>CM073003.1:61609083-66609083 GCA_037038555.1 Rhynchonycteris naso | reverse complement strand
CTGTTACTGTTGTAATGAATGCCCACGGTCAGAGATGCGATACTCTTACTTTATATTGTTTATTTGCCCTGGCTTTAATCAAGAATAAAATATTCTTTGCGACATGCTCAGGCAGGCATCTCAAGGCTGAGGCTCAACAAACTCTCTGCGTCCCACTGAGAAGACCAGGAGAAGCTCTGGCAGTCGCTGTGAAAAGATTTCCACGGCATTGGTGCAAAGACTCAGGAATGTTTGTATACAGCTGGTAAAAGTAAATGTAAATTGACCTTTAAAAGATAAGGAGAAGCCTTATAATATATAAACGCCCTTGACTTTGTTTTTTTTTTTATCCTAAAGAACTAATCATAAATGTAAATGAAATAATAGCTACGGGACTGGCCAACCAGGGCGGTGGGAGGGCTGGTTTCAAAACCTGTCTGAATAACAAAACACTTTTACAACATTAAAAATCATGTTGTAGAGGAGTATTTAATGAAAAGAGAACTAGTTTAGGCCTGACCTGTGGTAGCGCAGTGGATAAAGCGTCAACCTGGGAACACTGAGGTCGCCAGTTCAAATCCCTGCACTGGTCTGGTCAAGGCACATATGGGAGTTGATGCTTCTAGCTCCTCCCCCTTCTCTCTCTCTCTCTCTCTCTCTCTCTCTCTCTCACTTTGTGTCTCCTCTCTAAAATGAATAAAATAAAATAAAATAAAAAAGTTTAAAATCTGGAGACAGGAGAAAGGTGTGTGAATGCCTGGGACAACAAGCCTAGGAGTGCACGTTGACAGCGGTGACATACAAGGCCAGGGTGCTGAGGGCCAGCAGCCCAGTCACTACTGCTCAGGCCAGAAGTGCCATCCAGCTGCCCAGGGAACAAAGGTGGACGAAGGTCTCTATGACAAAGGCCTTATAGACGCTGAAGAACATCAGCAGGAGGACAGCCGGCCGGAAAGTGTGGTACAGGTCATAGCGTGTCATCATCATCCACACGTGGGCAGATGTGACGATGTAATGAACCAGACTGAGGTTGGAGTCCATGCTCATCTGAATGGATTTCCAGTCAGATTCAATGCCCCGGGGCTCCAACACAGACCTTGTACTCCCCTTAGCCGGCATTTAAAAAAAGAAGAAGAAGAAAAAAAGAGAACTAGTTTACAAAATAATATGCATGACATGATCAATTTAGAGAGATAGATGATACATGGAGGTCTATAGATTAAATTAGATGACAGATGTATAGCTATAGATTAAGTTGGATGAATAGATACACAGATAGAAATCGCCAAAACATGAATGTTTAAGTCTCTGGATGGTAGAATTATGAATGCAGTATACCTACTTGTTTTTTCCAAATTCCTACAATGTATATGTACTGCTTTTATAATGAGAAAAAGGTATTAAGGGATAGTAAGCGCTCTTTAAATACTTGCTGAAGAATTAACTTGATTTATTTTCTTATATATTTATCCTACTTGAGGACTCTCTACATGTGGAAAGTTGTAATTTGGGAAGGAAAAGTTTTATGTGTAATTCAAAGCCAGTGTCACTGAAACCTGAACCACAACCCCAAGAACTGTGGGCAAAATGTCATCACACACACACACATACACACACACACACACACACACACCACACATACACACACCACACGTACACAGGAAAACTGAGCAAGTCACATTTTAAAATCAGTCGAACAAAGTCAAATTATGGTTTAGCAACAATGGTTTGCGGAGAAGTCCCAGTGACCCCGTCTCACCAAAGATGGAGATTTGAGCAATCCAATAAATTCAAAGCACAGAAAAATCTAAGATTTAAGAGGCATGATTTTTTTTTTAACTTCACAATGTGTGTGTGTGTATGTGTACACATGTAGAGGAAAGCGATCCTCAAGGTTCTGGAAAATGAGAGCACGTCACTCACGCACGTGGCAAACCCTTGTTGGATGAGTCCCAGTGCCGAGCACAGGGGCCCACGGGTTTCCAGGGAGCACGTCAGTTCTCACCTAAATTCTCAGGCCTAGACTTCAAATTGTCATTTTTTATTTTTGTTATTTTGGGTGTATTGTTGTTGTGGGAAGGCTGGGAATACTAGACGCTTTAAATTACTATCTGAAGAATTCAAATTCCTTCAAGTGAAAAGCGGGCCTGGAACTCCACACCATTGCGCACGCGCAGGGGTTCGCAGAGCGGTATCACCCCCCACCAAGGTGCTCCCCATTTCCGCCCAACGCGCCGACACTATGAAGAAGCTTTGTCGTTTAGGGGGCACCTGCAGTGGGAACCTCATGCGAAGATTTAGACAAAGTCAGACCACACTAACTGCCCCTCTTCTCTAGCTCGAAGAGAAACGCTCTTTGGCCAACCTTCTGGAACAAAAGGGGCCGTCACCCTTGAAACCCTGCTCGTCGTTTCAGCCTAAACAACTTGAAAATAAAAATCTTCCTTCTCGCATTATTCATTCTTGGGGTTTCTGTACAGGTAGACACATCCCGCTCATGACTGACAATGCCAGTTACATCAAGAAAGTGAAATGAAGAGGGCGACGCTTCCTTTGCCCTCAGAGGGTCCTTACGAGATGCTGTCAGGAGGGCGGGGCGTGGACAGTCCCCGCTTCTCTGGGGACAAGATTCAAAGGCCACCGCGTCTGTATTTGCTCGGGAAATAATCTCAGAGACACATGTGTCCCAGTCCAGCTCTGCCCCTGTCTAAGCCCGTCTCAGCCCCCACCCCGCGGGCTGGAAGGAGAAGATGGCCGCTGCCCATCGCCTTTTTCCCTTGATGAATTCTGAAGGGTTTCTTAATACTAAAGAAATCATGAATGCCTCTTGCAAAGTGTGGGGGGGAAAATCCTATTTGGAAGTAATTGAAAATATGTTTCACAGACACTTACCAGCTTTCTTTTCTAATTAATTCACCATAGCGCTTAGCTCTGAAATAAATTCACTGGGTGGAGAGTGACATCTAGTGTGCAATACAAGAATATTAAAGTACAAAAAAAATGTGGGTAAGGGCCCAAGACCTAGGTTTATAACCAGAAATTTTGAATGTTTCCATGCGGATGCAATAATACTTGCTAGTATTATAGATGGAAATGCAAGGCTGCTTTCATGCAGATTTCAAGAATTATTGATCAACTGAAACACGGCCAGGCCCTGTCCCATCTACTTGACTTGCATTTCTCAGTTTCTAAGGACAGATTGCCTTTTCTCCTTTCAGGCAGTGGAATAGGACATTTGAAAAACAGCATCCAATCACAAAATAAGGCTATCTGAGAGATCCTGGAATCTAAAGTTAGCACTGGACTACTTTCTCTAAGGAGATCAGGTCATCTTCCCTAAGGCCAAAACCCATATGCTAAATCAGTGGTTCTTAATCTGGGTTCTATCGAACCCTAGGGGTTCGATGAGTCGGTCTCAGGGGTTCGGAGAAGCCTCTGCCACGGAGGCCAGAATAAAGTAATACCGTAATTTGTTGTGAGTTCATGCACTTTGTTGGTTTTGTTCTTTGAGCAAGGTGATGTTCATGCACGGCTCATTTTGTGCACCAGTAAAAAAAACATATACCTATGTCTTGAATTTGGGAAAAAAATCATATTTTATTTATCAGTAAAGAAGGGTTCGGTGAATGCACATATGAAACTGGTGGGTTCGGTACCTCAAAAAAGGTTAAGAACCACTGTGCTAAATGCTTGGAATTTGCTAACCCAACATCGGAGGTATCAGGACACTCAAGCAGCTCCGAGACACAACTATGAATTAAGCCCGGTGTGAGGTTCACCTTGTAGCCCTCTCTATGTCATGCTACTCTCTGGAACCCTCTCCAGTTCTTGGAAGGAAAAAGGAAACAGGTAAGGGAAAAGCATTAATAAAAGCTGAAAACCAGGTTTTTTTTTTTTGTTTTTTTTTTTTTTTTTTTAATATATATTTTATTATTATTAATTCTAATGGGGTGACATCAATAAATCAGGGTACATATGTACAATGAAAACATCTCCAGGTTATCTTATCATTCAATTGTGTTGCATACCCATCACCCAAAGTCAAATTGTCCTCTGTCACCTTCAATCTGGTTTTCCCTGCGTCCCTCCCCTCCTCCCTATCCCATTCTTCCCTCCCTCCCCCCATCCCATAACCACCACTCTCTTGTCCATGTCTCATACCCTCACTTTCATGTCCCACCTATGTATGTAATCGTGCTGTTCTCAGTTTTTCTTTTTTTCTGATTTACTTATTTCACTCCGTATAATGTTATCAAGGTACATCCATTTTGTTATAAATGATCCGATGTCATCGTTTCTTATGGCTGAGTAGTATTCCATAGTATATATGTACCATAGCTTTTTAATCCACTCGTCTTCTGACGGACACTTGGGCTGGTTCCAGATCTTCGCTATTGTGAACAATGCTGCCACGAACATGGGGGCGCATTTCTTCTTTTCGAACAGTGCTATGGTGTTCTTAGGGTATATTCCTAAAAGTGGGATAGCTGGGTCAAAAGGCAGTTCGATTTTTAATTTTCTGAGGAATCTCCAAACTGTTTTCCACAGTGGCTGCACCAGTCTGCATTCCCACCAGCAGTGCAGAAGGGTTCCCTTTTCTCCACATCCTCGCCAGCACTTATTCTGTGTTGTTTTGCTGATAAGTGCCATTCTGACTGGTGTGAGGTGATATCTCATTGTGGTTTTAATTTGCATTTCTCTAATGATTAGTGATGTTGAGCATTTTTTCATATGCCTATTGGCCATCTGTATGTCCTCTTTGGAGAAATTTCTATTCATTTCTTTTGCCCATTTTTTGATTGGGTTGTTTGTCTTCCTGGTGTTGCTTTTTATAAGTTCTTTATAAATTTTAGTTATTAACCCCTTATCAGATGTGCTGTCAAATATGTTCTCCCATTGTGTGGTTTGTCTTTTTATTCTGTTCCTATTGTCTTTAGCTGTGCAAAAACTTTTTAGTTTGATATAGTCCCATTTGTTTATCTTGCCTTTTATTTCAGTTGCCCATGAAGATAAATCGGCAAATATACCGCTGCTACAGATGTCGGAGAGCTTGCTGCCTATGTTTTCTTCTAAGATGTTTATGGTTTCACGGCTTACATTTAAGTCTTTTATCCATTTTGAGTTTGTTTTTGTGAATGGTGTAAGTTGATGGTCTAGTTTCATTTTTTTGCAGGTAGATGTCCAACTTTCCCAACACCATTTGTTAAAGAGGCTGTCTTTACTCCATTGTATGTTCTTTCCTCCTTTGTCAAATATCAGTTGTCCATAAAGCTGTGGGTTTATTTCTGGGTTCTCTGTTCTGTTCCATTGATCTATGTGCCTGTTCTTATGCCAGTACCAGGCTGTCTTGAGTATAATGGCCTTGTAGTAAACCTTGATATCAGGAAGAGTGATACCTCCTGCTTTATTTTTTCTTTTTAAGATTGCTGAGGCTATTCGTGTTCTTTTTTGGTTCCATATAAATTTTTGGAATATGTGTTCTATATCTTTGAAGTATGTCATTGGTATTTTAATTGGTATTGCATTGAATTTATAAATTGCTTTGGGTAATATAGACATTTTAATGATGTTTATTCTTCCTAGCCATGAGCACGGTATGTGCTTCCACTTGTTTGTATCTTCCTTGATTTCTTTTATCAATGTTCTATAATTTTCTGAGTACAAGTCCTTAACCTCCTTGGTTAAATTTACTCCTAGGTACTTAATTTTTTTGGCTGCAATAGTGAAGGGGATTGTTTCCTTAATTTCTTTTGCTGATATTTCATTGTTGGTGTATAGAAATGCCTCTGATTTCTGAGTATTAATTTTATATCCTGCCACCTTGCTGAATTCATTTATCAGGTCCAGTAGTTTTTTGACTGAGACTTTAGGGTTTTCAATATACAATATCATATCATCTGCAAATAATGACAGTTTTACTTCTTCTTTTCCAATTTGTATGCCTTTTATTTCTTCTTCTTGTCTGATTGCTGTAGCTAGGACTTCCAGAACTATGTTGAATAAGAGTGGTGAAAGTGGGCAACCCTGCCTGGTTCCTGATCTTAAGGGGATTGCTTTTAATCTTTGTCCATTTAGTATGATGTTTGCTGTCGGTTTATCATAGATGGCCTTTATCATGTTAAGGAATGATCCCTGTATTCCCACTTTACTGAGAGTTTTGAGCATGAATGGGTGCTGGATTTTATCAAATGCCTTTTCTGCATCTATTGAAATTATCATGTGATTTTTGTCCTTCCTTTTGTTTATGTGGTGAATCACATTGATTGATTTGCGAATATTGAACCAGCCTTGCCTCTCCAGGATAAATCCCACTTGATCGTGGTGTATGATTTTTTTCATATATTGCTGGATCCGGTTGGCTAATATTTTGTTGAGAATTTTTGCGTCTAAATTCATCAAGGATATAGGCCTATAATTTTCTTTCTTTGTGTTGTCTTTGCCCGGTTTTGGGATCAGAATTATGCTCGCCTCATAAAAGGAGTTTGGAATTCTTCCTTCCTCTTGAATTTTTTGAAATAGCTTCAGGAGAATAGGAGTTAGTTCTTCTTTGAATTTTTGATAGAATTCACTTGTGAAGCCATCAGGCCCAGGACTTTTCTTTTTTGGGAGTTTTTTGATAACTGTTTCGATCTCATTTGCTGTAATTGGTCTGTTTAGGTGTTCTGATTCTTCCAGATTGATTTTTGGAAGGTTATATGATTCAAGAAATTTGTCCATTTCACCAAGATTGTCTAATTTTTTGGCATATAGTTCTTCATAGTATTTTCTTACAATGCTTTGTATTTCTGTTGTGTCAGTTGTTATTTCTCCACTGTCCTTTCTAATTTTATTTATTTGAGTCCTCTCTCTTTTTTTCTTGGTGAGTCTAGTTAAAGGTTCATCAATCTTGTTTACCTTTTCAAAGAACCAGCTTCTTGTTTCATTGATCCTCTGTATTGTTTCCTTAGCCTCTATGTCATTTATTTCTGCTCTGACCTTTATTATTTCCTTTCTTCTACTTGTCTTGGGTTTTATTTGTTGTTGTTTTTCTAGTTCTTTTAGATGCAGGGTCAAGTTGCTTATTTGAGCTTTTTCTAGCTTCTTATGATATGCCTGTAGTGCAATAAACTTCCCTCTCAGAACTGCTTTTGCTGTGTCCCATAAATTTTGAGTTGATGTATGCTCATTATCATTTGTTTCTAGAAACTTTTTTATTTCTTCTTTGATCTCATTGTTAATCCATTCATTATTTAATAACAAGCTATTCAGTTTCCAGGTGTTTGAGTATTTTTCAGTTTTTCTGTTGTGGTTAATTTCTAGTTTCATGGCATTGTGATCAGAGAAAATGCTTGATATGATTTCAATCTTCTTAAATTTATTGAGACCATTTTTGTGTCCTAACATGTGGTCTATCCTAGAAAACGTACCATGAGCGCTTGAGAAGAATGTATATTCTACTGCTTTAGGGTGAAAAGTTCTGAAGATATCTATTAAATCAAGTTGATCTAGTGTCTCCTTTAAGTCTGCTGTTTCTTTATTAATTTTCTTTCTTGAGGATCTATCCAGTGTTGTTAGAGGGGTATTGAAATCCCCTACTATGATAGTATTGCTGTTAATCTCGCCCTTTATATCCATCAAAGTCTGCTTTATGTATGTCGGGGCTCCTATATTTGGTGCATAGATATTTACAATAGTTATATCTTCCTGTTGAATTGTTCCCTTTATCATTATGTAGTGTCCTCTTTTATCTCTTACTACAGCCTTTGTTTTAAAGTCCATTTTGTCTGATATAAGTATTGCTACCCCTGCTTTTTTTTCATTTCCATTTGCATGAAATATTTTTTTCCATCCTTTTACCTTCAGTCTATGAATATCTTTTATTTTAAGGTGTGTCTCTTGTAGACAGCATATGTATGGGTCCTGTTTCTTTATCCATGCAGCTACCCTATGTCTTTTGATTGGATCATTTAATCCATTTACATTTAAGGTTATTATTGATATGTAGTTGTTTATTGCCATTTTATTCTTTAAAGCTGTATTCTTCTTTTGCTCTATTCTTTACTCCCTTTAAACTGTTCACAAGAGGCCCCTTAGTATCTCTTGCAGAATTGGTTTGGTTTTTATGAATTCCTTCAGGCTTTCTTTTTCTGGGAAGCTCTTTATTTCTCCTTCAATTTTAAACGTTAGCCTTGCTGGATAAAGTAGTCTTGGTTGTAGGTTCTTGTTCTGCATTACTTTGATTATTTCTTGCCATTCCCTTCTGGCCTCAAGTGTTTCTGTTGAGAAGTCCGATGTCATCCTTATGGGGGCTCCTTTGTAGGTGATAGTCTTTTTTTCTCTAGCAGCTTTTAAAATTTTTTCTTTATCCATTAGCTTTGGTATTTTAACTATGATGTGTCTTGGTGTAGATTTTTTTGGGTTTCTCCTTAATGGAGTTCTGTGTGCTTCTTGAATGTGTGGAGTGTTTCCCAGCCTTAATTTAGGAAAGTTTTCTGCTATAATTTGATTGAACAAAGTTTCCATTTCCTGTCCTCTCTCCTCTTCTTCAGGCACCCCTATGATGCGAATGTTGTTTCTCTTCATGTTGTCACAAAGCTCCCTTAGAGTTTCCTCACATTTTTTAAGTCTCTTTTCCTTTTTCTTCTCTGCTTCTGTGCCTTTGTTTATTGTGTCCTCTAACTCGCTTATTCGATCCTCAGCGTCGTCCATCCTGCTTTTAATTCCTTCCATTGTGGTCTTCAGTTCTGATACTGTATTTGTCATTTCTGTCTGATTCTTTTTTATTATTTCAATTTCATTTTTTATACTTGTTATCTCTTTATTTAGGTGTTCATAATGACTATCCATTGTTGTTCTAATTTCTTTGAACATCCTAACTATCATTATTCTAAATTCTGCTTCTGGTAATTTGGTTATATCTGGTTCATTCAGGTCCTTCTCTGGGGATTTCTCTTGATTCATTTGGTTTGCATTCCTCTGCCTACCCATTTTTTCTGTGTATAAGCAAGTTGTGGCCACTGGAGTCCAGTATGTGTTGCCTTTGTGTTCTCTAGGTGTGGTCTATCTGCAGGCCCCCCACCCCCTCTGCCGGTGCCTAGGGTGGTTGGGTATGAGCGTTGCCAGCGCCGGCCCACTGTGGCTTTTGCTGTGATTTCTGCCTCTCCTCCGTGGGAGGGGCTGTCACTGAAGCCACAAGATTAGCACCAAGGGTAGAGGCGAGCACCTTTCCTCAGCTGCGGACCCAGCCTATTTCCGGACTTCCGCCCAGAACCAGCAGTCGGAGCCTGCTCGCTACAGTTCCGAGGGTTAGGCGGGGCTTTTGACGTGCTCTCAGCTGTAAGCTTTTGCCCGTCAGGAGCTTTAGCCCCGCCCTCGAGGCCAGGGCCCTTTGCGCAGGGTCGGAAACCAAGATTTATTGGGGCGGGCGTGTTTGCTGGCTTCCGCCGAGCTGCGTACTTCCGCTCGTCCCGGACTCTACCCCGCCCCCGCGTTTGGAGCCCGCTCGTGCACGCACTAAAGCTATCCGGGGTTTCTCCGGCCGGATGGGGACAGCAGCCGTGAGCCCAGCTGCTAGCCTCCGCCTGTCTCGGGGTCCACCCCGTTCCCGCGCTCGGAGCCCGCTCGCGCACGTATACTGGCCAACCGCGGTTTCTCCGGCCGACGGCCGGGGGGGGGGGGGCGGACTAGTATCGTCAGCTCAGCCACGAGCCCCTGCCCGTCCCTGGTCCTAGCCCGGTCCCCACGGTCAGGGCCGGCTTGCGCAGGGCCTGCCTATTCCTGGCCTCCCGCTTTGTCCCCGTAAGTGGGATTAAAGGCGGGCCCGCAGCTTCCGGACCGCTCTCGCGTTTACCCTCCGACCCTCTGGGCTAGCCCGATCTCCCACCGGCTTGGCCTCTGCCCACGCCGACAGAACCGCCTTTCAGCGTCCTGCCGCCCCAAAACCTTAAGCAGCCCTCAGCAGAGTAGGAAGGGACCTAATACTCCACACTGTAGGCCTGGGAGCTCCCTCACTTGTTTCACAGCTCAAAACTGTCCAAATGCCTCTTCTTGGCTCTGGGACTGCAGGCTGGGGCTTGGTTCCTGGGACCCAGGTCCCTCCCTCTCCGCCAAAATCTCCTCCCGCCACACGGGTCTCTCCGGGCTGCCGTTTGCTCCGGGGAGCTGGGCAGCCCTCTTCGCGTTTTCGCTATTCCTACCAGTCTCAATGTGGCTTCTTCTGTGTTCCTTGGTTGAAGAGTCCACTTAGTTTTGTTCAAAGTTGGTTTATCCAGGTGATGGTTCTTAAAATTGAGTTGTAATCCACTTTGGTTCTGGGAGTTGGAAGTTGGTACGTCCGCCTACTCCGTCGCCATCTTGCTCCCCCTGAAAACCAGGTTTTAAGAGTAAGCTTTCCCCACACCCTTGACTGATTGGATGATGTAGGGTGGTGCACTCTCCTGAGGAATCCCATTGTACCTCGGATGGGTGGCTTTGTATTGGAGACTTCCTTGTTTGTGTAATTGGATTGGAGGTTTTGATTTTACACTATAAAGTGGGGCAGACCAGGAGCTTGCTCTTGGTTCCCGAGGTATTACAGATGAAGGCCACGTGGAAGAGGCCAGGAGAAGCAGTCAAGATGGTAGAGTGCTGAGACAGAAGCGAGTTTGTGCAGAGTTTGTGCAGGAGGAGATGGGGAACAGAGGTGAATAAGTCTGGTGAGCTAGAAACCTTTGATTCTAGGAAACTCGGATAAGTCAGTAGCTTTGTGAGCACTGAATGAGTGGGTTTTGGAGCCCAGTGTGTGTTTTTGCTTGTCCGCCGGGTGCAAGCTAGAATTAAAGCTGATGGCTCACCAGTTCTTGGCTCCGTTGTTTCATTACCGACTGTCCGAATCTAATGTGAACCTGCACGGGTCAGGCAGCTGTGACGGTAGCTGCAGCTACTGGCTTTACAGTGACAATATCAATATTGATGATGATAACGATAGTCATATTTCAGAATGACTGGACCACAGTATGGGAAAACAGTTTAAAACACACATACTCACAATGCTATATAACAACTGGACAACTGTTATCTTGTAAGTCTCTTTTATGATTTTTTTAAAAATGAGGAATTAGGAGAAATTCAGATACAGTAAAGGAATGGAAAGTGAGTGACAAAGAAAAAGTTAGGCCACTCTGGATGTGAGCAGGTAATACAGGTTTTTAAGAAACTATGAGGAATTGTAAAATATTGCATATTTTACACTAGAAAGCCCTCATTTACACAACTTTTGTTTTTTTGCTTTTTTTAAAAGAAAACTGAGTAGAATTTAAAAAGGAAAAAAGTGACCTAGGACTCAGTTATGTATCTTAAGTTCCATTTTCGTTTGCATTCTGTATCGTCCAGGGTATTTGGCTGCAAACAATATAATCTACTTTACTTGATTTAAGCAGTACTAGAGATGGAATGTTTGTTACCTCAAAATCTGTAGGTTGAAGCCCTAACCCGGCAGTGTGTCAGTGTTTAGAGATGGGACCTCTAAAGAAGCGACTAAGGTTAAAGGAGGTCATAAGGGTGTGGCCCTGATCCAATAGGATTAGTGTCCTTGTAAAAAGAGACACCAATGAGGGGTCAGGCTTAATATCTCTCTCTCTCTCTCTCCCCTTGTCACCCACCCTCCAGGCACATTCATCAAAGAAAATCCATGTGAGGACATAGTAAGAAGGCAACTGTCTGCAAGAAACCAAGTTGGCTGGAATCTTGATCTTGGAATTCTGGCCTCCAGACCTGTGAGAAAATAAGATTGTCGTGTTTAAAGCATCGGTGTATGTATGGAATTTTGTTATGGCAGCCCAAGCAAACTAAGACAAGTGGAAGGTGTTTATTACAGGTTTTCATTGAAGCAAATAGGCCACATTTGTAAGGCACACCATTGTTTTATAAATCACTAAGAAAAATATAACACTGCTAATTAAACTATAATATGTCATTAAACATAAGAAGTATCCCAATTTCAAAACAGAAAAAAGAATGTGGAGAAATGTGCATCTTAGAATTAATTAAATAGGATAAAATATACTAGAAAGCTTATAGATTTCCCAGTAAGACCAGGGAAACAGGTGTAGATGCCACTCAGTCAGAAGCAAAGCACCCTGGGAAAATGTCCAACCACGCCCTGGGGCCATTCCAGCAGAAACAACATTGCCACCACTGCCTGTCACCGAACACCTATAGCACCTCAGAAATTGCCACAGCTGCACTAGAACTAATGCCTCCACTCAGGGACCTGCCAAAACAGCCAATCATCACCACCAAGTCCCAGTGATGACCAGGATGGTGAAGGAGCACTTTTTATAATTACACCATGACCACAGATGTACACTGGACACAAAATATTTGGTTGTGCTAGTTACAAGCAAGTCTGGGAAATATTTTTAGCTGTCCTGACTCTGTAGTAAATTAGGAAGACAGGCTAGAAGGGGGTTGCAACAAGAGTTCAGTAAAGATTGGGGAGGTCATGGATAAATTATATTCCAAAAAGATTATCAAATAAGTATTATAATGATTTTTATTAGAAATAAATAAAGAGGCTCTGTGAAATCTGGGAATCCTTTGGAGCTGGAGTTGCTGAGGGGGATTTTCTGCTTCTACACCATCTGGTACCTCCAGCAGGGGGAAATCACCTGCTGAAGATGCATTCCATCAGGGAATTCTCACCCATTTTCTACCCTGAGCTTCAGAATCTTAATGCTAAACTTGCCCTGTCCACGCTCCTTCATGTTCCAAACCTGAACACTGCCTGTAAGTTGGAATTTTATGAAGATGACAAATGCATTTGCTCTTTAATGAGCACTGTACACAGTCATACAATGATCTGTAAAAGTTACACGCATGTTTCTGGACTCAGCCACCGGGTCCTCCCTATGGTGGAGCTGGTTATGACCCGTGAGCCCCATGGTAAGGGATTCATTCTTGCTTGAGTTCTTTGTTTTGTAAAGAAGTAAGATTTTGCAAATATTTTCCTCCTGCATGTCATTTCCCTTCTTTAAACTATGCCCTCTCGAAACCTTCCACCCCTGGGCATGTCACCGCAACTTGGAGCCCCAGAGCAAGAGACAAGAGGGATGGGGCCACGTTAGCAAGACCGAGCTTGAAACCCAAGAGTAGGCAATCCTGCTAGGGCTCAACGAGTTGATACCCTGGCATTTTAAGTGGAACAATTATTCCTTGTGGGAACTGTCATATTCATTTCTGCACCCCATTAAATGCCAGGGCACACTGAAGCTAGGGTCACAATAAGAAACATTTCCACCAATAAATTACATAGAAGAGCCTGACCTGTGGTGGCGCAGTGGATAAAGCGTCGACCTGGGAATACTGAGGTCACCAGTTCAAAACCCTGCACTGGTCTGGTCAAGGCACATATGGGAGTTGATGCTTCCTGCTCCTCCCCCCTTCTCCTCTCTCTCTCTCTCTCTCTCTCTCTCTCTGTGTGTGTGTGTGTGTGTGTGTGTCTCCTCTCTAAAATGAATAAAAAGGAATTTAAAAATAATAATAATAAATTACATAGAAGAAAAAATAGGCACTAAACTCATGGACCTCGGCTGTAGAGATCATTTTATGAATTTGACCTCAAAGGCAAGGAAAGTAAAGGCAAACATAAATGAAAGGGGCTACTTTTTAAAAGTTTGTGCACAGCAAAAGAAACAAACAACAAAACCAAAAAGCAGCCAACTAAATGGGAGCTGATATTCATAAACAACAGTTCTGACAAAGGATTAATATCCAAAATTTATAGAGAACTCACAAAGCTCAAAAACAAACAACCTAACAATTCAATTAAAAAATGGGGAGAGGACTTATACAGACACTTCTCTCATGAAGACATACAAATAATAAACATATAAAAAGATACTCATCTTCACTAGCTGTTAGAGAAATGCAAAGCAAAACTACAATGAGATATCACCTCACACCTGTTAGATTGGCTGATATCAACAAGACAGGTAATAACAAGTGTTGAAAGGCTGTGGAGAAAAAGAAACCCTCATTCGCTGTTGGTGGAAATGTAAACTGGTACAGCCAGTATGGAAGGCAGCATGTCACTTCCTCAAAAAATTAAGAATAAAGCTACCTGCCCTGGCCTGTTGGCTCAGTGGTAGAATGTTGGCCCAGCATGTGGAAGTCCTGGGTTCAATTCCCAGACAGGGCACACAGGAGAGACGACCATCTGCTTCTCCACCTCTCCTCCTCTATCTCTCTCTCTTTCGTTCCTGCAGCCATGGTTCAAATGGTTTGAGCAAAGTTGGCCCCATGCACTGAGGATGGCTCTATCGCCTCGCCTCAGACACTAAAATAGCTCAGTCGCTGAGCAACAGAGCAGTGACCCAGACAGACAGAGCATCGCCTGGTAGTTGAGGCACATGCAGGAGTCTGTCTCTGCTTCCCCATCTCTCACTTAATTTAAAAAAAAAAAAAAGAATAGAACTATCATATGACCCAGAGATTCCCCTACTAGGTATCTACCCAAAACACTCAACAACATTGGTTCACAAAGACACATGCACCCAGTGGTAGGATTCAGCCAGTTCTCTTCGGTTCAGCAGAACCAATATCTAATTTTTGTTGAGTTTGAAGAACCGGTTGTGAAAATGGTACTTGTAATCAGGGTTCTCTCTAAGGTGGGTGGCTGCCCTAAATCACAAATTTACATTCCTTATTCTTTTTTAACATTCATCTGAGCAACAGCATATTCCAAGCTCCCATAGTAATGTTTATTCCGTCCACAGGTGAAAAAAAATTGACAGAACTATGCTTGTAATATTTATTTATTTCATAAAACACATTATCCCTTTGATGAAATACTACATTTTAATTTTCTCACGTTTGTTATTTCAGTAAACAAACATATAACATAAAGAGAAAAGGTGCCAAACAACCAGGGAGTGACAAGCTGTCATCACAGATGATTATTCCACATCTCAATGCATGTGGAACTAATGCCCCAGACTTAAAAGAGTCAGGTCTAGGGTCACCCCCTCTTCCCAGACTGCCGGGAACTCTTCCCGTGTGAGCAGGCTGACTGCTCTTAGTCCCAAGCTAACTAGGACCATTGGTGACCCTGACTCAGCCATAAGGCTTACTGTCCTACTGAAAAGGATGATGTAAAAGAGAAATGCTCTCTTCTTCTTGTCGGGAGAACTGTATGGGGAGGAAATGAGGACAGAGGGATAGGCAGAAGGAGGCACACAGGGTTCCTGATTTTCTCCTGCCGCCCCCCCCCCCCGCACACCCCAAACCCCGTCATGTGGTCTAGAGCAAACATCCAGATTCGTTTGAGGCACCTGACACCACGGCCTGCTAACCTGCTTCCTCATTAGGAAGCAATACTGTAGCGGGCTAGCCAGCCCCCACCCCAGGCAGCTGAGTCTGGCTCAGTCACCTTATCTGTAAAATCTGGGAAGTGGAGGAGATGTCCTCTTAGGGTCCTATGGGCTCTTGTACAAAATAACTCCTATATTTCTGTCCATTTGACCATTCAGAACTGTTTTCAAATTCTGGGGAACTAACAACTTAAAATTTTTAAATGAGGAGTATTTCAAATGTATAGTCACAACATGACTGTAAATACTATATACTATATTTGAAAATTGCTGAGAGAGTAGATCTTTTTTGTTTTGAGGAACTGGGGGTTAGAACTTAAACATGAGCAGTCAGCAGGGACACATTTCAGCTCATAACACCCCCTCCCTGGACCTGGTGCTCTTTCCTCTGCCCAAGTTCCTTGGGTCCATCCTCCCTGGAGACCGCAGAGCCCAGAGAGGGTCTGTAGGTAGAACCCTTCACCACCCCTGGATGTGACAACCCTCTGCAGCTGCTGCTCTTAACTCTTGTGGTGTCTCCGGGATTGAGATAAATCTCTCTTTAAGGACAACCGAAAACAGCAGTTCTCAAAGTTTGGGGGAAAGGTAAATAATGTGCATTATTAGGAAAATAATTTTGACTTCATGGACTCTCTGAAAGGGTCTCAGGAAACCCTAGGGGTTCCTGGACACACTTGAAGAACAGTTGCCTTAGGAAAAACCCCTCTGTGGATGCCTTCATCTTCTACTTGCTCTTGACCGTACTCTCCCTGGCCATTACTGGCTTTCTTCTAAGGCTAGAGGGACTTCTTGCCCAAACCCAAGCTAAACCCACCCCAGAAACAGAACAAGACTCAGCTTTTAAGAGCTGTGTTTGTTGATGGGTCCAGAGCACTGGGTCCCAGGAGACAGGATATGTCAGAAAAAGACATGAATAGACACAGAACCAACATCAGGATGACTTTGGGCTCAACCCTTCCACAATGAGATCACTTTTTCCTAGTTTTTCCACAGGTGAGTCAACAACTCCCTACATCACGTAAATGATAACATTCAACAAGCCTGTATCTAATAGGGTCAAGTTTAACAGAATGTAAGAACAAAAAAAAATTTTTTTTACATTGGCTTAAAAAAGATAGAAACATATTTCTCTTTTATAGAAAATAAATCTGGAGAGAAGGCAGCCCAAGACTGATATGGGGGCTTCACAAAGCTGTAGAAACCAGCATTCTTCCAGCTCACAGTCAGCCTCCTCTAAATTGAAACACTTATCCTCAAGGTGGTTGCTGAGCTCCAGCCATAACAACCATATTCCACCCAGGAGAAATGGGAAAACAATACTTCCCCATAGATGTGTACACTTCTGTTTACATTTTATTGGCCAAAACTAAGTCACTTATTTACAAAGGAACTTAGAACTATTTTCTCTTACAGGGCAACAATATGTCCAATCTATGAGGAAGAGAAGAATGTGTGGGAGGTACTAAATGTTGTGACCACAAGTTGTTCATTAGTTGCTCTTCCCCTGTAGAGAACAGCAATGCCAAATTGCAATGTGGACACTTGGCAGCCACTGTGTGACTCATCTGCCAGTTGACTCATTGCTCCCAACCAGCTTGCCGTAAACTTGTGTTTCTAGACGTCATGGTCTTCTCAGATGCTAAAAATACACAGAACTCTGAATGTTAAATTCTTTCTTTTTTTTTTTTGCGACAGAGACAGAGAGAGAGACAGAGGGACAGACAGACAGGAAGGGAGAGAAATGAGAAGCATCAAATCTTCATTGCGGCACCTTAGTTGTTCATTGATTTCTTCCTCATATGTGCCTCGACTGGAGGTGGGGTGGGTTACAGCACAACGAGTGACCCCTTGCTCAAGCCAGCAACACTGGGCTCAAGCTGGTGAGCCAGCACTCAAGTCAGCGACCTCAGGGTTTCAAACCTGGTTCTTCTGTGTCCAAGTCCAGCACACTATCCACTGCGCCACCACCTGATCAGGCTGAGTGTCAAATTCTTGAAAGCAAATACAGTTGGACATAGTCCCTAAGTTTTCAAATTGTATGTTTTTATATAAAAATTATTGTCTATACCAAACATTGAAGGAAAATACACTTATATATTAGCCTAAAGGTTTACAGAAATGATTTCTGAGTAATAGAATTACAGAACATTTGGGGGGTTCTTTTTTTCATTCTTTCCTATAGTTAAAAATGTTTCTCCGATGTACACACATTGCTTTTATAATTAGATAAAACAGTGGTTTCTTTTCCAGAGGGATTTATTCATCTACAAACCGTAGTAGCGGAGACCAGAAGTTGATTCGGGAAGTCTGATTCTAAGAGCAGTGTGTTACCGCCACCCCCTCTAGTTCATTTCATGCCATGTCTCTTGGGTTAAATATAAAAACTGCATCATGACCTTTTCTTATTATTTCAAAATAATAGTTTCTCATTTATGTGTGCGGTTTAAACCGAACCTAAAAATAAATGTAGCTCATGAATGACTTTTTTAAGAACAAGTTCTGCTCTGCCTTTACAATAAAGCATGAGTCAGAGCACTATAGCAGAGTTCAGACTTCGTAAGGAAAAAGGAATGCTTTTTTCCCCAGAAATTACCCCAAGGAATTCCTCTTTTGCATTTTTTACCTTTTCATTTCCCAGGAATTCTGTGCAACTGCAGATGAATGCACCGGATTTAGAAACAGCTGACTCCCACGGTCTAGATCTATGCGGGCCATCACTTGGGGGCTCTGGAGAGAACGGATGGCAGTCTGCAGCCCTAAAGGGGGACAGATCCCCAGCTTCCAGAGTGGGCCTGTTCATCACCCCACACCCACCCGCTCTGCTTTTTTATCTAGAAAATACAATAACTGAAAACTGAAAGACAACTGTTCATGGTCTCACATTTGTGCTTGTTGTCCTTACCTTAGAGCCAAAAGACTGAAAATGAACCAGTTTCAACACACCTGCCTTGCTAGAAAAACACCCAGAGGCATGTGTATCAAAGCTTTAACTTCACACTCAGAGAGGAGCCTGCTATATTTACTGATCTTATACGGAGTACCGAGATACAGAGATAAAAGAGGGTCTCCCCTGGACAGAAGGCTCACTTACTCGTCTCAGAAAAATAAAGAGGAAGCTGGTTATCGTATCAACTTAAATCTAATCCATATCTAGCCACTAATGCTCACAGGAGAGGTGGCTCATTCTACAACCCACACTGTGATATGACAGAAGGAAAACCTTCCCAGCGCAGTGACAGCCGTCACATGCAAAAGACACACGGATGCCTCAGGACAAAATCTAAACTTTTTATGATCAGCTGAAGCAGATTCTCCTTGAAATTAAGGACGATTAAGTTTCTGGACGCCTCATCTACATGACTCCTTCTTGTTCTCATTTGCTTTCCTACCTTATTTTCTATTTGTAATTTTTTTCTAATAATGGGGGCCCTACATTCTATGCGTTTCATGCGGGACACAAGGCTGGAAAGGGTTTCAGACCAACAAGCATTTTGGCAGCCAGGCATCGATGATATAGCTCCAAGTACCAGTTCTGTGCGAGAAACATGAAACTTGAGAAAGAGCCGTCTGAGGGTGATAGGCAGGAGGCGATACCAAGAGGGAAGCCAGGTCAGGGAGTGGCTTCCTGGTAGCCACACAGTTGTCTGCTGCCAACCCCAGATTTTCACAGTTCCTTCTACATGTGTTCCTTTTTTTAAAAAATAGAGCAACTTTGTTGAGAAATACTTTACATACCATGCAATTTACCCATGTAGGGTCTACAATTAGTTGAATTTGAATATATTTGCATGGTTGTACAAACATCACCATTTAATTTTAGATCATTTTCATGAATGACACTTCCTACCTCTTAGCTGTCACTCCACTTCCTCCCCTAACCCTCTGGCCCTCAGCAACTACTAATCTACTTTCTGTCTCTATGGATTTGCCTATTCTGGACACTTGATATACACAGAATCATACAATAGTGACCTTTTGTATCTGGATTTTTTTATTTTTTTTTCACTCAAAATGATGTTTTCAAGGTTCATCCATGTTATAATACTTCATTTCTTTTTGTTGCCAAATAATATTCTACTACATGGATACACCCCATTTTGCTTATCCATTCATCAGTGGATGGATATTTGGGTTACTTCCATTTTGGGGGCTGTTATAAATAATGCTGCTCTACATATGGAGTCATTTTCACTAAGTCCAGTCACCAAACCAAAATTTAATAACCAACCTAGTCACGGTTTTCAGACTCCCCCAGCAGAACTTTAAACCAGTCGGACATTTCCTGGTCAGCACTGGAGAAGGGACTTGCCTGCTAAGAGCCCCTGCCTTCCCCAGAGGGAAGGTGCCCTCCTTCTGCTGATAAAAACCTTCCATTTTGTTCAACTCATGGGAGCTCCTGCAGTGGCTGGAGAGGAGGCTGCCTGATTCATGAAATGAAGCCAATGAGATCTCTGCACCCACTCTGGGGACTTTGTTCTTCAGCATGACTAAGACGGGATTCCTTAGAGAGCAACCTCACCATCTCAAAACTGGTACCAGTTGGAGCAAACAGGGGACCCTGGTCCTTTAGAAATGCATGTGAAATGAGAACTATCAAGAGGTTTGGGGGCTTTGGGGAGCTGTTCAAGCAAGGACACCCGAGAATCAAAATGAAAGAAAAGGAAAACAACACTTTGGAACAACCCTAGAGGTTAAGGTGATAACATTTGAAACAAAACAAACAAAACTTTTTAAAAATGCAGTCACAGGTGAGACAAGAGCTTTAAATAAACACTCTGTATCCTTAGATTCCAGTATACCTCCTCCCCTAAGAGCCAGTGTGGTCATATACCCATGGGAAATGCTAGGTTGGCCAAAACCTGCTAATTGACCTGTAATCTCTACCAAAAGCCACGATGTGTAGTGAAGCAATAGCAAATCACTGACCTGGACTGAAGACTTGGCAATGGAGGGAACAAGATTTATACCTCAATATCGCTCTAACAATATTTCAACATCCCTGCCCGCCTGGAGGGATTATAAATAGATTCAGCTAAAAAGAATACGCTTGCTCCCCACTCCTGTATGTATAGGAATAAGGCGCCAGGGGAAGCGACGCACCAAGACAGAGGTGTTTTAAAGCCCGAGTTAGGAAGGAGATGAATGTACAGTGCTATAGAACAAAACATTCCAAGGAGTGCAAGATGATGGCCTGTCTCCCTGTTATTGGGAGCTTGTAACTGACAAAGAAACATAAGAGGTACCATGCAACTGGACGGTGGAAACAGTTGAACAACTTGCCTGAAGAAAGTAAGGATTTCGCTCTTCTTGGGGTATAAAAGTATCCTCTGCTCGGCTTGCGGATAATGAGGAACATGTTCTGTTCAGTGGGGAGACAGAGACCCCCTTTCTCTTGCTTCTGAACTAATTCTGATCAACCAAAACATCTTCGGGAGAAAGAATTCAAAATGTCTCTTTTAAAATAGTTTCAAACAATAACAACAACAACAAAAAAAACAACACCGCGCCTTCCTGGGGAATTATATAAGCATGGGTTTCTGCAATTTCCCTGGCTCCAAGTTCCTGCTGCGTTGTTCCGGTTTGCTCTGAAACCCAGCATTTTTTATCAGCAGGGGCCCCGCTCCCACCCCGGGGGACTTGTGCTGAGCCAGGAACTTTCCCTGGTTCCAGATTCTTTCCTTTACCTCCTGGCTGCCTGCCAGGAGCCTGACTGAGGCTATTACTGTGCACCAAAGGTTCTTAGAAATGCAAGGATAAGCAGCCTCTGACTTCATCGGTCAGTTCAATCAAAGTCTCTGCCCCTCCCCCTTTCCTGGCCAGCCCAAGACCAAAAATATTGAAAAGAGAGGAAGAAAGGGAAGGATGGAATGGGAGTCAGGGGAGGATGGGAGGCAAATTATTTTGAAAATAAAAATAAAATTTTAAAAACTCCTAAACTTATTTCTAGCACTTTCATGAATTTTTTTATTTGGATTTTAATTCGTTTGGAATATACTTCTTTTTTTTTTACAGGGACAGAGAGAGAGTCAAAGAGAGGGATAGACAGACAGGAACAGAGAGAGGTGAAAAGCATCAATCATTAGTTTTTCGATGCTGTCGCAACACCTTAGTTGTTCATTGATTGCTTTCTCACATGTGCCTTGACCGCGGGTCTGCAATCCCTTGCTGGAGCCAGCAACCTTGGGTCCAAGCTGGCGAACTTTTGCTCAAGCCAGTTGGGCCCACGCTCAAGCTGGCAAGCTCAGGATCTCGAACCTGGGTCTTCTGCATCCCAGTCCGACGCTCTATCCACTGCCCACAGCCTGGTCAGGCTGGAACATACTTCTAAATGTGCTATAAAATATAAATCCGAAACAATGTGATGGTGAAATGTCTAGCCTGTTCCCATCTTTAATAGGAACTTACTAATGTCTCATTATTATATTTTTAGTGGTCTCTGCCTTTATCAAGCATATTAAAATTTTCTTTTTATTTATTTTTTTAATTAATTTATTTATTTTTTACAGGGACAGAGAGAGAGTCAGAGAGAGGGATAGATAGGGACAGACAGACAGGAACAGAGAGAAATGAGAAGCATCAATCATTAGTTTTTCGTTGCCATTGCGACACCATAGTTGTTCATTGATTGCTTTCTCACATGTGCCTTCACAGCAGACCGAGCCACCACTTGCTGGAGTCAGCGACCTTGGGTCCAAGCTGGCGAGCTTTCGCTCAAGCCAGATGGGCCCGCGCTCAAGTTGGCGAGCTCCGGGTCTCGGACCTGGGTCTTCCGCATCCCAGTCTAATGCTCTATCCACTGCGCAACAACCAGGTCAGGCAAAATTTTCTTTTAAAATAGAAATACATATTGAAATCCCTCGTGTCTCTTCAGCATCTGATGAGATCATTTGATTATTCTCCTTTAATTTATTCGTATGTGAGCCAATTTTGCATTATTGACTTTTCTAATGTTGAAATGTCATTATTTTACTGGGGTAATAGCTCTCAATTTTTTCAACATATTTCAAATTTCTAATAAAGAAAAAAATGCTATTTTTTCCCACATTAGTTAAGATTTGAAAATGAAATCTGATTATATTAGTTACATGTTAGTCACCCCTAGAGAATACATTTTTATTTTGTTTCTCTCTAAAACGTAACTACTCAAGTTCGCACTATAGCATGTGGCCTCAGCATCAAGGTCAGCTTCTTGAGACTTTTGTCTCCTTGACACTTTTATTTGCATTCAGTTGAAGGTCACCTTGTCATGCCACCAGCATTTATGAAGCAGCTCCCAGGTTCTGTGCTTGCTGGCACAAAAGATTCAAAATGCCTAATCCCAGTCAGTCCACACTCTAGTGAAGCAATACGAACCATCAAGATCTTATCTTCCTAAACTTTGACCTCAGAGAGAAGCCATGTGTATACTTAATTCATATTCATATGACATGCTGTATGTATCTGGCACAATGTCAAATGTTTTAACAGCAGCCACGAATTGTATTTGAGTATATGCACTGCCTCTTATGGTGTCTACAGTTAGGTGACTAATAGCTTCTTTCTAAATGAAGTTGTTGATGATGATGATGACGGTGTTAGAGCACTGGCAACACCAAGAAGCATTACCCAAATCAAAGTATAACCATATATGTACATAAGGTCATTTACACAATCTTTGTATTCTTACTAGTGACGTCCAAATTGTTTCCAAATATTCTCAATGACCTCTCAACCTGAACTTAGTTCTTGTTTTTACTCATTAGAATCACACCAGGGTTTGGGGCGGCGGGTGTTTGTTCAGGTTTTCAAATAGCATTAATTGAACTGTTGTAACCTGCCAACGATTATGAAACTTCCCATATTTACTAAAAGCACCCCCAACTCACTTATATTAATACATAATTTATGAAGCAAATATAAAAGTGTCAGGCCCAGTTATGTGTGAAAACTTTTGGTAACCCTTCAACAACTATAAATCAGAAAGGAATGATCTCTTATAAAGAAAGACCTTTGCTTTAAGCCAACTGGAAATTTATTTATTTGTTTGTTTGTTTATTATTTATTTATTTATTTTACAGGGACAGAGAGAGAGTCAGAGAGAGGGATAGATAGGGACAGACAGACAGGAACAGAGAGAGGTGAGAAGCATCAATCATTAGTTTTACATTGCGGTTGTGACACCATAATTGTTCATTGATTGCATTCTCACATGTGCCTTGATCGCAGGCCTTCAGCAGACCGAGCCACCCCTTGCTGGAGCCAGCGACCTTGGGTCAAAGCTGGTGAGCTTTTGCTCAAGCTAGATGGGCCCGCGCTCAAGCTGGCGACCTTGAGGTCTCGAAGCTGGGTCTTCCACATCACAGTCCGATGCTCTATCCACTGCGCCACCGCCTGGTCAGGCAACCAACTGGAAATTAAATGCATGATAACATTACCATGGTACTGAAGAATATGAAATAAGGAAATTATGTTTTTGAAAGTAATTTTATTTCCTAGGTACATCACTAATACATTTGCCAGTATTTATTAAGCATCTGTCAGAATAGTGGGAAGAGGAAATGGAAGAATCCCCATCTTTGAAACCAGTATACACTATACTTTCCAAAACCAGACACTGAAGGTATCACATAACATGTGACGCTGAGCAGTGCATCCTTTGAGAAAACAGCATTTGTTGAACAGAACCGTAGAAAATATCAATTGAAAAATCATTACCATCATATCCAGAAGACTCGCAATAACTTTGAAGTTTTCACTGAGCATATACTTTCCTAAAGTTTTTACACTAGGGATAATTTTATATAAAAAAGGTAAGGATAATATTTGCTTACAATGCAAAATCAAGTTTCAGCTAAAAAATAAAACCTATTAAAAACTATGTCAGAAAAAAAAAAAAAAAACAACAACAAACTATGACAGGCCCCAACCTGGTAGCTCAGTGGGTTAGAGCATCGTCCTGATACTCCAAGGTTGCTGGCTTGATCCCCGGTCAGGGCATATACAAAAATCAATCAATGATGCATAAATAAGTGGAACAACAAAACAATGTCTCTCTCTTTTTTTCTCTCTCTCTCTCCCCTCATACTTCTCTCTTAAAAAAAATAGTATCAGCAAAACAACAAAAGCAAAATTTCAAATATTTCTTGAACAGTTCTAATAAAAGAATGTATTGGCTTTCTAAAAATTTCTTCTGGTGTTTTCTTTCTCTAAAAATGAAGACAGACTCAGCTGAATGAACGATTAGTGGGTTACAGACAATAATAAGAAAAATAAAGATTTCTCTTTCCTAACTCACTTCTCAAATAGTCTTTTCTCCATAATTGTTAAGTGATAGAGAGGAATTGGTATAGATATTTTTAAAGTGTCAGATTCCCTTAGGTTCTAAATAATTCTCTGCTTTTAAAACAGGTGCTATTTTTGAATTGGTTGACTTAGTTTTGAATTGGTCGGTTGAATTGGCTCTATAGTGCCTGACCTGCGAGGCACAGTGGATAAAGCGTCAACCTGGAATGCTGAGGCTGCTGGTTCAAAACCCTGGGCTTGCTGGTCAAGGCACATATGGGAAGCAACTACTACGAGTTGATGCTTCCTGCTCCTCCCCTCCTTTCTCTCTCTCCTCTATCTAAAAATAAAAATAAAAATAAAAGAATTGACTCTGTAAAAACTAGGAAAAAATACACTCTTTTTGAAAACAAATCTAGCCTGACCAGGCAGTGGCACAGTGGATAGAGCACTGGCCTGGGATGCAGAGGACCCAGGTTTGAAGCCCTGAGGTCACTGGCTTGAGCGTGGGCTCATCCAGCTTGAGCACTGGCTCAGTAGCTTGAGTGCAGGGTTGCTGGTGGGAGCGTGGGATGATAGACATGACCCCAGGGTCGCTGACTTGAGCCCAAAGGTCATTGGTTTGAACCCAAGGTCACTGGCTCGGCTGGGTCCCCCCCCTACTCAAGGCACATATGAGAAAGCAATCAATGAATAACTAAGGTGCTGCAACAAAGAATTGATGTTTCTCATCTCTCTCCCTTCCTGTTGGTCCCTATCTGTCTCGCTAAAAAAAAAAGAAAAAGAAAAAAAAATCTAATATACATGTAGTAAAATGCAAATGTCCTCTTCAGCCCAATTCATTTTCATCCCCACTCCTCAGCACTTCCCTTGCTTTACAGTTTTTGTACAGACCCTTCTAGATCATTTTGTGCCAGACACAGATACAGTTGTTCATATGAACATAAGTACATGCTTGTTTTAAACATTGGTTTACCACTATTTTTTTTTTTTCATATGCCAAGTTCACATAGCAGGTAAGATCTGGGACTGAGATGTGACTCATGACCTGTCTGACTTGACAACGTACTTTGTTTCCAAAGCTCAGTCTCCAAGCACATGGCGCCCGTTTGGGAAAACTGGCCTGGTGGTATTGTACAGTTATATGACAGCAGTTGAATTTTTGATTCAGTCAAGACCAATCAAGACATTCTTGCTTAGTGACTTGTAAAAATCTAACAACCACAGAATAAATTGTGTACATCAACTAGATCATATATCAATTGTGAAAATTATGAAAACTAAGAAATGATTATGGTGATATCTTAAGTAGAAAAAAATGCTATTTTCTCATGATATTTAGCAAAACAAGAGAATTTTGCACCAAATCTACATTGGCATCCTCACCTCCTCTAATAAAGCACCATCTGGTTTTAATGGAAGCTTCTGCCTTTAAAGAAAATATAAAGTCCTGTCTCTCTGGGCAGAGATAAAAAAAAAAAAAAAGCTGTCTAGAAACCCTAAAATTACTAGACAATTATTATTTTTTTTCTACAAATAATGGGCAATTGTTATGGGTTGAATTGTGTCCTCCAAAAAACATATGTTGACACCCTAGCTTTTGGTACCTGCAAATGTGACCTAATTTGGAAATGTGATCTTTCTAGATGTCATCAAGTTAAGATGAGATCATTAGGATGGGCCCTAATCCAATGTGCTTAGTGCCTTATAAGAAGAGGGAAATTCACACACAGACACACAAAGAGAACGTCATGTGAGGACACAGACACAGAAGTCAGTGATGAGACAAAGTTACGCTGCTTCAAGCCAAGGAACATCTGAGGTTAGCAGAAGCTGGAAGAGACCAAGAAGGAGTCTCTCCTGGAGGCTTAAAACAGAGCATGGCCTGGCCAACACCTTGAATTTGGACTTCTGGCTTCTAGGACTATAAGAATATATTTTTGTTGTTTTAAGCCACCCAGTGTTTGGAACTTTGAAATAGCAGTCCTCAGAAACTAGTATAGAAGTCATTAAAGATTTTTCAGAGGGGGATGGGAAGACTAACATTTATTGAGAACCGATGGTGCTGTCCAATGCTCCAGGAGACGCTTTATGCATTTTATTTCATTACAATAACTATGGGAAGAAGGCATTTTACAGATGAGGGAGTTCAGGCTCAGGAATTAAGTAATATACTGAAGCTCCCTCAGCTGGCAAGGACTGAGGCCAAGCCTCTAAAGCCCACAGTGTTTCCAATGTACCGCTGCCAAGGACACAGTGTTGGTCTGAGAAGACCCATTCAGCAGAATCACAGCCAAGGATGTTAAACATCAGCTACCACGCCACCTTTCCCCAGGTGAACCAGAACTTCGGGTCTCTCTGGAAGACATGCCCACATCTCCTGACTGCCAAATATTGTTGCTTACAGCACTGAGGCTTCATAATCTGCCAACTCGTACTTTAGCCCTGTAAGTTTTTAACCAAAAGTGAACTGTAATGCTGAGATGGTGAACAAATAACCTCATCTATGTACTTAAAAACCTTGACATTGAATGGAAGAATTAAAATATGGTGTGGTGTAGTAGGGTGAATGCGTCTTTCTCTAGCAAATAGCAATTGCAGGCAACACCCTGGACTCTAACTTAATTTTTAGTTTCCAAAGGTCTTCCTCAACTTCATATTATCACACGATTTCAGTGACTGCTGGTTGGTAAATAATAAAGCTGGTTTCTGGCTTATAAGCCCAGGACACTGTTAGTTCATAGAGTCAGTGTGATATGTGCTTAAAAATGCAGCCTCTGGAACTAGAATGACTGAGCTCTCAGGTGCACACTGACAGACACTGGACAGGTGGGCCGTGAGCTGGATCTCAGGCCCTGTTCGCCCCTGCAGCAGGCATCCTTGCCCAGGGTTCAACCTGTACAACCTGGCATGGCCACCCCACAGGTAGGTTTTCACCCGGCTATGCGTGGTGGTGAGGTAGGGCATATGTGAAACAGCTGCAATCAATCAAAGCTACAGGAACCTTCAAGAAGATAGTAAGATCCTCCTCCACCACCACCGCCAATTTATGGCTTAACACCAGCAAAACCCAGCTCAATCCAACATGGCAACTAATTATACCAAAGAGTAACCCCTGGCCTTATGTTGCACTCATTGTAATAGGTCAGCATACTAAATAACACACCCATGCTGCCAGGATCAGAAACAGAAAGCCCATATAAGGACACAAAATGCCCAATGGGGCTCTTCTGAGAAGTCTCCACCCTCCTCCCCAGAAATATACTGAATATTTCTCCCCTATCACCCCCACTCATGAAATAAACTTCAATAAAGGAAGCGAATCCCACTAAAGGGGGAAGGCTCGGGCCGTGAAGTGGCCCATCTCTGTCTCACTGCCTCACTATTAAACTCACGTTCACATTAAACTCTCAGCTGGCTCACGTGTAAATTCCTTCTCTCACAAAGCCAAGAACCCACAGTGGGGTCACAGATGCTCGGGTCCCCAAATCCCCAAACGCCCGCATCAGCAGCCTTCTCCACGTCACACTACCCACCCAAAACATACAAGGAAAAAGGAAGCAAAATTGTGCGTCCAAAACCATTCAATATATTTGATATTCATGATAATGCTGATGCATTTCCCCCCAGAAAAGGAAGACAGGATCTCTAAGTATTACACCATCACCTTCATCTTCCTCAGGTGGGACCAGGATGGCGGTGATGCGATATTAGGATTTAATCAGCTCTGCCTTTCAAGCACACTGTTGGGCAGATGTTATTTTTTTCTCATTCTTATTGTTAATGATGGCCGCTGCCCTCATGTGCTACAGCTAATTGTCCTTCTTGCTTGGGAAGGGACTTGGTTATGCTAATGTGGGCTGGAGGAGGGGTTGTCCCACCAAAAAGTTTTAAAAGGAGAAGCTAGCAGGCCATTTTGAGGACAGTGACCACATTCTTGTGGAGAGGAGGAGCCCATGGTGTAGCAGGAAGGGCAGGGAGGTCATGTGGAAGAGGCAGCAAAAATGGTGAAACAGTGAAGGAGAAGACAGTCTGTGCAGGAGAAGGACATGGGGAACAGAGGTGAATAAGACTGGTGAGGTGGAAACCTTTAACTCTAGGAAACTCGGATGAGTCAGTGGCTTTGGGAGCCCTGAATGGAAAGGGAAGTGTTTCCCGTTGTGTGTTTTTACTCACTTGCCGAGTGCAAGCTAGGAATAAAGGAAAATAGCCCACCAGTTTTGGGCTCCAGAATTTCATTATACCGTCTGTCCGGATCAAATGCGAACCTGCAAGAGCCAGGCAGCCGTGATGGTGGCCGTGGCTACTGGCTTTACACACACTCATCTAATTCTGTTCAGCAGGCAGGAGTTGAAATGTGACAGCCTGGATGCGGTTAGGGACACATGTCCCCAGGAAGACGAATTCGCAGCTCATAGAGAAAACCCATTCTCTGGTGCCCCATTAATTACAGGGCTCCTGGCAGCTCCAGAGACCCACGTGAATAACTCCTGTACAAAAAAGGTCACATCCTGGTGTTGTTAGTCAGACCCGTGCAAGATCTTACTGCCCTCCGCGGTTATTTCCCTGGTAATCACTCCCTGGAGGTCTGGCTGGCTACAACCTAGAATACTTGATTGTGGTAATTTGCAAGATTTATGGAAAACAATTTCTCAGAAATGTGCTCTCAGTTTTCATTGGGCAAATCCTCCTTTCTCCAGTAAGTGCTGGAGCATATGGAGGAGGTAAATGTTTTAATGGACAGCATAAAAGTAAAATTTTTCTTCTGAGGTTGATGATTTGCACTTAGGGCTTCCAATCGCATTTTCTCCTACAGCAAGTGTTCAGAGCAAATTAAAGGGAAAGAGGAAAGCTCCAATCCATCAGCCTCGCCGTCTCCGCAACTCAGGAAGGACAATATCACATCATTTCACCGACTCATACCTCCCCCTCCGGGGCTCCCGTCCTCTGGAAGGAAACTTTTATTGAATTTCTCTACCCTGGGTTTTCCGCTCCTACCTGTCCCTGTGTTCTACACGATGAACTCGTACCCTTCTAAGATTTAACGCAATAAGATGAAAATGGCCAAGGCTCGTCTTTCTTACCTCTGGGAAGAAAGATTACTGGTAGAAACAATCACCTAACGAGAAGTTAGGAAGAAATGGATTGTGCAGGTAGACATTACCCAGATGAATGCACATGGAGGCTGGTTGCTCTTTGTAATCATAACATTCGCAGCCATTGTTACCTGGTGTTTTTCCTTTTGTGACACGAAAGAACAGTAAAGGGGGTCTGAGAAGCAGCCATCCAACCATTGGAAGTTGGGATAACAGCAATACTATCCCTTCATTTGCTCAGCCATATCCATCTATTAAGCATCCACTAGGTTTCATGCCTATTTGTTCTGTTTCTGGGTACAACTCACTGTATTACACTTACACGTTCATTAGCTGGCCTTCCTCTAGTCTCCTGTAATGACTCCTCTATATCTCTGCAATGCATCTCTCACCACATGTTGCAATTACCTGGTGACAGCTTTGTCCTCTACATTGACAGTGGACTGGGATACTTGGTGGGGCGATGACACATGCATTTCTCCTCTGCATGCTTGGCACAGGTGTTAAATAATGAATGACAACATGTGTTCAATAAAGTAATGAGACCTCACAGGATAGCAAAATAGGCTCTATTATCCTAAGGCCTACTCTGAGAGTCAACGAGAGAGGTTGGCACTTCTGAGGAATTAGGAAATCAAAAGCAAAAGCTCTTTTTTAAAAAACTGAACTATAAGGGAGCTCTTTAAAAGCTGCTATTCAAATTTTATGTAGAGATCACCTGGGAGACCCCACTCCTTTCTCTGCCCTCACTCACCTACATGAAGAAAAATGGAAGCTATAGACTCTGCGTAAAATCATGCAATTTTCCTGACCTGTGGTGGCGCAGTGGATAAAACATTGACCTGAAATACTGAGGTCACCAGTTTGAAACCCTGGGCTTGCCTGGTCAAGGCACATGTGAGATTTGATGCTTCCTGCTCCTCCACCCTTCTCTCTCTCTTTCTCTTCCTCTCTCTCTCTCTCCTAATATGAATAAAGTCTTTAAAAGTAAATAAATAAATTAATAAAATCGTGCAACTTGTCGGTAACTGAGTCATAAGAAAAATAAAGGCTGTTGGGTGCCCCCAGTCCATAGGCCCTGAACGGCAAAGCCGACTAACTGCAGAAGACACACCCTTCCTGCACTGACTTCCGCTTTCAGAAACGCAACTCAGTGTTGCAAATCAGACAAGAAGCAGCTCCTGAGTCTTGTGCTTTAAACAAATATCTGTGCAAATAAAGGTTTGTTCTTTATTTGCTCTGTCAATATCTGGCTGACACACACACCCCCAATGCAAACACCACCTCTTCAGGGAAACCTTGCCTTACTGTAAGTTCCCCCAGCCCAGGTTGGAGCTGCCCTCATACGCCAGCAAAACATCCCATACTTCTCACAACCTGAAGTGACATATTTGTGGGACTGTTCCATTAACATCAATGAGCCATCTCCTCCATTAGATGAAGGGGTCATCAATGACATCTCTAGGGAGAAGGCAGATGCTAACCCATCTTTTCTTCACCATACCAGCCCCAGAGAACAGATAACATCTGTGGAATAATATCAAAAAGCATCGCACTGGATCTACCTCACTTGCTGGCGAGGGCCCTTCTTACTTAGCTCCAGACCCCTTTTTCTGGGGTTCTAGGAGCCTGAGGGGGTGTCTGCTGCATGCTCACACATGCATCCTGTCCGCCCTCCTTAGATGTCTCCTGCATGGCCCCTGCTGGGAGCTGGCTCCCTGTGGCGAGGTGCTGCTGAGGCCTCTGCCCACCCCAGGTCTGCCTTGGTGCTGTCATACCTGACCCAGGGGTCTCAGTCACAGAGATTTTAGTCAAACTGTTCTTTTACTGCTTACTCCCAAACCTGCTCCCTAGGGCTCAAGACTGGTGTCCTTCAGGTTAGGCAAAAAAGACAAACCTCTCTTCCCTGTGTCTGAAAGCAAAGGCTTAGATTAAGCTTGTGTGCTGTAAGGCCTTTTAACTTCAGGACAGTTCTTTGCCAGATGCCTCCCTGGTGGCTCATATCAATAGACCCCTGGAGAACCTACCAGAATGGGCCTTCCCGAGCTCCCAGGCTGTGTGCACTTAAGGGCAACAGACCACGTCTCAATATTTGACCCCTGCCAAATTCTGAGCAAGCCACTGAATGTCCTCTGTGGCAGTGTGGCTCAGAGGGGATGAGACCCCTCTTGTGCCCGTTCATACATGGCAACAGCACAGTACATAGAGCACCGTCTCTGCAGGCGCAGGCACTAAGCATGACGCCCAAGGGCACACCAGGACGTACAAAGCTTGGCAGGGTTATGAGGAATGTGGCTTTGGGAACAGAGGTGGGGATGGAGTGGATGCTGATTGAACCCTGGCTCTGACACTTGCTGGCTGTGTGAGCTCGGGCAAGTTTCTCAGCCTCCATGGACCAAAGGTTCCCCATCCACACACCAGTGCAATCTCTCTCTCTCTCTCTCTCTCTCTCTCTCTTTCTCTCTCTCTCTCTCTCAGGGGCGTTTATGGAAATGAAACACAACCAGGTTGGTAAAGCATCCAGCATAGTTATTGGGACATAACAGATGCTCCATCAATATTCATTCCCTTTCCTGTGACTTGTTTATCCATCCTGAGTTTTACAATCATTCCTTCTCCCACTGGCTCTGGTTTACAGTTTTCCCATAAAAATCTTAAACCATATATTTCAGGAGGTACTAATTCAAATTCTGCTGTGCTCCTGGAGTTTACTGTTGTACATTAAATGCAAGAAATTATACTCACTGTTAAGTAGCTATTTCACTCCTTCTGGTGGGGGGAGGGGGCACGAATATCCCCCACTTGCAAAATGGCTTGCAATGCAAAAAGCCCATCTCAGGTGAAAGGAAGGAACCTGACTGCATGCCCAGGTGACAGGAAAGCTGGGCTTTGGGGCCACGATGCCTGGGTTCCAATCCAGACTCCACCCCTTGGCTAGTTGTGTAATCTCGGGCAGGAAATATAAATTCTTGGTGCCTTTGTTTTTAATCCAAAAAATGGTGGTGACTGTACCACCTCATTGGATGGTTGTGACAATTAAATGAGTTAATTAGAATAAGGCGTGGCACATAATAAAGCCTCAATAAATATTAGCTCTCATTACTTTCCTGTGTTACATAAAACTTGAGCCTCAGTGCAGCCCTTCAAGGGCTATGTTTTTCTCTCTGATCCCTGAATGAGAAGCAGTGGCTGGGAAACCTGCCCCAGAGCCCACAGTTAGCATACTGACACCCTACAGTCCTGGCCAAGGTCCTAGGAGCCCAAAGCCCAGGCGGCTGCAACCGGCCGTCCCGCAGCATTAAAACAATGAGCAGAGCGTTCGTTACGAGATGGCTATCGCGTATGTTCCAAAGCACGCTTGTCTGAGTCTAGTTTAGACTAACGAGTTGTAGAGCCACTTTTGTTCCAAATTAAATTATGGCCACATTCCTGGTGACAGAACCCTCCGGCCACTTGGCAACAAAAGACTGCGTTTCAAACCAAAAGCCACATAGCTGTTTCAACGAGCAAAAAGGGGAAAGGCATTCCTGTCTGCTGAGCGTCAGTATGTTGTGCTCAGCACTGTACCTTTGTTGTTTAATTCTCTGTGCAAAGGAGGAAGTATTTCTTCCATTTTCCCGATGAGGGAATTACAGCTCAGACAGGTTAGGTGACTTCTCCAAAGGTCCGACAGCCAATGAGTGTCAGAGGTGGCATAACAACACGGGCGGGCAGACACCTGGCTCCAACGCCTTAGAAAGAGATCATCTCCATAAGCACCTGGCAGCCCTCTCTGACATGCTCTCAAACCCCTTACTTAAATCATGGCTACAGTGTATCCTGCTTACTGCGCACGCGCACCAGGTTCTGCTCTAAGCACTTCCGTCTAGTATTTCATCCCATCCCCACCACAGTTTCTAGGGGTTGGTACTCCTGTTCACAAGGCAAGGAAATGAACCTGGAGGAGTTAATAGCTTATGTGATGTCACATATTCTGGAGGGGAAACCAGATGACTTCAGAGTACATGATCTTAACCACTAGGCGAGGCTTTCTGCCACGTACAGAGGTCATGAGCATAGAAAGCAACCCCAGTGTTCGTTCCCTAGCAACATGCTCACCTGCACAGGGCACTGGACTGAAGACAGTTGACCTGGGCATTAATCCTGGTCCTTTCACTGGGCGATGTGAAGCCAGTTAATTACTCTAGGACTCCATTTCCTTATCTGTAAACTAGAGAAGTCAGTCATGAGTGTGTGCCAGTGCTAGAAGTCTAGGGTTTATAGCATGTCAGCATAAATGACAGGAGCAAATCAACGGCGAATTCCGTTGGGCCAGGGGTGCTCTTCCTCACCAAAGAGGCCACTTGAGACTCTAACGCCGTTTGTTAACATTTACCTGTGCTAGAAACTTGCTTTCAAACTCATATTTTGCCACCCTAGAAAATGCACTTAATATATTAACTTAGAACTAACATGCCATCTGTGTGAAATTTCAACATATATAATGTAGATTTTCACTGTTGGGGATGGATAGATGCACAGAGGGAGGGAGGGAAGGAGATAGATAGATAGATAGATAGATAGATAGATAGATAGATAGAGCATTAACGTCAGGTGTCTGCCTGGGTTGTTAGGCTGCCTCCGATAATTACTGCCTGCCTGACCATTGGAGAAGTCACATAACCTGTCTGAGCTTTAATTTTCTCATCTAGAATACGGGGCGAGGGAGAGAAAATGGGGAAAATAGTGCCTACCTTCCTGAGAGGATTGAATAATAAAGGTAAAATGCTTAACACAATATATTGGCACCCAATAGACAGGAGTTCCTTTTCCCCTCTGCCTTATTAAACCAGGTCTGCATACATATATGTAATTCTTAATTTAAAAAAAAAGTCAAAGACTGATAGAAAAAGAAAGGACAAAAACTACCAAGAAACAATGCAAGAATGAACTAAATGATGGCTATGTTGCGAGGAGGCGATGAAGATGAAGTGGTAAGATTGCAGCGCACTGAAAATTTGCAGATCCTGGCGTACTGTTTTTGTCTCCACCTCCTTCCTCCCAGGCTTTAGGGAAGAGAACGGAGAGCTCTAACCTCTCCTTTTCTCCTTCTGGCGTCTCCCAGGGGAATTCATGTTGTCCTGCACTAGTGTTTCTATTGTCAACTTCAACCACTTAAAGTCACAAAAATATGCTAAGGAAGGGTGAGCGCTACTTCCCGCACAGGCTGACAATCAGCAGGCCCCTTCGACACATTGAGAAGAGTCATCAAAGAAACACTTTCGGGTGGACTCACACAGGTCCTGGGCCCAGGAAGAGAACAACAAGGCCCCTCTAAGAGGTCAGGGATAATGCCGAGGAAGGGAGCCAGAGAACAGAGCAAGCAAACTTTTGTCCTTTTTTTTTTTAATTGAACTTTCTATTTTGAGAGTAGTGTAAATTTGCATGCAGTTGTAGGAAATTATACAGAGAGATCCTGTCTGGCCTTTCACTGACTTCCCAACATCTTGAAAAACTATATAAGTCACAACCAGGATGTTGACAGGGGTGCAGGCCAGATGCAGACCAGCCCCATCACCGCCAGGACCTCTCGTGGTGGCCTCAGCTACCTCCCTCTGTCCTCCACCCGGGCAACCATTCACCTCTCCTCCTTCTCTACAAGTTTATCAGTACAGAATGATAAATGAAATCATATAGTATAAAATCATATAGTAGAGAGATTCCCACAGGTTGTATGAGTATCAGCAGTTCTCTCCTTGTTGCTAAGTAGCATTCTACTGTGTGGACATATCACTAATTGTTTAACCATTTACCTGTTGAAGGACATCTGGGTTGTTTCCAGGTTTGGCCATTACTAAGCTGCTATAAACATTCATATACAGATTTTTATACACAAGTCCTCATTTCTTTGGGATAAATACCCAGGAGTGCAATTGCTAATTTACACCAAAGTATTTTCTTAAAAAAAAGAAAATGAAAAAAAAAACCCAACTATAAATGGTTTTGTAATTTTAATTTCAGTGTCTGTATGTTCATTGCTGGCATACAGAAATCAATGTATTTTTGTATGCTAATCTCGTATCCTGTGACATTGCTGAACTCAGTTCTAGGAGGATTTTATTTATTTATTTTCTGGAGATGCCTTGGAATTTTATACCAAGAAAATCATGTTACCTGCAAATAGAGACAATTTTACTTCTTCCTTTGCATCCTTATGCCTTTTATTTCTTTTTCTTGATTTATTGTCCTAGTTGGAACTTCCAGCACTATACTTAGAGAGATAAAGTGAGTATCTTTGTCTTGTTTCCAGTACGTATTAAGGAGTGCTATGGGCTAAAACTGTGTCCAGCCCCCCTTCCCCAAAAGTCATATGTTAAATTCCTAACCCCCAGTAGTCAGAATGTAACTATATTTGGAGATAGCATCTTTAATGATCTAAATATGTAAATGAGGTCTTTAGGGTAGGCCCTAATCCAAGGTGACTGGTGTCCCAATGAGAAGAGATTAGAGCACAGACTCATAGAGGAAAGCCACCAGCAAGACAGACATTGGCAGGGTGAGGTCTCAGAAGAAATCACCCCTGCTAACCCTGTCATCAAGCCTCCAAAATGATGAGAAAATAAGCTTTGTTGTTGAAGCCCCCAAGTTTGCGATGGTTGATTACGACAGGCCTAGAGAACCAGTACAGGGGCGACACATGCTTGCAGCTTTTCGCCAGCAAGTAAAACATTGACTGTAGGTTCTTTATAGAGGCTCTTTAAGAAGTTCTCTTCTATGCCTGTTTTTCTGAAACTTGTTATGGAGCAAGGGGGTTAGCTTTTGTGCAATGCTCTTTCTGCATCACTTGATAGGATTGGGTGATTCTTCTTCCTTAGCCCATCAACAGGGAGGAATACACCTGACTGACTTTCAAATACTGAAACAGCTTTGCATCCCTGGAATAAACCCCACCTGTTCATGGTGTATATATTTGATGACTACTTGTTTCTAACCAGCCCTACTTTGAACATAATTATTCATCAGAAGTAGAAACGCAAACCCTTCATAGCTAGTAAACACAGGGGTGCCAGAGAAACAGGAGCCCCAGGGCTGTTCCACTCAGACACACCCTCTGCCTTAGGCTGAGCTGGCCCAGGTCCTGTAACTCCTCCCGGGCCCCTGAGGCAGTCTCCCTGCAAAGAAGCTGTTAGAAGCAGTTACCTGGGGAGAAGCTGGGGCTGTAAGTAAGGTTGTTCTTCTTTTGTTTAAATGATTTAATGCTTACAGTGAGACTGTATTACTACTGTACTACTTATAATAAAAAGAGAATACCATTTTACTTTAAAAACAAACCTCCTAGCCTGACCAGGCGGTGGCGCAGTGGATAGAGCGTCGGACTGGGATGCGGAAGACCGAGATTCAAGACTCTGAGCTCACCAGCTTGAGCGTGGGCCCACCTGGCTTGAGCGAAGGCTCGCCAGCTTGGACCGAAGGTCGCTGGCTCCAGCAAGGAGTTGCTTTGGTCCGCTGAAGGCCCGCGGTCAGGGCACATGTGAGAAAGCAATCAATGAACAACTAAGGTGTCGCAATGGCGGCGAGGAACTGATGATTGATGCTTCTCACCTCTCTCCATTCCTGTCTGTCTGTCCGTCCCTATCTGTCCCTCTCTCTGTCCCTGTTAAAAAAAAAAAAAACCTCCTAGCGTATCTTCTGAGAGTGAGGCTCTCTGTCTCCCTGTATAACTGCCACTAGAAAAACCATTTAACAGGTTTTTTTTCTTATAAATGTACATTTAACGAACAATCCAGCAATTCCACTCCTAGGCTTTTATCCAAGGGAAATGGAACACATGCATGTTATAAAGCCTGTGGCCGAGGCCACCATCATAGCTGCCTGGCCAGTGCAGACTCGCATTAGATTCGTACAGTCGGTAATGAAACAACAGAGCCAAGAACTGGTAAGCCATCAGCTTTAATTCTAGCTTGCACCCTGCGGGCAAGCAAAAACACACACTGGGCTCCAAAACCCACACATTCAGTGCTCACAAAGCTACTGACTTATCCGAGTTTCCTAGAATCAAAGGTTTCTAGCTCACCAGACTTATTCACCTCTGTAGGGCAGATAAAATATATTATGCTCACTTTGTTAAAGATGGCGCTGCCTACATGGAAACCCCTCGCCCAGGTGATGATATTGGTTACCTACCCTTCCTGCTTGGGAATGTGCGTGATTATATTAATGTGTGTGGGGAACAGGCTGTGGGCAGGCTGGGTCATTATAGCCTAAGGCTTAGTTTTAAGAGTAAGCTCTTCTCCACACCCTTGACTGATTGGATGGTGTAGGGTGGTGATGTAGGGAGAAATCCCATTATGCCTCAGATGGGTGACTTTATATCAGAGACTTCCTTGTTTGTATAATTGGATTAAAGGTTTTGATTCTACATTATAAAGTGGGAGAGACCAGTGGCTTGCTCTCTTGGTTACTGAAGTATTAGAGAGGAGAACAGATTAAGGCCACATGGAGGCCAGGAGAAGCAGCCAAGATGGCAGAGTGCTGAGGGAGAAGTCAGTTTGTGCAGAGTTTGTGCTGGAAGAGATGGGGAACAGAGGTGAATAAGTTTGGTGAGCTAAAAACCTTTGATTTTAGAAAACTCGGATAAGTCAGTAGCTTTGTGAGCACTGAATGTGTGGGTTTTGGAGCCCAGTGTGTGTTTTTGCTTGCCCGCAGGGTGCAAGCTAGAATTAAAGCTGATGGCTCACCAGTTCTTGGTTCCATTGTTTTATTACCGACTGTTCGAATCAAATGTGAACCTGCATGGGTCAGGCAGCTGTGATTGTGGCCATGACTACTGGCTTTACAACCTCTGTTCCCTATCTCCTTCTCCAGCACAAACTGCACAAACTGGCTTCTCCCTCAGCACTCTGCCATCTTGGCTGCTTCTCCTGGCCTCCACGTGGCCTTAATCTGCTCTCCTCTCTAATACCTCAGGAACCAAGAGAGAGCAAGCTACTGGTCTGTCCTACTTTATAGTGTAAAATCAAAACCTCCAATCCAATCTACAAACAAGAAAGTCTCTCCTACAAAGACACCCATCTGAGGCATAATGGGATTCCTCAGGAGAGTGCACCACCCCACATCATCCAATCAGTCAAGGGTGTGGGGAAAAGCTTACTCTTAAAACTAAGCCTTAGGCTACAACAACCCGGCCTGCTTACATTACAGCCTTTCCCCTACACCCATCCCAAGCATAAGGGCAAATAAATCACCTGGGTGGGCAGCACCATCTTTAACAAAGTGATCATATTATATTTTATCTGCTGTAAAGCCAGTAGCCGGGGTCAGGATCACAGCCGCCTGACCCGTGCAGGTTCGCATTGGATTTGAACAGTCGGTAATGAAACAATGGAGCCAAGAACTGGTGAGCCATCAGCTTTAATTCTAGCTTGCACCCTGAGGGCAAGCAAAAACACACACTGGGCTCCAAAACCCACACATTCAGTGCTCACAAAGCTACTGACTTATCCGAGTTTCCTAGAATCAAAGGTTTCTAGCTCACCAGACTTATTCACCTCTGTTCCACATCTCCTCCTGCACAAACTCTTAACAAACTGGCTTCTCCATCAGCATTCTGCCATCTTGACTGCTTCTCCTGGCCTCCATGTGGCCTTAATCTGCTCTCCTCTCTTCTACCTCAGGAACCAAGCGAGAACTAGCTACTGGTCTGCCCACTTTATAGCATAGATTCAAAACCTTTAATCCAATTATATAAACAAGAAAGTCTCTGATACATAGCCACTCATCTGAGGCACAATGGGATTCATCATGAGAGTGCACCACCCTACATCATCCAATCAGTCAAGGGTGTGGAGAAGAGCTTACTCTTAAGACTAAGCCTTAGGCTATAATGACCCGGCCTGCCCACAGCCTGTTCCAGAACACACATTAATATCAACGAACTTCGATGTGGGCAGCGCTATCTTTAATAAAGTGAGCATAATATATTTTATCTGCCCAACACATGTCCACGCACAGGTAAGCACATGAATGTCTACAGCGCTTTGTTCTTAAAAGCTAGAGCTGGACACAATCCAAATGTCCAACAGCTTGTAGTATATGTGAAAACTACTGTTAGGAAACCCCAAAGAATCCACTACAAAACTATTAGGGACAATAAAAAAATACAGTAAAGTAAGGTGACTGTTAGTCAAATAAGTTTGTAAATATGATGTATATGTTTGCTCGCTTGTAGTTTGCATTGGGTGTGGGAGACAGGCTGTAAACTAGCAAGGTCCTCATAGCCTGAGGCTTACTTAGTTTGAAAACTAAGCCTTTCCCACCCTTTTAATACTAAGATCTTTTCAACATCCTTCTAATACTAAGATCTTCTCAAAACTAAGCTTTTCCCCACACCCTTGTCTGTTGCATGATGTGGGGTGGTGCTCTCTTATGAGGAATCCCATTTATGCCTCAGATAAGTGGCTTTGTATCAGAGACTTTCTTATTTGTATATTGGCTTAAAGGCTTTAATTTCTACACTATAAAATGAAGCAGACCTGGGACACTCTTGGTCAGATCCTGCCATCATCAGCATTGCAGAAGAGAGGCAGCCAAGATGGTGAAGTGCTGATGGAGAAGCCAGTTTGTGCAGACAGAAGAAGATGGGGAACAGAGGTTGTTGGGCAGATAAAATATATTATGCTCACTTTGTTAAAGATGGAGCTGCCCACATGGAAGCCCATCACCCAGGTGATATTATTTGGCCTTATGCTTGGAATGGGTATGGGGGAAAGGCTGTAATATAAGCAGGTCAGGTCGTTATAGCCTAAGGCTTAGTTTTAAGAGTAAGCTCTTCTCCACACCCTTGACTGATTGGATGATGTAGGGTGGTGCACTCTCATGAGGAATTCCATTATACAGAGACTTCCTTGTTTGTATAATTGGATTAAAGGTTTTCATCCTACGGTATAAAGTAGGAGAGACTAGTAGCTTGATCTCTCGCTTGGTTCCTGAGGTAGAAGAGAGGAGAGCAGATCAAGGCCACATGGAGGCCAGGAGAAGCAGTCAAGATGGCAGAGTGCTGAGGGAGAAGTCAGTTTGTTAAGAGTTTGAGCTGGAGGAGATGTGGAACAGAGGCGAATAAGTCTGGTGAGCTAGAAACCTTTGATTCTAGGAAACTCGGATAAGTCAGTAGCTTTGTGAGCACTGAATGTGTGGGTTTTGGAGCCCAGTGTGTGTTTTTGCTTGCCCTCAGGGTGCAAGCTAGAATTAAAGCTGATGGCTCACCAGTTTTTGGCTCCGTTGTTTCATTACCGACTGTTCGAATCAAATGCAGACCTGCATGGGTCAGGCTGCTGTGATGGTGGCCTCGACTACTGGCTTTACAGAGGTGAATAAGACTGGTGAGGTAGAAACCTTTGATTCTAGGAATACTCGGATAAATCAGTGGCTTTGGGAGCCCTGAATGGAAAGGTGTTGGGCAGATAAAATATATTATGCTCACTTTGTTAAAGATGGTGCTGCCCACGTACACGTCCGTTGCTATTAATGTGTGTTGCGGGACAGGCTGTGGGCAGTCCGGGTTGTTATAGCCTAAAGCTTAGTTTTAAGAGTAAGCTTTGCCCGACACCCTTGACTGATTGGATGATGTGGGGTGGTGCACTCTCATGAGGAATCCTCCCATTATGCCTCAGATAAGTGACTTTGTATCACAGACGTCCTCGTTTGTAGATTGCATTAAAGGTTTGAATTTCTACACTATAAAGTGGGGGCAGACCTGGAGCTTGTTCTTTCTCGGTTCCTGAGATTAGCATCAGAGAGAAGAGCAAATTAAGGCCACGTGGAGGCCAGGAGAAGCATCCAAGATGGAGGAGTGTTGAGGGAGAAGCCAGTTGGTGCAGAGTTTGTGCAGAGAGAAGGAGATGGGAAACAGGTGAATAAGTCTGGTGAGCTAGAAACCTTTGGTTCTAGGAAACTCGGATAAGTCAGTAGCTTTGTGAGCACTGAATGAGTGGGTTTTGGAGCCCAGTGTGTGTTTTTACTTGCCTGCCGGGTGCAAGCTAGTATTAAAGCTGATGGCTCACCAGTTCTTGGCTTCATTGTTTCATTACCTACTGTCCAAATCAAATACGAACCTGCATGAGCCAGGCGGCTGTGATGGTGGCCGTGGCAACTGGCTTTACACAGCCCTAACCTGCAATATGACTATATTTAGAGATTAGGGCCTTTCAGAAGGTAATTAAGGTTAAATGAGGTATGCAGGGAAAAGGGGTTCTATGAAAGTATCCTCAGGGGATGATGTGATCACAAATTCCTAACTGAGCAGGTCATGGCGGGTAGTCAGTCTCAGACATAAAACTTTATAGGAAACGTTTCATCTTTGCCCTTAAGCAAGTCCTGTCCATTGTTTCCACACATTTAGGTAAACACACCTTTGAAATAGGCCCAAACCAACCTCAAAAGAGCACGTAATCTTAACTACCTATGATGTAATCCCTGTTTTACTTTCCTATAATCTTCCCTATGTCTCCTCCTTTATTTTAAATGCTTAAAAGAAGCTGCGAAACTATTTTTCTCCCTTGCATTTAAGATCTTGCTCCCTGGTAGATAACATGACTGCTCAGTTGCCCTCTCGAGAACAATGCAGGCCCGAGAGAGGGAGGGACAGCTGAGCCAGGGCACAGATAACTTGGAGGAGCTGTGGAGCCGCTCCAATCCACAGACGGTGGAAATTCTCTTGTGCCAACAGATGCAGCCACATCAGCCGCCTTTGCCCCCAAGGCCCTCTGATTAGTCTATATAACTCCTGCCCCCTCCCTCCCTCAGGGCTGACACCCTGCTTGCACCCAGGCATTTTAAAATAAACTTTCCTTTTTGGAACACACTAGCCTTGTGTTTTCGGTTCAGTCCGTGGTTTCTGCCTTTCACTCCCCAGCAGATGATGTCAGTTTGGCTCAGTTAAACTCATAAAAATTCTCGACAGGTTTGAACACTTTAAATCAACAGAGGTTACAAGGCATTAAAAAAGAAAACCACAGGTCCAAAAGAGCATCACTTGTACTTAAAGCCCACCACACCTAGGCTTACTACCGGATCGCATTGCAGCTTCAGTCTCTCCCGGAGATGTAATCTTAATCAAGTGGTCTGGTCCAGCACCAGTAAGGTCATCAGTCTCTCCCCAAGTCCTCCTCCATCCCCCATAGAAAGAAAAGGCAATCTGCATGATGAAAACCCTCCCCTCTCTCTTCACTCAGAGATGTCCAGGGCCCTGGCGGAGTAGCTCAGTTAGTTAGAGCATCGTCATCCCATACACCAAGGTTGTGTTGTAAAGTACCCGTACCTCACTTCTTGCAGGCTTACGTAGAGACACCAAGTCCAGATGAGTTTTGAAGGGTTTTATTAAAGGAGGAGATTTATTAAATATGCCAGCCGCATATGGCTGACACGGGGCAGTTGCAAACCCAAATCATGTGCACCAAATACATCTCAGGGGCTTGTTATATACCCTTAATCACACACGGGCTGAGGAGAGCATGACATCATGGCACAAGCTGACAACATTTGTTTAGGGGATACACAGAAACATTAAGACTTTTAAGGCAACACAATCAAAGATGTTTACAATTTTTCAGGGTTCATCTTCCCTACTTTGCCTAGAGATGTTACTCTCAGGATTCCAGGAAGGCGGGGGAGGAATTTCAATCAATGTAGCGTGGTATGTAAATTCTGTCTCCCATTGAAAGAGAAGAAGTTTCTAGGTTAACCTTTAATTTTAGTTTAAAACTAAATGACCCATTGTTTATGCAAGCCAGAAACTTCTATATTCTTCTCCCCACCCCCTCCCCAAAAGAAGGACCAGACAAGAAAGCCTGACCTTTCCTCCTAGAATATCAATATTAATCTTGCAGCTTTTTGGTACCTTACTACAGTTGCAGGTTCAATTCCTGGCCAGGGTACATACAAGAATCAACCAATGATGCATGAGTGAAGTGGAATGGCAGATTGATGTTTTTCTCTCCACCCCTCCCTAAAAATCAATTTAAAAAATATATATGTCCAGGCCCAAAACTAATTCTTTCTTTCCTAATAGCTCCCTTGCTTCATCTTCCTATAAAAACCTTCCATTTTGTACAATTGCTCAGTGCGCCCTCCTAGTTGCCAGATAGGAGGCCGCCAGGTCCTTGAAGCCAATTAGATCTTCAAATGCACCCTGTGGAAATTTGTCTTTTAACAAAGTGTAGGGCCATCATCCAGTAGGATTGGTAGCCTCACAAGAAGAGGAAGAGAGGAGGTTTCCTTCCCCTCGAGTTTGCCTGTGTTCTTTTTATACAGCTTCACTTCTGAGAGCCGAAGGTAGATGTTCATAAACAGAGCAACTGCCCAAAGTGCTGGGCAAACAGCAGTGCTAAGCAGAAAGTCTCGTGAGTGGAATGACTATAACTTAGGTCCTGGCTGGGAAACTCTGTTGAATAGAGCATTGTCCCGATTCACTAAGGTTGTAGGTTCGATCTCTGGTCAGGACACATACGAGAATCAACCAATAAATGTATGAATAAGCGGAACAACAAATCAATGTTTCTCTCTCCTTCATCTCTCTGTAAAATCAATCAGTAATGAAATGTTTTTCAAAAGAAAAACTACAACTTCCATGTTTATTGGCTCCTTCTCCTCAACTTATATAGTATTCTGAGGTTGCTGCAATCTTAAGAGAAAAAAGACAACTCACCTGTTTCCTGATCCCATTGTTAGTTCTCTCCTAGGTCTCCTGTCCTCCGGCCCCATTTCCCACAGCAATCTGGTTCCCACCATCACTGGCTTGTCTTACAACTATTGACACTAAGATACAACCAGCTTCTTCTTCTTTTTTTCTTTTTCTTTTTTTTTTAGGCAGAGACAGAGTCAGAGAGAGGGACAGACAGACAGGAAGGGAGAAAGATGAGAAGCATCAATTCTTCGTTGCGGTTCCTTACTTGTTCATTGATTGCTTTCTCATATGTGCCTTGACCAGGGGCTACAGCAGACTGAGTGACCCCTTGTTCGAGCCAGTGACCTTGGGCTCAAGCAGGTGAGCCTTGCTCAAACCTGATAAGCCCGTGGTCAAGCTGGCGACCTCGGGGTCTCAAACCTGGGTCCTCTGCATCCCAGTCCGATGCTCTATGCACTGTGCCACCGCCTGGTCAGGAACCTTCTTCTTTTTGTGAACGTTTTTAAATTACAGTTGACTTAACTATAGTTTCAGGTATACAACCTTTTGAACAGACACTCTCATAACTTACAGAGTAATCACCCTGATAAATCTAGTTTCCATCTGACACCATACATTGTTATTATAATATATATTATTGACTGTATTCCCTATGCTGGACTGGACATCCCTGTGAATACTCTGTAACTACCCACTTGAACTTCTAAGTCCTTTCACCTTTTTCACCCAGAAGCTGTCTTCTAATTTTCAACTCCAAAGAATTCGGTCCCCACCTTGATCTCTTGGGAGTGTTCATGATTGTTACACCCTTCTAGAAACCCATTCTCTTACCACTAAGATACCAGTCTCTCCTTGTTTTCCTTCTCCTACAGGTCTTAAGTCTCTTTCCCTTCCTCCAACCCTCCAAGGTACCTGGTCCACAGGAATTTCGTCCTTAACACTTTTCTTTTCTCACCTAAAAGACTTTTGGTGGGTGATCTCATCATCCCTGGCTGTAGCTACGGAACTCTCAGAGGTGTTGGGCCCTGACCCTGCTATGATTTTTGGTGGGTGATCTCATCATCCCTGGCTGTAGCTACGGAACTCTCAGAGGTGTTGGGCCCTGACCCTGCTATGAACTCCAGGTCCACAGTCCCTGCTAAGTGACTCCACGTGGGTGTTTCCATCGTGATGATATGTGCCCATCTTACTCAGCATTGGTCCTCCTCTGAGGGAGGCGTCTCCAGCAGTTTTCCTGACTTGGTACTGTTACCCTGCAGTCACAAAGTCACCCCTAGGCTGTCCTCTCCTCCCTCCCTGGTCCCTTAGACTTCTGTTCCTCAACGCCGTGGTTTCTGTCCCCTCCACAGTTCTTAAGCCCATCTCTTGTCTGCCTTCGCTGCCCCCAATTTATCTGGGAGGGAGCCCTGAGGGATATGCACCAGAGCACCTGGATGGGGGGAGGCAGTTGTTTTACCTAAGCACCCACCCTGCCCGGGCTCAGCCTGCCCGCACTGCTCCTCCTCTACCCTGCCTTCCATGCTGCCAACAGCAGCTTCCGAAACCGCAACCCTGATAGTGCAACGTGTCTGCGTCGTCTTTCAAAGGTCCCCAGAACACCCAGGAATAAAGTCCAAACTCCTCTGAAACCCTTCATGTGTTCCTTCTCGCCCACAGCTTCCATCTCGTCTGCCCCTCCCTGTTGGGCGCCCCGGAAACAAGCCTTATCAAGCGCGGTGATGCTGACTGATCCCAGCACAGACCTCCTGCCCTTGCCTTGCTGTTCTCTCTCTGGGGAACACCCTGCCTCATCCCTTTCTGATTGGATGTCACCTTATTTAAAAGCTTCTCCTGACTTCTGCACACAAATAGGCATTTCCTCGTCTGTGTTTCCACAGTACCTATTTTGTTCATACCATGAGTCTATCTTTAGTATCAGATAATAGAAGTAGTTGTGTTTACGTAATACCTCACCCATTAACCTGTAAACAGACTTCGTTCAGTTCATTTTCCGTACGCTCTTACATAATATGTACTAAACAAATGCCTACTGAATGCAGTTTTAAAGTGAATAGTTTTAATTTATATTTTCTGATTGCTTAAAGTAAGTGTTTAAGCTCTGGCTGGATAGTTCAGTTGGTTGGGGCATCGTCCCAATGCGCAAAACGTGGTAGGTTCGATCCCCTGGTCGGGGTGCATACAGGAAGAGATCAATGTTTCTGTCTCTCCATCTCTCTCTCTTCCTCTTGGCTCTAAAATCAATAAGTAAAAATAAAGTAAGTGTTTAATATATAACAGACCAATACCACTTTCAGGATAACATGCTCTGAACTCTTTTTAATAATGACATGTTACATTTGAACAGTACTTTTAATTATTCAAAACACTTTTTCTCCAACACTTTATTTTCAAACATATGGAAAAGAAAGGGAATTGTAAGTGAACACCAATATACCCATCGGGCATGCCTTGGAGATACTGCCATTTATTTTGGTCTACAGTACTTCAGTAAGGTGAATCCTAATGTCTTTGTTTTGTTTTGTTTGTTTTGCAGCAAGCAAAGCTAGAATTTATTGGCCCTGCCGGAATACACTCAGAAGGGACCAAGCAGGCAAGCCCAGAGAATGAGTGCCCCGTTAGTCACAGAGCCTGGGACAGTGAAGCAAGGAAGGGCTTAGGATGAAAGAAGTGACAGGAGAGAGCCTAGGCAGGTTGCTTTGGCTCACTGGAAAGTCAGAGAAAAAAGGGCCATGGAGACAGGTCCGGGGGCCAGCCCCAAATGTGCACCGCTGCCCACAGCTCCCCCAATTTGCAAGTTTCCTGGGTATCCCAGAGCCTAGGGCAAAGACAGAGGCAAGGAAAACAGCCTGGGGAGAAGAAGAGGAGAAAGAAGAGGAGGATGAGGACAGGGGGAGGAAGGAAGGAACAGGCATGCTCCCAGGAGGAAGAACCCTAAAGTTTTAGCTGGTGGAGGGTCTTCCTTCCTTTCAGTTTGTTAAAAAAAAAAAGCAACATCTGTGAAACCCAGTATACAATGAAGCACAATAAAGTGAGGTATGCCTGCATCTGCAAAACGCTTTTATGGGCTAATTTTAGTATGACCTTTTATTTCTAATGACTAAGGTCTGATTCTACCTGTTTTATGGCTAAGGAAACTGAGACTGAGAAATAGGGTTTAATTTCTTGCTAAGGAGCTTGCCTCTCTGGAGTTGTAATCTGGTGCCAATGGATTTAATCCACACCTCCTAGGCATTAGATATGTTGATGCAAGGTCTGAACCTACAGAGTATTCTGTAACAGTTCATTTGAGCCAAACTGATGACATATGCTGGGGAGCAGAATTTCAAATGCTCTAGAGAATAAGTTTTCAGTTTCTTTTACACATTTGAAATGATGGAAGTGTGGGGGAAGCAAAGCCAGGATAGAATTACAGGATAGTTAGCAAGATTATGTGCTCTGTTAAGGGTAGCAACCATTTATTTCACAGGTGGGCAGCCTAGATGCATAGAAAAGAACAGAACTTGTTTAAGGCAAAGGTAAATTTTTTACTAAAAGGTTATATGCCTAGAGAGTGTGACTACCTACCATGACCTGCCAAATTAGGAATTTATGATCAGATCACCCTGTAAGGTTACTTTCCATAGAACCCCAGGTCTGAAAAAATAGGAGAATCAGCAAAACCATGGGATAACCAACAAGAAAATATTTGCAACTCATAAGTCATTCAAAGAAGTAATCAGTCTTGGGTACCCTCCTCCTTACCACACTTCCATTCCTGGTTAGTCATCATTTCCTGCCTGATGGGTTTCTTCCATTTGTTCTTTTTTTTTTTTTTTTTAATGTTTTATTTATTTATTTATTTTACAGGGACAGAGAGAGAGTCAGAGAGAGGGATAGATAAGGACAGACAGACAGGAACAGAGAGAGGTGAGAAGCATCATTAGTTTTTCATTGCTGTTGCGACACCATAGTTGTTCATTGATTGCTTTCTCACATGTGCCTTGACTGCGGGCCTTCAGCAGACCGAGCAACCCCTTGCTGGAGCCAGCGACCTTGGGTCCAAGCTGGTGAGCTTTTGCTCAAGCCAGATGGGCCCACGCTCAAGCTGGCAAGCTCGGGGTCTTCCGCATCCCAGGCCGACGCTCTATCCACTGCGCCACCGCCTGGTCAGGCCCATTCATTCTTTTTCAGTACAAGAAGCGAGTCTAGAATATCTTTCATCTCAACTGGTTTACTCTTTCTTTACATGTGCCAGAGATACTGACCTCCAATTAAAACAGAGACCTAGTCACATCCTTGTCCAACTCACAAAACATAGCAGCTCATCATTTCCTACCAAATTAAGTTTACTATAATCTCTACCTTCTCACAATGTAACCCACCCAAGTATCTGTCTTCTTACTCCTAGCTTCCATCCGACATAACTAAAAGGAGTTGATTTCCCAAATACACCCTTGGCTTTCTGCTTATTTCCTTTCTTCATGTATAAATCACCACGAGGCCCCTCCCAAATTCCAGACGCGCAAATTCCTCCACGTTAAGGCCCAGCTCAAATGCCAATTCTCATAAACCTTCTAAAAACTCCAGGCCCGTTATAACCCTCATCGTCAAACTTGTGGCACTGATCTTAATCTACCCTGTAGAGATTTAAGGTCTGATTTCTCTTAAGATCTTGTGCTCCCTTTGCCTGAATAAAACATCCTTGAGAAAAGGGACACTCATATTCGCTATATATAGCCCACGCACACAGTAGGTGCTTTATCGTGCTTAATTTCGTTTAACGTAACATATTCCGTCGAAAGGGTGGAGAGCGGGCGCCCTTAGCTGTAGTCACACACACACACACACTCACACAGGCACGCACACGTGTCCCAGAACCCCAGCCCAGGAACCGTCTCGGAACTCCCAGCCTGTGGGCGTTTCCATTGCAGAAAGCGGGAGGGGCGGCGCGTTTTTTTTTAAAACCGCTCCATCAAATACCTGTTCCCTTAGACCTCCTACAGCCTCTCCTCCACAATCATCTGAAGACGTCTTTCCTTTTTAAGTAAAATTACCCCACTCCTTGGGACTCTAGCCTGGTCGCTCCGGTGTCCGCCCCCACGGGTCCCCCTCCGGGGCCCGCTTGGTAGCGCTCGCTTTGTCAGCGCGTTTGCGTTCGGTTACCCTCCAGGTCTGGTCCGCAGCCGGCAGTACCTCCACCGCCGCCGCAGTAACGCGCGGCGGGCTCCAGCCTCTCCGTGGGCTCGCCTGCCAGGACTCCTCGCAGGGTCTGAGCGGGGCGAGAAGGAACGGGGAACCTCCCCTCGGACCGTCCCGAGAGCCCGCTCACTCAGCTGTGCTCCGTCCCTCCGGCGCGCGAGGGACCGGGCAGTGGTGGCAGCGGCGCCCGGCATGTATCAGAGCCCGCGGCGGCTCTGCTCCGCCCTGCTGCAGAGGGACACACCAGGCCTGCGCCGCCGGCCTGCCCTCGGCCCCAGCCCGCACCGCCAGTCGTCTCGGCCGCCGGCCGCCCCCTGCGCCGCGTCCCCCCGGCTCCTGGCCGCGGCCTCGAGTGCGGCGGCGTTGCGTCCCGGAACAGGTGAGTTCATGGCGGCTGCGGGCAGAGGACGCGCCTGGAGACGGCGCGGAATGAATGAATGGGAGCGGGGCTGCGGGCGGGCCGTGGGCGGGCAGGAGGCTCCTGTCCCTCTCTCCGCTGTCCCCTGGCCTTTCCCTGCCTGGGATTTGCATCCGGAACAGCGTGTTCAGGTTCATTGTGTTTGATCCTTGGGTGCCGTGCCTTCAAGATTTTTCGCCTGGAGCTACATTTAATTTCCCCCTTTCCGAGGCCGAAAATGATTTGTGTTGGTTTTACTTCTTATTGCGCTAATTATGGAAACATTTATGCAAAAAAAAAAATCATTGAAAGTTACACTTATTTGACCACGTGGCTTACACGGCCTCTATGGTTTTCTTTTTTTAAGTATGTTAACTATAACACGGAATGACTTATATTAATTACATCCTGAATACGTCATTCTGTGTCCTGGAGTCAGAGCTTGTCGAGGTGATGCCTTCCTTTTATACATCGCATACCTTGGACTTCCCCTTTTTTGCCACCTCAGTTTCTGCCGAGGACACTGCTGTGGCCACAAATTGCGCACAAGTTAACCCTACTTTCTAAAATGAGAAACTCTCTTTCCAACTGGCAGTTACTTCATCACACACACACAAAAAAGTGTATTTTGGTTGTGCTCAAGTGAGGTTATTGCCTTTGCAGACATTTGTGTAACCATACTATGCTATAAATATCTACATTTCACTCCAAAAGTTTTGAAATAGTTCTAGAAGGACAAATTGAAAGAATGTGTTCAATGTGGCTTTTTAGTTAATGAAAGTGATCATCAAAAATGTGACTGAAGCCAAGAGTACATACACTCTGTTCAGATGACTGGCATATGTTAGGCTGAGGCATACTTTTACAATTAAGATGTTACACAGGTAACAGAGATTCTGAACTCTATATTGTTCTTCAGAAAGGGTGAACTTGATGGTCATTGAGATTTTTCCCCAGTTCCGTGGGAATTTGGCATACGGTGAAATAACTGTTAGAATGGGTACCACCTTACAACTTAGTTTTTCTTCCTGACAGAAGTTTTCGAGAGGAAATGTGTTAGGTTTGGATGGGAGAAGTAAAAGAAAACCAGTTGGTGTGGCCGGTACCAGTTTCCATAGAAGCCCCTCGGGGGAAAGTTAGTCCGCAGGTCCACCTGGAAAACACAGAGAGTTTGTGTAATATGTAGCTGTGCTGTTAGCTGAGGGAAGACATGGCACAGAAGAGTGTTCAATGAAGTTTGTCAAGTCCTCTGAAACCACCTAGTCTCGCAGATAAAGAAACGATTGTGGTTCTTAAACTATTGCCAACGGTTGCTACAAAATCTAGGCAGTTGTTTTGTTTCGTGCATTTTTAGCTTCATCTACTTGTTAGCACACTGCTTCTCTCACTGATCAGTCATTCCAGAAATCTGCTGAACGTCTCACGCGCGGTAGGTGCTGTCATAGGAGGTAACAGACTATGAGCCTTACTCTGCCTTTGAGGGTTTCACAGTTGCAGAAAGAAATAACTAATGAGATTAAACACCTTTTATTCTAAGAGATGAATACGTACAGATGGCACAAGGGTGTAGGAAATAAGGAAGTCCCTTTCAGCAAAGGCCATCTTCTCAGGCTCAAGAAGTTGCATGCTGCCCTGGCTGGGTGTTCAGTTGGTTAGAGCATTGTTTCCATATGCCAAGGTCGCAGGTTTGATCCCGGATCTGGGCACATACAATGAGTACATAGACAAGTAGAACAACAAATAGATTTCTCTCTCTCAAAAAAATTTTTATAATTGAATTTTCTTGTGGTGACACTAGTCAACATAATTATACAGGTTTCAGGTGCCCTATCCTGTACACACATCTCTGTACACCATACTGTGTGTTCACCCTTCAAGTCGCCATTCTTCCACTTGCCCCTACCCTAGCAGTCACCACACTGCTGTCCAGGTCCATGAGGGTGTTTTTTTGGGGGGGGGCATCCTTTTTTTTTTTTAACTCTATTTCTCTACCATTTAAAAAAAAATTTTTTTTTAACTGCATACTTACTTGGTAGGGGAGATGCCATGATCAGGGAGGTGGTTTTCCCAGGACGAGGCTCACCCATGCTCTCCGAGTGTGCTGACCCCTGTGATTTCCCCAAATGTGGGAAACCTGACTGCAAAATTTGTGGTAGTAGGGGACCGCTTTTCTGATCTCCTCTGGGGGAAAAAAAACAAAAAGAAATGTTGCATTTGAGCTGGGCCTTGAAGTCAGGTTAGGATTGAAAGAGATTTTTGTTTGGAAGAAGCCAGGAGCTGAGGGGTAGGGGGTGGGGCATGGATGCAGCAGCCTGAGGGTACCACACCTTGCAGAGCACCTCCCCCCACCCCCAGAGCCTCAGGGCCAGCATCAGGTGCTCTTAAAAACATGGAGGCTTGCCTGATCAGGCGGTGGCACAGTGGATAGAGCGTGGGACTGGGATGTGGAAGACCCAGCTTCGAGACCCCGAGCTCGCCAGCTTGAGCACGGGCCCATCTGGCTTGAACAAAAGCTCGCCAGCTTGGACCCAAGGTCGCTGGCTCCAGCAAGTGGTGGCTCAGTCTGCTGAAGGCCCCCAGTCAAGGCACATGTGAGAAAACAATCAATGAACAACTAGGGTGTCATAATGGCAATGAAAAACTAATGATTGATGCTTCTCACCTCTCTTCATTCCTGTCTGTCTGTCCCTATCTATCCCTCTCTCTGACTCTCTCTCTGTCCCTGTTAAAAAAAAAGAAGAAATAAAATGTTAAAAAAAACATGGAGTCTCATGGCATGGCGCCACCTGTGTCTATTAAACAGAATAGTTATTGGTGGGTCCCAGATTCCATATTACTTAACAAAATAACTACCATAATAAATAACAAAATAACTACCATAATAAAACTCCAGGTTACCCCCGGCTTGTGGTGGCACAGTGGATAAATCATCAGCCTGGAAAGCTGAGGTCACGGGTTTGAAACCCTGGGTTTGCCCAGTCAAGCACACACAACAAGCAAACAATGAACAACTCAAGTGAAGCAGCTATGAGTTGATACTTCTCACTTCCCTACCCCCTCTCTTTGTAAAATTATTAAATAAGATCTTTAAAAGAAAATAAGCCTGACCAGGCGGTGGCGCAGTGGATAGAGCGTTGGACTGGGATGCAGAAGACCCAGGTTCGAGACCCCGAGCTCACCAGCTTGAGTGTGGGCCCATCTGGCTTGAGCAAAAGCTCGCCAGCTTGGACCCAAGGTCGCTGGCTCCAGCAAGTGGTGTCTGGGTCTGCTGAAGGCTGGCGGTCAAGGCACATGTGAGAAAGCAATCAATGAACAACTAAGGTGTTGCAACCGCAACGAAAAACTAATGATTGATGCTTCTCACCTCTCTCCGTTCCTGTCTGTCCGTATCTATCCCTCTCTCTGTTCCTGTAAAATAAATAAATAAAACATTTAAAAGAAAATAAATAAATAACTCCAGGTTATTCTTACGTATTCCAAAGTTTAGACATGTAGCAGGAGAAGCCTTCAGTGAGCTAAAAGCTACTGTTCTCTCCAGAGTCTTGAGGGCTGGGGGTATGAATAGTAAGTCCCAACACCTGACCCCTTTCTGTGATCAGTTCCTTTCTAACTTTGCCCCTTGGCCATCAGAGATCACCCGAGAGATGACTACGGTCCCTTTGGGATCATCACATGCTAGGCTGTTCCAATGTAAAGGGGACCGTTGGTGATTATCTCAGTGTTCTGCCACCTTTTCTCACGAACGGCAGCAGCCCCATAAAGAAACAGCAGTGGTCACAGTCGCTACCCTGGACAAAATGCAGTCCCGAGTCATCCGTGGACTTACAAACACTGTCCTCCAGGTCCCTGCTCCTCAGACAGTGGAGGGTTGGCTGAATGAATTACTGTTCCCCACCACTGCAATGTGCTACTTTGCTCTTAGCACAGTTTTAAAAGCAAATAGCAGCTCAATTGAGGAGATGGCTTTATTCGGTATGTTCCCCAATGGAGGAAGCTGCTTAGGAGACAGAAGAAATGGGAAAGTGTGTAATTACCAAGCTCCTACAGAAATCAATTGCTTTCCTCGTGGGAGAACTAAGGTATCATTTCCCTGTAGCGGTCAATGGTAAGAGTTTGAATACCACAAACTATCAGGGGCTTTTGAGTTCATAGCTGTTAGTTCCAGAATCCCATTCAACACACATACATGAACATTCCCAGATCACGTACACGCTGTCTCCTAACACCGGACTTCACCTAGAAGAAAATAAGATGCAATGATAATCAACTGACCTGCAAGCTTTGAACACAGTGCATTTAAATGGCCAAATACTAACACTGTCTCATGACTAATTATGGCAGGAATTGAGAAGAAAGAGAAATCATTGTGGCTGGATTTGGGGAGAAAACTTTGCTTTCAACAGGTGAAAGGAGGGAGAGACCTCGCAGTGCCTGGAAACAGGTGACAGGTGTGGGGGTGGTGACACACTTTGCTGGAAGACAGGTATACCCGGAATCACCTGGGACAACTGTCACCATACGGTGTCTGCTCCGTCATCCGTCTCCTGGACTCAGCTCTGGGGAGAAGCCCGGGGAGGTTATGTGTTCACCAAGTAGCCCAGGTGCATTTTTCCAGAAAGCTTGGGGAGTAATTTGTAAGCCCACTCCTTCTTTGCAAAGGTACACTGATTCCTGGAAAGTTTGAGAAAACTGGGAACGGATTCTGGGAAAGTGTTAAGATCTGCGAACTTGGGGCCTAAGACATATCAGGAGACCCAGGAGGAAGAATCTTGACCTGAACAAAAGCAGGTGTTAAGAAAGGGAAGGACTTGGTGTATTTTTGGAAGTTGGGTGAGAATGGAGGCGGAAGTAAGGGACGTGTGGGTGTGGATGACCTACTTGTGGAGTGATTAGGGGGATATATTTAATGTCACAGGTTTCTGTGATGTCTGTGGAAAGACAGTGAGTGCGGCAGTTCTGTTCTGGTTTAAAGGGAGGAGGAGGGAGGGAGGCAGAACATTGCTGTGAGAAGTCACGACTCTTATCAGAATTCATGGACCGGACCTTGATCGCCACTGGAATAAACAGATTCAAAAGATGACATTCCCGGGTGTTTGGCTCCATAGTAGAACCTCCTGTACTTTGATGAAAAGCAGCTGAAAAAGTTTGGATTTATTTTAATTTTAGAATAGGGGGGAAATGGGCTTTCCCACAGGAAGGAGTGAGACCTCGGCTGAAAAGCTTTGCTGGCTGTCGTCTTGTCTCTGCGTGGTCTCAAAGTGACACTTGAAGCATACCGGCTACCACGAGTTCATTGACAGGGATGTGGGCAGGAGCGCCCAGGGGAAAGAGCTGAAGAAGACTGTCACCATCAGAATTGACTGTTTCTGTCAAGTCCTTTTTGCTCCTTCCTCTGTCCAAAACAATGGACTGGCCCCACTCAGATCTTCAGAAGTTTCACATCTGAAACTTCTGGCGAGTGGCTGGGCATCTGGCCACTAAAGTATAGCCCAGGGGACAGCCACTTACTGACACCCCTGGCGGACAGCCAGGGAGGACACTTGTGTCTTAAGACGCCTGTCAGAAGCTTCTTATTAATAAAGTTTCTTATTAAGTTCCTGAAGTTACTGGCAGCCAAAACTGCAGTAGAGCACTGTTGCAGCAGGGTGTGTGGGTAGTCCCTGAGGCTTGGCACATACTCTCCCGCTGTCTTCCTGTCCCTTTCTGTCCCTGTCCCCGGACTCTGCACCCCCAGCACCCGGGCAGGGCCCTTTGCAGTCCGCAGATCTGCCCGGGACTTGCGGCACCTCGTCAAGCATTGGTGTGGAGTGAATGACTCAGGTTCTAGTGACAACTCAGATATAATATAATATATAGTTTTCTGTTTCCCTTTAACGCTTTGCTTTCTTGGATGTTAATTAACTGTCATAAAGAGACAGCGGGAGGAAGATGTCATCTTTCAAATGAGAGATGAGATTTAATTGATTTGGCTAAGATGTATTTATTCTACACATGATTCTTTCATGGTGTTTTTAAATAATTTTTTTTTTTAATTACCGAGGTGACACATACTCATTACTAAAAGCCTTTCTCCTCGGAACTTGGAATGTCTTTGTGAGCGTGTATTGATTATCTCTAGAAGCTTATAGGATTTTCCTTATTCTTGGTGTTCAAATGTTCCATCAGAATAGATGTCTCAGTGTCGGCGAGCCCGTTCAAGCTAAAGACTTGCCATTCTTTACGCCAGACAAATTCCTGTCGTTCTTGGATGATTTTACCAACTATGTTGTCTCTTGTTCTCAAACTCCCATTAGACAGATTGCTGGCCATCTGGATCAATCCTGGGTCTCTTCTCCTCATTTCTTAATGTCTTTGTCATTTTATTATTATTATTATTATTATTATTATTATTATTATGTGAGATTTTCTGGGCATTTCTATTTTGCAGTCATTTTAAATTTCTAGACATTTTCTGGTTCTCCGATTGCTTCTTTTTTTATAGAAGCCAGTTCTTGTTTTGTGTCCATAACATTCTCCTATAGTTTTAAGTAGATGGAGATCTGTATGCCTGTGTCTTCCCCCGGCCTGTCCCAAAGGGGAGAGGTTATGGAGAAGGTGGACAGCCAGGCTTCCCCTACGACACCCGAGGGAGCAGGCTGCAGACCACCACCCTGCCCAAAGTAAGGGGGGCTTCCTTCTACGTTGCCTCATCTCTAACTCCTGAGATCCAAAGTTAACCCCGGTCTGCTTCCCACTGGGGCCCTTCCACGGCACATCTCCCGTCACCCACTGTCTTAGAAGCATTCTCTGGTTCTGTCCAGCTGGCGGAAGCCAGCCCTGCCTGCCTCTGCCAGGCAGAGAGAGAAGGGGTGTAACTAGCACCGCTGATTTGAATATCACTATTCAAGTGTCCTGATGGCTGCCCCTCGGCTTCTGTCCTTTGTCTCTGTGGACTCAGTTTTGAGTTTCTTCAGGTTTCCTTTGGAAGAACCATGTTTCATTTCCCTTTGGTGGCTAGTAAATATTTTAGGCTTTGTAGATCGTAGATCTCTGTTACAGCCACTCAGCCCTGCCATTGTAGGGCGGAAGCCACCGTAGATAACACATCGACTTAATTCATGAGCACTGAAATTTTCATTCCGTAGAATTTTCACGTGTCATGAAATAATAGTATTGTATTTATGTGGTCCCCCCACCTGCCCCCAACTATTTAAAAATGTGAAAGCTCACAGGTGCCGAGCAGATTGTGGACCCCTGGTCTAAAGGAATGGACTCTGCGCTATCAGGACGATGTACTTTCAGCTTTCATATTTCCATTTATGCCTGTAAGAAATGCACCATTTCCTTGACTCTCCAAGGAATGTTACGGGTGGGCATTGCGTCCTGATGCAGACCTGAGGTCAGAGTGGTCTGCAGTTGTCCCACCAGCTTCCTTTGGTTCCTGTCTTTCCACATTCACTTGAGAGCGTTCTTCTGCTAGAAAAGCCCAGCTTGTGCAGGTGCTGGCCAGCCACCTAACAGCTGAGCACCACGGAAACGTGGACCTACGCTTTGTTGTGGAGGGGTTTCTTCTTCCGTGGTGGTATTTTTCAGAGGCACCTAGCCTGCCTTATTTGGCAAGCACTTTGTCATTCTAGTCTTTTCTGTGGGGGCTGCCTAGCAAAGAAAGGTCGTCGGGATTGTCACTGTGTCTAGGTGCTTGTATTTTTAGACACATTAGGTTGAGAATCCTGACCTTCACTTGATATCTCCAGCAGCGCCGCCCAGGGCGTTAGACCGTTCTGTACACTCTGTGCTGTGACAGCTGTGACCTCGGCAGGAGGAGGAGGTGGACTTCGGCCTCTGTGTTCCCGCGTGTGCCCCCGGCCGGACTCGGCACAGTCAGACATGCTGGCGGGCAGTCCAAGGTGCAGGCAGCCGTCTCCAGCACCGACTGTGACCAGTTATGTAATCCCGAGGAAACTACGCCCCTTAACCGGGGCAGCCAGGACATGGTGACTCCAGGACCTGCTTGGCCGCATGGTTGGAAGTGGAAACACATGGAAGCAGTAGTGCACATGCTAGGCTGCCGGAGGTTAACAGCCTTCTCCTTAACCCCTGAAAGCCAGCTTCACTAAATGGAACAAAGTAGCTAACACTCAGCTGGCCACTTAGGATGTGCTGGGTGTGGCTGCTGTAATGGAATCCTCACGATAACCCAGGGAAGTAGGCTGCACTGACCCCTGGTTGAAGAAACTGAGGCACAGAGAGGTTAAAAAAAAGTTGTTTGGCATTTTATTAGTAAAAAGAGGAGCCAGAATTTGAAACCAGGCAGCCTAACTCGAGTTGTGTGTTTGAATGTTTTGACTCTAGATCTGGAGCCCAGTCTTACTGGGAGAAGTTGAAGCTTCGGCCATTGGGTACCTTCTGTGACTGGTGCTCAGTAATGGGCATTTGAAGGCTGGCCACTGATGAAAATATCTGCCTCTTACCAGAAAAAAGTATCTTCCTTAAACTGGCTCTTAGAATCATCCACTCTCCGGGATCCAGGAATTGATGTCCTGCAGTTGCACACTCCCCCGTAAAATAAAGCCCTGGGTTGGTAAGCAAGGTAGACATACAGTCCCTGGCTGGGGGAGCTTAGTCTGGTGAGAAAGGACAGGGCTTGTAGTTCTAATATCAGAGAATTGAAGAGAAGCAGGCCAGCTGAAAGAAGGGGGACATGGACTTGATCCTTAAACCTGTGCCCGCAGGGGGGTCTGGGAATCTTGATTCATTTCTGCCACACGTGTTAAGTGAAGCTACCACCTCTCCAGTATCCAGGCTGTTTTATGTCAGTAGTTCTCCTGTGAACAGTTTCACTCACTGAGCTTGAAGGTGGTGGCCACGTTGATTCCGGCACCTACTCTAAGGAGCCCGGCGACGCCAGCTGCTGGCTTAGCTGCCTCCGTCCCGTAGTGGTTCCGCACGTGGCCACCAGATGGCAGCATCGGCCTGCTCTCGCAGTGGCGCCTTCCGGTGACGTCTGTCGTGGCCAGTGCTTGTGTACTTTACTGGTCAAGGTTTCCTTGCGCCGGAGGTTGGTCAGCTCCAGCAGCTTTCCAGGTGTGTACCCAGATAACCTTGGCTTTGGTTGAGTTTGGGGTTTTTAAATCGCAGCGGGGGGTTGTTTTTGTGTTTTGGCCAACCCACCATTTCAAGAGGCTGAGCTCCAACTTCTGGTGAGCGGTGATTCCCAAACAGAAGCAGCAGCAATTGCTGAGTAACCGGCAGCGTTGTGCGCAGGGGTCCCTCTGCTGCGCTGACAGGGCCGCCAGGAAAGATGGGGGGCGTCGGGTTTGGGCTCAGCGTGCTAATCGATTAGTTAAGTCCTGGTTGTCTCCAGCTGCTGGTGGTCTGAACTCCGGGAGCTGGGGCTGGGGTCTGCTTTTGCCGTAGGTGTAGAGACCGCATGTGTTCTGCATGATCTGAGTTCTCTGACAGATCTCCAAAGGCCATCTGTAAGGCTCAGAAGAATTATTTGTTCCTTTAAAAGGTAAAAGCAGTGGGTATTCATGATAATCACCGAGGAAAGGCAGCGATTCCAAATGAGTATGAAAAGACGCTTGCAGAATGGGGCCATACCATAGCACGGGACGGGAGAGGGTGCTAAGTGAATAATAGCTAGGTGTAATAAATAAAGGGTTTTATCTGCCTGCTGCCTGTGTAAATTATATAACGTGTATTGCAGAATGATAGTTGATACTTCTACTGAAGTGGCTCAGGGAAAAAGAAGTTTTGGCAAAAACCAAACAGAACATGGGGTCTAATAGAAAATGCCCATATCCAAATGGACATAAAATTGGACCGAGAAGCAAGTATGAGTGCCAGATTCTGGCAGAGGTTTTGTATTTTTCAGTATCTTAATTACCTCTCAGATGAATTGTGTTATCTCTCCTCAGGAAATTGGCTGTCAGTGTTGAGCTATTCTGAACCTTTGCCAGTCTCTTTGAAGCCCTGAATGGCAACCCCTATTAAAGCATAAAAACTTAAGTAGAATGCCTTGAAATATTGGAATTGGGCATGTGCTTATGTGTGAAAAGAATTTTTTTTAATGATACTCTAAAAAAAAAGTGAACGTTGTTTTTAAGAACTGGTGAGAGACAGACCTGTTACTAAGTTATTTTCTCATCCTAAAAAGGGCATAAAGGTAGCTACCTCCTGGGATTGTGATGCTAGGTGAGACTGTACTCAAAGTAAGCAGAATTTGTGAATGGTGCATATATTATGTATTCAGTAGCCATAAGCTAAACTGTCACCAGCATCATTCTTAGAATGGGGGGGGGGGAGCAGGAAGGTGCCCCATAATGTTTAGCTTTCTTTTGTTTTCCAATTTCAATAAATGACCTTTACTACATTGCAGGGGATATTTTGGTTGTTTGTTTTGGTGAGAGGAGGGGAGATAGTGAGGCAGACTCCCCCTATGGTGGGGCCAATGCTCAATTACCTAGCTCTTTTTAGCGCCTGAGGCTGATGAGCACCCATGGAGCCCTCAGCACTCATGGCCACTCTCAAACCAGTCAATCAGCTGCGGAGAGGAAGGAGAGGAGGGGAGAAGCAGATGGTCGCTTCTCCTGTGTGCCTTGTGCCTTGACCTGGAATCGAACCTGGGACATCCATACGCCAGGTGGACGCTCTGTCCACTGAACAGAGTTCTTAAGAGGATCTAAGTCTTGGTACTGTGCCAAATCTGTAAAAATAGTATGTAATGTCTTTATAGTGCTCACTTTTAGTTATTCTCTAGCCTGGGGGTTAATTCATTTGTCAAAGTCTGCATGCCCTCTTGTGATGTGAGATGCCTGCACCTCCAGGTGGATATTTCACATTTGCATGAAGTTTATTCCTCGTGAGGGATGGCTCTATTGTAAGGAATGTATAGAGCAGTGGTTCTTAACCTGGGTTCTATCGAACCCTAGGGGTTCGATGAGTCGGTCTCAGGGGTTCGGAGAAGCCTCTGCCACGGAGGCCAGAATAAAGTAATACCGTAATTTGTTGTGAGTTCATGCACTTTGTTGGTTTTGTTCTTTGAGCAAGGTGATGTTCATGCACGGCTCATTTTGTGCACCAGTAATAAAACATATACCTATGTCTTGAATTTGGAAAAAAAATCACATTTTATTTATCACTAAAGAAGGGTTCGGTGAATGCACATTTGAAACTGGTGGGTCTGTACCTCAAAAAAGGTTAAGAACCACTGGTATAGAGCCATGTATCCTCCACCCTAGTATTGTACAGAATGGTCAGATGACCCTAAGTTCCGTCCCCCAATCTCTGACACCCACTAATCTATCCAGTTTTGCCTTTTCCAGAATGTCATGACCAGAATCACACAATGTATAGTTCTTAGGGAGGGTCTGGCTTCTTTCAGTTACAAAACGCAATCGCCTGTGTTGCACGGATGAATCCTGCAAGTCAGGAGCTGCTCCCTTCTCTTTCTCTGCAGAGACTTGCGTTGCATGGATGTAACCCAGTCATTCATCCATTTGCACGGTGAAGGGCATCTTGGTTGCTTCCAATTTTGGCAATTATTAGTAAAACTACTTACAAATATTTGCGCGCATAGTTTTGCATGAACCTAAATTTTTCAGTTCACTTAGGTAAATACATCAGGGCATGAGTTCTAGGCCATATGTTAAATCTATTTAAATTATTAAAAAACTGCTCAGTTGTTTCCCAGAGTGGCTGTGCTTGGGAAGCAGCAAACAGGAGTTTCTGAAGGATTGGTATTATTTCTTATTTAAATATTGGACAGACTGAGCAGTGAAGCCATCGCAGCCTGAGCTTTTTCTCATGGGAAGATTGTGGCCTAATAATTCAATGTCTGTGCTGCCCTCCATGAACCAGTGCCACAGAGCAGAGGAGAGGAGCATCAGAGTGGCACTGTTCTTACCTGAAGCTCCTGGCCTTCAGGAATACCAGCTTCCCAGCCTGTGGCCTGCCTTCGGTCCCTATCCAGAGCACTGAACCAGCTGGTTTTGACAGTCCCACCCAGGTCTTTGGTTTGCCTTCTGGGGAGAGGATTTGTTAGCATCCCTGTGCCTCCCCGGGTCCCCTCCCACATCACCCCATCAGCAAGCTGGCGTGTTCCTGCCTTCATCGTCTCCAGCCACTACTGTGTTTCTCTCCCCTGGGGCAACTTTTCCTCAAAATACTTCCCACTGTCCTGCTTCCGTATCTCCCCGCAACTCCACCAAAACTCCGACCTCGCTGTTGTTTGAGATGTCCAAGTTTTCCACGTTGCCAAGTCCAGATGTCCTCAGCCTTCATTCCCCTCAAACTATCTGTCCAGTAGCTCCTGACCCAGGAGAAAACCACTTGGCTTACTTAGTTCACGGGAATATCGGACTCGCCTTCCTTTTCTCCCTTCTCTCCGGCCATGCCATCCTTACCGATTTCTGCCCCTCGTTCTCCAGTTAGCCCCACACCTCAGTCCTGTGACCTCTTTTCTATTTAAACTCGCTTCAGTCTCCTGTGTCCACTAACATGTCCCCGACGCCCATGTCCAGCTTGCACTGCTCTCCTGACCACGTCATGTCCAGTTGCCAAGCTCCTATTTTCTGCACACCGACCACCTTCCTAACGGGAATGGGTAACTTCATCCCTCTAGTTGCCTGGCCGGCCACCTCGGAGGCTCTTTGACGGCCCACAGGCCACGTCCAAATCAGCAACAAAACTTGCCATCTCCAGTTCAGATGTATTCAGAATCCACCTGCTGTGACTGACCGCCAGCTCACGCTGTGTCTTTGCCTGGATTGTTTTAGCTGCCCTCTCACAGGTGTCCTACATCGGCCAGTGAGGTTTTAATGTAAATCAGATTCTCACTTCTGCCTAGATTTCCCCAATGGCTGCCCCACTGACCTCACCTTCTAGTCGCTCTGCAGTAAGTCCCTCCGACCCCTCGCCGTTCACCAGCCTCACTGGGCATGCTCCTTTCTCAGGCCTTCTGCATTTGCTGTTCCTCTGCCCAGAATGTCCTTACACTGGGTCTACAGGAGACTGTTTACTGATACATTTCCAGTGGGTAAGAGTAGTGTCTGGTGTCTCGTGTATGTCTGTGTGTTGGAGCGAGGCAGGGTGTTATGGTGGCTTTCTTGTTATGTTACTCTTGTCCATGCTGCTTGTTTTAACCCTACGATGCCCTAGCCCGTTCCACATAGTAGTAAGCCTTTAGTTTTTTTCACCTTAGTTCCTGTGTATTGCTCTTTCTCCACTACCTCCCTGAAGGAAGATGTCAGCACTTATTTATTGTGAAATACCGCCCCCCCAAAACTCAGATAATAGGGAAATAAATAGGCATGTACAATTTACATGCTACAGAGTATCGCTGAGACTATGGATTAGATTGGATAGAGACTAGAGTTTTGCCAGTGACTACCATCTCAGACAGTGAACTCACAGATGTGACCAAGCCGCAGTGCGTGGTGAGGTGAGCCTGGCACATGGAGGTCCTCGGGTTTCCAGGGGAAAGGTGGACCAGTGGCAACATCTTTCAGGAGCATCCATGTTTCTCTGTCCCAAGTTCCTGCTTCCTGTGCAATAGGCTGATTCATTCATCAGCTTCCCGAGTACTTTAGTATTGGGAGGTACGTCCTAGCTCACGTTGTTACTAAATAATGTGGTTTTCAGTCCATCACGGGGGCCATCTTTGGGTTTCCTGTAAGACCTGAGGAGCAGAGACAGGACCTTAGTTAACATCCCCTAACAACTCCCTTCTACCTAGTCTTTTTTTTTTCTTTTTTACAGGGACAGAGAGAGAGTCAGAGAGAGGGATAGATAGGGACAGACAGACAGGAACGGAGAGAGGTGAGAAGTATCAATCATTAGTTGTTTTTTTATTTTATTTTATTCATTTTAGAGAGGAGACACAGAGAGAGAGAGAGAGAGAGAGAGAGAGAAAGGGGGGAGGAGCTGGAAGCATCAACTCCCATATGTGCCTTGACCAGACCAGTGCAGGGTTTTGAACTGGCGATATCAGTGTTCCCAGGTCGACGCTTTATCCACTGTGCCACCACAGGTCAGGCCAATCATTAGTTTCTCGTTGCCATCAAAACACCTTGTTCATTGATTGCTTTCTCATATGTGCCTTGACTGCGGGCCTTCAGCAGACTGAGCAACCCTTGCTGAAGCCAGCAACCTTGGGTCCAAGCTGGCGAGCTTTTTGCTCAAGCCAGATGGGCCCGTGCTCAAGCTGGCGAGCTCGGCGTCTCGAACCTGGGTCCTTCCGCATCCCAGTCCGACGCTCTATCCACTGCGCCACCGCCTGGTCAGGCCCTTCTACCTAGTCTTTTATTCACAATGTAGCCTAACGGACATCCTTGGGTGAATGAACATACAGTGAAATCAGGGCGATAGCTCTAGGCCGTTTCCAGTGCACCCTGTGCCTGGCGCTAATATCATACCTGACAGACACTGTCCATGCTAGGTCTCAAATGAGAGAAATTAAAGTAGTTTTGAGTGATACATGCAAGTTTTCTTATTAGAAATATGTGTTCTCTGGTGAAACTAGTAGGTATGTTTTTGCAGTGGCTGCCAGTTCTAACCTAGATACATGTTCCAGATAAGAACTGGAGTTCTGAGGCCAGGCCAGTCAAGGCCTCAGTCCTTAGCCATGCTTCATCATGAAGGCAGGGAGAGCAAGAACATCAGTTTGTTGTTCCACTTATTTATGCATTCACTGGTTGATTCTTGTATGTGCCCTGACCAGGGATTGAACCCCAAAACCTTGCGTATTAGGACAACACTCTAGCTAACTGAGCTATCCTGCCAGGGCTCAAGCTTGGTCTTTTGACAGTAGATTTAATTTTTGAAAACCATTAAGTCTTTGTGAGTTCAAGTCACAAATAAGATAGATGATCATATTTCATAACCTGTTCTTGGTCCAAAATGACCTGGCTTTAACAAGTGTTTTCCTTCAGGGTTATAACTAATAGCCTAGAAATGCTTTTCCAAAAATGCACCCCCCAGAAAGAACAAGGAGTGATCGAATTACACCATCCAATTTGCTTCACCTCACACCCACACAGCAGCCTCCCAATAACAACACTAATACTCCCACTAGTAATTATTACTGAAAGTTTAATTGAATATGCTTTTTGTTTCTCATCCTGGTTCCTGCATTTCACACACACACCCTCGTCTTTTTGGTTATACTAAATCTTCATATATTCACTGATGGATCACATAGCCATCACATCTTCCTGATGCTCTCCTGTGACGTCCTTTAGACTTGAATTTCTACGGAGCTATATGTTAATGCTCACCACCGTTCACCTTCGTATTGTAGTCTCTGCGCATTTTGGTCTGAAGCTTGTTCTCTAGTTCCAGGGGTGGCAAATTTTTTCTGAAAGGTGTTGAATAGTACCTTTAGGCTTTCAGGGCCAATAATGACTGATACATATTTGTGTGTCTGTATGTGTGTTTCTGTGTAACACCTTTAAAACCATTCTTAGCGCAAGGACTGTACAAAAATACTCCTGGCTGTGGTTCACCAACCCCTGCTTAGTGGTTTCCTCAAGCAGGGCTCTTAGGGTTAATGTTTGTTTTGCTGGATATAAAATTCTTGAATCACATGTAAATGAGCCATATATTATGTCCTTACTTACTGTTTTTGCCTAGATGCCCAAGGGACTTTTTCTCTTTTTCTTTACAGTCCAGTTGGTGTCGGTCATTCTGGGTTGATATTCTCAGGTATGTGGTGTGTGTTATGTAGTTTAGTAAAAAAAAGACAAGACAAAGCTTTATGTATTGGTGTTTGAAAATGTCCATGATACATTGTTTAGCCTTATATAATTTTTTCTTTTAAATCATTCTATTTTTTCCAGCTTTACTGAGGTATAATTAACAAATAAAAATTACATATGTTGGCCTGACCTGTGGTGGCGCAGTGGATAAAGCGTCGACCTGGGAACACTGAGGTCGCCAGTTCAAAACCCTGCACTGGTCCGGTCAAGGCACATGTGGGAGTTGATGCTTCCAGCTCCTCCCCCCTTTCTCTCTTTCTCTCTCTCTGTGTCTCCTCTCTAAAATGAATAAAATAAAAATAAAATAAATTTAAAAATTACATATGTTGCCTGACCAGGCGGTGGTGCAGTGGATAGAGCGTCGGATGGGGATGTGGAAGACCCAGGTTCAAGACCCCCAGGTCGCCGGCTTGAGTGCAGGCCCATCTGGCTTGAGCAAAAGCTTGCCAGCTTGGACCCAAGGTCGCTGGCTCCAGCAAGGGGTAGCTCGGTCTGCTGAAGGCCCGCAGTCAAGGCACATGGGTCAAGGCACATGTGAGAAAGCAATCAATGAACAACTAAGGTGTCACAATGGCAATGAAAAACTAATGATTGATGCTTCTCACTCTCTCCGTTCCTGTCTGTCTGTCCCTATCTATTCCTCTCTCTGACTCTCTCTCTGTCCCTGTAAAAAAAAAAAATTTACTCACCAAGATTTCAAGTATGTAATAGTTTTATTAATTATAGTCACCATGTTATATATTAGAATTCCACAACTTAATTCATCCTGCATGATTGAAGCTTTGTACTCTTACACTTTTATATTCTTAGTGGGGTAAGGTGCCGAAGAATTGCAAAAATTAATATTAATATTTTAGAAGGAAGGGTTAGGTTTCTTGCCCCCTCCTTTCTGTGGAGAATGGCGGAAGAAGTGGGAGCTTCCTGGCTTACAAGGACGTACTATGTACTGAGATAAGAAATCCCCTTCTACTAAGAGGCTTAAAAGGCACTTTATGATTTAGTCCAAGCATTCAGAGAGATTTTGTAAATATGATTTTTATACTTGTGATTTACACCAGCTCAAGATGGCCGATCGCATTCTTGCTTAGGAAGGGCTATTATATTGTAAATAGAGAGGTTTTTGTACTAGGTTTTGAATGGAAGGAAGAAGGAGACTTGGACCCCCTCTCTTCCCACACCTGTGAGAAAGAAGGTAAACAGCTAGCCAGGAATGTGGGAGAAGGAAGAAAGATTTAAGTAGCCATTTCCTCTCCCCTTTCTTTCTCCTAATGAGCAATTTACAAACACTTATCCTCTGATGTCAGGTAAGCCCCCTCTTTTCCCCACAACCTGTATGTGATCAAGTTTATATAACTAGCCTCAGCTATATTTGCGGCTACACGATTTGGGTTAGCGATACCCCATGTAAGTCATATGCAGCCAGCTTATTAATCTCCTCTTAAAAATTCTTCTGTATCCTGCCGTGGTGTCTCTACATAACCCGGGGAATTAAGGTAGAATACTTTACAACAGTAGTTTATAGTGTTTGTTTCATTCCCATGGAACATTGGATTTTCTCATTACAAAACCTGTTGTCATGTTTTGGCTCTCCTTTCCTTAAAATAAGCACATAACATGTGCCACTTGTCTCATGCTTTATCTCCTCACCAGAGTTTTCCAATTCTGATTTAGGCCCTTCTACCGTTTTCTTAACGACCTTCAGCTCATTTTGTGTTAGTTTTGATTTGCTTCCTGGGCATGTCTTTCTGGCGTGCTTTCATTATCTGAACAGATGTTATTTTGGTCCATATTCTCTCTATCTGAAGGTTTTCCTAAGTTTTTAGAAGGAAATGTTGTTCAGGGTAGTTTTTCTGGCTTTACTCAACTCCTCAAACCTTGGACTCCTATTGGACAACTCACTCTCTTTTCCACAGTCACTTTCACATACCCCAAAACAGCTTGCAAAGATGTCATCACAAGCACGTGGAACACAGACCAATTCTGTTGAAACTGAGCTAGTAGTTTCTAGAGCCTGACAGATATCAAGTACTGCTGTTTGTTTCCAAATTAAAATACTCCATTGTGCTCGTAGGAGTGTGGTATGGTGCCCTGTGACCTACAGTGAGGCCTGTGACACTGAGGTCACGCTGATGCTGCTGGTCTGGAGACCATACATAAAAAAAAAACAGTAGGAAAAAAGAAAAGAAAAAAACCAGTAGGACTTTTACTGCTTAAAAGAAAAGGTGTAAGTACAGAAAAAAGATGTTCCAAGTTGTGCGGTGTAAGTAAGGCCAGGGGCTGTCACGGCCATCGTGGCCATTCACATGCAGGTTCTCGTTGAATTCGGCGGGCGGTAAGAAACAGCGGAGTTGGAGGATGGTGGGCCATTCTGTTTATGGTGTCTCACCAGGACAGGCAAGCTACAAGAAAAGCCAAGGGAAAAGCAGAAAACCCACTTTTCCCATGGAGGGCAAAGGGATCAGGGAGAAGAGAGAAAGAAGTCCTCCCGCCCCTCGGTGGTGGGGCAGACTCTCCCTTCCAGTAAACACTAGCAAAACAATGGCCTCTCCCAAGCAGGAAGGCAGCCTGCAACCTCACAGACCCCTGTATCTGGCTGCCCAGCCCCCAATGCAAACTGTAAGCCAGCAAACAAAAATCATTTACAAACTTATTTGACCAACATGCGGCCAGCCAAAAAAGTTTCTTCTTTAGGATCCATGTGCTTAGGCAAGCAGATTGATTAGAAAGAAAATATTCAAATCAGTTTGGAAACAGGTGTGTGTGTGTGCGCGCGCCTGCATGCACATGTTTAAGAAAGAATTCTTGCTTTATGATGAACGTACACTTAAATGTATGTGGGAAAACAGTAAGTTTCTTTGCTTTAATCTGTTTTCTTACTGAAAAAAGAAACTACTTTGAGTTGATGAAAAAGAGAGCATGCTTACATGCTTATTGGCCTTGATGTTTCAAGGACATTTGGTGGTAAATCTTTGAATTTGCCTTTGTTACCTGCCACGATGAATTTGATTGATAGCTAGTTTCAGCTCTAGTCTATCAGCCTGCCAAATAATTTTTCATACAGAAAATTCTGTGTCTTTCAAAAGGCAAAGAGAAGGATGTGGTAGGGAAATCCTGATTCCTCCATGCCCAGATTTGTCATGCACAGTTCCTGGAAGTAGTTCCAAGTAAAACTTGCCCCTGACCTATGCCATAACGAAGAGGAGGCCTAGCTGGCCTCTGAAAGCAATAAACTGCTTACAAGTGAAGCTGCAGGTACAGCTTTGCAGTGCCACATAGTGGAAGGGTGTGCTCTGTTCTCCTTGGTGACTTAGAATGCCTGGGACAAAAGCCAAGGGCATGAGGGTGCAGAAAACGGGGCACCCCCTGCACAGTGCCTCTCTTCTCCCTCTAGGACCCCAGGAAATGTAGGCAGCTGTCTCTTGCCCCTTTCTGTCCCTCAGTCGCTTTTTTGATTTTTTAAAAACCTGGCAATTGATACCAGATTATCAACTGTATAACTCAGTGGGGGTTCACATCTCTGCAGGAAGCCAGAGCCCTGCTTGGCAGTTAATGTCTAAGAGAAACAGGAGATGGGTTTAATCCAACCTTTTCTTTTCCCAGCAGAGGGGTCCCAACAGATGACTGCTCGAGCAGCCTAGAACCTAATTCCTTCTCCGGGATTAGCCTGGGCTTTCTGACATGTCTCGGCACAAAGCTGGTCTTCCAGTTCTATGTAACAAGGAGGAGAAAGAATGGGGATTTTGTTTTAGCCATGCTTTCCTGAGACTGGTTTCCTAAATTATAAAGACAAACAGGGTAGAGGAGGCCATCAAGATCAAGGAATTTTTCCCTTAAGAGAATTATCTTAGTTTTCAGAGGCCAATTTTAACAGAAGTGTTTTAATGATCTGTCCTACTACAAAGGGACAAGCTGGAAACTCCCCTAACCCACCTCTGTGCTAGAGCAGCATTGCCCTAAATGGTGACTTGCGTGGACAGGAGAGGCTTCCCCTCCTAGCTGAGCTGGTTGAAGATGGAAGAAAGGCAGGAGGAGACAAGTGTGTAACCGCTCTCCTTTCCCCTCCGGCAGCGTGTTCCATGGGAAACGGTACCAGCAAGCTGTACAGTGCCCTCGCCAAGACGCTCAACAGCAGCGCTGCCTCCCAGCACCCGGAGTACCTGGTGTCGCCTGACCCAGAACATCTGGAGCCCATCGACCCTAAAGAGCTCCTTGAGGAATGCAGGGCAGTCCTGCACACTCGCCCTCCCCGCTCCCGGAGGGACTTTGTGGATCTGAGGACCGATCGCCCCAGTAGCCACCCACCTATTAGGGTCATGCAGTGGAACATCCTCGCCCAAGGTATGCCCGCCACTTTTGTGCTGGTGCGCTGACGTCCTCTACGTGGAGGGAAGAGGTGTGGGCAGATGGAGGGGTAAGATGGGCTGACAAGGGCAGCCTGAGCCCCCAGAGGGGAGGTTAGGACAGCCAGTCACCTGGTTTTCACCAATTCCAGCAACTTGGGACTTACCCCTTACCTCCCGTTCGTAGGCTGTCCAAGCACAAGGGGTCCTGTCTGCTTCCTGGCACATCAGAATCTAAGGACCCCTTCCTGTTGTCTCCAGCTCCCAGTGCACAGCACTAAGACAGCACGTGCAGGGGACGGAGGCTGCGCACAGGTGGTGGTGGGCTGGGCATTCTCACGCTGCATTTCCATCCATTCACATCTAGGTAACTCCAAGCCCGAGATGGCGCTTCAGTTCTCGGCGTGTTAAGATACAAGATTGTTCTGACCAAGAGGAATCCTTTCTTGGGTCAGCTGACTTAAATAGATGTCAGTCAACTTCCTGTAGTATTCTCACGCAGCACTCACAATTTTGAGAAAAAAGGGAAAAGGGCCAAATTTTTGTCCTTTTCTCAAACCCTTACAAAAGGGCATGCTTGCTGACTTCCTGCCTCTGGTTCATTTATTTTCCCAGATGTTCATCTATAAGTAGGAAAAGCTGCACCTTTAAAGCGGGTCCCATTCATTCTGAGCAGCATCTGTATTGATCCTATAGTTTATTATGGTCAGTGTTAGAAGTGTTATGTGCAGTGAAGTATATATTTATTTCATCTGACAGTTTAGACCTCTGGTGGAACTGCAAAGAACACTGCTTAAAGCTAAAACTTAAAATAGCATATTTATGAAAAGCTTTAACGTAAATCAGTCAAGGGCCTCATCTGGGCCGTAAGAGACTTTAGTTGTAGTTTGGTGGGTTAATGCGGTTTAGGCTGGGAAGAACCACCCATAACATCTGAAGCAGGAAGCTCTGGGGGGTCTTGAAGGCTAGTCCAGGGAGACTCCCAGGTACCAGAGAATCTTGGTTCTGTAGCAGCTCACAACCAACCGGCTTATTTTCATTTCAGCTCTCGGAGAAGGCAAAGACAACTTCGTTCAGTGCCCTATTGAAGCACTCAGGTGGGAAGAGAGGAAATGTCTCATCCTAGAAGAAATCCTAGCCTACCAGCCTGATATCTTGTGCCTCCAAGAGGTGGACCACTACTTTGACACCTTCCAGCCGCTCCTCAGTAGACTGGGCTATCAAGGCACGTTTTTCCCCAAGCCCTGGTCACCTTGTCTAGATGTAGAACATAACAACGGACCAGATGGCTGTGCCTTGTTCTTCCTCCAGAACCGATTCAGGCTGGTCCACAGTGCCAATATTAGGCTGACGGCCATGACACTGAAAACCAATCAGGTGGCCATTGCACAGACCCTAGAGTGCAAGGAGTCCCACCGACAGTTCTGCATCGCTGTCACCCACTTAAAAGCACGTACCGGCTGGGAGCAGTTTCGATCAGCTCAAGGTTGTGACCTTCTCCAGAACCTGCAGAGCATCACCCAAGGAGCCAAGATCCCCCTTATTGTTTGTGGGGACTTCAATGCAGAGCCAACAGAAGAGGTTTACAAACACTTTGCTTCTTCAAGCCTCAACCTGAACAGTGCCTACAAGCTGCTGAGTGCAGACGGGCAGTCGGAACCGCCCTACACCACCTGGAAGATCCGGACCTCAGGGGAGTGTCGGCACACGCTGGACTATATCTGGTACTCCAAACACGCTCTGAGTGTGAGGTCCGCTCTGGATTTGCTCACTGAAGAACAGATTGGACCCAACCGGCTACCATCCTTCAATTATCCTTCGGACCACCTTTCTCTAGTGTGCGACTTCAGCTTTAATGAGGATCCTGATGAACTTTTATAAAAGGTTATGTCTTTTTTAATCACAAGAGTCTTAATCGGGAATGTTTCCGGAAACTGAGATAGGCTGAGAAGTTGTCTGAGGAAGAGTCTCAGTCTGTCTCCCTTCACGTTCCGTTTCCAGCATGCCCTTGGGAAAAAAATCCTGCTAGCACATGAGCCTGTTCCATTAAACCCTACAGCAAAAAGGTGTTTGCACTCCACTTTTGGCTTGTACTGATTTTCTCCCCTTAGCATTACATTGAGATCAATTAAGGGCATTAAATTAGGCTTATTTTGAAGCTTTCAGTTTCATGATAGTATATAAAAATTCTCTGATGAGTCTTCCACAATTAAAAAGTATGCAGGAGTGCCACGAACTAGTGCAGCTAGTAACTCCAGGTCCTGAGTGGAAATGGCGCAGAACTAAAATAGGATGGGATCAGGAGGCCACTGCAAGCTGATGGCAAGAACAGAGCCCGCTGTCCACCCTAACCCTACTTTATTTATAGCACGGAGTCATTAGCAAATCAGTGATATTTCATCACATTTCCAAGACAACCCAAGAAGTCTACCAAGTGCAGTAAACCCCCACCATACAGAACATCTTAACTTCATAAAACCAGAGGACATGGGGATAGGAAGAGTATAAACCACCCAGCACCACAGCTAATGTGGAGGTGTGGAAAAAATCAGCCTTTAGCCACTTCACTAAGCAAGTGAGGTGGGGGTTGGGCAGACTGTCAGCTTTCTGCCCGTTCCCCACACCTGTCCCCCAAAAATCTAAACTGCTAAGACCCTGTTGGCTTGCGGTCCCCAATACAGAAGCAATTTCTCTACACAGTATTTCTATTTATTTACTTGTGGTTCTAAATGTCAACAAGATGCGCATGGCAATATTTATTTTTTATATCTTTGTGTAAAATTAATTATAGCATTATAAACATTTTAAAGCCATGTAAAACATGTTATAGAGTAATTTATAGTAATTTTCTTAAGGCTTTAAGATGTCTTTATTTGGGGTCTAACAAAATAGTAGTGTGCAAAGGAACTGTTTAGCCTGGAGGCCCCAGGGTTTTGTTTGAGTAGGACTTTAAGGTCTTCTTTATTAATAATTCTTATTGTGGCTCCACGTTCCCATTATTGTATTTCTTGAAGAGATTCCATGCCAGTCCGTCTTCGTTATCTAATCACCGTTAGGCATGTATAGTTGTCCATTGTAATGTAACTGGTGTCCATTTGAGGTTCCTCAGTGTCATTATTTCTACTGGGATGGGAGCTGTGATGTGGTAGTGGCTAGGAAAGTCAGCGGGACCTTCCTTCCAGAGATGGGAAAACTAGGAAGCCTGTCATGAGGCTGTCACTGGAATTTCCTACGACAGCCAGGTGACTGGCTCAAAGCCTCAAGAAAGAATGTAAAAGACAACCTGGAATTCTCTTTCATTGGGGAAAAAAGAGTGAGAGGTGACAGGTGGTGCCCCTTCCAAACAAGATTCCAACAAATAACCTACTAGTAATAAATTATTTTAATTCATGAGCTGTATATATGTAAGATTAATAAATGCCCTTTTAAAACTAGTACTTCTAATATCTCGTCTTTTTTGTCCAAAAATAATCTGGGACAGACTCGGTCTTTTAATACTGTTAACACGGTGGCTCTTTAAAGTGGACAAGGCGGGTCTATGGCTGCACCCTGAAGGCAGCTTTGCTGTACTTACATAGCATCTCATATTGCCAAGGCTGGAATTCTCAAAACCGTTCACCTATATACTCTGCATTGGAACTGCTTTTGAAACAAATGGAAGTCCAGTGCATTGTACACATAAAATCTTGGGGCTACCTGGAAGGAATGACAAGTAGAATGAACACCTGTACTGTTTGGTTCAAATCTTAGCATGACCAATTAAACCATGTTGCTGAGAAACACAGTACTAATTAGAAAACTTATAAATGGGCATTAAATATTTACCCCGAAGTACTCCAGCCTGAAGAGAATTTATAACAGCCTTGTGTAAGCAAGTATGAATGAGAAAGGCAAAATATTTGAACTTCAAACGTCCACCAATAGTTAGTTCCCCACCACTTAGTGATAGGGACACGTTCTGCAAGATACACTGTTAGCTGGTTTCATCATGTGAAGGCCATGGTGTAGTCACAGAAGCCGAGAAGGCACAGCCTACCACATGCACACTTAGGCTCCGGAGGCAGGGGAGGGGTAATGTTCCCTCTATCCTTTCAGGTTCTTGGTGGAGACGTCCCCGTAATAAATGATTAACAGGAGAAAAACAAAAGTTTAACAACATGTCTACACCCAGTATACATGGGAAAAGACCAAGTAAAACTGAGTAACGTGAAAATGGCTGAGGCCACCACCATGGATACCGTCGTCAGCTGAAAACACGATGTTAGCGGCAGTGGGGAGTCAGGTGTGGGCGGTTACCAGGAAAAGCACAACAAATAAGAGTGCGGGTGTCGTGGAGGGCAAGGAGTAACAGGTTCCTGGCACCATCACTTATTGAGCTTAGAGAACAGACATTAGACGGAATAGTTCAATTGGACATTAAGGAACAAATAACCAGTTGGCACTAGATAAACCCATCTAAGGCTTCATGTCTACGCTGGACCAATGTATCTGGTAGTAAAAACAAGCTGGGGTGAGATTATCATGTTGAGGCAAAATCGTAAACATTTAATAGGGGGCTTGATATGTGCCAGGCATTGGTTCCGAGTCCTTATCATTACCTCAGTTCTTAAAACTACTGGGGGGGGGGGCATGATCTAAATGGGAGGGGAAGGAAAGCCAAGTCACTAAGAAGGGTCCGTCAGCAGCAGGAAAACCGCAGGAGGGTGTTACGGAAAACCAGGAGAATTTTAAGAAGGCTGAGGCACAAGGTCATTAAAAATAATAGTTTGGCCTGGCCACTGGGTTACTGGAGACCTCAATGAGAACTGTTTGAGCCAGAATTCAGACTGCAAGTTAACCTGATGAAGACAGTGATGGGCCCTCAACTGTCAGAAGAAGGAAAGCAAGATGTGAAAAGGAAGGAGGTCCTGAGTCAGGAAGGAGGCAAGGATGCTGGAACGAGCAAATTGCCTTCTATCCCATACACAGGGGGTCCAGAGTGAGGGCCGTGTGGCGCCCAGCCTCTACATGCTCTGTAGAGGTGTACTGGGCATTTGGTGAGCAGGGGACTGAAGGCGGGGAGGGGCCTGACAAATAAATGGCCAGACTGCTGATCACTGTTCAAAGCCTGGTGAGGCTGGGAAATGTAGACGCATCCAGCTATTGTCATGTGGTTCTCCAATACTCCACACAGAAAAATCAAGTTTAATGGCTTACGGTTCAAAAGGATTGTGATTAATAGCTGTACAACTGGTAATGTCAATCACCAGAAACCCTCCCATCAGTCTATACTGTCAACATATGTTTCCAAATCTAGGCCATAGGTGTACTTATTCTGAAAGATACACAAAAATGTTCAGGTAGAATGGAGGAGGAAGCTAGGTAACTGGTTTAACCTAATTAAACCACTTATTTAGCAAAAGGGGAAAGAATTACTCACTTAAAATTTAAGTTTATTTAGCAATCCTCCATAGCACGTGACCTATTCTTAGCAAATGTTACAAAAATCAATAGATGTCTGTGTCTAACGTGCTCAGCATTTGGAGAGGGGTATAGGTATGCTATAATCTAACTTGTGCTACAATATTATGGAAGATGTGACTCAACAAATGAAACTTCAGGGCAAAAAATACAATTGCCAAAGCACAGATTTTGAAAGCTGAGATACTTAGATAATGTTTAAAGAGGTAGACATGGAGATTAACTATCAAATGGGATAAGAATCAGGTGAGTTTTCTGAGCTTTTATTAAAAAGTTATCGGGTATGTTTACGGAAAAGATAAAAGTACAAAGGGAGCTGTTATAAAAATCTTTTGTCAATTAAAGTAGTATCAGATGAAATGCACAATTAAAGGCCACAAAATATTGAGTATCTGTTTATTCAAATATCTAAAAGATGTAAAAATAGACAACTTCTCTTTGTAGTAAAAAGAGCATTAAGATGTGGAGTCACATGGCCTAGTTTGGTGTGAAATTAGGGTGTTCATGTAATCCCTATGGTGGCTCCACCCCCTCCCTTGTAAAAGGGCCAGAGTACAGCTTGTTCTTCCTAACCCTTGAAGAGTTGACAGTGAAACCAATGCTCTTGATTTAAAATATAAAATTTTTCAGTGTGGCCAACATTAAAATAGTAAGTTCATTACGGTAAGTAGAACAGTACAGTTCACGACAGTAATTAGAAAGTGGCAACATGTAGATACTTGCCAAATATTAATATAATGGAAAACAAATAGGATTTCTTATGCAGTAGTTGGGAAGGAGAAAAGTATTCTATTCTTAACTAAAACGATGTCTCTATGCTAGCTTTTGAATATTGTTATAAATTATATCACCAGAGACCAATACGCAAGATAAATTTCTATATTTCAGAAAACCTACTTGAATACACTTTGAAACAAGAGTACAACAAAATAGAATATACTTCAAATGTTGAATATACAAACTATTATAGTTCAAATCTGAACACTGGTACTTCCCCTCTTAAAACTTCAACTAAAAAAAAAAAGAAAAAGAGAAAGAAAACTCAGGTATTAAGAGTTACCTGACAAAAATTCATGCTGAGCCTTAACTTCCAAGTGACAGGAGAACTGAAACAAATATGTCTGCACATATCAGGGCTAGGTGAGTGACACAGGCATGTTACACAGAAGGCCAGGGCCCACTGTTAATTTGTCCACAATTAAGAAACTGACAGACTTGAACTACCATATAAAATGTTACATGTAAATTCTATAACAATACTGTGCTAGGTACAAGATTTTTAAAATTTTTCTTTTAATAAAAAAAGCTTTACACAAACAAGCCATTAGCTTATTTCAATAAAGAAAACCGAAAATTAGTCTAAGGCCTTTGTTTTAAATCAGCTTAAGCTATATGATATAATAAAAAAAAAATTGCGCTAGATCTCTTTTGCTACCCTTTCTGAAGCTTTTGGATCCATTCTTCAATTCACATTCTAAAATACCTATATTAGCAGAGTCTTCACATAGCACCAGTTAAGTGAGTTCTGTGTGAACACAGTAATAATTGCTGGTATGCATATAAAAATGCATCAAAAATTGCTATATGTAACAATGAGCTCACCCATCCCAACCCCTCCCCACTGAAAACTGTAACCTCTTACAGAATGTTAGTGTTCCAAGTCTTAGTGTAACCTGATACTGTAGTGAGTCGCTTGGTCCCTCAACCCTTCTCCTTATTGACTGCCGGGTGGGTTTAGTTGGTTCCTACTGTAGGAGGCAGTTTTCTGTCAGCATCTCAGTGTGTAGTTCGGCTCCCACTGAAACATGGGACAGGTAACTTATTTCCAGCAAGTCTGATTGTTTTCTATATGCAGTAAAAATGTTTTGAAGTCTCCTTGTGACCTTCCTTGGTGATGCCCCTTGCTCACATTTGTGTTAGTACCATCACTAACAGTCTAACGTCCCTGGCTGAGCTGCTGTTTCATTTCTCACATGTCACCAGCCCTTCTGTTTTCATAGTCACAGGAAGGGCAAGAGCGGAAGGCGCACTGACCACCACTACGTGGGTCACTGTCTTATTCCCGTCTGCCGGCTTTTCTTCCTGTACCAGCTGCAAGGTTTTCACATCGTGTTCCTGCTTTTTGGCCACGGCCTCTGCCTTCACCTCTGGCCCCTTGATGAGCGCACTGATGACTCGGGGCGGAGTCTGGCCAGATGCCTGCTGAGCGGGCACCGCCAGTCTCATCACAGGTGCGCCGTGGGCTAGGGAAACGGGGGTCAGCGCTCTCACGGCCAGCGGGGCTCCCACAATGTTAATGCTTCCCGACCCAGTCAGACTGGACTTGGTCTGCAGCTGACACTGTGCGAGCTGCGTAGCAGGGATGGTAATGATTTTGGCAGGCTGCATGGTGATCTTGTCTCCGTTTTCGGCAGAGGCTGGCACCACCGTGGGGATTGTCTGAATAACCACCTTCGGGGAGGCTGCTGGTGTGGGGCTGGCGCTGCTCATTAACGGCGCACCTGCATTCACTGACTGAACTGCCACTGTTGAAATTTTCTGACCCAACGATGTCATTACCACAGGAACTTGCATCGCCACACGAACTGTCCTATTAAAAAAAATAGCTAATTTTATTCAATGTTCAATTAGAAAACAGGTCTCTTGAGCAAAAGATAAATGCAAATACAAAATATATGTACTGACAATCCATAAAATCAATCCAGGTTAAATGAGACATCACCCACTTTAACAAAGTACATTTAAAATATCAGGTATTTTTCAAAGTCCTGACCAATAGTGGTTCTCAGAAAGCTACTATTAAAAGAAAGAACAGACCGTTTTGCCAAGCAGGTTTCTAAACAGCAAAACTCACAGAGTTTGTTTCCCTCACTCACCTCGGAGCGGCTGCTGCTGACACAGCCGTGGTGGTGGGGGACCTGGACGGAGCATCAGGACCAGGGGAAGTGATGTTAACCACTCGAGCCACACCCTTCTCCGCCCTGGGGCAGCTGAGGGGAGCCGAGTGCTTCCCACCACGAAGGGAGGTTGCTTTCAGGAGACTTTCTGCAGACAGTGACACGCGTTCTAATGACTTTTCATCAGTAGCTGCTGCTAAGTCTTCATTACAGGCTTCACTTTTGTCATCATCTATGACCACTATGTTTTTGGGCATGTCCTTGAACTGATATACAAGCCTCTGTCCTTCAACCTTTGCAAGAATCCCCCTTTGGTAATAGTATCTGTAAGGGAAAAAGTGCTAAATGAATCAAGTATATTACAATTGTCCCCCCAAACAAACACCACCATGCAGAATGGATACAAACAGAAACATTCACTTGTTCCTGTAAGATAAGAAAGAGCTCTTCCTGCCTGGATCATTCAAATGGCTGATTATACAGCAGAAACGAAGTTGGAGCCTGGTGCCAGAGGTCCTATAACCTAGAGATCTATGAAGCAACTAAAGTTCATTCTTAGAGGATTAAGTAACTGACAAAAACCTAAGTCTGATTTACACAAGTTATAAAAATTTGATGTCTATGGCCCTGGACAGATAGATGGCTCAGTTGGTTAGAGCATCGTTCTGAAGCGCAGGAGTTTCCGGTTCGATCCCTGGTCAGGGCACACACAGGAACTGATCAGTGTTTCTGACTCTTTCTCTCCCCCTTCTCTAAAAATCATTAAAATATTTTTTAAAAATCTAGTGTGTGGGGAAAAATAAACTAAGCTCTGCTTAGTACAGATGAATTTGTGGTATATGTGAATACTGTCATATAAATTATGTGTTCCTTTAGGAAATACCCTTAATTAGAAGAAGCCATATATACTACAAGTTTTGTGAGTTTACAAACTGACAAAATTTAAAGAGTAATTTACTTGTCAACATAAATCCATTACAACAAATTTGTAAGAACTAAAGCAAATTAACTATCTGAAAACTGTGTTTCATTTGGGTTTAAATTTCTTAAAGGTCCACGACTTAACTTATGTAATAAGGAATAGTCCTAAGTATAACAGCACATTTTCTGCAAAATGGATTTTTCAATCATGTTGAAAGATCTGACATCCAGAAAAATTCCTCTCTCCCCATCTAGCTCCAAATCTGAGAAGCTCCCTCTAGAATATCCCCCCAAAATTAAAAGTTATAATAAATGGGGGTTTTTCACAGCTTCTCTTTAAACAGCCAAGAAAGTCTAAAGAGCTGTAAGCTGTCTGAAAACTCTGCACTTACCTCAGAGCACGCCCCATAGTTTCATAGTTCATGTCTGGCTTGTTCTTATGCTTCCCCCAAAGCTTAGAGACCGCCTTTGAATCCACGAGCTTGAATATGCCTTTTTCCCTCTGAGTCCACTTAATGTACCGCGGACAAGTGTTCTTATCTTGAAGTAGATCTAAGAGAAACTCCCACAAATAGGTTGTGTTTCCTTTGAAAACATAGATATTAAAAATTCATTAACATAATTAAGCACATAAGTAAAAGCAAATAGTTATAAAAGACATTTGTGCTTCAGTATTAAAATATGAGCTCCTTAAGTAAAAACATGGCAATTCCATAGTCAAATATTCATCAAAGATTAAACAAACATTTGATCATACTACTCGCAAAATTTGAAAATGACAAAATATTAAAATATTTCGGGGGAAAAAATATTTCGGAAGAATAAAATACTTATCACATACCGTGCTTTATTGTAGTAGAGAATAAAGAGAAGCATTTAAAACCTAGTCTCAGCCTCAAGAAACTCGTGACTTAAATGGGGGTAAAAGAGATGACAAGTTAAACAATAAGAAATAAATTTAGTATGAAACTATGTAAGATGCATCACAAGGCAATGCATGATTCTATTTCAAATTAATGACAGAAACTAATGTGTGAAGTAAAAATAAAGTGGACTGGAAAGAAAGACATCAAGAAGATGGCTAAGATTTTCATATAAAAGGAGGGGATTGGGCCTGACCAGGCAGTGGCACATTGGATGGAGTGTCGAACTGGGATGAGGAGGACCCAGGTTCGAGACGCCGAGGTCGCCAGCTTGAGTGCGGGCCCATCTGGCTTGAGCAAAAGCTCGCTACCTTGGACCCAAGGTCGCTGCCTCGAGCAAGGGGTTACTAAGTCTGCTGAAGGCCTGCGGTCAAGGCACATGTGAGAAAGCAATTAATGAACAACTAAGATGTCTCAACGAAAAACTGATAATTGATGCTTCTCATCTCTCTCCGTTCCTGTCTGTCCCTATCTATCCCTCTCTCTGACTCTCTCTGTCTCTGTAAATAAATAAATAAATAAAATAAAAGAAGTGAATCGGGGTAGGTAAGGTGAAAACAAATACAAAAGGAAGAAAATATTTTTTTCCTTTGGAAGGTAGGGAAGAGAAGTGGGCAATGGTGATAAGACCAGGCTTTATAGGCTACTGTTTTTCTTTAATTCCCTTTGTAAGCCACTAGGTGCAAATGTTCTTAAATTGATGAAAGAAAAGAATCCTGAGTATAATATATAAACACCACAGCATCCCCAGGTTACCTCTCAGCACCTACTGGCAATCCCTTTACAGCCCTCAGATCCCGATCCAGGTTACAGGCTACGTAAGAACCCCAAAGTGTAGCAGGGTTCCAAACCAAGTCAAGCCATTGCTGCTCAATCTAAACCTTAATGTTCTTCTCTAGTATTTCATTCTCACTCTGGATTTCCCTAAAAACTCCATAAATCTATTAACCCATAGCTGAATCTAATGTGCATTTATCAAAAAAGATTAACCTTCAGCCCTGGCTGGCAGGCTCAGCGGTAGAGCATCAGCCCTGCGTGTGGAAGTCCCAGGTTTGATTCCCAGCCAGGGCACAAAGGAGAAGCACCCACTGCTTCTCCACCCTTCCCCCTCTTTCTTTTTTCTCTCTCTCTCTTCCTCTCCCGCAGCCAAGGCTCCATTGGAGCAAAGTTGGCCCAGGCGCTGAGGATGGCTCCATGGCCTCTGCCTCAGGTGCTAGAATGGCTCTGGTTACAGCGAAGCAACACTCCCGGTGGGCCAAGCATTGCCCCCTGGTGGGCATGCTGGGTGGATGCTGGTCAGGTGCATGCAGGAGTCTGCCTGCCTGCTCACTTCTCCAGAAAAATACAAGAAGAAAAAAAATTACCCTGCAACTTCACAATGCTACATCTGTATCTCTGAAGCCCTAAACATCAGCCAGCATCAATACCTAAAATGCTTACTTTTTTTTTTTTAAGATTTTATTTATTGATTTTAGAGAGAAGAGAAAGAGAGAAAGGTGGGGAGGAGGAATGGGAAGCATCAACTTGTGGCTGCTTCTCGTATGTACCTTTACCAGGCAAATGAACCAGTGACCTCAGCATTCCAGGTCGATGTTCTATCAAATGCACCACAAGTTAGACTTAGTGTCTTACTATTAAACCATGCATAACTTTGAACTACTTTACTGGCCCTGGCAGGTTGGCTCAATAGTAGAGTTCTCGATTCAATTCCCAGTCAGGGCACACAGGAGAAGCGGCCATCTACTTCTCCACTCCTTCCCCTCTTCCTTCTCTCTCTTCCCTTCCCAAAGCCATGGCTCGATTGGAGCGAGTTGGCCCCAGGTGCTGACGGCATCCGCCTCAGGCGCTAAGAAGAGCTCAGTTGCTGAGCAACGGAGCAATGACCCAGATGGGCAGAACATCGCCCCCCAGTGTGCTTGCCAGATGGATCCTGGTTCAGGAACATGAGGGAGTCTGTTTCTGCCTCCCTTCCTCTCACTGAATTAAAAAAAAAAAAAAAAGATAGCCTGACCAGGCGATGGCACAGTGGATAGAGCGTCAGACTGGGGTGCGGAGGACCCAGGTTCGAGACGCCGAGGTCGCCAGCTTGAGCATGGGCCCATCTGGCTTGAGCAAAAGCTCACCAGCTTGGACCTAAGGTCACTGGCTCGAGCAAGGGGTGACTCAGTCTGCTGAAGGCCCGCAGTCAAGGCACATATGAGAAAGCAATCAATGAACAACTAAGGTGTCAAAACGAAAAACTGATGACTGATGCTTCTCATCCCTCTCCGTTCCTGTCTGTCTGTCCCTATCTATCCCCCCCACTCTCTCTCTGTCCCTGTAAAAAAATAAAATAAAATAAAAAGATAAAGACCTCCTTTACTTTTTACTACTACTATCCATCCAGATGGATAGCTGGGGCACTGCTGTTTTATGACCAGGAGACTATCTGGTCCTATGAGCACACAGTACAACAAGCAAGCAGAGACCTTATTCTGAAAGAAGTTTTGTACAACACCTTGAATGCTTCTGGATCTGTTATCTACATTCCTCAGGTTATCTTTAAAGGCTCTATTCACATTCCCACCTCCAAGGAAAATTAAGTTCTATTTCTGGTTTTAAAGAAAACAGAATTCAGAAAGGGAAGCCTTCTCTAATAGACCAGGAAGTTTATTAAGCCTATGCTGAACTGTAATAAACGTTCAGTTGTATTCTGGTAATGTGGTAACTAAAAATTTATCACTTCCATGAACAACTGTTTTCAGATTTATATTCAATACCTGGATCATTTTGGATTAATACATTCAAATTTATTCCAGCCTCAACAGAAGATACAAATTCTGAAGAAGAAACATTGGCTGAAATTTTAATCTAGGTGTGACTTTAATAATTTTCATCTTCACATTACAACCAATGACTCAATATTAATAAAGGTCCAAATTTAAAGGTAATTTTATTGAGAAAAATAGGTCATCACAAACTTTTTCTCTATTGTTAAGCATAAGGTCTTTGAATTTAAGAGATACCACTGATGATGAGAATTAACTTAAACAGTAATAACAGTTTATAATAACTATAATTTAGCTTTCTAATATTTACTATATTACTTAAGTTTTAAAGATTTCAATATAACTTAAAAAATAAAATCTAAGATGTTAGAAATGTAAAATGACCAAAGAGAGACAAGGAAATAAGTCTCCTAAACCCCTCCCAAGATGAATCATCAGCTCCTAATTAAATAAAGAGTTCACTGTAATGGAATTTTTTTGGTCTAAATTTCTTGGTAAGCTTATTAGAGACTTAATTTTTATTTTTACTAGAGACTTAATTTTTGCTTCATTAAAAATTAGTTATATCAGCCTGACCAGGCGGTGGCGCAGTGGATAGAGCGTCGGACTGGGATGCGGAAAACCCAGGTTCGAGACCCCGAGTTCGCCAGCTTGAGCGCGGACCCATCTGGCTTGAGCGCGGACCCATCTGGCTTGAGCAAAAAGCTCATCAGCTTGGACCCAAGGTCCCTGGCTCCAGCAAGGGGTGGCTCGGTCTGCTGAAGGCCCGCAGTCAAGGCACATGTGAGAAAGCAATCAATGAACAACTAAGGTGTCGTAACGGCAACGAAAAACTAATGATTGGTGCTTCTCACCTCTCTCCACTTCTGTCTGTCTGTCCCTATCTATCTCTCTCTCTGACTCTCTCTCTCTGTCCCTATAAAAAAAAAAAAATCACCTGAATAAACAAAAAATAATCTTGCCTCCAAAGTGGCCCTCATCAAATTACCTTTTCCTTCTCTGGGTTTCTTCTTTATCCCCAACTCAGGAGACCCATTGGAAATTGGTGACTGCTGGGTCTTTGGTTTACGGCCAACTGAAAAAATAATATATGGAAACCACACATTAAAAATAAGAATAACAAGCATGATTAGTAGACTCTTTGATAACACATTATTCATGAAACTGGACATTAATTTGTAGATTAATATATTTAGTACATATAAAAAGTCTCATTTTAAGAAGAGCATTAGTGCCTGACCTGTGGTAGCACAGTGAATAGTGTCAGTCTGGAACGCTGAGGTTGCCAGTTCAAAACCCTGGGCTTGCCTGGTCAAGGCACATATGGGAGTTGATGCTTCCTGCTCCCCCCTGCCCCCTTTTCTCTCCCTCTCAAGTGAATAAAATTTTTTTTAAAAAAAGAAGAGCATTAGGAGCACTTGTACAACTTTAGATTACAGCGGTTAGTAGGTAGTAACCTCACTGTATATGGGAAGTCAGGCACTACTACCCTATCATACTGTATATGGCCAGAGCCTCAACTTGCTAGCCCTTTCCAACAATGTGGCAGTGAAACCAGATTCTAGCACTGACTTCTTAGTTTTCTGTTCTAAGGACCTGTTAGAAAAAGCTGTACCTAGCTACTGCCAAGGGTCTGATAATCTGTGAAGCCCTTTGAGCTCAAACGAGGAAAGGTAAAAAAATAGCATTTTATACACTCTCTACTGTTCTGAGCCAATCAATTCACCAGAATTTAAGCATAGTGTTGAAATTTCCCCACCTCAAACATGCAGGTAACATTAGAAGGGTAAGAAAACCTTCCAAGTAATTACTTTACAAGTCATCTAAGTGAATGGTCGTCTCCCTGCTGTTTCCCCTCGCGTTGGTCAGAAGGCTCTCCCAGACTAGCACCCACGGTAAACAGAAAAGCAAGAGCTATACTTCTACCCTAAAGAAGGCAGAAGACTGGGACGCACTTCAGTCCTTAGCACTGAGAATGAATGCTGGCAGGTGAACAGAAGCCTCAGAGAAGTTGGGAATATTCGAGTACATTACCCAGTAGTACCCCCTTATCTGCTGGGGGAAGGATATGTTCCAAGATCCCTAGTGGCTGCCTGAAACCATGGAAAGTACTGAACCCTGACGGGGGTGGGCAAACGTAGGTCTACAGCTGTTCGTATGGAAAATACAGTAATTAATAAATAATACAATACATTGTTCCACGTACTCACAACTGTAAACCTATGTTTGCTCACCCCTGTACACTATGCTTTTTCCTGTACCTACACACCTCTTCACTTAAAGAAAGCACTTCACAGCTTCCCTTCGGCATGTCTGAACTGCCAGCATCACTACTCTTGAACTTTGGGGCCATTATGAAGTCAAATAAGGGGGACTCAGCGCAAGCACTGTGAGAACACAATAAATAGTTGGTAACTGATTACCAAGTGATTAACTGGTGGTGAGCATATTAGTACAGCGTGAAGACACTGGACAGACCAAGGGAGGATTCACATCCAGGGCTGGACAGAGTAGAAAGGCCCAAGATTTCATCCCATTATTCAGAACTGCGTGCAATTCAAAACTTATGGATCATTTATTTCTGGAATTTTCCATTTGTTTTCAGAATTGCGTTGCCTATAACTAAAACCTTGGAAAGTAAAACCACAAATAAGGAGGGCCTACTTTATTTTCAGATTAAATACAGACACACCTTGTTTTATTACCCTTGGCTTTATTGCACTTCACAGCTATTACACCTTTCGTTTTGTTTTTTTAAGTGAGAGGAGGGGAGGCAGATACAGACTCCTGCATGTGCCCCAAACGGGATCCACCCAGCAAGCCCACTAGGGGGTGATGCTCTGCCCACCTAGGGCCCTTACTTGGCTGCAACTAGAGCTTTTTATCAGCAGAGGCCTTGGAGCCATCCTCAGCACCTGGGGCCAACTCACTCCAATTAAGCAATAGCCGCGGCTGCAGGAGAGGAGGAGAAGACAGAGAGAGGGACAGAGAGAGAAAGAGAGAAAGAGAAAGAGAGAGGCGGGAAGTGAGAGGAAGAGGGGTGGAGAACCAGATGGGTGCTTCTTATATGTGCCCTGACTGGGAACTGAACCTGGGACATCCACACACTGGGCCGGTGCTCTACCACTGAGCTAACCGGCCAGGGTCCACTTTCTTTTTTTGTAAATGAGAGGCACGGAGGCAGAGACAGATTCCTGCATGAACCCTAACCGAGATTCACCCAGCAAGCCCCCTACAGGGTGATGCTCTGCCCATATGGGCCACTGTTTCAGTGCTTGGCAACCAAGCTATTTTAGCACCTGAGGCAAGGCTATGAAGCCATCCTCAGCGCCCAGACCAACTCACTCAACCCAATCAAGCCATGGCTGCAAGAGGAAAGGAGAGAAAAAGAGAGAGAGAGAGAGAGAGAAAGAGAGAAAAAGAGAGAGAGAAAGAGAGAAGGGGGAGAGGGAGGGGTGAAAAAGCTAACGGTTGCTTCTCCTGTGTGCCCTGATGGGGAATCAAACCAAGACAACCATACACCAGGCTAGCGCACTACCACTGAGCCTACAAGCCAGGGCCAGATAATACACATTTTATAAATAGAAGGTTTAAAGTCAAGCAAGTCTACTGGCATCATTTTTTTCAATAGCAATTGCTCATTTTGTGTCTTTGTGTCACATTTTGGTAATTCTCACAATGTTTCAAGATTTTTCATTATTATATTTGTTATGGTGATCTGTGATATTACTATTGTACTTGTTTTGGGGACACCATGAACCACACCCACTACTGGCAATCTTGGTATTTAAAAGAAGGTGTGGAAAAGAAAACTGGGCTTTTATTTTTATGCCCACAGAAGAGTAGGAAGATAAGCTTATCCTTCTGTGTGTCCAACACCTGTTATAATCTCATTTTCAGGCAACTACTTTTAGGGCTTCAATACTAACCTAATGCCTTTAACACAGTATAAACATATTAAAATACAAAACTGAAACCTCAATTTGTTGCTTCTCTGAGAATGTCTAGTTAAGATACATCAATCATAAATCTAGAGACCATGTTTCCTACATCACTAGATGGCGAAAATGATACAAGAAAACATTTCACCCACTTATCCAAAAACTGATAAAAATACTCTATCTACCTTTTCTCTTTTTCATTGGTTCATGGCCATCCGGGGATGTGGGAATCGGCGAGGTGTCCATTGGTTCCGATTCTTCGGTTGACACCTCCACTACGGTTTCTGTGATGACATCTGGCCTCATAGCAGCATGGATAAATTCTGGAGTTGATACACAAGGAGGAACAAACACTTCCACTATAAAAAAAAAGTTGAAAAATTAAAATTTCCCACCCCCATTAATGCTTCTTAACATGGACAATTCAATATTCAGCAGAAGGTTTATTAATTCATCGAAGCAAAATAAAAACTTGAAGTTAATTTGCTGAATATGCAATATGATCTAAAGCATGTAAGAAAATATAAATGCAAGAAAAATCAACTTGAAGGAAACGTTAATCCTCTGGGTAAGGGGAGAATGAGTAATTCCCTCTGTTCTTCACTTATTGCCAGAGGTGGGCAAAAGTAGGTTTACAGTTGTTTGTATTGAAAATAATAGTTAATAGATGATAATACAAGAAGAAACTCTGTTTTGCGTACTCACAACTGTAAACCTACTTTTCCCCACCCTATATTTTCAAGTTCATTGTACTTTGCATTATTTTGATAATTGGAAAAATATTTGAAAATAAAATGAGGTGGTTTTTTTGTGTGTGACAGAAAAGGACAGATATTTATTGATTGCTTTCTCCTATGTGTCTTGACCGAGGAGCTACAGCAGAGTGAGTGACCCCTTGCTCAACCTAGCAACCATAGGGTCATGCCTATGATCCCACGCTCAAGCCGGAGAGCCCGTGCTCAAGCTGGATGAGCCCACGCTCAACCCGGCAATTTTGGGGCTTCAAACCTGGGTCCTCTGCATCCCAGTCCGACGCTCCATCCACTACGCCACCGCCTGGTCAGGCTAAAATGAGTTCTTTAATCATTCCTTTCCTTCCATATATCCATCATTATTCTCTAACTAGGTAATTCCTACACATAGTACAAAATTTAAAATATCTAAAAAATGTGATTTCAGTGACAAGCACTTACAATTTATTTTAAAATATGAAGAAAAGGAAAAATCTGCTCACTGCAGCCTAATGAATGTCATCTTTCAAGATTTAAAACTTTATTTAATGGAACAGCCCTGAATTTTGGTCACTAAAACAACACATACAGACTGCTATTTGGTACTCTGCTACATACAATAATGTTGTTCTGCCTTCCTTCCAATGTGCATAATCAGGATATGACATTTCTATTTCAATTAAGAGACAGCTAATACATACTCTCGTGGACTAACAAATTCACCAACATGTCCTAATTTTCGTCTATCTATGAATACATAGGATTCTTATTCCACTTTAAAAGTCTGGATGCTGTTAATATTTACTGTAAAATCCTACAAGAAGCCTGACCAGGCGGTGGCGCAGTGGATAGAGCATCAGACTGGGATGCGGAAGACCCAGGTTCGAGACCCTGAGGTCGCCAGTTTGAGTGCGGGTCCATCTGGCTTGAGCAAAAGCTCATCAGCTTGGACCCAAGGTCACTGGCTCCAGCAAGGGGTTGTTCGGTCTGCTGAAGGCCCGCGCTCAAGGCACATGTGAGAATGCAATCGATGAACAACTATGGTGTCGCAATGGCAACAAAAAACTAATGATTGATGCTTCTCATTTCTCTCTCTGTTCCTGTCTGTCTGTCCCTGTCTATCCCTCTCTCTGACTCTCTCCCTGTCCCTGTAAAAAAAAAAAAAAAAAAAAAACCTACAAGAAGATGGTCCAAACTTACTGTATCAAGTCAAATTAACATCTGAATATTAAAATCAGTACAAATGAAAATTAGGACATTACTCTCAAAGGCTGTCCTCAAGAAAAAAAAAGGGGGATGCCCGACCGGTGGTGGCACAGTGGACAGAGCATTGACCTGGGACACTGAGGTTCCAGGTTCAAAACCCTAAGGTCGCTGCCTTAAGCACGGGATTATCAACATGATTCTAAGGTCACTGGCTGAGCTGGAGACTGCCCTCCCCACCCCCCCACCCCCCCACCCCCGGTCAAGGCACATAGAGAAGCAATCAATGAACAACTAAAGTGACACAACTATGAGTTGATGCTTCTCATCTCTCTCCTTCAAAAATAAGGAATAAAAAAGTAAAACCAGACCAAAAAAGAAAAGGAAAACTCGGTCTGAAAGGAGTGTAAGGATGTAAGGAGACAGTGGAGGACCTCCTGCCTCCACAGTGGACAGTTCCCTGGAGTCACTGCCCATTTAACACTGAGTAATAAATTGAATGTGGTCATAGGAGGCATCTGCCCCCAGCTGCCATTCGCTTAATAACTACTGTACAAGATTTATAAATTTAACCAGAGCTAAGGAAATAAGACATGAGAGTATAAATAACAACTTAATAAACATCTGTCTGTCTATAGTGAACGTTCATTTCTTATGCAAATTAAGTATTTAAGACTTGGGAACTTGGACAAATAAAGATCAATTACTGCTGTCACAGGTATTTATGTATAAAAGATCCTGATAACACCAACAATCATTGTATTTTAAAAAGATGTCCTTCTATGCCTGACCCTTAGTGGCGCAGTGGATAAAGCGTCAACCTGGGAACACTAAGGTCGCCAGTTCAAAACCCTGCACTGGTCTGGTCAAAGCACATATGGGAGTTGATGCTTCCGGCTCCTCCCCCCTTTCTCTCTCTCTCTCTGTGTCTCCTCTCTAAAATGAATAAAAAGAAATTAAAAAAAAAATGTCCTTCTAGATCAGTGGTTCTTAACTTTTAAGGTATCGAACCCACCAGTTTTATATGCACATTCACCGAACCCTTCTTTAGTGATAAATAAAATATGATTTTTTTTCCAAATTCAAGACATAGGTATATGTTTTTTACTGGTGCACAAAATGAGCCGTGTATGAACATCACCTTGCTCAAAGAACTAAACCAACAAAGTGCATGAACTCACAACAAATTATGGTATTACTTTATTCTGGCCTCCGCGGCAAAGGCTTCTCCGAACCCCCAAGACCAACTCATCGAACCCCTAGGGTTCAATAGAACCCAGGTTAAGAACCACTGTTCTAGATACATGAAGTGATGTGACATGTTTAATATAAAAAAGGCAGTTCACATACCAGGACTTCTTGAATCCCTCAGGCAGGTAGGAGATTCCATATGAAGCAGGGCTTCGGCAGCCTCGATGGTCTTATCTGTACAGTGCACATTACTGCTATGAACTGACGCTTCCACTAAGGGGAAAATAAGTTCTAGTCAATTAAAAATGCACTGAACACATTACTAAATTAAAACTCATTGCTGTAGAAGACAAATATAAATTAACTCTCCTGTGCATAACTTTTAAGTCATTGATTCAAATTAGTCTATATAAATTACATACAGAAACACTTTCAAGACCAAAACAATATAGTACTGTCATTTTGTCAAATGAACGTTGATAAGCAACTTTTGAGACTAACTAGAAATTACTGAGAAATTCCTGAGCTTATCTAAAAGAAAACGAAGAAAAACCCCTGAAATTTTAAACCTGTATCAATTTGAGACCAAAATCAACCCAGAGAGAAAAAGGATAATTGTATATCAACAGTCTAATAAGGTCAATTACCTATATTGATATACTGTTACTAAAATCAGGGTAATAGGTATCAGAATCAGTCAGAAACACCTATTTTTAGTTAGTCCAGTTCCTACAGAGCCTCCTAGGTGAGTGCAGTAGCTACAGCACCAGAGCACTTGGGAATTTTCTTCACAATAACCTTGCTTTCTCTCCATCAGGACCTCACTAGATTTGGCTGGTTTTACCAAAGAAATTTTTTTTAAGAAATTTTTTATGGTTTTTTATCCATGAAGCCTTTTCTAACTTGAACACCTTTTGTTAATTCTCTCCCAGCACTTACTTTTATGCTTTGTTGATTACATCATTTGTGAAGTAATAAAATACAAAGCAATGGTTTGGGCTTGGAGGCCCAAAAACTTGGGTTCTAGTCTCTGCCACTTATAATTTGTTACCTTAGGCCTAGGTCAACAATTTAATTTCTTGGAAAGCTGAGTTTCCTACAGGAGTATTCCTTACCTCATATAATTGTGAGAATTAAGAGAAGTGACTCCCACAAAAAAACATACATAGATAAGAATTCAATAATAAGCGGTCTTCATTTCTTATCACACCTGTAAGTTAATAAACTTTTTGAGACCAGAGGGACTATATTAATTCATCTTTATATCTGTTAATCGTTTTTAACGTGGACTTTTCACATACTGGGCATGCAAGTATGTCTTTTACATATTAAAGTTAAGAACCTACTGACATTACAGAAAACAGGTCATTTCAAGCACAAATTTATCTTAATGAAATATTAATTTTATATCCTGACTTAAAATACTGAGTGTTTTACTTGTTAAAAGGTTCTGAAACACAAATATGTAACAGTTCCTAATTTGAGAGATTTTCCTCAGGATTTCCTCTAAAGGAATTAAAAAGAAAATATTTATACAAATTCCATAAAACGATTATTACAAATTCACAAGTTCTACATACTAAAGATATGAATCTTTTAAAACTGTATCCAGGAAACGTTTAATTGGGGGGGAAATTTTCACTTCATCTCCAAATCCCCCAAAGGCTAGGCTCAGCCTTAAACACCAGTCCCTTGGAGAGCATTTATAAAAAATCCAGTGCCTGTTCTACCACCTGTTGCACATCATCCACACTCTCACCAAGGTACTGGATCTCCAGTTGCTCTTTCCATTTATGGAAATCTGCTCAAAGAGATTCCAGAGAGGCAGCCAGCCCTCTAAGTAAATCTATCTTTAGGTGACCCTGCTTACTCTTATCTGCGGCTTCACTGAAGCAAAGGATTCAATCAGTCCTTCTAGCTCAACCTTAGGAAACTTGGTATTAGTAAGTACAAAAGATATTACAATTCTCATGCAGTTTTTTTCAAAGTACCTCCCTATAATACCCACAAACACTAAAGAACCTGGATGATCAAATCTTCATGTTTTTAAAATTTATACTAGGAACTTCATACCCTTTAAAGTCTGCTTGTGTTGCAATTTAGCTGTTGTCTTAGGTGCTAATAATAAACCATCCTGAGTAAACTAATTCCTTATGTAATTGTATTAAGACACATCGCAAAAACTACAGTATTAAAATCAGAGCTTCAAGTATTTGATAATAATACAGCAATAGAATTTTACCAGCTTTTTAAGTTATAAAACAAAACGGTATTTCCTTAGCAATTATGCTGCCCTGAGTTCTTATGTACGCTGGGGTACATTTTTAAAACCATAATTTCATATTAGTTATGTCAGTAGAAATTACTTTCTTGCTCATACCTGACATCAAGATATTATTTATTATATTATTTCCCAGAAATACTTTATATTTACAGATTAAAACAAAATACGTACAAGATTAGTAAGAAAATTTACTTATTCATATTTTAAATTTAGGATGAGGATATAGAAAGTGCATACATTTTCTATGACATTTCAATCAGAAGATTTAATACTCTATGTACATTCAACCAATGGTTGCTGAACACTGATCACGTGCCAGATCAGACCCTATGTTATAAACATGAGATACAAGCATGACTAAGATCCGTGGCCTCGTGAAGCTTATACTAATAGTTCAGAAATGAAAAGAAAATATTTCAAACTAAATAAAAGTGCTAAATTTATCTAGTTACTCTGTAAACTAACAGTTTAAGAAAAGCACTGATTTCTTTTTTTTATGCTTACTGACTTTATCTTTTGTCATTTTTTTTTACTAAAATATCCCTAAGCACATTTTAAAAAATGAACACTGAAGAACTCATACTTAGGTCAATTCACAATAATGAACCCATGATAGATAGTTCCCAAGAATATTTCACCCATTCTGTAAAAGTGAGAACTATCTCTAACATAGGTTGACAAGTCATTTTTGATAACAGAAATTTTAAAAATATCTCTCATCTTACAAAACAGAAACAGAGCTATGGTCACAAGGAATAGATGGACAGCTGTCAGAGGGAAGGGGGAAGAGGAGACTGGATCAAAGAAGATGAAGGGAATAGCCAAAAACATGTATACATAACAGATATATACAGGCAACAGAGTAGCAATAGCTTGGGGGGCGGGGTTTCAACAGGAGGAGGGAGGGCAAAAGGGAAGAAGCAGGGGAAGAAAAGACTTTGCATGGGGCAAGGGGAGGCAAGAGGCAGTGTGTAGAGGGTGTTATACTGAGTGGGATACTTGAAATCATGTCAATGCAATAAATTAAAAAATAAAGATTAATCAAATAAATATCTCTCCTCTTCAAGTATCTGTAATTTTTAAGAACTTTTTAATACTACTTTGTTCCGATCAATAATTCAAACACAATTTAAACTAAAAATTTTACACAGCTCTTAGGATAAAAAATGAACTTTAACAGTGTTGTGCAATCAAAGTAAGCAAATTATAAGCACAGGCTAAAAATTCCTTTTTTCTTACTTAAAACCTGATTTACTGGTGTCTTTCTAACAACCATGTATGAAAAATATGGGAGAAAATAATAAGCAGCTCATTTTAAAAATAGAAACAATGACACTAAAAGTAATCTAACATACTTTTCAGTTAACACTAGTAGTTGATATTGCTGGTTAACACTCCTTGAATAAATAAATATATCAAATAAATTTCAAAACTATTTTAATTTGGGGGAAAGATGGTGATTGATGGAGGAAGACTGACTTGGGGTGTTGAACACACAATGCAATGTGCAGATACCGTTTTGTAGAGTTGTGCACCTGAAACCTATAATTCTGTTAGCCAATGTCACCCAATAAATTCAATTAAAAACTTAAAAAGAACTATTTTAATTTTAATCATAATGCCATTAAATGTGCACATGCCTTCCTTTGCTATTGGTAAGTGTTCTTGTTCCATTTCTAGCTTTCTAATCAACTGGTGTTTGTATGGCAGACTATTCCAGACTCACTCAACAGCTGTTACTAAATACCAAACTTGGTAATTAAGTCTGACAAGAGGCATACCTCTCAACTTTGCAGAATGCTGGCAATGAACATAGTTTATAACAATAGTCTTAAAGTCGAAATTTTAAATTAATAGCAAATTAGTTTGAGAGCAATGGGAAAAAAATTAGAAAACACTTAACTGGGTCACAGTGGAATCCCCTAGAAGCAAGATCGTAAACTAACATTACCAAGTCATCCCTCACCTACCGCACCTGACTTCCCACAGCTTACCCTCTAAGGCCCCAAGACTGCAACATACAGGTGAGTGAAGAATACAAATGAGTATCATGAAAAGTGGGAAAAGGGAAAAGTCTGGGCACTCCATCTTTACCTGTTCTCCTCTGACTTTTCTAATCAATCCAGTTGTGTTACAAGGTTTAAAGGGAAAGAAAATAAAGTTATTTTCTAAAGTAGAGATGCCTGATAAAAATATTACATGAGCTACATATAATTTTTCAATTTCCGTAGCCACGGTGACATTAATACCTTTCATTTAATTGAGTATATTCAAGATATTGTCATTTCAACAGGTAATCAACAAAGTTTTCCACTGCTTCCGTTTGACATTTAAATTAAAATTTCAGTCTCTCAGCCACATTTCAGGTACTCAATAGCCTCATCTGGCTAGCTAATGGCCACAGTACTAAAAAGTGGTGATTAAACAAAACAGTGTATTTCAGTTATTCTCAAACTTTTTAGTAAAAGGTCCTCTCACACCCAAATTATTCAGGACCACAGAGATTCTGTTTGTATAATCAGTCCTACATATATTTATGTGAAATTAAATGAAAAAAAAAACTTTATATTTATTAACTCAACAAACCCAATACTTATAATATTTTTTATGCACAATAACCATTCTAAAACAACAAAATAATTAAGTGAATAGCTTTGTTTTACATTTTTGAAAATCTTTGAAATACATGGTGGAAAAGTTGGATTCTCAGATTTGCTTCTTCTTTCAATCTGTTGTAACACCAAGTCCACGTAGCCTCCAGAAAACTCCTCTGAACATTTGTGAGAGTGAAAAGGCAAATAATGTCTTAGAATTATTAGGCAAACCATTTTGACTGCAGACTCCCAGAATCCCCAGATCAGATATTTTAGTTTTCAAAATTGCAACTATAATGTTTTATCAGCGTAACTAGTAAACACTCATTTCTACCCTCATGTTTCTGTAAGTTTTAGCTTCTAAACACAAACATCAATGTATAGATGAAAAGTGATTCCATTCCCATAAGCACAGCGGTATTTTGTCCACTTACACATGAAGGATCTTTAAAATGTTTTTCGTAAATACTTCTTTTCATCCTTTTGAACATTTAATCTACAGACAATATAAGGAGTTTAAACAATTATCAAGAACACTCTCACACCTGCCCCTCTCCACCAACCAAGTTTGTTTCTGGAGGACATTGTTTTATGTTTACTTATCCTGACTGACCCACTAATGTTATACTCTTTAACTCAGTTTTCATGTAAGTTTTAGTACTACTGCTACAATGAATTCTGAAGAATAATTTCTTAAATATATTTTCAAGTAAATTTTTTAAAAAGGTAATGCTATTCTTTCAGGTTTATTTCATCTTTCCACATACTGCTAAACTTTTTACAAATCTATGATCTTTTCAAGATTTATACTAGATATCCCAATATGTAGTAAATTATAAATGATTTACAAGTTCAGATTTCATGATGAACTCTGACAAACCAGACACATTTGTTTTGTCAGTGAAAATACTAAAGGCTAAATTGCCAGAAAAAAGTGTCCCTCCCCTCCATTTAATAACTGCCTTAAATTAGAACAAAGCTTTTGGGGACATTGTATCTCAATCTCTAATTCTCAGAAAGAACAAAGAAAACAGTCAAGGAAAGTATATTTAAGACTAAGAAGGCAGACTATTCCAAATTGAAAACCTTCCAGAAAATCCAGACAATAGGTACATAAAACTTTCACATTAATATTAATATTCGTTTTTTCTTTTCTATAGGCACCCATTTTTCCTATAAGCCATATATACTAGAAATGAACCTAATTATTAAATAAACTATACCACAGTCATATTCAACTTCTAATTTAGCACAAAGACTGGCTGAAAGGAAGTAACCTCCCGATCCGTAACTGCGGACATAGTCATTCACACGGTATAATGTGCAGAAATGAAAGAAACGGGAGCCTTCATCTCCCATTAAATGTCTGAGCCACTTCAAGTTTAGAGCTTTAAGTTATTAGAGGTCACCCATCAGCCCTGATGAGCCCTTAAAGAGGTGAAGTGAGGAGCACAGAGTTCAGTGACAGCTAGGTTGTAGGCTCTCACCTCCTGACTTGTTTTTTATGTGTTTTTTGGGTATTTTTGGTATTTTTGCATGACTTTATCATCTCATCTTAAACGTTAAGGCACTTTCTCATATATGTCAGTGACAGTTTTATAAAGTATGTCAAGTCTTCACAAAAATATTTTGTATATTAAAAGTGATTTTTAATAACTAAGCTTATTTACTTCGTTCTTTATTCAAACTCCTCTGACAGCATAAATGTTTATAACTAAAGCTGAAATTGGTAACTGCAGTTGAAAATTAAGCCTCTAAAGGAAAAAAGGCAAAATATATATATCCTCTAGTACCTTCCCATATTAACAAGCGGTAATAGTAATTGCTTCATACTTGCTTACAAAAAAAGTTACACTAACAATATTCAACTTATATTAACACATATACTTATATATTATTATAGATCTTCATTTGTTCCCTCAATTAGACTGTAAAATCTGAGGCAGAATTATCTGTAACACCTGATTAACTTCCTGCATGGGAATTTTAAAATGGTACTCTGTCCATTTTACAAATACAAACATTACAAAGTACTCTCCCACCATCATGGGAAACTGGCAGCAATAAAAATTTAAATCCATGGTTCTTTCATTTTCTGGCCACCTTTCCTACCCAACTTTACCTCACTTAACAAACCTTGGTTGGGTAAATCAGCAAACCTATCTCAAATTCCCTTCTAAAATAGGGCTTGTAAAGGAGCTTCAGATTACATGAACAGGACTGAGGAAATAATCTGCAAACAATTATATGAAAAACATATTCTTTACAGAACATTAATATCATAAAGCAAAGTTCGACTGTAAGGTTTGTATATTCTAAAGAAATGCAGGAGGGCTGGAAATGGGCAATTTTTAAAAAAAACCACCTTAACAAAGGGATAAAATTTTTGTATTTTCAAACTGCAGACTGTATATGTACTCACTCCAAGCAAAATATCTACAGGTCACATCCAGTTTCACTAATAATTCCAAAAGCTTATGAAATATACCTTCCATCATTAAAGTTAATAACTTTACAATAATTTTCAAAATTCTCACTGCAGGAGTTATTCTAAGGTTCTCTCCGTATGTTCAACAACACTGGAAACTGCTTAAAATGTACATGTTTATCACTCACAGAAATATCACCGACCCGATCAATCACATAAAGCCAAAGATTCCATCCCTTAATTTGTATTGGCGGACTGAGCATATACAAAGTTCTCCCTGTACTCTGCCTCTAGTTCTTTCTCTAATCAGAAAATAACTGTCAAATGAGTTTTAATCACTACTACTCAGTAAACCGTGATTTGTCTTTGGGACCTTTGAAACATTTAGTACTACATTTTATAGAATAAAGGCTGGTCACTCATTCTGTGTTCCACAATACATATGGTTATAGCATTCCAGACTTCATTTAAACTTAAAAGTCTTCCGTTAAATTTAGTGATACATGTGTTCATGATCCTTCCAAACGAAGAGAATCACAGTTTTATCAAACTTAATTTTACGTTCCCTACCTAAAAACAATGGATGGAAAACAGAAGGCAAGATCTTTCACACCGTTACTCTTTGAAGATTTCCCATCTTCCAATTCCCATCGATGGTGATGTGAACCAGAACCCGGGGAAAGGAACATGTATGTTTATTATTCCAGTAAGTAAATAGGCTGCAAGCACCGCCGCATCGATTCCGGGCCCCTCGCTGCGCTGTCTATTAAGTAAAGCTCCTTTTTCTATGTAACTTAAGTCCGTGCCCTTCCGCTGCAGCAGTGGCGCTGCACATCCCCCACCCCCGCGGCTACTTCCGTGTTTACACTCCTCTTCCCTCCAATTCCATGCGTACATTGTCAGCTTCACTCCCGCCCAATCTTCATTGGCCCGGCGACGGCTCGAAGTCCCGCCCCCAGAAATCAACGTTCTCATTTGGAACATCTCGGCGAGCAGATTGGAACCCGAGGCCTGTCAATCCGGGCCGCTCTGTCCTCTCCGAGGCGCTTCCGCTATGGTGGGAGGTGTGGGGGGGAGGGGGAAAGGGGGCAATTCCGTGCTGAGACTTCCCCGGGGTCGAGGCTCCCTCCCGCCGCCCCACGGCTTCGCCTTCACCCACTGTTTACAAAAATAAACCTCCTCTCAGCCGCCCCAGCGCCCCGGGTCAGGGGTACACGCTATATTCCGTGTCCTTCCCATGCTCCCCCTAGGAAAACAGCCCACGAGGGAAGGGGCACAAACCTACTAGTTCCCGGCCGCCCCTTACAGGCGGGGAGCGGGCCGCCGCGAGGCACAGCGCCCCGGCTCCTCGGCGGTGGGTGACCAGCCCAGAACCGTTACTCCCCAGGCTGCCCGAGGCGGGGACGTGAGGGAGGGTCAGGCATTTTTTTGGCGGGTAGCGGTCTCCCGGCCGCCGCCCCGGGCCGCCTCGTCCACGCGGAAGCCGGGCGTCTGAGGACGGGGGCCGCGGAGAACGGGGCGGGGGTGGCGAGCGCCCCCGGCCGCGGCCAGCGGCGGCCTCCGGGCCAGACAGCGTGGCAGGCGCCGCCGACAGACAACAGCCGCACTCACTTCCTGGTTCCTCGGCAACTGGGACGAAGCGCACAACTCGCCCGCCCCCGAGTCCCCAACTTCACCGCGGCCCGGCGCCCCGGCACCCCAGCGGCAGCCGCCGCCGCCGCCCAGTCCGCCCCGCAGCGACAGCGCCGGATTCGCGGCAGGTTACTCTCCAAGGTGATCACTTCCTGATTCGTCGCCTCCATTACTTCATTCACTACCCCCCGCTCCCCACCGCCCCGGCGACGGCGGTGGCCCCCGGCCCCCGGCGCTTCCTCCGCCGGGGAGCCACCCGGCCCCCGTGCACCCCCCGCCCGCGGCGCCGATGCACGGAAGAAAAGTTCCCCTGTCCTTACCAGCCCGGATGAGCAGATCCAGCTGGTTCGTGGGTCCCTCATGCAGAGACGTCGCCATGTTTATCCCGGGGCTGGAGCTGCTGCTTCACATTGACTTACACCGTGAGCAGCGGCGGCAGGGGAGGAGGCGGGCCCCACGGCCGGAGACACGCCGTGCGACCGACACACACTCACGCACTCGCACACACCCCGACGCCGAGATCCTTGCGCGTCCTCCGACAGGAAGCCGAGGCCGGCCCGCCTCCCGCCGCCGGGCTGAGAAACCCCACCACCTAACGGCAGGGGCGGCGGCGGGGCCGCCTCGGCTGGCAACGCGATCCTTCCGCCCCGCGCCCAGACAGGAAGTCCCGGACGCCCGCCCGCCCGGCAGCGGCCCGGCCCGCGGGGCACGGACACCTGAGGCTGCGCGCGCGGGGGCCGGCCCGGCGCGGGGCCCCCGGCAGGAAGGGGCGCATTTCACGCCCTGCGGAAGAAAACTCTGCAATTGTCCTCGCTCTGGAAAAGAGCCATTAGTCAAATTTTCTTCCTGGAAAAGATCTAATACCTAGTCCCGCAGCTGTAAATAAAGGTGGCTATTTAACTTGTTTTGGCCGTTTTAGAGCTTATGCAACATGTAACCCGTTCGCTGGAAAAGGCTACACTTTAAAACAGGAATACCAACCAAAAAATTCATACCCACAAAATATGCTAAAAGCTGTACTTGGAAAGTAAGGCGCTTCCAACTACTTTCAGAGAGCGATTGCGTCCTTTTTTTCCTCCGTTAAATGCACACTAAACAAGCATTTATTAGTAAACAGAACACGACGCCAACCTCTGGGAGATTTGATTATCCTTCCCCAATTTGCTAATCATGAAATTCAAGGACCCTTTCATTTCTATTTGGTCCATTTGGGAACAAATAAACGTATTCATTTATAGCATCACCTACTTTTTAAAATATTTTTTGATAGAAACCTTATTACAAAAAAAGTTCATGTTAAAACAATATATTGAAAAGGAAGACAGATTGCCATTCGAGGACCACATTTATAACACAAATCAAACCTATAAAATGACTCCGATGAGGCTGCTTTAAAAACAAACAAAAATGCTTCCCTGGCTTCAAAAGTTCACAATATTAAAAATGTTTGAAACAAAAATTGCTCTAACGTTCTTACACAAAATTTAGGTACGGCAGTGCCTCCTACACAGTAAATGCTCAGTCTTTGCTGAATAAACACAAGATTTGGCAGTTACAAATTTAAAATAAGACATAATTTTTACGTTCTGAATTGAATAAATTGTGCTGATAATCTAGAAGAAAATGTTTTCCAGTGGTAATATTAATGCAATCTCATTTTACAAGTATTTGCCAACATTTCAATGCAACTTCAGAATAAATTTATATAGCCATGACTATTTATTTTCATTCCTTCTATTCATTTATTCTCTTGGCCCTTTCCTTTGGCCCTACCATTATTAACTCCATCCTCCCAAAAAAGAACCTGCAGGCCATTTCCAAAGTACAACTCCCTTAAAACAAGTAAGGATCTCTTTCCAGCACTAGGTAAACTTGCCATCCATTGGACAAAAGGAAGTATATGACTGATAGCTTTTATCTTTTATTTCTAGTCAGTTTAAAATAAAGACCATCCATTGATAGGCAGCATCTAAGTTTCCAGATCTTAGATGATAAGGAACACAAAGGTGTAACTGCCGGCTTTTGGTTAGATCACTGAAATTATTTTAAAAATCTGAATCTCCACTCCTATCAGTGGTTTTTCATGTACTCTATTTAGAATGGGAGAAAGTAACATAAGCCAAAAGTTTGCTTTTTTCTGGATGTGACAGGTAAGTCTGACTCAAGAAGGACCATTCACTTCAACCATTTTGCTTCTTGATGTGTATCTTAAGAAGTGAATGAATAGTGTGGAGCCTGGCCGGTTGGCTCAGTAATAGAGCGTCAGCCTGGCATGTCAAAGTCCCGAGTTCCATTCCCAGTCAAGGCACACAGAAGAAGTGCCCATCTGCCATTCCTCCCCCTCTCACTTCTCTCTCTCTCTTTCTCTCTCTCTCTTCTCTCCTCCTGCAGCCATGGTTCTATTAGAGCAAATTGGCCCCAGGCACTGAGGATGACACCAAGGTCTTCACCTCAGGCGTTAAAAAACGGCTCCTGTTCAAATGGAGCAAGGGTCCCAGATGGGCAGAACATCACCTCTAGTGGGCTTGCCGGGTGGAACCTAGGGCGCATGCAGGAGTCTATCTTTGCCTCCCCTTCTCACTAAAAAATAAATGAATTAATTAATAAAAAAAGTGAATAGTGTGCATATGTGTATTTTTACTCTGTATACATCTTTATTATATGTATCTCTGTCAGCCTTTTAAGTTCTAAGAAAATAGAATACTATATATGCATATTTGTGTGTTAATGACAAATTAATGCAGGAAAACTGATTCCTTTATGTTTAATGCTCTTGGTAACAACACCCTTTCATAGATTTTAAAGCAATTCTGCCTTGCTTTCTAACTACGCTGCCAATACTTTCTAGAAACCATAATACTATACTAGAAATAGCAAGTAAGAACAGAATGCTGCTGGAAACAGAAATTGATACAAACTTTTAGGAAAGCAATGTGGCATAATATATCAAGTGGGAAAGAGGTTCATGCATTCTGATCTAGAAATTTCATTTCCAGGTCTACCCTAAAAAACCAAGACATTTAATGGATTGTTCTATCAAAAACATATTTGAAGAATTTAGCATAGAACTATATTAAAAATACAAAAGTGGTAGGACTTAACTATTTATGAATTTTTCCATACATTATTCAAACCTTGTAGTATATGTGAATATATGTATATATAATATGTTTATGTGTGTATGTGCACACATCACACACAATCTGCATTTTTCAAGTCTTCAATATTAAACTGGTATTAATATCCAGAATAAAGAACTGAGTAAAATTAGGAAGGTTAACCTAGTAAACACTAGAGAGCAAATCCATTATACTAATAACACTACACAAGGACATTCCCCACATCAAAGTTACTACTGTGTCCCAGCAGGAAAAAATAGGTCAAAATAGCTAACCCTTACTGAAATAAAAGCCACTCTGCTAAATGCTTTACCTTACCTTTCTATGAAATAGATACTTCTAGTGTGCTCTTTTTACAGATAAGGAACACAAGGTTCCTTGACCAACTCAGACTTAATGGGAGGTAAAGTCGGGATTTGAACCCAAGCACCTCTGACACTAGGGACCTTACTCTCAAATTCTTTTATATTCCTCCCCTCAAGAGGTGGAGCCTGGAATTAGGCTCCCTTTGAGTGTGGGCTGGACTAATGGCTCACTTCTAACAAACAGAAGAAAACTGAAGTGATGGGGTGTGACTTCAGAAACTCTTCTTAATCTCTTCCTTTTGAGTCACTCTCTCAAAGGAAGCCCACTGCCCTGTCAGGTGTACACTCAAGTAACTCTGGAGAAGCCTCTTGGGCAAGCAACAACGGCAGCCTGCCAGCAGTCACGTGACGGCTACCTCAGCAGACAGACCCTGCAGCCCTAATCAAGCCTTCCGATGACAAAGACCCCAGCTAGAACCAAGCTGGTAACCTTAACCTCAAACACTGTACAATATAATAAATGCTTGCTTTAAGAGGCTAAATTTGGGGTAATCGGTTAATCAGCAAAAGAGAATACAGAAGGAAGGAGCAATTTAACCTTCCAACTTGTGACATTTCACAGTTTAAAGAACAGGGTCAAGTTTGTAAATGACCTCTAACTTTCAACTCCAGAGTCCTGAGCAGGTCTTTTAATTTCTTAATTCTTTATATTCTGGGCATCAATTCTTTCATCCTCTGACCTCTCCATTTTAGAAAAAAAAAAAAAGTCTTCATAATATAATCATTATCATTAAAGTCTAATAAAACCAAAAATAATTAGATATGTTTGGCCCCTCAAATGATTTTATGGTCCTATGTAGTAACCAAGGTGGAAAAAAATCTTGGGAGATACATAAATTTACAACTGTTTCTAATGCCCATATGGGTTTTAATCTAATTTCCCTTTTTCCTTTAGCTTGCCCAGGTGATTTCATTTGTGTTTTCCTTTTACCTAGTATACAGAATCATAAAATGTTATGGTAGGAAAGGAGCCTAGAGACAACATCACCTAGAGATTTTAAAAAATAAGGAAACTGAACATCATGGTCTCTTTTCCTGACTGCCACGAGTGAGATATATAATACACTTAAAGCACACACACACAGAATGGTGTGCCCTATCACACACTAGTACAAAGGGCAGAACAGGCTTTAAAGGTATAAAAAATTATAGGTAGGAAAGCAAAGGGAGGAGACATTCTATCCATTAATGTTATCTTTCTATAATTTTGAAGAAGAATGCCTATTTCCTATTTTAGTAATAGCGGCTCTTTAACTATCAATGGTAGAGTTATTTGAGAATCATTAGTCCAGTGTCCTCATTTTACTATACTAGGAAACTGAGGCCCCCAAAAGTTCAATGACTTGACAAAAGTCAGTCTCTCTGATTTCAATGACAAAAATTCCACAAAAATGACAAAACAATCTTCATCTGTAAAACTTCAAAGTTATAAAATGTATGAGAAACTAAATCCATTTTACTATTTTATTTTAAAATTATAAATTACAAAATAGTTCTTTTGCTTTTTAATGTCAAAAGCCAAAGCAATGGTTAATAGTCTTTCTGAAGTATTTTTAAAACACAGGAAAAAATCTGGGGGAGTGAACAACGGGAGAACAGTAAGAGAAGACCAAACAGTCTAAAGTTTTCTGATAAAACTGAACTAACAATGAAATCCAATGCTGGGGTGTGGTGTGTTAGGCAGGTTTAGGAGGAAAAAAGGGTCAAGAAAACTAAGCTACTAGAAAAATATATCTATCAAGGATACTAAGTGAGAATCAAGTGATCTAGGGTCATCATGTCAAGTGTGGTTTATGTTATGTAAATACTGGCAGACAACAGATACAGGAATGCAATCTATAGATATACAAAAAGAAAAAATAAATTATTTCATGTTTTTATCTCTCTCTCAAGTTTTTATACTACTCTTTTATTTAATGGACAGGTTTTATAAAATATTAAATAAACATGTTTGAACCCGCAGTCACATATTTATTCATTTATTCAACAAATAATTATTCCACACTTACTCTGAGCAAGTGAGTTGCAGGCACCTATTACTATACCTGGAAGCACTAAGTGTGACAAAAGAAAAATAAATTAAGGCTTACTCAATTCACAAAGAACCCCAACGAAGGGTAAAATTCTTAAGGACAGTATGAAATACAAAAGTACTAAGGGGGCATATGTTAAGTTTTGGACTACTCTTCAGAAAAGTTAAATTACTTTATTTATAAAAGCCTTCATAAGACATGGATTTTTGGACCTGGCTGGGTAGTTCAGTTGGTTAGAGTGTCTTCCCAACAGGTCAAGGTTGCGGGTTCAACCTCCAGGGCACATAGGAGAGTCAACGAATGATTGCATGAATGAGTAAAACAAGAAATCTATGTTTCTCTCTCCTCTCTTTATAAAACTCAATAAGTAAAAATTTTTAAAAATACATAGATTTTTAATAGGAGGTAGAAAAATGTGAAATTTTGTTAAGGAAATACACATTTTTTCTGAGAAGGGCCATGGCTATTTTAAGATTCTCAAAGAGGCTATGACTCTAAAAAGTTATTTTATCTTAAGTGATTTGCCATGTGTGTTTATGGACTATGATGAGTAAGGATCCAGTATGTACCAATTTTGAGACAGACAATTTGACTTAGGCTCATGTTTTCTGTTTATACTTTAGTAATTCCAGGGCCAACTCCTTAGCCTTATTGATCCTCCACTTAGTGGTTTATCCTGGGCAGAAAACACTGCTTCCCTTTCTTACCCACCACTCCTAGAAGACTGTCAACTGATCATGGCAGCTAGTCTTTTCAAATGGACGTTAGACAACTGCTTCAAATAACATTTACTAAGCATCCAAATGCACATGGCACCTTGCAAAGTGAGTTAAAACAGTTAATCATCTCTATATTTTATGAAAAAAATTTACAGTGGAGTTTTTAAATAAACATATTAGAACTCTAAATTAAATTCTATTTTGATTGCCTAACCAGGTGGTGGCGCAGTGAGTAGAGCTGACCTAGTATGCTGACCAGATTCAAAACCCCAAGGTCACTGGCTTGAGCGTGGGCTCACCAGCTTGGCGTGGGGACGCCAGCTTGAGCCTGGAATCATAGACATGAACCCATGGTTGCTGGCTTGAGCCCAAAGGTCTCTGGCTTGAAGCCCAAGATCGCTGGCTTGAGCCCAAGGTTGCTGGTTCAGCTGGAGCTTCAAACCCCACCCTGGTCAAGGCACATATGAGAAAGCAATCAGTGAACAACTAAAGTGCCACAACTATGAGCTGATACTTCTCATCTCTCTCCTATCTGTCTGTCTGTCTCTCTTAAAAAAAAAATCTACAAAAGGAATATTCAGGGCCTGACCTGTGGTGGCGCAGTGGATAAAGCGTCGACCTGGAATGCTGAGGTTGCTGGTTCAAAACCCTGCACTTGTCTGGTCAAGGCACATATGGGAGTTGATGCTTACAGCTCCTCCCCCCTTTCTCTCTTTCTCTCTCTCTCTCCTCTCTCCTCTATAAAATGAATAAATTTAAAAAAAAAAGGAATATTCAGATTAACTAATTTCTCCACCCTTGAAATATAGTTTCTGTATCCTACCTATTGAAAGGTTCCTCAAAGGTCAACACTGACCCAGTGACCTCCTCTTAGTCTTCACCGGACTCTACTTATACAAAAAAATGGCATTATTGACCATCGTTAATGATATCCTTCCTGTCATTTGATTTTCATAATAAACTTAAAAACTCTCTGGCTTTGTTTTTATTCCTTTGTGTTTCTTTTCAGTTGATTTCACCCACTTTTAAACAACCCTTAATTGTGACTGTTCTCCCAAAATGTCACACTGGGTTCCCTTCTCTTTTCATTCTCTGTTCTATCAAGAATGGTATTTTGCATCCATTCACTACCAGGGCTTTCAGAATTATTTCTGTACTGCCTCAAAAATCAGCATCTCCAGGCTTGACTGACTTACTTTTTTAGCTCTGGGTTCTAATTTCCAGTTGTTTGATAAGCATCTTTATTTGGAAAACCCACTGACATCTAAAGGTCTTTTATCTATAAATACCCTTTGTTTCCTCTATCAATGACATCACTATCATCCCAAGCTAGAAATGAGTGAGCTGTGTTTCTAGTTTAGGAACTCATATAATTTTTGAGAGGGATTTAAAACATGCATAAAATCACAAAAAATAACATAACCAGTAGTCACATTCCCACTACCCAGAACGAACTGTTACATTATTCACGCTTGAGGGTGGGTTCTCCCAAGAAATAAGGTATGTATTACAGGAGAAGATAACATCTTTGCCTACTACCTCCAGTCCTTAGTCACCATTCCATCTCTTCAAAGACACCATTAACATCAGTTTTGTATCTATTCTTTCAGTATATTTATTTTACACTTAGGTTTTTTGTGTGTATATATGTTTGTAGCTGTGTATGTGTGTATCCCAGAATGATATATAGTATTACTTGCACTCTGGGTACATAAATGACATTATACTATATATGCTATTCTAAAATTTACTTTTCTCATTCAAGATTTATATTCTGTACATGTTGATATGAGTAAATATAGCTGTGCTTTTTAGAAGCTACAAAGTATTCCAGTACATGCTTCCATTTTTCACTTTCATAAACAATGCTACAAAAAAATCTTATCTATTTTTTCTTAAGCATGGTTGCTAAAGTCTCTCCACAGTTTACCGATAAATAGAATTTTTAGTTCACAGAATAAATGCGTTTTTAATCTTATGTTACTCTCCAAAGTATATGTGCAAGTTTAAAAGCTCACCAGTGATGTGTGAGAGTTCCCATTTTTCTCACATTCTTATCAATAAAAAATATGAGACTTTTTAAATTTTTGCCATCTGTTGGGTGACTCTGTTGTATTAATTTGTATATACTTAATAAGTACTAAGGACAGATTTTTTTTTTCCACATACTTACTGGCTATTAAAATTTCCCCTATAGCCTGACCAGACAGTGGCGTCGTAGATAGAGCATCGGACTGGGATGCGGAAGACCCAGGTTCGAGACCCTGAGATCGTCAGTTTGAGCATGGGCCCATCTGGCAGTGGATAGAGTGTTGACCTGGGACACTGGGCTCCCAGGTTCAACAGTCCAAGGTCTCTGGCTTGAGCCCAGGGTCTCTGGCTTGAGCAAGGGGTCACTAGCTCAATTTGAGCACACCCCTTGGTCAAATTATATATGAGAAGCAATCTAAATTGCTTATTCATATCCTTTGTCATTTCCTATGACATCTTTTGTCTTACTGAACTGTGGAATAATTAACATACCAGTGGTAGTCAACCTGGTCCCTACCGCCCACTAGTGGACATTCCAGCTTTCATGGTGGGTGGTAGCGGAGCAACCAAAGTATAAATAAAAAGAAAGTAGCAAATACCTTCTGCCAGCCTGCTGTCTGGCTTTTATTTGGTTGGTCTATATCCTTTGTCCTATAAAAAGTTTAAATTTTGACATAGTTTAATTAATAGGTGTTTTCCTTTACAGTGTATGTTAAGTAGTCTTTGGAATATAAAAGAAAATCAAAGTAATTAAGAAATATTTGGAGCTTAAATACAATAAAAATACAACATGCCCAACTATGTGTGACATAGCTGAAATAATACTAGAGGTCAGGAAATTCAAAGTTTAAAAAGTAAATAAGCAAATCACATTAAATTCACAAAGATGAAAAATTAACAGAACAAACACAAAGAAACAAGAAGGAAGGAAATAATGAAGAGCAGGAAAAGTGAAATAAAGAAATATAACTTTAAAAAACAAGATTCGTAAAACCAGATGATTTTGAAAATATTAATAGAATACCTAGATGAACCTTGGCAAAAGTTATCAAGAAAAGAAAGTGTAAATATAATATGAAACAAAAGAGAGTAATAACTATAGGTACAATATAAAAAATATTAAATCAGTATTATGAGAATTATAATCTAATAGCTAAAATCTAGATCAACTGTATCAAGAAACTGTATAAATTGTATAAAGAAAAATATTGAATAGAATAGTAAGTAGGAAATAAATTAAAATGTAGTCTAAAATCTTCTCTCCACAAAATAAAATCCTTTAAATGTCCCTTGGCAAATTCTTGCAAATTGTAAAATTAATTCTTATCTTATAGAAAGTGTTGCAGAAAACAGAAGAGAATAATAAATGAAATCAATCTGGATTATTTAGGAGCCCAATGTAATCTTGACTCCAGATAAGGACAATACAAAAAAAAATTATAGTTCCATTATCACTGATGAAAAGCCCTTAATCTGAAGCAAACCAATACAAAATGATGAACACGTATTTACAAACGCAAGGAAAATCCAATGTTTAAAAATCTGTCAACTAAATGATATTCATAAAGGAGAAAAATCATGGCTTATCAAAGAATGCTAAAAACTCATCTATTAGATGCACATCTATTAGAGACTCCATATTTATATGTGTGACTACCACAAAAAGAAAACCAAAGGAATAGATGGGAATTCCTTAACTTGATATACATTATATATTAAAATCTACAGCAAACATGACACTTCGCATTCAAATTTCAGATACATTTCCTTCAAGATCAGGAACAAAACAGGGATGCTGTTTGTTATAACTATTCCTTCACTTGATGTTCCTGTCCAATATTGTAAGAAATGAAAAAGGAAAGAAGACTGGAAAGAAGAGAAAAGGAAGGCTAACTTGTCCAAGCCAAGGTCCTCTGACCAGTAAATTCCCAGCTAATCCACAGATGACAACAAATAGGGGGGTAATCCCAGCCCATTTTAGTAGAACCATAGAGCTAAACCATAGGCTTGGGAGAAACAATAACTGGATCTTGTTTCACAAGCCAATAAATTATGGGGTGCTTTGTTATGCAGCAACAGCTGATACAAGAAAGGAGTGATGGGTACCCATGACTAGGCAAGTAGAAAGGTACAATGTGGACGTCTTCCAAGGCACACTGTGCAGCAGTTAGAAGCAACATTAGATATATACAAAGCAACACGCATGATATTAAGAACAGTAACTACTAAATAAGTATGAAACAGAGATACACAATACCATTTATATAAATGCCATTTACATACCATAGGATATATACACCCAATACAGTAAAAAAATACCCATTAACCAAATTATATTTGATGCTTTTATGGAGGGAGATAGGATTGTGTAGAGAAAGAGAATAAAGAGAAATAAATAAATCAACAAAAATTAAACAAGAGGGTATGAAATACAGATCTAATATTAATTTTCTCTATATAAAAAGCCAAACCTAATACAACTTATTGAAAAGTGCACCCTTTACCACTGGTTTATATTAATGTTGTTATATACCAGGTATAAATACATGCTTATTCTGTTTCTGGGCTCTCTAGTCTATCCTACTAAATGATTTATCTATGGGCCAATAGCACATTTAAAATTTTTCTATAGTTTTAGAATCGTTCTTTATGGATAGAAGGACAAGTACCCACACTTTATTCATTTACAGAATTGTTTTAGATCTTTATCTAAGAGTTTGTCTAATTCTACCAAAAACAAGTCCTCTTGGAATTTTGAATGGAACTATACTGAAAATATATATTAACTGGGGAAGAATTAACAGCTTTACCATGTCCTGTTTTTCATGTATGTTTGTGGGTTAAATATTTAAGAAATCAAATAGTTTTGGTCTGCCTAGGTTTTCTATTTCCTTTTAAGAAACTTTTATTTTATTTTTTTGCTGACAGAGACAGAGGAACAGATAGGTACAGACAGACAGAAAGGGAGAGAAATGAGAAGCATCAATTCTTCATTGTGGCACCTTAGTTGTTCATTGATTGCTTTCTCATATGTGCCTTGACCTGGGGGCTACTGCAGAGTGAGTGACCCCTTCCTCAAGCCAGTGACCTTGGGCTTCAAGCCAGCAACCTTATGCCTCAAGCCAGTGACCTTGGGGTTTCAAACCTGGGTTGTCCACTCCATCCACTAAACCACTGCCTGGTCAGGCTTTCTTTTTTTATAAAGTACTTGATCAGTTTTAAGGTTAAGGTTATACTGGTATCATAAAATAAGTGAGAGAAACTTTCCCCTTTTTACTGGTTTTCTATGATACTTTGTATATGATAAGGATTATGTATCCCTTGAAATTTTAGTAATAGATCTGGGTCTGGATTTTAATTCAATGAAGGTATGCATATGTGAAATAAATAGTTATTGAGTTGCTTAGGTTTTCTATTTCTTCTTCTTAAGTTAATTGTAAATCCATATATTTTTTTTTACTGTCCACGTCACTGGTCTTCAGGCAATAGGCTGTTCAGTGTTCTCTAATGACTTCAAAACTCTACCGTCCCAAGGTCATACTTTTGGTCTTCGTAGCACTCATTTTTCTTGATCTATCTTTACGGAGGTTTATCCATTTTTATTAACTTTGTGGGGTTTTTTAAAATTATTTTTTATTTATTTATTCATTTTAGAGGAAAGGGAGAGAGAGAGAAAAAAAGTGAGAGAGAGAGAGAGAGAGAGAGAGAAAGAGAAGGGGGGGAGGAGCAGGAAGCTTCAACTCCCATATGTGCCTTGACCGGGCAAGCCCAGGGTTTTGAACCAGCAACCTCAGCATTCCAGGTCAACGCTTTATCCACTGCGCCACCACAGGTCAGGCGAACTTTGTGGTTTTATTAATAATGAATTCTTTTGTATCTTCTATTTTATTAATATTGATTTTTATTAATTTATCAGTCTTTCTTGTACATAATTTAAATTTATCCTACTGACCTTTTATTAACATCTAGCATCAAACACATGATCAAAAAATACATTTAAATTTCTAGTGAGCTGTGCCTAAGTCACAACTCAGATCTTTATATGCAATGCTTTCATCGTTTTCAGCTGTCAATATTCTATAATTTCCATTTCCTCCTTCATCTGTTAATTACTTAGTGAGGTTTTGGTTGCCAATTTTGATGTACTTTGTTCTTTTCATTGTTGATTTCTAATTTTACTGCATTATAATGAAATAATATATTTTGAATGATATTGATTTTCTGGACATTGTTGAGATTCCCTTATGACCTAGCACACAGTTAAAAACTGACCTATATATAACTGAGAAAATGAACAACATTGCAATTTATTGGATTTGGTACAATGTTCTATGTACCTCCAGTTTATGGAAGTTGTCGATCCTGTGGTTCAGGTTCTTTGATGCAATTTTTAATTGTGTCTGCTGGACTTTTCAATGTTGACAGAGATGTATTAAAGTCCCAATGTTCTGTCCACATGTCCACTCCTCTCTGCAGTTCTGAAAGCTTTTGCTTTAAATGGTAGTTTAAAGCTATGTTGTTAGATACATATAAGTTTATGAAGATTCTTTTCTGGGTTGTTCCTTTTGAGCAGTTTGAAGAGTCTATGTCCGAATTACAGATTTTCACCCTCAATTTATTTTATTTTATTAATATTTTATTTTATTATATCGGCTTCCTTTGGTTACTGGTTTCCTAATGAATATATTTCTCTATTCTTTTTAATTATTTTCGCTTTGTGTACCTGTTTAAAATAGCACAGATTCATGTTCAGATTACAATACGTGATTTTAATACAATTCCTGATGCTTGAGACTTATTTCTACTATCTTGACTTATGATTTATATTACCAGTTTCCCCCTTCATTGCCCGCTGTTAGATTAGTCCAATCTACTATAATCCCTGACCTGCCCCCCGACCTTCATATTCTGGAAGCTCTCCCTTCCATCCCTATTATTTTAGTATGCTCTAGTTGCTTAAAATAAATGTCCTTCTTTTCACTTCTCATCTTCTCCAGATCATGTTTCACATGGTTCCTGTTTTATTCAAGGGCCACCACAACCTGGTTGCACTCTTATCTTTCTAGTCTCTCAACAGATATCTCTACAAAGCCTAATCTCAAATTAAATTGCATTATTTGTCGGTCTCCAAGTCAAATACAAAATTCCTGGTGTTCTGTTCTGGTTCATGATGTATTCTTGTTAACTCCCTCATTCAACAAATATTTTACTGAAAACCTACGTCGTACTTGGCTCTGACCAAATACCTGTGAATACAACAGATAAGGTCTCTGGCTGCATAAAACACTGTGTGGAAACATTAAACAAATAAACACAAATATAAATAGAATAGAATAAACATCATGTACAAGACTTCAAGAGACCTGGTGATCATCTCCCATCTTCCACTCTGTCCTCAAACAGCAGTCACTGGAGTACACACATGCCACCAGGTGGCACCAAACCACAGCCAGATCTTCTACTCACTTGGCTAGCTACCTGAACCCTGGAACCCTGAACCTTGAACCCTGGAACCCTGATTCCTGGAACCCATTCCACACACACACTTCCTCTTTCACACAGCAGACACTCAGGTCATTTTTTAAAACCCCCAATAATACCATATTTTAAACGATTGGAATTTTTTGGAATTACTGCCTTATCGTGAGAGTTTATTGTATCACAAGTTGTAGCTGTCAACCAAATAAATAAATTAATTAATTTAAAAAAAACAATGGGATGCTATGACAGAAATAACAGAACAGTCCCTACTGAGATTCAAGAATATTAGCTAAAGCCTCTCTCTCTGAGAAAGTGACATTCAAACTGATATCTAAGGGATGACCAACCAGGAGCTAGAATCTGAAAAATGGAAAGCAGGATGTTCCAGAAACAACAGCGCCCTGTGAAGGTGAAGTGTAGATTAACAGAAGGTAGGTATGTTCTGGAAGAAGGGCTATGATATAACCCATCACAATACTTACGGGCTTGGGCTCTAGAGCTCTAGTTACTAGTTCAGTTTAAACCCTTGCTTCACCACTTAAACAGATGTCTAGCTTTGGAAAAGTTCTTTAGCCCAGGGCTGATAAGAGTATGAAGAATGTCAATATTAAAGCACTAAGATATTTCTGTCAATACAGTAAAGAAATTTTAAATGTTAGGAGTTTTGCTGTTGTCATTATTGTTGTTATTGTTTCTAGACAGATGAAAAGAGCCAAATTAGTCAGTGTCTTAAAATATCCTGCATATTATCCTAAGTGACTCAACACACACGCGCACACACACACACACACACACACACACACACAACATATATTTACAGGGACAGAGAGAGAGTCAGAGAGAGGGATAGATAGGGACAGACAGACAGGAATGGAGAGAGGTGAGAGCATCAATCATTAGTTTTTCATTGCCATTACGACACCATAGTTGTTCATTGATTGCTTTCTCACATGTGCCTTGACCACGGACCTTCAGCAGACTGAGCAACCCCTTGCTGGAGCCAGCAACCTTGGGTCCAAGCTGGTGAGCTTTTGCTCAAGCCAGATGGGCCTGCGCTCAAGCTGGCGACCTCGGGGTCTCGAACCTGGGTCCTCCGCATCCCAGTCCTACACTTTATCCACTGCGCCACCGCCTGGTCAGGATCAATTTATATTTTTAAAGTCACTTTGGCTATTATGTTAAGAATGGATTGCTTGGGGTGGTGGGAAGAAGGGATAAGAGTTAAAGCATGAAGACAATTAGAGGGTCAAAGGCCAACACAGTCCTTATACAAAAAATATAGATTGGACTAGGCTAGTAGCAATGGAGATACAAAGAAACTAGTAGATTCAAGATATAATTTGAAGACAAAACTGACACGATTTGGTGATGTTCTAGGAAGTAAGATAGGAGAAGGTATGAATGGTGACTTCTCAACCAGAAAAAAACTTTACTAATGACAAGAACTCTGCCTACCAAACTTTAGTCTGGACCCCAAAACTTGTCTTAGACCTATCTGTGTACTTCCTTATAAAATCAAGTTTTATCAGTGACCAGGCTCAGTTAGTTAGATATCAGAATACTCCACTCTCCAGGTCTTACGACTATCAATATCTGAGTTCCTTGCCCTCCACCATGCCCAGGTGATGTCTGATCACCCCACCTGTCCTCATCAGTGAAGCCAGAGCCTCGCCTACTCCTAATGTTTCCCCTTGTTCCATCTACAGAGCCCAGCCCACTCGTGGCAATAAATCCCAACTGGCCACTGTATTCAGAGTTGAACCCAATCTCAGTCTCTATCCCTCATGCAAAATTCCAATGCACTGGTCTCTATACCCATCATGACAGACCCCCTTGAATCAAGTTTTCCTTGCTGTGCCGTAACAGGTGTCATTAAATTTTTTTCTTAACACTTCCCAAACAAAATTTCATTTATTCTCCCAAGCTCAGCTAAAATACGAACTTTCCATCACGATAGCTAACAGCTCTCTCCTCACTCTCACAACACTGATTTTATTAAACTTTAGGTTACAAAGAGTTGTCTTCTAGTATATGTGCCCTAATATTGAGCCAGCTCCTTTACAGTAGGGACATACCTAATTTTTTCTTCTCGCTCCCACAGCTTCACCCCCCCCACACACATACACACAAACAAAACGTGCCATCCACACCAAAGGCAGTCTCAGCTAGCCCCACAACTGATCTCAGGGCAAGGCGAGCCCTCAGCCCTTTTTCCATCCTTTGGTAAGCTCAAGAAGACAGCCGGGTTTCTTCTCCTTTTGGCTGTTCTATCTTTTAGGATTCTGTTTCTCCTACGACGAACATAGAACTAACCAGCAGTCTCTCATTAGCCTCCCTATTTCTTGCAGCCTCCAAAAATAAGTTTATAGGGATTGTGTTAAAGCTGCAAGGAAGAACTGACGCTTCTCATCTCTCTCCCTTCCTGTCTGTCTGTCCCTATCTGTCCCTCTCTCTGACTCAGTCTCTGTCAAAAAATAAAAAAGGGATCAGTGAACAACTAAGGAGCCTCAATAAATGATGCTTCTCATCTCTCTCCCTTTCTGTCTGTCCCTGTCTTTCTGTCTCTGTCACACACAAAAAAGGAATATTCTAGGTTAGAAGCAGAAATACCAGAAATGAACATTTTAAAAGGCCTGAAGATGTTCAGTAGTAGTTTCCAAGGAAGCAAAGGCATGAAATAGCCCTACAGCTTTATGGACAAAAAGAAACAAAGCCTGACCTGTGGTGGCGCAGTGGATAAAGCGTCGACCTGGGAACACTGAGGTCGCCAGTTCAAAACCCTGCACTGGTCTGGTCATGGCACATATGGGAGTTGATGCTTCTAGCTCCTCCCCCCTTTCCCTCTCTCTCTCTCTCTCTCTGTGTCTCCTCTCTAAAATGAATAAAATAAAAAATAAAATTAAAAAAACTTTAAAAAAAAAAAGAAAGAAACAAATACTAGAAACATGACAGGGAAGAACTCAGATCTCAAACTATTCAGGAGGAAAATTACTATATATGCAGTATTATTTCTCTTTCCTTCAGGAGGAATAATTGTCACCCTTTAAATAAAAATATGGTATAGCTCAGGGGTCGGGAACCTTTTTGGCTGAGAGAACCATGAACACCACATATTTTAAAATGTAATTCCATGAGAGCCATACAACAACCCGTGTACCTTACGCATTATCCAATAAAAATTTGGTGTTGCCCGGAGGGCAGCTGTGATTGGCTCCAGCCACCCACAACCATGAACATGAGTGGTAGGAAATGAATGGATTGTAATACATGAGAATGTTTTATATTTTTAACATTATTTTTTTTTATTAAAGATTTGTCTGCAAGCCAGATGCAGCCATCAAAAGAGCCACATCCGGCTCACGAGCCATAGGTTCCCGACCCCTGGTATAGCGGGTTCAAATAATCGTAATTACATGTAAAGTTGTAAATCTTTTTTTTTAAAAGAGGCAAAGAGATGGTCAGAGAGAGGAATAGATAGGGACAGGCAGACAGGAATGGAGATGAGAAGCATCAATCATTAGTTTTTCGTTGCGACACCTTAGTTGTTCATTGATTGCTTTCTCATATGTGCTTTGACCATGGGGCTACAGCAGACCTAGTAACCCCTTGCTCGAACCAGCAACCTTGGGTCCAGGCTGGTGAGCTTTGCTCAAACCAGATGAGCCAGCGCTCAAGCAGGCAACCTCGGGGTCTCGAACCTGGGTCCTCCACATCCCAGTCTAACGCTCTATCCACTACGCCACCGCCTGGTCAGGCATAAATATTCTTAATAAATTAAAAACTACCTGCCAGCACTGTCTTCCTCCCAGCTCAATCTGCTTCACCTCAGGTAATCCTAGGAAGGGGCTCCTTTTCAGGTCCCCAGTTTTTCATGTTGATCTTCTACCTCTCTGTGGCAACGATATTTTCTGATTAAAAGAGTCCTTTTGTGTAACAGGGAGAATTTCTGATAATATAACAAATGCAAAATTATCACAGCTCATCATGAAGCCAACTTAAGTCTTGAGATTCTTCAAGAAAGAAATTAGACTCATTTTTCAAGAGAGCAATCTGGTTTTATTTTCTTACACTGTATTTTTATAAACCTAAACTTTCATTTACTTTAAAAAAAGGCACTGCTTTTCTGTTGAATTATATAAAAATTTTTATTACTCATTGGCCCTTTCAACTAATTTCTGAGCACAATTTTGTTGATCACAATAAAAGTTTTCTAAGTTTCCTTGATAATTATTTACTTACTAAGTCCAAATTTTTGTTTTAATACCTGGTTGAAAACCAAAGTCCTGCTCTCAATGATTAGAAGAGAGAAGAAAGAAACTACCAGACCCTTTTCAGCCAATGTTTGTTAATAAAGATTAGTAGTTCTACTTGTATTTAATAACACAATGTTAATTATATTTCAAAGGAACATGAAAAAGAAACAGAAAAAGGCCAGCAGGAAGTATAGAAAAGCAGTAGTTGTAGTCCACTCTCTGGTTAGGATTATGGGTGATTTTCACTGTTTATTCTTTGGAATACTTCTGAATTTTTCCAATGAACACGTATTGCTTTCATTGTAAGAAAAAGAAGGACAAATGTAGATGTAAGCAAGAATGATTAAACCTACTATGATTTTAACATGATATTAATCTAAGAATGACAACATTATGACTGATATATTTTAGATGACTGTATTTATGTTTTCTGGATGACTACATTTTTTTATTATTATGTGGGAGGCAGGGAGGCAGACAGACTCCTGCATGCACAGGGACCTGGATCCACCTGGCAAGCCCCTTACAGGGTGATGCTCTGGACATCTGGGGCTTTGCTCTGTTGCTTGGCAACCAAGTTATTTTAGTGCCTGAGGCAAAGCCATGGAGCCATCCTCAGTGCCCAGGGCCAACGTGCTTGAAGCATTTGGGCCATGGCTACAGGAGAGGAAGAGAAAGAGAGAGGGAGAGAGACAAAGAAAGGGAGAGAGGGTAAGGGAGAGGAAGAGGGCAAGGAACAGGGAGAGGGAGAGGGAGAGAGAGAGGGGAAGAGTGGAGAAGCAAATGGGCACTTCTCCTGTGTGCCCTGAAGGGGAATTGAACCCAGGAATTCCACATGCCAGGTTGAAGCACTACCTCTGAGCCAATCAGCCAGGGCCTTACATTTTTATATTTTAAATAACCCTAAGGTAATCAATATTTAGCTTATAAACAAAAAATGTTTAAGATTTTACATAGATGGTTCTTGATTAAATGGCAATATAAGTCAAAACTTAATTTGTTTCAGTCTGTACTTCCTAACAGCTATGTGCTAAACACTATATCATGCACTAATACTTGATAGAATTTAAAAATACAGTCTCTGTCTTCAAGGGACTTACACACTCACTTTGAAAACAAAGAGTTAACACACAAAAACCGTACAAGAGTGCGCGTGGTCGGTGCTTAAACCCAGATGGCCCTTCAGAAGATCAGAAAGGGGAATGTTCAAGGGGAGCCACAATCACTGTGGGAAGTTCCATGTAGCCAGGCCTGAAAGAACAGCTAATACCTGAGCTCACTCTTAATAGGAAACTATTTAAGCAAAAGCTCAGAGGCAGAAACAGCACAGTCCACGCCAGGGACAGTAAGAAACACAGCAAGACATTGTCTCAGTAGGTACGGAGGCCAGATTAAGAAGGAGCTATTTCTGGATGATTCTGTGGGTTACCAAATTTGGCGGAGACATGGCCTCTGCAATCTGATAAACAAAGAGCTTCAGCCTCGGTAAACGCAGGTGTCAAAGCACAGTGAGTTAAAGGAAGGGAGAAGAAGGAAAATACTAAGGACTAGAGGTACAAAGCATTTGTTCTTTAACAAGTGGAAGTGAAAGGAAAGAGTCAAGTATAACGGAAGTAAACAAATGTTCTGTTTTGGTGCATTAACAGACCTTCTCCAAATTTGAAGGTACATAGAAAGGCGTAAATGAAGTCAAGAGAACACCTACAGAGCACTTACTACACCACAAGCACTATGCTTTGCATAAGTAATTTACAGAACCCTCACAACCCTCATGTCCTATTGTATGACAGTGAGACAAATTGAAAAGATTAAATACTGCCAAATAAGTGATAAAGTGGCAATTTTCAAACAGATGAACCAACCCAATCAATAATTTTCCCTTTCCTACCAACAAGAGCTACTAAAGGCCAAAAAGGAAAAGGGGGAGGGGGGGCTGATCAGGCAGTGGCGCAGTGGATAGAGCGTCAGGTTCAAGACCCCGAGGTAGCCAGCTTGAGTGTGGGCCAATCTGGCTTGAGCAAAAGCTCATCAGCTTGGACCCAAGGTCGCTGGTTCCAGCAAGGGGTGGCTCAGTCTGCTGAAGGCCTGCGGTCAAGGCACGTGTGAGAAAGCAATCAATGAACAACTATGGTGTCGTAATGGCAATGAAAAACTAATGATTGATGCTCTCACCTCTCTCCATTCCTGTCTGTCTGTCCCTATCTATCCCTCTCTCTGACTCTCTCTCTGTCCCTGTAAAAAAAAAAAAGAAAGAAAAGAAAAAAGGGGGGAAACCCTCAGGAATAGTCACCCAGAAATTTCTGACGACTCTTTAGCTTCCTGTTCCTTGAAATGTAAATACTCCCTAGGGTTAATTCCTTAATTTTATGTCCTTTGTTCTTGATCACAGAGACAAACATTGGACTTATTAAATATCTTGTCCCTTGGAGAAATCTCTCCAATACTATTATTCCCTGTGGAGGTTCCATTTATTTCCATGGCTTCAACTAGGGTGATTCCCACATCGGGCTCCTTGACCTTCCTCTACCAAGCTTCAGTGGTACTAGACAGCTGCCCTCGCCCCTCCACATCTAGTCTGCCCCAGGTCCCAGGAGGCTGACTTCATCAGCAGCGCTCCATGGGCTCAGACTGGGTTTGTTCAATGGAGCAACAGGAAGGGGAGGAGAGGGACAGAAGGCAATACAATCAGAGCCCGTGTTCCCTGGTTCCCTTTGTCTGGCATCACTCTCAAGCCAGCTGCGTCCTTTGACTGGCGGTCCCAGGTTCTTCCAAGGTCACCCTCTCCCCAAGACCCTCTCCTCCTAGGTGTTGGTAACCTTTCCCTTCCTTTAGCCAAAGCGCCCAAGGACAGAAGCAGCTCGTCACTGCTAGAGCTGGAGCACAGCCCTATCGCCATGGCCATCACACGCTAGCCCACATAGGGGGAACTAGCCATCTATTAAAACATCCCTTAAATTATCCTAATTTGAGAATGCCTTCCCTTTTGTCACGTGACCCTGACTACACATTTGTGCATCTTTAAATAGCCGAGTATGTCTTCCTCGATGTTGTGCTGCAACTCAAAATCAACCCGCCTGTTCCCAAACCACCCTGTCTGGCACAACAGTCATGCCTTCCTCACATCCCTACAGGATACCACCATCACTTCCTGTCAAAAACCAAGGTAATACCTTAACTATGCCTCTCCCCTTAATCTGTCATGTCTTCTTAGCCCAGTGGTTCTTAACCTTTTTTGAGGTACCGAACCCACCAGTTTCATATGCGCATTCACCAAACTCTTCTTTAGTGATAAATAAAATATGGGTTTTTTTTCCAAATTCAAGACATAGGTATATGTTTTTTAACTGGTGCACAAAATGAGCCGTGCATGAACATCACCTTGCTCAAAGAACAAAACCAACAAAGTGCATGAACTCACAACAAATTATGGTATTACTTTATTCTGGCCTCCGCGGCAGAGGCTTCTCCGAACCTCCGAGACCGACTCATCGAACCCCTAGGGTTCAATAGAACCCAGGTTAAGAACCACTGTGTTAGACCTTAAATAGTTGTATAGCTTATACAAGCTCCTTCTGTTCCTATTGCTTCTAACTTTGCTTTAATATTTCTCAAGTTATCCCTTGGTCCATACTACAATGGCTAGCCTTCCTCCCTCACCTTTCCACCAACAATTCATCTATCTACTGAGATACTAAATACGTAGTACTTTCCACTCAAAACCTTCCAAATCTTTCTGTATTTTATATACCTAATGACTAACTCTTGGGTTCATATCACAATCTAGTCACAACTCTTAATGGAACTTCCTGTCAATGTCTTATTTACTGAACACTGTCTAAACATACCTTGAACTTCAATATTCCACCCATTTGTTAATGACACTTCCCTTACAGTGTCTTTTGCCTACTTTCTATCTGACCATCCCAATCCTACCAACCATCCTCCTCCTTTGCTCTCTTTAAAATATTCCATAATCCTAAAAATTGAGCTTTCCTTTGAAACATGTTAAAAACAGCACTCTTGCACATAAAAATGCAAAACTTATTAATATAACCTCATAAATTTAAGTGAAAGGTTAAAAAGGTAAATATAGTACGTTAAGGTGCAAGATGAAGAGGCAGATCCTATACAACTCAATCTTCTCAGATAAGTCTCCTGTACATTTCTTTTTTTTTTTCCTTAGGTGAAAAGCAGAAAGGCAGAGTGACAGACTCCCGCATGCACCCTAACCAGGATCCACTGGGCAAGCCCCCTACCAGAGGATGCTCTGCTCATCTGGGACCATTGCTTGGCAACCGAGCTATTTTAGCACCTGAGGCAAGGCCATGGAGCCATCCTCAGCACCTGGGGCCAACTTGCTCCAACTAAGACATGGATGCAGAAGGGGAAGAAAGAGATGGAGAGAGAGAAGGGAGAGGGGAAGGGATGGAGAAGTAGATGGTCGCTTCTCCTGTAAGCCCTGACCGGGAATTGAACCCAGGATGTCCATACACGGGCTGACGCTCTATCACTAAGCCAACTGGCCCTGGCCAGGACCTCGAACAAGTCTATCGAAACTTTCTATTACACTGGGAACAATTTCTTTTTCATTTTCAGTTGCATGAGGTTTTAGAATGTTTTCTATATATTTCTGCATCGCTGATTCCAAATCTGGAATCTATTTTTTGGTGCATGCTCTAGTTTTTATGCAATTTTAATTTCATTCTGTTACAGTTAATGGCATGCATTGGTTTTTAAATTGGAGTTAAAGGGCAATGACTCTTGGATTGAACATAACCAGAAGGCAATTAATGTTTTACAAACATCACTTTGACATAATTGTAGTGTTTTTCTTGTTTTGTTTTTTTTTTACAGGGACAAAGTCAGAGAGAGGGATAGATAGGGACAGACAGACAGGAACGGAGAAAGATGAGAAGCATCAATCATTAGTTTTTCATTGCCGTTACGAAACCTTAGTTGTTCATTGATTGCTTTCTCACATGTACCTTGACCGCGGGCCTTCAGCAGACGGAGCCACCCCTTGCTGGAACCAGCAATCTTGGGTCCAAGCTGGCGAGCTTTTGCTCAAGCCAGATGGGCCCACGCTCGAGCTGGAGAGCTCGGGGTCTCAAACCTGGGTCTTCTGCATCCCAGTCCGACGCTCTATCCACTGCGCCACTGCCCGGTCAAGCCATAATTGTAGTTGTTTTTAAATGTAAAAAATTATTACCTGATAAAAACACCCTCTTATTTTGTTTTAAGATTGAATCATGGTATCTTTGACTAGGTGTAAATGTAAGAATAGTCCTGGCATCTTCTGTTATATATATGTGGCTGTTACACACTTCAACATCAAAGGCGCAATATTTCATCATTTGTGACACATGCATATATTGTCTATTTTCAAGTTCCCCTCGGCAATCAAGACAAGAATTAGGCTCCTCATGGCCTGACCTGTGGTGGCGCAGTGGATAAAGCGTCGACCTGGGAACACTGAGGTCGCCAGTTCAAAACCCTGCACTGGTCTGGTCAAGGCACATATGGGAGTTGAGCTTCCAGCTCCTCCCCCCTTTCTCTCTTTCTCTCTCTCTCTCCCTCTCTCACTCTGTGTCTCCTCTCTAAAATGAATAAAATAAAAATTAAAAAAAATCAAAAAAAAAAAAAAAAAGAATTAGGCTCCTCATATTGTGTGTCATGATTGTGAGGAAATGCTTCGTGACTAGAAAAAAGGAAAACACAAAGGAATGCCTTTTGGTATTCCCATGGTTTGGCGTGAACCTAAGGACCACAGCAGTGACTGTTATTTCTGTCAGATCCATATAAAGAGCATCGGCAAGAAAAAACGGCATATGATTGCATATCCTAATATTCCTTCAGCAATACGACCTATCCCACACTCTGAGACACCCCCGGTTCCAGTTTTCAATGGTTTAATTTCTTCTAAGGACGAAGAAAGTGAACATGGTGATCAAGTGTATTTTGATAAGATGCATGAGGAAATGGTTGTAGAATATGAAGGGTCTTCTTCTGATGCCAAGCAGTCATTAACCCCTCAGCAATTTGGCCAACCCGAATTGAATGACTTAGTAAGAGATTTGGGCCTATCAAAGAAAGCAGTTGAGTTATTAGCCTCCAGGCTTCAAGAAAAGAATGTACTTCACCGGTCAGCTAAAGTATCCCATTTCAGGAAGCGTGAGCAAATGTTTGTGGACTTTTTCCAAAGACAAACACTTTGTTTACTGTTATGATATCCATAGTCTTCTCAGCCAGCTAGGTGTTATCACTTACAGTCCAACAGAATGGCAGCTATTTCTTGACAGCTCTAAACGAAGTCTGAAATGCGTTCTCCTACACAATGGTAATGTTTATGCAGCAGTTCCAATTGGTTATTCAACTCATCTGCAAGAAGATTATAATGACATAAAAATTGTCCTCGACTTATTGAAGGATGAGGAGCATAACTGGATCATTTGTGTGGATCTTAAAATGGATCATTTGTGTGGATCTTAAATTTCCTGCTAGGACAACAGAGAGGTTTCACGAAGTATCCTTGCTTTCTGTGTTTGTGGGACAGCCGAGCTCAGGAGAAACACTGGACACAGAAGGAGTGGCCGAAACGTGAAGCTCTGGGAAGTAGGGATGCAAAATATTGTGAATGAACCTGTAGTTAATCGGGACAGGATCATTTTTCCCCCACTTCACATCAGACTTGGCTTAATAAAGCAGTTTGTTCAGGCTTTGAATAGAGAAAGTGAATGCTTTCAACATTATTTCTGCTTTTCCTGCCTTCTCTTTCGAGAAGACAAAAGCAGGTGTATTCGATGGACCTCAAATTCGAACCCTCATATGTGATGAAGAATTTGCCAGAAAGATGAATAAGGTGGAGAAAGCAGCATGGCAGTCTTTTGTGGCAGTTCCTAAGAACTTCCTTGACAACAAAAAAGCAGAAAACTATGAATTTCTGGTTCAAAGGATGCTGTTGGCTTTCCGCGACATTGGATGTAACATGAGTGTTAAGATTCACTTCCTGAACAGTCACCTTGATAAGTCTCCTGAAAATCTCGGAGCTGTTAGTGATGAGCAGACTACTGCTGGAGCATCAAACGAGATTGTCCTCAACAAGTACCCAAACTCAAGAGCTACAAACCAAATTTTTTCCTGAGTAGAATTTAAATAAGTTTTACGCAAATTTTATTATTAAAGTAAGTGTTTTAATGTGTTCTATTTTGAAATTGTAGACAAATTCTGATGCAATCATATCTTTTAGTGTATTAGTATATTTACTGCAGTATATAATTATATTTTCACAAAGATGATGCCCAAGAAGACATTCTACTTCATTATGTTAAACTAAATGTTGAAAATTTTACAGTAAGATGAAAACCTAAAGTCTTGAAATGTAAAAAACTGTAGCTTACAGAGAAAAACTAACGTCAGATTTGAGATCAGCACACTTTAAGTAGGTAAGAACAAGTGTTTTTGTGGATGCAACAAAAATTTTGTTCCCCAGTGTTATTATTAATTGTATTGGTTACTACTTTTCAAATAGTAACCTGTAACAGTCTTTTAAAATTTACAGTCATATATATATTGAGTGAACACAATACGTACATTTCCCAATATTAGTAGGGAGTTCAAGACTCTTCTCTACCCCAACTCACCCCATCAATCCCAAGAGCAGCCTCCAGAACACGCCTCAGAGTCTGCAACCCCTGCCAGGGGGCTTCTGTCTGGCCTGCCAGTCAAAACCCCCTTCATCCACCCTGCATCACCATTGTTCAAAGGCCCTTTGTGATTATTGACCCTAAGTTATCACCAACAAGCAGTTTATAGATTTAAATAAATACGTATGCCTATTTTATAAGTTTCAAAACATACTTGGGTTTTCCTATACATTTTAGAAGAGAGGATTACTATCACATATATATCTCTGTGAAGGAAATGCAGACTTTCAGTCTATGAAAGAGTGAAGCAAAACAGCCTATAATTACACCTAATAAAACTAGAAATCATTTTATTCACAAAATAATGAAGATGACTAAATAAATATACACCATCATCTGATTTTAGTACTCCTACCCAGATGACATCATGAACCCCATTTCGGGTATGGATGTATACGTACGTATGAGTATATAGAAATAAAAGAAGAAGAATTTCAATGTAAGCATGCAGAGAACTAACACACAGGTCAGCATATATAATTATTAACATTTTTATATGAATATAACCTAAGTTATTATGTAGAAGCATTCCAGGAAGCATTTCCTAGATGTACAAAAGGAACTGTTATTCTATATAAATCTCATTTCCACCAATTTCCCACACAAAAACTGCTGTTACCATCTTATAAATATTCCTTTACTTTTATTCCCACTTAGCTTCCCCAAAATTTATAGGTCTGAACTTTAAATTTATAGGTCTTAACTTTAGTTAAGAAACGAGCTTGATCCTAATCCACTATCTAAAAGGAAGCATGCATTAGGATAAGTTAGAACAACTTGATTCATTTGTATACATTCTAAATGTCAGAAGAATAAAAATTCATTCAGATTTTAATTCATTTAAAAATGCATTTGATTCTTTAAATAAAAACAAAATTAAGTTCAGATGAGCTATTCTAACTAATCTATATATATAACGATCCTTATAAAGTTATGTTATAATCCATGAGCTCTAGTATTATAAATAACTCAGCATAGTGTGAACTCCCTAGTCTGTACACCCTATGATGAGTAAGTACAAGTGTTTTAAATTGTTGTGATTATAGATGTATGAGCCAGACGTTTTCAGTATGAATTTGGCATTGCCTTTTTAAAAGAATTACATCTGAATTCTAAGTTTTACCACGTTGTTCTGTATGGAAAGGCAAGAACAGCTATACTATCCTATTCCTTACTTTTAAAAGTATTAAAAAACAAGCATAGATTTCATTAAAAACCCATGAGCCACCAAGTAATTAAAAATTAAGATGAACTTCTCAGGTACATTTTAGACTATTTTAGAACAATGTAGTTATTTACTAACACTTTCTTTTAGTGTTAAAGAAATATAAATCTAAAGTAATATTAACAAGTGCTCGAAAACTACTTTTAAAATATCACAATAAGAGCTATTTGCCCCAGACTTTGTATATCTTCTTCAATAACATATCACTCAGATCTCTGCCTTGCAAATATCATCCCTTCTGAGTTCAAGAAGACTAATAAAATTAAATCCCTTAAATGGATTATGTTTGCTTCCTATTTGGAAATGGTTTTACCTGAGTGATTTAAATTAATGAAACACTGACCATCAACTGCACAACCACCAAGATTTGGCCAGCGTGCTCTGGAATTTTAATGTGATAAATATTTCGTGATAATTTTCTACTGGCGCCAACTTGGCACTGTAGCTTGTTTTACCAGTTGCTAATTTGCTGCAAAAGTCATAGTCTTCCTTATCCTTTTGAGCATTTTCCAGAAATATCAAACAAGTTGCTTTTTTCATTCAACTTTAGCTACCCCGCTTTTTGTTCTTGTGTGATTAGCTCTGTTAGTTGTGCTCCTGCAATAATACCAGTTACAACAGCTACTGCAAAATATCATCATGTATGCTTTCAGCTCTTCTTCCTATTGCTGTCCTCAAAAGGAAAATTCATCTCTGCCACTAGACTTCTAGCTTCTGACTCTAAAACTTGCCAAACCCTCAGAAAAACACCCGTATCTTCCTGCCACTTGCATTATCTATTGTAATCAAGTACCACTGCAGACTACGGTCACTAAGCCTACGTGAAGTGTTTGGCAGCCTGTTTTTGACAAATGAATTGATCATCACTTCACATGGGGTTTGCTGGCACTGTCCTCACCACTGCTCTGTAGAGCAAGGCAGCTTCCAATCCGTCAGCTTAACAAATAAAGCTGAGGAAGAACAGCTTCCCAGCTAGAAGAAGATGGTGGTCCTAGGGAGTGCTCCTGGGCCCCCAGAAGCTACCCCTCTGGGGCATTGCTCTGTTGCTGCAGGAGCCCATTCTAGCACCTGAGGCAGAGGCCATGGAGCCATCCTCTGCACCCGGGGAAAATTTGCTCCAATGGAGCCTTGGCTGTGGCAGGGGAAGAGAGAGAGAGAGAGAGGAAGGAGAGGCGAAAGGGTGGAGAAGCAGATGGGCACTTCTCTTGTGTGCCCTGGCCAGGAATCAAACCCGGCACTTCCACATGCTGAGTCTATGCTCTACCACTGAGCCAACTGGCCAGGACCAAAGATAAATTTTAATGTTTATTATAAAATAGTTGCTACAGAACTTTGGGTAAAATATTCTTATTTTCTTTATGGTCAATAGCAAAAAATAAAAGGTTTCTCCAAGACTTATAGATAACCCCCAATTAAACACACAATTATCTCACCACGGAATGACTTAAACACCACAATTCCTAAGACAGAAAGAGAAGAAGAATCTGATAGACTACATCCAAGACGCTTCAGACCTAAGGGAAAAAAATCATACTGCTCCACCAACACTGATTCAAGGAAACTCTTAATCTGTTACAGAATGAGAATAAAGTATTTATTTTTTAAATAAAAAAAAATACCCTCATATGCTAGCCTATTGAAATGCCTCTATTAGTAAATAACAATTAGTTAATTTTCATACTCCCTGAAAAAATTGATACAAATAATTTTATTATTGTGGGCCTATAATTTTGTCCATGGGGGTCCATGATATGGGATTCTGTTATACCTCACAAAAAATTACAATGGAGAACTTCTTACATTCATACAAATTCCCTTAAACAAGAGATGTTGTATGAGTTTCCAATCTATACTAACTAGCATTAAAAAGAGGGTTTTTTTTTTTTGGTATCTTATTTATCTGGCAATAATAACATCGACTATAATAAAATGAGAAAGTTATAAAGAATAAACATTTGGTGAGATGTCTACCTGTTTCCACATTCTCGGTCTCAACTTCTTGTTCTTCTGCCACATCTTGCATCATAAAAGTCTCATCGTCATAAACCAGCACCTGGGCCGCATAGCCCTGCTCTAATCTGGCACTTGGAACTGGCTCCACAATCACTGCTGGATAGTCAGAAACCTTTCCACTTTCCTACAAGAGCAAATTTAAAAAACAATCAACCTTTTTATTCACAAATGCTGGAGTCACTTATAACCCCTTGAGTTCACAGTCTTGAGGGGTCCACACAATGAGTTTCATGTACTATCAATAGGAATGTGAAAAGCAAACCAAGAGATGCAAGGGGCTAACTTTAATCATCTGTTCAGGTCTTAAGAGGTGAGACATAGATTAAACTTTTTAAATAATCAGGGCTTTGGGATGAGGATGGCAAATTAAAAACATGTAAATAATTTCACTCTATCATGGAAGCAGCAAAAGACTTTTAGACATAACCGTGGGAGGAGAAGAGAGAGCATCAATGCAGACAAATGAGAGCAGCAGAGAAGAGAAGAGTGACAAGCCCTCGGCAGACAGGAAGTGGGGTGGGAGCGAGCACTGGTGAGCGTTCAGCAGCCCCAGGCAGCCCAACAGCCGGGCAGGCAGGCCGCAGGCTGAGAAACGCACACCTGGCCAGAGTGGCGGCAGGTGGCAGAGACAGAGGGGGAGGGTCCACCAAGGAAGTTCCCATCACACCTGTTTGAGAAGCACTTTGGCTCTGGCCCCCACTTGCCCCGCCAGGATGCTCTGCGGCCAGCGCTGTCCCCTCAGCAGAAGCTGGAGAGGGAGCAGCAAGAGCCTCTTTGGGGCTCATCAGGCCCACCTGCCAGTATCAGTGCTGCACCCCAAACCGTTCTCAGTCGGCTTTCCAGTCCTCGACCTTTAATCATGAGCAGACAAACCAAGTATTACCAGTTCTCTAGACGCAGAATATACACAGACAGGCACATGTATCTCATATTCCTCAGAGATGAGAAGTTATTATGGCCATAAAAGAACAGAACACCATCAATAACATGAAAAAGAAAAGAGTTCTTAGACATTAAAAACAGTCTTCCAAGAAGCAGAGAAAAAAACTAAAGTGACGAGAAATAGGAGAGAAAGGAGGACAGTAGAACAGGGCTGGTCCAGGGGCACACTATCTGAGTAAGAGGAGCTCCAGAGAATGGGCGGGGGCAGAAGGCCGGGAAGTCTGTCCCGAGCGGAAGGGCGGGGCTGCCCGTGGGAAAGCACCAAGTGTATGAAAAAACGAAGGTGGATACTGAGGCACACTGCTGGGAAAATATCGTAATACGTACTTGGGCAAAAGGAAGAGTTTAGAAGCTTCTGGAAAGAAAATACACACCACACGCAAACACTCAAGACAGAGGTCAGTCTTCTCAACTATCATACTGGAAAGAAGGTGACCACGGGAGCCATTGCTTCAAAATCATAAAGGAAAATTATTTCCAACCTGGAATTCTTCACCTAGTCAAACAATCTCATGAAATGAGAAGAGATATTTTCACAGACACGCAAGAGCTCAAAACATTTACCTTTCCTGCTTCCTTTCTCAAGATGATTACCATCAAAAAATAAAAGAGAGAGAGAGAGAGTAAATTTTTAATTTTAAAATAAAAGTGACTCAGGATACAGAACAGAGGGGAGCCAGCACCGAAGAGAGATGACAGTGACTCTCGGAGAGGCCTGGGTGCAGAGGTCCCAGGGTTTGAAGGGCAACCAGTCAGGACTGTAGCAATGTGACTCCTGAGAGAGCACGACAAACTGTCATCTTCTAGGGACCATGACCTTGTTCCTAAGCAAAGAACGCCCTGATAAGCTTATTCCAGATGTTTCTTCACACGCAGCTAGCCTTGCTCCCTGGGTCAGCCGAGCACATGCATTTCAACTCCCTGCTGTGTTCCGCTGTGCTCCACTCCTCGGTGCTGACACAAGACCACAGAGAGTTTAGAAATGAAAAACAGAATAAAACACTCTTTCCCGTGCCCATACACCTGCTGAGCGAACACACAACGCGGGGTCCACACGGCAGCCCTGTCAGATTCCTGACCAGGGTGGCCCTGTGTTTCCAAGAACTAACTCCTGACACACTTAACTAGAAGCCTGGGCAAAAGCCCTTGAAACTCATGATGAACTTGACAAAATTGAACTTGATGCCAAACCAGTCGGCCCTTCCCCTAGAAGCCTTCATCTAGCTGTGCAGGTGCTGTGCTTCCCTAACTCAGATTGTCACACTATTCATTTTTTTCAAAGTAAACAGCATGTTATTTAGGAATATACACACAGACAGTAACAGATCTTATAAAGAAGAGGGGCAGCAGGTAAATCAGGATAATGGCACCTCTGGGGACAAACAGGGTGGGAATATAAGAAAAGGACACAGTCTTCTAAAATACTAGTTATTTCTGTTTCAACCTGAGTGATAGATAATATGTATTCTTTTTGTTACTTTTAGGCTGAAACATATGTATTTTATACACTCTTCATTCTGTATCAAACATTTCACAAAAAAATTTAAATAACAAAGATATAGCAAATTTAAAAAAGAAAGAATATGTTGAATATTAACATTGAATTTCCTACTCTGTAAAAGGTAAAAAATGTGAATACAACCTTTTACCATTAAAAAATATTCTTTCTCAAAAATTGAATATCATAACTGTGGAACCATCAAGCCTCTTGCTCAGCATTATAAGCAACCCAACCACAGTCCAGGCAGCAGCACCAGCTAGTAAATAGCGGTTAAGGAGAAGCACGGGGCAGGTCAAGACTGATGAGGTCTCCACTCACTAGAAGCTCAGAAAGCAGCATCCTAAATAGCAGCTGAACTAGTAACTTTAACCCAAGCAGTGACTATTTTATTTATATATAATCCAAGGGACGTATAACTTCTTTCATTCCTCAGAAATCTTAAAAGTATATTTAATAGTAACATTAATCTGAGATTATTCTATATTTTGAACCACCGATCTCCCACCCTACCAGTAGAAAATAAGTCAAATTTTCTAAACCATGAAATGCTTGAGGACTAGAATTCTGCAGAAGACCAGTACTCTCTACCCTACCAATTAGGATTCTGGAACCACTCTTATCTTTGTTTTAATGTGTATTTCAATGGTTCCTTCCATTTAACCATAAAAAGAAAAAAATCCTTTTTATTAAAAAAATTTGAGCCCTGGCCAGGGAGAAAGAGTCAGTTCAGCTTGTGGAGTCCCAGCTTTGATTCCCAGTCAGGGCACACAGGAGAAGCGATCATCTGCTTCTCCACTCCTCCTCCTTTTCTCTCTCTCTTTTTCTCTCTCTCTTCCTCCTTCCCTCCCTCTCCCCCCTCCAGCAGCCATGGTTCAAATGGTTCAAGCAAAATTAGCCCTGGGCACTGAGGATGGCTCCATGGCCTCGCCTCAGGCACTAAAATGGCTCGGATGCCAAGCAATGGAGCAGCGGCCCCAGATGGGCAGAGCATCATCCCGGTAGGGGCCTTGCTGGGTGGATCCTGATCAGGTCACAAGCATAAAAGTCTGTCTCTCTGCCTCCCTGCCTCTCAATTAAAAAAAAAATAATCATCTCTTCTTTCACCAAACTCCAGATCTTTGCTCTTTACTCCTGCATATACCTCTCAAAAAGATGGTCCAACTCCTTGACTCATTTGCTACATAGGCCGTGTAATCTGGGTTCTACCACCTCACTGAAACTACTCACTCAAAATATCAATGAAGACCAAATTCCATTTCAATTTTCATCCTCCTTTGCCATTCTGCAGACTATACACTAACCACAGCCTCATTTAAAAAATTATTTCTTCCATCTTTTTTAAAAATTGATTTTAGCGAGAAAGGAAGGGAGAGAAAAAGAGAGAGACAGGAACACAGATCTGTTGTTGTATGTGCCCTGACCAGGAATGGAACTGGCCACCTCTGTGCTTCAGGATAATGTTCTAACCAAATGAGCTGTCTGGCCAGGACTTCTTCCATCTTTTTTTCTTTTCTTACTACCACTCTACTTTTAAGCATCTCCTCTGACTCGTCTCCCATCTCCAGTGGCTCAAATGTAGCCAACTTACTAAGGTTCTGTCCTCAGCATCTCCTTTCTTTTTACTCCTGACTGTACACCATCCCAGGCAAGCTTACCCATTCTTATGGTTTCAAACAGCATGTCTACACTGATGATTACTAAATAGTTGCTTGCCACTAGGACCCGTCTCCTAAACTCCAGACCCAAATTTTAAACTACCAATGCAACATCAATACAGCAATATTCAGCCAATAGTTCAAGCTTAACAAGTCTCACTGGAACAAGTTACCAACATCTCTCTCCCTCTCCCCACCCAGTGTTTTTCTCTAAACCTCAGTTTCTTCATTTTTAAGAAAGAGAGATTATAATAATATTCACATTTAAAGTCTATCAAAAATTAACTATGCACAAATTAGTGATAACTCATTTACATTGTAACAACAGTAGACAAACATACTCTACCGTCCTCTCAACTTTGGAGGGCACCTTTCCACATTACAATCACAATTGTTTGTATTACTTCTTCGTGCAAAAAGCTGTCATGATTCCCCATCTGTCTAAAAGGAAAGTTTAACATACTGAACAATGGCTCCTTACACTTTCTGAAATATAGCCCTCATTCCACCTATTCAGGGTGGAACTGTATTCCCCAAATATGCTGAAGCCCAAAGCACCAGTACCTGTGAATTTGAGCTTGTCTGAAAACAGGCTCTTTGCAAGATGGGCCAGTTAACAGGAGATCGTTAGGATAAGCCGGTATGAGCAGGCACTCATAAAAAGGGCAAATCTGGTCACAAAGAGACGCATAAAGAAGGAAGACAAAGTGAAAACACAGCGGAATGCCATCTGCAAGCCCGGCAAGCTACCAGAAGCTGGGAGAGACATGGGAGAGATTCTCCCACACAGCCACCAGTGGGAACCAACTCCACCAGCATCTTGACTTGGAACTTCTAGCCTCCAGAACTCTGAGACAATAAACATCTTCTATTTAAGCAACCAGGTTTAAGGTATTGTTACACGACCCCAAGGAACAAACACACTGCCTTTACTGCCTTACTTCCTCAATTACATTACATAGCTGTTGGATCACTTGCTTTGTCTCTAATTCCCAAACATGAGAGCTTCTATGACTTTTTTTTTTTTTCATTATTTCATGGCCTGAAATTACCTTCTATAACTATCCAAACCCTTTTCATCGACTAAGGGCCAAGTTCCAGGGCATCTTCTATAATCCCTCAATCTGTTTTTCCATCCAAGGACTTCCAGAACGAGTTGTCTGCCTCATAGTACCACTGTTCATTATCCTGCATTTTAATTACCAGATTATATATCCAACTCCCTGACAAGATAGTAAGATGTCTGGGAGCAAGAGTGATGATCTTAGTCAACTCTTACATCAAGAAAATGCACTTCATATAAAATCAAGTGTCATTTAAGTATCTGTAACTTGGTTCAAAGAATGATAAAGCTCAACATATTTTAACAGGTACAGTATTCATATAATAGACTTGTTTGCTAATGTACAACGCCAAGTAACTTCGTGCACGTTTCCTCTGCCTAACAACAGGAGCCAGAGAGCACTGCTGCAGGTGCGCAGGTAGTGACTGCTTTCTACTGTGTACAGGAGTTAGCTACTTTTACTGGGGAGGAAGGGTGGGAATGAAAAGAATCTGGAGTCTTCGTTTTATAAGAATACAGAACAAACTCACACATCCACTAAGTTATTATACTTAGAATCACTATAATCTGGCTCAAGTCATCAAAATATGCAATCATTAAAATGCATGAAATCCACATTCAGTGGGTCTTGGCACAATCTAGCTAGTTCTCCATAAGCTAAGGTTGTCAGACTGAGCAAATAAAAACACAAAATGACCAGCTAAGTGTGAATTTCAGATGAACAATGAATAATATGTATATGGATGCTCCATGCAAAATTTGGGACATATTTTAAGTAAAAAGTTATTTTTTGTTTATCTGCAATTCAGACTTGACAGGACAGTCTCTATTTTATCCGGCAACCCTGCTATAAGCAGTAACAGTCATCTCAAAAACTCCCATTCAAAGAGAGAGCTCCTTAGTGTAAGAGGCAGGGTAAATACAATGCCGCGGTGTTCACCTAAAAAGTGCTCTCACCACACACTCAAGTCACTGCTCTCCGGGTAGCAGAAGTTTCCAAAGATAAACACCATAAATGGCTAAAGGCAGGGATACTGTAATCCTTTTACCACTGTTAGAAATTCACTGAAAGACATGAAATTGAGGAGTATATTAAAAATACGTAAGTCTGTTACACATTTCTTCTTTTGTGGTTCAGTGAGGCCACCTTCAAACTTATCAAAAATGAAACATAATCTCTCCTTTACTGTTTGCCCCCAGAATGCAGGCCAAATAAATATGTCAATGAGAGAAATTCAGTGTGCTTGCTATTGCAAACACAGTCGCAGGAAAAGTCCCCTAACCAAGCTGGTCATAACGCAAAAAGAAAGAGGGAAAAGAAAGTACGGCCATCAGAAACGGATTGAATCGCTACCATATATTCACACAATTAAACAAGGTACACATCTATGTGTCGTCACAGAAAAATATCAGTGATATAAATAAGTTGGTGGGATAGGGAACAGGAGAGTATTGTTATATAATTCTATTTCTATAAATACTTATTTTACATATCCACTAAAAAGTTTGGAAAAAATAAGTTAAGATAGACATACTGAGATAAAAGAGGGATCTTCACTTTCTCAGTATGTCTGAGATTACTGTTGTTTTAGCGATGATCCTACATAACCAAGAAGAAAACATATTTTTATTTAAAAATAACAAATGGAACAACAAGAACCAAAAAGAACCCTAAAGCATATAGAGGTAATTTGAAAACTTTCAAAAGAAATACGATTTGCATAATACAAAACTTGTGGGAAACTCTATCTCAACAAAGAAAATAAATCAGTTATTTTTAGTAGACTATAGGTATTATCACAAATGTAAACGTTCCTGCAATTACCATCACAATCAGGAAACAGAACATTTGCATCATGCCAGAAGACTCCTGTGCACTCCCTATCAGTCACACCCTCACCACCGCCACCTACCCAACCCACCTAAGCACACAAGCCCAGGCGACTGCCAGTCTGCTTCCTATCCCTATAAATCGCCTCTTCTAAAACTTCATATATATGGAATCAACTGTTCATGCTCTTTTGTGTCCAAGTTCTTGAAATTAACATAATATTGAGATTTGTACCTGTTGCTGCATGTATCAGGAGTTCATTTCTTTTTATTGCTGAGAATTCTACTGTAGGATATGCCTTTCTCCCTTCACCACGTTCGTGTGGCTCTGAGGCTCCTGTCCACTGCCTGCCCACTCCCTCCGTTCCATTCCGTTCTGTTCCATCCCATATACACACAAGTCAAATTACTGGATCATACAGTAACTGTATACATTTCATTTTAAAAGGGATGTCAAATTGCTTTCCAAAGTGGTTATTTACACTCCCACTACAAATCAGGAGTTCCAGCTGCCCTACATCCTTTCCAACACATGGCATTCCTCTCCGTCACAGCGTTCTGTTAAGTATGTAGTAACACCGCCTACTGTTTTTAATACACATTGCCCTGATGGCTAATGCTACTGGACATTTTTATGTGTGCTCATTGGCCATTCCTATAATTTTGTCTTCAAACCATTTTCCCATTTGAATGAGTCATTTCCAACTTATTTTACAAATTCTGAATTAAGTTCTTTGTCAATATACAATTTTCAAATCTTTGGTTTGTCTTTTCATTTTCTTAATGGAATTTTAAGAGATGTTTTTAATTTAAATGAAATTCAATTCACCATTATTTTCTTTAAAAGTTAACTTTTTTTTATGTCCAACCTAAGAAATCATTGACTCTTTCAAGGCTGAGACAATTTTTTCTTGTGTTTTCTTCCAGAAGTTTTTATAGTTTAAACGTTTAATTCTACAATCAATTTTGAGTTACTGTAGACAGTGTAAGAAAACACTGCAGTTCATTTATCTGCATTTGTGCATACAGTTGTTTACAACTATCAATCATTTAAAAGACTATTCTTTCTCCAATGCCACACTGTCTCAATTACTGGCGCTTCACAGTAAGTCTTTAAATCAGGGATAGAAGCTCTCCAACTCTGTTCTTACCCGTAAGTCTTTCCTTCCATAAACATGCACTTCTCTCCATTTATTCAGGTCCTTAATTCATCTCGACATATTGTAGTTCTCTGAGTACAGACATTTTACTTACTTCATTAAACTTATCTCTATGCTATTTTGATGCTGTTTAATAGTACTGCTTTTTAAATTTCATTTTCTAGTTATATTTTGCTAGTATAAGTAACATTTGATTTCTGTATTCATGATCAAATAATTTAGAAATACAGTTTTATTTCTTCTTTTCCAATCCATAGGTCTTTTATTTTTCTTGCCCTGTAGCCATGTTGCCAGTGCAGCGTTGAACAGAAGTGACGAGAGCAGACATCCTTGCTTTGCTATCAACCTTAAAAGGAAAACATCCTGTCTTTTGTCATTAAACATGATGTTGGCTGTAGGTTTTTCACAGATGCATATCAGGTTGAGGAAGCTGCCCTTTATTACCAGTTAAAGTATTTGTATAATAAATAGGTGTTGAATTTGAACAAATGCATTTTCTGTGGTTATTATCACATGGTTTTTCCTCTTTACTTATTATGTTGAGTTAAACCTATCTTCCTGGAATAAAACCCATTTGGGACATATGATCCCTTTTATGTGCTGCTGAATTAGATTGCTAGTATTTTATCAAGAATGTTTGCTTCTGTGTTCATGAACATAGTATGCAGTTTTCTTTCTCTGTTATCTTTGTATAGGGCAATGCTGGTCTCATCAGTTAGAAAATGCTCCCGTGTCCTACACTTTCTGAAAGTGGTGTAGGATTGGTATTATTTCTTCCCTAAATGCTTGGTAAAACATCAGTAAAACAAGCTTCTGCTTTCTCTATTACTTGTTCACTTTCTATTTTATTAACTTTTTATTTTTATTAATGTAATCTTCATATATTAGCCTGTTAAGGTGAGAACTTAAATGACTGATTTTTAGACTTTTCTCCTTTGCTAATATGAGCATTTGAAGCTATAAGTTTCCCTCTAAGCACTGCGTTAGCTGCACACCTAAAATTTTGATATGTGTTTTTATTTTTCATTCAGCTTGAGTATTTCCTCATTTCCCTTGTGACTATTCTTTAACCATGGGTTATATAAAAGTGAAGTGTTTAATATTCAAATATTTGGGGATTTTGCAAGCACGTTTTTTTTTATTATTGATTTTTAGAGAGAAAACATCAATTTTGTTGTTCCACTCATTTTTGTCATCATTGGTTGATTTTTTTTTTTTTTTTTTACAGGGACAGAGAGAGAGTCAGAGAGAGGGATAGATAGAGACAGACAGACTGGAATGGAGAGAGGTAAGAAGCATCAATCATTAGTTTTTCATTGCCGTTGCAACACCTTAATTGTTCATTGACTGCCTTCTCACATGTGCCGTGACCCCGGGCCTTCAGCAGACCGAGCAACCCCTTGCTGGAGCCAGCGACCTTGGGTCCAAGCTGGCGAGCTTCTGTTCAAGCCAGATGGGCCCGCACTCAAGCTGGTGACCTCGGGGTCTCAAACCTGGGTCTTCCGCATCTCAGTCCGACGCTCTATCCACTGCGCCACCGCCCAGTCAGGCCATTAGTTGATTCTTGTATGTGCCCTGACTGGGGATTAAATCTACAACCTCAGCATGTCAGGATGATGCTACAACCATCTATGCTACCCAGCCAGGGCCTGCAGGCATCTTTTTGTGCTACTTTCTAATACTTCTGCTTTAGTCAGACAACTTTCTCTATACGATTTCAATCCTTTAAAAATTATTGAGATGTATACCCCAGCTTATGATCTATCTTGGTTCACTGTCCATTTGCACTTGAAATAAATGTGTATCTGGTTTTGTTAGGTAGTGTTCCATAAATATCCATTAGGTGAGGGTGGTTAATAATGTTCTTCAAGTTTTCTATATTCTCATTTATTTCTATCAATTACCAAGAGAGAAATGCTGCAATCTCCAACTAATGCTGTGGATTTATTCATTTCTTTTTTCAGATCTGTCAATTTATGCTTTATGTATTTTCAAGCTCTAATACTGAGTGCATACACATTTAGGGTTATTAAATCTTTCTTTTTCTACGTGAGAGGCGGGGAAGCAGAGACAGATTCCCATATGTGACCGAACCGAGATCCACCTGGCAAGCCCACTAGGGGTGATGCTCTGCCCGTCTGGGCCACTGCTTCATTGCTTGCAACCAAGACATTTTAGCGCCTGAGGCAGAGTCCATGGAGCCATTGTCACTAGTGATGGGGCCAACTTGCTCAAATTGCTTGAGCCATGGCCTCAGGAGGGGAAAAGAGAGAGAGAGAAAGAAAGAAAGAGAGAAAGAAAGAAAGAAAATAAAAGAAAAGAAAGGGTAAGGGTTGAGAAGCAGATGGTGGCTTCTCCTGTGTGCCCTGACTGGGAATGAAACCTGGACTTCCACACACTGGGCCACCACGCTCTACTGCTGAGTCAACCAGCCAGGGCTTAGGGTTGTTAAGTCTTCTTGACAAAAGGGTCCTTTTATTGTTTATGAAATGTCTAGGTTTGTCCCCGGTAATAATCTTGTCCTGAAACTACTTCAGCCTTTTTATGATTATATTTGCATGGTATATCTATTGCTCTAGTTTTACTTTAAAGCTGTGTTAACACTTAAAATTAATTTCTGGTATAAAACATAAATTGGTCTGGCTTCTTTCTAAACCCAATCTGACAATATCCACATTTATTTGGACTGGTTATTCTGTCTTCCTTTGAAATGAGTAATTTTAGTATCCATTTTAACTCAAATATTGGCTTATTATGTATATTTATTTGCTTTATTTTTAGTGGTTCTCTAAATTTTATAATATGCTTTTTAACTTACCAAGTTTATCTACAAATAATGTTAATTTATGTATAATATAAAAAGCTTACAGTAGTATTCTTCCAATTCCCTCCTCCCACCCATCCTTTGTTCTGTTGCCATATCTTTACTTCACATTGTAAGCCAGAGGGAAGACATACACACAAGGCAAGATATTCAGAAAAGGGCACAGAATTTTCATTGTCTTTGTTCTCTCCACGTGTTTACCAACCCAGATTCTCTCCAAACCCTGTTCTTCTGGGTTTTTATGAAGGCTTCATTACATAGGCTTAATAAAAGGATTTCTAGTTACCCACAATTAGTTATTTCTCCAATGCTTTTCATTCCTTTATGGATATCTAAGTTTCCATCTGGTATACCTAAGTTTCATTTACTTCTGCCTAAAGAACTTCTTTTATTATTTCTTATAATAAAGCTCCCTGGTGATAAATTCTCTCAGCTTTTGCTTCATTTGAAGAACATTTTTACTGAATATTAATTGTAGCTTGACAAGTTTTAGTCTTTCAGCATTTTAAAGAAGTCATTATCTTCTGACTTGCATAGTTTCAGTCAAGATGTCTGCAGTCATTATCTTTGTTCTTCTGTATGTGAGGAAACTGTCTCTGAATACTTTCAAGACTTTCTTTCTGAAACTGGCTTTCAGCAATTTTATGATAATATGCCTCAGGGTCTATTTGTTCCATGCTTTATCCTGCTTGGGGTTTAAGATTCTCAGATCTTTGGGTTTATACTTTTTGTCAAACTTGGAATTTTTATGGCCATTATTTATTCATATTTTTTTCCTCTTGTCCTCTCCTCTCCTTCTGGACTTAAATTACATGTGTGTTAGACAATGTGATATTGTCCCACAGGTAGCCAAGCCTTTGTTTGTTTTGGGTTTTTTTGTTGTTGTTGTTTGCTTTGCTTTTCCTCTCTGTGATTCATAATGTAGTTTCCATTCTTCTCTTCAAAGTCCCTGGTCCTTTCATCTGAACTACCTAATCTACTTTTAATCCTATTCAGTATATTTTCCTTTCAGATAATATATATTTTATTTCTGGAAGTTTCACTTGATTCTTTTGTGTCTTTTATACCTCTCCTCTGAGGTTCATGTTTTCTTTTAACTTCCTGAGCGCGTATATATATATATATATATATATATATATATATATGCTCAAAAACAGTGGTTTTGAAGTCTTTTTCATTAATTTCATCATCTCTAGCTTGTGTTTCTATTTTCATTAGCAGCTTTCTTTTCTCCAAGTTATATAGGTTTTATTATTCCAGCTTATTTGCATTTAACATGGTTGTGTGTTTGATATGTAAACTTTACAGTCAGGTTCTACATTTTGTTGTCTTATTTTAATAATATATACTATGACAGACACTTATGGTTACTTTCAAGGCCTATTTTTAAACCTTTTCAGGGAAAGTACGGTGCTCACAGAGCTGGAAGCTAGAAGTCCAAGCTCTGGGTGCCAGCATGAGTGGTTACAGACTGTCATATTTCCACACAGCAGAAGCAGCAAGGGATCTCTCTGGAGCCTTTTTATAAGAGCATGAATTCCATTCATAAGGATTCCTCCCTCATAACCTAATCACCTCCCAGAGGTCCTACCTCCTACTGTCATCATCACTGGGGGTTGGGAGTCAACATTTGAACTTTGGAGGGACACAAACACTCAGACCACAGCGCCACTGTTTCAAAACGGTAGTTTCATATGTTTGTTCATTTTTCTAGTTATAGTAGGAGTATAATCTGGTCTCTGTTATTCCTTCAAAATCTGAAGTGGAAATATGCACAATCCTGTTTGTCTGAAAGCAGATACCTGCTAGACCTGTGTTTTTAAAAATATAGTATTTAAAAATATACCCCTCCCCGTTTTTTTCCTGTATCAGTCTTTTATTTCTATGAGACCTATATGCTACACGTTTCCTTTTCAAAGAGTGCTCTGGCTACTTCTACATGTAACCATTAGGGTTATATAATCAATTTTCCCCCAAGTTGCCCTAACATTTGAAAGAGAGGGAATATATGGATGCATCGAAGGAAACTGACATCCTCCACAACACTGGCCCTTCCTGTCTCTCCTATCCAAGTATAAAGTATGTCTTTGTTTCTTAAAGTCTTCTTTCATGCACTTCATTATCAATAGTTTTCATCAAACAAGTACCATATATCTTTTATATTTATTCCTCAATATTTTATATTTTTTGTTAATTTTCTGGAAAAGATCTTATTCTCCATAATCTTTTCTAACTAATTATAGCCCTTACAAAATAAAGTTAAATATATTTTGTTAATTTTGTACCTGCTTAAATTTTATTAGCTCTAATGACTTTTTATGGACTTCCTCTGGTTTCCCAGGTGGAGTATCATATTATCTACAAATAATAATTTGGTCTCCTTTAAAATATTTATATTTTTTAATTATCTTGTCTCACTGCAGAAAAATAAAATATAATAGTAATGGTAGTACTTTACCTTATCTGCTTTCCAAATGTAAAGAAAATACTCCAGGATTTCACCATTAAACAGAGCTGAGTTATATTCTTTTTTATGTTAAGGAAGTATATACCTATATTTATATTTTAAAGAGTTTTTATCAGGAATGGATACAAAATTTCATAAAATCCCATTTCATTATTTTATTCCTACTAATATGTCATATGTTATATGTCAGGAGATATATTAATGGTTTTCTTAATACTTAATTATCTTTGTATATTCAAATCCTATTTAGTAACTGGATTTTGTATACTTACTACTATTTTATTCATGATTTTTACCTCTATACTCACAAGTATAATTGTAATTTTTTGGGGTGGGGGGGAACTTTGTCAGAAACAGAGTTATCCTAATTTTATAAAATCTATTACTTTTATAGTAAGAAACAAAGTTATAAAATATAAAGCCTGGAAAACTATTAATAATCTCCAAACACCCACCACTTTTTTTTACCTAACTCCTATTTTATAAAACTTGTTTTTCAATTATAGTTGGCACACAATATTAGTTTCAGGTGTACAGCACAGTGCCAACCACTTTTTACATATTTATTCTTTCTTCAGATTCTGAAGCCATGATTATAAAATCTTGACAGGTTGTTTTTCACCCCTGCCCTACATTTTAGAGTATAGATATCATACATATTATAGATATATAATCCTGAAAAGTTGCTTATAAGATAAAAATCTGTCTTTTAAATATCACTACCTCCAAAACCCCCTTTGTAAAATTAGAAGCTATTTCAGAGACTAGTGGCTTTTTCTTTCCCCTGGAATCCTCTTTCCCCAGAAGTTCCTATTGCCCAATACCTTATTTTATTTAGGTCTAAACTAAAATACTACCTCTTCAGAGAAGCCTTCCCTGACCACTCTAATATAAATTCCCCCGACCACCTCTCCATCCATCTCTAACCCTGATTTATTTTTCACAGCCATTTTATCCCTAGTGCCTAGAAAAGTACTTGACACAAGGCACATAGCCAGTTAATATTTGTTGAAGAAAAAGTTCCCCAAGAACAGCTTCCCCTATTCTGGTATCACACTACCTTAAATGCTTATGACCACCCTATAAGGCTACTCATAATCAGTAGTCAATAAGGCCTTGGTAAAATGACTGAATTTATTAGATTCTTTCTTCCATAATATTCAGTCCTCCAGGCCAAGAACACCCAATGAGTCTTCTCATTGGTCTTCCAGAAATAAATTATCGTACTCTTTTCTCATATTGACAGTACCCAATCAGCACAAGGTAAATATATTCTGCTATTGTTCTTGAAAGCTCCCTTTGTGGGATTAAATATTAATAGAGTAAAACTACACTACGAAGAGAAAGCTCTTAAAGAAGAAGCAATAAATGGTTTGGGTGATATGGATGGAAGTTCCACAAGTCCCTGATCTCTTTGGTAAATCACACCTAGAAGTGATCATACAAAAAGCAAATATTCAAGGAAGATGCAGACATTGATTACGAGAATAAAGTATGTTCTGTAGCTGTGGTTTCTCTTACTGGGCTTGAACCAGCTTTAGCTTTCAATACAACAGAAACATTTGAGTTCCCGAGTCCACTGGGAACAAAGGAAAAGTGGCAACCTTTGCTTTGTCTTCTTCCCACTGAACTTGCCCAGAGCTATCTTGGAAGACTGAACAGACACCACGGGAACAAGAAAAAGAACCCAGACTCCAGGACACACATCTAACCTGTATCTCAGCCATGTCACTACAGCACAGTGCTGGTGCTGTGTACCGGTGAACAGCAGTATTTATCACGGAATATAGAGAAAACGGGTTTTTAAATACAGTCAACTCTCCATTTCCCCACCTCATCTCATCTCTGAGCAAACATTTGTCCATTAGGGTTCCATCATTGGTATATTTTTAACTTAGCTCCTTCTCAATGTCTAGTCTTTACTGAGTGGTGGGAAAAAAAGCCAGGCTCTGGAAGTCCATATGTTTCTGGTACTATTATTTTTCTACTCTCAAGTGTTATTAACAAGAAAATAACCAAAAATGCTAATAATGTAAAAAATTCTACATGTATGAAATTTCAAAACCTGGATTTCTTTTGATTCACAAATTATCAATTATCTAAAGTCTAAGTATATATATTAGATTAAAATATTATGAATCCTCACACTGAATTAAATAGAAAATACAAAACAAAGTTAGCAACTAAAGGAGACACAAAGTTCTAATTTAAGAACTTAATTTAGGTACAATATATATCTATTCTATCATCCAAAACAATACATTTTATCAGGAAGTTAAATCTCTCAACTAATCCTGCAGTATTCTTTCTGTCAATTTGTTCCTCCCGTTCATTCCATCCAACATACGCATGCTCCAACAGCTCAGGTGGGCCTGGCAGTAATTCCCTCAACCTTCTCTTACCTAAATCACATGAGGACACATGACGTGGACGTGTACAGTATCATGCATTATACATGTCTACTCTCAAACTCCTGTTTCCCATTATTTTCAAAACCAGTTCATGCATTGAATTCTGTGAACAAAACAGTAAGATAATGCATTGGATGTCTAACCTCTTGATTCTCTACTCCATTGCTGGAAAGTTCCAAAACAGAACCTCCGCTGTCAACCACTGCTGATGTCATTGTTTATTCCCTGAGGAAGCTCGAAACGCTATTAATCAGTGTAATTAAAGGTTCATGGATGATTGCCAGTGTTACAGGTTTGCATCATGTCTTCAAAGTCAATAGAGGATTGGAGTAGATATCCAGAAATCCAGTCTTCTAAAGATGATTAATGAGAGAGTCTAAAATAGGAAAGAATTTGAAAAGTTATTAAAAATAAGTAGGAAAGATATAAAGCACAACCTCTTCTGCAATCTAATTTTTAACATTTGTATAAACTAAAAAAAAAGAGATAAGCTTATACAACCCTGTGTCAAAAGAGGGCAGTAATGAGCACTCCACTTCTTAGCATTCTCCAGTTCATTAACATACTGAAACTAAGTTCTCACCAAGGTACTACACATTCGTGACATGATGATATTTACATTCAAAGAAGCAAAATGTTGGAACTTTCTATCTTTATGAAGATGTACTTTTATTCCTGAAATATTTTTGTAGAAATTTTTGAAATCTCTCATACATTAAAAACAAAATGTTTGGCCTATATAACAAATTTCAAAACTTACTGGTTTGTAAATACTTCACTCTCATTCTCTGGCTCAGTTTGTTTTATTACTTGAATAACTAGAACTGTCTTCTGCTAGGGCAGCAAACTCACTTTGTGTTCACATTGGGACTACAAGAACTATAAAACAGATTCACTGGATTTGCTTATACTTTCAAATAGAGTGGTTTGAAAATAAAGTGTGAAATCACTTGGAATGCTTAATATTATTTTATCATTCTTTCCTTGATAACTTTTTTTGCTCTTGGTTCAACATGCAATATAGCAAATGGTTTCAAGTTAACAGAATTCAACTTTGCTCAGTAGAGATGAATGTCAATATGTACATCTAGATTTATGCATTAGATTATTTCTAGAAAGTGACACTTTGATTTTGTATATGTTAAATTTTTCACAGAGAAATTAGAAATTTATTTCTAACAGGATTTTTTTCACATAAAAGTTAAAGAGTGCAGAAATATTAAGTATAAGGAGAAAATACATTTCTAATAAATCATTCCATTAATATTATGTTCTCTATTAACTACTGGCACCACACAGATATGGAAATAAAATAATAAAGAATTTCCATAAACTCAGACGAGAAATACCTGAAAAAAAAAAACAGAAATCTCACCTCACTACCTAAGACTCCTCAGAATTTAGTCTCCTTTTTGATCTTATCAACAGAAAATGGAGAAAGTATTTGTAGTTTAAGAATAAAAATTAAGAAAACTCCACAGTCCCACACACTGAAGCTCACCATTTTCATGTAAGCTAATGACTGTTTTCAGTTTCTGTTTTCTAAACATATAGATAATAATAGCAGAAATAAATTTTACTTACAATTTGAATTTTAAGTAGTCTAAGCATCCTTCACTGTTTTCACAACTTGGCAAGAGCTAAAACATAAACCAGCAGTTCTCTGGAACTAGAAGCGGGGAAAAAAGACAGAATTAATATAATTCTATTAAAAATATTTTCCCCCAAAATTAGTGTGATTCAGACAGTGTATAGTTATTACAAGGAATCGCCAAAGCCTGATAATATACATTATACAATGCACATAATGACATCTTATTTCCAAGCTATTGAGTAATCAGAACTTTTTATCAAATTTAAAATTGCAAGTGACCTGTAAATAACTACTGAGTAAGGACAGGGTCACCATACCTAGCCTATGCCCCACATCAGGGCTTATATTTGAAGTGGCAACATGTATAACCCCCGATCCCCAGAAATATAAAATCCGGTTTTTAAAAACTAGCCCAAAATCACTACTCTGCAACAACGCTGATGATATATTATTGCCTGTTCAGTCCCTTTCCTGCACTCACCCTCCACACTTACATTCCGGACACATCCAAACATCCCAAGACTCCGCAAATGCCCTTCTCCTTCCAAAGGAGAGTGATCAACTGATCTGTGCACCGGAGCTTCAGCCTCGCTCCAATTCTTTCCTCGTATTTCTTAACCTTATCTTTTTTTATCACTGGGTCCTTTCCCTCAAGGTCTAAACGTTTACAAGACTCTCTCATCCTAAAGGTGGCAAAGGCCCCCTCCTTGACCCTGCATACAGCCCTGCAACTCCTGCTCCAGTTCTCTCGGATAACATTCTGGAAGAAAAATCTTCTACACTGTTTCCACTTCCTAATTTCTCAGGTACTCCTCCTTCTGTGGAGGTTTGTTATCCATCACCACAAAGTAAAATTTTCCCCAAATCCTGGTTGTCAAACCCACGGGACCCATTTCTGTCCCTGCAGCACTGAGCATCTTCGACGTGCTGCACTGTGGCTCACACCCCCTCGGAGCTCTGCCGGGATCTACGTCTCCCTCTCCAGCTCCTCCTCTTCAGTTCCTCTTACGGACCCCCCACCCCAGTTTTCAAGGAGCCTGGAGCAAGATTACAAATGCAAACCTGTATATCACATGTATAAATATTTTAACGTTACAAATCAACCCTGACCTGTGCTGGCGCAGTGGATAGAGCAGCGACCTGGAATGCTGAGGTCGCTGGTTCGAAACCCTGGGCTTGTCCGGTCAAGGCACACAGGACAAGTAGCTACTATGAGTTGATGCTTCCCACTCTTCCCCCTTTTCTCTTTCTTTCTCTCTCCTCTCTGAAATCAATAAATCTTTTTTAAAAAGTTATTAACCAAGCTAAAAAGCTATTAAATTATTCTTCTTCCAATCTTGACATATACACTTTTATAACATACTAAAAGGCTAAGCTATGGCTTGGATTTCTCAAACTCCCTTACGTTCTATGGGGGCATTGGAAAATCAACCATACCCCCACACCTAGCCTGCAGCCTGCCTGTCTTTTTCTCTTCCTAACTTTGGCTCCATTCCATACCACAAGGAGCCGCATATACATAGGCGTGTGGACATCCCACGCTCTGGCCACATGCCTGCAAAATGCTACCCTTTGGCCATCTCTTGGGCCTAGAGAAGCCCATGCATGTAGTACAATCAAGAGAGAAGAGACTCAGAAAAGAGGCCTGTGAAGGACCATGTGGACAGGGGTTCAACTACTAAGAAATGGGTACCAGATAGACTAGTTCCCTTGGCTCCCCCCAAATCCTGACCTTGTCAGGAGGGAGGTAGCCGAGGAAGGCCAGATGAGCAACTCTGAAGCACAAGGCCCAGAGCAGTCTTCCCCATGTGGCTAAGTCTAAGGACAATTCTACTCTCTGGCCAACCCCGACATGGACGTATTTCCGGGGCCCACCCCTAATCCTCTTCTGACTGTATATTCTCTAAGCTGCCTTTTGTATCGCCTTGACTTCACTACAATCTCAAGCATTTCATGGGCTCCAGTTTGTCTACTAGACACTTTTTTGCCTCTACTTATTTATGAAATTAAAGAGGGTATAATAAATCATAAGCATCTATGCCAGGATATCCCAAGCACATCATTAATCCAGTAACAAATATTAACTGAGTGCCTATTATACATCAGTATAGTTTTGGGTGCTATAGGTACAACAATAAATAAAGCAGAGTCCTTGTCCTTATGAATCTTAAATTCCAGTGGGGAGGGATGAAAATAAACCAAGTATGTACAGCACACATGTAGATGGTGATAAAGGCTAAGGAGACAAAGGAACCAAGGAAGGAGAATGTCAGGCAAGGAAGAAGGCTGCAATTTCAAATTGATGGTCAGAGAAAGAGTCACTGAAAAAGCCACATATGACTAAAGGCCCAATAGTAGGAGTAAGCTATGCCAATAACTCGGGAAAGAGCCTTCTTCAAAGGAAAGAGAAAATTCTAGATCTGCAACCGCGAGTACACCTGACTATTTCACAGATCAGCAAGGAGGTCCATATAGCGGGCAGGAAGTGAGCAAAAGGAAGAAAGAACAGAATGTGATAACAGAGTGGTAAGGGCCATGCAAGCCTTCTGCAAGGACTCTGACTTACTCCAGGAGGAGAGCTTTATGTGCAGAAAGATGACCTGATTATCATAAGGAGCATTCAGATGCCACACTGAGGACAGACAGGGGACAAGGGCAGAAGCAGGGACATCAGTTAGGAAACTACTGTAATAATTGGGTGAGCAATGACAGTGGCCCGGATCAGAGTGGTAGGGTCCAGAGAGAACAAAATGTGGTCGACCTTTAGATATTTTTGAGGGTAAAATGGAAAGATTTGCTAGCAAACTGGCTGTGGGTTGTGAGAGAAAAATAGTCAAGAATGACTCCTAAGATATGTCACATGGAATGGGGAAAGTGTGGAAAGAGAAGTTCAGTACGTCCCAAACTAAACTCATTTTTTTCCTGGCTTACCTTCCCAAAAGTAGTACCTCTCCTACTGTGCTTAGCTTAATAAGCTACCCCAAAACCCACACAAGCTGCCTAAAAAACCGAGATCCATGACTCTCTTCTCCATCAACACCATCATGCTCTCACTCTTGACCCCTTCCTTCTCTACACAGTTTCTCATCTCCTCTGCCTTTGCTGAGGTCCCTATTGTCATTTCTCTGTATTGCGAGACCCTCACAACTTGTCTCTTCGCTTCTAATCTTCCCCCTTCCAGTCCACCAACTGCAATGTCAGGGTGATCCGAGACAGAATAATGTCAGGGCCTTCTTAAGTCTTCAGTATTCACTCATCACTTGCAAGATGAAATCCCAACCTCTTTGCAAGCACCCTGATTAGCATGAACAAGCAAGGTCTAGGTCTGTTCGTAGAAGTTATGGGACGTTCATTCTGGTATGCTCAGGCATGAAAATCATGTATCTCACCCACGCTCACCTGTCCAGCCTCACCTACTTTTCCTACTGTACTCCCTTTAGACCACAGTTGTCTGTGGCTCCCTGTATCCTTCTCTCGTCTTGAACATCCTTCCCCGGCGTAGCCACTGGGCCAATTCCAGCTGTCTTACAGGTCTCAGCTCGAAGGCAACTTCATCCCCTCAGAGCTCAATATCAGTTTCTATAATTCTCTTCCACCAATCTTATTACAGACCACCCTCACTGAAAACACCCAAGGAATGACAGCCTGTAGCAGATCACCCACTCGCCACTTCCGGTCAACTGCAACAAGCCCAACGCCGACGCCTCTCCTTCTGTGCTCCCTGGAGCCCTGCTCCTCTACCTCCCTAATCTACTCCCTACGCCATTCCCAAAGCACGTTTTATAAACCTGTGCATTTGGGTCTTAAGATCTTTGGTTTTACCACCTAAACCAGGGCCTTTCACAGAGCAGGAACGTAGACAAGACGTGATGAGTACAGTAAGCAGACACGCTCCACTCAGGCAAGAACCTCCAATGTTCAGGGCACACGCTGGACTCACTCACATCCCCGTCACAGTGCCAATGCCCTTCTGTCACAGGGAATGTCCTCTTCACTTATTCAAATTTCACTTGCCCGCCAAGAACAACTTTCCCCTACAGTGACATAACCTCTCTCCCATCTCTTCCTGTACCAGTTCTTCCAATAATACATATTCACTAAGCACTTTCCACATACCACACACCACTATGCCGGGAACGTGAAACGGGATACGAGACTCCATCCTCAAACAGGCTGTGGAGTCAGGGAAGGAAAGACACCCAGAAGCAATGACAGTGGCAACGCTGTGAGGGAAGCTACAATGTACAATGCAAGGGACGTAGGAACGGAACGCCCAAGTCGGCTCTGGTGGGGGCGCTTCTGCAGACTTCAGAAAGGACCGCCATTAGGGGTGGGCCTGAGAAGAAAGAAGCGGTGAAAAGTGGCACAGCAACAGTGAGACACAACTTGGAACAGTGAGTGCTAAGTGATTTCTCAGGACTGCAGAAAAACTCCACGGGAAAGGGTAGCAACTCTAAGTACCTGCCAGAAGAAAATTCTGCTCAGACTATAATTTTGTCGCCTGGAGTACAGACCACATTCTCATCACAAAGTGTACGTGTATCATCTTATGTATATAAAATGCAAAACCAAGGAAAACAGCATCTGTGACAGTAGACACAGGACACTACACCACAAAGGGCTAATATTACCAATATATAAAGAACACTTGAAAGAGTAAAACACCAAAAATCTCAAGGAAAGTAAACAGTTCACAAAAGTAGATATACAAACATATGGAAAGATGTTCAAATTCACTCACAGAAAAATGCAAATTAAAAAAGATGATATACCATTTCTATCAAATTAATGACAAAATGAATGACATCATATTCTGTTAGTAAAATTGGACAAGCTTATACATTGCTACGGGGAAGACAAACTGATACAGCACTTTGAGAGGAGAATTTGGCAATATCTAACAAAACTGCACATGCGTTTACCATTTCTTAAACAGCTTTATTGAGACATAATTGACATATAAGTTCACTCACTTCAAGTGTATAATTCAATGATTTTTAGTATAGTCACAAAGTTGAACACTATCTCCCCAATCTAATTTTACATTGACAGCACCATGCCCAATGCCGCGGCCACTAGCAGTCCCTTCCCCTCCTTCCCCAGCCGCTAGTCCCTAGCTACTACTAATCTACCTTCTGGGTCTAAAGATTTGCTTGTTCTGACCATTTCATATAAGTTGAATAATACATGCAGGTTTCTGTGACTGGCTTCTTTCACTTAATATGTTTGCAATATTCAACTATGTGTAGAGTGCATTTGTATTTTTTCTTTTTATTGCTTTTTAGAAAGAAATGTTGGCCTGCAATTCTGTATTAGCAAATTATTCTTAAATACAGTGGTACTTTGCGATGCAAATTTAATTCATTCTGTAACTGTATTTGATTAACTCGTAAATCAAACTGCTGATACTGGACCATGCGCCAACTAGTGGCAGCTTCCCAAATCACGACTCATATCTCGGAATTTCGCTTGAATCTTGAACAAAAACACAGACCAAGTTGTAGCTCGTATCTTTAAAAAATATATTTTTTCGTATGTTGGTCTGTTCGTATCTCAAGGTACCACTGTATAGGCCTTATATCCTAATTCAAATTGACCCAAATTTCAAGTAAAAGAACTATGTGGAACCAAAACATAAACTTTTCCATAGTATTAAATAAAACGGCCCTCTCTGAAAGCAGCTAGAAGAGTGCACCTAGACTCCCATTCAACCATTTACAAGATTATCTCCCTTTGCCTAATTAAGCCAGAGGTTTACAGCTTCCTCCATAGGGTCTGGATCACGGCACTAACGGACCTGCAGAACACAGAAGGAATGGACGAACGAACAAATGCATGCTTATTTTTATTTGAGGGTCTAAAGATCATCTTCTCCATTGCACCTGGGACTCTAATCACCAGGCAGAGGAAAACAGAGTTCTTCCACAGAGGTTAAAACACAAATCTTCAGCCTCAGCAGGGCAGAATCTTTTAGTCTTGAAGAGGTATGTCAGGGGTCTCACGGAACCCAGCATATTCCTGCACTTATCTCTAGAATAAGGAAAAAGGTGGAATCTGGAGGAATCCATCTGCAAGCTTCCTCTGCTCTCTCCTTCCCAGGAGAGGTTAGGCAGAGCTCACTCCTTCCTCCAGCAGTAAAATGTGCCAATGCGTGTGCAGTGTTTCTGCCCAGGCATGCCCATCAGAGACTCAGCACCCAGTTTCCCGGCAGGCAGGTCACAGGGGCACCCCCAGAAGGAAAGGAGGTGCTCAACATAAACCATACTGTTTGCACAGACACTCTAGGCACAGTGGATACCCCTTATCAGTTACTGGGAACACCCTGAGAGGCAAGATCCCAGATGCCAGCCACGGCCAACCTTGTAAGCAGGTTTTTCTGAGGAGAGCAATTTCAGACCTGCTATGTTAACCATTTTCTGAAGAGCAAGTAATTGAACTTCCTGAAATCTCAGACACCATAATGATCTGGAATGAAGAGGACACAGACAACATCTTCCCTACGTGTAACATGTGGGATATTTAAAATGCTTGATCATTACGGAATGATCTCACGACTGGGTGTAAATGCTTAGTTGTGACAAAGGAGGAACAACATCTCCACATCCAAATATTACGTAAAGATTCATGAAGGCCAACTTCCTGGAACATTCTCAACTCATCCAGATTATGAAATAAGTCATAAAAGGTGAACTTGCTCTGAAAGTTTATCTAAGCACACTATTAGAGAACAAAAAATGAAAATATTCACTAATCCTTTTTAAAATGAACATGCTTTCTAGCTCTTACTAATTGTAATCTAAAATTAAGTTTAGATGACCATGAAATTTAAGAGTTTAGAGTATTACATGTTTAACATAGAACTGAGTTTTATAAGAAAAACCTACTCTTTTATTCATGTATCTAAATTGTACCCACTGCAAGGTTATAAATTATTCAAAATTTGGTCAGGTTATTCATAACAAAACATTGGGACTTTGTCCTTCAAGTACATATAAGACCCCCAAAGATCCTGAGTTTTAATATTAATCCTGTAATCACTATATTATTTGTTTGTTATACCCCCAATTCATGAATGTGACTTTTTTTCTTACATTTAAAAAAGTTTAGCGCTCTAATCGATCTACCACAATGCTCCTCTAAGTTTCCTCATTTTCCTTTCTTATGGCTGAGTAGAAGTCTATAGACCACATAAATGATCAGATTAGAGAAGTTGTTTTCCCTTCGGTTTTGTTCTTTAGCCACATTTATAATCCAATAAAGCCAATAGACATGCGAGCTTGAGAACCAAAATAGATTAGCTTTACCCTATTTTAAATGAGTCATATGGAGGACATTAAAGATTTCAAGCAATAAAAAGAATATTTTTAACTGTCTGGATTTTATCAGCTTTTTGTCTTTCTTCTGTAATGAAGAACAAGGTGAGATTTTTATTTATAGTAGCCCTCCCCTTCTCCACAGGGAATACTCTCTAAAGACTCCCAGGGGATGCCTGAAGCCACCAATAGTACTGAGAAATATATATACTATATTTTCCCTATGCACACATAACTCTGATAAAGCTTAATTTATAAATCACACAGTCACAGGTTAACAACAACTAATAATAATAAAATGGCACAACTATAACAATATACTACAAAGTTATGTAAATGTGGCATTATTAAGTAAAACAAGGGTTATTTGCACACACGCACTGTGATACCCAGATAGCAGATCTGATAACCGAAAGGGCTGCTCAGTGAGGAGGGACACGGGGCGCGTCCAATGTGGACACACTGGACAGAGAGATGACTCACATCCCGGGCTGGATGGAGCATCACACTACTCAGAACAGCACACAGTTTAGACTTATGAATGGTTTCTTTGTGTAATTTAATATTTCTGAGCCACAATGAACCATAGGTAGCTGAAACAGTGGAAAACAAAACAGTGGATAAGGGGGAGATTACTGTACACGCTTGTTGTAAATCTTTCTATCCTCCCCACCTACCCAAAGTAAAATATACTGCATTTTCCCATGTATAAGACACACATTTTACACCAAAATTTTGGGGTCTAAAAACTGGGTTCGTCTCATACAGTGGTTGTAGACTTGTTTTACTTACATTTCCCACTTTTTCGCACTTGTTTTTGTGCTCATTGTTGAAGACATTGATTCGTCATCAGACACAGACCAGGACAAGCTAATGGACGGGAGTTTTGACAGTGATGAGGAGTTGTATGAATTTTATGATGAATAAAACTTGAGTTCAATAACCTTCTGTCATACATTTTTTTTCAAAATTCAAGCCCCAAAATTAAGGTGTGTCTTATCCGTGAGGGAATATGGTAAGCTCCATTAGAGCTGGGCAATAATTTTAATCACCATTGCATATATACCTCTCAAACAGTGTCTGGCATATAACAGACAACAATTTTAACCCTTGGCTCAACTTATTCTTGTTCCTGGTTTCTTTCTTCTATTTTATTATCTGTAATATACACAGGCAGACCTCGGAGATATTGCGGGTTTGGTTCCAGATCACTGCAATAAACTGAGTAACACAATAAAGCCAGCCGTAATATTCTGCTGCTGGAGGGTCTTGCCGTCAATCTGTAAAAAACGCAACACCTGGGAAGTGCAATAAAATGAAGTATGCCTGTGTGTGTCCTTAAACCACTTTAAATTGTTTTGCGGAGAAAATAAGTATGTACCTTTTAACCAGACACAATACTGAATAGTCAGAATAAGTGTCTAGTGAGTAAAGGAACAAGAAACATATTCAGCTACTCACTATAAATGGATATTAACACAGACTTCAAGTAGTAGCCTACCTGCCAGAGGGAGGGAGTGCAGAGCCCTATACCACATGGAGGAGCATGGCTAGCCCCACCCGCTGTGACAGCCTCTTTAAGAATGAAGCTTACTACGTTTCCCCTTTCATGATATTCCTCTGAAAGTGGACTCTATAGAGAAAAATGGCATTGCCACAAAGAAAGCACAAAATGATGAATATGAAAATTTGTTGAACATGGTTGTCAAAGGATCCCAGTGTACAAATGCTAAAATGGACATTGTCACGGAGGAGCCATCGAATCCCATTAAACAAGACATAAAGGATGGCAAGCTATACCATGTGGCAAGTATCTTTCCTTCTGAGGATTACATATAGAATTACAGTGCCCTCCCTCAGACCTGGGACCATCCCTATCAAAAAGCTAAGTGCACAGACTGCTGTGGAGATGATCCCATTGATGTTTGTGAAATAGGCTCAAAGGTTCCTTCTTGTGGAGAGACTCTCATAAAGAGCCTGGCGACTTTGGCTCCTATTCCTCAAGGTGAAACAGACTGGAAATTAATCGCTGCCAATGTCAGTGATCCAGAAGCCTGAAAATTCCATGATATTGACCGTTAAGAAATACAAAGCAGTTATTTAGAAGCAACACTTAATTCATTTAGATTTTTATAAGGTGCCAGAAGAAAAAATCAGAACAACAGTTTGCTTTTAATAGAGAATTTTAAAGGCTCTAAATGTTGGAAAGTACTGCTTATAAAGAAGTGTGATGGAGGGGCTATAAATTGCACAAACATGCAGCTATGCAACAGTATTTCCCATTGGGCTCAAAAGGAAGCAAGATCATTAGCTGAATCAGTATCATCTCCACTAAAGAAAGTAACAAAGAAGAGCAAGGGTGGCACTTCCTTGGCAAGTGATGGGAACATTTGCCATCAAGATTCCAATCTCTAAGAACTATGAGAGTCTGCTGACTTTCTGTTGAAACTTCATTTTCCCCCAAACTTTCTGAGATATGCATTATGTAAATAAACATTGGAATTAAAAAATATATATTGGAGTCTGACCAGTGCTGGCGTAGTAGACAGAACGTAGACCTGGGACACTGGGGTCCCAGATTCGAAACCCCAAGGTCACTCACTTGTGCACGGGCTCACCAGCTTGAGCGTGAAGTCAATGACCTGATCCCATGCTCACAGGTTTGAGCCCAAGGTCGCTCGCTGGCTTGAGCAAGGGGTCACTGGCTCGGCTGCAGCAGCCCCCTACCCCAGTCAAGGCACATGAGAAAGCAGTCAATAAACAACTAAAGTGCCACAACGACAAATTAATGCATCTTATCTCTCTCTCCCTTCCTGTCCCTCTCCTGCGTGCATTAAAAAAAAAGAAAAATAATTGTGGAGTAATTTGAAAATACCTTCCAAATTATGGTATGCAGCTGATCCTTGAACAATAAAGGGGTTAAGGGTGTAGACTTCCACAGTTAAAAACCTACATATAACTTTTAACTCCATACTGTACACTGGAAGCCACACTATAGCCAAAACAGTTTATGTACATGTATATTTTGTATATTATATGTATTATATATTGTATTTTTATAATAAAGTAAACTAGGAAAAACAAAGTATTAAGAAAATCATAAGGAAGAGATCATAGATTTACAGTTCTGTATATATTTACTGGAAAAAATCCATATTTAAGTGGACTTGAACATTTCTTTTCTCTTTTTACAAATTTTTTTATTTATTGATTTTTGAATGGGGGGGAGCAGAAAGCATGAACTCGTAGTAGTTGCTTCCAGTATGTGCCGTATGACCAGGCAAGTGCAGGGTTTTGAACCAGCGACCTCAGCATTCCGGGTCGATGCTTTATCCACTGCGCCACCACAGGTCAGGCAGTGGACTTGTACATTTCAAACCCGTGTTGTTCAAGAGTCACTTGTATCTGGGTTGATTTGCTATATCTGGTTTACCTGAAACATATTTGGTTTCCCTACAGAAAGGAGTATTTTAAATATTAAAAATGTGTGACATGCCTGACCAGGAGGTGGCGCAGTGGATAGAGCATTGGCCTGTGACAAAAAGAACCCAGGTTCAAAACCCTGAGGTCTCAAGCTTGAGCACGAGCTCATCCAGCTTGAGTATGGGATCACAGACATGACCCCATGGATGCTAGCTTGAGCCCAAATGTCACTGGCTTGAAGCCCAAAGGTCACCGGCTTGAGCAAGGGGGTCACTGGCTCAGCTGGAGCCCCTCCCCCGAGTCAAGGCACATATGAGAAGCAATCAATGAACAACTATGGTGCTGCTACGAAGAATTGTTGCTTCTCATCTCTCTCCCTTCCTGTCTGTCTGTCCCTATCTGTCCCTCTGTCTCTCTCGCTAAAAAAAAATAAAATGTACGACATTATAAGAAGAAATATTAGCATTTGCTCTTCACATTATAAAAACCATAGGTGGTACTTTGAAAGGGTAGCTAATCTTCAAAAATTTTATTCACATAAAGCTCTGAAAGATTCTATTCCACAATATCTAATCTGAAGTAATTTGAAGTTATAATTTTGTTAATATTAGTTAGCCAAACAAAAATAATTGTTTTTATTAGTGAAATAGTGAAATAAAAAATGTTTACATTCCAAATTATTTAGAAAGTCATTATACAACTACATAGTTTTCTGTATATTTTAGCCCATAATTATAGTTGAAATAATTTTATAATACTAATATAAATTGGTTAAAATTATTATCACAAGAAACTTTGCCATTGCTATATAGTTGTACTACAAATTTAAGGTTTTATACATATTGGTGTTTATTTTATTCTGAGAGAGTTAAATTTCAAGGAAGAAATATCAGGAAATAGTTGTTTTCCCTGATATTCTTTATAAAGCTAAAATCATTTTTTTAAATCCTACATATATTTATTCAAACTCAGAAACTTATAGAAAAATATTAAATACTGAGCTGTACATAAACTTTTAGTCAAGAACCAAGATCAAAAAAAAAAAAAGAATCAAGATCATTACAATATTTTGCAGTGGGTTCCCCCCACACTTTAAAAAGAATCAAGACTCTTTAATATGGTCTATAAAGACCAACCCAGCGACACCCCACCCACATGACTGTGTTCATCCCACATCTTTCCTTCACTGGCTCACTGAGCTCCGGCCGCACTGGCCCTGTTCCCACGATGCACCGAGCTTTCTCTGAACTCCTGTCTGGGATACAGGGCTCTCCCAGACTGTGGACGACAGGGTCCTCCTCACCGAGCACGCAGAGCTCACACAATGCCTGCCCTTCAGAGAGACATTTCCCTCTGGGCTCCCCTTCCCCAAATTACATTCCATTTTCAGGTAGCTGCCCCATCTTTCTCTACTTAATATCACATTACCCTATTTTATTTCTTCATTATATTTACCACTCCCTCAAATTATCTTATTTGTTTGTAGGTTGACGTCTGCCTCCTCTACCAGAATGTAAGCTTCGTGAGAACAGACACTGCATTTACCTTGTTTACTGCAATCTTTCAAGGACCTAAAATGAAATGAACACTAGACTATTGTAGTACATGTGCAGGTTGATAAGATTGTGGTATTTCGTAATCACTGTAACACCTTCTACTGCTCTCTTAGGCTTCTGCTGTGCTGTTTTCCTACCCATGAGCAGCTACCACGAGGAAGTTAGTTAACAAGAAATACGAACAAGTAAGTTTCATGCTGTATAATCGGTTCCGAGAATGGCCTGAGGTTTCAGAATTAACAGCACGTCTTTCAACCTGCACAATTATCCCACATATCAATAGCATTAGTAATTATAAGTAAATTGCTCATTGTGTTCAGATAAAAACTATCATATAAAATTTAGCATCTAAGAGTAATGTACTAGCAGTGGCAGAGCATGGGCCCAGCATGTGGATGTTCTGGGCGTTGGGTTCCAGTCAGGACACAGAAGTGACCATCCGCTTCTCCACCCCCCCTTCTCCTTCTCTCTCTCTCTCTCTCTCTCTCTCTCTCTCCCCCCCCCCCTCCATAGCTGTGATGCGACTGGAGCGTGCTGACCCCAGGTGCTGAGGATGGCTCCGGGCCTCCGCCTGTGGTGCTAAGAAGAGCTTGGTTGCTGAGCAACAGAGCATCACGCCTTAGTGGGCTTGCCGGGTAGATCCCAGTAGGGGTGCTAGTGAGAGTCTATCTCTGCCTCCCCTCCTCTCACTTAATAAAATAAAAGCAAAAACAAAAAATGGCCTGACCACGTGGTGGCACAGTGGATAGAGTGTCGAACTGGGATGTGGAGGACCCAGGTTTGAGACCCCAAGGTCGCCAGCTTGAGCACGGGCTCATCTGGTTTGAGCAAGCTTACCAACTTGAGCCCAACCAAGGTCACTGGCTCGAGCAAGGGATCACTTGGTCTGCTGTAGCCCCCCAGTCAAGGCACATATGAGAAATCAATGAATGAACTAAGGAACTGCAACGAAGAATTAATGTTTCTCATCTCTCTCCCTTCTTGTCTGTCTGTCCCTATCTGTCCCTCTCTCTGACTCTCTCTGTCTCTGCCACAAAAAAAAAAGTGAACAGAACCTCAGAGACTGATGTGATACCAGAGAACATACCACAACATATGTGTAATGAGAGTTTTATACAAAAAATAGAGGGGGGGAGGAAAGGACAGAAAAAATATTTAAATAAATTATATTCAAAACATTTCAAACTGTTGAAAAATATTAATCTATAGATCTCAGTTTATTTATCCCAAAATAGAATAAACATGAAGAGATTGACACCTAGACACATGATAATAAAACTGTTAAAAACCGCCTGACCAGGCGGTGGCGCAGTTGATAGAGCATCAGACTGGGATGCAGAAGACCCAGGTTCAAGACCCCGAGGTTGCCAGCTTGAGCAAAGCTCGCCAGCTTGGACCCAAGGTCACTGGCTCCAGCAAGGGGTGGTTTGGTCCACTGAAGGGCCGCAGTCAAGGCACATGTGAGAAAGCAATCAATTAACAACTATGGTGTTGCAATGGCAATGAAAAACTAATGATTGATGCTTCTCATCTCTCTCCATTCCTGTCTGTCCCTATCTATCCCTCTCTCTGACTCTCTCTCTGTCCCTGTAAAAAAAACTATTAAAAACCATCAAGAAAATCTTGAAAGCACAGAGAAAAACAACTCATCGAAAACAATTGATCAGAAAGCAGGAAATGACATATTTAAAGATGCTGAAATAAAAAAATATGTAACAAAGAATTCTATATCCAGCAAAACTATTCTTGTAAAATAAAGGTAAGATAAAAACAATCCCAAGGAAACAAACACTAAGCTAATTCACTGGTAACAGACCTTACAAAAAACCTAAAAGAAGTCCATCAAACTAAAGAAAAACCTGATCATAACTCAAATATACACACACAGAAAAAATAAAGAACACATTAAGGTAAATATATTTGCAGCCCTGGCTGGATAACTCTGTTGTCTAGAGTGTTGTCTCCATATGCAAAGGTTGTGAGATCCATCCCAGGTCGGGGCACATATAGGAACAAATTGATGTTTGTATGCGTGTGTGTGTGTGTGGTGTGTGTGTGTGTGTGTGTGTGTGTCTCTCAAATCAATCAATAAATTTTTTTAAAAAGTAAATATACTTGCAAATATAAAAGTTTAAATATTTTTTCTTAACTGTTTTAAAACACAAACCACTACAAAAAAATTATAAAACTGTATTGTTGGGCTTCTAATATTTGCAAATGTAGTATATATAACAATAGTAACAAACAAAAGAGGGGAGAAAATGAAGCAAAGTTCCTATATTTTACCCTTAATAAATTAGTCTATCTGAAGTAGACTGTGATAAATTAAGATACATAGTGTAATTCCTAGAGCTACCTAAGAAAACTCAGTATCAAGTTAAAAAAATAACAAAGGAAAACAAAATCCTGGAAAATATCTATTAACTGTAGAAGAGGCAGAAGATGAATAAAGAAATAAAAAGGAAGTAGAGCGATGGAAAATAACCAGCAAAACTGCAGGCATAAATCTGACTAACAATGATTACATTTAATGAGAACAGATTCAAGTCTCCAATCAAAAGGCAGATATGGTCAAATTTTTTTAAAAAACATTTTAGGCCCTGGCTGGTTGGCTCAGTGGCAGAGTGTTGGTCCATTGTGTGGAAGCCTGGGTTCAATTCCCAGCCAGGGCACACAGGATAGGCGCCCATTTGCTTCTCCACCCTTCCCCCCTCTCCTTCCTCTCTATCTCTCTCTTCCCCTCCCGCAGCCAAGGCTCCACTAGAGCAAAGTTGGCCCAGGCGCTGAGGATGGCTCCATGGCCTCTGCCTCAGGTGATAGATGGCTCCATCCACAACACAGCAATGCCCCAGAGGGGCCTCACCTAGCCTCCTGGTGGGCATGCCGGGTGAATCCCGGACCGCACATGCGGGAGTCTGACTACTGCCTTCCCACTTCTCATTTCAGAATACAAAAAAAAAAAAAAAAAGGCATTTTAACTACATGTGGTCTATAAGACACATTTTAAATTCAAAATACAAATAGGTTGAAAGTAAAAAATAGAAATAAATATGTGCCCTAGCCAGAGCTGGGCTGGGTAGAGCATTGTCCCCATACACAAAGGTTGCTAGTTTGATCCCAGATCAGAGCACATACAGAAACATATCAATGCTTTGGTGTCTCTCTCTTCCTCTTTCTCTAAAAATAAGTCAAAAATAAAAATAAAAAATACGCAATGTAAATAATAAGCATAAGACAGCTAAAGTGGCTACACTTATACCAGACAAAAAGTTACAGACGAATAGGGATCTTTCATAATGACGAAAATGTCGATTTAACAGTAATATAAAACAGTTATATATGTATACCATACCTATTACCAGAACCCAAAAAACATGAAGCAAACATCAACAGAACTGAAAGGAAAAATAAACACTTCAATTATAGTTCAATATCTTACTCTGAATTATTGATAGAACAGCTAGACAGAAAATCAGCGCTGATATAGAAAGTCTTGAAAACTGTCAACCAACTTGACCCAACACCTATACAACATTCAGACCAAAAACAGCAGAATATACTCTTTTCTAGCACAGATGAAACATTCCTCAGAATAGATTACTATAGTAAGCCATAAAAATGTCTTAATAAATTAAAAATGTGAAAAATCATACATAGTATGTTTTCCTACTACAGAGGAGTTAAATTAAAAGTGAACAACAATGAAATCTGGGGAATTCCTAAATAATTGGAAACTAAACAATACATTTCTAAGTAACCTATAGGTCAAAGAATAAATCACAAAGGAAATTAAAAAATGCTTAGAATTGAATAAAAATGTTAAAAAGCAAAGCATAAAAAAATATATGTGGGCCTGACCTGTGGTGGCGCAGTGGATAAAGTGTCGACCTGGGAACACTGAGGTCGCCAGTTCAAAACCCTGCACTGGTCTGGTCAAGGCACATATGGGAGTTGATGCTTCCAGCTCCTCCCCCCTTTCTCTCTTTCTCTCTCTCTCTCTCTCTCTCTCTCTCTGTGTCTCCTCTCTAAAATGAATAAAATAAAATAAAAATTAAAAATTTAAAAAAAAAAACCAAAAATATATGTGGGCCTGACGGGTGGTGGCGCAGTGGATAGAGCATGAAGCTGGGGCGCTAAGTTCCCGAGTTCGAAACCCCGAGGTCGCCGGCTTGAGCACAGGCTCGACAGATTGAGTATGGGGTCACCGCCTTGAGCATGAGATCACTGACATGATCCCAAGGTCACTGGTTTCAGCAAGGAGTCACTAGCTTGGCTGGAAGCCCCCCACAATCAAGGCACATATGAGAAGCAATGAATGAACAATCAAGTGATGCAACTACAAGCTGATGCTTCTCATCATCTCTCTCCCTTCCTGTCTCCCTGTCTCTCTCTCTCTCCCACTAAAAATAACACACACACACACACCATATATATATATATATATATATATATATGGTACAACTAACAGTGTTTGGAGGAAAATTTGTAGATTTACATGCCTAGATAAGAAAAGACAATCTCAAATCAATAACATCAGCTTTTATCTTACAAAACTAAAAAAAGGCAAACTAACCCCAAAGCAAGCAAAAGGAAAGATATTAGAAAGATTAAAATGGAAATTACTGAAATAGAAAATCAGAAAATGGAAAAATTAATTAAACCAAAACTTGTTTCTTTGAAAAGAGCAACAAAAGTGAGAAACCTTTACCTATACTGACCAAGTAAAAAAAAGACACATGCTATTGATATTACAAATTAAAGAAAACATCACTGCCTACACTAGCAAAATTAAAACCATATATAAGATTATGAACTGTATGTCAAAAATACTAAGTAACTTAGATGAAATGGATAAATCCATAGAAATACAATTACTGAAACTAACTCAAAATTAGCAGAAAATCTAGTAAAGAAATTAGTAGTTCGCCTGACCAGGCAGTGGCGCAGTGGATGGAGCATCAAACAGGGACACGAAGGACCCAGGCTCGAAACCCCAGGGTTGCCAGCTTGAGTGCGGGCTCATCAGTTTGAGCAAAAGCTCACCAGCTTGAGCCCAAGGTCGCTGGCTTGAGCAAGGGGTCACTCACTCTGCTGTAGCCTCCCAATCAAGGCACATGTGAGAAAGCAATCAATGAACAACCGAGGCGCCACAACAAAAAATTGATGCTTCTAGTCTCTCTCCTTTCCTGTCTGTCTGTCCCCATCTGCCCCTCTCTCTGTGTCACCAAAAAAAAAAAAGGAAATGAGTAGTTCAAAATTTTCGCAGAGAATGAACCAGGCCCAGATGCTCTCACTGGATAATTCTATCAAAGATATTCAAGGACAGAAATAATACCAATCCTTCACAAACTCTTAGAAAGTAGAAGGAACACGTCTCAATCCATTCTATGAGGTTAGTATTACTGCTACAAAATCCAAAGACATCACAAGGAAACTACAGACCAGTAGCTTTCATAAATATAGCCACATAGCCACAAAAATGTTTGACTAAACGCTAGCAAACTAAATCCAGCAACATAAAAGATTATATTCAACAACCAAGTGAGATTTATCTCAGGAATATACGGCCGGTTTATTATCTAAAAATCAATTAATATAATACACCACATTATTGTAATAAAAGACAGAAACTACATATTCATCAGATACTAGCATGACCAACCATGCTGGTTTGTCCAGAAATGAGGGTTTTCCCAAGATGCAGGACTTACAGTGCTAAAAAGAGGACAGTCCTGGGCAAACTGTGACAGTTAGTTATGCTAACAGATGCAGATAAAGCATTTGACAAAGTCCAATGTCCCTTCAGGATAAAAACTCTGAAAAGCAACGATTAAAAAAGGAACGCTCTGGCAAACATGGAGATCTGCTATAAAACACTGTGCCTATGCCCTGGCTGGTTAGCTCCTGGTTAGAGTGTCATTCAGATACATCAATGTTGTGGGTTCGATACCCAGTCAGGGAACATATAAGAATCAACCAATGAATGCTTAAATAAGTGGAATATAACAAATGGTTTGTTTCTCTTTCTCTCTCTTCTCTCCTTCTCTAAAAATCAATAAATAAAAAGTACTATGTCTATACTTACCAATACTTAGTACACTTAAAAAGGGGGATAGATCTCAATGTGTTCCTACCACAATAATTTTTTTAAGTATAAGGTATAATACTGAAAACTACAAAAACATTACTGAGAAAAGTTAAAGATCAATAAATGGAAATAAATTTTCATGTTCATGCATTAGACAATTCAATATTGTAAGGTGGCAATTCTCTCTAAACTGCCGTACAGATTCAACACATTTCCCATCAAAATTCCAAGACTATTCTGCAGACATTGACAAGCCAATTCTTTTTATATAGAACCCAGGATAACAACAATTTTTAAAAACAAGAACAAATTGGGGAACTAACACTACCTGGCCACGTAAGACATGATGGTACTGGCATAAGAACAGACATACAGATAATGGGAAAGAATCAAGAGTACAGAAATAAGTCACCATCTATGGAGAAATGACCGTGTTCAACAAAATTACTAAGATAATCAATATGCAACTGACCTTTATTTCACACCATACATAAAAATTAACTCAAAATAGATCATAAACTGAAATATAAGAGCAAAAACTCTAAAATGTGCAGAAAAAAACAAAGGAGAAAATCATCAAGACCTTGCATTAGACAGAGTTCTTATGACAACAAAAGATTAATCTGTAAAATAAAAAACTGGAAAATTAAACTCCATTAAAACTTAAAATTTTGCTAAAAGAAATTAAAATGTTTGTGCTTCACAGCATTCCATTAAAAAAAAAAAGCGCCACACACTCTGAGATAAAATGTTTGCAAATAATGGATCTAATAAACTAGCATCTAGAACATATAAAGAATTGTCACAACTAATAATAAACGGGCAAAAGATTTGAACAGCTATTTTACTAACAAGTATGTATAGATGGCTAATAATCATGTAAAAAATGCTTGACACCTTGAGTCTTTAGGAAAATGCAAGTTAAAACCACCAAAATTAGTTAACCACTTCACACCCAGTAGAATGGGTATAAAAAAGAAGACAATAACAAATGTTGGCAAGACTGTGAAACTGGAACTTTCCCATACACTGCTGTTAGGAATGTAAAATGTATAGCCACTTTAGAAACAGGCTGACAGTGTCTTAAAAAGGTAACCAGATGACCCAGCATTTCTTTTTTCTTTTTCTCTATTGTTTTTATTCAGTGAGAGAAGGGGAGGCAGAGACAGACTCCGGCATGTGCCATGACTAGTATCCTCTCCCTGCCTTCCCAAGCCCACCAGGGGGTAATGCTCTGCCCATTTACGGTGTTGCTCCATTGCTCAGCAAGAGAGCTCTTATCACCTAAGGCAGAGACCATGAAGCCATCCTCAGCATCAGCAGCCAACTCACTTCAATTGAGCCATGGCTGCAGGAGGGAAAGAGAGAAAGAGAGAAGGGGGGAGGTGGAGAAGCAGATGGGCGTTTCTCCTGTATGCCCTGACCGAAAATAAAACCCAGGACAGCCACACGCCAGGCGGATGCTCTACCACTGACCCAACCAGCCAGGACCCACCCAGCATTTCTATTCCTAGATATCTACCCAAGAAAATGGAACCATTTGTCCACATAAAGACCTGTACTCAAATGTTCAAGTAGCATTATTTGCAACAAAAACTGGAAACAATTCAAATGACCATCAACTGGTCAACAGATTAAAATGTTGTATATCCATATAATAAAATACTATTCAGCAATAAAAAACAACAAAATACTATGATACGTACTACAATAAACATAAACTCCAAAAAATATTATAACTGAAAAAAGCCAGATGCAAAAGACTACGTATTGCATGATTCCATTTATATAAAAATATTCAGAAAAGGCAAATCTATAGATAAAACACATTATCACTGGCTTCCTGGGGCTGGGGGTGAGAATAAGGATTAACTACAAACAGGGTGAAGGGAATTTTTAGAAGAAACAGAAATGTTCTAAAACTGGCTTTTGGTGATAATTTCACAGTTCTACATATTTACTGATTGAATTGTGCACTCAAAGTGGATTGAAGTTTTGGTATTAAGTAACTCAGAAGGCTGATTCTCCTTAAAGTGTACATAACCAAGAGAAATGAAGACACGTCCATACAAAAAACTGCACACAAATGTTCATAGCAGCATTATTCATAATAGCTAAAAAGTGGCAATTCAAATGTCCCTCAATCAATTAATAAATAAATAACGTGGTATATCCACACAATGGACTATTATTTAGCAATACAAAAAAGTGAGATACTGACACATGTTCCAACATAGATGGGTATACTCTGCAGACTTTAAGTGAAAGAAAGCAGTCCAGAAAAATCCCATGCGCAGAATAGGCAACCCTACCAGCAGAAAGTAGGTCAGCAGTGCCTAGGATGGAGGGTGTTGGGGGAAAATGGAAAGAAGTGACGGCTAATTGGTATGTACTTCCTTTCAGGAGTGATGAAAATGTTCTAACATTAGTGATGGTGTTGGCTAGCACAACTCTGTGAACAGATTAAAATCCACTGAACTGTACACTTTAAATTGGTGAACTGAATGGTATGGGAATTATATCTCAATAAGGCTGTTACCGAAGAAAAAAGAAAACCTTGGTGTGCAATATGTGAGCTGGTTAAGGCCATCAACACTGGTAGGGCCTACCACAGCCACAGTTACCAACCTATTAATTTAGGATTAAAGAAGAAAACAACTCGCCTGACCTGTGGTGGTGCAGTGGATAAGGCATCGACCTGGAATGCTGAGGATGCCAGTTCAAAACCTAGGCTTGCCGGGTCAAAGCACATATAAAGAAGCAACAACTATGAGTTGATGCTTCCTGCTCCCAACCCCCCCTTTCTGTTTCTCTTCTCTCTCTAAAATCAATAAATAAAATCCTTAAAAAGAAACCCAAAACCTCAAAGTTACAAATTCTTTCCAAAGAAACTCTCATTATTTTGTATGTATGACTGAAATGAGAAGCAATAATTAATCAATTACTTCAGATGTCCGTATTTCAACTTTCTATTTCATGCATTTACTAGGAGATACCTCAATTGACATTCATATGAACATACTGTGTAAATAGTTGCACTATATATAAACTTTATTTATTCCTAACTTCTTTTAAACGCAGTTCATCAGCTTCCAGTCTTCATTAAAGTCATTCTACCTTTGGAGGAAAGGAAGAAACTTTGAAACAAAAAACATCCATTCCTATCCTAGTAAAAGGTATACAGTACACTCTCCAAAGCTTCTAGCACTCTTCCAGAGAAAGTGCTTTATTTCACAGAGACTCTCCACAGAGACTCACCGATGAAAAAAAAAGTAAACCTGATTACCAAACACACACGATTACTGTTCTCTCATCACTGGATTAAAATTTAAACCACACAGTTTAAGTAAATGTTCACATACCCGAGAAAGGAAGAAAATCCTACAGCTTTACAATTAAGTGTCCCATCTTACTCATTTAACGAAGTACTAAAAACTTAAAAGCTACTCCGCAGTGAATCCAGCTCCTAGAGAAAGACAGCTCAGGATGCCGGCCAATGAGAAACATTAGAAACTGTGCAATATGGATTACTCTTGGCGTTTTAGAATATTTTCTCCGTCCTCTACTAACACGGAATATAAATGTCCTATTGGAGAAAGAGGAGCTCCGCTGCTCTGCCCGCCAAGCTGCCCGGGCAGTCACCACCAGCCCCTGCAGAGCCTGCCCCGAGCTCCTCCTGCGCCCCCCGAAACAGCCCGTACGTAGCACGGTCCCCGAGGGCCAGCTTCGCCGAGAGGATCCAGAAGGCGGTCACTGGGCGCGCGTGTTACAGAGCCCGTTTTTGTTTTGTTTAAAAACAGATCCGTCACAGAGCCAAGCCTCCCTAACCCCGGGGAGCAGGGGAAGTGGCAGCAAGGGGCCGGCGCGGAGCGCGAGAATAAAAGAATGAGCGAGTACAACCTGCCGGGCCAGCTCGCAGCTGAGGGAAGGAAGGTGAGAGGCGGCGGCAGGCCCGCGGGGAAGGGAGCTGCTCGCCAGCCCTCCACGCCACCCCGAGCGGCCCGAGCCGCCCAGGTCCCGCCCCGAGCTGGCCGCCCTGCCCCGGCGCCGGCCGCAGCCTCCCGCCCTACCGGACCCTCCCAGGACGCGCTTCCTCCGGAGCCGGACCCCCGCCTTGGCTGGCCTCCCCGCGGGAGAAGGCGGGTCAGTTCGGTCCGCTTCTCGGCAGAGGTGACTCGCGCGGCGATGTAAACACGGCGAGCCCAGCTGCGCGCGGCCCATCCCCCCCCGCCGGGGTCCGTAACCCGGTCCCTCAGCCCTGCCCCGTGCCCCGCGCCCCGCACGCCCCACACTCCCGCACTCCCCGCGGGCCGGCGCGCAGCGCGCCTTCCCCTTTCTCCGCTCCTCGACCGTTGCCCGCCCGCACCAGCCCCCTGCCCCCGCTCCCGGCGGGTGTCACAGCCACAGCCTCCGGAAAACCCCTCCGCAAAGCACGGAGCAAACAACACAGGCGCGGGGCGGGGGACGCGGCGGGAGGAGGCGGCACACGGGACGGCGAGGCTGCCCGCCGCGCCCCCGGCGCTCCCTCCCGCAGCCTCGGCTGCCCGCGCTCTTACCTGCTCTCCGCGTCTCTCGGGAAGACCGCGGCGTCGCTTTCCCTCCCGGCAGGGCCGCGGACTCGCCGCCGCCGCTGGCCGGGCGTCCGGAGGGACCCGGGGCCTCCCCGGCAGCCCGAGCCGCTCCACTGGGAGAGGAGGAGACAAAACAGCGCGCGCCGCCCCGCGCAGCGCCCCCCGCCCGCGCCGCCCCACCGACCCCCAACCGCCGAGGCGACGGCGGCGACACAGAGCCCGGCGCGGGGAGCAATGGTGGCCCCCGCCCTCGGCCCGCTCCCCTCCCTCCACCCTCCTCCACCCCCCCGCAAGTCGGCTCCTCCCCCTCGGCCTCCTGCCGCCGCCACCAGGACACTCGAGTCCGCCTCCCCCACCCGGCCCGCTCCGAGCGCTCCTCCCCTCCCCACGCGCCGGGTGCGGGGGGGGGGGCGGCACCGCCAGTCACCTCAGCGCCTGTCAAAGCGGGGTCGGCTATTTATACCCTGCGGGGCCCGCCGCCCTCGGCCCCCACCGGCCCGCCCAAACCTGCCTCCCTGGCTCTCTCGGATCTCACCCGCCCCCGATCCCCAACTTCTCCCAAACCCGCCTTCTCGGGTGCTGACTCTGCCCACTCGTCCCACGCCCCGCTCCGAGCTCCCCGGAGCCGCTGGCCCGGCTGGCGCAGGGACTCCGACGCGCCGGGGCCGCGCGTGCACCTGCAGCGCCCGCCCGCTCTTCCCAGCCGGCCGGGGCCGCACGCACACACCCTCGCCACTCTCGGAGCGCCCCGCGGGCCCGCCCCGGCTTCCACCCCATCCCCGGCTCTGGGCTCCAGCCCTCCTCCTCCCGGACTGCCCAGCACTCGGGCAGTCTGACAGTTACTGGGGGCCGGGGCTGGCAGGCTCCTAGCCCGCGTCCCTCCTGTCTCCACTTCTCAGCGGGGCTGAGTGCAGGGCGGGGGCACGGGCGGGGAGCCGCGCACCGCCCGCTCGCGCCCGGCCCCGCCCTGGCCGCTGACGCTCGTGGCGCACCGCCCAGCCGGCCGCCCGCTCCTCCTCCCCGCCAGCCCCGAACACCCGCGGGCCCCGCCCCGTTCCCAGAAATTACCACCCGCCCAACGGCCGGGCCGCGCGGCGGTTGGTCCCCGCGTTTGCTGACGGTCGGGCGGCGGAGCTCAGCGCGCAGCTGCGGAGCGAGGCGGACGGCCCCTTGGCGCGGTTCCCGGAGCTGCGGACGGCTGCATCGAGCCATTGTCGCTCCTCGCTCGGTCAGCGACGGAGAAGTAACTCAAGTACGAGTATTGTTGGCGCGAGAATGCGGGAGTGGATTGACGCGGGAGTATCTGGGCCTGAACCCCACAATTCGAAAATGAAAAGCCAGCAGTAACTGCACGTTTTTGGTTTCCCCACATTCACACAAAGGGTCTCACGCGCCTTCAAGTGCACAAAGCCAATGACACAGTGCCCTGGGTTGTCCTGCGTTAGAAGCACCTCATTAATGACCTTTCTTATACACAATTGTGCATGCAAATCCCTCAATCTCTTCCACACCACCTCCACACTTTTCCAACGCTGCATTTTCTGGTACAGTATTTGTTTCTTTAACAAAGAGCGTGACTGCCCCGTGCGCGTGAGGACTGATTTTGCTTCCCTCCGGCTCCTGCAGCCCCACTCGAATGGACCTGGCGCGTTCACCAGGTTCGTTTCTCTGCACCATCCTTACCCCTTTTGCTGTTCCACAACCAGTGCTGCGCGAAGAAGAAACCCGGAGGAGTCTTAAGTGCTGCTGCTGTTCTTGGAAGTAACGTGGGAACCATGGAAATAACCCTAGGGTAGGGCTCAAATGTCAGAGAACCGCAGGAGGCCCCACCGACTTAAGTCTCTAAAGAACCTAAGAATTTAATGATCTGCTCTTTCTTTTTTAAAGCTGTCAATGCTTCTTTATTTAGTGGAAGGAGAAGGGTGATTCTTCCTTCCCTATTTTAAAAAGCAACTCTGGGGACTTATTTTCTTAATTAAACGACTTTTAAACAAAAGGGAAACCCGGATAGCAAATAGGGTTAGTCAAAAAGGTTCTCTTAACTCTAATGAAGTTTTAGGATTCCTGAATTCTAAAGCATGGAAAGTCTTGTAATCTTTTTGAACTAAAGAATTTATAAAGCCTTGTAACATTCAAACCATTAATACACAGTAAACAGGATACTACAAGCACAGCACCCTTTCTAGAGCAGTATTTCTAACCCTATTTCCTGGTAAAATAATCTATCACTTGTGGGAACCATTGTTCACTTTGATATTTGAAGGATTTAATAATCAATGTTACCGCATCTCCATGACAAAAACATGGCATGTTACCCGGCAAGCAAGGACAAAGCCTGATTCCTAGAGTTAGGAACAGATCTCACCAGCAGAGGTAAATCATTACTGTTGTCGGCTACCATTAGAAGAAATATATCTATCTCCCTTACTGCCAATTGGAAGTAAGCTGGAAGGCCCCAGATGGATAACCTTGGTAGATAACATTATTCTTCCCAATTCCTCACTGCACTAGGCATGCATACCCTTTGAAATGTGGCTGTGTAGTTAGTTATGTAGTTCCTTTCATTAGAGATAGAGTGTTTCTCCATCCCACTTATGTTGAGCTTAGGTCATTCTACTCATTCCACTTGCTTTTGGCCACAGGACTGTGCACAGAAGTGACAGTATGACAGTACTGATCCTGACCTTAAGAGATATGGCTTGTGTCGTTCCAAAGCGCAGAAGTTGCCGGTTCGATCCCAAGCCAGGGCACATACAGGAACAAAGATCAATGTTCCTGTCTCTATCTATCTATCTCTCTCTCATTCTCCCTCTTCCTAACATCAATAAAGTAAACATTTTTTTAAAGCAAAAAGAAAAAGTTTTACATGATTCTGCTTGCCTCTCTCCACATCTGCCTTTCACAATGTGAAGAACATGCCTGAGTAATCTGGGGGTCCAAGGAAAATGAAAGACACGGAGCAGGTTTAGAAGGACCCTCAGCTTGGAGCCAGTGCCAGGAAGAAAGGATCGTTAAACACAGTGTTTGGGGATGGTTTCCTACCCAGAGTTAGCGTTGCCGTCATTGTTATGAAAGGAGACAGAGCAATCTCTCTAAGCATTGGCCTTGAATGTGCCAGACTTGGTATCTCCAAGGCAGTTCCTTGATAACAGGTCTTGTGGAAGCTGGCCAAGTAAGGAACCCAGAAAGTTTGCAGCATAGCATTCTAAAGAGCTCTGGTTCAGTAGGAAAGGGCTGATGTGGCCATCAGTCCTAGAAATATGCTCACAGCACAGGATGTGTCTGTGTTGTAACTGGACTGCTTTTACTTAAATGTAACCCTTTTTTTAATACTGCACAATTTGTTTTTAATTATACAGGTTCATTTTTATACTCTCATCATCGATTTTCAAATAATACAAAATAGATTTTTTTTTGAAATCGAAGTCTCCTTTCTTTGTCTACTTCCTTTCCTACTCATAACCCTCCACACATCCCCAGCCATACCTGCCATACCTCCACTCTTCCACAGGCAACTGTAAACAATTATGGGCTTAGTTTTTTGTGCACTTATACACATATCCATGCATTTATAGGGATTAAATATATGTATTAGGCAGAATGCTTTTGTACTTCTTTTCTCTGTTTATTTCTCTTTGTTCTAATACAGCCTTTTTTTAAAATTTCAGCCTGTCTTCAGTAAGATAGGTTAACCAAGGGTGGAGGTTTTCCTGCTTTTGTACCATATTTGTATATGCTAAATAGGACGAGGATCCTTTAGGGCCCAGTTTAGGGGTAGAAGTGATAATCAACATGAGGAACAGAAGACTAAATTCTTTGAGTGGTAGCCAGGAAATCATTTGCCCCTCCAAAACTAGAAATGCTTTTTCTTGGCATTATTTCAGCTATAGTAAATACCAACAGTCATAAAAACAGTCATGTTGGCCACTATGAGCATAATACTAGATACTTTCTGTTCATTAATCCTACTAGTTCCATGTACCCATATTTCTTCATGTATAAGATGCACCCTTTTTCGAAAAAAATGGGGTCTAAAAACTGGGTACATCTTATACAGTGGTTGTGGAATTTCAAATGCCATAGATGGAACTGAGGACGAGACAATTTATGAGGACAGTGATTCATCATCAGACACAGATGAGGACAAGCTAATGGATGGGAGTTTTGACAGTGATGAGGAGTTGTATGAATTTTATGATGAATAAAACTTGAGTTCAACAACTTTATGTCATACATTTTTTTCAAATTTCAGGCCCCCAAATTAAGGTGTGTCTTATACGTGGGGGATGCAGTAATTACCTCCATCTTACAATTCATATTGAAGGCAAGAGATGTTAAGCTACTTATTCAGTTACACGGTAGACACTGGAGTTCAAGATTGAATCCTTCTTCAGAGCCTGCGTTCTTAACGCCTAGTACTTTTTAATGCAGCCTTGTTTTCACTATTCTTGTCCAAACATCAGGGATGAAAAGTATTGCTTTCATGACACCAGCCTCTTGTCCTAGTCCCCCAAATTCATAGGACACTGCTGCCACCTTGCAGCCCTGCTCATCACCTCTGTTTGGCATCCCTGTTCTGCCCAACACAGCGAGCACCACTGTAGCTGGTTGAGCGTTTTGGCCTGTTCCCTATCTCCCTCTCTCCAGACCCGCCCTTCCCCACTGGTTGCCAACATACTCCCTCTCCTCCAGCCTGTGGCTCCTGCATTCTTCCCATCTGCCACAGGGCGGCTGAGTGGACTTTCCATATCTGCTGATGACAGCCTGCTAAGCAAAAGGAGAGAGAAATTTAAGGCCAGGATAAGAAGTCAATCAATATGGAGGATGAAATAGTCACAGGAAGACCATAATTGGAATGTGAATTCCAGACAGAAAATGATGGAATAAATGGGGAGGGGAGTTGAGAGTCTTAAAATACTGTTAATCTACGTGAAAGACTGTTACCTCCCCTCACGTAAAGGAGAGAGGAAAATAAAAATAGTTTCATAGTTAAAATTAATACTCAAGAGTCCATGAGTAGGTAGGTATAACAATTGTTAATACCTGTACTTACACTACATGTGGTCAGAGGCCTAAGTACCAACAACATGCTTTTGAAATTTAGCATCGTCTTAAAAAGTGTGCACTTTTTATCTTTCCTTTTAATCCTCGCAATGACCCCGGTTGGGAAGGTACTGTTACCATTACTGGCTCTGATGCTCTTCAGGGGCCGCTCAGCTGCCTCCTGCGGCTGCTCCTCTCTGTGTCTCCAGGGTTGAAAGCTTGCTCAGGCCGGCTCCACCCTGTCCTGTGCTCTCCTTATGAATAAATAGGCCATTACCATAGGACATGGGATTTAAAGTAGGTGAAGCTGCCCAGTCACAACTCAATAAGCCTGAAAGTGGCTCATATTCTGCTGGTAGAGAATTTCAGAGCCCACTTGCAAAGTCTCCTTTTTAATTTGATTACATGGTGGAGAAAGAAAACGAGTATGTTAACAAGGATTAATTCTGCTCCCACCCAGTGTGACTGAATAGCAAGTGAGTCCTTTTGTGATCTGTACAAGCCAGAGAAGGAAGCTTCCACGAGTGGAAGAGGCAAGGTGGGAGTCCCCAGCCTCCAGCCCTTAGTCTCTGGGAGCTGTCAGGAATACGACGTACAGTATTTACTCTGACCTATTCTTCTCCCACTGAGGCCTAAAATATTACATGGCTTGCTTTTGTTAATACAGCTAAGCAGAGTTGGAATTGGAATCCAAAATTTTTCTTACTTTTACAAGCTCCCTTTTTGGCACTGAGATAAGAGCTGGAGAAGAAAAAGGTCTTTGGAAATGTTGATGTCCTTGAGCCTCAGGAAAGGAGGTTAGCAACAAGGACTGCCTGTAATTGACTAGATAGGGGCCAGCAAGAGAGGGGGAGTGAGAGAGACTTGGAGAGCAGGTGGGGAATGACAGAAACAGGCTTGGATCTAGTGGGCGGGTGGAGAGTAGGGAAATCAGGGAGCTTAGGCAAATCATAGGGAAGAGCTAAATTTGGTTAGGCAAACAGTGAATTTAAACAGAGCCCATTGTGCCTCACCAGGCGGTGGCGCAGTGTCAGACTGGGATGTGGAGGAGCCAGGTTCGAGACCCCGAGCTCACCAGCTTGAGGGAAGGCTCATCTGGCTTGAGAAAAAAAAAAAAAACACCTCACCAGCTTGGACCCAAGGTTACTGGCTCAAGCAAGGGGTTACTGGGTCTGCTGAAGACCCGCGGTCAAGGCACATGTGAGAAAGCAATCAATGAACAACTAAGGTGTCCCAACGAAAAACTGATGATTGATGCTTCTCATCTGTCTTCGTGTCTATCTGTCCCTATCTATCCCTCTCTCTGACTCTCTCTCTGTCCCTGAAAAAAAAAATTTTTTTTAAATAAACAGACGGTTATCAATGCAACGATTTTGTCTGTAGCCAACTATATCCATCTGTTCAAAACTATCTTGGTTTTCAGGTTTTTCTTTGAATGCCCTGTATATTTTTATAAGGTGATTTCCATTTATTATAAACCAATTTTGGTATTTTACCAACACTTATACTGATGGAAAACTTAATTATTTTTATGTCACTCTATTAAAATTTTTAGTCTTTGATATTTTAAATTTACCATTAGCCCAAAGAGCCCTTCAATCATTAAGGTCATGTGCAGTTAGGCAGGAACTAGATACTATAGCAAAAGCACTAAATCCTGTTTCTCAGCCCTAACGTACTAAACTTCCAAATGACAGCATGCTGAGAAGGCAAGGGACAGATTTATATTGAAGTAAGATGCACATCTGGTTATCAGACCAACTGGGTAGCACTGAGTCTTTTTGAGGGCAAAGTTTTTAAATGGCAACAGTAGGTTTTTCTGTAAATGGATCTTTTTGTGGGTGCATGTGTGACAGAGACAGAGAGCAACAGATAGGGACAAACAGACAGGAATGGAGAGAGATGAGAAGCATCAATTTTTTGTTGCAGGATCTTAATTGTTCATTGATTGCTTTCTTATATGTGCCTTGACGGGGTGGGGGGCTACAGCTGAGCAAGTGACCCCTTGCTTGAGCCAGCGACCTTGGGCTCAAGCTGCTGAGCCTTGCTCAAACCAGATGAGCCTGCGCGCAAGCTGGCAACCTCAGGGTTTCAAACCTGGGTCCTCCACGTCCCAGTTCGACACTCTATCCACTGTGCCACCACCTGGTATCTTAAAAGGAGATTAGTGACTAACTTACAGGAATGTAGTATATGTGATTGACTTTATGGACCCCTCATCCCTCTTAAATATCTTAGCCAGGACCCTGTTTCCCAGTAGCAGATTTTTGGTGTGAGATAAGTGAATGGGATAAAGGAATGAAAAAGTGAGTTAAGAAAGCAAGTCTTTTGTGTACTCCAGGTATGCTAGCTGTGTCTATTCTTGTGGGGAAAGTATTTCAAAGATCGGATTTAAGATAAAAGAGATGACAATCTATGGTATACATACATATATTTACCATGGCCTAAGGCCATTTAGTATGCTAGGTAACAAACACTTAGTTTTTAAAATTTTAGGATTTATAAAGTGAACATCAGTCTGAAATGATAGCATTAAGAAGGTAGCATACAAATCTTCTTGATGAGTATAAAGAGGTAAAGTGTTCCTTTAAAAATATCCTCACAGCCCTGGCTAGGTGGCTCAGTAGTTTAGAGCATGGTCTAGATACACCAAGATTGTGGGTTTGATCCCCAGTCAGGAGTCAAACACATACAATCTGTGAATGCAATAAGTGGAATAGCAAATTGATGTTTCTCTCTGTCTCTCTCCTGTCCTCTCTCTAAAATAGTCGAAGGTTAATTAGCACTCACTGTAATTAAATAGTAATGCTGCCACTCTCCTCAAACAATAAAAAATATAGAAATAATAAATAAATAAATAAATCCCACTCTGGCTGGATAGTTTGGTTTCTTAAGAGCGTCATCCTGAAGCACAGAGGTTTCCAGTTCAATCCCCAGTCAGAACACATGCGGGAACAGATTGAGGTTCCTCTCTCTCTCTCTCTCTCTCTCTCTCTCCTTCTTCTTCTTCCTATCTCACTAAAATCAATAAATTAAAAGAAATTTTTTAAATAAATAAATATGCTGGCGCTGGCCGGTTGGCTCAGTGGTAGAGCGTCAGCCTGGTGTGTGGAAGTCCTGGGTTCGATTCCCAGCCAGAGCACACAGGAGACACACCCATCTGCTTCTCCACCCTTCCCCCTCTCCATTCTCTCTATCTCTCTCTTCCCCTCCTGCAGCCAAGGCTACACTGAAGTAAAGTTGACCCGGGTGCTGAGGATGGCTCCATGGCCTTCGCCTCAGGTGCTAGAATGGTTCCGGTTGCATTGGAGCAACACCCCAGAGGGGCAGAGCATTGCCACCTAGTGGGCATGCCGGGTGGATCCTGATTGGGCACATGTGGGAGTCTCTCTGCCTCCCCACTTCTCACTTTAGAAAAATACCATAAATAAATAAATAAGTAAGTAAATATTCTCACAGATGACACAAGCTTTAAAATACTATAAAAGAATATGTTTTGCCTTAATAAAATATATCAAAGCCTCCAAGCATGAGCCCAAGAAAAAGAACTTCCCAAGTAGGAGGGGCAAATGGTTTATTTATCTGCTACAGCTCTAAGAACGCAGTCTTCCCTGTGACCCTCACTTTGATTGTCACTCCCATTTAACATTCTTGATCTCCTCCCCCCTCTAATCTCATCAGCTGGGAAGCTCTCTGTCTTTTCCTTCTGTTCTCATATACTTTTTTTTTTTTAATTAGAAAGTTTATTTAGAGAGTCACAGAGGTAGAAGAAGTGGACAGTAGAAAAAATTGGCTCAGGAAACAAATTACAGAGGCAGAGAAGGGCCCTTGGAGGTTAGGCGAGGGAAAGGCAAAGCTAACGCGCTGGAGGTGAAGGGGGAGAAGGGAACGAACAGAAGAGTACCCGTCTGCTCCCAGGAGGCAGACCCACACCTCATATACTTTTATTTTTAGGATTCCTCTAGTTCAACCTCAGTGGGAGCCAATCCTATTCTCTGACAACCAGGCACTGATTGGTCCTGCCCCCAGCAGCCATGCTGATGCCATGTGACTTGGTTCTCTTTTGGTTATAATTGCCCAACTCAGCCAGCAAGAGGGCACCTCCTCTAAAGTGGGCCTCCCACAGCTGTTCTCTCGGAAATTTGGAGTTGGGACCAACAGGCTGTCTATAGCCTCCAAACGTGTCTGGCATCTCATATATGTGTGTTGGTAGTAGTGGGGGAGCCATTGTCTACTATATGCAAACTGAGAGCAGGAAAAACACTTCAGCTGAGGAGCTGACAACAGAGCAAGAGGGAAGCATGTGAGTTCCTGGTAGCCTTCTGGATCCAAGCCATTCCAAACTTTCATAGGACATGACGCTTATACAATGTGGGGGCCCTCTTTTTAAAGACTAGAGAATTATAGATACAAAATTACAGCTGAATGTGCCTATTTATCTAGAATGGGAAATAAATCACAAAGAAATCATAGATTTTTAAAAGCTGTATCATTACCTCAAATATTATAGAACCCAGAAAAATAAAATACACTGTACCTTTTTATTAATTAACTGTCTGATATACTTATAAAATAAAATTTTTCTACATTCGTTAGCAACATACTATATTTCCTTTTTTTTGTTTGTTTTAAAAAGACAGGAATGGAGAGAGATGAGAAGCATCAACTCATATCATTTTAGTTGTTCATTGATTGCTTCTCATATGTGCCTTGATCAGGGCCTCCTGCAGTCACTCTCAGCTTGATGAAATGTCCATTCTTTGAGAGTCACCAGAACTGAGCAGAACAGTTGATCTCTCAGAACACGTTCCCTCCAAAGTGTGAGCCAACTGAGTAAAATGAACATAGAAACTGACTTACCCATTTAAATTCTTCTCTGTCTCTCACTGCAATGGTTGGCTTCATGTAAATTAAATGCACATAAAATGGGATTTTATAGTAGAGAAAGTACATTTAAGAGTGGTTAGGTCCAGGAATAAACCCACATCTTTATAGTCAATTGATATTTGACAAAGGAGTCAAGAACATACAATGGGGTAAAGACAATCTATTCAATAAATAGTGGTGGGAAAAACTGGATAGATAAGTGCAAAAAAAAAGAAATTAGACCACCTTCTTACACCATGCACAAGAATAAACTCAAAATGGATTAAAGACTTAAGTATTAGACTCAAAACCATAAAAATTCCAGAAGAAAATATAGACAGTAAAATCTCATACATTTCCTGTAGCAATGTTTTTCTGATATTTCACCTTGGGCAAGGGAACCAAAAGAAAAAATAAACAAATATGATTCCATCAAACTAAAATAATTTTTACACAGCAAAGAAAATGATCAACAAAATTAAACGACAACCCACTAAATGGGAGAACATATTCGCTGATACATCTGATAACAGCTTAATATCCAAAATTTATAAGGAACTTAAAAAACTCAACACCAAAAGAAGCCCAAACAATTCAATTAAGAAGTGGGCAAAGGACCTGAATAGACACTTCTCCAAAGAGGACATACAGATGGCCAATAGACACAAGAAAAGATGCTCAGCTTCACTGATCATCAGAGAAATGCAGATCAAAACCACTAAGAGATATCACCTCACACCTGTCAGAATGGCCATCATCAATAAATAAACAAACAGCAAGTGCTGGTGAGGATGTGGAGAAATGGAAGCTCTTATATACCATTGGTGGGGATGCAGATTGGTGCAGCCACTGTGAGAAGCAGTATGGAGTTGCTTCAAAATTAAAAATGGAACAGCCTAATGCTCCAGCAATTCCACTTCTTGGAATATATCCAAAGAAACCCAAAACAGTAATTCAAGAGAATATATGCACCGCTATGTTCATTGCAGCGTTATTTACAGCTAAGATCTGGAAGCAGCCCCAGTGCCCTTCTGTAGAAGAATGGATAAAAAGCTGTGGGACATTCACACAGTGGAATGTGTAAATGTAAAATGGAAGCTGTAAAAAGAAAAGAAAAGAAAAAATGGAAATCTTATCTCCTGTGACATGAATGGACCTGAAAAGTATTAAGCTAAGTGAAATAAGCCAGTCAGAGAAAGTCAAGTATCATATGATTTCACTTATATGTGGAATCTAATGAACAAAATAAACTTACAAACAAAATATAATCAGTCTCAGATACATGAAAAACAAACTGATAGCTAGCTGTCAGAGAGGACGGGGGTTAGTAGGACAGGTGAAAAAAGAAGGGGTTAAGCAAAGAAAAAACACTTATAGGTACAGACAATAGTGTGGGGATCGCAGGAGGGAAAAGGGGGGGTGGGGAGAAGTGTAGAAGGTTGGAGGATTTTGGTTGGTTTCCCTGAGTTTTACTAGGGGCATTTTCATTATAGAAACTCATCTTCAAAACTAGTAATTCATGGTCTGTGGTTTGAAGGCACCTTGGAAATGATGCCAGGACACCAAGACATATATAGTCCTAGATTTGGAACTGCCTATAAATCTTTTTGTACCTTAGGTCTTCTATCTTTTAAATTAGTAACACCAACTGAACCCCAAATTCAGTGACAGATGACTGACACAATTCTTAGGCTGTTAACATGACTACCGTCTATTAGTTACAAGATTCCCTTGTCAGAGATATTTTCCCCATGCATGTACTTATTTAGGACGGTTTTTCCTGTTTCACAGCTCACTTTTTCCAAATGGGCCACATGGAGAGATAGAGAATGAGACTCTCAGCCCCACCCAACAACCTTTCTGATCTGTGGGATAACAGAGATGTCAGCCAGATACAGATCCGTTCACCCAGGTAGGTGTCAAATACTCCTCTGTCTTTGTTTAACAAACTGGGAAATGTTATTCCCCTAGCAACTACTGTGATCATTTCTCTTAGGAATGAAACCCACCTTTGTTGGGAAAATTCCGTGATTAGCCGGCTTGCAAGCTGGGACCTAAGGGTGAAGCACTGCCCAGCTCAGAATAAGGAGAGGGATGTGCTGATTGCTCTGGGGAGGCCGTGGGTGGAGGTGGAGCCGCCCAGATGGTAGAAATCTGGCTGTGTCCTGGGAGATTCTCGCAACCAGCCACCCCACAGCCCTGGGCGAAAGTACAGTACTAACCTCACAACGTGCTTGGCGGGCATGGAATTCCAGTGGAAAGCAGTGAAGAGCATGCATCTAATGTCCATCTAAGCCTAAGGCAGAAACACAGGGTGTCCTGAGGAAACAAACCTTCGAGGAATTTTCAGAAATCTCAAAGCAGGATCTTGACTCTCAAAGAAGTCCATAAAATAAGTAAGTGCTGTCACCAAGGTTTCCTGAATCTCTGACAGGTGGGGCAGTCCCAGTTCCATCTGGCTTACATTACTCATAGTATTAGGATGAAGGTAGCTTATTGTCAAAATGATAACTACTGAAATGGGTGGGGGAAATAAGAAATAAACATTTTAAACAGTAGAGCACCTTCCTCAAAACCAGGGAGACCACTTTTCACTATCAGAGCAGAAATAAATTAAAAGAAGAAAACTTCCTTGCTATGCTCACAATTTTCAGCAAAATGTGGGAAAGTACTTTAAAATAGAAATTGATTTACTGTCTTGTTGCACAGTACCCACATCCTATCTTTTCATTTTTATTTATTTATTTTAGTGAGGAGAGAGACAGACAGACAGAGAGAGAAGGGGGAGGAGCAGGAAGCATCAACTCCCATATGTGCCTTGACCAGGCAAGTACAGGGTTTCAAACCAGCAACCTCAGTGTTCCAGGTCGATGCTTTATCCACTGCGCCACCACAGGTCAGGCAACACTCATCCTATCTTAAGGGCCCTCAAACAGAAACACACATTTTATCCTTTCTTATCTGGAGATCTAATTCTTTTAGAATAAAGTTGGCCTTTTAAATTTGTTAAAAGATTTCTATTTATTCATTTTAGAGAGGGAAAAGAAAGAGAGAGAGAAAGAAGGAGGGAAGAGCAGGAAGTATCAACTCCCATATGTGCCTTGACAGGGCAAGCCCAGGGTTTCAAACCATCAACCTCAGCGTTCTAGGTTGACATGCTAGCCACTGCACCAAAGTTGGCCTTTTTAAACTGATAAGAACAGATACTACACTTGATCTTAGCCAAAACTTCAAGAAGCTATCTGTTGGTCTTTCACTGACTTAAAAAGTAACACATAGCCATTTGGGAGAAGTTTTAAAATATGAGAGAATCCACGTCCTTTAACATTGTAAACTAGATTGGTCTAGCCTCCCTGAAATGTGAAAATCATTCTTCGTGGTGTGAATGCACATGCTGAGAGCAATTAGTAGTGAGGGTTATAGAACTATCATTGTGCCTTTGGGAAAAAGAATAAAGAAAGAACTTTGGCCCTGACTGGGTAGCTCAGTTGGTTAGAGCATTGTCCTAATGTGCTGAGGTTGAGGGTTTGATCCCCAATCAGGGCACATACAAGACTCAACCTATGATGGCTGAATAAGTAGAACAGCAAATTGATGTTACTCTCTCTCTCTCTCTACTTACTGCCTTTCCTCTCTCTCTAAATATCAATTTAAAAATGAAAGAACTTTGGATTTTATCTATTGAATTATCAGGACTCTTGACAGCCTATGACAAAAACCAACTTGAGCCAACTTAGCCAAATATGGTGACAAATTTATTGGTTCACATATCCAAACCACAGGAGAGACAAGGACAGTTGTGACAAAGACACTCACTTTCAGGATGCTCCCTCTCCATCTTTATTTTTTGCTTCTCTTTGCAATTTGGGTTTATTCTCTTAAGCCAGCTTGCTGTCTGAGACATTGATTGTGACCTTCAGGCCATCGGGGAAAGGGAATAGCCCGTTCTATCCCTCTTGAGTTCTTGTGGCTACTAAAAAAATCTGCACAGGAGAAAATCCCAAGTTTTGCTATGTGTACAGAGAATAAAAAGAATAATTACCTGCGAGAGAAGTGGAATGCACCATTTATACGTCTTTCACATAAATAAACCTTATAATAAAAAATGAATGAATAAGCCTGACCAGGCGGTGGCGCAGTGGATAGAGCATCGGACTGGGATGTGGAAGACCCAGGTTCGAGACCGCGAGCTCGCCAGCTTGAGCGCGGGCCCATCTGGCTTGAGCAAAAGCTCGCCAGCTTGGACCCAAGGTGGCTGGCTCCAGCAAGGGGTGGCTCGGTATGCTGAAGGCCCACGGTCAAGGCACGTGTGAGAAAGCAATCAATGAACAACTATGGTGTCGCAACGGCAACGAAAAACTAATGATTGATGCTTCTCACCTCTCTCTGTTCCTGTCTGTCTGTCCCTATCTATCCCTCTCTCTGACTCTCTCTCTGTCCCTGTTTTAAAAAAGAAAAATGAATGAATAAGCAAAACAGAGACAGATGTATAGATAGAGAACAGGCTGATGATGGCCAGCTGTCAGGGGTAGGGAAACTGGGGCTGGGTTGTAGGGCAGAGGGACTGAGCAAAAAGAAAAACAGAGAAAGCTTCTGGATACAGAAAGAAAAGAAACATTAAATGTGCGGGGATTTGACAAGACAAAGGAACGTAGGTTTGGGGTATGTTGTCAATAAGGAAATTAAGCGGAATGGAAGAGTAAGGCAGTAAATTAGTAAAATTAGCAGGGATTTTTTATAGAGGCTTCTCACCTCTGGATCCTCAATCTCTGGCAATAGGGATGTCTCTTCCCCAGACTGTTTGCTTGTTAGCCCTTCTACAGCACTGCCTCTACTGAAAAACAACTCATAGGAAATTATTCCGCAACTAAATTTGGATTTCATTTTTTTTACTCATCTCTTCTTTGCTTGGAATAACTGTTATTAATCTATCATTGGTTTGGAGCATGTTATTTTCTTATTGGCTTATTAAGAGACATTATTCTATATGCTTTTGGCTTGCAAAATATTATTTATTATAAGTGCAGCAGAGGACGTGTGTTAAATAAGACATTGGCAAAAGCACTGTCAGTCTCTGGGCATAATTTGCTGGGAGAGAAACAGCCGTACACTCTCTCCTTCTCCGTTCCTCCCCCTTTCTCCCTGTCGCCTCTCTCCTGGGGTGAAAGAGGTGTTGGACGCTCTGATTTAGCGCCCTCTTCTGTGTAAAACTTTCGGTGCACATCCAGGCCATTTTCCTTGTTAGCAAGCTTCCTGAGAGTTTCAAACTGTTGGGAGCAAACCTCGTGCATTTGTACACGGGACAAAAAATTGTGTAAATGAACTCTCTGAAAAATGTGGGGAAAACAAAGAAATTTAAAAGGACTTGTTTTCATTATCTCAACAACAGGACGTCTGAAAATCAGATTTGTCTCACTTCCCTTTTCCAAAACAATGCCTAATAACTTTTGAATTCCCAACATTTCTGGGGACAGTTGAGGTCCTTCCTGCTTCCCGGCATGTGTGGTCAGTTTGGCTCAAATGAACTCATAAAAATTCTCAAATAAGTTTTAAAAATAAATAAATGAATGAATTCCCAACCTTTCTGATTTAGTGAACATCCACACCCTTCTATAGGTCAGCAGAACCAAGTTTGCTTCCTTTCTCGTTACACAGTGTATGTTACATATCTCATTACATGAATATTATTTTTTAAAGTTGTTCTAACGAAAGAGGATGTTTGTTTACATTTATAGGGTGTCCTTTATGACAGTCCCATTACCTTCTCTTGTACCTGCTGGAGGGATGGAGGAGACAGAGGACAGTAGCCTTCAATCGGATCATAACTAGGTGGGAAGGGGAAGATGTCCATTCAAATGTATTTGAGACAGAGACACTCATAGAACAGAGAATGCGAGTGCCATAAAGGTCACCCTGCGAATGCCCACCAAGGGTTTCTTCCCCAGCATGACCTTCAACTTCCCTCCTGTCCCCTACGATCCAGACTTAGATGGACAAAGCCCAATCCCAAACTCCAAGAACTAACATTCTGGTCTGTGAGAAGTGCAGGTAGATTAGCCATAACTTTACAAAGGTTTGAGTTTGTCAAGTATCGTTGACCTTGACCACAATGAAATTACATTGCCACCAGGTGTGTCTAGGTGTTTTGGATCTCAAGACCCAAAAAGTAATCGTTGCCAATATGATTCTCAAGGTTGAGATAAACTTGCTTTCTCATGAAATGGTGATTTTTACCAAAATATAAACTTAAAGTTTGCCAGAATGAAAGTTAACCAGTTAGTTTGTTGAAGATCAAAGGAACACATGCAGATCACCTTGAATGATGAGATGTGTTGTAAAGATAGGTAGAAACTTGGGGTTACAAGAAAGGAAGGTAGCTCTGGAAATTGCCTCATGCAGCTGCTCATGCTTCAGGAGATTGTGTAAAATGCACCACAAGCTAAGGACTTCTGTTCATGGTAGCAATCTTAGTTAAAATGACTCACCTTCGCTTTGGTACATCTAGCACTTATATTCTTCAAGAGATCTTTAAGTTGATTTATCACCATTTATTATCCTGAGGCAGAATGCTAGCCAACGTCCATAAAGGCAGCCAGCGCACTGCATGCCTTATGTTGTTGCCTTCTGATTGTAACTAGTGCTCTAGTTCTCGACCCCATCTGCTGTGGCCAGGAAAGCAAGCTTAGCTTCGCCTGCAGTGCATACCTTAAAGCAGAAGAGAAACAACCCTCTAGCCTCTTATTCGAACATATAAGGCTGTGCCTTATTAAACAGATACATATAGGCCCTGGCCAGGTAGCTCAGTTGATTAGAGTGGTATCCCAATATGCCAAGGTTGCCAGTTCAATCCCCAGTCAGGGCACATAAAAAACTCAACCAATGAATGCATAAATAGGTGGAACAACAAACTGATGTTTCTCCATCTCTCTCTTTCTTCTTCTCCCTCTCTAAATCAATACACAGAAAAGTCAAAAAAGCACCTCTATCAAATTCACCTACTTTTATCTATTATCAATATCTTCTCTCTTTCTCGTCTCTCTCTCTCTTTCCCATAGAGATATTTACAAGATGTGTGTTTAAAAGAACATTAATTATATTTTATCCAAAATTTCTAGATATTACATGGCAAGAAGTTTTGGTTATCCAGCTGGCTCTCCTGCCAGAAATGAAATTGTTATATTTATCAGTTTTCTCAGAACACTATATAATTTTTTATGGTTCCACAGAAATAATTGGCTGCAAACATATTCTTTATAATAATCCGAAAAATAATTATAATTAATAAATTATTTCTTCAAAAACAATCATTGTGTTTAACTTTTTCTTTTCTTTTAGTGAGAAGAGAGGAGGCGGAGATACAGACTCCTGCATACGCCCTGACCAGGATGCAACCCACAAACCCCCTACCAGACGATGTTCTGCCTCTCTAAGCTGCTGCTCTGTTGCTCAGCAACCAAGCTATTTCAGCATCTGAGGCCAACTTTGCTTGAACCAGTCAAGCCATGGCTGCAAGAGGGGGAAAAGAGAAGGGGGAGGGGTGGAGAAGCAGATGGTTGCTTCTCCTGTGTGCTCTGACCAGAAATTGAACCCAGGACATCCACATGCCAGGCCAACACTGTACCACTGAGCCAAATGGTCAGGGCCTTGTTCAACTTTTGTAGGCCTTGTTCTACATACTACTTGGGTGGTAATATTGTCCTCAGTATTTTCATGTCTATTTATGCTTTTCCTATATGTTTAATTTTAGTTTTATAAAAATTCTGCCCTGTGACCTACATTTTGCCTAATTTTTAAAAAATAAATTTAGAATATGTTGAATAGGGAAAAAGTAAACAGACACCAAACTGCATCGTGCTGTATTTCTCAGACATGGAAAGGATTCACAAAGCACTCCAGTGAAAGGGATTTGCACATACAAGAGCCCTGGGAAAGAAAGAAGCAAGACACATTTTCTAGGAATAGAAAGAAGGCCACTGTGTCAGATCACAGTAAATGAAGTATATGAGATTAAACTGAAGAGGTAATTGGGGTTGATGCTCAGGACCTTGAAGGTGATGTCAAGGACTTACATGTACCTTTTCAGAATAATGCTAAGCTACTAGGGGCTTTAATTAGCCTTGTATTTGAAAAGATGACTGACTCCAGTGGGAAGAACAGTGTGGAAGATACAAGAGTGGGTATAGAAAGAGCAGGAGAGATGATTGCAGTAGCCCTAGCAAGAAATAATGGCTTGGGATGGGCAACACAGACACAGAGAGGCCAAGGAGAGCGAGCATGCTTAGAAAATGGGTCTTGCCAAAGTGTTGGGCAAAACAGGTTTAAGGGTTACCTTGGTCCTGTAACAAGATAGAAAATTGGCTGAAAAATACTGACGGCCCCGCTGTGGAAGCCAAGGAGGAGGAGGCTCAGATCTCCTTTGAAGCAACGTGCTGTTCAGCTGCAAGACAGTGTTCACCTGGCTTTCAGGCTTCGCCTTGCTCTTCTGGGGTAGCCCCAGCCAGTGACTGTGCATGGCAGGGCTTCTCGGTCTGGTCACTGCTGCCCACAACTGGACTCCTCTCATAGGCAATCTGCTCTGGATGGACTGGCTGAGGCTCTATCAGATCCACATTGGCCTGAGGCGCTCTCTGTCCCATCCTGCTTCCTATTTCTCTTCCCTTTACAAGTGCCAGATCTACATTGGTCTGATGGCTATCTCTGGGTCTGATGGCTATCTCTGTCCAATCCTGTAACCTCCCTTTTATCTTTCAGAGGCTTTCTTCACCCATAAATGTCCTAATTTTGTTTCATTATCTGCTTTCCTTAGGACCTTACTGAAACACCTGCCAAATAATGATGTCTGGGCTGTCTGATGAAAGATATCTCCACAAAGGTCATAACTGCTAGGCCATGAGTCACTAAGTGTCCCGCTATGTTGTCTCAGAACATTAGGCAAGCAGACTCTCCTGGCCTCCAAAGAGTCCTGCACATTGTTATGGATTAAGAGGGTGAAGAGTGTAGAAATGAGGCTCAGACCTAATTTTCTTTTTCTTTTTCTTTTTTTATTCTGTGAGAGGAGGGGAGGCAAAGACAAACTCCCGCATGAGCCCCAACCGAAATCCACCTGGCAAGCCCACTATGGGGTGATGCTCTGCCCATCTGGGGCATTGCTCCATTGCTCAGCAACCGAGCTCTTCTTAGCACCTGAGGCAGAGGCCATGGAGCCATCCTCAGTGCACCCGGGGCACTCACTCCAATCAAGCCACAGCTGTAGAAAGGAAAGAAAGAGAGATAAGCGAGAAGGGGAAAGGGAGAAGTAGATAGGCACTTCTCCTGTGTGCCCAGACAGGGAATTGAACCTGGGACATCTACATGCCAGGCCAATGTACTACCACTGAGCCAATCGGCCATGACCCCAGACCTAATTTTCTCTTCAGGCAGAAGGAACAGCTATGAAAAGAACTAGTGTAGGCTTGATGTAGTTCACTGCGAATGATGAAATTGATTGGTTTACCACCATGATAATACCTATATTCAACGCTATATAACCTGGACTGTAGAAAATGTACTTTTTTTTTTTTTTTTTTTTTTTTTACAGGGACAAAGAGAGAGTCAGAGAGAGGGATAGATAGGAACAGACAGACAGAAAGGGAGAGAGATGAGAAGCATCAATCATCAATTTTTTGTTGCGACACATTAGTTGTTCATTGATTGTCTTCTCATATGTGCCTTGACCACGGGCCTTCAGCAGAACAAGTAACCCCTTGCTGGAGCCAGCGACCTTGGGCCCAAGCTGGCGAGCTTTTGCTCAGGCCAGATAAGCCTGAGCTCAAGCTGGCGAGCTTGGGGTCTCGAACCTGGGTCCTCCGCATCCCAGTCCGATGCTCTATCCACTGCGTCACCTCCTGGTCAGGCTAGAAAATTTGAGCTCCACTGTAAGAAACAAAGGACTAGAATTCACCCCTGTACATGCGGGTGAATTCTTCTCTGAGAAACTATATTCCCAGTGTCACTCAACTTGAGAAATATTGAGTTCAGAGAGAAGAGAAGGAGCTGAGGATTTAGTGAGGTGGGCTGTGTGACTCAGTGAAGAGAAAGTCTTTCTCTTTTCCTGAAACTCAGCAGGGCCAGGGCTTTGGGTCTGGATCCTGAGGCAGAGGTGTGGAGATTAGAGTGGTGAGGCATGTCTGAGGCACAAAGTAAGCTGCCCTTGGTCAATTACAATAGTGCAGCAGCCGGCAGGAACCCAGGAATGAGCTGTGGTTACGTTACTTTCTGTGTCTTCCTCCCTCCCTGAGCCTCCAGTAAAACCATGGCTTAAGTTGTGTAATGGAGAATTAAATAGTTGTGCCCACATTTGGGCAAATCTGTGAAAGGAGCACAATGCCCAAACTGGATGTCCACAGGAACCTCTCTCCCCCACCCCCATCTCTCTCTCTCTCTCTCTCTCTCTCTCTCACACACACACACACACACACACACACACACACACACACACACGTCAGAATTTACAGGGCCCAATGAATGAGACCTGTTTCCTGCCCAAATGTGGAACCAATTGAGAGATGAAAGAGTAAGACAGCAGGAGAGCACAGATATCACCTCCACCGCCCTTAAGGGCAGCTGAAGAATGTGGATTAGGTGTATTAGCCAAGTGGGTTTCCTAATAGTTCACCCTGAACTGAACTTGCCTACTCATCATAAACAGTGTTGTACAACCACACAGAAAAGCAGAGCAGTGGTGTGCACCCTGCGGGCAGACGAAGGGCAAAGAGAAAACAAGTAGGAAGAACTTAAACATGTTCAGCTTCTCCTCCCAAACTTTCCATTCAAATATTTTCCTCTGCATCTGGAGACCAGAAAATAAAGAGAACTGAGACACCGGGTGCCCTGGACAGGAAGCCAAAGCAAAGGATATTTCTTCATTCCCTAAGAGCTCTCGACAGTGAGTGTCAAGGCTAATTGTTTTCTTTATTTATTTATTTATTTATTTATTTATTTATTTACAGAGAGAGTCAGACAGGAAAGAAGAGAGATGAGAAGCATCAATTCTTCGTTGCAGCACCTTAGTTGTTCGTTGATTGCTTTCTCATATCTGCTTTGATGGGGCTGTGTGTGGCTACAGCAGACTGAGTGACCCTTTGCTTGAGGCAGCGACCGTGGGCCCAAATTAGTGAGCCTTGCTCAAACCAGATGAGCCCGTGCTCAAGCTGGCGACCTCGAGGTCTCAAACCTGGGTCCTCTGCATCCCAGTCCAACGCTCTATTCACTGCGCCACCGCCCAGTCAGGCAAGGCTAATTGTTTTGAAAATCTTGATTAAAACAGCTTAATGGGTGGTTGGCTGAAATGAAGACCAAAGAATATGTAAACATTTACTAACTACGGTTGGATTGCCTTTATTTTGTACTCATCAATAGAACACCCAGACATGCAACAATAATTAAATTCACTTATCACTAATATTTTGTCAATTTTTAGTCATATTAAAAAACATAGTGCCCTGGCCAGTGGTAGGGTGTCAGCCCGGAGTGTGGATGTCCTGGGTTCGATTCCCAGTCGGGGCGCACAGGAGAAGCAACCATCTCCTTCCCCACCCCTCCTCCTCCTCTCTCTCTCTCTCTCTCTTTTCCTCCTGCATCTATGGCTTGGTTGGTTCAAGCGCATTGGCCTTAGGCACTGAGGATGGCTCCGTGGAGCATCCCCCTCAGGTGCTAAAAATAGATTGGTTGCAAGCATGGTCCAAGATGGGCAGAGCATTGGGGGTTGCCAAATGGATCCAGGTTGGGGCACATGCGGGAGTCAGTCTCTCTTTCTCCCCTTCTTTCACTTGGAAAAGAAGAAAAAAAATACCATAGCTTTACACATATTTTAATTTTATTATTCTGAAGGTATATTTCAAGGTTGGAGGATAGATTTTATTAAACAACTTGTCCACTTGATTTATAATCTCTGCATAGGCCTTGGCTGGTTGGCTCAGTGGTAGAGTGTCAGCCTGGTGTGTGAATGTCCCAGGTTCAATTGCCAATCAGGGCATATAGGAGAAATGACCATCTGCTTCTCCACTCCTCCGCTCTCCCTTCTCTATTTTCCCTTCCCACAGCCATGGCTCGGTTGGAGTCAGTTGGCCACAGGCACTGAGGATGGCTCCATAGCTTCATGTCAGGTGCTAAAATAGCTTGGTTGCTGAGCATCACCTGGTAGGGGGTTTGCCAGGTGGATCCCGGTCAGGGTGATGCAAGAGTCTGTCTCTTTGCCTCCCCACTTTTCACTTAAGAAAAACATTTATTTTGCCTGACCAGGCGGTGGCGCAGTGGATAGAGCGTCGGGCTGGGATGCAGAAGACCCAGGTTCGAGACCCAGCTTGAGCACGGGGCCCATCTGGCTTGAGCAAAAGCTCGTCAGCTTGGACCCAAGGTCACTGGCTCCAGCAAGGGGTTGCTTGGTCTGCTGAAGGCCCGCAGTCAAGGCACATGTGAGAAAGCAATCAATGAACAACTAAGGTGTCGCAATGGCAATGAAAAACTAATGATTGATGCTTCTCACCTCTCTCCGTTCCTGTCTGTCCCTATCTATCCCTCTCTCTGACTCTCTCTGTCCCTGTAAAAAAAAAAAATTTTTTTTAATAGTAATAATAGAATCTCTGCATAATTAGACATATGGTATGTGGGCCTCTATTTGCCTTCTGTGCTATGTTGCAGCCCTGCTGGCAAGGAATGGCGGATGGAGGCTCTCCTGGTCACTTTATCCTGTAGGACTGCTTTGGGGCAGTGCTAAGAGAGGGAACGGACTTATTCCTTGCTTTTGTGGAGAAATAAAGAAAATCTACTAAGTGGAACTTGGCCATATGTCATCACTGAGGGGGCAGAAGCATCCCCACTCCCCACAATACCCAAGTTCTGACTGGCAGGCAGGGCATGTCAACAGGCGCTTCCTATGGAGATGTTATTATTCAGAATGATGTGAATGGCAGTGTTAAGTGGTCCATGTGGCCTCCAGCAGGATCCCAGATAAGCCCCAGGTTCTATCACTAGCAAGTGGCAGAGTTGAGATTTGAACTTGCACAGTTGGGCACATGCCTTAAGCTCTTAATACTATTCTGAAGCCCTCTAGACAATGATGCTGGTAGATTTGATGGTGGGAAGAATGAAGAAAATGATAAATTATGCTTCCCAGGAAATTTGCTTTATAAAGGGCCTCCAAAACAAAAAGGAAGCATCTCTCATAGGACATTTCCAAATGTAGTATGTCTCTCATTCAGGAACATTTGTAAAATCTGGGATGCACTGTAACAAACATACATCCTTTTTTCATCCTGGCCACTAGGGGGAAGAGTGGAAATGTCAAAAAACAGACATCTTCCACAGGTTCTCAATGGCTGATAATTGCTGTTTGTTTTTTCTCTAATAGTAGCAGTACATAAACTTCTTTGTATTTTCTTCTTGTGAGATATTATTTTGAAATAAAACTCATTAAGCACCCAATAAATATTTTCCTTCACTTTCTAAAAATAAACATACTACACTAAATGAAAGAGACACAAGAGACTACACAGTGTATGAGACCATTTCTATGAAATGTGTGGAAAAGGTAGTGCTCTAATGACAGAAAAGAGATAGTATTTGCCCTGGGTAAAGGCTCAGTGGACAGGGGTTGACAGTAAGTGTGCAGGAGGGGTCTTTCTGAGTGACGTTCTAAAACTCATATATGGTGGTAGTTGCACATGTAAAATAGTAAAAAAAAAAAAACTGTTCTAAAATATCATTGAATTGTACACTTGAAATGAGTGGATTATGTGATACATAAAATATGCCTCAACAAAGTTGTTGAAAAAAATAAAATGTAACATTTTATAAGTCAAACCTAATTAACCCCCAATAGATTAAAAAATAATGAAAATATAAGTTTATGTATGCAAAAATGTTTAGGATAGTTCTTATTAACAGTGATTCACTCTCAGAAATGCTGTTGTAGGTAAAACTAGGAACTTGTTCATACTTCGTCTTTCTGTTTGATTTTTTTGGGGGTAATATAATTAAAATATTAAATAAAATGTTTTTGAGAGTTTTAAAGTTAAAATGTATAAAATGAACTGGAATTATAACTATCATTACCTCCAGATAATGGAAGATGGCTTATATATATTTTTCTTTTTTTGTATTTTTCCGAAGTGAGAAGCATGTGGGTGGGGGGGGCAGACAGACAGACTCCTGCATGCGCCCAACTGGGATCCACATGGCATGCCCACCAGGGGGCGATGCTCGGCCCATCTGAGACATTGCTCCACTGCAATTGGAGCCATTCCAGCACCTGAGGTGGAGGTCATGGAGTTGTCCTCAGCGCTTGGGTCAACTTTGCTCCGATAGAGCCTTGGCTACGGGAGGGGAAGGAAGAGACAGAGAGAAAGGAGAGGGGGAAGGGTGGAGAAGCAGATGGGCGCTTCTCCTGTGTGTCCTAGGCACAAATCGAACCCCGGACTTCCAAACACTGGGCCGACGCTCTACCACTGAGCCAACCCGCCAGAACCTTATATTTTTGTCTATGTTTATTTTCTAATTTTAATGATTATATATTATTTTTTACAATAAACACTGCCAAGAGCTTAAGTTAAAAAGCCATGAAATATTCAGGTAGCATTTTAAAAACTTACTTTTATCACAATGCTTTCTAGACAGAAACATGCCAAATTTCAAAAACAAATGATCACTCTGTGTGATTCAGAAGCAGCTGGAATCTTGAGTAGAGTTTTGAGTTGTTTTGGGGAGTGGGGTGGGGAGGTAGAATGTCAGGAAATCTTTAAAAGAATGATTTTTTAAAAATTATCTCTTCAATGGATCATATTTAGAAATGTTTAGGCTGTAGATTATGTATTATTGTTCCTGAAAAATTAAGATTTAAATTTAAAATGTTTAGTAAAATACCTTATTATATATTTGTCTCCTGAACCAAAATAAAAAGTGCTGAATAATTCATAATGTTTTATTGCCTTAAAAAAAGGGGGAGACCTTTTCATGGCTGAAAAGTAGTACAATGCAATCCAGATGTGTTAGCTGAGACAGAGTAGTCAATGAAACACTTGACTAATGGCAAAAAGAATTGCCTCTAGGTATTGGAGTTCTGATTCTATAACATCCAGATTAAAAAAAAAAAAAAGTTCATGTGAAAGCATGGAAATGCTTTAGGCATGCAGACAGCAGGAACGGTGTGACAGGACCAGAAAGGCATTGGTCCTGTCCAAACATGTCCCTACTCTGTGATTATTAGGGTTCTATTCCAAACATTAGCGTTCCAGGTAGCCCTGAAGTGCATAAATGTGGCACATACTCGAATGAAAACAGGAGCGGTGTCTACAGGAATCACCTGCGAACCCCAGCCATCTCAGACTCTGAATGGTCACCCTGACTCCTGCCTTGCCCTGGAATTTCCACTGACCCAGGTCCCCGCTTCTTCACCTTGCTAATCCTACTCATCCTTCAAAGCTCAGGAGAGAAATTGTCCTCCCCAGAAAGCCCTCTGTGACCATGAGTCTCCCCCCTCCCCTCCTAGAGGCTTCCATAGCCACTGTCACATTCCTGTGTCCCAACATATTTTATAGCATTTTGTTTCTCTTCTTCCTCCCCAACTAAAATGTAAACTTCTCAGTCTATCCACACTAGAACAATGGCAGCACCGTAGCAGGCAGTTCCATAAATGTCCATTAAATATTATTCAGCATTGCAAAAGGTAGTGAATTGATTTGACCGAATAAAAGAAGCTGCTTAGAGAACTTTATTAACAAGACTTGGCGCTGCGAAGTTTTTCAGGGCTCATTAAAAGTTATTGAGAAGCACAGTTCAGTGTTCTTTCTGTTTCTTCTCTGCAAGAAGGCTCTAAGACATCACTTTGGCTCTCTTTCCATGCTCAGAAAAATCTAAGAAGGAGGATAAACAGCTTTCTTCACGTTTTCAGCAAAGGGTTTTGCTGCACGGGAGGGGACACTACTGGTAGGAAGTGAAAACCAGGTACTGGAGAACAGGGCCCTTTCCTTCTCTCCGGAGTTCAGTATTCCCTTCACACACACACACACACACACACACACAAAATCTATAGTCTCAAATCTGCAACAAGGATGGCTAAGGAGAATTGACAGAAAAGCACAGACGCAGCACAGCGTAACCACCGGTCTTTGATCACTAGACCTGTCTGTCATAAAACCTGCAACAGACACTAGAAAGGAATGGTAGGGGAGCTTTCCTCCCGTCGCCCTGGCAACCTCAAAATGGAGGAGGAAGCTTTTCCCATACGAATAGTAAGGCGATCAAGTGACAGATTTTTATGTTTCTAGTCCCATCCTTTTTAACCAACTGTAAAAAATGCCAAGCCTGTACTTCTCTTGGGATACTTTAGATTTGTCCTGAAGTCTGGTAGATCTTTCTTTATTCCCATCCCACAGTTAACATTTCTTAAAGTAAAGCAGGAAATTACTTCAAGAAAAGGCCTGGAAGAAAATCAAATATTTTCAAACTATTCTGAGAAAAAGTTTTGTTTTGTTTTTTTAAATTAAAACTTGCCAAAGGGAAAGCAAGTAATGTCTGATTCTTAAAATTCCAAAGAGGAAAAAAAATTATTATTCCCCTTTCTATGCCAACATAATAAATGAAACAACAAATTAATGCTTTTTTCTCTTTCTTCCCCTCTCAAATCAATAAAGAAAAAAATACCTTTTGAAGTCCAGAAAGGTAAATATTAAAACTAAATAATAAATGTAAAAGTACATTTCTTTAATTATTATTAACTAACTTGAAGTGAATATGTGAATCCCCACACTGTCTATAAGCCTTGAGTCAAGCTAATGAGCACTTTGTGTCCGTATGCAGATTGAGGCATTCTCCCCTTTCCTGAAGTCAAAGAAGTATTTTCTTCCAAAAACTTTAGAATTTTTCTCCTCACTTTTAAACTGTTAATCCATTTACAATTGTGTGTGTGTGTGTGTGTGTGTGTGTTGCAAGGTAAGGGGCTGATTTTATTTATTTTTCCATGTGGATACCCAGTAGTCACTGCACCTTTCCATGTACTTGTGGGCTTTCTCAGCCCCCCATTCTTTGCCATTGGCTATTTGTTTATCCATGCACCTACAGAACCATATTTTATTATTATTATTATTATTCAGTGAAAGGAGGGGAGGCAGAGACAAACTCCCACATGCACCGTGACCGAGATCCACCTGGCAAGCCCACTAGGCAGTGATGCTCTGACCATCTGGGGCGTTGCTCCATTGCTTAGCAACAGAGCTCTTCCTAGTGCCTGAGGCAGAGGCTATGGAGCCATCCTCAGTGCCCGGGACCAACTTGCTCCATTTGAGCCATTACTGCAGAAGGGGAAGAGAAAGAGAGAAGTGAGAAGCAGAGCGGGGAGGGGTGGAGAAGCAGATGGCCACTTCTCCTGTGTGCTTAGACAGGGAGTTGAACCTGGGACATCCACACACCAGGCCAATGCTTGACCACTAAGCCAACCAGCCACAATCCCGATAGCAACTAACTTAATCTCTATAGCTTTATAAGTCTTTATATCTAGTAAGGTAAGTCCCCCTGACCCCACGCACATGTACAACTTTCTTCATTTTTTAAGCATATATTTTTCGCCATGTATTTACTTATTTATTAATTTTTTAAAAAAATTATTGATTTTAGAGAGAGGGGAAGGGAGAGAGAAAAACATCTATTTGTTGTTCTACCTATTCATGCATCCATTGATTAATCTCTGTATGTGCCCTGATTGGGGATCAAACCCACAACCCTGGCATATGGGAATGGCACTCCAACCAAGTGAGCTAAACAGCCAGGGCCAAATTAGATTGCAAACTTTGGTGCCTTGATTAGCCAAAGCTCATTCCACACGAAGATATTCCACACAGTCCAGATGATGGCCAACTGCATACGCTGACAAGAATATGAGAAATTCTGCTTCCAGTTAATACTGAGTTATGAGGAAACAGGAAATTGAATTTTAGGGAGAAGCAGAAACTATTACTATAACCAAAATAACCAATAGGTACAAAACAGTTAAGACAGAACCTTGCTTATTACTGCTGCTTTCATGGGTAAATCATTTGATGTAAGTTATTGTTGGACATGAAATATCTGCAAGAACTTATATAAGCTCTCATATGAACTTTATTGTATTGACCTGGGTTTTGAAAGAGTTTGGGGGAATAATATGAAGATATTGGGTATTTCTGTTCCACTTTCAGGTTCGGAGGAAGCCAGTCACTGTTATGAAGCGTCATGTATAAATACTTGGGAAGCCAGCACTGCAGGAACAGTGAGGCTAAAATAATGTGAGGTGGCGGGTGTAATTGCACTGGAATCTGCCTGCAGTTACAGTTCTCATGGAGGCTGATGAGTGCCGTGGTGCTTGTGCCAAAGCTGAAACAGCTTCCCAGAGCCCTGCTGAGCCAAGACCCGATGCTTGTCCTCTCTAAACTATTAACAAAGATGTGAAGGAAAGCGTCTGGATAGAGACCTGAACAAGCTATCTGTAAATTATGTCTTCTTTAAGAAAAAGGTACTAAAAGTATGAGAAGTGATCATAAGAAAGTTTTCATCCTGTCATCCCAGCAACCTCAAAATGGAGTGGGGAGCTCTTTCCATATTCATTGTAAGGCAATCAAGCGACAGATGGAAATTCCATTCAGAATAACAGATGGGCTTTGCACTAAGAGAAGAAGACTATAGGCTTTTTAAGGAGGAAAAAAAATCCATGTTTATATTTGGGGATTTCTTCAGCTGAGTTTCCATATAAGCTGAGAAAATTCTAGGTTTGCATTAGAAGTTATAATCGTTTCAGTGAAGTTAACAATCTGAACTCTTCTCAAGATTTACATCTTGGGGCATATTTAGGTTAAATCCTATGGAGTTGCTATTTCTGTAGGTCAACTCTGTAAAACAGGCCATAATTCCCTGAACCTTATAATTTCATTCAACAAACATTTATTGAGGGTCCTAATGTGCTTTTACTTCTCAGGCAATTCCCATTCTATTCAGAAAGTCTAAAACACAAACAAATAATTGAAAAACAGAATGATAAGGGCAATAATAGAGTAAGGCACAGAATGGCACAAAGAAGGTATGTGATGGGTTCAGCTCAGTCCGCTGAGAAAAGGTGTGGCAAAGCAGACATTGGTTAAACTGAGTAATTAGAAATTGAGGCAGTTGAGGGATTGGGAGCATCCTTCCAAGCAGAATGAACTACGTGCACAAGATCCTTGAGGCATAAAACAAACAGAATGGCAAGCTCAAGTAATGATGCTGTCAAATCATTTCAGCAGCCTGCGTCATGGGGGGAAGGGAGGGGCTGGAGGCTGCAGGAAAATAGGAGTAAGGGCAGAGAATAAGATTGGGAAGAGATGGGACAGATGTATTTTGCCAAGGGCCTTGAATGTCATACTATGGAATAAGAATTTTGACTATAAGGAATAACAAGTTTAAATGTCCTCAATTAAATATTGGTGAGCTAGTGAAAAGTTTCCTGCTGGGAGATAACAGGATCAACTTACCATTTTAGAAGGATAACTGTGGATTGAGTAGTAGGAAGACGAGGCTACTGGGGTGAGGAGTTGAACCAAAGTAACAGTTGGGGACAGTTTGGGGATGGAGAGGGCTGGGAGGGAGGAGAGAGGTGATGGCAGTAAATTCAGAAGAGCTTGGTTCCAAAATGTTTTGTTATTATTTGAGGTCTTTTTTAAAATGTACTATTTTTGTTACTGAAAGTTCTGTATGACTAAAATAACTGGTTTGTGGCCTTGCGAAACATTATTCTAAATCTCTTAACAATAGAATAAAATCACTGCATGATAAATTCAATCAATTATTTTCTAATATAAAGATGAATTTTAAAAATCAGTTTAATTGGTTATTCTCTTTGATTTCTGCTTGAGACATATAGCTAATAACCACAGTCTACATGGAATCTGCCTTTCTAAAAGGGATTTTTTCCCCTAGTTTTATTTTTTCTAACTCAAAATTTTTATTATTATTATTATTATTATTAATTTTAATTGGGTGACACCAATAAATCAGGGTACATATGTACAATGAAAACATCTCCAGATTATCTCATCATTCAATTGTGTTGCATACCCATCACCCAAAGTCAAATTGTCCTCTGTCACCTTCTATCTGGTATTCCCTGTGCCACTTTCCTTCTCCCTATCCCACCCTCTCCTCCTTCCCCCCAACCCCGTAACCACCACTCTCTTGTCCATGTCTCAAAATCTCACTTTTATGTCCCACCTATGTATGAAATCATGCTGTTCTCAGTTTTTTTTTCTGATTTACTTATTTCACTCCGTATAATGTTATCAAGGTCCATCCATTTTGTTGTAAATGATCCGATGTCATCATTTCTTATGGCTGAGTAGTACTCCATAGTATATATGTACCAAAGCTTTTTAATCCACTCATCTTCTGACGAACACTTGGGCTGTTTCCAGATCTTCGCTATTGTGAACAATGCTGCCACAAACATGGGGGCACATTTCTTCTTTTCGAACAGTGCTATGGTGTTCTTAGGGTATATTTCTATAAGTGGGATAGCTGGGTCAAAAGGCAGTTTGACTTTTAATTTTTTGAGGAATCTCCAAACTGTTTTCCACAGTGTCTGCACCAGTCTGCATTCCCACCAGCAGTGCAGAAGGGTTCCCTTTTCTTCATATCCTTACCAGCACTTACTCTGTGTTGTTTTGCTGATGAGTGCCATTCTGACTGGTGTGAGGTGATATCTCATTGTGGTTTTAATTTGCATTTCTCTAATGATTAGTGATGTTGAGCATTTTTTCATATGACTATTGGCCATCTGTATGTCCTCTTTGGAGAAATTTCTATTCATTTCTTTTGCCCATTTTTTGATTGGTTTGTTTGTCTTCCTGGTGTTGAGTTTTATAAGTTCTTTATAAATTTTGGTTATTAACCCCTTATCAGACGTGCTGTCGAATATGTTCTCCCATTGTCTTTTTATTCTGTTCTTATTGTCTTTAGCTGTGCAAAAACTTTTTAGTTTGATATAGTCCCATTTGTTTATCTTGCCTTTTATTTCTTTTGCCCGTGGAGATAAATCGGCAAATATACTGCTGCTACAGATGTCGGAGAGCTTGCTGCCTATGTTTTCTTCTAAGATGCTTATGGTTTCACGGCTTACGTTTAAGTCTTTTATCCATTTTGAGTTTGTTTTTGTGAATGGTGTAAGGTGATGGTCTACTTTCATTTTTTTGCAAGTAGATGTCCAATTTTCCCAACACCATTTGTTAAAGAGGCTGTCTTTACTCCATTGTATGTTCTTTCCTCCTTTGTCAAATATCAGTTGTCCATAAAGCTGTGGGTTTATTTCTGGGTTCTCTGTTCTGTTCCATTGATCTATGTGCCTGTTCTTATGCCAGTACCAGGCTGTCTTGAGTTCCCCTAGTTTTTTTAAAGACTTTATTCATTCATTTTGGAGAGGAGAGAGAGAGAGTGAGAGAGAGAGAGAGAGAGAGAAAGAGGGAGGAGCAGGAAGCATCAACTCCCATATGTGCCTGGACTGGGCAAGCCCAGGGTTTTAAACCAATGACCGCAGAGTTTCAGGTGAGTGCTTTACCCACTGCACCACCACAGGTCAGGCTATCCCAAGTTCTCAATGAAAGCGTTTCTGATTCGTAAAGAGAGATGGTCATTCTTAAAGGGGAAGTAGTAATTCCCACAATCTTCTCATCTTCATGTAAAGGGACAAAGGAGAAAGCACTAATTTTCTCTTCATTCTCTTCCCTCACCCCAGAAATCTATAAAAAATAATCTCAGCCTGACCTGTGGTGGCGCAGTGGATGGAGCGTTGACCTGGGAACACTGAGGTCGCCAGTTCAAAACCCTGCACTGGTCTGGTCAAGGCACATATGGGAGTTGATGCTTCCAGCTCCTCCCCTCTTTCTCTCTTTCTCTCTCTCTCTCACTCTGTGTCTCCTCTCTAAAATGAATAAAATAAAAAGAAATTTAAAAAAAAAATCTCAGAAAACAGAAGTTAAGTTTTTGTATTAGTTTAATCATTAATTTGGGCAATGATTACTTAAAATGATATAGCCAAAAAATTTAAATGCTAATGTTTAACTTTCCAAATGTCTTCAACTTATTCACTCAAAATTTAGCCGAGAAGATAAATAAAATAAATATTTTTATTTCTAGAAATTTTTAGAGGGATATTTAACTAGGAAAAACATTATATAATGTGCTTTATACAATGGACTGAGTTGCTTCTGGTTGACAGATGCTATCTGACAGGACAGATACTTGGCACAAAAATTACTAACACATTCAGAAACTAATCTTCCCTTAGTTCAACTGCAACTTTCAAAAGCCGGGTTGAAATACTCTGTCCTTTGTAATAGAAAACTCAGATTTTTATAAAATGGACAAAATGGACAGAGTAATTATCTCAGATCCATTGCTCATGATAGCCCCTACATTACTTTCAACAATTAAAATAATATTTAAATTTGAAGTAATATTTTAATTTAATTTTAAACTTAAAGTAATATTTACAGGTCATTGCCTCATTATAACATGTGTTGCACTTTCGTAAACTTAGTCTTCCTTTATATCCCTGTCTTCATCAAGGAGAAGTAACGTAGTTATCTGATTCTGCTGCCAGTTTTTAACCTTTCCAATGGGTTGGGTTTCACATTCTGAGCTCCACTTTTCTGTTTTTAAAAAAGATTTTATTTATTCATTTTAGAGGGGAGAGAGAAAGTGAGAAAGGGGAGGAGCAGGAAGCATCAACTCCCATATGTGCCTTGACCCAGGCAAGCGCAGGGTTTCGAACCAGCAACCTCAGCATTCTTGGTTGATGCTTTATCCACTGCACCACCACAGACCAGGCCACTTTGACTTTTTTTTTTAATGTTTTAATTAATTAATTTATTTTGTGACAGAGACAGAGAGAGAGTCAGAGAGAGGGACAGACAGGAAGGGAGAGTGATGAGTAGCATCAATTCTTCGTTGCAGCACCTTAGTTGTTCCTTGATTGCTTTCTCATATGTGCCTTGACGGAGGTGGGGTGTGTGTGTGTGGCTATAGCAGACTGAGTGACTCCTTGCTTAAGCCAGCGACCTTGGGCTCAAGCTGGTGAGCTTTGCTCAAACCAGATGAGCCCGCACTCAAGCTGGCAACCTCAGGGTCTCGAACCTGGGTCCTCCGTGATGCTCTATCCACTGTGCCACCGTCCGGTCAGGCCACTTTGACTTTTTAATATGTATTTTTTATTTTATTAAAATCAGTCAATGGTCTGATAATCAAAGTGCTGCCTATGGAATACTGTTGTTAAACTTGCATTACATTGCTTGTTAAAGTCGAAAAGTTTAATAAACCATAGATTGCTTTGGACTGGGTAGCTGCTGCTTCAAAGGATTGTTTTAAGTAAATATTGAATGGAAAAGGAGGGGAACCTTTGGTCTGAAGTCACATTTGGCATTTAGTAGTTCTAAAACAGTTTTCAGGAAAGATAACAATGGGTCAGGACGTTAAGCCAGACAAGTTCTGGACCTTCTGGGCACTGCCAGTTCTCTCTTCCTCCCTGCTGAGGAATGCGAAAGGCAACAGCACAAAAGGAAATCTGCACCAAATTCAAAGGTTGTTTTTATTTCCTATCTTAACTACCCATTTCTGCTTAAAGTACCCCACTGTCATGGCTTGACACGCAGCTATCTTATCCACTCACAATAGTGTGCATCAGAAATCTAGTCTGTGTTCAGCTGGGTCGTTCTTATCTGATCTTATCTCTGCTCACTCAGACAATTGCAGTTATCTGGCATTGAGGCTGGGGCTGGGATGTCTAGGATGGCCTCACTTCAGGGGTTGGAGCAAGCTATAGGTGGGGTCTCTCTAATCGTGTGTTCTCTCATTCTCATGGAGACTAGTCCAGCCTTTTTTTTTTTTTTTTTACAGGGACAGAGAGAGAGTCAGAGATAGGGTCAGACAGACAGGAACAGAGAGAGGTGAGAAGCATCAATCATTAGTTTTTCATTGCCGTTATGACACCATAGTTGTTCATTGATTGCTTTCTCACATGTGCCTTGACCGTGGGCCTTCAGCAAACCAAGTAACCCCTTGCTGGAGCCAGCGACCTTGAGTCCAAGCTGACGAGCTTTTGCTCAAGCCAGATGGGCCCGCACTCAAACTGGCGAGCTCAGGTTCTTCAACCTGGGTCTTCCGCATCCCAGTCTGACGCTCTATTCACTGCGCACCGCCTGGTCAGGCTGCATGTGACTTGAAATTACAGTGTATCACTATATATACACTAACGATAAAAAGTACTCCAAAAATAAATTCTGATGTGCTTTTAGTAATTTTATTACTAATAAAAGTCCTTGTTACTTTGAGAGTACAGTTTGTATTGTGGGATAAATCACTTGAGTAATTATGTTGGTGTCCTTGAGATGCAAATTTTTGGAGTAGACTAAAAGATTGATCAGGTTAAATAAAAACCCTATGGTCCTAACTTTGAATTGAAAGTATGACTATGAATTTATGATGTGTTTTCTCTTAAAAAAAAGAAAAACAGCCTGACCTGTGGTGGCGCAGCGGATAAAGCGACGACCTGGAACACTAAGGTCACCAGTTCAAAACCCTGCACTTGTCTGGTCAAGGCACATATAGTTGATGCTTCCTGCTCCTCCTTCCTTCTCTCTCTCTCTCTCTTCTCTCTCTCTAAAAATGAATAAATAAAAAAATCTAAATAATATTTTATTTAAAAAAATAAAACCAAAAAAACTTCTTAGCTCTGTCTACTTCAAGGCTTAGATACAATGGACAACCCATTAGCAGCAATGAACACCCCTTAAGCACCCAAATTGTAGTTTAAAGACTTAAATCCTTTTGTTTTGTTTGTTTTTATTCATATTTTATTATTGACTAGAAAGACTTTCCAATATGCAAATGTATTTCTTCTAAGAGTTGCCCCAATGTGATCTCAAGAGTCCAAGTTAACTTCTTTTCTGGAAACTTCCTCTCTTAGTTGTTGTATTCTTGAAGAGCCTGATCCATGAAGGGTTTGTCCAAGTTCTGGGCAGTGAATTCCTTGATGTTCTGGTAATAAGTGTTAATCTGGCCTGCGATGAGCAGGGAGTCCATCCGGCTGGTGGCTGATTTAAATCCTTAAATATCACAATCACATTAAAAAGATGCCGAGCTCCTTAAAGAAATAGCTGATCTCAGGTGTAGGGTAGGATAATTACAAGTGATACCAGAAAGCAAGAAAGATATCCAAGATTATGATCTTTGAGTCAAAGGATTCAGAAGCCCATTTGAAGAATTCCCCATTTGTCAATGATGGAAAATTTGAGCATCAATAAGGATAATAAGAGCAATTTTTGAAGTGCATAAATTATGTTTAAATAGCTGAGTTTATAATGTTAAAAATAATGTATTGGAGAATAACTTATGGAGAATGCTAGGGAGCCATTATATTGTTTTGAAAACTGGAAATAAAAAGAATGATCCAAGTATTTATTCTACCTTTCCTATATGAACTGTCCCACATTGTAACCAGACAGTTGATAAAACAAATTCCTCTTTAGCGTGACCTGTGGTGGCGTAGTGGATAAAGCATCAACCTGGAATGCTGAGGTGGCTGGTTTGAAACTCTGGGCTTGCCTAGTCAAAGAACATACTGAAAGCAACCACTATGAATTGATGCTTCCCACTCTCCCCACTTAAAACAAATAAATAAAATCTTAAATAGAAATAGAAAAAGAAAAAGAAATTTCTCTTTAAAAAAATAGTCCTGCCCCACTCTCCCCCCTAAAATAGATAAATAAAATCTTAAACAGAAAAAGAAATTCCTCTTTAAAAAAATAGTCCTGCTAATACATAAAAAATGATAAAATTGCAATATCATCATTTTACAACCCCTAATGAAATAATGGACAAATAACTTCTAATATTACAAAGAAAATAAATCAGATATGTACATGCCTAATAGAAGTAAGAACACCACCTCTGAAGTATTCCTGCCAAAACAATAAACCTAACTCTGATTAAACCTCTAGCTCTGAATACTGTACTAACTTATAGGCAGTATGGGGAGAGAAATGTGTTAAAAAAACAAAAAATACACTTTCCAAAAACCAAACACAGACTGAAAAATTCTACAGATCAAATGATCCAGTTTATTAAAAAAAATAATTAAAGAAAAAAAGAAAATGGAGGGGGACCTAATGAAAAAGAGACTTAAAAGCAAGGTGACCAGATTTTAAAATTGGTAAAGTGGGACACCATTGACTGGGGTGGGGGCGGGGGGGTTCTTGATTAAAAATTTGGTCTATATGGAGCAAAAATAAATTTCATAGAATGCAAAAATAGTATTGTAATATATTTTTAAAAATTTCAACATTAGTACAATTTACAAATATAATACATTAAAAATTATGTATAGTATTATTTTATTCTTTGGCATATTTCTCATTTGAGTGAAATTTTTTTAGTAGATTGCTGTTGTTGTTTAAAAGGTCATGAAATTTTTCACAAGAATTTGTTAAATTATATTTCACATAAAATGGCTTTCAAAGTCTCAACACTTAATTGTGATTTTTCTGATGTCCACACTTCATTTAGCATAGAAAAAACGCCTTCAGTCACAGCATTAGCTTCTGGTAAAGACAGCGCGTATTCCACAATTTTTAATGCATTGTTGTATGGAACATGGTTTGTTTCAAAATGATGAAATATTTTTAAGCATTTCTTCTCTCTTGTGATTTTTGCTGATGCCCAAGATTTAACCCTTTCCTTGTCAATCTATTTTTTAATAATGATACATCATTAAAAAGATCATTTTTGGAAATATTACTCTATGGGAAATTTTGAGTGAGTCAGAGGGATCAGGTTGCACTGTCCCGAAACCGATGCCAAAACCAATGCCGGAGTTGCACGAGCGGGCGGGAGCAGGCAGGGCAGCCCCGCTGGCAAGCTCCCACACAAGCTGTCACGCACACTCCCCGCGTGGACTCGTTCTTGCAGTGGCCACTTCCCGCGTCCAGCCCCGCCACCCACTAGAGACCAAGTGGCTTGCGCCTCGTGGAGCCTGGAGCCCCACGCCAGCATCCAGGAGTGGGCCTATGGGTAGTTAGGGGACTTGACAGCTGCTGCCCCAGCAGGTACGTCCCACCCGAAGTTCTTTGTTTCCGGCCCCGCAAGGGGCAGCCATGGGGCAGTGCGGGTGCTTCAGGTAGAGGAGGGTTTCCCCGCCGAAAACCGTATATTCCCTTCCCGTTCTTCCACCGTTCCCTAGCTTTTCATGCATTCTTTCCAAAAATCAGGACTTTTTAAAAACACCCAGGACATAGAACAAATTGTTAAAAATTGGGACTGTCCCTCCAAAAGCGGGACATCTGGTCACCTTACTTAAAAGTGTATTGACTGCCTGACCAGGTGGTGGCATAGTGGATACAGCATTGGATTAGGATGCAGAGGACCCAGCTTCAAAACCCTGAGGTTACCAGCTTGAGCACATGGTCACTGACTTGAGCGTGGGATCATAGACATGACCCCATGGTTGCTGGCTTGAACAAAGGGGTCACTCGTTCTGTGCAGCCCCCTCACCTTGGGGTCAGGGCACATATGAGAAAACAGTCAAATAACAACTAAGAACCTGCAACAAAGAATTGATGCTTCTCATCTCTCTCCCTTTCTGTCTTTCTGTCCCTATCTGTCCCTTTCTCTGTCTCTGTCACACACACACACACACACACACAAATAATAATATATTGACAAATTGCAACTTGAAATTTTAATTGGATTCTGATTAAAAAGCAAACTAAAGCGGGGGAACCCTTTTAAGGCAGCTGAGGAAATTTGATCACTGACTAATTAGTACAACTAGAAAATTATTAGTTATTATTATTATTTTACATGCAGGCAGCGATGGTGGTAGAAGAGTAAGTGGGTGCGACTATGAATACAAAGTTTGCCAAGAGTTAAGATCATTAGTAAATCTGCATATAGAGCACATTAAGTTATGCTGTTCTCTCTACTTTTGTTTGAACTTTTCCGCAATAAAATGTTAAAAAGAAAAAAATGTGTTTAAATTATGTTTTCTTAAGATGAGGAAATTCGCCTGACCAGGCAATAGCGCAGTGGATAGAGTGTCAGACTGGGATGCGGAAGACCCAGGTTCGAGACCCCGAGCTCACCAGCTTGAGCGCAGGCCCATCTGGCTTGAGCAAAAGCTCGCTCCCTTGGACCCAAGGTCGCTGGCTCCAGCAAGGGGTTGCTCGGTCTGCTGAAGGCCTGCGGTCAAGGCACATGTGAGAAAGCAATCAATGAACAACTAGGGTGTGGCAACGGCAATGAAAAACTAATGATTGATGCTTCTCACCTCTCTCTGTTCCTGTCTGTCTGTCCCTATCTATCCCTCTCTCTGACTCTGTAAAAAAAATAACTAAATAAATAAAACATTAAAAAAAAAGATGAGGAAATTCTTCTCTTTGAAGGACTTCTAGTGGACATTATTGTGGATCAATAAAGTACCTGGAATTCTGGTGACTCATCTGTGATTATGAGGAAAGCCTACCAAGGATAAAGATCAAACATTCTTACATTCTTTTTTTTTTTACTTTTTTTTTTACAGAGACAGAGAGTCAGAGAGAGGGACAGGAACGGAGAGAGATGAGAAGCATCAATTATCAGTTTTCCATTGCGATATCTTAGTTGTTCATTGATTGCTTTTTCACATGTGCCTTGACCGTGGGCCTTCAGCAGACTGAGTAAACCCTTGCTAGAGCCAGTGACCTTTGGTCCAAGCTGGTAAGCTTTGCTCAAACTAGATGAGATCACACTCAAGCTGGTGACCTCGGTACCTCAAACCTGGGTCCTTCCACATCTCAGTCCGACGCTCTATCCACTGCACCACCACCTGGTCAGAAATAGTAGAGCAGAGTAATAGAAACAGCCTGGTTATTGACAACCGAGCCATGAGCCATGGAATAAAGCAGCCCTGGGGGCAGCCCAACCTCTGGCTATCTAGGTAAACAATAATAACTATCTCTCCGTTGTTCAACCCATTTTGAGTTGGCTTCTGTTATTGACAAGTGATTTACTGAAGGGGTGCTCTCAGGAGAACAGGCGGAGAAAAGCCAGGTAGGACAGGGGAGAAAAGCTAAGCAAGGATGTAATGTCCGCTTGGAAAGTAGCTTCAGCCTGGGGGGTTCTGAGCATGTGCTGTCCCACCCACACAGTGGGCTCCACCTTCTGTATGCATCGCTCTGGCAGTCAGCCTTTGCTGTGAGCTGCCTGGGTTAAGGGAGTGTGTGTAACACAGCAGCAGGGAGTCAATGTACTGGCCCACTGAAGGGGATCTAGGCAGAGCATTCACAGCATCCACTGTGACTCCCCAATTTACTCGAAGTGACAACCCAAACCTTACCAGACCCTGTGTAATCCAGCCCAGCCCGGCATAACAGTTCTCTCTCTCTTAAATCATCTCCAATTACTGTCTCTCTTTTTCCCTCCACGTTAGCCACACTGGCCACCTTGTAGTTCTCTCTTTAAAGTGTGTGTGTATGTGTGTGTGTGTGTGTGTGTGTGTGTGTGTGTGTGTGTGTGAAATCCTTTGCACTTCTCATCTGGAATGATTCTCCCCTGCCCCTGACACATGTCCTCATGACTTGGTCCCTTGTACATCCTTCAGGTTTTAATCACAAGACAGCTTCTTAGAAAGGCCTTCTCGGGCTGCCCTAGCTAACTAACATGCCAACTCACCCCTAACCAGCACTTACAACGCCTTCACTTTCATTACTTTTCTTTTTAAACATGTGTCAGTATCTAACATACTATGTAGTGCTCTTATTTATCTTGTTTATGGTTTGACCATACCATAGACTACATACTGGGATGGGTAGGACTTCTTGTCTTTTTTTTCTTCTTTTTAATTCTCACCACTTAAAACTGGTATGTTACAGGTGGCCTGCTAATATTTGTTGAATAAATAAATGATTTCTGGCACAAAGTGTAAGTCCTTAATAAACATTGATTAAATGAAGCTAAACTGAAATAGAAAATATGAGCCCAGCCCACATGTAGTATAAACAGGAGGACACATATATTGTATAATATATGCAGAGTCCTCCTTAGGTTACATGACTTCTTGGATAATATTGCAATGTTCGTGTGATGTTGTATGTGTGTATGTTAATATATACTATGTTACTTATACATATAAATATTAGTGAAAAAGCATAGAAGCATTAAATATTTTCCAATTTTATTTAAATGGCTACAAATCAAAATTTAAGAATCTAGATTTACATACATTCCAGTAAGGTGAAAGTATAGCAAAATTAAAGTGAATGCAGGTTGCACAGATAGCTCAATTCCTATTATACAAAACTTAAATCCAAAGATGACACTCTTGAAGCCTTTTACTGCACTGTCATATTCTGACCTCAGAGACTAGAAAACTTCAGGCACGTAGAATCTCAAATCTTTTAATCCTGAAACCTATCAGTAGACACCAAATCTCTTCAAGGCAAATTAAGGGTTTCTAGAAAAGAAATCTTAAAAAATAAAAGCCTAAGGTGGCTAAAACTACAAAAGCACTTATCAGATTCCTTACGGCATTTTTTGCTGAAGGCTGACCTGCATGAGCTCAGTTAGCCTTGAGTGGAAGGGGCCTCCCCACCAACCCTGGCTTCTTCCTGTAAGTCGTCCCCAGCAGAGGATTCTGACTCAACCCGAGAATTGTCTTCTTCTAGTTCAGCATATTCACCAGAGCTTTCGTTCTCCGTTGTACCTTCATCATTATTGATGGCGACGGCTTCCTCCGGTGCTGCTCTGGTAACTTCGGAAGTCGTTTCAGTGATGACTTGGGTGATTTCTCCCGTGGTCGTATTTGGAACTTCTGGCGAGGTTTCAGTATTGACTGCGGGGGCCTCCACTTGAGCATCCCCCGCCTCGGGGGCCTCCACCTGATCACCCGTGTCCTCGGGGGCTTCCACCTGAGCACCTCCGGCCTCGGGAGCCTCCACCTGAGAACCCCCGGCCTCGGGGGCCTCCACCTGAGCAGCCTCCACAGCATCGGGGGCCTCCACTTGAGCACCCCCGGCCTCGGGGGCCTCCACCTGAGCAGCCTCCACAGCATCGGGGGCCTCCACCTGAGCACCCCCGGCCTCGGGGGCCTCCACCTGAGCAGCCTCCACAGCGTCGGGACAGGCTGACGTTCCTGTTACAACTACTACTGTAGCATCTGATATTTCTTCAGCACTGACCACCTGGACTTCCAGTGAAGACACTTCGGGTGCCTCTGAACTTGCTCTCTCCACTTCCACAAGGTTCTCGTTTTCACCTTTAAAACGGTCCATTAAACAAAGTATTAATTGACAGAGTATGGGAATACAGTGGAGCACTGTGCAGTCACTTTAAAAAATGAGACAGATCTAGGACATAAAAGTGAGAATATGAGACATGGACAAGAGAGTGGTGGTTACAGGATGGGGGGAGGGAGGGAAGAGTGGAATAGGGAGGAGGGGAGGGACACAGGGAAAACCAGATAGAAGGTGACAGAGGACAATTTGACTTTTGGTGATGGGTATGCAACACAATTGAATGATAAGATAACCTGGAGATGTTTTCATTGTACATATGTACCCTGATTTATTGGTGTCACCCCATTAGAATTAATAATAATAATAAATATATATATATAAAAATGAGACAGATCTATATGTACTGATATGTAATGGTCTTCAAGGTAGATTGTTAAGTGCAAAATGCAAGGAAAAGAGTCATGTATCCAGTTTGGTACAATTTGTATTAGGAGAGAAGGAGAGTGAGTTTTATACCTAGATAGTTATATTTGCAAACATTCTCTCCAGGAGGATTCAGAGATACTGGTATTATTGGTTCCCTCTGGGGAGGAAAAATGAGGAAATGTGCTTTACTGTAAAACCCTTTAAACATGTTGAACTTAAAAAAATAATTTACACATATTATTTATTCAAATACAACGAAAAGGAAAACAAACAGCCAAGCCATTATGAGATAGCATGAAAAAGTCACAAACCTACTAGCCAATGACTCAGAGGAATCACTAATTTATTCTCAGCCTCAGTTTTGTCATCTGTAAAATGAGGATATTAATGATATCTATCTCTCAGAACTACTGTAAGGATAGATTAAAGTACTGTGTATAAGAGGCGTTTAAAATCACTAAAATGCTATGAAAATGTTGCATTTTATTATTACAATCAGCTTTCGTATGATTATATTCAAAATATTCACGGATGTGAGGGCGATCTGGCTGTGACATCTGTCACCCCATTGATTGCCAGGGTTGATTCGGCTGATCTGGCTGGCTAGGCGGGTGTCCCCTTCCTCCCTCACTGCTCCATGTGTGTCCCTCCCGAAGCTGCGTGCTCGGTCAAAGAGGACGACCTTCCCCGATACAGGAGAGGACCGTTCTTCGGTCAAGGGTATACGAGTAGCTGCTTTCCCCTGCTAGAACCTCCAAACAAGTCTCAAAATATTCACTAATGACATTGTTTCTTTTTGTTGTCATGACAAAAAGTTAAAACTGGTTCAAGAGCAGATATTATTTCTGTCACCAAACAGTGAACATAGTAATTGATAATAATAGTGTTATAGTTGAAATGGAAGAAAGTATGGTTGAAAGCAGCAATTTTCAACCTTTTTCATCTCATGGCACACAAAAACTAATTACTAAAATTCTATATTCTAAATCACTAAATTCTGTACTATACTTTTTGCTGGTCTAACAAAAAAGGTTGGTATAATTTTGATTCATTCACACTGGATGGTTATTGTCATTTTTTATTTGACAGTCTAAGGGAAAAGAGGGGAGTACTTCTAATTAAGTAGTCAGGTATTGCATGTTTTAAAAATTCTTGTGGCACATCAGTTGAAAATCAACGGTTTAAAGCAAGCAGTGTAAGGCAAGAAATATTCATTAGGGTGAAAATGTAAAGTTTCTGTTCCGGTCATTGCCATTTTATTAATCATATCAATTGAGGGACTCAACAGACATGACTGATTCTACCAAGTCAAGTGTACTTTGGGCAAAGACACCTGGATGGATGGTCTTAGCCAAAATGAAAACAAATATTAGTTTTATGGTTTAAAAAAATAATGAAGGCCTGACCAGGTGGTGGTGCAGTGGATAGAGTGTCAGCCTGGGATGCAGAGGACCCAGGTTTGAAACCCCAAGGTCTCTTGCTTGAGTGTGGGATCATAGATATAACCCCATGTTCACTGGCTTAAGCCCAAAAGTCACTGGCTTGAAGCCCAAGGTCACTGACTTGAGCAAGGGGTCACTGGCTCAGCTGGAGCCCCCGGGTAAAGGCACATACGAGAAAGCAATCAATGAACAACAAGGTGCCGCAATGAAGAACTGATGCTTTTCATCTCACTCCCTTCCTGTCTATCTGTCCATATCTGTCCCTTTCTCTGTCTTTCTCTCTTTCCCGCCAAGTCATATTACCACACAAAGAAGTCAAAACTGCTGGTCAGCGGTATACATGCAAAATGGTTGCATTTATTAAATGCACTCATCCAAAATGTATAACAATATTCATCAGATTTTGGTTGGGCTTTCCCTTCTTTTTTTTTTCAGTTTTTTTTTTATTCATTTTAGAGAGGAGACACAGAAAGAGAGAGAGAGAGAGAGAGAGAGAGAGAGAGAGAGAAAGGGGGGAGGAGCTGGAAGCATCAACTCCCATATGTGCCCTGACCAGACCGGTGCAGGGTTTTGAACTGGCGACCTCAGTGTTCCCAGGTCGACGCTTTATCCACTGCGCCACCACAGGTCAGGATGGGCTTTCCCTTCTTGAACGAACTCTTACCCAGAGCCATTCAGGATCAAGTTAGTAAAGAAGCCAAGAGCAAACAGTGTTCACTGCTAGACTATGATGATGAAAATCAGAGCCTTAAGGAAATAATAGTAATAATAATAATAATAATAATAATAAAACTAACTTTACCTTGAAGTGGCTGTAACTCTGCTTTGGTTTTTTCTTTCAAATGTATTATCTGTTCTGTGTGTTTGGCTTGCTCTGATGTTACTGCTCTGTAAGTCTGAAAGCAAATGTGTACTTAGGTTTATTTCTTGAGCATTTTTTCATCATGGTTTATATTCATTCTGCCAAGTTCAAAGAAGAGAAAGCAGTGCACATCATCTACTCTTTTATTTCCTTTTTGGAAACCTCGGTCATTAAGGAGAATGCCTAAAGAAGAAAAACACCAAATGCTTTAACAGGGTCAAGGATAACTGAGAACGTGTTCGGTAGATAGAAAGACAAAGAGAGCTTGTGGGATGAACACGCTGAGTCAGCACCCTCCATTCTCAGAACCCCAGTGCTGAGCCCCGGCAGAAGTTCACGTGCCTGAATTGACCTTCTCAGCAGCAACACCCTGAGGGACATCAATCCTATTGTTCAGGGAGCTAGAACACAAAGTGAGAAAATAAAGAAAACCTACTTTAAGCAGAATTGAAGAGAGGGTGATAGTAGAATAATTCACACTCATGTGTGGCCCAGAGAAACTAGCTTTTCCAAAATGAACATAGTAAGCACAGAGTACAGGAAAGGCCTGTGAGAAGAGAAGCCCTCAGATTTAGACTTGGAGATTATTTCCAAATGATATTATTTGTTTATTAAATATTAGCATTTTAAATATACCACAACTTTTATAAACTAGTCTGGCATTATGCTTTTTAATATACCCAGATCCTCAAATAATTAAAATGACCTGGGCTTTTCTCAGATGCTAAGAGGCCCTCGTAGCAGATTTTGTTTGGAAATGAAAAACTGCCCTTGACTACTGAGCATCTGTGGATTCCATTCAGAGAAATCTACTATAGAACTCATTTTAGTACATGACAGGAAGGGGAGGGGAGGACTACAATGCAGGATTTCCAGAACCTTACATTCTGTATCTCCTCCTGAAAGTAGCCTGAGATTCTTGGGAATTAGGCTTCTGATACTGAATATTAAAATTACATAATCTTAGCCTGACCTGTGGTGGTACAGTGGATAAAGCAACAACCCAGAACACTGAGGTTGCCGGTTCAAAACCATGGGCTCGCTTGGTCAAAGCACATATGGGAGTTGATGCTTCCTGCTCCTCCCCCCTTCTCTCTGTTTCTCTCTTCCGTCTCTAAAATGAATAAATAAAATCTTAAAAGCAAAACAACAACAACAAAAAAAAACCCACTACATAATCTTAGAGGTGGAAGGGCACTTAGAGGTCATCACCTGTCCAACTTCACTCCTGTTGTTACAGAGCAAGGCCAGAAAGGGCTCTCAGGAGAAACCAGTTTATAACCTTACAGTTTAAGATAGATTTTGCAAACAAGGATTTAGCAGACAGGACAGATTCAAGTCTGGCACTAGTAAACATAATCGGGGATGTAGGGACAGCAGATGAAATTCAGTCTTCCAGCTTCCCACGTAATCGTATGGTGTAGTCCAGTATCTATTTTGCCAGTGGCCTGTGTCCAGCTGCAGTAGCCCTGGGCAGTGAATTCAACATTAAGCAGTAGAATGAGAGTAGAAGCAATAGAATGTAGGTATGAGTGAAAGCTAGTAGCTTAGTGGAGGACAATAATGTAAGTGACATTTGAAGTTTCCTGGTTTTTTGGAGCTCTCAAAATTCTGACGATTAGAATATATTTTGTTTGTTTGTTTGTTTGGCCATCTACACAGTCCCACAAACTTCTCCTAGTTATGACTAAAAATACTTTTATGCATATTTCTGTAGGGTCAAACCAAAAGGTAGTGATTGTGTATTCTTATGGTCTCCAAAGAATTTATATTCATTCTCCTTTTATTCACAATGAATAACAGATTTCAAATTAGAAAGTATGTGACAAAATGGGGAATAATTCAATAGGCTTATCTTTTTAACTCACAAATGTTCCATGGTTTTAGCTCCAAAATCCTATTATTAAGAGCTTTAGCCTAACCTGTGGTGGCGTAGTAGATAAAGCATCAACCTGAAAAAAAAAAAAAAGCATCAACCTGGAACGCTGAGGTCACTGATTCAAAACCTTAGGTTTGCCTGGTCAAGGCACATATGGGAGTTGATGCTTCCTGCTCCTTCCCCCCTTCTCTCTTTCTCTCTCTGCCCTCTCCAACATGAATAAATGAAATCTTAAAAGAAAAATAAATTTTTTTAAAAAAGAGCTTTATTTTACAGTATGGAATGGATATGTGGACCAGGAAGGAAAACATTATTTTTAATTTTGTATGTCTATTTTGAATTTTTTAAATAACAACTATTAGTTTTTTAAATAAGAGTATATAAAGATATAAACTAATCAAAACTATGGAGACAGGGGTGGGGGTGAGGGGGGTATAAGGGGGACATGGGTGTCGGGGATAAGGGAGTTATATTCGGTGGGACACTTGAATCCTTGTAAACACAATAAATTAAAATTAATAAAAAAAACTATGGAGACAGAAAAAGATTGGGAAGAATGTATAAGTAAGGCATAAAATAATGAAAATACTCTGTATGGTACTGTAATGGTGGATACCTGTCATACATTTGTCAAAACCCGTATGATGTACAACCAGAGTGAAGCCCACTGTAAACTATGGACTTTAGTGAGTAAAAAGGTATCAATATTGACTCATGAGTTGTAAAATGTGCCACACTAAAGCAAGATTGTTGATAGGGAAAAGCCCAGACAGGGGTGAGGGCAAGTCCATGGGAACTGTCTGTACTTTTTTTTCATTCTTCTGTAAACATAAAACTGCTCTGAAAAATAATACCTATTAATTTTTTAAAAAGTCAACCCTTCAAAACAGTTCCTGTTAAATGTTAATAGTATCTACCTTATAGAATTGTTGTAATTAAAGTATTAAATGAACTTTCATTGTCACATGACACTCAAATGTCAGCAGTTAGTATTTATAAGAACATTGCTTTTATTGAAAGTCAATTACTATGAATTGATGCTTCCTGCTTCTACTCCCTCTTTCTCTCTTTCTTTCTCTCTGTTCTTCTCCAAAATCAATCAATAAATAAAAATAAATAAAATAGTGATCTTATACTTAAAAAGCTTTGTAACCTTATTTAATCCCATGTCCTGATCTTAACATTGCTTTGAGTTTTATCCACAGGTTGTAAAATATATAAATTCCTGAATACTATGTTTAAACACTTACATAGTATCCACCAGCACTGACTGTGACGCCTACCACCAGATAGTAGATCATGTTTGATCCAGATGGTCCAGGGAACTTGTTAGATGACAGCCAGCGAAGAGATCCTAGGAAAACAAGTATAAACACACAGTGAGCCCTACCACTTAAGCAAAACTATTTTAAATAATTATGCCTTGAAAAACATTTCTGCTCGGTGAACCTAGAATCTATCACCATCAAGCAACTTTAGCTTAAGGGAATATCGTATTATGAGGTATGGTAATAATTTCACTTGACACTTTCCCAATCTAATTTGACAGGTACTTCTGAAACCTGTCATTTTGATGCTTAGCACCATGTTTTTCTTGGAAGTAGTGCAGGCATGGGTAAGGAGAAATGACAAAAGCATTAAACAATTTTAACAGTCAAATGAAATGCACATAAGCAAAAAACATCCATTTACTGTATGTACTCCACCACAAGGTCTAGTGGGAAAGATTATTTTTTCCAAAAAACCAAATTAAATATATTTGTAATTAAAATTTATATGTTAAGTAAAACATTTATGTTGAAATCTAACACATTTCCATAAATCTACACTTCAAATGTAGATACATTTTTCTAAAACAAGGCCTTTAAAGATGGGCATTGAGAAGCTTTTTTAAGACAAATCTTTCAAAAAGATCGTATCTGAAATGAAAGGACAATTCTGTACAACCCATTAGAAATAGATAAAAGTGCTGTGTTCTTATATTTAAATATATTTCACTGTAGTGCTAGAATTTGTATATACCATATCCCCTAGAATTGAATTTTTATAACAGACTCAAGGTTAGAAGGAGCTAGAAGTTCACATAGTTCAAATTCTTTATTTTAAAGATAAAAACGTCGAGGCATTTATTTTTCCATCAACAGATACAGTTGAGCACCTATATGTGTTTGGCATTCTTAGAAGCATTAGGGATATAACTGTGAACAAGACCCACAAGGTTCCTGGCTTCAGGTAACTCACAATCCACAAAGAAGGAACAGATGTTTAGACAAACAATTGTAGACAATAATTTCATTGCCGTATGACAAATGCTGCCACAGGTATCAGTGGAAACTATAACAATAGCATGAAAACACAGTGAATTGAAGAAACTAAGCTGGTTGGCTCAAGGTAGCTGTCACAATTATAAGACATGACCTGAGTTTGAAGGTAAACAGGAGTCTGTCTGGTAAGTAATAGAAGGGAAAATTGCACTGGAGGCAGATGGCACAACATGTGGCATGAGTTGTATGACTGAGAAAGGACAAAGGAATTCGAAGTGTCCAGACACAGAGAGTATTGGTGTGGGGAGTATTGGTAGTAAGAAGATATGACTTGCAGAGCGCAAATCTTAAGGAATTTTCACTGATTAAAATTCTTTGTAGCTGACTGACCAGGTGGTGGTGCAGTGGATAGAGCATCGGGCTGGGATGAGGAAGACCCAGGTTCGAGACCCCCGAGGTCGCCAGCTTGAGCACGGGCCCATCTGACTTGAGCAAAAGCTCGCCAGCTTGGACCCAAGGTTGCTGGCTCCAGCAAGGGGTGGCTCGGTCTGCTGAAGACCGTGGTCAAGCCACGTGTGAGAAAGCAATCAATGAACAACTATGGTGTCACAACGGCAACGAAAAACTAATGATTGATGCTTCTCACCTCTCTCTGTTCCTGTCTGTCTGTCCCTATCTATCCCTCTCTCTGACTCTCTCTCTGTCCCTGTAAAAAAAAGAAAATTCTTTGTAGCCTGACCAGGCAGTGGCGCAGTGGATAAACGTTGGACTGGGATGCGGAAGGACCCAGGTTCGAGACCCCGAGCTCGCCAGCTTGAGTGTGGGCCCATCTGGCTTGAGCAAAAGCTCACCAGCTTTGACCCATGGTCGCTGGCTCCAGCAAGGGGTTGCTCGGTCTACTGAAGACCATGATCAAGGCACATGAGAGAAAGCAATCAATGAACAACTAAGATGTCACAACAGCAACAAAAAACTGATGATTGATGCTTCTCATCTCTCTCTCTGTTCCTGTCTGTCTGTCCCTATCTATCCCTCTCTCTCACTCTCTCTCTATCTCTGTAAAAAAAAAATTCTTTGAAGTAGGAAAATTGGAAAATATTGCATATATGTTCTTAGTTTGAATATAAATGACCATCTCTTAAGAAAAGATATTTTTCCTATAAATGTGCCCAAATAAGCTATGGTAAGAGGTTACGGCATTGACTTGCAGGGAGTTTTTGTTGGTTTAAAAATACAAATGTTAGGCAGCTGTCAGAGGGATGAAGGGATTAGCTAACACACACATACACACACGTATATCACACAGACAATAGTGTGGCAACAGCCAGAGGGCATGTGGAGGTGGGTAAAGAGGGGGGAAATGGGGACAGAAAGAGACTTTGCTTGGGGCAGAGGGTGTACGATACGCTGTGCAGACGGTGTTTTATTGAGTTGTGCATTTGAAATATGTATGGTTTTGCAAAGCAATGTCATCCCAAGAAATTCAATTAATAAAAAAATACTTCTGATCTTAAATACAGTATGTACATTTTATAGTTGTCAACCAGACATAAATGTCATAAAGATTTTTTAAATAGGAAGAAATAAAGGACATTAGAGATTTAACTAAACACTAAAATACAAATTCAGTTATGGTGAAGTTATTTAAAAGGACAATGAAATGGGAAATAAATATTCACTAAGGATTAATTAGACAAAGTTTAGCATATTCATATAATGGGGGAAAATAGACATTATAATTTTTCCAGGAGAATATTTACTTACTTGAGAAAATATTTGCAATATATTAAGTGAAAAGTTATATCAAAATAATCTATACATAACTATCCCAGATTTGTGGAAGTAATGTGCATAAGGAAACAATGTATGTGGTGAAAAAACAGTTTGGAACATTATATATATTAAAATGTAAAGAATGGCCTTCACAGAATAGTAGGGTTAAGGTAAATTCTATTTTGCCTTCCTGTGTTTTTTCCCCAATGATTATAAATCTAATTTACTTATTTGTTTAAAAATTACATTATAAAAGAAAAAAACAGAGAACAAAATTTGATGAGGCAGTTACAATTTTATCCTTCATAAAACGGAATCAATTTAATTTTTTTCGTCGAAGTAGAAAGAACCAGTACAAGGTTAATTGATGTCAGTGACTGAAGCCAGATTTCCAGTCAGTAATAGTTCTTCAAATACACACGGAAATCAGGGCTACAAAAAAGTAATCAGGTGAAAATTAGAAAATGACCAGTATTGCTAACTACCTATTTAGAAATTTTAAACCACTTTTCTTCTGCCCCAAGTTGGGAGGAAATTATATGAAGCATGTGCAGCTACAAAACAAAAGCAAAGCAAAGTGCGTGATCACGGTGGGGGCATGCAGACAGATGAGGCGCGGAAGGCCAGCTCAAGGGCATTCTCCTCCCCACCACCCCATCATTTGCAGCCTTTTACATTTGTTTAAGATGAATGGCTTCTCCCATATCATCAGTAAAAAAAAAAAAAAAGGGCTCTATCTAACTCTGTATAAAGATCAAGGAAAACGAAGACGCTTTATTCCTGTTACTTGTAAGACAACTTCTTCCCACCAGCATTTTAAGAGACAACTAAAGCTAGTTGGACAGACCTTTCTTCCTGACCCACCACCATCACCAGAATAAGCCTAATCAAAGCGGGGTGGGGGGAATCGACCCATGGAATTTTCCGCAAGAGCGTTTCTCTCTCCGGCTCAAGTGCAGAAACTGGGCTAAAGCTACCTGCCAAACCTTAGGAAGTGAGGCGGTCTGAAGGGAGAACTGAGAACTTCCCACGATGTGGTCTAAGATCCCCCCACCCTCCAATCACGGACACGGAAAAGGGACGTAAGAGGGATGGGGACTTGGAAAGAGCGGGCGGGGACAGAACCGCATCGGAGCGCCAACCTGGCGCGATTGCCAAATACTCCCACGCTCGCCCTTAGACACCTGCCGCATCGCAGGCTCGGTGCTACTGTACCCATCAATGGATAAGCTTCCAGGTCGCAGTGCAACTTTCTCTCTAGGAAATTCCTGAACACGCTCCCATTTCCCATGAGTCTGCCCATCTAAAGGTGATAGATGCACGGACTATAGAGACAAACAGCTCGGCAGCTCCAGGTCAAGCAAAGTGCTTCGAAGGCCGCCTTCCCGCTAGGGGATGCCGAGGCCTAGGCTCGACGGTCCAGGCTGCTGCGTCCCGGCCAAATCTTGGATTTATTCAAGAGCTCTAACCAACTTCCACTCGGTCAGCACTCCGTCGGCACGCTGCCGGGCTCGCTGGTCAGTGCGCACCTCCCACTCCTATCCCATGCCTCTGCTTCCCCATGAACTTGGAGAGAGAAGCGGTCCTTATAGTAATAAAGCGGTAAGCCAAGTTTATGTCAGCCGGGCACTTTTCTAAGCGCGTTAACTACACATGAACCCATCAAAACCCAACCACATAGTCCCCATTTTACAGATGAGGAAACTGAGGTTAGAACCCTTGTTCAAGATAAAGTTTTGCACCCGAGAAGTCTAGCTTGGATTCAGAAGCTGTGCTGGGAAGGTTCCCCACTTTCAAAGTCTCCAGGAACTTCAGGGCGTCTTCTCCGCGACACTCCCGCGTATCTCTTCCCTCCTTACCCCCCCTCTCCCCCAAATCAGGCTCTTGCTGCTCCGGGTTGGGTTTGGCCCACCAGAGACGGACAGGTACAGGGGTACCCACGGCATCCGCGCCCGAGGCTCCTGGTCTCTTCAGCTGGGAGCGCGGGAGAGGTGCCCGGGCCTGGGCTGGCACTCACCGTCCTTCCGCAGCGGCGCAGGGTTGGGAGGCGCCCTCAGGGGCAGCGCCAGAGTCTTGGAGACAGCTCTGCGGAGATACATCGCGCCCGCTAACCGCCGCCCGCCGCGCCGCAGCCTCTGCGGTCCCGGGAGCGCAGGGCGCTGTGAGCCCCGGCGAGCCCCGCCCCGGGGAGGGGCGCGGACCCCTGCCCAGCCCCATCCGGGCGGCCTCTGCGGGTGCGGAGGCTGGAGACCCGGGGGAGGCTTCCGCACCTTCTTCTGTCGATCCCACTCTTCGGGCTCTGTCGCTTTTATCGAGCTCCAAAAAGTGGATAGAGGCATTCCAGAAAAAGGTTTGGGGACCGAGAAGTCGCTGTCACCCGCCTGCCCCGTACCATACAGTCACGCTCCGTGGAATTCCTCAGTGAAGGTTGGAAATGTTTCGGGGTTCGCATGGAAATAAGACATACACTTGGCTTATCATGACGGATACAATATGAACCCACTTTCTCTCACGCACTCCGCTAGCTCTCCCAGGAGTGGAAGGGAGCAGAGAGAGGGCTAGCCTCTGCCTTGCCTTGCACTAGGCGATGGTCAGAATCGTAAAATCCCCAGGCATGTCTGTAAGTATTTATCAATATACCTACAATATGCTACGGACTGTGCTAGATGCTGGAGATGGGTTCTAGTTTATTCCACAAACATTTATTGAGGATGATGTGTTAGGCACTGTTTCAGGGCATTCTTTAATAAGCAAGATAGGATTTCTGTTGTCACTCACAGAGGTTAAAATATGAGGTTAAAGCCTGACCTGTGGTGGTGAAGTAGATAAAGCTTTGACCTGGAAGTGCTGAGGTCGCCAGTTCAAAACCCTGGGCTTGTTTGGTCAAGGCACGTATGGAAGCTGATGCTTCCTGCTCCTCTCCCCTCCCCTTTCTTTCAGCTCTAAAATGAATAAATACATAAATAAAAAAGCGAGTGTGGCGTGGGGCAGGGTGCAGCCGCTCTGCCCTCAAAAAAAAAAAAAAAAAAAAAGGAGGTTAAAGAAACACTGAACCAAGCCCACCATCAGTGGGGTCAATGATCACAAAAAAATACCTGGTCAGATATCAATCATAAATGTAATCTGAGGCCTTTGGTTACAACCAAACTCATTTTAAAAAATGCAAAAATAACACACATGTATATATAGGGCTGTAGAAACTTTCCCCAAAGTATTGTCACACCTCTTTTTGTTCATCCTCTTAGTGCTCCCGAAGAGTAGGGGTTAGGGAAATGTTGCTTATGACTGCTATACATGAAAAAAAAAATCAAGGTAGTATAATAGTGTGATTAAGAGCAAGGGTTTGGGAGTCAGAGACCAGGGCTGAGTAAACTGTGCATGACTCCTTTATTCACAGGGTTGTTGTGAGCTCGAAAGCACATTAGGTATGAAACATGCTCAGCTAGTTGGAGGCAGTACAAGGCTGCCTTGCTATGCTCTTCTGCCATTCAGTGTACACATGGCAGTATCAATTGTACTCCATCTTATCTGATAGTCAAGTTAAAAGCTCATGCTTCTTGGGTGGAAGGGGATTCTCTACTTACTCTGCTGCTCCCGGACAAGACGATATGTGACTTTCAATTTTGAGGGCAAAGTCCTTTCCCATCTTGAAACATGGCTCAAGAGAGGGCAGGCTTGTGGGTTGTCAGCTTGTGGGCTGTCAGATTCAGCCTGTGGCAGGTTCTCTCCCAAATTGGAGAGAATTTTAACCTGAGGTCTCGGAAGACTCTAAGGCTTGGGCAATAGTTTCCAAGCTGTTAGTCATATTGTTTACAGTGCTGCTCTTGAGCACATCCTTGACATTTTTCTTGGTCTTGCTGGAAAAACAAGTCTAGGGTCAGAGATAATTTGGCTTATCTAAGATGACCTCCACCTAATTGTGACTATTAACATGCTAGTTTTGAAAATGTAATGTAAGGGTCCCTTACTGGCAATATTAATCATAATTATTCAAGGATTAAATGCTATATTCAAATTTTCAAAGACTTTCCAAAACTTCACAGAAAGCTAGAAACAGCTTTGTTTTTCTTAGCACTAAATTCTTAGGCTAGGACCTGGACTTTCTTTTTTTTTTCTTTCTTCTAGTGTAATAGCCTGTACTTTCAACAGATTGATTTGGATACAGAGTGAAATAATTTAGAAGAGTACCTAGGAAGTCAAATTAGCAAACAATTAAGAAAGTCCTTCTAAGCACTCTTGTTCAGTGCAGGGACTCTCTTGAACTGAAATGTAAATGTGGGCACTACATGGACTGTGGCCATCTCTTTACGATGTGGCTTGAGGAAGAGGCCTGCACGCAGAGGCTGTAAGGCACATCCGCAGCTGGCAGAGGCAAGAACAAGTCTTGAAAACATTTGAGTCCCAGTCCCCAATTCTTTCGGAGACCAGGTATATTCCTATTATTGGGGTCTGTGAGTCACTCTGTATCCTCATAACCTTTTTCTAGTGTAATGTAGTTTGAGTTAGGTATCAATATTTAATTTAGAAAGCTTTTTTTTCCTTTGGCCCTGGCCAATCAGCTCAGTCAGTTAGAGCATTGTCCCGAAACATCAAGGTTGCGAGGAATGCACAACTAAGTGGAACAACAAAGGAATCCTTATCTCTCCTCCGTCCTCCCTGTCTTTCTGAAAGCAATAATAATAATAATAAAAATGTGTATATATATATATATTTTAGCCAGCATCACCATGTAGCACAACTCTAGGTGTTTACTTATAATCTACATCTGTGCTAAATCAGCAGCCACTGGGCCCTTGTGGCTACTTAAATGAACTAAAATTAAATATTAGAAATCTAGTCAGTTAATCACATTCCAAATGCTCAACAGCCACGTGGGAGAAGTGGCTGCTGGACTGGATGGCATACAGAACGTTTCCATCACTGCAAAAACTGATCTTGGACAGCCCTGGGCTTCATGAATGGCTCCCCTGGAGTTATACAGGCACCAACAAGACCAAGTCCACACAGGGTAACTATGTATTCTCAAGGCCAGACATACAGTAGATATTTTTTATTGCAATTATACTTTATTTCCAATTAAGGATATCAGTCTCCAAAATTACAAGTGTCTTACAGTTCTCTGTTCCCCTCAGAAGTAGGAATTTATAAGTGTTTTAGAGGACAGTACCTTGAATTGGAAGTTCATAACAGACTTCTTGGTCTCCATTACCTGTGACAACAGTAGTTTCCCACTGCTGGTGTTACAAACTTAGTGGTTTAAAACATCAAGATTTAGAGATTCCAAGATGGTTACAGAGTAGGCAGACATTACAACAGCCACGTCTCAGGACCAAATTGGATTATAAACCATCAAGATTTATTGTCTCATGGTTTTGTAGATGAGAAATCTGACACGGGTCTCAATGAGCTAAAATCAAGGTGACAACAGGTTTGTATGACTTTGACTTTTCCAGTCCTTGGTTCTTTTCCATCTTAAAAGGTAGCACTGGCCAGCTGAGTCTTTCTCGCATAGCTTCCCCCTCATCTACACTTGCAAACCCCTCTTCCACTTCCAAGGACCCATGTGATTACAATGGGCTCAACCAGCTGATACAGGATAGTCTCCCCATCTCAAAGCCAGCTGATGAGTAAACTTAACCCCATCTCCAACCTTAATTCTCCACTGCTGTATAACCTAACATGTACAGATTCCAGGGAGGACATGGCCATCTTTAGGGATCCATTATTCTTCCTACCACAGTGATGTTAGGCAAATCCCTCTTCACCTCTGGTTTTGCATTTGTAAAATTAAGAGATTGGTCTACAGGACCCCTTAGGACCCTTTCAGCTGTCAGCTAGGACTCCAAAAGTTAATAGTTACTGTTATAGCTGGTCTTTCACTAAATTTGGATTAAATATTCATTCCGAAATAATGTAATTCTGAATTTATATTCAGAAGTGATGTCCCAAAATACTGAGTTATGAATCTCCCACAATAAGTATGGGCCAGAGCCCAAAACACACATAAAGCTAATTATAAAGCAATAAACCTTTCCACTTAACATCAGAATGAAGACACAAATAATGAATTAAAAAAAGTTTTTTAATTTATTCATTTTAGAGAGAAGAGAAAGTGAGAGTGAGAGAGAGAGAGAGAAAGGGGGAGGAGCAGAAAGCATCAACTCACATATGTGCCTTAACCAGGTAAGTGCTGGGTTTTGAACCCGTGACCACAGCATTCCAGGTCGACGACGCTTTATCCACTGCGCCACCACGGGTCAGGTACAAATAATGAATTTTTAAATGTATGGTACATTAAGTGTTTCTACAAGTTAACAAGGTGGCATATGTATTAAGTTTTGACTCACAACAAAGGGTTTTGATGAGGAATAAACAAAATTTATGCTTAATTTGTGTCTATTAAGCCTTTATCTCCTCCCCTCTTTTTTTGAAACAGTCAGGAGTTTGCTAATCATTTGATGAAAGTAAAATTAGCAAAAAGGGACAATATATTTTGTGTTGCCATAACCAGTTATCCAAGTGAAAATCATTCAAATTCAAGGAAATGGAGTGAGGAGGAACTTGAATAGGATTCAGCTTTACTCTCTGACTTAACAAAATGATTCTTCTAGAAGAAAGGAGTATTTGGGCTCTTTTGTATTTTGAGTAATAAAGTAGTTCTATCACCTTGCTACAATAAAGTGATATTATTAACTTTTGATTAGATTAAAAGTTAATATAAGGAATAAATCCTTCAGCAGTGAATTTTCTTTTAGATTTTATTTATTCATTTTTAGAGAGAGAGGAGAGGCGGGGGAGGAGGAACAACAGGAAGCATCAACTCCCATATGTGCCTGACCAGGCAGGCCCAGTGACCTCAGCGTTCTAGGTCGAGCTTTATCCACTGCGCCACCACAGGTCAGGCAGCAGTGATATTTTAATATAGATCTCCTTAACAAGTTTTCATACCAAATAGTCCTTAATTACCACTGACCCTGTTATTGGATGGTACCTTCCACACTAAAATACTTCGAATAATACACCTTAAATTGACATTTTCTACACATTTTCATAATATATACAATCTAAAGAATATAGAAATGTTTTTATTTTTTCATTTAATGATGCAAAATCACAAATGCTGATGACATATATTCACATATAACTTTTCTCTCATGTTTACAACATAGCAGATTGGAACTGCTTTAATCGCTACATGGAGCATACCTATAATGAAAAGAAAAAAAATTAAAACTTTAACATTAATGAGCAGAAATATTAAAATTAGACCATTAATTCACCTTACGAGCATCAAGTCTAGAAAACAAATCCACAGAGTATCAACCTGTCATTATAAATTTTAGCAAAAAATATTTCATTTGAACTAGAAAAGAGCAGTAAAAGCATTGTTTTGATTTAAATACATATTTAAGTTTTATCTCATGATTGGCTAAAGTAGTGATATGGGGCAAGTGATATTAATAAAAAAAAGAAGCAAAAAATTTGGATAATCAAACCCTAAAGATAAAGAGCTAAGTTCGAGAGTTAATATGGGAGAAAAAGTGTACATCAGTGATTAGTATTTTACTCTGCAGATATGTTATCTACTTTAATCAACTAATTTAGGAAAACAGAGGTTATTTTTTTACTAACATTCATTTTTTATTTTTTTAGCTTTTATTTATTCATTTTAGAGAGGAGATAGAGAGAGAGAGAGAGAGAGAAGGGGCAGAAGGAGGAAGCATCAACTCCCATATGTGCCTTGATCAGGGAAGCCAGGATTTTGATTTTCCTTTATTTTATTTTTTTTACAGGGACAGAGAGAGAGTTAGAGAGAGGGATAGATAGGGACAGATAGACAGGAACAGAGAGAGGTGAGAAGCATCAATCATTAGTTTTTCATTGCCGTTGCGACACCATAGTTGTTCATTGATTGCTTTCTCACATGTGCCTTGACCGTGGGCCTTCAGCAGACCAAGCAACCCCTTGCTGGAGCCAGCGACCTTGGGTCCAATCTGACGAGCTTTTGCTCAAGCCAGATGGGCCCGCGCTCAAGCTGGCGAGCTCGGGGTCTCGAACCTGGGTCTTCCGCATCCCAGTCTGACGCTCTATCCACTGCGCCACCGCTTGGTCAGGCGAAGCCAGGATTTTGAATCAGCGACCTCAGCGTTCTAGATCGACGCTTTATCCACTGTGCCACCACAGGTCAGGTGAAAATTGAGATTTTTAAGTGTGATTTTTTTTTTTTAACAAAAGGATTAATACAGGATTTCTTTAAAAGGATTTCAAACTTATACAGTGTATGTGTGTGTGTAAACTCACTCTTTTAAATCACAGAATCAGACCATATAGCCTATACTACCTTGTTTTCAGTTATGTTTTACCAGAATTGTCTAGTTAGGTGTTAGTTGTATAACAATCATAATGAAATGGTCACACAGTAAAAAAATACAACAATCTACTGCCTGCCCTTATACATTTATCTATCCAACAAATATGAAACTCCTCGTTGGATCAGATACCAAGCAAGTTGCTGAGCCCATGATGATTAATAAAATAGACAGGGCTCCTGTTCTCATGGTATTTACACTCAAGTGTGGGATATGACAAACATATTAAGAAAGGTATGCGCAAACAATAACTCCATAAGTGCCATGAAGGCACTGTGTATAGACCTATTAAATAAAATAATATGATTTTGGTATCATTCTTAAACATAATTTTCTTTGAACACAGTCAAAGCATAATTTAGGTTAAAAGTGATTACGCTAAGTAGTGAGAATTCTTAAATTTGTCACAGACAGGAATATAGGTGCTAAAAAGCATACATCTAATTAAAAAAATAATCAAAACACATTATTTAAAAATAGTTAAAATTACCTTGCATAATCTGTTCATCCTATAAAATTGCATACTTACTGTATTAGTATTTATCAAGTTTACTCCAACCCATTTCTTCTTTTATACTCTAAAACATCTTCATTATGTTGTTTGATGAGCTAAAAGGAGGGAACAGTTAAAATTAGAAATATAATCTTCCTGACAAATTAGAGGAGGCTAACTAATATTTCTATTTTGCAAAGGAGTAAGGATAGATGAAAAGAATTAACAACTATTGTAGTTAGAAATAAAATGCTAAGAGATACAAAAGTCCAAAAACTATGAAAACTATATGCTTATTATTCATCATAATCCTACATACTCAAGTTGAGAAGGCAACACTTAAAAGTATAAATTCAACTTTTACCAAATAAATTACTTTATTCAGTGGGTAGGCAATGGAATGCCTTAACACAAAGGGGCTAAAGTAACACAACAAAGCAGGACTCGCTTATTAAATGGGGTCCAGGCTGGTTGGTGGCTGTGTATTATACTTCCAAATATACTTAGAAATCTGACCCTGTGAGTGAATGAACAGTCCCACCTGCAACTCTATGTGTATTAATTAGATTATCACAGAGAACAGCCACTTAGAACCACTGTCTGGCCGAGTACACAAATGGAACAATGGTTGATAAGGGGTAATATTCAGTACAAACAAGCTCCTTTTTAGCAAAACTTTAAATTAAGATGTGTAAATTTTCATTACAACATAATTTAAAAAAGGATTAGTTACTATTGTTGGGTTGTGACTCCCAGCATCTCTTTTACTCCTTCCCATTTGAAAGAGCTGAACCACTTTAATAAGATAATCCAAAATAAAAGATCTAAAGAGTTTGAGTTGGGGCAGTGGAAGAACCCCGAAACCTATTACGTTCGAAAGAAAAAATTTATATACTAATGTAATGCAGATACTTGAGTCAACTGTTTAAAAAATGTACTATCTACAGGTAGGCAGTGGTTCAGAGCAGCCCATAGTGTAGTTTATCTGAAGTTAGGGGGAACCAAGCTCAGCAAACAATTTCTCCAAGTGTTTCCTTCATTTATTAAATGTCAACAATAATAGTACCTACCACATAGTGTTGCTGAGAACATTAAATGAGCTTTTACATATAAAGTATTTGGCATATTGTAAAGACAAAAAGAAAACAAAAGGGGTGCAACACACTATTTATACAAAGCAACGATCAAAATCACTTCTTTTGTAAGTCTAATGTGATTTAGTTTATATAGCTTGTTCATTGATGGTTTGTCTCTAGGCATCTGAAAAAGTGCCTTCCTAACACCCCAACCACCCTCCATCCTCATCAAGAAATAAAATAAAGGTTAATATGTATTAAAATTGCCATGCATGAAAAAATCATGTTAAGTAACAAGGAATGACAGAAATTTCAGGTTCCTCGTATTTTCTCGATGCCGCTGAAATCTTATATCTTTAGTTGTTGGGATTCCCTCCCCCCCCCCCCCCCCCCCGGTGAAGCGCCATCAGCAATTCTACAGCTGTCCGCGTGCCAGGGAGCTTTCTGCACATTCACCCTCACACTGGTGTTCCTCCACCCGGCTGTGTTGGGGTCCCACGACTTACATAGAACCACAAGACGGCGGAAGTGCCCAAGGTCAAACCAACTTTCAGCCAGTCAGGTTTGTCATGCAGCGGCTCCCGAACGTAGAACTTGGACCGCGCAGACGCTGAAAGGGGACAGAGTCTAAATCTGCAACTTGTCGCCTCGTTGGAAAAACGCGTAACGTCTACATGGTGCCTGACCGCGTTTAATTCTCCCTTCAACTCCCACCCGGCTCCCCGAACACAGAGGCTCTGAGAGGTCTAGGGACTCGCCCTGGGCCCCCCGCGGAGCCAGACCGGTCGCCCCTGCCCCCAGAGACGCCTCCAAAGCCTCGTGTCCTGGCTTTGGCGGCCCCTCGAAAGACTCGGAAGTGGGCGGGTAGAAAGCGCCTCACGAGGGTCTCCCCTCCAGCAGAAAGCGGGGCAGAGGGACCCCAAGTCCATTCGCATAGACCAGGAGGAGGTCGGCGGCGGTGATGGGGAGCCGAGAGTCCAGGGAGGGGACAGGCGCGGGCTCCGAGACACGGGCGGGCGAAGGTCATTCCCGGACGAGCCCGGGCCGCAGCCACCCCGTGCCCCCACGAGCTGGGTTCCCCCCTGGGAGCGCAGGCTGGGAGGCCGGGTCGGCCTGCATGAGGGGGACACTCACAGCCGCTCGGGAGCCTGGTGCGGGCCAGCAGCCTGGGAAAGGACCGCAACAACACGGACATCGCCATCTTGCCGGGCCGGCTCCGCCTCCCGCCGCCGCGTCGCTCTGGGGGTCGGCGCTGGCCGAGCGCCCCCTGGCGGGAAGAGGCGCGGGCCGGCCGGCTCCGTAGCCGCGCTGCACCGAGGCGTTAACGAGAAGCGCAGTGACCGCCAGGTCCTCGAACTCCGCGGGTCTCTGCCTCCTGTCTGTAAAGTGGGGCTCGAAAGGAAGTGATTAAAGGTGTGGATAGTTGGGGAGGGCTGGGGGGAGGAGGTGGCTTATTCTCTTCTCTGTCCTCTGAGAGTTTATTTCAGACTTCGTCCCCAGGGACACTCATCAAAAGTGTCGCCCCTGCCCCCCGAAACGCCAGGAACCAGAAAACTATCATGTGGAACAATAGCTGGCATGCTGATCGAACTCTGTTCCAGGTAATGTGTATTAATGCATCATATGGTTTACATGCATTTTCTCATTTCATCTTAACAAGGACCGCATGACATGCCGTGATTATTATCTCCAATTTACAGATGAAGCTAAAAGAAGACAAGCTATTTATTCGTCTAAGGTGACATATTAAACTTTATGTTTGGAAAGACCTCTTAACAGTTCCTAAACTGTTTACTCGCACTGTCACTGTAAAGCCTCACAACCCTGTGAAGAAAAGAGAATCCACGTATTTTAAAATAAATGTCCTGACCCATTCAAGATCACACACTTGGGAGAGGTGGGAGCCAGAGCGACGTCTTCTGATCCCAGATTCAGCGATCCTTCTGAGCTCACCTAACAGGCTTGGACAGTTCCCTGAGGCCAGAGCTGAAGGGCGGGGTTCAAAGTGCCAAGTTCAAAGTGCCATTCCTGCTCACACCTTTTCAGCTGTATGATTCTAGGCAAATTACTTAACCGCTCTATCCAGTTTTACAATCCTGTCACATAAAACCTATCCTATAGGGTCGTTGTGAGTTTCTAAACAAGTGTGTAAACAACTTGGTTTTGCCTATTGAAGACATGTACTGATCAATGGGTTTTGTCTTTCATAATTGAACCAGATTTTTGTGCATTCAGTTCTCAATCTGATCTGATACCTAAAGACCTGTACAAATATGTGTAGGTAAAAGAGACAATACCTTTTAATTCTTTAAATCTTATGTCATTTAGGTTCATTTTAAAAGCAAAATAAATGTTAGCAAATCTATTTTCCTTCTACATTTTTAAAAAACTATGCTACTGAAAAAAACTTTTAACCAAAAATTATCAATCAGAGTAAAACAATTGCATTATGCTTTCGGGTTCATTTTTACATGTAATGGGTGGCTACATAGACTGCTAAGTTGTGAGTCACTTTATAGTGTGTGACCTAGTTTGAGCCTCTTGGAATCATGGTCAAGTAAGCAAACTGCTCAACTAATATGCTGACTCAGTTGTTGGTTCTCAGCTCCTCTTCTTGTCCACTCAGCAACCCGTCAGTTGCATATCCTTTTTACCCCATCCCTTGGAAGCTTGTCCTGACACAGCTTTTGCTAGTATGTAACAAGTTAGAACAGAAGCCATGGTTTAGTCACAGCATACAGAGCCAGTAAGCAAATTGATAATTTCAGTACTGCTATTGGAAAAGGCTGTTTTGTTCTTTTGGCCCCTGGATCCTTTTACTGGTGTATACATTTTGGAAAGTGATAAAGTGGAAGCACATTTCTCTCAGAGAGTTAGAGATGATGGAACCTCACACTGGCAGTAGGCAGCTATAGGTGAAACCACATCTTGAAAAGAATCCTGGTGAAGTAAGTCCAGCCAGGGGCTATGATATTTTGGTAGAAGTTGCTAACATGACATTCATTTAAACATCTCCAGAATTTGAATGCTCAAATCTTATTTATGACCCGAGCAAAGGGAAACGAGATTTGAATTAGCAGCTAGGAAACTAGAGTTTTGGTCCCTGATTTTCCCACTGGTAAACTTCTTACTCGGCTCACACCTCCTAAGGAGGGTAAATGAAGAGCAAGAGTTGAAACATTATAAAATGTAAAAGCACTACATGTATGTTTATCGCTTTATGATGCATGAGATTACTACACATCAAACACAGGATCTGATGAGGAATGAAGCACCTGCTCTAGATGCAAGTATTATTTAAAAATCAGAAGCAGCCTGACCTGTGGTGGTGCAGTGGATAAAGCGTCGACCTGGGAACACTGAGGTCGCCAGTTCAAAACCCTGCACTGGTCTGGTCAAGGCACATATGGAAGTTGATGCTTCCAGCTCCTCCCCCCTTTCTCTTTTTCTCTCTCTCTCACTCTGTGTCTCCTCTCTAAAATGAATAAAATAAAAAAAAATTAAAAAAAATGTGTTTCAAAAAAAAAAATCAGAAGCAATGTAAATGTTAACATTTGTTAAATCTGGGTGGCAAATACATACATTTCTGTTGTATTTCTATAAAATTTAAGTACTTATTAAGGCATAAAAGTGTCAATAGAAAACATCTTACATATGTGAAAATGGGTTCACTCACTGTACATATATCCCTTTTGTAGAATTAAAGTGTGTGAGGTAAATGACTGATTTATGTACTTTGGGTTAATTTTGGGGGGAAGGGACGTTTTGACAATAGTCATATGCAAATATTAGGGTGAATGAGCTAACCAACCAGCACCGTGATCATCATCTAGCCTTGGTTATGTTATTTCACAGAGTAAGTAGGATCTCCATCTCTTAGACCAGTGATGGGCAATCTTTTGAGCTTGGTGTGTCAAAATTCGCCAATAAACCGAGCATAACTTGGGTGGTGTGTCACTTGGAGAAAAACGGCCTACCCGAAAGTCCCAGAACTAGACGCTCTGTGCTGGAGGTCTGTTGTTTTGGCCTACAGTCCTCCGGCACAGAGTGTCTACACTACAGCACATGTTTTATCCTCGGTTACTGCACCTGGCCGTGCAGGAGCTGAGGATGAAATGTCCTTCTTGGCATGTGGCCCCATACTTTTCTGGTATGCGGTCATGTGTCATCGAAAATGGCTACGCGTGTTAATGCTGACACATGTGTCATAGGTTCGCCATCACGGTCTTAGACAGTGGTGATCTATCAGAGTAGATATTTCATTGCATAGTTCAGGCTATCCAGTCACTAACTGTGTGGTCCAACTGTTATCTGTATCTGTAGGTCCATTTTAACTAGGATATGAGTTAGATAATAGTTGTCCAGACTAGCATTCATTGAATCATAAAAATTCATATTTATCAGCCAAAAAGAATGTAATATTTGCCAAACTAAGTTTCTGGCTCATCTATTCAGAAGCTTAGGGAAACTACTGTTTGTTTCAAAGACCAGAAATTGAACCCTAACTTTAAACCTCATCATAATTTTAAACCTAAATCTAACCCTAACCCTAAACCCAACCCTACGAATTTTGACACACCAAGCTCAAAAGATTGCCCATCTCTGGTCTAAGAGATGGAGATCCTACTTACTTTGTGAATGACAACTCTGCAGGAAGTTAACATATCCAAGATAACTGTAAACCTAACATTAACTCTAGTCCTAACCCTAACTATAACCTTAAACCTAATAGTGAAGAAAACCCTAAACCCAACACAACCTGAAGATAGACAGTTTTTCTGTTTTTATAGTTCAGATAATTAAAAAAAAAAACCTTTTAAAAGGGGCAGTGAAGTTTAAAGGTTATTACAAATCAACAACTTTTAAAAATGTTTTGACTGATTTTTGAGAGAAAGAGAAAGAGAGAGAAACATTGATTTGTTGTTCCACTCATTTATGCATTCATTGCTTGATTCCTGTATGTGCCCTGACCAGGATCGAACCTACATCCTTGGGGTATGGAGATGAACTCTTAACCAACTACCCAGGCAGGGCCCATCAACTGCTTTTATGAAATGTTTGTCCTTAGTTTTTTTTTTACAGGGACAGAGAGAGTTAGAGAGAGGGATAGATAGGAACAGACAGGAACGGAGAGAGGTGAGAAGCATCAATCATTAGTTTTTCGTTGCCCTTGCGACACCTTAGTTGTTCATTGATTGCTTTCTCACATGTGCCTTGACCGCGGGCCTTCAGCAGACCGAGCCACCCCTCGTTGGAGCCAGCGACCTTGGGTCCAAGCTGATGAGCTTTTGCTCAAGCCAGATGGGCCCGCGCTCAAGCTGGCAAGTTCGGGGTCTCGAACCTGGGTCTTCCGCATCCCAGTCCGACGCTCTATCTACTGCGCCACTGCCTGGTCAGGTGTTTGTCCTTAGTTTTATTTTATTTCTTTTATTTTAGTGAGAGAGAGGAAGGGAGAGAGATGATGAGAAGGATCAACTCATAGTTGCATTATTACTTTTAGTTGTTCATTGATTACTTGTCATATGTGCCTTGACGGGGGAGGGAAGAGTGGCTTAAGCCAAACTAGTGACCCCTTGCTCAAGCCAGCAACCTTGGGCGTGAAGCCAGTGACCTTTGGGCTCAAGCCAGTGAAGCTCAAGCTGCTGAGCCTGCATTTAAGCTGGATGAGCCCTGGCTCAACCTGGGACCTCGGGGTTTTGAACCTGGGTCCTCAGTGACACTCTATCCACTGTGACACCACTGGTCAGGATTAGGTTTATTTTATTTTTTTAAGATAAAAAAAAAAACTGGCCATATTCCAAAAGGCAAACAGTTTCCTGTAGATACAATTTTCTTAATAAAACAGTTTTTGAGATCACAGAAATTGAAGACATTCCAGGATTTGACTACTAAAACCCTTGATGACTCAGGCAAAAGGAGAGGACATCGAGATAGCAGAAAACCCAAGCATTAGTCCCACATTTTCCCACTGGGAAACATCTAACTAACTCAAACCTCCGAGAGTTAAGGAAGAGGAAGCTGAAACCAGTAAAGTATCTGTGCAAAGAAACTTAAAAGAGTAAAGCTACTCTACATATTATTTAATCATTCATGATGCAAAGAATGCTATGGATCGAATTCAGGATCTGGAGAGAGATCATCAAAAATAATCAAGGGTAACAATGCCTCATATGATGTGAAAAACTGTAGATCATCAATGGAATGTCATTTTAAAAACTTAATTTTACTGTGATTGTTAATGAATGACATATACGTGGAAGAGGCACTGGTGGGTATGTATTCTGACCTTACTTACTGTTCTAGTTTTCCAGTATCCTTGGCAGATACTCTTAGGCGAAGATTTGAGGACTTCTGATGATAGGGAGTTCAAACCGAGTCTCAATGTAAAGCGCTAGCCTGAAGCCAGCCCCAGGGGAGTCAATGTCCCTAACTCCACTACCCCAAGATGACTCAGACAATGAAATAAAAATACACACTTCAACGTTCAGACGCTTCTTTGGCGGTGCAAAATGACAATTTGCATCTGTCTGACCACCTTTCCAGGCTCGTCCTGAAGACTAAACTAAAGCACAAGTGCCCCAGCCAAGTCCATTTGATCGCTCGAGCTCTTTCAGGCTGTTCAGACTCCAGTAAGCCTCCTCTTTTCCATATCTGTTTACAAGTCCCCTCTGGCTTGAAGCCTTCTGCTTTTTCCCGCCTCTGCAACTTAGGCACTTGAAAAACACAGCACTTCTTGAACACCTACATTTTAGCACTTCGGGTTCAAGCTGTGATCATCTGGGAGAGTCGATCCATTGAATGAAAGGCCAGTCTGGCAGCAGGAAAACTATTTTTAATGCAGAGGCGGTCGCCACCAGAGTTGACCACTGTGTCCTCGCTCCCCCCGGCGCCTGGGAAACACACAGAACCGAGAGGATGGGCGGAGCCTGCCGCGACCCTCTCAGCCGCGGCCCCGCCGGCCAGCCTCCGAGTTTCCCAACAAGCTCCAGGACAGAGGAGGTGGGGAAAGGAGGTCATCGCGCCTGCGTACTAGGAGGTGTGACCCGGGTGGGAAAGCCCTTCGCGTCCGCCATTTTGGCTGCCTCTGTCGGTCTGTTCAGTTACCACGTGAACCGCCGACGGAGACCCGTGGTGGGGGGGGAGGGGGAGGCGGCGGCAGCGTTAAGTGAGAAAGGAAAAAAGACAACGAGGGACAGGGGGTGTCGGGGTTGGGCGACGCAGTGACACCCGAGGCCCGGCGGCGGCAGTGGATCGGGGCAATTAAGGCTGAAGCAGCCAAGAGAACGGCGGCGGCGGCGGTCGGACAAACACACTGACCGAGCCGGGCGGTGGCGGGAGCAGCAGGAGGAGCCGGAACGATGCCGGCCGTGAGCCTCCCGCCCAAGGAGAACGCGCTCTTCAAGCGGATCTTGGTAAGTGTGAAGTTCCGGGCAAGCAGTGGGAAGCATTCAGCCGGTCTACGGGCCTGTCACCCGTAACCTCGGCCCGACGGGCACCGAGCCACCCCCGCCCGGGACCCCGCCTTCGTACTCCCGGGCAGGCCCCTCCCTGCGGGTCCAGCTCCGACCGGTGCGCCGGGGACCTGAGGCTTCCCGGTCCTGTCCCCTCGTTCCGGAGGCCGTGGTTCCGGAGTAGGCCCTGTCCTCCTGGTTTCCAGTTTGCCGGCTTTCATGTCCCCCACCGAGCGACGGGAGGAGAGGCTGGCTGGCTGGCTGGCTGGCCGGCTGGCCTTTAGGATGGGCAGGAGCCGCTGCCCCGGTGGTGCGGGAACTCCGCCGGCAGATCGGGGTGGTACCCTCGGAAGGAACAGGTGGTGCGGATGCGGCACGGCTCATTCATTGCCCGAGCGTGGCTTTCCATCGTCTGTCCCTCCCTCTTCCTCTCCTCTGGGGATTCACCTGTCCCCGCCCGGCCCGGAGTCACTGAATGACCTGAAAGGAGGGAAGGCTGGAAAGAGTTCAGAAGAGGAAAGGAAGCTTTCTCAACGACTACCTCCTTATAGTCAGTTGCCTACTTGAGTCTTCAGCCTCTCGGCCTCGCTTTTTTCCTCCTTGCTGGAGTCGAGAGGGGACATTTCAGTTTCTGAGCGGGAAACAACCCCACCCCATTACTCTCCTCGGGAGGTGGGACGCCTTGCGTGGGGGGCGGTCCTGGAGGAAGTGGAAAGTTAAGAGCTTTTAGTTCTTGGCAAGGATTTGTTTACAGACTAAAAGTGCATTAACACCGATGGAGAATTTTAGCAGCAGAGGAAAGAGAATATAAGAACTTTTGAGAAGTGTCTTTTGACACTAGCTGAAACTCCCTTATTCCCTACTTTTAGAATATGTGCAGTTTGCTTTTGTTTTTTAGTACCATAAATGCAGTGATGTTTGGAGGGACTGTTTACGTTGTAAAAATTGCCTTGTCTCCGTGGTGCTTATAGTTAACACATTGTAGCACATTTTTCTATTTGACATTTAGAGTGCGAGTTGCCCCTTTCATGCAAACATTTCTTTGTGAAAGAATGAACTGTTTCCAAACTTAAGAGTTTTAAAGTTTGGACTGTGTGGATCGAAATGTTAACTCTTTCTCGTGAAATTTAAATTTATTTCACTTGTTTGAAAAATAGAACAAGTCTGTGGATTTAGTTTTTCTAGAAACAGGGAAGAGTAGTTGCCACGTTAAATTAATTTTGACTTTACAAACATATTCATATGACGTACAAATTTAGTCGATTCATGTTGAAAAACATCAGAAAGTCACATTCAGTACCATGTAACTCTTAGTTTCTTTGAAATCCTTATTGCTGTTTTGTTTTGTTTTAAGACTAACTGGAGCCCTAGCTGGATAGCTCAATTGGTTAGAGCATCGTCCTGATATGCAGAGGTTGCGGGTTCCAGTCGGGCACACACCAACAGATCGATGTTTCTGTGTGTCTTGTCTCACTCTCTCCCTTCCTCTCTCTCTACAATTAAAAAAACAACAACAACTAAATTAAGAAAAAAAAACAAACCCTAAGACTAGTTGGAGTGTAGGTCCAACTAGTACAGTTTTGGCAGGACAATTTTAAACCTTTTAAAACTAATTGGTGTGTAGGTTCTATTATAACATAGTTTTAGAATAGCAGTTTGTCTTTAATCTCCCTCAGTTCTGTATTTTGAAAAAATTCAAGCTATAAGAAGAGTACAAGGAGCACTCATAAACCCTTTGCCTAGATTTAATATTCAACGTTTTGCTAGATTTGCTGTCCATCTCCCCATTCATATAAGAGTTAAAAGTAAGTTGCTGACATAATACTTTATCCCTAAATGCTTCAGCAAGCATCTCCTAAAATTAAGGACTTTGTTCTGTAAAACCATAATGCTGTTATGAGTCATTCCCTCGTATTGTCTAATATCCAGTTCATATTCAGTTCTTCCTAATTGGTAGGGTAACATTTTGTTAAAAATCAAACTTTTATTTTGAGATAACTAGAGAGTTACGTGTCGTTTTAACGGATAATACGTTGAGATACCTTGTACACATTACCCAGATAACCCAAAATTAATGTCTTGTAAAACTGTAGTTCAGTATCATAACATTGATACTATCTACCAGCCTTACTCAGATTGCTCCATTTTACTTGAACTAATCTGTGCGTTTAGTTATCACATATGTATATATGTAGCTACCTTAACAGTCAATATACTGAAGTTGCATCAGCATAAGGCTCCCTCTATTGCCCTGCTAGAACCCCACCCACCTCCCTTCTGTCCTCTCTACCTCAACTCTGGTACCACTACTAATTTGTTCTCTCTTTCTACAGTTTTGTCATTTCAGGAATGTTTACCAAAAAGTACATAACTTTTTAGGATAAGCCTTTTTTATGCAACATACCATATTCCCCCACGTGTAAGACGCACCATTTTCCAAAAAATTTGGGGTCTAACAAATGAGTGTGTCTACAGCGGTTGTAGATTTTTTTACTTGCATTTCCTGCTTATTCTCTCATTGTTGAAGACTGATTTGTCATCAGACCCAGAAGGGAACAAGCTAATGGATGGGAGTTTTGACAGTAACGAGGAGTTGTATGAATTTTATGATGAATAAAACTTGAGTTCAATAACTATGTCATACATTTTTTTTCAAATTTCAGGCCCCAAAATTAAGGTGAGTCTTATACATGGGGAAATAAGGTAATTTCCTTGAGATTCATCCAAGTTGTTGGTTGTATCAGTAGTTTGTTCCTTGTTATTGCTGAGTAGAATTCCATGATATAGATGTAGCACAATTGAACTACTCATAAAAAACAATTAAAAAATTTTTTTATTTATTGATTTTAGTGAAAGAGGAATGGGGGAGGGGCGGGCATTGGTCTGTTTCTAAGTGTGCCCTGACCAAGGATCGAACCCACACCTTCTATGCTTTGGGATGATGCTCTAACCAACTGAGCCATCCGGCGGAGGCATAGAATAACAATTTTTTTTTTGTATTTTTCCGAAGTTAGAGGTGGGGAGGCAGTCAGACTGACTCCCACATGCGCCCAACCAGGATCCACCGGGCAGCGCCCACTAGGGGGTGATGCTCTGCCCATCTGGGGCATTGTGGCCGGAGCCATTTCTAGCACCTGAGGCAGAGGCCATGGAGCCATCATCAGCGCCCAGGCCAACTTTACTCCACTGGAGCTTTGGCTGCAGGAGGGGAAGAGAGAGACAGAGAAAAATGAGAGGGGGAAGGGTGGGGAAGCAGATGGGCGCTTCTCCTGTGTACCCTGGCTGGGAATCTAACCCAGGATTTCCACACACTGGGGCTCTCTACCGCTGAGCCAACTGGCCAGGGCCTTAGAATAACAATTTTTGATTAAGCATTATAAACATTTTTTCTTTTAGTGATGATAGTGGGGCAGAATATTTAAGTTCATTGCTAAAATCAAAGTGCTAAAGGATTTATTATGATAAGGTATATGCAGAAGTGTGAAAATCACTAAATGAAAGGAAAGGGGATAGATATAATGTCCTTATTGTTTTTCTTTTACAGCAGGAATGAAGACAGTATTACTAACCAAAGATGTAGTTAGCATCTGTGTTTTCAAAATTGTTTCCTCAGTTTTTATAGTAGTTAGCTCTTTGACTCTCATCCCCCCTCCCCCGTTTGGTAAAGGAGAAGTTGGGGATACGTACTCTTGATAACTTGTGATCAAGTGTTGCTAGGTTGGTAATCACTTCAGTGGCGTTCAGGTTTTGAGCTACTACTTTGTTAGTTGTCCATACGTATTGGTAGTTAACTGTGTTGCAGATGGAACTAGTTTGTTTTATAAAATTTGAAACTTCAATTCCAAAATAGTGAAGTATGTTTTTGCCTTAATTTTTTAAAAAACTTGGTTTAGACATCAGTTTGGAAAAAAATCCGCTGTCTGTAGTGGCTTTCCCTGGCCTGTTCCAGGCTAGCTGGTATCTAAAGTGTAGTTTTGGTGCATGTTTGGCCCATCTTTCCCTATATTACTGTTTTCTGACTGTAAAACCTTGTCTTAAGTTGGTCAAAATGTCTGCAAACTGTGCCTTGTTTATAATTTGTCTAGGGCGGGTCATGAATTTAATGTGATATATGTTATGTAGGAGTTTAGTTTTAAGAAGAGATACTTGTGTTTGCCAGAAGTGGTTTTTGTGGGTTTTTTTTTTTGTTGTTGTTGTAATTACACACTGTTTTACAATTTGAAAAATTAGGTCATTAAAAAATGATGGCTTTGCCTACTCTTGATGCTGTTTATGTAAACAGTTTGAGAGATGTACCAGATTTTTACACTGCTTTTGTAGGATATAGGTGAAAGGTAAGAGAAATGAGGTGGTCGGGGTGGAACAAAACCCACACCTTTCTAGATTTTAGCACATTTGGAAAAGTTGGACATACCCTCTTGCCTTGCAGTCAGGTATTGCTGGGTCGGTGACCTGCTGCTTGCTTTCTTCTCTCTTCAGATGTTAGTGTGAGCTCTGAGAAAAACATTTAAGTTGGGAGTACTTAAAATATTGTACATCATTAATCTACTTTTGGACGTTTGCCTGGGTGATTTATGTTGTTAGTTTAAAGTCTAAAGGACAGAATTTTCCTTTCCTAGAAATATGGTAAGAGAAGTTGGCATAACTTGGTGCTAATGTTTGTGATTTACTGAAAACTTACCAGTTGTACTGCAGAATACAACTTTTTGTGGTGATGGAAATGTTCTATAGATCTATCTGCTCTGTCCAGTGTGACAGCCATTAGCGACATGTGCCTATTGTACACTTGAAGTATGGCTAGTGGGATGAGGAAGTGAATATTTAATTTTAGTTAATTTAAATGCAGATAGCCACATGTGAAGTGTTACCCTTTCGGACAGTTACAGGACAGTTTCCACAGGGGCAGACATGGTGCCCTGTAGGATTTGGAGGGCTGGAGAGCTACTGGCCCACTGCCCTGCACTGAAGGCATCTCTTTGCTTAGTGTGCATTCTTTTTTCTTTTACTAATTCTGTTTCTGATAATGCAGTTTTCTCAGAGCATTGACTCAGATATATCTTCGCTGTTCATGTAGGTGTTTTTGGACATGAAAAGTAGGTCATATAAGGATCATATTCACAGGACTATTTTTTTCAGAATTTTCTCTCCCAGAAACTGACATGGCTCATTTCTTCTCTTATTTCTCTCAGAATTCTGCTTAGATGTCCTCTAAATGTCATAAGAGGTCTTCCTTGACCAGGAGAAGTCCGCCTTAATTCAACCTTATTTTCTTCCAGACTTTCTTTTTTTCTACATATCACTTACCACCATCTGACATATATACACAAGTAACTTATTGCATGTCTTGCACAATTAACATATAGTTTTATGAGGATAGGGACTTTGTTCTGTACATTGCTATAGCCCCGTTGGTTAGAATAATATACCATAATAGATATTTAAGAAATACTGTTTGCGTGAAATGACTGTTAAAATAGTCACTACAGGGCAGGAAAGAGGGAGCTTTGGGTTGTGTGCTTGCATAGAGATTTTTGTAGAAGGGACTTAGGCTGGGCCTTGGCTTTGTAGAGTACATTACTACATGAGGTAATTGTAGGATATCAGGCAAAACCTGTATTACCTGGTGAGAACCTGGAAGTATCATTTATGGATGAATCATAGTATTAGTTTGTTTACATGGTCATTCTCCCATCATAAAAGCATAATAAGAAGAAATTTTATTTTATTTATTTATTACGTGGAAGGCAGGGAGGCATGAAGGCAGAAAGTCTCCTGCTAGTGCCCTGATGGGGATCCACTTGGGTGAAGCCCTGTCCATATTGGACTTGTACCACTGCTCAGCAAGCGAGCTATTTTAATGCCTGAGGTGAGGCCACGGAGCCGTCCTCAGCACCTCAGGCCAACTTGCTCAAGCCATTTGAGCCATATCTATGGGAGAGGAAGGGAGAGAGAGAGAGAGAGAGAGAGAGAGAATCGGGATGGGGGGGGGGAGAAGCAGATTATCACTTCTCCTGTGTGCCCTGACCTGGAATCGAACCTGGTTTCATAAAGCTTTACAGTGGATCTGACACAAACTCAGGGGTGAGGACTTCTGTATATGCTATTATGAATATAAAATGTTAGGAGGAGAGTTTTTTTTTAGTTAGAGTTCCTTATTGAGTCGTTTTCAGAAAATTTAAAAATCAAATTGAATTCTTGGAATTTGGAAAGGTATGCTGAAAGCTGGGTTGTAAAGACCAGGCCATGGCCTGACCAAGTGGTGGCTCAGTGGATAGAATGTTGGACTGGGACGCCGAGGACCGAGGTTCGAAACCCTGAGGTCGCCAGCTTGAACATGGGCTCATCTGGTTTGAGCAAGGCTCACCAGCTTGAACCCAAGGTCTCTGGCTTGAGCAAGGGGATACTTGGTCTTCTGTGTGCCTCTCCCCCCCTTAGGGCACACATGAAAAAGCAATCAATGAACAGCTAAGGTGCTGCAACAAAGAATTGATACTTCTCATCTCTTTCCCTGTTTGTCCCTATCTGTCCCTCTCGCTGTCTGTCACAAAGAAAAGGACCAAGGCATTTAACTAATCAGTGAGCCTAGTCTCCCATCAGTGGTAACATCCAAACACAATTCTGCTTTCTATTTATAGGCAATAGCCATGTTGAACAGAAAAAAGTTCAGATTCTTAGTGAAAATTATTTTGAGAAGAATGTCATTTGCCAATGCTTAATGGCAAGAAGAGCAAACGAAGAGGTTTAAAGGAGTGATGGGTCTTAGTATAAAAGTTAGGGTGTGGAGGGGAGGGAATTTTATGCCGTGATTATATTCTTGACTTTTGGGAATTTCCCTGGTCTATCCATACTGGTTTGTGATGCATGTTGTACAAATCGCTACTGAAGCTGTACATTTGAAAAAACTAGTTTAACTTGTTGCATATGGTTTTTCCCTCTTCTAGGTAAGCTATGAATTATATTGTTAACTACTTAATGTGGAACTAAAGTAATTTCTTAAATTTTTAATTTAATAAAAGCAATACTTTTTAGCTATATAAAAGTAAAATAAAAATTGTACTGTAGAAGAAGTAAAGGAATGAGAGAGGTTAATGTTTTGTTATCTGGTATGCTCTATTCCACTGAGATTTTCTTTGATTAGCAAAATAGGAACATATTTTCAGCTGATGTGATTTGAAATTTCTACTTATACCTACTGGGGAAATTATTATCTTATTTTATAATTGAATTATTTTGGGTGACATTGGTTAATGAAGCTATATAGGCTTTAGGTGTGCAATTCTATAATTCATCATCTGTATATGGTGTTGTGTGTTTACTGCTCCAAGTCACTGAACTCCTCTTTACCCTCTTCTGCCCCCCACCCCTTTCCCTCTGGTAATCACTTTACCATTGTCTGAGGTTTCTTCCCCTTTGCTTAATCCCTTCATCTTTCTCATCCAGCCACCTGACCTCCCTCCTCTCTGACAGCTGTCAGTCTGTTCTCTGTGTTGATGAGTCTGTTTCTATTTTGTTTGTTTGTTTATTTTGTTCATTAGATTCCATGTATAAGTGAAGTAGTATGGTATTTGTCTCTGTTACCGGATTATTTCACCTAACATAATACTCTCCAGGTCTATCCATGCTGTTAAAAAAGGTGAGAGTTTTTTTTATATGGTCAAGTAGTATTCCGTTGTGTAAATGTACCACAGCTTTCTTACCCACTCATGTACTAAAGGGCATTTGGGCTGCTTCCAGACCTTGGCTATTGTAAATAAAGCTGTAGTGAACATAGAGGTACATACATTCTTTGAAAATAGTGTTCTTTTTGGGGGGGGGTTGTTTGGATATATTTGCAGAGCTGGAACCGCTGGTCATCAGGCAGTGGCTGCCCCTGTCTTCAATCCCACCAGCATCCTCGCCAGCACTTACTGTTTGTTGATGTATTGATGATAGCCATTTTGTCAGGTGTGTGGTGACACCTCAGTGTGGTCTTAATTTGAATTTCTCTAATGATTGCTGGGGTTGAGCATTTTTTCATGTCCATTGCCCATCTCTGTGTCCTCTTTGGAGAAGAGTCTATTCAAGACCTTTGCTCAGTTTTTAATTGAGTTGTTTTGGTATTGAGATTGAGTTCTTGATAAATTTTAGGTATTAACTTATCAGATGTATCTTTGTTGAGTATGTTCTTCCATTCAGTGGTTTGCCTTTTCATTTTGTTGATGGTTGCCTTTGCTGTGCCAAAACACTTTTTAGTTTGATGTGGATTTGTTTGTTTTTCCTTTTATTTCCCTTGCCCAAGGAGCTATATCACAAAAAATATTGCTACAAGAAATGTTTGATCCTGACCAGACAGTGGCGCAGTGGATAGAGCATCGACCTGGAAGGCTGAGGACCCAGGTTCGAAACCCTGAGGTTGCTGGCTTAAGTGCAGGCTCATTCAGCTTGAGCGTGAGATCATAGACATCACCCATGGTTGCTGGCTGGCTTGAGGAAGGAGTCACTTGCTCTTTTGTAGCCCTCTGTCAAGGCACACATGAGAAAGCAATCAATGAACAGCTAAGGTGCCGCAAGAAAGAATTGATGCTTCTCATCTCTCTCCCTTCCTGTCTGTCTGTCCCTATCTGTCCCTTTCTCTGGCTTTGTCTCTCTCTCGCAGAAAAAAAATGTTTGGTATTTTACTGCCTATGTTTTTGTAGAATTTTTATGGTTTTGAGTCTAACATTTAAGTCTGATCCGTTTTAAGTTTATTCTTGTGTATGGTGCAAGAAGGTGGTCCAGTTTATTTTTCTTTCTTTCCTTTTTATTTTTACAGGGACAGAGAGAGAGTCAGAGAGAGGGATAGATAGGGACAGACAGACAGGAACAGAGAGAGGTGAGAAGCATCAATCATTAGTTGTTCATTGATTGCTTTCTCACATGTGCCTTGACCGCGGGCCTTCAGCAGACCGAGCAACCCCTTGCTGGAGCCAGCGACCTTGGGTCCAAGCTGACGAGCTTTTTGCTCAGGCCAGATGGGCCTGCGCTCAAGCTGGGAAGCTTGGGGTCTCGAACCCGGGTCTTCCGCATCCCAGTCCGACGCTCTATCCACTGCGCCACCGCCTGGTCAGGCCTTTTTCTTTCTTTTTTTTTGCACATATCTGTCCAATTTTCCCAACACCATTTATGGAATAGACTGTCTTTACTCCATTGAATGGTCTTGCCTTCTTTGTCAAATATTAATTGACTGTAAAGGCATCATCAGTTTATTTTTGGGCTCCCTGTTCTGTTCCATTGATCTATATGTCTGTTTTCATGCTAGGACCATGCTACTTTGATTACTATAGCCTTGTAGTATGGTCTGATATAAAGTAGTGTGAATCCTCCAACCTTGTCCTTTCTCAAGAATACAGTGGCTTTTCAGGTTCTTTTGTGGTTCCATGTGAATGTTTGGAATATTCTAGTTTTGTGAGCTATGCCATTGGTATCTTGATAGTAAATGCATTGAATCTATAGATTGCTTTGGGTAGTGTGGACATTTTAATGATGCTAATTTTTCCTATCCATGAACACAGTATAGGCTTCTACTTATTTGTATCTTCTTCAATTTCTTTATTCTGTGTCTTAAAATTTTCTGAGTACAGATCTTTCACATCCTTGGTTAAATTTGCAATTATAAATGGGATTTCTTTCTTAGTTTCTCTTTCTGATAGTTCATTATTGGTAAATAAAAATGCAACTGATTTCTGGATATTTATTATGTATCCTACTACTTTACTAAATTCACTTACCAGTTCTGATAATTTTTGGTGGAATCTCTAGGGTTCTCTTATACAGTATTATGTTATCTGCTTGTAATCTTGTTTAAATGCTAGTGATACTTTTAATGATTCCATTTGATTTCTTATAGAGGAGATTATTTAAACATTTCTTTGTGTCATCTGTTAACACTTGTTTTAGCTGACTGTACATAAAAGGAGAAATGAAAGTTTGCCTTTAAAAATATAAGCTTAGGAAAAAAAACCTTAGGGGTCTGTTGTCTGATTTCACATATGCTTGTTCCAATTTAAAACATTTTCTATTTATGATAGTGGCTTCCATTAATATTCTATTCTTATTTTTCAGAGAGCTCTCATGGAGATAACAAGATAACCTTTGATTATGTGTGCTTGGGAACAGACAGATTTTTTTTTTTTTTAAGAGAGAAGGGGAGATAGACAGATTCCTTCATATGCCCGGACCAGGATCCACCTGGCAACCCGTCTGGGGCCAATACTAGAATCAGCCTGAGCTATCCTCAGTGCCTGAGGCCAATGCTTGGACCAGTTGAGCCACTCACTGGCTGCAAGAGGGGAAGAGTTAGAGAAGGGTAAGAGAGAGGGGAAGAGAAGCAAATGGTCGCTTCTCATGTGTTCCCAGAGTGGGGACTGAACCTGGGACATCCATATGCTGGGCTTATGCTCTATCCACTGAGCCAACCAAGGCTAGACAGAATCTTTAAGAAGGCAGAAATGAAGCAAACTGGCATTTATTGAACATCTATTTTAAACCAGACTTTATGCTAGACCAGTTGGGAACCTTTTTGGCTGAGAGAGCCATGAACGCCACATAATTTAAAATGTAATTCTGTGAGAGCCATACAATATGTTTAACACTAAACACAAGTAAATGTGTGCATTTTATGTAAGACCAACACTTTTAAAGTACAATAAGTCTCTGAATTCTTTTTAATAATGTTATGCTGTTGCTAACCAATGATGAATAAAGTACTTCTTACCATTAATGCGACTTCTGGTGCTGCATGGTTTTGCTGATGGCTTTGTAGTCTGGTTGATAATGTAGTGAGGTTAAGCTTCATGCAGGCGTTGAGACTTTCATCCGTTAAATGTGATTGTAGGTTGGTCTTAATGTTTTTTAGATGCGAGAAAGACTGCTCACATGCATACATGGAGCCAAACATTGTCAGTACAGTAGTACTCACATGCTGCAGTGTGTGGTATGTGATGGGAAGTGGGTTGAAGTTGTTTCATTTCTCCCCACTTGTGTTTGCTCGCCAACTCTGCTCGCTGTCTTGCAAGTCTTTCCAAATCTTCATTCAGTGACTTCAACTTACTCACCCACATGTCTAAGGCCTTCAGGTCAGCAGCTTGTAGCTCAAAATCTCTGACGGAGACACCGGGGATGTAACTCTGGTTGGCGCTGTCCACTGCACACTCGTGTGGATGGGTGATGAACTTAAAAAGACGAGTGTGCTCACAAAATTCTCCAAAGCGCACTTTGAATGACTGCAGGAGGTTAGATGTGAAGCCTGCTAGCTGCTGGAGATCAAGTTGTTGAGCAGGGTCACTTGCTGTGCATGTATCTTTAAACTCTCCCAGTTTTTCAAAGTGTAGTAAACGACCTGTTTCAATGTCAGGGATGAAGAGTTCCAGCTTGTTTTCAAATGCAAACACTGCTTGTTGAAGGGATAAGAAGTATTTCCAATGCCTTGCATTTTTACATTGAGCTGCTTCAGATGTTCAGTCATGTCCACGAGATAGTAGAACTTCAAGAGCCAATCAGCGTTAGCTAACTCAGGATGCTCCACGTTTTTCATTTCAAGAAAAGTCCGAATTTTGCTCAGACAAGCCGCGAAACAGCTGAGCACCTTCCCTCTTGACAACTAAGACACATCGCTGTGCAGAAGCAGACCAGGATAATTATTCCCAACTTCATTCAGCAGTGTTTTAAACTGGCGATCATTTAAAGCTCGGGCAACAATAAAGTTGACCATCCGAATGACCAGTGACATCACCTCATCAAGCTGCTCGCCACACATCTGAGCACAAAGCGCCTCCAGATGTAAGATGCAGTGAAACTTAGGATGGGTCTATTTTCATGTTCACGAAGAAGCGCTACGAATCCTCTGCTTTTCCCCACCATGCACAGAGCACCATCAGTACACACCGAAATAAGTTTACCTGTCGGTAGATTTTTTTCTTTAGCGAACTCAGTGAAAGACTGGAATAAATCCTCCCCTCTTGTTGTCTCTTTCATAGGCAAAACTGGAAGACTTTCCTCTCCTAGTTTGTTACCAACAGCATCACACTGAACTCGGATAAATGGCTTACGTCTGTTGACTCATCCAAAGCGAGAGAAAAGAATGGTGCTGCATTTATGTCCTTCACTTGTGTTGACTCAATTTGATTTGCCATCATGATGGTACGATTGTGAACAGTTCTTGCCGACAGAGGCATGTCTTTTATTCGTTTGATTATCTTGTCTTTATCCGAAAAGTCGTCAAAAAGTTCATTGGCAACATCAAGCATGAATGTTTTGGCATACTCCCCATCTGTGAATGGCTTTCCGTTTCTCACAATTGCTAAAGCACCAGCAAAGCTAGCCGAATTCCAGTCACCTTGTTGGGTCCAAACACGGAGTTTGCTGCTGACTAGCTTGCACTCTCTGCACAGTAGCTCTTGACATGCTTTCTTCCTGCTGTCCCCCGCTGGATATTTCAATGCAAGTGTAGTATGGTGTGTGTCGAAGTGCCGCTTTATATTTGACTGTTTCATCAATGCAATTTTATCATTGCATATTAGACACACTGAAGAACCTGCTCTCTCCACAAAGGCAAATTCCTCTGTCCATTCCTGCTGTAAAGTACGATACTCCTCATCTTTTTTTCTTTTAGCCATCATCTTTGTCAAAAGGGTTTCTGCAATTAGCTAGTTGACTACTTGATTAAAAGGAGGGAAGTTTACTTTCTGACCTCACAAGGACCCGTGTACGTTACACATTATCCAATAAAAATTTGGTGTTGTCCCGCAACCATGAACATGAGTGGTAGAAAATGAATGGATTGTAATACATGAGAATGTTTTCTATTTTTAATGTTATTGTTCTTTTTATTAAAGATTTGTCTGCGAGCCAGATACAGCCATCAAAAGAGCCACATCTGGTTCGTGAGCCATAGGTTCCTGACCCCTGTGCTAGACCCTTTTTACACATTAGCTGATAAAACCTTTGCATCATTCTTTTGAGTAAGTTATAAAAAAATATAACCAATACTTATGATTACATTGTTGAAAGTATATTTCTAATTGCTTTACATACAGTCAGTTGTGTTATATCAAGATATGGGTTCCTAAAAGTTACTGTGCTGTCCAAAATTATGCAATGAAAACTACTGGGCTTGTCAGAAAATGGGGTGGACACAGCACACAAGAGTCATTAGTAACATTAAAAGCAAAGGCATGAACCTAGTAAAAAATGCTAGCAGTTTTACCTATGGCAAATGGTTAATGAAGACCTAAATACTAGTGTGAATGCTGCACTTTACCTTGGAAAAGACCTGAGGCTCGCTTTGTGGAAGTAGGTCTCAGGCACGGCAGCCTGTGAGTTGCTGTGTGAAGCGATGGAAGGGAAGTTATCTGAGATCTGAGGGAAAGTGACGCCACATGTGGATGGGTGTGGCTTATACCACCAGAGGTGAACAGAAGATTTGAGGTGTGTCTACCTGTGGGCCTATTCAGTTTGTTTCAGCTGGGTGCAGTTTCTGTGTTTACCTAGTGATTTCTGGTAGACAAAATCCTACAGACGCAAACATGAAATTTGAAATTTAGGATGCTCAGAATCTTCCCTAATCAATCATGTTGGGGCAGATGTGTGTTTCCAAACCAGCCATTATAGCGGACTGACTGCATGATCTAACCAAGTGATGCAGAGATCACGCAGCCTGGGTTTGAGGTAGCACCTCCTTCACTCAGAAGTGGGACTGGTTGCTAAGCCAGAGCTTCTCCATCTAGTGCCCGGGATAGTGTCACATTCTTTGCCATCTTAGTTGCTTCCGCCTTTAAGAAGACTTATAGTTCTTTCAGCATTTTCTTTGTTAGATGAAGCTTTGTACTCATAGTATCAAAAGTTTCAAGCTAATTTATTCTAAAGATTTTTTGTGGGGAAACTGATATTTTAACAACAAGGAAATAAGTAAGATATTACACATTTCTTCAGTTTGTGTTTTGAAACAGTTTTGGTGCTCAACTGGGTCTTATGGTGTGAAAAGAACAACAGAAAGTTTCTGGGTTTAAATCCTGGCTCTGCTTTCATTTATTCTTTTCCTCTTTTAAGACTTAGTTTGTAAACCAGAGTGAAAAGAAAACATAATCCTTTTCTAACCTACCTCACTGGTCAGGGAGTGAGATATGTGAAAGTGCCTGGCAGATAGTAAAATGTGTATATTGGCACTTGTTCTAAATGTAATCTAAAGAACTTTTCCTTTTCATTGAATTGATCACATCTTTCTGTTGTTACCCATGCCATGTATCTTATATTCTGTTTGGTATTTTCACTTTAAAATATTTTTGGTATTTTGGAAGGCTCATATTTTTGTTTTAGTTACCTTTATAATTATACTTTTTTTTTTTTTAACAGAAAGACAGACAGGAAGGGAGATGGGAAGCATCATTTCTTTGTTGTGGCACCTTAATGTTTCATTGATTGCTTTCTCTCTCTCTTTTTTAAAGACTTACTCTTTTTTTATTTTTGTTATTATTTCTCCTCCTCCTCCTCCTTTTAAGAGGAGAGAGAGAAAGAGAGGAAAGGGGGGAGGAGAAGAGCAGGAAGCAACTCCTATATATGCCTTGACCAGGCAAGCTTGGAGTTTCCAACCGGTGACCTCAGCTTTCCAAGTCGACGCTTTATCCACTTGCACTACCATAGGTCAGGCTCATTGATTACTTTCTCATATGTGCCTTGAACAGGGGTTTCCAACCGAGCCAGTGACCCCTTGTTCAAGCCAGTGACCTTGGACTTCAAGCCGGCAACCTTTGGGCTCAAGCCAGCGACCATGGGGTCATGTCTATTATGATCCTACACTCAAGCTTATGACGTTGGGGTTTGAAACCTGGTCTTCAGCATCCCAGGCCAACGCCCTATCTACTGCACCACCACCTGGTCAGGTTATATATATATACCTTTTAAAAATTCCCCTTAGTCCTCTTTTTTAAAAATTTAGGCTTCTACTAATAGATATGTCAACTTTAAATTTAAATCCATCGAGTCTCATTTTCTTATGTTTGAGGCAGTTAATGAGCTTACTTTACTTTTTTTTCTGTCTCTTCTGACTTTTAAATGTTATAAAAATAACTTACTTTGTGAGAGCATGTCATTTTACTTACCATCCTTCCAGCCTTATACCTTTTGTTTTAGACTTAGTTCTATAATTAAATATTGTTAATATTCCCCAACAGACCTTTTGCTGAAGTTTTCCCAATTATCTTTTGGTTTGATGAAGCGTATTGTTTAGTAGTGCTTCATCAGCAATGCTTGTGAAAATCTAAGTTATTACATGTTATAACAGCTTTTTTATAGGCTTGATATTTGAAGGACAGCTTGGCTGGATATAAAATCCTTGAATAACTTTTTTTTTTTCTCCACAGGGAGAGATAGAGAGTCAGAGAGAGAAGTAGATAGGTTCAGATAGACAGGAATGAAGAAAGATGAGAAGCATCAATTATCAGTTTTTCGTTGCGACCCCTTCTTCATTGATTGTTTTCTCATATTTGACTTGACCGTGGGCCTTCGGCAGACCGAGTAACCCCTTGCTCGAGCCAGTGACCTTGGGTCCAAGCTGGTGAGCTTTTTTTTTTTTTGCTCAAGCCCAATGAGCCTGTGCTCAAGCTGGTGATCTCGGGGTCTTGAACCTGGGTCCTCCGCATCCTAGTCTGATGCTCTATCCACTGCGCCACCGCCTGGTCAGGCTTGAATAACATTTTTTAGTTTCTTTAAAATACTGCCTTTATGTTGTTATCTTGCTTCTATGTTGCTGATGATGCCAATTTGCTCTTTTTTTTTTTCGTTGACTTGATCTTTCTTTTTGGAGATTCAAAGGGTTTTTTCATTATCTGTAAAATTGAATTGTTTTACAAAATAATGTCTCCATCGATTACTCTGGATACATTTTCCCTGGAATATGATTTCAGAATGTAGATTGATTTAAAAAAGATTTTTTTTTGGCCTGACCAGGTGGTGACGCAGTGGATAGAGCATAGGACTGGGACATGGAGGGCCCAGGTTCAAAACTCCGAGATCACCAGCTTGAATGCAGGTTCATCAGGCTTGAGCATGGTCTCACCAGCTTGAGTGAGGGGTCGCTGGCTTAAGTGTGGGATCATAGACATGAGCCCATGGTTGCTGGCTTGAGCCCAAAGGTCGCTGGCTTGAAGCCCAAGGTTGCTGGCTTCAGTCCAGGATCGCTGTCTTGAACAAGGGGTCCCTTGCTCTGCTGTAGCCTGCGTGCCCCCCCCTCCCCCCGTCAAGGCACATATGAGAAAGCAATCATTGAACAACTAAGGATCTGCAACAAAGAATTGATGCTTCTCATCTCTCTCCCTTCCTTCCTGTTTGTCCATATCTGTCCTTCTCTCTGACTTTTTGTCCAAAAAAAATTTTTTTTGTTACAGTTTACATTTAATATTATGTATTAGTTTCAGGTGTACAGCATGTTAGTTAGACAGTCATATACTTTACTAAGTGTTCCCCTGATATGATATTTTCAGTACCCACCTGGCACTATATATAGTTATTATAATATTACTGGCCATATTTTCTAGCTTTGCTTTACCTATGGTTATTTTGTAAGTACCCATCTGTACTCTCAAGCTCTTCACCTTTTCTACCTGGCCCCCCAATATCCCTCCCATCTGGCTACTCTCAGCCTGTTCTCCTGTGACTCTGTTTCTGTCTTGTTTATATTGTTCTTTAGATTCCACATATAAGTGAAATATGTGGTATTTGTTTTTTCTGACTGACTTATTTCACTTAGCATAATACTCTCTAGATTGATGTTTTCTTTTAATTCAGGAATTATAGGTGTTTTATTTTTAAGAATTAGTTTTGAGTATTCTGTTGTTTTATTCTTCAGTGTTCTTTGCGTACGGGCTCTTCTTTGCCTTGCTTTTTATGTTTATTTTCCTTCAATTCTTTATTTTTTTGAGAAGCATTCCTATTTTGTCTCTCTTGAGATTATATAGCTTATACTATAGTCATCATTTCCAAGATGACTTTATGTTTTTAAGTTCACTCTGTTCCTGTTTTAGATTTTCCTATTGTTAGTCCACTCTTTTAAATTTTAAATATCTGATTTGGGCTATTTTATGTCTGCATTTGTTACTTAAATAGATTTAATTCATGATAGAGTGTTGTGTTGCATCTTTTTTTTACCACTAGGATTTTTGGTATGTTTTCATCTTTCAAAATTTTTCACTTTTTAAATTCTGCATAAGTAGCTTTCCTTTTTCCTGTTCAGGTTACTGTGCTGGATTGTAGTGGACCAATAATAAAGACAATTTAATTTTTCAATGAAGGTTCTTCAGCCTCTTGGTTCAAGAGCACCCTCTTTTGTTAGTACAGTGAAATGCAGTTTTTAAATAAATACAGCACCTTCCACCTCTCCCCCCATCACACAGTTGTTTTATCTTGTTTTAGTAGGGCCTTTATCTTCAGATGCCTCCTTCTCCACAATCCTTCAAGCGACACTTCTTCCCCTAAGGTGCCTCTTTCTCCAAAGCTGTGCCTTGCTAAAACTGCCAACTTTCCTCGTGCAGTCTTTTAAGTGTCTTCCTTTTGACTCCCTTAGTAGCCAGCATGCTCATCCTTCATGTCTGTCAGTAGCGTTTCTCTGAACAAGTAGCCTTCTCCTGAGGGTGAAGCCTAGTTAATATTATGAGTGTTCAGTCACCACTAGGACTCTGTTGTGTTGCTTTTTGGACAGTACCCATTGGTGCTTCTGGTCTTGGATGCTTATGTACTTACATATAAATTGGAGTTTTTAGTTGTCTCATCTCTATAGCGCTGTGGGTGATTTTATTTGCTGCATTTTCTAGCCTGTATGTGAGGATCTGTGGAGTGTTTAGAAATTAGAGGGCAGCATTATTCTATAAGGTATTCAGTTTTGCTTTTGTGTGCTATGCTTGAAAATATTAGAGCTTGCTTTAAAATAATTTACATTTCAGGTTTTATATAATTGAGAAATTATTATACATTTGTTTTTGTGTCCCCATGGCCACTTCATTGTACCCTTCAAATTCTTCTGTGAGCATTTATTATTGAAGTAATTACGAGACCCTATTATATACTGGTAGCTACCTCTCAATTATACATATGTACTTTGAGTTTTATTGAGTTTGGTACTATCCCTGGTGTCAGAATTTGTAGCTTATGCATTCCTTTAGCAGAGTTCCACTGCAGGAACCCTAAATCTTCCTTCAGCTTCCTTTTCTTTCTTTTTCTAAAAACGATTTTACTTACTGATTTTACAGAGAGGAGAGAGGGGCAGAGGAGTGAGAAGTATCAAGTCATAGCTGCTTCACTGTAGTTGTTTGTTGATTGCTTGTCATATGTGCCTTGACTGCGCAAGCCTGGGGCTTCTCACTGGTGACCTCAGCACTCCAGGTCGATGCTCCATCCACCTTTGCAGTGGTTTTATTTTTACTGCACTGACTTCAAATTCACCGCACTGTCTAATATTTTAAGACCATATGGTTAACTTTTCATTTTTGGCATTATATTTTTCTATTTTACAATTTTCATTTTTTAAAGTAGTTTTTCTCTATTGAGATTTCCTATTTTTTCCCTTGTATCCACGGTTTCCTTTCAGTCCTTTAGCATTACATAATAATAACTATTTTAAAGTCTTTGCTATTTCCATGATTATTATTTCTGAGTCTGCTGATTGGTTTTCCTTTTTTATTTTGTATAGCTCATGGGTCAAAATTTTTCTTCCTGTTTCTAGTTTTTCCATGATACTGAATGTTATAGAATGTCTGGTTCCTATTGTCTTAATAGTTTTGTTTTTGAAAGTTCAGGGCTTGTTTTTAAGGTTTAATAAAAGTGGGTATAAATTAGCTTTATCTTAGGTGTGGCATTTCTGGGTCTCTGCTGAATCCTGGAGTGTCTTAACAAAGTCTCTAACTGAATGTTAGGAACTCAGATGTCTCCCAGCCGTGTCTGAGCACTGATAGTTGCTCAGCTCCTGGTACCTGGTAGTTGTTCTTTGCCCAGCTTCGGTAGAATCTTGCAGTGCACCTGCTCAGCTGACTATTTCACGAAAGGTTCCTGTCCAGATTTCTGAGGCTTCGTCTCTGCCCAGTTCTCTCTGGTGCCCTGCTCCACAAATTCCGGCCAGTCAAGTAGTTTCTAACTCAGGTGCCTGCTTAGATCAGTGAGACTGCCGTGGTCTTATATGGGCCTGAGATCACAGTCCTATGTTGGCTCTCATCCAACAATTGAAAATAGTTATTTTATACTTACTACTTTCATGCTTAGCAGAGGCATGAGCTAGTTGTCAGCTACTCCTATACATTTGGAAGCAGGAGTCTTAGAGTATAAGATGCCAATAGCACATGGGACTTAAAAAATCTATTTGAACAATTTATTTTAATTATATCCTGTTCTGCTTTACTGTTTCTATAGTACAGTGTTAAAACCTAACTGCTAATAAAAGGTAATAGTCTACTGTGTTCTAGTATGTTGAAATCCTTACATTTAATTTTGAATTAACATATGCCCATATGATAGGCAGGAGGGCAGATAGACTACCATGGCATTTATTCTAAAGTAAGTGAAACTCTAATTCACAACTCTGAAATGTTAAGAACTCCCCCAAATATGAGTTTCAGAGATGGGATTGTAGACATACTTTTCTTTAATTGATGATTCTCTGTGGAGAACTTAAAGGTCTGTCTATCATGTCATTTTACAAACCCTGTTTAAAATGAATTGAATATGAAATCTCTGCTTCATACTATATGTAGTATTTTGTACCCGTCTTTTCCTAAATAAAAGTACGTTACCTAAAAATTTACTTTAAGTCTATAGGTTTGGTTAAGAATTAGGAATCTTGTCATGAGGCCCTGGCTGGGTAGCTCAGTTGGTTAGAGTGTCATCACAATTTGCCAAGGTTGTGAGCTTGATCCCTGGTTAGGGCACATATAAGAATCAACCAATGAGTGCATAAATAAGTAGAACAGCAAATCAGTGTTTCTCTCCCTCTCACGCCCCCTTTCCTCCCCCTTCTCCCCCTTCCTTTCTTTCTCTAAAAATCAATTAAAAAATAATCCTGTCATGATACCTTCTTCCCACATAGTTCTGTAGGATGATCTTAGTGATAGTGGTTACATGGAATTTTTAAAAAACAAGCAAATAAACTTATTTTTTAAATTTTGTACATCTTTCTCTCTCTCTCTTTTTTTTTAAAGTGAGAGAGGAAAGGAGAGAGATGAGAATTATCAACTCATAGTTGTGGCACTTTAGTTGTTCATTGATTGCTTCTCATACCTGCCTTGACCCGGGGGCTTCAGCTGAATCGGTGACCCTTTTTTTGCTCAAGCCACCAACCTTGGGCTTCAAGCCAGCGACCTTTGGGTTCAAGCCAGTGACCATGGGGGTCATGTCGATGAGCCCACGCTCAAGCTGGGGTTGGGAACCTGGGTCCTCAGCATCCCAGGTTGACACTCTATCTGCTGCGCCACCACCTGGTCAGGCCATCTACATCTTTTGAATGGTTCAACAAAGAACTTCTTATATCTTCTATTATATTTTAAGACTGCTTTTATATGGTTCCATTTTAATTAAAGAAAAATTTGTGTTAAAGTTGAATTATACATAGATCTGGCTTTACATGTTTGGGGAAAAATTGTTAAATGGAATATGATACTCTGTTTTCTATTTTTCTTGTTAACTGTTTATATTTATCCCTGGGCAAGAGCAAAAGTTTTGAGGAAAATTTATGGGGTAAACTAAGTTGAACTGTTGTTACTTTTTCTGTTAAAGCGTGAGACTACTACTTTTACTTGTAATGTGTGACCTGTTTTCGTAGTGCTTTTAGTAAAAAAGAAATTGATGTCTCTTTCCTTAAACACTGATTCTTAATAGGGATAATGGATTCTTAGCAGTTATTTGGAGAGGTATGTCATTTTGAATTATTTTTACAGGTCACAATGACAGGAGATAATTGGGTTAATGGCATTGAGTATAAATTTAATATGGAAGAACACCAACTTTCATTACTTGAGAACTTAATCATTAGAAACTAAAGTTTAATTACTGTTCAGAGGTGTGATAAAATAAAAAGCTCGTAGTATAGTATTATTATCCTCTCATTCCAAGAAAGTAGAATTTGGTTTTTAATTTTAATTTGTTAAACTCGCCTGACCAGTTTGTAGCACAGTGGATATAGAGTATCAACCTGGGATGCTGAGGACCCAGGTTCAAAATCCTGATATTGCTGGCTTAAGTGTGGGGTCACAGGCTTGAACCCAAAGTCGCTGGCTTGAGCCCAAGGTTGCTGGCTTGAGCAAGAGGTCACTGGCTTGGCTGGAGCACTTCCCCCTTAAGGCACATATGAAAAGCAATCAATGAACAACTAAAATACTGCAATAGTAAGTTGATGTTTCTCATCTCTCTCCCTTTCTCAAAAATAAAAATAACCAATAGATATTGTCTAACTTACTTTAATTAAATTTAATGGTATGTCATTGTGGTTTTGATGTTTTTTAATGTGTTTGTTAGCCTTTAGGATAGCTTCCTTTGGGGTATGTTTTTTCTGTCTTACTGTTACCAACTTTTACTACTACTTTATATACATTCAGTGCCATTTATTCCCTTGCTAGAAAACTATTCCATGGTGGCCTTTGGCTTCTTGTTTCATTTTGGAGTAGTTGTTATTCAGTTCTTTTTCTGCATTTGATTTCTTACTTGTTAAGGTTCATGTCATCTTGTTAAATTTGTTTTGATTCTTTTTAATAGCTTCCTTCAGGAGAGTGCATAGAAATAAAATTTTAGTTTTCAGAGAAGCCTTAAAATGTCACTTTACTTATATACTTGATTGATAATTTAGCTGAATATAAAATTCTAGGTTGAAAGTTTTTTCTAGCTGTTTTCAGTTGTTTTGTGGTTTCAACAATATTCTGTTATTTGGAATAAAAAAGTTCAGGGTCATTATGATTACATATCCTTCTTATGTGGCTTTTTATTCCCTCTCTGGAAGTTTTTTTTTTTTTTTTTTTAAGCAAGAGAGAGACAGGAAGGGAGAGAGATGAGAAGCATCCACTCATTGTTGTAGCACTTTAGTTGTTCATTGATTGCTTTCTCATACATGCCTTGAGCAGGGTAGAGGTGGGGGCTGCAGCTGAGCCAGTGATCCCTTGCTCAAGCCAGTGACCTTGGGCTCAAGCCAGTGACCTTGGGGTTATGTCTATAACCCCATGTTCAAGCCAGCAACCCTACGTTCAAACCAGTGAACCTACACTCAATTGGTGACCTTGGGATTTGGAACCTGGGTCCTCAGCGTCCTTCAGTACTTGGCGCACGCTTGTCTGTCCCTTTGCAGCTGAGAGACTTCTTTTCTTCACTTCAAAATAAAGTTTTATTTAGAAAAATGTTCTTTTGAAATGTAATTTCTACTCTTACCTTTTTACATTTCACTTTATATAACTCTTGTTAGACCTTTTGAAGTGCAGTACTAATTTTCTTAGTTTTTCCTAGTCAATAGTCTGTCCCTTTGTCTTACTTTTACTCTCTATATATGAACTTTTTTTTTTTTTTGCTGGCATTTTAGTGGGGTTTAGGAGAATATGGAAATAAAATTTGATCATGCTGTTGTATTTAACAGAATAAAAATTGAGCATTTAACTTAAACATTTTGCATATTTTGTTTAACTCAAAACTTTTTTTGTTTGTTTTGACAGAGATGTTATGAACATAAACAGTATAGAAATGGATTGAAATTCTGTAAACAGATCCTCTCTAATCCCAAATTTGCAGAGCATGGAGGTAAGTTTAAATACCCTACACTTGTAACCGTAAGTAAATAAGGCTTTGTTTACTTGTCTCGCTTCATCTGTTTGGGTTTTGTCGTTCCCAGCTGCCTTAACTGTTCATCAAAGAGAATGGACCTTCTTATTCTTGGCCCATGTATTTTAAATTTAGTCTCAAGAAAATTATAATACGTTATACTTGAGTACCGACTTATTCCTATTTTGAAAATAGTGTGGTAGGAAAGGCAGAAAAACCTACTAGGACAAGTATGGTTTAAGTTTAATAAATAAACTTATTTAAGATGTTGTAAGAACATTTTGCTTTAGAATATTGGTTGAGCCGAAGAAATTTATTCCTTATAACAACTTATTCAGAAAGCGCCCATTTGGTCCTTTGCTGATAAGCAACATCTTTTTATTTAGCATTGTTTATTAGTTAGTCTTTGAAGACTGTCATATTTAACGCTTGATTTGTATATGGTAATGTTCTGATCGTTTTTTTTGCCTTTGGTTTTTGTTTGTATAAGGGTAGAGGATCGGATAGTGAGATGTTTATAGAGTAAGGGGAGAGTTTAGCTAAACTTGTGACAAGTCAAAGGAAAAATTAGCTCTCATAGGTCTGATTTGTACAGTTGGGAAATACGGCTCTTTGGTAACTAATTTAATAATGCTCTCCAGTATTGAAGAGGGAGAGAGTAAAATTCTCTGTTAGCTTTCTTTACTCTTACATACTTTTGCTAAAATAATAACTTTTTAACATCGTTAAAAATATTTTTACTGGCCAGCTGGATATTAGGTTGTTTATATTCATTTCTAAAATATGCATCCTGGTCATGTAGCTTTTGTTAATGTAATGGTAGGGTTTTAGTTTAGCAGAGTGCGAAATCTCATTTTTCTAAAATAAAATGCTGTTTCTTCATGTTTTAACATATCTGAAACCAGGTTGCATATGAAATATCATAATTTAATTGAAGATATTTTTTAGCATTACATAATATGATGGTTTGTCTTGGCAGCCTGGGGTTCCATTAATTAAGGCGCTTCCAGATGTTTGGTAAAAGTTGTAAGAATAGATTTTACTTACTTGACAACAAAAGGCTACTTTCTATAGTGCTTTGCTAATTTGGCTGTATATTTCTTAAAATATGTGTTATAAAATTAGAAATCTTTTTGTTTTTCCTTTTCTGAAATCTTAATATTACCCTCAACTCTGTTTTAATCTGTTGATTGTGACAGTTTGATGTCTTCTTTTACATACATATGTATTCAATAGTATCCTAAAGATTTATTGTAAAGTAATGAGATTTATGCAAATAAGAAATGTATATGTATATAAAATTATGTTTTAATCATTGAACAGTTATTTTACTTTTTATGTAATTTGGGTTCAAAGAAGTAAATTCTATTTCATGATAAAGTTTTTCATACATTAAGGGAGTACTTATGTAAGGTCATTCCTTAGAATTCCCTCTAAAGATCAGTAATAGAGCCATTATATTTTGTTAGCATATGAATTACTAGGTATTAATGCATTTTTGTACCTTTTATCTTAAAAGAACCCTAAGGAGTCTTAGAATATAGATAGAAATGTGATTTAACTTGGTTTGTTGATTTTGGGGGGAAATTTCCCAATAATCTTCAGTTTGTACAGTAATGTAACATTTGTTTTTGAGATTATGGTGACCTTTTTTATTAGTTGTCTTTAATGTTTAATTTTTTTCTTTTTCCTACCTTTTTGTATTTTTTAAAAACTAGAAACCCTGGCTATGAAAGGATTAACATTGAACTGTTTGGGTAAAAAGGAAGAAGCTTATGAATTGGTTCGTAGAGGTTTGAGAAATGACTTGAAGAGTCATGTGTGTATCCTTTTTGAGATCGGGGTGTCTTAAGCTAAGGCAGTGGTTTGGGAAGCAGCAGTTTTATATTCCTCTTACCACGCAGCTCCAGAGGAGGTGATTCTTTCTTGAATGTAATAATAGCAGCTGCCTTCATTCAGGGAACGCTTTTACGTATCTGCCATGTTCTAACATACCTATTTTCAGATAAATGGACCTGCCTTTTAAAATATCTGTGAAAGTTTTCCCCGTGCTTAAAAACAAGGCACCCTGCAGCCTTCATCATGATCATAAATTTAGAGCGGGATATACAGTACACTAAGGAACATTAGAGGCAGCATAGTGCACTGAGTAAGAGCACAGGTTTAGGAGTAGGCTTCACTTAGGTTTGAATCCCAGCTCTGCTTCTTTCTCAGTGATCTTAGGGCTTCATTTCCTCATGTGTAAAATTAAGGCAAACAACCTCCTTGTGATGTTGTAAAGACTTAATGATACTTAACATAGTCCTTGATCAAGCTAATTACTATACTGGATACATTTTATTTTATTGAGGGAGGTATGAGGGTAAGAACAAGGACAAATGTCTGAGGGAGGATAGAGGAAAAAATTGTGGGTTGCTATTTATTAAGTAGTGGGTGTTTTTTGGTATGTTTTGTGACAGAGACAGACAAAGACAGGAAGGGAGATGAGACACATCAGTTCTTCGTTGCGACACCTTAGTTGTTTATTGATTGCTTTCTCAAATGTGCCATGATGGGGAGAGGGGAGCTGTAGCAGAGTGAGTGACTTTTTGCTCAAGCCAGCAACCTTGGGCTTCAAGCCAGCGACCTTTGGGCTCAAGCCAGCAACCATGGGGTCATGCCAGTGACCCCATGCTCATGCTAGATGAGCCCGCGCTCAAGCCTGTGACCTCAGGGTTTCGAACCTGGGTCCTCTGTGTCCCAGTTCAATGCTCTATCCACTGTGCCTCTACCAGGTCAGGCCTGTTAAATAGTTTTTAAACAGATAATGCCTTGCCTATTTTGTGGGTAAACACAATTTTAAGTGCTGAAGCACTTAGATTGTCAAGTGTTTAACAGGTCCCTGGCATAGTACAGACTAAGAAACCATAGGGCGTTTGCTGTTGGGGAACTTAGTCTCAAGGAGGAAGATACTTATTACAAGTATATACAGGACATTTCTGACTGTTACATAAAATGTCATAGCATGTTAAAAAAGTATCACTATTCCAGTAAAGCAAAAGTGTGTGAGTTGGGAGTAACCAGAAATTGAAAGGATAAGCAGAGTATTAATTAATAAGACTGTTGTAGATATCTTTTCATCATGTTTAACGATTGCATAGTACTCTTTGTTATTTGCCATGATCTATATAATTGGGTTCCTCTCGATGGACATAGGATTCCTTGAGGCTAGATTTTTAGGAGGTGAAGAGTAGAGTCACCTGGGTGGGGGTGGGGTGTTATATTCAGTGGGACACTTGAATTCATGTAATTAATTCAATAAATTAATTTTAAAAACAGAGTAGAGGCAGCTGCAAAGTGTTCCAATGCTCGAGAGGAGATTGAAGTGCGAGGGGCAGCAAGGAAGGTACTGACGGCCAGTCATAAAGGCTCGTGGGTCTCAGGCCTTTGAAACCGTGTCTAGCCGTGTCATTCATATTGTGAAAACAAAGATTATTATTTTTTTTACAGGGACAGAGAGAGAGTCAGAGAGAGGGATAGATAGGGACAGACAGGAACGGAGAGAGGTGAGAAGCATCAATCATTAATTAGTTTTTCGTTGCTGTTGCAACACCATAGTTGTTCATTGATTGCTTTCTCACACGTGCCTTGACCTCGGGCCTTCAGCAGACTGAGCAACCCCTTGCTGGGGCCAGCCACCTTGGTCCAAGCTGACGAGCTTTTGCTCAAGCCAGGTGGGCCTGCGCTCAAGCTGGCGAGCTCGGGGTCTTGAACCTGGGTCTTCCGCATCTCAGTCCGACACTCTATCCACTGCGCTACCGCCTGGTCAGGCAACAAAGATTATTTTTCAAGCAAAATTTTATAATATTAAATATGTATTCTTAGTTATACATGCTATCCTAGACATTCTATACATATTTTACTATTCTGTTGAGGTTTCCTGGTGTAAAAGTTTTTTAGGTTGAAAATTTTGAACCTGAACTTAAAGAGAAACTTCTTTAAATTTCTGGAATGGAGGGTGGATTTCTTTTTCTTTTGATTATCTGTGTTGTAGAAAGATTAGTTTGGCAGGAGAGAATAAACACAGAAAGGACTGAAGATGACAGGATGGGCGACTGTTGTAGTCATCAAAATCTAAAGTGAAGAAAAGTACCTATGGGGAGTGGAATTACTTACATATTTTCCCCTTTTATACCACTTTTTATAACTTGTGATTTTGCTTGCTTATCTGTGTCTCTTACTAGATTAAGTTCTTTGCATTCAGAAGACTGCCATTTTGGTCATTTACCATTCTGATTAAGAAATTGTAATAATTATTTATTAAATGAGTGCATGTATTTTATATGTAGTTGACTTAGAAATTTTGTACTGTGCTAAGGGTTCTTTCTTAAGGATGTTGTTAGCTAAAGAAAAGAAAGTATGCATGATTTAAAATAATTATATGTCATGGATTCTTGTTCTACCTTTTCCTTTAGAAATTTTCTAATACTATATATTTATAGAAATTATCTAGTATTTATTGAGCTTTTATTTGGTGCCAGCCAGTGAGCACTTTATATGTGTTACTCCATTTAGGCACCAAACTACTATGCTTTACTTTATAGACTTTCTGTTTATATTTTATAATTGAGAAGCATAACCAGACTAAATAACTTAGTCAAGGTCACAGAGCTAACAAATCAGGCTAAACCTGTTCTCTCTGGCTTGAAAAGCTGTACTATTTTTCATTGTATTAAACCACTTTCTATCTTTATAGTCGCTCTCTCTCTCTTTTATTTTAAGCTTATAATGAAAAAAATACCTTTAGCTCTCTGAGTTTCCTAGAAAATATTACTGGAATATTATTTCTTGACTTAACAATAATTCCTTTAGATTTTATCCTTAACTGAGTCCTTTAGGTTGGCATGTTTATGGCCTTCTCCAGAGGTCAGACAAGAAATATGATGAAGCCATTAAGTGTTACAGAAATGCGCTAAAATGGGATAAAGATAACCTTCAAATCTTGAGGGACCTTTCTTTACTGCAGATTCAAATGCGAGATCTTGAGGGTTACAGGGTAAGTAAAAGAATTTTCTTACTCTAGGCGAAAATACTGTTAAATTATTTTAACCTTTTTGAGTACTTTCTGATAACAAAATTTTCAATTTTCAAAAAGAATTTAATTAAATCTTACAGCCTTCCTACAACAATTGTATTTATGACTGAACTAATCAGATTTTAAAAATAAATTATTTTACTGTGATACAGAATTAGATTGCTGTATAGGATTTAATTAATCAATTCAGTGAAAATTAACATTAATATTTATCAAATAGGTAATGCCTTTGTCTGCTATTAATATGTAAGTATAGCCTTTAATTGTTACATTTTTCTGGGAAGCAAAATTATTTGTTTCTTATTTTTGCCTTAATTGAAACTAATATTCTGTCTTTGTAGCTAAATTTTAATTCTTAAATTGTTCTATTAAATCAAATTCTATTTTGTTCCTCTCTTTTTCCCATGTAGTTACCTAATGAATTGTTTTCTATAGAACTTAATTCAGTGGTTGGCATTGTATTTTTTAAAATGTTTTTTCTTTGTATTCTCTTTTCCATCCTCTCTTTTCTTAGAGTAAGTAGATCAGGAAATAATAAAGAGTACTTGGTCACAACTTTTTAAAAAAATTACAGGATTACCTTGGAGACTTCAATGTGCTTCTTAACAAATGTTGTTTTGCTTCTATAAAGCTACACAATATGGATGCTTAAAGTTGTGTTTTTGTTACTATTCCCAGCACTGGGTTGCAGATTGCTCAGTGTTGTGGGGGATTTAATGTAAACTTTTTAAGGAGCATTTGCTTTCACTGTAAACCTAAGAAAAAATACTGTTTTCCCCTTAAAGGAAACACGATATCAATTACTTCAGCTTCGACCTGCCCAGAGAGCATCATGGATTGGTTATGCTATTGCTTACCACTTATTAGAAGATTATGAAATGGCAGCAAAGATTTTAGAAGAATTTAGAAAAACACAACAGGTAACAATCACAAGCTAGGTCTAGTAAATTAGGTCCAATTTTAAATAAAACTAAAAGAAAGAAATGTACATAGACTTGGTAAGTTTTTATTTTGAAACTTTCAAATTTATAGAAAAGTTGCAAGAATAGTATGCAAAGAACTTCTTAGAGGAGTTCATGCACATTAACTAGTTGTTAATATTTGACACATTTACTTTATAATCTCTATATCTATTTATTTAAATTTTCTTCCCGAAACATTAAAGAGTAATTGCAGAGACACCATGTTCTTTAGTCTTAATGCTTCAGTGTGCTGTTTCCTAAGAATAACTCTGTGGTGAACTCTGTATATAGTGCTATATAGATTATTAAAAAATTAGGAAATTTAACATTGATAGACTGTTTATCTAATAATCCACAGTCCATCTTCAAAATTTATTGTTTATATTCTATCTAGAATTTACCCCCATTTCAGTCTTCAGTTTATAATAATACTTTGCATTTGCTTATCATTTCTCTTTAGTCTCTTTTAATCTTTAGAAGTTTTGAAGACTTCCTTTGTATTTCATGGCATTGATATTTTTGAAGAATACAAGGCATTACTCTTGTAAAATGTCCACCAGTTTGGATTTGTTTGGTGTTTCCTTCTAATTAGATACAGTTACATATTTTTGGTGGGAAACCACAGAAATGAGGTTGAGCCCTTATAGATTTATCACATTACGATGCACATAATATTTGTTCCATTTGATTACTTGGTTAAGGTGGTGTCTGTTAAGTTTCTTCACTATAAACTTGTTATTTTTCCTCTTTGTGTTTAATAAACAGTTCAAGACTTTATGAGTAGCCTCCTCTTCATTAAATTTTACCACTAGTTTTAACGTTCATCACATGTGATTTGTGCCTGATTCAACTGTTCAATGATAGTTGCAAAGTAGTGATTCTCTCTTAATTCTTCAAGATTTATTATTTGACATTCTGCTGTTAAGTAAAGAGCTTTCTTTTCCCCTGTTTATTTATCACATGTAAGGGCTTATGGGTTCTTAGTCAGTTGATACTGTCATTATTTACCTAACTTCTCTCTTGACAGATGTTTAGAGATTTTTTAAAAATGAGTATTAATAATCAGTATCCTTAGACTTTTTGTTTGTATCTGAGGGTGTGAACAATTTCCTAATATGAAAACAAAATTCTTACTGTTAATATTCCTTATATCCATACACAGACGTCCCCTGATAAAGTGGACTATGAATATAGTGAACTCCTTTTATATCAGAATCAAGTTCTTCGGGAAGCAGGCCTCTACAGAGAGGCCCTGGAGCACCTTTGTACCTACGAAAAACAGATTTGTGATAAACTTGCTGTAGAAGAAACCAAAGGTATTTTTTTTAAGAATGTCATTTATTCTTAGTATTTAATTATGACAAGAGCAAGGCTAAAAATCTAGTTGATTTTGATAATTGCATATAATTCAACTTTTTAATGATAGAAAATCTGTTTCTTATGTACTTTTAATAATCTGCAATGTGGGAAAATATATATTTAGACAATATTGTTGATATAGGTAAAAAATTGCAAACAATAAAAATTATTGACTGAGTGACTCAACAAAATATTTTTTCTTTAAAGTATTTTTGATCTTAAAGTATACGGTTTGATCAAAACACAGGAGGCAATTGCTTAATATTGTAAAACATAGGGCTAAGTTTCTTAGAAACATCTTATTAGCAAAACAGAATGTCTATGCCAGGTTTCTTTATTGCCAGTTACATATATGGATAAATCAGTCTTTACTAAAGAATCCATGGGATAGTCCTAGAATTCTTTATTGCTTTCCTGGGCATTGAAAGAATGTGAATCAGAACCAGTGGTCTGGGTTTATATGTGTGGGTTGCAATAGGAGGGTGGATCTTTAACTGAAGACCTTAATGCTGCTGCTTATGAGAGAGCTAAGAAAAGGGAGTCTTTTTTTTTTATTAACTTTAATGTGGTGACACCAATAAATCAGGGTACATATGTACAATGAAAACATCTCCAGATTATCTTATCATTCAATTGTGTTGCATACCCATCACCCAAAGTCAAATTGTCCTCTGTCACCTTCTATCTGGTTTTCCTTGTGTCCCTACCCTTCTCCCTATCCCACCCTCCCTTCCCTCCCCCCACCCCGTAACCACCCCTCTCTTGTCCATGTCTCCTAGTCTCACTTTTATGTCCCACCTATGTATGAATTCATGCTGTTCTTAGTTTTGTTTTTTCTGATTTACTTATTTCACTTCGTATAATGTTATCAAGGTACCACCATTTTGTAGTAAATGATCCGATGTCATCATTTCTTATGGCCAAGTAGTATTCCATAGTATATATGTACCAAAGCTTTTTAATCCACTCGTCTTCTGACGGACACTTGGGCTGTTTCCAGATCTTCGCTATTGTGAACAATGCTGCCACAAACATGGGGGCACATTTCTTCTTTTCGAACAGTGCTATGGTGTTCTTAGGGTATATTCCTAAAAGTGGGGTAGCCGGGTCAAAAGGCAGTTCGATTTTTAATTTTTTGAGGAATCTCCATACTGTTTTCCACAGTGGCTGCACCAGACTGCATTCCCACCAGCAGTGCAGAAGGGTTCCCTAGAAAAGGGAGTCTTATGGTTTTGAGTTGAGGAAGTGATAATGGAAAATCAAAGAAGAATAATAAGTAATTGAAAATACAAGTACTTTCTAAGAAATGTTTCTGAAATGTTGCTTTGCCCTTGTTAGTCCAGGGAACTGAAATTTGCTGGTTTCACATTTCCTTGGCTCCCCTTGAAGTTGAACACAAGAAAAGTGTGGTGTCTGTGTGCATATTGGATGTAGCCTCACTGAATGACCTTTGAGCGATGCTAATGCTACTGGCAGGAGAAAAATGGAAGTTTAAGGTTTCTGGAGCTCAGTTGCGAGCTATTGATCCCAAACAGCTCTCTTCCATTTGAATCGTCATCCAGTAAGAGTCTGTTATCTGTGAAAGGAGGAGATTAATGACTTTATGGAAAGATCACAAGATTGGGGAAATCTAGTTCAGGTTCCTTCATTAGCTGTCTGCTTCCTCCAGGGGTCCCCAAACTTTTTACACAGGGGCCAGTTCACTGTCCCTCAGACCGTTGGAGGGCTGGACTATAAAAAAAACTATGAACAAATCCCTATGCACACTGCACATATCTTATTTTAAAGTAAGAAAACAAAACGGAAAGAAATACAATATTTAAAATAAAGAACAAGTAAATTTAAATCAACAAACTGACCAGTATTTCAGTGGGAACTATGGGTGCGGATGCATCCTGTGCTCCTTTCATTGACCACCAATGAAAGATGTGCCCCTTCTGGAAGTGCAGGGCCGGAAATGGCCTTGGGGCCACATGCAGCCTGTGGGGACCCCTGGCTTACTCTCTATCTGATCAGGGGCAGGTCTTGGGCCTCAGTTTCTTTGTAAAAGTACACGACAGTTTTCAAAATACACTATTTCACTTGTTCTTCTTGATAACTTTATTCATGAAGAAGAATGACAGATCAAGTTAGATGAGGACTCAGAATTGACTGGTCATGGCTGACCTTAACAAAAGCACTTTCTGAACATTTGGAAGGAAGGTGATAAAACCCGAGCAAATCAAGTTGATTTGAGTGAGATGGGAAGTAGGGGAATTGCAAATGGCATGCATTGATGACACACAGATTTTTCATCTGGAGAGACAGAGGTGGATATAACAGATTACATTACAAACTGTGACTGTTCACTTGAGAATCATCCTATAGACACAGGATATGTAATGCAGTAGAGGACTTGTGATATAGTGGATGAGTGAAGGCTCAGCCTTAGATAATAACTCGTATATTTCATCCCCAATCAGTCTTTGGGAATTCCAGTGATAAGCACATTGTTGGTGGTGGTGGGTAGTCAGGATAATTTGGGAACATCCTAGTGGGTGAGTAGGCATATATACTGCTCACAAAATTGGGATATTTCAAAATGAATATGAAATGATAAAAAAAGGAAGCATTTGATTTTTTAATATTAAACAAGAACATCAGAAAAGCAAACAACAAGTCAAAGAAAGTTGTTCGATTATGGAAATGAGATGCAAAACCAACTTTTATTTCATTGGTGAAAATGCACTATACAAAAGGCTGAAAGTACTGGGGTATCTGCATGTTCCTTGATCCACTAATTTTTGTGAGCAGTGTAGTTAGGCAGAAAGTTTCATTAATTCTTATTCCATCAGTTCCTTTTTATAAAAAAAAAGGTGAGAGACGATTCAGGGAAGGAACCGTAGATGGGTAATGTAGGGGAAAAAGGTTGCAATATGTTCTTAGTGAAGTAGGCTTTTAATTCATAGAGAGCAGGCTGTAACCTCAGGACTTTCAAGGTTTTGTCCCAAAATGTTGGGGCTGGAACTCTCCTGTATGTGACTAAATGTTTAGCAGCATTCCTGGCTTCTACTCATCAGATAACCAGTTGCACCCACCTCCCTTTACTGGGACAGCTAAAAATTTTCCAGATATTCCTGAATGTTCCCTGTATGACAAAGGTGTCTCTGGTTAGAATGTCTGGTATAGACATTAAGAATAAGGGCTCTTTCAGCCAAATTGCTTGAGTTCAGATCCTGACTATAACAATTAACTAGCTGAAAGACCCTCAATAAATTGACTTAAGTCCTCTCTGCTTTAAAATGATGACAATAGTAGAGACTACCTTATAGAGTTTTGAGAATTGACTTAGTTACTGCATGTGAAATATTTCAAAGGCAGTAGCACACAACACTCAGTTTTTTTGGTGAGAGCAAAGAGTATATATGGTTTGAAAAGAATACTTTTGGCCAATAGGAGTGCGATAAGGATGTTGAGCAGTGTTTGAGGTTTATGTGAGTTTGCAGCTTATATATGTATTTCTAGTAAAATCAGTGTCTGTCAATTTGTCTGATAACTTTGCTTTCTTGTGTGAAGATGTGTGGAGCAAACACACAGTTGGGAAGATGTGTCCTTAAATTGGTAAATGAGGGAGCAAGGTTTTAAGACTGATTGGATACTTGGAGCTGCTGATGTCAGCCCAGAGAAGGCAAGCACTGAGTCTACAGGTAGCTGAGACGGCCTAAAGAAAGAAAGGGAATGGTTCTTCTGTAAGGTTGAAGGGTCGCATTAGTGAGATGAGAAGAAGAAAGACAAGTCAGTTAAGCTTAAAGCAAGATGCCTGTTTGGGAGTTGGACGCACCTGAAAGCACAGGTTTTGGATGTGGCCGTAAGTGTGGGCTGCTAGAGCAGAATAGTTTATAGTCCTTTGAGAGCCGGTAAGGTTAGGGCCGTGGTCGGCAAACTCATTAGTCATCATAGCCAAATATCAACAGCACAACGATTTTTGTTGAGAGCCAAGTTTTTAAAACTTAAACTATATAGGTAGGTACATTCCTTATTGAGGTAGCGCCTGCATGTGGTATTTTGTGGAAGAGCCACTCTCAAGGGGCCAAAGAGCCGCATGTGGCTCGCAAGCCGCGGTTTGACGACCAGGGGTAGGGGATTGGGTCATTAATTTGGAGGTTAAAATTGTCCATGTGGTGTCAGCAATAATTGAGTAGTAGGTGGTGGTTTGGTGATCGTGTTCAGTGACTTTGGGAAAGGAGCTTGGAGTCAGACAATGCCTGAAGAATGTGAGGATGTGAGGAGAATGGCATTTCTAAATGAGAACTTCTAAAAGGAAGTGACATTAAAATTACATGGGAACTAGTCTTGGTGAAGGGCATTGGGTACTCAGGAGGGTACCAAATTCATCCGCTTCCCAACATTGAAAAGTTTGAGGAAAAGTTAGTTATAACCAAGAAATATTTAGTTAATAATTTAATTTGTTTTTGTTTTATTTGTTCTCCTTTTTGTTTTTGTAATCAGGGGATCTTCTGTTGCAATTATGTCGTTTGGAAGATGCAGCTGATGTTTATAGAGGATTACAAGAGAGAAATCCTGAAAACTGGGCCTATTACAAAGGCTTGGAAAAGGCACTCAAGCCAGGTAGCATTGTTTAAAACTTATGAATTTTTTTTAAATTTGTTTATTTATTGATTTAAGCCAGACAAATAGAGACAGGAACATTGATCTATTCCTGTATGTGCCCTGACTGGGGATTGAACCAGAAATCTCTGCACTTAGTGACAACGCTCTTAACCATCCAAGTTATCCAGCCAGGGCACTTTCTAAGTTTTAATTGCATCTTTTGTTAGTATATACAGTGTGTCCGTAAAGTCATGGTGCACTTTTGACTAGTCACAGGACAAAAGTGCACCATGATTTTATGGATTCACTGTATTTTATTAGCTCATTGAAAAGTATAACCTCAAAAATACTAGGTAATATTTGGTTCAGTATCTGAATACAGTTGAGATAAAAATTTAGAAGTAGTGTTTAAAAATTCACAAATGCGTAGCAGCATCAAAAGCATGAAAAGGAAACTTCCACTAACAGAAATGGAGATGTCTCCTTAAAGGAAAGAAGTAAACAGCCTGACCAGGTGTTGGCGCAGTAGATAGAGCATTGGCTTGGGAAGCAGAAGACCCAGGTTTGAAACCCTGAGGTTGCTGACTTGAGCTTGGGGTCACTGGCTTGAGCGTGGGATCATGGACATGACCCCATGATCGCTGGTTTGAGCCCAAAGATTGCTGGCTTGAAGCCCAAGGTCACTGGCTTGAGCAAGGGGTCACTGGTTCAGCTGGAGCCCCCCAGTCAAGGCACATATAAGAAAGCTATGAATGAACAACTAAGGTGCCACAACAAAGAATTGATGATTCTTATCTCTCTCCCTTCCTGCCTGTCTGTCCCTCTCTCTGTTTCTTTCAATTAAAAAAAAGAAAGGAAAGATGAGAACATAACTTTTTGGTGAATTGTGGCCACAGCAGAGTGGCCTGTCAGGGTGCATGAATGTAGCTGAAAACCAGCACTTTCCTGTGCAGGAAGAGGGACTAAATGTCCATCATTCAAATAAACTGGGGTCCAGAGACTCTCTTCTTCCCTCCCTACCCCTCCCTCTCTCTCATCACCCAGTTTCATGAACAGGAGCCACTTGTAAGGACAGGCCCAGGAGCCAGGCTGTCTGCAAATAGGCCTGCCCGTGCTTTGGGCAAGATGATTTGATTTGAAGCTATGTTTCCCTCAAGTCTGGTACCGAGCCATTTCTTATTCATTGGTAAATGCAGGAGGAAATTTGTAACAGAATGTCATACAACCCTAGGAAGTGATCATCTGCAGTGCTAGCAGAAGGGAGAGTAGAGACAGTGGAGTAATCTAAGGTGAGGATGGGGAATTGCAGCCCTGAAATATGAAAAATTATGAGAAAGTACCAATTCGGAATCTGGGAAATGAAAAACCTACTTATTGACATAAATATCTTAATAGCGTGAGTGTTAGGCCAGAGTTGAAGAAAAATCAGTCAAACAGATTGATGAACTGAGGAAAGCTGTCAACTGAGTAAAAGAGAAAATATAAAAGAAATGGGGAGAGAAGGAAGGTAGAGGACAGACCCAGAAGCTCCAAAGTAAGCCAGGGGAGAGGAGTCAGGAAAGAGAGGCTGCAGGGAATAGTGGAGAAGCCACGTGTGGGAATACAGTAACCCAGGCTTTCTCTGAACGGGAGTAAAGAGGGCCTCCGATTTTGAAAGGCTACCTAGAACAGAACAGGATAGAGAACATCATGTACTTGAAAGTATAGGTATGTAAAATGTGAAATTAGAAGGAAATACTCTGAAATGATTGTTGATATATTTAAGTGGTTCTACAGTGTGTCTGTAACCTGTGACTGGTCAAAAGTGCACCGTGACTTTATGGACACACTGTAATATGAATTTCTTACCATCTGCATATTTCCTGTTTACCATGATAATTTTTATATACTTTGAGAAACAGTGTAACTTGCTAGAAAAATGGAATAGCTATAATTACATATAAAAAGAATTTCTTTTGTCTGCAGCTAATATGTTAGAACGACTAAAAATTTATGAGGAGGCGTGGACTAAATACCCCAGGGGACTAGTGCCAAGAAGACTGCCATTAAACTTTCTATCTGGTGAGTGAGAGTGTAGCAAAGGACTAAAAACGGTGGTGCCATGTGGTTTCCTCAGTTTTAAATATGTGAGTTTGCATGTTGAGATTAGTGTATGCATTGTCAGAGTTGTCCAAGTAGACATAATCAACAGGATTTTTTTCTTCCAAGGTGAGAAATTTAAGGAATGTTTGGATAAGTTCTTAAGGATGAACTTCAGCAAGGGCTGTCCACCAGTCTTCAATACTTTGCGATCATTGTACAAAGATAAAGAAAAGGTAAAGCAAAGTACAATTTTTTCTAAAGCTATCATTTCTTTGCTCAGTATTTGTAATGATGGGTACTTGCTTGCGTGCCCATAAAACTCATTTTGTGAATCTAGTGTCAGCCTTCCTAGCGTACAGTTTAAATTCTTTTGTGCCTCCATTTTTATCTTCTTTTTTTTTTAATCCAAATGATTGATTGCTTACTTGTTTTCTCTGTCTTCTGTTTCTGCTTTATACTGTGATAAGTCAGTAGTAGGTATGAAAAGTTGGTAAGATAGTGAGTGCCTCAATATTTTGTCTAATTTCTGCTCATGATGAAACTTGGAAGTAATTATTTGTAAACCAAGTTTTAGCTTAGTAATCTTTCTCCGTTTTTATTTGGTAGAAAAAAATTCTGTCACAGGAGTTTGTTTGCTGTCTCAGTAAGTTAACTTACTCTTTCAGCTATATATTATACTATTCAGAGTGCTTGCTAAGAGGGTGGTTTAATCTTAATTTAGATTATTTTGCAAGTACAGTGGCATCAAGACATGTTGGTTGGGTAAAAAATAAATCAGTTACAGTGAAGAATCAAAAAGATGGGACAAATTAAACACGCTAAACACTAACCTAAAGCATATAAGGTACACTTATTTGCCATTCTTTTGTTGAGAAACCCCAAGGCATGGTCTTTTGATGACCGTTATGCTTTTGTTCTTGCATAAATCACATTTCTAAAATGTGGTCTGTTATTTTCAGTTTGGATAGAGTGAGAACTTGATGCTCACGAAGCAGTCTTTTTTTTCTTCTTTCTCCAAGTGAGAGAAGGGGAGGTAGACAGACTCCTGCATGTGCCCGACTAGGATCCACCTGGCAACCTTATCTCAGGCCAATGCTCTGCCCATCTAGGGTCATGCTTGAAACCAAGCTATTTTTAGCACCTGAGGCAGAGGCTTCATGGAGCCATCCTCAGTGCTTGGGGCCGATGCGCTCGAATCAATTGAGCCATGGCTACTTGAAAAGAGGAGAGAGAGAGAGAATGGGGAGGGGGCAGGGAAAGGGTTGAGAAGCAAATAGTCACTTCTGTGTGCCCTGATCGGGAATCAGACCTGTGACATCCACACGCCAGGCCAACGCTCTACCACTGAATCAACTGGCCAGGACCATCAAGCATTCTTAATTTTAGAATTCCTATATATTTTTATGTTGTATATGGTTATCTCATTTTAACTCTAAATTGGTTAAAAATATCTAATATCCTTCAGTCTTTCAATAATATTCAACCTATAGAAACAGTTCATTTTGTTCTCATTTCTAAGTTTACATGATACTGAATTAAATTCTGCAATGATGATAATGAGTGCACCTGATTCAAACAGGTTTGGGAAAACAAAACTTAGTAAGCATGTAGCTCAGCCTGTGGGAGCAGAAGAACATGGGCGCACCCGAGTAACCTAGCTGTGACCATTCAGTCCTTACAGTTTTCTGAGGTAATGGAGAAAGCTGGGCTTAATCTGTTGGGTCAATTAAGTTAAAGTCATTTCAGAGAGCTTGTATAATAACAGAACTCTATTATAGGTGGATTAAACAAAGAAGGGAATTAATAAATTGAAAGTATTCGCAGATGTCTTAGGAAGCCAGGAACAAGTAATGTAGTAGTGACTCAGGAAAAGCCAGAAATTGGATAGCCACTCATTCTCCTGGCCCCCAGAAATCCACCCACTGTTCCATGTCGGTTTCCCTAATGCTTCCCTCTGGATTATGAAACTGAGAATTGATGCTGTCATCACTTATGAAATTTGTCTTTTCACATAGTATTTAAGTTTTTATTCCTGAAGAGCAAGTGCTAACTTGGGTGTTATTTATATGGATTGAAATTAAAATTAAACCAAGATAAAAATCATCCACATTTTCTCTTTTTGCCTAACCTTTTTCTGATTTCTAATTCAGCTCAATGCTTTATTTTCTAGTAGGAAAGGGAGTTGCCAGTGAGTTTTTAGAAAATCACGGTTTCTAAATATATTGTTTACATGCTTTTAAATTTTTATCCCTTGGTTAAGAGATTTATAAAAGTATGTGTGTTTATTTAACTCTTTAATAGTAAATAACACATTTTGCACAGAATAGTAACTATATATAATAATTTCTTTTATTAAAGTATGCTTGTGTGTTTGTACTCTAGGTGGCAATCATAGAAGAATTAGTAGTAGGCTATGAAACCTCTCTAAAAAGTTGCCGATTATTCAACCCTAATGGTAAGTGCTCAAGTTTTGTTTTTAAAAATCTTGAAAAATTTTAATATACTATGAAATTCTTAACTATAAGGTCAGTATTGTTTATTGTTTAGGCAATAAGTTTAGTATAGTTAAACTGTTTTCCCCTTTAAGATAGAGATGCATTAATTTGAACATTGTGTGAAGATATTTGGTAAGAAGAGAATCACAATAGCTTATTTAAAAACATTTTATGTAAAATTTAAAATATCTCCTCTAAAACTAGATGGTCGTAACATAACACAGATTATCCCTTTATCTAGCCACCAAGATCCAGTAAGTTTTTACTCATGGCCAAACTTATTTCATCTATGTTCTTACCTGCTTCGTCTGCTGCCGTATTGTTTTGAAGATTGTAACTATCATCACCACATACGAACATAACTACTTTCTCAATATTAAAGAGAAAAAGTTCATGCTTATATTTCCAGTTATCTTAGATACATCACTTTTCGTTTGTGAAGTTTGTTTGAAGATCCAGATGAAATCTATACTTTGAATTTGGTTGATATGTCTCTTAACTCTCTTTTAATCTATAGGTTTTCCTTTCACCCCCTGCAACAACTGGTTTCTTAAAGGACCTAGGTTTTCTTTTGTTTGGATTTTTTTTGGTTTTTCTGCAGTCTAGATTTTGCTGAATGCACTGCCATTGTGTTGCTGAACGTGTTACTCCTCTATCCTTTGAATTTACTATAATTTGGTAGTTGGATGTACAGTTGTGCTGTCTAGTATGTTAGCCATTTTGTCACATCTGTTAAATTATAAACTCAATTCCTCAGTTACAGTAGCTACATTTTAAATGCTGCTCAGTAGCCATCTGAAGCAACTGCCTACCATATTGGACAGGCAGATACAGAATGTGTCCATCAGCCAGAAACTTCTAGTAGACAGGTCTGACCAGAGGCTTGATTAGATTTAAAGTTTGGGGGGTGGTATTTGCTTTTTGTTTTGTGTCATGTTAAACTTCTTTATTGATTGCTTTTAGACAGAGAGAGGATGAGAGAGAGAGCAAGTGAGAGAGGTGCGGGGAGGGAGCACTCATTTGTTGTTCCACTTAGTTATGCACTCATTGGTTGCTTCCCGTATGTGTCCTGACAAGGGATCAAACCCACAACCTTGGCATTTCATGATGATGCTCTAACTGACTAAGCTAACTGGCCAGGACTTTGTTTTGTTTGAAATGTAAGAGCAATGAGCAGGATTATTTCATGGGTGGTGGTGTGTTCTTCTATCAGGAGGCATGTAGTACTTATTATACATGTTTGCAACTGTTAAGAATTACAAACTGGTGATACTCCATCATTCATTTTTTTCATTACCTTAAAAGAGAAAATTTTCTTCCATCTATTTCACTTATCCAAAAATATTTCATTGTGTACAGGAAAAGCAAGATAAATGCTGCTTTTTCTCCCCTGCCTCTTCTACCCTTTGTTTTCTTTTGTTCCTTACCAGGTTTGAACTAATGAGTTGGTTTAGTAGCATTCTTCAAAGATGGCTAGAACACATTTTAAAGATATTATAGATTCCTGGATTTAAATGTATTTGATGTATTAAATCATTGCAATTTTAAATGGTTCCAGCCTTCTTATACCATGGTAGTTGTTGATAGCTTCCTTTACAGTTTGGTATGACAAAATTATTCCAGTTTTTCTTGTATATGGCCCATAGTGGACCTGGAATCAATTGTTTTTCCCCAAAGCCCTGGTTTTTAAGTCCATTATGGGACCTGGGCTGCTCATTGCTGTTAGGTTGATCATTGTTCCTAGGTCTCAGATTAATTTTAGCAATACTTTCTAGAAGGCATTACCATGGTTTCATTGGTTAATCATCATAATATTCCTTTGATTATCAGCATCTCCCTACATATTTTACAAATGTGGAAGAGGCTCAGTGACATGCCCAAGAACATTAGTTGCAGACCTATCAGATCGGGAGTTGGTGAGTTCCACTCCCATTGTTTGTCCACCGAGCCGTTCTCCTGTTACAAGGGTAAAAATAAGCAATCTGAAGCTTTCTTTGAAAGCAGATAACAATTCTCTGATTTTAGACATTCGTGTTGAAAAAGCACTTTTTAATGTGTGGGTTGTGCATTTAACTTACACATTTTCTTAAGAGTATATAAAAATTAAATTATGAACTAAAACATAGAATAAGCATTTTTACTTATCTCTTTTTTGAGTATAGTTTTTATTTTACCTGTTATGAATTGTTGCATATTCAGCATATTAAAATATATTAAGAATATTATAATCACCAGAATTTAAAACAGCCACATCACAAGTATATTTATGTATTTATGTGGAGTTTAGAACGTTAGCTAGAAACTCAGTGAAGCAGTGGGGCCTGGTTGTTTTTAAGTTCACATTAATGGAGAATTTATTTTGATTTTTTTTTTCCCCTCTCATAAAGTAGCATCCTGATCAATACACTGTCACACTTCTAGTACAACTTGTCTTCCCTACCCCTTTCAGTTTCTTTTTAGGTAATTTGTTATATCTTTAATCTTATTTATCTTCCATATCTATTATATAAAGTTCTTATTAAATATAAGCAAGGCATTGTGCTAGGTGTGCTATTGTGATACAGAAAAGAAAGTGTGGTCCCATCCAAAGAACTTACAAATTTAGGGATAGTTTTAGAGCTGGATGCGTAAATGACATTGTTCAATCTACTTTCCTTATTAATAAAGATAAGAGTATCCATTCTGAGGTGGGTGCCTTCTTAATATATACATAATGATGAATCTTGGTTTCTGTCCTCTCCCATCCTCCTCCCCCACTCTTTAAAGATGATGGCAAAGAGGAACCGCCAACCACGTTGCTCTGGGTTCAGTACTACTTGGCACAGCACTACGACAAAGTCGGTCAGCCAGCTGTCGCTTTGGAGTACATCAATACTGCTATTGAAAGCACGCCCACCTTGATAGAGCTCTTTCTTGTGAAAGCTAAAATCTATAAGGTAAAAATCTTCTCTTTTTCTTATAAGGTAATGAGACATAAAAATGTTTTCTGTATTTTGTAGATTCTGAATGTTCAAAGGACAGTGAGTTTTTTATTGACTTATGGTACATGAAATAGTACAGTTCTTAGTCTGATTTATTTTATTCTTGTATGGTCGTGCTAATTGGATCACTCATATTTATATAAGCTCAAATACATATATGGTTATTTTCTTGGTTTTAAGTAGCAAGAGTATTATTCTAAAGTAATTATATTTGCAGTGAAATGTTTGTTTTTAACGTTTGAGTGTGATCATATATCAGTATCTGGCAATGTAAATGGACTTGAACTAAAGATTCTACTGTGAATTTTTACACTATCTCTTTTGCCTCCTCAACTCTTGGGTCTTGCATGAGAATCTCTATATGTTTTAGCATCATCTTAAAATAAAATTGGCTATTAATAAAAATAAAATTTAGTCATAAAAGCTCTTCGGGAAGAGATTGTAAATCAATAATTTATTTACCAAAAATAATGAAATTAAGTAATGCTTTAAAAGCACTTTCAAAGACTGGTTGTTTATTAGTTTTGTGGCTTTGCCAGATGGACTAGTTAGGGGAATTGGAATGAGGATCATGTGGACTGTTTACTGATGATTCTAATCAGTAATGCTTCCGTGGTTTCTTTTTTTACAGGGACAGAGAGAGAGAGTGAGTTAGAGAGAGGGATAGATAGGGATAGACAGACAGGAACGGAGAGAGATGAGAAGCGTCAATCATCAGTTTTTCGTTGCGACACCATAGTTGTTCATTGATTGCTTTCTCACATGTGCCTTGACCGCGGGCCTTCAGCAGACCGAGCAACCCCTTGCTGGAGCCAGCGACCTTGGTCCAAGCTGACGAGCTTTTGCTAAAGCCAGATGGGCCCGCGCTCAAACTGGCGAGCTCGGGGTCTCGAACCTGGGTCTCCCGCATCCCAGTCCGATGCTCTATCCACTGCGCCACCGCCTGGTCAGGCGCTTCCAGGGTTTCTTTGGGTAGGAATTTGGTCTTTCTTTTACCTTTTATGAACTTGACACTAAATGTGGTTCTCATTTAAAGATTTCAATTTTTATCTTTGATTCAACCATTATTTTTGAGTATTCACTATGTGCGGTTATAACAGTAGACAATATTGTTAAAACAAGTCTTTACTATAGAGATCCTATAATCTACATGTCCAGGAAGGTATCAGAACTTATACATTATGGCAGAATTTATGCATCTACATTGATAAGGATCTTAAAAATCAGAGGAATACCTTCCATTTATGGTTTTAGTAATTTATCAACAGCTAACTAATTATTTGCATAGTAATATTAGCATACTGATTAGTTTATTTTGTTTCTGTTCCTGTAAGCATGCTGGGAATATTAAAGAAGCTGCAAGGTGGATGGATGAGGCCCAGGCCTTGGACACAGCAGACAGATTTATCAACTCCAAGTGTGCAAAATACATGTTAAAAGCCAATCTGATAAAGGAGGCTGAAGAAATGTGCTCAAAGTTTACAAGGGTTTGTGCAGCTAATGTTTTTATTTATGAATAAACAGCTTATACTTGTATACCTTACTTATTTTTCAAGGTTTGTTTCTAGTATTTTAGATATTAAATTAGGATTTTTATTAAATCACCTTATCAGAAAAAAATCAATTTTAATATAAAACATTACTTTGTTTTTGGTTGGTTAAACAGTGGGTTTTTAAACTCTGATTTATATTAATGGATGTTCAGATGATATTTTTATGGGTGAAGGACACTAGCATTGAGTACCTGTTATATGTTAGTGTTCTGTTTCTTATGTTGCTCTCCAATCCCTAATATGTAGATATTTTGATTATTTACATATATTGTTTAGTGGTTAAAAATATAATTTCTTTCACATATTAACTTTTTCCTCTTACTCTGAGTATGACTTAAAAAACAGAAAATGATTTTGAAAGAGTTTATCAGTGGTTCTTAACCTGGGTTCTATCGAACCCTAGGGGTTCGATGAGTTGGTCTCAGGGGTTCGGAGAAGCCTCTGCCGTGGAGGCCAGAATAAAGTAATACCGTAATTTGTTGTGAGTTCATCATGCACTTTGTTGGTTTTGTTCTTTGAGCAAGGTGATGTTCATGCACGGCTCAGTTTGTGCACCAGTAAGAATACATATACCTATGTCTTGATTTGGAAAAAAAATCATTTTATTTATCACTAAAGAAGGGTTTGGTGAATGCGCATATGAAACTGGTGGGTTCGGTACCTCAAAAATGGTTAAGAATGACTGATTTAAATCAATTGACCAGCTTTTTTTTAAACCCTGTGGTAGAATATGTATTGGGTAAGAAATGGTCTTGAATACGTGTGCTTTTCACATAGGAAGGAACATCAGCAGTAGAGAATTTGAATGAGATGCAGTGCATGTGGTTCCAGACAGAATGTGCCCAGGCTTACAAGACGATGAATAAATTTGGTGAAGCACTTAAGAAATGTCATGAGATTGAGAGAGTAAGTACCCTACATGGGAGTTTCTCGTTTCATTCGGTTCAACGTTGGGGCACATCCTCTTGTTTATTTCTTTTGTCTTTATAATTCACAGAAAGTGATTTTTAAGTATTAGTATTTACACTTTTTAGTTTTTGTAATGGAAATATCAGAGACTACGTTTTCTGCACATTTTCCTATTGTCTACTCTTGAAAGTATTCTTCGAAAAATCTTTATGGAAAGTAGTTTGTATCTTATGTTTTCATTGATTTTTACATGTTTCTTTCAAATAGCTTCTATTTCTTTAGTAACATATGCAAAGTTCATTAAGTTATCCTAGAAATCTGAATGTTGTAGATTTGATTAGTAATGCCATCTACCCTTGATATGTATCAGACAGGAGTGTTGAGGCCTTTTTACAGTATTTCTGTAGCCCGTATTAAGTCCTTGTTCTTTTGATAAAGTTATTGTTTTCTTAGTTCTTCACTTCTGATTAATTTTTGTGTTTTTCCCAGGTGAAAATAGTTTATATAATTTCATGCTTGTTTTGTTAAGTAGAGAGCCCAGAACTTCATTGAATTGTTTTAGTTTCTGGTTGCTTGACTTACTTGCTAATTAATTTCTCTTCTACATATCAGCATTATCGTGCATAGGATTCAGATTTGTATCCTCAGAAAAAGTGCTAAATGCTACGTTCTATAATACTTTGCAGATCGTTCTAAATATAAAAATTGAATGTTTAACATGAAAATCTACTGGATTGCCTCATTATGTATACTAATAAATTATGTTTGCTTTGTCATAATAGCTATATTTAAGTATAATTAAAGAAGAAATAAATATATGTTTTAAAGCATTGTGTTTCCTTTCATTCAACAAATAATTCAGTGCCTTGTGTATGCAATTACTTTGCTAGGTGATGGCCTATTGTATTTGCTTATTTGGTATGCAAAGTATTTATATTGAATGATTATATTTTTTATGCCTAGGACACAACTTTTCTTTTTGTAGTTTTCTTTGACATTGCTATACTTCAGTATAATAAAAAAGACAATTTTGTTAGCATTTTATAGAAATCACTGATGACCAGTTTGACTTTCATACATACTGTATGAGGAAGATTACTCTTAGATCATATGTGGACTTATTGAAATTAGAAGATGTACTTCGACAGCATCCTTTTTACTTCAAAGCGGCCAGAATTGCTATAGAGATCTACTTAAAGCTGCATGACAACCCCCTTACAGATGAGAATAAAGAACATGAAGCTGATACAGGTATGATATACAAAGATGTCTTAGTGTTGGCTATAGTGTGTGTATGTGTATTTATGTTTTTGTGTAATATAGGTTTTTCCTGAGCATGTTGTTAAGCATCTGTGGGAAGCTTTAGTCGACCCTTCACATCCATGGAGTTTGCATTTGTGGATTCAACCAGCCATGGATTAAAATAATGAGGGTTGGATCCCAGAAAGTTTCAAGTAGTAGATCTTGAGTTTGCCATGTGCCAAGCGTACAAATGAAGTGATGTGTAGTCATGACCCAGCTGTAGCCTGTGTGCAGGTACAAGTCACATGCAAATACTACTCTATTATAGAAGAGACTGAGCATCCATGAAGTTTGGTATCACGGTTGATTCTGGAACCAGTTCCCCAAGGATACTGAGGGATGACTATGTATACATGCTTAGAAAGTGATGACATTCGTTTTGTGAATTTCTCTAAGGGACAAAAGAAAAGTACTGTTTTTTTATAGTTTCAAAAGTTAAGTAAGAATTTAATTTGTAACTGATAATTAGCTTTTACGTTGGATTTCATGAGTTTTACATAAAATAACTGGTTTATCCAATACTGTAAATTGCTAGCTTTATTACTATAAATTGCTAACTATATAATTAATGTTGGCACTCTACATTAGTGTTGACTGTAGTATAGTTATTCTTTTTTTGAATAATAATTTATAATTAACCCACTAATACAGTGTGTCTGTAAAGTCATGGTGCACTTTTGACGCGTCACAAGTCAAAAGTGCACCATGACTTTACGGACACACTATAGATGAATGCAGCTTGAACATTAAGCCATCTTGGAATTAAGCTAGTAAAAATGCCCAGTGACTTATCACTTGACAAGTTTTTAACATGTCATTTTTTAGCAGGTTGTCAGAGTATGTAGAGAAAAATCTTCCTTAGATGATTATTTGGGAAATAATCTCAGAATGAAAAAGTTAAAGTTATCTGGGCATGTAGAAGGATATCCATTAATTGTGTGTCCAAATATGTAGCAAAAATGTTAACAGGAGTCAGGGCATAAAAAGTGTGTCAAATCTTTTTTCTTCAGTACTAAATTTATTCCTTTTCTGATGTCATGGTGGTTTGCTTTGTGTTTCCATCCTGCTAAACATACTTTTGGATTTTTTTTGTTGTTGTTGTTAATTCATTATTAAATTTTACTTTTTCTTAGCCAAGAACAGTTTAGAATTTTCTAAGGTCACACACTGAAACTCTTGTACAGATTTCACTTGAATCTGTCTCTGTCGTTTTCTTCTTAAGTTAAAGAAATGCCAGTAAGATTCTATAGGACAATTTACAGTTGAAGCTGAGAGCTGAGATCCTCGGGCATGTATTGTTTACCTTTTTGTTCACACTTTCTGTCTTCCCCCCTTCCTCATAGTGCAGAAACAACTCTTAATTATACAAAGTTGAAACAATTCAGAAAGATATCTAAAAGAAGTGAAAATCTCCTTTACCTTTTTCCTACCCAAAGGCTTTCTCCTTTCAAAAGGTTATCTCTATGAAATGTTCAGTGTTTTTTGTACACAATGATAATTTTCAGAGTCTTGTGTGTACAGTACTTTGCACACACAGTTCATGGGGGTTATTTGTAGTTGCTTTATTTTTAAGCCCATAAATTGACTAACGTACGCAGTATTCTTCAACTTCAACTTCATTTCGTGGTATTGCTCCATGTCTGATTGCAGCATGTTGCCTTCGTTAATCATTTCCATGGCCATGTAGGAATCTGGATTCTTTTCCCACTGTTCCAGTGCTGTAGTAAATGTGCTTGTACATCATCGGGCACATGTTTGCTTAGGGGGGACAGTTAGAACTGCAAATTGCTGGGTAAAAGGAAACTTGAAACAGTGTCAAATTGCTTTCCATAAAAGGTCAGTTTTTATTGCCACCAACACTGTTGAGATTGTCTTTATTTTACTTTATTGTTAACATTGAAAATTATTCATCCTTTACTTTTCTTGTTATTTTGGGGGAAATACCTAATTCTTAGTTCCTGGATTTTTAAGAGTGGCGCATCTGCATAGCTTTCATGTGACCTTCGGGTTTCTTTGAGTTGGCTGTTCATGTCTTTTGCCCATTTTATTTTTAAACGTCTTGATTTGTATGAGTTCTGTACATGTTCAGGACTCTAGTCCTTGCTTATGTATTGCAGATATTTTCTTCCTGTCATTTAGGTCTTAGCCTATATTATGGTGGGTATCTTTAATTATGTGAACAGTTTAGTTTTTATGAGATAAATTTTTTCTTTTTTTAGTTTTTAATGGCTTCTGGGTTTTGCTTAGGGCTTTTCTACAAAATTTAAAATATATTTATACGTATATTCTGTTTTCTCATAATATTTGTTTTGTTATTTTTATATTTGATTGTTTAATCATCTAGAATTGATCTTTGTATGTGATATGAGATGGAGAATGACTTCTTTTTATCCCCAAATAGACTCCTTGACACCATTTATTAGCTAGGTTTTCATATTGCCCATTCATTTATAATGCCAACATTATTATGAACTGAACTGTGAGAACGTAATATGGTCAGTTGTGGGCATGGCATCTCAGTTTCTAGTCTTTCTTTTCAGACATCCCATAGTTTATACTGTAAAGGATGTTAATTTTCATTATATCATAAACAAACTGTTTTTTGTGTGTTTGGGTATGCTGCTAGGCCCTGAGTATACAAAGATTACAAAGTAAGACATGGTCTCTTTAATCAAGTTGCTCACAGTTTAAATCACAAACAGATGTAATACACCAAGTTTTGTGACAAGCAGGGTGGGGCAAAGTATATCTTTTCAAAAAATGTTTGAAGAGGTTACAAGGCTTTCTATCAAATGTGAAATTGGTCAAGGGCTAGATGCACCTTGGCATATGAATATGTGTATCTTTTTACGGGAGTTTTTATGGGAATGTTTACTAAACACTACTGTAATTGATCGTTAATAATCTGATTAACATGCTTATAATTTTATTAACTAAAACTTATTGCCTATAGCAAACATGTCTGACAAAGAACTAAAGAAGCTACGTAATAAACAAAGAAGAGCTCAAAAGAAAGCCCAGATAGAAGAAGAGAAAAAAAATGCAGAAAAAGAAAAGCAGCAAAGGAATCAGAAGAAGAAGAAGGATGATGATGATGAGGAAATTGGAGGTCCAAAAGAAGAACTTATCCCGGAGAAACTAGCCAAGGTACTTGATAGTAGTGTTTGCACAATTGAGTGAACTTTCATGACCAGCTATTGTCATTTTATATTATCTTATTCAACCAGTATAATTATCGATTTTAGAGCGAAAAATTTTAATTTTTGTCTTCTTAGTTTTTCTTGATCACATTTAAGACGTGAAATAACGATCCTGATCCAGAGTAGAAGTATGGTGTAGAAAGTTTTGGCTTTTGAGTCACTCTGATCTGGGTTTACGTATTAGCTCTTACACTTTGCTATGTGTCTTGGACACTGTGTCTAACCTCTCTGATGTTTTTCTCATCTATAAAATGGGACTAGAAAAAATCCTTACGAGGCAGAGATGTTAAGAGGTAGAGAAAATGTATATATAAATAATGTAGTGTCTGTTATAAGTGGTAACATGCATATTTTTATATCTAGGCAATTTTTTTATATAGAGGCTTCTTTGTTAAGTGAGTTCTATGTGTGTGTCTTTTACTTACCATGTTTTTAGATGACAGTATTTTTTTATTGGATTTTGCTTTATAAACCTAATATCTTAAGCTGAAACCAAAATAAGGTATTAAATGTCACATGAACCATTTTTATTAATAGCACAACACCTATGCAGTTTCTCTTCTGGCCCTTAACATCGTCCTCCTCCATGTAAAAATAATTGCATAATTTATTATGTTAATTCAATATAATAATAAGGACGTTGTCCTAGGGTTCGATTTTAGTCTTACGAGTAATTAAAGATTCAAAAATCACTGAGTATTTTATAACTAAGGAAAATTATGACACCTAACTAATAGTGGAAGGTGGTTTAGAATTACTGGAGAGGATGGGCGGTAATGTATTATAGCTTGTTGCCATTTAAGAACATAGAGAAATCTAGCATGGATTTCACAAGGATATATTGACATCTTTTCAGATGTATATGTTCTGGGAACAAAGATACTATCTTTTTATTATTTTGGGGAGTTATTTGGAAGAATATAAAAGGAAGTGAGTAGGCACAGGAAATAGACAGGACATTTTAGGCATTATGGAGAGTTGCAGAGTTATTCAGGGTTGATGTCAGCTTAAGGGACTTTCCATCTTTATGCCTCAGCTTTCTTCATTAGCACTCCACCGCCATAACTGCCTGCCCGACCCCGTTCATCTTTCTGCTTGCGGTCTCTCTACCCCAGGGCTTTCCTTAATGACTTCTTTTGGGGGCGTTGGGTAACTATTCTTCATGTCTTGCATTATAGTTCTTTTTTTTTTTTTTTTTTTACAGGGACAGAGAGAGAGAGTCAGAGAGAGGGATAGATAGGGACAGATAGACAGGAACGGAGAGAGATGAGAAGCATCAATCATTAGTTCTTCATTGCCATTGTGACACCTTAGTTGTTCATTGATTGCTTTCTCACATGTGCCTTGATTGCGGGCCTTCAGCAGACCAAGCCACCCCTTGCTGGAGCCAGCAACCTTGTGCTCAAGCTGGTGAGCCTTGCTCAAACCAGATGAGCCCACGCTCAAGCTGGCGGCCTCGGGGTCTCGGACCTGGGTCCTCTGCATCCCAATCTGATGCTCTATCCACTGCGCCACCGCCTGGTCAGGTGCATTATAGTTCTTAAAGGAGAGAATCTATTTGAACTGAGTACCCCCCAGAGCAGAATTCAATACCAGGCCTCCTATAGACTATTGAGTTTTCCTTGTGTCAAGACTGATTGCTGCTTTAGGGCCAAATATAAGTTGTAGTGTGGTCTTTGAAGCTAGGGGGTTGTAGAGTCTCAGGACAAAATAATGCTGACAGAAAACGCTTTGTTAGGAAGAAGCCGAGTGGCAGGCACCCAGTTTCCTGGACTGCTCTTCATTATACACTGTTCTTACTCGTCAGGCACACAACACTCTTAATAGGATAACTGCCTCCAGATGCCCCCATCTGATAGCGTCCACATTTACCCATGTCCTCAATGTGATAGCAGTGCCAGATAATATCAGGCCATCGGAACCAGAGGTGACATTATAGGTCACTTTAAAAGCTGCCTGCCAAGCCTAAGCCTATACTCTCTACTTGGATTTTTATGACCCTATATTTCAGCATTCTTCCATGTGGTAAATATTAAGTTTAGTGCCTCCACTTCAGGATAATATATACGACACAAATGAAAGCATTATTAGGTTCGCAGTTCCAGTGAAGGAGGAGAAGAGGAGACTAGGAAGAGGGTTAGTTATTGAGTTCAATACTCAGGTACTAGAGGATGAAATCTGAAGTCTTGGTGGACGCTGTGTTGCTTGTTTCTCCCACTTCCCACGAGGCAGTAGTTGGTGTCTCCGGGTTCCCTCCTGCACTGGGTGACCTCCCTCCCTCCCTCCCTCCCTCCGGTGACCCAGCTCGCCTCCATTCAGTGTTCGCTTCTGCCAGGTTTCTCTTCCCTGTGGTGCGAGCGCACATGGGGGTAGTGCTGCTTCAGTATTCTGTCTGTAGGGTTTGGAGTTTTAAACTTTCTGTTGTGCTCAGAGTGTAGGGAGATAGATTCCTACACTGCACATCTTAGGATTAGATGTCAGGTTAGTTTATAAACTAATACGCTCAAAACTGCCCTTGTGAATGTCTTAAATTGCCCATCAGTACAGTTCCACCCCACATTTATTTAAGTAAGTTTGAATCTTCATGACTGAATGTGGGGTTTTTTTGAGAGACAGAGAAGAGTGCATAATGCTGGCAAGTCCATTATTACTCCACTCTGAGTGTCGGACCCCAACTGAGTATGAGATGATCTCAGTCAGCATAATGCTTGAATTGCTTCAACTTCCCTATGTTCCTTGTGTCCATTTTTTAATAGCTGCATTTTCTAACCCTCGTTTCAGTCTGTACCCTACAGAAAAGCTTGATATAGATTGTGACACTTTCAGTTCCCAGTTCTTTACCTTTCCTGGTAGACGTTTCTCTGCTAGGTACCATAAATTCCATCTCAGTAGGACTTACAATCCTGGAAATAAGTAAAATACTGACAAATGTGTGAGGAAGGCCTGTTTCCTCTGCCTCTTGGTGTCTACAGCTGTTAGAGGAGCAGTGCCATAACTGGTTTCTGGTTTAGAGTATGGATCCTTCAGAATAATGTCACCTGCTTTACTCACTAGTACAAGGGAAATCCCATAAATAACACTTCATTGCTTCACTTTTTTCTTTTAAGTGCTGTGAAATAATTTTCTTGGCCAGTCAGTGTTACTGTGTGTAGCCAGTCTACAATTACTGTACTGGCAGGTGCATGTTGGGAGGTAGGGCAGATCCATATTCCATTGAAGATCAATTGTTATTGGCTCTATGATGAGAGAAGACAAATACAGAACCCAGGTGTTCACTGCCCTTCTGGTAGATAAGATGTTGTTCTCTACCCCTACCCCAGTCTGTGGAGAGCTGTCCTGTCTCAGTGCTCCAGTTAGTTATAACAGTAGCACAATTACATACTAAACATTATACCTGCCCAGTAATGATAAGAAGTATGTAGTTCATATGACATAATTTGATTACTAAAAGATGATAGAGACAGAGTTCTATAAATATAAATCTTTTCAAATGCCATCTCACCATTAATATGACATTTGAACAGTATGGATTTTTATAGAATTTTTAGTGGAACAAAGCAAAACAGAATGGATATTGTACTTATTTTTAAATCTTTTGAATGTATTGATTTTTGGAGAGAGAGGAAGGGGAAGAAGGAGAGAGAGAGACATATATCAATTTGTTGTTCCACTTACTCCTTCTGTCATCGGTTGCTTCTTATATGTGCCCTTTCTGGTGATCAAATCCAAATTCAAGAAAAGAAACCATTCACTGATTCTGTAATGTTCTCTACAGTTTATTTCTTGCCCCTCTTTACTTATTCTATTTCACATCTCCCCTCTGTCTCTTCCCACCTCACCCCTCAACCTCACCCCCTTCCCCTTGGTTATCTTACCTATTTCTCTCACTTTCTTTCTCTGGGTCTCTTGTGTCTTCTTCCTTACTTGTGGGATAGTTTCTATCTAGAGATAATGTAATCTCTATGGTTAATAGCCAGTGAAGAGTTCTAGAGTTCAAAAGTCTCCCTTCTCTAGATTATGGAAATTTTAAAATATGACTGTTAATTTCTGAGTAACGGGTAAGTGATTTTTTAAAGTGTTTAATAGTGAGAGTAAAAGCACATCCCCCCCAAAATCTTGGTTCCATTTGTATAATATCTTTTATTTTTGTTAGGTTGAAACTCCATTGGAAGAAGCTATTAAATTTTTAACACCGTTGAAGAACTTGGTGAAGAACAAGATAGAAACTCATCTTTTTGCCTTTGAGATTTACTTTAGGAAAGGTAGGCAATTAGGATATAGTGGCCCTGATAACACTGATCACTGTATTTCTTACATAGAGTCTCCCATCTCCAGTAATCACCACTGTAGGATTTTTTGGAAAATTCCAATTCAGCTTTCTCACAGAAATGCCTGTATGCACAGAATGTCGTGGAGAAGTACAATGATACCATTATTTCTTCTAGGACATTAAAGTCAACCATAGGTGTACATATATAACTAGGGTTAATGTCAGATACTGTAACTACTATGTGTGTGGATAAAATTAGTTAATACAGGTGGAGCTTAGAATAGTGTCTGATACACAGTAAACATTAATAAAGGTTAGCTATTACTAGCTACTGTTAAAAATAGAGAAGATGTGATGTTTGAGGTATATCTTGTAGGATGAATCATTTCTAAAAGAAAACATGCATAGAATGGAAGAGGCTTTGTTAAGAAAACACAAGTGTGTCAATAATGTCCAGGCTGGCTGTACTGCCTGAGCCAGGTGAATGTAAGTGAGGGATCTTGGTAATATTGTAGGTACTAAGGGTTTATAGTACTGAGTCTGTGTAATATAAGTGGGTCACTGAAAATGAGTTTACCATTAATGTAATTTATATTTATAATTTATCATTAAATTTATAATTATCATTAATATAATTACAATTAATATAAAAGTTTATCATTAATAATATATGCATAGTATCATACATATTGAAGGGAAAAAAAGAACTGGTTAGTAAGATCTGATGGAAGGTTGTCTCTATACCATATAACTGTCTTAAAAGAAATTGGGAAAACAATACCTTTATAGAGTATCCATTAAAAATCATGTTCATCCAAAGTAATTTATAATGTGGGGGAGGGGTTACCCTATAACATTGTTTGATAATTGGACACAAAACTAGAGCTCAATTTTTATTTTAATAACATATTTAGATGGGTATGTAAAATAGAAAAGTAGCCAGGAAAAAATAAATCAAAAGATAACAGAGATTATCTCTTGGTGGAATTTGGATAAAATATTTTCTACTATATTTACTATCTTCCACAATAATTGTGTTATAATTTGTATAATAAGTTTAATAAATAGTCCAGTAATTTTATACTTTTAATAGTTACGACAATTCCCCTTTTAAGCAAATACTCTCAAGTCAGTCCCAAAGTATAAAATACAAAAGCTGTTCCGCTTACAGTGAGGAAGGGGAGTCGAATTCCGCCCAGTGGGCTTTGGCTGTGCACTGACCTGTGCAGGGCTGTCAGCATTGGCAGTCTGCTGCAGTAGAGTAGAGTGGCTTGCGACAAAGGGCATGGCAGGGCTTTTAGCTTTTTAGTGTTGAGGGTAAGGGAAAAGAAAACGTCGGAGAAGCCTGGGGTGTGAATTTGAATATCTGGAGGATGGTACCAAATTGGAGAAGTCCTGACAAAGAGAGTCTTAGATGATGGAAGTGCAGTGAGTGTTCTGGTGCATATTTCCATTCAGCAGGGGAAGCACTGCTGAAGCGTGGGGACATGGGAGACGTGAGTGGGGACAGTTTAGGGACAGGTTAGAACATCACAGAAAACTCGGACTTTCAAGGGGGAAGAAGAGCCAGGGATCGCCAGGAGATGAACAGTCAGGTGGGAGGCAAACCATTTCACACGTGAAGAAACACAAGAAAGGAGATAGTTTAAGCATGTAAACAATGAAGTTTTCTAAGTAGTGAGGAAAATCCCTTTATTTTGATTCAAGGAGACTAGGAAATGAAATAGCTTCAGATTTGTTTCTTTGTTTATATGGCATTAGTTCAAATATTGTTGTATGCGATCTAAGTATTTTACAATTCATAAAACCTTTTTTTCTTAAAGAACATTGTGTAGAAAATGGTAGCTAATGTCGCTAATCTGAGGAAATAATTTGCTCCAGTTGTATGTTTTGTAGTTCAGATGTACTTGACCCTAAATTTTTCTATTTGTAAGGTCTTAGTCCTCCAAAGGAGGGCATCTTATTTTATCAAATGGTAAAAATATATCTTACTTTTTCTTTTTATAGAAAAGTTTCTTTTGATGCTACAATCAGTAAAGAGGGCATTTGCTATTGATTCTAGTCATCCCTGGCTTCATGAGTGTATGATCCGACTCTTTAGTACTGGTATGTTTTTGTTTTTCATTTCTTAAGTATTTCATTACAGTAGTTGATAGTGATTGTGTACATGATCTTTGCAAGTTTATCATAAACTCAATCATTTTAAAGCTGTTGTGTATTAAATCAGCTGAGGAAAAAAGCAGGGTTTTTGTCTTTGTGTTGGAGGTCTTTATTTTTTAAGGCTAGAAATGCTACCTAATTTTGACATAGACTTGTTCAGTCTAAAATCACCTTTGTTCCTATTTGTAAAAAGTTACATGTAAGTTGAAGTTATATTATGTTAAAACTTCTTAGTAAATTTTTCTAAAATTGAAGAATCTCTTTGAAATTGACTGGTTACTTCCTCATTTATCTGTCTTTAGTACAATTCTTTTAGTCATAAAATTTTTGTTGCTAAATATAGGTTTAAAAGAACTTAAAAACAATCATTGTACTATTCAGATATTTTGAGAGGAATCCATACATTAGTTTTAATGTGAAGTAGAACTACAAATTCTAGAGAATGAAAAGTGGAATTTTATGCTAATTATCTCTCATTTTATAATTGAGAAATGTGGGATCATTAAAGATTAAATTAGTTATTCAAGGTAATATAATTAATAATGAAGCAGGCTTGAGAGCCCAGGTTTTCATATTGTTCTTTCTACTACAAGAACTTTAAATTGCTTTGGCTAGTTGGCTCAGTGGATAGAATGTCGACCCAACATGCACACGTCCTGGGTTTAATCCCCAGTCAGGGCACACAGGAGTAGTGACCATCTGCTTCTCTTCCCTTCCCTCTCCCCTTCTCTCTCTCTTCCCTTTTCTCAGCCAGTGTCTCCATTGGTTCAAGCGTCAGCCCCAGACGGGGGTTGTGGGTAGATTCCAGTTGGGGCACATGCAGGAATCTATTTCCCCTCCTCTCACTTTAAAAAGAAATAAAAAGAGCTTTAGATTTAGATAAAGTACTCCTGTAATCAAGTAGTGTTGTTTTGCTTTTTAGGTGAGTGAAGAAAGAGGAATAGAATTTTTCATAGAACAACCTGCAGAATTTAGAAATACTATTAAATTAGCTCATTGCTAAATACTTAGGCCCATATGAATCCATACATTATGTAAACATGCTGCAATTAAACCAGGCATCCCAGTCATTGTTTTCAAAAATTGTCCCAGTGAAGAACATTGTTTTGTCTTCTAATGAAAAGTAAAGCCTTATTTAAATTATATTTATGCTTATTAAAGAAATGATATCTGTTAGAGAAGCTGAATCATAGAAAATTTTTTCTCAATCTTTTTAAACTCAGAAAGTAATAAATAATGTAACCACATTATTTAGATTAGAAGGAATTGCTTATTTAGAGAGAATAAAGATTTTTTTAGTCTCTTTTTTGTATTAAAACAAATTTTGATATAATCAGAAAATTAAGGCTAGAAAATAGTATTGTTAAGTTCATTCTCAGTTAGGATGAAATGCATATAAACTATTTCTAAGGTAACATACACACTTTGTTTTTGTATGATTAATTCTTTCCTGAAAGGTAGTAAAGTAATAATACATAAGTGCCATGGTGTTAGAGACTTTTCTTTGAAATATGAATTAGAAGTGGCATTTCTAAATGTATCTGCTTGTAATGCACGTGTGGATTGATGAAAATATAATTTCCTTGCAACAGTTTCAAAAAATTAAAATGCATGTTAGCTATTCCCATTTCTTCAGGTATTCAGCTCACATTGTCAGAAAGAGATTTATAAAGACATTCCTTATTTTGACTAAATTTAAGTAATGAAAGCAGTGATAATTCATATTGATGAAGATGCACTGTGTCTTCAAAAAGCCTTCAAGAAGTTGGGTAGATTGCTTAGTAGCTTTGTTAAGAACAGGTGTGTAATTAAACAGAAACACAAAATTGGGGCATTTTTGTTATTCCCAATAGGATTCCTTTAGACCAAGTTGAAAGTTCAACCACAGTGTTGGTAAAACTAAATTCTTTAAGAAGGAGCCGGTTTATTTGAACCACCCAGCTCTGTGGAATGGTAGATGAAATGTTGTTTAACCAACAAAGGGTGTATCAGTCATCCAGTTACTAATCATGTGTAGAATATCTTACTTGGATATGTACTACTCAAGAAGAGTTCAGTGTTTTTTAAACTTAGAGTAGTGATCCATTGTTGAGACAATGAAAGAAAAATAGTGGGTCATTACCAGCATTTGAAAACAACAAATAAAAAGAGAATAGAAAATACCAGCATGCGTTGCACAAAGTAAGGAGCAGTATTCTGTGAAATTTTAGCTTCACATAATTTATGTATATAGAATACATATTCATCAGAGTACAGATACTTGGTTGTAGGCAAAGATTGAAAGCCACCACCATACTTCCTAACCAAAGGAAAATGTACTTATGGTTTTAATGTGAGAAAAATAGTAATGATAATTTATTAACTGTTATATAATTAGCTCTTTTAAATTTAGCCTTTCCTGACTGTGGTCCTTCTAGTGGAAAGAACCTCAATTTTATAGATTAAAAAATAGGTTCAGAGAGGTTATGATTTGTCCAAGCTTAGATTCATACCCAGGTCTCTCTGGCTCAAAGTCCAGACTGTATACCAAAATAATACAGGCATACCTTGTTTTCTTGTGGTTTGCTTTGTTGTACTTTACAAATACTGCATTTCTTCAAATAGAAGTTTTGTGTCAACCCTGCATTGAGCAAGTCTGTTGGCACCATTTTTTCAACAGGCTCAGATGATGGTTAGCATTTTTTAGCAATAAAATATTTTTTAATTAAGGTACATGTGTGTGTATATAATTTTTTTAGACCTAATGCTATTGCATGCTTAAGACTACAGTGTAGTTAGTGTAAATGTAACTTTAATCTATATAAATAAAAATATAAATGTTCATTTGTTCAAAATCTTAAATCTCAGAAAGTTCTTCACCAATTGCTTTGAAATTTTGATACGTTACATTTGAATACGTACGTGTTTTTATATACCTACTATTATATAGATGTTACACCTGTGACAGGTAAAAATATGCTTTTAACTATAAATATGCGTGTCCAGCTGCAAAGCAATCGGTCAGCTGAGATATTCTCACATCAATTGCTGGAAATTGGGAATGGAAAGGTGCCGGTTGATCTGACCTCAGGACAAATTTTATTGCCTCATAACTTCTGCAATTTAGTGACGTCAAAAGAAGAATTGGTTGAAAAAGTATTTCCCAATATTCAGACCAATTATAAGAATCACGATTGGCAGAGTGAACGAGCTATTTTTCCAGCCAAGAACAAAGACATCTATGAACTTAACAATATTATTCAGTCTAACATTCAAAGTGAGACAGTCACATACAAGTCCGTTGACACTGTTGTGGAAGCAGATGAAGCGGTTAATTATCCAACAGAATTTTTGAATTCACTTGGATGCCCCTGCATGTACTGCAGTTGAAAATCGGTGTGCCAATTATCATGTTGCGAAATATCAACCAGCCAAAGCTTTGCAACAGCAAGCGGCTTGCAGTAAAAAAATTAGTGAGCAGTGTTGTAGAAGCAACAATCTTGACAGGACCTTTCAAAGGTGAAGATGTCCTCATTCCTCGCATTCCTATGATTCCAACGGATATGCCATTTCAATTTAAGAGATTGCAATTCCCAATTCGACTGGCGTTTGCAATCCCCATCAACAAAGCTCAGAGCCAATCTTTAGAATTGTGCGGTTTAGCTCTAGGCACAGATTGCTCCTCACATGGACAATTATATGTTGCGTGTTCTAGAGTCGGCAAACCAGACAATCTTTATATTTGCACAGACAATGGAACAACAAAAAATACTGTATACCCACAAGCATTGTGAAATTAAACATATTAGAAACGTGCACTTTCTCTTTTCTTTCTTTTCCATTTAACCAGACTGAGCCACAGCAACACATGGCCAGGTACAGCTAATATGTACTAAGAAATCAAAAAGTCATGTGACTTGCTTTATTGTGACCTTCACTTTATTGCGGTGGTCTGGAACTGAACTTGCAATGTCTCTGAGGTGTGACTGCAATGAAACAGCTTAACTAGGATACCGTCCAGAGAACGGGGTCAGCTTTCTATTCCTGTATCCCAGGGCCTCGGAGTAGGGCGGCTGCAGTATTCATTGCAGGAAAGTACTTGGGTGGTCCTTTGGATTTTATTATGTAATGACAGTTCAGTTCACATAGCCCCTGAAAATTAAGGTCAGTGAAGTCACCATGTTTTCATATAACCTCAGTAAGCTTGTAATGCCTTACTGAGTATAGAAGAAAATGGAGATGGTGCGACAAATTCTGTTGTCTTCAGCACTACTATTTGCTATGACATTATTTACCAGGTAGGTGCCATCAAGTCCCTGCTTTGCAGATTTTCTCTGAAATTGATGGGAGCAACACCTATGAGCTTAGAAGGCTTTAGAACTGCATCTTTTCTCATGTACTTTGTTTTCTGTTCTTTTCTGGAAATCATTTGTCAATGAATGTCTTTGAGTGCCTTTAGAAAGCCATTCAGTTACTCTGCTGACACACTGAAAGTTAAATTCCTTAATTGTGTATAGGTAAACTCTTTGACTGTTCGGTAGACTTGTCTAGTATTTGTATATAATTGCTTTGTCTCATTGACTTCATCAGTAAATATTTTTTAACTCCTACAAACTTTATCAGACTTTCTGACTGCTCATAGAGTTTGTTTTTAATTTGTTCAGCAGTGTGTGAAAGTAAAGATTTACACGATACAGTTAGGACAGTATTAAAACAAGAAATGAATCGTCTTTTTGGAGCAACGAATCCAAAGAATTTTAATGAGACTTTCCTGAAAAGGAATTCTGATTCATTGCCACACAGATTATCAGGTAATCACTTTATTTTATCTTTGTCCTAGCCACAGCTTTATTTTTTGTGTTAATGGATCAATGACAATGATGTTACACATTTTTTACATGTAAAAGGCAGGGTGTATATGTCACATTTTAATCTATGGAAACAGGCAGCTTAAATACCCTTTCTCTACGATTTTAAATTTCTTAGGCAAAATTGTTACTATGAATCAAGGTCAGTAGTCTTCTGGTTCATCATAGGCATTGTCAAGAAGCAGTTATAATTGAATTTAGCTGTGTATTACATACAATGAAGGAGGAGCTTTCTCTTTCTCCCATCAGTGTGCTCTTAAAATTCACTTGTATGTGACCATCATCTTCCATTTGTCATGTTCATGTAAGATAGCAAACCTGACCATGCTAAACACCTGAAACCATCTCACAAGCGAGGGTCATGTTGCCGAGTCTGTGCTGGTAAAGCCTAGATATGAGGAGGTTGCATGGGTGGTGCTGTTACAGGACCTGGCTAAGAAACCCAGCCACTTATGCCACCGTGGATAGTGAATTCAGATTTTTGGCTCATACTGACAAGGTTGGATGGTCCCCTAACCCCAAATTTTGCTTATTTTAGAAAGAAAGCTGTCTGTGGTCCTGCCACACAAAGACATGTATTAGAATATTTGCATTTCAACCCTGGCCAGTTGGCTCAGTGGTAGAGCGTTGGCCTAGCATATTGATGTCCCAGGTTCGACTCCCAGTAAGGGCCCACAGGAGAGGTGCCCATCTGCTTTTCTACCCTGCCTCCTCTTCTCTCTCTCTTCCCCCCCTACAGCCATGGCTCGTTTGGAGCAAGTTGACCCCAGGCCCTGAGGATGGCTCCTCGGCCTCTGCCTCAGGTGCTAAAAAGAGCTCAGTTGCTGAGCCACAGAGCAACGTCCCAGATGGCAGAGCATTGCCCCCTAGTGGGCTTGCTGGGTGGATCTTAGTTGGGGCGCATGTGGAAGTCTGGCTCTCTGTCTCCTCTTCTCTCACTGGAAGAAAAATAAAGAATATTTGCATTTCTTCATAGTCTCTCTGACCTTAATCATTCTCCTCCTTTAGAAAGTTAGGCTATATCTAGTCTATGCTCTCAGAATTTAAAAAAATATATAAATGTTTAATATTTTTTTCATTTTTCTAATAAAGAGCCACACTGTGTGCACCTATACATTACATTATATTTGAATAGACTAAGGACAAGATGCTGGTTTTACCTTGAAATAAAAGAAACTTTATTTTTCCTTCTCATCTAGCTGCCAAAATGGTATATTATTTAGATCCTTCTAGTCAGAAGCGAGCTATAGAGTTGGCAACAACACTTGATGAATCCCTCACTAACAGAAACCTCCAGGTAAAGAGTTCTTCATAACCTCTCTGTATGAGTACCTGACGACTTTTTGTTCTCTTTTCATCAAGAGAACAATTGTCACAAATAATATTTGTTGTTATTTATGTATACTGTTCTTCAAACCATTATGAAGTTGTGCCAGAAACTTAAATTTATTTAGGATTGTGTGTTTGTGTACACGTGCATAGTTGACTACTTGGCATTTAATAACTAGTTTTACATTTGTTATAATAATTTTTAAGAACTGGGTTTTAGTAAAATACATACATTTCATGATTAATTTTGGACTTCATATCTTAAATTTCTGAGCAAGCATTGGTCTCAATGAAGATTCTGACATTTCAGATTTATTTATCATGTGCTGAATTTAAATAGTCATTTATAGCTTGTCATATATAACACGAGGTTACGTAGAGTGAAAGGTAATATGGGAATGCTGTAAAACACGTGTTGTCGTTTGGACTAAAACACAAAGGACAGCTGCCTTGTTTGAGGATCAGCAGATAAAAAAGCACTTGCTGAAAGAGTGTTAAATATTCTCCTTTAATAGCAAATGAAAATAATAACTATAAGGAGAAAGTAGACTTGCTGGTTCCTGATGAATGCAGTGTTTAAATCAGAACGTTTTGTGGAATATTATGTATCTGGAAACTACATAGTGTTTTCATCCAAAAATGATGAAAGAAATCATGAGAAATGCAAGTCGTCAACATGAACAGTTTAGAAATACAAGAAGCGGACATATGAGAGGGTTGTTGAAAGAATTATCAGTTTCATGATCAGGTTTCTTTCTGCATAGATTCCCTTTGTGTTTGAGACTGTTTCCTGCTTAGTTATTGGATATCCTTAAGGTTCTCTTTAGTTTGAATACAAGGTCGAAAAAACTTGTTTGATTTTGCTGACTGGCTCTTAGCCTCCAAAAAGATGAAAAGACTTGCGTGCAGTCATTGACACTGGCATGCAGATTTTGATGTTATATAGGGCCAGGCTCAGCTGACTCGAGCTTGTCGCCTGGGAGCCAGCGCTGGGTGAGAGTGGCATCTCTTTAACTGTAGCACCCTGTACACCTTGCTTGCCCAGCCTGAGTCCTGGCCCTGCTCAAACATTCATCCTTTGCAGAAGCCCTGCGGTTCTGAAGAAATTAATTCCAGTGGACTATATGTGGGAGCAAGTGGTTTTGTTTATCTTAAATATGTACACTGGTCTCTTATTTCAGAAATCTGTTGATAACAAAATGTCAAAATCACAGTAAAAACTTTTCTTTTGGACAAGCTGTCTCTAACATGACCTTTTTTCTTTCCCTAGACATGTATGGAGGTATTAGAAGCCTTGTGTGATGGTAGCCTAGGAGACTGTAAAGAAGCTGCTGACATTTATAGAGCCAATTGTCATAAGCTTTTTCCTTACGCTTTGGCTTTCATGCCTCCTGGGTATGAAGAGGACATGAAGATCACAGTTAATGGAGATAGTTCTGCAGAAACTGAAGAACTGGCCAATGAAATCTGAACATCCTTAGACAAGCAAATGGAATGACATGGACCATACCTAGTGTATAATATTTTTGTCACGCACCTGCTGGCTGCATTGCTCTGACTTCCACAGAATAAGAAGAGTAAATGTTCTTGCCTTCAAATAGTGTTTTACGTTTTCTATCCTGCTGAAAAGTATATATAAAATATCTAACATATTACAGGATATAGGTTCAGTTTCTTAAAAAATAAAAAGCTGCTAAAATTGAGGGGTTAAAAAAAGATACCTATCCTCTTCCTACCTACCCACCCATGTTTTTAAACTAATTTATATAAAATCTGGAGGCTGTTACAGCTAACAAAGCAGGTGTGTGGCAGAAATATTACTTTAAATTTGTCTTGTGAGATTTTATTATATCTCCGACAGCATAAATGCTGTTTTAGCACTGGATTCTTTCACTGAGCACAAAGAGTTGTTGGGGCTTTAGCGTCTGACTGGTTTCGTTGCGGGGTTGATTCTGGCCATAGGAAGTATGCAAATGTGAATCACTATTTACAGAGAAACCTACAACAGATGCTTGATGTTGTAGACGCTGGACATGTAGATACCAAGCAGAATTCAAAGAAACCTGGAGGTGTTCAATACGCTCATGTTTCCAAAATTCACTGTACATGATCAGTTTGGCGTTCTTGTACCACAGTTTTTAACTGAAGGAACCAGTTGGAACAATCTCAATTTTAACTAAAACTTGAAGAACTAAAATAACAATGCAAACCTTTCCGCATTGTTTTGGCCAAACTTGTTAAAACTGTAATGCAAGAACCAGATGCACTGTGACGTGGCACCAACTAATTAGCGAGCATGAATTTTTTCACCCCGCGTGAAAAAAGGAACCCTACCGTGGCTTGAAGTTAAAGAGCAGAACTGACTACCACTCTATGACTGATCAAGAGACTAATAGCTAAAAACCTCAGCAGGCCTTGTTACCGACATGCAGAGAAAGTGCTGCAGTTTAGATACCTCTGGAATTTTTCCACAGTGTCACAGGTTTGTAATACTTGAAGCCCTACATTTCTAAGAATATATTTCTTGCTCAGTTGTTTCAGGCAAGCCCAAGACTTTGTAATTTTTAAAGGGCCCAAGATTTTTTTTTTCAATAACAGACCAGCTTCTTTTTCCTGCAGTTACAGATGTAATTTCCTTTTTGTTGTCAAACATGAGGTACCAAATATGATGCAATAAATTGTTTTGAAAAACAGTTGTGTGAATATTTCAACTAATCTGTGTTGGGCTTCTGTGGAAACGCACAGGTGGAAACAGAGGTGCAGGCCAGAGGCGATGTAGGCTGCTGGCAGGCTAGTCAGACGGGAGCTCTGGAGAGAAGGGTCATTGCGGGGTCAGGGGGTCCGCAGGGCCAGGGGAGGGCTGCTCCGCCAGGAGACATCCCTGAGGGCTGGGATGGCCGCAGGTACTATGACTGTCATTTGTAATTCATAATTTGAAAGGAAAACAGAACTGCTATTTAAAACACTTTTTTTCCTATTGATTTGAGATTGGGAGAGAGAAGCATCAACTCCTTTCACTTAGTTGTTCCATTTAGTTGTGCACTCATTGGTTGCTTCTTGTATGTGCCCTGACCAGAGGTCAAACCTGCAACCTCTGGTGCACTGGCTCAACGCTTTATATACTGAGCCACCAGGCCAGGGGAGAACTGCTATTTTGATTGAGAAAATGAGCCTTAAAATGTTAAACCTATACTCTAAGAACTAGCCTCCAGATCATGGTTCTCACTGTATTTGCTAAGATTAAAATGAATCAGTTGTTTACATAATTGACCTTTTTGTGGTATTTTTATGGAAAGTACATTCTAAAGGGGATTTCGGGAGACCTGATCCTTTTGCTGATTGGACAGTTGTGCTAAACTCCACCTTTCATAGTACATTCCTGCATCCCACACCCCAGACTAACAATTCAGTGATGCAAAGAAGAGTGCAAACTGGACTCCACTGCTTTGTTATGTTTTACTAACTGGCCCTGTCTCAGGATCGTTGTAACAGATGGCAAAAACCCAACTTTTTTTTTGCAACTTCTCCCGTGAGTGGCAACTGAAGTTCTTACTATCTGGAAAGAACCCTAGTGCTACCTCGGCCACGAATGAGGTGTTGGCGGAGGCACCAGCCATATGGTGGGGGTGCGTGTGTGAATTATGTCTAAACTCTGTCTATTGAAATGAAATCATATATTTGTCTTGACAATGTTCAAATGATGTAGACTGTCTTAGAATGAATATCCGTAAGTGCTCAGAACTCTTGATGTGGATGCCACCGTGATGAGCTAAATTCCTAACATACTGTATTACAACCCAATTTTACTGGAACGACTGAATAAATATTTTATTTTCTTTCAGGTTTATTTGATAGTGGATACATTGTCTGGTGTCAGGGGACCTTGACAGGTCCATTTTATGTCCAGACATCACCCCTAAAACATTGTACTGTACTATATCGCCCTGAGAGTATCAAATGGCTCATCTCACATTTGCCTCATTCACTCTATTCCAAATGATACTGTGGGGGAAAAACAGGGTTAGAAAAACAAGTGGAAAAATAATGCAGTGATGTTGTAATTTAAACAAGTGCCTTATGTTTATTGCTAAGAACTGGTGTTATCAACCCTTCTGGAAAGGAAGGGTCCCTTGACCTGTATTAACATAGGAAAGTAAAGTTCTTTTTGTTTTTCTTCATATTTACTACTCTTGTCATTTCTCATTTAAAAATTAAAATCTGACTAGGTGAGTTTACTTAACTTCTTAATTTAGATAGTTTAGTGGTACATTTTCAGCATTTTTCTGTATTTATTATGCACAAGAATAAAGTGTGATCTTTGATAGCATGATGAAGCATGGTCCCGACACCAGCGGGTAGCTTCTCCGTGGCTTTGAGCAGGCCCTTGTCCTGCACAACGCTGTTTGTCTGCCAGGTCAGCTCTGCAGTGGAAGCTGGTCGTGAGACCAGGGGAAGGCGCTCTAGGTTCGGGCAGGTTGTGCATCAATTCAGGGAAGTTTCTCTTCACAGTTTCTGGGGATATTTTAGTTGCCATGTGTAGCATCTGTTTAGAAAAATGTAATACGTGAAGTGTTGGATTTTCTTACAAGCTATGTGTATATACTTGTCTTAGTAATTACCAGCCTTAAATTTTGAAATGACTCAAGAGAATTCCAAGAAAGATTGACTTTAGATGGAAGGCAATCATCTTGTTCCAGCTATGCTCTGCTTCTGTAAGTTACAGACAGGGTTCCTTGGTAACCATCCTGCTGGCATCTAAACCTGACTCCACTGCCAAAAGAAAGTCCGTTGAAATGGCTGTGTTGCCCCAGAGGGAGCGGAAACCTTTAACTTTTTTCTAAACACCCAGAAGATTATTTTTGTATTTTTCTTAAGTGAGAGGGTTGGGGAGGCAGAGAGACAGACTCCCGCATGCACCTGACCGGGATCCACCTGGAGGGCGATGCTCTGCCCATGTGGGGTGTTGCTCTGTTGCAATGGGAGCCATTCTAGCACCTGAGGTGGAGGCCATGGAGCCATCCTCAGTGCCTGGGGCCAACTTTGCTCCCGTGGAGCCTTGGCTGCAGGAGAAGAAAGAGAAAGGAGAGGGGGAAGGGTGGAGAAGTAGATGGGCGCTTCTCCTGTGTGCCCTGATGGGGAGTCAAACCCCGGACTTACATACGCGGGTCTGGCGCTCTACTGCTGAGCCAACCGCCAGGAGTGGAAGATTTTGATGGTTGGAAATCTCACAACTTGTAGCAATGAAACATTTTGGGAAAGGTTCTTCTTGATTGAATTGCAATTTCACCTTGCAGTTGTGAGCTAGATGAATGTAGAAATAAAAGGTTTGGTAGTGTGCAGGCGCTTCTGGAGAGGAGTGCTCTTACAGTGGTGACGCAGAAGGGTGTGACATGCTCTGATTAACAGCTTGTGTCACACTGCTACCTCCATGGAGGGACATCCTCCCTCAGGACACAGCAAAGGGCAGAAGGAAAGAGAGCAGTATTTTGTTGAAAGTGCCTAAAGGTTTCTAGCCTCTAGGTTTACCCAGTAGCCTCTGAAGTGATGCCACCTTGGGACTGTAGCAAGAAAAGGAAAAAAATTGGAATTACTTAAATTTGAACTTGACTAATTGTCAACTGGAGACAAGCATGGCACCCTAATCTTCAGTGCTCTTTATTATAGAGTTCTGGGTGCCAAAAACAACATGGACTTGCTTTCACGGCTGCCTGTAGCAGAAGTAGAGTTGATACATGGCACTCTAAAAAGATTAATATACTTCTTACATTTTAAAAATCAGGCTTTTTTTTAAAGAGTCTTTTTATTTCATACAAGCAGGGCTTTTTTTTAAAGAGTCTTTTTATTTCATACAAGCAGTATAATTCTTCCTAGTTGAAAACAAATTGATGGTGATGAGTAATGATGGAAATTCTAAAATCTGTTATACAAAGATTTCTGCTGATGTTGAATCTTCAATTTGGCCTCAATAAATACAAATTATCTTCTCTAGAAACAGCATAGGAATGAAGAGATTTTTCAAATATGTTGAGGATCCCATGGTTCTCTTTGAGCCAGTAATTTCATTTGCCAAATTACCTGTGCTTTAACAAGAAGCCTCTTCATACTAGTCTATGGTTACTTTTCTAATCAGCCATCATTTCCTAACATTGGGCTTTTATAAACTTGCCACTGGTTGACTTTGCTCTTTAGGTTTATTGGGTCCATTGTCTAGTGCTTCATGTCTTGCCGCAAGTGGGACTGGAATTGGGTTTTCTAAAGTATTCTTCCAAAACTCTCTGGTGTTCCTTCATTAATAACGAATAACTAAATTAGCTACCACCTCTCATCTTTTTTAACTACTTTTTTTGCCTTCAGGTAGTCATACTGCTGGTGGATTGCTTTAAAAATGAAAAGGGGGCCATTTAAAGAAGTAGATAATAACAGAGCTGCCTTCCATAGTTCTGAACTATGGAGAACTAAATACTAATTTTTCTCTTTATTAACAGTAAAAATTCACTATGCATTAAAAGTAGCATTAGAAGTATTCACAAACATACTGAGCTAGCATTGTTACACCGTTTATATTTATTATTTGCTCAGATGTTCATTGAAAAGGACTGAAGAATAAGCCACTGCTTCACTTGTAATTTTTTTATACTTTAAAATTTTATTTCAAGAGCCTACTTGTTATTTCAAGCATTCAATTTCACAACATTTTCCTGAGAAATGTCTAATTACAATATGAAGTTAAATGACTAATGCTTTGTTTCAGGCTCATGTAAATCCATTTCAAATGTGATGTATGAAATTTCTAGGATTTACAGTGGGTACATATTTTAGTACAAAGGAAAACACATAATGGATATTCAAATCCTTGTTAAATTTGCTGTAAATATTAATACTGCTCTACAGATTGTAGAAAATAGCAATAAAGTACTATTAACTTTCAGGTCACCTGCAAAGGCTCACAAATTTTTTATCCCTTACATGTTGATTTCAAGTATTCCCATCCATCTATCTTTCCCTTGTCCCTCTCTGTTGGTCTTTAGGAATTTCCCCCAAATACCAGATTCATTATGTTGAATGGGTTTCTCCCATCTAATTTTTGTGGGGTGTTTTCCCCATAGTTAGGAATAGTTGTGACAGGCTTTGTAGGAGGAAGGTGACTGGCAGACCAAAGTGTTCAGATCTGGTATTTCTGTTAATTTTGGGTCTATACGGGATATTTTTTAAAAGTAAAAATAACTTCCCATTGAAAAAGTGAGTGGAAAAACAATACTGGAAAATGCTACTTAGCTTTTTATACTTTCCCAAAAGGTCAAGATTCTTTTTACTGGTTTATTGAGAATGAGATGAAGAGCAAGAGGGAGAGGGGATCAGGATCTGTCACCTAGTTCTTCAGGAGGAAAAGAGGATCCAATGATGTCTAAAACATTTTTTACCCTTTGATTTCTAAAGTGCCCACATGTGGGTATTATTTCCCTGTTTACAGATGAGCATAGTGTCTCAGGAGTCTTAAATGACTTAACAGTACCCAGCTAAGTAGTGGTGGAAAGCCAGGTCAAAGAACCCTGGAGATCTCCCTGGGTTGCTCCTCCCATTATCAGCTGGTGTTCAGGGTCACAGAACTTTTGATGTTAGAGCAGGAACTTGAACCCAGGTTTTTTGTTTCAAGGCAGACTAAACCACATTTTGTTCCTGGACCCACTGCCCTGCCTAGAGAGCTATTACTGAAGTTAGATGCCTTGTGCTATTTAGAACTTCCTCAGAGGAAAAAACTGTTGAAATGGATATTTTCTAAGCTATGGTTTTGTTTTTTTGTTTTCTTTTGAATTTTCAGTCACTTTATTGAAATGATGTGGTTTTCATAAGGAATAGTAGTCTTCCTACTCTGACAGCAAGCCTGAGTTTAGCGTGCTCTCTTGTCATGTCAGATGATAGACAACAAAATGGCTAGATACACAACACATGGTTAGTAATGTGACAATCTTCTGACTTTCTTCTAGCTTTGTACAATGGCTCACACTCAATTTTGGATTGGACAGTGAATCTTTCTTTGAAGTTATTAAAACTGAGGCTGAAGAACAGGCAGCAGGTGGACAGTCATCTCAAAGGACTGTGTGGACACATTTCTTTATGGCTCTCGGGGCTTTTTCATGCAACTGTCACCCATGCCCATCTGTTTTCTCTTGCCACGTTTTGACAGTATTTCTTTATCCCTTCTTAATTATTCAACATTCTTTATGCTGACACTGCTTTGTTTCAAATTCATCTCCCCCCATACCTTTTATTCTCTTTTTTAAAATTTCATTTTAGAGAGGAGAGGAAGGGAGAGACAGACAGAAACATCAATCTATTCCTGTACGTGCCTGGACTGGGGAATCAAACCTGCAACCTTTGCTTATTGGGATGATGTGCTAACTAAATGAGCTGTCCAGCCAGGCAAAATTTACCCACCTTTAAAAAGTCCACTCTTCCCAATATTAGAATCTCTCTCAACTATCAAACCTGGAGGTCTGGGGTTATTCAATTAAGAAGAGTGTCACAGCTTGACCAGATGGTGGCGCAGCCTGACCAGGTGGTAGAGCGCCACCCTGGGACGCTGAGGACCCAGGTTCAAAACCCTGAAGTCACCAGCATGAGCCCAGGTTCACCAGCTTGAACATGGGATCACATAAGAAAGCAATTAATGAACAACTCAACTGCCACAACTACAAGCTGATGTTTCTCATCTCTCTCCCTTCCTCTCTTTCTCAAAACGTATAAAAATAAAAGCGACATATACTTTAGTCACATGATGACTCTCTCCAACTGCAACCTGAAAATACAAAACTCAACCATATCCAGTGTCTACAATAATTTTTCCTAAATGGTGCCCAAAAGTTTATACTTTGTTAAAGGTTTTAAATAGTACACAAGAACTTTCTCACTACACTTTTTCATCATTTGCTGAATAACAATGAGCTTCCAATCCACAGTCAAGAGCCAGCAATCCTGTTGGTAAGATATAACACATCGTTATGAAACTTAAACTGACAAAGACTACATGAGCAATACTTCCAAAAGTATATTAGATGTAGAATGAAGCAAAGAACTAATCAAAAAGTAAAAAAGCTTCACAGAAACGAGACTTTTCAGTTAGCATGTGAAATATGAATAGGCTTTGTATAAAGAGATAAGATAAAGAATTTCTGATGCAGTTCAGCAAGAGCTAAACCAAAAAAACAATAGCCTTGGTGTGATAGCTCAGCCGTTTAGGTCAGAACCGCACCTGGCATGGCAAGGGCACATACAAGAATCAATCAGTGAGTGCATGGATGAGTAGAACAAATCGATGCTTTTTGTGCTAAATCTTCCTTCTCTCCTCTGAATGGGATATACCATATTTCCCCGTGTATAAGATGCACCATTTTCAAAAATTTGGGGTCTAAATGCTAGGTGCATCTTATACAGTGGTTGTGGTATTTCAAATGCCTTGGATGGAACTGAGGAAGCAATATATGAAGACAGTGAATCATCATCAGACACAGATGAGGACAAGCTAATGGATGGGAGTTTCGACAGCGATGAGGAGTTATATGAATTTTATGATAAAACTTGCATTCAATAACTTTATGTAATACATTTTTTTTTTTCAAATTTTGGGCCTCCAAATTAAGGTGTATACATGGAAACATCTTATACGTGGGGAAATATGGTAGGTAGAATAAATTAGAGGAACATATTCCAAGGCTCTCTAATAGTTTCTGGGATGATTAATCTTCACGAAAATAACCTCAAAGAATTTTCCAGCCATGTTCCAGTTCTTACAACAGGAAACTGAATAAATGTAATTGGCATACCCATCAACCAGGTGAGTAAACTTGTTTTTTCCTGGCTAACGTCAGTTGGTATATTAGTGCCTGCATAGTTTTCCTGCTGCAGCAATTACTGTATTAATTAGGCTTTGCAAATTCCTGGGAAGTCTGGGCATGCTCAGGTTCTACCATTGCTCGGACTACATTTTCATTTTATCTAATGGAATATGCAATGAATTTATCGCCTTTCCTAGAACTTTTAATGTTCTATCATTCCCCTCACTCTGTTTGAAGCCTGCCCTGTCCTGCTCTCTATAGTCCTTGACTTTCATTCAAACAGAAAAAAATCTTGTCATTGCAAAACAAAACAACTTTTCACAGTAAGCAATGTTAGCACACTCTGAATCTTTTCTCTAACTTAATCATTAAGTCTTAATGTATGGGAGATTTCCTCTGAAGGCTTCAAGGTAATCAATCCATAGAAGATTCTTTAAGGCCGGACGGTCCTGGCTTTGGGCAGTTTGCCAAAGACAACTGCGTGCGCTCAGTAACATTTAATGGCTACAGCATCCTCACCCAGGCATAACGGGTTTCAGTCTCATCAGCGAGGTTGGCCAGTAATGACTCCAGGGTCCAATGTCCTTAAGCGGTCCACGTGTGATTTCCTCTACTTCTTGGGCCAGGGGCACCAGGGTCCCGTGGATATCCTCACATGACCTAGCGGGCGCCCAACCAAATGCTCCTTGCCGACGCGGTGGCGGCCTCAGGCTCCCGCCCGCTCCCCGAGGGCTGCCCAGCTCCGTGCGGCCCGCAGCTCGGCCCCGGGGGCGTCCGGCGGCACCCACCCTCCAGTCCCGGTCGCTGTCCCAACTTTCACGGTGCGGAGAGCCGGAAAAAGGAAGGGGACGCAGGCCCAAGGAAGCCGCCTCCGTTGGCACACGGGGGAGACCCCAACAAGGGATCCACGGACCCCCCAGTGCACGTCCCGCAGAGGCGGCCCCGTGGCCCTCTCGCGAGAGCGCGCGGTGGCACCTCCTCCCTCCCAGCCATCTCTCTCTCCCCGCCCCCCGGGCTGCTCGCGCGGCTTCCACCGGAGGGCGGCGGCCTTGGACGTGGCGGGGCCGGGCCGACCGCGGTGCCAGGCCGGGGGCGCTCCGCTCGGTTCTCGGCAGGCTGGCCTTCCGCGCCGCAGTCAACCCCCCGACAGGCCCCGGGCCCTCCTAGGTAGCCAGGCGCCGGTCCGAGTGACGCCGGGGTGGAGCCGCGGGCCGGGCGTGGGGACCAGCGAGGCTGGGCGGGACACGCCTCACCTGTGCGGCAGGGCGGGGCGGGGCGGGGCGCGGTGGGCGGGAGTACGCATGCGCGCGGCCGGCCTCGGGGTGGGGACTCGGGCGACGCAGCGCGGCTGGTCCGGCGGCTGGCGCGCTCGCCGGTTCGCCGTGGCGTAATTTCCCAGCGGGTGTGCTTCTTCCCTCCGCCTCAGTTTGGGGCGGGCCGGGAGAATGGCTTCGGAAATGGAGTCGTCGCTGGAGGCGAGCTTTTCGGCCAGCGGAACGCTGTCCGGGGCCTCAGTGTTTCTGCCGCCGGCACGCTCCCGCATCTTCAAGATAATCGTGATCGGCGACTCCAACGTGGGCAAAACGTGTCTGACCTACCGCTTCTGCGCCAGCCGCTTCCCCGACCGCACCGAGGCCACTATCGGGGTGGATTTCCGAGAACGAGCAGTGGAGATAGACGGGGAGCGCATCAAGGTGAGCCGACGCGGCGCTGTCAGCGTGGGAGGGCGCCCCGGGATGACACGCGCTCTAGCCCAGCCGTGGGTTAAACGCTGGTCCCCCAAAATGCACACTCCATCTTCACATGCAAAAGTGGAGATTGGAGTGTGGATCGGAAGGGTTTGTATCTTTAGAAGCAAACTTCTAAGGCAGTTCTCCAACTTTAATGTCATGCTACCAAGGATCTTGTTTTATTTTTATTTTACTTTTAAAAGCAGATTCTGACTTGATAAGACCCCAGGTAATGCAGATTCAGCTGGCCCGTAGACCACACTGTGAGTAGTCAAGAGTGTAGGGGGCATCCACGGATTCATTGTCAGTATCTGAGTGCTGGGAGCTGGTGAAATAAGACCAAAGGAATGTCTCAAGCATGGAAAATTCGTTTAACACTTATTATTTTATTAAACAGTCATCTGAGCACTGCCTGAGGGGTTGGGCTGTAAAGCCTTGTTGCCTTTGAGGAAGTGCTTTGCTCCAGTTTTGCTTCTGTGTGACATTGAGTTGTTTTAGAGAAGTCTGTTTTTCTGCAGAAGCCTTGTATATGAGACAGTTCTTGGCGCCACCCTCTTCCAATTCTTCTTCAATTCTCTTTTTAAATGTTTCTTTATTGATTTTAGCGAGAGAGGAAAGGAGAAAGAGCGTTAGGAACATCAGCCTGTTCCTGTATGTGCCCTGACCGGGGATTGAACCGGTAACCTCTGCGCTTCCTGATGATGCTCCAACCAAATGAGCTATCTGGCCAGGGCTCTTCTTTAATTATTATTGGTGGTTCTGAGAAGTTGGAATGGGGCATTGGAGAAAGGACCACTGACAGGCAGGAGCCCTCCTGATGGTGTAAGCCCTCGCCACACTTCATTTCATGCCCCCACCAACTCCTCAGCCGTCCAGTATACCCCTTGAAACATGGGGACCCCAGAAACTGCCCTTTATACTACGTTTTCTTTTTTGCTTTAAATTAGAATGTTCATCTTTACCTTGGTCCCTGGAGGCGGGGGGTGGGGGAGATCAATTCACTGCTTCATTCCTACCCTCACATTCTCTATTTTTTTTTTTTTTTTTTTTTACAGGGACAGAGAGTCAGAGAGAGGGATAGATAGGGACAGACAGATAGGAACGGAGAGAGGTGAGAAGCATCAATTATTAGTTTTCATTGCTGTCGCAACACCTTAGTTCATTGATAGCTTTCTCACATGTGCCTTCACCACGGGCCTTCAGCAGACCGAGCAACCCCTTGCTGGAGCCACCTACCTTGGGTCCAAGCTGACGAGCTTTTGCTCAAGCCAAATGGGCCCGCGCTCAAGCTGGCGAGCTCGGGGTCTTGAACCTGGGTCTTCCACATCCCAGTCCGACGCTCTATCCACTGCGCCACTGCCTGGTCAGGCTCTAATTTTTTTTAAAGATTTTATTTATTCATTTTAGCAAGGAAAGAGAGAGAGAAGGGAGGAGGGAGCAGGAAGCATCAACTCCCATATGTGCCTTGACCAGGCAAGTCCAATGTTTCAACCAGGCGACCTCAGTGGTTCAGGCTGACTACTTAATCCACTGCACGGCCACAGGTCAGGCATACCCTCACAGGTCAGGCATACCCTCACATCCTTGAAGCAAGAACAGTTTACTTTTTAGTTCCCTAATCACTGTCCTACTCACCCCCAGAGGGGTTGAAATGCTGATGATGGTAACAGAGAAATAAGGTTGAGAACAAATCAACCTTTTATAGGTTCTTTTGCTATTTAATTTCGGTTTAATTTTTCATTGTCCCATTCAAGCTGCCAGGGGTGACCCTTTGGGTGCACTGTATTAGGGAATTAAGAACGATTTGTATCCATTACAGAGGAAAAGACAGAATAAGAAAGGGCTGAATATCTTTCAGAAGAATTAGGTTAGGCCCAGAAACTTTTGGGTGAAGAAAATAATGGGTATCTGAGGTTTGAGAGGGAGTTTAATTTGGAGGAAGCCGGCGGTAAGTGCATGGGCTTTGGAGCCCAACTGACCTGGCCCAAATCAGAAGCTGTGAAAGGGTAAGGATGAGCTGTGTGTCCGTACTAGGGTGACCCAACTGCCCAAGACTGTTGCAGTTTTTGTTTTTAGATATCATTTATTCATTTTTAGAGAGAGAGGCAAGAGGAAGGGAAGGGGGGAGGAGCAGGAAACATCAACTCCCCTATGTGCCTTGACCGGGCAAGCCCAGGGTTTTGAACTGGCAACCTCAGAGTTCCAGGTTCACACTTTATCCACTGCGCCACCACTGTTCAGAGGAGACTTTTGCAGTTTTAAAACTAGACGTCCCAAATCCCTGGAACCCCTTCAGCCTCAGGCAGCCTGGGGTAGTTGGTTATTCTACTCCTTATGCGGGTTCTTTCATCTTTCAGAGTCTACTTTCTCTTCTGAAACATTGGGATAATAGTACTGTATCATGCTGGTGTGAGGACTAGATGAAGACATATGAACCACCAGTTCATGGTTGGTAATCTTAAAAAGAGTTGTCAGGTTCTTCCCTGGTGGCTTCTCATCATTCTTCCTCTTTGGCGTCATCAGCTCTGGCTGCATTATCCAGAGCGTCAGGCTGAAGAGGGAAACTGCCCCCGAATGGGAGCAGGATATTTAGAAAAAATAAGAGAGAAGGGAGGCAGGGGAGGAGTTTAGATTTGATGGCCGTTTCCTGTGTCTGCGTTGCCATTTGTACTTTAAGATCACAAATGAATCAGATACAAGTTTAAGAGATCCTTAACATTGAAAAATGTGTCCAGGGTATGAAGTTGAGTACTTGACTGGGATAAGTGCTGGCGGTGACAAGTGCATCTGGGAGCACAGAATGGATCCTCTGGTTGAGGAGTAAGGAGAGGGTTTTTTTTGGGGGGGAATTATTCCAGCTGAGCTTCAGCCTCATCTGTTACTGTAATAGGGAGCTGGACACTGAGTTTCTTTTTCTTCTTGCCTTAGTCATTGACTTCTATCTCCAACTGTAAGACTGAGAGAGGTTTTTATTGTGGTTGAAAAGACTACAAAAATGTTCTGAGATTTCTGTAGTAGAAAAAGGTATGGCTATATCGGACACTTTTTGAAGAAACTTAATATTTATACTGTTTTTTTTTTTTTATCAGTGACATAGAAGAGCTTTATTCCCTGTACTGTTTCTGCCGCGTTCTTGTTAACCTGTAGTACATCTTAAATGCTGCTGTGTGTACCACATTCATATTTTCTCTTTGGACAATTACCGGCCTCTTCTGAAATGACATTTCTTCTAATTTCATCTTAAAGTGAAAGCTGGAATGCTCTGTGTTACTTTATTAATAAAATGATGCTCTAGTGTTTATTTTGTTTGATAAGAATGAGACGTTGTGTTAAATGTTTTTAATTGTGGACTGGGGCATTTTCAGAGAGAGCATGGTTTAGAGCAGTGCCCCTTTAGGAAATGTAATAACGCCTGTATTTGTTCATTTGTTCCCGAGTACTGCATTGGATCATTAGAAGAGGAAAAGGGCTGACCTGTGGTGGCGCAGTGGATAAAGCGTCGACCTGGAAACACTGAGGTCGACAGTTCAAAACCCTGCACTGGTCTGGTCAAGGCACATACAAGAGTTGATGCTTCTAGCTCCTCTCTAAAATGAATAAATAAAAATAAAAACAATAAAAATTGTATTGCCTGACCTGTGGTGGCGCAGTGGATAAAGCGTCAACCTGGGGACACTGAGGTCGCCAGTTCAAAACCCTGCACTGGTCTGGTCAAGGCGCATATGGGAGTTGATGCTTCCAGCTCCTCCCCCCTTTCTCTCTTTCTCTTTCTCTCTCTCTCTCTCTCTCTCTCTCTCTCTCTCTCACTCTGTGTCTCCTCCTAAAATGAATAAAAAAAAAAATTTAAAAAAAAATAAAAAAGAAGAGGATGGAGCCACGGTGAAACTCGCTGGCCCCTGACCTGTCTTCCTGTGTGCCTTCTCTCCTTTGGTAGCAGTCTCCTGACTAGCTGTCACTTCTATGAAGATAACCTTCACATCTTTGGTTGGCCCAGACTTCTCTCCTGTGTCACTCTGCTACTGTCTTCTAGAAGTGGCTATATGGATAGTCACTCCTTTGCCTCAGATGTCTGAAGGAGTTCATCATTTCTGAGAAATCTCCTTTTCCTGTTTGTCCTCAGCATCATCCAGGGGAGGAGAAGGTAGTAACTGCTAATGAATATGGGGTTTCCTTTTGGAGTGATGAAATCTTCTGGAATTAGTTAATGAGAGTGTATATTTTTATTATTGTTATTTATTTTTTTTACAGGGACAGAGCGAGAGTCAGAGAGAGGGATAGATAGGGACAGATAGACAGGAATGAAGAGAAATGAGAATCATCAATCATTACTTTTTCGTTGCCCTTGTGACACCTTAGTTGTTCATTGATTGCTTTCTCACACATGCCTTGACAGCGGGTCCTCAGCAGACCGAGCAACCCCTTGCTGGAGCCAGCGACCTTGGGTCCAAGCTGGTGAGCTTTTTTGCTCAAGCCAGATGAACCCGTGATCAAGCTGGCGACCTCGGGGTCTCGAACCTGGGTCTTCCGCATCTCAGTCCGAGTCTCCATCCACTGCGCCACCGCCTGGTCAGGCTGTTTGTTTTGTTTTGGGATGGGATTGACTCAGTCATACTCCGCTTCCCATCAGTCCTGCTCAAAACTGCATTTTAATCACATCAAGAGTTCCGGCAAACTAGAAGTATGAAATAACCTCATACTTTATTCAGGGCCGTGGAAGTAATTCCCAAGTTAATGAGGCATTTACTAAGGACCATCTACAATATCTCCTCAGTTTTCTCTTTTTTCTGTATTGCTCAGTTTGAGAAGTCACCAGTTTAGGCTTCCAGTCCATACTTTGAATATCTATAAATTATACAAGTCTTTCAGTTAAAAGTTATTTTTTTAAGATTTTTATTTATTCATTTTAGAGAGGAGAGAGAGAGAGAGACAAGAGAAGTGGGGAGGGGCAGGAAGCATCAACTCCCTTATGTGCCCTGACAAGAGAAGCCAAAGGTTTTGAACTGGCGACCTCAGTGTACCAGGTCTACGCTTTATCCACTGCGCTACCACAGGTCAGGCCAGTTAAAAGTCATTTAAGCAAACCTGCCTCTAGTCTTTTCTACTGTGAACAGTACACCCTCATCATTCAACTCTTTTTTTTTTTAGGAAAAGCAGGATAATTCAGTGTTTTAAGATAATAGCACATGACTTGTAATTGTCCTCAATTCCCCATATTTTGACTAGCTGATACTGTAATAGTTTTGTTGGTAGAGATATTTAGGATAGATAAGTTATTTTCTACACGTTTAAAACCTTGGGGGTTTCATAGAATGTATGTATTTGTTGGTTTGGGGGCTAGACCTCATGACTCTCAGCCTCTGTCTTAAGTCTACTGTTTTAAATTAGACTTGTGAAAGGTAAACAAAGGCATATAGTAACCAAATTTATAGCAATTAAATACTTATGTTTGTTAAAATCTGAGGTAGTTTCTCTTGATATTTTGGAGACTTTTTCAGCATAATTTCATCCAGATAGATCTGATTTACTGAGATTAAACGCTAAATTGATATATTTGTTCTGATACTTAGTATCATGAAGTGTGGGTCCCACGAGTAACACTGAGGAGGCATTATGGAAGGGTTAAAGTGATTAATGTAAGTGAAGAAGTACTAAAGACCATGCGAAGGTGATTCAGGTTGTCAATGTGAATACTGGAGAGAAACTTCCAGTTTTCCTCTTTATTTTTTCCATTTTCAGATCCAGCTGTGGGACACAGCGGGACAGGAGCGGTTCAGAAAGAGCATGGTGCAGCACTACTACAGAAACGTTCATGCCGTTGTCTTCGTGTATGACATGACCAACGTGGCTAGTTTCCACAGCCTGCCGTCTTGGATAGAAGAGTGCAAACAGCATTTGTTGGCCAATGATATACCACGGATTCTCGTTGGAAATAAATGTGACTTAAGAAGTGCCATTCAGGTACCTACAGACTTGGCACAAAAGTTTGCTGACACACACAGTATGCCTTTGTTTGAAACCTCTGCTAAAAATCCCAATGATAACGACCACGTGGAAGCTATATTTATGACCTTGGCTCATAAGCTTAAGAGCCACAAACCATTAATGCTTAGTCAACCCCCTGATAACGGAATTACCCTGAAGCCTGAACCAAAACCTGCAGTGACGTGCTGGTGCTAAATAAGTCTTTATTTTACTATTTAATTTTGACTAAAGAGATACTTTTGAAGTATGACAGTGATAGTCATAAGGTTTAATCTCAGATATAACGGGTCGTTCTGATACTCGCTGTTTATCATTGTCCTGCTCACTTCTCTGTCTTGTCTTTATGTAATCAAGTTCGTCACTCTGACAACACAAGAAAAACGTTGGTTTTCAGGTGAGGCTGCAAAGGAAGGAGGATCAGCCATCTTTCCATGACAGCCCAGTGAAGGAGGCTGCAAATGAGAGCACGCTGGAGTCGGACGGTTCAGTCTGATGTTCCGGGATTGAGAAAAAAATATTAAGGGTTTGGCACACACTTAATTATAGATCCTTTGGATAGGAAGTGTTCTCAATAGGATAAAAACTTGTATTTGCTTCTCCCTAGAGTTCTTTCTTTATTTTATTTTCTTAAGTGAAAGGATGGAAGATAGTGAGTCAGACTCCCGCATGTGCCCCGATTGGGATCCAGCCAGTAACCCCGTCTGAGGCTGATGCTCAAATTAGCTGAGCTATTTTTAGTGCCTGAGGCTGATGCGCTAGGACCAACCAAGCCATCCTCAGAGGGCCCAGGGCAGTGCTCAAACCACTTGAGACACTGGAGGAGGGGAAGAGAGAGAGGAGGGGAAGGGGAGAGTAGATAGTCACTTCCCTTGTGTGCCCTGACTGGGAACGGAACCCGGGAGGGACAGCCATATGCCGGGCTGATGCTCTACCCACTAAGCCCACTGGCCGGGGCCAGCTGTCTTTATATTATGAATCGGCTTAATTGCATCATTATTGGTACATTTTAGAGCCGAGACTTTAGTTCCAGTGGGAGGAGAAGACATAGACTGTTTTCTGGATCTCAGTCCATAAGGAATAACTTTCCCAACATTCTAGATGCTTGGTATTTCTAGTCAATTTCAGTGAGCTCCACAAAAGTTGTTATTTTAAAAAGAGTAATTTGGATTGTTTTCTTACTAAATTCTATTAAAATCTGCAAAAATAACCCAAATTTTAGAGCAAATGAAGTGACATAATAAAGTGCTTTTTATTTCATGATATCTTTAAACAGTGATAAACAAATCGAAAGTGTATTTGAGGGTGTGACTTGGAGGAAGTAAGTGAACGTGGTTCCTGGCTGTCACAGGAGTTACTCTTCGCTTGTAGTCATTTCAAGCTGTGTAGCTGGCATAGTATCTCCTGCTCGCCCCCATCCCCAATCAACTTAATGACTAAAGGCTGAATTAACAAAGCATCTTCCATTTGGATATTTTAGCTCTGAGAATGTACCTCTCATTGCTATGAGTGTACACCTATTTCTGTAATAGTATTGTCTTATAGTACATCGGTTTTTAAAATCTTTAAATTTTATGGCCATAACATGCTATTCCTTCTCATTATGAAAAAACAAGTTAGATATTGAGAAAATCTTGTCTATCCCTCAGTGGTGGAAAGAGTATTTAAAATAATTTTTTACCCTAAATATTTTTACTTTGAATTTAAGGCTTTGCACATTAAAAATAGTAAGCTTGCATATGAAACTAGTACATGAATGGAATGTAAGCCATGAACTTGAACTGTAGTGTGCATATTGATGAATGCTGATAGACTGCTGTCCTTGATAATTTTAGAGGAAATGAAGCCAAAAGATGGATTTTACTTAGAATATTTTTGGAATGTGGGAAACATTAAATATGTATCTAATCTACTTTAGGATTTTTGTTTTATCATCTTGGTGGTCCTAACCAGATAATTTAATTATAAAATGAGATAATTCTATTAAAGTAAACTAACTAGAGATAATAATTATAAAAAATAATCATTCATTTTTAAATATTAGAGCTTAAGGAAAAACAAGGTGACTTTGTGTTTCAAGAGATGAATTCATTTTTCTTATGCTAGAATTAAAAATGATTTCACTTTAATAAAATTACTGTTGATGTGTAACTTTTTTTTTTTTTTTTTTACAGAGACAGAGAGTCAGAGAGAGGGATAGATAGGGACAGACAGACAGAAACAGAGAGACATGAGAAGCATCAATCATCAGTTTTTCGTTTTGACACCTTAGTTCATTGATTGCTTTCTCACATGTGCCTTGACCGCAGGCCTTCAGCAGACCGAGTAACCCCTTGCTCGAGGCAGCAACCTTGGACTCAAGCACCTGAGCTTTTGCTCAAACCAGATGAGCCCGTGCTCAAGCTGGCGACCTTGGGGTCTCGAACCTGGGTCCTCCGCATCCCAGTCCAATGCTCTATCCACTGCGCCACCGCCTGGTCAGGCGATGTGTAACTTTTTATAGTGGAACAATGACAGCTGTAATTGTGACGGGCATAATAGCGAAATAGTTTTTTAAAGAAGGGAATCTGTTTTCTTGCTTTTTATGATGTTTTCTAGAGTAGGGAAAGAAGTTTACAGTTACTTTTTCAGTGCTGTTACTACAGTATTTAAAAGGAATTTCACTTTATTTCTTTTTGTAAGAACTTACTAGTAAGTATGCTTTACAATTCTGTGAAAGGACTTATTTTTTCACTTTAATATTTATTAATTTAAAAACATTTGTATCTCATTTGTAATGATTCATTCATTTTTTTTTCTATGTCTTATTTTTTAAAAGAACATACATGTTAGTTGAATGGTGATAAAGCATTTAGATATTTTCTAAGATGTTTATAAAATACTTCATCAGTTATTGAGAAATCACTTCCAGAATGGTGGCTATCAGACAACAGTTCATTTATAAAGTACAAATCACACCTTTTTTAACTCTGGTGTGAATTTATTTTAACTGTGACCTTTAATTGAAAACATCAGATAGTTTTGGAGAGGTCTTAATTTGAGAACAGCAAAGGAAGCGAATCCACAATCTTAGTGTCGTCAGCTCTTAATGACAGCGCTTTATTGACCTACACTGCTGTTTCCTCATGAAACCGAAACTAAATTTTGTTGTGGAATAATGTCAGTGTAACCTTTCCTTCACAAAGTTCAATAAACACGCTTTGCCATAAAGAAGTTGTGTTTCACTGTGTGCCATTCGGAAGTTTCTGTTATCTCATGGCAGAGAAAGACTTACCCACTGAAAGATGTGCTAGACATTTTTCTTTTGTAAAATGACATGATTCAAATTGTTCACCATTTCTGTAATGACAGGTCTATGGAATGTATTTCATACTAAGGAATATGCTACTTTTAGGAGTTAGTTTTAGATAACCAAACACTATCTCTTCCTGATAGATGTTTGGAAAAGTTTCCATTTGATAGGCTTTGTTTCTAAAGTCTGTGTCACCTGTAGAAATGTTCCTATCTGAGCATTTTAAAGTTAAATTATCCATTGTGTTTAAACATTTTCCAGTCTAAGACTTAACACTAGAGTTTAGATTCATATGTTAAGATGTAAATACAACATCCAGTTAGTCACAGGAACGAATTAGGGACATGGGACTCTAGCAAATGAATTCTAGTAACAACTTTCATGTAGCTGATGGGTGGGACTGAAAACTCGGTTTTTTGTTTAATGAGCCCAATCGATGATGTTCTTCTCTTTGGACCCAAGGATCGTTGTAAGGTCTTTTTTCCCCCTTTAACTCTGACAGTCATTAAATGCAAGTATCAGCATATTCTAGATTTAGAAACATCATGAAGTGTTAAATCAAGATTTTCAAAATAATGAAGCATATTGAATCCCACCACTTTACTTCATTGCTCCCTAGAATATCACCGGGGGGCGGGGGAGACTACTTTTATTAGCTCTACTTCTAGGAGCCTTGATTGCATCTTCGCAACATCTGGTATTTGAGTGTCATTTATGTGTCATTTATGTCTCCTACACGATTACCCTTTGCCTCAAAGTGTTCACCATTTGACAATCACTCATACCCTTAAGTGATTCCTCTCGATTCTTTGAACAATTTGGCTCTAAGAGGTTTTAAGAGGAAACTCATTTCTGTTGTGATAGTTGAGTCATGCTTCGTGAAAATGAGCAGCCGTGCTCAGCACGATGCTAGAGCAATGTTGCACTGACTTTGCCGAGAGCATGTGTCTTCCTGGAGTTCTGTTCCCTGAGAGTAAAAATGAAGTCACTCTTTTAACTCCTTTGCTAAGCTTAAGAAAAAAAAAATAGCCATTCTTCATTTAAAAAAGAGAATCTTTTTCTCTATTTTTTTTTTAGATTTTATTTATTGATTTCTAGAGAAAGAGAGCAAAGAAGCGGGAAGTATCAACTCATAGTAGTTGCTTCCTGTATGTGCCTTGACCAGGCAAGCCCAGGGATTTGAACCGGTGACCTCAGCGTTCTAGGTCAATGCTTTATTCACTGCGCCACCACAGGTCAGGCATCTTTTTCTCTTGAGTCAAAATGGCATGCAAGGTCCATCCAGGTGTACTAACTGAATCTCAGTGAGACCTACAAGCCATGTGATGTCTCTCTCACTCTGAGTTGCCTCATCTGCAAAATGGGGTCAGTAATACCTGTCCCCTATTATGCCTTAAGGCAATTATTAGGTTGACTTATACTACTGCAATTCTCTTAGAAGCGTAAACATTAGGACTTCTTCAATTGACAGTATTTTCTAATACAGACTTCTCCACTTTCTATTGTGTTTGTCCTATGGGAGCCAGCTTCCCTAAATTTCCTATAGCTAGAATCTTTTGGGGGGGTTATGAATTGAATTCAAGTTAGATACTCAGGATTTCAGACATCCCCCAAAGCAGAAACAAAACAAAACATAAAGCTACTAAACCTTCCAAATTGTGTGCCCCATTGTGACCAGCACAGAGGCTTGCTAGGGTCACTTTTTTTTTTTTTTTTCTGTTACAGAGATAGAAAGAGGGACAGATAAGGACAGACAGACAGGAAGAGAGGGAGATGAGAAGTATCAGTTCTTTGTTGCAGCATCTTAGTTTCTCATTGATTGCTTTCTCACATGTGCCTTGACCGGGGAGCTACAGCAGACTGAGTGACCCCTTGCTCAAGCCATTGACCTTGGGCTCAAGCTGGTGAGCTTTGCTCAGACCAGATGAGCTTGCACTCAAGCTGGTGACTTCGGGGTTTTGAACCTGGGTTCTCGGCATCCCAGTCCGACACTCTATCCACTGCGCCACTGCCTGGTCAGGCTTCATCTTGTTACTGCTGTCTTAAAGCCCATTCCCTCAGAGCTGACCCATTGACACTGGGCTGCCCAGGCAGGGAACTTGTCTCCCAGAGGTGGCTTTTTTCTTACACCCTTTCCTCCCCTCTGAGCCTCAGGACTCCCTTCTGCCAAGGTTTGGGGACTTGAGCAATGGCAGGTGTCTCAGGAAGGCAGAGGTTCCCTAGAAATCTTTGTATTGAAGGCCACAGGCTGAGTCACCCTCTACTGTCTCCTGCCCCGGCAGGTTGGCTCTCCTTATCCAGTAGGCAGCCCTGTACCATGCCTATGGCCAAGGCACTTTCTGAAGACTTATGAAAAAATTTTTTTCTTTTTTTCTAAATGAGAGGAGCAGAGATAGAGGGACAGACTCCCACATATGTCCCACTGGCATTCGCCGGCAACCCCCATCTGGGGCCAATGCTCTGCCCATCTGGGTCTAAGCTTGCCTTCGAGCTATTTTTAGTGCCAGAGGCAGAGGCTCCATGGAGCCATCCTCAGCGCCCGTGCTGATGTGCTCAAACCAATCAAGCCATGCTGAAGGAGGGGAAAAGAGAGCAAGAGAGAGAGAGAAGATGGAGGGGGAAGGGTGGAGAAGCAGACTGTTGCTTCTCCTGAGTGCCCTGAGAGGGAATCGAACCCAGGACTTCCATATGCTAGGCCGACGCTCTACCATTGAGCGAACCTGCCAGGACCACTTATGAAAATTTTTGAGACTGGGAGAAAAAAAGGGAATTGACCTCCCCGCCTCCCATAAACATTTAATTAAATGTCTAGAAACTAAAAAATTATGCTGATGTTATTGATAAAATGTTGATATTCATAAAAAAACAGTAATTATATTTGAAATCAATTGATAGGCTAGATTATTTCCCTTGAAAAGAACTGTGTACCATGCTTGCTGAGAACCTAGCAGATTACAAAATAAATTGTTTACGTATAGCTAAATCATTAAAAATATATATTTTTTAGGAAAACAGTATATAGGTGTACTTGAATATATTGGATGTGATGTGGAACGAAATCTCCAAAAAAAAGGAGTGCTTGGAAATTTGAATACAGACTCTGTTCTAGAGGGCATTAGGGAATGCTTGTCACTTTCCTTAGGTGCGATAATGGTATTGAGGTTAGGTGGGAGAATCTTAAGAGACACCTGGCTAAGTATTTAGAGATGAACTATCTCGATGTCTGCAACTGGCTTTCAAAGTGTTCTGAAAAATAATAACTATGGTGGGAAGGAGGAGGAACCAGTCTCATTTATTCTGCTCATAGCAGCCTTGATTGTGGATAATAGTTTCCACATCTTTGTGGTCAGCATCTTATGTTTGAATGTCATTTGTTTCCTACACAATAGTCCCCTTCCCTTAAGCATTTCCCATTTGAAAATCACTCAGCATGTCAGCCACCTGCTTTCAAAAGTTTCTGCAAAACGATAAATTATATGTGTGTGTGTGTTTATATATACATACAGACAGTCCTGACTTATGAGAGTTGAACTTAGGAGTTTTTGACTTTACAATGGTCTGAAAGTGATATGCCCAATAATTTACATAAGATATTAAAAACCTTTATTATATAATAGACTTTGTGTTAGATGGTTTTACCCCAGTGGAGGCTAATGTTCTTAAGGCAGGCTAAGCTAAGCGATGATGTTCGGTAGGTTAGGTGTATTCAATGCATTTTCCACTTCGAAGATTTTCCATTTGCAACGGGTTTATTAGGATGTAACCCAGTGGGAAGTGGAGGAACATCTGTAGATACATACACAGAGGGAGACTAAATGTGGTCAAATGTTAACAAGTGCTTTGAAGAGCCCCAAGGGGATGAATTGGAGTAGTTGGTTGGAATAGAAGAGGTCTGTGAGGAGAGGAAGTACAGAGAAATGGGAATTTAAATGGACAGTGAGAGCCACCTCACCCCAGCATGTGATACTGAGTTTGCGGGAAGCATCCATCTGACCTTGACTGGCCAGGCTATCTTCACTTCCACATGTCTTCTCCAAGAGTTCCCAAGGTGTCTACAGCCATGGCAATTTGAATAGCTATGGGTGACAATAGAGACAGTATTTTCCGCTACGTTCCTCTCTCAGCCAATCATCATTGCCCCCACCCCCAGTTTTTGTTACCAAGTTGGCTCCCCTGATTGCCCGGCCCTGGAAGCCATCTAGCCATCATACATGCCCTGTGTTAAATGCTTGCTATTCCCACTGTGAACTCTTGTTGAGCCTTCCATTTCCTTTCATGAAGAAGTAATCAATAGACGAGATGCATAAGGAAGACCCATTCATTTATTCAGCAGATACTGAAGGGCTATTTCAGGCTCCATGCAGAAGGGCTAAGGAGTATAGCCGTAGACAAGGCAGACAAAGGCAGAAGTCCAGTGGTGCTCGTAGTCCAGTGATAAAAGATAACATGTAAACAAATACGCGGAACAACTGGATTGGGATAAGGGATAACAGTGAAACAAATTGGGGGGCGAGATAGAGGGTTAAATGCAGGGGGCATTTTAATAGAGGATGGTCAGGGAAAGCATCTCTAACACTGACTGGATGAGTTAAAAGTGGATGGTGGAGAAAGCAAGGCATGCAGAGAGCTGAGGAGACCCTGGGGCAGAGGAACGAGCAGGTGGAATGGCCTGGAGCCGGGAAAACACTTGGCATGTTTGAGGCACACGGGGTCTGGCTGGGCTGCAGTGAGTGCGGGAGAGCGGACTGGACTGAACAACCCCAGAGAGGCTGATCCCTGAGCCAGCCCATTGTGAATAGGCTGGGTTTTATTCTAATTGCAGAGGAAGGCCTTTGAAGGATTTCAGCAGAGCAATGGAGTGATCTGCTTTGCTGTTTTAAAAGGTTACTCTGGCTGCTTCATGGAAAGAGGATTGGAGAGGGAGAGATGAAGGCAGCGTGCCAGCTGAGTCTTTTCTTTCACTCAGCTTTTCCAAAGACTCGGCTCAGGGACAGCCCGCCCCTCCTACTCCTCCTGACAGCTCATTGGCCACAACTGGGTCTGGTGGCCAGTTTAGCTGCAAGGGATTCTTGGAATGTGCGTATGTTATGCACAGGAAGGCAGAGGAGAAAATGGCTTGTGAATGGCGTTTGGGTAGCCAGTCCAGTGCTGGGAGTCATCTGCATTATACTTAAGCCTGTGAAATAGATGGGGGAATATTTATTGGAGTCGTTTATGAAGGGGAAGTGGCAATGAAGAACCCAAGGTTAGTAGCATTTGAGTCCTGATTTTTTTACCTCAAACTGCAGATGCTCGTCCCATAACCTTTCATTGTTCTCTGTGAAAGACCCCTCCCATCACACGTGTCCTGCTGTGGATACTGGCGACGCATTCTTCCAGCTCGTTGTTCAATGTTCAGTGTACCTGAGCAATCATCACGGCTGAAGGGCACTAGGGATGTGCCAGGTTATCAAGCCAGACTTGATATGGAAAGAAGCCTTCTAGAAATTAGAAGAAAAAGCTCTAGCTAGCTAGCTGAGTCCCGGTATGCCAAGGTTGCAGGTTTGATCTCTGGTTAAGACATATAGGAAGCAGCCAGTGAGTGCATAAATAAGTGGAACAACAAATTGAAGTGTCTCACTTGCTGTCTCTCATCAATAAAAAGATAAAAATGAGAAGATGAAAAATAAAATAATAGTGTCTTCGGTTATGCTAGGGAAAACACAGTGATGAGGACGTGTACCCCAGGAGGTATGGAAGACAACTAACTCATTGGCATGTGGGAGGGACACATACTGAAATTTTGTGTTTGCACAAATATAGATGATGTAGCTATAGGAATTCAGCATTGCTAATACATAATGCATGAATCAGACAGACATGTGCCTTACACGTCAGGGAATCAGGTGTCCGGTTCCCCAGTTTGCACTGGGGAGAGGTGAGCAGCAGCGCCTTTACTGTTCCTTCACTTCCAGTGCATCGTGGCAATATGGGTTCACACGTGCCTGGGAAGTGGCTTTACTAGGAATATGCTCTCACATGGTAAACTATTATTCTTTGTAATAAGACTAGAATCAAAACCAGAATCCTGGTCTGGTCACAGGTAATGATGAATATGACTGTGGGTTAAAGAGCTATGCTTACACCATCAGAATATTTTCTCCAGGAATGAGAGAACAAGGGAGTGTTCATATATATACATATATACATACACATGTAACGTTAGTGCTACCTAACAGATCTATTTCACAGTAGAGATTAGTTTGCCAATGAGCCCAGGAAATTCAAAGAAAGCAATTAGGTGGACAGAATTAGGACCAGTGATATTTGCCTCTTTGGCACTTGTTTTTAAATGTTTGTTGTTAATAACTTTCTCTTTTCTCTTGAACTTTTTATTGTGGAGCTTTGGAAACATAAAGATACACAGTATAAGACCATAAACCCCATGTAGCCACCGCCTGGCTTCAATCACCATGCATACGTGACCAGTCCGGCTTTATCTACACCTCCCAGGCCCCCACCTCCTGCACTGGAATTGGAAGAAAATTGGCAAACATCCTGATTGTTTTTAAAAGTATTTTTATCACATCAGGTTCTGCTGGTTTTAGAGCCATCTTTTTTCCTTTTTTTCTGGCGACTTTAGATCTCTCTGCCCTGATCTGAATGAACACGGCTCCCAGACAGTGATTTTTACCATTATTATTAGGCAGGCAGGGAACATCCCACTTACTTTGACCTTAATTACTCAGGAGTCTCACTCCGAGTATCACTGCGCTGCACCATAAAGCAGAAACACCAGGCTTTCTGTGTGCTGCCCAGGGACTCAGTCCACAGGCAGTGTCTCTGGGAGGGGCCAAGGATCTGCATAGGTCACATGTTCCCAGGGCACTCTGCCCCCTGAAATGGGGAAGCAGGGTGTGGGCAGAGACTGTTCAGTTCACAGGTTTCAAGCTACAGTGCCGAAAAACTGGAATAGAGACTTAGAAAACCAGCCCCATTTTTCTAATGCGTCTCGCACCCCTCCCGCTTGCTGGCTGTCACATCTCGCTGGGGCAGAGGCTCTGAGGCTAGGATCTGACATCCCACAGTGGCTGTGTCAGGGAGCTTTGCAGAGCAAAGTGTGTGAACGTATAGTGACTTGCTGCTCGGAAGCCACCTGTTTCCAGGTTTCTGGTTGTGACCTCTGTAGCCGGGGTGATGCAAGTCTTTAGATAAGTGGTGTTCCTATTTACACACACACACACACACACACACACACACACATACACACACACACGCATACATGCACAAACCCAAACACATGCACGTATACACAAACATACACAGGCATACAGGCATGCACACACGCAAACACACACAGGTTGAGTGCTATATTGTGAATAGCTCTACTATCTAAAAAAATCTCTAGAAATTTCTCTAGTATCTCCATCCTATTGGGATAAATTTGTTTCCTTTTAGCAGGTGTGGGATGGACACAATTCCCCTCAGTGTGTATTCTGCTTACATGGTAAGCTTGAATATAGCTCCACTTTTTATTCCATTTATTATTAATTTACTTAAGATTTCCTTGTTTTGAATGATATATTTTTTAAGATTTTAGGAGAGAGAGAGAGAAGGGGGGAGGAGCAGGAAGCATCAATTCCCATATGTGCCTTGACCAGGCAAGCCCAGGGTTTCAAACCCTTGACGTCAGCCTTCCAGGTCAATGCTTTATCCACTGCGCCACCACAGGTCAGGCCAGATTTCCTTGTTTTGGAGAAACTATATTTCTTGGCTCTGGCTGGGAGCTAGACTCTAGAGTCTAGAAAACACCAAGGAAGCTGCTTGTTAGTGAAGGTATCTACACACTTCCATTCAATTCTGCACAGTTTGTGCATGTGGTTACCTGGAAGGTCACTTCCCCTGGCAATCTGTGCTTCTCTTACCACCCCATTGCCAGCTCATAAAAAAAAAAAAAAAAAAAAAAAAAAAAAGTGATAAGAGAAGAACAAGGTTTGATGAATTTAGGGCTAATGAACTCATAACCTCTGTTTTGCAGAAAATTGTGCTCTAGCTCGATGTTCAAGTGCTATGTGACATAAAAAAGCTTTTTTAATTTTTTTTTAAAAAGATAAACAAGCTTTGCTCAGTGTAGTTAGCTGCAGGCTCCAAAAGTGCTATTAGCCCTTTTGAAATTTGGGCTTATTTAAACAATAAAAAAACCCTGGAAATGGTGTCTTCCTTCAGCTAGTCAAAGTTCAATCTAGTAACAGAAATAAGCACCGTCCCAGGGTTCAAGTTTGTTTTTAAAATATATTAAGTTATCCATTGGCTAAAGCTTTCCTCTTATGGCTTCTTTGCGGAAGCAGTATGAGAATAAAAGTTCTTACCACAAGAGGGTGCTAAACCGTGGAAAAAGGATTGGGTTGTTACAGAACTACAGTAGAAATACAAACAGGAGTGCAGGCGACTCAGGGTGAGACCATCACTGGGAGCGGTGGTGACAGAACTTATTTCCTCAGTGATTATTCCATTCTTTCACTTGGTCTGGTGAAAATTCAGAGTCGGCTTTGATTCCTTATTTCCCAGTGTATTAAGCGTGTCTTCTTATTCTGAAGCTTGGACATCTGGGGTTCGGCTCCGGCTGACCCTGGGCTACCAATTCCTAGAAATAGCAAACCACTCATGCCTTTCATGTGCTCGGCAACCAATCCTGAGCCTTCAAAACAACCAGCTTCTTGATAGGTTCTTCCGCCCCCCCTGGTCCCTCACCCCTGCCACTGTCACCCCAGAGCCAGGTACCAGACATTAGAGGTGGTCCCTACACCCAGAGCCTGCTGAAGTCATTTAAACTAGCCAGTCTAAGCCTTCTTGCCCTGCCTTGCTTTCTCTCCCCCACGAACCACAATAAAGGTCCTCGCTCACACTTCCCCTCCACCCTCCGCCTGCTGACTGCCCCTGATGTGCTTCCTCGGGCTGCCCCCATGCTTGGTGTGCCCGCTCCGCTTGGGCACTGTATCTTTTCAGTGGCATTTATCTCCTGATCTGTTGGCCTCACCATACCTAAAAAATAAAACCTACGTTTAAAAACACCTAACCCCACATCTAAGCAGATTTTAGCACCTCTGCCTTGATGGTACATCCAGAGTTCAACCACTTCTCATCGCCACTGCCCCTTCCGCTTCCCCACCCTCACGTTGTCCTGCCTGGGTCGGCCGGGGTCCCCGCCCCCACGGCAGTCTGCGCCCCACTTGTGAACATCCAGGGCAGTCGGTCTGTCTTATCACTCTTTGTTCAGAGTCCTCCACTGGAGGAGCTAATAATTAAATTGTCACAAGAGTATTTGGAACCAGCAGTAACCAAGCTGGTTTGTTTAGTATTTTACACCATTGGTTGACCTCCCATCGCACTCTGAGTTAAAAGCAAAGCCTTGCCCTGGCCAGATGGCTCTGTTGGTTAGAGCCTCGTCCCAAAGCACAGAGGTGGCCGGTTCGATTCTTGGTCAGGGCACATATGGGAACAGATCAATGTTCCTGTCTCTTTCTCTCTTTCCTTTCCTCTCTCTAAAATAAACATGAAAAATAAATAAAAACAAAGTTCTTAAAATGGCTTTGGGGGCCCTTTGGAATCAGATTCCCTGGCCTGCCCATTTTTTACCACCCCGTGGAAACTACAACCCCAGGACTTGGCTCCTTGCAGCCCCCTCTGGGCCTGGAGCCTTTCTCCAGTGCCCCGACAGGTGCCGTTGCTTCTCAGGGAGGTCTTCCTGATCTTGCCCCTGCAGCCCTCTGCCAACACTCCTTCCCCTCCCCCCTCCTTGTCCCCTAGTGCTTACCTGGCACATACATCATTCCCTGTTCGATTTGCAACGAGTGTCCCCATGGAAATGTAAGCTCCACAAGGCAGGGACTTTGTTTTTGTGCACTGGTTCATTAAGGGCTTAGAATAGTGACTGCTAGCTGGTAAAGGTTGAGAAATATGTGTTGAAAGAATGGACAAACTGAGAACATGATTTAAAAATAAAAGACACTCTAGTTCAGTCACTTATTCTCACATCAAATATTTGGAGAATGCTTGCGTGCACCCACTAAGATACACTTGTTGGTCCCCAAAAACCAGTCATCTGAAGGAGAGGTCACCGAGGTCACCTAGATGGTTCACTCGTTAAGCAATCGATGAGGTGTGGCATGTGGCCTGTCGGCTCCCATGGGGGCAGAGAAGGGGGCCCAGTGAGGGCAGGTTTTTGTTTTGTTTTTTCAACTGCCAGATACTTTCCCTGATCGTCTCCCTTACGTTCAATACCCTTAACATTTCTGTCATCAACCAGAGACACTTTGGGTAGATCTTGCTAATTTTTCTGGATTCACGGTTGTATGTAGAGTCATGTCAAGTACACAGCAAACTCCTGATCTTCCCATATTCCTCCTCAAGTCTTACTACAATGCTTTGAAAATGGGAAATGGTCAGTGATATTTTTAAACAACTTAAAATGTAAGGTTTGCTTAGTAATTTAAATATATAGGTTCATGGGTCATAAGAAAAAATGTTTTTCCCTTCCTGCCCTTGACGATTAAAGGAAGACAATGACAGATGATTGTATATTTTGTTTAATACTTGCATTGTTTCTATAGCGCAATTATAGCAATCTTTAAATTTACTTTTCATTACAAATATTTGTCAAGTTTTGTTTCAGAAACATTTTTCCTACTCTCTTGCACATGCACCCAGACACACTACAAAAAACTCATTCATAACACAGTAAGGGCAAACATTATTCATGTAAACATCTTTCGTTAATTTCCCATAATTTAAAAAAATCATAGAATTATAGATATTGAATAAGGCTCATAGATTTAGTTCAAATTCCACAGGAGACCAGTCAAAGATGCTCATTAACTGTGGTGGGGTTAACTTTTGGTTGCAATAAATGCTGAAAGTGTACCCCTGGCTTCCAATCCGTAAACATACTTGACAACCTCATAAATGCATTTTAGAATAGAATGTAGAAAACCCAGGAGGAAAAAACTTTTGAAGTAGGGAGCTCAGAACCATGAACCCAACTTCTTCTATAATAAGCAGGCATTACATAGCCCCTGTATTTCCCAATACGTGAATCAAGATTAATTACTCAAAATGTAACCAAGTCAACATGTTAAGGAAGATACATTGGCATGTGTGTACCTATTGCTAGTATACACAGTGAAAATTTGTCATAAAATTGATCATTTCATTATATCCAGGACCAAAGCAGAAAAAAGAAAACCCCCACTCAAGGTGAAAATCATTAGGAAGGAGTGTTTAAGTAACATAAGAATCAGAGGAGTTGGGAGGTATGTCCTCAGGATACGACTAGTCTTGGTACTGAAGTCACAGACAGAGGAAGCTAGGGCTGACGTTATCCGTTATCCGAGGGCGTCTCTCTCTGGCTGGAAGTTTGGTGCTTACGTGCATAGCCTCCCAGAGCTGAGACAGGAAATGGACTGTGCTGAGAAATGGGCCCCTTGCCAGCTGTGCCCTCCTCCTGCCTCCCTGCGAGGTGGAGGTCAGGAGGCAGGGACTGCTGACAGAACCGTGAAGTCCCACCCCGGGGTCTGAACCCCAACTCCACTGAGGGCAGCCTCCCTGACATGTGTGACTAGGCAGTAAGGGTGGCGGTTGACGGTGGCCAGAAACCCAGTTCGGAGGTTCACTTGGCCACGTCTGGCTTCTGATTCTGCTGCCCTGCAAAGAAATTGTGCTCTGGATAAATGCACCTGTGTCTCTAATGCCTTGAACTCACTCACAGGCCCCTAGAGGCCTGGAGTGATGTCACTAAAAGGTGGACAGACTTCCACGAGCACCTAACTTACACCAGGAGCGACTGAGGCACTGGGGAAACCTACAAGCTCTCTCCACGTCCGATGCAACCACGCAGGGCAGTTGCATTGGGTCAGAGTTACTTGTAGGCTTATTGATTTCTAAAAATCAAAATTGACCTGCATTATATCTCAATAGACTCATAATTCTCACCAAAAATTTTGTAATTTGTTTAAACAGCACTGGAATAATTCAACTTCATTTAAATATAATCATTCTATCATGAAAATATTTCATACAAACATCTATTTACATACAAACACATTAAAATTTGTGAAAAGGGTTTCCACCCCTCTGGTTGTATGGCTTGAAATAGTTTCATTGCTTTGTATATATGTCTGCACACATTTGGCAAAATAAAACTATTAAAATTTAGATTTTTCTTTTTTAAAATAAAAAAAAGTGACACTGAGTCTCCAATTCCTGAAGGGAAGATCAAAGAAAAAAAAACAAACTATCTATCGAAGTACCTCAAGCAGATGTAAATTTAATATATTTTGTGAACCTTTGATCTGTGGCAAATAAACATCACAACGATTAGTCTTGCAACATAGTTTTGCTTGTTTTTCTAAAACGAAAGATGTCTGGATTCTAAATCACTACTCTGAAGACAGAAACTTGAGGCAACTATTTTAAAACAAAGCAAAACAAAACTATACCTTCTTGGAAGATCTTAAATGCATTTTGCAGTTGAGTGATTTAAAATTTTAGATATTAAAAGAAAGGGGTTAAAGTGCCGCACACACTGTGTCACTGAGAAGACACCCTTGAATTCCCTGTTCACAGTTACTGCGATTTTAACAGTTACGATGAAATGTGGCGAATGGTTACACTTGGCCTCCACCGTGGCCTTTCCAGACTGTTGGCTATCAGGAAATAGATTTTTCAAGTGTGAAGAACCTTTGGAGGGCGACCAAGTTTAACCACAGCCCCAGGCAGGTTCAAAGAGGTCCTGAAAAACAAATTTCCTTCTTAGTTTCTCAGGGAGAGCAGGGATGAAGCAGGTTAAAATAAGAATAGGTCCTACAAAACTCAAGTGTTCCTCGCCTGTGGCTTTGTAATCTCTTCCTTTCTTTGCACTGGAAACCAGTTCTCCCAGCTGTGCTGGTTAGCCCGTTCCAACGTCCATCTGGGGACATAGTCCTACAGTTAGTTCCTATTTCTCACTAACGCAAGATAATATTTCATCATAGAAAAGCTGCTAAGGAAAGTTCTAGTCATGCAGGAGTTGGGCTGGGATGGCTCTGAGTGACATCTCCCCGAGATAGTGGCGTCCTGCCACCCACAGGCTGTAGCCGGTTTTGGGGGGCGAGCAAAGAGTGATACCTCTCTTCCCCACCACATGGAACCTCCCATATTTCTGTTGTGACTATGACTCTGATGGCGCTGCTGGCTCCGGCTGTGTCCTGACACACTTCCTCCCACGCAGACACGTGAAGACTCAGCAGAAAAGCACCTCCCGGGGCTTCCCCCTCGACTGGAGCTCAAACAAGGAACAAACGCTATTTTCCCAGCAGTGGCTTCCTTAGGGAACGCCAAGCCCCGAATTCTTATCCTACCTAGGGAAAGCAGTGACCCTCAAGCCTCCTCCCACTGTACTCCTCTGTGACAAAGCCTTACCCAGGTGTGTGTGTGTGTGTGTGTGTGTGTGTGTGTGTGTGTGTGTGTGTGTGTGTTGCAGGAGCAACAGAGCCAGACAGGACAGAGTAGATGGTGAGAGGGCCACACAGATGGAAAGATAGACAGAGAGGGCCCCCAGGGCACTTGGAGCTGGAGCAACCAGCAAGGGAGGAGGTCGGAGCATGGAGGAGAGAGGAGCAGGAGAGGTCATCTGCGGCTGTCATTACACACAGACATCTAGGCCTTGTCGCAGACAACACAGAGAGAGGAGGGAAGGGGAGGGGGTGGGGAGAGCCAGCAGACAACCCGAGAAGAGGGAGGAAGGCAGAGAGAGGCTCTGCCCGGGTCTGTTTCCTCGGATTCGGATTCGTCTGAAGGTCAAGACACAGTCTGGGTCATAAACTCAGAGCATTACCATCTGATATGTAACGGCTTAGCTGGTTAATCACTACTTAGAACTCTTCTATCCCTTTTATTAAAAAGAAAAGAAGAGAAAGAAGAGGAAAGGAGGGAGGGAAGGAGGAAAAGGAAGAAAAGAGAAAGAAAAAGAAAGAGAGAAAGAAAGGAAGATTCCATTTAAATGGGCTAATTAGAGTAGCCCATTAGGACAGAAATTATCCCCCATTGCAGCCCCAACCAGAGCAATACGGCCCTCAGGAATGAAATCTGAGTGTGGTTGCACCAGAGGTGTGACCTCATCATCCTCTCCCTGACCTGATTCCACAACTCAACCCACTGGAGTTAATTAAAGCCATCTTCCTCCTGCTAACAGTCACTCACTTTGGGACACATTTGAATGAAAGCACCTATCAAAATACAAGTCCCAGGACTGCCCACCTGTCACAGTTTACAGAATGGTCTCTTTCTACAGAATAGAAGCGATCCTATCCTGGTGCCTTTTAATCTAAAAACTCTTTTTCATAGGAGAGCCTTCTGGCAACCCAGACAATTCTCACACGTGAACCATCAGCTTATCTCTCCCAGACCATACCACCTAGCTGTTCTGGCCCTGCTGGGGACTGGAGGTCCCGAAAGGTTGGCCTTGCAAAAAAAGACAAAAAAAAAAAGAAAGGTGGCTTTTGTCACCCCAGAGGCTGCCTGAACTGAAAAGGTTGTGAGCTTCCCTGTGTCAAGCACGCCCGTTCAATTCTTTCTAAGAGCATTTCGTAACTGACAAGAACTATCAAACTTTCTTCTGCCTGTTTATTTTTGTCTCCCTCCTAGCAAGCCTTCTTTACTCAGCCAGAGCTAATAGCCAGCGACAGCCTTCAGGACCAAACTGGCTCAGGTGACAGGTGCCACTGTTGACAACTGCAGATTGGAGACATTGCTGCTCACCAGACCTCCCAGCTACCTCATCGAGGCATCTGGAGAAGGCAGAGCTCTGGCGTGTGGTGAGTGCTTCCCCAAACCCCAAACTCTCAGAATTCACTCAGAGCAATCCCAGTTATGTTATATACCTAATTAGCTAAACTAAAAACAGGGTTTTTCTTATTTCTGCAGTTGTGATTACACATGGCTTGCAAAAAGGCTGAAATGCTATTGATATCATTGCTTTTAAACTATACAGATGTTATTCTTAATTCACAATGCTCTGAAGCGGATAAGCGCTTTGAAATTACAATGATGAAAAGTTTTAGCATTAAGGTTTGATATGTACCTAGTGATCAGTATGTCTCTCTTCATAGTAGTGATTAAACAAAAAACACAACTTGTGAATTGTGTTAGAATTCAGCTTTTGACTTTTGAATTCAATGCACTGTGTCACAAGCCAGACTGCTCTGTGTTATGTACATTTAATGTGTGTGCAAGGAGAAATAAAAAAACATCACTAGCACTATTGAGGATATTGTAAAATTGCCACAGTTAAACTGCTTAGAAATACTAACTTCCCTCTCATCTTTCTTAAATGTATATATTACAACTCTTCCATAACTTAAATGCACACAAAGTAAAATCTTTCTTCTCACATCTTAACGCAAGGATATCTTTGTTTACATGCAAGAATAATAATTCTATAATAATACCCCGGCTCTATGAGCCAGTTCTTTATATTAGGACATAATAATGAAACAATGATATAGAAAGAGCCAGAGGGACCCACACACTGGCACAGACACAAAATCCATTTGGAAGTTTTCTCCTGTAAAAGGTATCTAAGGTAGAGAGAACAGGGCCAAGGGCTGAAATGACTCAAAAAGTTGGGGTTCTATTCGCTAGGGGGAAAAGAAAACAAAGCCATTCTATTGCAAGATACAGATCAAAGGTTAAAAGGCAAATTCTACTACATTTAGAGAATGTAGTAATTCTGTCCTCCATAAGGCCCATCTGCAGGTGGGCGAACAACACACTTTGCGTTGGCCATAGGAAAAAACATCATGAAAAAACCACTGACTAAAAATGACTGAAACCCCCCCCCCCCTTTCCCTTTTTCAGTCTAATCATTTGGCATCTCTGAATGTGGTCCAGATTTAGACTTGAACCACCCAGGAACATCATGCTGTCTTATGTCAAGTGCTCGACAATACCTCTCAGTAGGACGCTGTGGCAAGGCTAGCTAATTTTAAATCTGGTATGAGTAATACAGTCAAATCTAGTTAGTATGCGAGAAAGTCGTTGCGGACGCAGAGTGAGAGGATGTGATGTCAGAGCCCGAGCAGTCCCTGGTTGTCCCACAGTCGGATAAACGTAGTGCATAGATCCAAGTTTCTGTTCCGAGTCTCGGAAGCCCGAAGCCAGGCCCTTCACTTCTGCTGGGTGGCCTGGAAGGCCTTCAGCTCCACCTGGTACCACTCGGGGGCTTCAGGCCCACTCTTCCCCGGGGGACTGTGGTCATAGCCGTAGGCCACGGTCAGCTCCTCATCGGCCTCCACAGCTCGGAGTGTGCGGATGCATTTGATGGCCCCGAAACGGGGGTGGACAAACCTAGACATCAAGATGTGCACAGTCACTCCTGGGCAGCTTAGAGGCAAAGGCTGGGGCGTGGGGGCTGACTCAGGAGACCCCACGTGCTCTTCCCCGACACAGGTGGGTCACATGGGGCCCACATGGCGGCAGCACGAGCCTCCGCACGTGCTAACAGGGCGAGGGGCGGGGCGGGGGGGTGTTTGCAGCCTCATCCAGACCTGCTGGATTGGCATCTGCGCTTTAATGACTCCACCAGGTGAGTCACAGCCACATTAAAGTTTCAGAAGTGCTGTTCTAACTTCCTTTTTGGAGCATATTTGGCACTCTGTGGCTATAAACCAGCAATGATGGTCAACAGCAAAAATCTGTCCTCAATGAGAATTGCGATCCCGTGTGGCCTGTGCACATTTCGGTCACCTGGCCTGTAGTGTCAGCTTGCCTGGTGTACCTGGGGAAGGGAAAGGGAGGGAAGGGCCCGGGAACTTCGTCATTGTCAGAAAGGGCCCCGGGAACTTTCAAAAGCAAAAGACTCTGTATTCTGCCCTCTATAGATAGAGGGCGTCTTCTTTTTTAGCAAAAACGTAGATGAAGATTTCTCTCCAAGATGGAAGTCTAGAGCCCTCTGCCCACCTGATTTGTCATTCCCCTGTGGGGTCTCCTGGGACAGGGTGCCACTTACCCCGCACGGGGTCCCCTCAGGAGAAGAGGCCACACTCTCAGGCTTGCCTCCTCCTGCCACCTTCTGCCAGAGCCGCCTGCCTGGCCCTCTTCAGGAGGGCAGGGAATTAGTAAGCGATGGACTCCCCTGATGGCTGCTGACGCCCCAAATGAGCTCATTCTCCAGAAAGAAATGACCTCTGTTTTTATACACATCTGCCCAAAAAAGTCTCATGCATTTCTCATCACATTTTGAACCAAAGGCAATGAATGAGACATCAAAGGAGAAGTTTCCAGGCCTAAAGTTAGACTGGCACATGGGGCATGATAGTAAGTCCTTGGCTGGTTCCTTCTATTGGTGAAGGGAAAGGATTGTGTCTGCGCTTTGGGGATGTCTTTTGTGTGGGGTTAAAAGGAACAAGGTCAAACTCGTTTCAGGGGGCCTCTATGTCTACCCTACTCAGGGGTCCTGTTTCCCCAACACTCGAGTTGGGGTCAGACGACTTGATTGTGCATTGTCCTGGTTGCACACACTGTCACTGCCTCCTCTGGGAAAACTCAGCACCAATCTCTGAATCTCCCTCTCCTCACCTACAAAACTGTAACACTAGTGATCCCTGTCTGACAAGAGTGGTTGTGACAACATAGGGTTACATATACAGGGTCACGCAGTGCCTGGCGTAAAGTGAGAACTCCAATAATGTTAGTTACTATGGTGAGAGCATGCATGTATGTGAGTGTGCATATGTGTGAAAGCATGCATTTGTGAGAGCCTGCACACATGTGAGCGTGCACGTGTGAGAGCGTGCGTGTGAGAGCCTGCACACGTGAGCGTGCACGTGTGAGAGATGCACATGAGAGAGCCTGCACACGTGTGCCCGTGTGAGAGCATGCGCGTGAGAGAGCCTGCACATGTGTGAATGTGCACACATGAGAGCGTGCGCGTGAGAGAGCTTGCACGTGCGTGTGCCCAGGATTCTCTGGTTGTGCTCCATAACAGAGCAGATTGCTGGGTCAGGGATTCAGGAATTCCTCACTAAAATCACAACTCTCTGTCTCAAATGAAAACATTTAATTAAAAATAATAATACTTCTGAAATAGAGCTCTGGTGAATCTTCTGGTACAGCGAAAGAAATCCTGTGAGAGGCCTACGTGCGACTTCTCTGACAGTCCTCTTGTATTTTCACTTTCCTTATTTTCAGAGAGTAGACAAGGGCAGACTGGAAAGAAGGAACTTGACTGCAGCGCTGGTTCTTTAAGGCCGTACTGAAGCACAGTGGTCAAGAGCACTTAACCTCTGTGGCGGGGAGGCCTGCGGTTCCTGTCTGTGATCAGAGGCGGGAACAGGAGCGGCCACACTGAGTTGGATCCTGCGTGAGAAGCCCTCGCACCGTGTGGACTGCGGGAAGCATGCCGCAAGCGTTCGCTGCGCAGTGCGGGTGGGGCCGTAGCCCACATGTTCCCTGTACCTACAGCTAAGGAGGCAGTCCTCCCGATTTGGCGTTTTGTGCCAGACTGCAGTTAAAACAGCATACAGAGGCCTTGTTTGGTTTGCACGGAGCGTGCAGTTAATGCCAGTGATTTTAGAAACAGATGAATGCCATGATTTGCTATCTGAATTATATAGTTGATTGTTCTTTGGGTTGTCTACCCATTACTCCAAAATAGCTAATTGGTCACACCGGGCTTGAAGAAAGAACCCTGACAAGTACAGGGACTTGATTTTGCACAAATGGTTCCTTCCCTTGTCTCCTGTTCCCTCTTCTTCCTGGCGAGAACAAATTGCGACCTTGCAGTGAAATCACAGAACTGATTTGTTTTAAAACAGCGGTCTAAATGGCATTTAGTATCCTTGTTGCTGCTGCTTTGCAGGGCTGCTGTTAAGCTGTGGGCACCTTGGGATGAGGTTTTAGCCTAATTCACGTTGGCCATGAAAGCCTTGGAGTTCATAACGAGGGTGCGTTCATTTCACATGACACACATCCTTTGCCATTCCTACCCGTCCTTTAAACCAAAGTTGTAGTGTCAGTACTTGTTCCCGACTGCCAAGGAGAGCGAGTCCCTGCCAGGACAAGGTTTCAGCCATCTCAGGGATGCAAGAAGGGACAGTCAAATTCTGGCAATTTTTCTACAGATTAAATGCACGGAGCAGATCCCACTTATGTTAACAGGCTGGAGGATGGAGGTGCTGCAAGCTACAGCTGGGCAGCACACAAGGTAGGTGCACACAGCTCCCTGGCTCTCAGGACGAGCTGGCATTCTTGGGCTGAGTGAAGGACAGCGATGACGATGGTACAAAGAGTCCCAACTGTGTCCTTTAAGGAACAGTCAGAGATACTTGACTTTGGGAGGAGAACATCCCGGGCAGATACAAACGCCTAAACTATTTGTAGGGTCACCATGTGGAAGAGAGAGTGACATAGTGTACCGGAAAGAAAGGGGGACAATTAGGGCCGAGGGCTAGATGTTCCAGGTAAACCCATTTCGGTTCAATTAAAGAGAAAAGAAAAGAAAAGAAACGTTCAGTGAACCCAAAAGCTAATTTCAGACTATTTGTCTAGAAAACCACCTTTGTGGATCATAGTAAGCTTCCCAACAACAGATTTCCAAGAAGAGGTTCAATGAGTAGTTGGAAGGAGACACTCAAATCCCAAGAGGGAGGTAGTAGGATTATTTGATTTTTAAAAAAAAAAATAACAGCTTTGTTGAGATATAATTTATGTAACATAAAATTCATTCAGTAGTTTTCAGTGGTGCAGCCGTCACCACTATCAACCCCCTATATTCAGTACCCATCCACCCCTATTGCTCCCCACGCCCCCCCTCTGAGCAGCCACCAGTCTGCCTTCCCTGTCTCTGTGGGGTTGGCTCTACTGGTCAATGCTTCTTGCACTTGGCATAATGTTTTCAAGGTTCCTCCAGGCTGTGGCATTTGTCAACACTTCACTTCTCTTCATTTGCCAATAAGCGGGATGCGTCGATGTTATAGGTCTTTTACAGTGCTGAGACCACGTGCCTTACACTTAGGATTTTTCCCTCCTTTCTTTCACATCATAAAAGCATTCCCTATTCTCCTATATGCAGAGTAATTTCAATTTTTACTATTATTTCAAATAACACAATCATTAATTTTCCAGAATGAAACAAACAAAAGAAAGCCATAATAAAATATAGTACTTCCATAGCATTCCTACTCTTCAATGTACTTTCCATTTCTTAGCCTGCCAAAGCCAAAGAGTGGGGTTGTTTAGATTCTGAGTTTCAATTCATCAGCGCGAGGCCCTGGGCAGGGGACCAGGACAACAGCTTTCACGGGTCCCCCTTTGTCTCAGGGCCCAGAGGCGCTGAGCGGCGGCTCAGCAGCCTGGTGTCATACTCACATGTCGTAGATACAGTTTGGAGTGAAGGAGTGATTTGCTTTGTGTCCCAAGGAGGCACAGTACGTGGACACGCGGTTATAGGGCTCAGGCACGTCAATGACTATTTCTTCATCAAGCGAGAGGGTGTTCCCATTGAGGGCCCAGTCCCTGCTGTCAACCTGCAAAACACAAGAGGGTGAGCACTGGAAGGACCTTTCATCCCAAAGCTCAAAGGATACCAGAGATACGAACTCATCTGTCCTTCAGCTTCATGGTTTGAGTGCCACAAACATGGAAATGGTACAAAAGGCATATGTGATCATCCCCAGGGAGCTCAACTTCCTATTCATTAATTTTTCCTTATCTTATGTAAAAAAAAAAGTATTAAAAGTCCTTTACAGCCTGACCAGGCAGTGGCGCAGTGGATAGAGCGTCGGACTGGGATGCGGAAGACCCAGGTACGAGACCCCGAGCTCACCAGCTTGAGCGCGGGCCCATCTGGCTTGAGCAAAGAAAGCTCACCAGCTTGGACCCAAGGTCGCTGGCTCCAGCAAGGGGTGGTTCGGTCTGCTGAAGGCCCGTGGTCAAGGCACATGTGAGAAAGCAATCAATGAACAACTAAGGTGTCCTAACGGCAATGAATAACTAATGATTGATGCTTCTTACCTTTCTCCATTCCTATCTGTCTGTCCCTATCTATCCCTCTCTCTGACTCTCTCTCTGTCCCTGTAAAAAAAAAAAAAAAAGTCCTTTACAAAGACACAAAAATGTAACCAGATGTCCCTAGGTTGTTTACTTCTTCACTGCATGCTAAAACCTGTTACCTCAAACACCTACCCACATCAAACTCAACTTTTTACACATCCATTTGTTTTTAAGTAGCCCAAACAAAGCAGAGTTTTAGCCATTTAAAGCCTGCTTTCAGGGGGACACCTCACTCCCCATCTACTAGCAATAGATAAGATAAACCCAGACCATAAGGACCCCAGATGGCCACTGTCCTTTAGAGCTCTCTGGCCCAGACACACTGTGTCCCCTGCCATGTGGACGGTGCATCTCTCTGATACCCCTCCTTCTCGGGGCTCCCTGCCCTCTTCCCCTCTCTGGGCGGTGGCTCCTGTATCATAAATGGTCTCATGCTGGGAGGACATCCCATCTCATCCAACCTTGTCTAGTCCCCACCCCAGCTTGCTGTGTGCTACTGCCTCTTGTGGTCAAATCTTTTTCTTTGATCAGCCCCCACCCCCAAACCCTTGAACCCCTTACAGTGAGAAAGAGGAGGCCAAAACCAAAACAACAAACAAACAAACAAACAGAAATGAGAACAAATGGAACCAGAAATGTAAGGAACGCAAAACCGCACTGCAGGAAAGCCCCACACCTTTGCTACAGGTGGGCAATCACTGTGACCAGCCCAGAGTCACCCATAAGCAGTGACTCCCTGTCTGCAGGGCAGTCAACAGGCTTCCCTTCTCCACGTCACACCAAGGATCTGTTGATGCCAAGAGATCAGCCTTCTGGAGCAAACAGGATCGTATTTTCACACAAAGCTGTTGACTATCTACAGTTGACTCTCAGAGGTATACCAACTCTCCTGCCTCTAACTTACAATTAAGCTGTTATTTGTATCTGAAATTCATTCAAGAGATATATGCCTACTAGATGCCAGGCAGCATTCTAGGTAGGGATAGAGCAGTGATGAAACTGGAAAGAATCTTTATAGATCTTCATATTCCAAACCTACCATGTGATACTTATAGCTGGCATTGGTACCATCTATGTTATGGTGCCAGTAGGTGTGTATTTCTCTAGTCCCCCCAACAGAATCTAAATTTTATTTATACAGTAGAGCACAGTGAGTTTCAGCACAGAGCCAGCTTCTATGCGACACGCTGCAGGAACTCTGTGAGTTACCATGTTTGAGACCTTGGGTCAACTGCTCAACCTTTCTGGTTGGAATAAATAAATTATAAATTAATATCCCGAGCTACATCTCATGTGCTGAACTTCTGGGATGTTCAGGATTGCCGAGACAGAGGTGTGGCCATCACGAGGGGGTACCATGTGCCAGGCCACAGCTCAGTTCGAGTGTCTCTCTGTCTCGGACTGTGCGACTGCTGTGAACGTGCGATAACTTAATTAATTCATAGCATTTCCCCCCTTATCATCTCATAACAATAAGTGAAGAAGTGAAGACATGAGTGTGGGATGTGAGCTTCACCCAAGTCAGACCAGGATGGAGAATAACTTCTTGCCTTTAGGCAGACACTCAAGGAAGTTAACGGTGAAGTGAAGAAATAAACATGAACAATATGAAATTTGGGAAGCATATCAACAATTGAATCTGAAAGGCAAGAGGTGATTCAACTCTAACTTTTTATTTTTAATTTTTGGGGGAGCATTAGAACCTTTCCTGGCTAGATGTAGGTGATCGTATAGCTTTTGCACAAACAGAAATAGGGGTTCTTCTTATGAGGCACCTGCCCCAGGTCAGAAGTTAGACATTGACGGTCTAATTGGATCTCAGATTTTCAGACTGGCTGTAGTCCAGAGCAAAGCTACTTCTGTCTCCCTGATGGCACCACCCCACTTTCTACAACACTGTTGTGGAACTTAAAAAATCATTTTAAGGCTCAAAAGAAGTAAAATATCTGCTGCATCTGAAAGTTTGTGTTGTCCTCCCAGAATTCATGTGGTGGAAGCTGATCCCTACTGGGATGTATTAGGAGGTAATTCGGTCACGAGGGCAGGCAGGGCCCTTAGGAATGGGATTAGTGCTTACAAAAGGGACCCTCAGACAGCTTCCGTGGTACCTCCTGCCTTGTGAGGTAACAGAAAAAAGAAGGCTATCTAAGAACCAGGAAGTGGGCTCTTACCAGACACTAGATCTGCTCACCACTTTGATATTGGACTTCAGAGCTTCCAGAACATTGTTTTTTAATTACAGTTTTATTGTTTGTTTGTTTTGTGACAGAGACAGAGAGAGCGACAGACAGGAAGAGAGAGAGATGAGAAGTATCAATTCTTCGTTGCAGCACCTTAGTTGTTCATTGATTGCTTTCTCATATGTGCCTTGCTTGACTGGGGGCTACAGAAGACGGAGTAACCCCTTGCTCAAGCCAGCGACCTTGGGCTCAAGCTGCTGAGCTTTGCTCAAACCAGATGAGCCCATGCTCAAGCTGGCGACCTTGGGGTTTTGAACCTGGGTCTTACGTGTCCCAGTCCGATGCTCTATCCACTGAGCCACCGCCTGGTCAGGTCAGAGCTTCCAGAAGAATTTTGAGAAATACAGTGTGTCCGTAAAGTCATAGTGCACTTTTGACCGGTCACAGGATGAAAGTGCACCATGATTTTACGGACACACTGTAAGTGTATGTTGCTCATAAGCCATCGAGTCTATGGTATTTTTCCTACAGAAGTCCGAAGACTGCTATTAGATAATATCTAATTGATTTTACAAAAAAGCCTATCTGTTTGTTCCTTTAATTAATACTAAAGTAAAGGGACTAATAAGAAAATCAAGGGTGTTTGAAACAAAGCCCTTCAACCGATCAAGTTGATTTTCTACTTCTACCCTACTTACCTCTTGGTGTGTAATTCGAACTCCATTATAAAAAGACATAACAGTATTAGGTCCCACTGCGACCTTAGAAAATAGTCCTTCTCCAGCACTGGAAATGAGAGATTCAGCAACATACACCCTAAAGAGTAAAAGGAGGCAAGTTTGATATGTCTTTAATGCACTCCTTACTTCAACCACCAAAATATCATTATGGCTACTGAATCCAAAACATCAGTCCATAATAATCCACTGAAGGAGGGAGGGAGGGAGGAAAGGAAGGGGAGGGGAGGGGAAGGGAGGGGAGGGAAGGGAAGGGAAGGGAAGGAAACTTAAACCACAATATTCTGGCATTGGAAACTAAAGATCTAGTCTTATGTCTCTTTTAAGAGTGGCGTTTTAAATTTGCTCTCTAATAAGATTGTTATTATGATATATTCATAAAGCAACTCAGTGCTTTAAGGTTTAAAATTTTTTTAATTTTATTTATTAATTTGAGAGAGAGAGACAGACAGAGACATTCACCTGTTTCTGTATGTGCCCTGACTGGGGATTGAACCAGCAAATTCTACATATCAGACAATGCTCTAACCAATCAAGCTATCTGGCCAGGGCAAGTTTTAAAACATTTTTAATGTTTTCAGTTAATCGCAATTTTCACTGTCTTCCTGGACAAATAAAACATTTTCCAAAGCTAATTAAAGCTATACCCAAGTTTGTCAGCACCAAATAGGATGGAAAGACTGTTTTATTTAAGCCCCAGGAAGAATGTTTAATGTGAGAGAGTGACAAATAGTTAATAAAATCTATCCAATAAGCACTTCCCAACCAAACACTTTATAATGAGCCAGCTAACTATGGCCCAAGGGCCATATCTGGCTGCGGCCCAATTTTGTAAATAAAGTTTTATTGGAACAAAGTATACCCATTTGTTTAGTATTGTCTATGACTGCTTTCGTGTTACAAAGGCAGAGTTGAGTAGTTACGAGGCCCACAAAGCCTAGAAGATTTACTACGTGGCCCTTTACAGAAAATTTTGACAGCCACTTGTTTTAGAAGAAACTAGCCCGTGTGAACTGGAGTTAACAAGAGAGGACACATTCCTGCAACAACTAATTCAGTTTCTTTGGGCACTGTGATGTCATGACTGGTGAAACTGGTCATCTGTAACTTTTGCTACATGGACCTTACGCTTATTTCAGGGACTACCACTTCTTTGCTCTCTCCCTGTGACAGAATTATACATCCTGCCACTTTGCCACGTGACCTTGTGGCATTTCTTCAACGCCTGGGAGGATACATTCCCGCCTGACTCTGGGCTTGGCCACATGATCTGCTTTCTACAGGGACGTGGGTGCAAGTTACTGCATGCCAGGTCTCAGGTGTTAAGGAGCGTGTCATGTTTCTGCCAGCCTCCTCCCGAGGTTCCGTTTGTCCCCTTGGGAAGAAAACGGCTCTGGGGGCTTTTGCTCCTTCAGTCCCAGTCTTAGAATGAAGACACGTGAAACAGACCAGAGCCCAACTTGAAACCTGGAGTCCATCGTAGTCTAGCGGAGCTGAGTTGAGCCCAGGAAAGGGTGGCTGACCCTCAGCCATCCCACAGAACCATGAGTGTAAAATAAAAGGTTTGCATTTGTAACCCCCCGGCAGTTGTGAGGCTACCGGTGTGCGGCATCATCACAACGACATTAACAAAGAAGGCTGATACGGACAGTCACGTCCAGTTGTGTTTCGGGGCTAACAGGAGACCAAACCTTTCCCTTTGTAAGTGAGCCAGAGCCGCGTGTCAATAAAGAGGCCATTCATTCACTGTGACGTTGTGGGGTCAGCCCTGTCAGTTAAACCAGGGAAAAGGCCTATTTCTGTGATGGGAACACAATAGAAATTGGATGGAGCCGTGCATTGTACACCCGGTTTCCAAAACGTGAGGCCAAGAGGAAACCACCTGCAGATGGCGCTCTCGCTCACCACCAGGCCAGCTGCTAGGGCGTAAGCACCCCAAGAAAGGCCCCAGATGCCACAGCAAGAATCCAGAGCTGAGTGGAGATAAGACAGGAAATAAAGCAAGGCTTCACACTCTGGGAGTGAGCTTACTGAACTCGACACTTGTTGTTTACGGCTGGAATGTTTTTATGTTTCTTTTATTCTCTTCGTTTCACTCCTGTTCTCCCTTAGTGAATAAGCTGTCTCGTGTTCCAGACCCTCGTCAGCTGGGCTGAGTGGCAGCGAAGCGTTCTGACCCCTCTCCAGGCCAGAGCTAGGAGGTGCTCCCCTAAAGGCCAGCATGTGGCTGTAGCACACATTGTGACACCAGAGCCCAGAGAAAGGGGACCCTTGGGCAGGGCGTTGCCGCCTACCTGGCCTGACTGTTTATGTAGAGGTTTCATTCTAGGGCTGACTTGTGGGCTGGTCTGTGCTTTGTGGGTGGAGCAACGCTCTTACAGAGACATAAATGAGAATAAAAACACGATTCTGCAGAATACATGAACATTTCTTTTTTGGCTTAAGTGGAGAGCAACAGGGACCACGGGTTTTCACCACTGGGGTTATTTAACCTCACACAAACAGTGCCCTTAAAACCACAAGGAAGTGGTAGAGTGTCGGCCCTGTGTGTGGAAGTCCTGGGTTCGATTTCCCATCAGGGCACACAGGAGAAGCATCCATCTACTTCTCCACCCTTCCCCCTCTCTTTCCTCTCTATTTCTCTCTTCCCCTCCCACCGCCAAGGCTCTATTGGAGCAAAGTTGGCCTGGGCGCTGAGGATGGCTCCATGGACTCTGCCTCAAGCACTAGAATGGCTCCAGCTGCAATGGAGCAATGGTCCAGATGGGCAGAGCATCGCCCCCTAATGGGCATGCCGGGTGGATCCCAGTCGGGCGCATGCGGGAGTCTGACTGCCTCCCCACTTCTAACTTAGGAAAAATACAAAAAAAAAAAAAAAGAAAAAACACCCAACAAAAAAAACCCACAAGGAAAAAATAATACCTGTCTGATTCATATGGATCTGGAATAAGAGCATTGGTAGAAATGCAAGATGAAGTTGACTTATCGAAGTGGTACACCGAACCTAGAAAGCAAACAACGATCTCAGTCAGGTATAGAGTTAGGGAAAAACATTGAAAACATTTCTCTTTCTCTCCATGGGACTGGAAAGAGTTAAATAACCAAAAATGTTATTCAAGTTATACCACCTAGAAGGAAATTCTTCAGTATAAGTCAGTGGTTCTTAACTTTTTTTGAGGTACTGAACCCACCAGTTTCATATGCGCACTCATATGAAACTCATGATAAATAAAATATTTTTTTTTTCCAAATTCAAGACATAGGTATATGTTATTTTACTGGTGCACAAAATGAGCCGTGCATGAACATCACCTTTGCTCAAAGAACAAAACCAACAAAGTGCATGAACTCACAACAAATTACGTATGATTTTATTCTGGCCTCCGCGGCAGAGGCTTCTCCAAACCCCTGTGACCGACTCATCGAACCCCTAGGGTTCGATAGGACCCAGGTTAAAAACCACTGGTATAAGTGTTTTAGATTTGCTCTTGAGTTTTAGTGTCAGGTGTTAATGAATAGCCATCACAAGTGTCTCCTAAAATGCTCATTATTCTTCCAAAATTTCTTTATTCAGATGGTCTAAAAGATACTTGTGTGATTAAAATTTTTTAATCAAGAAAATGCTTTGTCATGAAAATTTGAGATCTCTCTGGTCAAATAAAGCTTGGATAATGTTTTTAAACTTTTCTTGTGGTTTTCTTCATACTAGACGCAGTCTGTAGAATTGTCTCCTTCACTAAAAATAAACATTGGGTTTCACCAGAATTCAGGAGAGCAGAACTGCTTTTGATGAAGCATTTACAAGTGGTTCAGAAGCCAATCTGTAATTTATTCCAGACACTCCAGTCCTGGAATTCACAGCCGTCCTCAAGTTAACATTGCTTCTCTGCAAAGGATGAGTCTCACAGGGTCCTCCTGGAATGCAGTGAATACATATGACACTCCGAAGGCTAATGAGCAAAGAAACACGATTTGGAACTAGAGGGCTCACTCCTGCAAAGTCAATTGTTTTAGGCACTAAGACATCATAAATAATTCCATTAAGCAGTTCCTGAGTGGCTCCCAATGGTTGCCAGGTTCTCTCTCTCTTTCTCTTAAATACAATCAAAACCCAAATTAGTGTTTCAAATAAAAAATTAGAAAACAATGCAGTCAGTCAGTGTCTAACTAGGAAACAGACCACCTGAGTATTTCAAAGAGACCTGAATTCAGGGAATTGGTTACACAAAGGATGGAAGAGCTGAGAAGTGGAACAGGGCGGTGAGGAGCCCAGAACCTGCCAAGAGCCTGGTCACAACCCTAAGCCAGAGGGCCAGGGCAGACCTGGAGTTCCTGAGGCCCTGGAGCTGGGGTTCCTGGGGCCCTGAAAGGAGGTTCCTGGGGTCCTGGAGTTCTAGAGCTGGGGTTTCTGTGGCCCTGGAGGAGGGTTCCTGGGGTCCTGCAGTTCTAGAGCTGGGTTCCTGGGGTTCCTAGAGTTCTAGAGCTGGGGTTCCTGGGGCCCTGGAGGGGGGTTCCTGGAGTTCTAGAGCTGGGTTCCTGGGGTCCTGGAGCTGGGGTTCCTGGAGTTCTAGAGCTGGGGTTCCTGGGGCCCTGGAGCGGGGGTTCCTGGGACTTGAGAGCTAGGGTAGCCCAACGAAGCTGGAGCCATGGGGACCTTCCTAGTGGAAGGTGGAATCAGGAGGCAGGCCTCTGCTGGAGATACTGCCGGACAGAGAGGGCTTCTCCCTGCTCTGTCCCTCTCATGACCCTGGCAGTGCCTCTCTGTGGCCAAACCCAGACAGATGCCAGAGGCACAGGAGCCTGGGGACTGCAGCCGGCAGGGGCTGACTCCCTTCAGTGACAGCAGGGCAGGGCAAAGCCCAGGGACCGGGGACACATCTGCCAGCACACTTCTGAGAGCACACATCTGCGAGCATGCTGGTCATGAACCAGTAATGCTCCATTAAAGGAAGTTCATTTAAAAAAGAAATAAAAAAACCCCACTCTTAAACCACTTTTCTGTGAAATCCATGTTCTCTGGTGTAGAGATCCTCCTGTGACCATCCATCTCCTTTCCTCACACTAACACTTTCATCACAAATGTGCTAAGTGCCGACCACACGTGAAGCGCTGGGTCAGGGGCCATGCAGACACCAACTGGAGTAACGCCTCTCCCTGCTTTCTAGGAGCTGATGCCACCTTTCCCAGCGCTTGCTGTCCCTCCCTCCTCTCCCTTAGACAGCCGGTGCTCCAGACAAACAGAAGGCACCCTTGACTGTCCCCCTTTTCTCTGTAGTTTACACCAGGACCGCTGCCTGGACGCCCTCCACTCGCTTGACAAATATTACCTCTAAGAGGTGAGCCAAGTCCCAAAGCTGGCCTAGGAACTAGCCCGGGACGGGGACTCCTGTGTGCAGAGGGGAAGAGACAGAGAGGAACAATTCCAGCAAGGGGCATGATGAGGACATCAGCAAGAAGAAAACAGGAGACCCAGAAGCAGTCTGCGGTTGCAGAAGCTCAAGGAGAGGGGTTGTGGTGGTGAGGTCGGGGGGCGGGGGTGAGGTCAGGGAAGAGGCAAGTCAGGAGTGTCTCAGGTGGGATATTTGCATTTTGTGTTCCTCCTCAGCCTCCAACCGACCGCTGGGCCAGATGGCCACAAGACCCTGTAAGACAGGACCTGTCAGCTAGTCAGTAGTTCAGCCAATGGAGCTGAACCACGCAGGAGGGAGAGGGGGAAGAAAAGTGGCCACACCTCAGAGATCTGTGCATGGGTTCTTCCGAGTCACCCAAAGCAGCCACGTCCCTGACCCTCCTGAGACCCAGATGGTTCAGCAGTCCTTTAAATAGCTTAGGCCTGCCAGAATCTTGTCAACAAACTCCACTCCACTCCGTTTTGTATTTTTTCTCCTTGCATTAGTTTGAAGAGGGTGTTTATTCTTTGCAACCAGGAGTTCTAAGAAAAACCATCATTCCCCTGAGAGCAATCACTCTTGCTTCCCCAAATCTGCTTCTTACAAATCCTAAGAAGAATGTAAGCAATAACAAGAACTTTTTTACACTGTTTTATGATAGGTGCCAAGATTTGTATTTATATATCTAACGAAGAAACAGGTTCTGAGAAGATAACTGAAAATAACCTGCCTGAGACGATAATACAGTGAATGTTGGAGCTGAGACTGAAATTAGGTGTCATTCTTTATTCTTTTATAAAATTTTAATTAGATATTTTTGAGTAATATTGGTTAATAATCAGTGGTGAGATTCAGCTGATTCACATCAGTTCAGGAGAACCGATACCTAATTTTTTGTTGAGTTCGGCGAACTGGTTGTTAAAATGGCACTTGTAATCAGGGTTCTCTCTAAGGCGGGCGCCTGAGCAGCTGCCCAATGTGGGAATCACAAATTTACATTCCTTACTCTTTTTTAACATTCATCTGCACAACAGCGTAGTCTAAGAGCCCATGGTAATGTTCATTCTGTCCATAGGTGAAAATGATTGCAAGTGAGGACGCCAATCAAGAAGCAATATGGCCTGACCAGGCAGTGGCGCAGTGGATATAGAGCATTGGACTGGGATGCGGAGGACCCAGGTTCGAGACCCCAAGGTCGCTAGCTTGAGTGCGGGCCCATCTGGCTTGAGCAAAAGCTCGCCAGCTTGGACCCAAGGTCGGTGACTCGAGCAAGGGGTTACTTGGTCTGCTGAAGGCCCGTGGTCAAGACATATATGAGAGAGCAATCAATGAACAACTAAAGTGTCGCAACGAAAAACTGATGATTTATGCTTCTCATCTCTCTCCATTCCTATCTGTCTGTTCCTATCTATCCCTCTTTCTGACTCTCTCTCTGTCCCTGTAAAAAAATAAATAAATAAAGAAGAAGCAATATGAAAATATCTTAAATAACAGTTTCACTTGTTTTTGTCAGGTATTATTTAATATTTTTTCATTCATATTTTAAAACTCTTTCTTATAACATAATCTAGTTTTATGTACCTCTTTTATTGTTCTTATCTGAGTATTAAATCCATGAAATAATAAACTACCTTTCGGTGTATCTTTTTTTATATACTTAAAATGGTCATTAGGGCACAGAACCCGTGGTTAAATTATTTGAATCCCACCACTGTTAATAACATGCTGTAAGTTTCAGGTAGACAACTTTATAATACAGATATAAAACAGAACAGTTGAGTGCCTGTTCACCACCCAAAGTCAAGTCTCCTTCCATCACCATATATTTGATCCCCTTTACTCTCTTTGCAAATAAGGTGGCTCTTAAGTTCAAGGATCTTGCCACTAAAAATTCTGCCACAGCTGAAGTTTTAAAATTTGCACCCCTGCCTGACCAGGCGGTGGCGCATTGGATAGAGTGTAGGACCGGGATGCGGAAGACCCAGGTTCGAGACCCTGAGGTTGCCAGTTTGAGCGTGGGACCATCTGGCTTGAGCAAAAACTCGCCAGCTTGGCTCCAGCAAGGGGTGGCTCGGTCTGCTGAAGGCCCGCGGACAAGGCACATGTGAGAAAGCAATCAATGCACAACTATGGTGTCCCAACGGCAACGGAAAACTAATGATTGATCCTTCTCATCTCTCTCCGTTCCTGTCTGTCTGTCCCTATCTATCCCTCTCTCTGACTCTCTCTCTGTCCCTGTACAAAAAAAAAAAAAAATTGCATCCCCAACTGGGATCCTGTGGCCCACGTCTCCTCATTTCTAAACATTATGGGGCTGTCTCCTTTCAGAACATATGTGAAGAACACAGACATAAGAGTCTGAAGTTCAAAGATTACTGTTTCCCTTAATTTTAAAAATGTTTTATTTTTGGAGTGATTTTAAATGTACAGAAAAGTTGCAGAGATAGTACAGGAAGTTCACAATACCCCTCCCTATTTCTCCTCATGTTAGCTTATGTTCCATGGTACGTTTGTCAAAATGCAAAAGCCCGCATAGCTACGTGACTATCAACTAAACTCCAGGCTTTTTCAGATTTGACCAGTTTCTCCGCTAACGTCCTTTTACTATTCCATGATCCAATCCAGAACCCTATATCACATGTAGATGGCCTGAGTTTTTAACTTAAAATAAAACAAAAACAAAAAATGACACATTTAAGACAACTCAAGTTGGATTTAAATGCAAAATGTTAGGATTTCCTATTTTTGGACAGCCTCCCTTTTGGTGAGTCTCTTCAGATCATAAATTGCTAAAGATTATTTTGGCCTATTAACGCCTGCATTTGTTAGCGTTTCTGCTTCTTTCTTCTTAACGTGGATTGGAAAGACACCATTCAAATGGACTAGACAAAGAAATGAACTTCTCTCAAATAAGCCCTGACGACTTGCCTGAGAATCAGAGCAGCCGGTCTGCAGCCCAGCTGACTTACCTCCGGGCATCAGTTCAAAGTGAGGCCTGCCTTCCTCTGTGGACACCAGGGTGGCCAGTTTGCCTTCTATCATCTCTCCATCAATGAACTTCCCATGAAGTGCAGTTCTCTCATCTGGGTACACGTAGGCGATCTTCTCTCCGGTCATCTCTCCATCTTCATTTACTTCTCCTACAAGGCTGCCTCCATCCTGGTGGGAGAAACCAAAACCCAGAAAAATTATATATAGTATTTATCTATGCGACACGAGTTTCAAGAAATTTCTCTTGGGCACTCCCGTTGTGAGCAGCACTGATATGGCTCATAACAGTTTAAGAACTCAGAGCTCTTCATAGGGGCGAGAAACACAGGACTCCTATCTCCCTATTCAGCCCCAGACGAATGAACTGCTTAAAGCTCCATGCACGGGGGCACAGAGGCCTGATGTAGAGCCTCCGACACTGGACGCACTTTAGGATCCTGGATGAGTTATAGAGATTTGATCTTGATTTGTTATCTAAGAAACAAATGTGCCTGACCTGTGGTGGCACAGTGGATAAAGTGTCAACCTGGAACGCTGAGGTCACGGGTTCGAAACCCTGGACCTGCCTGGTCAAAGCACATATGGGAGTTGATGCTTCCTGCTCCTCCTCTTCTCTCTCTCATTCTTTCTCTCTCTCAAAATAAACAAATAAAATTAATAATGATAAAAAAAGAAACAAATGTGCCGCATTTGTAATGTTAGAAACAATGAAAGGAGCCGGAACTAGGTGTTATTTGGGGCCATTATCTAATGGGAAGAGCATGTGTGGCGGGACAGTCTTACCCACTGGCCAGACCGTCTCACTCCTCGATGTTGAATTTTGGATTTCCGGTCAATTAAGAAAATCTTTAATTCAAATGTACTTAGGAATTAGTTTAGTGTACATGAGTAAAGAGAGTTGGCTGCATTTTCTAAGATAAACAAAAGGCCTTCTGGATACAGCCTTTCTGAGAATCCCATACCATCACTTTTTTTGGAGTTAGAGGAAAATGTGAAAACAAAATCAACGAAATTGCACTCGCTTCTGCGGCACGTCTCCCCCCAACTCTTCTGTTTACTGCTCCCTCTGGCCTCCTTCCCAGGGAGCTGCCATTTACTTCCTTCTAAAGGGTCATTAAATGCTTTAGGGCAGAGGCTGTCACAGAATTCTGTATCCTCCTAAGTACTAGGGACACAGTACGTGACCCATAAATACTTCTGGAGTTGAACTGCGATACCAAAAAATAATCTAATAATAGTAAAAATTCTAATCTTAAGGGGCAAGACATGTTTCTTTTCCTTCCTTCCTCCCTCCCTTCCTTCCTTCCTTCCTTCCTTCCTTCCTTCCTTCCTTCCTTCCTTCCTTCCTTCCTTCCTTCCTTCTTTCCTTCCTTCCTTCCTTCCTTCCTTCTTTCCTTCCTTTGAAAATCTAAGGCCTCTGAGGGTTTGATATAACAACAGTAATGCCAGGACAGCTTCTAAAAGCTTGGTCATTTCCCTGACTCAAAGGGTCTAGGAGCAGCTACCCAAAGACAGCAATGTAGGGTGACTTCCAAGTGACCCCAAATGCTGCTCTAACTGACAGCCAGCAGGAGTAAGTAACATCAGGAGCACAGTTCCCCAGTGCCTAATTGCTCTTCGGAGAAAAAAGGTTTTCCATTTAAAAACGAATCACAGCACTTCCATAGCAAGGAAAATGCTTGGAAGCGTTTTTCATGGCTAGAAAATGCATTAGTGATGAGTTATTTCTTTTCTGCTCCCCGAGTTAATTCTTAATCACCCCGCATAGCAGGGATGATACTTTCTGCAAAGTCTGCCTCGAGGCTTCCAGCTATTTCTGAGCTGAAGGGTGTTAGAGCATTGGTGCCTCTCACACACTGAAATGAATATAAGCCATCATTTCTATTTATTCTGTCTTTCCAGGGTCTCACATTTTTTTCTCTTAAATGCTTTAAGCTTCTGGTTCTGGTGGCAGGTGAATTTATTTGTCTGGAATGATATAACAGAGATTCTTCTTTTGTTTCTGAAAGGGGTTATGAATTTTTAATTAAAAACTTCGCATCACTGTTCTAAGGTAAAATTTTGAAAGAAATTGTCCTTAGAGTGAGCTTAGCAACACTGCAGGGAGAATCTTTGCTTTTCCCTCCCCTCATTCCCGCTTGGACCTCATGTCACTAAAATTGGTCTTCTCTGTCAGGGAGTGTTGGGGAGGAAGCTGCTTTCTCTCCTCTGCTCCATGGCCGCTCCTGGTAAGGGGTCAGCAGGATCAAGCTACTGCCCCCATGTGTCCTGCCTGCCACATTTCCGCTCACCCCTCCTGGGGCCTGGAACTGGCAGTGCCCTCAGGCACACCTGTTGCCCCCACCTCTACTCCTGCTCTGCCCTGGGGGAAGCTCCCGAGGCAGGCGCTGTTCCCCCAGGGGAAACCTACAGCTTTCTAGATGTTCTGTCTGCAGCTGATCTCTGTATCAGTTTGGAAGAGCATATAGAAACCCACGCTGCATCTCCGATCCAGATTGCCATAAAAACCCCTCACTGCGATCTTGAACACCTATACTTGTTTCTTAGTTCTTTCCAGAGCCAGAGAGCAGAGGGGGGACCAACCCTCTCCTCTGCCACCAGGCACCAGAGATAAAGTTGCCATCCACCAAGTTATTTTGAAACCTTGTAACTCCCCAGTGCTTCCTTCCTGAGGCAGAGTCTCTGCTTGGCATTTCATAAGATAATAATTTAGGCTGAAGGCTAAAACGCAGCGGCACATTTAGGTTTCAAAATGCAACTACAGGCCCTGCCTGTTGGCTCAGTGGTAAAGAGCATCAGCCCGCCATGTAGAAGTCCTGGGTTCAATTCCCAGTCAGGGCACACAGGAGAAGTGACTATCTGCTTCTCCACCCCTCCCCCTCTCCGTTCTCTCCCTCCTCCTCTCTCTCTTCCTCTCCTGCAACCATGGCTTGATTGGTTTGAGCAAGTTGGCACCAAGTGCTGAGCATGGCTCCATGGCCTTGCCTCAGGCACTAAAATAGCTTGGTTGCTGAGCAACAGAGCAGTGACCCCAGATGGGCAGAGAATGCCTAGTAGGGAGCTTGCCCGGTGGATCCAGGCCAGGGGGAATGTGGGAGTCTATCTGTCTGCTTCTCTGCTTCTCACTTAATGAAAACAAAAACCCAAAAAACAAACAAACAAACAAAAACCCAAAATGCAACTCCATTGAGGAAGGTGGACGCATTCACTGAGTGCATCTCTGACTTTCTCTAGGGACTTTAACTGATCACAGTCACCAGTAAAATGACAGGTAGTGGGGGAATGTGCTAGTCCACATGGGCATCTTTCCTATTACCATCCTCACCCAGGGAGTCCCCCTGACCCTGACTGCAAGAGCCAGTGCCCTAGCAGCAGCAAGATGCTCACCTGCCTTCACCTGAAGCAGGAAAGTGTTAGTCTTTATAAACTGGTGATGCCTCCATCTTTTCCCCTCTTCCTTCTACTGGGAGGCAGAAACTGAAAGGACTTCTGTTCTATTGCAGATCTTACCACGAGCTTTGTAAGTGCTTTTGTCATTATTTTTATTTTTTAATTTTTTTACAGGGACAGAGATAGAGTCAGAGAGAGGGACAGATAGGGACAGACAGACAGGAACGGAGAGAGGTGAGAAGCATCAATCATTAGTTTTTCATTGTCATTGCAACACCTTAGTTGTTCATTGATTGCTTTCTCACATGTGCCTTGACCGTGGGCCTTCAGCAGAGTGAGCCACCCCTTGCTGGAGCCAGCGACCTTGGGTCCAAGCTGGCGAGCTTTTGCTTAAGCCAGATGGGCCCGCGCTCAAGCTGGCGAGCTCGGGGTCTCGAACCTGGGTCTTCTGCACTCCAGTCCGACGCTCCATCCACTGCGCCACCGCCTGGTCAGGCTGTCATTATTTTTTAAAAAATGTTTTATAATGTTCTTTTCTTACACCCTGTTCCTAGAATATAAGTTCTTTTTAAAGAATAATACTATGTAAGTAGATTTGGTTGGGACTACTTTTCTCAGTACACAAGTAATAGATATTTTGTTTTTTTATAAGAAGATAGTGTTCAGAGTAAGGAAAATGAATTTTGACTGAAGCTCTGGTCAAAATAAAATATTAGATAAAATATTTCCTAAGGTCTATTTTCTGAACCATTTTCTGGAAATTCGCTAGCAACAGAAGGGATATTTGAAATGCAAACAAAAATTAGAGCATTAATTTCCAACCATGGGTTTTGCCACATCTTTTTGGCTTAGTAAGCTCGAGACATATCATAAATGTTATCAAATACTTAAAGGCACATTAATTTTAATCACCTTAATTTAAGCTATAATATAAACCATAAAGCACCTTATAAAATGTGGAATAGGGTTATAAAATGAAGTAACTACAGTATAATAAGTCCAAAAAGATGAGAAATTACTGGATTAGTTCTTACATATGAGAAACAAAATAAAATTAAATGCAACAACAAACTATTTCACCATCTGTTTCTATACTATATCAAATAAAGTTCCCACAGACTCCCACATGTGCCCGACCGGGATCCACCTGGCATGCCCCGTAGGGGGCAATTTTCTGTCCATCTGGGGCATTGCTCCATTGCAACTGGAGCCATTCTAGCGCCTGAGGTGGAGGCCATGGAGCCGTCCTCAGTGCCCAGGCCAACTTTGCTTCAATGGAGCCTTGGCTGCAGGGAGGTGGGGGGGAGAAAAAAGAAGGGGGAGGGTAGAGAAGCAGATGGGCACTTCTCCTGTGTGCCCTGGCAGGGACTCTGGGAATCGAACCGGGGACTTCCACACACTGGGCTCTACCATTGAGCCAACCAGCCAAGGCTAATTTTGTCTTTATTAGTGGTACAATACAACCAATTTGTCTCAGCTTGCTTTCATCATGACTAATCATTCTTTTCCAAAACAATGCTGAAAGGAATTCATGGTTGATGGAAGGGCCAACAATCTAAGTCAGCAGTAAATGTCAGTGTGAGGGGACGTCACTCCTGAACCCTTGGCTTCAGCTATGGGGACTTTCAAGTTTCAGAGCTTCATATTTTCTTACGGAGAGAATACACTGGACTCTTTATTGTGAAGAGTCAAAGCACTATCTTAACACATGCAACTTTCCAGCAATATAAGCAGTCACAAGGCTTACTGGGTAATATATCCAGCACACTCCATGCCGAATGTTATCTTTATATTGTCCCTTGAAGATCAGTCTTCCATCTGTGTCAAATTCCTGGGCCGGACCATTCAGCTCTCCATCCACGTATGTACCCTGGAGAACGCCTCCATCCTCGTAGGTGTACACTCCCTGACCCTGCAGGGCGTCATCCACGTAATACCCCTCCAGGGTGCTGGGGGAGAAGAGGGAGCAAAAGGAATCATCAGGCCATGACTCAACTCTCCAAAAGAGAGAATCACATCCAAGAACCCCAGCCCTGTGCTCAGAACGTCTGCTACATTGCTAGGAAAAATATAGGAAAGAGTCAGGAACGGAGAGGGAGATTTCATTCCCAGTCTCCTGGTTCCCGCGAATCCTTTTTCTCTGCTGGAGAAAACAGAGGTGAAGGAAGCCACAGGTGGAAACTAAGAACAAGCCCCTTCTGAGTATGTTTCCAAGACGGGAGGCCAACCATTACCTGGCAATAGACATTCTCACGGCACCCTTCCCACTGATAAGCCACTCAGGCCTGACTTCCCTCAAGAATGGTTCAGAATTCACTGGCAGACTCAAGGATCTTCAAGCTGCCTTGTATATCGTGGTCTCTCAGAATACAAATGTGGCTGAGAATGTGTAAATGTCTATATATTTGTTTTAGATCATTAATATATATATTATTTGTCCGTGACAACCATAATTGGTATCCAAGCAAAAGAACCCCCTTCCGTCCATCTCTTTGGAAGATTTATGGAAATTTGTTTGTGTAGTATGTGTGTGTACATGATCATGAAAAATGGGGTTAAGTAAAAGAAAACCACAGGCTACCCCTTGTTAATGTCATTAGCAGCATGATAACGTTTGAGACCCACAGTCTTAGAATAGAAGAACACTCAGAAGGGTGCTCGTGGAGATTTCACAAGTGCCGCTCTCTTCTCTCCTTATAGAATACTTGCAGAATTTCAACAACCTGTTAGCCTCACACAGGCCAGTGTGCAAGGAAGCCATCCCCAAAACTGCCTTTATCACTGAGATTTAGAATAAGGGGAGAGACTAACTCAAATTATTTTTTGAATTTAAAATGCAAGATGTTTAGCAACAAAGACAGTCTGATTATATTACACATGTGCAGATAGCATTCATTCATTCATTCAACCAACAAACATTTATAGGGGACCTTCTAAGTAATGAGCATCATAGGAGGTTCTAGCAATCCCAATGAACTGTACTGGTGGCAGGTGGGATGTGAAGGGGGTTTGGGGACAGAGGTGGATGCACCTGACTGTTCCTGGTAAAGTCTTCTCTTTCTTTAATAAATGACAGAATGATCGGTAATCATTAAATGAAAAGTATAGTCCAAGTAACAATGGCCTCTGATTACATGGTAATTGCACTATTTGTTTTCTCCCAAGGCGATAAATAGTTCTCTGTCAGTTTTGTTTGTACTATGAATGACAAACAGGCTTATTTTAAAGTGTGCTTTAACAGAACCCTTGCATAAATCATCAAATTCAGCAAGATTAGAATTAATGAGATTGGACTGCCATTAGACTACTACAATTAAAAAAAATAACAACTTTGGTGAAGGATAACTACTCAGCTGACATAATGATGCAATAAATATTACAAAAAATTATTTCATCTATCTTCATTTTTAGGATCACTGGAGAAAATACAGGATGCTCAGTCACATTTGAATTTCACATAAACAAGGAATAAATCTTTAGTATACGTATGTCCCAAATGTTGAATGGGACAGAGTGATACTAAAATGATTTGTGTTGCTTATCTAAACTGCTATTTCACCGGGTGCCCTGGGTTTTTCTTGGCTAACCCTGGCAACCAGAGCGACCAGATTCTCAGCAGCATTCAACACTGAATCAATTGTGTGTTGGGTAGAATTATCCCCCGACGGACTAGTCCGCCAGTATCTCTCAGGTTTATGATTCACTCTACCTGGCGCAGGTCTTGTGTGTCAGTGAAACAGTAATATGGACTCAGACATATTCCCCCTTCACCGTATCCAGCCACTTGTCCCTTGCAATGAAGCCTATCCTTATGACTACCATAAGACCAAGAATAAACTATTTCCTCTTAGCCCAAATGACTAAGATACCCAAATGAGAATTCTTGAGGCATGGGGGAGCGAAACTTAAGTGCATTATTTTCAGCACCTGCTTGAGGAAACAGCTTCGCTTCCGTGGCAAATGTTGATGGGGGCTGGGTGGCATCTGAAGACAAAAGGGACATGGTTCCACACGGGGCACTCCCAGAGCAACATGTTACAGCTATGAAATCCTCGGTCATGCAGGAAATAAAAGCTTCTCGGTCTGGCGTGAGAGGAGCTAACCTTTCTTTCCAACTCTTTCCTCCTCCCGAGGGGGCTGGCAAGCCCCGGCCTGCAGTCTGTCTTTGTAAATACAGCTTGATTGGAACGTGGCCACGCGCATTCCTTTCTGGATCCTCTGTGGCTGCTTTCACGTTACAACGGCGGAGTTGAACAGTTGCAACAGAGCCTGTATGTGGCCTGAGAAGCCTAACATATTTACTCTCCCACCGGTACAGAAAAAGACTGCTAACTCTTGCCCCTCGGTCCTCTGCTCCCCTTGGTTTATTTATGGGCCCTGGGCACGCGTCTATATGCATCTTAGCTTCCATACTGTGTTTCCTGGCTTCTTCCCTTAACACGTATGTGACCGAACTTTTAAAATTCCTGAGGACACAGTCAGAAAAAAATGTATAGGTCACTTTCTCATTTACCTAGACCAGGGGTCCCCAAACTTTTTACACAGGGGGCCAGTTCACTGTCCCTCAGACCATTGGAGGACCGGCACATTCAGTACTCCATACACTGACCACCAATGAAAGAGGTGCCCCTTCCGGAAGTGCGGTGGGAGCAGATAAATGGCCTCAGGGGGCCGCAGTTTGGCCCGTGGCCGTAGTTTAAGGACCTCTGACCCTAGACTGACATATTTGCATCCTTTTCACATATTTCTGTATTTATTTTAAAGTCCTCTTTAATATCTGAATACCCAGAAGCGGTCTTAGGACAATTAACAGCTTTGGCTTCTTCTTCATCACTTTTGGGTCTGGATGGTTTGGGGCTTTCTATCTCATGAGGCTTTCTGTCTCTGTTCTCTTCCCCCAGTGAGCTCCCTCCCTCTCCCAGGCAGTATGGATAAAAAGAACCAAGAGGGAAATGTAAAACGAATCATAATTCCATTTTAAATTTCCATCTGTAACCAAATTAAGTTGTGATATTTCTTAAACACATTGTTTTAGGAATTATTTTTTATAACGATATATATTCTCTCTTAAAATATTTAAAACTAAGTAAAGGAGAACATCAATGAAAAACCAAACCATTTGCTGGGACCTGTTCAAGCACCAGCTTCAACTTCTTCCAGGGTCTGATAAGCAACAGGATGGAGCACCACCATCCTTCATACAATACGCTGTGCGGGCCCTGGCTGGTTAGCTCAGTGGTAGAGCGTCTGCCGGCGTGTTGAAGTCCTGGGTTCGGTTCCCGATTAGGGCACACAGAAGAGGCGACTATCTACTTCTCCACCCCACCCCCCCCAACCCTTTTCTATCTCTCTCTTCCCCTCCCACAGCTATGGCTCGAATGAGCAAGTTGGTCCTGGGCGCTGAGGTGACTCCATGGCCTCACCTCAGGCACTAAAATAGCTCAGTTGCCAAGCAATAAATAGAGCAGCGACCCCAGATGGGCAGACTGTCAACCCCAGACGGGGGTTGCCAGCTGTATCCTGGTCAGGGCACATGTGGGAATCTGTCTCCTTGTCTACCTGCCTCTCACTTGATAAAAAACAAAAAACTAAAAACACTGAGCTGTCTCTCTTCAAAGTTTTTACCCTTGAGAAAAAGAGTTATGAGTCTGTCGGATCTGATTCTTATAAAGGTTCAAGATGACAGTAAAATATTTGAGAAACAATTAGTGAAATTGAGTTTCGCTTTTGAAAAACCAACAGTAAGGCCCGACCAGGCGGTGGTGCAGTGGATAGAGTGTTGGACTGGGATGTGGAGGACCCAGGTTTGAAACCCCGAGGTCGCCATCTTGAGTGCTGGCTCATCTGGTTTGAGCAAGGCTCACCAGCTTGAGCCCACAGTCACTGGCTTGAGCAAGGGGTCCCTTGGTTTGCTATAGCCTCCCCCGCCTCCGGTCAAGGCACATATGAGAAAGCAGTCAATAAACAACTAAGGTATTGCAACAAAGAATTGATGCTTCTCATCTGTCTCCCTTCCTGTCTGTCTGTCCCTATCTGTTCCTCTCTCTGTCTCTGTCACACACACACAAAAAGAAAAACCAACTGTAAGGAAACTCTCCTAGTCATTGTTATCAACTAATAATAGTAACAAAATTAACGACAAGATAATTATTATATTATTATATAACAATATAATAATTATTATATTGTTATATAGTAATGATGATCCATTCTTGACCTTGAGTGCATTATGCTAAATGAAACAAGTCTGACAAAGAAGGACCAATGCTGTATGTCCTCACTCAAAAAAAGCCCAACTCATGGTAACAGCAGGTAGGATGGTTGTTACCAGGAGCTGAGGGAGGGGGGATGGACAACTGCTGGTCAGAGGATACAAATCTCCAGCTAGATGATGAAGGGGGTCTAGGGCTCTAACATACAGCATGGTGATTATCATTCACAATACTGTAGCAAATACTTGAAACTTGTTAAGTGAGTAGATCTTAAATGTTATCCCCGCTACACTAAAATGGTAATTATGTGATTGCATGGGGGTGTAAACTAACCCTATTGTAATCATTTCTCAATATATACATGTATCAAATCACACCATACACTTGCATATATTATGTCCATTATATCTCCATAAAGCTGGAAAAATGCAGATACACAGTAATAGAAGAAAAAACTCCGGCTTTCCCATGAGCACCTGCTAGGTGCCCTCCAGGCTGCAAGCTCTCCACAGGTGTCCTCCTCAGTCTTCACAGCTAGAGCAGTAGGTATAATTATCTCCAGGTTATGAGTGAGGAAGAGGCCACCTCACTAGAATGCGGCTCCTGAGTTGTTCCTCATGAAAACCTTCCATCAAACTGCCAAGCTCTTACCTTGTTGTTCTAGCTCCTACTGGAAACTCCCTGTCACCTCCAGGACTCTTTCGAACTCCTCACAATTATACCTAATGAGTGACCTCAAGTAAAGTTAAAGCATGGAGGAAAGGCCGTCGGGGTCAGAGGTATTTCCTTGCTTCTGGTTAGAACAGGGTGGTAGATGTAATGAGATGAGAGCTGGTTCTGCACTTGAACTCACCTGGGTTTGACTCTCAGCTCCAGCCCTTACTTATGGGGACCTTGGGCAAGTTAGTTACTCATTCTGTGCCTTAATTTTCTCATATATAAAATTGGATTATAAAACCGACTTCCCAAATTGTTAGGAAGGCAAGTGAAGAAGTGGTAGGTATTGAAAGTTATCCATTCTTCCCCACTCCCTTTCTTCTGTATCACAAAAACGTCTGCCTTCATCAAAGCTATTTATTAGAATACAGATGAATATATTTGTTGAGTCTGATTCCAGCAAAAGCTGGATGACTGTTGGAAACAGGACTTTTTTATTGTCTTGTGTGGGAGGTTAGAATACATGACTTCAGAAGTTCATTCCAACTCCACTTTCTCTGAAATGTGACCAAGCACTTTCTAAAAAGCAAACACAAAAAATCCTGCACGGATCTGTCGCCTGGAACATGTCAGCCTTTTTCAGTGGCTCATCAGATGGGCAGCCTTACTCAGGTTACTTGGCCAATGATAAACTACAAGGAGCCCTCTTAGCTGGATACATTCACGTGGCAAATCAACTTTAGAAAATGGCTGGGGCACAGGACAGGAAGTCATGCAGCAATCAGTAACGCTTGGAAATCGAATGGCATGTAAAGAGACGCAACGATAACATTTTAAAAATTGAACTGAATGGATTAACTTATCTTTGTCTCATAATCAGACTAAAAAACAGATCAAATTACACAACCTAATATTACACAACCCACAGCCTATCTGCATTGAAATACACCTTCCCTGTTACCACTCTAGGATGCAGAGAAGTCCTGAGAAACTGTCTTTACATCCATAATCTTGGCTGCAATGAGAACAATTTTGAGAAAAAAATAAACATCCAGAATTGAGGGTTAGTATAAAAATTAGAGATGTGTATATTAAAGTATTTTGCATAGTGAATGTATTTCGTAACAGCCCACTGTGGTCCAATAAATCCCCTCCAGAGCCACGCCCACAAAGCCCACACTTCCTTTCTCCTCACTGCGCAGACGTCTTTACCTAGGACCAGCGCAGGCGTTCAGAAGTCCCAATAACCTAATCTTCACACATTTTTTTTCCTCTCCTTTAAAAAGAGGGGAAATGGAAAACAATAGCTGCTTGAAAAGGCAATTTTCAAAGGAAGATCAATTTTCACATTCATTCCTCATTTTTGGGATAAACTTATCTGGCAAGAGATGAGTGGTCTGACTTCAGGTTTCTGACTTAATAAGCCTGTTGTAATGATTCAGCTTTCTGGTCTACCTTTTGTCATATGTTGAAGGAAAGACTAACTATTGATTAAGATCCCAAAGCTAGCAAACATTCAAAGCTGAGACAGTAGTAAAAAGATAAATAATGTAACTTTTGACTATTTAAACTTAATTTATTTTATTTTATTTTAGCAAGACAGAGGCAGAGAGAAACAGAGAGAGGGACAGACAGAGACAAAGAGGCAGGGAGAGAGATAAGAAGTATCAATTCTTCATTGCGGCACCTTAGTTGTTCATTGATTGTTTTCTCATATGTGCCTTGACTGGGGGGCTGCAGCTGAGCCAGTGACCCCTTGCCCAAGCTAGTGACCTTGGGCTTAAGCCAGAGACCTTGGGTTTCAAGCCAATGAATGACCTTTGGGCTCAAGCTAGCAACCATGGGGTAATATCTATGATCCCACACTCAAGTCAGTGACCCTGCACTCAAACTCGTAAGCCCATGCTCAAGCTGGTGACCTCAGGGCTTTGAACCTGGGTCCTCATCATCCCAGGCCAACACTCTATCCATTGTGCCACTGTCTGGTCAGGCTATTTAAACTTAATTTAGAGATATAGAAATAGATAAGTTTTTTCTTCTTTTACCTTGACTATAGGTAAGATGCTTAAATTCTCTAACAACAGTGGTGACCTCTGTGACATGGGGTAAGGGTAAAAAAATAAAAGGAGCATATTCACTTTTCATACTTCTGTATTTCTTGAAGTTTTTTATTCTACCAAGCATTAGCAACATGTGCAATTTAAAAATAAAATCTTCTTTTTATCTAGGAACTTGGTTAAAAAAATTTAACAGGGGCCATTTTTCTGGTGATCTGAATATTTAAAACTTTATTTAGGTGTAGCATAAGCTGTGTTAGGGGAAAAACGGATTCTGGAATTTTCTTGATATAAATTCATATTTGTGTGAAACCTTATAAATCACACACCCAGTTAGTGGCATAGATTACGGTGATAGTATCAGGGACATATATTTAACTCCAGACTCATCAGATTGTAGACATTAAATCAGTACAGCTCTCTGCATCCGAATCATACCTCAATAAATTGGGTTTAAAAAAAATCACACCACTGAGTTCAGGTTTTCTAACAGATTAAAATGTCTCTGTCTAAATCTTCTGTCTCTACACCTGGTGATTTTGCAAACACAGGTTGCTGCAATTTGTAAACAAACCCTTTGATGGGAACATTAGCCAGCCCTACAGGTTTGACCAACTTTTTAAAACTCTAATAGAAATGTTTTGTTTCCTCACCTGTGATTTCAAAACCTAGCTTTCAGCCTTTTTTTTTCTTGAGGTAATGTTTGCAGACCAAAGCCCCCTGACTGGCGGTGGAAGTGTGGAGCACCCACTGCATTAAACCTAACACAACAGACTCTACAAATTAGGAGAGGCAACAGGGAGAAAAATGAATGGAAAAATGTAAAGTAAGGTGCTGCTTCATGTAAAAACTACTGACTTGTCTACCACCAAATCTTCCACTTTCTTGAGAAAGACTCAACAGAGTTCACAGCGTATCTCCAGTCATAAGTCTGTCTCACCAACTTTTTTCTTTTATTTTACCATGAATCCTGTTCGTAGGTGTCTCATAACAGGATCAGTCCTGAGTTTTAGAAAGGTGACAAGAGCCTGTCACCACCCTGCTTCATCACATGTCACACAAGCAATGATGCTGACCTTTTCGCCGCAAGGCCTTGGTCCCCATCTGTTTGAAGAAGCTAACAAGGGTAACCTCTTGAGGTCCTTGCTAATCCCATCATTCTTTGAGTCTACTATTTGAACTAAGTGCCTACCGGGGTTTGAGTGGCAGGTATGAAAACTAGTGAACTGGTGCTTCAAAAAAAAAAAAAAAAAAAAAGTCGAAGAATTTATTTCTATCCCACAGATAGTAATGGCCTAGAGCTTCATCCCTGTCATGTCATGACACACACGCAGATGACTGCATTTGCACAACGCCTGGGGTGATTGGATGAAGCCGCTTGGAGCCAGAAGTTACCAGCTTGACAGAGGAAGAGAGGTACTTGGGCAGTTTCAGGCCCCCTTCGGCACCCCAAGGCCACAGGGGTCAGTGTTTCGGAGCTGAGTAACATGTAGCTCGTGCTTGGCACACTGGTTCGGAAGCTCAGTCTAATCCATCAATACCCTGTGTATCCGGTCTGTGAAGCAACCAAGTCACCAACATTAAATTCCAACCAAACTTACACTCATAACCAACACGAACAACCAACCGAACCTGCTGGACTGTTTTTCTAGCATTAATCAGTTTCTTGCTCTGATCATCAAACTATCAGATTTAAAGTATGAGTGAGTGAGTGAGTGAGTGTGTGTGTGTTCTGGGTGAAGTCTCCTCTCTTTCAGCTCCCACACTCATTTGGCAAGAATTTTTTTTAAGCATTAACTTAAAGGAAAGTGCTATGAATCCCAGAAGAAGAAACAGACAAGATTCTGTCCTCAAAGAAACTTCCGTCCTGTAGGGGAAACAAGGGATTGATATAAATTATGGTATATTTGCTAAAAGAATCCAAGAATAATCGCAGTGTGAAGTGTTAAACAGAGACCCTTTCCAGAAGAGAGCAGTAAATACCCTGCTATGGAAACAGGAAAGGGAAGAACCCGGAAACATTTCCCTCTGGACAAGGGAAGGGACCACGGGAGAAGAAAGCGCAGATATCAAACCTTGAAAGAGTCCTTCATGGGACTCAGGTGCCTGCTGGGTATTCAAAGCCGGGCAAAAGAAAAAGGAAACAAAATATCTGACCATGTTAAATGGGCAGTTTGTAAGCAAAGCTCTGCTTTAAAAAAAAAAAAGGTGAGGTGTGGGTTGGGGGCAATGGGAAAGAGAAAATTGGAATGAATAATTAAAATTAAATTTTACAGAAGTGCTGTGGTAGGTTTTTATTGTTTTCCTCACTCCTCTCCCCCTCCTTGTATCAGATAATTGACAGCCTGACTCCATCAATGGAAAAGGGCTTCTGGGTCACAAGCCAGTCCCTGCGGTCACCCTTCAACTGTCGGCTTAGACACTTCCTTTCCCAAAAGAACTCCAGGATGTAGAGAGCTTCAGGTTATGAGCAGTGTCAAGAGCTTAGGAAGCGGTGGCCGGTCCCATGGAATCCTGTAACTGCGTTAGCTAAACCCACTTCTGTGTGACCCAACCAAGTGGTCTGCAAAGAGCTGGTCCTTCCGTGGCTCTCTTGAGAAAGCCACATGGCGGCTCTTCGCTTCTGAAGCTGACACGGTTAAAAGTCATCGTTGGCAAGCGAGCCCAGGCATCCCCGTCTCTCCTTTCCCTACAGTCGTTCCCGCCATCACAGGAGGGCACACAGCTTCCGCCACACAGTGTCCGCACACAGGAGGTGAAAGCAAAGTATGAAGGATGCACTGTGAGAAATGTTTAAACCAGAGGTAGAACGTAGGAAATACTGGTGCGGACGTCACCCGTAAGGACCAGCTATCCCAAGACAAGCATATAAACACCGTGAGGCCAGAGCTGTACACCTCCCGTGTCCACCTGGTCATGTCTTCCTGCTTGGACCAGGGTGACGCGGCTTGGCAGAACTTTGCTAAATATCTCCCTGACCAGTCCCGCGAGGACTCTGCTGACGCTGCGGAACCACCGAGGCCGCCGAGTGTCCCCTCAGGGTACTGAGAAACTAGACCACGAGGACCGAGAGTGCGGGCTGAAGGTAGAGGGTGTGCAGTATTCTTGGAAAACAGCGTGTTGGTCACTCCTGGAACTGCAAGAACCCACCCCTGACACGGACAGCGCCACGATGTGGTGTCCTCGAGACGCACTACCGAAAAGAGCAGGTGAAATCCATCAAAGAAATGGGAGACCACCTAACCAACTTGTGCAAGATGGGGGCCAGGAGCCGGGCACTGCATGGTGTATCCCTCTGGCCTTTGACAAGCAGACCCTAGGAGGCAGTGACGACAGAGCTAAGCCTTTAGGCTGGCGGCTCCCTAACCATGGGGGTGACTTCCCTGGTCCCCAAAGTGGTGGTTTTCCCCCCTTTTACCTTTTCTATAAGTTCTACCAAAATTCATCCACTTAAATTCTTTCATTTGGATCATTTCTTCCAATAAAGGAATTTGGTCCCATCCTGTTCCCCAAACAAAAGGAAATGAAACCGCGAGAGCTACCTGCCATCAAAGAAGAAGAATTTCCCGCGTCCATTCTTTTCTCCGTGAACAAAGTGCCCCTCGAATCTGTCTGTGGAGGAGTAGGTGACGGTGCAGAACCCGTGCGGCAATCCGTCATCGTCCAGGTGTCCTGGAGAAAGGGGATCAAAAGGCAAAGCTTAAGGGCTTCCTTGCTCCGCCACCACTGATGTGCGGAGCACCGGAGCCCCCAGCAAGTCCCCCTGCAGCCGAAGGGTCCCTTCCCTGCCCGAGGGGCGAGCGAGAGCAAAAGCTCCTCACTCAGCCCGCCCACTCACAATAGCATTGTCACCCTGCCTGTCCTGCGCACTTCTTTCACCGACAAGTCCGCGACGGAGGGACTGAGCCACACTGCAGACAGGAATCGGAAGGAAGCATGCATTTCAGTGGGACTGAGAGTTCTTGTCAACAGTAACATCCACAGAGCCTGTTTCACTTCACCAAGTACTCCACCCCCACCCCACCCCCACACACAGCCAGGTACTTCTCATTTTAGGAATGAAGGCCCCAAACTGATGCTTAACGGAAGTGTAGTTGAGACAACACCATTTTATAGTCTATCACCAGGTGCATTGTTCTTGCCATGAATCATCTAAATCATCTAAATCTAGAACTAAAAACGCAAAATGATTTTAGATATTATTTTATAGCATGGTGTGGAGGACTGCTAGCCCAGGGACTTCTAAAGATCCCACTGCTTATTGGTTACATCCAAACAAGAGACATGGCCACATCTCTACAACTGCCCGAATATTTATATACCTCATTGTGCTAACAGGTGAACTCAAGAGTTCCTCTAAGCTTGGGCGGAAGCTTCACCTTGAACTTGCTGCTTTACTTTATAGAATCTTCCAGTTTTGAATGGTTAGTAATAACCTTGGCCTGCACCCTCTACCACTGTGTTCAGAGGGCTGTGCTTTAACTGCAACTAGAGGTAGCCGCTGGGCCATTTAAGCAGTGATTTTGAACATCGGCAGGAGTTATGATACTCTGATCTTTAAATTGCTGGTTCTTCCTGAGTCATAGCCTGGTATATTCTAACATTTATGTTTGCAGCTCCTGTTTAGGATTTTTTTTATTGTCCACAGATTTCCCAGAAATCAGGAGTCCCGTCACTGGTGTCTGTCTCCCCAATGACTCTGGTGAGCCACTTTTGCAGAGGCTTCTTTTTGTGGGTGAATGACCTGGCTCATGGATGAAAAAGTACAAAAGCATTAAAAACTGTGGGCAGTGCAGGGACATTAAACACTAAAATGTAGCTTCCAGATGGCTCTCATAGACATGAAAGAAAACACAAACCGTATCACCACAATGCACACTTTAGTCTCTTAAAATGATTTCTTCTAAAGTATATCATCCCTTAGAAGAGATGGTAAGTGAACACTTTTATAAAGAACAAACAGCTCTTTATTTTTATTGTATTATTACATAAGCATAAAATAACAACAAACAAATATACAGTGTCTGCACCTGACACTGTATAGAATGCGTTACCTAGAATATATTGCCATAAAACATGACTACTTAAATAAACCACAGATGATATAGTTCCTTTCCTATAAACACAGGTTTTGGTTTTCTTTTTTCTACAAGGGCCAGGAAATTAATGGTCAGGAGGGAAATAAGCCATCACTGCTCTCTCTTCTCTCAAAACCCAACTGTATGTGACATAATTTAATGACATTTGAGTCATGCAAAATAATTTGGACAATTATCCTCTAAATATCTGCTGATGACATTTCTCTCATGAAAATAAATTAAATCAACTTTTAAAAATAATTTTTATTTGGAAAAAAAAACTCCGCTCATTGTATAGCTAAAACCCTTTCTTTGATGAAATGGTGTTGGGATCAAATTCAATTAGCCTGACCAGGCAGTGGCGCAGTGGATAGAGCATCGGACTGGGATGCGGAAGACCCAGGTTCAAGACCCCGAGCTCGCCAGCTTGAGCGTGGGCCCATCTGGCTTGAGCAAAAGCTCGCCAGCTTGGACCCAAGGTCACTGGCTCCAGCAAGGGGTGGCTCAGTCTGCTGAAGGCCCGCAGTCAAGGCACGTGTGAGAAAGCAATCAATAAACAACTATGGTGTCACAATGGCAACGAAAAACTAATGATTGATGCTTCTCACCTCTCTCCGTTCCTGTCTGTCCCTATCCATCCCTCTCTCTGACTCGCTTTCTATCCCTGTAAAAAAAAAAAATCAATTTAGCTACTGACATTCCTATGAATTTCGTATTTTACTTTTGACTTAGGTAGAAATATCAGAACAGTCATTTTAGCATTTACTTGTATTGAAGCATTTACTAATATGTTGGAAATGCCTTCCCCCATAGAAAACAGTTCACATATTTCAGACTTTAAAAAGAAGTTAATGTTTGATAAAATTTGGTATTCTACTTTAGGTCAATAGAAACATTGTGATAACTATGAACACTAAGGGAAAAAGAAACCCAGTGTAAATTCGTTCCCACCTTCCCTCGGTCACTGCAGTCTTGTCCTATTTCTGAGTAAAACACTGTCGATGCGCCCTCCACGATGGCATTTAGATAGGAGAGAAAACTGAAAGTGTCATTTAACACAGGAGAAGCTTTCGAGGGTCAATACTGATCCCAGGGGTAATGAAGGCGAAAAAGCAGCCTCGCTTCCATGAGGTTCTACTTGTTTCCACACCTCTTTCGACAGGTTGGTGACAAGGGGTCCCATCACCTTAGTCTTTAGGGAGAGAGGGACAGAGACAAGCCGCTGTCCATTTCTTCGGTGACATCGCGTGTTTAGAAGTAGGTGCTAGGACACCTGACATTTCCCTGCCATATGTAAGGTGTTAGGTTACTTGTTGGGAGAAAGTTCTGAAATCTAGCAGACCACTGCAGGATCCTTTGTGGGCCTGTTTGTTGTCTTCTTCCAAAAGGAGAAGATGCGATCAATTAACAGGATCAAGGAACAGAAGCCAGAACATTAAGAGTTGTCATCATTCAAGACTTCCACCCTGAGTGTTTCATAGCCTGGAGTCGTTGTCTTGGGCATAGCATTTAATATATAAAGCAGCGCAGAACTCAGACAATAACAATGAAGAAACTTTCCGAAGAAAGAAACGTAAGGAGGAGGAGATATGGGTTGCTCACCTTTCAACTTTCAATGTTATTGCTACAAGAGTTTCTGCACAACTCTTGTTCAACTGCCATCCGGGCAGCATGTTATATTTGTCTCGTCAGTAGTCATCAGTTTAATGGAGACGGGGCTGATATACAGAGAAGAGAAAACGTGTGCACCTTATTATGCATCTGGCATGGGGGGTGTGCTTTCCTGTTGTCTAAACTGAACCTCATAGCAGTCTCCCAAGTGCCAGTCATGTAGGTGAGAAAGCCAATGCTATATGACTTGTCCAAGAAGCACATTAACTGCTCTGAATGTGCTACTGGATGCTGAGAGCCCCTGTCCTAAGTCTTTCATTTCCCTATCTTTCTAGATAAGGGGAAACTAGCACAACTCCCTTTTTTCCCTGCTGACGGTGGGAGCAGGCACCTCTGAACAGGTAGGTGTGCCCAGGTCCCAGGGACAGAAGTGGAAGAGCCTTTGTCATGAAGATAGTTCTCTTAGAGCCACCAGAACTTGCAACAGCGTATCGTGGTTGCAAATTCCTATCCCTTCCAAGTGTTACTCAACTCGAAGAGAAACACTAGTCCTCCTTGCTCTGAGCGAGGTCAATTTGTGAAATGCGCCAAGTCAGCCAACGGCCTTCCAGGCCAGCTCCCAGTAATCAGAGGGTGCACACCAGGCCAGGCAACAAGGAAGAGTCACTGGAGTAACTGCTCCGCATTGATAACGCTATTCCAGCTCATGTGCTGTTTGTCCGCAGCATGATTTTAAATATTTATAGAAGTTAGAGAAAGGGGAAAAATGCAACAGTCTCACGGTGTGCTTTTTCACTTTGTTCTAAAGGTCACTCTCTACTGAATGGTTAGAACGTGAAATATTTTCCTCCATTACCTCTGAGCTTTTTCCTTAACATCATGGGAACCAGGCCTGTGGGGATTCCGTGCCTCAATGGTACATCTGGGCAAAGCGAACTCCCTCCATACCGCACCCTGGGCTGCGTCCTGGCTTCGGCTCACACTCGGGATCCGAGAGTGGGGTGTGTGTGTGTGTGTGTTTTCCTAAGAACAAGAGACTCTTACATGCATTGTTGGTTTCATAGACTAGAATTGCTTAAGCAAAATAATAATAATAATAAATAATAGGCAAGCTTATTCTGTTCAGTGCGAAGAACATGCCCTCACGATAACGCATTTACACTCATTCTTAAAAACATAATCTGATTTTTGAGGGTAATTCTTTACCAGAGCTCAATTAGTAGTTGTGAGGGTCATAACCGTGAGGGCCAGGACACTGAGCACACATTTTCCCTAAGCACAGAGCATGAGCAGGCTTCTCAGAAACAGGCAGGACAAGATATCATGGGGACAGTCACACATATTCTTGATACTTTGAGGGGCTTGGAGCAGTGCAGCCCTGCTTGTTGTCATTCTGGCTCCTTAGTTCTGGGGATTCTGTATTTCGCCTTTATGTCTGCAGAGCATTTCCAAGCCTTTCCATTTTCTTCCTGCCCTCAGATGTGCCCATCGGGACTGCTGCCCCAGCTCCCTACTGCCTCTTCATGTTCCCAGGGCAGAGCTCTGGGCCTGTCTCAAGTTCCACCCAGGTCTCAAGATCCTCCGCAGCTTTCCCAGGCATCCAGTACAGCCCACGCCCTTGGCCTGTGACACAGCCACTTCTTATGGTCTTCTGGTCCCCTTTCCTCCTGGGCCCTCTGTTAGAGCAGAGCCAGAGAGTTCGTCTCTGAATGTGCCCACCTCTCTGAAAGTGCCTGCATCATTCCACCCCTCTCGGTGTTCACCCACCAAAGTCCCCACCAAGTTGAGCCAGGTTCAATTCCGCACCCTCTTCTGGGAGCTCCTTCCCCAAGTTGGAAGGAATCTATCTGTACTTCTTCCCAACCACCATAATTCATCTGATTAGATATATTTATTTGAGAGTATGTTAAGAACCACATTGTATTCATCTTTTTAATCTGTGGGTAGAACATACATATAATAATAGGCCTTGGTCAGGTAGTTCAGGTCTTTAGAGCAGTGGTTCTTAACCTTTTTTGAGGTACCGAACCCACCAGTTTCATATGCGCATTCACCTAACCCTTCTTTAGTGATAAATAAAATATGATTTTTTTCCCCAAATTCAAGACATAGGTATATGTTTTTTTACTGGTGCACAAAATGAGCATTGCATGAACATCACCTTGCTCAAAGAACAAAACCAACAAAGTGCATGAACTCACAACAAATTATGGTATTACTTTATTCTGGTCTCCATGGCAGAGGCTTCTCCGAACCCCTGAGACCGACTCATCGAACCACTAGGGTTCGATAGAACCCAGGTTAAGAACCACTGCTTTAGAGCATTACCCTAACATGCCAAGGTTGCAGGTTCGATCCCCGGTCAGGATACACAAGGAATCAACTAATGAATGCATAAATAAGTGGTACAACGAATTGATATTTCTCTCTAAAAATTAATAATAAAAAATTTTAAAGATATAGTAATAAATATATTTGTTTCCAAAGCACAACTTCAACTTCCCACTGAACCAATGAGCCTCAAAGAGTTTTTAAAAATCCATAGCAGAAGCTCAGGTGAGGTGTCAGGCCTTTGAGGCCCAGGGCCAACTGCCTTCCCAAAGGAGCTGGTCTGGTATAGACACCACTCTACCCAGTTCCCTTTGGGGACTTATCCACCCAGAGCCCAGAACTTCAACAGAGCAGAGCTCCACCATGATGGAGAACTGAAATATACATGATGTGACAGAAGTCACTTCAAGTTCTGTATAGACCAATTTGTTCCCCAGAGTCAACTTCTTAAGAGGAAGAAAAAGGATATCTGTTGCAGAGGCTGTAAAGTTAAATCCTCTTCCCTCAAATATATATTTTTTCCTGAATGTCACTAAACTCCAACAGAACCAATCTCTAAAGAGTTATCACTGATAAAAAGTGATACTGACATAATATTTAACTGTTGCTTCACAAGTATTTCATATATTAGATGACTCATTAAAAGTAAAAAATAAGCCTGACCTGTGGTGGCACAGTGGATAAAGTGTCAACCTGGGAACACTGGGGTCGCCAGTTCAAAACCCTGCACTGATCTGGTCAAGGCACATGTGGGAGTTGATGCTTCCAGCTCCTCCCCCCTTTCTCTCTCTCACTCTGTGTCTCCTCTCTAAAATGAATAAAATAAAAAGAAGTGTTTAAAAAAAAAAAAAAAAAAAAAAAAAAAAAGTAAAAAATAAAAATGTAGAGAGGTAAAACATAAAAGAGGAGAAATAAAGTTTTAAATTTTCAAAGAAAAAAAAAATGTAGAGAGGTAGCTGGGTATGGTGGAGTGGGGTTCTGAAGGTCCAAGCCTAACTGAGTGTCCTCGGATTAGTTCTTAATTTCTCTATGCCTCGGTTTCCTCCTCTGCAAAATTCAGATAATATTAGTTCCCACCTTGTAAGACTGAATGAATAATGTGCGTGTGAAACATTCAGCACAGAACCTGCAGAGAATAAGAACTAAACAATGATGATGATGATAATAATAGCAACCAAGACAATGAAACTACTGAGAACAGAGGCTTTGTTTCCAGAGGGAGGTAGGTTAGTTGGTACTTGAATACCAAGATATTCAGACTAGCTTTATACCAGCCCCCACAACGTGCATTTGATGTTAACTCCAGACTGTTATAGATAGCACTAAAAGGGCCAAGAATGGTTGGAGAAAAGCCCACTGGTGCAGTTTCCTGTGTGAACACTCGCATACTCTAGATACTGTGCAACTTTGAGCTTTAGATGCCTCTAAGGACTTCTTTTTTTTTTTTTTTTTTACAGTGACAGAGTCAGAGAGAGGGATAGATAGGGACAGACAGGAGCAGAGAGAGATGAGAAGCATCAATCATCAGTTTTTTGTTGCCGTTGCGACATCTTAAGTAACCCCTTGCTTGATTGAGCCAGCGACCTTGGGTCCAAGCTGGTGAGCTTTTGCTCAAACCAGATGAGCACAAGCTCAAGCTGGCGACCTCCGGGTCTCAAACCTGGGTCCTTCCGCTTCCCAGTCTGATGCTCTATCCACTGCGCCACCGCCTGGTCAGTCTCCTCTAAGGACTTTTAAAGATTCTGTGTTATTCTCACTGTTTACTGTTAGATACAACTGAGTGACATGTCCTGGACTGCCCTAAATGTTCAAGGCTTAAGCCCAAGTTGTTCCAGCCTAAGTGACTACATAGACGTTTCAGGTGTACAACCTTATAATTCATCTGTACGCACTAAAAAATGATCACTCCCCAAAGTCTAATACCGATCCATGGCCATACAATTGACCTCCTTCACTGTTTTCACTCACCCCCACCACCGTTCCCCCAGTAACCACTGCTCTGTTCTCTGTATCTTTGAGTTTGTTTTTATTTCACCAGCATGAGTATTAATAGTGACCCTCTGATTCTCAAGCGTGTTCTAATTTTGGACAATAATGTATATAGTGATCCTATAAAACAGAACCTTCCTCGTTCATATAAAGAACTTTCTCTGTTTCTATGAATTGGACAAGCTCAAAAACAGCATCGACACATTTCTAAAGTTGCTGTTCACATTCCGCAAGGAACCTACGGACCATGGACTTGTATATCTAGACCAGGGGTCCCCAAACTACTACCCACAGCCGCATGCAGCCCCCTGAGGCCATTTATCCGGCCCCTGCCGCACTTCCGGAAGGGGCACCTCTTTCATTGGTGGTCAGTGAGAGGAGCACAGGATGCATCTGCACCCATAGTTCCCATTGAAATACTGGTCAGTTTGTTGATTTAAATTTACTTGTTCTTTATTTTAAATATTGTATTTCTTTCCGTTTTGTTTTCTTACTTTAAAATAAGATATGTGCAGTGTGCATAGGGATTTATTCATAGTTTTTTTTATAGTCCAGCCCTCCGACGGTCTGAGGGACAGTGAACTGGCCCGTTGTGTAAGAAGTTTGGGGACCCCTGATCTAGACAGTTTCAAAGGAGGAAGTAGTTTAATCTGGGGAGCACTGCCTCAAGGGTGCTTGATCCTCAAGGATCAAGGGTTTGCATTAAAATTTTACAAGCACAAGTAAAAGTAAACTTTAAAGAATGAGAGCAAGCCCTGCCAATTTGAGAAGAGCATTTTTTCATTTATCTTTCATAACACTAAGGCACAAGTAGGCAATAACTTAAATTGTAAGAAGGCTTCCAACCCATGGACTCAGTTATTGTCTTTGGGCCTCAGGGAGCCCCAACATAAGCTTTACTTATCAAAGAGATAAATAGTTCTGTAGGTTGACAACACTGAAGTTAAAACAACAACAACAAACACTCTTTGAAGCTGGTAAAGAAATATGTTTTAATAGTTGCATTATATTACTTTTAGAGAATTCAGAAATATTATTCTACTTAATTGTATCCTAAGACCTCCAGAGCACTGCAAAAGGAGTCAGTTGTGTTTTATGAAAACATAAAAATGGATTTCTTTTACCAACACAGCAATAACTATGTGTCTTTATGCACTTGCACGGTATTGCCACTCTCCTTTTCCTTACCATTTATGAGAACTTGCTTATACAAGTGAGATGGCAACCAGATTCAACCAAAAGCTAAAAATTATGTACTTAGATGCTTAGTTTAAAATATTCTGGATTCTAAGCTCTTACAAATAAGTATATGGTAGTGTATGAATTAAAAACATTAAAAAAACCATTCTGGAATAACACCACACCACATTGCAAAACATCATGACGACGTACTGGCTGGGTAGACTCAAACACATAAATATGCCAAAGAATATTTTCCAGTATTCACTGTTACAAAATCAAAACATCTCATGATACAAACAAAGAGATTGTATAACGTCCCCACCTTGCTTTTTAGAACTAGAAGAAAAAAAAAGAAGAAGAAGAAGAGGTGGAGAAACTCGGCAAAACAAAGTGGCGAGAAAAGTCGGGGGAGGGGCGCTAGCAGAGAAGGGGCGGAGAAATACGACACCAAGCTAGTGATATCACCCACAGTCAACTATATGGAACTCAGAAAGTTAAGTGTCACCCAGCAATTTCGGTCCCGGCTTGCGGCGCGCCTGCACAGCGTGGCGGCGGCAGCACCCTGCTCGGAAGCAGGAAGGGGGAGGGGGCGGTGTGACTGAGTTCGCTCGGGGACAGCGAGGGGAGGGCCACCCGCCTCCCGGTCGGCGCGCGTTCAAGACCTGGGTCAGGAGCGTCGGCCCTTGCCTTGCAATGATTTCATCTTTTCGAAAGAACTGCTGCCCCGGCCACGGCTGCCACGTGCCAGGTTCGGCCCCTTGCGCAGCGCCGGGGGACCCACCCGGACGCAGTCGCGGTCGCCGCAGGTCGCAGCAGCGAGCGGAAGAAAAGGTCTGGAGGCTGGTGAGGGGCTCGAGGTTGCCAAACCCCGCGAGGGCATTGCTCCGCGGAGACCGCGGGTCTCAGGGGGCTGTCCTCTTACGCACCCCACGTTCCATCCCCCAAAGGGGAAAGGCCAGAGTGCGGGGCAGGGTACGCAACTCCGAGGATGGGATGCCGTGGGCATGGAGCAGCGTGAAATCCCGGGAGCCCCGGCACAGCGGAACCCTGTTCCCGGCCTGCGCCCCGCCGCGCAGTGCGCGCTCCTGGCGGTGTGGCGGTGACTGTCCGGCCCCTGCCTGAGCCGGGCTGGGGGCCACCCTCGTAGGGGACAGTGGCGGCTGTGGGGCCCGGCGCCGTGCGGGTCACAGCACGCCACTCCTTCCGCGTTCCAAGCCCTCAGCGCTTCCTCCCACGGCCCCAGAGAAATGCCTGTACCTTCCACCGCCTCCTCCACCATCTCGTCGTCGCTATCCATGGCGGCTGGGGACCCTTCCCAGCTCGGGGCCGCGCGACTGCCTCCCGTCCCTCCGGGCGCTCCGGTGGCTGGGCGAACGCTGGGGCTGAACCCTGCGAGTTTGGAGGAGGAGGAGGAGGAAGAGGAGGAGCAGTTGGGGCTGGCTCGCACTGCCTCCCCCTACAGCCCTTTCAATTCCTTGGCCTTCAGCTGCTGCTGCCGCAGCCGTCCCTCCTCCCTTCGCCCACTTGCCCCTCGCCTCCGAGGCTCCGGGGTGCCGCCGTGGCCGCCACCCGCCGCAACTTTCTCCTGTAATAACCCTCTTTGTTAGCGAGCAGCTGATCCGCTGACATCACCCGGCGCCGGTGCGCTCCCTCCCTCGCTGATTGACAGTTCCCTGTCCCTTCCCAGAAGTAAGGCTCCTTAAAACGAAAGGCGCTCCGGGTCCGCGCTGCCTCTGAGCCCCAGACAACCATCCCCCGGGCCCAGGGTTTCTCCGCATCTCTGTGCGCTCCGAGCGCGCCAAGCGGTCCTAGGAATGGGGAGGGGGGCACTGGGTACCCGCCCTCGGGGGGCTCGGGACTCCGACCTCCAGCTGTGCGGGGGACACTAGGAAGTTCGCTGTGCTCTGCCTGACAGCCCCGCCCCCTCCCACCCCCACCGACAGCCTTCAAAGAGCGAGGACGCAAAGGCAGCGTTTCTGACGCTCCGGCGCCTCGACTTCCTCTCGCCCACGTCTCCGCTTCACCCGGTTTGCCACCCGGAGCTGCACGAGTGCGGCACGCACGGGAGCGCAGGTGTCCTGGGGTCGCCGCGACACATCAGAGAGCAGGTTTCCCAGACTCTAGGGAGTGACATCCAGCCCCTATTCCGCTGGACTGTGGCTCCCACCCCAGCGCACCGCGTCCCCGCCCTCCTCGGGACCGCCAGCCGTCTCCATGATTCAGAAATTCAGCAAGTCCAAACGGCTGCGGACTCTGTAGGAGGCAGGAAACTGGCCGCACGGAAGGCCCGCTGCTTCCTTCTCGCGGTGTGGTCGTGGGAAAGGAGCTGACAAGGAAGGACTCTTCGTCTGGCGCGCCTCCTTCTCGCGCATTCTTTCCTGGACGGGTGATGTCCCCAGCTGTCACCCTGTTTCTCCAAGTGCCAACCACTCCACAGATTTGAGCTCTTCAAGTGGAGAATATCACGGGGCACCTAGTTCCCGGCCCAGTCACTTAGTTTCACTGCGGCGTTGTCTCTTACAGGTGGCATAAAGGGAGGCTGTAAATAGCTGGTGAAATAGATGTAAATGTACACAGTGTACCGTGGAATTACCCGGTGCCGCTCAGGGCGTCTGCCAGGAACAGCCACTGCACGGGGGGAGGGGCGGAGAGAGCAATGACAGTTGTTCCATTTTGTTTTCTGAACAAGGAACGAGGCGAGGCTTCGGAGACTTCAAAGTACTTTCAGCGCACGAGAGACCACACCATGCTTTTTGGCTCTGTGCTTAAATGCCAGGTATTTTTATCGAGTATTATGAGTTCCTTCTTAAATTCAGTTTTCTTCCGTGAAAAAGAGAACAATGTTAGGGACACTTGTTCCGTGTACTGCCAGGAATTTCAACCCCTTTTAACTGTTTTAGAAAGACAGAGGAGGACCCTGGACCAGGAGTTTGGAGATTTGGGTTCTGGTGCTTCTCACCACCCCTGCCAGCCTGAATTCCTCCCCAGGGAGATAAAGGCCCAGGCTACACTGGGAGAAGGTCCCCTCTGGCTTAGCCTAGACCACTTAGAGGTCCCCTGGCTTGAGCTCATTCAGAGGTCCCCTGGCTTGGGCTAGACCACTCAGAGAGTCTCCAGCTCAGTCTACATGCCTCTGAATGCTTCTGGCTTAAGTTGAACCTCCTTCATGTCCTCCCGTGCAGATACCTGTGTACCAAAGCTACACAGAGGAGGTGTCCCCGCAGTGGGAGAGGAAGGAGCCACTTAGGTTACATCACTTTCAAACATAAACCACAGAAAGAGGATTTTTATTTCAGATATGAAAAAAAGAAAAAGCCGTCACGTTTTGAGCTTGGTTACTCCCCAGATTTTGAGTTATATGACATTTTTTTAATTTCCCCTTTATAAACATATTCCCTACAGGCTGTGGTTTGCTTCCGTGCATCCAAAGACATATCCCTCTCTTTGAGGATATATAGAAATGTAAGACCCGCACCCACTGCAGCAAGCAGTCAAAATACTGAGTTCTTTCATATACTTTGACCACCTATGTCATATTACACTGCTATATAAAAACACACCATATACTCATCTTCTCCAGTTTCCAGCTTATTTTCTGGAGGAAAAAAAAAAGGAGAAACAGTTTGAAAGTTAAAAGGAAACAAGAATAATTTATTCCTTTACTAAAAGGGGACCCAGGCAAGGCCATGGTGGTTGGAAGAAATCCCCCCCCCGCCCCCCCGCAGCATCCCAGACACACAGGTGAACCACAGAGACACAAGTTCATGGGGCGTAGGCTTGTGGGGACGGGGCAGGAATCATGTCACAAGCATCCTGCTCTTGTCTTTGGGTTCAGAGAAGGCTGTCTAGCCATCCTCGTGGTGCTGTGTGTAACGCATAGCCAAGACGTCAAGGGCTTCCTTTCCACCCGAGAATACCCGGAAGCCTGTACATGGATGGCATCACTGGAGGACGCCTCCCCTGCACCTGTCCAGGGTGACGATGGGAAGTGACTGAGGTCTTCCTGCCAGGATGGGCACACAGGTCTGCACCCCTCCCACCACCATTCATTCCTACTGGGCCTGGGCCACCCAAATTAAGGCAAAACATGTTTATGACTCTTAAGATACATTTGCATCTTTACAAATCATTTTGGGTATGTTTTCAATCTTTTTCTCTACCGACTGATTCTTACGTAAAGTCCCAGAATCCAACACAGTGCCTGGCACCGAATGAAGGTTGAGCTCTGTCCGTGGCGATGCTGCGGAGAGGAATGCTCTGATTCATATAAACAGTGCTGAGTCGTGCTTACAGATGGGGCCTCTGCCTGCGTGTTGTTGGCAAATGCACTTTATTTTAGCTCAAGTTGGAGAGCGGTTTCAAGCCCTTCCACTTTCCCACATCTGCTGGCCCCAAATCTGCTTCCATCGCATTCTTTCTCACAGTTTTCTCCATTGAGAGCTCATTTCATAAACCCTCTTTCCACTTGGCTTCCCGCCATTCTCCTCTGTCGTCCTCTGTCCCACCAACGTGGTCATGGGCTAGAAAATCAATAAAGCTCTTAATCACAGTGGGCGGCTGCAGCAGCCGCCTGACTCAACTCACTCAGCAGATCAATGCGCCAGAACCAGCCTCCCTGGGAGGACAGGGACCGCGCAGGACATCCAACAGCCAGGTCCCCGGGTCGGACTGGCTTTCACCAAGGAGTGCCTTTTCTAGGAGGCTGTGGTTTGCTTCCTGAGCATCCAAGGACATATCCCTCTCTTTGGGGATATATAGAAATGTAAGACCTGCACCTACTGCAGAAAGCAGTCAAAATACTGAGTTCTTTCATATATTTTGGCCACCTATGACATTCCCCAGAAGAGACTGAAGCTGACTTATAAGACTGATTTTATTTTTGCAAATATGTATATATATGCACCTTGCATTTTATACACCTTCCTCTAATAAGGGAAAACAATTCTTTCAATTCACAACTACGTGCAGGGGCAAATTGGGAAAATCCTTGTAGATGTGGAACTCGTGTACCGACCCCTCATTCCGCCCTGCTGGTATAGGATGGAGGAGCCCAGGCACCTGGAGACCAGTCTTCTGGGTCTCCATGTCCCTGGGAGGCAGGAGCCTCTCCAGGTGTCCCGTGGACCTATAGCTGGTGTCTCAGTTCTGCTTTATTTGTTTACACTGATGGTAGGAAGACAAGGACAGAATGAGTAACGGAACTCTTCAATAATCATCAGAGCTCATGTTGGCACTGCTCATGCCTTAACAAGATTTTTTCCCACCAAATTCGCCAACTGGATTGAGTTTACAGCCTATTTGTTTTGGTTCCTCTAAGCCAGGGGTCTCCAAACTACGGCCCCCTGAGGCTATTTATTCACTCTGCTGCACTTCCTGAAGGGGCACCTCTTTCATTGGTGGTCAGTGAGAAGAGCACAGGATATACCTGCATCCTGTGCTCCTGGAGTACTGTATGTGGCCGCTGCAAAGCGCGGCGTGGCTCACAAACAGTACTACTTCCGGTGATGTGGACAGCACGCATCACGGCTCCAGAAGCGCGTCATATGATGTGTGTGTGTATATGTGCAGTGTGCATAGGGATTTGTACATAGTTTTTTTTTATAGTCTGGCCCTCCAATGATTTGAGGGACAGTGAACTGACCCCCTGTGTAAAAAGTTTGGGGACCCCTGCTCTAAGGATTAGCCATGCAACTGGTCGATGAAGCCCCGGACCTTAGTTTTCCTGTCTGGAAGTGAGGAGGTTGGGCTACAAACATTCTAAGCCCAGACTTGCTCTGTCCACCTTCCCGGGGAAGCTAAGTAGAGCACGAGTGCCCCAGAGACATGCACAGAAAAACGTCAGGGGAGGACCCCATGTTCGAGTCCCAGAGTCATCTCAACTTAATTGCATTGAGATCTGGTTGCAGGGAAGGACCTTTATCTCACTCTAGGAAGAGAGGCATGGGCCTTTCAGGAGAACCAAGGTCCTCGGATTCTGAAGCCCTGAGTCACAAACCAAGTGGCTGTGTTGGTGACCACTGCAGAAGCTGGAGGAGGGGCAGGGAGAGGAGTGGCCAGGAGCAGGCTGTGGGTGAGATGTGGATGAAAGGGACACCTTTACAGCATGTGGAACACCAAGAGCAACCCGGAACATCAAGGGCACCAAATAGAGGTCCGGGAGCAAAGGAAGAGATGGAGAAAAGACATGCCGCTGGAAATAGACAGGCCTGCCGTCCTGAGGAGGTCTCAGGAGTTCAGGGTGACCTGATTTGACAACAACAACAGGAAATTCAGGAGTGAGAGGGAAGAATAACCTGACCGAGGAAGTGAATGAAGTAATAGAGAAGATATCATAGTTATCATGGCATTAAAAGACCTCATGCCACATTGAGCTTCTTTTTGTCTCTTTTCCTTGAGTCTGGCAATGTTAATGTCATTGCAGTCTATCCAGTTAATGAAGTTTGGGGGCACGTAGGAAAGGAAGATGCAGATCTCTGTGTTTGGATCCACTCCGGGCCCTTATTCTTCCTCTGTAGTGTGCCTGGATCTTTGGGTCTTGGCATTATGAGAATGAAGACCCTAACCAGGCTAGGGTCTGATTAGGCTGCTAACTGATATAATTTGGGGAAAAAAAAGAAAAGAAAAAAGAGAGATAGAATAATTTGGAAACAATTTTTAAAGTGGCAACTGCTTTAGAAATGACTGCAGGAAAATCAATAGGCTCCAGAAATTAGAAACATACAACTATCATCAAAATCAAATGCGTTTTCTTAGGTATTCATTTAATTTCCCGCTGTTTTATTTGCCACAAATGTCACAACATTCATCACAACCCAGATACTGACCTTCCTTGAGTGAGCTCACATTACCCAGATCCCAGAGACTGATATACATACCTGAATTATGACCAACAGATCCGAATACCCATGTTGTCCTGGCAAGCACGGTCTCCCTCTGTAGATAAATGCACTCCAGAAGACAAATTTGGTCTAGACCAGGGGTGCTCAATATGTGGATCACGATCTACTGATTGATGACGAAAGAAGTGTGGGTAGATCGCATGACATTTAAAAGACATTTGTCTTTTGATTGGCATACAGGGTAGCCAATCTGACATCTGAACTTTTGACACCCTAGGCATGCGTGTTAAACCAAGCTAACTTGTTCAGTTACATTGCTGCATAGTTAGCCTTCAATTTATTTAAACTAAATACAACAAAGGGTATAAAAATGAATGCCGTAGCTGGTCCGAGTAAGAAGCCTAAAACCTACCACTTTCATACAGAGTGGAAGGGGATTTTTTTCACTATGTCATATTCTAAGTGCGTTTGCCTCATCTGTCTGTGTGCCATTGCTATTCCAAAGAAGGGAAATGTGGAGCGGCTTTTTCGGACTATTCATAAAAACTATGACATTGACTTTCCTCTGAAAAGAGAGCTGAGAAGAGAAAGGTGAAAGAAGAATACACAATATTAAATAGTAATAATAGTAACTTATATAATGATAATATAGAAGAAATAAATTTATGTTTTGCATTTTTATTATAGGTAGATCATTTTGACTTGGTCATCTTATAAGTAGCTTGAAAGCTGAAAAAGTGTGGGCAGCCCTGGTCTAGATGTTTGCCTAGTTAGCCTGGAGTCAGAATAAGTGAAATTAGTTGTGTGGACCACAAGAGGAATACACCTGCTACAATGTCCTGGAAGAGTGAGTCTACCCACCTGCTCCACCTGCCTCTGCTTAGATGGCCCTGTCTACCTCTGAGACTTTGGGATTTTTCTTCCTCCATCTCCTCCTCCTCCTCCTCCTCCTCCTTTTTCCCCTTCGCTTTCATCCCCCTCCCCTCCCTCCTTCTCCTCCTCCACTTCCTCCTCCTTCTCCTCCTCCTTCTTCTTCCTCTTCTTTTTCTTCTTTGCATGCTCCAGTCTCTTCAAATTGGTATCCCCACAGGGCATTCTATATAGCCAAGTAGGCAGGCTTATGCTTTTAAAGTCAACATTCTGTTTCTCCCTTCCTGACATGACAGTCAAGTTACTTTGATAGGAATTTGGGGGAACTCCAAATTCTTCAGTCACAAATTTAGTCGCTGTCTGGGTTTGTTCTCATTGAACTCTAGTCAAATCCACCGTGTGTGTACATTTTGCCAATCTAACTTTCTGAGGGTGACCTGATGCCCAGGTTCTTGGAGAAGCCTTTATTGTTTTCTTTATGGGCCACCAACAGGGGTTTAACCTTCCTCAATTTACCATGACCATGGGATAAAGGGAACAGGTTTATCAAGGTCCATATGTCCTATGCTATATAGAGTTGTCCATTTTTTCCTAAGGACCCAACTCAAGGGTATTGTTTTCTCTTCTGTGCAGAAGAGGTTGGCCTTTTCCTATGATGACTTAGGCTGTGAAATTTCCCCTTGAGGGTGCAGCTACCATCTACTATAACATCAATGGAGAGCCAAGTATCCAAACAGGACTTTGATTTTGAACTCAATATCTGGGAATGAAAAAATTCGCATGGCTTTGTTAACTCAAGTCACAAAGAGGGACAGGCTGATGAAGTGTTTCTGGGGTCCTTGGCATTGAAATGACACCTTTGCCCCCTAGGCTGCCCACACCTGGAGGGATTTGATATTAAGCCATCCCTTCATGGGGTGCACTTTGCCCTGGACCTGCCTTGCAGTCTTTTTGAATGGAGAGTGCCCTTTCAGGTCATGTAAGGTCCCACTGATCCTCCTTGCTGAGTTGATAGGTCAGTTCCTAGGAAAAGAGGCTGTGGTTAACCTTTTGGAGTATCCTTCACCCAAATTTAAAGAGCACAGTTCGAATGCTCCTGTGCTCAAGGTAGAGGAACTCAAGGAAGCAGCCGGTGGCAGGCCTTGCACTGTCTCCTTGGAGAGCAATGATAGCTGAGCCACTCTGTTGTGTGGGCAGGTCTTCTGTAAGCCCTAAGCATCTCTTCCCAACCTGGCATCTGGGCAGTGCCTCAAACCTGGGATGAGCAGGGGTCCCCATCAGAGTGGGCGCCTTGTTATGGATCAGCTAGGAAGGCAGGGCACTTCCTTCACATTACCTGCACTCCTCTCCTCTGGACTGGCCTCCCCTACCATTCTCTACCCATTCAGGTGTGCCAAAAAGTTGCAATTTGAAGCAGGAAAGGTAAAACACTTCAAAGAGCTCCAGGCACATTGTATGTACACAGAACCCAATGGTCACCACCATCCTAACTGTTGGTTGTATTAATTAATGATTTTGCTTCCACTTGTGCCTTCTCTGGAGTAGGACAGTGGCCTTTCAAGTCAGATCCCATAAGCCATCATCCAAGGCCCTGTAAGAACATGTCCCTCTCCAACTCTATAAGCAACTCTCACATAACCCTCCTTCCTTCTCAGCTGCTACCCTCCAGCCACACTGACCCTTTTGTTTCTAGGATAAAATCCTTTTATCCTACCTCAGGGCCTTTGCACTAGCTTTCCCCTTTACCTAGAATCATCTTCCCTATATTGTCTCCTAGGGGTTTTGTCTTAGTGTAAATCCTCCTCACAGAGGCTTTCTCTGGCCATTCTTGTCCCAGGGACTATTGTCCTGTTTTATTTTTATCACAGCATCTGTTTCTGCTGGTACTTTACATGTTCTTGTTATTTGTTCTATTCTGTTACCTGCTGTCAGTCTCCCTGTAGACCTTGTTTATTTTGTCAGTCTTCACTGGAGCACCTACAACAGTGTGTGGCACATCAGAGGTGCTCAATATATGGTTTTTGGATAATGTAATTAATCAAGTCAATTATCTTTGTCAAGTAAACGAACAGTCGAATCCCCTCCTACCGACTTCTCCCCCCAGAGCTGGTGCTTTCTGAAAGAGGAAGAGGGCAACCCAACCATGCCACTTTCTCTCCACCCACCCCTCCCAGTGAGAAAGAAGATGATTTAAAAAAAAAATCATGGTCTGTTTGTCAGGATTCTCCATGTGAGGCCAGATTCATAGCTTTCCATCTCAGACTGAGACTAAAAAAAAAGAAAGGCTGCCCAGATTTGAAAAGAGAACGCTTGCAGGCTCTGACCCTTATACATGGGGCTGCACAGGCAGTCCTCACTCTACAAAGAGGTCGTGTTCCCAAGGTTTCCCTGTGTATGGTGTTTGTTTCCAACACAGAATGTCTTTTTCACTGCAAGCAATGTCCTCAGACTAGCCCACAAAAGCCTATTTAACCCACTATGCTCAGTAGAAAAAGAAATGTGCTGAAATTCTAGGAAATCAAACAGGGAGAATGAATAAGCAATGCAGTTTAAGTGTTTATCTTGAAAATTAATGCTTGAGGAAAAGGTAGCTTACAACAAAAGTGGAAAGGCCTCTGCCCAGCGGTAGGGCCTAAGGTGAGGAAGATTTGAGAACACCGTAAGAAGCCCAGCTGTCTTGGCCACACCTCAACCGGGCTTCTGATTGGCTGAGGCTGCAAACAAAAGCCACACCCCCTCAAGACACCTCGGGCTTAGGCCTTGGCAGGTCTGAGCCTGTCTGAGGGAACATTCCTGCACGTCTACCTGAGACAGAGGGTAAGTGGGACTGACGCCAACACTTCCACTCATTGAATTCTAGAAGTTATTATCAACGGGAGAGCTCTTCCACATAACCCAAATCCAGGCATGTACTAATTGGAAAGCTCAAGAGCTTTGCCCATAACAGTAATAGAAGTTCTTTGTTTCAAATTTTCTCCGAAGTAGGAACTAGTGTCCTATGTTTTCCTATCTAAAATCTCTTCCCCCGCAAGATGTTATTATTATAGAGATTTTGCTCAAGTATGTTCAGAAGTAAAAACATCTAACTCTTACCTTTGGTTCTATTTGTCAATAAACTTGAAAGCAAGAAATTTGCTTTGTTTAAAGAGGGAGGGGTTCTTTGCAGCCAAACTTCGTCAGGAATGGGTAACAAATTGTTTCCAAAGAAATATTCACTGCTTTCCATCCATAGAGGCAAGAACCAAATCCCATTCTCTGTTGGGTGGCAGCCGGACCCCTCACTGGATCTTGATTTCAAATGGTCATCAAAATCCATCCTTGTGATCTACGGTCTGCAATAAAGAGCAGCGCCCTTGTTTTCCCTGACATTTGGGGATGATGCACTTAGCAATACCAGGAATGTGGGGGTGTATCAGGCTGCTCTGAGTGGAGTAAGGAGAAGCTTCATAAGTTTTTAGAATTGGAAGGTGTTTTAGGTACCATCTAGTTCAGTGGTTGCCAAATCTGCCTTGGGGTAGGGATCATGCAAAGAATTTTTAAGACATTGATTTCTAGACTTCATCTAAAAGCTATTCCATCCAAGTTTAAGGAGGAGCTGGACTTTTGAGAAGACTCCAGGTGACTTGGTTATAGGCACGCTGGCACCAGCATTTGGGAGTCACTGGCAGGTGGGGAGCTGAGGCCCAGAGAGGCTGTGTGAGGTTGGTCAGTAGTTAGGCAGTTGACTGACTTCTGGTGAAGGGCTGATTTCACTGCTCTAGATTTCTTCTTTGATGGTGCCAGGGCTTTGATGCTGGTGATGTTTGCTAGGGGAGCCAGAAGACACTCACTGCTTGTAGTAGTTCCAGGGGGCCTTTCACGGGCACAGCAGGTGGAGGTGTCTGTGAGTCAACGTGTAGAATAGCTTTGCAATGGTCTGTCTCCTTTTAAGGTTCAATCTTTCATGTTCTTTGTTCTGACAATTTTTTACTTCACCGAATTATGCTCTTCCGGCTTTTAAAATATTTATTTTTTAATTTTTTTTAAATTTAAAAACGGAGAACTTAAAGGATAGTTACGAAGAGCCATCTATATCTTTCCATCAGAAACCACCATGAAGGGTGGAGAGATTGGAGGGAGTGTGCATCAGGCCAGGGAAAAATGTTGCAGGACATCAGCTGCCCACAGAGGTGAGAGTTTGGGACACAGAAGGGGAGGAAGAAGCCATCTTTGGAGCACCGTCCAGCTGCTGACAGTAAGGCACTGTCCAATTCAGTGCAGCTTGGACGAGGTGGCCGCACCACAGCAGGCTGAGCATGGAGGAATGGAGAAGTTACCCGACTGTTGAAATCAAGTAGACCTGGGTTCAGATTCGAGCACTATCACCAACCAGCCAGTTCCCTATGTCTCTGAGCCTCAATCTTCTCATCTGTAACATGGAAATAGGGGTGGTGTTAAGAGTTGTAGCGCCTGATACCTGGTTGAAGGAAGTAAGGGTTATGATCTCTCATATTTCTCAGAATATTAAAGAATTTAAAGCTTAAGTTTTGTCCCCAAGGCCACATGGTGAATCAGTAACAGAGCCAGGGAAAAGCTTCCGGTTTCTGGCCGTAGGTTTTGTTGCCTTGAGTCTCTCTGTCTGTTTAAACCTGACATTTTAGTTAGGATTCGGGGCTGAAAGCTGTGAATTAGTTCCAGCTTGACTTTCTTCATTAAAACAAAGAAAAATGGAGCCACCCTTACTTTCCTAATCTTCCACTGCGAAACTGCTCTGAGTTTATTGAGCAAGGCCTGAAAGATCATGGAGCTTCCCTGCAGGCAGGTGGACAGCGCTGTCCCTCCCCCACAGGGCTATGCCACGCCTGCCACCAGCCTGGAGCCTCGCGGCAGGTAGGGGCCGGAACTCCAGCTGCTGGTGAGCCACTCTTCTCTATTTATAGCCAGAGGGGGTGTGAAGGAGTGGAATTTTCCCCTTCTGAGTAGTTTTGATGCAACCAACAGGAAGTGGACTCTGACAGACGCTAAATTTGATGACATAATTAAAGTCATTTACAGTCCGTTTCCAACTGGGATGTGTGTCTGAAATCACCGGGAGCGGCTCAGAAGATGCAGATTGCTGGGAGCCGCCCCTGAGAGCTTCTGAGTCAGTAGGCAGGGTGGAGCCCGAGAAGATGCATTTCTTGCAAGTTCTGGGGTACTGCGGATGCTGCTCTTTAATGTGTGGAGTGTCCATCCGGGGGCTGTCATAAAGGGCAGCTGACAGCACCAAAGGAATGCACTGATGTGCCCGGGGACAGTCTTTATGGTGACCCTGCTGTCCTTTTCAACTCACAATCAGTCACTCCGGAGCTAACATTTCCAGGACAAAGGTGTTGTTTTATCCATAAAGAAGACAGCGTTCTCTCTCTTCCTTCTCCAGTGAAAAAAAATGCAATTAATTTGGTCATCTTTATCACATCATAATGTTTGGAGTCAAGGACTGCAGATGTAACCTCCACTTTCAACTTCAAGCTCAGCCACACATGGGCCCTGTGGGCTGACGAGGTCATCTCTCTCTGATCCAGGGCCACCAGAAGAATGTGGCTGGCTGATCTGCTGAGAGGACCATGACCTTGGTGTTGGCTTCTCAGTGGCTTGCATGAGATTGCCCTGTTTAAGTTTCCTGCTTCTCTTTGAGTGAATTTGGATATTTTACATTTTCTTCAAAAGTTATTTACTTTACTCAGATTTTTAAAACATTAGCACTTATTTGTGTAGATGATTCCTTTATAAGAATTATAGTTTCCTATATACCAATAGTATGTTATATACCTGAAACAAATGTTACACATGTTATAAACCTGAAACTAATATAATATTATATGTCAGTTACATCTCAAGTAAATAAATAAAAGTTGCAAAAAGAATTATAGTTTCCTCTAGATGTGTATTACCGTAATCTATTTTGTAATGCCTAATTTTATTTGTTTTGCCCTTTTTTTTCTTTATAGGTTTGCTAATGGATTATTTATTGTTGCTTCTTATTGTTATTTTTGGTGAAACAGCTCTGAATTTCTTTATCAAGGTCAAGACCTGCTACGGGTCTGAGATTCTAGCCTATGTGCACACTGACGAGCTAGTCTGCTGGTAGAACACAGGAGCCTCCTAGGTCCAAGAGAACCAGAGGGTCAGCATGTGGGCCGGTTCTCTCAACCCTGCTTCCCACAGGTCCGCATGATACCTGCTCACGTAGTGGACTGACTTACAGGAGGGGGGGCTGAATCTGAAACTTAGGAAGCCTAAATCTTTTTATAATGGACAGTGAGAATGCCTGCCCTTGGCTCTTGGGGTAGAGGTGCTCTGTCTTCCAAGGCTGTCTGCTACACAGATCTCCTTGAAAAGATAGTCTGGAACAAAAGCAACCAGTGCCTCTGCTCTTGATGTTCATAAATGCAGACACATGCACAGCTGTCTCCCAATAATCCAGCCCACGGATTCTGTTCTCAACTTCATTATATTCTGCTTTCATTTTAAATTCTTAGGTTTTAAAAATTACTCTTTTTTTCTGTTCTTGGCTTAAATAATCTCTTCTTTCATATTTATTCTTCTTACACTAAAAAGGTTTTATAGTGATGCCTTTTCCTCTGAACAAATCTCTGACTATATCTCAGATTTTAATATGTGGTGTTCTGATTATTATTTGCTAAGTTATCTAGCTTTTCTTTCTTCCTTGCAGAAGTCGAGGGTTTGAACAAAATCCACCAAGATCATCCTTGGGCCATCTTGCTCTCTTGGTTTTCTCTGGAAGCGACTGTCCTTTCCTCAGACCCTTGTTGATTAAAGCCATCAAACTCTTTTTAACAGGATCTCTGTGACTTGTGTGCTGAACAGGGTGACATTGTACTTCATTGCAATTTAAAAGGAAATACAATTTGGATGATAGAGGTTCAAGTTCTGACTCTGCTGCTGCCTACTGGTAATGAAATAAACTACTTACTTTGAGTCTCACTTTTGACCACAAACGTAGGATTGAATGGCATTATCTCTGATGTCCTTTTCAATTTATGACTCTAAGAGATTTGAAATTAGTTTCATTAAACTGGTTCAATGATTTCCAGGCTGACCTATTTGTTGAGTCAGCACAGCCAAATAGAAAACCCCTGTCTTAGAAACTGGGAAAGCCGAGTTCAACCCTTGCCATGGGCAAGCCGGTGCCTCAGTCTCCTCACATGTTTTCCTGTGTGACACCCACAGAGAAGAGAAAAATCTTATGGCCCTAAGGGATAATTTTTCCTCCTTTGTAGCAAGAAGGCAGCTCAGCTGGTCGGAGTTGGCCAAAAGAGGAAGAAGCCGGTAGTGGCCTGGCGCCTGTCCTTTCTGATGAGGCTGTGTCAAGGCGCAGGCTCCACCACCGCAGTTACTCCGATGAGGCCATGCCCTTTACCTTACCCAACGCGTATGGAGCACTCCAGTGACTTTGAGCCCCTCTCCTAGGACCTCTCCATAGTGTATCTGTCCTCCTGTGCCAAGTCCCACACCCCTGTCTGGTGCATAATGGGACATCAGAGCCTCACGAACACTCCTTACTTCTGTGCTTGTAAGTTTCCCCCCAATAAATCTTATTTTCATTTGGCACCATGTACACTGTTAACATGTGTGCTCCTGTCCTTTCTTTAACGTGCAGACGGTTTCATGAGCATAATGCTAAGTGCTTTACGCGCATCGTCTCATTTAATGCCCACAGTGAGCTTGGTAGTTAGGTGTATTGTCCCCATTCTACAAATGGGACAAGCCTAGTGCTCGGCAAAGTTAAGCAACTTGCCCAAGGTCAGGTCACACTGCTGCAAGAGGCAAGGCTAGAGCTTGAGTCCAAAGTGTTTCAATATCATAGAGAATTTTCCTGAAAATGGCACGCAAGGGTCTTATTCAAACAAAACCAGTATGCTACAACAGATTTTCCAGTAGAGGAAAGTAAAGTGTAAGGGAGACCTTTACTAATCTGTGCAAAAGCACCATACGGACTACCAGCAGTCCTGATGTAGTATGAGCAGCTCATAGGAGGCAATTCATACATGGTGATAAACATGTATATATTTTTAAGTCAAATGTTTCATTCAAGACACATTCAACACCAGTGAGACAGCAAAGCCAGGGCTCAGAGGGATGAAGGGAGGGGCAGGCCAGGGGCGGGGCCTGAGAGAGCCCGCTCCAGTGACTTCCGAGGTGAGGCGGCCAGAACATTCAAGTTTCACGCAGCTCCTCACTGCTTCCTAACTACTCTGTGAACGCTTACCTCCCAGGTCTCATAGGGAGATTACTGGGAGCCAGTGAGAGTGCCTAGCACTGCTGCTTGAGGAGACAGTCTGTGTTCCTGCTGCTGTTATGGAAGTCTGTGACTAGGGACATCTGCTTTATAAAGGCTGATGGGGGGAAATCTTCATTTTTAAAGTAATTAACTTTTTTGTTTCATGAGCTAAAAATGACCCCTCGGATTCAATGTGCTTCAGGCCCACATGGGGCTGTAAAGATCCCCTACCTTCCTACCAGCATTTTATTACAAAATATCTGTTCATTCTTTTCCATAAGGCTCAAATGTCCTACTTCCACATGCTATTTTCAGTTTTTGTGAGCAAAAAACTCTTCTGAGATCTGCCAGCATTTGTATTAACACATTCCCTTCTTTTCTCCATGGCTCCGTGTGACATTCTCTGGAGTCTAAGTAGGGAGGGCCCAGTCTTCTAGATTCTGCCTTGAGTCAACTTGCAACAGGTTTAAACAGATTATCACTTTGGGCAGCCAGAAGTCCTCAAAGTGCCCCTGGGAGACTTGCGATAGCAAAGATGTGTATACTTTCAACACCCAGATATGCACGTGCATACGTCCGCGGCTGGGTTGTGTCTAAACCAGTGGTTCTTAACCTGGGTTCTATCAAACCCTAGGGGTTTGATGAGTCGGTCTCAGGGGTTCGGAGAAGCCTCTGCCGCGGAGGCCAGAATAAAGTAATACCGTAATTTGTTGTGAGTTCATGCACTTTGTTGGTTTTGTTCTTTGAGCAAGGTGATGTTCATGCACAGCTCATTTTGTGCACCAGTAAAAAAACATATGCCTATGTCTTGAATTTGGAAAAAAAAATCATATTTTATTTATCGCTAAAGAAGGGTTCAGTGAATGCGCATATGAAACTGGTGGGTTCGGTACCTCAAAAAAGGTTAAGAACCACTGGTCGAAACACTGAGGTGAGTGTTCACACGGGGCTTGTGAAGTAAAACACAAGACTTTCCTGTCACACTATAAATCTATACGCAGCTACATGAGCTGTATGGAGAGCCACACAGAAACACACGCACCTATCCATACAGAAATAGATACATTATACAGAGAGAGATGATAGATATATGGAAGCCTTCCTGTAAGAAGCTCACAAGCCTTAATAGATTCATGAGTTCAAAGGATGCAAGGAACCAGAAAAAAAGTAAAAAATGGCACTAACTTAAGAGAATAGATTCACAGTCATAAGCAAAAAAAAAAAAAAAAGTCCTGGAATTTCATATAAATGATGTTCCTGGGTTGGAATCTGGGACGAGGAATAATTTCAACAGTGTAATTCACTGTGATTCCTCAGTATGCACGTGGAAGAACTGTGATCTCCACAGCAATGTCCCCAGCAGGAAAGTGGTTACCTGTTGAATTAATGTCCTTTAAATCTACGTATTTGCCATTTTATTGATTCCAAATTCTCCCATATTAACCTTCTAATACTATAATTAATTTGGTTCTCTAAGAGGTCTCTAACTACTGCTCAACATGACAGAAATTTAGTACCTGTAATACCAAGGACAGTTAGTTCTCTTGGTGGGTTTCTTGTGTGTGTGTGTGCTTCTTAGGGAAATATTAATCAGGCATATGTCCCATGCAAAGTAATAAATGTATCTTGGTGGTGTATAAATTAGTCTCCTGAGAGTTTGGTTAATAAAAGTTCATTGAGTAGAATTTGAGCTAAGAAAAATTGAGTTTCTTCAACATCAGCCAACATAGAGCATCCTCAGGGAATTCACTGTAACCCCTCATAAGTAAAAAAAAAAAAAAGCAAAGTAACAAAACCAAATCTCCTGTGTAGCAGCAGGGAGAGGGACAATCTGAAATAATGGCGTCAATACTGAAAAAGAGAATGACTGCAATATTTGGGTAACAAATTCTTCTGCAAGGTAGATGGTTTCTAACTGTTTGCTTTGAGCTGTATTAGACAAGAACCTAATCACATTTTTAGCTGGCAGAGAGCTGGTAGACCATAACAAATAATGTTAGATGCTAGATCACTGTGTGATTGCTGGTCTATAACTTGGATGGTATTGAGAGAGTTAAGTCAAATTGCACAAAATTCATTCCATTTTTACCCACGTGTTATATTTCAGTAATATTCTTTGGTGCTTGTGTCTGCAAAAAATAAAAATAAGAAAAGGATTAAGAAAGAAGCCTGTATCATTTAGCCATAAGTACTATTAACTAAAATAAGCTAGGACTAATTTTAAAAAAAGTCTCATTAAGAGATTTTCAATAAAATTTTACTTTTTATATTTAATAAATATATATGTTGTTTTGTTGAGCATACTACTAATACATACTACTAATAATTGCAATAGTAGCTTAATTCAAAATAAAAAATTTGAACCCTCACAGTCTCATAGTTATAAGAAAATTTAATAAATTTGTATTGCAACTTCTATACATATGTTAATGGCAAAGATATTTGAAGAGTGGTTAATAGAAACTTTTAAGAATAAAGTACAGTATATCACCAGCTCTGTCCAGTTGGCTCAGCAGTAGAGCATTGGCCTAGAATGTGGAAGTCCTGGGTTCGATTCCTGGTCAAGACTCACAGGAGAAGTGATCATCTGCTTCTCCACTCTTCCCCTTCTTCCTTATCTTTCTCTCTCTCTTCCCCTCCCACAACCATGGCTCCATGGTTCAAGCAAAGTTGGCCCTAGGCATTGAGGATGGCTCTATGACCTGGGCCTCAAGAACTAAAATTAGCTCCATTGCTCAGCAACAGAGCAACGCCCCAGATGGGCAGAGCATCACTGGGTAGGGGGCTTGCTGGGTGGATTCCAGTCAGGGCACATTCAGGAGTCTGTCTATGTGCCTCCCCGCTTCTCAATAATAATAATAATAATAATAATAATAATAATAATAAAGTATATTACCTTAGCATGCAATACAATGGAGGAACTAGAATGGAAAAACAAGCTCTAGGAGAAAAAGGTACAACACAAAATTTCTAATTGTCAAGAGGAGCTTATTCTTGTGTTTTAAAAAATGGATATTGTGGCTCTCAAATTGCTGTGGTTTTTATTCCACTAGATGCATTTTTAAAAAAAGTGATACAATGGTTTTATTTTAAAATGGCAATATTTATTATATAATATACTGGGAAAGCTGTTCTCAGTGTGTGGTTCTTGAGCCATCAACACTGGGATCACTTGAGAACATCACAGAAATGCCGGTTCCCAGGCCCAGCCCCAGCCCCATGGAAACAGAGCTCTGTTTTAACCCACCCTCCGGTGATTCCCACACAGGTTCCACTGTGGGAACCACTGCCTCAGACATGACAGCCTTTGCAGTTCCTTAAACATATAATGAGAATCTTTTTATATCAATGTCAAACGGCTGAGGGGACTCACGGTCTTACCAAATTTTATCTGAGGCATACACAAGCAAAAATGTTTGTGGACCATGACACCAGACCCTGCATTTTTTCATATCTTTATACAAAAGAGAGTTGTTCCCTGAGGAGGGAGTCGTGCACAGAATGGGTGTGGAGGATGGTTGCACGTAGGGACAGGACAGGATCTGGATGCACATGAGAGGTAAACATGGCTGGCAGAGGGGACCGTCTGAGAAACGCTCAGAGGTGGGACTGAGGGGACAGGCAGGTCACACTGGAGCCTGGGGCGTGGGGAGAGAGTAGTTGGAAACAAGTCTGGAGAGACACGATGGCAGTGATGCCAGGACTTGACTTTGAGCTGTGCTTTGTTGGCTCCCGTCTGTAGTCAGGTGAGGAGAGGGAGTGAGAACAGGTGCCGGGCTGGCACACCGGAGCCCATTCTCATCCCAGGGGAGTCACCACGCTTTGTTAGCTGACGCAGTCCCTGCCCTCTATCACTGAAAAGTACAGATGATGCCCACCTGGGGTTTAATGGGAAACATATTCGGTCTTTGCCCCTGGTCTCTGGCACAGAGCTCCTCAACCCTCGGAATTTTCTGAGCCAGGGGCGTGTCCTTAGCATTCCAAGGGCTGCTTTGCAGCACACCTGACTTTCTGCCAACAGTGACTTAAGGCGGTGCCCCTAGGTAGCATCTGAATGGGGCTGGCCACCAGAAGGACGAAGTCATTAGAAGGTTGGAACTTTTAGTCCCACTGACTGGCTTCTGGGAAGGAGGCAGTGGTGGTGAGGGGGTGGTGGTGCTGTCCCGCCATAAGCTCTACAAAACCTCTTGAAGAAGATTTGATGACCTTCTGGGTTGGGGAGAGCATCCACGTGCTATGTACCCATTTGCCTCTGTTCATACCCTGTCATGTAAGTAAATGTTCCTCTGTGTTCTATGGGCAGTTCCAGCAAATTAATCAATCCCACGGAGGGGGTTGTGGAACCTATTTATCACTAGTTGGTCATGAGCACAGGTGACAGCCTGGACTTATGGTTAGTGTCTGAAATGCGGACTGTGGGGGACTACAGCCCTAATGACTGGGATCTGAGGCTATCTCCAGGTAGCGTCAGAATTGTTATATTTGTTAGGCACCCAGTCAGTGTCCACTGAGAACTGAGCTGCCTGGTGGTGTTAGGAGACACACGTGACGACCTAACCCAGAGAGGCGAGCAAACTCCGGGGACTGAGGGAGTCTGGTTGCTGTTCTAGGCGGCCATGTCCATCTGTTGCTTTGGGCTCCAGCCTGATTCCTTGATTCCTTGTTTGCAATCCTTGCCGTTCCCTAAGTAGACACCATGCCCAGTGGGGGAGGGGAAGAAATCTCCCTTCTCTGCTCTGGGTCTTTTGCCTGGTTGCATAATCAAATCAGCAGGAGAGATGGACAAGAGAAAATGAAATTTAATTTTGCGCACCCGGGAACCGCCTCCACAGGAGACAGTCAGAGACCTTGCTTACACGAGACGTTCAGGGACAGAAAGGGAAAGGGAGACGTATATGACATCCTGAGGCAGGGTTAAGGTAAGGGACCTTGGGGCTTGAGAGGGTCATTGCAGGACGATAAGAAAAGCAGATGTTCTATAAGTAGTAATTGCCCTGCCATACAGATGGGTCAGAAGAGGCTATCTCTGACAAACTCGTCCTATGGGCAAGACCTCTAATTCAAACTCCTCTAGATAGCTAGCTAAGGAAGGGGGAGGGGAGGCAGAAGTTTCTCTTGATCAGGCAGGGTGCCTGGCGCATTACCAACCCTGCACCCACCTCCTGAGATCAATGAGGGGTCTGCAAAATGCCAGGAGTTGTTCAGGCAGAAGGAATTCACAGATTCCTGGAGCACATTATTGTTTTCTTTGTTTCTATTTAACTAAGGACTGGCCAGAGAGAAAAGGCATTACATCATCCGAGCAATCTCTCATTGGCCGCCCATTCCCCAAGGGGAGGGTCCTCTTTCCAGTGGCTGAGTTCTAAGTATTCTATGCAGTCCAGAGGACTGTCCTGTCACTTCGGTTTCCAGGTTCAGAGCCTCTGATGTCACTAGGGTTAGGGCAGGAGAGGGAGAGCGCGCCGTGATGGTAAATTCAAGTTGACAGAATGGTGCACCTTAGACTCAGCTTCTCGGGAGTCTCACGCCATCCCTTTTAAGGCTGCTTTCGGTTTTTGCCTCCCAACGTGAATTCATAATGTAATATGTATGAGGGACAGGGATAATGAAACTGTGACACCAGCTCTTCTATTTAGTGTCCTATAAAATGGGATGCAAATGAATTGGTTCTGTCGGGGCATTTTATCACAAAGCTTCCATTTACAGTTTTTGCAAGGATTGCTGCCTGTGAGCTGATGAGTTTCCAGTGCCATCTCATGTTTCATTATCTGTCTCATTTCTTGCTGGTTAATAATGACAGAAGTGATATTTATTTATTTATTTATTTATTACAAGAAGTCTTATACAATAATGTTGAAGAAAAGGAAGAAATGGTCCCAATTTCTTTCCTCCAGATTTTCATTTGGTGTTCCTTTCAGATGAGAAGAAGGAGAATGAATATCTCATTGACTTGGCAGTTACAAATCAACAGCATCCATCAAACAGTCCCAATCATTTGATGGAACAAAAAAAACAAGGTAAAGAATAAATTTTCAAAGGGATTTTATTAAAAAAAATAACCCCTGGGTATGTACCATAATAAAACTTTTTGTGACCTTTTTCTTTTCTATTTCTGAGCTCCCTTCTAGTGAAATTACCTGGTGGTGAACAGAACCAGAGCCACGGCTTGTCCTTGGTTTCTGAAATAATGAAAAGTAGCATCGTCTGATGACTTAGCATCTTTCTTAGGAACTTGAGGTGCCCCCCACATGGCCCCTACATGCCCAATCTCAGGCATCTTCCCTCTGGGCTCGCGGGGACTAGGGGTGGGAAGCATGGCCATGCTGGCCTTCTCCTGGCCTGGAGGAAGCCCTGGGGGGGGGGCATGACTTTTCTGAGGATGCGCAGGCCCTGAATCAAGTGAAACCCAGGAGCTGGGCACCCCTGGGCAGAGCGCTGCCCATCTGGGGCTGTGCCAGGGTTACACACCCAGCAGCCTCCGGGGCAGGTCCTCCTAGATGGGCTGCATGGCAGCCAGCGCTCCGGAAGCCTGTTAGCATCACAGAACTCAGGAAGATCTGCCCCAGGACATATGTTTCTTCTATCACTCACATTCTTCTTTTTGGCACAGAGGCTACTGGTCAAATAAGTTTGTAAATATGATGTATATGTTTGCTTGCTTATAGTTTGCATTGGGTGTTGGGGACAGGCTGTAAGCAGGCAGGGTTGTTATAGCCTAAGGAAGTGATGGGCAACCTTTTTATAAAAACCACCCACTTTGGCAGTGCTGGTCAACCTGGTCCCTACCGCCCACAAGTGGACGGTCCAGCTTTCATGGTGGGCGGTAGCAGAGCAACTAAATGGTGCCGTGATTGGCCCACCATGAAAGCTGGACCGTCCACTTGTGGGTGGTAGGGACCAGGTTGACTAGCACTGCAAAAGTGGGTGGTTTTTATAAAAAGGTTGCCCATCACTGGTGTAAGGCTTAGTTTTAAGACTAAGCCTTTCCCACCCTTTTAATACTAAGATCTTTTCAAAACTAAGCTTTTCCCCACACCCTTGACTGTTGCTTGATGTAGGGTGATACACTCTCATGAGGAGTTTCATTATGCCTCAGATAACTGACTTTGTATCAGAGACTTCATTTTTTTATATTGAATTAAAGGTTTTGATTTCTACATTATAAAATGAGGCAAGGAGCCCATGTTAGAGGAGAGCAGAGAAAGGCCACGTGAAGGAGAGGAGAAGCAGTCAAGATGGCGAAGTGCTGAAGGAGAAGCCAGTTTTTGCAGAGTTTGTGCAGAGAGAAGGAGATGGGGAACAGAGGTGAATAAGACTGGTGAGGTAAAACCTTTGACTCTAGGAAACTTGGATAAGTCAGTGGCTTTGGGAGCCCTGAATGGAAAGGGAAGTGTTTTCCTACTGTGTGTATTTCTTGCCCGCCGGGTGCATGCTAGGATTAAAGCTAATGGCCCACCAGTTCTTGGCTCTGTTGTTTCATTACCATCTGTCTGAATCAGATATGAACTTGCACGGGCCAGGCGGCTGTGATGGTAGTCGTGGCTACTGACTTTATAGAGGCCAAATTCACTGCAGTGGTGTCCAAAGGCATCCTCAATACAACGATGTTTTGTGAAGGGCTTTTCTGTTTTCAGAGAGGGTGCGGGGTGATCTTCTTACATCTGAACGTTAAGAGCCAATATGGCTTTGTAGTTCAAAGCTCGGGCTTTGGAATTAGACTGGGTTGGGCTCCTGAATTCAACATTTACTTGCTGTGTGGCCTTGTTAATGAAAATGTTCAGAGTCTCAGTTTCCTTCGTTGTGAAGCTGGGACACAAAATCCACATCGTAAGCTTGGTATGTGAATGAAATGAGACTGTATATAAAATGCCGAACACACAGTAAAGATTCAAAGAAATGAAACTTCTTCTCACATTACGATTGGAAATCCGATCCATTGTGGGAGAGCTGCTGACTGCTGGACCCCTTTCTCTCTGCAGAATCACCCCGCTGGGGGTAGGCCTGGGAGAGATGGCGTGGGGAAAAAAATGGTTTTGGTCTCCACTTAAAGAGTCCCTCTCTTGGGTTCTTCAGGGCTGGGTCAAGGCCGGGATGATTCCCAGGTGCTCACAACCCCACCGTGAGCACCCCAGGGTCAGGTACAGGGTCTGGAGCCCACTGAGAGCAGTGGACAGGCCCCTCTACCAACAGGCCTTGCTCAGTGCTGTGGTTTCCTGTATGCTTTCTGCCGTTTACTGGACTTGGAAACCGTCTACTGGGCTATCATGTCAGAGGGCAGAACATTTCCAGTCCTTAGAAGAATATCTTTTCACAGAAGTGTTACTGCTGGAGGCAGAGTGGAGACTCAGATGATCCTGGTAAATAAAGTCAGGCAATAGCTTTTCCCATCAATCTACTCATAGCCACTGACATGGAGGGAGGGTGTCAACCACCTATGTGGGCAGGTAAGGCCCTGAGGCTTGTGTTGCCTCCACCCTGGCAGAATGATTTCACACCCAGGGGAGAAAAGAGTTCAGAGCCTGAATTGAGAAGGGCTGGTGACTAAGGCTTGTGACATTCTGAGGCTCAAGAGCCCTTGTGCTGTCAGCCCTCTGGGTGTGACCAGAGGGTGTTCTGACCTCACCAGAGAGACAAAGCTGGTCTCCCCCACTGAGTTTGGAGTTTCAGAGATGGAGGCGTGCCAGCCTCACAGGCACCCAGGAGCAGCAGGGGTTCTGGGTGGGGGGAGCAGCCACAGCTTGGAGGGGCTTCTCTGGGGCCAGGATTGAGGTCCCCTCTCAGCCACGCTTGTAACTTTAGGGACACTATAAATACACATGCTGGAAATTCCCAGATACACTCAAGGGAGAGGAACTTGATGTCAAGCTAGCGGAGACCATGAGTCATAGAGATGTGAATATTAATGTTGATGAAATCTCATTTGTGGTCACAGACGAGTGAAGCCTGAGATATTTTGGCTATGGAGACACAGAAACAACTGCCACAAGATGAATTCTTCAGGATGGCGCAGTCGATTCTCTCACCTAAGTGTTTATTATCATCCACTTAAAAAAAGCCAAAAACAGCTCAAGATTTAAGCTGGGCTTTCTGGGGGCCCGTTTGGTGGAAAACTCAATTACCACTAAACGGCAAATGACTTGGTTGGGATATTTCACTCCCTTGATTGATTTAACCAGAGACTTGGCATTATGTGACTGACTTTCAGTCAAGACAGGAGGATTTAAAGGATTTAAGAAGTTCCCTGGGTCGGCATTCAGTGCATTAAACTCAGAAGAGGGTAAAGACGTCTGTCTCGGACGCCTTTGGCACCCAATTGTCTGCTCAACACCTCCATTAAATGTCACATAAGCACCTCAAACCTGAGGTGTTGTTGGGCAGACGCAATATATTATGCTCACTTCGTTAAAGATGGCACTGCCCACGTGCAAGTTTTAAAAGTAAGCTTTTCCCCACACCCTTGACTGATTGGATGATGTGGGGTGGTGCATTCTCATGAGGAATCCTCCCATTATGCCTCACATAAGTGACTTTGTATCAGAGACTTCCTTGTTTGCAGATTGGATTAAAGGTTTGGATTTCTACACTATAAGGTGGGGCAGACCGGGAGCTTTCTCTCAGTTCCTGAGATTAGTATTGGAGAGGAGAGCAGATTAAGGCCACATGGAGGAGAAGAGAAGCAGCCAAGATGGCAGAGTGCTGAGGAAGAAGCCAGTTTGTGCAGAGAGAAGGAGATGGGGAACAGAGGTGAATAAGGCTGGTGATCTAGAAACCTTTGATTCTAGGAAACTCGGATAAGTCAGTAGCTTTGTGAGCACTGTATGAGTGGGTTTTGAAGCCCAGTGTGTGTTTTGCTTGCCGGCAGGTGCAAGCTAGAATTAAAGCTGATGGCTCACCAGTTCTTGGCTCCGTTGTTTCATTACCGACTGTCTGAACCTAATGTGAACCTGCACTGGCCAGGCAGCTGTGATAATGGCCCTGACTACTGACTTTACAACCTGTCATTCCCTTCTGGCTCCCCTGGAGCGAGCCAGTCCCCTCAGCATATTCTCTGCCTGTCCGTCTTAGGACAGAAAGCAACCTTAACTCCAGCGTGAAGCCATGGGTTTGAAAACCAAATACCCCGTGGTTTCCCGAAAGTTCTGTTCCCCACAGGGTCACAGCCGTGCTGGGCTCACTGTATTATGGGTATACATGGACGAAGGTGATTAGAGCCCATAGGGAAGTAAAACTCTGAACACACAAAACAAACAAAATCTGAAGGTGGTTTACATTGAAAAAGCATTTTACTTTAATTGAGAAAGAAAACCAGTGTTGAGTGCCTATAAATAGCAGCTCCCTGGTGCAAATGCGTGCTTGTTTATTTGACCACATGGTTGGGGGTAAGAAAGACCTCAAACTAAAATGGTAGCAGGTCAAAGTGATCCTGTGACGGCCCATCAGAAATGATCATAAATTATATCTGAAATGATTATGCAATCAGTGAGAAAGTAAAACTTATATACTCTCTCCTCTCAGATCCTCAAAATGACACTTTGAAAAACACGTTTTTGACACGAGGCCGAGAGTGCTCAGACACGCAGCCGCCGTGCAAAATAGTCCGGCATCATGCTCCCACAGAATGACAGCCAGAGACAGTGTAGCTGTCAGCATTTTCACAGGCTCAGGAGATAAAGTAAGTCTGGTTACAGACAGGCAGACTGGGCCAGACCCATAACATCACATTTACAAACACACACGAAATCTTTTTACATATGTGGCTTGTTAAAAAAAAAAGTACACCTTGCTTTTCAATCCAATTAAACTTTAAGGGCTTTAGAAACACTGTAAGTTTAAGTGATTGTAAGCAGCCACTTACACTACAATGTTAGTTTTCCAAATGACAATGAAATTTGACCATACAGCCTTGGCTATCTGAGGGAAAAGTTCAGGGGTCCCCCGCATGGGCCCCCTGAGGCCATTTATCCGCCCCCCGCCACACTTCCGGAAGGGGCACCTCTTTCATTGGTGGTCAGTGAGAAGAGCACAGGATGCATCTGCACCCATAGTTCCCATTGAAATACTGGTCAGTTTGTTGATTTAAATTTACTTGTTCTTTATTTTAAATATTGTATTTGTTCCAATTTTGTATTTTTACTTTAAAATAAGATAAGTACAGTATGCATAGGGATTTGTTCATAGTTTTTTTTATAGTCCGGCCCTCCAACGGTCTGAGGGACAGTGAACTGGCCCCCTGTCTAAAAAGTTTGGGGACCCCTGGAAAAGTTTTATAGTAAACATACCTGAAATTTTGCACTTCACAAAAAAACTTCTTCGTATTCAAAATAAAACACTCGAAAGGACATCGGCAAAGGTTTTGGAGGTCATGTGTTTTATGTAACTTTTATTGAATTCTTGGTGAAGTACACAACTCCAGTAGGTTTATTTTAACTGTAAGGACAAAATTCAATTTCTCCATAATGAGAAAATCTCACACAGCACGCAGTAGGGGACTGGATTTCTGTCAATCTTGACAGATTTAGAACAGGAGACAATCATTTCTGTCACCAGAGGGCACCAGAGCTCAAGCTGCTGGGAAAGCAGAAAGCTGCAAAGCACAGGGTCACAGTATCAGGGATTACACACCTGTCCCTGACCAGTCACTCTTGTGGTCAGACAAGCCCTTATTTAATTATTTCAGAGGACTGAGCATGTCTCCTATAAGGAATAGCTTTAACTTCCTTAGTCTGTTTTCTTAGACCAGGTTACTATCTGACAGCTATCCCAACCAAGAAATTCCCAAGACCAGCTCATTTATTCATTCATCTTGTATGTATTTATTGAGCACATACTACGTACCAGCCCTGGGAAAGAAGTGGGGGACAATCTCTGCCCTTGTGAACTTGCAGTCTAGAAGAGAAGGCTGACTTTAAAGAACTCCAGTGTGCCTACCAGGCGGTGGCACAGTGGATGGAGCATCGGACTGGGATGCTGAAGACCCAGGTTCGAGACCCCAAGCTCACCAGCCTGAGCGCGGACCCATCTGACTTGAGCAAAAGCCCTCCAGCTTGGACCCAAGGTCGCTGGCTCCAGCAAGGGGTGGCTCGGTCTGCTGAAGGCCCGCGGACAAGGCACATGTGAGAAAGCAATCAATGAACAACTATGGTGTCGCAACGGCAATGGAAAACTAATGATTGATGCTTCTCATCTCTCTCCGTTCCTGTCTGTCTGTCCCTATAGATCCCTCTCTCTGACTCTCTCTCTCTGTCCCTGTAAAAAAAAAAATGGTTAAAAAGTTTTCATTATAAAAAAATAATAAATAAAAGAAATCCAGTGTGATATGGGTTATGACAGGGGCAGACAGGAACCATGGAGCAGTGAGCAGGGGCCCTCATCTTATCGAGGGGGTCATGGAAGTATACTGGTTTCCTGTGGCTTCCATAACAAATGATCACAAACCGAGTCAAGTGGGTTAAAACAACAGCAATGTATTCCCACACAGTTCAGAAGCCAGAAGTTGAAACAAGGTGTTGGTGGAGCTGTCCTTCCTCCCAGGGTGAGAACCCGCTCCTTATCTCTTCCTCATCTGCTGGCTCTAAGCTTTCCTTGGCTTGTGGTAGTGTCACTCCAATCCCTGCTTCAGCGATCACATTAGCTCCTCCTCTTCTCTGTGTGTCTGCATTATAAGGGTACATGTGGCCCTGTCTGGTTGGCTCAGTGATAGAGTGTTGGCCTGGTGTATGGAAGTCCCAGGTTTGATTCCCAGTCAGGGCACACAGGAGAAGCGCCCATCTGCTTCTCCACTTCTCCTCCCCCACTTCTCTCTCTCTCTCTCCTTCTCTCCCCTCTCTTGCAGCCAGGGCTGGATTAGAACGAGTTGGCCCCAGGCACTAAGGATGGCTCCATGGCCTCTGCCTCAGGCGCTAAGAAGAGCTAGCTGTGTTGCTCAACAGTGCCCCAGATGGGCAGAGCATCATCCCCTAATAGGCTTGCTGAGTGGATCCTGGTCAGGGCGCATGTGGGAGTCTGTCTCTCCGTCTGCCCTCCTCTCACTGTGTATATATATATACATATAAATGATACATGTTACTGCATTTAGGGCCTGTTGTGGACTGAACTGTGTTCTCCTAAACCCATACTGAAGCCCTAAACCTCAATGTGACTGTATTTGGACCTAGAGCCTCTAAGGTTATTAAGGTTAAATGAGATCATATGGGTGGGCTGATTCAATAGCCCTGCTGGCCTTCGAGGAAGAGGAAGGGGCATCAGCAGCCGTGTGCAAGCCATGAAGAGAGGCCTAACCAGAAACCAACCCTGCCAGCACCTCCATCTTGGACTTTCAGCCTCTGGAAGGCTGAGAAAATAACTTTCGGTTGTTTAACCTGACCAATTTGTGAAATTGTGTACCCAAGGGCCACCTGGGTCATCCAGGGAAATCTTTCGAGATTCTTAGCTTATAAGGTAGTAGTCACAGGTTCCAGGAATTAGGACATAAACTAGTTTTCTTAAGGGGGTGGTGGTGGAGGGAGGCACCATTCAAACCACTATGGAAGGCTTCGGGAGGAAGTGACATTTAAGCAGGGTCTGGAGCTTACGTAAAGGGCAGAGGGATTGAGGGAGGAGAGGCTAAAAGGAGGGCTGTCTCAGGGAGGGAGGAGCGTGGGAGGCTGGTGTGAGCTGCGCAGAGCATGGGAAGAGGCAGGGAAGCAAGTGGGCCCTGAGACCCCGTCTGTGAGTCTGCATGCTGTTTCTTAGGGACCATGGGAGTCTTAGAGGGTTTCAGAGGGAGGGACTGGGTGTAGGACACAATCTGATGATGTTTTAGGTCAGTCAAAGCCTCTGCGAGAGCCAGGCTGACACCAGGGGACCAGTCAGGAGGGCTTTGCTACATATGCTAAGTGACGGCTGGCGGCCGGACCAGCATGTGGCAGTGAGGAAGGAGAGACAGAGCTAGATGGACAGACGTTTAGAAAAGAGAATTGGAAGACTTGACTGCTGAGTGGACGTGAGGCGTGGAGACTAACTTCCGAGGCCCTGGCGGGAGCAGGGCAGTAAGTAGTGGGGTTGTGACTGTGACAAGGGGCTGGGACAGGAGTGCCCAGCGAGGCAGGAAGCACTGGTAAGGAGCTGGCCCTGGGACGTGATGGGCTGGGTTGCAGGAGACAGCTGCCAGGGGAGGTGTCCGGTAGTCATCTGGCTCTGTGGGGCTCCGTAGAAAGATCTAGACTAGAGAAAAGGCCTGAGCCTTGGCAGACTTTACGTAGTAAATGACACCTTGAGAGGAAGCAAACTCATGCAGGGAGAGTTTGCAGAGAGGAAAGAGAAGAGAACCCAGCACGGAGTCCTATGAGAAAATACAAAACAAAACACATCCTTTGGAGCGGGGTGAGGGGTCCCAGAAGGGAGACTGGACAGGAGGGGGAGGGAGAGAATGTGTGGGATCAAGAGAACTCTGGTGTCACAGGTAGTGGGCACAGGATGTGCCTGCAGGGGAAGACATTGTCTACCAGTCTCGGTCACAAAGGTAGAGCCAAAGGGAGTTCACCGCAGGAACCTCTGGGGGGGTCTGTGGAGACTCCGGTGGAAGGCCCTGGTGCAGTGGGGGCCAGAGGTGGCTGGTGTGGGGTGCACGTGGGCGTGGGTGGGGAAAATTGGCAACTTTGACGGAGAGAAGGAAACAAGTTACTGGTCCGGACTGAGGGAGAGTTCTGATTTTCTTTTTTAAGATGAAATAAAAATCAACCACGATTATGTTAAATGCCGGTGGAAACTGTCCACAGAAAGGGAGACACTGAAGATAAAAAAACAAAGGAGCTAATGGGACCCTGAGAAGGTAGCTGAGGAAGTTCTGGAGTCAGGAGGATAGAACGGATGTGGGTGACTGTCCATTGCACCTGGAGGAAAGGAAACAAGGCAGGTGGGACGATTTGGTGGCAAATGTGATGGGTGTTCTTTTCTGGCAGCCTCTGTTTTCTTCTGGAGGAAGCAGAGTAGGCTGGTCTGCTGGCGGTGTGTGGGTTTGCGGGGCGTGGGGGCTAGGTTTGCAGGTGGAGACCCGACTGAGTCACCCCGGAGATCAGCAGAGAGTTGACCCACGAAACAGATGGGGCTGTAGAGGTCAATGTGATGTCATCTGGGATGTAATGAGTAAGCTAGTTGGAAGGGCTAGAAGTTACTGTGTCACGTCGGATCTGTGAGGAAGATTGATCTGGTAGGACAAGGTCAAGGGTGTATCCGTGAAGTGAGGAGGTCTGGTCCGCATGGTGGATTGTGAGGTCACCTAAGATGCTGACAAGCATCTTTGGGTGGAAAGAATTCAAATCAAGAGCCAGAACCCTCACAGGAGGACAGGATCCTGCATGGCACAGGGTTTTGAGGAGGATGGGGGAATTCTAATGCCAGGAGGCTGGGCTCTCTGTGGAAATGGTGCGCCTTTGGTTGGCAGGGTTCTATATACCAGTCTAAGGATGCACTGTTTTGTTTTTGCAAACTGTGATAAAAGCTAATTAAGTTGCCTCAGCATTAAAAAACTGCCCAAAGTGATCTACCAACAGGTCCAATCAATTGTGTAATAAATGAATGCAACAGAGGAAAAAAATCTGCAAAAATAGTCAATGGTTATTTTCATAAAGACGTCACCTTAGTAAGTGTCAATGACTTCACTTCAAAGCCAAACGGTGTTTTATGTAATAAACTGGTTTGCCTTATCCATTCTTTGATTCCTTTCTCTAAGTGGGTTTAATCCAGAGTTGGCTAAATCTCTATTTTAAATGCCACAGTTAAGCCTCATAATTCATTTTTGTCTTGTGGAAATGGAACAGAGCTGACCACTGTACTCCTCATAATAGCTTTTAATATCCTATTGAAGACATCCATTAATCTCACACACTCTGCCTTTTTTTTCCCCAGCCAAACACTGCTCCTGTTATCTTTTTCACAATGTATATATGTATTTCTCTACCCTTTACTAATTTAATATATAAGTCTAAAACTCATTCTTTTAGAAGGCAACAGATTTGAAAGAACCATATGTATACCACGAGCATCTAAAGACAGGTCAGTACTGTGAGGTCGGTTGGCAATGGGGGAAGGTCACGTGAGAAACCAGGCCTGGGAACTTTGGCTGGAACTGCCCACACCCATGCCGGCTAAAAAGAAATGGCCTGGAGCCCTTTGACAAAGAGCTACTGTCTGTCAGCCAATGAAATTTCACCACGTCATATCAACTCGCCATCACCCTACCGACCCAATAAATTACCCCCATGCGGGAGAACCCGCGTGACTTCTCTGGACCAGAGAGCCTCCTCCGGGAAGAGCTCTACTAAATAAAGCTTTTACTGTTCCACACTTTGTGGCTATGCCCTTCTTTCTTCCTCGGCAGGGAAAATACCTTACCAGTACCAGAACACGGGAGATACCATGTCTAGGAAAATTTCTACCGTGACAGGAATTTTTTTGGGCAGATATAAATGTTGCCATCTGTTGGCTAACCCAGGCGTTCTCTCTCGCTCTCTTTCAGCTTTAGCAGAATGAAGCCAGTCCAGGATGTGTCTCTTACCACAAACGTCTCTACTGATTAGCAAGTGGCAACAGTCACAGCTACTACACGCCATTAAGTGTGAAGTCACAATGTGCCAGGCTCTGGGCTATGTGTCTTAGGTACACCTCATTTAAACATCACAAAACGGCCACAAGGTAGATATTTTTATTATCCCTGCTTTGTGGACAAGGGAATGAGCTTAGAGCTTAGTTTCATGCCTGATGGATTCGAAGTTAGATCAGTCTAAAGCCAAAATCCATGCTGCTAATGAAGTGTTTACTGCTACGATAAAAATGCAGGGCCAGTGTGTGTGTGTGTGTGTGTGTGTGTGTGTGTGTGTGTGTGTGTGTGTGTGTGTGTTTGAGAGAGAGAGAGAGAGAGGTTGATTTATGGTGGTGAAGATGTCGGCAGGGGCAGGGCAGGCACACAGAGAGAGAGTCGAGAGTATGGCGAAAGCTTTGAGAACGAGTGAGGGGTAGAGAAGCATCAAAACTAAGAGAAAAAGTAAAGAAGCACAGATACATCTTTAAGGGCAAAACTACAAAGTGAGGTGTGGGAAACCCTAGTCTCTTCAGGAACATGCTTTATTGCTTTTTTTTTTATTTTACAGGGACAGAGAGAGAGTCAGAGAGAGGGATAGACAGGGACAGACAGGAATGGAGAGAGGTGAGAAGCATCAATCACTAGTTTTTCGTTGCTGTTGCAACACCTTAGTTGTTCATTGATTGCTTTCTCACATGTGCCTTGACCACGGGCATTCAGCAGACCGAGCCACCCCTTGCTGGAGCCAGCAACCTTGGGTCCAAGCTGACGAGCTTTTGCTCAAGCCAGATGGGCCCGCTCTCAAGCTGGTGAGCTCGGGGTCTCAAACCTGGGTCTTCCACATCCCAGTACGATGCTCTATCCACTGCGCCACCGCCTGGTCAGGCTTTATTGCTTTTTATACTCCATGGAAATCAGTAGGGATTGGGGACAGCCTAGCGTAACTTTTCTTAACAGTATCCCGGTTTTCCGATTTGTAAACATCACGTCTTGGGTCGGAGCAGACAAGTGACCCCCGTTAAGCTGGTCAGACAGTCGTCTCACTCTGGAATTGAACTCTCAGGTGCATCATCTCATCCAGAAGCAGGTCCTTGTCAGAACTGTCCTAGCACAGGGTTACTGTGAGCCTTTGAGTTTAAATCTGGGCTCAATTCTATTTTATTGATCTATGTCTTTCTGCATGCCAGAGTCACAGTCTTGGCTATTATAGCTTTATAATATGTTTTTAAACATATTACATGAGACCTCCAACTTTGTTCTTAGTTTTCAAGATTCCTTTAGTTATTCTGGGTCTCTTGTATTTCCATATAAATTTTAGGATCATCTTGTCCATTCATTCCTGCAGAAAAAGGCATCTGAGATTTTTATAGCGATTGTATTGAGTCTGTGCATCGATTTGGGGAGTATTGCCACTTTAACAATATTGTCTTCCATCCATGAATGCAGAAAATTTCCCATTTAAGTTTCTTTAATTTCTTTCCACGATGCTTTGCAGTTTACTGTACATATCTTGCATTTGTTTTGTTAAATGTATTCCTCCATATTTGATTCTTTTTGATGCTGTTGTAAATAGAATTATTGTCTTAATTTTACTTCCGAGTCGTTCACTGTTAGTTTATAGAAATGCAACTGATTTTTGCATGTGGATATTGTGTCTCAAAACCTTGCTGAACTTGTCTATTGGTTCAAATTCAGCAGTATCTTTTTCCTAATGGATTATTGGAACTTACTACATACAAGATTATGTCATTTGCAAATAGAGATCATTTTACTTATTTTCCAACTGGATGCTTTTGTTTCCTTTTCTTGCCTGGTTGCCCTGGCTAGAACCTATAGCACAATATCAAATGGAAGTCGTGAGGACAGACAGCCTCGTCTTCTTGCTCCTGATCTTAGAGGAAAAGCCTTCAGCTTTATCAACACTATGTCTGGTGTCAGCTGTGGGTTTTTCATAGATGTCTTTTATTAGGCTGTGGGTATTCCCTTCTACTTCTAGTTTGTTGAGAATTTTTTTTTTCTTTTTACCATTAAAGGATGGTAGAATTAAATAAAACACCAGGCTTGTGTTCTGAGTTCCAGAATTCTTCAGACGGTAGGTAGAGAAGGCATGGGAATGTTCCGTGTGAATACTGCAGCCTAGAGTACAATTAAATATATGTGAGTAAGTATATTGTAGGCTTTAGCTCATTTTTAACAAGGTCTTGAATTTATATGGCACCATTCTCTAAGTAGCTCACGATCTTACCCATACTGGCTCTAATTCATCACTACTCCATTCCTTTAGAGTAGATAGGTGGGTGGCATACAATCTGGCGAAGATGTAGCCACCAAATGGCTGCTCGCACTAAAAATATCTATGGGTTGTATAGATGGAAAAGCCATAGTTTCATCAAGCCCATGCTAGGAGCACAGATGTCTGCTTTCTCTGGTTCATCTGATGGATGCAGGTAGCCCAGTGCTGGATGACTTGGCCAGCCCTGTTGAGAACTCTTTCCATTTCACTTAGGGCTGTAGAGACCTCCAATGTCTACAGTTCCCTCAATGGACAATAGCATTATGGAGAGGGGGGAAAAGTCTTTGGAAAACATAGCATTAAAAATGGCAGCAGGAGAAGTTCCTGGTCATAGCCCACTCGTACATTTTTGAAATGTAGGTCAGATCCAGAGGAAGTGAAAGAAACTTCCTGTTGAATTTTCATTTATAGCATGTGTCTGGAAATCTCTAAATGTAATTTCTTGGTATAAAATAAACTGAAGAAATCTGGGATGTGTCGGTCTGCTTTATGTTTATTGAAGCCATTCTATTTGAAGCTGAAATGTTGTAAAAATTATATAGTGGAGTGAACAGTTATAATTACTTTAACAGACATGACCGTATTCTTCAGTTGAAAAGCTGTCAAGATCTCAACAATCAGATACAGAAAAGGTCCAGGAATCCCATAATACCTTGTCTCCTAGGAAGGATAACATTTTTGTTTGGTTGCTACACATCTCTTTGCATATTTTACTACCTTCTACCTACGTTTTGGTCTTAAAAAAGAAAAGTACTACCCGAAGAGAAATAGTCACAAATAATGTTTTTAAAGATTTGAACTGGTTGGGACAACTTCATATTTTGATGACCCTAACCAAACTGTCAAAATAAAAGGGTTTGAACAAAATTGCAAAAATCGCATCATTGTAGTGTGGCAGACATCATCACTGACCTTATCTACAGTCTACTTTGATTTTGGATTTTTCCTTGTACATTGGGATGAAGATCTATTAGCCGTTAAAGTAACGCTACTGGTTAAATGCTACTTGGTGATGATGAGTGTCACTGGATGTCATGGGTAGCAGACACTGTCGGCAACCAAGAGCAGGAGCTCTGCCTTTGTGATCATGTCCACCTCCTGCAGCGGAAGGTGTTTTACACGCTCTGGGAGAGTGGTCCTATTTCCCATTCAGGGGGAAGTCACAATTTGGCTGAGCCAATCCCAGTAATGCCATTTTCCTGGTCAGTGATTGGTTTAAGGATGGGCTCCTGACCTATTAAGACATGAGGGAAGGTGGGGAAGCTCCTGGAGAAGGTGTCCTCTCTTCTACTGGGGGCCATTAGATCTATAATGTCTGCAAGAGAGGTGGCCTCTTGTGCTGGTGCAAAACCAAAACATTGAGAGCAGAGAAATGGGGTGAATGTGGGTCCTTCATGATATCAGGAAATCATCAAACCCTGAACCAACCTACATTGACACTTGAAAAAAATGTGAGATATTGAACCTTTCTTAATGTGTGAGCTCAAATCAGCAAGGACTTTGTTACTTACTTCCCCACTCTATAACTGCAGCAAAGAAAACACCTTCCCAGTGCCCTTGGAGAGGGAGCCTTCTGGTCCGTGGGCTGGGCTGAGACTCAGCCTCTGGAAGGCTAGAAAGGCAGCATACCAGTGAGCCCAGGGCCCTGAACTCAGGGTCAGAATAACCAGCTCTAAATTTCACTCAGCATTTATCACTTGTGTGATCTTGGGCAGGTGGTTTAGTCTGTTTGCGCCTCAGGTTAACAGTGCTAACTCATGGGCTGGTTGGGAAGGTTAAATGGAGTTAAAGTGTGTGACAGGCCATCAGATGGCATCTCCTTAAAGGTACAGGTTGTGTTGTGCTTCTCTATGCACACCTGTCACACTCTGGCCTACGTAAAGCAGCAAATACTTATAGATTACCTATTCAGCATCAATACTTTTCATCTATTAACTCACATAATTCCCACATCACTATATTGTTACTCCCTTTTAGATAAAGGCTCAGAGAAATGAATGTTCCCCAGCTCCTCCAGATTGGAGTAGCAGAGCCAGGACTTAAATCTGGGCCGTCTTTCTGTATAGTAGGAGCTCGGAGTTTGTTAAATGGATGAATGTACCTGATAAGAGTTCAATTAGAGTTTATTGAACATATGAGACATGGTAGTTGAATAATAATTTAGTGTTCTTAAGAAGAAATGAGATAGCATAAAATTTTTCTGTTGGAAATAAAAAAAAGTTCTTCCAAGTTTACTGGGCTTCTGTGACCATGGGTTAATTTGGGGTACGTCTTTCATGGTAATGAGAGTGGTACCCAAGGCAGCCATGAGCAGGATCAGGCCTGGATATAGGACTGTTGTCTGGAGAGCCTCTGAAATGAAGAGCATGCCTACTCTTTCTGTTCTCTCCTCTCCCACGTGGCCTGTGACAGTGCATGCCGGGGCTCTTCCGGCCACTGGAACATCCCACTCACACACCACCCATAACTAGGTATAGCTAAGGACTGGTTGGGTAGGTGAGTGTTTCTCAGTGCTCTGTCACATCCCATTCCCTGTGGCAGTCCTACACCTCTGTCCCCACCCTCAGCATCAGTACAAGGCTGCCAGTCCTGTGGCCAGCCCCCCAACCCCCCCATTGAAACTTGTGTTCAACAAGCCACCCTGAAGGAATGAATTCTGATAATGAAATCAAGTCCATAAATGGTGAATAACAAATTCTTTAATGAACAAAAGGACACTAACAGAAGGACATTTCTCAACTCCAAGAGGTCAAGCTGACAGGCCAGCAGGAAAGAGTTGCTTTGGGAAGGAAGAGGGACAAGTGACATCTTAGAAGGAGGCCACTTAGCCTTCTTGCCAGATCACATGTTTAATTATCTCAGTGGTCCTATGAGCTCTGCAGCATGTGGCTCCTTTCCCTCCACAGCATCCTTTCGATTTTCCCAGGTAAGCCACAATTTCCATTACTTGTCTCGAGTCTCATACAGGACGTAGAAAGCCAACCCTAGAACTGGTCTTTGGGAAAACAGTGCTTTCAAATTACTCTGTATTGCAGAACGCATCTATCCTATAAATATAAGCAAAAGCAAACTTAGTAATCTTATAGAAAAGAAGACCTAATGAACATTAAACTCTAAACTAGCACAGAGCACCGTCCAATAGAAATATAATGTAAGCCACGTTGTCAGCCACAGACATAATTTAAAATTGTCTGATAACCACATTAGAAAAGTCAAAAGAAATAAGTGGGATCATGTCTAAGAATATATTTTATTTAACCCAATGTATTAAAAATACAATCATTTCAACATGTAATCAAGATAAAATAATTTATGAGGTAGTTTACATACTTTTTTCATACTAAACTTTGAAATCCAGCTGTGCACTTATGACTCGTCAGTTAGACTAGCCACGTCACTAGGACTCAGGAGCTACCTGGGGCTAGCGGCTACCACATTGGAGTGCAGCTCCATACTATTCATGTTTTCTCACATGTTCTAATTTTTCTAAACAGTCACATTTTTACATGTATCTAGTGAGTGTTCAAGCTCACTTGGATTTTTTCCCCCTGAATTACTATATACATATATATATGTCACATACTGTATACACATACTATATATATATATATGTCACATATATTTATATGTTGCATGCATTATCTGTATTTAAATATGCATTTATGTTTGTGATTGATATGATCCATATAAATGATCTACCGATTGTAAAACCAGTCTAATGATTTTCTGTTGTGAAAATAGTTATACTGACTGTTTTGACATCCTCTTATTGGGCATCTAAGTAATTTACCATTGTTCCTTGTTATAAGTATTACTGCTACCAATGCATTTTTAAAAAAATGATGGATTGTTTTTTCTTTCTATTGCTTTCCCTTCCTGCTTCCTTATTCTGCTGTCTGTTACAGAAAGTGAACAGAAAACTTCCTTCTTTTACTGGTCCAGGATCAACCAGCCCTCCATGGCACAAGTGCTACCTGGTGGCACCTACGTCTTCTGTGGTGAGTTAAAGCCAGTTATGATGCCTGGGCCTAAAGCAGTTAATCCATGAATGTGCGGAGAAGGAACAAAGGGCGGTGTGGACAATGTTAAGCAAACAGCTTCTTTCATAAAGGTTTTTGCAGGGGAAAAGAAAGGCCCCCTTGATGTGGAAGCCAAGCGAGGATGTAGCAACACATTAGAAAACACACGCGTGAATATGGCTGTCATTCACCACACAGCCCCAGGAATTTGAAGACAACAATGAAAAAAACTACTGCGGCTCCTATTACAAAGGTGATGGGCTGGATATAATTAGGGATTAAATCTGTAACCCCCAGTACGTACCCGGCCTCTTGGGAACTTGCCAAGCTGCCGTCACTCCAAGGTCCCTGGGAGAAGCATTGCATGTCTGGCTTAATCCGGCAGGGGCGTCGGGGGACCTGCCCGTAGTGAGCCGCTTATCAGAGTGCTAATGAACAGGGAGGCCTTCTAAGAGGGGGCTGGAGCGGTTGTGTCACCACTTTCCCTTTGTTGTGTGCACATCAGCTGGCATCTCTGCAGGGGCGGTGACTCCTCAGCAAAGAAACAAGTTGCTAGGTAACCAGGAAGTCTGAGGGAAGCCCCCTCCCCCACCCCCAGGGAAGCTGAGGGCCCCAGGAAGGATTTGGCGGTTCAGAAACCAAACAAGTCCAGCTTCTGAGACAGAAAGATTAGGCACCACCCTCAGGAGTAGCGGCTCCTACTTTGTGCTTGGTTGTTTTTAGCCGGCATGGGAAATGGAAGGCTGATTGGAAGAAAAGGACGGTGACCACGGAGCAGAAGCCGAAGAAAAGAAAGGAATAGGCCAGAGAAGAAAGCAGGAACAAGCATTAAAAAGGGAGAAGAGAAGATGGGGGGCGGAGTGGAGAAAGCCTCTGGAGATGACCCCACTACAGGATGGCATCCTTAGGTCTCCATGACCTCCAGGGACCTCCGAGGATTGAACAGCCTCTGCAAAGAACAGCCATGTATGTCATAACTCATGAGCCCCCTCCCCCGCTCCCCCCGAAAGTCGACTGTTTTGGAAACTGGGTTCTAACAAGCCCTCCAAGTGTTCGCAAACACATCCGAGTTTGAGAGCCACCACTGCACAGGAATAAGGGGGCTTCAGAGAGGGCGAGGACGGGGTGTCACAACACAGGTGGTGTCAGGCAAAGTTTAGTAGGTGAGGAGAACTTTATCCCAGGCCACTGCAGTAAGGGAGAGAGGCCAGAACTCAGTCTGAACTGACTCTCCTGCAGCAGAGGTGGGTGGGTGGGCTACCCGGCCTGGGGGAGCTTTCCTGAGGCACTGGAGGACTGCAGGGGTGGCTGTAGGCCATTCGTGTTTACCAGTGAACTTCTACCTTTATGACAGGAGCTGGTTTTCCTGAAGTTAGGCTCCTCCCCCTCGCCCAGAAACAAGGAAACAGAAGGGCCACCTCCTTTGATGGTTTCAAAGACATCCTTCCCAGGTCCCAGAGAAAGATGTTCCTGGGTTGCAAAACTCAGAGGCTTTCAAAAAAAGATTTGCATACATCTCGGAGAAGCAGAGAAAGAATTTGCAATGACACGTTCTCTAATGAAAATGCTGAGAAAAGGGAGGTCAGGCGTTGAGTCGAGCTGGAAGGAAGGAACAAACAGTAAGTTTGTCTCAGTCAGGGGGAAAGGGAGACCCTAGGCACAGTCCAGCCAGTGCTGTCCCCTCTGTGAATTGAACTGAATTCTCTTTTCTCTTTGTAATTTTCATCCAGCACCTCACTACTATGACAGTGCCATAGTGGAGGTGACGGGGATGAGAGAGAGTTTATCCCAGAAGGTGCTGTCCTCAGGGTGGTGGCTAGAGGGACTGAGTGGGTGGGATGGAGACCAACCAGGTGTGCAGAGCCTCCTCCCTCTCCGCTGTGCTGGTTTCACACGAATAGGAAGGGCCTCTCAGGCTTGATTGGCTTGATTCTGTCGAAAGGTTGTTCCAAAGAGCTGATAAAGTTGGCTTGGAACACAATAGCTGTGCTTAAGATAACAGGTCAGCGAAGACTCGGCCTTTTCTCCTGCACAAACTGCTGCAACTGCCCACAGGCTGACCTCAGAGCCACAAGCTGGGTGAACTGCCTTCAGAGACAGATGTAAGGCGAAGCTTCGTGCTAACTGCAGGGTTCCTGGGCTGTGAGGCTACCCTCGTATCTGAACGTTCAAAGCTCCTGCCAGAGAGCTGGCTCTGTTCCTGTCCCATTGTCACCGTGACTCTTCTCCATAGATAGGACTGAGCACGAAGCATTGATCAGGGTCAAACTAGCCTGAAGGACAAACAGGCTTTTTCTAGTGACCTTTCCGATAACCTGTCCTTTTGTTTTTTGCTTTTTCTTGGAAGGGTAGTGTTGGGCAGATGAAATATATTATGCTTACTTTGTTAAAGATGGCGCTGCCCACATGCAAGTGTTAAGAGTAAGCTTTTCCCCACACCCTTGACTGATTGGATGATGTGGGGTGGTGCACTCTCATGAGAAATCTTCCCATTATGCCTCACATAAGTGACTTTGTATCAGAGACTTCTTTGTTTGTAGATTGGATTAAAGGTTTGGATTTCTACACTATAAAGTGGGGCGGATAAGGAGCTTGCTCTCTCTCGGTTCCTGAGATTAGCATTAGAGAGGAGAGCAGATTAAGGCCATATAGAGGAGAGGAGAAGCAGCCAAAATGGCGGAGTACTGACGGAGAAGCCAGTTTGTGCAGAGTTTGTGCAGGAGGAGATGGGGAACAGAGGTGAATAAGTCTGGTGAGCTAGAAACCTTTGACTCTAGGAAACTCGGATAAATCAGTAGCTTTGTGAGCACTGAATGAATGGGTTTTGGAGCCCAGTGTGTGTTTTTACTTGCCCACCGGGTGCAAGCTAGAATGAAAGCTGATGGCTCACCAGTTCTTGGCTCCGTTGTTTCATTACCAACCGTTCGAATCTATTGAGAATCTGCACTGGCCAGGTGACTGTGATCCTGGCCACGACTACTGGCTTTACAGGTAGGGAGGCAGCTGTTCTGAAAACTCAGCAGGAAGCCTGGTAGGGAACCTGGACTACTGTGTGCTCCCGTTGGCCTGGTCCTGGTCACCGCACACCCCACAGCACCTTTGCCCAGCGACCTGCCGCCTGCCCAGGACAAGGGAGTGGGCTGGCAGGGCTGCAGCACTCCCTCCCATGCTTACAGCTGGCTCATCTGGGCACCAGTGTCAGCTACAGCCCACCCCATGAGTGAGATGCTCCTGGGTCAGCCAAACAAGACATTTAATAAATAAAAAGCTGTGAAAACGTCAAGCCCCAGGAAATGGCTGAGTCGCTGTGTGAGTGAAAATGAATGAACCGCCCCAGGACTCCTTTTGTCCACGCTCCTGTGGCCTCTTACCATCTTTCCTTCCATCCACAAAAATGTTTCTGAGCTCTGAGACAAAAGGGCTAAGCTTCGTCCACCACGCTGAGGAGTTTGAGAAGTTCTGCAAGGGGAACCATCGGAAGATTGTCAATCTTGGTAATAATCAGGGGTATTAATTTAACTTAGAAAACTAAACCAACCAGAGAAAAACATCATCTAGCACATGATAACCTTTTTTTGGGGTAGGCTGAACTGCTAACAACAGTGTAATGAATACAGGGAAAAATGCCCATTTGTAAAAAAGAACTTACAGAACGGCCAAACCCACATTTTAGAGTCTAAGACAAAAGATTAATGCATCCGCACTGTAAATAATTTACCAGGGAACTTCTTCAGCGAGTGCTGACTGTGTGCTGGGCGGTAGCTGGCCAGACACCCGATGCTGAGACCACGCTGACCTCCTTCTGCAGGTGGCTGCAAGCAAGGACCCTGGAATTGTGCACATAAAAAAGAATAAATAAATAAGATTTCTAGGGCCAACGGCTTGAAGAGGCCCAACTGAAAGGCGAATTTAAATGAATGTAAAACACAGCATTAGATGGTTCCCACTGGAAACCGTTCTTGCCGTAGAATGACATAATTTTCCTTAGGACACAAACTCCGACAACAGGCCACACGGAGGGACGAGCTGGAGGCACTGTTCTTGCTGCAGCGGACAGGCTGGCGGCGAACCAAGCCCTGTCCCTGCTAAGTGTCTTGATGCTATGGAAGTCCAAGGAGCAAGGCGGGACGCTCTTGCAAGCATTTGCATTGCAAAGCAGGCTGGAAATTGGCCTTGTTTAAACAGCCGCCCCGCCCCTCGCAAGGCCGCTGTCGCCCACCCTTGGCAGCCCGCGACCTGCCCGTGATAAAAGAAGCAGCCACGTGAGTGATGCGGCTGGAAAGAAAGAAGCCTTTCAGCTGCTCAACTGTTTAAGTAATTAATTCAGCACCACCACCACCACCCCGCCTGCCCCCGTAAGGTTGGAAACGAAAGGGGGGGCGCCGGGGATGAATCTATGAACGATGCATCATTTTGGGTCCATTATATGCTCGCAGAGAGAGCCGCCAGGTACCCTGGCTGCGTGCGTTCTTCCAGCCTCTGCGAATCCTCCCTAATCCCGCACGGAGCATCACAGCCAGGTGTCGCTCCGGTGGGTCAACAACAGGAAAGACTCTAAAGCTTCTTTGGATCCTGGTATCAATCAGAAGGAAAACAAAACAAACTCTCACCACGGACCTTTAGGTACCTAAAAGGGGCTTTCTGAAAACTCAGCGAGCCTTTGAGAGGTCTCTACAAAGGGACTCAAGATTAAGGCAGAGAGCGCCCAACTCAGACAATTGCCTTTGTTGGAGGTCAAGCATTTGCCTCAGTCTGAGGACAGCCAGCCCCAGAAATCCAGGGGCGGGAGGACAGCAAAGAGGGGCGGGGTGGTGGGCGGGCTGGTCCAGTAGGAGCCAGTGTCCTTGTTGTGTGATGATCTGCATAGGTCACAGTCCCTCCCTTTCCCTTTTCCCTCTCCAGTGATGCCTGCAGAGCCAGACTCGCACAAAATTATGAAGATAAAAATATTTATTAATCTATAAATTATTTTTCCTGTAGCAGTCTGCTGATTTTATCACACTGCTGGAGGCTGGAAGTTCAAGATCGATCTCCTGGTAGGCTTGATTTCTGACAAAGCCTTTCCTCCTGACTTATAGACGGCCACCATCCAAGTCCACACGTGGGCTTCCGCCTGTGTGTGGGCACTGCTAGTGTCTCCTCTTCTAATAGGGCCACCATCCCACTTGGTCAGGGCCCTACCTTTAGGACCTCATTTTACCCAGTTGCCTCCTTACAAGTCCTATCTCCAAACCCAGGACCCAAGTTAGTCCATAGCATGTGTCCTTCCTCACCTTTCCCCTGTTCCAGACCTGTCCTTTCTGCTGCTTTCCCCCCAAACTCTCTCAAAACATTCGCTCAGGAAAGAGCAGAGCTGGCATTCCCCGCAGAGAGCCGGATACCTGGAGGCGCCCTGTGTGAGGGTCTGAGGACGTGGTGAGTGCAAAGTCACTAGATTGCAGAATGGAGTCTGGACGGTGTCATGGCTACTGGGTCTGAGTGGCCACCACACCGCCCTTCTCCTTTTCACATTCAGCTTCTGAAAAAGGAGAGTCATGCTCGCTTTACCGATTTTCGCATTCCCCTTCATTCTCCAGCTTGGCCTGGCTTCCATTATAATCCCGAAATGCTTTTCATTGAGGTGGCCAAGGACTGCCCAGGCAGTATCTCCTTGTGTTCCACTGCATAGGAAACCACTGTACTGTCCTTCTCATCCACTCTCGCATGACAACACCCCCGACAATACTTCTGACACTCCCTGTGTGGGTCTGTTCCCACATTGGTCAATTCTGCCACACCCACTGGGTGTCCTATAATTCAAGTCAGGTCTGGCACTGCCTGGAGCTAGTATCAGATGCCACAGGTGAGGGCTCAGTCCTACAACACTGCCCCCTCCCTCCCACTTCAGATGCCAGTCGCAAGTCTGGGTTGTCACCTATGCTTCTCACCCACCCGCTATAAATTGAAGGTTCCAACTAACCCCTCCTTTTGTCTGATTAATTTGCCAGAGCAGCTCACGGAACTCAGAAAAGCAATGTCCTTATTCAATTACCAGTTTATTAGAAAAGAATGGTACTCAGGAACAGCCTGATGGAAGAGGTGCAAAGGGCAAGGGATGTGGGAAGGGGCAGGGAGCCTCCATGCCCACTGTGCCGCCCCCCAGCACGCCATGTGTGCACCGACCTAGAAGCTCTGTGAAATCCCATCCTCCTGGGCTTTTGTGAAGGCTTCATTACTTAGATAGGCATGATGGATTGAATCATCGCCATTGGTGACTGATTCAACTTCCAGCCCCTCATTCCTTCCTAGTGCGCGTGTGTGTCTGAACATTCCAATTTTCTAATCACGTGGTTGGTTCTCCTGGCAACAAGCCCCCATCCTTAGGGGCTTTCCAAGAGTCATCTTATTAATATGCACCCAGGTGTGGTTGAAATGTATCTGTTAGAAATAATGAGATACTCTTTGCACCTTTACAGCTCCGGAACTTCTCCGGAAGTTTTGGAAGCTCTGTGCCTGGAAGGAAGGGTGCACCCTGCTCAGAGTCGGGGCTGCTGAGGGAGGAGGTCTGGTGGGAGCTGAGGGGCAGCAGGCCGGCTGCTTTCCAGGGCCAGCAAGGACAGCCAGCACACGGGATGCCGTGCGTGAGCGGCAGCAGCCCCTTGTGTTCTGTGATGACCTTCAACTACTGTTTGGCTTCAGCACTCCAAATCTCACACAAAGTGTCGCATGTGGCCCAGACAAACCCAGGACGTGTCAGGAAGATAAAGGAGTTCTAGTCTTCCTAAGTGGCCAGATGGCAGTCTCAACTTGCTGTCTCAGGGACCCATCAAATGTCCCCCCAACAGGAGCATTCCTTCCTTGGGAACAAAACCGTCTAACAATGCAAGGATGAGAAATGACACTTTCCTATAACGCTCGGCTGTGGTTCCAGCCTCATATAACTTTGACCATGATGTACTTACACTCGAAAACAGAAATCTGTCTGGAAGGCAAGTTACCCTTGAGGAGGCTGACTGGGAAGTGGCTGAGAATTATCTAGGATGTCAGACCAGTGCCACTTTGTCCTTTACAAGGCTAGCGTAGTGGTCTGGGGGAAAGCAGGCTCTGGAGAGCCACAAGTTTCCAGATGACCACCTCTCACTCCCCCTGGTTAGGGGGATCCAGACCCTAGGCCTTGCTGGCCACTATCCAACAGGAGCTGCCTTCTTTATCCTTTACTTAGGCATGTCCCTGTCTCTCCTCTACCGTTTCCTCTGGGAAGGGACAATTTCTTTGGGATTTTAAAATTTTCTACGAGTTTCTTCTTAGGCACCATGCCGCGTGGTCTGGCCACTCCCAGGTTGAACAGACCCTCTGGCCTGGACTTTCAACCTGGGGACATTTTTGCCATCCCTCCAGCCACCCAGGGTGTGTTGGGTAGCTCCCAGTAGCCATCTGTGAGTCATCCCCCAGGTAGAAAGAGGTGGGAGAATGAGGGAGTTCGGTGACCTCCAGGAGGGCTCTGCCCTGGGGGTCTTGTAAGGGGAGGGGAAAGGGGTGCTGCTTTGCACAGGGAAGTAGTTGGTGGTTTTCTAGTTAGTTCCTCAGTCAGAGACCCCAAACCAGACCCATCAGAGCGACCCAGAGAGCCCCCAGGACAGACAGGCCACTTGGGATTTTGGATTCTTCCAGCCTTTTATCCTTAACACTGCACAACCAAGGACATTCCCGAAATGAACCTCGCGAGCATGTTGTCACCTTTGACTTTTCCTATGACCTCTTGGGGTTAAAATTAAGGACAAAGTTCTGGCTTCTGCTCAGGATTTTTAAAAATAAGTGATTGGGTCTTGTGTTGAACTGAATCATGCCCCTCCCCTCCTATATCAAAACCCCAACCCCAAGAACCTCAGAATGGGACTGTATTTGGGGACAGCAGCTTCACAGATGCAGTTAAAATAACAAGGTTGCAGTGTGTGGGCCCTGGTCCTCTCTGACTGGCGTCCCCAGGAGGACGGGAAGTTAGGACACACAGAGAAACGCCAGATTCACTCATGAAGCGACCACGTGAGGACCCAGTGAGAGGACGGCCATCTGCAAGCCAAGGAGAGAGGCCTCAGAAGAAAACACAGCTGCTGACACCTTGACCTTGGACTTCCAGCCTCCAGCACTGTGAGAACATGAAGTTCTGCTGCTGTACCTCCCTGCCTGTGGTACGTTTGCTACGGCACGGGCTCAGATCAGCACGTGCGCGTGGTGTGGAGGTCCTGACATGTGTGTGTGTGTGTGTGTGTGTGTGTGTGTGTGTGTGTATGTGTGTGCTGGGAAAGTGGCAGGAGGGGGCACGTTTAGGTACGGTCCACCAGTTGCTATGGAGAAGGATTCTCTCTACCCCGGGGCTTGGCTGCTGCCTTCTCTGTTCAGGACACACTATTCCCTGATGTGGGTGGGGCCCATGGCAGGGATGGAGAGAAAATAGAATCAGGGATGTGGATTAGCAGTCGGATGGGGAAGGAAGAAAGCAGCAAATTCATTTATAGTCTGCAGAGAGCCAACCAAGCGTCGCGGTGGGAGACGGGGCCAGGCAGAAGGCTTCACTTTCCTAAATAGAACTCTGTTTTGACATTCTCCGTGCCCCTGTTTTCCCCACGCTCATCTGTCTCGCCAAGAGCGCCCATAAAAAGCAGCAGGATTTTAGCCTCTCACTGCGCCATCTGGTGGCGCTCATGGAGAGGTACAGTGGTTCTGTGCACACAGCGTGTTCTCCCCGGCAACTTCTATTCTGCAAGGAGTTAAGCGTACAAAGGCTCTTGGGGAGAAAGTGAGAGTGCAGAGCGCTGGCTTGGAACCAGACGTGGACTCTGGCTCTGCATCTTATTAGCTGCGTAATCTTGGGCAGGCTTGTTCATCTCCTTGTGCCTCAGTTTCTTCATGTAAAAAAGATGGGTCCCTAACACCAACAGGATTTTGTGAGGATTCATTGAAATAAAACAACGGAACATTACAATGCTTAGAGTGCGTTACTGCAGTAAATAAAATAGTTCATCCCTTTTTTCTTTCTTCCTCCCTTTTTGTATTTTGCCACCCTACATACTTTTGTAAATAATCAAATGTTATAATTGCTATAGGCACCGCCTTTTTTATAATAGTGGTGGGGCTGGGGGAGAGGCGTCTGGAAGAATCCGAACCCAGGTGTCATGAGAACAGGATAGAGTGGGTCATGGGAGACCACCCAGGTCCTGCCCTGGCAGGAATCAAAGCTAGTGTCCTCAGGTCTGACTGTGACTTGTTTTAGAAGAAGACCCTGCCCTCCTATGGACTCCATTTACCTTTAGAGATCTCCTCCAAGTCTGCAGACACTGAGTCTGTGGACTAGAGCAACAGAGATAAGAACACGGGTCAAAGGCAACAGTTATCTAAATGCAAAACATACTAACATTATGCACATGTAGAACATTTGCAGTTTGTGCCGAAGGTGAGAGGAGGGGCAGAGGAAAGTCGCATGTGGAGAAAGGATTCTAACTTATTTGAAAATAACTAAAATATTTCCCCCAGACATTGAAAACGTCTGACAGTATCCCTGGGGGCTACCCCGGTCTCCTCTAACATTAGTCTTGAAATACATGATTCAGCTGGGCAAGGGTTCCAACCTAAGACCTAGAAAATATTCATCACACGGAAAAGAAGAATCAGGGATGGACCCTATGCCCTCTTGGGACCCAGCAGTTTTATTTGTTGTTGTTTTTTTGTTTTGTTGTTTTTTTTTTTACAGGGACAGAGAGAGAGAGGAATAGATAGGGACAGACAAACAGGAATGAAGAGAGATGAGAAGCATCAATCATTAGTTTTCCGTTGCCGTTGCGACACCATAGTTGTTCATTGATTGCTTTCTCACATGTGCCTTGACTGCGGGCCTTCAGCAGACCGAGCAATCCCTTGCTGGAGCCAGCGACCTTGGGTCCAAGCTGGTGAGCTTTTGCTCAGGCCAGATGGGCCTGCGCTCAAGCTGGCGAGCTCGGGGTCTCAAATCTGGGTCTTCTGCATCCCATTCTGACGCTCTATCCACTGCGCCACTGCCTGGTCAGGCCGGGACCCAGCAGTATTAATCAACAACTTTGACCATCTTTGGCAATGGGTTACCACTTCTTGCTATATCCAATAGACTACTCATGGGAATTTCAAACTGAGGACCTCCTTTGACCTAATTTCTAGCTCAGTAAGTGGTACTGAGACAGGGCCATTAACCTACCTGTTGCCCAAGTCAGAAACCAGGAATGTGGGAGTCCTTAACTCCTGCTTTGTTTCCCCCATCAGACACATCCAGTGCACCGTGCCCAGTGGTCTTTTAAAAATTAATTAATCAATTAATTTTTCTGAAGTGAGAAATGGGTGGGGCAGGCAGATAGACTCCCGCATGTGCTTGATAGGGATCCACCCAGCATGCCCACCAGGGGGCAATGCTCTGCCCATCTGAGGCATTGCTTTGTTGCAGCTGGAGCCATTCTAGTGCCTAAGGCGGAGATCATGGAGCCATCCTCAGCACCCGGGCAAACTTTGCTCCAATGGAGCTTTGGCTGCAGGAGGAGAAGAGAGATAGAGAGGAAAGAGATGGGGAAGGGTGGAGAAGCAGATGGCTGGGAATGGAACCTGGAACTTCCACACGCCAGGCCGACGCTCTACTGCTGAGCCAACAGGCCAGGGCCCCCAATGTTCTTGACCTCATCTCTCTGCTGAGTCCTCAGCCACATGCTCCACGTCGGCTCCCCCGTGGCCGACTGCCTCCCCATGGGGTATCTGTAATCTACCGTGTGAGGACTGCGGGCCATACTGTGTGAAGTGCCACACTGTAGGGCATGGGGCAATGTCTGAGGGACCAAAGGGTGCAGCCTGGAAGACTGAGTTGTTAACTTGTAACGTGCGCTGGTTCTGGTGACTACTCAGGTGTGACAAAGCCTCCAAATGGGGTTCAGGACAACCATGTAATCAGGTTTACAGATTATGTGGGTCAGAAGGACACAGTAGAACTGGCTTGTGTCTGAAGCCAAAGCTGGGAGACTCAATGGCTGGAAGCAACCATGCCCTACAATCTTCCGAAGGTGTCATCATTGATGGGGCAGTGGCCCGTGCTGGCTGTAGGCCGGGACCAGCCCAGCATGGTGACTGTAGGGTAGTTGGCCTCTTACATGGCAGCCCAGGGCCCCAAGCACAGAGCCCCTGTGAGACAGGTGGAAGCTGCATGGCCGTTAATGACCGACCCTTGGAAGTCACACAACGTGACTTCTACTGGGCTTTCCTGGCTACAGCTCAGGTATCAAGGCCAGTCCAGGGACCCAGGAGAGGAGGTAGCTCCCACCTCATGATGGGAGAAATGTCAAGGAATTTAGAGATATGTTTCAAAACTCCCAGGAGGAAACTGATCAATGAGAGATGGGCAAGAGAAGACCAATTCTTCCTCCATCCCTCCAGAGGACTGTTTTGAGCGGCGGTCTCTCCTACAGCCCACTGGGAGTGGCTGGCTTGGGGTGTATCATTCAGTGGCTAGCTGTGTGTCATCACAGTTCATCTGTCTGCTTTCAGTGGCTTTGGAGGAAAGTCCCCTGCTCTTGATGCCTTGGTATCACTGCATCCAAATCAAGCACCAGGTTTAAGCCTTGCCTGGGGCCCGCAGCCACAGCTTCTGACAGTGTGGGCTAAGTGACCTTCCATAACCAATCTGTCACCACATCCGAAGGGTTTGTGCTTTTTTATTTTTATTTTATTTTTTTACAGGGACAGTCAGAGAGAGGGATAGATAGGGACAGACAGACAGGAATGGAGAGAGGTGAGAAACATCAAGCATAAGTTTTTCATTGTGACACCTTACTTGTTCATTGATTGCTTTCTCACATGTGCCTTGACTGCAGGCCTTCAGCAAACCGAGTAACCTCTTGCTCAAGCCAGTGACCTTGGGTCCAAGCTGGTGAGCTTTTTGCTCAAGCCAGATGGGCTCGTGCTCAAGCTAGCAACCTCGGGGTCTTGAACCTGGGTCTTCCGCATCCCAGTCCGATGCTCTATCCACTGCGCCACCGCCTGGTCAGGCGGGTTTGTGCTTTTAAATGTCTTTTTTGTCCATTCACTTCTCTCCGCCCACTGACATTCCCCCCAGGGCCGGTCACCATCTCATCTTGCCCCCCATAGACTTCCAGATGGCTCCATTTATATCTACACTGCTGTCCCGCATCAGTCCACGCTGAGCTCAGAGCGATCTTTTTGGAAGCAAATTTCATCACGAAATCTCCCAGCTTGAAGCCCTTTAGTGGCTCTTCATGCTCACTATACAACAGGATGCAGCAGGGTTTCTCACTCTCAGCACTATGGACATTTTGAGAGGGATCATTCTTTGTTGTGGGGACTGACTTGTGCGATGTAGGATACTTGGCAATATCCTGACATCTACTCGCTGGATACCAGTAACTCTCCATTCCCTAATCCTGACAAGGAAAATGTCTCCAGACATTGCCAAATGTCCCTGGCGGGGGTGGGGTGGGGGTGGGGGATACAACATCATGGCTGAGAACCTCTGGTCTAAAGTAAGCACCTTACCCCCGCCTCCTGGGGGCGGGCCCTAGTCACCAGCTCCCGCCCACTCCCGGCTCTCCATGCAATATCTATCTTGGGCTTTTTTCAGAATTCTTTAACCATGCCATGGCCTTTCCCTTTTTGGGTCTTTTTACTCCTGTTACTCAGCCTGGAACATCCCCTTTCACCTACCTGTCCACCCCAAAGCACACACCTGCACACCATTCACCTGGCTAACACGCTATCAGCAGTCCTCAGCCGGGACAGCCCTCAGATGAAAGCTCTTGAAGCCTCCAGACTAGGCTAGTCCCCTGGTGCATGCTCCTTAGCGCCCAGGACTTGTCACTTAGAGCACTCACCATGGCGGTGGGGAATTAACCAGCTTCGTGCAGTCCTGCTAAAACTCATGCGCTGTAAACACTAGTTGCAGTCTGTCTTGCTCCGCCCTGAGTCCCAGAGCTGAGCGCAGCATTGGGACTGCGGCACAGAATGCACTTGATAATGAATGAACAAACGGGTGGGCGAATACGACTCATGCATGTTCCGGAGACTCTCCAGATCCCTTCCTTTCCTTGCTGTGGGTTTTTCTCTGTCCCTGTGGAGCCGACCTTCTTTTTCGATGTTTTACCAACTGAGAAGTCTGCCTGACCCAGGATTCTCTGTAGACGCTGCCCAGCGCTCTGACCTGCTTCTCTGCAAAGAATTTATGCAGAGGACTTTGCAGACCCATTTTTAATTTTTACCAAACTACGCTGGAAGCCAAAGGTGCAGAAAGAGAGATCACATCAAAGTTCAAGATATGGCTTTTGATTCTTCAAAATATTTACCAAAGAATGGGAACTTGCCCCTTGGCTGTTGTGTCCAGTAAATAGGACTTGTGTTGGCTGGTCCCACCTCTCACTCCTCACGGATAGCTTCCTGCAACAAGGACGCACACACACACTCCAGCCAACAGGGATGCCACATGGAACCCTCACGGGACACACGTTTCTGGGGCAGCGTCTGTGTCTGGCTTGTGCCTAGCTTTGAGGGGGTCAGTACTGAGGATTAAATTTTGGGAGTTTTACATTTATACACCCAAGGTCGGAAGCTCCAGTGTTGCTCATGGCTCTTGCTTGAAAGGGTCACTGTGCTGATTTCTGAAAACCTCACATGTTTTAGGGCATCGATTAGGAGTAATTTTGGCAAACAGTTTTTGAGAGCTGACATGTTCTAGTTCTGCTGATTCTTAGGGGCCTCTGGAAAGCTGGGGGAGAAAGGTGGGACTCAGAGGTTCCTGGTCCTGATGCTCCAGCTTCCCTGCCCCAGCTATTGAATCCTGGATTCTGTAACCTGGGATTTACACCCCCTAGTGGTTTGACAAGATACAACTTCTCTTGAGAGAAAGGACAAAGTTGAAGCCACAGCTCCCTCCTTCTGAATTGTCCGGCTGATCCAGAATCTTCTGGTTGCAAACTAGGGTTGAAGTGAGATGAGCTGCTGGGTCCTGAAAGAGAACAGGAAACAGGTTCATGGGGCTGGGGCACAGAACGCCAGATGAAGCTGTTTTGTCTGGAATCCTGGTCCCAGGTAGGTTTGCGAGGGACCCGCCAGAGATGGAAATTCTGAGGATGCTTTGCTGACAAAGAGTCCCAGAAACAAAGATAAGAACTGAACACAATTTAGGGGGAAGTAGGAGGGAGAAACAAAAGGAAAAGAAGGATGACACAAATACAAAATTACATTGACTGTAAACTGTAATTGCAAAAAAATTTTAAATTAAAAAACCAATAAAACACTTTTTCAAAAAATACATAAAAACTGATAAAAAAAATTTTTTTTTTAAAAAAAGGAAAGAAAAATAAGAGAAGGGAAGCCTAAGTATCCAATGTTTGGTATTCTTTACCATCTTGCTAAGATAGCAACACAGAACGGTCACAGGCCTTCCCGTCTCCTGGTAATAGGCTAGGTAGGTTTTACCTGTTTTGGGACCAGTGGGGTTTTTTGTTATGTTTCTTTACGTCTGTTTGTCTGCAGGCCTGACTGGCCCACGACCCGGTCAGCTCAGTGTCTTGGTGAGTCCTGTTGTCACAGGCGCGTGCTGTGTGGCCCAAGCTGCTGTCTGGTGTGCCAGTCCAGACGCAGGTCTGGTAGCTCACATTGCACAGTTGCAGCTGCTTTTAACTGTTTGTTTGTTTTTTTAAAGATTTTATTTATTCATTTTAAAGAGGAAAGAGAAGGGGAGGAGCAGGAAGCATCAACTCCCATATGTGCTTTGACCAGGCTAGGCCAGGGTTTTGAACCGGTGACCTCAGCGTTCCAGGCCAACGCTTTATCCCACTGCGCCACCACAGGTCAGGCTGTTTGTTCTTAACCTGTGACCTTTCGCGGTTTTTCATCAGGCTGGCTTGGCTGCCCTTTCCTTTTGCTTTCCCAAGCCCCGGAGAGACAGGGAAACCACGGTACTCCTTTTTTCTTAAGTGACCTCATCACTCTGTGCCTTCTGTGTGCGGGATCTTACTTTCTACACAGGATGTTGGGGGAAGGAACCGGCCAGTGCCCCTGAGACACAACGTTCAAACCTGAAGGACAAGCCAAACAGAAATGCTGTGCTTTAGTGTCCTTTGGCTCGTGGAAGTCTCAGTGGTTCTCTGAGCCAGTCGTTGGTCATCCTCGTCTCACCAAATCCAGGCGATTTCTTGGTGAGGCTGGTATTTATGGAAAGAGTGCCATTGGCGAGTCTAACGTGAGAACCATGGGTCTGGACGCACGCTACAGCCAGTGAGCGGGCAAGTGCAGGTGGACCCAGCGTGTAAGTCGCTGAGACGCAGGTCCAGCCAGACGTCCCTCTGCTGGTACCCCAAGCAGCCTTTCACCCCGACTCAGCCTCCGTTTCCCTCCCATGTCTGTCTGCTCCTCTGTCTTCACCCCGCACCCCTGAAATTCCTTCTTGTGGGAAATCTCCTTACATCCTTTAGCGTCTTCTTGGGTTGCACAAGGAGGCCCACGGGTCCCCTTCTTCCCAGCCTCACCTCTTCCCTCCTGCTGCCCCAGAACCTTCCCCCCCCCTTCCTCCTCCTCCCTGCGCCCCACCGGGGCTCTCTGTGGTGTCTACCAGCTGTTCACCCTCCCCAGCCCCACCCCAGAGGGCTGTGCGACCTTTCCTCTTTGGGAGGCAGTGAGGTGGTGTGACTAGCCGAGCTCCTGAGGCCCTCTGGGGGCTCAGTTTTCTTGTTTGTGACATGGGAATAGTTTACACCTCATAGGAGAGCTGTGTGAATTCAGGGAGGCCGTGTATGTTTGGCTGGCGTGAAAAAGACGCTCAGCAACGGTTCCTGGAGGAGACCTACAAGTCCTCGTGTTTGTATGCCTCCGGTGCTGGTAGCGGGTGGTGAGGGCCACACTGGTTAGGATGGTGGCTCTCCACAGTGGCTGTGCATTAGACTCGCCTGGAATGCTTTTAAAAAGTCCAGGCACCCAGGCTGAACCTGAGACCCACCTAAAGCGGAAGTGCTGTGTGTGGGGCGAGCCAGGTGTCAGTAATTTTAATGATTCCCCGGGGGACTTCAGTATGCAGCCAGTTCAGAGCAAAGGCTTTTGGGATCAGCAGGACTCGAATGTATTGACTTTGAATAAGTCACTAACCCTGAGCCTCAGTTTCTCTATATGAAAAATAGGAATAAAATATGTACTTCGTTATTTGATGATACAGAATAGTTGAGATGATTCTGTCCATGGTTGGCACAGGGCCTGGCACGGTGCTCAGGCCTTCTCTTCTGTTGATTGGAATTGGGAGCTATGGGGGGGGGCGGCCAGCAGGGGTCCCAGGCCTGTCAGCACAGGCCTGTCAGCACCCCAGGCCCATCCGCAGTGCCTCAGTCCTCTGGACTCAGGGCTCTTGCTGCTCTGGTCCTAGAGAGTTTATGCATCTTGCTTTGAGCATGGTCCACGGGGTGCCTGGCTTCTCCCCACGGTGCAGCGAGTTATGTCCATGACCTTCCTTTCGAGTACTTTGTTTCAAACGCCATTCAGTTAAACAGACATTAGAAGAGGGGCAAACCAAGTGTTTGTTCCTCTAGTTGTTGCTCGGTTGCCCCTTCTGCCCATGCAAGTCTTTGGCTCCATAAGCTGCCGGGAGCCCCTATCCGGTAGGGTAGGGGGTTGCCGCCTGGGTCACAAGTCGCTGAATAAAGCCAATAAGACCGTCAGGATTTGCTCAGCTGAGTGCTATTTGTTAGCACAACGTTATGTACGTTTCTTTGAATTCTCCTTTGAACTGGTTAAAAGGTCATACCTCTTCCCTAAGGAATGAATTCGATAAAATCCTTGATATGTTCGTATTTTTGCATTTGTCTCAGAGGCATGGATTTTTTTTTTTTTTTTTTTTTTTTTTACCTTTTAACAAATATCTTTTACCATTAGGTTCCTAATATGCTAAGTACTTTCCTGGTACTTGATGTGCTTATGTAACACACACACACACACACACACACACATACACGCACACAGACATGCACACACACAGACACACACATGCATACACACACATGCACACGCACATGCACACACACACCACATTTTTAGTTGCTGCATGCTGGTTTAAGTGCTTTGTACATGTTAACTATATAGTTTAAACCTGGTAACAGCCCTATTTCATGTAAACGTCTCTTCAGCCCTCATTAGCCCATCTTGACCAACTGAGGCCCCGAGTCCTGCCCACAGTGGTGCAGCATGGAGCTCGGGGACCAGGAGCGTGGGGACCGGGAGCTCAGGGACCGGACTGGGAGCACGAAGATCCGGAGCGCGAAGTCTGGGAGCGCCGTGCAGGTCTACGTGTGGCCGAGATGCACTGGCCCTCCTGTGGGTGCTGAGGCTCCCCCCCATGTGAGCTGAGACAAGGAAGGGCCCCCAGCTTTGTTTTCAGGGGAGCTGCATCTTTAAAGAGCAAATGGACTGCGTTGACAGAGATGGAGCGGGGGTGGGGTAGGGGTGGGGAGGGGAGGGGGCTGTAGGCATGGACTCCGAGGATGCCCAGCGCTATGGGAGGACCCTCCCTGGGTGGGTGGGTGCGGCACACATGAGGTGTTTCCTATCCGAGGTCACTTTAAAATGTCGCATCACTTCTTTCCTCCTGGGCCCTCTTCCGTCTCAGAAAGCATATCCTTGTTTGCTTTTTTCTTAAATTTGTGGTACTGACTTCCAGTTATAAAATAATAAGTCGCGAGGCTGTAACGTACAGCATAGTGACTACAGGTAACAATACCGTTTCATATATTTGCAAGTTGCACCACAGAAAAGAATGTATAACTATGTGAGGTAATGAATGGTAACTAAATTTATGGGGGTGATTATTTCACAATATGTACAAATATCGAATCATTATGTTGCACACCTGAGACGAATACAATGTTATACATCAATCATATCTAAAAAAAAATAATGATGGTCACCACAATCACAGGAGTGTCAAGGTGACAGTGGGGAGCAGCGTGGCATAGGGGCTAGGGCCCAGTTAGAATCTGCGAGACCTGGGTTCGAATTTTGGGGCTATTTACCGGGGAATAAAGTTAGAGCCTGTTTAAATCGGATTAGCATTTAAATCTCAGTGGGACTGAATAAATGCTTCTTTCATCTTTTCAGCTTTTCCAAAGGAGATGAGAAAGGTCTCAGCAAGGCCTTGGAGCTGGGGAGGGGAGGAAGGGGTCTGAAGTTGGAAAAAAGGGAGGGGAGATCTTTTGAAATTGGCCCAGGAAGTGCAGGCACTGATGCTGGAGGTGAATCCTGCAGCCTGCTGAACACGAGAGAGGGCCGTCAATCAATAAATCAGGTTCGGGCCTGACCAGGCGGTGGCGCAGTGGATAGAGCCTTGGACTGGGATACGGAGGACCCAAGTTTGAAACCCCGAGGTCTAAGCTTGAGCATGGGCTCATCTGGTTTGAGCAAGGCTTCAGCTGGAGCCCAGGGTCGCTGGCTTGAGCAAGGGGTCACTCAATCTGCTGTAGCTCCCCAGTTGAGGCACATATGAGAGAGCAGTCAATGAACAACTAGGGTGCTACAGCAATGAATTGATACTTCTTGTCTCTCTCCCTTCCTGCCTGTCTGTCCCTTTTGCTCTGTCTCTGTCACACACACACACACACACACACACACACACACACACACACACCACACACACACACACACACACACACACACACACACACACACACAGAAATCAGGTTCTGGAAGCAACCCCCAGGCCAGGCCTGTGGGAGGCGGGAGGCGTTCCTGAATCCTGCTTCTGTTCCTGTTCCAGGGCGAAGGTCACTCAGCCAGTAGGATCATCTTTTCTTTTTTTCTTTCTGGCCGTTGTTTACCTTCTTAGAAAGGTCTGGAAAGTGCCTGAGTTATCCTCCCCTTATTTCTACAAATAGTGCCGTGTAGCAGGACTTTTCCTGTGGAAGATGGCTGGGAGCTCAATCTTGGTGGCTGCTGTCTCTGTCCTCTCTGCCTGTCAGCAAAGTAAGAGTCCCGGGCAGCAGTGTGCGTGTGTGTGTGTATGTGTGTGTGGCGGAGGGAAGGGAGATTGGTTTTGGGGTTTTATACTTACTTTCTGGTGGCCCTGTGTTCCCTGAAGACAGTCGTCTGCCCCGGGTCATCGCGCCTCCTTCCCTGGGGACAGGTAGAGAGTTGGACCTTTGCAGGGATTAGTTCTCCTCTGCGGTTACAACCCACAGCCCAGTGCAAGTGAGCATGAGAAGTGCGCTCACCTGGGAGAAGGAATTATACGTATTAATTACAAGCGTTCCAAAGGTAACATTGTGCATGTCTATACACTCTGGCTGTGAGTTCTTAAATTCTGATCTTTTAATTATGTGTTTTTTTAAATAAACGGCTTATGGCAGGTGAGACAATCAGGTTTAAAAAAGAATCTTCCACAGAAATACGAGTTTCTGATTAAGTCACAAACTCTAAATGTTAAAGCACCTTCCCACTAGGATTATTTGCTATCCCAACAGCCTGGTTAAATACGAGGCTTTTTCTCCATGGGGATCACATGTGTTCACAGTCTCTTACCTTCTGAACAGGCCTGAGCACTGGTGGGCAAGATTTCATACAAAGTACACATACTTGTTTATCTTTCCAAGTGTGTTTGTACCAGGAAACAGAGCAGGGCTGCAGGCTGCATGCAGGCTCCACAGGGGAGGCTAAAGTCCAGCCTGCTCACACACCCTCAATGTCCTGCCTAGCCAGTCTGCTTTGTGGATTTATGAAAATATAACACCCTAAGATGCACATTTTGTGGGTTGAGTTACAGGCTTTTCTGGAGTAGAGCAGACGTTTATAAATGCTTTAAGAAGCACTTAGGTCTGACGTGTGCCCCGTGCTGACCCCCTGGTTCACACCGACACAACAGAGGCCCTATCCCCCTGCTGACCCTCATGCCCACACTGTAGAGAGCACAGAAGCGGGGCCATGGGTGCCCCAGGAGACACGAGAGGGGATGGGGAGAGAGGAGAAGAGACTGGGCCGGTGGTGGCTGAGGGTGGACAGGGAGTGTTTGAGGATGAGTAGTGGGGTGGGGGAGAGAGGGGGAAGTAGTTAGTTGGCACCAAGAACCAGAATTTGCTGCTTCCAGAGTGTTTACAGAGTCTGGACGCCATGTGTCATAGAAGCGCTCAGGCTTTGAAGACCATCTTGACCCTGCCCTGTCCAGCCACTTCTCAGTCGGGTGCCCCTGGCCAGGATAGTGTGTCCTTCATGATGAAATGTCCTCATCAGAAAGGATTAAACAGGACACTGGCATTCCCAGCGGGAGCCATGGTCTCTCTCAGACCCTTGATCTGAGAGAACAGAAAGGGGGCTTACACCCCTTGGGGCTCCACTGGACCTGCTGAAGCCTCCTTCCTGGGGCTGGGGGTGTCGAGTGGGGTTATGCAAACCCTTCTCCTCTTTGCTGCAGCTCCTGCCCCACAGTTACTGCTGTGGACACAGCCGGCCAGGTACAATGCACAGGCAGGAGGAAGATTCCAGAGCCTACTTTCTCACAGCTTCACTCTGAAGCTCTAGGTTCTTGCACCAAGTCTCAGTTATTCCCTCAGTAGACAGATCTCCTTTCTGGCTCCAGCTGGGCGTACGATTCATTGGCCTCTCTAGGCTCACCACTGCTTTGTGAGGATTTAGCCCAGGATTGGAAACACCAGTGCTCATCACACACTCTTATCTCCCCTCCACTGTCTCAGGCTTCAGTGATGTGACTGCAGTTGGAATGAGATAGACTTCAGCCCTAAGTCCTTGCACGCTTTAGACATTCAGCTCCAGCGTTTAAACCCTAAATAACAGTTTCTTTGTAAGTAGCAGGGATCATAGGGGCAGAGAACTGGCCTGGTGTGAGAGCCCTTGCTAAACCGGGTTCAGTATTGACCCACTGCTTGGCTTATCAGAGGGGAGAAGGCAGCATGGAGGGGGGAGAAGGTGGCATGGAGGGGGGGAGAAGGCAGCATGGAGGGGGGAGAAGGTGGCATGGAGGGGGGGAGAAGGCAGCATGGAGGGGGGGAGAAGAAACATGGAGGGAGGGGAGAAGGCAGCATGGGGGGGAGAAGGCAGCATGGAGGGAGAGAGAAGGCAGCATGGAGGGAGGGGAGAAGGCAGCATGGGGGGGAGAAGGTGGCATGGAGGGGGGGAGAAGGCAGCATGGAGGGAGGGGAGAAGGCAACATGGGGGGTGAAGGCGGCATGGACGGGGGGAGAAGGCATCATGGAGTGGGGAGAAGGAACATGGAGGGAGGGGAGAAGGCAGCATGGGGGGGAGAGAAGGCAGCATGGAGGGAGGGGAGAAGGCAGCATGGAGGGAGGGGAGAAGGCAGCATCATATTTCAGTAGGAAATGCACCTCCTCTAATTCTCTAACACAACTAAGATTGAAACTGCAAACTGGGTGTGGAAAAGGTAACTCTTTTTAAACATTTCGCAGGTGGAAAATAGCTATCAACAAACTAAAATAAGGGAGGCCAGGATATTATCGGGGAGAACTGGTGGGAGACAGAAACCGGAAGAAACAATCAGAAGGGACATGGTAGATGGCAGCAGTTAAGCGTGGGGCCAGAGGAAGGACATGAGGACAGGACCCGAGCACTGCCAGCAAAGGGGAAGTGCGTGTCCGAAGGTGAAAGAGGCTCCCGCACTTAACTGTAAGGGTTGATAGTCTGATACACCTTCCAGACAGCAAATGAAGGAGAACAAATACCTTTTCATAATAGGAACTCTGAGTCAGGCAGGGAGCCATCATCCCCAAAAGGTTTCTTGTGACTCCCCCACTCCCTCTCCTGGCCTCCTCCTCTCCAGGCAGCCACTGATCTGCTCCATGTCACTCTAGATTCACCTGTATCTTTGAGAATTGTATATGAATGGAATTATACAGTGGTGGGTCTTTTATTTGGTCTTGCTTCTTTTATTCAGCCCAATCATTCTGAGATTCACCCACGTTGTTTCCTGTGTCAATAGTCCATTCCTTTGTACAGTCAAGTAGCAGCCTGTTGAATTCATACACACATATGCCACAATCTGTTTACCCACTCACTTCTTGACAGACACTTGTGTTGATCAGGGTTCTCCAGAGAAACAGAAGCAATAGGCAATGCACATGTCTGCACACATACATACTCGTTTAAGAAACCGCCTCCTGCCATTGCGGGGGGCTGGCGAGTCTGAAACGTGCAGGGTGGGCTGGAAGCTGGACTACTAGCAGGAGGTGACACTGCAGTCTTGAGTCTGAAGGCAGTGCGGAGGTGGAATTCCTTCCTCTTTGAGGACCTCATCCTTTTCTCCTGAGGCCTTCAACTGGTTGGGTGAGGCCTACACACAAGAAGGAGGGTAATCTGCTTTATTCAGAGCTGACTGGTGTCAATGCTAAGCGCATCTAAAACAATACCTTCACAGAAACATCTAGCTGATGATTGGCCAAATAACAGCACTGTGGCCTAGCTTAGTTGACACATAAGGTGAATCATCACCAAGGTGTGACAAACTTGGGGTTGTTATAAATAAAGCTGCTGTGACTGTTTGTGTACCAGTCTTTGTGTGGACATATACTTTCATTTCTCTTGGGGAAGTGCCTTGGAGTGGAATGGTTGAATCATACGGTCTATGATGCCTAACTAAAAAATTCCCTTCCAAATGCTTTTTTAATGGCTGTAACATTTCACATTCCCACCGGCAGTGGATAAGAGTCCCAGTTGCTCTTATGTCACTGTCTGTCTTCTTAAATTGCTATGACTTATCCTTTTAAGTTTAGACATTTTAACAAGGATGTTTTGTGTGTAACTGTGACTTAAATTTGCATTTTCCTAATGACTAATAACGTGCAGGATTTTTAACATTAATTCCCCTTCACTTGCAGGTTATTTTGCTTTGCAGGTAGGAAAAGCAAGATTCAAATACAAAGTTATGCCCCCTGCAGTCTCTGGGTCACCAGATTTTGAGAGAGTATTTCGTGCACAGTAAGTAATGCTTCTACCATTCAAGGATATGGGTCGGCCACACACACACACACACACACACACACACACACACACACACACACACTTGTGATGGGGCGGAGATGTGCAGAGAGGAGGTAACCACCCTCCCTGGCCAAGCCCCTTCTCAGGATGCTTGAAGCTTGAGGAACCAGTGCATGGAGTCTCTACTCGCATTGATTACAGATTCAGAGGGCTCAGCTACAAAAAAGACTGGGGTCTTAGGAGGGATGGCGATATGTCCCTGAGCATGGCAGTTTGGTCAGAGAGCCCCCTAAGAGTTCAGTATCTTCAAGTTACATTAGTTATGCTATCAATTCTCTGTATTTTCTATTTTTGTTTTTTCCTTGACACTTCAAAACAGAAGTGGGTTAATATTACCCTCTGCCCATGAGCCGTCTCCTCAGATCAAGAACCTGCAAGAAGGAGAATGCTTTCATCAGACATGCATTCATTATATGGTCACCGTGTTCCCCTGGCCTCTGCAGACCCACCCAGACGGTCCCACCACAAACGTCATGGCTGCTGCAAGAGGCTAGCGCACCCTTTACAGTCCATCCCCCAAATGCACAGCATTTAAAAACAGGGCACACATCACCATTTGTACCACATTGCTTGGTTCTTCTGTTAACACTTTGAGGTTTTTAATCTGTGTTCCTGGGTGAGGTCAACTTATCATTTTCCTTTCTTGCGTTATCCCTGTCTTATTTTGATATCAAAACTATACTGTAGCCTGACCAGGTGGTGGCGCAGTGGATAGAGCGTCGGACTGGGATGCGGAAGACCCAGGTTCGAGACCCCGAGCTTGCCAGCTTGAGCGCGGGTCCATCTGGCTTGAGCAAAAGCTCGCCAGCTTGGACCCAACGTCTCTGGCTCCAGCAAGGGGTTGCTCGGTCTGCTGAAGGCCCGCAGTCAAGGCACATGTGAGAGAGCAATCAATGAACAACTAAGATGTTACGACAGCAACAAAGAACTAATGATTGATGTTTCTCATCTCTCTCCATTCCTGTCTGTCTGTTCCTATCTATCCCTCTTGCTGACTCTCTCTCTGTCCCTGTAAGAAAAAAGAAAAAAGAAAAATAAAAACTATACTGGCCTCATAGAATGTGTTCGAGAATGATTTCTCAGAGAATTTTAATGAGCTTGGAAGACTGTGTTCCTTCAGTTGTTAAAATGTGCATGTAAAATGACCTGGACTCTGAGTGTTCCTGGTGGGAACATTTTAAACCAGGGGACTTAATTTTTTAAAATGACAGTTGGATTATTCAGGCCTTTAGTTATTCCTTGACTCACTTTGAGCAAGTCAGGACCCTTGAGCTGACGACATTGGTCTCTTGTCCATCTATTTGTTCCAAGGAGGATGGTGCAGCCTGTTCCCTAGTCTTGAACGTGTGGGATGAATACCATTGGTAGGAGAAGAGATGATTTTAATGGATACATAGACATGATATATATATTTTTAAAGTTTATTGTGACAAGAACATGTATCATAAGAACATTCTTTTCAAAAAATGCTTAAGTGTACAATACGTTATTGTTGTCTAGCAGGGGTAGTCCTTTTTATACCTACTGCCACTTTTGTATCTCTGTTAGTAGTAGTTTTCTAACCGCCCACCGGTTCCACAGTAATGGTGATTTATAGAGTAGGGAAGTAACTTTACTTTATAAAATTTATAAAGCAGAGTTACAGCAAGTTAAAGCATATAATAATAATTACTTACCAAGTACTTCAACTCAAGGTTTTGTCTTTATTTATTTATTTATTTATTTATTTATTTATTTATTTATTTATTTATTATTTACAGGGACAGAGAGAGAGTCGGAGAGAGGGATAGATAGGGACAGACAGACCGGAACGGAGAGAGATGAGAAGCATCAATCATTAGTTTTTCAGTGCCGTTGCGACACCATAGTTGTTCATTGATTGCTTTCTCACATGTGCCTTGACCGCGGGCCTTCAGCAGACCGAGCCACCCCTTGCTGGAGCCAGCGACCTTGGGTCCAAGCTGGTGAGCTTTTGCTCAAGCCAGATGGGCCCGTGCTCAAGCTGGTGAGCTCAGGGTCTCCAACCTGGTTCTTCCACATCCCTGTCCCACACTCTAACCACTGCGCCACCGCCTGGTCAGGCCTACCAAGTACTTTATGTCGGATTTTCGCTAAGTTTGGCAGAATAAATCTTTATAAAACAACTTACTATAGTTAAATCTATCTTTTTATTTATACTTTGGTTGCTCTGCTACCGCGCACCGTGAAAGCTGGAATGCACGCTAGTGGGCGGTAGGGACCAGGTCGACCAGCACTGGTGTAGAGGAACAATGTTGTACCGTGGATCTCCATAGCTTGTTCCTCTTACTTGACTGGTCCTTTATGCCCCAGGCATGATTTTAGATAACATTGAGCCACAGGATGAGAAAGTCCTTTTCATTCCAATTGTCTTTGAATCTTTATGGCTGTGTCAAAGTGGAAAGTAGTGGTTTGGGGCCAGGATGTCCCACACTCCAAAATGAATTTTTAGTTTTGTCAGAAGAACACAAGCACGTGGGCTCAGGGCCTTCAGTCCTCAGTAGCATCTGATGAGCACGTGGCAACTTTCTGTTTTCATGGGATTTATTTCCATACTTATCCTTTACTTAGAAAGTGATACTCTTTTTTCACTAACCGTAGTGGTATCAAAAATGCACTTTCCTTAACTTTTGTTTAAGTGAAAAAAAATATTTGATGTATAGAAAAATAGTCAGTGGTCTATGCAGAGTCTAAAATTTAGAATGTGATGTGTTAATGCTTGAAGTTTGGGAGATATGGTGCTGTTCATAAGACATCATCGCAGGAGGAAAGTCCCCATCTCCCCACCTTGTCTTTCATCATCTGACAACTTCTGGTTGGGCCGCGTCAGGCATCCAGCAGGCTAACTCCTCAGGCCACCTCGGGTTCTATGCTCATCCCCAGTGTTTCCACAAACTTGATTTTCCTTCACGTTACTGTTCTCTCCCTCCTCTTCTGTAGCCTTGTCCTAGGAGACAAAGCTGGACACAACTTCCAAATATGCCTCTTAAGTTGCTGTTTATAAAATAAGCGTACAAACCCAATTTCCTTCTTAGTGGGTTTAGGCCTAGTAGTCGCAGCGGTTGCAGCCGTCAGGACGGTGTAGGCTCCCCTTAGATTCGAGCAGATGGCAATGAAATAACGAAGCCAGAAACGGATGGACCATACCTTTTATTCTAGCCTCGCACCTGGCCGCCAAGTAAATACACACACACACACACACACACACACACACACACACACACACACACAACACACACACACACACACACACACAGAGGGCTCCCAAACCCCCTCATTCAGTGCTCACAAAGCTACTGACACATTCTAGGGTTTCCCTAGAATCAAAGGGCCCCACTAGCCCCGTCCCCTCTGGTTCCCATCTCCTTTTCTCTGCACAAACTGGCTTCTCCTTCAGCACCCCGCCACCTTGGCTGCTTCTCTCTCTCTGCAAAAACATGGTTGCCTCCTTGCTCCTTCTTCTTAAAACTTTCTTTCTTTCTTTCTTTTTTTTTTTTTACAGAGACAGAGAGAGAGTCAGAGATAGAGAGATAGATAGGGACAGACGGACAGGAATGGAGAGAGATGAGAAGCATCAATCATCAATTTTTCATTGCAACACCTTAGTTGTTCATTGATTGCTTTCTCATATGTGCCTTGACTGCGGGTCTTCAGCAGACCAAGTAACTCCTTGCTCGAGCCAGCAACCTTGGGTCCAGCTGGTGAGCTTTGCTCAAACCAGATGAGCCCGTACTCAAGCTGGCAACCTCAGGTTCTTGAACCTGGGTCCTTCATGTCCCAGTTTGACGCTCTATCCACTGCGCCACCACCTGGTCAGGCTCTCCTTCTTCTTAAAAACTTTTGGCGTGAAAACCCTTTCTCCAGTACACATTAGTGAAACAAAGCCCCTTCCCAAGCAGGAAGGCAATTAGCTGTATCACCTGGGCAGTATCATTCACGTGGACAGCACCATTTTTAACAATAAAAGTGAGAAAAATAAAATAACACAAATTTTACAGACTTACCTGCCCAGCAGAGGTATTCTGTTTGTTTTGTTGATTAATCATGGCAGGACAGAAAAGGATTAAAAAATAATAGCCAATAATTGGGGTGGGAGGTGACTTGGAGCCATAAAATACCTTTCAGGGCACAGTAGTTGTTCTGGGTTCTGTTGGAGGGGTGGAGGGGACTGCCCCACTTCCTTCCCTGAAGTTCTTCTCAGACGGCGCTCAGCCCCAGCCCATTCTTGCTTGAGTGTCAAAGGTTGAGGATAAATCGGGCCAAATCAGATTACTAGTGAAGCCATTTCGACTTTCCATGAGACAGATCAGGATCCTTGGGGATAAACAGTTAATTCCAAAGCCTTCTTGGCTCCCTAATCTGGTCCCAAGGGTAGACTCCCTTGAGCCCTGCCGGCTCCTGAGAAGGAATGAATGCACTCTCCTCTCTGGTCCTTCCGGACCAAGCACCAAGTCCCTTCAACCTCCCTTCCAGGTCTGATGGCCTGTGGCTGTGGCAGAAAGGCTGCCTTTTCCCAACCAGCTTCTCCTGCTGCTTTGCTCTAAGCATAACCAAGAAGCCTGATGTTACAATGAATTCTCTCTTTAAGTGGAACTTGACCTCTCATAACGATCACTGCAGGGACCCTCTGACCTCAGGAAGTACCCATTTCCTGTCTGACAACCTCTGGTGGGATATTTGTTTGCCAAACAGAGATGCTTATTATGAAGCCTAACTTATGCAAGTGACCCCCCCCCCCACCCCCGCTTCTCCAAAGTCCTTATTCAAGCCCCCTTCTTTTCCTACAGGGAGGGACTTCAGAGGTGACTATCTCTGGACTTGTAGATTCCCTCCTGATTGTAAGGCACTATGCCTTACAATCAGGACACACAAGAGTGTGTCTTGGCCCTTCCTTATAAAAATAATACAGGTCCTGGCCAGGTGCCTCAGTGGATAAAGTATCCTCCTGGCATAACAACAGTGAGTTGATGCTCCTCTTTCTCTCTCCTTTCTTCTCTCTCTTTCCTTCCCTGTTCTCTCCCATTTTCTCTCTCTTAAACCAATTGTAAAATTAAAAAATAAATACCGAGTGAGTATTTTCTCATTTGCCCGAGTTGTAGGAGTCACTCAGCTAATTTCTGGATTTTCAGAGGGAGGCGCTCGGTGCATTGCTGTGTGTTCACGGGAAAAGGGAAGTTCAGGAACGTCTGATGTTGCCATCTTGGTTGCAAAAACAAAATAAAACACTTTTTTTTTTTTTCAAATACAAATATCACTTATGGTCCTCAACTGCCAGTATCAACTATTTCTGGGCCAGTTGCCCATGATCTTAATTTACGTGCTCGAGCATTAGGGATTCACTAAGGAAGCATGTGGGGTCATGGATGATCCTGTACCTGATGACTCTCCCACCAAGAGCCGCTCAAGATCTCTTTACAAATTACACTGAAGTTTATTCTGGTTGTGATATTGTCAGCAAAGAATGTCGCCAACCTAGCCAAGATCACTGGGAGCATAGCACAGGAAGGAGGAGGGAAATAATTTATCTCTTTCCTTTTGCTAAGTGCAGATGCATTAATTATACTTCCTGGAGAACTCTTCCCTTTTGCTTAAAATAGTATCAAAATTTCCATCCAAGTCTTCTATGAATAGAGTCCATGTGAGTTGACATTAAAACAGAGCTTTGGAATCTGGGGGTGACACTGTCTCCTCTGATTCTTTGCGGGGCCTTAGTCTGTCTGGACTCTTGAGATTTTGTCCTCTGTAAAATGGGAACAAAATATGTTCATTTATTTCAGGGGTTTTTAGGAAAACTCTTTAAAGACCGTTTAAATTTTTTTTTTTATTGATTGATTTTAGAAAGAGAGAAAGGGAGAGAGAGAGAGAGAGAGACAGGAACATCAATTTGTTGCTTTATGTGCCCTGACCGGGGATTGAACAGGCAACCTTTATGCTCCAGTTGACACTCTAACTGCCCTGGCCAGATAGCTTAGTTGACAAAGACCATTTTAAAAAAATGTGTTAAGTAACTTCAGTGGAAGACAATGGATATGAAGGAATTTTGGGGAAGAAACCCATTTAATATGAATTATTTTCTGGCTTCTCTAGATAAGATACAGAATACTCTTCAGGCTCAGAATCATGACCATTTCTCTAATTCATTTCTAATTCCAGCAACCTATATACATAGGAGAATGATTTCTGGTTCTGCCCTGAGGTTTAAACACTGTTTGAGTCTCATCTCAAAAGACTTGTTTTACATGTAAGGCACATTTAAGCTCTTTATGTAAATTCTTATATTATTTTTGTAAAAAGAGAATGGACATTTTACTTCTAGATTAAAATTTAATACTTTGAAGTTGAGTTTTCTCATAAAATAACTCATGTCTTTTTTTCCTGCAGACAAAACTGTGTGGAGTTTTATCCCATATTCATAATTACGTTGTGGATGGCAGGATGGTACTTCAACCAAGGTAATTAAAAATAGTTTTAAAAACATTTATTGACTTTAGAGAGAGAGAAAGAGGGGAGAGAGATAGATAGATAGAAACATCAATTTGTTGTTTCCACGTATTTATGCATTCATTGGTTGATTCTTGTATGTACCCTGACTGGGGATTTGAACCTGCAACTTTAGTGTATTAGAAAGATGCTCTAACCAACTGAGCTACCGAGCTAGGACAAAGTAATATTAAAAGAAATCAACTCTAGCCTGCCCAGGTGATGGTGGAGTAGATAGAGCATTGATTTGGGATGCTGAGGACCTAGGTTTGAGGCCCTGAGGTCGTTGGCTTGAGTGTGGGATCATAGACATGACCCCAGGGTTGCTGGTTTGAATCCCAAGGTCGCTCACTTGAGCCCAGTGTTGCTGGCTTAACCCCAAGGTCACTGGTTTGAGCAAGTGTTCACTGGCTCAGCTGGAGCCCCCCAGTCAAGGCACATACAAGAAAGCAATCAATGAACAACTAAAGTGCTGCAACTATAAGTTGATGCTTCCCTCTCCCTTCCTTTCTGTCAAACCCTGACTGTCTCCCTCCTCCCCCTAAAAAACAATAAGTAAATTAAAAAATAAATCAACTTTGTTCCAATGAAGAGTACGATTCTCAAAACTGTTAAAGAGCAGACATGCAAACCATAGACCTATGGATCCTGGCAATTATCTTAAACAAAGTGAGCAATGTCTCTGTTCATCAAAGAGTCCTGTACTGCAGATAGTCTAACTTTGCTTTGTTCTAATTTAATTCAATAATTTTTTAAAAAGTGGAAACATAAAAAAAGCACATAAAAAACATAAAAAAGAGCATTGAAACAAACCATATGTTGGGCACTTCAGAATGAAAATGACACAAAATTTATCTTCACATCTAATACCTAAATTTAATTTACCTGCTGGAATAGAACATAGAATTAGCAATTCACCCTAATTATTATAGCTAATATTTATTGAGCACTTGCTATGTGCCAGGTACTGTTTTTAAGTTTTATATGTGTGTTATCTCATGTATAAGATTTATAGGATTTAAAACCTTCCTATGAGGTAGGATCTATGGTTAATTCTTCCTTTATAGATAATGAAACTGAAATACGTGAGGTTAAATAATTCACCCAACCTAATATTCACCACTGTGGAAGAAAATTAGCTTTCAAGTACAGAGCAGGGTTTTATTGGAACTTGATCCAACAACTCATGAACTTTTCTTAAGAGTTCCCAGGGATGTAGTGCTATTGTTTATATGTGACAACACTATGAATATGTACTTTCTATTTGGTGGGGGTGCGATCCCTGGCCAGCCGAGGGCCTGTCCCTGTCTCAGGAAGTCAGACCAGCACCAGCTGCATTAGTGGGAGAAATTCTATCCCTTTTGCTTTCTGATAACTCTGTTTGCCTCTTTTGGGTTTGACCCATTGCTAAGATGTTAAATCCTGCTGCTTTCAAAAGCAATCTTTTCACTTTGTTTTATGTAATTTTTCCAGTCAACTGAGAAATTTCAAATACTATGTCCTTTAGAGAAAGACTTAACTTTATTCCAACTCACATTTTTGTGCCTTAAGGGCAGGAATGAAGGCCTTGTTGCCTGTCAGGCGACACCACGTTAACAACTAGTAAGACCAGAGCCTTTTGATGATGAAACTGAGTTTCTGCCATTGGGCCCTTTGGATTTCACTGTGACAGGCCCACTGCCTGTCAGGAAAGAGTTTCTCGGGGATCTTCTTATCATCATTTTCTCTTGATTCTTTCTCATCCAAAGTAAGCCACCAATTCACTGCCCCCGAACCGTTCCCATTGGCTTCCTGGGAGTCATTCATTAGATAGGGAGTTGCATACTGTAGCATGCCCTGAATCGCTCCACTACCTTGGGCACCTGGCTGGGCCCCCTCCTTGCCATCCTTCAGGCCCCACCGCAGACGTCATCCCCTCTGAATGGGAACCCCAAGGCAGCCTCCTTCAGTTCCCGCTGTCCCACCCCTCATCCCCTTCACCGCACCTTCAGGCCGGTCCTTTTCTCCTCATTTTTCTCTGTTTGTCATCTGTCTTTGCTGACAAGACTGTATAAAGGCTGGGGGTTTGTATCTATTCCACTACCAACCCCAATCCTTAGAATAATGCCTGGCACACAGGAGAAAGTAATGAAAATATTTGTGTGCTGACAACATAGTGACTTTAATTCTACCCAGCATATCTGAGCCTCATGGATCAACTCTGCAGGTTTACAAGGGGGTCTGGCCAATCGCCCCCGTGAGGTGCTGAGGGAGGGCAGGGCTTCTCACAGAGGGAAGGTGTTGATATTTTTCGCTGGATGGGATGGCAGAGCATCACACCACACTTTATATTTCTTTTAGGGAAAACTTATTGTGAAAGAAATCCAAAAGTCTTGAGTGTACCATCCAATGAGTTTTGACAAGTGTGTCCCCCTGTGTGGCCCAAATCCCTGTCAAGAGAGAGAAGATGATGACCACCCAGAACATTTTTCCGCGCTCTCCCCAGTCAGTCCCTTTCGGAGGCAAACACCCTTCTGATTTTTCTCATCCTAGTGTAGCTTTGCCCGTTCTGGAACTTTCCATAATTGGAATCATACAGTATGTGCTATTGGGTAATGTTTCCTTCACTCAGCATTTTGAGATTCATCATGTCCTTTCCTTGCCGAGTAATAAATAGTCCGTTGCGTGGTCATCTCAGTTTGGTTATCTGTTCTCCTGCAGATGAACTTTTGGGCTGCTCCCAGTGTTTTGGCTATTATGAGTAAAGCTGCAATGAATGTTTTGTATGAGTCTTTTTAGGGTCGGGTGCTTTCATTTCCCTTGGGTAAATACACAGGCATGGAATTGCTGGGTCAAAAGTATGTTTAGTTTTATAAGAAACCACCAGAACTCTTGCCCAGGTGTCTGTACGACTTTGCTTTCCCGCGAATAATGAAGGAGGATTCCAACATTACCAACGTCTGTCTTGTCAGCTTTTCTAAGTCTGAGCCATTCTGGTGGGCGGGCTGTGCTGTCGTCTTGTGGTTTTTAAATCACACTTTGCTGATATTGAATGGTGCTGAATAATGTGGGTACAGAAACTTTCCTGTGCTTATCGGCGCATGTGTATATCTTCCTGTGTGAATTCTCTCTTCAAATATTTTGCCCACTGAACAGATTAGGTTGTTTTCCTTTCATTATTGAACTATCGTCAGAGCTTTCCATGTCTTCTGGGCACACGTCTTTTGTCAGACATACATTCTGTGAGCTTTTCCTCAGTTTTCAGGCCGCACTTTGAGAGACTGCCGTCATATTCTGCATCTTCTCTGTTTTATCTCTATAGTTTTTGCTGCTTGTCTGGGTCTGGTGTACATATATGCCCGTCACCTGTATTTCTGGGGATATTCAGAAGCTGCTAAGAAAAGGTAAGGCGATCCCAAGAATCGATGTTTAGGCACAAAGTAGCGGCTGGAGTCTGGATGAATTTCCTGTCCCTGAGAGGATTAACAGCACCCATAGCTGTGATTGTGGAGGTGAGCTGTGGTGTCTGAGGCCACATCTTCCCGAGCCTGTACACGATTAGACACGAGACAAGAAGTTCAGGTATAAAAGTGTGCACTCTTTGACCATCACACGCTCAATCCCTGCAAAACAATTTGCACTATTTCCAAAAAGTTACCAAGAGAATATTCCTGCCTGGCCATAATAATCCTTGGAATGTTCAAAGAAACCAATTAAACTTTGTGGTTCAGCATCCCCTTTAATTTGTGTGATGAATCAAAATTTTCATGTGGTGAAAGCATGGGAGTTCTGGGCAGTGTCACCAGTGAGCAGAGTTTCTCACCTCTGTCCCTCATCTCTGTCCTGCAGGGTCACTGGTTTTTATCTGAGTCTTGGGACTTTGGCCTCATTGACCCTCCTAGGCACCCTGGGTATTGCAAACAGCTTTCTGGATGAATACCTGGACCTCGATATTGTCAAGAAACTAAAGCACTTCTAACCTTCCCTTCTCTTTGCTCAAATGCTTACTGAAGGTATTTCCACTCTGAAGGTTATATGGTATCCCATGTTCCATTAAAACAAAAATAAAAGCCTTTACTTTGTTTTTCTTTAAGTGGCTTTGTAGAAACTGACCCTTTAGAGAATAGATTTCCTGGTTGGGTAAGAGCTGAGGTTTGCTCCGGGAGGGTGTGTCCGTATCTCCAGCAGAAGCGTGCTGAGCCCCAGTCTGAGTCCATGCAGAAGTCCTGACTGCCCCGTGTGGGGAGCGGGCCGTGTGCAAGGCTTTCTGTGCGCACTGTCCTCCCCTGATTCTGAGACTACTTCTCTCTTGATGGAAAGTTCCAGACAGACACTGATAAGTCAGCTGAGTCCACTTCATTGGTGGCAGATTGCTGCACCGGGGGTGGGGGTGGGGGTCTGGAAGTGTATCTGTGTGTGTGTGTGTGTGTATGTGTGTGTGTGTGTGTGTGTGTGTGTGGAATCAAGCAAACATCGGGAGGAGTCAGAGAAAAGAGTCTCCAACTAATAGCGCAGAACAAACCTGGCTGTGAAAATGGACTTTATAAAGAAAAATGAAAAGAAAAGGCAGATTCTTTTCAAGGAATCATCCTGAGACCTGTGCTCAGTGGATGTTCTTGCTCCTGGCAGGGGGAGGGGGAGGGGAGGTCAGGGTCACTGCTGGAGAGCCTGGGCTGGGTGCTGAAGCACTTCCTGCCTCCTGTGGGGCCTGGGGCTGGTGGTGGTGGTATCAGTATGTGCAGTCACTGTCTGGCACAATGGCAAATGACTGTTCTTCACTTTCTTTTTTTTTTTTTTGGAAGAGACAGAGAGAGTCAGAGAGAGGGACAGATAGGGACATACAGACAGGAAGGGAGAGAAATGAGAAACATCAATTCTTCGTTTCGGCTCCTTAGTTGTTCATTGATTGCTTTCTCATATGTGCCTTGACTAGGGGGGCTACAGCAGACCGAGTGACCCCTTGCTTGAGCCAGCGACCTTGGGTCCAAGCTGGTGAGCCTTGCTCAAACCAGATGAGCCCGCGCTCAAACTGGCGACCTCGGGGTCTTGAACCTGGGTCCTCCACATCCCAGTCTGACGCTCTATCCACTGCGCCACCGCCTGGTCAGGCTTTCTTCACTTTCTTTGTCAGTAAAATGGGAACGAGTCCACCTCTCAGTCCTTAGGGACCTTAGGAAAATGGAATTATGAACATATAACATCACATCAGGAGAAGAGCTATCGGTCAATTTTTCCAAAGAAAGTTGGATGCCTTGTGTCTGGTGTGGAGATCTTCAAGGAGTTGTTTATTGGGACTTGTCTTTTTTTCAGGGTACAGAAGGAAGTTACAAAGGCTATGAACAATAGAAAAATATGGGGAGAAAACAATGATAATCCCTCATACCCCCAAACACTAGCACTAAATATCCCAAAGTATGCTAAGAGTGTTTTGGTCTAGGAATAAAGATATGTGGCTATAAGCCCCACCCCCTCCACATTAGCTGCGGGACTTTAGACCAGGCACCTCACCAGAGGCCATGCAGCAAAGTGGGGAAGGCTCCAGAGCCAGGCAACGCCCTACAGCTTGCTGGCTTTGTCGCAGTCTGCCACAGTGTTCTCGCCGATAAAATGGGGATAATGTTCTAAAATGTGATTCTGTGGTCTTTTTATTGTTTAGTATTCTGATCAGTTATGGTGGCTTGTATGAGACATGTTGTTTTATACACTGCAGACAAGGAAGAGAGAGTGCAAATATTTGACCCTAAAGCACAATTACTACATAATCTTATCCTTTGGAAGTGTGTGTGTGGGGAAGAATGCAATTCTTGCATGACCAGGAGGTGGCACAGTGGATAGAGCATCTACCTGGGATGCTAAGGATCCAGGTTTGAAACCCCAAGGTCACTGGCTTGAATGCAGGCTCACCAGCTTGAGTACGGGATCGCTGGCTTGTGCATGGGATCACAGACATGATTCCATGGTTGCTGGCTTGAGCCCAAAGGTTGATGGCTTGAAGCCCAAGGTCGCTGGTTTGAAGCCCAAGGTTGCTGGCTTGGCTGGAGCTCACCCCCACTTCCAATCAGCAGCTATGAGAAGCAATCAATGAATAACTAAAGTGCTGCAACTACAACTTGATGCTGCTCATCTCTCTCTCTCTTCCTTCTGTCTCTGCCTCTCTCTCTTGCAAAAACAACAAAAAACAAAAACAAAAAAACTCTTCAACTCTTACACTTGAAGATTTTAAAGCAATTTCTATTTCGCATCTAAATTGAAATGATTTAAAAGATAAACACATGCACACAGGATGCTTAAACAGCATGTAGAAAAGAAGATGGGTATCAGAGCTTCGTTGCTTTAAACATCTGAACTACAGGATTTATTTCCTTTGTTCTAATTTTATTGTCACCAAGGTAATCTCTTGATCATTTTAATTCCTACAAATTTGGCTACAGGGAGCAAATACAATGGCTGGAAAGGGGTGGGTTTCTGATCTCTTTGACAGTTGCATATTAATAAATTGATTTTATTGTTAAAAATCAGGTTTATTGCCTTAAAAAGTCAATGTTATGAGAGAAAAAAGGGACAGAGAAGAACTTTTCTGCAGTAAGAGGAATAAAAACCAAATGGCAATGGAGGGTCCTAGATAAAATCCTGGTTAGAACAAAATGGCTATGGAAAACCCTTGGGAGTCAATGCTATTAGGGAATGAATGTTAATTACATCAGGTGGGATACCGGCAGCCTGGCTAGGGAGAGAATGCCCTAGCTCTTTGGAGCTGCAAGCTGTGACGCTGGCGGTGAACTGGCTGAAGTATGTCTAACTTACTTTGAAATGGTTCCACAAAATATGTATGTGATTTGGCAAAGTGTTAACAATGTTTGAATCTAGTTGGTGTTATTCACTGCACTATTGTTTCTATTTTTCTGAGTTTTTTTTTAAACGTTCATAAAATAGTTTAAAAATCAAAGCAAAGTGAGATCCCAAAAGCAGGTAGCTCCTGGTAGCTCTGCAGCGCTGTATGCTTGGTCAGCTGTGGTTTCCATAGAGCCACAGCGTTAGTCCTGGCCAGGCAGCTGTTCTAGACGTGGCCGACCATGTGAGCCACACGTGGGTGAGCCCTAGTGAGCCGGCAAGGAGCCAAGTTCTGGCAAAGTCGCAGCTTCTACTGGATCCTGCAGGGGGAGCTCTGGTACAGAAATCCTATCTCCGCGTTTGTTTTCTAAGGTAACTGGGCTCTCTCTCTTTCTGCACCGTTTCCATCCTGGGGTGGGGGGGCGCCATGTATTCTGTCATCAAAATGTGTAAGGAGGAGTAATGATTTCTTAGTGCCTCATCTCTCAGGGGTTTAGATTTGTCTCTGGCATTAAGGGCACAGCCGACAGTAGAGCAGCATCCCTGGGATTTTACTAAAGCCTAACCCCCCACCCCCACGCCCCCAGGATGGAAATGGTGAAGCACTTTGAACTCTTCAGGCTGGGTGCAGGCTGAGCCAGTCCCTGGTCCACAGAGATATAGTGGGCTGGTAGAATGTGTGCGCACGTACGTCTGATAGCGTCCACTCCAGCGGGGCTAAACCCCCTCTATTACTTCCCCCCAATACATTCCTTGAGTTTTCTTCTTTTTTAAAATATTTTATTTATTTTTAGAGAGAGGAGAGAGAGAGACAAAGGCGGTGGAGGGTGGGAAGAATCATCTTGTAGTTGCTTCCTGAATGTGCCTTGATCGGGTAAGCCCAGGGTTTTGAACCGGTGACCTCAACATTCCAGGTTGACACTTTTTCCACTGCGTCACCACAGCTCAGACCTTACTTTTTAAAAAGTAATATTTTTACTATCATTTTCCCAAACCCTCTGAATGAACCAGGTGGATCTGGATTGTTACAGTGCTGAATCTACGGGTGGACTTCAGTACGTTCCTTTCAAAGTTGACTTCCTTCTGTTCGCGTTTCCATGTTTCAGTTGCGTGGTTGAATTAAAAGGGCTGCGGATGATTGATTGCTCTGCGCTGTTACAAAAATGTTCAAATAACGTTATCACAATTTTGAGACTGCAGTTAACCAATTAAAACCCAGGCATAATCTATCTGCTTAATGAAGGCTGGGGTTCTGCGGACAAGCCAACAATAAACTAAACTTTGGGTTGATTCAGATAACAATCTTTTATTTATTTTGTTTTGTTTTTTCTTTAAAAGTGGTATGTCAACATCACTTCATTTCTACGTTTCAGAGTTCTGTACATTTCTTAAAAGGAAATAAGCAATGCTCAATGTACAAAGTAAAAAGAGAAGACTAGAAAAATCTGAATAAAATGGAGCAAGTTGCCATAGGTCATACAGTACAAATTAGTAATTTGATGTCACCTGAAGTGCGATACCACTGCTGTGATGATGAGTTAAGGAATGAAATAAAAATACTCTATTTTAAACAAACAGTATATATATATTTATATGTATATATATATATATATATATATATTTTTTTTTTTTACAGATAGTAGACCCAGTGATATCTGCAGTATCATAAAAACTTATTTACAAATAACGTTTTTTTAGACATTACATATACATCAGCACCGTAGTAAAAACAAAAACAAAAAAATCACCTTATTAAAATCTACCTCTTTATGTAGTTGGTCCCAGGACTGAGCATTTGGAGGAAGCTTTTAAAAGGTAATAAAGCCACTCCTCCACCAGCCAACCCTAGTGTCTGTCTCACCATTGTTTATATAGTTACTTCCTGTACCTTTCAGAAGAAGGTAACAATCTATTCTATCTTCTTGTTTGCTTATTTATTTACTTATTTATTTTTGGTTTTCATCTGTTCCCACTCAGGGGTTTCCGTTTCTCTGGTGGTGTCTCTTCCCATGCAGGGTGCTTGTGGTCACCCTGCTAACACCTCTTCCCAGAGACACCATGGCTTCTGCCTGGGCCCTCACCCACCTGGCCACCTCTGTTGAATAGGTCTACATCTTTAGGACCTGGTAAGCAAGACAAGACCATCTTTGCCAGCCTGACACCTCTACATTCTCCACCCCCGGCTTTCCATTAGAACTCCCCTTCTTGGGACCTTCTCCCAGGACAGCCAGTCCGCTTCCCCATGGTCTCCAGCCTGGACTCTGGTGTAACGAGTTGCACATGACTGTCCGAAAGGGAACCAGCCAGCCTTTCGGACACAAACGGAGGGATGGCAGCGGGGGAGGGGAGAGAAAAGCACACATCACTCTTACTCACTTAGGACAATAGTTAAGCCACATGACCTCCAACATGGGACAGTGGGAGGGGAGGCAAGGACTGACGGATAACTCCTTGTAAATAAGAGATAAGCCTCATGATAGCAGAACTTGTTGCTCCCTTCTGACGGACTCCAGTTAGGGCAGGCGGGAGTGAATTACACAGAGAACAACTAACTGTACAGGACTTCCGAAGTGGGGTCACTGTGCCCATAGGAAAGAACCATGTATTCTGTCATCAAAACGTGTAAGGAGGAGCAATGATTTCTCAATGCCTCATCTCTCAGGGGTTTAGACTTGTCTCTGGTAAGTAGGCATTAAGGACATGGCTGACATTAGAGCATTATCCCTGGGATTTTCCCAAAGGGAGCCCGTGTGGCGCTCCCCGGCCCCCCGGGCTGGTCCTCCCTGGGGGTACCAGCAGAGTCAGATGCGGTACGAGTCAGCCCACCACCGAGCCTCAGGGCAGCCTGCTCAGTCCCGGGCATGACTGTCCCATTCCACACACGGCAGAGAAAGAACATTCCAGTGTCGCCTTGGCATTTCAGGCGTTGTCTATGTTCTTGCATTTATTTATTTTGTCCCTAGAGATGAGAAGCTTCCTTTCTTCCTGGGTTGTCTGTGAGGAGAGGCACGGATGCTGGGATGGACACCAGGAGGGACAAAGGCAGGGTGGGGGGCAGGAAGGTGGTCCTGCTGGCAGGCACACAGTGTCCGCAAGGGGCTCCCCACCCTGTGCAGATGGCAACTGCCTTGGTGTGTCACTGTCACACTAGGCTCACAGGAGGTCCCAGCCCAACTACCCGGAGCGATGGCCACAGAGAGCCGCCCCCTGGACCGCAGGACCGACCCTCCTCCCAGCTCCCTTGGCTATCTTTGTGAGGCAGCCAATAGCAATGCCTCTGAAATTCCTGAGGGCATCCCGGGTGCAGGGGACAGGCCTGGAAGACCTTGGCAGTCTCCCTGTGACATCTCTCCGGTGTTCCTGCCTGCCATGCACATCTAGCTTCAGGTCCTGAAGCCTGACACCTCTTCCCAGCCAGAGCTCAGCACGTGTCTGGCCTGTGCGAGTGGCCCGTGCAGTCACCTTGCAGCCTCCGTGGGGCTCCCCCTGTCCGAGGCTCTGTTGCCGCACTGGGCGGGCGGGCAGGGCTGACGGAGGCCTTGCCTCGGGCAGCAGTGTGCCGGCTGGCGCAGCTCTTGTTGGGCCAGGTGCTCGATCACAGGGGTCTGAGCAGGGGGCTCGGGCCCGCCCTCCCCACCTGCCTCTGAGGTCACCCTCTCCCGCAGCAGGGAGCCACATGGTGTTGCATCTTGGCTGCTGTGTAAAAACCAGGTGGGTGAGGTCCTGCAGGGCTGTGAATTGGCACATGGATCTTCCACCACCAGCCAGCTGCAGTTCTGCTCAGTTTAGTGGGTCAAAAAACCAAAAAACAAGGATGGGCCCACATTCTGTTTCTTCTTCCTGTTTTATGCATTAACCACTGGAGTTGTGGCGCTTGGGCCCCTCTCGACTAGGGGTTTCCAAATAATTCATCGAGCTCCTGCATCCACTCATCCCCTGGCCCGCCTTTGATGATGGAGTCTACGAGGTCGGCACTGTCTGAGAGGACCGGGAAGGGAGCCCCGGCGGCCTCCCCGCTGTAACTGTATGACATGTCCTGAGGGGCACTCCGGTCGTAGGCTTGGCTCTGGATGTTTGGACCAAAGCTGCCACTGGGCATCTGCTGCTGGGCCGGGGGCTGGTTGAAGGCTGGCATTCCAGGGACGCCCTGGCCCAGGCCAGGTATGACCATCGGCCTGGCCTGGTTGGTCCCTTGCTGCCCCGGGAGCGGTGGCATCATTTGCCGCCCCATGGCAGCTGGGTTGAGGGTTCTCACCGTGCCTGTGTTAGTGTCCACAACCTGGCTTAGTCCCTGTGGAAAGTGTTGCTTGGCCAGCCTCGGCTGGCCGGCTTGAAGTGAGTAGCTGGCGCCATTGCTGAATGACCCTAATTCTCCACTAGTCCTCCCAGGCATCGCCTGTAAGCCCCTCTGCTGCCAGCTCTGAGCTCCCTGTTGGACCGTCCCCATAATGCTCTGCAGCCTTGGCGTGCCTTGGGGTCTCGGCAAGGTCTGGCCTACGGGCCCTTTCATCTGCTGGTGCTGCTGGGTCATGGCTGAGCTCACCAGCATGCTCTGACCAAACCCACTCACCATCCCAACCCCCTGCCCAGAGGAAGGTTGCCTTGGACCCTGGGCTTGGTTGTGTGTGATGCTCATGCCACTTTGGTTTGGGTGCTGCAACATCTGGGTCATTCCTGGGCTCACGTTGTACATTCCCGGTTGGCTGGTCGGTGTGGTGTTGTAAGGGGCCAGTCCCATCTCTGATTGGGCAGCGGCTGTGGCCATTGTCCCTGGGTTCTGGGAGGGTCCCATGCTCATCATGCCCGAGTTCTGTGCCATCAGCCGTGATGTCCGCATGCTCTGGAGGGCTGCCTGGCTTCTCACAGCTGCTATATCCTGCGGAGAGCCTGTGGGGAGAAAAGACATGCCACTCACTCTTCTCGACAAGCAATGTACTATGACAAGGTGCTGGGTTGTCTTTGGGAGTGACAGAATTCTTTTATACGAAAAAGATCTACTCTGATAACAAATCCTTAATAGAAACAATTATTTTTCTGCTTACAACATATGCCGACTGTGGAAAATATCAAAAAAGCACAAAGATGAAAATGAAAGTCACTCCATTACCCACCGTCCAGAGATGACTAACTACTATTTACACAAAAACAGATTGGTATCATACTGCACACACGCTTTTGTAGTTTTTCACTTGATTACCCCGATGTTATTTTTGTTTATGTGTTAGAAGCAAATTATTTCTCACACTTCTTGATAGGATGCCATCCTCAACCAATTAGATACCATTTTTCTTGGAGCTGAGAGAGAATTCATCTCCTGGGCTGAATGAAGAAGAAACAGCATTCACTGTGCCTACTCTGTTTGTGAAGTGGAATGTGGTTCAGGAGAGAACACTATCAGTAGAGACCATTAGACTAACTTCCCTTGGGACAAATAGGGTGCTAGACGTTAAAGGCCAACTGCTTCTGCTAAGAAGCTACATTTCAACAGATGGGACATTTTCTGGGACCCACTCTGTAGATTTCCGCATGCTCCAGATTCTCTGAATCATCCCTTGTCAGTGCAAACTGGCCAGCTTCCTGAGCCAGAAAAAGAAACATCCTGCTACTTGCTACTTGGCAATGAACTTCACAGCTCTCTCCAGTGAAGTCCACTCCTTGAGATCGGCAGTGACTATGGCTCTCCGTAGACCGTTAACCGAGTTTTAATGAAGCTGTTTAAAAGTTGGCCAGAGTGTGAACGTGCCAAGTCATTCCATTCTAATTAGGCATTTGAATGAGGCCTTCCTGACCGGTTTCCAGGAAATCTCCAAACCAGCCAGGAGAACAGAAATGTCACCCTGTGGACGGACCCCAGTCAATGCTGTAAAGGACTGGGAGGAGCACGTCATGGCCTTTTCTGTGTCCCTGCTGATGATTAACTCTACGAGACAAATAATATTATTTTTTCCCCCCGGACATTTAAAAAAGATGCAACGTGGGAGCCAATCGATATTATAAGCAAATTTGATGTTCCCTGGAACTGAAAAGAGAAAGCAGATGTGAACAGTGTAACCTTGGTAAGCCTGGCACCTTGGCAGGTAACTCAAGTGTGTTTTTGTCTTCCTGACGGGTGTATTGATTTCTCGGCAGCAAATGTGTCTCCATATATTATTTCTTTCTTTAAGAGAGAAAATTACAGAAATTTTGATTATGACAAGTTTTTGAAGCTTGAGATCAATACCATTCTGCATTACAAACTGAAATGGTTACTGTGGGGAAACCAGGAAGATTGGGAGCGGGGTGGGGGTGGGGGTGGTGACAATCCTTAGAAATGGTTCCATTTTTTTTTGTTGTTGTTGTTTTAAACTTAATTATATCTAAGTGATTTTTTTAAAATCAAAAGTTCCTGATTAAATACTGGAGTGCAACTTGTAATCTTGTTATGAAGTTTTGTGACCTTAACGACTAAATTTGTATTGATGGCTTGACCGATTGGATCAACTGTGGTGAAATGGGTTATTGAGTTATTTAAACATTTAAGGGAAAAATATTGCTGGCTCAGAGATTGATCAGATAGATCCAAATTACACACACAGGCCGATGGGCTGCGGGAAATAGATAAAAGAACTTTTAATATTTTTGAAATTTTTGTTGTGTGTTTACAATGGAAATGGTGAGGGACTGGATATTGTCTGGATTAAGTTTTTCAATTAGAAATAGGTCCTTTATTAAGAGGACAGAAATGCTGCCAATGCCCTTTAAGAGATATTAAAAGATTAATCCAAGCCAACCTTTACTTTTTAGTATAAATGGTTGCACTATCTAGGTATAATTCTTATGGGCAAAAGGGCATTTTAAAATCAGCACCATATTTTCAAGAAAAACAGAAAACATTTTATTAATCTAGTTTTATGCCTTCAGTAATTTTAGGTATACACAGGGAAGAAATTTGGATGCATCCAAAGAATTAACTTTCCTTTATCTGATTATTACATGCTAACCAACAGACTACTTTTTCTTTCTTGTTTTTGTCTAAAACAGACAGTATTGTGAGACACTGTAGTCAAATTAATTTTCCTGTCTACTCTTTTAATATCACAAATATCAAAGACAATCTTCTACATTTTAATGGAGAGCATAATACGAATTTTTTTTCCCCTAAAAGGGTCTATGCTCTATTTTTTTTTTATCACAAGACGCATGAATTGTGAAAAATAAGCATTTCCTCATAGGCATATAACATTGCCAAAGACACAGAACTTAGTAAGAGAAAGACAGTCATTAAAACCTTTGAGATTTTTAGGTTCTCATGCAAGTTATTTTGACCAGAACTTTTCTCCAAGGACAATACTCTCATCTATCAATTTGCTATTTTCCCATATGCCATGTGTCATAAAATGTAAGGGCCATTGACCTATCATCCTTTCCACCTCCAGTGAAGCAAGCCCAAGTGGAGGATGAGCTCGAGGACTCTCCCCAGTATATCCTCAGGAGTTTTTAGGGGGCTCCAGGGTTCCCCTAACTACAGAAATCTTAATTCCCATCCCATTCCCTTGTCATAGGACCTACCTAGACCAGTGAATCCTGACTTCTCTCAGGTCACCGATCCCATTGGGCATCTGTCAGGAGCCATGAACAAAACAGAGGTGCCCCCCCTTCAGGTCCGGAGTGGAATTTCTGCAAAGGTCAGCAGGACCAAGATAGTTCAACCACTCTCAAGATCTTGTCTGTTACTCTGTTACTTTTCGGGAGAGATTAGTGGTTACTACAAGCCCGAATCTGCCAGTTTGTCTGTTGGAAGTGAGAGCTTTGGCCAGCTGAACTGCTGGGTTTAGCAAGAAAGATGTGGTACAAGATTTTCTCCCCTGTGGTCACTGAGATGATGATCTGGGTATAACAAAGCTGATATTGGGCCAACAGGCACTGGTATGTTCTTACCGGCTGTCGAATTGTTGAATACCTCTGGCAAGGAATAAGCTACCTCAGTCCCCCACAGGCACTTTGACCCCCCCCCCCCCCCAAGCTCACCAGAACTTTTCTGGGACCCAGGGACCAAAAGGTTAATGCCTGGCACAGCAAGGGGCCTCCAAGAATGTATTTTGATTGGTTGGTACTCGCAGTTCTTCAATATTTTTTATATTACCTGATACAAATACAGCACATAAGGCAATGTTACTGGCTGCATGGGCCTCACCTTGAAACTGATTGACCTGCTGCACTGGATACGGGCTCCGCTGTGGCTGGAGGTGCTGCCGGGGTAGGTGTGATTGTTGCAACTGCTGGGACAAGAGGTCAAGAAGGGCAGAGGTGAGATGGGGACAGAGCTCTCAATTAAACAGCCCGCCATACAGAGGAAGGCAGGGTTTTTGCCCAAGCTAAACTTTGTACGCACAAAGCAGAAGTGGACAGGCGGATGAATTTTCACAAATAAACACAGTCCTGGTAACCAGCATCTAGACAGTTCAAGACACAGAATATTGCCAGGATCTCCTCATGCCCCCTGCCAGTCATTACCCTTCATCTGACCCTGGAGAACTACTGCCCTAACCTAATGACACAGATCAGTCAGGACTGCTTTTATACTTGATATAATGGATTTATACAATGTACTGTATCTGGCTTTGGTGTCTGGCTTCTTGTGTTCATTACATTTGTGAGATTCAGCTGTGTGGATGCATGTCATTGTGGTCTGTTCATTCTCACTGTTGAGAAGTGTTCCATCCTATTGAGATTACCACTGATTTACCTGTTCTACCAGCGATGGTCAGTTAGGGCGTTTCAAGTTGGGGGCTGTCCCAAATACCGCTGCAATGAACATCTTTGCCCACACCTTTTGGGCGGACGTTCTGGCTCACAAGGAATGTGCACTGTGCCAGGCAACTCTGACTCTGACTTTCCAAAGTCATTCTGCATGTTTTCCCCAGCATTGTGGGGATCAAGCTCAAAGGGACAAGCAACTAATTTTTAATGACCTAAATAGCTGCTTCAGGAACTGGAAGATAGGATTCTCAGGGGCCATATATATATATAACAGTTCATTTTATTCCCTTGAGGTCACCCTGCCTGTAAAATCCATCTCCACAGTAACGTATCCGGCTTATACTGTCTGGAGGAAACCGCGTGGGATTCCACACAGACCCGGAGGCTTACAGGCCCGTCTTTCTTCTTGTGCCCGCGGGGATTCCGCTTTGGGCGCACTATTATCAATATTCTGGAAAGGCTATTGTGGCTTTTATGCTGTATATGGTAAGGGGAAGAAAATAAGAGTGAGGTGGAGCGCAGAGAGAGGACTCTTGGTTCTCGGCCGGCTGCTGGCTGCTGTCAAGTAGCTGTGTAACCCTCCGAATGCGTCATTTCACCCCTTCCGCAGCTACTGAATTTTCATCAAGCGCCTTTCATCTGCAAGGGCCACAAAGAATGGACAACAAGGGTCCTGCTCTTTAGAGTAGAGTGTTCATTATAAAAATAACACACATCGAACACTTCTAAACATGAGTTTATTTCTATTTTTTTCTCTTGTTTTTGTTCTTGGGCAACTCTATAATTTTCTTTCTTTCCTTCTTTTTCTTTCTTTCTCTTTTCCCCACAAGGCGAGCCAGCACCCTGGTAACCAAAGAAAAGAACAGCCTCTGCCCCAGGCACCCTGTCCTGTGGTGCCTACCTTGGTGTTTTGCACAAACTGTTAAAATTAATTGTGTAGACAAGAAACCATGTTACTCTTATAGGCAGCAGTATAGAGGCATTCTTGAAAATAAGCTGAGCTTATCAAAGCTTCTCCTCAGCCAGATTTCCCATATTATATAAGAGTTTAGCTGCCCCACTTACCAAGGGGATACACCCTGTGGCAGCCCGGGGTGGGGTTGGGTGGGCCTCCTGGCTTGGCTTGGTCGCTCTCTAACTCTGTGACCTCAGATAAGTCACATCAGCTCCCTGGCTTCCATGTCCTCATATGTAAAATGAAGGGACTTGATGATCTCTAATGTTTCTCTTAGATAGAACATTCTAGGCTCTGTGGAACTTTGGGGAACACATGAAGGGTGACAGCCCTTGAACTCTTTGAGAAGAAGGTAGTCAATGCTCCTTTAAGCCTGCTTTCAACCTGCTCTGTTCTGATTTCTAAGTCCACTGAGAATTATTTTAAAATTCCCAAAGATAAGCAAGAACCCAACTCCTTCTGTTTTCCCTCACCTGTCCTTGTAGGAAAGCCAGGGGTCGCTAATGTGCTGGGTAAGAAATTGAAAGCGTCAGGGACACGCTGCTGCTGCAGAGGGCAAGACCATTTTGGCATTGATATGGCAGTATTCATCCTCAAAATTACAGCTGACGGTCACCCCCTGAAGACTCCTAGGCAGCCTGCGTCAGGAAGCACTGTGTCCAGGCGCAGGGAAGATGCAACAGTGACTTGAGCTTTTCCTTGGTTTCACTTCTGGGCTAGTCCCACAGGATGGCCAGCCCGTGTGGCTGCAGCTCTTCTGGGATACCCGGGTCACATAACAGGTCCCCAAATACAATTGTGCACTTTCCAAAGACTTGTACACACATTACAAGAACTTGGCACTGCCAAGTTCTTCCTGGTTACCCCACTCCACTCAGTGGCTTGGTCAAAAGCCATCACTCACAGTATCGGGCACCCCTGAAATGTCCTGGGATTGGCCAAGGAGAGGATTTACAAAGCCCAGCTTCCCCTGTGCTGCTCCATTTATCACTGCCTCAGAGACATTAACATGGTCCCTTGTCACACACCTTACGCAGGCGGAAAGGGAGAGAGGGTTGTTTGTACAAGAGCTGCCAGGCGGCCGACTGACCTTGGTGAGAAGGGAGATAATTACACAGCTGTTCAGGAACAAAAGCAAAAAAAAAAAAAAGAAACAAAAAACCTCACAAGTGAACTGTGCTCAGCAGTAGGACAATTTTTCTATTTGGGGGATGGCTGGTGTTCCTTTGGACTGCTGCTCCTGGTTTGTAGGGGTCTCAAGGTGTCTGTGTCCCACAGTAGGTGGTGGAGGATGCTTGATAAACTTCCCAAATTCTGATCCTATTAGGAACACTGTGGAAGGGTAAGTGTGGGGCAGGGCTCTGTTGGGCTTTGAGCCTTGGATGACAACCTCACACCTCCTGTAAGAAAAGGGTGAGGTGCCCTGTGCAGGCCCCACAGGGCCCATCTGAGGTTCTCTTCCAGAAGGCTTCAGGCCTTTCCTGGGATATTACTAAATTAGGCATAGGCATCTGGAAAACAAAACAAAACACAACAAAAACAAAACACAACAAAACAACAAAAAAATCACACCGAAACAGACAGGAGCAGGCCACAGGGAAAGTTTTCCTTCAAAGCCACAGAAATGATACGGCAAGGGTGCTCAAAGACACCTAAGGCAGAGCTTTGTGTTAGGCCTTCCTTTAACCTGAAGATTTCCTGAGCTGGTTTTCAAAGCTGTTGGGGAATTTTCTTAAATTTGCCCCCTCTCTGTGACCTCAAGTTCAAGTTTCCAGGTAGTTCTGTGGGCTCTATTATCCTGCTATTGTTCCTGTTCCATTGTTCGTGACCCAGTCTGCAGAATTCTCCTCCATCCCTCCACCCGGCACTTTCTTTCAAGAGACAAAGTTCTCTGAATTACTTTTCTTTTTTCTTCCTGCTAGAAATATTCGAAGTTACAGAGAATGTGAGCCAGTCCTCCCCACCCCCGTGCTGATTACCCCAAAACCAGAAACCCGAAGAAAAGGAGTCAGGTTTGAATGGAAGACGTGTCTCTGACAAATGGGCCTTCAAAATGATGGCTGAAGGCTATCTTTGAAGAACAGGCTAATTCCTTCTAAGGAAAAGCCTAACTAATTGAAAGGTCTAAATTCCACAGGTTGTCCGGTGATCCTGGGAAATGCCAGACTGGGAATATCTTGACAAAGGACATGAACTGTAACTCCCTCAGGGACACCAGGGCCTGAATAAATGCGTGCTGAATGAATGAATCACACCAGGGGCGTGTGTTACCTGCTCGGCCAGAATCTGCTGTTGTTGTTGCTGCTGCTGCTGCCTTTGTTCCCGCAGGAACTGTTGCTTCTGCTGCTCCATCAGCTGGGCCCGCTGGTCAATGAGCATCTGCTTCATGATGGCCGCCTGAGGCTGGCTGCCCAGGAAGCCGGGGCCGGCAGGGCTGGTGCCTGAGACCATGCCACCTGAGCCTGGGGGCACGGAGGACTGCATGGGGCCACTGGTCCTGGCAAGTCCGACTGGGTGCTGTTCCTGGGAGGACAAAAAGAGGCCAATGCAGTGATTCAACATTTGAGGGGAAGCATGGGGGGGGGGGGGGCTAGGACTCGTCCAGAGGCCCTGGCTGTGAACCCGAGTCCCAAGCCAGTGGCATACATTACCACATTTCCCCATGTATAAGACGCACCATTTTCAGAAAAATTTGGAGTCTAAATACTGGGTATGTCTTACACAGTTGTTGCATTTCCCGCTATTTTTGCACTTATTTTTGTGCTCATTGTCGAAGACAGTGAATCATCATCAGACACAGATGAGGACAAGCTAATTGGGAGTTTTGACAGTGATGAGGAGTTGTATAAATTTTATGATGAATAAAACTTGAGTTCAATAACTTTATGTAATACATTTCCCCCCCAAGTTTTAGGCCCCAAAATTAAGGTCCGTCTTATACAAGGGAGTGCCTTATATATGGGGAAATATGGTATGTTTCCATAAAAACAACACAGATCTCACAGTGCAATTGGAGAAGCTACAGGGAGATAGTCACAGGGCATGGCTTTGGGGATCTGAGACCAGGTCCAGTCTGTTTCAGATGGGACTGGCTAAGGGCCAAGAACTGTGTTCTCAGCTAACATTCTGTGTTGCTCCAAAAGAAAAGCAACAAGTCCTTAGACTGGGCTCACCTTAAGTCTGGAAGGAGACAGCCTGACCTTCTCCCTTAATCCTTATTGCCTACCTGGCCAAAACGGACTTCTTCTTAGGTGGCATGAGAGATCTTCACCGAAGTTTGCTGGAATTTATTAATTGACAGAGCTGCTGTTTGATGGAATCCTAATTACAGATGACCTTGAACAATGTGGAGTTTGGGGCACTGACCCCTGTGTAGTTGAAAATCTGGGTATAATATCTGAGTCCTCCAAAATTTAACTATACTCCTCCCTCAGAATGTGTGGGGACTTGGTTCCAGAACCTCTCATGGATACCAGAATCCATGGTTGCTCATGTCCCTTATTTAAAAGGCTATCGTCAGCCCTCCATGTCCACAAATTCCCACCTGTTTTTGGTCCACAGTTGGTTGAATTGGCAGATGCACAACCTGTGGATCTGAAGAGTCAATTTACATTTATAGAGAAACAGTTGTGAAGTGGGCCTCTGCAGTTCAAGCCCAGTTGCTCAAAAGCCAACTGTAATTGCGACATTCGAAAGCTTTGATGAATGCAAGAAAAAAAAATTCCTGCTAGTTAGAGTTGTTGATGGTGAGAGGCGGGAACATGTTACAATGCCCAAAGATATTGCAATCTCACAACATCTTCAGAAACAGAACTGAGTCTCATATGTCTGGGATAATTTAACTGTGAGGGGTTGAATTGGGTCTCTATAATTATGTCAGTCATTCAAATGACAAGAAACTTTTAAGGACTGGTCCTTAAGGAATAGGAGGTAAATTGGTAGAGACCCATTTGCACACAGTGTGAGTAACTACTTAGATAGCGCTCAGACGGGAAGCTAATGGGAAGAGTAGGAGCAGGACTGTAGGATTCAGTTTCTAGACATTTCCTTTCCTGTTCGTTACACCGAGCACGCCTGGTAATGGCAATATTGTCTGCACAGTCTGCAGAAATGTTCCTTTCAGTTCATTCAAATTTGAAATCATCAATCCCTACTCCATCACCCAAACAAAACAGGCAAAACAACCAAAAGCCAAACCAAAACACCATTACTCCTCTCACCTGGGAAGTAAGAACCCAAGAAGTTCCGGTTAGTTGGAGCAGTAGCCTAGGTCACATGGTTAATAAATGCAAGAAGCAGAACTAGCAGAAACGGAACACTGATCTTCAGTGTAAATTCAGACTCCTTGCACTAGCACAGGCCTTTCCCAGGCTGCAGGTCCATGCTGCCAAGCACACATTTAAGAATTGCTTGCAGACAAAACGTATGCCCCCCACAAACATACTGGGTTATACTGAAGTTAATAAACATTTTGTCTTTCTGTATTTTGCCCGTACATAGACAACTATTAGGTAGAGAGCTATGCAGTTTTACGTTACAAAGGCCTTATACTCAAATACGCCAGAAACCTTTATGCTACCCGTTTATTTCTTTTTCTTTTTCTTTTTACAGGAACAGAGAGAGAGAGTCAGAGAGAGGAAGAGAGAGGGACGGACAGGAACGGAGAGAGATGAGGAACATCAATCATCAGTTTTTCGTTGCGACATCTTAGTTGTTCATTGATTGCTTTCTCACATGTGCCTTGACTGCGGGCCTTCAGCAGACCGAGCAATCCCTTGCTCAAGCCAGCGACCTTGGGTCCAGGCTGGCGAGCTTTTGCTCAAGCCAGATGGGCCCGCGCTCAAGCTGGCAAGCTCGGGGTCTCGAACCTGGGTCTTCTGCATCCCAGTCCGACACTCTATCCACTGCGCCACCGCCTGGTCAGGCCCAGTTTACTTCTTGACTGACCCGTACAGGGGCTCAGATATTTGTCCCTCCTTTAGTCCCAGTATTTGCTACCTGTTTTCCAAGCCCTTCCTTCCAATGGGCTAATGCTGTTTCTTACCACCTTTAGAAACAAATGGCTAAATGACTTAACATTTCAAAAAAATTCACACTGAGTATAGTTAACCAATTAGCAAAAATACAGATATACAAGGCTTTTTTCCCCCCAAGTGTATTTTCAGTATATTTATTTCCCAGTTTTGATAAGGAGGAGAGAGTTGGCCAGAAAAATGAGACCCAAGAGAAAATCAAGTTTTCTTCAGCTTGATTTTATGAGGGGACTGGCCTGGGCCAGCCCTGTTTATTTTAGGGCACTTTGAGATATTCTTGTCCCATGTGACCTGCCGGGGAAGCTGGGGCGCATGCTCAGAAGTGGTAAGGGATGACTTGCTGCTTTCTTTACCCTGGAGAAAATATTGACACACCCAACCACTTTTGGCCCTGTCTTCCTGCAGCAAAAATAAATACTTCAAAAGCACAGCGTGGAAACAAATAACCAAACCTTTTTCAAATGGATAGTTAGGTTATTACTTCCCAGGATTATATATTTTCCCAAATGATTCCCTCCCAAAAGTTTTGCCTTAAGGTTTCTCACTGAAGACCTGAAGACCTAGAGGCTGGAGGGCTCTGTGCCTTTCTAAAGGATTGCCTTCCCCGTGAAACATCTGTGGATCAAGGTAGAAACACCTTCAGGTCTCTCCCAACCAGCTCTGCCGCATTCAGTTGCCGGTGAGTGATACCTGGAGCCCCAGCCTCAGGGTACTCCAGAGTGTGGAGGTGCACCAAGTGACTCACCTTGCACACTGAGCTGGCTGAGGCCATTAACTGTTTCATATCACATGGCAGCTTTTAACCTCCAGCCGGAGAGGATTAGGGTTATGAGCAATAGTCTGGGAGCACAGGATCTCATACCACTGCTCTCATTTCTAAGGAGGAGACACACTGTGTGTGCAGGTAGAGAAAACCGGACTGAGCCTCCCTCACCAGAACTGTAATGCCTTGAAGCCAAATAAAGCAGTATTTTTAGTTTTAATTACTGGCTTGTTCTCCACCCCCCCTACCCACCCCCAATGACCTCCCCTGCCTTCTACCAAGAATCCTCCTTCAATCTCTTCCTATCAGCAACCCAAATGGCTACATAGATCTTCACTACTTCCCAAACCTTTCACTCTTCAGTAAAATAAAGGGGGGTGGAGTTAATCAAAAACAATGACGATATTTTACCTATCTTTTCTCCTGCAGGGAGATCTTTGCTATTTTCTAAGGGCTGGAGAGAGGTAGGAGGTGTGAAAAACACCCTACGTCCTCCAAAGAGGCAGTTTTCTACTTCAAAAAACAGCTGTGGTAAAAATATCTCCCGAGAGCAGCCAGCTGTTTATTTATAAATCTGTGCGCAGGGAAGCTTTATTCCTCTTAAGTGTTTTCAAGAAAACGCCTAGTGTTTGGGTGAGAGGGGCCGGGGTTGCTGGCGGTGAGCCAAAGACTGTTGGCTCCTTGGCCGGCGAGGGGGTGTCCAAAAACGTCTGATGAGATTGGGGTGCGGACTTGGTGGCGAACTGGTTTGGGTACGGCTGCTCTGGGCTTCTGCCTTTTCCAGGAGGTCCTCGTGGGGGAACAAGGCGCAGCTGCTGTTCTTGCTCTGGCCCAGCAGATGGTGGTGTCAGCCCGGCGCTCTAGGCTGCGCCCGCCCGCGCCGCGCGCGCCGCGGGGCCCCCGCCTCTCCACTTGCAGATGGCTTAATCATGACTCCCGTCCCTCCCCCACCAGGCCCCCGCCCCGCGCGGGCTGGGCGATGCTGCGAACGAGGAGCCAGGCAGTCAAGTGTTACTGCGTACAGCAGGTAGCCTGGCAACTGAGAGCATAATACCGAGCAGATGGTGTTCGCACGGCGTGATGGACATCACACACGACAGCCTGAGACAATCCAGGAATTCCCTGGTGACTCGAGGCCCTCTTTACACAAAATGAGTTCGCTCTCCATTGCCGTGTATCTCTGGGGTGATCTCCCTCCTCCCTTCTCCCACTGACACTGAACTGGTTTCTTATTACCGACTTTTCTTCCAGTCCAAGGGGAGGGAGATTGCAGGGAGTGGGGTGGGAGAGGCCTTGGAAGGAAACGGAAGGGCTGGAGGGCGGGAGGAGGTGTTGCGGGGGTGGTGGGGGCCGGAGAGTGGCGTAAACCAGACCCCGGGAGGACTGTCCAAGAGGGACAGGGTTCCTGGTAGCCTAGGATGCACAAAGCCGGCGCAGAGAGGCGCGCCTCCGCTGTCTTTGCAATTGCGTGGCCCACAGGCAGCCTAAATGAAATTTAGGATTTTACTTTAAAAGTCCCCTGGGGCGTAATTTAGCCTCTCTACTAGAGCCTTTATGCTTACAAGCCTTAGAGGACTCTAAGAAGTCGGGAGCGGGGCCCACGCGATCTCAGCAGGCTGGAAAACGCCTCTCCATGCAGACGTCCCTAACAAAGGAACTGCTGAGGTGACCCCGGGTGCGGGCGGGGCGGGGCCCCCAGGTCCTGGGCCCGCGCGCTCTCCGGGGTGCATTTCCCTGCCACTGCCACACCACGTGTGCCAGGAGCGGGAAAGGCAATAGGGGTGGAGGGCATGAGTTGGGACCAGGTGGAAGAAGGTTATCCTGTATGTACGTAAAAGTAATAAATCAATACAAAACAAAAAGGACGTCCTAGGGAAAAAAAAATCGTATTTTTCACACACACAGAACTGGATCAAGTAATTAAAATAAAAAAGATTAAGTCAATTCCAAATGGAATTTTGCCTAGCTTCTTTACATCAAGAGACTTCTCTGACCAACCTCGTACCAGAGGGTCCAGAGGCTTTCCTCTGCAAAAGTGCGTACCATGCAAGTTTTCAGTTTCCGAAGGCGGAAGTCTTTTCAAAGGTGGAAGCTAACGTTTCACGGAGAACAGCACTTCTGGGAAAGAGTTGAGCAGTTTCATGTGGGAGAGCAGCACAGGAAGGACCCACCGAGGGCAGGATGGCGGCACCTGGCTGTCACTCCCAGGGCTGTCACTGGCATTCTGAAGCTTGGGATGCCATCTGACCTCTCGGTTTCAGTCCCCACACCCTCAAATGAAACCCTCATTTTTAGGACTTCTCCTTGACAGTGAAAGGTGATGGCTAAGAAGATGGTACCCACTGGCTTCCAGGTGGGAACAATAATGGCTAAATCATGGGTTCTCAAACTGAGGTGCCTGGATCAGCAGCAGTACCATCACCTGGACGATGGTTAGAAATGCAGATTCTCGGGCTCCATCCATGCCTACTGAACTACAACCTCTGGGGCCGTTCTGACAAGCCCTCCAGGTAATTACCAGGACCTACAGTTTGAGAATCATTTGGGCAAATAATCCTGGTTTATGGGCACTGACTGCTACCCAGCTCTGTGTGCCCCAATGAGACTGCAAACCCTGCATTTAACAAAGCAAGTCTCAGAATGTTGAGTTGCTCAGGTTTCGTCTTCATTGGGAACAAAATTCCCAGATTTTTCAGAGGGTTGCTCAGGTGATAAACTAACCCAACCCAAGAATTCTGAAAGACGCCTTGGTTGTGAGTCTTCCAGGAAGGCCAGGACTCCTGCAGCTCTGCTGTGAGGCTGAGAGGCAGCCAGGACGGAGGAAGGGGGAGGCCAGTATGCTGCCTCGCTCAGTGCGGAAGCATCAAACGTCATTAGACTTCCTGTCCTCTGGTCTGATATAAGGTAGAGAACTATGAAAAGCTATGATTGGAGGAAAGTCCCCTCTGGTTGGAAAAGGTGCTTAGAAACATGGACAAAATAGAGGCAACAATGGAAGAGAACTAAACACTTAAGGGGCACTAACTATATGCAAAGTACTCAGCCAGGTGCGTTCATCTCCAGAATTAAACTCATTTTACTGACTAAAAAACTCCCGAGTGTCAGAGAGATTAAGTAAGTTATCTGATGTCCAACAGCGGGTGGTAGTGTCTTGGGGATCCTGGCTTTCCTACTGACCATAACATGCATCTGGTCTAAACTGAGCAGAGCACCCACGAGGACTCTGGAGTAAAAAGAAATGGGAAGAGGGTGGTGGTGGGGATAGAGGAATGGACATAGAATTAAAAGGCAGAAACACTGTTGGGATTAAAGGGTGAAACTGAAAGCACAAAAATATATATCACTTTTTATGTTGCCTGACATCCAAAATTAGTATGCCTCTGTGTTATCAACTTTGACATTTAAAGAAAGGGCATGAGATAGCCCATTCAACCATAACTGGAAGGAAGGAACAAAATAAAATAAGACCTTAGAGTTCCCTTTGAAGTTGATCAAGTGTCAGGGCAGAAACTTGGTTTCAGGATGGTGGGTTTGTTTTTCTTACAGAATTTCTCTGGACCAACGTTTCCCTGTGGGTTTGGAGAGTTGCTTACAAATTCATAGCGGAGCCCTGACAGGGTCCGCTCCATAAAAACCGCTCTGTTTCCGCAGATTATTGAAGAAGGTTGGATAAAAAGGTTTGTTTTATGATTTGTGATGGTTGTGTTCCCAGGACAATTGAGTCTCAAGGCAGTTTAGCAATTTAGGAAGATTATCACCGAAACGGCAGTAACTTGGGGCTCAGTACTAAGCCCGCAAACTGGGTTCAGCAATTTCTGTGTCTAACCTCTAAGATGGAGCTGTTTATATCCGGGAACCCAACAGGCCAGGATAGAAACTCAGCTTTGTCAAGCGATTGGCCCACCCCCACCATAACAAATGGCTTGTTGTTATCCCTGTTGTTGCTCTAGCCTCTTCAACAGGCAGCTCTGGAAAGTCCGGGTGCGGGAAGTGCTATGTTACTGGTTCTAGCTAAGCTCCCAAGCCAGTCAGGACTGAAACTTTACACTTGCTCCCCTTTCTGGGCTCAATGAGCAGAGCGGAATTCCTATCTAGACACTGGACTGTTCAAAAAATACATGTTTTGCTGATCCCCCCCCATCACTGGAAAAATTTAAAAACATTGTATAAAAGTATAAAGAAAAGGCAATATTCATTTTTGACACTCAAAGGCGACCACGTCAATATTTGGATGTGTTTTTGCATTTATTCCCAGCCCCCCTATACCCACGCAATAATATAGTATTTTCCATGCTCATGATCAGGGTATGCACAATTGTTTTCTTTTTTTTAATTGATTTATTTTAGAGAGACAGAGGACGGGAGAGAGAGAGAGGGAGGGAGGGAGGAAGGAACACACACACACACACACACACACACACACACACAAGGTGACACAGAGAGAGAAGCATTCATTTGTTGTTCCATTTAGTTGTGCATTCAGTGGTTGCTTCCAGTATGTGCCCTGAGCGGGGTTCGAACCCCCAACATTGGTGTTTCAGGACCATGTTCTAACCAGCCAGGGTGCGTGGCTGTTTCTTACTAAGTAAGGTAAGAAAGGTAGAAAGTTCCAACTTTCCAAATGCTTAGAGGTTACAATGTCCCCATAGGATAATTCCTGCAGGTTGGTAGGTTTTTTTTTTTTTATTTTTTTAAAATTTATTTTATTTTTATTTTATTCATTTTAGAGAGGAGACACAGAGTGAGAGAGAGAGAGAAAGAGAGAGAAATAGAGAAAGGGGGGAGGAGCTGGAAGCATCAACTCCCATATGTGCCTTGACCGGACCAGTGCAGGGTTTTGAACTGGCGACCTCAGTGTTCCCAGGTCGACGCTTTATCCACTGCGCCACCACAGGTCAGGCTTTTTTTTTTTTTTAATTTATTTTATTTTTATTTTATTCATTTTAGAGAGGAGACACAGAGTGAGAGAGAGAAAGAGAGAGAAATAGAGAAAGGGGGGAGGAGCTGGAAGCATCAACTCCCATACAGGTTGGTAGGTTTTTAAAAAATGTTTTCTAACATTCAGCTCAGAGCTCCATCCACAGTTGCAACAGAATTGAGCCAAGTGGCTATCACAAATTCTAGCCTCAAACCAGTATATCACCTATGTCTGGGGCGGAGCAAAAATATGGCCCTACAATGGACTGCTCCAGGCTACCGAATGCAGCCTCCGCTGGAAAAGGGTTAAATTGGCATTCCAGGGCAAGATGTGAGTGCCGCCAACCACAGGAGGGTCAGGCTTTCAAGGACATTCTTGGGAGTAGGAACAAAAACCATCTGTCCTTATCAGTGCTTTGAAGGAAGTTACCACAGTTCCCTCCCCTGGCAACACAACTTTGAGAGTTAGGCTCCTCCTCTGCCTTTGATGTAACTTATAGAGACTTTTGAATCCTTTTGCTGTGGTTAATTCCACCACCAAAGCAACTCTAAGTTGGTTAAAAGTTCATTAGCGTGCAGCACTAGGAGCCTGATTAAATAAATTATGGTTCACCCATGCCATGAATACTAGGCAGCCAATAAAAATCACGCCTTCTCAGACTATCTAATCACATAGAAGAAAAGCTTGCAATATATAGGTAAGGGGAGAAAGAAAGCAGTATCTAAATCATTCGTCACAGAATAATCACCCTAGACAAGGGTGTGAGCAATTTTTATACTCTTTCAAATTTTCTATTATGAACATGTTACTTCAAATAAATATTTTTAAAAATCTTGTTCTGTAAAGAATAAAGTCTTTATATTGCCAGAAGAAGGAAAGAAAAAGGGCCTATTTGTTTTCAAGGACTTCAAAATTCTGAGGAGGGGTAATGACTGCCTAGTTTTTGAGCTTTCTTTGCAGAGGATGAGGCACAAGCCACACCCTGGGTGGAGACAGGAGGGCATTAGGACCCCGTGGTGCAAGCACCTGACTGTGCCTGGGGAGGAGACTAGAGGCTTCACAGAGGACTGGATGTCTCCAAATGGCTCAGATGGATAAGAGGGACCTGGCTCCTAGAATAGAGGGACTTGATCTAGAAGTGATGATCAAAGATTTGGATACATCATGCCCCGAAGTTCCATTTCTAAGGACTCATCTCATGGAAATATTCACAGATTTGTGTAAAGATGTATGTTGAATAGCCTGAATGACTCAGAGTAGCAAAACAATTAAAAAACAACTTAAATGGACAACATTTAGAGGATTCATTAAATAATACCCCCCCAAACAAAAACAAAAAACCCAAACCTCATTAAGAATACTTAGTCTAAACAGACATGGAATGGAACTATTGAGTTCAAGAGGTGCCCTGGTTGTACCTGGGTTTCCGCCTGAGCCCACCGTCTGTCTGCTCTGGAGTGTGCAACAGACATCCTTAACTCTAGTTCTCTGGAGACTTCAAGACCTGAACGAACTGGGTTTGGCTACACGTGTAGCAACGAGGCCAGCTTTTTAGCGCTTCAACCAAGGGCTCCCAAGTCCCAGAGACGGCTATAAAGGGCACTGACCATCTTCTAAGAATTCCCGGGTCCAGTTGTGAAACCACATGGCCGGAACCAGCCCAACCCAGAGAGTTTAAGAACAAGTGAAAACCACCCTTTGTCTCCACAGGTTGTCTTCTTCATGGGGCGGCAAGATAGGTGTCACAGAGGTGGGGACTGCATCTGCTCACATCCAAGTGGCCACTGTCAGGACACACAGGCCGCAAATGGTTTGTCAGCGGATCCAGGAATTTGGTTTTGACCCATCTGCTGGCTGCCTGTCTCTCCTGGATTTAAGAACCGGGAGGGGGAGGAAGGAGTCTCAGCTGTCTTCAGCAGCCTCCTCCTGAGCTGCTCCCCCAAATCGTGCCTTCCTCTTTTACTGCCCCCCCTTCTGATGAAGTCATCACAGCCAAGATTACATAACAGGGACAGAGGCCTATCTTGTGTTATCCTGGGAGCCAGGCCAATGTTTCCATTTATAGACAAGAGCCCACCACACTGCCAAGAGGAGCACTCAGCTGCAGCCACCCCGAGGCAGTGCGAAGGGAGGTGAGTGGGGGCTTGAGGGGCTCCCTCTGTCACCTCCATCCTCCCGCTGCCGGTGGGGTGGCTGGGGGCCACGGGCGCTGACCGCCTGGGAACAGCCCCTCCTGGGAAGCTGTTTAGTCTTGGCCCCCGGCTTTTCCCGCCCAGCAGAAGATGTTTCTAGAAGGGGTGCAGAGTCCGTGTCAGACCGTGCTGTTGTGTTTCTGCCTGCTGAGCCTACCTGTCTGGGGCTGACCAGGGGCGGTCACACCAAGGCTCCGGGAGGAGAGCTGCTCGCCCCACAATGAGGTGGGGGTGTCACATCAAGGCTCAGAGAGGAGAGCTGCTCGCCCCACACTCCTGAGAGTGGACGGGGGGGGGGTGTCACATCAAGGCTCAGGGAGGAGAGCTGCTCGCCCCACACTCCTGAGAGTGGACGGGGGGGGGTGTCACATCAAGGCTCAGGGAGGAGAGCTGCTCGCCCCACACTCCTGAGAGTGGACGGGGGGGGGGTGTCACACCAAGGCTCAGGGAGGGGAGCTGCTTGCCCCACAATGGGAGGGTGTCACACCAAGGCTTAGGGAGGAGAGCTGCTCGCCCCACAATGGGGGGGGGTCACACCAAGGCTCAGGGAGGAGAGCTGCTTGCCCCACACGCCTGAGAGCGAAACAGGCAGCAGCAGTGGTGGTCTGAGTAGGCCAGGACTCCAGGAGGCCATGAGAAAGTAGGGACATGTGGGGAAAACAGCTGTGTTAGGCTTGCTCGCTGGTTTACCGGCTGCAAGCACTTTGCCTGATTGGTGCGTGAGCACGTGTGGATAGTGGGTGGTCTATGTAAGGCTGTGGGTGCTTTCCCTCGGTGACGATTCTCCCAGATTGCTCTCCCGCCGCTGTGAGGTGCGGTTTCCCTGCTCCCTTGCCCTTCACTGCAGGAAGCAGGCTTTCCTTTGTTTATTAGCTCCTTTCCATTTTTTGTTTATTGCCTTGCCTATCTTTGCGAGCCTCCAATAAATGGGTGTGGCCCAATGCTTTCTGTCTCCGCAGTTCCCCTACCATTGGCCAGAATTCAGTGAGAACCTGCCTGGCCTCAACCACCAGCGTTACATCTGGCATAGTGGGCAGGATTTGGATCAGATCGGTGTGGAGCTCTGGACATCCTTGCAGGGTGGGGTAGAGGAGTGGTTGTTGTTTACAGCGTATGATCCCCCGTGGCTGTCCTTTTGGTGGCTGTGGGATGGGTGTCCTTCACAGCCCTGTGAGAGGAAACCAAGAGCTCTGTGTGAGAGGCTGCCAGAGGTCGAGAGTTCTAGGATACATTGCAGACTGAGCGCCAACAACGGCATGAGCTGGAACAGTCACTGGACAAAGAGCTGCAGGTCTGAGAACTGCAAGGTCAGGCTACAGGCTGAGAACCAGCAGCGGTGTGAACTGGAACAAGCCCTGGGGAAGGAGGCTGACTGGGCCTGAGAGCTGCAGCGTGAGATGCAGCCTGAGCACCAACGGCACCTGAAACTGGAATGGCCTCTGGAGAAGGAATGACAGGTTCGCAAGTTGCAATTTGCCCTGGAAGCTGCATCTTGGCAGTGACAGGTGTTGGAGTAACAACTGCAGGTTCAAGAACTCATGTCTAAGCTTCAGGCTGAGAGCCAGCAGCTGCAGGAGCCAAAGCAGGCACAGAAGAAGGAGCTGTATCCATGGCAGCAGAGCGGCTCTGAGTTGGTGAGAGGAGGCATTTCCAACTCCTCCTCTTCTGAGGAGGAGGCAGTTTATGCTGCAACTGCCGCCTGCCAACTCAGAGCCCGGCTGGTGGTTGCCCAGAAGGTAAAAACCCAGCATCCAAGAGTCCCTCAGAGGCAAGCTCAGTCCCCCCCACAGGTAGTGGAGAACTCTGTGGTCTGGCCCCACACCCAGGCAGAGCTGATGGAGACAGGGTGCAATTCAGGCAGAAAACCACTGAGCCCCTGGCAGTCTGGTTGCTGTGGTTGTGGGATATAGGGGGTGGATGGCATCATGCTCTTTGGAACAGAGATGGAGAAATTTGCCGCCATTACCATGCATTCCTTTTTGAGGCAGTGTCTTCAGAACTGCCATGAAAACCCAGGAAACCATACTCTATTAGAATGGGTGATGGCTGCCATTCGTACAGTCTGGCAGAAGCTGGAGAATTGCTGGGGGTAGTGAGACAGTGGCAGTGCTACAGTGAGCTGGCCTGGGTCCTTTGGAAACTAGATATGAAGAATGCTGCTTTCAACCCGAGGTCCCCTAGGCCAGATGAGGAAGTGTTTATGGCAGGGATGAGAACCTTATTCTCTTTAGCACCTTATCAGCTCTTTTGGGGTCACTAGTAGCTATCTTGAGCCCTTATGGGAGGTAGCCCATCAACGTGCTTACGCAGATGGCATCTGATTTGGAGGAGCTGAAGGCAGCATGGAATTACAAAGCTGTGAGGGCTGCTGCCTATGCTGCCCTCCCCCCCTAACTAACAAGGGAAATGGACCTGTAAAGGTTACCTGAACACAGATGTGGATAGATCTGATTGTGGCTGGGGGAATATAGGGAGAAATCAGATGGCAAACCTAATCAAGTTCTTCTGGAGCTTTGGCTGCAGCTTAAACCAAGACAGAGGTTCCACCCACTGAGTTGAACGACACTAGCAACCACCAACAAAATGGTCAGTAGGAAGGTGGCATGGTTACAAGATTATATGATGGAGACAGTTGAGGGAAAGTAGGACCCCCAAGATCTGTTGTTCTAGTTTGCATAGGGGGGAAGGCCGAGGGACCTGTCTAACAGGGATGGGCGGGGACTGGAGGGCCCACATGGAACTGGTAATCCACTGGTCTCCTTCTAATGTACAATTGGTATTGGCTTTGGTGGATGCAGGTGCAGAATGTTCCCTCCTCTATGGTAACCCAGAGCAGTTCTCTGGGACCTCAGTGGCCTCAGTGACCTCAGTGGCTACTGATGGTTATGGGGGCCAAACTGTTCGAGTGAAGCCAATAACTACTTCATTGGGGACAGGAAGACTGCCTCCTAAGCCATATAAGGTATACATATCTCCTACTCCTGAATATATACTGCTTACAAAAATTAGGGGATATTTTATCGCTTCATATTCATTTTGAAATATCCCCTAATTTTTGTGAGCAGTATATTTTGGGGATAGATGTCTTACCAGGACTGTGGTTGGAAAGCACAGCTGGCAAATTCCGCCTTCGAGTCCGGGTCCTGAAGGCAGTGTTGCGGGGACACATAGCACATTCCCCCTTGCAATTACCCATTCCTGGTGTGTGACTAGCACTAAGCAGTACCACATGCCGGGTGGTTATGAAGAAATCACTGTGACGGTCCTCAAACTAGAAAAGGTGGGGAATCATCCGGCCAGCGCACAGTCCTTACAACTTCCCTGTATGGTCCATGTGCAAACCAGATAGAACCTGGAGAATGACAGTAGATTACAGAGAACTTAATAAAGTTTTTCCCCTTTGAATGCTGCTGTTCCCTCGATAGCTAACATGATGAATCAGCTAAGCCATGAGTTGGGGACATACCACTTTGTGGCAGATTTGGCTACTCCTTTTTCTCTATTGATATAGCTGCAGAGAGTCAAGACCAATTGGCCTTCACTTGGGAAGGGTGGCAATGGACTTTGACCGCATCACCACAGGGCTATTTGCATAGCCCCGCCTTGTGTCATGAGCTGGTGGCTGCTGACCTGGTCAATGGAAATAGCCAGAGGCAGTTCGTATGTATTTTTATATTGATGATATTATGCTAATTAGTGACTCTCTTCCAGAATTGGAGCAAGCAGTCCCTACCCTGCTATCCCATATGAAAGAGTGTGGCTGGGCAGTCAACGAGGGCAAATTATAAGAACCGGGTTATCTGTTAAGTTCTTGGGGTTGTCTGGTCGGGTAAGACAAGGTTATCCCTGACGCAGTTATAGATAAGATACAGGTGCTCCCCGTGTCTGCTACGGTAAAGCAGTTACAGGAACCCCCGTTCACACACAATCACCTTTTGCTTATGATAAAAATTAGGTTGATAGCTACACATAGAACTAGACCACCCTAGAATGAAGGTGAAATGGAGGGGACACTTTCATTTTAGTGAGGATTAAATTCCTCCTGTTGACAAGAGGGATACAGGCTTTCTACGATGGGGGTGACATGCCAAACATCTCCCTCTGAAAGAATAAATATTTTTGCTTAAATACGTGGGATGTACTACTAATATCCTATTACTTTCTACCAGAAGCTAAAGCCATGTCTGACCTTCTTGCCACGATTGCACTGCAAGTGCCCACCTCTCCCCACATCCTCTCCAAGTTTCCTGTGCTAATTCTTCCCTAGCTTGTAGACTTATCATTCCCCTTCTGTTATGCCTCCCAGATCTGGGCAAGCTTGTGACAATATACACACAATTCAAACACAGTCTCCACCTGAGACTGCACACCTCCTTTAAAAGCGCTCCCTCCCACCTTGACTGCTCAGAGGAGGTAAACATCAGAGCAGGAGGGTTGTGCTCAGAGGGGCTGGACCAGGACAGGTGCTCTAACCTCCCACTCAAAATATTCATCAACTTGAGAAAGCTTCCCCAGTGCTAAGGATCAGAGTTCTGGTCTTTCTTACCTTTCGACCATTTCTCTAATAAATACACACAATTTCTTTGACCTTGGGCCAACTAATTACTTTGCTTTCTCCCTGCGATTTCATCTCCTCTTCACCTCTTCATCCTCCATTACTTTTGTTTTTTGAGAGAGGCAGGGAGAGAGAGAGAAAAAAAAAAACAACCCCAGAAATATCGAGCTGTTTCTGTACGTATTCTGACTGGGAAATCGAACTGGCGACCTTTGCACTCCGCTCTCTGGGACAACGCTCTGACCCATGACAGGACTTAATTCCTCCCTTCCTCTCTTCTTCCCTTCCTCTTCCTTTATTATTATTATTTTTTTAATTTTCAGAGATACAGAGAGAGGGGAAGGGGGGAGGGGAAGCACTCATTTGTTGTTCCACTCAGCCATGCATTCATTGGCTGCTTCCCGTGTGTGCCCTGACCAGGGATCGAACCCTCAACCTTGTTCTTTCAGGACAATGTTTTTAACCGACTGAGCAACCGGCCAGGGCCCTGCCCTACCTTAAGAATAGGCAATTTCTCAGTCAGCATGGATGAAATCCTCCCCAAGGCAACCAATCCTTTTCTGAAAGCTGAAATGAAATATAAAAGGCTGGCAACCGGGTGAGGAGTGAGTGGGAGGCAGGGGATGATGCCCCTCTGAGTTGGACTTGAAGTCTGTCTCAGTTGCCCATTATGTGACACAGGAAAAGCCAGCGAGAGTGAAGTCCCCTTCAGTCTTTCCTGTAGGTTCCAGGGACCTAGTCTTTACTGAAGATTACTTTCTGTCCAAGGCCCAGGGAATACCACCTCTTGATTCGTGTTTAGGAGCGCATAGAAAAGGCTGACAAGGCCACCCTTTCATCCCCTTTCTGATGTAGTCAGAGAGAATTTCCGAGGAAAGGAGTCACCGTGTCCCCTTTAGTCAGTAAGTGCAAGCCCCCAGGCAGGGGACGTCAGTGCACGGGGTGCTGAGAGCTGTTGTAGGGTGTGGAGGAACCATCCCCGCGGCACAGCCTTGCCATCATCACCGTAGAAATATCTGGGAATGCTGCCGGGTCTCAGTCACTCTCTGCTCTTCCCATAAGCTTCTTGGGGACAGAGCTGCCAAATGTCCTGCCATGAGGTGCACACACACCCTGGGTAGGGCTCACTTTCTGCTAGCGGTCTCGGTTAAGAAGGGTGACCAGGTCAGCAAAATTATATGATCAAGGCTGCTAACCCAGTATAAGTTCAGAGATCTGGTCTAAGACCACGGAGCCTTGTGGCTGTCACTTGAAGCTGGACAGTGCTGCCCAACCCTTACTGTCACTTTCAATTTCAGTTGCCAGGTCTTCCAAGTTGATTTTTCTTAGGAAAGATTCAGCCACAGGTAAGACAAATAAAAAGACACAAACCAAACATGCAAACAACTGGCTTGTTGAATAGAAAACAAACATCTATGTGTATGGGCTGTTTTTACAGCTTTGATTTTATGTGCAGTAAGATACTCCGCGGCAAAACTGCACTTATCCCCAGAAAACCACACACCACCGCTCTCCGCCTGAATGCTGGGCACTAGGACATTATACGCAGAATGAATAATTCGCCATCAAAGCTTTCTTTCAATTCAGATACGCATTTTCTTTGAAAAAAGCTTCGACTGCTCAGGATGCTCCCAAGGGCCCCAGCATCCCAGCACGCTGGTGGGTGTTGTGGTTGGAGTCTCGGAGGAGGGCAGCAGGGCTTGGTCCTGAGTGGGTACTGAAAACCCAGTGGAGGGACGAGGTTTCCCTCCATTGAAAAGCTGGAGGATGATCTCAGCCTGTCAAGGCTGACAGTGGCGTGTGCTCTGTCTGGTTCCATAGGGTTTCCATAAAGCCAGCCTGGACTGATCTGGATGGTCAGAGCTAGACAGTAGAAAGGGTGGAGAATGAGAAAGGTGGGACACATGGATGCTAGGTACTGCGTGGCCCGAGGCAAGTCCCTGAACGCCTCCAAGCTCCAGTATTCATAAAAGGAGGATGCCTGCACAGGTGCTCTGTAAGGCTCCCAACCCAGCCCTGAAATTTTCAATTGTCTGGGAGGAGTGCAATGCCGGTGGCCAAGGCCAGGCAGGACCACAGTGGGTTCGGGCAGACCTCAGGAAAACTGTGGAGCTGGAAAGGGTTGGGCCATTACCGTTTAATAAAGTCTCCCAATGGCGGACAAGCAAACGGGAAAACCACTTCTCAGGCAAACGAACAGCAGAAAACAACCCCTCGCAGTGGCGGGCAGGCAATCCATTATCCACAATCCACACTGAGGATAAACACCCATAGCCTTACATAGTCTATACACACAGCCTTACATAGGTACTACCACGTGCTCACACACTAATCAAGCAAAGTGCTTGCAGTCGGTAAACCAGCAAGCAAGCCTAACATAGCTGTTTTCCCCAAAGAAGAGATTCATGGTTCAGATGGAGCCTGGATGCGAGGGAGATTTAGATTTGAGCAAGCAGAGGAGAAGGCAGGAGCAGCCACCTGCAAGCAGGGAACTGGTGGCCTGAAGACGCCAAGCCGAGGAGCACGCTGGGGTGTGTGAGAGAAGAGTTTCACCGGGAGTGTCTGACCACAGTCAGGTCTGCACACTGGCTCAGACATCTGACCTGACCAATAGGCAGGGAGCCACAGTCAAGACTCTTAAAGGGAATGAGATGATAAAGGCATTACTTTAATAAGATGAAGTTGGTGTCAAGTGGCATAGAGATTAGAATGGGGCTGGTCAGAAGGAGGAAAGTGGGGAGGTAGGGCTGGGAGGCTGGGTTGGGGTCATCCAACCAGGAGGGGAAGGGAAGCTGGCCGACACTGGGTTCCTGACCATGAGAACTTACGAGGAAAGAGTCAGGTTGAACCGCAAGCTATAATTTGGCAAGAATAAAAATTCAGGTGCTTTTTCTTTTCATACGCAACATATGTCTGAGGTCCAATGGTATCCATCTCTTCCTGCTCACTTCTAGTCTCTGTCATTCCCATGGCTACCAGAAATCTGGCAGAGATAGCGATTCCTGCTCAAAAATCATTAGAAATAATTCCAGTTTTCCTTGTCCCCTGTGATTTTAAAAAACTGAGTTTATTGAAATGTAAATTTAGCACATTGTCATCTTTTCAACCTACCACCGACTTTTAACCGGGTGTAGTATAGTCAGGGTACACGCTATTTTTAGAGCCCTAATAATATATCCTGGGGATGAAGAGAAGATGCTGAACGATAACAGGAAATGTGACTAAAACAACTCTGAGAGGAAACCTTTCCATTTTTGTGTTTTCCTCAAGGTAGCCCCCAACTTTCTACTTCCTGCTGCATGTTTCACTTAGCTTTTTTCAGGAAGACCTGACAAAATAATAAGGAGATTTAGGGGGTGCCCAATTAAAGGGTTTTAATGACAAGTCAAATTCACAGCACAGTGATAACTAAGTATTTCCTAGGCTTCATTAATAGTTTAAGCTCCATATTCAACTAAAAAAAAGAAAAGTCAGAAAATCACTCTTGGTCTCCATGGCATGTCTTGTCTGCATCATAAGTGGTGTGATATTTTTGTAAGATAGTTGATGTTGCATTTATCCCATGTAAACTAGAGATGGTAGTGAAAATAATTAAAAAATATATATTTTTTTAGTGAGAGCAGGGGAGGCAGAGAGACAGACTTCTGCATGCACCCCGACGGGGGATTCACCCAGCATGCCCACCAGGGGGTGATGCTCTGCTCATCTGGGGTCATGGCTCCATTGCTTAGCAACCAAGACACTTTTTTAATTTTTATTTTTATTTTATTCATTTTAGAGAGGAGACACAGAGTGCGAGAGAGAGAGAGAGAGAGAGAGAGAGAGAGAGAGAGAAAGGGGGGAGGAGCTGGAAGCATCAACTCCCATATGTGCCTTGACCAGACCAGTGCAGGGTTTTGAACTGGTGACCTCAGTGTTCCCAGGTCGATGCTTTATCCACTGCGCCACCACAGGTCAGGCCCAAGCCACTTTTATTAGTCTTAGATGGAGGACATAGAGCTATCCTCAGCGTCAGAGGCCACCTCACTCAAGCTAATCAAGCCGTGGCTGCTGGAGGAGAAGGAGGGGGTGGAGAAGCAAAGGGTCGCTTCTCCTTTGTGCCCTGAGCGAGAATTGAACCCAGGACATCCACACACTGGGTCTATGCTCTACCGCTGAGCCAACGGCCAGGGCTAAAAATAATTTCTTAACAAATAGTTCATCCCTACTGTCAGGCCACTGAAAACTTGTGGCTAAGGCATACGGCAGTGATCCCAGGTAAAATCATGCATTATTGGGTCAGCCACTTGGAGATAGGGTGTCTTCCCTGAATGAATGACAGATCTCCTCTTTGAAGATCTTCCCGGCGCTTAGCAAGACAACAGAGAGGAGAAGCAGATCCTCTGGTCATCAGGGCTCTGAAATCCCCGCTGGGCTCTGGGAAATGGAGGGCTTCACCTGTTTGGTTCTGTCTTCGCATCTGAGGGATGAACTGCAGACCTGCCTATCTGTCGCTCTGGGCCCTATTGCTACGGTTTTCCCACCACGTGTGAAGGCACACGGTTCCTCTGCTGATGGACACTGACCTCTGCAGGCAGCCAATGGGTTTTTCTCTTTGCCTCCCCTCTGCTTTTCTCTCCTTCCTGGATATACAGGATATTCTTCCAGTGCACCCACTGAAAGTAATGTGTCAAACGATGATTGTGCTTTCTTTTATTAAACAAGCAGAATAGAGACAGACTGTTTTCCTTCCTTTCACTGTGCCCAGGTAATATAAGGCCCAGGGAACACAGGGGTGGGGGTGGGGAACTGTTGGTGGCCGCTGTCCTGGGTTAGGCCAGCTCTGGTCGCGGGTCATCTGAAGAAATTCTGGGCAGCCCCGCCCCCATTCTGATCTGACTCAGTGGCCAAAGGCCAGCAGCTCTTCGCGGGTCTGTATTCAAGGTCACCTGAGTCGGTGCAGTCCTTCGCCATGCTGGCTGGACTTCTGGGTAGACATGGGAGGGGGGTGAGCGACAGAGGGAGACCCTGCTCTCAAAACGTGCAGGGAACTCAATGCTTAATATTGCATTTTCTTGGCCCTGGCCAGGTAGCTCAGTTGGTTAGAGTGTCATCCTGATACACCATGGTTGCGGGTTCGATCCCCAGTCAGGGCACATGACAAAAATCAACCAATGACAGTATAAATAAGTGGAATAATGAATTGATGTCTCTCTACCTCCCTTCCTCTCTCTCTAAGAATCAATTAAAAAAAATCTTTTTAAATATTGTATTTTCTAGATTCCTGGCAATCTGAAAGACATCAGTAGGTTCAGAAAAAAAAATCTATTTAAGCCCTTAACACTTAGTCCACACCATCCACCCCTCTGAGAGAGGAAATGTAACTTGGGAATTTGAGGGGAAGGAGGGAGGCCAGTACAGAGCACCAGGGAACTTTTTCGTTTTTTTAGACAGGGAATTCTCCTTGAAGCATCTGGTCTCTATCACTTTGGGTAGAGAATGAAATCTTGTAGGATTTTTGTCCCTTGCACACATGATTGTATCTCTGGTACGTATTCGGAGCATCAGGGGTGCACAGGCAGCGCTGGTGAGCTCCTGACAGTGGAGGGGGAGCCTGGGAAAAGGAGCCACAGTGACACGGTGTTGATATGAGCTGCACTCAACTCATGGGCTCTCTGTAAGAGTGTCACTACCGCTTTAAGTTGTCTGGGGGGCGGATGGAGAAGAGTCCTTGGGAGTTGAAGGTTGGGGCAGTTGGGCCAAAGAGGAGACTCTTTCTAGTTGGGGTTTCCAGTGCTGGTCCCCATGAACCACACTGCCTGTCCCTTTCCCTTTAGGGGCTCCAGAGTGACAGGTCCACCCCTCAAGGGAGAGGCGCTAAGGATTGGGACATCGGGAGGAGGGGCTGGGAGCTGAGAGGAGTGGAAGTCAGGTTAAGAACAATGCATAGAGGAGGTCTGACACTGAACAGCAGACACAGACCACACCTGGAGAAGGGGACGAAAGGACACATGGGAATGACTGCGGCTGGGGGCTGGGTGAGGCTGGAGGAGAATCAGGCTGGGGCAAGTCCCAGAAAAGACCCCGGCTGGCAGACACCTCCATCCTTGTCCCCAACATGGGGAGGTCTGGTACGGAGACGTTCTTATCCTAAGCTGTGCTTTCTGTTGTCTATACAGTGTTTTCTTGGGGGGTAGGGTGGGGGAGTAAAGTACAAAAACACTATCGGGGTAAATATTTTTTTAAATGTATTTTTCAAGTACAGTTGACATACAATGTTATATTCATTTCAGGTGTACAACATAGCAGTTAAGGCATTTATACACAGGGTGAAGTTTCTAATTTTCTTTCAGCCTGACTGCAACTAGCTTAGGAAAGTTCAGCTACTTCAATCAACTGCTCCTGAGGTTTTGGAGAGTAGAAGGACAGGCCGGGGGAGAACGAGGGTCCCAACCTAGCCAGCCTTGCCATGGGCAGCCATTTCCGAGGCCAGCTGACACCCCGGCTTTGTGTGCCGGCTTCCAGAGCAACCCCTCCTGTGGCCTTCCTTTGTGTGCAGGCCATCTCCAACCCTGCACCACTGGCCAACAGAGTGTAGGCTTGAGTCCTCGAAGCACCGGAGGGTACCCGCTTTTCCCCACGTGGGCCCCAAAAACTGCTGACGAAGAGACAATCCGACCTTGCTACACAGAGCTCAAATGGAACAAATATATTTTTCCTCAAATGATTAGGAATTTCTCCAAATTGGGGAAAAACAAAGAACGGTTCAGAAATGTATAGTTACCATATTCACAAAGATAGTATAAATCCCGATTATATGAAATAAAAAGCAGAGTTCATATTTGACCTACCACTTTTGCTTTCAAGGGTTTTTTAATTTTTATTTATTTTTTGCATTAACACAGACTTTAAAAACATGAGCCATATATATTGATGCTAAAGTGAGAAAGTTTTCAGTAAGAGAAACAGCAACTCGAGCAGCAGGGAGCCAAGTTTAGGTTTGGTGGCATGAACATAGGTATTTGCATATATTCCTTTCTTAATCTGTGTTTTCACAGATGCAAGTGAAAATCTGATCTTTTTCTTTTTTATTTTGAGGCAAAACCCAGCCGCAGGAACAGCTCATAAACCTCACCACCGATACAGTCTTCATGGCAACAGGAGCTGTTTCCTTTGGCTTATGAGCTCTGGGAACTGTCAAGGGGACCACGGATCAGAGAAATCTGGAAAGACGTGAGTCTGTCAGAACGCGGGAAAGGACTTGACACCGAGGCCACACTCATGTTGCACAATTTGCATGAGCATTCCTAAACAAATCCTATTTTCCCATGCAATCCACACTCCCGCAGTGGCAAGGCTAATTGGCGAGGTTGCCACTCAAGTGCGACGCCTGCTCGGGCTTTCTCTGTGAGGGTGAACAATACCGCGTTGGGGCAGCACAGGAATTGTTCCACTGTTGTTTTGCATGACCGTCCTTCTGTGACCTCTGTCACATCCTGCCCCCTCACCCTGCGTAGTGAACTTAAATAACAAAACTGCAACCCACCCACCCACCCAAAAAAGCTGATCTTATGGACCAATGCCACCCCATTAAGTACTGATTTCTAAATACAAACCAAAAACAACAACAACAAACCCCGTCTGATGTCAGCACCTACGATGACACAAAGCTAAAAAAAAAGGTAAAGCCAGATACATGATATTTGAAGTCAGGTTAAGTATAAGGAAAGCGAGGCAAGGACCTGCTATCGTTTCATTAATATCGATGGATTATTCAAATCACTTGAGTGACAGTGAATTTGACTGTCGTCTGAAATGCCAGTAGAATGCCAAACACAGCCGGGAAAAACACCAGAAACCCTGAATGGAGGAGTGCTCTGCGACTCATCTGAAGGAATCCGTTCCCCCGAGTTCAGGCAGAACATCACCCAGCTGATATGTCAACGCTAAGTGCAGGGGAAGGGAGGGGTAAGGTTCCCTGGGCGCCTCCCCAGCCACAGAAGAAAGGGAAGGAGGGTGACAATTCCCTCGCCCCTTCCTAGGTGGCATTAGAAGCCTTAGAAACTTAACACAGGCACTCTCCGGCGGTGGCTCCCCGGGTCTGATGCAATCAATGGATTCAGAGGGGAGAGGACAGAGAGACCTACCAGGCGGTGGGTCCCCTGTGCTCCCACCGGTGGCGGACGGTCTGCGTCTGCTGCCTCTGCATTCTCGCGACATGGCCTTTGGAGCAGTTTTGGGGTTTTCTCCCCTCCTTTGTTCCTTGGAGATACTAAGCCTTAAATCCTCTTTGACTCCGAGTCACGGATGAAGCTGTATCTAAGCCGCATTGCATCACATGACGAAACCTGACCCACTGGAATTCACTCCTCCGCTGTTCACTGTCTGACCCTTATGCCCAAGTCTTCCCCTGGCGTCGCCCAGAAAAAAAACATGCACAGAAGCAGTTAGGCCCCATTAACTGCTTTTAGGCTTCACCTAAACATGGTCTCTCGAAGACCAATGGATTTGGGATTTCAAACGTCAGCGGTACATTTCCATCGCGGAACCTGTCCCACCCTCCAGTCTCATCACTACCATCCCCTCTCCCAGATCCATTTTCCTCTTTAAACAAGGTGGGCAGAGGTTTGGGCAGAAGGGTTATTTGTTTTGCTCTCACAGTTCCGATTTAGCCTCAGTTGTCAATGATCACCCTTCCCTGGGGGCAGTGGGGGCAGAAGTGTCCCTGTCTGTTTGGGACAGCTGGCCAGTTGTCTCCTGTCATCTAGTTATCCCCTTTTCTAACTCTGGCATGAAAGGCAGGCAAAGGACGAGTTTCTCATGCTGGTGGGGTGGGTCGTGACCCATAGGTATGATTTACCAGATAACAAAGAACCTCTTAAAAGTCTCTCTCCCATGTCGCTCTCTCAATATGACATTTTCCTATACGGGATTATGTTTTCTAGGAGACTGCTATTGTACTTAACATATCAATTGAAGTGGTCCTAACCCACACAGCCCCTATCTCTAGAGAGTCCTTAGGTTCTAAGAGGTGGGACACGGGATCGGTACCTTTGATGGAACCCAGGGAGCCAGAGGACAGGACCTTGTGCCTGGCGGGAGGGAGGGAGAGGACACTGAAAACACAAACAAACTAAACCAAACCCAGGTCACTGTTTTACCCACAGCAAGTCACAGAGTTCCAATGACACCTTTGACCTCTAATCCCCAAAGGATCCGTTCTTCCTCCTCGTAGTGTCTGCATGGAAGGTTATGATAGAATTCCTTCTGATAAAGAAGGTTCACATTCAAGCAGAGACCTCCCCGAAGCCCCAAGTAAATGGAGGCCTTTCCTGCTTTCTTACTACTGTGGTCTGGGTCCAAGCAGAAACCTGAAGCTCATAATTAGTGGCCTGACTCTGAATTAGACCAGTCTTCTCTCCCTTGCCTGTGACTTAGGACACATTCAAATTCTAACTTTCCTTGCAGGGATTTCACTGATTTCTACAAAATGGTGCAGATTGCTATCTTTAGGTTGTCTCTAATATATCGTATTTTGTCAGTGCTAAGACCCAAGACATAACTGTTGATTTCAGAGATCTAAAAATGTGCACTCCGGGCTCAGTGGTGCATGGTATTTAGGCTCCTGTCCAACCAGGAAGGCCAGCATGGTGGTTTCCTCTGCCTGGGGGTCCTTCCTATGCCCACGGCCCACCTGTGAGAATGGGTGAGTGATGACAAAACCTCTCGAGAATGGCTGGGGAACGCGGCCGTGGGTGGTGGGAAATCCAGGAAGCCACGGCTTCCCTCCATGGGCTTCATTCAGAGCCAAACTCGGCACCAACAGCTTCTGTATCTTTTAAATGATAGCTAAAAAAATGTTTTTTCCACATAGCATCCCACACACACCCGTCTCCCATGAGCTCCTGTGTGCAGATAAGAAGTCACATGGCCACTCGCAGAAACACATGATTTTAGTGTGCTTCTGGAGAAAACAGAAGCCAGGGTCAGACAATCATTCTAAGGGGGGAAAAGGAGGCTCTACATCTCTAACCATAGTTCTTGAGGCTGCGAATGCGGAAGGCTGTCCGCTGCCCCCCTGTGGTGCCACGAGCAGAGGTAAAGGGAAGAAAGTGAATGGGGGTGGGGGATGGGTGGGGGGTTCTTTTTGGACCTACCTGCCAGGTCAAGATAATAGGATTCCAGGCAGACCTGCGGATTTATTCCTGCCGTCTTCAGAAAAGACTTACCGCAGCCTTGAAGTCTTGTTCAAGAAAGGGCTCAACGAATAAACAGAACGACAGAAAGATGAGGCACCCCGTGACTTGATTTCCCTTTTCCCTCCTTCCTTCCTCCTGGTAAAATCCCATAATCGATCATTTTCATTTGTTCAATGTGTTTATTATTCAGAGGCTGTAAGTACAACCACACTGGTGCGCCATGATTACACTGTCGCTTGTAGGACTTTTCCATCACCCCAAACAGAACCTCTGGAGCCATGAAGCAGCCAGCCTTTCTTTGTTCCTTCCCATTTTCCCTTTGTTAGGAGCATTTTAGTTGCTATTATGGGTATTGATACAGGTTTGGAAAGGAATGTGACGAAAGCTTACTTAATGGGGAAAATCCTGACCAAGAAGTTAAAGACGAGTTTTAGATGCTGGATGAGAACTTTTATAACCAGGCCTTTATAATCCAGTGTCTAAAACTCACTCTGAAAATAAAATATGGCCCTGGCTGGTTAGCTCAGTCGGTTAGAGCATCAACCCGAGATCCAAGGTTGCGGGTTCGATCCCCGGTCAGGGCACATACACAGGACACAACCAGTGAATGCACAACTGAGTGGAAGAACAAAAGAATGCTTTTGTCTTTCTCTCTCTCCCCTGTTCCTCTCTCTGTTTCTGTAAAATCAATAACAAAATTAAAAAACAATATATGATTTTACAAAGCGACTTAAGGGGAAAAATTGGCATCAGGGCAAGTGCACACCTTTCATTCTCCTTACCTATGTTCTGCCTTGAGGCTGAGGTCAGAATGAGTCCGTCTGCAAGGCTGCACAAGACAAACATCTTACATCCTCAAATCCTCGCCCCGTTCCCCTTTTCTGTCTATCTGTTGGTCCATTTCTCCTTCCTTTCATGCGTCCAACTTTACAAACAAGAGTTATATGTATGTGCAATGTCACCCCATTAAAATTAATAAAAATAAAAAAAAAGAATTGTGAGGAATTAAAAAATATATATATATATAAAGAGTTATATGTATGTTATATGTATGTGCCTGGTGCATGCTGGCCACTCTGGCTACAACGAACGATACACAGTGTTGGCCGGCCCACAGGTAAATCCCACCTGAGGAGGGAGATGAATTATGTAACATGCAAAATGCAGAGAGGGAAGGATCAAGTCTGTCCAGACATTGTGGAGGCTGGGGTTGGGAGTTAATGAAACCTTTACCCAAGGCTGACTTAATAATACCTACTGTGATTACATACTCATATGTCATAATGTTATAAAGTTATGAATATAAAATTACAGACTATGTATGCTATAGAACTATAATGTTAGTTTAAAAATCAGAATATTAAATGTCATATGTCCTGTGACTGCAACTGTGTAGAACTTAAACAGGCGTATAATGTGAAAAAATCTAAACGTGCAAAGCCAAGTTGTTTTTTAAACTTGAATTATGGTGAGTTATGGGTGTTTTTTAAATTTAGAAATGTAAACATTCTCTCATAGTTCCTTAAATATTTTTTTCTTTTTGAGTATTAGTTTGTCCACTCTAGAAAATAGTCATCATTTGGTAAAATTCTTTCCAAAGTATTCAGTCGAATAAAATAAGGGTCATATTATTCCACTCTATGGAAGTATTTTCATTTATGTCATTAATAGTCTATTGTTGGATATTTAAATCCTTTTCTCTTTTTCACCATTTAATTCGTGCTGAAATGAGCACCCTGGGACACAGACCTTCGTGTGTACCTCTGGTTATGTCCTTTGGCTAACTTCCCACCAGTGGAAGTTCTGTGTCAAAGAGCATGAGTATTTTTAAGGCTCCTGCTTTGGGACATATTCCCAAATCGCCTTCTTGAAAGATTGAACCTATTTACACTCCCATCAGGAATACACAAGGGTCTCAGTGCAATCCTTCAGATTCAATTTTTAAAAATGACCCATGGTCCTCTGCAATTATGATGCTGCGTGTTTCCTGCCTAACGAATACAATAAAAGGTGCTGCAAATAAGATTAATTTACAGCATGTAGCCATGCATGCTTTTCCCTGAATCTCCTGTCCTTTCCCCCGCGCCCGGGGAGTGGCCGCCGTCAGTCCTTGCTTTCCCGAGGCAGCGTATGGACAGCAGACGCATCCTGCTCTACGCTTTCAGGGTGGTGGACGCCTGAATGCTCCAAACACTATTCCGGACGGCTGTCACCTGAGAGGCTTCTGCTGTCTCCTAAGAGGCAAGGCTCAGTGCACCACAGGGAAAAAGCATGTTCTTAGTCCTGTTGCTGGCCCGGCCAGCTGGCCAGCAGCACCAGTCCATATGAATGACAGCTGGCTTGCTATTCCATATTTCAACAGCCTTAAGTCAGGATAACACCTGTAGGCTCCGGGAGCGAAAAGCGCCGGGAAGAACACTGGGGGCAGCCTGCTTTTGTTACTTGGCACGGACCTCACACACCCTGAGCGTCTTGTATCAAAGATAACCATGTCAGCAGTGACAGCGACTAATCAAGTTAGAATCTACTGCTCTGTTACAACGGCACTGGATCTGACTCAGGGTTTCAAATTACCTTTTTGGTCCCCATATACAAGGTTTATTACCACAATAACAAAACAAGAGAGCGAGCTCTGCGTGTACGTGTGAGATGAACAGTGACGCACATGACAGAGACACTGAGCAGCTCTGCTGATGACACTACTGGAGGCTGGGACGGGCTCCGAAAATTCCTGCTGGTCTGAACTGGATGCAGAGCATCAGCATACGGCAAAAGTTAAAACAGGACCACCACCCCCTGCCGCCGCCGCTGCCCAAAACTCTTATTCTGTAATTTCTAATTTAATTTATTTAATGGGCATTGTGGGGTCCACTGCTTGGCAACCGTTTTGGCAAGTTTGAAATTAAATTTCTAGCTCTGTGGAACTGATGTTAGAATACCCTCAGGGGCCAGAGGAGAAGAGACGGAGGAGTGAGAGTGTGGGGCATGGGAAGCTAACTTAAAGGTTGTGTGTTCATCCACACACGTCATTGGAATAGCTGTACGTAGCAGAAGAAAAACAGTAACACTGTGCACGGGCGCATGCAGGCTCTCTGCGGAAGAGCGCTCCTTTGAACCTTCTAATCCCAATTTATTAGCCGTTCCATAGGTTTTCAGCATAACACTCCGCCCATGAAAAAAGTTGATGGTTTTGATGTGCTCTGATAATGGTTAGTAACTTTTAAGGTCCACCGTGGTGTTGAATAAAAAGGATCTCCAATTTTTCAGAAAAGTAATTCGTATTCAATTTATTTAAACTAAACAAACAGTCCCCCCCATTTCTCCCACCTCCCACTCCCTGCCTCTTGAAACCACCAATCTGTTGTCTGCATCTCTGTCTGACAGCTTGGTGCCTGGGAAACAGTTGTTACTATGAATATCAGCACACAATGGTCTTGAGAACCAAAGTAAGAGTAATTCCCCAAGGAAACATCCAGGTCTTGCAAAGCCAAAATCCCCTGCCCTTCTCCCTGGGTTTTCCTCAGTAACAGGCTCTCTGGCTCCGCAGGGCCTGACACGAATGCATGACTACGTCTCACACCAGTGCGGCTCCCATCAACCGCAGCTGGGAAGCCCGTTCTCTGAGCACACGGACCCTCACAGTGGAACCACATTGAAGTCGGCAGCCCTGTGTCAGCCCTCACCGTTTCACTCCAGCTCCAGCTCCAGCTTCTGCCGGCGACAATGGTGCCGCCATCTTGCTAGCTTGATGTCACCTGAGACACTTGCTTTCTCCTCTCATCCTTCCAGTAGAGAATCGGGTGGCTAGTTAACTCCTTAATGTCCTTCCGCCTGGTATTTCATTGGTCCAGGTCTTCCATGCTTTCGCTTGGATGACTGTGAGTTTCCTCAGGGGCTTTCCCTTTTCTTCTCTTGTTGGCCTGCAATATACTCCCTCCAGCCACTCGGTCACGGTCACGAGACCGACCATGCTTATATTCTGCCATCCTTTGCCCCTTCAACTACATGCAGGGCAAAAATCACATTCCTTAGCAGGAATACATCATGACCTTCTCTCCAGTCCTGTCTGCTGACGGCCCTCACCCTAGCCTCTAGGGTAACTCCGGCTCTACCAGATTCCTTTTATTTGGCTGAATGTGTCTTGTTCTCTCCTGCTTCTTCTGCCTCCAGCCCTCCCTCTTCCTTCATTCTTCTACTTACCCTTTCACACTGAACTCTAATATCACCCCCAGAAAGTGCCCCCTATCTTCAGTTGGGCTGCCTGCTTCCCCTCTGAGCACCCAAAGCGCCTTCTGCCTTCTCTCCGCTTGCCTTCTGACTATGTGTGTTACAACTGTGTGTGGATCGCTCCGTCTCCCTGTGAGGCTGGGAGTCTCCTGCCAGCTTTCATTTTTGTCCCTACTTGTCTCTTGTGGTACCTGTCACACAGTAGGGATTCAATGGATGAGTGACAGGAAACAGGTCTGTGATTGATTGCTTCATATAACCTTCTTAAATTCCGACCTGACCCCCTTCCTCAAGTCAACTTTTTGTCGGTTTTGGGGGAGAGCCATCTGGTTCTCTGGAGGCTCCTATCTAAATCACAGTTCCCCGCAGCTGTGGGACAGAAGGTGCGCCTTCCTGCTTGGTGGGTGTGGCCTATGTACATATTGTCATAGAAAAGAAATGAGAAGTCACTTTAGAATCTGGATCTATCTTTCAATTTTTTTAAGCGAGTGAGAGAGAAGTGAGAGTGGGAGAGAGAGACAGACCGATAGGAAAGGAGAGAGGTGAGAGGCATCAACTTGTAGCTGTGGCACCTTAGTTGTTCATTGACTGCTTTCTCATATGTGCCTTAACCAGGGGGCTCCAGCTGAGCTAATGGCCTCTTGCTCAAGCCAGCAACCTTTGAGCTCAAGCCAGTAACCATGGGGTCAAGCCAGGGACCTTGGGCTCAAGCCAGAGACTTTTGGACTCATCCAGCGGCCATTGGGTCGTGACTATGACCTCGTGTTCACGCTGGTGAACTTGTGCTTAAGTTGGATGAGCCTGCGCTCAGGCCAGCGACCTTCGGGTTTTGAACTTAGGTCCTCAGCATCCCAGGCCAATGTTTTATTCATTGCACCACCACCTGGTCAGGTTTAATTTTTCTTAATAATATTTCCAATGTGGCTCCTACAGATGATATCTGAGTTTGCAGAGGTGGATAAAAAGACTGATGAATGCCCAACTGTTCTCATCAGGCACATAATTTGATCTGTGTCTGAGACAGCCACCTACTGTTGGTTGGTATGACCAACTGTCACCTTTTGGGGTCAAGTTCTTGACATAATGGTTATTGTAGTTTTCCTTTATCCTTCCTTCCCGTGTTCAACTGCAGGGTTATGTTCTTGATGCCATCAAACATTTCTCCTGGCCCCCCCTTGATTCTTTCCTTTATTTTCCATCAACAACCTTCTCAGAAGAGGCTTTTCCACATTCTCACCCTTTGCCGTCTGGTGACTGGCCTGTTTCTTCCCCAGATTCCTCTATACAGTTCACTTCTTCCTCATTTCCCTGGACCACGCTGAAGTTTCACGAAGGTTGCCAGTCACTGACAAATATAATACCAAGTGCTATCCCTGTTTCCAAAATATCAATCAGACACTCAAAGACTCACTGAGCTGGAAGGGACCTCTGGGCAGCACAGCACCTGAACTTTCCGATAAGAATTTACAAGACCTTTTGTTAGATGTTTGTCCATCCATCCAGCTGTGAAAAATCACAGTGATTGATTGAGAGATTGGTTCTAAAATGAACATAATGTAGCTGGAGACAGATGTCCAACCTATCACAGTCACCCAGAGGGAATCTTCCTCCCATGTGATGCGTCTTCTAATCCCTGCTGTTCAAACTGACATTTGAAGGGACAAGAGACATGTGTCCAGATAAAACTCTCAAGCTGGATAGCAAAGGGCACAACAGTTATGACAGAACGAGAAAACTACAGCAGAAGAGCCCAGGAATTCCTCGGGGGAAACAATACCATGAGAGTTGGAGAACCACCATGTGCTGCCTTGAATATCAATGCACTGAAGAACTGAACAGAACAGACCTGGCTGTCCGGGGGCCCACAGAGCAGGAGACCCCTGCCTCTCTACCCTCCATAGTTCGTCCTGCTCTTGCCCAAGGACCCAGCCTCCCTCCTCTCCTGACCCAGTATTTTCACTCACTAATTTTCTAGCTGATGTTAGGATACAGCTTTCACTCTAGGTGTGGTCATAAATTACTTTAGCACCAAGGCAAAGCGCCTTCTGGATGATAAAAGTAATTAGTAGACAGAGGCGATCCTTAAGATTACTGGACAATGCTGTTTTATGCTCTCTCTACCTATATTTGTACTGCCCATATTTTCATAAGGAGTATGCATTATTTTAATGTTGGGGAAGAAAGAAAATAATTGAAGATAAAGAAAGCTTTTGGCATCTGTTGTTGTGGAAACATTGTTGATGTTCAGAATAAATGGAATGATGTTGGGAATAATGGAAGACTAGAATAAATAATGAAGTCCCGAGCCAAGGCAATTATAGCTCACTTTCACACAGGGGGTAAAGGTGAACGTGATATCGATTTCTGGCCGAGTTTTAAGACAAAAGATTAAACACAGAATTTATGAAAATATTTAAAACAAAGAGGCCACCTTCCCCTCTCCTCCTTATTGCTATTACTCTGCCATAGTGGAGGACTGATACATATTTCAGACCAATATGGTGTCTCACCAACTCTCTCATGATAACATTGGACACAGTGGGAAAAATGCAGGGAATTCAAATGTAAGATGCTTGGTAAGACACTGATGCCAAGTTTTGAGATGCTGAACATTGAATAGAAACTGAGATCAAACTTAAAGAGATGAGCCCAGAGTTTAGGTGAAAAGCATCAGCTGCACAAGCTAAGGATGGGAAGTGGGCAAAGGGGGAAAGAGAATGTGGGTTTTGGACTCAGGTGGGCTGCTGGGTTCAAATCCCAGCTCTCCGGGCAAATCATTCAACCTCACGCAGCTTCAGTGTAGATGGGAGAATTCAGTAAGGTAGTGATGGTGCGGTGGTTGGCAAGTGCCGGGCTCATGGGTACAAGAATGTTCAAGGACTGGTACCTGCTATTAATGTAATGACCTAATGTGGTCTGACAAGAGTTCATTGTAGGCAGAACACCAGGGAGTTTCGTTGCCCACAAGAGCAGCAAGACCTGATAGAGTGACGAGGTTGTGAAACAAGTGAAATCAAATTTAAGCTGTGGGTTCAGGAAAGAAATCGTACCATTACATTCCTCACCGATCAGAAGTCCTGTGGAACATGGTCCAGCCCAGGATGCTATGTTTCAAAAGAGACCTCAAGAGGCTGGAGGGTGTCCAGCTGTGTGACAGGATTGTGAGAATAGCTGGAGGCACTAGAATTATTTAGTAAGGAAAAGTGAATCTACCACAGGTCATGGTAACGCTCTTCAGACACTAGAGGGGTGATTATAAGAGAGGAGAGTCAAATCATTCTGTTCTAAAGACTGACTCTGACAGTCTTCAGCAGAGTTTGCTTAACAAAAGGGAGAACTCAGTAGATGTGACAGAGGGATAGATTGCTTGATGAAGCAGCAAGTTCTCGGTCACTGCAACTGTTCAGAGAGTCTGGGTGACTGTCCCTTGAGGAGATGGGGGGGGTCTGCTCCACAACTGCCCCCCTTCTTCCTTTTCCTACTCCAGCAGTAATAGCCTTTGCTGCTCCACCCACCGGCTTCCTAGGACCTCTTCATTACTTTTAGGTTAAACAGAGGGTCTCCTGTTCCTCACCTTTTCTTTTCCACCAGGGTGGAGAAGGCACAGTCTCGTGCACAGATGCATTCGCTGGTAGCATTTGAAGGTCAGGATTTGTGCTCCTACTTGGCAAGGACAACCAAGACAGACCCAGTAGGAGCCCAGGAGCACCCAGGCTGGTGAGAGAACAGCTCCCCGTGCAAGTGCAGTGACAGGGATCAGCACAAAGGCTCCTGGGGGCACAAAGGGAGTTCCACTCACAGCCAGACTGGGCAGAGGAGGGCCTGGGAGGTTTTCGGGGGGCGGGGAGTAGATTCTGGAAGCTGCATGGGGATTGGTTAAGCAAAGCACTAGAGGCACAGGGACAATGTGAGAAAGGAATGGGGGTAAGAAACAGCCCTGTGGACATCCCATGTGTGGCTGGACTGTGAAGTGTGGCGCATGGGACAAGAGGACATGTGGCTGCAGGGACTGGAATGGGTGAGGGCCCAGAGAGCCCCAGGTGGGTTTCTGAGGGTTCGCACGCCACATGCACAGACTCAAACTTTGCTCCAGCTGCAGAATCCCAACTGGTCCTCTGCCCCTAGGAATTATGTGTGCAGTTGTGTTTCTCATTATCGTATGTCTTCCGCTCCACGAGGACAGAAACCTTGTCTTATCTTGTTCATTGCTGTACCCTTCTTGCCCCGCCCAGTGCCCGGAACACAGTGGGTGCCCAATAAATACTGTTTGCTTTCACTGAAAGAAAGACTGCAGACAGAAAGAATGCAGCCTCCCAGGATTGTTGTGTGAGGTTTATCAAAGCGGCGGTGTGTATCTTGCTGAGAGCAGCACCTGGTGCTAGTAAGTAATTACGGATAAGGGAAAGCTATTGCTATTATTATTCATTTGCATTTCTTGTTCTGTCTGGTAGGGGTTTGCAAGCCCACTCACTGCTTATACCTTTGCTTTCACGGCTGCCCCTACTAAATAAAGTTGGATGAGTAATTTGCCAAACAAGAACAGCCCCCAAAAGAAATCCTCAAGGTACGGAGCGTTACGGAAATACTCAGTATTAAACCCCACAAAATGGCATGTGAAGGAGAGGGCCGAGAGACGGGTACTCTGATGGGAGCCGTCGAGCCCATCTCTTCAGGCTTCCTGGAAAGAGCACACAAGTGTCAGGTAAGGATCCACTGCTGGACTGATGGCCAAAACACGTGCCCCAAAGTGAACCCTGGAGAAGAGGCGCGTGCAGTGCTAGAGGGAATAACCGGTCAATTCTGTAGATCTCACCGATGCCAACGGCCTACTGAGGAGAGCTTAGTCTGGGGGTGGGGAACGAGACCAGATAGAACTGGCCCATGGGCTAAAGCCAGGTTTCCTCGAGTGGTTTTCTTGGACTTCGCTCTGCGTGGTGTCCTCCTGCTCTCTGAGTGGCCTGGGACTGGCTGATCTGGGTTACAGGGAAACTGACCAGCGGCATTTAGAGTAGATGTATATCACCAGTCCTGAAGATTCAGGGGGAACAGAACTTTCTCCGAGACTCCAAGGACTCATCTAGGAATAAAAGTTTAACTTTTAAGGTCTGGTAAAGAGGTCAGGACATCCCCTGTCAACAAGAACTTGACTCCAGAGAGATTTCTCTGACCACAGGCTTCCTACCAGGCTTGGAAATCATTCAACACTCTTCTCCGTTGTCAAGTCCCCAAAGGGCACGGTCCTTAAAAAAAATCCTAGCTTCTTTCTCCTCTCTGCAACTGCCGAAGTCCCTCGGTGAAGCTGAAGAAGCAAATGGAATCTGAGAGAATGGGTCAGGTTCTGGCCTCAGTGGCTTCCTAGGGGGTCATGTGTGTACCCACACGGCAGTGAGTCCGGGGGTGCTATATGGTGCACAGGATTCAATATAACTGGTACAGGTTCCTGTACCTGGGCTTCTGGTTGGATCTTGCACCAGGAGAGAAAATGTAGCTTAGGTGTGGAAAACTCAAGGGCAAGCGAAATGACTTCAGTTGCCAAAATAAATAACACTCTCTAATTATTCTGAGAAAGCTGGTTCAGCGCCGAATTCAAAAAATCCCCTCGCTGCTGCCCCTGTTCCGGTGGCCGAGTACGGGGCTGAGAAGGTATATTTAGCCTGCGAGAGCTCCCAGGACCGTGTCTTGCGGCTCCACGGGACATTTTTGGAGTCACAGCTAAAGATATCTCTGCAGGTTCAGAAATTTACGAGCAGCTGTAAAAGCGGAGCTACGGCCCGCCAGCCGCGGTCAGAGGCTGGAACAGGCGCCCTTTCAAAAGGGAGAGGCCACTGAATGAAACACTTGCACAGACCAAGTTCATGGCAGGCAGAGTGCACCTGACATGCTAAAAATAGCCCAGGTGGAAGCGCTGCTGTTGCTAAAATAATACTGAATGGATAGACTCCTTTTCTAAACCACAAAGGGACAGGGGTGGGTAAGGGGGTGGGGGAGTGGAGGGGGGGAGGGAGAGATTCCCAAAGTGCGTTAGAAACCATGCCAAAGTGAAGGAGGCCGTTTCCTGCCTTTGCCACTTTTCAAAAATAAATAGCTTCCCTATGCCTCGTCCACTGAAGTAGCAGTCACCAATGTATTACTTTTTAACGCCGTGAGACAGAAGTGGCAGCACCAAAGAGACGGCGCACTCCTAGGTCTGTGGTCCCGCTGCCGAGCAATCCTGCTGACTGACAAGCCAACCCTTTCCACCTTGGTCAGGAACTATTTATTTTTAAACTTCCTTTTGCTTGACCCCCTGATCAGCCACCCCATGCCCTGCTGGCTAATGCCCTGCGACGAGAGGTCCCTCTTTCCTCGTGTCCCAGGCCTGGCAAAACAGCTTGCTGGAGTATGGACAAGGGTGAGTGTGTGTGATGGCACGTGGCCGGATAGAGCGGACCACTGCCCTTTTTCAGGATGGCAGGTGGATCCGAGAACAACGTAGCGCGCATCCACGACCCTGCCTCAAGCTTTCCAAGTCTCACGTTCCCTTTCGTGTCGTGTGAAGCCGATAAAGAAGTCCCCGATGACCTTCTAAGGCTGCGGAGCCGCTGGAGCCAGAGCCGGAACGACTTAGTAGTGCAGTCAAAGCAGCTTGTGAGTCGGTTAAAGCCGGAGCCTGCCACAGCCCTTGCTGTTGTTACTGGGCACTGCACTGGGTGCACTGGGGAGGCCGGGGAAGAGGAGCCACCACTCCTTGTGATTAGCAAGTGCTGCGCAGACTGCTAGCCGGGGTCCTCCTTGGAGGGATAGCGCCCTCTCAAGCAGGTAAAAGCGTATTGGCATCCCAGCACAGAGCGGCAGGGGCTACGGAAACCGGTTAGATTTCCCTCTAGGCTTGGCATGGCTCACGGCAGTACCCGCAGGAGAGCCCCCTGCTCCAGTAGCTGCTCCCCCTCTGGGTGGCTCACCTAGCAGGGCAGGGTCTGGAGTCACTGGGAAGCAGGGACCCGGGCAGATGTGGGCCAGACCTTGATGACAGTGGTTTCTGGGCCATCACCAGTGCCTACCGTGGGCCTGGTGCCCCAGGCTGGTTAGTTCTAGCTGGGAGGGAGGACTAGCACGTCCACCTTCTCGTAGGCGGCTCCACCAATGACCGTTGTTTGGCAGTCATTTAACTGAGGTGATTATTATCTATTTCCTTTGGTTTTTCTCTTCTCCCTCTCATCTGTCTTATGTATCACATCTAAACCTGACTTAAAAAATTGTATGTTTGCTATGATGGTAACTGTGATCCACAAGGAAAAAAAATAAGCCAGCATATTGTCAAAATCTGGAAGGGAATATTAAAACAAGAAATGACTTGTTTTGTTAGGATGGTGGGACTGTGAATGCCTCCCTCGCCTCCTCTTCCGCACTATCTCTAATGTTGCGGGAGAGTCTTTTAAATAAAAAAGGGAAAGGAACTGTAATTGGAGTTTTAACATTTTGTAAAATGGTTCCAGTTACCCTGATTTCGGCGTTACTGGGTTTGAAAGTGCAAAGTTAAAAAAATGCCACGAAGGCTTACAGTATTCCAGTGCAATCATCACAGTTTCAGCCACTGAAATATTTAAAGGGGGACTCCCTCATGTCAACGTGTTTTTAGGAGTGTATAGTAAGTGGCAGAGGGAATAAGATGTTTAAAAATTTGAAACCATATCATAGGGTCTTTTTTTTTTTTTTTAATTTGGAAAACGCCTAGAAATCTATAATCTCTTCAATCAACAAAGAATTACATTTTATTGAGTGATTATTATGTGCCAAACATTGGGCAAAGTGTGAGTATTTCCACAGTTCGTCCTTTTTCCTTTTCCCCCATAAAGAGATTATCACTGGGTGTTCTGTGAGGCACATGGCAGTCAGCTTGCTTCATGCATGATTTTTTTTTTTTTTTTAAGTAGTAGGTGCCAAGATAGTGGCAGTGAGGAGAACTTCTACTAACTTGCGGTTCCTCAAATAAACAACCATAAACCATTATGAAATAGGGTTTGGCATATAGGGCAGCTCGTCCACGCAGCTGTTTCTTCCCAGTACAATGATAAAATGGGTAACTGCTCAGATACGCCCCTCCCCCCAGCAACAACCTCACTATTTCCTCTAGCTTGATTTCAAAAATCATCCCCTCTTTCTGACAAGGAGGTAAACGAAGACAGAGTTTGGTGAAGGTTCTGGCTTCAGGGCATCCAGCTGATGAAGATCAGAACCGAGGGAAGGGCCAAGGTTTGGCTATGGCGCCGGCTCTGTGCCCGTAGTTGGGATGAGCTAGGGAACTTCATGGGACTGTGGCTGAGCTAGTTACTGACTCTCTGCCCATCAGTATATATCCACACGGAAGGGCAGAGGCGATGACACATGTCCCTCCCTAACTCACTCCCCCAGAACGCCTGTCTGCACAAAACAAGTGCACCTATCACCAACAGTGCTCAGTTCACTCTCACACCAATTCGGCCACTTCCTAAAATCAATGCATGTCCCTTTGTCCCTTCGCCTCCCAAAGAAACAAACACGCAGAATAAAACATCGGCACCACAACAACTTCCCACCTGGTACAGGGGGTCATTCTAACCTAAAAACTCCACACTGGCTCAGACCCACGATCCATCCACATGGCTCTCTGTGTTGACGTCAACCCCGAAGGTGAGGCCGCACACCAAACCACCGAGTGTTCCCTAACAGCTCTCGTCACAGACCTACCCACCATGAGATTGGTCTAAGTCATTTTAAACACTATTTATAAGTCTGGTCTCCCCACATCTTAAGTTAATGAAATTCCATAAGCTTATGAAACTAGCCAGGGAAATCAACAACACTACTTATTTTTTTCCTTTCTGAATTTGCCTCTTTCAAACTTCAGGGCGCTCTTCCCAATTCTGTCTTCTCTTCGTGTTTGTACTAATCACACACTTGGTGGTTTAAAAACATTCAATTCCATACAGCTTCTCTCAGTATTTATTTGGAAGAATCCGAACTTTTACATTTATTCTCATGTAGTATATACATATTTTTAAACCAAAGGCTCTTAACTTCGGTCTGAGTTCCTCAAGTTAGCCATGAATCGGCATGAGATTGCATGCAAATTTGTGGGCGCACACACGTGCTTGTCTGGGGTCAAGGGTAGGAGAGATTCGATGACTCCAAAGAGGTTATGAGCCACTACTTTTGATCACTTGGCTCCTTCTTGAAGCTTCTTTAGTTCTGGTTAGTTGTTTCTTGAGGTACAGTGGCCAGAGCAGCATATAATCTTCTAGATGAGGATAGGTCAAAACTCTGAGCAAGATTATATTGTTCTAATTGCAGCTCTTCACCGGACGATGTCTGCTATTTGGGTGGATTTTTGGCTGTGTCCCTGTCTTCAGGGAATGGTATCTGATGACTCTCGTGCCCTCCATTTTCTGGATGGAATCTGATACCCTGGAATATTGTCATACCATGAATACGGCCTAATTTGAATTATTTTCCCTAGATGCTGCTTCACATTTCTCTACGCTGAGTTTCCTTGGTTAGTTGTCAACTTCTCAGCTGTACCACCAGACCTCCTAAATTTTATATAATGTGGGTTTGGCTTTTCACGGTGCTAGTGTCCTCTCCAACTTGCCTAGTCTCCTGGGAACTAAATGATTTATTAAAAAGTAACCAAGTCCATGTGGCAGAAACAACTAATTTCCCCCCAAACACATTGGTCCCCTTTCCATGGGAGAGTCTGGGAAGGGCTGCCCGGTAGAGACTATAGTTCCCAGAACCGCTTATCGCCAGATAGGGCAAAAGAACTCGTTTTTGCAGCAGTGGAAGCAGAAGGGAAAGGTGTCCCTTTGGCCAGAGCTGGTTAAGAAAGGGGCTGTCTTCTCCATCATCTCCCTCCCTCCACTTGCTAACATGATACAAAGCACCCTGGGAAATTACTGATGGCAGAGGCCCAACAGGGAACAAATCTGAGTTCTTCCATCACCATGTGAAGAAAAGCTACCTGATGACCAACTACAACCACACCTGACTATTCTGTACGTGAGACCTGAATACTTGTTACTCTACTGAAATGCAGGGGTTTCATCTAGAACAGTCTATCGACCGTTCATCTAGGCTACTGCTTGCATTATTTCTATTCACAGGAAGTTTCATTTCTCTCTGTCCTGTATCCAAATATGTTTATGCCAGCTCCCCTTCCACAAGACAAAGGCCCTTTTGCAAAATCTTGGTGCCTAAAATATTTTAATGGGTTGGTTTTATAGATGGCCTTGTTAAAGACACTTTTGATAGTCGGATGCCACAGGTTCCAGTTATTTGCCTAAACCCGAGGTTCTTGTGAAATATTACATACCTGGAAAGTATTTTTGATTCTTAGAAAACAATTTAGTTTACAATTCCCACAAGTTAGCATCGACTGTTGCTCGGATTAACCTGGCCATAACAATAAGGCAGCACAGGCTCTACCAGTCAAGTGGAAACACTCATTTCAGTTTAGATGTGTAAGTGCCTCCTTTGGAGGCAAAGGCCATGGAGATAAGTAACACCAGATCTTTAAACTGCTTTGCCAATGTTTATGAAATAAGTAATACCATTGTGAATTCCCGGTGCTGCTCTGGGTACCACAGTGATGGCGAGAAGGTGGTCTCGCTGGAACGTGGGCCTGCTGCTGCAGAGTGACGTGGCCCTGGTGGATGTGACATTTGGGGACACAGAGGTCAAGGCCTAAGAGCTCTCATGGCTCTCTTGGGCCAAGAGCTGGACATTCACTCTTCAACAATGTCCTTCTTTCTTCCCAGGTGGCCACAATATAGGACAAGACTGTTGAAGTTCACCTGGCTTCAGTCAGCACTGACACAAAGCATGCATTGACTGGACAGGGGTGGGGTGGGGTGGGTGGTGGGTGGCTGCCCTGTCCTGGCCACGTCCCTTTGGTAAGTAGAGAGTGTTTTTAGTGGGAACAGTTCTGTTTTTCCTTCTGAAGCTCATCTCCTGGTGGATTCACTAAAAGAAATCCAAGTCCCAGCAGAGGCTGAGGCCTGACCGTTAGCAAAGGTGTAGAGAAAGCCCAGGTCGGTAAGGAACCCCTGGGTTTTGAGGACGTGGCTGGGCGCTGGGCAGCAGGCAGGTAGGGCTGCATGGTCTCTGCCCTTCTCTGTGCCCAGCCTGGTGTGTGGGAGGCCCCCTGACTCCTGATGTGGTGGCGGGTGAGGTATGTCAACATATGCTCTCCTGAGGACATGTCTCAGGAACAAAGAACACAAAAAATGCTTTGATGAAGTGTGCTCTCTTGTTTGTCTGCATGACCGTGACACCCCTAGTTTATCATAATGAGCCTTTTCTAGGGAAATCATTCTGAATGGCGTATCTTTTTTTTAAAATAATACTTATTCATTTTAGCAAGAGAGGAAAGGAGAGAGAGAAATAGACAGAGACAGAGAGACAGGAACATAGATCTGTTCCTGAATGTGCCCTGACCAGGGATCAAACTGGAAACCTCTATGTTTGGGGATGATGCTCTAACCAACCTAGCCACCTGGTTGGCCAGGGCCTGAATGGTTTATCTTTAGGAGATTGCCAAGATGAATAGTGTAATCACCAGGGAAAAAGTATATATGAAGCTTATCAATCAGCAATAAAATCTGAGTAATGCTAAGGACCTTCCACATCAAAGCTCCTTTGCTCAAGGGGATTCAGAGACATTCTGAGAAATATAGTTTATCACGTCTGAATATGGCTAAAGTACAGAACAGTATTGAAAAAAATAGTCTTTAGACATTTCTGGCTTACATGGGCCTAAGGTGGAAGGAAGCCCTTTCGAATCCAACAGTTATTCCCATGGACAGGACAAGGGTGGGGAAGGAAAAGAGAAGTCCCCACTTAAGTTTTTATCTTACACTTTTTCCTTCAAAAGGACCTTTCCCTTTGTGTCCCTGCTAACAGCGCTTCCCGGCTCCTAAGGGAGCTGGAAGACAGGGAGAGGCCCAGAGCTCGATGGTGGTTGGGTTGAAGCAAAACAGAATAGGATCCTGACGTCTGAGGGCTAGGCAGGCACCCAGGTGAAAAGTTGCTCTTTCTTTGTTTCTAAAAATAAAACATCTGACTGTCCTTTTCTTGGATTCTTCGCTAGAATGAAACCAGCCAACTGCTGGCTTCTCTTTAGGATGAGCTCAATAGCTTTGAGCCCAAAGGTGAGTTCCAAAGGCCCTCAAGGTCTTCTGCCCTGATAAAAAGTCACACAATAAATAAAGTGAATGACGTAAGAGAAAGTTTCTCTTGAAAGTTATGGCTGCCATGTCTATGTGGAAAATAGAACCGGCCAGTCAAAAGGGTGTATGGACAGGGCTAGGGAGAGAAAAGCCTGCTGGAAACATGGCCCGGAGGTGGGGAAGGGACTAATGAATCTCGGTCACAATATGCTTCAGAAAGTTGTCCAGGGGGACTGGTGGCAAGGAAGCCTCATGGAAAGACAGACCCCCCATGAAGGATCCACACCACACCTCCTTCCTAGAGAGGTCTCTGAGTCTTTTCCAACTTTTCTTGGTTCATGAAGTCTTCACACGAAGTTACAGCTTCGGTTTATAAAATGACAGTGATGGATTAGGCTACGTACCTCCTCTCTGAAGAGGTTTTACTGGGAGGCAGGTTTTGGATAGCTATTGTAGAGACCGACTACAGGCTGTGATGGGTCCAAGAACTGATGCCTTTTCCCATCATGCTCTGGGCTGAGGCTCCTGTACAGAAAGAGCTTTCTCAACACAGACGGACCTGTTCCATAGTGTCCTTCCTAACCCTCACATTGTGCAGCCTCTTTAAGACAAAATGTAAAAATAAAATATCAGGGAGTGAAGATTTTTTTCTTCCCAGGAAGAGGAACATGATGGGTGGGCATTAGCACCAACTTCTAATACACTTTGCCCATCAGCGAACACTGAGAAGAAGATTCCTGAAAACCTAAATCATGATTTCTTATATAAGTAGTTGGGACTCTAAGATGGAGAATAACGGACAAAATTCATTTGATAATCTACAGACAATGCCTCCAGAGTTTAGCTGTTGGAAATAATGTTCTGGTTGAGAAAACAGAAGATGTACAAGATTTCTCAGGGAACCCTTAGTTTATCAGACTGCGGCTTCCCAGCCTAGGCCAGCGTTTCTTCACCAGGTGCTGCACAGAAGTCACTTGTACCAGATCAGCTGTAGGGGCTTTGACGATGCAGATTCCAGGGGTCCATCTTGGATCTTGGGGGTGGGGTCTAAGAACCTTCATTTTGGACAAGCTCACCTGGTGATTCTTTTTGTTTTTATTGAATTTATTGGGGTGACATTGGTTAATAAAATTATATAGGTTTCAGGTGCACAACTCTATAATACGTCATCTGTATATTGTATTGTATGTTCACCACAAGTCAAGTCTCCTTCCATGGTGATTCTTTTACATTTTAGAATTTTAGGAATCACTGAAGTGTCTTAAACCTCCTTCCGCTCTTCAAGGCAGCAGCAGAAGATTACAGTTCTTGTTCACCTAGCTCATAGACAATTTTAGGAAGCTATCCTAACATTACTGGCCCTTCATGCACTTTTACACATGCTAGAACAAGGCCTAAAAGGATGAACAATCCAAAGCCGGAAGAGATTAGTGAACTTGCCATTACTGGACGTGTTCAAGAGGTTGGAAAACCACCTTTTGAGGATACCGTAGAAAGGGTTCAAGTATCAATACAGGATCCCAGTCCTGAATGGATGCATATACTTCCTTCAGCTCTAGGATCCTGTGATAATGTTATAACAAAATCAACTTTAATATCTCAAAGATGACATTTTAAAAAACCTAATATGGCAGGTCTTATTGGTAGTTTATAAAAGAAGCAAGAAAACCAGTCTATACAACTGAAGTTCAGAAGCTGAGGGCAGAGCCAACAACATACGCGGGGATTCTCAGCTTTAATTCCAGCTCTGAAATTTACTGGCTAGCGTCGTACCTACAACGAAAAGGCAAGATAGTCCATGTTCTTCACGCTGGTCTCTGCATGCCAAGCATTATGACATCTGATGGCACTGACAGGACTGCTGAGCCTTTTCACCCGTCAGCATGGTGTTCATCAGACCACAGACCTTAAGTTCCTCCCAATGCTTCAGCTCCTTCCATCCCAAAGAAGGACATCACCAGAGGACCAGGAAGTCACAATTCTCAAGAGGACCAGTGCCTGCCTGTGCTGGCTGGTTCAGCTGTTTTCCACAGTCCCCGAGTTAATTCTTCACTGGCCAAGAAAGTTTGTGTGTATGGATCACTGCTATCATGGAAAAATAACGCTGACCCAGATGATGGTGAGGGCGGGGTAGCCGTCAGCACCTGACCAAAGGCTCAGGATGGGAACAGAAGACGGGTTGTGCAAAACAAAAGAAGAGTAGATCCTGAGACCTCCCCGATTACTAATACCAATGATCCAGCAAAAGCGGGGAGTGAAGGCCTGGAGCCTGAATGAGCAAGACAATCTGCCCGCACCACATGCATCAAGTGACTGCCTACTGCCCACACTTCCCTTCACTTCCCGTCGGGTGGGCTGCACACAGGCACCTTGACAGCTCTGGACCTCAGATGTGAAACAGGCACTTTGAGAAGATGACCGGGCGGAGAGATGGTCCAGCGGATGAAAAAATTACAAACTACAGGACCACTGTGAAGTCACATTTATGAATTGTTTCTTATTGAGCCCTTTGCTTGGGAAACAATTTTCAAGTTTTTTGGATCTAAAACAAATGGTCAGGATTGGAAGCAAGGCCAACCTGGCCATCCTGGTGCCGTGGATGGTAGACAGGAAGAGTTCAGAAGCATGTTTGTTCTAACATCCATAGTTGTCAAAAGGATGAAGGAAGGAGTGAATGAATGGATAAATGAATGAAGGAACGGAGAGATAACATAAGACACTAAAAGTAATTAGGGCTCAACCCTGTCGCCCACTTTTAAGAGTGACAGCAGTTTAGGGGACCAGAATTTTTGACTCAGAGATAGCTAAGTGATTTTGTGAGGTAATGAACAAAATTTAAAATTCTGTGTTGCTCCATTAATGATCAAGATGGGAACTTCTGAGGAAGGAAGGAAGGAAGGAAGGAAGAAAGGAAGGAAGGAAGGAAGGAAAGAAGGAAGGAAAAAAAAGTGGAGGGGTAAACAGCAGGAGGAATTCATGTTTAAGAACTAACTGAGGACTTATGGTAGTAACTTTTTAAATCTTAGACACAAATGATCTAAACCATGACAATTGATAATTGAGTTCAGTGCAAACGGCGGTGGTAGGATGGCCTGAACTATTATATGATCTTTTACTGAATCTTCACCCTGCAAAGTCGCTGTAACTTACTTTGGAGGAAAGAGAAATAAATGGGCACATAAACATTAATCGGGTCGATGACCTGTCTTTGGGTGCAACTGGAGAGCTCTACCTGGGATGCAAGCCAAACTCTCTTTTGGGGAAGACTTAAACTTTTAGAATACTAGCAATTCCCAAGGCCATAACGGTGAATTACACGGGTCTGAGAATAAGAGGAAAAGTCACCATGACTAGAATAAAAGGATCATGCAGGGGTACTTGGGCTTCTCAGGACTGCACGGTCCATGATTCTCTGGGTTTTATGCTGCTCCTTCCTCAGCCCTCAGAACTCTTAATCCTATTTTCACTGCCCCAGGTAAACCGGGACACAGTCTCTCCTCCTGCACTGCAGTTACTCACACAATAAACAGGTAATAAACACTTTACTGCGCTAACCACCTCCTGCTAGGCAGGCAGGCAGGCAGAAGAGTCCGGCAGAGAGTAACACCCAACAGGAGAAACCGCAGGGGACAAAAGACCTGACCGAGGCTTTGATAGCGTGCACCCACTCTGGGCTCCAGGCGCGTGCCTAGCAGCTGCTGGGCACACCAGCCAGCCCGGTGGCCTCCACTCCTCTCTGCTTGACGCTATTAGGGAAGATTTGATTTCACCAAAAGGTAATTTAGTTGCCATTTCAAAGCTCTGTCTAGCTAAATTAAGGATGAAGAATGAAACGGGAGTGTACCATCTCCCGGGGTTCGCCGGGAGCCGGGAGCCTGGGATGCTGAGGAAGGGACCGTTGGCAGCAGGCCGAAGTGGTTCCGGGGATAGAACCAGTCAGTCTGATTTCTGTTTGATTCCAGCTTTGCATCTGATCTTCCAGCACATCCCGGTTTCCTTTGTTATTGTTTATAACTTCCCGTATATCAAATCATTTACCATAGTTGTTATCATCTGTTGACGAGGCAACAGGCACAGTGGACATCTTATTTTCTTCCACTGTACTCAGAATTCCTCCCAAAGCCTGTTACCTTCAGCTTAGTTTAAAGCACTTTACGGTTCCAAGTGCTGAGGAAATATTTCAGTTTTCTTTCCCAGTGAAGGCATTTCTCACAGCCGTTAGGAGATTCTGCGTCTTCTCCTTCTCCGGGAAGTAAGGGAGGAGCCACATATAACACGATAAGCTCTGCTTTACCCCTGCCATTTAACTTATTTATGGGAAATAAAAATCTTACATAAATATTTTCCACCCAAGAGCATGCCAAATCTGAATGTATTAACCCAAGGCAAATGATAACAGCATCTGCATAAACAATTTTCCAATTCATGTAGGTTGAAAAAAAAAATGATTGTTTTGTAGGTCAACAGTTCTTTGGTATCAACTGCAGTTAATTTATGGCATTATTGCTCTAATTTTATTCTGGAACATTAATTTTTTGCTGTGTTTCGTTGCAGAAGTATTGCAAGGGTCTGGCCGGAACTATAACATGCTATATGTGCCAAGAGCAATATCTGAAAACTAATCATGTCCAAAGTGGCTGCTGGGTTGGTACAGGGCCCTAGATAACCCCCGTGCCCACTTTGAACCTTTTTTGGAAGGGTTAAAGAAGTGACTGCTGATTAGATGGTAACCGGTCAGAAAGTACTTTGAAGACGTTCACTGATAGATTAAAGCCCCAAACTGCTACCATCAAGTGGTTGATAAAAATTAGAAATCATTGAAATAAATTTAGAAACTAAGTTTTAAAAACAACTATGACTTCCACACCCCCCCTCCAATAAAAAAAAATCCCTCCAAGTGGTCACAATTTTAATTGTTTTCTTTAAAGATGACTATAAAAGCAGGTAGTTACAAGAGAGCTGGAGATGAGAAAAAGACTCCGTTGGACTGGATGATCTATTGGTCAGAGATTCACAGAGGTGTGTCCTTTTATAGTAGGGGGCCCTGTCTACAGCACTGAGCTTCCAGAACAGAGTGAAACCTGGTGGGCCATCATCTTTACCAGGGTCAGGGAATTTTAGGGAATTTCTCTGAGCAAGAGAAAAAGCACAGAGGGCTAAGCTGGGGTCTCGGAGGGCAGTCACAGTGGAAGAATGGATAGGGACATAAGACCCACCACCCAACTCAAAAACCATTGAGTTTGATTGGTGGGTAAGACCAACTGAGGCTTCTATTTGGTTTCTTCAAAAAAGAGTCACGGCAGGCAGAGCTGCTCCCTTATTTTTCCTTAAAGCGAATCCTTGGTTCTCTCTCCATAACATTCATAAGGCCCTCGTGGTTTTAAGTTCCCGCAGGACATGCTGTGAGTCACCCTAAATCTACCTTCACATGGCCAACTTTGATTCAGAACTGGACTGAGAAGGGATGGGAAGGACCCCTGGATGACATGATCGTATGATTTCTGTAGGCCTTGCATGCAATGGTTAACCCTCATCCCAGCCAGTTAGCCAAGGCCTTAAGACCAAGGTCAATGGCTTTTATTTTATTTATGCCCTTAATTTCCCCAAAAAGCTGAGGCCAGCCTTTGATGGGGGGTTCTATAAATGTCTGCGATGGACTGACTCCATGCCAGCATGCTTTTTAGCAAGCTTTGTTGTCTTTCATTTTAAAACCCTGAAATGTTATTATCAGGTGGATGATAGAAATTTTAAAAATAATTGAAATAAATTTTGAAACTTAACTTTAAAAATAATTATGATCTTTACTTCCCCAAAATTACCTCCAAGTGGTCACAATTTTAATTGTGTTCTTTAAGGCTTATAGCCCTGATTTTTTTTTAACATTGTTTCTAAAATGTTTGAGAAAAGGCCAGTCAAACCTCCTCAAATTTAGAAATACAAGTTAGTATTTGCTATCCATTTCAATAAGTATTTCTTAGAATACGTATTCTGGGATTTGCCTGCGACACATATGACCATAGGATATGATGACAGACGGGGACATGGAGCGATTCTTTATAAATCAATAATTGGAGGAGGGGTGAGGAACTGTCTGCTTTGGTGATTTCATTTTCAGCCACAGCTGGCCAGATTGCTTATTGGGAAATAAAAGTCATGGCAAATTGAGCTTGACAATAACCAGGCCTGACTCCATGGGTCCCTTCCCTACTCTCTGCAATTAGAATGAGTGGGGGAGGGGAGGCCAACTGGGAAAGACTTTTTCCCTCTGTCACAGATCAGTCTTAGTTTATTTTGAAGGGCACAAGCCATATGTCACATGTATTAAGTGCTGCTCTCTGTCAACTTGTGGACTCTGTTGTTCTTGTGCCTCCAGCCCAGCCGAAGGTGCTATCGTGTCTGACTTCCAGGCTCCGTAAGGAGTCCATGAAAATTGGGTGGAGTGCTGTCCAAGTGCAGACCCAATAAAATAAAAAATTCAGTTCTTCACCTGCACTGACCAATTTCCATGTGCTCAGAGCCACACAGGGCTGGCTTGTGGCTGCTGGATTGGACTGTAGATACAGAATGTCTCTCACGTTCCAGAAAGATTTCCTAGACAGCTCCGATCCAGAACACTCACTTGTTGCCCAGAGGACCCTGGCCTCTTTGTTCACAGATTCTGAGACCATGGTGACCTCTACGGTGCAGAAGAGAATGCGGTCTGTTAGAACTGGGGACTTCTCTGGGTGTTGTGCATCTGTCTGGAGAGCACAGAGGTCAGGACACAGGTCAAGGAACCTCACACCAAGGGCAGACTCTGAACTAACCTATTTATTCAATAGGAGCATACTAACCTGCAAAAGGCACGTGGAAACCTTTACTCTGTATTTGCCACCTTTTTCATTGTTACTCATGAGTGAGCCTTGACAAAAGTCCTTTTTATCTTGTGTGTGGTTATGCCTATGTCTCCCATCTCTGATGACAAAGAATTGCAAAGGTTCTGATAATTCTCCTTTGTTCACAAGACAGTCATTGAAACGATAACTTCGATGATCAACACCCGCTGCAGCCCAAGCCCAGTCATTATAACAGGTTCCACTAGCTTCTTACCCCAAATGCATTAGTTTCTGCAAGTTGCTTGCATTGCATATTATGAATTCGTTAAGTTCTTAATCTGTTTACTAACCTCAAGATGTTGTTCCTCATCTTCCAAAAAGGAAGGGTTGCAGAAGAAAACCCAGAACTGCTCCAGAACATGGAGCAATGGAACCCACCCTTTCCGACATGCGTCAGAATTGATGCCAGGCAGCTCTGCTGCTGGACGTCTGGGCAGTGAACCATGAAAGAGAAAGCCCTTTCACCTAGAAATAGATATACAATTGGGGAGTTTTACATTTGAAAGGTGGAAGTGTTTACATATGGTAAACTTCATGGTATTTGCATTGGGTAAACCCCCAAATCGCAATTCTACTACTCAATTTAATTTATTAAGAGCTTTTGTCTTTAAGCATGTTCATACGTATGCTCTACACTGCACACCCATATGGCTGTTTTCTCTGCACTAGCCTTATGCAATCACACCCCATGCCTCCCACAGGGCGAAGTGTGGTTTAACGTCCGGACACAACATGCAAGCAAAGCTTATTTCACGGCTAGAGCACATGGGCACTGGTTTCAATGCCTGCTACCCCCATTCATGGGGACATTGTCTCTTCTCCAAAACTAGAGAAAATATCTGGCACCTTAAGGTCAAGGCCACTGAACAAAATGAATAGCATACAATGTTAAGGATGACAGAATCCATTTACAATGGTTTCCCCACATGCCAGCACCCTGTTTAGGTCATTTGAATAAGTAACATATACGATGACCCCCGTCTGGTCCCACAGGACCGGAATCGGCCCTGGGAGGGGAATGTTGAGCATCGGGAGGAATGGTACCACAGAACACGAATGCTGAAGTCACTGGGGAGAAGTGGAAGGGAGAGGAACAAATAAATGATGAGGCTTGAAGATTAAAGCTAGATCGATGGGTTGAACCCATAAATCACGATCGGTCAAATCAGTTTTAAAATATCAGCCAAAATACTTTTGGAAAAACTTGGCTGGCCTTTTGGCCACTTGGCACCGTGAGGCTTGCAGGTCACGTGAGCACAGAGACCAAAGTGTTCGATCCCATGCCCACAGAGAAGGGAGACTTCCTTGGGTGGCTCTCTCCAGGATCATAGAGCTCTCGGGGAGGGCAGTGCTCACACTACATGTCCCTAGTACCTCTCTTGCTCTTTACTGCGGAGTTGGTGGCTGGGGCCCAGTGGGAGCGTGTGGCTGAACACGTGTCTGCGGGCGAAGCTTCATGCCATCAACCCTGCAGCTCTGGGTTACTGGTACACATTTGGGGCTCAGTTTGGGAATCCTCACTTAAAAGCATTTTCCCCTCCATCTTTCAGATCCCCATCTGCAACATCCAAAGCGGGGCCTTTCCAGTTTTATTTGTTGCTCTTTCCTGTGCTCTAAATTTGGCTTTAGGCTGCCTATTTTCAGCATCTGAAAACCTCAAGGAGGGAGCAGTGCATAAAACCTCCAGCTAATTCGAATCCTTCCCCAGGGCTTGGCATTTAGCTGCAGCTCCATCAGGCATTTCGAATGGAAAAAAAGAAAAAAAAAAAAAAAAAAAAAGACACATGCAGCCTCTCTAAGAAGGAGGACCTTAAAGAAAACGTGGTCCTGCTAAGCCGGTTTCGGGCTCTGCCTAGCTGTAGCACAGGCCAATAAAAATGGATCTGTGGTGCCTGTCATTCCTAAGTAAATGTCACCTGGAGGATACAGTCCTCACCAGGCAGATGGCTAATGTCTCTGCTCTAACCTCATTTCTCCAGTGTTTCTGTGTTCGTGTGATGTCCTGCCCCTGGAGTCAGGTCCTAATTGCTGTCAAATGTTCAGAGATAAAAGTGGCACCTCCACATCGTCCATGTGAAGGCTGTTACTGGCCATGAACCGGGGTGGTGATGGCGGTGACCGCCAGGCGAACCAGGTGGTAGAGGTGGACTGTATCTGCCAGCGCATACCTTGCTCAGAGCTGGCTTTTCTGTTCCACGTGTCAGGCCGAACACTCCTCCTTGTTACGGTTTGCAGCCCCGGACCCCAACGTGCAGGGGGCCCGGTGCCCTTCCATGGGGATCAATAGGCACTTCCTTTACTGCGCCTCTCCGGTTCTGTCTCTTGGTATCAGTCTGACGTGCAAATTTGGGCAGGGCCAACAGAGGGCCCGTGTGCCCTGTCACAGATTTGAGGGGGCCGCGGGGGGGGGGGGAGGCTTGTTCACAGGTGGCTCCTCAGGAGCCCCGCTGCCACCAAGCAGACAGGTAATCCCAACTGCCGGGACCCTGCCAGTCAGCGGCTGGCCGTCGGACTGGATGCACATTCATCTTCAAATTATGTTGTGAGACAGCCCGGGCTGCTGAACACCATTTTAACATGCAGATCGACTCCTCCGAGGCTCTTCATTATGCATTTAGCGGTCTGTTTTCTGACTAACCAGCATGTCAGGGAGGCCCGCTATCCCCTTTGCCACCTGGGTGGAGGAAGCGGCTTGCCCGGCTGTGGGGGGGGGCTGCAGAGAGGCAATGCATGTATTCACTCCCCTGAGCAGCCGCACGCAGCAGCTTCCTCTGATGCGGGAGCAGGCCCTGGAGAAAAGGACTTTGGTTCTGAGGTTCAGGGGTGGGGGGCTATGCAGCACAAGGGGGCCTTTGTGATGGGAGGAGTGGACCCAGCCCAGCCAGCCTGATGCCCGCCCGGCTGCCCAGAGCCTGCCGGGGTGTGCCCACACAGGCGCTGCTCTTATGGGCACACAGACCTCCCCCAACCCCCTCCTGCCACACAGCCTGGAGCATTTTAAGCAGAATACTTCCAGTTTCCTGTTTCTAAAATGGTCTCGCATCTCCGACAGCATTCCAAGCGATCCTGGTGACAGGACAAGTCAACTAGGAGTGAGCGTGTGCAGAGTCTGGTGAGGTGGCTCAGGGTTACCTAGGGGACTCTGGGCCCCTTTGTCACCCCTCCCCTCTTCTCTTCCTAGTACATTGACCTCCACTTGCTGGGGACATTTCTCCGTGGCCTCAGGCCGCTGTGGCATGAGCAGTGGTGTCTCCTTGTGGGAGTGTGGCCATATTTGTGTGCTTGTGTGTATATCTCCTTTCTCAAGGGCCTTGTTCCCTTCCTTAGAAAGAACCTCGTTTGCATTGTTTTTTAAAGAACCCCACCTCTTCTCATGTCGTCTCCAAATGTGGCATTTTCTCTTTGTTCAGAAGGACGCACAAACCAGGGTGCCCTGTTCCTGGGCCTTCCTCGGGCTATGGCTCGGGGAGGCAGCACCCCCTTCCTTTGCCTCTGGTCAGTGGGGGTTCTCAATGTGGGGGCAGGGGGAAGGCTCTCCCACCTTGTGTCTTTGCTGCCATCAGAGAAAGATCCGAGATAGGTTCAGAAAGCTGGCATGGACACAAAAGCTGATGAGGTCAGTGCTGATCCCTGGGTTTCAGATGGACCAGCCTCCTGGGTGCCCCTGTCTGCATGGCAGCTTGGCCCTCAGCTCCAGGGTCCTGCCAGGTACGGCTGGATCCTGACATCAAGGCCATGAATGGGGTTTTTTGCTATTTAGGTGTTGAAAATATTAAACAGCGGAGTTCATTTCAGTAGAGCTCTGGGCAGAAAATAAACCCGTCAGCAAGGCTGTCTTCCCAAGTTCCCCGAAAAGACCGTGAGGAGAGAGAAATGGTGGGTGATGCCTGCTTGGGATCTGAGTGCTCCTCAGGAGTAGGCTGGGCAGCCAGTGCAGCGTTTTATTTCTACACGGAGTCTGGGGACCCCCACTGACAAGAGCAGGTTGCACGTGGCGGCCAGGCTGTGGCTCAGCTGGTGTCGTGCCGCGGAGTATTGTTGAAGACATCACCCGGCGAGAACAATATGGCTGCCTAGCGCCGGAGGCAAGGCGTGGAGCGATCTGTCCCTTCTGTCACATATCTCCTTACCTTTTTTTTTGCTTTTCTCAGTGATAAAACAAGCAGATTTCCTGAATTTAAAACGCTACTAAGGGTTTTTGGTCCTAGTACTACTCCGTGTTTTAAGAAAGGGTCCTTGACTGACAGATGAGCAGGGGGCAGCTTGTGGCTGGCAAGCTTCTCCTATGTAAGAAGCGGGGGGACACACTTCCAGCTCCGATCGTTACTACCACATGGAATGGGGAGCGTCAGGGCATCGTGGGTTTTACATTTGTGGGGGTAAAGTGGACGGCACTGTGCCCCCTCACCACGTCATCTGTTGAAGTCCTAATCTCCCGTCTCTCAGAAAATGAGACCGTATTTGGAAATAGACTCTTTAAGAGGTAATTAAGGTTAAATGAGATCGTTAGGGTGGGCCCTGATCCAATCTGACTGGTGTCTTTATAGAAAGAGGAGATTAGGACACAGACACACCCAGAGGGAATATCATGCCAAGACGTGGAAAAAGACAGCCATCCCACAAGCCAAGGGGACAGGTTCTCAGAGGAAACGAACCCTGTCAGCACCTTGCACTTGGATGTCCAGCCTCTGGAACTTCGAGAGAATGCATCAGAGTTGTGTAAGCTGCCCAATCTGTGGAACATGACGGCAGCCCTAGCAGACTGGTACGGGGCTTCAAGGATGCGAAAAGCAATGGGTGGGGTGGAAAAGGGAGTTGTACAGTAGTTGAGGGATTTCAGGCATCATTTTAACTGATGTATCAGTCTATCTCAGCCCAGATGCGAGACGAGGTGGAAAGTGGGCTGTTATCCCTTGGCAAAATACCTGTGTAAGCACAGCTGCTCTTAGCTCCCTGTTCTTAAGGCAGAACTGACATCTTGAACTGAGAAAATGCTGCGTGCAGAGCACCTCTCTGGCCCTTCAAATAAATCTCTAGATTTTTGTCTGAGCCGATCAATCGGTTCTCGAAGGTGTCAGCTGGTAACAGACGTGTCCGTCAATACAACAGCCTGGCCGTCAGGGGCAGGCTGCCATCCCAGCAGGCAGCCCAGCTCAGCAGTTACTTGTATTTGTGAAATGGATAACCCGGGATTCTGTGTTTCAGGAGGTGAGGTTAAAGTAGGGTCAAGGGCCAGGTGAACGCTGGCATGGTGTCCACGCTGGAGGAAGAGCGCGCGGTCTATCGATTTCAGGGAAATGATGGGTGTTTGCAGTGTGGCTTCCCTGCCCCGCTTCTCCTCTCTCCAGGGACGCCTGTCCTTCAGCAGAGTCTGAAATCCCTCAGCCAAGCGGAGCCACCCCTGCCCATCGCTGCTGTAGGAAATGCTCTGTCATGAGAGTATAACTGAGGGAGAAAATGGCCTGAACGCAGCCAAAACATTCACATGACGCAATGGGGTCTGGGTACTGAGCCTTCTGGTTAGTCTTCTCTCTCCAGCTGAGCCTTCCCTGTTTCCTACCCCCACCTGGTGTCCCACAGGGAACCTCCTTACACTGACTCACTCTCAGCTGAACAGACACAAATGTTAATGGAATTCTGTGTCTCTTCATGTAATACAAGTCCCCTCTTGGAACAGGGTAATCGACAACTTGGAGGGGCGCTGGCTACAGATTGTCTTACACAGTAGGCGCCTTCCATATCCACAGGCCTCATATCTGCGGGTTCGACACCCGCGGATTCAACCAACCGTGGAGCACATTTACTTGGAAAAAGAAAGTTATGTTGCTACCGACAGGTACAGGTAGTTAGGCACACAAAGGTTGCCACTGTACTCCGCGTGTACAGACATTCTTTTCCCCCCTGTCATCATTCCCCAAACAACACAGTATGACAGTATTTATGTTGTATAAGGTATTATAAGTAATCTAAAGATGATTTAAAGTATACAGGAGTATATGCATAGATTATATGCAAATACTAAGCCATTTGAGATAAGGGACTGGAGCGACTGTGGATTTTGGCATCTGAAGGAGGTCCTAGAACCGATTTCTCCGACTGTATAGTTGTGTAATATATATATATATATATATTTGTTGTTGTTGAATACATTGAGGGTTGCCTTTTCATGTCATGGGACACTAGAACCAAGGAGGAAGGAGACCTTTCTAAATTGTTATTCTTGTTCTCTGTATGACGCCTCTTTCTTCTGAAATGCCATTTTCCAAGTCAGCAAGCTTATATAAATCCCAAGTCACACTACTTTTCTAAACTATTTTCAAGTCCCTTTTTTGGGATTTAATTTCTCCTACGACAACCAAAACTGGACACAGAATAGCAGTAATGTTTTATGTTATCTTAAATTTTCTATATTATTTTTCTTTTAAACCCCCCACCTCCAAAGCATCCTATTGGCTTTTTAAATTGCTGCTGCCTACCAGACAGATATTTCCCCCTAGTTATCAGCCAGGACTCTTAAATTATTTTACTATGAGTTTGGAGCCTATCAGAGATTATGAGAAGTTTAGATGATTTTTCCCAAAGTGCATTATTTTACACTTAACCAAATTGAATTTCATCTGCTCTCACACAACGCAATCCCCTAGTTTGTTCAGCTTTGCCTGAAGTGTCTCACAGCAATCCTTAATTTTTTATTAACCGTGCCAATTCAGAGCTTCCTACTTAACTCTCTGCTTTAGAGCTTTCTGCCCTCTACACTCGCTCCAGGCTCTCGGAAGTCAGTGGGTTTCAGGAGGAGTGGGACCAAGCGCTATGCGGAGGGATGCTGTGCGAAGTGATAACGGGAAAGGTCCCGCGATGTTAGCGACGACGCTCCTGAACGTCAGGCACCAGGGTGGAATTCCGCTTCAGAAGCACCTCCGTTCCTGCGCCGGGAATAACGGATCCTAAAATGGTTCCCACTTCATTTTGGCTATTACATTAAACACTCAGCTAGGAACCCTAGCAGATTGCTCATTTCCTGCAGAGCTAGCCTCTCTTTCGGCTTCCTCATTAACCTGGGGTGGCGGCAGGTGGCCTCTCCCTCCCCGCTTCTGGGGAGCGGTTTTCCTTTGGAATAGAAACTAGATCAGTGAGTTCACCAGAGGCTTTTCAGGGATTATTTCCTGGGTTCTTTTCTCGGATTCTAAGAGGAAGATAAGTATGCTGCCTCTTGTCCAGGGTCCTTTGCTCCTACCTGTCCCCAATTTGGCCCCCTCCATGAGCAGAAGAGGATATTTGGATCTGAGACAATAAACTCTCAATTTTAAAATGAACACGAAGAATGCGGCTGACACTGCTAGTTGCCGGTGAAGCACTATCTTTCCCTTGTTCTAACTGGGCCTATTGTGACCCAGTTCAAAGGCTCTCGTCCCAAAACTTCTCTGGCAGATAGGGTGGTCAGGAAACTGAGTTTTGGCTTATGAGATATAGATGCAAGTTCAGGTAGGTCTTCTTGGAAATTTCCTTCAAAGAGGGCATGCCTGCTTATGTTCCTGGGAAACGACTTCCATCCAGAACACCTATGTGATAGCTGGGTTTCTGGAAGCAATTGGAGACCGTGAGGGTCGCAACCTAAGGCTGGCCGAGGAGAGAGCTGGGGGTGGGGGCTGGGTGCTTGGTGACCCTGGGGGCTGCCACACTAGTCCCGGGCCTCATCCTCCTGGGCTCCGTTTATGAGAAAAAGAAAATGGACTGTTTAAGCCACCGACATGGGGGTAGGGAGGTGAGGGTAGAAAGGAGCGGGCGAGGATGGGACCTCTCTCATTTGCAGCTCTCTAATTATCACGGAGACAGAGAGGCGTGGCTTAGGTTTATTTCACATAACCGAGGCCTTTTCATGGTAGAGAGCGGCCTTAGAGATCAAGGACAACTCTTTCAGGGACAGTCCAACTATGTGAGAATCAGTGAACTAAGGGCCACAGAGGAGACAGACTGCTGTGAAATATTGTTTTTCCCTTAAAGGGAGCTTTAATCGCACAACTGAAAATAACGTAAGGCAGACATTGTGGAAGGAGCTCAGGGTGTGCTGCAGAGACATTGGGGGCCGTCATTGATCAGGGTGCAGGGTGGGTGGCCTGGGCTTCACAAAGGGTATCTGAACTGAGCCTCACAGCTGGGTGGACGGAGGGACAGAGAGTCCCAGTGGTAGTCAACCTGGTCCCTACCGCCCACTGGTGGGCGTTCCAGCTTTCATGATGGGCGTAGCAGAGCAACCAAAGTATAAATAAAAAGATAGACTTAACCATAGTAAGTTGTTTTATAAAGATTTATTCTGCCAAACTTAGCGAAAATCCGACATAAAGTACTTGGTAAGTAATTATTATTATATGCTTTAACTTGCTGTAACCCTGCTTTATAAATTTTATAAAGTAAAGTTACTTCCCTACTTTATAAATCACCATTTCTGTGGAACCGGTGGGCGGTTAGAAAATCTTACTACTAACAGAGATACAAAAGTGGGCGATAGGTATAAAAAGGTTGACTACACCTAAACTCTAGACCAGTGGTTCTTAACCTTTTTTGAGGTACCGAACCCACCAGTTTCATATGTGCATTCACCGAACCCTTCTTTAGTGATAAATAAAATATGATTTTTTCCCCAAATTCAAGACATAAGTATATGGTTTTTTACTGGTGCACAAAATGAGCCGTGCATGAACATCACCTTGCTCAAAGAACAAAACCAACAAAGTGCATGAACTCACAACAAATTACAGTGTTACTTTATTCTGGCCTCCGCGGCAGAGGCTTCTCCGAACCCCTGAGACCGACTCATCGAACCCCTAGGGTTCAATAGAACCCAGGTTAAGAACCACTGCTCTAGACAGGGGGGGCCTGGTGAGCAAGAAAGGGGAAGAACAGGTACCCCCCTGTCTGTGGCTGGCCGGCTGGCCAGGGCAACCAGGGGCAGGGGGTTGTGAACAAAGCAGGAGGGAAGCTTGGATGGATGGGGGATTGAAACCTGCCTCTGCCAGGTTTTGAATATCATGTCGGATGTGTTTATTTTAGTCTGCAAGTATTGGGGAGCAATGGAAGTGATATGTAATCAGTTTGGTTTTTTTTAGGGAGTCTTGGAATACAGAAATTACTGAAGATTGGAGAGAATGACACGGAGGTTAATGCAAAGGTTTTTTACAAGCTCAACAAGGGCAGTGCTGGAAGGAGGGGGCGATGTGAAAGGCTCTGGGACCGAAGCCAGCTGAAGGAGGCTGCCCGAGAGGCTGGTGGACCCACTAACGAGATTTTGAATACACCGAGCTGCAGGCGCCAGAGTGTGGTTCTCAGGAGCCCAGACGACTGTGGGAACGGAGGTCTGGCGCACGGGACATGCAGGCCTTGCTTGGAAGCTCAAGCGGAAAACTGTAATTATTCAGGCACTCTCAACTAACAACTCCCCGAGGGTCCCATCAAACAAATCTCTCGGAGGATGCCGGAAACTGGCAGAGAGCAGTCAGGGACGAAGGGTCACTCACCTCGCTGCTGCCATCAGTCAGCTCCACCCCACCGATCAGCAGAGAGAGCGAGCGACAGAGAGGATGTCCACAACCGGAATGCCGTGCAGGGGTCAGGGCACAGAAAGAGGCCTAGAGGGAGGACTTGGTCCCCAGGTGAAGACGGAACATGCCCATCAGCAGAGGGAGAAAGTGGGGCATGGGAAGAGAAAGAAACAGCAGGTTGACCTCTGGTGAACTCACCATTTCACGTAAGGTTTATGGAAACGGCAGAGCGGGGAAGAGAGGCCAAGAGCCAGTGGCCGGAGTGGCAGGGAGAGAATGAGGAACGCCGCGGATGCCGAGAGATGGGGAGTTGAAGGAAGACGACGTCCTCACGGGGAGTGTCGGGGGTTAGAGAGGATCTGAGCCCTGGGTTCGGAGAAGTGTGGTGTGGCTCCGCCGTTCTGTGTCTGGGTGACCTCAGGAAAGGAAAATGGACCCTTTGAACCTCAGTTGTCACACATAAAATTAGGGCACTAACAATACTAACTTCTCTGCATGTGGTGAGAATTATAAAAACTCAGTAGACCTACAGTATGTACTCAAGGAAAACAAGTCAAATGAACCAATAAAGAAGACCTCTGACCATATATTATCTTCCAACCCTTTTTAAAAGTACCTAAGTAATGCTTTTTTCCTTGATGTGTAGAGCTACCATTTTGTTTTGTTTTGTTTTTTTAGTGAGAGAAGGGAGAGAGATGAGAAGCATCAACCAATTCGTAGTTGTGGCACTTCAGTTGTTCATTGATTGCTTCTTGTATGTGCCTTGACCCTGGGGCTCAAGCTGAGCCAGTGACTCCTTGCTTAAGCCAGTGACCTTGGGCTCAAGCTAGTGACCATGGAACCACGTCAATGATCCCATGCTTAAGCCGGTGATCCTGTGCTCAAGCTGGTGAGCCTGCATTCAAGCTGGCGACCTCAGGGTTTCCAACCTGGAACCTCAGCATCCCAGATCGATGCTCTATCCACTGCACCACCACTGGTCAGGCCATACTACATTTTTTAAATCGTGGGAAATACACAGAACAAAACTGGTCACTTTAACCATTTTTAGGTATACAATCTGGGGGCACTAGTATGTTCACGATGTGGTGCAACTCTCACTGCAGCCCATTGCCGGAATCTTTTCATCATCCCACATAGATAATCTGTGCCCATTAAACAGGAAGTTCCCCAGGCCCTGGTCAGCACTATTCTACTTTCTGTCTCACGCATCTGCCCAGTCTAGGCACATCTTATCAATGGAATTGTGAGATTCTTGTTCTTTTGTGTCTGGCTTACGCCATGTAGCATGAGGTCTTCATGGCCCATCAGGTGGTAGCATGTACAAGGATTTCATCCTCTTTAAAGGCTGAATGAATAGTGTCCACTGTATGACTATGCCACATTTCGATTATCCGTCATCTATAGATAGACATTGGGGTTGTCACCATCTTTTGGTTACTGGGATCAACGTGGTATCTGAACGACCCTCCATTGAAAACCCCCTGACCAGCAGCTTTGGACTAGCAACATGGAGAAACTTGAAAAAGTTCATAGTGTCCCCTCTTTTTCATTCCAAGGCTTTTGCAGAGAAGGTTATGTCACTTAAACAGACTTTTAAACAAAAATTAAACAGAATTTTTGAATAGAAAATTAAGCTGATGTCATGACATTAAATCAGGCTTATAGAGAATTTAGATAGGACTTGTTGAAGTATCCTTTGAACTTGTAATAGGTCCTGAATTTCAAAAGTTTATGATCATAGAACCTTATCCTTCTATAAATCTTTAAAGTTTATAAAGTATATTTTTACCCATTATCCTTGCAGAAAACAAGATACTCTTTATCCAAGCAGATTATATCAAACTTATAGACACAGACAACAGTATGGGGATTGCAGGAGGGAAAGGGGGTGGGGGGAGGAGTGAGGGGAGAGGGAAAAGTAAGGGGGGGGAATAAGGGGGAGGAATGGGAGAGGGGAGAAGTGAGGGGGGAGGGGGAAGAATGAGGGGGAGGATTGAGGGTAGGGGGAGGAGTGGGGGAGGGGAAAGAGTGAGAGGGGAGGGGGGAGGTTTGAGGGGGGAGGAGTGGGGGAGGGCGAAGACTGAGGGGGAGAGGGGAAGGGGGAAAAGTCAGGGGAGTGGGAGGAGGGCGTAGATAGTGATGGAGGGAGACTGACTTGGGGTGCTGAACACACAATACAATGTACAGATGATATAGAATTGTGCACTTGAAATCTGTATAATTTCATTAACTAATGTCACTCCAATAAATTCAATGAAAAATACCCCCCCAAAAACAAACAAAATGTGTCACTACATAAAGTTATAAATACATTTCCTCTGAAACAATTAAAAACTTTCAAAATATATGTATGTATTCCCTTAGCGCACTAATTTATCTTTTAACATTCTTAATTTCAAGATGAGAGTGAAGGCAGATTTACTCAATACAAGGAAATGCCCCTCCTAAAAGCTAACCAGCAAGTTGTTTGGCCACAAGGTACATTATTCCAAAGCCTAGATTATTCCAGAACCCCAAGCGTATCGTACAGAGTGTCTATCTAGCCCACCATGTTCCAGCCCTGTGTTCTGTATCGCTTCCTCAGCGACATAAGCTGTTGTTAGCAGCCAGCTGCAGGCATTGTTAGAGGAGAAGGCATTCCTTCCGAGTGGCACTAGAGACAGAGGGACACATCAGCAATGGAGGCTCTGTGTCAGGAGGAGGGTCATACTGGAATCTGTGAACTCAGAGCTTTCAGTATCTGGGCCAACACGTGCTGTAGGCTGGAGAAGCTTGAATGCAGACAGTGCTACCTACGTTTTAGCTACTTTGATCAATTCAATTCAGTCATTTACTGAGCACTTTCTAAGTCTCAGGCACTGTGCCAGGGACCAGGCATGCAATTCTGCTTGTGGAGATGTAAAGAGAATGAGAGCTTAGTCACGGTCACACACAGAGGGCTGAGACTCAGGTCAATGGTATAATAAATCTAAGTGAAACCCGAGAGGTCATCGACTACAATTCCTCTCATAAGTGCGAGCAAACAATATGTACAAAGAGCATATTTAAAACTGTGTAGATGGTTTTGGAACAGAGACTTAAGCTGATACCTTAACAACGATTCAGGTTTAAAATGTTTAAGGGACTAATTTCTTTTATATTGATTGACTTATATTCCTCATAAGTTAATGGGTTCTGAATCACAAACATTCTGCAAAATATTATCTGACAACTACGTAGAGGTTAAGTGAATGAACCAAGATCACACAGCTATTCTGTCTGGTCAGGATTTTGAGCTATACGGATTAACAATGCCATATACTTTTGATAGGCTATCCAGACAGCAATAATACCATGAGGCAATGTACTCAGTGCCAGACTACATCAAAACTTCTCCTTTTTCTGTTTGTTAGATAGTTTTTGGGAGTTATTAACACTTCCAACGTTATCTTGAACGGTAGGACTGGAGCTCTGGTAAAATTGGGTTTCTTTAAGAAAACTAATGAAGGTGGGTGAGCATTACCTCACTGGGAAGATCTACTCCTACTTGTCTAAAGGGAGGCTATGCGCCATTCATGTAAGAGCTACCTGTCATGCCATGTGCTCTTGAACCACCCCTTCCTCCAGCCCACCTGGCCTAAATGGAAGAGTTACAGATTCATGGGAGAAGCGCCGACCCATGTGTTTGCACGAGATGTGAACATGAAGACCCAGAGTAGCGGCAGGGCCTCCCGGGAGAGAACACTTATTGATGGAAGTTGGCCCATTCTTCCTTTTCGTACCAGCACTCCAGTTTCCTCTTGAGGAGCCATTTCCATGGACTCCGTGGAACTGTCAACAAGGTGGGTGTTTGCACCTGATCCACTGGCCAAGGATATGCTGTCTTCCCGGTCTTTGAATCTGAACCAGATGGATGCAAGAAAGGAAAACACTTGGGGGTGACTCATTCTGGTGGTGGCATCCTAGAGCTTAAACACCACTTCCTGCTGACAGAGCCCCAGAGTCACCCTCAGTGCCATGCCTTTCAAAGCATGGCGCTCCATTGTTCTGGAATCTGTGGGCTATTTTCCCATACATATGTGTGTGTGTGTGTATGTATATCTACACACACATATATGTATGTATACACACACACACACGAGAAATATATATATGTATATTGGCTTAGGTTTATCTGAGTTGATTTCTATTATTTTCCACCAAAGAGCCCAACTTACACACTATCTGAGTCCAGAAATGCAGTTTCAAAGGGACATGCATGCTTTTATCAGTTGTTCATGTGTCATTAGCAAGCATCTAGAGGTGGTTATTTGAATGTTCCCTTGATAGTGTCTACAGGCGGGGAACAATCCTAGAAGAACATGACTGTAGCTGTGCACTAAGGATACCTTTCTTTCCTAACCAGAAGGAAAAAGATAAAATAAGCAGCACTGTACAGGTTGGCCCCTCTCACTTTTTGACATTAGCTAGGAACCCTTGTTAGGGTGTACTCATGTACCTAAGAGACAGTCCTATACGGGTCATTGATGTTCTGGCCATGACCCCCGGCCCTGTTATGATCCCATTGTCAAGGAAGGATCACACTGTACTTACTTCATTTTAATGTAATGTATCTTTTGGGGAAAATCTGCAACATTCACCTTCAATATTCTATTTACTCCAAGAAGATTAAGCAGAGCACCATCTTTCCTTAGAGTGCCAGATAACAGACAAAGTCATGACATACCCTTGGCCAAAGAATGACGCTTTAGCTGGAAAGGCTCTCCTTTTCTCTGACCAGGAGTATAGCACCAGGACGGGCATAGGTCAAAGGGTGAGGAGGGAGACCAGTCACCAAGTCAGTGGGTTGAATCAGCAAAATCAACCCAGGCAACCCGTGGGGTGGCCGTATCCTCACACATGGGCTGACTGTGTCCCGAAGGCCAGGGTCCTCACTCCCCTCACCGTGTTCCGGGCCCTGCCTGTATGTCTGTCTGCTCATGAGTCAATTTCCCAGTAAGGATGTCACCTACATCAGAATTCAGTTGACTGGATCACGCGTATTTCTAATCACCTCCATCTCTGTGTTAGAGGTCCCTATCGGAACTCTTATGCCTTACCGGGAGAGCCTCCCAGTTCGGGTTTCCACCTGGTTGGTCAAAAACAGTTTTCCAGTTTTCAAAATGACTTCCTGAAAAGAATGCTAGCCTGCCTGCATCCAGTTTTGTGGCTAAAACGTAGCTTGAGGGGGCACTTCTGTATTCCCTGCTGGATGAGTGCATCTGTATTCAACTCCTGTGACTGGCACTGCCAACAGTCTTTGTTCCTGCGTGGAGGTGGCCAAGATTATTCCTGTCTTCATGCTGCTTAATAGACTGAGGTCAGGTGTCACGAGGTTGACTGCCCGGAGGCTTCTTTTCTGAAAAGAAGGGAAGAATCCGTGGCAATGACACCTAGAAACCCCCAAATAGCTGAAGGAAAAAAAAAACCCTCCTGCCTCACCAATATAGTTATCTCTCTAAGAGTAACCCATTCCCTGGCTTCTTCCCTAGGGCCCAGGAGGGCAGCCACACAGTTAGGTGAGAAGGCACAGCTGATGCCTGCAAGATTTGTATCCTACCTGTCAGGCATGTCAATAATTGAGCCTGAGACTCAGGGAAGCCAGAAAAACTGTCGAACTTGAAATTTCATTAACAGTAGTAAAAAAAAAAAAAAAGACTTAACAACAACCCTGGCATAATGTTGAATTTCATAGACATTTTATTGTACAGAAAAGCAAGTAAATTCAGAAACCCCTTAAAATGTAGATTCCTGGCTGGATTTTAGTTTTTATTTTTATTATTTTTTTGTTTTTAAACAAAAGTGTGAGGATGTCAATGAAATTAGACTTCAGTGGAATGGGTCATACTTTATGTGTCATGCATATTATACACGAAATGTTCTGAATGCATTTTAGCGAGCGTTAAGGGTGGAATTAGAATGGCTTAAAAATCAGAGGCAATTTCCTGTTAAATTGTCAAAGCTCTTCTGCAATGGGAGCTTCTGGGGGGGGGGGGAGTTTGTGGCACCAGAGATCTCGTGTTCTCTTTCACGAGAAACTGACAAAAGTGGAAGAAATAGTCCAACCCCCATTTTCCAGGAAGGAACGACCTCCACTGTCTTCTGTCACTCAGACCCGCCTTCCCGGCAGCAGGCTGACCAATCCTCCCCACCATGGAGCTGCCGCGTCAGGAAAGCTGCAAGGCAGAAATGAGCTTCTGGTTTTATTTTAGCGACCCTTGCTCAAATGAAGTGCCAAGCTGACCCCACTTACAACACCGTGTGGCGTTGCTGCAGGGACATAAAACACTCATGGAGGGGCTTAACGGACTCCAGGAGGAAGTGGTGGCCACGCATGCAGAACAGAAGAGAAATGCACCTGCAGATGCAAGCTGTTCTGTCTCTCGGAGGGGGGCACTCACCCTCACTCAGCGAGCCCCCACCCCTACCCCGAGAGCATCCTCTTCAGCACGGCGGGGTCAACATCTTAGGTGGCATGTGGAAACCTCTGCTCTGGGGTTAGAAAATTCGTTTCTCTTGGGCAGGCAATCTGAGCTGAGGTGTCATCTGACATGGAAATGGGGGGGCTTTCAGTTTTTACTACAGAACGCTATTTCTGTGACTTTTTTTTTCAGAGACAGAGAGAGAGTCAGAGAGAGGAATAGATAGGGACAGACAGGAACCGAGAGAAATGAGAAGCATCAATCATCAGTTTTCTGTTGCTGTTGCGACACCATAGTTCAGGGGTCCCCAAACTACGGCCCATGGGCCGCATGTGGCCCCCTGAGGCCATTTATCCGGCCCCCGCCGCACTTCCGGAAGGGGCACCTCTTTCATTGATGGTCAGTGAGAGGAGCACAGAATGCATCCGCACCCATAATTTCCATTGAAATACTGGTCAGTTTGTTGATTTAAATTTACTTGTTCTTTATTTTAAATATTGTATTTGTTCCCGTTTTTTGTTTTTTTTTTTACTTTAAAATAAGATATGTGCAGTGTGCATAGGGATTTGTTCTTAGTTTTTTTTTATAGTCTGGCCCTCCTAAGGTCTGAGGGACAGTGAACTGGCCCCCTGTGTAAAAAGTTTGGGGACCCCTGCCATAGTTGTTCATTGATTACTTTCTCACATGTGCCTTGACCATGGGCCTTCAGCAGACTGAGCAACCCCCTGCTGGAGCCAGCGACCTTGGGTCCAAGCTGACGAGCTTTTGCTCAAACCAGATGGGCCCGCGCTCAAGCTAGTGAGCTAGGGGTCTCGAACCTGGGTCTTCCGCATCCCAGTCCGACGCTCTATCCACTGTGCCACTGCCTGGTCAGTCTATTTCTGTGACTTTTTATAAACAAAGGAGACAATCCACCTCTGACATTGAACCAGATTCGTTACGCGTTATAATCCTTGGCTTACAGACATGATGGACTAGCACGAGGCTCTAGGAACTGCTGATATCTGCTGGGGCTTTAGAGAGAGCGAGAGAAAAAAAAAACTTTGAAATAAGAAGATATTTTACGCTTCACGTGCCTGACAAGGGTGTGTGGGGCCAATTTACAGCAGGGGCTTAATATATTTTTGATGAAAATTGCTGCAATGTGGCACGCAGATTAAAGAGAAAACAGCTCTTTTGTAATGACAGCAGTAGATTCTGAAACGGAGCCCAGCTGGTGCAAAGATCCTACATGGATTTTCAGCGGTGCTACCGTCTTCACAGGTTTTTCCTCTCTGGCCCAAGCCCTGCAGGCTGAGTGCCCCCTCGGAGGGTCCAGGGGGTGTGAACTCTGCAGCTCTGAACCCTAAAGGAACTGGCCCATGACAATGGAACACATAGTTATACAAACGTGTTAAAAAAACAAACCAACCCGCAGGATTTGGACAGGCCATGGTTTAGCTCACTCTTCCAGAAACTATAAGCAGACACCGAATATTAAACCTTGAGCCATAAGGCCGAGGCTAGTTCTATGTTTATCACTAGCAATTATAAAAAGGTTACAGTAATGTATGCTTTGAAGCGAACATAAATCAAAAGAGAAAAGACAGTCACCAAAGCCAAGCAGAATGCCTGGGACACAGTGAGAATGAATGAACAAATGAATGGGATTAACAGAAAGAAGCCGCAGTCAGGCTCTCTAGACGCTATTTTATACCTGAGTGCTGAATTTAGGCCTACAGGGCCTTGGGTCGATTATTTAATCTCCCTTAAACTCAATGTCCGCATCTGTAAAATGGCACTGATAATTCACAGGGCTGTTGTGATGCCCAAAAGTGATGTAGTCAATGTGCCCGACCCAGGGCAGGTACACCATGAGGAACTAACTGCTTATAGAAACGGTGGCTTTCAACCTGGTCTTATCATTGACAGAAACAATACCTTTGTCATGGGAAACTTCAAAATATTATTATAGGTTACTTCAAGAAAAGTTAGCATCAATTTAAAGTAATTAAAAAACATGATGGAGGCCCGGGCTGGTTGGCTCAGCGGTAGAGCATCAGCCTGGTGTGTGGAAGTCCCAGGTTTTTATTCCCGGTCAGAGAACACAGGAGAAGCACCCATCTGCTTCTCCACCCTTCATCCTCTCCTTCGTCTCTATCTCTGTCTTCTTCTCCCGCAGTCAAGGCTCCACTGGAGCAAAGTTGCCCTGGGCACTGAGGATGGCTCCATGGTCTCCGCCTCAGGTGCTAGAATGGATCTGGTTGCAATGGAGCAATGGCCCAGATGGGCATGGTGGGCATGCCAGGTGGATCCTGGTCGGGTGCATGCGAAAGTCTGTCTCTCTGCCTCCCTGCTTCTCAATTCAGAAAAATATAAACAAACAAAACATGATGGAGATATATACATACACATGCTGATATTTAACTAATGAAAGTCCATTTAAGGGGGTCTCCCGGCCATCTGAGTGAGGGGTGTGTCAGTAGGTTCATGCCGTGGGGCGTGGTGTCCAGCCCTGCCTTGGGGTCAGGAGAGCAGGTGAGAGAGAGGCCTTGGTAGGATTGCTTATATGCTAACAACATCATATGGCACTGAAGAGATAAATCTAGAATGTGACCCTGGACAACTGACCCAGTCGCTTCAACAAGTCAAGGGTAAGTAATGAAAAGGACATGAGGGGAGGTACTGCTGCTACAGATTAAAAGAGACTTAACTGAAACACTAAACCCTTGGTGGAAAGGGGTATTCTCCCATTCTTGTCTGTGAACACATTGCTGGCTGGCCGGTGACCACACAGAGTGGCAGAGATCAAATTGAGGTATAGTAGGAATTTTCTTTAAAAATAACTTCAGCCTGGCCTGACCAGGCGCTGGCGCAGTGGATAGAGCGTCGGACTGGGATGCAGAAGACCCAGGTTCGAGACCCCGAGCTCTCCAGCTTGAGCGTGGGCCCATCTGGCTGGAGCAAAAGCTTGCCAGCTTGGACCCAAGGTCGCTGGCTCCAGCAAGGGGTTGCTCAGTCTGCTGAAGGCCCGCGGTCAAGGCACATGTGAGAAAGCAATCAATGACAACTATGGTGTCGCAACGACAACGAAAAACTAATGATTGATGCTTCTCATCTCTCTTCGTTCCTGTCTGTCTGTCCCTATCTATCCCTCTCTCTGACTCTCTCTCTGTCCCTGTAAAAAAAAAAAAAAAAAAAAAAAAAAAAATAACTTCAGCCTGGCATGTGGTGGAGCAGTAGATAAAGTGTAGACATGGAAAGCTGAGGTCGCTGGTTCAAAACCCTGGGCTCACCCCATCAAGGCACAGATGACAAGCAACCAATGAACAACTACGAGTTGATACTTTTCCTCTCTCCTGCTCTATAAAAGCTTAAAAATACTTCAGCAAGCAGGGGGAAAAAAAGAAAGTGAAATAAATGTGTCCCCCACACTGAATAAAGAGACTTGAAGCTGTAACACTCAAACGCAGTAGGCAGACTTTGTTGGGATCGTGGCCAATCATAAAACTGACAATAAAAGACACTTTTGAGACCATGTTAATATAGAACAAGCAATATACTGATCATTCTGAGTGGCAATGACATGGTGGTGACATTAAAACAATCCATATTTTAGAATTGAATACAATGTAGGGGTGAAGTGCCCTGAGGTCTAGAAACTTGTTTAAAAATACTTCAGAAAAATACCAAAACACAACACCACCAAGCCCCCCGCCCGCCAAACAAAAACAGGGGGAGGATTGATCAAGGAAGCGTGGCAATATCTGCCTAATTGAGTTTGGGCAGCACGTGTATGGGCGTCCATTGTAGTAGCCCCTCAACACTTGTCCTGTTTGAACTCTTTCATAATAAAACAAGAAAAAAAATCACTGACTTTTTCTGAGACTTGGTGCAAACAGTTAAAATGAGTGGTATGCATTAGGCTGGGTGAGTCACACAAAATTGCTATAGGTATTGATCGACATACAACCTATGCAACTTACAACCATTTGACTTTATGACCACAATTGCTAGTCACGACTGCTCCGTGTCTGGAGCAATTTCTGTATGCACCTGTATTTTGTATGTTTTGCAAATATTAAACCAGTTGTAAAGGTAATGCAGTGTTTTACTTAAAACCTGACGAATGTAAAAATAAGAAACAAAATGGTGTAGAGGTGATACAAATGGCATAAAATGAACAAAGAAAATTATGATATATAACAATAATGAAAGAAAATTATGATAAAATATGACTTAAAGAATTTTATAACATCATTTCACAGTACTGTACATGTAGCCTATTCAACTTACGACCAAATCGTGTTATGACTGGTCTGTCGGAACCAATCGTGGTCGTAAGTCGAGCACTAGCTGTATTTTTGTAGGTCCAAAGCAGCCGAATGTCTGCAATTATATTTGGTTCATCTGCCCGAACCCAAGACCCTCAAAGTGTCTTTCATCTCTAACACTCTGTCCATTATCCTACACAGGGCTGAACTCTGCACACAACTCAATACGCAAAGTCATTGGGCAGTGCTTTGAAGCGATGGGCACCTAAAGGTAGATAGTTGACTAGCCACCTTCGGGAAATACTTCTATTTTATGTGTGTTGCAGTTGTTAGTACTGACAGGCAATGGGCCAACTAGAGCTGGGACTAAACTTGCTCAGAGTCTACGAGGTAAGACAGATTTGGGCCAATCCCACAAAAATACTGCTTCCTTCAAGAGTAGAAAGTACGGCCTCTCAGAGATGGAGAGTCTGCCAATTTCTAACTTTTAGTTGGGGGGAGGGGGGTCTCACTTCCAAAATTAAAGAAAATAATGACTTTTGGTATTGTACCTTTAAATTGGGAAAGTTATCCAATGGAACAAGGATGAAGAAGCATTTCCTTTCAAATCCTGATCCTCTAGGAGGCCCACTGGTGACTGTTATCTTTTAAATTGTGTAAATAAAAATATTTAATAAGCGTATCTTTTTATCTGAATTGGGCAGATTAAAAGCAGCTAGATCTTTTAGTCCTTAAGTAATTCGTCTCGGCAGTGAAAGTGGCCAAAACTTATGGGTAAAGTTTTGAGTTTCTTTCTCAAGCTTTCTTTTTTGGTCCCTGGTATATCTGGGCATTCCAACCCCAGCCAGCCTCACTGGAACCCTTGCGCCCCTAGGTTCAGAGACTGGGTGAGAACACTTAAAAGCACGACCTTCAGTGTTTGTAGGGGAGTAGGCCCATGTCGAAGCATGAAGTATAACACGTGATCAAATGACCAATGACTTCTAAGGTGCATCACTCCCACGAGTCATGACCATTTCTATTTGTTTGGGATCATCAGTCCTTCAAGTGAGGCTGGCCAGCCACACCTTCTGAACACAATATATCAACCTAATGCTACACATTGTCTAATCGTAAATGTAGCTATTTTGCTTTCAAGGTTGAAGCAACTGAACTTAGAAAATAACTAGACAAATGTTCATAGATAAAACGCACATGTGGTGTGTGTGTGTGTGTGTGTGTGTGTGTGTGTGTGTGTGTGTGTGTTAAGGAAAAATAGATGGTTAGTTTAAGCCCTAGACGGTAGGAAGGAACTCAAAAATTCGAGGAAGGTACTTAACCTAACTTCCTGTCCTCATAAGACAGTCCATTGTCAGGTTCATGTAAGGAGACTAGAAATGAAACATAAACTAGAAGCAAGAAGAGATGGGTAGGGGCAAAGAAGGAAGACAGGAAGGGGCTTGAGTCTCCTCTTTTCCTCAAGGTTAAAGTGATTTTGTCTTTGGTATCTATAGTAACTAAAGACTAGACCTTGGAATCAAGCAGTTCCTGCTACGCCATGCGAGGACCAAGCACAGAACTCTGGGTCATTGCAATCGTGGGGATGTCAGGATTATTTTCCAGAGGGAGGGTTGCTGGTAAGCCCCGTGGCTCATATTTAAACAGAAGCCAATGCCCTTTAGTATTTACCCTCTCTGGTTTCAGGGGAAGTAAGGGAAATAGGAGGAAAAAAGGGACTGTGAGACCAAATATTTATAGTGTCCAGAAAATAATGTAAATCTTTGTACAAAACAACTACACTGTAAAAGACTGTATTTATTTTTCCATCATACTAAAGAACAGATAGGTATATTGTTACAAGAGTTAAATCTATGACAAACACTATTTTCATTGAGAAAAGAGTAACCAAGCTATTTTTCTTCTCAGACCATAACAGCTCGCACTTAAAAAAGAAAAAAAAAGTTACACACACCACCCAAAGTAAATATCCTTAAATGTTTCCTGGTGAAGGTTGATGAGTGCAATGAGTTCGAAGTAGTAAGACCTGGAAGAGGGCCATTTCTGTCTAGATTTGCTTAATGATCCCCTGCCTGGTCGTCCTTGAGAAGGCGAAGAGAGCCGTGCTGCAGAAGCCTATGTGTGTGGGCCTGACCAGGCGGTGGTGCAGTGGATAGAGCGTCGAACTGGAATGCGGAAGACCCGGATTTGAGACCCTGAGGTTGCCAGCTTGTGAGCTCATCTGGCTTGAGCAAAAAGCTCGCCAGCTTGGACCCAAAGTCGCTGGGTCCAGCAAGGGGTTGCTCAGCCTGCTGAAGGCCCGCAGCCAAGGCACACGTGAGAAAGCAATCAATGAACAACGAAGGTGTTGCAACGGCAATGAAAAACTAATGATTGATGCTTCGCACCTCTCTCTGTTCCTGTCTGTCTGTCCCTATCTATCCCTCTCTCTGACTCTCTCTCTCTGTCCCTGTAAAAAAAAAAAAGAAACAAAGAAGCCTACGTGTGTGGTCTGGGCAAGGCACACTTATACAGAGGTTGCCTTTCTAGGGGATAAGCTCCGGGTATGGGGCTGTCAAGGGTATCTGCGTACCTAGCGTTTGATCTGATGATGAGAATCAGTGAAGAGGAAAAGGAGGATAAACTACCTCGTTCACTGAAAACGGTGAAGTTTTGGTTACAAATGTTTGCTGGGAAAGAGAGCAATTTTTTTAAAAGAGCAGAAAAGAACAAGCCCGCACCCCTTCAGTCACCAGCTGTACCTCAGCGAGGATGAAGGCAGCGCACACCAGGCGAACCAGGGGGCATCGGAACGCCCTCTGATTTGCTTTCATTCTAAAACCCAAAGTCAGCTCTAATTGTTGAAAGGAAGATAAGGACTCGGAATATGGCAGGCTGGTTTCACAGACAGCCATTTACCCAAAATGCATAATAATTTTGGATGATGAATTGTAAAGAACACTGATTCCATTTATTTTGCAACCAGTAATCCTGCTGAGGAGAGACAGGGCTGGCAGATTGACTGAGTTATCCACAATGTTTCTGGCTCTTCTTTGGAACATTGGAGGAAATACTGGCAGAGAGGAAAATAAAACAGAAAGGGATCTGGCCTGGTGCTCTCCGGGCTTCAGAGGGGCCCGAACTTGATGGACAGATCAAGTTGGATTCTATTTACTTCTTAGAAATAACCCGGCTTCAAGAGGAGCCCACTGTGGGATAGGCCAGTTTCAATGGCAACGGCCACCTTGGCCCAAGGTCATGGCTATGACTGGACCCCTCTACCCAGGCACTGAGCACTCCCTCAAAGACAGGCATGGCTCCCTAAGAGAGTTGCCGGATAACATGTAGGACAATCCGTGATGTGTGAATTTCACTTAAACAACTTACACTAATACCCTTATACACGTACTAAACGCAAGCTTTTGTTGTTTATCTGAAATTCAGGTTTAACTGGGCTTCCGGTTTCTGTTTGCTTGCTTATGTTCTAAGCCTGGGGCCCCTGCTCCCAAGATTAAGTTAAGGTAGCTTGCCAGGGTTGGGAGTGAGGATCCCTGGGTGGAAAAGGGGAGTGAGGGAAGGGAGGGGAGGAGAAGGAGGGAGGGGAAGAAGGAGAAGAGGAGCACGCCTCGGGCTCAGCAGAAACCCCAAAAAAGGTCCTAAACAGACTCGGGTCAGCATCTAAGGGAACAGGAAGAAGGGTGTTTACAGGTAGGCACACAGGTCGGCTCCTGTCTGCATCTTTGGAAAGTCCAAGTAGCAACCTGCTCAGTATCAGGACCAGAGCAAATAACTAAAGCAGGAAAGCAGTTCAGTGGGAAGTAAAGATGTGAAATAAGAGTACAGTCCTGCAGAGAGTGAACCCCCATGCACAGGGCAGGCTGCCACAGGTCTAGGCTTCCCAGATGCCCAAGTGACCTGAGCAAGGAGGGGCAGCTGGACGGACAGACTTTCCCCTTCAGGCTTAGGCTGGGTGTGCGGTTCAGGGCTTTGTGGTTCGGCTTAGACACCTAGTTTCTCATTCGCTATAGAGTTTCAATCCTAGGGCTCTGATCAGCATCAGACAGCTTCCAAATTCCAGTTCCTAGTTTGGGGTGAGCTCCAACTCTAGCCCCACAAGATCCAGGTGGTCCCAGATGTGGTAGGCGGAGCATAGGACGGGCAGCCTGAAAACGTCCTATCGCTGGGGATACTTGGAATGAGCCGGCTGGTTCCTAAGCTGACTAGAACTTCCTACGGGAAGATAATTACATCTTTTAGTGTGCATCTCCCCAGCGTGCCCGGCTCCAGCTGGGTATGTGTCTGTCACTGTGCTCCTCTCTCTCCTTGGTTCCCTACTTCTCTCACTTAGACGCTGCTGTTGAGCTTGCTGACCGTTTTCCCAGGAACAACTCTCTTTAGCCTTCTGCTATGCCTGTCTTTCCCTCACTGCCTAGCCTTAGCTTTACTGTTTCTCCTTTTGTTCATTCCTCCTCTGAATACTTCTCTGTATTTCCCACTTCTCCATATGTTGGAATACCAACTGCAAAAGAAAAGCACAATCATTGTATTCTTTTGGAAAATTAAACTGAGCACCACTGTTTGTTACAGGACCAGCATCTAGCCTCTGAGTGATGGCTGGATGTCAGGATCAGGTCCCGGCTGTGCTGATGGTTAGGTGTGGGCCTCAAGCCAGTCAACCTCCTTTCCTCCGTTTTAGAAATGAAGGAATAATCATTTCCTCTTAACAGGGCTGTTGAGAGGATTAAATAAAACGTGCATTTATAATTAAATATAATGTGGTAAAAGTGCTTTCGAAAGTGAATAGCAGTTTTCAAAAGGAAGGCATTATTAACTAAACGACAAAAACGTCTTATGCCTACTTGTACGCTATAGTAATTCGTGTCCCGTGAACACATATTATGGTGCTTAGAAATTATACAACGACTCCTCTTCATAAATGTACCCCTCTCAAATACTCAGATTTGTAGTTCTTCCAAGATGTTTTAATAATATCCCAACCTAAAATGCACTGCTGCCAGGTAGAACCATAGTTTCCCATAACCCTTCCAATGTTACAGCTTAATTGTTTTCTTTTGGGGGGGGGAGAGGCCATAAAGATTTTATAAAGCGAAACAAAACAAAGACAGGACCCCTGTTATGAAGTACTAAGAGTTATACCTTTATTTCCTAGGCATGTCTTCTTTTTTATTTTCTATTTAAATAATTTTTTATAATTTTACTTATTCATTTGAGAGAGAGAGAGAGAGAGAAGGGGGGGAGGAGCAGGAAGCATCCACTCCCATATGTGCTTTGACCAGGCAAGCCCAGGGTTTCAAACCGGCGACCTCAGCTTTCTTTGCTGACGCTTTATCCATTGCGCCACCCCAGGTCAGGCAGCATGTCTTCTTAAAGAGAATTTCTGTTGGCAGATGTGTGGGAGATGTGCCAGTTAATGGCCGTGTTTGCTATGGAAGCAGCGGAGAGTGCTAATCAGTGCAGGGAGGCTGGCTCGGGGCAGGCTGAGAGGTTCGGTGCATACTAGGTGGCAGCTGAGAGCTACTAATGCTGGCACCTGCCACCGCCGTGCTACCCTCACTGCAGTTCCCCCAGAGCCACGATGAAAACACTAACACCCCCTAGCACTTTATAGTTTATAGTGCCTACATGTGTACTGTAGCTCCCCCTAATTCATGGTCTTTTAGCTTTCCATGGTTTCAGTGACCTACGGTCAACTGCGGTCTGAAAATATTAAATGAAAAATTTCAGAAAGAAACAACATGTAAGTTTTTTAATGAACACCATTTTGAGTAACCTGGTGAAATCTTGGGCTGTCTCCCTCGGTCCCACCTGGGATGCGAGTCATCCTTTGGTCGCTCATATCCCTGCCATCTATACTACCTGCCCGTTAACCATTCGGTAGCCATTTTGGTTATGAGATCGGCTGCTGTGGTATCACAATGCTTGTGTTTAGATAACCCTTATTTTACTTAATAATGGTCCCCAAATGCAAATGTAGTGATACTGACAATTTTGATATGTATAAGAGAGGTCATAAAATGTTTCCTTTAAGTGAAAGAGTAAAAGCTCTCAACTTAAGAAAAAAAATCATATGCTGAGGTTGCTAAGATCTATGGTAAAAGAAATCTTCTATTCATGTAATTGCCTATAAATTAAACTTTCCCCCTCTTCTTTTCCAAGTAAGAGGAAGGGAGATAGAGAGACAGATTCCCATATGTGCCCCGACTGGGATCCACCCAGCAACCCTTGTCTGGGGACCGATGCTCTGTCCATCTTGGGCCATGCTTGAACAAAGCTATTTTTAGTGCCTGAGGCAGAAGTTCCATGGTGCCATCCTCAGTGCCTGAGGCTGATGCACTCAAACCAACTGAGTCATGGCTGCGGGGAAAGAGAAAGAGAGAGAGAGAGAGAGAGAGAGAAAGAGAGAGAGAGAAAGAGAAGGGGGAGAGGGAGGCGAAGAGAAGCCGATGGTAGCTTCTCCTGTGTGCCCTGACCAGGAATCAAACCTGGCACATCCATATGCCAGGCCGATGCTCTACCACTGAGCCAACTGGCCAAGGCCTATAAATTAAACTTTATCATAGGTATGTATGTATAAAAACCAGTACATATAGCGTGTGGTATTATTGGGTTCTTACCCCATAAGTAAAGAGGGGAATAATGTATGTATGTACACATAACATCTCATTATATCTTTTTAAAAACTTTGTGAGATAGGTCTTATTCATGCAACTCAATTTCACAGAAGAGGAAACTGAGGCCAGAGTTGGGTACATTGCCCTGGGTCACACAACTAGTGAGTCCAAAGCCAAACATCTCGTTGTGACACCTTAGTTGTTCATTGGTTGCTTTCTCATATGTGCCTTGACCGTGGGGCTACAGCAGACCGAGTAACCCCTTGCTCAAGCCAGCGACCTTGGGTCCAAGCTGGTGAGCTTTTCTGCTCAAACCAGATGAGCCCGCGCTCAAACTGGCAACCTCAGGGTCTTGAACCTGGGTCCTCCACATCCCAGTCCGATGCTCTATCCACTGTGCCACCGCCTGGTCAGGCAAAGCCAAACATCTCAATTTAGGATGTTGGCTTTAAATTCCACACTAGTACTACACACCTAGTTTACAGGATGCAGGTGCACTGGGTGTGCAGGGAGGTGACAGACCCTTCACAGGCAGTGTGAAGAGAAGCGTTGCAGAAAAAGATGGGGATCAGGGGACCTGGCCTCCTATTGGGGCCCTGCCCCGGGAGAGCTGTGTACTCAAGGTATGTCCCAACTTGGGTCTTCGTTTCTGTATCTGACGTATGACAGGCTTAGTGTAGCTCAGCCCATCTCAGCTGTTTCTCAGGCCCCAGACAATTGGAAAACCCATGAAATTCAGTAGAGACTCTTTCAGAAAAATGCCCATATGAAGAACACAATCTCACTAACAATTTTAGGGCGTTCATGGATCCTAGAAAGACGAGATGGCATTGGCTGGTTGATTTGTTGGCTGGTTGATTTTTAAGGTCTATTTGTACTCTAAAATTCTGTAATATATGTTTTTTTTTCCTACAAAACACTAATTTATTTAGGCATATAGTCTTATGTTTACGGGTATATTTAAGCAGTACTACATTGTTTACGTTTTATGGGAAAAACGTTATGTTTTTGGAAATTAGAAGAAAAGTGTTACTGAGGAAAGTTAGAGACTTGTTTTAGGAGACAAGTGTGACTTGAGAAGTAAGGAATAATATGTCTAGAACATTGCCATGTGATAATAACAAAATAATGATGTGTTTAAAAATGAATTTATTATTTTATTTCCTTCTTGCTTACTCATTGACTGAGAGCAGTATATTATTATGGACAGCTATTATGGTAACATGAGAATAGCTGTAGGGCACTTCTTGTCTGAGAAATAATACCTTAAAGTGGGTTAATTCAATCCAATTAGTTTTCAGTTGGAAATTATTTAATTACTAATGACTTCTAGCTTGTCAGGTTCTGTTTGGGTTTCTCAGAGTCTAACCCCAATTTAGCTAATCAAGACCCTCCTTTAAAAAATGCCTCTCTGTAATTCTTTCAGAAACAGAAATAATCAAACACTTGAGTTAGCCACAAATATCCTGAATAAGAAATGAATAGGAACTATATGAAGAAAATGAGAGAATTATAAAAGAAGACTTGAATGAATGGGGATAAATTTCATTTTCCTGAATGGAAAGGTTGTATATTTGTAAAGAAGTCAATACTTCCCAAATTATTCTATCGATTTAATGTAATTCAAATGAACATTCCAAAGAGATTAATTTCTGGATTTAATGAAATGTTTTTATAGTTATTCTGGAAAAATAAACTGGGAAGAAGAGCTGAAGCAGCTAAAAATGGACAATGTGACATGGAACAACCTAAAGCCAGAATAACTGAAAATTGTGCTAACGATGTAGCAACTGATTGGTCAATAATAGAGGGATGCAAGTCTAAAACGAGATCTTAAGAATTTGCTACATGTTAATCGTATAGGGAAAAAAAGGATTATTAAATAGACAGGAGTTGGAAAAGAAAATTGAAGGTCCATCTGAACCTCACAAATATACATTTCCTGAGAAGCACATAATTAACTGTAAAAGATGAGTTCCATAAAATGTTTAAAAGCCAATATTTAATAATTTTGGCATAAAGTTTTTTTATGTATAAAATAACTAGAAGTTACATGAGAAGAGGCTAATCGTTTTTGTTACACAAAACATTTAAAACTGCGCATAAAAAAACCCTGAAGGGACAGATTAAAAAACAGGGTAAAATATTTGCAAAGAATGTAATATGTGAGCTTTTAAAAAGAAGTATCCCATTCTAAAAATTGGGAAATGGACATGAATAGAAAATAGTTTATGAATGAAAAATACAATTTAGCCAATAATTCTTAACAAAGATGCTTAATTTTACTAATGGCCACACAAATGCAAATTAAAATATCAAAATATGTTTTTTTTTATTATCATATTGTAAAAATAACTTTTGAGGCTCATGATTCTTAATGCTGGAAAGGGTCCAGCGAGAACCTATTCAGATGGACTATAAACTGATAAAATCTTCCTGAAAACCAATCACACAGCACATGTCCAGATCCTAAAAAGTTGTAAATGTAGTAACTTCCAACCCTGCAATTCCTCTCGTAGGAATCTATATTAGTATAAAAATAATTACAAATTCCACCGAAGATATGTTTATAAGGATGTTCGTAAAAAGAGAAGGTAAATAACTAAAATGTTCAATAATCGGGACAGATGAAATTTTAAATAGTTTATGGGGTAGTTCAGACCCAGGGAAATTATGCAAGCATTAAAAATCATGTTTTATACATAATGTTTAATGACAAAAGAAAAAAATTCTCAATGAAGTAATAAGTAAAGAAAATAAGGTACAAAACCAAATGCTTCATGATTTCATGCTGTATTTATCAATGCCATGGAAATGTATAGAATGAGTCGTTTCAAATGATGTTGGAAAGATCATCTTGAATGGTACAATTACTCACGATTTGAAAAAACGTGTGTATTTTGAAAAAGTTCTGAAATAAAACATTTTTAACATTAAGATATATAATAAACAAAGTAATGTGCTCCAATTCACCTTCATAATTTAGAGTGACAATATATGCTCTACGGTGAGTGAGACTGTATCTTGTCGACTGGCTTCCATACTCATTTGTGCTACTTATTTGCTCTATGACGCTAAATGAGTCCCTTCCCTCACCTCTCTGAGCTTTGGGTTCTCTAACTGAAAAACAGCAACAGACAAGACCTGCTATATGGACAGCTGCTGAGCAAACTGTAAACTCTCATACAAACACAGAATGTTATTAGTTTTGTGTATGTGTGTGTGTGTGTGTGTGTGTGTATGTGACTGACTTTAGAACTCCAACCTAGACCAACCTTGCAGATTAAAGCAAAACACTTACTAACCTATATCTGAGAAGATTTGATCCTGAAAAATCTTAAAATATATCTGTATTTTTTTTTTTTTTGTCATACACAGGAGCCATCTGTGGTCTAGCGAATAAACACATGCAGATATGAAACAACCGGCTTAATAGCCAAGCGAGGAATGATTAATGACTTCTAGTGTTACAGGTAGAGTAGATAAGAGAAAGACCCCTACCAGGATGGGCTGAGATCGAACTCCACAGGATACCTCAAATAAGCATACAAGTACCTTACAACACCCTGCACCTTCATGGCAGAAGGGACTTGGGTGGAACACACCTACTTTTATGCCCGGAGTACACCAGGTGGAACACAATCTTTGCCAACACTTCACTCTCCCTTTGAAGTTCGATAGCTGGTGTCAAATAATTGGGAAGTCCATAAAGAAGGCTGATTTTATTATTAGTTTGGCAAAGGTGAAATGGACTCTGGGCACCTGGGTACCTAGCACGCAAATGATGCGTTCTAAGTGTGATGAGGATTTCTTTATTGTTCTTCAAACAGAACAAACGACCATGAACCTGAGCTTGGCAGGTTCCATGTTCACGGTGAGGGTAGACAGGTCTGATTCACACTAACTGACAGTCAGCAGTGGAGGGAGGTGTGGGGACATGTACGCTTCTCCACTCATGCCTAGTTCTTCCTCCCCTTCACTGTCCGTCTCTATCCATGGGCACGATGCTGAGGGTAAGTTATAACTTACGGTGTGAGCAGAGGGACAAGGCACTCATCTGTCACAAGACTGCTGCAATTTTCCTAGCTTTTCGAGCTGTGTTCACAACACAAGACTGAACTCGTCTCATCCATCATTCATTCATTCATTCATCTATCCATTCCCGTATTCATTCATCCATCCATTCATTCTTCAAATAGCTGTGTGTGCCTGCAGGAGCCCTCTCCCTCTCCCCCTGCCGTGGGGCCATCTCTGGTGGCTTCAATATTTTCAATGAACATATATCAGGGTACAAGTGAAGGGTGTATATCACCGGCCTGTGGCCAACCGCTGTAGGCACCATACCACTTCTAAGCTCTGTTATTTGATTATCACCATCTTTATTGGCCACAGAGGGGAAGGGATATTATAGCTTTGTGGCTTTTGAGAGTTCGGTCCTTAGTGAACTGCCAAGTCTCAGCAGCAGCTCCCAGATCACAGTGTGGAGGATTTTTATGACCACATCTCAGTTCTCACCAGAAAAGGCAAAAGGTGGAAGCAGGTGACACAGCACAGAAGACACAGTGTTGGTGAAGCCTAACAAAGCCAAGTCACAGCCACCCCCTCTCACCTTTGTGTTTTCTCCCTCTCCCTTTTCCTGAGCCCCTCCCAACCTGTTCTCCAGAAGAACATAAATTGGCTCAAGCTCAAAGAGAAGGAACCATAAACCGACTGCTCATGCGATGCTGCGCCGCGCTTTTTGTTTTTAATATGGCTGGCTGAGCCCACCCGAGCGCGCGCGAGCAATCCCTGGGGAGAGGGGCGTGCACGTGGGTGCTGTGCACGTGTGGGGGATATGCGGGAGGCAGTGGCACAGCGTGCGTCCGTGCGCGGGAGAGTGGAGGCAGAGAGAGTGAGAATGTCGGCGTGCGCTTCCCCCACCTCCTCACCCCACTCTGCCTGGGAAGCCCTCCTCTCTCGGAGCAATTACTACACATGATTTATGTGGCCAGTCAAGAGGGCCTGCCAGGGTTCTTATTTCATCTCCAGAAAAAAAAGAACTCTGCTGGAATGTTATCAGGGAGCCCGGGGTTAAACTGACAGCTGCCTTTTGTTTTCCCGGTGAAGCAGCTTCTCCTTCGGACTGGGGCATTTGGTTTTTATACCGCGGCCAGGTCACAGCGCTCCGCAGAGACCGGCGGGGGAACGGGCCACCGGGCAGGAAGACAGCGTTAAACGGGAGAAGTTTCTTCCTTGGCTGCTGTGTTTATCTTGAGAGGACGTGTTTGGAACTGCTGGTTGTAGGAGGCAGCCCGGCTCCTGCGGGATTGGATTGGAACAGCATTTCCTTTTTCCCACCGTATAGAAACACAACGCCGAGCCTGTCCCCTCCTCGAGCTAAGCTGAAGAGAGGAAAACAAAGGCCCCTTCCCACTGAGGTTGTTAAATGTGACCCGGGGCCCCTGTCCTCTGCTGGACTGTGTGCACCAGCACATGTTAGGTCACAGGGCATGGGGTGTGGAACAAGGCAGGAGCAGAGCACTCTGTCGTCTACAAGGCAGGAAAATGCTAGGGACATAAAAACACAGAAACCATATGTGTTCTCACCCTCTGCCACCCACACGCTCACAGACCACTGCAGTTTTCATAAATCCTCAGTTGTGGCTCGGCTGGCCACAACACTCCCTCACCTGTGCTTCCCCACCTCCTTGACCCAACCTGGTTTATAAGCCCAACCTGGTTTATAAGGTCTTCGCACTGGGGCTGATAAAGGAAACACACACACACACACACACACACACACACACACACACACACTGCCTCTCTCTTCATCTCTTTCTCTGATGGCCCAATGACTGCATAATAAAGCTTTATGGATAAACAACAGCAACTACAAATTAAGGAAACTCTCATGAAATCAAGGGAAGAATGTGTTAAGAAGAGGTTGATGGTTGGGAGAGCTACAAAGGGAAGGAGTCCAAAGGAAAATTAAGGATTGCAATAAGTGACACAAACTGTAAGGTCACCTTTACAGTCTTATATTCTTCTTTCTTTCTTTTTTTTACAGGGACAGAGAGAGAGACAGAGAGAGGGACAGATAGGGACAGACAGACAGGAACGAAGAGAGGTGAGAAGCATCAATCATTATTTTTTCATTGCCGTTGCAACACCATAGTTGTTCATTGATTGCTTTCTTACATGTGCCTTGACCGCGGGCCTTCAGCAGACCTAGCCACCCCTTGATGGAGCCAGCGACCTTGGGTTCAAGCTGGCGAGCTTTTTTTTTTTTTTGCTTAAGCCGGAAGAGCCTGAGCTCAAGCTGGAGACCTCAGGTTTCATGCCTGCATCTGCAACATCCCAGGCCAATGCTCTATCCACTGTGCCACCACCTGGGCAGGTGGTGTTATGTGTCTCATAAACACTTTCTACTTTATTTCTCACTGCAACTCTATGAGGTAGGTACTTTTATTCTCACTTTCCAAAGAAGGATATAAATGCCAACTGAGATGAGGTAACTTGCTCAAGAAGGTACACCCAGGGTCACAGACACTATTAGCTGGCTAGCTAATATTCCATTTCCTTTCTTCATTAGAATCACTTTCTATTTGAGGCAGGATTTTCCAGCCTCTCTTGCCGCTAGGTGTAGTAATACAACACAGTCCCGACTAAAGGGATGCATGAAAAGTATGCTGGGAATCTGTGCTCGGTCCCTACCCCTTTTCCTTTCTCCTTTCTCCTTTCTCCTCGGACTTGGAGTGCAGACATCATGCTGGTGGTGGAGGTGTCATCCTGTGATCCCAAGATAACAAATTTATGAATAAAAAAGCCACGGACCGGGGAGCAAAGAAAGAAGAAAGTGGGAGATAGCTGACATCATGGATCGGTTGCATTTCCCCTCATCTGTCCAACTCTGGCTTCTTATTACAGGAGGAAAATGAAACATGATTTTTCTTATTAATCTGTACTTCCTGCGTACAGACAAATGTGATCCGAACTGACATCCTACTAAGAGACAGAGCTGTAATTGCAACCTAAATCCGATCTAGCTAAAGCTCTTGGTTGTAATATAATACAATAACACACTCTCATACTATGATAGACTGTTTTCAGAGTGCCAAACCCTTCAGAGAAGCGTTGGAGAAGGGGATGAGTATGGTGTGATTTTTTTCATCTCATATGGAAGTCTGCCTACAGCTTAGGTAGTTCTAGTTCCTTAGGCTGTGTTGGAGTTTGGGCCTGGATTTCAGCCCAGAATTCAGAGAACTGGTTGGCTCTGATCTGTGAATTAACACTACTTACTGGCGAACGAGAGACCTGATTTACCCAGGGTTACTTGGGATAGTGCTAGATCGTATGGCATTTTTTAAGAGTATTCTGACGCAGACCCATATTATAATGGCGGCCCAGATGGAAATATTCCAGGGTGAGGGACTTGCCAAGTAATCCAGACAGTTTTATTTTGATATCTATAGGAACAGTGTATCCCTTTGAAACAAGGGGTCGGCTCATAAATTGCAGTCAAACATGGCAGATTGGATGAATGTTTATCTTAACTGCTTTTCTGCCTTAGCTCCTTACCCTCCACAAAAATGACATAAAAAGATTTTTTTTTTTGAAAAACAAAACACTACATGGAGAGGATAGGAATGGAGCCAAAGCAGACATGAGATTGACAACATAATTTTGGAGACTGGAAAGCAGATGAATGAGTGGTGACTAATTTAGCTGAGCAGGAAAAGCTAAAATATAAACTTTCAATGGGGGAAAAGCCAAAGAGAAGCAAGTCAATGTATGTTAAGAAAGCTCAGGTATTAGAGGTACCAGGTACCTCTGATGATGGGGTGTAGACGGGACAATAAATACAACAGGAGGATCGATTGAGAGTCTGTGTAAGAAGCGTTAGACTCCGAGCCCGTTCTCCTTCTGTTCATGGTCATACAGTTATTTTGGCTTTCACCCTGAAAGGGTTTGTGGTTTACTCTTTAAAGAAGTGGAAGCAGAGGGATCTGGAACATGGACACAAAGCACAGTTGAATGTGAAGTACTATCTGGAAAACAGGGGAACGAAGTGGAAATCTACAAGTCAATGATGAGATAAGTTACCCAACTGCAAACCCTTTCTCCGCTCGGCTTCAAGAACACTGGCAGCCAGTCTTATTATCTCTAGACAGAACATCAGTAGACTCCTCTCTCGGGAAATTAAGCAGCCTATGAGAAATGACTGATAGATCCTGGATGCCCCATGGCTTGGTTTCAGGCCAATTACCTCCACTTGAAAGTCCTCACATATAAACACAGGGTTCCGGGTTAGACCTTCTTCTTAACAATAACTATATAGGCAAGAATCACTACGCATATCAGTAAAGTGTTAACAGAAAATGCAGAGTCCAGATAAACAAATGGAAAAGGAAAACGCAGACGATAAAAGCAACAGGAGAACGCTTACAAATCATCAATCTATTCTTAGGAAAAAGATTATTAAACTTATGAATTAAAAAAAGGATGGCAAAAACATTTAGAAAATTAAAACAACATTTTATACATCAGAAATATGGTAGCAGAAATAATATCAAACTAAAGGGTGGGAAGATAAGGTTAAGAAATCTTTTGAAAAGTACAGTAAAAGTCAGAGATGGAAAATAGAAGAGAAAAAGATAGGAAAATAGGGGATCGGTCCAAAAGGTACAACGTATAAATAATAGGAGTTCCAGAAAGAGAAAAGGTAAAACAGAATGGAAGAAACTATCAACGAATCACACATGAAAATTTTCCAGAACTGAAGTACATGAACTTCTCTAAAGAAAGAGCCCAGAAAATATCATGAATAATGAACACAAAAAGGAGCACACAAGGATACATCACGGCAAAATTTCAGAAAGACAAGGGGAAAAAAAAAAAAAAGAAAGAAAGACCCACAGTTTCTAAAGGGTGGAAATTAGAATGTCAATGGAACTTTTGACAGTGACTCCGGAAGCCAGAAAACAAATGCCTTAGGTGCTCCAAATCCCTCCTGAGAGTTATTTATAGCCCAGAAGCCTATATCCAGTCAGATATCAGAGAAGAATAAAGCTATTTTCATACATGCAAAGGTCTCAAAAACTTACCTTTCATGAAAATTCATGAGTTCTCAGGCAGTTAGTAGAGGACATATTCCACTAAAATGAGGCCTAACCTAAGCTAGAGAGACTTGGGACCCAGGGACAGGGGACCTGAGGCAGGAGGAACTTGCAGGAAAAGCCCAGGATGCCAGCTCAGCAGCAGAGCGAGCACCAACTGAATGGGACTGGAAGGGTGCAGACCTCTAGGAGGAACGGCGGGTACTCGCAAAGGTGCAGAGAGGAGACCCGCACTGCTGCTGAAGACTGTCCGTGCCATAAGGTCAGGAACTTAAAACCGAGAAAGCGAGCAAAGCGACAGAGCGAGAGCCAGTCACTGCAGGGAACGCAGAAGGTGTAGGAGACCGTAATGGAATCGAAGCCTCCACCTGGCTCCCGCTATGAACATTTATCTAGCCATCTCTCTCTCTCTCTCTCTCTCTCTCTCTCTCTCTCTCTCTCTCTCACACACACACACACACACACACACACTCTGATTTTACCAAAAGCTGTGACGCAACAATAATTGGGAAGATGGAGATAAAGGAAGCATGCTTGAGAGGTGGAAGGAGGCGGCCAGCTAACTAAAGCCCTATTTCCCACGGTAAGGAGTCAGTAGGTGACATCTAACACCTGCCAATCAAGAGATGACTGCTGAAACATGTTATTTAAGAATAAGGAGGTCATACCAGAAGAAAGGGCTCTAATCTTTGAAAGCTTTGGGGAAGAGAAATCAAGGAAGAGAAGAGTTGGACGGCCGCTTTTCATCGTCTCAGCGTTGCAGAACTAGGTGACCTCATACCCTAAAACCACGTTTCCTGGAGAAAGATGCTGATTGAAGAGCCCGCTAGGTATCACTTGTCGTCCAAACAAGGAGGAGGTGGAGAGCGTGCCTAATTCCCCCGGGCTCTGGAAGCCATCCTGAGGGTGTACCCTGTCACAGAGACAGTTTGACGCTAGCAGCACTGCTCCCCACAAAACTGTGTCTGTCCTTCTCAGAGTCCTGGTGTGTGGCTGTGGTGCAGATGTGACCACATCGTGATAGATGGGGGGTCAGGTTAGTTTTGATATAACTCCGACAGCTATACCAACCCTGTGCCCCTCGGTCTGGTGAGCCACCGGGATAATGTAGTTGCTGGCACTCTGCTGAGGACCTCCTGGAGCGCGCCGGCATTTGAGTTCTGCTACTCACTATTGGACTGTGGGCCAACACAGTCCAGCAGCTGACCTTCTTACATCCAGCAAAGTAGGGCTCGAGGTGAGGGGGGCCCTCAGTGCTGGAGGACAAAGGGGACGTTTCTGTAGTGACTGTGATATGCGGTTTCCGTGGCTGAATTATGCAGCCGAAGGAGCACCATTAGGGTTTAGCGTCTAATGGGTCAGCATTAGATAAGCCAAGGAAAAGTCACTGTATGCAAAATATACTCACTTGGAGAAGAGGAAGTGAGTGCACTTGGATTTAGACCACGTGACATCCAAAACATCATTTTGATGAAATGGAACTATAAAGTTCTGGCTATGTGAATGGCAGATTGGAATGCTAGAGAGCTGGGCTTTTGAATGAAAGACAAAGAGTTCTGTCTTGTAAATTAGGGTCTACTTAAGTATCCATAAAAAACAGACGGCTTGTAAATTCAGAAATGAGGGAAGGTAAAATCCTAAGGTGTATTGTGCTTATTAAGAAAATTCTTTTGAGGACTGAATCGTTTCTCTCAAAACAGGTACATACGGTCTGCTGAATAATAATAGGCAACATTTACTGAGAACTTTTTATGTGCTAGACGCTGCTTTTAAGTACTTTATAAGAAGCTTATTTAATCCTCGAAGCAATTCTATGTAATATGTCCTGTGATGTATGTACGAAGGGTAAAAGTCTCCACTTTACAGAAGGAAAAATTCAGATACAAAGAAGCCCAAAGTGACAAGTGGCAGAGTGGGATTCCAATCTCGCCTCCCAAACCTCAGACTGTTCACTGAGATCTATCTCTATACATTGTAAAATTACAATAATTATCAGCATGCAAAGGTCCAGCAGGGGAAAAGATGTTTTGCATTCATGGTCCATATTTTACAGGTAATAGTTTTAACAGGTAATATTCTGTTTGGCCTATGCTTTCTGTGGATTCCAGCTCAGGGTTCCAAAATTTGATGGGGGCAAAGTGAAACGTTTAGTGTGAAACTGAAGTTTCCTCTGAAGACGGGTTGCAGAAATCAGACCAGGGCCCCCTCCCTTGCCTACAATCCATCTTAGACCTCAGGGGACGAACAGCAGCTGGAGCAGTAACCTGGCAACTAGAAGGATGACGATGTGCATAATAAACAATACTTACAACGTTAGAACCCTTGTGCCACTAGGAGAAAAAAAAGAAAACACTCGTGTGGAGTGGTATAAACATCACATCTGCGCATACAGCTGCCCCAGCCCGGTGTAGTGCTTTCAAGACTGCCAAGCCCTGAGACTTAGAAATGGTGACTCAGTCAGGAGGGGAGAAAAGGTAGGAGGAGCAAGGATAAAAATAAAGAGATGTTGATTGCATTGTTAGGAATCCAGTTAAGTTGCCCCAGCCCCAGCCTGGTGCATCCACAGCAGAGGCAGAGAGACTCAATCTTTAAAGAAAGAAGTAGATTGCTCCGTGGGGCTGGGCAGAGGGGGCCCAGTGGCCACAACAGTAATTTCACACACACACACACAAATAAAAAACTAGACCAACAGCACTGAGGTTGTGGTGTGAGCTCAAAAACAAACGAGCAGAAAGTGCTGAGGAATACAATGGGCTCAAATCAATGAGCAGGAGTGCGCTGACCCTCCGGAAAAAAGCTGCCTTTTTTAAAGAATCCCCTGGTTGTGGGGGGGGTGGGGCCTGCAGACCCCGAGCCTTAGAGGCCCACTTGCACTGTTCAAACAAAGTATTGTTTTCTCTGGGGTATAGGGCTTACTGTGATTCCACAGAAGTCGCCATGGCAGCGGTGGGGTAGGGAAGGGGGAGGGAGGAATAGATGGGGGTCACCAAGGTCCTAATTCGCATGCAAGGGCTCCCATGGCGCTCCCCTTTCCCCTTGAGGAGTTCAGTGTTGAGCTGTGTCTTCTCTCTCGACTCCACCGATGTCAATCCAGTTCAATTTAATAGATCTTTTTGAATGCCTACTATGTGTATATAGGTCTTTCAGTTCTAATTAACATTAGTTTCCATTAAAATACCCAATCTCTGCTTGGTTATCGAAAACTAACAAGGAGAGGGACCTAGTTTCCACAGTCTCAAAGTTTATCTTTTCCTATTCCCAAACCTATAACGGAGGGCCTAGGTTAAAGAGGTATCGCGCCATATGTATGAGACAGAATAAATGAAAGTATATATAAGGCTCTGTCATCCCCACATGATAATCTCATATTACAACTAGAGAGAACGAGGTGGTTCTTTAGTACCCTTAGAGTTCCTGCCATGGTCTTCCTCCCTCCACTAACCCTTGCCTGTGTATAAGACGGCCAAGTCGATCTGCTCAAAACACAATTCCACCAGGATGTTACCCTGCCCACCTTCAGCAGTGAGCCCAAGTTCTTAGCTTGGAATTCAAGATCTGCCATAGCTGGTCCTCATTCCACCTACTAGTCTTCCTCTGAGGTCCTTCCAGTGTTTCCATGTTCTTGGCAGGACAGAATAGGTAAAATGAACTAATAAGTGAACGAATGAGTATATAAATCAATCCAAAAACAGGCAGGCATACATTAAGACACCCATTTCTAACTCCCTCCTTTGTCTCCCCCTCAAGAATTGTTTTACTCCCTGGCTTTCATTCACACAATTTCCACTAAGTCCAGTTCATAGCTCGAAGGTTCTCAGTATGATCTGAATGAAATGCGTGATCTCCACCCTCTGTGTCTCTGTGACTAGAACCACCACCATCGGTCTAGTTTCACAGGCCAGACCCAGGCTCCATCCTGAGGCATCTCCCTTCCTTAGTCCCCACTTCAAAATACTGCCAATGCCTTTTCCCATCACTACTTCAAGATACCTCCACTCCATTCACTTCCCCTTGTCTCAATATCCTATTACTCCATTCCGTCAGTTTTCAAATTAGAGTACTGACGTCTACTCCCTCTGTTGGTTCCCCACACTATGGTCAGAGGGATGTTTTCAAAGTGTGAGCATAGCACACTACTGCTTAAAACTCTTCAGTGGCTTTCCAGTGGACAGAATTAACCCCAGCTAATATGCTTCACATGCATGATTATTTAACTTACAAGAAGCCTCCCATTTTACCGCAGATACGTTTGAGAGCTTCTCTAGCAGAGAAGGGTTATTAAATACTGTTGAATGCCAATGATAACCGGCAAAAACTTGTCAGAATCAGATATTTACAAGACACTAGCATCTGCTGTGAGAGCCTCTTCCTTGTGATTGGATTAAGCATATGCCAGCATACTGTACAAGCAATGGCAATGAATGCTTACCAGGGTCTCTGCTAAGGGGAGGGGGAGAGAGAGAGAGAGGGGAAGGCCAGAGGAGACAGGTGTGGGCCAAGCATCTGTGCAGTGGCCCTAAAGGCTCCCCCAAGACTTGGTTTCTCATCTGTAAAATGGGGTTAATAGGACCTCAAACTCGTAAGGCTGTTGGGATGATCAAACGGGTTGCTCTCCGGAAAGAACTTAGTGTAAGGCCTAGAGCAGTGATGGGCAATCTTTTGAGCTTGGTGTGTCAAAATTCACCAAAAAAATCAAGCATCACTTGGGTGGTGTGTCACTTGGAGAAAAACAGCCTAACTGGAAGTCCCAGAACTAGATACTCCGTGCCAGAGTTCTGTTGTTTTGGCCTCCAGACCTCCGGCACAGAGTGTCTACACTACAGCAAATGTTTTATCCTTGGCTGCTGTACCTGGCTGTGCAGGAGCCGAGGATGAAACGTCCTTCTCAGCATGCGGGCCCATACTTCTCTGGTATGCGGCTGAATGCGGCTGCGTGTCATTGAAAATGGCTACGCATGTCATAGGTTCGCCATCACGGGCCTAGAATGTAGCAAACACTCAAAACTGTTAGTCATTATTATGGGTTGGTATCACAGTAGCCTTCACAATATGGATCTTTTAGAACCAGTCTAATTTCAGATAGTCTGTTCCAAGGTCACTTTTCTAAACACTTTTTTTTTTGTGTCTGAAAAAATCGGTTGCACACATGACCTGCATCAAACATCTTAATATTCATACACCTATTTGACCAAATTCAGCAAACGTGTTAAGCGACCCTGGCATGAGGCCCTTTGGCCTGGCAGAATGAAATACACATTAAATGAAGGCACATATAAAAGTCTGCAGGAATGAAAAGGCAGGTCAGACTGTCTCTGACTGAGGTGGTATCCGATTGGACCTGGAAAGTAGACAATGATGCTGATGAGCAAAGAAGCATTTCAGGCAATTCAGGCCGAGGGAACTTAATGAATGGGCTTAAGTCCCAACTCTCTGAGGTGCATGGCTCCCGGGGGTGGGGGTGGGGGGTCGTGTGCTTGCAGAGATGAGCAGTGTAGCTGTAGGGTTGGTGGCTAATGGGGGACGGTCACATGAGGAACTCAGACCTCGAACTTTTGGCTAGGACCACCCACATTCTTGCATGCCAAAAAGAACCTTCTCAGAGGACCTTGGGAGAAGATTGTCCATCAGCCAGTGAGATTTCACCACGTCATATTAGCTCGATGACCCCAAAGGACCCCTAGGACCCCTTTAAATACCTCTCATGCAGTCTAATTCACGCAACTCCTCCAGCCTCTGAAACCTGGGACTAGAGAACATCATTGGGTGGGATGCGCAGTACTTAATAAAGCCTTTATTATTCCACACTTGGTGGCTCTTCAGTCCCTCTCTTCCTTCTTTCTCAGTGGGGAAAAATACCTTACATTTTGGTGCCGAAACCGGGGAGGAGTCAGAAGCCCGCTGGGGCTGCTCCTTTCCCCGTCCCCTCCTAGAAAGAAGCAGGATCTCAGGATCTCCGACCATCCACTGACTGTGGTGCACGGTGTGGTAAGTCCCATGCCTCCAAACTTTCCTTCAGTTCTTTCTGCCGAGACTCCCTGTCTGAAACCGTAGCTACGTCAGGGAAGTCTTTTCCGTCCGAGTGTGTGTGTTCCTGTGGAGACATCCCGAGCACATCCACTTTTCCTATCCTTCCGTGGCCAGAGCTTGAGTTTTGGGATGCCAATTCTCATCTCTGACCTTTCCGAGGACTGAGGGCGGCCGTGGGGGCATAGGAATCCCAAAACACTCTGGGAGTTGCCTTATCCGAAATCTCTCCCTCCCTAAAGAAGAGGAAACTGTTCTTCTTCTCCACTGTGTCCAGGCCACAGAACCCACTGGATAATCGGACCAGGTAGCCTCCTGAAGGGACTTTCGGTTTTAACACCCTCACCAATTTAACTGTCACTGAAAAAGTTGGGAGCTGATTGGAGATCCCTTTACATTCAGGGCCTTTAATTATTCGCGTGCCTGTCCTTAATCTCTGTGCCGTCTGTTTCACCATGCAGGCTGTTTTATGGCCAGAGAAAACCTCCATTCCTAATTTTTCCTTCTCCGCAGAATCCAAATCTCTCACCCTCCCTTCACTAAATCCTGTTTCTCATTCACTTGCAAATACCAGTCTCTCTCCTCCCCTGCTGGTCAGGGGCCCCTCCCTTCTCCACTGTGTTCTTAGGCCCCTCCTCCGTCAGGACATTCTCCTCCTACCATTGACTCTTACACCAGTTTGCAGGACATCCAATCCCAATCTGCTTGCAGGAAGTTCTGACCCTGTCCTGTGGCTGGATCCAGCATTTCCAGCTGGATCTGATGGCCGGGCTCCCTAGGAGCCCTCCTCCTGTTATTCTCACCCCCAGACCCCTATCTGGGACCTGTGAACATGGCATTTAAAGTTTTTAATGGTCGCGGCTAGTAGGAAATAGCCAAGGCTGTTCGCTAGGCCTGCATGCAGCAGAAGGTGATGCTCCAAACCCAGGCACAGGAGGTGCCCGGCCCAAGTCTGCACCGCAAAAAGGAATCCCACCAGCAGCTTGCTTTAAGTATGGTAAGCAGGACCACTGTGCCTGACAGGGCCCCTGCCCGCAGCTGCCCACTGAGCCCTGCCCTAACTGCAAGCAGCCTGGTCAATGGCAGAGAGATTGCCCCTTTGGGCAGCAGGCTCATCCTCAATGTCTCTACGTGGAGGACAAGCCGCCCGAATGGGAGGCCAATCCAGCTACGTGGGCGCATCACTCAAACTCCTAGGACACGGCCTGGACTCGGAGAACCCAGGGTATGCTGCAACTATCTGGTAAGTCCATCTCATTTCTTGTGGACATGGGAGCTGCCTTCTCTGTTTTGCCACCATACTCTGGACCTCTAATTCCCTCACAGGTCTCGGTTACAAGAATGGATGGGACCTCTTCTTTTCCCCTTTGCACACCACCCCTGACACACAGTTTGAACAGAATCTCCTATTTTGCACTCTGTAAAGCCAGTAGCCGGGGCCGGTATCACAGCAGCCTGACCCATGCAGGTTCGCATTAGATTCGTACAGATGGCAATGAAACACAGGAGCCAAGAACTGGTGAGCCATCAGCTTTAATTCTAGCTTGCACCCGGCGGGCAAGCAAAAATACACACTGGGCTCCAAAACCCACTCTTTCAGTGCTCACAAAGCTACTGACTTTTCCGAGTTTCCTAGAATCAAAGGTTTCTAGCTCACCAGACTTATTCACCTCTGTTTCCCATCTCCTCCTGCACAAACTCTTAACAAACTGGCTTCTTCCTCAGCACTCTGCCATCTTGGCTACTTCTCCTGGCCTTCACGTGGCCTTACTCTGCTCTCCTCTCTAATACTAACCTCAGGAACCCAGGAACTGAGAGAGGGAGAGAGCTACTGGTCTCTCCCATTTTATAGCATAGACTCAAAACCTTTAATCCAATTATACAAATAAGGAAGTCTCTGATACAAAGTCACCCACCTGAGGCATAATGGGATTCCTCCCTACATCACCACCCTACATCATCCAATTAGCCAAGGGCGTGGAGAAGAGCTTACTCTTAAACTAAGCCTTAGGCTATAATGACCTGGCCTGCCCACAGCCTGTTCTGGAACACACATTAATATCAACGAACTTCCATGTGGGCAGCACCATTTTTAACAAAGTGAGCATAATATATTTTATCTGCCCAACACACTCCTTCTTAGTTATGCCATCATGCCCTGTGTACCCCTTTTGGGTCAAGACATTCTGCAGTCTTGGAGCCACTACCCAGCTGACAGCATCTTCCCACTTACTCCTACCATTCCTCAATACCAAGGGCTCCCCCATAATCAATGCTATCTTCATGACCATGTCTCTCGCCTCAAGCTTGCTCCCATGCAGGACTGCTGGTAGTCAGAACCACTGGGCCCTACTCGTCTGTGCCTTACCAAAAGTTTGGTCCCTGCAGACCCTCCTGCATCCTGTCCCTCTCACCAGAAACCTGCCACTGGAGTGAGCTAAAGCAGGGAGCAATGCTGTTCAATAAGACTGGCCTGATGAAAGAAGCTTTAATCTCCTCAACCATCTGCGAGAAAACTAAACAAGAATCTCTCCTCCTACAACCTGCTTAACTCCTGATGGCAGCCACCCATTCTAACCTGCGCTGCCGCTATCCTAAATATTCTATTTATCAGCGTATAACTCATACGTGTTTCTTTTTTAAATTCTTTTTTCTTTTTTTTAACAGGGACAGAGAGAGAGTCAGAAAGAAGGATAGATAGGGACAGATAGGAACGGAGAAAGATGAGAAGCATCAATCATTAGTTTTTTGTTGCCGTTGTGACACCTTAGTTGTTCATTGATTGCTTTCTCACACGTGCCTTGACCGCAGGCCTTCAGTGGACCGAGCAACCCCTTGCTGGAGCCAACGACCTTGGGTCCAAGCTGGCGAGCTCGGGGTCTCGAACCTGGGTCTTCCACATCCCAGTCTGATGCTCTATCCACTGCGCCACTGCCTGGTCAGGCTTTTTAAAATTTTTACAGAACTGCATCCGCGAAGTTTCTCAACTCACGGCCAAACAGATGTTCCTCCTGACTCCCCTCAAAGTGACCACCAGCTGACCTCCCCTGCCCACAATGCCCCTAACCAGCTGGAAGTAGCCAGACGAATAAACGGCGCCCCTATCCTATTTAATAAAAAAGGCTGGAATGTAGGGTCGGTGGCTAATGGGGGACAGTCACGTGAGGAACTCAGACCCCGGGCTTTTGGCTAGGACCGCCCACATTCTTGCACGCCAAAAAGAACCTTCCCAGAGGACCTTGGGAGAAGATTGACTGTCCGTCAGCCAGTGAGATTTCACCACGTCATATTAGCTCGACGACCCTGAAGGACCCCTAAGACCCCTTTAAATACCTCTCACACAGTCTAGTTCGCGCGACTCATCTGGCCTCTGAACCCCGGGACTGGACTGGAGAACGTCGTCGGGCGGGATGCACGGTACTTAATAAAGCCATTATTATTCCACACTTTGGCTCTTCGGCACCTTCCTTCCTTCTTTCTCGGCGGGGAAAAATACCTTACAGTAGAGAAAGGGAGAGGCAGCTGGAAAGACATTTACAGTCCGTCCTATGTCATCTTGAATGTAAGGCTAAGAACTTAGTATTTTGTTCCATAGGTAACACGGTTCCAACTCTATCCTCCTGTTCAATATCTTACCCTTTCTCAGATCTGGCCTTGGGAAGGCAGATGTGAGGTCTATAGTCACTGATGGCTTGATTTGCAAGGCTAGCCGCCCCCTTGCCTTTGACTTATTTGGGGGGCACTTTATTCCGATTGGGCTAGATTGCCACCGGGTAAGTGGTCACAGGTCATTACAACTTTATTTTCTAAACACCCAAGTGTCCTCAGAGATATGATTAAATATAAAAGCAAGATTAGCATAAATATCTAGATATAATTAGGTAGATTTCTTGCAAATTCCTGTCTCAGATTTCTCTTCCATGTAATCCTCCCGAGATGCGAAGACTTTCTTCAACAGATTTTAAGTTTTGTACTTTATGTCAAAAGTTCTTTGTGTGTGTGTGGGGGGCACACATAGATCTCATCTATGGCTTTTCCTCGTGTGACAGAACCTGCTCTTTCTTTCTCTGCTCTGACGCCTCCGGGAAGATAGTATTTTGATGACTTGGGCTTGCTCGTTTAATTGATGACGCCGTGCTCAGCACGCCAATAGCCTAAATTTCTCCCTCTCTCTCGCCCCTAGTATAAAGGAGAAATCACCTTTCTCTATCAACGTGACTGCCACAGGATGGTTTGGAGGATGTGAGTCCACATCAGCGGTGCAAGTTGATGACATGCCATGTTTTTGCTAAGGAAAAAGTCTGTCCAACTTGGCCGACCTGTCTGAGGAGATCAGCAATGAAGCAGCCGTTCCGTGGATGGCACAAACACCTTGCCTTTTTTGAAAGAGGCTGCTTTTGAAGCACCATGAACTTGCAAAACTATTAGTTCATATTGGAATAAAACTTCAGGCTGAGTGTGTTTTCAGGACCAGGAGAAAGCTAGAGACATGACGTAGTCTCGAGGCTGATGCTGAGCGAGCCTAGCAGTCATCTGCCGGGAAGCCTTGGCAGAGGAGAGACTTTCTTCCACCGGCACGGTTTACTCTAGATTACTTCTTAAACTCTTCACTCCAGATTAAGTTCCGGAAAAACATACTCATTGTCCCTTTCACAAAACCAACGCTCTAGTGTCCAGTTGTTTATGTTCCCACTCTTCTTAAAATAGTGGGATCGTAGGTAGTTTTATATTCCACTCTTTTCACTTATATCATGAACATCAACCCATGTTATTAAATACTCCTTCGACTATATTTTAACAGCTTTGAGACAGTCTTTCACTTAAACGTACCGTAACTTAACTAATCCTCTATGGCTGGTTATACAGTTGTTTCCCCCAATTTTTTACCACTACACGGCAGCAAATATTCTTATCCATTAATTTTTTTTAAATTATATCTCTGATCCTGTTCTTAGAATAAACTTCTTTAAGTAGAACTGCTGGGTGAATGGGGTAGGAGAACTTCTGAGGGCATCTCTACATATTGCTAAATTGTCCTATGCCCATTTCCCATGCGTAAAATGGTTGGTGACATTGCTTGAAGGTTCCTATGAGAAAAGTCCATTATCAAATTGATGGGAAGCAGCAATTTCTGTTATCTAAGGAAATCTATTGTTATCATGACTGGAATGGGTTCTTTTGTCTGCCTGAATGGTGCTGATCATTGAGTTTCAGGTTAAGTTAATGAGATAAACTGTCTGTGGCAAAGGTTGGGAAATACACGTATTCTCCACCAAGCAAGGCCTGGCTGCCAGGCATGCCTTTCTATAACTCCCATCCCTTATTCTTACTTCCCTCCCACCCCCCCAGGAGAAGAGGCTGACAGCAGAAGAGTCAGGGAACTTGGCCAAGTCCAGTGGTTGGCAAACCACAGCCTGTGAGCCACATGTGGCTCTTTGGCCCCTTGAGTGTGGCTCTTCCACAAAATACCACGTGCGGGCGCTACCTTGATAAGGAATGTACCTGCCTATATAGTTTAAGTTTGAAAAATTTGGCTCTCAAAAGCAATTTCAATTGTTGTCCTGCTGATATTTGGCTCTGTTGACTAATAAAAGTTTGCCGACCACTGGCGTAGTCCTTAGAATCTGACATTGTTGAGTTCAAAGCCTGACCTTGTGCCTTGGTTGCTGAATAACTGTGAGCCAGCTTGTAAAGCCAGTGGCCAAGGTCACCACCATAGCCACCTGGCTCATGCAGGTTCGCATTTGATTCGGACAGTCGGTAATGAAACAAGAGTCAAGAACTGGTGAGCCATCATCTTTAATTCTAGCTTGCACCCAGCGGGCAAGTAAAAACACACACTGGGCTCCAAAACCCACTCATTCAGTGCTCACAAAGCTACTGACTTATCCGAGTTTCCTAGAATCAAAGGTTTCTAGCTCACCAGACTTATTCACCTGTTTCCCATCTCCTTCTCTCTGCACAAACTTTGCACAAACTGGCTTCTTCCTCAGCACTCTGCCATCTTGGCTGCTTCTCCTGGCCTCCTCCATGTGGCCTTTCTTTGTTCTCCTCTCTAATACTAACCTCAGAAACCAAGAGAGAGCAAGCTCCCCGTCTGCCCCACTTTATAGTGTAGAAATCCAAACCTTTAATCCAATCTACAAACAAGGAAATCTCTGATACAAAGTCACTTATCTGAGACATACTGGGAGGATTCCTCATGAGAGTGCCCCAACCCACATCATCCAATCTGTCAAGGGTATGGGGAAAAGCTTACTCTTAAAACTAAGGCTTAGGCTATAACAACCCAGCCTGCCCACAGCCTGTCCCCCAAAACACATTAATATCAACGAACTTCCAAGTGGGTAGTGCCATCTTTAACAAAATGAGCATAATATATCTTATCTGCCCAACACAGCCTAATTTTTCTCATCCATGTAAGGTGGATAATAGCGCCTCAGTTCAAAAGATACATGGGGATGAAATGGGACAATATACTTATCACAGGAAGTACTCACTTTTGAAAATTAGTAATTCTATGCTCACAACTGCATATGAAACTAGTATTTGGGGAGCAGGTGAAACCAGAGAGAAACCATCCATTTGGGAGCAGAGGTTTCCGAAGCTCACAGTGTTCTTAGCCCTTTTCGTTGGTAAGGCAGTTGCAAGTCAGGATGTAGATGTCATCATCATCATCGTTATCATGGTGACAGATAAGGAGTAGGGCCCCAGAGATAAGGGCTCGGTCACCAGAAGGGCTGTGCCGCCCGCTTGGTGCTCAGTGGTGGTTTCAGTGTGAGTTCTAGGCCTTCGTTCTCCCGACAACCCTACTCTGCCTCCCTGGGCAACAGGTCTGCTGGAGGAAGAACTGGCCCAATGCCTTTCAGTTTCAGGAGTCCCTTATTTGCCCTGGACATACGGGCAGGGTGTTTCCGCCGGGGGAAGCATTCTCCACAGTATGCAGAGCATCTGCTCCATCAGAAACGGGTTCCTCTGAATCCATTCCTTGCTCTTGCTGACCACAAACAAACAGCTGCAGAGGGACACACGGACGTTGGGATTTCGGCAGGACGGCTGCCCACTTCAGCGCTGCATCTCAAGCCTGAATCAGGCAGGAGGCCAGGAATCCCAGCTCAGTCCCAGTTGGGAATGGGAAAGAACAACCAGGACTTGGTCTGCTCTGCTTCCCACCCCAGTGGATGCCGTTGTGTTTACAGCGGCACAGGGCACAGGAAGCACCGCCCTGACTCTGATGTCCTCCACGCCAGGCATGCGCGTGGGCAGGGACGTTCAACTTGACCCTTCCTATTTAGTTCCAGGTTTAGGGCACATGCAGGGAGGATAAAACATAGTTCTAACATGAATAAAATGGACCACCTTAGGGGAAGCTTGGAATGTGTAGTTTTGCCTTTGGGATGCCATGGGGTGGTAAGGAACTCATAATGCTGGCTTAGTCTTTAGAACATCCTGAAGTGATTCCTCGCCATCCAGGTCAGCCAAATGTTTTTCCCTGTCCCCTGTGGATCTATGAGTATGACCTCTGTCAGGGAAAGACATGCTTCCCACTCCTGGTTACATGATGAGCCACTGGCAAAAGCAGAAAAGGATCCCAGAATTCTGGCTGGGAATCCTGAACTGAACCAGGACTGCTGAGGCCAGCCTTCCATGCTGCGTGCGTGCACACACACACACACACACACACACACACACACACACACAGGTTGTGGCAGCCAGAGCAGGTGCAACAAATACAACAAACAAAGCAAGGCTGCCGCCCCTCTCGTAGGACTGGAGCTTTATGTGTCCACGTGTGAGTGTTGGTCTTCGCTGTTCACAGTGGCTGCATGTGGGTTCTGTGCAGGTGGGAGTCAGTCACACTGGGGCTGGACCCATAAACCCACTGCCTGGCTGACCCTTCACTCTGCCCTCTGTTCAATTTAAACAAGGAGGCCATTAGTCTGTGCCTTAGCGAGCAGCCTAGTATGCAAACACAAACCTAAACCTGGAAATGCCTCAAGATTAAGAAATAAAAGCCTAAGGACAACCAATCACCAACAGCCACCTAAACTCTTCCAATTAAGGCAAATGACTAAGCTACAGCCAATCAAATCATACCCTTGCTTGGCTGCCGCCTTTTCTCTATAAAAGTCTCACCTTGAGCTCTAGTCCGGGGAGTGCTCCTTACCACCTCCAATTTGCTGCTTCCTGATCTGAATCAATATTTACTCAACTAAACTCTTAAAAAATTTTAATATGCCTTAGCGTTAACGCTTTTTAATACCTCTTTACCCTGCTCTACCTTTTTCTCCCCATAGCATTTACAACTGTCTACCATGCTATCTAATTGACTTTTGTTTTTTATATTTAATGTCTGCTAGAACATAAGCAGCACAAGGCCAAGAATAGCTTCTTCTCCTTCTCCTTCTCCTTCTTTTGTATACGGATATATTTTAAGTACCCAGAAGGAGAACTGGCACACCACAGGTACTCAATAAATATTTGTTTAATGAATGCATGTTTCTCAGCCATTCTAATTTAGTTTCTAGTTAAGCAAATGATAAGTCCACCGGCCAAGATCTGTTCATCTATTTGAAATATGTCCTCCCAGCCTCCCCCCCTCAGGCTCAAAGCTGCTCCAGGCGTCCACAAAGCAGTAAGCTCTGACACCAGCCAAACAATCACTGTCACTTGGTACAATTGAGGAGGAAGTAAAATATTTACAGAAGCAGGAACTCTGGGGGGCAGTAGCCCTGGTTCTTTTCACTTAACTAATGATGCCCACTGACATACACCCCCCCCCCACACACACACTCTGGCATTTATTTCAGAAGCATAACAAGCCAGAGTAGGATTGTGATCATGACTCAAGACTATTCAAGGTTTTTTTTTTTTGAGAAATCTGCAAATTGCTTATATTGCCACCAACTAAAACGAGAGGAGGTCCTTCCATCCTCAAAACACCTCGCACATTCGTGTTCAGTAAATGTTTGAGAAGGATCTGGAAAGTATGCAGGAGAACAGAGAATAAAAATAAAATCATGCCAAAGCTGGGTATCTTATAACTTCTCCCCGTTGCTCAAGAGTAAGTATAATTAGGGCAAATATATAATTTTACATCCAGAGCAGGACAAGTGGCACAAAACTGGGATTTTGGGGGCCGATTTGACATATCACTGTCTTAGTTATAATCAGCTTCTGTCAGACGATGGGAGAGGACCAGCAAAGATTAGTTAGCCCATATGAAATGTCAAAAGCTTTGTGGTTTGCATCCTATTTAGTTTGAATCCAAGGGTCACAGATGTTGATCAAAATATTCATATTGCCAATTTACACTAATTTCACTAGTTTGTAAGTATCAGGCAAGACTGTTCAAAAAATGACCTAGCAAATTAACCAATTCCCCCCATTAGTTTCCCACTCTTTAGCATGACAATATCAGATAGCCCCTTAAAGCAAAGGACAGTCAAGCTGTGTAACTGACATGTGCTGATTCCTCCTCCGAGAGGCAGCTGTGTATTTACCACCAGGCGCAGCCCGCAGCCCCTCCCTCCCCAGCAGACCCCCATTTTTCAGTTCTTGTGGTACAATGAGAATAAGTGTAAGAGGACCCTGATGTTCCGGAGGGACCAGGCAGTCTGAAGAGGTACGTCTTCAACATCATTAGCAGTTCATCTTCTAAAACCTCGGGGCAGCCCCTAGGCAGCCCCTCCTGCAATCTCCCCTCCTCCTACCCCCACCCTCTCTTTGGTGTGGGCTTATCAAATTAATGAAGCCTATCTAGACGGAGGAAGTTGGAGTAGAAGACAGTGGTTTAAGAGCAATTCAATGCCAGCCCCCCCCCCCCCCCCTTAGAAAGAAAGTAAAAATAACAGGGAGAAAAAACCCAGAATATTTTTCTCTTAGAATGAGGGGAAGAGGGAAGGGAAATGGTGTTGGGGGTGGGGAAGAACTGCTGTGATTGTCTCCTGGTTCCCTGAAGGAGGAGATGTCTATTTACTTTCCCTGCCTGAACATTTGCATGTTAAAAAGGCGCAGCTCCTTTGTGGGCAGGATTTATCTGGGCCACATTTTCTACTTGACTGAGCAGAGTGCCGGGCTGAGGACTCCAGGTAAAGGACAAAGCCACTTCCGGCCACCTTCCCTCTCATCTTTTTATGAGACAGTCCCTTCTCTCACACAGAGCATGGGGGGCGGGCAGTGGGGTTTCTGGACACTGTGCTGCCTTGTGGTGGGTGGCAGAGCGCAGATCCTGCCCTCTGCCGTGGGCTGCATGGGCACCAGGCACGGAGCCCAAGGCAGGGAGTGCCCCCAGAGCCTCTCCGCATGCGGACAGGCCATTTTCAGCGGGGCTGAAACACATCAACATCTCTCATCACGTCACTGACCTAAATATAGACACTGACTTCAAGGGGATAGGAGCTTGCACGTTCTTTTTATACCTGCAGAAGCTGTGGAGCTCGTCAGACAAGCAGTGGCAAGGAGGAACAATAGTGAACCAGCAAGATGGGAAGGCGGACTAGAGGAGAGGAGTGTTCTAGAATTATCACTGTGACCAGCCCATCACAGTTTCTCAGCCTCGCACCAAGCCTCTTCTGGAATCCTAACCCCGGGGTTGGTTGGGATGTCGCTCTGGGCGTGGCTTGGGGGCCCTCACCAGGTTTTTCCATGGGGAGCCCTGAGGAAGGAAGGGGTGTGTGCCATAGGTCTTCCTGGCTAAGCGAGGCTGCTTCTTTACTGGGCAGGCAGGTCTCTGATTCAGAGAGCAGGGCCTGCTGATGGAGAAGCCACGCTTTCCCATCTGGGATGAGCCTGCTGTGGGTTTCTGGGGGCCTCTGCAGCAGGCTTCCCAAGTAGCCATGCTCAGCCACCGTGCTTCCCAGCCCTCTGCTTCAGCATGCTGAGTCAACTCTTCTGCATCCTTTTAGGCAACACCTTCCTAAAACTCTGGAAGGTTGGCGTGGGCTGGCTTACTTATGCCACATGGGGTATCAGGAAAGTTCCTGTTCCCCTACAGTATGGACTTGGGGTTGCATAGAACCTTTTAAGGTTATGTTCATAATGTCACTGGACTGGCTTTGTTATGGCAACTGGCCCTGCCCTCCCTAGTAGGGAACCTCTGTGTTCTTGACTCATTCAGCAGAGATCCCAAGAACAAGGCCAAGTGACAGCTAGCATGAGAACAAAAGCAAGTTTTATTCAGGTACAGAAAAGGAGGCTCAGATATGTCTTTCTCTCCTGCCTCAATAAGAGTGTGTGTGTGTGTGTGTGTATAAACTTGGGGATTATTCACCTGCTGGCTGAAGAAAAAGGCTGTATTAGAAGCTTTTATGAGCACGAATCCCATAACCAGGGATCCTGGGAAAGCTATCTGAACCAAACATTAAGTATGGTGAGAAAGTGTCCTCAGCCATTAGGACACAACCATGGGCTATCAATACCTGAGGGGAAGTCACACATGTCTCACATACTTCCAGCGCTCATCCAGTTCCCTCAGACAACTATGTGCCAGAGCACAACCCACAGGGAGGCTCCCAAGGTAACATAATTGCCTGCTGTTCGTGACGGGGCGAGGGCTTCCGGCTTAGGCTGTCCACAACTCCTGAATTCAGGTGGATACACAAACTCTTTCATGTTGGCAAAGTGTCCACATGTGCAGCTGCCAGCTTGTTTCAAAACAAGCTGCATGTCCTTGCAGGAACACATCACACTATCACCCAAAAAGCCCTGTCCCTTGGAAAAATAACAGTGGAAGAGAATAGGAAGAACACATCTCATACAAGAGAATATAAGGAAGCGAAAGGCACCACTGCAGATGAAATAAAATAAGAACAACGGAAAAAGAGCCCCAACAAGAACTGAGAACAAAAAGAAATCAGAAGCTCCAATTAAAAACGAAACAATGAAGAGAAGGTTTGGGCTAAGGCAGACCTACCTGTGTGTGCCTGAGGTGGGTACCATCTCTGAGCAGGACAGCCTGGGTATCCACATCTTTGTGGCTTCCCTGGTGCTCAGGGCTCTTCTGAAAAGTGCGACTGAATCAGAGCATAGACAATAGGGAGCTACATGTTCTCAGAGGTAAAGACGACAGAGCGGTGACTGAAAAAATGCCCCTGGATCTCCACAACCAGTGTTAGGTTATCAGAACCAGAGCACAATCTAGTAGCTTTGTGATTTGTAAAAGGAAACACCCCCAGGAATGCCCTGCACTAACAGAAAGGCTGCTGGTGGTCGATTCTAAAAAGGACCTGACGGTTGGGTACAGGTGCAGGTACCTGGAGACTCTGACACAGTAACAGGCAAGTCTTTCTAGAAAGTTTGCCTCTACTGGGTTTCAGCTTCCCTATGCAGACCTTTAGAGATAGATACACTCTCTGGGCCGCTGCATGCAGTGAAAAAATACCAGGGACTAAAGGGGAAAAGAAAATAGGCAATAATTTGGTCAAGAATAAATATGCCCAGAGTCATTTTCCCCAATCCAATATCTTTGTTAATTAAGCATTTTCCAACCTGTGCTGAGAATACGAGTAGTAATCTAATACTATCCCACTCATTACTAATAAAATATATTTATGAAATGGAAATATAATGTGCCTATTTTCAAAATGTGGTTATAAATGACTTACTCTCTAAGCCACAATTTAAAATGGTTTGAGAAATGAGTCTTTAATAAAGAACTGATGAGGGTGATGACTGCTGATAATAATTCTATTTGGTGAGATTATGTGGTTTGCTATGGCAATCTGAGCTGAGGTGATTGCCTCAAAAATTACTGCAAGTAACTAATATAGAAAAATTTAATTGATGATAAATACAGTCGTGGTCTCTCAACTCTTGAAAGAGTGAGCATGTAATTGAAGAATCCAGCATGCTCTCGTCTGCTGATTACATTGGTCATTACAGCGCTATCGGGATGCTATTTGTTTGACATATCTGCACGTAGTAGGGACTTGAAAGGTAAGTGGCTAAGCATCTACAATTATTTCTCACTGTGCATTCCTATATGCAATTATAGTTCATCATAAATCCATGAACATGTAGTGGTAAAAATAAGACCAATTATAATATGGCTTAGGATAGAGCCATCATGGTATTTACAATAGTCAGTGACTAGACATTCAGCATGGTCAGAAAGCCCTCACACGAGGACACCAGGATCTTGTCTGAGCTTTTTAAAAGGTAAAAAAGAATAAACCAAACAAACCCTGAAGCTTCCTTTTTCTTAGTGGTATTACTACACTAATAGGTCAGAATGTCCTGACTTGAGCAAAGCATTTGACATAACTTCTCTCTGTATCCATTTGAACAAAGCATTTTAAGTGGACTGTCAGAACTGCAGGACTCTGCAACACATATAATCTTACTAAAGTCTAGGCACTGTCCTAGACAGTAGAACGCCACAGAAAAACAAACAAACCAAACCCTGACCATTAAGCAGTTGAAAGTCTAGGGAGGCCAAGCAAATGAACCACAGTTAAATGCAATGAGATCAAGGTCAAAAGTGGGCTAAGAGAAGGCTTTGAAGAAGAGGCGATTCTTTTTCTTTCCAAAGTATATTTTAATTTCTGATAAATGATGGTCTTTATAATCTAAAAAAAAAAACACCCACAAAAGAAACAGAGAGAACACATGGAATGTTGGCATCGAAAGCTGGCTCTGGGGTGGAAACCGCCCTATGTCCATTTATGCGTGTATTTTTCTTCCCGTTTCCCCCAGTCTTGTTGGGGTATATAGCTGGGACAGCACTGTATCAGATTAAGGTGTACAGCATAATGATTTAACTTACACCTATCGTGAAATGATCACCACAATATGTTCAGTTAACATCTATCACTTCATATAAGTACAAAAATAAAAATGAAAGTTTTTTTCCTTGTGATGAGAACTCTTGGGGGTCTACTCTCGCACCGACTTGCAGATGCACCACACAACAGTGTTAAACAACGTCATCACATTGTGGGTTTCGCGCCCCCCCCCCCCCCAGTACTTAACTGCTCCCTTAACTGGAAGTTTGGACCTTTTGACCCTCTTGACCCCAACCCCCTCACGCCACCCCCCCTTGACACACAAGTCCGGTCTATGGAGCGATTCTTGCTTTAAGCCTTAAAGGAGCAGTGGAAGTTTAGGAGGTGGCTAAAGTGCGGCAAAAGCCTCAGAGGCAGAGGAGTCGACTGTGAAGACCCAGGAGCTCCCTGTTTGAGGAACTGCAGAGGCGGTGCTGGCGGGGGTACCAGGGAGGGAGAGGAGATGAGGCCCTGAAGGTTGACAGAGGGCCAATGATGAAGTTGGATGACACACGAAGGGGTCTGGACCCTACTGTGCGGTGATGGACAAGCCCTGAAGGGGTTCTGCGCTCTGTTTGTATTAGTGATTTGTACTCTGGTAGAGTGGGCAGGAAGAATGACAATTACAAGGAAAAAAAAATGTTGCCAAGCCAGGAGAGTTAGGTATTAACACTTGACTACGCAGATGCACAAACGTTAACTGCTCTTGTACTGTCTTAGGAAAATGCTGTCTAAATGTGGTTAATATGAAAAGATTCGAGGTTTTCAATTGATGCAAAGCACCTTTAGGCTACAGGCAAAGTGTGATGATTTTTATTGAACTCTGCATTGGTCAAATGACATCTGGGATTTTATATATAGATCTGAGAATCCCATTAAAAAAAAAAAAGATATCAGTTATTACGAGCATGCCAGAAAGAGGACAGCCTTCTTGAAAAAGGTCAGCCACTCAGGCTAAAATAAGGGATAGGGGAAGAAATTGAGAGTGTCTAAGTTGGGAAAGAGAGGAAGAGAACTAAGAAGGATTTTGTTAGTTCTCTAACGAGGGCATATGAAAAAAAGGGGTAGATTCACCCCGCGTCACACGAGAAGAACAAGGTGGAGCTTATATGGAGACTGATTTCAGCTGAATGCAGGGAAGGACTTTGAAATCGCTCCGTATCCAAAAGGAATGACAAGCAGTGACTTGACAGCCATTCTGACAGAGTTGTGGAAGAGATTCCTGCTTTTGGCAAGAGGTTGAGCTAGATAACCTTGACAATCCTTCTACCCACCGGTTCTATATAAAATGTCAATATAACCTGGCTATGTCAGATAGCTATAATTTCAAACTAACGAACGAACCCATATAATTTACATTTCTGAAAATCTTACGTTTAAAACAATCACCAACTATGTCTTCACGGAGTGCCAGTTTTTGAAGAGGATAAACAAGATATCCTCTCTCCTTTTCTTAAGGACGCATGCAGGCTGACCCCAGCGGCTACCGCTGACTTTTTATGAAATTGGGGATTGATCCCAATTTGGCATTATGTATATTTCGCTCCATGCGACGCACCTGACCATAAGACACACCTGACCATAAGGGTTTTAAGGAAGAAAATAAGAAAAAAAAATTCTGAACCAAATGGTGTGTGTTAAAAATATTTAATAAAATACTGTATTTTTTGTTCCATAAGACACACAGGCATTTTCCCCTCCACTTTTGGGGGAAATGAGTACGTCTGATGGAGTGAAAAATACAGTAATTAGCTGGAATCAATCAGACATTGTTTTATTAACAGTGGAAGTTGGAAGGTAGGCCGAGGACAGTAAGGATTCCTCTGAGTTACGAAACCAGCAGAGGTTGATACCTGATAAAGAGCTTAGCACAAGTCAGGTATTCCACATTCTGGCTTCTGAACTATGAGATTTGCAAAAACATGAGAAGTTTTTTTTTCTAAATTTGTACCAGTGATACCATTACGATTACCCAAACCCCTCAGAGAACGGGTAAGTTTCACCTTTCACATGCAAGGGACCATCTATGAGGTCATGGTGAAGAGGTGTCCAATTACTTGTTACTAACCCAGTCAGAAGTATCAATTTCATGCACCAGAGATCTATTGCCACCTATTATTTATTATAAAATCCTCAGGGTAAAAATTAACTTTAAGCTGCTGTTGTAATGATTTTTAAAAGCTCAAATGAAGGTCTTAGGTTTTGTTTTTGGGGAAAATAATCCTTAAAATCTCAAAAATGAAAAAGTATGAAATTAACCCAATATTCACTGCCACCAAGTGTCCCAAACCCAAACTCTGATGGGGGCCTTCGCCATGAGACGCTTCTGCTCACCAGAGTCAGTTTTCCTTCCTGTCCGATAAACACAAGGCCCCTGCTTACTGATAAAGGCATGCTATATAGCAACATTGTCTACCACTGACCAAGAGGTGGGGCCTGGCTGATTCTAGTGACCATGTAAGAACCAGGAGAGTAGTTTCCACCGGACAAAGGCACCACCTACACGGACACAGGGGAGTGTAACCTGAGACCTGGGTGCAGTGTGCCTTCTCTTCAGTGCAGAGGAAGAATCTCTGAGTGTGTGCCCAGGAGGGAAACAAAAATCAAACCAAACACGAGAGCCTGACAAACAAAAGCCGGCACCATCCCCGGGAGTCTCTCCCCACATATTTTAATAAGGATTTTCTCCACATGGGAGGGAGGAGTCGGATGTAGTTACTCTCTGTACCTCTCATCTCTCCGGAGAGAGAAGAAACAGTTAATACAGTAGGAATGTCGCCTGTTGTCTTCCTAACCTTCAGCCTCAAAAGTCAGGGTGCACAAAAGTTACCCCTTAAAAACACTTTTTTTTTTTTTAAGGAAAGACCTTCATATTCCAGTAAAACACGTGGGAAAGCAGAGGTCCATGTGACCGCATCATCTGCCCAAACCAATGATGCTCAAGGTTGCCTGGCAATAAGTTGAAGTGGCTGATATTGGTGTGCTTCCTCCTGTGACCAGCATGGGCTCTTTCTCTTAAATTTTAAATAATAAACTTGGAAGAAAGGAGACACATCTCCTTCATGTCTAGCTATGAAGAACAACAACAGGCCAGAGAGCGTAACAGTAATTTATGACTTTGCTGGTATGTTATCATCCACAGTAAGTGCAACTGGAAACTGCCAATTATCTCATAAGAGGGGGGCCACCTCTCGTGTAGCAGTGACTACGGTCAGGTGCGGCGGGCAGCCAACCCGTCACGCCACCAGCAGAAACGAGCCGGGTAGCATGGCAGGGAAAACAAACACAGTCAGGCTCCAGCACTGGAGCTGCCCAGACTCTGGCTTGGGGACCAGGGAAGGGGCAGAAGAAGATAGAGAAAGAAAGGAGGGGGGCAGGCAGCATGGGGAATCGCCTGGGGCAGTCAGTAGGTCACACGCACACGGTGCCCCGGTGGCAAACTCAGTTTACAAAGAGACATCTGTTCCATTACTCCGATGCATTGTGGCTAATTACATCCTGGCCCGTCTGTGAAATGACAGCCACTTATTCTCCAGTGAACCGTGAAATCTGTACATGTTCGATTTGGGGAGTGGGCTAGCCGGGGAGCAGAGGGGGTGAGAGGAGAGGGGAGCGGCCAGGAAGAAAGAGAACAGACAGGCAGAAACCCAAGAACAGGCACTTTGGGGCAAGACATCGCGGACCTCCTGGAAGGACTAGGATGAGAACTAGTGTTCCTGAGCCGAGTCACAGGCAACCAAGTATAAGAGCAAGCACTGGTTCTCACAGCTGTTGCTTTTCCTTCCTATTCTAAGATTGCAGTGCCGGGGCTGGCTGCTTCCAGTTCTCCAGCATCATGACCCCAGGGCTGTGGCTCAGGGAAGAGCCGACCTGCCCATTTGCTGCCGTCTCAGTCTCCTGGGGCTCGTACACAGAGGCAGCTGGCCGGCACCAGGGCAAGGCCGCAAGGGGGTGAGGCTAGCTGTTCTCCCAGAGTATCTTCAGAACAGTCAATAGCTGGGGACACGCATTAAGAGCAAAGTGTCTTTGATAGATGGTGGGTAGGGGAGGGCTTCCAGGAGAATGGGAAGAAATCTTCACCAAGGATTTTTAAGAGGGAAAGTCAGTGGAAGAAACTGGGGGAGGGGGGGAGTGGGCAGTGGCAGCAGCGGGGGAAGGTGCTCCCCCTGCTTTGGTTGTCATTAAAACTCATCTGAACTGAAACCCCCAGTCAGTTCTCTAACATGGTGACAGGCACCAAGAAAAACGGAAATGGAAAATGCAGTACACTGCCCTTTGGAAATGAGACTTCCATCCACGGTGGGTTTCAACAGGAAGCGTGTCTTGGTTCCTGAACAAAAGCTTTCTGCCACTGCGTCCGCCCTCCCGTCAGAATCTCCATCCAACAACGGGCGGTACTGTGGGTTCTGAGTGTGGCTATGCAGCAACCTTTCTTCCCTTTGCAACAATACCATCTTCTGTGGATCACAGTTGCTGGCTGGAAGGATCTGGCCAGCGCTCCAGAGGGGAAGGTCACCTGTCACTTGCACTAGCTGCCCCTGCCACGACACAGCCTGCCCTCCTCTTGGACACCTAAGGTACCACCTCTCTGTGAGGCCTGGGGGTTCCCCACAACCAGCCAGTACCATCTGTGAAATGGTGCTTTTCAGGCTTGGAGCTGCCCAACACGCATGGGGGTGGGGCTGCATTAGATGCAGACTCTGGTAGGTGGGTCCCCGGTGGGGCCTGAGCATCTATCTGCATTTTAACATGTTCCAATGGGAAGCTGCTGTGGTTGGCTCCCGGTATATCCGCAAAGCTCTAAAGAGTCTGCCCGATATGACTGGGTGAGCGAGGCGGGCAAAATGAAAGAATAAAGCTGAGCTCGTTGAACAAGAAATACTGCATATAATCGTTGAGAATTTGACTACTTTTGAGTCAAAGTAACTTTCGTAACGCTGTTGGCCACAGAGATCATCGAAGGGTGACCACCCCTTTCTGGGACAGAGACAGGAGGGGCATTCAGCTACAGAGAAGGGTGCAAAGCCTGAGATGCGACCTGATTTCATGTTTATTCCAAGAAGTTAATATTGTTCAGTTCACAAGGGAAAAGGATGCTGCAAGGGGGCCTGGCTTCCCTGTTGGATCAAGGACACAAACCGCTCTGGCAAAAGTCTCAGTAATAGGAATACAGGAGAAAGATCCCTGGGGTGGGGATGGGAGGTCTCCCCTCATCTGACACGTGTTCTTGAAGAGTAATTTGGATTTAACTAGAGTTAACCAAAGTTTAACTAAAGAACACGTGTTAGCTTGGAGCAGAGGCTAAGGGAGACAGGTGACCCCTTCATCCCAGCTCAGAGATGGCCATGTATCAGCAGTGTGCCCCAACACCCTTGGGTTCCCTGTATTGTATATTTCCGTCCTGTGTCAGGAGTCGGTGAGGTTTGGCTCAGGCTTCAGGGTGTCTGATACTATACCACAAATACTAAGCGTTCAGCGAATGTCTGAGTTACGCATTTATTTATTTCTTGATGTGCCCTACGACTGATCTTATTTTGGTCCTCGCTGTATTTTGTCCTCCTAGACTCTAAAATCTATGGGTTTTTAAAGAAGTCTATCACTAGTCTGGGAATGGATTTGCACACGGGTAGTAACAGACAGATAACGAGGGTAATATTCCACCTTCACAGGCTGAGGAACTAGTTTTAAGGCTGAAAAGAGTCTGGGAATCATCTAATCTGACCTCCTGGTTTTACCAGTGGGGACTGTCCCCATTTTTACTCAATGACCTATGGTCACTGAGGCAAAATGAGTAACTGGGGAGTGTCAGCTCTTTGACTATAACCCAATTTTCCTAACTCTCATTTGGGAATATTTTCTCTTATCATATCCTGCTATCTCTCACCCAAAGTCTAGTATAACTTTTCCAAAGAAGCCCTTCATATCCTTTGTGCAATAACAAAAGATTCAAATACTATTTCCACGAAGAAGGAATTTATTGGGGCTCAAAGAAGCAAATCTAAATGCAAAGATTATAAGAAAAATTCTACCTATATAATGGAAAAGAGAGTAGCCTTATACTTAAGGGAGCTGATATTCACGTTTTTATGTGTACCCTTGAAGTTGTCAAGGAGCCCCAGGTGAGGAGGTCTGGAGGGCTGTGCTAGAGGGGGGTCTATTGGGGTCTGCAAAGTAGTGGATCACACAGAAACTGATCAGGGAAGCCAGTGAGGATGGAGCATCATCGTGGCCCTGCGCTCTCTACGGCTGAAATGCCGGTAAGAAGACATCAAGACTCACCATTCTGTCTCCTTCCTCCATAGCAGTTTCTGCAGATAAACCACATTACAAAATGCACCACACCTGACCTGTGGTGGCGCAGTGGATAAAGCGTCAACTTGCAATGCTGAGGTCGACGGTTCAAATCCCTGGGCTTATCCGGTCAAGGCACCTACGAGAAGCACCTACGAGAAGAAACTACTACGAGTTTTCCCGCTCCCCCTCCCGCTTCTCTCTCTCTCTCCTCTCTAAAATCAATTAATAAGATATTTTTTAAAAATGTGCAAAAATAATACATACATAAAAAACAGGGAAATACATATATAAGAGAAAAAATAGTGTTACAGAGACCAAGCATCTGTATTCCAGCCACTCCATCAATTTGTCTGCTTTACAATCCGATTGCCAACCCATCCGAAACAGGAAGAGACAAAATCTTAAAAGGGCAGTTGGGAGAAATGCTTCAATATAATAAAATCACAGGCCTACACAGTCTAAGATGACATCAGCAGGAGTTAGGTTGATGACGGGAAATACCCTCAGAGGGTTGTTATGAGAACTATTTCCAAATCAAAACAACAAATATACTCAACTTTATTCGATTATCAACTTCTGCTGTCTTAATGCTATGTTCAGGGGTGGTCAGGTTACCAATTAAAAGATGAATACCATGGTTCCAGCAAGCAAACCCCAGGAGCTTAGCAAAGTGCTGGAGCTCAACTTTGATAGCATGACAAGGAGCCCTGCAGGAATACAGTCATTCCTCACCATATCATGGTTCACTTTTCACGGTCTCACTGTATCACGAATTTTTAAATTGTATATATCTAATTTTGTATTGCAGGATTTTGTGGTATATAGGTATTTTTATATATTTATTATTTTAATTATTTTTGCAGTAAAATTAAGTATTTTCTAGCCTAAAAATTGGATACAATATAAAAATATTAATATATATAAATAATAAAATAAATATAAGGTTGCTACTTGGCGGATTTTTGCCTATCATGGTGGGGTTCTGGAACCTAACCCCCACGACAGATGATGAACCACTGTATGCTCTGAAAATATGCAAAGTTAGGTAAACAATCAGAGACAGCAAAAGCTCTGAGCAGATGAGAGTCCAGGGGCCTCTCTGACCTGTATTAGAAACAGTGCATGCTGGAAACAGCAAACAGCAGGATAAGATTCAGCAACAAGAAATGTTTAGGCTCTCAGAACAGAGATTAGAAGTCAGCATGGTCCTTGTCCTTGACTTCACCCCTGAAAACAGTCTGCTTCCTTGAGTTATCTGTACTGGCTAATAACTATCTGGGTAAGGCTGGGGACAAGTCCTCTGTCTTTTGGTCTGCTGTCTGGGGCTGTTGCCTGTCCTTGACCTCTTGGAGCATGTCATTTGATCTCCAAGTAGTTCATTGTCACCGCGACAGGGGCCCTTCTCAGCTTCGTGGCACCTGGCATTTCTCCAGAGGCCAAGAAATGCTGGGGAGCATGGGCTAACTTTATTCTTGATGGACTACATCATCCCTCGTGCTTAATGAACAATACTGTTTTTATTATGATTCAACTATTTCTCTGAGAAGATGTGAGGTGCTTATAGACCTTTCATTTGTTAAAGAGCTACTAGCCCCCAACACCATCCCTAAAGCAATCTCTTTCCCCAGGAGAGCACAGTTCTGCTTTCTCAGGGTAACAGAAGGCACTGCCTCCTACACCCCAGTTACAATTATTTATATTGCTATTAATTGTAAAGACAACAGAAACCATGTTGGCCAAATAAAAGCTATGCCATTTTTCTGTAGTTGATGAAAACGATGGCGACCAAGCTAACTGGGAGACCTGCCCATATTACATTACTCTCCCATAAGGGAGCAATATGGGTTGGCAAAGACTGGGTTTATGATACCTTTTTCTAGATCGTTGTTGGAGACCATTCTGTGTGCGTCTCTCTAACAAGCCTCCCTCTGGTTCTAAGCTCCTCTTGTCTAGAAGTTCAAAGTGCTATCCATTGTGTAACAGAGACAAGTTTAAGCTCCTCTTAATATTGCTATTAACATGTATGTGAGTCTACTGTTACTTTTCAACCAGGGACTAAATTTTGAATTTTCTTTTTTGGGGGTTATTTCTGAAAAAACACAACACAACAAAACAAAACCAACGTTGCATTTCAGCAGTATTTCCCTGCCTTTCCTATAGACAGCCCCTCCTGTCTAGTATATTTTGGAGTCTAATTTGGCGGAGGACAGTATCCATTAGCTGTTGTTCAGTCCTTCTTTTTCTTCACCTCTGAGCACCCCTGCTTTGTTCACCGAACAAGTCTGGTGGGAAAAGCAACACGTCTTTCTTAGAAAAAGGGGATCTTTAAGCTTAGAAAAATGCATATCTGAGGAAAGGAAGTCTGTAAGTGTTACTGTTCAGATTCCTGAATCAAACATTTTTATTCCTGGTTCTTCTACCCATTTGGGTTTTCCATCCATTCTCTTGAGAAATTGGTGAATTGTGTAAGATTTCTGTAGGAAAAACGCTGTGATGTTATGTTTAGATCAAGATGCTGTTTTGCATATTGTAGTTCCTTTCACCACAGAACAAACTGTTATTGTTATTATTATTATTAATCAAACACTAACTGCCACTTTCAAAGCATCCCCATAGAACCAAGATGTGGTCTCCACCTATATTTCTAGCTTGTGATAGAGCTTGCCTGGCCCCTTGACACCTTCCAGGGACATAGCTCTGAAATGATTTTTGGGGACTTCTGACCTGGTGCCAAATTCGCTTAAAAACATTCACCCTAAAATAATTCACGTGGGCTAAGTGCCAAGCCTTAGCCACATTTTGGGTAGAACCAAGGCCTTTCAGGACAGCAGTTATCTGGAAGCCAGGTGGCCTGCACATCTGTAAGTCTGGCTTGAGGACACCATTTGTGTGAAGAACCTGCTGGCATGGTTCTCCCTCTGAGCCGCCTGCTCTCCCTCCCTCTCCTCCCCTACTCCTCCCCGCTCCTCCCAGGGACGAATTCTGCTTGAGGAGAGTCAGACGGAGGCTCTTGATTCGCAGCCTGCACAGAAAGTTCATCGCTGTCCACTGTCACACAAATCAGATCCAACAGAAGCAGGCGGCGGTCAAGGGCTAAAGCACTCCAGGGACACGTTCGTTACCAGAATGGGGGCTAAGAGAATCAATTGCTTTTGGCATGTTGCCCACGCCTTCTCGAATACAAACAATCACAAACTAGCTGGTCTCCTGCACACGGCTCTCCAGGCCGGTCCAACAGCTTTATTCTTTTTCACCGCGGAGGGCCCTGTCGCCTGCCGCCCTCCGCCACCTCCATCCGGGTGAAGCACATCCGCGAGCAGGGCGGCAGCGCATGGGGCGTGTACACCAGCATGCGGCCCCTCACTCCCACCCTACATTGTTTGTTGAAATAAATATGGAAATAAGGCTGAGCAAGACAGCCCGGCCAGCCAAACTGAAATAAATTCATCACTCATGGGCTCTCAAGGGAAGGAAACCGTGCATTTTTTTCTAAATGATTATTTCTGAGGCACTGAAGGAATGGCTCTATCGCTAATGAGGCCTGTACGCCATGACTACTGATTATAAATGACCTGCAAAGAGACAAGGAGAGGGTGGATACGAAGGGGAGACAGTGCGGAGGGGCCGAGCTGCAGGCGAGGCTGCTGGTGGCATTGGCCGGCAGCGGACGTGGGGCCCCAGAATCATTGCGCCTCCAGCGCTTCTGACCCAGTACTAAGCCCTGGAAGGGCGTGTGACATATTCTGTGCGTATTCAGGTGAATAGAAAAATGTCTTAAACACCCCGAAGGCAGAAAAGCATCTTGTGCACAAGCACGCAGGCTGCCGCAACCAGCTCTGTCCTGTGTCCGGACGCTCGCTTGTGGCAGCATCCCAGGCTTGGAAGAGACCTGGACGGAGGCGGCAAGGGCAGGAAACGACAGCGAAGCACCAAATGGCGCCAAGCCTCCTGGCCCCTGGGGCACTGCCCTCATGGCTGTGTGCTGGGCATACAGGAAAACACCGTTCCCAGGGGGAATCTCTCTCCAGAGCAAGCTGGTAAGTTCCAGGTCAGGCTGACCCGACAGGGAACTAAGGCTCCGGCGGGGAAAGTCTTGCTGGATCACAGCGTCGTGATTCAGCAGCACTGTTAGGTCACAGGACGTGCCGCAGGAAGATGCTCCACTGTCTCCTGGTGTGACCTAGTAAGAATCATTCCGACAGAAGGGCCCGCGAACGGTGTCAGCAGCCGTGGCCGGGGACAAAAGGCCTGACCAAAGGTGCTCTTGACAAATGAAGTGATCAGTCTCCGAGGGCCAGGGCAGAGCGAGGTGGTAGGTGCTTCTTAAAACGGATGCATTATATAACCCAAGGAAGTGCACTAATTATTCTCACGGCCTGCTGGAGAGGCAGAGGTGGGAAGGGGCCTCAGCAGCCTATCCGACGGGGAGGCTGTGACACAGCGTGAGATGTGTTAGAGACATGTGGTGGGCCTGAGGTTCCTCAGCTTAGGGTGGGCGGTTGTTCGGTCTGCTCCTTGCGGCCAGAGAGCCCACACACCGTTCCAACGGTGCTGCCCAGGCAGCTTCTCCTCTGCCACGTGCGCTCTTTCGCCTGCGATGCCTGGACGGAGGCACAGGCATACCTGGCAAAAGTGAAGGTCTGGGCTCCATCTCTCGGTGGGACCAGCGTCAAGAAAGGCATGTGCATTTCACTGGGCAGCAAGGAGCCACTGTTAGCAGAGAAAAGCAACATGCAGTGATCCCCAACCTTCCTTTCCCTCTTCCCTGCGGTGAATGCTGGTCCCAGACCTTTCTCTCTCTCCCAGCTTCTCCAGGTACAGTCAGAGGAGAAACAGGGATTCTTGGATCATCGTAACAAAGAAAAGAATGAGAAGTCACCCATTCCAAGATGCAAGCTCCTTGCCTGGCTGCTTCCAACCTGGGGCACAGAGAGAACCCCACCAGATGCCACCTCCCTCCGGGTGCCGCCACCGCTCGCTAATGAATCTGACCCCCCAGCTGCGGCTCTGAAAGGGTGCAGCCGCGTGTCAGTGTAAACAGCTGAACCCAGTGTCATGTCAAGTGGTAACAAGGCCACTGCTGGTTTTCTACAAGCGCTGTGCACTTAGCAGATAAAAAAAAGGAGCATCCTATCGCTGGCCTCCACAAGTCACACATCAACAGTGAGGAGAAACAATGCTTTGTTTGGTAGGTGTTGCTTGGAGCCAGTGATAGAAGTTAAAATTTCTTACACACTGCCCATCAGCACAACAAAAAGGCCAATAACAGCTGCATTAACAAAAATCTTTCTCTGTGTGTCCAGTGGTAAGCAGTTCAGAGCTTCCTGAGGTTCCCTCCAATAAAGAGAACTAATTACCCTCCTCAGTGCCGCCTGGGCTTGAGACAACCAGTGTCAGGAAAGGGCTCTGACAAACACATTTATTTGTCCAGGACCAAGTCCAGGGCCAGCCGCCTCCATTCTCCCTGGTATCGCAGTGCAGCCAGATGCACACAAGATCAATAAAAGGTCCCGAGTTCACCGCAGGCTAGGGGCAGTACCTGCCACCATGACATCCTAGGGAGTGCCCAGCGTTCACAGCCTGCACAGAGTCCCGCCCTGCTCAGGCCCCGTGACCAGAGGCTGCTTATAGATAGCAGAGAGGTTTGAGAGATGTCCGGCGAGGGAGGGGAGTCGGAAAGAAGAGAGGGTGGTTTTACTGATGCAAAAGTGCTAGCGTTCTAATAGAGAAAGAGGTATTTGTTGCCGTCCTTGCCCCTCACTTTGTATAAAAGGACACTGACACAGAGAAGAGATAAGTGGCTGGAGCACACACACATGTATCTTCAAAAAGGAAGAGCAGGTGCCTTTGCTGGGCATGTTCTAGGTACCAGTCATTTTCATACACATTATCGAGTTTAATCATTTCCATACTCCCAGGAGGTAGGGTTTATAGATACACATAGAGAAGAAACACACACACAGATGCACATGCACACACAGAGACACACAGATATAGACACACGCATACATACACCAAGACACACACATATACACAAGGCATATACATACACACTCACATATGCATACACAGAAACACAGTAGACTCAAACACACACACACACACAAGACACAGATACACACATATATACACACACAGACACTCAGGCATATACACACACAGACACACATGCACACACAGATACAAGCACACACACATATACCAAGACACAGATACACACATATATAGAGACATACACACAGATACACACAACACAAGCTGAGGAAAGTGAGGCTGAAGATTAATCAAGTTGCTCTAAGCCTCTAAGCCACCTCACTGGAGTCACACCTTGACCTGTTTGACTTCAGTCATTGCCCATCCCACTCTAAGCTGCTGGGCGTCCTTGTGAGCCCTGAGCCTACAGAAAGAGCCTACACAAAGCCAGGGGATCTGGTTATTCTGGGGGTTACTGCAGCACTTCTCATAGCTGCTGGGGCCTTCGGGCAGCTTTCCGCCTGTCTGAGCCCTGTTCCGAGAAGCTTCAACAAGGTGAATCAGCGAGTCTCTTTTGTCATCTGAGGATGCCTTCTTCAACTCCTGCTCCCACTAACGAAAAGGCAGGTCTAAAGCTACAGCTACAGACCCCTGCAATTCCCCAAAGTTCTGTGCACACGCAGCTGACAACAGGGCTCTGGCAATGACCTTGTTTCCCACAGGCCAACCCCGCGGTCTACTGTAGCACTCAGCATTCAATAGAAAGAACTAACTTTTGTCCAGAGGTGAGTCTGATACTAAGACGTGTTTTCTTTCTGGGTACGTGTGCTCACATTTAGAAAAACACACCAGATCATAACTTGATATATAATAATTTTGGATTTACTACCAAGTACAGAATAGTAGAACGTTTCAAAAACTCGGACCTGAAATGCCAACTTACTGTCAGCTCTTAGTCACCCACATTTAAGGACGATGCAAACATAAAAAAAACAAAACCTGGCTTGTTCACATTCACGCTCACTACATCTAGCCTATATTTTTAGATTCTCAGTGAGTGCATCAACTCTTTTATTGGAGAACTACCTGTTCATAAATACAGGGAATTATATACAGTTGTGTTTTTTTTTCTAGAAGTCAATCCTAAAGAACGTTAATTTGTGTCTTCTAATGAACCAGCTACTACCCCGAGTTTAATAGCCAAAGCTCTCTTGCTTGGTCTGGTCCAGTCCTAGTCTGGATCCCGGATGTTTGGTGATGGAAATGTCCCTTCCTTTCTGGAGACCTCCCTCAGAGGCCTGATGCGGTGACTTCCTGTGGTCATGGAGAGAACCCCAACCACCAAAGACATGAGCTCTGTCCACAGGGCCCCTGGGAGGTGCCATTTTGTCTCCCATCGCACCGCACTGACATTTTAAAATTAGGACTCCATAACCCCAATGAGATCTAAAAACATTCTGAATCAGCTAATTAATAAATCAATTGCTCTTCAGGATGGCATTCATCACCTTCACGACTAATAAGTGAGGCGAGGTTAGCGTGGAGGACTGAGGCTGCGCCGTCCGAATCCAGGAGGACCCACGTGGGCGGACCGCTCCTTCCGCAAGCGCCCCGCTCAGGCCCGGAGCTCAGTGCCTGCAGGCTCCTGTGTGCACCCTTGTGCGTCCACCGGGGCAGTTTCACCGATGGAGACAACTGCCGGGATAATGAGTCGTGGTCTGAAAGAACGAAGTACCCGCATGTCCCTAGCAATCAGGCCCTTGCTGTCCCATATGGTGGTCGTAATTGAAACATCCTTCTGGTCACACTGTTGAACTAAGATTAAAATCAATTAGATGCCACCGTTTCAATGGTGGTGGCAATTCTGGTGTCTTTATCTTGTTCATTAGGCACAGATATGATGTGGGTATGTGTGTGTGTGTATGTGTATGTGTGTGTGCGTGTGTGTATGATAATAGCATGCTGGGCAGACTTCTGGCCAGAGGAGACACTGTTGGTGATCTTTCCAGTCTCCTAAGACCTGATACTTTTTCCACAGGCTTCAGACTCACTGCCAACCCATTTGAAATGGGTTGCGACAATTAGGCTGCTAGAGCAGCGTGCATGGCTTCTAGCTGCCTATTTAGTGCCTTGCAAAATCTTGGTTTCTCCCTCATGGATGGTATCCTTCCAACATCGGGGCAACTCCTTTTCCTCAGTGCTGCGGAGGGGTTGGCATGACAGGAAGGGTGACACAGAGGAACTACAGAAAAACAACCACTCCAGTGGGCGGGCCATCAGCAGTAGAATGACAGAAAGGTGGACTAGAAGGCTAGACAGCAGAGCGACTGGAGACGTGGTGAGCAGAGAGGCAGAGGGCCACTGCTCAGAGGCTGAGGGCAGGACAAAGCCTGACACTGTCCGGTCCTGGTCCACTCTATTCACGCGCTTGTCCCTCTTTATATTGGCAACACGGTTTTCTCCTGTTCCCCCTGCTCCTGAGGGAATTTTTCCTTCCTTCCCTCCTTCCTTCCTTTCCTCCTTCCCCCCTTCCCCGTTTCTCTCCTTGCCCCCTTCCCCCCGCCTTTCCTTCTTTTTGGTCAAATAGTCACTCAAGCTTCCTGGCTCCTAGAATCTGACCCTAAGGGGAGACATCCAGGAAAGAATATGTGTGTGGGGATCAGGAATGGCCCCATGTCCAACAGAGAGGACACACCCAAGGAGTAAGAAGATGACAAGGAGACATGGGCGGGGTCACAGAGAGGAGGAAGAAATTGAGACACACAGCTGTGCTCGACAGAGTACTGGAGGGACACACTGACACAGAAATAGGGAAGGACTTGTAAATTAAAAATGGAAACAGAGGCCCTGGCCAGTTGGCTCAGTGGTAGAGTGTTGACCTGGCGTGTGGAAGTCTCGGGTTTGATTCTTGGCTAGGGCACACAGAAGAAGCACCCATCTGCTTCTTCACCCTTTCCCCTCTCCTCTCTCTCTCTCTTTCCCTCCCACAGCCAAGGATCCATTGGAGCAAAGATGGCCTGGGCGCTGAGGATGGCTCCATTGGCTCCATCCATCTCAGGCACTAGAATGGCTCCAGTTGCAACGGAGCAACGCCCCAGATGGGCAGAGCATTGCCCCCTGGTGGGCATGTCAGGTGGATCCCAGTAGGACACACACACACACACACACACACTTGCACACACGGAAATAGAAAGGAGTGTCTTTGTCCAAGGCCAGGGTGTCTGAGCCAGGCCCACCTTGGAGAGAGAGCCAGGTAGGAACTGAAGTGGGAAAAACTAAGTAAGCGCCAGGAAATTCTATTTCACTGTGTGTGACAAGTTCATTTTAGAACAAGAGATGTCAGAAGGCTTCGGTTAATGCCCATATTCTCTTCCTGTCGGCACAAGGATCCCACACAGTGAGTGATACCAGGAACGACCGGGCTGAAGACCAAGGCCAAGCAGGAAACTACATTGCATACAATTTTACCCACCCTGATGTTTTTGGATTTGAAACAGATGCTTATCTGAACCAACCATTTATGATGTAATTTATTTCCACATAGGATGTGATTGCTTATTTTCTCTTTTAGGTTCCCTTTATAAATCTATGGCAAGTGGCATACAACAGTTTCATTGGCACTCCTCCTATGCCTGATAGTACGATTATTCTGAAATACAAACTGAATAAATGCATAGGTAGGTCATTTCCACAATGACTTTTATTTGCCCAACAGACTGAATCTGCACAGTTGTAAAACGACAGTTGGTTAAGTAAATCTTGGGTCAGAGTGAGGTTTACCAAGGAAATAAATGTTCATCTTTTAACCCTTTCATCTAGAGCAGTGGTAGTCAACCTGGCCCCTACCGCCCACTAGTGGGCGTTCCAGCTTTCATGGTGGGCAGTAGTGGAGCAACCAAAGTATAAATAAAAAGATAGATTTAACTATAGTAAGTTGTTTTATAAAGATTTATTCTGCCAAACTTAGCGAAAATCTGACATAAAGTACTTGGTAAGTAATTATTATTATATGCTTTAACTTGCTGTAATTCTGCTTTATAAATTTTATAAAGTAAAGTTACTTCACTACTTTATAGATCACCATTACTGTGGAACCGGTGAGTGGTTAGAAAATCTTACTACTAACAGAGATACAAAAGTGGGCGGTAGGTATGAAAAGGTTGACTACCCCTGCTCTAGAGTATAGTTTTAGGAGCCAACAGAAATCCTCACATCTGTGTAAACAGAGAATTCAGAGTCTGAAATGCCCCAAGAAGACTCTTCTAATGGTTATCTGTGACAGCTTGACAGTGACAAAGGAAGTCAGAAGCTGGCACCCTCCACAATTTGGTGGCTAACTTTCTATGCTGCCCTCGGTGGGTCTCCCCATGCCTCAATTCCCTTCCTGCAGATCGCTGAGAGCCGTGTAGACTGAGCTCTGGATGCTAATAAGCTAGCACGGCACCTAATTTTAGTTTACTAGCCAGATTCTCTTAGCATTTTGTTGTTGTTGTTGTTCTTAAGAGAAAGTGTTTAAGGAATACATGGTCTTTTAACAATAATTTAAATATTATTTAATACTCGGTGTATTTTAAAAGTCATGAGGTTATGCCGTTTGGTGGCGGGTAAAGCCTTTACTCTTCTGGTCCAGTCCTTACATCCTCGTCTCATCTCACCCCTTCTGCTTCTTCGCTGTACTTACAAAAATACTTATCAGGTGGTTTGATCAGGATAGCCTGTCATTTAGGAAATCCAAGCCATGAGTTTTGATGTTTTGGAGGAAAAGTGTGTGGTTTTCCCTGGGAAGTGGCGGATTCATGTCAGGGCTCTGTGACCACAGAATGGTGGTGGGTGTGGCTGGGGGGCAAGTGGGACCCAGAACCTCAATAATGAGGCTGGATGGACCTGCTTTTCCTCATGTCACTCAGCTAGAGTCTCAGAGTTCCAACGTGTCGTTCCCTGAAGTGAGGCAGCCGGAGGTGGGGTGATGGGGCTGGGCTCAGGATGAGCAGCAAGCGGGGACAACTTTCCCTCCATAAAAAGACCTCCTCCCTCCTCCTTCCCTCCCTCTTCCCTTTCTCAGTCTTCTTCGTCCCTCCTCCATGAGGCAGGTTGTGTAAAGTCAGAACATCAAAACATACAGATTGTTATTTTCTTTCTAGGTTAGTAGAGCTCCTTCTTGGTCCAGGTGGGTGTGGGAAGTTGGGTGCCGAGGACAGAGTGGAAGGACAGGACCCCACCCCCCCCGCCGCCACTGAGTCAATCTGTTGGACAAATTCATAAAACATTTTCTGAGCGGTTCCCACAAGGGTCAGAGGGGATCATGTAAGGCTTGCTTTAGACGTGTCTTCAGGCACACCTGATTCTGCCACGGCCTCTCCGGAGCTTCTGATGGCTCAGGTTATGGCGAAGTGTTAGGTGGGCTGGAGCACCTTCTCTGGTGTCCACACAAAGCCTTCTGAGCGTGAAGTCGGGAGCTGGGGTGATTAAGAAACCAAGTGCATGGCTAGTGGTAAGAAGACGATTGTGCTGGTGAAATGTTCAAATTAAGCTCCGGAAATAGACCCTTCAAAAAAATACTTCCCCAACTATGCCTTGCTGTCGCCAGATCACCAAATTCCAGGTAATGAAAGAAAACAGACTTCACCTGATTATTGTGACAATAGACCACACGGCTGCTTCTTTTGTTGTCAAAGGGCTGGCTTGGGAAAAGGAAGTTCATCTGGAGGAATGAATGACCAGAGCCACACGGGCATCACAAAGCCTGGGCCTCCTACCCAGGAATCTCTCTCTGTGTGGGACTCGGAGAAAACAGAATTGGAAATATTTTGTTTGTTTGTTTATTGGGTAGTATGTTTGATCTGGGCGGGAGACTATTTTAGGGCTCTCCAAATATCATCCATTTGATCTATTTTTCTCTAAGCGTGTGTGCTTAGTAAATAATATATTGTGAGCGACCCTGGGGTTGCCCTCCCTTCTCTTTTAATACACTTTTCCATTCTGACAAGGAGCTTCAGTGGCTTGGAATAATCCTCTTCAATTGACAAAAGCAGCCCCCAATTTCCAAGTTTTTAAACCATTAGTGGCTGATCAGTTGCAACAAATACGCTGTGGCCGCCGCCGCTGCACCTAATGATTGAATTTTAAATATTCATGATGGATGGATGTCTGTGTGCGTGCGCAGAAATGACAGCGTTGACGGCTGCTTCTCACCAGGGCACCGTTAAAGCAGCACAGGAGCTGCATATGTCAGATATTTTCTGGTTAAATATTCCAGTCATTAAAAAAATTATTCTATCATATAGATCCAGCAGCATTAATGCGGGAGATACACACGTCTACAAATATCCAACATTGAAATGGGCAGAATCCTCCCCTCAAAAATAGCCTTTTAACAATAATAATAAGAAGGAATAAAACAAAACAAAAACAAGAAAACAATGAACCCACCAGCAATTTTGAGAGCAGTTACTAGGGGGCATTGTGAATTTAATTGTCTCGGTGTTTGCTTGTCTGAATTTTCAAAAGCATTTTCTATAAGAAAGATATCTCACGGTTGTAGGACGACAGCAATGAACTCAAGAAACCCACAGTATGCCAAATAGCAATATCATTAGAACATCGGACCAATTAAAAAAAAAAAAGTTTTCATCGAGAGACTGGCACTTACGCCCTCGAAAAGTACACACAAAAGAAGTCAGTAAGGTTTGTCTAAGCTTTAGGTATAAGTGGGATATAAGACCCATTTCCCCTCGGAGACTAGAGAAAAGGCAAGACCATTTTTAGAGGGGATTCGGTAGCAAGGACACGGTGACCAGAAAAGGGGCGTGCCTCCCGTGATGACATTACACCGAATGTATTCTGTGGCCACTCCCCGCGGCTGAGGCTGTCTGTACACAACTGAGAAAAATGAGCTGAACGGAGAGCTGCCCCTGGTTCCCATCTGTCAGGATGAGCTGCTGCTTCGCTCTTGTTTTTCTCCCCCCCTTCCTGCTCCGTGATTACCAGTTTCCCCCCTTTTACTCTTCTTTTCTGGAAATGTGCTTCCTGACACACATATTTAAACACAATTAATCTCTTGCCTTATCCATGCATATCACCTCCCCCCACCCCCCCCCCCCCCGGGATCCCTATTTAAGAGTATGTACAGATGACTCTCCTGATGGCAGAAATCAGTATCACAGGGAGCATGTCCATGTGTGTGAACTGCTCGGTGAACACACTCTCAGGGTCATCGTTCCGTAACAGGGTTCTGTTAGTTCTCCAGACCGGTGACTATGTGGTTAAAAGGAAAAGTGTATTAGCCACGTGGCTCTGATAGGTCCCTAAAAACTTCTGTGAAAAGTATTAGAGCAAATATATTGCAAGGGAGGGCGCAGATGCCGCACCTACAAGAGACACCGGAGGCAGAGGGGTGGATAAGATAAGGTTTGACCCCACGGCTGATGAATGGGCTAAACCAGTGGTTGGCAAATGGCGGCTCATGAACCGCATGCGGCTCTTTGGCCCCTTGAGTGTGGCTCTTCCACAAAATACCACGTGTGGGCGCTACCTTGATAAGGAATGTACCTACCTGTATAGTTTAAGTTTAAAAAATTTGGCTCTCAAAAGAAATTTCAATCATTGTACTGTTGATATTTGGCTCTGTTGACTATTGAGTTTGCCGACCACTGGGCTACACTGTCCATCAGGATTCGGCTCTGCCCAGTTAGGTTAGATTGTGGAGTTTGTTGAGAAGGAGGGGAGACAGAGGGCATGGGCAATGGTGAAGGCAAAAGGGGCCTCATGAGAAGGAGTAGTTTTAAATTTTGAGTCTGAAAGTCACTTTCATCCTAACACTAGTGAGCCTGGCGGCCATAAAACCCTCAAGTGCAGACTAATGAACCCAAATGAGGTCCACTGCAACCTGACCACTCAGCTCGGCCTTCAGTATGTCATGTTGGCTCGACCCTATCAAAATATCCCTCTATGGTTCATTTCTGGTGCAGCTCAGTCCTTAAAGTTTTACACGCAGTTCTAAAAGGTGATTTTCCTGTAAGTGCTAAGATTTTTAACAGTATTTGGAAGTTACAGAGAAAATTATCTTAAAAACACGGCTCAGCAGCTTACTAGAAACAAGATTACACGCGGACATTTATACCATAGAAGATACTGTGTGTTTCATGACATATGCGAGGTTTACAGACACACAGAACTACTGGCAATGCAGACTACCCTTTTAGTTTGCTTAAAATTCTCATTTGCCTAAAACCCAATTTTATTTAGATTCAGTGGTTTGTTTTTCCTCCTAGTTGTCCTATAGATTGTATTAGAACAAAAAAAGAGCGAAAGTATTTTATGAAATTCAAGTCTAGATGATTCTGCGTAAAAGAGAGGTAACCGTGTAAACAAAACGATGGCAAAGTAAAATCTTAAAATGTAGTTTCAAGTCATTATTACTGTCTCAGCACTCCCTGTTCAGCCAATTGATCTCACTGTGCCCAACTAGACGGCCGTCCTCCTGATTTCCTCAGGATCTTTCCAGCTTAAAATGGTTATCCTGGTGACCCGTTTGCTCTCTGTCCCTTTACACTCTCCAAAGTGTCCTGGTTTGGATGATAAAAGGAGATGGAATTTTCTGAGTTTTTCCACGAACCCACAGGATAAGCTGGGTTGTGTTGTCAACATCTAGCCCTGGCGCAAACCTCAACTTCATACGTTTTCTTTGCTTCTAAAAGGATTACTGAGGGCAAAGAGCTGTGGCTGCACGTGGACACCCACGTGAAGACAGGAGATGTGCAGAGGAAAGAGAAAAGAGAGAGCAACACCACCAGAATGTCGACTATGGTCGACCTTAGAAGATCACCCATGTTTAAAGAGCTTCTTCTTTAAAAAGGTGAGATACTGTGGTCATTTCAGGTGAATTTTCTTTGGATTTTTAACATTTGCTCCTTTGGCGACTCCGGTTTCAAGAACTATCTCTAAGAATTACATTCTCCTTTCAAACACCGTCCCTCCAGGTGCCTTCGTTCTGAAGGTACCAATGGCTTTATAAGCTTTTAGATGCCCCACCAGGGTTCCTAGAATGTACCAGGACCAGGACCCGAAGGTCAACCTCTTCTCAGATACAGAACATCACATCAGAGTTATGACAATATAGCTTCTTTTTGGGGTGCCATTTATTGATGGCCCAGGTCTGCCGTTGGCTGGTATGTTTGACATCACAGACTTAAAATGCACCCTGGACTAGTTTTTTCTTCTTCGGGGCTTTTTGAGACTCCCCGAAGGAATACCAATTTCCTTTCACTCTGAAAATCCAATTTATATTGCCAATGCCCAAGGCTGTAAATGCCGAGGCTCGGAGGGAAACGGGAGAAAAGGAAGAAAAAGAGAGAGAAAGAGCGGCTAAATTGTTGTAGAATGCAGAATGTCTTCAGGCTTTTTCTCTTCTCAAACGCTGACAACCAACATATAAATAGTTCATTATTTCCACTTTCCAAACACAGGGGAGTGTCATACTTGGCAATATGGGTAAGTAGAAAGGGTTGGGTGGGCACATTGGCTCAAGCCCTTGTTGCAGAAAGCAAGTATTGCGCACACGGCTTCAAGACCCCTCTTAAGATCGCAAAGGAAACAGGAAGGCAACGTCAGGTTTGCAGACCAGGACCATTCCAGCTTGGAGGTGGAGGTTCTCGCATTAAACAATGGCTGCTTGTGAAGAGCAGATTATTTATGGAGGTTAAAGAGCCGTTCCTGCATGAAACTGACCGCAGAGACTTCTCGCGTGAATAGCTGAGGGGTCACCAATTGGGAATAGAGGGGTGAAAGCTGCCCTCTCTCACACAAAGAAGGGGTTCTTAGACCCTGATGACCTGAGGCTTGCTGCTAACTGCAATCTGACTTACTAGACTGGCAAGGCTGCAGTCTTCACCCTGATTCTACCAGCTGTCACAAGCTACGCTAACCACACAAAACAGCGCAGAGGCACAGGTTCACCAGCTACGGGAATCGGGCACAAAGGAAGTACAAATTTTGGAATTATGGAAAACGTTTAGAATATTCATTCTATTTTGCTGACGATCATTTCATCAGCGTTCCATCACCACGCTGCTGACCAGAGCGTGATGAAAACTTTGCAAGGCTTAACAGTTTTAGGGGTGAGTTTCATAGCTTTTTATGACCTCTCTGCAAATCAACTTATGCCCGCGTCCCGGTCACAGAGTAAAAGATCTAGAAAGCCCCATTGGTCCGAAGTCGTGTGAAACCTCTCTTCAATAACTTAAATTTTAATTTCTGTGTTCAGGAACGCTCAGAGGACTGTGTAGTTCTAGCTGTACGGTAATTTTCCTGTTTCTGAACTGTGAGTAATCCACTCCACAAGCCAGGAGACTCACATTGGCCCCACTGCCTAAGACGCATTCGGGTTAATGATCTCTGCTTTCCACCGAGACCCAGATATTGGGCAAGGAAGAAAGTGCACTAGATTCATCTCCCGGTTCCACCCTTTCTGGGGTGATCTTGGCCAAGTCTTGCACCCCCTCTGGGCAGCAGCTTCCTTATTTATAAAATATTATATCCTGTCAGTGAGGATTAAAAAAAGGAATGCATGTGAAAATGACCCGTCAATGGGAATGCACCATGCACAAGTTATTACTGTCCTCTCGTGTTACAGATGAAGACTTGATGACATGGGCAGACAAGCAGCTAAGCCACCAGAATCACGCAGTGGTTCCATTACAGAACCGCGATCAGACCCAGCGCCTGCAGAGCCTAGGGAACCCCACGCCTTCTCATTTCTGCTTCTGCCTGCATGCACAGAAGAAGGACAGGCTTCTCATACACTTAAAGGTTCATGGGTATCAAATGCTACCGTCAGAAACAGCTGCTTCTTCCTTACAACAGTATGCTACCCCTCTGAAAATGGTAAATGCCCAGCTAACTAACCTCACTGAGGATGCTTGCATATTCCAGAATACAAAGTCCTTACGTATTTCAACAAAAGTGAGAGAGGACCAGGTGGGGGCCAGCTGGTGCATTTGCTGGGTGTGGTTAGAGAGGTAGAAGGGAGCTTTGAGGATTAGGGCAGTGGCCTGGAGGTTCCTAGGGACAGGGTGTTAAGAGGCTGGGAGACCGACCGGACTCTTCAGGAGGAAGGTGATCTCTGATTACCTCCGTGCTGAGGTCTTGCCTTGTGCCCAGTCAGAAAGGCAGAGGGTTTTAAAGAAGAAACTTTAGTGCCCTTCCCCAAGGTTAAGGGACAAGGCAGAGGGTTCATATATGAGCTCCGCCTCTTACCAGTTACCATATTTCCCCATGTATAAGATGCTCCCATGTATAAGACGCAACTTAATTTTGGGGCCTGAAATTTGAAAAATCAAGTATCATATAAAGTTACTGAACTCAAGTTTTGTTCATCATAAAATTCATACTACTCCTCATCTGCGTGAAACAGCGGAAAATGCACATAAAAATACGCCTATAACCACTGTATAAGACGCACCCAGTTTTTAGACCCCAAAATTTTCAAAAAAGCGTGCGTCTTATACATGGGGAAATACGGTATGAGACCTTGGGTAAGTTCCTTACCCTTTCCACACCTCAGGTCCATCAACAGCATATGGATGAACATAACCCCATAGATTGTTTGAGAATGAAGTCTGAAGTCGATAGAGCTTTCATCTCAGTGCCCGGCACAGGAAGTGTTCAAGAAATGTCTGTTGTGTTTGCTACTTTGCTACTAATTCAGCTTCCTAATGAGAACACCGGGGAACAGCGGGGCCCAGTGACTCACTCAAATCCACAGGCTCAGATTAATGGCAAAACATGGAAGGCAAACCTCACTTTACTGCCACTAGGACAGTACATTTTCCTCCAAATCTTAGGCTAATTCTGAGGCCCAATGTTGTATGTGCTGGATCAACTCTGATGGCCCGTCTAGGTCTACAGAATCCGTGGTGGGAAATGACAGAGTACTTCATAAAACAGCTTCTCAGTGTTCCATGTTAATGCCAGGGATATTTTCATGGATAACCCCGAGCCACAGAGGATCCACTCACCACTGGTCTGAGCCCGGTGCTTAAGAGCAGAGCATGAAAGCGTGGTCTCCAGCCGGGGAGACTGCTGTCCTGAGGGTGATCCCACTCCATGCTTCAGACAACTTATCAGAGCTCAGTGCTGTTGAGGGACAGTGCCGGCCGTCGGCCGCGGGACGTGGCGCTGGGGACTCCGGTCATCACGGCTCTCTCTAGCAGCATGGCAGCTGTCAGAAAACTCCGCGGGGGCCATGTGTGCTCGGTCAATGGCCGCTCACTGGCTGTGGAATGTGAGCTGTAGACTCTTACTCCTTGTTGGATCATTCTCAATTCTCCCTCTGAGTCCCCTCCATCTCTTAAATCATCTATGTGCTGTCACCCAGAAGAAAGGAAAATCAGGCTTGTGGAATCTAACCTCTGTCTACTTTCAATTCCAAAGCCATACATGGACATGGTCCTGGGGGTGGCCCTGGGTTGGGGGGCTCTGTCTCTGACCACTGCACTTGAGTATGTGTACAAGGCTGAGGTTTCTAGCCGACTCCCCAGAGGATGAAATGGGGTGGCGGGGGCAGGTGTCATACGGTAAGCAATTCTGTCCTTGCCCTATTTGAACCTGAACTTCACCCCGTGCTGGTGACTAACAAACCGTGGGATCTGGCACTATTGGAGGGCTGAGGGAAGGCGGCTGCTACAAGATAAAAGGGCCTTCATGTAAAGAGATGAAGTGATGTCAGAGTATAAAGTTTATCGATGAATATATATTAGAGAAAAGAAATCTGTGCAAATCAAATGGCTTTAGGGATGTGTTCCAGTTAAAGCAATTTTATTCTGCACCCCACCCCATCTTTCTCCCCGCTTTCCAACACGTGCATAATTTTTATCACCTTAGTGGTACACCCACGCACATGTATGGCGTGGTGTCCTTCGCCTCCTATTTCCAAAGGGTTTCATTTCCTCAGGGTTAAAGTCGCCGGAGGATTTACAAGGAGTGAAAATATACCACAAAGGTTGTCGGAGAGTCCTAAACCTAAGACCGTCCACATGGAAGGCTCCCTTTCCATGGAGTGCGTTTATACACGTCACCTCACCTTGAACACGGGCATCAAAGGTTTGCTATGGTTTGCAGAACTTGAGTCTAGTTCAGGTCTGTGGACATGGCATCCCCAACCCCCCTTCTTTCTAAGTGTTAATTTTCACATAGCACTCCAAATTGCAGGAGTCTATAGGAAAACAAAATAAATGCATGAGGAAGCTATTGCATGAGGAAGCCATTGCATGCTTCCTTATGAAAGTCCTCTATAAAAATTGCCATTTCCAAATGTTGTCTCTGAAAAACTACCACTTATGCTTTAAGGCTGATTAGGTCTCGTGTTTTCTGGGGGAATCACCTCACAGTGACCCTGTCCCCACTGTACGGACCATATGTCCAGGTGCGCTTGTGTGTACCCACGCCTCATACCGCATTGCAACTTGTCTACCTCCCCTGTGGCCTAAAAGCAATTGCAGGCAATGCCAATGCCTTGTTTTTATCTGCCCTGTTCTTACCTGGCACGGTGCGAAGCATGAGGGAGGCAGTGAGGACATGCGAAATGAATGAAGCATCAAAACCCCACAGGAAACAGGTACCTTACAGAAAGTATGGAGTGTGAACTGGGTGTCTTCCAGTGTAGACAGGAGATTCTTAAGCAGCTAAGATGAATACAGTTTTTAATCATGGATGGAGTCAAACTCAGATAGGGCAGAGGACAGGAGCCAGGAGAAGGATCCTCTGTTGGAAAAAGGGCAAGTCCAAGGACTCGGAATGTAGGGAACCTGGATGAACGTAAGCACCGACTGACCAGCCTACAGCCTTTTCTGGGACAGGACGATATGTGAGAAGCAGAACAAGCGGGTAGCATGCAGAGGCTCAGATCCCAGCGATTAGAAAGCCACCGAGCGGCTTTGTCCTGATGTGTTAGACCCAGAGGCAGGGAGAGGATGCAGCCAAGCCTCTTGTGCAAGGTCTGGGAAGGTCTGGAGCACAGAGCTAGGGCTAAAGGCTCACAGAAGCCGGGAAAAGCCCGGCCTTATACGAAAGGCAGCCATTTCTCACTTCTAACCTGTGTGATTCTGTGAAGATCCCTGGAGGGTCCCCAACGTCCCATCCCACACACTGAAAGAATAAGTTCATCAACAATGGTAATCTTTGGGGCTACTGAAGAATAGAATTTGCAACTCTCAGGAGACTGCAAGGAATAAACCAATAAAGCCCAATAAACCGTATCTGTAGGATGTTACTCTGTAGCACTAACAGATGCTTAAGGCAACAGTACATATAAACATACAAAGGTGAGGCAACACTGTATATGTGTCTATGTGGCTCCAAATTTTAAATTCTAGTAGTGAAAAAAAATAACAAGGGAAAATTCAAATAAAACAAAGTCATGAAAACACAACACAAAAGAAGGTAATTAAGTAGCCCAGGCATAATGAAGCTTTGCCATTTTAAACAACAGATAGAACCTAAAGCAAACAGGAAACACAAATACCAGTGACATTAAACACCACAAAAGAAAGAGGAGCAGGGAGCTGGCTTACCCTCTGCAGCGGGTTTACAGCTGGCTGAGGCCAGACAAGGTTTAATGGAGATGGAGAGGATGAACATGCAGTCTGCTGAGCCACTCTGTTTGGCTCCAAGCATCCAGCTCTGTAGAAGGTCTGATTTTGAGCTAATGGGCTCACAGACTCCCATCAAAGCCAGGGGCACAGGCGTTGAGGGAGCACTCACCCTAGGACAGGATAGTGAGCCCACTGTCCCAGTCCTTCCCCCACCCCTAACCCCACCCCCAGTGAATCCAAAGGAACATTACCAAGGCCAGATTCAAATCTGCTAGTCTTGGATCGTCTTCTTTGGTGTATGATAAATCAACGTATTGATAATAAGTCTTCTTGCCTATCGCTTCAATTGAAATAGCCCTGCTTATTCTCAGAATCACAGAATTTCAGAGATTGGATGTTAAAGGTTACTTAGACTACCCATTAATTCATAAAGTGGCCATTTGGTCTATGATCACTTCTAGTGACAAGGACATCATTTTCTTCTGAAGCATTTATTATCAACCTGGAGTAGCTCTAAATATTAGCAAATTCTTCCTAAGGCTGTGCCAAATTTGTCTTTCTAAAATATCCACCTTGAGCCCCTGGGTGAAGAATAAATCTAAACCATCTACAGTATGGGACCCTTTCAAGTTTTAGAAAATGCTGTTATGTATGGCTTGAGTCTTCTCCACTTCAGGCTCAATATACTTCGTTCTTTTAACTTTCCATCATATAATAATAAGCTTTCTCACTGTCGTGGCTACTGTCCTCTGAACTCAGCCCAGGTTCTTTATCTCACTTTTAAAGTATGATATTCACTGGACATATGCCACATAATGTGGCCTGTCAGGCACCTGTCTCTGTGGACCATCCGCATGGTTTCTGTTTTACCATATATTTCCACCAGGCAACGGCATCCAGAAAGGAGTACTCCCTCTGCTTTCTGAGCATCTCTGATGTGACAGGCAGGTAAGCACTTTACATGCACTGAGTGAAATTATAGAAATAAGCCTCGGTGCCAGGGCTGCTGTCTTTATTCCTAACTTATACCTAACAGACCAAAGACACAGAGAGGTTAAGTAACTTGTTTCAAATCACATAGTAACTGACGAGCCTAACCTTGATTTCTGATACACTTCATTTTGATAGATTCTGTTCAGTATTTCCGGTTGTGAAGCTCTTTTGAGATCTGCATTCCTTCCTGCAATGTGTGCTGTTCACTATTCCCCCAGCCCATGTCATATCCAATTTGATAAATGTACCCTTTATAACTTTTCTGAGTCATTGATAAAAATTTCAACCAGGACAGAACTATGGCAGGACAGAACTAATGACCCTTGGCTCTTTTCCCTTTTTTCCTCCCTCCCTTCTTTTCTTCCTTTCCTTCTCTCTCTCTCTCTCTTTCTCTCTCTCTCTCTCTCTCCTTCTCTCTCTCTCCCTTTCTCTTTCTTTGCTATGCCAGTGGAACTTATTCCATTTGGTCAAATTATGAGACTTAATTTAAAAAATAAATTCACTGTAAGTTCCTTGAATGCTTGTCACTTTTCTTTGCACCCCACACAGCTAGTTAATACTCAATAAAAACTGTTGAAAGAAGTACTGTGTTCTGAACTACAAAGCCCCAGGGGAGGCTGATGGGCAGCATGGCCTCGCCTACAGTTTTAGGGTAATAAGCAAACAGCGTGTCCACTCCTGACCGTTCTGTCATCCTATCGGCCACTCTCCGTGGGCACAGGCTTTCAACCTGTCAGTCACACTGGTGAACAAATTCAAAATGTAGCACTGTGCAGACTGGGGCTCTAACTGGCCACAGAGAATTGTAGAAAATGAACCATAGTTAAGACTGAACTTGTCATCACTGCATCAGGAGTCAGTTCATCTGTGACAAAGTCATGTTGAGAATGATCTGTCCATCATAGCAAGATTGGAGTCTAGGGGCTACAGAGAAAACAGAGAAGTTTGGTGTATCCCTCACCCTTGAGAATGGGTATTATTACTACCCCAGCTCCCCAAAATAATTTCCCACCATGGGGGTCCATGACACCGCTGTTGTAGGAATGTCAGACAGGCACCTAAACGCAATTTGTAAAATCTAAACAGTAGCGATGAATAACAAACTCATTCATGAGCGGTATTTCCAGGTAGATGACAGGCAAAGAACACAAGTAGAAAGAGGGTACCGACTGGGACATTGTGTGGCTCTTTCACAAACCTTCTGACTTACAGGCTTCTTGTTCTGGCCTCAAATTCATACTCCATATTTATACTCCAGTATAATAATTAACTACTCACACCATGATGCCCTGGCATCATTTATTTGTGATGGAAGAAAATTCTTGAATGATAAATTCCTGAACACCAAAGTCAACAATGTTCACTTATTCTTGTGCTACAATTGCCATCAACATGTTTAGGAGCAGAGTGAACATCGGGTGGAGGCCAAAGGACACTCAGGGAATCTCAAGTTTCCCACCTACTAACCTGATAATAAAGCTAAATGCGGATAAAAATACTTTTAGGACAATAGTAACAAAAATTTGTACCTTGATTGTTTTTCATAAAGCTTAACTTGTGACTCATTTTCCTCCCTCCTAAATCACTCAAATATTTTATTCACAAAACAAAGGTTTGTGAAATGGAGAAAAATTATGTTGACATATCATTAGTAGTTTCTTCAATTCTACCATGTATTTTTGTGCAAAATTTTAAATATCTTTACTTCTGCAAATAGTACAAATTCAAATATAGCAACTATCCTCTTTCTGTCTAAATATTCACTACTTATATTCAATATTCTGCATTAGTTATTTCTCAGTTGTCAATAGTCTAAAAAATAATTTTTTTTCCTCCTTGGAGAATGAAAATTAACTTCCAGTTCCGCTCTTTTCCGGGGGAAAGGCATCCCTGGAGAAGGGTCACAGGGGCCGGCAGACAGCGGGCTGCCGGGCAGCTGCAGAAACACAACGGAGCCAGGTGACCTTGGAGCGGAATCACTCCCAGTCCCTGCTTTTGGTTCCAAAACCATCACTCTTTTGCCTTTCATATCTCTTGTCATTGAATTATACAGCCCTTTGGCTTCTGTAAAACAGGGTTGTTTATTATTTCTCATTCTCTGACTAAACACGATAATAAACGAAGAGTCCTTATCTTGTAGAGATGACCAGGAGTGGCTTCCTCCCTTCTCTTCATCAGCCTCTCCTCCATCCTGTTGGGTTCCTTCCCGCTGACACCCTGTCTCTCCAAATGAACTGAGCAGTCTGAACAACTTTGCTTTGCTCTCCTCCCTCAGCCTTCCTTCTTCTCTTCAGTGTACACCCTTATACACAGGCATTGAAGGAACCCTACCCCGGCCACCAGCTTTAGAGGATCTCATTGTGTCTTCCTCTGGACACATCCCTCCCTACCAGGGCAAGTAGTCTGCAGCGCCAAGGTGACAGCGCATGTCCACCCCTCCCCTTCTAGACTGTGTTCTGCATACCTGGACCCTTTCATTCCCTAGCAGAGGGGACCAAGTCTGCTATCCTAGGAATCCCCTCTGGCAGGTGGACACAGTTTTGTGCCCTTCTAGGCAGAAAGTGCAGTCACCGGGGGTGCATATGGCCACTGGAGGTGCGGGCTGGAGTGTCCCACAAGCGTGGGCGGCCTCTGTGGTAACGCACAGTCAGGGATGGAAGGAGAATTGGCAGGCCAGGAACCTGTGGAGCACGGCCCCCAGGAGGCAAGATGACACATGCAAACCTGCCCTTCCCAGTTGCTGTGTGTCCAGGTCAGATGACAGAACATATTTCAGCTCGTAGTTTGCCTGATGTATAACAAGTAAGAAGGAAGCACATGGTGCGGAGGCCTGTGTCTGCACTCCTGCCTCAGGCCCCTGAGATTTGGGGGCACCCTGGGTCCCTCCCATCGTGCTTTTCCTGTGACTCCCGTGCACGAGCCCCATGCTATTTCGGCGAACACAGTTTGGACCTTGGACGTGGCTGAATTTCCCTTCCCATCAGTCAGGCCTTTGTCTTGGCACCATTCCTCTCTCTTCAGCTCCAGCCACTGACAGAGGCCCCGTGGCTAATTTGTCAACAGGGACGAGAAGCTGTCCTGGGTCCCTCAGGGAGGCTTCCGGGAAGCTCGGGTGCTCCCGAGGTCGACGCCGTCCAACACGGTACCCGTTGGCAGGGGTGACCACAGCCCAGCGGTGACCTCTTCCTCCCTTACTGATTTTTCTCTCTTCCTCACTGTGCTATGTCCCCACCCCCCACCCCCACCCCCTGCTCTTCTCTAAAGTGTGTTCCAGACACGGAGGCAGAGGCTGTGATGGAAGTCGGCCAAGCAAAGGCGAAGGGGGGGGGGGGAGCCGTCGACAATTCCAGCCTGATGCTAATGATTTGTGTACAATTCAAGGTCAGGGAATGATATGTGAGGCTTGGGCGCCCACCCACACAAGCACACACAATTTAGTGCTTGATTATATCAGCATATAGCGCTAATACATCTAAGGCTGCCTTGTTCCCTTGCCTCTCCAATTAGAAAGGAAAGGCTGAGGGCAGGCACCACATGGCATGCTTCCTTTGTCCCTCACAACACCCACCCCCTTATTAGGCACATAATGGGCATTTGATAAATATGCTTTGTTAGAAGAGGCTTGCTCTGTTAATAAAATAAATGTGTTCTTAAAACATTCCCAATAAAGTGAGGGTTTTTTTTTGTCGATGTTTGTTTTTTTGTAAACGGTTTGAATTCTAGCTTAATGATACCAGAGAAGTTGCAATGGGAATACCATAATACACCCCTTTACAAAGCAAATACTCATTCCCTTCGGATTGTCGTATATTTTTTCATCCTCTTGGGTCTTATTTTATCTTGGAGAGGGTGTCTATGAGTCCCCTGCCACTGTGTCCGTATTTGTTTGGGAAATGTTTATTTTTCTGGTGAGATTGCTATAGCTTTCACTGTCTTCTCAAAGGGACGAGTTACTTAAAAAAGCAAAAAGCAAAAAAAAAAAAAAAAAAAAAAAAGTCAAAACCCACAGGCCTACAGGGACCTGAGGAAGTCAGTCTAAGTTTCTAGGAAAGTAATCTAACAGTTTTGGTAAGAGGACAATAGCCACCAGAGCTAACATTTGTTGAGCACCTGCTACTTACCAGACACTTGACATTCACCCTGTGTAATCTTCCCTGCAAAGCCGGCAACATCATCTCATTTTGCAGGTGAAGAAACTGAAAAGACCTGCCCCAGGCACATCTTAATTAAACATCAAATGTGAGATTGGAACAAGGATCTGTTTAATTCCAAATGAAGATGTTTTTATGGAAAACTGTTTTCTGTCTCTCTCTGATTCCCTACCTATAATAACAATACTGGCAATAAAAGAATGAATTCATTAATTTTGTGTATATTATTATTCCCAATTCCCACGTGAGAAAACTAAAGTTAAGAAATATATGTAGCCTAACCAGGCAGTGGCGCAATGGATGGAGTGTCGGCCTGAGATGCTGAGGACCCAGGTTCAAGACCCCAGGGTCGCCGGCTTGAGTGCGGGCTCATCTGGCTTGAGCACGGGGGCACTGGCTTAAGTGTGGGATCATAGACATTACTCCATGGTCGCTGGCTTGAGCAAGGGGTCACTTGCTCTGCTGTCAACCCCCCCCCCCTCAGTCAAGGCACATATGAGAAAGCAATCAATGAATAACTAAGGTGCCACAACGAAGAATTGATGTTTTTCATCTCTCTCCCTTTCTGCCTGTCCCCTTCTTTTTCTTTCACTGAAAAAAAAAAAAGTAAAATTCAAGTATGATGGTAACAGGCTGAAGACCCCACGGCTGGTAGGTGGAGGGCCAGTATTCAAACTAAGGTCCATCCGTTACCCGAGCTCACTGCTACTGACTGCCTTCCACAGCCCCTGTGGCAATGACCTGGCTTCCCCATGCATGACTCTAAAAAATCAGTGGACTGGTTCCTGGCTTCAATATACCGTAATTGCTCTTCCAAAATTCAATTCTTTCCCTTTCTCTTTCCTAGAGATGAGTTCAATTCTTGAAGCATTTACAGAGTACTTCTTTCATACCCAGGCCTGTGTTAGGTACTGTGAGACATGGGAAACCGTGTGTGTTTGTGTGTGTGTGTGTGCGCGCGCATGCTTGCATGTGAAAGCAACCCTACTCTTTAACCAAAATAGGAAAATGGTGACTGTGCTCAACAGTGCAGCTACAGTGCTAACTCTTTGTTCCTCAGGGAGCACTCATGCTGGTTTAGCAGGAACTCAGAGACAGTACTGCTGGTACTGCGTCCACGTGGCGGGCTGGCCACAGGACCACTCAAGATCCATTTGATGTTCTGGATTTTTTCCATTTTGCTACTCAGCTTGACACGGTGAGAGTAAATTAGTACGTGAAAGTGCTATGAACTCTTCGAAAGAAAACAGTATAGAAATTCAAGTTTACTATATAACCTTTGCACAGATGGTAAGCAAAGCCTGGGCCATGAGTTCAAAGAGATCTGAGTTCAAATCTCTGCTCTTCCATTTACCAGCTATGCGCCCTTAGGGGGGAAAATCACTTGACCTTTCTAAGTCTCACTTTTCTCATATATGAATGGAGATAATACAACCTTTGACAAGATGATAAGCTTTGTGAAGATTAAATGAGGACATGTAGGTAGGGGTGCGCAGGACAATGCCTGAATGACTGTATTCATTCAAAAAGTGCAAGCGTTTTGTTTCGACAACTTCACGTCTAAAGAAATAGGATGGGAAGAAGTAATGACTCCGTAAGTTCATTTAAATGCGCTTCCTCATTTATTTTATTATAGAAAAATAATTGAGCCATGGAAATGGGTGGGGGACCCTGATATGTGCAGTGGTCTTTCTGGGTGTGGCCAAGTGTGCACCCATCATTCCACGCCCACGTTGGTGTGGGGAACAGGACGAAGGACTGAGAGATTGAAGAGCCTGGTTGGTACTATCTAACTCCTGCTTCCGTAGTCATTTAGTGCATGTAAGACAAAATTCTTTTAAAATTGTAATTTTCTTTTTTAAAAAATTAAAATACTGTTTTCTTCAATTATAGTTTCAATATTATTTTGTATTGTTGTATTGGTTTCAGAAAGATAGCATCATGGTTAGACAATCATATACCTTACAAAGTGTCTCCCACATACTTCCAGTACCCACCTACCGCCACTTCATTATCACATCACCAACTACTTCCCCATGTGGGACTTGACGCCCCCGTGACTTGTTTGTAACTACCAATCTGTGCTTCTCAATCTCTTCACCGTTTTCACCCGGTCCCCCAACCTGCCTCCCCTCTGGAAACCACTAGTGCGCTCTCTGTGTCTATGAGTCTATTTCACTTTTCTTTGTTTTTAAAACTCTAATTTTCAATCAGAAAAGAAGGGCTGAGTGGCGGTGGCAGAGCAGAGCGACAGGACTGTACACAGGAGCAGGGACGTTAGCCAGCCCTCCCAGTTAGATTCACTGAGTTGTTGATCTATGTTTTCAAGGACCCAAGGAAGTCAGTTTTCTAAAAACAATCAAGTGTTTGTTTTCCATACGCAGCGTCCTTCAGGGAAAAGGACAAAGAGGTTGAGGTGACTTTAAAATGCTAGAGACAAGAATCCTTTACCCAGAGATACAGGTGAACAGACCCAGGAAGCTGGGTAAGAAAGACATAAACACGTACGCCTGCTTTCTGCCCAGGGTGCCACAATGATGCTCTGAAGTACGGATTCTCAGTCTCAGATTGTTTGCCCATGACCTATAGGCCGCAACCACATGTGTATCAGCTCCCTTTTGCCTGGCCAACCAAATACCACGTCTTATCCTCCATGCCAACAAGAAGCCCACAGCACTCATTACGTCTCTCTGGAAGATGGGGTGGAGGGAGGGGGAAGGGAAAGCCACAGAAAAGTGTTTAAATTTGTTTTACCAGTTTTGATAGGCTAGGCGAGGGCAATGAAGGTGCTTCTGAAGCCACTGCCCTCGGCAAGGGCAGGAAAAATGAGAACAGAACGTCATATGTGACCTTCAGATGGCTTTCTTGTTCCCATTCCACTCTGGGAGCGTCAGCCTGGGGCAGAAGTGCCTAGCGTCTAAGAGTTCCGTGTTGGAAGCAAACAGGCTTCGCTTTGGTTCCTGGTTCCAGTGTTCAGTCACCGTGTGACCTGAACAGGCTACTTAACTTTATAGGCCTGAATGTCGACATCATTTGAAGATGAAATAAAACGATTCACGTCTAGTGTTGAGCACACAGAGCATTCCGTGGGTGGCAGCCACTGTATGCACCTTCCTCTGAATCAGTTTCTCAGCCTCAGCACGATTGGTGTTTTGAACTGTATAATTCCTTGTTGTGGGGCTGTCCTGTGCATTGCACAATGTTTTATGGCATCTGGCCTCTGTTCACTGGATGCCAGTAACAGCCCTCCCTGCCCTCGGCTGTGACAACCAAAAATGTCTCCAGATGTTGTCAAATGTGCCTGAGGGGATGGGGGAACCGAATCATCCCTAGCTGAGAACCACGGTTTTAGATAAATCTAAGCTCTAGAAGAGGAGGGTAACTCCACTCTCCTCCTCGACAGAGTACTTTTAAGCCCTGGTTTTAGAAAATTCAAACTCTTATTATAAAAGCCTATAACACATCACATAACTATCAGGGTCTTGGGTTTCCTCACCTCACCACCATTATTTCAAGGTTCTCTCTTATTCTGACCCTGAAAATTCTATTCTTATCTCTTTCATCATACCAAGAGTTTAAAAGTGATTTCTCCCTATGAGTAAACTCAGACAAGTGATACCTGTTCAACTGGAAAAATTAAAAAATGTAGATAAACAAAACAAAAAGAAAGAAAGAAAGGGAGAAAGAGAAAGGAAAGAATTATTTATAATTCCAGCAGTTCAAACTAACCAGGATTAACATTATAATGAATGGGTTTTCAGATATTTTTCTAATACATATATGAATGTATATACACAAATACGCATGCACACACACACTCATGTGCAATTCTTTTGTACATGCCTGTCATCTTCCCCAGACACTAATTCTAGCAATCTCTAGACTTCGTGCTATATGCTATAATTTTTTTTCTCATATATAACTTCTCTTCAGAGTGGTCCACCCACTCATGTTTTTACATGCATGTGGATGAAGCTGAAACCCACAGCGTTAGTCTTTTATTTTCCCAATGGAAAACATCTTTTATTGACTATCTGACTGACGATTAAGCCACATGGCATTAAAACCATTCATTTTGGTCTACTCTCCCTTTACCAATCACCAGTGGTTATCCTTAGTTTTATTAAGAAAGGTGTCTGGGGGTCACGTTTGATTCTCTTTTTCTACGTGTCCCATGGACACTTCCTCTTTCTTTGGATTTATATCCAGGGTCACCAGTCAGGCCCTAATTATCTTGTCCTAGGAGTGCTGTGTCCTAGAAGCTCTTAAGCTCATCCCTTTGATCGGATGGCACTCTCATTTTTTCAGAAAGCTACACTGACTACCCAGTGCTGCTTGTATCACAAGTCAGATCTTAACAACAGGCTCTGAAGGCCTCCTGGAGGCCTGCAGTCTCCTCTCAGGTCCTCGTCTTCTGCTCCCCCTCAGCCTGCCCTTCTTACTTCTCGTCAGTTCTTCACAACCCACAATTCCCCGACTCCCCTTTCTGAACAACAGGCCATTAACAAAGCGTGGGGTTGATGTCTTTTAAAAAAGAGGAAAAACTAAAACATTTAACTTCCCCTTCTGCTTCTACTTCAATTACCAGTTGTAGGCTAATTACTTATTATATTCATAGAGTGCCTCTTTATTTTTTTACTTCATTTCAAACACATCTGAATTTTCACCAGATTGGTGAAATGTGTTTATAATACTAGAAGTCAAACCTCACAAAATTATCTTGAAGCAATTATTTCTCATCAAGGCACATGCATTTACTTAATCCAAAAGATAGTGTGTTTTCTCAATTAAAAGATATGAAAGGCTCACCCTTGGATTTTTGATCATTGTAACTTGGACAACATGTCACTCTCTAGAATAGAAATAGAATTTGTGTGCTGTTATTATTTAAAAGATTTTTTTTTTTAATCCAGCTTTTACCAGAGGATAAACTTCGTAAAGGCACAGGGACCCTGCCTTTTTACGTCTTTGTGATGCTCACAGTAATGGGCATCCAGCTTCCTGGGCACTTGGTTCTCAATAAATGTTGCTAGGTGATTCATATTTGAAGGGGAAATGGAAAGAAAAGCCTGAAGGACTTAAAGGATTTGTGTGTGTTCATCTTGCTGTGAATAATACAAATATGGGGCGAAATGACTAAGTGGACGGCATGGGGCACCAAGGGCTCTGGCCCCTGAAATATTCAATAACAGGAAGTTATAACGTGGTTCACAGCAGTGCCCGGGGTTGAGAGATGGAAAACAGGAGGAACCAGGAGATGTTGCGGGAGAACACAGGTGCCGCGGGGTGCGTCGCAGCATCAAGCATGCAGTCCTGTTGGGGGGGAAACACTTCCATAGGACAGATTGCACAAGGGGCAAAGGGACAGACAGGAGCCGTAGGCTAGGAACACTGAGTGCCCCAACCTGAAAAGGGCTGGGGGGAGGGGAAGAATTCTTAAAGCAGAAGTGGAAAAACGTGTAACAAACATGGCTGGGCTTAGTGCAAACAAGACAATAGCTCAGATGCTAGGTCCTCTGAAATTTATTTCCTCCTCTAAATAACAGCAAAGGCTTCTTCACATCTGATCACAGAATTCCACACGAATTCCCTGTTACCAGGCATACATAGCTTTGCTATCAGGTCTGAGGCTGCAGAGTAAAAAGAAAGACATTTCTGCTGCACCCGGAGTCCATGTCTTCCTCCCTCATTGCTCCCCCAGCTCTCCATGGGCACATCACCGCAATGCACAGATTCCCAGACCGGGCTGGCTTCTTCACAGACTCAGTCCTTCCCAGCATCAGCTTCTGTGCGAATGCCACCTACACATTTTAGGAAATGTCAGAAGCCTTTCATGGTAATTGTGGTGTCCTCAAATAGGTCCACAAATTCTGGACACTCCCGGCAGAGAGAAGAAACGATCTCCTTCCCCCAGAGAGTGACTGGACTGAATGATTTGCTTCCCTAGAATAAAATGACGAAAAAAGCCAAGGCGTGCGACTTCAATACCATGTCTAAGAAGGCATGGTGGCTTTCTCCTTGTTCTCTCTTGAATCACTCTGCCTAGGGAAGCTGGCTGCCATATGTTGTGAGAATGCTCGAGTTGCCCTGCGGAGGGATCCGCGCGGCAAGGGACGGGGGCCTCGGGCCGCAGCCTCCAGCCCCAGTTCTGCCTTCAGGCCTTCAGACGATGCCACCCCACCGCCCCGCTGGCCACCTGACTGCAACCTCCTGGGAGACAGTCAGAGCCACCCCGCAAGCTGCCCCTGGATGTCCTCAGAACGTCGTGGGACCATAAATGCTTGTTTTAAGTTGCTAAGTTTGGGGTATGATTTGTAACGTAGGTAACACATACAATAAATTTCCCAATAGAGTTCTCGTTCATTTCAGAGTTAAGTTTTAAAAAGTTTGACTGAAATGCCTGTTTTAATGTAAGTATCCCTCCCCCCACCCCCGTTTTTTTTAAACAAAAAAGGTTTAAAGTAATAATAATTTTCATTATTTTGGGAATACTTGTTTACCTGTTTCTAGTAAATAAAAAGGTTAGATGTCATCAGTGTACAGTTGAATTAAATGCCACCTTCATTTTTAACTTCTGATTAACAAAGACAAATGATTTTCCTCATATAACAAGGTTACAGACACACCCAGGGCACACTGCAAGGCCTCTCGGAGTCGCAGGGCCTCTAAGGTTAGAGGTGGGGAAGTGGGTAGATTTGTCCTTGATGGGTTTTTCTCATTTAAGATCATTTAATGCAAATGAATAAAAAATGTGGCATTTTTATATTGTATATTAAAGTATGACAGGTAATTTTTATTTTACAAAGAGGTAAATAAATGCAAGAGGAACAATCTGTTCATAGCTAGGGTAAAACAAATCTCTTTATCATAATTTAAAAATTTGCTAATGGTTTTTAAAAGAGAACATTCATATATATTTTTGACCACCTTGTGCTCCCTCTGCCCACGTAACTTCACATGTATATATATATGATATAGTATGTTTCTCCAAGAATCTTTGCATTTTTGTATGTCCAAGGCCTAGACATTTCAGGTACATAATAAATGTCTGTTGAATGAATAAAGTTGCCTTAGAGAAAAAGTGAAGTGGAACTATGATTCTCCTAGAGCAGTGGTCAGCAAACTGCGGCTCGCAAGCCACATGCGGCTCTTTGGCCCCTTGAGTGTGGCTCTTCCACAAAATACCATGTGCGGGCGCTACCTCGATAAGGAATGTACCTCCCTGTATAGTTTAAGTTTAAAACATTTCGCTCTCAAAAGAAATTTCAATCGTTGTACTGTTGATATTTGGCTCTGCTGACTAATGAGTTTGCCGACCACTGTCCTAGAGGATTAAAAAGATGTGAACAGCGTGTGATATGATTAATGTTCTAAATTTTAAAAAATGCATAGAGTACATATTGTGGGTCTGATCCTACACTTAATCTTTACATAAATCAGCACACAGTATTGTCATAACCCTGTTGCTATTGTCTCCATTTTCTACGTGGGAAACTTCAGGTTCTGAGGGCTCTTGCAAGCTGTCCAAGGTCCTGCAGGTGCCACAGTGGTGAAGCAAGATTTGAATCCCTGTCTTAGTTTCAGAGTCGGCTGTGACCTCTGCACGCTGCCACCTCCCACCAGGGTGGTCCCCTAACTGCTCTCACACCAGCTCACTGTCCCCGGGTCCAGAGCAGGCAGACAGCGTCCGGCCAAAACGGAGAGCGCTGTGCTGGCTGGCGGTGTTTCGGGGCACTGTGTTCATTCACGCGTTTCTCTCACCAGGCTACCAGTTTTACACACTGCCAACTGTCCGATGTCTCAAGTTCAAGAAGATCTGAGTGGGTTCTTCTCGAGCCACACATCGTTCCCCCTCCCCAACATAGTTAATGAAGCTCATCAAAACCCCAGACAGCAAGCCCAGAGCACTAGCCACACTCACTGACATGCTAACAGGGGGTCAGGGACTCCCGACCTGCCACAGGATGTGTCTGTGTCCCCAAGGCTGCTCACATATGCTGTACATTTCCGATAGGACACGCATGAGTAAGGGCCACGGCCTTCTCCTGAGAAGCAGCCACACACCACACAAACGGCTGTGGGCCTCACAGAGCTGGTGGCTAACGACCAGGGCACAATGCCTGCTGTGTGCAGGCTGTCCACAGGACAGGGCTCAGCGCCACTCGGAAAATGGCCCCTGACCGGGCAGTGGGCAATGGGAAGCACTAATCTATTCTGTCTAGTTTAGGGTCACCTAGTTTTTAAAAGGTGACATAAAGAGCCAGCTATTCTGAAACCGCGTCTCGTCTACCGACCGCCTTTCTGATCACAGAGCAGAATTTTGTTGTTGTTGTAGCTCTTGCCCTGTCCTGCCCAGCCCCGTGCGACTACGGAACCCTTGAGGTGTGACCGGTCCACTTGACCTGAGCTGTAAGTGTAACAGACTCATCAGACTCCAGAGACTTGGCATGAAAAAATAAGGAAAGACTGACCTCATTAATACTTTTTATATTGACTACATGTTGATGTAATAATATAGTAATATATTGGGTTAAATAAAAAGATATTAATATCGATTTCATCTGTTTCTTTTTATCTTTTGTAATGTGGCCAACAGAAAATTTAAAGTTGCACGGTTTGCCTTATACTGCCTAGTGGACAGTGCACTGCGAGAGGTGGGGACATCTAAACCAGTCCATGCTCCGGAAGGACGCGAAGGCCACACAATTTTCTAGTTCTCTTCTCTGGATGGTCTGCCTCATTAATGAAAACCCTACTAACTAATGGCTGATAGTGAGACTAGCAGCATCCATCACGAAGGCTGCCTGACAGTCAGAAGACGCGCACAACCTTGTATTTCAGGGGCTTCAGTCACTCTTCAGCTCGACAGCTTCACACAAAGGGGTCTGACAGGCCACCGCACTGCATGGCACATACAACTCACATTCTTACTGCACTGACCTGAGAAGCTGATGCTGTGTTCTGAGTTTAGTGGCTTGTAGTGAACGAGCAGGTGCACCCCCACCGATGGCCGTGCAGTGTGGGACTAGCATGCCAGTGTCCAGCAGAGGGTGCAAGGGGGGCTGCAGGCACACCTGAGGTGCCCATGGGGCAGCGGCTTCCGTCCATCTGCTCAGAAGAGGTGCCTCTCCCTTAATTCTCATTGAGGCTCCAGAAAGACGAGCAGGAGCCTGGGAAGGACCAGTCTCTACACCCAGCAGTGACCTTTTCCCTTGCGTCCCTGGAAAACTTCAGCTCAGCACTGAAAGTGCTCCTGGCCTAACAAGCTGATTAAAATGTTCTTTGTATGAGCTGGCTAGAGCCCAGTGTAGAAAAGAAGCCCAAACAAACTTCTAGACCTCTCAGATGCAAAAGCAATTAGAGAATGCAGCTATGTTTATAAAACCTTGTCTAGGAAATCATAATATTAATAAACGAGAGTTATCAGTTTGGATACTATTTGGGGTCAACATTTCCTGCTTAGTGAATAAAAATGTATAGGTAACTGGCCTGATCTCATGTATCATATAAACTAATTACAACAATGGATTAGTAATCTAACTAATGTGAAAAGTATTTTGATTCTTTATGCACTGAGTCAGATGCAAACCATTTGGTGTCATATGAAAGATTAGTTCCATAGAAACTTGCTCAGGAATCAAGACACAATAGACTATCTTTGTAAAGAAAAACACCCCCCCCCCGAAAAAGCTTTGTAACCTCTAGAAAAGCCTAGGATTGTTATGAATAATTACTGAATAATGATGCCAGATGTTTTCGAGTTGGGAACCCTGTTCCTCTCTTACACACATAATGACCATCTTTAGAGAGTGCTCCCTGCAAGTAATAGATAAGATCTGACCAAGTAAATCCTTATAATAGAGCCAGAAAGCAAAGGAAGCCATGGCACTCTGTTACTACTCTAACTAATGAAAACAACCACTTTTATAATAATATGACTTTATTGAAAAATCAACACTTGCAAAAAAAAAAAAAGCGCAACTATAAAACATAGCAGTAGCTATTTCGTGGCTCAATGTAACACAAACTTTTAAAAAATCTCTATGAGCTTGCTCCACACCTTGTGAGGAGTGCCGGGCAAGTATCTTAATGAATGGGGAATAGGAATCAGAAGAATCAGATAACTATAATCACAAGTGTTTGAACTGCTTTTAAACACAAAAGGCTTTGAGATTTAGATTTATGCATGACAAGACCATCATCTTTCAGAAGCTGTAATACCACCCTAACATTTAACCTTCTGATCAAAGGTTTCCCTTTCATCTTATCATAAGTTCAGCAATCAAGTTATTTCTTTCCTCCCAATGCCACTCTATTCATTTCCCTTTCAGTGCCCCTTCTGGATGGAGACTCTTGTGGTCTCACACTTCAGCTGGTTAGATTGTCCCCTAACTGTTCTCTCAAATTTCATTTCACTAGTCTGGCCGGGCGCCCTCCCCTCCAGCCTGGCTACCCTCCGCATGGTCCACTTCAGGAACAACCCTTTGCCTGCACAAGAATGCCTTTCCACCCGCCCTCTACCCAACGCCCAGTCGCGCGTGGTCTACTTCCCAGCTTCTTCTCTCCCCCGGGGAGTGGCCCCTGTCCACTCCATGCGGTGTGGACCCTAGCCTTTCCTTTGCCCAAGGTTCTTAGTGTAGAGCTCAGTGAGGAGGTACCGAACCACCTGCTCCATAGTGAGGGTATTATTTTGGTACCTATTTTCAGTCCATAATATTTAGAATTTTAAGAGTGAAGATACATACATGGGAGGATATACTTGGTTAAGTTGCACAATTTCTATTCTTGTGACAGACCCTTAGGCTAGTAGGTTCCTGTTAAGAAACAATACAGCCAGATCTACTCTCTTACACATGGCTGTCCTGGATAGCCACAGGGACATGGGGCAGGGGATGAGGGCGCAGGCATAGCATCAAATGGAAGGAGATCTACTCAGGAGTTGAAACGGAATCAGGAATCTGGCCAACGCAGCGTCTTCTCTGGGAACAGTGCCTGGACGCCATCTTCAATGGAAAGTGCCAGAACACAGAACACCGAGTTGTGGCCCTACCGATGCGCCTGCGAGCAGGCCTGCCCCGAAGAGGATGTCACAGAGAGGTCCCAGGTAAGCCCTGCACTTCCTTTGAGGTGTGCGCCCTCTACTCCAGGGCAGTTCTCTTCCTGCAGATCTTGAGGTGAGAAGCTTGGCGCACACTAGACTGTGCCCTCAGTAGGTCCTCATACAGAGTCATGAATAACCAATCCTCTCTTGGAAACGAAAGGAATTCCCCCTTCACCAAGGTGGAAATCAGGGGGTCGTGGGGTGGTTGGACTGCTTTGTCCTCTGAAGAAAATCAACAGGAATGATTCCGTGATTTACAAACATAGCCAGGATCTACAACCCTATGTTCACTGCAGCATTATTTACACTAGCCAAGGTATAGAAGCAATCCAAGGGCCCATCAATAGATGCTTGGATTAAAAGATAAAAAAAGCTGTGGTACATTTACACAGTGAAATACTACTCAGTTACACAAAATAATGAATAAAATATTCTCATTTGCGACAGCATGGATGAACCTAGAAGGCATTATGCTAAGTGAAATAAGTCGGACAGAAAAACACAAATACCATATGATTTCACATATATGTGGAATCTAATGGACAAAATAAACGAACACATAAAATAGAAACAGACTCCTAGATACAGAAAGCAGACTGACAGTTGTCAGAGGGAGAGCGTTGGGGCACTGGGTGGAAAATGGTGAGGGGACTGAGCAGTACTACTGGTAGTTACAGAACAGTCACAGAGATGTAGATTACAGCATGGGGATACAGTCAATAACAGCGTGACAACTATGCATGGGGCCAGCTGGGCACTAGAAGCATCAGGGGGACCACTCTATGCAGTAGCTGAGTTTTCTAACCACCTTGCTTAACATCTGAAGCTAACGAAAAATAATATTGAATGTAAACTGTAATTGAAAAATAAAAAATAATAAATTAAAAAAAATATACTCCACCCTAAAATAAAAGTAGAAGAAGAAATCCATTAATCACAGAGTAACCAGGTGTGACCTGTGGTGGCCCAGTGGGTAAAGGGTGACCTGGAATGCTGAAGTCGCTGTTTTGAAACCCCTGGGCTTGTCTGATCAAGGCACATAGGAGAGGCAACCAGTATGAGTTGATGCTTCCTGCTCCCCTCCCTCTTTCTCTCACTCTCTCTCTAAAATCAATAAATAAAAATCTTCAAAAATATAAAACAAAAACACAGGGTAAGCATAGTTTCCCATCTTACTTGAAATACAAGTCTTAGACCTCACAGAATTTATAATTCACAGACAATAACTGCCATATTGAAGCACATGCAAATATTGAGCAATGAAATAAACACAGGTTGCTTTAATTAAAGTTTCAGTTACCTTAGGTACTATTTCTCCATTAGACAATGGTAGTGGAGGTGGGCTGCTTGTTAAATGCATACTCCCAGGCCTCCCCAGACCCGCTGGTTCTGTCTTTGGCAGCGGAATCTGATTACTTGCATCTTAAACACTTTCCCCAGGTGATGCTTAGGCCTGCAAGGTTCAGAAACACGGTTTGATGGGTTGTAAGCTCTCTGTAAATATTCTTGGAATACTCTTGTTATACAAAACCTTTAAAGCATATTCTCATAGGGGGCTAATTAAAACCTCTCTCTTCCCCAGTACGCTTATAAGATGCATTCCTCTCCTAGAACTTTTCTTTTTCTGTTGTTTACTCCTAGCCGCATAATTCTAAGATGCTGGCAGAGTTTTCACAATGCGCCAGCATGCGCATAGAAATGACTGTTACACCCATCGACAGGAACATTTCATTTGCTACCTGCTTTTGTGGAGCGGTTCTGCCCACTGGCTCCGCAGCTGGGCGGCCCGGGTTCAGGCCGTGACGAGTGCTCAGTCAATACTGCTCCTTGTGTCTGAGCTGTCGGATACTATGGGCTCAGTCAGGGTCATGGAACCTAAATTGTTTTCATAGTCCTTGAAAAAAGTCAATATTTTCAAGATTCTAAAAACTGCTCAATGGTTATAATTACAAGACCTTTTCCTAAAATAGCATGCTGGTCATGTTGACAATGCTGTCCTTGCGAGCACACGTGTTTGACACATGTAAATTTTATGTTAAGAGAGTACTTCAGGTTTTATGAAACTAGCCTTAATAAAGCCCCAAACATTAGAAGCAATAATGTGAAACTTGCTGTAAAATATAAATTTCAGTACCGGATACTACTCGATATTCAGATAGATGCCGCAAGTTACTGAAGGAACCGTGGGCAGACTGAACAGCCGCCTTTATCTTGGCTTTCTGTGATGCCAAGTTACAGGCAGTAAAAGAATACATGACAACGAAGGGATAAAATAACAATAAAGGAATAAAAATGATATAAATATTCGAGAACAAAAAGGATGAAAGATGAAAGATAGCAATCGAGGGGCGTCTACCTGCCGCACTTCCGGAAGGGAAACCTCTTTCCTTGGTGGTCAGTGAGAGAAGCACAGGATGCATCCGCACCCATAGTTCCCATTGAAATACTGGTCAGTTTGTTGATTTAAATTTACTTGATCTTTATTTTAAATATTTGTTCCCGTTTTGTTTTTTTACTTTAAAATAAGATACGTGCAGTGTGCATAGGGATTTGTTCATAGTTTTTTTTATAGTCCAGCCCTCCAACGGTCTGAGGGACAGTGAACTGGCCCCCTGTGTAAAAAGTTTGGGGACCCCTGGTCTACATTGTATTTAGTGAAATATCCTTTACTGACACCACCTCCATTCCTCTGCTCCATTCCTCTGCTCAGTTCTGGAAAGCCAGCCTGCAGATTCAGGACTCTTAGTGAAGAGATTGAAGGAGTCTTTCCTGACCAACTGGGGGAGAGGGGGAATCTATGGACACTGACTGACTCAGCGAAATGGTTGGGTTCTAGCCCAACCTGCCTACAGCAGAGCCTCCCGTCTGACAAGCCCTGAGGAAGGGCGCAGAACAATGACTTAGCTTTATTGTGTTGCACTCATAAAATAAAAAGACATTTAAGAAAATCTCCTAACATGAAGGAAAAGAAAAATAGGAGCATATGATAATGGTGCGTGGGAGAAACAGATAATGGGCACAAGAAAACTTAATTTAAAAATGACAATTAATACCCTTAGCTCAAAAAGGGTATATCGAAGAACAAGAAAGAGGTTACAAAAATTGTGTGATAAATAAAACAAAATTTTTAATTTTAGAGTTGGAGGAAATCTCATAGGACACTGAAAAAAAGGACAAAGATATGAAAATTAGAGAATAATCCAGCAGGTACAATACTTGATGAATAAAAGTTCTAGAAAGTTAAAAAAGAGAAAAGGGAAGGAAAAATAATAAAAAAGTATAATACAAGAACATATCACAAAATCTTAAGGGTACATATTTCCAGATTTTTTTGGTAAAAGTTCATAGTACCAGTCACAGTGAATGAAGATACAGCATCACGAAATTTCAGGGACAGAGATAAGGTGTGCAAAGATGTCAGAGTGAAGAAACAGCTTATACCTATAGAGTAGGGAATTCAAATGTCACTAGATAATAGGAAAACCATGGGGCCATGAAGAAATGCCTTTAAAATTCTGATCAAATATGTTTTCTTAGCTGTGATTTGGTTTCTGGCAAACTATCAATCAAATATGAGGACAAAGACAGTCTCAGAAATAGTTTCCATAGAAATGATCTCCCGGGCATCCTTTCTTAATAAGCTCTGAGGGACTGTGCTCCGCCCATTTGATGGACTAAGTCAAGAAGGAGAAGGAGGAATCAAGAAAATGTAATGCAACATGGAAGGGTCCTGGAACATTCCAAGATTGACGGTGACTTCAGTAAATCAGCAGAGCAAGATAACTGTGGAGCAACAGGGTATAATAAGCCTTCAAGAGAGACACTGAAGGAAGGGGGAAGGGAAGAGGGAGAGAGAGAGGAAGAGAGAGAGGAAGAGAGGAGATGGACAAAGAAAAAGAGAGAGAAGTGTGGGGGAGGGAGGGGAGAAAAAAATATAAGAAAAATAGATTATCTGATATGTTCGAGCTCATCAAGACTTCTACAGAGTCAGAAAAGTCTGAGGCTAGATTGAAGGGACGTGAAGAATCACCACCAATTAAAAGAAAGAGAGGCAGTTATCAATTACAGGAAAAACAACAAGTTATACGGGCAAGGAAATATAGCATTCCACAGAGCTCAACTGTGAGACATGATGCAAAAATCAGTCATGTAAATAGGGACTACTTTAAAAACCATAATTTGTAATATATACATCTAGCATATAGTGAGACTACAGGGAAGAGAAAAAGGAGACCATGAGCATGGAGGGGCTGTGTCTGTGAGGAGACAGTTGTGCAAGTGAGTAGAATCCTCATCTATACAATGAAATAACTGGAATAGTGAGAAATAAATAAGTGTTTGTGGAAATGAACATGAGAAAACGACTTCTTGAACTCAAGTGACCCCCTGTGGGAAGCAGAATTGAAGAGAGCTCTTCCCCACTATAAGTCTTTTGGTACTATTTGCCTTTCTGCACTATGCCATATATTATTTGGATAAAATAAAAATTATATATATTTTAAGGAAGCAAAACAAAGGGACTCCAAGTTTTTAAAGTTAAGGGAAATGTATCTTCAAAGAGATTTCCATGGTAGTTGTTAATATTGGAACTCTGTCCTTTCTGTGGAGACTTTATGACTAAAAAGCTTATAATAACACACCTCACATGGTACCCAACAAATTTTGGTAAAATAAAATGGAAAGGGAGAAGCATTCTACAAAATATGAGAATACACATACTCATTTTCTGATGTACGCAGCCACACGCTGAGAACAGCGTGGAAAGCATTAACAATGGAGCACAGTCATCCTCTTTCTCTAGTCCTACAATCTCAACTGCTAAAAACTCACATCACACTTTGGGACGCATTTACTTTCCACTGTTCCGTGTAAAAGTTATTCCCGGGTTCTGGGCATCCCTGTCACCTTCCCCGAACACTGCTTCCAGAGTTGCTCTGTTGTGTTTCTGTTTGTCAGACACAGAGGCTGACTTTGCCTTTCCCCCCCTCAACCTCATTGTTGTTCTGCTGGTTCAAGATAACCACCTCCTATCAAAGGGTTCTTTTTAGACCTGCCTTTCCAGTTCTTCTGTTTGATCTCAAAAGCAGCTGTATTATTTGTGCTAATGCTTTCTCCACTGGAGCTGAGAATCCACTGTAAACAGATTTTTGTTCCGAACTTTGATAATCGCCATGTTTCATGACTTATTAAACATCCTTATGTTTACGATGCAATGTCAGGTACTATGAAAAAAGAGTAAAAACATAGAGGGAAAGCGAGAGAAGGAAAGAGGAGGGGGAGAGAGAGAGAGAGAGAGAGAGAGAGAGAGATCCTGTCCTTGAGAAACAACAAAACTAGAAAGAGATAATAGATAGACACAACCAAAGTAAGTTCTGGCTGCTTCACCACAGAAATACATATTTTAAAAATTAGAAAATGACCCAGGAAGTCCAATACAACAGAAGTTCCAGAAAACAACAGCAACGACACCGTGAAAAGGGAAAAGAGAAATGATCAGAGAAACAGTACAAGAACACGGCCCAGAGAAGATTTGGAAGTTTTTAAACGGTAGAAGTTTCAATGATACTTTCCTCGTCACTACACTAGTTACAGTTTTATGGGAATTAAGAGCCGATGATAAGGAATGTGAGGGGGAGATGGAGAAAGGAAAAGAGAGTGAATGTGGGGAGACGGGTTTGGAACTATCTCCTTCATAACTAACACTATATGTAAAGTTGTGTAAAAAAATATGGAAAATAACGATATCACCTCAATCCAACTGGCAAGTGGGAAAAAATACAAATTTTCCCTCAAAGAATTAGCATACTATACACTTTTTTAAAATAGGGAATTTTCCTTCCTTAAAAAGTATCTTTCCTAATGGTAAGAATTAACAAATAAGTATGATAGAAAACTTGGTAAACCATAGGGAGGAAAAACAAGAATCACTCATAATTTTACCAAGCCAAAATATCATTCCTAATATTTTAGATTCAGTATTTTTCAAGATGTATTTAAAACACAACCTGGGTTGTAACATACAATCTGTTGTCTGATCTGCTTACTTCACTCATCCTATGAGCATTTCCATGTGATGATCTATCTATCATGATTTTCACGTACATCTTTTTCTCAAAATACTTTGGTTCCAGTTTTCACTATTATAAGTAATATCATGAGCATAATCTTTGTACACGCACCTCTAATTATAAGGAATATTAGATAAATTCAGAGAAGTGAAGCCTCGTGATAAAACATAGTCAAATTTTTGTAGTAAGCTCTTTTTGGGTTCTTTCTAGTTTTAGTTTCCTCTTTGTGTGTGTGTGTGTGTGTGTGTGTGTGTGTGTGTGTGTGTGTGTGAAATATACAGCATGCATGAATTTTTACTCATTTATGAGAAAAATAGCATTTTCTACAAATGCCCCAAATGAGTAAACATCTGTATAAGATCATTATCTTGAAATCAGTGTTTTAGTATCATTGGCTTTGGTGCTCAAGTCATTCATTAAAACTAAGTGCTGATCATGGTCTTTGTGCACAACAAAGAATAAAGTGAATACTGCACTAGCAACAGCAGTAAACAAATGTGAACCACACCTACGTATAATTACATTTTATATCTTGCCCATAATGCCTGCACGTATTTGTGTAACGTACTCACATATAGTGTACTTAACTATTCTGAGTTAGGTAAATACTGCTCCACAATCAGATAAAAGCACGAAATCAACAGTATGTTTGCAGAAAGACATTCACATGTTTATATATATATATATATATATTTTGAAGCTTGTTTCAAACAGTGGTGAATTAATATTTCCTTAGAAAGCATGCTTTTGCGCATGGTTCCTTATGAGGTTAAGAAGTGATTATTCTAAAGAGGCCGCAAGCAGGAAGATTCTGTCCACCCTGAAAGCACCTTGTGATTAGCCCCCAGGACCATCACTTCTGTTCCTTCACCTGACTGAGTTCTTTCGAAACGTGACCTCTGCAGCTCAAAGCTCAGTTACTCATAGCTGCGCAAGCATTAGGACCTGAAATAAGCACCTTTAAAATTCATGTTCCAGCAAAGACAAGGACTTCATCCCAAGCTAGCAAATTTCAAAAGACATTTAAGTGAGAGTGGGGAGGGAGGACGGCTCACATTGCATTCACGTGTCTGCAGAGCCTGTGAGTTGGAATTAATCATCTCTGGTCTGGCTCGGAGGAAATATTTTACTGTAGCTGGCATAGAAACAGCGAATGTAGAAGCACAATTTGTATTAAGATTAACAAGAGACCATCCTGACAGCCTGCAACCTCACAAACCTCGGACGCGTCTGGGCTATACAACAAACATCCCTGAATATTAACTATATTTCTGCCTACTTCAGAGCTTAATATTGAAGTGGATAAAGTGTTACATTTTCCCCACGGTGTATATGTACATTTTAAAACGAAACCAAGATAAAACATAAAAGTTCACATTTCAGTGATGTTTTCCTACCAGCGATGGATGGCAGTTGATGTAAACTGAGCTATATTTTTATTTCTCCAGACAGAATTTCTTTAGAGCTGGCCGGCATGTACAGACAAGAAACCACGGTGAGGTTTTGGGGTTGGAAGGCTGTGAAGGACAAGAATCAAGCCACAGAGCTCAGGCCTGTCCCTGCAGGCCAGCACCACCTCCAGCCCTGCAACCACCATCAAGTTCGGGGTGGCTGGGTGGATATGGGCGGGGGGGGGGCACACCACGAGACAGAAGATGCAAACAGCTGCCTAGTGATGCAAGATCTGCCTGTATTCCTGCTGATGCATCCAACTGTGGACACGTCCAAGCACTAGATGGAACCTGTTTGCCAAGACTTTTCTGCAACACCTCAACCACAACGCAATGTCAGCATCCCGAGAGGACTAAGGCACAAAATAGCGACAGGCAGTCCAGTGATGGCTTGTGAATTCACCCACGCGTGGAGAGGGTCAGGAGGAGAACCACGCATTCTCCCATTCTCTACTCCTTCAAGGTAGAGAAAGTATTACATCGAAGGAGCTTTGGCTCCATGGTTAAGATAAGGAGATGGAAAGCTGATCAATGAGTATCCACTCCACACTTGGTCGCCACGCCACTCATTTTTACCATAGATCACTGGCAGCCGTACTGCCCAGACCGGGATGTCATGAAGTGGGAGAGAGGAGACTTTGGCTACAGCGCTAAGGTACAGTCACCGTCATGTTTTCCTGAATTAGAACTGAAGAGCTTGGGGAGGTTTGACCACACTCCCAAGTCACGAGGTTGAAACAGCCTCTCCTTGCCTTAGTTCACCCACAGATGTTTAAACATTGACTATTTCTACAAAAATCTGTCCTCCAGTTCACAGAAAACTCTCCCACATTTGAACATCAAGAACTCAGATTTCCATGATTCATCATTCGGCGAAGGTTGTCCAGGGCCTTATCATCAAACTGTTGTAGAGATTCCTAAAGCTCTGGCTTTCCCCCCACCCAGGACTGAATGACCCGGGAGATAAGAAGCACCAGGTTTGGCCCTGTGACCTGTACAGCACGGCCTCCCTCAGCGTGAACACATTGTGCAATTTTTCATTTCTTATCTGCTGCCAGGAATAAAAGAAGTTTGATTCCCAGGCATTCAAATATAGGAAATTTAATCATGCCAACTTCTTCTATCTCAGAAAAAAAGGAGGAGGGGGCGACAAACAATCCCAAGCCTGGCTACTACATGAGGACGGAAGTAACTGCACAGGTCAGTAAACCCTCGTGGCTAAAGGGTCACATATGGACCGTCTGACACGCACCCCGAACACGGCTCACGGTGTCGCCCTTTCACACTTACCTGACTGTGGGATGGCAGTGCAGCGTAGGCCAGGGGCTGGTTCATCACTCCTTTCTGCTTCAGGAGAAGCATGCGTTTCTGGTCCTCACTCAGGTGCGCCCTGGGCGCCTGGAGCGGCGGCGGCTGCTGTGCAGGCGGCTGCGGCTGCTGGATGTACGGCATCAGCGGGTTTTTGCTGGGATTGGCCATGGGCGGTGTCATTCTCTGACTCAAGTCCGCACTGAAATGGGTCAGGGGCTTAGTGTTGCCATAAGTGAGAAGGTTGTGCTGTTTGCTTAAGGAGTTTGTCCCCAAGTTATTTGGCTGCTGACTGATCATGTTCATGTGGTTCTGCGGGAGGTAGTTGTTCATGGGCGTCTTCTGCAGGTTGCTTGCCATGGGAGGCACTATCGGGTTTTGGTTGTTAAAGGCTTGGGGGTACATCATGGGGCTATTTGGTTTTTCTGCCGGGAAAGCTGCGCCGTAGGGGCTGGAGGGCGGCCCGAGCGGGGACCAGCTGGAGGTCTGGTTGGGGTGCTGCTGCGGCTGCTTCTGCAGGAGCTTGGCCCTCTGCTGTTGCTGCGCCGCCATCTGCTTGAGCTGCTCCGCGGGGGACATGTCAGAGCTGGGCACAGCCACAGGGCCTGAGCCCGACCCCGCCACCGGCACCGCTGCGGCCGGATTGAGGAGATAACTGTTTCCGGGCCGTGGGGGAGCCTGGCCCGCAGTGTGGGCCGCGTTTGGCGTGGGCGGAGACCGCACCGCACAGTTTGCTGGTGAGCTGGCTGCGTTTGGCGCGCCGGGAGTGTTGGCGACAGAAGGCAGACTCGTGGCCGTGGAGACAGTTGAAAAGGGAGGACCAGAAGAAGAAGGCCTCGTTTGGGGAGAGCCCATGGACATGTGCGTGAAAGGCGAGTGAGAGGGGTCGCTCTTCACGCTCAGACTCTCCTGGGAGAGAGGGGTCTCCGTGGCTGGCTGCGAGAATTCTGGCTCCTTCTTCTCTTCAAAGTCTTCGTTGAACAGGTCCTGTATGTCATCTTCAGGAACCGTGTTGGCCAGTTCATCTATTAATTCTTGCCATTCCTGATCGTTTAGGTTAATGTCTGAGAACAGCTTGTTCTGATTTGAAAGAGATGTTTCTGATGGGTCTATGCAAGTAGGGTCATCGAGAGGTTCTTGTTTGAGCTCCTTGCTCTGCAAGATGGTGAAGGTTTCTTCCAGGTCGCTGCAACCATTAACAGGCTGGAGTTTAATCTCTGGGAGTCTACCGTTCTTACTTAGGTCTTCTAGAAGCCCGGGAGTGTGAGTCCCGCTATTCTGCAAGGGCAAGGAAGGCTTCAGGTCAAGTTGGTGAAGAGGAGAAGCTGAAGGCAGTGGCATGTTGTTGGGCAAACTGTTGATGACTTCCATCCCTGTGGGAATGTCCTTTCGTATTCGCTTGCTAGTTGGAGAAAAACTCCCATCGCAAGCACCATTCTGCTGGTCTCCATTAAGTGGTGATCGGGCTCCTTCCAACTTCCTTTTCACGGTCTCTTGGAGCTGGAAAAGAAAGAGGAAAGAGGATGACTAAATCTCCAGCTCGTAGTTGACTCTTTAAGCGTGGTGAAATGCATTGATGTCAACCAACCTTCAAAGGGTTTATAACACATAGAAGTAAAGGGGTTACACATACTTCTAACTTCAAAACTGACCATGCTTCAATTCAAATTCTATAGAAAAAGCTTCTATCCCAAAGCAGAGCTCATATGGCTAAGAGACACAAAGCAAACTCAAGATCCTTTATTATTATTTCCAAACGAATGCTAAATATGGAACTTGGACCATAATATACCATACTGGAGGAAGATGCCAATACTTATTTTAAATTCTCGTCACATCTTAATTGAGAACATTCAGGAATTAAACCATATTTTAAAGAATGATAAGAATGCTCCAAGAATAGAAAATGTAACCTGTTTACTAAATAGCATAGACATAAAGATGAACAGTTAACATAACCCAAAACTTTCTTTGAGTTCTTATTTTACTTGAGTTCCCAGTACCTACTGCACAGTAGCCCACTCTGTTCTAAGAGCACGCCCCCACTGGTGCCTGTGACCTGACGCTTTCCTGGATTTCCTTCTTTCTCTCCATCTGCTCTTTCTCGGTCTTTTATATATTCTTCTTTCCTTCTCTTAAATGATGAAATTCTGCATTGTTTGGTCTTAAGCTTCTTTTCCCTGCCCACTCTAATCGCTAGCCTAGATCTATTACCACAGCTTTAACCATTTTCTCTAGGAGGATGACCTCATGACATCGTACTGAGCCGTTCCTTCTCTGATGAGCTCCACTACCTCCAATGCTCTCTTACTGGATGTGGCATGAACATCTAAAACTCCATGTGTCTCAACTGATTGTCTTTTACCACTCCAACACAATCCCCACAGTGTTCCTCTCTCCGTATGACCCAGTTACCCAATCACAAACCTGAAAAATCAGGATCCTTCTTGAAACATTTCGCATCACCAATCACCAAGTCCTATGGATTTGGCATCCAAACTATCACTCTAATATGCCCACTCATCTCCAACCTCACTGCCCCTATCCTAGGCCAGGATACCATTATTTCTCGCTAGATTGTTGCAAGTCTCCTAATTGGTCTACTTGCCTTGGCTTCATCCATCCATTTATTTCCCGCTTTGAACCCTCAAATGATTTCCATTGTCTTTGGATTAAAATCCACACTGGGCCTACTTCACCTGGCTCCTGGTTATCATTGCAGACTCTTCTTCTTGCATATTAGTGTCACCTCCCCATCTCCTGCCAATCATTTCCTATCAGTTCTCCTGAAACTTCCGTTTCGTAAGCATGCCAAGCTTTTTCTGCCGCCAGGACTTTGGTCATATTGTTTTCTTCTCTTGAAACATTCTCCTTCCCTTCCATCTTTCCTTCTCTGGGTTAATAGCTACTCATCTTTCAGGTTGTACCTAAGATTTCACTCACTTTAGAAAATCCTCTCCTGCATCCCTTTCCCACACCCTTCTTTGACTCGCCTGCATTGACTGGGTGGGATGTGCTGGAACACGTTTTTCCAAGCAATCTCTACTTCCTCATAGCTTCTACCATAGCTTGGGGCAATGGCTTATGTGTCTGTTTAGTGAGCTCTAGGAAGACAGGGACTACACCTAGCTTGCATACTGGGTATTGGGGGCTGTGCCTAATATTCAAATTCAGGGCAGGGGTTAATGAATAATGGCAAATTGAATGAATGATTCCACTGGGTAATTCATAGGGGCTAAAAGAGCTGAGTTAGAGTCAGAGCAGGAGGCCGCCTCGCCGACTACTCGGGATGACTGACTTTGAGAGTCTCTGTTTTCAGTAGCAGGATCTCTTACCCTGGTCTGTGTTGCGTCCACTTAATTGGACTCATTGAAGAAGTTAAGCTAGAAAAGTCTTGCTCACTTTATGAATTTATAAACCATACACCTAATTCATCGGTCTGCTCCTGTCCTTTCTTCCAGGAAAGGCCAGTGGGTGGGACTTCTGGTGAAAGAATGTGGCAGAACATAAACCCTGGGGAAACGCTTGCTGAATGACAAAAGGAAGACTAGACTGGGTTAGCAGGGGTGTATGATCATGTCATAGAGTCCAGCGCAGTGGCAGAACGCTAGGGAGGGAGGAGGACAGTCCTCCAGGGAAGAGAGGCCCCCTCCCCTGCACTTGGCACTCACACGTGTGAGACCGACCAGGCCTGTGAGGAGCCCCCTGTAAAATAAAGCCCATCTGGCGATGAGGTGGGGATTCTAAGAAGTGCCACTTTATTGCTATTCTCTCCTAAGTAGAGAAATCCATGTTAAGAGCAAACAGAAAAGGTCCTTGGGTAAAAATCCAGGCTAGCCCTTATTCCTAAATCTTGTATTTTTAATCCCAACACCCAACACTGTCTCCAGTCATTTGGTAGGAGCCCCTGAAACGCTAAAAACAAGGTCCAAACTGGGACACACTGGAATTTAACTTCAAAGAAGATGCTGGTTCGACCCATCACATTAGGTAGACATTGTTGAAAAATTGCGTTACTTATTGGACAAACCAAGAAACTGCAGTTTTGATCATAGGTATGACAGGTAGTTGAATGTGGCTCCAACACACTGTGGCAAGTTCAAATATCATAGCTTCGGGGCCTAAAGGAAACAAGGCATGGGGCCCTTGGCACCCCCGGAAGTGATGTGTGTATATATATACACTTGTCTTAAAAATGAACCTCACTTTGTTTTAGAAAGTCCAGATCCATGATTAAGGGTTTTTTTTGTTGTTGTTGTTGTTTTTTGTTTTGAGTGAGAGGAAGGGAGGCAGAGGGACTCCTGCATGTGCCCAGACTGGGATCCACCCAGCAAGCCCACTAGGGGGCGATGCTCTGGCCATCTGGGGCATTGTTCCATTGCTTCGCAACCGAGTTATTTTCAGCGCCTAAAACAGAGGCCATGGAGCCACCCTCGGCACGTGGTGCCAACTTGCTTGAACCAGTCGAGCCATGGCTGCGGGAAGGGAAGAGAGAGAGAGAGAGAGGAGGGGGAGGGGTGGGCAAGCAGATAGTCACTTCTTCTATGTGCCCTGACAGGGAATTGAACTTGGGACATCCACATGTGGGGCCCATGCTCTACCACTGAGCCAACCGGCCAGAGCCTTAGGGTGTAGGGTTGCAGAATGGATGTAGCAGGATCAAGAAAATCAAGACAAAAGCTGCTTGTTCTCCTGTAACAAACACAGTGGTGGCCAAGACCATGGAGACAGACAGGTCTGGTTGGGAACCACAAGTTTCACTTCTTACCAGCAGAGCAGGCTTAGATGGGTAAAGCAGTAGAGGGCAGTGATAGAGAAACAGGAGCATAGGCCCTGGAGTCAGAATGCCTGAGTTCAAACCCAAGACCCCCCACTTAAGAGTTAAAACATACAAATATTGCCTGGCACTCAATAAATGTCATTACATAGTGAGTTATGTGAAGGTAGGGATTTCTCTGTTTTGTTCACTACTGAGTCTCTCGGTAGCTCACAGTAGACTAGTGATGAGCAATCTTTTGAACTTGTTGTGTCAAAATTCGCCAAAAAACCGAGCATAACTCAGGTTGTATGTCACTTGGAGAAAAATAGCCTAACCGGAAGCCCCAGAACTAGACGCTCTGTGCCAAGTTCTGTTGTTTTGGCCTACAGACCTCCGGCACAGAGTGTCTACACTACAGCAAATGTTTTATCCTCGGCTACTGCACCTGGTCGTGAAGGAGCCGAGGATGAAACGTCCTTCTCAGCATGCGGGCCCATACTTCTCTGGTATGTGGCTGCGTGTCATCGAAAATGGCTACGCGTGTCAGTGCTAACACGCGTGTCATAGGTTCACCATCATGGAAGTAGACACTGGATAAATCCATGTTGAGTGAATGAATCCCAGACAACTTCTATAATCTCTCCTAAGCCTTGGTCTCCTTATCTGCAAAATGGGTTAGTAATACCTAGCTCCTAGAGTTACTCTGAGACTGAACTTAAATGAAATAACCCGGAAAGCACATAGCATTGTGTCTGGCATCCAGGACGCCCCATTAATCCTTAGCTATTACTATTTTTAAAATTCAGTGAGACTAATAGTCACAAGTACAACTGAAAGAGATTACTTTCTGGATCTGCAAAACACAAATAGTTAGAATGACAGCATTTCTGTGTGCTAACCGGTAAAACCCTAATGGTTTTCAAGCGTCTGATGAAACCTTTTAACATGTGAACAACAAAAATCAAATTGCAATTCAAGCCCAAGTCCAAGCGCTAATGCATTCGTGTCCTAGATTGCGAAACAGCACTAGATTGCTGACGTTCAAATCAAATAGATTTCCAGCATGCGACCGGAATGGAGCTGCTGTTGATTTCCTTATTCTCTGTGGGCCACAAGTTCTCCCCTGCTGGCCCCTTAAACCCAAACCTTGACATACATTTCACGTGTGAGCATTTAGGCATATAAGCGAGGCATCACCAATGACACTGAAGGGATGTTATGGTTTTAATGTTCTGTTTAGGCGTGTCCAAATTAGCAGAGCGATCCTGGAATCCCGACTGTCTCGTCACCCTGCCCTATAAGGTGGCTCGAGAGTCTTCCTCTCGCCCGATGTCCATCTTGGGAGAAGAAGAACCTGCCCACTTGGAAGGCCAAGTAACTCCGGGAGTCCTTGGGGAAAGGTCCTTGTGGGTCCCCCACCCCTCTGGAACTCAGGTTGCAGTCTCATCCCAAATAGCCTCGTCTTAGGAAGTCCCGGCCCCACTGCCTTCCATGGGGGAGACGTCTCCCAGTGGGATCTGTGCCAAGGGGAAGAACCACAGGGACTCTTGATAAGCATCAGCTTCCTAGTTCTGGGTTACTATTATTGCAAGCGTTTCCTCCCCAGAAGGGATGCTACAGCGGCAGGAGCTGAAGGACGCTGTTCATCCAACGCCAGTGACACTGTGTGGGTCACTACCGTGTGCCAGTTACTCTGAAGGAAACAAGTCCTCCTCCACCCTGGCTCCAGCATGAGTCTCTGGTCTACAGAGACGGTTTGTGTTTCTGTGAAACTGCGGTGTGTCTGTGTGTGTGTGTGTCAGAGAGAGAGAGAGAGAGAGAGAGAGACTGAGGATGAGAGGAGTCAGAGAGGTTTGGGACAGGTGACATGACACCCAGACCAGTAGTAATAAGAATAGCTGTGCCTTTGGGGTTATTAGAGAGCCCTTTCACAGAGGACCATATTTAGTTCTCGGAGCAAACCTGTGAGGTCGGTCATGGGCCGGGTTGTTGGTTCCGCAGGGAGAGGGGCAGTGTTCCGGGGCGGGGGGCAGGTGCACCCATAAGAAGGGGGAACTGTGCTAGGATTATCAGTAGTCTGCTGACACAGGAAAGCCCCAACCCGAGCAGATTCTTAGGGGTCTCCTGGGCCACTATCCACGAGGAAGAGATTCCGTCTTCCTTTAGACTTTTAGCAGTGCTTGTAAGTTAAAAAACAACCAGAAGAGAGCAACGCCTTTCCCCTCCCATAACTCCACACCTCTTATTGCCTTGTTTCTGATTTGGCATGAAGTTGGACCTGATCATGGAGCTTGGGAATAATGGTGATGATACTGTTGTTAATGGTGACTTTAGGATAGAAGACACTGGGGCAAACCATTAGTTTCCTTGTCTTCTACCCCTAATGGTGTAAGAGATGGGTTTTCCCAGAACCCTGGTCTGACTCCGCAGCCTACTCTGCACCATCAGGCAGAACCGTGAAGTGGCTGTGCCTTCTCCCACGGCACTGACTCCGGTGCTCACCGTGGTGATGCTCCTGCAGACTGTTCTTGGGGATCATCCTTGATTCCACCCCCTCCCCACCACCCACACCCAACTCAACCTCAGGAACTATCTGTTCTTACCATCAGTGAATTTAAATTCTCATCTTCCACCCCCAATGCCACTACCTCAGCTCAGGTCATCCACACTTCTCTCGTGATTTCCATGGCAGGCCCTGTGCAGTCTCGCTGCCCCAGTGTGGACTCCCCAACCCAGCCCATTCTCTGCATCGTGGCTGTGATTTTCTCAGTGAATGTGAGCCTGGTCCATCCAGCCCACTTCTCATCTGCAGCTCCTCTGGAGCCGTTTAATATCGTCAGCATCATTTAAGTCCGGCACACAGGCCCTCCCCAACTTGACCCCTGCTTACCTCTCTAGTCTTAGTGATCACCTCTGACCTTCTCCCAACTTGCCCTCCAATGCCAGTTGACTCTAAACCTTCAGCTATATTTAATTATTTGCAGCTCTCTGCACACACAGTGGTTATTCTCTGTCTCTCTCTCTCTCTCTCTGAGCTTTTGCATATGTTATACTCTTACTCAATGTCTTTATCTGATCAACGGTTTGTCTTTCATGAGCCAGTTAGGCATTACCTTCCATACAGTGTCTCGTGACAGCCCGTCCCCACAGCTTCTGATCTTGGAGACCCGCCAATGCTCCCAGGGCGTCCTAATACACATCATACTGTCACTGCTTTCCTGTGCCTTTATGGGACTGTACAAACAGACGAACACTGAAAGCATGTCTCAAATAACCACACCGAGTTTAAGTAACTGACCCCTAACCCAAGCACTTGAAAATATTGACCTGTAGAGTGTTTTAATGACAACTGAGGAAATGTATTCTTTATTCTGATTATTTTTAAATGCTGGAAATGGCTTGCACTGTCCCCTCCTTAATATTTTTGAGGACTCCAAAGGTTCAGGGACTCTATATTGACAACACTTAGACAGTGTATGAAGAGAACCGTAGAATGGAAGACAGAAGCTGAAACCCAGATACAGTGCGTGATGTTACTAAGGTCACGTGTTTCCACACTTAACGCGCACTCACAATGCTGGCTTTTTCTGTAGCTGAATTTTAAATCTCCCTACAAAGGCTTCAAGTGGTTTCAGCCACTTGAAGCACCCCCTCCCACCAAAAATGTGAGTGAACTTGCTTCACCAGCTGATAGAGACACAACTATTTTCTAAGGTTTGAAGATGAACCGGAATCTCTATTTGCAGATGCCGTAACTAATTTCGAAGCTCAAAGAGAACATTCTTTTGTCATTTTGATCTGCTCGAGTCAAACCAGAGGATGATTTGCCGAATCAATTTTCATGGTTTTCTCTTCTCTCTCTACAGCGTGTAACAAGCACAGGGACACATGGATAAATTTGACTTGCTTATTTAATATATTTGATGAGTGACCCAGAACACTCATGTGTTAGATATTTTAATTAGTAGAATAGGAGGAGTGTGCAAAACATTTTCAGAACTGTCTTCTAGATTTAAGCACCCTTAGAACGGTTTAATTTTGAAGTTTATTTAGAGTCCCTCTTCGCTAGACCAGTGGTTGGCAAACTCATTAGTCAACAGAGCCAAATATCAACAGTATAACAATTGAAATTTCTTTTGAGAGCTAAATTTTTTAAACTTAAACTATACAGGGAGGTACATTCCCGATCGAGGTAGCGCCCACACGTGGTATTTTGTGGAAGAGCCACACTCACGGGGCCAGAGAGCCGCATATGGCTCATGAGCTGCAGTTTGCCGACCAGGGGGCTAGACCACTGATTATCCAACCTTAAAGTGACCTTGGTCCTACTTGCACAGCTTCCGATTCAGTAGCCCAAGGTGGGGCCCAGATTGGGACATAGGTAAAAGGCACAGCTCCCTAAAGAAATGTATCAGATTTGGTCCAGGATCCTCTGAGGTCGATAATCCAGGATGTTCCCAGGTTTTAGAAATTCTTATCCACATGAATAATTCTGTTGGGAGTTCTGACATTCTGAAGCTGTTGGTTTGATTTTTATTTTTAAGTTCATATATACACACAAACCTGACATCGATTTAAAATATTCCTGAGTTAATCGGTGACATTCTGGGTCAGTGTATATATAGGACTAAGAAACAAGGCTCCAGATTGAGATGTTTCCAGCCTCAGAAGACCCTGGATTCTGCAGAGACTTACTAGATTTCTACTTTTCATGATGATGTTTATTTTTAAAATTTTCGGTTTCTCTGGTTTCTCTGAGCACATTAAGAGCCTAGAGGCCATTTTTTCTTTCCAGGCCATGTATTCTACTCACCTTTATTTTCACTCAATGAACTGAGGGCACACTGTGTGCCGGGTGCTGAGGGGTGGACTCTTCATCCCCCAGAACAAAAGCCACACCACAGAGTGAACCCACATTAGACGGGTACTGACAAAAGTTGGGTGTGTTTGTTTTAAGGAGATCGGAGGATAGACACAAAAAGGAGAGGAGACATCTACCACAGCTCCTGAGGCCTCCCTCGTCAGCCTTGCACACTGCCAACATTACGTCAGAGAGGAAAGAACCTTACTGCATAACAAAATTCACACGAACACACACATGCACACATGCACCTGCACTATTTCCCCAAGAGCCAAGAGTTTGAAATCTCTACTTGCGCCCATCCCAGAACATGGCGAATGCAGGGTCACTGGAAGGGATGTCTGTCTGTCAGCCATAAGCAGTTAAAAATCATCCACTCTGAAATGCTCCAACAAGAAAAGACCATCTTAAAAGGGGCCATCCCAATTCCTGGTGGGGCATCTGAGACCTCAGTGACAGAAGCCCAAGGGGAGACGCTGGGGCTTTAGCCCCAGGGAACAGGACCACCAGAACATTCTGGGACATTGAGGTTCTTTTTGGAAATGACCATGATCCTTTTCATTTCTGCTAAGAGAACTCTATTCCCAAGTAGTCTTAGGTCTATACAAGAGAAGCTGTCACTCTTTTCTGTGTTGGGTATGTGGTTGCTCACCCAACTCCAGCTGTGAGGAGCCCCTTGAAAGCACCTTAAATTTCTTTGGGTATGGCTGAAATTTTAAGTAGGCTTTGACCATGTGGTTATTTTTAAGCAGTAATCGGCACCAGATACACAACAACGTGTTGAGAATGGATCCTAAAACATCAGCAATGTCAGTTGAGAACACTGATCTTTAGAGCGGGTAGGTCCCAACATCTCCTCAAATCTCTGTATTTCTAAATACATAACTGTCCGCCCAGGTTCCTGGCTTTCTCCGAACTGAATGACTAAGTCATATTTCTACCACCAGTCACATGAATCCTGTGGACTCTTTATATCTGAAGTTACTGAGTTTAGCACTAGCTCCATTCACGTAGTTCGAATTGTTGTTTCTCGAAAATAATTAGCTCCTCATTAAAAAGGAGACTATTTCTGCAAATGCCAAGGTTATATGATTTTCAAATCTCAGTTTTCAGTAGAAAGCTCGAAACTTCTAAGTTTTTATCAGAGAATCTAATACACGACTTACTAAATATTTCAGGATATTAGTGTCACTTAATATTCTCATTGGCTGAGAACATACCATCAAGCTCAATGCTTTACATATATTATCCTGATTAATTTTCACAATAACTCAACGGGTGATTGGGCTCAGAGAGGATAGAGATTTGTCCCAGGGCCCAGAGCAGAGCTCGATTAAGTTCTGCTTGCCTCTCAAATCTGTGTTCTCACCTGCTCTGCTATTCTGCGCCCCACCACTCCTGTCCTGATCAAACATGAGCAAACCTGGCTTAGAAAATCTGCGGAAGTGTTTCCGACGCCTGTGTCGTGACAGCCTAAGGAGGATGTGTTCACGTCGTTGAGTCAGATGTGCCTGATTCACAGGAAAGCGTGCTCCTCTGTGAGGGAGGCTGTTGCCATGCGGTGCGCGGATGGAGCATGTGTTGGAAAAGAGTTGAAAGCTGCAGTCCCGACCACGTCAGGAGGGAGCAGCTGGCTGCGTGAGTCCCAGCGGTGGCTTCCTGCACCAGGTAGCTTCCTTCCCGCAGGGAAAACGCCACTGAGACGTAGTCTGCTTTCCATGAGCCCCCGACACCTGAACCTCGGCCTGCTCTGCCTTTTCACAGAAGTACGAACATGCACACGTAGCCCGTCCCGTTTATTTTTAAGGACAAGAAACCATTTCCTTAGGAATATCTCCTGGTAGCTCTTACTAGAAGTCCTGCATACATTATCTATGCAAACACGCCTGTAGCGCGACCTTGTGTTACAACCTGGAATTCCTAATGGGAATTTTTTTTTAGAGTTGTAAAGAACTGATGGCGAAGGAGTGAGGAGGAGGAAGGGGAATCCACGGGGAAGAAGGGGGCACAGGAGAAGATCACATCCTATCTGCATCGGCCGCAGCTGGAGACTCATACTAACAACACACCCCAAGAACGGGCATGTTGGAACGGAGCATGAGGCTCTGATTTGTTTACTGGGGGGAGGGAGGCGGGCAGGAGGAACACTTCGGGGGGGGGGGAGCTGAGTACTTCCCTCTTCTCCCTTGGGTAGGGATCAAGGATATTTTCATTTTGCTGTTTAATCCAAATGTCCCTCATTTGCAACGAGAAATTCTCGTTTTTGTTTGTGACCCAGGAGTCCTGCGCGTGCTTAGGGAGGCCAATAGCCCACCATGCCCAGACCTGACGCTGATTGCGAATAAAATCCCAGCACGTGTTTATCTCCCTTCGGCAAACACCAGCATTAAAATAAGATCTCCTGGTCTATAAAAAGCCCCTTGTTTCCCCCAAAGAGGTCAGACAGTGCTCTTCCTTGTGAGCTGTAGTTTGCATAAGAGCTACCTCCTGGAAAAGAATTCTCTCTCTCTCTCTTTCTCTCTCTCTCTCTCTGTCTCCTCCTCTCTCCCTCTCACACACTCACACACGCCCCTTCTTAGGGAGTGAGCAAACAGGGAAGAGAATAACATATTTCTAGAAGACGTGTGACTCCCAGACCTCCATTTCACAATAGGATGATTTTACCCCAAAGCTGGAAGCTGAGGGACTTGCCTGCATTTACCCACAAGGAGAGTGCCATTGTTTACATGTCTTTAGAGAATAACTTTACCCACAAAAAAGGAGACAAGGCAGAACAAGAGGATCTTCCTCTCCAGGATGAATCACTGGTGGGTAAAGAAATCCACACACAGACAGGCACCTTCTCACATTCAGACAAACGCGGGTGGATTGAACCAGCTCCGGAAATTCTCAGCCGGGCAGTGGCGTGCGATCCGTGCACAGCAGAGCTCTGGAGGCCTCGGCTAAGCCCTCCTCTGCAGGGGGAGAAGCTACCTGGCTCCATCCCACCAGCTGAAATTCATTTTTCAGAAGAAATTAGACCAAGGTACTGTTGTTATAGCAACAGCCAGAGTCACTTACACAGCCTCTTCCCTCCAACTCATTCTGAATTCTATGAGCAGCAATTTCAATTATGTGCAGGGAGTGACCAGGGCTGAGCCAGGGTGGGCCCTTTCCCAGCCTTTTATGGGGTGGAAGTCCAAATCCTCTACATCCAATCTGGGCTTCAAGGACAAGACTTGACCGTGTTCCAGAGTCCTCCCAGTCCTGAAATTTACTGAGAAGTGACAATGTTTCCACCTCCATGGTAGGAACTGGCCATGTGACCAGTGCATTTCTTAAGGTTAATCAAATATTGACCACTTCAGAATGGGAATTTTCAGTGAGGCTGTTAATGTTGGCAATCGCCATATATTCTGAAGTGTTTTCATTATTTTAATCCTCTAGGACTTAATTCTTGGTGGTGTAGAGTCCCTAATATAACAACACACTCCATCCCTGAAAACAGCAATCACCTCCAAAACACTCCCTTTCTTGAAGAAAATGTCCATTTCCTGCTAAACCCTTCTGGCAAATAACTTTCCAAAGGAGTCAGCCACGTAGCAGTCTACATTTACCCCAGTAACAGGTCAAGATACTGAAAATAAAGCCAGTGCTCACGACAAATGTTACGGGCTCAATGGTGCCCTCCCCAAACTCTTATGTTGAAGCTCTAAACCCCAGTACCTCAAAATGTGACTGTATTTGGAGACAGGGTTTTTAAAGAGGTGAATAAAGTAATGAGGTCATTGAAGGGTGGGCCCTAATCCAGTATGACCAGTGTCCTTAGAAAAAAGAGGACCCGAGGACACAGGCACACATAGGAAGAAGACCATGTGAAGACACAGGGAGAACAGAGCCATCTATAAGCCAAGGACAACAGTATCTGAAGAAACCAACGCTGCCAACACCTTGCTCCTGGCCTTCTATGTGTGAAAGGTGAGGTACACATTCTGTTGTTTAAGCCCCTGGGTGCATGCTCCACTTTGTCGGGGCAGCCCTAGCAAACTCAGACAATGAAGCAGCTGGTGGAAATGTATCTCTGTCCGCCCAGTGTCTTACGCAGGCGAGGCATTCAGTAACTATTTTAAAGGAATGTCTTCTACAACTGTGTTCGTGCTTTGAGTCAACTCACAGGACAGCAGCTGTGGGCCAGAATCTATATCAAGCACTAAGAGGACCCTAGTGAAAGGGGTTCAGTCTCTGACCTCAGGAGCTTTCAGGGTGGAGGGGAAAGAAGCAGATGAGCTCTGAGGAAGGCGAGGAATGCCACAGCCCAGATGAGGTAAGGCCTCCCGGAGGGACTGCTGTGTAAGCTGAGATGAAGTATTCACAGTGAGGTGGAGACTCCAGAGGAGAGAGAAAGTGTGGCTTCCTAGTGAAACCGCAAGGAGTTGATTCTGGCTTGAGCCGAGTGCAAGGGGGAAGCACTGCGCAATGAGGCTGGAGAAGTAAGAGCTACAGAGATCCTGAGGGGCTTGTCGGTCCCGGAAGAAGTCAGGACTTGATCCAGAGGCTCTGGGAGACGCAGCAGGAAAACAAGTCACAGGCAATGCTAACTTCTCATTTGGTAGTGCTAGAAATTGGTTGCAAAAGGTATGATATTTGAGGTAATCTGTATGAGTCTACTCAGGCTGCCATAACAAATCCCCACAGGCTAGGTGGGCTTAAACAACAGACATTTATCTTCTCACAGTTCGGGAGGCTGGAGTCCAAGACCAAGGTGTCCGCAGGCTTGGTTTCTTCTGAAGACTCTCTTCTTGGTTTTCAGATGGCTGCTTTCTCTCTGTGTCCTCACATGGCCTTTCCTTTGTGTGCATGCATCCCTGGTGTCTTTATGCATGTCCAAATTTTCTCTTCTTAAAAGGAATCCAGTCAGACCAGATTAAGACCCAACCCAATATCCTCATTTTAACTTAACACCTCATAAATGCCCTACCTCCAAATACAGTCACATTCTGTAGGGCTTCAATTTAACACAGACATTTTTAGGGAGGACACAGTTCATCCCATAACATGATCTAACATCATTTTTGCATGACTGAGCAAACGGCTAAAGCCATCTTTAACTTAGAAATCAGTAAGACACAGATTTGGTCTTGAGACACACAGTTCAACAATTGCTCTTTGGTCCAGAGTGTAACAATACATATTTTTTAAAATTAATTTTAATGGGGTTACGTTATTCAATCAGGGTACAAAGGTTCAGAGAAAACATCTCCAGGTTATATTGACATTTGATTATGTTGCATAGCCATCGCCCAAAGTCATATAGTAAAAAAAAAAAAAAAAACTAACATATTTTTTAAAAAAGTGTTTGACTCCCAATTTTAATCCCACATTCAAAACACACTTCATAAGTCACCCCTTACCCATCAGCAAAGAGTGTATTTGGAGATGACACTTAAGCAAAACTCGGAGTGGGCAGAAGTAGCCTGTCATGATTTAGGAGGCTCTGACTGATGGCGTTGTCCCGAGGCTCAGTATACCGACGCTCCTTTACATTGCTAATCCACCTGACCTCAGAGAGACTGGCAGAGTCTAGGTCTGCAGTGCGGTCGGGAGGGAGAGCTAGGAATGATGGGGAGGATTTCCTGCCCAAGCCCCCTGCCCTCTGCAGTAAATCACTTTGCTGGTAAGAGGTTCCGAGTTTGTCCACCTTCTGCTCAAATTGTGGTGCACTGTAAATGTACTGTAACAGTGTAGAATCAGAAATCTGTATTTCAGTGGTTTTATCTTTCTTACCATTCAGACAACATTCACGCAGTTTCCATTATAATGCGGTAGTTAAGGGGCACAGTGTTTTCTGTAACTACCTACTTTTGCCTGGTACGGCTCTCTAAAACTCTTCTGGGACAGAATTTTTTCAACTTGGTCTCAGTTTCGCATTAAATTTTTTTTGTAAAAACAGATGATGACTTTAGGGTTTTGCATTTTTTTTCCCCCTGAAGTTATGTGAATATATCAGAAAGGAGGATTTTTACTGTATTTGTTAAATACTTTGTTACCTTTTGTCCGATCAGACACCCCACATCAAAAAAGAGCTGAACATAAAGGCATCAAGCAAGGCAACGTCATAGATTTCCCTGAACACGGCCGCCACTGCCAGATTTAACTAAATAAGGTTTGCATTCACATGCTTATCAGTATTTAAAAATACCCTGAGTGTACACGACAGAAAACGTCAGGAACTTGAAAAGCTAAAATATGCGTGTGGTGTTTTTCCGGATCTCACCAAAACACAGCAACTAAACAAACTTAATTATGTGATCCGACGGCAGTTACTTAACCTCTCTGGACCCTGTTTCCTCAATTATAACATGAGAGGGCTGGGCTTCCCAATTTCCAAGGCTTGTTCCAGCTCTAACAGCATCTCTATTTGGACTCTGGATTCAAATCAATGACTCACTTTCAAAACCACCCTGGAAGGCACTATTAACTCAGATGGACAGCTGAACTTGTCAGGTCGTTACAGAGTAACTAAGCTCCTCATTTGAAGTCAGAGAACAAGAATTCATTACACTCTTCTGCTAAGGCTTCTTGGCTTTAGTAAGTTTGAAAGAAAAATTACACTTAAATCATAACCACAAGTATCTTCAAAAATACCCCCAGAAACCCAAGTGTGTAAATTACATGGTTCATTTAAGAGAATTGTTTACTTTACAGTGGTCTACTTGGTGGCAGGTGCTGAGTTGGGAGCAGAGGGCATGAAGGAAGCACAAGGCCACTTCTTTCACATACCTTCAGAGCCTGTGGCATGTTTTCATTCTGCTGAGTGTCTACGGGAAAATATTCCTGTTCTGCATCACACTGGTCAGGCACAGATAACAGTGATGCTTCCGTTTGGGTGACTACAATTTGACCAACATGACTAACTTATAGAATGGTGAACGGCTCTTCTCCATCTCCACCATGAACGTTTTTTGAAGAAATGGCTTTAAGTTGCACAAAGAGCTGAAATGTGCTAGTTTGGGTAATTAGATATTGGCCCCAGTTATAAGTAGGAGCGGTCCACCATTTTGGGGCCGTTGGATGTGGGCTTCCTCCTAGGCTCAGAGTCAGGGGCCCTGGGTCCTGGAATCACTGCTCTCATGATAAAGCTGTGCATTCTGTGAGTCAGTTGACTATTCTCTACCCCTGTTTTGCTTGGATATAACTTCTAATATCCCTTATAGATTTACCAGCCTAAAGTTTTATGATCTCACTAGGTTAATTTAGATAGAGTTGGAAGACAAACCAACTGACATCTTAGGTTTCCTTTTACCCTTGTGGTTTCCTCCCCTCCCCTCCCCTCCCCTCCCCTCCCTTCCCCTCCCTTCCCTTTTCTTCTTTCTTTGTCTTTCTGTCTCTCTCTCTCTCCCTTCCTTCCTTTCTTTCCTTCTCCTTCCTCTCTCCCTCCCTTTCTTTTTGTGTGACAGAGAGAGGGACAGACAGACAGGAAGGGAAAGAAATGAGAAGCATCATTTTTTTTGTTGTGTCACCTTAGTTGTCCATTAATCGCTTTCTCATATGTGCCTTGACGGGGGGTTCCAGCAGACTGAGTGACCCCTTGCTCAAGCCAGCGACCAGATTAGCCTTGCTCAAACTAGATGAGCCCGTGCTCAAGCTGGTGACCTCGGGTTTCAAACCTGGGTCCTTTGCGTCGCAGTCCGATGCTCTATTCATTGTGCCACTGCCTGGTCAGACTCTTTCTTTCTTTCTTTTATTCAGTGAGAGGACAGGAGTCAGAGACAGATTCCTGCATGCACCCCGACCTGGATCGACCTGGCAAGCCCACTAGAGGGTGGTGCTCTGCCCATCTGGGGCATTGCTCGTTTTGCTCAGTAACTGAGCTCTTCTTAGCACCTGAGGCAGAGGCCATGGAGCCATCCTCAATACCCAGGGATAACTTACTCCAATCGAGCCATGGCTACAGGAGGAGGGTAAGGGGGGGGGAATTAGGGAGAGGGGTGGAGAAGCAGATGAGTGCTTCTCCTGTGTGCTCAGACTGGGAATTGAACCTGGGAAATCCACACGCCAGGCCGACACTCTACCACTGAGCCAACCGGCCAGGGCCTTGTGAATCTTTCCTAAAATATGCAACTAACTCCTAAATTTGAAATGATGAAAAAATTCACATCTATTGCTGTTTCTATGTATTCTGTCATAAAACCTGAGTAATTCAATTCCTGCTAATTTTGCCTTTAGCTGTAACTTGGCGCAGGGCCAACCTGATATTTATCCTTCTGTATAAAAAAAGAGCTTACTTTGCAAAAGAATAGTTATAATAAAGATTATAAGGAGAATGCTCAACCTACTTAAGACAGAAATAGATCTCAAGAACTCAAGGACTCAAGAGACTCAAATTTAAATAAACAATTGATACAAGCATTAGGAATCCTTCTCATATATTAATTAAAGTAGGTCCCCAAGGATGTTTATTTACTAACAGTTTGATAGCCTACTTTGAATCGCAGTTGTTACTTTTAAACATATCACATGTCGTACATGTTTACTACTAGACTTCAGTTCAGATTTTTCTCAATTCTGGCCGCTGTTTGCTTGCATGAGTTTAAATTAGGGAGAGTCTTTTGTATTCATAAACTCTTCATCTAAATGGCAGAAACGATGACTATAAAATTCACCTGAGGTCGGCTGGCACTATGCAGCTGAACTTCGAGTCTGAGATTCGTAAGGAATGAACATGGAATGATTAATGTCCATTACTGTTTTCTTACAGCTGTAACTTATCAGAATATGTATACTCTAATACTGTACCCATGGTAATTATCTCATTACTATGAAGGATCACAGAAATGCATTATGCGAGGTACAAGTTGAATCAGATCTGGCAATTTACAACTGAAACCCAGAAGTGTCATGTTCCGTAACCGTGGGACTCTGCTTGGAAGTTGGGGGCTCCACGTGGGAAGTGGTGGTCCGGCGTGGTGGTCACACCCTGGGGCAAGAGCTCCCTGGCAGAAGTACAGCCAGCTTTGCGACTCCAGTTACTCTTTTAAACTTTTCTGCACCTCACTTCTTAATTTGAAAGTGGGCAGATTCATGTGTGACCCTTCCTATATGCCTCATGGAAAGGATTAAGCAGATTGAGGCTATAAAACAGCTGGTCACCAGGAAGAGAGGCATTAAGGAAACTACTCAGCCTACTGCAGCGGTGACTTCTCTAGCGGCATGAATATTTGATAAGCAGGTACACATAATACTGGCCATTTCTATGGAGCTTGTCACGCAAGCATCTCAACATCACTTCAAGAAAGGCATGGCGGCACGTACCAGAGATCTGGGAAGCATCCACTCATTGGCCAGAGAGGGTAGAGACTCGGCAGCTTAGTTTTTAACATCATAATATTCAAGAGTAGGGATATATATGCCACCAACCTGCAGAAGTGACTTTAGAAATAAGGTGATGTTTATTTGGCAGCCTTCCCCTACACAACCATGAGGCGTCCTGAACAATGGAAGTGCAAAAATTCCCTAAGAAAGTGAACACATGGGTGGAGATGGGTCCTGTCAATTAGATGAGAGAAGTCAGCAAAGAGACAAAGAAATACTTAGTTTCAGTGAGATATCAGAATAAAACAACTTCAAGAGAGCAAGACAAAACAAAGAATAACTTGTAGTAGGATTTCTGGTGTCCGTAGCAGCTTTGAAGTGAGAACTAAGAGACCATAAGATTAGTATCAGAGTAAGTCACTGGGAATCTATGAGGGGGGTCCCTCTGGGACACCCAGCGGCATCTGTATCACCGGGAACTTGTTAGAAATGTACGTTCTCTGGACAGTCTCCAGACTTCCTGAACTCTGAGGGTGAGTCTCATAATTCTGAGAATCCTCGCTCAAGAACAGTGTCAACTGTCCAAAAGAACTTACTGAGATGATGGAAACATTCTGTATCTATATTGTCCAACACATGAGCTTCTAGCCGCACGTGGCTATTGAGGGCTGGAAATGTAGCCAGTGCTCCAGAGGAATGGGCTTTAAAATTTTACTAATTTTAATTAAATTTAAAATAGCTGCATGAGGCTATCAGCTCCTCTATTGGACAGCAAAGTTCTAGAATTATGCTGTAAGCAAATGCCAGGTTTTGGGTCAGTAACAGAAGCAAATGGTGAAGAGTGGAGATGCTGGGTGTGACTCTTTGGTATAAGAAACCCTGTGTGGAAAAATCAGGAGGGGAAAAAAAGGCATCACACTTGAATGTCGGGAAGTGAAGTGAAGGTTTCTCTAGAAAAGGAAGTCCTGTGTGGGCTGGAAGGGGAAGGGAAGTCAGGGAGCAGGAGGGCTTGACACTAAGGAAGGAAGGAAAAATAAAAAATTGTGTTGTGAATGTCTAATTGTGATAAAAAAAAATAGCTATACCATAAAATTGACTGTCTTAACCATTTTAAGTGTGTAGTTCAATGGTACCAAGAACAATCACGTTGCTGTGGAACTGTCGCCATCATTCATCTCCAGAAATCTTTTAACCTTGCACAACTGCAACTCTATACTCATTAAACAATAACCCCTTATTTCCCTCCCCTTAGGCCCCGGCAACCAGCATTCCATTTTCTGTCTCTATGAATTTAAATTTATCTTTTTATGACTGGAATATTTCATTTAGCATAATCTCCTCAAGGATCATTCATGTTGTGACGCATGACAGAATTTCTCCCATTTTTAAGGCTGAATAGTATTCTATTATACGTATGCCACTCCTCCACCCATGGGCACGGCTTGCCTCCACCTCTTGGCTATTGTGAATAGTCCTGCTATGAACATGGACTTGCAAATCTTGAGACCCGGCTCTCAATTCCTTTGGGTAGATACCCAGAAGTAGAATAATTGGATCACAAGGTAGTTCCTATTTTTAATTTTTTGAGGAACCTCCATATTGTTTCCCATGGTGGCTGTACCAGTATACATTCCCATCGAGATACTTGTTTTTGAGGCAATAAAGAATGGCACATCTGGAACATCAAAAGAAGGATCTGAAGACAAGTGTGGGGGAGGAGTATGTTAAAATGGCAGGTAGATGTGTGCGCACGTGCATGTGCATGCGTTTGTGTGTGGGAAACAAGGCAGTTTGGCTCCAGTGGTTTCCATTTTCTCACTGATGTCATGGCGAGGACCTCACCTCAAGGAAAAACACTGCTGAGGAGGAAAGACCAAGGGCTGAGGAGAGAGTGGTCCATTATAAGAGAAGGGCAGGGACACTTCCTGAGGCCTCAGAAGTAGAGGTGCACGGCCACTGTTACAGCACTGAATTGCGTTCCTACAAAACGAATGGGTTGAAGTCCTACCCTCAGCACCTCATACAATAATGTGACTTTATTAGGAAGTAGAGTCACTGCGGACGGAATTAGTTAGGATGAGGTCGTACGGCAGTAGGGTGGGCTCCTAAACCAACATGAGTGGTGTCATTCTACTAAGAAGAGGCCACATGAAGACATGGAGACACACAGACAGGGAGGACTCCGTGTGAAGACAGGTGCGGTCTGGAGTAATGCGGCTGCGAGCCAAGGATGCCAAAGAACTTCAGCAAATCCTCCGGACGAAGTGAGGGAGGATTTCATGGCCCTGGGACACCTTGGTCTCGGACTTTTGGCCTCCAGGACTGTGAGATAAAACATTTCTGGTGTGTTAAGCCACCCAGCCTGTGGTGCAGCCCTAGAAACTAAAGATAGCTGCAAGAATGAATCTGCAGTGGGCCAAGGTCATCCCACGCCAAGGCCACAAAGAGTATTTCCAAATTGCGGTGAGTCCCACCTGAGTAGTATGCTTTCTGGCATACTGTGTTAATATAGGTACTCCTAGACTTACGGCAGGGTGATTTCCCCATTAACCTATTCTAAGTTGAAAGTATTGTTAAGTCAGAAACGCATTTCATACACCTGACCTACCAAATGAACGCCATAGCTTAGCCTAGCCTACCTTATTGTGGTCAGCCTGCGGACAGGAGCCCACAGCTGGGCGAAATCATCCAGCTGCCACTGCCCACGGGGCAGCATTGTACCTGGAATCACTGGCCCGGGAAAAAAATCAATATTCAAAATTTGAAGTATGGTTTCTACTGAACGCTTATCACTTCTGAACCATTGTAAAGTCGAAAAATAGTCATCTGGATATCTGTATAGAATAAGTCAACATAAGGCATATTCTGAATCATATTACTTCCCAAAAGCTTTTCTTTCTGCCTCTCACAGGCCACTCACGGGGAATGCACATAAGTACACTAAACTGCCTGTTTCTAAGAATCAAGAGGGGAAAATACTTCTCAGTATCTTGGCAGGAGCGTGCCAAGGGGACGTGAGCAAGCGAAGCCTTAGCTCTGCCATTACCTGGGCGTTCTTCTGAATTTTATTTCACCCATGTGTGGCCCTTAGTTTTTCTTTCTGGGCTAGATTAAGCCACTGGAGGAAAACCTGTCCGGTTAGGGACTCCTGGGTGAGTCTCTCCCAGAGGCTACAGGCAAAGGCTATGAGAGCCCAGGGGCCCCTGAGCTGAGCCACTGACTGCTCTGTGGGGCAAGGGTCGTGAGGCTCCAGACTGTCTCAGCAGAAGGGAATGCCTGGCGTCCCACAGAAGACGAGCTCAGCCACCGCTGATATGGAAGCGATGCGGATTACTTGGTTGGGCAGAGCAACCTTGAGCATTGGCCGAGTCACAACACAAGTGATGAAAACCAACACAGAAATCTGTCCTTTGCTGCCTAAGCTCTTCTCCTTTTAAGAGACACCCCTGGCTTTTGTTAAAATTCACCGACCTCCTACGAACAGAAGAGGAGAAGAGCCCTAAACCACAGAGGTGAAGGAAAAAAATATATCCAGAGGTAACAAAAAATTTAAATTTCTTTACAAGAAATGTATCCAGTTGACAAACTTTTTTTCCCCTTTGCCTCCCTCCCTTCCTCAGCCCCTCACATTGGGGGGGGGGGGAGGAAGGGGAGGAAAGAAAGAAAGAAAAAAGGCATTTAGACTTTGGCTTTTCATGAAAGGCACACAGTAAAAGTATCACTGTTCCAAAATTCCAAGGCAATTTCACAATCACAATGAAATGAAGGAGGAAATGGTTTTGTGGAGGTCTTGAGAACAGTCACCCCATGTTGCTATGTGGAATATCTTTATAAATTATAAAGGGATTTGCAAAAATTAGTTCATTCATTCCACACACACTCACCGAGCATCATTTGTGCACCGGGCGCCATGCGAGAAGCCGGACACGAAGATGAATAAGGCCCCGGTCTCCCTGAGGGAGCTTCACAATAGAGGGAGACAGTTATCGTTATTATTGATTATAATGTGGCTAGGCCTCTCATGCCCCACGCCTACCTCCAGCCCTAGGAACTTTGATTTTAATGCACAAAGAACCATCTTGTGGAGAGAGAGAGAGAGGAAAAGGAGAAAATGACCACAGTAAATCAGGGAGAGGTGTCCGGTCCCTCCAGAAATATAGCTACACCGTGAGCTCAGACCTCTTTCAGACGAAGGGGGGGGGGCAGCGAAATATCTGAGCATGCGGTACCACGCCCAAGCACAGCCGGCATCTGGAACTAAATTGGAGAGATTCAGAACTAATTGGGAAAGAGATCATAGAAGGTATACAAGTCGGTTAAACTGGCATAGAGTCCAGTGTGTCCTCGCTCCTTGTTCTTTTTCAGAATTGCCCCCGAGTCTCACCTGAAGACAGACATGACCTTCAGTTCCACCAGACACTGTGAGGTTTCACAGACAAAGGGATCCAGCCTGGAATTGATGACCCCATTCCTACATATTTTGGTTTTAACTCAGATGAGCCCACTTGAATAGGGTATCAACACTCAGGTTTTCTGATGTGATTTTATGCCAGCTTTGAATCAGTGACTGAGGAGAAAAGTATAAGCAGTACATCTAGAATCAGTCAATTACCTTATGTCAACTGGGAGGCTTGTATCTACTGAGAATGGGCATTTGACTCCCATATTACAAAGACATGCAAATGACTCTCCCTGTTGCCAAATCATCCTGGATAGTTTATTACTCTGTTCTCAGTTGTTCAAGGGACAAGGAGAGAGAGGCTTGTTTGGACAGGAAAATACCACATTCGTCAATTGGTATCAATGGCTAGCACGTGACCACAGCCCCCCTAATTAAGTGCGGTCTGAGCGTCAGCTCACAGGGGGGAAAAATTCCGCCCCCCTTTGGAAACAGATTCGTGCTGCAAAACCATCCCAGTTAATTTCCTTCAGTTAATTAAGCCAGTTTCCTTATTAGCAAAGGGGGAATGACCAAGTCTAGTTCACATTTGATGGCTCACAGGATGAAGAGGTTCGCTGGCCGCATCTCAGTGTTGAACCTTAACCTTTGGGCCGTCTCATAGAAGCCGTGTGAGCAACCCTTGCCCTGCCGTTGGTTCTGCTCCTGCTGTTGTGGAAACAAGGATGCCCCTGGAAATGTCCGCCTGAAGTACCAGTGAGGTCTGCTAACCACTGAATTCCCACGCGGTTTCATCGCAGAAAGCTGTGTGTGCGTGAGCCGAAGGCACCTTAACGCCTGGCAAGCTTGGGAAGCTGGGGACTGTGGGCATGCCTATGGCATGGCACCTCGCGTGGAGGAGGGGTTCACGGTGGACATACTCGGACCTTGTCTGAAACAAAATTTTGGTGGCGATGAAGGGTAGGGATGAGGACAGGGATGCCTCTGGAACCCCTCAGACATCCAGGTCCTCACCAGGGTGAGGCTGTGGGTCAAATCTACTGTCGCCCACACCGGCCCCAACAATTTAGGCTCTCCTGGAAGTTATCAGCAAACAGCAACTATTCTGTATCAGGCAAATCCACGATCTCCTCTCTTAATCTCCACACCAACCCTTCAAGGGAACAGACATCATTTATACAAATGAGGCAACTGGGTGGCGGGGCAGGGTAGGCTCCCAACGATTAAATAAACTGCCCAAGGTCACACAGCTAGTGTGAGAGAACTGGGGTTTGAATTCCAAAGCCTCTGCTTTTCCGTCCCACGCCTCTCCACTTGGGAATGGAGTGGGGTTCTCCTTTCCCAGCCCTTCAGAAGGAGCGTGACTCTGACCGGAGACAGAGGGAAGAAACTCCCAGAACTGCCCCCTCCCCACAGCGGTCAACTGGCGCAGAAGGAAGTACTCTCGGGAAGCGGTGTCCTCGCACAGCGGCAGCGCTCTCAGATGTTCTCACAACGGTTCTGCAGCTGTCGCAGTTGCTCAGGTATAAATAGACATTGGCCACCAACCCAGCTCCAGTCCGATCTTAAGGAGAATGGCATAGGTGGTGGCATGCTGCCTGTGTGGGTCATGGTCATGACTACTCACACTGATGACCGCTTTCCAGGGACAGCACTACGACAGCACCCGGAGAAGCCACCACCTCCCGGGAGGCAGAACGTGCTCGTAAGCATCTGAAACGCTGCGCTCCAGGTCAACACGTCTGGGCTCTTAAAGAGTAGAGAGGGTCACCAACCGTGGGTCAGCGATGGCGCTGTACACACTCACTCTGTGCTGGCGTGGCCTCCACCCGGGCTTTCTAATTCTTGATCCTTCTTTCTTAGTATCTTTAAGTTTCATTTTCCTCGTAAGATAGGGCTAAGTTTGCCTAGTTCGGAAGAGAACTCTCTTAAGGACTCAGTGAGGTAACATAAACACATTCAACAATAGCACCGCTTCGTAACTGCCCTCTTTTATTAGTAACTCCACAGTCATGTGCAGGAATGTTGAAGTGGGTGTTTTTATTCGCCGGTACAATACTCTTATCAAATATAGAGATAATAGAAAATACATAGCTTTAGATGATAGAACCGGAGTTCCACATTTTGGATACTGCTCACTTTTTTTTAACTGGAGGTTTACATTGAAAAACTTGGATTTTTCAGATCTCTGAGAATCCCAAGAAGTTGTATGCAGAAATTTTGGGGATGTGTGTGTCTTTTTTATCAGGAAGGAGGGTCTAAAGCTTTGATCCGATTTTCAGTGTGGTCCATGATCCTTCAAAAGGTTTAGAACCGTCCTCCTGCGGGTCACCAGTCACAATTATTGTGTGAAACCTGTCTTTTAAGCCGCTTTGATGTCACTGAAGTCCAAAGCCACAGGCTCTTGCAATTCTAGGCTACATTAATGAATGTACATTGTCCAGATCCAGGAGGACATATGTAATGTTCTATACTGGTGGCATCTGGAAGGCTGGGCTTGACTGTGGGGTTGTCATTCTCATCAGGCAGAGGGCAATCCCAGGGCAAGAAGGTTCCAGAAACCAGATCGTGTGAGAGTAGGTGACGGGGTGGAGGATATTCCGCCAGAGAAAGAGAGAGCTAGGGAGTAGGCATGCCGCAGCTTCTCTTTAAATAGCTGGTGTTTCCTGAGGCAGAAAAAGGATTCATCTACGTAGCTCCAGAATATAGAACTGAGATCAATGGCTGGAAGATACAAAGAGAAGGCAGCCAGCCTTTTTATAAGGAGGGACTTCTAGAAAACGATTAGTGAGCTTCACAACAGAAAGGGCGGCCTGGGGAGGCTCAGCAGCTCCCTGTCCCGAGGTTTCATGCCCAGCGCCGCGTGGTCATGTGTCAGGAATGCGTAACGGGGATTCTTTCCTGGGGGGGGGGGGGAGGTAGAGACAATGACCTTGACAATTCCTTCTACTTCCACGATCTGTCTATCAAGATTTAGTTATCTCTTACTAAAATTTGGAGTCAAAGAGCCATAACAATGTTCCCTTACCTCATATTATAGATACTTGTGGCAAATGGCTGTATAAAGGGATTAATCACATTTTTTAAACTTTTCATTTTCACGGATTTTGTTTTCTTAAAACGGGCACACCTCCGTAGGGAATGCTGCGTCTGCGTTTTCAGCACACGCCCTCCGGCAACTCCTTTTCTGCGTCTGGCCCGTCCGGCCAGAGCTCACCTGCCCTCCACCTCCCTGGATGTAGCACTCTACTCCAACCTGCTCTCCACCAGCATCCCGGGTAATTAGGGCATGTCTTTCTGCCTCAAGTGCGTCTCGATTCCCATTTCTCTGAAAGCCGAACTCGTAACCTTGGCCTGCAAGGCGCTGGATGGCCTGGGGTCTCCGTGCCTGTGTCCTGCCATCCTCCCCTCTCCGCGACCCTTTCGCCATGCTGGCCTCTTCTCCAGCTCTCTGCCTTCTCTGCATCTTCTGCACCTCTGTCCTCTCGGTGTGCCACCTGCTTCTCCCAGCTCCCCAACACCTTCCAGGTTTCAGCTCAAGTAACAACTCAGAAAGCCAGCCCCAGGCTACCCGGGCTCAGGTAGCGCCCCCATCCCCGTATTCCAGCCCATCACTCTTATTTTCTTCATTCCACTTATCACAACTTATCATGCTTCTTATTTCTGGTTTGGAAATGGCTTCTTCCCCGGGTCGAGGGGAGGCTCTTTGATGATAAGGACCTAGTTTATGCTGGTCAGTAACGTGTCTGTGTCCAGTGTGGAGCACAGAGAGAGGGTTGGTGGTCAGAAAGTATGGAAGAATGAATGAATGAATGAATGATTGTAAGAACACATCTGTCCAAGACAGATGGTCAGCTCAGACAGGGTTGTGTGTGAGCTTGGTCTCAGCACATACACACGAACAGACTTACTTGATTCCCCATGTTCTTCCGAGGCAGGGCTGTACACACAGCATACCCTCAAGAAGATTTTGGATTGAACCCCATGAAGCTTACTAATATAAAGACAGAGATTAGAGAAAACAATCATTTTCACTGAAGAGAGAAACATTACCTATATACCGTGAAGTAGCCTCATATGCACCGTGGGGTAAAATCCTAGAGAGGAAGAGGAGCGGGCCCCTAAAGCTGAGAGAGTGTGTCTTTTCTGCCTGTAAGGGCTCTCAGAAAAATATTTAAAAATCCAGCAGTGAGGAACAAGACACGCTGGAATGGGTTATTGAGGAGGTGGCAGAATTCAGAATTTCCTTTTTCTGGAAAGCTTTAAAAATAGAACAGCCATCTGGGATGATTTAGATATGGTCCTCATTGAAGGAGGGAGGGGGTGCAAGAGGGAATGAAAGATCTCTCCCAGTCCCATCTCATCCTTGATTTTCTGATATTCCTCTTTAAAGTTTTATTCCTAGCCAAGCCTGAAAGGCACGAGGAACTCACTTTTTCTGTCACTGCACCTTACGTTGTATTTTGCTTTGGTGGATCACGCTTTCCCCTCTCCTCCCCTCCCTCCCCTCCCCTCCGCCCCCCCCCTCCTCTCTTCTCCTCTCCTCTTCTCTCACAGGCAATCTGGATGTCGGGATTTTTTTTGTCGTTGTTAGGTAGCCCATTTGGATAAGATTTCACTTCCATTCTCTCTTTTCTAGAAAGATGCTGGAAGAGTTGAGATGTTGCAGAAATGACAGCCTTGAAGAGCATATATCGATGTGGGTCCTACTCGTGCCACGGAAAAGGATTGAGGGACAGGGGTGGCCCATGAAAAACAAGCAAGACCTTGATGACGGGGCACATCCCATAGCAGGGGCAGCTGCAGTTCAATGCAGAAGTTAAGCCCTGTAAATCAAGTCTGCTATTTCATAACTATTAATTCCTCATTTTGTTTTTAATGGGGTCAAGTTTGAGAAAGTCAGCATGGAACCCACAAAGGCACATTTTTCTTATATTTGGAATGACATTAGATCAATCTAACTGTTTCCTAGCTTTGTTCTTATGACTCTTGCTTGATTTGTCAAAGCTGCACAGTCAAATGAATAATAGACTTTAATACACAGAAGCTAGGGTTTTACTATTTTTACTGCAGAGGCCACACGGTAAAAAGCCTTGTTAAACGTGTTTCTCAGCAATATTTGCATGTCATAACCGTTTTTCTAACCTAAATAAGCTTGGTTGCGATTATCAAGTACATTTATTAATAAATGTTCATTACAAGCACTGCTGTACATAACAAACTAATGGCTGGGATGACTCTAGCTTTTCTTTTTTAATCCAAAAGGAACACAAATGCTTTCATTGACAACATTAACTTTTTCGCCTTTCTCTAACTTAATGGATAATCCATATTTTTATGGATGACTGCATTGTCAGAACAAAGTGTGACCATAAAGGTCTTCACAAACCATACTTGGAAACTGGCCTTGTCACTTCAGGTGACATTAATCAAGTACACCTTCCCCTTCACTTGCTCACTGCTTCCAGAACGCTGGCTGAGCAACCACATGGGAGGCATCTCTGTGGACCTGTGTGTGTGTGTATCTGTGTGTGTGTGTCTGTCTGTGTCCACTTATGCTAGAAACAGAACTTTAATGCCAACCCTTCCCAGAAAGAAAATTCCAAGGTAGAAATAAGAACTCTTGGAAACAAAAAGGCAGAAATGGGATATTCTCCAAGAACCTGAATATGAATTACTTCAAGAGGCCTTTCGACGGCTGGCGGGGTCCTCACGCTGTTGTGGTCTGTCTGGTACATCCTGTTACGTAACTGTTTGCTCGAGGGGCACCGCCCACCTCTCCCTAATGGAGGATGATCCCTGTTTGTTCAGCGCAGAGAGAAACGTCTGATCCTCTAGCCCACCAGGATTAAGTGTGTGCAGGGGAGTTGTAACTGCTGCAGAACAGGGCTGCAACCTTTCCTCCCGACCCGTCTCAGTGCTGGTCTCCCAGCAGTGACTGTGAGACGGAGGTGTAGGGTGAGGGGGTGGGGTCAAGCTCCGGCCAGGGCTAAGGCAGGAGGATGAAATCCCTGGGGCAAAGCTTGATTGAACTGGTTTGGGGCCACTCCCGCCCATATGGCAGGTGGGAACAGCCCGGAACACAGCACTCCCCAAAGCCACTGCAGACTCCTCTTTCTCTCTCATCCGTATTTGTTCCTTCTTTCCTCTCCATCTGATGCTACCCTAGTTGATCCTAGGGACTCTCCAGGGGCACCGGGCAAACTCAGTAGGCAAGCAAGCAGCACACTCTCTGCGTAGACTGGACCTGAATCAGGAGTTTGTCTCTCTATTCCGCCCTCACACTGGCCCTCACAGCCGGGCTCCGGGGTGGCTCATCCTGGAAGACCCACAGTTTCTCTTTGCTGGCCACTTGGTCCACTGTCACCCCCTCCGTTACTTGTTTGCACGGTGGAAAGCTGGCCACTCTGTTAAGTACACACTGGTTCTCAGTCTCACCTCACTCTACTGCGCTGTTCCCTATTGCTCCTCGGGGTTTTCTCACAGCCTCCCCGCACAAATGCCATCCGCTCCCCCCACTTGCCCAGTGCAGAACAAGCATCTGGAGCAGGTTGGGGCCTGCAAAATAAAGGGGGGGGGCTGCCGCTTTCCCAGAGCCCCTCCTCTGGCACAGCACATGTTAACGCCGATCTGCGGGGAGATTGCAGTTCTAACATAATGAGATATTAATGAGCTTTGCACATGTCCCTAGCCACAACATCTTTCTCCCTTGCCTCTGCACGCCTTCTTCCACCAGTCGGGAGAGAAGCTGCCCCTGCTCTTATGCCCCTGTGCTAGCTCCCCCTCGCGCCTGCCCGCCCCGCTCCAGCGCCACCCACCACCCTGCAGCCCCGGGCTCTGCCCTGCTCACCTCAAGCTGCCAGCACTACAGAGCACCAAATGGGCTGGCACCGCCTTGTTTCCCGGCCTAATGGATGCTTGTTTAAACACTGGGCTGTTTGCATTGCTGCGGCTCACTGCATGTTAAACACAGTCCTCTGAAACCCTATGCCAATCCAATAAAGGTATCAGCAGTTCAGTGCGGGGAGGCAATTACTCTATGGTCCCAAGTGTGCCTTCTAAGCTCGAGGAAGGGAAATTTGATCGAACAACTAAAAGGAAAATCTGATTCGGCTCAGCATCACGGGAGGACACGAGGCTTAACTGCAGCCAGGTCTGCGGAGGGCAGACGGAAATCAATGACAGCTGGGGAGAGCAACCACACATCGTTAAGAGGCCTTTAAGCCAGCCTGTTAGGAACGGGGCTCCTGCATCTGCCCGGAGACACCCACCGGTCCTCCCTCTCGGTTCCCTTTTCCTTTCTTTCTTCCTGTTTTCATCCCTAGGAGTGTACCTATTTATTATTTCTTTTTGTGACAAACTGTCATCCTTTTTAACACCCTCCACCTCTCACTCACCTTTAATTCCTTAAGCACCAAAATTAAAAAAAAAAAAAAGCTTTTCTTGTACATGATCATTACCATATCAAAGGTGATAGAAAGAGCAAAAATAATAGATATTATCCAATATACTGGCCAAGAGGAGGAGGAGGGGCTGCTTCAGAGAGAACGGAGGGTCCCTAACCTCAGGATGATGGTACCAGTCAATAATGCAGCGGCTGGCTCTTCCAAGGTGGTGAAGTCTGAGAACTCGGGCAATTAGACCCAAGATTTATAGGTATCTCTCACCTAAGGAGCAGAAGTTTTGGGAAAGCAAATTCCTTCCTTTATTTTTAAGTTCTGGGCATGAAGTGATGTGGGGCTGAGGTTTCTGGGACGTTCCGCCCTGGGTTTTCACGGAACAACCCGCCCTGCAGCGGCCCTACCTCCCCGGGGAAGAGCGAGACCGCGCAGCGGCAGTGCCTGGCCGCCCTGGAAACGCAGCGCACAATGCTCCCCGGGCGCCATCCTTTTGCCAGGAATTCTGCCAAATCCCCGTCTACTCCCTGGGTTCCTGGCACCAGCTATCCAGCCATGATGGAGCCAGGGTACTGCTTGGCAGATGGGGCAGCCGTTCCTGTCTCATGGGTGTCGGGATGAAGCTGTCCCTGTATGGACTGTGTGGTCAGAGTGCTAAAGGGGTCTGGAATAGCCCGTGGTCCTCTGCACACCACGTGGAGAGATGGCGAGCCCTTTGTCCAGAACAGGGTTCCAGAAGGGTCATGAGCAGACTGGTCACAATGAGCCTGTGCCTGAGGCCTTGGTCCAGCGCACACACACTGAGTTCCCAGAACACCAAGAGGACCTGGCCTCCTATCCTAGACCTGCCTTTTGGTTACTCATTTCTCCTGAGTCCAAGTCTCGCTCCCACGCCTCAGGCCCCAGGCTCCAGGCACCGGGGCAGCTGGGCAGGGGGGCAGGGAGGCTCCAGCAGGCAAGCGGCATGGCTGTCCAGGCCCTGTCCTGCCAGGGCGACCCTGGCACTGCGGCACCGCCCGATGTCACTAACTGGGACAGCCATGGCAATGGAGAGGGCGGTAAACTTCAACACCCATAACTGCTGGTGTCAGCTGAAGTCTTACCGATTTCACATAGGTCACGAGTGGCATTCTTGGTTCTGGTGTGCCTCTTGGTTTTCTCACTTAACATTTGGAATAGCCTCGTTACCACAGGCCTGGGAGTATGTGTGGGTGCACTGTGGTGAAAGCGCTTCTGTAAATTACAGTAAATGTGTTACTTGTTCGGCACATTGGAGAATGAAGTGTTCCACTTAAGTTTTATATACACACACATATATGTATATAATATACTATATATACATGCTATGTTATTTTTATATTATACTTACATATTTTGTTATATATTTATATAAATATATATTTGTGTAATATGTTATATTATATTTTATATTACTTATTTATATTAATATATAAAATATATTTATATATACACACACAGTCTTTTAAGTTCCAAAACATTTTTTAAAGATTTTAAACTTTTGTGATGAAAGGCTTTCTTGTAATATTTGGATGCTTCTCTAGTTTATTTAAAGGAGATAACTATTTTTTTTGGATAATTCATAAAGTCACAAACTACCTGTTACTGGTTGGTTATATGTCTGCTGTTTAGTTTCTTTGTCTAGGAAAGAAAGGCTAGTTATTCGATCAGTACCTACATTCATTAGGAAAGAAGAGAACCTTGCAAAGGATGGTAGACCTATACATTTTTGTATTTTTTCCGAAGTTGGGGGGGGTGTAGAGAGACAGACTCCCGCATGTGCCCAACCAGGATCCACCGGGCATGCCTGCCAGGGGGCGATGCTCTGCCCATCTGGGAGCCATTCTAGTTCCTATGGCGGAGGCCATGGAGCCATCCTCAGTGTCCGAGGCCAACTTTGCTCCAATGGAGTCTTGCTTGCGGGATGGGAAGAGAGAGACAGAGAGAAAGGAGAGGGGGAAGGGTGGAAAAGCAGGTGGGCGCTTCTCCTATGTACCCTGGCTGGGAATCGAACCCGAGACTTTCACACGCCAGGTTGACACTCTACCGCTGAGCAAACCAGCCAGGGCCCCAATACGTTTCTGAAACTCACTAATGACCCTGTTTGGATGTCCGGAATCTAACATCTGTAGGATTGCCATAATGAAGCCTGAACTCTCTGCCGTCTCCATTCAGCAGAAACAGCACATTCTAATATCTTTTTTTCTTTCTTCTGAGTGTTTGAAATATCATCATGGAGTAAAAAAAAGTTGTACTGTCCCCAAACTTCTTCAACTTGTTCTCTTTTAATTCTCCCCCAATAGAAAGGCTCACAGAATCCCTGTGTGCCCGTATTTTCATTCTCACCCAGAGATGGCAGCTGAATTATAATAAAATTACAGGAAAAAAAATCCTACCCCAATATGGAGACATGTGGTAAGAGAAAATTTTCTTGCTAGCAATTCTGAGAGGAGGGCAGCGGAGGCGACCTCAGGTGGGCGTGAGGGTGCTTCGCGCCTTCTGATTGCATTAAGAGGCTGTTTTAACTAAAAGTGCAGGAATGGCAAAAGGTAGGCTTACGGTTGTGAGTATTGGAAACAAAGTTTGTCCTTGCATCATTATTTATTAACGATTGCATTATTTCCACACAAACAACTGTAGACCTACTTTTGCTCACCCCTGTATATGGAGAACCACGTTGGACATCTTTACCTTTCCTTCTGTTTACAAAAAAAAGAAAATGTTTCCCCTTTTTGTTTAAATTTGTAACACACGAACATTTTCTCTTGATGTAGACATCTTGCCTTCTGTGATCCGGGACCGAGAAACGCACTTCCCTTCTCACCGCCATGAAATAAGAATCCTACCCTGTCGTAAAACCGCGAGATGAGTATTAACGTCATGGGAGTTGGGCACGCTGAAGGGCATTTCTCATCACCTGGCGAGCTTCCCTCCTAACCACACTCTCAGAGAGCTTCACACTGGGATGACCTTCTTGGACACAGATGTAAACATCTTCCTTCCCCTCAGGGGAGGAGCATCCAATTTACCTCATTTCAGGACCCATTTAGATCATCGCTTTCTGAGGACCAGACACTGCTGGACTCCTTTGCTAGGAGGAAAACCTAAGCTTCCTCAACCCAAGCTCCTGATGGGAAAACCCAGACGGACAACTGGAAGGACCCCAGTAAGGTGGCCTTCCATCACACCTCTCCTTCAGCATGTAGTGACACCGAGGCCAAATCAGCGAAACGAGATTTCAGTGTCTGTTACAGCAAAACATGGTTTTGAGATTAAGGTAAAAATTATAAATTAAATTTAGGTCCTTAAAGCAAAAACTTTTAAAAGAGGTCCCTCTTCGTTAGCTACTCTGGAAATGGCCTTGATCTGTGCCGGGCAACAGGGTGGGATGTTCTGTGGGTCCCTGCACTGCAGCGGTTGCTCCTATTGATAAAGGGGCTAAAACACAAGGTACTGTCCCAAAACCGAGAATAAAAATAAGTATGAAAGACACAGTCACCTTCATCCTCACCATGCAGAAAAGAGGCCACTGATAAGCCTTGGAAAGGGAACATATCTAGTTAAGAACAAGGTGACAAAGGATTTATGGTATTCTCTCTATTTTCCACATGTCAAAAGTAAAAAGCTGGTGCAAAGAGGGCTGCTCTGGTCTTGCTCGAAGAACTTCTTAGGGCCTGACCAGGCGGTGCTGTAGTGTATAGAGCATCAGACTGGGATGCAGAAGGCCCAGGTTTGAAACCCCACGGTCTCCAGCTTGAGTGTAGGCTCACCAGCTTGAGCGTGGGGTTGCTGACCTGAGCCCAAGGTCGCTGGCTTGAGCAAGCGGTCACTTGCTCTGTTGTTCTCATATGTCCCAGTCAAGGCACATATGAGAAAGCAATCAATGAACTAAGGAGCTGCAACAAAGAGCTGCAACGAAGAATTGACGCCTCTCATCTCACCCTTCCTGTCTGTCTGTCTGTCCTTATCTGTCCCTCTCTCTGTCTGTCTCTCTGTCTCTGTCACAAAAAAAGAAAAGAAAAGAAAAAGAAAAACAAAACAGAACAAAAATCTTCCCAGGGCAACGGGAAGGTCCAAAGATGGGAGAAGCGCTGCTGCCCACACCATAGCCTCAGGAGAGATTTCAGACAAAGCCCGGGGCAGCACGAGACACTAAATGACCCACACACAGAAGAGGGCACATGTTGTGTATGTTCTGACCCAAAAGGAAGAGCTTTTGTCATAGGAGGTCAGACCCATATATTTACAAACAAACAGAACCAAAAGCTCTAAGAAATGGAAAGGAATGGTGAGGAGACGAGTACAAAGGATATTTGACGGATTGACTTTCTTTAAAGGTAGTTCAGATCCCCTTTTGTTAAAGACACGTTTACGACATTAACTGCCAATACCCTCCCTTTTATTCTTTTTTTAAACTTGGAACTATTTATGGACCCACAGGAAAGTGATAAAAATAGTACCAAGCCTTTCTTGCCCTTGACGCCACTCAACGCTAACGTCTCACAAAAGCCTAGTACACCTGTCAGGAACAAGGAATTGACATTCACATGATATTATTAATTAAACTACAGACCTTATTAGAATTTCACCATTTCCCCCAGGAATGTCCTTTTTTCTTTTGAGGATCCTATCCAAGATGACCTCAGACTACGTTCAGTTATTTTTCCTTAGACTTTCCCAGTTTGTAAGATCCGTAGTCTATCCCTTGGCAAGGATACTTTTGAAGAGTACTGGGCAGTTCTTTTGTAGAATGTCCCTCAGTTTGGGGTTATCTAATGGTGTCTCGCGACTGGAATGGAGTTGGGCATTTTTAGCAAGAATACTAAAAAAGCAACGTCGTGTCCTCTCAGTGTGTCCTACGGAGGGTTCACGATGGCAGTATGTCAGTCACTGGTTATGTTCCCCTTGATCACTGGGTCAGGCTGGTGTCGCTGGGTTCCCCACGGCATAGCTACTGTCTTTTCCTCTGTAGTAAATAAGAATCTTGGAGGAAATGTGCTGAGACCAGGCAAATCCTGCTTCTCCTCAAATGCTGCCCACTAATTTTAGCATCCATCTGGTGACCTTGTCCAGAACAATTACCTCTATGGGGTTTGCCGAGTGGTGGATCTGCCTCCCTTTCTTTCACATCTATTGTCTGGAGTTATACGAAAGGAAGTACTGTCTCTTCTCCCCTATTTGTTTGTTTTTAAATCAGTCTGGGCTCCTGGATATTAACTTAATTTATAAGTTAAAATTCAATACTATCATTCTTTATTTTGGTGCCCAAATGGTCACTGGGAATATACTCTTATTGATTCCTGTGTGTTATTTTAAGAGCCCTTATCTTTCCTCCCTCCCTCTCTCCCTCCCTCCCTCCCTCCCTTCCTTCCTTCCTTCTTTCCTTCCTCCTGCCTCCCTCCCTCCCTTCCTTCTTTCTTAGCACTTCCTTATTTGTTGGCACTGTAAGATGTTCTAGGCTCATTTTATGTTTTCCCTGCCTGAGCTCTGGACTCAACTGCTTCTCCAAGGAGGCTTGGATCCTTTCCTTGGGGAACGATATATAGAAACAAGGTGGGGTGTGGGTGCTGAGCGAGCTTGGTGCCCCTAGGATTTCTCCGCAGACAGATCTACATAATGTACGTTCAGAAGCCCATTTCTATACTATATCCATACCCACGACCAGTAGTTTACACTGCTGTTCTGATTCTAACCCAACATCACAGGGTTCATTTTAGTCTCCCCTTTCCTTACTGATTGCTTTTTTTCTCCATCAGTGTGATGCCTATAATAGCTTTCTTTTACCTTAAAAATAGCTGTGTCTAATTATCACCTCCAAAGTTATTCCTTGATTAGATTGGAAATGGATTTACTGGCTTAGCACATACTCACAGGCACGCACTGTGTTTAAGGCCCTCTACGAGGTACTGGAACGAGGATGGCTCTCAGATCCTCCCTGCAGGTTGTTTATAGGATACTGGGATATACACATATAATTTAATACATATAGAAATAATACAGAAAATGAGCATTAAGAGAAATAAATAAATCGCTGTGGGCACGTAGGGGGAGGAGAAATGCATTGTTACTGAAGTAATAGGGGAAGGTTCCTGAGGAAGCTGTGGACCTTTGCGGATGCGCAGGATGGGGTCTGTAAGGACCAGGGAAAAGCATGGGGAGGGGGAGGGAATGGCGTGGGCAGAAGCACAGCGAGGATGTCACGCACACCAAGGCCCTGAAGGGAGGAGCCGCGTCTGGGTGGAGAACTGGGCCTGAGGAGGGACCCCGGTGGCCGGAACCGGATGGCAGAGCACCTTGGACAGCTGGCCGTGGTAGGGTCAGAGTCGGGGCTCCCATGGACCATGGAGAGCTCATGAGAGTCTGTGAACGGGCAGTGATCTCACAGGAGCGAGGCAGTGGGAGTCAGAATGCAGCGGGATGTGAGGAACGGAGGAGATAGCTGGAGGAAAGGAAGAAGTTTGGAAGCTACTGAAATCGTTTAGAGGATCAGAGAGGGTCTGAATTTGAGCAGGGGCAGCAGGAACGGAGAGGACGGGATTGAGGTGAGCAGTTATCACCAGCACAATCAACAGTACTTGCCGATAGATGAGGTGAGAAAGGCAAGGAAATAGGGGGCTTCAGGATTTCAAGGACATACATTAACGACCGACGGGCAGAGTTAGAAATGAGGAAACCAGAGAGATGGTGGGGAAATATCCGACAGCCCCCAGGATGCAGAGTTGAGAAGACATCTCCCTGGGGACCATTTTGATGCTTTGTCATGAGTGGACAGAGGAGGAGAGGAAAACAAAACATTTTATCAAATAATGTTGTTACTTTTTAGCAGCAATGCTAAATCCGCAAGAGCATAGAAAACTTTAAGAAGCAGAAAGAAGTTTCTAGATGACCATGAAATCTCATTAATGCATGATGCTGGTTAGTCACTGGCATTGCTAATCACCACAACGTGGTTCTTTTTTTTTTGAAGTTAGATAGTTAGGCCTCTCTAAACTACAGACAACCCACATTTAATCCATTATGATTTGAAGGCTATTAAAAACGGGGTCATATACCACCATCAGGTACAAGGGAGTTTTAGAACACTGGAGTTAGATTGGAACCCTCACAGCTCCTGCGTTAATGTTGTAGCGCTACTCAGACGGGAGAGTTTATCTTAGGGAACAGCATAAACTCAGGTATCCCAGTACCTCTGCCTTCACGGCAGCACTTCATAGTTAGAACGTACGTAACGCGCAGACATAGGTTGTGCGCGCCAGACAGCATTTGGCTTCTGGGTTTGAGAAGCAGCTACAAGTCAACTGTCGTTATGCCACAGGCTCTGTTTATTATGTTCTTTTGAAGGAAGAAAGGAAAGAGCTACATATATTCATCTGTTTTGTAAGATGCCAGACAACTCAACCACGCCATCGCGAAACAGGAAGGACAGAAATGGAGGGAAAGAGAGCAAGCCATTTTTCTTCCATTAATGAGACAGTGAAGAAGTTTGGAACTGCTGACCCACAGGCTATAAGGCAGTCTGGCCTGGATGTCCAGCCTTGCCCCAGCCACGTGACCATGTGGGGATGGGTCAGCATCTGCTATCGTTCCCAGCGGCTGTAGAGGTGAATGGACTTCAAGCCTTGTCTTACAAAGTGTCCTTCCTACCCCTAAAAGTGTTCACACAATAAAGCTGCTAAAATGGTTCTTAAATGTCAATAGTTTGGTTAAAAATTCTACAAAATGTCATGTTCCTGTTATTTAAAATGGTCTTAAAACAGATTTCTTTTCCCCTATAGAAATGTAGATAATCTGGTGAAAGATGGAGGCTACTTTTCTTTTTCAAAGGAGTCACATTGAAGGAGAGGTCCTCTTTGTTTAACAAGCAAAGTTCTGCAACCCTAGGAGCTGTCCACCACCACAGCAAGTTTCCTGGCAGAGTCGTGGACATGAACTCATGCACAGAGTCACAACGGTGTTCAGGGGACCATGCACCAGGTCTTCAACAGTACAAAGATGGGCGGAGGGTAGAAAGGCGTAGAGGACAGTCCCTGCCATTAAGGAGTTCAGCCTCTTTGAAGCTATTAAACAGCCATTCCTGCACGAATTAAGCTCCTTCCTTACAAAGTTGCCATATTATAAAACATCTTTATCATTTAAGGCAAGCTGGGTTGGCAGGGTTGAAGGGTCAATTACAAACATTCAAACACTGTAGTAAGGAAGAGGTACAGGCAGACACTGTGAAGTAGAAAAGTCGCATGTCATTGTGCACTGTCCCTGGCTGCCTCACACCACACACTCCTTCCTTTGTGGCCACTGTTCCTCTTCTCTGTCTTTTCCTCTTCTAAGTCCCCTTTTCTTATGTTTAAATGGAAAGTAATCTGACACTATGCTTTTACACTATCTATTGATGAACTGTACTATGTTAGTAAGTTGGTTACTTAGGTTATCATATTACCAATTGATTCCTTAAATTTAAATACCATTGGTATACAATATTATAGTTATATTAATTTTTGTGTACAATATAATGATTCAGCATTTTTATCCTTTTCAATGGGATCCAGCCAACTGAATAAGAGAATATATTGGCAAATGATACATCTGATTAGGGATTGATATACAAAATATATAAGGAATTCATACAACTCAATAACAAACAATAAACAATCCAATCAAAAACAAGCAGAAGACATGAAAAGCCATCTCTCCAAGGAAGACACACAGATGGCCAATAGACCTATGAAATGTTGCTCAACATCACTAATCATCAGGAAGTGCAAATCAAAACCACAGTGAGATACCGCCTCATACTGGTCAGAATGGTTATTATGAATTATTTTGGTTTGTTTGCTTCTGATCATGAGATTGAAGGCTTGGTCACTGCTATAGGCATTTCAAGCCTTGGCCAGTTGTAGGCTGTGTGAATGGAGTGGTGAGAAGGACAGCTTCCGTCCTATTTTCAGTTCTCTAAAAAGGAGGTAAGGTGGAAGAATTGGAAGAAAGGTTGAGCCCATGTTTCCTGTTTCCTCTGGAACCAGGAGGCAGTGGTTCTGTGTCCCAGGATGCTGTGAAGGAACTTCCAGCTCCAGTAGGTCCCACTGCACAATTCATAGGGCTCAGGGGGAAATGCAAACACAAGGCAGAGCATTAATGCAGAGCTCCGAGACAGGGTGCCACGGGCCCCGCAGTCCTGTGCTGTAGGTCCCTCTGCCCTGCTGCCTCAGTCATCCCCCCATAACCTTCCCTGAGTGAGAGGTGTGGGAGCCCCAGCAAGTCACATTCACCAGCACACTAAGCGCTACTGAGCGTGGCAGGCACGGCTCCTCCCCCATGTTTTTTCTTCTTACCTCGTAGGCTTAGATCGGCAGAAACATACTGAAGTGTTCTCCACTTCATGTTTTGTTTAAGTAATATTTAATTAGGTTGTTATGTTTTTAATACAATGTCTGATGCACTGGACAGTGTCCTCGCGCCTCCCCTTATTTTTTCTACTGTGCTGAAGTTCCTGACATGCACATGGGTCAATGACACGTTCTCTCTTCCTCAGGTGCCTTTCTCTTCCTGCTTCCTACACCTCTTCACAAGGGCAACAGTCTCCAGTAATTCCTGTTTCTGGCGCTACTTTTGGAGAGTGAAAAAACTTTAAGAAAGTATTTTACAAGTAATTTCCTGATCTAAGACTTTGAGTAGTATTTTAACTCCCTTCCGTTGATAAAATTTATGTAAGAAAAGTATCATGTCAGTAAAACGTATTGAGCTTCCACTATTCAGATCAGGGCATTGTCTCTTATGCTCAGATTTTTTTTGTTTGATTTAAAAAAAATATTATTAAAATTCTATTATTTTAGAGCAGTTCAAGGTTTACAAAAGAGATACAGCAATTTCCCATAATCCCCTGTTGCGATGCTCAGATTTTCATTGCTTAATTTACCCCATATTAGTTCACTACTGGTTTGTTATATTGATATCTTTGATATCTTGGAGTTTTTTGATATTTCTCCCTAATTCAGACTGACTGGAAATGGAAAATTCCATCATGTGGGAAGAATACATTACAAAATACTTTAAAAAAGGTTACTGGTCTCAGGATTGTACAATACCTCAAGCCGGGGTTAACAAAATGTTGCTTAGTTAACAGGGACTTGGAGTCAGTTGAATGCTTAAGTAAATAAATAAGACTTATTTTAATTAGCATATTGATTGTTTACATATGAATGCATGCTTTTGAAGTGCCCCAGGAGAGCAGAAAAATAGCTTGTTGAGAGTTTTAAAGATGCTCTCGCAAATCATTTGTTTCAATGTTAATAGACACTATTTTAGAACCAAATCTTTGCTAGTCCAAGGAAAACTGAAATCACCATAAATTCTAAATAAGTACAGTCAACTAATAATTTTTACTTCTAGAAAAATGTTACCAAAAGTCCCTTTAAAAGCGGGTTCACATGACTGACTAACAACTGGGAAGACAGCATGAAACCTGTAGAACTAACAGCGTGGGTCTCTCACAATTTCATTTTAAGGGAAGCGAGCCGATCCCTCAAGTCTTGTCCATGAGGCCATCTCACTTTGCTAACTGAACCCAGGGTGACCACCCAACCCAGGCAAGGCTGTGGGCTCCTCACAAGAGAAGCCGGCTCACAAGATGCGCTTGTCCCACCAGCTTCCGACTCCAGGAAACGCACTGGGAACAGAGTCGGCAGTGGACAGAGAAGACAGTGGCTCAGAGAGGCCAGGGGGCGGGAGCTGAGTGACCCTGAGGAAGAAATTGGTATGAGAAAACACTCAGGTTGAGAGAGAAAGAAAGAAAGGATAGACAGAAGGAGGGAGGGGAAAGAAGGAAAGAGACACAGACACCGATAAGACAGATGGCAGATGGGCTGTGTGACCCTTGAGAGGGTGTGGTCTGTCCCTAGAGGGTCCCTGGTTGGCTTATTTCCATTCAGGCTCAGCCCACAAGCATCCATTGTCTTTTGAGGTAAAGTGAGTCTGTTGCTTGTTCCTTACCGGGTAGCTTGATGCTAGAGATGAACTCACACACCCCAAAACCTCTTTCCATATGGCAGCTAAGGAAAGAGGCTCTGGTAGGTGTGTGTGTGTGTGTGTGTGTGTGTGTGTGTGTGTGTGTGTGGCCCAGGAGACATCCAACACATAATACATTTTAGATGGAAGAGCCTTTCATCTTAGAAATGTGGATTTGCTTACATATGTCTGTATTTTCACCCACACACAATCACAAAAGGGTCTTTTTCTGGGCTCGTCAAGGCCTAGGTGTGCTACGGAGATTCTGGGGCGGCTGCGGCACCGCTGGGCCCCGTGCCAGTGGCCGCCGGTGGAGCCCGACATCCCGCTTTGATGTTCACAGTCAGGACAGCTTCTGCCTGCTAAATATTTATTTAATCCAATTTGGCCAATCAAACTTCAGGTCTAATAAATGATTCCAGTAACAGGCAGCTCTTAACCCAAAGCAGTCTCCTACTTCCCGAGGTTGGCCTGGAGCTTTGTTTGAAAACAAGTGCTCACGCAGCAGGAGGGAAAAACCAGAGAGAGCGTGAGAGAGAGTGCTTGTGTAGGAATGTCTGTGAGTGCGCGTGCCTGTGAGCGTGTGTCAATGAGTGTGTGTTGGAAACCAGGGGAAGAAGAAATGGAGCAGAATAAAATGAAAAATGAAAGGCTGGGTGAAAACATATGGAAATTTTCTTCTCTCAACTGGAAATACAGATTAATGTGTTTTTAAAGAAACCCCATGAAGTGAGTTTTCAGCTCTCTGTGCAGCTGTGACATCATCCTCCGGAGGGGATGCTGCTGGCTCTCCTCCCTACCCGTCACACTCTCAGAATGGGGGCGAGGAGGTCCACGGGGGCTCTTCCCCTCGGTTTCTGCTTCTGTCAGAAGATAAATAGGAGACACGTGGCCCTCTCCACCCCTGACTTAAAGGTCTATGTAGCTAAGGGAATCATCTCCCAAAGGTGTATTCTTCAGGGGGTAGAAAAAAAGCAAACTCAACTCAGAGCTTTCCTTCCTAAATGTCAAGGAAATCCGGATTGGGGGGGGGGTGGCGTGGGGGCCGCTGATGTTGTTTTTCTAAATCTCTTTGCCTGAACCACACTTTGTAACATACAGTGGGGTGCAGGATTCTTTACCCGCAGAGGGAAAATAAACCTGAAGGCATAGAGCTGTTTTCTGCTTGTTGAATCTTGTGCCTGGTTTGTTTCAACAAAGCCGGGTTCCCTTAGTGTCACCTGACCCAGTCTACGGAACAGGCACCGCCATGTGACCGTAATCACGTTTCGCAGAAGCTCTCTGCTTTGCCAGCCACTTAATGTCCTGGGCAACGTACCATGCTGCCAATACCCACTCAAGTAGGAGGTATTAATCATCCATTTCACTGGTTACCCCCACTGCCCCTCAACAAGACATGGAGCCCGGCAGCCTTGCCGTGTGATCCATCCTTCCCTGCAGATGCAGTTACATGGCAACCAGGAGGAACCTTCTTCCCCCCCCCCCAGACCAATATTCTATTAATCCTTACAAGTTTATTAGTTCTGACTCATAACAATCCATCAGCCGTTAAGGACAATAAGTGATGCTTGGAAATTAATACATTCATTTCAGCACAGGGGGTTTTACATATTAAATTCTCTTTAAAGTTATAAATAAATAACATACATGGAATAGATTTAAGCAATAAACATATATTCAACAAGCAGTACTCAGGGAAGCTTCTGATTCCGCAAGCAAAAGGGATGTCAGCCGTATCTTGTTAGCAGGCCCTCAGTGTCCGTTCCTCTCCTCTGCCCTGGTCAGATCATAAATCTATCACATCCAGTATTGAGGTCGTTCCTCTCTTAGGAAAACGGTGCTTCCTTGATCTAACACTCATTCTCAATGCCTCCGCTTTCCTTCGTTTTTTTTTTCTTTATCATTAATATTCTTTTTGCTTATTGTTTTAAAAGAAAAACTGAAAAGAAATAGAAGATATCTTTGTTCACTCCCATCTCCTTCTCTTCATCTGCCCTCCCATCCCCCCAACAATGCCACTTGAATAGCTTTTAGAAAGTGACCCCTGAAAGGAAGTCCTGTTTTAATCATGGCTTCAGTTGGGTTTTTCAAGAACCAAAAGACATTAGAAATGCATCTCGATCCTGAGGGCCAAGAAGCAGGATGTAGGAGCCAGGAGTCTATTATCTTGTGAAAGCAAGGGAGAGTCAAGTTTCCATCAGGTGTCAAACAGCTGTATCAATCACACTGTCATCCAAAAACAGATCTGAAAACACTTATTTTAATTTTGTTTTTAAACAAAGAGAACAAGAAAGAAAGGGAAAGGCTGATGTGCTATTTCCCGACTGGTATTTCTCACTGGCCAAATTTTCTAAAAGGCACAATCAAAAAGCTTTGTAGAGATACTTCTCTTTCAGTACTGAATTAAACCCGTCTAATTTCATCAAATTTTGTCCCTAGTAAAAATGTAATCATTGCACTCCTGTTTCCTAGAACTAAATATTTTATTCTTAACCTCCTTCATAGATTCAACTCACAGCCACAAAACAATATGGGACCTGTGTCAGTGACAATTAAAAGTGAATTAAGGGTTAATGACAAAAGTCTGATCTAGACAATGCCCCATCAAGGGACATTTTTATTACTTAACCTCAGAGGCAACACCAGCAGAACTCTACTTTTTGTGAACTCCTCCTCTAGCTTCTTGGTCCTTTTCTAAAGAGCTTCTTTCTTTCCTAGGCTTCTCTGCACTGGGATCTGCTTCCTGTGGTCGCGTTTTGGAGAGCCGCCTTCAAAAATTACATCACAGCTCTCCTGCCTTCACACCATTTCCCCAGACTTCAAAAGTTCCAAAAGCAGACAGATTAGGACGCGCAGCCTCCACCTTGACATCCCTGCTGGATTGTGAGGTTAGAGAGACAGACTCTGCTTTGGTGCGTGTCTGCAATACCACATGCAGGTGCTTCCCACTGTCCCCCGTCTTCTGTGACAGTGCGTGCACGCGTTGGTCCTGGCGGGTATGGCTGCCAAGAGCTCTGCGTGGTCCCGCGGGCTAAGAGATTTTACAGCACAGGCAGTGACATATTCTTAAACTATTTAACAGCAAGCATTTTGAACTGTTCTTGCTCAATACTAGAGACTGGGAAAGATGGGGAGCAGGAGAGTTAAGTCTTCCAGAAGGAGTATCTTACAGCTGAGAGTATCTTAGAGGCAGGGGTGAGCCTGGGACCTCTTAGATCAGCTCCACCCATTCACAGAAAAGGAAACTCACAGCCAGAGTCGCAAATATTTGCTCAAGGTCATAAAGCTAGTTTGAGGCAAGGTAACGCCAGCACCTGCCTGGGTCTGTGATCAGTGCGTAAGGCTTCTTACACTTATTCGAGTCACCTCTAGATTGGAAAGTGAGAAAACATAATGACAGTCTAATCCATACATCCACATTAGCATGCATAATATACACGTATTCCAGTGGTGTTGCGTGATGAAATATGATATGCTTGTGGGGGTAGACTGGTGATGATCACGGCTATAAAAGGGGAGAAAATATTTTGATAGCTGGCTGCATTCTGAATTAGTGACACAGTTTCATCTTGCCTCAAGGGTACACAAGAAATCAAGACAAAATTCTAAATTAAAACCAAATAGGGTAATTCAAGGAAATGGGGGCAATCTTTCCTTGATATATGAGATATATTTTATATATAGCAAGGCTATACTTAATGCATACTTAATATACGTATATATTATATGCATACATAGAAATATATATTAATATATTACTTATATAAGTATCTATACTTAAATATTATTATATAATTAAATAAATACTTAAACATAGGTAAGTATAATATATACTTAAATATGTATAAGTTTATAGTATATATACTTAAATATTACTTATATAAGTATATATACTTAATATATACTTATACTAAGTAACATTAATGTATCTGTATGTGAAAGGTATAACATGCATTGTAATAAAAATAATGAGACTCATTCAATGTATAGCCAACAGTAGTCACCGTGTCCACCCAGAATGCAAACACCTTTGTACACAAAGCCAATTAATACAGCATGAGGTGTATCTATACTGCTCACAAAAATGAGGGGATATTTTATCGCTTCATATTCATGTTGAAATATCCCCTCATTTTTGTGAGCGGTATATTATCTCTCCCTGTCACAATCGGCTAATAATCTTCTACGGCCCTGATGTAACTATAACTAAAGAAGGGTCCGTCATAGTCACACCTCCTCACTCTGCATACCGTGAAGGCTGGCCTCCAACTGAAGTCTGTATACTACGAACAGCTCTGCGTCCCCTCTGCCTCCGGGGACACGCGGCACCTGAACTGAAGGAGACCCATGGCCACATCACTGGCTCCGCCAGTCCTCATCCTCCGCACCTCGTCTGATGCTACCTCTTCAAAGCCTGTCTCTGGCTTAGGTTTCTTCCCCTCCTGCTGCCACACACTTGCTTGAGGCTCCCTTGCCTCTTATATAAACGATCACTGCAAAAGCCTTGTAAATATGTTTCTTCATTCTTGACAGAGGCATCAGAATCATTCTAATGCACAACTCTGGATATCAAGTCGCTCAGAAATCTCCCCTGGCTCCCCATTGGCTAACCAAGTCAGGTCCAAATTCCTTGGCACGGTGTTCCAGGTTCCTCAAGAGAAGGCTCAGTCTGGCTTACAGCTCTGACCAGCCCTCTAGGCACCCTCGGTGCTCCCATCCTGTAGCTCTGCCCACTGACCTCAGTGCCCGGAACCCCCTTTTCACGGATTCTAATCCCCACCCCAGCCTCCATCACCATGGGCCCAAGCTCTATCTGTGCTCCTAGTAATAACAGTCCTTGTTAACATCTCTAATGACAGATCTCTTTAACACATGGGACAAGGCATCAGGATGGATCTTTCTGCATAGTCGGCTCTCAGCAACTATTTGTTGAAATGAATTCAAAAGTACCACTACGTGCCAAATCATTTGTTAGTGCTCGAATTTTCCGACATGCTGGAGCTCTTGCCTTGTTGCAGGTTGCCCGAGATGGCGGTGCCAGCATGGTCAGTGAGGGCCCCCTTCTGGGCTGCAGGTTTCTCGTACTGTCTTCACATGGTGGGAGGGGCAAGGGAGCTTTCTTGGCTGATTTTATAAGGGCACTAATCCCATTCACGAGGGTTCTACCCTCACGACTTAATCATTCTCCTAAGGCCCCCACCTTCTAACAGCACCACCTTGGCAGTCTGGTTTCGACATGGCAGTATCCATAGATATACTAAGGCTCTACAGTACAGAATGATTGGAATCTGCACTCCCTGCACTCCCTTCCTTCCTGTCCATCTGACTTTGAGCAAGGTCCTTCACTTGAGTCTCAGCCTCCTCACTCGTACAAAGGGGTAATAATCCCTCCACTCCGTAAATGAAATGCGGTACGATGGAGACTAGGGGCTGAGAAACGGAGCACACTGCTTCCCTATGTCTGTGTCAGCTGCCTCACGAGTGAACTCGCACATTCCCCTTCCCAACCCGGCCTTCTCCTTGGGGATTCGATTTGTCTCGCTTCTCCCCAGCACCAGGATTACGGAGCTCCTTCCCACAGAGGGCATGCTCATCCCTCTTCCCGTGCCCGATGCGGTGCCTGGCACAGGGCACCCCTTGCTCTAAGCGTACAGTGCGCTCGGCCTTCACTGCTGCTGGGTCCTGGCACAGAGAGATAACAGCAGCGAACTGCTCTTCACTAAAATTCATTTGTGCAATTTAGGAGTCGGCTCAGTTCTCCGACTTCGTTACTAATGACGTTGTCCTGGAATGGATGCTAAATACAGGTCATGAGTGGTACTGATGAATAGGTTGGATGTCACACTTGTGTTAGTTCAATTACAATTGAAAATGTAAGTGCTCTCCACTCCTCTTCTGTAGATTTGGTCGAGGGTTTCATTATGATGACATAATACTCTCTTCGTTTTCACAGAGAGATGCTAGCTTTTTTTTTAAAAAAAATTTGTTTTCTATTTCTAGATTTTGCTGTATATTATTGGCAACATATGCTGCCAGGATGACAGAATTTGGTAATAAATTATACTAATGCTGTCTTTAAAAATTCTTTTCAGGGTGTAAGGTTTTCTAGCTGAAGTTGTTGTAGGTGTTTAATTTTTGGTTTTCCTACAGTAATATGTAGATCCTGTAAAATGATCTGTGAATTCCTGAGAATGTATCAGTGTAAGTCTCTGAAATAAAACTATTAACACACATAGGTAGGTCAAGAAACTAGTTATAATATTTTCAACAGTACTTGTGTTATGTCTGTTGAGAAGTTTTCTCCCCAAGTGTCATGCTGTAGCCTAATTCTCGTATAAAAACAAGGGTACTCCTAACTTACGTTGTTGTTTCTGGTGGTGGTGGTATTAGTCTTTTTTCATGGTGGGGGGGATTCTGGGGCAGAAATAATAATAATGATGATCAAACATCAACTAAGGCCTGTGTACTACTGTGTACATATGTCATGTATGTGTGTGAGCATGTGTCATGTGCATGTGTGTGTGTTTAGAGGGTTGCTATAAACTATCCCTCACCAGGGGCAAGACACAGAGCAATGATCAGCCTCGGGGGACGGTTGGTCTGATATGTCCCCACAATTTCACACGGTAGGATGAACTACACAACCCTCTCTTACTTCACATTAAAAACCATAAGCCCCCAAACAAAGTGGCAAACACCATGGAGAGCACAACCCAGGCTTTCGGTCCATTCCTGGAAAGTCAGCTGAAAGCCAGGAGGCCACGCCCACTCCCTCTGTCATGTTTCTCAAGCTTCCTGTCCCCTCTTGCCACAAACAGGCTGTGCCCTGGGAACATGACTATATGATTACTGCCATTCGTTGTCATTAATACTGACACGACACTGTCCAGAAGTGCCGGAGCGGACTCCTACCTAAGAGTCACTCTACGGCCATGGCACAAGGCCCCTAGGCCCTCTTTGCCTCAGACTGTCCCCTACTTAAACCACTCATCAGAAAGATGACGTAAATAACATTTTTTAAGAACATACAATTTCATTATTATGTTTACTTACCAAGGTATGGCCCTGTGGTACATATTCTTAATGTTAATTACAAACAACTCAGGTTTATAGTTTTCTTCTCATGTAAAGAAAGTACAGATTATATATATAAACTGCATAGAAACACACATTGGCACAGTCACATTAGAAAACTGAACTGTGGTTTGGTTATTTGAAGCTAAATAAAGCAGATATCTCTGAAGTTATAAAGAGACAAAATATTTTCAGTTTGACAGGTTAATTTGGGCAACATTTTTTTTTCTCGGCTGAATTAGAAGAACAGCCTTCACAACTCAAAATAACTGATATTAAATTTTCCAAGATAAAATGTTTATATAAATGTGTTTGCATTTTGATCTCTTTCTCCAAAGAAATGCATATGGTTTTTAAAAACAGAAATTTAAAGTTGAAATTTATTGTATTTTTACAGGTGAAATAGGGTGCTGACAAAAATCAGAGAGAATGCTTTACTTAAGTAAAAAGATTCTTCTAAAATAAAAATGAAAATATAGGGTTGATTTGAATAGGAACTTGCCCCTCTAATCATATAACAGTAAGGAGTAGAAAGCCTCTTCTGTCAGAGAAGAGGAAGGTTTCTAATCATTACAGCTTATGGCGGCAAAAGAATAGATTGGAGAAGCCAGGTGTGATCCAGAGGAAAAGAATAAAGAGGACCCATAATTGATGGGAGTCCTGGAGTTAGGCTCCAGATTGGTCACCAATTGCCAGGGGCTAGAACAGTAAAATGCCCATGCTCTGAGTATAAGAAATAGAGAAGGAACAAACGGAGTATTGGAGAAGAACAGGAAGCCCATGTAATTTGAGCCTTGGGGTGGGAGGTGTGCTATTGGGGGGTGGGCACATGAAGTTTGTTTAAGGGTTAAGAGTACAATGTAATTTAAATTATTTTGTGTTTTTATAAAAATAATCATTATTAAAGTTGATTTTATTTATATTGAGTTACTATTAAGATACCACAGTATTACATATTATTTAATTATATGCTGCTGCTTCTTAAAAAAAAAACTTGGGGTTTTGAATGTGTGCGCCAGGGTGCACTGGTGCATCATAGAAGATTTCCAGGTGTGCCCTATGGTATTCCAGAGAAATATGTGCCTGTTGGGGACCAAAAAACCAACAGGGTTTTTGGAGTTTAGATTTTTGGGGGACAGAGGTGTGGGGAATTGGCTGTAAGCTGACAGTCTGCCCAACCCCCCACCTCACTTGCCTGATTAGGTTGCAAAAGGCTGTTAAGCTGGGGTGTGGATTGTTTACACTACCCCCCATGTTCCCTGGAAAGACTGGAGACAAGTTTCTTCTATCCTTTGTTTGGTGTAAAGTTAAGATGATATGTATGGTAGGGGTTTTCTGCACTCAACACAATTAAGAGTAAAAAGAGAGGAATTCTTCAATGTATTGATGAGGAAATGAGAGTTTGCTTTTCAAATATATGCCCAAACATTGAAGAAATCGCTAGGACACATCAGGCTCATGTTTCTCATAAACACAAGAATGAAAAAACTTAACACATTCACGCTGGGACCTGCCAAATTTACTAAATCTTACTAAGAATGTATCTATCTATCTATCTATCTAAAGATAACGTTTTTGTCATTTTTTAATTCTTTAACCCCTCTTTTTCACGAATTTCAAAAAGCATAACTCAAAAAATGTAACATAAAAATATTTTTAATGTTCAAATAAATTTAATTTTGTCATATTTATTTCATTTAAATATCATAAAAGCACGCTTGGACTTTATATTTTTTTCTTTAATATTTGACTTAATTATTATAACATATTTCTCATAAATTTGTATATAGTGTGCCTACAATTATTTGTAGGATTTTAAATGCACCCTGATTTCAAAAAGTTTGAGAACCACTGGCTTGAGGAGATGAGCCTTTTGTAGCATTCCTAGAATTCTAAGGAAAAACTAGCTCTGGATCCCAGTGCTTATACCTAGTACAATTTAGGCTGAAACCCAAGTAGAAAGAGGTAGGACCCAGGAGTGGATGTGTATTGCGTTGGATTCAACATCCACACTGAACGTGTGTGATTTACTCAATTTAGAATATGAACAATGGAGATCTTCTTGCAAGAGCAGATCTTCTACACCGAACAGCTATCTTTCTGTTGATTAGCCACAGTCTGTTGATTATCTACCACAAAAAGTCTGGAATACAACACATGGCTAGGTTTCAGGCCCTAAGACAAACTCTTAAACTGGAGAATTCCGACCGCCGCTCTTGGGCAAGACAGAGGCACTCTCCAGGGAGTTCTTCTGTGATGTCCTGGCTCCCAGGACTCCTTGTTTCCTTCTCATTTGCATGGGCTGCTCAAGGGGCGATGAATTTCCTTGCTTTTACAATTTCAGTTTCTTGATTAAGACTGAATTATTCCAAAGTAAATAACTCTTTCTATTCCTGCAGATTATTGGAATGATCATTTTACTTGCTTCTGATGAATTCAGATGTTTTAATGATTTCCAGCAATTCACGGATGTAACTTTGTCTAAAACTTTAAGAAACACCTTATAAAAGATTTGTCCTTACGCATGACATTTCTTACTTGGTATTATGGATTGATGACTATTGGATGTCAAGTGCTCTTTTCTATCAGTCAAACATGTATCTTTCCTACTAACATCAAACCACAGACAAGACAACACACAGGGGTGGGCAAATGTAGGTTTCCAGTTGTGTGTATGCAAAATAGTTTACTCTTATTTGTTTATTATCTATTAATCATTGTCTTATTTCTTCGCATTACAACTGTAGACCTCCTTTCACCCGCCCCTACATTCTACAACACCCTTGTAGTCTTTCAGATGTGACTTAAAGTCAGACTTTGCATTGCAGGAAGATAAGTGTTAACAAATCACGTTAACCTTCACCTAACTTCACAAACTGTTTTGCTGAGTTCAGACAGCCTGGTACCAGACAGAGATGCAATAAATGTCCAGGCAAGTTTTCCCCATAGTTAACAAAACTAAACCTCAATTTTATTTTAACTCCTCCAGATCATAATGCTACCAGTACAGTTTCACTCACCTATCCCTGTCCATCATACCAAAGCATCCCTTTGGGCATGGTTTTTAGTAAGTCCCTGTATGAAACAAACAAACAAACAAATAATGGGTGGTGTTGCTGGGAATTAGTAGCAGCAATGAGAAGCCAGTGGTCGGCTCCTTAACAGGTGCGTACTCTGCACATCTCCTCGGTCCTGATTAACTCTGTTCTATTTTAGCACCAGATATCTTCTAATGACAAAGTGTTACATTACCCCAAATGGCATGATGGTAGAATCAGAATGGAAAATACCAAGTACACCGTGTCAACGCTATTCCCCCAAAATGTGAGCTTGCAAATGGTTTCCCCATCATTTCTTTTGACTTAATCATTCAATACCTATATTGCAAACTTTATATGCAAGGTGTGCTACAATCTTATATTCAAAAGCTAAAGATATTATATGCATCATATTTGTGTTAAGACTTTTTTTTTTAAAGGTGAGGTGGGGTTTGTTAATTATCTTCTAGACAAACCATTAAGGCTGATTCTTTCAGACTCAGGGAACATGGATTTGAGCCAATTTTCATGGTTAATATGAGAACTTATGGCTGGAATCAAGTGCTTTCAATCTGTGTAATGAGCCTGACAATGTGAATAATCTCAATGCAGTAATTTTTTGCAGTGTTAAACACACAGATATGTACATACACACACAAAGGTAATCCCTGAAGAGTCAACAAATAACTCTGCCAAACACAGAACTGCAATTCCAGGGATGAAAGAATGAATAAATATAGAATCTTTAAAGTGTAAGTTTCCATGCCAGAAAAATAATTTTTTTCCACTAAAATAAAAAATTGATTTTCAGTAGAATTAGTGCCTAACTTAGGTAAAAATAAAGAAATGAAAGCCTTCTAAATCGCCCACTTGACATCCCCAGTTTTATTCAATAAATATTCTTATGTAATATGGTAAGAGCTAAAACAGAAGAATGAAGCATGCTTCCTGTCACCAGTGACTTTCCAGTTCATTGAAGGTCAAGTAGTACCATACTTCTCAAAGTACTTTACATCAACTCCTCTTGATGCTTCAAAAAAAGATAATATAGCACCTGAACTTTTCCAGGCAGAGTAAGCCACACACAGAGACATCACACACACGCGCGCGCGCGCACACACACACACACACACACATCCTTTACAAAAGGAAAGTTTGCAAGATGCTATAATTAAGCTCACATCCTGACATTAAAAGCACGACGTTTTATTCTAAATATAGAGGAAAGCTTTCCACGTCATGCAACCTCTCTGACTGTTTCTTAACTTTAGTCACTGATACATCAGTGTCTTCTTTGCATAAAAGAATCACCCTTTCTGAAAATAAGCATGTAGCAGGCATGAAAATGGCCCTGCTTTGATTTTTTTGTCTGGAGTGGAGATTTCCTTAACATCGCTGGTAAATCTTATCCATGACTTGTCCTTCCTCTAGTTCTAACCACTTAAATGGCATTTTCCTTCCTGCTCTCAAAGCAGGGTCATGATGTTTGCTAAGTGGATATGGAGAGCTATTCACAGCCCTATTCCTAGATCTCGAAGTTCTACAAGGGCTATCCCAGCTCGTCCAGATATGAAACTAGTTCATGGCAGAGAACCTACACACAGGTTGGCTGTCAGGAACTGGGGAAAGTCCTGCTCAGTGAAACACTAACTATACTGGCATGAAAATGACAATTTCCTAACACGCCAGATTGGTCTCAGTAGTACCAATAAAAGAATTATAGACCCGAGAGCAGCTCTACCCACACCTTGCAAAACACCTCCAAACACTAGCGAAGGTAGGGCTAATTTTAATTTGTGGGACTTAAAGAATATGAGGAGGTAGCAGTAACAGGTTTGGGCTTTTGTGTTGTGCTCCCTAGAATCCAGCCACATTGACCTCCGTAAGCCTAAGTTTCTTCAATTGGAAAGTCAGAATAGTAAGGGGACCCACTTCATTGGATTGTTGCGCAGGTCACCTGTGATCATACATGTAAACCATGTAACGTGGTGAACGACACTTAGAAGATTGCAGTGAAAGATAGCTAGTGTTGTTTTTTTAATCAGAATTTTCAGAACAATAGAAGGAATTGCTCTACATCAGAAAGTCCGACCTGGAAGTATCACAATGAAAATCTACATAGAAAACACCACCAACTGACAACAGAAATTAGATGTGCAGGAAGCCAACACTCTCCTAGACACACCTCCTCTCTGCCTGTCTCTACACTTCACTTGGCTGTTACAACTCATGGGCATTTAGGGAAAATAGTTCGGCTTTCAAATAACTCCTTAGAAAAGGATTAAAACTATATTTAACTGCCTTTCAGGCAATTAGACTACGGCTACTGCCACATCTGCTATTTGCTAATCAGGAAACTGCTTCTAAGACATTTAACATTCAAAGGTGTATTAGCTCATTATTAATCCTCTGAAAGCTCTCTGTGACACTATTAACTACAGTGCAGAAGGTAGTTAATTCGGGGGAGCCTCCATCTTGGTTCATCTAAGAGGACTGTGAAGGAAACTCCCTAAAGGACAACCCTCTAAGGTGGTCTCAAATGTGGACCTAATTGTTGCAAAGTTTCAATGTATCATCTATTCTAAAAACTTTTCTTCAACCACCTTAATCCTCTACTGAGACTTTATCTCTTCATAGTACCAGGAAGTAATAGTTTTAGACCACCACTTATATGGTACTAACTACATGTAGACATTTATACAGGTTAATACAGTTAATCTTCACAAGAGTCGTATAAGGTCAAACAATTCCCATCATCCCCAGTGTGTGCGAGTAAGGAAACTGAGACACAGGTAGGTTACACATGCCCATAGGATACATATGAGATATATACCAAATACACACATGCACATCTGTTGGTTCTTTTGCTCTGGAGAAATAATACAACCCGGATGCCCACTGCCTGCACGTTTCACATAGGAACTCTTGGGAAAGAGTCATGTCTCGTTACTAGGTTGCACCCCCATCCTGATTTCTGGTGGTAGTTCTTAGAAGAAGAGATGAAGCTGGCTACTTTGTGTACTAACACCCTGCCTTTCTGGAGGTGGGCACCCTGCTCTCCCTGACTCGATGGCATAGTGCCCTCTGTGAATGGCTGTGGTTTGACAGGCTACAAAGACGCACACCCTGGCCTGTGGAAGTCACCAAAGGGGCCCCAGAGATCTACTGCTGCCCAGCTCGGGGTCCAGCCAAGTCCTGCCCCGTGAGAAGGGCACTGTCCACCCCCGTGGCTTTCCATGCCTCCTGGTCAGCCTGAGAGGCTGCACGAGTCCATTTGGTCTGCAGTGGTACTGCGGTAACCACTTCCTCCCAAGGTCACGGACAACGACCTCAGTCCTATGCTGCCCAAGTGCCATCTGCAGTGGGTTTGGGGTAGAACTTCATTTTGCCCACTGGCAATCCTCTTGTCTCAGCTGTTGGAATTCCTTCTCTACTCCAGCTGAAAGGGCCCAGGACAAAATCCATATTGGTTTCCTTAAGAAAAGATCTCAACAAGCCGAGCCTCCTTGCTCTCTCTCCACCCACCCAAACCGCAACTCCCTGTCCTTTGTAAAGAGCCTGCCCTGGGCGCCGGGACTGTGTCCCACCGAGGACATCCACCGTGGCCCCAAGCTGTTTTCCTTGCGGCTTCCCCAGTAGCGGACATGCCGCCTGCACTGTTTACAGTCAGCAATTTTGAATGTGCTGACATGGAGAACAGTGACCACAGAGTCCGTGCAGACCAGCGAGGAAGAGAAAACAGATGCAGCCATGTCAAGGCAATGCCAGGCTTCCCTCCACCCTGCTGCCCCCAGGTCCGCCGGCGAGGCCTCCCATCGCTGCGCAGGCAGCCGAAGCCGCAGCTTGTCGCCTCCTCCTGCTCCTCCTTGCTGCCTGGCCTCCTCCCTGTGTTTCTATTCTGGGGGCTGACACAGACAGAGTCGCAGAGGAGGGAGCCAATCTCTCCGCGGGGGCTAGGCCTCCCTCCCTGCTGTGGCTGGTACTGAGGGGAGGGAGGCAGGTCAGGCTGCTGCCTCCAGGCCGGCCACTCTCAGAACTTCTCCCTCTTCAAGTTAGTTACATTGTGAGTGCTTGATGGTGCTGGTTTGCTTTGTTCATTTTGTTTCTCCGGAAGCAAAGGAAAAGTTTTGTAAGCTAAAAGGATGCCAGGAAATTGCTGGGTAGCAAGTCTAACTGAGAGGGGGGAGGGGAAGGGGGAGGGAGAGAAGGAGATAGGGAGAGACAGAGATGGGAAGAGAGAGAGAAAGAGAGAGAGGAATTCAAGCTTGGAAAGGACTGTCATAAAACAACTGTAATGTTTTACAGGCAGACTGGGGCTTGGGGGTCCTGAAATGCTTCTACTCCTGGCTCTCTGCCTGGGTTAGATAATAGGGAGGTCATTTAGTGGGAGGCGGTCCTACCAACAAAGTGACCAGGGAGGTAGTGGGTCTCTCTGTCCACAGACACAGGCAGGTCTGGGACTGGAGCCCAGACCCTAGAAGGGGCAAAAATGAATGAATGAATGAATGAATGAATAATAAATAAATAAAATCTGTGACCTTCTATATAAAAGTAGCAGTTCTCAAACTCTCACAGGCCTGTATGATATGAACATCCCTACCAATTCCCCTACTGTACTTCATGTGCCAAGAGGGGCAAAGACCCCACTGGCTGTCATGAAAAGAAAACCAGGTACACTAGGGGACGGGAATGACGGGAGTAGCTAGCTCTCCACCGAAGGTGCGTGTACCCCGTGACGTATGTGGATTTGACACTGGCAAGTGGTTGCCTGGTCAAGGACAGCATTTCCCAGCCCTCCCTGCATCTAGATGGGGACGGATGACTGAGTTCTTAGCAAAAGACTGTGGGCAGAAATGAGGTGTGCCATTTCTAGGGATCCCCCACTATCCCCCAGGCTCTCTCTTTTCCCACACACCAGCTGGTGGTCTCAAAACTCAGGGAGGAACTTCAGGATGCAAGGGAGCTGGTTGCCTGTCCAACACATGCCCATCAGGCTGTGGCGTGAGGGAAATAAACAAACGTATATTGGTAAGCAGCTGGGAATTTCAGAGTTTCCCTACCACAAAAGTTACTGTAACTGCACAAAATCAATAAATGGTATCAGAGGAAAAGTAGCAAGTTAAACACAGTGACATGGATGGCGAACATAGAAGAGATGTTAAATGTGGAATGAGAAGCATTTGGGTTTTTTTTAAAATGCATATGCTGACATACATGCTTACATGCGAGGGACATCACTGAGACTTAAAAACATGGTGACAGTGGCTACCGTTGGGAAAGGAAACTGGGAGACGGAGACAGGGATGGAAAAGAGATTTATCTTTCTGCGTATACGGTGTATAACCTTTTGAATTTTGTACTTTGTGCATTTATTACCCAGTCAAAAGTTACATTTAAGAAACACAAATTCTGAAAGAATCCAGTTTTCAGACCACATAGAGAATGCTTACAGACACTACAATAAGTCCCCAGAGCCTCTTTTGAAAACCAAATGGTACAAGGTGTTGACATTTAAAAATACATAAAACTGTACTTTTCTTGAAAACTCCAGGGATGGGGAGAAGTAGCTGTTATTCCCACAGTGCATCTGAATTCTCGGGGTTAAATTTTTCTTAGAGATGTTCCTTTGCTTCCAGAGGTGACAGGAGGCTGAAATTTGAGAAGAGTTGTCGCTTCTGCTTAATGTGCGTGTCCCCTGAGTCACTCATAGTGCTTGATGGAAAGAAGGATTCTTGGGCCTCTATCCTGAATATTCTGGCCCAAGTAATTCTGAGGGGAAGTCAAGAAAAACCATCTTGTCACCAAGCGTCAGTTGACTTCTGCCCATTCAGGCACACCTAGGAAACCCTGTTCTCACCTGCCCAGGTATCTACCTGCCACCTGGTATACTTTGTTTCACTTTCACGTTTCATCTCCCTGGATTATGGGTAATGAAATTTCTGATGTAGAAAATTCAAAAGTGTCTGCCAAGACTAAGAAGATGCCTGTGAAAATGGCTGAACTCTCTATAAAATATTATAGTATAGAGTGCCCATTATAGTCACAATTACTGTTAGTGCATATATCGTGGGTTGTTATTTTATGTTTTAAAATTCACTGTCAAAAAATACTTAATTTTAAAAGAGAAGGGGTTTAGACAACATGCCTGTGTTTCCATGGAAAACCTTTGTAAGAACGTCTGCTGTGTCGCTGGTGTTTAGCAGGAAGCCCACATGGGGGTGGTCCTCCACTCGTGACAAGTACAGCTGCTCCCAGCGTGCATGGAGCCAGGCAGAAGGCCGGGGCATCTCCGTCGGTGAGTTCAGAGGGCAGTTGAAACACAAAGACAGCCAGGCAGCAGTTGGTTATGGCAGGTCAAGCAGTCGAGCTGGCCCCGGACCATTTGCTTTATGTCCGACTCACAGGTCCCATGCCTGTCTGTGGACACTCCCAAATCTTCTGCACCGAAGACCCTCCACACTCAAGCAGTCTGTGTAACTCAAGAATCAAACCAGCTCATGCCCCTGATTGCAATTTTTCTCTGTTATATCAGTTGTCCAAACATAGAGGAGAAACTAGATAGCTGCTTATTTTCAGGGAAATAACCCAAGTGGTTAAAATATAAAACCAAACTGACTTGTTTAGAATGACTTGAAAGTTTTTCTAAAATATCTTAGGAGCTACTTTTTTTTCTGAGGAATAATTCAAAGATTTTCTCTTGTAATCTAAAAGTTTCTCTGTAAAACAGACTGGGAAATGGAGGGAGAGAACCAGTTAATTTAAATCATAAGCTTTCTGTTCACTTGTCAGGGAAAATTCTAATTTTTAAAGGATCAAGTCCTAAAAAGAAAAGAGAAGTTAAATATGTGAAGTGATGGACGTGTGAATTAACTAGGCTGCAGGAATCCTTTCACAATGTATTTGTATATAAAATCATCCTGATGTGCACTTGAAATATTTTATAATTTCATTGGTTAATCATACCTCAATAAAGCAGAAATAAAACAAAAAGGGAAAGGTTAACAGGACCTATTGTGATTACAAGTTTGTTTGCTTCTTTTTTTTTTTTTTTGGCAACTACTTCACAAATCAGGTGCTCATTAAATTTGTTTTCTCTTTTTTCATTCTTTTCAAACAAATGAAATGCCCAGGTTACAATACTTATTATGAAGCGCACTTACTTCCAAATGGACCCCACGTATGGTTCAGTGTCTTATGGGCCACCAAAAAGCCTGCAGGAAAGACCACTAGATCTCATCAAAGCTGGTTCTTTCTGTCTGAGCAGATGGGAAGACATGCAGTTAGTTTGGGGCCATGCAACTAGTCTAGCCAATGAGCTCTGAGCAGAGAAAGTGCGGGTGTGCATTCTCCACATTCTCTTCTGCTGCTGCAGAGAACCATAAAGTCCATATTGAGGTGGCAGTGTCATCAGACGGTGGAGCCTCTGTCAACCTGGGTCCCTGAGTGACTACATGGAGCAGAGCCTCCCGAACTTTCTCCCACTGACTTGAGTTGGAAAACAACATTTACCGTATGCAGCCAGTGAAACCAAGGGGTTGGAGTGGGGTGCAATTTGTTCCCACAGCAAAAGCTCATCTTTTCTGATTAATTAAAGCTACTGGTTTAAAATCTCTGAGTTATGGTCAGACACTGGACTTCAGATCTATATAACTGGTAGACAAGTCATCTAATCTTTGTGGGCTTCCATTTATTTGTTTGTTTTTAACTCCAAAATGGGAACAAAAATTTCTGGTGTAGCTACCATTCAGAGATACATGACGATCCAATGAGTTTCCTGAGAGTATTTTGAAATGTGTAAATCACAGCCCAAGACATCAAGTCCTAGCACAGTTGCTGAGGATGTGTTGGAGAACCTAACAGGCTACCTTTGATGGCTTATTTGGGGTCAGTTATTAGAATTCATTGCTTCATCATGCTTAAAAAGTCAAGCAATACATTCCAGAGATGGATGAGGATCATGAGAAGTCAAATTCTGATATCACTTGCAGAATAATTTGTTATCTGAAAAATGTCAGGGCTAGCTGAATGGTTTCAGAAGCCTTGCTTCCAGCAAGCAAACTCAACTATTTGCCTCTGGCATAGAAAGAAAGGAAAAATGAAGGCCCCCAAAGAAAGGCTTGGCCCAAAGCCCTTCATTCCTCCCACAGCCTGTCAGATGGGAGAGGGAGGGGGTTACAGGGAGGAACAAAGATTGGGCATTCCAGATTCCACTCTGCACAAAGCAGAGAGTGAGCAAGATGCAGTTGGGAGGAACAGTACAAATCTGTCCCTGTGATCCTCTCACAGAGAAGACAGATTTCTGCACAAAGGAAAGGAGAAACGGAAGAAGAGATGGCCTCCACACATAGATCTAGAAGCAGGACAAGAATCTGTGTCCCCTGCTGTCCCTGACAATGGGCTAAGGCGCTCTGCTTGTACCCAGTAGAAGGGCTTCCTGACCCTTCGAGCAGATGATACTGGCTCACAGACTGATGTGCGCAGGGCCGTTTTCATCCAGCTGCTTGGGCTGTCAGATAATAACGGCTGATTTTTTTGGAGCACTTAGTAAATGCCAACCGCTGACATTTTAGCTATCCAGGGCTGAGGAACTAGCCTGAGGTCATGCAACTGGAATATGGCAGGACCAGGAGTTAAACCCAGACAGTCCAGCTCCAGATGCTGTGGGCTAAACCATTGCATTTCTGAGGGAGGAATAGAGAAAGGGAAGGAAAATGGAGGCGGCAGTCAGGGAGGGATGTGTCAGGTGGTGCTTGTTACTGAGTGTGTTGGAGGCAGGCTGTGGGTGAGGGTTACACCATCAGGGGTGCAGGACGCAGGCCACTTCTGCTACAGACCCTGCAGTGGGCTTTGGACGCATCAACTCACTATTCCTCACGTCATTTCTAACACGACCGGTACTCTCACCGCAATACAGGTGAGGAAACAGAGCCTCAGAGAACTCAGTTAACTTGCCTCAAGTCACTCAGCCAAAAAGTGTCAAGCTGGGAATCAAATCCAACCTGACACTGCTGGATTAAAGTGGAAGGTTTATGGCTGAAAACTATGCAAGACTTTGGGGAGGAAACCAAAACATTAAAAACACAGAGGAAAGAAAGACTATGGAAGGTAGAAGGCGACACTTCTGGGTTGTGAGAAATAGAACAGACCCAAATATAGGATAACACCTCCTGAAAGAGTTCCCTTTATCACAGCCTTTTTGTTCTCAGAGTAAGAGAGATGGTGAATCCAGTATCTGGACCAAAGAAAGAGAGTCTTGCACATCACTCAAACCTTAACTTAAAAAAAAATATACAGCAAATGGAGAGTTACTATGAAAGTAGCCAACTGCCTTTTTATTGGGGGTCAGGCTATTTTTACATCTAAATTGTAACGATCATAGACTTCCACACTTCCTAAACTTATGATCACTGAATAATTGTTAGTTGTTTTGTTGTTGTTATTTTGCATCAATTGCTAACTCACAGCTAAAATGTTCTCCCATCCTTAAGCGAGAGAGGCGCAATGCAATTATGACACAGGAGCAAAAGAAGCTCATTAACATACCCGTGACTGACACAGAAGATCATTAATTAGGCATTCTGAGCATAAGTATATATGTATAAATTAGCATCTATTCACTATTTAAACTGTAAGAGATTTTTCATATCTGAATATTAACTATGTTGGAAAATTACTAAGTTTTCCTGAGTGAATTCACAAACAATATCCATCCCCGATTAAAAAAAAATTTTTTTAAAAACCTCTATGAGCAGAACCAGACACAGAGGAAGGAGTCAGATGATGATCTCTTCATTGGTTGTTGTCTCATTCATCCATTTCCCGTGTTTGAGTGTCTGACCACTGGACCTGCTGGGAGCCCCATGTGTGGACCCCTATGTGGTGAGAAAGCCTAGCTGTGGTCCTCCCACTGGTATCCTAAAGTGGCTCCACCCACTTCTGTCCTCTGTCACTGTTCGTTCATTTACTCTTCCAGTGCATACGTGTTGGGTGTGATCTCTGTACCACAGACAATGTGGACTATGCATATGTGAATATGGCAGACTTTCTCCTCTCAAAGACGTCGTGGTCCTAGCAGGAAAGATGATACATAAAGGCTACACTTAAAGCTATCACGTCAGGTAGAGAATCACACTGCCAAAGACTGCCAAACTTACTCAGAGAAAGAAAAGACTTCACCCATCAGGGGCAGGACTGGGGAGTGCTTCATGGAAGACATGGCATTTAAGCACAACATAAAGGCGGAGGAGAAGCCACCAGCTCTGGCAACATCTGGAGCACGGCAAGGGAGTCACCTAACTGGAAAATCCAGAGCCGAGTCAATGTCTGTCTTCACACCCAAGTATTGATCCATGCTACTTCTGTAGCCAACAGAGCTCCTTCTCCTTTTATTCAGTGCATCTAAAGTACCTCTCCTTTGGGGGTCTGGCAAACTGCTGGTATCAGGACCACAATGATTATAATTCTCTATTGTCCTTCACATCGATGACAACGATGCTAATTACTTTGTAGAGCTGTGCTTGCATTGTTTTCCTCACAGTGGTATTGGATTCATGCCAGCACATCCGCCGTTCTCTGGTGATTTCTCTCGGGATCAGTGACACACTTTTATAAGATGGCTATCCCAAACAACAGCTGGAATTGGCAGTATTAGGACCATGTTTTCTTTCTAGGTACTAGAGCTAGCAAGTCCGTGTGGGGACTAAACAAAGGGGCTGGGTCTTTGGGGTACCCACCTCAACTCACCAACTGCATGAGTTTTGCGGGTACGTGTTTCCAGCAGGCTAAAGTATTTAAATAAAATCTCCTCTATGAAGAAAGGCAGTTTCTGAGCCAGAGAGCTTGTAAGCGGGATACAATCACAGCCTCCACAGCTTTGCCATCTACCTGTACAAACCAGCTAGCCAACAGATCGATGTGCTTGGCAAGAGGCCCAGAACCTGTACCTTTCCTTGCTGTCTTGAGACTACATCCACGGGGATTCAGGCTATGGGGCTGCCTTCAGGCTGAAATCTGTATTCGGAGGTTTCCACAGCACATCAGTCCCTGACACGCCTTGGATGGGATTTAAGACATGTCTCCATATTTGGATACTGCTCTACGGCAGGAAGGAAGGCTGCTACCTAGGTCAGATTTCAGGTGTGCTCACGGAATTAAAAGAACTAAGTGGCCAGCAGCGGTTTCCATGAGCAGGTGGACCTTTTCGGCCTCAGCTATTGGCAGATATTGAAGTTTCTTAGGCCCTTTTGGTCCTGGAGGAAATGAACAAGTCAGAGACAATGGACTAATCTGGCAAAAATTGATTGTTATTGAAGAAAGAACTACCTAGGATTATGTTTGCTGATTTCTTCCATGCTCCTAGCTAAGTAGAAATCTACTTTTTCATTTGTGGGGCAGATTTATACAGAGCAAGTATAAACAACTCCGCCTTTCTCATGGAAGTAGAACTTTCTAAGTCCATTAGTAGCCATGATTAAAATGGTGCAAAAATTCTTGAGAGCATTATAATAGATTATAATTAATTAATTGAAAAACCATTCATTAAGATCAGGTTGCATATCCTACCCCATGCTTGGCATGTGGTGGACCAGCCAAAATGGAAAGCAGAGCATTTAATTTAGTTAGAGAGAACCACAGAGGTCTAAATGGGTGTTCATCCTAGAAACAACGAAGAAAAGAAAGCTCCTGGTGCCCCAAGGTCATTTCCGGAGGCCTCTATGGGGAGGGGATATGGAACGGCGACCTACAGAAGGTGAGGGAGCTGCATGGCGCTCACGGTTAAAGACATAGCCTCAATCTTGGAGGTGCCCACAGAGAGAAAACGAATCTGATTTAGATCATCTCATTACAAATTTCTCAGATTTTATCCAAATATTTTGTTCTGTGTGCACCTGAAATGCGTATGTTTTAAGAGATGATTGGCGGCATTTGCCCCTCCTCCCTTATTACCTTCTAGAATTGGACAAAGCTCTTTCCACGGTGGCCCACCGACAAAGACAGAACCCTGGATTTTTACGTTGACGCACCGTGCTATATGCCAAGTGCCGTCTGGTAAGACCTCGCAGAAAGACTCAGGTTCTGAGGCCAACCTACAGAGACACGTCCCAGTTTGAGCTGCGGAATGAAAATTACAGGGCAGTCACAGAGGCGAGTTTAAAATTAGGACGAACTTGACTTTGGGCCTCTTAAGCCTCAAAGAGTTAGTAGATGAGGCAAAGAAAATGAAAAAAAGAAAAAAAAATAGAAAGAAAATTAACAGTGGGAACTGAAAAGGCAAAATCCTCAGACTTCTGTTCCTTCCTATGGTTCTACTGACATGCTACTCTTCTTGCACAGCTCAAAGCCAGCAGCAAAGAGCCTTCCTACTCCCTCAACAGCATCACAGGGAGCCGCAGCCTGCCAGGACCTATGAGAATGTTCTGGAGGACAAGAGTTTGAAATTATCCTGGTTGGGGGGGGCAAGGAAAAGAAATGGGGGAGAATCCTCTCTACCCCAAACCCTTTTGCTCAAGTCCCTGTGACCCAGTCCACGAGTTCCCCGGAGTAAGCAGGATATAGTTCTGCTGGACGCACGGAGCCCTCTCTGCATGCCAGAGTCATTAAGTCCGGTCCAGTGACATGTGGGTTACAGGCTAAGACAAACCATCTGTCACCTCTTCGTTGCCCTGCCAGCAAACAGTGACCATCCTCCCTGAGGAAGGGGACTCTGGGGCAGTGACTAGAGGCTGGTAAGCTCTGTTCACTTCTTGCTTCTGCAATTTCAGCTTCCTGTTTCTGAAGGTTAAGAAAACGCCATTTACGTTTTCCCACTTCTGAGACTTATTTTGATGGGGTGCTATGTTTGTAAAGAGTGTGGATTCCTCTGAGGATTTCAATGATTACTAAACAGGGAAGGAATTATTCCTTCAATTTCATGAAAGGAATGATTTGCACTTGAACATGTGTTTTCAGAAAGCTCAAGGTTATACACAACCAACTACCAACAGACAACCCTTCATCAGTACCAAGTATCTAAATGCGGGAGGGAGCAGTCAGAGGCCCTTGTCCTTGGAAGGTCCCATAGTGGACCTATCCCATATTGCCTTTTCCAAAATCATCAGTTAGATGCACTTTCTGCTCTGGCTTCCTGAAGGGTGTTGGTCTCATATATCCTTTACTTTCTGGCTCTACATTCCTAAGAATCAGAAGACAATAAAATGTGCAAGAATGGTTGGTTTCAAGTGTAACTTTTATTTATGGCTTGAAATGTACAAAGCCTGCTAGAGGAAATGCCCACTCTGTTACGTCATCCTTTGGAAAAAATAATCTCTCAGTGAGTCAGAAATAGAATGAGTCTCCAAGTAAAGTGTAAATAAACTCATGACCTAATTCATCACGCAAACAAAGAAGTCAGACATAGAAGCAGACCACTCACCTAAGATGGTTATGTTAAACTTGCAACTTTCTTAGTCCACACAGTATCCATAAACCAAGCCATCATAGCAGTGGGCCCCTCCCAATTGGTGTTGCCTTCTAGGCTACAAAACTCATTTTATCAGAGTGCTTTCAGCTCAAGTTAGAATATAACTATTTATACAACTTGATCTCATTGAAATATTTGGTGCCTGCTGATATGTTCAAACAAATTCACCAGATCTTGATTATGTTCTGGCAATTAAAGCTGTTAAGTCAGTAGATAGACAGCAGGTTATTTCATTGCTGGTTGAAAAAGCCAGCTTTCTTTTCTCCCCTTTTTATGTGACAGCCCCGTAATTAGCCTTAATCAAATCCTATTTGTGTTAGGTGCTGTAACTTTGCTTCCTTTGCCAGGAAACTCCGCCAATCTAGTAAAAGTAGAAATACAACTCTGGTCAAAAATCAAGAAAGATGGGCATGAGGTCTATGGAAACTCTTGTATGATCTTCCCACCTTTCCTATACATCTTAAATTGTTCTAAAATAAAACAGGATTAATTTTTAAAAAGCAAGAAAGAGTCAAAAAGAGAAATGTAAAAGAGAAATACTATTCCATGGGAGATTTCAATTTGGGCAGCTTACCATGTAAGAGCAAGCTTTAGAAATAATCAAATACAGTTGACCCTTGGTCAACACAGGTTTGAACTGTGTAGTTCCACTTACACGTGGATTTTTTTCCCCCAATAAATACTGTAAAAGCATTTTCTCTCTCTTATGATTTTCTTTATGTTTAGCATACTTTATCGGAAGAATATATATAGCATCCAATACATAAATCATACAAAATATGTGTTAATGGACTATGTATATTATGGGAGAGGCTGCCAGTCAATACTAAGCTATTAAAAGTTAAGTTTTGAGGGAGTCAAAAGTTATATTATACATTCATTTTTGACTGTGCAGGGAGGTCAAAACGTAATCTCCGCATTTTTCAAGAGTCAACTGTGTTCACAAAATATAGTTCCCTTTTGAAATTCCAGGTTAATGGTCTCACTGCCTTGGGGATACCACAGTGCTTCTTTTTTTTAACTTCTGCAGAAAAGTTTGTACTGGAGACTAAAGCCAAGTGAAGAGAAAGACAATAACCAGGAATAAAACTGATTCTGATACCACCTATCCAAACTTCTAGTTTGTTTCTCTGTATGTCTGAAACCCACCGTTTCCTTCACTATTCCTGGAAGGGAGAGCTCTTCAGACAGTAAAAATAAAGTTTGTCAACAGCTGAAGCAGTATTTCTCAAAATTTAATGTTCATACAAATGGTCTGGCCATCTTGTGAAACTACACATTCTGATTTGGTGCATCTAAAACGGCCACCAAGATTATATGTTTGTAGCAAGCTCCTCATAGATGCCAAAGCTGCTGGCCCATGGTCCATACTTTGTGTAGTGAGGGTGTAAGGAATAGCAATGGGGTGAGGGATTACAACTGGCCAGAAGCAGAACCGTGATATCTCATCAACCTGGCTGATAATATGCCAGAATGAGGCAGTTGTCAACAAAATTTACATACATTTTCTACTTTTCTTGGCCAATAATTCCTGTGTCAAAATGTTAAAACACTTTGGTGCTTTAAATGGTGTATTGGCACGGGTCAGTCAGATCACCCATTAGCTCAGAGAATCCCAATAACAGAAGCAACTCTTTGTTCTTGTTCAAGGTGCCCCGGCCGTGACAGAGAGGCATCAGGGCAAATGGGGAAAGGAGTCTAGAAGCCGTGGTCTGATATTTATTTATTTGTCTATATGTCTTCTGATACCTCAAACTTTATATCTGTAAAATATTGGCTATTAGAACTAGTAATAAGGTTGTATTTAAGGAAAAAATGTCATGCCACTATTAGGACCTCCCCTTGTGGGAGATGGATCTTATCTACATTCCACAGGGGTACTGTTGCAAGGTAGAGGGTCATTCTGCCATACAACTGACATTCACTTAACCAAGAAATGATCTGTTTTAGTCCATCCAAAATGGTGGGACCAAGCCCTCAGCTACTTTAAATAATTGAAAAACATAGGTCTTACAACTTATGGAAAGTAATGTGATAACTGTCAGAGATGTCACATTTCTAGTTCTCCACTAGTTTTCTTTTTTTTATCCCTTCAATACATTCTTTGAATTCCACACAATAATTCTTCTACTTATTTTAAATTTCTCTCATATCTTGATTAATCAACTTGGGCTTTGTATACAGTGGTGTGCTGGTAAATATTGAATAACCAGTTCTCTGGGAAAGAAATAGCCTTGGTATGTAGCTTTTGCCAATTTTTATGGTGTAAATACTCCCACTATGGCCAATTTTAAATACCAACCTGATTTTATTGAACAAAGAATCAGAAAGAAATGTGCATGATCACAAAACTGTTCAAACTGTCTCTGTCACATAGTAAGAAATGACACTGAAGATGTAAAACATTGTTGTTTCATAATTAAATTGCAATAATATAGAGGTGGTATTCTAGAATTCCGAGGGAGCTTAGTTTTACTTTGTTACTGAAAAGAGTTAGTCCATAAGCCCTCATGTCTTTATAAACCAAAAGTAACTCCCTGGTAGTTTTGTTGTTTTTTTAAAAATGATCTCACAACCTGTGTAATTACCACAAAATCTTATAAAGTAAGCCATTTGGATTTTAATGACACGAACAGCTGAAAGTTCAGTATTCTTCTATCTGACCTTGAGACTTGAACTCCTCCGTTTTTCTTTTTGGCCCGTTCCAACCCCTTCCTCCCATGAACTACGAGGCACAGCCCAGTCTGCCTCTGTGGCCTGTGGGTCTGCAGCAAAGGCTGAACTCACCGTGATTTTTACTGTTCCCTACCACCGCCTGCGAGTGATGGCAACTTAACATCATTACTTCCTCTCTCATATCCAAAATAATTTGCTTCAAATTAAAGAAAAAAGCACATTTACATTAAAAAGAACATTAAGATGAGAAAACTGTATTTTTAACAAAACAAGTTCTAACAGGGGTGCTCTTTTTTTCTTTTTTGCCTATTTAACAAAGACAACTCTTTCTAACCTCGCGTTTCTACAGTCTGCCCTTAATCTTTCTTTAGTCATCCGAGTTCTTCCTACTTTTACCCACCTGCTTACTGCCAGTGAGGTTCCTAGAAGAATGCAAAAGCTCCCAGGGTGGGGGAAGGGAGGCCCCGCTGAAAAAAACGCCTGGCCAAGTAATGTGATTAACTTGAAGAAAAACATTTGCATCCTGACTATCCTCCTGTCTTTTTCCGCCAGCGAAAGCCAAAACCAGGCAAACAAAAAACCGCCACTATTCCGCCCACCTCTCAAACACAAACAAGTCTCGTAGACCCGCTGACATGAAAAAATGCTGCTGGGAACACACCAGGTGAAAAATACTGCTTCGAATCAAGTGCTCCTGCTTTTTCCCATCACGCCCACCTTTGTATCCTTTGAACTGTGTACCGTGCACACTTATTAACGCTTCAACAATATGTGTGTTTTTTTTAACTCTTCAAATTCTCTTCTCCTTTCCCTGAGCATCCCATTAGGTTATAACATGCAGAACACGGCCCGTATGTACCCCCTACCATTCACCAGATGTTAGAAAGCAAAAACCAGCAAGATTATTCATGGTAGAAAAATGGTGGAAGTCAGCTCATCAAAGGTAAAACAGGCAGAATATGTCCCTGCCTTTGCCTTTCCTCAGAATGCATTTAAATGCATCAGGCTCATCTCCAGTTTGACAGGATTATTAATGGGGTGGGCTCAGCACTCTTGTGCATGAATGTGTTAGCCATGGGAAAGCCTGTTACTATCCCGAGAGTTTCTCAACAGTGCCTGCCGGCTGCCGGCTGTCATCGCCCTCACCAGAGATTCTGGCTGGCCATGGGTGTCTCACTAAGTCAGAAGGGTAGGGGACACTTGTGTCACTACAGTGGGGTCCAGCTTATCTCTTCTTTTTTTTTTAACAGAAGATTTTTACATCAACCAGAAGACTAACAGGCTTTTACAGTGACAAACTACTCTTCAGGAAAAACAGTGTTCACAATCCCCGACTTTTTTTTTTTTTTTTAATTTTAATGGGGTGACACCAATAAATCAGGGTACATATGTACAATGAAAACATCTCCAGATTATCTTATCATTCAATTGTGTTGCATACCCATCACCCAAAGTCAAATTGTCCTCTGTCACCTTCTATCTAGTTTTCCCTGTGCCCCTCCCCTGCTCCCTATCCCTCCCTCCCCTCCCTCCCCCTACCCTGTAAACACCACTCTCTTGTCCAAGTCTCATAGTCTCACTTTTATGTCCCACCTATGTATGAAATCATGCTGTTCTCAGTTAATTCCCGACTTCTTGAAGGGTTGCAACAGAGGCCTCTTGCCTCCCCACTAATCAAGTGCACAAGCCCTGCTTCATGAAGACATTTAAAAGGAGATGTGGGCTAGACAGATATGGATGTAGATATAGACATGAACGTAGACATAGAAGATGTAAAATGTATATTCTGGTAAACAAATGAGTATTCACAATTTTTAACTCTTAGGGATAAATTTAATTATATTTAAATTAAAAGCAAAACAAACAAATAAAACACACCTTATATTCTCTATCAGAAAAAACACACAAATAAACAGAACATATACAGCAGTGATAGAAAAGAAACTCTCTGGCCCTGCCTGGCCAGTTGGCTCAGTGGTAGAGCCACGGCCCTGCATGGGGATGTTCTGGTTTTGATACCTGATCAGGGCACACAGGAGAAGCGACCATCTGCTTCTCCACACCTCCACTCTCCCTCTCTTTCTCTATCTCTCTCTTCTCCTCCCACAGCCGTAGCTCAGTTGGAACAAGTCAGCCCTGGTGCTGAAAATGGCTCCATGGCCTTGCCTCAGAAGCTAAAATAGCTTGGTTGCCAAGCAACGGAGCAATGCCCTAGATGGGCAGAGAATCACCCCATAGGAGGGCTTGCCGGATGGATTGGAGTCTGTCTTTCTGCCTCCCTGCTTCTCACTTATAAAAAATAAAATTTTTTTAAAAAAGAAGAAAAACTCTCTTAGAGACTCTTCACAGGTATTTGGGAATTCCTCACTGCAGAGTAAGAGGTAAGGAGAAGAAGGTGCGGAAAAGGAGGCAGTATTTATAGGTGCTCAATGAAAGTGGTCAGCCCCGTAGAATTTACGGTTCTTTCCCTGAGGTCACCTTTCTGTCTCTTTATTTTCACCCTTCCTGTTGGTAACATTTGGAAGACACAGAAGAAAAAGGAGTCAAAAAGCAAGCTGGTATCAAACTTGAATCTTACTCTATTCCCCTGCTGCCTAGAATACATCCTTCTTTAAAAATACTGTGAAAAAATATCCAGTTGGTTTTCTTCATAAGGGTAACACACATGCACATGCACATGCACATGCACATGCATGCCTGCAACCCCACATGTGGTCTACTCTCCATCCCGGGCTATTTCCCCAATGAAAGCTGCTGCCCGGAGCTGCTTGCAGAAGGCAGTGAGAGACTGGCTGTCCCTGCCAGGTCTGAAGAGTTCTTAAGGGCACCAAAAACTGTAAGCTTTTAGCAAAACACAGATGCAAGCTACCTGTAAAATCACAGGGTCTGTAGGACCAGATTCTGGTTGGCATAGGTTTGAAGATGGCTTTTTCAAACACCTTGGCAAAGGGGGATAGGAGTGTCCCCTGACTCTTGGCCGGCCCTGCACTGCATCCAGATATCAGCACTTACCATTTTCTTTATGCACTTCCTTCTAAATTCATCTGTTTCCCAGTAGACAGTTGAACTGACACACACAGCCCAGGTTCTATCTGATTTTAGAGTCATAGTAGGGTGTCTTCCTTAAGAATATGTAGAGGGTAGACCGAGGCCCATCTGGAGTCTATGCATTTTAAGTCAAGCAATACTGTAGACTCCATCTGACCTCCATTAGCTGGCTGCTTTACCTCACTGCCTCAGTTTCTCCTCTGGTCAGATGGCTACTCATCCTTCTTGACAAGCCCATTTCAAGGAGCATAACATGAATGTTTGAGTAGCAGACCAAACCAAGAATATAGAACACAGTAATGGTATATAATGCTTATTATGGGCCAGATCATCCAAGTGTTGCATCTATGCTAACTTACTTTACTCTCACAGACTCCTGGTGAACTGGTTTTATTACCCCCATATACAGGCAAGGACACTAAGGCACACGGAGGTCAAGTATCCGCCACCTTGAGAAGCAAAGGACTTGAACCCATACGGCACCCTGCGGAGGCTGGTTCTTCACCACCACCTCTCAGAAGGAGCTTTCTCAACTAAGATGACTGCTTCAGTGCCTTCATTTGCAAGCACCTTAGTGGTGGTGAGGACCACAGGAAGCCAGCCCCCGCGTTGAGGAGTGGGGATCAGGGAGGTTGTTCTTTCATCCGTCTCGCCAGCATTTTCCTGTTCTAGGGAAGCAAGCCATCCCGCACACGGCCCCCAACTTGCCTGGAGGCGTTGAGACAAGTGACTATAAATCGGACCAGACAGCAGACACGAGAAAGAGAAACAGGCAAAGGGTGCCGGGTGACCCAGCCATGGAGGGTGGAGGCGGTGGAAGAAGGAGAGCCAGCCATCCAGTAAATAAGAGACCTCAGGTGAATGCTCCGTGCGTCTGCAGCAGGGGTCGTGACAGCAATGGCCACTGACCTGCAGAGAGAGGGGCTTGCAGAGTGTAAGGGAGGAATGACCTGCACCCCTTTCTTTTTCCAGATCCCACACCGAGCACCACATAATTCTGGGTTGACCAGCGATTGTATACACTCCCCCAATGCAGTGTAGACACACAGACAAGGGAGAGATTGGTTTAAAATACCAAATACTGAGCCAGTCACTCCTCACATCACCCTTCCTCCCTTCTGCTTCCCCACATTTCTGCATCAGAAAATTGCACTAGGAAAAAGGAGTGCGCACACGCACACACACACACACACACACACACACACATTTTCCTTTCAGCACATTCTTTTGTCAGGGACCTTGATAGGCATGAAGAATCTCCACATTTCATGATTTACAACAAACTTTTCATTTGGTTATTAAAATGTAGACATTTGAAAGCTCCCTGACACCCTCATCCCTCTGATGGTAATATATTTATGTGAAAGAATTCGCAATAGAGATTTTATGTTAATATTCCTTAATCTTTACTTCTTGCATTTCAACTTAACTTCCCTCGTAGGAAACCAGCTTTCAGACTCCCCTTCAAATATTCATAGGGCCGGCTGCAGGTCGGGAAATCATGCTCGACATAAACACATCCATCCTGACTACTCCTCGCCCCGCCTGCCACCGTGAATGCTGGGAGCCATGACAACTGGCAATTTTGCTCTGCAGACTCACAAAGAAGCCTTTGCAAGATGAAGTAACTCATGGAGTGGCTACATACTAGATGACATCTTGAGACTTCCTAAAAATCTTGCTGTAGTTAAGAAGAATCAGGTTTTTAGACTTGGATCAGTCACTAACATCTGACCCTGGGCAATACTCAGCAGCATTTGATGGGGGGGTTATCTATTAACTATGAACTAAGAGGTCAATGGGGTTTGAGGGAAACAGTGCCTGCCTTCCAGGGACTTAAAATTCAGTGGAAGCCAAACTGTAAACACTAACCATAACCCAAGCAGAGTGCGACTGTTTGCAAATGGGTGTTGCGGAAATGCAAAGAATCAGTAATTAAATCAAGCTGGGAGAATCAGGGCCGGTTGCACGCACAAGGTAGCATTTGAGACGGGCTTTGTATGAGTTGGTTGGATTTTGGGAGGCGGAGAGGCTGAGCAGCAGAGAACAGGAGCCAAAGCTGGAAGCAGGAAATGCAGACAGCATGCAAAGGCAGAAGGGGGCGGGCCCCGAGCCACAGCTGGCGGGGTAGGCAGGGAGGAGGGAAGAGGATGGCTCTGAAAACCGCAGTAGGGACTCTGGACTTACTGTGCAGGCAATCTAGACCCATGCAGGGTTTTCAGAGGAAAACGGAGCAATGGTCTCCGGAATGGAAACCAGAGAATCAAGAACAGCAAGTGGAAGGGAGGTTAGGAGGATGCCCAAGTTAGATGACAGATGGAGAAAACAGGGGTTTGATTTCTCAGGGCCTTAGCGTCATTTTCTTCTCTCCAAATGACAAATCAGGGCCAGTGACAGAGTGGATAAGCCGAAGTATCTTGAGGCAGAGGCACAGGCGTGTTCTCTTATGTTCTGATTATGTCCGATACATATCTTCATTACAGCAACTTCCTTGGCTCATGCTCGTTTCGGGTTTCTCACTATTAGAAGTCCTTTTGAGCAGGGGCTACGTCTTTCCATTGTATTTCCAGAGACCTAGAAGGGTACCTATACACAGCAGGATGTCAAATACCTGAATTATTCTGTTGTGTTATTTTCAGATAAGGACATGGGATTTTCCATGATCATGAATGAGAAGGCAAGAATCTACATTTCCGGTTTGTACTGTTAAGTAGAAACAGTCGTAATAGTGCTGACAAAAGCTTAGAACAGTGGTTCTTAACCTTTTTTGAGGTACCGAACCTACCAGTTTCATACGCGCATTCACCGAACCCTTCTTTAGTGATAAATAAAATATATTTTTTCCAAATTCAAGACATAGGTATATGTTTTTTTACTGGTGCACAAAATGAGCCGTGCATGAACATTACCTTGCTCAAAGAACAAAACCAACAAAGTGCATGAACTCACAACAAATTACAGTATTACTTTATTCTGGCCTCTGCGGCAGAGGCTTCTCCGAACCTCTGAGACCAACTCATCAAACCCCTAGGGTTTGGTAGAATCCTGGTTAAGAACCACTGGTTTAGAATATCTACCTATGCCTTAAGGACCCTTGGGATTAGTTTTGCCATCTCTTCATATCCCAGTTTTCCTACTTCTCCAGAGAGTACAGCCATCAGCCCCCACCTGGTCTGCATACTCCGAGCCATCTAAATGGTACTGCAAGTAGGACTCACCACCAGCCTCTCACAACAACCATCCCGGTTACTGCAAACTAAACTACCGAAAGTATCTAAAGGCCTCTCTTCATTTCTAATTTAACAGATTCCATTTCAAATGTCGACTTCCCCCAAATGCTTGGACACACACCAGGTACAACCGTATTTAATGATGCTGGTATCAAAACTAACACAACAGAACTCACAGAAGAAACCATCAATATTTATGAATTCCCCAAATTAGAAATACATAATATAAACTATGACTGAAATGTAAGGATCGCTTCCATTCTTAATGACTTATTTCCCTCTTAAAGAGTTATATTAAATTAGCCTGGCCGGGCTGTGGCGCAGTGGATGGAGTGTCTGAGTGGGATGTAGAGGACCCAGGTTCAAGACCCCGAGGTTGCCAGCTTGAGCGTGGGTCCATCTGGTTTGAGCAAAAGCTCACCAGCTTGGACCCAAGGTCGCTGGCTAGAGCAAGGGGTTGCTCGGTCTGCTGAAAGCCCGCGGTCAAGGCACATATGAGAAAGCAATCAATGAACAACTAAGGTGTCACAATGAAAAATGGATGATTGATGCTTCTCATCTCTCTCCGTTCCTGTCTGTCTATTCCTGTCTATCCCTCTCTCTGACTCTCTCTCTCCTGTCCCTGTAAAAAAAAAAAAAAAGAGTTATATTAGCATTAGCTAGATTATTCTCTGAAACTATTTAAAATTTTTTTTTAAATTTCCATACAGTAAACTCATTTATGGCCATGATCTAACCTCCCTTTAATCTGCTCAATACTTCTGTTTTTCTGTCTAAGAGAAATTACTGTCTTAACCTTTTTTACTTCCATCTCCAATACCACCACTTAACTTTCTACAGGGATCCGCTTTTCAGGAAGACAACAGGCTTCTTCTATCACTCTGTGAAAACTGCCTCATTCAGACTTGGAGGAGACCTTTATAATAGTCCTGGGCAACTGGAATGATTTATAGTGGGCTCAGCTCACTCGCTAGTGAACCTACTTCCTCTTGTTGTAACCCATCTACTCTAGAGAGATAAATCTTTAAATACCAGGGGTCTGGTATTTAAAACAACAATTAAGGCTGTCTTCATAGTAGTAGCCACACTGGGAGGCAATACTAGGGGTTTATTACTAAAATGCATCCAATTCATTGCTCAAAATGTTTTGGGAGCTCAACTTTCAAATGACTGTCACAACTAGTTTGCACGTCTCATCAGAAAACAGCTGCCATGATTAAATAGTCACATCTTTTTTTTTTGACCCAAGGTCATATCACTATGTGGGGTCACCAACCACCTTAGTCCACTGGACTTAGCTCTTAATATTTTTCAATCCCTACAAAAGTCAAATTCACTAAAATAGGTGCCACCAAATAAAAGTAGTAGTCAAAAAATGTGCTAAATGTGTGTAAGTCAAGCTGCTTGGCTCATTCAGGTAGGTGATATCATCTTTCTTCTTAGCATTTCCATAATCATGCTATGGTCAGTTAAGTTAACTGACCTAGTGATAGAATCAGACCATTAAAAGAGATCTCCAAAGCCAGCAGGATTTCTCCACAAGTTACTTTAGACCCCAGGAGCTTGGCTTTGGCTGCATGAACAGCAATGGTAGACCAAGTTCACTTTCCATGGTGCAGTCTGTTGTTTCTGGACATACAGAGGCCAAATACTAAAACAGTACTCAATTTATTGGCAAAAGTTAAAACACTGGAAGATCATTGATGGTTTGTTTGCGTGGGTCTGCATTTTAAGGATTAAATGTAATGAGTTTCTGTTCTGGACCCCAGACTTCTGGAAACCACTTCATTTCATGGTGCATTTATTACTGGAACAGGGAGCTCTAGCATCATCCCCACATGGAGCTAAAATGTTTTCAAGTAATTCTTATGCTTCACGAGGACATCTCTGGGTCAAAGGGTGAATTAGGTCCCTTGAAATAGTCCTGATAGGCGCTCAGTATCTGCGAACATTGAAAGTTCACATTTGTGATCAAAACCAAAAATTCTCCAAAGAAACAGCTCAAAGCATGGACTCTACCACAAGTCTTTCCCTTTTAGACAAAGATGGTAAAAATAGCCATTCTGTTTTTAATCCAAATTGATTCAATAAATTTTATTGAAACAACAAAAATAGCTGTATCATGTAGAGATGATAGAAATATCTTTTAACATTTCATCAGAACAAATATCTACTAGAAAGGCATTATTTTTCATTCCCAATCTAACCACATTCACAGGCAGATCCCTAAAATCTAAAGCTAAATCACATACAACTATTTCACATGACTTTCAGCCCCTAGATTATCTGTGAATTCAAGATGCAGTTGATGAATTAAGGTCCTATATTGTCCCTTTAAAAACAAACCAACCAACTCCCAAACCAATAGACTTTTACATTTAGTTGAACTTAATAAGCATCGGTGACTTAAGTACTGCTCATTAGTGTTACAGGGGACTTGACAGGAGCATAAGGCCTAGCACCATCCTTTAATGAGCTTATAATGTTATTACAAAAGGCTATTCACACATTAAACAACTAACTGAGTGAACTTGAGCAATATCCTAAACTTTGCTGGGCCTCAGTTTCCTCATTTATAAAATGGAGTTAGTATACAGTGTGTCCGTAAAGTCATGGTGCACTTTTGACCGGTCACACGGTCAAAAGTGCACCATGACTTTAAGGACACACTGTAGATGATTCCTGAGGACCTTCCAGGTTCCAAATTCTATAGACCTTTTGGTATGATGTCCATGAGACCTCCTTAGAAGAAAGTGCAAAACAACCTAGGATCAAGTCCAAGTGTACACTATAAATCATCAGTACAACAGGAGGTCAGAGCAGAAAGGGATCAATCTGGGGCTGGCAAAGAAAGTTTTCCTGGAAAAGCAGAAACTGCAGCTTAGACTTGAAGGGTGGGTAGAATTTGAAGGGGCTGAGGTCATTCTTTACCGAGAGTGCAGAGGGCTTCTGCAAGGTGCGTGAGAAAGTTCTTGAGGAGGGGCAGGGAAGACGAGGAATTGTTGTCAAGCAGTGGGTTACAGTAGGGGGAATAATACATGACTTGATGGCATGATCCTATTAACCTGGAAGTCAGAGCTCCTTGTTCCCAGAACTATTCAGCAGCACCACATCCCTTGGATAGAGGCTGTTCCTCCCACCCCCATTAACTCTCACCTTACTTGACTTCTCTCCCACACCAGCCTTCTCGGATCTTCCTCCAAACACCTGACATGCTTCAAGCTTTTACACGTGCTTTTTGCACCCCTTCATGCACTTGCTTGAAGGTCACTTTCTCAGTGAAGCCTTCCCTTCCACCCTATGTAAAATTGTAGCGCATACTTTTCAAATACAGACTCTCTCTCTTTTTCTCTCACCTATCCCTATCTCCCTTCCCTGCTTTATTCTTCCCACACTATATCATTTATTCATTTTGTAAACTGTCTCCATCTGCGACCCCACCTCGCTGCGCTGATCGGAATATACACTCCAGGAGGGCAAGGATTTTGTCTTCTTTGTTCTTTGCTGTATTTCCAAAACCCGAAACGATATCTAGGCCAAAACAGGGCCCAGGTGAATGGATACATGAATATAATAAAAACGGTGTGAAGTCAATGAATCTCACAGGCGGAACTGCGAGAACGGTAGCCTAGAGATTATCACGTGATAAAGGGAGGTCGTGAAAGCCCAACCCGAAGGAAAGCCATGGAAGAGAGCAAGGTCCAACTGTGGCAAGTAACACCCCGGAAGGACTGATCACAACTCCTTATCCAGGCGCGGACAGACGAAAGGAAGGCTATCCACCATGGGAGCCAGGAGAATGTTCAAGGGCAACGAGGAGCTGGCCATGCGCCCAAAATAAAACGACACGTATAGTTCCGTAAACAAACATCAGTCAGATTTAACTTCGGTTGTTTCTGACCATGAATGCAAGTTTCTTCCTGCTTACATTCTGAGAACAGGCTGAAAGGAAACTAACAGAGAAGGAAGTGGAAAATGCTCGCAGCGTGCCACGTCTTCCTTTTCAGGAGACCTCAGCCAGACGGGCGGGGCCTACCTCCCACATTTCACGACCTGTTCTCCAGGCGGCTCTCAGGGACACAGAACAGCACACAGGAAAGGCAGGTCTCGGTCTCCCGGGCCGTTTAACTTTCTCTTCTCTTCGTTATGTCTTCTCCCCCCAAATAGTAACCAGGGCAGATAACAATAAATCTAACACCAGCCTCGGTGTAATGAGACATATCGGAAATGGAAAAAGGAAGGTGTCTGTGACGTGGTCTTTGCCAGTCTATGCCAGTTCACGCAGAGGTTAAAACTTGGCTAAGAGTCACGGCAAGAAAATACTCTAGTGTCTTGTTCAAGCATCTCTTAAGACAGTATTAAAACATTAACATTCAGTCATCCAGTATTACTCGGAATCCTAGGTGATCTCTTCAGGAGAAAAAGAGGTGGATGGTCCTCATTCTTGACTATTTAAAGGTACCCCAAGCGCATCAAGAAGGTAGATGTGGATGGTACGCATGTAGGAAATGAGAGTTCAAGAGCCCTACACACTCTGCTAATTCAAATTTTACGATGACCTCTTTAGAAATGCAGTATTTTTTTCCCAGAGACATTTGCATAATTAAGTTTGCTTCTCTATTTATTTTTCTGCCTTTTAAATATGTGCCTTAAATCAGTGGTTCTCCACTGGGGGTGATCTTGCTCCCCAGGGCACCTTTGGCAATGCCTGGAGACATCTTAGTTGTCACAACTCTGAGAAGGGTGCTACTCACATCTACTAGGCTGAGGGGACTGCTAAACATCACACAATGTACGGGACAGCCCCACAAACGAAGAGTTCTCTGATCCCAAATGTCAATAGTTCCGAAGGCAAGAAACCCTGCCCTAAGTCATCTCTGATAGGGATCACCAAATTATGATAAAGCAATAACCTTCTTAGTCTCAGTGTGTCCTTCACATAAGACTAAGGAGTAGAAAAGTGGTAGCCTGCAACTTGCATTGTTTAAGAATGCAGTCAGACCCTTCTTTGGAACATTCTACCCCTATTGGTCATGCTAATTAGGAACACTTAGATTAAATCTCCAGACAAGCATTCGAAGGATGTTCTATGTTCTCTTCTGTTCCTGCACGGAAATTCAAGGAAATTCACGATCACAGAATCAGGACCTGACTACTTGGGAGGTCATGGTGACTAGCCCTCATCTTGCCAGCAGGGGTGGGAGAAGGATGGAGGCAGAGTGAGGTCCCAGGGCTTGCTTCTAGGCTCACAGCCGGTTGGTTTTACAGCTGGGACTAGACCAGTGGTTCTTAATCTTTTTAGAGGTACCGAACCCACCAGTTTCATATGCGCATTCACCGAACCCTTCTTTAGTGATAAATAAAATATGATTTTTTTCCCCAAATTTAGTTTTGCCGGTGTGAGACTAGAGTTGCTCAACTTGGCATTGCATATCATGCAGATAGGACGCTGACTCCCATCCCGTTCCGTGATACATGTGAATCCATGTTGTACATATTCGTCCGACCACTTCCTTTTTTTGCTCGACATATTTAGTATGGATTAAAATATTAAGAAAGAAACCACACGACGTACAACTACGAAAGCCGTTGACTACTGCGCGCACTAAATTCCCCGCAGCACTGGTTGGCCAAGCAATGTAACGTGATCCTCTGCAGCAAGTGATGGCCAAGCGGGGCGTGTCATCACGACTTTACACAAGTGTGTCTTTACCTCCGCGCAGAGGCTTCTCTGAACCCCTGAGACCGACTCATTGAACCCCTAGGGTTCGACAGAACCCAGGTTAAGAACCACTGGACTAGACCTTGCACCTTCCCTCAGCTATCTGCTCCTGCCACTGGATTCAGGTGCAGAAAATGGAGACCAAGGAGGTCACAGAGAAGCCCTGGGACCAAAGTCTCCCTCCGGGTTTCCGTCTCAGAGGGAACAAGCTAAGGGGAGCTACAGGGCACACAGGCTCTCTGTCCTTGGGTGTGGCGAGCCACCAAGCACAGGAGGAGGTGGTAGTACCACCTCTGGTTGCGGACTTCTCTCGAGGGCCAGCCGGCTGAGGCAGAGCTGCCCACGGGGTCCTCTGGAAGTGAGCAGGGAACAGCCTCAACAGGTGGTGAGTTCATCTCAAGTGTCATTTCTCTCCGAAGGGAAAGTCCTACCCAAACCCGATGATCTAGAAATGCTTTGAAAACAAGCAGCAGACGTCAGTTGGCCTCTTTGCTCTTACTCCTGCTAGATATGGGCAGCTGCCCCCTCACCAGCACACGAAAGAGAACGCAGGGCATCTGTGACATTCTCTCTGTCCCAAGACTCCGGTCCAGGCCCCAGTAGCTTGTCAAGGAGCCAGGTCACTTCTGGCTCTCTGTTCCCAACCTGCTCTCGGTGGCTCCTTGGGCCCTTCCATGGATGGCATCCCTCCCAGAGACCTTGCGGGGCAGCCTGCCCCTTCCCAGCGGCCACCACCAGGCCTGTCCCCGTGGAACCGGCTGCGGAGCAGGAAGCAGCTCTGACACTTCTCCATTTCCAGAGGGCACTGGAACAAGTGCACATTCCCCTTTCACTTTCAAAGCGCTTTAATGACTGGTCATTTTTAGATAAACCGATGGAACAAAGGCACCATACTTTCCCGTGTGGTGTGCGTAAATCAGAGGATCAGCCACTGTTTATTAAGCATCTCGGACATGCCCGGCCCTGGATTAGGTGTTATCCCTACATTGTCCCTAAACCTTTCAACAACCCTGTAAGGTGGGTGTTTTTCTTTCATTTTAAAGGTCTTTAAGGAACTAAGGATTAGAATGGTTGAAGACCACAGAGCCAGGAAAAATAGAAATGCATAACATTTTAATCCAAGCTGCTTTTTTCTTCAATGGAAGATAAACGAGTCTAGACTTGCCTGACTCCTGGCTCCGCCCTTCCATCGCTTTCACCACGCTCACTGAGAAACACGCCTGCTGGCACATGGTGACCAGAGGCAGAGCTCAGCCACCTGCCCCCCATGGAGACCACCGCCTCCCCCTGCCTCAGCTCCAGCCAGGCCCAGCCCCTAACCACTGGATCGGTGGTTCTCTGGAGCAACCACCATTAGTAAGTGGGGTCTGGCACTACCCCACTGTGCCAGCAGGGCCTAGGCGGGCACGGACAGTCTTGGGACCTGACTGACCATTGGGCTGTTGTATCCCTGGATGATCCTACTATCTGCTGGGCCAGCCTGCATAGCTCTCCCCACCCATTCGGTTTCCTGCAGAGCCCCAGGGCAGCCCTGGGCCCCAGCTAGCCATCTGGAGGCCCTGGCCCTTACCAGCCTCTGTATCTGGGGCTGGAGGGATCCCCTACCTCATCCTCAAGGGCTTTTCTGGCTGTGCAACCCCAAAACACATAGAGGAAAGTCAGTATCTGCCCTGGAATCGGAGGCCACAATCCATCCTGTCTTCCTCCTTTCTGACTCACTCTCCCTCGTCCGCCCACATACACTCCTCCTGCGGCTGCAACCAGAGCCGGATTTTGACATGATTTTGTCTCAGGCTCTGAGGTTCGGGGCAGGCCTCTAGCCAGGACAGCATCACCACTGGCACTGCCACCCCACCCCCTTCCTGGCTTAGACTCATTTTTCTCAGATGGGAGAACATACGAAAGATCAGACTCTGGGGGCCACGTGCCTTCCAGTCTTCCCAGCCTGTAGATCCCAGGAGCTCAGAAAGACTCAGAGCCGTGCTTCTGGTCTCATAATAGAAGTGAATGAACGGTCCAAACCAAGAGTCCCCAGGCTCCAGTGGGGGCTCATGCTCTAGTCACCAGATATTCACAGAGTGTGTATGTACTAGGGAGCCGGCCCCAGGCGGGTATTTGGTGATGGGGATTCAGCAGGGCACAAGACAGCCAAGGTCCCTCCCCTGGAGGAACTCGCATTCGGCTGCAGGAAGACAGGCATAGATGGATAAACAAGCGACGAAAAGAACCGTTAGTGGTCAGCCCCACGTAGGGAAGTAAAAGAGGGTGATGTGCTAGAATGGTGCAGTTGGTGGGGGCTCCTCTGGGGGGGTCTTGAGCGGAGATGTGAATGACAAGAAGAAATCAGGGCAGAAGCCCTGGGTTGGGAACAGAAAGGATGCCAGTGTTTTGTTGTTGTTCTAGGATAATCTTTTATTTCAGAAGAGTGCATGAGTTTAGTAGGGCTGCTGTAACAACATACCACAGACTGTGGGGCTCACACAACAATAATATATTTCCTCCCAGCTCCGGAGGCTACACGTCCAAGAGGAGGTGCCAACCTGGACTGGCTTCTCCTGGGGGCTCTCTCTGTGGCTCACAGACGGCCACTCTCATGCTGTCTTTTCATATGCTTGCTCATCTGTCCCCTTTCTGCATGAGTACCTGTGTATCCTCCTTTTGCATGAGGGTCCCACCCTAATGGCCTCATTTTAACTTAATCACCCCTTTGAAGACCTTATCTCTAAATATGGTTACATTCATAGGTACTAGGGGTTGGAACTGCAACACATGAATTTGAGACTGGGAGGGGAGACAACGCCATTCAGCCTAGAGTTTAAAGTTACAAAAAAGTTGCAAAAACCCTAAAACGTTTGCTCAGCAGTAAGTAGAGCGTCGGTCCAGCATGTGGAAGTCCCAGGTTCGATTCCTGGTCAGGGCACACAGGCGAAATGACTGTCTGCTTCTCCCAGCTACCCCCTTCTCTCTTTCTCTTCCCCTCCTGCATCTATGGCTCAAATGGCTTGAACAAGTTGGCCCCAGGCGCTGAGGATGGCTCTGTGGCCTCGCCTCAGGCACTAAAATAGCTTGGATGCTGAGCAATGGAGCAGAAGCCCCAGGTGGGCAGAGCATTGCCCTGTAGGGAGCTTGCCGGGTGGATCCCGGTCGGGTGCATGTGGGAGTCTGTCTCTCTGCCTCTCAATAATAAATAAATAAGTAAATAGATAAATAAGAAAAGTTGCAAAGATACTAGAGAGTTCCTATATACCCTGCACCTGGTGTTCACCATTATTAACACATTGGTATGGTACATTTGTCACAACAAATGAACCAATATCAACACACTATCATTATTCAATGCTATTCTGATTTCCTAAGCTTTTTACCCTTTTTCTGTTCCAGAATCTCATCCAAGTACCATATTACATTTGGTCATCATATCTCCTTATGCTGGGCTGTAAGGGTTTGACTTTCCCTGTTTCGATAACCAGCTTGGAGAAAACTGGTCAGCTAACCTGGGGAGTACAGACCAGCCTGTAAATGTCTCTCAGTTGGGACTGGTTTGATGTGTTCCTCATGGCTATTTCAGTGCTATGGGATTTGGGGAGGAGGTCCACGTGGGAAAGTGCCATTGTCAACACATCCTATCAAGTGTGCATGATAGCAACCTCGTGTATCACTTCTAATGTGAACCTTGATCACCCAGCCCAGGTAGTGTTTGCCATGTGTCCTCACTGTCAAGTCACCCCATTCTTCCCCTTTCTATACTGTAGGGGGGTGTCACGGTGTGACCATGTGACCACATGTAAAAAGTAAGGAATTATGCTATATTGCCTGATGGCGAAGTATGTGCATCAATCATTTAGAATTCTTCTGCGTGGGAGATTTGTCTTTCTCCCTATTTATTTATTCATTCCATCATTTATTCATATCAACATGGGCTCATGGATATTTATTTTATCCTTTGGGTTATAATCCAATGCTACTTTCCTTATTTGCTCAGATTGTTCCAGCATTGGCCACTGAGAGCTCCATCAGTGGGTTCCTGTCTCCCTGTGGCACACCCCGTTATTGGGGGTTTCGTTTGAACACTTCCTAACTTCTTAGCAAGAATTACAAGGTTCTCCAGGCTCATCCACTGTATATCTTGCAGGAGTCCTACAATCAGCAAATTGGCTATTACAAATACTATTGCAAACTGACTGTTACAAACATAGCCATGGTTCCTTTTACTGAAAACTGGTATTAGAAACCAAGATCTTGGTACTAGGTGTGTTCATTGTTGCTGGAGTGTCATTTCTAGGTCCTCTTAAGTGACAGAGCCAAATAATATATGTGTGTATACTTACCTGCATACACACACACACACTCACACACTCTCTCTCTCTCTCTCTCTCTCTCTCTCTCTAAATATTTTTATTTGTTTCCAAATGTATGTATATCAGGCTAAACACAAGTTCATATTGATGTCTCCAAATCTAATCTATTTCCACATGGACCATTCTAGTCTCTCCTCCCTCCCACTTCAACAGTGAGAAACCTCCTTCTCACAATCCACCATCTATATACTTAATTATTCAATTTCAATGAACATAGTTATTTCAGAACTGTTAAATGTGTTCATATGTACCTTCCTCTGAAAAAACATCAGAGTATAGTGCAGTATGTATAGCTTATATATAAGTTTATATAAAGTTTTTATAAATAAAAACTTTAGTTTTGCAGTCTTCACTCATTTCCAAAGCTACATAGATCAACACCTTTACCCCTCACTGGCTTCAGTAAAGTTATTTGATATACATGTACTATTTACATTCTTTTGTTACAATTTGCATGCTATCCTGTGATCCTCTGACTTCTTAAATACCTGTTTTTCAATTTGCATACATTAAATTCACTCTTTGCCCTGCAAAGTTCAATAGGTTCTGACAAATGCAGTCATGGAGTCATCAATGCAAAAACTTATAGCATAGTTTCACCACCCTAAAAAATAAAATCCCCTATTTAATCCTCCTTTCCCTTCAAATACCTGTTGATTGTTCTGTTTATTATCTCTTTAGCTTTGCCTTTTACAGAATGTCATCAAAACAGTATGTAGCCTTTTCAGACCAGCTTGAACATCAATGTTTTTAGAAAGAGGTAATGATCAATAGTGTCCAGTGTTGCTGAGTGGTAAATACATATTTAGAAGAGCGTCAGGTATTAGCACAGCACAGTCTAGGTCTAGAAGTTTCCAGCAATAGAGCTGACTCACCTAGTGATTGCTGTTTTAGTTCTCAATGTCAGTGGATGAAAGTGAGGGGAGGGCCATTACTCCAGAGCTCTGGAGAAGGAAAGACTGCATTCCAAAGATCCTCAAGTCACAGAGCACATCACGTGTTGGATAAAAAGCATAAGAAAGGGCCAATACTCTGCAATGATTGAAATCTCATAGCACGCATAAAAGGTCAGTGCTTTGAGATGTTCCTAATCTATTTATTTGACCTACAGTGGACTGTGGTCAACAGTGAAACATGCTCAACTAACTTGGGAATCACTGAAACCATCTGTCTATGTCACTTAGCTAAGAGGCCCCAGTGAGGAATGTATGGGTACAAGGATGAAGATTTTGTGTTCTCCAGAAATCGCCATGTGTGAGGTAGATAAGACGCTCACTGAGAGCCTCATCCAGGGGCACAGCACGCACGCGCATACCGACCTAACCTGGGCGCAATCAGCTAGAATTCTATGTGTGCTTCGGTTACCATGGAGTGTTCAAAAGACAAACAAAAACACTAAAAATGTCAACAAAGACCTCCACTGAGACCCTCAAAGCGATTGCTTTCCACACGTTTTGGACTACAAGTTCTTAAAGACAGGCTGTGAAAGTAGGCGGGATCTCTCTGCCGTCTGTAAGGTGACACTCATGCTCAGTTTCATTCCTGCTGGCTTCCCGAGTTCCCTGGTGGACCCTGTACACGTTGTTTCTTCCAGCCCCAGGGAAAGCAGTATCAGAAGGAACCGAGAAGCAGACCAACAACGTGCTCTTGCTACCCTTTGTGTCTCTCATTCGCCCCACCCCCTTAGCTGTGCTTTTTTTCTGATCTTGGTCATAGACAGTATTACCACTTGTCATCAGAGTGCAATCACATGTAACAGTCATTTGTTTATTCTCCTCTCAGCTGACCTCCTCCCCCCTCTATTGTATTTCCTTGTGTTCAGTATCAAAGTTCCGTAGTGTACATCAGGGACAGGCATACTTGCCAAGATCCAAGGATAAAACATATTGGAAGGAAGCCAAGAAAATGGTGTAGCTGCTGAATTTCTACTTCTTTTTATAACTACTCCTAGTCATTATCACTGGATTAAACACACACACGCACACATGCACAAAACTGATTAGTTCTGGTTGTTATTCATTATTCTCCCACGTCTTGTTTCTAAAAAATCTGCATTACAAACAACCCTCCAGGATCTTATTCCAATCAACCTATCTCAAATCTTACAATTAACATTCCTAATACAACTACTATGCCATTCGACATTTTTTTTTCTTTTTAAAGCAACACAAACCAAAGCAGATGAATCACAAATCACCATGAAAAGGAGGCCAAAGAGGTTAACCAGAGAGTGAACTTGACATTGCAACACAAGAACCTCCCCCTTGTGTTTCCCCGTTCATTCGCTAAAGCTAGTGGTTTTGGTTAACACAGGAAACGCTGTAAATACACAGTAAACTGTACACACAAAGCAGCCATCAGCAATTTGCCTGGTGGGGTCGGATAGCATGTGGCTGATAGGTCTCAGGAGATGAGGAACAAACAGCCATGATGGATTAAGTGATTGCTATTGGCTGTGTGCTTGCCCTGAATATTTCACCATGGACAGTAATCAATTACTAGGGACCAGTAATGATACCAATCAAACACACTTAGCACTTCTGCACTATCAACCCGAGGGTTGCCAACCTGCCAGTCTGAAAAGCCTGAAGGCTGCACGCGAGGGTGTCATCCCAAAGCCTTTACATCAAGAGAGAGCCGACCTCTTTCCCTTCGAGTTAGAAAGATAAATGGATAAATTAGGCACTCACCTGCCCTACATTCAGGTTTCGTTTAAAGTAAGCAATAATCTCCCTCCTCCTCCCTCCCAAGGGGATGACTGTTTATAAATATTTTGGCACAGTTTGAGGTATCCTGGTCAGCAGATTCATGTAAGCAAACAGCTCCGAAGGAAATGACTGAACAGAAGCTGCCTCAAAGGGGGAGAAATGTCAACCTATCGCTCCTGAATACACTGAGCCGGTCGCCACGGAGCTCCATTGTTACGATGTCACTGCCCGCCTTCCTGCTCCGTGGTGGGAGGGCCATGCATCATTGCTGTGTGTCCTCAGTGCCTCAATCTAGAATGCTGCTCTGTATGGTGTTCCGGGGAAGCTGAGACAGAAACCCACCCCTCTGTGCCCCAGCATGGCAAAATATAAGCCAGTTCCTCTTCTCGTGGTTGGCCTCTATCTTCTGCCTTCATGTCTCCTTCTTTTACAAGGGGGTTGGGGGGACGGGGTCCAGGAAGAAGCATGGAGTGGTGAGTTTTTTCCAGCTCTCATTTGGGGCCCTCTCTTCTGTTGTCTGTTGTCCAGTGCCAGTCTTTTATGAAATATGACTGCCCCACAATTACTACTTTGATGGACATTTGGCTTAACAATAATGGTAACTGATCAAAAGTAGGGGGGGGCTCAAAAAAAGTTGAGCTACCCCAAATCTAATTCTGGGGGTTTATTTTGGCTGTGTTTTGATAATTTTTCCAGACAAGTATAAATTCCCTTTTCATGAGCTGGAGACAACAGTGAAGTCTAGGTTCATTTAAGGCTTCCTCTAGATGCCATTTGCAAATCTCTTCAGTTCTTTAGTTGTCCTGGCTTAAACGTACACAAAACAGAAACTGAAGAGGCCAATGGGAGTCTTTTGGTATGGCAGGAAGAATCCAAATCCTGAGGGGGTCCTGGACACACAAGTGCATACATTTGTCAAAGCTTAGACTTACACTTGTATATAAATTTTATCAAAATTGAGTTGAAAATAAAAACCCTCCTGACTAACAAGCAACTACCAACTAAGAAGACAGATCCTGGGATGGGGAAGTGGGATAAACATGTGCTTATGTTACCCCCTGTTCCACAGGGGCGATCACTTTCAAATACTACACAATCCTGGAGAATGCCCTGCTCTGCTCACCCAGGGGCAGACTCCCAGCATGTCTGCTGTTTGAACCCACTCCTTTGGTAGCTGCTGGCTACAGAGTTACTAAATTTCTGCTTGCCTCAGTCAGCACAACGGCCCCTTCCCTGAGATTTATGAACTCTGTCCATCTGAGAGCACAGCCCAGAGGCCGGGCTCCGGCCAAGACAGAAACAAGAATTCCGGCCAAAGACATACATCTCCCGGAACCCCCAAAGGCACTGCCCTCCAATAAAATAATGTTCTGAATGGATTCACTCATGTCCCATTATCGAGCTTGTTCCTGATCATCGGTGCCACCTTACAGACGCCACAAGGGTATTGTGAGGATTAATGAAATGAGGGCTCTGAACACTTGCCCAGAGAGGATGCCAGGAGAAACAGACATCAGCCTCCCAATGCTGACATTTAAGGACGAAACACCTCTGATGGCTTTTGCTGCCTTTTCCTGTTTTCTATCAATATTACAGTATCTCTATTATATAAACCTGGACGATGGTTTTGTTGAACGCATCACTAAATGTATGGAACTTGTCAGTGGAAGCCCCTCTAGTTTGGAATCTCATTATGTGTTCATAAGGCATGGTCCCATCAGACTTACTGTGAAACCCAGAGGTTCCGCTTGGTTCCTGTCCCAGCAGTATCAACAAGTGATTTGCCATAAGTTTCCTCCTGCTAAAGAAGACGCAATCTCTGGTTGTCTTTCTACCCGGGTGCTCTCACCAGGTGACTCTTTCTGTGAAAGCCATGGCTGTTAGAGGATTATTTGACGGCAGGGGAGATGTGGACACGTCAGTGCTATAGCTGGGAGTCAGGTGTTGGAATAATTTTTTCATCTAGCCTCTGCCCCCAGTACCACTGCTCCCTTCCTACTTACACCACACACACACATGCATACATGCACACACATACACACGCATGCACACACATAAACACACACACACACACATATGTATGCACACACACATATTAACTTCCAAGAATAATTTCATAATTTATCGAAAGCAATTTACAAATTCAATACAACCTCTATCAAAACCCCTATGGCATTATTTTTACAGATACAGAGAAAACAGTGCTAAAATTCATATGGAACCACAACAGACCCTGAATAGCCAAATCAACCTTGAGAAAGAGGAACAAAGCTAAAGGCATCTCACTTCCTGATTGTAAATTATATTACAGAGCTATATAGCGATGTGTGGCTTGTGAAGAACTTGTCCACTATTTCATGTAAGTTACGTAATTTTTTAGCCTGAAGTTATTCATAATGTCTTCTTTTTTTCTTGGTCTAGCTAAGGACTTGTCAATTTTCTTGATCTTTCAAAAACCAACTATTTGGCTCTTTGATCTTCTCTGCTGTCTCTTTTCTATTTTATTTATTTCTGCTTTACTCTTTATTACTTCCTTTTTTTCTGCTTGCTTTGGGTGTAGCCTTCCATCCTTTCTTTCTCCCTTCCTCCCTCCTTCTTTCCCTTCTTTTGTTGCTTAAGGGCCTACATTATTTAAAAGCTTTCTTCTTTTCTTTTTGCTTTTTCTTTTTGTGTGTGTGTGTGTGTGAGAGAGAAAGAGAGAGAGAGAGAGAGAGAAAGAGAGAGAGAGAAGGACAGATAGGGACAGACAAAAAGGGAGAGAGATGAGAAGCATCAGTTATTCATGCAGCCTCTTAGTTGTTCACTGATTGCTTTCTCATATGTGCCTTGACCAGAGGACTACACAGGAGCCAATGACCCGTTGCTCAAGCCGGCAACCTTCGGTTTTCGAACATGGGTCCTCTGCGTCCCAGTTCGATGCTCTATCCACTGTGCCACCGCCTGGTCAGGCTCTTCTTTTCTGATGTAGGTGATTAAAGTTGTAAATTTATAAGTAAGCACTACTTTAGCAGCATCCCATAATTTTTAATATGTTGTATCTTTATTTTTATTCAGTTCAAAATATTTTCTATTTTTCCTTGTAACATTTTTTGACTCATGGGTTATTTAGAAATATGCTGTTCAATTTCCAAATATTTTTATTATTGATTTCTATTTCTACTGTGGTTGGAGACATACTTCCTGTGATCTCAATCCTTTTCAATTTATTGAGACTTGTTTTATGGCCTAGCATACAGTCTACTTGGAGAATATTCCATGTACATTTGAAAGGAGTATGTACTCTCTAGTCGTTGAGTGGATTGATTGTTCTACATATGTCTGGTGAAGTTGGTTGTTAGTGCTGTCCAAACTTTCTATAGCCTTGCTGATTACAGAAAGCCTTGCTCTCTACTTATCCTGTTAACCAGTGAGAGTTGGATAGTAAAATTTTCAACTAGTATTGTTTAACTGTTTATTTCTCCTCTCAGTTCTGTTCATTTTTGCTTCATGTATTTTGAGGTTTTGTAGTTAGAAGCTTATATATATATTCTTGATGCACTGATCCTTCAATCATTATGAAATATCATTGTCTCTAGTAATAATTTTTCAACTACATTTTATGATGTTAATGGTTAGTGTTTTCATAGTATATAATTTCCTATCCTTTCGCCTTATTTATGTTTTGAATCTAACTTGTATTTCTTATGGACAACACATTGTTAGATTTTGCTTTTTCTTAATATAGTCTGACCATCTCTACCTTATGACTGCAGTGTTTAGACCATTCAAATTAAATATATTATTGCCTGACCAGGCGGTGACGCAGTGGATAGAGCTTCGGACTGGGATGTGGAAGACCCAGGTTTGAGACCTCGAGCTCGCCAGCTTGAGCATGGGCCCATTTGGCTTGAGCAAAAGCTAGCCAGCTTGGACCCAAGGTCGCTGGCTCCAGCAAGGGGTGGCTCGGTCTGCTGAAGGCCCACAGTCAAGGCACATGTGAGAAAGCAATCGGTGAACAACTAAGGTGCCGCAACGGCAACGAAAAACTAATGATTGATGCTTCTCACCTCTCTCTGTTCCTGTCTGTCTGTCCCTATCTATCTCTCTCTCTGTCCCAGTGGGGGGAGATATATATATATATTATTGACACAGTTGGATTTCCAAAGGCCATATTGGTCTTTCCCTATATTCCTTGTCTTTTCCCCACATGTTCCTCCTGTACTGCCTTCCTTTGTGTTAAATGCAATTTTCTAGTGTACCACTTTAAGACCTTTGTTTTAACTCCTTTTTAATATTCTTTTTTGAAATTAATGTTTTAGTAGTTACTTTAGGGGTTATAATATGCACCTTCACATATCACAATCTGTTACAGATTAACACTAACTTCCAGTAAAATATAGAAACTGCTCCAATACTGGTCCATTCACTTTCACCTCCTTTGCACTATGATTGTCATATATTACATCTGTATGTGCTCAAAAAAACCTCAACAGTATAGTGTTATAATTATTGCTTTATACAATTTTATGCCTTATAGAGATGCTATAAAAATAAGAAAAACATATTCATGGAGTAATTTACATTAACTCATAAATTTACCATTTTTTGCGCTCTTCGTTTCTTTTTGTGAACTTGAGTTATCAGAAGTCATATTCTTTTAGCTTGAAGTATTTCCTCTAGTATTTCTTGTAAAGAAGGTATGCTGGTAACAGGTTCTCTCAATTAAAAAAAAAATAGTGATGTCTTCATTTGGCCTTCATTTTTTGGAGGACAATTTTACCGGGTGCAGAACTCTCAGCTAACATCCTCTTCTTTCTCTGTTAGTACTTTGAATATGTCATTTTACTGCTTTCCTGCTCCCATTTTAATTTTAGTATAATTTTAATTTTCCTGCTCCTTTACTAATGCTTCCTGTGTATGATGAGTAATTTTTCTCTTGGTGCTTTTCAGATTTCCTTTTTGTCTTCGTTTTTCCACAATCCATTATATGTCTAGTCAGGGGTCCCCAAACTTTTTACACAGGGGGCCAGTTCACTGTCCCTCAGACTGTTGGAGGACCGCCACAAACAGTACTCCATACACTGACCACCAATGAAAGAGGTGCCCTTTCCGGAAGTGCCTCAGGGGGCCGTATGCAGCCCTCTGGCCCTAGTTTGGGGACCTCTGGTTCTAGATATTTACCCTACTTGGTGTTAGCTGTGTTTCTTGTATGTGTACATTAAGGCTTTTCATCTAATTTGGGGAGTGTTTGTCCATTATTCAAATATTTTTCCACCCCTTTCTCTCCTCTTATTCTGGGATTCTCGTTCCAGGTATGTGCTTCATATTATACCATATAGATCTCTGAGGCTCCGTTCATTTTGCCTCCATCCTGTTTTTCTTTTTGTTCTTCAGATTGTATAATTTCTACTGATATATCAAGTTCACTGATTCCTTGATTCCTTCTTTTATCATCTCAAATCTGGTATTGGGTCCCTCAGTGAAGTTTTTAATTACTGTACATTTCAACGCTAGAATTTGTTTGGTTCCTTTTTTGGTTTTAAAAAACAATTTCTACCTTTTACTGAGATTCCCTATTTGTTTGTTACTGCTATACTTTCCTTCAATGCTTTATACATGGTTTCTTTTAGTTCTTATCCATAGCTGGTTTTCTTTCTCTCCACCTTATGGTCTTTTATACTTGTTTAATACATATGAACATCTTTGTAGTAGCTTTTCTTTGAAGTCTTTTCCTGCAAATCTAGTATTTGAGGAAACCTAGACAGTTTCCATTGACTTTTATTCCTGAGTAGGGGGTCACATTCCTCTTTCTTTAAATTTTTTATAATATTTTGTTGATAATTGATATTAAAGATGGATATATTGTAGCAATTCTGGATATTCTTATATTTTATCCTGTAGATTGTTTGTTGTTGTTTCTGTTTTGTTGTCTGTTTGTTTGTTTAGTTTCTTAAGAATTTGCCTGGGGTAATTCTCTAAAATCGGTCTCTGCCACAGTGTGAGGAATGTCTCATACTGCTCGATGTCTTCTCTCTGCTTTCCTTTGTAAATTCTCATTTTTATTTTTAATCCTGGCTTCCTAGTCGTCTTCCTGTGTTTATATAGCTTAATGGTTCGCCAACAGCTTGACAGAGACTGTGATCAAATGCCTCGAGCCAGTACAACTTTCATTCTCTGCTGAGGAATGGAGGAGTCCACACAAAGTTCAAGCCATTTTCAAGTAGGTCTCAGCTTCTGTTCTCCCCTGGGCTCTTTCACATCTCATCTGTGCATGTGCTTAGCCTCAGGACTGGCCAAGGCTGTGTGGATACCTTGGACCCTCTGTTGTGTGCTGCATATGTGGGCAGCCTTATCTAGAAATATGATTACCTAACTATGACTGCTACCTCAGGATAACAAAGCCAGTAGTCCTCTCCAGTCCCCTGCTACCAAGATTATTATGTCCATTTTCATTCTTTCCAGCTTTATGTCTGCCTTTCTAAAGAGGAGATTTGTTGACCTCCTTACTCAGCCATATCCAGAAGTCCTGCCCCAGGATTTATTTTTAAATGCTGTGGATACTACACAGAAACTTGGCATTCCATATTGTTTACATCCTAACCAACAGGGCTTTTATAGCGTCATGTTATATGGATCTTCGTAGGTCTGATAAAACATTTACCTTGTCTAGTGGATGCAGCCCAAACTGAAAACTGTGGAATAAAACTACAATTGATAAAGATTTAATTCTAACCACATCAGTTCTGATATGAATAGATGTGGATTATCACATATATTTTGAAGAGAAATATGCTTATTTACCCCAATTTTTATATGTCTGCCCATTACATGTCACTAAGCATTCATACAAATGCCATATTAAGGATACAATTAAGGGCCATTTTTTAAACTACCCCCCCCCCAATATATCCAATCATAGCTACAGTTTACTATCTGGCATGATCGTCCTCTTGGAAGTCACAGTGGGTTTTCCAGTTAATCTCAAGCGACTATCTGATCAAGATGCTGTTAATGTTAAGCAGCAATACCATTTGATTAATATATTAAAACTTTCATGGTCATCTTCATTTACCTCAATAAAGACTGTTCATTACTTTCAATGGCTCTTTATTGCTCTGTGCCTGAAATTATGGGGTAAAAAATGCATGCAAAGCAGTAGGAGATCCATTACCTCTATCTCCCTATCTCTGAAGAAGAAAGAAAAACAAACAAAAACCCCCACAGTGCTACCAGTGGCATCATTCAACCAGGAATAAAAAGAGCTATGCCAACATCAACTGAAATTCATAACAGCTGGTAAAAAAGTTAAAAATCATTACCACCCCCTTCAAGGAGCATAAACATATCTACCTGAGACCATGTAACACGTTGGTACAAAACCCAGAAAAGTAAATCAGAGTGCTTTTCCTCTAATCTCCATATCCCAGCCTCCCGCTACTTACATAGAACACAAACTAGAGAGCCAGCTTCCCAAACCTGCATCCCACCCCCACTTCTGACCCAGAGCTTTCTTCCTAAGGAAGAAAAATAATCGGGTGGAGGAAGGCAGAGACTGGGTCAATGAGCCAGCTGTGTTCACAGTGCCCTCAACCGGAAAAGGGCAAACCGAAAAGATCTGGCCTCTTTTCCCCCCTTAAATGCAATGCATGTATGATCACAAAACCACATTCCAAAGAGACTAACAAAACACAGACTAACCTGTGGTTTCAGCCAAAAATGGAATAGGTGTGTGTTAACTGTATATACAACACACTACTCCAATTGTCGCCTATTGCAACGGCAGCATCAGCCACCATTAGTTCTCACCATATTCCAACGCATTTTCAGAGCTTCTTCTTCTTTTTTTTTTATATCTATATTTTATTATTATTAATTCTAATGGGGTGACACCAATAAATCAGGGTACATATGTACAATGAAAACATCTCCAGGTTATCTTATCATTCAATTGTGTTGCATACCCATCACCAAAAGTCAAATTGTCCTCTGTCACCTTCGATCTGGTTTTCCCTGTGTCCCTCCCCTCCTCCCTATCCCACTCTTCCCTCCCTCCCCCCATCCCATAACCACCACTCTCTTGTCCATGTCTCATATTCTCACTTTTATGTCCCACCTATGTATGGAATCATGCTGTTCTCAGTTTTTCTTTTTTTCTGATTTACTTATTTCACTCCGTATAATGTTATCAAGGTACATCCATTTTGTTATAAATGATCCGATGCCATCGTTTCTTATGGCTGAGTAGTATTCCATAGTATATATGTACCATAGCTTTTTAATCCACTCGTCTTCTGATGGACACTTGGGCTGGAAAAATATGGAACGCTTCACGAATTTGCGTGTCATCCTTGCGCAGGGGCCATGCTAATCTTCTCTGTATCGTTCCAATTTTAGTATATGTGCTGCCGAAGCGAGCACTCAGAGCTTCTTCTTGATAATGAAATCACTTTGAAGGTTCCAAATTGCTTTCCGATGGGTGGGACATTATTTCCTATGTCCTGATAACTGTCATGATACTCATTTAAGGAAGGTAGCAGCAGGTATTCTAATTCCAGTGAAAGGAAAGCCAAGGCATTTTAAGATGCCCCTAAGAGGACTCAGAGTTCGTAAGGAACAAAGTAACAAGCCAGAGTCACTGAAGTTGATACAGAGCTGTGTCTAAAAAATTGAGACGACCCTCTTCTGGGTCACTTTATGTAAGAAATGGGTCAAAATTATAGGTGACAAAAAGTCCGATGAATACTCTCACCTGCCTCCGCATCTGTATTCAAGCACACCTTGGCACCGTGAAGGTTTTACCTCGCATATTAACTAACCCAATATTGTTTTCCAATTTCCCTACATGATTCTGTGATGAGCTTCCCCCCATGTCCTATAACTTACTTGAACAATAAACCCTATATTTGTTTCCCAAAAGTTCATGACTATTTAATCTTGTCCTTGGCCTAACGTACTGTCAATCTATACAGACAGCCATTCAAACAACAACTACAAACAAAACCAGATTTATACCTGGACTACCAGACTGTTTCACAGCAACATGGACAAATAACAATCATTCAAATGAATGCTATTGTTTTTCTCTACCTGAAATCTCTTCTCTTTAACTGACACAGCTGACACTTGAACAACACGGTTTGAACTGCACGGGTCCACTTATACACAGATTTTTTCAATAAACACAAACAGTCTTGGAAATATGTTTTCTCTTCCCAGTGATTTTCTTAATAACATTTTCTTTTCTCTAGCTTACTTCATTATAAGGATACAATTGTATCCTTCATTGTATATAATGCATATAACATACAAAGTATGTGTTTACTGTTTGTTATCAGTAAGCCTTCTCATCATCAGTAGGCTATTAGTAGTGAAGTTTTGGGGGAATAAAAAGTTATATGCCGATTTTTCACTGCACAAGGGTTGGGGGGGCTCAGCACCCCTAACCCTGACATTGGGTCAACTGTAATTACATTTCCAAATCACGACTTTTAATAAGTCACAATGGGAAAGAGTAATCCTGTCAACCTCCTATCAAATCTATGTTCATGGTGCATTCGTGAACATTCAGAAGACAATAAGGACTTCAAATTCCACCAGACAATAGGTATGAAATACTAGACTTAAAATCAGAAGGCTCAGGGCTTGATTTCATTATCGCTAATTACTCTAATGGCTACGAAAAGCAGCAACCCACTGCCTAACGTGGCACCATTACCTGGCTGCCCTGCAGGAGCTCAGAGGGGGTGGAGTCAGAATAGTCACACAACACAGAAAACGGAAATGCTAACGTGAACACAGCTTCATGTATCCCTTGATTTGTTTACTAGGTATACTCAAGCCAACCGGCAGGAAAGAATGTGTGTATTAGAATTCGTGTTCCAATTGCACAACACCCCTTGTCCTACAAAACTCTCAGGGTCTTCTTTTCCCAGCATCCATGGTCCCTTGAGTGAGTGCTGGCAGAGTGGCACGTCCCCAACCCCCCACCCCATGGTGGCAGGAAGGCAACTCAAGGACGAGGCACTTGGCTTTGCCCTGGGACTAAGGATACTGGTATCCAAGAGCCTGACCATTAAGAGTACAACTGGACTGGGTTGCTGTGTCACTGGATCAACAGTTTCTCAAATTTCCATTCTGCCAATTTCTATATAAACTTAGGGTTGAGCTGAAAGGAACTTTGCACGGCAGTCCAAAGGGGTGAAAGTTCCCTGAACTGGTGTGGGCACCAGGACTTGATGCCCTGCCCCCAGTCCTGTTCTATGTTTACTCTGCCACCTAGGGTGGGGTACATTTGGAAATGACACTACACTGCTTCTTGGGGAACATGAGTTAGGTCTGGGTCACCTTAGAGGACAATTCTAGAAGAGGTGCTTAGACACAGTTCCAGAAATAATGAGAGAAAATACCCAGCAAAAGAGAAATACAGAACACACCTTCGGTAAAAGGAGAAACAGTGCTAAGTGGTGCTGAGGAGAAGAATGTAGGTTGGGGACAGTACAGGCAAGAGAAGCAGAGACAACTCTGAGATGCCTGGGGACAGGGGATTGAGGCCTGTGAGACAACATGATTCATCTCAAATAGAAAGACAGGGCCCTATCTCACTGGCTTTGCCACAGAAAGTGAACACTGGGCAGAGCTCTCATTCTGTGCTGTCGATCCTCATTTTCAAGTGGAGATAATCACATTTTGCCAGACGTCTTCAAAGGAGACTGAGCTCCTAACTTGTGTCCTTTCCTGAAAGAACTCCAGCTCTAAGTCCCAGTGTGGCCAAATACTGGCTCTGTGTTCTAGAAAACATCCAGACCCTGACACATACTCTGAGCTCAGTTTCCATATCACTAACAATAAGGGGGTTGCCCCCCCATCAAAGGATTTCCATGTGTGAGAGGCGTTAAGCCCCACCACCGCCACCCCAAGGAAAGTTTTTGTATAAATGACAAGTGGCTTAGAGAGCTTTGTCAACCCAACCTTTCTCCCGTAGCTGCTCTCCTTCTGGCAGGCAAGAGAATCACTTAAAATGCGCTGTAAGCTACAGGTAATGGGCAGGCAGAAGGGAAGGGAGACCCGTAATTGGGCTCTTTAGAGCAAAGCCCCACCAAGCCATTAACACTTTGCACAAGACAGAATGCGGATTAGCATGTTTATTTCAGAACCCTTTCTGAACATCCTACCTGGCTATTGAAATTCACAAAGCATTTGCTGTTGCATTTCATTCCTTATTAACAATGGTACGAAAGCCAGGGCATGCTGACAGTTCTCTCAGGATCCCAGAATATCGGGGCTCGGGGGCTACCCAACAGCACAGTTTACTTATTGCTGGGGTGTCCCTTAAGGACCCGCACCATCTCCCCATCCAGGGCCACCTCCACATCAAGCTCTCCCCACCTCCCTACCCCGTGTTTTAACTAGACACTGTTTCATCAAGAACACAGAACCCGCCGATTCACACAGCCACACTGTCCATGTTAAAGGCATCATATCTCATTTCTTCCGTTCTTGGACGCTCCGCTCGTTAGAAACGGCACCCTGTGAGTCTCTATTTTACCAAAATGCTCTCTAAGCACTGGGAACGGTAAAACCAGGAAGAGAGGCATAGACACGGGGGTGGCGGAGGGAGCAGGAGAAAGAAAATGGCATGAACGAGGCTGTGTGAGACTGACGGTCGTGTGTGACAGGAGCGACCCACCGCAGACAAAGAGCACCGAGTGACTGGGATGGGGTGACAATGCCAGCTTAGAGGGGACCCGGAGCAGCGGGAGGCAGGGGTCCCCGCGCCCCCTCCGCAAACCGCACTCCCTTCTCGGCTGCTGAGCTACTCCTCCAGCAGCCAGCCGCTCCACTGTGGGGAGCGGCAGTCATTTCCTGGCTAACGGGATTTCTACCGTTTTAATTTGTATGTATGTATGTATGTATGTATGTATGTATGTATGTGTGTATGTATTTATTTATTTATTTATTTATTTATTTATTTATTTATTTATTTATTTATATTTTTTTAAGATAAGAAATAACCCGTCCTCTGTTGCCACTTTCCCCAGATATGGCTGTATTTTCAACTCTCAAGAGAACAAACAACGATTTGGGTTTCTGGGAGAGTTTAGAATATTTTGTGAAATCAAATCAAATAAGAGGAAAATAAAAAAAAAAGAAGTTGGGCAAAGTTGTTCAAATCGGTGCTTGCTGGGAAAAAACAGAAATATTTTGGAGGGAAGCGTTCTGGGGGTGGGGAGAGGGCTTTCAAAGGTATCAGTAAATTAGGTTGGTGGCATCACCACCCTTTATCCTGTTTAGCTCGAGCAGTAGGACCATGCAAAGGGGTGGAACGTTGAACACTACACTCTCCACGTGCTCCAAAAAGGATCTAGATCACAGGGTAATTCCCTCAAGATTCCTAGTCATTCTCAACAGAAAAAGAATTGGGGATTTCACAAGTAATATGTGTAAAATCTTCCTTAGCCTAGAAAACATTAGGGGAAAAGAAAAATTAACCCAGAACAGAGACCTAAAACTGAAACACGGAAAAGAATAAAAGGGACTGTGCCGAGCGGCCCCACTAGGAGGTTGGAGCCATGATCGCCACAGGAGCAGATCTGCTTAGAGCCACTGTCTGCTTACAAACAAAGCACTTACCTAATAACATACCAGGTAACAGACAGTGACAGGGGAGGGGTTTGCTCTTTTAAATAGTGGGCAGACTGGGGGAAAAAATTTCAGTACCATCAGACAACAAATGAAACATCTTTTCTTTTCTTTTTAACTCAGTGAGAGAATGGGAAAAAGAGAGATAGACTCTTGCATGCGTCCCAAGCAGGAACAGCTGGAAAGTCTACTAGGGGGTGATGCTCTGCCCATCTGGGGCATTGCTCTGTTGCTCAGCAACCAAGCTCTTCTTAGTGCCTGAGGTGGAGGCCATGGAGCCATCCTCAGTGCCCAGGGCCACTTTACAACAACTGAGCCATGGCTGCAGCAAGGGAAGAGAAAGAGAGAGAGAGAGAAAGAGAGAAAGCAAAGCAAGAGGGGGAGGTGTAGAGAAGCAGATGGGTGCTTCTCCTGTGTGCCCAGCCTGGTCTACCACTGAGCCGACCAGCCAGGACTTGAAACATCTTTTCCAACTGAAAAACATGCATACCTAGCTGGGAAAACCACCATCCTCTTCCTCCTGCCCTCAATTCTCCTGAAAGGAGAGTAGAAAGAGAAGGCAGAAGAACGTATGTCCCAGAAATGAATTTTGTGCCGTAAACATTCATAGGAGATAACGGTACTCTTTCACAGGTCATTGACAAAAAATATTTTGATAGGAACATGTGAGCGAAGTTTGGAAGTGAAATGCATTTGATGTTTAGTTGTTTTTATGCTGCAAGATGAGTCCTTGTCACCCACCTGACGAGATCTGATCTCTCAAATTACCTCTCCCAACAGTGCTCAAGATGCAACTGCAGGTGACATAATTCAACCCCCAACACATCTTGTGGGAAACACAGGCCAGTTTTAAAGTGCCAGGAAGGGAAACAGTCATTATTTGGTCTCCTGACTTTGAATTTGAGTGGTCTTCTGCTTAGAGCCTGTCATTTAAAATTGTGTGCTATGCGAAGCTTTTGCAAATTAAGTGGACTTTATGGATTAAGCTGACTCTTTTTCTTTTAAACCAGAACACATGCCAAGAAAAACAATTCTCTTCTGTCTCTTCCCTAATTCTAAGGTGACCACACAGACGAAGCAAGTGGAAGGACGGACCTGTAGCCCTCCCCTCTCCCAGTTGGTATTACAGTGACTAAGAAGTAAATTAGGAAACGTCTCAAGACCTCTAAGCAAAGTGGAGAAAAAGGTGGTTGGCGTGTCTTCTCGTTCAACTGAAGTAGTTCCGCTCAACTCTAAGGGGCAAACAATTTCCAGGCCAGCTTTGCATGCAACCATAGCGGGGGATGAACTGAAATTATCATCCTATATTTGTCTATCGAATTAAAACCATAAAACAGGTAGCAGTAATAGTAGCAAAACGTACAGAGAGCTTACCCTTTTCCAGGCACTCTTCTATGAACTCACTTAATCCTCCCAACCACCCCTTGAAGTAGATGCTACACATAAGTGAACATAAACTTGGTTATACCCAAGAAATGAAAAGCTTCATAATGTTGGTGGCAAGAGGGAATAGAGATGGGTAATAATTTTGAAAAGGAATCTCGGAAACCTACATAGCCTGTAACAGAGGGTGTTCCCCTGCATGTTGCTGGGGCAAGTGATATATAAAGAAAGCATGTAAGGGTCTTTTCTAACAGCATTTTGTTTAAATCGCTTTGTTTATAAATTGTCACCGAGGAGGAGAATACTCATCTCTGTAGAGGGAAAAGCAAGATTTAACAGCTAAAAATCTATCATCAACATGAAGGAAGTTGTCTACACTCATTTAAAAAAGCAGAAAATTCTAGAGAAGCCTGAAACAGGGCTGGTCCTTCTTAGAAATCATAATCATGACAGTCTCACTTCCTGGGATTCTTCTTAATGTCATTTCCTAGGAGCTAAACTAGCAAGAAGGAATCTGAGGCAAAGGGAAAATAGAAAAGGTTTCTGTGTTGCATTACATTTGGAGACAGGGTGGGGAAAGCCTCAGAGAGCTAGAAAAAAAGAGGGGGTTCTGACCTATGGTGGCGCAGTGGATAAAGCATTGACCTGGAATGCTGAGGTCGCCGGTTCGAAACCCCAGGCTTGCCTGGTCAAGGCACATATAGGAGTTGATGCTTTCTGCTCCTTCCCCCTTCTTTCTCCTCTCTCTAAAATCAATAAATAAAATCTCTAAATAAGGGGGAGGATCACAATTGACAAGGGGCTTCTGTACCTGTCACTTTGCCTTTACACCCATTTAAAGTCAGCTATTTGGAACAGAAGGGAGGATCAGGATATGTTCTGAAGCCATTGACCCAGGACAGCCTGGGAGCCAGGCAGGTAACAGCTAACTGAGGAAGTCGGGAGGACAGCTAGTCCTGCCAGGCCCCAGGTCCCTGTCCACCCCCCTCCCACTGGTGCCTTACCAAACCTGCCTGCTTTCTCGCTCTGCGACGAAATCTCTGGAAAACCTGCGTTTTCAAAGACATGGCCCTATAGGCTACATTACCCCAGAAACTCAGTCATTTATTTGGCCAAACTGTCAAAGAGAACTTTTCATCCACAAGAAATGGCATTGCGGGATGTTGTGAAGTCAATTCACACTGCTGAGAAACGAGGTTCCAAATGTCTTAAAATTAGTATTTGTGATATTGACCCTGGGCTAGTCCCAGAGTTAGACTACTTTTTGAATGTTTTTGCGTGGTGTTTACAGACTGCTGGCCTTTCAGAAGCCTATCACAAAGGTTGAAGACTAAACATTGTCTGACCAAGCCTTTTTTGTTTTTTCAAATAAAATAAGTTTATTAGGAACACAGTGTCCTGCCTACCATTCCCTCATGGCACGGGTCCCTAAAGGAACCACAGAGAGAAAGTACGGGCAGATAAGAGATGAAAAAATAAAATGACAAATCTTATTCTTTCTTTTTCTCACAAGTTAAAAGCCTGCCTTTTTCAGATATTGACTAGACATCATTCATTTTCCTGATAATCTTAAAGCGTCTCACTCTAATAAACAAATAAAATTGATAAGAATGGAAAAAAGAGAACATCTGTAAACAACCTGAAGACACAGGCATGCAGGCATGCATGCACACATCCACACACACACTACCTGAGACTTGGCTGATTCTGTAATAGACCAGGCATCTGTGTAAGGTCCCTGCCTGTCAGCCCACACAAGGGTATATGGTAAATCGCCTGCAGTTTCCCCCCCATGGCAAAGACTCTTAACAACCAATCTGATGGGAAAGAGACAGTGAGACTGTTCATAAACTATCATTTGCATATTTGGCTCATCTTGAGTTCTTTGAATATCAACAAGGGTCATCTTTCCTTAAAATTCTATTACCTTGCAAACTATGACTTGATGGGACAGTTATTCCTGTGAGTTTGAGTTCTTACTATAATACCATGATAGATATCCAAAGATACAGGGCGGGGCAAAGGTAGGTTACAGTTGTTCATGTGGAGAGTAATACGATCATTAATAAATACCAACACAAGAATAGACTGTGTTTTGTGTACTCACAGCTGTAAACCTACTGTTGGGGCCCCACCCTGTACACCAGTGCTGACACTGCTGCCCGGAAACAGGCATCTGTGGGCTCAAGTCTGACAGTACTTACGGATCAGACATCAACCGTGCCTGCTGTAACACGCGATATGCATTGTTGGTTACTAGAGTTTGGGGTCACTAACTGAGAATTGCTAGGAAGACACAGAGAGGGGTCAAAGTCAGAGACCAACACCCCCTAGGCTCCCACAGGCCCCATCCATGTCATGAGGTTTCTTACCGTTTTCTTAGAACAACCCTTCCCTCTGTCTGCCCGTCACAAGTGTCACTGATCTTGACCCCACCTTCCGCCCCCCAGTCCATGGCACAGTTCAGTGTAGAACGTGTTGTCCCCAGCCTTTCCCCTGATCTCTGGTGAGCAAGAGGTCTTCTCCTACAAAACGTTTACAATGTTTAAGAATCCTTACATGAGACAAGTCTCTTATTCAACTGTAACATGTAATAATAATAATAATAATAACAGATTTTAAACATCACTTCACTGAAATGTTCTCTATTGTGGAGTCAAAGAAACTATTCTCAGTAATCCAGGCACAACAGCCAGTCATTTATTTCATTCAACAGATATGTATTGAGCACTTGGGAAGGTATCCAGAATCACAGGAATTTTTCAGTGTAAGCTAAACTTGTTTGAGATTGAATATGTCTTAGCATATAGCACCGTTTATCTACCCCAAGGCTGGGCTTGCCATGTGTTGCACAAATGGCTAGATGGGATGGAAAATTAATGAACTTCTGGTCATCTAGAGAAATTACAGATAGTGTAGAAATAGGCAATGTCTTTAATTGGGTTCTTCCACATCCTAAAAGTTTTGTTTCCCAGTGCAAAAGGTAACTTGACGCTCCCATGTATGAACATAGCCTAGAATATATAAATGTTTAGAAACTAGTTCTAGACCTTTCTAAAAGAGGCCCATTTCACCTAATTCTAAATGATTTCTGGCATTCAGCAGAAGAAGCAAATTTAAATCAGATGTTTTGACTGGGGAGATTAGAAATTTGTACCCCTGATGTGTGTCTGTGTGTGTGTGTGTTTGCGCACGCGCGTGTGTGCAGGTACACACGCACCATATGGTAGAAGTGTTATTTCAATGTTAACATTTAAAGCGAACATGTAAATATATACTTTTTGCTAGGATAGTCATATTTGCTCTTTAATTCATTCTCTTTGTAGGAGGAAGATCAGTCTGAACCAGTTAAAAATCAGAATTACGAATTTTTATTTAAAGAAATGGTGTTTGCTTGCAAGCACATGACTTACTGGAGCTAAATCAATAAAATATTTGTCAAGCATAAGCCCTTAAGGTGTCTACTTGAATGCATTCTGTTGAGTATATATATCTACAACAGTTTCAAAAGTTCTGCTCATGTAAGAAAAAATCTTTTAAATTCTGTCAAAACAGAAGAAGTGTCAAAATACTTTGAAAGAGGGGTGCACTTGATAAAAATGTTAAGCTATTTCTAATTTGAAATAAGAAAACTAACTAATGAACTAATGGTCCCATTAAAAAATAGATAAGAAACATATAGGTTCTAAACACTTTGATTTGTTTACAAAGCAGAGAAAGGGTTTTCACTGGTTTTATTCTAAGTAGGTTGTTTTTTGTTTTGGTTTGGCTATATACATCTAGCCTCTGTCTATTTGTAGATTGGCTAGTTTCTGTATATGTGGAAAATATGTTTTAAAATTAACATATTAATCACTTTTCCAAACTGCTACAAATAATTTATTCTCTTATTCAACCCATCTTAAACTTTCCACCCCTGAAAAAAAGGGAAAGGGAGCAAAATCATTTTCATGGAGAATTATAATGGAAATTTGTTCATGCCTAAATTATCAAGAGTTCTGAGTTAGTAGGTCTAATTAATTCTTACATATATGAGGGAAGTAATATATATCTTTTTAAAAAGCCTACAAATGTTTTAAGCACTTACCTATTACTTAATACATCCTCAATCAAACAAATTTTCTTGACATGAAAGAGCCTTAAAATAGAAAGTTTTGAAATACAGAGAATTCTTGTGAGTTTGGCAACCCCAAAATTTTTTCTTTGGAATTAATTCAACGAGGAAAAGGAGATAAAAGAATGAGTGCAGTTTAATGTCAAAAATAAGTTTTGTATCTGAAATCTAAGTTTTGGTTCCCATGATGTACAACAATCTATTTTATTGTATTTGCAAGAACACATAAATTGTGAGTGTTAGAGGCTGTGGTGACTTACGTACCTGGAAGGTCAATGTGACTTAAGACCTCAGTTTCTTGGCTCACTCCCTCTTCTAGCTTTCTATATATCTACACATATTTTATAAAATATCAGCCACCTAGTCTACAAGTTTTTTCTTCATGTGGCCTGCAGCTCTCCGTTTTCTTCCACCTGCTTTATTCCCATCCAAAGTCAGAACTTACAACCTCACACCTGCATTTCCAAAGTTACCACCAAGGGAACTCCCTGCCTTTGTTCTCTGATACACTTCAGCACCAAATAAATGTTCCTGAATCCCATCTTGGCACTTCTTTCATGCTCTTCCAAGAGACCTCTTCTCCTAACAAAACCTAGACCTTTTCACCAGTGAGTCAAGTTTCCCTGGAGCTGACTCTAACCTTCTGAGCCCTAAGTTCTACTCCAGTCCTCATCTTCAGTGTCCAACTATGTAGATGCCCAATGAGACAGCTGCCCTGGCACCATCCCATAGGGGGCACTGAAACACCACTAATAAATCAGAAACAAAGTGCCAGTTAACTCAGGTCTCTACCCTCAAACTTCTCATTGACTACTGAAATATAAACCAGATCTGCTCCCATTACAGCAAACAATGCCCTGGGCAAAGAGACCATGTGATTGTATCCATGTAAATTACCTCTATCCATGGTGAATAAATAAATAAATAAATAAATATAATGAAAGGCAAGTACAAACACACTAAAATGTCATGTTACATTCAAAGCATGCAGTGGGTGTCTCATTTTAAACACAGGGAAACATGATAAAAAGGTATCCTGATTTTACTAACGGAAAATCATTTTTCCCTTTACTCCCCCACTAAAAAATGTCCAACCATTATTCAAAGAGCCAAATGCTTAGCTTGCCATGGGTATCCACGGTTCTCAATCTATCATCCCTCTTGCCACCGGGTCCACCTACAGCCCCACAAACACACCTGCTTCCTGTGCACGTCAGTCACTCCTTCTTCTGGGACACCTTCCTTACTCTTTTCTCAGCCACTTACAATTCCAACTGTCCTTTGAGACTACCGTTGTTCTGTGACATCTTCCTTCCTCTTCCCTGGCGATAAGTAATCTCTCTGTCCTCTGAAATCCTGTATTAACTCTGTCTGACACAAAGCCATACAGTCTTTTGTGCCATTTTTCTTTCTTTAAGAAAATATTTACCCTACCTCATCCCAAGCCCTGTTCTTAAAGTCTCATATGCATTTTTTCACTTAGTTTTCAAGGTAACTGTAGATATCACCTTTATTTCCATTTTACAGATGAATAATCTCGGGTTTATTGCAATCAGATAACTTGCTCAAAGCCATACGTCCAGGAAGAGCATGCTTTAAATGCAAAAGTATCTAATTCTAAGCTGGAGCTCTTCCCACAGTGTCACAGGGCTTCAGTCATAGTTCTCCAGTTCCAGTGCAAGTTATTTGAGGACAAGCACTATAGTTCAGGTATCTAGGTACCTATCCACATCCAAAGTCCCCCAAAGATACCCTTTCTTGACCACCCCAGAGAGGCAGTAAATATATGTTACAATGCTTATGGGACTCTTGCCTCCTCTGATGGGAATGTTGTGTAGATCCCACTACACATTAAACTGTTCTGGAAACATGTCAGGATGTGGTAAGGCTACCTTCATTTGTATGAAAAAGCCAGTCTCTGTAGGAGCAGCACTGCAGAGCTACATAATTTGGAACCACCTTCCGATGATCTTCTGCTAAATCAATGTTATAAATTTTAGTTACAGCTTTTAAATATTTCCTGGTCAACCTCTTCTTCAATTCTTCTAAAGGGCTCACCCTCGAACACTGTTCCAACTTTCCAATACTATAGGACAGTAAAGTAATGTCATGTGCTCATTTGTTAAGCAGCTTGACATACATATCCAGCAAATAACCAGAGAGTAGAGTAATTTAAATGACAAGGCTCTATAAAGGATTAAAATATATGGGTGTTCAAAAGTCTAATGCAGACATAATTTGAAAATGTGATGACTCATCAAAGCAGGAGGGGAATACAAAGATTTAGCTACATGTCCATCATTATAAAAACTAAGAACAGCCTAAATATCCAACAATAAGGGACTGCTTAAATAAATTATGCATATAATGAAACACTACAGAGCCGTCAGAAATTATTCAGTCATTCCATATATATTGATTGAGTATTTTATTTGTATGAAACGAAGAAATGATACCTGCCCCCTCATTATGCTTAAGAGTTTAGATGATGATAAGGAAGAATATGTAATGATAAGAAAATTTGTATTGTTGAGTGACACGGTGGATTACAATGGAATATAATTTGTATGAATTAACTTTTTGTTGCTGCTATTTTAAAAAAATAACTTGAAGATGTATTTGTTCTATGTTCATAGTCTGCCTTGAAGAAATAGATATACTGGTAAGTAGAACTGGCAATATTTAATTGTATAAAAGAAAGTACAGCTGCACATTCTAAAATGAAATTGTATGTAAAAAGTAAGCAAGTATAAATCAAATGAAGATTAACTTGGAATTTCAACTGAAACTAATATTCCAATAGCTTTCTGAAATATTTGTATATACTCATTATAACCCTGTTATTTTAAAGTATGAATTCAAAGGCTTCCATTAAGCAATTATAATGCCAGGGTATGGTCTATTGATAACTCTAAAACAAAAGAGAAAAATAAAGGAATCAAAGTCAACCACAAAAAGCATGAAGAAATTTAAAAACTCTTATGAAATGGCAATAAAAAATGTCTACAACTGTGGGTTGCCCTCTTTGGTATAAGTCTTGAAGATACAGTTAGCTAGCAAGAAGATAAGTTCTATAATAATTTCTTAAGCTAAACAATAATAATCAGTAAGATTCAAAACATTCAAATCTCTTCACTCTTTTAAATTCTTAATTCTTAAGAATTAGGAAAAACTTCTTTCAATTAATAAAGAACACCTAAAAATACCCCTGTATATTTAATGTTGAAAGACTGAAATTTCCTCCAAAGCTCAGAAACAAAGGAAGGATGTCGTCCCTCACCAATGTTATTCAATGAAGTATTAGAAGTACTAGCCAGGGCAATAAGGCAAGAAAACGAAATAAAAGGTATACAGGTAAAAATAGATCTATTCCTTTTGCAGATGACATGACTGTCTTATGTAGAATATCCCAAGAAATCTACAAAAAAAATTTCTCTTAGAACTAGTAAGTGAATCCACCAAGGTAGCAAGACACAACAAGATTAACATACAAAAATACAATTATATTTTTACATGCTGGCAATAAATGTGGGCATCACAATTTAAAATATAATATTATTTACAACTACTATAAAATGAAATAGGTATAAATCTAACAAAGCAAGGACAGGACTTATTTCTAAAAATTAAAAAAATGAATGAAATCAGTAAAGTGCTAAATAAATGGAGAAACATACTGAATTCATAGATTGGAACACTGAACTTAGCAAAAATGTCAATTTCCTCAAATTGATATAAAATATACCACAATAATATTTCAACAGTATAAACTCAACAGCAGTATTAACAACCATCAGCACTGTTATTAACAAATGAGAAGAGACTTTAATGTTCAAATACTCTTCTAGTTGTCCGGGAACCTGCAGCAGCTAAAAATAAATAAATAAATAAATAAAAGAACATTTGCTGCATAAGACACACGGGCATTTTCCCTTCCACTTTGGGGGAAGAAAAGTGCGTCCTATGGAGTGAAAACTATGGTAATACAGCCAGCCGCTTTGGAAAACAGTTTGGTAGCACCAAGAAGTTCCCTGAAGATGGCCCAAAAGTCTTTCAGAGTTCCACCTTTCTACTGCTATGCAATCAAGAAACTTAGGGACCTTTCCTGAACCACCCCTAATCTAGCAGGTGTCTCCTGTGAGCTACCCCTCAAAGTACCAAGGTCCTTGGGAAGATACATCACGTAGCTTAACATGCAGCAGACAGCGGGGTGTTCAGAGTGCAGCTGGCCTACAAAGCAACTAATAATATAATATATTCAGGTAGTTCAGGTAGATTAATCCGACTGCTTCATTTTCTTGGAGAAATATTAAAGGTCTGGGTACTATAACAGGAGGACTTCTTGGTACTTGAGTCTGTCACTAAGTTTCCATCTTTCTCAGTATCGAGACTGCACACCTTTGCACACCAGTGCTCAGCGAGCTCGGCGGCACTCCCGGGGACAACGGCCTTGAGACATGGGATGTGTGTCTGTCCTTGTTTTCTTCTGTCTCATTTCAGAAGGTTCTTCCCACTGCAAAGAGCAGCACTATTTTTTTTCCCTCCTGACCTTTGTCAACTGTTGCTGCTGTACTGCATTTGGAAGTACTAACAATGGTCATTACCGGCCCTGTTGATTCAGTGTTAAGTATTAACAAGGGCTGTGCTGTCTCAGCTGCTGCCATATTTCTCCAGGAAAGACGTGCCTCTGTAAATGCTCTAGTGCAAACGGGAGCCCTGTCCTTCTCTAGGTGGGGGTGGGGGTAGGGGTAGGGAGGACGACTGCCAGGAGAGGAGGAAACAGTAGCTATGTTTAAAACGGCGCTTTCAGCTACGCATAAGCTAACAGCACTGATACTGCCCGTGCATTTGGTCGGTTCAGGTATTTGCTCAACTAGGGGTTCCATCTAAAGTACGTATTTCCGGCTTTGATTATAAAGGTTTGAAACAGCTTGATAGGGAGTAAATAGTGTGTAAATGCAGAATCAAGAGAAAAGGAGTAAGCTTGGGCACTGAAGTCTCTTGGTTTGGGGTTAGCATGTTTGGTTTCTTGCATGGAACAGCTATGTCAGAGTGGCTGGGAGTCTGTAGCCGCCATGGTGGAAGAAAGCTGACAATATTTCCTTCAGCACAAAGAAGGGTGAAGGGTTTTACTAAAACTCCTATCAGATACATGCTTCTTGTTGGACGGTGACATTGCAAACCTTGCAAAGGGCAGGGCCAAACACCTGGCTGAAGAGATCAAAGACAAATAAAAAATTGACTTGGAGGGGGAAAAAATCTTTCACTAGAGTCAGCTTTTCTGTGAAAACTGGCGCACTCTCATCAACCTGCCTAAGTTTGGGCTTGGGTCAGGTGACAAGGCAGAAACTGCCCTGTGATCGGTGCAGGGGACTGCGTGTAACAGACGCAGGCTACACGCATGCTTTCCGGAGAAGGTCCGACGCGCACAGAGCCATGGTGCAGGTGCCCTTCTCCTTTTCCAAGTGCAGTTACACAGAGACGGGGACAGGCAGCATGTGGAGAACAGAGGCTGCTTCTTCTCTGTCCCTAAGACATACAACGACACGACCGCCGTCGGGAATTACAAATACGTGTGTTGTCTAAGAGCAAGCAAGGGCTTCGGAGTTACACTCGCAAGCTTCGGATTCCAATGTAACCACCGGGTGACCTCGGACTAATTAGTTAATTCTTTTTAATTCTCCACTTTTCAAAAGTGAGCATGAATTACTTGTGTAGAAGAGAATCACGGGGGTGGGGGTGGGGTGGAAAAAAGAGCGATTTGCTGGACGTACTTTATAGCATCATAACCTTTATGTAAGAAATGCGGCCACCACTTATTGAGCGTCCCGTACGTACCAGGTATTTCGATGCAGTACTCTAATCCGGATACAATCCTGCAAGGTGCATGCTATTATTACCAGCGGATAAGATGAGAAACTGGAGGTTCAAAGGAGCTAAGGAATTAGACTTCGTCTCAAAAATGAAAAATGGCAAAACCATCTACTTACATCCTTTACCTCATATTTTTTTCTCACTTAAAAAAAAAATGACCCGAGAATTTCCCTTCCCTCTCTGACTCCTCTTTTCCTAATCCTACTCCGCACCACAGCTACACAGGGAGTCTTTCTTCTTTCTTTTCATAGGCGGGTTAAACCTTCCTAAAATCACCCCCCCCACCACCACCACACCCCTCTCCTCGTGTCACCGATCCTAATGTTCCTGCCTCACTGGTGTGGCTTGAGCCCTGTCCTCAACCCCACAGCTCCCATCAGACTTACCTCCACCAGCAGCACCAGCATCATAATGCTAGCAACGCACTGATTCAGCCCTCTTTTAGGTGCCAGATACCTTAGGAAACACATACCATTATTATCCCCATTGTAGAGATGTGAAAACTGGGTCACAGAAAAGGGAAATGGCCTACTACGCGCACAGAGTGAGTGTCAGGGGTGGAGTACTGAGCTCAGCAGCCTGGCTGCAGAGTTCTTGGTCTGACCCTACACTGTACTGCCTGCAGAGCCTGGCAGGGACCTAAACCAAGCTCCTGATTCCAGCAAACGAGTCTGAGCAGCTCGAGAGAGGAGCACCTGTTTAAAAGGTGGGTAGATCCATTTTATGGTGTTGAAAGTAAAAGTTTCTTTTATTGTACACATACATGTTTAAACACTATGCAATAGATTATCTCTTAGTGGGCTGGCCTAGGGACACTGTTTCTCTAGGAACATAAATTCTGAGTTCCCCCAGAAAACTATTGGGACAGTCAGCCTGTTCCTGGGCTGGGAATTCCCTTTACTTCCAGTCAGGGTAGAGTTAAAGTAAGGGAATAGGAGAACAGGAGAAAGGAGACACTTCACAGTCCTGGAGATGCAATTCCTGCACAGCACAGTGCACTCTGGATAATATTTCCCAACTTTCTAAGTGCGCTAAAAATAAATGTAAATGATCCTGACCAGGTGGTGGCGCAGTGGATAGAGCGTTGGACTGGGACGCGGAGGACCCAGGTTTGAGACCCTGAGGTCGCCAGCTTGAGCACGGGTTCATCTGGTTTGAACAAAGCTCACCAGTTTGGGCCCAAGGTCGCTGGATTGAACGAGGGGTCACTCAGTCTGCTGTGGCCCCATGGTTAAGGCACATATGAGAAAGCAATCAATGAACAACTAAGGTGCCATAAAGAAAAATTGATGCTTCTCATCTCTCTTCCTTCCTGTCTGTCGGTCTGTCCCTTTCTGTCCCTCTCAAAAAAATAAAATAAAATAAATAAATGTAAATGGTTCATTAGAGCTAATCTGGCAGCTCAAAAGTGAGTATTAATAACACAGAAGATCAATAAGATGCCTAGCAAAGGACAATGAATTAGCGTGGTTCTAGAAATGGCAAGAACTGTGTAGGCCAGAGAGGAAGCAATGCGGCCAGAGAAATCCATCTCTTCTTTATACAATTCAAGGGATTGAGAGTAGACAATAAAATATGCCCATTTCTTTTTGGCTCTGCCCACTAAATAAGCAGTTGAATCAATTTTTACCTTTCCCTCCCTGTCTTCACCTGCCACTGCTAACTCAATAGGAGAATGTATAACCCTAGTTCAAACACAGGTCAAGATGCCTATTATAAATATTATGAGCTTCTGTCATTACTTTCTCCCTTAGCTCCTGTCTCCTGTGCTTTATTTAAGTAAAGGACTGTACAGGGTAGCTCTTACCCAAAGCATATTCAATGAAGAAAGCGGTTCCATGGCCAGATAAACCTGAAATGTGCTGCATGATAATCCCCTGTTTAAGATACTGAAGTCGCTCTAAGAAGTCTTTTAGGAAAGACACCTGTGTAACATCCGTAACCCAGTGCTTCCCAAACCTTTTAGCCATATAATCCTTTTAACTTAACCCCTAGGAATATCTGTGTGCAGAATGAAGGTAAGAACTCTAGACCAGAAGGAGAGCAAACTGAGTTGCCATCGTTCCTTCTGGTGGGACTTAAGTCACTGAACTTCCCTGGACTTCAGTTGCCCAAGGGAGCCGGACTATGTGATGGCTACAAACTCTGTCCAGCCACAGGGTTCAAGGAGTATCTTCAACTTGTCTGCTTCAGCGGCCATGGTCAACAACATGGAAGCCCGGGCATCTGGACCAGCTAGCTCTCCCCTGCTGAGCCCACACCTCCAAGCACCTCCCCTCACCCTCATCCAGAGCAGCCTAGACAATGGGTTCTTTTACACCCTTCACATTCGGTCCTTTATGCCCAGGCTGAGCACTGATATTGCAAAGGCTGTTTGGGGGCAGGAGGTAGAGAGGTGGGGGGTGGGAGGTGGGGGTGGGTGGGGGATAAGTGGAGGGAGGGGATTTGTAGAGAATTGTTAAAACAAGCTTACATTTGTTCTTTGAAACATTTGCTGGCATTCTGACATGGATTTTAAAATAGTTTCTTGTGCTTTTTTTCATTTAAATATGCAAGTTTAATAAACATTATTCACCCAAAACAGAGAAACAAAGCAAACTCTTAGAACTGATTCTTTAGGCCTACATTCTCAGGCTCCTTTCTCAGCTGATTTCAGCTGAAATGCTGTTCATCCCGACATTTCAACTTTTTTGGGAAAAATGATCACAATCCAGAGGATTGTTCTTGATATTGAAAATACGACTTTTATACAGTTTTGCAAGAAAGTATTCACCTTTATTTTTATTTACATGTTTGTTTTCTTCCTTAAAGCAGTCTCAAGAAACCTAAGGGTAATATAACTACAGGTTGAGGGTGGGCTTCTTACTTTCCTGCTGCTATAGCAAGGACTTATTAATGATACATCAGCAACAACTAACATTCCTGTAAGTACCTGGGATGTGACAGACATTCTAAGCAATGTACGCATGTGCACTAATCTTAACAACAACCCTGTGAGATCGGTACTATTATTATACCAATTTTAAAGACGTGGAAGCTCTGGTACAGAGAGGGTTGGTGACTTGCCGAGGTCACATGCCGTTTGTGAGTAAGTGGCAGAGCTGAGATTCTAATCCAGCTGTTTCTGGATTCCACAGAACCATAGGCGTAAACATATATAAATCATTGAGAAACACAATGTGGAGTTGCATGAACCTCATGAGGTAATTAAAGAAAAAGAAATCTCTAGCTTCTTTACTCTCTGGACTTCAGTCAGATGCGGGGCGGAGAAGGTCTGATTTACGCCATAAAGGATACAGGTTAAACACAATACAACACATTCTGTCTGGTCAGAGTACCTGAGGAGGCTGTGAAATCTCCTCTCTAAATGCTCAATGATGAAAGGGAGAGGACAATCTGAAACATTCTGGAGAAGTTCCTATGGATTTTAAAATGGGCTAAGTTGGCTGTCTTCAACCTTGTTACCTCAGTTTCTTCCTGGGAGTACACCATGACTATTTCTGTAAGTCATGAAAGGAATGTTCTTCAACATGTTAACATGGTAGCAGGGACTGAGACTATAAAGACTTTCCATGGACATAACAACCAATGTAAGGTATGGGTTTGTCTCTATCCTGATTGACACAAACCGACTTGGAAAAGGCAAGGGAATTTAATTATGAATAGGGTACTAGATGATACCAAAAAGTTACTGTTAAATTAATTGGGTCTGATAACAGCCTTGTGATTATGTAAGAAATTTCCATAATTTTTAGAGATGCTTCCTAAAGTAAGTTAGGGTGAAATGACATGATGTGTGAGATTTTTTATTTTGACCCAAAATAATAATAATAATAATAATTAATAATAATAATAATAATGAGGGGCTAGATGAAGCACATGTGGCAAAACCTTGATAATTGTTGAATCTGAGTGATGATCTACAAGGGGCCTGTTCTCTCTGCTTCTGTGCATGTTTTCAGTATAAAATAGGTTCATCAAGAATATGGAAGGATTTTTCTACCCTAATAAAAAAAGACATATGTTAAGTAAAGTACTTTGAAAAAGAAAATGCTCTAGAAATGGCCTTATACACACCTGGGTATATGGTTCAGTTCTCCTAAGACTGGGGCGAGGAGGAAGAAGTGAGATTAGAGAAGAACAAAGGGTGACTGGGGAACAGACAGGGATGGGAAGAAGGAAGAACCACAGAGACATGGTCAGCCTTGTTTCCGAGAGATTTCAGAGGACTGGCCCATCAGCTCTAGCTCCACTGTTTCTTCAGAAAAGCACTTCCTGGCCCTGGCCGGTTGGTTCAATGGCCCAATGTGTGGATGTTCTCGGTTTGATTCCCAGTCAGGGCACACAGAAGTACCGATCTGCTTCTCCACCCCTCCCCCCTCTCTTCCCCTACTGCAGTCATGGCTTGATTGGAGTGAGTTGGCCTTGGGTGCTGAGGAGGCTCCATGGCCTCATCTCAGGCGCTAAGAAGAGCTCGGTTGCTGAGCAATGAAGCAATGCCCCAGAGGCACAGAGCATCGCCCCCTAGTGGCTTCCTAATTGTATCCCCTGGACATATGCAGGACACATGCGGGAGTCTGTCTCTCTGCATCCCCTCCTGTCACTAAAAAAAAATTAAAAAAAAAAAAAGTACTTCTCACTCAGTACTCTCAACCATGGTTGAAAAACCTAAATAAAATGAGCCTGTTATCCCTGTTCACCTGTGATACCATTTGGCATTTATAATTTCACTCACTGATGGGCTCTCAGCCTTTTGGAGTAATTGTTTTAATTTTGATGTGTATGAGATCAGATCCTCCTTTACCAGGGCAGTTATATGGTACATCCTTGTATCTTACCCATTATGCTATACTTTTTTTTATTAATTTCCTTTTTTTAATTTTATTCATTTTAGAGAGGAGACACAGAGTGAGAGAGAGAGAGAAAGAAAGAGAGAAAGGGGGGAGGAGCTGGAGCATCAACTCCCATATGTGCCTTGACCAGACCAGTGCAGGGTTTTGAACTGGCGACCTCAGTGTTCCCAGGTCGACGCTTTATCCACTGCGCCACCACATGTCAGGCTATGCTATATTTTTTTTATAAAACCAAGAGCCGAACTTAGATTTAGTATTCCAGACATGCCTAATATATATCTATCTTCAGAGTAGCTCATATTCCTCAGTAATTAGGAAATGAGTTTTTATTTTTATTTTCAAAGAAAATGACCACATCACTAAATCATTATACTTTCCCTATGTACTTTTTTACTAGAGGCTCATCAACACATGAAAATGCAAATAAAAACCTTTACAAATAGGAATAAACACAGAACAAATTGATCAGAATGAACAAATAACTACATTGTCTGGCATTCTCTTCTCCCCCAGCCCAAAGTGTATTTCTAAAAATTCACTAGTTTTTGCTTTTAATCATGCTCACTGGTAAATTTTTCATCTTAATTTTCTCATCTAACATTAAAATATAAATGTTTTCCTGTACTAATTCTTCATAAGCACCCACTATGGCCGGAGAACATCCCACCAAGTAGGGACCTTGACTGAAACTTTTCCCCAACTAGTAGCCGTCAGGGTGTTGCCGCTGGTTTCACATTATGAATGTCGCTCTAATGAACACCTTTATGTGTGATGCTGTCTTACATGCTTATGTGTACCGCCACGGGCTTGATCGTCAGAGCATAGGAAAAAACTAACAACGGCATCTAGTCATTTAATTTAACACATTGTTGACAGCTCACGAGTTAATTCGTGTTTGCACTCGTATTAGCTATTTCAATTTTTGAAACTCAGGGCAATAAAGAATTATTATATTTGTGACTCTTCACCCTGAGGGTCAAAGTTCGAAAAACAGCACACCGTTCTATATTCTCATGTGGACTCCTTTTTCTCCCACTCCTCCAGGTGTGAAACCGCAAAACCAAAGGTACAGTAAATGAAAACAATCACAGCGTCGAGCCATCTAAACTTGGACTAGCTTCTAACCGCCCACAGTTTGAACATACATACATATCAAGGATATTGTAAAATCTTCCTTCGTCGTGTTCAATCCACTAGGACATGTAAAGTGTGTGTTTCAAAAGGAAAGCGCAGCGAAACCAGATATATGTGCAAAATATGTTGTGTATCATTACACGTAGGTGATTACTATACAGTATACCACACACCCCAAAATTACTAAAATATATAATATGTATAAAATATAATATGTAGCAGAGATGTACAAAGTTTCATTTAAATTCATTATGTATAAATAAAGTATACTGAAGTTTATTTAGATTGTTTCACTTTCATACTCAATTACAAAAAAATAGCGGGTGACATGAGATAACTTCTGCGTAAAATTGCAAGTCAACATTAACACAAGAAAGAAAAGGATAATTTGAAACGGGTTCCATTGAGAGGAGAATTTGCACTAGATGAGCCCCATGTCCTGAGTCCTTAACCTGTGGCTCAGCCTGGGTGCTTGAAGTCTTGTGGCTTTTGGTTGCATGTGGTGTGAGCTTTGATCTAACCCTAGTCAGTCAGTCACTTTGCCTAAATGAAATGTTTCTTGCACCAGCTGTTTATCTGATGGCGCCACCTCCACAATGTACAGTCCTAACAGTTCTACTTAGAATTTCATCCCTCCTTTGCTCCCACAGCTTGCACCTCTCTTGCAGCACTCCGTCCACCCCCGTCACGGGTAGCTAGTTGTTTGCATCCTCTGCTGCTGAGTCTTTAACTCCTCTAGTAATCCCGACCGCGCCTGGGACCGTGCTCTGCTGACAGTAAACTCTGCCAGGACATTTGCTGATTTTAATCTTTTTATTGACACCATTCTGTTCTTGAGCAAGTAAGTTCCCTTTGTATTATCCTCTGTCCTACCGGGTGCTTAAAAACACCCCTTTAATTCAGCTGCTTCTACGAGTGTAACGAATGCGCTATTTGCACCCTCTCCTAGATAATTAATAAAAAACGTTAAATAAGACCACACTGAACACAGATGCCCATCTGCCTCTAGACTCAATTCACTGCCATTTATCATTGCACCTTCAGTCCTTCAGGCAATTTTCAATCTGACACATTCAAGTCAATCTGAATTCTTTTCCTGAACTAGATAGATCTCATGAGATCAGGTATCAGTTGTTACATTAACTTCTGGGTGTGTTTAGAAATAATAATGTATCTAGTGCATTCTTTTTGTCCACTTGTTTTCAGATTTTCAGAATGAACCAATTAGGTTTGTCTAACATAAACAATGTTATAAATCCAAGCTGTTGTGGCTCATGGCTCTAATATCCCCTAGATGTTGACAGACCTGACCACCCAAATGTTCTGTTAGCAACGTAGTTTTCCTACTTCATTTACTTATTCAACAACTGCCTATGAGTGCTTACTATGGGCAGGTACTGTGCTTGAAACAGGTTTAAAATGGATTCTATTTAGAAATTAGTTACTCAGGGGCAGCGTCTGTGAAATACACAGGACAGTGCTCTCGTAGACTGTTAATTTTTACTAAACATCAGAGAGGAGAGAGTTAAGTCAGGAAACTTATTGATAGCTATGATAAAATTTCCTGGGGTAAGGATTCTGAAAAAAAAAGGTGGCTAAAATAAGATATTAGAATGAATTTGTGTTCTGATTACCCATGACATCTCTGCCAACAATGCTCAGGGCAATTTAGAATAGGAATATCCATCCTTTACTTCAGTGTCAGTCTGTCTGTCCCATTCTTCTTCACGATTTCCAAAGGAGAGCTTCCGTATAATGATGAATTCATTACTACTTCCAGTAACATGGTTAACACATCATCCAAGACCTTGCCTATTTATTTGTATTCCTCTTCTTCTTCTTCTTCTTTTTTTTTAATGAAACAGGTCTTCATTACTGTTTAATTATCCTTATTTGTCTTCTGAAAGGCCAGTTTTAAAAAGCAGTTCAGAAGTGCAGCCATTTCTGCCATCAATATTGCTCAGTCATCTGAGCATAATCATTAAGCTTATCTCCCTATTCATTTAATTCGAGGCCTCCTTTATCTCTGGTGTGCCTTCCTTTCTCTTCTTTATTATGTTTGTATTATTAGCCTTTGCACCACTGATCGCCATAAATACTTCCTGGTGTAACTCTGGAACCTCTTTGATGATTCATGCTCTCTTGTGAGAGTCTTATAGACAGCCTCCATTTGCTCGCAGGTTACTCTCTCTCTCTCTCTCTCTTTTTTTTTCCTATTTTTGCACCATTGTCATCATCACTTGCGTATTGCTTCTGGTTTTTCCAGTGATGTCTGGATTTTGTGGTGAAATCAGTGACCTCAAATGAAGCACCTGCCCCAATTTTAAAAGCCGAGAAGTGCTGCAGAACTCCAAGGCTCAGCCAATTGGTCCGAGACTGCTCAGCTACACCTGCTTCTGTCCCAGTGGGACAGATGTCACGTTCTCAGGAAAGCCAAACCCTGCTTGGCGCAGTACAGCACGGAGGCTGAGTCCACTGCAGGGAGATCCTCCCTGCTGTGAGTGTCCCATTTGGCCACTTCTAGCAGTGGTTCTCCTCAATACCGGCATTACAATTAAGACAATTAATTCTCGCTCTCATTTATCAATTATTCCTCAAAGACCACAAGCCAAGGAAACACTAACTTATCTTTCTTTTCTGGGTAATATCCATGCTGATATCTGGATTTAGATATGTTCACTTTCTCTTTTATTCCTTTCTTATTTGCATGATATCTGAATTGGTGACAGTTAATTGTTGGGCTAGATTAATTACCAACTAGTTTTCACTCTGTTTTACAGTGCAGAAGTGTGGGGGTTTTTAAATTTATTTTTATTTTATTTATTTTAGAGAGGAGACACAGAGTGTGTGTGTGTGTGTGCATGTGTGTGTGTGTGTGTGTGTGTGTGTGTGTGTGAGAGAGAGAGAGAGAGAGAGAGAGAGAGAGAGAGAGAGAGAAAGAGAAAGAAAGGGGGGAGGAGCTGGAAGCATCAACTCCCATATGTGCCTTGACCAGACCAATGCAGGGTTTTGAACTGGCGACCTCGGTGTTCCCAGGTCAACGCTTTATCTACTGCGCCACCACAGGTCAGGCATGTGTTCTTTTTTTTTTTAACTAAAATAAATTTTAGGAAAAGGATTTGTTTTTAAAGAGTTCAAGTAGGAAGAAGTCACAAACTAATAGAAAAAAAGGACTTATGACTATATTAGCAAGTATACTATATGCAAATATCACATCAATTATATATTTCTTTTTCAAAGACTGAAATAAGACACCCATAATTATTACATAAATGCCATTTTTGCATCAGTTTGGCAAAGTGTGTGCATTTTTCTTTCTTTTCACTGAAATAAGTAAAGGTGTCAATTTATTATGTTCTTTAAAATTCATCCCAAATCAATCAATCTAAATGTTTTGATCCCAAACCTGTATGTTTTTAACTGAAGTTATCATGGATAATTTAAAGAGCTGGCCCTGACAAGATAGGATGATGGAGACAAAAATAAGGAGGATCTGGTCCCTACTCTATCTGAGTGACAGCTACTCACAAATTCACGCTCTTTTCATTCGGGAGTGAATACAGCATTTCCATGAATGGGAAGAAATGAATAAAGTGAAGTAGAGAGTTACATTTGTTCCCCTGCCACCTCTCTCTGCGCGCCTCGGCACCTGTGTCCACGTGGCCCTGGACTTACATCCCATAGAATTCATTTCTTCCCCTTCAGTTCCGGCACCGACCCTGTCTCTGGTTCAGACTGCCTCTCCCCTCCCATTTTTAGGGGTAACTGCATTCTTGCTCTTGAAATACCACTCCAACCCCACACATCAGTAACTCCGAGACAGCTTCGCTGGAGAGAGAGGATTAGCTTATTTTAAAATTACAACCATTTATTGACAAACCACCATGAAAGGCTCTGGCTGCCCAACACTGGCTTTGGCAAGGGGCCTGCCCTGCACCACCCGAACACTTCCAGGCGAGCGCCCGTCGCTGCAAGGTGCAGAGAAAGGCCCCAGGGAGACCAGATCGGCTTGGACTAACTGGTGAGACAAATACAAGGTCCAGGTCTGGAACAGCTTATTTCAAGGCAAGCCATCCCTGCCCCATCCATCCCCTCCTAACCTTTCTTTTTCTCGTGACTTTTTCCTTCTTCCCCATCTCCTTTGCTGCTGTATTTCCTAAAACCACAGGTTCCTTCACCCCACCGTGGCTTCTGTCCCTTCCACTCTTAGGCAGTCCCCCCTTCACCCCTGCAGTTTCGGCTTTCTGGTCCCCACTCCCAGCAGAGAGGTGCAAATGCATGCTTCCAACCGCCGCCCTGTGAGCGCTCCCAGAGGAGGGAGTTCTGGCGTCACCCTCTGACACTGGGCAAGCCCCCTAACCCAGGAGCCGCTTCAACCCCAGGGATGGCAGCAATCATCACCGTGACTACCTCTTTAGGCACTTCAGCGCGAGCCCGAGCTTGAGGCTCCTGCGTTTGGTAATGAGAAACTCGGAAATTCCATCACTTGGTGAGCGCATCAGCACGTTGCGCCACCTGACAAACTCAGGCTTTAGTTATCACGACAGGCATCAACAGCAGAGGTTCAGACCCAACTGGAAAACAGCTGGCAGACCTAGTGATGATGCTGGACCTGCCCCTCCCTTCCACAGGTCCACCGGCAGGGACCGCTCTCGCCCATCCATCTATTAAAAGATGTTCAAATGGGGTGTGTACAACAAATTGGAGCACCAATAGATTAGCCACAAAGAAAGCTTCTCCATTATCCTTCCAATGCTTACTCATTCTATGATTGAAATGTTAATTCCTCAAAAATGGCCAGTGTGTGTCCATACAAAAACACCAGAATATGGGTCTTCTGCTCTCCTCCAAGAGTCAGAGCTAAGATTTTGTGTACATAATATTATGGCAGAAAGTATCAATATTTTAAAATGAATTAGGTATTTTTTTTTGTATAGACTCAGAGAACAGAGTTTCACACTGCTTCCAACTCTAAGGAGGTTTGTTACATATGTGAGGGGACTGGGAGGGTATTAGGGACAGACAATGACCTTCTCAGCCCATCACAATTCCTTTCTCTGAAACTTTGTTACATTCAAGTTTGATTCAAATCAGTAATCCATCAGCAAGGGGCTGTGCAATATTGGTTGTGCAAACGTTTTTCAGCGAATGACATTTGTTCAAGTGCAACCAAACTTAAACTTTAGAACAACCCTGTAAGAGTGGCTTGGAAACTTCTATCCATATCTTTTCAAGTTTCATCGAGTTAGTCACCATATTGTGAAAATGACAAGAGCAGTTTAGTCAGAAATGTCCTTCTACCATCTTGAGTTGCCAAGAGGCATCTGAAAAATGTCTTCTCTCACAAAGATTTTCCTGCTGTCCCGAAGGAGTGTGGTCTCCTCACCCTGTGAGCGATGCTCAGATTCTCCCAGGGTTCCAGTCCATCTGGGCTTTCTCCCCGACTCCAAGCTTGCCTGGAAGGAACTCATTCTGCAGCCTCTGCCCTCGCCGGGAGCCTCCCAAAGCAAGTACTACATAAATAAAAAGTGTCCACAGAAAATGTGAAAACGTGGACCCTGACCCCAGTTCAGCCTCAGACTGACCTCACCCTTGCACTGGGCAGTCTTTCTCCGCCCGCCGGACAGCATTCTCATCGTTCCTATTGAAGCCATTATGGATGGAGGTGGACAGTCCTAGAATCACAGAATTGAAAAGGGTTCTAGGTACCGTTTACTTCAACCCACTCACTTGCAATGACAAGGCAGCAACTCAAACATGAAGTGCTCTTTTATCAAAGTAAATGATAAAAGTCAGTCCAAATGGAGAGTGGCTGGTCTGGCCCGTTTCTGTAAGCAGATGACCTGGTCTTGGAATCTGTTGAACCTCTAATACTGAATTCAGAGTGGTTTCCACCTGACTGGAAACTTCAGGCTTGGAAATGATCCTGTTTTCAAGGAGACTGGACTTGTTCATCAGTGGCTCTTACACCAGGTATTTAAAATTATCTCACCGTTCTACTTAGTTCCTCGCCAAGCCTAAACACACTCAAAGTCCTCTGACTATACAACTGCATAGTTATCTGAAAATTATTTCTATTGCACGTGACATAAAAGTAAGAGTGCCACACTCTCACACACACTGCTGGTATAAGTAGGTAAACTGCTACAATCTTACTGAACGGCATTTAGCAATGTATCATAAAAGACTTTTAACATGTGACCCCTCTTCAACTTGTCAATGTCACTTCTAAAAATTTATTCTACGGAAAACTTACTAGGGACCTAGGAAAAGGATCAATTTTTGTTCTTCCTCCTTGGCACTTTGGACAAATTCCAAATTTTCTTCCAATGAATTTGTGTCCTTTCTGCCACTGTTAAAAACCTCTCACTGTTTGTAAAGAACGAGGGAACGGAACTGGCTTCTTATTTCCCAACGTCTTTTTTCTGCCCTCATGCGCTGGTTGATTTTTTTTTTCCTGGTCAAAAAGTTACAGAAAAGAAACTGTATTTCCCAGAAAAGGCCGTCAGCTTGTGAACAGGTGTTCAGAGCATTAGCTGGTGTTTGAAGAAGAATAAGGATCCAGCTGGACCTCTTCTTCCCATATGGATTTCACATAATCAATAGACCTAAAAATACTTATTGAACACATCTTATGAGCAGCACTGCACTAAGAGATATGTGGAAACAGACCTCAAGAGCATTTTCTTGCCCTCCATATCTATGCTCTGTAGCATTGACATAGACCTTGAAAAGATGACCATAATGAGAGGCAGTAATAACTTTCCAAATACAAAGTGTAGGAATTTGGAAAAGTGAAAAGCTCATGCAGCACTAGAATGTCTGATGTGCGGCAATTTGGTTGAGATTAGATTTTGACAGAAACGAAACAGGTTACCCAAAATTTTGCACCCCCAAATAGTTTGCCCTCTAGTGTTCATTAATTTATAAATTCAACGATTCAGTAACTGAGCAAATTTGTGTTTTGCTTTGGACTTGAAGGATTTGAAACAGGGGCTACCCTGATGTGGAGGGTGTAATGAAGAAGGTATTACTATTATTTGATTTTATTTTGACTCCCTGCTTGCATAATTCCAGCAAATTGTCCAATTCCAGTTAATGATATAGAACCACATCAAGTAATGTGTTGGTGGGGGTTACATAAGGGTAGAGGCAGGCAGAGTAATGTTCACAAACCCCACTCGAAAGCCAGTACCAGTCATGGCTCAAAAACGTGGTTAGTGGTCCAATAATATGAGTCAAGGAAGTCCTAAAGTTAAACTCTCACAGATGGCTCACGTTCATGTTCAAAATGAGTTAAATCCACACAATCCTCCTGAGATCTGATGTCAGATGAACTCAGGACACAGATTTCCCTCCCTGTTTAAGACAGTAGTGCAATTGCTGAAATCCCCACTTAATAAAACACAGCTTTTAAGAGACAAAGCACATCTTTACGTCTAGGAAATAGATGGAAGTCTTACCACAACAGAGGTAAGAGAACAATAAAGTTCCACTCTACAGTGCTCCATCTCAGGTTGAATGGTCAAGCTGTAGTTTAGTTCTTTCCAGAACACGCTGCTCACCTTTCTGTCAGAGCTGCACTCTGCTCTCTTTTTTATGGAGGTGCTCAGAGAAGAACAAACAGCTTAGTTGAGAATGAACTGGGGTGAACTCAAAGCAGAAACACAGCCTAGCTACCAAAGGCAATGGATCATATAGGAAGGCAAGGATCGGGACTTTTTCTTTGTCTAAATGGCTTGTCACTGTACTACAGCCTTATTCTCCTAGTAGTATTTCTGCTGTTAACTGAACTCACATACCCTGCCAATCAAGATTTTCATTAAATAACAAGTGTGTGGGTTTTTCTAATGCATTTGAGGCACATCCCGACACAGTTTGTGCTAAGATGAGGTAAGGGGATAATCCACGAATAGCCCACGTCTCAGCATGCTCTGTGGCTCTCCTGGTGCATTTGCGGCAGGTGGGTGTAGCAGTCACCGAGAAGGAGGCAGAGACCTCGGTCACCCAACATGCAGGAATATATGTATTTACCAGTTCCATCTGCATTGTCTGGGGATACCACACACAGGATGAAAGGGTGACAAGGATTTAAATTTTTCCCCTCTTGAAACCACCATGCCATTGCTGTGCCATGCAATGACCCCTTCAAGTCGCGTGCTGAGCTGGTTCGGCACCTTCTCCTTGATCCCTCTGATGGCTCGTGCCGACCGCACAGTTCCAGCACAGATGCTATAGCACCTCCTTGAGCAGAAGGAACAGAGAAGATGAAAAGGAACACAGTCCCCATGTTCCCACTCCAAGTGAAATGTTGTGGGGTTTTTTGTTTATCTGTTAGTGAGAGAGACAGAGAGAGGGACAGATAGGGACAGACAGATAGGAAGCAAGAGAGATAAGAAGCGTCAATTCTTCTTCGAGGCACCTTAGTTTTCTCACTGAGTGCTTCCTCATATGTGCCTTGACTTGGGGGGGCTACAGCAGAGTGAGTGACCCCTTGCTCAAGCCAGCGACCTTGGGCTCAAGCTGGTGAGCCTTGCTCAAAGCAAATGAGTCTGTGCTCAAGCTGGCAACCTCGGGGTTTCAAACCTGGGTCCTCCGCATCCCAGTTCAACATTCTATCCACTGCGCCACTGCTTGGTCAGGTGAAACATTGTTTCTTCCCACCTCTGATGGTGTAATAGTCACTCAAGGATAAGTTACTTAAAAGGCATTCAGTTACAAAAATAATCATGCTTTCTTTAATTTCCTTTCCTGGCAATTGGTGTGTGTTTTAGAAAATATCTCCAAAGGGAAAAGGGAAGGGAAAGGGACTTTTCAGAGGCTACAAAGTTTCATTATGCATGAGAGTAATAAGTTCTGGAGATCTACAGTACAACAGAGCCAATAATTAACAATACTGAACTATATACTTGCCTAAGCTCACCAAGAGGGTAAGTCTTATGTAAGTGCTTTACCACAAAAAATAATAATAAAAAATAAAATAAAATAAAAGGGGTGGACAGAAATTTTGAAGGTCATAGATAAATAAGTTCATGGCCACAATCGTGGTGATAATGCTACAGGTGTGGTCTTATCTCCAAACTTAGCAAGTTGCTTACATTAAACATGTACAGCTTTTAGTATGTCAATCAGGCTTCCATAAAATGATTTAAAGGGAAAAAAAAGCAAAGAAAACCTTAGGAAAATGATGACACCCCACAGTATGGTACTTGCTGTTCCAGCCATTCCCCTGGGCTCCTCAATTCTACTTCCCAACATGGACTGAAATATACTTCACCATAAGGATTTATATCAAACCGATAATGTCACAAGCTCCTTGTCACATGCCTGGATATTCCTGAGGATCCCAAGCATAAGCTGAGATCACTGTGGCCCTGCTTGGCAGGGACAGAAGTAGAGGACATCATATCATTTCATTGCCATCTTAGTCAGCTGCTGATTGGGTAACACAACTCAATAGCTTACTGGGAAAGTATGGCCTTAAGAGCCCCTTCATCTTTTCCAGAAAAAAATCAAGTCTGTTTATGGCAAAGTGCAATAAATGACTCCTGACCCTTTGCTTTAAAAAAATAAAATTAAATAAAAAAGGACAAGAAGTGATGGAGAAGTTTCCTTGACATGGGTTTAATGTGAATCTTGAACACGTTACTATCTTTCCTCTCTAAAACCGAAGTTCGCACTGATTGTGCCCACTTCAAAAGCCGAATGCATGCGCTAGAACAGAAGTGCGCTCCGCTAAGCAAGTGACCTGATGCTGCTTCCTCTCACCAGCCGAAGCAACATAAAAGGACAGTGAATACCAAAGGAGTCTGAGTAATGCCCTACGTCTACAAGATGGCGACTAAGTAGAGCATGTCTCCATGTGACACGACTCACGGAGGCCCGCAGCTTAGGTTCTGAAGAAATGGATATGCAGTTTCACTCAGCCTGATGCTAACCAGCGCGAATTCCACAGCTAACTAGTCATCTAGGCAATCCCTGTCTGAAACAGAACCAAGAGCAGCACACCTTCCTTCAATAAGACAAGGTCCCGGGGAGCTCTGAGGTGACCTGAGATACACAGATTTTAAAGCATGTCAAACTGTGCTTTGCAGAAAAGCATTTCGTGTACTACACTCTGGGCAGGCTCCCCGACCAGACTGGATCTAGAAGGGTCCTTTGTCTCCGGCCACACTGCTCTGCTGCATGGGGGACTCTCCACAGCCATAATTGGTTTGGCTGTCCATCCCACCCATCAGGTGATAGGAAACTATCAATCAGGCTAAATGCAATGTGAGAGAAGTCTCTTTAGCCAATTAGTCAGTAATGAGAACATTAGCCACGATACCTTCTGCAGAGGGCACCTTTGCCGTTCCACCGGCGTCTGAGAGGATGACAGTCTCTGTGTGATTAAGAAAGATCACAGGATGCCTGAGAAATTCTACGCGGGTGAAGGAGAGGCTCCCACTGCAATGTGCTTGAAAGCACCGTTCTTGATGCCCCAGAGCGGACCACTCGACGCAAAACCACAGAGCCAAACAAATTCCTCAGGGCGGGAAGGGACCTTGGTGGTGGTTTTGACCCAGCTCGCTCACTGAATGATATGGCAGGGAACAAAATGACTTGTCCAAGGTCATAAGCTTGCTGGCAAAGGCGCTCTCATTGCTCTAAAGAAAAATGTGAGGGCTGTTGCAAACAAACCAAAGGCAACACGTGAATATGGAGAAACCCCTACACGGGTCTGATATTCTCTTATGTGTCTTTTGTTTCTACTGAGGGCAAAGAACCTGTGTTTTACTCCCTTGACGTCCCAGGGCCTCAGCACAATGACTGCACGTGGTCCCTTCAGGAAGTCCTGGGAGTAGTTAAGGCAATACTTTCTAAACCAGACTCCTTGGACCCATCACGCCAGCTCTGCCACTTACTAGATTGGGGCTTTGGGCAAGTTACCTCACTCCTGGCACTCTGGCCCCCCATCTGTAAAATGGGGATAATAATAGTACCAGCCTTGCAGGGCTGTTATGAGGATTAAACGTAAAACAAAGAACAGAGGTGGGCCAGTGCGGGCTCAGCTGTTCTTCGGGAAGGTGCACTGGGGATGACCACAATGCCAGGGCGCTTGCGCATGCGCAGGACCACCGGTAAGGTAAGCCCGGGCGAAGTGAACCAAAGGTCCTCGGCGTCCTTGGGAAGAAGTCCAAGGGGATGATGGAAAGAAGCGTCAATTCCAAACCGAGCGCAGAGGTGAGGCCGTCATAGAGGTGAGGCCGTCATTTATGGAAGTATCACTGAAGCTTTGGGTGATGAAACCATCACATCCTCCTTGCTTGCTGGAATGCCCCCGGAAGAGGGACCTGGGCACAATCAGTGGAAACCTGAGTGTCTACTCCTCCCTGTCCCCCACAGCCCACCCAGCAAAGGGCCACGCTCCAGGTGACTGCACTGGCCATCTTGACCCTTGTGCACATGCGCGACCTCAGAACTCAGCACGCCTGGGTGGGAAACATCACCATTCACCGAGTCACCAGGCCCTGACCTCGAGGGTGACTTCAGCCCTTCCAGAGGTTCCCCGAGTTGGCTCTTGTTGGCCCTCACACCCGGTCAGGTGGATTGTCCCCACGTACACAAAACACAAATGAGCCACTCTGATGCGGAACACTCATTGCCCGGCCATAACATGGTAACACGCCTCTGAGGTTTTTCTCTCGCCTTTCGAGAGCAAATACACTCTCCTGTCACCACCATCACCCGCCGCACCCCCTAAATGAGAAAACACATGCGAGAGTAAAGGGCACTCCTCTGCCACTTCTGGGGCAGGTGGGCAAACAAACACATACAAACACTCATGGACCCCAACCAGACCACAAGGGAGGTGGAGGGCTTGCAGATGGAGGCGGGCGCGCTCTGGAACTGGAAGTTTAGAGTAGAAAGGGCCCACGAAAAGGGGAGGGTTGCTGTTGCCTAACATCTGGTTCTTCCCTTTATATAGCGTGTGTATCTGGTCTCACGAGAAAAACAGAGGGAGCGGGGGAAGGAGGGAGAGATCTTACTAGTCCTCCAACCACCTGACTGAGTGAACGGCTATTGGGTGGGAGATACACCGCGAATCTCACCTAAGCTCCTGAGAGCGAGGTCCTTGTCCTGTGTGGTTTTCAACCACTATAAAAAATGTATAACAAAATTCCTATCTAGGTAGAGGAAGAAGGTTCTTCCCACTTCTAATGCTACTCTCTCTCCCATACGAGGTTCATAGGTCTGCTATCCGTCAGTCTGTCCATCCCTCCTTCCTCTAACTCTAGTGTGCCACACTGCACCTAATACTGCCTTCAACAGAAATTAGAAACTGACAAAGCACACCCCTTCCAAAAATCAACAATATGCAGGGTAAAGTGCTTAACAAAAGCACATCATACTTTTTGTGGAAAATGAAAATGTTAAATTACACACTGAGCAATTGCTGTTTTTATGTCTTTCATACTGACCTTATCTTGCTGGAGTATGGGAGTCAGTGTCAGGAATGAACCCTGCACTGATTTAAATAGGATTCAAATATATTTTTATGCATAATAATAGTCTTCTTCCACTATTACATAAACATAAAATATTACCCTCCTTCTATTCTGGAGACGTTATGACAATTTAAGCTAATACATTTAATTCCACTCTAGTCCCTGAGAGAACAGAACTACAATTACTACTTAGCAAGTGTTTGATCCATTCTGCTTGCCTCTAAAAGGCATTCTATGAAACTTTCATGGAAGACCCCATGGAATCACTGTGTGGTATGACACATTGCAAATATTTTTTAAACTTTTATATGCCTGATGTTTAAAACAAGACACTAGTTCTTCTGGCAGAAGTTATTTAATGTCGAATAACGTGCAGATGTTTCTATACAGGTGCATCCAAGGTATCCTAATTAGAAAGAGGCAAAATCATACTATCCTGGGAGAGTGTGGTTATTTCCACACGGCTGGACATGGACATGTTTGCTAGCTTGGGCTCCATGGAGTAGGGCAGAGGTAGGACGATGGTAGTGACCCAAGAAGAAAGAGAATAGAAGAAACAGAAGAGAAGGGGAGACAGGCCAAGCAGGAGAAGCAGCTACTCAAAATGGAGGTACTGGAGTGAAACCTGTCCCCGCCTCCCTCAAACCACCAGAGGAGTGATCTCACCTCTTGCACTATTTAAGATGGGGAGACTATTTATTTCCTAAATAAATGATTCATACAACGGTAACTAAAAAGGAAAGTCATACTTCCACGATTTAAAGGGAATGTGGCAATTTCATCACCCAGAGAGCTTGACTATGTCATGAGGGACCTTTAACTAGGGGAGATCGTAGTAAGACTATGTGGGTAGGCATCCCATGTTCACGGGATCAATGAATAAAACAGCCAACCTTTACTAAGGTCCTGCTATGTGGAAGGTGCTGTTCGAAGCACATATTAACTCATTTAATCCTCACAAAGCTCCTGGAATATAAGAACTATTATTATCCACATTTTACTAATAAAAAATGGTGTGCCCAAATCACACAGCTGGGACATGGCAGAGCTGTTATTAAAACCCAGCTGTTGACTGGTTGGCTCCGTGTGCCGATGTCCCAGGTTCGATTCCCTGTCAGGGCACACAGGAGAAGCACCCATCTGCTTCTCCACCACCTCTCTCCCTCTCTTTCTCTCTCTTTCTCTTCCCCTCCTGCAGCCATGGCTCAATTGGAGCGAGATGGCCTGGGACACTAAGAATGGCTCCATGGCCTCTGCCTTAGCTGCTAAGAAGAGCTCTGTTGTTGAGCAACAGAGCAACAACCCAGATGGGCAGAGCATCACCCCCTAGTGGGCTTGCTGGGTGGATTGTGGTTAGGACACATGCAGAAGTCTGTGTCTGCCTTCTCTCCTCTCACTGAATAAAGAAAAACAAAAAACAGCTGTCTCACTTCAGAGGCAGCACCATCAACCACTTCATTATGGAGTGAGTCAATGAGTAAATGAATGAATGAATGAAAAAATGAATGCAAAAGTTAATGTTCACTGTTTCTAACTTGTGGCTTTAAAACCTGCTGGCAGAGCTGGTCCATACCATCACGAATTGCCTTATAAACAGCTATGGGTCAACAAAACCATGCCTTACACATATCTCTACCCCACCCTGATCTAGTAGTCTTCTATTTTAAAGAGACAAAATTCAAAAGGAAGGCTGATACCTCAGTTATCTGACCCAGTCACATAGAGACCATGCAAAAAGGCAGTGTTGCATGTGAGAAGTGACTGTGAGCTTCCGGTGGGCCCCAGGGTGCTTCCTGCTGGAGGAGAGAGATCTGTCCTGGTGCTCTGGCAACATTCCAAGTGGGCACAGACTTTCCATGCCCTGTGAAGTTTCAGTTACTGGCAGGGTCTCCACTTCCTGTTCCACGCTTGTTGAGTAACAGTCTTTTACTTCACATCCCCGACGTGTCTACATTGGGTGGTACTGTGCCCTGAAAATCTTGGAAAATAGAGAGGGACCGGAGTCTGAAAAAAACAGGTCCACCTTTGGGGACGAAGAGACAAACTACTCAAATTCCGGACTGTTCTTACATGCAGGATCCTACTAAGCATATGATAATTTGAACGTGAAATGTATATTTTTATGAATATATGTTCTCCCCCTTCTCCTCTGCTTCGCACCCCTCTTCTCTCTTCATTTCTCAAGTCTTCGTTTACATTTCTGTCTGTCGGTTGGTCCTCCTTTACCCTGCCCCCCGCCCCTGTTGCACATGCAGACACCAGATAGCTTTCTCTCCCTCACCCAGCTGCAACTTTGTTTCCCTATATTTGAGACATTGCTGTGTCCAAAACCCTGATTTTTAGTTTATAAGAACGCTGCTGCAGGAAAACAATGCTGTGACATTTTCCAAGCAGTCATGGGGGGGGGGGGCAGACTGTGGCCTTACAAAAATTTCTGGTGGTTTTTGACATCGAACTTCCTCCCTTCCCCGAACGCCCTCCATCTCCCCACATTCAGCAACACATTCTGGGGCAAGTAACCGGGCAGGTGGAGAATTTTTAAAATATGAGAAAAATGAACACGTCTAACAGAGAATACTTTTTTTTTTTTAATTTTAAAATTGCGGTACCGTCCCTGGAAAAACGTATACAGGTAGGCAGAGTGCGTTTTAATCCAATCAAGTGTGCCCACCTCGATTTAGCTCTTGGGAAAACTCAAGCAAGGACAACATTCTCCATCGGTTCAAAACAGTTTATTGTGACAGGAAAGTACCTTGAAAACTGGTGAAGACTCACTCATACATAGAACCAACTTCCCCTCCAGGGAAAATCGGTGAATATAAATTCATTAGGGGTAGTTAATTCATCCAGGTCAATAGCATCTGACATCACTGTTAAATTAATACTTAGAAAAATAAGCAACCTTCTCTAACAAACAGATTGTAGACAAACTGAAGAGATCTATATTATATGAAGGGAATAATAATACAGGTTCCTTGTCCATGGGGGTGTTTTAATAATAATACAAATACTTGTAGTTCTTCTGAGTAAGGCACTACCTAATCCCAGGATGGTTCTATAAAAAAGAAGAAAAAATAGATTGGTGAGTTCTCTGCAGATTCAATGAGGGCTCTGGGCCCTACTGTTTTAAAAGCAGAAAACCGTTAACGCTAGAGATACTGTCAAAATACATTTCCCTCTGGTTAAGAAAAGGAGAGAGGGAGGGCTGAAGGGCGGAGTAGAAAGGAATTGTCATGAAAGCATTGTTAATATGAACTGAATTACCTTACAATGGCGATACTTCAACATGGGGAATGAAAATTGTTCCATATTATTGTGGATTGACAATATGACAATTGTTCATTGAACGTGGATGACAGCTATACCATTATAGCTCAGTGCACAACACGAGATGAATGAGTGTTACAAGTTCTTCCAGAATGGGTCCCCTATTTCACAAGGGTTTGCGACAGCCCAAAATAAATACATGCCATTTTTTCACAATGTCAGCAAATTTAGCACTACTTTACAAACCAAAGGGTTACCGGTGGCCTCAGAGCACCGGGTATCATGTCCCTGCTTAGTGGATTTGCAGCAGCTGTGAAATGTCAAGTCAAAATGTCATGACAGATCTATACAGCCACTCGCCTATCTATGCCTGGACAAGTGGGAGCTGACGTCAGACTGTCTCCTGAACTACAGAATCTGTTTCAGAACCTCTGTCTTGGCACCAGGCTCATTCCATCGTACACGGAGTCATCAGTGAGTCTCTTATTCCAAACTGCTCACCTAAAAGAGGGAGTGCTTTGCATGTTTCTTTAAATTAACACATGGAAGGCCAGAGGTATTTACATGATCTTCTAATGTGCAACAAAAGTCATTCCCACCTACTTGAAAAAAAAATAATAATGCAAGGAAAAAGCACAAAAACCAAAGAGGTAAGTTATGTTCCTGTTAGTATTTTTATTTTAATATTTTATATTAGTATTTTTCTTTTTCAGTTATAATCCTTTTTGAGAGAGAGAGAGAGACAGGAAGTGAGAGACATAAGAAGCATCAACTCGTAGTTGCATCACTTTAGTTGTTTATTGATTGCTTCTCATATGTGCCTTGACCAGGGGAAGGGGGAGACTCAAGCTGAGCCAGTGACTCCTTGCTCAAATCAGCAACCTTGGGCTTCAAGCCAGTGACGTATGGCCTCAAGCCAGCGACTATGGGTCATGTCTATGATCCGATGCTCAGGCTGGCAACCCTGTGCTCAAGCTGGTGATCCAGAGCTCAAGCCGGAGGACTCGGGGTTTAGAACCTGGGACCTCAGCGTCCCAGGCCAAAACCCTACCCACTGTACCACCTGTGGTCAAGCAATAATCAATTTTTAAAAAGCAGAATATGCTCTTTTGTCCTGTTCTTGTGCCAGCTTTTAAAAAAACTCAGCAATCAATATGTTGTGAATATAAATGTGAACACATGAACATATTGTGAACATTCATACAATCTCATTAAATATTCTTCAAAAATATCATTTTAATGGCTACGCATACTCCATTTTCTACATATCATAACTAACATAGCTAATTTCCTATTGTTGGACACTTGGGCTGTTTCCAATTTTTCACTTTGGAAAGCAATGCAGCTATTATGTAACATTTGTACACTCTAATTTCTTAAGACTAAATTCACAAAGCCTTGTCCTGGTTGTCTATGATCCTGGCAGTGGCAACACTCAAAGTGAATTAGGGGACAGTCCTTGGACAGGTGCCTTAAGCAAAATTTACCCATCATAAGAGCCTCTGAGGTGTTCGTAAGTACAGCTGAAGAAGTATAAAGAATGGGCAAGTTCTCCATTTTCTACTTAGAGACAACAGAGCCACTTAGCCCTTAATTGCTGCAGCCAAGTCTTCTAGTGGAAGCATAGCAATCTGTCTTGGTCAACGAGGAAGAGATTACTACGTACAAAGGGAAAGGAATTCTGTGAGTATTCTGCGTGCTTCCACACTCAGTATGACATAAAAACTTCCTCCAAAACACCTTTGAGTGAATAATAAAATGTGGGGGTTATTTCATGCTCTTCCCCAAATATTTCTAGCTCTCTCTCTTTTGCGAGAACACATGCAGAAGCGCACTTCTGGGCCCTTGTGTGGTTAGACGGGATCATGTGACCAGTTCTAGAGCTGAGCTCTCTTTCTTTGGAGCAACTAGTAGTGTGAGATAGTGGTTAGTTGGGTCACAATGTGTTCCCAAGTGGCAATGATGAGTAGTTCGTCCCCTCCCCACCAACCCACAGTAAACATGAGGAAGAATTAAATTTGTGTTGTTTGAACCACTAAGATTTGAGAGTATCTGTTGCTATGTCATCACCTACATTCTCTTGATGGATAAACGAAATGATATTTAGCTGAACTCTGGGACGCCATGATCAGATTTAAAATACTATATTCACATACAGCTCCACTCTTCTCTACACATATCTGAAAACCGGGAGAGTTACAGACATTATCTTGAAGAGTTCCTGAGCTTCATGATGTGGCAACTCCTTAGGCATTTTTCAGTGGCTACTGGGTGGCAGGCATTTACACTAGGTGAGGATGGAGAAGACATAGCTATGGCCCTGCGAAGTGTAAAATAAAGTGTATATGTGTAGGGGGGCTACAGTTTCAGAATTTCTATAAAGGGGGGGGGGTTTAGAGTTAACAATTGAGATGCAAAGGGCACTTGGGAGACTCTCTTGGCTCTGGGTTTGCATAGCAAACGCAGCCTGTATGGAACCATATATGTATCTGAAGTGGCTTTGCCGGGTGGTTGGTGGGGATATGAGGGAGGGGTAGCACTTTCCTCCCAGCTGTTGCCACGAGGAAGAATACAGCCAAGTCCAACTCCAAATGAGGGAGGGGGCATCTCTACAGAGAGGTAGGAAGAAAGGCTACGGTTCTCGCGAGGGATGGAAGATGCAGTCTGAGTCGAGAAACGAAGGAAGTTTTTGCCACGGAAACTATTTGAGATGGACTTCTGGGGCCGACCTGGGAAGAGCAGCAGGCTGGGAGGAACGCCCAGCTTCCCGAAGGCACAGTGGCGGGGAGAAAGCGGAGGACGCAGCTGGTATCTAGGGCAGAGAAGTCATAACTAATGTCTAGAAGGCCTGCGAGACAAGTGCAAATTCGGGGCTAGCGCCGGGGGACTTACAGGGATTTGTGCTTGGCAGGCGAAGGCAGGTGACTCAGGGCCTCGGAGGTGAGCTGAAACAGGGATTGGAAGGGAGAGAATGATCACCCAGAAGGAGCGAAGCAGGAAGAGCTGGTCTGGGCAGGTTCCCTTGGCAGAAGCCCGGCGCCTGGATCTGAATAATACACTTGGAAAACGGAGGGGGAGGCGGGGAGGCACCACGCCGGACACTTCCAGCTCAAAACTCTCAGCAAGGGCTGAACGGGCTGAACGCAGAACAGATGAGCAGGGCATGAATAACAACGGCTAAGAACACCCCCAGCCCCTGCTGACCAGCAGAGGGCGAGTCAGTTGTACAGGGGGCTGCCAATCAAGCCTTTTCTTAAACATCTTTGTCCACTTTGGAAACTTTAGTTTATCATGAACACCCCGCCTCCCCCCAAAAGGTGACAGCAGAAGATGAAGGTATCCCTCAGACCAGAGCTCTCAGCTACCTGGAAACAGTTCGGGGCCGACAGTAAGTGGAATGAGGACCGGAGATGGTCTCGGCATTTTAGCCTTAAAATACGGTGGATGTGAGAGCTGGTGGCAACGGCTGTCTTTGACTTCATGATGATAAGACAAAGAGGCTCTTAAAACAAGCGAAACACACAGCAGTTACTCAGCATTTGGTAAGGTTTGCTGGGAATTCCCTTTTGCTAAACCTGATACCGCAGGCTTCCCTTTATGAAGACATTTTAGTTTGGGTTCAAGGAAGAAAACAAAAACAACCCCAAGATAGAAAATTAGTATAAAGGCTGGAGAAAGGAGGTGTCATGGGAGAAAAATGATCCCTTCCTATGTGGTACTACTGAGTGAGTGGACTGGATTTCTGGCCCAAAAGCAGGATAGTATTTCAAGAATGAAAGGTAAAATTTCTTGAGGGAAATGAACAGTTTAACCATGAACATGGGTCCTTCTAATATTCCATCAAAACACAAGAAACTCAGAAATAGGTTACAGAGGATTACACTCCTCAGAAGTAAACGTGTGTGTGTGTGTGTGTGTGTGTGTTTTCAGAAGGCACATGAGCAATAAAACCATCTTCAAAAGGTTAGGGGAAATTTATTGGGAACCTACCGGGCACAGAACTGAGGAAAGTCTGCTTGTAACTAGACTCCGTGTGGTTGCAAAAACAGTAGATGCCTTTTCTAACTTTGCTCACCAAAGACAGCAAACATTTTCCATGGAAAACTTCCCTGGAATCTGTTTTGTTCTAAGGTCAGATCTACAAAGCCATAATTACCTAGGTAAGTTTGGTCTGATGTTGCCCAAAATATCCAGGTAATTATAGGAGAAAGGTCATTTCCTCTGTATAATCTCAACTGCCCCATGGGCTGTCTACACTGGCAGTTATCCAGTTAAGAACAGGCTTTTATTGCACTTGGTGCTTGTATAGACCTTGTCGAAGACTGGGATGTTCTGAACAGGTGATTCTTTTTTAATGGCCTTTATAAATATTCCTTCTCTCTTGTCCTATTCCCTAAGATGATCCAATGACTTCCTCCCCTGGACCATATAGAAAATACTCTTTGCTAATGTTTACATTTCAGAACATGCATTCTGGGATGGAAGAACACAGTGAGACAGCAAAGAGGAGAGGTGAAGAGGAAGAAAGAACAGGGGCTCCAAGATCTGCAAAACCGTGGGGATTAAAAGATGACCTATAGTGAGAGAGAGAAAGAGAGAGAGAGAGAGGGAGAGAGAGAGGCAAAGCAGATACGTAGTTCGCAGACCTCTTATTCAGAGTTTGAGCTTTGCCAATACAGGCAGTTTGGAGGCAGAGAGAAGTACATGGCCAGTCCGTGATTGCTCAAGAGAAGCGACCATTCCTTTTCTTCACAAAGAAAAAAAAAATGGCACTTATCTCAAGTACAGCAAGGCATATTAGGATTCACCTCCCCCATTCTCTTTCTTCCTTCTTCCTCCTACCATCTCCCTCACCACCTCCCCTTCCTGTTGGAAAAGAAAAGGTGGGAGGGGAGGAGGAGGGGGGAGGACCCATCAGCCACAGACAACACTGTGGGAGTCTCTCTCTTCAGCTTTACCAGCCTGTGGGGGTCAGGATGCTATTGGTTCAGCTTTCTGTGCGATATGGTGCCTCACTTAGCAACAGCGAGCAGGGTAGACAGGAAGCGACGCTACCTGGCTCAGTGAGCATTCGTTCGACTGGTTTAAAAGGAGCCACTCACTCAGGGAGACAGAAGGGGAGAGAGAGAGAAAGAGCAGTCTGAGCTTAACGTATTGTACCATGAAGAGCAAGGCTCAATCAGGGTGTTAACGACAACCAACAGGCAGGCTGTGGGGGACAGGGCAGAGACAAGAGATATTTTTGTAATGAGTATGTATGTAGAAATCACATCCATAATACCTTCGTGTGTATTTTTATGGACACACTGCACTGGGTGGTGGGTGGGCAGAGAGGTGGGTTATCTAGGCACAAGGGAAGAGGAAAGGTGAATCTAAAACTCTGCAGTGAGTTTTCCGGGTTTTATTTTGTTTTCACACCAGGGTGCTACGAGACAAAGAAAAGTAAAATTGGAAAAGCAATAGGCTATGTAATCAATCTCAGGTTGCCATTTATTTTTTAATTAGTCACAACGCAGTAGTTATTCCTAAATCCTAAGTTCCATTTTAGCCTTTGAAAATTAACTTTCTGGATTGGAGAGTGGCAAAAGAACATCTCTGCTAGAAAGAGAAATGTTTTCTTTGCCTCCTTTGTGGCAAAGGGCAATTTCGGAGAAGGGAGCCGGTAGGAGTTCCGAAAGCTCACAGGGGATGTTAACAGGGCCCACGGCCAATAACGACGAGGAAATGTACCCTGCGAGTCCCTCCTCTTCCACGTCTCTTCAGAGAATTTTCCCTTCCCTTCTGTGCTCGGTCCTCCACCAAACCTGAGGACTGTCTCACCTATGCCCGCACCCCAGCTCAGCCCACCCCATCAGCTAGCCTAACCTCGGACTCTAAGATACAGATGGGAAGTTAGCTTTCTTCGCTTCCTAGAGAAAAATGGTGCCTTTCAGTAGGGACTAGGGCCTTTGACTGGATCAAATGGGGTCCTAGAGACAGAGACTACACCCTGGGGTCATAGATGGGCCTCTATCGGCCCAAATGAACCAGACCCAATTAACCCCTTCAGCTCTGAGCGGTAAAAGCCACTGACTACAGTGACACCTACTGCTCGGGGCATGGCTGTACAACCTGGCATTGCCTACCGGGTTCTCAAAAGCAGCCATTTGCTCCACGGATGTGAACTCCACTGAACACAGTCCGCCCAGCTATGGGGTCACACCCGAATGCAGACACTTTCAGCCCAGCCCTCCCCGGCCAGCCTCAGAGCCTGGCACTCCGCACCTCCAAGAGGCCAGCGGTCTGCAGCCCGCCACGGGAGTTTGCTCAAAGTCACTGGCGTGGGAAAACATAGTTTGATAAGAGCCCATACCTCCTTCAGAATCCCTACAAATGTGAAGTTACTTTATTAACAATCTCCTTTGATACCTGATTAAATCATCCTGGGGCGCTGAGAGAGGTTTTTATCCAGTATCCACCGAATTATCCTCTACAGAGAAAAAATACGACAGTGAAGCAATCATACAACAGGGGTATTTAGGAACTCCAGTTTTTATAATAGCATGGTAACTAATCCATATTTGTTTTACTTTATATGTTGAGACAGATCCCAGAAATTCCCTCCCATTGAGGAATAAAGAACCATTTAATTATGAAAGTCAAAGTTATACTTTTCTGCAAGTATAGGAAAAAGTGCCCACATGTTATTGACAAACATGTCGGTAAGTCTACTATTTTTTTCTCCACTAAGGACAAGAAGCAAGGCCATGATCCCCCTCCCCCATACAGGCACTACATTTTAAACCATATTAAAGGTCCCAGGAGTAGGAAGTCTGGATGATTATAAAAGGAATGGGTCAGGAGGTACAGCTTGATTCATTTCTGGCAAAGACCATCTAATGAACTTTCCCCATGTTAGGTACACAATGAACAGAACACTAGTAATACTGAACATTCAAATGTCACCTTTCTTTGAGATGGCTCAAAGTGCTTTGCAAATATTTTGCTTTTTATTCCCAAGCATCCCACTTGGACTAGCTGGATGTTAAGTTGTGAAATTCTCATTCCCTAACTGGAAGACAGAAAGGAGCGATGCAGCTTATAACATAGAGAGAGCCGGTGGAGGGCTGAAATAAGAAGCAGGCTTCCTGACTTCAGGCCCATGCCTTAGCCACTGGGCCACAGGGGCCAGGAGGCGATCACCAAACCACGATAAGGCCCACTTCCTGCCTCTTACGGACGCCTCATACTGGGTGTACATTTGTGCTACTCTCTTGGAGCTGTGGTGTCATTCTATTGACATTCTCCTTCAAGTGTCTTCTTTTGCGATCTCATTTACCTGTTGCTTTCACAAAACGGGCAAAGGGGAAAAAAATTAGTAGGTAGGAGGCCTGAGTAAAACCTATAAGAAACCTAGACATGGTTTAAACATAAGTCAAATTAAAAGGCTAAGTGTCCCCACCTGTCGCTACCTAACTGTCCAACGTTTTCACACCAAAATGAGACCGAAAGGACACTCGGAAAAGGAGCCACCTGGGCTCACCAGAGACACACTCCACAAGGTGGAGCTTCTACGGGGCATCCTGCCGGGTGTCTCCGCAACAGCGCAACCCTGCAATGTCCTTCCCTGTCACAGAACTGCACACTGGCAGAACCCACGGGCACACGAACTTGCGTTGTGTATGCCAAGTGAAGCCCTGCGGCCATGCCGCGAATCACACAGGCCCCTGTGTGACATCTGTTCAGTGGGGCGAGGTGGCAGTCATGGCATCCTCAAGTGCCCCTCTAAAGTCCCATGTGTTCTCTATCATGAGGCTCCTTCTTGCTAACCCTGCTAATCCTGCTAAGCATTCTTCGATCTACTATTCCCCTAAGAGGGAAGGTAAATGGTGATAACTCTGTCGCCAGGACTCATTTCTTTCCCACACACACTGTTCTAACACGAAGCCCAAATAGCCAGCATTAGCCTAATGCCCTGGTCGGCAAACTGTGGCTCGCGAGCCACATGCGGCTCTTTGGCCCCTTGATTGTGGCTCTTCCACAAAATACCATGTGCGGGCACTACCTCAATAAGGAATGTACCTCCCTGTATAGTTTAAGTTTAAAACATTTGGCTCTCAAAGGAAATTTCCATCGTTGCTCTGTTGATATTTGGCTCTGTTGACTAATGAGTTTGCCAACCACTGATAATGGATGTGTGTCACGTATGAGTTATACACAACAGGAAACAGGTACAGAGAACTTCCCTCATTCGAAATGTGAAAGTTGTGTTTTATTAAACCAATCACGTGAGGTGTGCATGCACAGTGAGAGGTTACACAGTCTGCGGAGGGAATAGGAACAGTCAGCAGTCACTGCGACTCCTGGTTGGAGAGGGGAGAGCCTTCAACTTCGGCAAGGTCAGCACTTGCCTCTCCAAACAGTCCTTCCCAAGACTTTTCATGTCTTCCAGCACCGACCTGGTTATGGGGGGCCCTTTGACTGCTCCCACCTCATTTCCTTCAGTGACTCACCCACCGTGCCTATCTGAATGCAGGTAAACCGCTTTACCCCTAAATGGTTACAGGGGCCACAATCCCAGATCCTCGCTTTCCCCCTCTGGGCTGTCTGGCTTCAGAACTAACAGTGGCTCTTATTTCATGGTTTTACATCGAAAGAATTTTTCCATAACATCATTCATACAATCCCTCTTTTATAAACAGAACACAACAAAAATATGTGTGGTGTGTGTGTATCGATAAAAAAATTTGTTATAATAAACCCACCAGAGCCAGCAAATCTTTTCTGGAAAGTATCATCTAGTAAGTACGGTAGGTTTTGGTGTGCCAAAAGGCAAAACTGAGGCTCTTATATAGATATTTATGTAACCAGAGGGAAAATGAATTTCTACAAAATTCTTATTGACCACATTCAAAACTTCATTTAAGGACACTAAAATTTGAATCTCATATAATTTTCATATCTCATGGAATACTTTTCTTTTGATTTCTTCTCAACCATTTAAATTCATAAGCATCATTTTTAGCCTGTGGGCCATACAAAAACAGGTGGTGGGCCCGTTTTGGTCCATGGTGACTCTTAGAACATACACCAAGTAGTTAAAACTGTGGTTAGGTCTGGGCATGGGGAGAAGAACAGAAAGATAAATTGGTTTTGTTTTTTCATGTTTGAAATTAAGCCATTTCTGTATTGTCTGCATCTTATTATAGGCATTTTATGATTTGAAAAGCCATAATGGAAGACATCGTTGATTGATTAACATAAAGACTTCTTCAGAGTTTTCAAGTTCCTCCATAGCCTTCTTACTGAGCCGAGTTTCCATTACTGTCCTCTGAGTCTAGTGGTCTTTCGTTATTTGCCTAAAACCCTATGTCCACTGCTGTTCCCACGGCTTTGCTGCCTGGCAGAACCACACTCATATTTCCAGGCCCATTCTCCTACTCCTCCCTTCGACCTTTAAGACTTCCATATACCCAGCAGCAGGGGAGAGTCGTCGGTTCTCTGATTGCGTGTCAGTGACTTAAAATGTGTTTATCTCATCTCCTTATTCTCTGTGAGCTCCCCACACCCCAGCAGGGATCACCTCAGAGCCTTAAGTGTCCCCCACAGCACCCAACAGCAAGGAATTTCCACTGAGGCGTGCAACAAACATTTAACGGCTTTTTAGTCACCCTATGCTAAAATACAACGGTAGCGTAATAATAAATATTCCAGGATCAGTGGAGGAAAGTTCTAAGAACTGAAATTTTGTCTTAATGTATAAAATATAAGTGTTTAACTCTTGGAACTGTCCAACAATGAAATATGCTGCCCCTTGAAATAACAAATTTCCTGACACTAAAAAGTATTCAAAACACAAGTGTATGACCATCTGTCAGTGCTTCTGGAGAAGGAATTCCCAGAGTATTTAGGTCAGAACACATGGCTGCTAGGACTCCTTCTCATTTAAGAATGAGAATTATTCTTAGCAACATTATTCCCCTCCCCCAAATATCTCATTTATTTGTTAAAATTAAGTGAGTTTAAGTAACAGGAGTGATATATTAACCATGCAGATCGGAAACTCTACTTGGTTGCTGCTTGTTGCAATTCTATGGGTATATTAGGCATGAATTGGTTTAAGCAGATTTTCATATATTTGATAAACCACCAATACTAATCTGTAAAAAACAATCCCAGAGCAGAAAGCACCATTGTTCCTTCTTTAGACAGCTCCCTGGGACATTTCCTTATTGGTTTTTGTTGTTGTTGTTGTTTTTAATTCTTTTTTAAGAAGTTGTTAGGTTAACTAATCAGCTGTCTGAATGACAAGATGTAAGTCACAACTATACTTATATTCTGCTTATCCTGAAGTTAGCTTCCTAGACCTTCAGAATTCCAGGGAAATCCCAGGTTCAAAAGGATCCTAGAAACACATATCCCACTACCTCTCTGGTGGTAAAAACATAACCCCTAAGAACTCAGCCACCACACGTAAACATGACTGCAAAGAGCCAAAGGTACAACATCACATGTCATGAGTTTTGTCCTCAAGTCCTCTGGCTGCCCAACCAGAGCCTAGGCATGAGGATACCTCCGCACTCAGGGACGTATCCCCGTCACCCAATGAAGGCTCCAATTGTTGTAAAAACAACAACAAAAACCAAAGGAAATACCCTGACTGGCTTTCATTATCTTTAAAAGAGCAAATTTTTAATTCAAAGACCTAGAAATGGAAAGCTGGTCACAGGAAAGAAAAGCACATGAAAGGACGGGAAGGAAGAAAAAGAGTAAGAACCAGGTGAGCAAAAGGGGCATGCATCCTGCAGAGGAAGGACAGGGGGCAGTGGGCACTGAGTGAGAAGAAAGGGTGACCAGGATGCAGCCTGGGGGTTCAGACTGATCCCTCTGGAAATCAGTGGGCACCCAGTACAGGGGTGCACACAGCCTCCGTGCCACACGGTTCTTACCGCACAGCACCTTCACTTAGCAAATTAAGCGGTGCTCATAGTCAGGAGTAACCTCAGTGTCCCAAAATCTTTCTGAGGATGTTATGAAGCACATTCCCCACAGCACCTATTTTGAGGCCTGGCCCACGGCGTGCCCTCTGCTAAGGTACTTCCTTTTCATATTCTCCTGGAGTCATGAAGTAAAGAAGTCAGTCATGCTCTAAGTCTCCCGAGTAATAAAAACAAATCAGTGGGTGATAACAATAGCTTATCATTACTGAGGGCTTACTGTGTGTAGGCACTAAATCAAGCACTTCACATGGATGATTCCAACGGCTCTATTACATGGGCCCATTTTGCAGCACAGAGGTAGAAACTGAGGATCAGAGAAGCTAAGTAACTTACCCATCATCATAAGACTAGTAAATAACGGAGCCAGGCCTGAGCTGTGGTGGCACAGTGGATAAAGTGTCGACATGGAACGCTGAGGTCCCTGGTTTGAAACCCTGGGCTTGCCAGTCAAGGCACATATGGGAGTTGATGCTTCCTGCTCCTCCCCCCACCCTTCTCGCTCTCTCTGTCTCTCTTTCTCTCTCTCTCTCTCTCTCTCTCTCACACACACACACACACACACACACACACACACACACACACACTCTCACTCACTCTCCCCCTACCTTTTAAAAATGAATAAATTAAGAGTAACTAAATAACAGAGCAAGAGTTTAAACCTAAGCAGTTTAATTCCAATTCCAGGCTGTTTACAACCAAGTTAGAAGCATGTTGACTTGCCTTCTCAACTTCAGAGGTCTGGCCACCTTTATAGCATGCAGAAGCGATCTAGTTTTTGAACATCAGAGAAGAAATGGTGTACCTTGGCTTTATTCTTTAATAAAAGCTTAACTGCAAAGTTGTTCTCTTAAAAACGGATACAATTAATAAAAACCATATCCTAGGAATCCAAAACGAAATCTGTCCAAAAAGCCTGATTTAAACTTCCAAGGACTATGTGCCAGAAGGTTTCTTTCCCCCTGAAACCACAGGAAAACTATAAACATCAGTCAAGTTATTGGCATGAAAAGAAAAGAAGTCTAAGAAACAGCCTCTTGGTCAGCAAAAGAATGTTGGAAAGTGATGGCAAAGAGAATGCTTGACCTATTATGTCCTTAAACAGAAAACACCATCTTCTCGGTGGTTTGTTATATGATCATCATTATGAATATTATCAGTAATAACAGCCTGCTACTCCATTCTCTAGAGGTGCGGGGAGGTGTTGAACTCACTAGAGCTCTGACCCCTCTGGTAAATGACCCTAAACTGCCATGTCTCCCAGCTCTCCAAGGCTGCTCTTTGTTTTTATATTGTTTCTCCCCCCTCTCTGCTCTTTGCACTTGTTGCTTTCACCCAGTGTCTAGTCTGCTCTCTTACTCTATACATGGGTGGCTTGCCGAGGGTCTCAGGGTGAATCCATGCCTCTCCGGGGCTAATTGTAGAGGGCACCCCACACACACATACACACACCTCTCAGAGGTTTTTATTGGTCATGCTCATTTCCCTTATTCTTTTAAAACTCACTTCCAGGTTCCAAATGGGTGAGGTAGATGGAAGCCTCCCCTTCAAACTAGAGTTACTCTACCTTTTCTCTTTAGGAAATTTTCTTAAAAAGCTAGATGTGAATTTCCAGATTTGTTTTAATTTATTCATTTAAGACATTAGATGCCGCACCCTTAAAAAATAACTATAAATATATAATGGACGAGGAAGGGGAAAACGTATGATTCTCTTAAAAAGTAAAACAGAATTTTGTTTTCTGTTCAATGCTTTCTTTGTTTTTGGAAGAATCCCTTCAAGTTCATTACCATATTTTAAAATTACCAAAGTTTCTTTGCTAGGAAAAAGAACCTAACTTAATGTAGTTCCTTCCTTACTCTTGCTTGATTTTGGTCAATGCGCGGATGGTTGTTAGATATGAAATGGAAGGTTTTATGTACGTATAGATGGCATTACTGTCAATGTCTATGTTTCCAGTGTTTGCATTCTGCTTGTCTCAGTTGTTATTTCATGTTCCCACGTGTCAACATAATGCTCATCACCACGTTATAGCTGTCTGGTAGCCCTATTACTTTCGTTTCGCTATTCCCTTCTATTGAGCATTTTGTTTTATTCATGTGTTTATTTATGTATTTCCTTATTTATTGCTGCTTTAAAAAGCTCTCCAATGAATGTTTTCACATAAATAACTTGTTCTTCGGACTTAATCCTTTGGATTTAAATACACATCTTCACATAACTGGCCCCATTAAAAATAAAGAAAGAAAGAAAAGCAAGCCCAATTAGAAAAAAGAAATGAAAGAAAAAGAGGAGAGGTATAGAGAATGAAGGAGTCTGGGGTGTGCCTTCTCCAGAGAAGACTGCATCCTGTGTGTAATCACATCCTCCCTGCCCTTTTGCACGGGCTGCGCAATAGTGCAACGCAGGTGGGGTTATTCTTTCTGCACTGTGACTTCACGAACTGCCTAGAAATCCTAAGTGCAGAGCAGAATCAGAGTGCACTGTTTTTCTGGAACACCTTCCATTATTTCTGAGGTTCATTTTCATTTTTAGATTTTCTCTAAAAGTAGCTGGATCCTACTGAGACATAGTTGTCATGAGAGTATGGAGAACTTTCGGGTGGCTGTAAGCTTGATGAAGACAAGAAAAGCATCTCTCTCACTCGCTGTAACATCCCGAGCACAGTCACAGGAATAAAGCAGCGATTCGGTGGACCCTTCCCGAAGAAAGGGCTGACCGCAGAGGGGCCGCTCAGTTCCCTTAAGGCAATCACTTTCCCTGACTGTATAGCATACTTATGGATGGGAAAGTGTTAAAAACTCTGGTAACACATAGTCCCCAGAGAATATACTTAGGAACCATTGCTGACTGGGGATTTGGGTCCAAGGTCAACAGAAATACTCTGACAGTCCCATCATCTGATTTGTAAGGAAATAAAATAAATATTTGTTATTTTTAAAAGGATAAAATAAATGCATAAAGAAAGGGATGAATGTTCAATAAAGGGGTTAACATGTCTGAACCAGAAGGCAGTCTGATGGAGGTCCCATTTCATACCTTTATATTAGTATATTCCTCACTGAAGAGAGTCCACCTTTATAAGGGAGGCTGACCTTGGTGATATTAAGTGGGTTTACAAGAGTTAAAGCCCAAGCTAAGAGACAGGAAAAATAAAATAAAATAATGTGTTAGTTTTGAAGAAATGGTCAGGGTTGCTGTGGTATTGCAATAGCAAAACTCCAATGTGCATCTTTTTCAAATAGGAATGTGGGAGACATTCAAAACATGGGCCAACATGTTTTTCTCCAACAAAATAGTTAGAACTCAAAAGAGCCTAAATTTTTGGTATATAATGTTATATAGGAAGCAATTCCAATTTTTATGTTAATAATGGTCCGGAAGAGTCCAGCTGGGATCTGCTAGGACCAAAAAAGAGAAGGGGCAGAAAAGATATCAGAAGCCACAGACATCGTTAGCACAAACCTGAAATCAAAGTAAAAACAGTGAGCCAAGGTGGGCTAACTTTTCTTCATTTCACCTGGATACCCTGCCCCAGTGGAACTCAGTAACACAGAGCCTCATAAACAGCATAAAGATTTCTTTGAACAGGGCATCAGATCAATGGTAACATTTGCCAGTCACAGTAAATGCACAGAAAGCCATTTCAAAGTCAAACACTAAATTAAAAGGAAAATTAAAGTCTTGCTTATTTTATGGATTTCTCTTACAGAGAGTGTCCGTTCCTGCATTAATGTTATAAAACAGCATTTGAATACCCATTGCCTACCTAAAACATCCCTGTTAAGGTTTTCTGATGTTCCTAAATATTCTAGAATCTATTTATATATAGCTACTAAGTATTTTGTATTGCCATATAGCAGTAAAACGTTTGACGGCTTCCTAATTACAGTATTAATGCAGTGATCAGCGTGATCACATGTAAACAGAAATCTAACTACATGTGGCCCTGGATTTCAGCCAGAGGGTCCAGAAGAGAGTCTGATAGAGGTCCCATTTCACAACTTTATATTAGAGTCCACCCTTATAAGGGAGGCTGGGGTGAAAACTGACCTTGGTGATATTAAGTGTGTTTATAAGAGTTAAAGACCACACTATGACATCAGCAATGACATCAGCAAGGAATGATCTGCTGAGCTAAACAGGCAGGTAGATTAAGCAATGTGGTCTCAGGAATCTTTGTTTTTATTCCAAGTTGTCACCAAGGATACGAAGGCTCAGACTTCCCATCGACAGTAGTGACCACGAGGCAGGCACATCTCATGTGGATGTCTGTGCCGTGACCACTCGCAGAGATGGGTTTTCGAAACGCTCCTCTTCTCCCCTTTTTTCCCTACTTCCTCTGCCACCAAACCCCACAGCCATATTTCACTTTTTGTTGATCACCCTGGGAACAGTCATCACTTTTTACTGGAATTAGACTCAAAGGAAAACACCATCCCCAAGTAACAGTTCAATGCACCAAGGAGATTGATCACAGCGCAGGATCTGCCTAATGAAAATAATCCCCAAACTTGGATACGGAAGGCTGCATTCTCTCTCCAGTTAAAAACACATACTGCCTCTGAAACAGGAAGAAGACGGCACCCTAAGATTAGCAGGAAACCAAACACTATTACAATGTCTAGTATGAGAGAATTCTGCGGACTTCTGTCATCAACACAATGATCCAAGTTCCCCACAAGGCAAGAGGTCCAACTGGTCAATTCCAGACAAGGAACAAGACCAAGTTTATACCCAGTTATTAAAATACAACCTTGGTCAGTAATAATTTGTGCCAACCTAAATACATCCTCCTCCTAGCTAATGGCAAATTTAAACACCGGGTGTTCAGCATGGCAACAGTATTCACAGAAAAGGCTGTCACCTCAGCCCATGACTTGTTCCTTAGACTTCATTTGGAGTTGGCAGAAATTACCACTAACTGGCAAAAAAAAAAAAAAACTGAGAAGAGAATGACAATATGGTGCTTGTATATGCAACTGCCACTGAGCCCAGTGTTTTGACACTGTTACTGAAACAAACTCAACTATTTATGAGAGCTAAGTTGAATCAAACAGTTGGTATGGCAGGGAAAAAAAAACATGTTTGTGAAGTCTCTTGGTCTAGAAAGTCCCCAAGAAAAGGAGGAGGAAGCAAAGCAATCACACAAACACAAATACCTCTCAAAAACTCAAACAGCATTGTCAGGTAGAAAGGGACGCCCCCCTTCCCCACTGTAACAGCACCCAGCAGACGTGGCCACCCAGGAGTCTCAAGTAATATGCCACTGTGGACAGCTCTCTCTTCTGATAGCTGAACATTCCCTCTTTACACACCCAAAGAGTTGTATCATTTTTCTATTAGTTATTTTGAATATCTTTCTAAAATGGAGCACAAATCCCCTTGCCTTCTTAAATAGAGAACAGTATACACAATTAAACATTTTTTTAAATCTCTGGATCATGATAATTAGGCAACATGGCATGTGATAGTGTACCGTCTCTATACTGGTGTGGCCCCGGGGCCAGGTGTACAAATACTCAGAATCCTCTGAGACCTGTGGACTCACACACTCTTGGGGTGAGGTCAAGTGGTCTGTGTTTTGACAAGCCCTCCAGGTGTGACACAGCCCAAGGTTTAAGAACCAGTGCCATCCGCTAAATGGCCCTGAAGTTCGAGGCTCTTAGACTTTTCTGTCCATTTTCAATGGGTTTTCCTTCTACTTGCTATTGAGTTTTTGTTGTTGTTTTTCAGGGAGAGAGAGAGAGAGAGTCAGAGAGAGGGAAAGACAAGGACAGACACGAACGGAGAGAGATGAGAAGCATCAATCATTAATTTTTCGTTGTGACACCTTAGTTGTTCATTGATTGCTTTCTCATATGTGCCTTGACCGCGGGTCTTCAGCAGACCAAGTAACCCCTTGCTCGAACCAGCAACCTTGGGTCCAAGCTGGCAAGGTTTTGCTCAAGCCAGATGGGCCCGCACACAAGCTGGTGAGCTCGGGGTCTCGAACCTGGGTCCTCCGCATCCCAGTCCAACACTCTATCCACTGCGCCACCACCTGCTCAGGCGCTATTGAGTTATTACTTATTTCTGCCCACTATATAGCTACCTCTATGAGCCCTTCTGCCTTCGAATCTGCTGTATCTAATCTGTAATAGGTTTAGAAGTCAGCAATCACAGTTGATAAAAACCATAGGCAAACTATAAATACATAGGATCAAATGAGTAAACAGAACTGAATGAGAACTGGAAATGCACCCTATGAGGAAAGGTCATAGTTCTAAAGACATACACTTTGAATATCTATGTTGACTACTGAGAGGCTTTTCTGCTTACTTCCTAAATTGTACAATATTTACTTGTTTTATTTGTGATCAGTAGCAGAGGTTGCCGGACAACCGAGTTACAGCAGATGAAATGTATCTGTGGTTTACAAGCAAGTCAATGAAACATTCACCTGAACTTCTTTTACACATAACTAGAATAACTACTCTTCATTAAATGTTTGCTATGCGCCAGTCACTACACTAAGCATTTCGTATTCATTATTAAGGTGACCAACTTCTTTACAATGAAAAGGAGGACAAAAATAAATTGAAGAAAACAATATCATAAATAAAAGAAACATTTTATTCATTGCAACAATACACTATAATATGATAAATGGATAATAAAAAACATTTGCAATATTTTATATTGTAATTATGCTTACATGCTTATTAATTTTTAATAATAATTCTAAAAAAACCTGACTCATTTAGATACAAATATGTCACATCACACACAATGAATCGACTCTGCATCGGTAGAGTACAGACATTTACAGATTAGTCTTCCAATATCAAAAAGGAGGACATGTAGGAGGACACTTTTTGAGGGAGGATGAAACTTTAAAAAGGACTGTCCTCCCTAAAGGAGGATGATTGGTCACCTTAACATATTCAATTAGATCCTCACAACACGGAGCAGGTATTATTACCTCCATTCTAGATAAGGAAACAAGGCAGAGTAATTGAGGAATCTGCCTAAGATCAAAGCTGTCAAGAAGCAGATCAGACATACTAGAACTTCTCAGATTAGCCTTCCTTTACCTTTTTTTTCCTCTTCTTTTTTTTTTTAAAGAGCATTGGGTTCTGTAGCAAAGAGGCAGCCAGGTATTAACTGAAAATTTAGAAGAGAGAGAGATGGAATAAATCTTGAAAGTAGGATGGGACTGTGATAAATGATCAACATTCAAAAAAAGGAACAGGTATGGCCAGGCTAGCAAGGAACCAAGGAAGACAAGTGACTCAAGTCATTTGACTCATGCCATCCTATCTGGGAAGTCACAACCTGCCAGTGTCCAACGTAGGGGCGTCTCCCTTCTTCCCAAGTACTCACTGTGGGGTGCCCTCAGCACTTCCTCTGCTTCCTGCCTGAAGGGACGCACATTTTGGACAGCCTTACAGGATGTCCTAATCTCTTTCCCACAGGGGTCCATTTCCCTTTACTTCTCTAACTTGGGGAGTCCCAAGAGTTATGAGTTAAGTGTGTTTGAAGCATACATAGTCTTCATACTGGTAAACATCATGAGGTCAGGATCTTCTGCCAGATAGCTGACAGCACTGACCTTCTGGAACACTACGAACTGCAATGTCCTGCTTACTTCTTATTCTGGGTTTAAAAAAAAAGTAAACGAAGAGAGATTACAAATTCTCTTTCTTTTAGTCTAAGTAGCACTATGACATGCTCATTGGTTTTCTCTAAAATTTTAATATATAAACAGGAGCCATGGATGAATACTGGTGGAATAAGACACATGAGGCATGTTGGAAAGAGAGAAAATTTAAAATGTGTGTCATGAAGTATCCAGGCAGACCTCGTGCTCCCTCAGGATTCTAGGAAAACTCCATTTCTCATGGAGAAAAGCAGAAGCAAACTTTGTATTTCACCAACTTGATTATAATCCACAGTTAATCACATAAATGAGTTTCTGCTTTCTAAATATCAAGCAATCCACTTTGCTTTGATTCTTTGAAGAATCTGATCTTTGGAGAAGTATTTCATTAAAAAAAATGTTCTTTATAAAGTAACCACCTCCAGGAATGACTGAATTCATAGGAAAATGCTGTTTCATAAGTGAGACATCTCAGCATTCTGATATAACACTCACGCCAAAGGATATGTGAGAAGCACATTATTAAGCCTTTTGTGTGTTGATGAGGAAGACATTACATAAGACTGAACATAAATAGAATGAATGCACTCTTATTCAAAGTTTACCAAATTGGCAGCATATAAAAGAGCTTTGTCTTGGGCTTTTTCCGAACTGTAAATTATTTTTATTGTTTATAGATCTGGCCTAGAGGTGGCTTTTGCCTTTCCACACATCAAGCACTAGTTTGTCTGCCTGATTCCTCGGGGAGGGGTAGAAGGTAGCCATTGAGCCTGGACCCTCGGTTCCTAGCAGACCAATAAGGAACAAAGCGTGAGCCCTTCTGACTGTGGCCCCGTCCTCTCTGGAAGCCAGTATTTCACATTCTTGTGTACTGATCCGCTCAGACTATCCAGCATGCCCTCTCTCTCATGACCCTCACCCTCCTCATCTTACCAAAAACAATAGAATAACCGTGCCCTAAAACTAGTCAGCCCTTTTAGGTTTTATTTCTTAAAGTACGCTTCTAATTACCAGGTTTTCCCAAGCCTCTTTTCAAATTGCTAGAAGAGTCCAATGACTTCAAACGTCCCATCTCCTGAACCTGAAGATGCTTTTTCTCAAAGCAGCAAATGTTTAAGTCACAAGCAGAGATCCCATTTTCTCATCCGCGTGTCGGTCCAGACCGAGGCAGTCTTTGCTTTTATTGACATGTAAAGGTACTTCGAAGGTAGAACTTCTATCCACGAAGGTAACTCCTCAACAAATGCCAAGACCTCACAGGAAAGCAGAAGTGGAGGACTGCTTTGCTATAGAGGGTTTGCTAGCAAAACCCAAAAGCCACTCTGTGAAGGGTACATATATGGAAACAAAAGTACAAATTAAGTTGACCTTAAATACTCAGCTGTGTTTGGAATTATGGTTTGCTTTTACTTCCCTTTGTAAAATCCATCAAGGTAGAATCCTATCTCTTTTGTGATTTGTTTCCCCCTTGATACACAGTGCCAGTATTTACTGAAGTAAAAGAATATTATATATATATATATATATATATATATATATATATATATATATATATATATATATATATATATATATATATATATATAATTATTGCACAAATTGCTGGTTCAATGGATGGTGCTCTCTCTCATATAAAATGCAGCTGATTCCCTGATTCCTTCTGCCTTTAAAAACCAGGAGTCGCCTTTCACCCCCAGAGCTCTCAGTGTCTCTTGGCTCTACCATCTTTAAGACCTTCTGGATGAAACTCAGTCCCGACAAGTCTCTGCTGGCTTTCACAAAGCAACCAGCTCGCAAAGCCATCAAGAGAGTGCTATGAGAATCTGGGCTCTGACTCATCCAGATTAAGATTTTGGGACCCTTTGACAGAACCCTGCCTTTAAACTCTCTTAAGCCTCCATAGGAATTTTAAGTTTTCCTGCCTGTTTAAAAACCAGTCAAACGCATAAAAATCCAAAGCTCTAGATCAAGTGAATTGATGTGCGATTATTCTAACCATTAGAAGGGCTTTCCTCTGCCCGGTCGCCTCACCGCCACGTTCCTGGCATGTCTACCAGGCGGTAGGCTCCACGAAGAAGCATAGCAGAGCTGAGGTCCGGGCACGGAGGAGCTGCTCAGTTAGTTTCTGCTTAATTGATGAATGACATCCTCACGGTACAAAAGGATTTACTCAAGGTCTTCCCTGTTTGTAAGAGCTTAAACAGTCAGGCCTCTTCGCGCCCACTTGTTCGCAATGATTGATGTGCACACTGTTTTCAGGGACACCGTCATGTGTCTCATGTACCGGGCGGATGGAAAAGGATGGATGAGAACAGGTAAATCAAATGTGCGGAACAGACCTGAGCAGCAGACAGACCTGAGTTTGAACCACAATTCTGTTACTGGGCAGGACCAGTAATGGCTCTGAGCCTTGGTCTTCTGACAGCATAAGTGGGAAGAGCACCTTTGAGCTTGCTGTAAGGAGTAAACAGACTGTTCAGCGGCCAGTAGAGAGGCTTTCTGGCACAGGAGACATGTAGTAACCGTCAGGTCCTCACGTGTGCTGGTTCCCTGAGGAAGTGTTATTCTGACACATACAACTCTCTCTCAAATATGGACCTCACGGGCCACACCGCTCAGTGCTGCCCAATCTGATACGAATGTGAACGTCAATTTAAAAGGAAGGAGCTCCACCTTAGAACAAGTATATTCACAAAACTAGAAGCGGGGAAAAAATTATATTGCTGAAAATAACTAATGTGAAGTGTGGGGATTCAAAGCCGAATGATTGCAAGACAAATGGTGTTAAGGGAATGCCAGCCCCACTGTCACTCCGATCAGATCACCAGGGGCAGGAAGCATACAGAACAGGGAGGCTCTGTATGAGCTGCCGCGGAGGCTCCCACCTGACCTTGGTGGGGAACAGCCGAGACCTTGGCAGGCCCAGGTCCTTCCATTCCCCCAGCTGCCGCTTCCTCCCCGGGAGAGCCCGTCCCATTTAAGTCTTCATTACTATCCCTTTGAACCCAATATCTTTCCGTCAGTGTTGAGAGATGAACCACAGATCTTTTTGTGCCAATTGTTCCGACACAGAATGAACGAGATTTTATACCACACAGGCTATTTTTAATCTCAAAGACTTCCGCTCTTTTATGTAAATGGGTTAGGGCCAGCATCATTTCCACGAGCAACAGCTACAATAAGGTTCAAAACAAATTCCTGAATGATGCATTTTGGCATGCTTTTTCTCCAATGTCAATGCTTACTGGGAGATTTTCATGAGTGTGGAAGCAGAGAGAGGGACTCAGGATAGCAATCAAGGCAATCACTACCGATCACAACCCGGTGGCTCATTCAGGACAAGATTTTATAAGGAGTGTGTGAGTCTGTGTGTGTGTGTGTGTGTGCGTGTGTGCGTGTATGAGAGAGAGAGAGAGAAGACGAGAAGGAACAGAGAAAAAGAGATCCAAGCCTCTCAGAAAGGGTTCAATTTCCCCTACTACTCAGGGACATGACTTTGAACCCAGTTATCAAAATGGTCAAGAGTTTACAAACCTGTCACACAAATTCTCTGAGAGGTGCTGGGGATGACCACAAAGCCAGTGGAGGGAGGCGGCATAAGTGTATTTACAATAAACCTTGCTGACAATTTCTCTACGCTATGAAATGACAATGCTCAAGAATAAAAAATTGGAGTGTGGTGGGAGTGATGGGGTCCACTTTCTACCACAGCAGAGTTTTCTGTATTGTCTTCACTATTCTACAGAAACATCCTCCTCTGCTGAGATCAGGCAGCTGATTCCACTGTGATAATAAATATAAGACTAAGTGCCCCCGCTCCATATTTAACATTTTCACACGTGTAAAATTTACCCTGCAGGTAATGTATAAATGTCTGTCTTAATCTTATTTTATATACTTTTGGTGAACAGAAGAAGAACGATAAATTGAGGAATAAAGGTCATACACTAATTACAGTAAATAGTGGTAATTTTTAAATGAATACAGAAATCACCTACAGGGAAAATACCATTTAGAATGTATATTATCTCTAAAATAAGTGACCACTGTTAGCAATTCAAGATGTTCAGATTGTACACGCTGATTCTTTCCAGAATATTAGTTTTAAAAAAATCATTAAACCATACACTACTTGGTTTCAAAGCCTGAAGATTTAAACATTTTGTACGCAAAACTGACTACTGTAGTTTTACCAACCAGCGCCAAAACGCAGCGGCTTGAATCAACCATTTAGCTTTCGTTAATGAGGAACCGGGGAAGGGTTCACTTCGGGTTTCTCATGGTTGCAGTCACAAGTCTGCTGGCTCTGCATCACTAGAAGTCTCCACTGGGCTGGCCACCTGACATGGTTCATCCACAAGGTGACAACTGATGATAGCTACTGGCTGGGTGACCTACTGGAGCTGTCACCCAGACTGCCTACCTGTGGCTTTTCCAGCACGGCTGCCTCAGAGGAGACAGACTTCTTACATTACAGCTGGCCTCCCCTAGAGCAAGAGTCCCAGGAAGACAGGTCAAAAGTCACTGTGGCCTTTTCTGATCCAGCCTTGGAAACCTTGGAAGTTTGGAAGTATCGCTTCCATGTTTCCTATTGGTCTGGGTCAGGGGTAGTCAACCTTTTTATAAAAACTGCCCACTTTTCTAGGTAGTCACAAGCTCACCCAGACACAAGGGGATACAGACCTCCCCTCTCAGAGGGAAAAGAGTCCAAAAGTTTTGGTGTCAGGTTTTACAACTATCACGATGGTTTTTCTCAATCTTTGCATTTTCTATAATTCCTTGCAGATAGTTTATTGTGCAACCATAAACCTTAGCGCACACAGGCTTTGTACATAGCAGGTGTACAATTAATGTTTGGAAGGCATATCAAGACTATTTTTCTCAGAAGGAAGGTATGGCATGGCCACCAGCTTCACAGCCACTCGCAACGGAGTGTTCAAAAACCCAGGATGGATAAGGCTTAAATGATGGTCTCTCTCTCTCTCTGCCTAGGTATTTTCCAGATTAATTGGGCTACTTCTTAAATTTCTAAGACAATGAAAACTAGCAATGTTCAGTAAAGAGAAGTCACTCAGGAGCATATTCTATCAGTTTTCAAGTGAGATAAATGAGGGATTGAAATTTGACCCTATTACTTATAAACTGAACCTTAAAACAGATTACCTCACCCCTCTAAAATCAGTGTTCTCATTTAAACCACCTATCTCATATTGTTGTCTTGAGGATGAAATGTGTAAACAGCTATAAAATGCTGAGAATAGGGCCAGAAACAGAGTTGGCACTTAATAAATGTGTTGTTTTTCTTATCATTCTTACGACTTTAAAATTCTTAGACCCTTCCATAGTACAGTTAAGCACACAATGAAAGTGATCCATTAATAAACACATTACACAGTAACCATCCTTCTGCCCAGTTTCTAGTCGTCCATCTACCATCCTACTAAAACCCCACATTGAAGCAGCTGCTGGCAAATTTCACATTCTGAGCGGTCAGACTTCTAGAACTCCTGGCCTTCCTTCTCTGTGCCTTTCGTGTCTGAAGAAGAATCGGGCTTTGTACATTGCTTGAATATCATATAATTAAATGTGATCTGTATTAGCTGCAACCTGACATAAAAATGTTTTCACCCTGATTATTGCAGCTTCGAAATGTAACTATTCTGCAGAAAAAGGCAAAAATGCCGAGTCTTTTTTCTTTCGACAAGGTTCTACTGCAGTGTGTCTGCCTTTTTCTCCAGGAGAAGAGATCAGACCAAGAAACAAAGCTCATGCGCTGTGTCCAGGGGTGTGAGGCCAGGAGAGAAGGAGCAGGAACGGCTTTGGCTAGCAGAGACCCTACAGAGTAGAGCATAGTTCAGTCACACTACAGAGAACAGGCTCGCTGGAGTTGTTAGCTTTTTATACAATACTAAACTAAAAATGAGCCAGACTCTTAAGTTCTGTGGGGATAGTGACAGTGTCTGTCTGTTCACTGCATTATTGTTTCCAATCATTTTTTAATTTTTCAACTATAGTTGACAGACAGTATTATATTAATTTCAGGTGTACACCTCAGTGATTAGACACTACATAACTTACTAAGTGATCATCCTGATAAATCTCGTGCCTATCTGACATTATAAGTCGTCACTAGAATAGTATTGCCTGTGTTCCCTGTGCTGTACTTTCAGCCCCATGACTATTCTGTAACCGCCAATCTGTACATCTTAACCCCCTCACCTTTGTCGCCCGTTCCCTCAATAGCCCTTCCATCTGGTGACCATCAAAATGTCCTCTGTATCCATGAGTCTGTCTCTGTTTATTTTGCTTTTTAGATTCAATTCTTGATAGACATGTGTGTATTGGCATTTTATTATTCATATTATTTTTATCCTTTTTCGCCCCTTCTTTTTCTTAAAGAAGACCCTTTAACATTTCATGTAGTACTGGTTTGGTGGTGATGAACTCCATTCGCTTTTTCTTGTCCGGAAAGCTCTTCCTTCATATGTCCTTAAGAGTCTAAATGATAGCTTGGCTGGGGAGAGTAATCCTGGTTGTAGGTCCTTCCTTTTCATCACTTTGAATATTTCTTGCCACTCCCTTCTGAACTACAAAGTTTCTGTTGAAAAATCAGCCAACAGTCCTATGGGAGCTTCCCTGTAGGTAACTAACTGCTTTTCTCTGGCTGCTTTCAGGATTCTCTCTTTGTCTTTAACCTCTGGCACTTTAATTGTGAAGACAAGCAATCTACTAGGTGCAGAGTTCAAAATACTGGTTACATGAATGCTCAGTGAACTTAGTGAGAATTTCAACAGAATAAAGAAAGAACATGGAAACCATACAAAAGAACCAGTCAGAAATGAAGGCTACACTAACTGAAATGAAGAATAATTTACAGGGAATCAACCATAAAGTAGATGAAGCCAAAAATCAAATGAACAATTGGGAATATAAGGAAGCAAAACACACAAACAAATAAATACAATCAGAACAGCAAAAAGGAAAGAGAATTTTTTTTAAATGAAGAGAGGGTAAGGAGTCCCTGGGACAACTTTAAGCAGACCAACATTTGCCTCATTGGGGTGCTGGAAGGAGAAGAGAGAGACCAGAAAATTTAAAATCTATTTGAAAAAATAACAACAGACAACTTCCCTAACTCACCACTGCAGTTCTGATACCCACTTCAGTATTTGGCACTTAACAAGGGCTTCAGAAACATTTGTTAAATAAGATGCATAAATTTATGTTAAGATAAATGCCTATCAAAAGAGCTGTTTAAATATTTTAACCTAAGTCAGTATAGTTGTTCCTTGAACAAAATGGGAGTTTGGGATGTTGACCCTGCATAGTCAAAAATCCACATAGTATGATTTCTGACTCCCTCCGTTCTCCCCAAAACTTAATTTGCCCTTTGGTATCTGCAAGGGATGGATTCCAGGAACCCCGGAGGATACCAAAATGCACAGTTGCTAAAGTGCCTTATATGAAATGTAAAATGGTATAGAACAATGCATAGAGTTGGTCCTCTGCATCTATGGACTCCCAAACACAGATTAAGACAGTACAGGTATTTATTGAAAAAAAAAATCTATATATAAGCCGACCCATGCAGTTCATTGGTCAACTGTACTTTAACCTGAGGCCTATGAACACATTTCTCCTTTTTTGAGAGTGAACTACGTTTTTAGTTCACTGCTGAAGATAATCAGAATAAAGCAAAACACACTCTAGAGGAGAAAACAAGACAAGCCTCACACCTGAAGACAGAACCCACAAAAATAAGCCAACAAATTACTGAGCAGGTCGGCAACTGACACCCAGAAACCAAAATGAAATTGGCTTTTGCTTATTAGCAAAGCCCAAATTAGATTCATGAAAAATAAGTTCTTGAAATAAAAATGGTACCAGTGTGAGGAAGAACAAATTTTAATGCCTTGACACCAAATGCCTAAACACCTTGAAATAAGCCACTTGGAGGGGAGGGCACCTATCTAAGGCAACCTTTGTGCTTCAGCTTATTGTTATCTGTATTTGTACTTGACTGAGCCCTGTGCTCAGAAGTGATTTTTTCCCCCTCTGCATTTGGTCAGGAAGTCACCACACAACAATCACTGGGAAGAAGAAATGTCCCCCTCCCTCTCCATAGGGGAACCTTCTCCATACTGGCCTGGGTCATCTCCTTGCAGCAAACCCCCTCCCCGCCCCCCGCCCCCCGCCCCGGATCTGAGAATGTCCAAACTTCCCACAACCGATACAATGTTCCATGTAAGTAGGAATGTGGCATCTTTCTGTCCCAGATTCCAGCTACCAGGATCACATGCCTAAATTTCATCTTCTGTCGCCTCCTTCGCCCCTCAGTGCCTGGCGAATCATGCCATGCCTTGTCATTGCTGGGGAGGTTTCCCAGCAGCTGTCTGAAAGTGCGGCTGCAGAGGGAGGACACACGTGCACAGGGACTTCAGCAAGCGCAAGCGCATGCGCACACGTACCCACTCCCTCCCCTCTGCAATACCATCCTCAAGCCTCAAGGCTGCCCTAACTTGTTCTATCCAGCTGACTCTGCCAGCCTGTTCCTGGAGATCCATTCCTGCAGCTCAATGAAACACTGCAGGAGCAAAGGGCTTGCCCACCTTTCTAATTTTAGGGCTTTTACACTGAGGTGAGACCCCCCCCCTCCTCCCCTATGTAAATTTCCATTGCCTCTGTTAGCTTTAAATGTTAAAAACAGGAAAGACACCTACTTTTTTTAACATTGTGAAATCTAAAGGGGCAGAGAATAAATATAAATACATACATACTAGCCCAGGACTTTTTAAAAGAAAATCGCTTCATTTCTTAGACTCCCAATGTCACAGTAATCATACTTTAAAAAAATGTATACATAGACATTCACTTTCACATTCAGTACACAGAAAATCTTTACATTGATCATTTTTACAAGGACCAGGATAGATTAAAAAAAAAAAAAAAAGAGCATCTGCGTTGTGTTTTCAGTGACCCGCTGGACAGATGGTCAAAAATATCAGTTAAGAAAGCTCTCATTCATTATCCGCATGTCCCTTGGGCAGGCTGGTCTGAGGTGCAAGAATGTCCTAGAATGTGACATTTGAAGAATGTGTTCATGCCTGAGAGAGGAGGCCATGCGGTGGGTGTGGGGAAGGAAGGGAGAGAACAGACAGCCCATTGTGACCCCACACAGCAGCCACCGGCACCTCTCAGCACTGGTCCATCACCCAGACATTCCCAGCTTCGGGATCAAGAGCTCCTGCGACAGTATCAATAGTGAGGAAAACCATTTAGAGGACCCAGCAGCTGCCAAGAACCCTTCTTCTAAACGTGAATATCTCACAAACAAGAAAATATAAGGAACATGGAAGAGGATATGAAACTGAAACGGTCACTTCTTTGACCTCTCTTCTGAGCTCACACAAAATACGTAAAGAGAAACAGGAGTTTCTGATGTGTTTATCTCAATCGCAGAGGTTCCAGGGTTAAATTCCTCTATATTTGCCATCACCATTCCCCCCACAGAACAGAAAGTGTGTAAGTGTGAGTGTGTCGGGTATTTGGATGGGGAGGGGGAGAGATCGGAGGACGGCAATAAGCCAGCAGACCTGATGGGAGGACCAGAAATCAACCCTCAGCAACAGTCTGATTTCTATACCAGTTTATAGCTCCTCCTTCAGCTCAACTGCTTGTGAGCCAGCGTGACAATGGTAAGGCAGAGGGATTCCCTTGGCTCTTGCTTGCCAGCCAGCACTGAGCACCAACCAGCTGGGTGTGAAGGTATACAGAAGACCCAGGTGGCCCAGTGGCCCTTCGTCCGCCACTTTGGGGGGAGGGGATGTATGTATAAACACCAATCAACATTCAGCTCCAGAAGCTAGAAACAGTGGTCTTCAAAATAACCCAAATATTGCTCTTTGCCAATAACTCTTTTTAGTGCTTTGACTGGAGTGTCCTGAAGAGGAAATTGTGAGAAAGCGTCAGGGTTGGTTATGTAGGAACCAAGGGCACCGAAGTCAAACAGAAGGCCAGGTGCTGAGCAGGGAGCAAAGCAATCGGGAAATGAATGTGAAGGAGAGGGTCACTTACTCCTCTCCAGCTGGTCCTCAGGTGTCACCTCAACTGACCTCTACAGGGGAGAAAACTACGAACAATGACAATAATAATAAACGTTTACTGTGTTGAGTACCTGTAGGCTGGACACTAGGTTCAAGGCCTTAGCTCTGCCACCTCATCTGATGCTCATAACATCTCTCTGAGGCAGGTATTATCCCCAATTTACAGAAGAGAACCTGAGACTTGGACAGGTTAAGCTACCCGCCCACGGTCACGGCGCTAGCACGACACAGAGGCAGGAACCAGATCCAGGTGGGTCCCCTTCCTATGTCAGGGTTATTTTATTTTTTTAAAGATTTTATTCATTGTTTTTTAGAGAGAGAGGAGAGAGAGAGGGAGAGAGAGAAGGGGGGAAGAAGCAAGTAGCTTCTCATATGTGCCTTGACCAGGCAAGCCGGGGGTTTTGAACTGGTGACCTCAGCATTCCAGATCAACACTTTATCCACTGCGCCAGCACAGGTCAGGCCATATGTCAGGGTTCTCAATCACTTCACCACAAGGAGCCTTTGCTATATCCTGGACATAATTTGGTTGAGATTTTTCCAAAATCAACTTTACTATAGAATAAAGAAAAGGCCAAATATAAATTCATAGAAAAAAACCTAGTTAATAAAATGCCTCTTGTGCTCATAAACATCAAATCCTAAATGTTTGTCAATTAATAAGTTCACCAACCAATCTCTCTCCCAGAGTGTTATGAAGAATATATAATATATGTATATATACTGTACATATTTTAAAACACAATATAAAAGTTATTATTTATTCTTTCTATAAGTATTCCCTCTCTATTCGACAACCCAAGGTCTGTGAAGATCAAATGGCATATTATGGTGGTTAAAGATTCTGCTTTAGATATTTTGTGTAATTTAAAAAAAAAAGATATTCAATACTTTTTGTTTTTAGCGAGATAGATAGAGAGAGGGACATATAGGGACAGACAGAAAGGAAGGCAGAGAGATGAGAAGCATCAATTCTTCATTGCAGCACCTTAGCTGTTCATTGATTGCTTTCTCATCTGTACCTTGACCAGAAGACTCCAGCAGAGCAACTGACTGGCCCCTTGCTCAAGCTAGTGACCTTGAGCTTCAAGCCAGCGACTTTGGGCTCAAGTCAGCGACCCCATGCTCAAGCTGGTAAGCCCGCGCTCAAGCTGGCAACCTCAGGGTTTCGAACCTGAGTCCTCTGTGTCCCAAGTTGATGCTCTATCAATTGTACCACTCCCTGGTCAGGCAAGATATTTAACACTTAAATTTCATATTTTCAAAATAAAAATATATGCCTGTTGCTCTTGTAAAACAATAGTAATAAAGTTCGACCAATCCTCCTGATGGGTGGAGAGCTGAGGAGGAGGTGCGCATCAACTTGTGAGTCAAGTGAGATTTCAGTGGTTGGATGGACACATCTCCAGTCCTTTTGCACTGACTGCTGTCTTCCTTCCTCTGTGGCTCTTCAAGGTCTCAAGCTCTCGGCCCCTGGAAACCCTGCCCACGTATGGCCTACTTCTCTTGTTGCCCTTTGGTCCATGTAACCTTATGGAGGCTTTTTCTACCCTGCTATCATTTTCTTTGTCATTTATTCTGAGCTAGCATTAGGCCTCTGCATGGGCATCAGCTTCCCCTGAAACCTGTCTGCATCTTTCCCGTTCCTTCTATGGCTTATCTTCACGAACTTCTGCCAAGCTCTTTAATTTGAAACACCCTGAAGACTCTTCCTCTTTCCAGGTCTACAGCAGAAATCATATCGGTGTAGTTTATTATGCCAATGTTCCTAATTCATACAAACAAACTGTCCGCACTGCCACGAAAGGAATTAGAGGGCTGTCCCCACCACTCCCAACAAAACCCGGGGGCCCTACGTCACAGGCAGCCCTGAAGTGTCACTCCAGCGCGGAGGCCAAAGCTTTTTTATCAGTCATACTGCCCTTTCTCAAGTAAGTTTTGGGGTCAGACCAGATTTGAACTCTCACAAAGCTCTGCGATGTTGGGCAGGCGGTTTACTAGGGCTAATGTATATCACAATTCTGCACAGAGGTCTTCGTTGTTTATCTAAGTACCCACTGTCCCCTTCTGAGCAAAGCAAGGTTAAAAACAAAGGCAAGTCCTTCTGTCCCCAATACTTCTGGAAATGAAATAGTTGCAACCAACAGTCTTTCCTAGAAGTTAAGTCTTTTCCTCCTTCCTTTTCTTTCATTCCAAGGCGCCAGAAACAACAAGGGAAAGAGTACAGGCAAAGGACAAGAAGGCACCGAGGAATAGAAATCAGATGTTTTGGTTTTATAAAAAATATCATCCAGTCCCACACAATCATTTCCAACTATATCAACCTGCTAAGTAGGAGCCTTACGACCCCTACTTTAGTTTAGAAATGGCAGCAGAACCCTGGAGAAAAATAGGACTCTTTTAATCATTACCATTTTTATTACTTTTGTGCCTCCCACACAATGCTTTGCGGAAAGCTACAAGAGCTCAGGGATGTTAACGTGACACCAGCTATGTTGTGGTGATCGGGGTGGCCGCTTGGAACTTTGCTATTAGAAGACCCCTGAACTCGGGTCCTGAAGTCAGCTGGGCTTGACAAGTAATTTGTGCCTTTAGAAGAAAATGAAAAACTAAAGATTCAAGGAAAGGAGGAAGTAGAGCAAGAATAGACAAGAAATACATATGAATGAAAAGACAGCAATGGAGTCAAATAAATTAAGCATCACCTCCAACATCCACTGCTAGGTGCTCCTCGTGGGAAAAGGAGCTCTCAACTCAGTACAAAATCACAGGGCCCAAGTGCGGGGCAGAAAAGCAGACGAAGGGGGATTTCTACCACTCCATCCTAGCAACTAACGGAAAGGTAGGCAGGACAGAGAAAGACCTGGGTGGGTGCTGAGTTACTAAACTAAGTTACTAAACTATGTCCACAATGGCAAATGAACATCCCAAGGACTCTGTTCATCCAGATATTGGGAACTCTGTCTTCCAAATTCCATGCCAGGGTCACTGGCGAAACTGAGATCAGGAGCTCAATGTCCCCTCTTTTCAGGGTTCACCACTGACAAGGACATCTCTGCGCCTCTCTCCAAAAAGGAAGGCCACTTCTTCAGCAGGATGGTCGACGGTCTTTGAAAAAGGAAGGAATTGGGGGGTATTAAATTCATGAATGAATGTGGAAAATGATAGTTCTCTATATCAATATTTTTACTCCTTTCATTGGGAAATTAAAGAATAAGCAACTCCATCTCTAAAACAAAGTTTCCCTGAACCCTAAAAAGAAATATTTTGTCGGTGTTGAGCCATGTTTGAAAAAGTGGTTGACATTTCCCAGATGAGTCCAGAGGCAGAGTTCATTCTGTCTTACTAACACCAAAATCTTCCAATTCACTCCGTGTTTCCAGGCACTCAAAATCAAAGACAGGAAGTTAGCAGAAAATTCATTTTTTAAATTGTTATGTAAATGTCTCAGACTGACCTATAATACATGTGGAATCAGGGAAGGTGTAATTCACTCCAAAATATATGTTTACAAAATGCAAGACAGGTGTATGGATTTACTTCAAATGCACTTTAAAAAAATTATTTTCAACTGATACACTATTCCTTTGAACAAAGAACACCACAGAGTGCGTGGTACTTAATTTGGGGGAGAAGACGCGCATGTAATCACTTACACTTTTGAAGTAAAGGTTAATTTGCAGGAAACAGGAAGTGAAGACGTGTAATTAACCCACAGGTACACAATAAAAAAATATGGAAGGCAAAGACTAATGAAGGAGCTAGCCCAGGAATGCTTGCAGAAATGACAAAAGACGGAAATATCTCTTCTTTACTGCTCTTCCTCCTTCAGCCATCACAGACAGAAGCTCTGGTCGTGGGTCAGAATATGCTGGAAGGCAGTGTCACTCAAAGTATGGTCCCTAAACCTCGGTGCTCTGCCCCAAACAAATAACATTCTGCATCCACAGAAATGCGGGCTTTGACAACACACTGTTCAAAGCCTTAACAGCAATCTGTAACTGCAGGGACATCCAGGCCGGTGACCGTTTTTCAGAAATTCATTTTTACTGTATTTTCTAAATGCGTCTGTCCGCCACGGATGGAAAACAGAAGGAGAAGAAGAAACTGGTCTTTCAGCACAGGCCACTGGCAGGGCCCTGCTGAAAACCCCGACGTCTAAAACTGCGGATAGCAAGCACTCAACCTAGAGTTAAGAAAACAGATGAAAATCTCTGTTGCTCAGTTTGATTAATGTTTTCCCAATGCAGAAGCTGACTTGGCCAGTGCAGGAAACGATGAGAGAAGCTAGCAATGATGGCTGCATTGGCTTCCAACACTGACTCCACTCAGACCAGCACCGTGGCTTTCAACGGCAGGCCCTGTCCACATCGGGCAGGACCCCAGAGAAACGCCGCGTTTCGTTTGTATGTAAAACGAAATTCTGAATGGAACAGTTTCCAAGAGGGGAAAAAGAAATTAGTAGTTTAAGTTATTGAGCTCAAATATTTAGAAATCATGAAGCACAAAATATATATGCTGCTAGGTGGGTTCTTTCCTGCCCTTACCCCACCCTGCCTTATTCTGAGGGAATGTATACAGTACCGTGAACCACGTTAGATTTTCTGCCCTTTCTTTTTTACTTTACTATCAGTGCTTATAGCGATACCACTTTTTATCTTCCAAAAATATTTTAAACTTTTATCTTCAAAAAATATTTTTGGCTTCCTAAAAATGTTTTAAGTGCCTAGATCCTCCTCACCCCCCCCCCCACCAGAATTCTCTTTAAGAAGAGGTACGGCTAACAAATATCTCTGTCGTACATGCATCATACACATCAGGAAAATCAAAACACACATACGCACCACGTGGACACGACCACAGACGTAAGCACACATTTCTAACCCGCTCCCGAAGTCCCACAAGCAAACTCTTCCCTGACTCACTGTGTTCTCGACCCTAAGACGGCAGTCTCATTATTCACCAATATTGTGTGTTGAGTGAAGTAAGAGCTTTTTCACTACTGTCTTGGTTATATTAAGCAAGCCAGTTCCGAGTTCCACGTGTAAACGTAAATGTCACTAAGTGTGCGGGCATGGGTTAGCTGACGAAGGGAGGCTCGCTGATACTGGGTGAGCACAGGCAGAAATAGACGGAGAGTGAAAATAAGCCAACAGTGACTTGATTGGAGAAATCCTGTTAGAAAACCCTGAAGTCTTCACTGGCATGGCTCTATCTAATGGCTCCACTATTTGGTTGCTACCCGATGCGGGGGTGACGCAGTGGGGAGGTAGGAAACGGACTTCAGGCCGATGCCCCTGGAGGGTGTGAACAGTGGGGACTGCCCCCAGGTCTCCATAAACAGGGCCTTTTCCCCTCAAAGGCCTTCATGGAATGGAGCTGGGGCTGTTTATCCCGCTTTCTTTTCCTATTAGGTTTACTTTCCCGACGTTGACCCCTGTCAACTTTACTGCCCAGAAACCTGCCCTCAGAATAGGCCTTTCTGCTTTGAAGACTTCCTTTAAGAAACGCCAAGGGGCAGTAAACATAAAATAGGATCCGTAGCACCACCAATGACAACAAAAAACAGGGCCCGAGCTAACTATCCTCCTCCATAAAACACACGCCAGCCTCTCTCCCCCCACCCCACCCGCACAGGAGCAGCCCAGTGAGATCTGTGAAGTGAATGGGAGCAAGGAGCACAGAGCTGCAGAAAAGAAAGGGTTCCTGCTGTGCCCTCCCCTCGTGCCTCCTTCCCAGTCACAAGGGTTCCAGCACAGAATGTTTTATCACACGCTGCTGTTCACAACCAGCGGGGCAAGTTTACGTTGCCCCCCCCCCCCGTGCACCCCCATATGTTCTCAAAGTGAAATTCTTCCCTTTCATTTTTTCTTTTCTTTTCTTTCCAGGCATGGTCTGATTGAAAACAAGCCCTAGAGGGACGTGCCTGCCACACGCACATGGTAAGGCGGCAGGCTCGCTCAGAAAGAGAAGATGGGCCTGCAGAACCGGACCCACCTGGACAGAACCGGAGGCTGGTTTATTTCCATTGGACCCCAACATCCTTCCTCCTTGTCTGTAGCTCCTCAGGCCTAACCAGGGGCTTGGCCGACGGTCGGTGCCACTGCCAAGGCCACAAGCTGGCACCAACATACGACTTCCAGAGCCTGCTTCCACCTCACAGGGCCGAGTCCGCCGGGGCAACGGCAGAGACGCAGCCCCGAAGCACCCACCAGGCTTTTCCCAGACCAGAACTAAACCACTCATGGATTTTTTCTTATTTTATTTTTTTAAGAAAGTGAATTGGGACTTGTCCAAATTGCTACTAGTGAAGACCAGCGTGGGACTCTTGGGCTCCACTGGGGCGGAGCCCAGCCCAGTAGGCCTCAAATCAAAGAGAACTAGAAAAGGTTCTGATGACAAGTCAACTCTGCTCCCGAGGCCCATCTGGCAGGAACTCTGAAAACAGGAGAAGATCAGCCCACAACACTAGTCAGCACGGGGTGTGTTATTATCCTTTTAAAACAATCTAGTATGCAGGCTAGGGAAAAAATAGGTTTACAGTTGTATGTGAAACAGTTTATTCTTATACTAGTCTTTCCTAATCCCTGCATTACTTTCCCTACGAACAAGTGTAACCCTACTTCCGCCCCAGCCCTGTCTAGAGGGCTTCCAGCTTCTTCTGCGTTCTTCCTACCAACAACTTCATTTCGTTTCGTATTCACACAACTGAAGGAGGGTGCAGGATAGAAATTATCTGGAAAAAGAAACTAAGGCTCAGAATTGCTAAGTGATTTTAGAAACAAACTGGCTAAGAAGCACAGAACTGAAGAAACAAACAAACTTGGGTCTCACGTCTTTCCACGACACTTACCTTCAGAAGGCAGCTTCACCGTTTTCGAGCAGTAAAACATGACCCTCCTGTTCCCCCTCCCACTCATTGCTGGTTCTTTTGACCCGTGGGAAAAAGACAGCGACCCCTTTACGCATCTAACTGATGCTCAGCAAGTCACGTCTGAATCCATGCGTGCTCCCACCCCAGGCCATTCCCATCGACCTTCAGCCTTCTTGCCAGGGACCAGATTTAGGGGGTTACCTATGACTAATATGGAATCTTAAGTCACCAGAAGAAACAGGAAGGTGTGAAGATGAACATGCTCCCTGTCGGCATGGAAGTGTCCTTCAGGCTCAACCGGACACTTGAGACGTTTCTGCACCATTCGCTTCTCCTAACGTGCAGGTCTGTCGGGAGAAGTTCCACCACCAGACTGCCAACCACCTCTCTGGACAGTCCAGTTATTCCTTAGTTTTTCCTCCCTCAGCTTTACCAGAAGGTTCCTCTAAATTTTCCCTGTTTAAACTAGGCCAAATGATGTTTTGTCAACGGCAGGGTTTGGGGGTTTTGTTTTGTTTTGAAAATCAACTTGCGGGTTCCTACTTCTCCAGGCTGTTAACAGGCATTTGGCCCGCTCCACTCCTCCTGCGGGCGGTGCTCTCCCACGCACCGACTCCTGCAGGCTTCAAAGAAGCCCAGTGGCAAAAGAAACACCCCAGATTTAAAAAAAAATAAAATAAGCGACCTGCTGACAGTGGCTCTTGGCTCTAAGAGAACCAGGTGCAGCTCACGGTGGGCTGCCCACAGGGAGGCCAAACCCACCCCCCAACTCTGGTGAGAAGTCACCATCACTCAGGCTCCATAGATACTGAATATTGAACAAATGAAGGAAAAGCTACTAGCATCTCATAATATGCACTTGACAAAAAAGCTGACCAAACTCTTTCTGAAAATACAAATTACTGGACAAGCAAAGGCTCCATGACTACTCAGAGATTCACCCTTTCGTGGCAGCTAAAACTTGAAAGCCAATTTTGTCCTGGGACAGTCATGTCAGTCTCACTTGTTTACAAAATTTTTCTCATGAGTCTTGACGATTTTCTGCCATATGAGCAACGTAATATGCACGTGCACACACGTAGTGCAAGGGTGCAATTTCCAAGTGTGGGGTTGTCCCTTGGAGACAAGTACCGTGCCGTTTCATTTGTACCCAGTTGTACTAGCAGATCGGCCGTTTCAGTTTATTTCTTCCCAGTTCTTCATCTTCCTGTATCTGAGTATTTCTCTCTCAGATTTCCCCCACCACCTCCTTTCCCGTCACTTTATTCCGAACATTCCACTTTTCACCTCAAGTTACTATGAAGCTTGACCTCAAGCCAGAGCTGATTTCCTGACCTCCAAAATGAAAAAGACTAAAAAAAAAAGAGGAACTTTTAGCAACTATTTTTGGACCCCATAAACAAGGCTTATTTTTTTCCAGAGAAGGGGATCTTTTAACCTACTTCGAGGACTAAAAAAAAAAAATGGCTTGAACACATTGTGCGCAAGGTTTTATCGTAAGATGGTAAAAATACAGAGGTCTAATATTTAAAATGCTACACTTTTGCTCCCCACAATTAACCATCTAGTCCAAGAGTAACCTTAGGGAGAAAATAAAAAAGACACTTCATACGGTTTAGTGTCGGGTGATTGTTCTTGTTACCGTGGCTGCAGTTGCTGGGTGATAATTCGGAAAATGCCCCCCTTTAAAGTCCCCTCTAAGGCTTCTGCATCTCGTATCTGCTCCCAGGCCCACACGCAGCTGCTAGCAGGCTGTGACCAAGTCCTCAGAATCCAGGACTTGTTTACATACCAGCCCCAGCATGGGGAAACCAAAAGGCCTAACTGGCTGTTGTCTAACCTGTTTTTGTGTTTTCTTTGCTCATTTCTTTCCAAGCTCTCGACAAACAGGGAGTGGGTAGTTAAACATTTGGGACCAGTTACTCATCTTGCTTTGCAGTCACAGGGCTGGCCCAAGTGGAGCAGCCAGTAACTTCAAAGGACACCCCTAGTCTGGATCTGATTCTCAGGGGACCCAGTCCAGGCCCGAGGGAGCCCTGATAAACCTCAAGAGGCAATGACTTCAGTCCCTGCCCTTCAGTCCCTGGTTCTCCGACCTCCCACCCCTGGGCACATGCAAGAGCCATTCCTCCTCTACCCTGAGCTCAAAGTGTTTTCTACTCACCCCTGTTTGACTCTCCCAGGAAAAGGACAACAGAATAGGTCCTTGCACTGGCCCTGCTACTTCATGCTGACTTTCATCCTCTGTCCGACACAAACCACTTAGAAAAGTCATGTTTGGAGAGCTGCTTGGCCAAAGCAGGGGAACACATTGTGTAAAACCAAGAATTCTGAAAGCACTCCTGATTTCTGTTCTTGTCTCTCACACAACACTGGCTCCAAATGTAATGGGAATGACCGACTCAGAACTAAAGTAGTAGTTTTCAGGTTCTCACCGACGGGGTTCATTCACCATACCATTCTGTCTCGTGACTAAACAGCAAATCTAACCGGACCCTGAACCACTTGAAGAGGACAGACGAGGAGAGAGAAAGAGAAAGGGAGGTGTGGTGGTGAACCAATGAATAGTGAACTACCTCACTGGAAATTCAAAACGTTCAAAAACTGTTTTTGAACATACCCCCATTTGGTTCAGGAAAAAAGAATGAAAACAGAACAGACTTTTCTACCAATCCCTTCCCTGTATTATAAACTTCCATTGTGTGTGTGTGTGTGTGTGTGTGTGTGTGTGTGTGTGTGTGTCTAGTTCTTATAGTTAAGCCATGTCCTCTAATTGTCTACAGAGGGTCCATGTTATCTTGCCACTGAATATCATTTTAAATACTCATTCTCATCATAGCATCTCATTCTAAGCCAGATAAAATACCCTACTAAGCGCTATTTGCCTCGACAGTCTGTTTTTTGAGGATCTGTCCTATTTTTAGCTTTTTAACGTCATCACTAATGCTGCCACAAGAAACTTCATGTTTACGATTATTTGGGGGGTTTTCTATGGTTTTAAGGCAATGAAAAGCAAAGTTTTAGCTCTTTATAATTATAGCAAGATTCTTCTCTGGAATATATCATGCCCATTTACAGAAACATCAGCAAAATGTATATGAAGATATCTTCCCACATTTTGAACGTAACTGGGTTTAAAACTTCAATTTACTTTGTTTCTTGTCTTCTAGGCACACAACTTCACATTCAAGTTGTCTTAATATGTGTTCCTTTAACGCCTACCTAGGGTGTGTACTTTTCAGAGAGATAATTTATGGTCTGTATTCCATCCTGTGTAAACTGTCTGTCTCCTTCACTACTCACACTGCCTGTTTTTAAGAATTGAATCATGCCAGGAAGGAGAAGTGGTCAAAATAATTGTTTAAACATAACTATGTCACCAACTCTTTAGGGCAAAAACCCAGATTTTCTTCTCAAAAAGTAGAAATCATTATCCTTCTGGAAATGAGCCACAATCAATCATCAACACTGATTAAGAAGTTCACACATGCAGAAGTGGTCACACAAAATTTATCTGGTCAAAGGGAGAAAGCCCTTTCTCTCTTCCCGTCATTCTCTACCATCCACTCATCGCCCAGATGAACCCCGATTCCCCTCTCACGTCAGGACTGCTCACCCAGTCGTCCAGGCCCAATCTGATCATCTTTAAATGCTCTCCCTCTGGTTCAGTTATTACTACCTCCAAATCACCTTTTCCCTCCACTCTCACAGTCCCAGAGTTTGGGCTTCCCTCACTTCTGCCCAGACTAATAAATTTCTCAGCTCCCCATTTCTGCCTCTCCATATGCCCTACATGGTGCTACCAGATAAACCTCTTGTAGCACAGATCAGACCTTGTCTCTCCTGTGCATAGAATCCTGGGGTGCTTCATGTACTGCTAGACCATATCTCCACGTGGTTCCCAACCAAGAAAACCACATTTCCAGGAGCATCTGCTTATATCTCTCTTTGGTATTTATAAGCTCCTTGAGGAAAGAGAGTTTGCATTACCGTCTTCCTATCTTCACGGTTCTCCCCAAATTTCTAAGTGTGTTCAAAACAGATAATTTGAATTAGAATGTTTTGTGTACCTCCTTCATAGTACCTATTCAAATGTAATCTTCTTAAAAACAGTACCTTAAGTATATCCCCCATAGTTCAGTGCTCTCCACAAGGCAGAATTCCCACAAATGATTATGTAACAAATGCATAAGGAGTCAATAGCTCTGTATTCCCCTCTGGATCCACTAGCAATGTGCTCTGGAATAAACCACCTAGAAACATATCAATATTTAAAATGTCAGCTAAATGGGAGACAGTAATATTCAGAATACTCCTAGAGATTAGATAGCAAAACACTAATTATAAACACAAAATTAATACCAGGACTTCAGGTTAAGCTCTATTAACAAATCAAATCATATCTATGATGGATGCCTATAAAAGAATAAAAAGGGCCACAGAAGCAATATGTTAGCAAAAGATTTATTCCTTACACTTTCTAAAAAATTGCACACCCCAGAAATCTACTCCTTCCAAAATTATTATCATAGGAAGGCTCAGTTTGCTTGATTAGATTTTTGACCAAAAATAATAAGAAGAATGGAACTCCCTCATGACAATCAGCTAACAACACATTCTTCTGATCCCAGCATGACTTAACAGATGCTGCCTGGACTAATAGTGGAATTCCAAGTTCACGCTCTTTCTTTAATTAGCTTCATGACCTTGGGCAAGTCACTTTACCCCAGGGTTCTCTGCTTCTTCACCTGGGAAATGAGAGTGTTTGGCTCTGATCTTTCAGATTCCATTCTGCTCTAGAATTCAATGATTTATGAGATAAAAATGAGCTTTTTACTGATACATGCAACGGCATGAATGCACCTCAAATGCATTATGCTAAGTGAAGAAGTCAGACTCCAAAGGCTACACACTCTCTGATTACATTCACATGACATTCTGGAAAAGGCGAAACTACAGGGATGGAGAGCAGATCTGTGGTTGCTAAGAATGAAAGGTAGAGGGAGGGTCTGACTACAAAGGGGCTGCAGGAGGAAGTTTGCCTGGCAGCAGAAGCGATGGGACTGTTCTGCGTCTGGGTTGTGGTGGTTCATAGCACTCCGTGTGTGCCAAAATTCCCAGACCAGGAGAACCCCAAAAAGTGAATTTTGTTCTATGTGAATTAAATGATGTAAAAATTTAAAAAACATATTTCTCCAAAGCCAATGCAATTTTTGATGACATAATAATGAAACAGTTTTCCCAAAAGAGCAAACACTGACCTTCTGTATTTGCTATCACCATTTCATTCCAAGACGGGTGAACCAAGTTCATGTCCAAATGATCTGCTTCTTGTTTTTGTGGTGTCAATGTTGTTTTTAATCTTTAGATGGGTATTCTACAGAATCCTGAAAGTGTGCTACATCTAACAATGAAAATGGAGAATGAACCTAGGTGGGAGCAATCCATGGGCTTCCCTGGCCCTGCGTGGTGCTCATGGAATGTTAAAATGCTGTTATTACTCTTGTGATTCATACTGAAGATAGGAGGCACCAATGGCGGCTGACGTGTAATTAGGACGTACTATGTTCCAGACACTGTTCTAAGTGCTTACCAACAGCCTTATTCAGTGCTATAGTAACTCTTAGTTCTCAGAACAATCTGGAAATGGGTTCTATTATCATTCTCATTTGATAGTTGAGAAACTGAATAAACAATTTCTCAAGGTCCAATGGTTAGTAGGTGGCAGAGTCAGAATTCAAACCTAGACAGTCTAACACACTTACACATACATACCGATGGCCCTGCATAGAAAAGCTTTACTTACGAGAACAATTTATTCATATTCTTGGAGGGCCTATAGGTACTACATGGTTCCGCACATTCTTATTTAGGCTTTCTTCAGAAGTTGGACCTTTTCTACTGAGACACACCAGCACCTCTATCTCTGACTAGTCATTTCATGAAGTGTGTACAGCAAAAAGCCTGACACAGATGACTTCATAGTCAGGCACAGTGGCACCGTGATGGCCCCAAGCAAAGCTGGCCTTAGCTTCCAGGGAGCTTTTCTTAAGTCCTCCCAAGACCAGGCAAGAGAGGGCTGAACTTCTCTACCCACCACCACTGAGGGTCTACTTTTTCCTTTTATCATTTTGTTGCTTTATGTACATCTGGGCCTCCAGGTAGAAACTCATCCCAAAGTAGACAAGTGCCTCTTCCTAAAATGAGCAGTTCTCTGCACAAGGCAAAAGAAGCTGTTAGAACCCTTCCAACCAGAAGGGATGGTTAGTAAAAAGTGACCAAGCTGCGTAGGCTGAAGGAAACCAACCAAGAACAACGAGTCCCTTAGACCAGTGGTTCTTAACCTTTTTTGAGGTACTGAACCCACCAGTTTCATATGCGCATTCACCGAACCCTTCTTTAGTGATATGATTTTTTTTTTCCAAATTTAGTTTTGCCGGTGCGAGACTAGAGTTGCTCAACTTGGCATTGTGTATCATGCAGATAGGACACTGACTCCCATCCCGTTCCGTGACACATGTGAATCCATGTTGTACATATTCGTCCGACCACTTTCTTGTTTTGCTCGACATATTTAGTATGGATTAAAATATTAAGAAAGAAACCACACAATGTACAACTACGACAGCCTTTGACTACTGTGCGCACTAAATTCCCCGCAGCACTGGTTGGCCAAGCAATGTAACGTGATCCTCTGCAGCAAGTGATGGCCAAGCGGGGCGTGTCATCACGACTTTACACAAGTGTGTCTTTACCTCCACGGCAGAGGCTTCTCCGAACCCCTGAGACCGACTCATCAAACCCCTAGGGTTCGATAGAACCCAGCTTAAGAACCACTGCCTTAGACAATACATGGAAGGTATTCAGACCCTGGGAACTTGGTATGAATGTCATAGAAAGGCACACGTCACCCATAGAAGGGGCTCTCAACTAGTGAATGGGTTTGTTTAGTCTGCTAATCTCAAGTCCAAGCTAATCATCTGAATGGTTGTTTATGACCAGGACAGGGTTCAAAGAAAGCAGGGCAGGCCTGGCCGGGCCTACACTAGATTGCCACTTCCCCTTTCCTCCATTCTCCGCCCCCCCCCCTCACCTGCCCCCTGGTTCCTGGGACAGACACCCAGCTTCTGTTTATTAGGCTCTCCAAGTCAAACAAGGAAAACCGCATACTTTTATTTATATCCTATCTGTCTCTTCAAACCTGACTGTGAGCTCCAAAAAGGGCAGGGATCATGTCTGTTGTTCATTCTCATATCAGGCTACTAGATCACTTTGGGAATAAAAGCTTTTAAAAAATCAGAGATTAATGGACGTCTTGGAGGGAATGATAGCAACTGAGAGTTCAAAGCCCTGGTCTTCCCTGATGTAGACACGGGGGTTTTGTACCTGGGACTCAACAGGTCCTTCCTTCCTGCCAGGGCGCTGTTACAAAACCTTCAAACCAAATCAACTACCAGTTCACCAGAATCAAGGGCACTTGTTTCCAAAATTCTAATCTGGCTGGAGTGGGGGAGGAGCGTGGGGGGATGGAGAGAGAGGCAGTCAACAAAGCAGTCTTTCTCCAGGCCACCAACCGACTCCCACTCCTCAAAGCAGAATCAGATGAGACACAGGGAGAGGCATGTTAACCCAGAAGCTCTCCTCCAATTAATGTGTTATTGCTCCTTTAAAACCGAGAACAAACGGCCAGGCTGCTCGTGATCCCGGAGGCTGCAGAGCCTAATTGTCACTTAGCCACTTAAATCCCCGCAGCATGGCTCACTCACTCACTCCTTGTGGTTTATCTCTGGGCCAATTACTGCTGTCATTTGCGTTTCAGAATGTGCTGTCAGGGCCCGGCCCAGGCAGCAGTGGAACAGGAAATGCAGGCACAGGGCTCAGGCTCCCAGAGGCCGGTGGAGCCCACACTTCGCTGCTGCCCGCTCTGTTTAGATCAGAGGCTGCTCAGGAAGGCTCCAGAAGGCACGGAGGCTCCCGTTGTGTCTGAACCCGGGTCTGCACTGAGGCAACTGAACACAGGCATAGCAGACGGGCTCTTAAAGGCCCCCGAGCCTATCATAATGACGGGGATGTTCAGGCAGTAGGAAGTGTAGCTGCTGAGCGTGATGGCAGACAAGAGACAAGCAGGGGACCCGGCAAGGATGACTGCCATACATTATTGTGAAATCAAGGCGGGCGCAGTCGCCCAACGTGAAGACAGCTAAGCCTTCGCTTGGTTCTCACTGCTCCTTTATGTCCTCAGATTTCCATGCAGAGGCTTATCTGCCTGTCACATGGCCCTAAGGGTAGGGAGCATGTGAATTTTCTCAGGCAAATCCCGAGTTGAAATATCTAAAAAATATAGGTATCCTAGTGTCCAATTATAGGGTGGTGGCAAATTGGTACTCAGTCACAAAATTTTATTTTTTTAATAGTCTTTTTTTAATGTATTCATTTCAGAGTTGGGGGGGGGGAGAGAAGTAGGGGAAGGAGCAGGAAGCATCAACTCCCATATGTGCCTTGACTGGGCAAGCCCAGGGTTTCAAACCCGTGACCTCAGCATTCCAGGTCGATGCTTTATTCACTGTGCCACCACAGGTCAGACCAAAATTTTATTTTTTCAAAAAGATTCCTTAAAGGTATAACCAGATGTAAATTTTTATAATTAAATCAGGAAAGAAAAGGCTTTGCCAGATCATGGGTCCAGATTTTTAATTTCTGAAAAGCTACCCTTTCTGATGGCTCGGTGGGTCCTAACCACAAATGTCAAGACTCACCTTTCCAAATATTTTGTTTCCTCTGCCTTCCTGGATCAAATCAACATGGCTGTTCACTGCATTGATAAGGCTTGCATCCCAGAAGGTTAAAACCTTCCCTGTTTGCAGAGAAAGAGCCTTCGTTCAAATGTTATTACCCTAGCTCGAGACATCCTTTGGAAGGCACTCAGCCTGCTTTAAGGATACAAACCCAGTTTAAACCCGACCATGGAAAGAAAAGGTTGAGGAGCAAACAGACCGGGCCTTTTCTAGCCGAGCTGCTGCCTGATGAACTTCAGTGGATAGCACGCGCAAGGGCAGCGTGAACCAACGTGGAGGGCAGAGCATCAGTGAGCTGGGTGGATGCCAGCATCTTCGTCTCCGCAGCTCAATAGCAGTGAGGGCGTCCAGCTCGCTCTGCAGCTAGCAGCAAGCTCCCTGTGACATTCCATCCTCTGAAGCCTCAGCTAACTGCAGGAGGAGGCCGGCAGCTAAGGCAGAGCCGGAAGAGACCTGTTTTGGCTGGATCCCCACAGCCCAGTCTGTGGGTCTAAAATAAGATTCCACTTCTCTGCCAATGAGCTTTGCAGACCAGATGATGTAACATGCAGTTGTCCTCCGCTCCATTTGCAGGCAAGGACCATGCACCCCAGGATTTCACCCAGGTAAGGAGGCATTTGGGAGGGGGAGGGAGGGAAGATGGACCGGTCCGCCTACTGTGTGCACAGAGAAGTGCACTGTAATCTCATCTTGTACTGCGCAGAGGAGGGCTGGCCTCGCTGTAGCTCATTGCCAACCTTGGCTGCATGCTCCCCACCGAATACCTGAGAGGGGAATCTGTTCAGTGTGTAAAGAAACAACTGTAAGTTAAATCAAGCTCACCAGGGGCCACCAGTGCTGGGCAGCCACAGGCCGGGAGACTAGAGGGGCCCACACTCATCTTCTCTCTCAGGCCCTCTAATTAAGAAAACCTTAAACTTGGATGCAGTTTGCTCCTTCCTTGCTCCCTTCAGTCATCGCCCTGACCTGTCGCTGATGAAGAGAGGGCACTTCAGGAGAGAAGTTGCTAAGTTAGCTGGTGGCCAGAGGGTAAACTTCCCAATTAAGGGTCCACACAAAAGTAACTTTCTCTTCCTTTGGGCTCTTTGCGTGTTGTTTTTAAAATGCTGTTTCAAACTAAACAAACTATTTAAATACCCCCCACCCTTCCTCCTCTTCCTCCTCCTCCTCTTCCTCCTCCTTCTCTCTCTCTCTCTCTCTCTCTCTCTCTCTCTCTCTCTCTCTCTGTTTCTCAGCTGATCAGTCTGGGTCATGAAGTGTGCAATCCAGGGTCCGAAATCAAAGCCAAAAGTTACTTTACGCAGAAACAAGTTCCTATTCTCGGCCAGTCCCCTGTGAGTGGCAGCCCGGTGGAAGTTTGGAAAGCCGCCACTCACTGCTGAGAACAAAATCCAGGCCAGTCAACATAGGTGATCTGAGCCTCTACATCCACAGAGGAGCGGTCCCCCACAGCCTGGGCTGCCCCTGGCTGTCCCAGGAGCTGCCCCAGTAGCCTCAGACAGTAGCCCCACCTCTCTCAAACAATGTCACAGTCCCTTGCCTGCTGTTGGGAAGCAACATGCTTTTCTTCCATCTCTTTTGTCAGATTCAATTTGGACTGAATGGGAAGGACCAGTGTGCTATTCCCAGCAACTCAGTGGCTATCCCACAAGTTCAGAGCACATCAGTAGAACAGTGGACCCAGGATGCTCTGAGATCATACTGACTGCTCAGCTTGGACCACCCACGCTTCCCTGGGCATCTCCATCAATGGGACAAACCCATGTGTCCAAAGCTGCTTCTATTATCTTCTTCTCCATTGGGACCCTTCCGTCTATGACACCACCTGCACTTGGGATGGGCTAGGGAGTCATACATTACTGCTTCCTGTCCTCCCCTCCTACAGCCATCTACAAGCTTTCTGAATGTCAGTTCACACACATCTCTCAAATTCATTTCCCCGAATTCGGAGATCAGGCCCATGCCCATCCCTCCTTATTAACCCTCAGCCAGGAGGGACCCAATACATAAATCTAATTGTTATCTGGGGTCCCTCTGCCCTGCCCTCCAAGCCCCTCAGCATGATATGCGGGAACCTGTGTGGCTCCTACTGTCACTCACTGCAGCGCAGACCTGCACTGAGCACATGCCCCACCAGGATGCTTTCTGCCACCCTGCTCAGGCTCCATCCTCCCCACAGAACTGCCACGCCCACCCTTTCATCCAGCTAATGCCTAGGACTGTGCCTGGGCAGCATCTTTCTTTGCCTCTCCACCTCCAGACTAGGCTATTTGCCATTCCTCTGGGCCTTGTATGCTGACACACATTTCTGTCACTGAATCTGGTTTCTTAAGGTCAGCTTAGGGGCGAGGGAGGCTGTGCAATGTCTGTCCGCTGTCTCAGCAGGCGGTTACGTTCAGCTGGGCAGCTGTTAGACACAGTAGGCTCTCGGTCATTGGCATCCTGCATTTTGTACTCCGAGATTCCCAGCTAATGCCATCTATTACCACAGAGCAGTCGATACTTGAGTCTGAATTAGATCCATTTCGGTGTTTTCTATTTAAAGAAGAAAGACTCCTAGATACCGAGTAGAATCACGTCGATGTAACATACTTTGGCCACTTGTGTTCTCTGCGTGCTTCATAATGCAATGGAACAGAAAATGATGACGAGGACAATGCTGTGAATCATGACAGGAAACTGGCGATGATTAGCCATCCTTTTATTCTGAGGCTGTGTAGTTGCTTAAAACAGTCCACGACAATGAGTCACAAAATGACAGCTCACTTACCTTGAAACCTTAACTAACCAGAACACAGCCTGGAACCCCGATCGAACACTCCTGAGAGGCCAAACTATCAGACAGTGCACACCGGAGAGCTGGGGGAGAACTTTCTAGGGTCATCAGGTCTGTCCCCAAACCCCTATGTTTCCGCTGTACCTCCACCTCCGATGTTCTGCGCTTTCTCATTCTCCAGCCGCTGCAAGTTCCATGTAAAATAAGCGGCAGAGAGGCGAGGCGAGGCGGCAAGAGGATCCCAGGGACCCGCATAGCAGTGGCGGGCGGTACAGGCACAGAAGAGGTGACACAGCACACAGCAGCAGTCTGGGGACACTTCGTGTTTATGGACGATGAGTTCCACACACATTAACAGACCCTAGTAACACCATCTCACAATAGGGGTATACTATTTACCCTCGTCACAATGACTGAGACAGCGTGAGTGGAATTCTCTCCAATAGTCTCTCTACTTGAAAAGAAAAGAAAATGCAGAATATTTTAAGAATTTTTACCAACATTTTTTTTTTAAGTTTTACCTTTCCCTGGGATCAACTGTATTTGCCTGGAAATGTTACTGCTGAGATACCTGGGAAGTAAGCCACTGGGTCACTTCATCCGACGTGACTCTCTGGTCAGTAACTGAGTGAGTCCCAGGCCTGGCCCACCACGAGTGTCTGACCTACAACAACTCAACCCCCTAGAGAATTCATCTGTGTGTGCAGCTTTAATTCGAAACACAATGAAACAGGAAACCCCATCTGCCAAAAAAAAAACGACCAAATACAGCATGTCCCTCACCTCCCCATCCATGCAAAACACTAACGGACTAAGATTTAGATTCAGGTCAAGAGCACAACAGATCAATCTATTTCAAGGCAGGTTCTACATGCAAACAATTTTCTTCTGGCCTTGATGACTCTCGCTCCTCTCTCTCTCTCTCTCTCTCGTCCTCTCTCCCACCACCTCTTACCACCTTGCCTCAGACCCTCAAATGTACAGGAGCAGCTCAGCCGAAGGAAAAGGTGAAGGGGGGTTGTGTTGACTTCCTGCCAGTCACATGGTCATCACTTCCTTAGTGATTCAGCAGGTGCCACCCACGTAAATCCAAAGAAGAAGAGGAGGATGAGAGAGACACGATTATTTGTCACAAAAGAGTTTGAAATGGGATCAAGAGTAAAGGCTGTTGGATTAGAAAATATTAAAAGAGACATTTTTTTAAAAATTAGGTTATGACAAGAAGAAACACAGAAAGGGGAAAGTTAGGGTGGAAGGTGGGCAGGGGAAAAAATAAAGTGTTAATCTTATGAACAGTAGGAAAGAGTTAAGTAAAGAGGATGATGGGAAGAAAGCTAAAGTCTGGCCACTTATCTGACCATTCCTGAAAAACCAGAAATTTCACCGCTGCATCTCCTAGTTCACTTTTTCTTCCCTTCCCCGTGATGAGAGGGAAGTGAATGCTTTCAGCAAGACGAGAGACATTACTACGATATTCCTAATATTGTATTTCTACCAAATGTTTCCAAACTGGCACAGGGTACAGAGCATTAACCAGCTATCAACAACTGGTCTGGCATTATGTCAACTGCCTCTATTAAGAAACTTACCTTGAAAATAACATTGTTAAAGCTAAAAACCTTTAAGCCATATATCTATACTTAGTCTCCATGACAGCTGACAACAAAGTAGCGGACCTGAGAGAAATAAGCCCTAGTCATTCATTTACTCAACATTGATTGAGCACCTATTATGTGCTCGGACCAGGGAGTTCTTAGAAGAGTCCTCACATTTTTCAAATTGAAGTAAATTTTCTTTTGCACATATGAAAGGTGTTAATTATACCCAAATGACATTCTGCTAAAGAATGTGATCGTGTAGTATACTCCAAAGGGTCAAAGGGTTTAAGAGCTATACAAGTCCAGGTTCAAATCCCAGCGGCAGTAGATGCAAGGTGCTTGTCCTTGAGCAAGTTACTTAGCTTCTCCAGGCACTGATTTCTGCATCTGATTAATGAGGGCTGGATTTCACTGATATGTGAAGATTAACTGAGACATCAGATGTCAAGCGCCTTTCAGAACCTGGCCCATAGCATGTAAGCAATCATTCATTCAGTATACAATGAGCATCTACTACATGCAAGCTCTGTTCTAGCCATGGAACCTGAGCAGCATAAAGGAGGAGCAAGATCCCTCCTCTCTCCATACCATCCATCACCAGGACTTCTCAAGGGCTCTGAAAACCTGTGAACATGAAACAGTGGATACGGTACCAATCCTCCCAATGCCATTATTTTCCAATCCCATTGTGATCTGCACCAAGAATTACATTTTCAGGAGATCTAGCCTGCAGCCGTGAGTGCCATGCCCTTGGGCACAGAGGTCCTATGGCTCCTGGTTCACATCAGGCTGTTCACTTGAGAACCCAAAGGCTGAGGAAACAACCCACACCTTGGCCATTGGGGGTTTAGGCAGAAATAGAATTCTTTTAAAGTGAGAGCTGGGTTGATACTTAGACAGACTCCTGCAGGCATTCCTACCAGGATCATCTGGGGCCAATGTTTGAATCAACCGAGCTATCCTCAGCACCTGAGGCCAATGCTTGGACCAATTGAACCACCGGTTACAAGAGGGGAAGAGAGAGAGGAGAGAGAGAGAGAGAGAGAGAGAGAGAGAGAGAGAGAGAAGGGGAAGAAGGAGAGGAAGAGAAGCAGATGGTCGCTTCTCATGTGTAACCTGAATGGGGACTGAACCTGGAATGTCTGCATGTTGGGCTGATGGTTTATCCACTGACCCAAACAGACAGAGCTCAGAAATAGAATTTAAGAGACACAGATCGTTGTCTCTCTTACCTTTAGCTCTCAAAACAAGAAAGGTGACTTAATTTGGGTGGGACAGAAGGATATATAGAGGAAGTTCCCAAATGAACTGCTACCTTGTTTCTTGGACTCTGAGTCACTTTTACTTTTCCTTCCCAGCCCTCCCTGGTGTCTTTGGTGTGTTCTATGTGGCACAATAGGTTCTTTGTTTACAAGATTCTAATGCGCAATAAAACCGGTGTTTAGGCCAATAATTTATGCACAAAAAAGAGACAGTATCAGGTAAACTAAGATGAATTGTATATTTTACTTTCTTATCTCTTAACAAGTCAATGTACTTGGTCAATTAAAGAAACTAGCTAAAAATTTTGTTTTAAAACTATATTCAGGTGGGAAGTATGTAATTAATACACACACACACAAACACACACACATTACACAACTCAAGGGCATTTTTAAAAGCCTTAAACAAAATTCTGTCCTCTATTTTTGTTATTGGCTTTAACCATCCACCTCGTCTCATGAGTAAGAAATTTCCAGTTATTTTCAACTGGTGAGGCAATGAGGTTTTGTGGACTGTCATAGCTGCTTCGTGGCCAAACACACTTGGCTCTGAATCTCAGTCCTACTCGCGTCTAGCTATCCAGTGTCAAGCAGGTTCTTAAATGTCCCAGAGCCTTCGTGACCTCTTCTGAAAGATGGATTTTTGAGAGACATAAATTAGATAAAGGTTATAAGCAGACTGTTTGGACATAGGTTAGGCAGTCAGGAAACGTTGTGCCCCCACCCCGTCTTCCAGCCCATCACACGCAAGACCTTTCTCTCCCGTTCTATTGCCCAGCAACTACTCCCCTGGACTACGGCCCGGCCCTCTAACCGGCTTCTCAGCCTCTTGTCTGTGACCCCTCCCATCCAGCCCAAGCCTTCATTAGCAACAGCATTCAGAATGAGAAATTTGATCACGGCACTGCTCTGCCACAAATCCTTCTACTGCGATTACATTCAGAATAAATCTGCATTCAGAGCAAAGTCCACATGTCCCCAACCCATCTGCTCAGCCTTGCCTCCCATGACCACCACACCTCTGCCCCCTGAACAATCGCAGCCCCCACATTCCAGGCTCCCAGCCATTGTTTGCGGAGCACGCCATCTGCTCTGGTGCCTGGACTCTCCCTGCCCCTCCTCTTGGATGCCATCCCAGTCTACCCCCTCCCATCTCTAGAGACCACCAGCCTTCTCGAGGCTCAGCTAGCTCAAAGGTCACTTCCACTTTGAAACCCTCTCTGATTTCCCTGGCTCCACTCACCCTTCAATGGTACCTTGACTCAGTTGTGTTACTTGTGCTTCCTGTTCTGCAGTTATCCATATCACATCCGTGATGGACTTCCACTGAACCATTCGTTCCTCCGTGATAGAGAACAAATTTCATTCATTTTTATATTCCCACATTTTATCACTTCTTACATGAAGAAGGTAGAACCAAAAAGTAAAAACAGGACAAGATGCTTCAAATTCTATCAAAAGAAAACTAAAATGCACTGGAAATTAAGTCTTTAGTGTATTAAAACACACACACACACACACACACACACACACACACACATACACACACACGATTAAAAACTCCAGCAAACCACTGAGATATATGCCATCTGTGGAGGATTAAAAATGGTCACAAATTCTTTGATCCGTCTCCCATTGACAGGTGAGTCTAATTCCCTCCCTTTGAATATGAGCCGCCTGTAACCGTTTTTGACCAATAGAGTGACATTCTGCCACTGCCAACCCTAGCATTTAATATGACTAACAGCTTTGGCCTTGGTCTCTTGAAACCCTGCGCCTCCCTGTGAGTAACCTGATTACCCTGGTAGAGAAATCTCACAGAGAGGCCCAGAGTCTACACGAAGAGGCTGAGGGCCCCAGGGGAGATCAGCCTTCCAGGCATCCTTGCCAAAGTACCAGCCAGGTGAGTAAAACCAGACCAGACCAACCACTAACTGAATACCACTGAATGACTAGAGTCAGTGCTGCACGGAATAGAAGAATCACCTAGCCAATTCCCGTTCAAAGTCACAACCAGCAAAATCGTGAATATAATTAAATGGTGGTTAGTTTAAGCCACCAAGTCCTAATGTGGTTTGCTAGCAGCAATAGGTAACTAGAACAGCATCTTAATCACTTCTGGCTCAGCGTCCTAGCCTACCTAATAGAATACCTTTCTTCCAAAGGGAATACTTCTCTCACTTGTCAGTCGATAAACATGCGTATTACAACCCCAGCTGCCCTAGAGCCTGGTACAGCTCTCCTCTCCTCTACTAGGTGATCAGCAACTTGAGAGCAGTTTCCACGTCTGACACCATACCTTCATCCCACAGGATGTGGCACACAGCAGGTGTTCCATCCTGTTTGTTAGAGGACTTGATTTATTGACTGCCAGCTTAATAAAGAGCACTGCATTACAAAACCTGGAGGTACAGAGCCCTAAGCGCTATTCTTTGAGAAGGGAAAAGACAGACTCATCACTAATATGTGGACAGATGTACTGAACAGACAGCTTCAGGAACAAGCCGGTAGGACACTGCACAGGAAGCCTGCAGGAGTCTCTCCTGGCCATTCTTTCCCCACCCACACCTCTGAGCACGTGAGGACGAAATCCCAGTGCCCTAGCTCACCTAGCTATCCAAGGGGGAGAATCGTCCCTGATACCCTGATACCTGAGACCAGCATAAATTAGAAAGAAAACGAGATAGAAAGTATCTTCAGTTCCTTGGCCAAACAGTGCTAGGTAAACTCAAGATACTATCATTATTTTGCAGCTGTATGCGATTCTGTACATAATAGGGTCTGAATTAGCCGATGAAGTTCCATGTGCTGGATCAGCTAAGAATCGGTTTGGAATTTACCAGATTTCCCTTTCACTGTCTTAAGGAACAGCAGATAAAACAACAATGAAATATATGGAGACCTCAACAAACTTTTCAAGGAGGTATATAACCTGTGTCGTAAGTCTAGGTTTTCTACAAAACATCAGGCAGGCAGAACATGCTGGGAAATTTAGAATTGTATACAGGGTCAGGCCAAAGGAGGTTTGCAGGTGGGAGTTTGTGAAACAGTTTATTTTTGCATTGTTATTTATTGATTATCGTATTATTCTGCGTATGAACAGCTGTAAACCTTCTTTTGTCCACCCTGTCTATTGCCCACCCTGTCTATACCTAATGGTTTGTGTTGTTTTGTTATCATGCTGCATACTCACAAAAGGCCTGAGCTGTTAGAAAGTGGGCGTTCATTCCTCCACACACGAGATGACGTCCACTGAGGCTCTATGCTGACTGCATTGTGTCGTTTCTCAGACAACCCTAAGATGCAGGAACGGTCTCTGACTCCATCTTAAACATAGAAGGGGAACTTGAGGCCTGGAGAGATTTTGTAATTCTCCTGTATTAGTTCACTACCGCTGCCATAACAAAGTACCACAGACTGACGGGCTTAACAGAAATTTATTTCTCACAGTCCTAGAGGCTGGAAACCAAGCTCAGGGTGCTGGCAGGTTTGCTTTCTGCAGAAGCCTCTATCCTTCGCTTGCAGGCGGCCCCCTTCACGCTGTGTCCTCACGTGGCCTTTCCTTTGTACAAGCAGGCTCTCCTGGTGTCTCTTCCTCTTGTTGTAAGTCCACCAGTCCTACCGGATCAGGGCCCCACCCTTTGACCTCATTTAACTTTCATTGTCTCCCTAAAGGCACTATCTCCAAATACAGTCCCATTGGGAGTTAGGGTTTCACGCTATGAATTTTGGGGAAGACCTGTCTGTCTACATCTCCCCAGACCACGAAGGTAGTCAGTGGTGGAGCTGGGGTGTACATCCTAGCTTCCTGCACTTCTTATGATCCGCCCAGCTGTGGTCTGTGATGTGGCATGCACCAGCAGTCCCATGGCCTGGTGATATTACCCATTGCCCAAAGTAAAGGGAATGAAGGCCAGAGAAGGGATATAAAGGAGAGGAAGGTGAAATGCAGGAAGACAGTGTAAAATCCAGAGAAACGGACCCTCAGCAAAGCAGGGAAGGGGCTTCACACCAGACCTGTCCTTCCACCGCCAGGAGCCCTCTTCCCGACCCCACGATGCTGGCTTTGCGGCAAGAGCAGAAAGTCCCCCAGCTTCTCAACAGGTGAGGAAGGCCTGGGGACCAGTGCTTGCTTCCCTACCAGGACCTATTGGCAGGGCACAACCCAATGATGTGCTTTTTGCAAAACTACAAAATAATACACATTTTTCAGTTTTTCCATCACATTTTTGCACCCCGCCCTTCCACAAAAATGTCAGAGACCCTCTTGCAGTACTACATAGCTCACAAATGCAATTAATAAAGATCTTCTGATTAGCTAAAACATGTTAAATCCAAAAAAAGCAAGACACGCTTCCCTCTTTCTCTCAGATAATGCAAGGAAGCAGCTTATATTTATAAAGCACGGGCTTTCAACTATATTGGATTTTCCTTTTGAAAAGAACAATGATTTAAAGTGGCTGCTATCAGAGAATTGTTAGGTGCACTCAGCTGGGTATTTGTGTTTTGAGGGTCTTAATTGGAACTCCTATTGTTGTTGTTTGTGTCCATGTTTGTTTGGGTTCTGAGGGCCACTGAAATTGAGGCTTCGTCCAAGATCAAACCGGCCTGTTGGAGATGCAACTCTACAGACAGAGTTAAGACAGGCTGAAGTATTGTTTTAAAAGCATACGGAAAAGGGAAATGGTTTTCCTATGTGAATCGTGCTACAACAAATAGGAGACACAGCAGAACTGATGGAATGAGAAGAAATCCATGTGGTCCCCACAACTTCGCTCTCGAGGACTCTGCAGGACAGATAGGGTCTGGCTTTACCAGCTGTCCCAAGACACTGACAGCTACCTCTGCATCATCTTCAACTGCGCGGTACGTCCGATCAACATGTACACCAGGAAAGCAGTTTTGGCTTCCCCACGGCAGAGATTACATTTCGGTGGGCAGGCCAGCCCAGCCTCCTGGTCAGGAAATGACTCGAATGATAATGTTCTCCAAATTTTTTTCCCAGTAAAGATACAGTATGCACTGTTACACACACGCGGGTAATGTCTGTTCTCAGAGTTATGTTCATTTGGTACCAAAAGCCAATAATACTGCACATTAAGTAAGAGAATTAAGGAATCGTTATAAAACATTTCTTTTAACCAATCAAAAGAATTTCAAGTCACATACGTGTTTTTAACCAGTATATTTTAATAGTCTCCTAGGGGCACTGTCCTTCATCTAAGATAATAATTCAAAGCCTTTTCACACTTTCTATCTAAACTTTCTGAGTGGGTGTCGAGAATTCAGGTTGCCTATGCAAGGAGCAAAAGACAGCCCTGATAGTTCCACCAGGGCCCCTGCTCCACAGAGTATATGTTGGGCAGATAAAATATATTATGCTCACTTTGTTAAAGATGGCGCTGCCTACATGGAAGTTCGTTGATATTAATGTTTGTTCTGGGACAGGCTGTGGGCAGGCCGGGTCATTATAGCCTAAGGCTTAGTTTTAAGAGTAAGGTCTTCTCCACACCCTTGACTGATTGGATGATGTAGGGTGGTGCACTCTCCTGAGGAATCCCATTGTGCCTTGGATGGGTAGCTTTGTATTGGAGACTTCCTTGTTTGTGTAATTGGATTGGAGGTTTTGATTCTACATTATAAAGTGGGGCAGGCCAGTAGCTTGCTCTCTCTTGGTTACTGAGGTATTACAGAGGAGAGCAGATGAAGGCCACATGGAGGCCAGGAGAAGCAGCCAAGATGGCAGAGTGCTGAGGGAGAAGCCAGTTTGTGCAGAGTTTGTGTAGAGAGAAGGAGATGGGAAACAGAGGTGAATAAGTCTGGTGAGCTAGAAAACTTTGATGCTAGGAAACTCGGATAAGTCAGTAGCTTTGTGAGCACTGAATGAGTGGGTTTAGGAGCCCAGTGTGTGTTTTTGCTTGCCCGCCAGGTATAAGCTAGAATTAAAGCTGATGGCTCACCAGTTTTTGGCTCCGTTGTTTCATTACCGACTGTTCGAATCTAATGTGAACCTGCACAGGTCAGGCTGCTGTGATGGTGGCCCTGGCTACTGGCTTTACAGTATATCCTAGGGCCCTTGTCCTGAGGGTCCTTGACCACATAAAGCCCTCCGCTCCCTGCAAAGCCACCCTTCCAGCATATAAATTCCTCATTGGGGTCCTTGAGTCCTATCGCGAAGGACATATTGTACAAAATAAAATCCTCTTCTGCTGATTCAAATTTTCGGACAAAGCATTTTATTTTTAACTTGAGAAAAAGCCCTTGGATATGATGATCCAAATCATCATGGCATTAGATTCAACCAGGACACTACCTTATCATGGTCTAAGCCTGCCACTGCATTTCAAATTCTCACCGGGTCCCGTTCCACATGTTCAGAACTAAGTAAAGTGCAGGTAAGTGTCGAGGGCCCCTCCAGAACCTCTCAGTGTCTTGCCCAACCAATAACAGGAATGAAACATGAGAAGACAAACAGGTCAGCTCTCCTTCTGTCCTGACTACCCAGGATTACTCCCTCCAGGGCATTTCCAAGTTAGATCACATCCATTTCTCTTGTTTATAAAGCCTGGCATTGATAAAGTCTAACAAACAGCAGCCTACTTAAACAGCTTAATTGACAAATTAATAAGTGAGCATATAACTCTCAGAAGTTGCTCGTAGGGAATACAGAGGGAAAGAAAAATGATACCATGTTCCACAGTCTGGTCAATACATGCATGACACATCAAACAAATGACGGGGATACTACCTATTGGTGCTGATGGAAGTCCTGCGCGATCCTGGTAGGCAAACACCCAATGAAATAACTAGGGAGACATTTCTGTCCTTGAAAACAATAGAAATGGATATGAGGTAGCTATAGTTTTACAAATTAAAAATAAAAAGATCTTAAAGGAGCTAGCATGTTTCTTCTACTTCAATCTTCCTAATCCCTCTTTTAAGACTCCTTACCAATAATTCTATCACTCTTCATCATGCTGTACCACTAGGGACAGTCATCCCAAAAGGAAGGAATCATCTGTCATCTTTATTTCAGGGTATTTCTTTGTAAAAATGGATTTTTCTTAAAAAAGAAGAAGGAAATGAAGAGGAAGAAGGCGAAGAGGAAGATAAGAAGGAAGAAAGAAGAAAGAACAGCAAAAGAAAGCCTCTTTAGACATGTAAAAAAAATTGGGGAAGAGGAAGCTCATTAATTTTCCATTTCCTGTTGTTTCAAAAAATCTTTCTCTTGATTAGACATTTCCTGCTTGGAGGCAAAGGTAGGTTGACTAATCCTTCTATTCAGGTAGGTTGACTAATCCTTCTATTCAGCCCTGGGTGCTCCAGATCTATTCTTTTCATTCCAATTGCTTCTGCCTGTCATAAGCCCTATTTCTGGTCAATGCATCTGTAGTGCTCCAGAGTAAATTTCCTTACATAATGCACAAGGTACATTGCCATATGTACCAGTCTTAGCTGTACCAACCCAAAAGACGCATTCATTCCCATGTGCACGCACACAGCCACAGACAAGTGAGCTATGAAAGTCAAGAAGAATCCTCTTTATGCACAACTGGGACATAAAACTCTGGTTTCTTTGTCCAAAACACAACAACAAACAGGTACTTCTAAACCCCTCCAAAGTACCAGGATTTGAAGCCTTACACTTACAAATTAGTTCAGTGAGACCTGGAGACTGATGCACACCAACACTCCATTTCATTTCGGTTTCTTTGTTTAAACGGACTTCTCTTAAAAAAAGAAGGAAATGAAGAGGAATATGGAGAAAAAGGAGGAGGAGGAGATGGAGGAGGAAGAGGAAGAAGAAGAAGAAGGAGAAGAGGAAGATAAGAAGGAAGAAAGAACAGAAAAAGAAAACCTCCTTAGATATGTAAAGAAATTAGGGAAGAGGAAGCTCAAATTAATTTTCCATTCCTTTTTTCTTTTGAAAAAGCCATTCGAAAAGTACTGATCAACAATCACAGCTTGAGAACAATCCATTATTTTACTTTTCTTGACCTAAAATAAACAAGGCTTAGCAAAATCCTGAGATTAAGTTCTAGAATGGTATCTATTAGTCAAGGAGTTAGGTTTAAAAAGGGTGGTGTCTTTATGAAAACAAGAAAACAAAGAAGCAGAGCATTTAGGAACATTAGTGAATAAAAGACTAACATCTCCATTAGGTATACAAACTATAGGATGAAGACATATTGGTCCACGGTTAACACAGAGACTGAAACTGAGTCTAGTTTTCAATCAGCAAAGTGGCTTAACGCTGAAAAACCATCAACACTGAGTCCCTTGAACATTACAAATCTTCATCTTAATTATTTCAATTCTTTTCCTGGGAATGATGGGTGGCCAGACTCTTTAGTTATTCTGCCTAATAACTCCTTTTATTTAGTCTCAAACTATGAATTGAAAAAATGCTTCTTTAGGTAAATAAAAGAACCTTGAACCAGAATAATGAAAGAAAAAAATGATGGCAGGGTGAGTAAAAAGATATTCGGAAAAAAGAGAAGGCACTGAGAGACTGATAGACATTAAAACAAAATCTAGAGGGCACTATCACACAAGTCAACAATCTCTAGCTGATAAGAACTTAAAAGGCAACAACCACAATCTTTGAACCCCAAATCACACATGTAGCAAAAGCTATCCCGGGCTATTCTATGCTATCCCTATAGAATCACCTTATACACCTTTCCCCTCTCTCATCCCTCAACTAATTAACAACCCGCCCCTCCCCCCCACACACACACACCATTCCAGAATGTGCTATGGCCTTATTCTTGTGTCTTTACTCATGCTGTTCCCTCACTGTGGCCCCCTTCCTCTTCATCTACCTTCAGGTGATCTGTTCTACCTCTAATAACCAGTTCCATCATGAGCTCCATTTGGAAGTCAGATGCCTCCTGATTGGTACCTGTTAGTGCCTTTGTCTATAACCACACTTCACAGACTATAGTATAATCATTAAATGCTTCCCAGACTCTCCAATGAATCTATGACTCCTTGAAGGCAAAACTGGTCTTGTATATCTCTTGAAACCACATGGTGGGAAAAGCTGCATGAAGTCTAAAGTATTGGTTTTGTCAGGTTTCTTACTTACGAAATGATAATGGTATATGGTCCTCCCAAGATGACTGGGAAGAGTAAATACTTTAGTTACCTAGCACATACTAGGTACTCAACAAATGTTAGAACTTCTTCATTTCAAGTACCAGTGCAAGCAAAATGTGAGGTCTAAGTTGGCTTCTTTAAATCCAGAGCCCCTTTAAAACTCAAATTCTCCTCACCCAACTTCCCACTAGAGTAGCTTCTTCAGTAAACATCTCTTTCACCCAACCTCCCCCTCCCCTTAAGCAACTCCCCCCACCCTGGGAAGGTTCTAAGAAATGTCCTTAAGACAAGGCCATCATGAGGGACCTGAGGGTTGGGAAAGGGAGACAGTCTGTAACCAAGGAAACAAACCCGATATGCTAATCTAAATATGTCCAAGTAAAGGCAACCCAATGACAGCATATGCCTGTAGGAAGCCCTCTATCTATCGCTCCCTCCTGCAGCTAAGTGCTGACACCTTTTGTTGGTCTCAGCCCGCTTGCACCCAGGTGCTTTTAAAATAAACTTTCCTTTTGGAACACACTAGCCTGGTGTTTTCAGTTCGGCCCCCATGGTTTCTGCCTTTCACAAAATACTTACCATGTAGTACAGGTCCAACATGCATGTGGGTTAAACCGAATTGCCAATACTCTAACTGATCATTACATGTCAATGGCATTGAAAGGTAGTTTTACCTACTTTTGTGAACTTAGATTTCAATACTGAAGACTATGCCAAAGAAGATATCCCAAGTAAAATGTCAGGTGCTGTGGCCATACTGCCTGACTCAGGAGCCCACCAGGAAAGACCAGATGCCTCATCTGTTATGGATGCCGGACTCACCCATGAACAGACTGTTCTGCCCAGGAACGTGGCTTTTTAAACTTCACAGTGTCCTTTTCCTCAAATATAACATGGAAATAAAAACATTCATGATTTTCTTCGTCTTATTTACCAAGACAATATGAGTAAATAAGAACTATAAAGCTAGTTTCAACCTCTTGAGACAAGGCACTACACACCAGACACACACACACATACACACACACACCACACACACAGACCACACACACCACACACATACACATGCTACACACACCACACATGCCACATACACGCCACACACACTGCACACACACCACACACCAAACACACCACTCACACATACCACACACACACAAACAGCACACACCAAACACACACACCACACACACTGCACACACACTGCACACCACACACACCACACACCACACACACACCGCACACAGCACACACGCCACACACACACCACATACCACACACACAGCACACACACACAGCACACACCGCACACAGCACACACGCCACACACACACCACATACCACACACACACAGCACACATGCCCCACACACACCACATACCACACACACACAGCACACACACACAGCACACACGCCACACACACACCACACACGCGCCACACACCACACACACACACCACACACACTGCGCACGCACACACCACACATATACACACACGCCACACATGCCACACACATGTCATACACACCACACACATACACACATGCCACACACACGTCACATACACACCACACACCACACACACCACTCACACATACCACACACACACACAAACAGCACACACCAAACACACACACCACACACACCACACACATGCCACACACACACCACATACCACACACACACCACACACCACACACACACACGCCACACACACACATGCTATACCCTTTGCTGCTAGTATTTAAGGATTTCAGTTCAAGGCATTTATAAATTTTAAAGACAGACAGAAGACCCTGAGAAAAGAGAAGAGGGGAGAAAATGGGGAAAATAAAGGAAAAGGGTGGTGACTGTACTTGACAAACAGGAACCTCTTCTTATTTAAATGCACCCTCCGCATGTTAAAGACTTAGTCCAATGTGCACAAGTGAGTCTAATTCTGTACTCCACATAACACTTAAAGTGCTGTCTTAGAACCCTAAAATGATTTCTCAGCACTTCTTACTAAAATTCAGTGATGCTCCCTGGAAAAAGGAGGACTCCCACCTCGTGCAGAACCAGTTCCCTGGCCCCCAAGCAAAGCTTCTAGACCACATGGGGTCCCTTTACCTCTTCTGGGGCCACCACATTATCGCATTAGCTCGAGGGGGAAGCAGAAAGGCCTCATGCTAATTATGTGTACGCAGGTGGAAGCGCAACATCCGGAAAACATTTTTTCCTTTTAATAATCCACTTTCATCTTATTAATAAAAAAGTGAAAAGTCCAGCTTCTTTAGAACCACCCAGTGCTTTAACAGAAACCTTTTCTTCAATGAGGCTAGCTTTTCTCCAGCTGATCCTATAAACACTGCTGACAATTTTTTCCTCAGTGCCTCTAACATATTTTCACTTAGCACCAGTTTGATGTATAAGATCTGACAGCCCGGCAGTTATAGGCCACCTGCATCACTGTCGCCATGACAACAGTGAAAGACAATCCATGATCCCATGCCCTGGTCACACGTTTCAATACAGCTTATCTGTCCAAAGCCACCGAGTCTAATGGAAGAGAGTAATTACCATCTTCCACTCATTGTCAAAATTCCCACCATATAATGCTCTTCAAAATTATTTTATTCCTCTCACATGACTGCTTTGCAAAAACTAAAAGAAACCTTAAGTGCAAAGGGGGGTGGCGGGGGAGAGAGAGGAGGCTGTGACTGGTATAAATGTAGCTAACTCCACGTGAACTGTCCCCTTTGCAGCCAGAGAAAGCACCAGCCAGCAAGGGAGACACATAAACATCTCCAGTTCACTGAAGACCATCTTAAGACTTTTGAAAATCTGAGTAAGAAAATTAGAAAAATGTACCCATTTCGGCCTACTCTAAAAGCATTTTCATCACTACCATGGCAAGCCTTGCGCAAGTACCGCAATCTCCTGACTGTATACAGCGTGTGGCAGTCACAGGGACCCTGAATGGTACGGCAGCGCGTGAGGGTGAAAATTAGGATACGCAGAGGTCTTCAGTATGGACACTTGTCCCGCAGTCACTGTCTTCCAGTGTTTTCTGTCCCTCTCCGTTACACTCAATTACAAAAATGGGCCGTCGCCTGACCTTAGGACTCGTAACCTCACACTCTCAGTGGTGGGTCCAACACGGTCTTAGAAAAGTCTCATTCAGACAGTATTAGAAAGTAAACTTAGGCCGGCAAATACTTTTATGGAAAAAACCTTGTGGGGAAAAGTAATTCCAGAAAGAGGAATTCAATTTAAAGGGAAAGTCAAAAGTCACATGGACATGAAAAGCAAACCACCTAGAGCACAAAATGGACAAAAGGGCACAGAAAGATAACCTTCTGGGACCAGCGGCCCAGCTCTTAGTAAGGCTGCTCCACTCTACTTGAACCTCAGTCATTCTTGTAGAGATCAAGTCATACCTGTAGTCTATGCAGCAACTCCCCAAAAAGCCATACAAAGTGGTTCCCAGATTTGTGGTTAACATTAACTACTCCTATTCAGAGAAATAAAGCAATTTCATATGATCGAATATACACCAGTCCACAAAGGGACCCAAGTAATGTCATTTTAAGTATAAAAAAAAACTCTTAAGACTGGTATTTGTACACTTGTCAGAAGGAGCCTGAAATGTTTTATTTAGGTTTAAATCCTGAAAACCACAGCCATAAACCATTTAACCAGCTGTCAAAACACTGTAGCTGTGAACTAACATCACCTACACCAGGTATTAAACACAGCTTTATGTACTTTGTGCAACGCACACGGAAAGCCTGACTCGTCAAAGGCCCCTGCAACACAGCCACTGTACTTGATGGTTGGTGGACAGGCCTTTTATCTTCTTACTCGTGACCATCGCTGTTCATTAGCAGATCTCAGAGGCAGCATGCCAAGGTTGGTACGAGATGAAACGGAGACCGAGCCCCAGATGGAAAACTTCAAGCGTCTGCGTCATTTTCTATAGATGCTGGCAAACTCAGGGGTGTTGCGTAATCACTAGTCCAAAGGTCAACCTACACCAGAGCATTCCAATCAATTCTGACAACGTATTACACTTTGATGAACCGTTTTCATTGAATCATGTGTGGATCAGTCATCCTAGCTTTGTCCCCTACCCGTTATGGTGGAATTTGAAAAACATTTAGGTAACATGGGTTAGATGACTATGCGTCTGGGTAGAATAGAGCTAGAAAACTCAAGCTACCATTGGCAAAGAAATTTCCTATCTAATACTCCTCCCCCACCACACACTGATACTGTGGGAGGCGATCTAACTTGTAACATTCTTCTGTAATGTCTTTGGAAATATTCAATTAAAAGGATCTTCTCTACCATACCACCTTATCCGAAGAGCAAACTGGTTTGGAAACCTCCTCTGGAGGAAGCCAAAAGCTCCTACAACCCTTGCAACTTGTCCATTCCTGTAAACCCAGCCTTCAGCCTTGCCTGGCTCTCCTCAGCAGTGATCTTCTTACTCTTGACAGTTCTGAAGATTATGGCCCGTTCCTGTATAGAATGGCCCTCCGCTTGGGCCTGTCTAATATGTTCTCGAGATTAGATTCAGGTAATTTTTTTCAGAACGCAGAATAATTATTCTGTGTCTTCAACGCATCTTAAGGCACATGATGTTGGTTTGTCTCTATTTTGGCAGTTTTAATTTGGATCATTTGGTTAAAGCAGTGGTTCTTAACCTTTTTTGAGGTACCGAACCCACCTTCTTTAGTGATAAATAAAATATGATTTTTTTCCAAATTCAAGACATAGGTATATGTTTTTTAAATGGTGCACAAAATGAGCCGTGCATGAACATCACCTTGCTCAAAGAACAAAACCAACAAAGTGCATGAACTCACAACAAATTACAGTATTACTTTATTCTGGCCTCCACGGCAGAGGCTTCTCCGAACCCCTGAGACTGACTCATCGAACCCCACGGGTTCGATAGAACCCAGGTTAAGAACCACTGGGTTAAAGTGATATTCCCTAGATTTCTCTACTATAAATTTACTACATTTGCCTTTATAATTTATAGGGAGATAGTTTGTGTCATTTTTCATAGGTCATAGATGCTGGCAAAACCACGGATGTTGAAAAACCTCTAGTTAAAATGGTCAACCCATGATCAGAATATTTCAACCATAGTGCCAAAGTGGAGAGATTCTTTGAAACTATGTAAATATCTTGTTCCTAATCAAATTTTCACCTACCTGTCTTAGTAAACATTGATGATTTTGTAACTGCATATTTCTTGTGTTTGTTAGCGGACCTTCTAAATAAGAGCTTTTTGCTCACCATACTTATTTATTCAATTCCTTTATCAGTTTGGACTTATGGATTCTTTTTTTAATTGAATTTATTGAGGTGACACTGGTTAACATAATTACACAGATTTCAGGTGCCCAATTCTATAACACATCTCTGTACACTGTATTGCATTCACCCCCCCCCCGCCCAATGTAGATTCTTATTTTATTAAATTGGTCATAATCCATCACCATATTCGTTTTTGACATTCAAAGCCTCCCACTTTGGCCAGTGGGAGCCCACCAAGCAAGTTCCATAGTCCTTTTGATTCGTTGACCATTCCCCCTACTTCTGGCTCAGCAAGAGGTTCCAAGCCCACGCTGTGCCTTCCGTACACCAGCCCAGGTAGATCACCTTTTCTTCAAGTTATACTCCATACATTTTAAAGGTAATATGTTGGTCTAATGGTTTCCAGGATGATGACGGAAATACAGCAAAGGAAGCAATGTAGAAATAAGTGTCCGTCGGTTCAGGATATAATGGAAATATCACCCATCATCTGGAGAACATAGCCAAGGAACGCAGGTACCCAATGCGCATGCTCACTCCCAGTGACATCAGCACTAGCTTTGCATCTGGCCATGCACCGCTGGCTGTGAAAGCCGTGGGGCAGCTTCAGGTCACAGAGGAGAAAAGCGGAAACAGAGATCAGAGCGCCAAAGAAATAGTGCAGGGAGAAGGGCACGCAGGGCAGCGTGCCAGCCAGTCAGCCCTGGGCACCGCCCAACTCAACAAAGGTTCTTTGCGGGACCAGCAGAGCCCACCAGGAAACTTACAAGGAGGAGACACGGGTTTCTTCCCTTCCCGTGTCACTACCAAATTATCACATTTCACTCGCTCAGGACATAGCTTCCGCTTAACCTACAATTGCTTAGCAATCTGTGACTGATCTCTAAGGAAGGCACTATATTCTTTACCGGAAGAAAAAATAAAGCAGAGACCCTTCTGTAAGATGTTCAGGAGAAGGGGATGTTCAGAATTTGGGGAGCCTGAAGCCTCTAATATTTCATCTGTTAAGAATAAAATGACTAAAAAGTAAAGTGTGAGCAGCTGAAAATTTCTAGGGCCCCTCGGGAACTTTGTAAATAGCTGTGAAAGGCAGAGGACCTAGTTCAAGCTCCAGCCACTTCGCCGGGCGGTAAAAGTCCACCCCTGCTCAGAAGCAGAGCCAGCCTCAGCCTGGGCACTGAGGTGCAGCAGCAGAGGAAGGATACTTCAGTGAGGCCGGTGAGACAGCCCTCCGCTGGCCCGAGAGGGTTGGCGCCTCCAGCTTCCACTCCAGGAAACAACAGCAAGGGCACACCTACCAGGTGGGCTGCATACCCCACCAATACCATTTGATAAAACAGGAAAGCCAGCAGGAATCCCACAAAGCATGGAGGCCAACTTGTGGGGCAGAGACGTGGAGGGCCTTGCTAGCTTCTGTTAGCAAACTTCATCTGTACACAAATGGCCATCTGTCCGCCCAGGGGAAGTGACATTGCAGCTAGGAGACCTAGAACCCCACAAATCAAACTAGGGTGACAAATCCTATCCAAAGTCACAGGCGTAGCTTGAAGCTGGTCTTGAAGGTTGACGTGACACTGCTCTCCAGGCAGGGGCAGAGCTCATATTTTGGATGTTACCTTCCTGTTTTATCAGCCTCCTCCTGTGCTGCGCCCACCTCATTTTACCCAGCATGTCACGCCCGCTAAAGCTGTCACCATTGGCTGAACTCATTTTCACACCTTCGTGCTGTTTACCACGCTGCTTCCTATGCCCACAATGGCTTTCCCATCCTCCTAGCCTAGAAAAACCCTGCTCATCTCTAGAGACCCAGGTCAGATGCCAGCCTCCTGGCACAGTCTCCCCTGGTGTGCTCTTTTCCTGCTCCCCCACCATTGGCAGAGTAAAATTAAATCATTCCAACTCTCCGACCTTCCACTCACCCACTTTGGCACACAGTTTGGTAAGTGCCCTGCCTCCAGCCTTCCCCTCAGTTCTTTCCACAGAGACTCCCTGTCCGAAACCACAGCTAAGTCAGGGAAGTCTTTTCTGTCTGAGTGTGTGTGTTCCCGCGGAGACGTCCCGAGCACATCCACTTTCCCTATCCGTCCGTGGCCAGAGCTTGAGTTTGGGGATGCCAGTTCTCAATTCTAACCACTCCGAGGACTGAGGGCAACCATGGGGGCACAGGAATCCCAAAACACTCCGGGAGTTGCCTTATCCGAAATCTCTCCCTCCCTAAAGAAGAGGAAACTGTTCTTCTCCGCTGTGGCCAGGCCACAGAACCCACTAGATAATCGGACCAGGTAGCCTCCTGAAGGGACTTTCGGTTTTAACACCCTCACCAATTTAACTATCCACAAAAAAGCTGGGAGCTGGTTGGAGATCTCTTACATACAGGGCTAGTTATTCGCGCACCCGTCCTTAATCTCCCTGCCGCCTGTTCCACCACACAGGCTGTTTTTGGACAGAGAAACCTCACCTAAACCCCCCGCTCCTCATTTTTCCTTCTCCTGTGGACTTCCAACTCTCTCCCCTCCAAGAGCGCCCTCCCTTCATAGAATCCTGTTTCTCATTCACTTGCAAACACCAGTCTTTCTCCTCCCCTGCTGGCCAGGGGCCCCTCCCTTCTCCACTGTGTTCTTAAACCCCTCCTCCGTCAGGACATTCTCCTCCTACCATTGGCTCTCACACTGGTTTGCAGGACATCCAACCCCAATCTGCTTGCAGGAAGTTCTGACCCTGTCCTGCCTCTGGATCCAGCATTTCCTGCTGGATTTGGGTGCCGGGCTCCCTAGGAGCCCTCCTCCTCCTTTTATTCTCAACCCCCAAATCCCTATCTGGGACCTGTGAACATGGCATTTAAAGTTTTTAATGGTCACAGCTAGTAGGAACAGGCCAAGGCTGTTCGCCAGGCCCGCATGCACAGAAGGTAACTCTCCAAACCCAGACTCTTGTGGTAACTCTGAGGCTGGCAGAGCAACAGGGGCAAGGCACAGGAGGTGCCCAACCCAAGTCTGCACCACAAAGAGGAATCCCACCAGGAGCTTCCTTTAAGTGTGGCAAGCAGGACCACTGTACCTGACAGGGCCCCTGCCCACGGCTGCCCACTGAGCCCTGCCCTAACTGCAAGCAGCCCAGTCACTGGCAGAGCGATTGTCCCTTTGGGCAACAGGCTTTTTCCTCAATGCCTCTACATGGAGGACTAGCCAGCCACGTGGGCGCATCACTCAAACTCCTAGGACATGGCCTGGACTCGGAGAACCCAGGGTATGCTGCAACTATTGGTTAAGTCCATCTCATTTCTTGTGGACACGGGAGCTGCCTTCTCTGTTTTGCCATCACACTCTGGACCTCTAATTCCCTCACAGGTCTCGGTTATGGGAATGAATGGAACCCCTTCTTTTCCCTTTCACACACCATCCCTGACATGTAATTTGAACAGAATCCCCTTTTTTGCACTCCTTCTCAGTTATGCCATTGTGCCCTGTACCCCTTCTGGGTTGAGACATTCTTCACAGTCTTGGAGCCACTGTCCAGCTGACAGCATCTTCCTACTTACTCCTGCCATTCCTAAATACCAAGGGCTCCCCCATAATCAATGCTACCCTCATTTCTAACCATGTCTCTCACCTCAAGCTTGCTCCCATGCAGGATTGCTGGCAGTCAGAACCACTGGGCCCTACTCATCTGCGGCTCACAAAAAGGTTGGGGCCTGCAGCCCCTCCTGTTGCTCCTGTCCCTCCCACCAGGAACCTGCCGCCAGACTGAGCTAAAGCAGGGAGCGATGCTGTTAAGTAACACTGGCCTGATGAAAGAGGTTTCAATCTCCTCAACCGTCTGCGAGAGAACTAAGCAAGAATCTCTCCTCCTACAACCCGCTTAACTCCTGATGGCAGCCACCCATTCTTACTTGGGCTGGCCCTATCCTAAATCTTCTTCTAATTATCAGTGTATAACTCATATTTGCTTCTCTTTTTTAAATTCTTACAGAACCGCATCCGCAAAGTTTCTCAACTCATGGCCAAACAGATGTTCCTCAAGACTCCCCTCAAAGTCACTGCCTTACGACCTCCCCTCCCCACAATGCTCCTAACTAGCAGGAAGTACCCAAATAAATGGCACCCCAATTCTATTTAACAAAAAAGGTCAGAACGTAAGGTCGGTGGATAATGGGGTACAGTCATATGAGGAACTTACACCCGGGAATTTTGGCTAGAGCCGCCCACAACCAAACACGCCAAAAGAAATTTCCCAGAGGTCCTTGGGAAAAGAGCGACCATCTGTCAGCCAGTGAGATTTTACCACGTCATATTAGCTCGCCCACCCTAGAGAACCCCTTTAAATACCTCTGATGCGGTTTAATTCGTGCGACTTCCCTAGCCTCTGTCCCCAGGGCGAGGGAACCTCATTGGACGGGATGTGCTCTGTACTCAATAAAGCTTTTTATTATTCCACACTTTGTGGCTCCAGCCCCCCTTCCTTCTCGGCGGGGCAAAATACCTTACACCAACCTCCAAGTTCCTATAACAGTGTTGGGCAAATGAGTTTGTAAAATCTGTATTTTTTTTAGTTTGCTCACTTTTATTGTTACAAAATGGTGCTGGGCAGCACCAGGTCTATGTGGTCCGTGAAACTGCAAATTACATTCCTGCTTGGAAGGGGCCATTGTTTTGCTAATGTTTGCTGGAGGAGAGGTTTTGCGCCAGAAAGTTTTGAAAGAGAGAGCAGAAGAGGCAGAAAGAAGCCATGTTTGCACAGTGAGAGCAGAGAAAAGGCAGGGTGCTGAGGAAGAAGCCATGTTTTGCAGGGAGAGAGAAGGTGTGCTGATGGGGAACCAGAGATGAGGGGCTGGGGGGCCCTACTGAGACTGGTGAGGCCTTTGATTCTAGGAGAAGATTCTCCTGATTATGAAACCAGAGAATGTGCCAGTGGCTTTGGGAGCCCTGAGTGAGAGGGAAGTGTTTTCCCTGTCTGTTTGCTCGTCGGCCGGTGCAAGACTTTAATAAAGGAATGGGCCACCATTTTTTGGATCCACTGTTTCTTTACCATCTGCCTGAATTCAATGGGCACCTGCGTGTGAATGACCATGATGGCGATGGCTGCTACCACTGGCCATACAAACAGTTCTGCAGAACTCTACTCGAGTTCTTATCCCATTGTGCTGAGAAATGGCATGTAGAAATCTCACCAGCTACATTAGCAAGAAGCCTGCATCCGTGTTCTTTACATCTGCAGCAATTTCTATGGTGCCTGGCACATAGAGGGGCTTTAAAAAAATGTTAGCTGAATTCAAGACTGTTGCCAAAACTGTAAGTGTTCTTTTTCCTTTCACCTAAGTACAGGTTTAAAATAAGTACAATATCACTGGGTTTTAAAATCATATAGCTGCATATAGCTACATATAATTGGAATGTAATCGGACCGCTGATATTTTAGGCACCTCCTTCTCTTGACACCCTTTATCTTTGAAAAAATATTGATCTATGTTTACTGTATAAGTTTTGTGCATGCATGTCTCTTTTCCCTTTTTTAAACTCTTTTTATTTGGGGAAAGTTCAAACATAGAAATCTAAACTGCTCAGCTTTGACCCCCGATGCTCTGGTTTCCTCTACAGCTCAAACCCAATCCAATGGTCTGAATACTTGTGCCCCCAACCCCGCCCAATTCATCTGTTGAACCCTCAAATGTGATGTTAGGATAAGCAGGTGGGCCTTGGGGAGATGCTTAAGTCATGCAGGTGGAGCCCTCCTGAACAGGATTAGTGCTATATCAAAGAGGCTGCAAAGACCCCAACCCTTTCTGCTCTACGAGGACGCAAGAAGTGTGCTGCCAGGAAGAGGGCCATCATCCGATCCTACTGGCACCTGATCTCAGACTTCCAGGCTCTGGAACCATGAGCAAAACATTTCTGCTGTTTATAAGCCACTCAGTCTATGGATATTTGTTAGAGCATCCCAAACGGATAAGGACACCCACTTTGCCCTTCCATATTGTATTCAAGAAAATCCCAACCACAGTATCAGATCTGTAAAAATTTCAGAATATATCTTTAAATGCTATTTTCTTTTAAAAAATATAATCATACTGCCATTGTCACATCTGACAAATACTTAATAGCAAACATTCAGTTGTATTACACTTTCCAATTGTCTGTTTTTTTGCACTAAATTTTTTAACAGTGAAAATATACTATTCCTTCACACAATTCAAAAAGTTGTCTTATTTAAATAAAAATTCCCCGCCTTGTATCCTATAGCGCCATAACATTCCACAGGATAAGACTCATGACATCTCCTATTATTGCAATGCACTAATTATGCTGCTGAAGTTTTGTTAAACATTTGTCCTATATAGAGATGTAAAATAATTTGTTTTCAATTCATTACACCTTTCTACCCAAAGATTTTATTCCACTAAGATTTCCACATGAGATAACGCTACTTTTGAGTTATTCATAGCCCCCCAACAATGCATTTTAAAGTCTTAAAGGGTAAGTTATTTCCCCTTCCTAAACCCAAGTACTTACTCTTCATTAACACAAATGCTTTCACTCCAAACTTCCACTTTTAAAATAAAACTATGGTTGAAAAAAACTAATGCCCTCAGTGAACAATTCAGAAAGAAGTAAGGTATGCAAAGTGTTAAAAGATCTCCTATAGCTTTTACTTAGGCAGGCACATTAATTCATAAATGTTTACATCTATAATAACCCGTGTCAACGAGCAGAAAAGACCAACACCAGGATCGACTGGGAAGTGATTGGTCTCTTCGGGCAGACAGACCCCAGAACCAAAGGGCTATTTAGAAGCAGGTTTAAAATTTAAGAACAGTTGCATAAATTCACATCTTGGTGACCCTACACATGTACTATAGAAGCCCTGACTTGGAGTAGGGAATTGACGCATAAAGAACGTAAAGTAAGTGCACCCAATGTATGAACTGTTTCTGAAAAACTGAATACAAATAACCAAACTTTTGTATGGGGAAATCTAGCTATTAAATAAATACTAATATGGAGACTTTGAGAAATTGAGATTCTTATAATGCAAAAATCATCCTTTTAAAGTTTGTTTTGATATAGGTTTCCCCAAATACACATATCCTCTGGAAATGCAAATGTCAATTTAAGGAAGAAAAATATTTACTAACTGAAGGTAAGTCAGGTGGCATGTACTAATAAAAAGTAGGGATTACTTAGCAATAGATATAACTGTACAGACTACAAATATCTGCTAAATACACGTCCTTTTAAGATCCTCATTTTGGTGATTTTATTCGCAATTATTTAATTGCTTAAAAATATAAATGATTCTAAATAAAAGAGGTTTATTTTATGCACAGCTTAAATAGTCTCCCCTACTCCTGTTTTATTTATTCCACTAATTTGTTTGCGGCTATTCTTTACTCTAAGGTAAAAAGCTATATTATAATGACCACAAATTCTGAACATCTGGGTTCAATTGATCAAGTCATGCTGTAGTGCTATATTCTAAATTTTTACTCTTTTTTTATGTGCTCCAAACAACCCCATCCTACCTATATCCAGAGCCCCCGAGAACCGGCCCTTTCGTACTTTTTAAGATTCAGGAAGCTCCTTCCTGGTAAGCAGCCCTGAAGTGCTGCTCATGTGGTCCCCTAGGAAAGATACCGGCATGCATGCTCAGGACCACTGCGTGGGCAGAAGTCAGGAGGATGTCTCCTTCACCTCAGTACAAGGACAGGGAGCCTAACAAACGCCAAATAAAACACAAGTCACATGGAACCAAGTGCTTTCGGGTGCCTGGAAGGGATGAGCTCCTTCGGAACGTCACGTTAGAAACTGCCATGCTAACTCCAGGTGCCAACCTCACTCACTGCCCTCCATCCACAGTGGCTTTCTCCACTTCCACACGGAACCGCCGGAGCTGGTTTGTACCCCACAGGGCAGGCAGCGAATCATGCTTTGCTCACTGAAACTGGAGCGGGTTTTAAGGAAACTCAGCACGTCAACCAAACTGGTTCAGTAACACTTAGCTCATGAAGAAGAGTCCTGGGATTGTTATCAGTGACAAAGGATTGGCACTTTGGGTTGACATCTCTCCTTCCGGATGAGACTTTTAAAAGTATAGGGCATGTCACCCACAAACACTGTGTGGCAACAGGGGTCACCTTCTTCAGTGTGAGCTCTCAGAGCACTCATGCTAATAATTGCCCGCGATAGAACCTCTGGAACCCGCCCGTCCCAGACTCGGGCAGTCTTTTCTCTTCCTCCGCAGAATGAACAAGTTCGGCTTTTACAATGCGTGGTGCCAGGTGGGCACCAGACTTATGGGGGGATCACTCTGTATATTATATAATTATACACTATCTGAAAAATAATTTTTTTAAAGTTCTGGTTTTTGTTCTCAAAATACAAGTTTCTTTGTCTCTTCCTTTATCCTTATTGTGATCTGTGGTGACTTTTCAGGTCTTAATGCAAGCAAACTCCTAATTATGGGGTGGGGAGCTACTGTATATCTTCAGTACTATAATCCACAAGCAAATGTTTGGGTTCCTAATTGTACTGATCCAAATACTTCCCTTATGTTTTCTGAAACACTCACTATTCTCTCTTAAGTAAGACTTCTAAAAGGGTTCTCTATACACTTCTACTTAGAGCTGCATAAAAATCTAATCTCCAAAAATAAAGTTACATTTGAATGCAATGTTTGGTTTTTAAGCATAGTCTAAATACAAAACTTAAAAAGTATGGTTTACAAAGTATTTATTTCCTTAAGAGAATATTTAAAGGATCCAACGGGGACAAAGCCAGGAATCCCACGTCAGAAATCTTTTGTAAAATGTACAGTTTTCTTTAACTCACTAAACACATCATCAGAATCATCCGTGGAGAACAGAGAAATTAGCGTACGCTGACGCCACCTTCGCAGGTTTCACAAAAACACACATTTAGAAGTTTCTAAATGACAAGTAGAGCCTTAAAACTAAGTTACAAAAGCCCAGGATTGTCAAGGAGAGGAACAGGTTCTCCAAGTACATCAGACAATGTGGGATGTCAGCCGGTTGGATGAAAAATAATTTTATCTAGAAATTCTCAGGGCAGTGAGTATGTACATATGTTTAGGGCTTCTCACAGATAACCATGCCTAGTGATATGTGCAACAGAAATCAAACCCTTAGAGAACACACTAAATTTATTTTTTAGATGTTCTCAAATGAGAACCTTGACAGCCGCCGCGCATTTTTATTCAGGGTCTAGAACTAGACATTTACCACAAAATATTTTCTATCTGATATCAGCTACTACCCATCAGTCAAAATATTTAAGGGATTTTCCTGTGGAAAACATTATAAATGGAGTTTAGTCTTTTAAAAAATAATAGTGATGAGGCCCTGGCCAGTTGGCTCAATGAATAGAGCATCGGCCTGGCATGCAGACATCCTGGGTTTGATCCCCAATCAGGCACACATGAGAAGTGACCATCTGCTTCTCCCCCATCTCTATCCCCCTTCTCTCTCTCTTGCCCTCTCAGCCAGTGGCTTGCTTGGTCCAAGTGTCAGCCTCAGTGCTGTGGATAGCTTGGTTGATTCTGGGATTGGCCCCAGATGGGGGTTGCTGGGTGAATCCTGATCCGGGCTCATGTGGCAGTCTGTCTCTCCATCTCGCTTCCTCTCACTTAAAAAAAGTAATAATAATAGTCATGAACAGAGTTTGGTACTAGACTGCCTAAGTTCAAACCACAGCTCTCCCACCTCGTTGTATATCCTGAGTCATGACACTTAGCCCCTCTGTGCCTCTGTCTCTTCATCTGTAAGTACTCCTGTTTCATTGACTGCTTCGGAGTTTAAATGAGTTAGTAAGAGTAAGAGGCTTAGCAGCCTCTGGAACCTAATAAGTACCACATCAGTATTAGCTAATAATAATAAGGAGGAAGAAGAAGGAAATAAGGAGGGAAGCAGGAAGGAAAGGAGGGAGGGAGGGAGGAAGGAGGGAGGGAAGGATGTGGAGAAAGAGAAGAAGAACAATATGTATTACATATCTGGTAGTAGAATCATAACCTTTACTATCTCTGCGGGGCATCTATATTCTGGAGTGAAAAAAAAAACAAACGAGTTCCTAACAAGACAGAAGTACATACCACTGAGGATTCTGACAGCCCTGATTCACTCGTCTGGTCGATGTTTACATTACAGCCCCTGGAACTGAACAAACTGCGGCAGGATAAGAGAGCGGCATGCTCTCCAAACGCAAAAATAACATCGACAAGAGCCACTTCTGACCAAGCGATCCAAAGCCATTAGATTCTCTCCCTCCTGCCGAGACCTCTGATGACACACGAAGAAGAGACCCAGGGTCCTGCTCTAGAAACGTAGTCATCCAAACCAACCAAATAATTTTTTTTTTGACAAGGAGTTTGGAAGTTCATGTAGGCTTGTTAGCTAGAGAAATCGTAGTATTAACAGCAACTTCTGTTAAAGGGAGCTTCGACACACACTCTAAAAGTCAGAGTCTATTACAGCATTTCACAGGATTGAAGGCAAGTGCTTAGGTATGGTGGGAGGGGGTTTTCCAAATTCACCTCCAGTTCTCATCCTCAGTGCCAATCTCACCTGATAGAAAAATCGGTGCAGTTTCACTGTTCCACGATATAGCCCTTTCTAGAGATTATTTTAAAGGATGCTAGTGTAAACAACAACTTTTAATAGATACGTTTGAGATGAAATTGCAATCATTTGTCTACTCATTTCAGGTGACATGAAAGAAAGCTAGATTCAGCCATGAAAGTATTACATTTAGATAGGAAACCATTTAATTCAAATAATCTGATACCTTCCCCAGGGAAGGTACATTTCTACATCTTTTTTCCTTCTCACACCTCATAATCCATTTATGGATATGAACTGGTAGTTCATTTAGTGTACCTAAATACAGTCGTTTCAGACTTCTTCAACCGCACTCTCTAAAAAGACACTTTGGGATATACACTATGGGTGCACTTGGAGATAGGCCTTGTTCTGTGGTCAAACACCTCTAAACTTCTCCATTTAGTCAACTGCTATCAGCTACTACAAAGGAGCTAATTAATAATTATTGTGGGCTGGAAAAAAAGACTTCCAATCACAATCGAGTTTGTCTCCTGAGGTTAAAAGTTAACCAAAGTGTGACGCCCCCCTACCCGGTGAGTCTAAGTGCCGCTGCTAATGAGTAATAAGCAGTATTAAATTACAGGTTACAACTGATACCTTATACCAAAAGCTGCATATCCAAGCTTGATGAGGTATTATAAAAGCAGTTATTAACCAAAGCCAAATTAGTGAAACTTCTGGTTAAATTGATATCATCTTTGTTTCTCTAATTCCTCGCTGATAGCATGGAACTGTGCAAATGCGTCTGATGTAGATTAATGTTTTAAGGGTATCCAATCCTTAGGCATCTTGCTTCCACATTAATCTTTTGCATTTTGTAGCATATAATCCTTTCCCACAGTTCTAATTTTGAATGTAGCTAGTCCATTAGAATTAATCTTTTCCCATATAAAGACTGGTCACAGCTAAGATCTAATAGTTTCTCCTTAATCTTTTTTTTTTTCCTCATGGAGGAACATATGGATTATGTTATTAACTATTCCTTTTACTCTCACTTTTCATTTGACATTACCAAGAGTATGGAAAAAAACTCCTTCAGCACTTGCTCCAAGAGCTAAAACACACTCAGTTTGAAACTCAACAGTGTCCTTAAGTATGGGTTACCTTGTGGCGACCATTAACTATTTTTTTTAAATGTACTTTCAGTATAAAAAAATAAGTTTTGGGCTAAAAACTTTGAATTCAGACTGAGGGACAGACTTATTAAGCTTTTAATATAGTCTGCCTTTTTCTAAGTTTACAGAAGAGCTATTTTACTGACATGTCTGCCACTGGCTATGCTGTGGAGAGAAACACACTCTTTTCATTTGGGTATACTCTATGATGAACTCACGCTCAGCGTCTTGGCTCCTTTGAGCTTTGGTTTTCTTTTGCACCATGGTCTCTGAAGCTGAGACATCTGTCGGCCTCTAGTCGAGCCAAAGTGGTTCAAATGTTAAAGTTGCATGGGGACTTACCATGGTCCAGGTAAAATATAAATGTTAAAAGACACTGTATTTTTACATAAATAATCAATCTCTGAAGCTATAGAAAACTGTCTTAGCCTCTTTGCAACAACACATGCCCTTCCTTGGATTCTAATAGCAAGTTCCAATGTCCTTCTGAAAGCAGCCAGAAAAAGTCTTTGGCGGGCCATCATGCCTATTCCATCACTCGAAAAGGGGTAAAAGGGTGTCAGGCTAGGTAGACTCCAGAGATGAGGGAAAAGCCTCTATTTTTGTATATTAGCCATTGATTTAGCTGTGTTGCTAAAGGCTCAATACAGCAAAGCAGAAAGTAGAGTCCTACAGGCAGACTTCATTTAATTGACTTTGTTCCCTCAAAGAGGCATCAAGATCAAACTTTAGAAACCAAAACAAAATTTGAAAAATGTACTCCAGGAATGTATACTTAAAGCACAGTGAGGCAAACTATTTGTCTAAAAAAACCCAAAAATCTAAATCGCTTCAATGACAGGCACAGTTAACCTGGAATCCATGTTGTAAATCTGAATGGACCATCATTTCTTTCATTTCTTAAAATGAAGCACACCGATGTTTAACTAAATTTTAAGTAAATACCGTATGGCCTTTGATTCTACTGATAAGGTTTAAGCGTTCCTGAAATAATACTTTTCTTACCATCTCTTACCCTACAGTCTCCTCCATTCTCTACTAAACCAGTATGTTCGTGATACTACAATAAGACAGAAACAGAGATTCTGAGCTTCTCAAATTAGTTCCAGCTAAAGCTCTATCACTTAGTAAAGAGATAGCTACATTCGGGAAAGCACTGGCCCATCTCGGATCACGGTCACTTTTAGACGACACTGTTGTCCACATTTACCTAGTTCCCAAAAGGGTTTAAGGCAGCTTACAAAAATGCATACAAAATAAAACATAACAGTTGTTAAAAAGGGCTTAGCCATTTGGAAAAAGGCACATGCACACAAATCAAAAAAGGTCTGAAACATTATTCCCCAATTTCATAGCAAGGCACCCTAGATAATGAGTTATGAACAATTTTTTTTACAAAGACATTTGTTTTTAAAAAGTAGATGAGAAATTGACACACATTTTCTCCCTCTCTCCCTCTCTCTCTCTTTCAATGTAACTTTCTGTTTTCTGGATCCTAAGTCTAAAGGGTTCAGGGAAATCCCCTTCCCACAGAAAGGAAGCCCAGCACAGTCCACCCCACCAGAAGAACCATGTCTGAAGTCCATTATTATTTCCTGCCCTTTAGATCTGAATGAGATGATTTAAAGAGTTTTTCAATTCAGTTTTTGGGAGCAACATCTTTAAAAGATGGTTGGTTTCTTTTCCTGTAGTCAGGCACTGCACAGACCCTCTGGACAATGAAGAGAGGGAGGTGAGAGGGGTCACTCATAAGAAGAAATCTTTGTAAGGTTTCTGGGGTAGCGCAAAGGGAGGTCTTTTTTATTCATCTTCAAGACAAATGTGACTCTCTTTGGGTCACTTTTCACTTCAAACCCCAAAACTAAAACTTGAAATATAAACCCCTATTTTTTACTCTGTTTTTAGGAAAAACCTAGTCAGATTTCCCTCCAAAATTTCCAAACATTTACCAAAAATGACTTATACAAGGTTTCTCTCTTCTCAAACTTCCAACTTGAGTAGCCAAATTGCTATTCCTTCCAACAGGTCTAGCGTTACCCTTGTCTCTGAGGTTTGCAACAATCATACACTCTGTCTTTTCTCTCCGGGGTTTCCTTGCAGCTCCTGTACATCCAGTCTTCAACCACCCGCGTACTGTGGACCCTGCCATGCCTATGTCAGCATCCCTGAGAATGGAGAGCTAAACAACAATGGCTAATCTGAAATGAGGCCCAAGATCCTACCATCTTAATTTGCCCGTAAATGCGCCCAAGACCGAGTCTGTATTGACTTACTATTTTACAGCTCCTAGTGGTGCCTAGTGCAGTGCTCTGAGACCCTAATATTATGACACAACCTCCTTAAAGTGCATGAACTAGGTCTGGTGGGAAAGTTTTCAAGAGGGAATACACTCAGATATTTCCAAATCTTAGTATGGAAAGAAATAATAACCATTAGCACGTGCTTTCTCAAGAGCTTGGGGGACACTGCACTAGTCCCTGAGAAGCACAATAAAATTTAGATGAAAGAACAAAAGCCATCACAGAGCAGAAGCCCAGTGCTTCTTTAAAAGGCAGAACCACCAGGGAAGGTGGATTTAGTGCTCAGATTTTCAAGGCTACTGGGCCTATTTCCAACTCTAATTAGTGTTGAGTTGACCCTTCGTCAGAGCCATTTAGCTACTGAACGCCTAGAAAACATGGATTCTACCTTGTCTTTACTACAAGAAAGCCCGCAGTAAAGGCAGCAGACACTGGAGCATCCTGAATTCAGTTCCGTGAGTGGGGTGAAGAACAGAGTAACCTGTCCCCATCTGAAACTATGACGCAAGCAAGTCTCACCAGGTTGATGCCCGCTCTACAAATGCCCTATTTAGCCCATCCAATCCAGCCTCACCAGATTCTATACTGCAAAGAGGCAAATTCTCCCAAAAGAAATGATTCATAGAAATTAATTGTTCTCTAATGTTCTTTAATTAAAGAAACTGGGCAACAACTTTGGTTTTTTAATTAAGCCCAACTTTAGCTTATTTTTCAATATCCTGAAATTTTGACATTCAATTCATATAGATTCTATTAAAAGACACTCCAACCCATATCACAGCGAATATTAATATTAATATATAAACTAATAAATACCCGTATAAAGCTCTTTTAACAAAATTAAAAGCGATTAAAATGTGTATATTTAGAAACAAAGTACTCACCATGAAAAAATTTACTGACAATCACATGGATTTATTACTTGTCTTTTGCAAGAATCCAGATTATATTACAGACATATAGTTACTCGTACTCAATGCAAACCAACTGACCAACCCACTCGTAGGTAGGGGAAGAGAGCATGTTTAAAGAGGCAGTGCCTTAACTCAATGTAATGGACTCTCTTTAAAAAAGGAATAGACTGTAATGGACACTGTAAAAACAACAACTATAAAACCACACATATTCAGGATATCCTTATCTGCAAGAAGTTTACCAACTATTTGAAAGGGGTCCCTTCCCTTGAATGTGAGTTCTCCTTCCAGCCCCCTCCCTACCTCCCAGGCACGCTCTGCTTTCCCGCCAAGCCAGCCTCCCCTCTTCCACACTTTTCCTTCACTGCCTCCGTGCACACCAGGGCACTGTTTGGTCCTTGTCTTGCTGCATGTGCCACCACCGGCTACACCCTCTTAGTCTTCACTGTGCCACTCCCCTGGGTCTGCTCACCCAGGCATGGGACTGCTCATTCTTCCTCTTCCTTTGAGGAGCTCCTCCACAAAACCTCCAGATGTTGTTTTGCAGGGTTCCTGACTAATTCTTCTCTATGTTTTTTTCCCACTAAGTGAGAGGCAGGAGGCAGGGAGGCAAGCCCCCTACCAGGCGATGTTCTGCCCATTTCGGTCTGCTCCATGGCTCAGCAACCGAGCTATTTCAGTACCTGAGGCAAGGCCATGGAACCATCCTCAGCGCCTGAGGCCAAACTGCTCAAACTGTTTGAGCCATGGCTATTGGAGAGGAAGAGAGAGAGAAAAAGAGAGAAGGGGGAGGGGTAGAGAAGCAGATAGTCGCTTCTCCTGTGTGCCCTGACCAGGAATCAAACCAGGGACATCCACATGCCAGGCAACGCTCTACTGCTGAGTGAACCGGCTAGGACTAGTTCTTTTCTTTTCATGCTGCACTCGCTCTGCCATCTCATGCACTCTGAAGTTTTAGCCATGTTTAATGCCTACACCTGCAACTTGGACCTCTGGGCCTTCATATCCAAATGGCTACTGGACTTCCTTCAGAAATAGGGCCATCCAGCTTTGCATAGCCAAAGATAAACTGATCACCTTCCCTATAAAACCTAAGGCGTTTCCTCTATTGCGTAATGATGCCATCACCCAAGCCAGAAACCCTAAAGTCATCTTTGATTCTTTCCAATCATATCTGTCTACTCCATGATTACTTCCTTAATATTTTTAAAAGTGGTCTCACATCTCCATCTCTACCTACTACTCACCAACTTCAAGCTCTCTGCCATTTTCTGCTGAAGTATTCAATAATCTCCTGACAACCCTGCCTCTAGTCCTTATCTCAAACCCATCCTTCTATGGTCAACAGAGTACTTTACTGAAAGTCCACTGACCACATCACTTCCTTTGACGGTTTCTCATCACTTATAGCGTAAGGTATATTTTTTACACTGTTGAGCGTGACATATAAGGCCCTCTGAATCTTAACACCTGCCTATCTTACCAGCCTCTTCTCCCATCACTATGTGCCCTAAAACTTCCATTTCAACAACACTAAACCACTCATGATTCCCTGTGCATGACCCGTGCTTCACACCTACATCCTGCAGCCACCCAAATCCTCTTCAAGCTTCTCCAGGGCAGGCAGGGGCCATAGCCCAGCTGTGTGGGTCGCTTCAATGCTTTTCCCAGCATCTGGCTCCCTAAAGGAGCCCTGTGAATGGTCAATGATAAGTAATGGTACATGGCAAGTCCCAAATGAACGATGCCAACAGTGTTGAAGGAATCTGGACTCATGCTGAACGTCATAGCAACGGACTCTACACAGGCTAAATATTTTCCATACGAAAAGTACAAGGGAGCCAGCAACCAAAGCTCCCCTCTCTCCTACAACATCCACCGCAGAGAGTCATACTCAATTTTTTTGGAAGAAAACATGCTGGCTACCCACTGAGCTTGACATCACGAGGCACCACAGTGGGCATCTGGGTGACGTGCTAATAATAACAGTTGCTATTTATAGAATGCTGAGTGTGGATCCAGAACTCAGCTGAGGAGTCAACATGAATTCTGTCTCTCTCATATCAGCACCGTGAGGGCAGAACTTCTGTTACCCCTGCTTTACAGGCAGGGAAACTGAAGCCCACATATTAATTAACTCTACTAAAGGCTCAGAGATTTAATATCAAGGAAACTATTTGCCAGGACGTACATCAAGTCTCCACGTATATTTCACTTCGTTTCCAAAACTGTATGTGGGTGTCAGGAACTGACCATGAGTGAGAGATCGAAAGAATCTACTGTCACTAATCTTTTGAGCCACCACTTCCACCAAATAAAGTCACTTCACTAAAATCACTGACTCGCAGACAGCTTCAGCAGCACGTCACAACTGGAGAGCGATGACTGCTCTTCTTCGCCTGGAAGGCCTTTCTCCTGTGCCCTCTCTTTTACCCCCTCATTGGTCCATAATTCTCCCAGGTTTCCTCCAAACTTCTCCCCCCACCTTTGACTATGGAGGGTACTTGAGAACACATAAGAGATCCTGGGAGCTCTTCTCTGAAAACAGTAAACTCATCACTCGGGAGGTGCAGAAAAGCCAAAACTATTCATAGCTTAAGAAGGATTTAGGCAAATTCATAGATGAGGGAAGTGTCGGTTTATAAAAAAGGAAGGATGGTGAGGGAAGTGTGCTACTTCGAGCACAAACTGTGTGCTAAGAGATAGCCATGCTCGGCTATAACATTAAGTCAGTCCACAGGTATGTACTGAGCACCTGCCACGTCCAAAGGACTATTCCAGGGCCAGAAGACAGCAGGGGACCAAAGAGACAAATCTCTGCTTTTGTGGAGCTTCAGGATCTGACCACTAGTTGGTTCCTGTTGGGGAGCAGCCGTTCCTATTAGGCAAGCAGGTCTGAAAACAGAGGCTTCTTCCCAACCCTGAGGATGCAGAAAGCCCTCTGCATATGCACGGGCTCTCCCCACACACAGCTCCACAGGCAGCTGTACTAATCCTTCAGATCTGTGTTTGATCCCAAAGAAGACACTGAATTTGGCAATCTGGGAGAACAAACTGAGAGAAGTAGACAGGACAGTTTGAGAACAACTATGGCGATCAGGCCACAGGTAGGAGCCAAGCAACCAAATGCTGACCCTCAGCAGCCCAGAAGTGTCACCTGTCCTTAAGGTCAGGGCAGAGGAGGGTGAACTTTCAGGGAAAAAATGGCAACAAGTAGCATCTGGGTGCAGACCTTCAAGATTTCCCTGCAATCATGCCCACCAGTAGAAGGGAATAGTCTCCTGCTGCTGCAGACCGTCGCCAAGGCCAAAGGCTGGAGCGGTCACGGGCACACAGCACCCAGAGAGCACAGGGCAGAGCCAACTTTGGGGACGGGTGGGACGCTGTTTAAGGGACGAGAGGAAGGAGAGCCGTTCAAGGGGTGGCCTCGCTTCTCCCACGGAACCACAGGCTGCTTCTGCTTAAGAAGACCTCTGTGCAGAGGAGGAAGGCTCCGAGAAATTCAGGCGGAACCACAAAGACGCCTGAGTGGGTAACAAGCCAGGAAAGAAAGTCAGAATAGAATTCCCACAAATTATCTCTAAGAAAAGTGGAGAAACTTCCCTCTATTTCAAAAATCAAGTCTAGGGTACTAGGACTCCACATCCCGGTGTCCCCTAGCAGGGTGTGCCCTTCCTGATTTCACTGCTGTCCCTTCTCCCTCCACTTCTCCCATTGCCTCCATCCCATGGGTGATAGCAGTGGGCCAGAAGACCCACAGTCAGCCTAAGGTCCCCAACACCAGGCCAGACAGCATGAAGCAGTGAAGGGGACGGTTCTTTGGATCCACCACCTCTAACCTGAGAGCCTGGGTGCTCCCCACTCCTAGATTCAGGAATGCTCTCTCCAGTTTCCATGTAAAGTCATCAGAGAAGCCATCATCTCCATATGCCTCCCCTAATGAGAAAGTAACATCCTGGCCCTGGATGGTTAGAAGTTGCCAGTTTGATCCCCGGTCAGGGCACAGATAAGAACAGATCGATGTTCCTCTCTCTCTCTCTCTCTCTCCCTGCTTCTCTCTCTAAAATCAATCAAATAAACATTAAAAAATGTAGCATCCTTCTAAAGGTCATGAGGTTGTGCAGCAATTGGGCAAACAGGTTTTGTTTACTGTAAGGAGGTGTAGGGGTGTGAAATACCAAAACATAGCGGCTGTTCTCAGGCCTGTCCACAACTCTGCAGCTTGTACCCAACCTCTTACAGGCATGCGTGCTTCACTAACAAGGTTAGGGAAGCAGAGAGGCACAGGCTCTATGAACGCATCTACGTACTCTCTTGCCCCTGTCTCCTAAAGGAGAGTTAATCAAGCAAGAGGCTCAGTAGAAACTGGAAAAAGAGTTCTTACTCATATATTGACACTTGCCACAAAGCTTGGCCTATCTCCACAATAAGTCACTTTCACATCTACCTGGTCTCTCACAGGACAAAAAAAATAATAAGGAAAAACAAAGACGATGTCCAGATATCTAGACTTCTCATAGCTGTGCAGTCAGGAGGGGGAAATACACCTTTTATAACTTCCTCTGGCACTAACTGAAAACTCCGGGCTTTGGGGAGGCTATTAGAAAAAGGTTAAATATGAGACTAGATAATGACACACCAAGGGACCCATGTCAGGGCTGTTTGAGCACGACTCAGAAGCAATTGCTGCCGAGAGTTGGCGACCACTTTAAAGAGCTCTGGAAGGAGGTGAAGTCTGCAAGAAAATGCCTCCATGGGGCCCTGGGAGGAGAAGGCTAAAGACTTCTTATTTTACACAAGCATCGTTGAAAACATCCACTCTCCATTCTTTAATTCAAAGATTACTACATACCCACATCTTGCAATTACTCTATTTTCTATACGTGGCATATGTTGGCTTATTGTTCTTTGTTTAATATTAATTTTACAAAGACATCGCTTTACCTAACCAACAACACCCTCCCCCTTTCTTCCATCGTAAACTACAGGGTTTCTGGTCTACCTCTATAGACTTCATATTCCATTGAATTCTAAACAAATTTTTCAGTCAGTTGTTATAATACTATCATATCAGTAAGCATCGACTTAAAAAATGTCCCATTTGTGTAACTTAAAAATTAGCATGTAACCCTTTCCTGCCCCTAAATCTAGATTGGTCCCCCTTATAAAATCCGTAGTATTACCCAAAGCACTTTGTGCTACCAAATACAGGGTTATGGCCACCAAGCCACTACAGCTACCTGATTGGCTCACCATCCCCCGGTGCTTTGTAATGAAAACTAGACAGTGTGTAATTACAAGGTCCCCAGAAGATACTCATAATTGTATCACAGGGCATTTTGTGAATGTTTGGGACAGCGATTAGACAACCACAAAGTGATAGTATTTCTAAGTCGTGCCAGCTGGAATATAGATGAAGCACCCTAAAATTCAATTATAAGAGTCCTTTAGGTATTAAATAATTATAATACAAATCACACTGGGGGGAGGTTTTTTTTTAATTGAACTGTACCCATAGCCCCTGAAGATTATATTTCCTAATAGTTTATAAAAACAACACAGCTGGATTTTCAGATTCACAGTTCTTCATCAGACTGGAAACGCTATACCCGAGGTAGACCATTCACAGTCTGTCCTTTTGCCCTGTCATCTACTTACGAGTGACCTAGTAAGTGAGCTGAGTCTCCTGTAACTCCACAGGCTTACTATGCTGGGACAAATATAAAATGGTTATTATAGATATTTACAAATTTAATGAAAACAAGGATACTTACTTCACAGATCGCAATTTTCACCTGGTCTTAACACCCAGAAACGTCTTATCATTTCTGCCCTTCACCTTCTTTTCTCCTTTCCTCCAGCTTTCCCTCCCAACCCCTCCTTCTGCCTTCTGGGCTCACTTTCCCGCAGGGAAGGAGGTGATCGCTGTACTAAAAACCTCCAGGAGCGGCTGTGGTTGGCTCCACCGTGCCTAGGGCAAGGATAGGGAAGAGTCGTCTTTGGCAATCATTATCTTCCTGCTTCCATTTCTTAAAGGGAGAGAAGGTCAAGAGCGCTCCTCGAACTCAGGCAACGGGAAAAGGGAATCCAGACACGCTTCTCCCCTGATTTTGACTCATATAAACACACTATCGAGGAGGAGCGGCAGGGATGTGCACACAGGCAAGGAGCTCCTGTAACCAGCCCGAACGGAAACTGCCAATGGGCCCTAACCATCCCTCCGCATGTCCCGAAACACAGCAAGTCGCAGGGGTCGACTCTCCCCGCGAATACGTACCCACTTGCCGCAGGTTTGTGAGATCCAGTCTCCTCTCTTAAAAACATTTCCTTTTCAAGGCCAGTGATTAGAAATGGAAAACTAAGGCCCCAAAAAGCCTCAGTTCCCCCAGTAGCGCTCCAGTGTTCAAATATAATCTCTGATTAATGATTAGCAAAACATCACAGAAACAAATGAATATACATAGACATATAAATACATATGTATATATACATATACATTTTCCATTTTCCCAGTAGACTGGCTTTGTAATGATCTTTGTTGGTGAGAAATAGAAATTTACTCATCCCAACACCAGAATACAATCTTTAAGGGTGTTCTGTAAAAAGAAAAAAAAAAAAAGTCCCGCAGAGACCAAGAATATGGTGACATTTGGTGCTCTTCAATCAAAATAGCAATACCATCGGTTTTCCTCTAGCTCCTGAAATAAAACGATTCTCACGCACCCAGCAGCACCGGCGACCGCCCTTCCTGATGGAGTGTGACTCGCTCTCAGACTTGCTCTCTGCAACGTCTGCAGGAACCAATCCGCCAGGATCGGGGCAGGGGGTGGGCACTTTTCCGAGTCTTCCCTTGTCCTTCCGAGTCAGGAGTCAAGGAACCAGAGTGCGTGTCCATGACAACACAGAGGTGGAAGTCATAAAGGCTTCGGGATGATGGCGCCACTCCGGCCAATGAGGGGCACGTTCACAGGGCCAGCATGGAGGAACCCTCCAGACGGAAGCAGACTTAATGAGTCGTTTTATGCACACACACATGCCAGCTTCACACATTCAGGAAACAGGCCCATGCGACGGAACATTTTAGCACCGTCTTGTAAAAACCAGAGACGGGTCCTTTCTCCCCTCTCCGGCGACAAGGCTGGCCGGCACACAGGGCCTTCCTGGTGTTTGTTAGCTCCTTTAGCAAGAGGACTGGAAGAGGTAACTGCACAATGCTCCGGAAAGCACCAAAACGACAGTGTTCACACTCACAAAGACAAGTGAGCACTGGTGAGTTAGTACATCTAATCCGTAATTGGCATTCCTGTAGAAAATTTTCCTTTTGTGATGGAGTCACTGAGCTGCTATGGAAAAAAAAAAATCCCGTTTCTTCTAGCCGCTGAACAAATGATTTGATTAGTGACCAGAGTAAGGAGGTGAGAATGGGCTCCCCGCGCCGAAGCCCGGCCTGAGTCCGGCACCACACCAAAAGCCCTCCGGCCAATGAGACTAGGAGGTTCTGAAGAGCCGCTACAGACCCAAAGCTGGAAGAGTCCACCAAACCATAGGTGGCCGCTGGGTTCACACATGGCTTGCCAAGGTACCTGCTCCACAGCGCGCTGTCCGGCCACAGCCCCGGAGCCTGTCTTCAGGGCTCTCGCGTGTTGCCCGGCTGCTGCTCCGGGACCTGGTTCATCATTATTTTCGCTGTTTTATTACTTTTCTGGGAATTCAAATCAGCGTAACCGTGCTTGATGCAACAAGTGAAAAATAGTGTCTCCCTCCCCACCCCCTCCTCCAACCTAATGAATTGCCTTTTCTCAAATCAAAGAGTAATGAGCACCAAACTACGTAATATTCATTCACGGAACAAAAGGCATAGGAATGGGGATGGGGGGTAGGGGAGTGGAGGGTAGGGGGGTGGAGGGAGCAGAAGAGGCTCCTGGCTGTGGAGAAAAGGAAAGCTGGACATTCTAAAGGAGCTCCTCACTCTGACCCCCAGTGACACCAGGTTCAGGTTACAGGGAAATTCAACCCCTTCAGCTCTTCATACTCTTTCTTGCCTTGGAGCCCCGTGCATGCCAGTCCCTAGTCAGTGCCGAGAGACCCTGAGAGCTGATAGTGACCAAGTATAACCCAGCCTGTACTTGATTGACTATGAACTCTCTGAATGATTTCTTTTTCTTAGTGGAATTCCGCCCCAACCCCCAATAAAAAAGCCTCTTCTTTTCACTCTGATGAGCAGTAAACCGGTTACCTAAGAACGTTCTAGATGGATTTCTTTCCCCCTGTATCATCACGGCCTTCACTGTGGGCTAGGCGTAATGTGGCCCAGCGAGGATGAGCCGTAGAAACAGGGGGATGTCAGATCCTTGCCTGCCTCGGAGGACAGGAATTGTGCCCCTTCCCCCACCACCTGCTTTGCCGTAATCAATCTCCCACACTCTGTTCCACGTGTTGTCTTTTTAATTCAGAAAGTAGAAAATAATATACAACAACAGTGGCAATAACAACTCAACCCCTGGCTCATCTCCTTCTTTACAGACACTAAAGACGTTTTAAATTGTCCCCTTTGAGGGAAATCCCAGAGGTGGGCAGGGCAGAATGGACCTGTGAGTCACTTGAATGATGCATGAACCGGCTGTTTCCCCAAGACCACGCCCACAAATGCACAAGCCACCAAAGTAAAAGGAAAACTACTCTTTAAGATAAGATAGCTAGCTATTAAACAGAGGTTCCTCAAAAATGATGCCCACTCACTCTACAGGAGATTCGAGTTAAAGCAGGCCGCAAAAAACATGACAAATTTTTAACACCAGAGGCTAACTTCCTGTTTCTCCCTCCCATTTTCATACTTGGTTTCTTGAATTTCTCCATTTAAAAATTCTATTTGGAGAATTAAAAGTAGAGGGTTTTTTTTTAACTGTGAAAAATATTTAAGTTTTTAAAAATTACAAAATGATCCACTTCTTCCTATGACCTATACCATGCAAACGGTTGGGAGTTTTAACAATGAAAAATTTCTTGTCCAGATAATTTCCCTCAAACCCAGTTATGGAATCCTTTCGTAAGTAACTTCCTTGCTTCCTCCTCTTAGAGTCTCTTTTTCTGTAAGTCTGTCAAGCTAATTATCTCTATTCACAAATTTATTGCTCTTCAGTGTATCATAAACACATATATTATTAAAAGTTGAAGAAAACAAGTGAAGTGTGTGTTATTCTGTGAAGGAAAAGACAAGAATAAATAATTATCCAAAGTATCCACTCTTTGTTAATAGAGTAATGAAAATAGCACTAGACTAGACTGAATGAGTACACCAAAGCCAGCCAATCCCCCCTGTCCCCTTCCTTATATGGTTGTCCCCAGCCCCAGGAGCCAATACCAGAAACTGCCACACCATCACTTGAGGTTAAAGAGAGAAGCACAGTTGTTAGGTGTGCAATCCTTTGACATTTCAGACCACAGATAAACCACCCAGCCCACCAAACCAGTCACACAAACAACCTGTACCTCAGCCTCATGGAGGGAACAAAGGCATGACTCCCATGAGCACACACTGTCATTAAGCTCCTTCACTGTTGCTACCTATTTCTTAGTGTTCTAATTCCCATCTTGGACCACAAACTCCAAGGTAATAAAAGGCCCTGAACGATTCCTATCAGTCCTTTCCATCTAAGAAAGGGATCAAACACTGAGAAAAAGCAGAGGTTCATTTGAATTTCAACAGCCTGGATGCTGGTATCCCAGATCCACAAACGACCAGTTTCTCATACTGGGTCATCCTCAGTTCCCATTGTGTGTTCCTAGTTCACTGTGGCCTCCACACTAAGCCCCTCTAACAAACACAACCTGCCAAAAATATTTTTCTGAGTATGGTCATTTACTGTTATAATGAACAACTTTTTCAAATATTCCTTCTCTTGGTCCTGGGAATTATGTAAAATACAAATCTAAAATCATTGTTTCCAAGCCTCACTGAAGAAAATAAATGTTTTTTTAAAAACCGCATAGCTACAAAGCATTTAGGAATTCCTAGTTGAACTGCAAGAGACCTTTTTAGCCATTGAACCATAACTTCTAAACTGAGAAAGTTGCTTCTTTACATAGAGCACCCCTCCCTGTTTACCAAACATCTGGTAAAGGGTTAGTGCAGGATGGGAATAGTAGCAGAATGTTACCATCCTGAGGTGCGATCTGTACACACTGCTGTGAGAAAATACCGAGGGTGATTAAAGATAAACACCACCTGCATGCTTGCAGAGGCGGCCATTGCTGTAGCCACACACTCGGCTCACTGAGACAGGAGAAAGGATGGAGTGAAAAACCACAGTGGATTAGAACTGGGGACAAAAGGAGCCAAGGAGGGAAGATGGGAGCAAGCAAAGGGAACGTATGTCTGACCCCCACTGGGAACTGGCATTATCCCTTAGACCTTCTGAAGGCAAAACTTAAGAATAACCAAGCAGAACGATGTTATCTCATTTCTTTTATTTAGTATCCAGAACATTTTCATGAGATCTGACATATGTCAAATTTCTTTGAATAAATGTTAACATTAATGCCCAGATACTCTTATTTGTGAGTTTATATTCAATGTTGTTAAGTTCCCTTTTAAAAAATCTAATAGGTCTGAAACACTTTTTGTGATGTATGTTTTTAAACAAAGAAACTCCATAAAGCATGACTTGATTCTAGTCTTTTATTAGCTGTTACAAATCATCTCTGTGCCTTTTCTTTTCTTTCTCTGTCTCTCTCTCCTTCTTCCTTCTTTTCTGGACCTTTTCCAAGATAGGTACGAAAATGCTTTTCAAAATAATTAGAAAATAGAAGCCTACTGCAACATAGCTGCAAGTCTCAATAGCTTTTAGAAAAATAATTTTGTTTTGTTTTCTTGCCCTGGCCGGTTAGCTCCAGTAGAGCCTCCACTGGGAGTTTAGAAGTTCCAGGTTTGATTCACAGGAGAAGTAACCATCTCCTTCTCCAACCCTACTCGCCCTTCTCCTCCCGAAGCCATGGCTCAAAGGGTTTGAGTGAGTTGGCCCCAGCGCTCGGGATGGTTCCTGCCAGCAACAGAGCATCGCCCCTTAGTGGGCCTACGGAGTGGATCCCAGTTGGGTGTATGCAGGAGACCCTTTGCCTCCCCTCCTCTTACTGAATAAAAAAAAATGAAAGAAAATAGTTTTTATTTCATAACTATAATCAGATAACTATGAAAGAACTAACAGTCCAAACAGATAACCATTTATCTGTTTATAATCAATACAAAGGTAAATATTATACTTCACACAAAATGCCAGGCAGTTAGCTGCCTACCTTGCACAGATGTAGATGAAAGTAATCCTTAAACTATTCTAGCGCTAGAAACGAAACGAAGAGAGCTGGGAAAAATCAGAAGCAAACACACACAAAAAAAAGCTAGATGAAAGTCCTCAGAGAGACAGTTAAGTAGCAAAACTAAACCTGACTCTTTAAACTTGACTGTTACCAGGGGAAGTCAAAGGTTGCAATTTTATTGTATGACCCGTACAGTAACTTTAAGGATCTCTTTATCACATTGGATGACTCCATGCAGGATCAGGAGTGAGAGGTTCTTTCTTTGTTTATGTACACAGCCAACTTCTGTTATTTAAGTTACTAAAACAGAAAAGATCTGGCTGTCTTCAGACTGCAGCCCCTATCCTAAAGTCGTGGGCATTAACTTAACTGGCCAAAGGGATTTTTTTTTTTCTCACAAAGATGCTACGCTGCCCATAGAAATGGCAGAAAATGGCTGCTACTAATTAGCCATTAGGTCATAAATCAGAGATTTTTATCCCTTTTCATCTCATGGTACATATAAACTAATTACTGAAATTCTGCTGCACACCAAAATGTATAATTTTCTCTAATCTGACCCAAAAAAAAGGTATAATTTTTTTATCTTTTTATTTATTTATTTTAGAGAGGAGACAGAGAAAGAGAGAGAGAGAGAGAGAGAGAGAGAGAGAGAGAGAGAAAGGGGGGAGGAGCTAGAAGCATCAACTCCCATATGTGCCTTGACCAGACCAGTGCAGGGTTTTGAACTGGCGACCTCAGTGTTCCCAGGTCGACGCTTTATCCACTGTGCCACCACAGGTTAGGCAAAAAAGGTATAATTTTGACTTACTCACACTGAACAGCTATTGTGCTGGCTATTGTCATTTCTTTTTCTTTCTTTCTTTCTTTTTTTTTTACAAACTAAGGGAAGAGAGGCCAGTGCTCCAACTAAATAGCCAGGTACTACATGCTGTAAAATGCTTTGCGGCACACAGGTTGAAAAGCGCCGTCACAGATGGAAGCAGAATGCCTAATTTTGGCCAGCAAGCACTGACATACCCACCTTTGGGTTATTTCTGTGGCTCCAATAACTGCCACCGACATCTTGTACCAATTTGCAGGTGCCCCCGTCACGGTGACAAAGGTGAACCGAGGGGCACACAAAGCCAGAGGTACATGAGGCAAGGAGCCAACTAAGCGGGGCTCCTCATGAGGGAACAGGGAGCAGTGCAGAGAGCCCAGTGCCGCACGTGTCTTCATTTGGGTCCTGGTTCAAAGCTGATCTCAAACCCTGAAGGCAAGGCAAGGCAAGCAGGGGAGGGCTGGTCCCAGGGAAAGAGCAGTTATTAAGAAAATGCAGCTAGCTGCTCACACCACCTTTTCCAGAAAGAACCCATCAACTAGGTGTAGGCAGAATTAACACTGCAGCCCAGAGCCCAGAGGCTAGAGCCAAAGTGCTCTGGCTACGTAAGAACAGAGACCAGAGTGGTCAGTGTATCAGGGTAGGGAGACTGCTAGGCTGAAGGGAAATCAAAGTGGCCAAGGACTCCGTGGAAGGGCCGCCTTCAGATCACTTCCACCTGCATGTGTCATGAAAATGGAGAGGGTCTCTTGCAGTCTGAGCTGGTGCTGGCAGGTGGCTGTCAAGGCAAGTACATTTCCATGCCATTTCTACAGTCGGCCAGGTCAGCAGGCTGTGATTACCATGTTACACAGATGACTGGATTAGTCAGGACGATTTCACCTGTAGGAAGTGGCAACTCACGACCACTCAAACCTGTGCCCACCGCCACCTGGGTACTGTATCGCCAACTGAAACGCGGTTTACACACGAAGGCACACAGGCCTGGGAAACAGAGCTGGGGAAGGCGACGAGAGACACGCACTTGCTCAAGGAAGTGCACTGCCCACTCTCCAAGCGTGAACGCTGGGGGTGGGAGGATCCACAGATTCCTCCGAGCTTCCTCTTCGGTACCAGATGAAAAGAAGGAAAGTCATTCCTGGAATACGTGTCGCCAGATATACAGACTTTGAAAACTAATAATGTTTCCCCTTAGACTGCAAAGAGCCACACCAGTTACCAGGGTTGATGCTTTTTTAAAGCCATCTTTTAAAGGAGATACAATTATCATGTGCCCTAAAATGGGTTGTAGTAAGATTCAGGTGCTATGTTAAATTATATTAGATCAAGCAATTCTTTTGGCCAACTTTTTGTTTATACAAATTATAAACATAGAAAAAAGTCCAAATCTGTGCTACAGAAATGCTCACGTAATGTACAAGGGATAAGGATGTTCATTGCAGCAATGTTAAATTGGCAAAGAGAGAGAGAAACAATCAGTGTGTCTATCAACAAATTTGGGACCATTCAACAAATTATGGAACAGTTATATTATAGAATGTTATCTAACAGTTAAAAAGAGTGAGTTGAGAATCTACATGCATTGACTTGGACCAATCTCCAAAATGCAGTATGTGGAAAAAGTGGGTCTGAGAACCTTATGTGTAATACTTTCAAATGTAGAAAAAAACTAACATGCAATGATATACAATATTTAGCATACATGTAAGCAAACAGAAGGTCTGGAGAGAAACATTCTAAGCAATAGTAACTTCTAGAAGGGGTAACACTGAGGGGGAAGAAGTAAGTCACTTCTTGATCTACTTACTTGCAGTTAGCACTTTATTCCACAAATGTTTAGTGTTCCCCCCATGTATAGATAGGTTCTTTTATTTTAGTCATGAGGCTATAAAGATGAAGAAAGAGACAAAGTCCTCGCCCTCAGTTAACTGCCATTTTATTTCTATATTGTTTAAAAGTGTTAACAATTTTTAAAAGAAGATGTTGTAATCCCTTCTGCAACACTTCAGCCAATTGAAAAACTTTTGCTGGAATAGTTTCAATCATCAAGACAGTCTGTATCGTCTTTTGAATAGCTCTGATTTTCAAATAATTGTTGTTGTTTTTTTAACATTAAACCAAATCTGGGTCCTAATAACTGCCTACCACTGATCCTAACTTTATCCCCCTGTGGCCATAAAGAGCCCATCTAGTCCTGTCTTACATGACAGGCCTTTAGCTATTTCAAGAAAGTAATCATATCATCCCCTAAGTCAGACTAAACACGTCCGGATCTTCCAACTGCTCTTCCTGTTACATGGCTTCACGTCCTTGTGCCATCTTGCCTACTTCTTTCTAAACGCTCTCCTCTTTGAGTTCCTCTAAAAGCTTGATGTCAAGACATGGTGCTCACAAGTCACTTGGTCAAAAAATGGGAAGCAAAGATGATCATCTGCCTCATTTTTAACAACCATACTGTCATCTTATTCTCTACCATGCCAACGAATCCTCTCCCCCAACAAAGATTTTATTTGAAAGATAATGAAATAAATGTTGTCAAAGAAAGCAATGCAAGAAAGCTATAGCGAAGAGAAAGCTTGCAAGAAGATACAAAGCATTTAGCACCCTTAGGATTTTCCTAAATGTTAGTTTATTAATGACTGCCATTAGCATGTTCCCATAAAACCACAAAGCCCCATTCATACAGCTGATCTGGAACATGAAACGATGCCCCGCTGTGCAAGTCCAGTGACAGCACCAAGGCCACTGCACCCCAGCGCCTGGAATGGTCCCTGCCCAGCCCTCAGACCCTGGCCTCTGCAGGAGTGAACTAGGCCTCCAATCACTCCACCGGAAGTCTACACTTGGGCAGGAGGCAAACAATGAAGTGAAATGAATCTAGTTCATCAACACAGACCTAGCACTTGGGTCTAACAAGCACTCTACCGGGATAAAAGAATGGGGCCCTGACACCTGACAAACTCGGAGATAGAGACGGACAGGAAGTGGAACGCCAGCCCCTCACACGGCAACAGCTGACATGAACACAGCTTCTCAGGCTCCCTAGGCCCACGGTGGCATCGCCTCTTCCTCCCACCACCCCTTACATCGTGAGAGTGTGTGCAAAGTTGTGAGCAAATCCACGTTGTGTATTTTCATCATCCTAGTTCCCCCTAGGCCCTTGTTTAAAGCAGGGTTTCTCAACAGCAGCAACACTGACATTTGGACCAGGTAACCCTGCTGTGGCCGCACTGCAGGCTGTCTAGCCGTGTGGCTGGCTTCTACCCGCTAGACAGCAGTAGCACCCCTCCGGTCATGACAACCAGAATGTCTCCCAATGCTGCCACATTTGGGGTGTGGGTGGAGCACAACCTCCATGGAAAAAAAGTCGCCAACTTAAAGAAAACCTACAGTAAATCTACTGGAATGGCAGTAGTAATAACTGTGTGTTACAAAAGTCTAGGAACATGACTTCCTCCTGTACACAAACAATATGGCCATTAGCCTTGGAAAATACGTATTTGCATTTTAGTAAAGTCTGCAGGTTCTGAAGGGATTACGACAAGCGTCCTTTACCTCTGTCAACTGCCAGGGCACCGGGATGCTGTCTATTTACAACAAATGAGCAAAACCCAGCATCTGTCTTCTGTCTCTCTCCGTGGCCAGCCACTCCAAGTGAGCCAGCCCGGCAATTCCTCCAGGCTCTGCCACCTGACTTACTGCCCCTTCCTTACAGACCCATCCCCGGGCACTGGTCCCTTTAGATTCACGCTCAATCACCGAGCTACTCTCAGAATCTATCAAACAATCAAAGAAAATAACCAACCACTGTGAGGAGAAAGGGCACTACAGAGCTTGTCTTTTAGAGTCGTGCATGCCTCGCAGTCACAGCTACGACCCAGGTTAAGTGGGCACAGACAGGCTCGGGGCACTTCAATCTCTTCCTTTGCAGGGACAGACGGGCGTCTGTCCAGACCTCAGTTTTCTGCAGGTGAAGAAAGACATTCTGAGAGGGAGGATACACAGTAATGTATCCTAAAAACATCTTCACGTGCCCAAGCAAACGCTGAAGAATCCACAACAGGAAATGTGGCAGAACCAGGTTCTACCCAACAGGATAGAGACTAAAGGAGTTAGAAAGGAAATTCTGGAGGTTGTTAGTTAAAAATTAAATATTCCACTTAAGTTTTCTAAGTTGTTAAGCCATGACTAAGGAGGATGAATATTAGTTATTCGTATTTTAAAAGACAGTACTTCAGCATAAAGGTCATTTCAACCAATGGAAGGTCCAATATAATTAAAAAGAAGTGTCTGAATTCTTCGTCAGGAATCACTTTTCTTGTGTCAGAGGAAGTACTGTACGCCCTTTGAGATTTTTATTAAATTCCCCCAAGGAGAGTAAGCACAGCCTGCCCTAAAATAACCCTAAGCCACCAGCAGTCCTTTCTTCTTTCTACGCCTGTGTGTATTTGGCCGTAAGGGAATGCTCTGTTTCTTTCCTAAATGGAGTTGCTTATCCACAGCTCAAAAGTTAGGCTAAAACAAACAACAACAGAAAGGTTCCATCCTTGGAATGGAACCCTGTGATCTTGAAGCATTTATTATATAATAGGCTCTCCACTCCATCTTCTGAGTCATCTTATCTAGATAATGTTATTTCTCTAGTTCTTAAATTTTCTTTGATTTGTGAACACAAAAAGTTTTCTTTTTTTTTTTTAGTTAAGGATTATTAATTAGTTCTTGGTGGTGTCTGATTTACATTTCCAACTCACGAGCATGATGAATTTTTGGAATGTGTCTCTCTGGAAAGCATGCTGTATTTTTAATGAAAATATAATTTGGAGGATCCGATGACTTGGGAACGATAGTCTGTAAATCAGCTTTCTTAGGCAGAAACCAATGACAAGTCACAGGAAAGTAAAGCATAGTATTTTACTTCAAATATCATGAGAAGGTGATATAACTCGGCCTGAAGCTGTTGAGAAGTCACTGACATTAAGCCTACTGCTGATGGAAAAACAAACCACCTGCTACCCCCTGACACCTAACTAGAATAATACTAAAAGCTACAGAGAACATCCACTGCCCAAGTCCTGGATGCAAGAGTGTGATTGAGCACCTTCGCTTCTGGGAGGCGCTACTTCATACCATGTACCAATATTGTTGAAAAAATGAAGGGAACTTTTTTTTTTAATTTTTATTTTTTTCCAAGGACAGAGAGAGAGTCAGAGAGAGGGATAGATAAGGACAGACAGACAGGAACACAAGAGAAATGAGAAACATCAATCATTAGTTTCTCGTTGCCTTTGCAAACACATAGTTGTTCATTGATTGCTTTCTCACATGTGCCTTGACCGTGGGCCTTCAGCAGACCGAGCCACCCCTTGCTGGAGCCAGCGACCTTGGGTTCAAGCTGGCGAGCTTTTGCTCAAGCCAGATGGGCCTGCGCTCAAGCTGTCGAGCTGGGGGTCTCAAACCCAGGTCTTCCGCATCCCAGTCTGACGCTCTATCCACTGCACCACCGCCTGGTCAGGCTGAAGGGAACTTTTAAATTTAGTCTATTCTCTTCATTTCATGAAGAGTAAATGGTATGCAAAAACAAATCCATAATTGATCCAAAATAACTGATATCTCACCCAATGATGTTACTAGTTAAGAGAGTTGGAAGCACCAAAATTAAATTTCTCTTCTTACTGCATGTTCTTACTCTTTGGCAAAGGTGCTAAGAATCAGTGAAAAGACCAAAAGGTTGGCAGCGGGATGGGGAAGGAAAAACAAAGCCAGCAGCCACAGGATCTGCTAACTGAAAACCAGCTCTGAATAACAGAGTGAAAAATGCAAAGCTATTTGGGAGAGTTAAAAGGCAGATATTATGTTCGTCTGTCTAAAATTTTGATGTCTGATTGATTGATTTCACAGTTGTCTACAATGGGTAATGTGGAAAAGATGACAGAATTTGGCCACCCTAAGCTCAAGAATACAGGGCTGTTAACTAACCAAAACAGAACACTAATCACAGATAAAATCCCCTAAATGACATTAAATAAAACATAAGTACTTCGAATATGTCCAAGAATTACTATGTAATGTGCAACATGGTTTATCACACTAGATTCCTTCTATGTATGTAGCACACTAAGGGGAGAGAAGGAGGAAGGGATGGAAGAAGGGAAGGTAAAACTGAGGGAGAGAAGGAGAGGGAACGAGAGGGAGAGAGGGAGAGAGAAGGAAAAAGAGAGAGAGAGAGAGAGAGGGAAAAGGAGGGAGGGAGGGACAGAGACCTCCTCCATTATTATCTCAACCAAATGGGAGAACCCTGTCAAGAAACCTCTTTAACAACAGTTGGCTCCTGGTCTCAGAAAAGTAATGTTTAAAATCCCTTTTCTTATAGAAATATGAGTAAACCACACACCTGGACGGTTTATTTTCCTCGTATAGGTCAGTAGAAAACTTAATAAGGGTCTGAAGCTTGCCCTTGTAATTCTAATGAGACAGGATGGAAATTGTCTCATGTATTCCCTGCCTGAAAACTCAGCTTTCCCTGGGAACCAACTCAGCCTGAGAACATTTTATGGATTATGATTAATGATTAACTAATTCTGCTTCTACTTTTCTGATCACTGGCTGCCCAGTACTACATAAAATGCACCACAATCAAATAACATAAATAACAGTTAATATGCATTGGAGCTTTGGGTGGGGAAAATGCTTCTTAAAATTTGAAAGAAAAGACAAACACTTGCAAAGCAAGTGAAATTTCAAAAAGTTTTTCACAAACTTCCATAGCTATTGGGATATGAAAGGCTTTTCAAGAGACACCTGTCAGTCTTACCCAGGACAGAACAGGGAAGCCAATGAAAAGAAAAGGAAAGACTTACAAATGGTCTGACATTACAAGTTTGCCCAAAAATCGTGGGTCTAGAGCAAGTAATTTACGTTCAGCCGGGTAAGAAACAGGAAACCAGATTCACTGATAAGGAGGTTAAGCAATGGGCTGATACATTGACATTTCCTAGATCTATTACAGGACTGGATGAGTACATTCTGCACAGGCTACCGTTTTCTCCAATATTCAGTAATTAATGTTTATCACCAAATGAATTTTATGTTATAAACTGTTCAGAGCAGGAATCACCTGGATTCCTGCAGTCTGGAAGCTGCATATACATTAAGCATGCTCTGAATATTATGATGGTGCTAATATAGTGAAAAGGTTGTGAAAACACAGGACTTATCCAGGTCAAGGCAGACTACCACCATTTTGAAATTTCTGAAGACTGCACTGTCATGCATTCTGGTGTGCCTGAATGATTACAGCTCTGTCAAGGCCGTCTGTCTTTGGCTTGAAAATGAATTTGTCAGTTGGAATACATCTTAAATTTTCAAGCAGGAGTGTAGCCCATGTACAAAAAATGAACAATGTTTCCTCCGGTTACCACAAATAATTAAAACTATTTTAGAAAAAGGAACCTTTTCAACTGAGACTCTCTAATAGGTAAAATTAAATTCTCTCCAATACATCTTAGGGGGAACACTTCTGTATAAATAAAGTGTGGGCTGGGGCACAGAGATTCAACTACAAAACCGGAACTAGCTGAAGTAATGCAGCTTCATTCCCGGGCCTGTGCTCCCAGCTTTCTAACAGGGCTATCAGAGACCCACACAAAACCCTTGCTCCCTCACCGCAGCCTAGACTTAAGGAAGCTTTCTCTTTCACCTCAACCACCCTGGTTTTTGTTTGCTCGTTTGTTTTTGGTACGTTTTTCATGCATATACTCGTAAATGTGTAAGATAAGAAAACAAATCAAGAGGTAAAGCCCTGATTAGACAGCCTGCTTCACCCAAACCAGGCAGAGAGAGAACTAATCGATATTTAGTACTTTGGACATATTGGTCCTATGAAGGTAAACAATAGCAATAAAAGAGAAAAGAATCCTACTCATCTTTATTTTGATCATCACCTTTATTATTTGGCTCCGGTTGATTATTGCTTTTCTTTAGGGCTTCCCAAATAGAGCGCCCAATCTGGGAACTACTCTGTGCCCCACCACAGCACAACTGTAAGCCAGCAGCCAATTCAAGAAAATCAAGATCAACATTTTCTTTGCAACCTCTGTTTTCAAGATTTGATCTCCTACATAAGCTAAATTAAAATACTCTTTCATTTCAGGGGCTAATATGAATTCTTAAACTACATATTTTTTAAAGAAAAGTAACTTGTAGAGGATGGTGGGTTTTTTTTCTTTCCTTGTTGTAGTGCACAGAATTTACATGCAACTCTTGGCTTAAGTTTTCAGGCTGTTTATTTTCATTACATTCATCACCCATACTTGCCACTGATATCAGCTGGAGATGGACATGTGAAATACAGTTGAAGCTAAAATATATTTCGGTCAGCACATAACCTTGGTGTTTACATCAGTCTAATAAGCAGGCTAAATTGTCACAAAACTTATTTAAGAAATATTATTTTCAGGCAATCGTTTTCCAAGTCTATCTATTAGTTGCTGGACTGGGATGCACTATGAGATCTACAGCTTAGGTCTCATCCATTCAAGTAAGCAGTATCTTTTCATTTTCAAAAGTAAGCTCTGGCTTGGGCTTGCTACCTCCTTCCAGGTAACGTCAGGACCTTAGGATCGCTTCCACCAGCGGGTGTGTAAGTACACAGGCGCGTGCACCCAGAGTCCTTCCCTGGATCCCTCTGAGGGCACATGTGGCATCCTCGAGAGAACACAACCCGAACACAAAACTTTCCCCGCAAACTCTACTGCGGTCGCTCCTTGATGAAAAGCGACGGAACGCAGGGAATGGCGCGGGCTTTTGTTCCAGCGGTGCCCAGCTGGTGAGGTCAGCCCACAGCAGTCCTCCATCCCCAAAGGTCGGGGGAGATTTCGTGGGACTGAGAATTGGGAGCCTTACGAAAGCAACCTATTTCTAAGCCAACCGCGCGTACAAACACTTGAGAAGGGGGCGTGGAGTAGGCAAGGATGAAATCCTTATAGCCTTTCAAATCCTGCTTCAGTCTTAGGTTCACAAAGTGAGTCTCCAGATCCGCGGAAGAGTGCGAGGGGGGGCGAGGAGAAGAGCCAAGGCGGACTCGGGAGAAATTGGTTCGAGGAGGGCGCGGGAGATACAGTCAAGACGCAGGGCCGGCCCCGCCTCCGGGTACAATCAGACAAACTACAGTGTGCCAGTGGTTTTCGGCTTCCTGTTTGTAAAGAGAGAACCGCCCTGCCTGACTCTGTAACACTCATCCTACCCCAAAACCGAGTCCGCCTCTTCTTCGCGCGCAGGGATCGGCTCGGCGACCAGGGGAGCAGGGCGGAGGCGGTCGCGGGGCGGGGGGCAGGGCCGCGGGGCGCCGCGCCCCTCCCAGCCCGCGGCCTCCCGGGCCGAGCTGGGCCGCGAGGCGGACAAAGCGTTTCCCGCTCCCTCCCCCACGGCCGCGTCCCAGAAGGGAGGGGAAAAGCGGGCGGGAGAGCTGAAGGAGGACAAGCTGGGAGAGAAAGGGGAGGAGGAAGGTGCTGCCGACGGGACTGGGCAAGATCGCGCCCAGGAGGGAGGGGAGAGAGGAGGGGCTGGGCGGCCTCCGAGAACGGGGAGGAGGGCTGGATTCTTGAAGGCCAAGATAAACAAATTGTTCCTCTTCACGTGCGGGGCGGGGGAGGTGGGAAAGCGAAGGGAGCAAACGCGGCGGCCTCGCCTCTTCCCCTCCCCCAAGCCGGCTCTTTGTCACCGAGCGCCGGCCGGAGCACCCGGCGTTAGCCAGCGGCGGCGGAACCGGCACCACCCCCAGCGCCGATGACTCCCAGACCCGGAACGTGTGCGATTTATCAACCGCACACTGCGAAGGCCGCCGATCGAGGTGCGGTGTGCGGGAGAAACAGGAAAAAGCGCTCCGCGCTCCCGGATTCCCACCACCCCGCCTATTCCGCACACCCGCGCTTCACTAACACGGGTGGAGCGGTGGGGGAGGGGGCTGCAGACACCTTTCCGAGCTTCCGGACTGCCCCCACCCCCACCCCGAAAGGAGAGCTAAAGAACCTGAAAGAGGAGATAAGAGAAAGGATTCTACCCTCAGGGTTAGGGGGTGGGAACTGCCCCTTCCTCCTCAAGAAGTTAAGCCATTGGCTGCTCAGTCTACCTCGAACCCACCCACCCAGCCATTTAAGACTTTCACCTCCCTGCTACCATCCACTCCTCCGGGTTTATTAGACGGGCCTGGAAAGTTGGCAGGGATAAGGCGTAGAGGTTCAGTGCACGCAAGTTTAAGAGGAGGAGGCTACACAATCCCAAGCGAAGTCGCGTGGTGGGGAGTTCTAGTGCAAGCTGAGGATGCAATTCTCCACTCCCGCCCCACGGGGCTGTTGGCCCCCTCACACTACCCGTCGCTCCACCTGCCGAGCCAGCCGCGGGTCTCCGGTTGCGGAGGAGCGCACTCGCGCTCCGCATCCGCGCGCGCTCCCGCGAAGGCGCGCGCGCGCAACCATCCTCGCTGGCTTTTCACCCACTTCAAAGTTCATTCACAAAACTCTCAGACTTTCTCAGCCCAAAGGGGGCAAGCTGGGGAGAGCAGGGCGAGAGCCTCTCACATCCCCCTCCTGACCCCGTAGATTGAGACTGGTGCCCGCCCAGAATCTGTGACAGCATCAATTTCTCCCCGCACCCGACGGGTGTGCGGAGAGGGGTGGGCGAAGGGGGACGGGTCTGGGAGGCGAGGAAGCATTGGGAGGTGTGGGGTGGGAGCGGCGAAGAGGAGGAGCGAGGTTTCAACTCTAGGTTCACTCTCTTTCAAATCAGTATCTAAGAAAAGGAAAGGGAAAAAAAACTTTTCTAGTGCCTCCCTCCGCCGCTCCTCCAAGCTCCCTCCTCCCCTCGCAGTCGTGACTGGCTTCTCCCCTCTCGCCCCCTCTTCCCCAAATCTGACAACCCTGACAGATTAACAGGTAGCGGAGACCGCGGCTCTTCCCCCTAGAAAAGTTGGCGTTAACCTTTCGGCTTCAGCCCACCTCGACAACCGTGCAAATCAGACCTCGTCCCCCCGTAAGAAGCTCCAGTCCCCCGCCCCCCAACGCGCGCGCGCGCCCCATGCCCGCTGCCAGCGCGCCCTCACCATGATTAGTGTGTGGTTCCTCTGCTCCACTGAGGCAGCCTCCGCATCTTGCTGGGGTTTGCTCTGGTGCTGCTGCTTGCCGGCGCCCGATTTCTTGGCCCTCTGCTCCAGGGTGCGCTGGTAGAGGCTCACGGTGTCCCGGCGCTCCAGCTCCAGCTGCTCCACCTGAGCCTGCTGGTACCTGTTCTCGCAGTTGACGTGGTGCCGCCGGCAGCCTTCGATGCGCTGGCGGAGCCGCTCCACTACGGTGCTGTGCTTGGGGACGGCCGCCGAGCCGCCGCCGGGGCCCCCGGAGCCGCCGCCGCCGCAGCCGGCAGCGGGGTGATTGCTACTCGGAGCAGCCGGAGTACTATTGGGAGTATTATTCACACCGATCCCGGCCCCGGCGAGGCTGCTGTTCAGGCTACTGTTGATGCAAATACTACTGCCATTCGCGGCAGCAGCGGGGGCTGCGAAATCCCCCATCCTGCTCCCCGGGCACACTATTTTGGAAGAACTTTTTTTATCCACCCCCCCTATCAGCCTCCTTCTTGGGTCCAAGGATTAAAATAGTTTAAGTGGAACGCGGGGGAGACGCAAGCACATGGATGGAAACAGCGATCCCGACGGGGCAAAAAAAAGGGGGGGAGAGATTTTGGGGTGGGTTTTTTGTTTCCCTTTTTGTAAAAACTGTAAAGATCAAGGAGAAAAAAAGGGGGCTCAGAATGCCACCAGACACCTATTAACAAAAAGAATCACAACAAACTGAGCCAGCTGCAAATCGGGTTGCAACTCAAGGGGAGATCCGCTCCTCGCCTGCCTTCTTTTTATAATCCATTATTTTCTAATAAATTCCAGGAGATTTCCGGTGGTTGGCAAGCATTTTCTCCCTACGTACCGAAAAACACACCCCATGTACACACACAAGCATATGCCTCCAGTGCGGACACGCGCGACACACACTCACTCCACACCGCATCGGAAAACGACAAGCTTGCTTATTGCATTTTCCTTCCACAAAAAAGTTTTGGTGTTTATGCCGCCCCGTGTTCTCAAAGTACTTTGGCTGCTCAGTTGCATTTCACAGGATCCTAGATATCGAATCCTCGGGCTGGGGGAAGTAAACACATGGACAGTCCGAGGCGACTGCAAAAGTAGATCGGTGAAGTCCTTTGCAAAACGCCGCGCGGAGAGCAGCCCCTAACGCTCGGCTGGGCTGCCGCTGCCGCCGCTGCTCCTGCCACCATCACAATGATCAACTGCTCGCCGCCGCCGCCGCCGCCGACGCCGCCGCCGCCTCCTCCTCCTCCTCCTCTCGCTCCTCCACCTCCTCCTCCTCCATGCCAGCGGAGTGATATCAGGACGCGCGAGCTCAGTAAACACGGCAGCGGCGGCGGCTGGAGGCCGTGAGACAAGCCCCGGGACACCGCGCAAAACCCGGCCCGGACTCTCACCCGGCAGGAGCGGGCGCGGCACGCACCCGCACCCTCCTCCCTTGCCTCGCGTTCTCCGCCCTTCCCACGCCCCCAAGCTCACTACAACCCAGGCGGGAACCGGAGCTGCCAGAGAAGAGAAAAAGAAAGATTCTGGTGGATCTCGGGAATGAATCAACTTTTGACCTGTGCGCGCACACACACACACACACACACACACACACACACACACACACACACACGAGGTGGGGCAGGGGCCACATGGACCCGCCCGGCTGGATTTCCTTATTCCAAGCGAGGTAACAAGCAAACCCAAGTTGTTGTTATATATTTATGCATTATATTGCAGAACTGCATGACCAGGCAGAAACATTGAGGCTTCACAGCAGTTGTCTGTCATCCCTATCCATGTGGAAAGAAAACGGCAAATGAGTGACTTGTTTTTAAAACCCAGGTAATAAGTCTTACCTAGTAATAACCCTCCTTATGGACATCTGTTCAAACTCTAGGCCAGTCTTAACACACAAATACCTAATTCCGAACAAAAAGAAATAGGCACCAAAAAACTTGAAATATTATTTAATTCACTGTACATAATGATTGTTGTTATTAAGGCAATTATTGTTTTACTTACCCTTGGAAAAAAATTAAAATAAAGCAAGCAGGGACTTGGAGGTGAGACTAACATAACAGTACATTTTAGCAGACTGTTTTGAATACTAGGTGCTAATGACAAGCAGTAATTAAGGGCCCTTCATAAATCAAGTGGAAAGATTGCAGATTTCATGGACTAGAACTATAGGAAAAACACAGCATTTCACAGTTTGTCACGACCAAAACAAAAACAAGCAAAAATAACAGGCTTACTTTATTACTATATATATTTCTTTCTGTTTCAATGAATTCACAAGTACAATTAAAATGGAGTAGCAACCACAGAAAGCAATCAAAACTTTCCATCATCTTTCTAGATATTGACAATCTTAAAAACACAATTAAGGATCAGATGTAATATCCTTGAATCTGGACTTAACCCATCCCATAATTTAAAAAAAAAAAACTAAATTGGATAAACAATGTTTCTGTGATAATCAGCAGGATAAAATCTTGATTGTGTGCTGTTAAAAATAAGGCATTTTGTATTATCTCAATAAATCTTATAGAATTAGTTTTTAGGGTAAAAATACACCCCAGTTTTCTAAAATAGCCAGGAGTAAAAGAATTTTGGATCTCATGCATTAGTCATTAGATCTGATTTAAACCATCTTCATTCCTTGGCATTGCATTGGATGCTATTTCTAACCTCATAAAGTAAGCAATAAGAAGCTATCTTTTTCTCCAATTAATCAAGTGTGTATGGTAAACTATATCTTTAACATCCACTGGATTATATGATAAAATGGACAGCAAAATATTGATTAACGTGGTGTGAAGTTTTCTCTAAGTAGTGAAACCAACGTGGGACAGTGTCTGCCATTTAAAGTTGCCATATTTTTTCAGAGGGCTAGTTAGTTAGCATACAGCCTTCTGTATCATAACTGCCCCTCCAAAGCTGCTAGAAAATTAAACTGAATTGGTCCCATAGCAAAAAGTCAGAGCATGATAAAAACACAGAGAAAATTATTTAAAATTTTAAGAAAAAGACTTCAAAGTGGCCTTTGTCTTTTTCGCATATTTACTAAATAATATCACTATTAATTCAGGAAATACATGGCTTCACTGTAAAGAGGAAGCCATGACTCCACATTAATTCTGATCTCTCTTCACTGTAGTTGAATTCTTATCCCTCTTCCGACTCCATGTGCCTCCATCAACCACACAAGACGACAATTTGATTTACAGAGGCAACAACTTTGAGGGTCTTGATTCCGTTTTGAGACTTGGGTTCTAATTCCAGCTTTTTCCTGTGACTTTCAATTTAACTTTTCATTGAGAGTTTGTTATTCTGGCGGATAAAAAGCAACAACTGCAGCAACATGCATTCCCATCAAGCTGTTTACCTCTCCTATCATGAAGGGAAACCAAAAATATACAAGAATTGGCACCCTTCTCTTTGGGGGATCAGCAGATGGAGGGATATACTTGGAACTTTACCTTAGAGATCCCCAATAATAAATGGAACGATTCTTGTATAGGCACAGAATTGTTTACTGCCTCAGTTTCATGCAGGAGTGGACTATACAGAAAAGAAAGGATCACTGTTCATGAGCATGTGTACACATACACACACGGGCATCCACCTTTTATCTGTGTGGGGACCCATAGGGGAGGGGTCTCTGAGGAAACTGATCTGTGCAGTACTCTACTATGACGTACTTGATGTCAGAAACCTCCTCATTGTGTAGGACAATTAGAGGAAAGAAGCAGGAAATGAACAGGACTTGGGTCTTAAGCAACATCGGCAAGTCACCCTGACTTTGAGATGCTAATCTACTCCAGGGACCTTAGAAGAAGCAGAGGCCTTTATACTGGCTACTTCTAGACTTTCGTGATAGACCCGTGCACGGTTTCCTGCTTTGCTGGTCACCATCCTAAAGAATTCCTTGAAAGTCATAGAGAAATCCAAGTTCTGGGAAACAATTTTAGTCCTCTCTCCCTACCAAGTGCTCTGATTGCGTGACTCTCTTGATCTTCTACATGAGCCTGCTATGGAGCAAAGCTTCCAGATTGGAGCTATGGGTGCATCATCAGGGCTGTCGCTCTAGAATGGCAAAGAAATGTGCTGAGATGCCACAGCAGAGATGAGAGGGAGATTGATTACACGGCTGCAGCCCCAGACGTTGATGATATCTCTGGATGCCAAAGAGAAGAAGCCTTGATGAATGAGTCCCTGTACCAGGTTGTCCTGAGGCTCTGGCCGGAAGCCAAAGGTGGCAGTTCTAAGGAGTTAAACCAGATTCCCTTTTCTTGAGGCCAACTCTGTGTCATCCTCCCATGTCCATCCGATAAGACCCAACATCCTAGTGTTAGGGAAATGGTCTTTGTATAGAAACCCCAGCATATGTGCCACTTCTGCTGCTCTATTAATGTGGACAATAGCACTGGCTTCATAATTGTACTCTAAAAACATACTTGGCGGCTAAGGTAGACTAGGAACTTCTGCTACCCACCTATGGGTAACCAGACAGGTTTATATGCCCATACAACATATAGAACATAGTTCCAACCTCAGTGATGGCCAACCAGACTCCAGGCAGGAAAACACAGTGATGGGACTAAGATGAAATGGGTGTGGGGACACATAAGAGAGGCTTGGGGGCGGGGGAGGAGGGCGCATGCTTGCAGGTCTAAGACAGATTCTCCAGAACTCACTCTGAGAACTGGGTAGAAGCAAGCCAACCAAAGGTCGGTGGCAGGTAGGCAGAGGGGAGCTAGGAACTGCAGCCAGATTGAGGCCCAGAGGCCTGTTGTGTCAGCAGACCCACCAGCAGCGTCCTCTCGCGGGAGTGTGAGCGTGACCATGAGGAGCCCTGACGCCAAGGCTCGGAGATACGCGGAGCCGGCTCGTGAAGGCCATGAACATGCACAAGTGTTTACTGTCTCCTTGGGACAATGCCGCCGTTGGAAGGATTCCAGCTGCTTCTCTCTTCTTACTTCGGCAGTGCAGTGCAGGTATTCTAGGGCTTTCTGGAATGCCTTGTGAAGAACCGGGTCCTATACATCATTTCGCCAGAAAGGCTTCTGAGCCGATAAGTGGAGCAGGTGGTATGTACCGCATCTAAGATTCCTTACCACCCAGAAGGCCACAGGACACCTTTGCAGCAGAGCATGCTGGACTTTGTTTAACCTAGCATTGCCCAGATCCTGGTAGGTCCCACGGAACAAAACACTACACAGGTAGGAGGGGATGAATTGGAGGCAGCTGTATACTCACGTTCACAACATTGCCTGGGCAGGTAGTCTGTGACAAAGACCACACTCCCCGGACCGTCTGCTCTGCCCAAGTGCAGAGCACTAGCCAGAGTCACTGAGGGCTTACGGCCCTTCCCTAACTTGACTGGATGTGTTGAATTATGACCTTAAAGTGGTGGAAAAAGAGCCATGCAAAGGCAAAAGTCCCAGAAGGCTGACAGTGAGGAGCCCTTTCAGCATCAGTACTTTGAGTATGGTGTATAAAGGTCAGATGTATTTAACTGGAAATTTTAATTGTGTAATATCTTTAAAGATAGAGTTTCATTACTTTTGAAGCATGCACTGTGTCTAGTCTAACAATTACTGGCCCCTTGGAGCTATTTTAATAAGCATGTTCTCCTTAGTAAACCAACCTTATGTAGGTGACATCCCCTGTGGGCCAGGGACGTTTTAAAAGTTTGTTTCCTTAAGTATTTAAATATTCTTAGCAAGACCTTGTTTACATTATTAATTTTCACTTTTTATGAAGAAGGGGTTTTACTAAGCTCTAGACCATGTCATAAATTTTGAGAAAAATATGAATTATTGGAGTTTTTCTTATTCATTTATTTTAATATATACATATAAGAGTTTTATGGTTGTTGGGAGAAAGGCTGTCTAAAGTCCATGGAAGACACATTTTTTAGAAGCCTATTTCTGTTTTATATACCTTTACTCTCAGGGCTAAATAATTTGATATAATAAGGCATTTGCCTGGAACAAGGTCTGGCTTCCAAGGAAGATGTTCAAGACTTCTGCAACTTGGGGAAAATATTTAGAGAATCTTTTATTTATTGGAGGAGTATCAGCAGACAAACTGTTAACTTTTGAAACAATTATTTAACAAATAAAGAACTGAATAATCGTGCCTTTTCCTTGTAGATATTTACTGGTGATCAACAATAGCAGAGGATATAATTTTAATGGCGAACACTCGTTGAAAACTTGCTCTTTTCCAGGGTTTATTATTAGCCCCCCATTTCACTGGTATCAAACGTAGCAGAGTCCGAATTTGTATGGTATAAGTTCTGTCCCCAGAATGCACACTATTGAAGGAATGTGACCTGCAGTCAGCTCCTCCGGTTGCTTCCAACGTTAAGCTTCTACATTTCTGTGAAACTGAAATGACTGCATTTTAGCTGGATTGCGCTTGAACAGAAGCCTGTTGCCGTTGTGTTTAGAAGGGATTCAGCTCCAGAGTCATCCTTCCAGAAGGCTGTCCTGGGCCATGCCTCCCTCAGTCCTCATTCTCGGGGCTCTGAGAACCGGGAGCACTTCTCTGTCTTGGCACTTACATCGTCACCTTGCATTGCAACTATCTGCTCACCTGTCTGCCTCTCAGTTCTGTTTTGTTGGTGTCTGGCCCTCATGTAGGGCTGGGCGTGACAGAGCTCTGTCACTGCGTGTGGGGAAGAGTAACATGAGTGAGTGAACAGTTCACGATTTATCAGTTATGAAGCTGGAAAGGGAGTTGTGACCAGTCCTGGACAGGAGTCCCAGAGGAGACGAATGCTAGGGACCATTCTGCAGAAACCATTTGAATGCAATATAAGAAAATCATAGTAAGATGTGACTTGTTTTTCAAAATGCTGTTTCTTAGGCACTTGGGTATTGTATGAGTTGTCTTGGAGAGGCGCAGGGTGGAAGAGAGGCGGAGAGGCAGGCTGGCCTCATGCAGAGTCTGACCACACTCTGCTGTCTGTCGGCAAGGGGAAGGGCTCACACCTATGGTCCATCGAGCCGCTGTGTGTCAGATACTAGGCAACGCTTTTTCTAAATGTTAACCCCAACAACCCGAGGGGGTGCACAAACCATGGACTCGGCTCCCTGCTCTTCCATTCCCTTCGTCTGCCCATCAGGGCTTGGCAGAGCTGTTCTGGAGTTGCTGAGAGAAGTGGGCCAAACCCTGTGTGCTTCTTCTACTTCATGGGTAGTGGCAGGGTGTTAAGGTCGTTACAGCCACATGCCTGAGAAAGATGTAACGCCACCGGATTACCGCTCCCACCTTCTAGATGAGAGAACAGAGGGGGTAGAGAGTTTATATAACTTGCATTTACGTAAGCTCCAAAGCCTCCATCCTATGCACCTGAATTCCAACTTAGGGTTGTTTGGTCACTATTGTGGGGACTTTGTAACCATTCCATCGCTGCTATAGTCATTCATTCAGCAAATATTTATTGAGGATTGACAAGCCCTGTGTTAGGTGCAAGGAATGCATTCCTGAACAGAAACATTTTCCTCCCCAGGGGCACTTAATAATCTAGTGGGGGGAAGGCCAAGCAAACATTACAGCAGGCTCACATAAGGGAAGTATAGTCAGCTCTCGACTGACCTGAGTTTGAGGGAGGGCTAGGAAAAGGTGTATTACAGTTCAAATGCAACTGGTAAGAAGGGGGTTGGGGAAAACAATGAACCTGAGCTTAGTTAGAATCGCACACCATATGAAGGAAAGGTTTACTGCCCTACACATGTCATTGAAAAGCTATAAAATAATAAGACACAACAGTTTAAGAACACAGAGCCTCATATTTCATTGTTGGATGAAAACTCTCCCAAAGGTATCTGTTTAATGGTTTGATGGTGTCTGGTCCCCCCGCTGCCTGCTCCCTTTTTAACATTGGAACAAAGCCTGGGCAACATGGGTTAGTCTCCCAGAAAACTGCATTCTTCACTGCTGCTCTTGTAGACAGTCTAGGTCAGCAGTTTTTAAGCCACATGGAGTCTGAAGAATTCCCTCCGAGGGGCCTGAGGCCTGTCGTAGGTGGGTAGAAGAATTAGTTGGCTCTTGGCTCCTCTTCAACTCAACCGCCTTCTCTTTCAATGTGGAGTAAGATTTCCTTTGAATGAAGGGTTCCACAGCTAAAAAGAGTTTGGAATATTGTTCTATGTTTCATCTTGTTTTTGCGGGCAAACTCTCGCTCCTCCACCCATTCGCCACCCTCCATCCCACACAGAGTATCACTTCCTCCTCCTCTTCTGGAGGGCACCAAACCCAGGTTCATATCGCCTCTGAAATGGTTAACTTTGGCTCCAGGGTTTTAATGACCTACTTGCTTCACGTCAGCTTCCTCGATTTTTTCTTCCTGTGTCCTCTGAGTTGGGCCGCTTAAGGATGGTCCAACCAAGTGTGTGATAGGATGGAGAAAACTGTGTTTTCTACAGCCCCAGTGGGAAGTACTGTGCGCGTTCAGAAGCAATACCAGGATTCTCTGCCTGTGTGGGAGTGGGTGGTGTTAGCCAGACCCCAGAGTCACGCAAAGGCCGATGGTTGAAAACCTGCCTGCTCAGAAGGGTGTGTCCTTTTATCCCAGGGGTTCTGTCTCACTGAGTGGGGTAGGAAAGGCTGGGACTGCAGAGGGGAAACAGCTCCCAGTGACCTCGGCTCTCCCACTACCCTCAGTTTTTCCTTTGAGCAAATGCCAAACAAAGTGACTCCACGGGCCACCACATGACGCCCCTAGTCAGGTCATCCACATACCTTGGTCTGGTCACGCCTCCGGTTATACACTGGCCTTTGGTGAGGCCAGAAAACAAATTGGAAGTGCAACAATTTTAGGAACAGTGCATTAGTGTCCATGAGATTCAAAGCAAAGGTCTCGGCTTTGGCTGCCACGCTCTCCATTTGTTTTGTATCCCCTCCTGCCAGTTCTCTGTTAGAGACCATTTTCAGCATGGGAGGGGCAAAAAGTCCGTGACACCTCAGCTGCCATAAGGAACAGACCCGGCTCGGCAACGAAGCCGTGGCTGGGAATGGCCGCCTGGACGGTGGGAGTTCATTGATCCAGTTCTGCTCAGTGGTGGGCGAGTCACTGACAGATGCTGCAAGAAGACAAAAAGAGGAGGCTACTCGGGCGGGAGTCATCCGGCCTTGAAGTGGAAACAGTGGCATCTGTTGGTTACAATGAAGTTCACGTACATAGACATCTTATAGCTGATGTTACCCTGATTTGTATTCATTCAATACTCTTTCCCTTACAAAAGCACTGGTGCTTTGTTTCATTTTGTTTTTAAACTATGTTCACCCACCTTAAGTACTCTTGTTTTGGCTTCTCAAGTAATAAGCCAATGTCATCCAGTAACAGAATTCCTTTGTATCTTTTCAAAATCCTCCTGCCTCCTTTCTCCGCTCATGAAGTTTGCAGAGGAGAGGGGTGACTGACTGAACCTCCCCTGGCTCCCGGGGCATGTTGGTCCCCCAGATCACCCCCATCTTGACCACAGTGATTGACTGAAAGATGGATGTGTGACTCAGCTTGTTCCACTTCAAGCTTTTTCTGAGAATTCTGTTGGAATTCCCAGAAAAGAAACATTTTCTCATCCAGAAATTATGGAAGTGAAGGACTAACAGCCTGCAACTGCCTGGGGCCAGTTTGCTGTAACATGGACAAGAACTGTTGGAAAATAAAGCCAATCTAGAGAAACACAGAGCTAAGAAACAGACAGAGTTCTCATGACACCATTTCCTTCCTGGATTCAGTCGGGCCCAAAGCCCGAAGGGGATGGGGAAAGTAAAGTATAATATATCATACCCTCAAATAAGCAATTGTTAAATGAGTCATCTTCCACTATACTGATCAACATTAGAAGAGTTTCATGACATAGTGTTGATTTTAAAAAGCAAGCTATATAACATATTACAAAAATACTCATAAAATTATGTCATTTCATATATATAAATCTAGCAAACTCTAGAAAGCTAGTTAAACATTATTCTGGGATTTTAGGTGTTTCTTACTATCATTTATTCTTTTCTGTATTGCTTTAATTCTATATGTATATATAACAAAAAAATAAATGAAAACTTTCTATCTTTTAGAAAGAAAGAAAAATAGAGAAAGGATAAAAGAAAAGAGGAAGAATCTGAAGAGAAAGAAGAACAGGAGTGTGTGTAGTCTAAAGTTTGCTAGATGGTTCAGGAAATGATTCCAGGAGAAGGTGATACCATCTTGTGAATCTTAAAAATGTGTCTTCCAGGTGGGCAGATGAGAGGAGGGCATCCAGGCTAATGAGACAGCAAAGGAGGAGGCTCAGAAAAGTGCAAGGCCATATTAAGGAATAAGTTTTCTGATCGAGCTAAATAAGTGTCAGTAAGTTAGCAATTTTATCTTAATAACTAGGGCAGAGTCCATTAAAGTCAAAGTTAACACAAGGCATTTTATATCAGCATTGCATACGGGTGTATGAGGGAGAAGCAGCATTGCATATGGGTATATGAGGGAGAAAAATACTGTGTGTCAAGCACACTGGTCTCCACACACAGTTGCTTAACCACATCTGTCCTCCAAGCTTCAATATATATCTTCAGCTTAATATGTCTGAAGCAAAACTCTTGGTTTCTTCTTCAGATCTGTTCCTCCTCTGTGGTAGTTAATTTTCTGTGTCAATCTGACTGGACGATGGGATGCCCAGATATTTGGTATAACATTATTCTGGGTATTTCTTTTCTTTTTCTTCTTTTCTTCTTTTTTTTTTTTATTAAGTGAGAGGCAGGGAGGGAGAGAGACAGACTCCCACATGCACCCTGATCGGGATCCACCCAGCAAGCCCCCTACCAGGGGATGCTCTGCCTGTCTGGGGCCACTGCTCCATTACTTGGCAACTGAGCTATTTTAGAGCTTGAGGTGGGGCCATGGAGCCATCCTCAGCACCTAGGGTCAACTTGCTTGTACCATTCGAGCCATGGCTGCAGGAAAGGAAGAGAGAGAGAGAAGGGGGAGAGGGAGGAGTGGAAAAGCAACTGGGTGCTTCCCCTGTGTGCCCTGACCGGGAATCCTGGGACTTCCACATGCCGGGCCAGCGCTCTACTGCTGAACCAACCAGCCAGGGCCTATTCTTGATGAGTTAACCTTTATTTATTTATTTACTATTATTATTATTATTTTATTTTATTTTTTTATAGAGACAGAGAGAGAGTCAGAGAGAGGAATAGATAGGGACAAACAGACAAGAACAGAGAGAGATAAGAAGCATCAATCATTAGTTTTTTGTTGTGACACCTTAGTTGTTCGTTGATTGCTTTCTCATATGTGCCTTGACCATGGGCCTTCAGCAGCCTGAGTAACCCCTTGCTCGAGCCAGCAACCTTGGGCCCAAGCTGGTGAGCTTTGCTCAAACTAGATGAGCCCACGCTCAAGCTGGCGACCTCGGGGTCGCGAACCTGGGTCCTTCCACATCCCAGTCCGACGCTCTATCCACTGTGCCACTGCCTGGTCAGGCATGATGAGATTAACATTTAAATCAAAAGACAGTAAAGCAGATTGTCCTCCCAAATGTGGTGGACCTCATCCAATCAGTTGAAGGCCTGAATAGAATAAAACAGCTGACCTTCCTGCATGTAAGAGACAATTTCTCCTGCCTGACTGTCTTCAAACTGGGACGTCGGATTTTTTCTTGCCTTTACCCTTAATCTTAAATACATTGACCCTTCCTGGAGCCATAAGCCAGCCAGTCTTGGGACCGAAACGACACCATCAGTTCCTTGGGTCTGCAGTTTGCCAACACACCGTGAAGATGTGGGGACTTATCAGCCTCCATAATCATGTGAGCCATGTCCTATCTACCTGCCTATCTGTCTATCTATTTATATCTATCTATCTATCTATCATCTATCTACATATCTATCTACATATTTTATTGGTTGTTTCTGGAGGACCTTGAATAAAATATTCTTCCTTTCCAGGATCCCTATAACATAAAAAATGGCAAAATGAGTGTACCAATGCCTTGATATAAAAACCTTGGGGTGATTATTGACTCTCCTCTTTCTCTCACACTTATAATCCAGCCCAAAGAAAATCATGTCAGCTTTCCCTTTAAAATACCTCCAGAATTGGACCATGACTTATCTTGCCTCCTGCTACCATCATGGTCTAAACCTCCTTGTCTCTCAGCAGGCTCAATGGAGCAGTGTCCTCACTGGGCCCTCTGCCCTTTTACAGTCAGCTGTCCACACAGCAGCCACCGTGCTCCTCCACGACCATGTCAGGTTATGGATGTCCTCTGCTCACAACCCACAACTGGTCCCCCACTCACGCAGGGCAGAATCCGAGCCCTTGCCCCAACCTGCAGCCTCCGCAGGGCCTGGTTCCCCTCTCCCTCACTGGCTCCATCTCCCTCCACTCTTCCTCCGGCTCACTCGGCTTCCTGACCCCCTTGCCTTGTGGCAATAGGCCAGGCTCTCCTTCTGTTGAAATACTCTGTTCTCGGGTGTCTGTAGGGGCGAGCCTCCCTCCTTCAGATGTGCCCCCAGAGATCTTCCCTGCCATCTTGTGTGAAATAACCCCCGCCATCGCCTACATCCTCTCTTCCTTCTTTGAGCCACATTTCACCCCCAAACACGTAGAGCATCTTACTCATTTTATTTACCTTTCAGACCTCCTTCTGGAGGGGGAGGCCCACGAAAGCAGACAGCGAGCCTCGTTTCGGTATCCCCTGCCCATGGAGCAGAGGCCGGCGCACAGGGGCCACCCCAGACCTGTTTGCTAGTATCGAGTTTTCTTTCTGTACATGGAAGGAAACAAGGTACTTCTGGTGAAACAAGTTACCATTTATTGAACTCATCCTCTATACTGAACATTATGCCACGCTTTTTAACACGAATTCACTCACTTAGTGCTCACAACAACCCCAGGGGGTGTGTGGCATTTTCTGAATGAGGAAACTGAGGCAGAGGTAATTGTAGTGATGCCGCACGGCTGACGGGGCCAACCCCAGACACCGGGCTTGCCCACCAGTTCTCCCACCCGGAATGTACTTCTTGCAAATTCATTAAGAGACACTGAAGAACAGCAAGGATTGAAAAAGGCTTATTTTCCTTAAGTGTATTATTTTCCAGGGATACAAATAAGCCCCACTATGCAGTCTCCCCACCAGTTTTCAATAAACAGAACAGCGGAGAGCAAACCATTTACTCTGGGGACTCTTGTGAAGTTCACATTATGACACCTTGGAAGCGGTGTGCTGGATACTACAAAGGAGCAGCGAAGACATTGTTTGAAAAGCTCTCCTGGGTCCTGCAAACCTTATAGATGCGGTAGGACCTTTACAAGCCCTTTGAAGAGGCAGGCTGTTCTTGTTACTTTTGGTCATAGACTCGTGTGTGTCCAACAAATATTTACTAAGCACGCCAGGCACAGTTCTAGACACCAGGAATATAGGAATATCTTCTTTCATGAACTGTCACCTGACCTATAACAGAATGAAGCTTATATAGCATAGTGATTTGGAGCTAAACTCTGAGTCAGAGAGACATGGGTACAAATCCCAGCCCTGCTGGTACTGGCTACATGACCTGGGGCAAGTTACACAACTCGTCTGAATCTCAGTTTCTTTATTTATCAAATAGAGGCAGTAGCCCATATAAGACTCTACTGCAGTGGTTTATTAGGGAAATTAAATGAGATTGCCTTATACCCACTAAGCTTTTGGAAATACGTATACTACCTGTGATGCAGAGGCCAGGCTTGTAAAATCTGTGTGGTTTTGAATATGGTTTGGCACATATGATGAACTTACAGTTGTGTCAGTTTTCCTTTATTCAAGTGACAAGAGCTTGTTCTAGTTTTAGCATCCGGAAAGATTGCAAGTTTAGTCGACATTTTTTCACTTAAGTTATTGGCGTGACCCTGCTTAACAAAATTACATAGGTTTCAGCTGCCCAATTCTACAACACATTTCTGTACACCATATTGTCTGTCACCCCCCACACCCCCAAATCAAGTCTTTGTCCATTGCCATTTACCCTCGCTAAGCCATCCTCCGCCTCTTCCCACCCTTGGCAATTGCCACACTCTTACCCATGTCCATGAGTTTTCTCTCTTTTCTTTTCTGTCCTTTTTTGCTCAATCTCTCACTTCCCTCACCACTCCTCTCCACAGCTGTTGGCCTGCTCTCTGTCTGAGAGTCTGTCTCTATTTAGTCAACATTTTCATTCAGAGTGCTAAACTTTGTGATGAAGTCAGTGTCTTACATTCACAATCAGATACCACATTAGAACTATTAAAAGAATGCTGATTCATAAATTTATTCATTCTTTTCCTCGTGGGGCCGTGAGGAAAGTTGCCCATTTGCAGAGGGGCCTTCTGGCTATCCTCCTTTGCCTTGCAAAGCCCTCCAAACAAAGTCCTTAAGTATCTCATAGTGGGTTCATGAGATTGTTGAATTTGTTTATAACGTGCCAGAGGTGACAATTTTTATACTGCTAATAGACTCATTACAAAGTATAAGGAATGGCTCAGGTGGTTTCTGAATGGACCAAACAGTCATCTTTGTTTATAGGTCCTTCTGCCCTCATGGACATTAGACCAGAAGTTATAAACCATAAATTCTAATCCCAGACCTGATGCTAATCACATGTTTGATCTTGACTTTCCTAGTGATTTGGTGCTTATATAGCTGTATCAGAAGGTTAATGTCTATATCATCTTTCAACTCTAAAATTCTACAGTTGTTCATAAATAAAGCTAACCAGTAAGAAACCTCTCCTACTTGGTCCACAGAACTGAATGTGAGAATACAGGAATGTACTAGGGAACAGAGGGGTACAGGGGCGGTCCCATTTCAGGTTGTAAACTCTGTGCTGCAGCCCTGCATAAGAAGACAGTAAACAGGGTTAAATAACATATGTGCATCTTTTTTTAAAAAAAAAAAAGCATCGGATTATTTATAACAAAATGGATGGACCTAGATAACATTATACGGAGTGAAATAAGTAAATCAGAAAAAAAGAAAAACTGAGAACAGCATGATTTCATACATAGGTGGGACATAAAAGTGAGACTATGAGACATGGACAAGAGAGTGGTGGTTACGGGGTGGGGGGAGGGAGGGAAGGGTGGGATAGGGAGGAGAGGAGGGACACAGGGAAAACCAGATAGAAGGTGACAGAGGACAATTTGACTTTGGGTGACGGGTATGCAACACAATTGAATGATAAGATAACCTGGAGATGTTTTCATTGTACATATGTACCCTGATTTATTGGTGTCACCCCATTAAAATTAATAATAATAAAATATTTTTAAAATGTAAAAAAAAAGCATAAAGATATATAATAGCTACATTCATTCTCTTGAAACTTTTGAATAATATCTGGAATTAAAAACCTATTGAAAATACAAATGCCAATATATCTAATACCATGTACAAAAAGTTGAAAACTGAGGCCTTCCTTGCTTATTCAATGACTCTTATCAACCTCATGGCAAGTTTAGTCAGAATCAATCTTAGATTTAAGATTTAGTTCAGTCTGCCACTTCAGAAGGGGCTGATCTTCAAATGAGGGGTTGTCATCTGGCACACAACATTTTGAGGACTTCGGGATCTTTTGAGAGAAAAGGGACACTTTCAGCCTGAGCTGAAATTAATACATAAAAATATCTTAGCTTAAAAACACTTACCCTGGGAATCAAAGAGCTCACCCCAGACAACTGGCTAGATTTTGCAGACTGCACAGGCCGTCCGGTAAGTGCTTTGGGGCTAACATTTTTGTGGTGGAGAAAATGTCTCCTCACATCCCTTCTGTGTCTCTCTAAGTTGGGCTCCCTTGCATAGAAGGACTGAGTCTGAGGTGCTTTCTGCAGGAAGTTTGGAGATAGGTTGTCAGAAATGTGTCTCGGCCACTAGTATCCTGAACCCACAGAGCTGCTAGTTACTGCAAATTCACCTGGCCCCTTTGTACTGCCTGAGGAAAAATTAGATAAGTAAACTGAGTGACTGTATTTTTGCCTGTTACCTTTCAGTGTAATTTTCCTGGGAACCGTGTGTGGTGTGACAATGTCTCATACACAGAGATCGCTGATTCCATCAGCTGGATGAAATAGGAGTTAAACAAAACATGAGACATTTTAAGACTGCTTGTCACGGCAGTGATTTTTACATAGAGTGGACTTGATTTATGAAAATTATTACTACGTAAGAATGAGTTTAAAACATTTAACCTCCTGAGAATTTAGCAGGTCAAAGTCCTGAACTTTCCTTACCTCAATGCATGACCATGGATATTTACACAACTGAGTAGTTATTTATAGGAACCCACTGAAAATCAACATCCTCAAGAACAAGTAGATATGAAAATAATGACAAAAAATTTTGGAAACTTGCATTCTTTTGACATTAAAAATTTCAGTAGATGGGATAAAGTCTGGACTGAAATCGGTCAAAGAGAGAATTGGAAATAGTGCTGAAAACTGCACAGAGAATTTAGCACAAAGAGAGAGCCGCTAGGGACGGGAAGTTACGTGTCACGAATAATGATGGAGGGGTCCCCAAATAAGTCTGCAGGAGTCCCAGAGAAAGCTCAACGAAGCAGAAAGACATAGGAACAACATTTGATGTGGCGGAGGAATTTCAGAAATGGAAGACACACCTTCATACTAAAGGGTCACAATAAATTTCAAGCAGCATAAATAGAAATAAAATCACATTGTAGGAAAACTCAAACATCAAGGGAAAATCGAACAACCCTAAAAGACAAGAACCTTCAAAAGAATGACAGCTGGACTGGGAGCAGTCTTCTCATCAGCACTGTTGGATGAAATTATTCAAACAGCCGAAGGAAAATGATTTTTGATCTAGCTAGAGTCTTGTATGGAAACTCAACTGTTACTCAAAATAGTGACAAAATACATTTCACCCATGGAAGGTCTGCCCCCCTCATAGGCCCACTAAAGGATTAATTTGATTATAAAGGAAAGAGCCTAATAATAATTAGAACAATAGTTAACAGTTTACATACATCAACTACTTCTAATCTTCACAGTAACACTATGGGGCAGATACACTTTTAACCTCATTTTCCCCGAGAGTAAACTGAAGTACAGAGAGATTAAGATATTGTAGCTAGTAAGAATTAGGGTCTGAGCCAGGCAGGCTAGGAAGATAATTGGATGAAAGAGTAATAATCAAGGAAGTTGACAAAATAACTGGATATATTTTAATTAGCCATTGACTGAAATAATTAACTTTCTGTGCTAAAAAAGAAGAAAAAACTGGAACTTTCTATAGTAATAATAATAATAATAATATCAGTCATTGTTCCATAAGTGGTTAGCTAAATCATGCCAGGACCCTCAGAATGTTTAAGAGAATAATTACAAAGAATATCTTACAACTTTATAAAACTTCATAGTTATATGAGTTAAAAATACCAGGACAACAACAACGATAGAAATATAGTTTCAAAATCAGCAGAAGGAATTAAAAACGAAAGAAAGGTATTTGTCAATTCGGCAGAGAGCATGAAAAGGACAGTTATAAAAAGGGAAAGGTTGATAAAAAGGAAACAAAGTAATTAAAGACAGTAGAGTGGATGAAAAAGAGACCACCTACTAAACCCCACAAGCTCAGGGGAGGCCAGCATGGCGAACTTGCAGACTCAGAGACCTAAAGGAACCACACAAGGTAGGCTGAAATGAAAAGTTTTGAACTAAAAGCTAGTCAGCATGGGTAGTCATGCTGTAGGCAGGTGTCTTCCCTGACAAAGGTCAATCTTCACCTTAACTGAACCTGTCTATTATCTTTTTGCATCTACAACAACATACATTTGGAATATCAGGGTCATTTCCTTTTTTCAGACTCCTCAGTGCATAATCACTGCACCAGGGAAGAGACACAAAATGCCTCATTGGTAATAATATCGTGTTAATTATAAACTACCTTATACCCACCAAAGTAAAAGAAGTATGTTCATTCCTTTTACTTTGTATGTAATCCCAGAGATTTCCCTGCTTTGCTCTCCCCTTGCCTACCTAATCTATCACCTGAGCCTACTTGTTTCCATTGTGATACATAAAATAAGCTGCAAAACTGCCATTCTCTGGAGCATTTCCTCAATCCACTGAGATTTTGCTTCCTGACAAATGTCATCAGTTTGGCTCAAATAAACTCACAAAAATTCTCTAAGGTTTGGACATTTCTTATGTCAACAGTAATAAAGACATTCAAATATTATTTCTAATCACAACAAATAATTGTGAAATGAACTTTACTTATTAAAGGAATTTACTAATCTATAGTAATTTTAAAAGTCAGACCCCAAATGTTATTATCCATGTTTTATATCTGCCTCTTACAGGCTAGTAGTATTTTAATCAATGATACATTAAGAATACTCAAGAGATGTATCTGATTTAAAAACCCATATTTAAAATTTGAGACTTGTGTTTGCATAACCTTGATGATAAGGGAAATTAAAACCCAAATGAATGGATATTTATGAAAACTGATATTTGAAGAAAGGACTTGAGGTGAGAAGTTCTTTCCAACTTTGATTGGAGAACCACTATTCTAGAATAGAGCTTTTCTTCACTGTTCTCCAAAGTATGTCAAAGGGAAGATATTTAGTAATCTTAAAACTTTTTGCCTTCTAAAATTGTAGATGGGTTGCTTTTCAGAATGATTTTCTAACCAACATTATAGAAAATCTTCTAGCTTCTAAAATGCCAAATATCTACATACTTCTTAAAAGCTAAATGATTTTTTTAAATGTATTAATACGGATGCCATCCAGTATTTAATATACTGAACCTGAAGGAATAATTTATATTGTCCATGTACTGTGTGAATATGAAATTAAAATTTAATTCTCATTGATCAATAATGTAGTTTCCATGTCACGATCAATTCCAAGAACACAAATTTCTACATCTTCTGTGGAAACTGTACTTTTCCGTCGTAATGACATTCTCAAAGAGTTCTCAGGCTCTTGTTATCTTGCTCTTTTTGACTGCAAAGTGCAAAAGATTCCTGAACAGACTGCTGTCACATCAAGAGCTTCCTGTAACTACTGCCACAAGCAAGACAGAAAACTTCCATCATCATGAGTCTCCCTCTTGTTACCCCTTGAAAGCCACACCCACTGCCTCTCTCATCCAGCCCTAATCTCTGGCAACCACTAATCTTTTCTCTATCTCTATAATTTTGTTATTTCAAGTGGGTTATATATAAGGAATCATTCAGTCTGTAACCTTTTTTTAAAAACCATCCATTAGTCCCTTGATTTTCATTCAGATTGTAGCATTTATCAATATTTTGTCCATTGTATTGCTGAGTACTCTTCCTTGGTTTGGATATACCACAGTTTGTTGATCCATTCCCCCACTAGAGGACAACTGGATAGTTTCCAGTCGTGGGCTATTAGAAATAAAGCTGCTATGAACAATCAGGTACAAGTTTCTGCATGAACTTGAATTTTCGTTCCTCTGTGGTAAAACCCCAGGAGTGCAGTTGCTGAATCATATGGTAAGTGCATGTTTAATGTTAAAAGAAACTGCCAAACTACTTTCCAGAGTGACTGTGTTGGCGGTGAAATAGCACCAGGTGTGTGGGACCAGTGGAGTCAGGCCAGACCTCGGTTGAGCTACCTCAGTCCTTGAGTTCTGGCTAAGAAAGAATTCAGAGTCAAGACTCAAACTATAAGAGAAAGCTTATTTAGGACGTCAGAGCAGTAGAGGGAGTGAGGAGTAAAAGAAATGGCTCAGGAAACAAGTTACAGAGGCAACTAAGGGCCCTTGGAGTTTAGGAGAGATTAGGGTAAAGACAGTGCGCCTGAGGGGTGGGGACTGTAAGGAAAGAGAAAGGTGTGGTCATGCTCATGGGAGGACCAGTTCTCTGTCCTAAGGGCTTTTAAAGACGGGGATTTTAGGGGAGGTACCAGGGAAAGATCTTAGTACAACATTCATCAGCTTTCCAGGTGTGCTTTTTTCAGGGTTCTGGTCTTCACTGATTGGCCAGTGCTAGGGAAGCTTGATCCTGATGTCTGCCATGGCATCCCTAGTCTGGTTTTGCTACTTTTCTGGTCCCAGAGCTGAAACATGACTGAGACCTAGATGTTATCCCTAAGGGTTAATGGTTAAGGAAGTGGTCATACACGGGCCAAATGGGAGTCTCATGAGGCTGCTCTTTGGCCCCTTGTTCCTCTTTTTAGGGGGTCTACCATACAACTAGTGACATGCCAGGGAAGGGTCTGAACTGCATGGCTGGTGATATGAAAGTTCAGGAGATCTAAACCACAGAACCAACAATAAGCTAGGGGAAGAAAGGTACCCTGGGGGTTAGGTCCATGTTTTCCCAGTTTTGTCAGTTGCTAGGCACCTGGGGCTTTCTGCCCTGGTGGCCTTCGTACTTGGACCACAGTCTTTGCTCTGCTCATGTCTGTCTGACTGCCTACCACAATTGTACCATTGAACATTCCTACTAGCAATGTGTGAGTAATCCAGTTTCTCTGCATTCTTGTCAGCATTTGGTACAGTCATTATTTTTAATTTTAGCCATTCTGATAGTTGTATAGTGATATCTCATTGTTGTTTGAATTTACATTTCCTTACAGGCTAATCAAGTTGAACATCGTGTTATATGTTTACTTGCCATCTGTTGGTTCTCTTTGGTGAAGAATTTATTCATGTCTTTGGCCCATTTTCTAATTTGATTGTTTATTTACCATTGTGCTTTGAGAATTCTTTATGTTTTCTAGAGACAAGTTATTCATCAGATTTTTGTTTTGTAAATATTTTTTCCCAAGTTGTAATTTGTCTTTTTATCCTCTTAAGAGAGTCCTTCTGGGAGCAAACATTTTTAATTTTGATGAAGCCCAAATAATCAGTTTTTCCTTTTATGGACTTTTCCTTTTGGTATCAAGGTTAAAAACTCTGCCTAGCTCTCGTTTCTCAAGATCTTCTCTTATAATTTTTTTCTAAACTTCTATAGTTACTAAATTTTTTAAATTAATTTTTTACAGAGAGAAGAAAGAGATAGAGAGAGAAACATTGATTTGTTGTTCTATTTATTTATGCATTCATCGGTTGATTCCTGTGTGTGCCCTGACCAGTGATTGAAAACCAGACACCATGGTGTATCAGGACAATGCTCTAACCAACTGAGCCACTAGGCCAGCACTGAACTTTGATAGTTTTAAACTCTAGCCTGACCTGTGGTGGCGCAGTGGATAAAGCATCGACCTGGGAACACTGAGGTTGCCAGTTCAAAACCCTGCACTGGTCTGGTCAAGGCACATATGGGAGTTGATGCTTCCAGCTCCTCCCCCCTTTCTCTCTCTTTCTCTCTCTCTCTCTCTCTTTCACTCTGTGTCTCCTCTCTAAAATGAATTAAAAGAAAATTAAAAAAAAATTCTACATTTAAGTATGTGAGTTATCTTGAATTAACTCAGTTAATTTTTGTATACAGTATGAAGTTCAGGTGTTTTGTTTTGTTTTTTAATGGATGTCCAGTTGGTTCAGCCCATTTGTGGGAAAAGCTATTTTCACTTCACTGAATTGCTTTTGCACCTTCATCAAAAATAATGCTTCTTTCAAGATACATAATTTTAAAAGATTCTGAAAATTTAAAAACAAAGAATGGAACAAGATATTCCAGGCTAATACACACACACACACACACACACACACACACACACACATACACACACACGATGGTAGAGACTTAATATCAGAAAATACAGAATATAAAAATTAATAACAATGAAACATTACATAATATAAGCATCAATCACCAAGAATACAGTTATCATAAACTTCTATGTAACCAACAACATGGTCTGGATATTTGTAAAGCAAAAACTCACAATTATAAAGACAATTTGGCAAAATACGGTGGATAGTTGAATTCACATATACTGCTCACAAAAATTAGGGGATACTGTATAGCTTTATATTCATTTTTAAATATCCCTAATTTTTGTGAGCTGTATATTAAAATCTAATTGATCAATTAGAAAAAATATATAAGAAAATAAAATTTTGAAAGATAAAATTATAGAGTTTGAGTCACTATGTGTACTCACACGCACACACACACACATATCCCCCGGCCAACTCATAGAATATACACTTTGATTTCAAGCATTAGTGAAACTTGTATAAAATAGACAACCCAAAGGAGGTTACAAATTTCAAAGTAAAGTTGCCATATAGACTGCAATCTCTTGTCATGGTACTTTTAAGTTAGAAATCAACAATAAAAAGAAAATCTTAAAAACACATAGGTTTGAAATATTAAAGATACACTTACATAATCCAATGATTAAGAAAAAATCTTGATAGAAATATAAATAAAATTTTTAAAAATTAAAAACTATGAAATTACCACCTGTAAAAAACTGAGATAGAATAAATGATATTTAAAGATAAATCATAGTCTTAAATGTATTTATTAAAAGGATAAAACTTTAAATAAGTGATGTAGAAAAACAGAGGGAACCTAGAAAGAGTGAAAGGTAAGAAGTGATGATTTGAAAAGCAGACATTAATAAAATTGAAAACAAATATATAAGAGAAAGGCAAGCAAATCTAAATTGCACTTGTGCACTATTTACATGGTTCGAAATGTAGGAACTGGTATGTAATTAAAAGCTTTCCTTCCACCTCTTTTGCCTGGCCATCCAGTTTCTCTCTCACAGACAACCAATAGCATCTTCTTTTCATCCTCCCAGTGATAGTTTTCATTCGCTAAGCCAGTATACATAGTATAGTGCCCCCAGCTCTGTTTTTTAGCTCCAATGGTAAACTGGATACATTTTTTCAGATCTTTAGGAGGATTGAAGAAAGAGAAAGAGGAAGGAGGGATAGAGGAAACCATAAATAAATTGGGGATGAAAAAGAAGATATAACTAGGATATGGTAGATGTTCTAAAATCCTAACTAAATATTATGCCAATAATTTTTCCTATGTATGCCAATAAACTAGATAGCCCAAATGAAGTAGATGATTTTCAGAAAGATATAAACTACCCACAGCAGTCATGGCCCAGTCACGTAAACAGAGCTCTCTAGGTAGTCCAATAAAAGGAATTTAATACAGGAGATTCACTACAAAGGAGAACTTCAAAGTGAACCAGCAGGTGTGAGGCAACCCTGAGATTAATACCATCAGGAAGCTATTACCACCCCTAGGGCCTGAGGGACCAAGGGGGCAGTCATCATTACTGGAGTGTAAGAAGCAGGGTCACCGGTAGGAACTGGATTTACGGCAGGGGCTGAGAGGGAGCTGGACCCAAAGGAAAGGCTGTTTTGTGGGAGCTGGAACTTTAGAAGAGACAGCCACTGCTGGAGGCAGAGGGGGACAGGAGAGAGGGTGTGGTTCCTTCCATCAACCGCCCCACTAGTCTTCTGCTAGTCCTTACCATTCACCAGAACTTGCCAATTGTATAGGGACTCTTAGAAATTCAGTTTACAGCAGGAAGGCAGAGAAATAATCTGAGAACAGATAAGAGAGAAATGACATCCTTAAAACTGACTGAAGAAGAAGGAAAAGAAATAAACTAACAAACCTATAACCATTACAGCAATGGAGTCTGCAAGTACAGTAAAACATTCTGTATACACTCCATAGCCTCCTAATCTCCAAACATCTGGGACCCAGACAGTTTTGTAGGAATTAAACCAATAATCCTAATATTATATACATTATTTTAGATAAATGAAAAAAGTAGAAAAGCTGCCTAATTCATTTTACACAGCTAGTATAACTTGGAAACTAAAACTAGAAAGAGATAGCCTAAGAAAAGATCATAAGACAATCGTATCTCATTTACGAACATAGACAGAAAAATCCTAAGTAAAATAAGAACAAACTAAATTCAACATATACATATGTATCAATCCATATGAAGGATCCATCATACTTAAGTGGAGTTTTCCCATTATGTAAGTCTATGTCAGTGTCATAAAATATATGAATGCAATCAGCATTGTCCAAATAGAAGCAAAAAATCATTCTCAACAGATGCAAAAAAAATGTTGGCATAAAATTAAATATTTAAGATTTTTAAAAAACAGTGAATTATGAATAGAAGCGAATTCTCTTCATCTTATATCTCTAGACTCACTCTTTCCACTTCATCACCTAATATTTTTCCCTCCAGCAACTAAATCAGGTGATCATCTTTACCATTTCACTGCCAAATTGAATGGAAAATTGTTATTTTAGTCTCTCAGCAGCTTTTGACACAGAGTTGCTCTCCGTCCTCCTTGCGATACTGTCTTCTCCCGGCTATTGTGACTCTACCCTCCCCTGATTTCTCCTCCTAGATCAGTTGCCATCCACTCTCATTCTTATTTCATACTCTTCTGATACATAAAAGTTAAGGTTCCCTGGAGTTTGGCCCTCCATCCTTTCATTTCCCTCTTTTTCCACTGGTCACCCCGAGGATCTCATCCTCTCCTGTGACGAGAAATGCCACACGCACACTGGTGTCATCCACGGGCATGTCCAGCACTGCACCCCAGCTGACATCTTCACCGAGTGTAAAGTAAGTACTGCAGAGCTAACTTGTCCGGAGCAGACTCCTTTGTTCCCCGTGTCCCCCTACTAACATATCACCTCCTCTTCCCCAGGGCCATCCTGACTCTGTGAAGGCCACTCGGTGTACAGGCCGCTTGGGTAAGACTTGTAGGGTCATTCTTGACTGCGCTGTCCCTCTACCTGACAGCCAATGCATTATTCAATCTTGTTGGTTTTATCTTTTTTTATTAAACATTTTTTAAATTTCAATCACAGTTTACATTCAATGTTTTGTATTAGTGTCAGGCGTCCAGCATTGTGGTTAGACAGTCATTTACTTTACAAAGTACCCCCCCCATATTCCCAGAACCCACCTGGCAGCGCACACGGTTATCACAGTATTACTGCCTCTATTCCCCACGCTACACTTGACATCCCCGGGACTGTTCTCAACCGCCAATCTGTGCTTCTCCCTCTCTTCACCTTTCTCACCCGGCCCCCCAGTCTCCCTCCCCTCCCCTCTGGCCACCCTCAGTCTGTTCTCTGTGTCTATGAGTCTGTTTTGTTTGTTCATTTATATTGTTCTTTAGGTTCCACGCATCTTCAGATACGCCGTTAATCTAACGAGTCCTTACTGTCTTCACAGCAACAGCACAGTGGCCCACACAGCGCGGATGCCGCTGGCCGCGGCAGCTTCCCATGGGTCCCACAGCGTTTGCTCATGTTCCGCACAGTCAATTCCACCAACAGCAGCCAGAGAGAACCTCTGAAAACGAAATCAGTTCCCATCATGTCCTTTCTTAGGACTCCCAAAGTCCTCTACTGGTACTCGGAGTAAATTCCAAACTCCTTGCGGTCACCTCCGTGGCCTGACAATGCTACCCCTCACGTGCTCTCCGTCTGCTTTTGGGGCGTGTGGTCGCCACGTGACCAGTGGTGCTCAGCCAGATCTTCTGCAAGGGCTCCCTTACCTCACCTTGTAGAGTCGCGGTGGACAGCCTGCGATGGGTGGTCTCCTCAACCTTCGCTGAAGAACTCACCTTGTTCCTGGTCATGCTACGTCCTGAGGATGGCTCCCTCGATGACGGCACAACCAACACAATGCTATGTAGCCAATCAAACGCATGTGTTTGAAGAATACCTAACAAGGTGAAACACGCCACGGATAAAAGCAGGCTATAAAATACATAATCTTGCCTTATATACAAAACCTAAAAGGCCAGAAGACACACATTGAAATGTAATAGTGATTAATTACCCCTGAGAGGTTAGATGATAGTGATTTTTACTTCCTAATCTATTTCTGTATTTTTAAGGTGTTTAACAAACATATATTCTATGGCCTGAAAAGGCAACTTTTTAATAAAGAGCTTTCATCTCTGCCCTGTCTCATCTCAGCACTTCCTTCCCCTCGCAGACCAGCTGGCACTAGGCCGCAGAGCACAGCGATCCTGGGTTACCATCCGCTGTGGGTCATTACAAACCACCACTTTGTAAATTGCCCCTTTGTCCAGACTCTTTTCAAAAATGTAAGCAGGGTAAGATGGTTGTGCAAGTCAATGAACAAGAAAAGCCAGCAAAGGATAAGCTTTATTTTTAAGCACTTTATTCCCCAATCTTGCTTAAATATATAAATATATTTTTATTATCCACTGCCCCAGGTGTAGCCATTGTTCTGTCCTGAACTGGTTTGTGACGTTGAACTGATGACATTTCTTAGCCCTCCGGGGAAGGGTTAAACTATGAAAAAAGAAGGGTGGGTTAAGCAAGGAAGAAAAACTATCAATATGTCATAAAATATACATGCTATTCCTAATTTATTCCTGCTCATTTGAGGCAACATATCTAATGTGTTATTAACATTTCCGGCAATACAGTATCACAGTGCCCTTTAATAATGTGTTAGTGTCTGTAACTCTCATATGGACTTGGTGAATTAGTTTTATTTAATGAAAAAAAAAAGATAAATTGTACTTGATTTGTGTTTATTAATTTCTATGAATTTGGTCTATGACATTTATGAAAGCTTAAGCACACAATTTCTCCTTTCTTTAATTTACAGCTGGGGTACTGTTTAAATATCATTTTTAATGACGCAGAAAATGCTTCCTGACATATTTGTTTCCTGAATTTCTAACGTGCATATTTACCATTTCTATATGATGAACAAACACTGTCTCAAATGGTGGAGAAAGAAAAATGTTCCCTGTTTAGGATTCCTTTATTAAATCTTAGCTCCTGAATTTTGGTGGCAGCAGGCCGAGTTTCCCAGAGGTTGATAAGTTTAGCGCAATTGCGATCTGGTTCACGCTAACTCAATTTGATAGGTAAGGCTTTGCAGGTGTAGCAATCATCAATTTGGTGCAAAACCTCAGAACAAAGTCTAAAAATAGATGTCACTTTGATAGTATTTTGGGGGAATGAATAGAAGAAGTTAAATAACAGATCAAGTACATTTCTCAAAGAAAATGATTATTTCTCTGATTATTTCCTAAGGAAGAAAGCTTTTACAGCAAAATAGGTATTTTTCTTCATATTTAATTTCTTTAATTCTATTTTACCTATTCTGCATTTTGGTTATATTAACTTGTAACTCCTTTATCAAGCTATGTAGCCATTGTTCAGATAATGTTAACTTATTTTAAAATTTGAGTAGCTGGATTTTCAAATAAACACTGGCATTACATGGCATCTTTTTCTTTCAGAATAAGAGTTAAGTATTTATTTTGCTTTATTTTTAATCAGAGCACATTTGAAAAAAAAATCACCAACTCTTTTATGAGCAATCAGTGAATAAAAAATGGAGAGGCTGAAAGGGCTGCTCTTCTACTGACTTCTGTCATTAAAACAGATGTTCTCTATAACCTTGACCAAACAACTTCATCCTCTAATCAGAAAGGAGCAGACTTGCTTGTGGATTTATGATAGATGTCTGTGCCAGAGCTTGGAAGACTGTCTAGGACTGTGGGCTCTTACGGACTCATTTTTGTGCTGAAATCAGGCGTGTAATTCTTATTTTAATTTGTTTTATATACTTTCACCTAAACATGATTTTCTTTCTTTTTCTATTTTTTTAAAAAAGCTCTTCTTATTAATTGGATAGTTCAAATATATTCATCACAATTATGAGTAGCTATAGCTTTAAGTGTATGACGGACTTGCTGATGTCAGCAGCTAAAACGAATGCGGCCGGTATCAGCTGACAGGACACTAATTACTAGTTATGTGGCTGTTGCCTGCCGAAGAAGCTACTCAGCGAGTTATGATTTAGGAAGGCTGCAGAGTGCGGGACTGACTGGTGAGGAGACATCTCATATGAAAATACCACACAAGTTCTCGGATTGATCCCCCTGACAGAGATCTGTCTAATTAGGAAGCATCTATTTTAATACGAAACCACAAAAAGAGCCCAGCTGGAAGAGAAGAAGTTGTAGGAAGACACAGAGCCATCACTAGCTCGGCTGACAGCAAATGCAACCTAAGCATGTTTCCCAGCGTTTAATCAATAGCGGCTCCAGCACAATTACTCCCACGCAGACCATCTATCCGGTCAGATCAAGAGGCAGGGTCTCCCTGAGTGATCGGTAGGGACAGCCCCTCTTCAACACCGCTCTTCTGACTTTCGGAGCCGGGCCTCTCTGGGAGCCAGGCTGACTGCGTCACCACCGAGAAGACAGCAGGACCGGCCCCGTTCTGTCCTTGGGTGACTGAGGAAGTCAGTCGCTCCGTGCTCTGAGGTCCAGGTGAGGCCCGGCGATGGAGACCCAGGATGTTTGGTTCCACGGAAGGATAAGGTTGGTAAATTCTGTTATTAGAACCTCAAGTATTTTGAGGACAAAAACGTGCTGCTTAAGTTTATATTCCATGTGTGCTCAATAAAGACGGACCGTAGAGAGCTCTTCAGAAAGCACAACAACAAAGAAACTATGCCTTTACTCAGAGGCTGAAACAAACAAAAAATCAAATCTGGTCACCTGTTTGTCAAGTCTGTGGAGCCCATCAGGTGATGTCTGCACAGTCGCTCAGGACCGTTTGGCTGAGTGAAGCCGGACACACAGGTGCGGGTAGCAGTCTTCACACCTCTGCCGTTCTGTCCTTTCTCACCTCTGTGTCTGCGTCGTCATCTGGCCCGCTGATCAGGCTGCCCCTGCCTTAACATGGGCACAGTCTCAGCCTCAGCGAGGAGACACGGGGCCGGGGAGAAAAAGTTGTTTTGCAAACCTTTGCTTGTGGTGCTACATGTTTTATCTATCCACAGAATTGGTAATAGGGTAACAAATCATCAGAGGTTGTTTCAGAAATATCAGTCAATGGATTCCATACACTTCTGAGTCTTTATTCCAGAATATGAAGCCCTGGTCAGGGCCACAGGGTAGGACGGAGACGGGATGACCTTCAGGCCACAGAGAACGGTGAGAGGCCTGCGTCCAGCCTGGGTTCTGAGCTGCTACATGACCACGAGCACATTCTGTGTCCTTCTGACCTTCGGGTTTCTCATCAGGAAGTAACTGCCTGTCTCCCTGTCGCTGTGGCGAGGACTAAACAAACCACACCTATAACAATCTGAGCACAGTGCTGGGCACCGTGGACATCCTATACCTGTTCCTTGCCTTCCCCACTTTGTCTTATTTTGTGTTCCCGCACAGCCGGCCCTGAGACAAGGACTCCAGGGCCTGGATGCTCCCTCCAGGAAGAAGTGACACAGGGACTGGGAACATTCAGTAAGGGCATGAGAGTGAGCTAGACCAGCGAGGGGTGGCAGGAACCCAGTTTGTTAGGGACACAGTCCAACACAGAGCCTCGAGTTATCCCCCCTGAAGGAGGGTGGTGCTGAGGTATACACACCTCTTCCCGAGGCTCATCGGTTGAAGACTACGAGGAGGGGAGAGGGTTGGCTGTCCAGCCATTCCAGCCTGCAGTATGCCTTCTGCAGTTCTGTGGTAAAGCCCCCAGCATGGAGGTGGGATTCCGGCCCTTGGAAGTCAGCTGAGCCACACTGAAATGTCCTACCAAGGCATGTGGGCAGACACCGTAGGGCACACCAAGACATCCAAAACATGGTGGTTCCCGTCACGAAGCCACCGATCTAATAAGGAAGGCAGCTCAGTTGCAACTTCAAAGGAAAAAGCTGGTGATGCCAAGATGTCTGCAGTTGCGGGGAGCAGTCAGCACTTGGATCTCCCCAAGGTGGCACTCGGTATGCCGGACCTCTGCTCTTAGCCCTGCAGCTACTCGGTCAGCATCCAGAGCGTGAACTCTGGGGAGCACCCAGACTCTCATTAACCAAAACTCACAGTCTGAGCACAAATCTGGGATGCCCATGTGTTCACCTGTGTTCTCCCTTTGTAGGCTGTGCTCCATAAAAGACCAAATTATGACCTTAAACTGGATTTATAAGAGGAGACTCAGAAAAATGGATGCTGCCAGGAATCTCTCCTTATTTTATTTAGCTTGAGGAACTCCCCGCCATTGAAGGGATGGCCCTGCCACCATGGTTGTTTAGAGAGAAACAGTTTGTCCCCAATTTCCATCTGGCCCTGCCAAGGGTGGATGCTAGCACTTAATCTGTGGCTTCTAGAAAGGCAGGGTATAGAGAGGTTCAGAGTGAAGACTGCAGAGTCAGGATACCCCTGGCTTCAGTTTTGTCCCACCATTGGACTAGCTGTGTGACCTTGGTAGCTATTTAATCTCTCTGTGCCTCAGGTTTCTCTCCCGTAATTGTACCTGTCCTGTATAGTTCTAGTGACTGAATGTAATAGAATGTGATACACGAGTCCACAGTAGCTGGCGCAGAGTTAAGTGCTAGTCATCATTATAGATGCTATAAAGAACACCTTTTTAGGTCGACAGCATCCTTCTTTAGGTATGGTAGGTGCTTTCAGCAAGTTTTATTTTGTTCTGGGAACCCATTTTTCTCATTAAGGCATCTTTGCTTATCATTGCCCTGAATGGTTCGTCATTTGTGTGTTGGGGAGGGGGAATGCTTCATTTCTCCTCCCATTTTCCTGATTATACATATAAATGCAAAAACAACCCAGCTGCAGACAACTTGGGAGGGGCTCCGGGGACTGTCACAAAGTGCAAGGTAGTTCAGGGACTCCCTGAAGTCCTGGGTGGGAACGTTGCTACTGCATTTGGCTGATGGCTGAACAACAGCCTGTCTGGAATTGTATGTTGGGACGGCATTGTCGAATGTTGCCCGATTGAGAACATCTTTACGTATCTGGCCCCTGGAACGCACTCTGAGATTCTGCCAAACATGACTGTCTTACAACTTGGGGGCGAAGCAACAAATCAAAGCCACTGTCAGATGTAGCCCTGATATGCACAGTTCCTTGATGGAACCAAAGATTCCTAAACCTTCCAGGACAACAGGACTCCCTGAAAAGTGAGTGAAATGCATCAGTGTGGAATGCACAAATTGAAAGAACTTAGGAATGTTGAGCTTGCATACCCTGACAGTTGAGGAGAGTAAAAGGATTCCTTGAATGGTGAGTTACAAGTATCACTACAGAATGTAGATATTGAGAGACCTGTTAAGGACACGAATCAATCATAAGAAAGGATACAGACTTGGAGTGAGAAGCTCAGGTTCTATTTCAAATGGGTCACTAATTAACTGTGAGACATTGTGAAGGTCATTTAACCTTCTGAACTTTCATTGGGTCTGGCTAGTTGATCTATAAGATACATTCCAAGTCTAACACTACTCTATGATTCTAAATATGAAGAAAGAGGAGCTGAAGAACTTTTTCAACTGGAAGACAAAAATTTCAGTGCTCCTTAAAATTTTCCCCCATCAATCCAGTCCCTGGGAAGAAATTTAAGTGTGCTAAAATGAAGCCAATTAACATTCGTTACAACTGCCCTGTCATAAATCACTGAAGCTCAGAGAAGGCAGACGGGTAAATAGCTATATGACACATTTCTGTAGATGGCTTTGTTCAGATCCCACAAACTGGATTTCATAAAAGAGGAAGCCCATTCCATTGTTGGGAAGCACAGTGTACCGTGGACTCTCTAAGCAAACACAGACGGAAGAGGTGCTGATAGATGGATGGACAAGGGCCATGCACTGCCACTGCAGCCGAACAGTGAGGAGCCATCAGTGACCTGACAGAGCAACTTGGTGGAGTGGTGGTGGGGACAGCCTGAGTGGAGCGAGCTTAACGCAGGAGGGGACTAGAGAAACTGCAAACAGTGAGAATAGATAGTTGTTTTCTTAAGTTTGGTTCTAAAGGGGAAGAGATAAATGGGGGTGCAGTAGAGTCAAAAGGGTTTTTTCCACATGAGCAAATGACAACAGGCTTATTCATTAATGACAACTATCCAGCAGAGAAGGAACCGCTGGTGACACTGGATGAGAAAAGGGACGCTTGCCGGGGCAATGTCCTTGAGTAGTCAGAGAGGACGGCACCCAAAGGCAGTCTGTGGGTACAGGCGAGTAGTGGTTGGATGTGGCGTTGGGAGACTTCTGTTTTCTCCGTGAAACAGGAAGCAACACCATCAGTGGAGAGCAAAGATGGAGGAGGAGGTGTTGGAGGTTTGAAGAGATAGAAGACTGAACTGGCCACCTGGGAACATGACAAAGTGTTGGAACCAGGAAGAGTCCGGGGCAATATGAGGGACCACTTGAGGTTGGGAGCCATCAACTTTAAGTGAAATCAGTCAGCATATTTGGCTGTTTTTTGTTGTTGTTTTTTTCTCACCATGTTTGGGTGTTTGGCCCTGCTGTTAGGGTGTAAGTACCTAGTAGGTAGAGTGGAAATTTAACTGGGACTTTGGTGTCATCCAGCCAGTACTAGGAAGAGAGGGGTGAGGAGTCAAGTCTGGATGGCTCTGGCCAGTTGGCTCAGTAGTAGAGCATCAGCCCAGGTGTGGATGTCTTGGGTTCAATTCCCAGTCCGGGCACACAGGAGATGCACCCATCTGCTTCTCCACCTCTCCTTCACTTCCTTCTCTTTCTCTCCCCCGGGGGCTGAGGATGGCTTCATGACCTCTACCTCAAGCACTAAAGAAGAGCTCAGTTGCTGAGCAAAGAAGCAACACCCTAAATGGGCAGAGCATCGCCCCCTAGTGGGCTTGCCAGGTGGATCCTGGTAGGGGTGCATGCGGGAGTCTGTCTCTGCCTCCCCTCCTCTTGCTGAATAATAAAAAAGTAAAACAAAAAAAGTCTGTATGGAAGAGAATGCTTATAAAGATAGACTATGGACTTCAAACTAGATCGGGTAGAGAGAGAGGATGTCCAGGGGGTGGAGCAGTGAGAAGAAGATAGGCGTGTTGGATTAAAGTTCTGATGGTATAGAAGGATTGTTTGCATTGTGCTACTAGAGTGAATGGGCTCTCAAGATATCAGGTGGTGGCAAGAGAGTAGAATATCTGAAATTAAGATTGTTGCAGTGTTGAAATTATTAATAATGGAAGGGCCAAAGGTGTGACCATAGTAGATGTGAGTGGCAGAGAGGGAAGATATTGGAGAAAAGAAATTAAGGAACTGAAAGGCCAGGGTGTTGAAAAGAAGAGCTGGTTATTGAAATCACATGAATAATAATGGGATTGATTTTGAAGACAAGGAGCAAGGGGTAGTGGCCTTGGGGTCAGTAGATAGTGGGAACTATGGCATGGTAGCATCTGAAGAGTGAGATTCAAAGCTGAGTGCTTGGGGAAGAAGAGAAGGCACACAGTTACAGATCAGCAGTGTGGGATGTGGAGAACACCTATTTCACCTCTGATTCTATAGCACAAAGACTAAATAACTCCCAGGCCACCTGAGAGGGCAATAGAGAAGACAGGTCCAAGGGGGAGCCAGGTGTCAGCCAGAAAAAATTCAAAAACTATTGTTGGAAGAGGTTGAGACTACAGAGCCGGTGTCAGCAAACTACAGCCCAGAGAACCCACTGGTTTTGTAACAGTCCCGCAGAGAGGCACGGAGTCCAGAAAGAGAGAAAGTGGGACATCACTTGACTCCTACTGCTACTCACTTGCCAAGTGACAGGCTTATCCTGAGTACACATTCTCTTTCTTTACCTGGACCAAGATTTCTCCAGATCAACAGATAGTCCTGGTTAGCACACATCATCGCAGGATGTAGCCTTAGTTAACCTGACATTCATTCCTCTTCTTAGAGTGGGCACTGCTTAGCAGAATCTCCAATACAAATTTTCTAATTCCAACTTAATATTGCTGCTTCATTAAACTGAAGGGCCTTCAGCCTGACCTTCAGCAAGACAACTTGATTCTGCTTTATGACTAATAGCACTAAATACCATCCATGTGCAATAACTTTAAAGACTTCACTTAGAGATATTCAAAGGCAGATGACTTTCTAATGTACTGTGTTTTAAAATTAAAATATTCTTCCTGCTCATGTAAAGACCAGTGATTCAACTTGGACCCTTGCACAAGTGGTCAGACCTAGGAGGAAGCTTTGATACTCACAAAGCTTACTTTCTTGTTTTAACAACAAGAGAATGAAGTGAAAGGTCTTTCAAACAATAGAAAATTGGATCGAAGTCACATATCTGCAAATATTTCCCAGCCTGGGTCACGTCTTGCTCAAAGGATCTAAACACTTGAGGGTTGTCACATTGGATAGGCAACTCATTTCCCTGGTGTCAGGACTAGCTCATGTTTCTGCCTCTCTGTGAATCCCTTTCATACAGTGAGCACTGTCAGAACCCCTTCTATATCACACCCAGAAGGACCATGCAACAGAGCCAGTTTGTTGGCATGCATTACCCAATGTTACATGTTTATTTTCATAATTTCATTTAAGTTGTCTCCAAGATTTTGTTGGATAATGATCAGTTATTTTTCATTCATTCAACATTTATTAAGCAACTACTTTCTACTTCCTAAAACAGTACTCAGCAAATATATTACCAATCCAAGGGAGACATGGTCCCTGTCTTCATTCTCAGAAAGGGGTGAGGGAAAGGTGGGAATGGACTCAGGAAATCAAAAGGCTTACTGGTGATTTCAGCCAAGGTTCTAGAAAAGATTATTAAGCAGATATTTTGTACCTAGACAAGAGGGCAGTGATCAGTGTGTATCCAGCAGGGATGCACTGAGCCTAACATAATTTTCTCTTTTGATAAGGTTCACAGACTAGTAGATAAAGGAAATTATATAAGTCTGGTGGCTTCAGTAACATTTGGGAGTCTTTCACTTTTTTCCTTGTGGATTTACAGGAAGATGAATATTAAAACAGTGGGTCCTCAGCTAGTTAATGCCTTCTTTCTTTTGATTCTTTCAGTCAGTAAATGTTTATGGTACCAAATATAGTATGTGTTAGGTACTCTCTTAAGTGACAGGCTGTATAGATAATCCCTACCTTCATGAAGCTTTCCATCTCTGGCAGGAATGAGATAACTACCAAGCAAAAGACATACAACGAAATGGGTGATTGGCAGGGGAATCACCAAGAAGATTGATTAATGGATTAGTGTAACCCAAAAGGAAGCTTCTAGTGGTTTGCATGGTGGACTTGGACTTTTCCAAGTTTTATCATAAATTGGATGAACATATGAAAGACTTTATAATATTTGGGGGGATTAATTTATGCCCACATGTTAAATACCAGCAAAATCAGTCTCAAATAGATTAAAAGTATTAAATGATTCAGAGTTATATGAAAATATGGTAGAAAAGAGAATAAAATGTAGATCTGTGGAGTAATCATAATATTCTCACCTATAAAGAAACATAAACAATCTAAACACAAGAGACTGGCAAATGACAGGTCTGAGTAAGCAGACTTTTAAAATACTCATATAATGCAAAACCACATCACTAACATTAAAAGGAAAAAAATTAGGCTGTGGAAAAGATTTACATCAAATATTACAGAAAAATATCTATTATAATATGTAAAACACTGGATTCGGAGTTATAAGAAAAAAGATGTTGAAAAGAAGCAATAATTCACCAAACAGGAAATACACAACAAAAGACATTCTCAGGAAGAGAGTGCAGTGGGGGTCTCAGAGTCTCTGGGTGTGGCCACCACACTGAAGGTCTGTCTTTGTAATGGACAGAGGGTTCTCAGCAAGAGAATCCCCACCAATAGGAGAGAAGGTCACCTTCCCTGGCTGTGTATCTCCGCAGCCTTTGTGCTCCTCTGGTATCCCTGGAACTTTCCTCTCCCTGTGCTTGTTACTTTGTGTTCTAACTAAATGCTTATGTGCAGATCTCTCCCCATTAGATTGGAAGCCTCTTGAGTTAAAGAACTGTGTCACGTATCTTTGTATTCCTGGTACCCTGAGAGGGGCCAATGATTGTGAGTTATGAAATAAGTGGTGTGCACATTCTGAATGGAAGGGTGGTGGTTCATGGGAGGTCACGGAATGATTTGAACTCAGCAAAATAGAGTGAGCTGGTCCCCACACCTTCATTCTGGGAGTCTAAGCCCAGCCCTTGGAGCTGCTGTCTTCAGAACCAGTCCCTCCCCGGGTATCTTCTCCTCATCAGGAAGAGGTAAGAGTTGGCACCAGGACTTGGCACACTCCTGGTGTGACCCTCCTCCTTCTCGCCATCCCCCCTGAACACTGGCAACCTCGGCAGCATTATTTGCGATGAGACCATCCGGACCAACCCCATCATGGCCCTCGTTCCTGTTTATGTCAGTCATCAGGTAAACACTCTGGTCTCATGCCCCTTTCAGTGGCAACAGCCCCTGTTTGCTGGCAACCCCTGGGCACTACAGCCTTTGTCAGTTTCCTTACCTCCTGGTCATGTTTGTGATGATCCCTTCATTAAACTCTTCTCAGTTACACAGGAAGAGGGTGCCTTCTGTTTCCGGCTGGGATTTTGACTAAGACGCCACTGAATAATTCGCTGTTGGATGAATGAATGACTTTAAATCTCCGTCAGAAATCCAAGATCACCAGGAAGTACTCTTTGCAGCAAGGCTAGTTAGTGGCTGTGGGGATGGAGAGAATTGTCCCTATTGTGACACTCTGACTCTGGATGCACAGAAGGGAGCAGCAATAAGGCAGAGGACACGGGGGCAGTCATGGTGTGGAGGAGGACATGGAGACCCATGGAGCCCAGCCCAAGCAGCCCTCGGTGGGAACCACAGGAAAGGAGATGCCACCAGGCAGACACTTCAGGAGACCTGAGGACGGGGCAATGTGCCCTGGCAGGCCTTGTGGTGTGGCATCTAGAGGTGGAGACGTGACTGGAGAAATAGTGCCTCCCCTCTCACTTTTTCTTACTGCTCCGCCCACTGCTTCCTTGTGGCCTTTATAGGTATATGTGGCAGCAGTCATCAAAGAAAGGAGCGCGAAAGCCACCTGGGTCACATTCCCTCTGCAAAACCAGCCGTTATGTATCTGTTGGAACTAACACAGTCGCGGACTTCAGCAACCTTACAAACCAAGGCGACTCCTTCAGAGAGTTCCATGGTCATCAGCACTACATTTTAAGTAACACTTTGTATCTTGTGACTCGTTCCTAAATGTTCATCCTGAAGAAAGGATATAAAGACAAATTTACAGCACAGCATCACCCCTAGTGTTAACCATGTATACTGCATAGTATTCAGCAAAAGGAACAAAATATTAGAGCGTATGTGCAGCGGGCAGAGATATAGAAATAGGTATGCATATAGGCGAGGATTGAAGAGAATAGGCAGAAATGAACGTATTGATAAAGTGACACTTATTTTTCTAAACCTTTTAAATGTTTAAACATCTAAAACATCTTTACAACTTAATGTAAAAAGAGAAAAGCTAATAATTTTCAGTGAACCCCACCAGGAAAGGTCATATCCCCCGCCCGCCTATAACCCTGTAACCCCCCTATGGTTTTGTTGTACATTAGAAATGCCATGCAGATCCCCAGCCAGGGTCTCCCGGGTCGTCTATGTCAGGCCTCTGCCACCTCCTGGATGGCACCTCTGGACTCTCGGCCCTCCTTGTCCACTACGCTGTAGCCTCTTAGGGACTTCGTGTCCCATGAAAACACCAAGCTTACTCCAGCTCCTGCTGTTCTCTTGAGCTAGACTGTGTTTCCTTCAGCTCTTCATATGGCTGTTTTCTTCTCATACTTAAGACGGCACTTCAAATGTCACCGTTTTTAGGAAGGCTGTAGAGACACTGTTACGTGCCCAACAGCCGAACATCTCTGGCTCCAACCACTGGAACTTCTGAGGGCCCAGTGTTCGGGTGCTCTCTTTCCCTCCCTGAGGGAACTTCATCGTGGGCACATGCCCTGCGTGCAGCCAAATGATTCCTGACCCTGAGTGTCAAATCTCAAGAGACTGACGCACAGGGGTAGGGCAGGGCGGTTCCCAGGGCAGCTCTGGTGCCGTGGAGAGTCCTGTTTCTGAGGTTGGCGGAGCTCCTGCAGGGGCTGGCTGCCCAGCAGTAATGCCTTAGCTGTGGCCGTGGCCGAGTGGCGTGGAGGTGGCGAGCAAACCTGCCGTGTGAGTCCATGTTGGTTCCGCAGCCTGTGTATCAGTGCTATTGGCTACCTGAAACTCTTCCCCAAAATGTCTTTTCTGCTTACTGAAGTGAGCTGTTTTCTATTGTTTGCAACCAACAGCCCATACAAAGAGCTTCCCTGGAAATCTGAACTAGCAGAGCGGCCACCCCCTTGCCTTGGCTAGTCTTTGTCACAGCACTCAGTTTTGTTTTCTTCGGAACATTTGGCATAATTTGAAACAATCCATTTGTGTATCTGTTTTTGTCTGTTTATTGTGTATTCCTCCCACTCCGAAAATGTCAGCTCCATGAGAACAAGACTGGTGTTTAAATCCCCCCACCCCCCGCCGTATCATTTAGAACAATGCCAGACACATGATTGGCACTGGAAAATATTCATTTAATAAATGTGATAGTAGAATAAGTGGTGGAAGCAAGATTCAAAATACCTAAGAGCTAAAATTAATATGAATAAGAAATATGAATGCTGGCGTGAAGTTGCTCCATGCATCACATATGTACAAAATCAGGGAGCCCTTACTTTTTAGGAATTTGAGCATAAAAAATGAAAAACCCGTAGGTTGCAATAGATCTAAAACTCAGTGAAAGTCGGCTTCTACAAAGGGTCAAAGCAACTTCTACACCAACAGGAATACACAAGGGATTTCTGCTTCTGGTCAAGATAAGTGAACGAAAACCCCATTTACCTTCCCACTTAAACAATTACAAACACTAGGTAAAACGTGTGGAACCGTGTTTCTCAGACACTGGACGGGTAGCGCAGAAGAGTGACCACTTAGAGAGGTGAAACATACGATCTTTCTGATTGCTCAGTGTCTGCCCTGGATAAAGTTTTTAGGCCACAGAACAGGATGAGGGGACCCAGGCAGGGCCTGGCCACATCCCTTAATTGAGGAGATGCAGGGAGTTCATGAGGTCGCTGAGTTCATCAGAGGGAAGAGAGTGGCACAGAGAACTACAGAGCTTAGCAGCGTGAGCCCTGGAGTCGTCGGCTAAGTACTGACTGGTGCACGTGTGCAAGAAAATGACCCGAGACTGGGACAAGAACCACCCGGTGAAGAGGTGACGATTTGTGGGGCTCACACAGAGCTGGGAATAGTCTGCATCTTCATCAGCCGGACAGGAGGAATCTCACAGTATAAGGGGCAGTGGATAGAATACTCAGAGGGTATGGCTTCAAGAATCAGGCCGAATTAACCCTGGACTGAAGAAACTGAATTGAGTTTAAAGCCTTCTCACAAAGAAACTCCAGTCCCAAGTAGCTCCCTGGTGAAGCTGCCTAATGTTTAAGGCAGAATTAATACCAATACTAAACATTTTTCTTCAGAAAAAGAAAGAATTCTCAACTCATTTCATAACTCCATTATTACCATGTATCAAATTAAAAAAAAAATACATTACAAGAAAGGAAAACTCTAATACCCCACATAAAAAAGATAAAAATTCTTAATAATTTTAGAAAATTGAATCTAATAATTTACAGAAAGGATAAAACATCATGATCAAGTGTAGTTTATCCTAGGAATGTAAAGTTGCTTTGAAATACAAGAAAAATCAATGTAATCCTCCCTATTGACAGGCTTTAAAAACACACACAGATGGAAAGGAAAACCATACAATCATCTCAGTGCTGCAGAAGGAGCAGAGGAGCCCGTCTACAGCATGGGGAAATGCCACGCTGTGCCAGGAGAACTAGAGGGGAGTCAGGGAGACTCCGCAGATGTGCTCACCCTAGGACCTCTTCCTCGACTGTCAAAAGGGTCCACTGTATCCGTCCTACAAATTTCCACTTGTTGATTAAAATAGTTGGAGTTGAGCTTGTGGGTCTTCTATCAAATACTCTGGAGGTATGAGAACACAGGGAAGCCAACAGCCACCTGGCCTTTATTTCATACACAGCAGAGGGGCTGTGTGACAGGGTGCTCACGACTGAGAGGAGGCTTTCAGAAACGGCTGAAGCCTGCTGTCCGCCAGTCGGGCCGACACAAAGGCCAGAGTCCAGAGAGTCTGCCCCAACCAGGAGTGGGCTGGAGCCCCTCCGGGGCAGGAGACAGCACACACAGAGAGAAGCAGCTGCCTTTGGGGACCAGAAGCATTGCTACCACTTCAAGTTGCCTGGCTCAACCTGCCCTGTCCGACCAGGCAGAAAGATGGTGTAGCTATGGGAAGAGTTGAGTCCTGTTTTTCCCACTGAAGACTCCTTGAGACAGTATATACATCAGAGGATGCAATGGACACCTGTAATATATTCATTCATACTTTAGTACGTTAAGCATCACTAAGGTGACACAAAGGAGGCTCCGTAGGAACAGACATGTATGAACAGGGCATAGCTGGTTACCACTCCCCCTCTGCGGTTAGTGAAGGACTGACGTCATAAACACATGGATGGGCACTCAGGTCTCTCTCCCCAATCAGCGTGCCATCTGTAGAGAAGTGGTGAGTGTGCGTGAGGGTTGGGATGGGGAGGTGCTACAGATTGTTAAAGGCTCAAATATGAGCCTGACCAGGTGGTGGCACAGTGGATAGAGTGTCAGCCTGGGATGCAGAGGACCCACGTTCGAAAACCCGAGGTCACTGGCTTGAGCGCAGGCTTATCTGGCTTGATCGGAGGCTTGCCAGCTTGAGCATGGAATCATAGACATGACCCCATGGTCACTGGCTTAAGCCTAAAGGTTGCTGGCTTAAGCCTAAAGGTCGCTGGCTTGAAGCCCAAGGTCACTGGCTTGAGCAAGGGGTCACTCGCTCTGCTGTAGTCCCCTGGTCAAGGCACATATGAGAAATCAATCAATGAACAATTATAGGAGCTGCAGTGAAGAATTGATGCTTCTCATCTCTCTCCTTTCCTGTCTGCCTGTCCCTCTCTCTGACTCTCTCTCTCTCTGTCTCTGTCAAAAAAAAAAAAAAAAAGGCTCAAACCTGAGGAGACAAGGCAAGAAGGAGGGAGATGGCTTTCACATTAGGATCAGGCCCCCTGTGGCACAGATGGCAGCTGAGCACTGAAATTCATGCTTCCTGCAAAGCAGAGAAAAAGCAGCTACACAGCTGGGACCTCGGTTCCCTTTCCATCCAAGTGCAGCCACTGAAATGATGGCCACGGAACGTGAAGACAAGCACTGTACCTTACTTCCAGGCCAGGTTTAAGAAAATACCCATACACTCATCTTTCACATTTTAACATTCTACGTGTTCTTATTTAATGATGTCCAGCTTTATAGAGGAAATACATTCCCTTACTACTTCTATGATGATGCAATAATTTCAAACAACTTTTATTACTTTATTATATCAAACGTTACTATGAATATGGCATATAAGTATATTTAGAAATTACTACTAGTAACTTTCAAAAAGTATATACTCATCCCTTGACAAAGATGCATCAATTCTTTTTTTTTATATATATATATATTTTATTATTATTAATTCTAATGGGGTGACATCAATAAATCAGGGTACATATGTACAATGAAAACATCTCCAGGTTATCCTCACATTCAATTGTGTTGCATACCCATCACCAAAAGTCAAATTGTCCTCTGTCACCTTCAATCTGGTTTTCCCTGCGTCCCTCCCCTCCTCCCTATCCCACCCTTCCCTCCCTCCCCCATCCCATAACCACCACTCTCTTGTCCATGTCTCATACCCTCACTTTCATGTCCCACCTATGTATGTAATCGTGCTGTTCTCAGTTTTTCTTTTTTTCTGATTTACTTATTTCACTCCGTATAATGTTATCAAGGTCCATCCATTTTGTTATAAATGATCCGATGTCATCGTTTCTTATGGCTGAGTAGTATTCCATAGTATATATGTACCATAGCTTTTTAATCCACTCGTCTTCTGACGGACACTTGGGCTGGTTCCAGATCTTCGCTATTGTGAACAATGCTGCCACGAACATGGGGGCGCATTTCTTCTTTTCGAACAGTGCTATGGTGTTCTTAGGGTATATTCCTATAAGTGGGATAGCTGGGTAAAAGGCAGTTCTATTTTTAATTTTCTGAGGAATCTCCAAACTGTTTTCCACAGTGGCTGCACCAGTCTGCATTCCCACCAGCAGTGCAGAAGGGTTCCCTTTTCTCCACATCCTCGCCAGCACTTATTCTGTGTTGTTTTGCTGATGAGTGCCATTCTGACTGGTGTGAGGTGATATCTCATTGTGGTTTTAATTTGCATTTCTCTAATGATTAGTGATGTTGACCATTTTTTCATATGCCTATTGGCCATCTGTATGTCCTCTTTGGAGAAATTTCTATTCATTTCTTTTGCCCATTTTTTGATTGAGTTGTTTGTCTTCCTGGTGTTGCGTTTTATAAGTTCTTTATAAATTTTAGTTATTAACCCCTTATCAGATGTGCTGTCGAATATGTTCTCCCATTGTGTGGTTTGTCTTTTTATTCTGTTCCTATTGTCTTTAGCTGTGCAAAAACTTTTTAGTTTGATATAGTCCCATTTGTTTATCTTGCCTTTTATTTCAGTTGCCCATGAAGATAAATCGGCAAATATACCGCTGCTACAGATGTCGGAGATCTTGCTGCCTATGTTTTCTTCTAAGATGCTTATGGTTTCACGGCTTACATTTAAGTCTTTTATCCATTTTGAGTTTGTTTTTGTGAATGGTGTAAGTTGATGATCTAGTTTCATTTTTTTGCAGGTAGATGTCCAATTTTCCCAACACCATTTGTTAAAGAGGCTATCTTTACTCCATTGTATGTTCTTTCCTCCTTTGTCAAATATCAGTTGTCCATAAAGCTGTGGGTTTATTTCTGGGTTCTCTGTTCTGTTCCATTGATCTATGTGCCTGTTCTTATGCCAGTACCAGGCTGTCTTGAGTATAATGGCCTTGTAGTAAACCTTGATATCAGGAAGAGTGATACCTCATGCTTTATTTTTTCTTTTTAAGATTGCTGAGGCTATTCGTGTTCTTTTTTGGTTCCATATAAATTTTTGGAATATGTGTTCTATATCTTTGAAGTATGTCATTGGTATTTTAATTGGTATTGCATTGAATTTATAAATTGCTTTGGGTAATATAGACATTTTAATGATGTTTATTCTTCCTAGCCATGAGCACGGTATGTGCTTCCACTTGTTTGTATCTTCCTTGATTTCTTTTATCAATGTTCTATAATTTTCCGAGTACAAGTCCTTAACCTCCTTGGTTAAATTTACTCCTAGGTACTTTATTTTTTTGGCTGCAATAGTGAAGGGGATTGTTTCCTTAATTTCTTTTGCTGATATTTCATTGTTGGTGTATAGAAATGCCTCTGATTTCTGAGTATTAATTTTATATCCTGCCACCTTGCTAAAATCATTTATAAGGTCCAGTAGTTTTTTGACTGAGACTTTAGGGTTTTCAATATACAATATCATATCATCTGCAAATAGTGACATTTTTACTTCTTCTTTTCCAATTTGGATGCCTTTTATTTCTTCTTCTTGTCTGATTGCTGTAGCTAGGACTTCCAGAACTATGTTGAATAAGAGTGGTGAAAGTGGGCAACCCTGCCTGGTTCCTGATCTTAAGGGGATTGCTTTTAATCTTTGTCCATTTAGTATGATGTTTGCTGTCGGTTTATCGTAGATGGCCTTTATCATGTTAAGGAATGATCCCTGTATTCCCACTTTACTGAGAGTTTTGAGCATGAATGGGTGCTGGATTTTATCAAATGCCTTTTCTGCATCTATTGAAATTATCATGTGATTTTTGTCCTTCCTTTTGTTTATGTGGTGTATCACATTGATTGATTTGCGAATATTGAACCAGCCTTGCCTCTCCAGAATAAATCCCACTTGATCGTGGTGTATGATTTTTTTCATATATTGCTGGATCCGGTTGGCTAATATTTTGTTGAGAATTTTAGCTTCTAAATTCATCAGGGATATAGGCCTATAATTTTCTTTCTTTGTGTTGTCTTTGCCTGGTTTTGGGATCAAAAATATGCTTGCCTCATAAAAGGAGTTTGGAAGTCTTCCTTCCTCTTGAATTTTTTGAAATAGCTTGAGGAGAATAGGAGTTAGTTCTTCTTTGAATTTTTGATAGAATTCACTTGTGAAGCCATCAGGCCCAGGACTTTTCTTTTTTGGGAGATTTTTGATAACTGTTTCGATCTCATTTGCTGTAATTGGTCTGTTTAGGTGTTCTGATTCTTCCAGATTGATTTTTGGAAGGTTATATGCTTCAAGAAATTTGTCCATTTCACCAAGATTGTCTAATTTTTTGGCATATAGTTCTTCATAGTATTTTCTTACAATGCTTTGTATTTCTGTTGTGTCAGTTGTTATTTCTCCACTGTCCTTTCTAATTTTATTTATTTGAGTCCTCTCTCTTTTTTTCTTGGTGAGTCTAGTTAAAGGTTCATCAATCTTGTTTACCTTTTCAAAGAACCAGCTTCTGGTTTCATTGATCCTCTGTATTGTTTCCTTAGCCTCTATGTCATTTATTTCTGCTCTGACCTTTATTATTTCCTTCCTTCTACTTGTCTGGGGTTTTATTTGTTGTTGTTTTTCTAGTTCTTTTAGATGCAGGGTCAGGTTGCTTATTTGAGCTTTTTCTAGCTTCTTATGATATGCCTGTAGTGCAATAAACTTCCCTCTCAGAACTGCTTTTGCTGTGTCCCATAAATTTTGAGCTGATGTATGCTCATTATCATTTGTTTCTAGAAACATTTTTATTGCTTCTTTGATCTCATTGTTAATCTATTCATTATTTAATAACATGCTATTTAGTTTCCAAGTGTTTGAGTATTTTTCAGTTTTTCTTCTGTGGTTAATTTCTAGTTTCATGGCATTGTGATCAGAGAAAATGCTTGATATGATTTCAATCTTCTTAAATTTATTGAGACCATTTTTGTGTCCTAACATGTGGTCTATCCTAGAAAACGTACCATGAGCGCTTGAGAAGAATGTATATTCTACTGCTTTAGGGTGAAAAGTTCTGAAGATATCTATTAAATCAAGTTGATCTAGTGTCTCCTTTAAGTCTGCTGTTTCTTTATTAATTTTCTTTCTTGAGGATCTATCCAGTGTTGTTAGAGGGGTATTGAAATCCCCTACTATGATAGTATTGCTGTTAATCTCGCCCTTTATATCCATCAAAGTCTGCTTTATGTATGTCGGGGCTTCTATATTTGGTGCATAGATATTTACAATAGTTATATCTTCCTGTTGAATTGTTCCCTTTATCATTATGTAGTGTCCTCCTTTATCTCTTACTACAGCCTTTGTTTTAAAGTCCATTTTGTCTGATATAAGTATTGCTACCCCTGCTTTTTTTTCATTTCCATTTGCATGAAATATTTTTTTCCATCCTTTTACCTTCAGTCTATGAGCATCTTTTGTTTTAAGGTGTGTCTCTTGTAGACAGCATATGTACGGGTCCTGTTTCTTTATCCATGCAGTTACCCTATGTCTTTTGATTCGATCATTTAATCCATTTACATTTAAGGTTATTATTGATATGTAGTTGTTTATTGCCATTTTATTCTTTAAAGCTGTATTCTTCTTTTGCTCTATTCATTCCTTCCTTTAAACTGTTCACAAGAGGCCCCTTAGTATCTCTTGCAGAATTGGTTTGGTTTTTATGAATTCCTTCAGGCTTTCTTTTTCTGGGAAGCTCTTTATTTCTCCTTCAATTTTAAACGTTAGCCTTGCTGGATAGAGTAGTCTTGGTTGTAGGTTCTTGTTCTGCATTACTTTGATTATTTCTTGCCATTCCCTTCTGGCCTCAAGTGTTTCTGTTGAGAAGTCCGATGTCATCCTTATGGGGGCTCCTTTGTAGGTGATAGCCTTTTTTTCTCTAGCAGCTTTTAAAATTTTTTCTTTATCCATTAGCTTTGGTATTTTAACTATGATGTGTCTTGGTGTAGATTTTTTTGGGTTTCTCCTTAATGGAGTTCTGTGTGCTTCTTGAATGTGTGGAGTGTTTCCCAGCCTTAATTTAGGAAAATTTTCTGCTATGATTTGATTGAACAAAGTTTCCATTTCCTGTCCTCTCTCCTCTTCTTCAGGCACCCCTATGATGCGAATGTTGTTTCTCTTCATATTGTCACAAAGCTCCCTTAGAGTTTCCTCACATTTTTTAAGTCTCTTTTCCTTTTTCTTCTCTGCTTCTGTGCCTTTGTTTATTGTGTCCTCTAACTCGCTTATTCGATCCTCAGCGTCATCCATCCTGCTTTTAATTCCTTCCATTGTGGTCTTCAGTTCTGATACTGTATTTGTCATTTCTGTCTGATTCTTTTTTATTATTTCAATTTCATTTTTTATACTTGTTATCTCTTTATTTAGGTGTTCATAATGACTATCCATTGTTGCTCTAATTTCTTTGAACATCCTAACTATCATTATTCTAAATTCTGCTTCTGGTAATTTGGTTATATCTGGTTCATTCAGGTTCTTCTCTGGGGATTTCTCTTGATTCATTTGGTTTGCATTCCTCTGCCTGCCCATTTTTTCTGTGTATAAGCAAGTTGTGGCCACTGGAGTCCAGTAGGTGTTGCCTTTGTGTTCTCTAGGTGTGGTCTATCTGCAGGCCCCCCACCCCCTCTGCCGGTGCCTAGGGTGGTTGGGTATGAGCATTGCCTGCGCCAGCCCACTGTGGCTTTTGCTATGATTTCTGCCTCTCCTCCGTGGGAGGGGCTGTGACTGAAGCCACAAGATTAGCACCAAGGGTAGAGGTGAGCACCTTTCCGCAGCTGCGAACCCAGCCTATTTCCGGACTTCCGCCCAGAACCAGCAGTCGGAGCCTGCTTGCTACAGTTCCGCGGGTTAGGCGGGGCTTTTGATGTGCTCTCAGCTGTAAGCCTTTGCCCGTCTGGAGCTTTAGCCCCGCCCTCGAGGCCAGGGCCCTTCTGCGCAGGGTCGGAAACCAAGGTTTATTGGGGCGGGCATGTTTGCTGGCTTCCGCTTAGCTGCGTACTTCCGCTCGTCCTGGACTCTACCCCACCCCCGCGTTTGGAGCCCGCTCGTGCACGTATGAATGCTATCTGTGGTTTCTCCGGCCGGATGGGGATAGTAGCGTGGGCTCAGCTGCGAGCCTCCACTTGTCTCGGGATCCACCCTGTTCCCGCGCTGGGAGCCCGCTCGCGCATGTATACTGGCCAACCACGGTTTCTCGGGCCTGGGGGGGGGCTGGTAGCGTCAGCTCAGTCGCGAGCCCCTGCCCGTCCCTGGTCCTAGCCCGGTCCTCGTGGTCAGGGCCGGCTTGCGCAGGGCCTGCCCGTTCCTGGCCTCCCACTTTGTCCCCGTAAGTGGGATTAAAGGCGGGCCCGCAGCTTCCGGACCGCTCTCGCGCTTCCCCTCCGACCCTCTGGGCTAGACCGATCTCCCACCGGGTTGGCCTCTGCCCACGCCGACAGAACCGCCTTTCAGCGTCCTGCCGCCCCAAAACCTTAAGCAGCCCTCAGCAGAGTAGGAAGGGACCTAATACTCCACACTGTAGGCCTGGGAGCTCCCTCACTTGTTTCACAGCTCAAAACTGTCCAAACGCCTCTTCTAGGCTCTGGGACTGCAGGCTGGGGCTTGGTTCCTGGGACCCAGGTCCCTCCCTCTCCGCCAAACTCTCCTCCCGCCCCGCGGGTCTCTCCGGGCTGCCGTTTGCTCCGGGGAGCTGGGCAGCCCTCTTCGCGTTTTCGCTATTCCTACCAGTCTCAATGTGGCTTCTTCTGTGTTCCTTGGTTGAAGAGTCCACTTAGTTTTGTTCAAAGTTGGTTTATCTCGGTGATGGTTCTTAAAATTGAGTTGTAATCCACTTTGGTTCTGGGAGTTGGAAGTTGGTACGTCCGCCTACTCCGTCGCCATCTTGCTCCCTCCCAAGATGCATCGATTCTTACAACAAAAACCTAATAATCCCCCTTGAAGATAAACTCACACACAGAAATTACAAGTCACACAAAGGCAACAACTCCTTAAAGAAAAACATCAAGCAGGGAGATGCAATACTGCAACAATCTGAAGGAGACAACAAGTTAGCTACATTTAAAATTACAAAAGATACAATATTTGGATTGGAATCCATAAGGAAAGATAATAACCTAAGGAGGGGGTGGAGCGGGGGGGGGGACATAAAAAATTAATGGAAGGAAAGGAAACAGAGACAAGAGGAGGGGACACTTTTGTTAATGAATTCAAAAGGTACCATATTGGGTGCAGGTAGAGAAATGAACAAAAGACCATAGGAAGAATGGAAAAGTAAAGAGGGGGAAGGAATGAGAAGATGGGAAGAGAAAACAAAGCAGTGAGTTTCTCAGCAGGGAAGGCAAAGGGGAGAAAGAAAGATACATTGTACTTATTGCCCCACAGTGAAAAAAATACAACAGTGTATCAAGAGAGATGAACGGTTTAAGGCCTTGAGGTCTAAGAAAATTTTATTATGGGAGCATTTTTGCATAAATTGAATCTACTAACATTATAAACTCTGTACTCAACAGTAGACTTACCCAAAATGCAGAGAATTCATATTTGGCTTTTGCTTGATCAGCCCTTGATGAAAGCCGAAAAGTGACTTAAATCATAAAAGCCAAAACACAAACAAACAAAAAGAAAACAACTAGAAAGTAAATATGATAACAATGTAGAGTTAGAGTAACAAAGCTTACCACAGGGAGAAAAAGAAACCTTAAACACAATGATATTATGTAATAATGTATATATTATGAAAGTGTCATAAAATTTTGGAACAATGGAGAGAATATCGTTCTAATTCTGAGTTTCTCAACCTTGGCACTGTTTACATTTTGTAGTGGACAATTAGTTATTGTAGAGAGAGGCCCTAAGTATTGTCAGATGCCTCTGCCCAGTAGATGCAGTATCGCTGCCCACCTCCTGCCCACAACCCCAAGCATCCCCTCTGGCCAGTTGCCACAAACAAAAAAAACCTCTAGGTATCATCAAAAGTCTCTGGGGACAAAACCAACTCTAGTTGGGTACCACTGTTTTGATCTTACTAAATAAATACAATTTGTTTCACATTTGAGTAGTACATTGCAATGTTTTTCATGATATACCTCTGCTCACAAATTTTAGGGATATTTCAAAATGAATATAAAACAATAAAAAAAGAAGCATTTTATTTTTTTAAATTAAACAAGAACATCAGAAAAGCAAACAACAAGTCAAAGAAAGTTGTTAGATTATGTGAATGAGATGAAAACCAACTTTTATTTCATTGGTGAAAATGCACCATATAAAAGGCTGAAAGTACTGGAGTACTTTCCCTGATCTCCTAATTTTTGTGAGCAGTATATATGCATACACAGACTGTATCCTGTGTTTGTTATTTTCTTTTCTTTTTTCTTTTTTTACAGGGACAGAGAGAGAGTCAGAGAGATGGATAGACAGGGACAGACAGACAGGAACAGAGAGAGATAAGAAGCGTCAATCATTAGTTTTTGTTGCAACACCTTAGTTGTTCGTTGATTGCTTTCTCACACGTGCCTTGACCGCGGGCCTTCAGCAGACTGAGCAAACCCTTGCTGGAGCCCACGACCTTGGGTCCAAGCTGGCAAGCTTTTGCTCAAGCCAGATGGGCCTGCGCTCAAGCTAGTGACCTTGGGGTCTCAAACCTGGGTCTTCTGCATCCCAGTCCGACGCTCCATCCACTGCACCACTGCCTAGTCAGGCTTTTTAAAAAAATATTTATTTATTAATTATACAGAGGGAAGAGACAGAGAGACAGAGTGAGAAGGGGGGGGGGGAGGAGCAGAAAGCATCAACTTCAACTCTCATATGTGCCTTGATCAGACAAGTGCAGGGTTTTGAACCGGTGAACTCAGAGTTCCAAGTTGACACTTTATCCACTGCGCCACCACAGGTCAGGCCTGTTATTTTCAAAGAATGTTGTGGATGACTTGAGGAGACTCCTGGTATTTGAGAAGGATACCTATGACCTTTGCAGATCCCCAAATAGGCAAATCCCACTTTATCATATAACGTCTCACACCATTTTGCTGAAGAATGAGGAGAGAACAGGGAAACTGCTCCAAGACTCCGATCAGGAGTGGGTGACTAGGTTCATTCAGGAGCTAAAGTATCTGGCATCTCCAACCTTGCAGTTCACTTTAATCAAATTTGTCTTAGCCAAACTACAAATCACATAGGTCAAGGGTCCCTGGAGTCTCTCTGGAGTAATTCAAGCAGTGAATCCAAACTTCAAATGCCGAGGGCCTGCAGTGGCTCTCAGGGCCTGTTACCTGGCACACAGGTAACAGTCCTTGGAAGTGTTACGGAGGCCTGTGAGCTAGTGCACTGTTAAAGGGCGTTCATTTACGCAAGATAAGACCATAAATCAACATATGGTCAAGTGGTTTGTTATACAGATAAAAATATTTCAAAATGTAAGAAATGGAGTAGAAGGATGATAAAACAAAATAGAGATGGAAATGTAGAGGTTGGGTGTAAGTTGGCTATCACTCGCTGATGTCATCTCCAAGGCCACTAAAGCTCACCTGTTATGACCCAGCTGGAGGACTGCAGGACCAGCCTGGGAAATTTGCCTTCTGCACCAAGGATTCCGATGAAAATCCTTCCTGTCCTAGGACAAGCTCCAAGGTCCGCTTAGATTCAAGACCTCAGAGACAATCCGAACATAATCTCAGGCAGTGGCACAACTACAAAAGGTCTCTGGTGCAGGCAGAGCACATTGGATTGGAGAAGAGGACTGGATCGGAGTCAGCAGTAAGAAGATCTGTGTTCTGATAAGAACTTCGCTGCTGACCACCCGGCCTTCCGGTGCCGTCGTCATTTAATTCTTCTTTTTATATATATATTTTATTATTATTAATTCTAATGGGGTGACACCAATAAATCAGGGTACATATGTACAATAAAAACATCTCCAGGTTATCTTATCATTCAATTGTGTTGCATACCCGTCATCAAAAGTCAAATTGTCCTCTGTCACCTTCTATCTGGTTTTCCCTATGTCCCTCCCCTCCTCCCTATCCCACCCTTCCCTCCCTCCCCCCACCCATTAACCACCACCACCACTCTCTTGTCCATGTCTCATATTCTCACTTTTATGTTCCACCTATGTATGAAATCATGCTGTTCTCAGTTTTTCTTTTTTTCTGATTTACTTATTTCACTTCGTATAATGTTATCAAGGTCCATCCATTTTGTTGTAAATGATCCGATGTCATCATTTCTTATGGCTGAGTAGTATTCCATAGTATATCTGTACCATAGCTTTTTAATCCACTCGTCTTCTGACGGACACTTGGGCTGGTTCCAGATCTTCGCTATTGTGAACAATGCTGCCACGAACATGGGGGCGCATTTCTTCTTTTCAAACAGTGCTATGGTGTTCTTAGGGTATATTCCTAAAAGTGGGATAGCTGGGTAAAAGGCAGTTCTATTTTTAATTTTCTGAGGAATCTCCAAACTGTTTTCCACAGTGGCTGCACCAGTCTGCATTCCCACCAGCAGTGCAGAAGGGTTCCCTTTTCTCCACATCCTCGCCAGCACTTATTCTGTGTTGCTTTGCTGATGAGTGCCATTCTGACTGGTGTGAGGTGATATCTCATTGTGGTTTTAATTTGCATTTCTCTAATGATTAGTGATGTTGACCATTTTTTCATATGCCTATTGGCCATCTGTATGTCCTCTTTGGAGAAATTTCTATTCATTTCTTTTGCCCATTTTTTGATTGGATTGTTTATCTTCGTGGTGTTGAGTTTTATAAGTTCTTTATAAATTTTAGTTATTAACCCCTTATCAGATGTGCTGTCAAATATGTTCTCCCATTGTGTGGTTTGTCTTTTTATTTTGTTCTTATTGTCTTTAGCTGTGCAAAAAATTTTTAGTTTGATATAGTCCCATTTGTTTATCTTGCCTTTTATTTCATTTGCCTGTGGAGATAAATCGGCAAATATATTGCTGCTACAGATGTCGGAGAGCTTGCTGCCTATGTTTTCTTCTAAGATGCTTATAGTTGCACGGCTTACATTTAAGTCTTTTATCCATTTTGAGTTTGTTTTTGTGAATGGTGTAAGTTGATGGTCTAGTTTCATTTTTTTGCAGGTAGATGTCCAATTTTCCCAACACCATTTGTTAAAGAGGCTGTATTTATTCCATTGTATGTTCTTTCCTCTTTTGTCAAATATCAGTTGTCCATAAAGCTGTGGGTTTATTTCTGGGTCCTCTGTTCTGTTCCATTGATCTATGTGCCTGTTCTTATGCCAGTACCAGGCTGTCTTGAGTATAATGGCCTTATAGTAAACCTTGATATCTGGAAGAGTGATACCTCCTGCTTTATTTTTTCTTTTTAAGATTGCTGAGGCTATTCGTGTTCTTTTTTGGTTCCATATAAATTTTTGGAATATGTGTTCTATATCTTTGAAGTATGTCATTGGTATTTTAATTGGTATTGCATTGAATTTGTAAATTGCTTTGGGTAATATAGACATTTTAATGATATTTATTCTTCCTAGCCATGAGCACGGTATATGCTTCCACTTGTTTGTATCTTCCTTGATTTCTTTAATCAATGTTTTATAATTTTCCGAGTACAAGTCCTTAACCTCCTTGGTTAAATTTACTCCTAGGTACTTAATTTTTTTGGCTGCAATAGTGAAGGGGATTGTTTCCTTAATTTCTTTTGCTGACAGTTCATTGTTGGTATATATAAATGCCTCTGATTTCTGAGTATTAATTTTATATCCTGCCACCTTGCTGAATTCATTTATAAGGTCCAGTAGTTTTTTGACTGAGACTTTAGGGTTTTTTATATACAATATCATATCATCTGCAAATAGTGACAGTTTTACTTCTTCTTTTCCAATTTGGATGCCTTTTATTTCTTCTTCTTGTCTGATTGCTGTAGCTAGGACTTCCAGAACTATGTTGAATAAGAGTGGTGAAAGGGGACACCCCTGCCTGGTTCCTGATCTTAAGGGTATTGTTTTTAATTTTTGTCCATTTAGTATGATGTTTGCTGTGGGTTTGTCGTAGATGGCCTTTATCATGTTAAGGAACGTTCCCTGTATTCCCACTTTACTGAGAGTTTTGAGCATGAATGGGTGCTGGATTTTATCAAATGCCTTTTCTGCATCTATTGAAATTATCATGTGATTTTTGTCCTTCCTTTTGTTTATGTGATGAATCACATTGACTGATTTGTGAATATTGAACCAGCCTTGCCTCTCCAGAATAAATCCCACTTGATCATGGTGTATGATTTTATTCATATATTGCTGGATCCGGTTGGCTAATATTTTGTTGAGAATTTTAGCATCTAAATTCATCAGGGATATAGGCCTATAATTTTCTTTCTTTGTGTTGTCTTTGCCCGGTTTTGGGATCAGAAGTATGCTCGCCTTATAAAAGGAGTTTGGAAGTACTCCTTCCTCTTGAATTTTTTGAAATAGCTTGAGGAGGATAGGAGTTAGTTCTTCTTTGAATTTTTGATAGAATTCACTTGTGAAGCCATCAGGCCCAGGACTTTTTTTGGGGGGGAGATTTTTGATAACTGTTTCGATCTCATTTGTTGTAATTGATCTATTTAGGTGTTCTGATTCTTCGTCATTTAATTCTTGCTAAGGTTCTCCACAGGCTCAATGGCTCCTGCAAAGGCTGCTGGATTGTGAGAAATAAATAAAAGCAAAGAGCATGAAAAGCATACGGGAAACTTTAAAATGCAAGGTACCTGTCGCAAACTCATCTCAGCCCTAAGCATTCCAACGCACTGCTGAGGGATAGGAAGTAGGTTCCGATCCTGTCCTTTCTTCCTGACAGCACAGCAGTGCCCGATACTGCTCCGCTCTGAAGTCCTAGCAGGCCAGCAGCCAGGGCGAATGTAAGATGTGGGGATTCAATCAGAACGAGACTGGCTCTGTGCTCACACCCAGAGGTCAGAAGGAGATGATGACACATTGGAAAAAAACTATTTACCAAGTTTTCAAGTCATCAAGCCTCTTGTTCCTCCTTGTTCCCACGTCGGGGTGCGTAATGCTTGGCGGCGCAGGGAGGGAGGGACACTGGATTTTGCACTTCTCAGCTTCCTAAAGGGGCCCCTTCAAAGTCTTCTAATCTCTCTGGAGCTCAAGGCCCTCACTTGTCAAACTGGAAATTTGGGGCATACCTACCTTCTCTGGTGTGGAGAGGATTAAATGCAATGGGATGCTTGTGTGACCTCAAGTACAAAACCTTCTGCAAGTATCAGGTGTTATTCGGCAAATTTATTGTTCACTATCAGCTCCATTCTTACCTGTTGTTAAAGATGGGCGAAGAAGGTTGGTGGTGGGAATAAAAAAAAAGATGAGAACAGCCCCTAGATGTTTCAAATATGTCCCATTTTGCCTAAACTTCAAGGTGAGAGAGGCAAAACAGTACACCAATGTGAATGAATTCCAACACAATTCCTTCAAAGAAGAGTCTCAAAGGAATGCACAGAATATAATTTTGTTTGTAGAAAACTCAGGGAAACACATACATCCAATGAACTGCTTCACGATAAACACTTTTGTGGTGAAATTATATATAAAAATGAGGAGAGGAAAGATGCTGGAAGGGGTACAAAGAGCATCTTAAAAGTGTGTTTCTTAATCTGGGTGGGGGGTATAAGTATGACAATTTTATTATTTTCATTTAAACTACAGTTTAAATACAGGTATTGATCGACTTACGACCTATGCAATTTACGACCATTTGACTTTACGACCACAGTCGCTAGCCACGACTGCTCCGTGTCTGGAGCAGGTTTTGTATGCACCTGTATTTTGTAATTTTGTATGTTTTGCAAATATTAAACCAGCTGTACTGGTAATGTAATGTTTCACTTAAACTTGACAAATTTAAAAATAAGAAACAAAATGGTGTAGAGATGATACAAATGCCATAAAATGAACAAAGAAAATCCTGATATATAACAATAATGAAAGAAAATTATGATAAAATATGACTTAAAGATTTTTACAACATCATTTCACAGTACTGTACATATAGCCTACTCAGCTTAGGACCAAATTGTGTTACGACTGGTCTGTCGGAACCAATCGTGGTCGTAAATCGAGCACTAGCTGTAGTGATAGTTTAATAATAGTTTAATAAAAATATAATTATTTAATCTTTATGTCAGTATATAAGTATATATATACTGAATATGTATATGTACATATATAGTATGTGTATATATATATACTGATATAGATTCTATATATATATAATATACTTTATAAAAACTCTTTAAAGATTCTCCATGCCTCTAGAATCATACCATAATAAAATATTATTAATGTAATTCTTTTTTTTTCTCTTGGTTTGGTGCTCATGGTTCAACCTACACCAGCCCCCCTCTCCTCTCCCTTGACACCACCCTGTTCCACCCACTATGGTCTGCATTTCCTACCTCCCCCAGGGGCTTTGCACTCTCTGAGGCACTCCCTCTACAGTCCCCTTCTTTAGGTCTCAGTTTAAGCATCATTTCTTCTAGGAAGTCTTTTGACATCACTGACTAGGTTAGGGTCTCCTGTGACAACCATCCAGAGCATCCTTCCTGCTTCCTTCCTAATATTACTTGATTCCTTGTAAATACTTCATCTCTGTCTTCCCAGCAGTCTAGAAACCCTAAAAAAGCAAGACCACATCGTTTGGCTTTCTGCTGAATTGCTAGTGTTTAGCCCAGGCATCTAGCAGTCATGCAGCAATACGTTTGATGAATGAATGGATGGATGGATAAATGGGTAGGTAGATGGATTGGTGGGTGCATGCGTGCATGAGTAATTGGACAAATGGATGGACGAATAGACGGATGGATGGATGGTTGCATAGATAGCAAAGCCAGTGGATTCTCACTGGTTAGGTATGAGTATCAGATTATACAATAAATTTTATCAGCTTCATTTTGAGCATGGCTTCATCTACTCTTCTCTAAGAGCTTGATGACCAATTAGCACCAACTCTAAACAATGAGATTCAGCTTTGTTGCATTTAATCTGGTCTAAGAGTTGCTTCCTACTTATTGTAATAGGTGGGCATGGCATGGTGGTATGACTTTAAATGCTGCGGTGAGACCTTTCTTTCACTGCTCTGCAAGAAAAGGCAGACCCCTCGCTGGGAGGGGCACGGGGTAATGCATCAGAGTTATCACTGTTCCGTCAGAAAGTGCGTGAGGGAGCCGCATCATTCATCTAGACAGCAGTCACCATGGAGTTATGCAGGTCTCTTATGCAGGTGATGAAACAGCCAAATTCCCTGACAGTGGTGAATTACTCCTCATGTCACTAATAACGATGCCAAAAGAAGTGTCAAGGCCATAGACATGGGGAATGAGGGGCTCTTCAAACGGCATGAATAAAAATTTGGTATGTTTTATTGCTTTCTTTTCATCTTGATCATTGAGGTTTTAAAATGGAACTACAGGGATGCTAAGCCCAGCCAATGGCAAGGGTGATTCATTTCTGCTTGGCAACCATGTCAGTGCGGTGGCTCCTGTCCAGGCCAAGCCTGGGCTGGGGCCCTTAAACCTCGCTCGGTGCTCCGCCACCATCCCCACGGCTTAGCTGGCACCTCACAGCCCAACAAAGGGTGCGTAACATATGGGGTATGTTTTTTCTTTTTCATCTACAGTCAAACAATTCAGCAAATCTCTCTCTCTCTCTCTCTCACTTTCTCTCATAGTTCAAATATTGACCTGATGTAATAAATCTCTGACTTTTACAAAGCCTGGGCGCAGGACAGACAGGCTCACACACGGATTGGAAATCTGGCGATTATGAAGTGTTTCAAATGGCTTTGAGAACTGCAGGTAAAACAGTAAGTTATACTAATATTCTCATGTAGTTAAACTTTTAAGCATTTCTTTCACTCTTTCTTTCTTTTTAACAAAGCTCTTCTTAATATTATGGATAAGTAAATTCTTGGATCTGATTTCAATTTGAGTCAAATTCCAACTAATAATGTTATACTCATAAACCTTCCCCTTAACAGCCCATAACATTAAAACTGAAAACAGAATTCTTAAAGCACATGCTTATGCTGTCTAGTCATGAAATAAGCATTACAGACTTTCAACAGATGTCTTTAATAGACATTGTTATTAAAGAGAATATTACAGAAAATAAATTTAGACTGTTAGTCTAGCACAATGACAAAGGAAGACTGCTGTACACTCTGATAATCACATCTCTACTTAATTGGGAGAAAAAAGAGCTCTTTGGACATTCTGACCGTCTGGTGGTAACTGTGTACTCATTTACCTGTCAGCTCATTAGCTCAGCTCAGGATGTCAGTGCCGTCTCCACGTCATAAGCCCCAATTTTCAGGAAATTAAAAGTTGGTCAGAAAGAAAAAACTCCAGTTAACAAGCATCAGCCTAAGAGCAAATTCCTTATAAAAAATATCTTGGTTGGGGGGAGAATTCAACCCTTTTTCAGCTATGAGTGCCAAAAAAATATATACAACCAAAAAAACACCAAACCAGTTTTGTGGTTTCGGGCACTTTTGAATTCTATAATTTGAAAATAAGTTAGACTTTCAGCAGAAAAATAGAAAGTTTCAAGTCTATAATATGGATTAATGCCTCTGGTATGTTTGAAGGCACAAAGCTAGTAAGAACGACAAAGTATTTTGCTAGGAAATGTTGTGTTGTGCATGGATATTAAAACACACACACACACACACACACACACACACACACACAAACCAACAGACTACTACTGATGCCAGCACTGAATTTTGGTTTCTGCCTTTAGGCCTGCCATATGAGAATATTATCCACTCTAGCTGATTAAGTGATAACGGGAATTGACCCAACATCGCTCATTCTGAGGTATTAAAGCAGAAAAGGCCCACATTTCTGGTCAATGGTTCGTCCTTTTGGTGGTAAGCTCTAATGGAGGTAAATGAGAGGTCAGCGGCCATTAAGATGACCCTGATGTTGTCACTCCCTGGACACAGAGGAAGGATGGGAAAGGAGAGTCTTAAGATCACATGGCAAATACAAGCTGAAGTTCACGGCTTCCCCAGGTATATGTTTGCAGTGGGTTCGGCTGTGGCTACATCGTCTTTATTTAGATACTCTGCATTCAGGCAGGTCTGTCTGGGAGCACAGGATGAATCAGCACTTCTAACTGGCAGAGCTGTTGGCAGCTGAGCTGAGGCTGCATGGAGGAGCAGGGAGGAGCGTGGGTTCTGAATCAGACAAACATCGACTTGATCCTTGCTCTACAGCTTTCTGGTTACGGGACTTTGAAAAGTTCCCTGAGCCTCTGTTTATTTGCCTATAAAATGAGGCTAAAAGAAATATATATCTCAGGAGCAGTTTTAGGGGTTGAATATGAAAGAGAGTAGTAACAATCAATAAATGTTAGTTAGCTATTATCATTATTCTCAACGATTGCTTCCCAGTTATCTGCGCAGATCCTATAGAAAAGGATAAACCTTACCACTTTCTATCTATATGCAGGAAATAGCAGGCTCTGACCTTTTGGTTTTATAAGTTTTTGAGACCTGGGTATAGAATTATGGAAGCAGCAATGAAAAGAGGACCCAGGTAGTATTCAGAAACCCTGGTTTCCACTTCTACCCTTCACCACCTGAGCAAACTGTTTAAGCCACTCTGCACTCCATGTTTTGTTTTGTTTTGATCTGTAAAGTTGAATAATAAAGCTTCCCTTCCTCACACAGTTCCTGGGAGGACTGAAAGAGAATATGGATTTGAAAACTATAAAGCCCCTAGTTGAAATAAATTAGAGTGTTTTTTGTAATTTTTATCACGCTCGAAGCCACATCGAGTGACAGATTTGTATGTCCTTAATTTTATTCCTTGAAAGTTTATTCTTATTTGGAACAATTGTTGTTTATTACTGACTTATTAATAGACATAAAATTACTTTCGACGACAGCCTTTTGCTAACAATGGAACAGATATGAATTCATGGTTCAGCAGTGCTCAGCTTCTCTGCTTTTGTGAAAGGTTGAGCCTTCACAATTTGTTGCAGCAAAAAAGGCTGCATTGCTTAAGTGTTCTGTGAAGTTCCCCAAATTGTACCTGACGTTCTGACATTTATTGCTTACATGGAATATGTGTTCTCCCCCTGGCTTAGTTAAGCATGTACACACACACACACACAACTTGCTTTGACCACAGTGCTCATAGAAGCATGATTAAAACAACAAGAGAAATTCAATTTGTCTAAAACTTCAGGGCTTCAAGAGCTAACCTCAAGTGACAAAGTTATTGAGAAATTTTACCAAGAGAAGAACCTCTCTCCTTAGGAAAAGGTCAAATGCTTTGTGTAAACATGCTGGCTCCCTCCTCTGGCAAGGCTGTTCCTGCTTAGTCACTGGGAAAGTTTCAGCAGAACTTTGATCAACACCGCTCAGTAATTACCAAGCCATCGACTACCGACAACCGACAGCTTGAGCAGAAAAGGGAAAGCATGATCGCCTTGCAGCGTGGATGCCTGAAAAAGTAACTCATGGTAGTAAAATGTTTTCCTGGGAATGTCATCCCTTTCATTTCATGGTCACACCTACTGTCGCCCCTTTGATAGCAGGTCTGCTTTGCCCCAGGAATAAGGAACTCTGCAGGTGAGAGAGCATCACGAACAGGCCTCCATACATTATTCAGTGTCATCCAGACTTCCAAATCTTCAGTACTCTTACTTCCTGCCAATCTTCAAGGGAGCAATCAATGTATACTAAAGCGTGAGTCCTCATGGTTATGAAGTTATTGTCTCTCCGTGTCCTGCGTGCCCTTGTATCCTTGGCTCAACAATGCTGGAGCCGAGACTCTGCAAACCCTGTTTCTTCTGAGACAGCCCCCGTGTAAGGCTCTGAAGACTCTGGGCAGCAGAGGAAGCCTGCATGGCTGGGCGAGGAAAAGGGGCAGACTCCATCTTCTTTTCTCCTACTGGCTCGAGGTCTGCTTGCCATCACTGAGAGCAGTCCCCCAGCCATACCTGCTCACTCAGCAAAAGCAGTTCTTCCCCACCGCAGCGAGAGAAGCGGTACTCAGCCCACCCAATTCCTGCACCCCAGTCATGGTGTGCACACCCCACCCTCAGCCCCAGCCACGCATCGCCCCCGCCCAGAAGTCTGAGTTGTAACCATAGGGCATCTCTTCCAAGCTTCTAAATTTTGATAATTCCATCTTCTTTCCTCCCCTCCTGGCCTTGGAATCTTATTAACATCCTCTTTTTACACTTTTAGTTACCTAGTTAACAACTTTATACTTGCCATGAATTCCTTCCATTAAATTCTCTCTGTTGATAGAACTGGAGTGGCTTCCGTATCCTCAGTAGACCCTGACTGATACAGCAGCTGACAACCTAGATTTACGTGTTAACATTTCCCACAATATTTTCTATTCTATAGTGGCTGGCGGGAGACATCTATTGCATTTGTCTGTCCAGAAACCAATCATTTTATTTCGGCAAATCCCTCAAACTCACTCCCTGTAGTTTAGGTAGAACGGTCTCTGCCCCGTGCTCCAAGGGGTAGTAGCCTTGTGACCCAAGTCTAACTTATGACATTTTTGCATGTCCCAGACAGCATGATTGGCTTAGTGGGTAGACACATGTTCCAGATGTGCTTGAAGTCAGTGACATTGTCTTAAACTCCCAAATTATATAAGCCAGTAAATTTTCATTTCTTAAAAAAAAAAAAAAGCTTGAGTTGTATGTTGGTCCCTGCCAAGCTCTTAAACAAAAGGAATAAAACTTGAACAGTGGTATGTTAGCAGAAACATGGATGTGTGGGTAGGTGGCAGACGACACAATATGGCTTTCAAAACATCCCCCAGCACAGAGCTGGTAGTGGCAGGTGGGGACACAGCTCACGGGGCTCTCCTCCAGCATGGAGCCTGGCGGGAACTCTGCCCACTACCCCCAGGACTAATTCTACATGACCACTTGCTGATGAGTATGCAAGAGGCTTAGGATAGTGGCTTGGTGCTTCCATATCCACAGCGTGAGACCAAGGCAACTCTGTAGATGCACATTCTAACAGACAGTTTAGCTTAATTACCTTACACGATGATAGGGGTGGGGAAAAATTCTCCCCCGTCTTATTCTCAAACTATGGTTTTATCTGGTACTGATATCTACGTTAACACAGGAACAGGAAGAGGATTGACAATTTATTGAATACCTTCATCGGTAGAGATTGGGCGAAGCACTTTTCATTTCACAACCAACTCAAGGACTATGTATCGTCATCCACTTTTTAAAGGCGAGAAGAAAAGGGAGGCTTAGAGAGGTTGAGCAGCCATTCAAGGTCACAAACTAATAAATTCAAATCCTTTTCCCTTTGACACTGAAGTTCATTCTCACCGCATCAGGTGATGAATTCCCTGAAGAAGTCAACAGATAGTTCAAAGAGAAAAAATGATCACTAAAAATGTGTTGTCTCTTCGCTTTCCCCCTTGTTCTTTCTTTCACACCTAAAGCCCGAGCAGAAGTGTGACTGGAACCCTGCTCCGGGGCACTCCTGCGGGCCGGACTTTCTCTCGTGGACCCCAGCAAGTGATTCTGAAAGCAGGCATACTTGGGATGCTAGAAAAGTCTGAAGTTGTTTCTGGTCTGGCCACAAATAAATAGAGGTTTATATGTGCAGAGTGATTTATTGTCATTTATTAGTGTATTTTATACTTCGCTGAACTTAGATAGGCAAATTATATAAACACTTTGGATATATAAGCCAAACATGTCACATGTCAGGACTCAAAATATGTGTTTAATTAAAAAAATACATCTCTTAGAACCAAAGCCCTAAATACATATTAAATGCTACCATAATCTGAAGGTAAATGAGACATGCTACCTAGCAGGTATTAGGTAACCCACATACACAGTGACACCCCCATTAGTGAGGTGCAGACATGCTGACGGCACACATTAGTGTAAGAAACTTCGTAACTCGACGAGGCAATGGCACAGAAATCATGAGGACCCATCCAAGGAGGACAGAGAAGAAGTGAGTACAGTGTGGAATTGTTAAATATTAAGCAGAATAATAAAAGTAGGCCCCCAGAAAACAAAATTCTGGAAGTTCGAAGGAAGACAGGAATCAAGAGGGGAAGGAACACGGACTAGTCTGTGATCCGGCCGAGAAGTGGGGGGAATGTTTGGGGGGAGCCTGTGGGTAGCCCAGCCTGGAGCAGAATGATCTCAGCCTGACTGGGTCTACACCCCCCCCCCCGGCAGCCCCAGAACAGGCCTGAGGAGCTGGGGCTGAGCTAGCCCAGACATGTCTCAGACAATCTAGAGGGGAGACATGTCACTTCTGAGTCCCTCAAAGTCCCCAAACCCACCAAGCGCAGGTTCAGTGTTGGAGTTACATGGACATGACTTCACTGTGTTCCTTTTCACCCCGTGCACACGCAGGTCTTCTCCTAAAGGCGGTGTCTTCTATTACTCTGATAGAGCAAAAAGACGGGGCATACTGTATTTGCCTGGTTGAGGTTTCGCATTGACCCAACTGTCACTCCCCGAAGAATCGGTCAATCAATACACGAAAATTACCCTGACCAGGTCCTTTTCTTTCTTGTCAAAGGTCAGGGAGCAGGGAGGTGGGTTGACACAGGGCAGCTGAAAGGGATGGAGGAGGTGAGGCAGACAAGGGGTTATGAGAGGCCGGGGAACCCCTACATATATGCTGATTTCTTATTTATCCCATAAACCATGCAGGACAAACATGCTCTATTCACGGAGGTATTTTTGTCCTGCGCAGCTGTGTGGCTTAGCGGGAGCTTTGCTGTCGAGCCATATGAGTCATGCCAACATCGCTGCACATGATTTATGAAGACTTAAAGAAAAAGCAAACAGCCAGCCTCATTAGGAAGGAGCTTTGTTTTCAGAGGATTTGTTCTTCGGGGATCAGGATACCATTTGGTCCTTTCTCACTCTCTGGGTGAGACCGTGAGCCCCCTGCAGCTACTCGTGGCTGGAATGACACCCCTCTGCCTCCCTGCTCCCCACCTGCCCCAATCCCCTCTTAAATAAGAGCACCCCTAGTTCAATAAGTGAATTGATCGCTGTAGCCAGAGGATCAGGGGCTGTCCGCTGCCACCAGAGGCTTAGTGACACTGAGGTGGGCCAGAGCACCTGATCAGAGCTGTGGCTTGGGGCTGGAGCAACCACCCTCAAAGGCAGGGTCTGTAGCCCAAGGCCAGTGGAAAAAAGCTGCAAAGCCACCAGGTTTCACTGGAACTCAGTTTGGCTGCTTCTGTCAGTCTGCCCTCCCCCCCGCCCCCCCCCCCCCCCCGAGAGCAAACCCACCTGATTCTCTGAAGCGCCAGTCAGAGACTGTTCGACAACTCTCCAGCTGCCCAGTCCCACCCCACACGCCCCACTGGGCATCAGAAAAAGGGCTGGCTCTCTTAGGCTAGAAGGGTTCTAACCCTGACCCTCCAGACTTTCCGAGCCGGCCTTGGTGATTCTTGTCTCTTTCCTTCTCTCCCTCCTGTTTCAGCTTTCGCTTTCAGACAAGGCCCGGCCCACGTTTATTCCTTGAAAAAAAAGGGGGAAATCAAGCCAGTCCATAGCGCAGGTTGGTGGCTGTAACACACAACGGCTGCTTTGTGATAAAGTAGCTTGGACTAAAAAAGTGACTTGGGTAATATCCTGTTTATCTGCTTCCAGGAACGCGCTGTTACCCACCAATACCCTCGCCACAATGGAGCCAAGTACAAGTTCATGAGGATTTGTGAATAACCCTGTGGTCACAGAGCCTGCACTATGGACACTTTCATCTTAAATTAAATTGTGGGAGGCTTGGAATACAGTTTGTATTCACGTTGTCTAACTTTGTTAATAAGATACATTGTTTGTCCTTCTTCTGAGAGATGAGAATACAGCAGATTTGGACATTTTTTGCCAAAAGAAACTTGACCATTTTTTTTTTAATATTGAAAGTATACACCATATGCCAACAAGGTAGTATTTTAAACTAGAAAGTTTTAAAGTCAATAAACGTTTGGGTGCAATTATCTTTATTTTCCAGTGAAAGTGTTAAAGGTCCTATGCTTTGTTTCCTCGGGCTAGAGTTCAGTGTGGGTATAGTGCATAAAGTGTGGCTTTTGGTTTATTTGTTTAAGTTTCTATGGTCTGATCCCTGCAGCCACCAAGACACCCGCACAAAAGACTTGAACAATTGGGTACAGGTAGCTTGTGCAATCTCTCCCGCTGAACACTTCGAAGGTGCACCTGTTGCATCGGGGGGCTGCCTTGCTGGGTGCATCTCCGCCTACCTTCCATGCCTCGTGGCAGGGACGCATAGTGCCAGACATGTAGTTCTGAAGTGGCTATCACTCTCTGTTTCTTGTGAAAATTTTTACTGGAATGCCTGATATCCTCCTTGACTCACTGCTTCACCTCAGAGTAGCTTCTTGTAGCTCTTATTAAGAACTGTCCAGGAGGCCCTGGCTGGTTGGCTCAGTGGCTCAGCAGTAGAGCATTGGCTCTGTGTGTGGAAATCCCGGGTTCGATTCGCAGCCAGGGCACATAGGAGAAGCACCCATCTGCTTCTCCACCCCTCCCCCTCTTCTTTCTCTCTGTCTCTATCTTCCCTTCCCGCAGCCAAGGCTCCACTGGAGCAACGTTGGCTTGGGCACTGAGGATGGCTCCATGGCCTCTGCCTCAGGCGCTAGAATGGCTCTAGTTGCAATGGAACAATGGCCCAGCAGGGCAGAGCATCACTCCCTAGTGGGCATGCCGGGTGGATCCCTGTTGGGTGCATGCGGGAGTCTGTCTCTCTGCTTCTCCACTTCTCACTTCAGAAAAATACAAAAAAAATCCAAATAATAAAAAATAATAAAAAAAAAGAACTGTCCAGGAAAAGTACCTGGAGGAACAGGTTAGAGCAGTGGTTTTAACCTGGGTTCTTTGGAACCCTAGGGGTGCGAAGAGTCAGTCTCAGGAGTTTGGAGAAACCTCTGCCGCAGAGGCCAGAATAAAGTAATACCATAATTTGTTGTGAGTTCATGCACTTTGTTGGTTTTGTTCTTTGAGCAAGGTGATGTTCATATACGGCTCATTTTGTGCACCAGTAAAAAAACATATACCTATGTCTTGAATTTGGAAAAAAAATCATATTTTATCACTAAAGAAGGGTTCGGTGAATGCGCATATGAAACTGGTGGGTTCCGTACCTCAAAAAAGGTTCAGAACCACTGGGTTAGAGTCAGATTGCCTGAACCGAATCCTGTAGCCTTCATGTCCTTTCAATGCCCAGGATACCACTTCCTGTTTATTTAAAAAGTTCTACCAGCACAGAAGCTAGGGAGCTCTCTCTTAGAAGCCTAGAAGAAGCTAATTAGTTTTAAATGGTAGTCAAGGGAAAAAATAAGTTTCACCTTTTATAGGAATTATTGGTAGAGGATTCTTTCTGAAGAGATCAGGAGTGCTGTGTTACAATAGCAAATTCGTAGATGCTCTAGGCCAGGGTGTGCATCAGAACTTTCTGTAACAAGAGAGACTTTCTGCAATTCTGTGCTGTCCACTGTGGCGGTCCCTAGCCACACAAGGTTACCGAGCACTTGAAATGTAGCTAGAATACCTAAAACACTGAATTAACAATGCTATATAATTTAAATGAATTGAAATTGCCTTAAGTGGCTAATGGCTACTTACTGTATTGAACAGCATAGCTATAGGAATTAATTGTGTGTGTTTGTGTGTGTTTAGAAAATGTAAGAACTCAGATGGAGGAAAATGAAGGAAAAAAAATATTGCCTACTTGGAACCTTCTGGAAAAATCCTTTCGACCTGTCGCCATAATCTCTCCACCCAGGCAATAAGGAGATTCCAACAATCAGTCCTAAAGAGAATAGTGTCATCATTTATGTTCATTAATCACTAGGGAACAAGGCTGCCATGCCCACATCCAGGCTGGCACTTCTCTGCGCTCACGCCTACTGATTGATGGCATTTCAAGTAATCTCGTGCTAGGCAGGGGACAAGGGGAAGGGTAATGAAATTGCCTCCCTGTTTACCAGCTCCAGCCCATCATGCCTCACTGTGTGTGGCTGTCAATTTTATACATCCAGGGTGCCCAACACCAGGTAGGACACCGGCCCTTTCAAAGTGACATAAATCAGGAGTTACAACTGGAAAGGGGTCATGGAGGGGTCGCAGGAATCTCAGGCCTGTCCACCTGTCTGATTTGGGGCCCTGAAATTGTTCCCGGAGCTGAGAAAAACGTGGGATTCTGAACATTCAGTGGGGGTTTCCAAGTCTGGTCGATGCTGACAGAGAGGTGGCGTGGGTGGGACCGTCCATACAGGAGAAGAGGCATGAGGCCTGGGAGGTCCCAAACACCGCAGCGGGGAAGACAGTCTGTGACCCCCTCCCCTGCCCCAAACCCCGCTCCGATGTTCACTTTCCTGCTGTGTTTGTTCTAAATAGGAAATACCGGGGCCATAGAGGAAAGTATTAAAAACCAGACACTAATAAGTGGTTCTCTATCCAGAAAACAACAGCAACTTCTTAATTAACCTTCATTTCACTTCTGCAAAGTTGTCGGTTCATCCTTCCCTCCTGACCTATACGAATCTGGGCGCAGCAGTCAGCAAGGTCCTGAAATGCCTAACTACTGCCGAACACCGAGGTCCTTCCCAGGCAAGAGAGATTTGCCTTTTTCATCGTGACTTCTGCTGTCCCCGCCACCCCACCCCCACCCAGGAGCCAGCTGCTAAAATGATGCATCAATGTAGGTTAAACAGGCTGAGAAGTGCTATTCAGTCTGCCAGCCAGGCACATGTCTCTAACTAAACCCAGTATTCAGCAGGTACCACTTGCTTTTAAAACAAAGTCTGGGGGGCTGCTCCCAGGGGGCCGCGGACTTGGTTTCTTCGCCTGGGAACAGGAGCTGGGACCCTTGGCGTGTGGCCCGGGGTTCTCCATGTCCCGCGCGGGGGGCGGCTGCGCCCTTTCTTTCTGCCTGTCTTCACCCGGTCCTGCTCCTCCCCTCTCCTCTGCCGCCGGCTTCTGTCTCCATTGTTCCCTTACGCCCGGCAGCGCAGCCGGTGCGCAGCCAGGCCCTGCACACGCTCCGCAGCCAGCAACTTCCTCTGAAGCTGCGACGCATAATTACAACCAGCTGCTCCGGGCTGCTGGCTGGCCAGCTCTGCAAACAAGCATCCTGATACCCGGAGTTCCAGGGAGCCAACAGCCTGCTTCTTGGCAGCGGCCAATTCTCTGAAGGAAGTGCCCACACCCTTGGAAGAAAAGGGAGCGGCCCCTCTCCGTGGCTCCCAGAGGCCAGCGCCTGTCCGGCCTTCTTGCTTTTCTCCCCGAGCACGGAGTTATTTTTACTGTCATAGGAAGCTGCCACCTGCAGCTGCCCTCACCCTGTTGGCCTAGTGTCTGTGCTGGTGCCACCTCGGACAGGCTGGCACGTCCCGGACCTGACTCAGGGAGGCATAGCACAAGGAACCTGGGCTGCGGGTTGGCATCGCAGCTGGGACAGTTCACGATCACCGACAGAGCGATCGGGGATAGGAGACGTGCCCTGCCCTCAGCTAGTAGGAGGCAAAAAGGCATCTGATGTGACTTCAAAAAAAAAAATACCAGTGAAAATCCAAAGAAGCCCAACTTAACCTCCCCAAGGGGAGCAGCACGTGGGCAAGAAAGATGAGGATTCACCCCGGCCCAGCCTCCGAGCTGTGGGCTCATTTGGGGGCCTCACTGATCTTTCAGGCTTGGCTACAAGTATGACTCTGATCCAAAATTAGGCTTTGGATGTGTGACACAAGGCTCCCGCCCCACCCACCGCCTCTCTCTGCCCTACACGAGTCTTCAGAGCCTGGCTGCCGGCCAGGTCTGGCCCTGCTGCCTCCAGGGGGAAAGGCCAAGGCAGTGTTCTCTTTCCAGGCTGAGCTTCCCGGTGGGTGGCGGTACATGGTGCTGCTCAGGAAGAGGCGGAGAGACTGACAGGCTTGGGAAGGACTCTCGACCCTCAGATCAGCCACCCCTCAACCCACGTGCAGGGCGGAGGGCAGGTGTGTCCCTCCAGGCTGCCACTTTGCTTCTGCCCATATGGACCTTCCAGCTCGGGCTCCTCATAGGCCTTCCGCAGCGAGAGATCCGAGCCAGGCTGGGCTGGCCGCTCTGTTGTGCCCAGAGGTGGCCCCGGAGGTGGGGAGCAGCTGGGACTCTGCTGTTGAGAGGGAGCTGCTCATTTTCCAGGGCAATTTCCGAGGGATGCTGGCCCTGGCCCTCACAGCACTGGGGGCAGGGGCGGGGGCATCTTCGAGAGGGCTCGTTCTTACTGATGGAGCTTCAGCAGCCAGACCACAGCCAGTTCGTCATGTCGGGCTCCCCTTTGCAGTTTTCTTTGTTTCACTGTTTACAAATCGCAATATAACTTTTATTTTGCCGAGTGGTACCAGGCAAGGGGTATGCACTTGGAAGGCACTGTAGTAGCAACCAGGATTGGCCAAGGGCGTACAGAGAAGCCAAGCCCTGTGGGACGTGTGTACGCCATTGAGGCAGTGCCTCCTCCCTGCTGGCTCTTCTGTTCCTGCATCAGCCTCTGATAATCTCTGCACTTTAATTCCCCCACAGAAAAAATAAACGGCCGTTTCAAGTGCCGTCTGGGTGTTCAACCCGAGCTTTCCCTGCCAGATCTTCAGCCTCGGCACACCGTACAAGCACCTTCAGAACAAACACGCCTTGGGAACAGCATCACAACGTGGCTATTTCAGCCTGAACATTCCTCATGCGGCTTGACAGGCTCCGCCACTGACAGCAGGTTGGGACTCAGTCATGTGACTCTTGGCAGGTGTTTCTCGGAGCTTGCAATGAGAAGGAAGCTTAACAAGTCATGTCTGAGCTCTCACTTTACCTCAAACCCTCATCGAGGAGATCCCGATGAGAGCGTTGCTTCCCAGGGCTCCGTTCCTTAGAGAAGGAATGTGGCCAGGGTGCCCAGAGCCCTGTTACAGCAGTAAGCAGAGGGGAAAAAATGATGTAGAAGACAGAAAGAGGGAAAAGTTCCGTCTCCAGGATTACCAGAAATGAAGTGAGAGGGATTGGCACCAGAGTTTGAGACAAGATACTTCGATTATGCTCTTAACTCTGTCCTTAAGTATCTGTGGGACGTGACAATCCATTCACTTCTCCTGGTTTAAGTTTCTCACTGATAACATAGGAGGAGGATGCCATAGGTGTGTGTGTGTGTGTGTGTGTGTGTGTGTGTGTGTGTGTGGTGAGAGCAAGCACACTAGAAATGTTAAAAGCCGTATGAAAATGCATTCTGTAGTTGAAAAATCAACTCGTGGCAATAAAAAGAGCCACTGTGCCTTGTTGGTGCTTATTTGTTTATTATTTAAACAAAGATTTAGGCTCAACGATTGAAGTGGGTTTTATGGAACATCATCTACTGAAGAATAATGATAATAAAGATAATAAACACAAGTACGTTTGCAGGTATAAGATCACCTTCTTTTTAAAAAAGAAATAATGCTGTCCTGTAATTTGTAGCCCATCAGAGGGGTTTGTTTTACTGCATCAAGGGCAGCATGCAGTCTTTCAAGCCCTTCCGGCATCTCCCCGGGCTTTCCAAAGATGTTGGTGACACTCTGAGAGCAAGGTGTCGTGTGTCACTCCTTCTACCAAGAGATGGAGAAACTGAAGCATGAAGAGGTGATGAGAGGTCACCCGGACAGACTGGCTGCTGGTCTCTCACTGCACAGCATGCTCTACTTTGTGTCCCTCATCAACTGTCCTCCGGACCTTGGTATCCTGGCCAAACATAGCCAACTAGGACCCACCCACAGTGTGCAAAGCCTTTGTGTTAATTGGAATGCCCACCATCCTGGGGGTACAACACAGGGTCCTGGAGAGAAATAGAGGAGAAGGAACGATTGTGACTATGCAGGGCAGAAACGCCATGCGAGGCCGGTCTCCCAGTGACATGCCAGGGACAGGAAGTAATGAGTGGCAAGCTCATCAGCATTGATCAACCCACCACTCACAGAGTAAGACCATACAAATGGCAGGACTTCCTAAACATTCACCTTATTTACTAACCGATCTTTGACACCCTGCTTACATTTACAGATTTTCCCGCCTTAACGCCGGAACTGTACAGTGAACAGACTGATGACAAAATAATTAAAATTTCATGTTTGTGTGCATGTGGTGTGATAATGCATATCATTATGCCTAGCTCAAACAAATGCTTAGGCTGACCGAGCATTTCTGTTTAAAAATTAAGGCTGTGACCCATTTTCCTTGTACCTATTGTGTACGCAGGGACATACCTCACCCCTTCAGTTCTTCAGCCTGGCTTTGCTGCTCACTAGTTCTGGGGCCTTAGGCCAAAGCTCTGAGCCTCAATTTCCTCCTCTGTGTATTGAACACACCCCCTGGTACATAGAGGGTGCTTAGCGAATGCTATCTCCTTCTTCCCCATCCTTGGTTCTATTCCTCATGCGTGCTTTAACTGTTGGAAGTACTTTCACATACATTGCACACAATTCAGTAAGGTAGCTCAGGAATGTGGAGCTATGACTTCCAAATAGGTGAGAAAACTCTGTCTGAGAGAGGTTAAGGAATTTTCTCAGAGTCACACAGTAACTAGGGCAGAACTGGAAGCCTAGCTACCAGTCCTGTGACCCCGCCCCCCATCCTGTGATCTTTCCAGAAACTTCTGTTTATTGCCACCACTGCCTCCACCTGAATGAAAGGGGCTGGTTTGCAGTCCCCCCCAAACCAATTCCAACTGACAGGTGCCCCCTTCCCAGCCCTCCTCACACCATGGCCCCAGCTTCAATCTGTGCTATTCCTCAGGGACGACCCCTGCCTTCACCAGGACTGGATGTTCAGGGACCAGTCTGCATGGCGCAGGAGTCTAAACAAATTGGGAGGAAATGTTCTTTGAAATGAAAGAGGTTGAATTAGATAACACTACACACATCATGTTGTTAAATATCTACAGCATGATAAAAATCATCCCAAATGTCACCAATCCCCTGGGGGACTTATTAATAATTAAGCATTTTTAGTTCAGTTAGGAATGCAAATTCCATTTAACAAGAGAATGTACACTAAATATGTCCATTATATTGCAGCTTGCAACCAAATATGTTAGCGATCCCAGCTGGATTTCTCCAGGACAGATGACAAAAGTTAATGCAAGGTATCAGTCTTTCCTACAGGCAACATAGGAACCGAAAGTAGCATCCTGGATTGGTTTATAGGGCTTGTGGTTATTAGGAGTGTTTATTAGAATGACTAATAATGAAAGAGAGACTTGGCAAGGGCTGGAGAGAGCTGGGGGAAGCCCAAAGGAAACCGGATGATCTCGCAGAACACAGGGCAGAGCAGAGCCCATATCTGCGGGGGAGGGAACACTGGTTTTTAGGGTTTTTAAAGATTAGAAAAGGCAAAGAAGGCCTCTTTCTATATGTTCCTCTCTACAGGAAGCCCACTTAATTTTTTAAAGTTTAACTAGAAGAGCTATATGGCCCTGGTCTTACACACACACACACACACACACACACACACACACACACACATCCTTTTCTTTAAAAAGCAGTTTTCCTTATATGCTTTGTTTTGTTTTCCAAGATATCTGACCTGCTTTTCTATTTCTTCTCTCTCTACTTCCTGGGAAAAATTAGAATACTAAATACCTTGAAAGAAAGCCAGGGAAGCTAGCAAACAGGTTGCCAGTCTTCTGTGTCTCTTTCTGAGACGACTTCTTTTTCTTAGGCCCACCAGAGAAGGTTCTTTGTGAAGATGGTCAAGGGGAGAGAGAAAGGGAGCGCACGTGTGTGTGTATGTGTGTACGTGTGTGCGCGTGTGTGTGTGTAGTGAGACCTGCGGAAATCAGTTGATCCAGCCTTTAGTCCTGAGGCTCTGCTAACTAACTCTGCAACGTCTGATCTGTTGGCCTGTTAGTTAACCTCTCTCTCTGGGTCCCTTTTCCTACCTGAAGCAGCTTTCATGATCTAGAAATCCCTTCTGGCCTCAATGTATTAGACAGCTAGGCTTGAAGCAGAGACAAGCCTTCTTCTCAGCGGTGCCTGAATGAAGAATTTCATCAGAAAATGTGAATAAATCCTTCGACTTCCTTGTTTCCTGAACCAAAACTACATGCAAATCATGCCATTTCTTTTCTCCCTCACTTCAAGCACCTGCCAACCTAATTAAAGAGCCATAAATTCAGTTGTGAGGGCCCCAGCAAAGAAGGTTCCTCTCCTGACCAGGGAGGTCAGTGGGACAGGCTGTCATCAGGAAGTAGAAAACACCAGGAGGCTTGCTCTTGTGCCCACTGTTAACAATCCGAGTGCCGGATGACCCAGGGAAGCCGAGAAGCAGCAGGAAACGTGGAGCACGGATGTGGCCTGCCCCTGGCTGTCCACTCTCCTCCTGATGTTGTTTCGGTTCAAGGTCCAACCAGCACCGCTTTGGGGGACTTCTGATCTGAAAAAGTTATCTGCATATGTATAGGACTCACTCCCCAAGCGTTTTCTCTGAAATGCTTCCTCGTTGTGTTGTTAGAGTCCAGGCAAGTGGACTGTTGGGTAGAAGTTCCCATTCTGCTCTTGGGGAAGAGTGGACAAGGCGAGAGAGGAATGTGAGAAGACATGGGGGAGAGAGCAGGGAGGGCACGTTAACTATTTATCATGTAACAGCCTTGAGAGAAGCAGAGCAGGAGGGCCTGAGTTTCAAAAACAATTTGTGGACTTAGACACTATAAAGCTGGTCAAGAAAAGAAGATTGAAAGTCAAATAGACTAGTACACTCAATGATCCTGGATGATTCTCTTTAGTCCTGGGTTTTCCATTCTGAAAGTCACTGTTGTTTTCTCCTGCTTAAATAAGCAGTTCGTCCCAAATGAGAACCGTGTGCATTATATTTCACAGTTTATAGAAGCAAGGGGCGGGGCTTCTCATGTTGCCTTTACAGATACAAGTACCACCACCACCACCCTGGTAATTTGAGGAGTTACTTTGCTCTGTCTCTTTAAAAAAAAATCTAGAAAACTCTTTGGGTACTGTCAAGGCTAATCGATCAGAACTATACTTATAAGCAAATGGGATCCCATCACTTCAAAAGTTAGCTCATATAGGGACTGAAGGGTTATAGTCAAAAGGGCATGACCACAATCTTCAACAGATTAAAAAATACGTGTATGCACGCATGTGTGTTTGTGTGTGTTAGGGGGGATTGTTACCTGATTTTGCTGTTATAATTTCTCACACTTTGCTCTTGGCAGGAAAAAAAAAGCATCTTTTCAATTTCTAAACCTCTAAGCATAATCAGAGATTTTTCCAAACTGGTACACATAGAGTCAACCAATTTATTGCATAGATGATTGACCCATGGCCCAGAGAAGTTAGCTAGATCACATGTGGGTCACTCAGCTGGTCAGCCACAGGTCCAGCGAAGGAACAGGGCATCCAGCCTTCCTGTTCTGTGCTTTTGCTGTCCACTGTGGATTCTGTGAGATCTGGTTTGCAGACTCTCCTCTCTGCTTTGGGCTCAGCGGGAGACAATAAATCATATTATAGGTTTGTGTAGCTGAAGTCTTTACCAGTCAAATCAATGGCCCAACTAAGTGGAACAATGAGTTGATGGTTCTCTTTTAGAAAGCAAAACAAAACAGAACAACAAAGCCTTTACCAGTCCAATGTTTCCTGACGCCCCCTCTCTTACCCACACTATGAGAAGGCCACATACCTGCACAGGGACATGGCAGGGACACTCTGCTCCCACAGGACATATGTTGTTTTTCATCAAAGTCCTTTTTCTTTGCCCCAAGGTTAATTTCTCCTTTTTACCTCTCTGTTAACTTATATGTGTTTGTATACCGACACTTATATACACCACATTTAAACTGGAAGATGCTAAACACAGCTAAATGCAAGCCACAGGACCTAAAAAAAAAAAAAAATCAAGCTTAATATTTCTTACGTTCTCCCCTTACTGATCATGTGATGGGTGGGAACTCTGAAGTCACATCAGCATGAAATCTCTCCTTTTGAAGATGAGGTTAGTGCCTTGCCCAAGACCAGTAGACAAGAAGGGGAAGGGAATGGTTCCCAAGGCTCAGCACTGACTTGTCTTCCTTCTATGATGTCACAAAACCAACCTGCCCAAATCAGGTTCTACATTCTCTTTACACTTTTGTCCAACCCCAGGTAGAGATACTGATGACCTACAACTGGACGTGACATGAGCACAGACAGGAAACGGAGGGGACAGGATGAGGCCTGAACCACCCAGCCTACACTGTTCAATACATTCGCTACAAGTCATATGTGGATAATTTAATGAAAATTAAATGAAAGGAAGTTTAGCTCTTCAGTTGCACTAGCCACCTTTCAGGTGCTCGGTAGCCACAAGCGGCTACCATATTGGGCAACACAGATAGGGAGCATCTCTCTATCACAGAAGCTCCTATCAGACACCTCTGCCAGACCCCAGGCAATCAGAGCCTAATAATAATAACTAGCATTTCTTGAGCTCCAAAAAAGCACAGCTGACCCAGTTGTTGGTATTTCATACCTATTGTTCCATTAATCTTCATAAACCCCACAAAGCATGGATATTTGTATTGGAAAGAGGAAGAAACTCGTGCAGTCTGGCTCTAGAACCCGGGTGCCGAACTACCACACCACACTGATGAACAGCTAGCTGATGCTTCGGTGTTGTATAAAGGGGAGGGTTACCCTCTGGCCTACGAGTCCACCCCGGGTTCTCAGGGCCGGTTGCTCTCGCCAGATGTGCTCTCTCACGGAGCTGGCTGTCAGAGGGCTTTGCTCATTCCTCCTTGGTGCTGGCCACAAGGTCTGTTGCTCTCCCTGCCAAGCTGCCATGGCTCAAAGTCAGCACGAAAGTCGTGCCTGAGCAAGTCTTGAAAGGACTCCTTTGCCCTACTCCTTGGAGTAGTCCCTCCTCAACCCACCACAGGGCTGCTTTAAAAGCATCCTATTGACGTTTCTTCTTGATCTTCGGAGGCCTGGAGGCCATCCTTTCAGTCCTGGTGGGCTGGATATGTTCCAGGCATGCTGACGAATGTGTGCTGTCCTTTAATGTGACACAACTCTAGTAGGCAATCCTCGTGAGCTGGCTCAGGTAGGTGGGTGTGACATTTATGGCACTGATTTGTAGATTTTATTTAGGCTAGTCTACAATCAGGCACCACATGGGCACTGTATTCTACCTGCCAGTCTCATCAAGATATTCTAATTCTCGCCTGACCAGGCGGTGGCGCAGTGGATAGAGCGACGGACTGGGATGCGGAAGGGCCCAGGTTTGAGAGCCCGAGGTCGCCAGCTTGAGCGTGAGCTCATCTGGTTTGAGCAAAAGCTTGCCAGCTTGAGTCCAAGGTCGTGGCCTCGAGCAAGGGGTGGCTCTGTCTGCTGAAGGCCCGCGGTCAAGGCACATGTGAGAAAGCAATCAATGAACAACTAAGGTGTCAAAACGAAAAACTGATGATTGATGCTTCTCATCTCTCTTCGTTCCTGTCTGTCCCTATCTATCCCTCTCTCTCTCTCTGTAAAAAAAAGAAAAAGATATTCTAATTCTTTTTATTTTTCTTTTTTTGCTTTATTTTCTTATTGTTTTGATATTTTTAGAGCATTAGTGCTACCAGAGAAGCAAAATTCAACGGAGGTTTTTCTTGTCTTTCAGTAGTAAAATTCTTTTGGCTGCCAAGAGGATTTTTAATTGCATGGTTAGCATTTAATCTTGGTCAACTGACTATTCCCATCCTTAGCAGTAGTATTTCATTCATTTATTTATTAGCTTTTGTTGTTTGATTTTAAAGAGGCAGAGGAGGTAGAGAAAGAGGAAGAGAGAGAAGGAGAGAGAGAGAGAGAGAGAGAGAGAGAAAAGCATTCATTTTTGTTGTTCCACTTAGTTGTACACCCATTGGTCACTTCCTGTATGTGCCCTGACCAGGGATCAAACCCACAACCTTGGTGTTTCAGGACAACACTCTAACTGACCAGCTAACTAGCCAGGGCCTACATCCTTAGTACTAGTATAACTTTGCAAGATGGTCCAAAATCCTTTGGAGGATGTTTCACGTAGGGTTGCTTAGCAGTTACCCTATATAATACTTCATAAATGGCTTGAAGAAGAATGACCTGTGGGCTGTGCAGTTGGAAGTACCTGCGTAAGACCCTGAAACTTAGGTTTCTTGATGTACTCTGGAACAACTAAATACTCAAGCCAGCCTCACACTCTCAGTGCTGGGGACTGGCTATGGGAATGCCTTCACATAACTGGCAGAATCTTTGTGGGATCCCACCAAACTTCTTTAGTCCGGTCAATTTTACAGGCCGTGTGTAAGCCAGCTGACATTATCAAAGACTTCTGTAAAACCTGTGGGTCCGGTGCACTTCCTCGATGCGATGGACCACAGATACCCCAGGAGAGCCACCCCCTTTGCCACCGAAGCCCGGGCACACGGCTATCTGTCAAGAGCAGAACTGACTGACCTTGCTGTGCAGTTGCTGGTTGCCAAGGGGACGCTGATACGAATTTTACTACAGTGGGGAAGTGTGAGAAGTTTATGAGAACTGTCTTATCATTCCGATATTCTGTTCTTCTCGAAAAGGGTGATGAACTTGAAATCCTGCGGTCCGTCCTTGGTACTCCACCTACTAAAGACAGGTAAACACGGCTCTCTAAGAGGCTTCTTCCACTTCAACATGAAAATTTCCCCAGGTGCAGGCCCGTGTCTGCAATTCAGATTCTGGTTCCAGCTTCCTGGTTGGAACAAATTCATGTTTTTAACCTAAACTGGCTTGGGTACGTCAAGAGGTAGTGCATTCCCTCTTGTGAAGAGACGCAAGCACAAGGTGATTGGCTGTTTGGAGAGCTTATCGTGAGGGAGATTCAGGAGCTGGTCAGGAGGCCAAACTGAATCACCCAATCCAACCCCGAGAAGCTATGTTTCAGCATGTTCTCTCGTCTGCAAGGTTCTGCATCCACAACGTTCTCCTCTTCTTCAAACACATCACACTGTTTTTCTCTCAGGGTCTTTGCTCACACTGTTGTTGTTTTCCCTGGAATGTCGGCACATTCCAGGCCAGCGTTGACGTTTTATTTTCTTTTTTATTGTTCAGATGTTGATTTAAATGCTTTCTTCCTGGAGAGGCCATTGCTAATCCCTCTATCTCTGTTTGTGCACTGTGGTATTCTCTATCTCTGAACCCATGTGATTCTTTTCCAGGACATATGCAATTCCGGGTATATTCATACTTGTTTGTCAGTTGGTTGTCTGCAGACTGTAAGAGTGAGCCAAGTCTGTTTTATTCACTGATGTATATCTGTGCTTAGCATATATTAGGCATTAAATAATTGCTGAATATCTCACTGATTTCATAAATATTAATGTCAGAGGAAAGTCATTTCTGGAATCTATGCTGCAGAATTTTTGAGCTGGGACACATGTTGAAAGATACTCAACTCCACTGTTTATCAGTGGAATAGAAATACCCTCAGTCCTTCTTCTTACTCTGAAAGGTTGGAAGTCGAGCCATGTAAATTTGTAAGTGCCGTATAGCTATCTCTGATTAGGCTACACATTAGGACTTGTGTACTATACTCTCAGAAATCTTAGCAAAAGGAAAAGGGTTTTTGTTTTGTTACATTTGTTTATTTTAAAAAAATATCCAGGGCTTGGATAGACACTGATAAGATGTCTATCAGTTCCTTTCTAGATCATTTGGAATAAATAGCCTTATCATCTTGCAGACTCTCCAGAGCTCCAGTTTATCTGCCTGGAGTGGGTGGGTCCTTGGGGTTTTCCTCTGGTCTCTTGGGTGAACAATGACCCTGCCAGTCTGACTCTTGGTCACTGTGGTGAACTCTCCAGGTGTGTGTGTGTGTGTGGGGGAGGGTTGTTAGAATGAATATGATAGGACCAAAGTAGAAGGCACCAATGACCAGAGAGGGAGGAACAGCGTCCTGAAAATAGGAATCACATCAAAAATTGGATGATAAGTTGATAATGCCTGCAGGCCTCTGTTCGGGAATACCCTGGCACTGGAAAGAGAAACGGACTGCACCGTATTCTTCTGCAGAGTGTGAGTCGGTTTGTCTTCAAGAATTCTTTCCACTGATGAAAATTTAGCATCCATATTGAAATGTAAAACTATGAGACATATATATGCAGGATTTCAAAGACTTAGTATCAAAAAGAATGTAAAGTATTTCAATTTTTATACTGGTTACATATTGAAGTGATAATCTTTTGGATATGAGTTAAATAAATTTTTTTTTTTTTTTTTTTTAAAGACAGACAGACAGAGAGAGAGAGAGAGAGAGAGAGAATTCTTCCCAAAGAAGGTTTTACGGGTTGTGGCTGTTTTCCATTTTTACTAGATTTGTTCTTTAACTCAAATGTTATTCTTTTTCCAAGGATTGCTGTATCATCACATGAACAATAAGATAAACAAACTTGACAAAAATTCCCTGAAAACAGTAAGTGTGGTAATTGCATTGTCTTGTCCTTTTTGTTCTCAATTAAAAAGCAGTTCACGCAGTTGTGTGTGCTGTATCATTTGTTCACCTTAAATAAATACTTCTGAATCTAAAAATACAGCAGAAATAAAACTTTCTGAAAAAAAAAAACAGAAAACTGGTACTTAGAATCACATCAAAAATAAGGAATGGATTTTTAGCGGATCAGGATGGTTTTCAAGAGTCTGAGGTTTCCTGATAAGCCAACTCTATGGTCCTTGATCTAGGGAGTATCAGGGTTTACACAACACAGTCAGCTGCAGACCTCAGGCTGCGTAGTCTAGATGCCTAGTCATATTTTAAATGTGTTTAGATTTAACAAAGCCATGCGTTAACTGTGCTCACTGGCAGGTATTTCAGGAAAGAATAGGATTGCAAGTAGCATTTGGTCAGTTCAAGACAGTCATCGAATAAATCATTTTAAATTTCCTCTGCTTGAATGAAGCATGTGCTCCTTCACAGTGACTAACAGCGAGCGAGCGTGCGACTCCTGCTAGGATGGAGAGCTGGAGTACAAGAACGAGCCTACCACTTTTAGGGGCTGGGGCTCGACCACATGTTTCCATCATCAGCTAAATGACGACAACGCCCAGGGACACTCGAGGAAGAAGCAAAGCAGAGTGCCGACTCTTAGCTTTCACACCTGATCCATGAAGTGCCATTGCTCTACACACCTCAGGATACAGTCACCTGTCCCCTCCCACCGGACCCTGCGCTTTTCAGCAGTCGGTTTCTACTGTGAAGAAAAATGGGACACATCCTCCCCTTCTGTGCTCACGCTTCCCCATGACGTGCTGAAATCAGCACCACTGAACACTCACACTCATAATAAGACCAAAAAGCAGTGATGGGGCTGGCAGTCTCAGGCCCGGGCCAAGTGCCAAAACAGGCCGGGAAAGAGGTGGGGGGGAGGGGGAGGGAATGGCCTACTCTCAACCCTTCTCAGGAAACAAAGGTTAGGGCTACTGTGAGCTCGGTGCTGCTGGGAGACGCTAGCCTGAGGTCCCCTCCCACCAAGATCTTTTGGGGGTGGGCCATTCAGGTGAGGTCTACAGGGCTTTTCAGACCCCAGCCATTTACGGAACCAGCCCAGCTGGCCAAGTGGGGGCGGGACACTCCCTACCAGCTCCCCCAGCTCCAGTTCAGGCCATGGAAACCTCCTCTCTTTGGAGTGTGGCTGAGTTAGTTATCTGCATAGCATCTACATTCATCAAACAGACGTGTATGTGTGTGTGTGTGCGTGTGTGTGTGTGTGTTAATTTCACACAGTTTTTCTGTGAGTTAGGAATTCAGGAATGGCTTATCTGTGGTTTGGGTTTAGGGTCTCTCATGAAGCCAAGATGTCAGCCAGGGCTGCCATCACACAGAGGCTTGGCTAGGGTTAGAAGGTCCTCATTCAGATGGCTCACTCATATGGTCGGCATGTTGGGGCTGGTTGGAAGCAGAAGGCCTTAGTTCCTTACTAAATGGACCACTCCATCCAGCCGTCCGAGTGTTCTCATGACATGGTGGCCCGCTTTTCCCACAGTGAGTGACACAGGAAAGAACAAAGTGGAAGTCACAGGTACTTTTGTGTGCTAGTTTTGGAAGTACACACTGTCGTTTCACAATATTCACTCGGTTATATAAGTCAGCTCTTAACATGGAAGGGGACTACCCAGGACATGCATATCAGGATGCAGTAATGGTGGGGGCCATCTTAGAGGCGGGCACCACAACTACCTACTGACCTTTTCCATGGGAATTGTCTGCCCAATGACTAAGCTTCTCCCAAGAGTTGTACAAATCTGACACTCACAGGAATGCCCACGTGGCCTTTCAGAGAAAGGTCAACAGCTCCTGATCTGCCTACTTCAGGCAGGGGGTGGTTCGTGTCACACCCCAGACACCACACCTCTGCTTAGGTAGCAATATGCACGTGACGAGTGTTAAGGAGTCACCAAACCACCCATCAGCCTGACACACACCATGGCTTAGAATGCAACTTAAAGCAAGACCCACCCCCAGAGAATCTTCCAGATGGAGTGTTGCTTTAATATGGGCACCTGGTGGCCGCAAAGAGTTAAGACTTATGTAAGTGTCTGAGGTATACCTGTGAGGCTCTAGAGGAGAATGTGCCCTCACTAGATTTCTGCTCTTTTCCTGGAGGGAAAAGGGACCTTGCTGACTCACATGGGGGTAGAGAAGCGAACTGCTAGCCGTTGCTGGGCTCAGCTCTGCTGGGTGTCGGTGGAAACTCCAGTGAACTTTTATTATCTTCCACAAGACAATCTAACCTAATTTCCACTGTGGAATCGAAATTTTAGAGTTTACTGAAGGTAAGGTACGTACCAGGCAGTTCGTATACACCAGGCATCCTCTGAGGGGCGTATCATCGACCACCATTTTCACAGAAGAGCAAAAGGAAGCCCAGGGTGGTTAAATGGCTTGCCCAACTTCCCAGCTAGCAGATGTGGGAACCAGGATCCCGGCTGTGTGTGTCTGACTTCAGACACTGTCCACTCTCTAGGGATTCTCCCAATGCATAAGGGGTTAAAAACCAGCGACAATGTATATCCAGGGGGAGGAAGCAGAGAAGGGTCTAACAGCTACAGCAGCCAGCCTTAGCCTCAGGGGCAGGAGGAGGGCTGGCTGAGAGTGGCCCTGGGACAGAGGGGACCTTCCATTAGGAGGGACCCATCTGAGGGCTTCCTCTTAGACCCTTTCCCCTCAGTCCCCGTAACAGTGACCTCAGATCTGTCTTAAGCAGCAAACTGCACATCTCCCTTCCCTCCAAGCAGAGGTGGGTTGTTAATAATAATAGCTACTTCGACCGTGCCCTCCTGCTAAGTTAAGCACCACTTTTTAGAAATCCTCACAACATTCCTAGGAGGTTAAGTATTACTGCCACGGTTTATAGCTGGGGAAGTGGAGGGTTGGAGAGTGTAGGAACATCCCCAAGGTCACAAAGCCTCAGGTGTTAATGCTGGGGGCAGGTGTGTGTGTGTGTGCGCGCGCGTGTGTGTGTGTGTGTGTGTGTGTGTGCGCGCGTGTGTGTAAACCCAGCCCTCTGACTTTGAGGCCCTCAGGAATCTTAACCTCCTGTCCTCTACCAGACGGGTTGGGTGTCAGGATGGCCCGTTCATCGTCACAGGAACTGGCAGCGCCAGTCCCCACACCTAAGAGGCAGGGTAGCTGCTGCTCCTCTGGAAGGAGGCTCGCTGATGGCGCCACCCGGGCCCAAGCACCCACACAGGAGGACCCTGCTGCCCGGGGACCTGCCCCGCACGCAGGTCCTGTCTCCCCGCAGACCGCTGCAAGTCCAGAGTCCGAAGGCAACCCCGCGTCGGGCTGGACAGTGTTTGCGGTGGGCCTGGGGTGTGACGCGGGGATGGGCGAGCTGGGGACGGAGGTGACCAGGCTACGCTGGGCGCGCGGGGCCCGGCACGGATGTCACCATGTCCTTCCCAGCGGTCTGTCTGCCCGGCCTCGGGTCGCAGCCGTGGCCTGGGGGTGGGGTGAAGGTGGGAAGAGGAAGAGAAGGGAGCACCGAGACCCCGGAGGCTTTGTGTATTCGGAACCGGACTCCTTACCTCCCTTCCCTGCCTCCCATTCCCGCTCTCTCTTCCCCTAACCGAAGTCCCAGTAGAAAATCCAGCAATTAGCACACTAGGCGGGGGTGGAGAACCGCGGTGCGACGGGTGGGGGCGACGAGACCCCCCCCACCCCGCGACGGCCCGCTCTCCCGCCTGCGCTGCCTTCGTGCGCCACCTACCGGCCTCTCGGGGCCACTGCGAGCCCGCCGGAGCTGTTCCTAGGCAGATCTTGATCTCCGTGGACAATAGACAATGGAATTTTTTTTTTTTTTTGAACAATGATTTATTTCGCGGGGTGGGGAGGAGGAGGAAGGAGGGAGGGAGGAAGCAGCAGTGTGTTTGTCATCGCTTCGGAAAAAAAATCTCTGTTCTATCATTGTTTCTGCATATCCATTATATTGAAAACAAAAGAATCCCGTTCTGGAACAACAAAGCCAAGGGAAATGTTTTCTGTGGCTGACATTTAATTGTGTGCACAAGGTGCTACATTATCCTGGGGAGAGACTGCAGAAGGGAATAGGCACGGCTTCGGTTCAAAAGACGAGCTTCTCTGTGTTAAGATGTGGGCTTTCTCACGTGAGCCCCCTTATACTGGCCCCTCTATCTCAGACCCTTCATGTTGTGCGCTGCACACAATTTGATGTTTCTGTGTAGTTTCCCAACCCATCACAGGGATTCCTGGAGGATTATTTTCACACCACCTCCAAGGTCTACTCTGTCACAGCTAACAGCGATAATTATGCTTTGCTTCACAACCTTCCCACATGGCACTTACCAAAAGGATCTTAATTTTTAGGAGCTGTTAAGAACCTTGGAGAACACTCAGCCCAGCCCTCCTTGTTTTATAGATGAAAGAAGTAGAATGTCTTGTCCAAAGTCACACAGATAATTAGAGATGGAAGCAGGACCAGAACCCTGCTTCCTGCGCCCTGGCTCCTATTATGACCTGTTGTTTGATGTCCTAATGATCCCCCCAGACACACACACACACACACACACACACACACACACACACACACACACACACACCACTCACCCTTGTGACCACCCTCCTGGCTGGAGAAACACCCCGTGGGGGAAGATAGGCCATAGCTCAGGGTGGGGGAGGGGGTAGAAGGTAAGTATCTTTGCTGAGTCCTGTCCCTTTCACTCACCTTCTCACCCCTTGCCCTCCATACAATCAAGCAGGGGGCAAAGTGGGGGTCACCTTTATTTATTTATTTTGTTATTTTGCTATAAGTGAATATGTGAAATCTACTGCGATTATCTAAACTCTCCAGATAATGCTTTTCCTGGGAGGCAGGGTTTGGGCTCCCCTCTGGCCCAGTGCTAACCCGGGAAGATAAGAAGAAATGTCTTTTATCTTAGGAAACTGTGCTCAGTGGTCTCCTGGCAAAGGGGGTTTGCCCTTGGAAACTGAATCATACAGATTTTCTTCTAAGGTTCAGGAAAAATACTTGGGGAGATGCAGATCGCTGATCATGCTATATAGAACAGAGACATTTTTCTTCCGCCTCCTTATAAAAGATGCTACACCAGACGGCGCTCTCCTTTAAACTCTTGACTTTGTCACACTGAGACAGAAGAATCTTCTAATCTTAGATGAGCTCAGTCAACATTTCTGTACATTCCAAACAAGTCAGCCCTGTTGTAGGTGTCTGCTTATATGAGAGGTTGTTCAGTCTGTTTAAAGCAAATAGCCTGATCTTACAGACAGCAGACAAGTAGACAACAAGCTAGAGGAAGTTTCAAAACAAAAGGCCGGCGCATCCCCTGAATTCTCTTTAAACTGTCTTCCAAAGGCTTAGAAAAGAAGAAAACACACCTGGGTTGCAAGGAAGTCCTGAACCTTTCTGCTGGGTTTTGGTATGTGAAGAGCTTCGGTTTACACAGGGGCTGTGTGTTATGTTAATAGGGAGTTTAGATCTCTAAACCTCCTAGTTTTCATTTGTTTGTTCCTTTTTTTTCCCTACTGTGATTCATCCTGTCTCTACAAAAAGACCCACAGTTCAATGATATTTTAATATGACAACCACACACTTACAAACACCTCGCCTGAAGGATTTTGTGAGAATCAGATGTAATCAAAGGAGATGATGGAGGAGGAGGCACTTTTAAAAAACCTGAAGTTCTCTTCAGATGTGCGGTGGGATGGTAGGATTCCCGTACACTTGAGGTTCTGAAAGTGCTGATACCATTCAGTGGAGCAGCATCATGGCTATTCTGAACAGCCCTGTCTCGGCCTATTTTTCAGATAGCAACTGAGAGGTTAAATGTCAGGGAGAAACCTTCCTTCGGAAATGTAGAGTACCATCTTAAAGAATGCCCCTATATCATGCTGTGATCTGGTAAAGGCTAGGACACCGGTTGGTGACTCACTGCTTCCCTAATCTCCTTATTTGGTAGCATGCAAATAAAAATGTTCATCTTCAGATTTAGATTTTCTCTAACTGTGGTGCGAGCAGCTATTTTTGCCTCTGCTTCAATCACCATTCTCTGTAGTAGAAAGCGTATTTAGAGTTGTACAAACTGTTTTTGCATTTGCAGCCTAAATTTAAATATGGATATAGCAATTCAAGTATTCTCTCCTTGGTCAGACACAGAAGTCACCATCTATCAATCCAGCGCTGCCAGCCGACCCTTGTGTGTCTGTTCCCGCAAGGACTCCGCATCCCTAACTCGACAAGGGCAAGACTGTTTTTGTCTTACCTGTTTATGCAGCCTCTCTCTTTAGGACACCTTCAGTGACTTGCCGATGTTATATAACCAATTCTCTTCACATCTCTATTGGAGAGATATGGATCCATTGTGGAAAGTGAAACCTAACCCAGTCAGCTGACTTCCTTATTACGGGCATTCGAGCTGCTTAACCCCGCACTGAACTCCACAGGAGGACATGATTCCGGAGGATGAGCAAATCTTGGAACCCCAATCTCCCCAAGAGTGGTCCTGCCTTGCTACAAGCAAGCCTGCTAGCAAGTTTCTCCAGAGGTCAAAGGCCAACTTTGACTGCCTTCTGATGACGTTGACTACTAGGTCAGGGGAGTTTGGGACCCAGAACCTGATTTCACCCAGGCTTGTCCACAGTTCATGTCCCAGGCCTGACTCAGCAGCCTGCGCTCCACAAACTTCCTGCGACTGGGCGTTTGAATGCTAATGATGATGCCCCTTCTGGCATAACCAGCCCAGACTGGCCAGCTGCAAGGATGATTTCAGGCTGGTTTCAGTTAAACCACATTCTGGCGTCTCTTCCTTTTCTCTTTCTAAAACCCCCGTGGCTCCTTGGGGCCTGGTTGGTGGCTCTGGCTTCTCGGAAGCTGCTGTGGATGGGGCTTTGTGGGGCAGATAGATGAACATCAGCAAATTCTCCTCGTGCCTCCGGACTGTCCTGGCTGCCCTCGCGTGTTCCAGATGTTGTGGGGACGCGAATCTGATACCAAATCCTGTAGAAACATGGGACAGGGTATTGCCACTGAGGCGGCTAAGAGCAGGTGGCTGGCGGCAGGGAATAAAGAGGACCCTGGCAGGTGTTGCACTTTAGTCAAAGGGGTGAGCTCTCTGTGCCTGAAACCACCTGCCTTGCATCCACCCCAGACCGGGGCTCAGGCAGAGGGGCTCCTCCTCGGAGGGTCTGGGCATGTTGCTGCTGGCTGTCCCTCCATCCCCTCCAGCCCTACCCTCTGTACTGAGGACTTCTCCTCCTGTAAATTCTTGCAATGAAGGAAATGCCCAGTGGAAATGCAAAAATAATCATGTCATCTTTTACACATTTATGGTATTTGGGCAATGTTTCTAACAGCCACTAAGACAAGAGTTTATCTTTCCATCTTACAGCTCAAATCCCCCCCTTTTTATTCATCACTAGCGTAAATTGTGCTTAGTCCAATAACAAGGTTAAAATTATAGTGACTTTCATCACGACAGAGATGCGCTTGCCTGTGGTGGGGACGACGGCTGCGTCTGAGGCTGGGCAAATCTATTTTCTCTCTGCGCCTGCATCTGGATGTTGTCTGGAAGATGAGTAAAGAATCTCCCTTCGCTGTGCACGGGCTTCGTTGCAGGCCACTGTCTGTGAGCGCACACGCTGATGGGCCCAGGGCAGGGTCGGTGCGGCTGCCCCGCTGTTCTTCCCCTAACCAAGAAAAAGGGGTGCGGGGGTCACTTGAGATTTCTGGCAGTGGTAAGAAATCCAGGCTGGCCTGACCAGGTGGTGGCACAATGGATAGAGCATCAGACTGGGATGCAGAGGCTTCCAGGTTCGAAACCTGGAGGTCGCCGGGTTGGGCATGGGCTCATCCAGCTTGAGCGTGGGGTCACTGGCTTGAGTGTGGGATCATAGACATGACCCCATGGTCATTGGCTTGAACCCAAATGTTGCTGGCTTGAAGCCCAAGGTCCCTGACGTGAGCTCAAGGTCACTGGCTTGAACAAGGGTTTACTCGCTCTGCTGTAGCCCCCAGTCAAGGCACATATGAGAAAGCAATCAATGAACAACTAAGGTACCACAACGAAGAATTGATGCTTCTCATCTCTCTCCCTTCCTGTCTGTCTGTCCCTATCTTTCCCTTTCTCTGTGTCTGTCACTAAATAAATAAATAAATAAATAAATAAATCCAGGCTGCAAATCTAGACATGTTTTTTAACCTCTGGGCCTCAGTCTCCTCATTTGGAGATAATAATAGTGCCTTTGTGAGGTTTTAAAGCAGCAGAACATGAAAGAACAGAGTACGGTCCCTAGCTCTTTGTAGGTCCTCAGTGAGTGCCTCCTGCAACAGCAGCATGACAGGTAGTGGCTTTCTGTTTCCACATGACACCCCCCTGCCCTCGCAGGTCCCGAGAGCTTCCAGAAGAATCTATACACTACTGTGGTTTCATACTTCTGGCTCTGGTTTCCTGATGCTCCACGTTGGCTTCTTTCTGCTCCTTGGGCAGGGAACTGGTGACTAACTGGCGGGAACTCAAATTCCAGGCAGGAATGTGGTCCTCGGACAGTCCAGCCTCTGTTCCCCACTGCAGATGGCTGCTTCTCCTCACGCAGGTGGGCACTGGCCACCCCACCCGCCCCCCACTGAGAGGGCATCTCTCAAGGAGGCCGTCTGCAGAAGGGGCTCTGTGTCTGCCCTCTGCCAAGCATCTCAGCTCCTCAGACCCTTGCCAACTGCCCACACAATTCCAAAAGGCCCAGGCCCAGGTGTGCAATTCACCCTTTGGCTGTGAGAAGTTTATTAACAAATTCTGTCCAGCTTTTACTCATCTCTGAAGTGATGTTGCATCTTGTTCCTTTTTCCAGAAGGACGTCCTCACCGAGCACTTTCTGCAGAATTCTGTGTCTTGCCTTGAGGCCAGCTTCTGTTTCCAAATGTCTAGGAGGCAGCTCCACCCCCACTCCCACTGAACACCTCGTTTCCTGTTGAGGGCTAGGGTGAGGCCTTTTCTGCCTCTCTCCATATAAGACACAGTCTGCACAGTCAGGCCGTCCTTACCCGAGAAGCTGGCCTTTCTCTCTGGACTACAAGGCCGGTGCCATGCCAACCATCCTCTCATTTGATCTTCTTATTTCAATTTCTTTATCTTCAAACTTGGTCAGATCTGCTTTCATTGTAGAAGCAGAACGCCTTCAGATGGGAATGGAGTTTGGACACAGCTGTCCCTCTGGAAACTTGGGGTCTGCTTTCTCTTCTCCTCTAGAGTTAATGAGGAAGCCCCAGGGATGGCTTGCATTTTCCGCTCTTAGGAACTAAACTCAGAACGGACACTAGAGTTCAGGTAGTCTTTTGGAAATATGTGCTATTTCCTCCTTATGATTCTTCTATCTACCTACCTACCTATCTATCTATCTATCTATCTATCTATCTATCTATCTATCTATCGTCTATCTGTGGTTTGTTGTTGGCGATTTCCTCACAAAACACCTCTTTGGTAACAACTCACTTTAGCGTGCAACAGAGAAATGCCTGGAAATGCACACCGTCCCGGTTACGACTGACACTGCGGTAAGTCTGTGGGAAAACGCACTGGCGAGGCTCAGAGCCAGAGGAAACACCTCTGTGTACAAAGATGCAGCTGACCAGTGATCCCTACCTACAGGACTGAAAAGGATGCCTGCTGAGATTCTTCTTTCTCCTTGGCAGCCCCACCTCCCACTAGCCACTGAGTTCTGTCGCTGTTTCTTGCCAATCTCTCTCTCATCGATCATTTCTTTCTTTCCGTTCCCGCTACACGCAAGTCCCGGGTACAGTTTTTTCATCTTGCGTCTGGTGCACACGGCGACAGCCTTCTAACTGGTCTGTTCCCTTTTACATTGGCACCTGATTATAATCTTATTAAAATATTACTTTCTCCAAACTGTACCAACCCCCAGTCCTCCAATTTCCCTCCAGGAAAATGTCCAGAATTCTCTCGGTATGATATTAGAACCCTCCACAGAGCAGGTTTTCAACTTACTCATCAATTTCCCATATTTCTTTATTGACCCCCCCCCCCAGCCAATGGTTTTACCCCACCTCATCTAAAATGTGCCCGTGCTACTCCAACTCCTGGCTTTTCTGGTCCTTCCTGCCTCTCAGATCTGCCCACCCCACATTCTTAGAGGTTGGGCTCAAATGCACTCCCAGCTTGACATGATCGCTGTCCTCAGAACATGCTGAGGTGTTATTATCGTATGATTAATTTCATGTAATCCACAAACACTGCCTTCTGACTTTTCTTCCAGTGTGTTGAGCTGTACCCTAACTTTCGTATGCTGATCTCTGGTCACATGTTCCGCATGTCCAGGGTGGTGAGTTCCTTACCAATGGTCAATTCAGAGTCTAAGTTTCTTTTAAAGTATCTTAAGCCTTGCACTAAGAAGGCACTCAAGAATATTGGATTTAATTAATAGGAGAAAAAACATTTGACACCAGTCAAGCCGTTTTTATCCCTAGCAGAGAAATGACGGGTCCAGAGTTTTATTCCCGTGCATGTTGAATTTGAGGGGATGAGAGAGGATGTCATTTCCATAGTAGTACATGTCTCAAAAGGATTGTAGGAACTCATCCTGTCCAGTTTTCTGGCTCGAAGCCATCTAAGACAAAAAGAGGCCCATCGTGTTCTCAGCCCACAGATAGAATTCTTTGGATTGTTGGATAATTAAGTTTCAGAGTTGCCTCAAGTTTCCCTGTGACAGTTTTCTCACTTGTCACTCTAGGCCAATGTCTTGAAAACTTAGTTTACCGTTGCAACCCTTAAAAAGTGCTCTTTAGAATGTAAATTCTCAGGTTTATGCCAAAGAATAACATTCTGGAGTGGAGGCACATAAATTTGAAATACATGTATACAGTGTGTCCGTAAAGTCATGGCGCACTTTTGACTGGTCACAGGACAAAAGTGCACCATGAATTTACGGACATAGTATATCATAGTATATTCTAATACAGATGATCTAGAGAAAACACTCTGAGCAGAAAAAGACTGCTCTGATTTAATATTTAAATTTTTTTTTTTTAGTTCAAGCATATATATTGATTCTAGGACCATTTTCTGTGAATATTAAAAAAACAGCTGATAATTATGTCCGCACATGAGAAGTTTAAACCTCATCTCTATTAAGCTCTAAGAAACACTTGACATTCCATACCTGTGTACTGAGCACCAGAATGCTAGGCATTACAGTGATAAAGAAGAATGAATTAAGTGATAAAGTGGGTAGATCTTTGTCCTCAGGAAGCTCAAAGTACAGCGGGAAGATGAAAAATACGTTAACGACGGGGCTACCCTATCATCTTTCAGGTGGAGTTTGTAGACACTGTATGTGCTTGTGGCGGTCCAGAAAAAGCAGGGACTTGGGGTTCATTGCCCATGACACCGGACAGAAAGTAGGTATAACCTGTTCCCTGGCTCTGACTTCTGACTCTGTACCAGTAGAGTTAATGAAAAGTAAATGCCACCACCTTGGTACTCGGACAGTTTTCCAAAAGAGACAAGTTGTTAACCCATCAGTCACTCATCCCTCTTTGAACGTTTGGAATGACTAGCACTCAGTAAGTCACTCAGAGAGGACAGTGTGCCCCCTGCCTCCTCACCCTAGCCTTTGCCATAGTGTTACAGTTCTTCTCTGTTGTTTGGGTCCCTTTGCTATTACTGCCACCAACACTAAAGGCTGAGAGCCCTCTCCATTTGTGAACTAAGTATGTAGTGGGTTCTCCAGTACACAAGGCACTTGCTAAATGATGTTATAAATATACAGATGAATGAGACACGGGTCCTACTTTTCAGGAACTTACAGTCTAATGTAGAGACACATTTAGTATTTACCGTAGTTTTCGCTTCAGAAGACGCACTTTTTCCCCCCACAAAGTGGAGGGGAAAATGCCCGGGTGTTTTATAAAGCGAAAAATATGGTATTTTATTAAATATTTTAACACAGCATTTGGTTCAGAATATTCTTTTTCTTATTTTCCTCCTTAAAACCCTAGGTGTGTCTTATGGTCAGGTGCGTCTTATGGAGCACAAAGTATGGTAAGTGCCCTGTCGCCAAGGAGGATATAAGCAAAATATACTATGGGGTTGCTTGCAGCCAGGATTAGAATCAGGGACTGCGAGTGTAGACAGGATGGGAAATGAGGGGGGTTGCATGAGGCGAGGCTAGTTCAGGTTTGTCCATGTCCAGTTAGAGGTGTTAGGGATGTCATGGGAAGAGTGCCAGTGACTAGTTGGAAAAACATGTGCCCAGAGCTTGGGAGGACATAAAGGTGAAGGACCCCAGAGGCACGTAAGATCAGGTTTTATTATCAAAAAAGAGTCTAGCAGGCAGAAGAATGCAAACAGAAACAAACAAAAAAAAGCAGTGACTCAGAAGTATCGTGTTTTTTCTTCTTTCTTTCTTCCTTTCTTTCTTTCTTTCTTTCTTTCTTTCTTTCTTTCTTTCTTTCTTTCTTTCTTTCTTTCTTTCTTTCGTGACAGAGAGAGGGACAGATAGGCAGGAAGGGAGAGAGATGAGAAGCATCAATTCTTCGTTGTGGTTCTTTAGTTGTTCATTGATTGCTTCCTCATATGTGCCTTGCCCAGGAGGTTACAATAGAGCGAGTGACCCCTTGCTCAAGCCAGCGACCTTGGGCTTTAAGCCAGAGACCTTTGGGTTCAAACAAGTGACTGTGGGTCATGTCTATGATCCCACACTCAAGCCAGAGGCCCCACGCTCAAGCTGGATTATCCCAGGCTCAAGCCGGCGACCTTAGGGTTTCGAACCTGGGTCTTCTGTGTCCCAATCTGACACTCTATCTACTGCGCCACCACCTGGTCAGGCAATACTGTGTTTTCTTAACAGACAGCATTGTGATCACTGAGAGGTTGATCTTGCAAAGTCTGAAAGATGTATTAATGTATTTTATTTGCTGATGTAACTAATAAAACACATTTTTTCCCTTCTTGCTTTTCATGGGAGAAGAACTTATAATATTTCCATATAGCTTGACCAATGTCTCTACTAGACCTGTGAGAGGAGAAAGACTCTCTAGTATCGGACCAATGCCCCTTTGTTGTGTTCAGGAGAAAGTGGAAGGAACGATATACTGGTGGAAGAAGGGAAAGAAGAGAATGAGAACAAGATCTCTCTGTCATGGCACCTATCTGTACTTGTAGATGCCAGAGAACACGTCGTATATTCTGATTGTAACTTGATTGGTTTCTATGCTTTTCAGAAAGCTCGATGCTGAAGGCCCCCTGTCTTTGACCTGTTGGATTAAAACCATCATCTCTAAAACATCTTCCCCCTCATCCTCTTATGCTTTGCTTCCTGTATTTTGTCTTTTTTTTTTTTTATCATCCTCTCACCTTGTTTCTGATGTAGAGAGTTGAGTTCAATGATATTGACTGCTTGCATAGGAGCAAATAAAAAAAGGCTGCAGGGGTTGGCAGGGAGAAATAGTCATAAGAGAATAATGTCAAAGTGCTGAGTTGAAAATTCCCCTGGTGTAACTGTTACAGGCACACACAAATGAAAACCATGTGTATAATCCCGTCCGAATGCATCTGTGTCTCTTCAAGAGAGCGCACACCACAGTCGTGTCCTCGAGGAGGTGCTGGCGGGGGCCTGGCCCCAGTAACAGTAGACTTTCAAAGGCCTGGTGTGTTACACTGACTTAGTTGATATCAAGGTCCCTGGAGGAAGGTGAGACCTTGTCTTCCACGCCTTAACTTAGAAACAGTGGTGTCGCAGGGCCTGCCACCAACGTGCCCAGGAAAGCCAAGGAGGATGGGGACCAGAGGTGTTGCATGGCCTGCCACCAACATGCCCGGGAAAGCCAAGGAGGATGGGGACCAGTGGTGTTGCATGGCCTGCCACCAACATGCCCGGGAAAGCCAAGGAGGACGTGCTGATTTCAAGGGAGGGAGGAGTCAGCCCGAGCAGGCACTCTGCCTTCTAGACTGCTCTCAGACATGCCCCGCCTAGCAGCTAGGACTGAGAGGCGAGCTCATTCCTTCTGGAGGACCCCGCGTGGTGAAGCAGACCTTTATTTGAAAGTACCCGGGAGTGAGCGCAGGTCACCAGCCCCATACCCGGTGTGCTGACAAAGCTAATGGGAGAGCCCCGGTAGGTGAGGGGAGGTGAAGAGAAAAGTAGCAACCCCAGTGGGGTCATTGGAAAAGCAGAGGGAAGGTGGTACATTATGCGTCTTTCACGTGGTTCAGTTATCATGTCGTAAGAATGAATGGAGTAGGTCAGTGACTCCCAGACGGAAAGCCAGATCAGAAAGAGGCCCGGGGGTGCGCTCTGCCAGGACTTGTGAGGGCAATCCCACATGGGGCTTCCGGCGTCACACTTGGAGAGAGAGACGTGACAGAATAAGCAAACAGAGTGTCCTGGCATTGTCTGGAAGTCGTCTTCATGCTATCAGAGTTTAGACCTGTCAGTAGGGAAAAGGTGTGTGGTGGTGGTGGTGGGGGAAGTCCCGTAAATGGAGAAATAAGTCAAGAAAGGGGAGATGGGCCCTGGCCAGTTGGCTCAGCGGTAGAGCATCGGCCCAGCATGTGGAAGTCCCAGGTTTGATTCCCGGCCAGGGCCCACAGGAGAAGCGCCCATCTGCTTCTCCACCCTTCCTCTTCTCCTTTCTCCCCCCAACCTCCCTGCAGTCAAGGCTCCATTGGAGCAAAGCTGGCCTGGGCACTGAGGATGGCTTCAAGTTCTCTGCCACAGGCGCTAAAATGGCTCTGGTTGCAGCAGAGCAATGCCCCAGATAGGCAGAGCATCGGCCCCTGGTGGGCATGCCGGGTGGATCCTGGTTGGGTGCATGCGGGAGTCTGCCTCCTGGCTTCTCACTTCAGAAAAATACAAAAAATTAAAAAGAAAAGAAAGAAAGGAGTGATGGAGGATGTGGGTTCTGGAAGGCTTAGGTTTGGCTTCCACCCCACATGCATCCTTGTTTTGGGAAGTTACTCATGCCTCAGTTTCCCCATATGTGATATGGAAATAACAATTGTGCCAATAACGCCGTCCATCTAAAGCTCTTAGAACCGTTCTGAGCGCTTAGAAAACACTCAAGAAGTGCTTTCTGATGAACCCTTTGGAGCAGCTAGTTCCAACCTGTGTGCCGTAAGACTTTTTAAAACATGCAAACCCTGCCTATTTAGTGAGGAGCACTGACCTCTCTTCCCTCGGACTGTCAAAAAAACAACAACAGCCAACACAGCAATAGCTGTCCGGTGTGAATCAATCACAATTATACCGACTTTTTTTGTCAGATCGGCAAAAAATATATTTTTTGGTGTGGCGCAGAATTTTAGTAATTAGTTTATGTGCCGTGTGATGAAGAAGGTTGAAAATTATTGCTTTGGGTCCTGATTTTCAATGCCCTGTGGGGTACTTTGGAAATCTGGGAGGGTCTCATTTTGTTTGTAACAAGGATATGAGGCACTACTGCCATTTTGTGGATGGAGGCCAAACAACAAAAAAATTATCCTGCATCTCACATGACTTTTGAACCTTATAGGATATTCCTTTGTGTGAAATACCTGACTGAGATGATCAGAACTTAGAACCTACACAGTTTTAAATTTTGATACGAAGTCGTTTTGCATTGTTTTAATATACACTGAATTTTACCCAACCATATAAAATCAAGAAGCTGATTACACTCTGTTCTGCTCAGAGTACTGTCAAGAGTACTCTGTCAAGCTCACCATTTCAGGAAATCACATCGTGGATGGCGAGGACAGCCAACAGCAGGGCTGTGTTTGTAACGACAGCTGACCCTCGGACAACGTGAGTCTGAACTGCATGCGTCTGCGTATATGTGGATTCTCCCCATAAAGACGTACAGTACTGTAAATGTTCCTTCTGATTTTCTTAATAACATTTTCTCTTCTCTAGCTTACTTTTTTTTTGTAACAAAATAAGATTGATTGACTGTTTTTGTTATCAGTAAGGCTTCTGGTCAACAGACGGCTCTTAGTAGTTAGGATTTCATGGAGTCAGAAGTTATACAAAGGTTTTCAACTGCGTGGGGGCTGTTGTTCAAGGGTCAGCTGTCATACTTTCCTGGCGCCTTCCTACCTGGATGAAGTCTGACAACTTCATTGACTTCTAGTGTCACAATGCACAGTGCCTGAGTCCCTACCTATTGAAATGCCCATTATTTTATTATAAAGAATGTGTCTTTCTTTTATATCAGTTAAGACAATGCGTTGATTTCTTTTTGAAATGTGTGAAGATGAATTATGTGTATTAATCTTATTCAGGATATTTAAGGGCATTACAAAATACTTATTATAATAATAGAGAGAATTTAGCTCTGGTATGTTGGAAAACCATAGATTTTTAGGACCACACTCAACACAATCATAACTGTTGCAGTTTCTGGAAATTGACCTCTGAAACAAATTGGAACCCAAAGAGAAAGAAGATTATTTGACCACACCCAGACCATACCCAATGGAGCTAAGGACCAGTGCACAGAAATGGTCCTGTGCCCTTTAACTCAGATAGCAAATTGGTGGACATTCCAGTGAGCCGGTGGGAACCACCTGCCCGGGACGGCAAGAAAGATGTCAGCAGGAAGGAACCCTGGAGGAGCCAGCTGACCGAAACTGGAAATGTGACCAGGGTGGGGTGTTCTTGAAAAAAGGCTGCTATTGGTTAAGGTTACATCAGCGTTGTCAGAATAAATGTGAGTGGCTGAGACCTTCAAGCAGCTGACATTGACCTTGAGCTGGAGGACAGATCTGTGCTGGACCCTGGAAAGACCAGAGAGTGGGGTGAGAATAGCTTTGCAGGGTCACTGCAGTACACCCCCTGGTTGTTACCTCCGGGCCTTCTTACCCCTTCCCTAACCTATTCTGGACCAAAGGGGTGTGCCCCCTGTAGGGTGTTTTCCCAAGGCTGGTGGATAGGAGGCACCCGGGTAGGGAGGGAAAATAGGTCCTTCTCCTCCCTTTCTGCAGCTGTACAAGCTCTCTGGCTCCAGTTGTTGCTGGCCAGGTCCACAGGTCTGTGTGATTCCAGCCAGCACCTGGTGACAATACCCTGAGCTCTGTATACCCCGACCCCCAACCCCATCGTCTCTGTAGCAGTATCAGCTTCCTGTCTTTGTAATCTCTAGATTCCTCACCACCCCCTGGCTGGCCTCTGCACTCTTCCATCTCAGGTATAATCAGTCCCTACATCAAAACCCTTCTGTTTCAAATCCTCCAGTGGTTTCTGGTTCCTGGTTGGACCCTGATCCGCACACTGGTCTCAGGAGCTGGTCCGCTCCGATTCAAGGGGACTGCTGTGAAGGACCAACCTGGGGACATGGCTGGGACAGGTTTGTTAAAAAGCAAGGGATCTTCGGGACAGCTGGGTGTGTGCTTGCCTGGTCCCATCCTCTCCAGACCCACAAGCCGTTGTCTAAAGGGCTCTAACAGAGGACTCAATATGGGGGAAGTGTAGCTCAAACATTCACTAAAATAGGGCATCTAAGTCAAGAAGAAAGCTATGTCAACTCAGTTTTGAAACAGCCAAGGGGCTCCGGGGATGGGGGGGCCATGAATCACTGAATTACCGTGGCACTCTTGGGTCTCTATCACGTCTGCGCCTTGCGTCTGTTTTCAAACAGAACAGAGAATAATGTTGAGTGCCACTAATTTAATATTCCAGTGATATTTACTGCGCATGGAGGTCCCACTAGGACACCTGTATACAAATGAATCATTACAAATTCCCCCCCTCCCTCGTACCCCAGCTAAGTCGCTTGGGCCTCTGCTAAGAAATGATAAGAGTGATAAAACAAAACAAAGCAGACCCGACAATGTCATTTAAAAAAAAAAAAAAAAGATTTCCAGAAGATCCCTTGTTGTACTGGAAGAGTACAAGCTGCCTTTGTAAATGACACTCTGTTTTCCCTTTTGGATAATTGGGGAGAGTGATGCCACCCAAACAATCCTTGGCTGCTGGTGAGGTCATCATTTAGCTCCAGCTGCCATGCCGGGCAGCTCTGAGAGCCTGAATCTTGCAGGGAACACGGCAACCCTGGAGACACGAGAGAAGGCATCCTTCAGAGAGCAAGAGCTTCATGCTGGAGTCCGGTTGTACAGAGCCCATCGCTGCCTTTTGCTGGGGAAGGGGACACGAGACCACCTGTATCACAGGCACCGGAGACTACAACGCGGGGAGAGAAACGCCGTCTGGGACTGTGTCCTTGGCGGATGCCATTTTTCACACTGTGTAATGAACCTGCAACAGGGACGGGCATTTCGTCGTGGGTTTTACTGCACTAGGCGATTCTGACAGGTATATGGCCACTTCTTCCACGTCAGAGTCATAAGATGAAGACAGTAGTGGGAGACTGCCTGGCTTGCAAAGATATATTCGGGTAAGAAGAGGTAACATGAAAAGTTCAAAAGGGAGAAGGGCAGAGTAAAATGATAAAGTCCTAGGGTCATGTACTTATTTGCTCTACTCTATTCACTGGAAACAGGGCTGCAGCCAATGTTCTGTGATGGCTGTGTAAAAACAGCCAACAAACTCTGTGACAATCTTCCCCTTAAAATGTGGGAGCCACATCCCCTACTCTTTGGAGGAGGCGGGGAAGTGTTGTACATCCTTTGACTAGTAGACTGCAGCAAAAGTCATGCAATGGGACTTTTGAGACAGCATCTTAAAAACCCACATAGGGCTTGACCTGTGGTGGCGCAGTGGATAAAGCATTGACCTGGAATGCTGAGGTCACTGGTTCAAAACCCTGGGCTTGCCTGGTCAAGGCACATATGGGAGTTGATGCTTCTTGCTCCCCCGCCTCCTCTCTAAAATGAATAAATAAAATATTATTTTAAAAGCCACACAGTTTTCACCATATTGGCTGGAACACTCTTAGAGCCCTCAGCTGCCCTGTAATGAATCTGACTAGCCTGAGGCCACCACGAGGACAGGCCACATGGGGTCGCTCAAGCTGACTGTCCCAGTGAAGCTCCGTCGTCCAGCCACTCCAGCACAGTATCAGACTGTGGATAAATGGCCCTATCGGCCATTGAGAAGCTTCCATCAGTGCCCCACAAAACAGAAGACCAGTTAGCCGGGCCCTGCCCAGCTTCCTGACCCACAAAATCATCAGATATAATAAAATGGTTGTTATTTTAAGCCACTAAATTTGGGGGCGATTTGTTATGCAGTAATAGCTAATTGGAACATATTTCTACTTAGACAAGTTTCTAATCAAGTCCCAAGTGTACCTTAGTTAGTAGAGTTCACCACTTCATAATGCTTCAAAGTCAAATAGCGATCAGCCTCTTTCACCAAGTGCCTGTTGCAAACCCCAGAGATGTATGGGACATGAGGTTTAAGGCTCAGTGTCTGAATTAACTGACCTGATAAAATAATGCTGTGCTAATAATGAGATTCTTATTGAATGGCTGCTATGAAGTAGGCTGAGGCGGCTCCAACACCATCAGTATCACCTTGGAATCCGTTAGAGGCATGAGTCTCCAGGCCCTGTCCCAGACTCACTGAAGTAGAGGCTCCGGGAGGGGGCCCAGCAATATGTATTTTAATAAGCCCTCCGGGTGACTCTGACACACACAATAGTCTGAGAGTCACTTTAGTAAGCACTTTACTGTGACCCAGGGTTTCTCAACCTTGCCATGCTTGACATTTTAGACAGGATAATTCTTTTCCATTGATTTGAGGCGGGGGGGAGGGCATCAACTTGTTATTCTACTTAGTTGTTCCATTTAGTTGTGCACTTATTGATCGCTTCTTATTTGTGCTCTGATTGGGGTTTGAATCCATGACCTCAGCAAGCTGGGATAATGCTTTATCCACTGAACCACCTGGCCAGGGCAGGCAAGATAATTCTTGCTGTGGATGACCGTTCTGTGCACTGTAGGATGGTTAGCGGCATACCTGGCCTCTACGCACTGGATGCCAGTAGCTCCTCTTTCCCCTGTGTTAACTAAAAATGTCACCAAACATTGCCAAATGTCCCCCGGGAGTCAAAGATCACCTCCCGTGGAAAACCACTACCATAAACATAGGGGGTCTTACTTAAACACATACACAGGATTAGTTTTAATCAGGCATGGAAATGACTGTCATAAAGAAGTTTCTAGTCACAGTTCCCTAGCTACAGGAAACAGCATGGCATACCACAGGGGCTGCATGGGGAAGCACAGGGTCAGTCATCAAGCAGAGAGAGCAGGGCAAACCATGGGCAAGAACCTCTGTGAGGCTTCTGTGGAAAGGGATGACGAGGCAGGCAAGCCAGCTTAGCACAGACTGCTTTAGATAATTTTAGTGGTGACCAGGGCCCTGGGGCCTGCCCCTAGTTGCCCTGGGGGGATTAGGGCAATGGACTAGTGGCCTAAAGATGGGAGACCATAAAGGAGGTGGCTGGGGATGGGCTTTAGATGGTCTGGTATGTCTATGAAAGCCCTGCTTGCAAGCCCTTCCCTTGCCAATTGCAGGAAGTGGCTGGCTCTGGGAAGGGCAGTCTCTTCTGAGTCCGCCAGGCTCCAGATGTGAAAGCATCTGAATAAAACAAAACAACACATGCTGAATACAGGCAGATACAATGACCCTATCTTACAGATGGCAAAGCTGAAGTCTAGAGAGGTCCTCTCTCCACGAAGAGGAAGGCCTGGACGGAAGCCTGGGTCTGCTGGACCCCTCACACCCACCACACTTTTACCCAAGTGCTATCCTGCTGCTCTTCCGGTCCCTCAAGTAGACAGGTGGGCAGCTCTAACTGTGTGAAATGGTAAATGGCAGACAGTGCAAAGGAAGCTGTTGGATGATGTCTATAAAAAATAATCACACTGAACAATGAAAGGGAGAAGAGATTGTTTGTAGTGGCCAAGACGGCTTTGTAGAGGAAAAAGAAAATGTCATTCAGATTGCTAGTCCCCCACTCAGAGATGACAGGGCCATCATGCTTGCTGGGTGGGTCTTGAAAGTTGAATAAAAGGAGCCTAGACAAAATTGAGGAGAAAGGCTATTGTGAAAAGCCGGGAAATGGTATGATCTCAAGGCTCACAGGCGGCACAAAAGGTGCGAGATCTGATGAAAACACCAAGTGTTAATAGGTTGCCTTGGTTACTTGAAAGAAGATTAGAAGGAGAGAGAAGAGAGGGGAGATGTGGCAGAGGCCACCCACTTTAATAAGCGAAATCCATCAGAAGCAGCGCACGGTGTAAAAAGCACTCAGCACGGTGCACTAAACATCCACAAAATATCCCCACCTAAATGCAGTGCCACAATTTAAATGCCTAGGGTAGATGGCATTTAGAGTAAGAATCTAGCTGGAAATTTCCACTTTGACACCCTGCTGGATAGTAAGTTTCACTGGAGGGAGAGGGGGTCTATGACCAATAGGGAGAACACAGACCATGCTCTTTCCACGTGGACGGAACAGAGTGTGGAAAGTTTGGGCAAGCAAAATTGAGGGCCATTTGTTCATTTGGAGGCTGCTGAGTGCTCACGCTGAACCAGGCACTGTGCTACGGAGTTACACATCACTATGCATGTTACTAAAACGGGATCTCTGCCTTTGAGGGACTAACGAAGTTGTGAGCTCTAGTCTCTGCAGCACATGACAGAGCAAAGGAGGTCCCTGTGCAGGCGAGCCTTCCAATGGTGCACCGTCCATGAGGTAAAAGTCAAAGAGGCACCTGAAATCTCCTGGCAGCACCAGATTAACCATCTTACAAATGTCACCCTGTCTCCGGTGGGGGAGTCGCACCTTGACTCATCTTTCTCACATTTACGAAGGGTCCCCATCATGAGGGGAGTTTAACCTTGCACACCGTTCATGGACCCTACCCACAGAGACACTGAGTCCCTGGGTGACAAAGCAAGTTCTGCCTTAAATCCTCGATAGGTTCGTCAATGCCTTTGTTCTCAGTTCACATTTCAGCAGCTGGAATTAGCAAGACTTTACCTAGACTGTAAGTTCCAGACAGGCAGAGATCTTTGTCTGTTTTGTTCACTGCTCTATCCACGGTGTTTGGCCAATAGCAGACACTTACCAGGTCTTTGTTAAATGAAGGAATTGGGCACACAGGCATGGCGGAGGCAGGGAAGAGTCAAGTCAAGAAGAAACAACAAGAAAGGGGTAAAATGAATAAGGGAGGTGGAAAGATATGAAGAAGTGCATTTACACAAGTTCTGCCATCTTGGGGAGAATCCTCAGGTCTTCACATTGCTGAATGAGAACTACAAGGTGAATGGGCAGCTCTCAAATCACTGCCCTAAGAAACATTGTGGTTGTGGGAAAATAACCGCTCAGTCAGTATCTTACAAATCTTCCATCCTCAGTTTCTAACTTCAGCTCGTGCCATATTCAGAGAGCACAGATGCCAAACGTTTCTGAGCTACAAGAATTCTCCCACAGGGCCCCACGTGCTCAAAGTACACAGGATCACCAGCTCAGTGTGAACTCGGGCTGCAGCCACGGCCCAGAAAAGCCCCTCTACTCCACCGCCTTCCCAAGGAGATGAGCACGCCAGCCTGGACCGTGGTGTGAAAGGCACGGGTCTGGGAAAACATCAGGCTATCCCACTATGTGAAGCACATACCCAGATCAAACAGCTGGACGAAAAGACTGTGCTGTCTTTGTCTAAAATTATTTCCACTGGGAAATGCTCTGTTACTCAACATCCATCAGTCACCAGGTTTTCAACGTTCCCCACACCCTAAGTCCTTAAGTGTTTTAAAAAATTCTCAGTTTTGCTTTTGAATCGAATTCATTTTTCTAATCACACACCTTCTTGGGAAATATTTCTTTTTTCTTATATGCTTTTTCTCCTCCCCCCCCCCCATCATATCTGTATTTGGCCTCGCTGTCTGCCCTGGGCCAGTGATGGTTGGGTCTCTAAAAGCAGGGAGGAAGGGGGCTGGTCTTTTTAACAGAACGAAGCAGATGACACAGTGTCTGTCAAATAAACAGGTCTGCCTCAAGCTTCTCATTCTGACAGGCTCCGCGCTGTGCTCTGATTTGCTCTAGTTTAAAAAAAAAAAAATCCCCTAATTTCACTGTCAAGATTTTGAGAAGCATTCTCATGGTTTTAAAGAGAGTATTGCATAATTTGTTCATGTTTAAAGAATTATATTGTTAAGTAAATTTAGCTCTCCAGATTCTAAATGACAAAAACAAGCGAAGTTACATCATTTGAATTATGAAGTGATAATGTCTTCCAATTCTGCCCCAATCAAAAGTGTAACAGTTTAAAGCTTATAATAATCATGTTCAAACATATTCAGATTATAATTACTTTTCTTCTGATAATGATAGCCCGTCTGATTGGATGATTACCTATTTGACTTTGATAAGTCTCAGAGGTCAAAAAAGGGATAATTGCAGACATCTGTTTTCTGTGGAAAATATAATCTCAGAAAATAGTGTTTAAAGTGACATCTGCAAATATGTGTTTTAGAAAAGAAACTCGTTGCACATTTAAAATCATGGCGAAAAGAAGCAATCCCTAAGTTACTATGTACCACACTGTCGTAAATAGGGGAACAACGCTGACTGACTAGCACTCATGTATGCATGAGTAATTACAAGCAGGCAGGATTCTGTTTTGTGCAGGTGGAATTAGAAATGGAAATAGACTATAAGGAAGGAATGTGAAAGAGTCTATGACATGAAATGGGGCAGATGCTGCTGCTTCTCCTTTTTGTGTGGCTCAGTATAGACACACGTCGGTGTAACCACTTTTCTGTCTGTTTTTCACTTTGGAATGGGAGCTGGAAGATCCTGTCCGCTGGGTCTCTTCTTGCAAGTGACCTCCTTCACTTAGGAGATGCTCTTCGTGGAGGAAAAGATTCATCTGTGGCTGCCACCATCCTCTCCGTAGAGGAGGTCCCAGTTTCTCTCTCTGCAGGTGTTTCAACTCCCTAACCCTCCCATGGTGATGCCAAAGCCTCCCCCGCCCCGCCCCCAAGCCAGCAGCTGTATTCTGCAGTAAAAAGGGAGAGCTTTCTCTAATACTTACTTCCTTCCGCACAGCACGCGTTAACACTCCCTTGGCTTTAACTCACTAACTCAGAGTCTTTTCTAATTCATGCAAGACCTGCAGAATGACTTTGGCCAGGTTAAGCTTCTCACCATATGACTCTCACCTCAGCACTTTCTGTCTCAGAAGCCTCCAGTGTCTACAGAAGCAGTTTCAAACTTCGCAACACTTCACGATCCTTTAGTGTCTGACCTTTACCTAGTTTCCTCAAACTCACCTTCCACGGGGAACTCCCTTCTTTCGTTAAAGCCACTGAACACCCAGGGGTGGTAAGCTGTCTTACCTCGAGGCTGTACTTGGGGTGATGCCACTACATTCTGTTATATCATCTCTGCCTGTTTATATTTGATTGTCGTTGGTTAGTTTCTGCAACTTGGGTGCAGAGAACTGGATAAATCATAATCTTTGATTCATACCATAGTAGTATAGTTGGCCTCTGCAAGAGCCTCTTTTATATTTATTTATACATATTAAAATTTTACCCAAGTCTATCTTAAATCCTATCTTTTTTTTAAAGAAAATATTTTATTTATTGATTTTAAAGAGAGAGAAAGGGGGTAGGAGTGGGAAGCATTAACTTATAGTAATTGCTTCTCCCAGATGTGCCTTTACTGGGCAAGCCCAGGGTTTTGAACAGGTGATCTCAGTGTTCCAGGTTGATGCTTTATCCATGGTGCCCCCACAGGTCAGGCAAATCCTATCTTTTCAATAAGGTCTTCCTCTAGACACACAGAGATGATCACTGTGCAGAGAAGGCTCTTTCTTCGCTCTGAACAATTGCAGTATTAGCTCGAGTCCAGACCACCACTTGCCTGAAACATCACAGACAGCTTGGTCCATCTTTGTGTCTGCCTCTATCTGCAGCAACAGTTAGCTGCGTCCTGCTGTGTTGCATGTGCCAGGGACTTCACCATGCGCCATGATAGCTCTTACCACATTGTGCTGTATTTTATCTGAGTCTGTCTTCTCCACAGAAGAGGCAGCTCCTGAGTCCGGACTAAGGTTCTCATTCATCTTTGCAATCCAAGCATCTAGTACATGGCCTGATGACAAATAATATTTACTAAGCAGGCAGCGAGTATTTCAAGGAAATTAGGTTACAAAGCCCTAGAAGACAATGAAGGAGCCGCAAAATTTCAGGCAAGGGATGGACCTTATGACTCTCCTTCTTTCTGTACCTCTCATGGCACCTAGCAGGGTACTGAGCAGACGGAAATCCTCAAACACTTATTGACCTATTCATGCTTCCACTTCTTAAGAAAATTAACAAACCTTATATATTAGGAAGGTGGCCAACTTATCTCAGTTTTTTCCTATTTCAGTTTTAAAACAAAAAGTCCTTGGTCCTGGATAAACCGGGACAGTTGGTCTGCCTAGTTCCGCGTTGGTGAACCTATGACACACGTGTCAGCACTGACACGCGTAGCCATTTTTGATAACAGATACCAGAGAAGTATGGGGCTGCATGCCGAGAGGGACGTTTCATCGTTGGCTCCTGCACGGTCAGGTGCAATAGCCAAGAATAAAACATTTGCTGTAGTGTAGACACTCTGTGCGGGAGGTCTGTAGGCCAAAACAACAGAACTCCGCACAGAGCGTCTAGTTGTGGGACTTCCGGTTAGGCTGTTTTTCTGGAAGTGACAGACCACCCAAGTCATGCTCGGTTTTTTGGCAGATTTTGATACACCAAGCTCAAAAGATTGCCCATCACTGGCCTAGTTAGAGATTTCATGTGCATACTAACAACATAAATGCAAGGCACATGTCTGAAAACTTAACTTGAGTTTCTGTATATGTGGAAGTGACTTTTATAATACAGTTTCTTGAAGATGAACCTAAAATTCAGGCTCTTCAGAATTAAGTTTTTAAAAAATGTATTGTTATTCCCCCTACTCTAAATTAATAAGATTTTGAAAGGTAGCTAAAAGATTTCATTCTTCAAGTAGGTTTTTTTTTATTCTTTTTTTTTTTTGGAAGCTTAAAGAGCTACAGGTCAACACAGACTCATGTCTGACTTTTTGGGCAAGCAGGAATCTGCAGATCCCACCCACTGAGAAGTAGGGGACGCTGTTTTGAGTCACCAAACCTTTTGGTATAAGACCAGCCTCCTGGGATCCTCTGAGAAATGTTTTACTAAACCTCAAAGAATTTCCATATTCTCCACACTGTTCCATTTTTATTCCATTCCACATCCATTGTTAGGGAGGGAATGTTTACTTGCTATTGAAGGAGGTCATGAGGGATGTAGAGTCAATAATCTCATCAAGGAATAACTGATCTTTGTGCTTTGGGTGGAAAAGGGAGAGAAATAGTTTCAAGCAGCTTAGGAGATTTTGAAGAATATTTACAAAGAGATATTTTTAGACAGACAGAGAGATTATTATTTTCCCATTTTAGTAGAAAAGCAGCATAAAAACAAACAAAGCCTAAAACAAAACAGTGGGGACCTACCCAGAGACTGTGACGGCCACTGATTTCTGTATCAGTCACTTAACAAATATCACCCACAGAGGATGCAGGCTAGTGTCCAGGGAAGGCTCACGTGAGAGTGATCCTGGACAGAATTTATGTGATCAGAGGTTTGATGGCTTTCTAATGAGAGGGAGAAATTAAGACAAATACAAACAGTTTTAAAAAACCTCTTTATCTTAGCCCAGGCTGGGCAGCTCATTTGGTTAGAGTATCCTCCTGATATGCCCAGGTTGCAGGTTCGACCCCAGTCAGGGCACATACAAGAATCAACCGATGAATGAATAAATAAGTGGAACAACAGATCAATGCTTCTCTCTCTCATATCAATAAAAAAAACAACCCTTGATTTTAAAAATATTTAGTAAAAGCAAATTTTTGTCATAGTGAATTTTGGCACTTGGATACACTTGCAATTCTTCCTGTTTACATAATCTGTAGTTTCCTTTTTGCTTCTTTTGAAATATCTGTATGAACTAAGTCTAGCTGCCTAAGCATGTGATTCTCCTTTATGCCAGGAAATGGACTACCAGCTACCAACCAGCTCCACTCCCTGACATAATTCTGGTCCTAATGGTCCCCATTGCTCGCCTACTGTGGATGGAAAAGGGGCCACACACTAAACCTGACAAGCTCAGGGGAGGTCTTATAAATTCAGAGACTGAAAGTCACCACATAGGATGATCTGAATGTAAAAATTCCTAACTAAAAGCGAGTCATGGCAGGTAGTCACATTGTAGGCCTGAAGCTTCCTTGTCAAAGGCCAATTTTTACAATAAGTAAGCCTGTCTATTGTCTGTTTTCATCTAAGATAACATAGTAATCTTTTCTAGGCCCCCTCAGGTCACACCCACTACACCAGAAGAAGAGATCTCCGAACCTCTTGTTGTTACTTTGTTCCCGATATACAATCTCTATGTGCTATAAATATTCATTGTTAACTATCCTGTACCCACCAATGTCTCTGTTTTACTCATTATCCAGTCTCAGAGATGTCCCTGATTCGCTTTTCCCCCCACTCTAATCTACCACAAATGAACTTCATGTAATGAAGTTTACATCTTCTCCTAGGGCTATGATGTATAAAATAAGCTGCAAAATGGCTACTCTCCGAAGCATTTCCTTAATCCACTGAGATTTGCTTCCCAGTGATTGTCATCAGTTTGACTCAGATAAACTCATAAAACTCCTCTACAGGTTTGGATGCTTCTTACATCAACACGAGGCAAGTGCAATCATTGTTCTGTATTCACTCTGCACCCTACCCCATGGGACCCCATGTGCTCTTTGCAGTGGAGACAGAATCCATGTTCAGTTTGTAAGTGTGATCATGTCATCCTCCACACTCCCTATTCTCTGCTTAAATCCTTACCAGGGTATAAAGTACTCTGAGGATGAAGACCAAGATCCTTAACATGGTCATCGGAACCCATGTATTTTGGCCACATTTACCTTTCCAGCTCGTCACACACAACTCTCTCCCTGTCTCTCTGCATTTAGCCCAGTCTCACCGAGTTCCTCACATAGAACACAGGGCCTTTGCACACACTGTTGCTTCCACCAGAACATTCTGTCTTTCCCATTCTCCACTTGGTTAAATCCTTTTCTTCCTTCAGAGTGCAGGTCAAGCGCATGCCCTCAGGAAAACCCGTATCCAGGTCAGATTGCTTTGTGGTATGTTCTCTTGGACCCATGCTCTCTTCCTTGTATGAGCATATAATAATATGCCCACTTTTGTGATTAAGTAACTTCTATTACCAACAAAGGAATCCCTTGATGTAGATGTGGGGATTTGAGAGGCCCCAATAAATCTGCTGGAATTCAGAACCAATCGAGAAACAAGACAAAAGACTGAGGTAGATGGAGGTCAAACTTTCACCTACATTACTATCAAAGCTCAAGTTTGGATGTGGCTTTTATGTTTTGGAAGACAAGTGGTCTTCCAAATACTGAGCACTAGATTTTTTTGTTATTAAATGAGAGGTGGGGAGGCAGAGACAGACTCCTGCATACACCCCCAACCCAGATCCACCCAGTAAGCCCCCTACCAGGTAATGCTCTGACTGTTTGGGCTGCTACTTAGCAACCGAGTTATTTTAGTGCCTGAGCAAGACCATGGAGACATCCTCAGCACCCACGGCCAACTTAGAATCATTCAAGCCATGGCTGTGGGAGAAGAAGAGAAAAAGAAAGAGATAAAGTAGAGGGGAGAGGTGGAGAAGCAGATGGTCGCTTCTCCTATTTGTCCTGACTGGGAATAAAACCCGGGACTTCTACATACTTACTGATGCTCTAAAGCTGAGCCAACTGGCCAGGGCCCAAACACCAGATTTAAACCAACTTACTTAACAGCCTTGTACCTGAGCACACCATCTTGGCCCCTCTCCACAAGGGCCCACTGTCCCTGAAGGAGGTGAATAGAACCTGCTTCCAGTGGACAAGAGAGATTAAGAGAGAGAGAGAGAGAGAGAGAGAGGCTAGGTGGCCTGCACTCAGTTTCTTCTTCTTCCCAAAGTCTGCATCCTATTAAATCACTCTTTCTTTCCTGGGGAAAAGTAAAGGCTTGGGGTGGGGTGAAGTTTTATGCTAATGATGCTCCTTCTATAGGTGTAGGGAAGAAGGGTTTCCCCCTAATAATAAATACTGATGAATTATTTCTGGCAATGAGCCCCTCATTTCTTTACTAAGGAAATTACAAAGCCTTGCCCAGTCCCCAAATATATTAAATAATTCCAACTGTGATATTCATGACTTAACTTTTTGGTTACTTGGGTTATGTGGGAAGCTTCCTTAGGCCGTGAGGCATTTCCTGCTTTCTAGCCCCAGTTTTTGTCACCTGGGTTCCAGAGAACTTGCCTCTACCTTGCAAGTCCCTCCTCCAGCTAGCCAGGGCTGGAGAGCAGGCAGCCTTTCCCACGTTCCCAATGTAGGACCATTTGGGGCTAGGGGGATGTGGAGAGCTTCCCTCAAACACTCTTCCTGCTCCTGTAATCAGCTTGCCCTGGAAAAGCAGAAGAAGTGGGAAATGGGTCGGTTGAAAATAAAGCCCCCTCAGTTACTGTCTCCAGAGTCTTGATACCTTGGACCTGGACCTTGATCATCCCTGTTTATAGGGGAACAATGCATTTTCCTGTTTGCCTGCTCTCTAGAAAGCATCCTTGCAAATGCTAAGGAAAGTGAGTGTCTTGTATGCACATAAATAGCATCCTTGATTATCATCAACCAATGCTCTGCGCCCTCCTTATGAAGTTTCAGGAACTCAACCAGGGCATTTCCTTGGCCTTCAGAGGGATTTTCCTTGATTCTGCAAAGCCCTGAGTAATAGCGAAGCTCTGTAATAACACCGAGCCACTTTTGCATTTATTCTAGTCTTGAACATTATGATATTAGTTGTTTAAATTTTCATGGATTCCAAGGTTCAGAAGAGTTCTGGGGACGTCATTTAAATTCATCCTCCTGCGGGTCTCCAGGTAGGGCTGCAGGTTGGCTAACAAAGACAAATGGTTTTCTCTCTGATTCTGAAAGGTCTTCGGGGGGAACATTTTGTAACCAACCACAGTAATCACGAATTACTAACACAAGTGTGCCTCGACTTTAAGAACACCTGACATGCAAGGCCTCTGAGGCAGGATAATTGATTGAGATGCTAATCTGTGCTTTGTTTATGTATCAGGCTGCCTCCTCTCCTTCCCTCCATGAAGGCGGCCCGTTCTACTTTCCTTCTCCGAGAGGCTGTGGACTGCACTTGCGCTGTGTCCTTACCGCTCCAGTTGACAGAGGCACAGAGCAATGTGGTGCACTTGCCCAGGGGCTAATTCGAAAGTCAGAATCCCACTGCTCCGGAAGGCATGGTCCTTAGAGAGAGTGGCACTGCCCTGGGAGACAGGGGCAGGGAGCTCTGCGTTCTTAGAAAACAGCTTTTATCTCTGGGGCCTCTATTTGATTATCTGCAAAATGGAAGGTTGATTTAATGACATGTAGGTTGCTCCCTGCTCTTGATACTGTGGGGTTATCCATCTCTTTAGCTCTGATTCCCCAGGACAGCTGTGGAGCAGATGCTTAAAAGCTTGTAGGGTAGGGTGGCCAACTTTTGCAAAGGAAAAACGATATGCAATTATTGGGTCAAACACATCAAAAATTATTTTTTGTTTATCTTAAATTCACATTTAACTGGGCATCCTGTATTTGATCTGATCACTCTAATGGGGGCACCTGTGTTTTGGGAGCTGGAAGGCCAAGGGTGAAATAAACTGACTTTTGTTCACGCCTGCCTAGACTGTATCCAGTGTTCAAAAACTGGCTGTGTGTATTCCCTTATTTGCTTTCCCTTTGAGTACACCTGCTCTATTTTCAAGTTTAGAGAATGTGCGTCGTGGAATGAAAACTAACTTGGCACAGTTTTCTTCCAAATTTTTAAAATAAGCTATTTAAGAGAAAAAAACAGAAATGGGATCTACCCGTTTTAGTAAGGGTCAGCATTTCTAACCTTTACAGAAATTAGAGACCAGACCAATGAATACTCAAGCAAGGAGAAACTAGCTGCTCAACTGATTAAGACTCTAGGAGCTCTTCCTTGTCACCTCTCCCAGGAAACATATGACAGGTGTCACCGGTGGGAGTTACATTTTTCTCTTATCCTCAACATTTCCATGACACAGGAAAGCCCACGGGGTCAAGGTTCTCACTGCATTTTCTATACCGCTAGAAGCTTTTCAAAAGATATCCCTATAAACTTTTCATTCCTTATTTTAAATTGCATTTAATACCATTCAATGATTTAAGGAAGCCATCTTTGAATTGAGCCAGGCTTGATGACACAGGATGGTTTCCCTGTGATTTCTTGACACAACACAGGTCAGGATCCAAAACTTAATATGGAAAGAGGAAAGAAACATGATTTATATTTCATCCAATTAGAGCATAGCTGACCTTCATGTGAAAGGAACACAGCTTTAAGTAAAGGGACTCTCTCATTGATTTATCCCATTTTTAATCAAAGTGAGATACCACCATATGTAGCATGCAGTCACTCACAGTCTCAGGATTGAATGCTATAAAATCGGTGGCACGTTTAGTATCAAATATAGCTTCATTCATAACAAGAAGGTCACTTTATCAGTGAGGTGAAAGTCTGCGGTCCAGTTTTAATAATTTAGTGGAATTTAAAGGTTTTTAAATGAGCATGACTGACCCTAATGCCTCAAGTGCATCTCATCTGTGTTTGAATTGAGTTTAACATAAGTATGATCTGCAAGAACTAGGCACCCTCTAAAGGTGTGTATGAGAGAGAGACAGAGAGACAGAGAGAGACAGGGAGAGGAGAGAGAGAGAACCTGAGAGGCTGAGTAAAAGCAATTTATCCATCAATGTTCAGTGTTCCTCAATGTCAACCAAATCTCTCTCTCTTTTTTTATACTTTACAATCTAGAAATAGGTTTGCTTTGAGTCACCAGAAGTGCCCCCCAAATCCTCCTATTACCCCAATTTGCTTTGTCAGGAGAGTTTACTTTATTGCTTTTATAGAAAGAGCCAGGGGAAGACACTTTGGGGCCATGGAAGAATACAAATGCCATTAGGCTGGCAAATCCACAGACGTGGTCCAGATTCAGAACCCTGCTTCCGACCTGCAGTTCAAAACAAATTAACATGCTCAAGCATTCTCTGAGGGGCAGGACTGTCCTGCAGAACAGATAAAAAGGTCCAACTTCAAGTAGGTAGACACAGTTTAAGAGAAAAAAATTTTGAATACTTATCCTTGGCAGTGTCTGATACTAAGTGTTTTTGAAGAGGCTAGACAGGGCTAAGCCCAGGGAGCAGGGATGGGTTGAAGGTGGGGAGAACTTGGATCACAATGTGACCTTGCTTAATCAAGGTAAACTCTTAGCCAGTTATCAGGGGAGGAAGAGTCCATGAACCTGACTACATAATTGCTATTTCTCTCTTTAAAATAACTAAATAACTAACTAACTAAATAAATAAATAAGAGGAAGGAAAAGACAAACTTAGACTCTGTAGGTTATTTCTGAATAATAGAGATATTTGATATTCTTGTTATAATTAATCAAATCTATGTTCTTTTGGACTAAAAATTTAAATGGATACATCACTTAATGGCTTACAGTAAAAGGATAATCATGCAAATGTAACAGTCTCCTATTTATTCTAACTAAAAACTAATGATAACAGTGAACGTTCACGGTGCGCGCCAGACATTCACGGGTTAGCTCTGCACACCTCACTGTCCTCACAACCACAGGTGAGGAAACTGAGGCTTACAGAAAGCAAATTGCCGGAGCACTGAATTTGTATACGGTGTAAACGGGATTTAAATCTCTGAGGTCTTATCCAAAATTGTGTTCATCGCCATTGTGTTCCTTTTGTCTCCTGCCTCCGCACCACAGACACACCCTTGCTAGCAGGGACATGTTTTTCTTAAGGAGCCAAAGGAGAGAAGAGCCAATTTAGACAATAGGAGGAAAACTATGGCAGAGCATACCTCTGCCACAGACAGGTCTGTGAATATCCCAGGGGACTAAACTGAAACTGATGGAGGAAGTCTCCTGATCCGATGCAGGGCAGGGTTTGCTGCTATGGCAGATCAGCCCTGCACAAGGGGACAGTCCTTTGAAGACACAGATTGACGGCCAAGCAACAGGAAAGCAGCTCTTGGCCACTACTTTCTTGGTTGGAGTCGTGAACAGCTGCAGCATTTTGTGGGTGTCTCTAGATTTTAATTTTTGTCCTTTGGCTAGCAGAAATGCCAAAAGAAAGGATATGGAGCTTTGCTCCATTGGGAGAAATTCAGATGAGAAAGCAGCAGCATCCCACCCCCCCCACCCCCCCCCACCCCCGCAATAAAGCTTAGGGAGGGAAGAAGCCCCTCCTCTTTCCGGCACACCCAGACAAGCTAGACAAGCTAGGCAGTGGCTGCTGCCACAGGGTGTCCCTGCATGTGAGTGGTACAATGGGAAGGGACAGGGGGACCTGGCTTCCATCCACACTGCTCCAGCAGGCAGGCCCTCAGCCCTGGGATTCAGTTTCCTTATCTGTTCCAGAGAGGTTAGAACGCGGACCTTGCTGGCTATCTTGAGGATCAGAGGTTATGTGGGGTCATACCTGCCTCAGAGTAGGTACTTGATAAATGGCTATTATTGAAGGTCCACAGTTTTTACTGGGTGGGTAAGAGAAGGAAGGTTAAGCCAAGAAAGGAAAGCATATTAAAGGCTGAAAAAGAAAAAGAGAGAGAGATGGATGGAGGCATCTGGCCACGACCCCTGCTGCTGCCCCTGCCTGACTCCGTCCCGGATGAGGCCATAGGCAGCTTCTGAGAGAGGAGCTGCGCTACCTGCAACGAGCGCTGGACCAAACGGCGGCGCAGCACAGAACTGCAGACCGCATGTCCCTCTCACGAGCAGCCTGCTCGTTAGGAATGCCGTGCTGTGTGGAGACCAGACAGGGTGGTGTGTGCAGCTGTGTGCCTGCGCCCTGTCACATGCCCCGGGCTGGTTTGAGCATGAAAGTGTGACTGCCGATGTCACGGTTGATTAGTTCCCAGCCCAACTTGCTGGGCGGCGATGCCCTGGAGCCCGGTTGTCAAGGGCGACTAAGGGAGTCACACAGTCTTCAAGCTACTTGAGAAATGGACTCCCATCAGCCAACAATGCTCTCAAGACCTTGCTGAGTGATGTGATACTCTGGAAGTGACAGGAAGAAGAGACACTAGCTGTCCCCAAAGGGCTTAATGTTCCCCTGGAAGACCACACATACCCTGTGCATGTTCAGATCATACATGCAGTCTACACAGGCTACACACACACATATACCATGTATCATATTGTGCACACACCATATGCACCAGACACATATGTACACAGGCACACCAAACATGAACACAACCCAACACACACATTCTCTACATATACCACACACCTATGCACACATCATCCACATACATGCCACACACAGACTGCAGACTCATAAAGTATAGCACGTATCACACACATTTCCGTATACCCCATGCACCAACGCATGTGCACACACCAGAGTATGCACACTACACACATGCATGCCACACACAGTGCAATACACATATCCATATGTATCACACACATATACACACCAGCCCCACACTGTACTCCTGCACACATGCCACACACAGCCCATTCCCGTACACATGCACTGCATATGGATACCGCAGTCTGAGAAGGTCATTTCAGAATTCTGAGACTGGCAGATATGGGATGGCATGATATGCGATGCACTGAGGGGTCCCCCGTGTCCACCTTATTTGCTTCACGGTGACGTGGGTCCCCTGCTGGGGGCTATACTGCTCGGGGTCCCGAGACTGTGCACCACGCATACTGTAAACACCTGGAGAGAAGCCAGTGAGGACCTGTGGGCAGCAGGTGTCACTTGGCATTTTGCATTGCCTTACAGGGATTGGGGCTCAGGGAACGGGTGCAAACAAAACAAATGCTGACACCCCAGCTACTGCTATCGCATTCAGTTAGGAAGTTCTTTGTTTCTGATCTTACACAATGGTGGCAGGATAACCTATTCACTCACAGGGTAAGGGAGGTGAAATCTTGGCCCCTCCACAGTCCTTGACAAGTCGACCCATCATAAATCAAGCCTGGGCTTTCTCTCTCCTCCCTCAGTTGGTCATATGCGACACTCCTTGACAACAGGAGAGCAGGGAATAGGCACTGTTATAACCGTGATGGGTGACCAGGGAGTCTGGGCTCCCTGCTCATGCAACACCCTCCTGTTTCTGGTCCCACCCATGTCCATCTCACAGTGGACAGCTTCTGAGCCTGTCTGACTTCATGACTTGCCAGTTCCGACAGACCCAGATCACAGTAGACAACCTGGACGCCATGGTCACATGATGTCCCCCCAGACTAGCATTTGGTAAGAGACATGCTCAGAAACATGCCAGGAGCTCTGTCAAAAGATATAGAATATTGCTGGAGACGGCATGGCCATCCTCCAGAATCCCAGAGGCCGGAATTGTTGTTTTGTCACCAGGAACTGCCATAAACTCTACACGATCTCTTTTTATTCTAATGACGCTTCCAGCACCTGAAGTTCTATTGGATCGATGGCCCGAGTGGCAGGGCAGCTTGTCCCACAGGCGGGAGCTGCCACAAGAGTCCGTTCCTCGTCCAGGCCCCTGGAAGAGCTGGCGATCCTCTTAGCCACCTGGTAAACAGGTGGGGACAGTACCTCGGGGTGTGGAATGTGCTGTTTCCAGAAGAAGCCAAGTGCCTGGTGCTGTGCTCCCTTTCATGCAAAAGAGGATGCCAAGCATTGGTCTTTTACCCAAGAGGGGATATCCTGGACCCTCCACTGCAGTGGCTGCACCCCGATTCTTCATACATGCCACCCTCTGTAGGGCAGGTGTCTTCCCCAGGCCTCCAGGGGACAGCAACCTCCTTCTCATCTTTCCCCATCAGCATATCATCTATCTACTCAATGCATGTGATGTTCCATAGAATGCCGAGACGGTCCAGATCTCTGGGGACTCCATCTCTGGGCAGAGGGTGAGTGAATTATAAAAGCTCTGGAACAAAACTGAATTATAATGATATCGTTTCTTATTCACTTACTGGTAAATGTCCCATGTACCTGAGGCTCACTGATCAGCGCTAGGGATGATGTCACGTCTGGTGTGGCAGCCTTGATCTGGATTAGTACTCGGCTAAATCCGCAGTGCACAGCGGGTGTCCTCAGGGGCCCACCTTGTTGCCTCAGGGGCCGGGCCGGCAAACCAGACAGAGACATGTTGGAAACCACTGCCCCTGTATCCTTTGAGTCTGTAATGAACACAAATTGTTGTCTCCCTCACCCCCCACCCCCCCAGAATATGATATTGCTGTTGATTGCAGTTTTAGCTGGGGACAGGGCGGGGGTTGGTGCGATTTCAGAAGCTTTCCCTTTTGCCTTCCCTACTGTGATGGTTCCTACTTAACAGGCTGAGGACCCAGTGTGGGGCTGACACCAACTGCCAAGTGCAGCAGTTCCAATTACACACTCAGGGACTGAAGATGTGACTACTACATGGGTCCACAGACCACCCAGGGGACACACTGTAAGTCAGGCGTTACAGGACCTCCTCCTGGTCCTGTGAGCCTCAACTCCAGCAGGGGGCCTGTGATCACACTGCAGACCCCCAGGTCTCAGTGCCAACTCAGACCTGAGTCTAACAGCCCTCCGCAGGGTTTAGGGTTTTCAGTTTCCCCAACCTGGGCCTTGAGTCCGTAACAGATCTGCCTTGGCTGAGCACTTAGTTATGGCCGGGTCTCTGTGCTTTTAGCTGTCAGATTGTGAGTTGGCTCTTCCACGGTTCCTGCTCTGCCCCTGCAGGAGTGGCAGCCTCTTTATCAGCCACCAGCAAGGCCCTCTGATCCCCACACTTAGCTTTTATTGTCTGGTAACTGCTCTCAATTTCTCATTATTCCCCCACAGGCCACCAATACAATTTAGTAGCAATAGGCATACTCTACTGTCCTTGTGGGCCAGATCTCCCTCCACCCCACCTCTTTTAAATCTCTTAGTGATTGCACAAAGGCATTCTCCCCCAGAATATTTTCCTAGGGAACCATGCCATGTCCCGCATGATGAGTCTATTCCAGGGTCTTGAGTGGAAAATGGTACAAAATTGAATTAAAGATAGCAGAGACTTAAAGATATATACAGGATGGGTTTGGGAGGATGCCACAGCTTGCCAACAGTCACTACTGTCCTGGCCGCCAAAACACGGCTTCCCCAGACAGACATCCGTCTTTATTCTGGGTAACGTGGCACATTAGCAATTCAATTAAGTTTCCAAGGCAACTCAAAGACAACCCCCACATACTAGTCAGTCTAACTTTACACCAAGAAGAAACTAGCTTCTAGTGTCTTCCGGGGAACATGGGCGGGCAGGTCAACTATTAAAGCATAGCCTTTTGTTAACTTAATTAGGCAGGTGAGGTGGGGGGTTGGGCCCAACACCTCTCTCCCTTAGATATCCAAACTGCAAAATACCCTGTTTGCTTATTTGGTCCCCAACAGAACCAAATGTGAAATTGCCAACTAGTGGACTGCCACGTGAGCCAGGGAATACCTGTAACTCACATACAACTCAGGATGAGGTCCTTTTTATTGTGAGTAACCCAGTTGCAAAACCTCATGGCACTGCCGGCTTTCTCAGATCACTCCCAGTCTCTCCCACGTATTTTCAGCAGCAGACCACACAGGGCGAGATGCATAAGATATTTATTGGAGAAAACACCCATAACAATGAAAAGAGGAGCACAGGTATGAAGGGCGAGCCATTAGACAGCAACGCGGGTCTGCCATTCCGAGAGGAGAGGGAAAGAAGGGGTGAGTAGGAGGTGCTGTGGACCACTGTGCAGTTCTAGGTAAGTCGTGACCAGGTTGATGGGAGGGCCCTGCTCCAAAGCTGCTCATCAGGGAGTTCCAAGTTAGGCAGGAATAGACTGGTTTAGCAAGCCTGCCATTCTCTGACATTGACTGGGAGCAGTCCAGAATCCATAGTTGAGTCAAAGATGCAGGAGCCGATGGCTATCAGTCACCCAACCTCCCCACGGCGGTTCTCTTAAAAAGAGGTCTGAGTGATCCCCCTCCATAGCCACCATGACAGGAGAGTGACCCCACTTACGGGAGTGGTGGCGACAGCTACCAAAATGGCAGCAAAGCAGAACCAGCCTCTTGGCATTCTTCAGGAATGAAGAAGTTACTCAGGCAAAAGAAAAGTTAGAGTAAGGAGTCCCCAGGAACCAACTCCTAACTTAGCTTTACCCCATTCAGTGAAAACTCAACTACCCCTTTGGTTAATTTGGGAATAAATTAAAGAAAAGCCTTTAGGGTTCAAAGTACTGAAAACCAGAGACACCTAGAACCAGGGCCTAAAATCCACACTGGCAGGTATGGTAACCACCACCACATGCCAAAGCACCAAGTCACGCTGAGAGTGGCAGTCCCAGGAATACGTCCCTGACATGTGTCAGGCCAGGTCACGCCACCTAGAATCCCCATCTCCCTCCACCTTCCAAGTGACTCCATCTAGAGCGGGAGAATGAGGCAGTGTTCATGTCGGGGACAGGTACTAGAGGAGAGGCAGTTCTGTCAAACAGTTCTCAGTTTCCCTCCCGCGGAAGTGCTGGATGTCGACATGAAAACAAAGTCTATACTTCAGCATAAAAGTTCACTGCATGCACGAATGCAGTTCTCCATCTAATTACCCAATTACCTAGCCCATTGCCAGGAAGGGAATTGGGCCCTGGAGAGCTCATCTAGGGACATGTTAATTGGCTGGTCAACTGACTGAGTTTCTCCTGTTCAAAAACTTGGAGGAAATTGGTCCAAATTCTGACAGCAGCAAAGTTTAGTGGCTGTGTTCAGTTCCTTGGGCTTGTGGAGACTATATTAAGAGCCACATTCATCTACAGACCCACATCTGACCACTGGGTTAGCCGTTCTAGCATCATGGAGTTTCACCGGAAGAAGGGACCCTACAAGCCATCTCACCCAACCGCTTGTGACTGGACAAGTTGACAACACTGTCACGTAGAAGGACCGACCTGTTGATGCCCATCCATGTCAGCTCTGGTATCACACTTGTTTCCCTTTCCATGATCTGGACACAGCTAGAAGTGGTCTCGGGCTCGTGTTCTGCTCTTACAATTATCAGCTGTCCAAGGTTTTCTGTGTCCACACGTCCGGGCCCTGTGATATGGGAGCTTATACACCTGTGCCTAAAGGTAGTTATCACAACAGATTTGAACACCAGCCCCACCCTAACTTTCCCCGACCACCCCACACATTCCCACATCACCACGCAGTCTGCTGGCACATGGCGTAGGAAATACCAGCCACGCATCAGTAAAAACAAGGCACAGTTAGGAAGCATACCTTCTGTCCAGAAACCGCGCCATTAATTTCCAAGTAAAACTAATTGGATTACCGGTGCCATGGCTTGCTTCATCACTGCAGATAATTGGGAGGTTTTTAGTAGTATATTTCCTTCTTTTTTGAAGAAAAGGTTTATGATGTAATGATGAAGATTCCTCCCCTTTAGGTTTGCCTTGGGTGGGAGTTGGCAGGTGCTTATGTCCGGTACCTTTCATTGGTCAGTAAAGGATAAAATACTAAGGAAAGAAACCATGGTGGTCTAGAGCATGAAAAGAATAAACAAACACTAAGTCCCTAAGTATCACTGCACGCCGCCATCCCGTGTGAATATGACATCTGCCCCATCCTGCCATGCTGGGAATGAAGCCACATGGTTGCATGCACTCCAGCAGGAGTCAGTGGTCAGACTCGGACGGGGCCGAGCACGACCTGGCAATGGAGCCGCAGAGGAAGTCCAGGCCGGAGGGATCTTGAAGGCGAGGGCCGAGAGTCAGCACAGACTGCAGGGGGGGAAGGGGACAGCCAGGAGAGGGAACTGGTCTACCCTCCATGGCACCCTGCCTGCTGCCTGCTGCCCGCTGCCTGCGCTTGGCTCTGAGCTAGCCAACAAGACCACCTGCGGGAAGATCACCGAGAAGCTCCCAAAGTCACTGATTCCTGGCTTCCTACCACAGACCTGTTTCCCTGGCATCTTTGGGACCTAGGTCCAGGAATCTGGATTGTAACAAGTTCCCCGGGGTGATTTGCATACAGTGAAAGTCTCAGACTCGCTGCTTTGGGCACACTGTGCACATTCTGGCCGGGAAGTCCACCTGCCTGGGTGTGAATCCGTACCTGACTGTGGCAGGTTCATCGCAGATGACAGCCTGCCCCCCGGCATCAATATTCACCAGGATGAACCCCACAGTGGCTTTACTGAGCGTGTACTTTTGGAGAAAGCACTGCTATGTGAAAATCCCGAACCAGCAATGGGCAGTCTCTTACAGCAGAAGGGCTGAGAATAAGCAACCATTTATTTTCTCAGAACTGGTAAGAGTGGTGTGGCTGTCTTTTCTAGCTGGCTGTATTGAATCAGAACCATGCAAAACAAATATAGGTCCCCTGGGGCCGTGTGCAGGATTTATTTCCAGTTTTAATGGATGGCCACGTGCCTGGGTTAGTGGAAAATAACCCGAAGACGGGCTCGTCCCTGAAGTGCGGTGGAAAAACCTCTCTTGCTGATGCCGCAGAAGGACGCTGCCGGGTGCCCACACCCTCCTCTCCCCAGCAAGGTGGGTGACATGCCAGGTGGCCAAGGGACACAGGTTGCCTGCCTTGCCTCTGAGGACAGTTTCTCAGCATGCTATATAAAATGTCCATTGATCTGAGCATGTAGCTGATGTCAACACTGATTGTCTAAAGGGAGGCTACTCAATATCACAAGGTCATGATGAGGGGAAAAGAACGACAATAATTCACTATCCTTGTACACAAAGGATTGGGCATTGTTTTTTCCTCCTTCTTAATAATATCTTTCTGTGGCTGCCAAGTGACTCTCCCTGTCACCAGCCTTGCTGTGAGATTTAGGTCTTCTGTTTGCGTCCACGTACCTGCTTCTCCCCTGGCTCACTTTCAGATTCATGTCACAGACAACACCTGCGTTCCTGCTGTCTCTGTGGCAGCCTCGTCGCACAAAGGGCTCATCTAACTCCTCAGGAGAAAGCCATGATTTTACGAACCCTAGGACGTCTCTGAACCGTGGTGGGGCCTGTGAGGAGTACCATTTCTAGACCGAAATAATGTTGATCAGCTTCGGGCCGGTTTCATGGGCACCTGCCTTGCAGGTGGTACCGTCGGGCTTCAGGAATCCCTTAGGCCTGTGGGATTTGCAGAGGTCTGGCGGGTCGGCGACTGTGCTGGGCACCGCGGCCGTAGCCCACGCGGCACTTACAGTTGTGTGTGTTAGACAAAACACACAATGTGCAGCACCTCCCTGGGAAGGGCGGCCGCCCTGAGATTCTTACCAGGGCAGTGTTTAGTAACACAGAGCTAGCTCTATACTTCTGGCTGCCTCTACCCCAAAGTACAAGGCAGGCTGAGTTTGCAGTCAGAAGTGTCACTTTTCCTTTCTTTTTGCACGTTATTTTGTGCCTTGATTCATTCCTTCTTTGCTTTTCGCCCACACCCTTCTTTCCTTCTATCCCTCACACTCTTTCTCCCTCCTCTTACCCAGAAAGCATCCCTCAACTTGCATCCAGCTGTCAGAACAACACAGAATAAACCCACCCACGTTAAGGGGTAAGGGACTCCTAAGGGAACATCCCTCAAGAGCATGTGTATTTTTAGAGGAAAATCTAAGGGGGAAAACATGTTCTAATGGTGGAAATTTGCACACTAGCACAGAAGCGAGGGAGAAAGTGGGGTTTTCATCGTTCCAGAAATCACGATACTCAGTACATGCTTTTGCCTTTTGTTTAAAGTTAATAAACACCCATTTCTTGGATCACATGTAAGAGGTATCCGTTCCTTTTCACATATTCAGGTGTGTCAGAAATATAATTCTTCATTTGCGTTTCTTTTCTAAGCCTCCATGCCTCTGGGGTTGCAGAAATTTAATTTTAATTAATTTGGCTTCTCTGCTCCCGCCGTTCCCTGGGTTCCCTCTACATTCTGGAGGCTTCCCCAGTGCCAGGTACTGGGAGGGGACATCTGGTCTTCGGGATCATTTGCCGTCCATGCTGGTCTCCCCCGAGGTGTCCACCTTGCCATCTGGTCTTTGGTTATTGGTTCCGCAGGTGGCCACTGACTCACCCTTATCCCTGACCACGAGCCACATGCAGGCCTCTCTCAGCTGCCTCCAGGACCTCTTTGGCACGTAGATATGAACCGTTTCTGCCACACAATTCCGGGCCTCAGAAATGCCCGAGAGGCCATCCAAAGCCCTTCCCCATTTCTCTGCCCCTCACACGGATCCAGCGCCACGTCAGGGTGCGAGAACAGCAAGATTCTGCAGGACCGTGCCGCTCCCTGGGCTCTCGCTGGGAACCTGGATGCAGGTCGCTACCGTTGTAGGCAGAACCAACCAAGGCGGGCAAAGAGGGCGCCCGTCTCTCCTCCCCTGTCGTGTCCCCAGCTGACCCCTTGAAGGGGCTTGCGGATGTCTCACATGTGCCCCAGCCTCTGAGTGCCGGGGGCTTTCTTCTGCCCCCCTCTCTGTGGCTAACCAGTGACTCCTCTTCCTCCCATTCATACTCTGTTACCCTTTTCCTGAGTCCAAAAGGGCAAAACGACTGAAATGAGGATGATCTGAGGGATGTAAAAATAAAGGATGGAAAAAAGATTGATTATATTTTAAAATATCCTTCAAACTGTCAAATGCTGCGCTAGTTGTCATGAGAGGTATGAGATGTTGCAATGTGTGGGCCTTGTCGGCACGAAACTCACACACATCAATGTTGTGCCAAACACCAACTCAGGAGCCATATGAATTCATAAGGAAAATGGAAGTCAGTTTATAATGGCCCCCAAATGGCTTTTCTTTTTCCCATTTCTCATTTTTTCCTCCTCTTAAGGAATTAGGATGCATCATCTGTGGAACTTCTGTAAAGTTAAAAGCTAAATAAGATACTGGTCAGACTCTATATCAGTAAATATTCTATAGATCAAATCTGTGATTAAATTATAACTATCAAAGCTTGACCATGAAATTTACTTACTTTGAGCAGTGCTGGAAACCAGACGAAAGGATTTGGATACACCCCCCCTCCCCCTTAGAATTGTAATGTCATTTGCCTTTTTAAAGATATATGTTTGGAGAGTTTCTTTATTTATTTTTTTTATTTAAGTGAGAGGATAGGAGATAGACTCCTGCTTGCGCCTCAACTAGGATCCAACCGGCAACTTCCATCTGGAGCCAATACTCTGCCCATCTGGGGCCTATGCTCTCAACTGAGTTATTTTTAGTGCCTAAGGCAAAGGCTCCGGGAGCCCTTCTCAGTTCCTGGGGCCAATGCACTGTACCAATTGAGCCATGGCTGCGGGAGAAGAAGGGGGAAGGGGGAGGGGAGGAGAAGCAGAGGAGCGCTTCTTTTGTGTGCCCTAACTGGGAATCAAACCTGGGACTTCCACACACTGGGTTGATGCTCTACCACTGAGCTAACCAGCCAGGGCTGAGAGTTTATTTCTTATACAAAATAATGGAGAGCAGCAGCCATACCATTTGGGGACTTGTATGGAAGGAGAATGCCATATTAGTCAGGACAAGGTCAGCTGCTGCGACAACCACCCCAGAGTCTCCATAACTAACACAGGGGAGGTGATTTATCATTCACTTCACAGTTCATTGTTCCCCACAGTCATCTGGAGACCTAGCCTCTTCCTTTAGTGCATGGCACCCTAATTCACCCTGGGTAACACTGAGCCTGCTCTTGGGGAGGAGAGAGCAGACAGGCTTGAGCATGAGGTCTTTTGCCCCAGAAGTAACACACATCGCTTCCTCTCCTCTTCCACTGCCTAGAACTCAGTTCTACGGCTCCCTCCAAGCGCAGAGCCTGGGAAATGTCACCTAGTAGTGGGTCCAGAAGTAAAAGGTAACTGGTGCGGTGAGCACACCGCAGTGCCTCTGCCATATTTGTTAGCAAAATTGTCAGACTGCATAAGGTTCCATGGTCTAAAGCTTTGTCAGCAAAGAACCAGAATTGTTTCGGATACAAAGAGAGCTGGCGTCTCAGAGAGCCAAGATGCTTCTGTTTGATCTCCTTCCCTTTCTCCTGCTCCCCGTTCCTCATCTCAGTCCACTCTCCTTGGGAGGAAGGACAAGCAAGGTGCCAGCGGGGTCTGCACACTTGCCTCACTGTCGGCGTTTCTTCAGAAAGCAGAGGCACTAGTGTTGGAAGCTCGGTTCCTCCTCCAGGTGCTCGGCAGTGCCGGCCCTACTCAGAAAGCTCAGCGCACCCACAAACGTCAGCACTAATAAACGAATGTCAGCCTCACCGCTCGATGTTGGCAGAGGCTCAGAATGGCCACGGACAGAGAGCCGGGTGGCGTGGGGGGTGGGCAAGGAACTCAGACCTGCTGAGTGTGTGGCTGGAGGCCTGTCTGTGCCTGGAGGGTTCTGGCGGAAGGGATGTTGGTCTCTCTTGAGCTGTTCAAACCAAGCGCAGACGGTGTAAAGCACTCACTTTGTTGATTGAAAGGGAACCGTTCCGAGGCAGAAAATGTCAATGGCGCTAGTGGGAATTCTGCTTTTGCTCTTCCGCTTATAAATGAATGGTTTTAAGAAAATGGGTTAACTTGGCGTTTTCAGATGAAGTAGTCTTCACTTCCTGTCCTCAAACACACTGTGTAGACAAGGCAGCCTTCTTCTAGAAGCAGCCACCACCACAGGACAGAGAGAGGGCTGGCACCTCCTTAATGGTGGTGACATTTTTATCAATGGTTGACACTTGAGGAGCTGGTTGGCTTAGGCAGGTATCTTCTCCCAGTACACATGCTTCAAGAAACTGTGGCCTGAGGCAGGGACATTTGTGCCATAAGCCATGCACACGCGCACACACACACACACACACACACACACACACACACACACACAGTAGCAGCAAGGGTATTTAGGTTGTGGTCCCAGAGAAAGGCAGTTGTCACCCAAGAGTGGAATTGGGGGCACAGGTAAGGCTGCAGGTGAGGCAGATGACTGTATCTGAGGAAAGTTGCACAGTAGAAAGAACTCTGCTGTTCTTTCATTTTTACTTCTAGTAAGTTCTAAAAACGGTAAGATATTGAATGTTCCTTCCTAGGGCCTTTCAGCTAACAAATAACCCATCTTCAATTCATCTCTAAGCATTCAGGGAGGGAGGAATATATGAAATTTGAAAGAATCTTCTAACTTTTTATACTCATAGGCTTCTCAAATATTCAATCCAACCAACTCTTCACTGCTAGGTACAACCTCATAACCCTTTTATGTACCAGAGAAGGTCAAGGTCTTAATCACAGCTTTCCTCAGAGAAGGCTATTGTGTCAGATGTTGGCTTCAGAGAGACTCTCTCTGCGTGTCTCCCGGAACTGTCCCAACACCATTTCTTGCTGCAGGGAGGTTGGGGTAATCAGAACTTCCTTCTGGTAAGATCCTTGTCCAATTCTGCCTAGCTTAGATCATCAAATGAGAGCCTGGGTCTCACTTGTGAAGTTATAGTTATTGTTGAACATTGACATATTTTCCCATTCGCTATCAACTCACCACAGAATTATATAATCACTCTTTTTCTGAGGATTTGTGTTTCCAGAAAGAAGCCTGAGAGCCAAAAGCACGAGGAGCGTGCTTTGATAGCTCAAGCAGTGGTTTGGATCACTGTTGTTTTCAGATTACAAAACTATGAGACAAGGTCATTGCATCTTCTAACCAGATTTTAGAGGACAAGAGGGGCAAGAGAGGGAGAGAGAGAGAGAGAGAGATCAACTTCTTGCTTTACTCACCCATGCATTCATTGGTTGATCCCTGTATGTGCCCTGACTGGGGATCAAACCCACAACCTTGGCATATCAGGATGACACTCAAACCAACTGAACTACCCAACCAGGGCTCCCCTCTCCTTTCTATGGGATTGTCTCCCAAGCTACTGACTTCAGCTGGAGCTATGGGGACAATGCCAGGGGCTCTTCCTGTCTTCAGAAATACCTATGCGAATCCAGGAAAGGAGAAGTGGAGCTCAGCCTAGTGAAGCAGGGCCTGGAGACCCTGCACCCTGAAGTCCTGTGATGTGGCTCACGCCTCCCCGCTCTGCTCCATTGTACACTCTCGGGATAGAGGCCATGAAGAAACCAGATACAGCCTGGGCCACCTCCACTGCCTGCTAGTAAGTCTGCTCATTCAACCGTTTAGCCAACACACTCTAATTGCCAGTCTACCACAGCTGTGCTTGTCTCTTTGGGACATTCAGAGATGGTAAAGACATGCCTGTACCCTGAAGAGGCTCACTGTGTAGTCTGAGAGATGACGCGTGTACAAAACGCATAACATCAGCTGGACTGTGACGAGTGCTGTGAGAAAACCCAAGGACTGTGGGAGGACGCCTTGGGGAGCGAGTGACACTCGAGCTGGACCTTGAAGCGGGGGAGCATGGCGCCCTGGCACGGTGAGCCCCAAGGTGTGGGTGCCATTGACTGGATACCAGGGGATAACGAAGGAAAAGGGTGCAATGGGCAGTAAGGTAGCCTGTCGGGGCGGGGTGGGGGGGAGGGCTATGGAGGTGACGCCTTGGTTCCGGACATGCTGAATCTGACATTCCAGTTGGAGACCCCAGTGGAGCTTTTCAGCAGGCGGAAAAGAGCAGAGTCTTGTGGAAGTTTAAACGTAGGATCATATGTCTGCCCAGAGGTCTGCTGAGATATTGCATGTTGCCTAGGAACTGAAGCTAAGCACTGCCGTGAAGCAATTAATACTCTAAGCAACAGACACTAATGTCTTTATTACGTGCCGGCCTGCCATATACCAGCACACAGGGAGAAATTCAGCTTGTTTTCTGCAGACTTTCTGGAACACTCAGCAACGTGGGGAGACTCTTGGCTGGATTAGAGCAGCGAAATTGGTCTTTGGTAAGTGGGTAAGATTGGGGGCATTTTGGTGCAGTGAGCTCCATGCCTAAAAGCTGACCTGTCCCTTTAAATTAAAAAAAAAAAGGCAACAATAAAAAATGCTGCACTTTTCTTCTCATTCAGAACCACTTTGAGGTTGACGTCATGAACACCCCTCTCTTCCTCTTGCTATCCGGTGGACCCCGTCTTCTCAGAATGATGCAGACATGCGTTCCGGCCCTGCTGTGATTTGTCCGTGCTGTACTATTATAAGCATTATTGATCACACAGTCCATTAGGGCACCATTCACCATAAATAATTTATCTCTTCAGGCATGAGCTCGTCTCTGCCACAGATGCCATCAGCAAGAATCCCCTTCAGGAGGTCTGGACTGGGATAAAAACAACCGCATTGCAAATATAGTTGAAACACACCAGGCCCAGGGAGAAATAAAAATGATGACTGAGCCAAGCTCCTGCCTGGAGACTGCAGTCTACTGGGGAGGTCAGTGGAAGGGAGGTCAAACCTGAAGTGTTGCAGACCAGTCTTGCTCCCACAGAAAGCGTGCTGTCCAGACAGAGCGACACAAGCCTATCTTCCTAGCTGAGGGAATCTGTTTAGGCAGCATGTCAGCATTTGTTGACCATTCTAGGGCCATGCTAAATGTGATACTAGCAAAGGATGGGGACCGCAGGGCCAGGGGGCTGAGGGGGGGGGCAGGAACAGGAAGCAAAAGAAATAGTAGACATGCTGCTCTCAGAGCCGCATAGATCTTAAACTTTTGTGGGTCAAATAAGAAAACATGCGTAATGAAAACTACAGGATCTCTGGCAAAAACAAAGGGCAAAAGAGAACGTGACCATGCAGGCCCTGACCGCATCTGTAACTTGCTGAAGGCCAGGAAGCACTACATAGGGCTCAGATTTCAGGCTGTAAGTGGGGCCGCAGAGGAGGAAGAGCCTGGTCGACAGCGGAGGTGGAGGTGTAGAAGTGTGGGGAGCTCACACATCGCAGGTGCCAGCAACCCGATTGCAGCGGGGGCAGAGTCCACAGTGGACAGCCTGCACAACTGGTCAGGACAGTGGGCGAGGGCCGCGGGGTTACGGCTTTCCCACACGACTCTGGAGTCGGAGGGGCCTTTGTAGGGCTGACAACACCTGGGGGAGACTCTTTACCTTTCCTCCCCTCTGAGTCCTGAGTCCTGGCCTGAGCTCTTGGGTACTCCACTGCTGCTATCTGTCTCGCAGAGAAAGAAATCATTCATTTCTTGTAACATGTCTATATGCTAACCCTCGGAGTAAGACAGGGTTGAGTCAGGGGGTTCACAGCTGGGAATTCACAGGAAAACTCACTGAAGAAAGTTTGGGAGGGCTAAAGCACCAATAAGGGAAGATGAGGCAGAGGTCAGTGACAGCTAGAGCTGGGGGGACCAAGGGACAAGAGCCTGAACCACCAGGAGGACACTGCAGCCGGGGCTGAGCTGCCTCGTGGGAGCCGGAACCAGAGAGGAGACCGGAAGAGAAGCCACAGAGGCAGAGAGAGAAGAGCAGCAGCAACAGCCCCACTTCTCGCCTTCCCCAGCCAACCCTTCAACACCCAACCCCGATGCCTGCCAGGGGGTGCCTCTGGCCCAACCTAACGGGAAGTCTGTTGGTAAGAAAACCTAGGAAACAGTCTGTGCATTGTTGGGGGTCCGCAGGGGAAGGGTGGGGAACGATGGGCATTTCCTCATGCAGTGCTGGTGGGGGACTCTCAAAGAAAAGCAGTGGGCGACACTCAGTTGGGTTCATGATGGTGGAATTAGTCATCACATGAGGCAGAATTTAGGGGAAAGGTCTTCCTGGTGACTCTGCAGCGGACAGGGCTCAGTCCCCTGCCTGCACTGTGGCGCAGTAGCTGGGGTCAGAATGGCGGCGTATGTGGGGAGCTGCCCAGTCTCTCTTGAGGAAGTCTGAGGTGCCTTCTGCCACCATCGCTGCCCTCAGGTTAGTTCTGGAGAAGAGCCAGCCAACACCTGTCGGGCCGAGGAATAAAAGAGCCGCGGCCTCCATGAAAGCTGAGCAGAAACTGGGTGAAGCCTGTGGTTTCTGCTTCTCTGACTTCATCCCAGACTCAAAGTCTTCTGCTGCTGTTTCTGAGCCCCTCTGCTTCCCAGAGAGCTCGCACAGCCCATCACAGTCTCTCAGGCCTGCTTTGAGTAACAGATTAAATCATGCACAAGTGTTACCAAGGGGACTTGTGCCAAAACATTCCAGGGTTTGATGGACACCCAACACTTAGTCTCCCACAGAGATCCTGTCCCCAAGAAGATGCCACACAGTAACCTTTAGGAGTTATATGCCTTTCCTTTAAATAGTTCAGAGTTATTTCAAATGACACTCATGACCAGGGATGATACTAAGAGAAAAGATGACTGGTTTCTTTTTTTAACACAAGAAGTTACCATTGAGGCGTATCCCATTGATTTAATATAGTTTACCTAATATGGATTGATCAACCACAGGGCAGATGGCTTCAAAGAGACATGATTTGATCTCTGCCCTTACGACAATTTAGTCGGGGTCAAGAAGAGAGTGTCAGATGTCGGCTGGAGGCAGGGGCTGCTACAAGCCCAGGACTGTGTAGGCAGAGCACTGTTTTTTTGTTTGTTTGTTTTTCTTTTTAATTTTAATGGGGTGACACAAATAAATCAGGGTACATATGTTCAAAGAAAACATCTCCAGGTTATCTTATCATTCAATTATGTTGCATTCCCATCACCCAAAGTTAAATTGTCCTCTGTCACCTTCTATCTGGTTTTCCCTGTGCCCCTCCCCTCCCCCCTCTCCCACCCTTCCCTCCCTCCCCAACCCCGTAACCACCACTCTCTTGTCCATGTCTCATAGTCTCGCTTTTATGTCCCACCTATGTATGAAATCATGCTGTTCTCAGTTTTATTCTGATTTACTTATTTCACTCTGTATAATGTTATCAAGGTCCATCCATTTTGTTGTAAATGATCCGATGTCATCATTTCTTATGGCTGAGTAGTATTCCATAGTATATATGTACCAAAGCTTTTTAATCCACTCGTCCTCTGATGGACACTTGGGCTGGTTCCAGATCTTCGTTATTGTAGAGCACTGGTTTTTAAGAGTGGGGTATGATCACTGCACCATTCATCTGTTTAGTGCTACTGCTGCACTTCACTGGTTATTAAACAGAGCTTGACAAAACAGGCTTGTTGTTAAGCCAGGCTGCTAATTGTGCTGGTAATTAAAAATTGGCAGTCCTGAGTTTGGCCCACATTCCCTACCTTGAAACCTTCCAAATCAATACTCGCCTCTCACAACGAGCTAAACACCTGCTCAGTTTCCCCCACTCATTTTCTAGGTCTTTCAAATGCCACTTAGCTGATGCTTTTGCAGAGCCTGGAAGGATTTCCGGTACTTCATTCAGAAAGACTGTGTGCGCCGCAGCAGACGGGGTTATATATAGCTGGGCCGACCAGAGGGCAACCTCTGGGAATGCTCCAAGGGGCTGTGGCCATGACTGCGCTCACGGCCTCCGCTCACCCTCCTGCCAGGCTTCTGTGATGACACCACATTTTGCTCAGACTTCCTGGCTGCAGGAGTCTTGGGGCTGATTCCTGGAGGAGGAGGGCCACGTGGCAGTCCACAGCTCACAGCTTGTTTGTGCATGCACGCTCACGCGCGTCCATCCACTCAGAGTTCATGCGTCATCCTTCTATATTTATCCACTGGCTGCTGCAGTGGCTCTGAGACATGTCTGTAGGAAAACAAAGCCGCCTCCTCTTGCTATGCAAGCTGTCTGAGCTCCAGGGACAAGCGCGGCTGTCTCAACCTGTGTACGTGCACGTGGCGAGCAGCGGGTCCCAGAGCACCTGGGTCACCATGGGGACCTGCTCCCTCCCCTCGTTAGCTTGGAGCTTTAGATGAAGGAGCATGTGGCTGTCCTGTTCTCACAGTGGCTCCACTGTCCTACTACCTCCCCATGAGGTCTGATTGGGACGGGCATGCCGTGAGTGGGATGAACAGCTTGGTGGGGAAGAAGAGGCGGCCAGGCCTCTGGCACAGGACAGATCAGCGCCAACAATGGCAGTATGGAACGAGAACCCGTATGGGTATTGTGGGCCATTAGAACTGAAAGGGATCACTGATGTCACCTTCCCAGGATGGTTGTTTCACAGGTAGGGAAACTGAGGCCAAGCAAGTGGAGAGTCATTTAGTACCAGCACTGATCATGAAGCCCAGCACCAAAGCCCAGCACGGAGACCTTTATAACACTGTGCTCCCCTCACCAGCAGGCCGTTCTCTCCAGCAAGCACCCTTCCAGACAGAAGTCCCAAGGACGGCTTGCCAAAGACCATTCACAAGTCCCGGCCAGGGGGACCCATTGATAGGAGACAGAAAGTGAGTTGGTGAAGAGTGACTAGAAACGTGATAGTCCCTCAGATCTCCGGCATCTGCCAAGGGCCACTGTCTAACATATCTCTGTCATCACTCTGTGCTTGGGCCATGGTCACATCCTGCTGTACACTCTGGTCTCCTCCCGGGCACATCCTTTTACAGTTGCTGCTTGCCAGTACCCACTGGAGGACTCACTCTAGAAAGATCCAAATTGACAGATGCAAACTCACCTGGGCTTCCCTGCCACTCCTCGCAGACAGATGCAAACTAACCTGGGTTTCCCTGCCACTCCTCGCAGCCTATCCCCTCGCGATAATGTATCTAAGAGAAGAACAAATCCCGTCCCCAAATCACGAGGTGTGATGAAGATCCTCACTAAGGCTGTTGTCTGATGTTGGGGATAGAAAGTGACACAGATATACCTATTGCAAACTTGCCACAAATCTCCTTCCCTCTTGCCCCCAAACCAGCGGCTCCTGGAAACCCAGGGACAGAGGGAGCTAATTGACTCGTTCCTATGTAATGAGTGAATCTATATCATGCAATTCACATTTTCCAACCCTTCGCCACGAGTGATCCTAAAGCCAAGAGAAACAGTAAGGCCATCCTAAATAAGTCCCTAGGATGACATCAAGGATGAGGATGGAGACCTCAGACTCTGCAATCCAATTTACAGGGGATTTTATCTCAATGTCAGACTAGCTATGAAATGTCCCACCTCATCCCGGTGAACTTGGCGTGTGTTGGTAGCAGCACCATGGTGTGGATACGGGGGCAGCTCAGGATTTGTGCACAAGTTCATCCTTTTTCTGCCTCAACCCTAAGACTGTGGGCTCGTTCCTGAGGCTCCTTTTTCCTCCAATTCCTTTTCTGGGGAACTGGGACCATATCTCTTATCATTGTAGGAATGAGAGAATGGTCTGAGGATCTTAGAACACTGCCGGCCAGTAGTAGCAAGCCCTCAATAAATGTTAGTGATCATTATTAGTAGTGATAAACTATTCTTCTGTCACCCAAAGTATCCCAGAAGGATGTATCTTTAGAATGTTTCAATGAGAAAAATGTGTTTTACTTTTAAAATAATTTTGTTTGGCAAACTTTTTAGGAAAAACACTTTAAGTGAGAAATAGCTCTGCAGCTTTCTAGCAAATATGAATTGGAATTGGCTTGTTAGAAAATAGAAATGCCATTTTTATTGCTTTTCCTCACCCACACCATCTAAAGGAACATTTCTTAGCAGCTGTTGCCCAAAGACACATGTCAGACCTAAGATCTAGTGACAACTGTCTCCTCAAAGTCTTGATGTGGGTTCCTAAGAGGGGACATTTCCAATTTTGAAATGAGCCATGTGATTCAAAAACTCCGTGCTTTCCACCAAGTTGATGATTGATAAGACCTTCTCGTTCACTGATCAAGCTTGGTAAAAAGGAAAAACAGAAACTAAAAATACCCTTGGAGTTTGAACTAGGGGCACAGCAAAACCCAGATTTACATATGTGATTACATAATTATATATTTACTTGGTAGGTTGGAGTAAAACTATTCTGAAATCAGGGGATTTTTGTTGTCTCATCTCATAATCATGCTGTTGTTACTACAAAGAACAGAATGATTCTTTGCTGATTTTTTTGTTTTTAATTCAAGGTACTGGTCATTGTACCATCTGTTAATTTTGCACCCTATAGAAAGAACTACCAAGAAGGAAATTCACTTGAAGGTCACATCAACCTTCAGTTTCCAGTAAAATTGAGATGACATTTTCTATGTTGACAAAGTGAAGGAGACATATCAAGTGATGGTCATTCAGGTTCTATTCCTCTCCTTCAGTCGCACTGTCCAGGTGAAGGGGACCTTGGAGTGCCTCACACTAAGTCAGTCCTCCATCTTTCCGTGCCAGGGGATCCTCATGTCATTTTCTTGCATTTGTCAGAAATTGTTGCATTTCTTCTTGAACAAAGTAACTAACAGTCACTAACCTGAAATTTATCCTGCAAGCAAAATGTTATCAAATTGGAAGTATAGGTTTCAAACTTAGTATATGACCTAGTGTGGAGAGTAATAAGAACAGAAAATTTGGGCCCTGACCAGGTAACTCAGTTGGTTAGAGAATTGTCCCGACATATTAAGCGAGGTTGCAGGTTCAATCACCAATGAACCTGCAACCAATGGATACATAAATAAGTGAAACAACAAAATTGATGTGTTTTTTTCTCTCTCTCTCCCCTTCCTCTATCTCTAAAACCAACCAAAAAGAAAAAGAAGAAGAGAATATCCATTTATCTTATTACAAATCTTTTATCTGCACCTAAGGGAGAGGAGTCTTAGCTCCAAGGACCTAAGCTAGTATCCTGCGGAGGCAGCCATTGAATTCAAGATTTTCTTACTAATTTACAAAGTAAAGCCAAGGAGAAAGGTGGTAAGTCATCATTTCATGAAATAATTGGGTCCCATTTATTCTGTCCTTTTGGGTTCTAGTACTTTCTGTGAGTGAGAACTCCGCCCCATACCAGGAGCCCTATCCACCAGAGAAGACAATATCCCATCGCCATTCTCTGTCTGGGGTTTGAATTTCAAGGAGACAGGGAGCAAGAGCAGCAGATGGAGAAGTTGACGGAGTGCTGGCCAGATGTTAGGTGGAGACGCTGCTGGAGTCAAGAGCGATGAGAAGTTTGTTCAGAGGGCAATGAGATGACCATGGCCAGAGGGGCCCATGGAAACCAAGAGCCTGAAATCGCCCCTCTGATTCTCCAGGAGGCGCGGCTCTCGGGCTGCTGGCACAGCTGCGTAACATTTTTACCTCTCTGTCTATTCTTACAATAATCCTCTGCCACCAAATGAGCCTGAATCTCTTGGACCCAAGACAATCAAACACTGGACCATACTTTCTACCAAGAATCCAAGGGCTATGTGGTAATTCAGTGTCTCCATAATATGTTGGGACTTCTGCATGAAGAACCTAGCTGTGTGACCCTAGCAAATCCCCTGAAAGGAATGTGAAGTTCTCTCTTCTCAGTGGGCAAAATAATAAAAATGCAAATCTCTATTCTTCTGGATGTTAATAGACATTTCTTTTCCAGGGGGCGTGGCCTTTGGGTAACGGTACAAAGTAGTATGCTGTTGCTTAAAACTTAAAAGGGAGGGAGGTGCGCAGCTAACAGAATCCAGCAGTGACCGCACAGATTCTCAGGCTCTGCACTGTCATCTCATCTAACCTCACAACAGCCCGTAGAGATGGGTGTTGTCTTATCCCCTTTTTATATTTTAGTGACTAACTGGAAGTCACACAATTAGTAAGTGGGGTTCAAACTCAGTTTTAATTCTGGAGCTTGAGCGCCTAACCAGGGTGCTGTAAGAGGAGAGAGCTCTTAAAAAACACCTGTCCAGGCTCTGGATGGGACATTTTCTGTTCTCAGTAGTGTCTTCCACTAGCAGGTCTAAGAAGCAGCCCACACCCAGCCTCTCTGGGCAGTAACTAGACCCTTTCAGGGAGTGGCCAGCAACACCCACACTGTCTGATGGGACGATGTGTTTTCTGGGCTCCATTAACTCACCTTTTGAATGTTTCAGCCTAGGTTTTCAGAAGTCTCTACCTAGTTTTCACTTTTTGCTTCCAACCCCAGGAGAGAGAAGAAATGCTGTAATATGATTGTTACATATTACACATTAATATAATTAGATTAGACAGGCAGGCACAGCAGGGAAAGGAGCTTTAAGGTACCAGGTTGCTATGACCTTATGTGTTGGTGAGACATCGACAGAAACAAGAACGCAAGCTCCACGGCCAGGTCTCTGTGTGTCTCCACAATGCCGTCGGACAGATGCTCTGGGGACCTGAGGGCAAAAGGTGTCACCCCCGCACCTTGTCCTGCCTCATGGGCAGAAACGCCAGCCAAACTCCATACCTCCGCTCTGTCACGTTGAGGACTTCTCATCAACACACCGGCTCCGGCCCTCAGTCCCAGAACTGAATGGAAGAAATGCGGTAACTCTCTCCATGGTTCACCTTGGGGACGTCTTCATTCAGATGCTTCTGTGTGTTTCACGTGATCCTCCTTACACCCCTGTGGGAGGCCAGGTGGGAAGAACAGTGTCCCAAGCCAACACCTACGTCACCGGGAGGAAACCCAGGGATGTTTCTCTCTCTCTTTGCTGCAGATCACAAGCACTCTCACTCTTTTCGTTGTTTGTAATGCAAATAACAGTTTATTTCAACTTATGTATCTAGCACTGTAGGTTTTCACTGAAGTGTGTTTGCTTTTATACGCATCCTTGCAAGATCTCACTTCCTGCTTAAAACAATGCACCTGTGACCTTGTTTCCGCTCGAGACTGAGACAAACAAGCACAGAGACCAAGAGAGGGGACCAGGGATTTGCAGGGAAGTGTGGGCCACGGGGGTTAGTGTGGGGGAGGGATGGTTTTTAGAATCACCTGGAAAATACATTCAAACCGCCTTTCCCTTACAGTCTCTACCACCCCTCTCCCCCAGGGGGAATCCATGCGACTGAGGGCGCATGGAACCCCGCACATGTGTCAGAGTGGGAAAAAGATCTTGAGTCACTGGATTTCCAAACTTTTCTAACAAAACAGGATGATAGCCAGGTCCCTGGGAATGGGGTCCTCTCGTGGCAGGTGTGATTCTCAGTCCACAAATCAGGGTGTGCAGACAATAGCAAACCAGTATTTTCTAGAAATTTACTCTACTGGACTGGGTGCCTCACTCTCTCCATGCTCCTGAGGTAACCTCTGTCATTCCTGGAACCTCCCCGCCATCCCTCCAGGTCCCGCCAGGTATCTGGCATGCTCTGCAGTGTGAAGTTACCTGTGGAGATGAAGAACTCTGGGATTTGTCCCAGGTTTACACGGAGACTTCCGTTACCTTTGTTCCTATGTCTTTTCAGTACTGGTGGTGCTTTCTGCTTCCAGGTCGCAGCCAAGACAGGAATGTCATGTAAGGTGGCTCAGGGGCCCCGTCTGCGGGGCAGTGCACACGGCGTCTCCTCTATGGGGTCAGCAGCATGCTTTCTGCTCGGTCCCAGGCCTCCCTCCATATCCGTTTCTGCCGCAGGCAACTTCTCTCTCGTCTGGGAAGTGCCCTGTTCCCTTCTGTTACCCTCTTTGCTTCTTATGGGCCCTTATGCCCTTCCTTCTCTGCATACAGTCTAAGTTTGACTATAGGCTCAGGCTTCTGGGAACAAAACCCAGAAATTCTTGGAAGTTACTTCTTTTTGTTCTACCACTGCTCGCTATCCCAGCCCCCAGCAAGGCAATGGAGCACAGAATCAGCTCCAAGTTCTGAGTAGTAGAAAAAAAAAAAATATATATATATATATATATATATTTGTTTATTCAAGATAGATGCTGCTGAATCCCATAAAAGCTGGTAAGAAAATTAAACTAAAAATCATTAAAGGATTGCTAAAGACCCAGTGTGGGCTAGCATGAAAGTGTGAAGGCCCAGCACCCACAAACACAGGGGCGTTTGCACCCCCCTGTGGGCTCTCCTCTGAGAACAAACACCAGGCACTCATGGGGAAGATCAGGAAGAATCCTAAGAAAATGCCCTGTGAAGCGCTAACTGGGGAAGAAGAATAACAGCCCCTGCCCTGATCGCCCTGAGAATTCTCTGTTGTCTCCCCTATCAAACAAAGCCTCAATCTACAGAGGGAAGGAAACAAAAACTGTATGCTGAGGGCACTGGGGAAACTGACTGCAGCTAGGAGGGAAGGATGGGGGTAGCAGAAGTTCTCCCCCTGAGGGAGGAGTGAGGATACTTGCTGGGTCCATGACTACAGTTGGAGAAGGGGCAGGAACACTGAGACCTAGGTCCCCAGTGTCTAAGATGGAGGCTTCACCAGAACAAGAGGCCAACCCTCTCCCATCTCCCACCACCACCACGCTAGGAAGAATTGCAGTTGAATACTGCTGAGAGATACAAGGTGCAGATGCACAGGGTTAGCCCAGATGAAGACCCAAAACCAAGAGGGGAGACAAAAATCAAAGGGTCACTAGAGGAATTAGAAGCCTCTGGAGCCCTGAGAGTAACCATAGCAACAACAAACTTCCAGTCCAATTTCTGACTAGATGCACACAGAATGTCACATTAAAGGCCTAGCAGAAGGAAAGGCATGCTGATTGCTAGGCATAAAATATATTTACTTAGCGTCTGTGTCCTATACAGTATGTCTACCTTTCCACAGAAAGAAATTGCATGGTATACAAAAAAGCAAGAAAAAACACAGTCTGCAAAGACAAAGCAATCCCCCAAACCAGACTCAGACATAGGTTGGACTCAGCAGGCAGGGAGTTTAAGGTTATTATGATTAATATGTGAAAGGACCAAATGGAAAAAGTGGACAAAATGCAAAATCAGATCATTTCAGTGCAGAAATAGAAAGAGTAAGAGAATGGAATGAAATAAAATAACTCAATAACAGATAAGAAGAATATTTATGACAGCTTATCAGTAAAGTTGATGTAGTCAAAGAAACAACCAATGAAGGTGAATGCAGGTCAATAAAATTTACCCAAAGTAAAACACAGGGAGAAAAAAATAGTTAAAAAAATAGAACAAAGTGTGGGACTACATCAAATAGCTTAATGTATGCATAATTTAGACTCTTGAAATTAGAAAAAAGGAGAGAATGCACAGAAGAAATAGTCAAGAAATAATGGCTGAAAATTTTCTAAATTAGTGGCTAATACCAAATCCTATATCCAAAAAGCTCAGAGAACACCAAGAAGAGTTAAAAAACAAAAACAAAACAAAGCAAATAAAACAAAACAAAAAGTAAAACACCAACACATACCAAAGTCAAAGAGAAAATTTTAAAGGAATTCAGAGGAAAAAACACATTACCTACAAAAGAACAAGGATCAAAACTACAGCAGATATTTTATGAGAAATTGTAAACAGTAACAAAGTATTTACATTAATTTTAGACATAGTAGATATTATAATAGAGAATATTATCTGATAGAAAGAGGATTTTACATTATGAAAAAGAAGTCAATTTTCCAAGAAAACATAAATGTTTTAAATGTATATGCACCAAACAACAAGCTTCAAAATACACGAGACAAAAACTGGTAGATCTTACAAGAGAAATAAACAAACCCACAATTTTAGATAAAGACTTTAACATGCCTGCCTCAGATGCTGACAGAGTGAGCAGGCAGAAAAATCAGTAAGGATATAGATGACCAGAATACCATCAACCACCATGTCCCATTTGACATCTACAGAGCACCAAGTCCAACAGCAGCAAAACACACATTCTCAGTTGCACAGGGAATGTTCTCAGACATACAGAACCTCAACAATATGAGAGAATAGAAAATATACAAAGTTTATTCTCAAATCACATAAAATTAAACAAGAAATTAATAATAGAAAGATATCTATGTGGTAAATCCCAAATGGTTAGAGATTGAGCAATATATATCTAAATCACTGGTTCTTAACCTGGGTTCTATCGAACCCTAGGGGTTCAATGAGTCGGTCTCAGGGGTTCGGAGAAGCCTCTGCCACAGAGGCCAGAATAAAGTAATACTGTAATTTGTTGTGAGTTCATGCACTTTGTTGGTTTTGTTCTTTGAGCAAGGTGATGTTCATGCATGGCTCATTTTGTGCACCAGTAAAAAAAACATGTCTTGAATTTGGGGAAAAAAATCATATTTTATTTATCACTAAAGAAGGGTTCAGTGAATGCGCATATGAAACTGGTGGGTTCGGTACCTCAAAAAAGGTTAAGAACCACTGATCTAAATAGTCCATGGGTCAAAGAGTTAGCCTTCAGGGAAGTGAGAAAATGTTTTGAATTAAATGCAAATGAAAGTATAATATATCAAAAATTTGTAGAGTGCAGCCAAAACATCTTTAGATGGAAATTTATAGCATTTAATGCATGTATTAGAAAAGAGCTATTAAAAGACCTAAATTCAGTGACCTATTCTTTCTCCATAAGAAATTAAAGGGCAGCAGATGAAAGACAAGAAAATAGAATAGAAATTAATAAAATTAAAAATACAAAAATAGACATTAAATCAATTAAACCAAAAGATGATTCTTTGACTGAGTTATAATATTGATAAGCTGCTGGTCAAGCTGACCAAGAGAAAGACACACTTTACCAATATCTGAAATGAAAGGAACGTCACGACCAATCTCACAGGCATTAAAGCATAATAAGAGAATTACTACATCTACATTCATAAATTCACCAATTTAGATAGAATGGACCAATTTCCTGAAAAGCACAAACCACTAAAACTTTCTCAATAAGAAATACTTAACCTAAATAGTACTATATCTATGGAGGAAATTGAATAAATAGTGTAACCCCGCACACACAAAAAACCCCAGATGGGTTCACTAGTAAATTTGGTGAAACACGTAAGAAAGAATGTCAGTTATACACCATATTGTTCAGAATAGAAAAGGGAAGGGAATATTTTTTCAACTCATTTTATGAAATCAGCATTATTCTGGGCCCAGACCAGACTATCTATTGTAAGGAAAGAAAACTATAGACCCAGATACCTCGTAAATATAAAGGCAAAAAGCTCAACAAAATTCGAGCAAATTGAATTGAGCGATATATAAAAAGGATAATACGTGGCCATAAATATATAAATGAATAAATATATGTAAAAATAAATAAATAAGTAAATAACTATATACATAATCATAAACAAATAGGCCAGATCCCAGGAATACAATGCTGGTTCGAATTTTAAAATCAAACAATATACATTCATGATTTCTACAGCCTTAAAAAAAAGTTACTCAATATGGATTATAAACCTAAACGTAAAACTATAAAATATTTAAAAGTGAACAGCAAAAAGCATGTGTTATCTTGAGTCTGGCAAGGAGGTTTTAGATACCAAACCAAAAGCATAATCCATGAAAGAAAAATGGGTGAGTTGGATTTTATTTAAGACCTAAGTCTTTTCTCTGCCAAAGATATAGTTAAGAAAATGAAAATTCAAGGCACAGTCTGGGGGAAAAAATTTACAGATCATGTATCTGACCAAAATTTGTATCCAAAATTAATAATATCTTCAAATTCAACAATCAGGAAAGAGACGATCTAATTTTTAAACTGGGCAAAAGATCTAAACCAATACTTCACCAAAGAAGATAACGGAGGCAAATTAGCGTATAAAAGATGCTCAACATCATTTCCTATCAGGAAAATGCAAATGAAATCAATGGTGTGCTAGCATGACACATTTATTAGGATTGCTGAACTAAAAAGTATCCTGACGGGTACCGAATTCTGGTGAGACTGCTGAGCAACTGGAACTCTTTCACTGCTGCTGAGCATGCAGAATAGTACAGCCATGGCCAAGCACAGCAATAGTCGTTTCTCATGGAGTTATATGGATACTTACGACATGACCCAGAAATCCCACTCCTAAAGATTGCAACTCCAAACCTATTTTTTTTACACAAAAACTTCTATAAGAATGTTTATAACAACTTTATTCATGATTGTCCCAAACTGGAAACAACCAAGATGTCCTTCAACAGGGTAATGGTAAGTGAACTGAACATATCTGTAACAGACTATTACTCAGCAACAACCATGAATGAGCTGTTGACTCACGCACAATAACATGGGTCAATCTTAAGTACAGTCTGTAAGTGAAAGAAGTCAGACCCCAAACGCTACCTATTGTATAATTACAGCTTTATAATATTATGGAAAAGGTACCTTTTTAGGGATAGAAAACAGGTTGGTGGTTGCCATGTGTTAGGGGTGAGGTTTTCTACAAAAGGACCACGCTGGGTAATTTTTAGAGTGACGGAATGTTCTATATGGTACAGGGGTGTGGATACATGACTCATATATTTATCAAACTCCATAAAACTGTACATTACAAAGAATGGACTTTACTGTGTGCACATTCAAAGGAAATAAACCAGGATGTCAGAGAGATTCCAGAAGGAAATGCAGAATAAAACGATTTGCTAAGTAGCAACTTTTAAGGAGTGTCAAAGAGTAGAGAAGACAAACAGCAATAATATACTGTCATCACTTCAAAAAAGTTGGTATGTAACTTCACTATTGTCCACTACAATGGATGAAGGCTGCTAAGGTGACTCCTGACCAGCAAGACCTGTGTTTGCCTCCCCCTGTAGGCGGGAGGGGTACAGTACAGTGTTTCTCAAGCGTGAGAAACAGACAGACCCCCTTTTAAGGAGGAAAACCAGATTGTCAGCTCATAATGCTGATGTCTTTAATCGTCTTGTTCTAAGAACAGGTGTAAGGATGTAAATATATGTCTGTGCTGATAATTTTTTACAGCTCTGAAACCATAACAATTAAAAGTTAGAAGTAGAACCACAACCCCAACAAAGCTCAATGTAGTAACATTAAATTGATAAAACCAAATCACTGCTCACGATGTGGTCGGGTCTTTTGAGGTGGGCAGGCCTGATGACAGCTGGGACTGTTCCATGTTCTTGCCTTATCGTCTCAATTTCAGAAACCTCCTTTTTACAGCACATCTTGGGGTCATAGAAGATGGCTCGAAGGGGTTGAAAATCACTTCCCAAATTGACACTACCCCAACTACTACTAGACCCTGTTATAATTTTTCTATTCCCATTTGCACCTAGCCTGTAACAAATGAAATTTAAGTTAAACTTGGTCCTTGTCCTCCAAGGAGCCTAAGTGTGAAGACATCACAATAATGCAGATGGACAGAATTCATCTCATTTTGAGGGGGAAAGACTACTGACTTTGAGTGAAGGCTTTGCTATATTTGTCCTGAGTCTTTACCTACTTTAGAATATCTGACAAGAGGAAAATGCAAACACCACCCTCAGGTGAGATTCCAAAATCTTATACTCTACACTGATCTGTTTTGAACTATTTGGAATACCCTAAGGGTACCGGGATACTTTCTACTGTGCTTTCAAGGCTGAAAAAAAAATCACTGATAGGTGTGTAGCACCCATAACTCATCAATTTAAATAGACATGTTTAAAACATCATTTGACACCTGATTCTGTAGGTTACCTGTGCTTTGGAGAGATCTGCGTCATAACAGTGAAGAGTCAAGTGTTCATTCTGTTCTGGAATAATGTTTGCTGTATTTCAGTGGGGCAGTCAGTGTTTGCCCGAGGTTGACCCATAGCAAGTTGGGACTGGACTCGAGGTGGGTCAGGAAAAAGGCACCACCTGGCATAGTTCTCTGCAGTGCTGAGCACGGCTCCTTGTTGGGCAGCTCAATAGACCAGACAGTCAAAGACCTCCCCGCACCTCTCCGGGCCTCGCACGGGCCTCCAACACCACGCCTGAGCAACAGCGGCAGGGAAGCTGACACCTGCGTGGTGGTGGAGCAAATCCTGATCACCGCACAGGCCAGCTTTTTGTCCTTGGACAAATCACCAGCCTCCCTGTGCTCACAGGTGAGGTAATAGTGATGAGGCTCAAATGAAGAGACGCGGGGAACATCCTAACAGAAATACTGTACTAGGACGATCTACTCTATAAATGTCAGCTGTTATCACTGTCACCCTCAGCCCATTGGTTTGGAATCACCCATCTCCTCTTCTTGCTTTAAACTCAGCTGTCCCCTGAACTCTCGGAAGGCGGGGAACGTCCCTTCTTCCCCTCTGTCCCCGCAGCCCTGAGCACACAGCACTGGATCTGGGGGCTTCGGACTGAAGAGAGGGGTTAGGGTTGGAAAATTGTTCTGGAGAGAGCAACCGAGCAAAGGGACAAAGGTGAGTCATTTTCACTTTGGAGTGGAGGATAATCAATACCTGTGTGCCACCTCCAAGCCAGGCTCTGTGCCCAATACACGTCATCTCAGCTGCCGCTTCACAAACCATTCCTCACAGTCACGTTAGGACTTAGGTGGACGGCGCTGGCGGTTGTCACGACCGCTGGTTTCCTCTGCTGCCAGGCAGATCTGAATGCTCCCAAGCAAACCCTTTTCTACAAAGCCTTACCTTTGGTGCTGGACCTGTTTATGATCTGGGTGTTGGATAGACACCATATGTATCATCTTACAATTTGCACACTTTATACATCAAAACAACATTTTAAAAAGCCCTTTGCCCATCAATAGCGATTCAATCTGACATCTGTTTATAAAATCACCAAGGAAGTCCTTTCCTTGGCACTGTAGCACCTTCTCAGAGGGAATCTGTTAGTCACTTGAAAGAGGCAAAAATCAAGGTTTCAAAACATTTTGAGAGCGTTCAAAATAAATGTTCAGATAATTTGACCACCAGAGGGCGCCAACATAGCCAGAATAATAGGAATAGACTGATCTTCGCAAGCCACCAGTCAAGCTTCTCACACAGGGACTACAGAGTTGCAGCACAAACAGGTATCAATGTCTTCGGTCCTAGGAGGACACGGGAAAATTTAATTCATGGCTTTATTTTCCTCCTCAGCTGTACACATGTTTTAATAAGAAAAGATGACTCTTATTATTAACAGTCATAAAGGCCTAGTAAGGTGATGGACACAAAGATGAGGACAGTGCACCTTTGAAAACTACTTTACAGATTAGGAAGATTCTTCAAATAGAGAAGTAAGCGCTGGCAATTTTTCTCCTTCCAACAGGAATTTCATTTTTAAATACAGTTTGTGCCTGTTGGAGATGAAAGGAACAGTAAGTTCCTATTGTATCGAGGTAGGGCAACCACCAGCATGTATGCAAATTAGAAAAAGGCGCAGCTGTCGGTCCGGGGCGTGGCTTGGCGTGCAGAGTATGGGATGAATTTCAGGCTCCCTCTCCCGTATCAGGCGACTCTGGACTGGGACAACCGCACGTCGTATGGCAGCCCAAGTTGGGGCCGTGGTGGCTCCCAGGGGATGCTTGGGGGAGTGTTTAACCCCCCTCTACCCAGTTCTTTGATAAAGACAATGATATTTTCTTAATCTTATGTAAAATCAGCTCCAACACACGTAGCCCACCTGCCCCCTTTCGACCAGAATTCTGATCTTAAGTGTTTTCTACAGCGAAATTCTGGATCCCACACCGAGCTATGGAAAGGCGAATTTTCCATCCCGTTCTCTGTTTCCAGTCCACCCAGCTGGAAGGGCCTTGCTCACTTTCTCCAGGTTGCTTTCTTTTTTTCTTTATAATTCCCATTTCCTGATCACTCCCCAGCCCCTGAGTTTCCTAACCTCATTTTTTTTTTCTCATTGGCGAAAATTTTTCTAACAGGAAACTTGAAACCAGGCATTCATGTAAACACCTTACATGTGACTATTTCTCAGTCATTACCTTATTTGGCCCAACAACAACACGTAACCCCTGTGATCACTTTGTCTTTCGGAAACAGTTTCTTCATGTGGCTTTGAGGACTGCTCCTTCTCAGCCTCCTGAATGGATTCATCCTCCTATTCCTGATTTCTAAGTGTGGATAATCAAGAACCAGCCTCTCCTCTGCTCTGTCTACACCATTGCCCCGGCTTCTCACACGATCACAAACAGCTCTCAAGTCCCCACCTCCACTCGCCTCTGCCCTGCCCTGTAGACTCATACTCAGCTGCCTTCTCAGCATCTCCAGCTGAACGTTCAAAGGCGTCTCAGACGTGGCATGCCTAAAAGCAGACGCTTATTTCGGCCCCCGCCTCGTGCTCCTCGCTCAGTCCTTCTCACCTGAGCGCATGGCAACTCCTTTTCCAGTTGCTCACGGCTCAGCCTGGGCGTCACGCCAGGCCCATCTCTGCTTCTCGCTCGCCCCTCAGCAAATGCTGCTGGCTCCAGGTCTGAGTTGTGTCCCGAATCGGATTACCTCAGATCACCTCCTCAGCGATCACGCAGGTCTACAGCAGTGTCACTTGGTGGCCCGGATTCTTGCAACAGTCTTCTAATTGACCCCCCTGGTTCTGCCCTTCCCGTGCTCTCCCCTCTCCGGCCCAAGCCGCTGTTCTCCCGCAAGGCGAAAGCAATCCCAGGCGACCCTCAGCGAGATGGTCACCTACGTGAGATCATGCTTCATCTGGCCTGCTGCACGGCATGATCCTCCAGGCGCGCGAGAGGGCCTGCACGGCTCCCCCGTCACCCCCTGCGGTGCTCCTGGGCACCGCTCCAGTGTCCCTGTCCTTCGCGCCTTGAACAGCGGGACCTGCTCTCACCTCCAGTCCCTGTGCTCGATCTCTGGCCTCTCTGTCAGAGACATCCTTCCTTTCCACGTCCTATCCTTGCGCCTCAACTCCTTTAGCGTCTGTTCACATGCCATCTGTTGGACAGGCCTTCCCTAGGGTCACACTCTATTCAACAACACGGCACTCCCACCATCCCCTCGCCCTGGCCTGCATGGTTTCCCTTCCAAGAACACCACAGCACTTCTCTCCACTCCACGTGTGTGTGCTGGGTACATACATGTACACACACATATGGTATTTATATTTGTGTATACACACGAGGGTGCGCGTGATCGCTGTGGGTCTTCCCCCACAAGAGCGCAAGCGCTATGACAGCATTTTGTTCCATTCACGGTTATATCTCGAGTGCCTAGGGTCAGGCCCAGCACTTGGCTGGTGTTTGATAAATATTTGTCAAGTGAATCTAGGCAGTTGATATACTGACTAAAGTCACATGCAAGATATGAAAGAAAATATTGTATTAGAATTTGACTTAAATTTTCTTGTGTTGTCCAAGCAGAATTGGGCATCTTGAAAAGAAATAGTGTTTCCCAATGAAGCCCAGGGAAGCCACACATTTGGTGAAAACTGGAGTGAAATGTGCCATCTCTATGCTCGGTAGGTAGATTGCCTAAAGCAAATTGGGCAAAACAGAAGCTACAAACTGACACGGCTTAACCCCTGTTGGCCTTATGTTGAGTCAGAAAATATTATATTTACTACACATTTGTTTGTTTTTACCAATTGCTAACAAGTTATATTACTAAACAGGATTTGTATACATATTATATGGCCATTTAAATGAGTATATTATGCATGTCGGGGTTCACTATTGAGGATGCTGAAGAATTCAGGCAGATGTCTCGTGAAGAAATATTCATCAGAGAAGTCCGAACTGTGTTTCCATTGATCACCCTATTGTGAAAGCCAAGTGTTTACGTAGATTCCTTAATGTGAGCTGTTAGCATGTTAAAGTATATTTACTGAAATTGAATACATGATTTAAATAACATAAAGTTTAAATTTACTTATGAAAATCAAAAGATAAATCCATGGAAAAGAGGGTATAATTAAGAAAAATTGTTGTACTTAAAAAAAAACAAAACAAAACACACTAATAGCTCACCTGGTTTAGTAGTCTAAAGCAGCAATTTTCAACCGATGTGCTACAAGAATTTTTAAAACATGCACTACCTGGCCCTGGCTGGCTGGCTCGGTTGGTTAGAGCATTGTCTTGTACACAAAGGTTATGGGTTCAATCTCCGGTCAGGGTACATACAAGAACAGATCAATGTTTCTGATTCTCTATTTCTCCCTTCCTCTCTCTCTAAAGTAACTTTTTAAAAAACATGTAATATCTGACTATTAATCAGGGGCACTGACTTCTTTTCCCTTTGACGGTCAAATAGAAAAATAACAAGAACAACACAACAACAGCCATCTGGTGTGAAGCCCTGTTTGAACCATAAATATACAGGTCATATAATACAGTTACATTTTGTTGGTCATGTTGCATAATAAGGTTTCACCTGATTTGTTAATTCTTGGTACCAGAAATCCTTATATGCAAGGTTAGGTACCTGATGTTTTAAAAATTGGGTTGCTTTTTGTTGTTGAGTTGCAAGAGTTCTTTATATAAGCAGGATATTAAACTCTTATCAGATTTATGATTTGCAAATACTTTCTCCCATTCTGTATGTTGCCCTTTCACATTCTTGATAGTGCTCTTTGATGCACAGATGTTTTAAATTTCTATGAAGTCCAATTTATCTATTTGTTTTATTACACATGCTTTTTGTGTCAAGTCTAAAAATCCATTGCCAAATTTATGCTAATACTTAAATTCATACAGAACTGCAAGGGACCCCAGAAAGTCAAACACGTGTGTGTGTGTGTGTGTGTGTGTGTCTGTGTGTGACAGAAACAGAGAGAGAGACAAATAGGGACAGACAGACAGTAAGGGAGAGAAATTAGAAGCACCAATTATTTGTTGCATCACCCTAGTTGTTCATTGATTACTTTCCCATATGTGCCTTGACTGGGGGCTACAGCAGAGCGAGTGACCCCTTGCTCAAGCCAGTGACCTTGGGCTATGAGCCAGCAACCTTTGGACTCAAACCAGCAACCACGGAGTCATGTCTATGATCCCATGCTCCATGCTCAAGCTGGTGAGCCCATGCTCAAGCTGGATGAGCCTGTGCTCAAGCCGGTGACCTCAGGTATCTTTCCTGGGACCTCTGCATCCTAATCCAATGCTCTATCCACTGCACCATTGCCTGGTCAGGCAAAGTTAAACATTATTTTAAAATAAAAAACAAACTTGGGGTACTCATATTTTTCCTTTTTAAAACGTATCACAAAGCTATAGTAATCAAAACAGTGTGTTACTGACATAAAGACAGACATATAGACCAATGGAGAAGAACTGAGACTCTAGAAATAAACACAAACATCTATGGCCAATTGATTTTTGACAAGGATGTGAAGACTGTTAAATGAGGGGAATTTTTTTTTATAACAAATGGTGTTGGAACAACTGAATAACCAAAAGCAAAAGAATGGAGCTACACCCCTACCTCACTCCATAGACAAAAACTACTCAAAATAAATCAATGATCTAAAACAATAAAAATATTAGAATAAGACATAGAGGTAAATATTCACTATGGATAATTTAAATCCACAGTGGAGATAATTCTCCACTCTAGTTAAAATGGCTTATCTTCATCATAACTTTTGCCCAAAGACTGTGAAGATGATAGCAATGCTGACAGACTTGAGATTTATCTCCTTTCATTCCCCTATCCATTAGGATAGATACTTCATGAGAAATATCCTTGAAAGTCATCAGAAAGAAGACAAAGAATCAAGTGCGTAGGCTAATCCTAACAAAAAGTACAGCTGAGCATGCGCAATAAAAAATAAAACCCAAATACACAAGTTAAACCAAAAGTACCCTTTGGCTTCTAAATTCTTTTTTAGGTTCATTAATTCTTCTCTTCCATCTCCTCTGTGACCCAATAATTTTATTAGGAGTCGTTAATATAGTGGCTAAGAACACAGACCCTTGTTTTTTACTTAATCTCTCTCTATGGCTCAGCTCCCTCATATTTTAAATGAGAATATTAGTGCCTACTTCATGGGATTGTTCCGTAGTACATAGTAAGCACTTCTTCAGTGTGTGCTATTATTTCTAGGACTGACAGAGGATGGATTAGGCAAGAGAGGTATTTCTATGCTTCCCAAAGTACTGGTCCATGGTTATTTATACAGTTGCTAGGCAAAGAGCAGTTTAAACGGTGGCCTAGATCATGTGCCTTGTAAACCTCCAACTACAGGGACTGAAACTGACCAGGAACCGCAGCTGCTGCTGTGCTCTGAAATCCACCACCACGTGTGCCCAGAGGCCTTGCTCCCCACCAGCTGCTCCGAGCCACTGACTAAATGTTGCCGGCATGCTAAGGGCTCCTGGGAGGCACAGGACTCCTCTTCTGGTCAATTTTGGGTCGGGTACTCACCGAAAACCTTGTTGAAGCTTCCTTAGTCTGAAGGACAAACTAGACCCTCCACCTGTCCTCACTCTGGGTCAGTCTCGCCTCATGGTCTGAGGCTTCCGCAGCCCTTCCTGACTTCCTCCCAATTTCTTCTCATGCTTTTAATCCCATCTCAGCTCTCTTAGAAATGATCCTAACCCATATCCCACCTTGGTTCCCAAATGTGCTTAATGCTTTCTCAACTCTGAGCCTCTGCCGAGGCCTCTTCATTGGGACAGCACTCCCCCCCGACCATGTGTGCCTATTGGGTCCCACTTGTCATTCAGCATGCCCCTCCAATGTCACCTTCTCTAGGCCTTTCAAGGCCTGCCAGCCAGGTATACTCTTTCCCTTCTGTAAAGCTCCAGGACTCTTGACTTTGAGGGAATATATATATATACACACACAGAGACGCTTATCATTAGCAATAACTATTTCTTACATTAAATCCTCCAAAGTCCCCAGCTTGTATGGAACAGACACTCAACATTTGTAGAATGTAACTGGCAAATTGGGAGGAATTTTATTCTAGTGAATTTAATTTTTAACAGTAAGGATTTATGATAGCTCACATCCATTTGGCTTGAGGTAGCAACAGTGAACTCGAATGAATAAAAAAAAAATCCTATGTATCAGAGCACTTAGGGCAGAACATAGCATGTAGTAACTCAGTTTTAATACCTGCCAAGGCCCTGGTTCAGTAGTCAAGTGTCAGCCCCGCGTGTGAAAGTCTCAGGTTTGATTCCTGGTTGGGGCACACAGGAGAAGCAACCATCTGCTTTTCCACCTCTCCCTTTCCTCCACCTCTATCTCTCTCTTGCCCTCCTGCAGCCATAGCTTGAATGGTTCAAGCAAAGTCGACCCCAGGCGCTGAGAATGGTTTCATGGCCTCACCTCAGGTGCTAAAATAGCTCAGTAGCCAAGCAACAGAGCAGGGTCCCAGACAGGTCGAGCATCACCTGGTAGGGGGCCTGCTGAGTGGGTCTTGGACAGCTGGGCACATGCAGGAGTCTGGAGTCTGTCTCTGCCTTTCTGCCTCTCACTTAATACAAAACAAAACAAACAAAAATATCTGCTAAAAATTCATCATCAAATTTGGCTCATATTTTTTCTCCCTAAAGAGGGATGACATGAAATTCTCAAACAGTTTTGGGTTTGTCTGTGTATATGAATGTGGACCAGGGGCCAAGAAAAAGAGCTGTAAACTAATGGTTCCTTCTCTAACAAAGGGCTCTCGCCCTAAAGGCTGGTAAGGCCAACATTCCTCTCCCTGGGCTCCTTTAGAAATGGAGAAGGGCCTGACCAGGTGGTGGCACAGTGGATAGAGCGTCGGACTGCAATGTGGAGGACCCAGGTTCGAGACCCCAGGGTTGCCAGCTTGAACGCGGGCTCATCTGGTTTGAGCAAAGTTCACCAGCTTGGATCCAAGGTCGCTGCCTCGAGCAAGGGGTCACTCGGTCTGCTGAAGGCCCGCGGTCAAGCACATATGAGAAAGAAATCAATGAACAACTAAGGTGTCGCAAGGAAAAACTGATGATTGATGCTTCTCATCTCTCTCCGTTCCTGTCTGTCCCTATCTATCCGTCTTTCTCTGACTCTCTCTCTGTCTCTGTAAAAAAAAAAAAAAAAAAAAAAAAAGAAGAAGAAGGAAAAAAGAAATGGAGAAGGGAGGTCCTGCCATTCTAATGAATTTCCAGAGGGCAAGGTACAGATATAGTAACATGACAGGGCATGGATGAGCTCAGTCTGTGGAGAGATCTCCTCACATATGTCTGGTCCTCTATGGTCCTTATTGTGGTTGACTTTTATCAAGTGTACGTTATTCACTTTTAATCCTCACCACGGACCTATCCTGGTATAGGACAGGAAATTGAGGCTCGGTGACCAAGTCACACTGCCAGGTCACTGACCAAAGTCCTTGAGAAGTTTATTGTTTGTATCTGAAAGATCTGTGTGTCATATAAATAGTATTTCTTTCCCCAGCCTCCTTCCATTTTTTTGTTGTTGTTGGGTTTTTTGTTTGTTTATTTTTTGGCAATGTTCTTGGGCAGCTCAGCCCAAGGAAACTGTCGTGGGGTTGAAGGCAAAGGTTAGCCTCTAGCCAAAGTACCAACTCAATAGCTGCAGGTGAAGGCTGTGACTCCTTCACTGTGACTCTCTTAACTATTTCCGGTTAAGAACACAGCACTCGGTAAGACCTTCGCAGGTGGAAAGCGGAAAGAGCGCAGCTAGTGCAAGGATCAAGTAGCACCTGCTCGAGCAAGCACTTATTAATGATTTAACAAGGGCAACCACACAGGGCAAGGCTGCTTATCCCTGCCCTTGTTTTTCTCACTAACAGACCCGGAGTGTGTCCAAGATGGACGGGTCCCTCAGAGAGGAGGAGGAGGAGGACGACACCTTCACCAACATTTCTCTTGCAGACGACACAGGTAAGGGAGAACCTGCTGGTTGCTGACACATACACTCCAGCCACGGCTCAGCAGTTTTTAAAAAATATAAATTTTATTACTTTTATTATAATGGCAAAATATACTCATTGTAGAAAACTTGAAAAAAATATAGCTACAAAAATTAGACAAAAAGTTTTTAAGAGCTATTTTTTCTTTTTTCCTTTCCGATTAAGTGACTATTTAAAAAGTTCCCATGGTTGTATTGCATGTACTTTGCAAAATAAATCAACACATGAAAATATAAAATGTTTTATTTTCTAAAAGCACAGGAAACATGACTTCAAAGTTGTTACTAAAACAACCTGTGATGTTATCATCTTTTGTTCAATTAGTCAATTTCTTCTCTATTCTGTGAAATAATTTTATCATTTCTGAAGAATGAACTGGAATACATTGCAATTTACTTTAAGAATTGTTTCAGAAAATGTCAGGTTTTTAAGCAAGGACAAAGTTTGCTGAATTGAACACAAGAAGGACACAAGCAGGGGTTGAGGAGGCTCCGTAGTCCTGAACTGCTGACAGAAGGATCCCGGAGGAATTAACCATGCTGAATTGCACAGTGTTAACTGGAAACACTTCAAACCTATAAGCACCCACATCTTGGGTGTGTGTGTGTGTGCGTGTGCGTGCTTGACACTGTTTTGTATTCAGTTCCCTCAGCACAACCCTAGGAGGAAGCCGGGGCTGCTGCTAAGCAATGGGGGTGGCTGATTTTGATGAACAGAGAGTAGAGCATGAATATTTAACATCAATTGCTCTTTCATATAGCCACGCTTCTCCACTTGCTCCCTAAATGTCCAGATTCAAAAAGCCTCTTTCTACAGCCTGGCCAGACAATTAGCACAAGCTCCCCCGCCTGGCACCGCGTAAACATGCTGGGGGCTTTGGAAATCAAAGAGGAGCATTTTTCGCTTTTGTGCGGTAAGAAGAGAGACAGGGCTCTGGGGCTGCTGGAGCTATGAGGTACCCTCGGCCTTAACATGCTCCCACCAGGGCGGTTTAGAAAATGACAGAGTATCAGAAGGTGGCGAGGGAAGGAAACAAAGCCCAAGGGAAGGCTGTTTCTGAGCGTCCGGCAGGAGCGTGGGCGTGTGGAGCCCTGTGTGCGTGTGTGGGCAGGTGCAGCTCCCACGCAGTGCGCGAGCTCCGAATCTGCTCCCCCACCAGGATTCTTGCTCCATTGTTACACTGCTGAGCGCGCCTGAAAGTGGGACGCGTGGTGTAGCTGAGCAATGGGCAGTTCTTCAACCACGCTCGGCCCCAGCCCCAGGCTCCGCCTGAGCCCTGCCCTCCACATCTCCTCTTCGTCCGTTTCGGCCTCCCTCACACATGCAGCATACACAACAGCAGAGAAGGGCGGGAGACTTGAACTCAGGTCCCGTCGACTGCCAGCGCCTGTCGGGGTTGCTTGTTAAGTGAACCTGAGGGCGTGGGCAGAAAGGCTGAATGAGCTAGGACGGGGTAAGCGGTCTCCCTGGGCTGGCAGAAACAGTGGTGGCAGCCCAGCGACGGTGTCCGTGGCTCCTGCTCACACTCACCACCTCCTCATGCTGAGTTAGATGACTCACAGACTCTTAGGGCACAAAAGGGCCTTATGGGATGGTGGTCCGGTGTGGTGACCAGTGGTAGGCCCAGGCACTAGTACTGATGTGTGCCCTTTCAGCATCCGGAGAGGTCAAATAGAAATTGTTCATTTACTCATAACAACAATGAACTGAAACATCATGTGTTTTGGCTTTTTGAGATAACTGTATAAATTTGATGTGATAGCACTGGTTTGCGTTGCTGATAAGAGATTCTTGGTCTTTGGTGAATACTACTAGAAAAAGTATTAGGAAATTAATGCAGCTTGTTTAATAGACATCATGAAGTCTAGGCGAGAGCAAAGCATTAAAAAGGTATTGCTTGTATTATAAAAAGTTTAGTCTGATTTCTTTTCTTTTTGTTCTATATTATATACTAGCTGTACCTGGCCACACATTGCTGTGGCTCAGTCTGGTTAAATAGAAAAGAAAGAAAAGAGAAAGCACATGTTTGTAATATGTTTAATTTCACAATGCTGGTGGGTATACAATATTTTTTGTTGTTCCATTGTCTGTGCAGATATAGAGATTGATTTACTGACTCTAAAACATGCAACATATAATTGTCCATATGAGAGCGTGTGTTGCTTTTACATCCAACAGATGGCGCTGTTTTTCACAAAAACAGCGTGTTTTGCCTGTCACAGGTTTCAGGTATGACACTTATACAATAGTAGGTGTATAAAAACGCACATATTTGAATGCAACGTTTTGTCAAAATTTCAAAGCAATTGGTGAAGAACTTTTGGATAATTAAGATTTTGAACAAACAAACATTTACATTTTTATTTATATAGATTACTATATAGTGAATATTTAGGTATATAATATATATGTAAATACACATGCATATACACACATATTTTAAAAAGAGGCCCAGAAAAGTTAAGTGCCTTGCTCAAGATACACCCTGGCTAGCTCTGTGTTGTATTTGAAATGGCTAGGTACAGAGGCTACTGTATAAGGATAATTCATTTTTATTTCTGAACACACAGTCAGGCCTCAAGTGCCCTAATGCTGATTCCCAGTGTGGGTGTCTTTATCCCCACCCACCCAATCCCACCCTGTATCATCACACTGCTTCTTTTCTTACTCAGAGGATAGCAAGAGAAAAGAGAAGAAAACATTAGCTAACCCTGAGGAAAGGTTTGTTTGGGAAGAGGACTGAAGGTATTAAACTTCAGCGTATTTCAGGGTTCATTTATTTAAGTGACCCCATGTCCTGTGAGTCTGGAGGCATGTGAACTGGCAGGAGCAGCTCTCAGTTCCTCGAATCGCAAATCAGTTGTGCTCCATGAAGTCATTTGTAGGTTAATTGTATGGATTTCAGACCAGATACCTGCATAGAAACAAGGTTGCATATGATAGGATTCTTGACCAGTTTTAACCCCCCGATGCCCAATCTGTGTGCCAAAGTGCCCCAGGGAAGTACAGAAAACCCATGGGGGCTCTGCGGGGCGCCTCCACCTCTGTCAGACGCTGGAAATGAACAGCTACATGCTGTCCAGTTTCACGTTAGATGAGCTATACACTTCTTCAGTGCCATCTCTTTCTATGCTGGGTTTTCTGTGGTGGCTGTGACCGAGTCAATGGAGATAGAACAGCTAATGGCCGTATCAGTTTGAGAAGACGGGAGAATTTGTGAAATGCTTAAGAGGCACGTACGTCCCACCATTAAGTACAGTGCTACCTTGAGATACGAACAGACCAACATACTTTTTTAAGATATGAGCTGCGACTCGGTCCATATTTTTGTTCAAGATCCAAGCGAAATTCCAAGATACAAGTCGTGATTCAGGAAGCTGCCGCTAGTTGGTGTGTTGGCTCATGGGTCCAGTACCGGCGGTTTGATAAAGGAGTTGACTAACTTACGAGCTCAGTTACAAAATGAATTAAATTCATATCTCAAGGTACCACTGTAATTGTGGGTTTTTTAAAGAATGAAATTAAAAAATTGACATCTCTTTCAGTTCAGGTGTAGTATTTTTTCAAGCGCTTACTAAGTTTGAAGGATACAAATACTTGTATGAAGACGTTTGGACCTAAATACTTCCTTCATGGAACTGTTTGGTATTTCTCTGGGGTTTGGAGCATTGTGAAAAATGACTTAGACATAAGGGCACCAGAGAGTCTCTGGTCTTAGCTGCAACTGGACTGGTCTCCCTTCTGGCTGGGAGACATGGTGCACAGCAAACGTTTGATAGTATCGGTCTCTCTTTCCTTCCTGTGTTTCAGCTCTCCTGGCTCTGATGCTACCACGCTGCTCGGGTTCTCTCTTCATTCTCTTCTTTCATTTGCTTCCCTAAGAGTCGGCCCTTGGCCTACTTTTCTCCTCTCCAGACACAGGCTCAAGATGATCTCATGGATGCCTCCGAGTTCCATTCTCTCCGCCCATGCTGCAGAACAGGGACTCTGAGACTGAGCTTACATATTCAACACCCGCAGGGCCAGGCAGTGTATTTGTGGGACAGAGGCAATGGTATACCATAATTTATTTCATTCAGTTTTTTCAGTTTATTGGGTTTTCATGCGTCTTTAAAAAAATTTTTTTTAACTTTAATGAAGAACACTTAACATGAGACATACCCTCTTAACCGTTTTTAAGTGAACAATACAGTATTATTAACTATAGTCGCAATGTTATGCATTAGACCTCTAGAATGTCTTCATTTTGCACACCTGAAATTTTATACCTGTTGGTTAGTCACTGTTCCTTCTCTGCCAATCAGCGTCTGCAACCACCATTCTATTCTTTGCTTCCGTTGAGTCTATTTTAGATAACTCATATCTCATAAAAGTGAAATCATACACTATTTATTCTTCTGTGACAGGCTTATTTCACTTAATAAAATGTCCCCAAGGTTCATGTTGCGGCATATTGCAGGGTTTCTTTCTTTTTTAAGTTGTAATAATAGTCCACGTGTATATATATCCCATTTTTGTTTATCCATTAATATGCTGATGGACATTTCGGTTGCTCCGACATCTTAGCTATTATGCATGGTTCTGCAATGAACATGCGAGTGCCAATATTTCTCTAACATCCTGATTTCAATTCTTTTGGATAAATATCCAGAAGTAGGATTGCTGGATCACATGGTAATTCTACTTTTTTAAATTTTGAGGAAACTCTATACCAGTGGTTCTTAACCTGGGTTCTATCGAACCCTAGGAGTTTGATGAGTCGGTCTCAGGGGTTCGGAGAAGCCTCTGCCGCAGAGGCCAGAATAAAGTAATACCGTAATTTGTTGTGAGTTCATGCACTTTGTTGGTTTTGTTCTTTGAGCAAGGTGATGTTCATGCATGGCTCATTTTGTGCACCAGTAAAAAAACATATACCTATGTCTTGAATTGGGGGGGAAAATCATATTTTATTTATCACTAAAGAAGGGTTCAGTGAATGCGCATATGAAACTGGTGGGTTCGGTACCTCAAAAAAGGTTAAGAACCACTGCTCTATACTGTTTTACATAGTGGCGGCATCATTTGACATTCCCACCAATAGTGCAGAAGGCTTCCACTTTCTCCACCTCATCAAGAGCACCTTCTGTCTTTGTTTTTTTGATAGCCATCTAACAGGTGTGAGGTGCTATCTCATTATGGTTTTGATTTACATTTCCCTGGTAATTCGTGACATTGACCATCTTTACACCTACATGTTGGCTATTTGTATGTCTTCCTTGGTGACATACAAAGATGTCTTCCATCTTTAATTGGGCTCTTAGTGCTTTTGTGACTGAGATGTAGGAGTTGCTTATATATTTTGGAAAGTGCCCCTTATCAGAGATATGATTTACAAATACTTTCTCCCATTTTGTTGGGTGCATTTTTACTCTGTTGACTCTTTGCTTTATTGTGCAAAAGCATTTTAGTTTGATGTAGTCTCAATTATTCATTTTTTTGCTCCTGTTGCCCATACTTTTGGTGGCATGTCCACAAACCAGCATCATGAAGCTTTTTCTCTATTTTTCCTTCTAGGAGTTTTACAGCTTCTGGTCTTTCATTTAAGCCTTTAATTCATTTTGAGTTATTTTTGTGTATGATGTAAAATAAGAGTCCAATTTCATTCCTTTGCATGTGGATATTCAGTTTTTCCAACACTATTTATTGAAAAGACTGCCCTTTCCCCACTGTGCAGTCTTGGCACTCTTGCTGAAGATTAGTGACCAGCATATGCATAGGCACGGATTTCTTTCTGGGCTCTCTATTCCGTTCCATTGGTATATGTGTCTGTCTTATGCCAGTACCATGCTTTTTAAATTATTCTAGTTTTGTAATATATTTTGATTACACTGGAATTAGGAAGTGTGATGCCTCTAGCTTTGTTCTTTATTTCCCCCAAAACTTTTTTGTTTGAATATTTGGTGTCTTTTATGGTTTCATTTTACAGCTGTTCTCTTTTTTCTGTAAAAAAAAATACCATTGGGATTTTGATAGGAATTGCATTGACTCTGTAGATTGCTTTGGGTGGTATGGACATTTTAACAATATTAAAGACTTGTAAAATGAAAACTAGAAAACATTGATGGAAGCCATTAAAAGTGATACAAACAAACGGAAAGTCATTATGCATCTTTTGAATAGGGCAGCAATTGCTTTGAATATAGTTTATTTCACAATGGTATCTCAAATTTAATTCTCTAACAAGGATATGCTTTGTCTGCATATCAAATATATGGGAACTTTTCTCATTTCTCACAGCCATTTTCCTTGAAACGCACAGTCATCTTGGACTAGATTTTATTTTCTACTTCTGATTGAGATAAGGGAACAAGAAAAGTTGACTTTCCTTTTAACTCTGCTATAAGAGAGGCAACAGAGAAAGTGGTTAGGATAAAATGGCAACAAACACTTAGCCTCGCTTTGGGCCAGGGGTCCAGCCTGGTGAAGACTAAGGCTCCACAGAGAGCATGCGCCCTGCTCAGAAAGCCGGGCTGCTTCCCGTTTCTAGCTGACAGTTGCCATGGAAGAATGGAAAATGCAAAGAAGCAGAATTTTGAACAGCTACTAGAAATACAGATTTTTTTTTTTTTTGGTGTAACTTCCTTATGTTTTCATGTTTTTGATTCTAAGTTAAAAACAGTATCACCAAAGGTCCATACAAAACACACCTGTGGGAGAGATGTGACTGCAAAAGAAGCTCTTTTCAGACTTCTGCTCTTGAATCTTTCTCTCTCCTCGGAGTTTCTGATTCATTAAGCCAAGTAACTTTCAGACACCTAGATATATTCCAAGTCGCAAATGAACTCGTCTTCCCCACTCCTACCCCCAAATCTGCTCCCATGCCTGATTCATAATTTTAATGAATGGTCCATCATTCAGCCATTTCCTTAAGCTAGAAATTCGTAAGTCATCGTCCCATTCTCATCACTCACCATCCAGTCAATCACTGATTTCTATTGACTTGACCTTGAAAATGTTTCTCCAGTATCTTTGCCCTCTCTAACCCTACCAGTCGCTCCAATTAAGGTCCTCAGTTTCCCCACATAAACCACAGCATCCACCTCCCAACGGGTCTTCTTATTTCCATTCTTACCTTTCAAGTCCCTCCTTCCCACTGACCAGATCACTCCCTTTCCTCACAGGGAACAATCAGCGCCTCTCATCCTCTGATGAATGAAGTCTGAGACACTTAGCATGGTGTGTAAAGTCTTCCTCTTCTCGGCTTGACCTCTCTCTTCAGTGTCACTTCTTGCCACACAGTTTGGGACTGGTAGGAGACAATGTTCCAACTACACACTGTCTATTTCATGCCTCTGACTTTGTTCATACCGCTCTCTTTGTCTGAAATAACACCACTCACCCTGCTCTCACCTGGCTAATTCTTACTCACGCTGTAAGAACTCACTCAGGCATCACCTCCTCCAAGAAGCCTCCCTTGACCTTCCCCAATTCCTTTCTCCTTTCTGAAACTGCAAGCTTCTCTCTACCTGTATTTTTTCACAGCATATTATACTTGATGTATATGTGTCCTACCCAACAGACTGTGAGGTGCGAGGGGTCAGAGCCTGGGGTTTTAATGCCTGTACTGCCAGCATCTAGCACATATTAGACACTCAGCACTTGTTTTTTGCAAACAATTGTGCCCCAGTTTGTGTGCATATTGGGGTGAGGGCCAGTTAGGCTGGCCACCCTCTAGCTGAGAATTTACTCTTAGCATCAGCTGTCCTCTGTTAATTCTACATTTTAGAGTCTTCCTCCCCTTTCTGCTGCGGCTTCAATTTAGTTGTGCTTCCAGAAAACATTTATTGAACACACACTGTCACGTGCCAGGACTTGGATATTTGAAGAACTGACTCAGGACAATGTGGCAGGAAGGGCCTTAACTTTGGAGTCAGAAATGCCTGAATTTGAATCTGTTAAACTTTGAGCAAGTCATATTGCATTTGGAATCCTGTGTCTCCTCCGTTGCAAAGGGATCTAACAACATGTCCCAGTATTGCTCTGGAGGGTAAACGATATGATAAAGGAGGCTTCTTGAACCAGCCTGGTGTACCGTGAGTGTTCATTCAGCACATTAGTTCCCCTCGGCCCCCTTCAAGGAGCTCACACAAAAGTTTCCTTAAAGGCTCCGAGATTTGTTCACATCAGTTGTCATGGTAACGGCAGTGTCCTGTGGACACTGTTGACATCCTCCTGATAAGGAGGCTTGCAGAAGGAGGGGGAGGTGGATGTGAAGAAACTCTTTAAACAAGAACATGGATCTTTTCTGATGAAAATAATGCAGGTCGTCCTCTTCACAGCCCTCACCTCTTCCCTGACGATGTTCTTCCCACGGCTGTGTTCCCTTACACGCCCCCACCCCACTCTGCTCTCTAAAACCTCTCCCGAATAATATTCAGAGCTGCTTCTGCATCTGCTTTTGGCCTCAGCCAATTAGCCTTCGTTGTAAGGTTGTAATAAGCTTCCCAGAGAAGTGGCACTATTGTTGAGGGCTTTCATTTGATGCTGCTTCCTACCACTGTATGTAGAACAGAACAATGCCCCCCCTCACGGCCTGCTGAAGGCAGCCCGGGTTTGAAAAGCTTTCAGAAGGCCATCTGCCGTCCCCTCGGCCAAGCAGAAGATCAGACACGAGGCCCTGCATTAGTTAGCACTCCACGTAAAAGGTCTCAAGGGCCTGCGTTCCTTTTCATTGCACCCTCGCTTGTAATACAGGCAAACAAGGCAATAGACTTGGGGCTGCCCGGCTGGTAGACACACTGAGCCCTAGCAGGAATCTCGCCCATGCAATGGGAGCAGGCCTTTCTTTCCTGGCAGGAGATGGAGCCAGGATCTGCAGCCGGCACCAAGCTCCCTCGTGTCTGCTGCACCGCTCTGAGTAGCTTTGCCAGGTGACAACTGTACTGCTTGGGAGGATACGACACTGACGCTGGTGAGAGTCCCCGAGTGAAGCGGTTGTTCAATAAGTACACAAGGGTAAGGCGAGTGTCGCCGAGTGTGCTGGTCAGGAACAGTGAAGGGCTCCCTAAGTCATCCCACTGTAGGCCCCCAATGAATATGGCCATGAATATTATTAACCTAAAAGATGATTCAGATGTTCTTAGGGATGTCAAAAAAGATCATCTCAAGTAGGGTAGAAAAAATTTTTTCTTTTTATTTTGGGGAAATTGAACAAAGTACATTCATTGCTCCAGCCACAGTAGAAAGTTTCTGCAAATCTTAATTGGCATTTGGGAGCCATAGAAGCACAGATAATGCACTTGCCAAGTGAAATGTCTGTTCCTGGAACCTGAAGATAATGTGGACAGTGACATTAGGAGCACCTCCCCTGGCCCAGCAAATGCCTTAGAGACTTTAGCATCAGAGATTCAATAGAAAAAAAGGAGATTAACTCTGTTTCTCAGTAGCTTCTGAAAGTGGGATGGCTCTGAGGTCACTAATGTATCGCTCGAAATTGTAAGTGCTCTTTCTGTGAAAATATCTTCAATCAGAGGAAATCCACTTAACTGAAATAAATGATTTAGCATAATGCAAAACCTACTCTTAATAAACAGGCTTAAGAAATGCAGCGTTAGGGCAGCATCTACATGTATACAGTAATCTAGGGTGTTCTCTAATTTTCTCATCAAAGGATACATATCAATATTTTGACTCTTCCTTTAAAAGACAAACCACCCATCAGTCAGTTACCTTGTATCAGCAACATGTGTTTTATTCTACGTTAGCCTATCCAAAAAAAAAAAAAAGAGAGACAGAGAGTAAGAATGTTTTGTGTTCAAGATATATGAAATCTTCATAAATGTGCTAGTTTCTTTTTCTAGAGAAAAACCCAGAGATGGCCTGACCTGTGGTGGTGCAGTGGATAAAGCATCGACCTGGGAACACTGAGGTCGCCAGTTCAAAACCCTGCACTGGTTCGGTCAAGGCACATATGGGAGTTGATGCTTCCAGCTCCTCCCCCCTTTCTCTCTCTCTCTCCTTCTCTCTCTCACTCTGTGTCTCCTCTCTAAAATGAATAAAATAAAAAGAAATTAAAAAAAAAAAACCAGAGATGGCCCCAAAAGTCAGGGGTGGATCTTGCTTACCTATGCTAATGAACCAAGGCGGGGCTGACCTCTTCCAAGTCCTCTTCCTGCTGAGAAAGGGGCCAGGTGGCTGTTTCCCAGCACGGAGGCCTGCATTTTATAAAAGCCCGAGTTGGGCTGGATCAGCTTCAGACACAGCTCCCTGTCACAGGCCTCCGTCTGCCTGACTTGTTCAGAATTTGAGGGTCAGAGCCTACGTTCCTTAGATACCCTTTTGGGTTCTCTTGAGAAACCCTTGGAAGGTTCTATGAGCCTTCCAGGGGAACCTGGAGTGGGCAGAGGAGGAGACCTCTAAAAGCACAGGGCACCCTGGGTGAGCCAGCTTCGGCCGTGCCTCTCAACCTTAGGGATAAAAGCATTAAACGACCCGAAGGCTATGAGTGACCCTACTGGAAATAGCGTGTGCTCTTCTTATCACAGAGCCAGAGTTACTATAACAGCTCTTCCAGAAAGACATGTTTTGCTTTCACCGATACTTTCGCGTTCATTTTCAGTCCTCAACGTTGGCAATGGAAGGGACTCAGTGGTGGCCCATATGAACGATCCGAGAGAATAGTGTCCCCTCGCTGCCCTTCTGTTCCAGTCGGGGACCTGGGCCTTCCCTTCACCAGCCTTCCCAGGATGCACACAGCCAATGGCTGCCTCTTTTCAGCCCTTACCTGTTCCCTTCCCCATTCATTCATTCTTTCCTTGTTTCTCCCCCCTTGCGTTTTCCGCGTTTTCCGTTGTCAACCTGAAGGCTTTGGCTCTGAGAACTGGGCTGTGCGCATGCGTGGTTCTCTCCCTGCAGGTAGTGCATTACTAAAAGCTGTTTGAAAAAGCCTGCATTTTAAAATACAGTCTTCCTTTCTTATCCCTCAGAATCTTCACAGCCATTTCCCAGCAGACAAAAGACTTATTTGTTCACCCATGATATTTTGCTTTCAAGTTCATTCTTGGTGGCAAGATTAGTGGATTTTTCTAACATTGCATTAACTCTTTATAGAAATTATTTAGAAGAAAATTTCCAGTGATGTTCCTTATCCTTTTTTATTTTAGGATTTTAAATAGCTTGAGCTTCATGACAGTAAATGATCCTCAATTTACATAGTGGGTTCCTGTCCCTTCTGCTTTCAAATAAAATTTCTGTAAACAAGATGTAATTGATGTTTGAGAAACTCTGTCACACTAGGCAGTGACAGTTGGGCTCCTAAACAGTAAGTTTCTCAGCCAGTGCCTTTCTGTGAAACATTTCATGATTGCCCGAGGAGAGCCTATATTTCAAGCAATTTCTTGTTTCCAATGAATTTATTAAAGAACCACTTTTGTAGAATGTCTTTTTACTAACATAAACATTAATTCCCTTATTGATCCATTTTGTAAGTTGAGACATTATCCTTTCTCTAAAATATGTAATCACTTGACGGTGAAAGGAATTTGGTAAATTCACAGCTAACTGATCACTTTTAAAAAGCAAAAACTGTGTGTGTAATATTTCTTTCATGTTTCAGTGACTACATCTTTAAGCATTTTGGTTTTTTAAAAACTGTTTTTGGAAGGCAGAAAACACTAAGCAGGTGTTGGGCAAAGATGACTAATCAGCTGTCACTCTAGTTTTCCTGTGTGTTCTCACCTCTGACGATGATTAGACACTCAGCTGGTTTCTTTAGAATTCCTACTTAACTCTTTGGGTACTTGATACTACCTAAAAAATAATCCATCACTCACCACAAATCAAACTACAAGAGTCACAAAATCAAATATTTGGAGTAAGCCCAATTTTACAAACTAGTCATGCATCTCTTTAGATGAATAACGATAATAACAAACATTTATAGAGAATGTATTACATACAGATCGCAGTCTAAGAACTTCATGTTCATTATCCATTTCATCCTCACGAACACCATGGGATAAATATTATCCCAGTTTTTCAGATTGAACTTTAGGACTCAGAAAGATTTAGTAACTTGTACAGATCAGAGTTGGAATTCCAGTCCAGCTCTGAGTGACTTCAATGCTGTTGTCAAATGACAATGCATCAGGATGGAAATTACTAGATAGATAGCATAACTGTATTATACTGACTAGGTAGAAGCAATAAGGTGCCTGCATTGCAGGTATTGGATAATGAAATATGGTCCCCTAGTTATATTATGAGGTCAGTGTTTCAAAAATGTAATCACAGAATCAGAGGGCAGGAAGAGCCCCAGAGGCTCTCTGACAACATCGGGATATGTTCAGAGGAGAAAAGTAGAATATAAAATCGTACCTAGGCTGTGATTACAACCATTTGAGAATAATTTATGTATATGAACTAGGATGGGAGGAGAACTTGGAAAACTGTATTAGTGTGAAGGGATAATAGGTTATTATATTATCATGTTATATTTATAAAATAATTTTTTTCTTAAAAATAAGATGAACATTAGCTCTTCCAAGATGTAGAAGTAAGATATGAATCTTCACATTGAGTGCTGACTTGGAGAGGCACATGAAAACCCCAGTGCTAAGATTAGGGACATGTGTCAAAATTGCATGACTGCTTTTTGCAGCTTCTGTGCTGCATGCAGAAAGTTGTCTTAGAAAAACAAAGTGCAGAAAGTGGCAAATTCAGTTATAGACACACAGGAGGAGGAGGGCAGGAAATAAGACAAACTGTCAGTGCCACCCTTCAGCACAGGCATATCTTGTTTATTTTAATTTCATTTTTATTTTGAAACAATCTCAACTACTGAAAATTAGCAAGTACACCAAGAAGGATTCCTTCTTTTTTTCCTGAAAACTTGAAATTTACTTGCCCAACCAATGCCCTGTCACCCCTTCAAGACTTCAGTGCATATTTCCTACAAGCAAGGCCTTTCTCCTTCATAAGCACAATACACCCGACACACTGAGGAAAATGACATTTGTACATCACTATCATCCAACCTTCAAAGCGCACTAAAGTTTCACCGGTTGTCTTGACGATGGGTGTTAACAGCCAAAGCACTTGGTTCAGGACCATACCTGGCATTTAATTGTTATGTCACTTTAGCCTCCTTCAAGCTGGAACATTTCTCCAGTCCTTACTTGACTTTCATGACCTGAATGCTTTTAAAGATTAGAGGATAGTTTATTTTGTAAAATATTTCTCTCAATACATCGACCAGAAAAGCACAGAAGCGAGGCCGTGCTGCTCCCTCCGCACCCTATCAGTGGTGCTCAATCTGTCTCTTCACCACTGAGTTGACTTTGCTGCCTTGATTATTTATGGCAATGTGTTACTCCTTTTTCTTTTAATAATTAGGAAGTATTTGGGGGGGGGAGATATTTTGAGACTGTGAAATATTCTATTTCACATCAAACTGCTTATTTATTTCAGAACAGACTCATGGTTTCCTAATCCAGTGAGTGGGACATAATGCGCAGTCTGTCCTTAGAGACGAAGGCCAAGAGCTACACAGCACCTGAAATCTCTTCTGTGTAGGATTTTACCAAGTGTACCGAGATTCTACTCCTACTGCCTTGAATTATTAAAATGCTCACTTAAACTGGCTTCATTTCTTACTCTCTTGTAAAGCAGCCTCCAAAAGAGAGATAGGGAAGGATGACCAGCAAGGAAAAATGGAATATTCCTGTATCCCTTCACACATTTAACAAGTGCATAATGAGTCGACCATGTACCAGGCACTCAACTCAGGCTGGAAGAGTAGAGCTTCCGCTTTGAACTGCAAGCCAGGCTCAAAGTGGCCTCCGCAGCTGATGGCCACCAGGCAGAGGCAGGTGGAAGGAAGGTCCCCGTGCTCCGACTACCACGTGGCTGGCCTCCCCAAAGTTGTGCACTTTATTTCTCTCCAAGGACGGCATGTTTACTCACTGAACATATCTTTCATATGGACCTCAAAATCAGAACTCACGTTAGAAGTAGGACCTTAACTTCTACAGGTCAGGTATGGCATCTTGACACAACGGTGATACAAGCAGAGCTGTCCTTGTCACTTCACTATGTATGACTTCTCATAACCCTTCCTCCTACATTTGTTTAGGGAACAACACCATCCCATTTGGCTTCAATTTCAGCCTTCTGATAGAGGTAGATAATAAAGACAGCAGCATCTTTCATTGATTGTACCTCATGCCTTCTCTTTTTCTCCCTTTTCACTCATTCCCTCCACGAGTCTTTATCTACTCTATTTCTTCTCATCACATTGTTTTTCAACCTCCCTGATTGCCTTCTGCGGTCTCGTTTCTCTCGTGCACGTCTCCCTCTCTGTTCCCCTTTCTACCTTCCCTCTCTCACATCTCCAATGTCTTCAGTTCTCCTTCTTTTCTCTGCATTCTGATCTCACCGCCAGACCTTTGCACTTCTTTGCTCCTATTTTACTGTTGGCTTATGAGTTTGGAGATTAAGCGATACCTTGACAATCTAAGTTGAAAACTTTTTTTATTTTTACTTTTAGTTTTATTATTTTAACTATGCAGAAAGGAAGTCTTTGGCTCAGATAAATTTAAGTTTTAGCGTTTACAATTTGCACATTACTGGACAGTTAAACTCATTGCTGCTAAGTCTTATTAGCTGTTTACATACAAATATTGCTAAGGCTAGTATTTATTTTGTTAGTCATTTATGAAGTATGCTTTTTCCTTAGGTAGCATGGACATGGAATATCTACATAGTCTCAAAATACACCCCACCCCTGCCCCGCCGAGTAATTGCTAATTATGGAAAGTAAAAGAAGTTAGACACCACCATAATCAAGACATCAAAGTGAACCTCACTAGTGATGAAATAAACAGAGATTATGTACTACTGATAGGGTGCTGTGAGCGAAACCCAGCACCACTTCTGCGATATTCTTGCCAGCTTATTGATATTAAGAAATATTTATAAAATAATAACTCCTATTATCTTTAAAAGCATCAAAGTCATGAAAGTCAAGTAAGGATTGAGGATTGTCCCCGATCGGAGAAAGCTAAAGCCACATGACAAGTACAATATTTTTTGCTCCATAAGACGCATTTTTCCCCCCAAAAGTGGAGGGGAAAATGCCTGTGTGTCTTGTGGAGAGAATGTTTTTTGTTTTTTGTTTTTTTTAGCTGCTGCCGGTTCCCAGAGAACTAGAAGAGTATTTGAACATTAAAGTCTCTTCTCATTTGTTAATAACAGTGCCAATGGTTGTTAATACTACTGTTGAGTTTACACTGTTGAAATATTATTGTGGTATATTTTACTAAATATTTCAATACACCATTTGGGTCAGAATATTTTCTTTTCTTATTTTCCTCCTTAAAACCCTAGGTGTGCCTTATGGAGTGAAAAATATGGTAAATTCAACGTATGGTTCTGAACTGGATGCTTTTTCTGGAACAGACATTGTCAGGCAGCTGGTGCTTTGAAGAATAGATGGCAGTGATGCATCAGCGTAGTCTTCCTCCTCTTGTCAGTGTTTTGTGATTACGAAGGAGAAAATCCTTGTTTGTAGGAAATATGAACTAAAGTGTCCAGGGTGACAGGGCCTTGGTTTGGCAACTCACTCTCAAATTATTCAGGGGGAAAAAAAAATCCTCCTGGATATACTTGTAAATTTTGGATAGTTGAGATTGTTTCAAAAATAAAACTAACACAAAATATGACAGTGCTGAAGGGTAGTGTTTACAATTTATGCCTGTGTCCTCTGCTGCCCTCCCCTCTGTCTTGTGTGTCCTACAACTACATTTGCCGCTTTCTGTACTTTATTTTTCTAAGACAGTGTTTTGCATGCAGCACAGAAGCTGCAAAGGGCAGTAGTGTACGTAGTTTTGACACATGTCCCTAATCTTAGCACTGCGGTTTTCATGTGCCTCTCAAAATCAGCACTCACCTTAGGATTCATATCTTGCTTCCACGTAGTAGAGAACTTATTTTGAATCCATTTCACCACTAGAGGTCACCAGTGTACCATCTCAAAGAGAAGACAACCGTGATCGTGATCAAGTCCTTAGCCGACTCCTACCTCTGCCCTTACAGGGCATTGTTCACAGTGTCTTCTAGTTTGTTCTGAGTATCTCCTGACAGGTGTCAGGTATATGTTATGAGGTGACATCAGTTGTCACTCTAGGTGATGTTGCATGTGTGTGCCTCATGTTCCATAAGGGTGAAGGGCCACACCTCTAACCACAAGGGATATCACTTCTCACTGGGATGTAATGGTGTGTGTGTGTGTGTGTGTGTGTGTGTGTGTGTGTGTGTGTAAAATAATCTGACAGAAAGTAGTGTGAGCTCTGAGGTGAGAAGACACTGGGAATCCGGACTCACCCCCTAATGTAGCTCAGACATGCCTGCTTTTTATGCAATAGGAAAAGGACCCAGAGCAGAACACTCATTCATTCATTCATTCACTTATTCATTCAGGACATACATGTACTTGGCAGTGAGACTACATTGATGAAGATCAGCTGGTACCCCAAGGAACTTAAGCAATCAGGCAGAAGAGGTCTCTATCCAAATACAATTAGTGCTTACAGAACACCACACAGGGCCCTTTCCCTCAGATTTTCTCATACCATCTTCCCAACAGATATATAGCAAAAGAGCTGTGATTCTCATTTCTGGTCACCTGAAGCACAGCAAGGGCCAGTGGCTTTTCAAGTTGACGACACTTTTCTGAGGCCATGTTAATAGCAGGGCTGCACATATTTTATATCAAATCCACAACGGAACCACAGGGATACATACTTGCAAGAAAATGTTAAAAAGCTGAGCTGTCTTGTGGCCAATGATGCTTTGAAAAAATATTAAAATTTATTTTAATATAAAACTCTTGTATGAGAGAAGCAACACTTTAAGTTAAAAAAATAAAAATTAATGCCCTGAGACATAAGATCTCTGAAGAAACTTTTGTGGTTGAAAAGGAGTAACTCCACAATATCTCTGAAGGTTGTTATCAGTTTTCTTCCCAAAGGAATATTACGTGATATTTTATTATAATTTGCTTCATCTAGCACATAAAGAAAACCTGCAAATTCCAGAACTCACAATTGCATCATTAAGGACAAGCAGTAAGGAGTTCTGGGCTCCTTCCATAACCTGGAGAGCTATTTCTTCTACAGCTTTAATTTAAATTACTCGTCCTCAGTGATTACAGAAAACATACAGGCCAGGCCGTTCCCATGCTGGACCCAGGCAAAGTCCCTCCCTTAGGAACCAGGCTTTTTCTCATTTTCTGCCATTCCGGGAGGAGAAGAGAGCCTGGCCAGAGCTCTGCTTCCAGCTGCGGAAGCCTTGATTGACTTTTGCTGGGATGAGTGTTACTAAGTACCCCGGTGATGATTCATTGTAACCATTTGTTTTAAAACTGACCACAGACAGGCTTGTCCTTCTTTCTGAATGTTAAAAAGTTTCATGAGATAGTGAAAAATAAAGGGGGGGGGAGCTACAAACTATGACTTGGTTTATTTTAAAAACACTATTATCATTGTGCCATTGACTTCCGGTGCTGCTTCCATCACCAGCTAGGGTAGTTCTTTTCTTTTGTTTTTTATTTCTAGGCATCCCATCAACACTTTAGGAGACATTTTGTACTATTTCCCTTGAGATCATTGGATAAGGAAGGAAGAAAAAAAATGGAAATTCGTTGCAAAACTAAAGATTATTCACAATGGTCCAAAACAACCAAACCATCAAAGATTCACTCTTGAATATGGAGAATCACCCATTATCACTCATTATTATTTGAGAAATTCCTCAGTGTTATTTTATACAATATTAGAAAGCGGAATTAACTCTATCCCAATTACTCACTTGAGAAAACAGGTTTATTAGTAAAGTGACTCATCCCCCAAAGGCTTATGGTTAATTTCAGATATTTGGACACTCTACACTATCTAGCTCATAATAAACACTACAATAAATTGTCTAACTAGCAAACATATGAAGAATTGACCAAATATAGACTGAACCAGAACCAGAACCCAGGTTTTCTCTTTTTCAAACCAATGCTTGTTCCACTTTTGATAGATCAGGGTTTTCCAAGTCAGTCATTTGCTGACCAACATAGAAGTTTTTGCTATATTACATTAACCATTTAATTAACATTATTTTTAGAAAACTTTTCTTTGTTCTAGGCAACAGCATCTGCAAATTGAGAGCTGGTTATATTCATGTTTTTTATTACAATAAAACATGTAGCTATTGTAAGTATTTTAAAAAGCTTATCTTGTATAACCAGAGGCGTATATTTTGGGGCACACTGATTAGACAAGACTTTGCCTAGAGAAAGATAAACATCAAGATTGCATAATCATTCCTAATTATTTTCATTTTTGTCACAAAGTTCAAAGCTTTATTCCATGGAGACCTTAATGTCCTTCTGAATTCTCATTTGAGAAACTCTAAAAATACACTGGTAATTTCTTCTTAGCTATTGAACAGATAAATGAAAATGATTCTGATCAAATTAGCCAACTATTGCTCATTACCAGGAAATAATGATCTTGATAAAAGTATACATGACCAACCTAATTTACCAAATAACAGTAGGGCGGACTATTACGTCTAGTTTTGAAATCAAGTTTCAGCAAGTAGAATATATTCTTTACCCACCAAATTCAGGACAGTGCTCATTTGCCAATGAATTCAATAACCTTTCCAGGGGGAAAAAAAAGTAAAAAGGAAAATGTGAGTTCTTATTTAGGAATGAGATGAAAGACATTTTGCAAATTAATGAGCTTAAAGTATCAGGGAACACACCTGCTTATACTTGAAACTTATCAAAATGCCTCCATTTAGCATATTGCACTTTTAAAATATCCACGGTATGTTTAGAACCCTTTAATTACTTAGATAAGTTAGAAGTTATTAGGTGCACTATGGCAGTATTCAGATCGGAAGATCCAAATGACCCGGAAGTTCTCTATGTTATCAATCATTTCTTCCTCACATAAGTCATTACTTTGTAATCACACTTTTCAGTTTGGAATTCCCCATTCTCTGTGGAAAATATTTTAATATTCTCCTTTTATTTAGAGGGTTTATGATATTAATAGATACATATTCCAGATCACATGAGTGTTTATTATAACCAAATATTTCTGGGTAATTTCAGTGGTTTCCATTTGTACTTGTATGCCTTCCTTAGCCAAAAAAAGATAACTTCTCTGCCTATATTTAAACCAGGTTTAAATGAAAAATATAATGCAAGTATGAAACACTGTGTAAAATAAATAAAGAGTTTAATGAATGTTTACTTCAGGACTAGTTTGCCAAAATCTCAACTCTCTTCTGAATTCACTTGGATGTACTGTTCTTTATTTATTTTTTTGTCAGTTTTGTTATTTCAAGGGCATATCTTAATTATCAGCAACATTTTATGAATGTTATATTGCTAACTTTATTCTTTTTATGTTATCTTTCTTAGATTGTTTGTCTTAGACTTCCTTTAAAGTTTAAATTATCTAGGTGAATGCCCTAATAAACATCTCCTACTTTATGGCAATCATTTTATTGCATCCTTTAAATGGTTTTTATCATCCAAGGGTGCATCCTACATAAACCATAGAATTTATGTCTGTTTTTCAAAAATGTGTATTTTAACTGTCTTTCTACCTACAGGTTTTCTTCTTTCTATTCTTTTTCCCCCCAGTGCAAATGATTGTCTTTTTGTTAAAGGAAAGAGCTTTGTATTTTGTTTTCTCTTTTTATTTTGTTTCATAGGCAGATCTTACTAATTTTATCCAGGCAGTAGATTTAACATATAACTCTGCCCTTTGCATTTTATGTTGAACTGCTACCTTGGGCTTGATATGGTCAGGGTGCCTTTTTTTTTTTTTTTTTTTTTTGCAAGAGTATTTCCCAGGTGGTGGTACCTCCTTCTTCCATCAGAAAGTAAATGCTACCTGCGGGTCTCTTTGTGACGTTAGGAATGCTGGTGCTCAATGTCTAGATCAGTGCTTCTCAAAAGTCTTTTTCATTACCCCCTACCTGCAGAGCCTTTTTGACATTATTTCCCTAATCATTCCCTCTTCTTATGGAATTGTCTTTTTGCAAACTTGGAGAGCCATCATCTCTGCATAGGCGTGGGCAACAGTGGTCTACAGTTGTTCACACAGGAAAGGACATGCAGATTATGACCGTTATAATAGATTTATTAACTCAAAAGAACAAACGGTTTTGTGTGCTCAACACTGAAAAACTACTTTTGTCAACCGCTGTATTTCAGTACCACACTCTCTTCCCTTTCTTTCTGGGACTCTGATGATCTTTCCCGTTGTCTCTCACTCCTGAGCTTTTGGGGTGTTTTCTTCCCAATGATTTTTCTCTCTGTTGCTCAGACTGATGATTTCTACCGAAGCATCTTTCCTCCAATTCACTCCTCCCTCCTTCATCTCCGTCCTGCCACCGAATCTTTGCGGGCAGGTCTTGATTTCAATTGTTTTATTTTTCAGATATAAAATTTCTATTGTATCACTTATACTTTCAATTATAACCTCTATTTCAGGATTTTTCGTGATCACTTGTTCAAGTATTTTTTAATAGCTGCTTACAGTCTTTTCCAGATAATTTCAACATTTTTTATCTTAGTGTTGGTTATCTGTTGCTTGTCCTTTTCATGTAAATTGAGATTTTCATGGTGCTTCACAAACTGAGTAACTGTGGCTTGGATTCTAGATATTTTGACTGTTACACTATGAGGCCCTGAGTTTTGTTCCAGTCTTGTGAAGGACGACGGTATGTTTGTTTCAGTAGAAACTTGAGTTGGTTAGGTTGAGCGTACAAGTTTCAACCCACCTTCTTTGGACTGTGGTTCCAAAGTCATTTCAATTCGGAAAAATTTTTGCAGTGCTTTCTTTTCACTTACTTTTAACAATCCTAATACAATAACAATTCAATCAAGTAGGTATTATGATACTCATTTTATAGATAAAAGGATAGGTTTGAATTCAGCCTGTCACTACTATAAGACATTAGACAAGGCACTCTTTGGCCCTTGATTTTCTCATCTGCAATACCTACATCACTGGATTGGTTGAGTATTGAGTAAAATTAATATATGTAACATGCTTAGCATATTGCAAACCCTAAAGAAATCCTGGATAGTCTTTTTCTCATTTAAAAACATGAGTTTTACAAACTGAATGGGAAATGATATTTGCAAACAACAACTCCAACAAGGTGTTAATATCCAAAATATATACAGAACTCATACAACTCAATACCAAACAATCCAATAAAAATTGGGCAAAGGACCTGAGCAGACACCTTGCCTATGAAGACATATAAATGGCCAACAGATATATAAAATTCAAACATTCAACTTTACTAGCTATCAGGGAAATGCAAATTAAAACTACAATGAGAGACCACCTCATACCTGTTAGAATGTTAGAAAGACAGGTAATAACAAGTTATGGAGAAAAGGGAACCCTGATTCACGGCTGGAGGAACTGTAAACTGGTACTGCCACTATGGAAAACAGTATGTCAGTTGCTCAAGAAATTAAGAATAGTTGCCATAAGATCCAGCAATCCCTCTTCTGTGTATCTATCCTGAAAACTTGAAAACATTTATTCACAAAGACATATGCACCCCTATGTTCACTGCACCATTCATTATTCGTGGTGGCCGAAACATATAGACAACCAAATTATCCTTCGAAAGAGGACTGGATAAAGAAGATGCGGTACATATGCGCTATGGAATACTACCCAGCCATAAGAAAAGATGAAATACTGCCATTTGCAGCAACAAGGATGGACCTTGAGAACATTATACTAAACGAATAAGTCAGTCAGGAAAAGCTAATAGTCATATTGTTTCATTCATATGTGGGATATAAAACTGAAACTTATAGACGCAGAACAACAGTTTGGTGATTACCAGAGGGAGGGAGGTAGGGGGTAAGGGGTAGTGAAGGGTAAAGGGGTCAAATGTTTAGTGACAGAAGATAATTTGACTGTGGGTGGTGGGCACACAATGCAATACACAAATCAGGTATTATAGAAATGTACACTTGAAACCAATATCACCCCAATAAAATTAATAAAAAATAAAGCATTGGAAAAAAATAATAAAAACATCAGTTTTATTGAAGAAATATAATAATTAATCAAATCCATACATTTTAAGTTACAGGAGATGACTTTTGACAATTGTACACACTGTGTAACCACCACTTCAATCAAGATGTTACAGAACATTAACATTACACCAGGAAGTTGCCCGTGTCCTTCACGGCCAACCCTCCGCTCACCTTCCACCTCAGGTGACCACTGATCTGACTGCTAGCACAACAGAATAGTTTTGTCTGCTCTAGAGCTTTATATTAATAAAATCATAGTTTGTACCTTTTCTGTCTGGCTGTTTTCACTCAGCATAATTCAGGTTCATTCATATCAGCACTTTGTTCCTTTTTTTCTGACTATTCTGTAATTTTACTGTGATTTTCTTTTTAATATTGATTGAAAGAGTTCTTACATAGTCTTAATTCAAGTCCTTTATTAGATGGTGTATCGATTTCCCAACCCATAAATTATCTTTTCATCTTTTCAATGGTTTCTTTCATAGAGCAGAAAATTTTAATTTTTATACTTTAAGTAATCACTTTCTTCTGTTACAGTTGTTTTTTGGGGGGACCTTTGTCAAATTTTGCCAACACTAAGGCACTAAGGGGACAAAGATTTTCTTCTCTGTCTTCTTCTAGAAGATTTGTAGTTTGTTTTTGTATTTTAGTCCATTCTAAATTAACTCTTTGTATATGCTCTAAGGTAGGTGTTGAGGTTAGGTGCTGAGGTGTATTTTTTCCCATACTGATATCCAATTGTTCCAGCACTGCTTGTTGAAAAAATATATATATTCTTTTTCACGAAGTTACCTTGATACCATTGTGAAAATCAATTTATCCTATTATATGTGAATTTATTCCCAGATTCTGCTGTTTCATTTACTTGTGTCAGTCTTTTCATCAAATACTCTATTTGCTTTATTGCTATAGCTTTAAAAGACTTGAAGTAAGGTACTACAAGTCCTCTAACTTTGTGGTTCTTTTACAGAATTATTTTGGCTATTCTAGATTGTTTTTCCATATGGATTTTAAAATCAGTTTCAGACTATAGTCACAGAGAAATGACACTCATGGGGTCAGAACCACAATTGTCCAGGCTTTCTGTCCAGGGTCAACTGTTGTATTGTATCCTAATAATTATATCCTAATAATTTGCTCTGGATTTTTGTGTCTACATTCAATTTTACTTCTTTTAATATCTTTATCTAGGTTTTGTATTAGGAGAAAACTGTTGTCATAAAATGAGTTAAAACGTGTTCTTTCCTATTTTATTTTCTGGAAGAGTTTGTATAAAATTTATATTTCTCAAAATAGTTGGAAGACTTTACCAGTGAGTGCATTGATTTCTGGAGTATTCTTTGTGGGAAGGTTAACGTAGTAATGATATTTTATAGATATAGAGCTATTCATATCATATATTCTTCTTGAGTGAGCTTTTGTATTTTTTTCTCAAGGGATTTGTCCATTTTCTCCAAATTATCAAATTTATTGGTATAGGGTTGTTCATAATATTCCCTGATTAGCATTAAAATGCTATATTAATATCTATAGGATCTATAGTGATATCCCTCTTTTCATTCTTGATATCTATAATTTATGATGTTTTCTCTTATTTTTAAAAGAAGATAAGTCTATTCAGAGCTTTTAATTCATTTAAAAGAACCATATTTTGGCTTTATTGATTTTTAAATTTTATAGTTGCTCAACATGATTGGAATTTACTATGTTGGGGTATAGCCTATTCTTTGAAATTATTAAGAGATTCCCAGGTGAGTCTAATGTAGAGCCAAGTTTGGGAACTGGGTTCTGTATCCTTACTGATTTTCTGCGCACTTATTTATAAATCACAGTGAGGGGAGTGATGAAGTCTCCAACTACTGTTGTGTGTTAGTCTCTTATTTCAGTTCTGTAAGTTTTTGCTTCGGTGCTATTTTATAGCACTATTAGGATTTTTCATCTTAATGAACTGACCCTTTTATCTTGTTTTAGTATGAATTTCCACAATTGCACATGAAGATAAACATTAATAAAATCTTTCTGGCCATTCAGTTTTACTTTTTGTTTCAGGTGCCTATTTATGTTATTAGAATATATTTTTAAAATGTTGAATTATCAGAATTCTTTATATTTTCAGAGCTTTACAATAGTCTCCCAGCCTGCGGTTTGTTTTTAACTGGATTTAAAAATGTCTTCTCTTTGGGTTTTTAAACTTTTAGCTCTTCTGTTTGTAAAACAATCAAAATCTAAAATAATTTCCTTGGCCTGACCTGTGGTGGCGCAGTGGATAAAGCATCGACCTGGGAACACTGAGGTCGCCAGTTCAAAACCCTGCACTGGTCTGGTCAAGGCACATATGGGAGTTGATGCTTTCAGCTCCTCCCTCCTTTCTCTCTCTCTCTCTCTCTCTCTCTCTCTGTGTCTCCTCTCTAAAATGAATAAAATTAAAAAATAAAATAAATTTTAAAATAATTTCCTTAACAAATGGTGCTGTTTTGACAAATTCTTCCCTATGGTGATGTCATAAAGACATCCATTTTCTAAAAGTTTACCTTTGTTTTTCACATTTTGCATTTATTTCCCTTGGAATTTAATTGTATTTGTGGTGTGAGATCAGGATCTAATTTCATATTTTTATATGAATAGCCCATTTAACTAGAACCACCACAGTTTTTCTTTTCGAAAGCCAATTAATAGTTATTGCACCATTTACACTCCTAATGGTACTAAGAGATTTTTCCACAACCTCACCAAGACATATTATTCCTTATCAGATGCTTTTACTGTAACCAATTTACAGGTACAGGAACTCTCCTAATTTTCTTTTTGTCTATTCTTGTGTCACTACCACATTTCTAGAAGTTCCTTTCAAAACAATTATCATGATCCAGTAAGTACATTTCTGGATATATACCTGAAACAATTGAAGGCAGTCTCTCAAAGAGATATTGCACATACCATGTTCATAACAGCACTCATAATAATTAAAAGGTGGAAACATCTCAAGTGTGCACTGACAGATGAACGGATAAACAAAATACATGCAATATAATGGAATATTTATTATTCAAGCTTAGGAAGAATGGCGGTTGCCAGGTGCCAGGGGAGAGCTAACTGGGAAATTGTTGTCTAATGGGTATATTGTTTCAGTTTTGCAAAATGAAAATAATTCTGGTCATTGATTGAAGAACAATGTGAATATACTTAACACTACTGAAATGTACAGTTTTTTAAAATATATATTTCAATATAGTCCTTAAAAGGATTAAGGGCATACGTCGCCAAACTGTATCATAACTAAAAAGCCAAGAATATGAGGATCACCCCTAGAACCCAGGAGAATCTGCCCAAGTCAAAACAGTAAGGCATTAATTACTACAACCTTGTTCTCACCTGTGGGTGGTTGTGAGCGTCAACATGGAATACGATGAAAGAAAGTGCCATATGCCAAAGTACTAGTAAGATATTTTCTGAACTCTAAAATATGAAGTGATCAGAGGTACTATGCATTTGGAGGAGTTGCAGAGAAGAAAAACCTACTGGAAGCACATCTGGGAGCTTTCCTACTTGGGGGGGGGGCGGGAAATACTGTATAGAAAAGTCTGCCTTTAGAATTGAGGAACCACGGAATTGTACTGGCTCTCTTTATCTGTTACATCCATAAATGTCCTTTTCTTTCATTTGATAACTTCTCTCTTGCCTAGCGTTTCTTTTTACCAACCTCCTTCATGTCAGCTCTCAGAATTTTCCATAGTGAATGTCTGACCCCAATTTTCACGCTCCCGCTGAGACAGAAGAAACACTGCGCTTGGATCCGCTTTCTAAATCTTAAATTCTCCTTTGCGCTGTCATTGGTTGTTGCTCTCCCAGGACCCGCCCACAACTACTTAAACCCTGATTGGATGCCAATGTCTTTTTTTTTTTTTTTTTTTTGGCAAAAGGTGGACCCCAGAGCTTGGAGAGAGGGTATTTGGAGCGCGAGCAGCCAATGCGCCGGCGTGCCATTTTGAGTGGCGATTGGCGGGAGGGGCGGGACTCCCGGCGCGGCGCACACTCCGTGGGCGGAGAGGGAGGAGCTGCCGATGTCAGTTGCTCCGGGTGTCCCGGCCTGAAGCATCCTCCCTGTCCCTGCCCCTCCCAGCCCCTCCAGCGGCAGGTAAGGGCCGTCTCGGGCCGCGGACAGCCAGGTCCCCGGCGACAGAGGTGCGGCCTCGGTACTGGGGAGGGCCCCGAGGGCGGGCCGCACAGGACGCAGCCCTACGCACCGGGGTCCGGGAGGAGCGGCCTCGGGCCTGGGCGTCCGTGGGCGGCGGCGACCCGGCTCCCCGCGGGACCCCGTGCAGCCCCCTTTTCTCGTCTCATCACCGGGCCCAGAGGTTCCTCGGAGCGGGGGCGCGCCCGCGTCCCCGGCGTGGACATCCTGCCGCCTGTCCCCGCCGCTCCCGAGGCCGAGGCCGCTGTCCAGTACCCGCGCGCCGAAATGGGGCGGCGGGAGGGGCATGGGGGAGCGAGGGACCCGGCGCGCCTGGCCTGACCGGGGCCCGGGCAGGCCGGGTGGGCCGGGGCGGGCCGGGCCGAGCTGCTGTGCGGACCCGGCTGGTGGGGCGAGAAGAGGCCGGGCGGGGGCGGGGCCGCCGGCAGGTGAGCAGCCCGGGGAGGGCTCCGACGTCTCTCCCGGCGCCGAGGGCGGCGCCCGGGTCAGCTTCTTCGTGGGCTTCGCCCGGGTCCTGCGGAACAAGTTTCGAGGAGTTAGGATGCGAACCGAGAAAGATGCATTCCTGAGCGGCAGGGCTTTTGTTGTACCTCGTCTGGATTCCAGCTCTGTGACGTCACAGTGCTGAGGGCGTGCTAGGCGGGGGTCCCAGCGCGTATCTGTACCTGAGGGTCTCTGTTTATTATGTGTTCTGTGCCTGGAGTCATTAAGCTCAATATAGAGAGTCGTTTTCTGGGGCTCTGGCTGCCATTCAGATCCTCGTTTGGCCGACCAATTCCTTAATTTGAAGATTTATGTAGTTAGAACAAGTCGGAACTTGAACAGACCCGAACAAAACATGTTGACAGTTACTGCAGCTTGAAGGGGGTGAAATGTATCTTCAGTTGCTTAGTTAGAACTAGCAAAGGAATTTGACATCAACAGTTGCAAAATGTTTGGCAAACTTAGGTAAGGCCTGTATTTAAAGTTTCTTCCATTACATAATGGATAAAGTGACTTTATAGTTAGACCTAGGTTCAAATAATTGGTACAGACATTGGCTCTAAAGTTTAAGGCAAGATACAGCCTTTTTGAGATACAGTGTCCATATCTGTAAATTGCAATGTCCTCTGTGGATCTGATGACTTAATAATATATGTGAAGCATTTAGTATATGAATACATGACTTTATTTTAGTGATTTTTCCATAACTGCTAACATTGATCATTGTCTAAAAATTTAAATAAATGAATAGTGGTATTACGTGGGGTTTTTTTATAACAAAGAAACTCTGCATTTTCTCTTTTTTACTTCTCTTTCTAAACTATTTGCACATATCCTTTGCTTACTTACCCATTGGGTGTTTATTTTCTTCTTAGAAAGAGTAAAGCATGTGAAATGGTCCTACTGGGTCACATAATTTTCTTTTGAAAACAAGCTGACATTTTATTTCTCTATGTGTTTATCATTTTTTTCTTATTGCAGAGGACTCACCAAGGATTTTGTATCCAAGGCCCAAAAGTTTGTTACCCAAGATGATGAATGCTGACATGGATGGTATGTTCTTTATTTTCCTTTGAACAGAGAAGAATGTTTACAGTTTGGGGTTTGGCTAATTTACTTACAAATATATACCTTCTAATTCTGCAGAGGACTAGAGGCAACTTCTGTTCCTTAACTGTGAGATGTTGGCAAAAACACTTTAGCTTGGTGTCCTTATCTGCAATGTGGGGATAGAACTTTTTATTTCACAGGGCTCCTGTATAAGTCAAGTTAGATAATATAAAACATTTTGCAGATCTTTTAAGTGCTACACTATATAAATGGTATCTAATGTTAATAGCAAATTCGAACCTTTTTTATTACAGCAGTCGATGCTGAAAATCAGGTGGAACTGGAGGAAAAAACACGACTTATTAATCAAGTGTTGGAACTCCAACACACACTGGAAGGTTAGCTTGCATTTTGTAGTTTTCTTGAATAACATCAATTAATTGAAATTGTATGGCTTTCTGATGTTACATTTTTTTATTGTACACAATTTAAAAAGTGTCCATTTCAATAGTTTTATCCCCCTCCTGCGTAGCTTTGGCCGGTGATTTTAAAGAATGGGTATGTTTCAGTAAGGAAGTCAAATAATGTTCTTAAGCTTCCCTCTTTAAGGTCTAACATAATGCTTTTTAGTACCCCCTTTTAATAAGGCCCCTGCATTGTGTTACTCAGTCCACTTGTACTAAAAGCCTCAGAGATGAAGGGAATTGATCTGAGTTGTTTCATCTTCTAAATGCGTTGCATAAAATTAATACAGCAACATTTTGTTTTTAATGAAATTGAGTTTTTTTTGACACCAAAGTGAGCAGATCATGTCGCTCCTGTAGCTCCCTGTGTCACAGTTAATAAAAGCCAAGTTTCTCTGCAAGTCTTCTTCCCCTTACCTTTCAGAGCCACGGCGTGCGCACGCAAGGCCTCGTCCACCCTACTGCAGACACTGCCCCTCCTACTGCAGACGCTGTTTCCATGTGCTTCTGCTCAGGGGCTCAGTAGCTGCTGTCCCTCTGGTTCTCTCTTTCCTCTAGTTATTTGCATATCTCTAGGCTCGCTCTCTCACTTTAAATTTCTGATAAAATTTCCTTGATCAAAATGGCTGTCCCTGCCTATACTGGATTCCTGTCCTTTTGCTTCTCTGAGCCATCTTGCTTTTTCTCCTGATCACCACTGGGAGCCCCCTCAATGCGGATGTGCCCACATGCACCTCAGAAAGTCAGCCCTGTGAGGACGGGGCTTTTCCGTTTTGTTACTGTTGCCTCTAGAACAGAGCCTGGTTCTAGAGGGCACCCAGTTCTTAGTTGTTTCATGAATGAGTGGAGGTGATGTTTTATCATCAAGAACTGCATCTTTTGAATTTCTTGCTAATGTAAAAATACAAAAGAATTATTCAATTGCTTGGAAACTCTGTAACCAGTATATGAATTCTGTTGTGTTCACCTACCACCTTTTCTTAAACTTTCTTAGTGGACATGTTAGGGTATGAACCCAAATTCACATTTTAAGAACAGTCTGTATGTTTAAAATAGTAATTTTAAGAATTAAGTAGTCAACATAAATGCTGTCTACAAAGAACGTTGACTCTACCGTGAAATCTCATCTTAGGAATTTTGGCTATTGATTTGCACTGTTTACTTTGTTAACTTCTCATCTGAATTTAAAAATAAAAATTTAATGGTTGTGTTCTCTTAGGAATGAATCTTAAGCGTTTTATAGTATTTTATTGATAATGGGCTTTTTTGTTTTTAATATAGATCTGTCTGCACGAGTAGATGCAGTTAAGGAAGAAAATCTGAAGCTAAAGTCAGAAAACCAAGTTCTTGGACAATATATAGAAAACCTCATGTCAGCTTCTAGTGTTTTTCAAACAACTGACACAAAGAGCAAAAGAAAGTAAGGGGTTGAGATCCCTCTGTCTTACGGAATTGCTGCTCGTCTTTCTTTCTTTACACCGCGGACAGATTCCAGATGTGTGGTACTTTTGTTTGTGGCTTAGTTGAATATTTATGAGGATAATGTCAGATCTAGGCAAAGTCAGGAGCATAACAGAGGACTTCCATGAGTTTGTGTATTATGTTAGTCTATGAAAACACATTGGAGAGACTTTATAATTAGAAATGCATATATTTATGAAACTTGATAATGAACATTGTTTTATCGAATATGCTTTGATTTATAGGTTTAGCACTTTTATTATAGGCATAGAAGATACAGGAAAATAACAACCATGTTGTGAAAAAGTGACCAAAATCATGTACTGAGTGCACAGCTTTATGTACCTGTCTACCGTCTCGTGCCTATTCTCCATTGACTTCTTCCTTCCCACTTCCCTTCCCTTAAGGAGAAAGTTGCTTTCAACACTTGTAAGAGTAGTTTTAGTAGTCAATCATTTATGAAAGTAACCTGAACTCTATTGTTGAAACTGAACCAAAAGTTAGGACTTGTTATTTGTATACAGCCATGTGCCCACATAATGACATTTCAGTTGATGACAGACTGAAGCTATGACGGGTGGCATGCCATGTAGCCAAGGTGTGTAGTCAGTTACACTGTGTGAGTGCACTCTATGACATTTGCACAACAAAGTTCCCTGATGACACTTCTCAGCAGTATTCCTGTCCTTAAACAGTGCATGACTATATTTAGTGCTGGTTTAGACAGGATTGTTGGTTTCTCTTGAATCAATTGAAAGCTGAGGCTATAAAAATGAAGATTTTTTTTTTCCTTGAAGCTGAATTGGGAAAATTTGTTGTTGAAACTTCCTTTTATACAGATAACTAGGTATCTGAAAAGATAAGCTTTGGTTGCACATATGTTTGAAAGAGAAGATTTTGAGGAAAAATAAAAATAGTATGGAAAAAATATTCAGTAAATATTAGTCACCAAGTCCAGGTGTTTTTCTCCTGATTTGTATTACTCTGGCACAGATTGGACTGTCTGGGGAATGTATATACAAGTGGATTGAGTCTGACTGACTATGTAAACCACATCTAGAATAGTCACAAAGCATTTTGGCTCGATGTATATTTATAGTATCCAGTAGGTCAATATTTGCCAAATCCTTTGAGTGTATTAGTATCGGAATCTTGACTGAAATGGGAGAGTTTTACATGTATAATAAGTGATCATGTTCTCAGTATTTTATCTCACTATTTCAGAGTTTCTGTAAGCCCAGCTACTAGTTTGAAGAGTTTGTCATTCTTTAACAGTTTTTAAAAATTTAGTTTGTAGATTCCACTTGCTAGAAAATTAATGTCATAAGCAATGTTAAGATGTTAAATAGGGAAAGAGATTCATTAATATAGCTTATATTAGATTTGGGCTACTGTTAATCATGGAATAATCTTATGTTTGTATTGGTGTACGATTCAATGAATGACTTGAGCTGTATGAATATATCATCATGCTGCAAAACATCTTGCATCCCTTTTGTGACCTAATTTACAAACATTTAAAATTGTATTGCAGTTTCGCTTTGCTGTTTAATAAAAAGCTGTTTCCGAGACTGTGTGTGTTTTGATATAGCCGCCTAAGTATCTGAGTGGCACAGTGGTGTATTCCTGGTTGTTCAAGGTCACAGGGAAGGAGCATGTGTTCCTTAAGTTCCAATTATTGGATATTTAGGAATAACAATTTTATTAAAACAAATATTACAAGATATTATACATTAGCTTAAAAAATAAAAACAAGGAATTCAAAGAAGGATCCAGTATTTCCAGGGGAAAAGTAATTGTATTTTTTAGGTTAGGCTACTCTGTATAGAAGCTTTTCTCCCAACTAATGGTTCTGCGGTGAGTGCTGCAAGCTAGCAGACTGGGCGAGAGCTCTGTCACACTGATTATCACCAGTCTAGTTTGCAGAAAAGTGCAGGGGGCACAGATGCAAAATTTTTAAAAAGCCACTAATTCTAGTAACCTGTGTCTTCCTAGAGGAACAACCATTGAAAGAAAGGCTATCTAAAAAAAATAATTCCAGAAAAAGGAAGCTACTTTAGGCTAGTCAAGTAAGAAAGGCCAACTAAAATAAAAGCAAAATTTATTTTTCTCCTTTATTAGAGAAAAGGACAAAATGTAAGGCATTTTCAAGTCAGATTAGGGGTAAAAGGACAAAGCTATCTTGTTATTAAGGAAGACTGTCTGTCTCTGGCATGGCCCTAGTACACATGCTTCAAGTTGAAGTTCTGTTAACCCTGTCAACCGTGGTCCCAGAGGGCACATGCACAGGAAGGAACAGGGACTTGCCAGACTGCTTCCTCACATTTTTACCACTGCACGCTCTTGGAGTTGAACCAAATGTTAGTTAAAATGGATCTTCAACCAGGAAAGTAATAAAAGCTTTAATAAATCTTTAGAAAAGAAAAAGTTCAAATACAAGATACCTGTCAGACAAGAAGCTTTCCACAATAGAGGGTCTGTCTTCTGAAGTAGCTTACTTTCTGAATCCTTCAGTATGTCTAGTTCATTTGGGTATTCCAAATACTAAGCCAGAAAGGGGGTCCTTGCAAGATGTGTGCAGTTAGTATTAAATAAATACAAAGTATGGTTCACTGTATAGTAAGATTGCCACCACTAATTTACGGCAGTTCAGAACACAGCGATGGAATAAAGCTCGTATTTTCATTTTCAATTCAGTCTTTGAAATGGGTGGGCGGTGTCTGACTGCCTTCAGTAAAAGAAGCTGGAGACTCTCTGTCCTTATTCATACACTCTAGATGTACTGTTCGGGGGTGGGGGGCATGAGAACTGGGTTGGTGCTTGCCCAACGATGAGGTGTGTATGTCCATGAAGGAATCCGAAGTAGTACCTGAACAGTATCAAGTCCTCTATCTGTATTAGTGTTGTGGTCCCAAAGGTTTAGATCACCTTGCAAAGGGTCTAACCTGTTACCCAAACATAAAAACTTAAAATATTTTAAATGGAACAACACAGCTCCATTATAATGTTCCGTGACCTTTGGTAACTATATACGACAATTTAAAAAGAGGAGCAATAGTAATTATGGCTGCTATCTATCTTAGAGGCTTCTTTGAAGCTAAAAGAGAGTAGACTTAAAGTAGGTTTGAATTTGTCAGGAAAAAAGGCAAGACAAAAATACATAGCCATTATAATTTCTTAATGATCATAAAAATAAAGTCTCCCAATAATAACTTACCTATTAAAGTGGACATATATTTAAAGAAGAAAAAATATATTTTCAAGAGCAATGTACGTATAAGCAGTACTCTGAGTCGTATAAACCATACTGGCATAAAACAACTACAAAAGCTTAAAATTTGTTTTGATAAACCTATTATCTTTGCATTCAAATGTAAAATATGCTGCTGCACTATTAACCAGTGATTCTGTGAACGACAGACCTGTTTTGTTGACTTGTCTGCCATATAATTTAAGTGAACAGACCCTAACTATAATTTAACACAAACTAGGTCAACATGTGTCACAACACTTTCCAATGTTGAGAGAATTAACCATACAGAAACTTTATTGCATTTAGCTCTGTACAATAGGACACACTCACTTTTGTAGAACAGCAGTTATATTGTAGTCGAGCTGTAGAGGGGAGATTCTCAGAACTGATTTTTTTCCAATAGCAGGGAAGCTGCTGCATATTATTTTGCTCTGTACAAACCAAAACTTTCTCCAAAGCATTAAACCTGTGTAACTTCTAATGATATCAATCTCTTTAATCTGACATGTAATGTGCCACTTTTATTCTAAATTCAAAGACCAGGTAACTTCAAGGTGTCTGAAATGGACGTCTGAAAGAATAACATTACTAGATATTAGAAAGAGGATGTGCAGATTGATTCAAGTTCAGTTCTGGCACACCGGCTTCAGAATGCCACGGTTCTCGGAGGAAATGAGACAGTGGAGTACAGCTTACTCCTTCCGTACCCTCCTCTTGCGTACTGACTTCACCGGCCCGTCTCCAGACCCGGTGCTCTCGTCTGCTTCCTTCATCTGGAAAAAGAGAATGAGGAACATGCTTATTTTCATACAGTGTGTAAACTAATAGACCGTGGTCAATAATATATTTCTTATTCTCTAAAGTACTCTCTTATATATGCTCCTTTACTTCAATAACTTGTCCAAAAATGTGTATATGAATTAGGTTTTCATTTGTTCATCTTTTGGCATGATTCCAGTTTTAGAATGACAGCTTATTAAATATGCGCCTGACAAGGAATACAGCTAATAACTCAACTCACAATTTATTTTATGATTTAGAACTTAATCTCAATGTCAAAATGAAAGGTTCTGTGATATTTGCATTGTGTGTTATTAAGCAGTAACTACTCACATCATTTCTGTAAGTAATGAATTGTTGAGGTGGTTTTACAGGGGCTTTTTCAGAATTTTTGGCACATACTACTTTGACAAAAATTTAAAGAGAAGAAAGGGAAACATCACATTTATGGTTTTATTTTCCCTTTAACTCTCATCCTCATAGATTAGAATAAGCATTTACACATAACTTAAACTTGTGATGCAATATAAAACAATGGAGGTGTTGCATATTATACAGAAGAGCTCTCTAGGTTATGCTATACAAAACTTGGCTGAGTTTAGCTCACTAACTTATATAAGAAGACTAAAAGACTAGAAGATGGAATTAAGATATTTTTAAGGTACACAAAATATTTTGTGAAGCAAAACTGTAACTAGACTATATACTCAAGTGAATAATTGCAACTATTACTGTTTAGAGAATGACAGTTGAAACAATGGTTATTTAAAACTCCATTTTGGAAGAAATTATCTTTACCCAGTCTCCTCTAAATATGGATATTCAACTAGGTAATGATCTCTTTCAAACGTCACAAGACAGTTAAGACCAGTCACCAGTCAAAGGTTCTAAATAAGCTTTAGAAAACAATAACAATAAAAAGTTTATTTGGGTAATTTCTTCAAATTGACAAAATGAAGTTTATTGTATCATCTGCAAGAGGCCAGGCCAGACTGTGCTGTTCCCTTCCCTGTGGGGACTGGGGGCAAGATCATGTCGTTCTTACGAAGTGAGCACCGGCTTTTGGTGCATGCTGATTTTAAAATCAAGTTCTGGTTCTGAATTGTACCCTGGATGGTTTCTGACTCCATCACAACTGACTAGAACAAGGCACTGTGGAAAGTCCTACTACATATCAGGATATAAAAAGGGGTAGATCTATCAAGTTAATGGGAAAACTAGTTTACAAAAGATTTGAGAAAAACACCATACAAGTCAGTACTTAGCTACTCAAAGAAGGAAATATTTCAAAATGGACGATGGAAATTATTGAGACAATGTTTTTACAATGGCTATTAAGAAAAATTATAATAAACACAATTACCTTTTAAATATTTAAATGCTGTTTATTATACCATTCAAAAGACTACTTTAGTAATAAAGTCATGCTTTTTTTATAGATGTAGCACTCTCAAATCACAGGCTTATTTTATACTGTTTCATTAGGCATTAAAAGGATATAAATTATAGAATTTTCTTGCCTTTTTTACAGAAACACCTAAAAAACAATATGGAGCCTTTTAAGAAAGCTGAGAAAAATATGAAAAAATCCTTCACAAACTAGATTGCTGCTTTTATTGAAATAATTTTTTGGATAATGATCATACTGAAAACTGATTTGTTTTCTTTTAGAGTTCTTACCTCATCCTCTGATCCAGACTTATTTGATTTATTGCCTTCCTCTCGTCCTTCTATGATTTCGATTTCTTCTTCACTCTTTTCCTCAGGGTCAGCTTCTTCTGGAATACAGAGTATATTAAAGGCAAGGGCTGGATGAATTAGAATTCTTCTACTGAAAGTATTAAATACAATATGGGAGTTTATTAAAATTTCAATGTTTAAAAGTGAATTCTTTCATTAGAAATTTAAAAAGGTTAATTACAAATACTCATCTTACCACATTTTATAAATAAATCCTATTTGAGGAAAAGGACAGGTTTAAATAACTCTTAAGCATTCAGTCTGTACGTAATATGAAAACCAAAGAACCTATATGTGTGTGCTTATACGTACACATTATAGGTGTAAATTTACAGGTGTCTATTTTTAGATTATTGTTTTTAAATTAACGGTTCCATCAACTATTAAGTTAAAAGCAGACATAATTTAAGTCATAGAGGGTTCAAACATTGACAGTTTTATACCTATCTAGATGTGCAGGAGGGTATCCCAGTGGAGAGCTACCAAAAGCCCTAGTTCCTTAGTTCTAACACCTTCAAGAGCTTGGTGGAGGGTGGGAAGGGGCCATATGATTCAGCAATCCTTCTGGGAGATCAAATCCCTTATTGTAACAAGCCATCTGATGAACAACAGCCATCGGAAGACTTGGTGTTGGTTCTGTGGCTGCAGCACCTGCCTCCACCTGTTTCTCCAGGACAGAGGCGGTGGTCTACACTACCCATTTTATCTGCACTCTTGGGGGCAGGACAAGTTCTTGAATAAAGCTGTGGTATATGAGACTCATAGTTGCTACGCTCCTAAGCAACTAAAAACAATATTTAAATGTCTTTCTAGAAGACAAAGACTGTGACTAGGGTGACGGCTGCTCAGGGCATAACCCCCAGGCAGGGACGATGACTCCTTTGCCACATCACACGTTCCTGGGGGTTCAGATAGTATACATTTGACAAGAAGCCAGGGCAAGAGCTCATGCTACCAGATTGTCTACGTTTCCATGAGCTCCGCCTCGGGTCCCCATTATAAATCACTATCACTGTCTTACCTTTTTCGAGAATTTCACCATCGCTTTGCTGCTTTTCCTCCTCCAAGCCGACTGCCTTCTCCAGGGCCCCTTTCTCCTCCTTCACTGCTTGCTCTAGCCCTCCCTTTGTTTGTGGTCTGCAGATGTCAGTTTTCTTATACTCGGCCTCTTCATATCTTTTCTGTAGTAGTTTAACAGAAGCTATTTTTACTAAAGGCAACATACTTCTTTAAAAAGGTTTTTGCAATAACTGACATCATATACAGTAAAAAATTGTACAAAATTTAGTTTATTACTTTTAAGAACCACTTGCTCAATTCACAGAACTTTTAAACCCTTAGAGATTTTTATTTTCAATTGAAGGAAATTTATTTTATTTACCTTTGCTCTTCTTGGCCAACAAAATGAAATAATCAATGCTATTGGAAGCCCTGCTGTCACAACATAAATGATCCAAAGCCACGGGTTCTCTTCAGCAGCTGTCCTTAGCTGTGTGAACACACCGGGCTGTGCAAGAAATGAGCATAAAATCCTCTTCAGATTTTACAAGCTATCAGTAGGAAGTACAGCCTACTCAAAAACCTCTTTTACCCAGGCATTGTATATTAGGGAGTGTGAACTTGTTAAGCTAAAACGTTACTTCATTTTCCTATCTTTTACTTTGTAGAGTTTAAACCTTTTAATTATTAGCACGCATGGCTATTGGAGACTTTGTAGTAGAAGATATTTTACTACATAGGTGGAAACCACTGGTCTACCAGCAAGAATAATGGCAATTTTCTTTTTTGGTCAATTTTAGGATGCAGTTAGTTTTTATGGATATACTCAGGGTGGCAAAAGTTGGTTTACAGTTTTGAGTACACAAAACAGTTCATTATTGTATTACTATTTATTAATTTTTGTATTACTTTCAATATGAATAACCATAAACTTACTTTTGCCTCCCCCCCCCCGAAATTATCTGGTTCATTTGGAAGCATACAACTCTGATAAATCAGTGTGTACTTTTAAAGAACTTATTAATAAAATCAATCTGAGAATTATTGCTAGCACCCAGCCCTGGAATTGACAAGATAACAAAAAGTTACAGACAAAGACTAACGATATAGCTCGAGCAGTGGTAGTGCAGTGGATAGAGCATTGACCTGTAATGTTGAGGACCCAGGTTGGAAACCCCAAGGTCACTGGCTTGAGCATGGGGTCACCGGTTTGGTATGGGATCATAGACATGACCCCATGGTCACTGGCTTGAACCCAGAGGTCGCTGGCTTTAGCAAGGGGTCACTGGCTTGGCTAGAGCCCCCAGTGAAGGCACATAGAGAAAGCAATCAATGAACAACTGAAGTGCCACAACTTCAAGTTGATGTTTCTCATCTCTCTCCCTTCCCATCTGTCTCTCACTAAAAAAAAAAAAAAGACTACAGATATAAACATTAAGTAGTCTCATTTCTATAAACAGCAAATAATTCCATTATAGCTATCATAATTTAATAAATGAAATTAAGACTTACATATACATATGTAGTTCATTATATAGTTTATAATGAAGTTGTATCATAATATAGCAAAGCTAAATATCTGTCTTTATAAATTTAAGTGCATTTCTTTGGCAATTAGTAATTATTACATATTTACCTTTTAAGGGTAATTTCTATAACTATAACCAGGACCAAGTCCTGTTATTACTATATGGTTAGTGACATACCTCGTTGGCTTTTTCCATCATTCTTTTCACTCCCCAGCCATCTGCAGCCCAGCGGTCTGCTACTTCCTTTTCTGAACAGATAATAAAATTATCAAAGTAGATATCTGAGGTCATAGACCAAAGCTCTAAACCAAGAGCAAGGAAAGAAGTCAGAAGAAACGGATGATCATCTTCAAAATAATCTGGATTAGGAATTTTTCGAGGACTCCAGATTCCCTGGAAGAAAAACAATTTGAAGACATTTTCAAATAAAATAATTTCATTATAAATGCTACTTAAGAAGTAGTTGCTGTTGAATGAAATCAGCTAGAGAAAAAAGAAACTTTATTGATATTAATTCATTAGTAATTCACTGGAAATGAAATCTTGTTCTTATTCTGTACGTGATGTTCCTATAAAACAGCACTGACTTTAAACTGCAGAAAAAGGCAGAGTGAAAATCCAACACTCACAGAAACTTGAGTAACTACATTTCACACATAAGAAAGACTATGTTAGACAAGTTTTTTACATGTAGTAAAGTTATCTAAGGTAAGATGCTAATAAAACTGCCCAAATCAAAGAGATAACTGTTTGGCAAAAATGGAGCCACTCCTTTTAACATGTACCCATTACAGGCGTCATGAGTCCATTATGGCTGAACCTCAGAACAATCATTCTGCATAAAGTTCCATTGGATCTGAAATGATTAAATGCAATCATATCAAATAAATTCAACAATATGATTTCTCACTGATTCACTCAACATATATATATATATATATTCTGCGTCAAGCACTACCAGAGATAGCTAGGGTACAGTGATGGACATGGTTCTTGTATTATGGAGCTTAAAGCCTAATGAGGGAGACAGACATTAAAGAAAAGTTACCAAAATAAACATTTTTGTGATAAATGCTATGAAGAAAAACTAAAGTGAGCAACTAGAATACATAACTGCATATGTATAATACATGTTAGAAAATGTCAATAAAACATTAGATAAAAATACAGGGTTAAATGAATAACATAGGGAGTTCTACTACAAAAAGTTAGGTACACTCAAAATGTTTCTGATTCATCTTAGGGAAAAAATCCAAATTTTAATAACATCAGAAAGTAAGCAGCACATTAATTAAACAGAACTCGTTTAATCCAGGACTTGTGATCCAGAACTTGTTTCTTATATTTAACTCTAAAATAGAACTTTTTCCCACATGATCATCAAATAGTTATCAGGGAACAATATAATATCAAATGACTTATCTCCAGCTCTTACATTTGTTTCTCCAGAAACTTAAAGAACACTTTACTTTTTAATCTGAGAGACTTGTTTTTATTGTATTTGCAGGAATATTTTATATATTGATTTTAGAGAGAAAGATAGGGGGGAAGGGAGAGAGAGAGAGAGAAAGAGAGAAAGAGGAAGAAAGGAAAAGAGGAAGAGGGGGAGAAGGAGAAAAATAGGTTGATTTGTTGTTTCACTGATGTATCCACTCACTGGCTGATTCCTGTATGTGTCCTGACTGGGGAATGAACCTGCCACTTGTGCATATCGGGATGCTATAACCATAACCAACTGAGCTCCCTGGTCAGGGCCTGCTTTACTTTTAAATATAAATTAGCTGGAGTTTATCTTCTTTGATTTCTTACAATAGCCAAGACATACTATTACAAATCAGTTTTCTAAAGTTAACATTATCAATAACTAGATAGATAATAGAAATAACATTTTTGACTCTACAGTGCGATTAGAACCAGTGGTCATTACCTGGTAGTTAGGATTATCTATCATTGGCGGTCTCCACACGCCCTTGTATTTTGGGTTGTCTATCATGGGAGGATTCCATTCACCGCACCCAATCTCACATGCTGGGTTAGAAATAAGAGGTGCCTCCCATTCTCCATCCATGTCTTCATTCCTTAGGGTAGTAGAACAAAGCAAACATAAGACCCTCAATTCTCCCGTCAGTCATATACGCTAGTACAACAAAGCAAAGAAGCACAAACTTGACCTCTGGAGACAAAGGATGCTTACCAGTCCACAGGTATTTTAGCACTAGGATCTGGAATTAATTTCGGTTCATCTTCAAGCCAGCCATCGGGTTTATCCACATTTAAATCTTCTATTTTGGCAGGTTCACTTTCATCCCTATAAACACAGACTATGTCAATTATTAATTATTTGAAGGTTGAAAACGGCATGTTAAAAAATTCAGAATGCACCAAAAGGGATTTCCTACCCTCTGTGTCTGTGCTCGCTACGTCCCTATCTCCCCTCCACCTACATCTTCTGCTAACTTGCCAGAGTTCTGTATATCTGCCCAAGTTGTGCTCTCTGCATATATACACATATGTATATGTTCTTTTTTATAGAAATAATATTCTATAAAAAGTTGTTAAATGTTGCTTTTGTCACTTAAAAACTCATTCCTTAACAAATACATACTGGATGTTGACCATGTGTGACCATTTCAGATCCAATGGGACTTTATGCAGAATGATTGTTGTGAGGTTCAGCCATAATGGACTCATGACGCCTGTAATGGGTATATGTTAAAAGGAGTGGCTCCATTTTTGCCAAACAGTTATCTCTTTGATTTGGGCAGTTTTATTAGCATCTTACCTTAGATAACTTTACTACATGTAAAAAACTTGTCTAACATAGTCTTTCTTATGTGTGAAATGTAGTTACTCAAGTTTCTGTGAGTGTTGGATTTTCACTCTGCCTTTTTCTGCAGTTTAAAGTCAGTGCTGTTTTATAGGAACATCACGTACAGAATAAGAACAAGATTTCATTTCCAGTGAATTACTAATGAATTACTATCAATAAGGTTTCTTTTTTCTCCAACTGATTTCTAGGAACCCTATTTTACACACACATACACACACACACACACACACACACGCACACTGCACTCCTCCTAACAGCTGTATAGTCTTCTGTTTTGTGGCTATACTATAATTTATTCAACCTATTGACTCTTGAGGGACATTTAGTGTTCCCCAATACTTTGTATTACAAATAATGTTATAACAAATATGCTTGAATATATTAGAAATTAGTAAGAAATTAGATCTCTACTATATGTAAATCTAAAATAAATTTTCCAGTTTCTCATGTATTTTTTATTATAGTTCATGATAGGGTTTTTTGCCATATACAAATCATTTGTTTTAATGTAGTTAAAATTTTTAATATTTTCTTTATAATTTTTCAACTTTGTCATATTTTCAAAGGTCTTTCCTACTGTAATATTTTAAAACTGTATTTAATTTTAGCAATTTTATATTTTCCTTTAAAAATTACACTTAGTAAATTCTAAAATAATATAATCATAGTATGTATAAAAAGAACTAACACAATTTTCATCTTCATAGAAAAGAAATTTTAAACAAGAGACTATGTTATAGTTTTCCAAACAAAACTTAAGTGAACCAAAAAACTGAAACAATCAACTCTCTATATGTAAAGACTTGTACTTGCCTGATATCCATGTTATCTTGAGTCTCTGAGAGTTCAGAGTAACCAGATTTTAAAATTGAAGGGAGCATTTATTTTAGCACTGTATATAGGACAACTCCATCTATATCACCAATCGGAATGAGGTTTCTATGTGCAGTTTCTCTCACTTAGGGGCAAACACTTCCCAGTGTACGCTTTTTGGGGAGACAAATCTGAAGTAATGTTAAGAAACCTACAAGGAGGGATGGGGTCCTACCTTTCCTATAGAATAAATTCATAAACTGATATACCAATAAGTGACTTTTTTATTATTTAAGAAACTGACTAAAACAGGACATGAGGAACCTTTTAGGCTCCGTAAATATGCTGTGTCATGATTGTGGCAATAGAGACATCATTGTACATGTCATAAACACTAACAGCACTGTATGCAAAATAGATAAACTTAATGGTAGAAAATTATACTTCAATTCATCCGACAGAAAGTGTACTGATAATTCAGCAAACATACGAAGGACAATACTTCACTTTTTGACCAAGTGAATTGTAAGGTTAGCCCAACATTAGAAAATCAAGCAATATAATTTATCATACTAAGAAAATAAAGGAGAAAATCAATATGCTCATCTTAATAGATGCAATTTTTTTTTTACAAAATCCAACACCCAATCATGAAAAAAATACTCTTAGTAAACTAAGAAAAGAATTTTATAAACTCATACTTAGTATTCACACCACTCAGCTAGCCACTCCTATATCTCAATCTCTCAAGAACTGGATGAGTTCATGTTTCTTGTCTTCAGCTGCTAAATTTTAAGGGAATTTGTTACACAGCATAGATAAGTAATATGGTGGGTTAAATACAAGAAGACAGATAATCTACTTAGCAAAATCATAACTGTTACCTAATCAGCAAAAAAAAAAAAAAAAAAAAAAAAATAAGGTTCTTAGGAATAAATGTATCAAGATCTTTATGGAGAAATTATAAAACATATTTGAAGGACAAAGAATACCTTTGTAAGTGGAGAGACATACAGGTATCTCACCATCTAAACTCAAGCTATGGGCACTTAGGAATTGAATACATTTCTTTTAGAAAAAATATTCATAATCCTGTAGAATGAAAACGACACAAAAACTTAGCTAGCAAAAAAGCTATGGTTAAACAAACTGGTATGAGTGAATCCTATAAACTTTTATAAGATGTTGAAGATATGCCTGTTTTAATACCAATTAATGAAAAAGACTGCCACTATATAAAATATGCCCACATGATGAAGATTAAACTAGGAATTAAAGTGTTGGTGTTTTAGAGTCACGGAATTTTCCCCCCACAGCACTGAAAGCATGAAAATAAAAGTATATTGAAAAAAGCAACAACATTAAAATATTAAGATGAAAATTAAGATAATTAAAAAGCAGGGAAATGCAAAATCCATTTCAGAAAAGCATTTCATACAAAATAATCAAGGTAAGTAGCTCTGAAGTTAAAAGTATACGTTTCATTGGTTGTACACTTATCTGTTTTGTCATTACTTAATTACGCCAAATACTGCTTTACTCTGAACTCCTTGCTTACCAGTCATCCGGTTTGGTGGCAGATGGATCAGGGATTTTTGCTCTTTCATCCCAATCATCAGGCTTTTCATCACTGAGATCTTCAATTTCTTTGGGAGGATTGACAGGAGGACTCATGTCCTCTAGTAGGCTTCCTTTGTTTACAACTATTTGATCAATTAATACTTCAAATGTGTTATCTGGATTCATCACTAAAGAGCAATTACATATAGTTATCATATTAACAGACATTAAAACATAATCTTCTAAATAATAAAGCTACCCTAAAATTTACAGGTAAAATTCTCTCTCAGGTAGAAATAGATGAGTTACCAATGTATTAAAGCAACATATGCTGAAATAACTTGATTTAGTGCTTTCTAAAATCAAAGATAAAATATTAAGTGATAACAACTTAATAAAATACTCCATTATTTCTCAAATAAAAATATCCAGTAGCTAGCTCAGTTTGGGATTCACACAACCAGACAGCTTCACTATTTTAGTTATAGAATACAACTCAATCTTCTTCAATATTTGTAAATAATCTTTATAAATAACCTCAAACTTTATATTTTTAAAATGTATCTGATAACATATTTGTATTATTTTTTAAAGCTTATTTATTTTAGAGAGAGAGGAAGGAAGGAAGGGAGAAGGATAGAGGGAGAGAGACAGACAGATAGACAGACAGAAACATCAGTCTTTTCCTGTATATATTCTGATTGGGGATTGAACCCACAACCTTTGCATCTTGGGACAGTGACTCTAACCAACTGAGCTATCTGGCCAGGGCCAACCTCAAACTTTAAAAGTTGCAAGAACACCACAAAAAAAATGTTACTTTTTCCTGAACCGCCTGAGAGTAAGTTACTAACCTCATAGACATCATTCTTGAATGTTTTAATATATATTATACAAGAACATTCTCCTACATAACCCCAATCTAGGAAATTAATATCAATACATTACTATCATTTCCTAGAAATCCTTAAAGTTCATTAGCATTTCAAATTCAATGACTCATCAGCAGTGTAAAATATCTTAAGGACGATTGAAATTATTTAAGCTTATACTTATCAGTATGTTGAGTAAATTCTAGCAAACTGTCCCCATGCCAAAAATGTCATAAAGAACTCCTTTCTCCTTTGTAAGGACAAGAGAGAAGCTCTGTCCCTTTGGGAATGTGGAAGGGGGCCACTGGGTAAAATGTACACCTTTGGAAAGAATGATAGGTGAAAATAGCTGCCTAAGATTTGCTTTCACTAAGCTAAGGAAGCAGGAGCTATTAACAAATGTCAGGATCGTCTTGACTCATCTAGTTAAATGGGCTACGACTTCCTGAAGGAACAGTTCTGAAGTAATACCAATCTCCAGAGGTTTCAGTCACAACAATATCAGATTCTGTCAAACTCAAATAATGTAAACAAACACTCAATATTTTCTCCTTTCTCTTTTTCTCCATTATTTCCTCTTTTATTAACAGCTGGGATTATAACACAATATTAGTACAACAACAGGAAAAAAAAAAAGAATGTTTTCTGAATAAAATTTTGCAACTGAAATGTTTTTAAAATTGTAGTTAAAACAAAAAAAGTACACAACAAACAGATGTGAAAAAAATCGTTGTCCAAAATCTTTGGATAAAAACATTTTCATTTAGAAAACTATTAAACATTTTATGATGAATCTACAATAAAAGGCATAAGATTATAAAGTTAAGGTACTCGATAAGATTCTTAGAACAATTACAGAACAGTGTTACAAAAATATAATAGTATTACAAAGGTTTTTTTAAAAAGAAAAAATATGTCACTCAATCTTAGCATAACAAGTTTTTATAAATAGTAGTAAGAAAAGCAAATGTTTAAGTCAGGCTTTAATTTCAATTCCAGCTCAATCAGTTACTGTTGCTTCCCAGAGCAAATTACTTCAGCTAAGCCCAAACAGAAAGCACTCACCTCACCTGACAGTTCTAAACAAAGTGCCGGGCACAGATGACAGTGCATCTAAGATGATTAATGACAATAGTGGGGTTTTTTTGTTTTTTTTTTTTTTTAGTTTTCTTTATGTGCCTGCATACTTTGTCTAGTGGCTGCCATGATGTCTCTCAAATTAGAATCTTGTTTTCTTTTCCCATGTTAATATTCTAAGCATTTTTTATTCTTGCTAAACATTTCACATGTAATCATTTTGTATCGTATAGAAAACTCCTAGAGAAACACTTGGATTGTTTCTAGTGCATAGTATATTTACACTCAGAAGGTCATTGGGATGAATTCCTGAAAATGGAATTGTGGTTTCAAAGGCCTATGATATATACTCCCACACTGCTCTGACCAGCTCTGTGCAGCTAAGTCTGATTAAATTCACTGTTCTTAGTTATAATTTTAAGTTATGTTCTCCAAAATGTCCAGACTATATACTATTTTCTAATTTAATATAGGGTCTTTGATGTCAATAGTGGCATTAAAAATAAAATTAGTCATTGCCTTGGCAAAACAAACTAATATTTCTGCAACTTCAGTCTTTGGAAAGTAAGCTGAAATACCTTATTCTTAGATGGAGTTGTCCTGTGGGGTTCTGACATGCTGCAATTTCATGTATATGAGCATAACCATATATATGTGCTCGGTAAGAGGAGATACAATCCCTTACAGTGTTCTACCTCCATCCCCAACATCTGTGCAAACTCCCTTACATAAAGCAAAGCTAAGCATGGTAACACATGGTATGTACCCAACCACCACAAGGCAGGACCTAACAATAATCACAACTGCCTGTAGAATCAAGTCTAGGATTTTCAGCTTGGCCTTATAAACTTCTTCCTTTTTGATCTTATTTCCAGTTTTCTTTTCTTAACCACACCAATAGTGTCATAGTGCCTAAAATAGCCTCTTCACCTCCTATAGTCCACAGTCTACCTACACTTCAAGACGAGTTCAAATACAATCTCCTTCACTAGGTTTTCTCAAGGTCACCAAACCAGAAGTGATACTGCTTCTGAAGTCTGGACTATACCCCATCTGCACCTCTCAAGTGGCACTTGACTTTCTACCTACTCTAGAATGATGCCTGATTTTCCTAAACATATAGTAAGCTCCTTCAGGGTAGGATGCATGTTTGTTTTATCCAAAGCACTTGTCATGAAAATATCAGTGGTCAGCAAATATTTTGGAATGAATGAATGAATTAATTAAAAGGATATACCAAGGGTATATAGATGAGTCTTCCTGTCTGTAAAGAACTTTTTAAGGTCTACTTCTGGAGGTTTGGCATGTTTCTCTTCAAGAACTCCAGTTTTTGGATGTCTATGTCTGAAGATAAAATGAAGTTTATAATCTTCTCCACATTTATCTGGTCCAAACATAATGGTATAGGATGTTTTATCATAAAAGTTTTCCTTCAAAGAGAGATGAATGATGGGATTAGTCCAGAGTTAGAGTATTTAATGAATATTTCTATTCTATCCAACTGGGTAGAGTTTACAAAAACGCATGAAATTATTAATTCACCAAAGAAATATTTGACACAGTGACAATAAAAGATGTGGAAAAATGACAAATTTTATTTCAAAACAGATTTTTTAAAAAATCACACACTACTTCCTTCATAAAGCTATAGGAGAGAAGCAGAAACCTCCCTGCAACATCATAATAAGCCTTAATTATTTTATGTAAATCTGTATTATTGATATTTTATTAATAACTTAAACAGAGAGAAAAGCATACGTATGAACTTAAGACTACAATGGTCATCCATTACTATTATTCAGAATATACTCCTGAGCAGAGTGAAGAGAAATCCAGACACAAAAACAGACTCAGAAACAGTTTTTACTACTAGTAACTTCTCTTCATTTGACATGGTCTACTGGTTAAGAGCGTGGGGTCTGGAGTCAAAACCAGGGCTCAAGTCCTTCCACTGCCACTTAAATTAGCTGCACGGGCCCTGAGCAAATGTATTAACCTCTCTACAGTTTGGTTTCATCTCCTCTAAAATATGGAGACAATAATAACATCTACCTTCTAAGGTTTCTCTGAGGATTAACTCAGTTAGTTAGATAAAGTGTTAGAAAAATACTTGGCATTAGATTTTATTATTATCATACATTCAGGTGATTGTCACCTGATAAAACCTAAAACAAGAGGTTCCACATGTACTACACGTCACCTCCCTTTCACCTGGTCTAAAAATGGGACACGAATCCTTCCAGGCAGGATTCACAGACTGTGCATAGCCAAGCATGCTGACATGCACCTCACTGTCTCACACAGTGTGTTTCTGTTGTACGCAGGAACCTGACGCAGCCCCCTGTAGGAGAACGCCACAAGAAACATGTCCCACCTGCAAACGGGCCTAACACAACCTCCTTCATTATGGAAACATTTTTAGTTATTTCTTGTAGGCTGCCAACTGTGAACTGGCCACCATTTTTATTTAGTTCTTTGGGATTCTGTTTCAGTGCTTTGCTCTGTTACCTCGTTTCTCTAACAAACTTCTGGTTCTTATTTTGTAAAGAAAATAACTCTAAGCCAGTGGTTCTTAACCTGGGTTCTATCGAACCCTAAGGGTTCGATGAGTCAGTCTCAGGGGTTCGGAGAAGCCTCTGCCGCGGAGGCCAGAATAAAGTAATACCGTAATTTGTTTTGAGTTCATGTACTTTGTTGGTTTTGTTCTTTGAGCAAGGTGATGTTCATGCACGGCTCATTTTGAGCACCAGTAAAAAACATATACCTATGTCTTGAATTTGGAAAAAAAATCATACGTTATTTATCACTAAAGAAGGGTTCGGTGAATACGCATATGAAACTGGTGGGTTCGGTACCTCAAAAAAGGTTAAGAACCACTGATCTAAGCTGATCTTTCAATGACATTTCTAAGCACCACGTCATTTCTTATTTACAGACATTGCAAATTTTTGTTGTTGTTGCTAAAGATTACAGAAATGGATGCCATCAAGTAACTCGGCTGTTTGGGACACTTGAAGGCCAACTGTAAAAGCCACATAAACTCACGCTGGAGAAAGATTTTCAAAGTTCTTTTCAATATCAGTTGAAAACAAAACTTTCCATTTTATCAGTTACTCCTTAAGATACTTATTAACTTTAATACTTATTAACATTAAAATAGCCTACCAGATTCAAATCGTCAGTGTCTGCCAGGAGTTTAATGTATGCACCTCCACAATCAATACCATCTTGAAAATTTACTTCGTATCTAAGTAAAGGAAGAAAACCGTACTGCTGATAAATAAAAAGTACTAATTGCTCTTAAAAATCTACTACATCACTCTCAACTCATTTAAACATACTGTTACATTGCCAGCAAGCCTATAGGAAGCTTGGCCACAGCCTAGAGGAAATAAGAAGAAACCCTTTTTCCTACACACATCCTCAAAATATTAAAAATAGAATGAATAACAACTAATAAAAAGCCAACTAATTTTTAAAATAATTTCCCATCAAAACTGCTGAATTGGCCCTGGCCAGTTGGCTCAGCGGTAGAGCGTCAGCCGAGCGTATGGAAGTCTTGGGTTCGATTCCCAGCCAGGGCACACAGGAGAAGCACCCATCTGCTTCTCCACCCATCCCCGTCTTTTTCCTCTCTACCTCTCTCTTCCCCTTCCACAGCCAGGGCTCCACTGGAGCAATGTTGGCCGGTGCACTGAGCATGGCTCCATGGCCTCAGCCTCAGGCACTAGAATGGCTCCAGGTGCAATGGAGCAACACCCCAGATGGGCAGAGCATCGCCCCCTGGTGGGCATGCCGGGTGGATCCCGGTCGGGCACATGTGGGAGTCTGTCTGCCTCCCTGCTTCTCACTTCAGAAAACAAAACAAATACTACTGAATTAAGAAAATATTTTGACTAAAACTATAACAGGAAACTTCAAATTCAGGTAAGATATGCACTATGCACATAGTCTTAGTAGACTAATAATCAAAGACTATGGGACCATAGGTACAGCAACAGATTTCTAAGAAATTAGTAATGATCTTAAATATACAGTTCACTAACAGTTTCTTTTAGTTCAATTATACTGAATCATGCTAAATAATTGTACATTTAATTAAATACCTCTAGCAAATGGATCTCAATCAATAACCTGAAGTACTTCGGGCTTTAACCACTAGGAGCTACAGGAAACCATATTATCACAGCTAACAGAGCAAACTGACATGGGAGTCTTTTGTGGATTTACAACACTGAGTAATTCTCAGCAAAAGTAATTTTAAGGAAATCATTTTGTTTAGGCAATGAGACAGACTTATTAAACAGTATTTAGAAGAGAATTTTGGTAAACTGATGAATTACAAATGATGAAAATCAATGTGGTAATGGCTCTCAGTGAAAAAATGTGAAGACAAAAATAGTTATGATTTGGTTTAGTGAATAAAGAAAAAAGATAAAAATGAGAGAATCAACAGGAACTAGAGGAAATTTTGATGCACGATTGTTTAAAATCTTTCTGAAGAAATTTTAGTGACAATAAAGTAAAAAAAAAAATAGCATACAAATCTTTGACAATTTGAACTCATTAGTGTATATATTTTGTATCAAAAAGAACGGGAAATACAGTAACATTTTAAGTGATTATCTCTTAACTGTCAGATCATGAAATTCCCTCCTCCCCTTTTTCTACTCAGCTTTATTTCTCAAGATCTCTACAATATGGTGATATGCATGCCTTTTGGAGTAAAGAAGACCTGAGGTTTATTTTTGATTCTGCCATATACTCTCATGACTCCAAAGGTAAAGGCAAGTGATTTCAGCTCTAAGTCTATCTGCTCATCTGTCTGATGGGTGCACTGCCCATACCTATACCTCACAGGCCTGTCATAATGATGAAAGGCTGTCGTGCACAGCAATGCTCGAAATGTTCACTTCTCTTAGGATTAGGAGGAAGGGTTTGTTTTGTTCTTTTTCATGTTTTAAATCAAGGACAGTTTGTTTTTCTCAAAACCTTATCAGAATTTTTATTTTAAGCAGTAGCTGACAAAGAAACTCATGTCTTTGAAGACTATAAAGTAAAGTAAATGGTGCTCAGTGTGAATTAAATTTATATATCCACTATGTTAGGTAAAAGAAAATAAAAGAGATATAGCTTTATTATAGGTTAAGGACAAAGAGTTCTAGGAAAAGCTAATAACTAGAAAGAACAATTTATAAACTGTATCTATAAATGTAAACCTAGATTAGCTATCCTATTATGTCTAGACTCAATCACTGTCTATTCTTACACTGAAAACTTTCCGAGTTTTCAGACCATTATCTTGTGCCTATAAAAAATAATTCACAGTGGGATAGAGGCATGTATTTCACACAGCCTGACTGCTGCTAAACTTTAGTCACAGAAAAAAATGACAATGTATACAGAGTATATGTTAACCCTATTTTCTTCAGAGTGTCATTTCCCAAACTGTCCCATGAAACTGTAATTGTTGTTAATAGGGAAAAAAAAAGAACTTCTGTGGTCAAATGAAACTTGTTAAACACAGTATTAAAGTTAAAAATCAGTTTTTATGTGTAGAACTCAAAATCTTTAATGGGCAAATAATGCATCCTTACCTTTAAGGTTAGGATATTCTTAGTTTTTAAAACTTATATGACCACAATCCATATTAACACGTAGACAATTTGGAAAAAAGCAGCTTTGGAGAAAAGTTTTGCCATAAATCCATAATATTTATAGTATTTGATATGCAATTCTTCATTTTCTTTATCCCATTTCATCAATATAAAGAGAAGAGAAACAGTCACTCTCCGTCAAGTTATTTTTAAGTGTATAGGAGGCTGCCATTCTTCTTGTTCTTTTCTTCTTTCAGGATAATAATTTCACAACTGCTTTAATAATTTTTAGACATTTTATCCAATCTTTGCCTCTAATTTTGCAAATTAACTTTTGCTTACATGACTACTAGTGATTTATACTTCCTGAAAATACTAAATTTGATTCATTTTCCTCTGGAGAAGTTAAGCTTTATATTATTTTCCTTTACTCTTTCATTTACAATAGAAAAGGTCAAAACAGAAAGTGATATTATATTCTCTAAGTTTCCACAGAGTAATAACATTACTTTCAAATTTTCAATAGAAAAGAAAAACCAAATCCTGAATAATTATAAATATCAAGCTCAAATATTAGTCCCAATAAGTAGTTGTAATGATATATTTGTTTAAATAATAGTCATATACTCTTTGACACATTTTACATTTATTGAAATAATCATGCAACTAAGTCAAAGCATCACAACTGAAAACTTAAGCCAGTTACACCAAATGCCATACTTAACAAAAAAATTCCTACAGTACACAAAGGCATTTTAGTCATACCAGGTAGGAATATGTTTAACTTATGTGAACAAAAAGCTGAAGGAGTTTTAAAGCAATATAGTTTATGGTTAATGATATTTCCTTATGCTCTAATTAATGTTGGACAGCCAAACCTTCTGATATAAGGTAGAAAGTAACATTTACACATTTCCTTTTCTGCATTTCTAATTTCAATTTTATTGGTTTTGTAATTGTACTGGATAAATCCATCTGGGTGTTATACCAGTATAGGTAAAAAAAGCCTTAGGACTTTATAACCTGATTTTATGACAGTATACATGCATACAAGCAACATCACAGTAAACCTAGTTACGTAACATTGTGGGGGAGGGGAGCTTATCTCCGAAAACAAGTAACCTTCCAAAGGTGTTCACGTTTGACAGATACTAATATATATATGCACTTCCTTTTAAAAATAAATTTGCTGTCTTTGAATCTTCCCCCTGGTTTAATAGCAATACTAATACTGTTCCATTATAAATATATTGAGGTTACTATCTTAACAGCAAGTAATTTTAAGAAAAGAGTTAAGATAAAAATGATTTTAGTATACATTATACAACTTACAGTGGAAAAATTTCATATATCACAGTTTATTTTTAAATTAACCTGCTTCTCATTCAAAACCCTGGGGTGTCTGTGTGTATACATGTGATGTGTTTAAGTAAGTGAAACTGAAAAGGAAAATCTGCATTTTTATGCCCATTTTATAACCATTATAGCTAGATTGAGTAGTCCAATTCCACAAAACTAATACGAACTTCAGAAAATATTCAAAGACATAACACAACTTACTGAACGATCAAAGGCTTGTCCGCAAAAACGAAGGCTTTCGCTAGCTCAGCGGATATGGCGTGATGCCTTGCCCTGGATTTCAGCACCAGCCCCCTGTCACCGGGGACTCGGTGTTCTTTCAATTCTTCTATTTCCCATCTTCCTAAAATACATAAAGCAAAGGAGGTGAAACTACAATCAAAACACTGATTTGAGACTGTTTTTGAAAAAAGAAATAAAAAACACTGATTTGATCAAAAATTATTTGTTTGAAAAAATAATTTATCAGCAGTGGTGACCAGTAAGATTTTTCCATGAAGGCTGATTTGAGAAAAATAAAAATTTTAAATTAGGAAATAATATCTGCAACTGTACGTATGTTTTCTCTTTTTCTCCCGGCAGAGAGTGACTTCCTTTCCTTAGCTAGAACTGTGGAAATGAGTATGTAATACACACAACAGTATCTGGTTAAAGCCCTTCTAGAGCTGGCTGGGCTGGGATTCCTCTGAAAGGCTTCTGAGTCAATGAAATTACAAACTATGCTTTGTCTCAGAGGGCCTCTCACCACTGTATTTTATAATTCTGTTAACCAGTGTCACTTCAATAAATTCAATAAAAAGGGGTGAAAGTGACATATTTTAATATCACCTATGAGATAAAGAGCATCTTTAATACAAAATGTGCAGTTTGTTTCAGTCTTATTTCGAAACACCCTGGTATTCCATAGCTACATTTTTTTATTTTGCAGACGTTATTTAAATTTTATTTTGAAAACTGTGAGCCCAGTGAACAGAACTGCGGTCAGCCTTCTCAGGCTGAGCCAGCTAGCTTGCGGAACTCTGGGCCAGGAGAAGCGAGCACTGGATGAGCCCTGTGCGGGAGCGCAGCGAAGCAGAGGGGCCCTCCCTCGCCCGGCCGGCTGGGTTTCCCACAGGTAAGGTCAGAAAGCTCCTGAAATCAGATCATGGGCTGCATGAGATGCAAAGCTGGGAGGGCTCCCTGTAGCTCAGATGTACTATATTAGATTTTTCTCCTTTCCTCTTTTTAGAAAAGAAAATGACCAACTTATATTAACTTATTCTCATTTTGAATATTGTAGGATTGCATATTCTAAAAAAACCTCAATTTAAGAAAAATTGACTATGTTCCAGCAGTGTGCCAACTTGAAATTTTAACAGGCACTTGTGAATCACTAATGCTCTTTCAATCACTAATGCTCTTTATATTACTTTGTTTCTTTATAAAAATACAAACAAACAAACCAAAAACAGTGCAAGAACAATCTTAGGCATCAGAGAGATGTTTTGGTCTATCGTTGTGCAGGTTTTATCGAGATTTTAAAAATGCATTTCTAAAAGTTTTCAAGTTTCTTTCTCTTTTACCCCTCTAATACAGTTATACAATACTGTTCTTTAAAAATGAATTTATTGATGTTTCTACTCTCACGCTGATGACAAATTGTATTACCACTATTAGCCTGTGGTTGGACCAAAACAAAAAGGTCTTCTTTAAGTAACAACTTTATCTTTAGGATTTTCAGGATATTTATAATAAAGAATTTTAAAAACTATGTTGCTTTTATTTTTTCAATTATTCACAGACACTTATCAGCTATGGAAAAGGTACCCTCCAGTACTTTAATTTTAGAAAATTTGTCACAAGGTAATTATTCCTCAATGACAAGAGATTCTTCCCAACTTCAAATAAACAATAACTTTCTATTAATCTTCATTTGCCCAAATGTAGACAATATTAATATTAGATAATATAAATTCTAATGTAAATAAAATTTCAAATAGAATTTATGTTTTTTATAAGACATCCTGAAAATCGGTCATTTAAAGAATTGGTATTTATTAAACATCCATTGTACTTCTTTTAACAACTTAAGCTGGAAAAAATTTTAAAGTGCATTCCCTATGCAAACCCTGTATTCCAGCACATGAAGTTTTATATGGATTTGCTTAGTCCTGAAAATAGGGAAATATATGAATCTTATGTAAATGGCACTTGACAGAAGCTCTCATTAACTACTGTGAATACTAAATAGTTCAGAAAAGAAATCTAACATTGGTGGCTTAAGTATGGATTACTCAGAGTCTTCCAGAAATATTGGGAAGGAGACAAAACAAAAGCCTGAATGTTTCATTGCACAGACTAAGGCCAATATATATAGTTAATAGCAATATAATCTCAAAAGCTAGTGAACTTTGGGTCATAATAGTTACATAAATATTTAAATAAACATTTTACCATTATATATAGAAGTCTCCATGTCTGTATCATCTTTCTTTGCTTTTGATAAGACCCACCTATAAATAAAGGTAAAAGCAAATGTATATCATTAAAAATAAAATCATCAATTTATAGATACAAAGTATATTACATACACACACACAAAAATAATTCAACAATTACTTCTCATTTAAAAATAAACAAATACTTAGAGGCTAAATAAGGACATCTATACATCGTCCTGCCAGGCTAGAGTTCAGTCAGCTTTGCAATTTACTAGCTGTATAACCATGGGTAAGATACACTGGGCCTCAGTTTCTCACCTATAAAATGAGATAAAGTTCTTACCTACCTACCTAGGACAGTGTGTGGCATATCATAATCAGTAAGTGATAACTCTTATTGTTTTACCATTATTTAGAATAAAGAGTAAAATGAATTTGCCATGTGAAATTAAATTGTTATTAATCTGTCCTAAGGGATGAAGAAATGTTATAAATTTTTACTTTATATTCATAATTCAATTGTTTACTTTCTTTACATAAATGAATAACTATTCAAACTAAACATTTCTCTGTGACAACATGAAGAGAAACAACATTCGCATCATAGGGGTCCCTGAAGAAGAGGAGAGAGAACAGAAAATAGAAACTTTGTTCAATCAAATCATAGCAGAAAACTTCCCTAAATTAAGGCTGGGAAACATTCCACACGTTCAAGAAGCACACAGAACTCTATTAAAGAGAAACCCAAAAAAATTTACACTAAGACACATCATAGTTAAAATACCAAAGCTAAGTGATAAAGAGAAAATTTTAAAAGCTGCTAGAGAAAAAAAGGTTATCACCTACAAAGGAGCCCCCATAAGGATGACATCTGACTTCTCAACAGAAACACTTGAGGCCAGAAGGGAATGGCAAGATATATTCAAAGTAATGCAGAACAAGAACCTACAACCAAGACTACTCTATCCAGCAAGGCTAACGTTTAAAATTGAAGGAGAAATAAAGAGTTTCCCAGACAAAGAAAGCCTCAAGGAATTCATTAAAACCAAACCAATTCTGCAAGATATACTAAGGGGCCTGTTGTGAACAGTTCAAAGGGAGGAAAGAATATAGCAAAAGAAGAATACAGCTTTAAAGAATAAAATGGCAATAAACAACTACATATCAATAATAACCTTAAATGTAAATGGATTAAATGATCCAATGAAAAGACAGAGAGTAGCGGCACGGATAAAGAAACAGGACCCATACATATGCTGTCTACAAGAGACACGTCTTAAAACAAAAGATGCACATAGACTGAAGGTAAAAGGATGAAAAAAAATATTTCATGCAAATAGAAATGAAAAAAAAGCCGGGGTAGCAGTACTTATATCTGACAAAATAGACTTTAAAACAAAGGCTGTAGTAAAAGATAAAGAAGAACACTACATAATGATAAAGGGAACAATTCAACAGGAAGATATAACTATTATAAATATCTACGCACCAAATATAGGAGCCCTGACATACATAAAGCAGATTTTGATGGATACAAAGGGCGAGATTAACAGCAATACTATCATAGTAGGGGATTTCAATACCCCACTAACAACACTGGATAGATCCTCAAGAAAGAAAATTAATAAAGAAACAGCAGACTTAAAGGATACACTAGATCAACTTGATTTAATAGATACCTTCAGAACTTTTCACCCTAAAGCAGTAAAATATACATTCTTCTCAAGCGCTCATGGTACGTTTTCTAGGATAGACCACATGTTAGGACACAAAAATGGTCTCAATAAATTTAAGAAGATTGAAATCATATCAAGCATTTTCTCTGATCACAATGCCATGAAACTAGAAATTAACCACAAAAGAAAAACTGAAAAATACTCAAACACTTGGAAACTAAATAGCATGATATTAAATAATGAATATATTAACAATGAGATCAAAGAAGAAATAAAAAAGTTTCTAGAAACGAATGATAATGAGCATACATCAACTCAAAATTTATGGGATAGGGATACATCAAAAGCAGTACTGAGAGGGAAGTTCACTGTACTCCAGGCATATCATAAGAAGCTAGAAAAAGCTCAAATAAGCAACCTGACCCTGCATCTAAAAGAACTAGAAAAACAACAGAAAATAAAGCCCAGGACCAGTAGAAGGAAGGAAATAATAAAGAGCAGAGCAGAAATAAATGACATAGAGGCTAAGGAAATGATACAGAGGATCAATGAAACCAGGAGCTGGTTCTTTGAAAAGGTAAACAAGATCGATGAACCTTTAAGTAGACTCACCAAGAAAAAAAGAGAGAGGCCCCAAATAAAGAAAATTAGAAATGAGAGTGGAGAAATAATAACTGACACAAGAGAAATACAAAGCATTGTAAGAAAATACTATGAAGAACTCTATGCCAAAAAATTAGACAACCTAGGTGAAATGGACAAATTTCTTGAATTATATAATTTTCTAAAAATCAGTCTGGAAGAATCAGAACACCTAGACAGACCAATTACAACAAATGAGATCGAAACAGTTATCAAAAAACTCCCAAAAAAGAAAAGTCCTGGGCCTGATGGCTTCACAAGTGAATTCTATCAAAAATTCAAAGAAGAACTAACTCCTATCCTTCTCAAGCTATTTCAAAAAATTCAAGAGGAAGGAAGACTTCCAAACTCCTTTTATGAGGCGAGCATTATTCTGATCCCAAAACTGGGCAAAGACAACACAAAGAAAGAAAATTATAGGCCTATATCCCTGATGAATTTAGATGCTAAAATTCTCAACAAAATATTAGCCAACCGGATCCAGCAATATATGAAAAAAATCATACACCATGATCAAGTGGGATTTATTCTGGAGAGGCAAGGCTGGTTCAATATTCGCAAATCAATCAATGTGATTCATCACATAAACAGAAGAAAGGACAAAAATCACATGATAATTTCAATAGATGCAGAAAAGGCATTTGATAAAATCCAGCACCCATTCATGCTCAAAACTCTCAGTAAAGTGGGAATACAAGGAACATTCCTTAACATGATAAAGGCCATCTACGACAAACCCACAAAAAACATCATACTAAATGAACAAAAATTAAAAGCAATCCCCTTAAGATCAAGAACCAGGCAGGGGTGCCCCCTTTCACCACTCTTATTCAACATAGTTCTGGAAGTCCTAGCTACAGCAATAAGACAAGAAGAAGAAATAAAAGGCATCCAAATTGGAAAACAAGAAGTAAAACTGTCATTATTTGCAGATGATATATTGTATATAGAAAACCCTAAAGTCTCAGTCAAAAAACCACTGGACCTTATAAATGAATTCAGCAAGGTGGCAGGATATAAAATTAATACTCAGAAATCAGAGGCATTTCTATATACAAACAATGAACTGTCAGCAAAAGAAATTAAGGAAACTATCCCCTTCACTATTGCAGCCAAAAAAATAAAGTACCTAGGAGTAAATTTAACCAAGGAGGTTAAAGACTTGTACTCGGAAAATTATAAAACATTGATTAAAGAAATTAAGGAAGATACAAACAAGTGGAAGCATATACAGTGCTCATGGCTAGGAAGAATAAACATCATTAAAATGTCTATATTACCCAAAGCAATTTATAAATTCAATGCAGTACCAATTAAAATACCAATGACATACTTCAAAGATATAGAACACATATTCCAAAAATTTATATGGAACCAAAAAAGAACATGAATAGCCTCAGCAATCTTAAAAAGAAAAATTAAGCAGGAGGTATCACTCTTCCGGATACCAAGGTTTACTACAAGGCCATTATACTCAAGACAGCCTGGTACTGGCATAAGAACAGGCACATAGATCAATAGAACAGAACAGAGAACCCAGAAATAAACCCACAGCTTTATGGACAACTGATATTTGACAAAGGAGGAAAGAACATACAATGGAGTAAAGACAGCCTCTTTAACAAATGGTGTTGGGAAAATTGGACATCTACCTGCAAAAAAATGAAACTAGACCATCAACTTACACCATTCACAAAAACAAACTCAAAATGGATAAAAGACTTAATCGTAAGCCTTAAAACTATAAGCATCTTAGAAGAAAACATAGGCAGTAAGCTCTCCGACATCTGTCGCAGCAATATATTTGCTGATTTATCTCCACAGGCAAATGAAATAAAAGGCAAGATAAACAAATGGGACTATATCAAACTAAAAAGTTTTTGCACAGCTAAAGACAATAAGAACAGAATAAAAAGACAAACCAAATCACACAATGGGAAAACATATTCGACAGCACGTCTGATAAGGGGTTAATAACCAAAATTTATAAAGAACTTATAAAACTCAACACCAGGAAGATAAACAACCAATCAAAAAATGGGCAAAAGAAATGAATAGAAATTTCTCCAAAGAGGACATCCAGATGGCCAATAGGCATATGAAAAAATGCTCAACATCACTAATCATTAGAGAAATGTAAATTAATACCACAATGAGATATCCCCTCACACCAGTCAGAATGGCGCTCATCAGCAAAACAACACAGAATAAGTGCTGGCGAGGATGTGGAGAAAAGGGAACCCTTCTGCACTGCTGGTGGGAATGCAGACTGGTGCAGCCACTGTGGAAAACAGTATGGAGATTCCTCAAAAAATTAAAAATCGAACTGCCTTTTAACCCAGCTATCCCACTTATAGGAATATACCCTAAGAACAACATAGCACTGTTCGAAAAGAAGAAATGCACCCCCATGTTCGTGGCAGCATTGTTCACAATAGTGAAGATCTAGAAACAGCCCAAGTGTCCGTCAGAGGACGAGTGGATTAAAAAGCTTTGGTACATATATACTATGGAATACTACTCAGCCATAACAAATGATGACATCGGATCATTTACAACAAAATGGATGGACCTTGATAACATTATACGGAGTGAAATAAGTAAATCAGAATAAAACTGAGAACAGCATGATTTCATACATAGGTGGGACATAAAAGTGAGACTATGAGACATGGACAAGAGTGTGGTGGTTACGGGGTGGGGGGAGGGAGGGGAGGATGAGATAGGAAAGAGGGGAGGGGCACTATGAGACATGGACAAGAGTGTGGTGGTTATGGGATGGGGGGAGGGAGGGGAGGATGAGATAGGGAGGAGGGGAGGGACACAGGGAAAACCAGACAGAAGGTGACAGAGGACAATTTGACTTTGGGTGACGGGTATGCAATATAATTGAATGATAAGATAACCAGGAGATGTTTTCGTTGCACATATGTACCCTGATTTATTGTTGTCACCCCATTAAAATTAATAATAAAAAAATCAAACTAAACATTTCTATCAATAACAAAAATGTGTTCAGGTACTGCTTTATGCTGTCAAATAAAGTACTTTAAAATTTTTTATAGTTCTAGAGAAGGGGCAATTATCATAGGCCAATAACCAATAATTTCAAAAAAGCTAATCAAGTCAAGGAAAACATTCTCTTGAATGAATACTCACCCAGCCAACTTTCCACTATCGAAAGTTTCTGTAAAATATACTTCTCCTATAGGTTGAGGCGTTTTATATTTAATCTAGAAAATAATTTTTAAAAATCTTAAATTACTCATCTTCACAAATATTTTAATTAAATAATCTCACTAGTTAAGAATTTATTATGAATGGACATACAGGTAATATAGATATAAGCTAACATGGTCTCTAACCTCAACACTCTGTATCCTAGTGGTGACAAGATACGAGAGAACATAGGATACGACTACGGGAACAAACACTATGCGTGCCAACACAGGGTACACCCACTGCTTCTAACACAGAAGTAACAGAGAAGGCCTCAGGATACAGCTGACCTGGCCTTAAAAGGATTCCAACAGGTGACAATATTTGGAGATATAAATCATTAGAAGCAAAAGAAATAGCATGATCAAAAACATATAAGATGAAGAACTAAGGCAGCACGTAGGCTAGTTTAACATTAACTCTTAAATCTCACGGATAGGTGACCAGAGGATGATACTACGTTGAGAGATTAGGAACCCAGAAAAGAAAATTATTCAACAGAGAGAGCACTGCAAAGCAAGTTATCTGTACAGCTACTAGTGATGATGATGATGGCGTGGGATGGGCAGTAGGGGGGTGGGGATGGGAGGTCGAGGCTGGGGGTCGGTGATGGTAGAGAAGGGGGCTCTTTGAATCCTCACAATGTCTCCCTGCGGGAAGTGCTGTTGTCGCCCGAGTTTACCTGTGATGGAACTATTGCAGAGGCACGGTAACCTGCCTGCTGCCCTGCGATTAGACAACTATGGGACTTAAAGGTATGAGTCCAGGTTGTCTGGCTCCAAAGCCTGCATACTTAACCACTACACTATGTGGAACATACCAACAGAAGAATGTAAAAGATTAAAGATAATTTATTAACAAATTATCAAAAGATAATTTGAATTGGTGGCAAATGATTAATTTTTGCCAAATGTGATAGATCTGGGTCCTTTCTGAATCAGCCTTTGAGATTTCATTTGTCTGATGAATTACAAGGTATCTTCTCTTAGTTTTTAGAGAAAAGGATGCAGAAGTATTTTTTTTATTTTCAGTGTCTCTACCCTGAAACATTTCCTGTCGCTTAAAGGGAGGAAAATCAGTAATTCAACAAAATTCCACATAATTATTGACAAGGTCAAGATTCTGCTATCAAAGTAATGTACTAGGAAGGACTGAAACTTCACTTCACTGTTCTCAATATGTTTATAGATTGACAAAATGAAAAATGGACAAAGGGTCACAAGAAGCTTCCTTCTTCTGTCAGACCACCCTTTAAATCACCAGCAGTCTATTTTACCCTTTATTTATACTTTATCATACCTAGATTACTCATGCTTCGAAATCAGAACTGCACACAATGTGCAGATGATGCATTATAGAGTTATACACCTGAAACCTAGGTAATTTTATTAATCAGTGTGACCCCAATAAATTCAATATAAAAAGAAAACAAAAAAATGAAAGTTTTCTTTCCCACTTTTTAGCATCTTTTCAAATTATCCCCAAATAGAGTTCAGAGGGGTAGGTATCTGACAATTCCTTTGAAGTAGTGACCTCCAAAGGCCCTAAAATAGCTGTATCTTCTTGGTACTTACGTTCCATGGTTCATAACTAGGTTGTTTTAAAAATGGGCTTGTGGAGCTTAAAAGTTAACAAGAGAATGAATATTCATTCACCTTAAACAGCTGAGTGACACTTGCGTTTACAGATAAAAAAAACTCTAAAAGAAGGCTGTAACAACCATCTATCACTCTGTCGTTGGCCCTGTAAGCAGTAGCTGGCCCAGCACAATTGATGCTTCTCACCATCAAAGATATTTCTGAAAAAAATTTGTTTGTCCTAACATTATATATAAATATTTCTCAATGTGAAAGCTCTTGTGGATTGTCAAGCTATACAAACTCTCTGCAAAGGTTCGCAGACTCCTGATGGTCACCCCCTCACAGTATATCTTAACACTGCCAAGACAGAAAAGCAGCTGAGTTTACTCGCTGCCCACCTCGTCACCCCTTCCCTTTCTAACTCATCCCCCTATTTAGGACATTCTTCCCTCAAAAATATATATATAAGTGAGAAGCTGCTTACGTCTAGGAGAACTACAAATAATTCTACCTTTTCTTTTATCTAAGGAGAGCTGGCAGTATCAGAAATAAGCCTGAAAAGCTTCCTCATAGCAAAAAGTCCTCCTTGGCCAGAAATGAACTCCTATTTTGATAGTAAAACCTTTCCCCGTATTTATTTGCTAATAAAACCATGCTATGAGCCGTGCGCAAATTTCTGCAGTACACAGGCACTCTGAAAACACAGCAACATATAGTTGGGAAAAAGGAGTGCTTTTCTATTTACTTAGAAAAGGAAGACTATTATGACTGAAATAAGTGTTAAGAGATTAGTCACTCCTGTGCATCATGTAAAGAAATAATTTGCAACTGATTTCTCAATAACCGTACCTCTGAGGAGAGTTTGTCTTCATTAACAACAGTCTCTTCTGAATTTTCATTATAGTCTGCCATCTCAACATCCTCACCCATAACTTCTGCATTAATTGAGAGGTACAGAAGACCCAAACGCAGCCAAAAGCCTTGGAAACGCATATTGATTATCTGTGAATTTAAAAGTTATCAGTGAAAATGAAAATTGTGGAAAATATGTGTAAGTATACTTACAAAGAAATATTCTAATACTTCCTTTATTCCATAAGTTTTATAACAAATCAAGAAAATTACTTATATTATGCTTTGAACAAGTGACAATAAAAACTTAAATCTCATAGGACACAGATGCTATTGCCACCAGTCTGCCTCTAACAACAAAGAGCCAATGGCACAAACCTAAAGGTACAGACGATAGTAATCACCAAACTCAAATAATAAGTGGACCCCACCAAAGGAAAGAAAAAAGGGACGATTCCTAAATGTTTGCGTGAGTTGCTTTATTACAGTGTATGCAAGTGTATAAAAAACACACAACTAGGAATTTTATAACTATAAAGCCAAAATACATTTATAAACACCAAAAATTAAAGAGAAAGAACTCGATTATAATTTAATGTGACTGACTTTAGCTGACACCAAATCACAGCTTAAATACCAAACAAATATGGGAGTTTCACTGCAATCAGGTTGACTGCTACGGATAAAGCTCTTTTGCATTTGCCATTCCTCTAGTAGCATGATGGCTTGATTAGCTAACCAATTCTCTATTCAAATACTATAACACTTCTGTTCCTCAAGCATTAAGTGAGATGAGAAGCCAAGTATAATATGGCTGGCACTTGGCAAAAATACATGGTTTATATGTTCTCCTCTATTCCCCTTAGCTTGTTACAATTCAAGTTTTGTTTTGTGGTGCCAGTGGACTTTTAAATACCATGTAAATGTGGACAATGAAATGGTGTGAATGACTGACCACCTTGTAACCCTTAAAAATGGGCAAATTCATAGAGATGGAAAATAGATAAGTGATTACCTAGAGAAAAGAGGGGAAAGAAAGGCTTAATGGATATAGAATTTTAGGGAGAAGGGTGATAAAAAATGTTCTAAAATTGGAATATAGTAATGGTTGCATAACTGTGTATTAAAACCCATTGATTTTTACATATTAAACAGGTGAGCTGGCAGGTGCAAACAATAAAGCTGTTTATAAAAATGGAAACATCAGACTATAAAAAGCTTTTTTCCACAGAGTTAATTCAACTGATCAGAAGAACCCTTCCTAATGAGATCAAAACTTCATATGAATGAGATAAAACTTCACAAGGCAAACTTTTAGTCTGCCTTAGTTTCTTCTAAAGGCCATCGGTTACAACTCTAAAGTTGAGAAACATGAAAATGCATATTTCTTTTTTAAATCAACAACAATCTACAATAATATGAACGTTCTATATTAAAAGGTATGTTAATTTCACCATCTTTATGGACAAACACAACAATAAAAATGAAGTATGCTGTCATCTGTTGAAGAGTTTGAGCTCTCTGAATCATAAGAGGTATAACTGGGATAGGAAGTAAATGCAAGACAGCAATTTCACTTGATAACAAGACATAGGTTTGGCCCTGGCCGGTTTTCTCAGTGGTAGAGCGTCGGTCCTGTGTGTGGGAGTTCTGGATTCAATTCCTAGTCAAGGCACACAGGAGGAGCACCCATCTGCTTCTCCACCCTTCCCCCTCTCCATTCTCCCTCTCTCTCTCTTCCCCTCCCGCAGCCAAGGCTCCAGTATAGCAAAAGGGCTGAGCGCTGAGGATGGCTCCATGGCCTCCGCCTCAGGTGCTAGAATGGCTCTGGATGCAAGGGAGCAATGCCCCAGATGGGCTGAACATCGCCCCCTAGTGGGCATGCCGGGTGGATCCTGGTCTGGCGCATGCAGGAGTCTGACTGCCTTCCTGCTCCCAACTTTGGAAAAATAAAAAATATTTTAAAAAAAGACATAGGTTTATTTTATTAATTTTTCACTATTAGCACATAAATTATTATATTTGAAAATTGCTTACTAGTTGTTAATAATCCTAGAAGCCTCATTGTTCTAAAAATTTAAGAGAATTCTATAATTTATACAATGTAAGGTGTTTTGCTTGCCTATCAACAACTTTGAGTAAAACAGAAATGCATAAAGTAATAATAGCAGTAATAATGAATATTACTATCACTTTAAACCCATATCTTCTCCTTCAAAGTGAACGCACACTTTAGGTTCTTAATTATTAATCTGTTGGGGAAAAAATATTCCTAAGTGCTGGTGTACAGGCCAGCCAGGGAAGAATGAATGGGAAGCCAGCCAGGCAGCACTGTCTCCGGAACTCGACTCTAGAAAACGTCATCTTTGCAGGCTAGGAAAAAATAGGATAGGCATTATTATGTCTAGTCAACAAACTGAAATCAGAAAGATTTAAAAAACTGGTCAAAGTCACATGATTAGAAATGAGAAACAAGATTGGAATCCAGAAACACTACACCAATACACCATGCTATCTCTTATTTTAACTTGACCCCACGGCATTCTTGTAAGCTTACTGGTAAACCAATGGAAAAAAATCACACCAGTGTTAAAAGCATGCATTGTCAAACATCTTAGAAATCTGCAATATTTAGATTATTAGTAATATTAAGCCATAAAGATATTTACCCAAAAATGGTCATATTTACCTTACAGGTGAAATATTTAAACTGCAAGCAGTCACAAAACATTCAGTAGACAATGCAGTTCTAAAGGATAACAATCTCCATTAAAATAATTATATAGTCCAATGTTGTCATTGCCACTTCATTTTTTTAAAAAAAAATTAGAAATGTAGACATAATGGTTTCTGCTTAATTCTTCAGTGCTCTACCATTATTCATAGTATTACTTGAATGTCTATCACGCTATGGTGCCAACATGCCATCAAGCTCTATACAAAATTGTGAGGTTTGTCACAATCTTTTTTTTTTTTTTTTTGGACAGAAACAGAGTCAGAGAGAGGGAGAGATAGAAACAGACAGACAGGAAGGGAGAAAGATGAGAAGCATCAATTCTTCATTGCACCACCTTAGTTGTTCATTGATTGCTTTTTCATATGTGCCTTCACTGTGGGGGGGGGGGGCTCCAGCAGAGCGAGTGACCCCTTCCTCAAGCCAGCGACCTTGGGCTTAAGTTAGCGACATTAGGCTTCAAGCCAATGACCTTTGGGCTCAAGCCAGTGACCATGGGGTCATGTCTATGATCCAATGCTCAAGCTGGCAACCCCATGTTCAAGCTCTTGAGCCTTCACTCAAGCTAGTGACCTCAGGGTTTCGAACCTGGGTCCTCAGTGTCCCAGGCTGACGCTCTATCCACTGCACCATCACCTGGTCAGGCTGTTTAATATTTTTTATAAAAGGGTGCTGAATCTTGTCAAATGCTGTTTCTGCATCAATTGGTAATCGTTTCATTTTTTGTTTGGTTTTTTTTTTTGTCTCCATTCTGGTAATGTAGTGTTTTATGCTGACTGATTTTTATATGTTGAACCATCTTTGCATTCCAGGAATAAATTCCATTCGGTCATGGTATATAACTGTTTTAATTGGTAAGGATTTGTGCATTAAGGATATTGCCCTGTAGTTTTCTTATAGTTGCTTTGCTTTTCTTTCTTTCTTTTTTTTTTTTTTTGAGAGAGAGACAGATGGGGGGAGAGATAAGAAACATCAACTCATAGTTGCTTCACTTTAGTTGTTTTTGATTGCTTCTCCTATCTGCTTTGACCAGGGCCTCCAGCTGAGCCAGTGACCACTTACTCAAGCCAGCAACCTTGGGCTCAAGCCAGCGACATTGGGCTTCAAACCAGTGACCTCTGGGCTGGTTTGCTTGGGCTTAAGCGAGAGACCTTGGGATCATGCTGATGATCCTGCACTGAAGTCAGGAGCCCTGCGCTCAAGCTGGCAAGCCAATGCTTCTTAAAATGCCTTTCTGCTAGTCAATTTTAATGACCAACTGAGGACTCATCCAACACTAGTATGCCTCAAAACCAGTGTTTGAAAATCACTATTATTTAAAGTTTTAGTTGTTAGGCAGCTTCAGGCACTCAACTCCAGAATGATATAATACAAAATGCATTGAACTTGGCACCATAGCACCAAGTTTCTGGTTCTATTTTTAATAAGGCAAGGGGGTAAAGCTGCTCTGGACCTGTTTCATCATTTGCTACGTAAAAGGGTTAAACTAGATAATCGAACAGTTACTTAAAGTGAACAATTCTACTTTCCTATTTAAGAACACTAACACTTACTAGGTACTGAAAATAAGCAATAAGGCTAAGGTACAGCACTGTTCGATTTCTGTGGCTCCATCAATATACATCATTTACACACACAGTAATTAGCTTTATCAACTACATAAATAAAGAATACAGAATACCTTTTCTAAAGATTTAGGAATAAGGTGTAAATGTGACTGGAAGATGGAACCAATTAGATGTGAAGGCAAATCTGTGCAAACTGAAAAGAGGTCAAACACATAATTTTACAAACTTAAAAACTTACAATCACCAAAAGGAGGGCTACCCAGAGTAGGGTGACGTAAAAATATTAAAGCAACCAAAATCTTAAGATGATGTGATTTTATGTATCAAAACGTTTCAATATAAATTAACTCTTTTCTAATTTGAGACTTCTCTTCCCATGGACATCGGAGTTCTTTTTCTCCCCCCCCCCCCGCCCTCCCACCCCCCCCCCCGCCTTCTTTCTGACGTTTGCTTTTAAATCCCAAGCAAATGCCTCCTCCTAGTTACATGGAGAGATGTTACACAGAACATCAGCTAAAGCGTCTGACTGATCATAAACAGACTCTAGGCGTTAATGAGTCTCTCGTAATTAGGGCTTCTCTGGATCTCACCCGACTCCCTCACTGGGTCCGCCGCGGCGCATCTAGGGAGTGGCCCGGGGTCCCAGGCCACCGCCGCTGGGAGGGTGGGGACTTTCGCTTCCACAGGGGCGGGAATTGCGTGAACTGAGCCTGTGTCAGTTTCCTTGGCGCTTCGGTGAGAAGTAGCCCGTGGAATGAGCAGCGCGGCGACGTCCCCGCCCCCAGCCCCTCCGTACCCCCTTGGAGCGCGCCCCGGGGCTCGAGCGTGGAACGGGGCTGAAATGGTAACCGCTGGAATAACGGACCCGGCTGCCCGGGGGCCCTGCGCCCTCAGGAACCGCTGAGACCCGGCGGGCACCCAGCCGTCCTCGCTCCCGCCAGGGTCCCAGCGCAGCAGGTGGCCACAGCGGTTCCAGGGAACCCAATGGACTCCAGGTGGCATCCAGCCCCGCCGCCCGGAGCTGCCCCTCCCTCTCCCAAGGCCGGGAGAGCCCGCCCAGGAACTCACCCGGGCCCCTCCATCCCCGAGCTCACCCTCCGCCCCTCACCCGGCCCAACCCGGCCCGCCTGGCGGGGCGCCAAAGAAAGGGGTGCGGTCAGGAGCCCGCGCCCTGGGGCGGGACCGGCGCCTCCGACTCCGCGCCCCAGCCCGAGCGCAGACGGCAGTGGGAAAGTGGCTCGCCACCCACGCACCTGACTTGCGGGCCCGTTTTCGGCAGTGGCAGCTCATATGTCCGAATCGCTGCCACTCGGTCCCCGCGTCTCCCCAGACCGATCCCGCCCGCGGCTGCCCAGCCGCGACTGCTAACCGCGCATGCGCGTGCGGCCGCCCGCGGGAGGGAGCGGTGGCCCGAGCGCGAGCCGCGCGCACCTGCCCCGAGATGCTCAACGGCCGCGGGCGGACACGGTGGACCCGGCTTCGGGGTGGGAAGGGGAGTTCCCTGCCCTGTTTGTTAGTCCTGAGACTGTTTCCTCCCTTCGAGCGCCTGCCCACTATGCAAACAGTGGGATTCTGCCTCCCGGTGCGCACAACTGGGTCCTGAATTCTATGAAAATCGTGGTTTTGAACTGAGTTCGGTTAGTGTCCCAGGCTTTCCCTAGAGTTCTTTATGTGATGAGAGGTCACTGTGGTCATCATGAGGACTTCTTATTTCATGTGTGTGAAATAGTAGTAAATGTTAACAAAAACATTATCATGCTTCTTTCCTAAATACTCAAGAATTGCTCACATTTATTGTGCTCCCTGAACTATTAAGGGTTTTACATTCATTATCTTATTTCACAACCATTCAGGTTAAGAAACTGAAGATACTTACTTTCCAGTACCTTTGATTAGTAAGTGTGCAAAGAATAGGGTTCAAATCCAGGCCTGTCTCTTTCAGAACCTGTTGTTTTATTCAACAATCTAAACATAAAAATACAGCACAAATGTACTACTGAGTTTTGTTTTGTTTTGTTTTTTTTGCCCCATGGCTGTTGGATCATGCAGCTTTTACTGCTTACAGTTTATAGGAAATCTTGACTTTGGTATAATCACGATTCAATTTTACTGTAATATTTGACGAAATAACTATTGAAGTGTTTCAGATTAAGAGATTGATGGCGATTCATGCACGATATGTAATTATTGGCTAGTCGTCATAAGGCTATCATTTCTAGACTTTTGACGCTGTCACCTTTTGGAGTGTGTTTGGATAGCACTTATTAGCTAAAAATCTTACTTGAGATACTTTGTAATAATATTTCTTTATTCAGTCTTTCCAACTTTTATTATTCGTCATAATTCTGTGACCCATAACCAGGACACTTATACTTGCCAGAAAGGATTTCCGAGGGATATATTCAAAGGCTGCAATGAAGAAGCTGAAGACTAAAAATTCTTGCTTTATTCCTGACCTTAGTGCAAAGACCTCTAGTATTTCCCCATTAAATAAGAACCATCTTTAGAAAGTCCAAGCAAGCCCTTTAAGAGGAATGCTGCCATCTTTTCAAGAAATACTGCATCTGGACTTAGCTTTAATTTTTCACATTAGCCTGGAATATGCTATGGCAAATTTAATTATAAACATTCAAAGTTTAAGTCAAATTTAAGTTTTTGTTACATACATATGTCTTTTTTTTCTTCTCACTAACCCCTGCCACGAACTTTGAGATACTGTGTCTTTTCCACTACAGGGAGAGAATTAATGGACACATGACTAGCTCATCTTTCACACTCACTTTATACATTGGTATGTGATACATTTTATACTGAGGTAAATGCATGAAATTTTGGGACTCAAGGATAAAACAGCAGTATGAATTAATATTTTCGTACTTGACGAAGGATAAAAAAGAAAGTATCTCTTATTTTCAAAATAAGTAAACTCAAAAATAGAATAATACAAAGAATAATAAATTTGAATAGACTCCTATAAGAAGATGATGGTTCAAAATAGACAAAATTGGTAAGGATTTAAAAGACTTGAACAAGTAAATTTAAAAGCCCGATACAAGAAAATCCTTTACCCAATAAATAGAAATATTTTAAGAAGACATTTTTAAAGCACAAAACTAACATTTATAAGAACAAATTAATGCAACATATTTTAAAGGGGCTACCTTTCAAATGTTTATAGAGACTATACATTCTTTTCAAAATTGTATGAGACATAAGAATTCATAACAATTCTCAAATTTTATTGCACAAAGTTCTCTAACAATAACATAATAAAATAAGCAATCAACAGAAGAAGATGGCAGAACTGACATATTTTTTAAAAACCCATGCACATTCTCAAATAGCCTCTGAGTTAAGAAGGCAATAATAAGAGAAAGTGTGGACTCTTCAGAACTGCATGACTATCAAAATATAGACATATCTAGATGCTTGGTAATCAGCTCAAATGGCATTTAGGGCTAACTTTATAGCTTTAAATGCATTTACTTAAAAGGCAAGAAGATATTATGGCACCATCAGACCTTGGCTTGCTTTATCTGAACTTTTATTTCTTTAGCTATCTTAACAAAATGGATGAGATTACACCAACTCATGCAGAAGTTGTCTATGATAATGTCAAGTTTCTGAAATTTTAGCTATTTATTGAGATTATACAATAGCATCACTAACTAAGTCAACAAAATGCATTTATAACAGTAAGGGTACAAACATAAATAAACGTTTTAATTTTTCTTGATGTAAGAGATAGTTTAATGCTTTCCAGTCCACTAGTTTCTTCAGTTTTTTCCTTTTCTCTACTTTTCTTATTACAATGTCTGAAAGATAATATTAGAAAGTGCGATTACTGAGATTCCAAGGAATAGTTTCTTCTTACTATGGTTATTAGCTTCATATTTTCTGAAATAAAAATAATAAATCTGTAAATAATGCTGCAATGAACATGGTGCAAATATTCTTTCAAATGGAAGCAACACAAATGCCTATCAATAAACTAATGGGTAAAAAATGTGGTAAATATATACAATGAAATATTACTCAGCCATAAAGTCAAACAAAATCTTACCATTTGTGACAGCATCGATGTCACTGGAGGTTATTATGCTAAGTGAAATAAGTCAAATGCAATATGATTTCACTTATATGTGGACTCTAAAGAAAATTATAAATGAAGAAACAGACTTACAGATACAGAGAACAGACTGATGGCAGCCAGATAGAAAGGAGGTTTGGGGGACTGGGAGAAAAAATGAAGAGATTGGGAAGTTCAGATTGGTAGTATCAAAATGGTCATGGGCTGTAAAGTACAACCTAGGGAATATAATCAATAAAATTGTAATAATTATGTATGGTACCAGGTAGATACTGAAAATATTGGGTGTGGGTGAGAACACTTTGTAAAGTATATAACTGTATAACCACTATCCTGTACACCTGAAGTTAATACAAAAATAATACTGAATGTAAACTGTAGTTGAAAAAAAATAATGAATCTGTAACATCTAGATATAAAATATTAATTCACAGGATGTAATTATTTTCATGAGAATTACTTGATAACATTCTTTCCTTATTCTGTCTTTTTGACATCATCTCCACCTATTAAATAGAGAAGATAACTTTACATCAGCAAAAGATATCAATTTTAAGATGTATGAGACAGTGTCAGTTTTAATATTGTGGTGTTAGAATTATTAAAAGCAGGTTTTCACCACTGGGAAATCTGTGTTGGTAGATTGCTGTGCAGCCAATAAACTGTTGTGGATAAGACAGACTAATGGGTAAAAATGTGGTAAATATATACAATAAAATATTACTCAGCCATAAAGTCCATTTTATTTTATTTTTATAATTTAAAACATAAATAAAGAAAAGATGTAGGGTAATAACAAGAAAGCACAATAATCTTTTACCAGTAATATAGGAAAGAAAATTAGAGACTAAATATAAACTAAGACTAGAGAAATTATGCTGTGAATATAAGATAACATAGGCTCTACACATTATAGAAAATTAGTTTTGAACTTTTTGTTAGTCAAAGGGAAGAAACAAAACCACAATGGGCTGAAGGAATCCTGACAATTCTCTGGCAAAGAATATTTTTTTTCTAACTCCAAATTCTAAGAGAAAATTGTCACAAGTAACTTTACATAAAAACACATAAAACTTTGACAGTTTTGAGAAAAATGCAAATATTTCAGACATCATTCTTTAATACTAGTCCAGGACATAAACTTAACTAGTTACAGCATTTTGACGGGAAGTACTCTTCTACTCCGGCTCCTGCCATCACCTCAAATGATGCTTATCAGATTTAGAACAACAAAATAAATGTCTCACACACACACACACACACACACACACACACACACACACACGTCATTACTTAATTGAAATCATAACTGGAAGTCCTCCTTTTTTTGTGACAGCCCTCCCTTCAGCATGGGGAAAGCTTCTGCCCTGTGTCCAGTGTACTGCAGTATAAGGAAAGGACTTTTCATGTGTAAGGAAGAACAAGCAGATTATACAAATCCCACTGCTTATCAGCTAATGGAATTTTCTTATATTTGAGTTGTCAGAAATTATTAATACTGAAATATTTTAGTTGTTTCTGAAAGAAATTTTTGAAAGTGTATTATACATGCAGAACATAAAATGATAAAGGATATTTAAATTGAAAACAAGCAAAATGTTCAAATTTCAGAAATTAAAATATTATCACTAAGATGAGTTTTGTTCTATTAAATTACTTTTGAATTGGAAGGTGGATAAATAGAGATATACTCATTTTTTCTGCTTAATAAACTACACTTTATCTTACATTAAAAAAGAAGTGTTATGAGAAATGTAATATATAACTTAACTGGCTAGAGAACAAATTTTACATAAAGATATTTTAGAAAGACTGAAAGGAATAAATATTAAAGGAAACATAGTGACACAGTTTTGTTCCTGAATAAGTAAAAGAGAATGACATTAATCTCTCTGGGGTCATGTAAATAAACCTTATTTTACTTAATAAAATTAAAAGTTTTAAAAAGCAAATATGAAATATCCAAACCTTTTGGTTCAAGGTAGTGGATGGGTAGATCTCATGAAATGTCAGAAAATGAGTAAAAAAGGCATAATTGCAAACAATGCACAGGATGCAGGGGGCTCTCAGTCTAGAAGATACTTCATCCAGTATATGAGAGCTGTGAATCTAATGGGAGAATAAGGACGGATGGAGAGGAGATGGGGACTCTGTGACAGACACGGGACGGCGTCGATGCGGAGATGGACTGGAGCTCAGTTGAGGCAGACGAACCCTGCAGAATGAAACAAGAGCAGCCACAGCCAGGACACGGCAGCCCAGGCAATGCGCATGCCTAGTCTTGTCGAACCGAAGCTGAATGAGGACTGATAGAACCACAGAAGGCAGTGCCCATGCCGGTACCCAGAACAAAGCTCTCTGAGTTCTGGCATGTTCGTGCCCCTTCTCCCAAACCACTAGGGGGAAAAATAAACACATGACACAACACAATAGCAATCTAGCCACTCATACTCTAAAACATTGTTGGAAACCAACAAATTCTACCCATGTACCAAACCTCTCAGGAAGCCTCCTTCATTATTTACATTTTTATAAAGACATACGAGAATAAGTGCAGTGTGGGGGACAAGGGATGGTGGAGAGACAGTTTACCGATATTGTCACCATTTAAAATTGACCAATGTTAACATTTGCTAAAAGCTCATGAAAATTCAGACAATGAATCACTGAACATTTGAGAAAGCATGTAACATGACAGAAAAAGATAAAAATAAACAAGCAGACACTGTTAAGAAAATGAAAGGTAAGCCACGGCTGAGACCTGTGGTCAGACTATAGAAAGGAATATTATGATTCAAATTAAAAAGGCAAACCACCCAATTTTTAAAAATAGACAAATAGCTGAATAGACATTTCACAAATACATATTTTACAACATACATTTCATTATTATATTTATATATACACATATATGTGTATAGCTATAACAAACACATGAAAAGATGCTCCACATCATTGGTCATTAAAGATATGCAAAATATTAATTTGCCGGTCAAGGCAAATTAAAATCACAATTAGACATCAGGACCAGTTTTTCTTGAATTGTATCCAAATAGAATCATACAGTATAGAGTCTTTTGCATCTGGCTTTATTCACTTAGTGATTCATCCATATTGTTATTTTTCTGATAAAAACGAGGCCTCAAACTTAGATCTAGTGTCTCCAAATTCATTGTACATCTACAATCCATGATAAAAAGGAAAAGGATTGATTCTTCTAAAACAAAATATTATAGAATGTATCTAAGTTATAGGCGCAGCCTGACCAGGTGGTGGTGCAGTGGGTAGAGCATCAGACTGGGACGCGGAGGACCCAGGTTCGAAACCCTGAGGTCGCCAGCTTGAGCGCAAGCTCATCTGGTTTGAGAAAGGCTCATCAGCTTGAGCCCAAGGTCACTGGCTTGAGCAGGGGTCACTCAGTCTGCTGTAGCCCCCCAGTCAAGGCACATAGGAAAAAACAATCAATAAGAAACTAAGGTGCTGCAACAAAGAATTGATGCTTCTCATATCTCCCCCCCCCCCCGTCTCTGTCTGTACCTATCTGTCCCTCTCTCTGTCTCTCTCTGTCTCTATAACACACACACACACAAGTTATATGCACAACACTAAAAAGTACACAGAAGGATATGAAATAAGATTAAACAATATCTAATAATTTTCTATATGTTTATATAAATTTTTATACTTACCAGTTTATTATGGGAGGTTTAACTTTTAAAAAATATGATGTAGTCTCTTATCCACTATGAAGAAGGTTGAGAAAGAGTCTAATCCTTGTTGTGCAACTTTTTCCAAAAAATGATTCTGATCATTTTAAAAGAAGGTATTAGAATTATGAAACTTCTAATAGTAGATATCCTGTTAGAAATTTAAAAAATAATTCAAATTTAATCACATTTGACAAGTCATTAGATTGTTATTTATTCCTATCTATTTTATGTGGCACGGAGTATAAAGAGAAAAGCTAGAATTATAACATCAAAAACTTAGTGACTAGATGTACATTCTACTTAATCTGTTGTGAATTTTACAAAGGTAAGGTTAAAATATCTTATCTACACACACACATATATATAATGAAAGAAAAATATTCCATTATAATAGCAGCAAGAATTAGAACGTGTAGACCAATTTCTCCAACATCTGCACCTATGTCTTATGTATTCTGATGGTGATAATTGTTGCATAAAGATTCATAACTGTTAAATTTTCATCATACCAGACACGCATTTGTCTTGTTTAACAAATACTTTTTATCTTGAATTCTACCTTGCCTGCGAGCTGAGGGCTGACACTGACTGAGTTCACACTCGGGTCTAGGTACTGGTTCAGACAGTGCCATACAACAACCACCCAGAGAAGAAAAGGTGGAAAGAGGACAGGTCATAAATAATTATGGATAAAATGATGGGAGGATACAGATGTGCCATTCTCTCCTTTCAACTGACAGGATTAAAAGCAATCATTTGCTTTGTTGTGTGTAGAGATGTCAACAGTATTTCAAAGATAGAAGAAATTTCAAGGATCATCTCATTTAAACCCCTCGTTTTATAGGTGAGAGCGCAGGACCAGGCTTTCCCAGTACCTTGTACAAAGGCCACTAAACCTAAACACTAGGCCCGTGATGGAGAACCTATGACACATGTGTCAGCACTGACACACGTAGCCATTTTCAATGACACGCGGCCGCATGTGGCCACATACCAGAGAAGGACATTTCATCCTCGGCTCTTGTACGGCCAGGTGCAGCAGCTGAGGATGAAACATTTGCTGTAGTGTAGACACTCTGTGCCGGAGGCCTGTAGGTCAAAACAACAGAACTCTGGCACAGAGCATCTAGTTCTGGGACTTCCGGTTAGGCTGTTTTTCTTGAAGTGACACACCACTCCAGTTATGCTTGGTTTTTTGGCAAATTCTGACACACCAAGCTCAAAAGATTGCCCATCACTGCACTAGGTGTCTCTGACTGCAAAGTGTTCCTTTCTTCTACCCCCAACAAGATGCTAAGACACTGTTAAGAAACACTGTTTCCAAAAATGATGGAAAATTTAAGAATGACTAAAAACCAAACAATGCTGATTTTTGTTGATCTGGCAAATAGTGGTCTGAAATAAGAATGAAAACACATTGAATTCAATAGTACGAACATTTAATTTATGAAATCTTGTATAATTTTGAATATTAGATAAAAAATCATTAATTTTTATTATGATTTTTCAAAACACTTTTTTTAGTCTTTCTATTTGAAGTACACAGCTGGAAACGGAAACAGTGAGACAATAAAGATTCCGTTGGCTGGATTTTTTTCTAACCGTGAGAGATAACTTGGGTCTTAAAAAGATAATTGGTCTTCACAGCACAGGCCTGGCACAAGATGAACTGTGTTTAAACAACCGTATTTTGCAGCCTCTCTCATGCTCTTATCACTTCTTTTCTAAATATTATTTTATAAGTTCATGAAACTTTGCCTCTTTCTCAAGTTACATTTCAAAAACCTTACTTTTAAATATTGTTTTTTTCCATGTAGTGATGACTGTATACCCACATGCTGGAAAAGAGATGGTTTATATCGGAAACGAATTTGCTCATTTCGTTCTGCACATCTCTCCTGGGAAAAAAGAGAAACAACGATCTTTGGTTAAAATCCAAATATTCTTTTTTATTCCATTTACTGATGGAAAAATCTTTTTATTGTTAGTTTTTGTCAGCAGTCTGTATTAATATTTTTTAATTTAAATGAAACATTTCATTCTTAGACTTTTCCTTGTAAGAATAATTGAACAAGCCTGACCAGGTGGTGGCGCAGTGCATAGAGCATAGGAAAGGGACACGGAGGACCCAAGTTCGAAACCCCAAAGTCACCAGCTTGAGTGCAGGCTCATTCGGCTTGAGCATGGGCTCACCAGCTTGAGCGCAGGGTCGCTGGCTCGAGCATGGGATCATCATAGACATGACTGACCCCATGGTCTCCGGCTTGAGCCCAAAGGTCGCTGGCTTGAAGCTCAAGGTTGCTGGCTTGAGCTCAAGGTCGCTGATTTGAGCAAGGGGTCACTCGCTCTGCTGTAGCCCCTCAGTCAAGGCACATATGAGAAAGCAATCAATGAATGAACAATTATGATGCTGCAACAAAGAATTGATGCTTCTCATCTTTCTCCCTTCCTGTCTGTCCCTATCTGTCCCTCTCTCTGACTCTCTCTCTTTCTCTGTCAGAAAAAAAGAAAAGAATAATTGAACAAAAGAGTTAAGATACAAAAGGGCTTTAATTAAGGAAGTATTTTCATGAACTCTGTCTTAGCTGGTGTTGTACCAACTACAGGAGTCTCCCCCCATCTGCACAAGCTGTGTTCCAAGACCCCAGTGGATGCCTGATACTGCAGATAGTATGTGCCAAGTCCTATATATACAATGTTTATTCCTATGCAAACATACCTGTGATAAAGTTTAATTTCTAAATTAGGCACACTAAGAGATAAGAGATTAACAACAGTAACTAAAAATAAATTAGAACAATTAGAACAATAGACTGGAATAAAAGGTGTGTGAACGTGGTATTATTAAGTAAAATAAGGATTACTTGAACACGGTGCTGGGACAATTGTGTGGATAACTGAGCTGGTCCTAAGTGGCTAATGGGAAGGAAGCACGCACAGCATAGAGATGCGGGGCAGGGCTGAGGGAGACGCACATCCTCATCTGGACGAACCTGGATGGCACAAGGTTGCATTACGCTACTCAGAGCGGTATGTGATTTCAAACTTATGAACTGTTTATTTTCGGAATTTTCCATTTAATATTTCAGACTGTGGTTGACAATGGATAACTGAAACTGGAAATAAGGGAAAGGGATACTGTATAATTTTCCTCTCCCTTTCTCTTTAATCAAAACATAAATGAAGTTTTTAGTGTTTTCCTAGCTACTAATTTCCTTCAGAATACATTATTCTTTCTCTTCCCCTATTCATCAACTCATACTAAATTAAACCTGTCTCACTTCTTTTTTTTAAATTTATTTTTGTTTATTCATTTTTTAGAGAGAGAGGAAAGGGGGGAGAGGGAGACAGACAGAGACAGGAACATCCATCTGTTCCTGCATGTACCCTAACTGAGGATCGAACCGGCAACCTCAGCATTTCAGAAGGATGCTCTAACCAACAGAGCTATCCTGCCAGGGCTCACTTCTTAAATAGTAAAAAGTATAGAATTGGACCAAAGAGCCAATATTTTACTTAATGAAAAAAGATTTGGATAATCTCCTTAAAAATAAAAATCAGATGACCTGTGGCATTACTCCTATTAAAAACAAACATTTGAAATTACTCTGACTGCTATCTGAAAATTATTTTATATACTGATTTATGGAAAGCTCATTAAAATACATGGCCAACACAGACACTTAATAATTTTTAAAATTGCAGGCTTATTTAAATGCATTTCTCCTCAGTACTGACGTGTAGATGAAGCTCCCCTTCCAGGTCTGCAACGCTGTATTTCGAGGCTCTGTTGTTAGTTGCATACACTTTTAGGACTGGTGTATCATCTTGGTGATTTGACACTTTTATAAATATACAACATCTTCCTTGATCGCTGGTCAACTGTTTTTTCTCTGAAGTCTACTTTGATATTACTATACCTACTACAGATGTCCTTTTATCAGTGTCTGCATAGAATATCTTTTTCTGTCTTTTATTTTTAACCTATCTATAGCATTTTATGTGAAGTGAGTATAGACAGCAATTCATTGCATGGTGTTTTTTAATCCATTCTGATAAGTTGCATCTCAATTGGAATATCTTGGCTATTTATATTCATTTAATGTAAATAATGACACATTTGGGTTTACATGTACCGTTTTGTTGGGTTTTTTCCCTGTTTGTTCACTGTTTTTGTCCTTTTGTTTCCATTTTCTACTGCTTTTGGGCTCTCATCACTTTCTTTCGTAGGCAGAAGTGGCAGTAAAACTTGGTAATATTGAAAGTTAAAAAATTGATACCCGCATCAGATTTGGTTTGGTAAACAAATTTTAAGTAATTATATTAGACAGATATTATTTTCCTAAAATATTTCATATTTACTTACAAAATAAAGAAATACTCACATTAGTTTCTCCTGGTTCACACACCTTTACCCAAAAAATGTCCTTCAAGAGCAAGTCTATAGGTTTATCTTTGTGGAATATTAAAAAAAAACGTACGAAGTCAGTTAGGTCCTCAGATTTAAATAGCTTTCCTATGGAGAAAAAGTAAACAAAGCCAAATAACTCTTGAGTATTTATTCCATACATATATTACAATATAACACTTGTATATAGTTGTTCATTCTGTTAGCATGTAAAGAAAGCAAAAAAAATTAAAAGTTAACATATCTTATTCCTTAGAAATAAAGTTGAAAGCATTAATGAAGTTGAAGAACAATAAAGCAGAACAATATGTCTACTTACAGATTACCGCTTCTAGGGGAAGAGAGTGTGAACCCTGTTTAGAATAGCTAATATGCTCAGGAAATCAATGCTGATAACACATTAAAGAATCAACTGTTTAAATAAGTGAAATCTATGTAAGTAAAATCAAAAGTAGAGGAGCTATAATCTTTTACTTAATTATCCAGAAACTGTGATTTTGTAACCTGACTTCTGTAATATCAGTCTACCACGTTTTTTACTTAAAGTACTTAATTTTGATTAGTATACAGTATTATTTCAATATTTGAATAATGTTTTTATAAGAATGTTATTTTTCGTTTTTACTTAAGATTCTTACAAATTTGCCATATTTTAAAGTATGATTTCATTATATCCAATTACCTTTTTCTAATACATCACATCTTTAATTTTAAAATGAAGCTGAAGGTATGAAATTCAGAGAAATGTTCAGTTGAAATAAAGTAAAATATAGCAAACCACTTAGTGAGCATGACAATAAGCACGCCCCATTTTTCACTAGCACTTGAGCCTATCCAGGTCACTCAGTCCAATCCAACTGAATGTTATGTAGTACCCAGGCAAGTTATTCAGTGACAATCTCATAGTTATGCTTTCCTAATCTTCTCTTAGCAGGATGTAAAATCCTATTTAGCAAGCTAATATTTTTGGTCAATATTGAGTAAAGAACAGTTACTACAATAAATAGAAATAAAGCCTTTATAAAGTTAAGCTTAAAGAAGACTTCAGCATCACACATAGTAGAGCGCTCCTTGTTTGATGTGCTCTTGTGATCAGAAAGTCAATGTTCTCCAGCCTCCTCATGCTGAGAAAGAAGAAAAAAAAATTAAAATTCTCAAAGTAGTATGCCATCAAATTAATTCCTCTGCAAGTTTCTCACAGGTATTACTGTTACCTATAATTTTTCTTCCCATTTAGCCAAAGCTGAGCCAAAAACCTTCAGGGCCTTAAAATTGAATTCCATACCACCTGAGAGAAAATTTGGGAAAGAATGTGGTAGAATAAGTATATGAAGAACAGATGGATTTTACCAGCAACCAGAGAGATGCTTTACACTCCTCCCAATAGCAAGGACAGCTTCTGATGGCTAAAATCAAATGCTCTAGAGCACATGGGGAAGCAGGAGGTCACCTGCACTGCCAGAGGGCCTTGCAGAATGGCTGCACAGCTCCGTGACCCTACTCCAGGGGACATATAAGTCATGTTGTTTCTTTGTGCCCACACAGCTGCACGTCATCGAGGTCCACCACTCCAGGAATGGGTGAGTCAGATGGAGTCTTATGTAGCACTTACACACCACTAAGAATGAACTAAATGAACAGAAAGCAACACACTGACAGTTTTAACATTTCGTTCGGAAGACAAATATGTAAAGAATAGGAATAGGCTTAGCACATCACCACTTATGTAAATTCTAAACAGGTACAAACATATAATTCATATATTTTAGTATTTTTTATAATATATCAGCTTTGGACATAGAAAATTGTAGAACATCGAAGTATTATAGTCCTAAGTTAAAATTCCTTTCTTCTACAACTGTTTTTTCTTTGCAGTTCAGTATCTTTCTATGTAAGATTGAGAGAAGTTCATCTTAGTCACAGAGCTGACATGTGTGCCACACACAGCAAGCATTTAACAAGGGGGGCATGGCCTATGTTTTTATAATGTATGTGCATATATGTCAATCTGCTTATTTATGTTGTCCATCCAGTAAAATATTTGGTTTAAAAATACATTACCTGAAATTCAGATTCTTGACTCTGATTTTACTATTGAAGTAATTATCTCTTTGTAGAAATCATGCCATTCCTTTTCATTTGGTAACAAACTCTTTGATAAGTTCTTAAGAACTTTTAAGGTTAATGTATGCTGCAATGCTGGACCCCACAAAATAGATCTATTGCTTACCTATGAATCCAAGAATTGAAAACTCAATATAAAACCAATTCTTTGAAGTGATACTATGTACAAAATCTGTGATTTTTGTAAAGTACATCTGTTTAGCTATGATATCATCTTCTAGCTGGAAAATAAAACAAACAATACAAAAAGGCATTAGTACTTTTGATCCTTCCGTTAAATAAGTTACATTAGCTTGAAAACTGAAACAAATTTCAATAGACTACACTGAAAATGTATTTATGAGGTCATAATTTATTTTTAGTTCAGTTCACTGAGGGTGTTTACTGTTGGTCAACTTTCATTTTCTGATTCTAAGACCAGAGATGATCTATTTCTTTCCTAACTGCTAACATGTAAAATTCACTCTACCCCCTCCTTGGGGGAGTCTATTTATCTGACTCCATTTTCATCCTCACAAATACTTCAGTTTCTGGTTGAAGACTGGCTAGCTTTATGCTGAGATGACAGGTGCCATGTTCTATCACCATATATTGTGGTTGACAAGAGGCTGGTTAGAGTGCTGGTGCCAGTAAGCCCCCAGATATTTCTCCATAAGAGAGGGTGGAAGGGAAACTCGATTTTTCTTTCTGAATGTAACTTACATTATGCACAATCTAGACTCAGAGAGTGCCCTAAATGATCTGGTAGAAGAATTTGGAAGTCCTCAGGCACATTACCAGAGCACAAAATAGAATTGTGCTGTTTCTAAGAGTACATTGGCTGGATCTCATTTTTTAATTTCATTGTCACTAACTAAGGAATTGAGAAGGATTTTTATTCTCTTCCAATAGAAGAGAAAACCCCACATCAGACCTTGTTCTTAATGATATTCTCTGTTCTCCAACGATATTCTTCAAACTCTTCTCACACTGCAGTGTCTCATGAGGTGGGTATACACTTACTATTGGGGGACATAACATTCTTATTTATCTATATGCAGGCATTTAGGGGGTGCAAACTATATATAATTGATTTATTTCACAAATACAGTATAGGCACTGTAGAACTAGGTTACTCATAAAATCCAAAGCAATGTAGGGTAGCAGTGATAAGCCTAGACACTAGCTGGTATTAAATAAGTGCTCAAATTATGTTTATTTAATGCAATAAACTGTGGGCAGAGAAATGTAGGTGGTACCATTTCTATATTTTTTCTAAGTTGGTAAATTCTTTTCAGTTTGCTTCAGGTAACTATAATTTCTTCTGTTAATAGTGACCCCAAGAAGACTAATATATAGTCAATTTTAAGCTTCATTTTGGTATTTTAAAATAGTGAGAATCTTCTATTTTCTGAGCACCAAGTAAACTGGAGGAATGCATTGAGGAAGGAAGGAGTCAGAGGAGAGAGGGAGAACATAAACTCCCACTATCAATTATGTTTGGACCAAGGTCGTACCTGTAAATAATATGCGGCCTTGGGCTTGGCATACAGCATCAGAAAACAAAAATCCAGCGACTGTTTGATATACCAACTAAAGATAAATAGTAAAATCTGTTAATATTTGTTAATTTTAGTTAAATTTTGCTTATAAGCACACTTCAGTAATGAAAAACAAACTTTTTTTACACTTTGCTAATGTAGAGCACTATTTACATTAAATAAAATTGAAGATGTTATACTCAAAAGTTTCCCATCTTTATTTAGTGGACAGTATCTGCCATTGCTAAACTAGGATAAGCATAACCTACTTATCTTAGCTTTGGGTTTGTTAAATTTTGATTTATATAGAAAAGTTAATATTCTTTCATAGGTCTGGTTCAAATGAAAGTATAAAGAAACTTCATTCGAATGTAATGCTAAACTGGGTACTTGGCCAGGGCCTGAAAGTATGAAGAGGAATACACAGTGCAGTTCTTGCCCTCCTGGGTCTCACAATCCAGCAAGAAAGACAGAAAAACAATACAATTAGGATACCTATGTGAGAGCCCTACAGAGATATGGTCACAATGGTTTACAGAGAGATGGGGAGGGGGGCCCAGTAGGTTGCAGGACGTCCAGTGTAGAGAACAGTATTGCAAAGGAAAAGAACATGTGAAACAGCAGCCCCCCTAGATTTAGGGCACAGAGAGCCGATGGAAGAGATGCTAATGACAGGAAGGTTGGCAGAGACCAGATCAAGGACATTTTAGGACATGCTGGAAAACTCTAGACTTGCTCTCGTATGAGAAGACTCTTCTGCCTACAGTGTGGAAAATGAATTGGAGGAAAGGCTAGCCTAGAGTAGGGTTAGGGAAAGCAAATGGATCTGAAATGGCCTGAACTAAGTCCAAGGCAGAGAAATGGGGATGAGAGGGATGATGTGGAGAGAGATTTCAAAAGAAAAATGATGGTAGAGACATAAAAGGCAGAAGGATAAACAAGGATCTAGAGAGACTCCCAGTACGATGACTCTAAAAACTGGGCATAATGTAGGTCAATAACTAAAAGCAAAATGAAACCCTTAAAAGTTTTCCAAGTCCTGGCTGGTTTGCTCAGTGGGTAGAGCATGGGCCTGGTATATAGATATCCTGGGTTCAGTTCTGGTCAAGGCACACAAGAGAAGTGACCATCTGCTTCTCTCCCCTTCCCTCTCCCCCTTCTCTCTCTTTTCCCCTTTCGCAGCCAGTGGCTCAATTGGTTCGATCGTGGCCCTGGGCACTAAGGATAGCTTGGTTGGTCCCAGTGCATCAGCCTCAGGTGCTGAAGATAGCTCGGGCGAGCATTGGCCCCAGACAGGGGTTGCCAAGTGGATTCCGGACAGGGGTGTATGCGGTAGTCTATCTCCCCTTTTCTCACTTAAAAAAATTCCACATTCTGACACACCATTTATTATTTTAAAACAAAATAGAGCTAATACATTTCCTGGGTGAGATAAGACCTTTCTTTCTGAATTCTGGCACATCTTTTGCTTAATTAGGTTTTGAAGATCCAAATTAGTAAATTTCTTACAATACCTACCATATTTATAACCAAACAATCCTTTATATACATATATTGAACTTTAATTTTTCAAAATTCTTGCATAAATCCTATAGTTTACTCTTATAACAACTTTTTCAAATATGAAATGTAAATTTTATTATACACACACAGAAAAGTTGGGGAAGCTAATTAAAAAAAAAAGGCCAAATTGCCTGACTAGAATGATCAGTAAATAGAAAAACTGGGTCTAGAATCCAGGTGTAATGATTTATAACACTAGGATTTTTTCTCCATTATGCTTTTTCTCATTACGGTCTGTAAAAATGAATATAGTCAGTGGTGTGCTGGTGGTAAGTGTTTAACAACTGTCTTTCTGTGCGGAAGAGGAGGTAAGCTTTGATTTAGCTTTTGCCCATTTCCATGGTATAAATGCTCCTGATTTCTTGTTACCAAATGATGTCACTAAACACACAGCTGGACATCAATGCACATAGTCAGCTCTTGCAAGTCAATAGGAGCGGCTGTGTTTGGCTTAGGATCCAATTTGAAATAGGATCTGTATTTGAAATTAGATGCTGATTTCATCATTTCATCAAACGAAGTTAGCTATTTAAGGATACAATTTCCTAAATGTCATACCGCTTCCATTTTTGTGACTCCTTAGTTGATTGCTTGGCATGTGATGTGTCTGGATAAAAAAAGGCAGGTATTGAAATGACTTCCAAGGATCCAGACTTCAGTTGCCTTTTGAATCTATTAACAGAAGTAAATGGAGGCTTATAATTGAACATTCGACACATCAAAAATAACACAAATAGTTAAAAAAGAATTTCCTTATGCATGTCCACATAATACATTGATTTGAATTATTTCACATGTTGATACATGATATCAATATCATAAAACTAATACAATGTGTCCGTAAAGTCATGGTGCACTTTTGACTGGTCAAAAGTCAAAAGTGCACTATAACTTTACGGACACACTGTACTTTTTAGCCAAAGTATGTCTTTTATAAAGTAGAGACAGACATGTCAAAAAATTAAAATACACAAATTCCACATTCTAGGATGCACTTATATTTCCCAAATCTAGCATATTGCCTTCTTAGGCAATTCTATTTGCTAGGCATTCCCTTTCTCCTTTGTCTGCTGGAAGAATACCTACTTATACCCTTAGACTAGCTCAATTGTTTCCTTCTCAAGAAAGTCCTTCCTGATATCTGTAAGTACAGTGAAATACTTCCTCCTCTACAGGTTTTCATATTGCAGCCCCTCCCCCCACAACAACATTAGCCCCTTGTAATTTGGTTTTTGCCAGGTTTACCACCCACTGAAACAAACATGTGGAAGGCTGGGTCCATTACACATCTTGCTTGATCAATAGCTTCATATTGGTTCATCGGTTTTGTATCTCCTGGGCGGCACATAGCAGGAGATCAGTGAAAGTAACCTCCTACAGTAAGGAACACAACAATATTCTAAAGATAAGCTAGTAGGGGCCCTGGATGGGTGGCTCAGTGGATAGAGTCATCCTGGCACATGAGGTCCTGGGTTTGAGACCTGGCCTCGGTCTCTGGGCAGGGCATGTACAAGAAGTACTCAATGAGTGCACAACTAAGTGGAACAAGTGGATGCTTCTCCCTCTCTCCCTTCCTGCCCCCCCACCCCCGCACTTCCTCTCTCTCTCTCTCTCTCTCTCTCTCTCTCAAGTCAATGAAAGATTTAAAGATAAACTAGTAGGCTTCTCACAGAGACAATGAATTTTATGGAGAACAGATGTTATAATAATAAGATGCAATATATGGACTGTATTAGGAAGATAACCTACACAATTGGGGGAAATTATAAGCTAGAATTCACCAGAGCTTAGATAGAACTGCAGGCTCTTTCTGCACAGATACACATTAAAAAGAATATGATCACTAATAAAATAACTGAACAGGAAAAGTAACATAGAAAGAACAGCCATTTAAAAATTTATCCAATAGTACTTACTTTTTTGTAATCATGTCAACAACATAGTTTAAATAATTTTCGTTACTCTAAAAAGGAGAAAAATAGTTTACTGAAACTAAACATGCCTCATAGTTTTATTAATACATGATTGCTACATGTAAATCTAGTTTATGTGTGGAATGTCATTATGTTCTGATCATTTCTAGTGTTTTCAGTTCTAGTAATTTCAAATATCCATGTGTCTAAAAGGTGTGACTTGAATACTCAAAGTATTTCATTCTTCCCTTTGTCACAATATGAAATATACTACATTATTTACCCTTAAAAATTAGTAGTACACAAAACTATGCCATCTAAAACATTTTTGCTCTAAAAATCAGATGCCTTATCTTAAAGAACTGCTCTTTTTTGAAGATGTCTTTATTTTGTGAGTAGTATACGACAATAAGCTTACTTCGAAACCATTCCACATTTTTCCAGACAGTATTTCTCAGCTTAACTCTCAAATTTCCTTCCATCAACAAACTTTGTGTGCCTACTCTTTCTTGAACACTGGGCTATTATTAGATAACAGACTTATTTGTAAATAGCTTTTGGTGGTTTATTCTCTCAGATGATTTTTTTAAACAATCAATGGCATTTATAAGATGTAGCCTCAGGGCCCACAAGCATTCCCAATATAAAATTCTGAAAATATTTTGAATAAAGACAGTTTTAGCATGAAATCTGAGTTTTCTGGAAGGCACTTCTGAATGTATATAGTTAGGTTGTTTGTTTAAAATATCAGTCACTATGCAAATAACTCTATTATAGAACTTAAGGTCATTAAGACAGCCATAAATTGAATCACCAGCTACTTGCTCATGCTAAAATATATTATACTTTAAACATAGTTTTAATATTTATTGAGGATTTATTATGTGATAAGAGTCTTACATGTACTATAACAGTTCTGAAGACAAGTAGTAAAAAATAGGGGGTATAAGCCCCATTTTATTGATGAGAAAATTGAGGTTCAGAGCATTTAATCAACTTGTTCACAGGCACAGAGTAAGAGGAACACCAACAAAAACAAACAAATAAACAGAAACAAAACGGGGCTCCTACTTACATATTTAACAACGCAAATATGATAGTTAAATAAACTTTTTAGATTGACATATTTAATTCCCTTTTGGTAGTACCAAAAAAGTATTAAATACATTGCCTGCTCTCCAAAAAAGGCCGGTGTGGATTACTTTGTTAAATTTAAGGGGGATGTGCAATGATACGGCGATTTGCGTGCAGCCAGCGGGTTGGGCGTAAGGACAGCGGTTACCCTCACACGTACATCTGCAATGCAGACAATCACGACCGAGTCCTGCTGCTCCGCCAGCGTCATCCTGGAGAAGAGCGAGGTCAGCGTCTGCTTCAGGTAACTGTGATCTCCTCGCTTAACGGTGGGAACACCCAGCGCAAAAGTCGCTGCAGGCACCCGAGCACGGAATCCCCATTTCAAACCGTGGAGGAAAAGACAATTGAGCATCAATATCTCTGCTTACTTCTATGTCTGGGTGAGTTGTGTGGTCATAAAAACAGTAATCCAAACCACCGTTGGTTTTTGTCACATATTTCATTTCTGCTTTAAGGAAATTGGAATCTGAAGTGGATGGTTAAAAAATGTATTAAATAGATGGCAAGATGTTCTCATGGTGGAGAATTTCAGTGTATTGGGGGAAAAAACTAACCATTCTCCATTTATTATAGTGTTTATCTAGCTGGGCACCAACCACATAGGTTGATTCTCTACTCCTATTCTTAAGGAGTCACTAGAACCCAAAATAGGAAAAATACTATGAAATAATTTCACCTGTGGGGAAAAAATGCATGAAGCAATTTGCAAATGACTTGAGGGAGTAAATCCATGTCCCTAAGTGACTTTCACTGCCCAGCCATGACTGAAGCGCTGGGAGAAAAGACCCATGCCTTTCGAATAGGTATCAAGACTCGAGGCCGAAGGAGCCCCAGACAAGCGGGTCAGCAATGAACAGGCATAAGGGGCCAAGAAAACTGCATTTAAAACAGGTGCATTCAACCTGTGGGCTGTAGTCTGCTGACCCCCGGCCTGAAGCGGCTCACTCATTGGAATGGGTGAAGTCTGTGAGAAGGCACGTTTCTGTGTGTGTGTGTGTGTGTGTGTGTGTGTGTGTGTGTGTGTGTGTGTGTGTGCGTGTGTGTGTGTGTGTGTCTGACAGAGAGAGACAGAGACAGAGAGAGGGACAGATGGGGAAAGACAGATTAGAAGGGAGAGAGATGAGAAACATCAATTCCTCATTGCAGTTCCTTACGGGCTACAGCACAGTAAGTAACCCCGGGGCCACAGCAGAGCGAGTGGCCCCTTGATCAAGCCAGCGACCCTGCCCGCAAGCTGGATGAGCCCGTACTCAAGACTGCGACCTCGGGGTTTTGAACCTTGGTCCTCCGCATCCCTTCCCAACGCTCTTATCCACTGCGCCACCGCCTGGTCAGGCAAGAGAAAGGCACGTTTCTGAGAGCTGGCTTAACATCCCCCTTCTAACTAACTGCTTTCTCCCTATACCCCGCAAGGCTTAGCTCAGACAGCACTTCTGTGCAGCCTTTGCAGACCTTGGTCCCCCTAAAGATGAAGAAATAAGAAGATAACCAGATGAGAAAAGATTTATCAAAACCAAAGGAGGAATGATGGACATCAGCATATTCATCTGTACTGTTTGTGCTTTCTATATATGGATTACTGGGGCTAAGTATTTTAGTGGTTTTAGGAATCTAAGGAATCTTCAGAGTGCTGGATTATTCGTAGGGATTAAAGAGTACAAAAAAGGAGACAGCAGCTCTTTAATGAGAAAAGTTTAAAGCAGTTGAGCATTTAAAGGGAAACAGTTTGAAGTTTTACATCCTGTTGTGTAGCCCAGTTATTATGGTATTACGCCCACATGGGAGCAAGCAAAGCTGTACAATCAGACAAATATGATGTTGAAATGTCATCAGTTGCTCACCCCTCTGTACAACTGGTAAATCTCTGGGCTTCACTTTGTAAACTCTGTAAAACTAGGTAGTCATAAGATCTATTTGCCTCGGCTGTTGGGAAGTTAAATGAAATGATGAAAGTTAAGCATGGAGTCTGGCACATAGGAAGCCCAACATGTTCTATCCTTCCATGTTTGTGCCAACAATGTTACACCAGATTAAAAGCTAAATGGTAAGGATTTGAGCGAAACCCTGGGGTCAGGGAACAAACTAAAGGTAATTAGGCCACATAAGAATCAAATTCATCCCCACTGACCCCATACTATACACTAGCAATGGTCAACATATTTTTTAACAGCATTTTGGGCATAAAGTTTTGTAATTCCTTTGATTAGAGACAGAAGAGAATTGTCTGTGATGAACAAAATAGAAACAGAGGCATCGATATATGGAACAGACTGATAGGTCAGAGGAGAGGAGGTTGGGGGCTGGATGCAAGAAGGTGAAGAGATTAAGCAAAAAACATATATAACACAAGACACAAGCAACAGTGTGGTGATAGACAGAGGGAAAGGGGGATGGGACTAGGTAGAGTGGGCAAAGACGTGGGTAATGGAGATGGAAAGACACTTTGCTTGGGGCAATGGACACAAGATGCTTTGTGCAGATGATGTTTTGTTGAGTTGTACACTTGAAAACTATATGGTTTTATCAATCAATGACACTCCAATAAATTCAATTTAAAAAAGAGAAAAGAGTCACAAAGTACTGAGCAGATGCTTAACATATATTTGACTTATATTAACTTATTTTCAAAGCATCTGTATTAAAATTGAATTTGAATTCAAGTCTTCAATTATTTATTAAACTATTTTTTCAGCCAGACAATTTACTGATTTCTGGTGATCCAAATTAGTGCAGATAGGCTGGTGATCTAAATATCACACTGAGTATATTTTAATGGATTACATTTTAAAACTTAAAAGCATGTCCCCAAAGATCAAAATACCTGTATTTGATATTTAAATTCTAATTTTCTTACCGCCTGTTTTTCCTTTGCTAATGATTACATTAGGATAAATTTTGCCTATGTTCCTCAGATGAGGGAAAAAGAACTTCAAGTCTTCAAATGCATTCAATATTGTTTCATTCTTATCCAATATACTCACTTTCTTCCCAACTGAAAGAGAGAAAAAAAATAGGGCTTCTGAATTCATGACTATAGGGATTTTTCTCCCTCTGGTATAGTTTTTTTTAAAGAGAGTTAATAAATCAATTCATTGATTAATATATAAGAGAAATACTCTTAAGTGTAAATTATAAAAATCATAAGGCTACAAATTGTAACTCCAAAATCAATTCATATTTATTTACAAAGCAATACGGCAGGTCCTCCAATAACATCATGTTGTTTCAACATCCTTTTTGTTAACGTTGATGAGATGCCATGGGAACTTAACTCCTGTTTATATCAATTAGCATAGGGTAAAATTAGTTTCCTTATATGTCGTTAACCTTCAAGTCACAGGACAGATCAATGACATTAAGTGAGGGCTTCCTGTACCTAATTGAAGTCTAGCACTGTGAGCTCCACAACCGGAGGCTGATGGAACTGTCGGTTCCACATGAAGGAAGAGTAACTGAAGCACTATAGAGAAGTATAACAGAAAATATTGCCAAATCTCATACCCATCAGTTTTGCTACTTTGATCAATATCATTAAAGTTTGTATCCTTATCATTTTTGTAGCTCCCTCAATATTTAATTATTTCATTTGTACCACTCATTTGAATCTTCCTCTAGAATTTTGAAAAAAAAAAGAACAAAGTTGGAGGACTCCCACTACCCAATTTTAATTAATAATATGTTAATCAAGGCAATGTGGTATTACAGAAATATATATCTATACATCTGTATATTTATATCTATATCTATCTATCTGTATCTATATCTATCTATATCTGTATCTATATCTATAGAGAGATAGATACAGATATAGATAGATAGATATACACAATACACATACACATAGGCCTATGGAACAGAACAGAGAATCCAGAAATAGATCCACACAACTATGGAAGATTTTTGTTTTAACATGCAAAGGCAATTCTATGCAGAAAGGACAGCTTTTTAGACAAATGGCGCTAGAATACTTGGACATCCATAGGAAAAAGGTTGAACCTCAACCTATATTTCACACCATTTATAAAAATCAGCTCAAAGTTTTTATAGGCCTAAAATGTAAAACCTAAACCTATAAAATAAAGTAAAAAAACACACACTAAAGAAAATTTTCATGATTCAAAGAGTTCTTAGATACATCAAAATGCATAAAAGAAAAAGTGATAAATTGGACTTCATCAAAATTAAAAATGTTTGCTTTCTGAAAGATGCCATAGGAGAAAGAAAAGATAAGCCACAAACTGGGAGAAAATATTTCTAATCACATATCTATCTGATATGTATCCAGGCTGTACTAAAAAACTCTCAGAACACAACAAGAAAACAAACCACCCAAAATTTACAAAATGTCCAAAAGATTTACACAGACAGAAAGAAGATATATGGGCAGAAAATAAGCACCTAAAAATGTTCAACACCCTCACATTAAAGAAATGTAACTTAAAGCTAAGAGACAGCATGACATTGCAACAGCCATAATAAATGGGAAGACTGGAATTCTCACACAATTGCTGCAGGCAATGGAAAATAGTTCAGCCACTCTGGAAAACAGTTTGGTAGTTTCTTGTAAAGTTAAACACATACTAGCCATATGCTTGTGAACTCTAGATACTTATCCTAAAGAAATGAAAATTCAAACAAACAACAACAAAAACCTCCATACACAAGTGCTTATAGCAACAGGTACTTGTAATCACCCAAAACACTGAAAACAACCCAAATGCCCCTCAGTTTTTTAAACAAGCTTCATTGTACATCCATACAATGAAATGTCACTGAGAAATGAAGAAATAACAATTGGTCACACAACAACTTGGACAAATCTATACCAAGTGAAAGAAGCCGGTCTCAAAGGGTTCCACACCATGTGATTCCATTTGCATGGCATTGGGACAGTGGAAAACTATAGGAACAGAGAACTGATGGTTGCCAGGCATTTAGGGTCCGGGGAGGTCTCAGGGGGGGGGAGCACGCGGCAGGACTCTTCCTCCTGAAGGAAAAGGGAACCCCTGAAGGTTGATGTACAAGACAGCGCAGCCTTCACTTTGGCTACAGTGAGGATGGGCAGGTGGGAACACTGGAGAGAAAGACAACAGGAGTGGGTTAGCAGTCATTCCGCTGAAACATGAAGGCGCCTGACCAGAGCGGTGGAGACGGTGATGGAAGAATATGAGCAGATTTGCGAGAGGTAGAGGAACACGAACCAAGGAGCGCTTGCTTACTGAGGGCTGTGGAAGGAAGCAGGAGGGAGAGGAGGAGTCAAGAGGTGACGCTCAGGCTTCTGGCTGCATCTGTTGGATGGATTTATGAATGGCGGTGCAATTCACAGAGATGGAAAACACAGAAAGACCGCCTTCCAGGTAGAGATGAGAGGCAGAGTAGCAGTGAAGTCTCTTACCTGATTTTTCCACGTCTGACAGTAAAAGAACGAGTATTGATTCAATTATATTAGGAAGAAATGTCTTAACATCAGGAAGCGACAAATCTGAAGTTGCAAACACAAAACATAAACAAACCACCCTACACAAAAACAAAAGGAACACAGACCGAAGTTTACTGATACATTTCTTCTCTGTCTACTGTCATCCTTCAGTTTATCCAAGACTTCCATCAGCTCTTGGCGATTTCTTTCAGTTTTGTTTCTTAAATGCAGAATAGTTTCTTTAAACTCCAAAATATGGTTTCTACAATTGATTAATTGATTACCTGCAAAGAAAACACATGTGTATGTTTATATATGTAGCAATGGTATCATACAATTTTCAAAATATATAACAAAAATATAAAATATATGCTTCAATATAGCTTTGTACCTAGCACTAAATGTGTGTATACATGTATATATTGTCTATATACATGTGGTATATATATGAACATAAAAGACTGAAGAAAAAGGATGAAATGTTAAAAATACTAATATCTGGAAGGTGCGTGAATTAGATTTGTAATTAGAGGGGACAACCAACTAAGTCAGAAAGTTCACTTCTAAGAATTTATCTAAAGAAAAAGACTTGAAATAGATACACAGATTTGGCTCTAAGGACGTTCAACATAGGCAGCATTATTTATCATTATAAGAAAACTGGAAAACACCTTAAGTACCCAACAATGGAAATATGCTAAATGAATTACAGAATATCTTTTTAACAGTTCTGGTGGCTCTGGTGTTAAATCAGTTTTGCCACTTAATATTTGTGCAGCCCGGGCAAGCTGTCCAATTTTTGTTAGCCTCTGTTACTTTATGTCTAAATGGACATATATGAATCCCTGCCTCAGAGGTCTTGTGAAAATATGATTCAATAATGCATGCAAACCACATGGTAAATCACATTTAAAAATGCTTTGACAAATGTATAATAAGTACTATTTATTCATGAACTATTATTTATTCACTTATCAATGGAATACTATGCAGCTATGAAAAGAATAACGTCATAAAAGTAATTGTGATGCCTATGAGGCTACCAAATAAAAGGCAAACATTTGGCTATTTGACTTTGAAGTTCAAGGGAGAGATAGGGCTATTAATACAGATTTGAGAGCAAAAGTCTAGAGATGCACTTATAAAATGGAGCAAGACAATGTAGTGATAGGGTACTGCCCCAGTCTTACCTAGGGATGCTTCCTGCATCCCTGCCTTGGCTTACACTAACCTTAGTTCAGGGTAGAGGGTTCAGTCTTTGAGATCCGAGGTGCCATTATTGAATGAATGGACTTGCCAGCATAGGAACTGATTTAAGGGATTCTAAAACAGAACCATATTCCCCCAAAGGAACTGCACCCAGATAAATCTTGAATATCCATATAGTGATTTACCACTTGGGAGCACTCACAAATTTAAATAGAGATGTAGTTTTAACCAGTTTAACCCTATGTTTCTAGGGTTCCCTGGGTAATTTTCTCTTTACAAAATGGGCCATGTGTTTGAAGTTGATATATCACAGGTGATGCAAAATCTCTGGACCAATATAAGCCAGACCCTGCGGGATCAATTTGGTAAACAGGAAAAGAAAGTGTTTTCTCTAGGGGAAGTGGTATTTCTGGAGGCAACCATACAGAAACATTAAAGGAAATAATCTCTAGTCTCTGATCTGTTTCTTGTACATTCTTACCTCATAATTCAATTCACCAATATTCTATTTAAAATATTTATATTACTTCCATATTCGGATATTTTGTGAGGATGAACTGTTACAGAACCATCTTGCAAAGTTCAAAATAAACTATAATTTGATGTTTTGAATCCATTGTAGTATGAATGTGAAAACAAACACCAGTTCACGTGTGCAATGGGCCAGTGTGACTTCCACCCAGAAACAAGGTAAGGCCCTGAGAGCCACTGACCTTTGCTTTCACACCAAGGCGCTGGCAGAGATAAAATGTGAGCCACGTTTGTAGTTTACATTCTCTACTATCCAAATTAAAAAAGATGGAAATAAACAAGTGAAAGTAATTAAAAATAATATTTTAACCCAATATATCTAACATATATTTTCAATATGTATTCAGCCTAAATAATTAATGAGCCTGACCAGTGGTGGCACAGTGGATAAAGTGTCAGCCTGGGATTCTGAGGACCCGGGTTCGAAACCCTGAAGTCACTGGCTTGAGCACAGGGTTGCTGGCTTGAGCATATAGAATCATAGACATGACCCCATGGTCGCTGGCTTGAGCTAGGGTCACTGGCTTGGCTGAAGCCTCTTGGTCAAGGCACATATGAGAAGCAATCAATGAACACCTAAAGTGATGCAGTGATGCAACTAAGAGTTGATGCTTCTCATCTTTCTCCCTTCTTATCTGTCTCTGTGTGTGTGTGTGTGTATCTCTCTCTCACTAAAAAAATAAAAACAAAAACAAACACAAAAACATAATTAATGAGCCCTGGCAGGTTTGCTCAGTTGGTTAGAGTGTCATCCCAATGAGCCAAGGTTGGGTGTTTGAACCCTAGTCAGGGTTCATACTGGAATCAACAATTGAATTCACAAACAGGTAGAACAACAAATCAGTATTTCTCTCTCCCTCTAAAATCAATAAGTAAAATATTTTAAAGAAGTGATTCATAAAATAATTTATACTTTTTTGTACTAAGTATTTTAAAAACTGTGTTTTATATTTACAGCACATCTTAATTTAGATGCTAAATGCAGTTATAGTAAAATGTAGTCTTACCAAAACAATAAAATTTTGCTTAATGGAGAAATATTTCACTGCTTTCATTTAAAAAGTAAATTTAGATGACCTCAAAATAAAGTGAGATTAAAGTTCATTTCCCTGGTTGCACAGGCTCCACTTCCAGGGAGGAGCCACCACACTGGACAGCATAGTCTGTGACACCAGCTGTGAGCTTATTAGAATGCACTCTCAGATCTCCCCGCAGACCGACTGAGCCAGCATCTGCATTCTAATAAGATTCTCAGGAGACTGGTACGCCCCGTTAAAATTTGAGAAGCACTATTATAGACCTTTGTTTTATCTTTGTCATTGTCTCTTTGCTATAGAGTTCAGGTCTTTATTGCCTCTTGCTGTACTGTTATTATAATTGCCTGTTAATAGGTCTCTCACCTCCAATTCACAATTAGTCTTCTGGAAATTGCTCGAAGACTTTAAAAGGTTTCCTAAATGCTAGCTGAATCACGTCCAAGGATTTGCCTTAGTATATATAAGGTCCTTTACAATAGCCGGGACTCAACTTTCCCACCTCGTGTCATCCACTAAGCAACTCCGCTAAGGAGAAGCACTCTGAGACATTCATTCTCTCTGCCATTTCGTATGTGTCATGTGCCACTTACTGACAGGTAAACAAGACATGGATAAAGTCAGGTTCCTACTCTAAACTAACTAACCATCAGGCTTTCAGGGGGAGGGGGAAAGAAGCATACATTTAAACAGCAAAGTATGATGGAATTGTCCAAATGCAATTAACCACAAAGTGCACAGGCAAAGGGCAGCAGAATGACCAAGAGCCCACGGGCCCTTGGCTCCAGACTCTGCTAACTAATCTGGGAGCTGCTCTACTCACCAGTTCTGCTCATGGCATTTTGTTGGCACAAGGTCATACACCTTGGTGATTCTATGTCATCCCCTACTCGGATGGGGAGGAGGGCACTTTCCTTCCACCAATGAAATAAAGAGACCCCCAAAAACTCACTCATGAAGTTTGGGTGCCCCAAAATGAGCCCTCTTTCTGGGGCTGGGTAACATTTCTTCCCTGAAAATTGCTGAGGCGCTGGGCCCACAAAGTGTCATGCTGCCAAGTGAGAAGGGGCGGGAGGGGGTGGAAATTGGTAAACTAAGAGAAAACCTGCGAGGCAGCCTGCAGGCGCGCGGCTGTGAGGGGCAAAGATGTCGCGTCAGCTGTGGCTCAGGCCCTAGTGTTTGTGTTTCCTTCAGACAGGGAGCCAGGAGTAGAGTTGCTGGACCACATGACAGTTCTGTGTTTAGTTTTCCAGAAACCTCCCTCCTGTTTTCATAGTGGCTGCACCAACTTACATTCCCACCAACAGCAGACATCCTTTCTCCACTTCTTCACCAACATCTGCTTTTTCTCATCTTTTTTTGATAATAGCTGGTATGAGATGATACCTCATTGATTTGCATTTTCCTAATTAGGGATGATGAGCGCCTTTTCACGCAGATGGCTTCCTATGTTACTCAGAACAACAGTCATAGTTCTTACAATTGTCTCCATGATCTCATCCCTCTACAACTCACCATGTTATTTTTTTATCGTTGGCTGTTACTTGAACATATCAAAATAATTCTACCACAGGTCCTTTGCATGTGCTTTTACCACTGCCTGGAAAACTCTTTCCCCAGATAGCTATACAAAATGCTTTAGTTGTATAGATCAGATAATAAAGATTTTTAATCTTTGAAACAAATGGGGTACAATATTGGTATTGTATGTATAGGACAAAATTTAGTATTAATCAGGGGACAAAAACATAGTTTAAACATTAATTAGAGGACTTGACACCACTTCCAAACTTTATCCTTGATCCTACTGCCAAGATTACTTTATGTGCGCCGAGTCATAAATGAGTTTAAGAAGAGGAGTGCAAGTGTAACCTAAAACAACCTAAGGACAAGCTTGGAAAGCTGGGTTAATATTTGCAGAATCCCGAAGTCTTCAATTCAAAACTCAACTGTGTGAATGCTACAATATTACACTGGAGACCAGGGTTGAAAGAGAAAATACAGAAAACCAAAGTTAAATTTGAACTGCAGATAAACAATTTTCTAGTATCAATATATCCCATTCAATTTTTATACTAAAAACCTATTTATTGTTTATCTCAAATTCATATTTAACTGGGTAACCTCTATTTTTACTTGCTAAATTGACAACCCCTTCGACAACAATAAACGAAACCCTTGGTGTGTTTCAAAGTGGTAACGCGAGCCGGATGGCCCACTGGAGATAGTTCGGCTGCCCAACCGGTGCTGTGAGTTGTCGAGTATGTCGGTCTCCATCATCTCACGCGGCTCGAGCTACCCAGAAAATACTTTAGGGCGCCTTGGAGTATGGTCCAGTGACACAGAACAAGGAGGAGGAAACATGGGCTGTGTGTGTGGGAAAAGCTCCTGGAGTCAGTCAGTCACATTCCCGGAAATAAGGGGTGAGGGTGGGGCGGCTGGGCACAGATTGAGCCCTTGAACCCACGGAGGGAAAGGCGCGTGGGGAGTCCAGACAGGGCCCGAGGCCCGTGGGCCAACGCGTTAGCGCGCACCCCACGGAGGTCAAGGCCACTGGGGTGGACCTAGGCGCCCGTTACCGCTCAACCGCCCGCAGGACGGGGGCTGGGCGGGGGGGGGGCACATAAGTAAGGCCCCTGAGATGAGGGCTGGCGACCCTGTCGGGTGCCCGTGTCACCCCTTCCATCCCCTTCTCTCCGCCCGGCCATTCGCCGCTCACTGGTCTGAGTTATCCTGGAGACGAAGAGGCACCAGAAGCTGAAGAGAGTGACCGCGCTGAACATGACCAGCAGGCCCTCGTGCCTGGTCCTCATGGCGCTGGCCGGGGGCAGCGTGGCTGCCGGAGGCTGCGAGCAGCACCCACGCCCCAGGGGAGACGCACGGAACACAGCGCCTGCGCCCTCGCGCACGGTCCCCGCCTGGTGCGGGTGCCTGGGACCTCGCACGCAGCCCTCCCGTCGCTCCTTTCCTAAGATAATTGCCCCTTCGCCCCCCCCCCCCATTCTCCCCTCCCCCGTGCCCCGCTCCGCACTTTGAACCTGAACCACGTGGTCACGTGGTAGGGTCACTGGGAGTCAGATGCCATGAACCACAGCCAAGCCCCCATCCCACCCCCCACCCCTCACTCCCGCCCTGTGCCTGGCACGTGGTGCGAGCTCAGTCACTTTATTACTTACAGTAGTGAGTGACTTTTGTGCCAGGCTTTGGGCTACACAGTTTCCATATAGCATCTCCCTGAATCCTCACAACATCCCAATTTTATAAAGTACAACCTGAAGATAACGCAAGCATCTACCTAATGTGATAACATCTTCGTTTTACCTTGAAAATAATTGAGCCATAGTGAAATGGAACAATTTGCCTCAGGTCACACAGTTGGAAATGGTTCCTCAAATATTGTACATAGATTTTTTAAAAATTCGTAAAGGAAATAAGTGTCTTTACTCGGGGATTATTAGCTGTAAATGGTAGCCATCACATGACTACCCAAGTGACTGAAATAGTTTAGATGATTTTTTTAGGGGAAGTGATGAACCCCAGGCCTTCGGTTTACGCCCCTTACCTTTATTAACTTATTTGTTGGTAACTCTTCCCCCAGGAAGTCAACTTTTGTGAAAGAAAAAGTAATGTGTACCATGAACAGCAGCCCTAGGAATACTTGCTGAGCTTTGCCAAGTTCAAGGCATCAGTTTCTGTGATGTTTAGCCCAGGCTGGGAAACACAAGGCAGTCTTCACTAGGGTCGGATTCTCTCTAGCCCTTTACATGTGGTTTTCTATTGGGGTTCTCCGCTCGGATTGGCCTCCTCTTCTTTGGGACTCCCTGGCAGTGCCTAGTAACGTGGGTGCTACTGCAGACCAGCACAGCCCCACAGGGATGGATTCTGGCCCGTTAGAGGAAGGTAGATTTGAGCACATACCAGGGTGAGCATGTCATTATCAGCTATTTTCTCATGAGCTAATGGCCAGGAGCTGCTGCCTTCATTTCAGCAGTGACCCAGCCAGCTCCCAAAATAGTGAACTGGGAGAAATATTGTCAACTTCTTCCTCCTTGCCCCGCAGTCCCCTGCCAGTCTGCACTGGGGCTAAGCTCTCCCAGAAGTCAGAAAGCAAGGCAGTCCAGCCTGATGTACGAGATCCTGCAAGCCTGCCTCCTGGGCTGCGGAGCAGAGCAGAGGGAGATGTAGGCTAGGCTGAGGTGGGGAAGGGAGCTACTCAGCTCCAAGATATCTTCAGTGTTTCATTGTTCTCTTACTGGAACACCGGCTTCACATTTTCAGCTGCCTTTAAGATTCAGACAAAGCACTTGGGTCCCACACCTTAATGTTTCTGAAATCAGCATGTCTTCCAATCGATTTTTACATTTTATAAAATGGTATCTTCTTCTTTTGTCTTTTTCACAAAGAAAGAAAAAAACAAAACCTGCTAGTCAGTCAATGGTCTGTCTACGAGTCAGACAGATCACATGATATTTATGCAGCACCTATGCTGTGCCTACCAGTCACTGAATAGGTGCTGGAGACACAAGTAGTCATCTGCAGGTTCTTGGCTCCAACTTCTTCATGCTCAGACATGGACCATGGCCCACGCACACTCATACTCCTACCTGTCAAAGGTACCCAAGATTCAGCAGAAATGCTGCTTCCTCCAGGAAGCCTTCACTGGTCACCACCCATAAAGGAATCTCTATCTTCTTTGAACTCTATAACACTGAGATCCTCTCTCAGGGCACTCAATCTGCATAATATTTGTGATGCACACATTTTATTTCCAGGTTATAAGCCCCTAGAAGAGAAAGATCATGTCTTTTGCACATTTTTATATTATATTATATTCCACTGTGCATTTCAGGGTGTGTTACACATCAAAAGTACTGACTAAAACACAAGCCTGTGCTACAACTGCATTATAGTCACAACTGATCACCTGCAGTCACCACTCAGTCCCATCTAAGCCACAATAAGTATTACTCCAGGAAATCCAGAAGATAAAGGATACTAACATTCTCGAAGACCTTCAGACTTCCCTTTTGTGATTTGTATTTCAGTGTCAAATTCAGACCATGGGAAGTAGAGAAGTACCAAGCTACAGATAAATATTTGCTAAAATAATAGGAACGGGAAAGGTAGCCTCTGGGGATATGACCAGCAGACAGGCCTCGAGGCTTCTTCAGTTAACCTCGGTCTGAACACTAGTCTCAGAACTGTGATTAGCACAGAAAAGTCAACAGTGAGGACAGACTTTGCTTGTCTCATATATAGGTAGGATTCTGAAGGTGAAAACAATCTGAAAGATAATAACTGTTGACAAAATGTCAGTGGTCTTGGCCCCTGTTTCTGTTTCAAGTTACTTAGAAATAAGTCATCTGGACCCAGAGTGAGTGCCATCTGCTCAGCACAATCCAGGAAAGTGGCAGGAGGGAAAGGGACTTTTTATGGGCCATGTGTGGCTGCCATTCTTAAACTTTAGCACACACTAAACCATCTGGAACCGTTGTTAAACACAGATGCTGGGCCCACCCTCAGAGTTTCTCATTCAGTGGGTTAAGGCTGGGACCCCAAATTTTGCATTTCTAACAAGTCCCAGATGGTACTGACGCTGCTGATTCAAGGAACTGCCCTGTAGAAACCACTGCATAATAGCACTCATAGAACCGTAGGTTAGACTTAGAAAGATGGCCAACCACCCCTGGATACTTACTTATTTAATAATGATACCACATCCTCCGCCCCCAGTAAGGGGAATTCCATTATGTCCCTTGGCCATTATATTCTAGAAGTTAATAACAGCTACCAAAAAAATGTCTCATATTCATGAATGTACCAAGACGGTTTGATTAGCGGGAAAAGAGCTACCAAACTTCTAGGACTGTCTGCTGAATTGGAAGGCCCAGCTGTAGATGAATTGAGGACGTGCCTTCCAGCAAGCAGAGATCGCCACCCAACAACTAGGTGGACAGAAAAAGAAATATGATGCAGACAAGCAGCAAGCCTTGGAGGGTCCAGCCTGGATCAACAAGCACTGAGCGGTCCTTTTTCATTTTTAACTGGCTTCCTGTGACAAGAGCACTTCAGTTTTCCTTAGCAGAAGTATGGTGCCTCACTGACCATCCTTTCGCGCGTGCGCGCTGCCCCTCACAAGCAGAGCTGAGTCGCCACATAACTCACAGTGGGCAAAAGGAGTTAGCGGGGGATGTTCTGGGACTCTCCAAGGACCGGCCACTGCCGCCTTCTCCTTTTGCAGTCCAACCGCCATGCTGTAGACTGCGTAGAGACTACGTAGAGAGGAGCCAAAGGATGAGAGGCCATCATGGATGCTCTAGCACCAGCCGCTGTCACTGAATACGGCTGCATGGGGACCCCACACGAAACCAGCAGAGCTGCCCTGGCAACCCACAGAATCGCAAGAAATAACAAGTTATTGTTTTAAGCCACAAAATTAGCAATGGTTGATTCATGTCCAACATCCCATGACCTTCTAAAAAACTGTTCCCTCTTTACTTCTCATATTTGAACAAAACACATATATCCACCTAAGTGATCCAGCCAGCCCTCCATATCTTTACACTGTATTTTCAGTAATGTTTCAATTACCAGTTCTAGTATCAATTTAGCTATTTATAGATGGTAAGGAATGCAATATGTCTATGTCATGTTGGGGTTTAGGGGTACCTATTTCTGCACAGTGGAGTATAGAATGCATTCTTTGGTCCAACGAGCTATATGACTGGAATCCAGATAGACCTTGTCAGGGTTTGGGTTCCAGTCCAAGAGAGAATAAATGTCAACCTCACTTGAATTCCCTAGAGATTGCAAATAGTAACCCTATACAGTTCACTGGTTTATATGCTTGGATCCCTGTGTCCAGGAGATTTTTCCAAATGCCATCTCTAAATGGCTACATTTTTGTTGCTGTTATTAGCATTCAACAGTCTCTTCCCACATTAATGACTTAGGTAAGAGACAAGTGACTTATATAATTATTCCACCACTCCTGCATGGCTTTGGCACCACTGTACCTACTGAAATGACCTACATGGCCACTTCTAGAGGAGTGGCAGGGCATTAACCTGATAATCCATTCCCCTCTCGAACCAACTCAATCCTTGATGCGGGCGTCTCTGTGACCCCCTCTGACCCTCCTTTGGAAGTTCCTTAGGGTTTTCCACAACCGCATCCTCTACACTGGGGCTATTCCTAATGTTTGCCCACCAAGATTCTCATATTGGTTACTGCCTATGACTCTTTAAGTGTCCACACCTTGCCCTGAGGTACAAAACTACGTTCTTCCTCCACTGTCACGTATATTGCTCTCAGTTCAGCCCACTGCGTTAAGTTATTAGACTGGGTTTGTACCGCTCACAGAGCAGAGCAGCTTTGGTAATGGAGGTTCTACTAAATGCCACCTCTCAAGGATACACCAAGAAGTGTGTTTTATTTTAGTGGAAAGAGAGTCATGAGGTTTAGACCATTCAGCAACAGAAGTCAACTGTGAATTAGTTCTAAAATAGATGCGCTACCCGCTTGTATGTGTAATAACACGTCAGAAACGCCTCTCATGACACGAATTCCACTTTATTAGAAAATGTCGTTGGGCAACTTCCTCTTTATCACTGCCTTTTTCTGATGCTGCCCATATTGTACCATAGGTATTTCATACCTTACATAAATTTGCCGTTCTTAAATTATAGGGATTGTTTTCATGAGAGCCTAACAACAAGCTGGCAAACTAGCTCTCTAGCACCACCAACAGGAACTTGGTGAATTTAAAAAATCCCCGTGGTCGCCACAAGGGGACAGTATGATGTTTCATTCCAAACTTCCAATTTTCATGGATTTGGCGTCAGAAACTTGTAAAATTATGTGTGCATGTGCTAAAATGATAGGCTCTGAGCAGCATGCGTGGGCCACTGCCCATTATATATATATATATATATATATTTTTTATAGCTTGCCAAATAGTCCTTCAAAGTGGTATGCCTCCTTTTTATTTCCTGGGGGAAAAATAATTTACTATTTACTGTAATACCTCTGGTGACCCAAAGTTATTTTAGAAAGTTCACCAATTGTGCTAAGTACCAAACCTTAGCTGGATTGGCTTACCATTCGACTAGCATATGTACAACTACCTCTCTCAGATCTTCTAAGTTTCTCTTTCAGAAGGATAAAGATCAAAATGTCATCAACATAATGAATTAACTTAAATGTTATGGTGATTATGTCTAATCTCACCTTATTAGGAAAGTGAGCTGGAGAGGTCCAAAAGGTCCTTGTGGAAGGACCATAAATATACAACACACTCCTTCTCATGTACAACCAACTGTCCCTGACTTCTCCTTGAGAATGAGATCAAGAAGACAGCATTTACCAAATCTATCACACACACACACACACACACACACACACACACACACACACACACACACTCTCAGTTAGCTTGTTGAACTTCTTTCACAGTTTTTACAATGCCTGGAACAACAGACACTTGTTTAAATCATGGCAACTACCTTGTTTAAAGCATAATGATTAACAGCTCTTCCTAAGAGCCTTCTTTCTTTCTCCTGGCCACAGAGGATTGATGGCTGGAGATTAGCACGCCTGCTCCCACTGTTTCCTAATGAAAGATGAGATTTCCTGTGTCCTTCCAGAGTCTGACACTGCCTGACATTTACTGCAAAAGGAGGTTTGAACAATACCCATGGCTTACATTTTGTATGTCCCAGTAAACCACTGTGAAGGGTAGACTTCTATGTTGCTTAAACAGATTTCACTTTAAACTGGTAGTGACAAGGATCTTCAGCACATCCATGTTAATTACATATTCAGGTCAGGGAAAGAACTAGATCTTTCTTATTGCTCCAGCTTTAGCTTCATAGTAATTCTGATGCAACCTATCACCAGAATTGAGGTTTCGCTTGCCCCAAACCTCAATTTTCATGCCTTAAGATTGCCTTTCCATTACTCTGCTGTTGTTATGGTACATATCACATCATCTTTCAATAATGCCGCAGGGGTTTCCCACAATACTCTGCCACTCGTCACTGACTATGTCGTATAATCTTGGACCTCTTAACTGGGGTCATATGAAGATTTCTTGACCCTCAAGTTGCTCATCCTCTTCTCCCACATTAACAGATGAATTTAAATTACCCTGAATTTAAATTAACAGATGAAGATTTCTTGACCCTCAAGTTGCTCATCCTCTTCTCCCAAATTAACAGATGAATTTAAATTACCCTAAACAGGCCTTCTTTCCCTTCTTCGGCATCAATGGCTTTAACTGCGTCCAGGCTGGGACAATGGGGACAGAGGTGGTAGGCTAACTTCAGTGTGGTGGATGCAGGAGCTAGCTAGAGTGGCTTGCCTTCATCTCAACTATAGCTCATGTGCCACCCAGCCTTTTGCAATTGTCCTGTCAATTTTCCTGCTTCTCTATTCCCCTTCATACCCTGCCTTTTAAAAAATCATATAAATAATTAGATCTGATTCAATGTTTCTTTGTTCTGGTTACCATGTCCACCCCAACCCGTCACTTAATTATAAATAGCTTAAACTTTCTTTCCATTGGTGAAGCCCACTACTAGCAGCTGTGAAAACAAATCTGCCTTAGCGGTCTGTATATCTCACTCTTCTCCCATTAAAAAGTCATCGGGGGAAGCCAAACATGAAGCGTTCCCCCTAACCATTGTCTAACATATAGTTTCAGGGAAGTGCGACACAGGTCAGCATAAACTACTCAGGGTTGCCACCGTCATTAATATTTTTAATGCTTCCACAAGGGTAACCCATTTTACTCTTAGTAAAAGGACTACACATTTTTCCTCCTCAGTATAAATTTGCTGCATTCCAAACATCACACACTCCAAAAGAGGGTGTTATTGTTTCACTTGGTTTCTCTGTAGATCAAAGTCGAACATTACAACAAGTTGTTGATTCACAGTCATACTAATCAATTCTTTCCATTAAGCAGTTTCAAGAAATCAACAGTATCTTACTTGTTTAGCCTGAGAATCCAGAACAGCAGACACTCCTCAGTGCTACTCAAAAATAGGACCAAACTTCATGAAAAGGCCAGGGAAAAGCACACAGCCGAGTTCAGAGACCTATGTCGGTCCCACCTTCTTCTGGAAGCCAGAGTTCTCTCATCTTGGGATTTCACCACCATTAAGCCAGCCACATAAAAGAAGAAAATCAGAGAATGAAGAAAGAAAGTCAGTCTTCCCTGAGGGACAGATCTGGTTTAATGTATCTGTCAGTTACATGCAAATGAATTAATAGCAAAGAAAAGAGGCATTCATTCAATAAGTGATGTTGGGAAAACTGGGCAGATATGTGCAAAGAAAGAATAGAAGAAGAAAAACAGAAAGAAAGAAAGAAAGAGAAAAAGAAACTGAACCACCTTCTACATATAACACAAGAATAAACTCAAAATAGGTGAAAGACTTAAATGTTAGACTTGAAACTATAAAAATTATAGAAGAAAACACAGGAAGCACTATCTCAGACATGTCTTGTAGCAATATCTTTTCTGCTATATCACACTGGGCAAGGGAAATTAAAAAAAAATAAACAATAGAACTACAGCACTACAGCAAACAAAAAAGTTTTTGCACAGCAAAACCATCAACAAAATGAAAAGTCAACCCACTGAATGGGACAACATATTCGCTGATACATCTGATAAGTACTTAATATCCAAAATTTACAAGGAACTTATAAAACTCAACACACACACACACACACACACACACACACATGCACATACACACACACACACACCAAACAAAAACCACAATCAATTATGAAATGCAAAGGAACTGAATAGGCACTTCTCCAAAAAAGACATACAGATGGCCAATAAACATATGAAAAGATGCCTTGACATTTTTAGTCATCAGAGAAATGCAATTTAAAACCACAATGACAAAAAAAAAAACAACCCACAATGACATACCGCCTCACACCTTTCAGAATGACTATCATCAATAAATCAACAAACCACAAGTGTTGGTGAGGGTGTGGAAAATAAAGAACCCTCATGCACTGTTGGTGGAAACAGAGACTGGTGCAGACACTGTGGAAAGCAATACGAAGTTAACTCAAAAAAATTAAAAATGGCCAAGTAATTTCACTTCTGGGAATATATCAAAAGAAACCTGAAACACTAATTCAAAAGAATATATGCACTGCTATGTTCACTGCAGCATTATTTACAAGAGCCAAGATCTGGAAGCAGCCCCAGTGCCCATCAGCAGATGAGTGGATAAAAAAGTTGTGGTACCTTTACACAGTGGAATACTACTCAGATAAAAAAAAAAAACTAGAAGAAAATCTTACCTTTTGCAACAGCATGGATTATGACGCTAAGTGAAACAAACCAGTCAGGAAAAGACATGTACCATGTGATTTCACTTACACGTGGAACCTAGTGAATAAAATAAACTAACAAGCAAAATAGAAACAGATCCATAGATATGGAGAACAGACTGATAGCTGTCAGAGGGGGTGGAGGTGGGGGGGCTGGGTGAAAAAAGTAAAGGGATTAAGCAAAGAAAAAAAAACTAATAGACACAAACAACAGTGGGGATTGCAAGAGAAAAGGGGGAAGTAGATGAGGGTAGAGAGGGAATAGAGGGTGATGGAGGGAAAAGAAAAAGGGGCAGTCACATACACATGACATTGTAATGTACAGGGACCCTGCTTCTAATAAGTGCAGTTCAGTTCACTTCTCAGGGTCTGATCAAACAGGTTAGCATTCTCTTCTCCCGGAGGAAAACGTGACCGAAGTGGGCCAACAGGCAGCATGGAGACAAGCAGAGCTCTCTGCACTGCCTACTCTCAGCACAGTACACTGAAGGCAAAAGGATTCCATCATTGTACTACAGGGTTATCTCACTTGCTATTTTATGAAGGTCTTGTGACCTAATGGAGAGAACCCTGAAATAGAAGGTAGTTTCTACATCTTAACTTGCCAAATTGGCTGTGTACTTTGCCTTTCTGAATCTTCTTATATAGAATAAAATATATGCATCAGGTGACCTTTAAGTTTTCTTCAAGATCAAAGAGTCTATGATTTTATTATTCTATGTTCGGATTTCATTAGTGTTGGGAAAATGGCTGTGTTAGGTTTGCTCGCTGGTTTACTGGCTGTAAGCACTTAGCACAATTAGTGTGTGAGCAAGTGACGGTGCCACGTGTGTATAGTCTATGTAAGGTATGGGTGCTTGCGCTCAGGGCGGATGGCAGATTGTGGATCACCTGGCCGCCACTGTGAGGGGTTGTTTTTGCTGTTCATTTGTTTGCTGCTGTGAGAAGAGGTTTACCTCCACCTATTTGCTCACCTGCTGTTGCAAGACTTTATTAAACGGTAACGGCTCAAGGCTTTCCAGTGCTGCAGTTTTTCTACCGCCTGCTCGAATCCAATGAGGACCCTGGCCTTGGCCACCAGCATTACAATTAGCAAGTCGACTGTCAGACTGTCAGTTGCTTCTATGGGGTAGGGATGATGGCTCATGCACCCTTCACACATCTGGTGTTTTACAATTAGTACTTTTTAAAAAGGGTTGGTTGAGGTGTAGAAAAAAGTGTGTACTGATGCTTCAATTTGTGTTAACAAGGGGATGGAGAGAATATATATATATAATGTATGTATTCTTGGAGGTATAAGCCAAAAACTAATACTGGCTGCTTTTGAGCAAGAGGGCTGAGAGATGAGAGACCAGGAGTCTTGGAGTCTTGGATGAGTGAGGGGAAGTTATTTTTCAATGTAAGATGTCCTTTGTACTTTTTTTCTTCTTTTCCAAGTGAGAGGAGGGGAGATATAGAGACAGATTTCCGCTTGCACCCAACCAGGATCCACCGGCAACTCGCATCTGGGGCCATGTTTGCAACAAGCTGTCTTCAGTGCCTGAGGCAGAAACTCCGCAGAGCCATCCTCAGCGCCCAGCTGATGCATTTGAACCAATTCCACGCATGGCTGCTGCAGGGAAAAGGAGAGTGGAAGGGAAAGGGAGAGGGAGAGAGAGAAAAAGAGAGAGAGAAGGAAGTGGGGTGGAGAAGCAGATGGTCACCTCTCCTGTGAGCCCTGACTGGGAATTGATCCCAAGACATCCACACTCCAGGCTGACACTTTATCACTGAGCAAACTAGCCAGCAGTCCTCGGTACTTAAATTCTGCTTTTTCTTTGCTCTTCCTACTCCAGCCACCCTGGCCTTTTGCTACTCCTCCACTTTACAAAGTATGCTCCTGATTCAGGGCCCTTGCACTCGCCATTCTATTGCCTAGAATCGTCTTTCTTCACATCCTCCTGGGGCTCATTGCCTTACTTCATCCTGGACCTGCTCCAATGTCACCTTAACACAGACTCCCCTGACTACCTGTATGTAAATATCCCCCCCCTCATTCGCCTCATTTTAGCACCACCTGGCATACTAAATATTTGCTTATATTTACTGTTTCACTCCCTTTTGGAACCCTGACTGGTACACAATCGGCAAATAACAAATACTTGAATTAATCAATGTACTGTTTGAGATGGGACTTTCCAAATATCGTGTACATCAGTTTCTTTTTCAAGAAATACAACCAGTTAAGGAATAAAATGTTTGATGAAATTAACTGTTCGATGTTTGTTATTCTAGAACTAAGCTCAAACGTCTTTCCTCAACGTACGGGGATTTCTGTATCTGCCACTGCTTAGCCACGGGTAAGTTACTAAACGTAAAAGCCGTTTCCTCATCCATAAAGGGGGACTAATAATAATTTCAGTTGACCCTCGAAGTAGGCGGGGCTGGGGTTCAACATAGAATAGAAAATCCGCGTCTAATTTAAGTCGGCCCGCGCACAGCAGAAGCGGGTTCCCAACGGCGGATTGCAAATATACGGAATTAAAGTTAATTGTAGGTGAAAGTGCTAAGATAGTTACCAAAAGCGCACTACTCCGCCCACGCTTGGAGCGTGGAGACAGAACGCACTATCAGCTTGTGCAAAAGAACACGTGAGAAGTCTCCAAGGCAGCGCCAGGTGTGGCCAACCTTTGGAGCAGGGCGTGCCCCCAGGTAGACGTTGCTAGGGAAACCGTCCTGCGTCCCTAGAATCCGAGTGTGCGCGCTCCCTGGCAACTCCGCTCAAACTTCCTGCTGCATTAGCAATTGGTGGAGCGCGGACCAATCGGATGAGCCTGGGGGGGCGGGGCGGCCGTGTCTTGGGAAAGGCGTTCCCGCAACCTCTCGCTCTGTGACTTCCGGGTCACGGTGCTCCCGGGGAACACTCTGCGAGTTGCGTCGTTTCCGTTGCCGGCTGTGTGCAGTTGGGGAAACCGAGGCAGACTCCAGCTCCCCCTAGTTCTTCGGCTGCTGTGAGGTGGCTGCTGTTTCTTCTCTCTCGCCCCGTGCGGGTGCGCTGAGATCGCGCGGGGCGCGCCAGCCCCGCGGTGTCCCACTGCTGATCCACTGCTGTTCGGCGGGGCGCCCGGGCCAGCGGGGCTTTGTACTAGAGCCGTTCCCTGCCTCTCGCGGGCTCCGCGGGGCTCCGGCACGGGGACTCGGCGCAGCCACTCCCCGAGGTCTGGGGAGCTCGGGCGCCGTGAGACTTGCGTCCCCTATGCTTAGCAGTTCTTTTGTCACAACGAGCGCAGACTCTATGGGCTGCTTTTCACCGTCGCAGTCCAGCCCATCTCTGATGTGCGCCTTTTCTGCGCAGACCTGCGGGGATTTTGAAATTGACAGTTTCTTAGGCCCTAGTCTGGAGATGATGAATAGATGGGGATGTTGAAGGCGGGAAGATGACCGTTTGTTTGTTTTCCAGTAATTACTCACGTGCATCGCCCCCATCGCGCTTCGTTTATGGGCTGAAGGTTTTTCTTATAAAGATTCCGTTTTATTGAGGATGTAACTCATTGTCCTCCATAGTATTTCAGCCCTGCACCTGTTGAATAAAAAACCAAGACAACCAGGATGCGATCTACTCAGGGGTTAACTTGTATATTTCAATTTGTAAGCCATATGTAGTGTTTTTATTTGCTGGTATTACCTGACTGGGATAGGTATAACTGGAATCATCCATATGGGATTAAGAAGAATTTATTCCTCATAATAACAATTCCGATACGTGGCTTATTGTTGCTTAGTTAGGGTTCTTTATGTTCCTGAACTATTGAGCCCCAATTCTCAAAGAGTGAAAAATTAAAATAGGGAGCTGAGAGCTTGAATCTTAAGTATGTAGTTTTGATTTTTAAAGTTAAGTTTTAAAAAGTGATAATTGGCATTCATCCAGCCATCATTTAATCTAAATAGTATATATTAGACCTATCATTGTTTTTCTTAGATTCCTTAAACACTACTACAAAATAGACACAGTAGAAAATAGCACAACAGATATTTATATAATTTGAGATTTGATGAGTTGTATAAACTAATTTTATCCATTTTAAAATTCAATTTAAGATCATTAAACCTGTCATATATTTTCTTCTCCAGGGGAAAATGTTTATCTCTTTGTGGGACTTCTTCTATGGGCACTTTTTTCGATTTTGGATGAAATGGCTCTTACGACAGATGACTGGAAAGTGTGAACTGCAACGCATTTTTGATACCTATATAGGTGCACAAAGGACACACAGGATAGGTATGGCATTTGAAAAAGAATAATTAAAAATGAATAAAATTTTAACTCTGGATGAATATTTTTCCTCAATATTCACAGTGACACATGCCTTCATTGTGTATCCTGATCGAGTCACTTAAACTCAGTTTCATAGTCTTTGAAATCTAGCATTGAATCCTTCCAACTCTAAAACTGTATGATTATAGAAAAAGAAAAGGATTATTATTTAATTCCCCATCTGCATGAAGTTATTTGTTTTCTGGCTCCTGAAATTCATCAATTGTTCTTTAGATTGTAGATCAGTGGTTCTTAACCTGGGTTCTATCGAGCCCTAGGGGTTCGATGAGTCGGTCTCAGGGGTTCGGAGAAGCCTCTGCCACAGAGGCCAGAATAAAGTAATACCGTAATTTGTTGTGAGTTCATGCACTTTGTTGGTTTTGTTCTTTGAGCAAGGTGATGTTCATGCACGGCTCATTTTGTGCACCAGTAAGAAAACATATACCTATGTCTTGAATTTGGAAAAAAATCATATTTTATTTATCACTAAAGAAGGGTTCGGTGAATGCGCATATGAAACTGGTGGGTTCGGTACCTCAAAAAAGGTTAAGAACCACTGTTGTAGATGTAACCTGCATCCAGAGAAAAACCTCTGTACTTCTATAAGCCCTTTGTGTTTTTCACTCAAGTGGTGGAAAAGAGTATCTCGATCTGGATCCATTTTTATACTCAGCATTCTTCATCAATCTTTTAGTCTCTTGTATGATTCATGAAAGGACAGTAATAGGTATCCAGTGATCCCTAGAGAAGATTATTAGAGTCAAAATATGCCCTGTCCAGTACTCGAGCCAGTAGCCTCAAAGGGCTATTGAGCACTTGAAATGTGATTAGTACAAACCAAGATACATGGAAGTATAAAATATACCTTGGGTCTTAAAGACTTTATATGAACAAAGGATGTAAAGTTTATCAGCTAAGTAGTTGTTCATATTTATTATATGTTGAAATATTTTGGATATGTTGGTTTCCTATGTTTTGGATATATAGTTTAAACTAGAAAAATTAATTGTATCTGTCTCTTTTACTCTAAGGTGGCTACTAGAAAAATTTAAGGGACACGTGGCTCACATGTTGGCTTGCATTATATTTCTGTTGGACAACACTGCTCCTTTATCTTCTGAAATTAATTAGCTTTCAATGTGTAATTGAAAAGATTCTTTAAATTTGGACACAGATGAGTGACAAATGTGGAGGTCATTCCAGGGTAGAGAAGACCAGGGATAGGCAGCAGTTCATGCTCACTGTGTTAAATAGAAAACCACGACTTAACCAGGCCTCTTTTGTATGGAACAAGTGTGCTTCGACAAAGAAACCCACCCTGTAAGATTGGGGAGTGGGTGATGGTATCCAGGCAACGTGATAAAATGACAGACAGAAGGAGAGACAGAGCCTCAGAAAGCTGGATGATTGGAGCTGAGTGACTTCCCTAACTTTTCTCACAACTTTGTGGCTGGCTGACTTAAATTATTGCCTGCTGTTTTGATTTGCTCTTTTGACTGTTCTGAGAACAAAGTAACTCTTGATAAGAAATCTTGGCAGTATTGGTGTTTTATAGTGTGGGGGAAAATCATATGTTAAGGCCTTGCTTTGTAGCAAAAACATTTTTCTTAAATTTTTCAAATTGCTGAGAAAAAAAACGCTATAAGTAAATGTGCCAGAAAAACATTTAAATAAACCTACAAAAATGTTCTAGTCATTCTTGGAACAGAAGATAAGAATGGAGAAGTTTTTTTGTGGTTTTTTAAGAATGGAGAAGTTTTTTTGTGGTTTGTTTGCTTGTAGGATGGTTAGGCAAATAATCTACAGTCTTCATTTTTGCCCCTGTGTTGTATGATTCAGTTGCTAACTCCTGAAATTGAGGTGTGTACTCCTTAAGGCTAACAAATGGAGTAAATGAAGTAGAGAGTACTCTCAATGTAGTCTTAAGATGAGTTTCTGGGACACAAGCTATTTTGAGGCAGCCTATGTGTATTTGCAGTGGATAGTAGACACTTGGGGGTCTGCACAGAAGCATGATGGGAAATTAGGCTGACTTTGCCTATTTGGCTATGCTATGTCATGTTGGGTTGAGTATTTTGGGATCTTGTCTAGTTCTCTATACTCTAAGGATGAATGTTTAAAATGTTTATTGTATTATTCATGTAAAAATTTTATCTTCTAGAACTATGGAAGTAATTTATTATTGACTTGCTATTTATACTCTGTTTATGAAGTAATTCACAAACAACATTTAATTGATAACATTCATTTTTTAATTTATTTCAGAAAATTCCTTGATGTACTCCAAGAATAAGGTAGGATTATATCAACGTGATATAGTTCTAGAAAACTTAACTGGAAGATACTTTTTCATTAAAAGAATACCTCAGCCCTGGCCAGTTGGCTCAGCGGTAGAGCTTCGGTCTGGCGTGCAGAAGTCCTGGGTTCGATTTTTGGCAAGGGCACACAGGAGAAGTGTCCATCTGCTTCTCCACCCTTCCTCCTCTCCTTTCTCTCTATCTCTTTCTTCCCCTCCCACAGCCAAGGCTCCATTGGAGCAAAGTTGGCCTGGTGCTGAGGATGGCTCCATGGCCTCCACCTCAGGCACTAGAATGGCTCCGGTTGCAGCAAAGCACTGTCCCAGATAGGCAGAGCATCGTCCCCTGTTGGGCATGCCGGGTGGATCCCGGTCAGGCGCATGCTGGAGTCTGTATGTCAATCTGCCCCCTTCGCTTCTCATTTTGGAAAAATACAAAGAAAAAGAAAAAGAATGCCTCAATTTTAGAATTAATTATTAACATCTACCAGAAGTCTTTGCTATAAAAAGTATTGAGTGAAATCTTACCACTTTAGAAGTAATACTTTATTTTAAAAGTACTTTCTCTGTGTGTATGTGCTGCTCATACACAAAGAGGGCATTTCAGTAAGTTGTCCTATCTGAGGTTTTGCTTGTTTATTTTGCCTCAAGACTTGATAGTTTTGGGGGAAGACTATGTCCTTAGGATAGGTTCTTATATGAGAAAAAAAATCACACAATTTCGGATAGTTATAGAACACCCTGGGTCATATACCTTTTGACCTTAAATAAATCATACCTTATGATATCTATTAGTTAGCTTTTTCTGTGTAACAAACTTATATAGTCTCAGGAGCATGTAACAATATGTTATTGATTTCTTGCTCGTATGTCTGTTGGCTAGCTAGAGAGAATCTTTTTAAAGCTGGTGCCAAGTTCAGGTCTCCTAGTTGTCTCATACTGGGACGCAGTTTGGAAAGGTAGTGAGTACTTGGGGACTGGTCTTCTCATAGGGGATCATTGAAGCCCTAACCACACAGATACCCATTAAGTTTCCTGGTGTCATACCGATTCCTTTCCCATTGGTTTTATGACCAAAACCAAGTCAAGATAGAGAAATAAACTGGACCCACCATAATGCCATGTAGGCATATGGGCATATAATTCAATTATAGGGCAGGGAAAAATTGGGACTAATAATTCAGTCTAGTACATGCTTTACCTCCCTGTAGTAGTTCACATACTTTCCTATGTGCACTTACTGTCCAGCAGAGGTAGAGCGTGGGTCACCTAGACCTTTGCTAGAAATCTCATCATAGATCACATCCAACATTAAACAACAACTACTACTACTAAAGGAATAGAATAGAAAACATTGGTCATAATAAGGTTAAATATTGTTTTATGAAATTTTAATTTTAGTTTTCTGTATGTGCATCCATATATTTTTGATATTCATATGTAGGTGTGCACTTGGTCGTGGTGCGTAGTACGAGTCAAAATATAGGATCAAAACATGTTAGCTTGCCACTGTCTAGTGATGCTGCTCTGCATTACCGATTCGTGCCAGAAACACAATAAACAAAATGGGCCTGGTGGAATATGGCCAGCAAATCAGTTATGTTCTGGAGAGTGACCTATGAAAGACTGAAACATTCACACTCTCAATTCACTAACACAACTATATGTATGTATTTGTCAATGGTCTCTTATAAACAGGATATGGAAATATAAACTTGATATAATCTGTCCTCAAAGAATTTTCCCCTTACTATGTAATATAGGAAGTGGGAAGGGTCATAGAAAGAGTCCAGATATATTACAATGGGGATTCCAAGAGAGAAGAGGTTACTTCCACTGAGCAGAATCAAGAAACGCTTCCTGGACCCGCTGTGTGAGCTAGATTAAAAATGTCAAGGATTCTTAAGTTTAGACAGAGGAGAGGAGCACCACAGAGGGTCAGCAGAGAAACGAGTGGGGTACTCTTTCTGGAGCATGAAGGATGGCAGAGAGGGCCGGGCGGCAAAGCAATAAGGGCAAGTAAGGCCTGCATGTGCTTGTTCAATGGAAGGCAGGACTCAGTGCACGTTTACCAGATGTATTATAAGAAATCTGTTGTGCGTGCGTAGAAAAAAGACCGGAAGCATACGTGCTAATACGTTACCTGTGGCTGTTGCTGGTGGTAAGATTACAGGATTATTTGTGTTTTTTTTCTTTGTGCTCTTCTGCATTTAAAAATGTTTTGACATTTGCATTAAAATGTTTGTACATATATTTTTATTATGTAATTTCTGAATTTGAAGAAAAAGTGTCTACTTCATAAGCACACTATCGTGGTAGCTCATTTACTAGGAGAACCTTTGGATTTTCAGTTAAGGAAGCCTTCACTTGAACCGTATGTGGCCTCTCTGTCAATTAGTTACATTAATTGCTTGAGTGATTTAAGCCCCAGTGAAAATTTGAGACAAATTTGGTTTCATTTTGCATTTTAATATCTGCATTGTAGAGCTGACAATGTAGAGTTCCAACTATCTGAAAACTTACTGTTCTTTTTTCAGCTATAAGGGATTTTTCTCAGTCAGTTTTTTGTCACATTAATAGGTTTTACAGAAAGCGACACTTGCTGTTCAGGATGAAGTGGACAAATGCGTAGAAGATATAATGAAAGAAAAGAATATTAACTCTGAGAAGGATGTCAGGTATGCTGTTTGGACAGGACTCTTTCCTTACATGCCTGCGTCCTGTGAGCTGTGCAGATCCGGCACCGGTGGGAAGCGTTAGAGCAGAAAGGGCTGTGGAGGTCATCTGACCCCACCCCTCCCCCATCACTCAGTCTGGAGGAACAGAGACCCAGGGAGGCCAGTGATGGGGGCACTAATGCTTGTGCTCTTGGTTCCCAGCCAGTCCTGTTGCCAGTTTACCACCTGCCTTCTCTAAGGTAACCAACCATTGCTTTCCCAGTGTAACTGCAGTTACTGTGTCCTTTTCCTTCAAAGTTCAGTTCCTCTGACCGCGTCCAGGCAGGTGCCCTCCGACCCCTCCAGTCTGAGCTGGGGCCCTTGCTGTGTCCTGTCACAGAGCCCTCCATCCCAGCACAGCCCATTGTAACAGCACCACTGACTCTCTCGTCCTTCCCCTGATACATTTAAGTTCCATAAGAGAGGACTTGACTTATGAATTCTTGAGTTCTCAGGACCAGTACAATGACTTGTAAGTATTTAGCAAATTGTTCTTTATTCAGCATTTTCTGTGTAAATATAGAGGAAGGAGCACTTTATTTTGGCTGCAACAGGGAAGGGTACAGGGGAGAACTATCCTCACAGTGTCACAGAGGTGACATTTGAGCCAGACCTTGTTGATTGGCAGGGAGGTAGCCATGCAGAGGAGGAATGCCAACAAGACACAAAGTGCTGCAGTGTCCGGGCGTGACAGGGAGTCTTTGCAGCTGGTGCGTTGACTTCGTGCCAAGTGGCGGTTAGAGAAGTGAACAATCCCAGATTGCATGTCACACTGAGGGACAGATGTTCTCTGGGTTTCTTTCTCCTCTTTTTTTCAAGCAAAGAAGTTCTATTATCATATATGTATTCTGAAGAGGATGTACAATGGAAGGTAAATTTGGGAGGCTGGTAGAAGGAATAAAGACAGAACAGTTAGGGAACCGTCATTCAGGCAAGAGGTGACAAAGCCACCTTATTTTGGCAGCATAAATGAATATCTGATGATTGCTTGGAGGGACACTTCAGACAGGAAGGATGAAGGCTTGGAGACAGTTTGATGTATTTGTTGGTGGAGAGAGAAAAGTCGGAAGTGCAAGGGTTCTAGCTTGGGGAACTGATAATTAGTCACATCATTAATAGGGTTAGCGACTTATTAAGAAAAATCATGCTTCCTTGGGGAAGATAAGCTGTCCTGGACCTGTTTGTTATATGTATTCTTGGAAAATTAGGTCTGTTGGTGATAACTGGCCTGGAAGACCTGGGAATGCATGAGATTGGCCAGGGAGGCAGTCGCAAAGTTAGCCCTTCCATCCGTGCCTTGTCCCCTGCTAGACCCTGATTCATCATATCCTTCCCAATACTTTCTATAGTTTTGTGCGTCAGGAGGCTCTCAATGCTTCTTGTGTTCAACTGAAAGCGAGGAATTGGATTCTACGTAGACATAGGAGCCACAAACTATGCGAAGTGTTACTTTGTTGTGATAAGAAGGAGTGATTTTTAAAAATAATTTTGTCATTTTCAGTTTTCAAATATGCATGAAGGCATGCTTACTGCAGATATCTGGTTATAAACAGCTGTATTTGGATGTGGAAAACGTGAGAAAAAGACCGTATGATGCAGATAACCTGCAACATGAAAAGCTGCTTCTCAAGGTGAGTGTCGTTGTCTGCATTTGGGGCTGTCGGACACTGGAAAGCAAGCCAGGCTGGAGCGGGGCCGTCTGTGTGCAGATGCTCGAGGTGTGTGTAGCCATCCAGTTTCTCTGTTCCCTAGAGAATTTCATTCTATTGGTGAAAGGTTTGTAGTTAACTCTTTTCATAATATTCTGGTAAGGATGAGAAATAGAGATAAATTTTATTTCACATGCTTTTAACTCTGAAATAGATTATAAACCTATCAAGGGAATCTGTTAGGAATGGAAGAAGGGGCAGATGAAACTCAGTCTACTTACTGGGTTTGGATTTAGTGTCAGGGCCAGCACTCGGGACCCTGTTTTAAAGCAGGGTCACAGCTCTTCACATTTTATTTTGGGTAGCAGGGTGCTCCTTTTATTAGGAGTGCCTTATTTAGCAATGCCAGAAGTGGAAGTGAAATGGAAAAATAAATGCAAGTATTTCTGCTTTGCAAATTTTTATAAACTTACCAACTTTTGTAAGTTTGTTTAGTTTGATGACATGTCAAATTTAGAAAATGATTAATTTTTTTAACTTTAGTTTGCACTGATTACTTTGTTGCTATCTGATCCTTGATGGCTGTCTTACTGTCACCAGCCTTGATGGCTGTTGATAGCTGTCTGATATTTTATCTCAGTCATAAACAATATATTCGGTTAAAACCAAGTCATTATTTTTTTCTTTTAAAACTATGAAAACTTGTAAAATAATTATTATATGAGTTGAAATACTATCAGTATTGATTTTTCATGATCCCCTCTGTAATTCAGACCTATTTTCCTTTTCTGATTAGGGACAAATCACCCCCTCTTTGAATAGAGCCTACTTAAGTGTTTCACAGCAATTTTTCAACCTTATTCATCTCATGGCACACAGAAACTAATTATTAAATTCTGCAGCACATCATAAAATATATTTTTTGCCTATCTGACAAAAAATATGAGTCTAATTTTTTTTATTGGGAGAGGTTGGGTGTCCATAACTTTTATATAATTCTCACAGGTATTTTAACACACACCCCCCCCCAGAAGATGAGAAACATTAAAATAGAAGACATTAATATGAAGGTTTAAAACAAATGTAGACCATTTGTTTATATTAGGATAAACTAGAGAGCTTGTTTTTAATATAGATTCTTGGACCTCAAACCAGAACTCTTGAATTAGAAAATTGGGGGTGGGAGCCCCAGAATCCACATTTAAAAACCCTCCTAGATCCAAGGGACCAGAGGAAAAGGACAGAGGGAAAGGGGGTGATAGGATGGGATAAATGTGAAGGGAAGGGGGGAGGGAGGTATTGGGAAGGGGAAAAGGAGATGTTGAAGGGAATGCGGGGGACGCAGGATGCATTGGGGTGACACTAGAATCTATGTAAACACAATAAATTAAAAAGAAAACCCTCCTAGAAGATTTACTTTAATATTTGAGATCCACTGGCTTTACATGGGATATTTTAGAATTTGAATAGAGTATCATTACCCATATTTCTGAATTCTAAAGTTTGAATAGTTAGTTCCTTGGGTTTTTCTGAAAGACAATCATCATCAGAAATAATTATAATTTTCCTCCTCTGTTGAATATTTATGATTATTTCTTTTTCTTATTGCTATGTTATAGAATTGGGATTAGCAAACTATGGCCCACAGTCTTAATTCAGCCACCACCTATTTTTGTATGAACTATGAGCCAGGACTGGTTCTCTAAATGTCATCTTTGTTGAACCTAAAACATCTATAAAAGTTGTTTAACAGAAAATATTTAACTTACTAGTTATATCAGCCATGAGAAGGAAAAACTCTTGGTAACTTAAGAACATCGCTATTATTTGTAATATGGAAGCATGTTTGTACAGCTCTGGAGTCTTCTAATGCCCACGAAAAAGTTGAAGGCTAGAATCTCCAAGCAGTGGAGTGACATTGGTTTCCAGGGTGATGATCCCAAAACAGACTTCAGAGGCATGGGCATACTTGGATTAATCAACCTTGTGTAAGTGAAAATCCACTTTTCTTCTCTAAATAAATTACATGTAATTGCCAATCTAGTTTCATACCATCTCTAAATTTTAATAGCTGCATTATGAGATGATCCAAAGGTTGAATAGAAGATTTGCCCCCAATCTTTAAGAACTCAAAGAGGTTCCATGAGTTCAAGCCAAGAGGATGTATGAGCCTTCAGATAGATAGCTCTATCTATTTCTCCTAATATTTCTGTTTTATGGCCAGTACTTTAGTTATATCACTGATCACGGGGGGGGGGGGTGTCTTTTTTCGTAGTGCAAAATGAAAGTTATTGACTGTTTTCTGATTGCATTGAAATGGCATTAAGCAATACAGACTTAAATTGCCATAGAAGGAATAAGCCCAGGGGAGAGGAAGAGTGTCCTAATAGGTGCACAGTGACTATTTTATAGAAAATATAGAACAAACAAATAAAAAGAACTCTAGATTTTTTTTTAAGTAAGTAGAAAGTCTCTTGTTAGATCTCTTATTTGTTAAAACACCTTAAAGTCTTGTCAGGGGCCTATGTCCTGTGCTAGAGGCCTGACAGCTAAGAATTAAATTTTGATTCAGAAGCATTTTTGAGTCATTGGAATGGCTGAGATGGAGACTGAGCCAGATGATTGGGCAGTACAGAGCCTGCCATTTTGATGGTAACTTTTTAACTTACTCCTGCATAGCTTCAGTTGGAATGACTTCTATTAATTTAATTATTTTCCTTAAACTTTATTAGGTATTTCAGTGAAAATTATACCAGGGAAGCTCATCAGATTCTTTCCCGTTCAAATCATCCAAAATTAGGGTAAGTTGGATGTAGTAAAGAAACTAAGCTTTTGAATTTAAGTTGATTAGATGATATAGTTTAAAAGTATTTTAAGGTATTTTTAAAATGAGGTTATTTTAATGAATAAGAACTTTAAAGGATATTGTGTGATACATTATTTTAGACTAAGTATGATCATAAACCAATTTTGTATGTATTTAAATATTTTTACCACATGATATTGTTTATCTATAAAATGGAGATAAAGACCTTTATAAAGATATTTTGAGAAATAGATTTGAAAATAGGAATAGGAAATAGTTTTGAAATTAGGAATAGGAATATGATAAATAGCTTTGAAATTTGTGACATGAAATGCAAGTTGAGGTCATATTAATAGCTTTATCATATATTATTATTTTTTTACATTCTAGTGATACCTATCTTTGAAAACACAATATTACATTGTAAAAATAAATACCCTGAGAATAGGAGAGAAAAATGTCAGACTACCTAGTTTATTTTATAAATCAATGAGTACATGTAGTACTCCTTTAAGATTTTAAAGGAATTTGGTTGACATATTCATGTGACCAGAGCTTTATTTCTTAGATTATATCCAGAAAATCAATAGCCTTCTTAAGAACAATTTTTTAAATTTATTGTGGTTTATTTTTCTTAATATGAGAGATTATTCTAAAGGCAATACTGTGTTAGAAATGGATTCAACTAACGTTTTACTAATTTCTTGCATAATTTTAAATTTATTTGATGAACTATTTGGCTAGCTAGTATAACTAGTAATGTTTCTGACATAGGTATTCTTATGCAATAGTTGGAATCAACCTGACAGAGATGGCTTATAGCTTGCTGAAGAGTGGGGCTCTGAAATTTCATCTCTACAACCTCGTTCCTGGTGTACCCACAATGGAACACTTTCATCAGTTCTATTGTGAGTACTAAATGGAGTTTAAGCTAGATATTTCTAAGGGCATTTCTAAATCCTTAGGAAGGTATAGTATCTAATACCTCTATCAAGTATATGGCTTGTCATTTTATTATTTAGGATCTTTGGAAAAATGGAAAATAGTTGAAGATAGGTTCCCAAGAGTATTTTGTACTTTTGTTTCTATATTTTCTGATTAAAATATTTAGTGAGGCAGTTTTTTTCACATGTATGCAACTAGTTTTTATGCAGTTTTTCTGGAGATACTCATTTTCAATCAACTATGAAATGAATTTTTCCTCTCGAATACTGGTTAGTGAATGCTATTGTGTAAAGGACAGACCATTCGCAATTCATTTTGTTACTCTCTTGAGAAAATTTAATGTAAAAAATCCTTTTCACCAGCCCTCCCCACTTATTTCAAGTCCAGGTGGTGGTGCCTTTGGCTGAGGCTGCATCCTCACTTCCTTCTCCTAAGTCCGGCAGCGCTGCCGTGGGCATTGGTTCCGATGCTATTCAAACTCTGCAGGTGTAATGCATGAACCCGTCCTCTGAAGATACTGCTCAGAAGCAAAGAATTCAAATCCAGCTCAGCTTTTCTTGATCCCTTTGTGTCTTTAGCATGCCATTTTTGTGTTGGCAGTATATATAGGACACTACTAAGGTGATAAATGTCCACAGCGTAACTTCTTCAGCTCCATGGTTGAAGGTGTCATCCAGTCTCTTCCCACAGCCTCTCCATCTTTACTTAAGCCTTAATTCCAGGTTTGTCTGAATTTCTCTTGTGTGTGTTCTGTTTCCCACTCCCAGGGTAACTGTGTGCCCTCAGGCCCTGTCACCAAGTCGCTGTAACCCCTTTCACCATCTTTCCGTGTGGACCTGGAACTCCCCCACACTCAGGGCACAGTTATTTAAAATGGAAACCGACTCATTCTACTCCACTGCCCAAAATGTTTCAAAGGATCCACGGCAAGGCCCTACAACATCCATACCTGTCACCGTCCAGACTACCCTTCTGCCACACCCCAAGTCCCCGCAGTCTGAAATTAGGCACTTACGCGGCAGCTGTCTCATGGACCTGGGCCCTTCCCCCAGCCGGGAGCACTGTTCCGCTCCCTCTGTCCTTCCCTGGTGTCACCTGCTCTTCCTGCAGATCTCAGCGCACACGTGACCTTCTCTGGGGTCCAGTCAGAGACTCTTCCCGTGGTCATCCACTTCTCTCTCCACTGTTGGTCTTTCCTTCTCTGTGGCACGTTGCTGTTAGACTGCAGACCCGCTCTGGGCCTCCCACTCACTCATTCACGCCCGTGTGGCCCAGGCTGTTCTGGGCCCTGGGGATGCCACAGAGAGCACGGCAGTCTCTGCGCTCACGGAGCTTTTCTTCCCCAAAGTAAACCTTTTCCCGCGTGTAGCGGTGCAGCATCCACCTCCGGAGAGCCTGCATTTGTCCGCTCCTCTTCATAAAACTTGTCAAGTAAGCGCTGTTTTCATTTTCTCATCTGCAGTTGTTTCCCAGCCCCGTTTTGTTTCTGTTCTTACCACTTTGCTGAAATTGTTTTTTCCAAAGATACGAACCTTTTTATTGCCAAATCCATCTGCCACGTTTTTCCCTCCATGTTATTTGGCTCTTTTAACAGCACCGGGCATAAACGGTCAGACAGTTCTTCTTGACACTTCTCGGGACTTTTCTGATTCCGCGCTCTGGCTGGGCCCCGCCCCACTGGCTTCTCCATAGACTTTCTGCTGACTCGTCACCCACCGCTTTCCTCCGAGGTGTAGGAGCACCTCGGAGCCCAGCCCTGGGCCCCTCCTCTCTTCTGCCTTCCTGTATCCCTGAGCGACCTGATCCAGTTCCCTGCTTGTCTGTGTGCTGATGATGCCCCAGCACTTGTCTGTCTACATTATCTTTTAACGGATAAGGATGAAGGTTCTCACAGGGATGATTACACAAAGTAGGTGTCAGTGCAACACGTTTTTAGATGGAGGGACAGGCCTTTCAGGTCCCTAGGGCTACTGTTGATTTTGCCTGGGTGGGCTGCGGGTCCCCGCGGGTGTAAGATGCTTTCTGCTCACCATTCCAAAGTTGTCATTGGCGCTCTGCGCTGACACCCTCCTGGCTCTTCCTGACTTGCCCTGAGCCTCTGTACGCCTGTGTGCTCCTGGCTGGGAACAGTGAAACTGGGTAAAACAACCCCAGCCCTCTGTCCCTTAGGGGAGGCTGGGAGCTGACAAGGCCCCTTGCCCTCAGCCTGCTTCGCCCCAGACTGGGCCAGTCCCCCTTCTCTGGGGTTAGGCATTTTGAACAGCTCTTCATCCATCCGTGTCTGTATCTTCCTTCTCCCTACTCCTGTTAGTCTCTTTCATTTAGTTGCTGGGGAACTATTTCCCCCCACACGCTACTCTGGTGTGATTCCCTCTCCTAAATCTCTCTTTGACTTTAAGCTTAGTGCCCAAATGCCCCGGGTTTTGCTAGCTGATTCTTGTTTTCTCAGTGAAACGTATGCTTGTTTAATACTCCCATTGAACATAAAACAAATGTAAAAAGAAGCAGCCAGCGCCCCTCCAAGTGAAGCATTTTACTGTACGTAAACAAGTCAGGAGTGTGACAGGTAGGGGAGCAGGGCAGAAGGACCTCTGTCCAGTACTTTTTCCCACAAAGACAGGTCACTTGAGCATCTTTGGCTCCTGTCGGTCCCCAGTGCCCTCAACCCCAGCACCCTGTTCGGCTCCTGTCTACAAAGAGCATCCCAAGAGCACCCGAGGTTCAATAGTCAGCACAGGTTCAGTCAAAATGAGGTTCCGCAGTGGTTTTAAATTCACACTTTCTGTTAGAAATGTGTCGATTTTAATGTTTATTCTCATTAAATACTTTTAACATTTTTAGGGTTAAATTGGCTACCATAATGAGGATATTGAAAAATAAAAATGTTAAACCTGTTTAGAGTTTATATATTTTTAAAGAGAGAAGTTGCTTATAGTTCATTGAAAAAAGTGGAAATATCTCTGAGATTTAGAAATCAAATAGAAAACAACTTTTTGATGAATTATCCTTGTCTAACATTTTCTTGTTAATTTCACTTTTTTGTGTTTCAGAGGTCACTGGGGACATTTTATCCTAATCTCAGGATATCTTTGGACAGTATTATCTTTCTCAAGTTTGAGGGATTTTGATTTGTTTATTTTGAATATACAAAAATATTTCTAATGAAGTTCCTCAGGTTCCTAGTAGTTTAAGATGATTTCTGATTAATATATCCTAATAAGGAATTTAAAGCGTGGTTTTGTACTTTTAAAACGAGATGGTTTGAATGTGTTATCACTATTGAGCACGATACGTTTTATTTCTTTTTTAACTACAGGTTATCTAGTCTATGAATTTGACAAGTTTTGGTTTGAAGAAAAGCCAGAAAGTATTATGTATTTCAACATATATAGAGAGAAGTTTCATGAAAAGCTGAAAGGACTCCTGCTGGATTATAACGTATCACTTACTTTACAGATATGACTCATCCATAGTGTTTTCTATTTCTACCACATTTTGCACACACAACAGAATTTATATGTTGTAATAGAAATTATCTGATCAATTACACTGCTTATATATAATTTCCTACGAAAATATTTCACAACTTCTATTTAAGACAGCTAGTGGACAATCAGTGTATGTTTACGGTTGTTTATACACTGTCCTCCAAAGGTGCCGTATCCTTCCAAAGATCCCCGCTGCGGAGTCAGGTGAGCTACAGTTTGGCACTTGGGACTTAGCCCATTTAGTATGAAGGTGCAAGTCAGGTATTTGTATTAAACTGGTTGATTAAAATGTTTCAATGTCAGTTTTCACTTTCATGTATTGTAGTTATCAAGTTGGTATCTTTGCAAATATCTTAAAATTTTTTGTTTTTCCGTTTGGAAATGATTGTTCTTTATTTCCTTTATTTTATTTGTAGATTAATTAGGAGGGAGAGTAGTTCTTCATGGTCTTTTTTGTTTAAATCTCACTCATGTGTCAGTGTTGCTCCCTTAGCGACAAGGGCATAGAAACGTCAGAGAGGGTGAAGGCCCATGGCCTCCTTTCGGTCTGTCTGACTAGTTTAGTAATAGATAACGGGGAATGACAGTGTTGCTGAATGGCTTGCTTGTTTTTAAGCACAACACTTTATCACAAGGGTATTTTAGAGCTTAAAGGCATTTTCTCATCTTCAGTCTTTGCTTTTTGTCAGTTGTAGAAAAGAACCTTACTTAGTGCTTGGTATGAGAGCCTCTTACGGCGCTCCTCTTCCTGCGTGTGTCTGTGAAAAGGGAAGTACTTGCTCAGCGTATCTTGCTTGTGTTGAAAAGACAGTCGCTATTTCAATAAAGCTGTTTTTATTAAATAAGAAGAAAACTTAAAGCTTTTTAAAAATCTCGGTTAAGCATCATTGGTTTATTTTACTTATGTTACTTTACTTAATGTTGTTTACTTACTGTTCTTCTTTGTATGTTTTAGACTTTAGTTCTCATAGCAAAGTAAAGAGAGTTTGAAGATAGGGTCATGTCATTACTAAGTTCTCCTTAAATGCTGCAGAACCCAGCCTGTTAAAGACATAATTCAATCTAAAACATGATGTCAGCTGGTACATCCACTAATGTGGTAGAGGTCAAGTGTCTAAGGCCGTGATGGCGAACCTATGACACGCATGTCAGCAGTGACATGTGTAACCATTTTTGATGACACGCGGCCACATACCAGAGAAGTATGGGGCCGCATGCTGAGAAGGACGGTTCATCCTCTGCTACTGCACGGCCAGGTGCAGTAGCTGAGGATAAAACATTTGCTGTAGTTTAGACACTCTGTGCCAGAGGTCTGTAGGCCAACACAACAGACCTCCGGCACAGAGCGTCTAGTTCTGGGACTTCGGGTTAGGCCGTTTTTCTCGAAGTGACACACCACCTGAGTTATGCTCGATTTTTTGGCAAATTTTGACACACCAAGCTCAAAAGATTGCCCATCACTGATCTAAGGACTGGCTCTTATGCGACTTCTCACGACCTGAGACTTTCATGTTTATTAACAAACCTCTCTTTAAACTTACCAAAGAGAAGAGTGGTAAGAAAAATATTTTGATTGGAAAATAACAGATGTGGTATTGTACACAGCACCTTAAAAGTGCATGCATTAAAATCATGATTTTCTCAACAGGATAAAACTATTTTAAAAGCTGGGTTTGTTTTATTACAATTGTGGCAGTTTAGCTGTTCAGTGTTATATGAGTTTAAAAATTAGTTTCTTGTAGGGAACTCAACCTTGGGAGTATCTTAATTTTTTTTACTTGTTTTCAATGCCTTATCATCCAACTAGAGTTCTATGAGATGGAGCAAACCCCTGAGAGGGACCAAGCATTAACCATTAACATTCCTTTTATCAAGACGTTTGCTGTGATTAGAAAGCGATTCTGTTAGTCTTTGAATATTTGGGAAGAAATAAATATAAAATACTTTATATTTTAATCTTGCAACAGCTGAGATTGTAAACTGATTTAAACCTTTTCAGTATGATTAATAAAAGAATGACTCATGTATGGAAGGGGAAACTTTTAATTTTTTCTCTTTCTAGGGAGAAAAAAATCTTTTAAATAATATTTTTAAGATGTCATTAAAGTTTGCTCAATAATATGTTCTTTAAATCCACCTTTATTTGTACAGTATAAATATTGTTATGTTTTTGCTTAAAATAGTCAGCAGCCATTTCAGGTAGTTCTAGAGTGAAGTAGGTGTAAGCCACCAACACATTCTAAGGTTTGAGAGTCTGGAAGCAAAGCTGAAGGTCAGAGTTGCAAGTGAGAGTATACCACGAACCTTCTGACTTGTACCTGATAGTGACATAGATGGAAAGAAAATTGTGATAATTGTGTCTGCCTTTCTATTTTTCCTTGCTTTTTGCATATGTTATGTTAGACTTTCATGTAGTCTTAAAATCAATGTTTGGAACCTTTCCTGTTTTATAATAATTAATAACTACCAAGGTATTGATAGAACCGAAGTAGCAGAAACATTGTTTTAGCATCAGAAAAGTGAATCAGTGTCAAAAGGAATTTTTTTATGTGCCAAATCACAGAGACTGCCAGTGACAAGAATAGTCTAAAAAAAGAAGCAGTTCAAATATGTCCTGAAAGACAATCTGAAGAATGGGAGAAATCAGGGGACATTGTTAGATAGGAAAATCAGTGTCTTCCTGGCACCATTCACAGCTTAGAAAACAATCTTGCTCTTGAGAATGCCCATACTGATATTTTCTGTCTTAAGAAATACAGTGGTACCTTGAGATACGAACAGACCAACATTTTTTTAAAGATATGAGCTGCGACTCAGTCCATATTTTTGTTCGAGATCCAAGCAAAATTCCGAGATAAGAGTTGTGATTCGGGAAGCTGCCACTAGTTGGCATATTGGCACACAGGTCCAGTACTGGCAGTTTGATATACAAGTTGACTGACTTACGAACTCGGTTACAGAACAAATTAAATTCATATCTCAAGGCACCACTGTACTTGGATGTGTATGTGTTTTTCTCTGTGTAAACATACACACCCTTCATTCTCATTCATGTTCACAATAGTTTATTTATGTTTCTCCCCTTTGCGTCCAGTGAGGTAGAACTTGCTCATTACATGAGCGTGAAAAGTGGAACACTTGTTGCCAGAGCAGGAAAGATTACATGTCATAGCACAGAAGAGTAGTTTGGCTCGGAGGGCAATGATGCTTATCCTTGAATGATGGTGGGGACCAGCAGCTGTTTTCTCAGGATAAAGGGTCCACCCTTCTTTACTATGAACAGGTCTGGGGAGGCTTAATTTCCATTTTCATATTTACGAACCTCTCTACATTAGCAATTTTTTTCATGAGAGTTAATGGAATCATTAAGAATCTGAGAGGAAAAAAAACCATGAGGGAGCTTTTATTTTCTGGCTTCAGCTTTTGACCGGAAAAAATGTAGATATAGTACAGGTAAGACCCGAGTGCTACAATACTATGGTAGGGTGACTCTACATTTCTGTTATGCGACGAACATTGTAGCAGTGGCTCTCCCTGGAGGAAAACGTGCTAGCTTGGCAACTAAAAGAAATAGGTTTCCTCTGCTTTGGATAAAGCAATTAATTTCTTATGTAAAGGCAATAGTTGAAATGTGATGTCATTTTGTTCAGAATGTTGTAAGCAAATAAAAAAACATGTTGAAACTGTTACAAGCCTTGCTGTTAGTACTTCTGCTCCCTTCCCATCCTCCCATTTCATATTTAAGTCATTTATGTTCATGAAACATTGCTTTTCTTATTCAAATAAATTTACAGATTTTTTGTATGACTTTAACTCATCAGCTAATTACTTTCTGTTTATGAAGTAATTGGCTAAGAACAATTTGGGTTTCCTGGCTCTTTTGTTGCCACTCCTTGTGTTTGGCTTCAGACTTCTTTTGATCTCCTGTTTACTCTTGCCTTACTTCTGCACTCAGCTTGTAGGCCAGAGGAAGGTTCTACAGGTTTTAGTGACAAACTTGGCTTTGCTGTAAAGAGGCCCTGAAGGTTCATTTTCACCTCAGTCTGCTCCTCTGTCTAAGAGGTACCTTGTAGCTCTAAAAGTCTGTGATTCTAGGATGGGCACCATGACTCTAAAAACAATACCCAAATGGGTCGAGTATCTTAGATTAGGACTTGTTATACGTGCCCTAAAATATAGACTAAAAATTAAAAATCTTTACTAATAACCTTTAAGATAATTTCTGCTTCTCAAGTCTAAAGACCTTCTCTTGCTGTTGGGCAGTTTTGTATGATTAATAAAAAATGCTGTTCTGTGCAGATACTATAGGTGGACTTCAAGTCTTATATTCACTATAGACCCAAGAAGACAAACTTTAAAAGGTCTTAGCAATTAGCAATACTTTATTAGATATAGTAACTGACAACTGGGTTAATAAATAAAAAGAAAACTAATATTTTCTTTGAGAACTTCTCATTTTTAAGTATTTATAGATATAAAATGCATTTTACTCAGTTACCGTTTTTCATCAGTTTGAATTATAATTAAGGCGTGTTAAAGTTTTTCGTATTCCATCATAAACTACACACACACACACACACACACACACACACACACACACACACACACCACTCAAAGGCAGTAACTTATCTGAACAGTACATTGCCAGAATGCATAGAGAATAAAAGCCACAAGAAGTAATAGGTATGAGTTTTCCTTTGGAAAAAAAAAGAAGAGTCCAAAGTTTTCTACTCTATCAGAATTCCTTTAATCTTTTTATTGAAGTAAAATGAATCATTTTTTGTTTTTTAACCATCCAGTTAGCAATGGCCCCCACTGGTATGTCCCCTGACTTCTCCTGAAGATGATTATGTATCATAGTCTGTGGTCTGCCTTGACATCAACTCTCGTTTCAGCTGCTCGAAGCACACAAACATAATGACGTTCCAGGATCCCAGTCGCAGGAAGGAAGGTATCAGCCTGGAAAAGGGCGCATCCCCCATCTCTTAGTTTGCTTGAAACTCTTAAAACTATTATGATACAGTCAGATTTTGCCACTCTTCTCAAATGAAGATGCCTCAAAGTACCTCTCCCTTTATCTGTCCTGCCTTTTTTCATCTACATCTACTGCTTCAAAACATCTATGCAGCCCTGGCCTGTTAGCTCAGTCGGTTAAGAGCGTTGTCCCAAAACAACAGGGTCGTGGGTTTGATCCCTGGTCAGGATACACCAGGGAAGCAGCTGGTGAGTGCATGACTGAGGGGAACAAGTGTGAGTGCTTCCCTTCCCCCTCCCTCTCCCTCCTACTCTGTCTGTCTGGAAAAATAAGAATTAAGCCCTGGCTGTATGCTTGGTTGGTTGGAGCTGTTGTCCCAGAGCTCAAAGGTTGCTGGTTCAATTCCCCAGTCGGGACATACCTCCCTCTCTCTCCACAAACAAAAACCATCTATCCAAACACATTCCCAACCAAACCAAACCTTGTTGTCTCCTTTTTCATGGCCTTCTTTCTGGAGCGGAAGTAGGAAGCATTGAAAGAGGAAGTCAGAGGAGAAAGCAAAGACCATTTTCCACAGTTAGGGAGGAAATATTCTGAATCAAATAGTGTGTTAAAATATTTAATAAAATACCGTATTTTTCACTCCATAAGACGCACGGGTATTTTCCCTTCCACTTTTGGGGGGAAAAGTGCATCCTATGGAGTGAAAAATACAGTATATCTGTGTTTTAATTAAGGTAAAATATACCAAATATAAATTTACCACGTTAACCATTTTTAGTGTATAATTCAGTAGCATTAAATTCACTTTGTGTGCAACCATCACCATTATCCATCTCCAGAAGCTTTTTGTCATCCCAAACGGAAACTCCATACCCATTAAAAAGTAACTCCGCAGGTAACCACCATTCCACTTTCTGTCTATAAATTTGACTATTATAGATACCTCAGAGAAGTAGAATCATTCAATATTTGTCTTTCCGTGTCTGGCTCATTTCATTTAGCATAACGTTTTCAGAGTTCATCCTTATTGTAACACGTAATCCCCCAAAGGGTTTTAAATTTGAAAGAAAATTATTTAATGAATGCCATTAATTTTATGTATTTCATTTGTATTAATGGATCATAAGTGCAGATTATGGTGAAGTAGAACTTTCTGTATAATAAACAATGATTTATGCTTATTTTATTAGGGTTGAGGCATTTGCCTTACAATTTTTAAGAGTTAATAGAATTTTGTTATTTTACATCTTATATAAAATCCTTGTAGAGTATATCCATAAATCCACAGATGATGCTATATTTTCTTAGGAAGGTAATTTCCAATATAATATAATACTGCTTTATGGGGAAATGTGACCCAATATACAATACTAATTTCTACGTGACTGTAATAATCAAACCACATGATTTTCTGCATCCCTTTTCTAGATCGATGACAATGATTTTTCTCTAGTTTTGATTTCATACAATCTAAAAACCTGAATCCATTACATTTTTAAAAATCAAACTTGTGTTCTCATATTATATTCCTCTATTACACTTTGCCTTCACTTTATAGTTCGGCCCAGCGAAGGCTTTAAAAGACTGTCTATATTTTGAATAGATTTGAACCAAGGGAAAGGTCACTGATTTTGAATAAGCATCTGATCAAGGTTAAGAAAATTAATTTTAATTTTCCTGTACAGCGGAATTAGTGGACTTTGTGGCAAGGAAGTATACTGCATATACTAGATCTGGTCAGCTATGTTCATTGTCTAGCTGAGACAGTGTCCCGAAGCACAGATAGCCCGAGCACAATATTATAAATATGGAAGAGCATAGCCTACCCTTTGAAGAAAGCCGATGGTCCTTCCTTGGAGAGCATTGTCGTTGCGCAGTTGATCACACCTGTGTAATGTCCTGGAGTGGAATTGATAAATCTGGTTTTCACCACATCCACCGGGGAAGACAGTACTGTTGTACAGAATCCAGCAATAAGAGCCGACACTAAGTGGCAGGGGACGTCATCTAAAATAGATCAATGACACAGGTCAGCATCAGACTGTAGGGAGGGGCTGCTAGCTTTTAGTTTTCAGACCATTGTAAACCTGCTGATAACAGGAGGGCACTATGGGATGTGTTACAAATAAATAGAACAGGAAGATTATACTTACAATAGAAAACGATGATAAACAGTTCAGGGCATAGTGGATTATGTCTTAGGAAACTATCCTGTCAGGTTCCTCTGTGCCTTTAGGGAAGGGCATAATGCCTGCTACATAGGCAACTAATAGGTTTTTTTTATTAAAGTCGTCGTCCAAGGAAAATTTCGTTGTCTCTGCTAGAATATTATTTTTAGGAACCTATCTGATGGTTCTACATTTGGATGAAACCACGGATGAACTCATGGAGCCAGCTCTTTGGATAGACTGCAGGGTGGACTCCCTGCCCGAGTCCTGCTGTATAAAGAATTCGATGTTCCCAAAGGCCCCACTTGTATTAAGTGAGAAAAATGCTGACATAAGAATACAGTTGCATTTTGGTTTTGTTGCAAAAAAAAAATTTGTTCCAGGGAAACTTCAGAAGAGAATACCTTGGTCTTTTGCTGCTCCTCAAAAGTTACCTCTAATGTTCAAAGTCACTCAACTGTTTTAAAGGGAAACTGTTACAATTAAGGGATCCAGCTGAATGCAGCCAGGGCAGCTGGGAGATGAAACTGTGCGTGTGCAGACCTGGTTGTTCTGTAACATAGGAGGTTACCTGCTAGTATTTTGTTTTTCACAAGGGTGTCCTTCATTAGGTCGTACGTTACTAGCTCTGTACAGTTGATGATGACGTTTCTCGCCAGATTGGGAGTCGTCCCTGGGGGAGAAAAAGAAAACATGTATTAGCTCCATTATATGATAAAGGCACTAATTGGATATGTGTGTCTTAATGGTTTTAAAACCCACCTCTATATGACTTACCTTTCCAAAGAGTTGCCAAGCTTTCCGTGGTTGCTATAATTCTGTAAGCATTGTAAGTCCCAGTGTAGCGAGGTTTCGGACCGTGCAGGTGGCTCTGCGCTTGAAGCCTGACCTTCACGACCTCTGTGGGCTGCCCAATGAACACTGCCACCCCTCCCGTTGTCAGGCCAGCCAGCATCCTGCTTCTTAAAGTAGCTGTTGAAATCCACAAGGGGGATAAAGTTTATTGAGCAAAAATGAAAAAAAAAGAAAAAAACAAGACCCAGAATGCATCTGTTGTCTTTTACATTTTAGTGGTTAGAATTATGTACTTTTGTGTCTTTTCTACTTCCCCGATGCTTGTGCATGTCCTGATCAGGTACTAAATACAAGCTGATTCAGAGTGGGGGCTAGAAGACTTCAAAGCTGAATTTTATTTTATTTAATATTTTTTAATGCTTTATTTATTTATTTATTTTACAGGGACAGAGAGAGAGTCAGAGAGAGGGATAGAAAGGGACAGACAGACAGGAACAGAGAGAGGTGAGAAGCATCAATCACCAGTCTTTCATTGCCGTTGCGACACCACAGCTGTTCATCAATTGCCTTCTCACATGTGCCTTGACCGCGGGCCCTCAGCAAACCGAGCCACTACCTGCTGGAGCCAGCGACCTTGGGGTCCAAGCTAGGGAGCCCTCTGCTCAAGCCAGATGGGCCCGCGCTCAAGCTGGCGAGCTCGGGTCTCGAACCTGGGTCTTCCTCATCCCGGTCCGACTCCCCATCCACTGCGCCACTGCCCAGTCAGCTGAATTTTATTTTTTTAATGAAGACTTTCAAAGAAAAAGAAAACAATGCCTATTTACACAGTGACTTAGCTTCTTTCCTGTAGTTAGTTTTGTTGTTGTTGTTTCTTCAGTCTTTCCTAACTGGGTGGTGGCACCAGTTCAGGTACTGGTGTTTGTTTGCCAGTTTGTTAGGAAGCCCACCTCCCTGTGTGGAACATATAGGAACGCAGCTGGGCCTGGGGTGTGCTGTGCCTCTGGCTGTCTGGGCCCCACCACCGCTCCCCTCCCGGGAATTCATTGCCTACCTTCTTCCCCGTTGCTGAAGAACTCCTGGACGGTATCATAGAGCCCAATCCTAAGAGAAGCAAAGCTTATCTGTCTCTGGAGGCCAGCAGGCAGCCCGCCGTAGAGTTTCATTGGCCCTTCTGTCTTTGCCAGCGTGGTGATCGTTCCGAGGATACCTTTATACCGAAGGCCACTGGGCATCGGGTATTCCCCCTGGACCTGGAAATGAGAATGGCAGAGGGAAGTGAACATTGAGTAGGAGTACCACCTGGTGAGGACAAATCAAAGACTGGTATCAGGCTGCTCTCTGTGCAGAAAGCTTAAGCCTGTGTTCCTATATTCAATTGTTTTTCCCGTCTCAACAACATCTCCACTATCTATCCATCTATCTGGCTGTCTATCCATCTATATCTATTGTCTTCTATCACGTTACTCTGTATCAATGGGACAAGACTGACTACAATGCACATTTTGAACATCCTCCTCTCCCCCAGCCCTGTGAGGTCTCCAGAGCCCCCACGGCAGTAGGGTGGGTAGATGCCCCTGCTAAATCAAAGATGGGGGGAGAAAGAACCTGTCTGGTAAACTCCAGGGGGTGGGGGGCGCATTCTCAGCTCTGAGAACACAAAGTGCACCCCTAACTTCTGGAGTTTGACAGTAGTCATGGTGATCCCTTGTGATTCAGTCCTGTGGCCCAACTGGATTTTAAGGTGGCCAGCTGCAGTTCCTACAGGAAAAAGGTGGTTAAACCACAGCCGGAATCAAAAGGATGCACACCACAGGTGTCCCCTCTCTGCCCTGAGATGCTCCCCATTCTCATCTCACTCTCTACCTGTAGTCGGACTTTCGTAGTGTCCAGCGGAAAGGTGATCACATCCGCCACACAGGCCCCCACTCCGGCTGAGATGATCTTGACCGCCATGGTCGGGTGCACGTCGGTGGCCGTCGGGGCCACCATCCTCGCTCAGATTGCGGAGCGAGCGCAGGCGTGGGGAGTAGGGCTGCAGTCCCGAAGGTGGCAGTTCTCTCTGCCTGGGCAGCGGACCCCGCTCTGTCAGCCCTTCGGGAGGCCGGGACAGCGGGCAGCTTAGGCCCTCAGGCGCAAGGGGCAGAAGGAGCACCGGAGTGGGGCCGAGTCGGGCAGCGCTCCCTCTCCACCCTTGCGCCAGGAGCACTCACTGTGTCCAGACTGGCTGCGCCCTGCCCTCGATGGGGTACTTATGTAGCCAGCTGCTCGGGTGAGCGTGCCAGATCTAAAAGGACCAGGGCTTGCGAGCTGCGGGGCGGGCCCTGGGGCGCCGGGTCCCTCCCACCCGCATCTTTGCTGTGTGCCTGGGGAGCTGACCTTCCCCTGAAGGCACCAGAAGCGCACCTGGCCCTCCGCGCCCTGCGCTTGGCGCGTCGGGAAGGGCACGAAATAGGCGCAACTCGGAGATTCTGCTACAAGTTCCTGCCGATCTGGAGTTGTCCGAGGAGGCAGGAGGAAGGCTCCCTAGAAACCTGACAGACACTGGGCTTCCCCTTCTCTCCTTCAAACGCATCCTCCTTTCTCCGCTCTAACTATGAAATCCAGACCCGGAAAAATCCGGGCCAGAAACCACGAACACCCTGAACTTTTTGAAGAAATGTTTCCTTCAAGCACTTTTTGTGGGAGGGTAGCCAATGAGATAACAGACGTAGTAGAAAGCAAATGGTAAATTGCTAAACACTGCACCGAGAGGGACATCACTTGCTCCTTTCAATTTCACTTCTTAGGAGGGTGCAGCGGAAAGGACAATGCAGGGGGCTTGGCTCCAGGTGCAGCACTCTGTGACCCCGGGGCTAGTCACCTGCGCGCCCCCTTAGCGTCCTAGTAGAACGTGGTTCCAGAGCCAACCCAGGTGAGAAGCCCTGCTGCTAACTTACCCACAGGGATAAGTTAAACACTGTGACGCTGTGTGTGTTGGTGGCTGTGCACAGGGTTATTCTGAGCGCTCCTATATTCTTTTGGTCCAGGAGCAGGGGACTGAAGACACGCTACCCCGGAAGAGTAAAACATCCTAAGAGCAGGTTGTATGTCCTGTGTGACCAGCCAGTCCTGAGGGGCTTCCAGGGGAGAGCAGGTTGGAAGGACTTTGAGGAGGAGGAGACGTTGGGTTTTCTCCTCTGTTGAAATAAAGAGCAGTTGAGAGAAGGAAGCCTTGCACGGGGAAGGCAAAGATGTGGGGGGACACTACGTGACTAGATGGGGGTGCGTTCTGTTGGCCTGACTGGGAAGCAGATGGGGGGGACACCACCTTCATGATGGGGTGCTGGAGGCAGGGTGTGGACGTGGAATTTGTAGATTTGGGCTAAAAAGGAAGTTACAGCACATTTTGAAGGAGAAGCAGGGTCGACTAAAAGTTGTTTCGTTTCCATAGGCATATGTTTGCATGTTTGAAAAAGGCAGAGTATGACTAATTAGAGGAGAGGGTGAAATGGAAGCTATTGGAGGGGGAGGGATATGAGAAAGATACCCATTAGAAAGGAGCAGGAGGTGCAGTCCAGAGCGGGTAAGGACATGTGAGGACAGGGGTCTGATGTAAGGAAGGAAGGCAACAGAAGCCTCTGGGTTATGAACCGATATGGTCAGTGAGAGAATTCTCTGGGAGACAGTGTAGCTCAGTGGTGACGGAGCACCCGAGGTATGCTGAGCATACTGCTCATTCTAGGGGTCCAGGAAGAAGTAGACGTCGAAAGCTTCCTGTGAGTTCACAGGAGGTCAGGACTCTGAAAATGGTGCTGATTCCAAGGAGCAGAAGAGCTCACTCTAAGAGAGGCTCTGAGAAGTGGGAGAAAGTTTGCCTCATGTCAGAGAGAACAGTAGGGGAGAGGGTGGTGTCCCCAAAGGGTCAGACTTCTGCTCTTCTGGCCCAAAGAACAAGTGAGGAGGTAAAGAATAGGTCAGTGTGGACAAGGGTGGCGGACCTGTTGAGATGTAGCTAAGGCAGGCAGCAAGTTCCTAATGTCCTGCATTCCTATTTTCCTCTTTTAACATTTAGAACATTTACGACTGTCCTTGCTCAAACTGTGATCAATCAGGAATCATGAACAGAATATCTTCACAGTAAATAGAAAAGGACAGAAGTGCTGTGCATTTGAATAATGTTCTCCACGTTCCCATGACTCTCTCTTCAACCACCGGTAGGAAATAGCTAGTTGTAATTTTGTATATAAATGTGCAAGTGGCAGGAGAGACAATTTATAAAAGAAGAAATGCAAACTCTAAAAAAACAGAGGGGGATATATTTCATATCAGTAATAAAGAAATGTACCTCTTTCACCTTATAAATTAATCCTATGTCCCAACTTAAATTATAACTACCAGAACAGGTGCATGTACATTTAAAATGTAATGGTATAAATATAAAAAAAATAATGAATGTTACAAGTACAAATTATGAATAGTAAAATAGAATTATAATACTAGTGCCATATTAATGATGGCCTTCTGCATTCACATGATTCCTTTAGAAAATAATTTGACATCAAGCCCAGAAACTTGTCTATATCCTTTTATCCAATAATTCTATATCTGGATATCTACCTTAGAATAATCAAAAATATGAAAAAGTCATATATAGAATGATGCTTAGTACATACATATTTAAAATGGCAATCGCTGGGAGTCCCAACCTCAGCTGGATCTAGATGGAATCACCCGGTTTGTCTGAGAGCCTTGCACATGCATGGTGCACTGGTGTCTACAGATACACGTTGATATGTAGGTGGGGAGGGAGGCTGGCCTCGGGAATAGGTAGAGAGAGAGAGGAGAGGACAGGATGGGGTCTTCTTGGCCCTGCCCAGCCAATAGAACAAGACAGAATTGATGTCCAAAGAGAGAAACTACCAAGCTCTTCTCATCCTCTTTCCCAATGACTATTCCGCACCGTTAGGTTATTCTTGTTAGTAGTAGATTGCCCTTGGGCTGCAGTTAATATACATACCCCTCATAATCCCGTGAAAGATTTATCCGCTTCATGCAGCCAAGACACAGTATTTCACAAGTGCTAACCTCTGTCCTAAGCACTTTACAGAATTGAACACATTCCATCCTGATCGGAGCCCCTGACATCTGTACTCTTGTTATCTCGCTTTGTGGATGGGGAAACTCAGAGGCTCAGAGCAGCGAGTAACTTCTCCTCGGTCAGGTAACCATGAATGTCACCCAGACCCTCAGTCACGTAGGATAACGACTTCCTTTCCCGTATGTGAACGACATGGTACTTCCCTGTGCTTTGAAGGTGTAGAATGGCTAGATATACTCATATATATTTTTTCTATAAGTCACATCAAAAGTTACCAAAAAAAATCACATTATATATATTATTTACTTGGTTTGTATACATTACAAGGGAACTTCTGAAGAAAAGAACAAACGTTACCATATGTTTACTTTAAAAATTACTTTATTTCATTTCATCTTCAGTAGAACCTGGTGGAAGAGGTGGGAAGGTAATATATGAGATTTAGAAGATGAGATTTATAGCAAGTAAGGCCCAGTGAGGGGCCAGCAAATAAAGAGAAAGAGACAGTTTAGCAGGACATCCCTGTCCTCAGATCCTAAGGGACATCCAGTGGGCAGGTTACATTCATTCTGTACACAATTAAGGGAAAGAGTTAGTGCCGAGGGGCGCAAAGAGTAAGTGGACAGATTTTAGATAAGGGTCAAAAATGTTCAACTAGTAAGAGATGAGGCGTGATGCTATTTTGGGTAATGAATTCTCTATCACTACAGATATTAAATTTCAGGTACTTGAGTATAATATTCAATCGGCATCAGATTTAATGTCAGAAGGACCTGGATTTGAATCTGCCATTTGCCACCTGTGTGGCCTCAGACAACTTATTTAATCTCTGTACACTGTTTTCCTGTCTGCAAAATGGGGACATGATCAGAATGATAGTGATGTTGTGAGGATATAATTAAATAACACCGGCAAAAATCTTGGCACAATGACTGCAGAGTGGCACCTAGAAAGGGCATAACAAGTGATCGTTACAAAATTATTAATACAGGTTGATTGATCACGTTGCAGGGCATTGTAGGGATCCAAAGCATTGAACCAAACATTTTACTGGAAGATGGGAAAGGTCCCCTGCCTTCTGCGACCCTGAGCCCCTGACTCTGTGACCCACCCTGGGACACGGTATCACATAGGAGAAGTAGGACTGGATCCCAGATCTCTTAATTTGGAGCAGCCAAGGGGGAGTAAAGGTGACGTGGGGACACTCCGGCTGAGAAAAAAAACCTTGAGGCTCCTGGTTCTGGGCGGCTGCCGGGTCTCCGTTCGTTCGTTCATTCGGAGAAAGACATGGCTGCCAGGTCAGGGGTCGCAGCCCAGGTCCAGAGCCCTCTGCTGCCATCAGCCCTCCTCTTCCCAGTCTCCCAGATGAATGGAGATTTCAGAGTCCAGCGTTCTGCCTGGCAGAGACGATTTGGCTAACAGTCCAGGATTGCAGCCCAAGTGTGAGTGTGACCCAGAGACCCAGAGATTGGGGAAAAGGGCAGAGACTGACTGAGGTTACGTAGGAAGCGTCCTTTCCATGCCTGCGGTCATTGCTTCAAACACCATCGGCCTATGTCCTCCACTCTGTGGGGCTCAGGGACGCGCAGAAGCCGTCTCAGCCGGCGTCTCCTAACAAATCTCCACTGTTCCGTAGTGTTATTAACTATAGTCATCATCCGTACCAAACTGAGCAGTTTTTACTGCCGCTTAAAAACAAAGCAAATTCTTTTTTCCATGAATGGTGAGAAGCAGCAGAGAAGTTTACATTTCCACTGTAACCTGACTTCTGATGTTTCTTGGGCTGATGTGGCCTGTGGTCACAGATGGAAGATAAGGAACACTGCCCCCCATCTGTCCAGCACCTGCTAAGAAGAAGCAGGACATAAACATCCCAGAGCCGAGGAGTGTGTGTGTAGGGCCATCGAGAAAAGCACCGTGAAGTCCTAGCATTTCTCAAAGAGAGAACTTGACTGTTAATATTTGTGCCCAACATAAGGCCTCGACAAATTCCAGCATTCAGCGCTCTCAGTTTCTTTAGATGTCTGGGAATTAGCTAGGACTTAAACGGAAGATTGCCAGGTTCACTTTTGTTCCATCAGATGGAGGAGCACACGCTGAGGCTCTGTTCCCACCTCTGGAAGAATGGGAAATTGGGAGAGGTCCTCGCGATCCTCTTCTGTATTAAAATCTTATTCTGTACATAAGAGTTTTGCCAAATGGTGGATGGGAGTGTGCTTGGCCACCTTGATAGCCCAAGCTCAGTGCCCTAGTCATTTTGACCTCACCCCAGCCATACGGGTTGAAGTCATTCTGCTTGGACTTCAGGAAGGTCATTGGTGTCCACCAGTACTCCTTGAATACCCAAGGCTGCTTACACAGGCAAAATGCTTGATTGCTGCTTTTTTTTTTTTTTTTTTTTTTTTAGGTGAGACGGGGAGATAGTGAGACAGACTCCTGCATGTGCTCTGATGGGATTCATCTGGCAACACCTGGCTGGGGCTCATGACCGAATCAACCAAGCCACTCTCTATGGGAGGGGAAGAGAGTGAGAAGGGGGAGAGGGAGGAGAAGAGAAGTAGATGGTCACTTCTCCTGTGTGCTCTGACCAGGGATCATCCATACGCCAGCCTGACACTCTATCCACTGAGCTAACCAGCCAGGGCCTGATTGTAGCTTTTAAGAGCAACTCAGGTTCCCTCTTTGCAGAGAAAATGGAAAGTGTGAAATAGAATAAAATGACCTTGGAGAGGTAAAGCTTTCAGAGGCTGAAGGGCAATCTAACCTAGATCATGCTTTTGGACCTACTGTAGAAGGAATAGAGAGAAAACAAGCCTCCACCCGCTGTGTCATGGAGACCACCAGGGAGTTACCTGTATCCCAGACCAGGGTCCTGGTGGGAGATACCAGACGGACACTAGCTGTGAAGGATGGCGCTCTATGCCCCGTGAGACCGGCTGGCACTGGCGGAAATGTGACACTGGCAGGGCCGGGGAGGGGAATTCTGCCAGCTTAAGGACATGAACCCAGGGGAAATTAATTACACTTGAAGCAGAAATATAGGCCTGTGGAAATATTTAATGTTAGGTAATGTTTGCGTCACGAAGGACACCATCTGTCTTCCTTTTACTCTTTTCTTACTGGATCCTTGGCTTCTGGTGATCATGGCAGAATAAAGTGCCAGTCTCTGCTGAAGCAGACACCCCTGCTGAGCTCTGTGTTTCAGTTAGCCTTGGATTCAGAGCCCCACCCTCCTTCTCTGCTCTCACTGTCCGAGTATTATGGAGCCCTGTATCCTTTCAGTTGTGACTGAAGAAATAAAACTTGACCCAGAATATATCGAATGCCACAGGGAAGGGTCTTTAGCTCAACATCACCCCCTAGCTCTGCTTTATGGCAACTACAAGTGGCTAAGAATCGCTTCAAGATCTCTTTCCCTTGAAAAGCCACTAGTCTCCAGGGAGGGGAGAGTAGTTTATTATACTTCATAACCTCCTCATTCTCTCCCATTATACTGTATCATTGTTGCCACAGCAAGTGACATTTAAGAACTATAAAAACAACAACAACAACAACAAAACCCCAAAGGCATCTATAACAAGATGTCATGGAAATCACTGGCTCCTATAGGACACCAGACACCAAAAGTTAGGAGATGAATGTAGAAGCAATCTAAAGGACCAGGAAACATTTCAAAAAAAAAAAAAAAAAAATGCAACCTCTCTGCTATGAGGGCAATACAAATGAAAACAAAATATCAACTTTCACCTATCAGATTAGTAAAAATTAAGAGTGTGAACTTCACTTGTCAGGGAAGGTGTGTAAGGAGACAGCCCCTTGATGGCTGTTTGATGGGAGCATGGAGGGCAGCCCAGATGTGGCTGAAGAAGACAGATGCTGGTAATGATTCAAGGTTTGGGGGTGCCAGAGTGGCTACCATGATGGCAACCACAGAAGATGGGTAAACGGAGTTGAGGTTAACAGAATGCCAGCGTGCCAAGATCAAGGGTCATTGGAGTGATGGAGCTGGAGAGTGAGGAGGGTCATCTGTTGGAGGTACGAGAGTGGATGGAAAGTCACAGAAACCAAGGTTGGAGTGCTGGCCGGGCTCTCTGTGTAGATGTTGAAGTTCTCTGAATGGTGGCAAAACTGTGAGAGCAAAAACATATGGGAGCCGGATGCTAAGTATTTAGTGAATCTTAGGGAAGGCTCAGGAAAACCCAGCATTCTAAATCCTGCTTCCCACTTTATTTTCTTATTGCCCAGGTCACCAACATATCAAACATTGTAGAGATCTTGTGTATAGTCTGTCTCCCTTACCAGAATGTGAATTTCTCTTCCGGGCAGGGATTTTTTATCTGTGACTTTCACTGCCATGCCCCGAGCGCCTACAACAGTATCTGGCACGTGGTCAGTCGTGGGTATTCAGGGAATAAGTGAATTCACTAGGCTTCGTCTTGAGCTCGAAATATTATCTCCAGTCCAGTCACAGGGATACGGCACCACTCTGATGCTTTGCCGTGCAGGTATTCTAAGAAGAGCAACAGGATTTAGGTTTGCAGAGTCTGGCCTCTCGGTGAAGGGTGAAGGAAGGAGGTACATGTGAATCTGGTAGGCACTTGTCTACAGCTTGGCCCTTCGCCACCTGCTCTGAGCTGCTGTGCAGAACCAGCTCCTGGCAGCTGGTTGTATTCACAAAGTGCACAGAAGAGCTGCCCACCCCTAGCCATCTATACTCACTCTGAGCTGATCTATAAATCCCTTTGTCTGGCTCCCTAAGTTTCCTGTTTAAAGAATTAGGCTGTCAGGCTATGTATAACAAAAGGCACAGGCCCATAAACATTATGTAAAAGAGTACTCACACCATCAACTGCTATTCTTTGGAAGTTGATGCTGTAACAAGAGCTGGCTCTCAGGCTGGGTGGTGGCAGGGGTGATCAGAGCAGCCCCTCACTAAAGGTAGATGCAATGAGACTGCCCCCGGGGCTCCTGTGCCTTCCTCTGTTAGAGTCCAAACCAATGCAGCTCTAAGTCTAGGCCCCTAGATAGAGCTGCAGTCAGAGAGCAGGCCCACCAGGCTGGCCCCCTCTGAGACTGGGAAGCCCCTCCACACGCAGCTTGGGAAGCAGGCGCAGGCTGACACCGGCCACTGTGGGGTACAGTGCTTCTGGGGTGAATAGTGCCATGATGCGCCTGAACAATGGGACACCACTGCGACAGCATCAAGAGAGACCTGCGTTTTCAGAGATCAAGTCCCTTTTTCAGTAACAACGGAAAATTCTAGTTCCATTCATTTATCTAGGGCTCCACATGCTTATTCCCCTCCCCAAGGCTGAGAGTATCAGATTTTGAAGAGTTATTTCCTGAGGCATCTTTCCAGTGACTTAAAGGTAGAAACACAGGAGGGAATAATGTGTAACAATCTTACAGTCATGTTGCATCAATGACTAGTCAGTAGATTAAATACACAACAAATGGTACTGCAGTGCACTAATAAGGATGAAACAGGAATTTTCACTCTTTATTGGCTTATGTAGGATATGTTAAATAATCAGATAACTGATAAAAATCCCCTTATTTTAAATACTTGCATTCATATGCACACCACTAGATATTGTATTTATCTCTAAATGCTTTGCCTATAATGTTTACTTAGTCAAAACAGTTGCCTAATACAATTTCCCCTGCAAAGCTGTCAAAAGAATAATGTTAGTGCCTTGGGCCAGAACTCAAGCATTGAGATTAAAGCCATATTTGAGTATCTGATGTTTTTTATTTGTTCACATTTATCTTATTTGAGGTTAACACTACTTCACTTGACAGTTTAAAAATCATTCTGTAAACAAAATTTTTTAAAAAATGGCAGCAAAAGCTAAAGGAAGGACACATATAATAAAATAATGCATCAAAAGGAATATTCTCAAGAAGCAAAAGGAATTGTGACCATGATTATGGATTCAACAATAAGAGGGGAACACCTCCAACATCTGAAATGAGAATAGTAACAAAAAAAGCACGACTCCAAAGTGCAGGTGTGCTAGTTCTCATTTCCACATCCATTCAGGAAATAGATAGAACATACCATTCTTTCATATAAAGTGACAAGCTCTGCTTTAACACATTCAGTTACATTACCTTGCAGGGTACTTTTTGTTTCAGTTTACATTATCTCTACATTGATTAGATCAGAAAGATGGTCATATGAGATACATAGTATAATTTCTGGAATCTATGGAGAGTATGGACATGGTAAAGTTTATTTCAGTACTTATTTATTTGATTTATTTGTAACAAGTAACAAGAAGCTGAAAACCCAGTATCAGAAGCATCAGTATTTTTATTCTTTCCACCCCACCCCCACCCAAAACAAAGAAACAAATCCCCAAGCCCTCTGTCATCTTGTTGCCACTTTGATTCTTTGTAGCAAAAGCCTGTTCATTTTCACTGAATCCTGGCAGCTGACATAAATAATAACTGTGTTTTCAATGCAAAATTGATCTGGCCTCTATCCGAATTGACCAAATAGAACCACTCTTCTGGCATCACATAAAAATCACACTTTTGTGGTTGTTTAGTAACTCAAATGTTTCCCCTTTGAAGGGGAATATCTATTGAATATAATTTTTGAATAGAAGAATGTTTATGAAATATACTTCAAATCTTAAAAAATAGTTTTAGCGCTCCCCAAAGTGGTATAGGATTCACTCTCGCTGACAATGCCGGTCCCATGTAATAACACCTCATTTTCCTGACAGCTCTGAGTTTGTTAAAAAGCCCAAAGACACGAATGGTTGCTGCCTTATCTAGCATTAAGCAGCACTATTTGTTTTAAACCATGTATACAGCTCAACAGCAAGACCAAGAAGTTATAATACATTCAGATCACAGACAGATTCATCTTTTTTTTTTTCTTTTTGGAATTCACTGAATAAACTGTATTCTGATAGGTCGACCCCCCCAGCCCGCAACAAGAACATGTCCTGTACCGACAGTGAGGTGTTAAATGTTTCTCCAACAGTTTTCATTGCATTATAGTATGAAAACATTAGGTTTCAACCTGGGTACTAATAAATATTTAATTTAAAAGAAAGAAAGAAACCCCCAAAAGAGAACATAAAAAAGGCCTTTGCCCCGCCCCTCCTGCTCCTCCCTCGCCCCGCCCCGCCCCCTCCCAGGGAAGGCGCAGGTCAGCCAGACATGGCTGAGATCTCGTAGTCACTGGCCAAGGGGAGGGCCTTGCCCATCATCCGGATGTTCTTTGCACTGGTGATCCTGGCCATCATGCACACGGGCTTGTCAAAGTACTTCACCAGGGCGGGCTCCGTTAGGAGGGAGGCCAGGAACTGCTCGAAGGTGATGGCCCAGTCCCGGTCCAGGCTGGTGCTCCCCGGCAGCGCCGCTGTGCCCTGTCCACTGCGCACCAGTACGGTGTCCTCCCCAATGTCCTCGCAGTGCAGCTTGTCCTCTTCATGGGAGCCGGCACTCAGCACCGAGTATGAGGACATGGAGCTGTCGTCCTTGGTGTCGTCATCGGAGATGAGCATGGAGGAGCAGGCCCCATTGTCCCGGGGGGAGGAGTCCTCCAGCTTTATGTCCTCCATCTGTCCTCCCAGGGAGTGTTCCTCGCTGTCGCCTGCCAAGCTGGCCGGGTGGGGCTCCATGGACTCCACCGCGTAAGGTTGTCCTGGCCCTTTCTTGGGGAAGGGCATGCCTGGGATGCCCTGGTGACAGCCCCCGCTGCCCCCACTGCCCGCCTCCTTGGCAGGCTGGGTGACAAAGAGCTTGCCCACCTCCCCGATCTCCAGCAGGAGGCTGGTCACCGCTGCCGTAGCGTGGTACAGCTCCTGCTCATTGGGGTCCTCGCTGAACATGTTATACATTGTCTTACACAGCTCGATAAACTGCCCCTGAAAAGTGATTTGGAAAAACACAGGGAACGTCACCATCTCACAGGGAGCACAGAGGCAGGACTGAAGGGGCCTGCAAAGCCATCTCACCCCAGGCCTACTACAAGATTCCTGAGAAGTCCTATAGATAGGGTGGGTTGACTGGGTTATCTAAAGTCTCTTTATGGCCTGACCAGGCAGTGGCACAGTGGATAGAGGGTTGGAGGATGCGGAGGACCCAGGTTTAAGACCCTGAGGTCGCCAACTTGAGCACGGGCTCATCTGGCTTGACCAAAAGGCTCACCAGCTTGGACCCAAGGTCGCTGGCTTGAGCAAGGGGTTACTTGGTCTGCTGAAGGCCCGCGGTCAAGGCACATATGAGAAAGCAATCAATGAACAACTAAGGTGTCGCAACAAAAAACTGACGATTGATGCTTCTCATCTCTCTCCGTTCCTATCCATCTGTCCCTATCTATCCCTCTCTCTGACTCTCTCACTGTCCCTGTAAAAAAAAAAAAAAAATTCTCTTTATGCATCCTTCCATTTGCTACAATTTGAAAATTTTCCTAACATCCCTGAAAGGATAAAGAAGGAAATAATGAATCTGAATCTTTGTGTACCCATCACTTAAGAGTGAAGACTGTTACACAGTTGCTTCCTTCATGTGTCTATCCTTAGTTGAAGAACCAGGTAAATCCCAAACTTCATCTCATGGACCACCCACATGCTTTAGCAGGCATCTTGGGTTTCCTAGGTCTCGTTCACACCCCCACACATCTGTCCAGCACCCTGGACAGCAGAAACGCCTCCCAACCCCCACCCAGATGACTCATCTGTTTTTGTAAGGCAACCATTGCCATACTGTGTTATAATTACCTATATTATTCTATCTTCCTCATTACATTTCAGCTTTTTTAAGGAAAAAATCTGTCAGAAATCTTCATAGCTGAGCAGAGATGTGAAAAGAGCACAGCCTTTTCTTTTGAGAATCTGAGGGTATTTATTTGTAAGGCTCGGGATGAGATGTGTCCTCGTAAAACTGAATAGTTCGTGATTCACATGCTCTTTGAGGAGGTCATTTTCTCACAACTAAGCATATGTTTGAGGCACAGAATAATGCACAAGACAGATATAAATGGATACTAAGTACCCCAAGTCACCATTATCTTTGAGGGGTAGTTATTCTACATTTATCAACGACTGGAAAAGTGTTCGGGTTTGGAATGAAGGAACTGCCCTGTTGAGAGCTCACCTGATTCAGTTTGGGTAAATCTTTTGCATTCTTCGATCTTGACTTGTTTTCTGCAGTCCAGAGCCTCAGATAAATACGATTTTCTTGAGAATTTGCCCTCTTTCCTAAAATGCAAACGTCAAGAAGTAAGCGTTCAAAGGGCCAAGAGTCAGCGTCCAGCCAGCGGGAAGGTAAACACACAGAGGAGGACGTCCCTACCTCTGTCCGGCTTCAGGGTCACGGTGACGAAGCTGTCGTCGGCGCTGGGTTTGCCTCTGCTGTCCAGTCCCACCACTACCCAGAATCATTCAGAAGGAAGAAAGGAGACGGCCGCATTACAAAGCCACACAGTTAGCATTTGTCGCAGAAAACAGAGAAGCCGCTAGGTAGGCTCGCCTGATTTAGCAAAACAAAACCAAACCCTGCACACCGAGTTCCATTTGAATTTAAGAACAACATCAAATCATTTTTTTTTAGTATAAGTGTACCCCAAAATAGTGCCCGAGACACACTTAGGCTACACAGATGACTGTTTGCTTATCTGAAATCAAATCTTGCCAGGTGTCCCATAATTTATCTGACAACCCTCTTCCTAGGTGGGGGAATAACTGCCCAGAATTCTTTGTCACAATGGGGTTTGGTGTACGACCAGGAAATAAAGGGACGATGCCATGTCATCTTCAGAACTTATGAAAGGGTGGTGCTTGCCCCAGGGACCGTGGATTCCCCTCCCCCTCTGCCATACTGTTGTCCTAACTTGGCATACACAACACTGACTTTCTGTCAGGCCCCACAAAAGACCAGAAACTCACATTCTAAAAAGAAATAATCTATGTTGATGAAACACACACACGCATACACACACACACACACACACACACACACACACTGTTATATGTTACAAAATTCTTCAGATTTATAATCTGATACTTCAAAAATATAATTTTCAGGAAAACCACTTTTAACTTTTTTTCCTTCTTAAAACAGGATATTACAAGGCCTTCAGATATTATTATTTACCCTGATATTGGAAGAGTTTAAGATATCTTTAGCTTATTTTATATATTATATCTACATTTTTAAATTTTCAACACAAGGCAATAGTACTTTTAGAGTTAGAAAACATTTTTTTGAAATGGATCTCTTAATAATTATTAAATGCTACTGGCATGTGACCATTCCTGAAGCATTCTGAAAGAAGTGAGTCCTTTTCTGAAACGAATGTCCACTAACATATGCAGAAGGACACTGGGGCTCAGGGATGCAGGAGCCTCCCTGAGGTCACCTAGGTAACAATGTACAGAGCTAGCATTCTGTCCAAAACTCTGGCCCTCAGTTCGTATTGCCAATCATCATCGTAAAACTGGGTCTGGCCCACTCCTCTACTCAGTGACTTAGTGCTCCCAGTTTAAAGTCACATCTAAGCTGTTTTCATTTTGGGATGGCAAGATTTAACAGGCAAAAGGACTCAGGAGCAACCCACATTTACTGTCAGACTTGGGTAAAGTCATGAAGCTGTCCCAGTGAGGAATTAGGTGAAGACCTCACTGCAGTGGCAAGCAGAGAGGTGTTGCTTAGATCACACAAGACAAAGCAAGCAGTACACGCCTCAGTATAAGAATCTGGAGAGATATACAATCATGTCTCTGTTGACCTACCAGCCACCTAAGCAGCAGTCAGCTAACTTTCTCTGTAAAAGGCCCAGTCAGTGCCAGGTGGGGCCAAAAGAGGTTTACAGTTTGTTCGGCAGATAAAATATAATATGCTCACTTTGTTAAAGATGGCGCTGCCCACATGGAAGCCCGTCTCCCAGGTGATATTATTTGGCCTTGTGCTTGGAATGGGTGTGGGGGAAAGGCTGTAATATAAGCAGGTTGGGTCGTTATAGCCTAAGGCTTAGTTTAAGAGTAAACTCTTCCCCACACCCTTGACTGATTGGATGATGTAGGGTGGTGCACTCTCCTGAGGAATCCCATTAAGCCTCAGATGGGTGGCTTTGTATCAGAGACTTTCTTGTGTGTATAATTGGATTAAAGGTTTGGATTATCTATGCTATAAAGTGGGCAGACCAGTAGCTAGCTCTCTCTCTCTTGGTTCCTGAGTTCCTGAGATTGGTATCAGAGAGGAGAGCAGAGTAAGGCCACGTGAAGGCCAGGAGAAGCAGCCGAGATGGCAGAGTGCTGAGGAAGAAGCCAGTTTGTTAAGAGTTTGTGCAGGAGGAGATGGGAAACAGAGGTGAATAAGTCTGGTGAGCTAGAAAGCTTTGATGCTAGGAAACTCGGATAAGTCAGTAGCTTTGTGAGCACTGAATGTGTGCGTTTTGGAGCCCAGTGTGTGTTGTTGCTTGCCTGCCGGGTGCAAGCTAGAATTAAAGCTGATGGCTCACCAGTTTGTGGCTCCTGTGTTTCATTACCGACTGTTCGAATCCAATGCGAACCTGCACTGGCCGGGCTGCTGGCTTTACACAGTTGTTCATATGGAAAATCATATGATAATGAATAAATAACTATACAAAAGTAAACCCTATGCTTCATGTGCTCACAGCTGCAGACCTGCTTTGGCCCCACCTGTGTCTTAGGCTCTGCGGGCCGTGTGTCTGTCTCAATGCCTCGGTTCCACCCCCCAGTAAGGAGGCAGCCACAGACAACACATGATAACTAACAGCTCAGCTGTGTTTCATGAAAGCTTTATTTATAGGCACTGAGTTTAAAATGGATATAACCTTCCCATGTCAATGTTGCGACACCTTAGTTGTTCACTGATTGCTTTCTCACATGTGCCTTGACTGCGGACCTTCAGCAGACTGAGTGACCCCTTGCTGGAGCCAGCGACCTTGGGTCCAAGCTGGTGAGCTTTGCTCAAACCGGATGAGCAAGCGCTCAAGCTGGCTACCTCGGGGTCTCGAACCTGGGTCCTCCGCATCCCAGTCCAACGCTCTATCCACTGTGCCACCGCCTGGTCAGGCACATGTCAATAAAATATTATTTTACTGATGATTTTTAAGAAGCATGTAGAAGTGTAACCCTTCTGAGTGCACGAGCTGCACAGCCAGGAGGCGGGCCAGAGCGGAGCCCCGGGCTGAGGTTGGGAACGCCTGTTCGAGGGCAGGGACAGAGATAAGAGAATGCGGTCTAACAGGAACATCTGTCCGGGTTGTGGAGAGCAGCCTAACAACAAAATGGCGTTCTTAATGGGTTTGACCCTCGCAGGGAGAGGGGAGCAAAGCATATAGTTTGGGGTAGAACATGTCCTTTTTTTTGTTTAGACTTTATTCATTTTAGAGAGGAGAGAGAGAGAGAGAAGGGGGAGGAGCAGGAAGCATCAACTCCCATATGTGCCTTGACCAGGCAAGCTCAGGGTTTTGAACTGGCGACCTCAGCATTCCAGGCTGACGCTTTATCTGCTGTGCCACCACAGGTTAGGCAGAACATGTCTTTTCTAAGCTAGTGGGACGTGGTGGCCATGGTCCCTTCAGCAGGTGGAAGTACCTGTTCCCCAATAGTTGCCCAACTTCAAAAATTTGGGGTAAAAAGTAACATATTATAGAAAGAAAAATACCACATGATTTCACTTATATACGGAACCTAAAGAATATAAATGAACAAACAAAATAGACTCATAGACACAGAGAACAGACTGAGGGTGGCCAGAGGGGAGGGGAGGGAGGCTGGGGGGCCAGGTGAGAAAGGTGAAGAGACGGAGAAGCACAGATTGGCGGTTACAGAACAGTCCAGGGATGTCACGTGTGGCATGGGGAATAGAGGCAGTGATACTGTGATAACTGTGTGCGCTGCCAGGTGGGTCCTGGGAATATGGGGGGGTACTTTGTAAAGTATATGACTGTCCAACCACAATGCTGGACGCCTGACACTAATACAAAATAATATTGAATGTCAACTGTACTTTTAAAAATGTTAAATAAAATAAAAAGGAAAATAACATATCAAGCAATCACATGCACATACTTCTTTGACTGACTGGCATTAATACTCCCAGTGAGGAAGGTCACTCACCATGTGTGCATTCTGGGGTGATATCTTCAAAGAAATACTGAGTTGCTTCAAAAGCAGAATCTGGCTCATCTTGATCAGAGGATGGCTCTAGGGACGGCAGGAAAGACCGGTGTCACACAGGTAGGGCCATGGCTCATGACTGTGCGGTACTCAATACAGAAATGACCCGGGTGTGGGGAGGGGTTAAAGTCACACGGGTCGGGTAGGGTCAAAGTCTAAGGCTCTACCCTGTTTCTATCCTAGTGCCCAATCTCCCTCTCTCTTTTTTTTTTATTAAGTTTTGTTAGACCCCAGCTGGAGGCCAATCTCATTTAAAACTTAAATTCTCACCATCTTTTCTACTTGTTTTTGTCAGTGCAAGAACGACTCCCCTGGACTCAGAATCTCAGAGTCCCAGGAACCCCATGTGTTACCAAATGCTAGTTATTCTTTCTCTTGCCGAGGTCTGCTCTTTGCTATCAACACAACCCACACCTCAGACAGGTAAACAACTGTAGACTCAAGGACATGCCAGCTCGGGCAGTTATGTAGAGTCATTATTCCACTCCTTCTTAGTGACCAAGGAGTGATTTTGTATATCAAAAATAGGCAAACAGGTCACCCCCCACCAAAAATAAACTTCAATGCAGGTCGTGGTTGCAGGTGCCCGTGCAGCTGTGTGCAGCTCACTCACCAGGCAAGACGTGCATTTTGTACAGGAGTTTGAGTTTTTCTGTGAGATCCCCGTGGCAGGCAGCACCTGGAAGTCCAAAATACCCAATGTGAAATGTACTTCAGAACCCCCTCCAGGCTTAGCCTTGTTTCCCGTGAAAAGTCTACTTTTTATAAACTGAAACCAAAACTCTAGGTGGCACAAGGTCTGGCCGGGGCATGTGTGGGTTAAGAGCTCTGAAACTGGGATTTCCAGTTCCAAATCCTTTGTATTTACTCAATGACCCTGGCAGAGTTGACCTCACTGTACCTCAGTTTCCCCTCTGTAAGGCAGGATGATAAATAGATGACACTACCAATGGTTCTGACATCAGGACCCATGAAGTGGGAGAACTAGGTTTAATATGTACAAAACACTTCAAAGAGTACCTGGCACTTAATACACTGTGTTATGAATGAGCTTCAACATCCTAAATACCTGAGCTCAGAAATAATTTCAAACTATATTTGAGATTGCTTCAAATCACTTATTTTAAAAGTTCTTTTTGTTGTTGTTGTTTTGAATTCTCCTGAATGTTTCTTCATTTCACTTATTTGAACCTATCTGGATTATGGTACCATAACTTCAACCAAAAGAATCCTGTTACTTTTTCCTTTAAAGTACACACGTGTCTCAGGAATCAGAAAATCCTTTGTCAATATCTATTCTCAGAGCACCTAGTTGAGATCAATCAGATTTGGAAAAAGAAGAAAAAAGGAAGCGAGGAATCTGGGTTGGCCAGGACATCGGGGTCATCTTGTCCAACCTCCACTTACTGTCGGGACCTGTGAGCACATTCTCGGGCACAGAGCTCAGCACCAGAGGTAGTGCGCTTCCCTGATCATTCTCTCAATGCTGCAAGTTCTTCCGTAATTTTTACTTTAGTCTCAGGATCCTTAACCTGTGGATCCAACTTCATCAAGCCATGAACCCCATAAAATGTAAAACTTAGGTCTAAAATGTCATTTGGGGGGAAGAAAACGTATATAAGTCCTTGTCAGCTCTCAGAGTCCATAACTCAAAAAACGGTTTCGAATGACTCCTTATTCTTTTCTTTAAAACCAAACAGAATAAATAGGTCTACTGCCCCTTTAATTCAACAGTCCACATGTGAAGGACAGCTGTGCTGTCCCCTCCAGCTTATCTTTTCAAGGCAAATTTGTCCTTCCGAGACACACCTTTCCAAATGTCCCAACTTCCTCATAAGATATGGTTTGCATACACACCCGTCCCTATTCTTATTCACATCTACCTTCTGTGTTACTTTGTCAGTCAGCAGACCTCTACACAGAGTTCCAGAAGCCTCTTGGCCACTTCAGAAAATTGTGGGACTGTCCTCAGCTCTTCCACTTATATAGCCTATGTCTGCACCCCACTTATACCCCTCCACTCTGAAGCTTCATACTGACCACATGGTTACCGAACCCCAAGATGTCTGTGTACTAACACTAATCACGAAAATAACAGCAGACCTTTATTAACTTCTTATTAAGTCCTACGCTAAGTACTTACTATGTGCATTTCACTTCTTCTCACAATAATTCTATGAAATAGGCACAATTATCATCCTGACATTACAGATGAGAAACGTCATCCTTATTGATGTTTAGTAATTTATTCAAGGCCATAAGCTGCTAAGTAGCAGGCCCAGGATTTGAACTCAGATTTGTCTGACCCTAGATCCCATGCTTAAAAACACTATGCCGTCACTGTAGCTAGTTCTTCCACCGTCATTTAAATTTAGGATTTCTGATTTACCCCTATCAATTTGTTCTGGCCAATCATTTCCTCCTTTCATATTTGTTAAAAAATTTCTTTTTATCATTCAGCATATTGGCTGTCTCTCCCAGCTTGGTGTAGCCCACACATTTGTCTGGCTTTCTCTACCTTTACCGTTTTAAGTTGGCAACTAAGTCAAGTAGAGGGGTATAAATAGCAATTATAGTGACAATAATAACTAACCCCTTTGAGCCAGGCACTGTACTAGAAACTTGATTTGAATGATCACATTTAGTCCTGACAGTAAGTCTATTTTTAAATTAGTAAACAACCACAGAAGTTAAATATCAGGAGCCAGGTCAAGAACTCTCAGTAGAAACTGATTCATTAACTAGAACTATTGGCGCTTGGGGTGAGGGGTGGGGGTTAGTGTTCAGCCAGTCACGTGATCACCGACTTCTGTATCCTTCCACCTTTTCCGTTTATAAGGGCCGGCTGTGCCAGGACCTCTGGGCGGTGCTTACACACTCTGCCTTTCAGCAATGCGATTGGAGAAGGAGAGACAGTTCATTTCTGGCGTCTAATAGCAAGCCCTTATTTCTAACTCCTCGTAGACTATTTGTTCACTGATTTCTAAAGGCATCTTTCCGGGAATTGATATCAAAATTACTGATTCATCGTTACCAAAACCCATTTTTTAATTTTTTAAAAACTGGAACAGACTTTCTCTCCTGGTCTGTCTGTGTGCATAGCGACAACTGACCCACCTGCCTGACAACGACTCAGTCCCCAGCCACCCGGGCGTGGCTGACGTTGCTCAGGAGTGACACTGCACGTCAGGACACGTTCAGGTATTCTCTGCCATGTTTCCACTACCTGGGACCTTTCTTTTCTTTCTTGAAGATTTTACAAAATATTTTTCTTGTTATAGTTGACTAAACAAAGTAAATTAAATATTTTTATTTATTTCTATTACTTTCTACATGCAGAACCTGCCTCTTTTTCATCTTCCTTGTTTTTGTCCAAAGATTAAAAAAAAAAGACCCCTTTCATAGACACCAATATGATCTGAAGTTGTTACCAGGGGCAGGAAAGGTTAGGACAGGGTCAAAGGGGTGCTTAGCCTTGTCTGGATTGTCTCACTTTTTTAAAAATTTATTTTGTCTCATATTTTTAAAAAGCAGAATGTACTTATGAATACCTTGTGTACTTCAAAACTTAATACCTCCCTCTTCCCTAAAAAGAAAAACAATTCTGTTTGTTGACCTCCACGTAGAGTAGTAAGGGCAAAACGAACTTTCAGGACAGACAGCTCTCATCAGAACCCTGGGCCCAGCATGAGCTGTGCCCAGATGAGCTCAACAAAAGAGAAGTGCTGACATTCTGAAATCGAATGTCCCTGGCAGCGAGGCACTTAACTTCTCTGAGCTTCCATTGCTTTAACTGAAAATGGAGCTAAGAATATAGGCAGGCAGGTAATAAAACGCAGTGGTAACAGCACCGAATGTGCCTCCCAGATGCCTGAGTCCGAGCGCCCGTGTTGCAGCCATGCACCTCTAGGCACATGGAAGCACAGAAAGCTTCGGTGCTGCGCCTGGCACCCAGCAAATGCCATGTAAATGTCCCTTACCGTCACTGTCCTTACTCCGAGGGCTGCTGTTTGCAGTACATAACAAAGTTCAGATTCTAAAGCATCAGAACAGGGCTTGCACCTAACAAAGGCTAGCACCTCCATGCACCCCTTTTTAAACATACTTGTGAGTGCTTTATACAAGCAATTCTTTTTCTTACCGAAGAGGACCTCATCTATACCCCCCTTTGCCTGTGTACAAAGCCATCAGCTTCCTCGGCTGGTCAGTCACTATTCCTAAAGACTTAGGGTGCTTTTTGGAATCCTCACGGGCTCCACGTCTGACACTTTCATCTCTCCCCGGGTGTGTCATTTGAAAGTCCATGGCCCAAGGTCACAGAGTGGCACAAAATTCGAATAAACACATTTCCTTCCTCTCTTATTCTGTCAGACTGACATATGCCTGCTCCATCCACAGCTCATATCAGCGGGCCATGCTCAACTACGAGGCAGCTTATCCCCCTCAATTATAAATGGGGCAAGAGCCCGCTAGAACATGGGGCAGTGAGCAGGCCCCGTGAATTCTCTGACAATGTTTTTCAACTGGGGAAACTGTCTAATGCAGAAGGCAATGATTTAACCATATTATGTACATCCATTAGCTAAAAAGGAACTTTATAGTCCGTTTGCAAACCCTAAAATGTACTGCTCTGCCCTCTCACCCCCCTTTTCCGAGGCATTCGGGCTGTGGCCCTGGGGGTGGGGCAGTGTTGAGCACCACGGGCGTCACTATGCCACCCCCCTTTCCCAGCCCCTCCCCGAAATCATGTAACGGCACCGCATTCTTACTTAGCCCAGAGACGAACTCCCGGAAGTTAATCAGAGAGTCTCCATTCTCATCCAGTAACTGGAACAAGCGGGAGGCCAGCACGTCGGAGTGAGTGCCGCAGGCCCAGGGGAAGAGGAGAGCAAACATCCCTTTGAACTGCTCAAAGTCAATGCGGTACTGTTCGAGGTAAGGCAGGCTGGGGTCATGCCGGTCCAGGGCATTGCTGCTCCCGCCCCAGTAGCAGCTGGTTAGATGTTCTGCCTGAAACACAAAGAGCAGGATGACACGGAGGACTCTACCCCACAGCAGATACCAGGAGGAAGAGACACCCTCAAATTTGGAAACAGGCATCTGGTCAACCCAGGTGCATCCCCTGGCCTGTGGCACCGCTGTGGTCCAGGGGCCAGTTTTCCTTGCTCTGTTCATACCTCCACTTGACCACCCCCACCTGCTCCATGGCAACCATCTCTGCAGCTACCATCAGGCGTGAAAGATCCAAATCAGTGGCTAGAATAGCTGAAGAAAGAAAGGGAACCCCCAGTCTTCTTCCTCTCTTACACACCCTCACAGGCATTTTAAGAACTATCTCCCATAAAGGTAAACACTCTGTTTGTTTGTTTAATTTAAAAGAAATAAAGAGAATGTTAACCCGAAAGAGATCTGTAATTTAGGCCGTGTGACCACCTTACTTTCTAGAGGAGGATGAGAAAGTCCTGGTGTCAAGTGACCTGCAACAGGCCACCCACCCCACTCGCCCAAGCAGATCACAACGAAATGTTGAGTTTCCCAATTCGTAGTTCAGTGTTCCACAAAACCCCTGCCTCTTGGTCACCAAAACCACGTCAGCACCCTCCTAGCCATACAGTGGTCAGCCTACAAACGTGTGGTCCTTCTATTTCACACATCTGACAACAGCTCTAGAGAAAGTACGAGCAGGAGCCACTATGGCGAGGAGGAGAGAGAGCCGGATCCGACCAAAAGCCTGCCCTTGACCTTGGAAACCTCTTTCCTCACGAGGTCCTACTGATTCTGGTAGAAACAGATGCCCGTTCTAGGAAGACCACAAAGATAGTCTCTAGAAAGGACCGCAGGAACACTGCCCTTCCCCCCACGCACAGACATTTGTGTTGGTTCTGGATAGTATGTGGGGGGTGGGGAGGACATGAAAAGGCGGCTGTACTCTCACTTCATTATTGTACTGAGCATCTCACTGCCAGCAAGTGTAAATCCTGCAACAGAAAACAGCCTGTTCTGATCTCTGCTTCCCCTTTGCCCACCCGCCCTGAGGGTCTGGAGAGGGGGAGGACTCAGTTGTGAGTGTGCAGCACTTCCAAAGAAGAACAATGTTGTTATCACAGTGGCTTACTGGGAACTGCAGCTAATAACCTAGAAAAGAGGGGAGTGGGAGAAGGAAGGAGAGGAGGAAGGAGAGGGGAAGGAGAAGGGGAAGGAGAGGGGGAGAAAAGAGGCAAAACCAGATTTTCCAGGGTGCACCCTTGGGAGAATACTGGAAGCCTTCACCAGTTCTCCAGGGCTTGGGGACGCAGCCCTGGCTGCAGACTGAGGCAGGGGTGATGTCCAAGGGAAAGAGGTAGAGGCTGAGGTCCCAGGGGCCTGAACAGGTTGGGTTGTACTCTAATCTATCACCAGTGATGACCAGCGACTGTCTCTGGGTCACTCATGTTGGTGACACATCCCTGGGAGGGGTCCCCTTTACCTGAGTGATGTCAGTGGATAAAGGTTGCCCAGGGCATCTGCTCCTAACTAAGGTGCCCAAGAGACTGGAACCAGGCTGGATGTGGTGCAGGCATGTTCCTGGTGCTCACAGCCATCAGGAAAGACAAGCCAGGAGGATCACTGTCAGTCTGTGCCGAGGCTGCATTGCCCACTATTTGAAGGACAGGGACCCAGAGATAGAAAAGGACTAGAGGGATGAATTTGGAGAGAGTTCAGAAGAAACTAAGGCAAGGGAGTCCTGGACTGCATTTTCCACCAAATCCATGTCAGGGTGGCAGCTTCCACTTTTTCCACCAAGTTTTAGCCTAAAGCCCAACGGGGCCTGGTCTGTGGTGGCGCAGTGAATAAAGCGTCAACCTGGAATGCGGAGGTCACCAGTTCTAAACCCAGGCTTGCCTGCTCAAGGCACATATGAGAAGCAACTACTATGAGCTGATGCTTCCCACTCAGACCCTTGCCCCTTTCTCCTCTTTCTCTTGCTCCTCTCTCTAAAAAGCAATAAATAAAATCTTAACAATAACAACAAAAAGCCCCACAGTAAGTGCCCTGGGAGAGGACTGCATCTTTCCTTTGCATCTGCAGGAAACCCCTCCAGAAACTGGCTTCTTAAAGAACTGAAAGGCCTGGCAGGGTGGATGTTGACACAGTAATGACTCCATGTTTGTTTAATGAATTAAAGCCACTTAAAGTGTTCAAAAGACTCAAGAAAGAGCCCAGAACTGAAGTTTTCACCTGGTCCCACAGCACCAGAGACCCCTTCTCACCCCAACACCGATAAAGGTCTCACGTTCTTTCTCGGGCTGGGAACTCATTTTTCTCAACACGCCCTTAGGACCGGGTTTTTGAGCGTAAGAAAAGCTAGCTTTCTTCAGGCATATGCTAAGGGTACGAATGACACACTGTCTCCTGGAGAGGCCCAGACAAGACTGCAGGGTGCTCAGGTCAGAAGACGGCTTCACCCATCTCTGGATCTGGGACTTCTGCACAGCCAGTGCTGTCCCTCCTTTTTCTGGTGTCCCCCAAAGTTGGCCTCTTTCTAATGTCATAGCCTTGCCTCCAGCTGCTACACCCAATTCTGTTTAGTTACCCCAAATCCTGGCCCTGCCTCCCTACTGCCCGTGAAGCAGATTTCTTCCAGTCCTTAGCATCCTTTCCAAATCAGATCTTAATCAGATCATTATATTTTGTCCTTTGGGAAACAAAGAGGGACCCCCTTCCTTATGCGTAACCTACTTACACCAAGCAATTAGCTGCAGGGCTTCAGAGAGATGGAAAAGCCATGAATGAGATGCAACATTACAGAGACTTCACCCTCAAGTGCGGACTGCAGGCTGGTGGGGGCGCTGTTGTCCGCTGTGGGTCAAGCTGTGGGCTGACACAGCGTGTCACTAACCAGCTATGAAACCTCAGTCTCTCTGCGCCCAGATCCAGAGCGTGGAGAGTGTGTACTGGGTTGGTAATGGATTGCAACGTGCCTCTGTCCTCAACACCCATGTTTGGAGCACCTACCGAGGACAGACACGACGCCAGTGAAATAAAACTAAATAAAACATCCCCCACTATCACGCTCTCTGATTCTGTTAGTGGCCAACTCAGACCGTTATGTCTGTGCCTTTACAGTTGGTTCCCGCACTACCTTTGCGGTCCTCGATACAGCCAAATTCAGTGCTGGCAGTAAGACACACTGCAGACACAAAGCTGCCCAATGAGACATCAGGATAAAATCAGTACCTGCATAAAAGGCATCTTTTAAAACTTATTTTATTCCTGTTAATTGCCACATTTTTACCTAGGATGTTGAGGATGGTTATGACTAAACTGTTTTTTCTAAAGAAAAAAATAATCCACATTGCTTCATTTACTAACGTAATATATTCTTATTCAGGATCAGGACTGGTATGGGATGAATTATGAAGTGGAAATCACAGACATTTAACCAATTTGACTTTTCCTTAGCTATTCGAATAACTTTATTCTTATTCTAGCTACACATCGTTTTTAAGGGTGTGTTAATGAAGCTCAATGTAGGAGATTTAACTTTCATTATTCCAAAGAGTATTATACAGGGTGGGTAAAAGTAGATTTACAGGTGTTTACATGGAAAAAGACATGCATATTACAATTATAATACAAGAACAAACTCTGTTGCATGTATTCTCAACTGTAAACCTACTTTTGCACACCCCAATAAAATAATACCCTATTTTCTTCTCTTTTTTCCTCTTCTTTTCCAAGTGAGAGGAGGGGAGATAGACCCCCGCATGCAATTCAACTGGGATCCACCCAGCAACTCCCATCTAGGGACATGCTCGCAATCAAACTATTTTTAACATCTGAGGGGGAGGCTCCACGGAGCCATCCTCAGTGCCTGGGGCCAATCAAGCCATGGCTGCAGGAAGGGAAGAAAGAGAGAGAGAGGAGGAGGAGGAGGAAGAGGGGTAGGGGTTAGGATGGAGAAGCAGATGGTTGCTTCTCCTGTGTGCTCTGACTTGGAATCAAACCTGGGACGTCTACATGCTTGGCCGATGCTCTATCACTGAGCCAACAAGCCAGGGCCAGGGATACCTATTTTCTTAATTCCAAGGCAATTGCTAAAATATCATATGGAGTAGAAAAAAGCTAAAATATCAACTTAAATGAATTCGATGAACATGTTTATTTTCATACTAACTATTCATATATATATACTCTCACCTCTATTTCCCTAGTCAGGCATGTTGTGAGTCACTTCATCTATTAAAAATTTAGCAGGGAAATCTAGAAGTGAATTATTAAAGCGACCTTTATTATTCCCCTGAATGTACCTGAATTTACTCTGGGACCCACCTTGAAAAGAGCATAAAGTTCTTCTAGCTCATCAATGGTAAAGGAAGTTTCTGTCACAATGGTTCGCACCTATAAAAATAATAAACACGATGAATTCCACAAACTCAAAAATGTCACCTTGGGAAAGTTCCTGATGCTCTCCTAAGTCACCGCCAGTTGCCAGGCAGGACTGGAGGTGCAGTGGGCATGCGTGGAAGGTGGGGGTGAGGACGCTGCACTGTTTCTCCAGGACTTACCACATTCCGTTTCGTGGTGTCCTCCAGGGTCTGGATCACCTTCAGCCTCTGTTTGAATCTCATCTGCTCAATCAGATCCGCCCGGATAGTTCCAAATTTCTGGAAGAGAGCAAGATTGGCACTTCTCAGGACTTCACTGAAGCATGGTGTCATGTCTGCAGGGCTGATGGGACACAGTCCTGATACATATGAGAAATTCCTTGTCACTGCATAGGCGTGCGAGACTATACCTTTATTTATGACATTACCTTGGTTTACACTGATGCCATTTAACAACTATAAGCAACAGGAGATTCTCAAGCTTCTTAACTATTGAACCAAATTTCAAAGCTGATGAGTCTTCCTCAAATCCACAGTTCATGGGGGGAAGACAAGAGCCTACATAAGGCTATGAGAGCCATTACGTATGAAAACATGCTTTAAAAGAAAACTTTCTTGACAAGGAAATTAGACTGGAGGTTGGAAGAAAGACTGGTGTGAGGCTCCCTGCGCCTCATCTTAGTTCCAAGAACATTCATCCTGGTCCAGAAACCCACAGTGTTTGTTCTGGAGGGCCGACACGGTGAGCTAGCTTTCTTTTCAAACTCTGAAATGTCTAGTGTTGCCTGGATGTATGTTGAATTCAATTTCAAAAACCAAACGAGTTTTCCAACCTGAAGGTAGACAAGGAATATATAAGATGTCACATCTTAGTGGTGCAGAAGAAAAACAAAGAAATTCAGCTTAAAGCATGAAGCTTAATCCACGGAAGCAAAGGATGCAATGGCTAAAGACATTTAAAGGATAAAGGAAAAAGTTGATAGACAATATCAAGTGTTGGCAAGGGTGTGGTACAACCCAAACTCTCATATGTGGCTGCTTAAAGTAGCAATTGGTACAACCATTTTGGAAACCTACCTGGCACTAGCTATTAAATCTGATCAAAGGTATACCTATGACCCAGAAATGCCTCTCCCTACCTATATAAAAAAAAGTGCATATACTTTTTACCAACCCCTCCCCCCAGACACTAGAATATTTATAGTGCCACTATTAGCCAAAAGCAAGTAACCACTAAAATGCTCACTAACAGTAATATAGATAAGTAAATTATGGTACTGTCACATAATAAACCTCTAAGCTGCAAGGAAAATGAACAATTTGGAAAAAAATCTCACAATCATAATGCTGAGCAAAATAAACCAGAACCAAAACACAATATGCTGTATAATTTCATTTACATGAAGTTCAAAATCAAGCAAAACTGATCTATGGTGTTAAAACATTGCCCTGGCCAGTTGGCTCAGTGGTAGAGCATTGGCCTGGCGTGTAGATGTCCTGGGTTCGATTTCCAGTCAGGGTAGACAAGAGAAGAACCCATCTGCTTTTCCACCTCTCCCCTTTCTTGTTTTTTTTTTTCTCTCTCTTGCCTTCCTGCAGCCATGGCTCAACTGGAGCGAGTTGGCCCTGGGCACTGAAGATGGCTTCATGGCCTCCACCTCAGGTGCTAAGAAGAGCTACATTGCTGAGCAATGGGCAGAGCATCACCCCCTAGTGGGCTTGCCTGGTGGATCCCAGTCAGGATGCATGTGGGATTCTGTCTCTTCTCCCCTCCTCTCAAAAAAAAAAAAAAAAAAAAAAGTCAGAAGTATTATTAACCTTGGTTGGAAAGGGCATTTATGGGGTACTTGCATTAATCTGGGTAATAGTTACAGGGGTATGTTAAACAGAAGGTTTAAAAACAGTGTGTTTGTATATGCTTACCATGGAATATTATTCAGAAATTAAAGGAAAAAACCAGCTATTGATATATACAATGACTTGGATGAACCTGAAAGAACTCATGCTGGATGAAAAACGATAGCGCCAGCCTGACCAGTCAGTGGCGCAGCAGATAGAGCATCAGCCTGGGATGAAGAGGTCCCAGGTTTGAAACCCAGAAATTGCTGGCTTGAGTGTGGGCTCATCCGGCTTGAGCACGGGCTCACCAGCTTGAGCACAGGGTCACTGGCTTGAGCATAGGATCATAGACATGACCTCATGGTCACTGGCTTGAGCCCAAAGGTCATTGGCTTGGAGCCCAAGGTCACTGGCCTGAGCTCAAGACCACCGGCTTGAGCATGGGGTCACTGGCTCGGCTGTAACCCCCCTGGTCAAGGCACATATGAGAAAGCAATCAATGAACAACTAAAGTGCCACAATGAAAAACTATGATTGATGCTTCTCATCTCTCTGCGTTCCTGTCTGTCTGTCCCTATCTATCCCTTTCTCTTGACTCTGGCTCTGCAAAAAAAAAAAGAAAGATATATATTGCATGATATTTATGTAACAATCGTGAAATGACATAATCACAGAGTGGCGATCAGATTAGTGGCTGCCAGGATTAGCAATGGCAGGAAAGAGGGTGGGTGGGGCTCTTTACACAGGTCACAGGGAATCGTCTTCGGTGACAGCTCAGCTGAGTGTTCCGACTGTGGGGGCGGGTGTGCAAGGCTCTGCATGTGACACTACTGCATCAGCTACGCATACACACGCACAATAAGTGTGTATAACTGGCAAACCTGAATAAACTGTGTGGATTGTGTTGGTGTCACGTTTTGTGCTGATTCCGCATGGTAGCTGTTGGGGATGTGAGCAGGGCGAGGAGGGGCTGGAGGGGAAGGTGCAGATAGGTCCTTTCCCTGCTCCCTCCTGTGGATCCATAATTATTTCAAGATAAAAGTGCTTTGCTCTTGTGTTTATTTAAAGAGTGATTTCGAAGTTATGGAGTAACCTTTTTAGGACAGACGATGGTGAAGCCATCTGAAAGGGAAGCGACAATCAGGGAGTGAGAACGTCCCTTTCGGTTCAAGAACAGTATTGGCAGCAGACAGAGAGAATGCAGCCTTTCTGAGATTACGAAATGAGAGCCAGCATCACCCAGCTGATTCAAACATGAGTGACGCCTCATGGCTGCCACGTCACTGGCAGGAGTCTCGCCAGTGTCCACCTGTTCTCCCTTCATCTACGGAACTTAAATGTTCCGCTTTGAGTACCTGATGTTCAACAAAATCTCCAGCCTCCCTCGTAATCCTTTGTGGCCAGGTAACAAGATTCTGGCCAATAGGACCTGAGTAGACGTTTTATGACAATGGCCCTTAAAAGGAAAGCAGAGCCACCCTGTCCCTCTGCCTGTGGGGTGCAGACATATTTCAAGAGAGGGTGAGAGAAAGCCTGGGTTCCTGATGCCACTGAGCTCCAGAACAGCCTGAACCACCGATGCAGACTGAAAAGCAATAGAAAAACAAGTGTCTATGTTATTTAACTCTAGCTTAGGATCTGTTGTTGCAACAGTCTAGCTTGTATCCCAACAGAACACAAGAGCTAATACTTCACACTGTTTATTCTAGTGCTGGGCATAAGTGTGCACGCTTTCATGTCCTTCAGTCTCATTGTCCCGGTTCTCTCTATACTCCCCTGGCCACTTCTTTGCTATCTCTCTGCACATCCTCTGCACCTTGAAATCTTGGGGAACATCGGGGCTCAGTCTTTAGATCTCTACCCATCTCCTTCTACCCTGGCAACCTCCCTTGGCTCTGGCTGTAACGCTCAGGAGCTCTTATTTGGATCCTGACTCTGGCACTAGGTGTGTGGCTTGGAAAAACTAACTCAACGCCTCTCAACTTACCTTTCCACTTTAAACAGGGTTAATGTTTACCTGCAGGGGCTGTGTGGGCAGCCCCTCCACCGAGCAGTCTACCCCACAAAGGGCAGGCTCTCCAGGAGTGGTAACCATCATGGTCATTATTCATATACCTGACACATTAGTTTGAACTTTCACAACTGTCTGTCCTTCTGTACAAAGTCCTCCTTGCATTTTATGAGTCACGTCTTTTCCCTGCTTAACACATCTCGGATGAAACCTACTGGACTGGATCGTCTTGAACACAGGAAACTGTGGTGGCCATATGCCTGCTGTAGATTAATGTGCTCCTAAAGGTCATCTCGGTGTCTGAGTCCAGTCTGAGGCTGTGACTTAGTCTTTTACTTCTGGATAACTCTGCAGGATGGCACAGGCTGTCCACACAGAGGAACACCGTCACTGTCTCTACAATCCCTTCCAGCAGGGCCTGGGAAGGGCATACCATGAACAAGATTTTTCCTTTTGTGGCATTCATGAATAAAGTTATCACCTCTACTCGCCAGGAGGAACTGGATCAATACATCAGAGCAACCTCCCAACACCTGGGCAGCGCTGGACCAGACCTCAAAGCTGAATGGGCTTCCAGTATTTCTCCTACCCTCTACTTCCCAGGCTGATTCTCCTGAAGGGCATAAAGAAACGCATCGCAAGTCTCAGAACGCTTGGGTGTCACGCCAGTCCTCACCAGGTGACCGTCAGCTCGGCGACGCGTGGCCCCATTCTACAACTAGGGCAGCGGTTCTCAGCCCTCCCCGGGCACTGGAAACAGCTGCAGAACTTTTTAAAAACACTGATTCTTGGGTCTCATGACAGAGAATCAGATTAAACTGGTCTGCAATGGAGCCTAGGAATTTATATTTCTAAAAGAACAGCTTAAAAGTGTTTTAACATGATTATTTTTTTAAAAAAAATTTATTGATTGATTTTTAGAGAGAGAGGGAGAGTAAGAAAGAGGGGAAAGAAGCAGAAAGGGTCTACTCACAGTAGTTGCTTCCTGTATGTGCCTTGACTGGGCAAGGCCAGGTATCAAACCGGTGACCTCAGTGTTCCAGGCTGATGCTTAGTCCCTGTGCCACCACAGGTCAGGCCTTAAAGTCATTTTTAAAGGATCAAGAACCAGCCATCCAAATGTTAGGAGGGGGGAATCAAGATAAGCAAAGGCTTATGGTGTTCTTTTCTAGGGTGACCTGTAAGGCATTGAAAAGCCATTAGAAATTTAGGAGCAGGCCTGACCAGGCGGTGATGCAGTGGATAAAGTGTTGGACTGGGATGTGGAAGACCCAGTTTCGAGATCCTGAGGTTCCCAGCTTGAGCACGGGCTCATCTGGCTTGAGCAAAAGCTCACCAGCTTGGACCCAAGGTCGCTGGCTCCAGCAAGGGGTTACTCGGTCTGCTGAAGGCCCGCGGTCAAGGCACATGTGAGAAAGCAATCAATGAACAACTAAGGTGTCGCAACGAAAAACTGATGATTGATGCTTCTCATCTCTCTCCGTTCCTGTCTGTCTGTCCCTATCTATCCCTCTCTCCGACTCTCTCTCTGTCCCTGTAAAAAAAAGAAAAGAAATTTAGGAGCAGGAGGTGACACTAAGCAGAGAAAAGAAATAAATAAAAGCAGTCAGCATGCATTGCAAGACCAGGTAAAGTAGGTCTTTGACACAAATGAAAGTGGCTGTCTCTCAGGTAGAGGCAGGAGACTGCACTGTCCCGTGATAAGATGTTAGGCAGCCTAAGGGCCTCCATCAGAGGTCAGCCACATGGGGACGTGAATAAAAACCAGCCGTTGGTCCTATTTCCATTCTCTTCTCTTTCCCATTACAAATGGGCCAAGTTCTGATGTAAGCATGATGTTAGCTTGACTGCTGTCAAGAATGAAGCTGAGTATCCACACACTAAGCTTTATTTCTTTGATTCAGAATTCCCTTAACCATAAAGGTTTCAGAAGTTGCCTTTAGAAAAAACAATCTACAGGTAAAAGAAAAAAAAAAACACAAAACGATTGATTTTAATCACATGGGCTTTTTTTCCGGACGAATAATCATCCACAATTTCCAATAGAGTACTATTTAAAAGTCCTAGGCCATGACCTTTTTAAAAGAACGCATTGTGATAATAACCAGTTTTGGGGAGAGGGAAGTGAAACAGCCACGCCCAGTCACTATTAGTGCGAATATAAATTGGGACAATCTCCTTGAAACTTGGACAGTGTATGTAAAGAGCTTGGAAATAATTTATACTTTTTGAGTTACTGCTGTAAATCTATTCCTAAGAATGGACTCTAAGAAAATAACCAGATATAATATTTGTGTATAAGTTTATCACATAATACATATGATACATATACAATTCCATATGTTTGCCATAGAATACTGAAAGTTTGGAAGCAATCAAAGTGTTCAACAAAAGGGAACCAGCTGAATAAATTTTGGTACCTCACATTAAAGCAGAATACTAAGAATCTATTAAAACCACGACATTGGACAATATTTAATATATTAGATAATGCTTATATATATGTATTTTACATGAAATTGGAACGTTGCAAAACCCTTTTTAGTAGGGACTTATTTTTTCAGTGTATACAACAAATATAAAAACAACTCGAGAAGCCTGATCAGTTGGGGGCACAGTGGATAGAGCTTGGCCTAGGATGCTGAGGACCCAGGTTCAAAAAAAAACCCTGAGGTTGCCAGCTTGAGCATGGGCTCATCCAGCTTGAGTGTGGGGTTGCTGGCTTGAGCCCAAAGGTCACTGATGTAAAGCCCAAAGTCACTGGCTCAAGCCCTAGGTCAGTGGTTTGAGCAAGGGTCACTGGCTCAGTTGGAGGCCCCAGATCAAGCACATATAAAAAAGCAATCAATGAACAACTAAGATGCCAAACTATGCGTTGATGCTTCTCATCTCTCTCCCTTCCAGTTTGCCTGTCCCTGTCTGTCCCTCACTGTCTCTGTCTCTCTCGCTAAAAAACAAAGCAAAAACAAAAACAAAAATAAAACATACTTGAGGGAAATATGGTGAAATGCTCATAAGATATAGGATGTATTTTTCTTCATATTTTCCCATAGTTCCTACATTTTTTTTATAATAAAGGTGCATTACTTTTATGATTCTAAGACATACTAAAAAGTTTTGTTTTTAATATACATAGAGTACCAGTAAACATTTTTTAAAATAATAAATTAACAGTCGTTTTCCCATTAGTAGTTAAGGACAATCATTTCTGAAAAGGCTTCTAGAGCCATACCATTAAAAACTAACTAAATAAATAAAAAATAAACACCAATTTCTTGACTCCAAGAAAGACTTTTTGACCTCAGCCTATCCCTCACTATTGTCTCTTCTCCAGGTTGTTGCGAGCTGGAATGCTGACAATCATCTGCCATGTAACCCTAAAGCATCGTAGAGGACAGAGTGTGCTCAGCAGAAACACGCATGCTCTTTCTTAACGATCATTTCTGCAAACGTTTGCAAAGCTAAGGATCGGGAAATGAAGACAATCTCCCGAGGAGTTATGGGCACCGAGTCCTTGGGGCTCCACAAACCACCGAATGCTATGAGACACATGGCTCTGTGGTTCCAACACCCTGAGAAGCGCTACTTTGAGATTCAAGACCAGATCCAGGGTCACGCTGGCCCAGAAAGCAGCCTCCCCTACCACGCTAAGCAATTCTAGAAGAGCTGTAGGCCGGATCTTCTCTTGGATGGTGCAGGGTACTCTACGGGCCTAGGGCTAAAGAGGATCAGCTTATCCACCTGAGAGAAGCCCTGAGCACTTGTCACCAGAACAGGAAGGAGACTGGTTTGTGCAGGGGAACCTCCTCAGGCCTGTCCCATCTCAGGCCACCCAGAGTTGAATCTGAGTCGCTACTCAATCAGGTGTCAGGGTGGGCATAGTAAAGAACTGGAGAGCGAGAGCTTGTTATACCATATGCTCCATAGTATGACACCCAGATGTCATGGGCCCTATTCAGAGTCCATCTCTGCAGCTCGTGTCAGCGGGCCAATAGCTACTTGCTCTTGCAACTAGTTCTAAGCAGGTAAAAGGCAGCAGGTACACCCAGGGGTCAGCAAGAGAAGAATGTGGCGCATGTCCAGCCAAGCCCTGCCTAGCATTCTCAGGGGGCTGTGACACTGAGCCAGGAAACAAGAGCTACCTCATAGGAGGTTCTGATGAGTCTGAAGATGTCCACCTCAGGATAAGGCTCCACGTCGTCACTGAGCAGGGAGTGCAGGTGAGGAATGGGTGGCAGGGTGCTGTCTTTATTGGTCACACTGTCTAAATACCTGCAAGAAGAAACACATCAGACGTCACTGGAGGAGAAGCTGGAATTCTCCCATCACAGTTCTCCACATATTTTCTGCAAACTCTGCACTTGAAACAGAAGACTAGAATTCCCTTAAAACCAGAATGAAATTCCCTTAACTTCTAAAAACAAAGCTTATGAAAATAAACCCTCAGCCACTGAGAGAAGTGGGCACAATGAAACCCAACAGACAGATGGAAGTCCAGGGAAGAACCTGGTTTTCTTCTTTTTCCTTTTCCTGTTTTCATTTTTAAGTGACAGGTGGGGAGGCAGAGAGACAGACTCCTGCATGTGCCCCGGCAAGCCCACTAGGGGGCGATGCTCTGCCCATCTAGGCCCTTGCTCTGTTGCTCGGCAACTGAGCTACTTTAGCACCTAAGGCCAGGCCTTGGTGCCATCCTCAGTGCTCAGGGCCAACTTGCTTGAATGAGCCATGGCTACAGGAGGGGGAAAGGGGAAGAGAGAGAGAGAGAAAGGGGAGGGGTGGAGAAGCAGATGGTTGCTCCTCCTGTGTGCCCTGACTGGGAATTGAACCCGGGACTAGAACAGGACCACCACCCGCTGGGCTGATGCTCTACTGCTGAGCCAACTAGCCAGGGCCAAGAACCTGGTTTTCAAGGATCCTCAGTACCTTACCTTCCCAAAACGGTCATGGCCTCCCCGTCGTCCTTACAGTTCAACAGTTTGTCCACATTTGCATCCAGCACGGCCAGGGCCAGCTGGAAGATCACCTTGATTCCTTCATAAAAGAAACAGTCGACAACCACGACTGCACTTTCAAAGGGCATCACGCTCAGAAACAGGGTGAGGAACCAAGACAGGGAGATGGTGGAGATCACACCCAGGTCCTGCATGCAGTCATAGAGCTGGGGGACGTAGTCTCGCGCCAGTTCCTCGAAGACACCCTGGTCCACCAGTGCACCTGCAGTGGGGTAGACACAAGGGCCCTGGGTGAACCCCTACACCTTCTTACTAATGCACCTAAGCGAATGGCTGGACTAAAATAATGCAGTTCACAACTGCTGAGACAGAGCTCGGTCCCCTTCTCTAACTGTTCCACTGTTACTATGTTTCTATGTTACCATGTCACTATGTTACTGCTTACTGCTACCAGTCACTATGCTACATGTTACTGTATTACATGTTAGGATGTGTCTATGTTACTAGCTACCATGTTACTAGTTCCTAGGTGACTAGTCACTATGTTATGTGTTACTATGTTGCATGCTACTATGTTTCTGTTACTAGTTACTATGTTACTATTATGTGATAGCTAGACCAAGATATCAACATAGCCCAGTCACCAGATTAGTTCTGGCTGCTTCTTCCCTCTCTGGGGTCTTCCTGTCCTGCTTTTCTCACCACAAAAAGCAATATGACAACCATGAGGGTTATTGAGAAAGTAGTTTACAAAGACTGAATACATACAATCAGTTATTTCATTGGCAACATTTTTGGTTAGACATAAAATGTATATGTAAGCAGTTCCATTTCTTGGCAAACTCTTATCTTTTTTATTTTTAAAAATAGCTCTTTTGGATGTATGGTTCCCATGCATAAATTCTTTTAAAAAATAACTGGCTTTTTTAAAATTGAAAAGTATGCCAGCCAGCTGCACACATTCAGGATCAACTTACATTTCCAGAGAATATTGTCAGTGATTCAGATTAGGCACAAAGGTTTAGAAATGAAGATAGAACACAAGAGGAAAGCATAAAGCACACATTTTACTGCACTAGCAACAAAAAGCTTGTCCCACCAACACGAATGCCTAACACTTGCGGGGAGTAACCACAATACTTTGTTGAAATGCTCACGATTGTTGTTTGCTTTGCAATGAAACCAGTGCTGGAGAAAAAATGCCTTAGAAACTTCATTTCTGGATAAACCATTCTATGCTCTTTCGTCCACCCAAGGGAGCCCTTTTATTGGATACTTCTGCTTTCTTTAGATTCTATCCTCTTCGTGAAATAATTCTTTGTCAAACCTTTTGGGTTAATGGTTGGTGAACTTTGTGTAGTTCTTGTGGTTCACGGAGTGGCGCCCACCTCAAATATTTTCCAAAATAATTTTTGTAACAGGGACACACCTGTATGCTCTCAGGTTCTATGGGCTCCCCTGGACATAACTATATTGAGTCAAGCCCTTTCCTTTCCAGTACAGAAAACTAGAGTGGTCTGAGACTCCTCTGGCTAACTGGTGACTGGAATTTGTGTTCCAGCTGGTATCGGGGTTCTATTCACATCTTGATGAGAGATGGATTAAAATGTTAAGTGCACCCCCACATACCCACAACCCGGGTGTTGTAGTAGTCAGGGAGCATGCGTTCACACAGAGCCACCAGCAGCCAGAAAGCCTCCTCCTCTTTGGCATACAGCAGCAGCACTGACGTGACAATGTTCATGGCCTGCACAAGTGAAAGGAATGTCAGCACACACCTGCTCACTAACAAGCAATCTGTTAGCATAAAAAATGACAGAGGCCAGATAAATAAAAATACTTAAAGACTTTGCAAGCCACAGACATATTCCTTTGTGTTTTGTCTTGTTTGCGGCCCTTTAAAAATGTGAAACCACTGAATCCTTGGCCTATAACTAAGGGTCTTCAGGAAGACCAATAGCCACCACAGTGGGAGACAGACAAACCTTCATTTAAAAACTTTGTCCAAAGGCTATTTGAGAAAGCTTTTAACTTGCTGAAATCTGTTTTAATCCTTAATTCAGTGAGGTACAGATTTCCTTTTGAATTTATCCTAATGGGTTTAATAACCAGGTACACATGGCTTCTCAGAGTACAATGAAACCTTTTAAACTCAGAGCCCCAGGCCCTTATTTCCATCTGGATAAGGAAGGCAGTGATAAGTACTAGTGACTTAAATTCTAAAGTAACCTGCTTTATTAAAAGATATTATCAGATAGCTCATAAAGAGACATAAGGTTCAACTACTTTAATAGTCCTCTTAATTAAAAAGAGGAAGATCAAAAGATAAATTTGAACTCCTGTATAGCAGAAGCCAACTAATTTCTGTACTTCTTTGATCTTCTAGAAACCAGTACTTAGTTGTTCATCAGATTTCTACAGTATAAACGTCAAAAAGGAATTTTGGTCTAATAGGATCTTGTAAGGCTTACTCAATATTTCCCCAAATTAAATCATTACTAAAATAACTTTTATGAATTAACCAAATAGTTCCAGTATATGACATGATCACAGTCCTGGTTGGTTCTTTAGTCATCCAATCAAGGTAAGTTTTTTTAAAGGTCAACTTTGTTAACAGTCTCTGAGCTAGGTATTGCGGAGTGGGAAGGGGGAACACAGGTGGTGACAAGTTTCCACAGGGCTTATTTTATTAATTAATTAATTTATTTTGAGACAGACAGACAGGAAGGGAGAGAGATGAGAAGCATTAACTCATAGTTGTGGCACTTTAGTTGTTCATTGATTGTTTTCACATATGTGCCTTAACTGGGGTGGAGGGGGGGATCCAGTCTCGCCAGTGACCCCTTACTCAACCCAGTGACCTTGGGCTTCAAGCCAGCAACCATGGGGTCATCTCGATGATCCCAAGCTCAAGCCAGCAACCTCGGGGTTTCAATCCTGGGACCTCAGCATCCAAGATTGACATTAACCATGGTGCTACCACCAGTCAGGCTCACAGGGCTTAAATGTTGGTGTCAGAAAGAAAGAATAAAATGTGAAGGTTAATCACTTTTTGGGTATATTTAAATTGTGCTATCAAATAGAGAAAATAATGTGGTACAAGGAGACTTGCACTGTGTGTGTGTAGAGAAATTAAGCCTTTAGCTTTTGGCTAGATGGCAACATTAAGCTCATGTCATCTTGGAGCTTACCCAATTGTGATATATGTACTAGAGATAATTTTAGTTGGCATATGGGGAAACACTTTTTTAACATACAACTTAGCATTTATTTTAATGTGTATTAAAATCTATCTATTGCATATAGAAGTTCTAGTCTCAAGAACATTACTGCTTAGGAGGATGTGAAGGAGGACCTAGAATGCAGAAGTAACGCCCTGGTGCTCAGGGGTGCTCTCTGTTACCCCACGACGAGGGGAGACCAGAGAGTGACCACCAGGGATGTTGAGGTCACCCCGCTGGATGGCAGTGAGTCTAGTAAGGGCACCCGTGTCTCCCGGCTCCTCTACTCAGTGCGGCGGTTCTCACCCAGGGAGATCTCACTCCACAAGGGACATCTGGCAGTGTCTAGAGACATTTAGGTTGTCGTGATTGGGAGGGTCTACTGGCATTTACTGGGTAGATGTTATTAAACATTTTACTAAACAGGAATTTTATTAACATCCTAAAAAGCACAGGACAGCCCCACACAAAGAACTGTCCAGTCCACAATGCCCACAGTGCCAAGGTCAAGAAACCTTGGCGGAGTTAAGTGAGAGTTCTGATGACCATGAAGTCTTTCATCTCACTTCCCAGCTAGTAAAACAGTTCGGAGCACAAACCACCCGTGATGCATACCTGGCAATACCCTATGTTTGGGTTCCGGAACGCATAAGCTGTTAGGACTCTCCTCAGAGCAGCAATGCCCATCTCGTTCTGGAAAGCGGGGTGTTCCGGCAGGGAGCGGTGCAAATCCCTCTCAATCTCCTCTGTGGCCAGATTGTACTTGCCCATAGACTTCTCCACCAGGTCTCCGTAGTAGCCAGGGTGCGTGGCCTTCTCGTTGATGGCACCTGGGAGATCACCAACAGACACCACATCAAAACACGGAAGCCCTGCCCTTGGTCTGCAGCCTCAACTTACCCATCAAACCTCTTCACTTTCCTGACCACTCAAAGGACACTTGAGAAATAACTGTGAAGTCCCACAGATAATGTGGTGTGCTGCAATCACGGCTAGCCGGGGTCATTTAGATGGGCCTCCCTCTGTCTCAGCTGCACACGGAGCTGCCTGTTTTAAAAAGGCCTTCCAAGGCGGAGGCCTTCAAGCTGAAAAAGTGGTTCCAGCCACTTCCGCAGACCACCGTGAGGGGTCGCCAGTGAGCAGAGGAGGGAGGTAGCCAGAGGGAGCTGGTCTAGTCCCCAGCCCTCCTTTCACACAAAGCAGCTCCTCTTTCACTGCATTGGGACTTTCCTTCTGCTTTCGCCGGAGGAAGGAGATTGTCCTCCCAAAACAAGTTTGCAAACTGCTGACATGTAAGCTCTGAAGGGCTTCAACAGCCATACTGAAGAACAGAAAGCCATATGGAGAGGGGCTAACAGAACATGTCGGGGCGGTTAAACAGCAGGGGTAGTGAGGGTGTGCCCAGCAGTGGTGGACTGCTGTGAAGGGCAGCCCTCAGGGCGTGGGCAGGGGGGCTGAGAGAGGTCCGGGTGAAGATTCTTGAAGGTAGAAAAACCCTGTATACAAATAACTAAACCTAAACATAATATATGATTTGTATAAGTATAAATTATACTTTCCAGTAAGTTATATAATATATATGTAAGTAGAAACTATATATACATACATATATAATACAAATGTATACAAAATATATACACACATGTATATATACTATATAATGTGTGTGGGTATGTGTATGTATATATATATATGTATGTGTGTATATATATACACGTGTGTGTATATAAGCATACACATAGACACACGTGTGTGTTTAATCTGTCAGCGATCTGAACCAGATGGTCAGGGTGACCAGTTCACCAAACACAAGGAAGAGAGAAGACTGCACAGTAAGGATCCATTTCAGTTCAGGCTGGACTTGCAATTAGAGAGACATTGACTCAAATTGGGTTTCTAACAAAGGAGCTATGGCTGGTCTACTTAAGAAAAGTGAAAACCAAGACTTGTACATGAGGATAGGACAAACTAGTTTCATGTAAAACAGCTAAAGCCAATTATTCTTAAGAATTCTATCACCCTACTTCTGAGATGTTAATAACATCTCACTACGGGCCTTTAGCATTACACCTGATTTTTGGAAGAACTATGAGGGTTTTTTTTTTTTTTTAAGGCTTTCCTATAAATCTGGAAACTTTTAATTCTAATGTCATTTTTTTTTTTTAAATGAAAGGCTTTAACAACAGCACTAGAGTTGGACCATCTTGGGTTCAAATAAAAATATTCACTTCCACCTATTTAGAATGATTACATTTCAGACCCGTACCCGAGTACAGCAGCTGATTTATGTACTGACGACTGGTGACGGCCGAAGGGAGGCCCGATGTCTGTGAAGGCCTAGACTATGATGAAGGGGCTTGGAGGACCTCTGGGTTCTGATGCAGGGCTCCAAGGTGTGACCTGACGGTGTTGTGTTCCGGCCTGAGCATGGCCTGTGGACCAGTAAGGTGGACACATCTTCCCACGTGTCCATGACGTGTCCCCTTCTGTCCTTCCTGACATCTCCAGCTTGAGGCACAAGTATGATCTTTGTAAGCACCTGATTCCAGAGCAGACTCGGGTCTCTCCTCTTCACCTCCAGTGATAACCAGTGACCTCAGGCGGTGGCCAAGGCCAAGGACAAGACATACTCGCCCCACTTCCTCCCTCTCTCTGCCCTCAACAACTGCTCTAACTACATGACACATTTCAACAAAGTCAATGAAGCTGACACAGCTGGGAAGGAAAAAGGACTCCCTAAGTCACAGAGAATGATGCTCTAGTCTAGGCATGGCCAACATACGGCCCATCTGGCCCACATAATGAGGTTATACAGCTGGTGATTAAATTTTTAATATTCTCCGCTACTTTAAAATCTCAGTTACTCGGAAGCAGAAGCGTCTTTGATTATTGGAAATCGAGATATTTAAGAAGATAGTGATACGCGGAAAAGAATTCCACGTGTGACTAATCCAGGGTTAACTTCCAATAATTGGTCGAATGGATTCGCGATACTTCTTTATTTTTTTAAAAAAATTCCATTATAAAGATTTACAACTTTTGTACTCGTCTGTACTCGATATGAACTGTTTGACGTTTAGCAGCAATGTGAAACCCACATTCTTTTAGGCGGAGTTTGCCAGTGCGCACCCAAGGTCAAACGATTCATTATTTTTGTGGTCAAGTGTGCGTAATCAAGTGGCATTGTAGCATAGACAATAGCTGCAGTCAATAACTGAAAACGTGTCCAGGCTGTTTGTAAAACAAAATGATTGTTTTATTTGCAATATAACCCCTTCAAGCTCATTCTATTAATTAAATATTGTTTCGATTGATTGATACCGTTTGGATATTTATATGGTATGTAATTATTTTTTTATTAAAATATATTTTTATTAAAATAATATTGTATATTAAAATTTTTCGCTCACATTTATTCATAAACAAATTACAAAACAAAATTTGTTTACTTAAAAGAATCATTTTTGTATTTAACATTTTTTAATTTTAATATTTCATCTAGCCCATGAAAAATGTTTTCTTTCTAGTCTGGCCCGGGGGGTGCATAAACTGTTGACCGCGCCTGGTCTAGTCCTTTAAGTTCTCTTTTTCCCTAAATAATGTTGGTAAGTAAACAAGGGATTATCAGGACTCGGAGGTGGTGGCTAGATACGTGTCCTGTATTTTTATTCGGGGGACACAATGCTCTGGCGAGGAGAGGAGATTTAGCTTTGCGCTGGGGTTTGCCTATCTGAGAGAACCCTGGCACATGAGGAAGGGTGAGGGGAAGCTGGGGACCCCGGAACCACTGCCCCACCCAGCCTGCCCCGGCCCGCCGCACCTGACAGCAGCAGCCACAGCTCGCCGCGCATGCTCTCTGGGATGCCCTTCAGCACCAGCTCTCGCGTCTTCTCCGTGCGGTACATGCAGATCCCTTGTCCGTACTCCGCAAAGTGGATCTTCCAGGCTTGCTCTTTCAAAAACTCCTTGGCCTGAAAGGGATAATCACGCATGACTACATCCCCGAATACCTTGAGGAAAGTCAGACCACTTCCCCTTGTGAACAGAGCGGTGGTGTTCTGGCCGGATCAGGAGAGCAAAGCACTCGGATTCTCCGCCGTCTTTCCCTAAAAGGACCCTTCTATCCCATCCGACGGTTCTGCTAAGACGCTCTCTGGTCCCGAGTCAGAATTATTCTTCTCTCAGACAGTCAGCTGACTGCAGATTATATGAATGGTTTTATGCCTATGCTTCCCCGTTAAAGAAAGTTATGTGTCTTTTTTTTAAATGTGTGCGGAGAACTTATTCTCTGGTTGACTTAAACAATAGTGAAATCAAGACCAAACAACGTCACCGGAACTCTCCATAACTTGTCTCCATCTGTGAAAAACCACTCTGAAACCTAATGACCTATTGAGATGAGATCTGCCTTACTTATAGGAAAATATCTATTTACATACATATGTGCTTACTTTTATTAAAAAAATAATTTAAATGTTAGTTTTCTATTATAGAAAGTTTCAGGGAAGATGAGTAGGAGGGACTCACCAGTTTCGGGTTGAACTCCTCGGGAGACCGCCGCCGGTACATGGTCATCAGGGTCTGTGTGGCCGTGGGGACGCTGTTCCCATTCAGGTTGAACTGGCGCTCTCCCTCAGCATCCGAGCTGGTGCTTTGCTGAGGGCTGGAGGAGACCAGGCTGCTGGGCCGGGAATACACCTGCAGGTGCAGAGAGGGACAAGGCATGGGGAGGGTTTGGGCAGCAGCCCTTCAGGGTCCTCTACAGAAAATGGGAGCTCTGACATGGTTCCCCAGATGTTTCTTGCTTTGTGAAGAAACAGAAGACAGCAAGCAAGTCAGCATTTCGGCGGGAATGAGACAGGTGCACGGGCCGTAGGCTACAGAGCTTCAGTCCTCAAAACTGGTTTTCCCTGGATTGCAACTGCATCTTTGCAACAAACCAGTTGGTCATTTCTCTGATGTGCATATATGCAAAGCATGCTGTGGTTGGATCAGCGGTTTATGGGAGCCCCCCCACCCCTTCCTCTCTAATTTCTGGTGCCTCCAAAATTTCCACAGAAGTTTGGGGCAGGGATGTTACTTTTGAGCTCATCATCTTTACAACTAGTTTCCAGTAAGTTGCTCTATTAGTTGAGCTAGTGACCTGTCTTCCAGGCTCCAGATTTCCTGGATGTTGGTTGAGGTATAAGTCAACAGGGACACAACATGTATTTTATCATAATAAAATCATCATAATGATGTTGTCGTTCAGGCTTGAAACCTTATCTACTGACCTTTGTACCATTCCCAACATCGTCACTATATGGACCAGAATCATTTGTTGTGTAACCAGGACAAATGACTTAATAATTCTTCAACTGTAAAATAAGAGGGTTAGATCAGATGATCTATAAGGTTCTGCCCAGATCTATGGTCCCCACTACAAACTCCATTAGATTTAAATGAGACATTGCTCTGGGCATCAGGGTAGTTGGCGTATCTGAGCACGGCTGCAAAGCTTGAAGGTCAAACCAAACAGACAAGGAGGTGAATGCTTCAGGAAGAGGAACAGGACGAACCCAAACCCCGCGGGGGTCCTCCACAGACCTCATCGTCGGAACTGTTGTAGCTCCCAGAGAACTCTTTGTCCGAGTATATTTTGGAGGTTGTCTGTTGCAGGAAGTCAGAGATCCTCTGCACCAGAAAGTCTCTATCTTTCAAATTGGCAAACAGAAAAGTCATCCTGTTCCTGGTGCTGATGGACAAAGGACTGGGGAGCACGCTGGAGCTGTCGGCCTTCTCTACAATTGTCACCTGACAAGAAACAGGAAACAAAGGGCATTACTTTCCAGGGATTCCCCTATAGCAGCCTCTGGTCGGTGCTGAGGAGGGGTCACAGCACTTGTATGTGCTGTAGGAACCACGCATTTTTCTTGGGGCAAACTGAGATGCTGCAACTGTTCTAATCAGATAAAACAGCAAATCAAACTGGTGCTCAGACCAGAAGCTGGAATCATCTTGCCTGTTTTTCTAAATCATGACTTCTAAACTGAAAAGTGATTTTATGCCCCAGGAACCTCGGGAGGCATTGCTGGTTGTCACAGTGGAGGGTCTGGCTGGCACATAGTAGGCAGAGGCCGGGAGGCCGCTAGGGCACCCTACACTGCACAGGACAGCCCGCCCCCAACAAAGTCCAGCCCAAGACGTCCACGGTGCCAAGGCTGAGAAGCCTTCTTGTGAAGGAAATCTTTGATTTTCATTAAAATTTCATGGAACCTTAAAGGAGAAGACTCCTAGCTGTTGCATTATGCATATGAGACAGAAAACAGTCCTGATACCGGTTCCCAAGTTTAACGTTGGGATGGTTTTCAAGTCTCTGGCAATCCTGTGCATGTCTCATTTGGACTCCCAGGTTTCGCAGCCTTCACCCTTGAACGTTTTAAAGGCTTGATTCTGAACAGACGTGATGTAAACAGCTTAATTGCAACCCTATCTGCACTAGGGGACTGTGGTATGTGTGTGTGTGTGTGTGTGTGTGTGTGTGTGAGATATGAAGTAGGCCTACCACACCAATAGGTTTTCATCAGCTAGAAACTAGGATAGGTGCAATAGAACTTTTTTGCTTTATCACATTAAGAAACTAAACAACTAAACAACAACAACAAACCTCAAGGCAAGCCCTAGATGAGTGGTTTATTTGCCGTGGCTCTGACTATATAATTAAAGTTCCTGCCCCCCTCTGTTTCCACCTGTAAGCTGTCTAGACAGGTCCAGCTTGAACCTCTTCAGCAGCATTCCCTGTGAACTGAACTACATTTCCTTCAAAGCAGAACTGGACAAACTTTCCTTTTCAGGCTCAGAAACCTATCGGCAGGGCCTAAGAAGTTCATGGCCCAAGGGCACAGTGGCCACCACAGGGAACTGTAAAGGGACAGGACCCGCCTTCGACTCTCAGGCTTTATAAATACACAGGCAGGTATCTATTTTAAAGGAATCCCCTGAGAAACTTGGAGTTGTACAGAGATACTTTCTCTTTTTCCTGCTGTAAAAGCGAAAGCTAGAGAAACAGAGCAGGTGTGGAGGAGAATCCCTCCTCCTCATCTCCCCCTGACACTTAGGGCACATACTAAAGAGCCCTTGCTTTTAAAAGATCTAGAAAAAGCTCCTTTCTTCACACAAAATTTTTATTTCCTGATTCCTTTGGCCAGCAGGTGTGGGGACTAGATGACAGACACCAAGAGAATCAAAGGTTCAAGTCTTGTACCTAAAAGCCATGTGGATCTTGATCAAGTCCAAGTGCCAAGTCTTTGATCTGGCTGGGCCCTGGATGCAGACAACCAGCCATCTCCCACATGAAACACAGGAACACTCATATGGGCTGCAAGCTCACTGTCACTAACAAAAGAGCTCCGGTGGCTTTGTACCCCATAAGCTCCGTGCCACCAGGAAAGGAGAAGAGCGACGTTCAAGGATTCTACACACATTTTCATTACCTTGGGTTATAAAATAGACTGGAACTTAATCAAATCTTGGAGTTTAATATGGAACATTTACAGGGTGATTTATGATTAAAAACAAAAAAGGCTTCATCTGGAGTCTCTAATTAGGAACGTGGTTAGTTCACTCCTGCTTTGCTGCCTCAGAAATTACTTCAAAATCCATAGCAATGTGATTCTGTGTGTTCGTGGGCCATCTGTTAATGTGGTCTGCCTTTAGTCTAGATGTGGAGTGTATATTAATAATCCCAGTCAATATTGCAGTTTATTTATAAAAAATAAATAAAGCAATTCCTAGTCTATCTAATGCCCAAAATGGCCATTCCAAATAGGATTTAATGTTCCCATGGAGACTCCTGCAGGCCCATCAGCTTAACTCAGTTCTGCAAGGTACCTGGTCCACAGAGAGACCACTGTCCCCCCTAGCAGATCCGGGAAGGAGGGGGAGGGCCCCGCCTCTTCGCTTTGTCCTTATTGTTACCGAAAGGTAATAAAAGTTACATTAAGCCCTTTCCTTCTTCCATTAGTCTGGCTTAGGGCTCCACCGTGAATATATCTTAGAGATCCGTCAGGTTAAGGGGAGGGCACTGCATTTCACTGAGCTGTGTCCTCCAACCAAAGCATGCTTTATTCTAAATGCTACCTCCACTACTGCCCCTGCTCTGGTGCGCCTGACACGTGACTGAGTTATCTCTGTCCTGCGACCTCCTAGAAAACTATCGAGCAGGAGATGGGCTGGGAACACCAATCCCCATTCTCCCAATCCCCCTGGCTCCCACTGTTGTATTGCAATCGCACTGAAATATCAACAGAGCCGCTGGACCCAGAACCCCGGCAGGTGGTGAACAGGAGAGCTGATGCCTGGGCAGCACCTTCAGCCCTCCTCTGCTCACGTCCCTCTGGTTCAAAGAGTGATGGCTCGCTCTGATTCATAAATGGCACATTCAGGGCACGTTCCTAATCCCAACCTGGGCTTCCCGAGTCATTTCAGGTAGCCCTGCTTTACTGCACTCAGGCAGGACTTGACAAAGAAAACGAAGATAGTAACAGTTGATGGCAAAAGAAGGTAAATTGGCTAGAAAAGTTATGAACTTCATTTCAGAGTCAAGTGTCAATACTATAGAATTACCCATCTCAGAATTCACCACCAACAAGGTATCTTGGCCTCTAAAAGTGTTATAATACCAGGTAGCTCAGCTTATAAGAACTCAATGTGCCAACTGCCTGACATTTCCCATCCTTCCCAGTCCACCAATTCAGCTTCTAGGAATTTCTAATAAAGGGAAATTATACCTGTGATCGGGAGAAAACTAAAAAATAATGCAAAGGTCCAATCATAGGTAACTGAATATATAAAGTATATATCCCTCTAATTAAATAATATGCAGTCATTAAAAATTACATTGTAGATGAATATTTCATGATATAGGGAAAAGTTTATATAGATACTCACTGTTAAAGGATATAAACAAAAAATAAAAAATTCCCTTTGTTTTATAACTACGTAATGTTTACACACAGTAAAGTATAAAAAAGTCTGAAACGTGTACAGAGGAATGTTCGCAGTGGTTGTCTTTGAATGGTGGGACACGGAGTTAATTTATGTTTGCTATTTTTTGAACTGAATTTGTTGGGGTGCAGGTTGAGGTGTGAAACTCAGGGAAACACCATCTGCAGAGGGGTGGATTTTGTTTTCTTTTTGTCTACGCTTCTACAAATTTTCTGTGACAGTGGTGCATTATTTTTAAAAGAAAAAGAAAACAAAGAAGAAAAATAGCTTACACTAACAGTTTAAAAAAAATAAAGGAAGGAAGGAAGGCAGAGGGAAATGTGAATCCTTTACTACAGGGACTCTAAACCAGGGGTCCCCAAACTTTTTACACAGGGGTCCAGTTCACTGTCCCTCAGACTGCTGCAGGGCCGGACTATAAAAAAAAAACTATGAACAAATCCCTATGCACACTGCACATATCTTATTTTAAAGTAAAAAAACAAAACGGGAACAAATACAACATTTAAAATAAAGAACAAGTAAATTTAAATCAACAAACTGACCAGTATTTCAATGGGAACTATGGGTGCGGATGCATCCTGTGCTCCTCTCACTGACCACCAATGAAAGAGGTGCTCCTTCTGGAAGTGCGGCGGGGGCGGATAAATGGCCTCAGGGGGCCGCATGCGGCCCGCGGCCATAGTTTGGGGACCTCTGCTCTAAACAAAGGGTCCATCTTAATAACCAAAGGTTCTAGAAAAGGGCCAGGGTAGGTGGAGGGTCTTTAGGTTAGAAACTCAGCACTGCCAGCCCCGGACATCCTAAGCCTGGAGTTCCTTCTAAACCCCCAACCTCACAGCCAGGCTTCCACACAAGGACCCCTGTAACGACACGCTAGAACCCTCCTCCAGCCCACATACATACGCTTCTTAGTCTTGACTGTACGTGAGAATCGCCTGGGACTTGATTAGAAGGCAGATTCTAGAACTTGCCGAGCTTCAGACTCAGCAGATCCTGGGTGGGCCCAGGATCCTGCCAGCCCCGGTGGTTCCGGTGCAGGGACTCGGAGGACCAGATTGGCACAGCCCTTGGCTTTCCAATTCATAACCTCGCTGTCCCCTTTACACCAAGCTGCTCTCAAGCTGCGAGCCAGGTGTGATAAGGACATTTTCTAGTTTCTGTTTTGATGCTTTGACATCTTGGGGCCGTGCAGACCCTGGGAGAGCCACCCCATCAGTTAGAAAATAACTAAAGACTCACCTGGAATCAGGCCTTTCATATGCAAACCAATCCACCCAGAGCCTACAGCCCAACCACCTCCCCTCCGCTATCATACTCAGGGCCACTGTTCACTTGTCCTCATCACCCAGGGCCAGATACTTCTAGGAACAGCCCTATGCATCAGAGTCCATTGAAACTGTCCAAACCAGCCAGGACGGAGCCTACTGACCCTGCCTCGTCTGTTCCTTCCCTTGGAAACCACAATAAATACTCTTACCCAGGGTGTGCCCTGTCTGCTCTGCCTGCTGACCAACCCTGGCTTACCCACGTGGCCCGCATGGACCCTCCCAGGGGGATCCGGGAGTCTAACAATCTCTTATTTTTGTTTTGTTTGATTTAATTATGTTCTCTTTTATTTATTTGTTTTACTTATTGGGGTGACATTGGTTAATAAAATCATATAGGTTTCAAGTGTACAGTTCTATAATACACCACCTGTATACTGTGTTGTGCATTCACCACCCTAAGGAGAAAACCTATCTTTTCAATGGCGGTCATCTCCTGATCTGCTGGCCTCACCACCCCCGAGTAATAGTAAAATCTCCATTGTGAAACAACGGGCTGCCATTGGACGAACTGCCAGTTCACTTCAATCAACGGCAGCACAGAAAAGGGTAGCAAGCGCCACCAAAGAATTATGAACATTCACTTCTTATTCAAAGCCAGCCAACTACTGGTCAAGATATTCCTGGTTTACGCAGACAAGTACTAAAAACGCATTACAGATGAAACCTAAAATAACTGTCTTAGCCCGACGCTTACCTCCCGCAATGGGATAATGAGGCTACACAAGCTTTCCTCCTTGCTGGTAAAGCAGATGTAGTTTGTGGACACAAACATCTGCCCCAAAATGTGCATTTTGTTAAATGGAGTCCAGAGGGTGCAGTCCGTGTGGCCGTCCAACTTCTCATCTTTGGGCAGCCGGAACAGCGCACGATACCTCTCACTCTTAGCCCGGGCGTCAAGGTCGCTGGAGAGCAATAATAATAACTGTTGTTACGCAAAAGAAAGGTTTCCACTCCTAAATGATGCAGCCATAAAGGTTCCCAGTGCATCATGCCCCTCCCTGACTCTGCCAGGCTTGCTTATCCCTACCTTCTTGGCTTTCTATTGGGGCTAAGGCCACCCTAACACCTAAAAGCATAATAAATTATTTTAATATAGTTCGGTCCCTGTGTAGTCATTTTATAATCAATACCTGTAAAAGTTCAAGTGTCTTAGGGAAACTAACTGGCTTGGACAGGAAAGCCATTTTTTTTTCTAATACAATAATTTACAAGGAGATGATTACTTTTACACGTATCCAGATCATTTTTCAGGGGCCTTATCTTTTAAGAAAGACCTCGTGAGAAGGCAAACGAGCCTCCAGAATCTGCAGGCATCTCTGTCCGTCCTAAATAGACAACAACACGGTCTGAAATACAGGAACAGCCCACCTCATGGACAACTCGGGTTTCCGGCCTCGGCTGTGTCCCATGTTGATGCCAGTCTGTTCCCTGACCGCCCTTGCCCAGTTCATCATCGAGGTGGTGAAAGCCTCTCCCCTCAAGCTCCACCTGAGCTTAGCCTCTTGGTGGTCTAGCTTTTCCCTTCAGAGAGCAGAGAGCTAAGCAGGGGCTCCCTCCATCTCCAAAATTACCCCCATACTCATGACTCTTGCTTCCTTTCCCCATTTCAAAAAGAGAGGTCTTGACACACACGAGCATCCTTTCCTATGCCCTATGAGATGACACTGTTTTCTTACACTTAAATCTCTGTGCTCCCTTCTGTCCCTGCGCCTACCTTCGCCAACACACTCTTCCCATCCTACCCTATGTTCAAGTCTTCTACATTCTAAGAAGAGCAACAACCCCCCCCCCACCTTACCACTGAATTTCTCAAAAAGGCAGCCCGCACTTGCCCTGTTTCCTGTCCTTGCCTTTCGTGTGCTATTTAATCCACTGCAGTCACCCCATTCACCCTCTGCTGCTCTACTGAAACACGTCTCAAGTCACCCAAGACATCTTCGTTGCAGTGACCTTCGTCAGGTTCCAACCACCAGCTGTAGGCCAGTGATTTCCAGTTCCATATCTCCAACTGGTCCAATCTCCAACTAGTTGTCCTGCAGGCAGCTCAATTGGACAGGGTCAGAACTGAGCTGTCACATCCTGGGACATGCTGGTCCCTGTCTCATTCCCCATCTCACTTAGGAAAACTCCCTGCATAGAGTCCCCGTGCAGAGTGTCCATGTCCCCCCTCCTCCTAGCTCTACTCCCACATCCAAACGTCACAGATTCTCAGCAGCCTCCCACCCACCACGCCCTGCCTCCTTCCAGACATGTGATGACCTCCTTCCCTCTCGGCCTTTCCCATCATGCTGTTCCCTCTGCTGGGAACAGCCATCCACTGACGCTGCAGGGGTAGCTCCTACTACCTCTGAGACTCTGGCTTCTAGCAGTTTCCACTGAGAAGCCTCTGCCCCATCGCCCCCCCCCCCCTCCCATGTGTGCCCAGGGCGTGCTGCCTACAGGACCAGAAGAGACCTCGTTACGTTGTGCTGGAACTGGCCACGTCTTCCTCACTTACTGCACTGTGAGTGCCACAAGCAGTCTTTGTCGCTTCTGTATCTAAACCCAGAAAAGCATTCAGAACCCTCGAGTTGTTCAGAGAATGTTCAACTTCATAACCAGATGGATGGGTCTCTTATTCTAAGGTCTGTAAGACTCAGCCTCTTGTCACCTACCGTTTCAGAGCAGACACTTTCTTAGGAGATTTCTTCTTCAGTTTGGGCAGGGACCGGTCCTGTTCAAAGCCCTCGTTGTCTAAGAGCTGCCGCATAGCTATGTTGGCGAGCTGCTCCATCAGCTTGAAGGTCTCGTTAATGTTGAGAAATACCGAGAAGAAATGCTCACTGGACCGTGTGCTCACTTTGATCACGTCGGGCAAAAGCAGGGTGGCATTCTTCTCAAGCTGAGTGATGTCCACCCACCGGATGACTAGCTTGGCTGAGCACAGGGAACAAGGCTCCTTAAAATCCCTTCAAGATCCTGCAATCTCACACCCCAGCTCCCAGCTGCACTGAACTCCTTGTCCTTCGTGTGCCCTCTTCTACTACTGTTTTGTTTGTTAGTTATGAGACTAATTCAGACCACACAAATTGGGTTTATAATTATTATCAATTTAAGTCTATGTCTACTAAATTAATTATACCTTTGGGGAACCTTTATTACTTAATGGACTTTTCTTTTTTTTTTTTTACAAATATTAAAGTGAAAATAATGCACGTGCTAAACAGTTAAGACAGTGCTGACACAGTCACAGCGATAGGTTTCTTTCTGGTATTTTGATGTGGTTTGAGTTCAGGGCAAAACCTCAGGAGACTTTTCCAAAGCTTCCCTCTGAAATTCTAGACAACTCACCTTCCCTCCCCATGAGGAAAGAGTAAAAGCAAAGGTGGTTAATACTGAGGTACATCCAGCCCTGACGGGGGACCTTCCCCTTCCAGTAGCTGCAAGAGTAGTAGTTGACGAGCTTCTCTTCCTCCGGCATCCCGAACAGCCTGTGGAATTTCACAATGGCCTCCTTAAACTTCTCCGTGTCATCGTCTTCCTTCACGTCGTTGATCTTGTTGTACTCTGCAATGATGCCCTGGGCAGGCGCGAGACACAAAGCACACACCCTTTGTTACTATCACTGGAGCTGCTTTCTTACGGATGCTATACATACTGGGAAGGAAAAAAAAACAAACAATTTCCAAGGCTAGAATTTTTTGTTTTAATTGATGAATTATTTTCAAAGGCAGCCCTCAAATTCTGAGCCAATTAACAAGTACCGTTTTGTATATAGGAAAGGTTTTCAAAGCAAGAATATGGATTTTAGAGTATTATCTGTTTATTGGTGCTAATCATTTTATTAAGTTCACTTAGAATAAAGCCCATAATTTTATTTTATAAATGAGGAAATGTAAAGAGTTTGTTAGTTCTACTGATTTTCCTATCTTATCATGATAGTCATCCCAAAGGTCAATTTCTGCCTTTCTCAAAAATCAACAGAAATTCATCCTAAAAGCACAAGGAAGGAAAGACAGACCAGAAGGCATGTCACTAACTAAGAGCTGGCCACAGATTCACTGTCTCAAGGCCATGAATGATATCCAGGGAACCTAGAGAAAAGGAACAAGAAACCATTTAAACAGAAAAGAGTTGAATGGGACCAAAAATTACATTAGAAACACAGTTTGTGGTCAGTGGACAGAAAATGAACTATTTGCACAGCAAGTGACTGGCTTAATCTACTGTTTAATCATTTTAGTAGCTTAAGAGGCCATTCCATTGTTATCCAATTCCTCCATAATTCCCTATAAACTGGCTTCTACATCTCTCTCTTGATAAAAGAAATGTTCCCTTCAGTTCCAACTTAGACTTTGTACTCTTCAACCCCTCTTCATTTTCTCTGGTCTCGGGGTACCACTGACCAGCATGAGCTTCCAAGTGTTGTGGGTTCTGATCTCAATGATATCCCATTCCTGTGTGAAGTTGGGAAGCCTTTTGGGGTTCTCCCTTGATGTGACTGAACCCTCCTGAATCCTAGAAAAGAAAACTACAACTGCCTCTTACCTAGTGTTCTCGCCCCTGGGCCCTTATACGGCCAATACATTCTGGGTGCTCCCTACAAATTTCTCTTCTTAACACTTATTTTTTATTGCTTTTAATTATTTTTATTTATTTATTCATTTTAGAGAAGAGAGAGCGAGAGAGAGGGGGTGGGGTGGGGAGGAGCAGGAAGCATCAACTCCCATATGTGCTTTGACTGGGCAAGCACAGGGTTTTGAACCGGTGACCTCAGCATTCCAGGTCAATGCTTTATCCACTGTGTCACCACAGGTCAGGCCTAACACTTATTTTGACTACAGAATTCTTATTGCAAAAATGTTGAGTGGTTCCCTACCACTACCAGTCTAAAATCCACAATTCTCCACCATTCACACTTTGGATCCACTGGTAGGCTCTTACCTAGAGTCAGAATGAGGAGGATGAGGAAGGGAGCAATGAATAACACACCAAATGACACCATACGCTTTGAGTGGGAAACATTAAGTTTACACTCCGCTATCCAAAGATCTACTAAATACTCTATCTAGAATGCTCACTTAAATTTTAAAATAAATGTTTTTAAACATGAGAAGATTCATGAAGATACAGCACTGAGAAACATCACTGTGAAACACTCTAGGGCCTAATACACTCATACGGACGAACCAGGTCTCACCAGCTAGTTTCTCCTAGTGAGGATAACGGTCTCCATAAAGCTGCATTCCCAAATCGCCCACCTTTAAGAAAAGAGAGGATCTAGAATGCAGCCCCTCTTCCTGGTGTGCTATAATTGGTCAGCCAGGTAGACCAGATGATGGAACAAAGGGATGGAGTATCTCCTTCCTGTACATTCCACAGGTTTTACATAATATAAACTAGGCCACCTGGTTCTAGGCAACAGCTCCATATAAGTTTGGAAAATTACTGCAATCCAAATGAACAATGGACATTGACAGGCAACACACACATTCACACACACACAAAGAAAGAAAAAAGGAAAGAAAATGAACTTAGCAAACATAAAACAGTGTTCAACCTCATAATCAAAGACAGAAAATTAAAACAGTAAGACACCAACTTTGACCTGTTTAATTTGAAAAACCTCTTATGATGCTGAAAGTAAGCAACAGTGTAAATGCATAGGGATTCCAATATACTGACAATATCTACTAAGGTGCATTAAAATATTATAAACTGAGCCCTTGCTGGTTGGCTCAGTAGTAGAGCATCAGACCAGCATGTGGAAGTCCCAGGTTTGATTCCCGGCCAGGGCAAAAAAGAAAAGCGCTCATCTGCTTCTTCACCCTTCCCCCTCTCCTTTCTATCTTTTTCTTCCCCTCCTGCAGCCCAGGCTCCATTGGAGCAAAGTTTGCCCAAATGCTGAGGACGGCTCCATGACCTCCATCTCAGGCACTAGAAGATCTTCAGTTGCAAGGAGCAATGCCCCAGATGGGCAGAGCATCTCCCCCTAGTGGGCATGCCAGGTGGATCCTGGTCAGGCGCATTCAAGAGTCTGTGTCTCTGCCTCCTTACTTCTCACTTTAGAAAAATACACACACACAAAAAAGTTAAACTACTTACCCCATTAACCAACATTTTGGAACCCATCCTATAGCCGTGATGGCGAACCTATAACACGCGTGTCAGCACTGACATGCGTAGCCATTTTCGATGACACGCGACCGCATACCAGAGAAGTGTGGGGCCGCATGCTGAGAAGGACGTTTCATCCTCGGCTCCTGCACGGCCAGGTGCAGTAGCCGAGGATAAAACATTTGCTGTAGTGTAGACACTCTGTGCCGGATGTCTGTAGGCCAAAACAACAGAACTCCGGCACAGAGCGTCTAGTTCTGGGACTTCCGGTTAGGCTATTTTTCTCCAAGTGACACACCACCTGAGTTATGCTCGGTTTTTCGGCGAATTTTGACACACCAAGCTCAAAAGATTGCCCATCACTGTCCTATAGGAAAAATGCAAAAACTATAGGGAAAATTATATAAACTAAAGTGTTCAGGGTATTATTTGTTTGTGCCTTCTCTCCACTAGTCTAGAAGCTAAAGAGACATCTAGAGAGAAGGGAATGGTAAGATCAATTATGGGATAATATTCAGTTATTAAAATAACAACTAAAATTTATGTAATAATATAGTACATTATAGTACTGATAAAAAAAAGACATGACACAAGGGTATATGTACAGTAAGGTTACTATGATGATAATTTTCATAGTAGAAATCTAAAAAGAAATATACAAAATACTATCTATGGTGTTTGAATTATGGTTGCCTCTATAGTTAATTGTTACATTCAGAATTTATAAAAATTAATTAGATCTCAAAACTAATCTGTTGGTTTTCTTAACTATTGGACAATCGGTGAAAGCATGAACCGTTCATTTACACATGAATGACACTCTTTCACACATAATTGCATTAATAGCCATTTCTTCCTCATAATTGGCTTCAGGGGAATGAAATCTGACATTTTAGATGTCATGAAAAATGGTGAAAAGAATGGCTATCTGACATAATTGGTTCTTGTTTCATTTTCATTTCTCTCTCCTGGCAGCTGTCACTTCTAAGCTCCAGCGTCTTTCTACAGCTCTTTCTCCGTACTGATTTCCCACTGACAAGAACATGAACAGGCAACCGAGAACTTCAGTCGTGGCTCCTGGGTGGAGAAGAGGCTTGCTCTCTCTGGGTTTCCTACACCACTGGCTGCCCCTTCCATCCAGACCCTCCTGCAGGATCAAAGGAGGGATCCTCAGACTCTCTCTATTTCCATTACTTCCCAGTAATGACTCAGCAGCAAAATGAAGAGGTTATAAAATCTGAATGGTGTTATCCTTAAAACAACTCCTAATTATTCCAGAATAATTTGGGGGGTCTGGAGTATGCTGTCTCCCCCCAGCCTCACACTGGCCATTGGCAATGTCTCCTCCTCTCATTTTCATCCTCTTCCCTCCTCTTCCAATCTCTTTAATAAGGGTGGAGAAGAACCTTCAATCACCAGTTCTGAAGCCCTGGTTTACTAAATACTCATTCCGAGGGGTGGGCGTGGGAGGATGGAAGAGGTTGATATTATTATTTGCACTTTTGTTCTTCTTGGTCCTAAGTTTTTTGTGGTCCAGTTCAAATTCAGCTCTCTCCTTCCAAAACATCAGACTCCAAAGAACAATGAGATTCCATTTATATGCTTTTCCAAGTATAAAATCACTACATGTCCATGTAAAGCAGAGAGAAGAAATAAAATAAAAACAGACCATTCTATGAAAATTTAATAAGCCCACTGTCAGATCACTTCCTAGAATTCTTCCTTAACCCAGGTGTAAAGAAAGATTTTGTCCCTGTGATTACAACTCTAGATATTGCAATAGAAAAAAAAAATGCTAATTCTAAATAAATGAAGTTTAAACTTTACATGGCAAAAACTACCATGAGTAAAGACAAATGACAAACTGAGAGAAAAATATCTGAGCATATCTCATCAGTAAAGGGCTACTAACCTTTATATAAAAAGGACATTTAAAAAATAAGGGGGAATAAAAACCACAAGTCCCACAGAAAAGTAGGTAAAAGGAGCAGTCTACAAATGGTGATGTAAAAATGGCCCATAAACACAGTGACATAAATACAAATTGAACAACACTAAAATACTTCTCTCCCCATCAGACTGGCTAACACTCAACTTGGTAATCCACCCTTTTGGTGGAGCTGTGGGGAAACAGACACTCCCACACGTACCAGTGGGCATGAAAAATGGCACCACTCCTGGGAAGGGGCCTTTGGCACACTCAGCAGAACAACACCTACGTTTACCACGTGACCTGGCGATCCCACTTCCACTTTATCTTAAAGATACATCCCCAACAATACAAAAACACGCATCTGCGTATATGCGTGCAGCATTATTTATAATTGCAAAACATTAGAAAATGCTTACATGTCCACAGGAGAGTGGCTATATCATCTGTGGTGCATACACACATAATACTCAGTTTAAAAAAATAAAGGACTAAATGCAACATGGGGCCCTGGATTGGGCCATGGAATACAAAAAGGACATGAAGTGGAAAAACTGGTAAAATCCAAATAAAATCTGCAGCTTCGTTAACAATATCATGTCGATGTCACTCGCTCAGTATTGGTAAATGTGTTATACACAGTGCTGACGACATGTGGACAATCTCTACAGCATGTTATTGAGGGGTTATTAAGTGAAGAAACAAAGGAGCATATCAATGAAGGCTTGCATGTAAGAATTAAAGAAAATATATACATCTGCCTAGTTTTACAACTTTGCTGTAAGTTTTACCATGATTTCCACTTAAAAAGTTTAATAGCAAAACGGAACACCCCCTACCTGAATCTTTCCTCTCACAAAGGTGGTGATATCATTCTCATTCTCAAAGATGGACAGCGTCTGCAGCAGATTCTGCTCAAGCCATTCCCAGTGTTCGGTGATCTCCTTCCTGGAACCACCTGGACGAATGTAGGAATGATAATAATAAGTGTCAGAATTTAAAAGACACCTAAAAAGCCAGGCTCGTGGCATCACTGCTCAATGCCACGAAATGCTTTATCTCGTCTAGAGACAGGCAGAAGACACTCAAGGAGGAGGAAGCTCAAGAGTAAGGACATTTGAGTCTTCACTTAATGTTGTCAATAGGTTCTGTGACTTTAAGTGAAACAATGTATCATGAAACAAATTTTAGCATAGGCTAATTGATATAAATGAGAGTTAAGTTCCTCCAGGATTTCATCAATGTTACAATAACGTTACTCGAGGACCTGCTGTATTGTGTTTTGGTCAAGTCTGACGAGGTGAGTCCAGAAACTTTCAGTTAGGACACTTTCAGATCAGAAGCAGCAACATTCCGCTCGTTCACTTTTCTGGATTGGGAGTATAACATCCCTCCCTTGCCCTCCCCCGTTCTCCCTCCTAGAACCTGCTCCTCACAGGGTAACGTAGATCTTGTTTGGGACACATGGTCACAGCAAGTTAAATAGTGACAGCTTGAGAGCTTTGGTATGCCACCAGAGACATGATGTAATCACATCCTACAATGGGCAAAAAAGGATCCTCACGCATTTAATTATGAATGAGACGTGAAAACGGACTATTGCGAGGGAATAGCAGCCCGGCTCTCAAGAGCCCAGTTGCCTTGAAATGTAATGGGATGAGGTCATCCCCACAGCTGCCGACCAACTGATGGCACTTGGGCCAGTAATAAGAAGCATAAGTCTACTCGCCTGGCAACCTCCAAATCGAAACAACATTAGCCTTGTAGCATGTGGCACAAGCACTGTCTCTGCTCACAGCTGCTGGGCATAATGAGGACGCCCTCAGCTGGGGTTGTGCAGACACTGGGATAAATTCCTACCCCTTTTTGTCTTGCACATCATCTGTCTATAATAGATATAAATTGTATAGCTATCATATATATCATAGATAAAAAGAAAGTCATTGCAGAATTAAAGAATGCTTTTGTAATTACACCGATTCACCCTTTGGGCTGCTCCTTAGATTTCCAAGTTACCTTTTCACTGATTTTTTAAAAAGGTTTTGTCTCTGTTCTTTGTTATCAGCAATTCAATATATCTCAGAACCTCGCTCTGATTCCTGACAAAGAAAGGTGTCCGCGGTGACACTCAGAACTGTGGGAACAGAACTGAAACTTCTTAGAGGATGGCAGGTAGGTTTGAGGGGTTTCAGACCCACTGTGCGAGGAGAGGCAAAACCCAACCCAAGTTCATATTTGTTTTTGTATTTTTCTGAAGTGAGAAGCAGGGAGGCAGAGACAGACTCCCTCATGCGCCCGACTGGGATCCACCCGGCAAGCCCACTAGGGGGCGATGCTCTGCCCATCTGGGAACTGCAGCTCCATTGCAACTGGAGCCATTCTAGTGCCTGAGGAGAAGGCCATGGAGCTGTCCTCAGTGTCCGGGGCCAACTTTGCTCCAATGGAGCCTTGGCTGCAGGAGGGGAAGAGAGACATAGAAGCAGATGGGTACTTCTCCTCTGTGCCCTAGCCAGGAATCGAACCCAGGACTTCCACATGCCGGGCCGATGCTCTACCACTAAGCCAAATGGCCATGCTCACCATGCTCTGCCCTCTCCCAGGTCCTCATACTGGGTACTCGACTTCACTGTCCTTGTGAAGTCGAATCCAACCACACACAATTCAACCTCACTGTCCCTCAGTTATCCTGGATGGAAAAGCCCATCAGCGACAAGGTCTAGGGCAGAACAGGTGTGCCCTCAGCTTTGCACATGCTGCCCTTCAGTTTCCTTCATGCTCGTATCTATATAAGCTCATATTTGTTTATGTAAAGCCCGAACACCAAACTGGCATGTGGAATGCTTGTGCAGCAGATGAAAAGCATATCTCTGAGTAGAGAGGCAGCCCCATGAAAACACTACTGTAGCTCTTCCGGGCATTTTTCATGGCTCACTCATCTGGGATGATAGTCACCCACAATTAAAAGCAATCAGTGACTCGGTACTATGACGTCATGGCAAGAGCTGGAACTTGGGATACCTGGTCCCCCTCCTTCTGCCACCAGCCAGTTGGGTGACTTTAAACATTTTGCTTAATTTTTCTCTCTCCCTCAAATTCTTTACATGTCAACTGTAGACAAATGAAGAACAAAACGGAATCCTTACCCATCTCAGAACAATGAGCTAAAAATGACAAGGAATAATGTCTACAGATACATTTCGGAAAGCAGAAAACACTTTTCAGATGCAAAGAACGTGGCCCATTTGGCATATTTAGGGAATGAGTCACTCTGGAGTTTGCTAGAGAGCTTTGAAACATTTTAGGCTTAAAAATTTTTGAATAGCCATGGGAAAAACCTGTTTACAGACAAGGAAAGCTGCCATATGCTTTTCAACTTTTTTGATGATTATTTAAAAAAAATTTAAAACATAGTGCACTCTACCTGTCTTCACACTACCGTCATCAGCTGTGAATGGCTGAGATACAGAGGTAGAGTCCCGTCCAGGGTAAGCGCCAGCCATGCAGTTACCATACTGGTTGGCACGGTCAGATACATGCACCTGAGGACAGAGGCACTCCTGGGACTCACAGGACCCATTGGGCACAACTCCCAGATGCTGACTGTGTCCCTCCTCTGCCCCCGCCTATGCTGACCACAGATGTGCCTTCCAGAGCTGGTTTCCACGCATGCCCTCGGCTCAGCTGGACCGGTCTGGCTGTTACTGGTGACTCACCAGGCTCTGCCCTCTCCCAGGTCCTCACCCTGGGTACTCAACTTCACAGTCCCTGTTGCAGTGGTGGTGGAATCCAACCACACACAATACAACCTCACTGTCCCTCAGTTATCCTGGATGGAAAAGGCCATCAGCGACAAGTTCTAGGGTAGAACAGGTGTGCCCTCAGCTTTGCAAATGCTGCCCTTCAGTTTCCTTCACACACGTATTTATAAAAGTACCGCCCCCCCCCACACACACTCATACCTGGGTAGAACAGTAAATGCAGGCATGCACTCATTCAACAAATGTTTACCCACATCTCCCACTTTCATGGCATTGTGTGAAGGTTGACATGCTTGACCTTGTACTGAAGTTCAATTCTACTGTCCACACTGTTTTCCCCACCTACCACCATCTTGTCGCCCCAGGACCTGGTGCTCCCCACCCTGCCTGGCCCATGGTCCTCATCTCCACAGTCTCTGCCTTCCCCACCACCCAACACCATCTGCACCACGAGCTCCTTTCTCTACCTCTTGCTGCCTGCGATAAAAATCCCCACCTTTCTGGCTTCGATTCGCACCACTGGTGCCTCTCCTAGCACAGCTGCTTGTGCTGTTTCTTTCCTGTTCCCCTTTCCTGTTGCTTCTCCCACACCTGTCAGTGTCACACAAAAAGGCTGGCCTTTCGGAGTCATCACCAGCCACCCAGTGTCCCCGTGGGCAGGGCAGGGACTGGGAATGCCAATCTCAGCATCTTCAGGTCTTCAACTCTCACAACTTACTCGGGCCTTTGGGCCCATCACTGGATGACCAGAGAGTCTTGGGAGGTTTCTCTTGGCTACATCCAGACCTAAGAGTCCAAAGTTCCAGAAGACGGGGTTCTTGATAAGGGAAGAATGTTGTGCTCCACTATATAAGATCATTATCACCATACAGTATTTGAGGAAAGAAAATGACACAAATGTCATCAGCCAATGGTAGTTTCAGAAACTAACTATGGATTCCTATCTCTACCCCTCAGATAGTTCAGGGAGAGGGATGGAAATGTGCCTCGTATGCGTATATTTACTGTGCGAATGCACCATATCTTCAGAATGCACACAGAATAAACAAGGACAGATGTTCACGGCTCCAGGCTCTGGAGATGAGGTATGAAGACACGTGTGAAGCAGTGCTGATTGATTCCCTCCCCCAGTGGATGAGGCAAATTCTGAAGACTTCAAATGAGTACAAACTAGTCCTAAAGGTGGGCGTCCATTTCTGTCCATGTCTCGCCCCAGAACAAAGGGTCCACATTACGTCTCATAATCACAGGGCACATGTCCTATTAACAGGTTAGGACAGTCACTTTGGGTGGATCAGCGAGGCTGGGCAGGACATGTGCTGGAACCCTAAATGTTCCCTGTAAATAGTCTTTCATTCCCCCAGAAAAGAAGACAGTGCTGCCGTATCTCAGGTCTTGGGACTCCTCTTTTGTGATTGCTTCAGGTGAGATAACAGGGAGCTTCTCATCCTGATTCCAAAAAGAGACTGGTTTACTTAACCTGAGGTGTGAGCAAAATGTGTCAGGCGCTTGGAAGAGAAGGCAAGGGCTTGGCTGTTGCCCTGGAAGGGCCTCGTTCACAGAGAGAGACAGTGAAAAGAATGGCTGACCCAACTGTGCGCTGAGCCACAATAGCAGTGCCAGCTGGCACTGGGTCCGAGAACCCTTTCAGAAGTCCACATTACAGCGTTGGCTGGGCCACAGCTAAATCAACGCTAATGAGCTTAAGGTTACTCAGAAATCAATTCTGGAAAAATGAGGTATCCAAATATCATTTGGAGTTTTGTTTTGTTTTTTTAAAGAATACTAGCCACAGGTCCTGAGCATGTATCTGGGCAAAATTTCAACATTACCTAAGATGATTTAAAAAAAACAAAAACGAAATAATTCTAAGTTGTATTTGTTACCTGGTTCAAAATGAATCTTAAATCACATAAAGTCTACACGAAATAAAAAAGAAGAAGCACTGAGGTGGACCCATAGCTGGATTCTACCATATCCGGCCGTGGAGGATTAAGAACAAAGACATAAGGCAATCTTGACAGATACTTGGTGGACGGTTCTTTGTGCTGCATGAGTCATAACACGTCTTGGTTCGGAGTTTGCAGCACTAACTTACAAACCCGAGTTCCAGGACAACAGAGATGGCAAGTTCTCACTGATCAAGAACATGTGCGTGCACACGTGTGGGCAGGTGTCTGTGGGCACAGGCAAGAAGGAAAGCCACTCATGACACAGCAGACGCAAAATCCAGCAAAACCAACTCACCAAACTTCATGGGGATTATAAAGGCAACCAACCCTGAATTTCCAGGTATCAGGACAGGCTGGTTGGATCCCAGAGCTGATCCGGTCCTCAAATAAACAGCCCTTGAAGCCACTTACATGAAGGGAGCCAATGGGAGGAACTGCCTATTTTATGGCCTTACCCATAAACAACCTTAGCCACAAAGATGATAGTTTTTAAGTTTAAACACCAAATGAAGGCAAGTATAAGACCCAATCCACTAGAGTAACATCTACTGTCCTGTAGTATTTACAAAGCCACCCTGTACTCTCTACACCCAGAACAATGACAAACTTGTATATGGACAGGGCAGGAGATAAAACCCCAAAGTAACATAGTCATTTAAAACACTTTTAGAAACAAAAGGAAGATGTGTTTTAAATATGTAAATTAAATTTCTTTAAATGTAATTAAAGCTATAATTACAAACCAGTTAGAGATAAGAATCATAATAATATTATCTATTACTTATTTATAATTATCAAGACCAGATAACAACCTTCAACTTTATACACCTTATTGATAAGGAGCCTGGTTATCAGGAAGACAATATTATATAATGGTTCAGACCACAGACTGTGTCAAGAAAGTGTACTGGTTTCAAGTCCCCTCCATGCCACACACTGTTTGTGACTGTGGGTAAGTTAGTTAGCCTCTCTGTTCTTCAGATTCGTCATCTGTAATATGGAGGTAAGTAACATCACTGTATGGCCAGTAGCCACGGCCACCATCACAGCCGCCTGACCCCTGCAGGTTTGCATTAGATTCAGACAGACGGTAATGAAACAACGGAGCCAAGAACTGGTGGGCCGTTACCTTTAATCCTAGCTTGTACCCAGCAGGCAAGAAATACACACAGTGGTAAAACACTTCCCTTTCCATTCAGGGCTCCCAAAGCTACTGACTTATCCGAGTTTTCTAGAATCAAAGATTTCTACTTCACCAGCCTTATTCACCTCTGTTCCCCATCTCCTCTCTGCACAAACTGGCTTCTCCTTCGGCACTCTGCCATCTTGGCTGCTTCTTCTCTCCTCCACATGGCCTTTCTCTACTCTCCTCCAGCATGGGTTCCTCCTAGAACGAAATCACTCTTCCCCGGAACAACGTGATCTCTCTTCCTTTTAAAACCTTTTGGTGTGAAAACTCTCCCCCAACACACATTAATATATAATCACACCCCTACCAAGCAAGAAGGGCAATTAATATTATCAACTGGGCAACGGGCTTCCACGTGGGCAGCGCCATCTTTAACAAAGTGAGCATAATATATTTTATCTGCCCAACAATCACCTACCACATGGGTTTGTGCTGGGGTTAAAAGAAAATAACACGTGTAAAATCTTTAGCACGGGCCTAGAACACACAAAGCACTAACTGAACAGATACTTTTGTTATTAGCGTCGTAGGCAACAAGAACACAAGGATCACATCTTGACGTGAGACACAGGAGTACCTCCTACTTCTGAGGACAGGACACTAAGAAATCAGCTGTGTAACTGCTGCCCTGCTCACACACACTCAGCAGCTGGCCGGGCCCCAGCATGCCCGTGTCGGGACTGCAAACATACAAGCTACTGGGGAAGGCATGGCTGCAACTCCATGTGTAACTATTATCAATTTCTTACATAACTCTGCTTATAATCTCTTACAGGTCATAACCATATGCATAGAGCTGTGCAGTCACTTTGAGAAGAGAGAGGCTCAGGTAACTCATCCAACGTTGGCATTAAGAGTCAGCGGGTAATGTCCTTATTTTACTCAAGCGCTCCCTATCCCAAAGGTGAGAATGCAAATGGCTATCTTTTTACTGGGAAGTTGGTCTAGAACAGGGGTGCTCAATACGTCCATCGCGATCTACTGGTCGATCGCGAAGGAAGTGTGGGTAGATCGCATGACATTAAAAAGACATTTGTCTTTTGATTGGCATACAGGGTAGCCAATCTGACGTCTGAACTTTTGACACCCTACGCATGCGTGTTAAACCGCGTTAACTTGTTCAGTTACATTGCTGCGTAGTTAGCCTTCAATTTATTTAAACTAAATACAACAAAGGGTATAAAAATGAGTGCCTTAGCTGATCCGAGTAAGAAGCCTAAAACCTACCACTTTCATACAGAATGGGAGGGGATTTTTTTTACTATGTCATATTCTAAGTGCGTTTGCCTCATCTGTCTGTGTGCCGTTGCTATTCCAAAGAAGGGAAATGTGGAGCGGCTTTTTCGGACTGTTCATAAAAACTATAACATTGACTTTCCTCTGAAAAGAGAGCTGAGAAGGAGAAAGGTGAAAGAAGAATACACAATATTAAATAGTAATAATAGTAATGATAATATAAAAGATATAAATTTATGTTTTGCATTTTTATTGTTGGTAGATCATTTTGACTTGGTCATCTTATAAGTAGCTTGCAAGCTGAAAAAGTGTGGGCACCCTGGTCTAGAAGCACTAAAAGCCTTACATAACTGCGTACCTGTGTCGACTCACACACCTAACCCTATAAATGTATCCTAAGGTGATAATTAAGGGAATGTGAAAGAGTTTGTTCAGAGGATATTCATGAAGGTTGTTCAAAATGCAGGTAACACTAGGGGGGAAATCCTATATTTCCAAAAATAGCATAGCATAAATTATGTTGTATACACAATAAAATATTATCTATTAAAATTGAAATTATAGAAATATATTTTATTGACGTGTGTGGGTCAAATAAGTTTGTAAATGTGATATGTATGTTTACTCGCTTATAGTTTGCATTGGGTGTGGGGGACAAGCTGTAAACTGGCTGGGTCGTTATAGCCTAAGGCTTAATTTTAAAACTAAGCTTTTCCTCACACCCTTGACTGATTGCATGGTGGAGGATGATGCACTCTCATGAGGAATCTCATTATGCCTCAGATAAGTGACTTTGTATCAGAGCTCCTTATTTGTATATTGGATTAAAGGTTTTGATTTCTACACTATAAAATGGGGCAGATGAGCCCATGCAAGAGAAGAGCAGAGAAAGGCCACATGGAGGAGAGGAGAAGCAGTCAAAATGGCGGAGTACTGAAGGAGAAGCCAGTTTGTGCAGAGAGGAGATGGGGAACAGAGGTGAATAAGGCTGGTGAGGTAGATACCTTTGATTCTAGAAAATTCAGATAATTCAGTGGCTTTGGGAGCCCTGAATGGAAAGGGAAGTGTTTTCCCACAGTGTGTATTCTTTGCCCGCTGGGTGCAAGCTAGGATTAAAGGTAATGTCCCACCAGTTCTTGGTTCCATTGTTTCATTACCGTCTGTCCGAATCAAATGCAAACCTGCATGGGCCAGGCGGCTGTGATAGTGGCCGTGGCTACTGGCTTTACAACATGGGAAGTCTATATTATATATACGCACATTTTATATAATATAAAGTCTCAAATGTGATTTCTGATGTAATATTATTGTTTTTTAAGTTTAAGTTTTTATTCTTTTTGTTTGTCTATATTTTCTAATTTTCTGCAAAGAATATGTATTGCTTAAAGAGAAAAGACAAATTCCTTTTTCTTTTCTTTTAATCATCTCTCTAAAGGATCCAAGACTAGTCCTTGAGGTCCACAGACCAGGAAAGGATGGTCAAATACTGACACCTTTCACATTCCTGTATCTCACGTGGAAGGCAGCTACGCCACCCGGCACTCTCTCTAGCTACAGCTAGAGGCTGTAGGGAAACAGCAGGCACAGAACGAACTGGCAATCTTCAGTTAAACTCTGGGCCTGACCAGCTGCTGAGTAAAAGAATGTTGAATCCTAAAAACCAGCTTGTTGCTGCTAAAACAGTTCCGGGCAGGTTGCGGGGGTGAGGCTGAGGAAGGCACACAGCCAAAAAACTGGTCGCAGCCTGTACTCCCTGGCTATGCCTAGCGATGTGAACCTGGGCAGTCCACTTGACTCTGCAGCCTATTACATTAAGACTGTTGAACAAGGTGGTGGCTAAAGCATCTTACTGTTCAAAAACAAATGAGCATGTAGGCCCAGAGAAGATTCTGGGTGGTAAAGAAGGGGGGAATGAAATCAATGGGCAGCCTAATCAGCACTATTCAGGGCGGTGCTGTCAGTGAGGGGCCCATCAGACGCATCCCCTCGATCCCATTTCCTTCCCAGGCCTGTTGGAAGGTCAAGAGTATCCAAAGGGAACTGTCAACTGCTCCTTCTGTCCTTCTGTTTATGACTCTCCTCTCCACTTATCCTAGAGCACCTCTTTAGATAATATCTTTGTGATTAACTGCATTTCTGTGTTTATATTTTCACCGAGGCTGTATAATGATGTGACAGAGGCAGAGAGAGAGACAGAAAGAGGGACAGATAGGGACAGACAGGAAGGAAGAGAGATGAGAAGCATAAATTCTTCATTGCGGCACCTTAGCTGTTCATTGACTGCTCTCTCATATGTGCCTTGACTGGGGGGCTACAGCAGACTGAGTGACCCCTTGTTCAAGCCAGTGACCTTGGGCTCAAGCCAGCAACCCCGCGTTCAAGCTGGATGAGCCTACACTCAAGTTGGCGACCTCAGGATTTTGAACCTCGGTCCTCAGCATCCCAGTCCGACACTCTATCCACTACACTACCATCTGGTGAGGCTGCATTACTGTTAGAACCTTCTGGTCCTTCTAATGGAAGTCCCCTGAAGGCCGAAGAGGGCAAAGAACTGGGTGGGCTCTCTCCTGCCTCTGCCTCTGCGGCATCAAGGCCACAATGCCAGCTGTTGGGGGGAGACCTACCGCTGTTTGGTTCCTGGTGAAGCTCGTGCTCCAGGTGCAAAGTCGTCAGTCAACTGCCTCTGGGGGGGCGAGCCGGAACTGTCCCAGTGTAACCAGCTCGACAAAATGGACAGATTCTGTTCTAGACAGATTCCCACGATGCAGCTTCCTTTATTTCTTTATGGTGAAAAGTGTCATTTATTGCACAGGCGACTGAGCAAAATACGATTCAGCAGGCTAGAGCTGATGGCACAATGGTCTAGCCGACAAAGAGAAGGGTGGCTTAATTTTTGTGTAGCAGTAAAGAAAAGAGTCATCACAAGGAAGGTTTTTGGTTCCCCTTCCCAAACAAAGGTCTCAATGCCAAGCAAATGCAAAAAAAAAAAAAAGTGATTCCTTCAAACTAATCTGGGTACAGACTGCTGTTAAGGAGGTAATAAAAAAGCAGCAGAGGAAAATTACGTTTCACCAAATAACTTGCTTTCCCCACTGCCTTTCTGTATGGCTCATACTGCCAAGGGCCAGGTGATCAGTCTATTGGCAGTAAGTTAGACTAGGTCCAAAAGGTTCTTCTTCTCGCCTAATTCCATGCGGCTCAGGTCTAACGCAAATCACATGACTAGGAGTCACCAGTAAGACTTCTGCTCTTCTATAAAAAGCAGTCCCGATGAAGACATTGATTCTAGATGCTCCCTTTAAGTCCCTTCATGCCTACCAAAGATTCACATGTCCTGTGGCCTGGAGCAAGGTTTCGGAATCCTCTGTACTCTATGGGCAGTGAATTCGACCCACCCATTTTCCTGCCGAAGCCTCCCTTACAGCAATGAGTCATGAAATTCAAGACAATAAATAAAGCTTTCAATATACTATCCTACCAAATGCCAACTTTGTACTTTATGGGAAGAAAAAAAAACTTTTAAGATTACAAACCAAAGGGTCAGCATATCAAAGAAATCTTTATGGCAGCAGCCTCTGCTCTTGAAATCCTCCTATGAAAGGGAGCCAGCAATTTGGGTTCATACAGAAATTGATGAGAAGGAACAACTAATGGGTGAATGGGGCTTTCACGATGGCAGTCACTTCCGTGGGGTCTTCCACAGGACATGCTGGAGTGAATATTATGGGTAATCAATGGAGACAGAAGTTAAACCTGATCTGGGTTTATCATAACGAGATCATGCAGTGGTAACAGGCATTACTGGCTGGGAAAAAGGAAGTACATCTCTTTGTGGCATAAACCATGCCCTCAGCATTTACTGCCTGGCCCTCCTGAGCCATGCGTGGCTTGGCAGATAACTCAGGGATAATTCAGCTTTGGAAATCTGGGCTCTTTCCCACGTGAGCATTCGTAGGGTCAGCTTCGTAGAATGGCAGAGTCCCAGAAACAGACAAAAGAGGAGTAATGTCAGGCAACAAGAAAAAGAGGAGTCACAGGAGCATGAACCAGCTGCTCACGTCACAGTTCACGGACACCAACTCAGGATGGCCAGAGCCAAGAAGACCCAGGAGAGATCAGCAGAACTCTGGGCTCCAGAGGAACTCAAAAGCATCTGGGCACAAGTGGTGGAAGGGAGTGAGAATGTGCCAGAGTGTCCTTTCCACACCCTGGTTGACTGAGTGGTTTAGTGGCTCTGCCTGATTTCTCATTTCCTTTCTTTTTGCTTCCTCACTTGCTGGCTACAATGTCTATTTTAACACTATTATAGATGGTCTGCCAACTAAACTGATACTTTCCCAACCAACAGAGCACAGGGCATCTCTCCTTCTACAGTGGCTACTAAGTGTATCACTTTGTATTGAATGAACCACACAGGGGGGCGGAATGTGATCACACGCAGCCTGGCCTACACCGCTAACTGGCTAACTGTCTTCCCCATTCCCTTATCCTTTATCCCCTTCCTCCCCCTCCAATTCTTGTCCTTCGCTCTCAGGTGGCTTTCTTTATGCCCTGAACCTTAATGTCATCCCTCCATTCCCCAAAACACACAACGACTGATATATTCTATTGTTTCTCCTGGGATTGTTTGCATCTTAACCAGAATAACTTTAAAAGGCTACAGCTATAATTTTGGGTACTATAAAATCCTTCAGGAAGCATTACTAGGGCACTGGAACCCTCCAGCAGCCTGCAATCGACCTACATAACTCTCCTTACCTATGCAGAAGGCCAGCCAAGGTTCCTGGATTGAGCTGGGAGCCTCATTAACTAGAACAAATGTTCCACTCTCAGGTGTCAATACGGCAAACTATGTATGTGGAGGGTATAGAGAAGCTCTCCAAACTCTCTGTTTGACTTTTCTGTAAATCTAAAACAGATCTTAAAAAAAAATCTATTAATAATAATAAAAAGAACGGAGACAAAGAAACAAAAGAAAGGGTTCAGTGTCCTTGCTTTTTCTGTGGTTATTTGAAAAGCCACAGGCAAACAAAGAACTGAAATGATCTTGGCCGTTCTGGATTAGACTTTCTTGTAAGAGATCCAATAATAGCACAATTATTATAGCAGATTATTACAGAGTATCATCAGGAGAAATAAACAATCCCTACCCAGTGGGAAGTCATGTGCTAGGCTATATAAGCATTACTTAGTCCCCTAAATAGTCTACGTGTTTCTCTTTGTTTCCCAGCTTCCCCTGAAAACAGGCTGTGGCCACATGACTAGTTCCAGCCAATGGAATGACAAAGCAGGAAGGAAGTTAGACCCCCGTGCACCTCCACTTCCCACTTATCCCTTGTAAGCTGACCCTGGAGGCTTTGTGCCCTAGAGCATGGCCCTACAAATGAAGGATCCTTATAAGACTTCACCAGAGTGAGAAAGAAACCTTTCTGGTGTTAAGGCCTTGAGATTTGGGGGTGTATCTGTTAAAATGGCTATGGTTACCGACCCTAAAATACCAAGTGATTGCATTCTCCCCTTCGGACAGAACATTGTTCATCATAACATTTCTTCATATTTCCAAATACTGCTACTTACCACAGGCGATGGTCCAATAGACCAGAGAGTCTGGAGTCTGGTACAGGATTCGGTAGGGAGCAACCCGGGCACTGGAGTCCAACACGACATCAAGGGTGCCCACCAGGAGGCCTAAGGGCAGGAAAGAGGGGAAAACATGTCAGAGTATCCTCAGTGCACTCCCATTCCAGGGGCAGTATGGGAATGCAAATCTGACTTTTACTTAGATTGCATGCTTACTAAGGATGCCTTTGGATGGAACCGGTGACACTTGAGGTTGGAAGGGGAAGGCTGAAGCCCCCCCCCCCCCGCCTCCCTTGCTTGGCCACAGTGGAAAATAAACAGCCCCCTGGAAAGCACCAAGCTCAGTGGCTGCCCCCTTAGCAGGCTTTCCATGAAGCTCTGCTGAATCTGAACCACAAGTTTTTCTGAAATTGTCACCACCAGTCTCTCTTTACATTTCCTCTGGAGGGTTGGTTCTGGCCATCCTGCATGACACCTTGATAGGCACAATACTACTGGAATTTACCTCATCTGGCTGGCAGTCTGAGGTCACGGAAGAGCTATGGATGAGTGAATTAGAGTTCAGAAGAGCTCACTGCTGGTTCTGACTCCGTCATAACCAGCTCTGTGGGATGGATGCTCAGGCCATTTAACTTCTCATCACTTTGACTGCCTCAGTTGTAAAGTGACCATAATAGCACCTGCCTTCCTGAACCAGGGTTATTAATCAAGAAGCCTAAGGGAGGTTAACATGGGGAAGTCCTACAGTTGTCCTTGGTCTCCGTCCAAGGACAGGAATCCATTTAGATTTACTCGAAACCACAGTGACCATTAGCTGACCTGAATGCACCAGGAAAAACTTTGGCAGAAGTGGAAGCTAATTCGTTGCTTTTCTATGACCTGTATGAAGTATATTAAAAATAAAGTCATTAGAGCCTGCAGAAGTTTTGAAGAGATGGGTTTCTATAGAATGCCACACATGTGTGCATTTCTCTTTTCTCTGCTGTGACTTGGGTTTGCTGCAAAGATCTCTAATGACTTTCCAGTTATCTGCAGATATTAATAGGAAAAGCAGAAGAGTGCCAGCTACACTGGACCTCCTTCTGCATCAGTTAGAAATACAAATCCATCACCCATGGTAACTGTCTATTTATAATACTTCCCTCTTCAGTCAAAAGGAGAAATGAAGTGCCCCAATACTGGAAGTGTCACATATGCTGGTTCTAAGATGCACACACTTCAGCCTGGGCTCAGGAAGTGGCAGTTCAGGAATAGCTTACATGAACCAATGAGACTCTGACAGAGTGTCCTGGGACATAAAGATCATCCAAGGGCAAGTGCAGCTCTCTGCGCAGAGCAACGGACTCGACTTCTGTACTCCGGAACATCAAGGAGGGAGGACCTCTGAAAACTTCCGATCAACCCACACATCTTGGTGGCCACAAAGGGCCCCAATTAAATCCACCTTCAGGGGCTGCGGGCCAAGATGGTGGTATAGATAAATGTGGTGCTCGCATCCTCCCACGACCACAACTAAACTGCAGAACAACCCTCTTTGAGAACCGCCTGGATTCTGGAACATAGCTGAGCAGAGTGCTATAACTAAGGCTATAAAGAAGCCACACAGAGACTGGCAGGAGGGGTGGAGGAGCGGAACAGGCTGGCCCCCCACCCACGGTGGTGGATAAAAGTCAGGGTGGATTATCTCGGCTGCAGAGGTTCCCCCTCAGGAGTGAGGGGTCCCAGCCCCATACCAGGCTTCCCAGCCAGAGTTCCAGTGCCAGTAAGAGAAGTCCTTATAATTTCTGACTATAAAACCCAGTAGGGATTATGACTGGGCGAGACACAGAGCTGCTAGAGCTCCAGGTGTTGCTCTTAAAGGGCCATGCAGGGACTTACTTGGACCCCCTTGCTCTGAACTCCAGCGCTGGGGCAGCAGGGACACATGGAAGGAACTGAGTTCTCTGGCATTAGAGCGAGGGCTGGAGGGGCAGCTTTCTCACAGACAGAAGTGTTGGCAGAGGCCAATGTCCCTTTGCTGGCAAGTGGGTGCCGTATCTGAGTCTCTATCAACCTGGCTATCCCCTGGCTAACCGCCCTGGTAATTGCCTGAGATCCTGCCCCACCTACCTGGCACATCAGCTAAAATTAAAAAAAATTATTAAAAAAAAAATCCATTTCCAACATCCATTATTCCAATGAACAAAACCTCTCCTTCCACCCAGAGATAAAGAATACTGAGCTGCTCAAAGCAGACCCCCCTGCAGTGCGGGCTTCTGCACAGATGCCAGCCCTCCCACACTGAGTGTGCATTCACAACAGGCACCAACTTCCTCTAAGACGTACACGGAATCTAACAGGGGCACTATCTTCAAGTAAGTCACAGACAGTGTAATATGGCATTCACATTAGGTGCGCATACAAATTAGAACATTTTGGTGACAATTCTCTGAAAAGTGGATATCCAAATGAAAGTAATTCTGTAAACCGAGGTAGTAGTTGGCCAGTCAAATCGATAAACACACTCTTTCACTGTCACCCAAAAGTGCCCTTTGGCTTTGTGACACTGACCAGTCTTCCCCCTCCGTTTAGAATGTTGTTTGTCCATCAGCTCTCAGGCCCCATGGTTTCAGAAGACGCACTCTTGATTATCTAAAGCTACCTCCTTCCAGCCCTGATCTCCCTCCACGTCCTGCTCCTGCAATACCCACTGCATTTCTGTAAAACCACGTGCCCGTTTTGCTCCCTCTTTCTCCAGACCAGGAGCTCCTTCATGGCAGAGTCTAACTCATTCTTTCCGACTCCCAAGCCGCGCACGTCGCTGGGAGCCCTATAAGCTCTGAACACATGTTGGATGAATGGAGAAGTTAGCGCTTTTGTTTTCAATTACAGTTGACAAGCGGTATTTATTTTATTAGTCCAGGTGTACAGCACAGTGGCTAGACAGATAATTTAAAAAGTTCTGCCTGACCTGTGGTGGTGCAGTGGATAACGTGTCGACCTGGAGTGCTGAGGTCACCAGTTCGAAACCCTGTGCTTGCCCAGTCAAAGCACATACAGGAAGCAACTACTACAAATGATGCTTCCCATTCTTCCCCCACTTTCTCTCCCTCTCTCCTCTTTCTAAAATCAATAAATAAAATCTTAAAGAAAAAAATCCCAATAAGTCAAGTACCCACCTGGCACTATACCTAGTTATTATAATATTATTGACTATATTCCCTCCGCTGTACTTTACATGTTCGGGACTATTTTGTAACTACCAATTTGTAGAAGTTAGGTATTTTTTGAAAACCCAAATAAATTCAGGCTGCACTGCCCAACCTCTATGAATACAAGGAGTCAAGGCTTTGGGAAGGAGAAAATACCCTCCTATGTCCTCTGTGCATACGGATGGGGAACGGGGTTGAGAGAATCCAAAAACAGCAGCCACCAGGATTTTCTTAGAAGTCTTATTACTCACACCTCTGGAATGGCTGTCAAAATACTGAACCTTTCATTGTTTCCCACACAAAGCGTTGTTTTAGCAGCTGTTCAACTATTTCGGGTGTTGAACAATCTTTGATGGTCAGAGATGATAATCACATTACAGCCCTCAGAAGAACCCTTCTCTGCATCTACCTATTACATGAGTTCGGGAGCATTGTGCAACCTGAAAGTGCTGTTTTCAAGAAGATTCAGAAAACACTCTGCTAATCTGGTACAGCGAGGCTTCCCACATGGCTGTGGGCACCGGGGTGTGTGACGCACAGTCACGCATAGTCACGTCTCCATTCCTGGGCAGCAGCAGCGCCCTGGGGGAACAGGGCACTGTGACGGGAGCGGGTTATACACATAGGAATGTGCTCATGACAAAGACCAACCCATCTACTGATAACCCGGTAAGAATTTAGGTTAAAGTGGACAGAATTCTCAAGATCTCCTGACCTCCCTCTGTTCCCTCAGCCTTGCAGCTGGTGGGGGATGAGGCCAGATGTATAAAAATAAAGTCAGGGTGGTCTGGGCCTTGGCCTTGGCCCCAGTCCTGACATGGAAAGAAGAACGGTACCCGCTCGGAGACTGCCCTGTGTGTGCTAAGCATTATTGTTTTAACAAAATAAACAAAACCACAGAAAAGTACAGGCAATTACAAAATACATGTACTACTCTCTGACTTGATTATAACACACAGCAAATGTCTCCTTGTGCCTACTCCATCATCCCACTTCCCTCTCCATTCACCACTCCCAGATTGTTCTATATTCTTCCTATTCGGGTCCTTGTCCATTCATTGCCTCCTATGGAGGTACACGATATAGATTTAACACCGATGTGTATTTAAAAACTTACATGGTTGATGAAGAGTGAATATTGTTCGGCAACCTATTTTTCTGACTCAAGAACAGGTTTTCACAATTCACCCATGCTGTACTTGTAAATCTGACTTATTCTTTTAAATATTGTATCATATTTCACTTTATAAATAGGCCATAACTTATCCACTTTTTTCTAATAAAGGACATTTGGGTTTATCTCCAATTATTTTCTTTACACTTGATCCTTAAGCAAGTGAACACATTTTCTTTTTTAAATGGAATAATGGATCATGGGTGAGTGCATTTCAACCTCATTGGAGATGACAAAATCGTTTTCCAAAGTGTTTGTGCCAATTTACATTATCGGGCAAGTGAGAGTATCTGTTTCCCCATCTCTGCAACACTTAGTAGTATCAATTTTTTTTTTCATTCATGACCTATCAAGGGTAAGAAATGTTTTCTATTTGTTGTTTAAATTTGCATTTCTCTGATTACTCATAAGTTTGAATATTTATTTCCTGTTTACTGGCCATTCCAGTTTCCTGTTCTAGGAGTTGTTTTCCCTATTGTACTTGATTGGAAATGTCTTTCTTTTTCTCTTTTTCTGGCAAATGTCTATTTCCCTCAATATCCAGGTCAAGGTCACCCAACACTCTCCCCATCCTCTCAACACTCAACTTCCTGATCTCCTGCCAAGGACCCGCTCCCCTTCCTGTGATCTGCCAGCCACCTTGCACTTTTTATTACTAAGTACGGGGATTATCACATGGTTTCCTACTGGGAAAAATAAACGCAGTCTCCGCCCACCAGTCTATGAGCTCCTTGAGGGCAGACACGGCCTTATTTATCTTGGAATTCCCAGAGTCTACCCTAATGTCTAGCACACTACACTAATTATTTACAAAGGTTTTCAATTTGATGGACAATGGGAGAAACCGAAAATTATCTACAGAACTTAATCATCTTGCTACCTTGTACATAATACATTTAGTTCTAGCAAATTGGCCTTACATAATTAAAAGCATCTAAGAATATTACGATGAAGACCAAGACAGGAAAAGAAGGTGGGAAAAACCCACCTCAGAGACTCAGAGGTAATCCAGGCCAAACTCGTGTCTGAAACTTTGCATCGTGGGGAATATGCTTCTTTAGTTTCAGAAGTAATTTCTCACTTTTTAACAAACATTCAGATTTATATTAAGTTGGATCAAAAACAGAGATATTTAGGGCAAACCCAAATCTTTCTATTCTCTTACTTTTGGAAACAACCCAGCAATTCACAGTAGTCAAAAAACAAGAAAACATAAAGATTTAATTAACCAATTTCAATTGTGTCCAACACGCAGATTGGTAAACACTGGTCCACATACCATACTGGCCAGAGGACCAGGTGTGAGATTTGGGAAACTGTCCTGCAGCACAGCCGTGAAGAAGAGGGAATGCTGGCATTGCCTGATAAGGGTCAGCTTCGACAGTATAAACACACTTGAGTTCAACGTCACCATGAACAATGTGAAAGCACACTTGGGCAGCTGTAGACCAGCCACACAGCATGCATGAAACACAGGAGATGACTGCTCTAGGTAAGCAGGTGGGGGCGCGGGAGGTTTGTTGGGAGAGGTGGCCAGGTTTGGACAGGGGGCACTGTGTTTTTCTCAGTTTCATAATCTCAGAGTGTAACAAGCATTCTCCGGTTTGAGTAGTACTGGCTACGAAAGGGGGACCAGTTCCAACAGTGGAATTCTATCATCAGTGCAGAATAGACGGGGAGTGTTCCTATTACCCTAAGAGTTGCATGGTCTCCAACCTCTCCAACATATTTCCATAAAAATGGCTGCCTCTCGTGACACCATTCTAGGGAGAAGTAGACCATGGCTGCCTTAAAATAGGACAAGATTCTTTCTCTCTCTGTCTCTAATCTCTCTCTCTCTCTCTCTCTCTCTCTCTCACACACACACACACACACACACACACACACACACGGACTCGTCTCTCTTTGTGGAAAGGTGATTAGTGAGAAGTCTAGTAACAGCAAATATATTGCTGACTCCCTCAATAAGGAGAGTACCTCTCAAACTATTTGTGGTTAAAGAGTTAGTCTCTGTTTTGGTTTCCCATCTGTGGCAGACAGATACTTTTGTAAAATAAGGCGCATACAAAACACATACACACACATTCACAAATACATATAGCATGTGAAAAAAGAAAATGCAAGTCTCCCTTAGTTTTATCACTTAATTAACTGGACAAATTTTTCCCTGTTCTGACGGCTTCACCTTAGTTCTGTTCTTTGGCTTGAGGCAGCGGAGGCAGAGGGCAGTCATTTCCTGGGGGCAGTGTCTATTAGGGTCCTGTGTATAGTGTAAAAGAGAACATTCAATGCTGATGACTTTTTATTTGAGAAGTGAAAGAAATTATTTTCCCCTAATACAAATTAAAATGAAACTCAACAAAATCAGTTCTCAGTTGAAGGCGAGAAGATATGGACAGGGGAGGCAGGAGTTGTTGTTGTCTAGCCCACGGGTTGATGGTTTAAAGTGTGGAGAATGTGAACAAGTGCTGCGGTGGTCCCTGAAAGACCCAGCTAATTTCTTTACAAGAGGGGGGTAGGCAGCAAAATGATAGTTCAGGGAGGCGGGATGACCCTATTGCAGCTTTGCAGATTATTTCTTGATCACAGGGTCTTTGACATTCTTGCTTCTTCTATAAGACCCAAAAAGTTACAAAAAATACAGCACAGGCACGGTTATTACCAAGCAAATAGAAAACTGAAATCTGAAAAGCATTTTGTCTGCTGAGCATGTGCTGCTGGGATCTCCCAGGCCGCAGAAGACTGGCCCCCCAGAAGGCTGGCCCCCCAGAGGCAGGCCCGAGAGCTGCGCCATTCCACCCTTTTCACCCTGCAGGCCAGGCCCTTGAAGGAGCACATACACCTCCTCCTGCGAGAAGGGAGGGCAGCTGGAAATGATTTTTCCTTCTTTTTGGGGCAGCGTTGAAGAAGGAATCATTAAAACATTTTCTTTCTTCCTTATGGCATAGTCCAGTTAGGATCACCTATATAATCTGCAAGGTCCCATACAAAATGAAAATGCAGGTCCTCCTGCCCAAACATTCTTAAGACTTTCAAGAAGGTTCTACAGAACATTAAGCTAAGTCTGGGCCCCTCCAGAAAGTGCAGGTCTCTGCAACAGGACAGGCAAGATACCCAGCAGGCCGACCCTGACCCCAGCAGTGCCCTGGTGACTTCATCCCCACAGACCAAGCATGTTGTTTTCAGACCTTCGTCAGGGATTCAAGTTTGCTCTGAAACAGGCCAATGAGGACAATGAACTGAATTTACTCAAAAGACACTCTGGGAAGCTGTGTGTTCCACGTCCTCAGACGGGCCTTCCTCAGAACAGGGAGGGTAGATGCAGTTCCATGATGGTCACTGTTGCTGCCACTCGTACAACAGGAAGGTGCATGGTTCCCATCTGGTCTGGATAGGCCAAGGTCAGCCTGGACAGCAAGGACGGAGGAGCCCTTCCGGTGCTGGCGGAAGTTGTGATGCCCACCACATCCCCACGGGGAACCGGGAGGCCCTCGGACCTCTAGTTTTAGGTAGAATCTGCAAGAGCCACTTCCGGCCCACAACTGACCGCCAGACCTTCTAACTCACGGAACCTTCTCCACGATGAATACTATTATGAGATAGAAACAATTTTGACCTTAAAATTACATTTAGGAAAGACCTAGAATATCTAAGTAGATTATAGTACATCTCTATAGTAATACTTGGTCATTTAAAAGCATGTCCTCAAATAATTATTTAATGACATGGCAAAATGCATCTGGTATATTATGTTCAAAAAAAGCACAAAACTCTAATTTTTGTTCTGTATGATCCCAATTTGTCACAATATATATCTATATTAAAAATGATAATGGTGTATTATTTTTAAGGATTACAAAAACGAACATATCAGTATATCCACAATGATTGGTTTATTCAAAAATCCAAAATGGTAATTTTGCTTTCTTCTGTGTTTTTTTTTTTTAAAAATACTCAAATGGACATTCAATACTTTTATGATGTAAGCAAAATGATTTTTGTTTGTTTGTTTTGGTTTGTTTTCTCTATTATTTCCAACCTCCCCTTTCACTTTGGGCCTTTTTTATTCACAGGTCACAGCACTGTGTAAATGGACAGCTACTGTGCTTGCAATAGATCTGCTGCTTCACGTCAGATAGCCAGAAGTTAATAGGCTTCTGCTAGGACACAATGTGTCAGCCAAGAGTCTATACCTAAATGACGGTTATCCTCAAAAACACACTGCAGAAAAACAAACAAAAACCCCACTGCAATGGAGAGACCTGACCTGACCTTCAAGTTAGCCTTTGAGACACTTTTTAACCCTCTGAGTAGTGAGTTTTTTCATGCTCGCTGACCCCCCAGGAGTGAGTTTTGGTTTTGTTTTGTTTTTTTTCCAAAAAATGAAATTAGTTCCAGTTACAGTTTTATTAACTTGGTTAATGTAAAATCATGTTTGTTTGATAACCAATTCATGGAAACACAAAGAACATACACTTACTTTTTTTTTTAATGTTGCTTTACACACGTACGGTAGTACTCTGGATGGGCAGGAGGCACGAGGATGTGCTCAAAGGGTTAAAGTTCACTTTTCCCCTCTAGCATGTGAAGTGCACCACACCAGTGCTACCAATGGATACATATTCACAGACATACTGTTTGCCCAGCTTCAGGAACAGCGTGCTTCACAACTGGATTATCTTGAGTCAGCAGGTTTCTAGCCCCCGATGAACACTACAAATACTAACTGAATAAAATTAGTTTCACTACTTCAGTCATTGGTTTTTGCTACTTTCATCACTGAGTATTCATTGCTTTCACCCCTGGTGTTGCTTTTGGCTGTATTGAAGCAAAGCGAAAAAGAAAAAAAGAAAAGAGGCTGTCTTACATCTATGTAGGAAAGGTCAGGAAAGATATATCGTTAGTAATGGTCAGTTCTGTGGAATGACATTGATATGGGAGAGATCCCATAGGGAAGAAATCAGGGACCTTTTTGACTATGAGAACTGTACTTAAAAAGCAATTATTACGCTGTTGGAGCTATATTTTATAAAACTGTGCTCTTATTATGTACAATGTGCATGCACTATAAAGTAACAATAAAAAACAAAGGGATAATGATATATTATAATGAAGATCCTGCTATCAGATGTTATAAAAGATGAAACTATGCAATGAATCAGCTCTCATTGTTCTGTTACGGGCTCTGGCTACCCTAAGAATGGGTAGACCCTAGCATGCTGTGGTTGGGGGAGGGGGCAGAAGGAATGTCATACTACACAAAACAAGGCTGCCTTTCCCCTGGGACTACAGTCAGGGCAAACATTCAGGGCTCCAATGTGTCCCAATGTGAAGAAAGAGGCAGGTCCATCGCCACCTCTCAAGGGAATCTGAGCTGGGACGCGCTCAGAGAAAAGCCGAGAAGCTACAGAAGCAGGAGCCGAGAGAATTCCCGGGAAAGGGAAAAGCTACATGCAGCGAGCAACCCAGACTGGGCAGGAGCAGCAACACTGCGGCCCGGACACAACTTAGAGGCGGAGAGGTCCTGGCATGAGCAGGAAGAGAAGGGGGCGCAGGTGTGGAGGGCAGATCAGCGACCCCGTGATCCCCGGGGGCTGAGCGGAGCCGCTTCGGGGTTGTCTGGCTTCCTGCTAGCTCTCCATGGCCTAGTTCCTGTCCCCACGTACAGTGGCCACAAAACCAGGTACTTGAGGTAACGCGAGTCTCTGTTCCTTGCAACCAAAAGCACCCAGTTAACACCCTAACTAAGCCCCTAGGCTCCCCCTAAGAAGGACTTGAGGAAACATCCCCTTCTGTAAGACAGCGAGACAAGTATTATTACGTAATGAACAACCAAGGCATTAAAAACAATTTAATGATAGGTGTAAAGCCAGTAGTCACGGCCACCATCACAGCCACCTGGCCCATGCAGGTTTGCATTAGATTTGGACAGACGGTAATGAAACAATGGAGCCAAGAACTAGTGGGCCATCATCTTTAATCCTAGCTTGCACCCGGTGGGCAAGTAAAAACACACACTGGGCTTCAAAACCCACTCATTCAGTGCTCACAAAGCTACTGATTTATCCAAGTTTCATAGAATCAAATGTTTCTAGCTCACCAGTCTTATTCATTTCTGTTCCCCATTTCCTTCTCCAGCACAAACTCTGCACAAACTGGCTTCTTCCTCAGCACTCTGCCATCCTGGCTGCTTCTCCTCTCCTCCACGTGGCCTTTCTCTGCTCTCCTCTCTAATGCTAATCACAGGAACCGAGAAAGACCAAGCTCCCAGCCTGCCCCACTTCATAGTATAGATTCAAAACCTTTAATCCAATATAAGAACAAGGAAGTTTCTGATACAAAGTCACTTATCTGAGTCATGATGGGAGGATTCCTCATGAGAGTGCATCACCCTACATCAAAAAGGGTGGGAAAGGCTTAGTCTTAACACTAAGCCTTGGGCTATAACGACTCTGCCTGCTTACAGCCTGTCCCCCACACACATTAATATAATCACGCCCATCCCAAGCATTCACCTGGGTGATGGGTTTCCACGTGGGCAGCACCATCTTTCACAAAGTGAGCATAATATATTTTATCTGCCCAACAATAGGCTTTCCAGCCCTGCATCCAAAAATTCCACAAAAGATAGAAACAGCGACTACAGAACAGTAATGAAAACACTCGTGCTGTTCACAGGGGAGAGATACAGGAGCAGCCCAGCTGGATGGGTGGCAGTCTCGCCCGACCTTATACCGCACTGAGGGCATGAAACTCCCTTTGCAAGTACAGTTCTAGCTTAGATCCAAGTCACCTGGATCCAACTCAGGGATATTTCACAGGGACATTGCAGTTTGCAAGAGACCAAGTGAGAGCCATCTTCACCTAAGGTCCAGATAAAGTCTTTATGGAGAAAGCTGAGCTGGGAAGACCTGAACAGAAAGAAAAATCCTGGAGCCAGCAAGTGGAACACCACGCAAGACACCATTTGTGAAGTCAGGTGCCCACTTGCAGGGAGGGCCTTTGTTGTGTTGAGCTGCCTATTGTAACATTGTGTTTCCCAATACAGTGGTACCTTGAGATACGAGCAGACTAACATTTTTTAAGATATGAGCTGTGACTTGGTCCATATTTTTGTTTGAGATCCGAGCGAAATTTCGAGATATGAGTTGTGATTCGGGAAGCTGCCGCTAGTTGGTGCGTTGGCACATGGGTCCAGTATCTGCAGCACAACACCAGCATCTCGTTCTTTCTCACGTTACCTGCAGAATCAAATCGAATCTCGTGCGCTGTACTTGTTTTTGCAGCATTTTTCCATTTTTTACTAACTTGTTTTGTGTGCTATCATGGGGCCGAAGAAAGTGAGTGTAAAGGACAGTGGTGAGAAGAAGAAGAGAATGATGTCGATAGAAGTAAAGCAAGAAATAACAGAAAAACATGAGCGTGGTGTACGAGTGATTGAACTGGCAAGGCTGTACGACCGCAATACATCTACAATCTGTGCCATCCTTAAACAAAAGGATGCCATCAAAAGTGCAAATCCAGCAAAAGGAACAACAATTCTGTTCCAATTAAGGACAAATATTCATGAAGAAATGGAGAAACTTCTGCTGGTGTGGGTGAAAGAGAAAGAGCTGGCGGGAGATACAGTGATGGAGGCTGTAATATGTGAAAAGGCACGTATTATTTACGGCGACTTGAAGAAGAAAGAACCATCAATCTCAAAAGAGGCAGCAGAAGATATGTTTAAAGCAAGTCTCGTGGTTTGACAATTTCAAGAAGAGATCTGGCATCCACTCAGTGGTGAGGCATGGTGAAGCTGTGAGTGCAGATGTTCTTTTTTTTAAAAATTTTATTTATTATTATTTATTCATTTTTTAGAGAGGAGACACAGAATGAGAGAGAGAGAGAGAGAGGGAAAGGGGGGAGAAAGGGAAGCATCAACTCCCATATGTGCCTTGACCAGACCAGTGCAGGGTTTTGAACTGGCGACCTCAGTGTTCCCAGGTCGACGCTTTATCCACTGCGCCACAACAGGTCAGGCGAGTGCAGATGTTCTTATTGCAAAGGAAGGCTACATCCCCCAACAAGTGTTCAACTGTGACAAAACAGTATTGTTTTGGAAAAAAATGCCCCGGAGGACTTTCATCACCACAGAGAAGAAGAAGCTGCCAGGCCATAAACCCATGAAGGACTGTCTGACCCTTGCATTTTGTGCAAATGTTAGTGGTGACTGTAAAGTAAAGCCACTGCTAGTGTATCATTCAGAAAATCCTCCAGCCTTTAAGACTCACAAAATTCTTAAAGAAAAACTGCCGGTTATGTGGCACACCAATGCTAGGGCATGGGTTACGTGGCAGTTTTTTATTGAATGGGTAAATCTTGTCTTTGGTCCTGCAGTGAAGAAATATCTTCAAGAAAATAAACTCCCGATGAAATCATTACTAATCCTTGATAATGCTCCAGCCCACCCACCTGGTCTTGAAGATGACATTCTCGATGAGTTCAAATTTGTGAAAGTTCTCTACCTCCCACCCAACACGACTTCAATCTTGCAACCTATGGATCAGCAGGTCATTTCCAACTTTAAAAAGCTTTACACAAAGCACTTGTTCCGCCACTGCTTTGAGGTGGCTAAGAATACAATTCTAACTCTTTTGAGAGTTTTGGAAAGATCACTACAACATCGTGATATGTTTACACATTATTAACTTAGCATGGCAAGAGGTTACAAGAAGAACCTTGAACTTGGCATGAAAAATGTTACGGCCTGATGTTGTTGCAGACAAGGACTTTGAAGGATTCAAACCAGATGCCGAGACCTAGGTAGAAGCCTCAGAGGAGATTGTGTCCCTTGGAAAGTCGATGGGTATGGAGAGAGATGACGTAAATGAGCTCGTCGAGGAACATGAGGAGGAACTCTCAACTGAGGAGTTGAAGGAGCTGCAGATGATGCAACACACTGAGCTTCTGCAAGAGATTAGTAGTAAGAAGGAGGTAGAGTCGGAGGAAGTGATTTCTACAAGTGAAATTAAAGGCAATGTGGGAGAAGCTTTTAAGTTTCATTGAAAAGAAACACCCAGAAAAAGTTTCAACTGGTTGTGATTCAGCACTTTTTAATGACACTTGTTTGTCACATATCCGTAACATTTTAAAAGGCAGGCAAAAGCAAACTTCTTTTTTTTTTTTTTTTTTTTTTTTTTTTTTACAGGGACAGAGAGAGAGTCAGAGAGAGGGATAGACAGGGACAGACAGACAGGAATGGAGAGAGGTGAGAAGCATCAATCATTAGTTTTTCGTTGCCGTTGCAGCACCTTAGTTGTTCATTGACTGCTTTCTCACATGTGCCTTGACTGCGGGCCTTCAGCAGACCGAGCAACCTCTTGCTTGAGCCAGCGACCTTGGGTCCAAGCTGACGAGCTTTTGCTCAAGCCAGATGGGCTCGCACTCAAGCTGGCGAGCTCGGGGTCTCGAACCTGGGTCTTCTGCATTCCAGTCCTACGCTCTATCCACTGCACCACAGCCTGGTCAGGCAAAAAAGCAAACTTCTTTGGATAAATTTTTATTCAAAAGTCTTGCAAGTGAAAGTGGTGAAAGTGCAGCCAAAAAGGCAAAAACAGGTGACGATTAAATGAAAAATACGTAATGTTAAGCTTAGGTTACGTTTAAAGTTAAGAAAGTGCATTTTTTTACAATTAAGTTTTTGCGGTTTCATTTTAAGTTATAAAAGTGCAGTTCCAGTTTTGTTTAAAGTAAAGAAAATGCAATTTTAGTTTACATTTAGTGTTAAGAAAGTGCAGTTTTAGTTTGCATGTCTACAGTGCCTGCATCCCTTCCTCCCTCCCTCCTCCTCCACCATTCACCTCCATTCCCCGCACTTGTCTGTCTCCAAGGTAAGAATACAGTACTAAATAACATTTTTTTCTTTTATTTCATATATTTTGTTAGGCATTGGTAAAGTATACATGTGTGTTTCTTAATTAAAAATGTCTTTTTTCATAATTTAGGATGGTTTGGGGATGCTTCACAGGGCTGGAATGGATTAAATCTATTTCAGTTATTTTAGATGGGAGAAATTTGTTTGATATACAAGTTGACTGACTCGTGAGCTCGGTTACAGAACAAATTAAACTCGTATCTCAAGGTACCACTGTATACGTAAAGAACCTGCAAATGCAGAGGAATCCCTTATAGAAAACATTAGACCCAACTGAGATTTCCTACGACATAGTGCAGGGAGGGTCTAGAAATAGCTTGCAAGTGACTCTGAAAAATATCGATGATGGATGGGAGAAAGGCTCACTAGCAACAGCAAAAGCAGTACGCTGGGGCAGGGGCCCTGCCTTCGCAGAGTCATCTCAAAGTCGTTGCCAAGAAACTGTTCTTTCATTCGTGCTGTAACCCACACCGTGTACAACAGACACAGGGCGGTAGGACTCCCAACATCTGACAGCAGCAATGTCACGAACCCACAGACTTCCCTCTGGAGCTGGATGAACAAAGAAGAGAGATGAACCAATTATCTTTATAGTATTGTTTTATTAACTAAAGGGAGACATTAAAAACATGAAGGCCTTGTTATATATTTCTTACACCTTGACTTAGATCTTCTACGCCTGGCTCCTCAATCTCTAAGGGAAATAACACATACCCATTCATGCCTATACTGACATACTACATGCATGCACACATACTACAACAAACCATGCTCATTCACACTGAAGGGATAGCAGTGGGAGCTCTCAAGTAACCCTCACAAGTTGGCTTCTCCCTCTGGATTTAATGAGACACAATGATGCAACAAAGAAATAAGATGACATCAAACTTAATATTTTAAAACTTTTTAAAAGAGTGGTCACGTGCAAGAATTCCTCTCCCTTTTCCCTTTACACATGACTCCCCTTTTCCCATGGTGGCAATATCTCATTTGTGGCTATCAATCCAATTTCCCAATCGCATGTCAGCGTGTCAGCTGTCACAGGCAAGAAAGACCCTGGGCACTGCAGCAGAGCCGGGGGCAGCCACGCCCCTCAGGATGGGCAGCTGAGGCAGCCACGCCCCTCACCCAGCACTTACTGGCTTCAGAGTTTTTCCTTCGCTGGTTGAGAGCCAGGGCCCCTGTGAAATCTAGAACACCGATCAGGAAAACAGATTCTTTCCACAGCTCAGCAGGGCATGAAGATTAGGCGATTGGGAGAGGTATGTGCCTCAGACACTTAGGGTTCCCACGGGGGTGACACTGTGCATTCCAGGAGAGAGAGAGAGCAGGGTTCCAGGGCTTCCCAGGTGCCTGCCCTCTAATTCTCTGTGTCCGTGAGGCCACAGCTTCGCAGCAGAGCGCCAGCAGAGGAGACAAGTGTGGCCACATACAGATTCCTCAGCAACGAGGGCAGCTGGGTAGGGCTTTCCCTGTGGGTCCTGCAAACATTACCGTTTTCACAGTGCAATGATGTGAAAATGGGTGGAAAGCTCCAGATCAGGCTAAACACAGCACAAAAAGCCTTTCAAATAATAGCACATTGCAAAATTTCTATACAGTTAATTTCAATGCAAATTCACATCATTCAGTTGACAGTATGTAGTTGTCCCAGTTTCCCTATAAAGTAAATATGATTTACTTTATTTACATAAAATATATATTTTCTTTTTTTTTTATTAAAAAGAAAAGGTACATCTGCCCTGGCCAACGAATAGTTCAGTTGGTTAGAACATTGTCCTGAAACGAGAGGGTTGTGGGTTCAATCCCCAGTCAGGGCACATACAGGAACAGATTGATGTTTCTCTCTCTCTTTCTCTCTCTCTCAAATCAATAAATAAATTTTTAAAACAGAAAAAAATCTAAATATGTACATTGGAGGGTGACTCATTGATCTTTGCTTGTCTTTGTGCTAGTTCTTGGAAAATTGTCATTAAGATAGCAAAATCCCTTCTTTGCAAAAATTTCTGATCCTTATTTCTTACTCCCCTGAATGGACCCTGAAGAAAAGTGGGTTGGGCCACCCCATGCAGTCTATGCCCAGGATCTGGGGCCCCCTTGGGGCCCCCTGAGCCTCCCACAGAGTCCAGTGAATAAACAACCACAGTGACCAAATACTTCCACGATGAGCAAACCCAATGAATAAGGAATTACCAACATGCACATTTCAAATCATTTCCAAAAAGATCATCAGGGAAACTCCTAGAAAAACTAAGGTTTGACTTACATTTAGGAGAGTACCTAGCAATGCAAAGCAAACATTAGATGTCCGCCTTGGTCTACTTCTTGATGGAGATAGAAATGTTCCTAACATGTTAGGGCTCACTCGGAGTTGTGCAAAGTAGTCAGAGGCGGTGGGTTCCAGTTCCCACTTCCCCTTGAGAAGCTGTGTGACTTCAGACAAGTCACTTAGCCTCTCTGAGCCAGGATGACTGCCAGTTTCCCAGTGTTGTTGGGAAAATCAGATGACATCGTAGGTATGGAATTGCTACAAAAACTGAAATATCTTGCTGTGTAATGTATCTAGTACTTTTTTTTAAATAACATATAAATTCAGAGCGAGAAAGCTCTCATATGCCTCCATCTGCTTGTATTACTTAGAAGGAGACTGAGCATTAGATGAGAGATTGCTTGCCAAGGTTATGTTTTGAATCTAAGTAAACAATCACCATGGTTATTAGTATCTAAAAGAGGCAGAGGAATAAGGATGTTCTCATTCCTGAAAGCGTGTGTTTTTATCCTTATCATCGTGACATGGAGCACCTGTAAAGGGGGCATGTTGCTGGGCACTGGAAATGCAACCTCTCTCTGCCGTCTTAGAGAACAGGATCTGGATGGAAAGACATAGACACAGAACAAATGAAGAGTAACATTACAATGGTCATCTGTTCGCTGCGTTCCGGGGTACATATACTAGATGCTGCTTAACCGTCAAGTGCACTCACTACACTGCTTCCTGCACACAAGGTGACAAGGGCCACGGACCACCAGGTGCAGCAAGAAAAAGTGAATATCGCCCTAGTACTTGGGCAGTGAAACCCGGCCAGCTCGGAGAAGGTGGCAAATTCTCTGCTGTTTTTAGTTCTATCAAGGTGAAGCCTTACTAATCTACTCTTGTTCAGGGGGACTAGGCTTTGATGGGTTGGTTTCCGCGGTGACCCATAAACTTCTAACAACAGTGCTGAGTTCCAGGCTCAGTCAAGTTTAGTATTTTCTGTTTATTCTCCAGAAGGAGCGACGGACCCTGGTTAATGGGGACCAGATAGCGGCTCCATGGGGGCGCCCCGAGAAAGCCGCTGTGGCCCAATCAGCACGTGCAGCTCCTTTCCTGGCTCCTAGAGCATGCTCTCTCCGAGATAAATGACCTCATTGTATAGCTCAGCCAGCGTTTCAAAGTACGGTAAGTTCCCAGAATTACTCTGGCAACAAACCAGCAGCGATAACTACACACCTAAAGCATGGGGGAAGACTCTATAGAGATCCCAAGGGTCTTGAAAACTGAGTTCACATCTTCACTAGCAGCCTTGTTCACACTCTGGTAAGAGAAATGAAATGAAAATGTGCTGTATATGCCAAGCACCCACGCATTATTCCCACCGGCCCTTAACACAATCACCAGTAACGGCTGTTAGCCGTGACCATATCCTGGCTGCTTTCCTAATCAGTTTGTGTGCATTTTTAAACTTAATCCTCACACCATCCTACCGCACACAGACAACTATGACTCCCAGTGGCAGGGTGAGGACTCTGGGACTTAGAGAATTGAAGTCACTTGCCCAGCGGGCATGCAGGTATGAAAGTGGCCGCCCTGGGGTCTGCAGTGGTCGGCAAACTCATTAGTCAACAGAGCCAAATATCAACAGTACAACGACTGAAATTTCTTTTGAGAGCCAAGCTTTTTAAACTTAAACTACATAGGTAGGTACACTGTTATTAACTTAATTAGGGTGCTCCTAAGCTGGCCTTTGCTAAAAACACTCAAGGGTCCAAAGAACTGAATGTGGCTCGCGAGCCGCAGTTTGCCGACCACTGGTAGGGCAGCGCCTCCGAGGCCTGTGGTAGTTTTGTTGTGTCGGCTTCTAGAACAATGTCTTTCACGGTATAGAGGATGCTCAGAGGGAGGCAGCACAAATAAAAAGAGTAATAATCAGGACTTTCTCTAGCTTCCAGAAAATTCGACCTTATTTCTGTCCTTATCTACTTTAGATCCCACAGCCTGCAGCATCTTTCCAGTGCCTCTATTGCCTTTGACCAACCACCTATAAAAACGGCAGGGCTCTCTTTAACCCCTGCTTGTGTAACTGTTAAGAAATTTTCATAAATAAAGAGCTTCACAGTTAGGATGAATGACTCACAACAGACATCGCCCTGGAAACCGTAAGCCGGCTAGGAGTCCTGGTTAGCCTGCTTCTGACCCGAGTTTAGCCGCCCAGCCTCCTAGTGAGCCTGCAGTGGCCCCGGTTAACTCCTTCATCCCCTCTTTCTTTAGCCTCCTACATCCCAGAGTGCGGGGCGGGGGAGATGAAATACTGCACTTGGCTATAGGCTCTGTTTTGTGTCCAAGAGTATTTAAGGAACCTCCAACTTTCTGGTTGGTCTTATTAACAACGGATCATTTTAACCCCTGTGCCTGAAATCATTCTCCAGTGGCCGAGTGTCTGTCTGTCTGTCTTGGTATTCTGCCCAACACCCAATTCCCTTTAGCATACTATCTCCGTTCTTGCTAACACCTGCTCACCTCTGCATTGGCCTTACCTGACTGCCGTCTGCTAGCCATGTCTAGCCTCGGTGGGTCGAAGTTCTTCGCTTCATTCGCCCAGGTCTGCCCTGTCCCATCACCATCCCCAGTCCGGCATTCCTACAGGCCTGGATCCTGTTTTTCAGTCAATGGAAGTAATAACTGAGGGTCAATCCATAGCAGCAGGGGACCTTTGGTGGATGAGAGGTTTACTCAGGCCAACCTTCAACAATCAGAATAGCTCCAGTGTCAAGAAGGCAAGGCAAGAAACATACTATCCCCTGGGTATATGAACAGTTATTGTTCTATTAAAGTGACCCATCACAGATGTCATGGCTGAAAAAGGTGTTTGGTCATTTGGGAAGTTCCATGGACCACTGATCAGTTGTCAGCTCCTTCACTCATTGCCAACAGTGGGGGTGGGGGTAGCTCAGGAATATAGAAGGAGCAGTGGCCATGTAAACTGAGCCCAGTGTTATTGTTGAAATCCTCACTAACCTATTCATTTGGTTCTCCAAACAGATAGGTGAGCCACTGTTATGATAAAGCCAAGACCATAAACATCTTTGTTTAGTCTGAACTTGGGTCAGAGGTCTAAATATGAGCCAAACAGGTCATTCATTTATCATTCATTCATCCATCCATCCATCCGCCCACCCATCCATCCATCCATCCTGCAAACATTTGCACAGTGACTTCCCATCAATCTGGTGTTCAGCTGTGACAATGTTCTATCAATCTTAAGAAAAAGCTGATTGATTGGGGAGTCAGTAGTCTTGACAATAACATATTAGTGATAACGTTCTAATTCTGGCCTAATGACAAATTCTTAAAATTGACACCATTCTAAACCTTTCATGCTTCAACTATTACTCAACAATTAAACCATTGTTTTCTGCTCCACACTGCTCTTTATTTACGCTTTACTTTGAAAAGACCATGGGCACCATTTGTCTGAAGTGTCACTCTCTCCACTTACTGGGGGTGCCTCCCAACCTCCCCTCTGCCTCCATCTTAGAACACTGGATCCCGCCTGTAACCCTCCTCCCTGTTCACTGACCTAGGGCTCCCTACTCTAGGGGGTTCCCTCCCCTCATTGCTCATTTCCTCTCTTCCCCTCCCCCACCTCCTTTCCTCCCTCTTCTTGATTTCCTTCAACCTCCTTTGAGAGGGGGTTAGCTTTTCATTTTTACTTACATTATCAAATTACATCGTATGATAGAAATCACAGCACCTACTCATTAGAGTCCTTTCAAACGAGAAAGGCCTTAGTGTCTGTGAGTGATTTAGGCATCTTGAATTACAAACTCCAATAACTCCTAGAAATTACCCCTCATGTGCTGCACACTCTCAGCGTCTCTTCTAAAGACCCTGGGCAACTGGCAGAAGAAAAGAGATGTCCAGAGACCGCAACTTCATCATTACGGCTTTCTTTGGAGAGTTTAACTTGAGAGGTGTCACCAACAGACCCGGCCTCACACTAACTGCTTTACATCGTGACTTCTGTCTAGGACAGCTTCCTTCCAAGCTGCACAGGCGCTTAGAATTACCGAAATGAGAAAATATTAACATAGGCGCTACAAAAAACGTCAAGTTTGAAGTTCAAATCGCTACTTTTCAGCTATACAGGTAGCACTGCTATCTGAATACATGTCAGATAGTAAAAGTCACCAGAATAACAAGGGACAAGATATTCGTGAGATGAATGGTCTGACGAATGCAAAGTCTCCGCACAGTTTCCAGGGTCAGCTGGTCATTTCTGTTCTACCTTTCTCTCTTTCCACTCTCTCAAATAAATTTAAAAAAAAGTCAAGAAAATGAAACAAGATCCAGACTAAGGACAGAGTTGGTCTGCTACTGGTTCATTAGGTCACTGAAAATAGGCTCGTTCAGCCTCAGCTCCCTGAAGCAACGCTATAGACAAGGATGACTTTTGCAGGATGGACCACAGCGAGGTCCAATGTCACACGGCTATGATATAGCCCAGGGAAGCAGTCCACTCAGTACTGGTAAGTAAATGGTTTTGAAAGGCCTCTTCAAAATTCCCTTAGAATCTGAGCATGGAAAAGGCTTCTACTTAAGATTCACAATCAAGAAATCATTCTATATATAAAAAATGATATATTCTTGTACATAAACCCCCATATTTCTACAGGGCAAAAATACCATTTATGTGCTCACTCAAAAGATACACTAAAAAAAAAAAAAAAGATGCAGTTCAGATCACAGACAAGGGCTCATGCCCTTAATATACAGTGTGTCCGTAAAGTCATGGTGCACTCTTGACCGGTCACACGATCAAAAGTGTACCATGACTTTACGGACACACTGTATAAATAGTCCCTTAATATTGGTAAGAAAAGGAGCAGCCAACTGATTAAAAAATAGGCAAAGAACAATGCCAGACAGTGTACAGAAGAAAAAGTAGAAATGACTCGTACACATATAAAAAATGTCCAACATCATTTGTAAGGGAAATGTAAAATAAAAATAGACTGAGCTACCATTTTCCCATGTCAGAAAGGCAAGAATCCCAGTTTGATCATGCATCCCTTTAACAAGACAGGGGACGAGGGCCTCCTCCCACACTGCTGTGAGGGTGTAACTTGCTAACACCCCGAGGGAGGGTGATTTGGCACTAGCTCTCAAAATTCCAAATGTACTTCCTACCCAGTTTCCCTGCAATTCCACTTCTTGGTGTTTATTCTACAGACATATTTCACTTGGCTGAAGGACATGCATAAGGTTATTTATTGCAGCATCAGTTTCATAGTAAATGTATGAACATCACGTAAGTGTCGATTAATAGAGAAGTGGTTAAATATATGGCAATGCCAGAGAGTGGGATAAGAGCAGCTATAAAAAAAAAGAAGACAGAGAAATGATGACACATTATGTCCTGATATACAGGAAGATACACCGCTCACGGAAAAGAGCATGGTGCAGAAAAAGCTTGCTGTACAAAGGTTGGGGGAAGGCTGGGAGCAAGCCAGCTACTGGTTGGTCTTCGCTCGTATTTGCAAAAAGGATCAAGGAAAGATCCACAAGGAATGAGCACGTAATATCAGGAGTGGGTAACAGAGTGGAGACATTTCCCACTACCTTTTAATATCATTGGATCTTTGAACCCTATAAATGAATGTATCATTATTCAAAACATTTAAATTTTCAAAAGTGGCATCAAAGGCATTGTTTGCTGAGAACATTAATCGCTAACTGCAAGAATCTGGGGAAGGCTGGGGAAAGGGGAGTTGCTAAGTGTTATTTTTTGCAGTCTCTACTCTCTTGCATTCCCCCACCTTAAAGACAGAAACATTCTCACAACCCCCACTCCACACCACCTTTTCTTAAAATGAACTTACTTTATATGCATACAAACATAAACCCAAGTACAAACTTCTTATGCACAAAGCTCACGTGCAATCAGAAAACCAAAATATATTTTCAAATGAAATGCAGCAAAATTATAAAGCCAATAAGGGTCTGGAGAAAGAATCTCATTATCCTTTTGTGAACAACGAAGTTGTTTTGTTGACTGTGAACTGTCACTTGGACCTGAACACTGCACAGGTTCTCTGGAATGCGGCTCAGGCATTATTACCTTTTGTTACGCAATGCGGTGACTCTCATCTTCCTCCAACGAGGTTCAGACACCCTTGTGCAGTGTGTTGTGAAATTCACTGACCTTCCTTTGCCCAAACACATCTTTTGTGTTTCCAGGCCGCCTCTGCCGCGTTCTCAATGGCGAGCTATTGCCGTCATAAACACAAGTGCTAACTTGAGCACGAATACTGGGCATCAACTGTACCGTGGTCATTCCGATAACCCAGAATGATTTGTATTAAGATTATTTTATTTTCATGTTATTAATTATTAGCACAATGAAAATGAAATATTACATTTAAAAATGATGGAGAATTTAGGCTGAGCATGCACATAGACCCCGCCCCCCAACCGTTTCAGATCCTCGTACACAAAACCTGGCTGGAACCAGTTAATATGATTTGAGAGGAAGTGCCGCCACTCACTGCCCCAGAGGAAGCCTCTGCCTTGGACCTGATTCTCAAGTTCCCGAGGGGGTCAGATTCTCTGAGCCCTGAGTCTGCCTTCACCTTGGATTCCCTTGTTGTGTCACGGCCCACAGCTGGAAATCAGCCTGGCCCCACTGCTAAGCTCCCATCCAGGTCACAAACCCCAGCCTGGGGCAGAGTCTCAAACCACCTGGGCCTAGGACAAGAGGGTGGACAACCCATGATCACATAATCCCCATAGAGCACAAGTAACAATTCACCATACAGGGCACATACACTTCAATCTGCATTGCAAAGCCTCTCTCAATCAGTCTCAACACAAACCAAGAAACTAACTTCCTTCTGAAACATCTGTGCCGATTCTTGCTGAATCCGGTCTCTCAAACACAGAGATGATGTCATATATTTTTGCATCTTCAGTAAAAAAAAAAAAAAGAGGAAAAAAATGTGGCAAGTGCTTAAGATCTGCTTGATGAATGGATGAGTGAATGGATGAACAAATAAACGAGTGTGTGAATGATGAATTAGCCAGGTAGTAAAAATAGAGAAAAGAAATAAAAAATTAATAAAAAACCTCATCCAACCGCTGCTCTCTGGTAGATTCCACCTGAGACATCACTTTGCCTCTCTTCAATTACCCAAAGGCCCTGCAGAAGCAGTATAACCCTTTTCTAATTAAAATCTTTCCCCACATAGAACGTCCTTTAAAAAAACCAGAGTCTACCAAAAAATATAAGGGGCTTCTCATATGCGCTTATTTTTTAAGGATTGGCAGGCACAGTATTGGAAATCATCATGCGATCTGTCCTGCCGCCAAGGCTAAAGCTAAACACAAGGATATTCTGCTGCACTTTAGTTAAAGTGGTACACACTTTCCCACCATCAGTACAGTGATTATGAAGGTCATTGGCTGCAGACTTCAGGCACATTCTTTTGATACCCTGTTCAACAGTCAGGTATGTTGGCCACCATCCAATATTAGGGGAAAGGAAACGATTCTTTCAAGTTCAAGCAGTTTCTGAGTTGCACGAAGGTATATTAAATAATATATTATTTCATTTTTTAATATATGTATGTGTGTGTAAAATGGTAGAAAAGTAACGGTTCTGCCAAAGCTTTCAATTAACTTGTTAGCCATTTTATAGAAGGTGAAAATCCATTTCCTGTGATGAAAATGCGGGCGTATGTAATGCAAATAAATGGAAGCATTTAGTGCCATCCTGAGGTCCATGCCAGAGCCTTCTGACATTGCTCTGTTCCTTTTAGTATCCTTGATTCTTATTCTTTCTGCTTTCTGAATTTTCCTGATCGCTCACAGTCCTCATTCACCATAGCTACAGAATTGCCATTAACTGATCTCTTTCTCTCTCTCTCTCTCTTTCTCTCTCTCAACATTTCAGGCTTCATGGGAGGACACAGTGAAACCACCACACTGGATTTCAGAATGTGAAGCTCTCATAAAAGCAATGATAGTCACGATGCATGTAAGCTATTTTGTTTCTCTAAGATGTTAGAGATGTGTATGGTTTGAATAAATCCCTACAGCTTTAATGAGACTCAGCTAATGCTAGCAGATTCTGATGGTGAGAAAATGGGACTGCATTCAACCACAGTCCCCAAGTTCAGCTTCTCTATCAGGACAGCAAAGAGCCCAGTGCACACCTGTAGGGAGACGAGAACTTCTGTCCCTTGGAACAGGCTATGCTCTCCTTCCTCCTGGTTTCCAAAATAAAATGAAGACAAATGATGCAGCAGGCTTTTTTCTCTTACCATGTTCCTTTGTAAAAGGGAGAAAAATGAGGAGAAGGAGGAGGAGAAGGAAGAAGAATAGAAGGAGGAGGAAAGAAGAAGAAAAAGGAGACAAAAACAACAAAAAACTCTTTTGGGTAATTATTTCATTTGAATCTGAGGAAACCCTCTACTTTGGAGGGCAATCCCCACTGGTCCAGGCATTTTGTGGTGGCCTCTATGGGGCCCACAATCTCAGTGTTCGTGAGTGGCAGGAATTTTGTCTCATTAGGATCACTAATTATTATGAGGGGTCTCACTGCCAAAATCCAGAAATTTCCTTCTGACTAACCCATTAAAAAAGAAAAGAAAAAAAAAAAGCTTTTGGAACCACCAAAATGACTGATTCACAAAAGGGCAAATGGTTTGCAAACTGGAGCCTGTCTCGTGGAGCAAGTCCTTGGTCCTAAGACCCAAGGCGACCTCTTAGTAAAACAAAACGAAACATCTGAGTCCTTCCATGCATCGGAGTCATTATTCACTTGCTCTCAGTGAAAATCCTGAGAAGCCACTATTTTGCTTACCCAATTCCTATACGAAAAAACTGAAATTGGCAGAATTGGGACTCCAGGCCAGGCCTTCTTACTCCAAATCCTCTCCTCTGTCCATTACACCACGAAGCAAAAAGTGTTTCTGAACCGGGGTTCCGGACCTCAGTGCTGAGCCGGTCAGAAGCATGGCTACTGTGATCAAAGCATGGAAACCAGCCTCTAATACAGTGGGTCTTAACCTGGGTTCTATCGAACCCTAGGGGTTCGATGAGTCGGTCTCAGGGGTTCGGAGAAGCCTCTGCTGTGGAGGCCAGAATAAAGTAATACTGTAATTTGTTGTGAGTTCATGCACTTTGTTGGTTTTGTTCTTTGAGCAAGGTGATGTTCATGCACGGCTCATTTTGTGCACCAGTAAAAAAACATATACCCATGTCTTGAATTTGGAAAAAAAATCATATTTTATTTATCACTAAAGAAGGGTTCAGTGAATGCGCATATGAAACTGGTGGGTTCGGTACCTCAAAAAAGATTAACAACCACTGCTCTAATACGAATAAATCCCAAAGAACACAGGTTGAACCTTCTTACTCCTAATTCTGTAACTCCTCCTAACAATGGCCACGACTTACTGAGCTCTTGCTAGATTCCAAGTGCTATACTCAACACATTCCATTTATAAATGTACACGACTCCAATATACGGGCACTACTTTTACCCTGATTTTGAAGAGGAGGAGACTGAGGCAGGGAAATGCAACTTGCCTGAAATGATGGCAGTGAGAAGTGAGAAGTCGATTTCGACTCAACTACAGAGCTATTCCACATCCCTGAAGAGTAAATGCTTTGCATCAAGATACCGGGACAGGAGGGGTGCGTGGTGCTGAAATCTAGTCCCAGCTCTGCCTGGGGCTGTGTCTGCCCAGGGGCAGAGCTCAGAAGGGGCACCATACGCTGTGTAGGTGCCCCTTCTAAAGGCACAATACCCTGTGTAGGGCCTGCTCAGTAGCGGTTCCAAAGCCATGCTTCTAACCACATTTCTACACTCTTAAACACTAGATTGCTGTCCCTAGGGGTAGTACCATTTGAAAATATAAACTCAGAAGAGTATTGATGAATGTATGAATAATGTATACTATGAAATAGGTTCTAAGTTACTAAAGGAAAATGGGATTTAGAGGTACGGGATAAACTGTACCACAGTCTCCTCCCGCTAACTTCCAGGACAGCAAGTCTCCACAGACAATTGCTCATCCTCGTCACACACCTATCTTAGATCTTGTTTGGAAACAAAATCATGAACTAACAGGTACCTTTGTACATTTGTGAATAGACTCAAATATGCAAATACATCTGGCTTAATAGCTAGGTGTAGATGTAAGATGTCCCAAATACAAAAACAAGACTTCGGAAAATCAAGACACCTTGCCCAATTATGACATTGTTATTGAGTATTTATCTGCTCATGTCCTTCCAGATCTAAATAAAACACTGCTCAGTTTCCCTCTCATCTCATTAAGTTTTATTTGGTTAACCGAAATGAAATCTGGCCTTGGTCAGGTAACATCGGCCACACTGTCACCAGTTAAGTTAAAACTGGTTTCAATATAGAACTCAAGTCTTTCCAGAGCTGTTTAGACCAAGGCCCCCAAATTCCCTCACCGTTTTCAGGAAACCAGATTTTCTGTGGAAAGTGTGAACATTTGAATCAGTAACACTTTGAGGCTCATTTCAATGATGTTGGATGAATGTCAGAAAATGAACATGACTACTGATACAATCCAACCAATAGCATGTATTTGTAAATTATAACAATGCATCGTGGCGGCACTGGATTATACATTTGGCAGTGTAAATAACATCCTGTGACTATTTGTACAGGGCAGGGACTCTCCCATGTGCCCTGATCCCATCACTCCTGACTGTCTCCCTGACATTGGGGCTGAGTGTCAATTTCGATTTATCATCTTGTACTCTAAAATACTATCATCATTGTTCATAGTAATGGAACATGCCTCCACAACCATAAACTATATCTATATCAAAGCTGGAAAACAAAAGACAGACTAAGAGGAATAGATGTTTCAAAATATTTGGGAAAAGATATTTCTTTGTGCAAGAAAGACTATTTCTAAGGTTTTAATGTTTTTAAAACTTGACCTTTATAATATAGGCCATATCCCTTTTCCCTCCATTTCTTCCTCCCTCACTCCCCTTCAAAAATAATTAAGAGTTAAAAATGCCAGGAGTTATAAAACATCCAGGTACTAATCCCTCCAGAGAAATTTCTGGGAAATGTTTTTCTAGAGCCTTCAGGAAATTTTTGGGACTAAGTTCAATAATTTTTTAAGCCTGGATTTTCATTTTCCCTGTTAATTTCAGCAAGCAACCCTACAACTTCACCCTAAACAACATTAAATGCTTCTTACGTGCATTTACACACACTTATTTCCATTAACCCAGATTCTTCCTGATTGTGACTAGGCAACCTGGACAAAAGCCACCCTTTCCCCCAAAGAGTTGAACAAGCTTTGTCTCCACTTCCTACTTCGATTGTGCCAGAAACAAGGTACATAGAATCTAAAGGTAATGAAGTCTAATGTGATCAAATCATGGAAACCAGCCTCTAATAAGAATAAAGCCCGAGGATCACAGGTCAAACCTTCCTACTCCTAATTCTGTAACTCCTCATAATAGTGCCCACGCCTTACTCAGATTCCTGGGAATCCACTCTGCAGCCAAGTCTTCCTATAAATGGGCAATCCATCTTGGGTGGGATGGGAGCTTAATTGAAAGTAGTTTTCTTCCGCCAGAATATGTTTTAAATACATGGGACTGTTTAACTGTGAATGTGATGTAAAAATAATGCATTATTCTAATTCCAAAGACATAAGGAATAGTCAGTTTCACCTAGATCTAAGAAACAAATGGCCTGACAAGTTACCAAACCATTTTTCTTTTTTTCTTTTTTCACTTTTTATTCCTTTTCTTATTTCTTCCTTCTCCCCTTCATTCTTCCTTTCCTCCTTTTCTTTCTTCTTTCTAAGGACTACCTGCTCTTTATGGGTGAGGATGTTTTATTTACATGTTATTTTGACTTAGTCCTACTGGTGGTCGCGTAGTAGATTCCTGATTCTGCCACTGCAGTCCACCTGATTTTGTTGAGAAGATGGATGAGACTTTGTTAAGAGAGAACTTTATTTGGAAAGACAGCATCCTAATACCATATTAAACCTGACTAGTGGTTTTGGCTGCCAAAGGACTTTCAGTATCTTATTTGACCCTCACAATAAACATGTGAGGTGGGTAGGGGGAAGCATCCGCATTTTCAGATGAAAAACACTCTGAGAGAAATTAAGCATCATGGGTCACATATTTAGTAAGTGACATTGCTGGGTCCCCTTCCTTTCCGGAAAGTCCTTTAAGATAGCACCCACCAAAAATGTTTCAATTCCTTCATAGCTAATATAATTTACAATGAAAGATAAAGATTTTCTTTTTATCAAACTCGTTCTATCTGCCATAAACAATCTAAAAAAAAAAAAAAACATTCTCCTTGACATTTACACTTGAGTGGAAGGACATTTCCAAAGCCCTTTCAAAAATGATTACCCTCATTTCCTAAGCTTTTTAAACAATAATACTCTCTCTCTCATTCTGTGTAAGCATTATGGATCCTCCAAGACAAAGACCTAGCTGGTGAGTAACAGCAAAGAAAGTAAGCATTCAATACTATAAAATCCCTGTGCTTATTTAAACCTTAATTAAGCGGGTTATAAGCACAACTGAAATAGAACACAACAGAAATCTGTAAGTGGCCTTTAACAGCACACATACTAACGCGTAATACAGCTACAAGAGCCAATTGTACACAGTCCCCTTGACAAACCGGAATGTCCACAACAAACAAAGGTGTCAGAGGTGTCCTCTGCTTGCCAACGTTTATATTGGCACAAAGTCTTATTCGAGGAAGATCACAACTCTGCATAGATATTTCTACCAAGGGTACCACTTAAGCTGCTTAAGTTGTGAAAAAGTCATGGTGTGCTTGCTGGGTCAAACATACCCTGAAATTGGAATCATATAGCCAAGGTGAACAGGGTTCTGACAAAGCCAGCCTATGAATATATGAATCTTTATAAAAATAAACATACATGATGCTTTTATGAAGACTCCATGGAATTTGCCATGGAGATGGAGGTTGTCAGAAGACAAGACAGCTAACTTTCATGGGAAGTAAGTGAGGGGGAAGGGGACAGTGGGTGCAAATAAACAAACAGGTGATGGCAGATAAATGGTTCAAGTCAGAGAGCATATGACACCCTGTTCCTAAAGACCACAGCTTGCACTCAGGCAGGGCCACATTGGAGAAACTAGAGGTGGTCCAGCTGTGAAACAGAGACAAGGAAGAAAGTGAGGTTTGCCGTTTTCATCCCGAGGTTAGCATCCTGAGAGCTGTTAGGGGAAGCAGAGTGCATGGTCTGCATCGATTGGTCAGGCAGGCCAATCAGAGCTGCACACTGATGAGGCTGGTAGCTGGAGTTAGATTGCAACAGGGAAATGCCAACTCACTATTCTGTTCAGACCCCCATTTGTCGCTCCATTTGCCTGTAGGGAAGGAGAACTGATAAGGGGGGCCAAGGGAATGACCTATCAGAGCTGGGTGCTCTGCATTATGGGGGGGTACTCTGAGAGGGGCATCTGTCAGGAAGGGAGCAGTCAGGGCAACATCAGGTGTGAGACAGAAACTACACCTCCCCACTGGCTCCCTCCATGCCCTCTGGTCCCCCCCCCCCCGTGGCCCTCTCCCAACATACACACACTCATGCACCCACATCCCTAGGGTCTTCCCGACAGTGAGAACTGTAGTCAGAGGGCCCTACATCTGGGTACCAGGATAAAAGTAAGAAAGAAGCATTAACATTTTTATCATTGTATTCAAAGACAGTGATATATCCCTATTCTTTAAACACTAGATAGCAAGCTCCACATTTGTCACAATTTGGAAGGATGACAGAATTACTTGGAAATGGTAAAAGACTTCTTACAAGTTACAGTAATCCTGCTGCAAGCAACCAGAAATTCCTGAAAACCACTTTGCTGGAAAATTTGGCGCTGAGATGGTAAGACTCTAGGCTCTCCGTCTGTTTGACCCACAACCTACTTTAAGGAGCTGATGAAATCGGCGGGGTCTCAGTTCCAAAAAACATGCATTCCTAATTAATTTCACAAATCTTATATGTGATTCATGGCATTCAAGGACCTTCTGGAATTCTGACCCATTCAATGTCTCTAAAAGAAAAAAATAACTTTGGGGAAGCCAAACTATTGGAATGATCCTATATAAAGCACAATAATATTTTTATATCATCAAAGAGAAAAGAAGCAGATGTTAGAGAAAATCTTTATGACATCAGACACAAATCACATTAATAAAAATCAATATTATATGTCAAATAAATATTTTCCTCCTCTGGTCACCATAAACATTTTGAGACTGTCCTCCCTCACAATAAACAGAGTATTTGTTCGCTCCGTGGAAAACCCATACAAACAAGCCTTTCCCTTGTTTGGTTCTAAATCCAAAGGTTTGGTGCCTCTTTATTGCACAACTTGGAGTGGCTCCAAAATTTGGTCCCAAAGACAGCTTAATTAGAAAGCTGGAAATGGGGAATGTTTGGAAACTTTTCTAAGGAAAATCTAGTTAGGTTTTAGACTTCCCCTGGCAGACACCATCATATTACTGTAACCCATGAAGCACCAGACAACGACATCACGGCAATGATGTCAGAGCAGTGACATCGCAAATGCAGAAGGTAGAGCCTTGCTCCTCTTGTTCCCTTCATTCCCACACTCAAGACTGTATTTCAAGACTGGGGTTCACTCTGCCTCAGTTTCCTTCAGCTTCCCAAAGGATGCATTCCAATTTCACCTTCCTCTCTTCTTTTTATCTTGCTTTTATCCTTCTCTTTCTATATTCAGTCAAAACAAAGTACAAATCCAAGCTCTGCCTGTTACCATAATGGTGTCTTCAAGTTAGACTCCACTTCTCCAAGCACTCAGCCTCCTCATCCATAACAGAGGGAGTAATATCTAACCTATGGTGTGGTTAACGCAATCAAATCACTGATGTATGAAAAGTTCTCAGCACAATGTCTGACTCACTGAAGGATTTCACATGTTAGCTCCTTTGCCTGTATATACTATTTATGCTAATTATAAAATTAATGAAAAATATAATCAAGCATTAATAAAACAATTTGATTAAAATAACAATGACTTTTTCATTTAGCTTTAGACCCCATAGATTTGAAAATTTATTATGAAGATGCTTTTATATTTATTTATTTATTTATTTTGCAAGATACAGACAGACAGACAGATGAGAAGCATCAACTCATAGCTACAACACTTTAGTTGTTCCTTGATTCTCATAAGTGCCTTGACAAGGAGGGGAACTCCAGCTGAGCCAGTGACCTTGGGCTCAAGACAGTGCCCTTTGGGCTCAAGCCAGTGACTTCCTGCTTGGGCTGGCGAGCCTACACTCAAGCCAGATGAGCCCATGCTTAAGCTGGCGACCTCAGGTTTCAAACCTGGGACCTCAGCACTCCAGGTCAATGCTTTATCCAATATGCCACCACCGGTTAGGCTAAAGATATTTTTAGAGACAATGTATTTTACATTATTCATTATAGTAATAGATAATGTAAATGTTATAAAATGCCAATGAAGTAAAAGAAAGCAAATAAATTAATGATTTTTTTCATGCTTTAATTAAAGAGTCCAAATGTTAATTTATTGTCTTGCTTATTTTTCTAAGAGACTACCTTGGTTCTGAGACTACACAGATTTTAAAAATTTATTTGTATGACTGACATGTAAATGGTTTTCCTTATTAAAAAGTATCACACATGCCTGACCAGGCGGTGGCGCAGTGGATAGAGCGTTGGACTGGGATGCAGAAGACCCAGGTTCGAGACGCCTAGCTTGAGCGCGGGCCCATCTGGCTTGAGCGGAGGCTCGTCAGCTTGGACCCAAGGTCGCTGGCTCCAACAAGGGGTGGCTCAGTCTGCTGAAGGCCCGCGGTCAAGGCACATGTGAGAAAGCAATCAATGAACAACTATGGTGTCGCAACAGCAACAAAAAACTAATGATTGATGCTTCTCACCTCTCTCCGTTCCTGTCTGTCTGTCCCTATCTACCCCTCTCTCTGACTCTCTCTCTGTCCCTGTAAAAAAAAAAAAAGTATCACACATAATCTAAAAAGAAGTAAATGGATTGACAGGGCTCACTCTTTTGGTTTAGAGTGTAAACAGAGCTCAAGTCCCCACTATCCTACTTGACCTTGACTTCCCAACCAGCTGCAAACACTTGCCCAGCAAGCCTTAGAATACCTGAGCTAAGGTTAGGAGGGCATTTCACAGACCTCACCTCATGGGCTGGATAGCTGTTCACCCAGCTTGGTGCAACTTGGGCCCCCCGAACAGAAGAGCTGATTCATCCAAATGAAAATTCCAACCCAGCTCTTCCATGGAGCCCACTGACAGGACACCTAGCTCCCTGAGAGGACACGGAAATCCAAACTGCGAGATGCCATTTGAAGCAAACCAGAAGCCAGGAGGCAACTTCAAAGCACCTTTAAAAAATGATGAAGCTATCCTCTGAGCTTTGTAGAACACACACTTGATAGGAGAAAGAAGAAAAAAAAGAGAAATGGGGAAAATGAGTTAATAAGTGCTTCACGGCTCTCTGGTTTGAAGACAGTGGTTCCCCTTTATCCATGGGGGACAGTTCAACACTCCCAGCACATGCCTAAAATCATGGGTAGTATACTCTGGGTCTTCCTACACATACATACCTATATAAAATGACATTTACACAGGCACAGTAGGAAATTAACAACAATCGCTAATAATAAAATAGAACAATTATAAAATATACTGTGGTAAAAGATTTGTGAAAGTCTCTGGGGCCATTAAGTAAAACAAAGGTGACCTGAACACAGGCACCGTGATACCAGACGGTTGATAAGAGAAACAGCTACTAAGTGACTTTCGGATGGGCAGCATGGGCAGCGTGGACATCCTGGACAAAGGGATAATGATTCACATCCCAAGCAGGATAAAATGGGATAAATGGAGATTTTATCACCCTACTCAGAATGATACATGATTTAACACTTATAAATTGTTTATTTATGGAATTTTCCATTAATATCTTTGGCTGCAGTTGACCATGAGTAACTAAACCCGCAGAAAGCAAAACTGAAATGAAAGAGGCACACCTGTACTAAAGCCAGTGTTTCTAAATTACGAATTCCCAATTGACTGACCATCTATCTATAACTATGTATCTCTATGTCTACGTAAATCTGTATCTGTGTCTATATATATAAAGAAAAGGTGGCCTCTCCCTGTCTTCTACCCCAGTCCTCTCTCTGGTAGAGCCATGTGCCACTATCCGAGAGTCGCTTGTGCAAGGAGAGACAGAGAGGAAGAGAGGGAAAAGGGAGAGGAGAGAGACGAGAGGAAGGGAGGGAGTACAGAGGGTGCCTGCCTGATTCACAATCGTCCGATGTATGATTTTTTGACTTTACAATGCTGAGAAACTGATATGCATAATATATTACATGAGATATTCAACACTTTTTTATAAAATAGGCTTTGTGTTGGATGATTTTGCCCATCTGCAGGCTAATGTTAAGTGCTCTGAGCACATTTAATGTAAGCTAGACTACTATGTTCAGTAGCTTAAGTGCATTAAATGCATTTTCGACCTAGGGTATTTTCAACTTATGATGGGTTTATCGGCATGAAACCCCGTGGTAAGTCGAAGAGCATCTGCACTCTTTACTGGCAGCGCTTTCAAAATGTGCATATCCAGGAAGGGCAAAGGGGGGCGGAGGAAAGAAGATCGGTATGGAGAAGCAGTTTAAAGCTACAGATCAAAAATTACCTGCTCCAAAATAGTCTGAATATTTGACTTAACTTTTTAAGGTACCTAAATATCAGATAGATACTGTTTGTTTTACTAGCACCCTTTGAAAAATGTATGTCTCTGTAAACTGCAGAACTCTTGAATTGCTTACATGCTGGTGTGAATTGGTTAAAGCAGCTGCCTCCTAATATCTGCATGAGATCATTTGCAAGGGGAGGAAAATGATGGTATGTCATCTATAATTGGTTCTTTATGTTTCTTGTGTTTTACATAACATCTCCACAGAATCCTCCCAATGATTGCTAAGAGGCTATTAAACCATCTTATACACACACACAAGCTCAAAAAGGAAGAGACTTCCCACATCACATCACAGTTGGGCTGGGGTTAGAATCCAGTTGTCTGCTTGCTAAGGGAAGGACAAAAGAAAATACCAGAGAGCCCTGAGAGAGGTGGAGAACACAGAGCTGTGTGAAGAGCAAACTTGGTGGCTTTCCAATTTGCCTATGGCATTACCTGGCCTCCAATGGCCATGAAGTACACATGGGGTCCCAGACCTCATCTCAAGGTAGTACCTCCTGCAGCTGTTAGCATGCAAACTGCCTAGTCTCAAACGACAAATACCTGATTTGAACACAACTACAAAACAGGCTTTTGTGAGCAGACCCAGAAACCATCCCCCAATCAGAACCTGATCTCTTCATAAATTGAGTCCTCTCCGTGCAGGATGACAGCAAAGCAGAAAGTACACACACTGTCCCTAGAACAGAAAGCCAGCCTCAGTCCCTCTGACTTCTTACAGAAGGGTCGCAGTAATTATTCTCTTTCCTGCTTTTCTGAGACCAGTTTATTTACACCCAGAAGGTGTCAAAAGCCACCTCAAATCCTCCATAATGATATGCATTTATTCTGACTTCTTTGTAGAGTAAGGTCAAGTCTTGGGACAAATTTGAATGGGTGACTATAAAAAAGTACAAGCCAATTCTACTCATTTATAAGAATGCAAAAATCTTAAATAAAATATTAGTAAGCATATTAAAAACAAGAATATAACACAGCCAAATTGATTATTTTATGTATGCAAATTTGGTTTAAACACTTGAAAAATCAGTTAATTAAGAAGTCATTACCACAAAGAAAACCAGATAGAAGGTGACAGAGGACAATTTAACTTTGGGTGATGGGTATGCAACGTAATTGAATGATAAGATAACCTGGAGATGTTTTCTTTGAACATATGTACCCTGATTTATTAATGTCACCCCATTAAAATTAATAAAAGAAAAAAATTTTAAAAAAAGAAGTCACTACACTAACAGGACAAAAGAAAAATATATCATACAACTTCATCAATAGATATAAAAAGCATTTGAAAATATTTAGCATCCACATATAATTAAAAACATTTGGCACACTGGAAATATGAACTCCCTTATATGAAAAAATAATTACCTCAAAAATCACCATAGTCAATGACCAAATACTGAAAGCATTTCTTATGAGGCCTGGAATGGGACAATGATATGTAAATTCAACACATCTGATCAATACTGCAAAGGTGCTTGTGCAGACAGGCAAAGAAAATTTATTAACGCATGAAGATCAGAAGAAAAGAAATAAAATTGTCAATGTGCTCAAGATAATACGACTGTATATGTAGAAAATATCAAAGAATCTACAGATAAGTTACTGGATATCATTTGATTAGTTAGCTCTGTTCTGGACACAGGTCAATATAAAAAAAGCAAAACATAAAAAATACAAAATATCTAGGAATAAATCTAATAAAAGATGTGTAATGCTTCATTACACAGAAAATTATGAAACATTACTGAGAGAAAATTTAAAAGATCTAAAAAAATAGAGGAACATACCATGTTCATGGACCAAAAGTCTCAATACTATAATATCAATTTTGCCCAAATTTATTTATAGAGTTTAATCTCAATCAAAATTCCAGGAGTTCAGAAGTCTTTGTTGCCGCTCTTGCTTTGTTTTGGTGGAACTTAATCAGCAGATTTGAACATGTTGTGTAAATATGGAAGACAAAGAATGCCAAGAAACTCTTAGAGGACAAAGAGCAAGATAAGAGGCTTGATCTAATGAATGTGAACTCATTATAAAAGTACTGTGTGGTATTGGTGCAAAAACATATTCTAATAGACACAAGGCATAGACTAGGGATCTCAAACAAATCAACACACATTTGGGCACTTGATTTAAGACCAAGTGCCCCACAAACCAGTGGGAACAGAATAGATTTGCCAAATAAATCCTGCTGAGGCAACTGGCTGCCCATGAAAGTTTGTTTTGTTTTATTTTTAAATAAAATTTGATCCCTACTTACACAATATGCAAAAATTAATTCCCACTGCATTGTAAATATAAATTTGGGGGTTAAAGCTGAAAAGTTTCTAGAAGATAATATAGAATACCTTTATCACTTCAGAGTAGGAAACGACTTATTGAACAGGACACAATAAAACACTAACCATGATGGAAAGAGAAGCAATAAAGGATTTGGACATTAAAAGTAAGAACCCCTGTTCATCCTAAAGAGAGTGCACAGACCAAGAACAGAATGAGTATTTTGCCAAACATATAATCAGCAATGAAATCATGTCCAGAGTATGTTAAAAAAATACCTATAAATCAGTAAAGGAAAGATAATCAACCCAATTGAAGAGTAGGCAAGAGACTTGAACAACCATGTCACAAAATATGTCAGATTGCCAGCACACATGAAAAAGGGCTCAATCTCATCAGTAAGGATAAAGCAAATTAACTCCAGTGTGCCACCACTACAAAGTCCCCAGAATGGCTAAAATTATGAAGACTGACAATGTTGGCAAGGACATAGAGCAAGGGAAATTCCCATATGCTGCTTGCTGGCAGGAGTATATTGGTACAAGTACTTTGAAAAACAGTTTGGTTTTATCTCTGAAATGAATGATATATATAACCCGTAAACTGGCATTCCTTTCCTGGGTACAGACAAATAGAAACGCACGTCCACAGTCAACAAAAAGTACAAGAATGATCACAACCACCTCATCCATTCAGATCATCCAAAGGTCCACCAACAATACAGTGGATAAGTATGGATAAGTGGCCGGGGTACACTCGTAAAATAGTTTTCTGTACATCACAGGAAAGTAAACAAATTACAGCTACAACATTCATAAATATCACAAACATAATGCTAAGTAAAGAATTCAGACACATGAATACATATTCTATGATTCCATCCATTTTTACTCAAAACACAAAGGCAAAACCAAAATATGGTCTGTTTAGGGATTTGTGCTTTGAAAATTCATAAAGTCAAGGAAATGTTTACTAAAAAGAAATCAGGATAGTTTTTTTTCCACCTTTGGGAGAGGATGAGTAGTGTTTGGGAGGGGGTCACGGGCGGACGTTTAGGGCATTGGAATGCTCTCTTAGTTATTCCGGTGTTGGTTTCAAGGTATCACTGTGATAAATCATTATACTCTGCATCTTTATTGTGTGAACTTTCCTGCATGATTATGAAACTTCAGTGAAAGGGGTTTAAGTAATAAATCAAATGAATCTACCATAAAAGACATCACTGTGTCAATACCTATGTATATTGCCTGGACTCGGGAACAGAATAACTTAATCTAAAATAAAAGGGGCGAATGGCTCACTGTGGTCCATTATTTTTCACAGCCTTTGCACTAATGTTACCGAGCACCATGGACCATGAGTCTCCTAGCCCACTCACCCTGAGCAGGCTTCCACTCATGTGTCCTCCACTTGATGAACAGACTATGGGGTCCTGGTCTAAGTGATGCACAGAACAGAAAAGTTCTGAGACCTTCCAGAAACTCTCCGGTAACTGGTACCCAGCACTTGCTCCTCCTCCACTCCTTACAGATTGATCTCTTCATTCTTCAGCTGTCAACTCAACTGTCACTTCTTCAGGGAATGGCTCCTTGCCAGCACTCAGACCCCCACCCCTGACTGGGGTGACCAACATCACGGTCCTCTCCCTCTGATTCAGTGCTGATCATTCTCAATTAGGTCCCACCTCCCAGATCCCTCCTTGGGGGCTGACCCCTAGGGATTAGATCACCAGGCTACCCTGCCCAGATGGCCAGTTGGGCTCCACTGATGAGAGGCAGTGTTAGAAGCTGGAGGGTGGGAGAAGAGAAGTCCGGCGTGTCCACCCCATTCCCTTTTGCCTGGGGTCTGCGTTTCCAGGAGTGGCTGCTTCTCCTGGGGCCCGAGCCTAGCTCCAGCTCACACTGCCTCCAGCACCATCTGCCACCTAGGGTGTGACAGCACCCTACTGCTGTGCCTTTCACTGGCTCTGGTTACCTTGCTTCTATGTTTTTTTTTTAATATCAATTTATTTGTATGATTATTTTTGATCAACATTTGTCTTCTTCCACTAGGCTGTGAGCTTCATGACACTGGTCCTTCAGGAGTCGCCAACAAATATTTGTTGAATGATTTAGCGAGTTAGTGAGTGCATGAATGTATTCACATTAGAATCAGAATATACTCTAAACACTAATGAGGATTTCAAAAATGTTCCTGCTACATTTGACATGGCACCAATCTAACAGAGCAAACATTTTTCTCCCTGCGTGTTGAAAATAGCCTTTGCTGACAGGAATAGTTTTACTCATGATCATTTCAATTATTCCAGTCATAAGTGCAAAAGCTATGGTTTCTCAATTAAAAAGCTGTCACTTCATCTGAAACAAGTCATCAATGATGAGATGCAGTCAGTTATAGCTCTAACCGTCAGGAATACAATACAATGTTAACTAGGAAAGGAATGCTCTGGGTCTTTGAATATTTCATAACCTATTGCAAATGGCTCTAGAAAGTAAATATTTAGTAGTTCCGTGGTGTGGGAGGGTGAGCTGCAGGCGGACATGTTCTCTGTTAATACAATAACCTATCAACTCCACATTGTCGTTTGAGACTTAAAGGACCATCTGGGCTGATTCCAATATTAGACATGCAGGTTGCACATTAACGCATATAGTCAGACAATTACAAAATAAACTGAAAAATTCTGATTCTAGGACACATCAGAATTTCCAGAACGGGCTCTGCAGCTCTACAGATTCCTTTCTCTCTTATGGTAGAAAAAGTGCGGAAAAATCAGGTTCCTTACAGGTGAGCTGATGCACTAGCCAAGATCTTTCAAACCAGGATATGCCGTACAATGTGCCAGTTGAATTTTAATCTTGAGAAAACTAGTTTATAAATGATCATCACAACTAAATAAATACAAACGACACCAGGAATGTCTCCTTCTAAGGGCATTCTAAAAGCACCAATTTACCTAGCAAGCAAGCTCCTGGAGGTTAACATATCTGAAGAGGTTAAGGGTCATCTCTTTCTGCAGTCTCTTTCCTGGTTGAACATCTTCTGTTTCTCCTGCTAACCCAGTGGTTCTTAACCTTTTTTGAGGTACCGAACCCACCAGTTTCATACGCGCATTCACTGAACCCTTCTTTAGTGATAAATAAAATATGATTTTTTTTCCAAATTCAAGACATAGGTATATGTTTTTTTACTGGTGCACAAAATGAACCGTGCACGAACATCACCTTGCTCAAAGAACAAAACCAACAAAGTGCATGAACTCACAACAAATTACGGTTATTACTTTATTCTGGCCACCGCAGCAGAGGCTTCTCCGAACCCCTGAAACCAACTCATCGAACCCCTAGGGTTCAATAGAACCCAGGTTAAGAACCACTGTGCTAACCGTTTCATTGTAAAAAGTAGCCAGTTCTGTTCATTCTAACGAATAGGGAGAGCAAAGGTCCACTTTCTCTAGTATGGTAGGAGTTCAAGATAATTTATAATATAGCACCAAGCAAACTTGTTAGTTAATAAAGGGAGACCTTTCTAATATGGCTGAACTTGGGTACGGGTCTGATTTTATAATACTGAGTGTTATGGCATGGTTTTAGGAATAGCTACAATACTAATCATACCTTGCGAGAGGGTTCAGGAAGAAGTGATTGAGTAAAAATAGTTAAAATGCAGTTATACTGCTAATTCCTTTTACAACCCCATAGCTTGCTTTGCTATGTCTAATTTGGTGCGACAAAAAATTCCTTTTTCCTTGTTCATTCTCTTAGGTGGCAGTACTGGAGGAAATGACCACACCAGCTCCTTACTGAGTGCTTCCCTGCAAACAAAAGAGCATTTTATACCTGATCCTGCCATTACCAGTAAAATGAACAGTCCTGCACCGCTCTTACTCATACAAAGCGATATTGTTTTCCGGCTTTTTTTTTTTAAGGAAGGGTGGGGAGGAAGCTGATGACCACCCCCACCCCAGACTCACTCATCTCCATTCCCATCAATATACACACGGGGCGCCCAGAACAGAAGGGCTCCTGGCCTAACACAGTCAGAAGGGAAGCAGCTCTCTCACGGTCTGAAAATCACGCCTCTCGATGTTTGCCCAGCACCAACGCGGGGCGGGTGGCCCAGCCCCCGGGGACCAGGCGGCGTCCCGGGCACCTGCAGCCCAGGGCCGCGGCTGGCACCGCAGCGCCCGTGTCGTTCCACCCCGCGCCACACACACACACACACCCCGGGGACCGGCCGCGGGTCCTTACCGGCCAGTCCGCCGCCGCCGCCCCCGTCGCCCGCGTGGCCCTTCCTCCGCTGCAGGATGAAGTAGGGGTTGGCCCTCTCCGTGATCCACAGCGCGTTGGCCAGCAGCACCTCCTCGGGGTTCAGCCACATGTTCCCGGGCGCCGCGGGCGGACGCACAATGGGCGGCCGGGCGGCTCCTGCACACGGCGGCGCTCCGGAGCGCGCTTCCCGGGCTCACGCTCGCCCGCCCGCCCGCAGGGGGCCGCGGCGGAGAGCGACTTCAGCGGCGGGCGGCCCGCGGCTCCCCGGCCACAACAAAGCCCCAGCGGGCGGCCGGGGAGGACGGCGAGGACGCGGGCGCCGCAAGCAGCATCCTCCCCGCGCGCCGCCGCCTCCCGCGAGCCCGCGGCCACAGACGCCCAGGCCCGCCGCCCGCAGCCCGGCCGCGGCCCAGCGCGGCGGGAGGAGCGGGAGGAGGGAGCGGGCGGCTCTCTCTGTCCGGGATCCGGCGGGGCGGCGGGCCGGGCTGCGGGCGACACGAGCGGGTCCCGCGCAGCTCAGAGCCCTCGGGGCCACCGCGCGTTCACACTCCGCGTCGGGGCCGCTCGCTCCGCGGCGAAGCGCAGCTCCCGGCTGGAAGGACGCTCCGGACACTGCGAATGAATGACGACAGCGCGGCTCACTTGGAGCGAGCCCGGGTGGCACCGGTTTCCTTGGGCGCGGGTCCTCCGTGCGCCCTGCGCGCCGCGATCTGCCGCTGTGGCTGGCTGTGGAGGATCCTTCTGGACACCGTGCGACAAGCCTTAGGCCCCACGCCCATCACAGCAGGGAGGCCGGCCAGCCTCCGGAGGGGGTGGTGTGTACTGTATGTGCCGTGTGTGTTTATGGTTGAATCTCTGCAGGCTAGCGCCACCCCTCTTCCCAGGAAATTAGTGTTTCAGGGTTCCAGACTTGGAGCTAGATACCCGTGTCGGAAGTGGACGCAGCCAATGGCTGTCGATGTTTTTGTTTCCTGCATCCCTAGGGCAAGTCATGCGCTAAACTTGTCACCGCCGGTGACCCCTCCCCCTCTCCGTTCCTTTGTAATTAATGTGGCCCAGCTAAGTGCATTACATCACTTCTTTCCTTGACCTGTGGGGCATGAGCAAAAGCGAAGCTGGCAGCAGCCCAAAAGCTTAGACCAACTAATTCACACCGCAGCTGTTCCTGTATCAGGCATTGGGGGCTCTGAGAACAAGGCATGGCAGAATTCTGGGATTCATCCACACTTAATAGGTGAATTAAATCTTTTTTTTTTTTTTATCACTGAAATCAGAAACACAGAAACCAGGCCAGCTATATCCCTAGACGGTTTTGCCTTCTCCCCCATCCTTCATTTGGTTCCCTTGTGGTGATCACAGCTCATCTACCTAAGTATCTGATGACCTTTCAGCTCTTTTTACACCCAGGAGACCTGCAGATGGCTCAGCACAAAAGGGCCCCTCTTCCCAGGTGATGGGAATTCACCAAGCTCAGCCAGCTTCATGGTGGAAGCTGAACAATCCTAGGGACTTCTTCCTTTCCCAATGAGCAGAGCATTCAAATGACACTTTCTTGGGTGGACTTCAATTTTTTTACTTAGGGAGCTCTCAGCTGAAGTGCTGACTTCCTTCAAATGGCCTAGTGGGCACATGCAGCCAGTTTCACAAGGCTGTCTCTGCACCTGTTGGTGTCTAACCAGTGGGCACTCAAGGAATGAAAGTTTATGTTATCCCTTTATGTTATCACGCTGACAGATCTGCCTGTTCAGAAACCATGGTAGACCTGCAGACATTTACGGTAAGCTTGCATACTTAACCAGGCTCAAGAGAATGTCTTTTGGCCCCTTCATTCACAGCACAGTGCTTGAATCACAAAATTGTTACAAATAGAAAACAATAATCATTAGAATTGCAAAACACACATATGTAAAAATTCTATTAATAATATATTTATATTACTTTTAATATTTTTGAAGTGCTTCTATAGATAATCTTTCATTTTCTGTAATTAGCATTTAAAAAACTTAAACGAGTGTCTTCATACTATCTTTTGGAGGGTCCTCGTTATATTGCTCAATGTTGTGGTTTGACATTTCTACTCTAGTTCTAAAGTGTGAAATTAGATTAGCATTTTTATCCATTGGTGCCAAAATGCCTTACTTATATAATTCATTCCTGCATTCATGGAATTATTGAATGCCTGCTATACTCTAGGGCCGTGGTTCTCAAAGTGTGTGCCAGGGCGCATTGGTGCACCCTAGAAGATTTCCAGGTGCGCCCTATGGTACTCCAGAGAAATATGTGCCTGTTGGGGACCAAAAAACCAACAGGATTTTTGGAGTTTAGATTTTTGGGGGACAGGGATTTGGGAAATTGGCTGTAAACTGAGAGTCTGCCCAACCCCCCACCTCACTTGCCTGATTAGGTTGCAAAAGGTTGTTAAGCTGTGGTGCTGGATTGTTTACACTACACCCATGTTCCCCAGAAAGATGGGAGGCAAGTTTCTTCTATCCTTTGTTTGGTGTAAAGTTAAGGTGATATATGTACGGTGGAGGTTTTCTGCACTCAACACATTAAGAGTAAAAAGAGAGGAATTCTTCAATGTATTGACAAGGAAATGAGAGTTTGCCTTTCAAATATATGCCCAAACATTGAAGAGATCGCTAGGACACATCAGGCTCATGTTTCTCATAAACACAAGAATGAAAAAACTTAACACATTTGTGGGACCTGCCGAGTTTACTAAATTTTACTAAGAATGTATCTATATATATAAAAAGATAACTTTTTTGTCTTTTTTAATTTTTTAACCCCTTTTTTTACTAATTCTATAAAGCATAACTCAAAAAATGGAACATAAAATGTTTTTAATATCAAAATAAATTGAATTTTGTGATATTTATTTTGTTTAATTACCATAAAAGCACACTTGGACTTTATATATTTTTTCTTTAATATTTGACTTAATTATTATAACCTATTTCTCAGAAATTTGTATATAGTGCGCCTACAATTATTTGTAGGATTTTAAGTGCATGCCAACTTCGAAAAGTTTGAGAACCACTGCTCTAGACTCTGGGAATAACAGATGAACAAAATACACAATGTAACAGTATAAATAAAAACAAAAACAGATTTACAAAAACTTGTTTTGAAAACAAGGTTGGACACCAAGAGGAAAGAGAAAAATTTTTTAAATCCTTAGCTACTTCCTTCTTCCTTGAAAGAATTAGAGAATATTCTCTCCAGAAAACCAGGGCTTCCATTATAATAATGGATTGTGATTGCCTGTAGAGGAAGGATGTCGCAAAGAATTGAAGAAATTCCAAGGAGTTTATGGCAGCTCGCTGGTCCCATACTGCTAACAGCTCTTTTATTAAAATGTGGCTTTGGTTATTAACCCCTTACCAGACATATTGTCGAATATGTTCTCCCATTGTGTGGTTTGTCATTTTATTCTGTTCTTGTTGTCTTTAGCTGTGCAAAAACTTTTTAGTTTGATATAGTCCCATTTGTTTATCCTGCCTTTTATTTCATTTGCCCGTGGAGATAAATCGGCAAATATATTGCTGCGACAGATGTCGGAGAGCTTACTGCCTATGTTTTCTTCTAAGATGCTTATGGTTTCACGGCTTACATTTAAGTCTTTTATCCATTTTGAGTTTGTTTTTGTGAGTGGTATAAGTTGATGGTCTAGTTTCATTTTCTTTGCAGGTAGATGTCCAATTTTCCAACACCATTTGTTAAAGAGGCTGTCTTTACTCCATTGTATGCTCTTTCCTCCTTTGTCAAATATCAGTTGTCCATAAAGGTGTGGGTTTATTTCTGGGTTTTCTGTTCTGTTCCACTGATCTATGTGTCTGTTCTTATGCCAGTACCAGGCTCTCTTGAGTACAATGGACTTGTAATTTATCTTGATATCTGGAAGAGTGATACCTCCTGCTTTATTTTTTCTTGTTAAGATTGCTGAGGCTATTCGTGTTCTTTTATGGTTCCATATAAATTTTTGGAATATGTGTTCTATATCTTTGAAGTATGTCATTGGTATTTTAATTGTATTGCATTGAATTTATAAATTGCTTTGGGTAATATAGACATTTTCATGATGTTTATTCTTCCTAACCATGAGCATGGTATATGCTTCTACTTGTTTGTATCTTCCTTGATTTCTTTTATCAATGTTTTATAATTTTCCAAGATTTATAAAGAGCTTATAAAACTCAACACCAGGAAGACAAACAATCCAATCAAAAAATGAGCAAAAGAAATGAATAGAAATTTCTCCAAAGAGTACATACAAATGGCCAATAGGCATATGAAAAAATGCTCAACATCACTAATCATTAGAGAAATGCAAATTAAAACCACAATGAGATATCACCTCACACCAGTCAGAATGGCACTCATCAGCAAAACAACACAGAATAAGTGCTGGCAAAGATGTGGAGAAAAGGGAATCCTCCTGTATGCTGGTGGTAATGTAGACTGGTGCAGCCACTGTGGAAAACAGTATGGAGATGCCTCAAAAAATTAAAAATTGAACTGCCTTTTGACCCAGCTATCCCACTTTTAGGAATATACCCTAAGAACACCAAAGCACTATTTGAAATGAAGAAATGCGCCCCCATGTTCGTGGCAACATTGTTCACAATAGTGAAGATCTGGAAACAGCCCAAGTGTCCGTCAGAGGACAAGTGGATTAAAAAGTAGTACTATGGAATACTACTCAGCCATAAGAAATGATGACATCGGATCATTTGTAACAACATGGATGGACCTTGATAACATTATACTGAGTGAAGTAAGTAAATCAGAAAAAACTAAGGACTATATGAGTCCATACATAGATGGGACATAAAAATGAGAATTAGAGACATGGACAGGATTGTACTGGCTACCTGGGGGGAGGGGGAGGTGAGGGAGGGGGTAGGGAGAGGGGAGGGGCACAAGTAAAACCAGATAGAAGGTGACAGAGGACAATTTGACTTTGGGTGATGGGTACGCAATATAATCAAATGTCAAAATAAGGTGGAAATATTTTCTCTGAACATATGTGCCCTGATTTATCAATGTCACCCCATTAAAATTAATAAAAATATTATAAAAGACAAAAAAATGTGGCTTTGTTAAAAAGAAGAAATAAGGAGAAGGCGAAGAAAAAGGAAGAGGAGGAGGAGAAAGAAAAATCAAATACACTTGAACTAGAAATAATGCAAAGAGAACCTGATTAATCAAACCAGTTTCTCGGTGAAATGAGTGAGCACTTTTAGTTTTCAATTCATTTTTGGTGGTATTAAACTCAAGGATTGTCTGAAGCCCCTTACAGAGAAAAGGCATTGAACAGATAGATGCCTTGGTAAGGTAAGGGTAAATGGTATACTAATCTTTGTTTCTTGCTGAAATCTCTCACTCTCCCCTTCCCCCAAATGGAAAGTGTCAGCTGCCATAGAGTTCAGGTGACCCCACTTTGGAGCAGTCAGTGGATTTACTGTTTAATGAGCAGATCAGCAATACTGTGAGGGTAGCAAATTTGTCGTTGGCATTCCTCACTCCCGGGCCTATCATGTTTCCAGCCTTTCTGCTTTTGTTTTTTTTTAACCTTCACTGGTGTGTGTCCCTCCCCATGCTCACCCTTCTCCCAGTAAGTCCTCTACCTTGCTGTCTCGGGACTTGCCCACCCCTGGACATACCATGGAGCTCCATGGAGTTCAGGGAACTTTATTTCTGCCCACACCTGTCACCTCCCACCGCTGTGCCCTTCTTCATGGCCCAGGTCTCTCGGAAGTAAGGGTTAAAAGCTGCAAAACATTAGTCTTACCATGCATTCCATCAGCCAGTACTCAGAATGGTCAGGGCAAAATTCAGTTCTAGTTCCCACTGTGAGAATTCACCCAACAGAATAATAAAGTGCTCATGCTTCCTTGACACCTAGAGAGGCAACACTTCTCTAGCCTTCTAGTTGAAGATAACATGTTAACATGGACCATTAAAAACAAACAAACACACAAACAAAACCCAGACCCTCCCATCTAGCCTGGAAGAGCAGTAGTTCCAATAGGGTATTGGGGATGCCCAGTGTCCGGTGAGGCAGAGGAGAAGACTGATCAGTTGGGGTAGGCAAGTAATATTGTTCCCAAGATCCAAGACTTTGCAATACCTTTGATAATCTGATTTAGAGACCTTTACGTGGGATCCTGGATCCTTGTGGCTTGCTAATCCAGCTGGAAAAACTGGATCAACCAGTCATTGCAATGTCTACTTTGCAAGTAATAGAGCTGATTGCTGATGCAGAAGGCACAGTTTGGTTCTTTCAACTTTAAGTGGCTGAACAGGTCTGCAGGCAGGGCCATCCTTACATAGTGTGATTTGAGGGAAAAGATCCTTCCACATAGCTGTGACTAGTGTCGACCAAAAAGGGGCCACATGCTGGACCGACAAGCTCAGGGGGGGCCTGTATGGTGGCCTTGCAAACTCAGAGACCTAAAGTACCACACAGGATGGTCTGAAATGAAAACTTTCTAACTAAAAGCAGTTCTTGGCAGGTAGTCATGTCCTAAGGTGGTATTTTTCCCTAACAGAGGTCCATGCTTACCTTAATTGGGCCTGCCTGTTGTCTTTTTTGCATCTACAAAGACATACCCTGATAAAATGTAAGAGTGACATGCCCTGAAATGTAAGAGTAATCATCTTTACCAGACCCCTTGGGGCACGAGAGCAGAGACCACAAATCCCCTCATTGTTATTATCACATTGTTAGCTGTTAACTATTCTATACCTACCTACCTGTCTACATTTTACTTTCTATCCAATCCCAGACATTTCCCACCCTTCCCCACCCCTTTTGCTTTCTCCGGCCTCCCTTATCTGTCACTAATGAATTTCCTGTAACCCCTTTATGTTTTCCCCCTTGATTCTGATGTATAAAATAAGTGGTGAAACTGCCATTTTCTGGAGCATTTTCTCAATTCGTTGAGCTTTTGCTTCCTGGCAGTTGTTGACAGTTTGGCTCAAATAAACTCATAAAAATTCTTACAGGTTTGGACGTTTCTTGCATTGACATCTGTAATGGTATCTATCACCTTGCCTCTGTTCAGAATATCACTCTGATGGGGGGCACTTAAGAGTTAGAATTTTCGCTTGAGCTTTGGTGGCTCTGGCTATGCCCAGTGGGCTTTATGGTTAATGTGGGCAGAGGCTCTGTTCCAGGAGCTGGGGTGTCTGAGCCAGCCTGCAAGGAGTCCCTGTTGTGCCCCAGGGGTCTGTAAGCAAAGCCTTTGTGCTCCAGGGATGGAATGCCCACTGACAATCAGATCATAGTCAAAGTTAATTAAATCATAATCTCTCCCTTAAAATCCCCAAATCCTTACTGACCTTTTTCTTCCCATTATGAAAAGGTTGGTTAAGGGTAAGGGGGTGAGACAACTTTAAGAAGGTAACCCCCATCTCCTCAGATGGCCAGCCATCTATATCAAGTGTCCATAAAAAATTCAACCCCATATCTCTACTTATTTGGCTGAAATAGTGACAGGCTGCACAAACTCCAATATTTCCAGTTTCAGCTTCAGCCTTTGAATTCTGAGATGCTCTGGAAACCAAAAAGAATAAATCTTTATTTCTGTCCAACGGTAGAGATACTGTGGCCAGGTGACCTGTGTTGAAGGCATTTGCATTCCTGGACCGAAGGAAAAAAGACAGCAGCCTCTTCAGAAGGAAAAAATATGAAGCAAGGTACTAGCAGAGTTCTGTTTTCTGATCAACCACATGACATGAAAAAGGGCAAGTGTTAATGGGAGGGGAAGAAGGATCGGGTAAAGAGCCTAGATCACCGGGGAGGGTGGGGAGACTGTTGCCTGTTTCAAAATTGTCTCCTGTGAGTTCCCTAAAGGCCAAGAATATGAGAAGACCATGTAAAAATCCCAGGCTTAGCACAGGGCCTTTGAACATGCCCAACAAGGAGGTGTTTATGTAACTGTTCAGAAATTCTTCCAAACTTAAGAAAGGCGTAGTGATACAGGAAGGAGAGAGCCTTATGAGGCCCTGATTACAGTTACACTGAGCTCCTCGTTTTGTATGCAGAGAAATTCAGCTCAAAGAAGGAAAGGGGCTCCCTCGGTCACTTGGGTGATGAAGAGCAGAGCTGGAAGTTGGTCTTATTGTTTAGGAGACAACGATGGCCCCAAGTCTTCATTGCACCTTTTCCTTCTTTCTCCACAAATTATTTGTCACACTTTTTATCTCAAGAATTAATTGTCCATATTTATATAACGCTTCCATGGCCATTTTTTATCATGGCGGTCTGGGTGTTGGGATCCACTGGTTGGCTAAACCTGAGTGAGTTTCATGCCCTTCCTGGAGAGGTGGTGACAGAGGCAGGGTGGGGGGGGGTGGGGGGGTGTCAGTGAGTATGGGACAATTCCCAAAGAAAAATTAAAAAACCATGATCAGAATAAGGTGCAGGGTTGTGGGCATGTCTACACAGTGTACTAGACAACCTAGTTTTGACAATTTGTTATTTCATGACTGTATCTTCTTCTTGGTGTGCAATTTTGTTTTACATAAATATAACATACTTTTTAAATTTAATGCTAACAGACCTAGTGGTTTGACCCTTTTAATAATTAAGGTCATAGCTCATTCAAGTTACCTTAGAAAAGAGAGAGAGAGATATTATTGTAAGGCTCACACAGACTAAAGTAGGGCAAAGAACTTCAGGAAGCTCTGGGACAAGTCTGTGTCTCTTTCTGTTTCTCTCTCTCTCTCTTTCTCTGAATCTCTGCTACTCTTTGTTCTAGTGATTTTCCTCCACCAGCCAGGCTCCTTTCCTTACATAGTTTCTGTTCCTCATTCCTTAAGCATGCACATGATTCATGGGAGCCTCGCCGGCTCCATCTTTCTTTGGTTATTTTCAAGCTATAACTCCCACTATTAACAAAGTACTTTATGTATTACTTAGTTGTAACTCATGAGAGTGAAGTTGTCATGACAGGGTAATTGTCATAAGAGGGAAAGGGTTGGCTTACTTTATTGTTTTTGTCCATGAACCAGGATGCTGCCCAGCCTATGACCGGCTGCCACTTGGCCAGATGACCATGATGTGGCCCCTATGTATGTAAGCATATTTTATACAACTGATACTTTGCCAATTCTCACTTAAAGTTCATCTTTATTACAAAATCAGTCATTCTGAAAGTTGACCCATTACTTAGACTTCAGATACCCTACTAGTTGAGAAATGTCTGAAGTCTCCCCTTTTTTTACACTAGCAAATCAGACACAAAGGCAAAAACTCTTCAATGTGCTGTGTGGTTGTGGGCTCTGATGACTGTGAAGTAGCCTCCTCGTTCCTTTCAGGGATGAATATTTTTTTCCCACAGTCATGTTGTTCTTCTGCCGGTGACTCGTGTGTCCATTTTCTTTCTCATTAAAATCATAAACAAACAAACAAACAAAAAACACCACAGCAGTGTGATTTTTTAAATAACCACAAGGACTAGTAGCAAACATGTAAATGAGTGAGCGGACTGGGACATTGATATCAGGGTATCAGTAGTGTTTTCTCTGAATTGCAACTGTGTCTATAAACCTAACAGTTTGTTTCTTTTAAATACAAGAGTATAATCCTTTCCCTCTGGGAATAAGAGCTAACATTTGTCTTGATCATTTTGAATGAAATACTTATATTTGCACCTATATGTTTTTAAGAAAGAAAATTAATTTTACACAGATTCTCTAATTCAAGACTTGAGGGGAAATTGCATTGGTTTCATTTCAGAATAAGACAGGATGGCTCTCTTTTCATTATACTGACATTGCTCATTAGAAAGATACTGTATTCTATTTTGATTCTCAAATCTTTAAAACATGTTTTATGGAGCATTTGACTCAATGATTTAAAAGAAAGAGGGCCTGACCTGTAGTGGCGCAGTGGATAAAGCTTCGACCTGGGAACACTGAGGTCGCCAGTTCAAAACCCTGCACTGGTCTGGTCAAGGCACATATGGGAGTTGAGCTTCCAGCTCCTCCCCTCTTTCTCTCTCTCTCTCTCTCTCTCTCTCTCACTCTGTGTCTCCTCTCTAAAATGAATAAAATAAAAAAATTAAAATTAAAAAAAATAAAAGAAAGAGGAATATCTAGACATTACCACTAACACAAAATAGCTTACCACTCAAACACTCTAATTGATCAACTATATTTAAATCCTTTATCCTTTGATTTCCAGCTTCCCAGAGCTTCCAAACAAGATTACAGATCATAAAACAGAACACAATCTGAAGATCTCAAATCTTTGAAAAACTTTAGCTATGGAACATTAAGTGAGAAAATAAATGTATTCACTGCACTGAAGGAGAAATATCAGTTCAGATCACTTCACTCCTACAGGGCAAGCATGAGAGTTGGCTATTGGGACTATCTTTATCAAACTTAAGAGAAAGACAAAAAAAAAAAGCCTCAATCTTTCTTTGTTCCCAAAGCATTCCACATTCTCTCTTTAGGCATTTGTCACTGAGGTTTCTTTTAACAGAATGTATCGCCTCCCAATGACATATTTTATTTCTTTATAAAATACAGACCTCAATAGGCATTTTCATTACAACTTTGTACCAAGTGAGAATTTTGCTTTTCTTGTCACTTGTGATCTTCTTATAGGCTGTGAAATGCAATCTTTCATAAAAAGGAATGTGTTAAGTCACACCGGTTTCTGTTTCAATGAAAATTGCAGTTTGTTTTTAATGGGAATGACTCAATCAAACTGGAAGCTTAGGCATTCTGTCCCTGAATGAAACTTTTTAAAACATAATTTTTTCTTTCTTCCCTTACAATCCTCACTGAAGAATGCTGAGTTGGAAGGCACAAACTGAAAACAAAAGTAAATACCTATTGAATGCAACCTTCTCTATAAACTGTGGCCCTTGGATTTTAACAAGAAGTTCTAATTAATAAGCTTTTTAAAAATTTTTTTACAGAGACAGAGAGAGAGAGAGAGAGTCAGATAGACAGGGACAGACAGACAGGAACGGAGAGAGATGAGAAGCATCAATCATCAGTTTTTTGTTGCGACACCTTAGTTGTTCATTGATCGCTTTCTCATATGTGCCTTGACCGCGGGCCTTTAGCAGACCGAGTAACGCCTTGCTCGAACCAAGGACTTTGGGTCCAAGCTGGTGAGCTTTGCTCAAACCAGATGAGCCCACTCTAAAGCTGGCAACCTTGGGGTCTCGAACCTGGGTCCTCCGTGTCCCAGTCCGACACTTTATCCACTGCACCACTGCCTGGTCAGGCAATAAGCCTTTTGAGAGAAATGAGACTATTCTTTCAGATATGCTAATTGAAGATGACAGAATTCTAGAAAAAGATAGCTGATTGGTGGTTAAATGAAGTGTATTGTACTATGTTCAAAGTGATATCTGATTAAATTAACTCCATGTAACTATTTTCATGGCTGCATTGAGACCCCTTGAAACTGATGCCAGGTCATATACAAACTTTATCAGAACCTGGAGCAAGTAACCATCTACATCAACAATTTTCAACCGGTGTGCTGTAAGAATTTTTTTTAATGGATATTTATTTTTATTAATTTTAATGGGGTGACATTAATAAATCAGGGTACATATGTTCAAAGAAAACATCTCCAGGTTATCTTATCATTCAATTATGTTGCATACCCATCACCCAAAGTCAAATTGTCCTCTGTCACCTTCTATCTGGTTTTCTTTGTGCCCCTCCCCTCCCCCCCTCTCCCTCCCTCTCCTCCCTTCCCCCACCCCGTAACAACCACACTCTTGTCCATGTCTCATGGTCTCGTTTTTATGTCCCACCTATGTATGAAATCATGCTGTTATCAGTTTTTTTCTGTTTTAATTATTTCACTCTGTATAATGTTATCAAGGTCCATCCATGTTGTTGTAAGTATTCTGATGTCATCATTTCTTATGGCTGAGTAGTATTCCATAGTATATATGTACCAAAGCTTTTTTTTAAAAATTGTTTATTTATTTATTCATTTTAGAGAGGAGACACAGAGTGAGAGAGAGAGAGAGAGAAAGAGAGAAAGGGGGGAGGAGCTGGAAGCATCAACTCCCATATGTGCCTTGACCAGACCAGTGCAGGGTTTTGAACTGGCGACCTCAGTGTTCCCAGGTCGACGCTTTATCCACTGAGCCACCACAGGTCAGGCTCTGTACCAAAGCTTTTTAATCCACTCATCCTCTGACGAATTTTTAAAACGTGCAATACTCATCCCTCATTGTCTTCCATGTGAGTGTCCCTGGTTGTATCAGAGCATTCTAGCCTGTGAACCATAACGTATCAGAAGGGATCTTTTCCCATAGGATAATATACAAAGTGTCTGGGGGAGAAAACCTGATGGTCCAAGCTGGCCGTGTTTTTGCATTTGGTGCTTTCTGAGGCATGGAAAATACACCGAGCATGCATGAGAAACCCACGGAAATGAAGGCGGCGGAAAAAGACAGGTCAAACAGGGAGTCAGAGGTCATATGGCAACTCTCATGGGAGCGTTTGGCTCTATGTGCAATCCTGTAGCGGTTCGCTACAGCTTCCCAAGTAAAGTCTCAGCCTGGTCTGCGAGGGCTTCATCTTGAAGACCCCTCATCTGCTCCTTGGTGCCCCGACAATGCAGAGCTGCTCTGGGAGCTAATGTCCACCCCATCATGCTGATTCTAAATTCTTTGTCTCTGCTCAAGCTGTGTCCCCAGCCTGAAATTTCTATTTGTCTTTGCTTTGATAAGTCTATGTAATCTTGATAGAGCTATCAAGACATTCAGTGTAAGAGTCATGGCCTCCAGGGAAACCTGTTTTAGGGTTAGAGGCTAAATACCTCTCTTCTGCCCTTCCTCACCTCTACCCCTACCCCCTCTTTACGTGTCCTAACCAGTTGCATGGTGCCTGGTACACAGTAGGTATTTAAAAATACACAATTTTAATCCAACAGTTCTAATTTCCTAAATTCAGAGTGACCAGAACTTTCTCCTAGTTAAACTGGTGACTAGGGATGACTAGACTCAAAACTAGAGATAGAATTCCTACCTACAATATTATCACTCATAGGAGTTCAGAGCTGCCTGCCTGCTTACCTTGGTTCCGGAAGTCAGACCAGGGAAAGACCTCTTCATAATGTAAGAAGTCAGAGAACAGGTGCAGCGCGGAGAGCTCTTTCCCCCATAACGTGGGTGAAGGCTCATCATTCATTCATTTATTGCAGCCTCACTTCAAGGAGGACCTGGTACTACACATGGGAAACAACACAGCCTCTGGTCTCATGGAGCCCACAATCTTGTTCGGGTGACAGATGTGTAAACAGACTGGCCTGAGCCTTTTCCTCCAATGTTTCAAATGTACTGTTTTGACCTGAATGCACGTAAGTAGTGATTTGTCTTTCTTGCTGGGACCCCAGTGTCAGAGAAAATGAACTCTTAGCTAGTGAGTGAGCTGAACAATCCAACACCTAAGCTTAAACTGGCTTTACTTTATTATTCCTGTCTCAAAATGGCGACCGCCATAGCTCAGTATGTTCCTGAGGGTAGTAAATTAAAATCTCCACTATCCCACTTTTTATAAGAAAAATAAGTTCTATCATAATTTTTGAGAATTTGGACATACGCAGAGCAGATTTGGAACATCTCCTGTCATTACTATGCACTGTGAAAAGTACGTATTTAATATTGTAAGGCCATTTTCCTTGGGAAGGGGTAAATGAAGAGAGGTTTTGTGAAGAAAGTAACAGAGAAAGCAAAGATCCCATTTTCAGAATGGAAAGCATATCCTCTTTTTTGTCCAAAACAGACCAGACTTCCAACAAGTCTTAGTGATGCAAATATTGGCTCCTAAAGAGGAGATTCTTTTTTGCCATCCAGAGTGTGATTTAGGGCTAGCCCTAAAATTCAGGGCACAATTTCTTTCAAGAAACACACTCTTGACTGTAGAAAATAAAAAATGTAACCCAACCGGACTGTTGCAGCAGGCTCTGGTCATCTGGAAAGCTCCATGGGGCAGTGGGGGTGGGGTGTTGGTGGGGACCTGGGCCAGTTGATAGCCGGGGATAAGGATGGTGGTGAGATTATGGAGAAGAAACTTGGACCAAGCTGCTAGGTCCTTCCTCTGTTTATAAAGGTTCCCCATGACAAGGGCAGAGGGACTGCCTACAATGCCATGCCTTCACTTTATTTTTATTTTTTATGCCTTCACTTTAAACAAATGTATGTGAGACTATTGTGTTTACATAAAGTACAGATAAGGTACAAAAAATGCCACTTGACCTACCATTGCCATAGGAACATAGTGTAAACACTTTGTTTTGAATGGTTTTAACTAGGCAATGTTGAGTAGTTAGTAAACTGAATACTGAGTTTGAGTTGTGCATAGTAGGGAAATCTTGCATAAATTGTGGGAGTCTGGTTTCTTTCCCTAATGAATGTCACCGTGTGCAGGCAAGTGTTTTCAGCACATGAAACATTTTCAGTGCCGAGGACTGACACACTTGCTTACATCTGTTCAAGAATGAGAAAGGGCAGCACCACCTTTGGTAAATTCCACTCTTTAGACTTCAGTGAGTCACAGCCTTTTCCCTTTGTAACATCCGGTGAACTTGAATAGTGTTGAGTTCTGTCTAATATGGTCTCCTGGATTAAAGAAAAAGTTCTTTGTCAATAAACATGGCATTCAGCACAATCTAAAGATTAGACTGATCAAATGAAATGGGGTCTGGACGGTCAGATTCCAAGAATGCATTGAATGGTAAATCTGGTTTTCTTTTAAAAAGTGAATGCTTCAAAAAATTTAAAATTTTATTTTTAAAAACTGAGTGGTGTCAATATTACTCTTTTTAATGAAGCTTAAAGTGTACATGTTATCACACCCTGTATTTACCCTGAAAATGCATCAGTGGCTTGTGGGAGGGTGTTTGCTGTGAATGAGATGAACTTTTTCAAACAATTTTTGGGTTTACATGTGAATCAGCTATTTTGACTGATAAACTCATTGTTAATCTAACAGCAAATTGATTGAATTAAATGACTAACCTGATTGATGTTTGTCATTAAGTTGACCGACTGCTTAAAGCATCTGGCCCAATAGAATTCTTTTGGTATTTAGTAGTCACAATGAAAGAAGCCCATTAATTAAACCAACATTTCATAAATGGTCTATTCAATATTGGTTAAATATTAGTACTTTCCTAGGCACTGTGGTGCACTGCTCATCAACCAGGAAATTGGTCAACTTGACCACAATTTCAGAACACTCCATGACTAGTTCTCCTAGTTTCTCTTATTGGTACACAGAGAACAAATAGCTCTTTTCTGAGATGGTCTCTTCTATCTCTAACACTATGTATTCTATTTCTGAAGAGATGTTAATCCATGTTAAAAGGAATTAAGAGGGTAAAAGGGAACATTCATTATTCAATTGAGCAGGCATGCTGTAGAACAGCACACAAAGTCCTGAAAGATTAATTACAGTTAAGAACTCACAAAATATTTACGGAGCATTGAGTATGATAGCAGGTGTAAGAGATAAGACACAGCCTGTGACTTTAGCTGCAGTTTAGTAAAGAGAGTTAAAATAAGCATACTAATGAGATGAAAACCAGAGCGGGGTGGGGTGGGGGGGATGTTCAAAGTGGAGAAAAAAATGACATTTGATTTAAGGGTATGACTTTGGGCATGTTAATTTCAACTCTATGATTTTGTTCTCTTATATCTAAAATTGGCTAATAATACCAAATTTATACTGTTTTAAAATTTCAAAGAAAAAAGCATACCTGGCCTGACCAGGCGGTGGTGCAGTAGATAGAGCGTCGGACTGGGATGCGGAAGACCCAGGTTTGAGACCCCAAGCTTGCCAGCTTGAACGCAGGACCATCTGGCTTGAGCAAAAAAGCTCGCCAGCTTGGACCCAAGGTCGCTGGCTCTAACAAGGGATGGCTCGGTCTGCTGAAGGCCCGTGGTCAAGGCACATGTGAGAAAGCAATCAATGAACAACTATGGTGTCTTAACGGCAACAAAAAACTAATGATTGATGCTTCTCACCTCTCTCCGTTCCTGTCTGTCTTATATGCTACAGGTACATGTGTAGCTATCGTACTATACATACATTATATGTATGCATACATATATCACATTATGTGTATATTTAAAGGGAAGTAGAGGAAGATGGAATTCCAAGGGAGAGAGAATACCTGATTCACTGTTGGAGGGAGCTGCATTATTTTCATGGAAGAGGGAGAATATGAACTGGGACTCAGAGAATTAGATTTCTAAAGATGAAGATGAAGAGCAGGGAAGGAAGGCACTTAAGGCAGAACAAAAGCACTTGCAGGTGGAAAGTCTGTGCAGTGGTCCCATAGGGCATTCGCTTGGGTTTTTTTTTTTTTAATTCTTTTTATTTATTCATTTTAGAGAGGAGACACAGAGTGAGAGAGGGAGAAAGAAAGAGAGAAAGGGGGGAGGAGCTGGAAGCATCAACTCCCATATGTGCCTTGACCAGACCAGTGCAGAGTTTTGAACTGGCGACCTCAGTGTTCCCAGGTCGACGCTTTATCCACTGCGCCACCACAGGTCAGGCCTTGCTTGGGTTTTTGATGCTCAGAAACACTATGTGTTGGTGCAGAAATCAGGTGGCTAGAGTTATGACTTCACATATCACCATCTTGTTGAAAAATGATGAAGCAGAATCAAGTGGTCCTGCTTAAATGGTCCTTACAAAAGTCCTTACAAAAAGTCCAAGAGGGAGGCAGGAATGCCAGAGTCAGAGAGAGGTGACAACACTAGCTGCTGGTTTTAAAGATGGAAGAAAAGGCCACAAGGCAAGGGATGCCGGCAACCTCTAGAAGCTTCAAAAAACAGGGACGCTAATTCTCCCAGAGGGCTTCCAGAAGGAACACGGTCACTTTGATGGCTTGATTTTAGCCCAGGAAGAGGCATTTTGGAAATTCAACCTATAATATTAATTGAATAATTATAGTGTTTGTTATTTTAAGCCACTCAGTTTGTGGTAATTTGTTATGATAGAAAACTAATAAAGAAAATGGGAAGTAGCATTGACGTGGGTTTATGCAGATGAAAAAAGCTGGGGATGAGGAAGACTGATCTCTCAGTAGAAAAATTCTGGAGAGAGGTGATATTTGAACATATTTTCTTTAATTTTTACACTTTCATTTTCTCTTTCTCTCTCTCTCTCTCTCTCTCACACACACACACACACACACACACACACTCACATACACACATTATTTAAACTCTGAAGTTCTCTCACTCTTAAGTCCAGACCCAAGCCTCTCAAGTTCCCCCAATACCAGCGCCGCTCATTTACTCCCTGACCCAAACAGAGGCAAAAATAACGCCCCTCTCTTACTTTCCCTTAGCCCAGTTGAAATGCACTGGGATTTTCAACGGGAAATTTACCAAAATCAAAGAGAATCCAGAAGAAACAAATATCACTCTGTGGAAATACTTGAAAAAGCATAGAAGTGAACCTGCTTCAATGCAATTTTTAGACCCCCTCTTACCTAGTATACTGCTGTCTATAAATTCCAAGACGTCAACAGCCACCACCAATGTTCCTCCCCTATCACCAGGGCCAAAACATTGCTTCTGGACTCCTAGGACACCCTCATTTTCTTATTCCATTCTAGTTCAAACACATATCTGACTTGATGTTGTGGTAATAATTCCAGATGATTTCAGTTTAATAATACTCAGAATGGAGTCTGCAAGTGAGAAATAAATAGAGATGATGGCCCATTACTTGATGAACAGAGGAGTCTTCCTCTTGTTGGTAATGTTTATGTAGAACCCACTATCTCAGAACCAGTGTAAATGTTCCTGCCTTCAGAAAAGTCCTCTTTGGGGAGGATTTAAGCAGCATGTTCTTCCCCGAGGAAATATTAAAGAGATATGCATCGATAAAAGTTTTAGAAGAGTTATTTCTTTGAAGCTATTGAACATAGTCATGGGCAAGCTCACAACAAGGACTGATTATTGATTGTGGAGACTACCAATTCACCTTTTTGACTCTTCCCCTCCTCCTCACTGAACTGATTGTAAAACACTTTTATTATTGTAACTGTAGAGGGATAGAATTATGAACGTGGGAGTATTTTTATATCCCCCCTCTTCTCTAGACCCTTCATAAGAATCCTGTCCTACTTTAACCCAGTTTCCCTGTCCTGGGAAGGACTTCTTCCTGTTTAAGGAAGGACTTCTTCTTGCTAGGCCAGATCTAAATCCATCTGCACAATACATTATTATTATTATTTATTTATTGTGACAGGAACACACACACAGAGAGAGATAGGGACAGACAGGAAGGGAGAGAGATGAGAAGCATCAATTCTTAGTTGTTCATCGATTGCTTTCTCATATGTGCTTTGACCGCGGGGGGGGGGGGGGGTTGGGGCTACAGCAGACAGAGTGACCCTTGCTCAAGCCAGCGGCCTTGGGCTTAAGCTGGTGAGCCTTGCTCAAACCAGATAGGCCCGCATTCAAGCTGGTGACCTCAGGCTTCTAACTTGGGTCCTCCACGTCCCAGTTCGACGCTCTATCCACTGCACCACTGCCTGGTCAGGCTGTGCAATACATTATTGAGGGAGAAAGAAAGAAGGAAGAAGAAAAGGAAAAGGAAAACAGTTGATACTTTAAGGTAGTGGTTCTTAACCTTTTTTGAGGTACCGAACCCACCAGTTTCATATGCGCATTCACCGAACCCTTCTTTAGTGATAAATAAAATATGATTTTTCCCCCAAATTCAAGACATAGGTATATGTTTTTTTACTGGTGCACAAAATGAGCCGTGCATGAACATCACCTTGCTCAAAGAACAAAACCAACAAAGTGCATGAACTCACAACAAATGACGGTATTACTTTATTCTGGCCTCCGCGGCAGAGGCTTCTCCGAACCCCTGAGACCGACTCATCGAACCCCTAGGGTTTGATAGAACCAGGTTAAGAACCACTGCTTTAAGGGTAGAGAGAGTATTTTTCTTCCAGAGAGAGGTCTAAGGAGGGCTGAGCTGGAGCACTTATGGGTGTGAAAGGAGTGACTACAAGAAGAATGAGGTTTCAGCAAGTGCTGCTGTGAATAATCTGTCTGGATTTCTTTTTGTAAAGATATCTGCATTATAAATAATGTAATTTATTTTTTGTAACTTCTGCCAATTAAACTGTCCCGTGAACATAATACCAAGACTGAACCACTTGGGTTCTGGATATATAGTTCATTATTCAACAATATTTCACATGTGCTTACCATGTGGTAGGCCATAGAGTGTCTGTGTATGCAGTGATGACTACTATGGCCTCCACTCTCAAAGAGATTGAAGTGCCCACAGTAGAGATGGATGTAGTGTATGCAATGAGTGAAACAAGGTGTTTGGGTACTAATATATACCAGACCACATGTTTTTAAAATATAGCATCAAGAAGTGTTCAGGGTTGCTGGGGGATGGTAGGTACCAGAATGGTCATCACAACTCCAGAGATGTTCCCTGATTGACCTAGGGAGGTGGCAGTGGAAAAAGGGAAGAGATACAGTGAGTAGTAAAGAATGGGACCAGCCTGACCTGTGGTGGCGCAGTGGATAAAGTGTCGACCTGGGAATACTGAGGTCACCAGTTCAAAACCCTGCACTGGTCTGGTCAAGGCACATATGGGAGTTGATGCTTCCAGTTCCTCCCCCCTTTCTCTCTCTCTCTCTCTCTGTCTCCTCTCTAAAATGAATAAAATAAAAAATAAAATAAAAAGAATGGGACCATGTGCTAGTATCCTCCTGGGAAGACTCAGCTGCTAATCCCCCCGCCCCCCGTGGATACAGTTAAGGTTTGATTTGCCATCTCTATAAGCCAAGATGGCCAGAGTGCTCTAACTCATGATTGTAAATGAAGAAAATCAGAGGACCAAGTCAGGTGATTGCTGCATCTAATATGTAGACTACAAGATTTCTTAAGGAGAAAAAACCCAGAAGTGCACTGTGATATTACTAAGGACAGATCAGGGGATTGCCAACTTCCTTCAAAACTGAAACTCGAAGGCTCATGCTGACGGCAGATGCTGCCCTTGCACAATTCAATGCAAAGTGCCTGGCACATTGTGAGTGTGAGTAATCCGGGCATTCTGTTCCACACAAAGCACATGGCATAGCATGACTAACGAGGGATGCTTCCCCTCCTGGTGGTTTCCATACAGTGGAGCAGGTGATAAGCAGGAAGGAAGAGGAAGACATTCTTTTTGAAATGACATCTCCAATTTCGTGTACTTTATATTTTGTCTCGTGTGTAAGCATGAGAAAGGAAGTATGAGTTGGAATTTGAATCTCTGTCTCCCCCTTCCACAGCCAAGGCTCCAAGTTCTCTTTTCAAAGTTGCTCATTACCTTATCAACTAAGAGTGTTTCTGTGATTTGGCTCATCCTTCAGTGAGGAGAGTGATGTGGGAAAGGAACATGACTGACATTTCCTGAGCGCACATTCTGTTCCTGGGACGGCGCTGGGCACCTCACCTTGATGTCACTGACTCAGAGCAGCAGGACCAAGAGTTAAAAATGGACCCCAGGAGCAAGCTCCCTAGTCGGAGTCCTGGTGACTTTGAGCAAGTTACTTAGCAACAAACACTCGCTGAGCTTTTACTCTGTCCTAGGTTGCGTGTCAAGGGTTGTATCTTTTTCCTTATCCTCCTAACATCCTGTACTAAGGTACTGGTAGTGTTATTTGAAGACACTGAGGTAGAGTGAGGTTAAGGGAGGGAGAACGGTGTAAAGATGAAAAGCATCTGGCTCTAGGCTAAGACTGCTGGTGTTATTAACTGGTGTTATCAATGGTCCCAGCTAGGTCATTTATTAACTGTGTCAGTTTAGGCAAATTAGTTAGCCTCTCTTGAGAAACGGGTGGCATACTTTGAACAGTACATGGCACATAGGAAAAGCTCAGTAAGTGCCAGCTGTTGTTTGTGAAATGGCTGCTGTCCCCACTGGTGTAGCACATATTCTGCTTGGTCACGGCACAGCACACTCAGGTATTTGTACGTGGGGATTTAGGGTTGTGCCCGTGCTGGCACTCTGGTCTGCCTCCACCACGCCGGGTCTGTGTTTCCCTTTCAGTTCCCCATGGGTTTGAGGTGAGGATGGGGGGAGGGGAGGAGAGCCTTGTGATGTCTCTGACGAGCGAATCAGGGCTGCAGTGATAGGTGTTACAGACTGCTATGAGTTGACCAAGTCCAAGGCCACCAGCATCCTGACAAAGGTTGTATCTGTGACATGTAGCACATCCAACAGAAATAAACCTCATTGACTCAGAATTGTGTTTGGGGGATGCTTTAGTTATTTTCCAGAATTTATTTTACAATACTTACAGGATTCTTCATCTCAAGATTTGTGAACATAGCAAAGAGACTATTTTAAAAAGATGGAACTCTCTCTTGCAATAAAACAATTCATAAACTATTTATTGATTCCATAGAAGGATGAATTGGATGTGTGCTTAGCTCCTTTTCAAAACTAGTTCTTAGATGTTAAATAATTACCTTTTATTGTTAAATTGCTGAAACTCCTAAGAGAAGACAGCCAGTGTAAGGGCATTTATCTGTTTCTTAAGAAATGGAACAAAGAATTTTGCAGCCCTGGCCAGTTGGCTCAGTGGTAGAGCATCGGCCTGGCATGTAGTCTCGGGTTTGATTCCCAGCCACGGCATACAGGAGAAGCGTTCATCTGCTTCTCCACCCCTCCCCCTTTCCTCTCTCTCTCTCTCCCCCTTCCACAGCCAAGGCTCCATGGGAACAAAATTGGCCGGGGTGCTGAGGATGGCTCAATGGCCTCCTCCACTGGTGCTAGAATGGCTCTGATTGCAGTGAAGCAACACCCCAGATGGGCGGAGCATCGCTCCCTGGTGGGCAGGCTGGGTGGATCCTGGTTGGGTGCGTGCGGAGTCTGTCGCCCCCACCTAACGCCCACCCCCACTTCTCAGTTCAGAAAAATAAAAATAAAAGAATTTCGCTAAAGCTTCTCCTTTATGAATTTCTACACTCTCTAAGTCTCTTTAATATACAAGGCGCTGTCCGCTGCTGGCTGTGGGTGCCAGAGACCCCAGCCAGGACCAGCCCTGCTTGTCCGCTGCTTTTACAATCCGGAGAGCCAGGGCCTGGGCTCCACAGCCCCAGAAGCGAATAAGGCGCTCAGAGCCGTCGTCAGCTGCGCACCTTCCGTTGCTGCTTTGGTGCTGCCACGTCCCTCTTTTCCTCAGCCCACCGCCTCCCCAGGTCGGCCTTCCAGCCTGTGAGGATGCAGGCTTGGCCCGGCTACATGGACCCATCTGCAGATGGAGGCTGAACGATCTTGGGGACAGAGTGACTACATCATTTGAAAGGTTTCCAGGCATCTCCCTTGAGGGTGTTTGATGGACTGTCGCCTAAGCAACCAGCACCGTTCCCAACGCAGCACTTAGTGTTTTCTATCTGACTATAGTTAGGTCTTCACTGAGATCACCATGGTAATCTGCTTGGAGCATAAAAGTGCCAGTTTTAAGGCCGAGTGGAGAGGAGACATAAACATCCCCAGGTGGGGAGAGTAGACTGCCATTCGTTCCTTTGTAAAGACAACATTTTCTGTTTCCAATGTGAAAACAGATAAAACTTAAAACGCGCTGATAGAAACAATCAAATAATGCACACAAAAGTTAAAGAAAAACAATTACCCAATAACGTTAAACCATCAATAACATTTAAAATTACCCTGAGTGTTTTCTGCCATGAAAAAAAAATTAGCTTAAAAACCTTATAAAGATAATGAAATAAAATTATGCAAAATAGGGTGGGACTATTCCCGAATGATCAGAAAAAATATAAATAAAAGATTCAGTTCGATAGAGTCTGTATGCTGCTGGCAATGGCTAGTTTGTTTCTAGTGGGGGGGGACGGAGGGGGGACAGGGATGGAGCATAGGGCAGGGCCCAGCACTGCGTCTCCTCTCCGCCTTCACGGTCCTGCCCTGCCTCGCGTTGGGCATGGCCTTCCTACTCACCCTCGGGCAGCAGACAGGACCAATCTGAGGGTCATCGCCCTGACTTAGGTGGATGCTGTTTACATCGTGGTGAGGATGAGCACTGGAATCTGAACCCGGACTAAAAAAGTAAATACATGGCCGGCCAGGCGGTGACGCAGTGGATAGAGCGTCGCACTGGGATGCGGAGGACCCAGGTTCGAGACCCCGAGGTCGCCAGCTTGAGCGGGGGGGTCCATCTGGCTTGAGCAAAAGCTCACCAGCTTGGACCCAAGGTCGCTGGCTCCAGCAAGGGGTTGCTCGGTCCACTGAAGGCCCGCGGTCAAGGCACATGTGAGAAAGCAATCAATGAACAACTAAGATGTCCCAACGGCAACGAAAAACTAATGATTGATGCTTACCATTTCTCTCTGTCCCTGTAAAAAAAAAAAAAAGTGAGTATATGTATGTGTGTGTATATATATATACACTTGAATATTCAAGCACAAAGTTGTGTTACTCAGGAGGTTTATTGATTAATGCTGTGCTTTGCCTTTTAGTGGCCTTTTGAGTTTTCATCTTTTCATCCGGGTGACTTTAAGGCAGGTCCAGAGCCTTGAAAGACTTCCTTTCCGGCTTCCCTGCTCTATGGCGGTCAGAGACCTCCTCCCCCAACACAATAGCTCCAGGACCATCATCCCCAGTTTCCTGATCCTTCTTTCTCACTCTTTAAACCCAGAGCCTGTTTGAGATAGGGTTGTCGCTCAGTCCTTTCTCACCAGTAATATTGGCTCTGGCCGGCACCAGTCCGCTGCTGCGCTTTGTGGGCTGTCTGGTGCCTTGGCCCTGGCAGAGCCCGCCACCCTTGTCTCTGATGTTCTCCGGCCTCTCTCAGCTGTGAGAAGAAAGGGTCGCGGAGGAACTAAGCCGTCTAGGAGCGATACTACTGCACATCCCTCCAGGTCTTCAGGTCACCATTTGGCTCAGGTCGAGGACCCTGGAGCCACCCCATGGGTCTGTCTATACGGCACCCTGGACCCTTGTAGAAAGGAAGACTAAAGCAACTTTCTACCCGAGACAGGCAGGAAGTCTTGAACCTGGGAGGTTTGCAAGGAAGAGTCTCAGATCCACAGCTTGGCGAGAACTGAATTCACATGCACTGCAGAGCCAGCCAGCTGCTGGGGGGTCCTTATGCTAGTTCCTCTCATTCCCACCTCCCATTTCCCCTCTTGGAGTAATTCCTTCATTGCATTTCATATCTCTTTATGTCTTCCTCACAAGACCGCTGAAAAAAATGATAGGCCTAAGGATATATACTTGGCCTCCTCACCTGCAGACCTGGCTCCTCCAGGCGCACGCACACACACACACACACACACACACACACACACACACACACGAAGGCCTTGAACAAACACTGGTGTGGTATCTCACAGCTGGGGATGACTCCAATTCCCCGTCCCCCCCAAAGTGCCAGCATGGAACAGCTCTGTGCTGCCGGGAGCTTTCCCTGCTCGTTCCAGACCAGCCTGGAGATAGGCAGCTGAGCCTCCTCCCATGGTAGTGGCCTTCCGAAGTCTGCGATTACAGCTGCGGTCTCGGCCCTTAGTGACAGAAATCGTCTGCTCCCCAGAGCTGTCTTTCCAGGGACCTGAGAGCTGTCTCTTTGAAATGTGCTCATTTGAGGAGATAGTGTCATTCTCTGCCCCACGGGACAGCTTGCTGTAATCTAGATCATGGCTCCCGGTCATAAACATACGAGAAGTTTGTGGCTCCCCACACAAGCAGCAGTGAACAGAGGGCCTAGCCGCACACCCTCCTCACACAGTCGGCGCCCTTCCTGAGTATGCCCCACCTTACAGGCTCTCCTGCCTCTGAGGCAGCCAAGATGAGTTCAGCTCACCCGGACTTCTCGGCATCGCGTGGTGATCTCTGGATCCAGTCCACCCTTCCTGCCTTCCCTGGAGTCCGGCTTGTTTTCCTTGACTGCCCGTGTTGCTTTTATTCCGCTTCTCCTGATTGCCACGTGCCCTTGATGTGTTCTCATTCCTCTTGACGTTTTCACCTTTCTTGTCCCCTGAATATTGGAAGTGCAAGGGTCAGGATCTCCTGATGCAGGACGGACCCAACTCACCCCAAAGCACAGCAGAGGGTGTGTGGTGGCACCGTGGCCAGGAGATAGTCATTAGCAAACTATCTGAGGATATTTTATTATTTTCTGAATGATTGACTCCAATGTTGGGTAAGGCTGAATAAAAACTCACTTTCTCTGGGCTCTTCTCTTTCTCTCAAACTTTTCTATGTTTCCTTCTTATCCATTTTGTATCAGGCTATTCTCAGAATATGACGTTGGGGGGTGGTCTTAAATTACAGTTTATGTATGAAATGGATGCATTTTCCCAACGTGGCTCTGCTTACCAATAGCAAACCTTCGGGGCTCTGACCACTCTTCCCACGGCAGTTGAGGAGCTGGAAGGGACACCCAGGTAGCGATGCCCGGAAGGAAGTCCACCTGAGGGTCAGGCTAACATTGGCAGAGGAGGCCGCAGGTGACTGGGTTTCCTGCTGATGCTTCATAAACACCAGTCAGGGGTGGGATGGCTTAGCTAAACGTCTGGTCAGACCCTCATGGAAGACCATCCCGGTGTCACCGCTGAGAAGCTGGAGGGTTTGGGTGAGTATCCAGTGACCCACCTGCATTCAAGTCTGTGTCTGTGGCTGTTTCAGATGTCCCCATTCACACTAATGTGCCCAAGGGCGCTGTGGTTGTCAGGGACAAGCATTCCACTGGACAGGCATCTCCACCAGCCAGACCAGCAGAAAGAAGATAGGAGCGTGACACCAATGACAAAACCCTACCTTCCAGGTGGGACAAAATTCTTCATCCAGACACCTTCAGTACCTCCAGCAAATGCCGTAGGTCACTGAGAAAGTTGTATAGCCAACACCCAGGGGCTCTACCTGTGTTGCAGATGGTATGTTAAATGCTTTATAAACATTATCTCATTTAATCTTCTCAAGGTCCTCTGTGGGTGAGTTCCACTATTACCCGTATTGATCAAGAAAATGGAGCTGAGAGAGAAGGGAAGTCATTTGTCTGAGGGAGGGCAGATTCCGACCCAGTGGTGGAGGAAGGACAGGAGCTCCCACTTTCCATCCTTCTCCACCTCACCTTTTTTTTTCTTCTCTGTTCCTGGTTACCAAACCCAGTGTTTTCAGGTCCTGGACCTGGATTTTCAAAGAGCTGCAATGATGAGGCCTGGTCCTCAAGAACAAAGTCAAATGCTCTTGCCACGTGCCAGCACAGAGAGTGCAGCCAGGAAGGGTGAGTCCCCATTCCTTTCACGGGCTCGCGGGGCACAGGGAAGGCGCACCCTAGTTCAGCTGTGAGCTGGGGTGCACAGGGAGGAGGCAGAGTCCCGAGCAAGTGGGCTGGCTCTCCCTACTTCCCCTCATTTGCATCAACCTTTAGAATGTGGAAGTGAGAGTCCCTGTTTGGCCACCCCTCCTCCCCTCAGGGCCTTTCTTGGGCTTCCTCTTCACCATGAGGACAGGTGCCGAGGGGCCACACTACCATGCTTTGGACATGTCCTTGAGTATTTTGGCACAAGGAGGCTTGCAGCCACACCCTTGGTGAAAAGGCACATCTTTTCTGCCCTTTGATGAAAGTGGGTCCCCCATCTGTAGAATGGGTATATTATTTGCTCTGTTAGGGTTGCAAGCCCAGCACCCGTCCCAGGTCTACTGCCTTACGCGGTAGAGGTGCTTCTGATGCCCTTCGATGAGAATATCGTGTCTGGAACAGGACTGAGCACCTGCACGGGGCTTCTCAGAGGCTACTGATGTGGGAATGGAGAAAGAGGTATAATTTCCAGGACTTGGCTGCCGATGGCTGTGACATAAACAGGAGAAAGAGGTTTCAGAGCGAAAGTAATCATGTGCCATCGTTCTCCAGGCCTTTCGCCACCTGGGCAGTGCTTTTGTGAGCGCTGGATCAAGTCGCCCTTCCAGGGACAGGCTGGCTTTCCGGTGCTCCTGTCCAGTTATTCGTCGTAGATGGCAGTCCTGGTGTCCCACCTGGAAGCATCGGAGGTGGGCTGCTTGGCAGAGTGGTGGGTTTTGTTTGTTTGTAGTAGAATATCCGTCTATCTGCAGGTATTAGAGCAGGTGGGTGGGAAGGGGTGGGGGTGGTGGCTACTGCTTGTTTAAGGCCAGAAGTGGAGCCGACAGCTGTTAGCATGATAGCAAAGGCCAAAGGCCAGGCCCTTTCGGTACCGCCAGAGAAGAGCTCAGAGATGGGAAACAGAGCTCCCTGTGTCTCCAGTGAAATTGGTGGCAGCAGAATTAAATTCAGTGGGACAGAACAGTCACTTAGAAAGTAACCAACAGTTGAACAGAATTCCCTCCTGTAAACTTAGGGGTTTTGTTTTTCTCCTCCTGAAACTTAGCCTAGAAACAGTAAGAAATGCTATGGATAGGTAACAGAAGGCCGCAGGAAAAAGTAGAACAGAGAAATAAATTTTGTGGGAATTTACAAACTGTATCACATTTTGCAAAGTCAAACAGTGGAGGGCATACTAACTACACCGACTACTGGTGACATTAAATACGACCTCAATGAAAGGGCACTGGGCAGTTTGCCACCATGCACCATCTCGGGCCTATCAGATACTTGTCAGGACCCCCCCCCCCATTTAATTAAGACGATTACAAGGTTATTTTGCTTTATTGCTGATAATGTTTATTTGCACTTGAAGATATGTTTGTTTGTTTTTTCTCCTGGGTCTGGTTTCCTGCTCAAGTGTCCAGTCCTTTCTGACTTGGAGATGTTTTGTTCTGCTTCAGAGACTAAGTTGGATGTTTGGCGAAGGAAGATTTGCATAGGGGGAAGGTCACTTCTCCAATCCTCCACTTCTGTGCTAGGTCACAGACGCTTCATCAGAAGAGAGCTGAGCACTGCGGCCCGGCTCTGGGGGTTCCACCCCGAAGTTTTGGTTCTCTTCCTCGGGCAAATGATGTCTAATAATACAAGCAACATTCGTTAACATTTCTACACACTGAGTGCTTTCTATCCATTGTACTATTTACCTTCACGAGAACGATGTGAGGCAGGGATTATTATCACTGTTTTAGAGAAACTAACCCTAATGCTAAAAAATTTGGTCAAGTCAATAGACCAGAAACAACCAACCGAGGGCAGAATTTTTACCCGGAGTCGGTGTGTGAAGTCAGGAGGAGTGTTTCAGGGAAGGCCACAAGATACGGAAACCTGAGCTGTGACCCTGCCCTGTGCCACTCCAGCTGTGGGCTGAGAGTCCGGATGGAGCTCCTAGAGTTTTGAAGGGCAGATGGGAGAAACCATGGTGACATATCCGGAGGTGTCCCCTGTGGCAGTTTCAAGCTGCCTTTTTAAGCCTAAATTGGCTGTGAAGAGAAAAGCCATCTCAGAAGGGTGGATCTTTTTTCTTTGGTCACCTTTTGTCTTTTAGGAGAATTTCTACTGCAGTCTGACTTCATGCATTGATGCTTTAGGAAATCTACATTTTGGTGCTAAGATCAATGTTCTCTCTGAGGTTCTTAGGCTGCAAGTGGAATACCTTCTTATGTGATGCACAGAATAGGAAACTGGAATCCATATGGATTGGTATTAATTTTGAAATCAAATAAAATTTCAAAGCAGGCTTACCTGACACTTGGGCTACCTGGTCGGTGGCAGGCTTACCTGACACTTGGGCTACCTGGTCGGTGGCAGGCTTACCTGACGCTTGGGCTACCTGGTCGGTGGCAGGCTTACCTGACGCTTGGGCTACCTGGTCGGTGGCGGGCTTACCTGACACTTGGGCTACCTGGTCGGCGGCGGGCTTACCTGACACTTGGGCTATCTGGTCGGCGGCGGGCTTACCTGACACTTGGGCTACCTGGTCGGCGGCGGGCTTACCTGACACTTGGGCTACCTGGTCGGCGGCGGGCTTACCTGACACTTGGGCTACCTGGTCGGTGGCGGGCTTACCTGACACTTGGGCTATCTGGTCGGCGGCGGGCTTACCTGACACTTGGGCTACCTGGTTGGTGGCGGGCTTACCTGACACTTGGGCTACCTGGTCGTCGGCACCTTGAAAATCTCATCTTCATTTTACAGCCTTCCTCCTGGACTAAGGAGAGGCCCTCTCCTGGCCCTGCCCCACACCGTCAAGCCTGACCCACCGTTCAAGATGCAGCTAGGTGGCAACCCTCCTGCGAAAGCTGCCTCTGCTGCCCCTGCCCCGGAGGCTTCTCCCTCTTTTCTCCCCACTCCTGCCTGCCTTGTGGCCTGTCCCACGTAAACACTCTCCTAACCCATAGGACACCACACATGGAGAGGGATCCTTTGCTTCCGATGCTCTTCAGGCATTCGGGGGGGGGGGGGAGTCTGGGCCCTTGAGCAGACTGGAGTGAACTGGTTCCTTGTATGGTGAGCTCCATGCAGAACTGGCTCTCAGAAATGGGTTGTTGACATGGGGGAAGGCGTGCACCAGGAAATCAGGAATGGGGGGCACTTCTCTTGTCAGTGCAGACCCATTCAGAGTGAGGATACCACCCTGGCTCAGCAGGCCTCATTTTCCACACTTTCAGTTCGACCTCTGAAGGGTGATTTTTTAAACTTCACAACCAGAAGGGGAACAGTCAGAACAGGGGGGCAGAGGACTAGTAGTCAGGGTTTTACTGAGAAACAGAACTGACAGGGTGTGTACGTGTGTGTGTGTGTGTGTGTGTGTGTGTGTGTGTGTGTTGTATCTGCATCTATACCTGTGTATGTATATGTGTCTGTCCATATCAATATCTATCTGCCTATGTCTATCTATCCATCCCTCTATCTATATGAGATACTCGTTTGTAGGAGTTGGCTCACACAATTCTGGAGGCTTGGTAAAAGCAAGATCTACAGGCTGGAAACTCAGGGAAGAGCTGCGGTTCAAGTTCATACACAGTCCACTAGCAGATTTCCTTTCTGCTCAGAGGAGGGCAGCTTTTGTTCTGTGAAAGCCTTCACCTGATGCGATGAGGCCCACCCACACAAGGTAGGGTAATCTACTTAACTCAAAGTCCACACATCTAAATTTTAATCTCCAAAGAAACACGCTCACAGAGACATCTAGAGTGATGTTTGACCAACTGTCTGCGCGTGGCGGTCCAGCCAGGTGAACCATCACAGCGTGGGACAGAAGGGAGCGGTAAGACATTTGCTTTCACATGACAGAGCTCTACCACAGCTGCATTGACTGACAAATATAGAGGCTTTAGGGGACAAGCTTGTGGAAACATTTCCAAATGAGATCAGAAGACAAGTAAACTGAGTTCTTTAAATGGGAAAAAGTCAAAAGGGAGAGGTGCCTGCACGTCCGGACTGTTGATTTTCACAGGAGGATGAACAGCTGGAAAGACATCCTGGGAGACATACGGCACCTGCCGGAGACAGCTGTTGAGGGAGCCTGAGGGCCCCCTGTGCTGCCCAGATGTAGCGGGTGGGCTCCTCTGCTGGCCTGCTGCAGCCCGCACAGGTCCCGGCAGGACCCCTCGCCTTTGGGCATCCTGCCAGAGAAGCCACGGGCGGGCGGGGGGGGGGGCATCCCTCAGAGCCACAGCCGTGCCCCTGCAGCCAGGGAGCGGGGCTCCCGGTCTTCCTCCTCCTCCCGGCGGGTCCCTGTGTTTCTTTCTCATGCTGGCGCGGCTCTGAAGGTTGATGCTAAAGGAGATGAAGGTTGATGCTAAGTGAGAAACAACACAGTGCAAAACCCACACAAACCCCTCGTCCCTGCCACGGCGGAGTGCTAGGTTACCCGGATCAGCATCAGAAGTGGCTGGGACCAGTGCTGAGCACAAGGATGGCTCCAGGGCATCGCATGAGAGAGTGGAAACCACGTGAGTCCTGTATGCTGCATCTTCCCAGAGGACGCCTCCCATCTTATTGACAGTGACAAGCTCTCCTGTAAGGCAGTGGAGTCAGCCTTTCCCTGGCAGCTGATGGCCCCCACTGAGCCTTCCTGGTGGCAATGAGCAGCTTGGGGACATGATGATGGAACACTTGGCAAACATCCAGTGAATGAAGACAGCAGCTTCTGTAACACACACTGCAGTATCCTTTAAATGTCTGGATATGACAGAAGGGACCAAGGGCCAATGAGATATTCCCTACGTGCGCTCTTCTCCCTCACGCTTACTCTATCTTTTGGGCGTAATGAAGTGTATGCCCGAAAATCGTCATCATGAAAGAATTTGCTCACATCTTTCCGAGCGTGATTCTAATGCCAGGGATATTTGATGGGTTCGGGCATTTTACTTTGCAGAACTTAATATTTTAACTAAGGAAAGAGATGGAATTCACTGGGGCTCAAGTGTATGCAAATAACGGTTGTCAGGGCAACAGTCATCGGTGGCTTGTGGGCCTGGTTCAAATTTTAGCACTTGGAGAAGAAAATCCTATGAATGCTGGGAATCTTACACCTAGATGGATGTTGTTCTTGTTTTGCTAGGACCTAGGCTAGCTCTTCCTCTCCTGCTCCCCATGTCCTCTGGCCACCCGGGCTCTGCCAGCAGGCTGCCCCCAAAAGGTGCCAGATGATGGATGCTAGTGATGAATGCGAGATGAAGGAGTTGCAGCTCTCACTCAGTGAAAGCTTCACGGTGAAACACATCATCACAATGGCCTGATGGTGGAATAATGGTGGAAACAAGACCTTTTTATAGCTGCTTAGAAGATGCGAGAAAGCAATCAGGACAGAAGCCTGCATGGGGGCGGGGGGGGGGAGAATTGGGGAGATAGTGTGGGCTTTACCTGGGAGTTTCTTCTCCTGCTAATCCCACGGACTTGTGCCTGTGTCTTGGGTAGAAGGGACAACGAACAGAAATGTTAAGGATGGTTTTCACACATAGGTCACTATAGGGCATTGGGGAACCAGGGCACGCCTCTGAGATCATGGTGACGGAGGGTGGCAGAGGATGCCACGTTCCCCACTTTGGTAGGGCTGTTTTAAAGCAGATCTGTGTGGGCTCATTGTGACTTTGATGACTGAACCCTGGTGGTAGAGGGGAGGCATCCTTGTTGGGCCCGGCCCGCAAGTCGTGGAAGAGCGCCAGAGGAGAGGAAAAGAAAGCACCAAAGCCCAAGAGCGTGTTTGTCTGAGGAGTTACCCCCACCCCCAGTGAGGCCCCCGGGAAGGGAGCAGGAAGCCGGACCCAGGTGGATGGGATGAGCCAGATAAATGTGTTCAACCAAATCACCAAAATAAGGTGTCCTCAATACCCATCAATGGATACCAAACCTTCAGTCATGACATCATGGAAGAGACTGGTGGTTGCTCTTTTTCTAATTTAGTTTGAAGGCTTAGAAATGTCACTTGATATAATTCAGCTGGATATCAACAAAGCTTGCACATGCCACTGTATATTTGCTCTTCTGAGGGGACTGCAAAGGCACGCCATGTTTCTCTCCTAGACGTTCCTCCCAAAACTAAGCTGTTAAAAGATGAACTTCAGATTTTTAATTTTTCACTTTATACATGTGTATACATTTGGTTTTATTAGAAAGGATGCCTGCACACCTGGAGATTAGCTAGGTGTATTTGATTTTTGTATCTGGCATCTGCTCTCGTTGGACTTCTGAGGGATCATTGTCAGCAATTTCCAATCATCCTTTCTTACTATTACTAATAATTCTCCCTTTTTTAATGCTCTTAAAGTCACAGAGCACACTGGCCTGACTCCTTAATGTATTTTCTCCTTACAAGTTGTGGGCCATGTTTTACAGATGAGGAAACTAGGACTTGAGCATCTTCTGCAAGGTCTAGCTGTGAACAGGCCAGGGGCTGCCTGAACCCAGTCCTGGCGTTACACCTGTGTTCTCTCCTGCACATAGAGGGGTCGTGTGCCACCACTGTTATTTGTGAATCATTTCTAAAATGTTGTTTTATCCACACCTCATCAACCAGATTGTCTGGCTGGAAAATAATGATAGCGTTTCCTCTCTTTGATGTCACTCAGAAAATAGACCAACATGCAGCCTGCAGGGTAATAAGGCATAGTGAGAAATCTTAGGCTGAAGTTTTGGTGTGTGTTTTTCAGACGTTTGCCCATCCCATGTACAATGTTGGTGGTGTGCAATACTGTTCTTTCCTATGCGCTGGTGTCGCTGTCCACGGCGTAGGGCTGGCTCTCTCTATCCATGAACGAGCTGCCTTCTCTTGTGTCTGCCTTCCTCATCTGAAAGCTAGGCATGCCAGAAAGTTTGGCTCCCTCACTGCTAAAACAACGGCATACCAAAAGCTATGAAATCTACTATGAAACCCTGTTAAACTCCACAAGGCGAAGTAGGCATGGCCCACACCTTTCCCTTGGTCGCCCCCCCCCCACCCCGACAGCACTGCCTCTCCTGACCTCTTTTCCCTTCAACACCATTTGTGGGGATCATTTTATCTAGATGGCTCTCTTGTGACAGTGTCATTGGTAGCCCCATTGTTTCTTTAGCCCTGTTCAGGCACAACACAACTCCCTCTTCTCTTGTTGAGTGACAGATTTTGCATGTTCCTCCCACAATTGTCTTCCAAAAACCCACTTGACTTCCATGGCGTCTTAAGGTGAAAAGCTCATACAATAGATACAGGTAGAAGTTTGAAGCCATGGCACCGGCCCACTGATGACGTCTGGACCCCAGCAGTGGACTCCCCCCTCGCTGCTGTTGGAGAAATAACTCATGGTCAGTTCATTCATGCAGGAGAGCTCTTTAAGGACCACAGCAAGGCACAGGGCCAAGCAGGAGAATTTTCTACCTGGGGGGTGGTTACCGAGAATAATTGGAGACATTTGCTGAGCGAGGCCAGTACAGCCTTCCCCGGCATATTGTTTCAGTATCAACTGTGCTGTTTCCGTTTCTTCAGTACAAAAGCAGGGGCAGTGTTTGAAAAATATGCATTTGTACATGAGTTGGAGCACCTTTCATTTTTCTGACTGTGGCTGGCTCGGTTCCCCTGATTTGGTTCCTGTTCGTGCAGAGCATGCCTCCCAGAGAGCTGAGGCCTGTGTGGCTTTGACGGCACGAAGGGGGACCTGGGCTTGTCCTCACACTGGGGCAACTGAGTGCTCAGCTCACTCCCATGAGAGAGGCTGGCCCCCTCACCTGAAGCTGGAGCTATGGAGAGCCACGTGGAGGTGCAGGAAACGGGGTTTCAGGAGCTTTCTAATCACTTGTCTTATATTGATAATGTCTTTACATTTGTGCCTGAACTATATGTTCCAAAGCACTTTCAAGTTTCTCCTGAGGGCTGCAAGGGAAGAAAGGGTGGTCCAGGCTCTGTGCCACGCAAGGGAGCCACCTGGAGAAAGCCACGAAATTGTGGGACAGCGTGGTTGCTGGCGAAGGAGCCAGGGGTCCCGTGCAGCTGGAGCGGAGGGTATGTTGACAGATATCTCCTTCTCCAGGAGGGGACAGCTCCACTCTGGTTTATGCTGACTCTGCACCTAGAGTTCATCATCTATACTCCTCTCTTTTATTGTTTCATATAGTTATTGGTCCTCATATACAATAAGTGGCTCTCTTGGGCCTGAGAATTCTCTGGCTCAAGGGAAAAGCAGATTTGAAAAAGAGGAACAGAGAAAAATGAGGATCTTGTGTTTGGGTTTAATTTCCTCTGAAGTCTAAGCTTGAATGTCATAGGGTCACCTTGAAATTTGGTTGTGTAAAATTAAACCATTTAACACAATTGCCTTACCCGAGTATAGAGTTAATCAATATCTTTATCTTACTTGGAAATAAATCAACACTGTTGAATATTTTAACTTGGATCATTCCCTTCGCAATTTATGTGATTTTGTTCTATTGATAAGTTAGTTTTGTGAGGATCTGTAGTTAGCAATTGCTCTCAGTGTTTATTTATGCATTTATTTGTTTGGGAAATGTCCTCATTTAAACCACAGACTGGGAACCAGGAGAAGTTGCTCGAATATGAGCTCTGTCTCCTCAGTTGTTCTCCAGTGATCTGGGATGGTCATTAAATCTCACAACAGAGGAGAAGCCAGGAAAGGAGGGTAGGAAAGACCAGAAAGGATAGTATGGCGTCGTGAAAAATGCATAGAGAGCATCTAGTCCAGAAGAGTTGAGGCTGAAAGCCAGCTCTTTCTTTGCCGAATTTTCTTTTTATTTTAATGGATTGATTTTATTATTTATTTATTTATGTTAAGAGAGGCAGGAACATTGAGCAGCTCCTGTATGTGCTCTGACCAGGGAAATTGTTGATTGATTTCAAAGACAGGGGTGGGTGGGGGGTGGGGGGGAGGATCCAAGGGCAACAATGGTTTACATAGGGCAGAATGTCAGACACCAGGAGGCAGGGATCAGGGGGCATCCTAAGGCTGTCTCCCCACGGCACCTTATGACCCCGATCCCTGGCAGGACCCAGCCCTGGATGACAGAAAGCAGGGACTGCAGGAAGCTACTGATTTAAACAGAACAGAGTTGCTGATACCCCCGACATAGGACAGGCACAGTTACCTGGAGATGTTGTCCCTAATGCTGCCCTGTCTCCCATAGCCAGGGATCTCACTTCTGGGCCGGGCAGCCCGATCTCCTGTTGGGAGGAGGAGGAAGATGGGTGTCCACTGGGGAAATCAGCACAACCCTCTGGCGACGTTGCTCCAGTGGCTCTCTGGCAGTGTCTGCCTTGAATAGTGCATCATCTATAGATGGCAGGTGATTGGTTGGTCATTCACTCACCAGAAGTTAATTGGGCACTTTCCACAGGCCAGGCCCTGGGATCCAGTGAAGAAAAGAATGTCCCCGCTCTTGTGCAGCTTGCCTGGTAGTAATTATTTTCCTTTTAAGATTGAAATGGTTTCTCTACTAGTTTTGGAGAAAAGAAGCCAGACTTGATTGCACCTTCCTTGCTATGTCATGAAGACCCCCAGGGGGAAATAAGAAGACTTCCTATGCTATGAGGAAGACATTCGCTCATAGCAGGAGGGCTGCTACTTCCCTAACCCACCTTCTTAAGTCACCTCTTCAACAAGGCTCATCCTGACCGTCCTGTTTACAGTGCAAGGACTCCTCAACACCCACTCTCACTTCTCCTGTGGGTTTATCCGCCATGTCATTTATTACCTCCCCGCATACTCCTAACTTACGTATTATCATTGCTATCCAGTGTCTGTCTCCCCTCGGCTTGCATATGAGTTTCCTAAGGGCGTGGACCTTGCTCTCTGTTTCCTCTGCCACCTCCCCAAAGCCTAGAGCAGTGCCTGGCACAGTTGGTGCTCAGCGCATTTTGTTGAATGAATAAACGGAGTCCACCCAGGCCAGGCTTCCATGTGCAGGCCACTCTTTGCAGTCTGGGGACATTTTTATGAAAGGTTAGAGATGCAGAGAAAAGCAATAGGTAATGCTCTTAGCTGTGGCTATTGGTTCCCCTAAAGGGAATGAGATTTAATTTGTTCATAAGGTCAAGAAAGGAGATGTGATTAGTAAATGCCACACTGGCCCCTGAGGGATGTGTGGGCAGCATTCTCTCCTGCTCCCTGTGTCTGCCGTGGAGCCCGTCCGGCAGACATCTGGTTCTCTCTCCGTCTCGCAGCGTCTTTGCGCAGGGAGGCTGAGCAGGAGGGTCCACGAGAGCCTGGGGTTGCCTGAGGACGTGGGGTGACTTGTGTCTCACTGGAACCGAATCAGCTGGGGAATACCCCAAGCAGTTTAGAACATGTAATACCACACATTTTCCAGGCCCTGCGGGGACCGGGAAGTGATCGCGGGAAGTGAACTCACTCTGGCTGACCTTACCTTCCGGTCTAACTTCGTTCTTACTGTGTCTGATTCCCTGTGCTCTTCATGCTTGGCGATGCGAAATTAACCTTTTAGCTAAACCCTTTCTATGGGTGGGGGGCCGTCACCAAGTTTTCTTTGTAACTGGATGAAGGTCACACATCCAGAGCAGGATTTAAAGCAGAAGTAGTCTTTGCTCCTTGGCAGAGTCAATCCACTTAGCGGTCACCTCAGACGGAAGAGTCGCCCACTTTTGTTTACCCATCTTCTCTCTTCTCCGTCTGCCCCCCGGAGTCTCATTTGTGCTTCTCTGGCCTAGGCTGTCATTCATTCATTTTAATTCACCCAGTCATCCCTGGGAAGTGACTTCAAGTGACATGCAGATAAGGAAGAAATGAAGGGGACAGGATTGGAGGTCCTTGGTGTGAGGATAAACTGCACCTTCCTGGAACTCTAGGAGTTGTCTGACTCCTGCTGCTCAGATCCGAATGGAAATGAAACCCTAACCCATGGGTAGGCACACACTCTCTGTAAGTAGCCGAAAGTGCTTGGAGAAGACACAATGTGACAATTCATCATCCTTAATCCAAGGGTCTGTGAGACCCTAGTGCTCTGAAGGCTTGTTTTCATTTAAAATTTATATTTACTTTTACACTTTAAAGTGTAATAGATTCATTTAATATAAAGTGGAGGAAAGCAGAGAAGCACAGAGAGAATTCTGATTGGTCTAGCCCAGAACAGTATACTCTTGCATTGAACATGGTTTCACCTATTATAGAGTTCTCTCTCTCTCTAGAGCTCTGCTCTGCTCCGCAGGGGCAGAGCTGAGTTATCCAGGTCCCCTGGTTTAATGCCAGTATTCAGTTTCATCCAAATTAATATGTAGAAATGCTAACCTGTCCCACCCCATCAACACAGGCATCCTGGGAGACATTTCTCTAGAAAATATGCCCTTCTGGTGACTGTGGCAGACAGGACAACATTTTAGTTTTGTCATCTTATCTCTTATTTTTTTTCCTCCATATTTTGCAGTTAACATTTAAGTACTTTGCTTACACTATTTTCCCCAAATCTCCCAAATAGCCTAGTATATAGTACTCATATTTCACTTGTTCTAATTTCTGGGTGAAAAAATTGTTTTCTTTTTAGATGAAAAGAATAAAATAGGTAAGAGAGTGCTGGACAGCTGGCAGGCTTCTGGCTGTTTCTTCAATCATTTATTTTACAAATATATTTTAAAAAAAAAGACTGTAAACCCGGCCCTGGGCTGGGCACTGGGGCATGTGGAGAATAAAAGCATGAGTCCTAAACTCAAGGAACGTGTGATCTAGAAAGCAGACTTGATATCATCTAACAGTGGCCTACGTGAATTATTGATGCTAACCATTTTTAGTGCCGTATTGAGCAGAGGGAGCCAACTTATCAATAGAGCTTTGAAGATAGAGTACAAGGTGCTCTTGTAAACAAGCGTCTTATCTCGGGGTGCAAGTTTCTCCAAGAGAAAGCAGTAGAACTGAGACCCAGAGAACTAACAGGCAACGACTAGCAGAAGGGGCTGGGCTGGAGCACAGGGACTGAGTGGGAGCATGGTGGAAGATTACCCCGCAGATGGTGTCGGGGGCCGGATCTTGAGGGACCGAGATCATGGTGAGTCTTCTGTACACTACTCGGGCTCAGAAGAAATGGGAGAGCAGTAAAAGATTTTAATTTAGTATGTGTGTGCTGCTCCTGCTGCTGCGTTTAGGTAAAGAATCAAGTGCAAGAGCTATTTGTGGTCAATTAATCAATAGATCAAGCTCCCACACAGGTCTGGCTTAGAATAAGGCATTTCTAGTTTTGTCAGTTCTAACCTGCTTTTCATTGAGTGACAGATACATGGCTTCAGTAATATGAAAATCTAAAGGCTGGTATCTGGTGCAGTCCAATATACTTTCTCCCTTCTATGAAATGCACCCTCCTCCAACCATGTGGGTTGGTATGGTATAACTCTCCCTCTTCTGCTGTACAAGTACCCCCGGAGAAGATTTCTGAATGGGTTTTCTTCTTCGAAGTTACCCTTTAAACGTCAAGGTGGAATCCATGCACTTGAGTCTGCTGCTGCCAGGGCTTCTTTCCATTTGGTGGTCAATAGAGCCCCCTACTGGGAGAAATGGCTCAACGACAATAAACCGACAAAGGCCAGGTGCTCTGTAACATTTGGTGTATTGGTGTCTATGTGGTTTACCCATCCAATGTTAAATATATATTACTGATGTTAATATGAGAACAGTGCTCATGAGAATTGTGTATTTATTTTAAAGTCACTGTTAAGTTTATTTTTCAGAGCCAGGAGCAGCAAAATTCTCAACATGTCCTTCCTTCTAGGAATATGCTGGTCTGGACTTGGGGCCTTTAGGCTAAAAGGCTGTGCCCTGTGGGACTGGCACCCCCTGGCATTGTGGAATGTGGTCCTCAGGCCTTTCCCTAGGGAGAAGTCTTACAACTCAGGCATTAGCCTTGACAATCTTCACTGAGTCCTGAGGACACAGGATTGAACCAACAAAGTGTGACGGCTGCTTTGACAGTCAGGGAGCAAGTTTAGCTCCCTGGGAAATGGGAGATAAAGGCAGGGTTGGATTACATGGGCCCCTGCAGGATAACCTATCAGACGTCTTCAAACTTTTTATAAAAACGGCCCACTTTTGCACTGCTGGTCTACCTGGTCCCTACCGCCCACTAGTGGGCGTTCCAGCTTTCATGGTGGGCCAATTGCGGTGCCCTTTGGTTGCTCCACTACTGCCCATCATGAAAGCTGGAACGCCTAGACCAGGTTGAGCAGCACTGCAAAAGTGGGCCGTTTTTATAAAAAGTTTGAAGACGTCTGATTATTCCCTCCCTGTATGCAGGTCAAATAGTCTCGAGCAATAAACATTTTATGGATGAAATTCAGTCTCCTCCAAACCTACCATCATAAGATCAAAGTGGCTGAGCCAAAGGGCTATCATCAGTTCTCCAGTCCCGCTCTGCCCGGGGGCCCTGCTGCCCGCCTCTGCAATGATTAGGTGAATTTTCTGTCTTGTACCTGACACCTCCCACGCTGTGGACCTTTCTGAGTCTGACTCCAGACTCCCTTCCTCCCAACGGCTCATCTCCTCTGGGTGTTGTGTTGTGATCTTTGACTGTGAGTTCATCTTCCTGAAACCTGGTCTGTCTGTGAGGATTTCTAGGAGGCCTGGGACTAAAGAGTGGACCTTCAGTGAGATCAGAGTTTGATTCTACCAAACCCTTAGTGTGACAATGCCTCGGGGACCACTCTAAATCTGTCCCGAGTTTATCCCCACTGTGGGTGCCGGTTTGGTGCCAAGCACTCTGACTCTGACCCTGGACTTTGTCCCTGTCCTCTGAAAGCCCCTCTTGTGGCCATTCTACTATGGCCTTTGAGCTAAGGACAGTTTGTACATTTTAAAATGATTGTTAATACAACAGTGAGACCGTTATAGAAAGCATATGTGATCCACCAAGCCTAACATATTTATTATCTGGCTCTTTAAAGAAAAAATAAATTGTAGATCCCAGGGCAGTGGAGGATTAGCATGTGAAGCCGGGGCAAACTCCCTTTCTTGTGGTCATTTTCTCCTCTGGGTGGTGCTTTCTTTTTTCTTTAAAAAAATAATTCCCATTGATTTGAGAAAGAGGACTGAGGGGAACGGGAGCTGTCACACTTTGCTGGCTCTCCCACTCCAGAGAGTCTCTCTAACGGAGAGAGAAAGAGAGAGAGAGAGAGAAGCATCAACTCACTGTTCCACTTAGTTGTTCCATTTAGTTGTGCGCTCACTGGTTCTCATATGTCCCCTAGCCAGGGATTGAACCCATGACCTTGGTGTACTGGGAAGACGCTCTGTCCACTGAGCCAACCAAGCAGAAGTTTCTGGATTCCAGGGATCTCTCTTATTTTTCCACCCTCTTAGGAGATTTAAGGTATTTTGTCCCCCTATTTTCTAGTGTTCTGTGGTGTCTCTGACTTCTAGACTCTCTGTAATATGAGACAAAGAATTCCTTCCTCTGTCCTTCCCATCAAGCCACGCTCAGCACCTGGCCGGGGGCCAGATGGAGGGCTGGCCGTTGCCTGTGGGTCAGTTTTGGAAAGCACAAAATAATAACTAATTTTATTTTGAAGGAGTGATTCTGGAAAGTAGTAACTCCCATTGAGATCTTAATGTGATGAGCTTTCTCGCATAGCTGAAGCGAGACAGCGTGTACTTACTGGTGGTGCTGGTGGCGGGGTGTGTGGGAGTGAATGAGCGTGTGGGTGTGTGTGAATGTGTGTGCTTATATCTGCTTATATACCGAGTGTGCCTCCACCCTATTCTGTTTGCAGGTTAAAATCATTCCTGTTCGAGGAGTGTTTCCGGACTGTATGATAATTTCCCCATCACTATAATCAAGTCCAACTTCTTGTTTTTCTTGCTTCCCATTCCAGAGAGTCTTGAGCTGCGTGGAGCTGCCTGCATTTCCAGAAAGATGCTAAATCCCAGAGCGCGGCCCAGAGAGATCTGGCAGTGGAGTCAGGAAACCCAAGTTCTAGCCCTGGCGCTGACCCGAAATTAACACCCTTCCTTTCCTCTTCCTCCTCCGTTCAAGCAGAGGAAATAATAAAGAGGGAAAGGGAAGCAACAAGAACCTCTTTTACTTTTCCCTGTGGTGAGGGAAGGCTGCGTGTTATTAGACTTTCTGGGAGTTTTGCTGGTGCAGCGCCAGATCCAGGCCCATAGTGGCGGGGTCTTATTGTCCACTCCACTGTGTTTCTACATTCCCTAGTTAACTTCTCTGCTCTCACAGTTATTTATAGGTGCTGATGCCATTTCCAAAATGCTGGATTATGTGTGTTTCTTTCTTAGAGATGTGAGAGCCTTGGCTCCCGCTAGACCTGTAATATCAGCGACAGCTGTGTTGTGTATACAGCTCTCATAGCAACCAAGGGCAGCTGCCGCGTGGGGACTGGCTGTGGTCCCCCCATTTAGTAAATGATCCCAGAGAACAAAGCAGGCAAGGATGTTGGGGGGAGGTACGGAGGGGGTGCTGAGGTTGTGTGTGGGGGGGTCACGACTCTGACCAGACCTTCTGGATGTTCCCCATGGGGACAGGGTAGAAATGCTTTCCAAAATAGAAAGATCAGATAGGTTAGGAAGTTTAGTGTCCACCTCCCAGTGTGCCCACCGGCTGGAGACCTCAGGTGGCACCCTGCCTGTGACGGCAAATCGGTGAAGGGAGACCTAATTACTGTGAGCACAGGCTTCCCCTGGGCTTAGATGGCACCAGAGGAAGGTCACCGTCCCTTACTCTTCTCATAGCCAGGAACAGATGGTCACAGTGAGACTGGAGGGAGACTCCATTTCGATGGGTGTGACGGGATAAGAGGTGAACTAATTTTCTGTGCTTGGATCGCTAAGGGTGATGCAGCAGTTGCTCTAAAACATCTCATAAGTTGTCACCTGAAATTCTCATGAGCTAGCACTCTCTCCCCCTGTGCAATCATCACAGAGCAACAATAATTCTCCTTCTCCCCTCGCCGGCCCCACCCCCCAACCTGGCACAGTGTATTTCTCAACCAAGGCAAGATGAACAGGGGTCTGACACGGGCTTAGAAGGCGTTGTGAGACCTAGGAGGGACCAACCCTTTGGTTCCTTTCCCATCAGACCTGAACGCTGGCCTCTGAGGTCATAAAGGGACAAAAAGTAGCCTTGGCCAGTTGGCTCAGTGGTAGAGCATTGGCCCGGTATGTGGATGTCCCAGCTTCAATTCCTGGTGAGGGCACACAGGAGAAGCGACCATCTGCTTCTCCACCCCTCCCCCTTTTTTCTCTCCCTCCCCTCCTCTGCCCCTCCCACAGCCATGGCTCCATTGATTTGGCTGCTGAGGATGGCTCTGTGGAGCCTCCCCCTCAGGTGCTAAAAATAGCTCAGTTGTGAGTATGGCCCCAGGTGGGCAGAGCATCAGCCTCAGATGGGAGTTGCCGGGTGGATCCTGGTCGAGGCACATGTGGGAGTCTGTCTCTATCTCCCCTCCTCTCACTTGGAAAAAGAAGGAAAAAATAAATAAAAGGAGGAAAAATAATACTGAAGCTGGCCTCACAACGCTTGTAGTCTGTTGTATGGCATATAGGCTAGTTTCAAACAAGGTTGAAGAAAATGAAAAACAACAACAAAAAAGAAAAGACTGACCCCCCCTTTTTCTTTCTTTCTGAATAATGGTTTAGCTACTAGTACCCCAACCAGAGGCATTCGTAGACTAAGAATGGGGTGCGGACCTGACCTGCTGGCTTGTTATAAACCTCTGGGGAGTTTTCCATTTTCCATCCCCAAAAGGACAAACATGCTGTCTGACACCTCAAACAAAAGCCCAGCCTGGGGCCCGATAAAGAGGGACAGTGCTCCCCGTAGCCCTACGCCCAGCGCTCCCTAGCACACGGCATCTCTGAGTGAGCCCAGTCGCCTGTCTCCTGGGGTATGTCCCCTCCAGGTGAAGCAGGCAGTGGGCTGACCATCCCGCAGGGACCAGAGAGACAAGACAGTCTGTGGGTACCTGCGATGGGGAGGCGGCAAACCGGTGCCAGCAGCTTTTTTTCTGAAATGGACACCAACACGTCCCACACACCTGGTCTCGTCCCATGCAATGTCGACACATAGGACCCTTGAAAAATGGAGTTCTGTCATCAGCTTTAGAAAAGCTGAGCGACACAAAGTTACATCTGTGACTTAATAAAAGCCTTCTCGAAAGTTTTTCATAGCTGCTTCGTGCCTTATTCCTTCCAAATGGACCTCGGTTCTCTGTGCTGCGTCTAGCGTCACAGCGCCTGACGTCAGCCTCATTGAAGACAACAGGCGTCCAGGGAGAGAAATATCGCGACACAGGAAGCATAAAAAAAGTTTAAAGGGCCTTCTAATAGGGCACACTCATTATGGTTCCTAACCGCCCCTTTAGAACAGCTTCCTATCTGTGAACTGAGCCGGGACTGGCCCCGAGAGCAGAGCCTCCAGGCACTGATGTTTCCCACTGTTGTCACAGCAGTGCCCTGTCTGGGTAGCAAAGGGCTCAGGAGGCCGCCCGCCGTGCTCAATGCAGTTTGGGTTTCTGCCAGGAGGTTGTGTGGACTCCACACCCCTGGAAGGGCTAGGTGGAAGGAAGGCTGAGCTGCTGCGCTTGGCAGGTCTAACCCCCCCCCCCTCCCCGGCTCCTGCAGGGGCTGGGCGGCAACCTTGGGCGGGCCACACCTACCAAGTGGCCTGGCCCTTCCACAGGAGCGACAGCAGTAAACAGGGGCCTCTCCTTTCCTCCCTTCCAAGGTTGGCATCTTTCTTATTTCCTTAGCATTACCTTGCCTTGCTAACTCGAGAGGACTGCTGTTTGATATCCTTCAGACGGACAAGTCAATATAGAAAGGGACCCGGCCACCCCAGCCCATCGGGTGGGCCCCGCAGTGTAACCCGGCATGGGATCATGTGCCCCTGACAGCTCAGGCAACAGAGCTCGGTCCCTGCGTGACGGCACCACAGGCAAGTTTAGCACCATTCTTCCAAATTGTTTGAAATCTTTTAATCAGTTCACTGAGAGGAACAGAGTTCCGAGGAGGTTTGGTGCCTAGCTCTTGCCTCACCTGAGAGAAATAACAGTTATTCAGATCCATTCTTTTACTCCAATCCGGGTTTCATGATAAAAATCAGGGTTTGAAAATCCATAGCCCCCCCCCCCCCCCCGCACGCTAAACGAGGCAACACAGCGAGAAAATATGGACGATACAAACGCAAGCGTCCAGTTCCATTTTATTAAAAAACAAAACCAAACAAAATTCTGCAATGAAATTTCCTGGAATTCACAATCCTTTTCAGTCACGAGAGTTGCATTTTTTTTTTTTTTAAACACGATGGCACTTATTTACACAATAGTCTTCTATATAACAAAAATAGCCATGTTGCACATTTGAGTGGTTCCGACCCTCATCCTGAACACTGTGTCACTCCCTGCACGAGACACACTCGTTAGGCTCTCACCAAGCACACAGAGAGTAGACTCAAGCGAAAGGAAAGCCCATGTCTCCTAATAGAAGACAAATCTCTTTCAAGACCGTTTTCTTTTTTGTTTTATTTTTTTAACTTCTTTGTATTTTGAGATATAAAGTGCTTTGGAAGTAATAAGGTAGGTGCCCATGGTGGGGAAGAAGAAACGAGATTTATACAGGAAAAAAGAGAAAAGAAAGGAAAATCAACACTGCCTTCACTGTTTAAATATGCTTGTGACTTTGCACAGAAGAGGGTGGTTGGGTAAAATAGCTACATAATTTATGATTAAAACTTTCAGCAATTAAGAGCTAACCAAAACCCAAATGACAAGTTACCCATGCAAATGGCATCAGGAATAACTTGGCTGATTTTGAGTCGTGTAGCAAATACATCACGGAAGCTCAGTCCCACGATCTGAACGTGGAGAGGGTAGGGAATGTCGTGATGGAACCGTTGTCATGCGTACGGTCAGCAGGTGGGCCAGAAAGACCTCACGGGAGACAAATTCAGATTCTACCTGTGACATCATTCATTTCCCCAATAAAAGCACACAATTTCTGTTTAGAAAAGACAAATAAACTCACTGGATTTTTTTTTTCCTTGCTAGTAGGGAGCTACTAGAGACTGATTTATGATGCCCCCCATCTGACTATTTCGTAATGATAAATTCATTCTTTATAGCAGATGTCTTTTTCAGGGGCAATAATGTGCTATATACAGGGTTGTTCAAATAAGTTGGATTTTTCTTTTTTTCACATTATTGAACTGGCAATTGCTGGTCATGGCCCGCAGTCTACGGAATTGGGTGTCACATACATACTTCTTGGAAGGCTCCCTTGGAAACCAGAATTATCATTCTCCCAGCTCATGAACACTTGGAAGAATAAGACCCATTGTTTTTGCAGGAAGTGAATGGAATGTAACTTTTCACAAATACAAAATCACTCCAAGTTTTCTAAATATAAGGAACATCCCACTATAAAAATAACAGCCTTTCCATCCCCTCCCCTACTCCGACATCTCTAACTAGAAAATGGTACAACCATTTCAGATTACTAATGTGAAGTTAGGGTGTCAATATATTATTATGTACACGTACAAAACACGTCCGTATTTCATATCTACATTCATATGAAAGAAGTCTGTTTATTGATCTTCCTTTGCAGTTTGACAAGAATCAAGCCAAGATAAGTTACAAAACAATCAGGCCCTTGCTTTATAACTCTGCACAAACATTCCAACCAGAGGCAAAAATTTTTTTTTTTTAAATTTTACAAACAGAGCCAACAACACACGTCAACATTCTGTGGAAGAAAGGGCTGTGGACAGTGAGGTCTTCGGTAGGGTTCTTTTTCAACTTTTTAGGGTTTGTGACATTCATTCCTCTTTTGATATAAACCCAGTTTGCAACTCCTAAGAGAATTGGAAGAGTAAAGGCAAATAACTAAGTTGCTGATGAAATGAGGACTCTAAAATTAATAGGCTGAAAGAATAACGGTGATTTCACAGCAGAGGGCGCTCTGCCCCTTTGCAATAATGTCCTACAGAAAGTAAGTACCCTAGATGCCAACACAAATGCAGACCGAAAAGTTCCTATGTTAGTAGTCCTTCAACCGCTCTACCTACTAGTACCGGTAATAGTTTTGTATTTTCTTCAGAAGAGTGGGGTATTAATTAACTAACTCTTACCCAGGAAAATTCTTTGGCCACTTAAAATCGTCACATTCTCCAAGAGAACAATATTCTGAGTTGAATAAAGCGCTAGATTTGTCTAAAACTTTTCAGACATTTACGATGCTGTGGGACTTAAGGCCACAAGGCATTTTATTTAGATTTTTTAGATTCAATAACGTCAATTACCACCCTGCAAGAGAAACCCCGACACCCTGAAGATTTCAGTTTCCATCAACTAGGCAATTCACCTTGTGTTTTTATTTTTTTATTTTCTTACGAGAACGTTAGGAGAGAATTAAACTAGTCAGTGGGAGAAAAACGTGCCGTTTAGATGGTGATCTGTCTTTGGTTTATTGAGTGCACGTGGTCTCCATATTTTCCCTGCTTCTCCCAGCCCTCTGCTTCAGGAAGGTCAATGATAAGACCGCAGACTTCCTGCCCAGCGGTGACTATGGCAACCCATGCTGAACTACCTTCTCCACAGGTTTTTCTCCTGTGCTTCATGCACACCTGCAGACCTCTTACAGAGATGTGTCTTCTTGCCTTATGGAATCATCAGCAAGTATTGATCGGTGGCCCCAGAGTGAATGGCTCTGTAGGAAGTACAAACGTCAATAATAATAAGGATGAGGTCTTTGATCACTGAGATTCCTGACAAAAGTCACTTGTGGCCGCCCTGGGGGCAGGCCTAGAGCAGAGGGTGGCAAGCAGAGATGTGAATGGCCTTAGCAAGTTCTTGGCAGAAGAAGCAAGTTTTCTGCAATTAAAGGGCTCAGTCATTAAGGGTCCACATCTAGGATCCTTAGTTTGGGGACAACAATTTAGTGCTGCCAGAAGGCTCAGAGGGGAAGAATGTGAGAATGTGGCTACTGATCACAGGATCTCTTGACAAAAGAATTATTCCTATTATAAAGAGCCCAGAGTTGGGAGATGGGGAGAAGAGTAGGAAAAGGGAAGAGGTAAGTGATGAGAAACTCATTCGTGCCTCTCAGAATTTAACTTAGTTTTCAGGCTATCCAAACTTTCCTTGCAATCGTGAGTTTAACTCCTTAACACACACACACACACACACACACACACACACACACACACACACACGTAAAATAACCAGGTCAGCTCTACACCTAAGGGTGAGCATTTATTTGGGAAAAGCATCCATGTTCACATCCTGCCATCTTCTGTTCCGACTACCCGCAGGGTGGTATTCTTACTGCCCCCTTAACTGCCATCAGCAACGTGCTTTTCAGTCCTGGCCCTGCGATCGCATGGATGAGGGACTTCTGGGACACAGAGCAGTGCCGCCTGAGGAACCCTGTGTCCCTCACTTTAGGATGGTTGCCTTGTGTCTGTCAGTCTTAAGGGAGAAGTGGCCTTTCAGATCACTTACAAAGAGCAAGCCCTCATGCTACAATGTTAACAAGTATGAGTGGCCACCAGCTACAGTATGGCTCATACATTTTTCTAAGAAATCCTAACCCCAGGGACCTAGGAAGGCCACAGGTGCTGGAGGTGGTAGATAGTACATCTAGACAGCATTCTGGAGTTGCTTCCTTGCCATTATTTACCTGGAAGATAATTTTTTTCTGGCAAGAAAACCTGGCGGGGGGAGGTAATCATTACAGAGGATCCGTGATACAATTAGATATGAAAAGTGAAAAAACGGGGCTAGCTCCTTGACAGAGGAAGGTCATTTGCCTTTAGAGTTAACTGGGTGTCCTCTGTCATGAAAACGCAGATGCTGCCATGAAATAAGAAGAAAACTCCGGCCACATGAACAACAGCCACCCCATTAGTAACTCACTCGATCTAGAACCACCAGGTCCTGAGAGGTGGGAGGAGAATGTGTGTGGGTGTGCGTACAAAGAACGGGACAGGCGGTCAGAGAAAGCCGGACACAGAGACAGAAAAGAGAACGTAGTCTAGGTGACCGCTCAGACAAAGTGCTCCCGAAAATTGCCTCGGGACCCTGGTACTGTGAAGGTCTGAGTTCTCGCTCCCTAAAGGACTCTATATCCCAGGTTGTTTTGATAGAATGAGATTGCTTTGTGTTCAGTCAAGGGAAGGCCCTCAACGAATAACTAGATGTCATGTATTTTGTTCACACTGCAAGAATTTCTATCTAAACAAAACTCATAAATAAGAAGGATTCCACCTGACCAGGCGGTGGCGCGGTGGATAGAGCGCCGAACTGGGATGCGGAAGACCCACGTTCGAGACCCCAAGCTCGCTAGCTTGAGCGCGGGCCCATCTGGCTTGAGCAAAAGCTCACCAGCTTGGACCCAAGGTCGCTGGCTCCAGCAAGGGGTTGCTCTGTCTGCTGAAGGCCGCAGTCAAGGCACATGTGAGAAAGCAATCCATGAACAACTAAACTGTCGCAATGGCAACGAAAAACTAATGATTGATGCTTCTCACCTCTCTCCGTTCCTGTCTGTCTGTCCCTATCTATCCCTCTCTCTGACTCTTTCTCTGTCCCTGTAAAATAATAATAATAATAATAATAATAAAACCAATAAAGAAGGATTCCGATGTTAGGCTATCAGCATTTTGAGTTCTAGGAGCATGGCGGCCATGAAGAGGTCAGCGCACTAACTGGAGTAGCTACGGGGCACCGTGCTTTTTCATATGACCAAACCCAGTGAACGTCCAGAGATGATGCCACCAGAATGAGGGAAATGCTGAAAACAGAACAAACCAACCTCTTTGGACAGAGACTTGCCTCCATGGTTATCATGCTCCTGTGTGATGACAAAATAGGCGGGTACCTTTGCCACTATGCACTTTCCACCTTCTCAAACTCGCCACGCTGTTGACATTTCAGGGGAGCTTGTGAACACACCCTGGAGATTTCATCAAGAGTCAGGTGCTGTATTCATGATCAGGGTTCAGTCCCTCCCAAAGGGACCAGCCACAGAGGAGGCAGCGATTCCCAGAGGCGACTCTAAATTATTCTGAGGAACGGAAATGCTCCTTCTCTCATCCACAGCCTTGGCTGGGAAGGGGACCCTGACTTCAGGTGGAGAGATGGGCTGTTGGCAGGCAGCCATAACTTACCACAGCTGGGCGTCACAAACCGCAAAGATGTTTTCTCAGTAAGGCCACACGCAGTCTTATATTTGGAGTCAATATGGAACTTCCCGTGTTTCCCTCCTAAATCCCCAGGGGGCAAGGGACTGGGAGAAGACCCCCTGCCACGCAGGGAGGCAGGACAGTGAGGGGCTGAGGTCAAGCTGGAGGATGACAGCCTGGAATTCTATTTGGCCCCTGGGTGCCACATTAGCTGTCTAAGGGTTTTTGCCATAGACGTGAGGGATGTAATTTTGTTTCAGCACCAAATCAACCTGGTTTGTGTGACGTTTTTAAAAATAAAAACTGGTCAGGGAAATATCAGTAAATGGACACTGTGGTGTGGTTGGAAGGTTCACGCAGAGATCTCAGTAAGGGCGGCCTGAATGTTTATCCATTATCAGACAAATGGATCTCTGGGCCCGTCATTAGGCAACTTGGGTGAAGTCTAGTTCTCTTGGGAGGTAAATAGGGTTTAATCCTTTCCCCCTGTGAGGGCCAGGGGGCCGGGGGAGACCATCGGAGAGGCCGATGTCCTTTTGGGCTCTTGTCCACACCGAGGTGCGCCGTGAGCAGCTGCAGAGGACTGAGGACAAACAACGTGACGTATTTCATTAACACTCTTTACATGAACTCCATGTTGAAACAATAATATTGGATTAAATAAATATATTATTATTTTTACGTTTTATTTTATTTCTTTTTAACGTGGCCAGTAGAAAACTTAAAACTCCATGTGCGACACGCACTCCATGCCCCTTGGACAGGACTGGTCTAAACATTCAGGACAGAAAGACGCACACCAGTGAACACAAGTAAAGTTTGCATATACGTCTAGAGGGTCCCCGACCTTTTGACACCCTTTGGGAACCACGGGGTCCCCAGGTCTTTGGTGGGAGGTAAGCAGGAACATTCCGGCTGAAGGGCTGTTTCCATTTCTTTTGTACCCTTCCATGTTGGTTAAAACACATTTTTTTTTAAGCTACCAAAGCCACAAGAGACTCCTCCAGAAGTAGACCTTTGGTAAGTAAAGAACCTTGTAGACCCAGGGGGTTTGCAGTGGAGCCCCCTGGGGACAGGCCCACGGGCCGCAGCGAGCTCCTGGGCCCCTCGCGTCTGTCTCCACAGCGTCGGGGAGGGGCTGCCACGGCCACTGGCTCAGCCCTGCTGCGCCCGCCCCCGGCAGGCGGAGACAGGACGACGTAGCCAGGCAAGGACGATGCCTCCAAAAGGCATCACTCTCTGGGTGTGGAATACAAGGCGTATTTCTTCCGCTGTTGAATTATCCTTCTAATTCCACTCGATTTAATACCAGAATTTGCTCTGGGCCACGCGGACTGGCGGTAGGGCAGGTGGCGCAGGCCCCCCGCTCTCCGAGAAGGAAACGCAGTGTGGGCAGGAACTGCGCCTTGAGACCCAGGCTCTGAGGGCGCCCGCCGATGGCAAGCTTGTGGCTAACGCCGGATTTAAACCAAGGGGAAACCAAATAACTCCTGCTTGGGCTTAAAACGTCCATCATTGAGATCTTTCATTCTCAGCAGCCCGGGAGACCAGATCTCAGAAGCTGTTACTACATGTTCTAGGACCAGCAACCCTGCCTCCCCAAGGTAGAAAGTCAGCTACAGGCCATCACTATGGGCAAAAATGGACCCCCGCCCCCGGGGGGAAATGCTTACTGGTGGTCCAAAGGCCAGCAGGGGCCTTGGGCACCGTGTTGATAAACTCCTCCACTTTGCAGATGGAGAAGTTGAGGCCTAGCAACCGTGCGGCTCGCGGGGCCTCCTGAGCCCTGGTTCAGTGCTGTGCCTGTTCCTCCCTGGGTTTCCACACAGGAAGGACTAGACCCCTAGACAGATGTGACATTTTTGAAGGTAATGATCATTTTCCTTGCCCTGCTACCTCCTTAGAAAGCATCCAATAGGACATAGTTGAAGGAGGTGACAGAGGAGCATCCAGCCGTGTCGCTTGAGCCACACTTAGCAGGCAGCAAGGCTTTCTGGGGGAACCAAACTCTGCTTGCGAATGGGTATTAGTGTAAGGAGAGAGCCTCATCCGGGTGCAGATACCTCAGCAAGGCAGCCCCCTCTCCCGAGGTCAGCCCAAGCATCTGCCTCCTGCAGAGGACCGGGCGATCCTGACTTTCCAGAGAAACCGGTCACTGCCTTAGTCCTCTCTGCACTGGGGAGAGTCTAATGTATTACAAAATTGCCCACTGGAGAAAAAAATAGCACAATTTTGTCATTGTTACAAAAAAAAGAATACAAACATAAACAGTTTCAAAACATGGGGTGGTCTGTAGAATCCCTTCCATACCTTGTTTCCTCTCCCTCTTTGTCTCGCTCAGGAGACACTTGATGAGCCAACATTTTTTAGACCATAGGGTTCACCAATTAACCCCCCCCCCCCCTTTACTCGGTATCTGGACACACGCAGGGAGCCCTGGGAAGCTGTCTGTAATGGATTCATTTCAACCTTCCAGGATGTCTGGCGAAGTGTGTGCTGGGAATCAGGGTAACCCCCAGGCACTCCTGCCACCTGCAGGCGTGGTGGGCACCAGGCTCAAAGCTGACTTTTCTAAAGGCTCCATCTACTGCACAAGTCACTGGAGGTACCAGAGCCTGTTCTAGCCTCAGGGAAACCGGTTCAACAGACATTTTGCTTTCAGGAAGAATTTGTGTGATACTTGGTCTTAAGACTGGGCTTGTAGTTCCAGCTATAAGCCCTACAGCCACGGAGAATGGCTGGAATGCCCTGGGGGGAACTTCTGAGTTCAGAATTTCAGCCAAAGACTGTAAGAATCCAGACAAATTAAAGTGCCTCCCTAGAGCTCCCTTCTCCTGTGGTGCGGGCCCTTTGCAGAGCCTGGCAAGTGGAAGCCAGCGTGATGTCCCACTGAGACCTGTGAGCAGTGGTCTCAGCAGACTCAGTGCTGAGTGTGGGGGTGTCTGGCAGCTGGGGCTTTAAAGATCCATTGGAAAGAATTTAGATTCTTAATGAAAGCTGGCCTTCGACTGTTTCGGGGTGTTGAGGTAACCAACTTCCCAAAGCCATGCACACTTCACGCTGAGCAGGTCAAGGTCATTAATCTCAGAAATGAAATACAAACTGATCTCAGCAGGAACTGGTGCTTCTAAACACAACCTTATAGAAAAGCTGCAGTGAATCAGAAGGAAAACAAAGGTTTGGCCCTGAAGGCAACTAAACAGTCTTTAAAAAGAAACTGCCAAAGAAATTAAACAAACTGTTCCACAACAAGAAAACAAGACCCGGAATACATTGAAATGAAAACTAAGAAGCCCTAAAAGTGTCTTCTCAGTCTGTTTTAGGAGCTTGTGAAGTGTGTGTGTACAAAGACACAGGAGGGAAAAATCAGCCTTCAACTTCCCAGCTGCCAAGGCCGTGGGCTGTTGTAGAGACAGAGAAACTGCGCCTTGATCAACTTGACTTTGGATATTGCTTTTCGTGACTGTTCTTGAGCAGAGTGCCCTGCAGGTGTCCAGGCGTTCTGGAGTTGTGTGTGCCTGGCCCAAGTCTTGGGGCACTCCTCCCTTCCTTCCCCTTGGGTCCTACCGTCCTTTTTTTTTTCTTCTGCATATGCCATTTCACGATTTCACCTCTTCGCAGTCTTGGTCAGTGGAAAGCTCTACGTCAGAGAGTCCAACCTCCATCGCCATAATCAGCGAGATATCGGAATCGCTGCTTACGGCTGGCTCCTGTTCACCTGGGAGGAGAGAGCAAAGTTCATGGGTCAAGGAAACTGCCAGACTTCCTATAAATGAAGACTATTTTTCCAAGTGCCCAGTAAGGGTGGGGTGGGGAAATGAAGTCAGGGTTCCACGCCCCCAGATCCGCTCCCCTCCAGAGCATTTGACTGGGGTGCACTTCTCCCCTTCCCACCCTGTCTGTTTGCAGAAGGCAGGCTGTCCAAGGACACAGTCCTGCTCTTTTCCGCACACCTGGCCCCGCAGCCCTCTGTAGCCCCCCCTTGTAAATACGTGCAAAGGGCAGAAGTGCAAACTTGGATCTCTCTCCACCTGTGACTTTTAACTCTGTAATAACAAACAGAGAAAGCTGTTGGACTTCTAAGACTGTGTGGCTGTGTAATTTCTGTACATTTGCAATTAGAAATATTAAAGATTTATTTAGCTATTTTAAAAAAAAGAAAAAACGTTCATGGTGAACACTGAGCTATGTCTTTGGATGCTGGTTATTTCAGTATAATTGTCTTTAATAGCATTTCTTTGGAGGTCGAGAGAAGATATTTTAAAAATGGACTATATTGTAAAAAAAACAAACATCTAGTTAGAGCCCCTTCTCACACTGTTGCCCAAAATAAATTCTTGAAGATCAAAATGGTAAATGAAAAAAGCCCATTAATCAAGCTAGAAGAAAATATTTCTAAGTAGGAAAATATATATCTAAGCAGAGAAAGAAATTCTTTATAAAAAGCAATTGAACAATTCACAAAAGAAAAGATTGATAAATATGTATAAAATTAAAAACATAAAAACATCAAAAGTAAGATCAAAGACCTATATCACACTAGGAATATTTGTCAAAATTTAACAAAGGATTGTATTGTTAACATATTGAGAGCATTTAATTCTGTAAGGAACCTAGGTCTGACCTGTGGTTGCACAGTGGACAGAACATCAACCTGGAATGCTGAGGTTGCTGGTTTGAAACCCTGGGCTTGCCTGGTCAATGCACATATGGGAGTTGATCCTTCCTGCTCCTACCCCTTTCTCTCTCTCTCTCTAACAGTGAATAAATAAAAAATCTAAAGAAAATTAAAAAAAAAAAAAAAAAAAGAAAACCAACAGGCCAACAGAAAAATGGGCAAGTCACTATGGTACCATCCACAGAAGAGTATAATAAAAATGACCAATAAATATGAGGTAAAAACAAGCTACTCTTTTTGCTTATGAAGTCTTCACTCTTTAAAAAAGATAGCCCTGTCCTAGCAGTTGGTTCAGCAGTAGAGTGTCGGCCCAACGTATGGAAGTTCTGAGTTGAATTCCAGATCAGGGCACACAGGGGAATTGCCCATCTGTTTATCACCACTTCCCCTCTTGCTTCTCTCTCTCTCTCTGTCTTTCTTCTCCTCTCTTCCTGCAGCCATGGCTCAATTGGAGGAAATTGACCCCAGGCACTGAGGATGGCTCCATGGCCTCAGCCTCAGGTGCTAAGAAGAGCTCAGTTGCTGAGCAATGGAGCAACGCCTCAATGGGCAAAACATTGTCCCCTAGTGGGCTTGCAGGGTGGATCCTGGTCAGGGCACATGTGGGAATCTCTCTGACTCCCTGCCTCTTATTAAAAAGAAAAAAAAGATAGCCTTATTGTACAGTGAGGTAAGTACTTTGATTATAGGTAGAACTATGAAATTTTCACTGAGTAATTTCATTTCCAGAATGTATTATAGAGAAATAATTAGAGATGCAAAAACATTCATTTAATCATTATTTACAGCAGCATAACATCCCACATAACAAAGTCTAACAATGAAAAATATCTGAATAAACTGTGAGTTTCTAAAGGACATCTTGTTATAACCATTAAAGTGACATTTCCAGAGAATTTGCAGTTACATAAGAAGATGCTTGCAGTATACTATGAAGTAAAGACAGAAATACTCAACACTTTTTATGCAGTGAGGTTGACTAAGAAAGTTACCTAGAGGCAAGGAAACAAAAAAATGCTAGTGACTATATCATTCATTCACTCAAGACATAAAGAGTCCCCACTCTATGTTAAGAATTGTGCTAAGTGTTAAGTATACAGGTGAGAGTGAGATGATTCCCATTTAGGAGGCAGCCCATTAGCTCATCAATCATAAGACAATGAGATAAGCATTATGGTGGAATAGGTACTTGGTGTTACAGGAGCAAGTAAGAAGGCTATGTAACCCTTTGCTGAGTCAAAGAAGGCTTCCCATAAGGTGTGATGTCTAAACTGAGTCCTACAAGATAACTTGTGTTTTAACCAGATGAATGAGGAAGAAAAATCTTTTAAACATAGCAATAGCACATACAGATGTCTGGAGGTGATAGGGAGCCCTTAGAAGGACATCATATTATAGTTAAATATGACTGGAATGCAGAGTCAAGCTAGGGAGTATGAACAAAGGAGTCAGGGGAGCTCAGCTGCATGAAAGGCAGCTTTAAAACCAAAAGACTTTGAAAAAACAAAAGATTAAAACAATAACAACAAAATAAAACCAGAAGACCTTGTATGTCCAATTGTCCTGCAAGAGAAACATGCAATTAAAAGATGCAATAAAAAGATGTCTAAGTATAGCGGAAAGCTGATGGTTATAAAACTTTTGCTCTGATATAATTTATTTCATGTTGAGGTACCGTTAAGAGCTCCATCATGGTGATATTGTGACTTTCATACAGATCTAGTAAATAAAAAAAGGCAGCACAGATTTAGAGTCCTATAGAGGTAGCTCACTGCACTAGCATGGGGGCTTCTCACCTTTGCTCCTGGCTCTTCAGCCGCCAGCCTCAGCAGATATCATGGATTCAACCCCACTGTGGTGTTTTCTAAATTGGAATGTGTGAATTAAAAGCAAAAAGGGGCCATGGGAATTGCTAACACTCTATGGGCTGCTAAAATCACGATGCTATTTTGGAAATCGACTGTCCTGCATCAATCAAGGCAAAGACAAATTCAAAACAATAAAAATAGAGATTTGTGTAGGTAGAGCACAGAGCATTTCCCTAGCAGCTGTGGCTGATGCAATGCTGTGAGAATACTTCAGCTCCCGAATCCCTCCTGGGAACACCCAGGAAGGGAGCTCGCCCGCTATACGGAAATGACTCAGCGCCAGCCAGGCAGCCTCCTGACCTTTTTTGGCCATTTGCCCTACTATAACATCCTATTGGCTGAACCCATGCATATAAGCTAGTTTACTTCTTGAATAAAGTGGATTTGCGTCACTGAACCTTGTCCCTGGAGCCGGGTCTTTGCGGCTCCGTTGTCCTCACCCCCGGTGGCCCTTATCCACAGATTTGCAAAAGAATGATTGAATTTTTATAAGGTGTGACATCTGCATCAACTACATTATCTAATCATTTTCCATTTCAACATGTTAAAAAATGATCTGAAGACATTTGAAATTATTTTTTTATTCATTTTAGAGAGGAGAGAGAGAGGGAGAAGGGAGGGAGGAGCAGGAAGCATCAACTCCCATATGTGCCTTGACCAGGCAAGCTCAGGGTTTCGAACTGGCAACCTCAGCATTCTAGGTTGACACTTTATCCACTGAGCCACCCCAGTTCAGGCTGAAATTATTATTTACTGTGTCTTATGTTTTTAATGGAACTTGATCTGTTCCATGATTTTTAAAAGCAGAGTTTTATCATTTAATCAAGAGAGATGGTTTACTTTGAGACCATGATCATACAAAGAAAAAACACTGTCATTAAGACATTTAGAAGGTTCTCCACAGGTGGCTGTAAAGTAGCTAATAACAACAGAAATTTTAAGTCCTGCCCTGCAAAGGCTAATACAAAAATAACAGTGGCCTTTATTGAATTCTCACAACAACCCTTTGATGTGGGTATTATTAGTACTGCTTTACAGATCAAAACAATCCTCTTAGTCTTTTGACACAGTAGTATCATACCTACTTGTCATACTTCCTCCTTTTGGCTCTCCTGCGTGGTAAAGACATTCAGAGAATCTAACAGGGAATGATGTGATCCAGTTCATAGTGTAAACGGTCACTCTGACTGTTACATGAAGACTAGACCAATAGGACAAAGGCTGGAGGGAAAACTACTGCAGAAAACAGATGAAACTTGACGGTGGCTTGCTGTGGCAACAGGAATGGAGATAAGGGGACACACTGAAGAGCTCATTTAGAAGAGCACGACAGAGACAAGTGATGGACCGGCCAATGGCAGCAGGAGAGGAGAAAGTCAAGTAACTCCCACTTTTTTAAGCAATACAGAGACTTTTTACTGAGCGGGAGAAACTGGAAGCTGGGTAGGCGGGGATAGATCAAAAGCTGAGTTTTGCACATGCGCTGTGTGAGGTGCCCGTAGGAAGTCCAAGGTTGATGTGGAAATGGTGGCTAGATATAGAGTCTGGAGTTTAGAGGAGAGGCTGCGATCATCAGTACATCTGGGAGGCTTCAACACAGAGAAGGTATTATATATACATCATGGAAGCAGATGAGGTTGTCCAAGAAGAGACCGAGAATAGAAAGACAACTCAGGGGCAGAGCGCTTAACACCAAAACCTACAGTCAAAGATCAGACTGGTGCCTCCAACATGATTCATTTTTAAAAAGTCAGGTACTATTATTTACCATTATTTAAAAGTCAGGTATTTCACATACAATTTTATATTTAAATTTATCATGTGAAAAAAGTATGTAGCAACACGTTCCTGGTTCCCAGGTGGAAATCCCTGGGGTGAGCTGGGCAAGTGTTGTCCCCCTACTCCCAGCTCAAGGCACAGAGGCTCACAGGCACCCTGATGGCCAATAGTCTGCTGCACTGGATCAGATTATGGAGTTGGCCTGTGTAGAAATTTGAGCTGCAAATCTCCTATTTAGGAGAAGGGCAGAGCACTGCAGGGGGGAGCCCCCCAAGAGCTTGAAAATGGCCAGAGAACATTGTGCCATTGATTCATTTCTCTTTTCTTTCTTTTAAATAGATTCTGCTTCTTGACCTCCCTTACAGGCACTGACTCACAACAAGGCCCACCCCCAAGGAAACGAGGCTCTGTGGGTGTTCCTGAATCGGTGAGGGTGGACTTACAGGCTGACCCCAAGTCATCTTCTTCTCAGCCTGGCACCTCTATCACAGCGTTAAAGGGAATCTCATTAGCAGGTAAGCAGAAAATACTGTTTTAAATGAAGCCTTGTAACCTACTTTGTTGACCCATAACTACTGCTTTTATATATTTCCACATTTGATTCTGAAGAAATTCAATCAGTAGCTCAACTGTGGTTAACCAAAAAATTCTCAGCGATGGGATTTCGTTTTATTAATTTCACAATATATTATTATTAATATGGTTATTTTTACTTTTTTATTGTATTTATTTGGGGTGACATTGGTTAATAAAATTATACAGATTTCAGGTGTATAATTCTATAATACCTCTTCTGCGTATTGCATTGTGTGTTCACCACCCAAGTCAGCTCTCCTTCCATCACCATTTATCCCCTCTGACCCTCTTCTACCTCCCCACCCCCTTTTGAATATCACAAATTATTACTATCTTTGGGTTATGTCTTCCCCCTTTAACACATACGATGTTACCTAAGGAGTCAGAGGTTTCCCTTTGTGAAATGGCCATTGCAGTTGTTGGTGTCTTTCAACCTGAGGCTGTAAGGTCCTGAGGGCTGTCCTGTCTGGTCCTGGGCACACCCAGCCTGTCTTTGTCACTTCCCTCGCTCAGGCTGATGCCATTGTCCACATTCTCATGTTAGAATCCCATCGCTGGTAAACGTTTGTAACAGTGAAATTGTACTGATGTCAAACGGCATCTTTCTGTCCACTGCCACCGATGCTATCTTCTTGAAAGTAGGACATCTTTTTCAGTCACCCTGTGTCACACAAGAACACCACTGGGGAGACGCCCCAGCAGACTGGCTTTTCATCTCCTTCTTAGCACTGAGTTTCGTAGGGCTGGGTTGCTGCCCATATATTCCCTGTCACAATCTTAGTGGGGAAGTTAATCAGATGTCAGATGCAGAGTGTTTTCAATAAGGAAATGTAGTCCTTCGAATTCTTTTGTTAACAAGAATTTCTGAGGAGAAAAACTTCCCAATGTGGTTTAAGTTTTCCCTCTCATGAAGGGTTTCTGGGTCACTTTCCTCAGAGGTGGTGTGGTAATAGTAATAGCTAGCACATACTGACTCCTCCGTACGTGTCAGACACTGTGCTAAGTCACTACACTACATACCTTGTGGATGTTTATCCTCACAGCCACTCTCTGAAAAGTAGGCGTCTGATGACTTCAGTGACTGCTTCACATTGTATAGGTGAAGTCAACTTGTCCAAGGTCACGTACGTAGAAAGGGGCAGAAATGGAACCCTGCTGTTGACAACTGTGCTATTCTGGAATGGCAGACCTGTCATATTTCTATTGGCTGCTAACTTGTCCTCATCATCAATGCTTGGCCACCCCTGGGAACATGTGTTCCAGGCTGATGATATAAATTCATCCATATGGCCAAGTGACTCCTAAACTTATTTGGATATAAGCGGTACTTTTGCCTTTTTAAATTCTTGCCTCATGATTATAAAAAAAACAACAACATGGTCTCAAATCAAGAAAATTCTTTCTCACCTTTTAGCTGGGGGCGGGGTATAAAGCACTGTTTCCATTCTGACTTGGTAAAGGAGAGCTACCTGGAAGTCTCTGTATTAAGTTAGGCCACAGAGTTATGAATTCACTTGGCTCTTCTCTCTTTATCATTGGTCTTTTTCCTTTCCTTTTTTTAAATGTCACATATTTTTTAAAATTTATTGATTTTAGAGAGAGAGGAAAAGAGAGAGACAGACAGAAACATCGATTTGTTCCTGAATGTGCCCTGACCGGGATCAAACCCGTGATGTCTGCATTTCAGGATGATGCTCTAACCAACTGAGCCATTTGGCCAGGGCTGCTTTTCTTTCCCTGTGACACTTCAGCCAGCAGAGAAATATTTTCTTCAGTGGCTCAAACTTCTTACTAATTTCCTTAACCGTTCATTTATTGAGTAATTCCTTACTAAGTGCCAAGAGAAGGGAGATGGTGACTTTTGCATTAGCTTTACATTAATTTTTGCAGTGAAAGAGGCAAAATCTGGCGAACATTTATGCTGTTAATGGCTATTTTACAATCGCCAGTTAGAAACACCTACAGAAAACCGTGAACATTAGGCATAATATTTGGTTTATGGCAGGTTCCTGGCAATGTGAACACGATAGGAATGAACAGAGAGAAAAAGAGGTAGCTGCCGGATGGATTTAGAGAGAGAGGCAGGGATCACGCAGACATAGCCATTTCTGCAACAGTGTAAGGTTATCTATAGGCTTTATTTATTTGTCCTCAATTTACTTATTTACTCATTCATTCAACAGGTATTCATTGAACACCTATTAGGTACACAGTAGTGCTGATGAGGTTTGGAGGAGACAAAGATGACCTAAACACAGGCTCTACCTCTAAGTTGAACTCAATCCAGTAAAAGAGGTCAGACTTGTATCTACACATTTAATACAAGGTGATCTATGCTAAGAAACAGGAATAAACAAAATGATAAGGAAATAAAGGGGTGGGGGAAGTTTCACCTCCAATTGAATAACCAAGAGGTTTCAGAAAGTAGGTGATGTGTAACGCAGCGGCAAGAAGTCTGATTAGTATTGTTAAGGGTAAAAATGAGAAAAAATGGCATTCCTTCTGGGAGAACCAGCGTGACAAGGTATCAACAGAGCAAACATCAGGCATGTGGATGGTTTGGTTTGGCTGTAGTTCAGATTTTGGAGAAAGATAAGCTACGTGCCAGATGGAGCTGGTAGATACTCCACCCTCTTCCTGTTTCACAAGGAGCTAGAAATCTGGGAACTACATTTCCCAGACTCCCTTGCCTGCTGGCTTTCTCTTAGGTCCTGCCAAGGAGATTGGAAAGCAGGAGGAAGAGGGAAGCTATTATACTTCTGGTTCAGGCAGGTTACTGTGGGCTCCAGGAGTGCTGGCAGTGGTTTCTACAGCATTTGAAGGAGGAAGATCCTGACTTCTTAATTAGCAGGGGTGCCAGGGGTTTCCCCAGCAGAAGCAGGACAGCTCAACAACAGCTGATTTCTATTTTTGCTTACTGGTCTCACTGAATACAGACCACAAGTTTGGAAAGATAGAGTGTATGTAAGGCCACTAGCCGTAGCCACCATCAAAGCCGCCTGGCCTGTGCAGGTTTGCATTTAATCTGGACAGATCATAAAGAAACTGTGGAGCCAAAAACTGGTGGTCCATTTTCTTTTCTTCTAGACTCACACTCGGCAAATGAGTGAAAACACACAGCGGGAAAACACTTCCCTTTCCATTCAGGGCTCCCAAAGCCACTGACTCATCTGAGTTTTCCTAGAGTTAAAGGCTTCCACCTCATCGGTCTTATTCACCTCTGTTCCCCATGTCCTTCTCCTGTGCAAACTGGCTCCTCCTCACCATCTCACCATTTTGGCTGCCTCTTCCACGTGGCCTCCCTGACCTGCTATAGCATGGGTTCTTCCTCTCTACAAGAATGGGGTCACTCTCCCTAAAATGGTCTCCTAGCTCCTACTTTGAAAACTTTTGGCATGAAAGTCCCTCCTCCAAAACATATTAGCATAACCAAGCCCCTTCCTAAGCAAGAAGGGCAATTAGCTGTATCATGTGAGAGCATCACCACATTGCAGCGGCCATCTTTAACAGTGTGAGCAAAAATGAACTTATCTGCCCGACAATGTACTAAAACTAAATAAGGATTTGAATGCTAACACATGTCATGGCTTTATTTAAGATGTGTGGATTATATTATGTTTGTGCATAAGAAATACTTGTTTGGATAAACTGCTTGAAAAATCAATCACATCAGTTTCATTATGTAAAATAATGATAAGAGTAAAACACTGTTTCACTTCACAGTGTGCCTGGCACATGCTAAGTCAGATAACACACGGCTATTAGTGTATTTCATATATTTACTGAGGACTTTCTTTATTCCTTTTTCATTAAGCCTCTTGGCTTCCTTCTTTGTCCACTGATGTGCTGATGGACAAGGGGTGTCCTTTCTTCCCCTGACCACTACCCCACTGTTTCTAAAATGTTCTCTTTCTTCAGTGTTGCTGGATGTAGGTCGATGCATCAACATTTCGTAGAGAGCTCATTTGCCATGTGACAGGCTTGCAGAAGGGTCACCCTGTTACAAGATCATTCAATTCGAGAGCCAGGAGAAACTCGAGAACAGGACTCTGATGGAAACACAGAAGCTAGCTGAAAGGTCAGGCTGCAGGACACAGCACATCTTCTCTCTTTCTCGGGGGGGGATTGGGGGGGGAGGACAGAAGTAGGAACACACTTTCTCGGGGAGGGGTTGGGGGGGAGGACAGAAGTAGGAACACACTTTCTCGGGGAGGGGTTGGGGGGGAGGACAGAAGTAGGAACACACTTTCTCGGGGAGGGGTTGGGGAGGGGAGGACAGAAGTAGGAACACACTTTCTCCGGGAGGGGCTAGGGAGGGGAGGACAGAAGTAGGAACACACTTTCTCACCTATACATTTTCAAAAGGAAAGAAGTATTTTAAATATAACTTGCTCACATATCAGTCCTCAAGGAGAGCATCAGCAAATCACAAAGTAAGTAAGGAGCTCAGTGCTAGATTGCAGACAAACGCAGCCATGAGCACATCTATGAGCAGGCTTCAGTTTGCATCCACCTGCTCTATGTCCACAGTCAAACTAAGGACTTTAGACCCGTTCTGACCCTCGGCTTCCCCAGAAAGCACCCGAGGAGCCTGTTTATAAGGCTTCAAGACTGCAAGTCATTTGTTTAGAAGAATCCCTGGCTACCTGCACCCCCTGCAACAAAAGCTGCATCGCTCATCTTTGGCAGGTTTGAGAACTAGTCACTACCTGGTGTTCTGGGTGATGGGCAAGTGGGAAAATCAATAAGCTCTCAAAAACATATTGGCTCACTCTTAGCTCAAGAAAAGGGGCCTGATATTTTGACCCAGAGTGTGGGCTGATATCTCACCATATATTTCTGAAATTCCACTTATAGTTGGACCATCATGACTGAGTGAGCCTATCTGTGATAAACACAGGATTAAGAAAAGGAATTAAAACCTAGCAATTTTTGCTCTGGACAGGTAGCTCAGTTGGTTCAAGTATCATCCCGATATGCCAAGGTTGCAGGTTTGATCCTGGGTCAGGGCACACATAAGAATCAAACAATGAATCCATAAATATGTGGAAAAACAAATCAGTGTTTTTCTTTCCTTTCTTCTTGACCTAAAATCAATAATAATAATAATAATAATGATAAAAACCTCAGGAATTTTCCAGTAGTAAAGATGAAAATCTAAGACAGAGCCTTGACCATATGTTTAAAAGGCCAAATTCTCTGAACAAATCCCAGGGGCAGTTTCTGGAATTTACTGTGCAGGTTTAAGGTCTTACTCTTTCCTGCACCAGCCCCAAAGTGATCGCTTCTCTCTTTTCCCTCCTTTCTCATAAACTAATAAAAGTTCTACAAATCCCTTATGTAGACGGAATCTTTAGCAGATATGGCAACTGAGGCCTATATTTTTTATATAGCACTTGGACAAATAATTTCTAGTTTGTAGACATCTGTTAGAATCTAACTTTATTTAAAAGCGGTTTCATCCTAGCTCAAAACAGGCATTAATAAACATTAGACTACATCCTTGATATCATTGGTAAAATGACTTTGTTTAATGAATGAAACAGACTTTTAGATTAACTTCTGATATCTTATAGGTATTTTCAGAGTGTGTCATGATGTCTTTTCTCACTTATTCTTAATATGTTGTGTGAGCTTTGTACATGTTGCCCATCTAGATTCTGGATTTTGATATCTTTTAAGGAATGTGCTGCTGGTATTTGACATGACTCCTGATGCTCATGATTAGTCAGTCCCCTCTCCCCATGAACTCACAGGTGGCCTAAACATGTGTCCAAGAGAGCGCCCCTGCCTTGACCCCTCTGATGGCAGCACGCTGTATTGATCACTTTGCCTATACTTTTCAGTAGCACACAACCCATGAACATTTGAAACCTGTAATTCTGAAGAGTCTGCAGCCATGAGCAGAGCCCGTGTCTTAAACAGGAGGTACTCTGTCGCCGCATAGGTCTTATCATGCAGTCGTCAACGTTTATTTTTTCCTGTTGCAAGTATTTTATATTACTTTGCCACAGAACAATAGCTGCCCACACTATTTCTAAAGTCTCTTGTAATGTGGGCTGCATTGTCAATAATGATAGATATGGCACCAAGTGGTTAAAAATCCATAAATCCCCAAATCACATAGAACCCACTGCTCATCTCCTGAGCTGAGTCTCCATAGACACCAAGGGAGCGTCTTCAATTCCCAGGAATCCTGGGGAGAGCAGACACCCACACCCTGGGGATCCGCAAGTCCGGCAGAAAGCAGCGAGTGTCCTGCGAACTTCACCTTTGCAGTTGCAGAGCTGTCTGCTTTTTTCCCACACCCCCTAAGAGAAAGACTCCTGGGCGGGGCCAGAAGGTGCGGCAGCCAGCGGAAAAGCTAGGTGGGATTTCTGGGACCGTTTGAACACTTTTCCTTTAAAACTTTGTAACTCCAGCCACAGGGGTGAGGGCCTTTTCTGCTTTGTGGCTTTGATTCTAGACCTCGGGTTTCTCCGAGAGGGGGAGGCACAGGCCGGCACAAGAGAGCCCTGGACCCAGAGGATGAGGGTAGCACAAGCGCAGACCTTCACCAAGATAAAGGCAAACTCAGCGACGGGCCTCGGAGGAGGACAGCACGGGACTCTCAGAGATTAGCTGTATATCATGTGCCAGTGTTAAGTCGTAGTTCTGTGTTCCATAAGTGTAATTACTCATCAAGAGAGAAAAAGCATAACAAAGATAGAGTTCCTACCATTATTACCTCCTTTCAAGTATTCAGCTTCCTGAAGATATTATCCACACCGTATCTTTGGTGGAAGATAAAATGCTGCCTAGCCGTGCCCGCCTAATTAATTCGTAGATCTTAGCTGCTGCGAATCCAAAGGAACTATAAAATATAACCTTGTGGCCTTATCTTTGTTGTTGTTCAGCACTGAATTCTATGACACTAAGGCCATTTTCCTAAGTGAAATAACATATCTGAAATAACCAAATATAGTTCTTCCCAAGTTCATCATTTGCTCTACTGGATCAAGGACGGAACTTTAGTATCGCTGCCTGTTAAAGGGTCTTCTCTAGGGATAGCACCTCCTGTCACCAGTGGACAATACTGGAGTCACTGCTTACGCTGACAATGAGGGTGGATGTCTGAACCACAGCATGCAGGTCAGGCTCACAGCGTAACACCTGCAAAGGAGCAATGATTGTAACAGTAAAGAGGCAGTGTCCTCTGTCCTAGCAACCTCTACGTGCAGGGAACCTGGCTTGATCCTCATCCGGGTGTCCCGGTGCCGTGTGTGCTTCCCAGGAAACCCCTAGAGTGGGGAGGAGGGGCGGTCTCCCTCCCATACTGGTATTCTCAGACTCACCACACCAAGTTCAGGGGGACCTGACGGATCACCACCACAGCTGTGTCTCGAATGGAGCTAGGGAGGACAGTTTGGCTAAATCACTTAAGTATAACATATTTTCTTTCCTCCAGAAATGTCCCTGCAAATTCTTGATTTCCCAAAAGGAAGGAAGGAAGTGCAGTGAAGATCATGCTATAAGAAGATAATGAGTTAGAAAATACTCTGAATGTTCGAACGTCTCCTAGGGGATTTTCTAGGTGGGGCTGTGGGACTCTTGCTGTGAACTTGGAGGTTTATGTCAATGGGTACTTCCAAAATTATTGCTCCGAACTGTCCCCTCAGGTGAAACTTATCAACACCAAAAGAACATCAAGACTTAGCAAGTCTGAATTCATTATTTTCTCAACAGATCATCTGTCTGGAGGTCTAGATGCTCAAAACGCTCTCTAAGATTATCTGGTAAGGCGGTTGTCTTTGGAATACAACCAAGAGACAGCCATGTGGAAGAAGACAGAATTGTGACTTTCTAGGAATGGACACTAATGGGCGTTTGATTGATTGATGGCTGGCCTAGTGATGACACTCATACCTGAGAGGCTTCTCTGTAAATGGTGCTGTAAGAATGGTCATTACTTTCTATGAGATCACAATAATAAAGGCTGCAGTTTGTATCCGTAGCACTCCAACAGTCAATTAATGAAAAAGATAAACAACAACAAGCAAGCGTGCTGGTTCTGGCTCAGGAAGTAGAGGGACTGTGATCATTGGAGATGAGCCAGGTTCTGTTGATTTTCATCCCCGGAGACAAATGGTTTAGGATACAACCTAGAGCTCCCAGGTTTGGGGATCTATTTGAGAAAGGTGCTGTGCAGACATTTTTATATCAAGACATCTGTTGCACAAAATAGGCACTTGGGATGTGTTTGTCCAATGTGTGTTCCCACGGGGACAGACGTGCACAGTGGGAACAGAGGTAACATTCATGATTGATTTGAGTGCCGGGCTCTGAGCCAGAAGCTGTATCAACTTTGACACATTTCACTGTGAGGTGGATTTTATTTGGAGAATTTTAAAGATGAGGAAACTGAGGCCCCAGAAGGTTAAATGAGCGTGGCTACTAATTCAGTGACCAGCTGGGATTGGAGCCCAGATTGGCCCAATGTCCAAGTCATTGGGTTTCCCCAAGCCTGTATTCTCTCTCCGTAGGGTCATCTTGATTCATCCTGGGTTCACGTTAAGAATACTACTACTACCAAGGGTATAGAACAAAAATCATGAGCTTCACTTAAGTTGCCCCGGTTTCTGGGCATTTGGTTTTATGAGTTTTCCAGGGTGTCTGCAGAAAGTGACGCATGGTCAGGCGTGCGAGTCTCTCTCCATCACATCTCCCTTTGCTGCCGTGTCCACTGCTCCGTCCCTCTCCACTGCTCTCCCTCCTGGCTTCTGCTGTGTAGTCCAGTATCAATAGTGATAAATAATAAATCATCAATCCATTTCTACACGGCATTAGTCTCCCACCTTCCTCATGATGGAGGAATAGCTTAGCATCTGTGTTCCTGTCACAAGGGGCAAGGGTCTCAGTGTCATCCCATAGGAGCCGGCTCTAGGGAGGCTGGTCTTCTGGGGCCTTGGATGAATTTATATAAACATGCATATATATTATTTTTATTAGCAGACAAAATGCAAATACATATTGCGCGACAGTCTTTTCCATTTCTAACTGGTGCTATTGTTGGTTTCCTTTAAAATTCAGCCTAGTCATTCATTCGGCTAATGTTTACTGGGTCTGACTGGATGCCACAAACTGTGCTGAGTTTTGGAGCATGAAGGTGAACAGCCGGAGTCCAAATTCTGTTAGGTCCTATAAGCTTAGAGGAGTGACAGAGGTTTTCTCAAGGAATCCTAACAGAGATGACAGTTTGAAGGGATATTAACTGGAGGAGGAACACCAGGTCCTGCTTGGAGTAGCAGAAAAGACGTCTCGGAGAACACAGCAGAAGGCTCCGTGCAGCTGAGCAGGAGGGGGCAGGTGGAAGGGTCAGGGACACTGTATCTGGAACCACTTGTGACTTGGAAATGCTTCTATGTGAAGGGCCAGGTGGGAATGGTGGAAGGTTGGAGAGAGATGCAGAGGCCAAATGCTTAGGGATCTGTCAAGATTAACCAGCTTGAGAGAGGTGATCAAGATGTTTTGAGCAAAACAGTGACCGAAGATCAGGTTTCCACAGATGATTATCGAGGAAGCAGGACCAGGACAGACAGGGAATGATAAGGCTAGAAACAGGGGGAGTCAGATAATAGCCTTGGCGCAAGTCCAGGTAAGAGATGATAAAGTCTTGAAGAATAGCAGCAGCAGGGGGAAACGGCACAGGAAGAGAGATTGAAAGGAAGAATGAAGATGGTGTGGTGATTATTTTCTTATGGAGAGCAACAGAGTGGAAAGAATATAGGATAATCGTGCATTATTGGCTTGAGCACTGGGAAGCAATTTCATTGTAAAAACTGAAGTCACTAATTTATAACATAAGTCTATACACTAGTGTGTTGCAAATACAACACAAATATAGCATACAAGAAGAAAAAAAAACTCTTAAAAGTTTGGTTCCATACATAGTTTCTGAAGTCACGTATGCCACAAAGGGCCATAATTTTCACTAGGAGAAAAAGCACATTTTGGGGGTGGTGTGTGAGATGCTAATACAAAATGTGTGTTGAATTTTAGATTAGTTTTTTAATGGTAAATCAACTGACTCTTTTTAAAAAATTTTTTTTATTTTTAAATTTAATTTTTGCAATCAAATTAATTATTTTTTTAATTTCACACAAAGAACACAGTTTAACAAAACAAATAGTACTTTATCTTTGACTTTCTCTTTTAATCATTCTATGGGAATTTTAATCCTACTATATATATATTTAATTTTCAAGAGCTCTTCCTCATTCTCTGAAAATTCTTCACATCGGTTTCTTTCCCATGGATGCAATATTATCTCCTATCTCCAAGGATACAAAGGATAGTTTATAGAATTCTATGCTTTGAATTATCTTAGTGTTCCTGAAATTTTATTTATTTTTGCTCTTTTAGATTTAATGGTTTCTTGCAACTGTCTAGCCATCCTTGCTTTCCAGTCATTTTTACAAACGAGGCACTGATTAAGTGGGCCTGGCGGGGCTTGCCAGTGGGGGAAAAAGACCTCAGCATGGGCCCAAGGCAACTGGCAGGTGGCTCAGGACAGGGAGGGAGCCTGGGAGGCTTAAATGCTCTACAGACTCTCTCACCAGACCTTCTTTTGAGCATCACTCTGAACCGCAGCCTTCCTGGGCACCTGGGGTTCTATATCCTGAGGATTTCCAGAACTTCACCCTTAGGAGGCACTTAGAGTCCAGCTTCCTGCATTTAATATGATTTCCACTCACTTGTCATCGAAAATATGTTGACATATTTTCTGTTGTAATCTTTTCTCTATTCTTATGTTCCTTGCAGGTTTGTACCTTTTACAAGGTTGGTGGAACTTGGTTGGGTAGCAGAGATGAACCTACAGGCTCAATCTACCATCTGTAGCTAGAAATCTTCAGCTGATTCTAGATGGCTCATTGACCAAGATGACCAATGCTGATGCCCTTGCGTCTTAAATATCCTTGAAGGGCCCTGTTTTAATTCCCTGTTCCACTCTGTACTCTTAATTTGGAACAGGTGAGCTTCTCAGGGGCCTGGTTTCTTTGCAGGACAGGGACCCAGTTTAACGATGTGATCCAGTATTGGAGAGACAAGTGAGCCAGGGTAGAAAATTCAGGTATCTTCTCTGCTTCAGTTTTCCCTTTGGGGATAAATATTACTATTTGTTTCTATTGTACAAGAATGCTCTGCAGCCAGAACAAGATATTTTGGGTGAATTATGCTTTGAGGTCCTAGGAAGAACAATCAACTAATGAATTCAGGGTATTTCTTTCTGCTAGTAGAAGTGGCTCATTTGACAACTGAAGAAATGAAAGTGCAGAGAGGGTAAGTGACTTGCCTAAAGGCACACCACAGCTAATTGGAAGCCAAATTGGAACTAAGCGCCAAATTTTTTGCCTCTGGCTAGTGGTGTTTCCAGTAATGTTCTGGTGGTTTTACTACCCCTCACCCCAGACATTGAATTTTATTTCTGAAATACTTTCACTTACAAAATCCTGAGAGTCTGAATTTTTTCAGCCAATTCTTATGTCACCCAGAAGGCATTTTTAGCTGTTTCTGCTGTCTTGATCTCTGAAGGAAGGAAGTGCCCGTGATATGCTTTAGAACTGGGATACAAAGAGAAACTTTCTCTTACTTACGCTGACAAGGTACGGAACTGCCAACTGTGATTCCTGCCATTAGCAGCCACCTCCCTGCTGAGATCCATGTTCAGCGTCAATGTGTCTGGCAAAATGCCGATCTTCACCACAACCCTTGCCCTGGCTCACTCGGGTAACAGCTGCCTAACCACGACATTTGGTACAAGCAAGACAAGCATTGGGAGGAATTCATCGAATAGGAGGTGGTGCCACCAGCGAGGAGCTCAGAACACAGAACGCGACAATCTCCCAGAAATGGGTGAATTTAACCCACTGACTGAGCTACATCGTTTTTTAGGCAGACAGGTTTCTTCCAAGAGGATGGTGTGTGCCATGTCTAAGCTGAGTGTTCCAAGTGGCAATATATGTGCAGTCTAATGGATTAACTTCCTCCTGGGCTGTAAGTGAGTTTGTGGGTCCTCAACAGTCCCTGTCAGAGGCACCAGATACAAGAAAGGAGAGGGCTGGGAGTTCGGCCCTGTGTGGGCTTTCTTGGACTGCCATGTGTTTTTAATCCAGGAGGAATGTTACTATGGATAACCCAGCGGCTTGTCGATTGGACAGCGGCCATCTGGGTCACTTGATGATCAGGGCATGTGCTTACTGCAAAGATCTTTGCTCCTTGGAACAGCTGTCCATCTGTGGAAGCTGTCATTTGAGCTGGCGAGCCGGAGGGCTCAGAAATAAGGAGGTGATGTTGCTTCAGGGACCTGGCACGTTACGAGACACACAGCCGATTGTGGGAGCGGAGCCACAACCTGCAAGTGCTGTGTTTTGTATGGGAGTCATCTGCCATGGCTGAGCTATTTCCTGAGAGGGGAATGCGAAGTTGGGGGTCTACAATCTTCAAGCATTGGCTGATTCTGTTGTCTCACACAACCGACTCTGCTCACATCAAAGCCATCTCCTTGCCAGGGCTAATGTGACTTTTCTGAGCATCGAGGGGGACCTTTCTCATTGCGTGTTCCAGCCAGCATATCACCCACAGTCAGAAGTAGCTACTTGGCCATTTCAGGCTTTGATGCGTGTTAGAAAAGCAGGCGTGCTACTCACACTTGCCCTCCCTTGTAGACAGTGGAATGCTTTATCTAGATGTGTTTATTTCTGGAAGCACCAGTGTATTTTACAGTCACATAAAACCTGGAAATTGCTGTTTAGCAAATGTAGCAAAATGTAGTTGCATGTTAGAAACAGAAATATGATCTTCACGCCAACCCTTCCCTCCGCTACCCGTTGTCTTGAGTCGGAGGTTCAAAATGGAGTTTCCTGGAAAAGTCCTGAAGACACACTCCTCCTGTTTAGATTGTGGTCAGAGCAAGCCGAGGGGCATTTAAAACTGCGATAGAGAGGATCTGAATACCTCACGAATTTCTCCCTAAACAATAAACACAGAACTTTAAAAATGTGAGAGCAGCCTGGCCTGTGGTAGCGCAGTGGATAAAGTGTCGACCTGGGAACACTGAGGTCGCCAGTTCAAAACCCTGCACTGGTCTGGTCAAGGCACATATGGGAGTTGATGCTTCCAGCTCCTACCCCCTTTCTCTCTGTCTCTCTCTCTCTCTCTCTCTCTCTCTCTCACTCTGTGTCTCCTCTCTAAAATGAATAAAATAAAAATAAAATTTAAAAAAAATGTGAGAGCAAATGTCATTTCTGGCCTAATTTTCAGAGAATGTGTTGTTAACAATGAAAAATCCCCAGAGAGGTTTACAACTGAGTTCCTCAAATAAGCCAAAGTAGTTCCTTCCAGAGACTCCATGCAGTGTCTGAATAAACTCCTTGGAAGTCTTTTCAAAATCAGTGTGGATCGTGGGTCCCTGGAAAACCCCCAGAGATTGGGTGATGGCAGCTAATGACTTTTTTTTTCTTTCTGAAGATGACTTTCCTTTTCTTTCTGGGCTGTAGTTTCAGCTGTGCCGAGATAATTGTTTTTGCCTTGTGAGTGTGTTTTGAAGACCATGAACATTTTTCTCCCCTAAAAACGCTGCCGTATCTCTAGGTTCTTCGCAAAGGGACCGTAGCTTAGTAGTCGTATCCACTAAGGTGTGTTCTCTGGTGAAGATCATTAAGACGTTCAGGAACTCACTCTTGTGCACACGCATGGACGCTTCCTGCCTCCGTTTCTACTGAGGGATGTAGATGGCAAAGAAAACGAGGCAGCGTCTCCTACCTCCCGCTCGCCGCTACCCCCTGCCCGCGGCCGGCTGTACAAGGAACAGGAAGGGGGACTCGTCCCGCCATTCTGGATCCTATCCACCAGTTTGAGATAATAAAAAGGAGAGAGAGGGAGAGGGAGGTGGTCAAATTGGTAAAGAGATGGTCTATGGAGACGGTGTTGTCATGCCGAATCCATTCCTCTGGCCAAACCAGCGGGGACTCTGTCCCATGTCCACACCCAGTGAGGGAACCCCGGGGGATTTGGAACTGTGTGTCCTGTAGGTGGGACTCAGGGAGACATGATCCCGCCTCAGCAAAGCTAACGCTGGCGGACTGTGGGCTCAGGTCTCCTTTCCGCCTGGCGTCTGGAGGGAGAAGGTGACAGCCTGGAGGGGTGGTGTCAGGGGCCAAAGAAAGGCTGCTGTACTGGACAGGCTGTCAGGGCAGGTGGTGTGTGAGTGTCCCAGGGCTGGCCATGGGGACAGCGAGTGGGACTGGGTTCCACGTGGTCCTATCCCAAAGGACCTCTTGGAGGGTCTGGGACCTCAGCAGACAGAAGCTGCAGATGGGCTGTATGCCCGGGAGCAGCGAGGCCTCATGAGGAAGCCTCAGAAGCCAGTCTGCCCAGAGTCACGGGAACTCTGACAGGAGCGGGGGAGGACTCAGCTGAAAAAAATTTCTTTGTTTGTGTGTGAGTCCTAAAGGGACTCGTAGGACTTTCAGTGACTTAAAAATGTGCAAAAAATTCTCGCTGGAGTTTTCATCCAGGGGCTGGGGAGCGTGACAGCCACCAGCACAGTTGTGGCAGGCTGTGCAGCAAACACAAAGAAGCCTTGTGACTGTGTCACCAATGATATTCGCTCAGCATATTAGATGCACCGTGCAACCCCAGGCTCAGGGTGGATAGGAAGTTAGCAAAGGAAGTTTCTGAGAGGAACTGCAGACCACATTTCACTCCAACCGACCGAGGCTTAGCCGTGATCCCTGAGTCCTGCTTTCTGACTCAGAACTGGAAGACCAGCTGTGCTTCTGGCTTTCCCCATGATGCCGTGGGCTCCCCAGCGTGTCCTGGGGCAGACTGGAGACACCCTGATTCTGTCCGGCTCCCAGCTTCCCTCCACCCTCCACTCTCCCCTTCTAGTTTGAGGTGAAGGAATTGCAAATGGGGAGTGATCTAGAGGTGTTGCTGGATGTGTAGCAATTCAATACAGAAAATAGATGGTGGTGTCAACGCTGTCCTGGAGAAACAAAGTGAAGGTTTCCGGCCCTCCCGACAGGCAGCGTGGAATGACAAAGAATGTTTTGGGAAGAGATGGTAGGCTTCTCCTTTGTGTCTTTCTCTAGCTCCTCTCTGGGGTCTCCAAACACCCAGGGCTGTTTGCTCAGCTGTGTTTTCCTTTGATTCTGAGGAACGTTTTCTCCAACTGAAGCAAAGCCCGCAACTGCAGCCCCAGCATGGGGAATTGGAAGGCAAAGTACGCCGCTGGTGCAGCCAGGCAGGCAAACCAAGGCTGGGAGGGACGTCTGTCCAGCCCTGGCCCTTCGCACCAGTGATCTCTAGCACTCAATAGGGGAGAGGGGACACACTGCCATGTGAGGTTATAAAAGGCAGAATGCCAGAAACAGGAAAGATACACATAAAGAATGTCTTGCTCTCAAACATCAGACCTGCAACAAGTTTGGATTTCTTTTGCCATATGAATGCTTTTCTTTCTTTCTTTCTTTCCTGGGAGCTGAAGCTGACCCTGTGAGGCCATATTTTCCCATCTTCACTCTAAAGGCAATCTGCTTCATAGCCCTCCCCCTCCCCCTGAGGGTTGAGATGACTTTTTCATGCATTTGACTGGTGCACACCAGGAGTCCTTGCCAGGAAAGAACAGAGGTAGGGATGAATGAGCTTTCAGGTAGGAACTTATGCCCACCTCTGCTCTTTCCGAGGTGTGGGGAAATGGAGGAAAGAATAAATAAATAAAATGGAAAGTGTTGGGCAGATAAAATATATTATGCTCACTTGGTTAAAGATGGCGCTGACCACGTGCAAGTTTTAAGAGTAAACTTTTCCCCACACCTGTGACTAATTGGATGACTTGTGGTGGTGCACTCTCATGAGGAATCCTCCCAGTATGCCTCAGATAAGTGACTTTGTATCAGACACTTCCTTGTTTGTAGATTGGATTAAAGGTTTGGATTCTACACTATAAAGTGGGGCAGACCAGGAGCTTGCTCTCTCTCGGTTCCTGAGGTTGGTATTAGAGAGGAGAGCAGAGTAAGGCCATGTGGAGGAGAGGAGAAGCAGCCAAGATGGCAGAGTGCTGAGGAAGAAGCCAGTTTGTGCAAAGTTTGTGTAGAGAGAAGGAGATGGGAAACAGAGGTGAATAAGTCTGGTGAGCTAGAAGCCTTTGATGCTAGGAAACTCGGATAAGTCAGTAGCTTTGTGAACACTGAATGAGTGGGTTTTGGAGCCAAGTGTGTGTTTTTACTTGCCCGCCGGGTGCAAGTTAGAATTAAAGCTGATGGCTCACCAGTTCTTGGCTCCTGTGTTTCATTACCAACTGTTCGAATCTAATGCGAACCTGCGTGGGTCGGGCTGCTGTGATAGTGGCCTCGGCTATTGACTTTACAAGGCTGAACAAAACTAAGCATCTAAGCTGCACTGGCCAGGCGGCTGTGATGGTGGCCACGACTACTGGTTTTACAGGAAGGAAGTGAACAACTGTGTTTGTTTCCTCTCCTACTTCACCTTCGACCGTGGAGTGCTTGAATCTAGGGCTCTGGGGCCTGAGACTCCCCTGAAATTCAGCTCTGCCAGTCAACAGCATGTGACTGTGGCCACTTTCTTTCATCTCTCTCTGTCTCCATTTCTGCTTCAATAACATGAGGATAAAAATAATATTGACTTCATAGAGTTGTTGTGAGCTAACTAACACACAGAGGATGCCTGGTGCATCCTTGGTGTTATATATTTGTTAACTGCTTTTATTGCCTCATTTTCTACTAATTGTTTGGGTCTGCAGAGATCTGAGCTGGGAAGAGATAATGTAAAGCCAGTGGCCAGGGCCACCATCACAGCCGCCTGGCTCATGCAGGTTCACATTTGATTCGGACAGATGGTAATGAAACAATGAAGCCAAGAACTGGTGAGCCATCAGCTTTAATTCTAGCTTGTACCCGGTGGGCAAGAAAAACACACACTGGGCTCCAAAACCCACTCATTCAGTGCTCACAAAGCTACTGACTTATCCGAGTTTCCTAGAATCAAAGGCTTCTAGCTCACCACTTATTCACCTCTGTTCCCCATCTCCTTCTCCAGCACAAACTCTGCTCAAACTGGCTTCTCCCTCAGCACTTCTTGGCTTCTCCCTCAGCACTTCTTGGCTGCTTCTCCCTCCATCTTGGCTGCTTCTCCTGGCCTCCTCTACGTGGCCTTTCTCTGCTCTGCTCTCTAATGCTAACCTCAGGAACCGAGAGACAGGGCAAGCTCCCGGTCTGCCCCACTTTATAGTGTAGAATCCAAACCTTTAATCCAATCTACAAACAAGGAAGTGTCTGATACAAAGTCACTTATCTGAGGCATAATGGGAGGATTCCCCATGAGAGTGCACCACCCCACATCATCCAATCAGTCAAGGGTGTGGGGAAAAGCTTACTCTTAAAACTTGCACGTGGTCAGCGCCATCTTTAACAAAGTGAGCATAATATATTTCATCTGCCCAACAAGATAATGCCAAGAAAAATCAGGTTCAACCGCCAGTGGGCTATTTATTTGTGATTTGTAGCAACACTATATCCCAACCACACTTATATTTCTAGCCATGTTGTCAGTCAAATAAGTTTATAAATATGATATATATGTTTGCTTGCTTATAGTTTGCATCAGGTATGGGGGACAGGCTGTAAGCAGGCAGGGTCCTTGTAGCCTAAGGCTTAGTTTTAAGACTAAGCCTTTCCCACCCTTTTAATAAAAAGATCCAGCTTTTCCTCACACCCTTGACTGTTGGATCATGTGGGGTGGTACACTCTCATTAGGAATGCCATTTATGCCTCAGATAAGTGACTTTGTATCAGAGACTTCCTGGTTTGTAGATTGGATTAAAGGTTTTGTTTTTTTTTGACTTTGTATTTTTTTTTTTTCCAAACCTCTTCTTCTTTCTTTCTTTATTGTTTTAAAAGGACAGAGGGAGAGTCAGAGAGAGGCATACATAGGGACAGACAGACGGGAACGGAGAGAGGTGAGAAGCATCAATCATCAGTTTTTCATTTCCATTGCGACACCTTAGTTGTTCATTGATTGCTTTCTCACATGTGCCTTGACCTCGGGCCTTCAGCAGACCGAGCCACCCCTTGCTAGACCCAGCGACCTTGGGTCCAACCTGACGAGCTTTTGCTCAAGCCAGATGGGCTCGCACTCAAGCTGGTGAGCTCCGGGTCTCAAACCTGGGTCTTCCGTATCCCAGTCCGACGCTCTATCCACTGTGCCACCGCTTGGTCAGGCTTTTTTGACTTTTTATAAAAATTAATTTTAATTGGGTAACATTAATAAATCAGGGTAAATATGTTCAAAGAAAACATCTCCAGGTTATTATATTATTCAATTATGTTGCATACCCATCACCCAAAGTCAAATTGTCCTCCATCACCTTCTATCTGGTTTTCTTTGTGCCCCGCCCCTCCTCCCTCTCCCTCCCTCTCCTCCCTCCCCCACCCTGTAACCACCACACTCTTGTCCATGTCTCATAGTCTCGCTTTTATGTCCCACCTATGTATGAAATCATGTTGTTCTCAGCTTATTTCTGTTTTACTTATTTCACTCCGTATAATTTTATCAACGTCCATCCATTTTGTTGTAAATGATCCGATGTCATCATTTCTTATGGCTGAGTAGTATTCCATAGTATATATGTACCAAAGCTTTTTAATCCACTTGTCCTCTGACGGACACTTGGGCTGTTTCCAGATCTTCGCTATTGTGAACAATGCTGCCACGAACATGGGGGCACATTTCTTCTTTTCGAACAGTGCTATGGTGTTCTTAGGGTATATTCCTAAAAGTGGGATAGCTGGGTCAAAAGGCAGTTCGACTTTTAATTTTTTGAGGAATCTCTGTACTGTTTTCCATAGTGGCTGCACCAGTCTGCATTCCCACCAGCAGTGCAGGAGGGTTCCCTTTTCTCCACATCCTCGTCAGCACTTATTCTGTGTTGTTTTGCTGATGAGCGCCATTCTGACTGGTGTGAGGTGATATCTCATTGTGGTTTTAATTTGCATTTCTCTAATGATTAGTGATGTTGAGCATTTTTTCATATGCTTATTGGCCATCTGTATGTCTTCTTTAGAGAAATTTCTATTCATTTCTTTGGCTCATTTTTTGATTGGATTGTTTGTCCTCCTGGTGTTGAGTTTTATAAGTTCTTTATAAATTTTGGTTATTAATCCCTTATCAGACATGTTGTCGAATATGTTCTCCCATTGTGTGGTTTGTCTTTTTATTCTGTTCTTATTGTCTTTAGCTGTGCAAAAACTTTTTAGTTTGATATAGTCCCATTTGTTTATTTCATTTGCCCGTGGAGATAAATCAGCAAATATATGGCTGCTACAGATGTCAGAGAGCTTGCTGCCTATGCTTCCTTCTAAGATGCTTATGGTTTCACGGCTTACATTTAAGTCTTTTATTCATTTTGAGTTTGTTTTTGTGAATGATGTAAGTTGATGGTCTAGTTTCATTTTTTTGCAGGTAGATGTCCAGTTTTCCCAACACCATTTGTTAAAGAGGCTGTCTTTACTCCATTGTATGTTCTTTCCTCCTTTGTCAAATATCAGTTGTCCATAAAGCTGTGGGTTTATTTCTGGGTTCTCTGTTTTGTTCCATTGATCTATGTGCCTGTTCTTATGCCAGTACCAGGCTGTCTTGAGTACAATGGCCTTGTAGTATACCTTGATATCTGGAAGAGTGATACCTCTTGCTTTATTATTTTTTTTATAAGATTGCTGAGGCTATTCGTGATCTTTTTTGGTTCCATATAAATTTTTGGAATATGTGTTCTATATCTTTGAAGTATGTCATTGGTATTTTAATTGGTATTGCATTGAATTTATAAATTGCTTTGGGTAATATAGCCATTTTAATGATGTTTATTCTTCCTAGCCATGAGCACGGTATATGCTTCCACTTGTTTGTATCTTCCTTGATTTCTTTTATCAATGTTTTATAATTTTCCGAGTACAAGTCCTTAACCCCTTGGTTAAATTTACTCCTAGGTACTTTATTTTTTTTGGTTGCAATAGTGAAGGAGATTGTTTCCTTAATTTCTTTTGCTGACAGTTCATTTTTGGTATATAAAAATGCCTCCGATCTCTGAGTATTAATTTTATATCCTGCCACCTTGCTGAATTCATTTATCAGGTCCAGTAATTTTTTGACTGAGACTTTAGAGTTTTCTATATACAATATCATATCATCTGCAAATAATGACAGTTTTACTTCTTCTTTTCCAATTTGGATGCCTTTTATTTCTTCTTCTTGTCTGATTGCTGTAGCTAGGACTTCCAGAACTATGTTGAATAAAAGTGGTGAAAGGGGGCACTCCTGCCTGGTTCCTGATCTTAAGGGGATTGCTTTTCATTTTTGTCCATTTAGTATGATGTTTGCTGTGGGTTTGTCATAGATGGCCTATATCATGTTAAGGAATGTTCCCTGTATTCCCACTTTGCTGAGAGTTTTGAGCATGAATGGGTGCTGGATTTTATCAAATGCTTTTTCTGCATCTATTGAAATTATCATGTGATTTTTATCCATTTGTTTATGTGATGAATCACATTGATTGATTTGTGAATATTGAACCAGCCTTGCCTCTCCAGAATAAATCCCACTTGATCATGGTGTATGATTTTTTTCATATATTGCTGGATCCGGTTGGCTTATATTTTGTTGAGAATTTTAGCATCTAAATTCATCAGGAATATTGGCATATAATTTTCTTTCTTTGTGTTGTCTTTGCCTGGTTTCGGGATCACAATTATGCTTGCCTCATAAAAGGAGTTTGGAGGTCTTCTTTCCTCTTGAATTTTATGAAATAGCTTGAGGAGAATAGGAGTTAATTCTTCTTGGAATTTTTGATAGAATTCACTTGTGAAGCCATCAGGCCCAGGACTTTTCTTTGTTGGGAGTTTTTTGATAACTGTTTCTATCTCATTTGTTGTAATTGGTCTGTTTAGGTGTTCTGATACTTCCAGATTGATTTTTGGAAGATTATATGATTCAAGAAATTTGTCCATTTCACCTAGGTTGTCTAATTTTTTGGCATAGAGTTCTTCATAGTATTTTCTTACAACACTTTGTATTTCTGTTGTGTCAGTTGTTATTTCTCCACTCTCATTTCTAATTTTATTTATTTGATTCCTCTCTCTTCTTTTCTTGGTGAGTATAGTTATAGGTTCATCGATCTTGTTTACCTTTTCAAAGAACCAGCTCCTGGTTTCATTGATCCTCTGTATCATTTCGTTAGCCTCTATGACATTTATTTCTGCTCTGATCTTTATTATTTCATTCCTTCTACTAGTCTTGGGCTTTATTTGCTGCTGTTTTTCTAGTTATTTTAGATGCAGGGTCAGGTTGCTTATTTGAGTTTTTTCTAGCTTCTCATGGTATGCCTGTAGTACTATGAACTTCCCTCTCAGTACTGCTCTGGCTGTGTCCCATAAATTTTGAGTTGATGTATGTTCATTATCATTCATTTTAGAAAATTTTTTATTTCTTCTTTGATCTCATTGTTAATCCATTCATTACTCAATAACATGCTATTTAGTTTCCAAGTGTTTGAGTATTTTTCAGTTTTTCTTTTGTGGTTAATTTCTAGTTTCATGGCATTGTGATCAGAGAAAATGCTTGATATGATTTCAATCTTCTTAAATTTGTTGAGACCATTTTTGTGTCCTAACATGTGGTCTATCCTAGAGAATGTACCATGAGCACTTGAAAAGAATGTATATTCTACTGCTTTAGGGTGAAAAGTTCTGAAGATATCTATTAAATCAAGTTGATCTTCCTTTAAGTCTGCTGTTTCTTCATTAATTTTCTTTCTTGAGGATCTATTCAGTGGTGTTAGTGGGGTATTGAAATCCCCTACTATGATAGTATTGCTGTTCATCTCGCCCTTTATATCCGTCAAAGTCTGCTTTATGTATGTCGGGGCTCCTATGTTTGGTGTGTAGATATTTATAATGGTTATATCTTCCTGTTGAATTGTTCCCTTTATCATTATGTAGTGTCCTCCTTTATCTCTTACTACAGCCTTTGTTTTACAGTCCATTGTGAGATATAAGTACTGCTAACCCGTTTTTTTTTTCATTTCCATTTGCATGAAATATTTTTTCCATACTTTTACCTTCAATCTATGTGCATTTTTTGTTTTAAGGTGTGTCTCTTGTAGACAGCATATGTATGGGTCGTGTTTCTTTATCCATGCAGCTACCCTATGTCTTTTGATTGGATCATTTAATACCTTTACATTTAAGGTTATTATTGATATGTAGTTGTTTATTGACATTTTATTCTTTAAAGCTGTATTCTTCTTTTGCTATATTCTTTTCTCCCTTTGAACTGTTCACAACAGGCCCCTTAGCATCTCTTGCAGAATTGGTTTGGTTTTAATGAATTCCTTGAGGCTTTCTTTGTCTGGGAAGCTCTTTATTTCTCCTTCAATTTTAAACGTTAGCCTTGCTGGATAGAGTAGTCTTGGTTGTAAGTTCTTGTTCTGTATTACTTTGAATATATCTTGTCATTCCCTTCTGGCTTCAATTGTTTCTGTTGAGAAGTCAGATGTCATCCTTATGGGGGCTCCTTTGTAGGTGATAGCCTTTTTTTCTCTAGCAGCTTTTAAAATTTTCTCTTTATCCCTTAGCTTTGGTATTTTAACTATGATGTGTCTTGGTGTAGATTTCTTTGGGTTTCTCTTTAATGGAGTTCTCTGTGCTTCTTGAACGTGTGAAACGTTTTCAAGCCTTAATATAGGGAAGTTTTCAGCTATGATTTGATTGAAAAAAGTTTCTATTCCTTGTTCTTTCTCTTCTACTTCGGGAACCCCTATGATGCATATGTTATTTCTCTTCATGTTTACACAGAGCTCCCTTAGAGTTTCCTCACATTTTTTGAGTCTCTTTTCTTTTTTCTGCTCTGCTTCTGTGCCTTTGTTTATTTTGTCCTCTAACTCGCTGATTCTATCCTCAGCTTCATCCATCCTGCTTTTAATTCCTTCCATTGTGGTCTTCAGTTCTGATACTGTATTTTTCATTTCTGTCTGATTCTTTTATTATTTCAATTTCCTTCTATACTTATTATCTCTTTATTCAGGTGCTCGTAATTACTATCCATTGTTGCTCTAAGCTTTTTGAACATCCTAACTATCATTATTTTAAACTCTGCATCTGGTAATTTGGTTATATCTCGTTCGTTTAGGTCCTTCTCTGGGGATTTCTCCTGATTCATTTGGGTTTCATTTCTCTGCCTGCCCATTTTGTCTGTGTATAAGAAGGGTGTGACCACTGGAGTCCAATGGGTGTTGCCTCTGTGTTCCCTAGGTGTGATCTGTCTGCAGGCGGCCACCACCTCTGCCGCTGCCTAGGGCGGTTGGGTATGGGCGTTGCCGGCGCCGGCCCACTGTGGTTGTTGCTGTGATTTCCGCCTCTCCTCCGTGGGATGGGCTGTGTTCTCGTGCCCGACTCTACAAGCCTCAGCCTATCTGGGCCTTCGCCTCGCCCCCACAGGTGGGGTTGCACACCGCACTCAAGCCACAAGCCTCAGCACCAAGGGTAGGGGTGAGCACCTTTGCTCAGCTGCGGACCCCACCTGTTCCCGGGCTTCCACCCAGCCCCCGTGGTCAGAGCCTTTTCACCGCGGTTTCTCGGGTCGGGTGGGGCTGCTGGTCTGCACTCAGCTGTGAGACTCCACCTGTTCCCGGGCTTTAGCCCCGCCCCCGCGGTCAGGGCCGGCTCATACAGGGTCGCAAACTTTGGAGGCCAGGTGATGCTGCGTGCCCATGGGCCCTCCTCTGCAGCAGATCTCTGCCCATTCCTGGCCTCCCGCTTTTCCCCTGCAGGTGTGGCTGCAGGCGGGCCTGCAGCTGCTGGACCGCTTTTGCGTGTCCCCTCTACCCCTGCTGGGCTAGACTGAGGTCACACTGACTGGGCCTCCACCCCCGCTAACAGAACCGCATTTCCGAGTCCTGCTGCCCCCATCCCTCCAGCAAGCCCTCAGCATTATGAGTAGGGGCACTGCAGCTCAGACCCTAACACTCCATACTGTAGTCCTGGAATCTCCCTCCTTCTAAGCAGCTCTGCTCTAAGTGCTGCGGAAGAGCTTGTTTGGCTGGTGTCCTATCTCCCTTTGCTGGTAGTTCTAGTGGAAATATTTGTTTTCGATTAGGGAAGTGACTCAACCCAGGGGTTAGGGTGGCTGCCCCTCAGAGTGTTTCTCCCTGTGCCTTCCAGTCCACACTCTCTTCCCGCTGCTCTGGTCCTCTCCTCTGTCCCTATTCCCTGGATCCCTGGGTGAGTGGTTGTGAGAGAGGTTTTCTGCGCTGTCCCTTTAAGAAGAATCCTGGGTCTGAGAAAACTGTCTGTTTCTCACAAACAGTATCCTCACTTGTTTCACAGCTCAATACTGTCCAAACGCCTCTTCTAGGCTCTGGGGATGCAGGCTGGGGCTTTGTTCCTGGGACCCAGGTCCTTCCCTCTCCGCTAAACTCTCTTCCCGCCACGCGAGTCTCTCCGGGCTGCCTTTCGCTCCGGGGAGCTGGGCAGCCCTTTCCATGTTTTTGCTTTTCCTACCAGTCTCAATGTGGCTTCTTCAGTATTCCTTGGTTGAAGAGTCCACTTAGTTTAGTTCATAGTTGGTTTGTCCAGATGATGGTTCTTAAAATTGAGTTATAATCCATTTTGGTCTGGAAGTTGGAAGTTGGTACATCCACCTACTCCATCGCCATCTTGCCGTCTCCTGGATTAAAGGTTTTGATTTCTACACCGTAAAATGGGGCAGAAGAGACCATGCTGAAGAAGAGCAGAGAAAGGCCTTGTGGAGGAGAAGAGAAGCATCCAAGATGGTAGAGTGTTGAAAAAGAAGCCAATTTGTGCAGAGTTTGTACAGAAAGAAGGAGATGGGAAACAGAGGTGAATAAGGCTGGTGAGGTAGAAACCTTTGATTCTAGGAAACTCAGATAAGCCAGTGGCTTTGGGAGCCCTGAATGGAAAGGCAAGTGTTTTCCCACTGTGTGTATTTCTTGCCCGCCGGGTACAAGCTAGGATTAAAGGTAATGGCCCATCAGTTCTTGGCTCCGTTGTTTCATTACTGTCTGTCCAAATCAAATTCGAACCTGCACGAGCCAGTCGGCTGTGATGGTGGCCGCAGCTACTGACCTTACACACTTTTTTTAAAGATAGCATTAGAGGCTTGGTTACAATAATGTTGATGAGAACGAGAATTTTTTTTCCTCTTATTTATTCATGCACCTGTGATTGTTTCACTTATTGATTATTTATTTGAATTAGGGTACAAGGTAATTTACAAACCTGTGGAGAGCAGAGAACTTTTCCCTTAAGGAATCTACAAGCGTTAGTTTAATGGTATAAATCATTAACATCTAATGAGAATGACGATGTCTGGATTACTCTGTTAAATCCCCATAAAGTAAACAAATCATTAATAAATGGCCTAGGAAAAGAATTCAGTTTCTATACTAGAACACTGGTGTTCCTAGCAATACATATATGTGCCATCAGTCTTCAGGCTATAGATGTGGTCATAGACCTCTTTTTGTCTTTACCAATATCTCTCTTTGAAATTACCTGGCATCTTTCCTTCTCTTGTGAACAGAAGCTCCCTGGTTCAAGCTGTGATCAAACCCTTTCACCTCAGATCAGTCAATAAACATCCACTGAGTGCTGGCTAGGACCGAAACACTCGAAGTCAAAACAGTTTATGTTTTATAAATTACATGGATACCAACCGTAATTTTCAGTTTCATTTTTGGATGTATTTAACTTACAAACTATGCCTTTTCATGGGTCACTGGGGTTTTCCTAAGATGTATGAAGTATGCAGTCGCTATTCAAAATAATAACTGTAACAAAGGACAGCTTCTCTCCTGAATATTAGAGAAACATTTTACTGCAAGGAAGATAGTACATTTTTGACTTGGTTCTTCCCATGGGCTCAGAGAAGGCTCACACCTTCAAGGTTTTTGAACTGTTAGCAAAGTTTTCTCAGGCCTTCCAATATACTTCACACAGGCCCCTAATGCTGATATGCCGATGGTAACTGAAGATGTCCAATAACTGGAAATCTCATGGGACAATCTCAGACTCTGAAGAGAGAACTTATTCTTTGACCTGAATCAGCCACTTCCTTCTCTGGGCCACAGTTTTCCCATGGTAAAAAAGAGAAGTTCATCATGGTGAAAATTAAACGGCCTTCAAGGTCCTTCCCGCATTAAATGACTAAGGTTCTAAATGTGCGTCCTCCGTATGGAGCCACGAGCCCCACGTGGCTCTCCTGCACTTGAAACGTGGCCAGCACACCCGAGATGTGCTCTGAGTGTCAAACTCACCAGATTTTGAGCTAGTACCTAAAAATGCAAACTATTCTGGCTACATTGGGTTAAAATATTGTTAAAATGAACTTCACCCATGATTTTAGTATGGCTACAGGAAATCTAAAACAGCTTTCATGGCCGCATTATTAACATTGGACAGCACCGCTCCGAACCTTCAAAACCAAGGGGTCACCTTTAAGGACTGTTAATGTTTAATGGCCAGTGTTTCAATATTGTGGTCCTTATGCATCTACAAGTCCAGTGTAAACACTTATCTACCCTAAACAATAAACCTTGCATGGGCAGACATTTGTCACCAAGTTCCTTTAGGAGCTATGTCCTGCCGAGGTCCTGTCAAAGTCCGATGGTTACCATCCTCAGCGGTCAGCCTCAGCGGCACTGCCTCAACTGGGTCATAACCGACAACCAGGAAATGCACCAAAATGTTAAGAATGATTATTTCTGGGAAATGGGGTCCTGTGTGATTTTTGAATTTTTAAAATTCTCTTATTCCTCTTTCAATCTTTAACAATGAGGACCATATGTTTCTTCATTAGAAAAATGCATATTATTAAATTTCAACATGAATGATGATAACTCGTGTAAACATCACAAATACGTAAAAGAGAGACCGGCTTAAAAAGAAAATATCCCAGAATGCTTTAATCTGCTCTGCTGTATTTCCATATATTCTATAGTGAATTGGTTATTTCTACCAAGGGATACAATACACCTTATTTAACAATTGCAACATCCACCCACAGTTTTCACCTTCAATCTCTGTTAAATAGCAGGCTGGGTTATTTTAGAACTCCTGAAGTTGTGACCTTTACTTTATTAGGTTGAGGAGTAAATACTTTAGAGTTTATTTTTCTTCAGTCTTGATGCTAACAACAGCTACTTTAATATTTTTATAAGTAGCATCAAACAGAACAGGATGGAGTTCGTGTCTATATGAGAGATGGGAAAGGGACCCAAAGGTATTCTAATGCATCACGTGTACAAGGGGTTAGGTTGTACTGGGAACATTCCCATCTAAACAGGTGCCACTTACATCCGAGTCCTGCAGCTACAGGGGAGAGCCCCTTCCTGCATGCAGTCCAGAGCAGCACACTCAGGAGGGGACGCGCGCGCACATACACACACACATACACTCACGTGAGGGGGGTGGGCTCCATCCCAGTCCCACTGTGCATCCCCTACACTGGTTGTCTCACCTGCCCTCCATTCTCGAGGCCACACCCACTGCCCCACCTGCTTCAGGTGCCCCTGGGTGGGTGCAGAGCCAGGTGTGCTATTTGCCCTGCTGGATCTGGAAAGAGCTGGACCTCTAAAAGCTTAACCTGGAAATTTTTTTTTACTTTCTGAGGAAATGGGTCCTTCTTCAACTCCCACAAGGCAACAGCCCTTTGGAATACAGCACGAGTCAGCACAGAACTTACTGTTGGTAGAAAAGATGACTTCTCCCTCTTGGGGGATGGAGTCTGTGTCCTGGACCACCTGCAAGGCTCCCACAGTCCGGACAGCAGGGTCCAAGGTGACCGAACTTTCGTTTACAGTCGTGTCGCTTGCACCTGTGATCTGGTTGGTGGGTGGACCTCCCAGGGATCCCTCGAAGTCGGTGGGCAGGTCGTCCATGCAGTCGGCATTGGGCTGATGGGAGCAGAAAGGATCTATTCTTAGAGTGTGCCATCAGAGGTGAGATGTCTATGGCCTAATATTTTGTCTTGATGGAAAACCAAGTTCTTCATTGCTTTCTTCCTGAACCATTTTGTGTAATAAAATTTCTACATAGAGTTCTATAATGAACATAAAAACATTTCCAATTTTTCCTTTCCAAAAGTTTCATTTAGATCTAGATGCAAGGTTTTAATTCGAAGAGTAGCAATTTTCATATATTAATATAATTGCTTGGGGGCATTTAAAAATAACATGATATTTATTTATAACGCTAGCCCTTTCTTATAGAAAGAGTTAATTCCTCCTCTAGGAAGTAGCTGGCAGACTGATAATGACCCCCAAGGACCCATGCATTATTTGCAAATATACTGATGATACCAGAGAGGGATAGAACTTGACATTGTGAATTGTTCAGCAAAGACACACACACACACACACACACACACACACACACACACACACAATGGGATGAGGCTATTTGTTATTGTTAAACATAAGCCAAAAACTAGCTATAGAAAAAAGTCCTATTTACTTAATATGCAATTGATCAGACATTTGTCAAATCATCTAAATGAAAACCTTAGAATCATTAACATAGGGTGAGACCACTGAGTGTGACTACCCACTCACTGCAGGCCTCTTTTCCCCCAATATCCTCTTGAACAACATAGAAACAGGAGCTCTCTGCTTTGCAAGGTGGCCTGTGTTGCTCAGTTTCATTAGACTATTTATTATGTGGCGACACAGCCAGTTTAACTCTTTGGTCTCAGTTCTGCTGTTCGAAGTGATTTTGAATATATTTATATATCCTCCATAAGCAGCTTTCTAAAATGACTTTCAGTTGTTATACCTCTTTACCCAAATTTATAATAAAAGGTGGTGTTGGAGAGATATGGGCTTGAGAAATATTAAGAACAGCTATTAATTATTTTTCTTCCAAACATCAACACTGCCTTGAGTGATATAATTAAATGGTTTTGCACTCCCAATGGATAAAGAATAGGGTAGGCTGGGTTAAGTGAGAAGTCTCAGTTCCTGATTATGACATTGGACATTATGTTGTGTTAAAAGTTCATTGAAAGAGAAACCTGCAGCTCGTGGGCCCGTTGGGAGCACAAAGCAAGATTGTCAACGTGCTGGACTCCTGTTCTAGTTTTCCGATCTCCTGAGCACCACCCCTGCGGTGACGGCGTTTCCAGCAGTCAGCTGGGAATCTCCATCACCCCACACAACCTTCAAATTCAGTTAGTTCCTTTTTTATCTGTATTCTCTTTTCTTTTTGCTTCTTCACCCCTACTGGAAATGAGTCAGTGCACTGAAACTCAAGTTGTTGAAAGTCAATTCACTCAATGGCTGAGCCACCAAATTCACTGCTTGTGACATTGGACAGTATAAACATTCCTCATTCCATTACTGGTCTCCTCCTCTTTCTACAGTGTCCGCCCACCATATCCCAGTGCCCGCTTTCTCACCAGACCACTCTTTTTTGTAAAAAACAAACAAGCAAAAAAACAAACAAAAAACAGGTATGATTCTTCTTTTCCCCAAAAGAATGAATTACCATGTTGAATGGTGAGACAAGCACGCTACAGCCTCACCCAGCCTACTTCTCTGGCTCACCTTCAGCCCTTGGGAACACACCAAACACCACAAATTCCCTGTCTCAGAGCTTTTGCTCATGCTGTCCCTCTACTCAGGGTGACATCTGTCCCAACCATCCTGCTCCCCTTCCCCATCCCAAGGTCTCAAACAAACCCTCCCGGTGAACTCCTAATCACCCCTCAATTCCCAGTCCAAGTGTCACCTTTTCTAAGCCATGCCCCCTCCCAGGTGGCCATCTGAGGTACTGTAACACCTCATTCATACTTCTCCCACGTTGTAATAGTCATGGCTCACTGTGTTCAGCTCCCTCTACTAGTCTGCAATTTTTTAATTTCCTTTTTAATTAAGATATAATTGACATGTAATATTTATTGCATTAGTTTAAGGTGTACAACATAATGATTATCCAACATATGTATATGTTACCAAATGATCACCACAATCAGTTTAGTTCACATCTAGCACCTCACAGTTATATTTTTTCATGGGATGAGAATGTTGAAGAGCTAATTTTTTTTTTTTTAAATGCAATATAAGCTCAAGTGCTAACCACTCCTTTGAGTTACTCATCTCTAAGTGTTCCCATGTATATGTGCGATGCATGTGTTGAAAAATTTGGGGGTGATTTTCTCTTGTATTGAGTCTAACATAAAGGTCCCAAAATGGAGAACCTGGAGAGGGTGGAGGAGAATTCAATTTTTCCCCTTCGTTATACTATGCAAAGATGCTTCTAAGCAAAACCCATTGTGTGGGGCATCAGGGACGAAAAGGTCTCCCAATGAGAATAGCGAGCGGGCTGTTCTTTCAGCCATTAGCATCTGAATGCAATTATGTAAGTGATAACAACTGCTACATTTTTCAAAATGTTGTGTTTGCCTGTTGATATTGTTCCTTATATCTTTTCTTTATTTAAAAATATGTTTATTAATTTTGATGCAGGGTATTTGCCTTTACTTTGTGGACTAGTAGGTATAGGACTGTATCTTTAACAGAACAAGGAGAGGAAAGAGCAGAGAATCAGCTCTGTGAGACAGTATCAGCAGGCATAAGTAATCTGGGTTAGATGTAATATTTAATACACCAACCTTACTGCATCTCACCATTTATATCCACTCTAAATAGCTCATCAAATAGCATATTTTGAAAGAAACCCAATTATAGTTTTCTAAGAGAAATTATAGTCATAATGTTTAGTAAAAGGTGTTAAATACCATGTGTAAGTGAACAAGGTATAGGTATTCAAATTCAGATAAGCATGTGGACAGGCTTTTCTGTTCAAATAGTCATCCCGTCATAGCTGGATAACAGTGATGGAGAAATGTGTTTCTTGGGATATAAAAAAAACCCAGTTGATATGGCACCTCACAGACGTAGTCACTGAAACCTGTGTTCTGTCATTTGAGAAAGACAGACCTGATTGGATGGAAAGGAGGGTAAAGCACTGTACTGTAGACAAAGAGATGAAAAGACTCCCGACAATACAGAACCCCTCCACCTTCCCCTTACCTTCCAGTTCACTATGTTATTTCTCCTAGAAAACAATGATGAGAAAAGACACCCGTTGGAACGGGAATTTTGTGGGCCCTGAGCTTGCTTTCATTCTCTAGTTCCTTTTAGAGAGAAACCCACTTACACAATGAAAATGTTTCCAACTCTTAGCTTTCAGCTTATATTTATTTGCCTTATAGCACAGGCAGCCACAAGGATACTCAGCTAAAAACAACAACAAACAAACAAACAAACACAAAAACCCTTGCCACTATCTAGTAGGTCAGGATTACAGCCAAGCCATTGATGAGTGGATGTTCAAAGAGAGGATCAGGGTGAAATTCATAAATGTGATTCTGTGATTGGCAGCCTTCAGACTCGAACAGGCTACAATGTCACAGACATTTATTGAGCGCTTGGCACATGTAAGGGGCACAGAGATGAAGGACTGACAGGTACCAACTATCAAGAGAAAGTGACAGGGTCTTTTCAGCCTTACTTGATGAAAAAAAAATGGAGTATAGGAGCTTAGGAAGGTCGTAAAACAATTCTGTCAGCTGCATAGAGAGGATTTGGGTAAGCTGGAGGGAGTGTTTTACGGTTGGGAGGGCTGTGAGCTTGTCCAGTGACATGGAAAGTTCTGAGAATGGAGTACAGACCTTATCTCTTTGGTAGAATTTAGGCACGGGGCTACCCTACTCTATGATGGATGCTGGAGTGGAAACAACATCCAAAATTCCTCCCAGATCCCGACATCAGTACAGTCCCCCAGGATGTAAACAGGAATTCACAGAGGGGAGCCCCACGCCACGGTGCTTCGTGGAAGTAGCACAACCCACGTGCCTCTGCACAGAGCGTGTTCTATTCTCCGAGGCGTGCTTGGATGCGTGTCACGTTCCTGTTTGGCTAGCCTTTAAGAATCTTTGGCAAAGTCCAAAAGGGGTGCTGCTGATGGTTATTTTTCAAGTGTGCTCAGCAAAATCCTATCCAGAGTTGATTAGGTAGAAACTCTGGCCAGAAGCCCCGACTGCTGAAAGTCACAAAATTACTTTTAGGAATAAGCCAAATGGCCACCAATAATTCTATTTTAAAAACAACTTATAGCTGTAGTCTCAACTCATTTACAAGTAGCTTCTGGAGAAGTTACACCTCCCCAGGAAGACTCTGGATCAAAAGCTACATAGTACACAATTTGGTTTCATTGTCCTGACCAAGGAGCATTGGAATTGACACTTAGGAGCTTTGTAAATATCCTGAGCGACAGAAACTAGGTCAAGTGACATATTCTCAAGATTTTAGAGACCAAAGACACGCATACACACGTGAAAGCACACGAACACACACACATTTCCCCTCTTCCTTGTAAGAACCAGTTACAGCCAGTAATGTAAAAAGGGCAAACCTTTGAGTTCATTTTCTAAGTCATCAGAATCTGGTAGAGACATTGTGATTTTACTGATGATGGTTCATGTTCTCAGTAATTGATTTGCACCTTGAATGCATTATGCATTTACAGCTCTGGCCTGAAAACTTTATCCATTGCCTTTTAAACTCTAGCTCAAAGCCAAAGTCACACAAGTTGGTTTGTGTCTGGTGTATCAGCCGTGACAGTCGGCATACGGCTGGCATATGGGCAGCTGGTCCAGGGGAGAAAATTCAGCCAGTGCCTGACATCATGATGCTTCAGGTGTGCCCTCTCTGAAGGAAGTCACTCTGATTGTCCTGGAATAGCCCTTTGGCATTAAAGAAACCCTTTGATATCTAGTCTGATTCTTCCCCCTTCAGTGACATCCTGGGACTATTAATGTTCTCTTTATTCTCTGCCATTAGTGTAGTGAGGAGTGACAGCAGGGAGGCTGCAGTTCAGTGTGGGGAGGGGGAGGTTTCCGCTTCCTGCCTGTTTAGTTTCTTTTAGAAGGTGGGCGCCTGTGTTTTTCTGACATCTCTCTGAGCAGCCCTTGGATTGGGTGACCTGGCTCGCTCCCTGCCCTCACAGGGCACCTGATGTCACCAGCCCGGGTCTGCGGGCTTTACTTGCTGCTGCATGTCTGGGAAACGTTGCCCTGGACTGCTGGGCTGGCCAGCTGGTGGGATTCTCTTTGCACTGGCGGAGAGATCTGGGCTTAAGAAACATGTAACAGAGGCCCCGGCTGGACGGTCACACCAGAATGAAGTGGTTCTGGCATGGGTTTCCTGCTCCCTCAAGGTCTCTGCAGAGATGTGAGCTCAGCAGAGGTGCCGAGCCTGGTTCCCAGCATCTGTCTCCCTCTCCCAGGGTGGGGAAGAGCTTGTTTCCTCTGGAGGCTAAGTGGCTGGGACAGGATCAGAAAACGTGGCCCACAGAGCTTTGTGATGGCAGTGCAGGGACAATGGCACAAGAGGACATAGAGGCACACCGAGCCCATCGGGCCTCTGCGGGTGTCCCACCTGCACCCACACTCCGTGGCCTGGAAGAGATGCCCGCGGGCTGTGCACACAGCCCTCTGACTCACAGACAAATAAAATGGACACGGTGAGGAGGTCATGGTGTTCTCAGACAGAGAAAAAGTGAGAGAAGTATTTCTGGACAGGGGAGCTCTCCTAGGGCCTCATCGGATGACGCCGTTGCTGTGAGATTGAGGGGACAGGAAAGAGCCAGGTGTGACGTTCCCTCCCTGCTTTGGGGGGTAATACAGAGAGACAGACAGTATGATGCTGTAGGCTGTGCTGTGCTTACCGGGATCCCTAGGGCTTTAAGAATGTTCATCTTGCACATGGGACAGGTGCGATGGTCTAGAAGCCAGGGGTCAACACAGGACTTGTGGAAAAGATGCCTGCAATGAGAACCACACATCTTAGAGCGGCAGCAATGGCAGAGACTCCCTCATCCACTACAGCCCAGAGACTTGGCCAAGGTCCCTCCACTGCTCAGTGGCAGAGCCGAGACTCGAACCTGCGTCTCCTAACACCTGGGCCAGTGTGCTTCCTGCTACCCCTGTGGCGATGCTGTCAGTTTGTCTGTCTCCCAGGAGCGTCCTACATGATTCCAAGTTTCAGAAAATGGAGAGACAGAGAGATGTTTTCCTCTCTCTCAATAAGAAGAATGTTTATGTGGGAGGAATACAAGGGGAGAAACTTGCGTGGACCTTTTCGGATCACCTGATAGATGCTACATTTACATAGCTCCAGAATTTCTTTTCCCACAGTTGGAAGACAACTGCATTTCCATTCATACTGTTTGGGGTCTCAGATACAGGGCAGAAGAGCTCCTGGAAGCACTTACCAACATGCATGACCTTTTAAGTTGTTATGGCTGCTGGCTGTCAATCAGAAGCCAGAGTGAAAGGGGCTGTAACCTTTGCTGGTTTTGCAGCTGACACTCAGCTCCATTGCTGTCCCCCTGCGCCAGTGCTGTGAGCCTTGCCTGGAGTGGCAGGACGAGGGTGGCATCTGGGAGATGTGTGTGTGTGAGGGGACTCCTAACTGAGCTTCCACTGAACCCGGTTCTCAGGAGCCCACTCAGAGACTGTTGGAGTCAGAAGCTTGTCTTCTCACTCTCAAGACTCCAGACCAGGGGCAGAAGCAGTCAGAAGTCCCTGCCCAGGCAGGAAGAGACAGAAACGTCTGTCTTTAGTATGCGGGCTTTCTTCAGACACTTTATCCACGCGTGACCCTCCCTTCAGTGGCGCCCTATACCTGGAGTACTTCCGCTCTCTCCTCTTGCTTGTTCTAACAGTTCTCACAATTTTCTTTGTGTTAGATGGCTTTAGACCACATGCTTAAAAAAGGACTCCCCCCAAAAAAATTAGAGAAACATGCAGAAAGAGGCTGCCTTTTAAGTGGGAAGTACCCATGTGCCAAGGATGCGGTTAGCTGTCTACAGGATATGATCGGATTGGCAATGAGAAGAAAGGAGAGTAGCAACTGGATGTGTCATTGTGTTTGCAGATAATTGTCTAGAATGCCCTGCAGATCCATGACCTAGAAGGGACGCATAGCATTCATTCATTCCCTCACCCATGCATTCGTCCCACAGATCCTGTCTGCCAAGAATTGTGCTCATTGCTGGGAGCACGATAGAGACCTGACCCCTTCCCTTGGGGAGTATATAGGAAAGGCCAACATTAATAAAATAATAATGTAAATCAACTGCTTAATGACAATGGGACCAAGTATCACATTAGGAGGCCCAGGAGTTGGGAGGATTCTAACTGGGAGGTTCACCTTAGTTTGGACACACAGGGTAAGTGTCAGAACTGAGACCTAGGAGCTGCACAGACATTATCCAGAGGAAGGGAGGGGAGAGGAAGGGGAGATTCTAGGTAAAGACAGTGGCTCAGATAAGAGCCTTGAGCTGAGCCTGGAAGAAGGGGGTCTCAGCACCGTGTGGGAGGGGCTGATGCTGGATAGAGTCCCGGCCTGAAAAACCGTCCCCACCCTCCTGACCCCCATGCAATACCTCCCTCCCTATGTTCAGGCTATACATCCAACATTCAGAAAACACGTTCCTAGTCTGAATGTGCTCACCACCTGGTGCTCCTCCTGGGGATAAAGTCAAACATTCTGGTCCCTCTGACTCTTCCTGGGAGGCGGGCTCTGTTGTCTCTCCTGAATGCAGGTTGGAGTCAGAATGAGGGCAGGGCCTGTCATTAGCTGTTCTAGCTTAACTAAGTCAACCTAATTGCTCCCAGTCTCATTTGCCTCATCTGTAAGGTGAAGATCTGTTTGCACATGTGCAGAAGACTTCCCTGAGTATCCAATCCGCAGAAGTCGGTACTTACTCTCTAACACCCTAAGTGATTTTTCCCCACGCACCAGTCCTTCCGCAGACTCTGTGATGGTTAAGGTTAGTGTTACATGTCAACTGGGCCAGGCTATTCAACTGAACACTAATCTAGGGTGTTCTGTAGATGTAATTAGTACTTACACTCAAAGGACACTATCCCAAATAATCTATGTGGGTCTATTCTAATCAGGCGAAAGGGGTTCAGAGCAAAACCTTTGTAAGAAAAGACACTGTGCCTCTAGGAGGCAGCATGAGCCCCTGCTCAGAGTCCCCAGTCTGTAGGCCTGACCTGCAGGTCTCAAACGGGCCAGCCCCTATGATCGCATAAGCCAATACTGTGAAAATCCATAGTTGGATATAGTGGTGTTCCGGAGAACCCTGACCAATACATCCTCCAATGAGAATATGAGCTCCACGAGAGCAAAGCCCCGTTTGCCTGATTCACTGCTATATCCCAGCGACGAGAATAGTTCCTGGCATGCAGATAATGCTCCAGAAATATGTGCTACTGAAATGGGTATTCATCAGAGGCCCTGGCGCTCCTCGCTGCCGGCACATGGCCATCGAGTCTCATGGAGTCCCTCTTCCTATATTTCTTTCACATTCATTGCTTTTCTTTTCACAGTGCTGCTCTCTCATTCAAAATCCCATTATCATTTTTTTCCCCGTATTATTTCAGTAACATCCCCAAACTGATCTCCACACCACCAGTCTTCTCCTGTTCTCTTTATCCCACTCTTTCTGGTCAGATTCATCTTCTTAAAATAAAGGAAGAGTGACATCACCCCTTTGTTCCCTTCTGTGCTGTGCTAGGAGTTGGGGACAGAGATGAATAAGACAATGTCCCTCTTTTCAAGGCAGGGCCACAGACCTTCTGTGGTCCCCCAGGAACTAAAATGTAAAGGCCACACTCTTGGATCTGTTTTCTGGTTGTTTGATCTCAGGTACATTTTAGCTCTCTGAGACTCAGATCCTCACTTGTGAAAGTTTATCGTATAAATATGGAGTTCACAAGTGAATAAGTGTGTGTGAATGCAAGAGAGGAAATAAATAATGCTCACAAAGCTTAAACTAGAAGTCTTGGTCCTCATTAATTATAAGCTACCATTGATCTTATCAATACCACTATCGCATCTCATTTTTAAATATTACGTTAATTACTTGATTTCTGTTCTTCAGAATGATCTTTCTAATGTTGAATGCAAGTAACTGGAAATTTTTTAAAAATCAAAGGAAGAGAACTAAAGACCAAAATAAAAGTGCTGATATGATACATAGGCTGATCATGCTGATTATTAGCTAACATTTTTAGCACCATATTTCTTGTTAACCATCAAATACTAAGACTATATCTTTATACTTGGATTGCAAAACAATCTGCTCTCCGAAACTAAAGAAAAGTAAAAGTTACTAGACTAAATAAATAAACAAATGAATAGGTGAAGAAGCTGAAATGTACTAAAATGCACCAACAGTTTAGTGACCATCTCTTTAGGGCACAGTCACCCTGTTTGTAGGATTCTCAGTAGAGCACCATCCCTTCACATGTTGTAACAAAGGCTGCGTGAAGACGTTCATTCATAAGAACAAAGCACAAGGCATTCCATCGCTCAGGAATCGGCCAAGCTGGACATGCTACAGGAGGCTGACCAAACTCTTCTCCTTCCTAATTCACGCAAAGGAGCAAACATTAGAAAAGCGTTCTTCGAACACCTGACAAAACATGGTGTCAACAGCTGCATAATGATGCAGAAAGGGTTACGAATGATGAAATAAGTCCTCACATTTTTAGCAGGGCTGAAAATCCATTTCGCCATCTAGTGATTCTCGTTTTGTGTTGCTTTTCACCTGTATGTGTGAATCCCAACCCAGTTAAATGGCATTCCTTTCATCCACCTGGAGGAAGGTGTTCTGGCCTTGCCATCTCCTTCCCTTTTGGGTCCAGCCACTTGCCACTGGGGTTAGGGTCCCATGACATCCCTTTGGCACCAACATAAGCTGTTTCATTCCCGTAGGGAAATGGTCATCAAAGAGCGTGAGTCACGAGGACCTACGAATTCCACTCTCCCAGCCCACATGAACTATTTAAATAAGACATAGCCAGTGTGTCTGTGGATAGTCCAGATGTTTCTTCAGAGCCTCTGAATTTTATTTGCAAAGTTATGAGTGAAATAAGAGTAGGTTTTTGATGAATAAAACTAATTTAATTGAATTAATAAAGCAATACTTCCTCGTTACTGAATGCCTACCATGTTCCAGGAGTGTAACATATATTAACTCACAATAGCCCCATAAGGTAAAAATTATCATTCCCGTCTTATGGAGGAGGAAGCTGAACCCATTAAAGTAAAGTAAATTACCCCAAGAGCTGGTAAGCTGCAGAGGTAGGATTCAAACCGAGTTCTGGTCCAGTCCTACAGCCCATGTCTTTGCCCAACTCTGCATCCCATTGCCCTTTCGCCTCCCAATAAACTGTCATGGAAAGGTGTGGGGACTTGGAGAAATTCAAATGTTTATTCTTTCTAAATGTATTTTTTTGTGCACCGGTTTCAAAGAGGCATTATCTTAGTTACAAAGGTTGGCGATCAGGCAAAACCAAAGGGAAAGACAATCTGCCTCTTGATGTATTCACTTGGCTACAGAAGGGCCAGGCTGTCATATCGTGGCTTCATCAGGCCCGTCCTTAGATAACAGTCTGCTTGATTTACATGTGAAGAAGGTAACACTGCTGCTGGTGCTCTGCACTCCCCTTTCTCCACAGCACAGCTGACCTGGGCAATAGGGAGCGGACAGCCCAGCGCCTCTCCACCAAATGTCCAAGTTTGGATAGTGCAGTGCCCCGGAAAGCAACATCCACTATTTAGCCAAAGCTCTCCTCAACCTGGTCTGGTTTTTCTTTCTGGCCTTAGCTTTCTAAAATACCAATGAGCAGGATATCTCTCTCCAGACTTCCTTCCTTCCTTCCTTCCTTCCTCCCTCCCTCCCTCCCTCCCTCCCTCCCTCCCTCCCTCCCTCCCTCCCTCCCTCCTTTTTCTTTCTTTCTCTTTCTTTCTTTCTCTCTTTCTTTCTCTTTCTCTCCCTTCCTTCTCTCTCTCTCTCTCTTTCTTTTTCTGTGTGACAGAGACAGAGAAAGAGACAGAGAGAAGGACAGATAGGAACAGACAGACAGGAAGAGATAGAGTTGAGAAGCATCAATTCTTTGTTGTGGCTCCTTAGTCTCCGTAGTTGTTCATTCATTTATTTTTCATGTGTGCTTTGACCAAGGGGCTACAGCAGAGCCAGTGATCCCTTGCTCAAGCCAGCGTCCTTGGACTCAAGCCAGCGACCTTGGGGTCAGTCTGTGATCCCACACTAAAGCCAGTGACGCCGTGCTCAGTCTGGTGAACCCCCACTCAAGCTGGATGAGCCCGCGCTCAAGCCAGTGACCTTGCGGTTTCAAATCTGGGTCCTCTGCATCCCAGTCTAATGCTCTATCCACTGCACCACCGTCTGGTCAGGCTCTCTCCAGACTTTTCATGCTTCTACGGCTCCCACTGCCCATAGCACAGAGTAAAAATGCCAGAGGCAGCACAAGAGGGAAGTTCACCCAACCTGACCTTGTCACGTATGCCAGTTCCCTGTTCACCCCACACTCTCACTGGAACTCTGGAACGTCCTTCTCACTTGTTTTTGGAGCGGGTGTGGTAAATCTTGTTCATATTTCAACTCATAGCTTCAGATGTCCCTTCTCCTCCCTGGCCAACCCACCTCTCTTCTCCAAACCCTGCCAGAGACAGGCAGTTTCCTTTCCTTCCTCTCTGCTTCTGGCCTGCATACGTTGCAGCAGCTGAGAACTCACTCTGGTTTCCAGGGTGTGCAGACCAGCCCTCAGCTTTGTGGTCTTCGGTGTTCAACGGCAATGCCCTTTGAAGTATAATTATTGTTAGGGATACTCTTTCAGAGGATTGTTATGACAATCAAAAGACAAAGGACGTAGACACTTAGAATACTACTTGGCACTTAAGAAGCTAGAGTATCATGGTGTTTTGTGCTTTTTTTTATATGTTTGTTTGTTTGTTTTGAATCACTTATTTATATATGGGTGGAATTACAAATATTCTAACTACTGGTACAACTCAGGCACTGACCAATTAGAATGCATTACATCTATAAACAGTGAACACAGCCCTCCCATTCTCTGTGGTCTCCTTCATTTCTTACACTATGTCCTGAGTGAGCTTGTGACACATTCGACAGCAGAGATGAAGAGTTTCTATTTGCAAAACCTAGGAGTGTACCTGTTATGTGTGCTCAGTATGGCTTGCTGACAAAAAGATTTCCTTACGTTCTTATTTCTCAGGTCATTTCATTAACAATGATGTAGCTCTTTGCAGGTGAGCCTTCTGCAGCTAAGCTTAGCCTGGGAGCAGTTCCCTTCATTGTTATGAACCCTGAAAATATGGAAGTCTCCTGCCTTCTCCTGAGAGCGAGTGGCCATGCACGAGGACATTACGGGCATTGGTGAGCCCATGCTCTGCCCTGACTGCCTGGGAGATAGCACGCAAGGCTGCTGCTTCTGTGCAAATCTCATTCTGGCACATCGATTTATGGATCTGGGCACAGGCATTACTGGTTGGAATGCCTGAAATGGCAGCAGTGATGGCTCTTATCCACTGCTGACTGAGTTCAGACAGGGTGAACGAACGCTGCATATGAGAAATGTACGCCACTCCTACCCAGGGGACAAAGGAAATCTAATAAATTGCTCTCTTTGATTTTCTAATTGGTTGAACTGCTCATAAAATCAAGTGAATTCTGCCTGACCAGGCGGTGGCGCAGTGGATAGAGCATTGGACTGGGATGCGGAAGACCCAGGTTCGAGACCCCGAGCTCGCCAGCTTGAGTGCGGGCCCATCTGGCTTGAGCAAAAGCTCGCCAGCTTGAACCCAAGGTCGCTGGCTCCAACAAGGGGTTGCTCGGTCTGCTGAAGGCCCCACGGTCAAGGCACATGTGAGAAAGCAAAGCAATGAACAACTAATGTGTCGTAATGGCAATGAAAAACTACTGATTGATGCTTCTCACCTCTCCCCATTCCTGTCTGTCTGTCCCTATCTATCCCTCTCTCTGACTCTCTCTGTCCCTGTAAAACAAACAAACAAACAAACAAAAACAAGTGAATTCCATGAGAACTTCACCAGCATCTTGACTGCCATGGCTTTGAAGATCACATGGAAATCATTGGCTGTTTCTGGGCATTGTCTCTGGCTGACCCCTACCTGTGCGCATGGTCTAGTTTTAGCAAGCCAGGACCTCAATGTAATTTCCCACTGTGCATATTACACAAACCAGTAGGTTTACCCCCCATCCGTATGGGCCAGAAAAGAGCCCTGGTATAGAGTGGATGCCATATTTCTCAGTCAGACACGAGGAAGTTCGAGAAATAATATTTCTGTGTATTGTTAAAGAGATTCCAAAACTGCCACCAGAACTCATTACTAGGAATTCGGGGTTCTGAGACAAAATAGGAAAATCAACAGAAAGTAACGTGTTCCTTAATGCACAATGGTTGTATAGAACTACTTTATCAGAGCACTGTGGTAGGCACTGGGCGGATAGAGAGATGAATCAGACACACAGCTTGTTGGTGAGGTGTTTTCAATACAGAATCAATAGGCTCATAAGAAGATGCATAGTCCACACTCTGTGAAGGCTAAAAAGTGGGGTTCATTCTTAATTTTGGATGACTGTCCTGGCATAACCCCTTACTGTCTCTGAGCCTTACTTCCTTCATTTATCAAATACGGCTAATGATAGTATCTATCTGAGGCACTCATTAATACGGTTCATCCAATATACTGGGACCGTATCTTTTAGGCATATGGGAAGATGACAGGCTTTTCTGATGTTAGTTATGGCCAAGTGACTAACTCTGGCCAAGATGCTATGAAAACAACAAATTTCACTTCAAACCAAGGCATTAGTTACTGACCTGTTAATGAACAATGTGGTGATGGTGACTGCTTTGTGGGTCCAACTGACACTCAACAGGCACAAAATGTTAGTAAGAAGGCCCTGGCTGGTTCGCTCAGTCATTTAGAGCATTGTCCTGAAACACCAAGGTTGCAGGTTCGATCCTCAATCAAGGTACATATGGGACGTGACCAATAAATGCAAAACTAAATGGAACAACAAATGAATGCCTCTCTCTCTCTCTCTCTCTCCCCCTTCCTCTCTCTGTCTTTCTAAAATCAATCAATAAAAACAAAGAAAAAAACCAAGAAATCTTTGTTGTGTTAAGCCACTCAGAGTTGGAGGGTATATTTGTTGTTTATTTTTGCTGCAGCAAAACCTAGCCTATCCTGACTAGTAAAATACCTAAAGGTTATTGTAAGGACCAAATACTTCTTTGTAAAGTACTTATTTGGTGTTCAGTGGGTCAGAGTGACATTAACTATTTTAAGTGACATGAGTACAACATGTAAAGAAAGTGACAGGTCATAAATAGATACAAGTAAAAGCGCCACTGAATTCAAGGAGGGGGCAGTTACTTTGTGAGGATGGGAAGAGCTTTGATGTGTGGAGACCAGATGAAAGAAACCCAGGAGAAGGAGCTGTCACGGTTAAAGGCATAGCTGCACGTTATGACGCGCAGGACAAACTCAACTGGGTGGAAAGCTAGACGATTTTAGAAGAACATGCAATCCAGTTGGAACGAGTGGGTCCAAATCAGCATTAGGAAATAATCTAGATGGACCAAGTGGAAAAGACGTACGAACGGTGAGGATAATAATCATGGACTTGAGCCAACTGTCTCCTTCCTTGTGATGATGAATATCTTGTCATTATTTCCTTTTATACTGCCCCATATTTCTATGTGTCCTATAGAGAAAGTCCCTACAGGGTCGGTCACCATGTTGTATTTTGGGGCTCGGTGTGGAGCAGGTCAGTTAAGCAGACACGGCCGCTCCTGCCACAGATGCCATCCAACCGGACCGCTCCGTGAGGGCAGCTCTGCTAGTGCGCTTCGTTGGGAAGGTTTGGACCAATTACGAGAAACTGCATTTCCCAATTCCCTCGATTTAGGTTATGCAAACATGGTGTCAGAAAGAAAAAGGAGAAAAAGGAAGGGTGAAAAAAGAGCTGTCACAGAACCAGTAGTGACCGCACTCTGTCTATATTGTAAACATGATTGCTTTGTCTTGGCAAGCTAAGATGCTATACCAGCAGGTTTACCGGATGGAGGGAAAGAAAGGATACAATACAGTAAATTACTCTCAGTGCACCAGCCGGGCACTGCCCTCGCTCTGGGAAGGTCCATAATCACAAGCTGGGAGAAAGTGAACTCCTTAACCATTTGAGTGGTGAGTTACTTTCATGCTTGCTAACCCCCGGGAGTGAGTTTTTTCTTTTTTCAAAAAATAAAGTTAGTTCCAGTTACAGTTTTATTAACTTAAAATCATGTTTGCTTGATAACCAATTTATGGAAACACAAAGAACATATACTTGCTTTTTTTTTTTTTAATGTTGCTTTACACACGTACGGTCGTACTCTGGATGGGCAGGAGGCACGAGGACGTACATGAACGTTCGTACTGCTCAAAGGGTTAACCGTGGGCTAGATTTGATTCAGTGTGCTTGGGGTTCTTGGACATTTGGCTTAGAGGACAGTGGAGGTTTCTGAGGCAGATCTTTAGCCAAAACCATATTCTTAGAGAGTTGAGAGCACAGCAGAGCACCCTTACAGCTCAGGGGAGGGTGGGCTAAGGTGTCAATGCAGGGGGACAGTGGAAAGACTGGCTCCAAAGTCAGAAAACCTGGCTTTGCTTTGGGCCCTGTGACCAAACTCTCTGAGTTAGGTTATTTTTATCTGTCTATCTATCTATCATCTAATAAAAATAATGAGACATTAATGGTACCTGCTTTATCTATATTATGGGCTACTGTGATATCAATTAGCTATTATATGTAAAAGAGCTTTGCAAACAGAAACATTTTATTCAAAGTTAAAGTATTATGACAAACAGCCACTTATTTCACCCAGGTGGCCATAGTATTGGATTTAAATAGCAATAAAGGAAAAACAACAAAATGTTAAAAAACTAAGACACTGCATCAGATCCTCCCGCTACTGAACTCAGTTTCTTTCTTTCTTAGCTGCCGTGGAAGAAATCCATCCTTTGGGAATGTGAGTTAGGAGGGCAGAGCCCCGCCCTTCGTTGTAGCCAGTCTCACTCACTCCTCTGGCTTCTGGTGGAGGGAGACTGTGCTGAAAACCTGACCCCAGTCTAATTATATCTTTTGGCTGGAGCTGCAAAGCGGGTTGGCATTCGTCCCGTCTGTCTAGTTGATTAATATAACTGGGGATCAGGACATTTGAAGTCAGAATGCCATATTTAACAAGGTTATTACAGTTCAGGACTTCTTTCCTAAGGCGGCATTTTCTCTGCTGAAAAGACGACAGAAAGTAACACGTCAGACATCATTTTCCAGCTCTGCCATCTCCTTTCATGTCCCCCTTCCTTTAATTCCTTTGATCCAATGACGCACCTCATTTTGGGCTGGGTACGCATACACATCCAAAGTCATCAAAGAAAAAATCATTAGAAAAGACCGTCAGCACACTTTGGACTTAAAATTTATGTCATTTTGACTGAGGCACAAAGTGAACTTTTCTTTTTAAGTCCACAGCATAGCTTATTTGGTCCTTCAATTTTTTTTCCCCAGCAATTGAAGTGTGCATATATTTATACCCACACTACTCAGATGAAGGTATACAGTTTTCATCACCCTGGGAGATCTCTCCTGCCCTTACCAGCCAATACCCACTCCCTGACATCTGTCAGCATCAATAAGCTTTGCTTGTGATTAAATTTTATATAAATAGGATCATAAAGCACATATTCTTCTTCTTACCTGGGTTTCTTCTGCTCAACATAATGTTTTCAGGCTCATATGTGTTTTGATTTATACTTCTTAATATACGTTGTTTTTTAAGCTGAGTAATATTCCATTTCATGTACGTAGCCCAATTTGTTTATGCATTTTTCTGTTGTTAGACATTTGAGTTGTTTTCCTTTTTTGGCTATTATGAATAAATGTGCTATGGCAAGTCTTATACAAGTGTTTCTGTGGATATATGCATTCATTTTTTCCTGGGTATATATCCAATACCAGAACTATGGCCCGCGGGCCAAATTGCAGCCCGCTGAGGCCATTTATCTGGTCCCCGCCGCACTTCCGGAAGGGGCACCTCTTTCATTGGTGGTCAGTGAATGGAATACTATATGTGGCAGCCCTCCAACGGTCTGAGGGACAGTGACCTGGTCCCCTGTGTAAAAAGTTTGGGGACCCCTGGGTCAGAGGATAGTATATGTTTAACTTTAGTAGAAACTGTCAGATTTCCAAAGCTGTTGTGCCACTTTAAGTTCCCACCACGCTACATGACTTTTAATTTGGCAGAGTATGTAAAGTTTTGTTCTTGTAAATATGAGTTTTTTAAATTAATGGTTTCCAAACAATGACTATTGAATGGGATGCCTTACAACACCATAAATTTGATATACTTTTTTAAAATGTAGTTAATTGAGGTTATTTTATTTCTTGATAGGGAAGCATAAAGAGAACGAGATAAAATTGAGCAAAGATAAAAATTCATATACCTATAAAATTTTTACTGTTAATCAAAAAGCATTATCAAAGTATTATTAAAATATTCAAATGAGAAAAAACATTACTTATTAAAACTATGTGAACAAAAATTTTAAAATAGTTGATGTCGCATTTTATCACTTCTCGCCCATACCATTTACTATACCCCTCCTTAACATCTTTAAAATTAGTAAGCTTCTCAAAACAGACAGACAGCCAACTAAATGGGAGATGATATTTTCAAACAACAGCTCAGATATGGGGCTAATATCCAAAATATACAAAGAACTAACAAAACTTAACAATAAACAAACAATCAAATAAAAAAATGGGAAGAGGATATGAACAGACACTTCTCTCAGGAAGAAATAGAAATGGCCAATAGATATATGAAAAGATGTTCATCTTCACTAGCTATTAGAGAAATGCAAATCAAAACTACAATGAGATACCACCTGTTAGATTGGCTATCATCAACAAGACGGGTAATAACAAGTGTTGGAGAGGCTGTGGAGAAAAAGGAACCCTCATCCGCTGTTGGTGGGAATGTAAAGTAGTACAACCATTATGGAAGAAAGTATGGTGGCTCCTCAAAACATTAAGACTAGAACTACCATATGACCCATAATCCCTCTACTGGGTATATACCCTCAAAACTCGAAAACATTGGTATGTAAAGACACATGCAGCCCCATGTTCATTGAAGCATTGTTCACAGTAGCCAAGACATGGAAACAACCAAAAAGCCCTTCAATAGATGATTGGATAAAGAAGATGTGGTACATATATACTATGGAATACTACTCAGCCATAAGAAATGATGACATAGTATCATTTATGACAACATGGATGGACCTTGAGAACATTATACTGAGTGAAATAAGTAAATCAGAAAAAACTAAGAACTGTATGATTTCATACATAGGTGGGGCACAAAATTGAGACTCATGGACATAGATAAGAGTGCAGTGGTTACCAGGGGCAGGGGAAGGGAAGAGAGAGAAAGGGTGGGGAAAGGGGAAGGGCATAAAGAAAACCAGATAGAAGGTGACGAAAGACAATTTGACTTTGGGTGATGGGTATACAACATAATCGAATGTCAAAATGATGTGGAGATGTTTTCTCTAAATCTATGTACTCTAGTTGACCAATGTCACCCTGTTAAAATTGTCTAAATAAAAAAAATTAGTATGCATCTTATAGCCAATGACAATTTAGAGTCAATACGATATGATATATAAAGACCTTGAATTAGTCAACAGTAATATCTCAGAGAAATCAAAGACATGGGAATGGAAACTAATTCTGTCTTTACAATTGGCTATCAGAAGAAAAATATGTGTAAGATGGTACTACTTCATGGTTCCAAAGTGACACCAACATAAGCATTCACATGGACCACTAGTGAGGTGGTAAACTGTTACCACTGTTCAAGAAAGCAGTTGGACAAAACTTCTCAAGGTCCTTTAAAATCACTTTGATCCAGTAAGTTCATTTTTAGGACTAAATTCTAATAATGGGCCATTCTGCCACCAAGATACTTAAAAGTGATTTCTAATTATGAAAAAATTCTCACTTTTTAATATTAAATAAAAAAGTAGAATAAAAATTTTATTAACGGCAAGACTCTATAATTTTTAATGTATAAGTGGCAATATTTAACAACATGCAATGCGTAACAATATCGATGCTATTTATATACAGGTATTAAAAATGAAATACACCAATATTAATAATAATTATTTCTGGGTGGTGAGATTTTTGTTTGTTTGTTTAGTTCGGTACACTTTCCTCTATTTTCAAAATGTCATAATTAGCAAGAAAACCTTGAAAGTTACTTTTGAAATCACTTCTCAGGTAAGCAGAGTGCCCCATAATCTAACTTGCATAACATGGGCTTGAAAGAGTAAGTCAAACCTTATGAAAACCAGCCAGCATTTATCATTCTTTTCAAAAAAAGCAACTTGGGAGAATATCTGTTCCTAATCAGGCCTACGTCGCAGGCACGCAGGGTAAAGTCAGGACAGACCGTTGCTGCCCTGCGAGAAAGCATTTCTTTTGTTTTCCGCTCCACGAGTTATAGGACTCATAGTCAGAATCCTGATCATGTTTCAGCATTTTGTAAATTTCTTTTACTCATAAAGAGATTGGAATTTTCTGTCCACACAGACATTCAGATCACTTGACTCATCTAAAAATCAGACTTGCCCCTGGGGAAAACTTCTTAAGGGGCTAGTGTTTATTTTTTGTGTTTTCAGTAAAAAAGTTGGCTGTGACGCTTTGTATTTTCAAATATTAAAATGATGTCTGTTTTTTTCTTTACATCAGATTGTAATTCTTCTTTATGTCATGTTGTTTCCAATGATCATGTCATGTCTGGCAAGAAGTGTGAATGAAAGTCCTCTCCCCACTACCCCCACCCCTCCCCCAAGGGGAAGTTCCCAGATGAATATCAGCATCCAACCGTGATGTCACCTTGGGTTGTCATTAAAGGATCCAAGACATGGATCCCACATTCAGTTATAAGAGAGTCAGGGGAGGCTATGAACTTCCCAGGTGGGTCTGGTTGAGCAGACAATGCGATCAAGGAAACTCTCTGGGACACACTGACCAAGCAGCCTTCCAGGGACGCCCAGTGGACGCCAGCCACCCGCTGAGTGTACTACTGAGCTCTCACCTACATTAGCTCAGCGAATCTCATTAATTTGACGTTAACAAACGTCAAATTAATGGGCTGGGTTGTGGCAGGCAAGTCACTCTGGAAGTCTTACAATACGTGCTTGTTTAGAAAGTTCTGCAAATGAATCCCTTCACTATTTGCTGTGTGCTTTATACTAGATGTCTCCCAGAGCTACTTCTCCGGTAGAAGAAAATGCCATCTGCCTTTGGGGACAGGAGTTAATGGATTCTAGGATTTGTGGAGTCAACTAACAATAAGGTTCATGTTAAAAATATGCCAGTCACATCAACTAAAAAAGAAAAGCAGCTGGCTGGCTGACTGGTTAGATAGAGGGGGATGAGCTGTGTGTCCTTGTCAGTTGTAAACACATGGTACATAACAGCCCTTCAAAGAATCTGTTGAAACTACGTAGTAGACCATAATTGGGCTTTGACTTAACAGTCGTTGAAAAATTCTTTTTCCTAATCTTCAGGCCTTATCACTCTTAGGTTCTATCGGACTTAGATACTGAGATGCCATTAACGAATTCCTTTGCCATTTAGGTTATCGACAAGCTTCATTTGTCCGTTCACTATTAATTAGTAACTGCACTTTAATGGTAACCCCTCGTTCTGGTTTTGATTTTTAGTCTGGCATATTACTTTGTTTCAATCTCCATTTTATCTTTTTCAATAGGAATACTGTTAGTGATGTTCTAATCTCTGTCAAAATGTAGGCTTATTAAGTGTCAAAGAAAATACATATATCTTGTATGTCCCAAATTACCAAAGAGAGCTCATATACTGATACAACTGAAATTTAGTCTCATTCCTAAAACAGAGAGAGAAGAAAGAGGAAGGGAAGCACAGCATTTACATACAGAATCAAGCAATTATCTATTCAAAATGGGATTGTGCCTTAATGACCCAGTTATCGGAGTGTTCTGGGCCAACATAACTCAGAAGAACGTCTCCGAACGCTAAGCTGAAGTTGGTCATCAAGTGTTTTGAGTGATAGAGGAAGTCTGTCTCAGTGCTTGAACTCTGCTTTTTCTGTTCTGCTTTCAGAGCAATAGTGTGCTAGCTGCTCCATTTTATTCTGCTGTTTAGAATTCGAATGAAAAGATATGAGCATGTTTCAAATACAGGCAAATACAGATTTATCTGCTAGTCACCAATCGGTACAGGCAGCCATTTACAACTCTTCCAAATGCTGAGCCATGCTGGGGTTTCCCCCCAAATTCCTCCTGACCAGGTCCTTTTCCCTGCCCCCCCTGTGCTAACACTCCTTTCCAGGCCTCTGCCACTTCCTACCTTGGCTCTGCAACAGGCTTGAGGAAGAGTGAAGAGAGGGAATGTACAAAATGGAGTCACTATAACCAAGCTGCTAAAATGATTAACATTATGAAAGTCGGGCATGAGGAAGGACTCTATTCCTGTTTTCACTCGTTGGGAAACTTAAACATTTTTTTTTAACTTTCCAGTCCTGCCTTAATGCATAGATATATATCTGGGCCTGCAGATAACTTAACACTCTTATTACACTCTGAAAGACTCATATAACCAGGCTACCTGATTACACCCCGAAGTACTCACACATCCATCCACCTGACGCCCATTATCCAGAGCACTGGACATGACCAGACCTCCTGGTACTCATCTTCCGAACCACCTGGTATCCATCACCCGGAGCGTCTGACATCTGACTGATAACCATCGCCTACTAGTTTCTATAGGGCTAAGAATGCTGGACTGATAATTCTCACGAATGTACTTTTTACTGTAAGAGCTTTGGACTTTTCTTTCTTCTTTGGAACACTATTTCAGTTTCTGCTTGAATCAGTGTTTCCAGCATAACTTTTTTTTAAATCTCAAATCAGCATTTAATATCCACAATATAAAACCATCCCCTTGCTTGGGAGAAATGCAGTAATTCCATACACGAATTGCTGTGGCAAGTTTCCACCGAGAAGGGTACAAATCATTAAGAAAAGACACACAGCAGATTTCCTAAGGGTTATTCATACAGAAATTCCTTTAATTGCACCAGCCAACTCAGTCCCCTTGTAAAGAGCCAAAAGGTATAATGCACATTTTTACATTTTTAGTTTTCTGTGAATCTACGTACCTTGTTGCAGAAGTGGAATTTAAGAAATAGAGGACTGAAGTATATTTTAATTAATCCTCCCCCAAATAATTTTTCTTGTCACACTTATGATACACTTAATGTATTTAAAGTTGTACTCATTGAAAAGTACGTGGAGTCAAGCTAATCTATCTACATAACTAAAAATAGACTGATCAGAATGAATAATTAAGGGGCAGGAGTAGAAGCAGACAGCTTAGTGAGAAGGCTACTGCAGAAAGACAGGAAAGCAGCGAAGGTGTAATGACATGGTGATGGCACTAGGAACAGTAATAGTTCTAATAATGGTGATAAGAATAACGTCACATATTGTGATAATAGCAATAATAATAACAGTATCGATGTGTGCAATTTTTACTTGGCAGCTCTCGAATTAAATATGTAAAAACCAATTTTTACATATTTAGATAAATTAGATTCCTGAATCAAAATCCAAGTTCCTTCGATGACATTTTCTTCTGTCAATAAAAGTCAAGCTTAAATTGAAAAACCAACACACACACATAGCTGGTATCCTCTCCTAGATTCTAAAAGTTTCGGTGACACTGTCACATTTTGTTCCTGTTAGTAAGAAGATCAAGGGAAATTAAATCTGCCTTTGACTTCTTACTCATTTCTGATCTTATTCTGGCTACTGTTCCCTTCAAGATCATTCATAAAGTTTTCTTTTTTAGAGTGAGAGGAGGGGAGACAGACTTACACATGTACACCAGGATCTCCCTAGCAACCCCCATCTGAGGCCGATGCTCAAATCAATGGAGCTGTCCTCAGTGCCTGAGGCTGATGCTTGGACCAATCAAAACACTGGCTGCAAGAGGGGAAGAGAGAGTGAAGTGTGAGAGGGAAGGGAATGTGTGTCCAGACTGGGGATTGAACCTGAGATGTCTGCATGCCGGGGCTGATGCTCCATCCACTGAGCCAACCATCTAGGGCCCATTCATAAAGTATTTTAAAGAGCTTATCCATTTTAAGTAAAGTAGCACCTGTAAAAGCAAGAACTGGTTTCCAAATTCGTAGGTCTGTTAAAGAAAACCTGTACTTGGAGCTGGTAGGTACTTCCTTCGATCTAATCATCACCATGACTACAAATGGGCTGGGGGAAATCATTTATTCCTTCCTCCTAACTTGTGCATGGGTCTCTCAAAGAGACAAACAGGAAAATGATTCTGAAAATATGGTGGTACAGAGCTACCATTGCTGAGGAGCATGGAAAGTGCTGGGCAAACAAGAGTGCTAGGCTGGCTCACTTGTACTTTGCCGGATTGGTGCACGCACACGGGGCAGCACCACGTGTGTACAGTGTGTGTAAGGCTGCAGGCGCTTGTTCTCAGGGGGCAGACTATAGATTGCAGATTGCCTGCTGCCATTGGGAGAGACCACATTTTTGCTATTGTTTGCAGGTGAAGGGGTTTTTCCTCCTCAGCCCAGAGGGAAGCAGTTTCCCCTGCCTGTTTGCTTGTCCACAGGTACGAGACTAATAAACGGAGTCGCCCACCATTCTCCAGCTCCACAGTTCCTTAACCGTCTGCCCTACTCCAATGGGAACCTGCATGGCCACGGCCACCGGCCTTACAGAAAGACATACAACCAGGTAACAACAGAGGAGAGAGGTACCCAGCGTGCCAGGAGCGATGAGGCCACAGAAAAGAGTATCAGAGAAAGAAGACAGTAAACTGGAACGTTTTTGGAAACAGTTTGTATTCCAAGGAGATGCAAAGAATCCTGTGGATGAGTCAGCCTGGAAATAATGAGAAAGAGCGTCTGTGAAGTTCATAGGAGCAAAGGCTTAATAATTCTTTGGAGGAAATTATCTAGCAAAAAGCAAATGCCAGTGTATTTGTTTGGTAACGTCATTCGTGCAAACTGTCAGGCAGACACCGGCAATGGGCATAAAGATATCTTGATTTTCGAGTTAGCATGGGCAAGAAAATGTCTGAGCTCTTCCAACAGTGACTCGGGGTAGTGAGCCTAGGATCCAGCAGTCATTCAGTAAAACCTGCGCTGGGAATGCTGTTTACAGCAGGGCTCCCAGTTAGGAAAGAGAAGCAGATGGACAGAATGGAGCTTGAAGTACAAAGAATCAAGGTGTGAACTGAGGACCAAATATAATGATGTAAAAAGGAAAAGCTTGAGGCCAAACTGAACAGGCCTAAGGCAAGGGCTGATGTAAATAAAATAGCAGCTGCTAAGGTTTTGTTTTGTGTGTGTGTGTGTGTGTGTGTGTATGCGCGCGTGTGCGCACGTGATAAATATAAAAATGCTATTTTTTTAATTGGCTCATATTTCCAAAACATTTTACTGTGAAAGGAGATCTGGCAGGCTATATCATGACAATCTGAATCCTGCTAAAGCCATGTAATTTGTCATAATTAAAAATTTGCCATCAGCCAGAGGTTACACAACAGGGGCACAGTGGAGTAAACTGCAGGAACATAAAACAGACTCAAGACAGAGCTCTAAATGAACCAGCTATTTCATACCGTATGAATGACAGAGCGCAAGGGATGTTGCATCTAGTTCTGAAAACAGATTTTCTTAATTTTATTTGTCAAGTTTTTTGGCGTCTCAGGAAAAACTTGCTATTTAACTTGGACGTGCTTTGGATATATTTTGAATAGAGACGGCCTCATGGGACTCTAAATCTCCAAGAAATAGAATAAAGGAAAGCACTTTCCTGGTTTATAATGAACAGGCTTTATAAAACCCTTAATAGAATCTGCAGAGATGGGAGATGTTGCGCGCTGAGAGGCTCTGTTGGTTCACGCACTGTCATTCTTTGCCAACGTTTCTAGACGTCACCAAGTGAACACCCACTAAAGCAGTGGTTCTTAACCTGGGTTCTATCAAACCCTAGGGGTTCAATGAGTCGGTCTCAGGGGTTCAGAGAAGCCTCTGCCGCGGAGGCCAGAATAAAGTAATACCGTAATTTGTTGTGAGTTCATGCACTTTGTTGGTTTTGTTCTTTGAGCAAGATGATATTCACGCACGGCTCATTTTGTGCACCAGTAAAAAAACATATACCTATGTCTTGAATTTGGAAAAAGAAATCATATTTTATTTATCACTAAAGAAGGGTTCGGTGAATGCGGATATGAAACTGGTGGGTTCGGTACCTCAAAAAAGGTTAAGAACCACTGGTCTAGGGGGAGAATTTATGGATAATGCCCTCACATGAAAGAAACCGTGTGTCTTCATGTGCCCAATTTACGATTTCATTTTAGAGACGGAGGAGCATCTATGAACCAAGGAAAGAAATCCCAATGGAAGGCCTTGGCTGGGGCCACCTGAGTGCACTTGCCTCAGGCCTGCTTTTCTAAGAAGCAATTTGCCTAAAAGTATTTCAGGTACAATCCATTCCCCTTGAGAGTTTATGCATTTATTTGAGTATCCTGCTTTTATTTGTCACTTCTTTGTACTTTTGGGATTAAAACAATTCTTCTAAAGTAATACTTTATTTCTTTGTATCTCTAATAAATAGTTCTTAAAGATGCATCGTTTTATGAATAAATGAATTATTTCATATCTTTGTGTGTTTTCCATCTTTGTGTGTTTTTCTACTTTATTTATTGAAGTACATTAAGAATTTTTAAGGCCAGTTTTTTTAAGTGCAGACCATTTCTTCAAGGCAGAACTTAACTTACAAAGATGCAGAAACACTAAAATAAGAAGGTTTTCAATTAAAGGAGGATAGCTTTTAAGGCAACTTTAGAATAATTTAATTAAACTTCCAAAATTTATTTATTTTTTAACTGTATAGAAAGAATTCAGATCACTTAACAGTAAGTACAAAAAATATTTTTATTTCTTTTTTAATTGAATTTATCAGGGTGACACTAGTTAACAAAATTATTCAGGTTTCAGGTGCACAATTAATTCTATAACACATCTCTGCACACTGTATTGTGTGTCCATCCCTCGAACAGTAAATTTCAATCAGGAGGTGGGATCAGAATCACCTGGGCAGTGTTTCCAACCACACCTGCTGGCATTCTCTACTATAGATAGTAGAAGTGTTGGCAGGGTGACTGCCACGTTCTGTTTCTGTTAGTAAACAACACAAAATGGGGGGGTGACAAAGGGAGGGGAGTAAAGGGGGACAAGTATACGGTGACAGAAAATGATTGAACTTTGGGTGATGGGCACAGAACACAATCAACTATTCAAATGCCTTAGAGATGTTTACCTGAAACCTATGTGCTCTTATTGATCAATGCCACCCCATTAAGTTTAATTTCTAAAAGAAGAAAGATATATCCCCAAATCAACTAAATTCATACTATGCTTAAATAAAACAAAAACAAGGGAACTGGAATCACAGCATCTCCGCATTCCTGATTATATTCTGGCTGCTGACCCCTTCATGATCATTCATAAAATATCTTAAATATTTCATTCGCTTAATTAAAACAGCACTGCAAAATCAAGACTTGATTCTGAGTACCACAAACTGTATCCACAACCTCATCAGAACGTTTCATGAGGTCCTAGTTCATCACGGCATGCTTCCTTTGACGCAACGAGGACCAGAAGACTATTTTAAGGAGAGAGGTTACACCAAAAAAGAACAAGCTTTTTAGTTATTTGGGACTGAAACACAGCAACGTTTGTGCAGACGGACCTAACAGGTCTGTGCCGGACGGAGGCCAGCTGGCATGGCCACACCCGCCCCAGCCTAGGGACTCACCGGCAGGGCAAGATCCGGACCACGTCGCTGGGCTTGTAGCCTTCGATACACACTGCACAGTTGTCAAAGTCGGGCTCTGTTTCCTGCAAAGAGGAAATACTCGTGAGCCTACCTTCGTAGTTTCAACTCTTGTGAAAATACCCAAATAACATGCCAAAAGACAGCATGGCCCAGACCCAGACTGCAGCAGTGGTGGGGTCAGTGTTCTTAATTGATAATTTATTGTATATTGCCTTAGTTTCTTTTCCTTCTGACCTCCAGTATTTGTTTTCAGGTTCGCCTGCAAGCGCTTTTGTGAGGAAACAATTTTTCATGTATCGTTACTGATAATGCATCATTCAGCACGTGACATTTCCTTCCTTGGAAAGATTTATGGAAAACTTTTTCAAGTTTGAATACAGTAACAACCATTATTAAAAAAAATGTCCGGTGAGACACTGGAGTAAGTAATTAGCTAATGCTTGAAAACTAAATATTTTTTCCCCTCTCTGCATTGGCTGCTAGAAAACCCCAACTTAAATTTGAGGGCCATTTGCTATACATTTTTGGTAATGCATTTGTGTATTAATTTCATCCTGGCTTCATCTGGGTTTTTTTTCTACACTTCCTTTTTAATTTCTCATATTTTCTGCCCACACCACTTTGTTGTCCTATTGTATCTATTGTATAAAGTGCTTTAAGTTATATTTGATAAAGATGGGTATAATAACAAAGGCTAATGGGACAACTATTAATGCTATCGTCCCCCCCCCCTTCTACCCTGTTGTCCAGGAGAGCCAGGGGCTTGTCTGAGCAGCTCCTCCCCGAAAGAAAAGAGGCCGTCATTACCTTGTCCCCCTTCTTGATGGTTCTGACCTGGAGCTTGCTGATGGCTTTCTTGGCTGCGTCTCCCAGCCGGCGCTGCAACACCAAAAGCTGCTTGTTAGTAAGAAAGGCCTGGCATTCTTGACTTTGTTTCTGGTAGCATTCACTAAACCAGGGCAGCTCTCTCTCTGTAATCATGCACAATTGGTGTGCATGTTAATGATGATGTCTGGAAGAGACAGGATGGTAGTATCTGTGCTCAGTAACTGAGATCTATTAGAGAGAGAAGCTCATTGTGCCCAATGTTAAGCAAGTGGCATATGACATTGAAAGGTCTTGCCCTATGAGGACGTTAGTACAGGTTGCAACTAGACAGACTAGCAAAAAAAAGTTTAGTAATTTGCTGCTCTAGCCACTTAATTTGTGACACAAAGCAAGTCAACCTGGAGCCATCAGACTAAACTTCATGTCCTCTTTTTTCACGATCAGGGTTTATTGTTTGTGTATTCCTTTCAATTTGGAATTGTAAGGGCTTTCCTTTGCTTATGTAGACCTAAATGAGGTTTATATTTAGTCTGTACTGTCCTGTTACACCACATTCTTACAAGCCAATTTTGCCCCTTTTGTGTGTGTATACGTGTAAGTGTGGATATAGGGAAATACATAAAATATACATGTTTAGTTGAACAAATAATTATAAAGAAAAACCTTAGGTAACCACTATAATTCATGTCAAAAAATAATATACACTATTTTTAAAAAAATGAACTTACTTTCTAACGAGTGTTACAATAATGCAAAGAGGAAGAGAGAGAGACAAAGAGGGTGGGGAGGGAATTCAGTTTTTATCTGTCAAGGAAACAAGCTTCTGTGCTTGTGAGTGTTTTGTGTGTTATATCACCTCTCGAGGTACATGTACTACCTGCCTCTTATAGGTGTGTATTTGAAGCACTAAAACATATTTGAAGAACTGAGATAAATGGAACAAACACTTAAACAGAATAAGCATTTGTTTTCACTAATTTTGTTTCTCTTGGAAGTCACACTCAAGCTTCTTTCTTTTCTTTGAGATGGTGAACATATACTAGCGAACAGTTAATTTACCCTAGCTGCCATGCTAAAGCTTTATGTGCAGTATCCTTTACTCTTACAGCAATGCTAGGAGAAAACTATTGTTTCATAGAATGAACGGAGACTTAGAGAGTTTATGTAAATTGTTTTAATATTATAGTGTTAGTGAAAGGTCAGTTAGAATCTGAATAAAATTAAGTCTGACTTTAAAGCCAAAGCTAAACTACCGTTCTCATTATTCACCAACCACCCAATCAATCAACCAGCCAGTCCGTTATCCAACCAACTTCTGTCCAGACAGCCAAGTAACCACTCAGGCAGCCAGCCAATCAATTCACATTTGGCCACCCAGCCAACCAACCAATTAGCTTGCCAGCTAGCAAGCCACTTCCCTTAACACACAGTAGTTATAGTAAATAAGAATAAAAGAGATGTTCTCCTTATTAATTTACTTTATTTTTAATTGTTTAATTTTTAGTTTTAAAAACAACCACTGGCATTTTAAGTAGGATAGTAAAAGTTGGCTGTTTCCTAAAAGGTTACCTATATATAATCTATATACAATTGAGATTCATGCAGAAGTCTATGAGTAGGTAGTAAACTAAGCTGGCAGGTAGTAAGCTAAGCTGGCAGGTAGTAAACTAAGCTCCCATATTGATAAATATCATTGGGGACATACAGTGAGAAGGAAATAAAGACTGAGGTAAAAATAAACAGGATGCACCTCTCTATTTTCTCCTCTTCTCTGGTTATTGACTAGTCATCCTTTGGTCTCAACTCTAGGCATTTTGCAGCCTCCCATACATGTCTTCCAGGAGAGATTAGCCCTTGGTCTAAACCAGGGATCCCCAAACTTTTTACACAGGGGGCCTGTTCACTGTCCCTCAGACTGTTGGAGGGCTGGACCATAAAAGAAACTATGAACAAATCCCTATGCACACTGCACATATCTTATTTTAAAGTTAAAAAACAAAATGGGAACAAATACAATATTTAAAATAAAGAACAAGTAAATTTAAATAAAAAAACTGACCAGTATTTCAATGGGAACTATGGGTGCGGATGCATCCTGTGCTCCTCTCACTGACCACCAATGAAAGAGGTGCCCCTTCCGGAAGTACGGCGGGGCCGGATAAATGGCCTCAGGGGGCCACATGCGGCCTGCAGGCCATAGTTTGGGGACCCCTGGTCTAAACCCTCACAGCACCTGGTCTCTCTCTCTCATAGCACTATGACAACATCAGCTGTTTTTAAGATTAACCCCAGTTACCTTTCTCTCAAGAAAGCAGCCCGGGGACAGGACTGTGTCCATGTTTCCTTCCCTTTAATTTGAATAAAGCTGCCTTCCCTAATTGACACTGGATCATTCAACCCATATTTCCGATCCCTTACTTTGTCTCAGGCACAGCTCTGGGTTTTGAAAAAAGAAAAGATAAAAAGGTTGTGAAAACAGACACACAAATTCTTGCTCTCTCTAGTTTACTATCTAGTGGAAATTCCATTAATGGTTGATGAATGAATAAAATCCTAAACCAAGAGATTTTCTTTTTTAGTATAGAAAACAACCTGAGAAATTTAGCCAGTTAATGGGAAAATACACACACAAACTACAAGCGTTGCTTGTGGTTAGGTAAGCAGAGCGATGATCCTGACCATGGCAAAACCGGCCTGTCTCAACCAAGCGCTGCTTTGCATTGAAGAAGTAGGGGGCAAGAATCGAAAGGCATAGAGAAGAGGCCACGAGTTATGGAGTAAACACGGAAAAGCTGCAGAATATGATATTCAGAACTAGAGATCTCTAAAGCCAACAAGTTTTGATTGTTTTAATTTTAAGTTATGAGAGAAAATATGGCTGTAATTGTGTTGAATTGGTGTTATATAATACCTGGCTCCAATTCAATCACTTAAAGTATTATTTTCAAAGGCTAAGCAGAGCAATTAGGCAGCAAAGATTATTTTCAAACAATGGGATTGGATCATACTCAGAGAAAGACCATTTTTGTTTTCAAGAAAATGAACCAGAAATAATGTTTTCAAATTTTAATTTATTTAAAATTATATTTTAGCAAATGAAATATGCCTTTCTTAAATGTGAACATGTAAGGTAAACTCAAACACTGCTTCTTGTCTTGTCCATGTGTTTAACTTTACTTTTGGCTATATCTGAATAAAAATGGGGCATTTCAAAAATAGATCCCTTTCTCTCTTTCAGAAGTAATCATCATAATAAAAGCCTTTTCCATGTCCCTTTAAAGAAAAATGCAAGCTGCCTTTATTGAAAAAAGAAAAAGGTGTGTCTATCCAGGAAATGTAAGTAAACTGACATTAGGGTACCAGGGATTATGGCTAACAGCAGGTTAATGGTTAGGGAATTAGAAAGAGGAATTCTATTACTGGCAGTCTGGTGACTGAGGGCTGAGAGCTTACAGGAGGTCAGTGGAGGATAAAGGCATTTGGGAGATGGGCTTCTCAAATTGCAGAATTAACAGATGGAGAATTTAGAGAAAAAAAAGGAAATAATCCTCTCAACATCAAGTCTATGAAGTCTTCTTGTCTGGAAGTCCTGAGAAATCAAATCATTCACAGAGGAAGGAAGGATGCATTTTTGATTGTTCTGAAGAAATGGTTAAATGCTATTCCTTTCCCAGGAAGTACCTTGAGCACAACCTTATTTTACATGTTAATTTACATATACCTGTCTTTAGAAGGAAAAGGGTGGGCTTTGGTGAGTGACTGATGAAGTATGGGGAAGTCTGATCTCCCAGGGAAGGGAGAGATGTTCTAGATCAGTGGTTCTTAACCTGGGTTCTATCGAACCCTAGTGGTTCGATGAGTTGGTCTCAGGGGTTCGGAGAAGCCTCTGCCGTGGAGGCCGGAATAAAGTAATACCGTAATTTGTTGTGAGTTCATGCACTTTGTTGGTTTTGTTCTTTGAGCAAGGTGATGTTCATGCACGGCTCATTTTGTGCACCAGTAAAAAAACATATACCTATGTCTTGAATTTGGAAAAAAAATCATATTTTATTTATCGCTAAAGAAGGGTTCGGTGAATGCACATATGAAACTGGTGGGTTCGGTACCTCAAAAAAGGTTAAGAACCACTGCTCTAGATATTATGGAGAGAACAGAAAAGCCCGCTTCTAAGACACATGAGATAGTCACGGAGCCACAGCGAGCTCGATTTCTCAACAGGAATCCAGATTAACAAAAGAAGGGGAAAACCACCATAAAAGTTTTAAAAATGCTTTTTGCATACAGTCAAATATTATCAATAGATGCACGCCTTTATATATATGACACACAGAAGTACTGACTTCTGAATATAAAAAAATGAACTCACTTGCAATAATTTTCTAACTAGTATTATTGGATTTCCAAAATGCAAACTGAAGAGATAGTGAGTAAAAACATAATATTTTTTTTGTGTGTGTGACAGACAGAGTCAGTCAGGAAGGGAGAGAGAGATGAGAAGCATCAATTCTTCATTGCAGCACCTTAATTGTTCATTGATTGTTTTCTCATATGTGCCTTGACGGGGCGGGAGGGAGGCGGGGAGGGGGACTAGAGCAGACAGAGTGACTCCTTGCTCAAACCAGTAACCTTGGTCTCAAGCCAGCAACCTTGGGCTCAAGCTGGTGAGCCTTGCTCAAACCAGATGAGCCCGCTCTCAACCTGGAGACCTTGGGGTCTCGAACCTGGGTCCTTGGCATCCCAAGCCGACACTCTATCCACTGCGCCACCGCCTGGTCAGGCAAAAAGCAAAATATTCTTAATGAATGGTCCCAAGTAGAGCAGTTTTCTCTTTGCCAGTTCTGTCTTCGGGTTTTTGACTGCACCAAGTATAAAGGAGAGGAAACCCTTATGTCCTGCTCAGTGAGCCCTAACTGGAGCCTGAACAGAGAATCTGGGGATTGGAACCAGAAGTCTGTCACAGAACACATTCTTTCCTTGGTGATTCTCAGAAATGTGGACTAACAGGATGCTAATGGAAGACCCAGGGAACACCTCAGGTACATTTAGCAATCAACTATAGTTTCTAGAGGCTTTTTGTTTTAAGTGGCCATTCCTCTCCCTTGTCCGGGGGTGGGGGGCTCCCACAGATTCTCTCTAACCCAACCAGATCCAAGTCATGCTTTTCACTAAAGATTATCAGGAGTTGGGTCATTTTAGTAATTAAATTTATCCATCAACTTAATCTAAATGAGTATAAGTATTTACCGAGGTTGTTGGTTCCTTGACAATAGTGAAGATAAAGGGCTTCATGGAAAATAAAAAGGGAACCACTTATTAAAAGAATAAAGTTCTATATAAATGCCAGTGAGGAGGGCAAACGATGACAGACTCCAGTTCAACCCAAGACACAGAAGTTAGTGACCTCCTGAATATTTAGGAAACAGAGAAAAAGAAGACACTTTTCTCTTGTCCCCTTCCATGTTATAAACAGATATGCAGTGAAGATGATAAAAAACTAGGAACATAAGGACACCAAAACAGCATCAAAATCGAGTTCATGTTCTATCTCATTTGATTGGATAGTTTGTCGCATTTACTGATAGCTGTATTTTATGATCATGATTATCACCATCACTACCCAGTAAAAAATAACAAAGTGTTCTTATGTTTTAGGTGAAGAGAGGACACTGCAGACATAAAGAGAGTTGCTCCCAGTCATCTAGAACCTCATGTAGCCATGGTGACTCAGACACTTTCCTCACTCTCTCTAATATAATTATTAATGATGCTTCCAGGCCTGGTTATTGCAACAGAAATCAGCGCACCGCCAGTCCAGTCAATTTCTACAATGTAGATCACCACTCGACAAGTCTGGCGAAATGGCTAAGAGAATTAGAATGACTGATGACTTAAAGATGTTTGCGCACATATGAAATGAGGTAGGGGCATCGTGGTTATTTTTAGTGGGAGGTGTTGTAGAGAAGGCAATGGCTTGGAAGTTAGAAGATCCAGCTTTCAGTCCTATTTCTGTCACTGTGTGATTTTGGCCAAGTCACTTAATCATTCTGGACCTCAGGTCCATTGTTAGTAAAATTAGGTATGTAGAGTCAAGTTATTTCCAGTTTTAGCAGCTCAGGATTTCTTCCCCGCAGAACAGAACCAGGAGGCAAAGATCCTTTGAGACCTGGATTATCTAAATATGGCAGATCAGTGGCTAATTTCTTCACTGCCTACTGCAATAGATACCACACCCAGTCGGCCTTTCTGTCCTTGGGGGCTCTGCACTCTCTCCAGGGAAACACCAGGGATCGTTCTGGTTCCTGCTCTTTGGGAGACAGAAACACCCTGACCCCTGGAAGAGGGCTTGGGTAGCTAAGGGGCGCCCATGGGAAGGCAGCTACTTTTCATTTATACCTTTTATACCTTTTTCACTTTATACCATGTGTATTATGTATTCCAAAATTAATTGCATTTTTAAAAAGCTTTTATCTCCTTTTCTTCCATCCATAAGGAGGAAATTCTTGCTCTTCCCAAATTATGCAGCCACTATTAGCATAATCTTAGTTCACACCCCCTTTCTACCTTTATAATGTGCTTAAATAAATAATTGTCCAGAAGATGAGCAGTAGCAATGTGGGACAATGCACGTCCATTTTAGAGAACAGTGCTTGCTACTAAAACATCAAAGTATGTGTATTTGGAAAAGATCTGAAAACTATATGGCATATATTAAACGCTTATCTCTAGTGGGGACATAATAGGTACTTTTGGTCATGTCTTGATATTTTCTATGATTTCCAAAGTTCATACAATAACATGTCTTACTTATGTAATCATTTTTAATTTTTTTTAAACTTTTTGCTACACACCTGGTTCCTGTCCCTGGCATTTGCATATCGAAACCTCTGGATATAATAAAAGACCAGCCATGCGAGGGAAATGATCATCAGGACGATGAAGGAGATGGAGACGAACACGACCGAAGTGCGGCTCACGTATTTCTGCAAGTTCCGCGTTCCGATGGTGATGGACATCATCACAGTGATGTTCCTTTCCAGCAGGCTGACGATCTCCTTCCCCTTCGGCTCCGGAATCATTATGGCCACGATGTCTTCTACGCCTGTTGTGAGAGAGCAAAAGATGAGGCCACAGGGAAGGGGGATGAGAGAGCCGGGGAAAAGGATAGAGAGTGAAGTGTCTGGATAAAGTACCACACAACCGGATAATGACACCATTTGTGACAATTATTCGCCAGATCTAATCTCCAGGTCTAAGTCTAAGATCTAACAGCCAGAAACCGAGTCAAATTTTCTGTTTCTTCAGCTCTTGGGATGTTGCTGTCTTGTATCTGAGAAAAGAGCCTAAACTGAATTCATAATTTTGGTACCAGAGAAGTCATGACCGAGCCATCCTTCAATTGTCCAAGGTATTGTTGATCCTGGTAAAGGTGGACCCTTTTCAATTAATCCAAGTTTATTGGATTAATTGCATTTCACACACCGCCAACCCCTGCAGAAGCAAAAAGACACTCTGTAACCCATGGCACAAAGGTGAAATGCAGTTTTAACCTATTGGTCTGCGAGCTTCCTCTTTCTGTCACTCAGACACTATGAATACTTGGTCACAGATCACTACCTATCATTTTTAAGGCAATTTCCTCCTACAGTGAGTACCCAAAGCAATCCTACCTAGGGTTTCTTAATGAGCTCTGCAATGATCTGTCAACATAAAATAAGGGTCTCACAACTATTTTTTGCTTATTTTACCTAATTCAATGTAAACAACATGTGTATCCTCACCCAAGCGAGGGAAGATGGAGGCTGTACAGATAACTCCAGGCTTGTTTCATCCCCACTCCCAATCTCCCACCACAACGCCCCTGTGATTGGACAGCTTGAAGCAAGAATGGCAACTTTCTTGGGTCTGAGTTATCTGGGTCATTGTTGCTATTCTTCATGACACTATGTGAGGCACAGCCTCTCAGTGAGGAGTTCTGGGGTCTATACAAGGGGGTCTTTACTAATATACCAGCTCCAAATGCACCAACTTGATGTGTCACTGTGGCTGATCCATGGACTAGAACATCAGCTTCACTAGGATAAGTTCTCAGGAATCACCTGTTTCAAATTGATGCCCACAGAGCTTTCCATGGGCTCTATTTCCACACAGAGATATCCTGTTACCTGGGGTTGCTACAAATTAAAGAGAGCAGATTTACAATTAGGAAGTCGTAGCTTAGGGACAAAATTAAACATGGCTGTAGCTGCTTAATTCTGGCCTCATATACATGCTGAGGTCAGCCAGCTAGACGGAACTACCAGATTATATTTGCTCAGGATGTTGCAAATCTCTTAGAAGCTACTTAGGGCTTTCACTTGACCTTGATGTCTACACAGGTTTTCATTCCTAAATTCCTTGACGGTATTTCCCTGATACTGCATAAATACTTTAAAAGCTGACTACCTACAAAGGTGTCTGTGTATGCTATATCAATTATACATATTTTTAAAATTCCAAAAACTTTCACATTGGTCCAACTGTAAAATCACAAAGCCACATGGGTGTTTATATTTGGCTGTTAATTTCTGGGAATTTATGAAACCGATGGCTTGAATTTCAACTTTGCAGAATTTACTGACAATTCCAATGCTCCCCTTTTGATATTTACTTCGGCTAATGGTTGCATGTGGTCTGAGAGTTTGAGAGGGTTTAAAGCTGCTGGCAGGTTTTGCCTCTACAGAAATAACTTCTTTGTATACTGGACTAATTTGGCCTGGTGAGGTTCATCCAGGTGCTGTAGCCATTTTAGAAATATTTTAGTAGTTGTGGAATCATAACTTTTCACTTATTTTATCCCCTTATATTTTTTAAGCATGTCTGTTCAAAGCTCTAGAATTATATATATATATATATATTGAGAAGGGGATTTTGGATTACTTATGAGACTTTGTATGCTCAGGCTTGCACAAGTTTCATATTTTTTAGTAGTCAAATTTTATTATTATATTCCCTTATGGCTTCCAGTTTTGACACTCTGCTTAGGAAGCTTCTCCACCGAAGGTGATAGAAATACTCCTTTAAAATTGCTTTTTGAAATCTTTTAGGTTTTTTGTTTGTTTGTTTTTAGAGAGAGAGAGAGAGAAAGTGAGAGAGAAATAGAGAGAGGAGTGAGAAACATCAACTCATATTTGCTTCACTTTAGTTGTTTACTGATTGCTTCTCATATTGATGGGGGTTGGGGGGCTCATGCTCAAGCCAGAGGGAGGGCTTTGGGCTCAAGCCAGTGACCTTGGGATCATGTTGACGATTCCATGCTCAAGCCTGTGACCTTGGGGTTTCAAACCGGGGACCTCATCATTCCAGGTCAACACTGTATCCATTGTGCCACCTCTGGTCAGGGTACTTCTTACATTTAAATCTTGAACATCCTAAATATGAGCTCAACATTAATTGAGCTCTTATAATGTGATGGGCAGAGAAGAGACAGATAGTATGCAATTTATTTTTCCCCTAAATTCTTAGACATATTTGGATCTACTTTTGGATTTTATTTTACTGTAAGGTTGGACTATTTTTTTTTTTTTACAGGGACAGAGAGAGAGTCAGAGAGAGAGATAGGTAGGGACAGACAGGAATGGAGAGAGATGAGAAGCATCAATTATTAGTTTTTTGTTGCCGTTGCAACACCATAGTTGTTCATTGATTGCTTTCTCACCATGTGCCTTGACCGCGGGCCTTCAGCAGACCAAGCCACCCCTTGCTGGAGCCAGCAACCTTGGGTCCATGCTGGCGAGCTTTTGCTCAAGCCAGATGGGCCCGCACTCAAACTGGCAAGCTTGGGGTCTCGAACCTGGGTCTTTTGCATCCCAGTCTGACGCTTTATCCACTGCGCCACCGCCTGGTCAGGCAGTGGCCTATGTTTCGCTGAACTTATACACCGGGCTAGGGCTATTTTCGTTGTCTAGGCTTTTAACCTATTTACTCCCTGGTAGCCTACCTCTAGCTTCACTAATTTCCCCCTTGCACCTCTCCTGTTACCTGCTTATATTAAGAGACCACAGGGCCTAACAGTAAGGAGCTGAGCTCTGGAAGTGAACAGCTTGTTTCAAACCCCAGCTCAACATCTTAAAAACAGGCAACCAAAGTTCAGCCACCCATGAGCTCTAAACTGCTCTTCATCCATTTTCAGGAACCTGAGAAAACATTTTCTTCCTGTAGGGTAAAGTGTAATGAACTATTTTAAACTTAAGTGTTCGGTTACACCACCTGTGTTGCTCCTGTCAGTGTGTGTCTTCACGATATGTGACATTGGCTTGGAAAGGTTGAAAATGGCAGTGGGGACGTTCTCTGCAGCTGGGCTTTAACTTTCTTCATCATCAATAATCATAAGGAATCACTAGGGTTAATGAGGGTAAAACACAAGTGGGATTCTGGAACACCTCTCCGTGCACTGTCAGCTCTGTATTGTGCGTAGCAAAAAGAGGTACCGAGGTGTGCCTTTTCCCAGTAGAAAGAGTCATTTGGATGAATTATCTGACCAGTCTGATCAACACCCAAAGTCCAGGGCAAAAAGCTACTGTAGGATTGAATGCGTTCCCATGAGATGTGCGCCAGTGTGTTATCTATCAGGCAACTTCCTGATCTTTGCTTCATTTTGGAATGTGCAGCTAAGGTCCGGGAGAAGCCAGTGCCCCCTCCCCAGGTACACCCTGGTGTCCTTGCTTCTGATGGTGTGTGTAAGGGGGGAGGGGGCACGTGGCACTGAGGTGGCTGGAGAGTGCTGAGAGCCCCCTGAGGGATCTCCGCAGAGTCAATGCTGCCCTGGGCACCAAACCCCAAAGCGGTGGCACACCGGAGGCTCAGAGACTCGGGAGGACAGTAAACAAACAGCCTACGCTGTATGGCAAACATCTGCAAACAGGCCTGGCTAGCCGGGGGCCTCTATGTTTGCTGCGCTGCCCAGGTTACTACCAATTGCCTCTTTTTGCAAAATTATGTCAGCCGACCGTCTATTTTCCTCCCAAGGGCACTTTATACTTCTGAGTGATCACTGTTATGCAATTATTGTGTATTCCGGAAAAGCTCTTGAACCCTGCGAGAGAACGTGTGATGAGGTCACGCGTGACCCGGCCGCCAAGCAAACAGCAGAGCACTCTGTGTCTTTTAGCGCTTCCTTTTTCCCAGGAGAGAGCTCCATTCCCGTTACCGGTTACCTAATTTAGTCTATGCAGATAAGTAGGGAATCAAAACAAAAGTTCAGAAGGAATGTTTAATAACCAGGAAATCCTTTACTTATAAATGCAAAACCAGGCTGTTTAAACATCCCATTGATAGAACCGGTTAGAACAGCAGCATAGTGCTGGATATTTAAAGGGCCAGCAGCCTCATTCCTCCTTGTGCGCCCCCTCCTGGGTTCTTGTAAACAAAACCATCTTTCAGTCCCCTGCATCCTCTTTTCCCCCTAATTTTGATTTCAGTCTCACCAATGGCCCGTTAGAAGTTAGGCAGTACTAATTTTTTAAAAAGGCAGTTTCCACTTCTATTTTCTATTTACACACTTAATATCAACTGTTTTTTTTTTTTATAGTCAGCTCCTGATAATCATCTATTCTCAAGTAAGACAATAACATATGTGAAAACTGTAAAGTATCACATAATTGTAAAGTATTACCATTTTCTGCATTAGTTTAAAAATATGTTTAATAAACACAGATGCCAAAATCCTGAATAAAGTGTTCACAAATAGATTCCAACAATAGAGTGAAAAAACCCACATGATCAAGGTGGGATTTATCATAGGAAGGTGAGACTTCAGTGCATTAACAAATTAAAGGAACAATGCACATGACCATCTTGTGTAGCTAGCTGTCCTCCAATGCCTGGTCTCTAATATCTCTTCAGTACTCGTGTTTTAGCCGGGCACACGCTGTCCAGCTAGCTGTGGCCCTGTGATGGATATTGGGCTGTTGAGATGTGTGTCCACCCAGGCCCTGTCTCTCCTTTTTTTGTGACTTCAGATAGAGAGATCTGGAACAACCAGCTTCTTAGAGAAGGAAGTCATATGTTGAGGATAGCACTCACTCCTGATTCTTATTCAGAGTAATAAGAGGAAGTTTCCTTTAGGCGACAAAGATGGTATCTCCCAGAAATGGTAAATTAAATGGAGGGAGAACACACTGAAAGTTTTCTAATTCAAATTATAAGTAAGACAAGGATGAGCCAAGATTTATAGAAGTGATGTCTGGTGCAGAGACGTAGAAATCACAGTGGTAAATCTTGGGAAGGACAAGGGCAAACTATCATTATTTGGGAGATGTTACAACGACCTCAACAAGTCAAGATAATTTATCCACTAAAATTCGAAAAATGTTCAGTAAAATACAAGATTCAGATCAACATACAAAAATAAAGCTCTCTACACACCAAGAATACCCAGCCAGAATATGTAATGGAAAATGTGATCTATACATATAGAAAGAGTCATACGATATTTCAGGATAAACCTAATAAACACTAGCCCTTTATGAATAAAACTATATAATAAAGTATTTGTGAAAAACATCAAAAATTTCTGAACCAAATTTTACACGAACCCAAGAATTAATTAGCATTATATATTTAGTTTCTGAACATATATAATTTTTTAAAGTTACCCATTTATCATAATAATTATTTTGTTGTTGCATTATGATCAAGGAACATAGCCTCTTGATATTGACCCTTAATCATCTAATATATTTCTGGGGGAGTATATGCTCTATTTGTATTTAGAAACATTGTATTCAAACACCTTTGTTAAGTGTACATATCTTATTGATTAAACTTATTAATTGTAGTAGTCCGACTTCCATGTCTCTGCTTATTTTTGTCTGCTTGTTTGTCTGAAAAGGGCATATTAAATGTTCACACAGTTGTTGTTCTGTTTCTCTCTGAAGTTCTGTCAGTTGCTTAAGGATCTTTTGAGTTTAAATAGTTAACTGCATTTACAATGGTTATATCTGCTTACGCTATCACAGCTGAGCAGAACTCTGATGTCATCATGATTCTTGTTCTTTGAAAGCGATCTGTTCTTCCTCTATGTAACCTTTTGGAATTAATATTTGAGAGTAGTTTTTCATGTTCTTAAATGTCACTATGTCTAAGCATTCATCATTAGTTTGGTGGTATATGAGTACTTTCAGTCTGAGGTATTTTATTTATTCTTTAATTTTAAAGCATTTGTTTTCATCCTTTTCCAAAGTGTTTCTTTCTTCCTATATCTTCCTCTCCTTTAATTCCTATTATCTTGTTGGCTGCGGTTACTCTTCTATTTTTCATATTTTTATACTATTCCCCTCTCATTTAATAAACATTTTATTTTTAAATAATTATAGACCAATAAGTGGCAAAAATAGTACACAGGGGTCCCATGTCCTTATCTCCTAGCTTCCTCAAATGGTGACATTTCACATATTATCATGTATTATCCAAACAGAAAACTGATTAGGAAAATGCAGTTTACTAGTTTATAGGACTTACTCAGACTTCCCCAGTTTTGGCATATACATTTTTAAAATGTCTGTAAAATTCCAATGAATGTGCCACACATTCAGGATCATATAACCACTACCACAATTAAAACATTGAGCATTTCATTGCCACAAAGAAATTCCTTCCCTCCCTTCCTTCTCCTCCACCTTCCCTAACTCCTGCATGTTGACTAATCTATTCTCCATCTCTATAATTCTGTATTTTGTTTTGCTTTGAACTATTAAGAAATATCACCTCAATTATTTTCCATGAGACTATTGTAATAGTGCATGGCAAGAACTTAAAATTACAATAAAAAATCACAATAGCTTAGATTTAATGAACTCACAGATATTTATGACATACCATTCTGTAGCATTGTATAGAATAGGGAAATATACATGAAACATTTCTTCTCACAATTTTTGTTTATTTGTTTGTCAAAAGTGACTTGAAATTCTCAATTCACTGCAACAAAATTTATGACAGAGACCTTAACCTAAACAGGAATCAGGAAGGCCTGTGGGCGAAGCTTTCATAGTCTATGTCATTCCTAGAGCCCTACAGGAAGAACCCCATATTTACAAATAGGTCCATGGTTGTAATTACCCTTACCCTTGACTTCCTCTTCCCCTTGACTTCCTCTTCCCCTTGACAAGATACTTCCTCTTGTTCCAGGCAGAACTTGCACGTGACTCACCAAGTCTGCACTTTTTGGACTGAAATCCCTTGTTTTTCTTAACTAAATCCTTTTTGGTTATGGAGTATCTAGTCAACCTTTGTTTTATGGCCAACAACTGCATAATTTTTTTTTTATCATTCATTTTTTTAGAGAGGAGACACAGAGTGAGAGAGAGAAAAAGAGAGAAAGGGGGAGGAGCTGGAAGCATCAACTCCCATATGTACCTTGACCAGACCAGTGCAGGGTTTTGAACTGGCGACCTCAGTGTTCCCAGGTCGACGCTTTATCCACTGCGCCACCACAGATCAGGCAACAACTGCATAATTATTAAAAACATTGCTTTACTTGATTCATCTTTATGTTTCTTTCCTTTCAGTATTCTTCAAAATTGTCTTTGGTAGTCTTTGAAAACTAGAAGTGAGATCTCCCTCTATTAAAGATCCAGATTGGAAAACCCTTTCTTAAGGGCAATTAAAGTTTACTACTTTGGTTTCTAGAAGCTGGAAAACCCCACTTAGCTTTGCCTATGGTAAGAAGACATGGATTATGCATTCACCAAATAATATTAAGGTCAGTTAAAAGACTAACTATTAACTTATGAGAAAATATAGCAAAAGTGGGACAGAACTTGACATAACTTGGTGGACGTAAATGGGCTTCTCAAAGATCAGAGTTCAAACTCCAGAGAAGTATAAAGCATTGTATATCCTTTGGATGAGCCCATAGATTCCAGCACCTAGTTGTGATAAACATGGGTGTGAAATGCTTTTAGATGAACGTGGAAGTAAGTGATTGAAGTCTATACAGCTTTGTCGTCTTATACCTCCTTCAGTAGATCACATGGCAGAGGAAAATGGGTGTATTTTATCAGGATCTCAGTCTAGGAAGGGGAGACGTGTTGGGCAATTGAATATGTATTTTGAAAAAGCTACACAGATCTGAACTATCACTCCCTGACCTTTGTCCCATACGTTCTACACTGTAAGTCAAAGGGTACCATAGCAAATACTGTCCATACCACCTTATCTCCTAGTCCACAGCATAGTAGTGAACATTGTCATGATTTTCAATTTTTATGCCAGCATTTCTTGCCTACATGGCTTTCCTTGACCACAAGATATCACTCTGAGAGTGTGTGGGCCAGGAGAAAGGAGAAATTGCCACCACCTGGGAGCAGTCCTGAACTAATGATGGGGGAAGTTGGTGTACAAATACCTCAGCTCCCTCCTGCCATGCTGGTAGAACTCTGTGGTCATCTCCACACCATTTCCCAGAGCTCCCCAGTGGGATTCAGTTTCATTGACTCATGGTGGTAACTTGCTTGATAACACACCCTTTATTGGCTCCTTGCTTCCCTGTGGCATTTCCCCATTCCCACACTGCTGTTTCCTGGAATCACCTCTAAAACGTCTTGTACTGGAATCCTTGTCTTAGGACTGCTTCTGGAGAAACAAAACTGTGCCAAACTAAGATTTTGCCAAAAATTATTTTTTTTCTTTTTTTCTTTCTCTACAGTCCCAAAGCTCTAAATAATAGCTGTATTGGCTTGTGCCTTATGGACAGATGTATACTGCTTCATAAATATCATCAAAAGTAAAAACATAAACTCCTCCCCATCTATTTTTTTTTTTTTATTTTGTGTCAGAAACAGAGAGAGGGACAGATAGGGACAGACAGGAAGGGAGAGAGATGAGAAGCATTAATTCTTCGTTGCCACACCTTAGTTGTTCATTGATTGATTTCTCATATGTGCCTTGACTGGGGGGCTACAGCAGACTGAGTGACCCCTTGCTCAAGCCAGCGACCTTGGGCTCAAGCTGGTGAGCTTTGCTTAAACCAGATGAGCCCGCATTCAAGCTAGCGACCTCGGGGTCTTGAACCTGGGTCCTTGGCATCCCAGTCCGACGCTCTATCCACTGCACCACCGCTTGGTCAGGCTCCCCATCTTTTTTTTAACTTTAAAAAAAAAGTAGCAAAATCATTCTGCAGGAGTGGCTCTTTCTTACCTTCTCATGCCCTCACTGGATGAATCAATACTATTCAATGTAAATACTGCTCATTGTGGAGCCAGGTAGTATATTACAGTTATACATTTTCTTTATTTTTCTTGAATTGAAAAATAATTGCATCATTCTTTCACTTGCCTGGTTTTCCATGTTTCCATTGTTATTTTTCACAAATGTTACTATTTTTGCTATTTGTTCACCAATAACATTTTTGATTTCTTCAACATGTTCGTTCCATTTGTCTTTTTGACTGGGACACTCCCCTTTGGACCCCACTGTTCTACTCCAGTATGGACTGGTTGCCTTGAGCCTGACATGCAGCTCATCTGGGGGCTTATCCTACACGCAGTCAGGTGGTGCAAACACTTTCCTGCCCAAGTCAACTTTAAAACTCTTACTAGTATTTTGCAGACATACAGCATATTAAGTAACAGCCAAATAGAACTACCAACACCACAAGTAATCAAACACTCGGCACACTTAAACTATTAATTGGTAGTTTATATACATATTTACAAAGAAAAAATAGTGTCCTTATTTGAAGAATTTTGATTGCCCCTCAGCAAACGTTACCTACCACAAGCCGTAGAGGTCTTTTAGCCTCATTGCTGCCCAAACCTGGTGGCTTCCAAAGTGATCCCAAGGTCTGGAGTGCGCAGACGCTGGTGTCAGCCGTGTTGCCAGGATTACTTTTTGTTTAACCCCTAACTTGCGAGCTCATTGCTGTTGGAAGATAGGATGGCGAGGCTGTTGGGCTGAGGTTATGTGGAGCCAGTTGGAATATAAAGACAGGGCTTTGTGGTCGTGATGGTGCTGGTGGGGGTGGCACCTGATCTGCTCCTCCAAAGGGAGCACCAGTGGCCAGTGGCCATAGGAAGAGGTTCCAGATGTGGACGGAACCAGGAAAAGCTTAAGCACAGAGTGGTTAGGCGCTTGGGAGCAACCCAGAGACCCCCTGTCAAGTCCTAGCTCCATATTTTTCAAAGGAGAACACTGAGGCCTAGAGACGTCCTCGAGACAGGCAGGCGGTGGTGGCAGCTGGTAAGCAGGCTTTCACAAACATTTAGAAAGATGACAGTGACTGATGGCTAACAGATAATTCTGACCTTGCCGATGGGCGTTGTTACTATGCATAAGCTGAACTTCCGAGAAGTAAAATCATTTAAATATTCATATTAACAAGAAGAAAAGTCTGAAATGTCCTAAATTAAGTTATAGCAGATGGGAGGGTAGCCAGAAAAAACAAAGAGAGGCTCATCAGTTAATAGCTGTGGGCCGAAAACCAAGAGAAGACTGATAACATTACTGAATGTACCTCCAAACTTTGAGTTCACTTCCTTCCAGGTGGCTCATTCTGCAATTCTCCAGACAGAAGAGCCATATAGCTGCTCACCGGGTGCCTCCATATCTTGCTCATGCGTGATATTTCTGGACTGTTACCCAAACCAACCCCAAAAGAGCAACGCGCAGCTCCCTCACCGACCCTGATCTACCCCACAACTTGCCCCACTTTACCTTCTCCCACCCTTTATCCAGAGCCAATGTAAATTCTTTCAGAACAACTTAAACATCTTTCTTCCCCAAACCATGTCTATGAAAGAGCGCCATCAATCCCAGAACTTTGTCCACGTCTTCTCCACCCAGCCCTGCAGCTAGTGTGTTAGTCTGCACACCCAAAGACCTGGTCCTTTTTCTGACTTGCATAGAGCTCAGTAAAGCCCTCCTTTCAGAAAAGCTTTCGGCTGTGAAAGTTTTTTGTGGGTCCTGATCCTGTAATGCTATTAAAATATATTATAAATAAATATGTAAATTGAAGCATCAAATCATCATCTTCGGTGCTTTAGTCCCCTCCGCGTGAATGTGAACGAGCGCGCGTGCGCGCACACACACACAGACACACACACACACACGCAAAACATAAATCTTGAGGGCTCCTTAATTAGTTACCATCTGGCTTTGGAGATGCTAGTACTCGGAGCAAATTGTAGGGAAATGCTGACAATGAGGCTGGTTCCGGAAAAACCCAGCCAGCTGTGAGTTGCTGCTGGACAGCGAAGTTAAGAGCATTTTTACTTCTTATTCAGAGAGAGTCCTTGGGCATGGGGTAGTGTCACTGACTTATTTGTACACAGAAACTGTGGCTACTAACAACAACAAAAAAAAAGTCAAGAAAAAATGAAGAGCAATTATTATTATTTTCCTTCTTTTGTACATGGTTTTCAGCATTTGAATTTTCCAAATTATAGGTAGGTTATTCTAAAAATAAAACAAACCCTGCTTATGCAAGTCATTTTATACATAATTTCTATCCACACGTACGGAGTTGGCATTCTAACCACCAAGGAGCCAAAAGCATTTTCTGATACCATCCCATGCTTCCCATAAGCTGCCTTCGCCATCGTGCGGAGTGCTTGTTATTTGGTGCTAATCGTTTCCCTTTGCTTATTCTAGAAATTACTACTTGCTGTCTCTTTTATAAACAACCCTGAAGTGAAACAAAACAACAGCTTTCTTCATCACACTGACAAGTCGTGTTTGGCAAGTTATTTGCCTATATTAATGCTGGAGGTTCAAAACCATTCCAACAGATTACAACCATAAAACTTCCTTTCCTTGCTGAAAACATATCGTCCCGAAAGTCAACACTTCAGCCTCAAATAAGGTTCTAATGAAGGCAAAAGACAGTTATATATTTGCGTTGCTAAGCAACCGATAAAGCAGCTTGCCAAATCTGAAACAAATAAATATGTTCTAACTGAAATTTCAGAACAATAATTTATATGGGATTAATATTTATAAAAGATAAATTTAGAGAGTAAAGACAAGCATGGTTGATTGTTTTCGGCATAGTGATGGAATAAATTATTTCAAGTGTGGGAAGACTGGGATCATGTCAATGCTCTTATCTTCAGATAGTGCAACTCTTATTGGGATCATTCAAGAACAAAAATTCTTAAAATAATGCAAAATGTCATCTGAAAAGGCATACAGTATAATAAACCTGTCTTGTTTTTAAGAGGAAAGGATTTTACTGGTAATATGAAAAATTGTTCAAGTTCTCGGGTTTCTTGTCACAGAGGAATGTGCAGTAATGATTCCAACTTGAGCTCTGTTTATTTAAAATTTTAGCATACTTGGCTCTGTTTTTATGTGCCTTATTCTTAGCCTTCAGAGTTTTCATCTGGGTACATAGGCATTTTCTGACAAACTCTCCAGGGGTAATGAGATAAAGAGTTAACTAGGGGATGGGCAGAAGAAAGGAAGATAACGCAGAAGGTTGCAGACTTGAGCTGTATCTCAGGGCAATGTGGGGGGAGTCCTGGGGCCTGCAGCACCGTGAGATGAGCCATGCTCCTGCAGCTGGTACAGGCGAAGAGCTTGGTCAGTACCAAGGCAGCTGAGAGAAAGCTGAGAGAAGAGCCATAGTGTGTTCCACCTTTAATGCTGTGAGTGATACTTTTCTTGGCATGACAAGGCTCTCTCTCTGACCCTGGTCCTTCCTGGAGGGAATGGGGGGGGCGTGAGAAAGCACTCAGATATAGCTATTTCAAAGGGTAAGTTGGGCATGGGAAGGAGAAATCTTCTTCCCCAGCCCCACCCACGCACAACTATGGAAGTTGTCGGTTCTGCATGGCAAGGGGGTCTTCTGGGATGTGGTGGACAGTCTCCTCTGGCACAGGAATCCAGGAACATCCCTTGATTCAGAGCAGCAGGGGACCAGGAGGAGGAGAAGAGAGATAACATTGCCAGGAGGGACGCATCTGCCCTCTGTGTGTCAAAATGGGTGTTGGTGGGTGTATTAGTTTCCCATTGTTGTGGCAAATTACCCTAAACTTGCTGAACTGAAACAATACTAACTTATTATCTTACAGTTTTAGAGATCAGAAATCCAAAATGGGTGTCACTGGCTAACATCAGGGTGTCGGCAGTACTGTGCTCCTCCTGGAGCCTCTAGGGTGGGAACTGTTTCCTTGGCTTTTCCCGCTTCTAGAGGCAGCTTGCATTCCTTGGCTTGTGGCTACATCACTCCAACCTCTGCTGTCTTTGTCACATCTCCTTCTCTCTCTCTCTGACCGTCATGCCCCCTTTTTATAGGGATCCCTATAATCATAGTGGCTATTCCAGGACAATTTTCTTATCTCAAAATCCTTAACTTAACCATACCTGCAAAGTCCCTTATGCCATATACAGCAACACAGGCACAGGTTTGGGGAGTGGGGGGCACTATTCTGCTACCAGGATGAAGGTGGGAGTAAGATCTGTTTCTGAAGTAAGCCGCCCAGGGCCACGCAACTGAAGTCGGGCCTTCCCTGATTATAGTCAAGGCCCCTGTTTTTCCCCTGTGTTCACATGGCTGGAGAAGTAAGGTTATTTATGACTTCCCTAAGGCCTTCATTCTGCTTGAATAGGCTGGCTTCAGCCAGGGGCTGATTTCAACACATGTTAAAGCCATTATTTCTCAAAGTGGAGAAGGATAGTTAGTTCCTGTCTCCCCTCTCCTCCCTGCCCCCACTAGCTGCTATCCCACCCCCCACCCCAATCCTAAATCCTAGCATGCTGGCAGGTAGGTGTTCAGCCACGAACAAGATCCTGGGAACAGAGTTCTAAGTAAGGCAGTGCCACTCACTCACTGGAAGACACTGTCCAGGAAGGATGACAGACCTGGTTCATTTTGACATGAAAAAAAGTTGCATGTGTCGAGATTTGTTGGCAAAACAGTGACAATTTGCCTCCGATGGCCTAAAATTAGCTGCCACCAGCATGGGAGAACGCAAGAGCTCTCCGAACAATCGTTGGCTCCATCTCAGCTCCCTCTGCCTTCGCGAGCTGCGCGGGGCCCAGGTGCTTGCTTCCAGTCTAGCCAAGAAGACTGCTCACGGGCGGGATGCGAACAAGAGCCAACGGATGAGGGGTGTTTGGAGTGAAAACCCAATATCATACCTGCTCCAACACAGCCCGGCCAAGTCCTGAAAGATTTTAAAGAGGGTGAAGTGTTGCCAGCTGAAGCCAGATTAACCTCTCCCCACACTGGGAGTGACTGCATTGTGCTGAAGGCAGAGGCCCCGGAGAACGTGAGAAAGGGGCGGCGCTCGGACCCAGCTGACATGCGTGAGTCAGACCAGGGTTCAAGCTGGAGGCCAGAAGAAGCCTCAGCAGGAGGTTGATTTACAATAAATGTCGGTATTGATTGTGGGGCTGCTACTCTGTCTCTCCCCCCCACATCCACTCCCACTGCCTATTTAATCAGCCCTGCCAAACTGAGGCCAGAGGCTACTTACTACTGAACAGCGAGTGACCTTACTGTAGTGGCCGCCACACAACAGAAACCACTCTTAGAAGACATCAAGTCCAAAAAATAGCAAGGCTCCTGAGAGTGAGGAAATCTAAGTTATGAAAAAATGAAAAAATGTTTTCAGTATTCCCTGAAGACTGGTAGCCCTGAAGGGCCAGATGGCCAGTTGCCAGGCCTCCCGGAATGGGGCGCGTGGCGTGGGCTGTTCCCGCAGGTTGTCGCCCATCTGGCTTCCACCTGGCTGAACATCGGGGTGGGAACTCATGTCTAATCAGTCCACGACTTCTTACTGAGTGCTCAGCCCCACTCAAGGTTAAGAGATGCATGAGAAAGTGGAAAGTAAACTCGATTTGGACTAGTTAGAACTCAAGTCCTACCATTACCATTTCATAGCTGTGTGACCTGGGTACTTCATTTCATGGTTTCTCAGTTCTTTTATCTCTGATGAAACAATAATAATATTGTGTACTAATTATGCATTAATTATATATTATAATTATACATTATTAACAAAAATTTACATAAACTTGAGAATTTATTGTTATTATTATGCTCTGGCTACTTCAAAAGGTTGATGGAAGAATCAAATGCAAATGCAAAAGTTCTTATCCTATTGAATGTTATAAAAATATATATTACAATTATAGAAGCAAGGTAAACCTTGGTTTCGACCTAGGAAATTTAGTTAGGGAAGTTCTATATGCACACAAATATATTTGAAGAGAAAAGTTGTGTTAGCAGAGTGTTAGAGAGTCCTGACATCAATTAGATTTCCCGAGCCCATGCACTCAAAGTTCGCCGTGAGGTACAGCCCAAGAATAAAAGAGGGAAAAGCAGTCATCAGGAAAAATTTCACAGGAGAGAAGTGTGAATGGAGTACAATGAGGCAGAAAGGAACTTAAAGAACATTCCAGAACATGAGAGAGTCATGAGCCAACCCACAGAAATAGTGAGAAGCAAATCTGAATAATTTCCCCCCAAATCCTCTTCTACAAATCATGATGGGGAATACAGTGATATCTACTGAAACATAAACCATACCTCCCTTTTAACAGAGCACTCCTGCTTTCAGAAATCAATCCTACAGATGTATATGTGTGCACATACACAAATAATATGTTAGGGTATTCCACAGCCCACTTTGTGTATTTGATAGAAATATAATTTAAAGTCTAGAACTAGCACTACAGAGGCCATCAATAGGAGACTGGTGATACATTCACAATAAAATATTTTACAGATTTCATAAAATGCAGAGCATATAATAGGCTCCATAGGTACTGATTTTGAATATGCATCAAGATTTATTAAGTACAATGCTATTATTTCTGTTAAAAGAAAAAGGAAGACTCTGACTGATTGCTTGTCAATGAACGACCTTATCCACATCAAGGTTGTCACTGGTAGCAGGTGAGGACTGGGGGGTGAGAGGGAGCTGTGCCTGTCACTCACTATATGCTGCTGGAATTCTGTATCATACTCAAAAATGACCTTAACAGTATCCTCTGGTGGTCCAGTGTTTTTAAAGACTCCAAATAATTTTGCACACTCTGACTTCAATTTCACAAGTTCTGATAAGCACCATCCCCTGAAGAGATTCTAATTGAAATTGCTTCCAGGGAAATAACAACGCAAAATAAAGTCCAACATGGAGTCCAGTCCAGTTCCCTGTGGGCTTTACTTAAAGGTTAGTGATGGTTATGGATGGAATGGTGCCCCCCATCCCTGCCCTTACCAAAGATGAAGCCCTTACCCCAATGTGACTGTGTGCAGAAAGAGAGCCTTTAAGGCAGTGGTTCTTAACCTGGGTTCTATTGAACCCTAGGGGTTCGATGAGTCAGTCTCAGGGGTTTGGAGAAGCCTCTGCCGCGGAGGCCAGAATAAAGTAATACCGTAATTTGTTGTGAGTTCATGCACTTTGTTGGTTTTGTTCTTTGAGCAAGGTGATGTTCATGCACAGCTCATTTTGTGCACCAGTAAAAAAACATATACCTATGTCTTGAATTTGGAAAAAAAAATCATATTTTATTTATCACTAAAGAAGGGTTCAGTGAATGCGCATATGAATCTGGTGGGTTCGGTACCTCAAAAAAGGTTAAAAACCACTGCTTTAAGGAGTTATGTAAGGTTAAATGAGGTAATAATAGTGAGGCCCTGATCTGAGAGGATTGGTGCCCTTATAAGAAGAGGAAGAGACACTAGGGTTTCCTCCTTCTCTCCCTTCTTTCCTCTCTCCCTCTCTCCCGCCTTCCCCTCCCCTCCCCTCCCCCTCTCTCTCCCCCTCTCTCTCTCCACCATGTAATACACAGTGAGAAGGCAGTCAGCTACAAGCAGAGGAGAGAGCGTTCACCAGAAACCAACCCTATTGTCAACTTGATCTTGGACTCCTGGCCTTCAGAATGGTGAAAAAATAAAATGCCGCTGCTTAAGCTGCCCAGTCTGTGGTATTTTGTAGTGGCTGTCCCAGCAAAGTCACACAGGCACCATCATGGACTCCAGCCAGTGTAAGCTGAACTCCAGTGGTGGAGGCAATGCCTGGCCTGCAGAGGACCCATGGGAGACACAGTAACATGCCCCTGGGCAACACTGAAAGAATGTGTGTGAGCAGCCCTGGGTCCTAGTTCCTGAGCTGTGCTCCTGACTGTGACCTTGCACTACCAACCTCTGTAGAATCTGTCTGAAGAATTTGTGGGTATCAGGATCTATGACACACGGACAGCAAAATATGCCACTACCAAGAGTCAAGTTCACATCCAAAAATAGCAGTTTCATATTTGCAACGGATAAATAGAGTGTGACCCACGAGTTACCGACCAAGGTGAGCAGGCCTGCTTGGTGTCACAGTCCCACAAAGGCGGCTGCCGCCCCTGTGGCTGCAGGCACAGGCTTGTCCTCGGTCTGAGATTTGCCGGCCTGCCCAAGGCAGGAAAGGCAGAAAATGCTCCACTGACCGCTCTGGAAATTCACTTTTCAGAAACCCTGACCCTCCAGAACCGGGCAGTGAAGAGGTTCTCCATCTCACAGACAGACCAGTTGAAATTGCTGTTGCCAATAACTGAAAGACACATTGCTCAGGTATCATTGACACGAAAGAGGAAAAGTGACCCCGCTGATGTGCTAATCCCGGGAATATGCTAATGGTGAAATAGCAAATCAGAAAGCTCCCCCTGGAAGCACTGATGGTTTTTCATTTTGTCTAAGACTTGAATTCTTATTATCAAGAGTATACATGACATAGCAACACTGAGGAACAGATATCCCTATGATTTGGGCATGGAATAATTTCCTTAATGCCAATGAGGCTAAAAGAAAGCGCAATATGGTTTGTCATCAAGATTTGGCGGAGTGTGGCTTCAAGTGAAAATATGACCCAGGATTGTAGGTGACACTTTCAAATTATTGAACTCATCCTGAACTCTGGAGAGAACAGATTTCCATCGTATTCATTCCTAGCAAAGCTGGGGAAAGAGCTTTATCAGATTAGGAATGGAAATGAACTTGGAAACCAATTTTTGAAGACAAGCAAGCCTCTTTGAGAAATCGGTTTAGAAAACTTCTGCCTCTAATTCTCTCCTAGTAGATACAGTTCTGAACATATGGCAAAATCTTATCTACTAAAGGAGTTCAAAACCAAGAAAGAGAACATACTTAAGCACCAATTTCATAAATGCATTCTAGATTCCCTGGGTCAATATCGGTAAGGAAGACTGTTGGTTACAGCTATTGAACCTCGAAAGTTTCTAGAACTCTGCATGCAAGAGCTGTTTACCCCTTGAATCCTCATTAAATACTGGTAAGTATACAAGACATATTAGTTTACCAACAAACATGTTTAGCTTTGAGCAACATCAACGTGCCATGCAGGTGGCAGAGTAATTTAATGCTTTCAGAATATTAAAAGTAAATGCAATAATTTTTTTGTGCACAAATCAGAGGATCTTGAAAAGTATATCAGTTTCAAGATCAATATAATTGCCTACATTAATTTAAAAATTTCACTTTGTTCTCACACATGTAGGTCAAGACAGAGGTAATGGGATTTGTTAAAAATTTGCCTCCCCACACTTCAAATGAGGGAAATTTTTTTACAAATATCAACAGGAATGAATAAAGCACCCAAATGAGCTTGTTGCTTAAAAATGTTACATTTTAACATGGATTTTGTTTGGGAGGTTTCATAAATGTTAATCCCTGGCGATAGGCATCCTGAATCAAAGGTATTTCAGCTTGCTAGAATTACAAATGGCACCAAATATAAATAAGTGTAACAATATAAACCTCAGCTGTTTACAAGTCATATGCTATAATAATTACCAGAATGACTCATTCAGTACTAATTTACCTGTGACCTTTCGAAAACCACTACACAGAAAAGGAATTAAATAAATTAGCCTGATTTAAGTTATAAATGAATAATTATGTTGGAAAAATGTTTGCGGTACACAGACTTAACCCATTAAGATATAAGCCAGGTACTTCCCCTGCCTATATCTGATTGGGTTTAGGAAAAACTTTCAAGAGATTATATTCTCACTATGCCTATGGTTTTAAGATGCAACTCATTTTTAAAAATCTAACTAGAAATGCCTCAAAATAATTGAATACTGTGCTACACCATCAAAGCCTATCTCTCTGAGTAGCCTTCTGTCTTTTCTTTAGATATTGTTTTACTTATTTATATATTTTTGCTTTTTAAAAAAAATATTTCATTTCTTTTAAAAAACTGTTGATGGCCCTGGTAGGTTGGCTCAGTGGTAGAGTGTTAGCCTGGTGCGTGGAAGTCCTGGGTTTGATTCCCAGCCAGGGCAAACAGGAGAAGCGCCCATCTGCTTCTCCACCCTTCTCCCTCTCCTTCCTCTCTATCTCTCTCTTCTCCCGCAGCCAAGGCTCCATTGGAGCAAAGTTGGCTTGGGTACTGAGGATGGCTCCATGGCTTCCACCTCAGGGGCTAGAATGGCTCTGGTGGCAACTGAGCAATTCCCCAGATGGGTCGAGCATCGCCCCCTAGTGGGCATGTCAGGTGGATCCCGGTTGCGAGCATGCAGGAGTCTGACTACCTCCCCATTTCTAACTTTGGAAAAATACAAAAAACAAACAAACAAACAAAACACTGTTGACATCGTTTCAAGTGTCCCACTCAATATAATACCCTCTGTACACTAACATCATGCCCCCCCCCCCGCCCCATGCAAAGTCTCTTTCTACCCCCATTCCCTCCTTTTGCTCCCCTCCCTCTTTCTCCATCCCCGCTTTTCCTCTGGCTCTTGCTACCCTGTTGTCTGTAGTTACGTGTTATGTATATATGTTGTTTGGTTTAGATATTGTCGGATGTAGACTCTGAGACCGTTTTTTATTTTCTCATCTTTTCCCGGTTCCTGCTCATTCTTATTCCCTCCTCGTTCATCTTCCCCACTCCCTTTTCTCCTGCCTTTTCAGTTTCGGTAATTATACAAGAGATTTGTTTTCTATTCTTAATTGTAAAAGATGACGAAGGGAACAGTTTATATAGTTTCCAAGGAGAATTAAAAATACAACCAAAGTTGATGCAACTAACTTTCATAGAACTAAGTAACACTGGTGAAATAAATTTGACGTGAATGATAGATGTGTGTTTATATCCATCTGTGTATATATTTCTATCTATAATATTGATCCAGGCATCAGCTGAAATCATTTTGTGGTAAGTTTAGTTTGGGAAAATACATATCTCAGTTCTGCTTAGAGAAAGCAAGTAGTTCTTGTTTTACAAATCGTTATACAGCGAAAGCAACGTTTAACTGAAGAGTTACAATTTCGAGTGTTAGAAATGCATTTCACCAGAATGTTCCTTGACTTTGTTTATTGTCAGAGCCATGTGCACAACACAGTCTTCACTGTATTTGATTAAGCTCACACCAGGACAGGTTATCTGACTCTAATCAGAGCTCTATCAACAGCCTCTCATTCTAAGAACAGATCTGTGATGTCAGCCCTGAATCCGTCTCCCTCCCCCGCGTCCTTCCTCTCTTCACTATCTTAAACTATGCCACACTGAGTGATTAAGAGCTTGGGTCAACATAATGTGGTTACATAAACACGCACTATTTCTGTCTTGTGGAAATGCTTCCCCTGTGAGTTACTCAATGTGTCTCGGCTCAGAGAATGCATCTCCTCCCTGGGGCTGCACCGAAAGTAATACCGTTCGGCCTAATCCCACTGACAAATTGCTAAACCCTTTAAGCAGGACTGCTGCGTGCACCGAGTGGCATAACCACGAGCAGGGCTAGCGGTTTATAAGCCAGTCAGATGCAGTGGTGCAGAGGTGACCGAGCTGCAGAGGCAGGGCGTGGCCCCACCCGCCACCCAGCCTCCACCTTCTCAATGAGGAAGTAAGTCAGCTTTGATCATTTCTAAGGGCTCTTCCAATTATGTCCTTGAAACTCATCAAGGAGCACTCTCAAAATTCCAAAGGGAAAGAACATTACCTGTAGTTTTCACCCCTGTATGTACCTGATGCCTCCGGCACTGCCCAACACGTAATAGGTGCTTAAAAGATATTTGTTGAAAGAATGAACCTAGTGGCTGGTTTCCTACCACCCATCTAAAGCGACTGTCATCCACTAAGGAGACCCGGATTCTCTTCCTGCCCTGGTTCAGGTCTATTTCTTGAGTAGGCACAAAATTACTTATTACTTAATGGGGCAAGTAAGAGGGGTAACAAAAAAAAATTACTGCATTTTGAGAAGTAAGGAGAGAAAGGACCATGGGAATAATTTGCAGATGTCACACACCATAGAAAAGAGTGCCACAACAGGCGTTAGCTTTGGGGATCCATTTACATCACAGAAGAAACCATGCACATGAGGTAGAACTCTCTCGGGAGACTCTGGACACGGATCTAGGCAGTGTCCTCCACCCACCACCCCCAACCCTCACCCCCACCCCCACCCTCCCTACACACGCTGATACTGGACCGAACGACAATGTTGGCAAACTACCAGGATGGACTGACTGTTCACGGGAGTCTGCGGACGGGACTGACGACACAGGGAGAAGGAAGGGAGAAGGGTTGTCCTCTCTTGTTTTCTCACCTTCCCCATTGCCCTGAATCCGTCTTCAGCAACACGGACCACATTCCCGTCCCCAACAGTCATGCGCACCCCACAGCGCCCGACATCCACGTGAAGGGAAGGAAAGCTCTGGGTGCCTCTGCTGACCCAACGTGGGAAAAAGAAAGACGCTGCAGAACTGAATTGTCTTCCACTCAACAGAGAGGGGAGTCCTGGCGAGGGCTGCGGGTGATGCAAGCAAAGGGGCAGCTCAGCCACTGGAGGCTCCGAGGCTCTGGGTAGAAGGGAAGCCAGCCAACAGGGTTCTCTGGGAAATGAGGCCACTCCACTGCCCAGCAGGTGAGCCCCATTCTTGTCCAGTGCTCTGCTTCCATTCCTTTGCCCTTCCAGGTCTTACCACACTCTCACCTTTCTGCTTCCTCAGCTCCAGCTCCTGTGAGCCTTGGGTCAGGCCAGCAGAACACCGGCAGCTGCTTGGATCTCAGGGGTACCTGTAGACAGAGGAGGCCCACCAAGGTCACGGCTTGGAAGGATGGTGCTCCAAGCAAGTGGAAGAAGTGGGGTTGTGTGCCGAAAACCAGTTAGGATTCTGAATTCAGTTTCTCAAAGGCACATTATAGCTGCTGTAGCAGGTCTGTCTGTACTGTGTTCAGTCTGTTCATTCAACGGCAGACAACAAATACCTACTGGGCATTGACAATGTGCCACGCTGGGCTCTGGGGCTACGGGGATGACAACACAAAATAATGCACATCCCCTGCTGTCATGGGACTTAAATTTAGTGGAAGAGATATATATTAGTACTAAAGATCTCTCCAAATAAATACACAATTACAAAGTGAGATAGCTATGAAGCAGAGAAGGGATGAGACTCTCTGGGGATGGTCTACACTACAGAGAAGGCTGGGGCCGGGCAAGGAGTCAGGACAGGCTCTCTGAGGGCTGACTCCGAACTGAGCTATGAAGAATGACTAGGAGATTTTTCAGCAAAGAGGGGGGAGGGGCAGAAGGAGAAATGAGTACGCAGGAAAGTCTAACTCCTTGAACTTTAAAGTCATGCCTATCATTTTCTACACTATGCTATTCAGATGTAGCTAATAGAATTCTGTCTGAAAATTTGCTAAACGGCAGTTGTTCATGAGAACAGTCTAGTAAGGTAAGAGGTTACAGACCCGAGTGACTATGAAGATAGGTCTGTGGAGACCCTGTCTATGGAGACAGATTCTGATCAGCGACCCTTGTGTCATTGATTTTATAATAACTTATCATAGAGTCTTATAATAACTGGTTTTGTGTGTATTTTGTAACTACAAAACTGTCCTTGCTAGATTTTTTTTTTAGAAGTTGTCTCCAAACGTGAGACATATGAACTTCAAAAGTTACTGACTTTCTAACATAACCATTATTCCTGGTTGTCACAAGAAATTATACTCTACCTGACTACCTGAAAGAATCAATAAATCATTGACTACAGCAGATGACTTTTTTAAAAAAAATAAAAGCTTAAATGTGGGATTTTCATTCCAACAAACTGCATGAGTAAAGGCCCTGTGGCAAGACAGGGCACAGAATGTTTGGAGTAGTGAAGAGAAACGGGTAAGTGAGGAGAAAATCTCGACAGTGATTATAGGGGCGAGAAGGATGAAAAGGAGCCGTGCCAAGAATGACAGCCCGAGATCTCTGACCTACGTACCTGGACAGAGAGTGAGTGGTGGTCATGGGGAGGGGGGTGGGGGGGAGGACATGGAAGAAATCCAGATTTGGGAGAGAAGACACACTTTGGGACATGATGAGTCTGAGGTGTCTTCGAGAAATCCAAATGAAGATTCTGTGGATGATCTGCGAAGAAGTTCAGGAGGGGAGGATACATTTAGCACAGTGGTTCTTAACCTTTTTTTGAGGTACCGAACCCACCAGTTTCATATGCGCATTCACCGAACCCTTCTTTAGTGATAAATAAAATATGATTTTTTTTCCAAATTCAAGACATAGGTATATGTTTTTTTACTGGTACACAAAATGAGCCATGCATGAACATCACCTTGCTCAAAGAACAAAACCAACAAAGTGCATGAACTCACAACAAATTACAGTATTATTTTATTCTGGCCTCCGCGGCAGAGGCTTCTCCTAACCCCTGAGACCGACTCATCGAACCCGTAGGGTTCGATAGAACCCAGGTTAAGAACCACTGATTTAGCAGCTGTCAGAATGGAGATGGTACTTGATGTGCACAGATGTGGACAAAATGAAACAGGCAGACGGCACAATGAGAGAAGAAAAGGCTCCTACAATCAAGTGTTAGGGAATTAATGCCACACTGAGTGCTGAGCGAAGGAGGAGGAACCTGTCCAAGAATCTGAAGAAACCAGCCCCAAGAGACAGGAGGCCACCCAGGTATGATCACCGTTGCGAGCCAGCCTGCTAAGAGAAGAAGCATTGTACCAGGGGCTAGAATTCCTGGAGGGGTAAGCTTCTCTAAGGAGGTATGAGAACCTAGCAAAATAATTGGACCAGAAAATTTTTTTTTCTGAATTGAAGATGAAACCTGTGAGAAGTGTGGGTACACTAAAATAGATGTTAACTAATTAATTTTTGGAACGTACCTTGAGGACATGATGTACTATGATGGAGGGAGATATTTTACTTTGAGTGGAGAGAATTTTTTTTCACTTTTTTTCTAAGAGCACTTTAATCCTGGAATTGACCTAAAATCTGAGTTTCTATTTTTGAGAATTAGAATGAAGAGTAAGAAGGAATGAGACAGAGACACGCTGTCCCACTTCTGGTGTATTTTGCTTAGGTCTTTGGTTAGTTCCACTGTCAGGGCTGTAGTCTCCTATACACTTATTACACCCTCCCTCCTGTGTGGCAGCAGTAAGAACTGACCAAGATGACCCCTGGCAGAGTGACATCTGGCAACAAGGAGCTGGGGAAGGGAATACAGTGAAAACCAGAGACAAATGTCAAGTTCCTTCATATGAATCCTCTCAGTAATACATGTTGAAACTGGACAGAGTTGATCAGGCAATAGATGCTTGTTTGTTTTATTTGACATGCGAAAATTTGAGGCCATGGCTTCTCTCAAATCTTATCTATTTCCCAGGGACAAGGGGGTTCATTGATAGAGCATGGGTTCTAAATTTCCAGCTGTGATATTCATGTGCACCCAACAGTCTATTTAAATAGCACATTATTTCTAAATATGAAAAAGTGCTTTGAAGATTAATAAACATTTCTTTTTTTGCAGTCGTCTGGAATCCATATGTTTAAGTTTTAGAATTTCACTTGATATTATAAAACATAGAACAAACCAGACTTAGGTATTTCTTCCTTTAAAGCAAAATGTATGTATACTTGAGTTTATACTGTATTGATAATCATGTTGGTCTAAAATATACTGTATTTCCTCATGTATAAAATGCTCCCATGTATAAGACACATCTTAATTTGGGGGCCCAAAATTTAAAAAAAACCGTATTACATAAAGTTATTGAACTCAAGTTTTATTCTTCATAAAATTCATACAACTCCTTATCCACGTGAAAAATCAGAAAATGCAAGTAAAATAATCTACAACCGCTGTATAAAATGCACCCAGTTTTTAGACCCCAAATTTTTCCAAAAAATGCGTCTTATACATGGGGAAATACAGTAGATGTTCGTGAGAAAACTACAGATGTATGAGAAGTTAATTCTTAATGGAAAAGAATGTTCTATGTTCTAGGCTAGCTCTTAAAAGGCATTTCAAACTTTCCAACCTTTGAAAGGTTTATGTTTTATTAATTTTTGGTTTTCAATGTAAAATCGTCATTTCTAAAGGTTAGAGAGGAATTGAGGCGTAAATCAATCACCACCTCTTCTTTTATTGTCTGCCTCCTGAACAGAGTGCTGACTCCTATCTGCACACCTGAAATTTAGAGAGCTGGAAGACAGCTTGGGTTCAGCCTTGTTTCAGCACAGAACATTAAACTTACCCATATGGCGGAATGGTACAGTGGTCCTGACAGTATTCTGCCAGGACCCTCTGAAAATACTCCCCCCACCCCCGGAAGCTGAAAGGCCACTGGGCAGAGATGTGGGAGACCTGGGTTCATGTCTCGTTTCGGTCCTTATAAAGTATAGGACTTTAGTCGAATTAGTAAACATCTCACAAACTCATTTCTTCCTTTCTAACCTATGGCGGGTGGACTACATAGATAACCTTTAAAATGTTTGCCAGGTCTAGAATATTTCAGCAGATTCATGGCAACCTCAGTGCTTCTAATCATCTTGGGTACTTGGACCAAAGTCTGATTTTTTCTTCATGTATTTAAATATTCTTAATTTTAAAAATAAAACTGGATGTTGAAGAAACAAGACTCATAAACACAGGGGACAAACTGAGGGTCGTCAAATAGGAGGGGGTGGTGAGGTAGGGTGAAAAAGATGAAAAGAGTAGGAAGTTATAAAACAGTCATAAAGTACAGCATAAAGAAAAAACAAACAAATAAAAATCCTGGATGTTGAATTAGAATTCCCCAACTATCTTACCAGATAAAGACCTGAAGGTTTTATTTGACCAAATAAAGTTAACTGATTCCTACTCCTTGGTGTGAAGAGTAAGGTTTACAACCACAAATTGCCATTCATTGCATTCCGGCTATTTCATGCTCCCCAACCTTCCTGTAGAGTGAATGTCCCACACACCTTTGGATTGAACTTCAAAGATAATTTTGTTTACCTACCTATAAAGTTAATAGGCTTCCATCTAGGGCTTAGAAAGTATAAGGCAAGCTAAAATTCAGGTGGGAATGTGAGAACACCCTATCCATGAAACTGCCAGAGGTTTTAGTAGGTTTGGTACACATTCCGATCTGGCTCATTTCTAACTCCATCTTCTTCACAATGCGCCACTTTGCCTCCAAGAGTCCCTGTTAAAGACTGGTAATTCCTTGAATTATTAAAGGAAAAAAAGCATGATACTTATGTATGCATCCACATTTTGTAACACAAAGCCTTGCATAAGTAGGTGTTCAATTGTGAATTTGGGGAAGACTAGGGGGTGAAAGATTTCCATTACAAAGTCCTAGATGAGGTCATGTAATTTCCGGTTGTACACTAGATCAATGACAACGTTTCTTCTATCTCGTAGAGGTCTCCATGTATGTAGACCAAAATGGCTACATCTCCATTTTGGTGTTTAGGATGTTTGATGTTCTGATTCTTGGTATTTCAGCTGAATAGAATTCAGGATTTTTATGGAGGGTGTGTGCACGTGTGTGTGTGTGTGTGTGTGCGCGCGCGCATGCACCTGGCTGATCCCAGTAAGATATATAATCACCAGGTCCATTCCCACCTGCGAACAGTAGGCTTCCCTGCAAGAAAGATTCTTCAAACTTTTGTGATCATAAGTACTTTTGCATGTACCCAAGAGAAGTGAGTGAAGCCTCTACATGGGAATGCTGAGCAGTGAAGTCAGCCAGCGAGTGAGAACTGGGAGACAATGAAGCTCCGATCCTCCAACACAAATCCCAGCAGCACCCAGCTGTCCTGGCTGAATTTGAGGTGTACCAAATCTCTGTACGACTTGGTGGGTGCTCCATGGATGAGACAATACACTCTCCCTGTGGCCATTGGATTTGGAGTTTCAGATCCTTGGATTAGTACATAATTCAAGAAGTGAACCTCAATATATACATTTGAAAATTATATTAGCATAATTTGAAATGTTTTTTAATAATTTGTTATCCTCTTATGTACATGCTCATTTAAAATTGTGTTGGCTGTTCTTTCTTACTGATTGGTAGGAGATTTTTATTCTAAATAACAGCCTTTTTTTCTTTTTCTTTCTTTTTTTGCACTTTTCTGAACTGAGAAGCCAGGAGACAGAGAGACAGATTTCTGCATGCGCACGACCAGGATGCACTCAGCATGTCCACCAGGGGGCGATGCTCTGCCCATCTGGGGCATTGCTCTATTGCAACCAGAGCCATTCTAGCACCTGAGGCGAAGGCCATGAAGCCATCTGCAGCGGCCAGGCCAGCTTTGCTCCAATGGAGCCTTGGCTGTGGGAGGGGAAGAGAGAGATAGAGAAAGGAGAGGGGGAAGTGTGGAGAACCAGATGGACACTTCTCCTGTTTGCCCTGGTTGGGAATCGAACCTGGGACTTCTACACGCCAGGCGGACATTCTACCACTGAGCCAACCAGCCAGTGCCTTCAGTCTTTTTCATTGAATATATGCATTGTAACTATCTTCTACTCACTTAATGGAATCTTTTAATGAACACACATTGTTAACACAATAAAGTCCAGATTATCAATCCTTTTATGGCCAGTGCTTTTTTCTGTCCTATTTAGGAATATTTTGTTTACCCCAAAGTCATATAAAGGTGTTTCTCAAAAGAACCTCTCTTCCCTGGCAACTGAACTGAGTGGTCTACCCTCCCTACCAGAGTCTACACTTTTCTCAGAAGCACAGATGTTAGACCATCAGATTTATTTACTTACTCATTCTGAAAAATACAAACAACATGCTTCCATAACTAAAAATAAGCTTTAAAGTCAAATATATTTGATTTCCATTTTAGCTCTGTCATCTGGTTGTTGTGTGACATGGGTTTGGTTAACACCACAAAGTCCACAAGTTGTAAGAATTAAACAGAATCGTTTCTATAAAAGGACGTGGCACAGTGCCAAGGTAGCCAGTAAACGTTCATGGTCTTCTCTTTTCCTCTAAATTTCTCTTCACTGTCTTAACTCAAAATTTTCAATCATCACAAAACTAAATTGATAATGATAAATTAGAATTTAAATGACTTTTATTCACTCAATGATGATCAATTATGTCTTAGAACATATAAAACCAAATCTCAGGTTCCCACTTACAAAAAGCTTCTTAGAGTGGAAGGAATTTTTTTTTGCAAGCTTATCAAGGGATGTATCTATCTGGCAGTTCCAAAGAACAAAGAACATTCTTGATATTAAATAGAGCTCCGAGGCTTCATAATCTCAGGTTAGAGCTGCATTCTGCTTAACCTCATTCTTTTGTGAGTACAGTCACTCTTTTTAGATATTACTTTTTCACTAATCACTGCCAATCATACTAAAGGTTACTGTGGCATAAAGGATCTTTTCTTTCAAAAGCCACAACTTAGATCATAACCAGGAGCTACAAAAACCCCTGGGGAGTCTGCTTCTCCTGGAGAAATGCTGGGAAGCTCAGAGGCTGTCCTCCTGGGCAGCCAGAGGGGCTGCCAGTCCTGAACTGGCTGTCAGGTCCCGGAAGCCAGCTTCCTTGTCCCTTCAGTGTCACAGCTGGGTATCAATGAGTAAATAAACTGGCTGTCCTCCTTCTCTCTTCTTGCATTATAACATTACAATATTTTGAGTTTGTCTGTGTCTGCGTGTGTATGACAGATGTCAGCAAAATGCAAAGATTCACATGAAGAATGCAGAATGTGTATGTACATATACACAAAAAAGTGTTCTAGCTTTTTCTTTTCATATGTAAAAGGTGTGCTAACTTCTTTACTCAAGAATACTATTCAAAGCTGCTTGTCGGAAACACAATGATGTTCTATTTAAGAGAAGCTGTGCAGGGGCATGAACATTTCTGTTGTTTTTGTCTGCAAACCATTTACAGCAACGTCTAATTGAGACCCTACATCCCACTAATCCCTGGAGTAGAAACTCCAGGGGGAAAACTAGTTCTTTTATTTTTGAAAGAACTAAAAGTCCTTACCTAAGGAGCTTACTGAAGTTAGGTTTAAAACATTTCTAAGAACATATTGAAACAGCACAATATAGTCAGAGTTTCTGGGGTTTTTTTTTTCATTGAAAGTGAATCCTGGGGAGTCTGAGATATTGCTGAACTGTGACAATGACTGTGACCCCCAGAATTCTTCTTTACACAGATGTGGGCACCATGTACAGAAGCAAATGTCCAAGACATTGAAGAACCCAGGTGTGCCGTTCAGTTGGGAGAAATGTTTACATTTTTCTCAAAAAATTTAAGAATGTTAAGCAGTGAGAGGCTATGATACTTACTGTAAGTGTTTTAGTGAGGTAAACAAGAAAACTTTATTATTAGAATAGGATATAACTTTAGAGGAAACTTTGAACCTTTTATGATAAACCTAGTGAAAATGGTTATGAGAAGCAAGAATGATGTGGTAGAGGGGGGAGGAATTGACCACCTTCTCTTAGTCTCTGCTCTTCTTCCTCCTAAAGACACCTTTTGTGAATGCCACCTGTCCTACAACTTCCTGTTTTCTTAGACCAGCTTTCTCCTTAGAGTGATTACCCGCTCACCCCTGGGACACACTTGGCTCTGTTCTCCTCAGAGTGTCCCTTTAAATGCTGCTGGCCCCACCCAGAGATCGTACGGCTGCCCTTCTATTCCCTGTACATCTTCTGTATTAGAAACAGTCAAAGTAACACGCCTGGCTTTACCTGCCTGAAGCCTCCTGCTATGCCGGCCCTGCCCTATAACCTTCACCAAGGGGTCCAGAGACAGGCAGCACGGAGAGAGGGTGCCCAGCCAGAGTGCCCAGCTGTCTACTGCCAGCTAGTGCAATCACAGAAGGAAGTGGGGGAAGAAAAGATGCCACAAGTCACCCTCCTACACCGTGTACTAGTATGTATGCATACATTTTTTTTAAAGAAGAGAAATTGAAGCTGCTACTAAAACTACTAACCTCATAGTTTTGACTCAGAGAAATAAAGTGATAAAGGCAATTACTGAAATATTGCACAAGATATTTTTCTTAGGGGTTGTCCCAGTCATATGGCTTTACTGAGGTTTTCTTTCTACAGTGTGTCCGTAAAGTCATGGTGCACTTTTGACCGGTCGACCGGTCAAAAGTGCACCATGACTTTACGGACACACTGTATATATGCCTTTGAAGGCAACCTTGCAACAAAGAAATACAGTATATACAAAAAAGGGACTTTACCCAAAGAATGTTAGAGAAATGCCCTGCAATGCATAAAATGAGCTCAGGACTTCCTGAAACATGAGTTCTGAATCTGTAGAAACCACACGAACATTTTAATCTTGTTTACAAAAGGACACAGACGCACGGATCTCAAAATGTAAATAAAATCAATGGCTTAGAACGAAAAGGTCCATGTCAAGTGGAAAATACCTTATAATCATTAAGAAAATAATATTAGGTGTTGATATCTAGTTCCATATAATTGACTTAAAACAATTTCCCCCAGGTATAAAAATGAGATTCTTAAAAGTATCAACTGTTATACTTTGTAAGAGTCTGAATGAAAGACTATATTTAGTTCTTATTAGATGAAGAAAATCAACAATTAGATCCTTTTCACTTTAGTGGAATTTTTACTGTGAGGAAATTTGAGAACAAGATAGAGTGTTTTAAAGGGACTTCTCAAATGAGCTGTACTCTGGATTAGAAATATGTGCTCCATTTTCATAATTATTACCATTACCTCTCCCAACCCCCACTGCCACCCCCCCCCCAGCATATGCATAAGAACTCAGCTGAGATTTAAATGTTGCCATATGGCACTGCATACTAAAACCTTTCTACATTTCTAAGTCTTGGAAGAGCAAATGTATCTTTCATCTGTCTCTAATGTTAACCAATTCAAATGGTTTTCTGAACCACAGGTATTTAAATTATAGAAGGTTTCAGAAGCAAGGTTATTGTGTTGTTTTTCTTTTTTGTCCTTTGATGGACCCTGTCAAGTTGATAGGGAACTTTAAATACATACACTGAATAGTTCAGCATCATAAGGTTAGGCTCTAAATTCAGACTTGGGAGGTAAAATTAGCCTGGCCAACTCCCTGAATCATCCACAAGGTACAATATAAGTGATTGGTTTGTGTAGACTGGACCACCTGCTTGGCAACTTTGTTACCTCCTCTAATTATTGGACAGTCACTGTTTCTCATGACTCTTCATTATTCAGTGTCATTGCCACTGGAGATCTGGGGAGGGGGCTATTGATTTGTTCTCATATTTTGTTTTATTGGCAAGAGAAATCCTTACACCGTCACACATACACTTTGTAGGTTTGTGTTCAGCTTGACCGCTCCATTGCCTATGATGTAGTTAAAGGACACTGTGGTCTGTGGGACTATTTAAAGGCATTTCTTCTCCTCCTCCCCTCCCTCGCTCCCCATAAAAATGGGTAATTTATATGCACATGTGATGCCACTCCATATTTGAAGATAAAGCCACGGCAAAAGGCCCTGTTTGCTGAGGTTGTGGGTATGTCCACCCCGATCTGCTTAAACAGTCAGGACAATGCGGCAAAGCCTAGGAAGCCAGCTATCCCAGGGTTTATCTACGGCCAGCCATCCCTCCCTCCCCACTTACTCAGCGCAGCCGGACAATTACAGCCATGCGAAAGCTAGAACACATCGTTCCATGATGTTTTGTTGTTGTTTTGTTTTTATTTTCAGATCTAAGCTGTGACTTATTTTTTTGTGTGACATTTTTTGTCTTCATGATCTAAGCTGTGACATTTAGTGAGATTATGAAGTAAGATCCATGGAGGGTTGACGATGAGGTCCCGGCTAGGTCAGACCCATCACACTGGCCGTGGAAATAAACAGACGCTGCAGTTCACCCGCCCGGAACAGGAAAACCCTCGCCCTCTCTAGCTCGGCTGCTTCGCTCCAGCGAGGCACAGCTGTGTTGCTCACAAACACGATTGCGCAGCCTCAGAAGCCTAAGGGGTCAAGAGGTCACGGAAGGAGAGAGGCATCATCATTAAGCCTGGCTCCGCACTTGGCTTTGGAACCTTTTGTTCCTCTGGCCGACACTGGAGGTAGTAAATGAACACTTCTTTTGCCTGCGACCTGGAACACTAAACATATGGATGGAATCGGGGTGACATCTGATCAAAGTTACAGATAATTCCACTTCAAAGAGAGCTGCGCTTTCCATTTCCAATGCTTCCATCATCTGGTTCGTGCGCCCGTCTCCCCAGCCCCGGGCCTCGGGGGATCAGATGTGTCCCACTGTTAGAGGTCAAAGCCCACCAGGCCGGAGTCGGGTTATCAGTAACACCTCAGGACCAAGCCCATCTGCCCGGCGCCTCACAGCAGCAGCCCGCGCACGGAGGAACTGTACATAAAATGAACTACGTGGCGACGGGAAAGCAGGAGGCCTCCGCTGAGCCGCTCAGCTTGCTCCCCCCACCCCCCCTCCTGTGCGGCCAGTGAGCAGAGGAGAACGCGCATGCGCATGGCCACCTCGGCTCCACGTCTCCTCTGGGCGCAATCCTGGGATGGCAGCGCCCGGACTGCAACTGGAGGCCCAGACACGGTGCTAACGACATCGGTGCCAACTTAAGAGAGTAAGGGGCAATGAGAAAGGGAGCCTCCCTACACAGGCCGAAGGGGTCTCTGGAGACAGTCCACTGAAACAAAGGGACCGAGGTTTCCGGTCCCTTTGCACCAGCTTCCAGCGGTGGGCAGCTCTCTGGAAGCCTCAGCTCTTTGAGCTTATGATCCTCTTGCATGGTTTTACTCCCCCCTCTCCCACCACTTAGAAAAAAAAAAGCACATGGACTTTGTTAGAGGGGCCATTGTGAAATGTATAGAGTGACAAAGACAAAATATGGCAAAACTCCATTAAAATATCACATTAGCGACTTAATGACTATAAATAGGGCTGTAGTGGTGCCTTTGGAAGCTTTTTGTTGTGTTGGCTGACTTTACAGTTGCCCCTCATTTCTCAGCCTAAAGGCGAGATACCAGTCAGTGACCGAACAAGCTTAATAATCCCAGTATGAAACCTCTACTTTGAGTATGGTGTTTCCTCACATTCTAGCACCCTCTTGTCTGCTCTATGTACTCCAACCAACGATAAGCGAATGAAAACTGGTTGAGGGCAGCAGATTGGCTAAAATGTTACAGGGAAACACTGGTTTCAAACTGAGAAAGTTTATTTTATTTTTGAGATTCCTTTTCTTAAATGCTTTTCTTTCATTCTTTATTTTTAAGATTTTATTTATTGATTTTATGGAAGAAGGGAGAAGTAAGAAGCATTAACTCATAGTTGCCTCACTTCAGTTGTTCATTGATTGCTTGTCGTATGTGCCTTGACCAACCAAGCCCAGAGTTTTGAACCAATGACCTCAGCATTCCAGGTCCACACGTTATCACTGTGTCACCACAGGGCAGGCTTAAGTGCTCTTCATTCATTATCTATTGTATCAAATCTTTTTTACATGGCCTAAAGAATGTGTGACAACAACATGGAAAATTACTGCTAAGGCTAGATGCGTTGTACTTAAGTGATTGTAAAAAGCATGTATCTAAACTCATTTCCCCTAACAACTGCACTCTGCCTAAATTTGCTACACTGAAGATGACTAAAGTCTGTTCTCTTACCTCAGCCGCGCTCAGCTGTGACAATGAGATCTACGGTGATCCAGGAGGGGAAGTACTGGTAGGTACTGTGAGAGTAATCATATACCATGTTTAGGAATAATGAGAGACAATTTGAGTGTACTAAGTGCCTTCCTTTCTTCATCCAGCACTTTTTGTGTACCTACCATGTACTTTAATGCTGGCCAACAGAAATAGGGGAGCCACAAATTAAATTTAAATTTTTCTAGTAGCCATATGAAAAAAATGGTAAAATTAATTTGAATGTTTTATTTTACCCAATACATCAAAATATTATTTCAATATATCATCAACATAAAAAACGAGATGTTACATTCTTTTTTAATACTAAGTCTTCAAAAGCTAGTTTCTATTTTATACCTTCAGCATGTCTCAATTCACCGTCCACATGTCAAGTGATCATTGGCCAGAGAGAACTCGTGGTTACCAAGTTGGACAGCTTCTGGCTAGACAAACTGAACAATAATAAACCACCTCTGTGCTTTCCTGCCTCTCTTACCTGTTTGTTTTTTCTTACAGATTGTTCTTGTACTTCATTTACTCACTTAACATGTACTAACAGTTAATTGGCAGAATAATTATCCTGGAAACCCACCTCTTAAAAAACCCTAAGAAACGCTTGCTAAAATGGAAATATTCTTTGATGTGTATAGTAGCTTTTGTGGGAACATAAGGAAAATTTCCAGAACCAAAAACTAGATGGGGGTTGGCGGGGGTGGTACCTAAGTGGCCAGTGGGTTGGGCCTAAGCAACTGAGAGGTTTGGCTTGCACATAACAGAAAACGAGGCTTAGCAGATTCTCCAGACATGAGTTGGGGTTGAAATCCATTGCCAACAATGGGACCACAAAATGTTTTTCCCACAGTAAAACATCGAATCAGGGAAAACAATCTCCCTTAATGATAGGGGAAGACAATAAGGATAAATGGGGAAGGTGTCACCTCTGAAAATTCATAACTAAAGGTCTCTCTCCACTGAGGCTTAGGGTTAAAATTTAAACTAACATGTACATTGCAGTAACTCCCAGAAATACTACCAGGTTCTTGGCAGAATCAAACATCTCATGCGGGATACACCTTTATCCCAGGGCACATGAGGTTAGGTTAAGCTCTACCAAACATGAGCTCACAATTCCAATATAAACCAAATGAGAAAACAATGCATCCCAGGCAAGAGTCAGCTGACAGAACCAAGCGCAGGGTTAGACCTCCTCAAGTAATTGTTTTTTGTGTGTGTGACAGAGACAGAGAGAGGGACAGACATATGGGAAGGGAGAGATGAGAAGCATCAATTCTTCGTTGCGGCTCTTTGTCACAGCTCCTTAGTTGTTCATTGATTGCTTTCTCATATGTGCCTTGACCAGGGGGCTACAGCAGAGCCAGTGACCCCTTGCTCAGGCCAGAGACCATGGGGTCATGTCTATGATCCCATGCTCAATCCCATGTCCCCATGTTCAAGCTGGTGAGCCCGCACTCAAGTTGGATGAACCTGCACTCAAGCTGGTGACCTCAGGGTTTCGAAGCTGGGTCCTCCGTGTCCCAGTCCGACACTCTATCCACTGTACCACCACCTGGTCAGGCTCAAGTAATTCTGATCATAGAAATATCAGAGAGAGCTTGTAAAATAAACCCAACCAAAATACTAAAGTCATAGAGTCAGCTAACACAATAAAAAGAATAAATGAAGATCATGGAAGAAAGAAAAAAAAAGACCAGGCTAATGAAAACAAATAACCACATTGTACCTGAAATAGTGAATATGATAATTTAATAAAAAAAGTCTCAAACAGTTACTTAGATACAGCTGAAGAGAGGGTTAGTGAGCTAGAAAAAGATGATCTATAATTCTATAACTAAACTATCATTTAAGAATTATGTTGAGGCCTGACTTGTGGTGGTGCAGTGGATAAAACATTGACCAGGAATGCTGAGGTCACCGGTTTGAATCCCTGGGCTTGTCTTGTCAATACACATATGGAAGCTGATGCTTCCTGCTCCTCCCCCCTTCTTTCTCTCTCTCTCACTCTCCTCTCTAAAATGAATAAATATAATCTTTAAAAGAAGAAAAAAATAGTTTCTTTAAAAAGAAGAATTATGTTGAAGTAAGGGCATTTTTAGGCAAATTTTTAGAGTTTACCACTAAAAAACCCTTGCTAAAAAAATGTTCTAAAATACATCAGTAAATATGGTTTTATATATAAACAAGCATCAGTTGTTTAAAAGTGGTAGAACTATAATATAATTCAGGGAAGAATTAACAAGAGTTCCCAGAGCAGCACTGTTCAATAGAAATAAAGTATGAGACCCAGGTCAGGTGCTCAATGTTTCCATGTGACTAGAGGTGATCACACTGGACCACAAACGTCTAGAGCAGCAGTGTCCAACCTGATGTTCTGTGTATCAGTGTTCCCAAGGACACCTAGGTAGGCTGTGCAATGCATTTTCTGTGTTCCGTTGAGTTTGACAAATTTGAGGCTTGTTGGGCAGATAAAATATATTATGCTCACTTTGTTAAAGATGGCGCTGCCCACATGGAAGTTCGTTGATATTAATGTGTGTTCTGGAACAGGCTGTGGGCAGGCCAGGTCGTTATAGCCTAAGGCTTAGTTTAAGAGTAAGCTCTTCCCCACACCCTTGACTGATTGGATGATGTAGGGTGGTGCACTCTCCTGAGGAATCCCATTAAGCCTCAGGTGGGTGGCTTTGTATCAGAGACTTTCTTGTCTGTATAATTGGATTAAAGGTTTGGATTATCTATGCTATAAAGTGGGCAGACCGGTAGCTAGATCTCTCTCTCTTGGTTCTTGGTTCCTGAGGTATTAGAGAGGAGAGCAGATTAAGGCCATGTGGAGGAGAAGTAGCCAACATGGCAGAGTGCTGAGGAAGAAGCCAGTTTGTTAAGAGTTTGTGCTGGAGGAGATGGGAAACAGAGGTGAATAAGTCTGGTGAGCTAGAAACCTTTGATTCTAGGAAACTCGGATAAGTCAGTAGCTTTGTGAGCACTGAATGTGTGGGTTTTGGAGCCCAGTGTGTGTTTTTGCTTGCCCGCCGGGTGCAAGCTAGAATTAAAGCTGATGGCTCACCAGTTCTTGGCTCCTGTGTTTCATTACCAACTGTTCGAATCTAATGCGAACCTGCGTGGGTCGGGCTGCTGTGATAGTGGCCTCGGCTATTGACTTTACAAGGCTGAACAAAACTAAGCATCTAAGCTGCAGACTTTTCAAAATGTTCAGTCCCTATGTAGCTCCAAGAGGGAGTGTGGTATACAGTGTAACGTTTTACAAATCTATTACGTCTTTTTGTACTAATGTAGTATATTTTGTCTACAGCACAACTCATCATGCTTCCCGGAAAAATCTGTTGTGGAATATCAGTGTAAAGAGCTCTGATTTCAGTCACACGGAAACAAACAAACAAACAAACAAATAAAAAAAACCCGACAAAATGAAGTGGGAAGATGTACACAGGCAAATGTCAAACCCAAATCCTATCTGATCGTCGTCTAAGAAGCGGGGATCAGCAATGAGCAGCCCTTTGGAGTGGCGGGAGGCAGGAGTAATGCTTTGGGTTTAAGTGGGGCCTATGAAGCTACCATGGGCTACGGCTGCCTCTTCCTCACCACATCTGAGCGAGGGGTCTTTACTGTGACTTCACTACGGAGATGACGGGTGGTTTCCCCAGTTAAACACAGGCAAGGCTAACGTCCTTCTTGTCAGGCGACCGCACAATCGTTCCTCTTCAATGGGCCTGCCAGATGAGATGAGAGGAGGAAAAAAAATTCCCCAAACTGTAGTGAACCAGGTCAGCGAGAGGTTCACCCTGAATCCGGAAGTAGCTAGAAGGGGGAGGGGTGGAGAAGCAGATGGGCATTTCTCCTGTGTGCCCTGACCGGAAATCAAACCCAGGAGTTCTGCATACTGGGCCAACGCCCTACTGCTGAGCCAACTGACCAGGGCTCTGCTAGCATTCTTAAAGATTCTTAGTCAATGAGCTTAGAATATTTTTTGTTTAACCCTGTTTTATCAAGATATGTATATATATATATATATATATATATATATATAGAGAGAGAGAGAGAGAGAGAGAGAGAGAGAGAGAGAGAGACAGATATAACTAGATCTACTGTAGAGTAAATCAAACAAGAATTTAAAACAGAATATAACCAATGATGGATTGTGAAAGACTGAGAATACTGCTACTGATGAATGTACCGTTGAATTCTCACTTTGCATACTGAACACACAGTGTTGGGACAAGCTGGAACCCCAAATTCTCCTTTCGAATTAATCACATTACTCCATAGAGTGCTAGACAACTGCTCCATTCAAATGTTACTGATGTCAGATGAAAAAAGGCTGATGGGTTCACATCTGGCATTCATTAAGAGGTAGTGGCTGGAATTAGTCAGAATCCTTGATGATTAATCTTTGATATGCATGGCCACAAATGGAGTCACTTAGCCAGATGTTTCTTATGGACCCTTCTGAAGGACTGGGGCATGTCTCAGAAACCATTTGCTTAGTCATTTAACTAGAGTGCTTGCTTTTGCCAACAGCCTGACAGTTTAAAAAGGAATAAAAGCCTGTTTCCCACTGGAAATTTCTGAAATTTTGCCACAATCATTATATATAGTACTCTTAGGAAATCCCAGCTTTATGGATCTTTATTGTCAGTAGAGAACACTAAAAAACAAAGTAATAAATCAACAATGCAGCAATATGCTCCTTCATATTCTCCTTCAAAATTAAATATTGATCATGATTTTGCAATTTATTTTCAAACAAGAACTGTTGAGCATTTGAAGCTCTGGACTTCAGTGTTAGTGCTGGGATTACAACAAAAATGAAGTGCTTTTTAAATTTAGAACACCATACAATCCCCAAAGGTAATCTTGACACTTCATTTCATGTGCTTTCCAATAGTAAAAATATTTCAAATAAAAAATATGCTTTGTCAGTAAAGCTCTTACCCTAAAAAAGTAACCAGCTGATTTTTGGGCTTTCTCTGATACAATGACATTAATTTAGGAAAGATTAAAAATTAGCAATCAAAAATATCATTAATATTCACCCGAACTGACATTATACCATAATCATGAACAATTAGTTGCTTTTTCTGTGAGCACTTAGGAAGCATTCGATTCTAAGGATGGGTGGCCTAGATATTTTCATAGCTATTCTTATAGTCTCCCAATCGCTAGCTGCATTTTAATGGAGAAACTGACTATATATAACTTGTGAACACACTGATATTCCCTGAGATGAAAATGAAAGGTTCTGCAGAAACCATAGATTGTACACATTTCCTTTTTTTTTTTTCTTTTAAAGGGGCAAACATCTCCCCTGGTTTTTATCCTAATTACTTAGGATATTATTTCCTTGATGGCTTATAGAAACAGGCTCTGTATCCCCATGCAATTCCAAGGAAATTCCAGATCGTCCTTCCTGGTAGAGCTCATATTCTCTCAAGTCCCATGAAAGTGGCTACACAGTACAGACCAGACCTCCTCCTTCACAAACTCAGGATCAGGCAAAACAGCCTGCCTGCACCTCCCACTTCAGCTCTTGTTCAGTTTATGGAGAAGCTAAGTCAGAGCACCCTTTAATACTATGCACGCTGGCTTTAGTGCACAGGAAAGTTCTAAGACACTGCCCTTACTATTAGTATTCTGGAAGTTGGGTAACTGTAACAGAACTGGACCTCATGGTCAGACGTACTTATTTGGGCAGGAGAGATTACTGGTTATACTTCAGCAGACCAGCTATACAAACAGTAGCATCAAATGTTAAAGTCAGTTCTATCAATCAACAGAATGAAAAGGCAAACGAGAGAATGAGAGAATATACTTGCAAATAATATTTCTGATAAGGAGTTGATATCCAGAAGATATAAAGTCGACATGTCAATAACAACAACAACTACAAACAAAATGACCCAATTAAAGGTGGGTATAGAATCTGAATAAACATTTTCACAAAGATGATATGGAAATGGCCAACAACTATAATGAAAAGATGCTTAACATCACTAATCATTAGAGATATGCAAATCAAAACTACAAGATATTACCTCACATCCGCTAGGATGGCAATGATTAAAACAAAGCAAAAAAGGAAAATAGGAAATAAGTGTTGGTGAGTATGTAAAGAAATTGGGATCCTTGTGCCCTGTTGGTAGTAATGTAAAATGGTACAGCCTCTATGGAAAACAGTATGACAGAATCTCAAAAAGTTAAAAATAGAATTACCAACAATTTCACTTCCAGGTATATACCCCCCCAAATTGAAATCAGGATCTCCCAGAAATATTTGCACATTCATGCTCATAGCCGTACTATTGGCAGGAGCCAAGAGGTGAAAGTAACCCGTGCATCCACCCACAAATGAACAGATGAGTACAATGTGGCATATAAAACAGTGGAACACTATCACATGCTACAGCATGGATGGGCCCTGGACACACCATGCTAAGTGAAAGAAGCCAGTCTCAAAAACACAAGCACCATGTGATTCCACTTAGATGAGGTATTTTAAAGTAGTCAAGTTTATAGAAATAGAAAATAGAATGGGAGTTGTTAGGGGTTGGGGAAAGGGGAGAATGGGAGTTATTGTTTAATGGGCATAGTCAGTTTTGCAAGATGAAAACTTTTAGAGATCTGTTGCACAACAATGTAAATATACTCGATGGAACTCAACTGTACACTTAAAAATGGTAAATTTTATGTTGTTTACCACAATTAAAACTTTTTAAAATTACAAAACAAAACACAGTCCTGGCTAGTCAAAGAAACCACAATTGATTTTATGGCTCCCAAAGGCTGTGCTGCTTGCATTCCAGCTGATCAAAGCAAAATTTAAGGTAATGAACATATCTTTTACTTTAACCAACTCTTTACAATTTAACTAAAAAAGCCACAGCCTCCAACATGTTTTAATAACCCTAAGGTTGTTAGGCACTTTTCCTTGCAAAGCTGAGTGAACAATAAAGGGCCATAACTAAAACCTACCAAGAGAGTAGAACTTAAATGTTCTCATGAAAAACAGTTTAAAAAAAAAAAAAAATATATATATATATATATATATATATATATATATGATGGAATCCTTTCACAATGTATATGTCTATCAAATCAGGATGTACACTTTAAATACCTTTCCATTTTATATGTCAATTACACCTCAATAGAGCTGAAATTAAAAAAAGAATAACGACCATGTTAACTTAAAATGAGAGGTTCACTCTGGCTCTGGGGATAGCAGAAGCGGGCACATGCCCATATGTTGTGAGTGCCCGGTGTGAGCCAGAACACAGAAGCCTCCTAATCTGAGCCGCTCTCTGCTGCTGCTCACTGGCTGACCCACAGCCTTCAACGCCATGGACATGGGAGACCTCACTACAGTTTCTCCACGAAGAATGCTGTGGAACGCCTAGGGAATAAATGAAGAAGGCGCAACAGAAGTTAATTATACATGTAATAACAATGAGGAAAATGGACATGTATTCCTAAGCCCTAAGTGGTGGAACCCACCTAAATCCAATACAATGGCACGATTGCTTCAAGACCCAATACTGGTTGGAGTGCCGCACTACAAGGCCATGACCCTCATTGATTATTCTACTCAAGGCTACGTCCCTGCACTCAGTCAGCTCCCTTCGTAAGCGAGTCTAGGCACATGTAATAATAATAAAACACATATGGTATTTGGTGGTAGGCAAGTGAACCTTTAAATAAAAAATAAAAAAGGTGATTACTATTTTAAATAAATGTTAAATATAAATGTTTATAGGTAAATAAATTTAAAAATTAAATATATATATATTTAAACAATAAAGACAATGTATTTGGCATGTATTAAGAAAATAATTTAAAATATTTTAATATGTCATTTCATTTAATAAACTTTCTTTTGCGTCTGTTATATGTAAAACACTCTACTAATTATCAGGCCAGACCTCGGGAATAAGAAAAGCTAAGAAATACAACACAACATGGCAGCCAAAGAAAGAGCTTTTTAATGGTTTCTTAAAAGACAAGAGAGTTTTTTGGGTAGATACCCAGAATAGGAATTGCTGGATCATGTGGTAATTCCATTCTTAATATTTTGATAAACTGCCATACTGTTTTCTATAGTGAATGTCACCCCAATAAATCTAATAATAGAAAAAGAACTCAATACAATTACTAATTGCAAAAAAAAAAAAAAAGAAAAGACAAAAGAACTGTCAATAGGTTTAGAAAGAAAAAGAATTGAGATGAGTGGAAAGCCAAGAGGGCGTTTTGAAGTATGGGGGAGTCCTTGGGTTACAACACAGTTCCGTTCTCATGACAGTGACACACAGATGTAATCTGAAGTTTGGTGTAAGTGGAAACACACCCTAGCCTAAATCACTTATCTATCCTAACACAGTTATAAAAAATAATAATCTAGAACATAAAAACACAACACAATAGGCCACACAAAAGGAAAAGGACATAAATATACTGTACTATCCACTGTACTGTAGTAACAGAAAAAATGACAAAAATGGGTGTAAAAAAAGTCGTTATCTTTATTCCTGTGGTTGGCTTGCACACTGGAAGGGATATTGCAAGGTGGGAGCAAGTGACCTATGGGGAGGAGGAAGCTGGAGAGGCAGGAGAACCTGCAGAAGGTGCTGGAGATACTGGGTCAGGTGAATCAGGATTGCCTAAGGAACATGCAGGAGACGCTGGAGATGATTCTACCTGCACTACAGGTGTTTCATCTCGAGATGCAGCTGTTGTAGAGGGATCTGTTGCAGGCTTCTCTACCTTCTTAAAGAATTGTTCCAGGCTAGTCTGGAAGATTGATGACTTCTTCTCTTCCAAAATCTGCCTATAGCATTGCGGGGCATCCATAACAGCTCTGTAGACCTTACTGAATCTGTCATTGCTGGGGTCCTTAGCCTGGAATTTTGCCCACCCATCCTCTACCATAGAAAACCCTTCTGCCAAACCCTTGGTAGTAAATCTCTTGGGTTCTGACTTTCACTTAGGAGCTAGGATTAGGGCCAAAAAGTTGCCAAACAAAGCAACACAAATGAAATACTTGCACTTTTATCAGCCCAAAATGGCGTAAGTAAGCGCACGGGAATCCTCAATTCCCTCACTCATAGCCCATTACTGTGTATTCTTCAGACGTGCAACCAAACTAGTTCACCCCCATAGTCTGTAAGTACGATGCTAACGGCGTAAGCTTAAACATTCACGTCTCAATTTTTTAAAGTTTTTTATGGGAGTGAGCATTGTACACTCGAAACGTCCTATGTCAAGACTGTCATAACCCGAGGACCCCCTGTATAACAAACAAAGCCATAAAGGCACACAAATGTGAAGTGTATATGAAGAATATTAAAGAACTATGGAAAAAGCATAAGGAACAAGTATACAGCAGCCCCTTCCACTCTAGAAATATTTTATTTTAAATTTTGCACGTGGGACTGGGCCTTCTCCATCACTGTCTTTATGTTTCTGACGTATAACAGGTGCTTGAAAAGATGTGCTGAATGAGTGAACAGAAAGATGATGTAAGGAATACAGTTGGGGCCATATCAGAACTGCCCTTCATGTTCAAATATTAAATTTAATATTTAAAGTTTCCTATTGTGATAATAAAAAAACACATTAAAATCACATTTACTATCTTAACCATTTTAAGTGTACAGTTCAGTAGTAAGTATAGTCACGTTGTAAACTCTTTAGAATTCTTTAATTTTACAAAACTAAAATTCTATACCCACCAAACAACTCATTCAGTATTTTGTTCTTTGAACAATAATATGACTCAAAGTTTCTGAGAAAGACTCCTGCATTGTGGGAATTAATTTGTAATGCCAAGGATGTGTTAGACTCCGAGAAGGGGTCCCCAAACTTTTTACACAGGGGCCAGTTCACTGTCCCTCAGACCGTTGGAGGGTTGCCACATACAGTATTCCATACACTGACCACCAATGAAAGAGGTGCCCCTTCCGGAAGTGCGGCGGGGGCCGGATAAATGGCCTCAGGTGGCTGCAATCTGGCCTGTGGGCCATAGTTTGGGGACCTCTGTTAGAGAATCAGTGGGTCATACCAGGGAAAACCACTAGCTGGTCAATAAGTCTCCACAGTGAAATGGCCACATTTTCTATCATTGTTTTATTAAAGAAAATTCCAATTGCAACTTATTTGTTAGATTTGAAAAATGTTGATAATGCTTGTTGATGTCAAACTTAATTTAATTTTTAAAGAAGAAATTATTCGGCCCTGGCTGGCTGGCTCAGTGGATAAAGTGTCATCCCGGCATATTGACGTCTGGATTTGATTCCCGTCCCCATTCAGGGCACACAGGAGAAGCAACGATCTGATTCTCTTCATCCCCCCCCCCCATCCCCAATTCTCTCTCTTCTCCCATCTTGCAGCCAGTGGCTTGGGTGGTGCGACTGTCACCCTCAGGAGCTGAAGATAGCTTGGATGATTCAAACATCGGCCCCAGATAAGGGCTGCTGGGTGGATCTCAGCTGGGACACATGTGAGGGTCTCACTATCTCCCGTCCTCTCACTTAAAAAAATTATTTGAAATAGTACTTTAATATTAAGCAGCAAAGCACTACTCAGAATAAGCATATTCTTAGTTGTAATTTATTTATCTTACCTACAAGGTAAGTTTTTTGGGGTTTGTTTTTAGTAAGTAAAATCACTTTTGCTCATCATCTTTGGACTAAATCACCCCTTAGCTTTTTAGAAACCGTAAAATGTATCACCCATAAGTTTATTGTTAGCATTCAGACAGTCAGTGTAAATTAAACTACTCTACCATAAATCTATATATCTTCATTTATAAAAACTTTATTAAGCCAAGGAATAATGTTTAAGGAAACAATAATGTAAGAATGAGCTGATAACAACAAGAGAAATCAATTTTATTATGAGAATTTGAGAGAAGACAGAAAACAAACATAATCTGATGAAAACCTTAGATGTGCATTTTCTTCTGAAGGAAATGAAATAGTTCAACAAAATTTAGAATTTCCAAATAATTTTGAAGGCATTTTAACCCCAGTTTCCCAATAAAATAATATAATTTATTTTCTTTATTCATCATGTAAACATGTTACATTCATCATGTAACAATAAACTGTTAGATCAAAAAAAAAGCACTATTCCCAAGAGAAAAGTTAAGTTGCTCAATGCCAAGAGCTAAATTATTTCCAGCTGTAAAAGCTGATTTCATTTTTTCCTGGGAAAGTGGTAGTAGCTGAATTCAATGTTATTTGTGTAATATTTTTAAAAAGACATTTAATGGAAGATAAACCATGCAAATCAGTTAGTGGACACCAAGTACACACACTTATAGAATTAACCATAGCAATATATGTGTGTGTGTGTATATATATATATATATATATATATATATATATATGCTCCTACCTGTTTATATCTCTGCTAGAGAAATTGACATTTTAAAGCAACCAACATGTAAACATTTATATATAACATGTTGAAATATAAATAATTGTTTATTTGCTAATTTCAAATATTTACAATTTATAAAACTTAAATTATAATTATAGCACATACAGAGAAGGGAGATTTTCTTTTGGATGGCCATCCTGAGAAATTTGGGCCATAGGGTTAGTCACATCTGATTCTATTTACGTGTGTACCCATGATGCTTGGCTAATATTCTGGTTCCAGAAAATAAAAGTCCTAAACAAAGAAGGAAGACAAAGCTGCCCCTGATTCTCTGGTCAAAGTGATGGAGAGAGTTGGAGTGAGTGCTATACTCTGAGACACGCTTAGAACATGAATTTTGGTGATACTTCTTACATATCTTCTACCCTGTCCAGAGGACTTTGTCCAAGAAATCAAGAAAGGAGGCTGAAAAATTAATGGGGCTGGCAACTCCTTTTGGTGCTACAGTCTGAATGTCTGTGTTCTCCCCAAATTCACATGTTGGAATCCTAACGTCTAGTGTGATGGTAGACACTGTGGACCTTAGAAAGGATGCAACTGCCAAACTTGTGTCTATGTGGGGACTGGCGATTAAAGTGTGTATTATAAAATAGATGTATTTTTGTGAATCTTTTGTAATAGTTCTTAAAATTTGCATATACAGTCATCCCAACTACACACACATAAGCTGTGTAGAACAAAATTAGGAAACTAGGAAGATTTGATAACTATCAGATCACCCCAAAAAGGTGGAAGAAAGGATGACAAATATAACAAAATGTAACCTCAGAATAGTTTTCTAATTTATTATAACAATGCAACACATACAGAGAAACACACATTTAATCAAAGGCTAACATTTTAATGGCTAGAACTGAACATATATACCACTTTGAGCTCAACTGGGAAGAAAACGGAAATCAAAATAACAATATAAGTGGGAAAAATGCACTTAAAGATGAAAATAATAGGCTTCTAACTGTCTCTTTTATGTGTATTTTTTTCGGGGTCAAGATAAAATAAATGCAATACAACTATCTGCTTAGAGATAGAGTGGTCACATAATTTATTGTACAAATCAGTACAGTTTACTTCTGAAAGTAAAAGGGGAAGCTACTAATAATAACAACAAAGCAATAGACATAAATTGGGACAGTCCCAGGTGAACGGGGAGTCTGTCCTCCAGGGATAGGTATTATGGAATGGCTTCCTGCTTATGGATGGTGAATGCTGGGGGCCTGGTGGGCACAGAGGTACTGAAAGAAGTTCATAGTCTACATGCCCAACAAGGACTGTCAATAGATGGACTCACAACACACACATTTACATACATAGCATTGATTTCAAATATCCACACAGTACTATATTCTACAAAATTCAAGTACATTTCAGTATTACAAAATGCATGGTAAAATTTGATCATTATATATCTTACCAATCAGAGTCTCATAGAAATACCATCGCCCTCATGGGCCTGGCTGAGAAAATTTTTAACTTTTAAAAGTGTTCCAAAGCATTTTTTACCAAACTGTTCAATAAGTGTTGGATATTATTGTAAACATTCATTATCCAAAAAGAAAATAACAACAACTAATTGAGCACCTACTATGTAGCATTAAACCTAAAACCCTGAATGTGGGTCCTATCCCTGAGAAACTCAGATCCCAGTTATGGAGACAGATAAATAGTGGACTCTAGAGTCTTGTGGTGATGGCTGTAATATAAATACACGGGAGTACTACGCATGTCTTATCTACATAGCTATTACAGCATACCCTGGCAAAGGCCGTACCGAGGTGTCAACCACACACTGTGCGGTCAGAGGTGGTGGAGTGGTGAACTGAGGAGTGGTATGGAAAGCCACGAAGGTGAAGAGAAGGATGTGATATGGGAGGATAAATGTACATCACACAAAAAAGAAGACAGAGGAATAGCACGAAGGAGGGGCACGTGGAAATAATATCCTCACATCAACCCAAATTAGAAAAATTATACTTTTCACACTAATGCAGAACTGCACCTGGCCAAAAGTTCCCAGATGCCAAGACTGTATAAAATATATTCTGAAAACCTATTGAAATTCTAGAAGCAGAATTTTTCAAATGTAGTTCTGTGAGCTATCTTGAGCTAAAAAAAGATTCATGGATTACTCTTGCTTGCCATTGGGAAGAAAATTAATAAAGAAAAGGAAAAGCACACTTGAATTAATGGGATATATAGTACTACTTTGATTGAGATGTCAATAACATGACGTTTGCTTTGAGTCAAATATAATGTCAGAAAATACAGAAGAATGGAATAAAATTTTCACGTGTTCATTATACTGTACTCTATTTTTTACAAGTTTTTTTTTAGACTTTTTAATTTTATTTTATTCATTTTAGAGAGGAGACACAGAGTGAGTGAAAGAGAGAGAGAGAGAGAGAGAAAGGGGGGAGGAGCTGGAAGCTCAACTCCCATATGTGCCTTGACCAGACCAGTGCAGGGTTTTGAACTGGCGACCTCTGTGTTCCCAGGTCGACGCTTTATCCACTGCGCCACCACAGGTCAGGTTATACTGTACTCTTAAGTAATATAACAGATTAAACATTGGGCCATTTTCAGAACCACAGTGAACTATATACAAAGAACCAATTATTGGGTGAACTCATCTTATTCTTGGAAAATGACACGCCCTAGAAAAAATATAAGAGCTAACTTATTTTTCATGAAGTTGCATCTCAGTAAGTCAAGTATATGATTATTGTAGGTCTTAATGGGGGCAGTACTAAAAAGATAGTTACTTTCTCTAAGGAAAGTCAGTGATTCAAGAATACGGAATCACCAATAAAAATTAGACATGTATTTATTGGACATGTTCTGGCAGTTGACATTTGCAGCTCACTATAATAAAGAGAGAAAAAAAATCAGTACAACCCAACAATATCTAGCGAGTCAGAAATTTGGTTTACTTAGCAGCGTGTTGAAGAAAACATTTTGCATTTGGAGATAGTCCGTCTTACTGCAATGAAACGTGAGGCTCATTTAATCTAAAGAATCAGCTTGCTCAAGACAAAGTTTAAAATAAAAAAAGATTAAGAAAAGGGCAAGTCCACACTTCAGCTCTCTTTCCGTGGCCATCAATACCTCTGACAGTATTTACAGAGGAATAAACTACTGCAAAGTTTTGAGGCATTTCAAAAACAGAGTACTTTTAACAATTTCAGTTCAGTTCATTTGAGTTGGGTTTTCTTCTTTGAAGCTTTCTCTATGCAAGACGAGATGGCTATGAAAAAATGCAATTTGGTTCCAGTACTACATGTGTAATTTCTCATTAGGTACTAAAGAAAATAAATCCTAAAATCACTAGGAAAACAAAAGATGCTAGTGATTGTCACCAGTACCAAACAAACAAAAATAAACAAATAAACAAATATATAAATTGAACACCAAAAATGAGTGGAACCTGGCAATTTCTATTAAAGGTAGTGATTCTAATATAGAGCATAAATGATTACCCTCATTTTCTTTCTTTTTTTTTTTGTGACAGAGACAGAGAAAGACAGAGAGAGAGACAGATAGGAACAGACAGGAAGGGAGAGAGATGAGAAACGTCAATCCTTTATTGCAGCTCCTTAGTTGTTCATTGATTATTTTCTCATATATGCCCTAACTGGGGGTCTACAGCAGATTGAGTGACTCCTTGCTCAAGCCAGCAACCTTTGGGCTCAAGCTGGTGAGCTTTTGCTCAAACCAGATGAGCCAGCGCTCAAGCTGGCAACCTCGGGGTTTCAAACCTGGGTCCTCTGCATCCCAATCTGCCACTCTATCCACTGCGCCACCCTCATTTTCTGATGGTCATATATTCATTCTCCTTCCCACCCTCCTTCCCTCTGTGTGTGCTGAGGGTGGTAATGGTGGAGGGTGGTAAAGCACCCTCAGCAAAGTTTTTCAAGTTCTTGAACCTTGTCTTCAACATACTATTCCAGGTAGACGAAAGGAAGAATTAAATATTTCAGGGAAAACTTGATAGAGTTACACGACCGTCTTTTCTCAGATTCAACACGTGTTTTAGCAATTAAGTCATTTGGGGGAAATGCTTTGACTTATTTGCTATTAGAAAATGTAATCTGAGTGTCAGTATGTAGAAAAGTATGCAAATGTAATTTCTTTGTAGGTAGTGAGCTTGCAAATAACACAGACCCTTTGGGAAAGAAAAAGCTGTAAACCTTTCCAAGAGATATGTTATCAGCAAGTAGGAGAGTGCAGGTTTTAAGGCTTTAATATGATGTGTTTGTGAACAAGAAGGGCAGATCATGCAGAGGACCGACTTCTGAGTCTCTGCGATTAAGGCAAGATGCTATTCTACACATAGACGACAGCAAAGAAGGCTTTCTGGAAGGAGCTGACCTGTTAATATGGCAATGGGTCCTTGTTCTCTATGCAAGAATTAATAAAACATCCACTCCTACAAAATGTCTGAGCAAAAGCATTTGTCCCAAAAAGCTCAGTGATATTAAGAGTAGGAGGCCCGATTCTAGGCATACCCTGTCAAGTTCCCATGATACATGAGTTTTAACGTCTTGTTTTAAGAAGTGCTATGTGGGGAGACTAAATATAGAAATACTTTCTTCTTATCAATTTGTCCTTGGCGTCTGCATCCAGGTTTGGATTTCTAGCCTCTTGTAGTATTAGCCCGACTCGCCATGGGTGTGCCTGCAGAATTAAGTAATCGTAAGAAGGCGATAAATTGGAGGTTGACATAAGGGGAAAGGGGAAACTACTTTGACAGTGAAGGCTAAGCAGGTCATTGGTTGGGTGACTTAATTACCAACCAGTTTCAGAATCCAGGAAATACAGTGGTTTTATTAATACTCATTCCTTTCTGTATCATGGCAGAGAATAAAAGAGGTTATCCTGCAACTGAAAGGACATGCAGGGACAATAATACGCAGGATTCATGGACCACAACAGCTTCCAAAACAGGTAAGCTCCCTACTTACCCCTAATACACATTCAACAGTGTTACATTTATTTAGAAAGATCGCAGAGAATTCAAGGCAAGTAAGACTTATGAAGTACTTAGGTCCTCTATATTACACTGTTTAACCCTCATAGCATCCTTGTAGGGTATGTAGTAGGGCTGGCGAGAATTTATTCTATTGGTAGCTACCAAGCTCCCTTCTCTTCTCTATATAAATTAAAGCACATATGCAAAGTAAGCCTAATATTTTAAAGGATACATGTATATTTAAGGTGATATATCAACACATTTGATAGGATGCCTTTTGCAAGGGTGAAGGGATACACATACACAATGCTATGCCTCATTAATTTTAAACTTAAAATTTTTTGGTATTTTCCTTTTATTGAACTTATTGGGGTGACATAGGTTAATAAAATTATATAGGTTTCAGGTGTATGGATGCAAAACATTTCAGTGGCCATTCTCATTCTCTCAACCTCCTATGCTATTTGTATACTGTATGATTATTTATAGTTGAAAAGGAAAACCACAGAGAAATAAAACCTTGTCCTGGACTGGAAAATATTATTTTCTGCATCTAGATGTAATCAAAGCACATTAAAACTATTTAGATTCAGATAAGATGATTTCTTCAACCAGTTCAAATTTATCATATCCAAAAACTAGCATTTAAAGCTAATCCTTCACATGTTTGGGGGATTTTTTCTTTTTATTTCTTCTTTTTGATAAAGGCAAGTTATGAGATGTTGAAACAGGAACACACACACACACACACACACGCGCGCGCGCACACACACACACACACGCACATAAATATCCTCACATGAGCCTGAAAAGGTCTGGACTAAATTTCAAAACACTGACAAACATCATACTGGCACATCAGTTAATGTCAATATTTGTTTCGGTTTGAGAATGAAAGTAATCTGTTAACATATCAATGTATTTATAGCTGTTGTTTATGAAGCATTTACTATGTGCTAGAACACTAAGCTAAGTCAATGCTTTATCTCTTAATGCTCACAATGACTCCTCAGGAGTATAACCCAGTAGAATTCCTGTTGCATTGCTAAGAAACCTGGCAGCTTTGAGAAGTTAAGAGACTTGTGCAAAGGCATTTGGCCAAAATGAGTTGGTTCCAGGATTGTAAGCCATGTTATGAATCAATAAACTCTACCCAATTCCCAACATTGATGTACTGGCGTGGAATGCAACAATTTTATATCAAAATAGGAGAATTCACAGGAATATCTTTCTAAAAAGAGGTTTACACCAGCTCTTTCATTTTTCAGTGTGTACAGGTGCATGTCAGAGAAGTCTGATGCACATTGCTCAAATCAGTTCTTTGCATTCAATAAACATTAAATTAAACTCAGTAAATACCAGAGTCCTACTCCACTTAAATCACTCTGATTTAGATTCTGGGTTATACACATTTATAAGTCAGGTTCCTGATTTCAAGCAATTATGCTGACGTGGAAACCTAAAAGCTGGTTGCTCCTTTTTTAAAATTTATGAAAACATGCTTATTCATTATTATAATCATTTTCAGATAAATAATTACCCCCAAAGAGTTCTTCTCATCTTTAAATATAAATATTTTTGCAATATATTTCATATGAAATTGAAATTCAGACATAGCATACATCTTGGTCAAAGTCTGCACATGAAATGACAAATTGAAATAAATTATAAATGTAAAGGAAAAACGACTTAATAGGAAAACCAAAGAGAAAGGTATAATGATGGGGGATATACGGAGATGATAGAAATGGGACATATTTCAAGTTATGAAAATACTGAAATTAATAATTATCCTAGCATGGGTTTTCATACATCAGGTAAAAGGCAATCAAATATCATCTTGGTCTGAGTGATGGCTAACAAAGTTTTGCTTCTCCTTCTTTTAATCTTGGATAGGGGCTGGAGGAACTATATTTCTATACAGCTTTCAAATTTTGTCTCTTACCCAATGAAATACCAGCACTCCTCTTTAAATAGAATGCATTCTCTTCTGTTACTCACATTCATGACTGGACTAGAGGACACTCTCTGGTTGCCAAAGCTTGGGACATATATAAACTTGTTACTGGAACATTCTAGGAAATACACAACCACAAGCCTGGGAGGAAGCTCCAGAGTAGACTCTGCTTTTACACAACTGTTATTTACTGACACCCACCAGGGCCAGAATTGAAGTTTACGCTGCTGTGAGTCATTGGTTCCACGTCTCTTTGGAAGCATGGCACATGAAGAATTCTTTGCAAACAGCTGACTGCTTCTTTAGCTTCTGAACATCTGTGTTGCTCTGTTCCTACGACTATTTTATTATTACTATTATTATTTTTTGGCCAGCGGAAGATGAATTCAAATCAAAAGGCATTATCATGCTCAATTTTCTCACATTGATTCCATGGGTGAGGGAATTACTGCCAGATAGGACGTCACGTGGCCTCACAATTCTGGGCCTTGGCAAGGAAAGAGATGCTTGTCATTCCTTAGAAGAGGAGTGCTTGCTGGTTTCATCTAGTTCGCGATACATTTTTGGATCATTTTGCCTTTTAAACCTTAATCATGACCCCAACCCCTCCAAAATAAAAGTACTCAAACTCAGTTTTGAAGCCCAGTCCAGACCTTTCCAGGCAGTGTGTGTGTGCTTGTGTGTGTGTGTGTCTCTGTGTGTTTTCCTGCTTTTAATATTCCACAGCTTGCTTACATCTCAAAAAGTTCATAAAACATGTATGAGGGATTGACTTTTTAAAGCTGCTAGCTTTTACATATGTTAAAATGCTGCGACAGTGCTCTGAACATATCAAACACTGTCAGTCTTTCCTACCGAAGGGATTCTGACCCATTCCCGCATACCCACAGCTCCCCACTGTCACGGATTTCCACTTGGAGCACAGAAAGGCAGGCGCTGGACCAGATCAAGGGTCTTGGCTCGTGCGACTAAGCACGTCCCCACAACTATTTAAAGATGTACACACAGATGGTGACTCATGGGGTTAACTTTTTATCAAAAATGAATACATTCAAGTAATGTATCAGCAGATATCGGTTAGAAGTTATTTAACCTTGAAAAACAGAAAATGGGGGCTAAGTAAAGAGTTTTTAAAAATGCCCGAATGCCTCCCAAATTCTATCAAATTAAGTTAAAATGGACACCATGGCACTGACTTTCTGTGGGGTCTTTAAAGATCAAGACCTCCTCTGCTCCCTCTCTTCACTTTCACAGGCTCTTTCATTCATGTCCACAAAGCCACATTCTGGAATCCACGGAAAGCAAAGTGTTGAATGGAACCAGAAATACTGCTTGCGGTAACACGTGTCACTTGGCTGAGAATGTGTGAGGAAGAGGAGGCAGGGTAACTCACAGCCACTGTCACACAGTCAGCTGAAAGAAGCGGCTGGTAAGCACAGCGAAGCCCAAGGTCTGGTTTTAGCTATGTTCCAAAGGAATGTTACAAATATGTTACCCAGCAACGAACTGTGGGCAGCAAAGCCCACAGAAGACACATCTTTGCATTCAGCCGTTATGATGAGTCAGGACTACACGGAAGTGAGAAATAATGGGCTGTTGCAATTATGTGCTGTAGCTTCTTTGCAACCTACAGCTTTGGAGAAGCTCCCTCAATATACCAAGGTGGCTGAACTCAACATGATTTGTTTCTCATGTCTCACTCTCCCTGCTGCTGAAATCTGAGAACAGGGTAGCAGAGGCACTTTCAAAACAAGAGCAGCAGTCATGCCTGACACCAAAGCCCTGGCAGGGGCAGGCCAATTAATTGTTCGTGGTCGGCACCAATTCTGAGTGGCAGGTATTATTAAATGTTCTTAATTAGTTGTGTCTCAACTAAGGGATGAAAAATACCTTTAAAATATGAAACAAAGGGGGGAAATAAGGAGGAGCTAGGTAGTTCAAGGGTTTCTATTTTGCTAACAGTGAAAAAGAAATTGTAGTCTATCAGTAAGTGCTAGAAGATAAAGAATGAAATATGGAGCCAACACAATTAAGAATATTGGCCTAAAGCAGTGATTTTTAACTGGTTTGCTATGGGAGACACACTGATATGCTGCAAGAATTTTTAAAACATGCAATACCTGAATATTTGGTCAAGAACACTGACCTCTTTCCCTGATTGTTAAATAAAAAATGACAACAGCCAACGCAACAATAGCTGTCTGATGTGAATGAATTGAAATTATACCTTTTTTGGGGGGGGTCAGATTGGCAAAAAATATATTTTTTGGTGTGCCACAGAAGTTTAGTAATTAGTTTATGTGTGCTATGAGATGAAGAAGGGATGAAAATCACTGGACTAGAGAAAGCTTCAGGTAAGAGGTCTAGAGGGAAAAAACAGAAGTGGCCCAGCCGCGAGAGATGAAGAGGATAAAATGAGAGCCCAAAGGACAACAAAATGAAGATAAAAAAGCTTGAAGAAAAAGAAAAAAAATTACAATAAGTAAATTTAATTTCTAGTAAAATAAAACACATTTTAAAAGTAAAATCACCAATACCCCAGTGGATAAAAAGTGGGTAAGAGATTCAGAAATTTAATAAAAGAGGAAATATACTGCTAATAATTAAAAATATATAAATAAAGGGAATTACACTGGCTAATATTTTAGCAAAACTTTTTTACTTTTAAAATAATGAATGTCTTTGGGGCTGGACTAGAGTGAGAAAGCAAACATTGCTGAGAGGTATCTAGGGAGATATTTGTCAGTGATAAAACAATAAATATGTTCAGTGACTTCATTGTGGTTTTAGATTTATATATAGTTAACATCATGCTGCAATTAAAGAGACAAGCGTAATTAATAAATATAAAGAATCGCTTATAGTATAAAAATATTAAGGAAAAAGTAGAAAGGTGCATACACAAATACACACATATGCATATGTATATTGTGATCCTAAGAAAACCTACTTATTATATATTTGACACAAAAATCAGAAAGGGGCACATAGAAATGAAATGGGTCATGGAGTCTGAGATTCTTATTGTGGGTATTTTTCTATTCGCAATTTACTTTTTTCTTTTATTACATAAATAGAGTTAACAGAAAGAGCTCTTAAAACCTGGAGAAAAATATTTTCCAGCCAACGTATTCTAGATAGTAAGGACCTTCCCTCCCAAAAATATGAGTTTACAGACCTATACCTTTCAGAAAGGGTGAATTTATAACTTTATTCGAGGTCACTGCTATCTGGCTTGCACATAATCCTTCCCAATGGGAAAATAATCAAGATAGACCTCAGCTTTTATAATTTCCCTTTTTCTTTAGAAACAGGTGACTCTAAAATTGGTGAGGATAGTACTCAGTGGGGTATGTACTTGACTGGTGATGTCTGTACGGGAGATGGTACTTGACTGGTAATGAGCATCTCGCACTGAGTTGCTGAGATGCGTAATGCTCAAAATGGCTGATAAAATGTAAACAATCAGAAATCCCCACAAAAACACAAGATTTCATATTAACAGGAAAACCTTACAGTAGCATTAAACAATACAGTAGCATTATAAATGACATGAGCTCAACTGCGGCATGCTGGGAGTGAGCCCATTTCCCCTCTAAATAAATAAATTCTACTCAGCTCTAGACAAATGGTTGCCAGACGTTCCTATCTTTCAAGAAAAGTCAAAACTCAGATGTTTATATGCAATCTCGCAAGTTCTGAAATACACTGAAATGAAATCAAATCTTTCCACAATCGCATCCAGCTCCAGCTGTGAAAAGTTTTGCCATCTGATAGGCCGTTCTGGAGTCTGAGAACCCTCCTCAGCCCTTTTCATTCCTTCCTTCCTCCCTTCCTTCCTCAGTTTCTCTATGCCTCAGTTTCCTTAACTGCAAAAGTCAGATAATAACAATCCCTGCCTCCTAAGGTTGCAGTTAGAAAAACATTAAATAATAAATAAAACATATTTAACTATTAAGGCTTTGTCACCTAGTAAGTGCTCAAAAGAAGGGCTATTATTCTCATGATTAGTTTTCCACTGCAAATAAACACTTGGCATCCACCCACGTAAAACTACTTACTGAAGCTTCTGAGTCAACTGACAACCCTTCCAGACACACGCTGAATGTCGATCACAAGGAAAAGGAAGCGGGCTGCCTGCCCCTGTCAACAGAACCAGAATGAGGAATCAGGGTGCATGGGCATTAAGTCAACTTGAGGACATGCACCAAAATTCCCAAAATGGACAAATGGATATCAGCAAAATCAAAAGTAAAACTGAGGACTTTAAGACAAGAGAGCATTAGGAGTTGGTGGGATGTGGCCACACCTACCAGTTTCCTCAGGAAAATGAGTGTGTAGGTAGGTTCCAAAACAGGGCAAAAAGTGAAATTTAAATCGGTGAATATAATGGGGAAGAAAATTGATTAGGAAGTGAAGGAAACCATCAGGGTCTAGGAAGCATGCATACTAATTAGATAGGGCTCTCTGGAGCGGGTAGAACTCTGGAAAGGAAACAGGCGGTGGGGGCATTTAGCTATAAGGGGCTGTCATGAGAAAAGATGAAATCTGTCAAGAATGATAAATATAAAAAAGAAAATGAGATAAATGAGCCAACCTCACTTCCTCTGCTAAAACTGTCTCTTCAAAATGTCTTCTCCCTTCAAAGGATGGCATGTTTAAAATGTCCCTTTAACATGACACTGAATGCCTCTCATCATGGAGTATGAAAACTCTGCAAGCTGCTGGTCTATGACACGATGAAGATGTCCTATTCTTATCTCCACATTTTTCCTCCACTCCTCTGGAAAACTGACATTTGCTGTAAAAACAGTGCAATGATATTTGAAGCAAATATTTCAAATAAAGAAAAATATCTTTAATTCCCAAAGCTAACACAATTTTTTTCACTTTTATACTTTACTGTCTAGTTTCTGTTCATAAGCCTACAGGTTTGTAAAGGTATAATCACTGTGTATATTCAGTTCTATTTCTAGTTCAGAGAAACTTTCGGTTTCTATGGTTATCATAATGACTTAAATGTCTGCATAACAGTTCATCAAGCACATATACATTAATTTAATAAAATATGGGTCATTTAAATAATACCCGTTCATTTCTATTTATGACCTATTACAGAAAATGTTATGACATGCATTGTTTTGCACAAAGTTATTTTTTATAAAACGCTGTTGGACAGTTTTCTTGGGATAAATTCAAAGGGGTGAGGTGACTGAGCCAAAAGGTATGAACATTTTTATTTCCTTTACATATATTAAGATGAGCATGAATGCATTGTCATGTTATGATAAGAGGACTGGGGACTTCAGATGCATAACCAATGACACTTAGTCTGGAGTGTGATAGATATCAACTCACACTCCAGTTCTAAAAATGTTCCATGATCTCATAAGGGTCTGAACACACTAAAAATTGGCTGCTTAACAGAGTATAACTGAGTGTCAAGGCATGTCTTTTTTCCCTCTAATTCCCCATACAAAGTTAATGTGCTGATACTAACATATAAGTAATGACTTTCTCGCTTTGGAAAATTGCCAAGTAGAGATATGAGAGTAAATCCACCGGCCTAGAAATTCAATAAACAAGAATGACCCAATACTGAGAAACGTGAGTCAGGCCTCACTCTGAACTGAATTGGGCACTAATGTGATAAAAGGGCGAGGTGAGTGCACATATCAAATTGAAACTATACATCATACGGAGTACCAGAAGAAATTGTTAAAGCAAATGTGATAATAAATCAAATCAAGGTTTAAAAATCCATGATACATCACAAAACACCATCACTTAAAAATACATGTGAAAAAGGAATGTCTGTGTTATTAGTATTGACAAGCACCACTAAAGTGAAACAACTTTGGCCATAGTTTTTAGTTGAACAACTGGTAATAAAAAGAAATGGTTGGGAGGAAGTATAAGCATGCTGGGATAGAGACAGAAGGCCTGGGGACAAATGACAAAATCTAGCTTCCTGCAGGCAATGTGAAGTGAGATGGGTTATTTATTTATTTATTTTTAGTTAATGTCATTGGGATGAAAGAACATTGGGATGAAAAAAAAATTTCAAAGTTCTGTAATTTCATTTGACCATCTGGGGTAAGAAAATACTATTTATATTGCCAAGTACCCAACTCCATCAGTGCTGGGCACACAGAGATCATGCCTCTCTAGTGAAAATGTGCTCCGCACAAAATGAGAGCAAGATCAAGTCTGCTTCCCCGGGCCACCCCCTCCACGAACTGGTTTGAAGGATGTCATTTAGGTTGCAACACAACCCAAGGAATGCTCAACTTAAGGGCTGCACAGTACTTGTCGGTTTAGAGGCAGGGTTGCAGACTCTCCATCTGGTCCTTGGAGGATACAATCAACTGTGGCTCAGGATATTGGTTTCTTGGTTTTGTCTCAAACTACTTTCTTTTTTTTAATGTTTATTTTATTGCTTTTAGAGAGAGAAGAAAGGTTAGAGAGAGAAAGAGAGAGGCAGGAACATCAATCTGTTCCTGTGTGTGCCCTGACTGGCGATTGAACCAGCAACCTCTGTGCTTGGGGATGATGCTCTATTGACTAATGAGTTTGCCGACCACTGACTGCTCTAACCAACTGAGCTATACAGCCAGGGCTTGTCTCAAACTATTAGTAAGGGAAAGTTTCAAGGGAAGTTGTATGTTAATGGTTACATAATGCTATGTAACTCCACTCTCAGGACAGCAGTTGTTTTGATCTTCGGAAGGGCCTTCTAAAATATACAACAAGTAGTGAAAAGTTTTATTGCATCTCTGAACTCATAGGTTGCAACAGAAATTTCCGAGGTGAAAATAAACAAAAAATACCCAGGAGCTTGAAAACGTTCTGTTTTCCTGAGAGCAAATGCTGTTGTCAGTGCTATACGGGAGGCTGGGATGTGGGGCGGTTGATGGGCAGAGTCCTTTAACTCAGCAGGAGATGCTAGCAGGGCCTAACGTGGCCTGCAGCCCACAAGTCCTGATGGCAAACACAGGGCCTCTGGAGAAAAGCAGCTTCCATTTAGATTTTTTAGTTGTTCATTGTCTAAAATCAACTAGCTCTGAATTTCATCATGTGTGAGAGTCAGCAGAAATAAGAGCGGAGTTAGACAACAAGGACTTCTTTTATTAAAATAAAAAATAGCTACGAAACACTCAAAATATTTTTTAAAATATAAATCACAAAAATAAGCAAACAACAGGAGATAAAAATTATTAGGAGATTGAAATATGGAATATTTAAAATAACAATATATTTATATATATAATTTATATATTATATATATATATATATATTTATATGAATACTGTGTGGATGGTTTAATCCAAAATATACTGGAAAAAGTACTCTTCACTGCTCTCCTTCTGGGTCCAAGCATCCTTTCATTACTTATATATATATTTTTATATTTTTTAATTATCTTTATTTGTTTATTTATTTTAGAGAAGAGAGAGAAAGAAGTGGGGGAGGAGCATGAAGCATCAACTCCCATATGTGCCTTGACTGGGCAAGCCCAGGGTTTTGAACTGGGGACCTCAGTGTTCTAGTTTGACACTTGATCCACTGCACCACCACAGGTCAGGCACATTACTTATATTTTTAAGTCTTCTTAATCAATATAACCTATAGGAGAATAAAGTAATAAAAGGATTCAATATACCCCCATGATAGTTTCAAGAGGGAATAAGTTTTATCCAATTAAAAATTAGTTAATTTTCTCTTCGTTTTTTCAAAAGACCTCTCAAAAATAATAAGTCATGAGGCATCAATTTTTTAAAAATAGTTTAAAATGCTCATAAAACAAATGAAATGCTAAAATTGGGTGCAATGAAGATTAAGCAATCTTTTAAACATAGTTGAAGACAGAGTTAGTAAGCAGAATGACGGAGCAAAACAAAACTAGCCAGAATACAGCACAGAGACCCGAAAATAGAAAATGCAAAAGAGGCTGCTAAGAGAGATGCTGGACGACTGAGAATGAGGAGAAGGTCTAATATGTATCCAATGAGAGTCTCAAAAGTAGAGACTAGATAGAAGAGAGGCAATATTTAAAGGAATAACATCTGAAAACTTTCAACAACTGATTAAAGAAAACAATCCAGAGTTACAGGAAGCATATATATTTTTTAAATGATCAAGAATTCTCACTTCAAAAAATGTTTTACTCATACACTCCATGCACAGATGCACATTTTGAAGAAAATACGGAGAATCTTATGTCAGCATTTTCTAAATGCCTATGTGTAAGAAACCGCTCTAGGCAAATATTTGTCAGAGCAGTTCATTACAATTAAGGTGTTCCCCTGCTTACATAAATGCAATTATTGACCTAAAACTTTGCAGATGTTATTTTTTTATTGAACCCTATTTTAAAGGTGTGTAGTGCATTGCTATTTTAAGATATACTACTATAGCATCCTTGGTAAAGAAGGTATAGCATCCTTCTAAAAAAATATTAAGCAACTGTGATTTTTCACACACTACATTTTCTAGAAATAAGATGTAAACACATCTGTGAAAGTAGCTATCTTTATAGTTAATATAAGTTTCAAAATAATACCTACGCACCTGCCCAGGCCCTTAAAATAAAAGAGAGTGGACTGGTGAGAGGACATGGCTGAATAGTCAGCATGAACCATGTTTGCTACATCTTCTTATGTCTTCTTTACTCTTGGGTTTCTCCTCCTCTCCTTTCTGAGGCCTTTGTAGCACATTTTAAAAACATGCAACAGAAGGAGAAACAAATCATAAAAAAGCATTTTGTTTGCCAGGGTGAAAATGTGTATTTAATTCCATACATGAAATAGACCAACATATCACAACCCTTGATGCAATTGTCAAAATTAAGCAGGGGTGAAGGGAATACGTTGTCCAACTGGAAGCTCTGAGAGCCAAATTGGGTTATTTAACTTGAAATTAATGAGATTAGGTATCTCAATCATTCAAACTCCCCAGTTGGGTGTTTTCAGCCACTCAGATGTGACAATGGTACTCTCTTAATTCTTAATTAAGAGTAACTAGGGGACAGATGATTGAAAACAGATCACTGAAAAATCACTCTATTTGGTTTTAGAATGAAGTTATGATCCACTTGGCAAATCCGTTGTCATAATTCTGGAAGTAAGAGGCTCAGTAACATGCAGAGAAATCAAAAGAAATTGGTCAGTATTCAATTTCTTTTTTTCAAACCCACAAAGCAAATAATTCACATTCAGGTAATTAAAGGCATGATGCTTTGTTTGCTTTCTATGAATGAGCTTTAATAATGAACAAAAAGCAGGGAGAAACAGTCTGCATAATGAATATGTCTCTGGTTCTTTAAAACACAGTCAGTGTTGACCAAAGTCTTGCAGGATACCCGCTGAAGGCTATCCCCACCTGCCCTCCCCCTCCACTTTTCCTGCAGACCCGCCCCACTGGCCTCCACTGGACTTCCCTGTGTCCTGATAACCTCTGACCTTTACCACACATCAGCAGTCCCTTTGACAGAGCCCCTGTATTCTGGTATCTGCCCTCTCAGCTTCACACACAGCAAACCTGGGCAAGACCCTAACCTCCTACCCACCAACTGGATCAAAACCTTGTGCCCGGAAAGACTAAATTCCACTATGTAGGACATACCTTCAAGAGATCTTCTAATTAAAAACAACAGCACTTACCCTTTAATAAAATTGAAATAATTAACTCTAAGAAACAGAAGGAAGCCACTAGGGCAGGGATTCCAGGAGCTAGCTGATAGAACAAATCTATGCACAGAATAAAAAGTATGCATCATCAATTACATGTGCCCACACAACTGATATTCTGATCTCGATATGCTAAATAAATGTGTTCCTATGAAGATGACTAAATATCTATTTTATTTTTTTCCCTATATAGGCGATGTGTTATTCCTGGAAACCTTCAATGACAGGTTTATTTTAAAAGTACTGTATTCATTGTAAATGTTTGGAAAATACACAAAGGAAGAAAGAAGAAAGGGAGAAATATAGGGAAAAAGAGGAGGAGAAAGAGGAAGAGAAAAACCCTTTATCCTTAATCTCACCATCCAGAGACAATACTGTGAATATTTTGGTGGCTTTTTAAAATTAAGTATATGATAGACCTTTTGATTTTTAGTCTGCTTTCCGCACAACATATAATGCAAACATATTTTAGTTAATATAGACTCATTAGCATGATGCTGAATAGTTACACAGCATTCCATCCTGTTAGTTCCATGCAGCGGTAGAAAGGGCATGGATCTGGAGCCAGACTTTCCTGTTTCACAATCCAGCTCCCACTGGTCGCTAGCCTGTCACCACACTGTCCTGTGCTTCTGTTTCCTCATCTTTAGAGTGTGGAGAAAAACCAACCACTGTTTCAAAGGATTGTTGTGAAGATTAAATAAAGTATTGTGAATGATGTATGTAGCACAGTGGCTGGTGTACAGTAACATATTTAATAAATGTCAACCAAAAGGTTTCCCCATCCGTCACAGTCACCCCCATGGATAGACTGTGGAAGCTCCTTGAAGGCAGCAACTCTGTCCTTATGGGCTCTAAGGTCCCAGAGCTTGTCACAGAGTTGACACATGATAAAAGTCTGTTGGATGACTGAATGCATGGCTGGCTGGCTGGATGACTTAACTGGCAGGAGCCCAGGTAGGTTTAGAAGAACATCTTTACACATTTGGGGAGGGCTGGAACCTCAGCCCCTTCAGAACTTGGTGAGTTTGGTTGCATTAGATTTCTTTGCAGAGCTTTGAGAGCAATAAGGGACAACATTTTGCCCCTCGCCTGGGTCACTTGGTTTGTTCTTCCGCTTTAAACCTGTGACCTTCTTTTGGCTCCAAGGTCAGCCCAGCAGTCTCCACTCCTTCTTAGCGTCCCCCTTTCTCACTGGCATTTTCTTGGCCACCAACAATACGGCCCGGGGACCATACATTTAGCCAAATCCCTTATTTCTTAGCTGCCTCACCTTCATTCTGTGAGCCGTTGATCTTTTCCAGATACAAATTTCAGAGACTTGGGTTTTGCATCATTTTCATAAAGTTTAAATACACTAGGTTTATAAAAAATATTGTTGACTGGTCAATCAATCATCAAATGGAAATTTCTCTTGCTGATGATTTGTTTCAACCATAAAGCCATATATATTCTTAATTTAACAAAATGTGTGTTTTCATCAGAAGCTTACCTGTTTTACCCCAGGGCCCCATATTTTGCACTGTTTTTTTTTTAGAATTCTTCCCAGTTGTAGTAACACTCCCCCAACATTGTAAAAGTTTCTGTGGAATACTGTCAATTATTCATTAAGAATTCAGGCTGTAATTTGAGCTTCAGCTGTATGGGAAAAGTAGGATGGAAAGCTGAGGTAATTTACTTAAAAATATAAGATTTAAGAGAATCTGGCTATTTCAGAGACATTCACAAAATAATTAAAAATACATTTTTTTAACATATACTCATACTTTAGAGTAAAACAGACAACACTAACAATATGAATCGTTAAGTGTTCAAATTTCTGGCTCCTAATATTCTCAGCCAATTCTTCTAGTTTTTTTTTTTTTTTAATATATATTTTATTATTATTAATTCTAATGGGGTGACATCAATAAATCAGGGTACATATGTACAATGAAAACATCTCCAGGTTATCTTATCATTCAATTGTGTTGCATACCCATCACAAAAGTCAAATTGTCCTCTGTCACCTTCAATCTGGTTTTCCCTGCGTCCCTCCCCTCCTCCCTATCCCACTCTTCCCTCCCTCCCCCCATCCCAAAACCACCACTCTCTTGTCCATGTCTCATAACCTCACTTTCATGTCCCACCTATGTATGTAATCGTGCTGTTCTCAGTTTTTCTTTTTTTCTGATTTACTTATTTCACTCCGTATAATGTTATCAAGGTACATCCATTTTGTTGTAAATGATCCGATGTCATCGTTTCTTATGGCTGAGTAGTATTCCATAGTATTTGTTTAAAACTCATGAAAAGACTTATTTTGTATTTAATATTATAAAACCTCCGACATATACTTTGTTAGGTGAAGAGGTCACTTTAACTCCAAATGACTTATTTGATCATAAGATGGAGAAAGAGATCATGTGGGCTTACAAAAAAGATTCTTATTGTAGTTTCCACAGCCATCATACATTATTTCTAAATAGCTTAAATTTCAATTCAAATAATTCCACATTTTATTGCAAACACATCCATCTTCGTGACAGAGAACGCTGGCGTAAAACACTCTTAAATAAAATCTATGTGAGCAGAGGAGGCTCTGTGTAATTGGGTTACTACGGATAAATGTCAAAGATGTGATACATACGAACCAAATCTAAAATTAAACACGGGCACTGAGAGTAAGCTATAACTAGGAAGGATGTGGGTTTTTTGGCCTTACATTTATAAATAAATTTTGTCAAGATATGAGAAATCTAAAGGAAAAAAAAACCGTGCTTCACATCACTTTTCCTGTGCTGTTACTGCATGAATGTATGTTCATGCAAGATCCTAAGGATCTTGGCCTAAATTTCCACGTTTTATGACTGCATGGAGGCTTAATTATTCTTCCCATATCATTTCAGAAAATAAACATTGTGCTATTGAGCTATTTGCTCACACCCTGGAGATAAATAAAATATGCTCTGAAAGAAAAGGATGCTTGGAAAAGGAACTCAGTAACTAACAGTAAACGTTACCTAATACTTATATGGCAGTAACAGAAATGATTATTGAAAATAATCACACTAGCGGTGTGCCTTATTTAAGCCCAGTATGGCCCACAAAAAGAATGCAATATGGCTCTCCTAAAAGATGAGAGAAATGAACACAGTACACAATGGAAAAATAAATGCCCTGAACTCACTGTAGAAGAAATCTGACTTGTATTAGAGAAAATAAGTTATAGCACATCAAAGAAAAATGTCAAGAAATTCCTATCACAGCTTCAAAAAAAACCCCTGAAAATGTATGAGCATTCTTCTTAGATAGTTCAGTGGCAATTACACATGAAAAAAACTTAAGACAGACACAATATAGCCATAAAAATATAACAAACTAACAAACCATTTTTTATCATACTTTAAATGAGTCATTAGCAAATTTGCTTATTATAGCACGCTCTACCTATTCACTAAGGGATCCTAATTAAGTAGTCTCTACCTCAATTGATATAAACAAACCAAAGTTCAAAAGGGAAAATAGACACCTACCCCAAAATATATAGATTTAAAATATATTGAAATATTTAAGATAAGAGAATCAATCCTATAATTATGAGCTACAGAAGTATAGTAAGTACAAAATACTCAAACAACTTATAGCTGACTTATTTGTTGATTTCTTAAGATTTAAAGATTTGGGATACTCACTTTTATTAGAGTAGAAAGAAACCACTTTTTTAAAATTGAAAAAAGAAAATGAAATATATTATGCCCCAGGTAAAGTGAGATATAAAAGTTAAGTTTAAAATGTTTAGTAAAATCTATTTCTTAAATGCATGAACTGAAAAGTTTTCCTTTTGGGTCTTTATGTAAAATTGTTATTAATTTTCTTCATATTATAAAAGAAATAAAACATTTACACACATGCACACGCAATAGCAAGTTTGGAGGGTATACAAATGCAGAAAGCACCTAGAGTGAGAAATCACTCATACTAAGAGTAGAAGCAGTAGCTTTGAGCAACGTGGCATCCAGCCAGCTTTCTTTAGATGGCTAACATTCTACTGTGTAGGCAATCCTGTATTCTGGGTTTTTCTCCCAGATCACATTAGATTTGTTTTTTTGTTTTTTTTTTTTAAATCTTTACAAAGATAATTTTAATGATTCATAAATATTTTTAATTTTATATATTTTAAATTTTCATTTATTAATTTTAGAGAGTAAGGGAGGAGGAAAGGGAGAGAGAGAATAAAAGAGAGAGCGGGACACCCATCTACTTCTGTACGTGCCCTGACCAGGGATTGAACTGACAACCTCTGCACTTCAGGACAAAGCTCTAACCAATTTAAGCTATTCAGCTGGTGCATGTTTACATATAAATATTGCTTAAATGAGTCATTAGCAATTTATTTATAGCATATTCCACTTTCTCACAAAAAAACCCTGAATTATGTAAATGCTACCACCTCAATTGATATAAACCAAGTTTCAAAACGGAAGAAAGTGGCTTCTAAAAGGACAAGGGAGTTTGAATCCTGAAGCATACAAGGTTTACTTAATCACCTTCTCTCTATCTTTATATCCATGTAGGTTGTGTTTAAGTTTTCACATTTTAATAATAAGTAAAGGCAGACAAATATTTTTGCGTGTAAAGGTATTCCTTATTATCAAGCCTCAGAAGTTAAACTGGTAGGACAAGCAAGATAAATTACTTTTAAAGTTCTTACTAAAAATAAGAAAAATGTTTTTCTGAAAGATGATGTCACCCTCACATTCTACCAGTCACGGGTGAAACCAATGTGCATATGAGCCGCCTAGGGCCCTTGTGAGGATGCAGATTCGGATTCAGGAGGTCCGGAGCCTGGGAGTCTGCTGCGTGAACCCACAGCGAGCAGGATGCCAGGGCGTCAGTTAGCACTGAGTTCCTTTCCGCTCACCGCTGTGCAGCGGCACCACCGGAACTGTTCCAACAGGTATAGTGCTTCACATTTTGAAAGAGACAATATTTGTGTTGTATATTATGAAAGGGTGACATTTTTTTGCTACCCACCGACCACTTCTGGAGAACAGAAACTGCATTCTAACAGACTTCAATAGTGACTTGTAGTCTCTCAGAGTCATTACAGGTGGCCATATGGTCATGGAGACAGACCAAGTACAGAATGCTGAAGATTCTGATGTCTGTTCCTGTGCGGTCCTGTGGTCCCAGCATGCATGTTTCCAATAGGACGGAAAGGAAAGGAAGATTGCCATGTGTTTTTAAAATTTATCTCATCTTTACTAAGCTGCCCTTACAGAACATTCAAACTGTATCATAGCAAGTGTTATAACATACTTACACCACCAAGTAGTGTACAAAAGAGGCATTCAAAGTACAATTATAGTTTAAAATAGTTTTTGTATAAACACTTGAAAACTGAATAACATAAACAGATGTGAAAAGTGTGCACTGAATTTACCATATGTGTCCAAAGCTAACAGCGGTTCTTAATTTCATTTCTACTCAACGCACTGCTAGACCCTCTGGGTGGGCAGCACGCTTTCCAGTCTGGCTTTTTGCATTAGCTGAATCACCTCCAAGAATCACAGCCCAAAGTAAAGAGAGCTTTAAGATTTAAAAACAATTGTTTTATATCAGTCTGAATCACTATACCTTTTACAAAAGAGGACCTGTTTCCCTTATGCTTTACATTGGCCAATGTGACCCACTTTGCTTGGTAGGTGAGCCATCATAGAGGATGACCCACACTGGTTCCAATGTCTGTGATTCTTGGGGCATCAGCACATTGTGACAGCCGCAGAGCTGCACCTGCTCAGCCACGGTGTCAATCACAGCTACCGTGGCAGAGAGCTAGAGACACAGTACCCAGAGAGGAGGGAGAAGCAGCAGCCATTGCAGTTGAATCAGGCCTGGCCATAGAGAAAAAAGGCACCTCTGTGGCTGCATCCAGTCTTCCTCAGCTTCTTAGGAAGGACCATAGAAAGTGGCAGTGACTATCATAGAAACGTGGACACAAGGGGCAAGGTTGTGCTCTGATGGGACAATATCTCTGCATTTCTCCCCTTAACCTCTGCTTCCAGTCCAAAGCAAAGTCTCATACTCCAGAGCAAAGGCTTCATCCCTGATATAAAATGTCAGAAGATGAACCCTTACATGCTACCTGAGAGCCTCAAGCCCCAGTTTCTTAATTTTTTTTTCAACACAGCAATAATGCTGCCCATCCCCCATTCATGGATGAGGAACAAAGTGAGACAGCATGAATGGAAAGGTTCTGGCCTGACCAGGCAGTGACAGTGGATAGAGCATCGGACTGGGACACTGAGAACCCAGGTTCTAAACCCTGAGGTCACTGGCTTGAGCACGGGCTTATTTGGCTTGAGCGCAGGGTTGCTGGCTTGAGCCCCAAAATTGCTGGCTTGAGCCCAAAGATCACTGGCTTGAGCAAGGGGTCACTCGCTCTGCTGTAGCCCCCCAATGAAGGCACATATGAGAAAGCAATCAATGAACAACTAAGGTGCTGCAATGAAGAATTGATGCTTCTCATCTCACCCCTTCCTGTCTGTCTGTCCCTATCTGTCTCTGTTACGAAAAAAACAAAAAAAGAAAGAAAGAAAAAAAGATTCTGAAAAGAGAAAGAACTATGTTATTATTAATTATTGCTCTTAACACTTAGAACTAGTTTTTAAATTTATCACCTGGGTTACTACATCAATCCAAGTAGACAACTAAAATATGGCCCTCGGTAAAAAAACCTGGGTACAAATGGCAGGTAAATTGAGTTTTTAAATTTAAATTCCATGTAATTCTTCTTTCCTGTCTGACCGGCCAGGTTTGGTTGTCATCTCTACAATATTAGCTCCAAGGAGGACTGCAGAAGTTGATAGAATGGTCATGTTAGGGAAGACATGATGGATAAATAAACAAGGTTGTTTAGGCTAAGGGAGGGCGCAGGACAGGTGCTGGAGAAAGACAGGCTGGGAGGGACCTGACCCGTTCCGCTCCCTCGGGCAACTGCAGCACCAGGTGGGGATGGGGCAGGTGAAGGTCCCCGAGGTAGAGGACGTTTCTGGACTGCTCCCCATCCTGCACTTCTGGGGCAAGCAGAAGAACCTGGCAGCTTAAAGGCAATGAAACGAGGCACAGCTAACGCATAGAGACCAAAGTAGAGGTTCATATAAGTACTGATCTTGCAAAAACTTTGAGAATACATTATTTAAAAAATAATACATAACGAATAAAATCTATTAACCGCAGAAGTGGCCAATATTAAGCAATACCCTTCAAGCAGAGAACTGGGTTTTGGCACCGGGACATCGCAATCCCAATGGCTGGCATGCAAGTCTGGCTGAGCTGGCTGTGTAGCATTACCGAGGAGAGTAAGCAAGAAAGGACAGGTGTGCCTGGCAACCGGGACCTGGGGACTCCTGCCTCGGGGAATGTGAGCCAGTGATTCTAAGGTTATTTCTGATAGAGGGCTTGGTGCCTGCCTCAGTTAGGGTCATGCATGTCTGAGAAACAGAAACTACTCTAAATATTTAAACAAAGGAAACTAGTACACACACACACACACACACACACACACACACACGCTGAAAAGCAAACGGGAGCTGGTGGCAACCTAGAGATCAGCACCAGCAAGAAGTTTCACCACTATAGGGGCTGGAAGAATAAAGAGGAGTGGGTCACTAAGGCCCGGAGGCTGGAGTGACCTGTGGAATCTAGATCCAAAGGTGAGGCTGCTTCAGTGGAGTAGAGTGACCAAACAGACAAAATTGCTCCACAGATGTAACCCAAAACAGGATGAGAGAGAGAGAGAGAGAGAGAGTTCCCGATGGTTCTGAGAGCAAATGGCAGAGAGAGACTCGACAAGGATTATCCACTTAACAGTGAACTCAGGCAAACCCTACAACCTTCCAAATACTATTTGGTTAGTGACCAGAGACTATCCACTAACCAGCACAGTCAGTATTCGATTTTCTTTGGCAGCAAAATTTCTGACTGCAAATTAAACTCTTCTGTCTTAAATACAATCTCCCATGAGTTTCCTTAGCACAATTCAATCTCCCTGAATGCAAACCAAGATCTTGGGTAAAATAAGTAAAGGGGTTAATAAGTACTAATTGGTAGTTACAGAACAGTCCCCAGGATATAAAGTACAGTATAGGGAATACAGTCAAAAATTCAGTAATAACTATGCATTCCAGTGCCACATTGGTGCTGGAAATATCAAGGGGACACTTTGTAAAGTATATGGTTGTCTAACCACTATGCTGTACACCTGAAACTCATACGAAATAATATCGAATGTCAATTGTAATTGAAATATAACATTTAAATTAAAATAGATAAATAAATAATAAAAGCCAACAAACAAAAAGTTATCAAATTTAATTAAAAAAAAAAAAAAGATCTTGGTCCCAGGAACTGAATTTAGAAGAAAGTTACCCAACTGAAGGAAAGCACAGATTCCAGTGCTGACTCTAGAGGAAGGGTGGGCAGACTTTTTCTAGAGAGTCAGAAGGTCAGTAATTTAGGCTTTGTGGACCATATAATACCTCTGTCATAACTACCCAATTCTGCACTATAGCAAGAATGCAGCTCTGGACAAATGGGTGTGGCTATGTTCTAATAAAACTTTATTTGCAAAAAGGGGCAGTGGGCTGAACTTGGCCCCAGGAAGGGCCATAGTCCGATAACCCAGATCTAAACCAGTGCTTGCTAAGTCAAGGAAGCCCATCTTGAAGTAACACTCAAAATGAAACCTTAAATAATAGCTAAATAATTGAGGGCAGGGACAATAGCTACTGCAGTTTACTAACTATAATTATGTCCTTTCATCTTAGTCTAATAATCAAAGGTTCAGAAAGTTACTATAGTTTTCCCTGAACTGAGCCTTTATATGAATCACTTTTTCATTTCGCCTCTAATGTACTTTTTAAATTCTTGACTTTTGACTTACACCGTTCCTATACAATTTGGGTTGCATCTAATTAAAATAGTACTTTAAAGAATTTTCCATTGGGCTTTTCAAAACATTTTCATGCCTTGTACTTAAAAAAAATCTTCTGTTGTTCCTTCCTACTTTTTCTAATGTGAGGTTTGGTGGAAAAGTCTTTAGCATAAGAACATTCTCTAAAAAAAAAAAAAAAAAAAAAAAAAGAACATTCTCTTTTTAACAACATTTTTCTAGATCTGATGGAAATAGGATGGCACTTTAGCTGTTCTCGTTAAAATGTAGGAGGACAGACTGCCCATTAAAAGATTATATACATTTTTAATAAAATAGAAAGAGGAACTATTCTTTTAAGATTTCTTTGGGGTTTTCGACAATTGCACAAAATAAGATGGCGTGCAGAGGTTGGGGCCCCATTTCCAGGGCATTTCAGCCTGTGAGTTGTGCTGGGACGGATGCCTTCCGCTCTCTGCTCCAAACTGGTTTCCCCTTTCCACCAGCGTTCGCCAGGCCTACTTCCCATTTCTATATTAACACTAATTAAAAAAATAAAACAAAAAAAACCCAGCAGACAACTGTATTAGTCATATTCAGTTCTTTTCATTTTCTCTTTTTACAGGGACAGAGAGTGAGTCAGAGTCAGAGAGAGGGATAGATAGGGACAGACAGGCAGGAACGAAGAGAGATGAGAAGCATCAATCATTAGTTTTTCGTTGCCGTTGTGACACCATAGTTGTTCATTGATTGCTTTATCACACGTGCCTTGACTGCGGGCCTTCAGCAGACCGAGCAACTGGCAAGCTCGGGGTCTTGAACCTAGGTCTTCCGTATCCCAGTCCGACGCTCTATCCACTGTGCCACTGCCTGGTCAGGCTCATTTTCTCTTAAAACCAACGCTGATCGCCTCTCCCTGATCTGAAGCAGAAGATCAGGCCTTGGATTCTGAAACACGAGCAAACCCAAACCGACTGAACAGTCACTCAGGGTTGAGTTCCCCACCTTCACAGTCTGTGCTTTTCTTTCACAGCTTTCAGCAGTGCATTTTATGCTTCCTCCTGTAAAATTTAGCTCCTCCGTGTGGGTGAACCCTGACGTCTCTTCCAGACCTCCTATTTTCCATCAGCTTTGAAACTTGTGCCATGGCTGGCCCTTGTGAGAGCTTTACTTTAAGTCTCTGATTAAAAAGAAAAACACATTGCCTATAAAATACAAATATAATTTACAAATATATTTCCTATAATGAACACTAAATAAAAGTTGTGGGGGGTTTGCTTTAAATTTTACTTATATTTCAATATTTAATGCATTCATATGCTAGTGAATGGTCTGTCCCTCCCCCTAGTCGGAAAGGTATTGTTTGAAAGAAAACAGCTCTAATTCACCACTTTAGTCATCTGATATCAATGGAGTTACTCTTCTTGCCTCTCAAACTCCAAAATGTTGGTCTAATGGGTATAGCTTGAGAAGCAGCAGCCAGGGACCCCGGAACAGGTGCGTGGTCTAGAGCTGCGGTGTTGTTTAACAGCCTTGCTACACTTCTTTCTGCCAATACAAGACAAGAGGCAAATGAAGAAACAAGACAAACAAAAGCTCACTGACACAGACAAACAGTATGGTGGTTACCAGGGAGGAAAGGGGGTGAAGGGAGGTAGGAAAAAGTAACGGGGGTCAAATACATGGCAATGCAAAGAGATCTGACATTGGGTGGTAAATACACAATGCAAAATGCAAATGATGTGTTATAGAACTATATGCTTGAAACCTATAGAATTTTATTAACCAATGTCACCCCAATAAATTTTTTAAAAGGGGAAATAAAAATTAATGAGTTAGGTCTATTCAAAAGTGAGAGGGGACCCAAGAGATGTGAAATCAGATGTCTACACAAAAACCTGCACATGCAAGTTTACAACAGCTTTAGTTATTCATAAGGACCTGACTCAAATGTCCTCAGTTGGTGAATGAACACCCAAACTCCATACAGCCCACAGAGGAACACTACCCAGGAGCAAACCACAGGTCCACGGGGCGGCAGGGATGAGTTTAGGATGCCCTATGTTCAGCAGAAGAGGCCAGATACAAAACGCTCCAGACTGTGTGGTCCCATCAATGTGCCTGGAAAAGGCAAAACAATGGGGACAGAGAGCAGAGCCGTGGTGGCTAGGGGAGGGGACTAGGGGCAGCACAAGAGAACTGTGGCAGCGACTGAACCATTCTGTGTCTTGACTGCAATGTGGTCTTACACAACTCCCGTCCAAACTCACAAGACTATACAATGAGAAAAGTAAGTACTATTGTGTTTTAAAATGTTTAAGAATTCTTTTTAAAGTTGTTTTAAAATTACATTTATTGCTTAAAGTCATAAGACAGTTGCTCCTCTCCAAGAGTCAGTGTGCATTATACAGAAGACTGGAAAAAGCACTCCTAGTTCAAAAAAGACATATTTAAGCAACATTTTAAACAAACAAACAATGAAAGGGTACTTGTCCCTTGAAAAATACCTCTTTCCAGGGAGGCCAGATGAGGGGGTTGTAGCAGGAAGATCAGCCTCCAGCAGCCCTCAAATCCTCTCTCTAATCTGTCATGAAATCCCCTGCCTCTCTGTTCAGTAATCTCAGAAATCTGTCCACTCCCTTCCCCTCTATCACTAAATTCTCCGCCAGTGTATTACTGGAGTGTGTGTGTGTGTGTGTGTGTGTGTGTGTTTCTGCAAAAGTCAAATGCAAAACAAAACCTCTGGTTCACCATCAAATTTGAAGTCACCTGTTCTCTTTCTGGTCACTGTTCTTTTTACCCAATCCAGTTATAGCTGCTATTATCAATTAAAATATTTTTCCTCATTGTCACCATGTGGCGCTGTGACTACTTAAAATGTGTTTAATTTCTGCATTAGCTTCGTTTTATATTCCTGATTCATCTCAAATATGCTGTCTTCGCACAACAACTCCTAAGAAAAGTTCTATGCTGTGAAAGACAAACTACTTATCTAAAACTGCATTCCTTTTTTTTTCTTTTCTACCTCTAAAAGAATTATATCTGTGTGAGAAAGGGCCAGGGGAAATGTGTCAGCTGTGACCATCCGAGCTTAGTGCTCTGAAGGGCTTTGAAACTAGATGTCCAGACAGGTTGACAGTGATGGGAGAGATGAGGATACACGAGCGGCACACCCAGCAGGAGAGACCGGGACACCCAGTGGGGCAGCTGCAGGCTGAGGAACACCGACACTGAGACAGGAAGTCAGCCCGACTCTCTGAAGCCGGGCAGCGCCACAGCAAGGATGGCCTCCTGTGAGAAATCTGATTACCAAATCAGACTCCTCGCATGGCTCTGGGTTGAGTGACCCACTTGCCGGAACGTGAATCTAACGTGGTTGTCACCATTCAGTGGCATCAGGATTCCCAAACTATTCCCCTTGGATAAGTGGCCTTTGATGGCACAGCGCCTCGAATACAACATCTGAAGTCACAGCCGTCCGAAGGGTCTGCTGTTCTGTCTTCACTTTTTCAGCACTGCCCGCCCTGAGGGCTTGGACACGGTCAGCCGCGAGCAGCTATTACTGCCTTGATGCTGGAAAGGATGGCCAGGTCCAAGGACATGTCACCATGTGGGGAATTTTATTTTATTTAACAAACAGCCCGATCAGTCGTTAAGATACATGCTATTTAGGTGTTAGTTGAGCTGTTATTTCGGGCTGGGTAAATTTCCTCTACCTCCTTCCTGTATCTTCTCTGAGTTCCTTCTTTAACTCAACCTGCCAAGCAACCCACTCTAAGCAGAGAGAGTTACAGGACAGCCCTTCTCGTGTCTGCTGACAGAGCAGGAGCTTAAAGAGGCAGGAAAGAACTCAAGCTGCCCGGAACAGGAGCACCCCGGGGACCACTGCTTCGATTGGACAGAGACAGGAAAACACCTTTGTCAACCAACTCTTAGCGTAGGACGGATCTCGTGCATTCCATATTCAGCAACTTTATATTTATGAAACTTCCTTACTAAAAAAGTTTTTATCTTCCAAAATTTATTGACACCCCCCCCGAATTACCACTATAAAGCATAATGTAAAAATATAAGCAAAGACAAGGTAGAGATCTGTGAGATTCAACACCTTTTAGAACAAAGTAAAAATAATTGAACTATTGGTGTGTGTGTGAGAGAGAGAGGAGAGAAAACATTCCCATTTTTTAGGGCAAAATAATGGATTAATAGAGTTTTCCAAAACCAGTTCTCTCTTTAGAGATAGGCAATTTTCGTGTGTGCTCAAAAAACCCACAAACAAAACAAAACAAAAAGCCACTTAAACCGATTCCTTCACTAGTATCTGCATGTACCCCCATTTAATATCAAGAGAACAGAAGAGCTTTTAGTTTTCTTTCCAATCTCTACTCCCAGTAGAGAACTGTTTAATTTTCAAAACCGTAAAGTGTTCCACTTGTGTCCCAGGTTCTCAGAACTTTATGGTCACTCCGCATTCAATACTGTTTCACTGTCAAAGTATAATTATGGATTTGTACCAAAAAAAAAAACAAACGCACTTCGATCTCCCAAAGCCTAAGTCGACTTCGCTGCTTAGGTTACCTGGGCAGCCCCAATACGTGGCGTGGAGGCACCGCATCATCACGTGAGCTGTTCCAAACGCTTCAGAGAAAAGGGACCCAGATAATCGGAAGCAGTCATACATATTATGGGCCGTATTCCCTGAAGGTTCTTTACAAAGCTTAAAAGCAGTGAGAGATTAGATAGTGATTCCTCTGTCACTGCTGCTCTGCTGTATACAGGATGGCCCACGCTTCCAAGAAACAATGTAACTTTGACACCAATGCACGAGGTACCAGTAATTACGCAGGATTCAGTTCAATTCTTGTTCAATAGTTGTAAGCACCATCAGTGGTTTTCCTAGCATTTTTGGATTGTTCTGGCCCTCCTGTCCCGAGATGAATGATTTCCTTGTGCTCCTCATCTTGACTCCCCACCTCCTTGCTTCTTTCTAAGTCAATGCAAGAGGGGAGCACATGCCTAATAGAGCAGGCTGTCTGCAAAGTCAAGAACCATGGGATAAACTTACTTCTAAGTAGTACATTAGCTATGGCTGCAAATATTATGCTCAGTATGGCTTTCTTCAACCTTCAGATGAAGGATCACTACATCAAAGAAATGGGTATAATAATCAGTCTGGGAGGAAAAAAGACAGTACTACACCATTTTTCTTGTGTTTTCAACCTTTTTTAGGCCCTCTGTAGATACTTATCATACAGACTAACAATAAACTTATTCTATATTTTCCGACTTTTAAGACATTCTGCAATCAAAGACATATTCTGCCTGACCAGGGGGTGGCACAGTTGATAGAGCATCGGACTGGGATGCAGAGGACCCAGGTTCGAGACCCCGAGGTCGCCAGCTTGAGCGTGGGTTCATCTGGTTTGAGCAAAAAGCTCACCAGCTTGGACCCAAGGTTGCTGGCTTGAGCAAGGGGTCACTCGGTCTGCTGTAGCCCCCTGGTCAAGGCACATATGAGAAAGCAATCAATGAACTAAAGTGCCACAATGAAAAACTGATGATTGATGCTTCTCATTTCTCTCTGTTCCTGTCTGTCTGTCCCTATCTATCCCTATCTATCCCTCTCTTTGACCCTCTCTGTCTCTATAAAAAAAACAAAAAGGCATATTCTTGGCAAACAGAACAGTTTATAGAAGAAGGTAAATCCATTAACAATACTGTTAACACTCTCCCTCATACCATAGAAAAATTTATCCAAAACCCAAAAAGCACAGAAAAATAACCCATTCTTCTGAATTTGCATAATTAGGAAATGAGAGCCTTACATACTGACTTCTTACAATAAACAAGAAGAACATCAATAACCATACTCCACACATTTGTCAAATGACTCTGAAAATGCTTTGTGTTCAAGGCTACTCCAAATCAAGCCCTTTCTTGCCCTCCTCTCTTCAGCTTAGAAAGAACTATTAACAGGTATGACTTACACGCTGCCGGTGGTGGTTTAGGTAAGGAATTTTGACTCTGCCTTTCTGGAAGTTAAAAAGCTAACGTTATAGAAGATGTTGAAGCCAACTGAGATACCGAATCATAAAGAACACCGGAGTGTGGGAGGGTCACAGCGAGGGTCCTACTCAGCAGGAAGCCCATATCTCAGGGGGAGAGCCCTGCTATACATCTCCTTTTGTTCCTTCTTTCTCACTCAAATGCATAGAGACCCTGAGGATGAGCAAGAGGTTGGCCATGGAGTTCTTTCTGCCAGCAACAGAATGTGGATACACAATTCACATAAATATTCATGAAGTGGCCCAGTACAAACCCCTCACATGACTCTGATATCTGTCTGGACATTTACGAAAGCTACACTACAAAGGCAATTGACTAAAATATGCATCAGTGAAGACTGAGAAAATCTAAAGCTACGTCTTCTGGAAGCAAACAGATTTTATAAGTGCCCCATCCCATCCTCTGCACATTTATCCCTAATTTCTGTCCTTAATTAAGTAGTATAATATAGTATGAGTAAGACTGTACATACTCTGAATCATATGTAAATTTAAGTAGACTGTATATTTAAATAGAATGCATCTATTTTGTCCCGAGGTATGAATCAGACATGTGACCAAAAAACGACAGCTCAGCAGTCCTGAATGTTTACCATTTTAATGACTTCAGTTTCGCAAATAACTCTTTCCATGACCTGAAGTCCTATCACCGACTCCTAAATAATTGAAAAGAATATTACCTTACCATCCCTCTGGGTTTGTAGTAACACTAGATATTCTGAAATATCCCGTTGAAACTACATATCTAGAAGACAATATCCAGGTTATAATTTTTCACCAGGAAACAAAACCAAATATTAAGAGTTTTATACCCTTTAAAGGGAGAAACCTGCAGAGCAAATAGATAATTTCCACAGAGACAAAATGCTTTTATATATGTAAAATTAACTGGTTTTATAAAGTTGTATACAATTTACCTATAAGATTTATATATGTTTAGTTGGTAGATACACACACCCACTTTTATGTAGTGTATAAAACAAGTAAAACAAAAATGTGCATGTGTGTATTTATTTTTAGGGCTGCATCTGGAAGGATTGAACAACAAAGCAAGGGCGTGATTTACAAGGTTCAGGACAGTGGCTGGGAAGGAGAGAGGTGTGCAACCCTGGGGAGGCACGCAGGGGCTTCTGGAATGCTCTTTATGAATAATCTAGTTAGTATACTGAGTGCTGGAGATAGACCGACTTATAGCTACTTATCGTTACTCTTTAACTTTACATATATGTTACATACGTTCATGTATAGATGATAAATTCTGTAACTCAAATAAGAGTTCTGTTTAGATAAGCACATAACAGTTAACAGTAGCTCCTGTGAAGGAGGGGGGTGAGGAGGAGAGGGCCAGTGGCCACGTCGACTTCTAGCTCACTGTGCCTGGTTTGGGGGTTGAGTATTTTTGGTAACATAAGGAGTTGTGTGCATTAAAAAAATGTTTTTTAAACACTAAAGATGATTTTTAGCTTATAAAATAATGAACTATACTCATTTTAGGAATTTTTTCTTACTGCCACAAAGTAAAAGTGCCTTTAGAAAGGATGAGCATGGGTTTTATGCAGCTTTCATTTTCCTAAGCTGCAAAAAGTCATAGAATAAGCTTCAAAATAAAGAAACTTTAGGGTCTCCTTGGCTATATTTGTTCACTTAGGAAAAGATGACATTTAAGTGTGTTGTGATCAAATAACCCTTTCATGTTTATTCTGGGCAAGGTACCACGGTGATTTAGAAGATTGTCGACTCTTTCACACGGGCGAGAGATCTTGAATTCCCGATTATCCTGAAAATCAGACTAAAATTCCAAGGAACTTCAAGAATTGTCAGCGTTGTATTTCTTTTATCCCTAAGTGACTTCGAAATTCCTTTGTATGAGTGACAATGGCAATAACCACAGTGAGAAGTTCTTTGTGTGGGCGTTAATGCTCCCTAATGCTCTTTCCAGGTCTAAAAATCGTGTGGGCTTCATTTAAATGCAGCCACAGCCTCAGCAACTGGAAAATGTGATGCAATTAGACTCGTTTCATGTGTCTTAACCAGAGACAGCAGCCTGAATATAATAGCATTATTTAGCAAAGCAGACCATGACCTGCAGGACTGGGCTGTTTGGGAATCTTTTACTTTTCCCCAAATAGAAGGTGAGTTCCATAAAACAAGGGACCTTGCGCAAGCAAGTAGTTCTAGTGCCAGGAACATGTCAGGTACTGATAATTGTTTGGTGCATGCATTTGCTTGCTTTGTGGCTCAGAAAATTTATTTGTTTCATCCAGACACCCATATTTCACAAGCCTTTACTTAGGGCCAACTCTAACCTAATATGATAGCGGATATTGAGATTACAATTATGATTCATGCACATTCATGCCTACAGGGAGTTAAATCTACTGTCTATACCAAAGCAGAGTTTGCTATTATATCTACCAGCAACAACATGGGTAAAATTCAGCGACACAAGGTTGAGTGAAAGAGGCTAGACATCAAAGAGAGCATTCTGTATGATTCTGTCCATGGAAGTTCAGAAACAGGCAAAACGAACCTATGGAATTTGAGGTAGGGACAGAGGTTATTCTTGGCAAGAATAGTGACTGGAAGAGGCATGCGAGAGCTAATGGAGTTAGTTGGTATTTTGTTTCTTTTTTTAAAATTTATTTTTTTATTTTTATTTTTTTTTCTATACATCAAATTTAATTTCTTTGTTTTTGACATTAATAAATCAGGGTACATATGTTCAGAGAAAACATCTCCAGGTTATTTTGACATTTGATTATGTTGCATACCCATCACCCAAAGTCAAATTGTCTTCTGTCACCTTCTATCTGGTTTTCTCTGTGCCCCTCCCATCCCCCCACCTCCTCCCTCTTCCTCCCCCCGCCATAGCCACCACACTCTTGTCAGTGTTTCTGAGTCTTTTTTTTTATGTCCCACCTATGTATGGAATCATATAGTCCTTACTTTTTTCTGATTTACTTATTTCACTCCGTATAATGTTACCAAGGTGTTTTGTTTCTTAATCCAGGTTCTATCACTTTCTGAAAATCCATCCTGCAGAATGTTTCTGATTTGGGCAATTTTATATATGCATATTATACTTTAATGAGAAGTTCACTTTGAATAAAATAACACTTTTTAAAAAGCATATGGCTGTATAAGTAGATTTCTGTTATTGTTCATACAGTTGAACACATTCTCCACACTTTCCTAGTTTTGTTCTTACTCAAATGCTGCTTCCTGCAGGTGGTCTCCAGTGAGTCCCAGACTTGAATGAATTTTCCCTTCCTTGGAAATGCGTAGCATTTTGTTTATGCATCTCCCTGACTTTAAGCATTGTGTTAAAATGTGAAGCAATCTTTAACTCAGACCACCTATCACAGTAGTTTGGCTATATCAGGTACTCAAAAATTCTTGAGCAAATAAACATGAAACATTCTATGACCTGCACTCCTCCAAGGGCCCCTTCCGGGGCTCTGGCTCTTCTTGAGTCCGGCCCTTTATTCAGCACCACATACACTCCACCATTTGTGGGAACTTACTCTAAACATGTTATCAGTAAACCCGAAACCCTTTCCACTGATGGCTGGGAACCATTAAAAAAAAATTAGCATGTGCTTTTCGCTCTAATGATAATGATTGTATGAGAAATTTAATATAAAAAAGTTACCAGTAATGTATTAGACACATTGTTTTACAACTTGATCTTCACTCTTATAACACCATATCCAGCTTCTCACATCCACAAGTGCAGCTCTCACAGAAGTTCATCACGTTCTGGGACGTATGCATGCTACCCTGCTTAACCAACTTCCTGTCTATGGACACCTGGGTGAGTTCAAAATTTTTCCTTTTAAAACCAATGGCCATCTTTGTAAAAGTGTCCATTCACAATAATGGCATAAGCACAAAATCCCTTAGAGATTTATTTTCTGTGTTAAAAGTCTAAACCTTACAAACTACTTTTTAGGGTACCTATTATCAAGTGTATGTTTCTATGACAGCAAATTCCACATTTCATTGACTCTGTTTTTACTTTATAACACTTATGAGATCAAAATTATGTTGAGTGAAAGAGGCTAGACATCAAAGATAGCATTCTGTATGATTCTGTTTACGGAATTTCAAAAACAGATAGTCGATGACATGTTAAAATAGTCGATGGCATGTTAAAAGTACTGTCAGCCAGGTGTCGGCTGGGACAGGGCTCACACTGCCTGCTGCTCCCTGCAACATCTCAGCCAGAAAACCTCCCACAGGCCAACTCAGGAAGGGCTATCAGTGCTGAGGGTCGTCTGGAAACACTGTGATCCCGTCTTTAAGATGCAAGAAAACGCCAGCACTGACTCTCACAGAAGGGGTGCGAGTGGCCGGGCAGAAAAATCCCAGAGGAGGAAGCAGAGTCTCTTTTATGACACGTGGCATCCTCAAAGTGCTCATGGCACGGAGGAAAGCATGGAGGTGGCAGCTCTCGGTCGAAAAGCGATTTGGAAGCCTTGCAGTCACGGTGAAAACATTTTAGGAAATAACCAGCTCTATCCATTTATTTTGCTTATATGTTTCTCCTTCTGTGTGCATAGGAGTGACTTAGGGTTGAAACCTATATCTAAATACATATAAAAATATCTTACAATACTTATCAATCAAAATTCTAAAGACGGTAGCATTATATCTTAGTTTACTTGATTTCTTTTGTCTGTTTGTTTCTTAATAAGACATGAGATAATGCTGGGCGTTAACCCTGATGGCAACCTAAGTTCTACAGAAGGGAATCATTCAGTGTCCTGTTTTAGCTAATAATAGGCATTGCGCTTTTTCTTAATCTTTGCCGATTTTATAGAGTGACATAATGTTTAACTTGTAAATCTTAGATTACGAATGAGGTTGGGCCTTTCCCTCATTTTCTTGTCCACGTAGAGTCCCCTTTGTAAACTGCTTGTATTTGTATTTTTTTGCACATTTTCTATTGAGATGTTTACTATTTTTTCAGGGTTTTTTTGGTGGTAGTAACTTTATGAATTTATAATATTAAACCTTTCTGATATACACCGTACAAACAGTGTTTCTCAGTTTATATATTACTTTAACTTCATTGATAGTGTTTTTTTGTTTTTTTGCCAGCCCATTCTAGATTGGACCCAACTCTACCAATCTCTTTCTAATATCTTCTTCCTAAACAGGAAAAAAATAACATACACACGAATGTCACACAGCTAGAAGTGATTCCAATTAGCATCATCATACGTTCAAACTTATAAGACACCAAATATCTCAGTCAGTTTCTTGTCTTTGATCATATTTTCCCTCTAATAATGACAATCTAGGTCTTTCCGGGCCAGCATTCCCTTTGGGTGATGCCGCAGCTGCTTAGTGGTAATAATGTCATCAGCAGAGGCAACAAACAGAAAGCCTGGCTGATGAGAAACAGCTTCTGGCGGCCACTCGTCAGAACCCTGCAGCCCCCCGGCCTGTAGGTGCCCAAGCCTCCAAATGCCATAGCGGGTCAATGTCCCTGGTACTGTCTAGCACAGAAGTAGACAGGACCTCTGCGCGTCCCCAGCATAGCTGGACTGCTGGCTGGGTGGGCATGAATACGCACTAGGAGTCTGGTGTCACGGGTCTTGACCTTGGTTTTGCCTCTAATGTGCAGGAAGAATTTTACCTGTCTGGGTCTCAGTTTGCTCATCTTTGGATTAGGAGCAGTTGGAATGCCAGCTCTCTAGGGCCTCTTCCAACGCCCCCACTCTGGTTCTGTGATTTACTGCCCAATACTGAAAACCACAACAATGAATTCACCTGTGCTTTCTCCGAAGGTGCTCTTCTTCAACATTTGCTATACACTAGTCCCCTCTTATACATGGGGCATATGTCCTAAGGCCTCCATCAGATGCCCGAAACTAGGGATAGTACCGTACCCCACATTTACTGCTCTTTTCCTGTATGTATGTACCTATGATGAAGTTTAATTTATAAATTATGCACAGGAATATATGAACAATAACTAATAATAAAATAAAAGAATTATGACAATATACTGTAATAAAAGTTGTGTGAATGTGGCTCTCTCAAAACTATCTTATTATACTACGCTCATCTTTTCACTTAAAGGAAGCGCTTACAGCTTCTCTCTGGCGGATCAGGATTGCCAGGTTCGCTGCTCTTGTACTTTGAGGACATTACTTGAACACAAGCACCACAAGTATCATCACAGGCACTCTAACTAAGATGGCTACCGAGTGACGACGGAGCAGGGACATGCCCAGCACGGAGATTCTGGACAAAGGGATCAGTCACATCCTGAGTGGGATGGAGTGGGATGGTGCGAGATTTCATCATGCTACTCAGAAAGCACACCATTTAAAATGTATGAATTGTTTATTTCTGGAATTTTCCTTTGGATATTTTTGGACCATAGTTGACTGCAGGTAACTGAAACTGTATAAAGAAAATTCATGGATAAGGGGGAACTACTGCACTATCTCTTCTAAATTAACAGAGAGCATGTTGACCTTGGTTTTCCCTCCTCATTTCACAAGGGCTGTGTTGAGTTGAAAGTCAAGGTTAGACACCTCAGAAGAATCTCATTAGAGTTTTGACCCAATCACCTGAGCCAGCACAGACTGGCCTAAGAGCACATTAAATTATTTTCCCAGTTGTTTGTTAACAATCAGAAGGATGGAGTTTCTTTAGCATTTCCTTTAAAAATCTATTCTGTAATTACCTAACTCAGATACAAAGTCTTTTCCTAAAATGTAGCTTCTTTGGGACTATTTCCCTTCGTCCTGTCCCCATATCTCATTATTTTTGCCCCTCCTTACAAAGTTACACTAAAAGTTAATCCTAAGGTTTATATTTATAGTTTTAATGTATAGTTTTATATAATGTTAATCACACTTCTCATTATGGTTGGTAAAAAGGGTGAAAGAAATAATACTTTCGGAAGAGCTGGCACCAGAATTGCCCTAGAATCGGGACATCCCTGCGATTGGGGCGGGAGGTGGAAGAACTCAATAAGAGGGCCCCTTGGCTTTCCAAGCATTGGCAAAGGGGCTGAACCTGTTCTGCGCAAAGCGGGAGGGAAACACATTGATCCAGGACAGGCAGCCGGAGAAGAAAGAAGAAGAGAGAGGGACGAGGGAGGAGCCAGGGGAACAGTGGAGTTCGGAGTCTACGCGGGAGAAGGACCAGGAGTGCCTTCTGAGGAGTGGTCAAATTCTTGCACAGTGACCACGCGAAATTTACTTCAACCTTGGGTCTTACACCAAAAATGAAGGGAAGGGGGCCCTAAAACCAGTCTGCTGAAAACTACACGAGAAAGTGGAAGGGCTCATAAGGATTATTTTGACTTCTGAGGCAAGATCTATCTCAAAAGAGCAGATGGAAAGATCAGGAACGAGAGACGCCAGCCTGAACATGGGATTATACTGGGGATTGATTTCAACATGACGGCAAAGAACAGGATGTTCTTTGCCCCATACCCCCAAAGTTAAAGAAAAGTCAAGAACCTGAATACCTAAAATGCAATGGAGAACTATACAGTGTGTGATGTGACCATTCCGATTTTCAATAAAATATCATATACCAAAACAAGGTTGTGATTTTGCGTGTTATGGTATAGTATGGCTTTTGTTTGGGGATGGAGGTGAAGAAGAAAAGAAGAGAGAAAGAACGAGAGAAAGAGAGAGAGGGACCTCATCAGGTTCGGAGTAATAGAGCCATCAGCAACAGTCTCATGAAAACAAAAGCTCCCTGGAAAACTCAGAAAATCTGAGAGGGATTTAAACTTCTATGAGACATAGAAAGAAGATTCAATTTAACATAATGCAGAAAACAAGGGACCAGGAATCCCCAAATGACATTTGGATTTTACTTCTTTACCCAAACACTGTCTGCATAACTCTATTGGGTGCTAATTCCATTCCAGTCCTTATATATTTATAAACATCTTTGAGTTCTTTCAAAATCTGTCCTAAGGAAAGCAGTAATTTCCATAAAGAATGAAATACATTATTCTCTCTTGGAAGAACAGGGTGCGATATTGATTCTCACCTCCTGTTGGAGAGGAAATGCTGGAATGGATTCTGGAACTTTTTTGCACTAACGGGAAGGGGTAATCTTTTTCTTTTATCATGTCCAAAATGACAATCACAAATACTAATACTGGATATCCACTATTAAATAAGTAATGGCACTGGGGATGTTCATCCCTTCACATGGCAAACTGAGCCACGCAACACGAAGTCTACCCAGGGACCTGACTTTACCTTTGCCCTGATGACAATTAGCAGCCTCAGCGATAGGTAAGCTGGGAGCCACCGACTGAGGGCACAGCACAAGGGTGTGTGCTCGGGCAATAGATGCCTATAGGGTAAGTTTTCAAGTATAATCACAGGTGTATAAACAAAACCACATTTCAGTCCTTTCAAGTAATTTCTCTACCAATACTGTAGCAATATTGTCAACAGGTAGAAAAGAAATATCGATTAGGATCTCACTGTTGAGCTCAACCATCTAAGATAGTGAGAGTGGCCGGAAGACACAGAAGAAATGAGAGAGAAAAGCAAAGGTGCACACAGTAGGCACACAGGAGGTCACTGCCACCTGGCCCTTTCCTCTCCTTTCCTAAAGACCACACGTCCACTCCAGCCGGTCAGCACAAACACGCTGCCGGTCGGCCACCTCAGACCTTCCCTGACGACACCAGGGAGCAGTGGGAGGGTTATCGCTCTCACACTCAAAGAGAAGTAAATAATGTCACTTTCACCGCATAGCTGGGAAATTCCTACGTAAGGGGCAGACAAAAATAACCCTGTCCAGAAACCGCTCTATGGTGGACTTGCCTTCCCGGCTCAGCTGGACATCAACACTGTGACTGCAGTGACAGGGGGACCTGTCGTGGCTTCTGAGCCGATAATTCAAGAGGAAAGTCCTTTTACTTTTTGATTTATGATGTTATGGTTGGAAAAAATGTATCTCATACAATGGCAGGGGCTGTGTGCCGCCTACTCAACGGCTGAATAATAAGTGTGAAGATAAAACCTGTAGACAGAGCGTGGTTCTGGTGTTACTCTGGTACCTCCCCTCGGGGCATTTACCCAAACACCTCCTGGAGGGATGAGGGCAGTGGGAGCTTTTCCTTCTTGTCCCCTCACTCTCTGTCACCCACTCACTCACTTCCATTTCTCAGACACTTCGCAAATGAAGAGCCCAACAGCGTAACCTTCATTTCGTCGTCCTCTGTGGTTTGGAGATGAAAGCCCCGAGCCTGTTTCCTTGAGTGGCTGCTTCCAGCGGCGGGATGCACCCTGTTCTAGAAACTCTGGGTCCTACCCGCAGGTTCACAAGAGATAAAACTGCTGAAGACACTACTCCCTCCCATGTGAAAACACAGCCCTCTGCCTTGGAGGAAAACTATGGACACCTCTACAAGATCGAGGGAGAGTGTGAGAGGTCGCCCAGGTGTCGGGTCAGGGAAGTCTAGCCTCCAGGCTGTGAGGATGACCTCCACTCAGCATCCCTTGTGCGTGAGATTCTATCACAAACACGTTGGCAGCAGAGGGAATAATCCTGCTCCCTAACGCCTGGGGACAGGGAGATGACACAGGACCAGAATGCTGGACACTGTGGGCATTTTTTTAAGAGTAAAAAACCATGGGGAATCAATGGGATATTATCTAAGACCTTAGCTTTTAAATCCACTGTGACCTCTCACACACATACATGGGTATGTAATAAAAGTTTTGCAAAACAATAGCTACCCTTATGAAGTGCAGTGAATGGTAATTATTTTTCTCTTCTGTTTCATTTGTAAGAGTGCTGCCTAGCCTTCTAAATTTATGTTTTGAGTTGCAATTGGAAAAACAACTAATGTAAAAGGTTAATTAGACAGGTGGCAATGCAATCAAATGGATCTATTTATAGGAAGTCTTAGAAACACTAGTATGGAAGTTTTAGATGTCAAGGGTGATTCCATTTACAAAAAATTACAAACACAAAAGTCTCAGACATCCATTTAGTTTTTACTAAAGGACAACTAAGTAAGACTAGGGGGGCTGGGAGACAGTGTTTTATCTCAACTCTGAATAAACCCATAAGAATTTAACAAGGTTACACTGCAATAAGGAAGTACCTAATGGAGACAGTGTGTTCTGATCTGGAGTTGTAAAGAGAATCAAGAGGTGATGAGGTGTGGGGGCCTCAGAGGAAGGAGTGGAGAAGGTCAAGTTCTCGTGGTTTGTGCGCATCATCTGATTGGCTGACCCCTGAACCCTATGGGGATTGTTAGGTGGTGCTACTCATGGCACAAAGAGGAGAACGTTGGCTCCTGAGATTCAAACAGAGGTCATTAGTAAGGATCCCCCAAAGCACCCTTAATTCATGAGTTCCAAGCATCAGCATAAGAGCCATCTTCCCAACGGCTTACAATAACATCAGTTGGCAAAATGCTAAGTGCAGAAACCTCTGTCTCCTATCTGTTTTGAATCACCTCCAACAAAGCTAATGGCAGTTGGAGCTGAGTAGCAACTTGGCAGCTGAGGAGCTATGAAATGTTTATACAGGGTGGGGCAAAAGGAGGTTGACGGTTGTTCATATGAAAAATAATACAATAATTAATGAATAATGAAACAAAAATAAACTCTGTGCTTTGCACACTCAAAACTCTAAACCTATTTTGTCTCTACTCTGTATTCTGTCATGGGGGAAAGAGAGAATTATAAAACATTGCAAGGTTCCAATGACTAGGTGTTACCTTTCGATCTCTTTATACACTGGGAATGGTACATTCAGTCTTGTGCAAAACACGGCTCCCTCCCTCTCTCTGAAGCCTTCAGCAAATTATACTCTCAACAACAATAACAACAACAATAATGATTTGATGATTCCATTCAATGTCATAAATCCAAGTTGGCTGCAGACAGAAGAGGAGCCTAAATTGGCAACCTCCTCTTGCAAATAAAAGGTAATGGTTGCTAAAATGACAGCATTTGCAATGGCATAAACATTAATCATTAAAATACAGCATGATCATGGTGATCTCTCACTCTCTCACTCTCTCTCTCTCTCACACACACACACACCCCTACCTCTCTGTATCAGCTGCAGTCCCCACACCTTATTTATCCCCGTCAGGATTTGGCATCCAAATATTAATATGATAACTATGCTTTGCCCTCCCTTTTAGAATTTCAACCTTGTATGCCTATTGTTTAGAGGGTTAAGTTAAATTTAGAGAGTTTTCTGAATTCTATACAACCCAACCATTAACAGATTTCTTTCTGAAGATTTAAATCACAGGGTTAGGAATGGCAGTGCCAAATTCACACCTGTAGAGAAACAAGAATAAGCCTCTGCTTATGGTTTTGTAAATTAAAGAATTTCTCTGTATTCACCTATTTGCCTAATATTATTATTTGCTCTTGGAAGAATCTAGAGAAAGCTCAAAGTAAGAGCCAACATGTTAGCTGAATGGGCCTTTTGATATAATCTAGTTCAAGTACATCATCACACATCAAATCCAATACCCTCAGCCTCTTGACTTTTTAGCAGATCTGGAATTTTTTTTTGAACCTCTTTACTGAAATTCTCTCCTGATTTCCATGATTGTAGTCACTTTGGCTTTCATCTAACCAAATAGTTGCTTTCTACTCCTAACCCCCCGAAATGCTTCCCCACCTACCCCCAACTACACCCCCGGGGTCTGTGTTCACCTACACTTCCTCAGTGTTGGTCCTATCCGTTCTCACAGTGCCGACTATCGATCCAGTCTCTAGTGGTGGTGCCAACATCTGTCTCTAACCTCAGCAGTCTCAAATGCAACATGCCCTACTCTGAATCCACATTTTCCCTCCAAGCCTCTTCTTTGACTTGTATTCCATTTTTATACTGATATTCATCATTCATCCTAAAAATATGTCATTCTTAGTTCACCTGTATATTCAGACACCAGTTTCTAGAAATTACTTCTGAACTCTTGACTATTGTGATCAGCCTCATAATCAACATTCCCTAAAACCGGCGTCTCCTATACACACACTTCAGTACAGCTAGTGCAATTATTTTCTCAAATAGAGCTCTGAGAATGTCAGCTTTAAAACCTTTACTGGGTTTGCATCCCCTGTAAGAAAATGTCCCACCTCCTCAGCATCCTTCCCTTCTGAACTGCTCTTTCGTTTCACCTCACCACAGGACCCACCACTTGTCACTCTGGCCCACTCACCTCCTCTCAACAATCAGGTAAATGGTTTCCTCTGTTTAAAGTGCTCTCATCCACTTATCACACAACTCTGACTGCTTGAAAGTGTCACCTCCTCTATTGAGCCACCCTCAAATCTTGAAGCCATTTAATCATTCCTGGGTGTTCCCATAGTACTCTGTTCACACTAATAACATCATGCATCCACCTTCTTGTCTGCTAGATGGTAACCTGCATTGAAAAAGTACTGTCTCAGCCTTTGCATAGCTGGGGTTTAATACACCTGAGCATGGAAGGTGCTCAGTTCACAACCGCTAAGGAAGTACTTGAACACACTGACAAACACATTTTAATTAAGAAGGAGAATATGTGAATTTCAGCCCTACTTTGGCTAGGACTCCAACTCTGTGAGCTTCAACTCCTTCATCTATCTGTAGGCGGAGATACTAGTATCTTTTCCATCTTTTATAAAGAATAAATGAAATCAGGTAGAGAAAAGTACTATGTCAAAGAGAGACACATATGTTAAGTACAGTCCAAGAAGATGATCTTTTAATATCTAATCTTTCACCTAAAATATATCAAAGGTTAGATAATGCTACAGCCTATGCCCAAATGGGTGATAAATATAAACGCAATAAAAATTAGATATTTTCTTTATTTTAGCATTCACTCTTCCTAAAAATCAAAGGTGACGTCAATTTAACATGATCAGTACAGCATAACGATATTAAGACTCAGCATGTAGAAGCACCATAGTATATAGAGAGAGCATAGGCTTTTGATTAAAATAGATGTGAATCTTAGTACCATGTGTTATTTTGCTTTCTTATTAACAAATGCTTTTTATAGTGCTTATTATATAAATGCTTTATATATATTCATTTGTTTCTCACAAGAACCCCATGAAATAGGTCCTACAATTATTATTTCCATTTTATATACAAGGAAACTGAAACAAGGAGGTTGGTTAACTCATCCTAGGTAGCAAAGCTATTGTGAGGCAGAGCTGAGATTTGTGTCTGCTAGGTCTGGTTCCAGTCGGGCTCTAGCTACTAAACTATGCAGCCTGTTCAAATTTACTGTGAGTCAGGCTATCACAATGCCCGACTCACAGTAAATTCTTTACAAATGTTAGTTTCCTTTTGATCATAATGGTGCTCAGGTGACGAGGACATATGCCAGCAGGCATGAAGGGGATACATTATCTGACAAAAATCCCGTGCCATTTGGACTCCATGCTAGGGGTTTTTGTCTCTTTAGTGTATTACCATCCTTCCCATATGAGTGGGGTTTCCAAGAAAACTAGAAAAGATCAAACTATTTTAATATATATTCAAATGTCACACACACACACACAATTTTCCTTCCATTGAATCATTAAAATGCCATTACACTGGGCTAAGGCACAGGTAGACAATCACCAGCCAATTTTATTCATTTGGATCTTCTGGCCATCCTTTGACAAATCCCAGCACACCAATTACATTTTCTATTACAACCAGTGTGGTTCACATTGCATGAACTTGTTCCAGTTCTCCCTCTTCTCTGATCATCTCAGAAGCACTTCTCTCCCAGTGTCGTTGCTGCACTTCCTCCTTTAGCACATCATTCAGGGAGGAATGGTGTGAAATCCTCTCCAAATATAGCTTGCATCTCTGTGTGCTCCTGGCGCACGCCTGTTTCAGACCTGGAGGGCACATTTGGTTAGACCTGTTGCGGTAGACCAGACTTCTGCACAGTTCTCCCAACTGGGGGAATTCTTACACACCCTAGTTGGTACTAGCATGCTTTTAATGGTTTTCTTAAAAATTTCTTCTAGTTTAATACTGTACTCTATTTCAATAAATTCCATGTCTATTGTCAGCTACACAAGGGTTCTTAGATTATGAACTGGTGTGTCTGTCATTGGTGACGAGAGCAAACTTAGGAACAGAATGGTACAGGCAAAAGAGCTAGGGTGATTTCTTCTTTTACCTCTGATAGAGCAGATTAAAACAGAATAAACCTCCCACTAACCACCACAACAAAAGGTGAGTGAAGAAAAATATCAAACAAAGAGCTATTTAAAGATCATGAGAGAAACTGGGCAACAAGGACACAAGCAGTCTAGATCCTAGAGAGAAGAAAAAGGCACTTTAGTGAGTCCTGCATTTGCTGGGGGAGGGGGGAGGGTTGGCCTCAGGGAATTTGTCAATATGGGACTCAACCCACAGTGACCAAATGGAAAGCAACAGCCTGGGCTCGCGGCAGTCTTACTGGGATAGAGAGAAAGAAATTGGCATTCAAGGCTACCAGAGTTGCCAGAATTTGAGAAACCAAGGTCCGGGATTAAAGGGAACAACAGAGTAGAGAGAACATTGTCCATACAATTTCCTCTCAAGACCTGTGATGACCTCAGCTGCTCACTGTCAGGACAAGAGGCTTTGAAACCAGCCAGAAAAGGACTAGGTAAGAGGCTCACAAGCTAACCAGCTAGGTCGGCAACCCCAGAGCACTTACTAGTGGACAACTGCTGCTCAGGTCCCATCAAGGAGGAGGTTATCCGGTAAATACATACTCGAGGACTAAGGACAGACCAGGAACCCAGAGTCAGCAAAACATTTTGTGTTCAATTGCCAAGGTCATGTGGCAGCACACTTCAACTGCAAGTGAGTGTGATATAAGCCTCTCCACCTCCCAGTGCCTGTCATCTAGCAACTCAGTGACAGACAAGGTTGGACTGTGCCCTGGTATTCACGAGCTTCCAGCCATGCAGCAGTAGGACACCCGTTTCCCAGGGACCGGGACCTGAGCATCTCTGCTGGAGAGTTTTGGGTGAGGTGACGAGCTGGGGAGCTTATCGGCAGCCACCCTGTGGGGGCACACTGGCCATTCGCAATGGCCACTGAGCTTGGTTTTTCAGTCATCTTCTCTTCCTGTGGCAGACGACTGGGGAAAAGTCTCTCCTTTTTGCATAAGCTAAGACATCCTTTCTGAAAATCAATCACCTCTTTGGGTTCCAGGCACACATTTGGAATTCATCCCCTTGTTCGTTAGGAGTGCTCAGCAGTCCAGGCAGAGATCATGACAGTTGTGATTTGGCTGGTGATAACAAAGATGTTGAGATGTAGTCCGACTGCGAACAGATTTCTTTTGGCACCCCTCTGTCGCTTCACGTCTCCCCAAGCAGATGACTCTCTCAGGGTTCAGACCCAGATCAGCTGTGTACCAGAATCTTGTTGATGACTATCACCCTGGGCTGCTTCCCAAACTGGGAAGTGGCATGGGGTGCCCCCTACGTGGTAAAAGTACCAAGGTATCTCTACCTCTTAGGCCAGAGTCTACAATCAAGATAATGAACACATCGATAAAATTTCACCCCCACTTACTTGAAATGGCTAATCATGCATTGCATGCTCCGAAGTTCCTTTGCTGCAGCAGGTAGGCTACGTGTTCACAGCAGCTCCGATGGAGAATGCTGTGAGGCTTAGAGCACAGGTGAAGACTCAAAGGCTTAGGTTAAATCCTTCCTTCTTGAGCTTTCCAAGCCCTCCTCATCCAGCAACACCCCCAGTCCTGAGCAGCCCTTGTCCCCACTCTGCTCACACCCCAGAATGGTGGCATCTCACGCTCACCAACCACATGGCTTCAGACTTCTCCCTTTGCTGAAAGGGATAAATGTTAGAAGGAAGGAGGTGAATACTAATTACCTTACCATGCTCTTTTTCACGGTTTCACATGGCTTTGTATACTTTCTTGTACTTGCTTTGTTTGCCATTGGTCTTCTTGCTGGTTTTCAAAATCCGGTTATTCTTCGTGAACCTCTAATTCCATCTAGAGGTAATGCTTAACTGCACGTACCACCATAGTTTTAACCACTATAGTTAAGATATTAGGTGTAAGACTTCAATATAAAAGGAAAAGGATTAAGAATTTCTTTACATACTTACTAAAGAATCATAGAACATAAGAACCGAAGGACGACTTTGGATTAATCCAGTGGGTGGGTGCCAACCATGGAATCATCTGAAGCATCTCCTCCCAACCAATTACATCAGAATCTCCGGGCGTCTGTAATAATCAAACTTCCTAATTTTAATGTGAGCACAGGCGGAAAGTCACAGATCTACACCAAGATCAGTACTCCCCCAACTCCCGTTGTCACATTAGAGAAAATAAACCTAAAGGGGCAAGTGTTCTTGCCAACGGTAAAGCCACTTTGTGGTAGAACCACAGCTGAAACCCAGGCTTCCTAAGCCCCTGTTCAACTTGCATTTAACACCCCAAGATGGAAACCACAGATGAACGGGTGTCAGGGAAAGGCGGGGTCTCACCCATTGTAATTCTGATCACTGAGACTTCACGTCTTCTGACCCTCCACCTATGTCTTGCCCCAGCTGCCGAACTAGTTTATCTTGGAGCCAAGGGATGCAGGAAAGCTAGGCTAGGACTGCAGCAGCACCGACAGCAGGACCCCGGACTGCCAGCTGTCCCTTCTCCTTCAAAGGAGAGCAGTACTAGTGCGTGAGCAGAGAGCTGGAGACATCACTAGATGGGCCATACAAACACCCTGCTCTCCAGCCACGCAGGTAGAGCCTTTGACTCACTATGGCCGTATTCAGGAACTTGGCTTAAGGAAGTAATCATGGATATGCACTCATGATTAGGTACATAAGGGTGTAAGTACAGCAGCATTGTTTATGTAGAGGAAAAGTGGAAACGTCATAGAAATATCATGGAAATATCAAGAAAATTTTAAAATATAACTTTAATTTTATTTTAAAAACTGCAGGCCCTGTCTGGTTGGCTCAGCGGTAATGTCACCTCAGTGTGTGGAAGTCCTGAGTTCGATTCCCAGTCAGGGCACACAGGAGAAGTGACTATCTGTTTCTCCACCCCTCCCCTTTCTCCTTTTCTCCCTCTTCCCCTCCCACAGCCACAGCTCAAATGGTTTAAGCAAGTTGGTCCTGGGCACTGAAGGTGGCTTCATGGCCTTGCCTCAGGTGCTGAAATAGCTCAGTAGCCGAGCAACAGAGCAGTGGCCCCAGATGGACAGAGCATTAGCCTGTAGGGGCTTGCCTGATGGATTCTGGTCAGGGTACATGTGGGAGTCTATCTCTCTGCCTTCCTGCCTTTTGCCTCTCACTTAATAAAATAATATAATAATAATAAAACTACTAAAACATATATGTAACACATTCCCAATTTGGTAAAAGTAAATACTATATATATCTACAGAAAGAAAAATACTATATACAGGGTCCTGGGGTTACGACACAGTTCTTTTCCTATAACAGTGACATATCCCAAATTTTGGTATAAGTCGAAACATACCCTAGCCTAACACAAATGGGACACTTGCATTTTTAACAGTCCAAAAAGACCTAGGTAAGCAGACTGGGGGACACCAACTCCCTCACTCATGTGCCATATTACTGTGTATTCTTCTGCCGCCCACAACCAAACTAGTTTGCCTATTAATCTGTAAGTCCAATACTGCCAGTGTAAGCTGAAACACTCATGTCTCAATTTTTTAAAGTTTTTATGGGAGTGAGCATCGTAAACTCAACACATCGTATGCTGAGACTGCTGTAACCGCAGGATCCCCTCTAGTTGAGTTATTGATGATTCATTTTCAAAATTTTCTATGAGGCATATATATATATATATATATATATATATATATATATATATTCATCTATCTATCTATCTATGCTGCAGGACAACCAACACATGCACAGAATTGTATTTGCTTATAACTTTTGATGCCCTGTATTTTCCTGCTTTTTACTTTGCATGTCTTTTTACTCTTAGACCATGAAGAGGAACCAAGCACCCACTTCATGCCACATTCTACAAGGTGGCTAAACATTTTAATGGGAGACTTAAATTAGAACCTCCCTGTCAAAAGGTAAGAAAAAATTTTTTAGCATCATAGAATATTTTTCATGAAACTAGAGACTAACATATTAACAGAGTCCATCTTTCCTGTCTCCAGAGTATTTAACAGATCTTAACAATAAATATTTACAGAGCACATTCCATGCATGAGGGACCTGTCTAAGCTTTGGGAACTTAAACATGAACAACAAAAACCACAACAAAAAGTGTCTATAAGCTCCGCTCCTTGTGGAGCTGACACTCTGGTGGGAGGGGACATGGTAAGCATTCTAAATATGAAGCAGGGAGAGGGGCAGCGTGTACTGGGGATGGGGTGTGGGGGACCCTGCTGTTCTCAGCAGATTAGTCAGAGAGGGCCTTAGTGACGGATCACATCAGAGAAGGGACCTACTCAAGGCAGAGGTAGCCAGTTTTGTGGGTACCTGGGAAGAAGAACATTCCAGGCATCTCCTTTATAAATAAAGGGCAAAACATATTTCTTTTTCCACTATTTTGGGTCACTTGAAATACATTCCTGATGTGAGTGTAGTCAGTTCATGGGCATTTTGTGTATGCATAATGACACCTCTGAAGAACTTCAAATCTTCACCTTTTCAATGGTGCTTTAGTGGACTGTGTGTGTAAAAAGCTACCTAAGATGAAGAGGTACCAGACTGAATTGGTTAAGAAACAAAACATCTCCTGGATTTTACCTAATAAATGTACTCATTATATACCTGAAAAGAAAAGGAATAAATCATACATTTAATACGAAAATATATCTAATTTTAAAAAAATCTCTATTATGAAATACACGTCCATACATTGAATATGAGAAAACCAAACAATACAATACATAAGCTTCAATTTTATGATAAACAATGCTTCTTTTGGCTGGAAAAATTTTTCTAAATATCACTATACTATAGAATAATCAAGATCATTTTAAAAAATAGCACAGAAATAAATTTATAACCAATATTTTTGAAGCAATAAAAAAATTAACATTTTTTTCTTATAATATAAAAATAAACTAGATCTAACCCTAACCATTATTATTTTAACTTCAATCTATAAAGCACACTTAGTCTGTCCTATGTTAAACTGCAAAGTGATTAATCCCAGAATGTTTAAAATTTTTAAAAATTATATTATACCTGTAGACAACGCTTCCATTGAATAGAGCCACCATGTTTGCAGCTTTACTAGGAGAAAAACCACACAGCACAAGGCTGCCTTATTTCTCTGGCTTTTGTGCTAACAATAAAATCCTCAAGAGCTGCAATAACCTGAATAGGACTTAAATTTCATTTTTAATTCAAATGCAGCCTCTCAATTTACATCATCTTATACACAGAATTCAGCATCACTTCAGTCAGTAGAAAGTGAAGATCTTCCTTAGAGTATATACAAGGTAAAGCATCTCTTCTGGGGAGAAACTGAAAGAGTTTCAGGGGCTAAAAGTATACCAAATTCCTTACAGACTAGCTTCATGTCTGGAAATGTAACAATAATGGCTACACTTCTTTTCAAAAGTTGAACCTGGTTTCTAGATAAATTAAGCTTTCATCAGAAGCATAATCAGCCTGACCAGGCAATGGCACTGTGAATAAAGCACTGACCTGGGACGCTGAGGACCGAGGCTCAAAGCCTGAGGTCGCCGGCTTGAGCCCAAAGGTCATTGGCTTGAGCAAGGGGTCACTGGCTCAGCTGGACCCAACCCCCCAGCCCCCCATCAAGGTATAATTAAGAAAGCAATCAATGAACAGCTAAGGTGCCACAACTATGAGTTGATGCTTCTCATCTTTCTCCCTTTCTGTCAGTCTCTGTCTGTCCCCCTCTCTTCCTCCCTCTTCTTTAGCTAAAAAAAAAAGCATAATCATTTTTTCTAAAAAAAAGCTAGAAGAATGAGTTATGACATCTCAGGCTCCCTCTAAACCTTTCCAAGATTTCATGGTCATACAGTTCCCTGTTTGAGAAATCAGGGGATTCTAGGAATAGAAGAATCGGGAGGGACGAGGACAGAATTCTCATCGCAGAACAGAAGGTAGGAGTCAGAATTCCTTCCCAGTCCCCCACACATGTATGCTATGACCTACGCTGAGTAAATACGGCACATAGTCTCTTGAAATGCCCAGGCCGTATTAAGTTACACTGCCAATAATTTTGTTTAACACTGACACTGAATTATGGCTTTTAATAATGGAGCCTAGAAATCCTGGCTGTTGACTCTCTGTCCGCAGGTACAGAGACAGGTGATGAGGTACAGCTTAGAGCTCAATAAATAAATAAAAACAAATGGGGTGGGTGGGTGAGATTGTTTCGGCCTGGGAGATAAAGACCAAATGTGAATGATAGCTTTTTGTAAGCATTGTAAGAGAAAATGACATGGATCCTGAGGCTCTTAACCATCTAAGAGTGCTGTGGGCTCCCAGGCTGGGGAAGGCCCTTCAGTCTCACCCATGGGAACCTGGTGCATGAATCCTGCGTTCACTGAGGATAATTACTGTACCTATCTCAGCACAGTCGTGAGGATTCAATGAATGAATGAACATTCAGCGCCTATATCACGCCTGACAGAGTAAGCAGGACATAAGCAACGCTATTACTACCCAAAGAAGGGCTAAAATACACTGAAAAACAGTCAAGGCAAACATATTACTTACAGGAAAATGTAAAAACAAAACTGCAACTATTCTAAGAAAATGAGTCCTGCAAAAAAATATAATAATTACAGTGACTTGTTCCTTTAGAGAAGCTAAGGCAAAGGTGGACTTTAGCAGTTAAAGTCATGGTCACAAATATAGCACAAACCTGGGAATTAAACTTTTAGTGCCCGCCTACCCAGGCAAGAGTCTCAGTACATATTTTATGTTCTCACCTTGTACCTTAGAGAAAGTCTTAGAATGCTTGAGATATACTCCATCCTGCCTGCTTCCTCGCCACGGGCTGAGCACACTCTCTAGAGCAGTAGTTCTTAACCTGGGTTCTATCGAACCCTAGGGGTTAGATGAGTCGGTCTCAGGGGTTCGGAGAAGCCTCTGCCACGGAGGCCAGAATAAAGTAATACTGTAATTTGTTGTGAGTTCATGCACTTTGTTGGTTTTGTTCTTTGAGCAAGGTGATGTTCAGGCACGGCTCATTTTGTGCACCAGTAAAAAAACATATACCTATGTCTTGAATTTGGAAAAAAAAATCCTATTTTATTTATCACTAAAGAAGGGTTCGGTGAATGCGCATATGAAACTGGTGGGTTCGGTTCCTCAAAAAAGGTTAAGAACCACTGCCCTAGAGAGTTATTGCAATCTCTTCCCTCCCTCCCTCTCTAAATTCCTACCAGGGACCCAGTCTCTGGAAAGTTCTTCCTAGATGGCTACATATTTAGTTTCCTCCCTTCCCTTTACCTGTGGACTAGCAAGAGATAAAAGGGTGTCAGACACACTCTAAAGGTGGGAAACAAACACACAAACAACGCGCCATTTCTTCAGCATCGCGGCTCAGTCACAAGCCGCACCGTACACGTGCAGATCCACCTCCCGTGTTTCTCATAGACGGCCTTGTCGTGATGAGAGGTCACTTAAACCAAGGTGGGTCATAAATGCCAGAGGAGAATCCTTAAGTGTTCGGCACCCATCAGAAGGAACCGGGACACGCTGGCTGCAATCGCAGGAACCACTGAGGCTGGCACAACTGCTCTGCCCTCTGCAGCATGAGCGGGTAAACAGAGAGCTCTTTCCCAGAGGCTGCCCCCGCCCCCCCCCCCCCCCCCGTGAGCCGGGCTGATCCACGTGTGGCTCTGTGGCTCCTGGGTGACACTGAGTATAAGGGTTCCTATCGATTGATGGCTACGTCCCTGCTACAGATGTAAGCACTGTGCCAACTCATTTAATTCACAAAACCACCAATTGAGGTCAATGCTATTATCCCCCACTTCACAGGTGAGCGAACTGAAGCCTCGCCTAGAGAGGCTGAGTAACTTTCCGAAAGACCCACAGTGAGAAAACAGCGGAGCCAGGGCACAAACTCACGTGGTCGGCTCTGGAGGCTACACTCCTTAATCGGGGTCTCAGGGCCTTTACGTGCACGTTCACTCCTGGGGCTGCATCCTTAGAGCTTTGCACTCTGCTCTGCTGTCACTGCCCTCCCATCACTTCCGCAAGGCAGACCGAGCCAGCGGCTCCCCAAAGCACTGCAGTCACAGTCCTCACATCCCTTTGTAGGGGACACAAAAACATCTCTGGTCGCTGGGCTGCTGCTTCTTTTCTTTTCTCTGTTAATTGAAAGAGGCGATTCTCTTTTCTCTGCTAATCTCTTTCTCTCTTTCTTAGGACAAAAACGTCTATAAACTGAAAGGACGGCTAACTATGGCTTAGTAACTAACAATGGGGAAGAAAAGCAGCAAAACGAAAAGCAGAGGAAGAATTGAGATCGTGTTAAAAAGTAACAATAGTCAGCAGGGAATAGCCAAGTGAAATCACGTGGAGACAGCACTTCCCAACCACAGGCATGGTCAAAATCAAAAGGAAAGATGACAAGGAATGTCGAAGAGGATGTGGAGAAACTGGAACCCCCGGCTTTGCTGGTGGGAACGTGAGATGGTGCCCTTGCTGTGAAAAGCAACCTGGGAGTTCCTCAAAAGGTTACCCCAGAGTTGCCATATGACCCCGGACACTTCACTCCCAGGGAGGTCCCCCAGAGGAATATCCACGCAAAATTTGCACATGGATGTTCACAGAAGCATTATTCTTAATAATCAAAATGTGAAAAGCACCTAAATGCCCATTACCTGATGAATAAATAAAAAGTGATGTATACACACAAAGGAATATTATTTGGCAAAGAGGAATGTAGCACTGATACAGTCTACCGAATTGATAGATCTTGAAAATACGCTAAATACAAGAACTCACACACACAAACACTCATACAGCACATGATTTCATTTATATGAAATGTCCAGAATAGGCAAACTAAATATACCACTGCTCACAAAAATTAGGGGTTGTTTTATTGCTTCATATTCATTTTTAAAATATCCCCTAATTTTTGTGAGCAGTATATATATAGAGAGAGTGGATTAATGGCTAACTAGGGCTGGGAGATTGGTGAGTAACGACAAGTAGCTGTTCATGGGCATGGTTTCTTTCTGGAATTGGTGGTGAGAATTGTACAACTCTATCTGTATTGTAAAAGCTATTAAATTGTATACTTTAAATGAGTGAATTGTATGGTATGTGACTTGCTTGTCGATAAAGCCGTCATATTTTAAATAAGACTTAAAAATTGGTTGCAAAGTAGAAGCACTAGTCTATCTCAGGAAAGTTTGTGTCTCTGTGAATGACAAACCATAATTGCAGAAGTGGCAGAAACCCCAAATTATTAAAGCAGGAAAAGGAGAAAATTCAAAAAGCAAGACTACACGGAAAGGTGAAGGGGAAATGGTTTCCATTTAATGGTTTCCAAGATATGTTGGGGTCATATCGCCTTCAGTGTGTCGGTATCCCATGATGGGCTATGTAACTCTAAATGCAGACTCTTTCCTCACCCAAAAGTATCAGTTCCAAAAACAAAGGACCTCGAGGAAAGGTGAGATCTTTTTTTTAAAATGCAAAGACTGATGTTAACTTTAGAAACTGAATTAAAAAGTTAACCAAGATAAGGATTCTCTTGTACGCTGCGTCCCATGTTCACAAAATAAAAATACTTCATTAGCATCTAAAGTGTACTTCCTAAAATAATTTTAGAAACCTGACTCAAATTTAATTACCAAAATTAAAGCCTTCTGGAGCAAAATGTAAGACACTGACAGACCAATGTTGGCACTGTTTGAGATGCAGGCAGAAGAATTTGAGTAAAGGGAAGGGTTTGCCAAGCAACTGGGTCATGTATCTGTGGTACTTATAATGAGACTTTAGCAGAAATCAATGCAATCTCTGAGTAAAGTGAACACAAATCTCCTAATGTGACAATATGCTAGATGATACTATGGAAGTTTCAGGGCTATTCTCAGGTACAGCACTAACAAATATTTTTTGAAACAGACTGAATAGTAGAGACTTTCCTTTACATTTTTAAGTCTGTAACTTTCCAACTATTACTCTTTTGCTCCCACAAGGTCCTAATCAGGAGTCATTTGTGTAGAAAATGAGCTTACTGCTTTTTTTTTTTTTTTTTTTTAAAGAATGAGCAAGCCATTAATTGATCCAATGTGTTGGCAGTTCTGGAGAACCTATTTAGACAGGAACAAATGACGCCTCTTAGTTTGTGTTCAAAGAAGCCAAGTTTAAGATTTCATGCATATGCACAAAGAAACATTTAAGGTATCCTGCAAAGTCAGCCAATAATCTCCTTGGTGTTGAAAGGACGCACACACAAAAAGATCGCCTTCACACTACCCTGCCAGTTGAAGTTAAGATATTAAATGTGTTTATTTAAAGATACTGTACATGACTTAAAGTACTTTTCCAAGGTCCTTCAATCCTGGAATATCACAGTTTAAGTAATGCTCCTATGACTCAAGGTCAGAATCCAGTCTTTTCCCCACAAAAACTGTTGAGCTCCAGAAAGTATATCATATGTCCTAAGTGCACTGTAGTAACTTTTCTATTTACTTCCTCTCCACCTCTCCGGTAACTGCACACCGCCTTTTTCTAGTCTAGGTGTTAGAAGCATTGATCTACTCCCCACACACACCTGTTTGTGTGAAGTTGACAACTTCCTCTACTAAAACAGCTGGTGACGATTTCCAGAGGCAAAGCAAGTATATAATTCACTAATAGGTGACATGAAATCTTTGAATGCAAACTTGTCCCCAAAGAGTGCACTCCTCTTCATTCCCTGCCCCTCCTCCAATGTAGCCATGTAGCCAAAGCTTAGTGTTTCATTTCAGTCGCATCACTGTTTATTAAAATCTGGCTTTAAAAAGAATTATATATATATATTTATATATAAATAATTTTTTTTGCTTAGGCAACTCCTGTCAGAAAATGCACCTGTCATTTCTATTCCCTTCTTCCTCTGGATGTCACAGCCTCAACCCAGGAGCCTCTCTGTGGGAGCTGGGAGCTCCTCTCAGGCATACAAGAACAAGTAGCAACCCTGGACTCCAGCAGTCAGCCAAATCCAGCAGCTTATGTTAACAAGCCTGGAGAGGACTTCTTGTTCTTCCTACCTCGGAAGCATGGCTTTGTCAGTCATGGGGTACATCACCAGTTTTAGAGCAGTAATCTATTTCTAGTCTTCCGGCACCCCTGCGATCATTAAGAAAAGCTTAACCTCTCTATCCTGAAATCCTCTCATTCTCACAAGCAAACTTAACCTCCCCATCGAGCGAAGGACAGTGCTACAGCACAAAAGTAGACATAACTTCATGGCCGCAATGATCTTCTTGTATTGGAGAGGATTGTTATTATGTACCATCGTGCCCGCCTGTCAGCTTCTCCGGATGACAGCTTGGCAGAGCACAGGACATTTAATCTTATTTATGATGTGCGTCAAACCCGCCGGAGGGGGCGGGGCTCCATCTCCCAGGAAGAACTGAAACCCGATTTAAGAAGCAAGTTTGCAGAGGTGAGCTGCTCACATCAGTAACCCTATCCAGCCTCTGATACACAAACGCCTGCATCAGGCGTATACCTGATGCACACAGCGAGCACAGAGCTGAGTTATCAGATCTACTTGTTCCAAACAGGGGCGTCACCAACCGAAAACAATATCTGAGTTCAACCCCCTCACGGCCCCTTTCAGGTCCTCCTCAGAGAAGTCAAGTCACCTTACCAAAACCTCGTCCGAGCAGCACTAACCAAAACTGAACGCATTCACTAGTCCTGCAATACAGCCAGTCCTTTCTTCTTTGTAAATCGCACAAAGTGACGCGCAGCAAAACTTAGTAGGTCCAGGGATCAGAAACGCGTCTTTCGTAAAGCACAGACTTCCCAGAAAGGAGACAGGAAGCAGGCGCTGGATCCTTCTCAACGCCTCCATCCTCCCGGGTCCCCTCCCCCGCGCCCTCCCGGGCCGCTCACCTGGGTGGGACATGGTGATGGTCTCGTTGGTGTTGGCACCCACGTTGAAGATGACCACGGCGGAGGCGTTCTGCAGGAACGCGTTCCGGATCTTATCCTTGAATGTGCAGTTGCCCTTGGGGATGAGGGCTATCCAGTTCTTGCTGTGGGCCGGGGCGGCGAACTTGGTGTTGGGGTCGCAGGCCAGGCGGTCGTGGGCCGAGCTGGCCATGACCACCTCCCCGCGGGCGTCCTGCTTGGGTGAGTGCTCCCCGTAGCGCCCGCACTCGGTCTTCTCCGTGCGCAGCTCTGTGCTGCCGCCCGCCGCCCCGGCGTCCGGCGCGGGCTCGGCGTAGGTGATGTTCACGAAGGCGGTGTACCATTCCTCCTTCTCGGCCACGGTGAAGTCCAGGCAGAGCAGATGCACGAAACAAAAGGAAAGCAGCCATGTTGAGAGAGCCAGACTGCGGCACGCTTGGATGAGAGACATTGCCATCTTTATCCGCCGGGGCCCCCTCCCCGCCCCCCGCGCCCTCTTCCCGCCCCGTTTCTTCTCCCCCTCTCCGGCCAACCCGGGGCCGGCCGCCTCTCTTCCTCCGGCTCCTGCTCACTCTCGGGCCCGGGGGGCCGCAGCCGGGACGCGCAGCCGCCGCGGGGACCAGATTCCGAGCGGGCGGATGGCGCCGGCCCCTTCCCCTTTCAGCCGAGCAGCGGCGGTTGCATTTCGCTTCCCGGGCGCTGGAGGGGCGCAGGAGGAGGGGGCGCTCGGGGCTTGCGGAGGAGTCCAGCTGCCGAGCGTCCTGCTCCTTTGCCCGGCTTCTCCTCCTCTCATAGGGGGGTGGCAGGGGGCCCGGGGGAGAGCGGGGTGGCGGCTCTGCGCCCTTCAGCCCCGGCGCAGGCGGCCGCGGCTGCTGGAAGCACGGGGTACTGCCTGGGTGTCCCAGCCGCCGCTCCTGCTGCGCGCCGGCCCCCTCGCGCTGCGGACGCTCCGCTCCTCGCTTCGCGGTTGGCCACGTCGGACACACTTGCCGAGGGAGAGGCCAGCTCTCGGGTAGAGTGCAAGCGGGCAGTGTGTCTGTATATGGGGTATGTGTGTGTGTGTGTGTGTGTAATGTGTGCGTGCAAGGAGGAGCTTAGTGTGATGTCAAAGATTCGGGGCTTCGCTTGCCACGCTACCTCAGTCTCTCCTTATGGGCAGCAGCGTCCCCTGCTGGGTCTCCAATTCAACCCAATCTGCGATTTGGATCTGTTGGCGGCAAAAGGGGAAGCGACTCGACCTATGCTTACAGGAACAACTTCCTGCACCTTAAATGCAGACAAATGTGTGTGCCTGTTGCAAACTACCTTCCCATTCGCAGAAGCAACTGCAGTGAGCTCCCAATGACTCATCCAAGGGCCACAGATAGAGAGGTCCAGTTGGTAGTGAGGTCCTTCCCATGCCTCGCTTGGAATATCTAGGGCAGGGACCATCAAATTTCAGCGTGCATCAGCATCACCTAAGGGGGTGGTTAAAGCTCAGGCTGATGGGTCCCGCGGCCGAGTTTCTGATTTAGTACAGCTAGGGTAGGACAGTAGAATAGCCTAGGCCCTTCTGAGCTCCCAGGTGACCCTGGATGCTGTTGGTCTAAGGACCACTCTGTTCAGTGAGTGGTCTCTGTTCATGCTTCTTTCCTGCCGCCTGAAATGTGCAACATTCATTTTCTTGTAGAATGAGAAATTTCTTGTAGAATTACTAGTAAAGAAACTTGGGTGAGGTATTTATTCACTGTTTATTCTGGTTGTCAGGACTGGTAACAGAGGACTCACAGCGTCAATGGGCAAGGGAGGTTTGTTTGGGTTACTGTTGTTTGCAGTGTGCTCTCCTGTTGTGCAGAGAGATCGCAACCAGTCAGCACAGAGTATATACCCTCTAGAGTAGTGCTCATAAAACTGTGACGCAGCACAGTTCCTTCGCAATGAAGTGTTTGGGTATTAGCCTTTCACACCGACAGATCTGTGTCACTGTCAAGTCTCTGAAACAATTTGCGTGATGGTTCTCAATCGCTCAGACTGTACTTCTCACCTGGCACTTTTTCAGATCCAGGGGCCCAATTCATGATGAAGACAAATGTGCGCCTTTCTGCCAGGACCTTTGCAGCTTACAGTTTCCGGTTAATGGCGCTTCACCCGCACTCTTCTTTTTCCAGCAGCAGTGCAAGCAGCTGGTGGCTATACCCAAATTAGAAGCAAGCACAACAAGAACCGTGAAAATGTTGTCTCTATGGTATTTGGTGTGCTGGATTTCTGTGTTTTTATTTTAGAAAATAGGCTTCTAGGTCATTGGGTCAGAGCTTTTTTATAGTGCCTAATGCCACCAAGGCGAAAGTGACGACTGCTTGCTTCCTGAACCCCCAGAGAGCTGAGGAAGGAGCCCATTGGCTGCTTGCCCCTCCTCCCACAACTAGATTTTGTACAGGAGGAGCCTTAGCAAACCTAGGTGGTTCCCGAAAGCTTTCTATGTCTTAGCTGTTCTTCTCTAGCCATGACACCTGGAGAGTCTGTATGTGTAAGAATGCATGACCACCCCTTACCCTGTCTTCCTCCTGGAAGTCAGAGGCTGAAGGGGTGGCAGGATCCAGGAGGCAGCATCCTGGCTGGGAGATCAATTAAATTCAAGGTCATTGGGCAGATAAGTAAAATATCGACTATACTGAGAGCCAGGTATGAAGACAGACTTTACAAATATGGAAAGAAAGAAAGCTATGAAGAATTCTGGTGTTGTGTTAGATTAAAAATAAGTGAAAAATCGCCCTGGCAGGTTGGCTCAGTGGTAGAGTGTCAGCCTGACGTGTGGATGTGCCGGGTTTGATTCCCCGTCAGGACACACAGGGAAGCACCCATCTGCTTATCACCCCTCCCCCATCCCTCTCTCTTCTCCTCTCCTTCCCTCCTGCAGCTATGGCTCCATTAGAGCAAGTTGGCCCCAGGGTGCCAAGGATGGCTCCATGGCCTCCACCTCAGACACTGGAATGGCTCAGATTATAATGGAGCAATGCCCCAGATGGGAAGAACATCACCCCCTAGTGGGCTTGCTGGGTGGATCCTAGTTGGGGCAATGCAGGAGTCTATCTTTTTCTCCCTTCCTCTCACTAAAAAATATAAATAAATAAATAAAAATAAAAACATAAAAATAAGTAAAAAGTCATTATATATGTACACACACACACACACCATAGCTAGCTTCATTCAGAAGTTAGAAGCAGTGGATACATCAAGTGACATATCAAGTGGTCAGAGGATCTTGGTTTCTACGTGCCATCCTCTATTAAAAGGAACCAGGGTTGATTCCAGAGCTTGAAACCTCTTGTGGAAAAGTGCTCAAAGCCTGATAAGAACAAGCTAAAAGGAGACATTAGCCAGCTGGATGGAACTAATTTTGGCTCCCACTGGCCTAATCTGGGGCAATTTGAGCATCAAAATAAATAATGATAGTAACTAATCATAACCCATTGGATAAAATGGGAATCTGTTCTCATCAGTGGACAAATAAATAATAATGGAATAAATAAATAAATGGGGAGAAAGGAATAGCTCTTCCTTTTGGAAGAGTGCTAACTAAGGTTGATGGAAATAGAAAATCACCACTTGGCAATGTTGGTTGATGCAGGCATAGATACTAAGCTGGGGGGTGGGTAGGTGGTGGGTGGATAAGAGCTTAATGTGAAGCGGGATGTTAGCCTTGTCTTAAAGTATCTTCTGAAAAGTAGTTATTGATGAAAAAGGGAGAAATAGTTAATTTATTGAAGTGAACACTGGAAGACACCAAATTGACCCAGTAATCAAGATGAGCATCAATAGTAGTGAAACTGGTCACATCACGTACCTACTGTTCTGATGTGCAGAGAAGTGCACACAGGTTCTGTTCTGTCGCATTCCTGCCTGAATCTGGACCTGGGAAAACTTTCGATGGACCCAGAATGAGAGGCGTCCCCCAATATGAAAGTGAAAGGTCTGTACTTTTTAAAACTCTTAAGCTTTTTTTTTTTTTTTTTTTTTTTTACAGGGACAGAGAGGGAGTCAGAGAGAGGGATAGAGAGGGACAGAGAGACAGGAGCGGAGAGAGGTGAGAAGCATCAATCATTAGTTTTTCGTTGCCGTTATGACACCTTAGTTGTTCATTGATTGCTTTCTCACATGTGCCTTGACTGCGGGCCTTCAGCAGATTGAGCAACCCCTTGCTCAAGCCAACAACCCTGGGTCCAAGCTGGCGAGCTTTTGCTCAAGCCAGATGGGCCCACGCTCAAGCTGGTGAGCTCGGGGTCTCGAACCTGGGTCCTCCGCATCCCAGTCCAACGCTCTATCCACTGCGCCACCGCCTGGTCAGGCTAAAACTCTTAAGTTTTGAGAGGCAGAGAGAGATGGAAAAACTAACTCATCCAAATTGGAGGAGATCTAAGAGACATGACAACTAAGTGCAGCAAACAATGCCAGATTGGCTCCTGGACCAGACGGGAAAAATACACAGTAAGCAACAATGGAAGGAGTTCCGTGAATGGGATGATAGTGCCTTCTCAATGCTGAATACCTGATCTCGATGTTCACATTGTGGCTGTGTATAAGAATGTCCTAGTGTGGGGGACATGTACGCGAGTATTTAGTGGTGATGAGCCATTCACTCTGCACCTTGCTCTTATGTGGTTCAGAAAAAAATACAATGAGAATCTGTAAGATCCTGGTCTCTACTAAGCCACTATTACAGAGAAACTGAAATACAATTCAAGATAAGATTTTTTAAAAGTCAAAAGTCTACTATTTTGGAGGGCTGGGGGTGTTAATCTGTTTCCAGCTTTGTACGGATGACTCTCTTCCAAGCACAATGGTTTCTTTGTTCCGGTGGCTTCACTTGAACCACTGAGCAGGGTATTCAAGAGGGAATAAAATAGATCAAGTTCTCCCTCCCATGGAGTTTATATTCCGAGATGGGAGAAACAGAAAAATGTTTAGTTTTAGATGATGTCAGGAAGTGCTATTATGAAAAAGGCATCAGAACGAGGGAGGGTGACCTATTCTATATAAAGGTGCTATTTTACATCAGGATCAGCTGCTCTGATGAGAGGACTTTGGAACAGAATTCTTAAGGAAGGGAGGAGATCCGTATGTGCATTTGAGGGACTGGCCGTCCCATAAATGCAATGGCTCTGAAACAGGATTGTTTTTAATGTGCTTGAAGAACAGCAAAGAAACCTTTGAGGTTGGAGAGGTGTCAGAGAAAGAAAGAGCAAAGGGGATGAGACCAAAGAGATGGGAGGCATTCCCCATGGAACCTTGGAGTCCAGGGGAAGAGCACTTTGGTTGTTATTCTGAGTGAGAGGAAAAATGTTTGCAGAGTTTTATGTGACATAGTCTGGCGTGTTTTAAAAGTTTATTCTGAGGGTATTGGAGCAAGTACGGAAGCAAGAGGCCAATCAGGAGCTGTAACCATAATCTGGCAAACAGAGGACTGTGTGGTGCCCGGACAGTGGCAATGAACACAGTGAGAAGTGACTGGACCTTCAATATATTTTGAAGACGTCTCTGGGGCATCTGGAAAGAGGAGGTTTCAGGACTCTGCAGTTTGGAGCCTAAGCATCTGGTAGAATGGAGTTGTCATTATCTGAGAAGAAGGTTGCAGGAGGCGTTGGTTGGGGTAAGAATCGAGAATAATAAATATATTAGGTTCAAGGTGCCTAGCGATACCCAAATGGCAATTTCATGTAATTTGCCTCAGCAGAGTCTTCCAGAAGGAAACTTACCAGATCATAGCACATGAACAGTTTTCAAATTATGGACACATTCAGGATGGCCAAATTGCTTTCCCAAAGATTGGCCTCCCTTAACAGGTCATGCCCCAGAGTAAAGTGAGCTCCCTAAAATAGTTCGTGAAATATGAGCAGAAAACAGCTTAGTGGTGAGTCCCTGCCTAAGGGGAGACTTTCTTGTCAGTCAAGCAGCACGGGGCAAATAAAATTAGTAGGTGTCCCCTGGGCTCTTTGGTGTGTGAAAAATCATAAAAATAGATCCACTTTAAAATGGAGTTAGAGCTGCCATCCCAGATGAACTGCCTTGTACATCTTACTCCTCCAGCCTTTGGAATGTTAAATCTGGGCAAAATAAACTTGGACCGGGTCTAAAGCAGCCTTGTAGCCCACAGAACTGGAAACATAACCAGAGAGCAGACAGGATGACTCCAGGGTTAAAAAATTAAAGACACTCTTTAGAATCGGCATCACTATGTTAGCTTATCTGCATCTATAGAAATCCCTTCCTTCTATTGATGGAATCATCTCCTTCTCTATCTCATAGACAGCTATTGGCTTCACCTCTTAGTCTGAATGCTGTCTGGTTTTCTGCTGAACGGGTGCTTCCTGAATGGCTATTCTTTTAGATCTCAAATGCTGTTGCCTCTCACTTCGGCTTTTATTTTTAGGTTAACAGGTGTAGGGAGGCGTTCTTGTTTTCATAAAGGGTAGAGGCAGATTAGATTTGAACGCAGGCAACATGGAAGCGTGTGAGTCAGAAACAGGGAGCAACCCCAGCTAAGAATGGCCGTGTCCCGCTTCTCCAGATGTCAGCAGATCGACTGCACTTCTCAGATTGAGAAATAGTCATTCCTGACACTGCTTTGTCATCTTGCCATCAACATGCATTGTATGTTTGAAGGAAATCCTTCCGTGGACCATTAGAAAATGAAGTGAAACCTTTAAAAATACAATTCCCCCTCCGTCTACATATTTTAATGATTTAATAAGAGTTGAACATGAAGAAGTTGCACTGTGCAGGGTTTGATCTGCATTGTATTTTTCTAATTTGACATTAATGGATGGATTGATCCCAATTTTTTGAAGATCAATGCTTGTTTAGTTCTTCACAATATGCTCCTAAAGAACTATCCCCCTAGCTAAAAATGGGAAAACACTTCAAAGATATATTCCACGTGTCTGGGCAAGGGAAAGAATTATCAAAACAAAATAGGGGCTCACATTGCCTCAACGTGCGGCTGCCCTTGTCCATTTGAGTTCCAGCCTGTGGTGTTCAGTTTCTCACGGTTGGCTCTACAGATGCCGTCCTGTCCCCGATGTCCCGCGCCTGCGTGGAGGGGATGAGCAGCGAGCTGGGCTGCAGGAGTGGGAACCCTGGCAGAAGCAGGACAGGGTTAGAACCTCCGCACTGCCACATGGGCAGCTGTACCAGTGCTGAGCCACCGTTTCCTCTTGAAGACTGGAGTGATTACAGCTCCTCCAGGAATGTTGGAAGATTCTAAAGGGCGACATATGTTGGGCACATAGAAGAGTGAGAGAGGCTCCAAGGAGAGGTCAGGACAAGGGGATAGGAGGGAACAGAGCCTAGACATGTTAATGTCCACGGCATTTAAAGAAAGTCAGTGTCATAATTTATGTATATATGGTTGTCGCTTTTGTGTTAGGCCCTGTGCTGGAGGCTTAGGAACAAGCAAGGCCCTCCTCTCAAAGAGATTAGAATCTGGTTTCAGAGATAGACAAGTACTTCTACGTAGAAATGGCACAACCTAGGGGTGATTGAACCAGGCTGTTCTGCATCACGTTTAGCACAGATCACCGTAGGAGGAGAAAACAGGCACAGCTCCTGCAGGTAGGACGTCCCACTCCTGCTCATGTTCCAAGCATCTGCTCTGACGTGTGGTCCCTAGTGAGCATCAGTAAACACGTGGAACAATCAATAGTAATGAAGAGCTGCAAGTTCGAAGCACGTAATACATATGCAGGCACTATTTGTTCTAAGCACTTTACCCAGACTGCCTTATTTAATTCTCAGGATGACTTTATGAGATAGGTATCATTCGTTTCATTACACAAACGGGGAAACGGACACTTAAGGTGTCCTTGGGGTCATGCAAGTAGCCACTGCAAGCGCAGGGCTTCTTCTGCAACCTCTGGCCTTGGGGCTGCATTATTCACTCAGTGCTCTTTTTTTCTTGAATGTTCTCCATCAGCTCTGATGCTGTCCCTTTTACCTCTTTCTGTGCAGAATGGCCTCTCTGAGACCATGAACTTAGTCCTTGCATTCCTGTAGCTTCTGTTGCAAGCACTGCAGATGGAAATAGAAGGTTATGAAAAAGTATTGTTGGGTGATTTATTTTTTTTGAGATGAGCGTGAAACCGACAATATTCATTTCTTTGCTCTTTATTCCCTTACAAAGTCCTCACAATCCAGAACAATACATTGCTAAAAATAACCTTTCAGTGCTCCTTAAATGATCTTATTTCAGCCTTCGGTTCAATTTTGACAGTGAATATGGGCTTCTTTGCCCTTCTCATGAACCAGAAACCTTTCAAACGAGTCTGCCGTAAAATTCTTTGAGAGACCAGAGATGGAAATCCAGCATGTGAAAACTCACTTGGGATGTGAGCCAAAACCAACAGACAACTTTCTCACCACTTCTTCTTTTCTTTCTTATTATTTTTTCAAATGGTTGTTCAAATTTGGTTCTAAAATATTACACACACACACACACACACACACACACACACATATATGTATGTATATAACTGGACGCTTCTTTTTTTATTTTTCTGTCCTTTTTAAGATCGTCCCGTGCTCCTTCACCAGAGAGTTGGGACGGGAGAGGAGGTATATCCCAGCTGGGGCATCCAGAGAGCTGCGTGCCGACTGCCCTCAGCAGCTGTTAGACACAAGCAGCTGTAAACTTGACTTTGTCAAAATGACCAGAGGGGAGAGACTCCAGGCCCTCCGCCTGCCCTTTATTGCTGGCTGTTTACACGGATGCTTTTACAAATATTTTCCCTTTGACGAAGTGCATTCCATCAGGGCTAGTCGACAGCCGCCAGCAAATGGAGGGAGGCAGACAGACAGACAGACTGGAAGGCACAGGTGTCGGGGTTTTAATCCCAGCTTTGTGCCTACTTTGCTATTTAGGTCAGGACTGCGGGATGACTAATCTCTCATTCTGGCGCACGTTTGCGACTGATCCTAACCATTCACTGAGCGGTCGTCTCACAGACTGGTCACAAGACTACGTTGACTGGTTCTCTCACCACACGGCCAAGTCACCAAGAAGGAACAAGGGAGGGGAATAACATTTATTTATTTTTCTCATAAGCCAGGCCCAGTGTTCGTTTTTTGATAAATTGTCCACCCGGAATTCTTGCCACAGGGCCACATGTCACTAATATGAAAGCTCAAACCAGTCAGTCCATTTTGTTTTCTTTTCTGTAAAGTCGAGGGTGTCGGAATTGATGATTTCTACAGGTCTCTTCAGCTCTGTCGTTCTGTGGAGCAAATGACTCTCTTAATCAGGTTTTCGTGGTGGTGGTTGTCGGGCTGGACTGTTAGGTTCTCCAAATGGGTAGAAAATGGATGATTTCCAATGATCAGGAGAGAGAGAAATGGAGAGCAACTAACAGAGAGAGAGAGAGAGAGAGAACAAGCAACAAGCACACACACACACACATGTGTGTGTGTTCTTACGAATAGTATAGTTCACCATTTATCACAGTGTAACTTCTGTGGGCCAGCCAATGACTTATAGCCAATAGCCTATTTCAACTCTTGCTATATTTGCCGTGGCTACCCTAAATTCAATAATATTTAAAACTAGATTTACAAAAGGAGAATGAAAATCTCATATTCTGGTGTATAGACAAAAAAAAAAAAAAGGAAAAACAGACATCATATCAACCGGATAGTCCCTTCATTCACCCAGGATATAAAAGTCTCTCATGGGTTGGGGTCTACTTGAATGACTACCACGTGGAAAATTCAATATTCAGGTTCTAGTATGGTTCAGGTTCCCAACTGTTATATCTTGTGGAGATTTTGAGGAGAGAAGGTATGACTCCGGGTATCACGGGGTCAGATGGATGTGACATCAACTATAGCTGCCTCAGTATGTGCCTGGGGTTCAGACATTTTCAGGGTCTTTCTGATCACTGTGGCATACTAGTTTTTTATTGGACCCTTTTCCTCAGAAAGAAGGACTCACAGGTTAAACCTTTATGGGACTCACAAAGAAGAGATGCGATCTAACAAACAATGGGATTGACTACTTTATATTACTTAGGGATACATGTTCAATGAATCGGAAACAGGGTTGGTCCTGTTGGCTAAGTCACTATATTTTCAATTCACCTTACATTGTGTTCCCAAAGAATAGAGCCTCTGACACCATTTTCCTGGGAAGGGAAAGCATCTGCAGGTGAAATATTCCCTATGCAGAGTGAAAACTTCAACTTTTATTTTTCCATCCTGACCGCCAGTATCATCTGATTGCAAAAGAATAATTGCTTGCTAAATTTAGGCAATAAATGCTCACTGCCTCATTCACAGAATTTTGATTTCATTCTTTAGGGGGAAGGGCAGCGTGTGAATATGATCACGTACAATTAATCAGCTATCCTTGGAGCACAGGTTAAGCCATCTTCTCCTCATTTGTGAAACTAGGGTCCCTGCTGGGAGGATTCAGGGATGGGATGCAACAACTTCTATACTTACCAGCAATATGGCTCAAGAAAAAGCCATATTTGGGATGAAACTATACACTGCTCCCTACACAATGTTGCCATTGAATATTAGCCAAAGTTTGGAGTACTCTTAGATATGAAACCTACCAAATGCCCTGCTGGTGCCATCTTATACAGGTCCTACATCCCACCAACATGACTTTATTACCTACCAAGAGGACTACAAAATCTATTGGAACTTTAAAGAATCAATAACTAGCAGCCTCTTCCCACTCCCAATATTAGAACAGACTGAGATATAGACAAGGATTAAAACAGATGGGGGCAAAATATTTGCTTTATTACTGATAAAAGCTCTCTGGATTTTGACCAGGTGGTGGCGCAGTGAATAGAGTGTCTGATTGGGATGCAGAGGACCCAGGTTCAAAACCGTGAGGTCTCTGGCTTGAGTGCGGGCTCATCTGGTTTGATCACAGCTCACCAGCTTGAACCCAAGGTTGCTGGCTCAAGAAAGGGGTCACTTGCTCTGCTGTAGCGCCCAGTCAAGGCACATATGAGAGCAATCAATGTACAACTAAGGTGTCCCAGTGAAGAATTGATACTTCTCATCTCTCTCCCTTCCTGTCTGTCCCTATCTGTCCTCTCTCTGTCACAAAAAAAAAAAAGAAAAAGAAAAAGAAAAGCTCTTTGGAGAAGGTAACTATATTTGTTATGATAAATAATGCTGTTTTGCCCACAAACCAACCCTGAAACCTCAGCGGCTTACTATAACAGAAGTTTATTTCTTGCTCATAAGAAGTCTAATAAGGATGCTCCTGCTTGGCAGGTGGCCTTCAACATGATCATTTAGTAACTTTCCATAAAATGAGTCACTGTCCCCAAGGGCTTTAGAGTATTCGGCTGAAGTCTCTACATCTGGCCAAGAGAAGGGGAAGAGAGTGTGTGGAAAATGACACGGTTGGTCCTAAGAATGAAGATAAAGGAAGTAGAAGGGTTGGGAAGACCTTGGAGCAAGGCCCTTTAGTCAGTCCAATGAAACTGAACCGAAGGAGGCCAGGGGTGCCACGTGGACACCACAGAGAACAGCATTCCATGGTGAACAGCTGGTGCAGAGGCCTGGACAAGAGGGCAGACTGGCACACCCAGGGAACCGCCAGCGGACCAGTGTGGCTGAAGTGCAGGGATCAAGGATGACGTCAAAGGGACAGTGGCGACAGGGTGGAGGGACGTTGAGTGGGGGAGTCAGTTCATGAGGGGCCGGAGAGGCCGTTCTGAAAGACGTTTACCCTGGGAGAGATGGAATGCCACGGGAGGCTTTCCAGCACAGGAGCAATGCCAGCTGGCTCGTGGTCAACAGGGTCACTTGGGCAGCTGTGTCAGGGCAGGAAAAAGGCAAGGGTAGAAGAAAGGATCATGTTTCTAAGTGGCTGATTCTCTGAGAGTTGCCCTCCTGGAGTCTCTCTTTCCCCTCTTCTCTGATTGATGAATTTGAAAGAATTAGGCACGTCCAATCAACCAGCCCTTTCCTCCCCTCTCTCTGGACTCCCCTTGCCCAGAGAGAGAGTGCAGGCTGAGCCTCTCTTTCAGCCGTGCTGGAAGCTTAGTGAAGCAGCTTCTGCCCTGCAAGGGATATTCTGTTATTTTTCAGGAGACCGCCTGCTTAATTCAGGGAGGAAATATTAACATGCCCAAAGTACTTTGTTTTCCCCAACATCCATTTCCTCTACCTTGTGGTCACAGAGCTAAACTAAACCCCCCAACTTCCCCAATCTTCCTTAGAGTTCAGTGAGGCCACGTGATCGAGTTCTAGGGAACAGCATGTGAGTCAAACTGGCACGTAGCATGTCAGGGACTGGCACGTAAACTCCTCTCTTAAAAAAGAACCCTCCTTCTCTTCTTCACCCACTTCTTTTCCTACTTTTTCTTCCCCAACTCATCTCCATGAAGTTGATATTTTGATTAAAAATATAGTTGATATATATTTTTTAATTGTCTTCCTCTGTCTCTCCCTTCCTAGAGAGTAAATTCTGAGAGAGAAGGGACTTTCATCTGTCCGTTACTGCTGTGACTGCCGCACCTGGGTTTGTTCCTGGGGTCGAGTACACACTCCGTAAACCATTCTGGAATGAACGACTGGGTCAGGCATATTAAATTAGTCTTTTGGTGTTTATTTTATGAATAGGTTTTCTTTCTTTATAGTTGCATAAGAACTATAAGAATAAGCCTAGTTTTATGTTTGAACGTACTTAAGTAAATTTATTATAAAAATCATTTAAGCCAACTCTGGGGGCAAGGGCATGTTTTCCTTTAAAAGAGGTTTACATAATTTTTTTTTACACTTTATTCTTTGATAAAGTACCCTATTCTAGTTAGGGTGATAGTAATCTGGAAGAATCTGAATATGGCACAAATATTAGAAATAGAAGGAAACTTGAATGCCATCTAATCTAACGTTTTATCTTAAAATAGGAGAGAATACACTACTCACAAAAATTAAGGGATATTTTATCGCTTCCTATTCATTTTGAAATATCCCCTCATTTTTGTGAGCGGTATAATTCCAGGGCGTCTTTTTCTTTAATTCTTCCCGTTTGCCAAGTTTTCCGGTTCTTATGAGTAAGAATATGATGTCCCTAATCTTTATCACATTTGTATTGACAAATAATTTGAGATTCCCCGAAGAAGGCAATGTGCAGCTGCATAAAGTAAAATTCTGCATAAAAAATTTCTTTACTACACCAGCTCTGAATTTCATTCAGAAATGAGAGAGCTGTTCTAATGAATTTGACAGATAGATACTGTTGGGAAATATTTAATTCTTGGAAAAATTCATAATGTAAGTCTGCCTTGTGTTCTTTTACAAACCTTTCATTTTTGTCCAAAGAAAATATGTAGTTTAGTAACAGTGATAATGTTGTCATTTACTCAATCTGAACAACGGCTTTTACATAATCTGTCCCTCTCTCTCCAGCTATTTGGGGAACGCCGCTATGAATCATTAGAAAGAAATGAACGTTGGAGCTGTGAAGTCTTACTAGAGCATTATATTTTGCCACAGGGATTCTTCGTGGGTGAGACAATGTCACGATGAAATTCATGTGGGAATTCAGTTAGACTGCCTATGTTCCTGGAGGGTGGATTAAACACGCACATGGTGGAGTTTCTTCCAGTCAGATGAAAAGAAAACGTGAGAATTCATTTTTAAAGTCATTAGGTTTTGGGATGAACATATCTAAATAATGAGTGTTGGGAGGGGATAGTCTTCCCCTTGAAAAAAAATGAATGTGGAACATTTGAATATTGTTTCAGCCTGTGACATGACTTTGTTACTTTAATATAACACATCGCAAATCACAAAGTGCCATCCACTTTTTTGCTTTTTATTATTTATTTGTCTAAAAAGGAGTATTTTGTATTTGTCAATTACAGTTGGCATTATCACCTGATAAGTCTAGTACCTGCTTGGCAACATACAGTTGTTACAATATTACTGACTGTATTCCCTATGCTGTACTTTACATCTCTGTGACTATTCAAAGAGGTGAAATTTATTCACAGGAAACACTTCTTTCAATTTCACAGAAGTGAATAATGGGACCCACTATAAATTATTTATTAATGTCTTTCCAGCTATCTACTTTATCCTCATTCTTAGGACCAACACCTCATTTTATCCGGCCCCAAAGAAGGTCTGAGATATACTACTAACCACTGAGATATATATATATATATATATATATAGTTATTAGGATGAGCTTCACTTCATGGTATAAACATATGTAACGTATGTAACATATGTAATATCTTGCAATGGGTAGAATGAAAACAATTCCAGGCAGTGTTTTTGAATAACCAAAAGCATGTCCCTAGAAGTCACTTGCAACATCTTAATTACATACTTTGCTTGTGACATCCATAATTATGTTCTGCTTTTCCTTCCTCGAGCTGAGAAAGGTTTTTGATTCTTCCACAAGCTGTGGGTTTATAGTCATTAAAGATGTAAGAGCACTCTTTGGAGACGTTGGTAAGGAGGGAGTTAATACAGTGTAGTGGGCTGAGCTGTGTTCTCCCACCCACACACCCAAATTCATATATTGCAATCGTTACCCCCAGCAACTGAGAATGTAATTGTATTTGAATAAAGGGCCTTTGAAGAGGTAATTAAGTTAAAATGAGGTTATGAGGCTAGGCCCTAGTCCAGTCAGATAGGTGTCCTTGGAAGAGGAGGAAATTCGGACACAGAGGGAAGAACTTGTGAAGACACAGGGAGAAGGTGGCCACCTAAAAGCCAAGGAGAGAGACCACAGATGAAACCAACCTTGTTGACACCTCGATCTTGGATTTCTGGCCCCCAGAAATGTGAGAAAATAAACTTTGATTGTTTAAGGACATCTAGTTGCTGTTATGGCAGCCCTAGTAAATTAGTATGCACAGCAAAACAATCATGGTTAAAAAAAAAAAAGCCTTCCATTGATCATTAATATATTCAAATAGAAAGAAAGCAATGAATGGGTGGATGACATAGTAGGATGGGAACTATCCATAGGGGTGTGAGGTCTCTATTACCTAGTTTTCTATTTGTTTCCCAATGGGATAGTGTTGTTGCTTAGAGCAGAGATGATAGCTAACTTGTCTCTGATCTTTCTTCTTTTTGCACACAGTAGACGCTTATTCATGTCTCATGAGTTGATCAATAGTTAATTAGGGAGGTGAGTACTCTAGATGTAATATATGATTAAGAGAGCAGGTTATGGAGTTAGATTTGCCAAGGTTGAATCCCAGATCTGCCACTTAATAGTTGTCTGCTCTTGAACAACTTTCTTCACCTTTCTATTGCCTCTGTTTCCTTGTGAGTAAAACAGAGGTGATCATTATGCCTACCTCATCCATTTGCTGTGAGTATTAAACGTGTACGCACATGTAAAAGCACTTAGAACTGATCCCAGGCACATAAAAGGCGCTCGTTAAGTCTTTGCCATTAGTCATTTCAACAATGTCCAGAGTTAAAAGGATGCTCTGCCTTAATAGCCGACATAAAGCAGGACTCCAGGTCTGGGTGATAGTGCTATCGGTTCTTTGGCCAGATTCCAACTTATTTCCTTCCCACAGAAGTGGCCAAACTCTGCCCACTCAGGGAGAAGAACTAGCTTCTTTAACACTAAAAATGGACTTTGCAGGCTGCATAACAAAGAGGAGGTCATTCTGACCTTCACTAGCCCATGTGTGCAGCCCGACACCATTATGTCAATAGGGCTGCTAAGGCGGGTAATGGCTCTGTTTAGATCCCACAGCTAAATATGAGGGTATTAGGGAAGAATTGAGGGGGCAAAGAACATACACGCTCACAAATAAGGGAAGCCAAGCTCTCTCTTTGCTGGACCTCCTTGCAGTCCTGGTGTGTATCTAGGAAAACAATATGCCTGTATACAGTAGGAAATGTAAGCAGTTGTGCTTAATATGCAGACTATAGTCTTGAGTGCAAAGGGGATATAAATTAACAGGTGAATTTAACTGGGGGAAAGCGTATGTGAGAAGGTGAGCTCTTGGTCAGGTTGAATAGATGAAAGGAGATATATATGTATCTTTTTGTCTGACCTTCTGCTGTTGCACTAATGTAGAAATCATAGTGCACATTATAACGAATGATAACTCTGAGCATATGCTATCAATGATGAAAAGAAAGGAGTCCATGGAGGTCCAGGTGTTTCCAAGCCTAGAGACCTCAGACAGTGGCAACACCATGTGGAATCTATAAAAACGCCTTCGGCTGCAGGTAGCAGCATTCCCCTACTAAAGACGGCTTAAAGAACAATGGGCTCAGTCCAGAGATAGGCTCTCCTTAGGTTGGTTAATCCCACAATGCAATGATTGCCATCCAGGGCTCAGTCGACCATTTTCGTCAACCTCTCTGTCCTGTCATCTTCAGGGTGTCATCAGTGTCTCCTCCCACAGTCAGAGATAGTGGCAGAAGTTTCAGGCACCACATGCAAACACTATAACATCTCCCCGCAATTGGGACAAGGTTACTTTCTATAAACCCTTCTTAAATAGGAAGACAAATCTTCCTCACATGGCCACGCATGCTGCTGTCCCCAAGAAGACTTCGGATCCCGTTGACCTGGGTGGGGTCGTATAACCATGGTCGTACCCATTCACTGAGAAGGAAAATAGAAATACGATTGATGTAGCCACAGTGACTGAGAAGGGTGAGCCCCCAAATAACAACTAGCTTGCTGTCAATAAGGGGGAACAGGGAAGGAAGTGGCAAGATATAATGTCCATCTCAGTGACTTCACCAAAGTCTAGGGGCATGTCCTGTTCTTTTCTCCAGTCCATTTGGAGTTGGCATCATCCTTTAGCTTTCAGAAGGCCATCTATCTTCTCTTCTCGGGCCTGAACTACTCTGCTGCCCGTTCCTACACTGATCCCCTGTATCTGAAATTGATTGGCATGTTTATAAAACTCTAAGGAACCATATGTGATAACATATTATTATCTCTTACTTGCAATATCTATTATGACAGAAAGAGTGCTTCTACCTATAGTTTCACTGCTACTCAGAACAGTGCTGTGAGAAGACAAGGGCTCAGGTATGTCCAAAGGTGTCTGTCCGGTGTCCAATAGCTTTCAGTTGTAACATCTGTGTGCAGTTGGGGTCTTCTGACTCTGCCCAGGGCTCTTGAGGTTAACGCCCCTCTTACTTTTCAGGACAGTGCTGGCAACATCACGGTCACTCAACACGTGTGTGTTCAATAAATGGGTTCATACTTAAAATCTGGGAAAATGGGCATTCCATTTCTATAATCTTTTAGGAATTTGAGGCAATATTTATATTATAACCAAATAGCCACTGGAGGGCGCCATGATTCCACAAAAGAAGACTTTATTTTTTTACCCCCCAGAAAGAAAGAACAGCTTGATCCTGTTATAAAATCCCCAGTGACACGAAGGTAGCCATTGTTGCATAATATTTACTGACTTCCCCAGGTTTTAGGGATTACAACTATAAAAAGCTGGTGCTTTGTGTATTTAGCGTTAACATTTACCAAACATTTCTGCTGAACTGACAAACTGACATAGCCATTTTTTTTCTGTGACATTTTCCCTTATTTAGAATTTCCATTTCTTTTTTTTACAATGTAAAGATGGTGGGATTTTGTTAATAGGAAAGATTCTTTCCTCCACTTTGTTTTCCCCCTGTTGTTCTATTCCCAAGGAGGAGACATCGGTAACTTCCTGTGGGCATAATTTGAGAGACATTTAGAACTCAAACTCTCTTTTTACCTGAGCCATCCTTGCAAATTTGTTCCCACATATTTTATCATTAGCTCTTTATTCCTTTTCGTTAAGCATGTGTCCCCACTTTGGGGGCCCGAGCTCCAGAATGGCATTTCCCAAATTGGTGTGTTCCTCAAAATTGGAATGACAGGAAACATGCCTTAGACAAGGGGGGTTCCCCATCAAGTCGGTTCAGGAAATGCTGCAAACCATGCCTCCATTTGGAGCTGCAAAACCACATTAGAGAAGTTCAACAGCAGAGTTGGGGTTGCTTTGTTCAACAGACTGTTTGCAACGTGTTTGACCAGAGGTCAGCAAGCTTCTGTAAAGGGCCACATAAGGAAATATTTTAGGATTCGTGGGTCACCCAGGTCTCTGTTGTAACTTCTCAGATCTGCCATTGTGACATGAGAGAAGCCACGGACCATATGTAGACAAATGAGCGTCCCTGTGCTCCAGTGAAACTCAGTTTATAGATATTGAAATTTGAATTTTGTATAATTTTCACATGCCATCAGAGTTTCCTGACATGTTTTCCTCCAAATCCTTAAAAATCTAAAAACTCTCATCTGTATGAGATTTTTATTTGCGTTCACTTAATTTTATTTTATTTATTTTTATTGATTTTTATTTAGAGAGGAGAGAGAGAGAGTGAGAGAGAGAGAAAGGGGGAGGAGCTGGAAGCATCAACTCCCATATGTGCCTTGACCAGACAAGTGCAGGGTTTTGAACTGGATACCTCAGTGTTCCAGGTCAACGCTTTATCCACGGCGCCCCCACAGGTCAGGCTCATCTGCATGAGTTTTGATGGAGCTTGTTACATGCACTAAAATAAGCAGTAGACCAGATTTGGCCAATGGGCCACCGTTTGCCAACCCCTGCATTAAACCACAAGCCCTTGCTCATGGTCCTTTTTATTTTTCACATGGTATCTATTAGGATTGAGGGGATTACAAGAATGCACTTTGGGAAAGGGAGGTATCTAACTTCTGTGAATAGGTTTTTCAACCTAACAGCCTGCTTGCTGACTTCAGGTATCAATGGGGGGAGGGGAAGAGAAACATGAAAGAACAAGGATTCTTTGGGTGGGAGGTCCTAAGGGAGGACAAGCAACATGCTCTCTCTAACTGTCCATGCCACTATCTCACTCAGTGCTGGCCCCAGTGCAGGGTATGCGGAGAGGCTTCGCTGAGTCATGCCACTTCTCAGCCATGGCTCGAGAGCCCGTGGGACCTCTCCCTCTTCACCTTCCCATTCAAGGGCAACAGAAACAACGCTGCATTGTGAGATTGCGGAGCCTCCAGAGATAGAAGCTTTGAGAAACATTCTGCTTGTTTTCAATGTTTAATGTTGAAAACAATGCTGTAATCCACTGGTCTCATTCAATCGCGAGGTTGCAGCTTGATCCTGAGGTCTCCCGTTTGAGCCCTGATCAGGGGCATGTATGAGAAACAAACAATGGTACAAACTAAGTGGAATAATAAGTTGATGCTTCTCTCTCTCTCTCTCTCTCAATAAAAAGGAATCAAGTAATTCTTTAGGAAGGAGAAACAAAACATTCTCATGTTGAGTAGTAGGAAAATGGCCAAAAATCACAATAAAAAGATTCATGTTTAATTTTAAAGGAGAAAGTTTGGCATGAGATTCATGATGGGTTAGAGACTGAGCGTGCGTACATCTTGAAGTAAATTTCTCCCTAAACTCAGCAATATTCTTGGCTTCCTTTGAGTTATCTATTCAGGTTAGAATCGACCTAAGTTATGAAATTTAAATCTTTAATTGTTTATGTATTTATTTCACCTTTTAGGTATAACCTTTTTGTTGCAATATTTGCCATTCCGTTCTTTTTGGCATTTATAAATGTAATTATAATTCTGGTGCCTTTACAAGAACTACTTAGCTTATGTAGCCATGAGTCATTTAGTACATTCTTCTAATTTCTATGATCTCAAAGCTTCTTATCTCCTAAAATTCCACAATTCTAAGGTTTCTAATTTGTGCAGTAGTCCAGAAGTCCCAAGAAGAAAACTAAAGGGAATGAATGAATTTGTTCAGAAAAGCATTTCAGAAACAAGAATCCCAACATTAATATTTATTTTGCACTAAACTAAACGTGACTTTAGATTTAGGGATGGTTCACTGCTCCTATAATTAAGCTAATATTACAGAATTACGGAATCATGATTCTGCAAATGAAGAGAAATGGAGATACTGAATCAAATTTAGAGTTAATGAGCCTCTTCAGGCTTCATCCTGTTAAACAATATATTCCATTATTATAAATGTTTATAACAGTTCTAAGTCAGATAAGGTGCACTACGTTGATGAACGCGCTTGGGCCAATAGCCTGTAGTTTCTCAGTTACTTTGAGGAACTTTATCCTAGAGATGACATTTACTCCATGTCTTTGGGCACCTGTAGGTGATTTTTAATTGTGACATGAAGCACTGTATAATGGTTGAATGGCTGAAGGTTGTCCCAAGATGATCAGAGCTGTCAAAATCCATTTTCATACAACAGATTGAAAACATAATAATAATAATAAAGTAACTCCCTTAATTCAAACTTGTTATGCTGAGATTCAAGGGAGCCTAATAGATTGCAACTGTTTCCCATTTGAATTCAGAACCAACTGAGAGATAAAGCAAAGGGATGACAGGGGTCCTTCTCAGCATGCCCTTGAGCTGAGTAAAGCTGAATTTGGTACATGGTTTGGTCCCTGGCAAACATGGACTTTGGGATACTGAATTTCAGCGTTCTTCTGACTTTCCCATCCTGTCACTGGCAGGACTGACTGCTCTATTTATTTATAAACAAACTGTAATTTAAACACTCAGCAGTAATCTAATTTATAAATATTCCTTCATCTTTTATCTTGATAACAAGAAGAATTCAGTGTCTTTCACTCTCCACATTTTATGTCACTGGCTTAAAGCCTTTAAATCTTTTAAATGTCCTCTACTAACCATGTTTATGTATGCTGGTTTTATTCTAAGTCAAGGATTAGCAAAAATGTCAAGCTTTACAAAGTTTAATTTTATAGTATCATCTATAGTTACACATGGAACCAGGAATATCACAAAAAGGGTAGCATCCTGGACTTATGTTGCACACATTCTTTTGTGTGTGTGTGTGTGTGTGTGTGTGTGTGTGTGACAGAGACATAGAGAGGGACAGATAGGGACAGACAGACAGGAAGGGAGAGAGATGAGAAGCATCAATTCTTCATGCAGCACCTTAGCTGTTCATTGATTGCCTTCTCATATTTGCCTTGACCAGGGGGGCTACAGCAGACCGAGTGACCCCTTGTTCAAACCAGCAACCTTGGGCTCAAGCTAGTGAGCCTTGCTCAAACCAGGTGAGCTTGACTCAAACTGGCGACCTCAGGGTTTCGAACCGGGGTCCTCTGTCTCTCAGTCCAATGCTCTATCTACTGCGCCACCCCCTGGTCAGGCACACACATTCTTACCAAAAGAAAGATCCCAATGTTCACTCTACAATGTGTTTCTAATTTCTTCCAGGGAGCACACAATTGAAATTTTTAAAAAAATCCAGTCTTAGCTCTCTGCTGTTGTATTCTGATACATCCTAAACCCAAGTTCATGTTTCTATTGAGCATAATAGGGTCTGGCGTCATGCCAGAATTACAGACAAGGTGCCCTGGTGTGGCAGTAACCTTGATCTCCTCCCATCCCCTTTCTCTCTCATGATACAGCCCCAAATGTACATTAATATCAGGGCAGAAACTGTGGCATAGGCATTGTCCTAGAATGTCAAACTTTCCTAGGAAGCCTATTTTTCTTTAACTGCATTTCTGCAATCTTGACGCATGCACTTGAAACATTCTCTTTCCTGGGTGTTATTTCTCACATTCAGTTCTCGTTCTGTTTTCTCTGACATTACAGAAGAAAATCAATGGAACAAAATAAATTAAGAGCCCAAGTACTTGGTCATCTTAACTGTTCAGCAAATCTAATTGATACCATCGGGAGACCAGGAGGGGCTTGCTGATAACTTCTTTAAAGCAAACTGCTTATTGTTTGTTTTCTTTTGTGTTCTATTTATCATAAAGAACCTTACACTGTTATGGTGCAGTGTAAATAAGAAACATAATAGCAAATATGATAATTAAAGGTTTGTGGAGGGGAATGGGAAATGACGACTTTATACTTTTCAAATTAAATGGCAATGTTTTGAACCCAAATATTTATAGCACTGACATATTTGGTCTTTTGGTTAAAAAGAAGTAAACTAAAAGTTTCTAGTTTTCATGAACAAATCTGGAGTATTTTAAAACATTAAAAAGAAATTCTTAGGAATATTGTAGAAATGCTCTTTTTGAAGGTGTCTAAAATAGGATTTTTTTATTTGGGGAAGATTAGGGCTGAACCTTAAACATAGTATTTTCTCAGTGCATGTTGTGTGTGTGTGTGTGTGTGTGTGTGTGTGTGTGTGTGTGTGTGTGTGATGGGGGAGAGAGAGAGAGAGCGCACACACACACATTCGCATGCTGAGTTCACAATGCTGGTATACTGGAGACTTTCTATCTAATTTGAGGTCCAAAGCTGTATCAAGGTCTAAAATTGTAATTTTCTAAATGAGTAGTAAAAGAATGATCTTTATGTTTCTGATTCAAAGAAGTTAATTTCTCTTACATTCTCTATTTTTTTTTCCATGTGAAAAATGTGTCAGAACAACTTCTGGAGAAATTTTAAGGTAAATAGCAGCAGGGACCACTTCTCAGTTGCTGAAAATGATCGTTGAGAGGTTCACTTGCACTCATTTACTGTTTTTAGCTTGAAGAAGATGAGCTCCTTGCGGTTGATAGGGGGAGGGGGAGGGTGCAGAAGGCAAGAAACTGGGGGAGCAGCCAGAGCTTTGAACTTGTAAGGACAAGGGCTAGGGCATATCAAATTCGTGTAGATGCTAGTTTAGGCTTTCCAACTGATTTTTAATGTCAAGTTTAACTCGTATATTTCAAGTTCAATGAAGTATTGTTGTAGTCTAAGTATTCCGATCAAGTTGAATATTCCCATCTGGGAAGCTGGCCCTGCTCCTCTTCTGACTGACACCTCGTCATTTTGCCGGTCTAGGTTCAATGCCACTTTCTCCAGAAACCTTACTTGACTTCTAAATTAAGACCCTCCTTTGTTTTTTTCCCTTAGAACCCTGTTGTTTTCAGGTCACTATATGTATAGAAAAAGATGTAAAATCTAGTATGTATATATATTAAGAACTGCTACTTGTTAAAATTTCTCTTCCACATTCAACCGTTCGCATGGGGCAGGCACCGTGTGTGGACACTTCAGCCCAGGATGGCAGGTTGCCTGTCCTATTTCCTGAGTGAGAAAGCCCATCAGGGGTACCTCGCTCTCGCCTGTTAACCTAGCGCGGAGCAAGGTTACAGGGCGCTCCTAGCGTCTTTGTCTTTATTTCCAATGAACCTTTGACTGGCATTACTGCTTACCAGCTTAGGCTAAGAATTTCAGAATTCTTCCTTCGTTGTCAAGGGGATTGATACTTAGAGGAGTTCAGTAGTGGTCTGTTGTGTAAAGAAAAAGAGTTGTTTGGCTATGTAAATATTCCGTATACTTTTAAAGGTTACAGTTGTTTTCTTGCAGCTCCTCCCTCATTTGTCGGGTTTCCCCTGCTGGCGCTGGGTCCCTTCACAGCCGCTGAAACCCACTCCTATTTCAGTTAAGGATGTTTCCACTGTCCATGATCGCACAACACCATATCTTGGGATGTGGGGAGATTAGTAACCATCTGGCACGTGGATGGCCACAGGCAGCTGCTCGGCTCCGGTACCTTCTATGCACAACAGCAGTCGGGCCAGAGCCCTGTCGCCGCTACTCGGCCCTGACGCCACGTGAAGCGCAGGGGAAAGATGAAGCAGATAAATTAGTACTAATTCCTCTCAGCCGGAAGGTCCCCTGCTACTACGACAAATATCATGAAATCCACCTCGCTCCACCACCCCGATGCGAGCATTGTCGCTTCTTCCTGGGAAACAAGACACAGCTGAATAAACAGGCAGACACCGTGGCTCTGCTGTCACCTCTGGTGACCGGTCCCATTTGTCTTTTTCCTTTTACTCCTCCTACATGTCTCAACTCAGTCTCCATTTAGAAGGCGTTGTGCTCTGAATAACAGGCCATCTGACAGACAGCCGTTTCAACAGAAAGAGATGGTTTTCCTGAGGAAACAAGAAACCTGGGTGCCAGTGGGTGATGTTTACGCAGTGGCTCACAGAGCCAGGGCTTTGGGTTGGTGTCTCTGCGGTTCTCGTGGATGTCAGAGGGCTGGACAGGTCCCCGCAGCCTCTGCTCACACGTTCGGGTTCATGGGCAAAGAGCAGGGGCGCTAGCAACAAAGTCTCCCTCTCACTCCCCTGTCTCTTACCAGGAGAGGGAACCCTACTTCAAAGGCTTCCCAGCTCCCTTCACTCCCTCTTTCATTCCATTAGCCAGAGCAAGGTTCCAGGGCTGCTTTCGCTGGGAAACCTTGAGCACTAGGCTGTCCAGTTCTTACACGAGGTAACGGAAAATGGAGAAGGGGGCGGGAAATGGCTTTTGATATCGGTCACATAAGCGTCAATAACAGATCCTAACTTGGTATTCTGCTCAACTCTTTGCAATGCCCTTTATTACAGGACCAGAACTGCATCCTTGCTGGTGACATTTCCCTCATACTTAAGGCGTTTCTCCTCTTCTGTTTGGTGCTGTACCTCCCATTTGAATTTTCCTTAAAAGTATTTGGCATGGAACCAGTTCTAATCACACATTTATGTGGGCTATTAAGCACAGCAGCAAAACCTGTACTATTTGTAAAAGATCACACTTTTCTTTTTCTTTCAAAACTTCCCCCACCCCCACTCAGGTTGCAAGGCATTGTTCTTTTTGTATGAACTTCTCTCTTTCCTGTCATTCTTAGAGTAATAACTGTAGAAGTTTAGACCAGTTTGGAGTACATTCGTTATTTCTGTAAGTGAAGTAAGGTCAGTAACTTCATGATTTGGGGTAGTCAAGAGAAGCATTATGGTTAACTTCTCTGCATTATTATTTTTTTAAAGGTAATATGAGAAAGAAGTCCTCCTCACCCTCAGCCATTCTAAAATACACAGTTTAATCAAAATCAGTCCATGCTGGAATGCTCTCATACACAAGTAGCTCACCACTCAACCACGGTCTCTTGGATTTAATTACCAACTCTTATCACATAATTTGCCCTTAAATTCCTTCCTATCTGTGGCATCTTAAGTCACCAGGCGCTCCTGAAGAGCAAGTGGATTCATACTTCATTTCACCAAGAAATAGAAGAAAACATGGACCGATGTTCTTGGTAATTCAGTATGTAATACTATAAAGTTACCTGACGTGCTAGCCTTCCACATGAAAGAAAGAGAGTCTGTATAATCTTCCTATAATCGTGCTTAGGCACAGAAATTGATTGACCTGAACAGTTTAAAGTGGTTTTATCCATGTGTGTATAATTAATAATAAATGAATTCTGCTGGCTGAACAGTGTTTGAAGTTCATTTATTTGATAGTCTTGATTTGACCTCTTTGAAAATGCCCTGCCGTTTCGCCTTTTGTTTGTGTCTTTGATTAGGCTCAGCAATCACTCACACAGAGAAACTTCTATGAGTCACTCAGTGACACTTTCTCTTTTGCATACAAATGTTCTCATTTATTTATTTTTGCTGTCATCCAATGTCCATAGGACACGATCCACAAATATGAAGACTGTGCTTTTCCAAACAAAGGTCAGTGTTTAAATGAAATATATAGCGAAGTTAACCTGACACATATGTATTAAATGGTCTGTATAATTGTTATTGTGCTGTATAGTAATTGGGCATAAATGGCAAACTACTCATGTCACAGCAATGGAGAATATGTCTATACAGACAGACCCAGCCTTTTTTGTCATCAGCAGTGGGAAGAAGTGGAAAGTGGGAGGCAAAGGAATGGAGATACAGGTTTTGGAAAGCCTCTCCCCTGCCCTATGAAGACTGAACGTGGATCTGTTTTCTCCTAGTTTTGTCAGACCTGATCTTAAGGAAGGGGGCTAACATCCTAGTGTCTTTTCTATGTTGATTTCCCCAGGATTTAGGTGGACTAGTATGTCAATCTGCATGGGCTTCTGAAGCCCTTGGATGGGGGTGTCCCATGTTGATTATTTTAGAAAGAAAAGAAGTTGATTAAATGACTAAAATATCCAACAACTCTCAATAGAACAAGTAGGAAAGAAAACTTTCTCCAAATATAATTATATAGTATATTTATATGTTATATAAAATATATTTATGTAAGAATAATTATATAAATATATCATATTACTATAATAGAAATATATAATATATAGTATATAATGATATATGTTATATATGATATATATTATAAGATATATCAAATTAAGATTTTTATCATAACTGCTTCCTCTCCTAGGACAGCAACGATCTGAATCCTGAATGTTCAGTTCTTGGTTTGTTAAAGGATTTAAAAATACTAACTTCCTTCAAGCCCATTGCTTACCATAAGAACCCTGTTTTGAACAAAAATCAGTTTTTAAATTCTCTCTCCATCCTGAATGTAATAATCATAACGTCTTCTACCCACTGTCAGCAGGCAGCTGGATACCTCCAACCTGAGCTCCAGAGAAAGTCGTGTACATGGAACACAGAGAGAAAAACTCATGACTAATTTTAAAGATAAATACCTCAGTACACAAGGTGCTCAAAAGTGAACAAAACAAAACAATCTCTGCTTCCCGGGGGTTATAGCGTAGTGAGGGAGGGACATACCACAAATACACACATAATGCCCATTTGTGGGTAGTGCTGAGCAGAAAACAGCTGGTAGAAAGAAGGGTTGATACTGGTGGGAAATATAGTTAGACAGGGGCATAGGAGAGGTCCCTGTGAGAAAGCAACACAGACCTGAGAACGAATAGACGTTAGTCAAGGAAAACCTAGTGGATGAAATATAACAGATAATCCAAACAGAAAAAGAAAAAGAAAAGAGAAAAACACAGTGGGGAGAGCATTGCAGGACAAGGGAACAGCATGTGGCTGGCTCTGAGGTAAGAGGGGTAAGGAAAGGCTTCCTTCCCATCTCATTCAGGACAGTAGTCAATCTTATCAGCTCCAACACTCTGCCATGGATAATCCCTCATTACCTTTCTGACCTAATGCTATGGTGTCCTTTTATCTATCTGACCTCATGCCCTACTTTTTTCCTTTTTTATTCCCTCTGGAATAGCCACACTTGTCCCCTCAAGTCGTTGCTCAAGCACGCCAGGCAAGTTTCAATCTACCACAGGGTCTTTGCACCTGCCCTTTTCCCTGGCTGAAGATCCTTCCGCCAGGTACGGCAGAAATCATTTCTCACATTCTTCCAGTTTGTAATCAGAATGCTAGCTTTCTGCATAACACCTGACTCGGCTGCTTTATCTAAAACTTCAGTTCCTCCTATTCTAACATTTTATGCCACTGTTCCCTGATTTTAATTTTCTTCTTAGCGCTTATTATCTAATGAACCATATATTTTATTCACGTATCTGATTTATTGCCCCCCCCCTATGTAATGTAATATAAGCTGTGAGAGCACGGATTTCTGTCAGTTACATTTGCTACTGTATTTTCGTGATGAGAATAACACATAGTAGAGCATTAAGTAAATATTTGTTAGGTGAATAAATGAATGGGTAACACTCTGTTGTCTTGCCTGCCTTGTGGTGTTTGCTCTCCGTCAGCCACCCTCCTGTCTGCTGTCCTCTTAAGGGCCTGTCCGCTGTCCTCTTGGCCTCTTCTCAGTCTCTTTGCCTCCTATCTCTTTATTATCTGAGACATCTCCTGAGATTGTAGCTGGTGTTGCAAGTTTTATTCCTTCCTTCATGCCTTTAAGGCCCATTTGTGGGGTACCTACGAACCAGGTACTGCCCTGTGGGCACTGGAGTTATGGTGACAAGAAAGACAAGATGCCTGGCTTACGGAGCTTAGATCTGAAGCAACATGTTCTTCTCCAGAGATTCTTTCCTGTGACAAATCCAGCATCTCTGACTGTCCATGGCCTCCACCTGCCACAGGTGGACGTCACCAGATGTGGCATGTCGGAGCAGGATGTAGGAGCAAGGCACAAGAGAGAGGAGCTGATCTGCTGCCAACACTCTGGAGAGATGCCCACGAACCTGGGCGGTGTCCGTGGAAGGAGTCAGCTGGGGAGGGAGCAGGGAGGTCAGTTTCTGGCTGTGGAGAAATGTAAGCTGGCTGTCTGCTCCCCCATTACTGCTTAACTTGCTCCTTACATAGAAAGGAGGGTTCTTTTATTGTCAATTTGTTCTTAGAGGAATTAGAATGGCCGCTGAGGAAGAATGGCCTCGTCTGTGTAGGCTATAAAAAGCAACGAAGCATTGTCATTCTGAGTGCCATAAGCACGTGGTTTTACAAAACTTGGTCCAGATGAACATGCTTTCAGAAACACATACTGTATGCGCAAAACCACACACTTCCAAGGTGGCAGATGCCTATAGAAAGCTAACTGGCAAGTCTGACCCTCATGAATGCCTTCCTACAGGGGGTTCTGACATATAGCAACAATTACAATGAATAAAAATGGAGGCATGGTATTGTAAACATTCAAACTATGGAAAACTAGCTGAAAGTACTCTGAGGAGAATAATTAGCATATTATAGTTGATAAGAAAGGATTAGAAAATTCATATATATGTTATTTGGTTAGGCATTACATTTAAACGAGTGTGCAGTATTTTCACTCATAACCAAATCTTAATAGTTGACATCATTTTCATATTTTTTGTTGGACCACATGGAATTCTTACCTAATAAATGCCAGGTGTTTTCCATGGTAATGCAAATTTTAGTATAGTTGTAAATGGAGACTCACAAGTCTTTTCTACGTAATATTTGATCAAATGCTACTCTGCTGACAGTATTATCAATGTGAGCTCCTTCAGGGTAGCTTGCTTGTCCTCCTGCAATTCCAGAGCGTCAGTTGGGGCCCCTCACACACAGAAGAGATTCACTATGAGTAGAATCAATCAAAGAGCTGGCACGGGAACTGGTTGGCTCAGAGCAACACAGTTCACCCAAAGGGTAGTGACAAGCATGGACTCTGGAGCCAGACTGCCTGGGTTCAAATCCCAGCCCGGCCACTTCCTTGACCTTGTACTTTGGCTTGCTGCTGTATAAAATAAGGTTAATGATAGCATCTGCCTCACGGGGCAGAGGTGAGGATTAAATGAACCAGTTAAAACACCTAAAAGCATTTAGAATGGTGTCTGGCACCTAGGAAGGACACAATACTATTTGCTACTATTATGTAAGATAAGCAAGCATATTCAAAAAGAAAGTATAGAATATAGGACTACGACACACTTTTCTATTTTCCCCTTTCATATTCCCCCTCTAGACACATACTCCCAGGACAAATACTTATTTCTTTCCTGGAGATCCTGATGTAGTGTCTGCCCCTTTAAATGAACTCAGTCTGCCCTTGTGAGTCTGAGCTGAGATTATGCAAAAGGCCCCGGCAAGGCCTCTGAACTCTGTCCATGGAATAACTCCAGGTCGTTTTTCATCTGCCAGTATAGTGCTATTCCTTGATCTTGGCGTGACTAGATAATCTTTCAAGATTTAATTTATGTGGCTTTCTCCCTGCATCTTTTTTTATTTTTTTCAATGCCCCGACAACCTCTTTCTATCTCTCTGTCTCCTGCCCCCATTCAAGCTGACCCTGGACTGTCAGTTTTCTGGCTTCGGCGACCATGGAGGCAGGGGCTGGATCAGGGGATGTCGTTAGAATAAAATGCACTAATATTCTTCAAAATGGCCTGATGTGCTTTGCTCATATTCTAAGCTGATAGGATCATGAGGAGGTTTGTAATATTGGCAGAAAGGCTAACTGAATTTGTGAGTGTAGAATGATTTAGAGGGAACACAAGGGAAAAAGTATTTCCTACAAATTTAGTAAAGGTTCTACTGGATTGTGACAGGATTTGCAATCTGAGGGTTTTACCAGTAAAAGACCTGAACATTGTTCCCTGACAAAGTCCCAAACATGTGACGTGACTCCAGAGAGTACCGGCTGCACAGGATGCTGGGAAGCTGGGGCCAGGCACCTCATTAAAGATTTCTACGTGCAAAGCTCAGGCTGAACGTGATAAAGAGCCGGCAGTAAGAAGACACGTGGACAAAGATTATGGGATTTCCAAGTAAGCTATGTGGACAGTAGACCAAAACCCAGAAAGCCCCTATCCTGTGCCTTGGCAATGCAGAAAGCTCGGGAACAGTAGTAAACTGCCTGTGTGGAGAGAAATCCTAAGAAACGACAGGTATACTTTCCCATCTGTCTGGTGGAATGGCTTTCAAAATAGAAATTAATTTGTTGTTGTAAACAAAATAAACAGGTATACTAGTTCTGACAGGTGTTCTGAGCTCCCAGCAGGCCTTACCCTTTCTACTGCTAACAAAATCCTGACCCCCTTAGGAAATTGGTATCCTCTCCACTTAATGGAATTGTTGATCAGGTCTTCCTATAACAAAGGGGAGGGGGCAAAAGACTCAGAGTAGACCAGTTAGGCTCCTCCTTTTAGGACTTTGATTCTTGGAAGGAGTGACGAACCAAAGAACTGTTGGATCAGGTTGACCCTGTTTCAATAGTAATCAGTTCTTGCTACCTAGATCCTGAGCTGTCCTGGCTTCTCCCTCGGTAAATCCAGCTCCTCGGATTTGCCTCTGATTCAGAGAGCTGCTTTAGATGCTTCTGCTACCTTCCTCCTTGGGTTAGAAAGCCTTTTGGTAGGAATACCAAGTTAGAATGAATTCATTTTGTCATGATGCCTAAAACTAACAGTTCTAGTGACTGTTGTACCATCCCACTGTTTACAGTTTTGGATTAAGAAACTGGTGATGAATCACACTTGTACTTGGCCTTGACATGCTTTTTGGCACCTCCTTTTGTTTCACAAATAGACCCTTCTAGTAAGAGGTATCTCGCTCTTTCCCCTTTCTCAGCCTAAGTGACTGAGTCCTTCAACTCCCCATCTCCTAGAACCTGCTTCACAGGGAGGGGGACCAGAGAGGTGGCCAGCAGATCCAAAAACTCCATTAGAAGATGACCTGTCCATCTTTAACATGCCCCAAGATGAGCTTTGTTTCATTAATATTCAGTTTTCATATCAGTGGCTGATACCGAGAACTGGATTAAGTTTTGTCTCAAGAATAAAGTCTTTCAACAATTTATCTTTTCATGGTTTTTTTTAATCTGAGTTGTATCTTCTGTTTGCCATGATAAATTTTACTTTTATCAAAAATTAGTCATCTCAAAATATTAGTGAGTTCACAATCATAATCCAATTTTAATCTTTGTTTCTTATAAAACATTTAATGTTTTGAATCATTCATTAATAAATTGAATTTGTACATATGTTCAATACATATTTTCTTGACTTTGAGTACTTTCATTTCCTCCTTTTTTGAAATTTAATCATCTGAATATTTTAACATATAAGAAAAGATAAAGACTAAAAGATAGTTAATATATTAAAAAATTCTCAACGTTTTTCAGAAAACAAAATAATAAAGCTTAAGAATGTCTTTTCTCTCTAAGTTTACTACTATCAAAACTTTTTGAATTTTTATTTTCTAAAGTCAAATGATTAAATACTAAGAAATGATCTAAGCTCAACATGTAGTAAGGGCTTAATTAAAATATCTATGGAATAACTCAACAAGGCAATTTGATCTGTTTCTCTTCACTATGAACTATCTCACAGGGCATTAAACTATTCTTCTCCATTTGTCCCTTTTTGCACTCATGAGGGATTAACTCATTGATTTCCCTTGTGCTCAGACAGAGCTTCTCTGAAGTGTTCACACAGTGAGATACATTCATTACACAAAGTATTGGTGGACATCTATTATTTGTTGAACTTCAAGCTGGCAGGGAAGTATACACACCATCCCCGCCTCCAAGGAGTTTGATGGCATTAGAGAATAAGCAGATGACAAATGCAATACCAGTAATTGTGGTTCGTGCTATGGACATAGGGACATGCACAAACAGGAATACGTGTGCATCCAAAAGGCATCTGGGGTTAGAAAAGGATTCACAGAAGATGAGCCCAGAAATTTCAAATACATGTGTCAAAAGTCATAAGTTTTCTTGCTCCGCTTGGAGCTAAGAGGAACTCAAACATACTTCTCTCTGTCTTCAAAATACATTTTATCAGATAAGGCTAAGACAGAGCAATTAGGTAGCTTAGCTAAAAGCAGAGCTGTACAACCCCAAAAGCATGACTCATTAAAGAAAAAAAAGAGATAAATTAGACTCCATCAAAGTCAAAAACTTTTGCTCTGCAAAAGAGAATGAAAGACAAGTTATAGACTGGGAGAAAATATTTGTAAATTACATATCTTTAAGATGCTTATATATGAAAGATACAAAGAACTCAAAAGTCATAATAAGAAAATGGCTCCATTTAAAAAAATGGGCAAAAGATTTGAACAGACACTTCAGGAAAAAAGAAATATGGATACCTAATAAGTGCATGGAAAGATGCTCAATATTATTAATCATTTAGATAAGTGCAAATTAAAACACAATGACATATCTTACATATGGATTAGGATGGCTAAAATAAAAAACACACCCCATAATACCAACTTCTAGTAAGGATATAGAGCAACTGGAACTTTCATGCACTGCTGGTAGGATTGTAAAATGCTACAGCCACTTTGCAAACCAGTTTGTCAGTTTCTCATAAAGTTAAACAGACACCCACCACATGACTCAGCAATCTACTTTTACTCAAGAGAATGAAAACTTATATTTACATAAAAGCCTTTACATGAGTGGTTAAAGCATTGATTCATAAGTGCCAAAAGCTGGAGACTATTCAAATGTCCTCCGACCCAAGAATGGCTTAACTGATTGTGCTTCATCTGTACAATGGTGCAATACTCAGCAAGAAAAATAAGCACGCTACTGATATACCCTATGATAGGAAGGAATTCTAACTGCATTTTTCCAAGTAAAAGCAGTCAGTTCCCAAATAATACATAATGTATGAGCTCCTTTATATGACAGTCTCAAGAAGGCACTGGTTCCCAGGGGTTGAAGATGGTTAAAGGGCTCTATATCATGGTTGTCAAAAGTACATGTGTTCTTATAAAAACCATAGATCTGTGCATCACAAAGAATTAATTTTACTGTATATAAATTTTAAAAACTTAAAAATATATAGTCTCTACCTCCGATTCTTTTACCCCAAATTAAAACGCCCTCAGTATTAATAGTGGGTAAACAAGAGTACAGTTGATTTAGTTATATAGATTGTGTACTCTGGCCCAGATTAACACACAAGTTTTATAAATACTACATGAGGCTACATTACTCACATAAAGGAATGCTGTTTGGTTATGAAACATCTCTGCTTTGTAACCAAATACTTACATAGTTTACATGAGATTTTCTGTGGACCTATGCCCCATAAACCTATAGATTCAAGATTTATCATGTGATCATACATAGACCAGGAAGACATTATATAGATGGGGATCCCTCTAAAGACATTATAGAGATGGGGATTCTTCTCCTAGTAAATATTACTGATGTGCTTGCCAGAAGTCAGTCGTTCAAGTGTTTACAAGGCCATTTGACCCAGTTATCTTTTTCACTTCTCCTCTGGACATGCCACTGGCCCAGTGCCCCTGTGAAAGTGACAGAATGGGGTGGTCCTACTGCTACTTCCTTCTTGGAACCAAAACCTTGAGGACTTCTTAAATCGGGGACTCAATCTCACTAAGAGTCTCTCTCTCTCTCTCTCTCTCTCTCTCTCTCTCTCTCTCTCTCTCCCTGGCTTCACTTTTGGGGTTAGAATATTTCCTTACAATGTGAAAGATAGCTATCAACAGTTTGACCTTAAAAATCCCAGTATAAGGAATTATTTTCTGCTTGTTTCTCCTCTCAGAAAACTAGGAAAAACCTTGATGGCCTCTGCTGGGTCTGGCACCACCTCACTATGGTTAAGAAATGCAAGCTCTGGGTCAAGTGAGGAATCAGGAGAGTGAGGTCTCTTATTTAAGAAGAGAGATGGGAAAACTTGCTGGGCAGATGAAAATAATAGCCAAGACTCCACCAAAATATCAGAATCATTCTTATTTTAAACAAAACCTAAGTTCAGTCAGAATACAGGTATTTTGTTAATATAATCTTGAAAGATATTTTATCCATGTTTTACTAGATGTGAGTTTAAAGTAAGACTTTTGTTTTAAAATATCACACGAATTAATATAGAATACTTGTTTTCTAATTTTTTAGGGGGGGGGAAGCTCTACTCCTCCTTAAAACATTCTGCAAATATTTAAAAGATTATTGGAATTTTGTATGAAAACACTTTCAAAATCAGTTTGTGTGTTTTATAGAAGAAAATTATTCTCAATACTTAGTAACAATATGTTAACATTTATTATCTGCAGCTGAATGTTTTTAGCATTAGCATTTGCCTTAACAATAGAAAATTCTGAGCATTATTAAGTATATAGTGACAGAAAAATAATTTCAAAGTCTTTAGCAGTCAGACTGCTACTGAATTAATAAACAATAATATTTTATTCAGCAACTGCAAACTAATACTGGTTGTAGCGACGGTGTACAGTGCCAATAAAGCCTCAGATTGAGAGTATGTTGTTTGGCTGGCATTTAAAAATAGAATTCATGTTTTTTATTTTTGCAAATGCTAAAAAATTTATTTCCATTTTTTTTATAATATACATTTTGATGCTATGACCACTCAATTGTATCTGTCTTCGGCAGTTTTTTTAATATGTAGAAAAGATTATGGGACTTTTATGCAGACAAAAATACGTGATTACAATGAAAAGTGTGGACCTGGATCATTCTATTTGATTGACTGGACCCTAATTATGTCCTAGTTACTGCTTCCTCCTGGCCCTCCTCCTATAGCCTTGGGATAGTCAAGAATCCCTTCAATTGAATTTACTTGAGACTCAAAGGCACCAGGACTGGAAAGGTGGTTCTCAACCTCCAGAAACTTTCACCGTTCATTTAGTATTTTTGCAAATTATCTTGGGAACACTTTCGAGAGAGTTTTTTTTGTTTTCTTCTGTTTGTTAGATTTCACTTTTGCCAACGGTGTTGCTTGGGTTTTGAGGTGAATACAAAGGCCCACAAAAAGAGAAAGTGTGGCTTTGGACAGATCAACCATCACTTCCACCACCTGACTTCTAATTATAAGAGCAATGAAAACATACTCTCCTAAGCACAGCGAAGAAAACATTGTTCTTCTCTAGACTGAAACGGGGGAGAGGGGTAACACTCCTATTAAGAATTTGAAATGTAAAGTAGTACAACCATTATGGAAGAAAGTATGGTGGTTCCTCAAAAAACTAAAAATAGAACTACCATATGACTCAGCAATCCCTCTACTGGGTATATACCCCTAAAACTCAGAAACATTGGTACGTAAAGACACATGCAGCCCCATGTTCATTGCAGCATTGTTCATAGTGGCCAAGACATGGAAACAACAAAAAAGCCCTTCAATAGATGACTGGATAAAGAAGATGTGGTACATATATACTATAGAATACTACTCAGCCATAAGAAACGATGACATCGGATCATTTACAACAAAATGGATGGATCTCGATAACATTATACGGAGTGAAATAAGTAAATCAGAAAAATCTAAGAACTGCATGATTCCATACATAGATGGGACATAAAAAAGAGATTAAGAGACATAGACGTGAGTGTGGTGGTTACTGGGGGAGAGGGGCAGGGGGGGAGGAGACGGAGAGAGAGAGAGGAGGGGAGGAGCACAAAGAAAACCAGATTGAAGGTGACAGAGGACAATTCGACTCTGGGTGATGGGTATGCAACATAATTGAATGCCAAGATAACCTGGAGATGTTTTCTTTGAATATATGTACCCTGCTTTATTAATGTCACCTCCTTAAAATTAATAATAATAAAAAAAGAATTTGAAAGGATGAGTAGGGCTCAGCAGGAGGGCTGGTGAGAGTGAGCAGGAAAAAAATCCCAAGCCCAGGTGACCCTGAGTAAAATGCCAACATTCTGGAACAGGAAGCAGGTCACTGGGAACACAAACCAGAGGCCTTGGGCTATGAAAGAATAAAGGAATTTGGACTTCACTCCAAAAATAATGAGGTCCATTTGAAGTAGAGAAGCAGTACGAACAGGCTGAGTTGGGAAGCGTCAGTTTTTCCGCAGCTAGAGGACAGTGCCGCTGGATGTGATCAGAAGCAGGGGCAATGACAACGGGGCCCCAACGACCTTCCAAGTGAGCAGAGGTGAAAGGCTCGCCCTCATGAAGGAACGGCGAGAATGGGACAGGGAGGAGACAGGTAAGCAGGGTTACTGACTACTGAAGATGGATGGGATGTGAGGATTGAGAGAAAGGGGGGCCTTCTTTCTGCTGCACCCAGGAAGATCTTTGAAAAAAGTTATTATGATGACCACTCACCTTGCTTAAAATGCCATCATTGGCTTCCTGTTGTTTTTGGACAAAAACACAAAAGTTTTCTACTCCCTTTTGCATTTCTAGCACTTAATATATAGTAGACACTTGATAAGCACAAACATTCTCATCTCCTCTTCTCCCTCTCCTATGGATTTATGCCACTGAGCTATTTCCCGCTAAGGGTGGGCAGACATTTTGAAGGTGACAAACTGAGGCTACTGGCAGTAGCAGAGCTGGAAACAGCTCTTGGGGTCACAGTGACAACCCTTAAACACATCTTGTCCAAAAAGATAATAAACATAAATTGTAATACAAATATAAAGATTATGATTACACTCTTTGGCACATTTTATACTTGCTGAGTTGGTCCTCTGTCTTTGGTAGAATATCAATAAATGTTTTTAGGGTCAGAGATATTAGTATTATAATCTCAGCATGACTGCAAGCTAAGACTGTTTATTATTTAAAAAAAAAAAACCTTGCTCATATCAACAAAACCCAGGGGTTCGTTACAGTGTAAAAGTTTGGCAAGACCATTTGATTTATTTCTGCAAATGCTTGCCTCGAGGTCCTTTTCTGAACATAGTTAACCCATTTGGGATAAACATTCTTAAAATAAAATGATCTTACATCAAATAAATATTGACATGCTTTCTAAGGTCATTTGACACCAGACTAGAATATTAACAGAAAGCTATAGTTGATGCATTTTTCCATCAACAGCTGGAATAAAATTCACTGCATTTATTTTATAAGATAAATCTGAAGTATTAAAAAGTCACTTTGAGTTTCGGTAGTGCCTGTCATACCCTAAATGGCTAGCAATAAGTATACAGGTTATTCACATACAATGCGTGTACTGTGTTTTTCATATCCCTTTTTTTTTCTGTAATGCTCAGAAATCAGACAGTCTGGGACGATAAGACAAGATGCTTTCAAGCTATTATTTATCTCTGCGTTTTTCATTTTTCTCTTTTCTAGATTATGCTTTATAGGTAATAAAGGAAACAATGAGAAAGGGAACTGGGTCTGGGAAGATAATGTGAGAGAGGAAAAAAAGCTTCTATTATTGAGATAGATAAGAGATTTTCAACCTTTCCATTTTACGGCGCACATAAACTAATTACTAAAATTCTGCTGCACTCCTAAAAATATTTTTTTCTGCTGATATAACAAAATATAGGTTTAATTTTGATTGAGTTAAAAAAATGATAGTAACTACTGGCCCTTTTTGCTCCATAGTGACTTTTTCAATAGAATTTTTGGTACCAAGAATTAACAAACCAGACACAAACATATTATGTAACATGACCAATAAGATACAACTCTATTACGTAACTTATATATTTATGGTCAAGCCAGGGCATTCACACTGGACGGTTACTGTTGTGTTGGCTGTTGTCAAGTTTTTATTTGACAATTGAAGGGAAAGGTCAGTGACTAAACAGTCAGGTATTGCATGTTTAAAAATTCTCGCAGCACACCAGTTGAAAATTACTGAGATAGATGATGAATTTACAGAAGCAGGACAAAAGGCCCAGTCATTCTTCTAATGGATATTTTTGTTCCACATCAAAGCACAAATATGGTTTGTGTGTGAAGGGGTATTCATTATGATGAGAAATCTTTCTTCTGGGGAGCCAAATAACAGGGCTCATATCTCATCTCACTAGAAAGGTAGACACATAATTTGTTTATTTGACAAGAGAATTGGTGATGTCACCATATCCCACAGCGAAGTCCCCTAATTCCTGGGTCTCAAGAAACAGTTCCAAATTTCTCATTCACATCAGAGCAGGGTTTTGGTGAAAACTGATTTTAAGAAATTACTGTTTCCCAAGGTTGTAGTGTGTGTGTGTGTGTGTGTGTGTGTGTGTTAGAAGAGAGGCTACTCAGTGAAAAAGAAGTAACATGCAATTGCAGGAGAAAGGAAAATGTGAGTTTTGCAACTCAGTTTTTAAAAATAAAATCATAAGGTGGTATCGTCTTAAAATGAAGGACTCTATATTTCCAGGTCTATCCATGAGTGCTCTCTCTCTCCAACCACCTTGGGGTCGGTCTGTTTTGTTATTGTTGTTGTCCTTGCACTCGCTGTTCCTTTCTATCACTCCCTCTCTTCTTCCTAAAGGAGTATCCAAAAGCCCAAATATCAAGTTAAGGAAGATTGTCATAGTCAAGGTGGGTCATAAGGTTTCAAGTAAGAATGTCATGTGAAGATGATATAATAAATAACATGCAAAATTTTAGATGGTGTGGTAGGCAGAATTGCTCACCCAGAAGTGACCATGTCCTAATACTGGAAACCTGTGGTATGTGATATGATTTGACAAAAAGGACTCTGCCAGTATAATTAAAGATAAGTTGAGCTAAAGAGTTCAATCCTGAACCATCTAGGACCTAGATTCTAGGTGGGCACAGCAGAGAACCCCCTCTGGCTGGAGTCACAGAGATGCAACAGAAGAAATCAGAGAGATGAGAAATGTGAGAGACTCAGCCCCATGAGTCTGTTGAAGAGGGGGCCACATGCAAGATCTGAGAATGACTATGGGAAGCCTCTTAGGACACATGTCAGCCCCCGGATGACGACTAACACAGACATGAAGACTTCAGTCCTACAACCATAAGGAATTGAAGTGAACCAACAAGTTAACGAAGACTGGAGAAGGATTCCTCCTCACAGCCTGCATCAAAGAATGCAGCCCTGCTGAGCCCCTAATTTTAACCTCGTGAAACCCCAGACACAGTCCCCATTAAAACCCACCCAGACTTCTGACCTACAGAAGTTGTGAAATTTAAGAAAAAATTGTGTTGTTTTAAGTTGCTAAATTTGTAGTAATTGGTTATGGCAACAATACAAACTGACCCATATGGATATAAATTCTAATGGAAGCTTTGTTCTGTTTTTACTATTAAAGCTTTGACAGTAGAAAAATTTGCAAGTAAACCAATTTAGAGTGGCTTTTCCTCAACACTTACCTTCTTTCATCAGGCAGGGGGTTCAGTTGGGACAAGAGAGGCCACTGCAGGTATGCCAAGCAGGAAGGATTTAACGCAAGAGTTGAGGAAGCAGAAATAAGAAGAACTGCCTCTCAGGAAATGTGAGAACTGGAAGGACCACAGGGAACCACCCTTGTCCACAGCAATCTATGGAGCCAAAATGATCTGTTCTCAGAAAATGACTGGGAGTGGTTGGCAAAACTCCATTTCTGTTGTCAGCGAGAGGGCGCCTACCTTGCTCTGCAGGAAAATAATAACAGCTTCTGCCTCTCTTCTGCTTTCTAAAGCTTGTGCCCCTCATGGGTGGACTCTAACCCAGACCCCACGACACAGAGGAAAGCATGGGAGGAAAACGGCCCTGGGTGGCTGGCACACTTCTACAGCTCATTGTTTCCATCGCATCCGTGCCCACGTGTGGAAAAATAAAGAAAACAGAAGGAAGGAAGGAACACTTAATGATAGTAGATTTAGACATTTACACAGTGAAATTGTGAAAGAGCTTCAACTCTTCCTTGCAAGTTCCATTCTACCTAGACGAGTGCCTTCCCTCTAGATGTCAGGATATGTTTCCACACCCACCAATACAGAGTCATGGATTCCTAGAGCCTCTCTGCTTCAATTATCTCCTTTTACATCTAAGGAACAACAACAACAAAAATCTGTAAAGGTCATATTGAATAGCCTTGGTCAAGATAGGTAGTTAGTGACTAACCAAGGTCAAGTTCTTTTGAAATCTGTCTAGTCTCCCCACTTATTGTTAAGGTCTATGAAGCGTCTGGGATATTACGTGACTTGCAGGCTGAATTAGCCTGTTACTGTTTATGGAAGCTGGCAGAAGACACAAGGCTCTTGAGTCAGGGACAAAGGACTTTAGTACTCAGGGCACAGCAGTGGCTGGAGTGTTATGATTGTATTACTTTCCTTTGATTCACAAATCTTATAGATATGATACAGTAGATTTGCATCACAGACAAGAACAATGAGTTTGAGGAATTTACTGTTTTGTTTTTTTCTAGCAAGTGGAAGCAAGCCTGATCTTTGTCCAGTGAGTCATGTTACCTCAATCCTCAAGGTTGCTCACTGCAGATACAACCGTGAGAAATGACCCTGTAAAAGGGCCTTACATTCCTGACACACTCACAGAAATGTGTAGCTGAAGGTCTAGGGCAAATCGCCTGTCCCAGCACCCACCAATGTAGGGAGTACTGAGAGGACAAACAGGTAACTCTTCACACTCCTAATTTAAAATGTTTAATATTTTGCTACATGCAAAATAATATATAATATATATGTAAACATTCTTTTTCTGAAATGTAGCCACAATTCTGAGTATTGTTATAGTTTGTTCATTTTCACTACCATTTAACATTGCATTGTAAATATGTAACAATTTATTAATCTGTTTTCCTGTTGATGAACATTTTAGCTTGTTTGCAGTATTTTTTTTTTTTATCAAACCACCATTCTTGCATACATTTCCTGATACATAAGTGCATACCTTTCTTTACAGTATTTGACTAGGTATGAAATCACCAGATTATTAATGAGGCTAAAAGTAACTACATACATTTATTAACAATTTGCATTTCTTGTCCGGGAATTGCCTGTTCATCTCTTTCACCCACATTTCTATTGGGTTGCTTCTCTTTGAAAATTTATATTTAAGGGTTCATGATTTTATCTCTGATTCGTGGTTAAAATGAAATCTCTCAGTAATAGAAAGAAACATTCTTCATCCACCTCCTGCTGCCAAAAGGGATATCTATTAAAACCTATTAATTTCAAACATGATTTTAATAGAAACATGATCAAAGCATTTTCTTTAAAATCAGAAACCGGGCAACAACCTCTATCATGGCTTCTCTTCAACATCATACTGGACATCGTACCCAGCTCATTAAGGCAAAAAAAAAAAGAAAAGATGTAAGAATCTGGAAAGGTAGAAAGAAAAGAGTGAGTAATCACAGATGATATAATTGTCTACTGAGGACAGCCAAAATTATTCACAGAAAAACATTAGATGTGGTAAAAGCATGTATCAGTTGTGTGGTTATGTTTGTGAAATGTTTTTCTGCAACTAATGAGATGACGATGAACTACTTAATGTGATCAGTTGTATTCCTATGTTTTTGTTTTGTTTTGTTAAAGTATTAGACCACTTCTGTCTGCATTTGTTGCCTTCTATTGTGACCTAATGCTTTTCGATATACTTCTTGTTGAAAGTGGTATGGCCACTGATCCAGGGACTCACTGGCCCAGGGTCACTTTGACCCAGGTTGGACCTGAACCTCTGGCTGAACTCCTTGGACTGGCAGCTGGAAAAGACCTAGCCACAAGGGCAGTGCTCCTGCTGGTTCCGGCCCTCCGACCAATACCTGCTACTTGTGAGCTTACTCTTTAACAAGACAGGTGTAGTTTCTGCCTTTCTTTTCTTTTTCTCCCCAGGGTGAGGGAGGCGGTGGTGGTAGAGATTTTACTTGCTTCTGTAAGAGTAGCAGCGCAATATTATGTTGCATGCAAGATCTAGTTGTTTTGTACTGAATTTTTTTTAACATTGATTTTCATTTTGAACAAGTTTATTTATTTTTTTAAAATTCATCCTAACAGCTTTCAAACATCCTGTCTTGTGAAATATCAAAAATCAAGCTTTGCTCAAACTGCCAGCTTCCTGTTTAATAGAGCCTGGATTTTATTCAGGGTTGAAATGTGTCCAGCTGAAAAACTGGGCTTGCCAGTCTTCCTGGCAGCTACACCTGCTTGAGTGACGTCATTCTGGTCAGTGATCAGAATCCAGTCATTTGAATGACCTTTCAGGAAGCCTGTTGACAGAGGTTGACTCAGCTTCTGTGGGTTCTTGTGTCTTTTTCCTTTTCCTCAATTTTCCTGCCTAAAAGGTGTTTGATGGTGATTTCCCTTGAGAACCTTGCAAAAAGAATCCCCAGAACTTTGTCAGTAAAGTTCTTGAGCCACTGGACCTGTCCTGGACCCCTTGTAACACGAGAGAAAAATGAACAATCCTGTTGAATCCACTATCACTTGGGGTGTCAGTTACATGCAGCTGAATGGGTTCCCAACTGATATATTTTGTATCTGATTTTGATATAATTTTTAATATTTGTCTTAACGTTATTTGTCTTAACGTCTCTAAGTAGTAGGCTTTAGGGAAAAAATCACAGTAACAAGCCACATTTACTTTATATGTTTGGTAATTTAAAGTGTTTTTGCTTTATCATGGTTAATTATGAAAGCAGCTGGAGATTAGATGTATCTACACCTGTTATTTCAAGAAATCCTTATTGAAGTTACAATTTGATCCTATTCTAAGAAAAATTAAACTATAACTTGTCAATACTTATGATATGAAATATTCATCATGATTGACATATTTTACACTCCCAGGTAGGAAATTATCTAATTCCGTTTTTAGTATTGCCTTGTTATATTCTCCAAGTACAAACATTAGTGCATTTATCATATTGAGCGTGTTTTAAAGGCATTGAAGGTTATCTATACACTATTCTTCCACTAGTTCCCAAGTAGGAAAGTAATGGGATTGATGACACCTTTAACTTTTTCCATTTATTTTAACTTCTTTTTTTGGACATTTGGTAACTATAGTCATCCAGATGGCTGTACTGGATAAAAATCACATTCTATGTTCAAAATTAAAAGTAAATAACTTTTCAGGTTTGGAAGAAAGGGCAGTTTTGACTTTATTATATAACCTTCACTGTCAATATTTTAATCAATTTTAAAAAACTCACTCCATCTGAAGCTCCACACTCAGACAGAATTATAATAATGATTGTTCCTAAAGGGGAGGGAAGAAATGAATGGGAGAGGACAGGCGCAAGAAGTGGTAGCACTGACCATTCTGAGTTGAGCCTTTACCGTATAACCTCTAACCAGCCAGTCTGAGCTAAATGTGCCACGTTAGTGCTCCCAGAGTCCCAAGTGCTCAAAAACAATACGTCACCGAGAATTTCAGAGGACCCCTTGCAGACTATCGGAGGCCTGGGCTCTCAAGAAGCAGGGAGCAGGACTAATAAAAGAGAAGGGACTGAAGAACCAGCAGAAGCTGCAGATCCGCTAGAGCCAGAGCCAGAGGGAAGTCCAGACTCCCAGTCTTGTGTGTGCTAAGAGTTTTGCACAGAGCACCAGCTCACTTTTCCCAGTTGGCCTGGGAACAAGGGGCTTAGTAACTGCAGACCAGGGATGTCAAACGTTAGGAATGTTCTGCAGCCCCTTCACGTTTCTCCTACTTGCTATTCTTATTTCACGATAAAATACAGTGGAGAAAGACTTAAAAACCAACAAATGCTTGAAGGTGGGCTTGCTGTTAGGAATTCTCTTGTAGTCCTTTTCTTACTTACTTTTTACCGCTCCACTAAGAAACAAAGGTGATGCAGGTAATTATCCTTACCATCTTTCTCTGGGTGACAAGATTTTGTTTTAACCTCGCTTTCACATTGAGGATGTTGTCCTTTGTGGGTCCCAGCTTTATGCAAGAGTCTCAACCCTTCTTGGTCACATGGGCAGTCTCCAATGCACATGTTATTCACTAGAATCCCAAGCTCTAGATCACTGGGGGTTTGCAGATGGAGTCAGCCAAATGCCAGCTTCAGAGCTTCCTTCCTGTCTTAATCCTTACTTCCCTTATTCCTCCTAGTCTTCTTGACTCTCTATTCGTCTCCTGTTTTTTTTGTTTGCTTTTGTTTTATTTTATCCAGAATCTTGTGCATGCTGTCCTTATTGAGTTTCTCCAGACATCTTGCCAGAAATAAAAGCCTGGACTTGATTGAGGAAATGAGCTTGACAGAATAATGATGTGCTTTTCATTGCTGACTTCTTTATTGTTGCTGGCTTCTTTTGCTTAACATTATTGTGCGTTCATCCATATTGTTATGTAATGCTGTAGTCTGTCCATTCTCATTGGTGTGTAATATTTTGTGTTATGAATAAGTCATGATGCATTTATCTATTCTGCTGAGGGACACATGGATTGTTTCTAGTTTGGGGGTTATGGCAAATAGTACTACCAAAAATATCTTTTTACATGCATTTTAGTAAAAACAAGTATGTATTTAATGCATGATGCTAAGTAATTTTCAAAGAGGTAGTCCGAACTTAATGCTCCTCCAGACTGAATGAGAGTTCCCGTTGCTCCACAGTTTTGCTAACACTCGATATTTCCAGTCTTTTTAATTTTAGCCATATGATAGATGTGATATTAGATATATTTTTAAATGTTTTGTTCTGACAACTAAAAGTATATCTATTGTCCCACATCAACTATTTTTTTCTCACCAGAGTTAATCAAAACCTTAAGTTAATATCATTTCTATGGATGTTTTGGTACTTGTACAGGTACCAAATAGTGTATGAAATTGGCTTATTGTTTTACGATTTACATAAACAGTATTTCAATTAGAGTCTCTCCTTAAAATAATGTTTTGGGATTATACATGTTGATACATACAGATTAAGTCCCTTAACTTTAGTTTATAGATAGTATATATTTATTCCTTTCTCGGATAAAAGATAGATCATTTACAATTTTTGCTACTGAATGCAGTAATACAGGTTCAACAATTGATTCTCCCACCAGTATTGCTTAAAATTGGTCTCTTCACCTTTCTCCAATTTTTGAATTACCAAGCTTTTAAGTTATGGCCAACTTAATAAACGTGAAATGGTATTACATTGTGGTATTAATTTGGATATTCTTAATGCCATTTAGTTTTCCTCTTCTAGAAAATTTCCATTTATATCTTTTTGCCTGTAATTCTTTTGGTTGTTTGTGGTTCTCACTGAATTATGGTTCTTAATTTATTTTGTAAACAAATCTTTTAACAGTTACATGGATGCCAAACTTTTTGTCTATGTTATCTTTTTATGCTGAAATTTTAATTGAGTTACATGCATTATTTTCTTTTCTTGTTTTACTTAAAAAATCATTCACTCAATATCATAAAGGCATTCTCCTATATTTTCTTATAATAGTTTTAGATTTTTTGCTTTGTATATTATGTCCCTAATACATATGGAAATTATTTTTATGTATGCTGGTAAATAGAGAACTAATTTAGTTTTTCTCTATATGGAAAGTCAATAGTCTCCACCCCATTTATCGAGTAATATATTTTTTCCTCATTAATGCTAGTGCAACCTATACCATTGACCAAGTCCCTCAATATGTACGAGTCTGTATCTAGGACATTATTCATTTACATTTGCCTATTTGTCAACATTTCACTCTATACAACATTGTTTTAATACTGGAGCTTTATAATAAATAAAGGCCTCATTCTGCAGGTGCTTAAAATGGTCTGAAATAGTCATGGCTCTTTATTCAGGACCCACCTGATGACTAGGTCTGAAGTGTAGTCATGAGACTGGGTACCTGGTAGTGGAGTGGAGGTGATAGCTATTGGAGATAAAGAAATCAAGAACCCAAAAGAATGAATCTTCCATTTGGATGTTAATGCAGCTCTGGGGTATGGCAGAAGTTGGAAGTCAAGTTCCAAAGTTTTCCATCAATAAGTTGTGGGTAGGCCTGACCCGGTGGTGGCACAGTGGATAGAGCGTCAGACTGGGATGTGGAAGACCCAGGTTCGAGACCTTGAGCTTGCCAGCTTGAGCGCAGGCCCATCTGGCTTGAGCAAAGCTTGGACCCAAGGTCGCTGGCTCCAGCAAGGGACTGCTCGGTCTGCTGAAGGCCCCGGGTCAAGGCACATGTGAGAAAGCAATCAATGTACAACTAAGGTGTTGCGACAGCAACGAAAAACTAATGATTGATGCTTCTCACTTCTCTCCGTTCCTGTCTGTCTGTCCCTGTAAAAAAATAAAAAAAATACAGAACAAAAAACCCTACAAACTTAAAAATAAGTTGTGGGTAAAAAAATAGCAGCAACGAAGGATAAAAAGTGGTGTGGCTACCTAGAAAATAGGAATAATTATCTGTTTGTGGGGAAATGAGCACCCTTCATTTCAGAGACAGTGAAGCAGTCTTTGCAAGGCACACCACGTTAGGTTCAGTTAAGGGCAGGGAAGCACACCCTACTGCCCCAGAACGTGGCAGAATTTGTCCACAAAAGAATGGAATTCCAGAAGGCTCGGTGCAAACGGGAGACAGGATGGTAGAACAGAACCTCAGAAGGCAACTAGAGGCACAGTTTGTGTAGCAAACATGAAACGCCGGATGTGAGGAATCGGTGGCGGCAAGTTTCCAAAAGAATTAAGCCAGAATTTTGTTTGAGCGCACTGTACAGTGCCAAGTTTGTGAGCTCATTTACCCTTTCCTCTTAGATTTTTCTTTCTTTAGACTTCTCATTTTCTGCAAAAATAAAATTGAGGCGGCCTTCTGTCCCTTGTCCTGTTTTCCCATCTTCCATCTCCTCTCGGGTCCCCTCTCTCCCATCAGGTCCTCGGCCGGCCGGGATAGAGTCCCTGACCCCCGACTCTGACCCCGCAGGAGTGGGAGGAACCTGGGCGGAACGAATAGAAGTGGGCGGCCCTTTCCTGCCGACGCGCTGCCGTAAGGGCGCTGTGACGTCAAAGGACATCCGGTCCTGCTCCTAGTGACCGAAAGTGCGCCTGCCTGGGTTCTCAGTAGTTTCTAATCCCGAATCGTGGTCCGCGGGCCGGATCTACTGTTGCTGCGGGCCTGTGTCTCGCCATCCCCTGCCCCTCTGCCCCCGGAGTGAGCCGGCCTCCCCGCGAGGGTGAGCGAGGTCGGCGCGGAGCGCGCGCGCGAGGGGGGTGGCCGCGGGCGGGTGGCGGCTGGCGGTTCCCTGAGCCGCGTGGCACCTCCGCCGAGTCCCCTCTGGCCGCCCCGCGACCCCGCTGCGTCCTCGTTGGGTGACACGCGTCCCTTTTGAACAAGTCGGAGCTTTACTTGGAGAAGGGCTTAAACGCATAGAAGGCTGAGAAAAAGAACTTGCTCTCTACATTTCCATAACAAATTGCAGAGGGAAAAAAGGCTCAGTTCATCCTCATGATCACTCCGTGATTATTTTCTGAGCTCTGTTGGCCGCAGTAGTACACGTATTTTTCACCCTGTAGGCTTTGTCATTTTAAATACTGGAAGGATGACCTACTGGGTTTGGACATTAGAGTTACCACCTACTATACTAAACTTCCTGACTTGATTTGTCCTTTCTTTTTTTAAGTTGTAACTTTCCATTGCTTAGTTTTTTGGTTGGATAAAGTAGGAAAACTTTATAATTGACTGTTTCCAGGACAAGCCGGTGAATGGTTTTGCTATATTGTCATATGCCCTTTTGAATAAGAAATCTACATTTCAAGGTGTGTTTTCTTGGAACAGTTGATGTATCCTGGGCATGCTTTGATTTCTTTGAATCAGAATGTTGGTATTTTCAGGGAGGTTGTGTGTCATGGACACCAGTGCAACTTGAGCCTATCCTTGGACGGTTAGAATCTGTAGATCTTGCTAAAGGCCTGGAAGTCCAAATTTGTATTTTTAGGGATTTCTACAGTTGAAATTTGATTTCTACAGTTTGTTTCTGCACTCTTAGAAAAGACTGTAAAAATATGTATTTTGAAGACTATTAAGAAATCTGAGGTTCAGATTTCAAACCAAGCACATAGACTGATTCATTAGTGTAGCTCTTCATTTAGTGAGTACCTAAAATACAGTGTGTTTGTAAAGTCATGATGCACTTTTGACCTGTCACACGGTCAAAAGTGCACCATGACTTTACAGACACACTGTATATGCCAGGCAGGGCTGGGAAGTAGGTGGAGGGTGTCAAAAAAGACGGGGCTGGAATCCTTTGGGCTGTAGTTTTCAGATTGATGAAAAGCCAAATAATCATGTGTTATTTAGTAAAATCTTATTCTACTAAAGGGTGGTAATTCTTTCAACTAGGTGATAAAAGCTGGTTTTAAGGCCATTATCTTTACATATATGGTAACTGTATAATCTTAAACAAATTTGACTCGTTAAAATTACAGCATGTCCTTGAATAATGCTTTGTTCAAGTCATTTTACGATGATCATGAGATGGCTAGGAACTTAACTCCCCTTTATGTCAATTAGACAGTAGTAAGATTGGTTTTGTTATAGGTTGTTTCACTTAAAGTCACGGAACCTGTGCACAAGGTTAGGTGAAGACAATGTACAGGGGTGGGCAAAAGGAGGTCTGTGGTTGTGAGAACAGGAAACAAGAGTTTCTTGTATTATTATTCTTTAAATTTTATTTATTGATTTTTGCGGAGAGAGAAAGGGAGAGAGAGATACACAGAGACAGAAACATTGATTTGTTTCTGTATGTGCCCTGACGAGGGATTGAACCGCAACCTTTGCACATAGAGACAATGCTCTAAGCAACCAAGCTATCTGGCCAGGGCACTTCTTGTATTATTAATTGATTATTTGTACTAGAACTGTAAATCTGCTTTTGCCCACCCTCTATATGCTTTTTGCATGTGAAGAGAAGGGCAGCTTTCTGAGTTAAGCAACTATAATATCTACCTTTAATATCTTTTCAGAGAGAATAGTTTGGCTTTGTAGTTAATGTTGTCATTTGACTAGGTATTTTATTTAGATATTACATAGGAGAAATATGACTTGTTATACTTTAGGCCTTGGCAGCATCAGCTCATTGTTCAAAAAAGTGATGTAAACTGGGCAAATAATATACTTTTTACTGATTTCTTATTGATGATAACTGCCTAGTAATTTTTTTTAAGTTGGTACAGAGTAATTTTTAAAAAATATTTAATGTTGGCCCTGGTCGGTGGCTCAGTGGATAAAATGTTGGCCAGGCATATGGATGTCTTGGGTTCGATTCCCAATCAGGGCACATAGGAGAAGCAACCATTTGCTTCTCTCCCTCTCCCCCTTCCTTTCCCCTTCTCTCTTCTCCAGCCAGTTGCGTGATTGGTTTGAGCATTGCCCCAGGCACGTAGATTAGCTTGGTTGATCCAAGCACAGTGGCTTCAGGTGCTAAAAATAGATCATACTTGAGCATCAGCCCCAGACGGTTGCTGGGTGGATCCCCGTCCGGGTGCATGCAGGAGTCTGCCTCACTATCTCCCCTCCTCTTATCTAAAAAAAAAAATACTTAACATCGAGAAAACTTTTCTTTCCCCTATGGGAAAGAAAACTATTGGCTTTTAGGATGATCGGGTATGTGTGTTTACATTTGTTAGAATTATTTAGTGGTGCAAATAAGTGCCTTATTTTAAAAGGTATCTATTTTATTTGCGATAATGTGTGCTTTATGTTTCATAGACTTAAAATTGCTTAACCATCAAAATGAAAGGGTTGAAATTAAAATTTAATGAGAATAAATTTCATAGTTTATTTAAAATACCTAATGCAACCTGGCAATGATACCCTCTCTGTTCTCTTGTGTTGAAAGAAGGGGAAAATGCCTAAAAAAAAGACTGGCGCGAGGAAGAAGGCAGAGAACCGCCGGGAACGGGAAAAACAGCTGCGCGCATTGAGAGGCACCGTAGATTTAGCTAAACACCCATGCAACGCTTCAATGGTAATAGCTTTTTATCACCGTTGTTCCTTGAAAAACAATGTCAGTTGTGTGAAAAGCACCTGAATAAAATTTTAGTGAATACAGTGTTGCTGCATGTATTTTATTCAATTTGAGATGAGTTAGAGGCATGTCCATTGTTCTCATTAACACTGAGTAGCAACGATTTTTGTTTGATTTTATGTTACTTAGGAAACCTAGCATATTACCCTGGCTCCTACCGGTGATAAATAGATATTGACCAAGAGTACTGGGACTTCTGCAAAACATTTTCCATCTTCTCTCACCAGGGCACAGAGAGCCTTAATTCAATCTGTCCTATTAATGGGGGCCTTTTTGTCATTTTCTCTTTGCAGTTCTTTTTAACTCATTTGATTTCTCATTTCTACACTTCCCACTATTCTTGACGTCTCTTTTGGTTTTCTATTCTACTACCTTCTTTCCCTGTGCCTGGTGGTGTAGTTCTGATCATTTCTGAGCTTCTTAGGTCAAAGCTGTGACAAGCAAAGATTATATATGTCAGCACTTCTTTCTTTGACTGTGTTTCTGAGTTGTGCAAGTTTTCTAATTTCTCTTCTCTACTTTTTGTATTCCCACTACTCCTCTTTTTTCTTCTTTTATTTCATGAAACACATATGATATGTTTAACATGACTTAATTCCACACACTGTTGTGCATCTACTCTGTCAGGTATAGTTTTAGGCACTGTGGAGATACATGGGTGAGTGCACAGCCCTGTTTCCACAAGCTTGTGGATCAGTAGTCTTGTGCATTACTTAAGGACTGTTTGTTTGTAAATGACAAATCCATTTCAAGTAAATAGGGAGAAACAGTTTATTGAATGAATGGTGGACTGATTTATGTAGATAGGGCAAAGGTATAGCTGGAACTCGGACAGCTGAGCCGGAACAGCTTTGTATTTGTGTTCTGCTTTTCTTTCTTTTTGCTTATTCCATTTTCTCAGGCTTTCTTACTTCATTCGTTTGGGCTCTTGGTCACTGTAGCTCGCATGTCTCACATCACATATTGTTACCCTCACAGAGGGAAAGAGCTCGGATGCTTTGGATTTGGGCGGGTGCCATTTCCAGGGCTGATGTTTTTGGCTGGGGTGGGGGATAGGGAAGCAGGATTACAGAGCACAGATAGGACAGTGGGGACCCCCTTCTGTGTGTCGAGGTCCTTTCTAGAGATAAGGGGTATGGAGCAGGAAAAAGAAGAAGTGGCTCCCATACATAAGTACTTAGAACGATGGCAGCCTTCGGTAAGTGTTGCAGAAGAAGTCCGCTTGGGACTGAGGTGACCAAGTTGAATGTGTGAATGGGGTGTGAGTCACAGCAGAGGTGGGACTATCACCAGAACTTCCAACAGGTAAAGACTAAGGAGGGACTTTTCAGGACAGAGTATTAGAATAAGTAAGGCATAAAAAAAACGGGTACAAGGCATGTTTTGAGATGACTGACAAATAGTGACTTGAATCGACTATAAAGAGACTAGGCCAGCAAGGATTGAAAAGTGGTTAGGGACCAGATGGTTGAGAATTTTTAATATGTTTAGGATTCTGGATTTTCTAAAAACTTCATCATACTGTGTTTCTTACTGTTTCTTGTGTCTATTCTTTATTATTTTTGTGATTCATTAAAAAAAACTATCTCTGTGTTTACCCTCTTTTGTGAAAGTACCACTCTGTCTGGTGTGCTATGCCCAGAAGCATACCTTTGTTATGTGGAGATGCTTGTCCACTGGGGGAAGTTGGAGGGTGTGGGGAAGTGTCATTTAAATTGTAACATGAAAAACAGGATATTCTTTATAATGCAAGTAAATTTGCAATTTTCAGCCAGTAGGAAACTAATGTCATGTTTATATTTTGCAGGAATGTGACAAGTGTCAAAGGTAAATTTTTCTTTTTCTTTCTATATGTAGTGATACAGATCCTCTGATCTTTTATCTGAAGTCGACTATATTTAATTTTTTTATTTTCCATGTCAAGGCGGCAGAAGAACAGAGCATTTTGCTATTTCTGTAATTCTGTACAGAAGTTACCGATCTGTGCACAGTGTGGTAAGTATGTGATAACCAAGGGCACCTGCCTTTCTTTGATCAGACGTTTGTATGATAGTTAATCAGTTTGAAACTGTGGGCTTATCATTGCTTATAGTAGTGGTATGCCTCCCCATTAATAAAGTAACTAAGTGTTATTTGACTTATCAAAACACCATCAAGTCTTGATTTTGTCTCTGATATAATGCTGGAAAAATAATTAGGGTGCAAGTTAGATATAGGTTACCAACATGTTTGAAACATTAAAAGGTCAGATTTCAGGCCCAGGCCCAATAGCTCAGTTGGTGGGAGCATCCTCTGGATGTGCGGGGGTTGTGGGTTTGATCCCTGGTCAGGGCACATATGAGACTCAACCAATGGATGTGAAAGTACATGGATCAACAAATATTTCTTCCTCTCTTTCCATCTCCCTCCCTCCCCCTCCCTCCTCCTCCATTGCTGTCCCTCCCACACCTTTCCTTCCCTTCCTCTTTATCTCTGAAATTATTTTTTTAAAAAGTCAGATTTTAGACTCCTAATAGGATGATACTGAATTTTTAATGATGTCACCACCTTAGTCTTGTTGACATCCATTTGTTTACTTTTCTACACTTTGCCTGCAGCGTGGTAGACCATTGGGAATAATTTTATTCCACATTTACTTGGTGCCAGTTTTTGTGATCAGTTGGTTCTCTGTTTGGCATTTAGCATACGATCCTTGAATTTCCTCACATGGATTCCCAAGTGATTGGAATAGAGTTCCTAAGCCACATACTCAGCTCCCAGGTATAAGTGGGGACATTTACTGAGTAAATGATCATTAAGAGTAAAACTGAATGGTAGCTCACAGAACAAGATTGGTGTTTGTCAAATAGTCTTCCTCAGAATTCCTGAAATATTAAGAGTTTCTTAGTACAGTGTATATACATTTGGGAAATGCTGCATGTTTCATCCCCTTCTTCCTGTCTGGGAGATTTTATTATGTATGTTAAAGTTTCTGCAGACCTCCAGTGAAGAAATAGATAGACTCCCCCAACTTTGATTTGAATAGCCCCTTTGGTTTGGGGATGAAGGTGTCAAGAGGAACACATTTGGGATATGCTCGTTTAAATGTGTTCTGCGTATGTAGAAGGTTAAGCATGTTCAGGGCTACGTCCCTGAATATTTCTAGTGTAGTTCTAGCTTTCAAAGAAGACATCTTTGAGGTTTATATTAATGAAAAAGAGAATTCTGGCTTAGATAGACCATTTAATGAGCCAATTCTTATATTCCCGTTGTGCTTAGATAGACCATTTGATGAGCCAGTTCTTATATTCCCGTTGTACAAAAGAGATGATGATGTTCTCAGTAGGCCCTTCCCACAATCTCAGGGTCTGAGCCTCCGTGGTGTCGTGCTGTAACAGGCCGTCTTTCCCACTCACGGGTTCCTGTGCTGAGCGTGAGACATGGCCGAGTTGGGTAGCCGCTGCCTCTCATTTCCAGTTTGCCTTTCCTCCTGTTTCCTCTTGTCTAGCTTGGTTCCTCGAGTAATCAGGATAATGAAAGATTGAGTGTCTTCTGTTCTTTCATGTTCCACTTTGTGAAGTCTGAGCTGTGCAATTAACATGTCATCATTAATCTTCACATGGTGCGTGATAAGGGAACTTTCTGACAGTGTTTTAGGTTGGTAAAAATTTGTTGCTACATCAGAGTTTTTGTGGCTCTATTGTGATTGTTAGCTCTTTCACCATATTATATTGCTGGTTTCTGTGTTTACTTGGGGATGCTTTGAAAATTCTGTTGGAACAATGTTGATTTTGAGGCTGTTTGTAAATTTTTACATACGAATAAACTTAAAAAGTGAACCAGATAAGATGCATAATCACTGTTTGGTTTAGTTTGAGATGTTCTATGGAAAGAAATAAGCGATAACATTTTTGTTAAATTGATTTTAAAACATAGCTTTTTAAAATCTGTTTTAATTCATCTAAAAATTTACAAGATTTTAAAATTCTATAATGATGGTTAGGTTATGAAGCATATTCTGCAATTTCTAATTTTAGTACAGATATGAATTAACATAACTTTATTGCACAATAGATTTTTAAATAAATTTCTAATCTTAAAAGATCTGACTCAGATAATGAGATCTCAGTTGAATTCATTTTTTAATTGTTTTGGTTATATAATCAGTAAACTGCTCATATCTATCCATTTAAAATTATTTCCTTAACATCTTAAGTTAACAAGAAGAATTACTGAATGCCTGCATGTACTACTTCGCTAGTCTAATAGTACAACTTTGTTTCTTTACTAGGGAAAACAAAGTGCATGATGAAGTCTTCAGACTGTGTCATAAAGCATGCTGGTGTGTACAGCACTGGCCTTGCAATGGTGGTAAGTTTCCTGTCATTATCTCCTCGGCCAGCCGGTTTCAACTGGTCTGCCCTGCCACAAGAACTTGGAACACATGCTACACCTGACTGTTTAGTTGGGGGCACTCACTGCTTTCCCCCAGACTGTCAAATTAAAAAATGACAACAGCCAGCACAACAATAGCCGTCTGGTGTGAATGAATCAAAATTAAACCTTTTTTTTTTTTTTTTAATCAAATTGGCAAAAATTGCATTTTTAGTGTGCCACAGAATTTTATTAATTAGTTTATGTGTGCTATGAGATGAAAAAGGTTGAAAAATCGCTGTCTTAGACTGGTAGGTGTCCAAGGATAAGAAAACATCATTCTGACCAATGATTTTTTTTTTATAACTATTGTATTTTATAACCATTTAGTCACAATGCTTTGGCCCTTGTTTCAGTCAATCTGGAGTCATTTGGATCATCTGTGACATGTTTTTTGTATGATTTTCCTTTATTACCCACTTGTTTTTGACTTATTTAATGTTGACTTAAACAAAAACTCATTTGTCTGTGGTACCATTCTGTCCTAATTAGACTTCATAGAGCATCATTTACTATACTGAATACCCTGCTTGACCGAGGGTCAAGCTTGTGGTTAAATAAGCAACCCAGTTCCAAAGAACCTAAGATTAATTTTTTTTTCTTTTTTAAGCTTTATATTTCTAAGAAAGTACATACTTAATACAGAGTTATACAAATTTCTTCATTACATGTAGAATTTTCTGAGGAAATTCATTGTTTTAATACACCTGTTTTGTGTGATGCATTTTGTTCTCTTTTCTATTCAAAAATTTTCCTTTTAACCAGTTCTTCAGTTTTCCATTGTGTGATTTTATACTCTGGTCCAAAGTGCCGTCCATGATGAAAGTAGTACTGTTTTAGGTCAAAGAGAAACTATTATTTTAGTAACTTTCCAAGAACATACAATTTTCCATCATGAGGCAGATCTTATTTTACATATTTTATGTGTGAATACCTTATCGATGCAAGGAGTTAGAATATTCGTAGTCATCTTGTGAATTCCTCTTTATTTTAAGTATAGGATTGTAAATGTTATCTATGAAAAACAAAAGATTCAGAAAGTACTGTACTCTTCCTTGGTAGCTCACTGACGTTGAAATTCATCCAATACTTTTAAATTTGCTGAGTTGTCTGGGTCTGTGTGATCTTCTCTTATATAAAGAAAACATTTAAGTGGAATCTTGAATCATAAGTTATAAATTCTAGAAAAGTGATATGCCCGGCAATATTCCCTCTGCTCTTCTCCCTCTCCCCTGTCTTCCCCCCCCCCCCCCCCGCCACCCCTCTCCGGCCCACCCAGCTTTGCCCTGGGAGCCTGACTGGGTCACGGCATTCTCAGCTCTGGCTTCCCCTTGGTTCAGCCCGTGGAAGACCCGGGCGGGGTACCGTAAGACAGAAGAACACCATCTGGCCCTCTGTTTCCCAGCGCACACCCCACCAGGTGGTCTGGTTTGCATGTGGATTGGGCACAGTCCCTCCCCATGTGGCTCTCTCTCTTTCAGGGTTCTGGTAACTCCCTCTGCTAACATACACTAATTACTAAAATTCTGTGGCACCCCAAAAATATAATTTTGGCTGATCTGAGAAAAAAACAGGTATAACTTTGATATACAAAAAAATAATAGTAACTACCTACCACTTTTGCTCCAGAGTGACTTTTTAAAACCTCAGGTGCCTAGACTTGTATATAAAGACTTCTGGTACCAAGAATTAATCAGTCAGGCGCAACCTATACACTGTGACCAGTAAGGTGCAACTCTGTTACATAATGTATATATTTATGGTTCGAGACAGGGCATCCTCACCAGACAGCTCTTGTTGTATTGGCTGTTGTCGTTTTATATTTGACAATCTAAGGGAAAAGAGGTTAGTGCCCCTGAGTACACAGGTATTCTATGTTTTAAAAATTCTTATAGCACATTAGTTGAAAATTGCTGGGTTAGACAATGGTTGCAGTCAGTCAAGTGACAAAGATTAATTTTTCGTGCTCCTTGGTTGCAGGGTGCAATATGTGACTTCTGTGAAGCGTGGGTTTGTCATGGCAGGAAATGTCTCAGCACCCACGCCTGTGCCTGCCCACTTACTGACGCGGAGTGTGTGGAATGTGAGCGAGGCGTCTGGGACCATGGTGAGTGGCTCCACACAGGCAGGGAGCTTTGCTCTGCGTGAGAGCTGATTTGAAACATCGCGGGTACTCACTGTAAGATTTGTTTCAGGACACTGCCAGTGCTAACTGTTGGCACTCTTGGTTATCAGGGATTTATACTAGCAGTAACAGAGCTAGCAGCGAAGGTTGTTTACCAGAACAGTTCGGGAGGGGCCTTAGGGAGAGCAGGCGTCTCTGAGCATTGCATTAGTATGGGTGGCCGGGGATAGTGGGAGTGCACATGTTTATGGTGCAGAGCTTAGTATACAGTATTTACATTTTGCGGTTTTGTTCTTGAATCCAATAGGAGGCAGAATATTCAGTTGTTCTTTTTGCCAAAATTTTCTCTGTGAAGATGATCAATTTGAGCATCAAGCCAGCTGCCAGGTTTTAGAGGCGGAAACATTTAAATGTAAGTTTTCATGTAGTAGATGTTCCTTATATCCATGTTTCTTAATAATCTCAGTTTTGGTTTATGATTTTGGGCAAATCACTGTATCTTTCTAATCCTGAGTTTCCTCAAAAGGAAGATGCCAATTTCTTTTTCAAATAGTTGATTGAATGGGAAGCCATGTGAAGAAAGCATCAGTATAACACCTGGTATTTAGAAAGCCCTTATTATATAGTAAGGTACCATGATGAAAAAGACTGAAATTCCCCAGATACTCACTTCTTTGAATTTGGTTCTTATTCTGGTATCAAATGTTAATTCTTACATTCAATATAACTTTGAAGTGGGCTGCATGTCTTAGGCAATGACATTCTGTATATAACTTAACATCCTTGTGTAGAAACTCTCAAAGGAACATCCTTGTGTAGAAACTCTCAAATGTTCTTAAAGGAACATCTAGGAGGATAGAGGAGCTGGTTTCCTTCTGACTTGGGGACTCAGTCTCATTTTTATACATCCTCTAGGTTCTGTTCTGAGCAAGCAGAAAGATGTTAGTCATTGATCTCAGATAGTGCCCCAGGTGCACATTGTGGAAATAATGGTTTTCTTTCAAGTCTGAATCTGGACATTGTGTATTTTCCTCCCCAGGTGTCTCCTGCAATCGTCTCGGTCAGCACTCGTGTCTCCGATGTAAGGTATACTTGTGCATTTTCTATCTTTAGGTTTTGTTTTTCATCCCCATTCTCCACCCCCAGTCTTTGGATTACTTATAGCTGTAATTAACCTACAAGGATCCTTAAACAGTGTTTAGTTTAGTTCTTTTATTTTAGCAATTGCGGCAGTGAGAAAGCTTCGTGACACTGCCCAAAGGCCACGATTGCTTTGTCTCAGAGTTGACACTAGTGCACGTCTCCTGAGTCTTAGCTCGCTGTTTTTACCCCATATGTTTACGGAGAGTATTTTGACCAAAATGATGGGAGTGGATTTTAATTCATGTCAAGACACACTTGCTCTGGAAAGGGAAGATTTCCATGCTGTTCTGTTCATCAGAGATCGCAGGTAGACGCAGCTGAGTCTCTCCTCTCAGGAACATTCCTCTGGTTCTCGCTGATGTGCTCAGCCCTGTCTCATCTGTCCCCTCACTCCTCTCCAGTTTGGTCTGAGCTGTGTCCTCTGCCTTCGGTCCCTCTTCCACCTCCACCGCACCCCCTTCTCCTTCAGATCGCAGCTCAGACTTCCTGTGGACGTTACAGCGGCCCGCACCATGGTTAGGGCCCCACCATGCGTTTCTCTTTCAGTGCAGAGTGTCGTGTCTTGTAGCTTCTCCGCTTGTCTGTGTCCCAGTTAGACTGCGTACCCTGTGAGGGTAGAGGGGCTCTTCCATTATGATGTCATCTTCGGCTTGGGGAACACGGATATATTTATGAGTGAATACATGTGTCTGTGCATCATACCTGTCATAGTTTCGGCCTTGTGTTACATAGTTCTGAAGAGTCCCGGCAAAGACCATTTCCCTTAAGAAATTAAAATCAGGACTGTGACCGGGCCAAACAAAACAATTCATCTCAGCCCTAACAAAACGTATCTTTAAATTTTCTTGAAATATTGAATGATGTCTTCGTATATTTTTAAAATTATTTACTTATTGTTTATTTTTACTTCTGCATAGGCTTGTTTCTGTGATGATCATACAAGGAGCAAAGTGTTTAAACAAGAAAAAGGAAAACAGCCTCCCTGCCCTAAATGTGGACATGAGACTCAGGAAACTAAGGATCTTAGCATGTCAAGTAAGGCCCTTAAAACACCAGTGGGGTGGTTTTGCTTTCATGCTTATCTCTTTTTTCTCTTTCTATTTTTGTTTTTGCCTCTTCTTCCTATTTGAAAAAAAGTGTTCTCTTAAGGAATTAGAATTTTACAGCCTTGGAAAATATGTGGGTAAAATTTCTCAATTTTACTTCAGAAACAAGTATACCATCATTCACCTTGAGACTTGGTGTTTGCCTCTCAGTTAATGACATAGTGAATACTGAAATTTAAGACCAAAAAAAGTGATTTTTCTGTTTTTGCTGAGGCTTCCTTTTTAAATAATTCAGTAGCTATAAATCCTTAATATTCAAATGTTGGCATCGTGAGTACTTGAGTGGGAATTCATTCTGAAGCTCCTCTGAGCTGTGCGGTATTTGAACAGCTATGCCTATTACATACTATGTCACCGTGTAAGAAACTGCTTTCTGCTTTATAGAGCTTCTAGGAAGGAGTACGATGACCATAAACATTTGTAGTAATGCAGCTCACAGTCTGTTAAAGAGAATTTGACTTTTTACCACACGTTTCAGAATAGAACCATAATTCTGAATGACTGTTTAATCCAAATACAGTCCTGCAGTGAGGTGAGACTGATGATTTTGCTGATTTTTTGCACTAAACTTTGTGTTATTAGTGAGAAGAAATGAAATGTTTTGTCTTCTAGGACATCTGAATTATAAAATTGGTCTCAAGGAAAATATAATGATATAAAATTAACTTCTTTGATTTGAAAATAAACTTTTAATTGCTCAAACGAAGAGCATTTTATTTTATTTTTTTGTGATAGAGACATAGATACAGAGAGAGGGACAGATAGGGACAGACAGGCAGGAAGGGAGCGAGTTGAGAAGCATCAATTCTTTGTTTCTTTGTTGTGGTTCCTTAGTTGTTCATTGATTGCTTTCTCATATGTGCCCTGACCGGGGAGGGGGGGGGGGGCTACAGCAGAGTGAGTGACTCCTGGCTCAAGCCAGCAACCTTGGGTTTTAAGCCAGCGATCTTTGGGATTGAGCCAGTGACCATGCGGTCATGTCTATAATCCCACGCTCAAGCCAGTGACCCCACGCTCAAGCTGTTTGGCAACCTCAGGGTTTCAAACCTGGGTCCTCCACGTCCCAGTCTGACACTCTATCCACTGCACCACTGACTGGTCAGGCTATTCTTATTTTTAACATGCCTTATTTAATTTAATGTTTAGAGAGTGCTGCTGTTATTCTGCTTCCCAACTTTTTCTAGACTTAATGAAGTGACACTGTCATCTTCATTATTTGCTACGTGTAGTGTGGATGTCGACTCCAGGTAGAATAGACCTGACCATTGTTCTTTAAGGTCTTCTTTCCAATATTAAGTTAGGAGATTTGGAAAAATGTGGCTTTTTCATTTCGGAGTAAGGAGCAGCCAGTCAAGATCATGTATTTTTATGTTGCAGAGGAGAATGAGGTGCAGGGAGTGAGGACTGACCAGGTACCTTGCACATATCTGTTTTGTAGCGCGCTCCCTGAAATTTGGCAGGCAGACCGGAGCCGAAGAGGGAGACGGAGCCTCTGGGTATAATGCCTACTGGAAGAACCTTTCCGCTGATAAGTATGGTGATACCAGCTACCACGACGAGGAGGATGAGTATGAAGCTGAGGATGATGAAGAGGAGGAAGATGAAGGCGGAAAGGATTCAGATGCTGAGTCATCAGATTTGTTTACTAATTTGAATTTAGGCAGGACCTATGCCAGTGGCTATGCCCACTATGAGGAGCAGGAGAGCTAGGAGAACCGCTTGCCCCGCTTGCCCCCTGGTGACCTGGTCTGAGAGGTGCAGGCAGGTGTGCTTGGTGAATCACGTGTGCGTGTTCACTAGTACTGTCACCTAGCCTTGTGCAGGAGACTAGTCACACTGGGCAGGGAGTAGGCAGAGCAGTGTCAGGGGACTGATAATCAGGCTTACAGCATAAGACAAATGAGTGTGAAATGTAAGATATTTATTAATAAAAGCAAGTGAAGCATCATGGATTGGATTTTTACTGAGTTCAGTAATCTGGTAGCTTTTGCCTATTACATACACACATAGGATAAAGGAATAGGAGGGTAATATATTTGAAGTTAAATTGCTGTTTTTATGAAAAAACACTGCTTATAAATTCTTTCTGTCTGATTTTGTATAATGTAATGGGTAAATGAATTATTGTATTTTTCCTTGTATGTCTGCAAGATATAAGTCAGAAGCTTTACTGCTAAATTTTCATTAAATCTTCATGTTCTCTCACATAGTCATGATCTGTATGCTTTAGCAATTGATTCATTTATTTTTTCACAATGTATGTCCTGAGCAGTCCATGGTAATGCCTAAATACATAGACAAAGGTGACTGCACAGCCACCTTTCAGACACAGAGTCAGAAATAGTATTATTACACAGCTGTTTTATCTAGGAAATGTCATTTCTTTTTGAATAAATCTAGTATTACAGTTACATACGTTTGATATTTTATTTCTTCTCAATCTTTTAAACTTTGGAAAGCATTCTAATATTTTTGTATAATCTGTTTGCCTCATTTCTTTCCTGTTTAATATGCGAAATAGGTAGCCGAGATTAATGTGGTGGACACAGAGTTACGCAGCCAGACCCTATCACTCACGGTGGAGGTGGAGAACAGACCGGGGCTGGCACAAGGTCCTGTTGTTCCAGCTTACACTGGCAACGAATTGGGATGGAGGGGTAGAAAGAAGTGCATTAGCAGACTGCTGGCATTTGAGAAGTATGGCGAAAACTAGCTCTGAGGATAACGGGGTTGGATGGCTTATTCTTATTCTATAGAAACGTAATGAACAGCTGAGGGCAATGACAGACAATGGAAAACCAGGTGGGAAGCCGGACGGCCTCTGGATGCAGGCAGAAAAGCTGTCATCTACAGCAGCGGGCTGAGAAAACAGGCCAACCCCACGACTTAACATCCTCAGTGGATGAACTTCAAAGACAGCTGTCAGTCAAGGCAGGTTTTTTAAGCAAAGTTCAAAGCACTGTTTGGGAAATCCCAGGCTCCTGACACGTGAGATGGAGACATCTAAATGGATGCGACAGCGGGTTTTTACTCCGCAGACACCTGAACTTCATGACCTTCGGTCATAGCTCACCCCTCTGTTAGAGCGGGAAGGACGAGCATCCCCATCCTGCTCCCAGGAGGGGTGAGGGTGCAGAGGCTCCTTTCCCAGAAAACCGGCCCCTTTCAGGACTTCCCCTACCTCCAGGCTACTGGGCCTAAAATTAGGGTTAAATAACTAGAATTAGGGTTAAGCAAAACTTGGCTGGGCCTGTGAAAGGAGAAACCACTGTACCCCATAGAGCTGCAAGAAGTGGCCAGCATGTGCTGGGCGCTGTAAGGGGAGTCTGCTCGAGCCTGGAATCTGAGGGTGTTGATAACAGCGGTCAAAGCAAACTTAAGGGAAAGTTTGATAGCACCACATGGGTCCTTGGGTTGTAGGACTTAAATGAATAGAACTTAAGACCTTGGCTAGGATCCCAGCAGATGCTGTGTGGCTTTGAGAAATGGAAAAAGCTATGGCCAATTCTGAGCAAAGTTGAAATGCCAGCGTTATTGTGGCAGATGGTGGAGGGAAGGATTGAAAAGGTGAGGAGAATGGATGTGCTGGAATGGATCAATTATCTTTGGCTGGAATTTTCTTCGGATGATTATGTTCAACTGGAAAGTGCAGGGACAAACCATTTGACAAGGCACCAGAAGAATTGATGGGATTGGGACAAGGGTCGCTAAAAACTTTAGTGGTGACTAGGCTACTGCTCACAACAGAAACAAAATATTACAAAGTTTAGTTGGCTGATGGCAATGGGTGATACAGCCCAGAAAACATAGTGGCCAAGTAGCAAATGCCTAATGGCTAAAGGTCGGGAGAGACACTGGACAAAGCATTCACATGCTGGGCAGGACAGAGCAGGAGGTGTGAGATTTCATCTCCTCGGTGCTCAATTTAAAAGTTAGGACTTGTTTATTTCTGGAATTCTCCATTTCATATTTTTGGATTGCAGCTGACAATGGGTAACAAACAATGAGAAGCAAAACCAAGGACAAGGGAGGACTACTGTACTTGAAAGGATTTTAGGGTCAATGATATCACCCCTCATTCATTCTTCTTAATGCCAATGTGGCTTCTACCCATCCCACTGCCCAATTCTATTTCATCGAGTCTACCAGTGACCTCCATGCTCACAAGGATCAGCTTCCTATTACCTTACCCAGCCTAACCTCAGTATTTTACATTAATGGCTACCATCTTGTCCCTCAAACCTTTTCCCTTTGGTTTCTACCAGATTACATTCTCCCATATTTCCTCCCTCCTTGCTGACTATTCCTTGTTAGTCTCCACTTTCAATGCTGTCTCTAAATGCTCTAAATAAACATGCCACCGATTATTCAACCTACATGATCTTATCCAGGCCTAAGGCTTTAATTCTACCAAATGTGAGGTAACTGCTACTGGAGACTGAAAATAAAGAACTATGGGGGTATGGGAGAGCATGGTAGCACAGGGAGGCTGAAAGGGAAAAGACCACCTTCTGGAGCTCCTTGTCCCAACAGAAAAAGAGACCCAAAGGTTTTCTGAACAGGAAGGCCCCGGTGTAGGGAGTCCCCAAGGATGGACGGGTCTGGAAGTTGCCCAGCATGAGGCAAAGAGATGGATGAACCAGTAGTTGTTGCTGAGTCTCCCAAGGGACTTCCAGTACCCAGGAAAGCCACTCGAGGTTAGGCCAAGTCCAAAAAAAACGGATTGCAACTTGAGGATGACACAAAATGAGACTGACTTAGCTATTAAAAATGACTGAAAATTGTGGGATCTATTATGTGAGATGCCCATAAGGTAAACAGCTGAAAGCAGGTTTCCACAGAGCTGTCCTGGTAGAAATTCCTGGGACACTGAAGTATTTTTGTGCATAAAATATTTTGGGTAAGTTGAGATGCTTCACCCAAGCTAGTTACCCAGCCATTCTTTTCAACACTGGAGACCATCTGGGCAGTGGAGGCAAAGATAACCATCTAATTAAAGGTACACCCCGGTGTCACTTCTTTTTCCCATATGAATAAACATTCTTATGTCTCAGCTGTGCTGCGTAACTCTTGACCAGAGCTGTGAGATGAGAGGTAAATGACAGGACTGGGGAGGCGGACTCCCAGATCATGGAAATGACCGCAGAGCATGAAGCACCAGAGTGAGCCTCACAGGACTGTTCCGTCCTGCTTCAGTCCGCAGGCGGTGGAGGAAGATCAGCATTTAACTGTTGCCCATGGAAAAGAAAGCGTGCAGCAGATGTGGAAAAGACAGATGACAGGTTGAGAGCAGGAGGAACTGAGGTTTGGTTTGAATCAACCTTTGGGATATTTAGTCGCACGTCTGTCTCTAGAGATGACATTGAGACAGCTTTCTCAGAATTTAACAGCCAGCCCACTTTCCTGCTATTCCTTTAAAACCGTGTAAAGTGAGATATTTAAATCACTTCTTTTTGTATTATCTCTCCCATAAAGCAAAGTCTTTGAAATCGTAAATTTGCCTTTTAACAATGAATTACAAATAATGAATGTGTAAGAACTTTTGCTTTTTATGCAGTATTTTTAAAATGTGGGTAATTTGCTGATGATACTAGATTTTGATAACCCTTCTCCATTTTGACTTATGCATACTGCTTCGAAGATTAACAAATATATGAGACAAAGCTGCCTTAAGTCATATTCTTTAATGTCTTCACTTGTACAAAGTTCCACGGCAAAGTCTGGAGTCCTGACAGCATGAGTGCTGTGTGGCAGTGAGCGCATGACCTGGGTTTTGTAGTCAGAGAGAACTTAGTTCAGGCTTAGTATATATATTTTAAATTTCTTTATTGATTTGAGCGAGAGGAAGGGAGACAGAAACATTGATTTGTTGTCCACATATCTATGCATTCATTGGTTGATTTTTTTTTTTTTTTTTTTTTTTTTTTTACAGGGACAGAGAGAGAGAGAGAGATAGATAGGGACAGACAGACAGGAACAGAGAGAGATGAGAAGCATCAATTATCAGTTTTTTGTTGCGACACCTTAGTTGCTCATTGATTGCTTTCTCACATGTGCCTTGACTGCGGGCCTTCAGCAGACCGAGCAATCCCTTGCTCGAGCCAGCAACCTTGGGTCCAAGCTGGCGAGCTTTTACTCAAGCCAGATGGGCCCGCGCTCAAGCTGGCGACCTTGGGGTCTCAAACCTGGGTCCTCCGAGTCCCAGTCCGATGCTCTATCCACTGCACCACTGCCTGGTCAGGCCATTGGTTGATTCTTGTGTGTGCTCTGACTATTCCTTGTTAGTCTCCACTTTCAATGCTGTCTCTAAATGCTCTAAATAAACATGCCACCGATTATTCAACCTACATGATCTTATCCAGGCCTAAGGCTCTAATTCTACCAAATGTAGAATTAAACCCGCAACCTTGGAATATTGGGACACAGTCTAATAAACAGCTACCTGGCCAGGGCCAGGCTTAAATCTTTGACGCAGTCTCACTCCAGCTGTATGAGCTTGGCAAGTCATGATATCTCTTCGATATCATGCAATTTCTCATTTACAAAGCAAGTACAACCCTTTATGCTTGTTGGGTTCAATGTCATACATGAGACCTACTTTGTCTCTTCTCATTATGTACTATAAAAGTTTGTATAAATATGTGGACAGTAGAATGAAAATACCAACACTGACATGCTTGAAATTCCTACAAAGTTTTCTATATCATACTATATGAAAGGATGTTCTTGCTGTTTTTAATGTTGGTTCATCTGTTAAATCTGCTGATGATATATTGCAATTTTTAAATCTCCTTAGACTACTGACTGCCTAATAAAAGCAATTGATTGTAGGGTACTGGAAGAGTCAGGAATATGTAAAGAATTTGGTTTTCATCTTAACTATGCTCTAAAAAATACATCCATCTAAAATATTTTAGATTTTTCTTACGAGTGATTTTTTTGTTGAATAAGGTATTTGTCTTAACAAATGTCTAAAATTGAGTTATATATTTTATCAAAACCATAACAATATTGGATTTAGGAATAAAAGCATAACATTGTTTTACATTTTTATTTTCATACACTTTTCAACTCAATCATTCCAAAGTTCACTTTAATAAACGAAGATAATTTTACCTATGAAAATTCATTCAAAATAAATGTCTTAATTTCTTTTTCCTTGTCTGCCTTGATAGTAAGTATAAAATACTTGTATCTTTTATGTAAATATCTATTCCACCGTTATTATTAATTTCCTATCTGCTCTACTCATATTTCCATGACAATTTATATTCCACAATTCCACATAAATGTGTTGGTAAAGAACAAAGAACAATAGGACAGAGGAAACAGGCAAGGAAATGTGAAACTTGACATCTGGTAGGGAAATCTGGTTTATTTAATTTTCCAGGGTGAGTAATGTATTTGGGTGGTCCACCCCACCTGTTACTGGTTCTACACTTTCCAAGCACATGAGGATGGGACATCGGGGTGGGAAAGATATTGTATCTGCATGTCCCCTTGAGGACTGGTGTGATGATGTGACTCATGTTAGCCAATAAAATGTGAATAGAGGTGCCAGGTGATGCTTCAGTGGAAATACTTAATCCCCTCCTGAGCCTGCCCTGCTCTCTCCTCCCTGCTTTGTGATCCCATGCCCTGAGTGCTTTGCAAACTGGCCCCTGTACACGGAGGACAAGGAAAGCATAGAGAAATAAGCAGAATACTACAGTTGGATAGATGACGGGGTGAACAAACAAGGAAACTTACCTACAAGGCTTGTCCTGGGCAGTCTAGAGGAGAAGCTCTCCACACCTGGGCCAAAATCTTGACAGTTTATAGAGTTGTTGCGGCGTTGAGTCATGTGTACCATCCATATGGTCTCAATAACACATTGCTCTCTGCAGGCTGCGCCCTTGAAAATGGCTCCCCCTATGGAAAGGGCGCGCAGTGCCTGCCTTCCAAGTACAGGGGCGGGGCCAAGAGATTCTGATTGCCTAGGTCCAGCTAGCAGGTCAAAGGGCAGCAATGTCCTCGCGATAACTACCCAGGTCCCCAAACTACACGAGATCGAGGCAGACGCTAAGCCTGGAGCAGGCCTCCAGGACAAACAGCGGATCTGGGTGAGTGATAACCGCTTGTTATGTTAAGCCTTTGCTACTTTGGAGTAGTATGTGACTACAGCATAAAGCAGCCAATCCTGACTGACATACATGGCTAGCATTTTTGTTTAATTAGGTTGTTCCTTAAGTAGAAGTCCCTCTAATTTTCCTGTTTTCTTTTTTTGATAACCAATTGTCTAGTTTTCTAAGGAGTCTCTTTTTTACTTGTACCTTCTCATATAAAATGCACCGGACACAGCTTCTGGATGTAACGCTGCCTAAATCCATTTGTGCTGGCTCCAAATAGAGAATTTTCTGAAACATTTGGAGGAAATTTTCCCATTTGCTAGATGTTATGGATGAACACAATACACTATAGTAACAGTGAATGGGATGCCAACCAGATAGCAGAAAAAGACTTTGGAACTGCCGAAAATAAATAAATAGATAAATAAAAAGAAAGAAAAAAAAAAGGAACGCCTATAGGAAATATATAATATGCTTGTCTAACTTTGATGAAAATTACTGAGGATTTGACATCCTCTCTTTAGAAATCCTTATCCTTGTCCTTGAATAAGGGAGGGAAAAGTACCCTTTTTGATGTGGGGACTTCCTGGAAATTCTCTTTCTCTGGCAGTTTATTTTATGCAATTATGATCTGGTACTCAAGTGGCCCCGGGAAGGAGGAATTAAGATAGCTAACGGAAGAGGAGGGGACACGATGGTTCATTTAACTTGAATTCTTATCAGGTCTTTGGAAATCTTACTCTGGTATTCCCCAGCCTATGAAAAAATAACCTCTGATGAAAAATGAGGGACATTTGAGAATTCTGACACACACACACACACAGAAATCCATTTATAAAATCCATTTATAAAATAACACTCATCCAGAGCACATTCATTTGCAGACTAAATGAGGCTTCCATTGATCTAGCCAAGAGTGTAGTCACAGTGCTAGGTCTCTAAAGCAGAGTACAGGGCACTTCTTTAATCTATATATTGCAATCACCACAATGGCACCTGCTTATTAGGAATTCATTGAGTGCTCATGTGGCTATTATGCAATTTCATTTGTATTCATGCAACAATTTAGCATGGGGGACTTAAGAGTCATTTGATCAATCTTGTGTGGAGCTCTTGTTTTTACTCCGGGCAAATTAGTGTGAAGATCATTGCGACATATTAAAGAGATTTAATTGTTCATTGATCAAGCAGTAACTCTGAAATGCATGTACTTTAAGATGTAATATTTCCTCAGCTTTTGAAGGCATGAAAAATGTTCTATATCTAGTTAGACTGAGCGACACGGGAAGATGAACTTTGAAATATATGTAAAACTTATTAAGTTCTTTTCTTGACATGAGGTGTTTTTTGACATGAAGTTATATTATACATGTATGGTCTCATAAAATCATAATTTCTTGTCACTAATTCAAACAGTGTTGAATTTACAGATTAGTTTTTTTAATTTATTTTAATGGGTGTAAAATTATTGTAAAAGGTTCTAGAGTTGCTGAAATTAGAAATTTAGTATCTCTTCACATTTTTACCAAGCTGCCTGGAGCCATCAAAACTTGAGAATAGATGACATCTTCAAAACAATAACGAGATATAAGCTGTGATGCTGGGACCTAGGTTTCTGTGAGCCTGTGTTTCTTTCTAGGATCTTTTTTAGTTTTGTTTTTCTTAAAATTGAAGTACTTAGGGTCACACTAGTTAACACAATACTACAGGTTTCAGGTGCCCAATTCTACAACACATCTCTGCACACTGTATTGTGTGTTCACCCCACCCCTCCCCAAACCAAGTGTTCGTCCGTCGTCATTTGTTTTTCCTCCTCTGGGTGGCACTATGTGCAGTCTATGTAGAGAAACCCAACCCTCTTGCTCACCTCTCCAATTTGTCCTCCCTTCCCCCCAACCTCTGTGCAGCAAAGTGGATATATTTCTCAGTATCTATTCTACTTAGATGTAGGAGGAGAGTGAGATGATAAATATTTAGAATTTAAAAGGTTTTTCTTTTTCTGGCCCTATAATTTTTTTCTTATTATGAAAGCAGCATATTTTCAATGTAAAACATTAGAAAAGAGACACACAAAAAGTCAAAAAGGAGAAAATATCCATAATCTTGTCACTCAGAGATAACTTTATCACATTTTTTTGTATCTTTCCAGAGTTTTTGTGTGTATATGTATATTTTTAAGAAAAAATAGGTTCCCCTCTAATGCCTAGATTTGTAGTCTCATTTTGTTTTAAAATATCACGACTGAATCCATGTCAGTAAATACTTCATTACACCGTTTTAGTGACAGTGGTATTTCATTATATAGGAATGTATATTATTTATTTAATCATCATTATGTACTTATATATATAGCTGATATTGTATATAATATTTTCCTAGGTCTTTATTTTTTCATCAGAGTAAATGCCTAGAATTGATATTTTAGGTCAAAAGTTATATATGTTTTTATAGTGTTTGTGATATTGCCACATCGAACTGAGAGTGATATACCAACTCTTTCATTTCAGTATTCTTTCAGGCTGCTTCCCTACTCTCAGGCCCTCAGCAACACCGGATGTTATCTTTGTTTTTTAAATCATTCCAAGTAATAACATATAAACAAGTTACTTGCTATTCTTATGTTACTTTTTATTGCTTTGATCATTAATGGCAATAACTATATGTAAACACCCTGCAGATTTGCTGAAGATCCTGTTATTTAAATGTTAAGAATAAAAAGCAGCCTGCTTTACTCCAAGGATCATAATATTCCATCGAGTGTGCTCCTGTTGATAGTTGAATGACGCCTGTACCGTTAGGGGTGCTGTGTTTCACTGTGTTTCTCTGACAGCAGAGCAGAGCTTCTCAGGCTTTAATGTGGGGATCCACTGAAAAGGCAGTTTCCATCCAGGGGGTCTGGGGTGGGGAAGGAATGTCGGGAAACATGCTCATCCCACCTTTGTTGGGGACATTTAGAAGAACTTACCAAGCTATAGAGTTTTCCTGTTTCTGGAAGAATTTCACGTGCCCTCCTCCACATCCTAAAATCGGTGCTGAAGAGAGCCTTGAATACTGATCAAAGTCCTGCTCCACCCCTCACATGTTTTGGAGTAAAAAAGGATGGGAAAATGACTAATCTGTCCGGTTCAGAGTAGAATGCTAAAAAACAGTGTGAGACATGGGTGACAGCATCCTTTTTTAAGGCCGAGGGGAAGGAAAACAGCAAGAGCTGATCAAAATGCCGAAACTCACTAACACAACCAGTGAAAATTTCACGCCGCTGTATGTCTGCCGGGGGATTTCTAATGCCTACGCGTGTTTGCTCTCGCCACCTCCTTGCTATGTGTAGTTACCTCTGCATAGAATCTGCAATTGGTATCAACATTTTAAAGCACTTGCCCAGATTATTGATTCAATAATTTCTATGTTTTCAACCTACACTCTGTGGCGGTTTCCTCCTTGAGTAACTGTTTTTTTAGCCTGGTAGACTACAGGAGATGTATGTAGAATTTTGGTCACAGTTGTTTCACTATTGATCACTGCTCTGCTTTTTAAGATTGTGTGGAAAAAACTAATAGGAGTGATATAAGATTGTAGCGCTTATTGATATTTACAGAGCCTTTGACTTCGTCGATAGTAGACATTATGGTCTAAGTTTCGTGAACTTCTGATTGAACCCAAGCTTCTAATGCTTTTCCATTAGCTGGTTAGGATCAGCCTGAACCTCTCAGGAAGGAACAGAGATGGATTTAGTACCCTTTTCTTCTACATTTCATTCTAAATGACTTGCTTTGAGATCAGTTATATGCATGTTCCTCACGATACAGAATTAAAATACAACTATTTTATTGTCTTCTGTATAGATGTCATGGTTCAGTTCATCCCTAACTCTGAAGGACTTAAAATTTCAACCAATCTTCCCATTGCACTAGAGTGTCTGGGAAATAAAACATATGAGATAAACTCTATTTGAGTGTGAATCATGACTTTTGGTATATGTACTTGAGACTATACTTTGTTTTTATCTTACATCTTCTATTGCTGGTCCTCTTATGAAGTCTGTTCATCACATTGCCTTATCTCTCTGGAGAAAATTCACTAGCTAGGTTTATTATTTATTTGAAGTTTTAAATTTTTCCCAAAAGGATTACATTATTAAACTAACAAATAGACCTAGAGTTTTCTTAAGCTTGTGCCTATATGAGCCCCAAAGTGTGAAGTTTAAGAGATGCGAAAGGCAATCTGGCATAACTTTCTAAGGCTATATACTTTCTTATTTCTTAATAATTCAGTACTCTCTATTAGCAAACTATTAATGTAAGGAAATAGATTTCCTTGACATCCAAAACAAAATGATGCTTTGAGATGAAACAGTGAGGACTGAAACATGATATAATTGATAATACTTTTTTCTGTCTTGCTTTCTTTCCATCTATGACCTTCCTTTTGTTTTTAATGTTTCAAAGTTTTTTTAAAATTGATTTTAGAAAGACAGAGAGAGGAAGGGAAAGAGAGCGAGAAAAGGAGAAGCATTCATTTGTTATTCCACTTAGTTGTGTATTTATTGGTTGCTTCCCATATGTGCCCTGAGCTTGGGATCGAACCTACAACATTAGTGTTTCCAGATGATGCTCTAACTGACTGAGCCGTCCAGCCCTCTACTTCCTTCTTAATTGCTTCCTACTTAGTCATTTTTATACATAAGAGTGAATACAAAACTGTTCCCTAAAATCTTTTGTCATTGTATTCAGTTGCATTGGAGTCAGACTGTGAACACCATTTAGTATTCTGAGACTTCCCCCTGTCACACGCTCTGTGTATATCATGTGTCCCTGAAATTAGAATTCTTAACGACTTCCTTGCAAAGCATTGTGACATTATGCTGTATGTCATATAACCATTTCTTTCCTGCTTGCCATTTGTATGTGAATTTTTCATTTTATACTATAAAATAATGAAATATGATACTGCTCTAAACATCTTTATATAAATTGCTTTATTTTATTTGGAGCTATTTTTTAAGGAAAGGTTCCCAAATATAAAATCACTAGACTCATTTATAATAAGAGATTTTTAAAAATTGTAATTTATTGCCAGATTGTTTCTCAGAAAACTTGAGCTGATATTCCATGCCACACCATGAATATTTCCTTTTCATCAAAGCAATAAAAAATTGAAGCACTTAATTTTTTTTTTTTTTTTAGTTTAATAGATGAGCCTTATCCTATTATTTAAATCTCTTGTCATCTTTTCTGTGGTTAAAGTAGGATACTTATAAAATTGGGACATGATTTAGGGCAGAGTCCGAGTGACAGCTCTCCTGCAGATGGTTTTCTGGCTCATAACTGTTATTTTTCGCTCTCTTTGGCCCATTTTGCAAGACATAGCCTGACCAAATGGAAGTTCCAGATACTCCACCAGGCTGTTTTGTAGAGAAGTTTTGCTGCTGGGCAGAAGAGGGCACTGCTTGTTTGTACTAGGTCGGGAAAAACCTGTCTGACCCACTTAGGGAGAGGGATCACTTCCAGAGACAGCCCTTCACTTTGGGGTTCGATGACTGCTGTGGTGACAGCCTGAGCCCCATCCTCACCGGATGAAATCTATTAAGGATTCAGTTGGTTGTTAACTCACTGAGCTTACAGAGCTCCTGTGCCCTGGATGGAGACCACTGGAGTCATTTACCTTGCTGACGCCGGGGACTTGGCACCCGGGCAGGCACCTGTCTCAAGAGGGAGTGCTGGTTTATCCCACGAGACACCAGCCCAGGCCCAATAGTTACGAGACCCTGGGAAACTGCAGTTAATTAGCCTCTGACAGATGGTGAAGGCCAGGAATTTAGAGAGGCTGAACTAACAACCAGACTGGAAGGACATTTTTGTTAAGAGTAGGAAATGCTACTGAAGATTTTCAGGCCAATCATATTTTTCTCTTTTCCCCTTTAACATGTCACATAAGACATGTACAAATGCATTATCAGTGCAAAGATGAAACCTTACCATGGAGAGCTGAACAGTCCTTAAGTGTCCCCTTGTACCTTCATGTCCACTCACGCTCTCTTACACAGAGACCGCCACTGATGCAGTTGGATGCTGTTGTGGGCGTATGTGGGCTCATATACATATGTATCTTGTTTCTGCAAAAGTGGGTTCTTACCATGTATACTATTCTGAAACTAGTTATTTTCTCACTTAATCCTAAGACTTATCACTGTTTCCCTAAGAGTTCAAATAGGTCTACCTTATCCTGCATAATGACCTGTGATATGAATGACCATGTATTAATTGGCCATTATACTAACGAGAGACAGTTAGGTTGTTTTCAGTTTTCATTATTACAAATAATGCAAAGCAAATGTCCTTGGGTATATAACTTTGTGCACAGACTTAGTTGTTTCTGTAGGCTGAAAGTTAGATGTAAAATCGCAGGGTCAGATTTTATATGCATTTAAAATGTTAATAGATATGGCCAAATTGCCCTCCCAAAAGGAGACTGCAAAACGGTTGAAAACCACTGGTGTAAGATGTTGACTTAAGACTAGGACCTTATTGGCCGACCCTGCAGATCTCTCCTCAGGGCCATGCCACCAGGTGTTCTCTTTATGACTCCCATATGTCTTGAGTTGTCTTAGCTCTGTGGGAGCTTCAGTTAAGTGCCCAAGAGCAAGATCCTGTGCATTGGCCTTCTAAGAGAGCACCTGGGATTCTAGCAGACTCCCTCCTCTTCCAGGAGGACAGAGTCCTGCTAGTTTTCACTGCCAGAAGCTTGGCATGCTTCTCTTCCCGGCCCTGGTGCTCTCTGGTGAGGTTCCTGGCATGGAATTGAGACCCCACAATCCTTAGTGGGGACTTTTGCAGCTGAGAGATCCCTTTGGCTTCTTAGCCACTGCACGTGGGTGCTGGGCCAGCCTCTTCCGCATCTCCATGCTTCTTACCAGTCTCTGTGTGGCTTCTGTAAATCCTCGGTTATAATACTCCTCTTCTGCTGTCCTTTAGCTGCTTATTCAGGTTGATTGATTTATATTTTAGCTGCAAATCTAGTTGGGTGCTGGGAGGAGGTGAGTGTAGCTTCCACCTACTCTACCGCTATCTTGACATCCTAGCTGCACATTTGTATCATAGAGAGGCTTTCAGAAATCCCAAGGCCCAGGCCATGTCCCAGACCAAATAAATAAGAATATTTGAGGGTGGGCCCTGGCTTCAGAATTGCTAAACCTCTCCATGTGATTTCAATGTGCAGACAAACAGTGAGAGACAAAATTAAAGTTGCATTTTGGTCATAATTAGGAGACTGTCCCTATACAGAGAACATGTTGGTTTATTTGTTAATCCCAGGGTCTTTGTAGAGCTAATGGACAAATTACAGATTTAAAAGTGAATTTCAGCCTGACCAGGTGGTGGCGCAGTGGATAGAGCATCAGACTGGGATGCAGAGGACCCAGGTTCAAAACCCTGAGGTCGCCAGCTTAATTAAGCTCGGGCTCATCTGATTTGAGCAAGGCTCACCAGCTTAAGCCCAGGGTTGCTGGCTTGAGCAAGGGGTCACTTGGTCTGCTATAGCCCTCTGGTCAAGGCACATATGAGAAAGCAATCAATGAACAACTAAGGTGCTGCAAGAAAGAATTGATGCTTCTCATCTCTCTCCCTTCCTGTCTGCCTGTCCCTATCTGTCCCTTTCTCTGTCTCTCTCTATCCCTGTCACAAAAAAAAGTGATTTTTAAACTTTAAAAATATTTGTCATCTGTTACCTAACTCTACAAAAGATAGGCTTTTATATATATCTAAAAATGGGAAAGGGCTTATTATAGACTAGAATATAAACTATGTTTTGCATTTAGTATTGAGAAGGCTGCTTAGAACCCAAGTTGTTAAAAGTTGAAAAAGTCTTGTGGATTATATAAACAGGCTGTAGTGGGCTGAGTTTTCGATTAAGTTATAGTGGGATGTACTCTAATTTACCAATATATATCCATCTTGGTAAAGGTTTGAATGCCACTGGGACTCAGGAACGCTGCCGAGAGTTTGGGTTGGTGTAGCTGTCTTGCTTCAACCCCAAGAAGAAATTTGGAGAAAAATGCAGCTTGACAGGAAAGGCAAGAGACTGACTTGTGATTTTTTGTTTTTTTCATCCCAACCTTCTCTCTCACAGTGTTTATTGATTCCCAAAAGCTGAGTGTTTGGACTGATCACATCAGAGTCATTTTGGGAGCCTGCTGAAAGGATCGATTTTCTGGCTCAGTGCCAGCCCTCCAGAACCAGCCTTTCTAGGGCTGAAACCTGGGCAGCAGTGTTTTAGCAAGGACTTCCCGGTGGTTCTGAGGCTCGGCCCTGTTCGGGCAGTCCTGGCAAGTGCCGACTGGTAATGTAGACCTTGGACTCAGTATAAAATATGCAGCAGGAGTGATAAGTCTTCAATTAGGGGACAAACTCCTAGCTGTTAAAAAAAGTTATTAATGACTGTGGGCTGTGGTTTTGCAGAGGTAACTGCCAATGGTGCCATCTGAAAGATTCCTCAGTATTTCAAGTCATCTTAGGGAGCTTTTGAAAGGGTGTCCTGCTTTTTCAGTGGGGTAGCGTGAGGATCACATGCAGAGTTTTCATTGAAGTTTTCTTTATCTGGTGTGTGTTGAAATGATTAGTTTAGGAAATAGGACAGAGGAAGAATGCTGGTCTCTCCTTGGGCCCAGCCATCTTGTGGGGCATGAACTCCCTTCATGTTTTTCATGAATCTTTCATCATCTTTATCTTCTATGTAGCACAGAGAAAGAGGAATATAGGCTTAGAGGCCTGACAGTTATAAAATATAACCCTGGTGCTGCTGTGTGAATTTAGCCAAGTTCTATGACCTCTCTAGGCATCAGTAAATTCATCAATCAAGGGGGCCTAGCTCCTTGCTAGTTTTGTGAGGACTGAATGAGTTAACACATTGAAGCATGCATTCAACTAATACTGAGTACCTTCTACAAAGCAATGTCCCTGGCTCCCTCCCGGGTTACAGCCAGTGCTTACTGAATGATAGCTAGAGACTTAAAGAATGGCCCAATCATTAAGTTTCATGGGCTCCCAAATCTATAAGAAGAACTATTTGGATAGCTGCTATCAATGATCCAGTTGGGAAAGTTATCTGACTCTTGGTAGCTCCTCACACATATTTGCCCAGGAAATAAATGAGATGAATGAGTCCTATTAACTACATCAACTTCAGATTTCATGAGCAAAGCATCAATGGTGGGACTTAGTGACAAACTTTATAACCGATACATTTTTTCTGTTAACCCGTTTTTCCTCCTTAGAATTATATTAAATTAGAGACTCTTCAAGGATTCTCTGGCTGGTTAGGCCATCTTTCCTCTTTGGGTGGGTGCGGGGCCCTTTCTGGTGCAGTATTATTCACAATCGTGCTAGTCCTGTGTTGCTATGTGAAGTGGCAGGGAACTAATAGGAAAGGAAACATTTATTTATATTAGAAACTCTGATCTGCTTCTCTAGGTCAGCAGAGGCTGTAAGTCCCCTGGGAGCACTGCCGTGGTTTGTGCTGACCTGCTCTGGCATGCAGACATGAGGTGGTTTGGCACTGCGCCCTGGGCAAAATGTGTGACATTCCCTTAGTCGTGGTTATGCCAAGCCAACTCTCTGACTCCGCTAGGTTTGCAGAACTCTCAGAAAGAAATGGTAGGCTAGTTTGGATAAAGGGCTCAGGTTTTGAAAAGAAAGGCACTGGGTCTCTAACCTAGAGGTCAGCTGACATCTGTAAAGGAACAGATCTTAAATATATAGGACTTGCTGGCCAAATGGTCTACATCACAATGACTCAAACAACTTTGCTGTTTTAACGCCGAAGTATCTGTAAACAGTACTTCAGGAAATAAGCATGGCTGGGCTCCAATAAGACTTTATTTACAGATGCTAAAATTTTACATTCATGTAAATTTTACTGTGTCATGAACTATTCTTCTTTTGACATATATTTTTTAACCATTTAAAAATGTAAAAGTCATTTTACATTGGGTCACATGGAAGCAGACAAAAGTACCTGCTGTTTGTTGATGATTGTTCTAATCCTTGATTTTCAGGACAGAAGAGAGCCCAGGGTCCCACTGGCTGAGGAAGAGACTTATTCCAGCACACAGGAAGCGGTGTTGTGCTCTGAGAAACATTGGCCACTGTTCATGTATGAGAGGGAGCCATACCGGGGGTCTAGGTGTGCTGTAGCTTTACGGGCTGTGCAGGGGTCAGCAGCACCAGAATGATCAGAGTATAAGATGCCCACCCTCTGGGTTGGTAGGGCCAGTGATAGGAAGGGACAGTGGGCTGCTCAGGCATCCCAGTGTCTTTCTCTCCTGGACATTTGGAAGACGGACCAACCCCTTTTGAAATCTTTGTCCAGTTTGGAATAGGGCTGGGGAGAATTCCTAGTGGAAGTTATTGGGCTTGCTGCGAACATAGATATAGAGGGTCAAGCCAACCCTATTTGTGATCTAAGCTAGTGAAGAGGGTTCTATCTGTTATTATTTCTCTTTAGTCCCCAGAGTCCCATAGTCCCATAGCATGGCACTTCCTGAGAGCTCAGTAAGCAGTTAGTGAGTTGAAGTTTAAGAAACATAAATCACTGCCCATTCCTGCATCAAATGATTTTGAAGTATTTCTGAGGTTGTAGGGAAAGCATGCCTGTGTATTGAACTACCATGGTGCTATGAACCATCACGGATATTAATAACCTGCTTTCGTCCTCCCCAGAATGTAGCTATTCTTATTGATAGGTGATAAGTAACCTGCCCAGTGTCTTACAGATAAGAAGTGGTGGAGTCCATCTCTGAACCCAGGCCTCCCTGGCTCTTTACAGCCTCACCGTGTTTCAGTAGGGGGTCAGGGGTGTCACCATTCTTTGTATGATGCAGGAGGAAAGGGAGTCTGATGTGTTGGCACAGATCATTTTCAAGCTCCTTCACTGTCACTGAAACTCAAATCATCTCTCTTCTCCCTGGCTGTTTTTCTGCTCATACCAACTATATAATTAGTTTGTAGGCTTTGATAAGAGACAAAAATAAATGTACAGGGTGGGCAAAAGTAGGTTTACAGTTGTTCCTATGGAGAAAGACACACAGGTTATGATTATTACAATACTGTATTTCCCCATGTATAAGACTCACCTTTTTCTGAAAAATTTGGGGTCTAAAAACTGGGTGCATCTTATACAAACAGTGGCTGTAGGTTTTTTTACTTCCATTTTCTGCTTTTTCGCACTTGTTTTTGCACTCATTGTTGAAGACAGTGATTCGTCATCAGACACAGTTGAGGACAAGCTAATGGATGGGAGTTTTGACAGTGATGAGGAGTTGTATGAATTTTATGATGAATAAAATTTAAGTTCAATAACTTTATGTAATAATTTTTTTTTTCAAATTTCAGGCCCCAAAATTAAGGTACGTCTTATACATGGGATTATCTTATACATGGGGAAATACGGTAGCTTTTTAAACTCTGTGTTTCATGACTCATAACTGTAAACCTACTTTTGCCCACTCCTGTATATTTTTTTATAAGGGTAAATTCTGTCTTCCTAGCCAGCCTGAAATATCTCTCAGAACATCACAGACTCAGGTTTGGGATCCACTCGAAGGACTGCCCCCATTCCTGAGTGTCACTTGAACACATTTTCTTTAAATTCAAACACTTGAAAGCATAAGATTTCTCTCATCTCCTTTTTCACAAGAGTTGTTCTCACTGTCATCAGCTGCTGCCCACAGACCAGACTGTTCAGCTTTAGGTCCCTCCTGGTTTCCCTCTCTCGTTCTCTCCCTTCTTCATTGTCCCATCCCACCACAGTGTCCGGCCAGGGGGAAGGGAGGTGGCCATGCAGTTACAGATGTGCAGATGTGTCCTCCCTTAGGCACTAGAGAGAAGAAACTGTCTGGACAGAGTGGCCTGGCTGTACCTTGGATTTCCTGAAGGACAGCAGCACGATGTGTGGGACACCCAGACAGCTCTCAGGCTGCTGGCCTGGACGGGTTTGTGCTGAACACTACATATTATGTCTTCCACTCAGGTAACAAATTCAGGTTAGATCCACCAGTGCCAGGCATCTGCATATACCAATACCAGAGGGATATTTCCTAATGGATGTCGTGAGGACCGCTAAAGGACTCACTGAGAGCATTAGAATCCTACTCTTTCAAGAGAACTATGACTATTTTTGCGCACTTATATATGACAAGCTACGAAGGAAACAGAGGGTTGAGATGCCAGTTTCTAATTTCTGCTCAGTAGGAAACTGGTGGTCACACCTCTTTCCGCAGTATGGAGAAGGGCATACTTTGTGTTGGTACGAATCTGTGCAATGTTTCACACTAGTCAGGTTACCCGTAATGCGGTTTTACTCCGGGGACCTTCCAACTGGACATGGAGAGTTTTCAGTGTCTGAGTGCTCACTTCACCCTTTCTTCTGCTTATCTTTTCACTTTCCAGGTACCTTTTAAATTAGAGCATCTTTTGATCTTTTGAGCTTCCAGGGTAGGAGAGGTTTGAAAGCCAGGAGCAGACATGGAACACAGACGTCACATTTGCACAGCTTTGGGGTGCATTCTGTACGTTGCTGTGGTAGCTCTCCTGGCTGCAGGGGCTCAGACCACTGTCACTCAGCGTCTCCATTCCACGTGTGGTGGGTGATGGCAACCGTGGAAACACCAAGCATGGGGCCTGACTCTCGGGTGGAACTCAGCAAGTGCTCGTTGCTTCTGACCCTCACCAGTTCTCCCGCAGAACTCCCGGAAAGCACGGGGTGTGTGAGGCTGCACATGGGGACCCCTCCTGTGCACACGTGAACTTTGGACCTGGCAGGGACCTTGCTGCAGATGCTACCTGTACACATTCAGGTGGCTGGCCCTCCCCACGTGCCCCAGGTCATTTTAAGGAAACAGAAACAAAACTGAAATATGTATCAAGAAATGGTAGAATTCTGATGAAAAAAGAAAACAACAAAACAATTAAAGCAGACAGATGGCCAGGACACTCTTCTAACTTTCTTTAGATTATTTTGAAGAGTTATTTTTATAGCATGTGAGGCAGTGCCTGACAGCAGGTGCTAGTTACCATCATTTAGAGTGTGCCTAACAGAACATTAGGTGGGGAAGCAGGGACATTGACACTTTATTTTGTCATTTTTCTATTAAGATGTCAAACATACTTTTTAATAGCATTTTTAATGATTTCAGGGAGTCGTTTATCAGTTCTCATCTCTGAGCTGCTAACAGTTACTCAGAACATCCTCTCCACATCTTGTATAAACCAAGAGTTTCATGGAAGGAGTATCATTTCTGTTATGCTTTTCGATTTATAAAATTTAAGTGTGCTGTTTATTATAAGGGATAGTATTGAGATGAAATCACTCAATTGCAAATCAGAACTCCAGGGACCTCATCCCAGCTGTGCAACTGAAATAGCAGGAGGAGCCAGATGAGATCTGTTTGGGTTGCTTGAGAACATTGTTTTCTGTTGGGAAAGAGTGGTGAGTAGAAGAAAATGTTGCACAAACTTTGTTACATTCTGACAGTTTTACCAGTTGATTCTATGACTCCTGAGGCAATTCAGTGCCCCACTGAAAGTCTGCAGAAAGTTGCTATAAATAAGAAAGAAATGGAATGAAGAGTAAGAAGGGGAAATATGAAAGCAGAAAAGTAGTTAGCGAGATTTCATTGAAGCGGTCCTAAGGAAGGATTTTTTCCCCCCAAAATACAAACACCCGACAAATAGAAAGCCTCTCAGGAAAGCATGTGGATTGCACTTCCAAAGGAAAAGAGGAAAAGATCACAGGGGGTTAATTCAGGAATATGCTCCCAGGGTTAAGTCCTTAGGAGTAAAGTAGCAAATACCCACTTGAGATTTATGGGGTTAAAGAGCTAATTGCAAAATGAGTTGTATGACTCAAAAATTATTTTTCTTTGAGAACAGAGAGCTTCAGGAATAGAAAGTAGTTTTGAAGTAACTATCTGAAAGGAAATACAGTACAGGGCTAATCTGGACTTAATTTTTGCTAACAGCCCTAAACATTTCTTGTCTTCTTCTTCTTCTTTTCTAAATGAGAGTACAGGAGCAGTGAGCTAGACTCCCACATGTGCCCCAACCGGGAGTTACCCTGCGACTCTGCCCATCTTGGGCCATGCTCTCAACCGAGCTATTTTTAGTGCCTGAAGCGGAGGCTCTACAGAGCCATCCTCACCATCCAGGACTGATGTGTTCAAACAAATCATGCCATGGCTCTGGGAGGGGAACACAGAGAGAGAGAGAGGGAGAGAGAGAGAGAGAGAGAAGGGGGAAGGGTGGAGAAGCAGATTGTTGCTTCTTCTGTGTGCCCTGTCTGGGAATCAGACCTGGGACGTCCACATGCTGGGCGATGCTCTACCACTGAGCCACCACTAGGGTCAGCCCTAAGCATTTCAATGAGTATCTACCTGTATAACAACTACTGAGAAAAGGAATTATTGCTGGAAAAATATAATCTCTTTTTAAAAGTACATTGCAAATTTTAAATTTAAATACTGGTGAAAAATGTAAGTAGTGAACTTTTTCAAGCTATATATATCTAAATGCAAAATCACGTATTTTTGATAAAATATTGGCAGTCATTTTCAATTTACTATGTACTTGTAAGAACCTACTATAAGTACTAATTTGAGTACTAAGAACAGTACCCTAAATATTTACTGAAATGAAGCACTGAAAATTATTAAGAATATTTCCAGAAATATGTCCCATCTCATTATTATGGCACATCATTGTTATTCTTTTACAAGTTTAAGATACCCTTAATGTGTCTACTTTTGCAATCAATTGATTTTCTTCCTTTATCATCATATATTCATGTCTCCAGCTGAATATCTTGGTCTTTCTCTTCTTTATACATCTCATTGAGGACCACTTCCACAATTCATTTATGTATTTTTACATGGGAAATATAACAGAATATAGAGTTAAAGATTGGCATATGAAATGTATCTTTAGCAATGGTGATCTTTTCGTTATGGCCAGGCTACAATTATCAAATAACATTTGAGGACAGGGAACAAATTAGTCATCAGAGAATGTTAGCATTGGAAGCCACTATGGAGCTCATCTATCTTAAATATATTGTTTTACAGCCTCATTCCACTCAGAAAGAACTTACCCATTTGGAGTCAGTACTGGGTCAGCCACAGGGGTCTAAACATGGAAAAATGCAGGCTCGAAGAGACCCGGATGTAGTCACATGTTATGCTAGATAGCCTCTTTTGGATCCACTCTGCTCTATATCTTGGATGCTGTCCATTAGGAACATTATATCAGTAAGATTTCCAGTGTTCTGGCTTCTAGTTGAGATGAGCTATGGGGAACGCTGCCTAGAAATGAGAGAGTGGAGAGTGAGGCCAGAGTATTTATCCTCCTCGGTACTTCCCTTTGGGGGTCCTACGAGCTAGCTGCATCCTCGGGCTGCCAGGGAGCCCTCCCCACATGATTCTTCCGCTCTGGGTGCTGCTGAGTGCCCCCTCTCCTTGCTCCTCAGGCTGTGAGTTGGCAGCACTGCACAGCTGCTGACCCCTGGTTCTGCCCCATTCCTATACTTGCCCACAGCTTTGTAAAAAAGCTCTTTAATTAAACTCTCCTTAAATGGCCGAATTTTAGCATGCCATCTGTCTTCTGTTGGGACCATGAGGGATATATAACCTATAGAATGACTTTCAGTTTACTTCATTTGTGATGTCCCCAGAGATGTTTGTAAACGAATTTTTACTTAACGTTCACAAAGTTCTGACGGTTGGCAGAACTTAGGCATTTTAACACCCGACGATAAATCAGGGAATTGCAGTTGGGACCAGATGGCCGAGTGAATATGTGGTGGCACTGGAAGTTTATATCCAATTTGCTCATGTCGGCGTTGAAATAATTGGTGGCTCAGTTGCATTCTTTGATTCTGAATTCTATCAAGTGGGTTTCTATTTGGTGACACACACATTTTCAGTCTTTCTGCTGTAAACTTTATAGTGAAGGACAAGTCATTGTGTTTCGACTGAATTACCAAGCTTGATTGACAAAGCAACAAAATGGAGACAGTGTTGGTTCAGACCTATGAAATAAAGGCTGCCTTCCGGGAACTGAGAAGATCTTGATGTCTGCCATCTCTACCCTTGTTCTCTAAAATTCTATTAACCACTGGCTTATGGTTAAAAACCCTTCAATAGTAGAGCCCATTCTTGAGTTTAAGACTTTGATTCTTGTTCAAACTGCACTCTGATTGAGGATAATAGCACTTTAAAGGACTGGTGATTAAAAATGACCTCTGGACAAAGTGTTGGAGATCTTTCCGAGAAAAGTTTTGATTTGGGAACAGAGAGAGCTCTGAAGAGTTTGAATCCTTGGATTGGTGTACAAATGAGAGAGGAGGAAAGTGGGAGCCTAAAGGAGACACTTTCATGAGGAAAAATATATATTAAAATTTTCCAGTCTTGGGAATAAGATATGGTTTAGAAAATGATTGAGAAAACTCTTTCTCATTTACAGAACTGGTTGCAAGGGCTGTCAATAAAGAAAACAAAGAAACATGTTCTGAGTGAACGAACCATTTTATCGGCCTCGCCTTTGGCTTTATGCATGAGTTCACATTACAGTGAGGAGGGCTCAGTGAAGAATTACTACTTGTATTTTTTTGACTACTTACTATATATCCTAGGCAGTGCTGTAATTATTTTGCCTTCATTAACTCATTTGAAATCCAGGTGAAGAGAGGCTGGCTGGCCATAGAGCAGGATGATTGCTAGAGTGGATGTGACTGGAAGGTTTTACCATCTCCGATTCTGAAGCAGTGGTGGGCATGGTCTCCACCTTAGAAAATGATTTTAAATTAAGATTTACACAAGTACCATCTAGAGGTACATCTGTCTGAGATTAGTTAGCTGGTACCAGGGAAGAACCTTACAATTCATTTTGCTAGTTTTGTTCTTTCAGCAATTCATCTGCTCTTTAAATTGAAACTCTGATGAAGTCAAAATGAATGGAAATTGTTTTTTTTATGCTCACTGGTTTCTTATTGAAATATACTTTTCATGTAGTAAAGTGTACATTTGCTAAGTATATTATTTGATGCATGTTGATAAATATATATTTGTGTGTTAACTATGGGATTGAAGGTCTTTCACGTTACCCGGCGTCCTGACCCGTAGTGGCTCATCTCAGTTAGAGAGAACTCTGAGCACGTGTCTGGTTGTATTATTTCACAGAAATGATGAGAGAGGTGGTGCATAGACCAGGCCCAATTTCACTTTGGTTTTCATTATTTAAAGGTGTTTTTCTCCTTTATTCTACATTTTTTTTTTTTTTAGTTCTTCTCATCTTATTCTTTTCACTCCTTTTTATTGGGGTTTGTCCCTAATTGGAGATGGTCCCTTTGGAACTTGCCTTGGTACATTTGTCTAGCCAGATAAGGGTGTGTGAAGGATTATAATGGCCAATTATTTTCTCCCATTGATAAAAATACAGTAGGATTTGGAGAGTCAGAGAGGAGCTTAATGCAAGTTCCCGGAAGGTCTACTAGTGAGTTTGTGTGGAGAGAGGCTGGGCATCACTGCTGCTTGCCAGCCCTCTTCCTGGTGCCTTTCTCCTCTCTCCCGTCACAGCTCGCCACCCAGAATGAGCGAGACACGCGCGGCTGATCTTGACAGCATCTTCCTGACCTCTGAGCACAGTCTGAAGCAATCTCTAAAAGGTGTGGTCTTGGTAATGGAGGTTGAGGTGGGGAGTAACTAGATCCTTCAGCTTTTTTGGCCTTCTCTGCATTCCTACAAGAGTAATGGATTTCCTGAAAGCTGTAGATGAGATCATGTAGAAAACCTCCGGAAAACAATTGAACTAATTGGCCCTTCAGTTTGTGTTCAACTCTGTGATTCTAGGACTCATTTTTCATAAAAAGCCGAGGCCCCTGAGAAGTAAATGACTTGAAAAATAACATGTCAGTAGTTACTGCTGAGCGAGACTTCAGGACACGTGACGCGAACCTGAGCGCACCCACCGTCAAAATCCGTAAGCCCAGGCCCGTCTTCGGGAGACTCTGGTTCCTTGCGCCTCATGTTTGGACTTTTGTCCCCTTCTCAGACTCTGCAACCCTTCAGGCTCCTGCTAAAGGGCTCCCTCGCCAGCCGAGGGCTCATTAGCCCCGATAAGGGAAGAAGTGAGTGTGACAACAGGGCACTCTGGTCCTCTTTAGTTGTCGTGACCACCGCAGTCCCCACGATAACAATGGCTCAAGGACTCACATCCCACAGGCAGCACTGCCTGATTCCCCTCGGATCACTCACCTGGGGAAAGCTCTCCAGCTGATGTTTCCTATTGGAACTAGAAATTTGGGAACATGAAGAGAGATACAGTGTTGATTAAAAGTTCAAATTTGTTTTGGATACCGGGCCACCAACTGTGGTGTCTCAGATTTTAGAAGCGCTCTGTCAATCTTAGAGACACGCGTGAAATTCGCAGTACTTTCTCCTGTAGAGCAGATCTAGCCGGGCCGACAGGCTCCTTCCCCGCCCCTTTGCTGCTTCTGTCCTCGGAGCTCGGCCAGCAGCACGGAGCTCTGCAGGGATGCATGGCTAGTCCCAGTGTGCAGACAGTGCCCCTGGTCAGACCTGATGCTCACGCAAAGAAGGGGGTGCCTGGCAGTCAGTGGCAGTCTCATGAAAAACATGGCAGGGAGAGCAAAGGGGCAACGTGAAGGAAGTCTGGGGCAGCCTGGGGATATAACCGACAAGCAGCATGATTGCCACCGGCCATTCCCTGAGGTCAAGGATCCCTTTATGGCCCAGGCCTTCCCTTCCTCCCATGGCACTTCGCATAACGCCCTGCACCTCCTCGTTCTTCCCCCTCCCTTTGTAAGCACTGCTGCTAACTGACTTGCCTCCACGGCCAGCGCCCCCTGCAGCGTGAGATTGCATCTGCAGGAGGAGGGGACATGCTCCTCTCAGGTCCCTGCCAAGCTCTCAGGAAAGTTTGGTACCGGTGCTGCTACAGAAAGATAAAGAAAGAGGCAATGCATTTAATCCATTTCTGATTTTTATCCTCTAAGTACGTCTAACTGTATGGTAACAAGTACTGATTTATCATAACACATCTCTATCTGAATTCAGGAGCGTTTTCTATGTCATGCTCCATCAATCCTCCAAGCAGCTTTTAATGCGAATAGGAAAATGAACATGTTTTCTATGACTTGGTAGCAATGTGGATGCACTTTATAAACCCTAGTCTTATAGAGATTGTGACGATGATTCCTCAGCCTCAGTCACAGAAGCGAGTTCTCGCGGGAGCAAGCACTGAATGGAATCAAAAGTTGCGTGCAGATATGACAGCATCAGCAGATCTGTTTGATAGCCTGGTGCCTCATAAATATGAACTAGCTCCTGAGTAATACCGCTCACAAAAATTTAGGGGATATTTCAAAATGAATATGAAGTGATAGAATATCCTCTAATTTTTGTGAGCAGGGTATATGGTTCCACAGAAAATTATTTTCTTCTTTTTTAAATGCCTTATTTTTAAAAGACAAAATTACCACTACATATAATTATAACTTTAAAATAATGCAAGTCACTCTTATCCCCCTGTTTCTGACTCTGGTAATAACACTGTTAACAATTTGTATGCTAGCAAACATTTCTTCCAACATTTTTAAATATGTATATTTTAAAATGTAAAGTTCTGTATATTATTTGCATATTGTGTCTGTCACTTAGTAATACATGATATAGCAGGGGTCAGGAACCTATGGTTCACGAACCAGATGTGGCTCTTTTGATGGCTGCATCTGGCTCACAGACAAATCTTTAATAAAAAGAATAATGTTAAAAATATAAAACATTCTCATGTATTACAACCCATTCATTTCCTACCGCTCATGTTCATGGTTGAGGGTGGCTGGAGCTAATCACAGCTGTCCTCAGGGACAACAGCAAATTTTTATTGGATAATGTGTAACGTACACGGGTCGTTGTGAGGTCAGGAAGTAAACTTCCCTCCTTTTAATCAAGTAGTCAGCTAGCTAATTGCAGAAACCCTTTTGATGAAGAAGATGGCTAAAAGAAAAAAGGATGAGGAGTATCGTACTTTTCAGCAGGAATGAACAGAGGGACTCGCCTTTGTGGAGAGAGCAGGTTCTGCAGTGTGTCTAATATGCAATGATAAAATTGCATCGATGAAACAGTCAAATATAAAGCGTCACTTCGACACATGCCATACTACATTTACATAGAAATATCCAGCGGGGGACAGCAAGAAGAAAGCATGTCAAGAGCTACTGTGCAGAGTTTAAGCTAGTCAGCAGCAACTCCGTGTTTGGACCCAACAAGGTGACTGGAATTCAGCTAGCTTTGCTGGTGCTTTAGCAATTGTGAGAAATGGAAAGCCATTCACAGATGGGAAGTATGCCAAAACATTCCTGCTTGATGTTGTCAATGAACTTTTTGATGACTTTTCGGATAAAGACAAGATAATTAAATGAATAAAAGACATGCCTCTGTCGGCAAGAACTGTTCACAATCGTAGCATTATGATGATAAATTAAACTGAGGCAACACAAGTGAAGCACATAAATGCAGCACCATTCTTTTCTCTCGCTTTGGATGAGTCAACAGACATAAGCCATTTATCCCAGTTCAGCGTGATAGCAAGGTATGCTGTTGGTGACACACTACGTGAGGAAAATCTTGCTGTTTTGCCTATGAAAGAGACAAGAGGCGAGGATTTATTCAAGTCTTTCACTGAGTTCACTAAAGAAAAAATCTATCAATGGATAAACTTATTTTGGTGTGTACTGATGGCGCTCTGTGCAAGGTAGTGAAAAACAGAGAATTTGTAGCACTTCCTCATGTACATGAAAAGAGACCCATCCTAAGTTTTCACTGCATCCTACATCAGGAGGCGCTTTGTGCTCAGATGTGTGGCGAGCAGGTTGGTGAGGTGATGTCGCCGGTCATTTGGGTGGTCAACTTTATTGTTGCCTGAGCTTTCAATGATCGCCAGTTTAAAACACTGCTGGATGAAGTTGGGAATAATTATTCTGGTCTGCTTCTGCACAGCAATGTGCGTTGGTTGTCAAGAGGGAAGGTGTTCAGCTGTTTCGCGGCTTGTCTGAGCGAAATCCGGACTTTTCTTGAAATGAAAAACGTCGAGCATCCTGAGTTAGCTAACACTGAGTGGCTCCTGAAGTTCTACTATCTCGTGGACATGACTGAACATCTGAACCAGCTCAATGTGAAAATGCAAGGCATTGGAAATACAGTCTTATCCCTTCAGCAAGCAGTGTTTGCATTTGAAAACAAGCTGGACCTCTTTATTGCTGACATTGAAACAGGTCATTTACTACACTTTGAAAAACTGGGAGAGTTTAAAGATGCATGCACAGCAAGTGATCCTGCTCAACATCTTGATCTCCAACAGCTAGAGGGCTTCACATCTAATCTCCTGCAGTCATTCAAAGCATGCTTTGGAGAATTTTGTAAGTACACTCGTCTTTTTAAGTTCATCACCCGAGTACAGTGGACAGCGTCTACCTGAGTTACATCCCCAGTCGGTGACTCCCTCAGAGAGTTTGAGCTACAAGCTGCTGACCTGAAGGCCTCAGACGTGGTTGAATACGTTCAAATCAATGAATGAAGATTTGGAAAGACTTGCACGACAGCAAGCAGAGTTGGCGAGCAAACACAAGTGGGGAAAAATGAAAAAACTTCAACCCGTGGACCAGCTGATTGTCAAAACTTGGAACGCACTTCCCATCACATACCACACACTGCAGCGTGTGAGTATTTCTGCACTGACAATGTTTGGCTCTACATATGCATGTGAGCAGTCTTTCTCACATCTCAAGAACGTTAAGACCAACCTACGATCATGTTTAACGGATAGAAATCTCAGCGCCTGCATGAAGCTTAACCTCACCACATATCAACCAGACTACAAAGCCATCAGCAAAACCATGCAGCACCAGAAGTTGCATTAATGGTAAGAAGTACTTTATTCATCATTGGTTAGCAACAGTATAACAACATTATTAAAAAGAATTCAGAGACTTATTGTACTTCAAAAGTGTTGGTCTTACATAAAATGCACATGTTTACTTGTATTTAGTGTTAAACATATTGTATGGCTCTCACGGAATTACATTTTAAAATATGTGGCATTCATGGCTCTCTCAGCCAAAAGGGTTCCTGACCCCTGTGATATAGTATGATCAAATAGGTAAATCTAAGTCATGCTTTTTAATTGCTATGTACTTTTTTTCTGGACTAAAAGATTTTTAACATTTTTCTTATTGATGATCACTTATGTAGTTTCTGAACATTTCCATGCTGCCAACAATACTATGACAAATGTTCTTGTGAGTAGAAATGCTATAATAAACATTCTTGTAACATTATTTGCAATAAAAAAAAAACAGTGTTAAAATTCTTCTTGGAGAAGTTATGGGTGTCTTTAATATAAATTTTTAAAGAAAGAATTGTTTTCAAAGGGTAATTCCCTGTATGAGTTATTTTTAGATAGCTGTTTATGACCATCGTTGTTGCTGCTTGCAAGATGACATACTAGCTGAGCGGTTCTTTGTTGGATTGAGTCAGATGGCTGTAGCCAGCGGTGGAATGACCAGGGAGTCCTGTTGATCTGGGTAGGGCTCTCCCACCAATCTGAGGGTTAACTAATAACTATTGACTGGTCTGGATAGCCTCGACATTTCTCCTAGAATATTCTCTTGGGTGTGTTCTCAGGGCAAAACAGAGGTCAATGAGAGAATGTGGAAACAGGCATTTCTTCCAGTCTCTTGTGTCAAGTTCGCTCCTTCCCCAGTGGCCAAAGCAGGTGTCGTGACCGAGTTCAGGGTATGTGTGGGAGAACTTCAGCAAAGCTGTGAAAAAGCAGGCTCATTTCGGCAGTGAATTTCCACACATATTTAAAATGTTTATGGATATTGCCTAATTGCCTCTCCACAGGATTTAACTGTTTTTCACCATTACAAATGGTTTATAAGAGGATTTCGGTAACAAACTTCAGTCTCCCAGTGTGAAAACTTAGGAACATGCACAATTTTATTTCCATGAGCCTTGTCTCTTCCTTTTGATTTCTGCTGTTATGTTCTAGGACTACTGACCAAGTTCATTATGGTTATTGCTTTTTCTACGGTACAATTTTTTTTTAGAGATGAATAACATTTACGTTCTTTTTTTATAACTTTAATTTTTAACTTTAATTAAAGCAACTTTAATGGTTCTTTTTCTGCCTGAGCCATAATTAAAAGGGGATTAATGTACACTCCGTTAGTCTTTTCATAGAGTAGTTTTGCCATTCCTAAGCATGTATATTTTGAACTATATTTTAGTTGGATAAAATTTTGTTATTAAGTTTGCAACATGGTCATGCGTGCTCTATTTTCTGAGATCATTCATATCTAACATGCTTTCATACATAAATGAGCTGAAGATAAATGATTGGATCTCATATTTCCTCTTATTTATTTATCTACTGTTTGAAATTAAATGTTCCTATAGTGAGCTTTGGAATAGATGACTTTCCCCCCCATCATTCATTCAGCACTTTATTGAGCATCTACCATGTAACAGGCTTTATGCCAAGTACTAAGTGTATAGCAGTAAACACCATGCACACAAATATCTCTGCTTTCCTGGAGCTTAAATTCTAGTGGGAGGTCATGGACAATAAACACAATGACTAAGTCAATAATTATTTATATAATACAAATAAGGAAGTAAATATAATTAAAACAGGAAAAGGGGGCAGATGGAGCGCCAGAGTTTGGATTATCTTTAAATGGGGTAGTTAAGAAAAGAGTCCATGAAAAAGTGACATTTGAAGGAGATGAGTAAACAAGACTTATAGATATTTGGGTCAAGAATATTCTAGTCACAGTATAAAGAGCATGTGCAAAGGCCCTGAGGTGAACATGTCTAGCATATTTGAGGAATAGCAAAGAGACCTGTTTAACTCAAGAACAGAGAATGAAGTGAAGAATAGAGTAATGAGGTCAGAACACTAAGGCTAAGATCAGGTTGAGCCTTGTAGATTATTTTAGGAATTTGGTCTGCATCAGAATGAGATGTAAAAACACCAGATGAGTTTGAACAGAGAAGACACAGGTCTGACTTATTTTTATTAGGATCATTTATTTATTAATTTTTAGCTGTCTGTGGCCTTCAACTTGGGTTGTTACCCCTTCTTTTAACATTTTTATTCTATTATTTTATCTCCTCTCTGACATCTTATTTCAGAGATCATTTTCTCCATTTTCTGTCACAGTGCAAAGTCCAAACCTCTGTCATTTCTTGGAGTGTGCATCACTAGAGTAGTGTTGCTATTGTAGTTTTACTATTGTGTGTTTTTTTTTCCCGCTGCTCAAGTATTTTTGCATTATTAATGAGTCTTTTGTTTTCAAGCTTTTCACTTTCTAAAGGGATGTTGGTGTCTAAGCCTGCTTATTGCCCCAAATAGTGTGGATATATTCTGTTCTGCATCCTTTTGTATTTTTATCAAGCTTTGATTTGCCAACAGATGATTAGGCAAGATTTGTTAAAGGACATTGCAAGTATGTAAAACATTGAGATTTCTCTATAAATAATACAATAAAAAAGCCTTTAGGAATCATTAGAAAAGCTTTTTTAAATGTTTATCTGGCCTTTGATCTAGTGCTGAGTACATGTTAGACACACAATAGATAGTTATTCAATGATTGAATGGTTCTGGGACTGTTACACTGGAGGTCATTAAGAATTAAGGGTCATTGAGAGAGGAGGTAAAATGAAAATGAAGATAATTCAAATCAAAAATGAAGTCTGTGCTTTATTTGAATTAATATGGAAAGTCTTTTACATATCGCTAAAAAATACTCTGTTATTTTCAAATGCACAAGACTCCAGATTACGTTTATGGGTATGAATGGCTGGAATGCTTATCACTCTGTTGATCATCAGGATTGATTTGGTTGATTCTCCTGGAGAGTGTCTTTTTCCTTCCTTGATCTAAATATCCTTCGGAAGCTCAGTTCACAGATGAAGAATGAATCTTTACCAGACAGACAAGAGTCCCCCTGAGTCATTTAGTTTCCCTTAAGACTCTAAGGTACAGGTGTGGAGGCCAGAGGGACACAGTAACTGGGAAGCTTGGGTTGTTGGATTTTCCCGGTCTGCATCGGTGTCACTACATTGTTTTATTCTCCCCTCTTCACGGCTTTTCTAAAATTGTCAGTTTACTGAATGACCCAGAGAGCATATCAGTATTGCCTAGTTCTTATTCAATGTTTCAAATAAGTGTTTGGCTATCAAGCTACACTATTATTAAGTTGTAATCAAAGGAAAACCCAGGGTCTCCTGGTTTCTGATGTTATTGTTGACAGAATTGTGAATATGTAAGTTCAAGACAGAGGTGACCCTTTCATGATATCGGTGCACATTATGGAGAACGTGAAACATTTACTTCAAAGTGGAAAGTGTAACCTTTATGCTGCCGAGTTTAACTGGAAGATCAGTAATCCTGTTTGGTTTCCATCTTCCCTTGAGAAATTTTCAAACGCGTTAACGTTTTAGCCAATGTGTTATCAAAAACATGGAGGTGATATATTTTACTATCTCTGAACTCTTAAGGAGGGGTGAGCAAGCCTGTGGGGACGTGATGGCTGGTGTGTGAAGGAGGGTTGTGCAGAGACTGTGGGACCGACGCTGGGGGACGCTGAGAGCTCGCACTTACCCAGCACTCCTCTGTTCCGGGCTCTTTGCGGGCGCTTTAACTACATTACAGTGTGCCATGTGTAGAACAGCTGTTCTAAGTTTTATTTAATAATCTAGGTGATTGAACCAAATGAAATTGCCATTTTTGTGGGTTAAAAAAAAAGACTGCATCTTGGCAGTTTCAAATGGTTCAACCTAATATTTTCTTTTTATGGAGTGGAAAAAGCTGATGTGTAGAAAGATTAAGTAATTTCCCCAAATCATGCAGTATCAAACTCAGGTTTTATGACTCTCAAATCTATTCTTATTCCACTGTACTGGGCTCCCTTCCAAACAGGCTCTGTCGTTACTTCCCTGTTAATGGTGGAGAAACCATTTAATATATCTGCATCATGGTTTCCACACCCCAGAGATCTATTAATACCACCCACCTCCTTGATAGAACTGTAATTAGGATCGGATGAGCTTCTACGTAACACTGTTTGGGGAATATGTCCTGGTTTTTAGTCCAGGAATGTGGTCAAAAGATATAACATCAACCAAAATGGAAAACATACAACTTTCCTTGATGTAAACTATATCTTTAGTCCCCTACCCCACCCAAATCTCTTAAATTTCTTATGATTGAGAAAGTTATCTTTTTCTGTAGAAGAATAATGTCACAGCTTAGAAATATTTTGTATTTAGATGCTGAAAAGATTAAAACCATGTAAATATTGGCTGACCTCTTAGGGGTAGTTTAATGAGTTTGCTCAAAGGAAACAGAAATTCACTGGAATGTTTGGAGGATTCACTAACCTTAGGCATCCACAACTTTTATTACAAATAGTAAATACTCAATAAAGCCTGACCTGTGGTGGCACAGTGGATAAAGCATCGACCTGGAATGCTGAGGTTGCTGGTTCAAAACTCTGGGCTTGCCTGGTCAAGGCACATATGGGAGTTGATGCTTCCTGCTCCTCCCCCCTTTCTCTCTCTTTCTCTCTCTCTCACTCTTGCTCTCATTCTCCCCCCTCAATAAAAAAGGAATAAATAAAAAATACTCAATAAATATTAAATGAATAACAATATGGAAAATAAAGGAGAGAATGAAAGTTTTTAAAACTCTTACTATAAATTCTGCAGAAATACTAATATCACAATAGAACTCTGAATTGTTGAGGATTATCTGAAGAGTCCAATAAGAGTTAAGAACTGTTAGAATTAATAAAGTAATTTGTTTTACTTGGATGTATGTGTGTAGGGTCCAAACTTATATTTCTTCTCTTTAGGGCTCCTAGAACACATATATGCCATGAACAGTAATAGATGCTGATGACACAGTGACAACAAAACAGGCACATTGTCACCCTTATCCAACTCACGGTGTACTCTGGTACTCGAGGCTCTGCCTGGTAAATGGATTTCATGGAAATTTGACTAGGTTCTTTGAACACAAGTTAAAGAAGATGACAGGACAGTTGTCATTTGTAAGGTGACCACATTTTACAATGAAAAGGAGGACAAAAATAAATTGAAGAAAACAATATCGTAAATAAAAGAAACATTTTATTCATTGCAACAGTAATACACTATGATATGATAAATGCATAATAAAAACATTTGTAATATTTTATATTGTAATTATGCTTACATGCCTATTAATTTTTAATAATGATTGTAAGAAAAAAGGACTCATTTAGATACAAATACGTCACATCACATCCAATGTATTGACTATGCATCAATTGAATACGGACATTTACAGATTAGTCTTCCAATATCAAAAAGGAGAACATGTAGGGGGACACTTTTCAAGGGAGGACAGAACTTACAAAAGAAGGAATGTCCTCCCTAAAGGAGGATGATTGGTCACCTTAGACATTTGGGTTATAATTAAGGGACATTTACAGGAACAGGAAAATGTTTGGATGCGTTGGGGACATGCAGTTAATGCTTAGCTGATGAGAACTGTGATGGCCCCATGCCCAGCTCCTTCTGCCTGGAGGTGAGGATGTCAGGTCACTGAGGTGAGGCGCTTAGCAGCATGGAGGATCTGAGTCAGGCATGTGATATATTAGTGTTAGGCATGGATCACCAGCCATTGGCTCTCTGTCCCCAACTCTGAACCAATCCTGGGAGTTTCTATATTTCCCCAGATTTTCAGCAGGACATTCCATAGTGAATTGAAAAGTTTAGCATAGGTGGTGAGTGCTACGTACATGCCATTTAATCATAGGGATATTTTTTAAAAAGGTTTCTTATAGTGTAAAAGACTTGGTGTACGCATAAAGGTGAGCAATTTTCTGCTCAATGTATGAGCTTTTACCCACTAAGACTGTAATACAGTCTATTGTTATTTTCATAATGATAAATTTAATATAATAGTGATTATGAACAAGTCCTGCAACTCTCATTAGAAGGATGTGGGTTATAACAGAGTCTTGGAACGCAAGCCTGAGTACATTACCCGACATGTGACCGGTACCGAAGAACACATGAATGGGATGAGTTAGTGAAATGGACTGGAGATTATGTTATCCTGTGCAGTTAGATTTGGAGCGTCCAGCAAGGCAAAGGCACCGTCTGCATGCAGGATATTCCCCAGTAATGGCAGGCAGCAGGTCATACGCTGTTCATACGCTACCCGTGCTCTAAATGAATGCACGTTCTGATTTTTGCCATTTTATAAAGGTATCTGTTGAGCAAAGCATGGTAAGATTCCCATTTGAGTGACACCTGAAGATCTTGCTTTAGGTTACAAAGATCAGTACAGCCATGTTTGTGTGGGTCTGCACGTATGTGCCTTCATACAAAATAGAGACTAGCATGAAATCTCATTGTTTAAGTTAAATTTTCAAATACCATAACTGTTAATGGTTTATCTCAGGTGTTTCTTCATGAGGTTTCACAGCTTTCAAAATAGTATTCTAAAAAGTTGTAATTGAGGCTTATGAATTTTAATATGTACTGTAAGACTAGATTCACTTAGCCCCTCCCTCCCTCCCTTTTCTTTTTCTTTTCCTTCCTTCCTTTTTTCTCTGTCTTTTCCTTCCTTCCTTCCTTCCTTCCTTCCTTCCTTCCTTCCTTCCTTCCTTCCTTCCTTCCTTCCTCTGTCTTTTCCTTCCTTCCTTCTTTCCTTCCTTCCTTCCTTCCTTCCTCCCTCCCTCCCTCCCTCCCTCCCTCCCTCCCTCCCTCCCTCCCTCCCTTACCCTCTTGTCCCTTTCCTTCTCTTCTTTTTTTTGCCTAGGTAGTGGTGGGTAGTAAGTAGGTTGGTAATAAACTGTTATGTCAAGTCATTCGTCAGTGGAGGGTGTCCCAGGGAAGGTGAGATTTCAGTGTGAACTTACTGTAGGGTAGCCAAGGGTAGAAATCAGGGTCGAAATAACATGAATTTTGGGGTTGCTAACTTACCCATGCAGAACTCTCAAAGTGATTTTTTTCTTTTTCTTCTTTTTGCCATATGGCCCTATCCATCATCTTCATAACAGAAGTCTGCCTACAGCAATCCAGAGTCAAATATTTCTGCTATGAACTTGAGCTTGTTTAGATTCCAGTTCTACTCCTTTGGGGTATGATTTGAACCAGTGAGGTTGGAAAGTGCATGTGGCAGTAGACATATCAGTTAGTTTATGATTTCCAGATTTAGCAAATAAAAATACAGGACACCAAGTTCCATTTGACTTTCAGAGCAACAACAAGTACTTTTAGTCTGAGTGTTCAAAACATTGCGCTAAAAAATTTTGTTGTTTATCTGCATGTCAAGTTTAACTGCCTTCCCACAGCCCATTACTGAGTTAGAACTTCAGTGGAGGAAGCTACCATCTAAAGACTGCTAGAATGTTGCTATCGATAATTGTTGATGCTGTGTTTTTGTTTGTTTGTTTTGCACAATGGTATTTGGTTGGCCACCTTCCAATAATCAAATGTGAAGAAAAGAGGGAGTATGAACTTAGCATCCTGGGAACAAAGTGTCCCAGGTCACTTGTCAGAGGTCACTCCTCTAATGACCTCATGTGTATGCAGAGAAGGTGGCGGGCTAATAAGTGGCCATGTTTCCATTGACCTGGGAGTCTCCTGTGAGAAAAAGAATTAAGAGTCTCCAATGCCTGTTACTGGAAGTTTCCACATAATTTGGTCCTGACTGACACCTTTCGGCAAGTAGAGACACACGGGGTCTCAGAAGGGAACTCTCATAAGGTCAGGTGAGACTGAGCTGGTGGCCTAGCTCAAGCTGCAGAGATGTTGCCCAGTAAGTGCCACAGGCTGAGAAGCCCCCCATCCAGTGTTTCTGGAAAAGGGTGGGCTATGGCAGTGATGCCCACTCTGTGAGGAGTAATCTCATGTGACCATGGTGTTCAATTTTTTGCAAATGCCACACCAGAGAGAGTAAAGCCATTTCTGGTGCAAGTAATCTGTGGCGGGACACATATTTGGGCCATCAGTGCTAACCTTCCAGAATGGACACAAAGACAGGGCGGGGAAAAGTGTGTCGCAGGCTGGAGAGCTCAGGTTTGACACAGCAGCCACCATGCCAGTCTCACGTGACTCCTTCCGTTTACATATTACCCCACGCGTAGTCGCACGTGTTCGCCTGGCCCCTTTTCTCCCCGAGTGTTCATTCTTTCAGAAGCCCACCTCCCCTTGCAATCGGGTTGCTTTCGTCTCAGTTGAGCATTTAAACACGTTGGAAAGCTTTACTAATTCTTTTTCTTGGAGGCTTTGGCCTTAGTACATGAATAAAAATTAGGAAGGGGGTCAGCGGGGGTGGTGGTGGTGATGTGTGTGATGGTGGGGGGGGTACCCCGATCTTAGTCTTGCTCCTGTGTTTAAGGTGACTAGTTCCTGGCACATAGAGCCAATAAATATGAGTCTTCCTTTCATCTCTACATTAACAACTGCCTTGGAACCAGCAGGCTGGTTTTATACCCGGCCAGAGAAGAGATCAGGAAGAACAGTAGTAGAGATTTTCTTTTCTCTGCTTCCATGGGACATGGGAATTGTCAGTGGAAAGGTAGAATCTGTCAGGTAAGTGTAAACTGCGAACTACCTGGTGATTGTCAGATTGTAAACATTCTGGGGACCTTGCTTTGCCCTTTAACAAGGTAAGAAATTGGGACTAAACCCGTGATGGGTAATCCTGGCTGCAAATGAAGGTGACCTGGCAAGTATCAGCCAATACAGCTCATGCCAGGACGGCCATACAATTTACCATCCGAACTAGGGTCCCAAAAGCTTACAATGGGGAGCTAAAAACTAATTACTAGGCACTAATTGTTCCTAGGCATCAAATGGGACTTTTCCTAGGGAATCTGCACTGTATTTTCCCTCTGCATTGCTGGAAGTTCTGACTTAATTGGTCGGGGTGTGTGTGTGTGTGTGTGTGTGTGTGTGTGTGTGTGTGTTGCAAAGACTCGCCCAGACTCCGATGAGCCGCTTGCCTGTGAATCACTGGAATCTTCCCGAAGTCCTTTGCTCTGTGTCGTGTTTTTTATTGGCCCCTGTGCCGACAGTTGACTATAGGTGAGCGTGTAAATTCTGGGTATTTGTGTTACGTCCTTCAGTGCTTTCTCTGAGCCACTTGCTACCCTTTCTCTTCTGATACAGACCAGAAGGGGGCAGGAGCAGGAAGAGAATTCTCGGCGCCTGTTTTGCTTATTTTTCCCTTAAGATAAACTTCATTCTCAAGCAGCTGCTTCGGCATCATGACCTACTGCAGCGAAAGTAGATTAAAAAACGATTGTGTCCTCTGGGAAGGGCACGCTCGCTCCTTCCTGAATTTAGGTCATAATAGTGCTCACAGATTGATGGCATGTCCAATCAAGGGGGGCGCTGGGAATGGCGAGTGGAGCGCGTGGACAGCTGCGGCCGCGGCGGGCAGGGCCCCATCGTGCCCTGGGAAGGACCGACGTGGGCTCCGTCCGTCGCAGGAAAGAAGGCCACGTTTACTACTGCACTGGGGCTCAGGCTGCTAATGCAGATGCTCTATACTGCTCTTCAGTTCCTCTGATAAGAAAACTGAACTAATTTAAAAAGCTCTGAGAGGGATGAGCACATCCGAGCATCTATGTCATGACTGCGGTCTCCGAAGGGGTGCCCCTTAGTCACCCATGTGGCATACCATGTGAGGGCAGTTATCCCCCCGGACGCTATCGGATAAGGGTCGGCAAGGGAACCCAGAGCAAGCCATCCCGCACGGCAAATAAAGATGACACAAGGCCATCCAATTTCCTTTCTCTAGAACGTCAGTTGAGGTGGCCGGGCAGTTAACAGGCAGGGGAGGAGCAGAATGTAAAGGTTGGAATGTAAGGAAGGGCAGGGAGAGTGTGATGGGCTACTTGGAACCCAACGGATATGAGGGGCCAGAAACCAGGAGACAGCAACTGCTGAAGCATGGTATGAGCGCCCATGCTGGTCTGCACGCTGACGTCCCTGCTCTGGGATGCCAGAGAGAAAGGGAGGAAGTTGCGCTTTCACACTGGAAGGCGATCTGACATAGCTTTGCCATCCAAACGTGGGATTGTGTGTTTTATAAGATTATTGGCTCATGGGGAGTGAGCAGGGAACATTCCTTACCCCTGATAGTTTGAGAACCCTTAGATTAGAAATTGTGGGTCACAGTTTGGGAAGAAGGAACATGGAGGAGCACATGTTTATCAATGGCTGAGTTTTCATGAAAACTTGTGAGTAGCTTTTGCTGAAGGCTTAGAGCTACCTAAGTACAGCATCACCAGCCATCCTGTTGTATTCTTTCTGGGGCATGGCTTCTGACATTTCAGTAAGTTTGCTTCTTGTAACTAAAGACTGCAAATGAAAACAAAGAAAGAAAACATCTGTAGATGTGTTAGGGCTTCTGATTTATTATATAATAGGGCTGAGGAATGTCTGTAGATTTATTTCATTTCACATGTTGAGTTGTCATGCCATTTTAAATTAGAAATGTAGGATTTAACAATTTATTGATTTAATGACACAATTGTTCATGGACTGGTGGGCTCAAGAAGAAGCCAGCTAGACAGCAGGGATGGACTCTGTGGCCCCTGAGAGAAAATCGTCATAGGAAAGGAGCCTAGTAAGTCATTCAGGGCATAACCTGAGTTTGTACTTGATCCTACCTGATATTCACACCTCTGTTCCTGTGTTCCCTGGATAGTATTGTAAAATTGAACTAAATGCACCATCCAACAATTCTGCTAGGAATTCCTTCCTCTTTGCATCCCAGTGAAGGGGCGGGCTACATGGAGGGCTAGGAGCTTTTCTCCTGATCAGAGACACAAATGCAGGGGACACTGAGAAGCTCCAGGGAGCTGTAGTGGAGAAACCTGATGACAGTGTTACTGGTCGCCAAGAGCAGGTCAGTCCCCGGTGTGGGGAGCGTGCACAAAAGCGAGCCATGTGGGTTTAACCAACAACATGGTGGGTGGTCTGGAAAGGTTCACCATGGTGAAAGTGACTGACTGTGGAGTAAAATCTAGGAAGATAATGAATGCAACATCTGGGACACAGGGATTCCAAGGATGTAGTTAGCAGCACAAATTATAGGTGAGGCAATTCTACCCACCCCTGCCCCACTGCCTTTGAACCAGAAAATCTGCCACATTCATAAAGACCCAGGGAGGAAGAAGGGCTGACAGCTTGTTGTTGTGTGGGCAGTGCTCTTGAGATATTTGATCTGCAAAGTGTTTAACCCAGGAAGCAACTGTGTCACATCTGTGATTTGCTTAGGGAACGGTGGAATATGCAGACTCAGTCCAGAAGCAAGAGTTAAGGAAGTCTTTGCTGTGAGTGTGAGGATAGTTAGGAAGGGCCGTTGGGGTATCAATAATTGAGGACTGCAGATGCCAGACTAGAGAGCCTGAATTTATTCTGTAGGCCATAAGGAGCCACTGGAGATTACTATAAAGTGCAATAATATAGGAAAAGGCAATTTAACAACATAGATTTAGGTTGAGTCTAACATTATGTGCAGGACAGTTTAGGGTTTACGCAAGGGGATTGGGCACTTGGTCTTGTAGAACTAATAGGAACCTTGATCAGGAGCATGAAGGAAAGAATGCAAAAGAATGATCACAAGAGATATTAAGACGGGGGATTGATTACATATATATTTAGGTAACTTAACTTAGTCACTTTTATCTCTTGTACTTACTTTAATTGTTATCCACAACCTATATTTAGCTACAGTTCCATTAGTCAATATAAAAAGTGGGTTAGATAGACTTCAAGACATCCTTTATGAGTTCCTAATGCAAACAGGCAATCACAGAAAAATATGCACTGAACAAATGTTATAAAATCTCATAGATCTAAAATAAATGATGGGATAAAACATCAGGTTAAAATACTAGGCATTCCAGTCACAAAATATTTTAAAAGAAATGTGGTTTTGCTACTTTCTGTAGAACTAGGTTCTCTAGTTTAACATTACACAGAAGAGGTTTTATTCTAATTAAAAGCTAAAATTTTTATAATTAATATTATTCTTCATCTGTAGTGTGCTTCTAAATAATAATTTTAATCATAATTTGGTAACCACTAAATTTGTCAAATCTATTAAAAACAGTTTTGGCCTGAATTAAAGAGTGCCTTTAAAAATATGCAATTATAGTCTGACTGGTGATGGAACAGTAGATAGAGTGCTGACAGGGATGCTGAGGTCCCAGGTTCGAAACCCTCAAGTCAGGGGCTTAATCATCCAGCTTGAGTGCAGGCTTGCCAGCTTGAGCACAAGGTCATTGGTGTGAGTGTAGGATCACCGACATAATCCAAAAATCGTTGGCTTGAGTCCTAGATCACTGGCTTGAAGCCCAAGGTTGCTGGCTTGAGCTCAGAGTTACTGGCTTGTGCAAAGGTTCACTGGCTCAGCTGGAGTGTCCCGGTCTAGGCACATATGAGGAGGAATCAATGAATAACTAAGGTGATGGAGCTATGAGTTCCTGCTTCTCATCTCTCTCTCTTCCTGTATCACTCTGTCTCTCTCATAAAAAGTGTTTAAATAAAAATATGCAGTTATATTTTATGAAAGTGTAAGATAATTTAGGATACAGAGAATAATATGAAATTGTGGGAGTATAATAGAAACAATCCTACTACGCTGCAAACCATCTGGGTTGTGATTCTGGCAGAAGAGAAATTCAAGGAGTTTCTTCCATAGGAGGAAAAGCAAAATACTGGTAAACTTGAGCCCTTGACATATACACAGTAGTTAAATGCCTTTGTGGGGGCTGTGATAGGGCAGGACACTGAATGTGAAAGTTGAACCAAGTATCTGAGTTCTGTCTTAAAAACGACAGATACAAGTCTGTCGTCTAAGGTATAATTTTAAGGATGATGGGAGGGCTGCTTCTAAAACTTCTTCCCTACCCAAACGTGCTGCTATTTAGACTTTCAAAATGAGTGGCAACTTGAACTTTTTTCTTTTCTTTCTTTTTTCTTTGGGGGAAAAATAATCTCATGGACACGGACAAGAGTGTGGTGATAGCTGGAGAGAAGGAGGGGGGGTGGCAGAGGGTCCAAGCAGTGTAAGAATGGTGGACGAAGACTTGACTTTGGGGTGAACGCACATTATGGTGTACAGAGATGTACTATAGAATTGGGCAACTGAAATCTGTATATTTTTGTTAACCAGTGTGACCCCAATTAAATAAGTGTAGCAGGACACACCTTCCTTCTTCATTATATCCGATATGGCCACCATACTTGCTTTGTAAAAGAAAATAACAGTAGAAATGAGAAGCCATTCATTCAAGGGGGATCCCTACTCTCCTTCCCACTCTACTCCTCCCTTCATCTCAGAAAATGGTTTCTCCATCAGCTTATGTCTCAGGACACAAAGGCCTATAATAGATTGGATGATGAGCTATCAAGAAATAAACTGTTGTTATGTGCTCTTAAGACTATGGATTCATTTGCTATATTGCTGCATAACTTAGCTAAGCTGATTGATTCTCTTTAATATTTTGATTTTTTAAAACAAAATTTTGATTATATTGTATATGTAGCTCTGTTTCCTGCACTTTTATTCCTACATTTATTTTGAAACATTTAAAAATGCCCAGGAGTGGTCATGAAACACAAAGACAAATAGCTTTTCTGTTCTTAAAATCAACTGAAAAATTAGATGCATTAGAATGTACAAAGTGCTCTGAACAAGATATTGGCAGTAATTTGGGGGTTTTCTCCTCACTTTCGCCAGGTGGTGGTTGAATTTATATCATAGCTTCATTAACTAATTGAACTTAGTATAACACTGGGGAACAATTTTTCTGTTGCATTAGGTTTTAGAACTGTCCTATATATGTCTGCATTGCTGATTCCAAATCTGAAATCCGTTTTCTGGTGCATGCTCTAGTTTTTATGTAATTTAAATTTCTTTTTGTTAAGAGTTAATGGCATGCATTGGTTTTTAAATTGGAGTTAAAGGGCAATGACTCTTGGATCGAACATAACCACAAGGCAATTAATGTTTTACAAACATCACTTTTACATAATTGTAGTTGTTTTTAAATGTAAAAAAATTATCTGATTAAAACACCCTCTTATTTTGTTTTAAGATTGAATCATGTCTTCTTTGAGTAGGTGTAAATGTAAGAATAGTCCTGACACCTTCTGTTATATATGTGGCTGTTACGTACTACAACGTCAAAGGCGTAATATTTTATCACTTGTGACACGTGCATATATTGCCTATTTTCAAGTTCCCCTTGGTAATTAAGACAAGAATTGGGCTCCTCATATTGTGTGTCATAATTGTGAAAAAATGCTTCATGACTGGACAAAAGGAAAATGCAAAGGAATGTCTTTTGGTATTCCCATGGTTTGGCATGAACCTAAGGACCACAGCAGTGACTGTTATTTCTGTCTGATCCATACAAAGGGCATTGGCAAGAAGAAACGGCATATGATCGCATATCCTAATATTCCTTCAGCAATACGACCTATCCCACACTCTGAGACACTCCCGGTTTCAGTTTTCAATGGTTTTATTTCTTCTAAGGATGAAGAGAGTGAACATGATGATCAAGTGTATTTTGATAAGATGCATGAGGAAATGGTTATATAATTTGATGGGTCTTCTTCTGATGCCAAGTAGTCATTAACCCCTCAGCAGTTTAGCCAACCCAAATTGAATGACTTAGTAAGAGATTTGGGTCTATCAAAGAAAGCAGTTGAGTTATTAGCCTCCAGGCTTTAATAAAAGAATGTACTTCACCGGTCAGCTAAAGTAGCTCATTTCAGGAAGCATGAACAAATTTTTGTGGACTTTTTTTTCCGAAGACAAATACTTTGTTTACTGTTATGATATCACTAGTCTTCTCATCCAGCTAGGTGTTACCACTTACAATCCAACAGAATGGTGGCTATTTCTTGACAGCTCTAAACTGAGTCTGAAATGTGTTGTCCTACACAATGGTAATGTTTATGCAGTGGTTCCAATTGGTTATTCAACTCATCTACGAGAAGATTATAATGACATAAAAATTGTCCTCAATTTTCTGAAGTATGAGGAGCATAATTGGATCATTTGTGTGGATTTTAAAATGGTAAACTTCCTGCTAGGACAACAGAGAGGTTTCACAAAGTATCCTTGCTTTCTGTGGTTGTGGGACAGCCGAGCTCCAGGGAAACACTGGGCACAGAAGGAGTGGCCAAAACGTGAAGCTCTGGATGTAGGGATGCAAAATATTGTGAATGAACCTGTAGTTCATTGAGAAAGGATCATTTTCCCCTCACTTCACATCCAACTTGGCTCAATGAAGCAGTTTGTTCAGGTTTTGAATAGAGAAAGTGAATGCTTTCAACATATTATTTCTGCTTTTCCTGCCTTGTTTTTTGAGAAGATAAAAACAGGTGTATTCGATGGACCTCAAATTTGATCCCATATACGGGATGAAGAATTTGCTAGGAAGATGCATAAGGAGGAGAAAGCAGCATGGCAGTCTTTTGTGGCAGTTACAAAGAACTTCCTTGGCAAAAAAAAGGAGAAAGCTATGAACTTCTGGTTCAAAGGATGCTGTTGGCTTTCTGTGACATTGGATGTAACATGAGCATTAAGATTCACTTCCTGAATAGTCACCTTGATAATTTTCTCGAAAATCTTGGAGCTGTTAGTGATGGAAGACTACCGCTGGGACACGAAAAAAAATTATCCTCAACAAGTACACAGACGCAAGAGCTACAAACGCAAATTTTTGCCTGAATAGAATTTAAATAAATTTTGCGCAAATTTTATGATTAAAATAAGTGGTTTAATATGTTCTATTTCGAAATTGTAGACAAATTCTGATGCAGTCATATCTTTTAGTGTATTAGTGTATTTACTGCATTATATAAATTATTATATTTTCACAAAGATGATGCCCAATATGACATTCTACTTCATTATGTTAAACTAAATGTTGAAAATTTTACAATAAGGTGAAAACCTAAAATCTTGAATTGCAATAAAACCTGTAGCTTACAGAGAAAAACTAACTTCAGATTTGAGATCAGCACACTCGAATTAGGTAAGAACAAGTGTTTTTGTGGATGCAACAAAAATTTTGTTCCCCAGTGTAATTTATAAAAATAGTAAAACTATGACCTGACCAGGTGGTGGCGCAGTGGATAGAGCATCTGATTGGGATGCAAAGGACCCAGGTTAGCGACCCCGAGGTTGCCAGCTTGAGCGCGAGCTCATCTGGTTTGAGCAAAGCTCACCAGCTTGGATCCAAGATCAGTGGCTTGAGCAAGGGGTTACTCGGTCTGCTGTAGCCCCACGGTCAATGCACATATGAGAAAGCAATCAATGAAAAACTAAGGTGTTGCAATGAAAAACTGATGATTGATGCTTCTCATCTCTCTCTGTTCCTGTCTGTCTGTCCCTATCTATCCCTCTCTCTATCTCTCTGTCTCTGTAAAAAAAAAAAAAAGTAAGACTCTGGCTGGTGTTCAGAGCATCTCTGACCTCTGAAATGTTCTTCTATGACCTGTGTTCTCACAATTCAGACTTTACCATCCAGAATAATGGACAACCCGGAGAGCGTGAACATTCTTTCTTTAGTTTCTTGTTATTTTCCTATTTCTTTTTCTTAAATTAGAGATAATCTACTTATTAACTAAGAAGAAAATAAGAAAAATACTTTCACAGAAATGCTGAATCAATTTTTAAAATCTATAGTGTGGTTTGCAATTGTTTCTTATATTTATATTTTTAACACAACATTAAAGAAGCTGACTTTCTCATGGCCTTGGAACTAGGCCCTGGGTTTCCAGGAAAAGTAATTCAAATGGAGATATTTTATGGCAATTAGATGGGTTAGAGAAGAGCTTTTAACAACTCGGAGCCTGTCAAACAAGAAGACATTATCTAAATGTCTTTGAAAAGATTTTAATTTCGTTATTACTTCTTATCCATTTGAAAAAATGAAGCTCATGGGAAAAATGTCATTTTGTGTATTAACATTTCTGTCATACCTTTTCTAAGCCCCATCAAGCCTAAGGCCGAGAAATGAAAATTATTACTTAAAAAAATCAATCAAAAAATTACCTGAATTATATTTATTTGGAATATTAATCAATCAATTAATTATTCATTCAATGATTTAGTTATTTATTTTTAAGGCACTTATACCATACTTAGTATTAGAGACAAATGCAATACATAAAGAAATATAATATGAGCAGAAATAGCTTAGTGTCATTCAATTTCCTTCCAATAACTTTAGGGTAAATAAGTAAAATTTAATATTTTTGGTATGGTAACACTTTACTTTGAACTTTTGGTGATTGTAGCCTTCACTTGACTTGCTCCAAAAGACATATTATATATTTTAGCTTTGGTTTTAATTTACAAAGTGGTGTTTCTTAGCTTCATAATAAACTAAATACTTCATTTCCAAGGGACACAATCAAAGTGGATAGTAGATATTCATGTTTCAATTCCTAAAAAGCCCTTTAGATGTCTCTGTTTCCTATCTCAAGAGAATTCAGCCACCGGGAAAGATACAACCTGGATCCAGTTTCCTAACAAATTGAATTTGTCCTTTAAGGACAAACAGACCTTTTTGAAAACAGAATTTGACAAAGTTAATGAAAGAAAAATATAGATGATGGCATGCAGATATGCCATTACTACTTTATGGTATTTGTGAGCCAAAAATCTTCTCGAGTGTGGAACTGTCCCTTTCTACTTCTCTTGCAGGCGATTCTGTGGCATAGTACAATTTGGGTTTGTAGTGCAGCCCATGTTTTTATTAGAGGATATCTGGTCAAACTGAAGTGACAAAAATTACGTCAACATATGTATTTATTCTATGACTAGTCTTTTACAGGGTATAAAATATTGAAATGACTCTGGTTTATTATATATGTGCGTATGTCTCTTAGAAATTAAAACATGCCAGGATACAGTGGTATGTTTGGGAAGGAAAAAAGACATCTGAAAATGTTATTAGATTTGTAGTTAGCTGAGATGGATTCAATACGCACACCTTACCTCCCTTCTCTACCAAATCCTAACTAAATCGATACTTAAGAATTTTTAAAATGCACAGTCCAAAAGACAGAGAACATGGGAAGAAGTCTTGAAAAAATGTTGGCCGATGGAAGAGCAGAGTGGAAGAAGCTAAAAGGGAACGGCCTGCAGATGGGGGGCAATAGGAATCAGGCCACAGAACTCCACCAGCCACCAAGTTCCTCTGAAAGGAACAAGTAGGTGTGGGGATAGAAATGAAAGGCTTTACTCCTTGCAGTATTACCCACAATACCTTCTCTTAGCCCCAGCAATTCAAAGGTTGTGCAAGTCAACTACTCCTTCTCCCAAACCCTGTAGTCGAAAGGAGGTTTACATCCTAGAAAAGTCGAATAAAAGAAAGTTTGGGTTTGGGGGCATCAGAAGTAGTACAGTGAAAGGTGAGATGGTATACTGATGAAAGAGCACTTAAGTGAACATCTAAATACTGTATATTCATAAACCCCTTGGTCTTCTTCCCATTTCAAATGAGGAATGTGGGCAGTGAAGCTTTAGAGCCAACTTTGTATACTGGTAGGTTTTTTTCTGGAATACTTGATTGGTTCAAGAAACATAAGCATATTTTCTGATATTTCTGTGTCCTGACCACCCTGCAACGAAACCCACCAATTAGAATGTTCTTTCACCCAAACAGAATTATCAATGTAAATATTCAAGGACCACCAGACATTTGATGACATCTGAAACATCATATGAGTCAGAGATGAGAAGAAGATGAAAAGAACTCAGAAGAAAAAGGCAGTGCAGAGCAGAAGAAAAAAAGATAACACAAAGAATCATTAATATTCATAAGGACTCAGGGAATATATTTTACTCTTGAAGAAATAACAAGAATTTTTAAAATTCATAGACTAAGAAAGTCATAAGAAGTAAAAAAGTTTTAGCAAAAGTAAAACATTTAATACATGTATGAAGGATAAAGTGAGGACTCTTCAAAAAAAATTAAAACAAAGAGGGAAAGATAAAACAAATAGGAAAGAAAACTTTTAAAAATTAGTGGACCAACCAAGGGCAAAACATTCAACTAGTAGGTCTTTGAGAAAGAAAAGAAATCAAAGAAAGAGAGGAAAAAGATTTAAAGAAATAATGTGAGAAAACTTCCAACTGTTGAAAGCTATGAGGTTTTAGGTTGAAAGAGTCCTGTCAGTGCTCAGAAGTAAATGACAAAAATAATAGACATCAACACATAACATTATGACATTTTAAAATCCCAAAGATTTCAAAGAAGATCCTGAAAATGACTAGACAGACATACCAGCTCACATTCGAAAGATTGTAATCAATGAAGCAGTCTCTTTAAAACCCTGAAGAAAAATGAAGTGCAACCTAGCCTCACTCAGCCAAGTTGTCCATCAACTGTGAAGGTAGAATAGTATTTTCAGATATGCGGGATCTCAAAAAATGGGTCATCTGTGCGCGCTTTCTCAAGACACTACTGAAGATGTGCTCTGTCAAAAAGGGACCGAATATATAGAAAGGAAGGCAGGCCAGGTGTCCAACCAAGTAAAAGGGGCGCCAGAACAGGAGCCAGATGAAGGGTTCATCTAGTGATGGTGAAGGGAAATCCATCCAGGGGACGGTGGAGGAAACACGAGCGCTGTCCGACAGATCTGAGATCAGTTAGTTCCTATTAGAAATGAGCCCAGAAACCTTCAGGAGATGTGCTCCCAAAGGAAAAATGGAACTGGTGCATCTGACCACTGAATATTATGCTTCCAACAAGCCCAAATCAGGGATGTAATCAAAACACTGTTCTGTTTTTTTTTGTTGTTTTTTTTTTCTGTCTTCCATGTTGTGTTACTGTTGTGTGGTTTTTTTCTGTTTTCCATGTTGTGTTACAGTCTCTCCGTGATCAAATTCCATCCTCTCCTCCTCTTCTTCTGGATAAATTCTCCAGAAGTTAACATAACTAATTGGATCACTCTTTAAAGATGAAAAAACTCTGGGGGTAGAAACAAGTTGGCTGTTTACCAAGACTGTGAAAACCCTTTCTTTTTCCTTTACACAAAAATAGATTGCATATTCCAGCCCCTTTTGCAGTGAGATGTGGCCATGTGACTGGGTTCTGGCCAAGGGAACTTTGGGGCTTGGCTCATAAAAATTCCTGATACAGATGCCTCATATACTTTCCCCTTCTAGCAGATGTTATACAGAAATGACCCTGGTGGCCCAGGATGGTGGTGGAGCCATAAGTAGAAGGAGACTGGGCCTCTGAATCACTGCTTGGTGCTTGGAGCATAGCTACCTGCCATTCAAGAGCAAGACATCTCATGTGCACAAAAATAAACATCTATTGTCATATCATACAAAACATTTAACAAAACTGTCCTCTGTAGACTTGCAAGGCAGACTATGCTTCTACTCAGCCTATAGCTTTGGGGAAGGGTTTGCGAGAAGTCACAGTGATAAGCATTACCGTGTGATTCGGCAAAGTCTTCCCCAAAAAAGATGAACTCAGGGAAGAACTAGCAAGTTGAAAGCAACCAGAGAAAGACTAGAAGTTTGAGCCTTTGAATTTGAGACTTTCGATCTCAAATCTATTCTTAACATGTAAGTTAGAATATCCAGTTCCAGACTGTCACTGAAACTCTGCATTTGGTCTAGCATTCAGCCCCCCCTCCCCCCCGGCAGACCAGCTGCTTTCAGTGGGAGAGGGGCAGGTATTTTTGCTCTCCTTCATGTCCACATACTTGCCACTTGCAAGCTGTTGTTACTGATGCTCTGGTTTATGCGAATAGAGCTCAGTGGGAGGTAGGGACAGGGACTGATAATTTCATACTAGCCCAGATTCTGTTATAAGATGGGCAGGTGTTTGAAGCTGAGTGTCCTCTTTGATAATAACATTACTCCATTGTCCAAGCTCATCAGCTGCCCTTCCTGCCTTGCATTGAATGTCCGATCTCAGTCCTGTCATCTCTCACACTACGGGAAGCACTTGTCGCAAGCCCTCGAGGTTGGCCCAGAGAAGCCCTTTTTGCAAAGGGTCACACCCCTCCCTTTCCCCATAGGAAAGGTGAAACAGCCTAGCAAATCATAGCTCCACAAACCCTATCTTCACCTCCCATCTCTTGACATTTTTTTAATATCCTCCTGTGGTATTGGACCCACTGGACTGGTTTTCTGATATCTCCTTTAAAAATCTGCATTTTTGGTTCCACACTTCTCTTTGGAATTTCATATGTAGTGTATTGCCGTGACTCAGCTGGAATTTCCAACTTAACATTTTGTTACACTATATTAGAAGTTTTAAACCTCTCTTGGAAGATTAGGGGAGAGAACTAGTTATAGGCACCAAGAAACCAGTTACATAATAGGAATGTTGAAAATTAAGCAATTTTAAATTCTACATGAAACACAAAGTTATATAAGAAAGAAAACTGACTGACTGCCTCCTTTCCACCCCACCTGCCATCCACACTGTGGGGAGCCACTCCTTACCATTCAGGGAATGCAAGTAATATGGATGGGCAGTCTCAGTCCTAAATGAGGCTTAGCAAATCAATTTCCTCTGCCATAAACAAGAATGGAGGCTATGGGTTTAAAAGATGTTTTTGTCCACAGCCAACTGCACATCCCAAAATATTAAAAATAGCTAGACAAGATGCATTTCTTTGGGTTCTTCGGTATCTTTAAAAGAAAAATGTAGGCATGACTAATGGGCTCATTGTCCATCCAGTTTCTAAAATTAGAACCTTCCCCTTTGATCTTTCTTTCTAGTCAATTCTTCCTGACAGCTAACCGTTCTACAAGTTTACTCAGTCCTCTGTTGATCCTGTGGCTTGCATCCTAGAGCACTGAAATTAGGAATAATGTGGCCGATTGTTACTCCTGAAATACATCGTAAAGCAAACGCAGGAAGAAAGTGAGGCCATTCTCTAATAATGAAGGCTATGTCTCAGAAAGTTGAGGTGGAAGATCACGGTGATTGCGTTTTGCAGCTCACGCAGGCAGAGTCCCCTGCCCCTTTTCTGTGACTGTGCGCTAATAACACACCCCATGATATCTTGTAATCGGTGTGTGAAATGGCGTCTTTCTCACTGTGTGAGCATGCCTTACAGTCAGGGATCTTACTCATTTTTGTGTCTCCATGTATTAGAACAGTGCTGGGAACAAATGACTCCATACATGTTGAGGGAATGAACAAGTGAAACTAGAATGAAATCAAATATGATTTACTTTGGTCAACCATTTGAATCTTATCGTAATTGTTTATATGTGTATGTCTGTTCCTCTTGACTGAGTCCTGTAAGATCTGAATCCTATCCTGCTAAGTACAGTAGCTGTAGCATTTAGCATGGGGCTTAGTGCCTAAAATGTGGTAGTTACTCAGTTAATGTTTGTAAAATGGAAGAATGAATGCATTAATTTATAAGATGTGCAGAAACAAACACCCTATGTAGTCTATGTTACCTGTGCTTTTGTTATACCAACTCTTGTCCTCATCTTAACGGGCTCAAGACTGTAGTTGAAATAAAAAACAAAAACAAAACACAACCCAAAATAGCTTTAGGAATCACTTCTCTACTGCTGTCTTCACTACCTTTTAAAATACCAAGTTTGTTTTTTATAATAATAATGTTTGTACTTTCTGCTCCCCTCCCCTCTTCTCTTCTCTTCTCTTCTCTTCTCTTCTCTTCTCTTCTCTTCTCTTCTCTTCTCTTCTCTTCTCTTCTCTTCTCTTCTCTTCCCTTCCCTTCCCTTCCCTTCCCTTCCCTTCCCTTCCCTTCCCTCCCCTCCCCTCCCCTCCCCTCCCCTCCCCTCCCCTCCCCTCCCCTCCCCTCCCCTCCCCTCCCTTCTTCTCTTTCAGTAACCCAGTCTTGAATGAGGACCACATTTACAAGTGCAGTTAGGATAAGCCTTTTCTAGAACTGTTACTTTGGTTTATAAGCCAGCTTCTTGGCCCAGTCAGGGTTCTTGGTATTGGATTACTTCATGAAAATGCCTGAGGCTTGCGGATAAAAATACTAAAGAGCAACGTTATTGCATGGGCTTCCTTCCTGAATAGTGCTTACTGCAGAATGTCCCTGGCACTGAGTGAAAATAGGTAGGATGTTAGCATTTTCAAAGCCCTAATCTTAAATCCACACCAGTGCCCTGCTGCTGCCTTAACCTGGTTTAGCGCTGCTCCACTTCAGAAGTAGACCCAGTGTCTCATTTTAGGGCAAAAAGAGCAAATTGCTCTTCCTTGTTCACAAGACAGATTGAATAGCTGAAGATCACCCTTCTCTTGCAAACTCTTGAAAACTCAGGCCTACGGTTTGCTTCTCTTTACAGAAGACAAAAACCGTTGGGAGGATACATTTTTTAAAATCAGATTGTTAAGGGTAGTTGAAAATATAGTTTGCCTATAGCTGCGGGAAAAAAATCTTAGCCTGCAAAGCAGGAGTAAAAGAGAAGTTTTAACACATCAAAACTGGCTGAATCTGTTCTGCTCAGTTGTGCAACAGAGCAAAATGAGATGAGCGTATTCATGACAGCTGAGAAAAAATGGCTTTTCAAATTCAGTCTTTTATGAGAGTAATTTAGGAAGTGTCATCTAGGAGTCATTAAGTACAAAAGGCTGTAAATGTCAGTGTGAGCTGTAGTCTGCTTTTGTTTGGTTCCGTGAGTGACACAAGGGTCCTTCCTTCTGATGGAGGGTATCCTCGGAGTCGGTAAAGGGCGAGGCGTTGAAGTCAACCCTCCGGGTACAGGGGTCCCCAAAACAGCGTTAGCCTATCTTTTTCAGGAGGCTGGCAACCGCCCCGCGAACTTTATAGTGAGCCAGCATCACACGACTGATTGGGAAAAACAACGTGAGCAGGAGCAGCGAGCTTGTGGGAAACGACTTCCAGCAGGGAGGCAGAGGCAAGAGATAAAGCCCGAATCACCAGGCTGCCACAGAGGAAAACAGCTGTGGCTCTGCTTACGTCAGTTATTGTCTGGGGACAGGATGGGAAGGGGGGAGGTCTCTCTCTCCCCTTGGCCTCTAGGAGCCTAACAAGTAATGGAGTGTGAGGTGTGACCCTTTGTAAATGCCGGTTTAAAGGTCTCACCAACCCCAGAGAGTTTAAAAGCCAAGAAAATGCTCATAAATCTAAGCTCTGGAGGAGAAGAGGTATTTTTACGAGCCCATCTTTATTGAACAATTGCTGGGCCCAGTACAGCCTGACCAATGTAACCTCTGTCCAGACGCTTTCGGTATTCAACTGGTTGAAGTTCCTCACTCGCCTGCCGGCTACAGCCTCAACCCCTCATCCTTGTACGCCAGCCTAGTCCTCTTTTTCTTTTCTTTGAACAAATTATTTTCCCAACTCTGCACAAAAGGATGGGGCTGCACCATCTCATCTAGCCTCATCCCAATTTCTTTGATATAACTTTCTTTTGCGGCCACTTAATTCCTCTGAAAATTGGCCGTGGTTGTCTCACCTCTAAACTGTTGCTTTTTTAAAAAAGGTTTTATCTGGACCTCCAATTGTGCCTCATGATTTATTTGCACTGAACTGGGCTTCTGATATTGGGTCAATTAGCCCCACTCTTGTCGCCCTCGGCCCCCACACACGGCCCCCTTCTGTGAACCTGCCATCTCTGTGCTGCCCTCTGACCCAGCCGTGTCTGCCCCCCTCTTCTGAGGGCTTGTCTCATGTAGATTCTGGTGTCCTTCCCGAGGATCTCATTGTGTCTATTACAGTTTTATTTTATTTTTTAAAATTTTTGTGTGTTGTGTGGCAATATCTGTTCTGTATGTGTGCATGTGTGTTTGCGTGTGCATGTGAGTTTGTGTGTGCACAATAATGCCCATCCTAGGAGAAGATTCCTCTTTTTCTCATTCTAAAGCGTGCTTGTTTATTCACTCTTCCACTCTTGGCACAATCATCAGTGAGCAACCACCACTAACCCCCTCACCACATCAAGGACATAATGGGCAGACGCCTCCAGTCTTCCACTATTTCTCTGCACTGCTCCTCCGTCTGCATAACGTCAGCTCAGATCCGTGGTGAACACGGCCGGCTCTGTGCCTGCACGGGGTCAGCAGATGGCCTGCGTGCCCACTCTGTGTCAGGCATCCCGAGATAGGCTGGAGCAGAGGATGGAGACAGCAGAAGATGATAACTCACCAAACTTCTGCATTTCCTGAGGCAGAGTCCATTTCAATGTCTTACCATTCAGTTGATGGTACCATTCTCATTTATTCACTCATTCACACAACGATCCATTACTCCATTCATCTGTCGTGTGTTGAGATCTGTTCCATGAGAATAATTTTACTAGAGAGGTGTATAGCTGTTCTCTATTGCCGTGGTAATGCTGCATAGCAGATAACCTGAGCACCTCAGTTGCATACGATAATCTTTCTTTCATTTCAGAGTTGGTTTGTCAATGGTGGTTTTATCTTGGTCTGACCTAGGCCTGACTGACCTCAGCTGAGCTTACTCACTTATCTGCCATAAGCAGACAGTTGGCCAGGGGCCTGCCTGGTCAGGAGGCCTTGGCTCAGAGTGGTGAGATAACCTCGATATTTTTCATCTAGTTTCTCACCTCCAGCAGGCTAGCCTGGGCTTTCTCACACCATGGGGAGGATCCAAGACAATGATGAGAATGAGCAAAATGTCTTGAGACACAGCCTCACAAATGGCAGGTCACTTCCGTCACATCCTGTTGGCCAGAAGTGAGTCTAAAGGAGAGAGCCCAGATTCAAGGCAGGGGTGAAGCAGGTGAGGAATAAACCCCTTCACTTTAAGGGAGGAGCCACAAAGTCACATCACAAAGAACGTGGATTCGGGGAGGCCATTTGGGACATACATGCAATTGACCTACCACGGGGAGACAGACTAGTGGACTCCAAGGTAGCATATAATGTGATAAAGACTGTAGCAGCAAGTGTATACAGTGGTAAGAAAGAATGTGTGTGTGTGTATGTGTGTGTGTGTGTGTGCGTGTGTATTTACGCACATACACACATAAGCAGTATTCTACCTTTTTAAAGGAACAAGAGGAAAAAGGATGTAGAAAAGAAGCCGGTAAACAACTTCTGCTCTTTTATTTCCTCACCAATACATACGAAGATGCCTGTGGTGGAGGTCTCTGGTGTTCAAGACTTGCCTGGGGCAGCCCCTTGGAAGAAATGGTACTGAGCAGCTCCTGTTGCAGAGGTCATATGAATGCATGTATTGTTTCTCTGGAAAAGACCCTGCTATTTGGAAACTAAGTTCTTACTGACAACTTCAGATGTATTCCTGGGTCTTTGAGGAAGACTTCTCTGTGTTACTTTTTGTTTTTGAAGTAATGAATGCGACACTCCATTTCAGTTTCTCATTCTGCATTTGTATCTTGGTCTCATTAGATTTCTGGGCCTCACTTGTCTGTGTGGTTCAGACTCCCGTCAATTCTTAAGGCACAGGTGGCTGCCTGCTATATTTTACAGGACATCCTCAATGTTACTATGAGTGTCAATCAGTGAATCTTCCACTTGCTCATCCTGCAATTCAGAACTCTCAGCATCATACCAGTAAGCTCTCAAAGTGTCAGTTGCTAGCCCTGGCCAGTTGGCTCAGTGGTAGAGCATTGGCCCAGTGTGTGGAAGTCTCAGGTTCAATTCCCAGTCAAGGCACACAGGAGAAGCACCCATCTGCTTCTCCACCCTTCCCCTCCCTTCTGTCTTTCTTCCCCTCCAACAGCCATGGCTTGAATGGCTTGAGCAAAGTTGGCCCCATGTGCTGAGGATGGCTCCATGGCCTCTGCCTGAGGCACTAAAATAGCTCAGTTGCCAAGCAACAAGCTCCAACCCAGCTGGGCAGAGCATTTGCCTGGTAGAGGCTTGCTGGGTGGACCCCGAATGGGGTAAATGTCTCTCTCTGTCTCCCTGCATCTCACTTAAAAAAAAAAAAGTCAGTTGCTGTTTACCTTTGGGTGTTGTTATAAAAAAAGAGCCAATCACAGTGCAATATATAGATCATGTATCATATAAATGTACACTTGTAACCTATACGATCCTATTAGCAATGCCACCCCAATAAATTTAATTAAAAAAATAGACTTCTCAACTTTGGTCCCCTTGAACATAGCTGCCACCCTTGACATGAACAGTGAAGAAGTAAAGGGAGTGACTACTGGGCTTAGGGCAGTGATGCGCAATCTTTTGAGCTTGGTGTGTCAAAATTCCCCCCAAAAAACAAGCATAACTCGAGTGGTGTGTCACTTCGAGAAAAACGGCCTAACAGGAAGTCCCAGAACTAGATGCTCTGTGCCGGAGTTCTGTTGTTTTGGCCTACAGACCTCCGGCACAGAGTGTCTACACTACAGCAAATGTTTCATCCTCGGCTACTGCACCTGGCCATGCAGGAGCCGAGGATGAAACGTCCTTCTTGGCATGCGGCCCCACACTTCTCTGGTATGTGGCCGTGTGTCATTTAAATGGCTACACGTGTTAGTGCTTACAGGTGTGTCATAGGTTCGCCATCACGGGCTTAGGGAACCAATTTCCCCTGAAGAGCTGTTCTAACCTCTCCAGTTGCAACCTGCTTGTGCCCTTTGACCTCCCAGCAGTATCCTACTCTTGTAAGAAATAAATTGAAAAGGATTAGAACTTTCTGGCTCTAACGGTCTACTTACTGGAATGGCATTTTCTTTAGAAATACTTAGTAATAGGGTAAACAAACTCATGTTTGCTAGACTAGAGGAGTTCTGTGAGATCATGTACCAGAAAACGTCTTTTAAGGTTACCAATTTTCCTTATTTCTTTGCATTTGATATGCCCACCTTGATTTAAGTCCTCTTTTTTTTTTTTAAACAAAAGATGTGATGAATTTGATTAAGAACATATTCTGAAACCCTCTGGTTCAAAACCTTTATTTTACAGGTGAGTAAACAGAATCGGACAGGAGAAAAAAACATCTTGTACAATATCCAGCTAGGTGCTGGCTGTGTACGAGGGGACCCTGACTCCCGGTGCATTCAAATGGCACAGCGTATAGACACTGATTTTGCACACGCAATGACTTAGAAATGGCGGTGCACCACCCAGAAATGTGTACCTGAGCTTGATGAAAGTAGTGCTCTGTCCCAGCCCCGTGCAGAGAGGCATATGACAGAGACAGAGCCCCTGAAGGAGGAGGAATAGCACGCCTTATCTGCACAGCTTAATTCAAACTGAAAGTAGCTCTTTCCAGTCCAAAACATCTCCGCTGCTCCTGGAGGGCCCGCACTTCCCAGTTTGCATGGGATAATCCTACTTTATTCCTGTTGTCCTCGCATGATTACCTTTTTCTTTAAAAGTGTCCCTGTTTAGACAATAACGTTATTCAGTCTCCCGGCTGTCAGTGTAAGTGGGAATGAAGCCATTCTTTCTTTCTTTCTTTCTTTCTTTCTTTCTTTCTTTCTTTCTTTCTTTCTTTCTTTCTTTCTTTCTTTCTTTCTTTCTTTCTTGTGACAGAGATAGAGTCAGAGAGAGGGACAGACAGACAGGAAGGGAGAGAGAGGAAAAGCATCAATTCTTTGTTGCGGCATCTTAGTTGTTCATTGATTGCTTTCTCATATGTGCCTTGATCACGGGCCTTCAGCGGACCTAGTGACCCCTTGCTCGAGTCAGCGACCTTGGGCTCAAGCTGGTGAGCCTTGTTCAAACTAGATGAGCCTGTGCTCAAGCTGGTGACCTCGGGGTCTCAAACCTGGGTCCTTGGCATCCCAGTCTGACACTTTATCCACTGCTCCACTGCCTGGTCAGGCTGGAGCCATTTCTTTATGTCATTTAGGGTTTTTAGTTTCCAGAATTCCTTACACTTACTTAATAGAAGTATTATTTAGAAATCCAAAGTCTCAAAAATGTGAACATCTGTTGAAAACAAGGAGCAAGATAGGATTTGATGAGTGTGAGGACTGTGAGGGAGGTAATGAAAGAGAGATTCTGAAAGGGATGTCACAAGGTCAGCAGACTGCTCCCACCTGCACTGGTGCCAGATGTCCAGTGTGAAGGCTGGTCACCAGGCAGGTAATGTGGAGGCCACAAAACATTGATTGCTCAGCTGCTTTAGTAGACACATACCGCCTCATTCTCTTAAGCTGAGAAAGCCAATACATGGTTGAAAGAACTACCAAGGCAGTGGGAACTTTTTTCTCTTACAGAAGTCCCATTCATGCTTTAATTGACCATTTAACAGTAGTCCTTTTAAAATAATTTTTATATGTATTCAAAATTTTAGTTTATTCTTCAGGATCTTTCTTCCATCTTTATTTATTTATTCACTTATTTATTTGCTCATAATTTTTGTTGAAGAACTTGTGAACCTTGACCTGCAGACTTTCTCACACTCTACCTGTATAACATGCTCCTCTGTCCCGGGTATGTCTTCTACATTGGCAGCTGGGTCAACATGCCTGATCAGACTTACTGTTCTCTTTTATCAAGGGGCAAATAACGGCTGTCATTTTGTGATGTTAGTAGCCATTTATGCTTATTGCCTAATTCAAGGGTCAACAAACCCCTGTGAACCAAATCTGGCCCACTCCTGTTTCTATAAATAACAAAACGCAGCCAGGAACATTTGATTACATACTGTCGATGGCCTCTTTTGTCCTGGAAACAGAATGGAGTAGTTTTAATTGTGCCGTGTGCCTTGCCAAGCCTGTAATAGGTACTGTCATCTCCCGCTTTACAAAACAGTGTGCTGATCCTTGGCCAAATCCATTCGCTGCCGTTCAAAATGGCAATAATCCAGTTCTGTGTGTGTATGTGTGTGTGTGTGTGTGTGTGTGTGTGTGTATGTGTGTGTAGAATCTTTTAAATTATAAAACACTGTGGAATTTATACTGATACCTCCAACTCCAATATAGGATTACAGGATTTTTACTTAAAACTCTTCTATATTTTTTCATTCTTTCTTAAACATTAAGAATCCTGGTTCTCAAAAACAGGAATGATGGAATGTCAATATTTCGTAATTACTCTTCTGCTTAATCTCATCTTACAGCACAACAGCCTAATAATAGTAAATTGATCATTTTAATAGTTTATTAACTTAATAAATCCTCATATAAAGCATATTATATTAAAATATATAAATTTGCATAAAATTTAAATTTGTAATTTATAAAATTACATATGGTATATATTTTATATACTATAGAATAATTTAAAAATATAAATATTAGTAATACTAACTTAAAATTAATAATGGTTTATTAATAATAAATTAATTGTATCACCACTAAATAAGATTACAAAAAAATGTTAAAAATTTTTTGTGTGTGGTATCTTTAGTCTTTGAACATAATTTATTCTCTACCTTTTGAGCTAAACTTTGTTCTTACTAATTTTCCTGCCTGGTGGATCTGGCAATTTCAGAGAGGGGTGTTGAAGTCCCCAACTGTAATAATGAATTCACCTTTTCCTCCTCGCTGTTTTATCAGTTTTTGTTTTACGTATTTGGACATCCTGTTGTTTGGTGTACACACATAAAGGATTATTTTGTCTTCTTGAAGAACTAATCCCCTTCTTACAATGTAATGCCTCTCTGTACCCTGATAGCTGCTTTCTCTGAATTCTGCACTATCTGAAATTAATATAGCTCGTCCCACTTTCTTTGAATTAGTGTTAACATGGTATATCTTTCTCCATCCATTTACTCTGGCTTACCAAAGCCCTGACTCTAGCATTTGTGGAGACAGAAATGGTGAGGAAGCTCAATATACCCAGGTGGGCAAAGAAAATAAAGGGTAGAGGCTCAGTCGGAATCTAAGCAGAGAGACAGAGAGAAGGGGAAGGATGCCTGCTTTCCCCCTTCACAAGGCATCCCCCTCTCAGGCTCTCCTATAAGCAAGTCTTTGTTCCAACACCCACTAACTAAGAAGCGTTGAAACTTGGAGTGCGGACAGAAGTTGATGTTAGGCACTTCCTCTCCTAAGAAGGAAGTTACAACAGAAGAGAACTAAAACTTTAGCTTTGAAGAATTCTGATTTAGTGAGTTGAGGATGGTGAGTTAGAAGGAAATGTGCATCTGAGAATATGTGGAATCTTTGGTGGAAACTGCACCTCCACCGTGCCCAATTTCTGGAAGTTTGACAGAGATGAATTGAATATTACTCGAAATGCTTTTATGAAGACAAATTGAAATCTGGTCAACTAAATCTAAACTAAAGAAAACAATGCTTGAGGAAATTTATCCCACTTCAATAAAAATCCAAGAACACATCTCTAGTCTCATTAATCACCACAAAAATCAGTATTTTATTTTATTTTTAATGTTGCATCCATTTCAAATTCCCAGCAATGCCTAGATCCTTTAAAATAATTTTATGTAATTGAAGGTAATTTTTCATAAGCCTCTCAAGTATGGATGAGAGGTTCCTGAATCAGTCAGTAATTTTATACATTTTTATTGTTAAATTTGATAAAGTTTGATTTATTGATGCCACTAATTATAATACATTTTGCTAAATCAGAAATGTAAAAATATTGGCTTGATTTACTTGTGATATTTATGTGTAACTGTAACACACACCATCCATACCCATCACATTCTACGGTCTTTCCATTTCTGTGTGCTATGCTCACTTCCATCTGCCAGTATCAGCATTTATGTGTCTGAATTTTTTTTTTTGCAGAACCATGGAAGCCATCTCTAACATACACATACAGACCAGTGGTGCCATTGCTGGGGAATTAATACCTCCCAGCTCTAGAAGTGGACTTCAACCAATGACTCTTGAGAGTTTCTGTGTAAACATCTCTGTTTCTGTGTCTCAAGGGTGGGATCATTTTGAGGCAGGTGTTTTACATCGTTTTTCAAAGTGAAGCTCCAGTTACTGTGGTAGTGGAGCTAGTGAAACATCTAATCAGGATTGCCTTCCCTTTTGTTAGACACCACTGAAATGCCCCTTTAAGAAGGAAAGGCCTATCACCAAAGCTACAAGGAATCTTGCTAGCAGATAGTTCTCAGCAATCAGCTCCATTTGAGGATTTTCCAGTCCCCATCAACTGAATATATATATACTGCCCAAGAACACTACACCTGTCAGAGGGCAACTTGTTGGGGTAGTGCTGAGGGACGATTCCAGATCCAGAGTTAGCCTCACACTGGGCTGAGACTTTGCCTTGAGACTTCGTTGCAGCCCAGTGTCTCTCTCTGTCCAGTCCTACCCCCTTCACTTGGCTTCTGTAGCTGTAGGTCTGAAGGTGACTCCCTGATAAGCCTTCAGCATACCACTCTCCATCTCAGAGTCTGCTTAGTGAGGATACCAACCATATCACTACTCCCCTATGGACATTCCCTCTATCTCCAAAATTCATTGTTTGCACTGAAATTCTTGTTTCACTTCTGCTTCTAAAGGCATTAGTAGTGGACATAGTCCTGAAGATCAGACTCTCAGGATAGGATTCTGGAATTGGAATATTGTATTATTTTCCCAGCTAGAAGGCCACTAGGACCCCATTGTTGGTGATCCCCCTGGCATGCTGCAGCATCATGACCACCAAGGCTGTCACCTGTGTGTTGTTGAGATGACTCCTATAAGCTGGAGCAAGTGGAATGGAATGCATTTGCTCCGGAGATAAATGTAACCTTGGAAACACATGGTTACCATGATACGAAAGGGCTGTGGAATTAATATTAAGCACAATCCATGTGCAGAGAGAAGAAAATGACAGACGCAAGTCAATGTAGCAACGATTTTAGGGCATGTTGTGAAAGCCACAAGGCCTCTAGCCAGCATTTGAAGGGACTCTGACCTTTTACATTCGCATAACAGATTAGATTAAAAACTAGATTCAGGGCCTGATTGTGAGAATAACAGAAATGCGGAGGTTTATTTCTGGTCCAGAGTCAGGGTCCCTGATGAGGATGTGAGGTATTGACCTGGAATCAGATCATCTAAGTGGTTGTTCCTGATGGAGAAACCTGGGTCCGACGTTTCCCTCAAAGGTTTGGGTCTATATAAGTCCCTACTTCACCTTGACACAGGCTCACGGGCTCTTCTTGTCCAGAGAAGAAGAGGCAGAAGCCTTATTTGCTTCAGATGCCTCTCAATAATATGTTTCACTTCAGGCTTTTCCTTTTTTCCTTTCCCCTTATGGTTTATAGGCCAATAACTCAGGTCAAGTCTTAGCATGGCCTGACAGGGGATGTACTCTTTCTTCTTCATGTAAAGCGAAGTGATTCATTGCCGAGGGAGCTACAAGATCTGGCTATTATGTGTACATAGAAACTTAGAAAAAAATGAAAATGCTTGTTGGGAGTGATAGAGGTGCAGACTAGGAGGTTTGCAGGGTCAAGTTAATTAAAATAAGAAAGGTGGCCAACTTTTTTACAATGAAAAAGAGGACAAAAATAAACTGAAGAAAACAATATCGTAAATAAAAGAAAACATTTTATTCATTGCAACAATAATACACTATAATATGATAAATGCATAATAAAAACATTTGTAATATTTTATATTGTAATTATCTTACATGCCTATTAATTTTTAATAATAATTGTAAGAGAAAAGTACTCATTTAGTAAAACTAAATATCAAACAAAATCACTAATTTGGAGTGATATTCAGGTGTATTTATCATTTTCTAATGAAAAAAGTCTGTTTTATGCAACTATTTAATCAAAATGCATTATTAATAGATACAATTTGAGGTTAGATTTATACTTTAAAACTCAAATTTTGGGAAAATCCTTGTAAATAAAATTATACATATTTGGAAATTTAATTTCCAAATACATATAATGAATTAATAAAACGTAAATTGTGCTTACCTGTCTATGATTGAATATTCACTGAGAAAGAAATAATCGTGAGTCTACAATATTGTAAGTTCCGTGTTGTGTTTCAGTAAGAAGTACACAAAGCCATTTGAGCGCTCGGTATATTGTGCACTCTCTCAGGGTCTCCTGAGCAGAGTGCATGCGTCTCATAGTTGTGTCTCACCGCACTGTACTGATCCTTGATGAATCGTCATGTCAAATAAAAATACATCACATCACACACAATGGATTGACTCTGCATCGATGGAGTACAGACATTTACAGATTAGTCTTCCAATATCAAAAAGGAGGACATGTAGAAGAACACTTTTTGAGGGAGGACGGAACTTATAAAAGGACTGTCCTCCCTAATGGAGGACGATTGGTCACCTTAAAATAGGTTCATTGCCCACCTTCCCCTCCCTCCACCCACCCCGTAACCATCACACACAGGGTGGGAGAGTGGGGATGGGTGGGGCACAAAGAAAACCAGATAGAAGGTGACAGAGGACAATTTAACTTTGGGTGATGGGTATGCAACATAGTTGAATGATAAGATAACCTGGAGATGTTTTCTTTGAACATATGTACCCTGATTTATTAATGTCACCCCATTAAAATTAATTAAAAAAAAGAAAGGAAAAAAAATAGGTTCAGTGCCCTACTCTTCCTTTGACAGTCTGGCAAGGACACTTGAGTCTGGTCCTGACACAGTGTTGGGATTGATTCTGGAAACTTGAAAAATGGTGGCCTATATCTCTTGCGTGAGTTGATTCTGAGACATGTATTTTAACCGACTTCCTAGAGTTTTCTTGAAGAGTTATGCTTCAGGAAGCCACTGTAGGTGCCGGCTTCCTTCCCTTAGTGTCTTTTCCCCATTCCTTATTGGTGTTCCCTGTACCTCCAAAATAGATACTCAAACCCGTATCTGAGGTCTCTTTCTCTGGAACTCCAGTAACAATATTCCAATGAATCCTCTTGAGTGTTTCTTTTAACGGTGCGTCCAGGCATACTGTATGTACTTTAGTTAGTAACTTAATCCCTCTGTGTTTTAATTTTCTTCATCTACCATATGCAGACTCTAATAGTGACTACCTCATTGGGACATGGTCAGTACTAAATAAGTTAATGTTTGTAAAGCATTTGGAACATTTCCTGATGTGCAAGTTATTTGTTAAAATAATATTTAAAGTTGTCTTTTTCTTTGGAGGAAGCCATGGGAAGATTTATCTTTAATACTGTGTTTGTTTTCCTGAACATTTTAGAGAGTAATATTTTCTGGCTATGTTCAAGTTGTTGGCTCTCCTCAACCATGTAGACTTTTGTTAGAAATAACATATGTAGTTACTAAAATAAATCCAGATACATTTTCTTTTCACTGAGTAGTGAAAAAATATATATAACGTGTTGGCTTCTATTTCATGTACAAGTTATCGAGTAAATGAGTGAATTATAGAATTTAGGATTCATCAGGCATTGTTGGATAGACCTTAAATTCACTTTCGGGGATCCAAGTAACTTATAATTTCACAGCAAGCTCAAATATGCTGTGAACATTAGCAGGTGCTTTTATTGCTTTATCTCTGCAGGTCCGAGATGGAAATGACCCTCAAGGGACAATAATATTTTTGCATGTTGTAGCCATACAAAGCTTTAAAATGTATTTTGGAAAACTTTCTCTGGCAGGCGATAGGATGCTCTATGCCAGTAGTCTTAGAAGCCTTGGATAAGAGTGTTAAATTAGAAGGTTTTCTTTTCTAGAGCAAAATGATACCAGATTCAATTTTATAGTTTAGCTAGTTGTGGAATGATGCGAGCAGTCAAGAACGTCGTTCAGGGAAATCTGTTTGCATTTATACACAGCCTCAGGGATAAAAGTCTGCCTGTTTTAAACTCAGGTGTAACTCCTGACTTCAACTGATAATTGATAAGTGGTTAACCTCAGTCTGACAGGTCAGGCTCAGTTTGATTGATTGTGTGACCTGGATTGCTGGCACACAGGAAGTTGATTTGACTCATTTTGGTTGCCTCCTGGCAAGGATTTTCTTTTATTTATTTATTTAGTTGTTTTTTTGTATTTTTCCGAAGTTAGAAGCAGGGAGCCAGTCAGAATCCTGCATGCACCCGACTGGGATCCACCCGGCATGCCCACCAGAAGGTGATGCTCTGCCCATCTGGGCCATTGCTCCATTGCAGCCAGAGCCATTCTTGCACCTGAGACGGAGGCCATGGAGCCATCCTCAATGCCCGGGCCAACTTTGCTCCAATGGAGCCTTGGCTGCAGGGGAGGGGAAGAGAGAGATAGAGAGGAAGGAGAGGGGGAAGTGTGGAGAAGCAGACGCGTGCTTCTCCTATGTGCCCTGATGGGGAACTGAACCCAGCGCTTCCACATGCCTGGCCGATGCTCTACCGCTGAGCCAACTGGCCAGGGCAGACAAGGTTTTTCTAGCTAAGCATCTGAGCTGCTTTCTTTTCCCAGTAGTTTTCGGGAATTCTGTACTGACAGCTTTATCAATACTGTATGTCCTTTCCCTCTTTTGCGCAACTATTGCTACTGCATTCCCTGACTAAATGAAATGATCAAGTCACACGACGACTCTCTCTTGCTTCCACTGGGCTTTGCTCTCCACATCTCCTGGGCATTTACCAAAGATAGTGAATGCTTACAGTACATTATGTAGAGGGTAAGACCATGATATTTCTTGCCAAGATTTAATTAATTACCTTTCTGACTTCAAAAGCAGTATAGTCTTTTCAAAAAGCCCTAAAACAGTATGAAACATGGGATACAAATATGGATACCTATTCATTGTCTTATCCCCTGAGAAGTTGTGTGTGTATTTTTATAGATTATTTTTCCCACAAAAATACCTTGAAAAAGATTCTACTACATAGTCTCCTTTGCTACTTGACTTGTCCATCACATCCATTGTGGTTCTATAGAATGTATACAAAGTTATAAAATTTGTAGCTTCCTGAGAGAGTGTGGGTTAGTTTAATCATTTTTAAAAAAACTGGTACTCATTTGGATTGCTTTATTTCACTTCCAAGTATGTTCTTTAATTTTCAGTTATGAGAGGATACCCGGTTTTACTAAGGGTATTTTTTCATGGAATTATAACTTATGACATAATGTTAAAACACATGCACAATAAGTATTAAAATATTTAATTATTGTTTCAGGATATGCAATACCCAATCAAAACAGATTTAAACCATAGGAAAACTGTCTTCTATAATGACTAAAATATATTAACTGATACACAAGCACATAAGAGAAACAAACCTTTTAGAACAAACATAGCTTACATGAAAGTTCACTACCCAAAGGGAATATCTGGCTTCATTAACTTTCTCGATTTGCTACATTACAATTTATCCTAATCCCATCATTTGCTCTTTATGGACTAACTAGACAGGTTCTGGGGATTAGGATGTGCGTTTGCGAGAGGTGAGGCAGGTTATCTCTCTCTTTCACTTGTTCCATTCTCTCTTCTTGAGCTCTTAATGCGTGGGTATTGTTTTTCTATATCCTTCTACTTTTCTGTCATGTTTCCCTTCTCTTCAACCTTTTGTTTTATGCCTTGTCCAATTTTTTTTTAATTAAATTTTTATTTTAGGACAATTTTATGTTATAATTCAATATTACTTTATTTTTTTGTGCACCATTTTCTCTGTTTGGCTATTGAAAACTCTTCCAGTCATCTCCTGTGTCCCTGTAGCACACCCCCATCCTTGAGTGGTTTCTGTTCGTCTGCTTGCTGGTTTTGGAACGCATGCTTACTTTCTGTCACTACATGTTGCTACAGTTCATCTTGTGTACTTTCTGCCCTAGTCCTGTTACAGAATTAGCCATTTCTCCAAAGAGCCTTGGTTCCTTTCATTGGAGATTGATATGAGCAACCAAGATGTTCACAGTAAGTGAGTTTGTTATGACTGGCATGTTGTTGCTTCTGGGTGCTCTCAGCTAACAGAGTAAGGAACCATATGGCATGCCCTAATGCTGTGTGTGCATAAACCTATACGTATTTCCATAGGTAAGCGTCTGCACTTCTATTAGCTAATGGTGAGTCTATATTGATGTTCCCAATTCTATTCCCTCAGCACACGGACCATTCTAGCCTACTTCTATTTCCTATCTGTCACCTTCTACTTCACCATTGAGAAACCTGATTCCCACTGAGACGATTTTTTTTTTTTTTGACCATTCACCATCTAAACTTCTTTTGATTGTTAATTGTACGCATGTTTTCTTCTGGAAGCCATCCTTCTTGCACGCATTCTGGTCCATATAGTTTATTGCAATCTATCCTACTCATTAGAGGAACAGTTGCAGCCATTGACTAGCTTGCCTCACTAGTACAACTGCTCTCCTTGGCTATGGGAGCTAGATCTGAGAGAGATACATGGCCCAGGTTAGTCCAGATTTCAGGACTCCTGTTGGAGTCAGTGGACTGAGAAATTTTCTGGCTGCTGACCTTAAAGCTGTGGTGAGACCAATCGAATCGCAAGGGAAAGCCGGCCGGAGAAAGAGGCAGCAGGAAGGAAAGGCTGACAGAAAGGTGAGGAGAGATAACCACCTGGTGGTATCACCTGAGACCTGGACTCAGGTGCTCTCCCCATGAACATCTCCATTGTGAACCAGGAACTTCTTTGTTTTCTTAAACCTGTTTGTTTTGTGTTTATTCTATCTTCAGCCAGAATCTGTGTCCTTTACTCACTTAAGTTTAACCGGCTTTAATTAAATTCATGATCATGAAGCACTGGAATGCAACACACACATGAGAATGGATAATTTCCTTTAATCCCACAGATTTCAGTAAACCCAAAGTTAACCTTTAATCCATTGAAAGTTATTCCTTGACAGTGTTGTATGAATACTAAGTAGAAATTTTATGCTGACAGGACAATTTTTAATCCAGGCACTGGAAAATAAAGACCATGTTTGTCTTTAATAATTAATTAGAGCAGATTGAAAAGTTGTTAAATTTCTGCTTCCCCCCACTCACGCACATTTCCTTCCTTCTTTTTTTCAAACTACCATTTGAGAACATGTAAACTCTGAAATGAATCATTCCATTTTCATTATATTTTTATTTAATCTGATGTCATTTTCAAATCCTACACTACAGAGAAAAAGTGACAGTCAGTCTGAGTTCTTGGTACTGCTTAGATCTGTTTAGCTTCCCATTAACATTGAAATATTTGCTTTTAGAATTAAAAAGAAAAATCTGTAGAGGAATTAAGAGTTTTCATTAGTTTATTGACCTCTCTGTCTGTGTGACATTTTTGCCTTCATTTACAAATTTTGTTTATTTACTTCTTTTTCAACTTGTGTCTATGTTATTTATTTTAATGTTTGTTTTCATGTTGTTAACTACACTTGGTTCTTTTCATATTGGGCCATTAAATCATTTTTTTTTCAAACAGTAAGTAACAGAGTCCACTTGTCAATATATTGCACAGTGAATTGTAAGACATATCATTAAAAAGATCATATATCTATGCTTTAAAAACAATAATAAAACAAAAATGATGCAAAATACCAGTCTGACAGGCCAAGACATAAAATTTGCTGTCACATCTAAAACCTTCCAGGTGGCTCTCCTTGTTTACTTTTTTAAATGTTTGAGCTAATTCTCAACTAAAGGCAAGGTTTGAAATAATTCTCAAACTTTAAGATGCCCACAACGGTGGGAGAATTGGCCCGTTATCTGGTCCGTTTGACCTAATAGTTTGGAAATGTCAGTGTCAGGAGGATGCATGGATTCGCATCCCTGACATTCCCCTCCGCGTGGAGAGATCTTCATTGCTGTAATAGCCCTCACCTCAACCACGCCCTCACTCACTCCAGCCCCTGCGATTCTCCTGGTGATGGGTTTGGAAAGCAGTCATGCTCACCTACTGCATACATCGCTCTTCCTTTCCCTCTGCTCTTCCTCCTAATGGTACTCGTCCAGCAGCACGTGCCCTTTATGAGCTCAGCCATACAGTGTGCAAGCAGAAAAGTCCCTGCTCCCTACCAATCAGTGTTGCCTTAACTATGCCTGTTACGGTTACCTCTCTTTGTAAACCTCAGTGGCTATCTTATTCCATAAACTATGTAAAACTGTTTATGACTTCACTGAGAGTGCACTTATAAGCTGTCAGACCTTTTAAAACAAATACAAATCTTTTGCTTATATTAGCTGTAACTCTAGGTAACACCTAAAACAGCAACAACAGCAGCAGACCTGTGACCCAATCAATGGCAGTGAAGTCTGGTGAAAACTTGTGTTCTAACTCCCCCCTCCACCATTTATTCCCTGTCTGAAGATGCCTCTGGACCTATACAGCGTCCGTGTTTGCCTTAGCTCAGGTGTGCTGTCTCTGCGGTGTGGGAACCTTTTACAGCTCCTCCATTTAGCTTACGGCAGAGGAGCTGGTGATGCTGATTACACGTGATCAAGACATGGCAGGAGATAGCCTGACCTGTGGTGGCGCAGTGGATAAGGCATCGACCTGGGAACACTGAGGTCGCCAGTTCAAAACCCTGCACTGGTCTGGTCAAGGCACATATGGGAGTTGATGCTTCCAGCTCCTCCCCCCTTTCTCTCTCTCTCTCTCTTTCTCTCACTCTCTCTCTCTCTCTCTCACTCTGTCTCCTCTCTATAAAGAAAATGAATAAAATAAAAACTAAATAAAAAGTTTAAAATAAAAAGACATGGCAGGAGGGTAGCAAGAAGTCACTTTACGAGCTGAGTCAGCTTGGACGCTGCAGGGAAGGTGGGACGGAGACATCGCCTTGATGAAATGGAGAACATGAAAGAGTGAGAACCGACCGACTAGGAGTCCTGAGTAAAGGAGGTTAATTATGTAGAGACGAAAGAAGAAGAAAAGTGGTAGCACACTTGTATTTTCTTTGTTGATATGGACTTGAAAATGCTCTTTGGGGGTGAAGAAGCTCACTCTCAAGCTGTGCTGAGACTCCCTCGATGAGTTAAATTAGAATGAAGGCACACAGCTGACATGGAATTTTTTCCTGTTTTCAGTCTGTTGCTTTGCACTGTCATTAGGTAAGGTGTTTGGGGCTAACAGTAGAATTGTGTATATAAAGCAACCTAATTAGTCGAGTGGATATCACATTTCCACTCTAGCAGTCAATCTTAGAAAGGGTAATTATGCATTTCGAAGATCACTCCCTTATTTTTTAAGTGGAGCCAGAGAGTAGAGAATGTGAAAACATTTCAGAATCAAATCCAGACGTACTGTAGGATATTGAAAAGGGGCATATTTGCCATCCATTCACTGTGCTGTGGAGGCTGTCCATCCAGCACTGTCCAGAGATTCCTGGAAAAGAGAAAATAGTTAGGGGCAGCTCTTACCAGTAGGTGAATTGGATGTGCCCACCTTTAGACTACCTAGCAAACCAGCTGCCCATGTTTGAATGAAACTCTCCTGCCTCTCAACCCTGATGGAAAGACAGCTCTGTGACTCTAATGATCCTTGTCCCCATTCTAAGGGGACAGAGCTGGTTAGATCCTTATCCTCATTCTAAAGGGACAGAGCTGGTTAGATGTATGTAGATTACTAGATTTAGGGAAAGCAACTGACCCAAGATCATTCTAACACTGGCCAGAGTACTGTTATCTGCGTGGTTTACTTTAAAGAAGACAGTATGCTAATTAATTCTCTGTTTCAGTGATTTTTTTATTTTTAACAGGGACAGAGAGAGGGATAGAGAGGGACAGACAGACAGGAACGGAGAGAGATGAGAAGCATCAATCATTAGTTTTTCGTTGCCGTTGCAACACCTTAGTTGTTCATTGATTGCTTTCTCACATGTGACTTTACTGCGGGCCTTCAGCAGACCGAGCAACCCCTTGCTGGAGCCAGCGACCTTGGGTCCAAGCTGACGAACTTTTGCTCAAGCCAGATGGGCCCTCACTCAAGCTGGTGAGCTTGGGGTCTTGAACCAAGGTCTTCGCATCCCAGTCCAATGCTCTATCCACTGCGCCACCGCCTGGTCAGGCTGTTTCAGGGATTTGAACTAAGTTTTGGTTGGTAGTGTTGTTTGAGGTTGAAAGTTGGGACATGTGGCCATAATAGACAGCAACTATGAATACTCAGAGAATCATGCTAAAGGAGATTGAATGAATGCACGAAGAGAATCAGAGAAAGACACCATTAAAGACAGAAGAAACTGAAAAAGTGTCCAGTCCGAGGAGTAACCTCAGCCACAAATGGTCTCCTACTAATACAATGTGTTTGTAAAGTCATGGTGTACTTTTGACCGGTCACAGGAAAGCAACAAAAGATGATAGAAATGAGAAATCTGCACCAAATAAAAGGAAAACTCTCCCAGTTTCCTACCTATTCAGTGCAGTTCGATGTGGGCTACATTTGTTGCCCTACACACATCCAAATGATAGTGAAGTTCTTGCCACACACGGGTAAGGACGTCTGATGTAACAGAGTGAATAACGTCTGTGATTCTCTGTTTTAAGTGATTAATGTCATTGATATGTTCAATGTACACATGTTGCTTCACATAACCCCCAAAGTAAAAATCTAAGGGCGTCAGATCCGGGGATCGTGGTGGCCATGGCTTAACAGAACTCCTGCCTATCCACTGCCAGGGGAATGTTCTATCCAGAAACTCACAAACAATGGTGGCGTAGTGTGGAGGAGCGCTGTCCTGTTGAAAGATGACACCTTCTGGCAATTGTGGCACTGCATACAATTCCAACATGCCAAGAAAGGTGTTTGCCGTCACAGACTGCTCCGCAAAAAGAAATGGGCCTATCACCTTATCATGCATCAGGCCACCCCACACGTTCACTTTAGGGGTGTTACGTTCGTACTCAACGTAGGCATGAGGATGCTCAGCAGCCCGTATTTGGACGTTATGGCAATGAACATATCCACAGATATGGAAGGTCACCTCATTGCTAAACACAATCTTCTGCAAAAATCTTGCATCATTGTTGATCTCATGAAGCATATCTGTAGCAAACGTGCATCGTGTGGGTCTATCTACCGGTTTGATAGCGTGCAACAGCCGCAATTTGTACCCCATAAAACAGAGATGTTTCTTTAACACCTTATGAACTGTAGTCTTGCTTAGATGTAATTGTCGAACACACGCACGCACAGATTTTTTAGGGCTCCTTAGGTAGCTATCCCGTATAGCCTCTACAGACTCGTCACTGACTGATGGCCTACCAGAATGGGGTTTCTCCACCAAACTGCTGCTTTCCTTCAACTGTTTATCCCACCGAGTAATGTTATTCCTATGTGGTGGCGCTTCGTTATAAATGCGCCAATATTCACGTTGCACTTTGGTCACGGATCCGAATTTAGTGAGCCACAGAACACATGGAACTTTCCTCTGTACCGTCCACATCTCGACTGGCATGGCCGTGGGCTGCTCCGCTGTATACACGATGTTACATCATCATCTGCACATGCACACATGCTGCCACATCATCCTACAGAAACTGGGAGGCTTTTCCTTTTATTTGGTGCAGATTTCACATTTCCATCATCTTTTGTTGCTTTCCTGTGACCGGTCAAAAGTGCACCATGACTTTATGGACACACTGTATTTGTGCCCATTCCTCTCCATGGTTCTCCTTTTGAAAAGTCTCCTTTCCTGAAGTTAGTTGAGCAGGTCTCTGTCTCTTGAATCCAATTACCAAAAATTAGGGGATCAGGGAACGTGCAGGTACTCCAGTACTTTCAGCCTTTTGTGTAGTGCATTTTTATCAATGAAATAAAAGTTGGTTTTGCATATCATTTGCATAATCAAACAACTTTCTTTGACTTGTCATTTGCTTTTCTGATGTCCTTGTTTAATAAAAAAAAAGTCAAATGCATCTTTTTTTTAATCACATCATATTCATTTTAAAATACCCCCTAATTTTTGTGAGCAGTATATATTTTCAACACAAAATATTTATTATTAAATATTCCTTTAGATGTCCCCAGTTTAGCTGTCATAGAAAATTTGTACTTCTGTTTTATTCATAAATGAGAAAGGCCACAATTTATGTTCTTATTTGACAACATTTTTTTCAATATTTTAAACTAGAAATATCTCAGCAATTTCAGGCTGTTAAGGAAGTTTCTGTTGGAACGTTCAGTTAGGGGATGTTCTACATATTTTCTTTGGCCACAAACCCTAGTGTGATAAGTGCATTCTTTTCAAGTTTTTTTCACAACGGAATTAATCTGAGCTTTTACTACACCTCATGTCATAAAAGAGAATCTGGTCAATTGTGGGAACTCACTCTGGTGTTTTTCAAGTCATTCCAGGCTCCTCACTCTAGGGGGTATTTAGGGCTTAAGGGGCACTGGGCTACTGCTATTGTGTGGATTCCCTGTTATGTACATGACCTACCTGGAATTTTGTCATTGATACTCATTCTTGTAGCCATTTATCTGTCCCCGGACCAGTTTTAGTCCCCTAATAGATAGCACAAGCCACTTCTTCTTAAACTGTATGTAGTGAAGAATGATTTGTTTCCTCCGAATCTTTTGTTAAGCAATCCTAATATGCAGCTTGTATGATGTGCAACTCAGCACACGGCTTTGGAACTACCAATTGGCCTATACCTTCTTCAGAAGAGGAATGGCTGATCCCACATCTGGATATTGTGATCATGTCTGGTTGCCGTAAGTGTTTCTAGATGATTACTCTCAATTTCTGTACTTACTGCATCACAAACTCTTAATAAACAAGTTTGAGGACCACCCTTTGAGTGGCACTGGCTGAAGTTACTTGTGGATACTTCTCACCAGACCTTGAGACCCTATTTAAGTCATTAGCTCATACAGCGACCTTGTGTACCTCTCTTGAATATTCTCCTATATCCTTTCTGTACGAGACTTGGTCACTTTGTCAGACATTCTCTGCTTAGGTGCTCATCAACCTTGTGGTGGTGGGCTTCATCAGGAAGGAAGACACCGTCCTCCGTGCGCCACCCCACCCCACCCCAAACACAATACAGTGCTTTTGGACATTCAGCTTCACCTTGGGGCTCATCATGCCTAGTATACCTGGTTTGAGTTCTGAGCTAGGTGGAACACAGGCCATTTGCAGAGATATATCAGTGTCTAAGCTCTCTTTCTCTCCTCTTCTATTAAATTTCATCCTATTTCATATTAGGCAACATTTACTTAGAATCGGGAATGGAGGTAGGGAATAAATGGCCTCTTATTCTCTTTTGTTTTTAGTCTTTAATTTATAGAATATACTCTAGGCCTTCACTTCTTTAAGGCTTAATTTTGAGAAACTAAAAGAAAAACAAAATCTTTTGTTTTATACCTTCAAATCTTCTCTTTGACAGAGCCTTCTCTCTGCTGCAAATTTGTGTCTATTTTTAAATCCTGAAGTCAAGACTTTCCTTCTGATTCTCTGTATTCAGTTGTATTGCTCTCTGGCCAAACGAATGAAGTCATTTGAATTGGGAGTGGTGAGAAATGCCAGGCAGTTTCACAAAAATAATCCTGCTGTATGAGTATGTGTACAGCCTCAAAAACGTTACTCAGAGCTACGCAGCTACCTGCCTTTAGCAGCGATCTCCTGTTACTCACTTTTCAACTCTCTAGACAAGGTAACCAGAGTTTTCAGAAAGATGTGGCTCTGATATAGAGCGCCGGGCATTGCTGACTGACAACTCCAGCTGCCACATCTTTGGATACACACATTCATGCCTGGCCACACTTCCTTGAGGCCACTCCCAGCTAATGACTAAGCAACACAGAGGTACTGGATTGAGGCATTCTTGTACTAACAAGCTAGTGATCAGTTTGGGTCTGGAATCTCGGCCAGATTCCCCATTAGCCTGGGTGAGGCTTTCTTACAATTGTGTTGTGGTCAGAGGCGATTTCTACAGAATCCTTCCTTCCTTCTCTCCTTTGTCAGGCACAAACTCTGCATCATTGTCTGAATTCTCCTTACCTACTGCTACATTTCCCCCTTAATACCCCACTGCTGTTTCTATAACTGTCTCTAGTGCTTATGATCATGTCTTGATGTATGTTCCTCAGTGTGCAAAAACTGACACAGATTGGCGGCTTTTACAGCCCTTGAGATCCACTGGGTTAATCCACAGAACCCTGGTCTTCAAATAAAAGACCATGGGAAAGGTCAAGATGTAAATCAAGATGTAAGCTGTGCTTTCCTGGTTGGAGTGAGTCTGGGTTTCTCAGACCTGGGCGTGTTCTGAGGGCGTGCCACAGTCTTCCAGACTCCAGAAGAGCTGGTATAGGTGGAACGGATGCATGAAGAAAATGTGAAGGGAGTCCCTGCAGTGTTCCTAACCCATATGTTGTCCTGTACTCTGAAGGATTAAGTAACTGGAGTCCTGATTGTTCTGATATACCCATCATTGGGAGATCAAACAATGGTGACCCTTTGGACAGAAATGCATGCTTAGGAATAGCCTGACCTATTGTTTCTCTTCTCATGGGATGGGCAAAAGGAAGAATTCGTGTGACATGCCATTCATGTTATTGATGTATCAGCTGTGTTGCTTTTGAGTTTCCTGGCCTATTGAAAATAAATTAGAGAAGAATTGGAATACCTTGTAATCTGTACAGTGATATGGAGTGTCTTATGTGTCACACCACCCCATTCTTAAAGTGATAGAGGGTCATTCCTATGAAACATAGGTCTAGTGAAAGTCTATCAGTATGATGTTGCTATATATCTTTGTGAGAAAGAAGTAAAGTGTTATGTTTAATTTTATGGGTTAACCTGATTGGACCACAGGGTGTCCATACATTGGGCCAAGCATTATGCTAGGTGTGTCTGTGAGCATGTTTCTAGATACGATTGATAGATTGAGTAAAGAAGACTGCCCTGCCTAATGTGAATGGATAGTAACCCTTAGCAGATATATGATTTGCACATATGTTCTCCCATTCTATAGGTTGCCTTTTAGTTTTGTTGATTGCTTCCTTTGTTGTAAAATAGCTTTTTATTTTTATATAATCCCACTTATTTATTTTTGCTTTTGTTGTCAAATAAAAAAAAAATCATTGCAACCCAATCAATTGAAGGTCTGAATTAAACAAAAAACCTGAGTAAGAAGAAACTTCTTCTGCATGACTCATGTAACCGGGCCATTGGTCTTCCCAGCCCTGAAACTTTGGCTTTTCTTGGGTGTCAAACTTCTTGGCTTTTGCACTAGAATTTACACCATCAGCTGTCCTTGTTTGCAGGGTTTTGGACTTAGACTAAAATTAGCCTCTCTTGAGTCTCTAGTTTCCTGATTTGCAGATCTTGGGATCTCAGCCTCCATAATTATGTGAGCTAATATTTTGTAATAAATCCCTTTATACACCTAGCACAATGTTGGGTAAATAGGTATATTGCTGAGTAATATGATATATATATCATAAGATATACACATATGTGATATTTTGTATATTTGATATTTTATAATCTATAACTGATCCATCTCTCTCTCTCTCTATCCATCTATCTTCAAAGAAAGGGGAAAAAGTCATTGGTAAATATTTGAAAAATGAAGTTTACTTTTGGATTTTCTTTGTTTTGTATTTTAACTTACCAGGTTCCATCAGGGAAGCAATCCAGTAAAGGAGGCAGTGTTATCTGTGAAGCAGGGAGAAGTAAAGGGGTACACTAAAAGTATGCAGATAGAACAAATATGTAAGGAGGAAAGATAATGAGAATTATATTATAAGGTACAAGTTTGGCCTGTCCAGGCAGTGGCGCAGTGGATAGAGCGTCGGACTGGGATGCGGAAGACCCAGGTTCGAGACCCTGAGGTCGCCAGCTTGAGCGCGGGCCCATCTGGCTTGAGCAAAAAGTTCACCAGTTTGGACCCAAGGTCACTGCCTCAAGCAAGGGGTTGCTCAGTCTGCTGAAGGCCCGCGGTCAAGGCACACGTGAGAAAGCAATCAATGAACAACTAGGGTGTTGCAACGGCAACGAAAAACTAATGATTGATGCTTCTCATCTCTCTCCGTTCCTGTCTGTCTGTCCCTATCTATCCCTCTCTCTGACTTTCTCTCTGTCCCTGTAAAAAAAAAAAAAAAAAAAAAAAAAAAGGTACAAGTTTGACAAAATTTGGATTCCCAAATAACAAAAAAATTTATGAGACTAAAGATCATTATTCAAGATGAATCCTAGGCATTTAGAAATATGATTATTCTTAAGACGTCCACCTAGTGGTTTAGTGATTTTAAAAACCTCATTATATTGTTTAGAATGAAAATGGATGTACCTAGATCCTTGTAAGGAATGGTTTCTATGCTCTTGAGGCAGCACAGTAGATCAATAATGGAAGATTTGAAGCTCCCATTTAGCCTGCACCTTATTTTATACTGCAATTTAGCAGCATGAAAAAGATCACTGAATCATCAGTATGTTCAAACAAGTAAGCAAACACTCATTCTTTTTCATGATAGAAGAAATAAACAAGAGTGATATTAATTATCTGACTAAAATAAATTATAATGAATGCAAACTCATTACTGTTCAAATCAATGCATGCATAGCAGAAGGTACATTTAATGAAGTCAACATACTTAATTACATTTGGAATAATAAAAAGAGTAGGCATGAAGTCCCATGTCTCTTGAGCCTAAACATTAACTTTGATCTAATTTTCTTTTTCTTGATGTTGAGAAAATGAAGAAGTAAATAAAATTAAGAGACCAACCTTAACTTCATTAGCTTTGTTAACACGGGATTGTAAGCTGTTTGTATGACATGTATTTCACATTGTGATCCAAGGGTCACTTGGTTTTAAAGCCAATAATGTTAATAAAGGCAGCCATGTGCCCTTTCTCATTCTGCAAGAATACAGGAGACATATGTAATGTTATCAGTCACAGTGACAAGGATGGAAAACACGGAATTTTGACACTGTGAAAGTAAAGTGTCCCAGCTCGATTTGCTGTAGTAAAATATCATGGACTGGATACCTTAAATAGTAGATATGGATTTCACACAGTTCTGGAGACTGGAAAGTCCCAAATCAAGATACCAGTATATTTGGTTCTTGGGAAGGTCCCATTTCCTGGGTTGTAGAGAATGTAGAGAACTGCCTTCTTGCTGTGTGCTCATATGGTCTTTGCTTGATGCTTGTATGTGAAGAGACAGAGAGAGAGAGAGAGAGAGAGAGAGAGAGAGAGAGAGAGAAGGAGGGAGAAAGGGAGATGGGGAAGAGGAAGATATCTTCATGTTCTAAGGACACCAATCCCAATGTATGGATCCCACTCTTATGATCTAATATAAGCCTATTATCTCCCAATGACTCCCTCCAAATATCATCACATTAGAGGTTATAGCTTCAATGTGGACAAGCTTTTGTTAAAAGACTTCCCTCTTATCTTTTTTAAAAAATCTTTAGCTCTTGTCCAAATTATATGCAGACTTTTATTTGTTTGCTTGCTTGCTTTACACTCCTAGAGAGTGCTGTCAGCACTGGGGTTTTGAGATCTTGCTCAGCCTTTCAGGCATAGTTTATCAACTAAATGTGAAAACTCCCACTCAGACTTCTTGAGGACACCAGCACAGTGTTGGGCAAATGGGTGTGTTGTTGGGTAAATAACTGTTAGATGAATAAAGAAAGAGCAAAATCCCTGGTATCCATGGCAAAAGATGACTTTGGCTGGAATGGTATTTTCTCCCTTGAGAAGGGGAAAGCCTGATCAGATAAATGGCTGCTAATTGTTCTCCTCATATTGCTTGTCTGTTGGAAATTCAAGTTCTGATTCAGATAAGACTATTGATTTAAAAGGCACCACTTGACATGTCATAGAAGATGCAGGACCATGGTATCTATGAATTGCTGTATCTAGTCAGCATTTTCCATACAGTTTCATTCTTAGTACATGAATGTTTAGCTTCAGAGAGAATATGATTTCTGCTGCTCTTCTTAAGAAGAAATATTCAGCCTTTTAAAATTGTGTTCTCCACCATATCTCTTTAACAGGAATCATAGGGCGAGGGCAAGAGGGCTGCCAGTAAGCCTTTCTGTCTGTCAGCCAAATTTTAATGCATGACATAGTGAATAGATTACTACCCAGGAGTGCCAAGCTCACAAGTTAGAGCCAAGGGTCACCTGTTTGATCACTGGGTTTCCTATCCCAAGGTCACCAGCTCAATCTGGAGGTCAGGGTTTCAAACCCCAGTCAGGGCACATACGACACACAATCAATGACACAACTACAGTAGAGCGATGCATTGATGCTTCTCTCTTTTCCTTTCTCTTTCTCTTTCTATCAAAAACAAAACAAAAAAAATGGGTACGTAAGCATAAAGAAAAAAATAAGAAATACAATCTCTAATGGAGCAATAGCAAAATGTTACATTGAAAAATATCAAAAGTAAAGTGAAATCTAGTCTATCTTGTGCAAATACTCTAGAAGCGGGCATTTGACAAAGTTTAGTGGAAGTCTACCTGAGACCCATGTGCTGCTGTGAGCAGAGCATGTTTTGGCCTGATAGGTGCTGTCAAAAAGTGAGAGAGGCTGAGCCTTCCTCGTGTGTGAAATGAAAGAATTGAGCATACACTTTCCGAGGTCTGATGTTATATGTATTAAGGTAAAGAAATTAACATGTTATATGTATTAAGGAGAGAAAACAGCAAATTGGTAGTTTCCTGATAGTTTTGCAGCAGAGGTCTGATGACAGTTAGGTGGAGCCCAGGTATTATTTCTTGCAGTTGGGTCAGGCCAATGATTCTCAACTGGAGACAATTTTGTCCTGCTGGTCTGAACTGTTGGAGACATTTGACCATGTCTGTTATTTCCAGAACCAAGTGAACGCAGGTTGACCATCTGATATCTCATCAATATCAAATACTTTGATAGGTATTTTTTCAAAATAAGAACTTTCTCCTGCATAGCCATGTTACAGTGATCTAAATTAAAAAATCTATACCAACTCATTACTGCTCTAATTCACAGACCCCATTCAAAGTTTTCCCAGTGGCCAGTACTTTCCTTTGTAATAAAAAGACCCAGGTTAGAATTACTTGTTGCATTTAGTTGTCATGTCTTTTAACTCTCCTTAAGTCTAGGACAGTTCCTCAGTCTTTCCTCAGTTTTATAACTTGGCACTTTTGAAGATTACAGGCCAGTTTATTTTGTAGAATGTTTGTGAGGCTGGGCTTGCTTGATGTCTCCTCGTGACGAGGTTAGAGCTCTGCACCTTTGGCTGGATTACCACTTGGTGCTGTATTTTCTTTCCTGGCATCCTTTCAGTGAGAACATGCTTCCATTTGCCCCGTTACTGATTATGTTAGCTTTGATAGTTTGTTCCATTGCTTAATAAAGGTAATGCCTTCCACAGTCAAGTCACTCACCTTAAAGTATTTTGTGGGGAAGTGCTTTGAAACTCTGAATATCTCATTGTCAAACTTTCAGTTTATTCGTTTTAATATCTGTGGACTTGTGGTATCTTACTTTATGCATTGGGTTATAATTCATTATTATCACTATGTATCTTATGTTTAATTTGTCCATGATTGGCCAGTGGATGCTCAGTCAAGTTGTCTTTTCAATTCTTTTGACATATGCCTGTCTTTCCTTGAGTTCTTCCTTGCTTTCTGGCACAAGATGTTCTAGACATTATGAACTGAGTTGCTTATCCCCCAAATCCATATGTTAAAGAGCTAACACCCAGTGTAATGGCATTTGGAGGTCAGGTCTTTGGGAGGTAATTAAGTTTAGATGAGGTTATGAGGGTGGGGTCCTCATGGTAGGATTAGTGCCCTTATAAGAAGAGACTAGAGTGTTTTCTCTCTTTCTCTGCCATATGAGAACACAGCAAAATAATAAGAATAAGAATAAAACCAATAATAATAATAATAATAATAATAATAAAATAAAGAAGCTGTCTGAAAGCCAGGAAGAGGGCCCTCAGATTATGGAGTTTCCAAGCCTTTATAATTGGGAAATAAAATTCTGTGATTTAAGCCACCCAGTGTATGGTATTTTGTTATACCAGCCTGAACAAACTAAGACATACGTAGGTTCATGTTGAATGTTTCTCTGTCCCAGCCCAAGAACTCAGTGACTATCCCTGAAGCTGTTTAGAACTCTAGATAACAGCAATGTTCTTGTTGTTTGCCTGGAATTCATGGCATGCTTTGGGCTTTTTGCCCCAAACCTGAAAGTTTGTCTCGTTTGCAAAGACTTTTAACTTCTGTACCCTAAATATATGGACTGAAACCACATGAACCTAATTAATGCCTTGTAATGATCTGACTGTGTTTACATTTACATGTATCTTTTTCATCCCCACAGTATCTCTCCTGAGGCTCCATGTTGCAACCATGAGTTTTGGTTGGAGCTCTGGGTATTGTACTTGTGTGATAGCCTGGCAGCTCCCAGGCCTCAGGGTAGACTGATCCTGGCCTCCCCCTGCACTGTGGTGCTAAGCCTGGGTGTGGGCGGGCTGGCCTTGGCTTTGCCAATGATGGAGAACAAAAGGGCAGGCTTGGAACACAGGACTCATGCCAGCTGAATTAAAAAGCATCTGAATCTAGTTTCTCCTCTGCTCACTGCTGTTTCCAATTAGATATTTCATATGAACTCCAAATGTGAAATACCCTTGGGATATACAGGAGGCTGGATGTCATTCTCTCCTTTAGTGTTCCTTCTATGCCGGGGTGTGTGTGTGTGTGTGTGTGTGTGTGTGTGTGTGTGTGTGTGTGTGTGTTCTGCATTTCCTCTTGATCAGCCTTGCCACTTGCTGTAATACAGGTCCATGTTAAAAATAACAGAAGTTCTATAGATAGGAAGGGAATGTCAAAAACTGTAAGTAACTTTACCAGTAAGGAATTTGTTGCCATTCATAGTGTTTATGTATGTTTATTTTCCTTGTTTTTGTTTCAATAAGTATATTTTGTAAATAACTTGTAAGAAATCAAAGACAACTACATGAAAGTAATTTTGGCTTTTAGGATTTTACAAAGACAATTACTAATAACAATCTCCATATTCCTGGAGATTTTTGTTGTAAATTGTATTTGTTATAGTCAAATGGAAGTCATACCAAAAAGAAAAAACAAAACAAAACACAACACTTTTTTTCTGGCAGGATTTGTCATAGGTGTTCCATAGTGCAACTCTTCTTCCTATGGTTTTTCATTGCTGACCTAAATCTCAGAATTCAGAGTGACAGTGACCAAGTGTCCCTAAAACAAAATGTATGGCATCCAAAGATGGAGTGCCCACGCCCTCCCTCCATGCACCTGTCTGAGCCTCCAGCTTGCAACCTGAACATATGATTTCCTGAGAACACTTAAATGAGACCAGAGTGTTCCCTGGGAGAGGGACTGGGGTGACCCATGTTTTATTACCAGGTATCAGAATGGATTAGTCTTCTTAAATTTACTGATGGGCTAGGAATTGGTGATTGGGTAAGGGTGAGTGGCCAGTAGTGGGGGAACAAAGCAGGAAATTTGTCCCACAGGGTGGTGACCTGTGTAGGTGAAGATAAGTTTGCCAGGCATCTGAGTCGGGGACTCTGAATAGCGGAAACTCACTGGGCACCTATGGAGAAAGGAGGGGCAGGGGGGTGGGTCAAGACACAAAGCCAAGGATTTAACACCTTGCAGAGAGATCACTTTAATGTGCCCACCAAGTAAAGTGTGCTGTTCTCCATCAGAGCAGGGATATGAGCAGTTTCCGGGGAGCACAGACGAGACCTTGTGGCTGTGTTTCCTACCAAGGGGCCTTATAATGTAGTACATCATCTCTCCTCTTGGCAGCTCACTTTTGTTATATTTGTGTGATGGTGTAGCTACAATTTAATTACTTACTTACCAGGCACCATATAAATAGATGGTATCTACTCTCTCATTTAATCCACCTAACATTCTCATGAGGCAGGTATTAACACCAGTGCATCCCCATTTTATAGGTAAAGACTCTGATCTGAGTGGGTGGACTGAAATGATGAACTCTACTTAGCACAGGAGAGCCAGGGTTCAACCCAGGACTGGCTTTTTCAGAGAAAATAAAGGAAATGCTTTGTTTTATAGAGGTAGTACTCTGGAGTGCGTCCAGCTATGGCCTTGCCATTTTTTATTTTATTTTATTATTATTATTATTTTTGTCATAAACCATGGCTATTAAAGACTTAGACTCTAGAAATTCTGGACTCGGACCCCAGCCTGATAAGCACTGTATTCTAACTAACCAAGCCGATCAGTTACTTCTATCAGTTGATTTTTGCTATGTATAAACCACTGTAAAACTTAGTGCCTAAAAAAGAAAAAACAAAACAAAACAGTTATATAGTTTATGATTCTTTATGTGGGCAATTTGTTTGTTTGGGCTCACTGGGCAGTCCTTGTGATGGGGGCCAGATTCAGCACTTCTTGGTTGGACTCTTGTCACATGTCTGGAACCTCCACTTCAAATATACAGATGACCTCCTGCCATGACTCCCACCCCTCAGTAGGATCAGCCTGAGCTTGCTCACGTGGCTGAAGGCTTTTAAGAGCACTTGGAGAAGCCTGAGTGTGCAAGCACATTTTTTTTTAATTTTTATTTTATTTTATTCATTTTAGAGAGGAGACACACACACACACACACACACACACACACACACACAGAGAAAGGGGGGAGGAGCTGGAAGCATCAACTCCCATATGTGCCTTGACCAGACCAGTGCAGGGTTTTGAACTGGCAAACTCAGTGTTCCCAGGTCGACGCTTTATCCACTGCGCTACCACAGGTCAGGCTGCAAGCACATTTTTAAGTCTCTATCTGTGTCCCCTTGGCCTAAAGCTAGTCATATGGCCAATCCAGATTCAAAGAGGGAAGAAGGATCCTTTTATGTCTGTTAGGATCTTCAGCATCATTTTGGAAGGGCGTCTCATTGCACATGTGTTATGTTGTAAAGCTGTGCATGCAGGGAGGGGAATAAAAAAAAATCTAGCAAACTTGCCCCATTCTGTCCAGTATTGTTAAAATTTTTGGTACTTTCCAGGCAGGAGAATCAGACAAAATAGAGGATATGTCACAAAAAGCATTCATCATTGCTGAACACAGACTCACAGATCTGAAGCCCTGTCTGGTTGGTCTAGTCGTGAAAAATGCTTATCAGCCAACAGCAAAAGGGAAAGAATTAGACTCCCACAGTCATGACTCATGCCTCTTTACAAATTTCCTATTTTAATTAAAAGGGGAATTCTAAAATTTGTTTATAATTCACATATACATTTTCACCAACAACTATAATAAAGGCATCCAGAAAATAAAATACCCTTTGTTCCAACATGCTCTGAAAAACCCAACAAAGCCTGCTTCTTTGAGCCTTGGATTTTCCCCATGAAGATTCATAAGCAGGTGACCATGTAACTTAGAGAAGCTTAGAGAATCCAACACTTAAAAAGAAATAACAATGAAATGTCCCTTCAGGAAGAAATATTACCATAAGATGCCTTCAATGCCATGGGGCAAACCAATTGCTATGAGAAGAAGAGAGGTGTGCTCCACTGCATGGACAAGAGAAAAAAGGGACTTCCCTCAAGATCTGACACTCTGACCTTTGGTGGTTACATGGCAGAAACATCTTAGTGCGTTCCGGTTCCTCTACAGTGTTCTTGATCGCACCTCTTTCTCCTCCTGGGAGCGCTAAACTGTTTTATCTTGCTGGGGATCTGAGGACCCAGTCACATTGTGGCCACCAAAGCTGAAGCAGAAACTGTCTCATCTCTCTGCAGGAGAGACTTTGTTATTCTGGGCCTGAACTCATTCTCTAGAGGGTAATGAACTCTCTCACAATCATTCCTTTCTACAGGAGAGACTTTGTTATATGAAAAAAAATTAAAAATAAAAGCCCATATTGGATATATAAATAGTTTGAAGTACATATTGTTCCTACATATGTGTGTCTATGGAAAGCCACCAAACAAGATTACAGACAGAGAAGGACTTTTATTTGACCTCACATCAGAAATGTGCCCCACAAAGTTTTACATACATACATACACCATCGCCGCCTCAAACTTGGCTTTTCCAACTGTTTTCAACAAATGAATATGTGTATTCCCCCCGCTTCCCCACCCCAAGGTGAAAGATAGGTAAATAGTTTTAGGTTAAGCTCTGGGCATTGTTCTTTTGGCAAATGTTGGCTTTAAAATGGAAGGCTCTTAAGTCAAAAGAGTTTAATAATCAATGTCTGGAGATGATGATGAATAATACCTTTTATATTCTCTTGTGGCTTCTGTGATTCACAGATTACTGGCTGTGGCTTCATTTGCTAAATACCAGTTACCAAAGGTAGGTTTCTAGAAGCTAATTTACCAAACTGTATTTTCCAAATGGCAGATGTGCAGTGTGGTCAGCTTGTGAGTTCAGTGGAATCCGTGTTGCTGAGCCCATGAATTCTTTGACTCATAATATCCATTCCTACTGTCACACTGTTTTATTTATAAGCCCTTTGGACAGTAGCAGAGAGTGCTGATGAAGGAAGCTAACTGTTACAATCCAGTATACCTGATTTTTAAAATCCTCCTCTGTTGAGGGCACTCTCTGGTGAGCATTGCACGAGACACAAATACCTCTCATTCTGGGCTTCTTCGTACAGACATATCCACATACCTCTTACTCAGATCTCCTCATCACCAGTTTTCCTATTGTGTTTCTTTCAAGTTCTTAACCTTCCAGCCAAACCAACTGCCACTTAGTCCCTGGTTTGCCTACTTCTGGAAAAAATGAATGACCCAGTTCACTGCTCAAAATTCTGCCCACTGAGGATGGTCTTCCTTCCACCCCAGTCCTGTGAAGCCGTCCCAGAATGGGGTTGAAATCCAGCGAGAGTTGTCCTCTCTCACATGATGCCTGTCTATTGTGTAGGACCATCTATCTATAAACCAAGCTTGGAGTTTTTTCTTCTTTATTTGGCTGGTCACAGGGAGCTCCATATGAGCAATGGGTGCAGGCTGAGAGAAAGAAGGCCAATAGTAGCACTTGGGCCTGCATAACATAGGCCTTTGTGCCTGATCTAGTTCCGTTTCTTCTTGCATTTGATGATGGAGTACATGTTTCACTTTGCGTCTTGGTGGGTTAGAGCACACCCAGTTCATGTTTGGCAGTTTAGATCACATGGCAACTTGCTGGCCCATGGTCATGTGATCAGTTCTTTTAAAGGCCAATGATAAGCCAAAAATCTATTTCTCAAAAAAAAAAAAGTTATGTACAAAGAATGGTGTGCTTTTTCTCTAATCCCTAAAGGCTTCTACTGTATGTCCTTGTAAGAGTCTGCCAAAGGGTTCATACAGCATCCTGAGCTGCCACTGATCCTTCTAGCACCATCAAATTTGTCAGTCAGCTCACCTAACTGACATGGTGGAACAACTTTTATGAAAGATGAGCTTGTTGTAGATCCTTCTTTCATACAAGACCCCAGTGAAAAGTGGGAGTTTTCAGGCTCCTCGGAAATGGATCAAAGTGGTTTGCCCCAATGAGTTCTATGTGGCCACCAAACTCCAAAGAAGTCAACTAGAAATTGTACCTTTCTCTTGATATTAGAAGGGGTTAGATCCAGCAATGTGTGCTTCATCCTGGAAGGGATTTCACTGATGTGGCCGTCTCCAGAGAGCTTAGGGAATTTACTTTCAAACCCCTGGTATGCAATTGTCTTGTTGATAGGTGTGGAGTGGTCACTATATAGGCGAGGCTGGTGCAGTCAGCACAGCTTCATTTGTGTAATGGACTAACACAATTCCACTGGAGTGAAAGGCAGTCAAGGCCCCTGCAGTCTAGATTTTGACAATAGTGCTGAGAGCTGATACAGCCCTAAGACAGGACAGTGAACATATATTGCTGGCCATGCCAGATGAAAACAGATGATTTCTGATAGTCTTTACTAACAAGTATACAAAAAATAACATTGTCCAGATCAAGAGCTGCAGAGCAGGCACCGGGGAATGGGCTCAACAGCAGCTGCAATTGCTTGGTCATGTTGATGATACTCTACTGTCATTGTCTAAGAGCCATCTGCCTCCTCCATAGGCCAACTAAGGGAATATGGAATCTTTGCTCAGTGAGCTTACATTAATCAGTTCTGCCTTGTCCATCTTTAGATTCCTCCTCCCTTGATTCCACACCCTTAAGACATATCATCATACACATTCCTCAAGCTTCTATAATATAAATTGGCAAAGTTATGCAATTCTTTTGGTGTGTATTGCATCTCTACCTGCATCGTACTTTAAATCTCATTCTTTGAGATCCATTGAGATGCGAGTCTAGTTATAGGTCTAGAAGCCAAGGGAGGTGAGGGGAGGACCAGCAGGCCTGTGTGAGACCCCTACCTCAGGGGAAGCCTTTACAGATTCTTCAGTCAGTGAGAGAGTGCATTGGGCAGGCATGGAAAGAATGCTTCTAATGACAAAGAAGGCACAGTAAAATTTCGAGCTTTAAGGTTCAAGATATGCAACTTCACTGCAATCTTCACATATGCACCCATCCCAATTTTTAGTGTTCCTCTCCTTCCCAATTAATGCCCTAACTGTAACAAGAGAGACAGCGTTTCATCAGATGTTGTACATTAGCCACACACAGACTGATGTTTAGAAGACTTGGCCCTAGATTAAGATTCCTATAGGGGTTAAGATCTAGGGTATTGGAGTTCCTTTTAGGACAAATACAGATGTTTTAAGATCCTTTATATAAACTTGGAATTTAAAGTCCTGGGCTTCTAATTTTCTTTCCTCAAGTCTTTATGCTTATTTGGAAGCAACCAACTAACCTGTATTATACTCCATATTTTTACTGAAATGTTGTGTGGCAGCAAATAATTGGTCATTCAGAATCTTGCCCTCTGTAGGCTGTTGACCACAGGTGTTTGCAGATCATGCCAGCGTGAAAAACCCACCGTCAGCCATGTGAGAGTACAGCGGGTACAATCATGCACTGTCTGTAATACTTGGTAATGATTATAAACAACTTCGTTACTGGCTTATGCATTTACTGTACTGTACTCTTCATCATTATTTTAGGGTGAACTCCTTCTACTTATAAAGAAAGATTGTTGCAAGAGAGAATGCTGTGTTATGCTGGTAGCAGTCACACATATCTTGTGATCACCATGTGTCTTAATTACATCATTTTCTCTTGTGCTTGATTTAATCTCATGGGTTTTTTTTGTTGTTGTTTTTTACAGGGACAGAGAGAGAGTCGGAGAGAGGGATAGATAGGGACAGATAGACAGGAACGGAGAGAGATGAGAAGCATCAATCATTAGTTTTTCATTGCTGTTGCGACACCATAGTTGTTCATTGGTTACTTTCTCACATGTGCCTTGACAGCAGGCCTTCAGGAGATCAAGCAACTCCTTGTTGGAGCCAGCGACCTTGGGTCCAAGCTGGCGAGCTTTTGCTCAAGCCAGATGAACCTGCGCTCAAGCTGGCAACCTTGGGGTCTCGAACCTGTGTCTTTTGCATCCCAGTTCGACGCTCTGTCCACTGCGCCACCGCCTGGTCAGGCTTTTTTTTTTTTTACAGGGTCATGTTGTTTTGATAAACAGTGTAGCCTAAGTGTACAGTGTTTGTAATGTCTTCAGCAGTGTGCAGTAATGTCTTGGCCCTTCCTGTTTACTCACCACTCACTCACTGACTCACCCAGAGAAACTTCCAGTCCTGCATGCTCCATTCATAGTAGGTGCCCTATACAGGAGTGCCATTTTGTATCTTTTATTCTGTATTTCTGCTTAAGGGGAAAATAGCTGTGTTAGGCTTGCTTGCTGGTTTACTGGCTGCAAGCATTTTGCACAATTAGTGCATGAGCACATTGCAGAAAGCCGTGTGTGTGTCTCTATAAAAAGCTATGGGTGCTTTCCCTCAGAGGTGATTCTCCTAGATGGCTCTCCCACCACTGTGAGGTGCGGTTTTCCTGATCCTTTGCCCTTCACTGCAAAAAGCAGGTTTTCCTTTGTTTATTTGCTAGCCTGTCTTTGCAAGCCTCCAATAAATGGTATGGCCTGATTTTTTCCAGCTCCACAGTTCCTCTGCTATATGCCCAAATCCAGTGTGAACCTGCCTGGCTTCAACTGTCAGCATTACATCTGGTATAGTAGGCAGGATTCAGATCAGATTGGTTTGACGGCATCAACAACCTTGAAGGGTGGGGTAAGAAGAGTGGTCATTGCTCTCCAGCATATGGTTCCCGGTGATGGTCCTTTTCTGGGTTGTGGGCTGGGTGATTTTACAGCCCTGTGAGGAGAAACTGAGAGCTCTGTGTAAGAGGTTATCCGAGGTCAAAAGGTCCAGGATGAGCTGCAGACTGAGCACTAACAACAGTAGGAGCTGGAGCAGTCACTGAAGAAAGAGTTGCAGATCTAAGAACTGCAGGTCATGCTACAGGCTGAGAAGCAGTGGCAGTATGAACTGGAACAAGTGCTGGAGAAGGAGGCTTACTGCTCTCAAGACTTGCAGTGTGAGTTGCAGGCTGAGTATCAATAGTGCCTGGAACTGGAATGATCCTGGTGAAGGAATTATGGGTTTGTGAGCTGCAATTTGCCCTGAAAGCTGAATATTGGCAGCAACAGTTGTTAGAGAAATGGTTGCAGGTTCAAGGGCTTGAGTCTTAGCTTCAGGCTGAGAGCCAGCAGCTGCAGGAGCTGAAATGGTCACCAATGAAGGAGCAGCATCTGTGCCAGTGGAATGGATCTGAGTATGGAGAAGCAGGTATTTCCAACTCTTCCTCTTCTGAGAAGGAGGTTCCGACTGAAACTGCTATCTGCAGACTCAGAGCCCAGCTGGTGGTCATCCAGAAAGTAAAAACAGAGCAGCCAAGAGTCCCTCAGGGTCAGGCACAACCCCCTTCATAGGTAGTTGAACATTCTGTGGTCAAGCCACACACCCAGGCAGAGCTGATGGAGTTAGGGGTGCAATTCAGGCAGAAATCCACTGAGTCCCTGGCAGCCTGGTTGCTGTGGTTGTGGGACATAGGGGTGGATGACATCATGCTCTCCAGAACAGAGATGGAGAAATTGGCCGCCATTACCACGCACTCCTCCTTGAGGCAGTGTCTTCAGAATCTCTGGCCTGTATTCTGCTTGAAGGGAAGATTTGCCTCTCTTGGTGCCACTGATCACTCTATCATTTCACCCATAGCTTGTACTTTTGTAATTTATTGCTGTAGTCTATACTGTTTATGTTTATGTAATATACCTCACCCTTTGCACAGGGCCTGTGGTGGAAGATACCTGAAATGTAGATTGTAAGGCAAGCGACTCTGAAGGGGTGGAATGTGGGGAAAACAGCTGTGTTAGGCTTGCTTGCTGGTTTACTGGCTGCAAGTATTTTGTGCAAATAGTGTATAAACACATGACAAAAAGGCACATGTGTGTCTCTATGAAAAGCTGTGGGTGCTTTTCCTCAGGGGCAATTCTCCCAGATCACTCTCCCACCACTGCAAGATGCGGTTTCCCTGATTCCTTGCCCTTCACTGCGAAAAGCAGGTTTTCCTCTGTTTATTCGCTAACCTGTCTTTGTGAGCCTCCAGAAACCATGCATGGCCTGACGCTTTCCAGCTCCACGATTCCTCTACCATCTGCCCAAATTCAATGTCATCCTGCCTGGCTTCAACCATCAGCATTACATTGCTGTACCTTTCTTATGTTTAGAAATATGGTATGTGCCATGGTATTACAACTGCCTACAGTGTTCAATTCAGTTGCATGCTGTTTCTCCATTTTAAGGTCTTCATTATCTTTTATCAACTATTACCTAATAGTTTACTTACACAAAGCACTTTGAAATCATTCTTCATTTGACCAAACTGGGTTATGCATTAAATGAATTAATTGGCAGAATAAGGGGAAGGCTCAGGTAAAGCTTCCCAGAGAGACAGGCAGTGTTGGGGTTAGCCTGCAGGAGCAGGGCATCAGTGACAAAGTGTGCAAATCATATTTTGTTCCCCTGACAGCCTCAGGTGTCAGTTACCTTTGCATCCAGGAGATTCTGAGGACAACATGTCACATCTGTATTTTATAAACTGATCTGAAACTTTGTAAAACAGTTAATTACTATTATTGTAGCGTGATCCAACCCCTTTAACTTTGTGATTTATGCACACACATTAATTTCATTATAGAATGTTTTGGCAGAAACTTGATATTCTAAATCTTGCCAAAATCAAAGATGCACTGTTTTTCTATTTGAGCCCCCTCTTTCAAGTTTGTCACTTCCGACATTGAAATGCTGTGGAGGACAGAACTAATTTTATCATAAAAAAATAAGAAAAATTAGAGTTGAAAATCCGGAATATCATTTTGTAATCGGATTGTAAAGAACGCTTTGATTCTATAATTTAAGAGAAGTCTGAATTCCAATTTTGGTTTCAATTTAATCCAGGCAGGCAAACTTAAAAGAAAAAAAATGTGAACTCATTTATCACTTCCTGTGCAGAAAGGAGAAAACATGAGAGGAGAGGGCAGCTGATGAGAGGACTGACTACAGGGTAAGAGATCACAGAGAAGACACAACTGCAGGAAAGAGTGAGGGGCGGGGCAGTCTGCCGATTCTTGTTTTGCAATCTCCCTTTCATCTGTCTTTTCTCTGCAACTTCTCTGTCTCCCTCCAAGCCGGAATGCTGCCTACTTCTATCTTGGATCACAACAAGAAATTTTGAGATTTATTAACTCCAACCCTCCTTGCAAAATTGACCGTTAGGTGTAATCCCAACATGAAAAACTCCCCGGAGCTCCTTGTTGCCCATAAAGTGAAATCAGATCTGATACGACCGGTTCTGTCCGGCCTTATCTGTCACCATCCCGGATGTCAAGCCATTTTCCCAGCTAGCCTGTGCACCCACATCCCTTTGAATGTGCTAGTGTATACTCATTGCAGAACCCCCAGCCTTCTTCAGATGATGGATTGTCCAAATCTGTCCCCAATTTGATCGCCCTCCTCTTTGAGCAATTTGGCATGTAGCTATATCTAACATTACACCGGAATCCGTTTGTCGTTATTTTTTTGTGTTGACTTTTCTACTCTGGGAAATGTACGATGTTTTACACATCTCATTGTCAGGCTAGCCCTCCGACTGCAATACAACCTTTCTCAGTTTCGTCTTCTGAGAAGCACCCAAGGATTAGACATCCGAGAGATTTATAGAGGAAATGCATAGAGGACAAGGAGGAGGCAACAGGCATCGGTAGAGAGAGCCTCCAGACTCTGACGCTGGGTCTGACCCGGCTGGAAGAGACGGGGAGGAAAAGCGGGTTGGGGAGGAACAGTCTTAGACTGCAGCACAGTTTTAAGAAAGTTTGTCCAAACTGAAGGGAGGCCTAGAGCCAAAGCTGACCATTAGAGGAGTCCCCCGTGTCCTGTAGCCTGGAACTCTTTTAGTACTGCCACCATGCAGACTGGGGGAGGCGTGCCCTCAGCAGGGAATACCACACTGCCTCCAGAGCAGTAGCAATGTCAGTCAACCATGCATCCCAAACAGTGTACTTCCAAGGCCCACAGGTGGTAAGTTTTGGGGTAAGTCATCTCTGGCCTAAAGTCTTCTGTATTTGAATCTTCGGTGACCACTGAGCAGGATAATGAAAGTTAGTGTGTTGTTTTGGTGCTGCTACAAATAAATTAATATTACTTTTTGTAGCCTGGCTAATTATGACATTGAATAAAAATGTCAAGTATGTCTGTGTTTTGCCAACAGATGATCTTGGGTGAGACGAGTCATTTTAGAGCTCAACACGTCTCCAAGAACTGGAGCTTGGTGAGTAACAGGATGGGTCAGACAGACATAACATTAACACCCTGGGGGTATGGGGTTTATGGTTAGGAACCGACGAGGGGAAAGTAAGCAGTAAAGGTCAAAGAACATGGGTAGAAATATTATATATATGTGAAACAAAGACAATTTTAAAAGAGGAAATTATAGAAATGCAATGAATGTATCAGACACCATTAAATTTGTAAGACAATTTCCTTTCCTGTTTGGTTATATAAGAAGTTATAATCAGATTTCTGTGACATTAACAGGTAGCTTAATTTTTCTGCTACGAAGCTCCTTTATAATTATATTAATCTTCATTATAATTGCATTAATTCCAGTTTTAAAAAGAATTGACAAATTAAAAATTTACTAGAGGAATATTAAAGACGTGGTATCCTCTCCCAAATATTTACACATTTCTGAGATCTGCTATTGGAACCAGTATTTGCCCCAAAATATAAATTTGCTGTGAATGAAGATTTTTGTGTCTCGCAGCGGAAACTTGCAGGGAAGCAGCAATGAGAATGCTTGTGTTTCAATTTTTACTTTGTTCTTGCATCCATATGAGGTTGCAAGGACATTTAGAGGCCTTCAAAGACAGAAGTAAGAAAAGTGAATTAATGGTAAATTCTCTAAAGTTGTGAATAAGAAGCTCTGTTCATTATGTGATAGGAAAATAACAAGTTATTTTAATTTTAAAACACAACTTTGAAGCTTGGAGAAGTTAAAGATTGAAAAATGAAAGAATAGCTCCCCCTTTCATTTAAAAATGAGTTAAGAAATGAATTATATGGAATTCAAAAGAAAAGCAAGGTTATCATAAAGTTCAGAAATAAGGAAGGGGGAGTTAAAACCATGGGCAAACACTGCAGCGAAATAATAAGGAATGAGAAGGCAGGCCTCCGCCTGCAAGTCGGCGCTGTGCCTCTACCCCACACCACTGAGACCGGAGACCTAGAAACAGACACAGATGCCCTTCAGGGATCCTGGCCCAATATGAGAATCAAGCAATCAGCCTGAGGTCAAAGTCATCTGAAGCAATAGTTATACAGTATGCCAGAACTGTTAGGATCTCCATTTTGCAAAGAAATAAAAGATGTTGATGAGCAGAATGAGAGCACTGCTTTTCTTTCCTGGTAGTGGTGATTACAGGCAATAAATTATGCCCACATTCTCACCTGCTGTCAATTTATGGGATGACCACACAGGGTCAGCGAGAGCTCTGAGGCTCCTGGACACCACTTCATTCTTCTATGGAAAGAGGACTGACCACAGCGGGAACCTGGCTTCCTTGCTGATGTACCTGCCAGGGTACCAGTCCTTTGGGGAAGAGCCAGACATGCATTTTTTCCTCTCTGTCTCTCTTCTGACTCGTAGTTCAGTCTTATATACAGAGTAAATACTTGTTTCATATCTACTTAATAAATATGGGAAAAAGTTGGAGGAATCATAGAAAAATATGTGGTCTGATCTTGTGCTAAGAATGAGGAGCAGGAGTGGGATGTTGTTGAGTGATGTGCCCACCAACACATGGTTGGTCCTAGAAGCATTAACGAAGAGTTTATTTCATTTCTAAAAGGAAAGAACATGGTAGCTTTGGTTGAACTGAAAAAGAGACTTTTCATTGTTGCGTGGCATATGTATTAAATATTCCTGTGCCCACAGGACCTTTAATAAGCAAAGAGAGTAGGTGTTGGCATGAAAAGGCTTGTATTTGAAGCAAAGAAGAACTTTCATGACATTTCAGTACTTACTAGCAGAAAAATTTATTACCACAGGGAAATATCACTGCATCAATAATGAGAAACAAATAAAAGATGATTATTTTTCTAATAATTTATTTTACTGAAAATCAATTCAAGATGTGAAAACTTTATTAGAGTTTATATTGTCCTCTTTTACTTGCTGAGAATTAGATTTGATATCCATGCATATTAATTTGTTTGTTAATTACTAGAACTTAATGAAATTCTTCTGAAATAATATGAGAACTCTCGTTTTGAAGTATGGCATTTTCAGGCCTGCTTTCTTTTTGATATCTCTTTATTAAACAGGAAGTGAACTAATCCTTCAAATCATTTTTTTTCTGTCTATGGATATATACTCATCCCTAATAAATATTATTTTTTTCTCTAGACAATGTGTCTAAACTTATATATATGATATGATGATCATAAATTTATATTATTAAGTAAATGTGAGTGAACATGGGAGGGGAGACATCATTTATGTCTACTAAGCATGTATATGTTTACATTTATACATACTATGTTCCATTCTCTGCCTTAGGTTCTTTATATATGATTTAATTCACTCTTTACAACAATCTTCGTAATTTGTGTGATTATCTTTATCACACAAGAAATTAGGGCCGAGATAAGTTAAATAAGTTGCTTAAGATTACACTTCTAGAGAGTGACAGAGTCTTTGTTAAAAAGTCCTTCTGCTTCCCTAGTCCCTATTCCTTTCAGTAGGCAAAAGGAAAAAAAAAAAAGAAAACAAAAACTGGAGATGAGAACTGAAAAGAAACACAAGAAAATGGTAACAAGTACTCTCAAGAGCAGGTCCTATTAAACAAACACTAGTTCCCTTGAGAACATCTGAATTTCTACTTCCTATACTCCACACTAACTTTTCCTCTTTTTCTACTTATTTCCCCTTCTTTCCAGTGATGTTAATAATCCTTTTCTTGTCAGCCTGGGTTCATCAGAGCAGCTGACATAGACAAGACACAAGAGCAACAGGATCTAAGGGTCATTAGTTCCTCATCCCTGAAAGACAAGCTCAGAGAGAACTAGATCCGAAGAAAACAGGTGTCACGCGGTACGGGGAAAGCTGAGCAGCTGTCGTAGTGGTGGAAGGGATGGATGCCTGAAACAGAGGTGGGGCTCGAAAGTTTATGCTGATGTGGATAGCCACACACAGCGAATGGTTTACATTCTTGTTTTTATTGGATGGGCCATTGGAAAAAGAAAGATTTGATTGTGTTCTATCAAATTTGTTGCTAGATCAGAATAGATAGTATCACAAAAAGGAAGATAAATCCCCTTCCAGGTCTACAGCTCCTTGTCAGTAACATGCTGATTTTTAATATTCTCCCTTACCAGTAAATTATCATGGTTCAAAAAATGAGAGAAAACGAATGACATCCTGTTAAAGTGGAGGTGGATGGCCCCTGTCAGTGAGTCTGAGAGATAAAGGGTGAAGTTGAACAGAAGTTATGAGGTCACAGAGGGTGACACGCTGTAGTTTATAAGGATGTCAATGAAATATAAATGTACATTGGAGGGAGTGTTGTGTAATGGTGGAGGGGTCTCTGCAGTCACTCTGCCACTTACACTCTGCGCACTGTGTTGGGAACGACCTTGAGAATGTTGCTCGACTTCTCTGGCTGCAATGTCTCATATTAAATGGGTAAATCATAATTATTGTGATAATCAAGTGAGCTAATGAATGTTAAATCTTAAGACAATGCCAGGGACATACTACATGCTTAATAAATATTGGCCATTTTTATTAAGATGAGAAAGAAGTAGCCCATGAGCGAACAGACCCCAGCCATAGCTTGCGATACTAACCAGCAGGGAGAAGGTCTTCACCAGAGCTGCTGGTTTGGCATAATCCTGTTGTATTTTGTTCCCCTCCAGAGTCACTGTGCAGATTGAAAATAAGGGAATCTCAGCAGTTGATGGTTCAGTATATTAAGCCTACTCATCCCTCAGAATATGTCCACTTCAGTGGTTTATTTTTAAAAAATGAAATTACTTTATTAACTGAAGGCAAATTGCTTTTCATAGTAATATCTGCTTACTGTGATAGTAAAAACAAACCTTGTCACTTTGGGAGTATTTTTAGTACTTTAGAGTGGTTATATAAACACACACAGATCCACTCGTCCCCCCCCCCCCCAACACTTACTTCTTGCACAGTGCCCTGTAGAGGGGTAGTTGGATTCCGCTGTAAATGTAAATTCTTCTCAAGGAAGATGTTAATACTGGTCAGACCTAATACTTTTGTTTTTAATTTGTGCTGCCATGACCATCATCTATGGGACTTTTGACGCTATAGAAATAATAAATCACTGTCAAAAGACGCATTTGGTCATCGCAGCTACAGTCCCTATCTACTGCTCTTGGCTGCTCGCTGAGATGGGAATACATTTTTCAGCAAGTTTGGTGAAGATAATTAAAGGAATATTATTTTATCTTTTGCAGGCAGTTAACAACTTAGATCTGATTTTAAGAAATTGGGATGATTGATTTCTGAGGTTCACCTGTTGCCTGGTTTTGCATCTTTCTACTCCAAGACAGCAATAACAGGGTATTCTATGGAAAACTTAGGTTGTCGGGTCACTTTTCAGTGAGTGTGGCTTATGGCACATGTTTTGATGTGCATCTTTTTGTGTGTCTGAAAATATTTTGTGCATGAATAATGAAGAACTTATGCATATGAAGAGAAGAAAAAAAGAGAATGTGACTGGAATTAGGAACCTAACCACTCCCACTATGCTTCCTGCTCACTCCCAGTCCCAGCCATTGCCACCCTCGGCCAGGGTTACTGCAATGGTTGGGACACTGGGTCCCTCCTCCTACTCTGCCCGCTTAGACTCAATTTCCAGTGCAACTTCCTTCCTAGGTAGGTCACATGACTCCTTTGCTCCAAACCTGCCACGTGACCAGAGTACAACTCAAACACCATAGTGTTTGGGGCCCTGCAGCCCTGACCTCTTTGCCAACCTCCTCCCCCTTATGGCCTGCCCCTGCTCTGGCCACACCACAGAGGCTCTGTTGCTCTTTCTGTTCTCTGCGGCACATCCCAACGGATATGCCCACAGTTTACTCTCTCACACCCTCCAGGTCTTTCTCTAAGTGCCGCCTTAGCAAAAGCAGTCTTCCCTGCCCACCCTATGTACAACTCCAAGCCCTGACTCCCAGCGTGCTTGACCTCTGTAACCCAAGGTTATATTCCCCCAGAGTGACTGTCACCAGGTCCCAGTCAGCAAACATCCATTTATTTGTTTCTTGATTCTCCGTTCCAGCAAAATTGTGAATATACTCTTGACAGGGACTGTGTTTATTCACTATCCTGTTCTTAATAATTAGAATAGTGATTGGCCACCCAGAGGCACTAAATAAATATTTTTTTCAATGAATGGTTGAGGCCTGCTTGTTCCTAACCCTAAAAGATGTACTGAAACCAATGCTTTCCTCCTGACTTAATTTTTCCTAATGAGCAGAGCTAATTGTTATATATTCTCCATCTTTCAGAGGGTAATACGGTCTAGAATACAGGTGGGCAATGCTTAGTCTTTAAGTGTATGTATGTATTTTAGCACGTTGTATTTGTTCTGAATAAGTGCTTTGCTTTTCAATTATCCCAGGAAGGGTTCTGACAGTGAAGGAGAAAAAATTTTAAAATTACATATATTCTATGACTCAGTATGTCATAATCCTCAAAATTTCTATAGAAAATGCCGGGAGACATGCAAGACAATTTTCACTGTAGTGTTGCTTATCATGCAGTGACCGAGGAAATGAGAGTATTACAACACTATGGAGGACTATGCAGCAGTTTAAAAAGTAAATGACTATTTTATATTGCTTTTTTTCTTTTACATTTTTGTTTTATTTATATATTTTAAATATATTTATACACCTTTTTATATTATTTATTTTTATTGATATATTTACTTACATATTTGTTTTCTTTATATATTTACAAAATATTTTAATTTACATTTTACATTATTTTATGTTTGTATTTATAGTATTTATATTTTATATTTCTTCTTACTTCATATTTCTACATATATATGAAATAATAGAAATAGTTTTCTGTATGTCTATGTGTATAAATGTGTCTTCCTCCAAAATCGTTGTTTTCTTACCTAATCCAAATATATTCCTCCTCTCCTCTCCCTCCATTGCTTTTCATAGTTTTTTCCTTTTTCTTTTCTTCTATGCCCAAATTTAGATCTCTTCAATAGTCTTACAATGCCCTGAAGCAAACATATTTATTCTGTTTACTAAAAAAAATGTTTAAATTTCCTGCACTTAATTTTTAAAGCCAGATTGTAACAGTTTATATTTCTATGTCTAGGCAAAGTAAAGAAAACTAATGGCAATAAAATCTTTTTATTTGTGTGAAATCCCAATTTTGTTTCTCCTGTGGGCTTTGACTGAAAGAAAAACAAATCTTATAATTGACTTATGCCTTTTCCCCCTTTTTCTTTATACTACCTTAATACATAATCAGCAAGCCAGCAAAAGTTTTGAAAGAGAAATTAAACAGTAGCCATTTTGACAAAGAGTATTTATAAAAAGATTTAAATAATTTATTTCAAGGTTATAATTCAAACTCTATGTTGCTGCCAGAGACTTCAAGAGTATCTGCAAAGTTCTAATTTTTCAAGCTCTCTTGATTCTGTTCATATAAATATTAATTTAGTCAACAATTATTTATTGAGCACATTTTATGTATCTTGAGGTGTTTTAAGTGCTAGAGAAACAAAACAGAAAAAAACTGCATTTTTCTACAGAAGAAAAAAAACTGAATATAAAAACATATGTATGCTATTGCTAGAAGGCAATCTATACTATGTGAAGAAATGTAAAGTATTGTTTACTTATTAACTCTACACCAGAATTATGAAAAACATCATTTATAAACAATATGACAGCATTCTTCCCACCTCTCCATCATGTCTGAAGGTAAATTGCTTTAATCAGAAATTCTTCCTGCCCTCAACCAAGCATGCCAGAACCTTGTACAGTAGTTTTCTCTACTGTGGTAATCTCTGCCCGTGCCTAATTAAACTTTATTATAGACATATTGTACAAGAAAAAACATATATACATGGTTTGGTGCTATCTACAATTTTAAGCACCCACTGGGGAATCTTGGAGCTAAATATTTTTAAATATTGTTTGTGTTCAAGCCCTCTTTAATTCTTCACAGATAATTACATTTGTCACACCACTTTTCCAGAAATATTGGCTTGAAAAACTAAAACAGCAATACACATACATCCCCCACCACATACACAAACCCTTTCAATATACAGAAACCATAGAGTTAGTATAAATTACAATTAGAGATCTTTTTCATCTTTATTTTTAATTTATTGTGTTGATGTGGTTTCAAGGGTCCCATTCAATATAACACATACACCTTGCATTGTACCCCCACCCTGCCCCATGCAAAGTCTCTTTCCATTGGATTTAGAGATTTCTTTTTTATTAAGTTAGAGGCAGAGAGGCAGACAGACTCTTACATGTGCTCCGACCAGGATCCACCTCTCCATATGGGGCCACTGCTTCATTCTCAGCAACCAAGCTATTTTAGTGCCTGAGTGAAGGCCTTGGAGCCATTCTCAGAACTGGGGCCAACTTGCTCAAACCTTTGAGCCATGGCTTCAGAAGCGGAAGAGAGTGAGAGAGAGAGAGAAAAAAAAAGGGAAGGGGAAGGTGTGGAGAATCAGATGGTCGCTTCTCCTGTTTTCCTTGGCTGGGAATCGAATCTGGGACTTCCACATGTTGGGTCGATGTTCTACCACTGAGCCAACCAGCCAGCATCCACATTTAGAGGTTTTTAAAGATGAAGTTACTAGGTTCTGATTGTGTGGTAACACTTCATAAATTTTATGATATGATATGTTCATCTGCTGTTACATTTAGTACATACTTTAATTTTGCCATATTTACAGCTGGATTTCAAGAGTGTTTTTGTTTTGTTTGTTTGTTTTTTGGCTAGCAGTTTAGTTACATAACAAATAGCAGTGAACGTAATCAAACACATCTGTAGTTATTTTTTTTGTTAAATGTTTTTATTCTCTTGAGTATCCAGATGTGCTCTTTTCTCTCTGTCAACTTTGCCAAATTAACTGCATCCATTCAATGAGATACCAAAGTGGACTTTGATAAAAGTTAGTTTTTACTACTATTACTGCTACTAACATATTAGTACATTTTAACATAATTATAAATTTTCTGGCACCCTGAGTCCTTTTGGTTGGTTACTTTTTTCTCCTCAAACTTAAAGGTTTGCACTTGACATAAAGGCTGGCATCCCTGACACCCTTGGAGATTTTGCACGTAAGTGAAGGAACGCTCTGGGTTCAAATATTGTACTTTAGGAGTTAATGATATTGGGGGCTCTATTAGCTCGTCTCTTTAATGTTATGGCTTTATCTGTCCCGAAAACATGTAAAAGTGTAACTGAAAACAGTGCCTGTTTCTCTCTCTCTCTTGTTTGTTATCTTTTTTCCAATAAGATCATGCTCTTCATGTTTTGTTTTTGCTTAGTTTGTTCAGATTTTTTCTCCCTCTCTCCATCATTCCCTCTCTCACTTCCTTTCTTCATTCCTTTTTTGCTTTCTCCTTCCATTCATCCTTATTCCTCTAATTCCTCTAAAGACTAGAACTACTCTACTCTCAGTGTAAAAACTCAAAACAAAACAAGTCTTTAGAAATTGGTGGGTTAACATCTGTTTAACTATCTTGTAGTATCTTGTTAAAACCCCTTGAAGATGCTATGATTTTATTTTACTAATTTTAATTGTATCCACATACATTTGAAAATAACATGTACACAAGGCAGTTTACTTATTTAATGACAATGCTTCATTTGAAGTTTCCTTGTAATAACTGGACGCTCAAAACTCCCCTCTCCTACCCACCCACATAGAGTTTATGAGCCACAAATTGCAAACCAATGACTCAGGCCAGGCATCGGCAAACTATATCTAGCACGTGCAAACCGGCTTGTTTTTGTACCGTTCCTAAGATAAGAGTTTTAAATTATGTTTTTAAATGTTTTGAACGAGTAAAAAAAAAGCCCCCCCCCCCCAATAAAAAAGCCCTTGTGGACACAGACAACAGTGTGGTGATTGCCGGAGGGTAGGGAGATAAAGAAGTGTGTAGGGGGCATAAATGTTGGCGCACAAAGACTTGATTTGGGGGAGGGGTGAACACACAATATGGCATATGGAGACGTGTTGTCGCATTGGACACTTGAAACCAGCATCATTGTGTTAACTAGTGTCACTTTAACAAAAATCATTGAAAATGTAAAATGTTTGAAAACATCAAAAGAAGAAGAGTATTTGCAGACCTGTGGTTAGTGTTCATAAATGAAGTTTGGTTGGAGCGCAGCCACGCCCAGCCGTTGGTGCTGGGTCTGTGGCTGCTTCCCCATAACCGCGAGGTGGAAGACTGCTACCACACAGACGCTTGGGCCGCAGAGCCTGGTATGTCCTGTCTGGTCCTGTACAAGAAAAAAAGGGTCACAGTGCCTCATCGAGGCTTCACTGAAGGCACAAAAGCCCCGCAACATCTGAAAAATACAGGTGTTTTCTAGTGATAGAGAAAGTGCACTGAGAGGGAGTTGGAATTAATTGCAGAACAGTATGCGTGCTTTTGAAAAACATAAATTTCACGTAAAATGAGGAAAGAAACAGATGCACTTTTGCATTTGCGTAAGGCAGGGCCATCAGAAGCACTCACAAGGGTGCATTGTATCTTCAGCTGGACGCCACTACTGGGTTCTTCCGCACCTGCCTGAAGTGCTGAGTGACAGCCTAGAAAGCTCTGTCAGCCTCCTCCTTGCCCCGGAAGGCTTTAGGACTTAGAATATTATTGCAGCATACATTAAAATATTTTTTTTTATTTCTCCATTGTTTTCTAATTTGTTGTTATTTCCTCATGTGTCTATTCATAGATTCTTAACATTTCCAATAACAATGTTATGTTTTGTTTATTTTGGGTCTCACTTCCTTTTAGTTCTTTAATGTAAAGATACTGTTCGGATTAGGAAAAGCATTAGAAATTCATTCACTGGAAAAACTTAAACTTTTGACTGAACTGGCAAACGCTACGGTGGAAGGCTGATGATAAAAATCAAAGTGCATTTTCCTCTTTTTACCGATATAATTTATTACTCTGAGATACACACACACAGAGACAGGTTTTATACATACACGTCAATCGTCACACAAAGCCAGTTTACCTACACGGCAGTGTGAGGGAAAGAGATTATTTTTTTATGGAAGCAGCAATCAGCTAACAAGTAACCATTGAACACCCACAGGGCACGCACTAATGAAATATTTAGTTGGTGAAAATTGCTGCCAGCAAGGAGGCACAGCGACTGATTTTATGAGACTGTAAATTTTTGGAAACTGTTTGCAGTGCCAACAGTTCAACCAGAAAGCTTCAGATTAGCTGGATTATGGTCAAGAGAAATTTTACTGAATGTAATCAGATATGAGAAGCTGAAATCAATATAGCAAAATTGCTCCATTTTTCCTAGACCCAACCATGAGATTCCTTTTCACAGAAAGAAGATGATAATGTTTATGTGACTCAAGGGAAAAGCGGGGGCAGCTTGATGTGTATGTAGAGCAGGCTGCTCCCAGCCAGAGGCTGTTTTAAAGCCTTATGCCATGCCTAGCCACCCTGAAGGGAGAGGGGATCAATATCTACTTGGCATGCTGGCTGGGGACTCTGGGCTAGAGAAGTGACATTTAATGGAATGTATCTCATCCTTTGATGAAGTTTTCTCTGATCAATTCTTTATACTGAACCCACCTTTTTCTAAATCTCTAAAATAGATACAGTCCATATCAGAATTGGAGCAATAAAAATAATAAGTAGTCCAAAAATATTCTCTAGCTGTTAAGTAAGTGTATTTCTCATCCCCCAATTGATATTGACATCTCCTGGAGAGCAGAGATTACAGGGTTTCCTGTCCTCCAAATGACATAGCATGTGCTGGGCCAAGAGAACTGATTTATTTATTTCACTTATTATTTATACTCTGCTTTCCAAAGAAATTTGAACTGGCTTATAATCATAGACATCGTCGGACCATTAAAGTAATGATTTTTTAAAAGCTAAAACAAGAATCATAATGCACATTGAAATAATGACATCATAAGCCCTAGAAAACTTCATCACAGAATTTAGCTGAGTTTCCTAGTAAAAGAGCTCCAGAGAGAAAACCGTGTCACTAGATGTTGGTTGTCACTCAAGGGCAGCAAGGTCAGCAGGTCCCCTGCGGTATCTGAATCCTGGGCAATGGTACATGTGGACTGTTCACCCCACCCCATGGGCCTTTGCTCCAGGCGAGAGACCTGTCTCATTATTGCGCTCTCTCTTTATAAGATGAGTGCAAGAGCAGCTTTGTAGATGGAGAAAAATCCGTTTGAGGGTAGCCAGCACCTGACCACCTTCTGGGCATATCATTCAAGCTTCTGAGGGGAAGAGGAGCCTCGGGTCCAGTGAACTCCCTACTTTCAAGCCATTCATCTCTGTCTCTCCCTACTGGATCCAACAGGGACGTATGAAGAATAACACTGTTCTCATCATGCTAAACATACACGTGTGAGCTCTTAACTGGGAAAAACTCAGTTGTCTCTGATATTGAATGCAAGACCACTTGATTACAAGTGGAAATCTGATTCATACTTTCTGGGCTGCTAATGTGGTCTTATTGTCATAGTGGAAGCAGAGTTGATTAAAAGATTCTTGTAACATAGATTACCTCCCCCCACCCAATATTTCATAATAAAATGGACAAGTAGTTTAACATGAGTTCTATTTAGGATACAAAAATGCTCTCATGGGACCAAGGTCAACGTTTCCAATTATATTTCTGTAAGGAATTGCCATGAGAAAGTAAAGTAACCAAGGGATGTAGCTTTCTGATCTCTAATTTCCTAGGTATTAGCACCTAGAAGACCTAAGGGGTACCATCTCCTTGAGATGACTCATTTCTGATACGAACTGTGGTAATCTAGGAGAAGACAGGCTCTGAATTAATTCAGTAAACTTTTTTTTAGCTTTTAGCCCACTATACTCACTAAGACAGAGTAGGAAGCAATTCAGAATTTTAGGTGCTGGGTGAGTGCAAATACTTAATGTTATTGATTTAGATTGTGGCCAACAAATTATTTCCATTTTATGAGATGAGTGCAAGAGCATAGGGTCCAGAGAGTAAATATTTTAGGCTTTGCGCTCCGTATGCCTCTGTTGCAACTACACAACTCTGCCGCGTTAGCAGAAGGGATACAAGTGATAATTTTTTGAATATGAATACACTTGTTTTATAAGTTTGACTTTGTAAATATATAAATGTTTAAAATAATCAAAATTAAATTTTAGCCTGACCAGGCAGTAGTGCCGTGCATAGAGCATTGGACTGGGATGCAGAGGACGCAGGTTCGAAACCCCAAGGTCGCCGGCTTGAGCGTGTGCTCATCAGGTTTGAGTGCGGGCTCACCAGCTTGAGCACGGGGTCACTAGCTTGAGCAAGGGATGATGCAACCCCACCGTTGCTGGTTTGAACCCACAGGTCATTGGCTTGAGCAAGGGGTTACTCGCTTTGCTGAACCCCCCTGGTCAAGGCACATATAAAAAAAGCAATCAATGAACAGCTAAGGTGCTACAATGAAGAATCGATGCTTCTCATTTCTCTCCCTTCCTGCCTGTCTGTCCCTCTCTTTATCTCTCCCTCTGTCTTTGTCTCTCTCACTTAAGAAAAGATAAATAAAATAATTTTTTTTTTTCTTACAGGGACAGAGAGAGAGAGTCAGAGAGAGGGATAGATAGGGACAGACAGACAGGAACGGAGAGAGGTGAGAAGCATCAATCATTAGTTTTTTGTTGCTGTCGCAACACCTTAGTTATTCATTGATTGCTTTCTCACATGTGCCTTGACCGTGGGCCTTCAGCAGACTGAGCAACCCCTTGCTGGAGCCAGCGACCTTGGGTCCAAGCTGGCGAGCTTTTGCTCAAGCCAGATGGGCCCGCGCTCAAGCTGGTGACCTCGGGGTCTCAAACCTGGGTCTTCCGCATCCCAGTCCGACGCTCTATCCACTGCGCCACCACCTGGTCAGGCAAATAAAATCAAATTTTAAAAAAACCATTCTTAGATAATATATATAATACAACATAAGACAAAATAAATATAAATGTATATCCAGGTGATACAACAACCATAAGAATAAGGACTATCACAAATGACTGTAAGTCACAATAATTTGATTATACAGCTATGTGTTCAGTAATCAAATTTTTGGTGATAGCATTGAAATTGCTATTCTGAACCATTTGTGTGTGATGTAAGATAAAGCAAATTTGAAAGACTTAGACTCTGTGTATTTAGTATAGAATATAAAGCCATGTATATAAGATCAATGAGGATAAACCAAAACTCTGTGTTTTGGAATTTGAATAAGTATCAGTATGATCTCATGGTAATTTTTGTTATTAAAAAGATACATGTAGTTATAAATATATATAAATAGGAATACATATATAATCTATATATTATAATGTTTTCTTATATATTACCATTATATCTTATTGTATTTATACTTTGTACTTATAAAGTACTTTGTATTTGAGTATACTTATAAAGCACTTTATACTTATAAATCTTTATATATATATATATATTTATAATTTAAAAGACTATATAATAGCAAATTTATAATATATGATTTTATCTTTATACTATATAAAATTATAAAATTATATATCAACAATATAGGCATGTATATTCTCACTGGAGAATGGGTCCTTTAGATCTGGGGGTAGGAATATATGAGATATTTCTAGAATATCTTATGCTAGGAAATCCAGGATGTTGTTAGGGACCACTGAAATTCCTTCAAAAGGGTGCAAAAGCAAACTTCAACGAGTTCCCACTCACCCAGATTGAGACAATAAGGGTAATAAGTAGAATAGCTTGAAATACATTAAATAGATTTAAATCCATGGGTTCATACTGATGCTTTAAAAATCTCTCTTGTCTGACCTGTGGTGGCGCAGTGGATAAAGCGACGACCTGGGAACACTGAGGTCGCCAGTTCAAAACCCTGCACTGGTCTGGTCAAGGCACATATGGGAGTTGATGCTTCTAGCTCCTTCTCCCTTTCTCTCTCTCTCTCTCTCTCTCTCTCTCTCTCACTCTGTGTCTCCTCTCTAAAATGAATAAAATAAAAAAATAAAAAAAAATCTCTCTGATCATCATTGCAGATATGAGGAAACTATTTAGAAAATGTTTAAATAAATGGAAGGAATTGACTATCTACCTTTTGCATAAAACTATTGCCTTGTTGTAGTTGACAAGGGGAAATGACTATTTCTAAAAGTATTCCAATTAACAAGTAGAGGATGATAAAATTAGCATATCATCATTTTCCAACTTTTTAGAAATGAATTCATTTTGGCCGTGTTCAACAATGGCTGCTAACATTAGGAAAAGAAAAGCAGTCAATATCTACTTTTAGAGGTAAAAACACCATTATGAAGGAGTTTTGTTCCAAAAAAAAAAACGAAAAAAAAAAAAGTCACCTGGAACATTCAAGCACCTATATCTGTTACATTAGAGGCAACAGAAGCACTACATGACCTGTTAAATAGTACCGGGGAATGAAGTCAGTGACACGCACCGTGGGAAACTTACAGGACACATGCAAATTATTGCAAGGGAACAATTGCAAGGAAAATTAAAGCAACACAAAATGAAGCTAGGAGCCCATACATTAATATAAGTGCCATATTAATCAGTCCAATGTATGGGCTTTGTTTTTATCTTAATTCAAACACACAAAATGTTAAAAATTATAACATAATGTAGAAAACTTCAACATTGGCTATCTGATGGCTTTAAGGAAATGTCTCTGTGTGTGTAGGACTGTGTCTAAGGACAAATTTGCATTTTTTGTATGAAAAATGTTTGTCAGTTAGAGATACATACTGAAGTATATATTTAACATTATTTGATGTTGAGGACCTGCTGAGAAACAGTCTGGGTGGAGAGCTAGAAGGTCAGGATGTGACAAGAACAGCTGGCTCTGAGTTGCTAACTGCAAAGTGAGTGAGGGGTCCACGTGGGTTTCTTTTTTATCCTCCCCTCTTTTGTGGTTTATGTTTGAAATTATCCATAACAACAGGTTCCAGAAAGAGAAGAACTATAATACTTTTTAATATAAAAGATCTCCTTCTATCTTTTGATCTTTGCCTTAAAATGCAATTAATAGAGTAACGCTGGCCAGAAAGCTTGTAGGGGTTTTGGTGTCAGCCTTCCACTTTCCTGTCAGCGATCTGTGGACGTGTCACTCAGTGTTTTACACACTTAGGAAGGACCTGACCTTGTTTTCTGCAGTTGAAAGTGTGCTCTGTGGCAGTGTGTGCTTTCAGGAACTCATGTTTAGGCAGTTTCACTACACAAATCACCTGAACTCCTTGGAGAGGGAAAGAAAAAAAGAAGACTTGGCTGACTTAGATGAAATATGTTTTGAGGAAGTAGATGTAAAAGTGATCTTTTTCATTCCTTTTCTCTTTATCATTCTCTAAATCTCACTTTCCCCTCGTACCATAAGCCATTTCTTGCTCTTTTCCTACTCATTTATTTTTTACCAAGACCCCTAAACAATGAGAAGTGCTTGATTCTAACAGAATGATCAAGTTCAGCTTTGGGTTGATGATATGTGGCTTTATTATATTAACTTCATCCATATATATAGCTCAAAGCACCGAGGGGATCCCGGAGAGCATATTACATACTGCTGGCTGCCAAGAAATCTATCATTTGATTGATTGATGAGAGATCACAAATATGCTCACATACACAAGAAAAGAAAAAGCAAACATTTTTATCTTGAACTGACTGACGGTGACTTTTAAATACAGCATGATGACAAGAATGGAGAAAACTGCAAATTAATGTAATCATAAAAGACTTAGGACTTGAGCTGGATTTTTAAAAAATGGATGACACTCACAGAGTTGGAATGGGAAAGGGAAGAAAGAAGAATGTGACCAAAGATACCTGGGTTGAAATGAGCACGGAAGAGATGGTGAGAACTTGTTTACCTGGGAAGGCCGTGGAGTGAGGAGGAGAGAGACGTTGGGCTGTCGAGGTAGAGCTTGTAGAAGTCAGCTATGCTGGGTCAGGAAAAGCAGGTAAGAGGACAGAGTGGGAATGATGTGTGAAAGTGAGATATAAGGTCACATTGGGAGGTGACCCATTCCTCTGTGGATAAAAATTGGGTCGTTTCTACATGCTTGTGATTGCGCATAATACTGCAGTAAACCAGGAGGTACAAGTATGACTTTGAGATTCTGTTCTCAATTCTTTTGGATGTTCATTTGTCCAGAAGTGGGGTTGCTAGATCATAAGGTAGTTTTATTTTCGATTTTTTTAGTCATCTCCATATGTTTTCCATAATGGCTGCATCATTTTACATTCCCGCAAGCAGTGTGCAAGGGTTCTAATTTCCCCACATTTTTGCCAACACTTACCTTTAACTTTTTTGTTAATACCCATTCGGACAGATGTGAGGTGATATCTCACTGTGGTTTTGATCGGCATTTCCCTGGGAGTACTGGTGTTGAGCATCTTTTCATATACTTGGCCATGTGTATATTGTTTTTGGATGAAAGAAATTAAGAAGACACAAATAAATGGAAAGATCCTGTGCTCAGGAATTGGAAGACAATATTGTTAAAATGCCCATTTTAAAGAAAAACAAATAGAATTTGATAGATCTGTAAAGATGGAACAGAGGCTAAGAATCAGAGAATACTTCAATGTGTCTATGCTTAAAGACTAGAAAAATGTGTTAAAGTAGAAATAACTATTCATAGTAGAGAAGAAAGACCAGGTGAGACGTAGATATGTGTTGGGAAATAAAACAAGTTCCCAATTAATAGGTACTTCTAAGGAGTAAAGACCAGTTATGAAACTCTCCAAATATCCAAGAAAAATATTTGTGTCTTCTTTCTCATGTGAAAAAACATGGGCATCTACCGCGTGGCAAACTTTTCATACTTGTCATCTGAAGTCGTGAGTTTAAATTCCACTTCTTCTCTTTGGACAAACTAGTTAACATGTTGGAACCTTGCCTTTATTCCACAAAAACAGAATAAATGATATCTCCTTCATAGTACTATTTGTAGGTTAACAAATGATAACATAGGTGAAGGTACCCAGCAGAATGTCCAGAGCAGTCAGACTCAATAAATGTTTGTTCCAGTGAAATTAAATGAAATCTACTAAGGTCAAATTGCTTTGTAGTTCTACCAATCAGATAACCCCATCCTCTTTTCACATTGTGACAGCAGCTCATCTATCACGGTGACCCTTTAGGCCTGGGACTCAGGTCTATGACCATTATCTTTAGGACTGTGGGATGAAATTTTTTACAACTAGAGAGAGTGAAAAATTGCAGGTGTTAACACCTCCAGGAAAAATGACTTATCCCCCAACGATGTGCATGCCTGCATCGGAGCGTCTGGTTCTGATACCTCTTGAAATGTAGTCACCAGTACTGGCACTTTCGTGTTGCATGGTGAGGGGCTGTCCTCTTGAAAATATAAATTTAAACAGCATTCGGCAAGTGTTTGGAAAAAAGGTGGTGGGAGGCCAAGACAGAGAGAATTTAAAATAGAATACCTCAGTGATTTATTTGTGAAACAGTGTTCTTGGCAGTATGCTAAGGGAGGATGGGAGTGGATTCTCTTCCTCTGACTGCCTGTTTTTAGGGTCCTCGTTTAATGTGACTAAGAACTCGGTCTGTGCTTGGGGGCACCTGCAGGCCTCATTGCTCCCCAATGTTCTGGTCTTTCTGTGCTGTAGGTAAGATTTTAAAGAAAGGTATGCAGACCCGTTGGCCCCTGAAAAAGCAGCGGTGGGCCATTTCCACACTAGATCCACAGGTAGATCTCTGTAACTACCTGAAAAGAACATACCAGAAAGAAAAAAGAAAGAGAGCAAAGGATCTGGGTGAAAACATACTGGTTTTGCATGTCTGAAGAAGACTAGGAAGTGCTTATAAGGCGGAACTTAGCTAAGCACCTGATATACAGTAATTGATTAGTAAACTGTAACTATTTTTAATAATATATGCAAAGAAGCCAGATTTTTCTATTAATGGGAAGGACCCTGCACACAGTCTTCTTTTTCTCAGCTCATCTGAGCTTGTTATATGTGCCTGGCTCTTGTGGTATCTGACTTTCCTTTCTATTTTTCCTTCTGTATAATGGGAATATAAGTCTGAAACCTGGGCTCTACGTACAAATTTGTTCATTAGCAAATTTAGGACTGAGTGAGGATGGCCTTTGGTGTGCTACCAGATGACTTGGACATGCTTTCATAGGACCACTTAATAGGCTACAATGTAAGGTGTTTTTTTTGGGGGGGGTGTTGTATCTCATATTAGTCTCTTTTTTCTGCTTACTGTACTTTTTCTTATTTCTCATAAGCCATGAATTTCTTAAAAGGAAGACCTGGTTCATGTTTCCACTGACTCTCCAACATGGAGCTCAGTGCTGTACCCACAGCAAGCACACAATACATTTGTTGAGTGATGGGGAAAGGTCAGGTGTTTAAGACGCTGGGGAGAAGACTCAGGCAGGAGTGTCAAGGCTTTCCTGCCAAGGGAGAGATTTGCACTCTGGGAGGTGAGGGATCCATGCGGCTGACTTCCTGAGACAATGTGTGTAGGCAGGGTGGGGCCTGCAGACGGTGGACCATGGTTCCAGTCCAGAGGCAGGCATGTGCCAGAGTGTGCCGGCACGTGTCCATCCATGCCTGCGCGTCAGCCAGGTGGATTTTCTCTTTGAATAGCCTCCACTTTCCATTTACCTCTATTGTGTAGCTCCAGACTACAGTAAAATTATCTCAAAGTGATTACCACTTTCAAGAATTGCTTTTCTTTTTATAAAGTCCTGTCCTATACTTACTTCCTGGCAGGTGATACTGGTTTTTTGTGTTTAGTAATGATGTATTTTCATCTTTAATAGAGGTATGTAATGCATGAAAAACAATATAAAGGATGGATAGAAATGCCCAGTGTTGTTAAAGAGGTCAGGAAATGACTGAAGTTTGGGAAATAAAACCTCGAGTATCTTTTCAGTGAACAAAAATATAATATTTTTACTGCTTAATATTCACCTTCAGTTCTTAAATATCTTCTATGAAAACCAAACTATGGTCAATGTTTTTTCTAATTGTTATTTGATTCTAGAAAGGAGGTAAATCAGCAGCCAAAAAATAGTTTCTGATTTATTTTGTAAAAAGGCATTTATATCCTATGATTTTTATTACTGCCAATACAAATATTGTTATTTGGAAAACTGACAGAGAGACAGGCAGAGACTAGGTAGACGGAGAAAGTGAGAGAGACAGAGACTGGGTGCCCTTACCATGATGGCTCAGTTTTGCCCACACAACTATATCATCTGTCATGCAAACCTTGAATTTCAAAGAAACTGGTCAGTCCTGGTGACAATATAAATAAAAAGCGCCAGAAAGCTGAATTCAGACTAGAGAAACTGAAATGCTCGTTCATTCATCAGTCTGAACTATCAGGGAAAAAGGAAATAATTTGAAAATAATTTCTTGTTTTGATTACTTTCTGAATGATTCATGCCAGTCGATCCTTATTTCTGTTTTTCATTGAATGCCTCATCTTTGGTTAACTCACCAAGCAAGATTTGCATTTGGCCTCAGGGATGTCTGATCCTTGGTGTTATCAGGTGTTTTAGATGATGAACTCCTTGAATTGTTTTCATAGCACCTTCTCCCAAGGATGGTTATGCAAATGACAAAGTAGGTGAGTGTCGCCATTTCTTGGCTGAAGATGGCCAGGGTGGCTAGTGCTAATTCCACACCCTTGACTTAATTTAGAATGCTTACACACGGTATTTAGAGTATTCATTAAGACACAGCCATGTTTTTGTGGAACAGTCCTTGTTATATGGGTGATTTTATACTCTCTTTATTTGGTTAAGACTTTGAAGGCATGACATGCTTTAGAAATTATCATAATAATTATTAAGATAATTTAAAATGAGTTATTTCCATTATGCACTTGTGTGTACAGTACCTCTCTAAGACAAATTTATCATCCTTTGGCATCCAATTACACTGTATAAAGGGAAGAGAAGCTTCTAATCCATTAAGCAAACAAGCTCAGTGAGTAGTTATTTTTTTTATGGGACCTTTTTCTGACTGATTACAAAATCACAGTGCAAGGCAGTTCAAGTCTACTCAGAAAAAAAACCCAAGAAGCTTTCCAAGGGAAGTCAGAGAAGAATGCTCAGACTGGTTTGGTTAAATTACCTTAAAAAGTGTTTAGCTTAGCCTGACCTGTGGTGGCGCAGTGGATAAAGCGTCGACCTGGGAACAGGGAGGTCGCCAGTTCAAAATCCTGCACTGGTCTGGTCAGGGCACATGTGGGAGTTGATGCTTCCAGCTCCTCCCCCCTTTCTCTCTTTCTCTCTCTCTCATTCTGTGTCTCCTCATCTAAAATGAATAAAATAAAAAGAAATTATAAAAACAAACAAACAAAAAAAAAGTGTTTAGCTTAACATATTGATATGTATGTGCTTAATCATCACCGCCATTATTTGTATTATTGATGACCTATAAATAAGAGAGTAAACCAGAATTAATATGGCTGGGCCAATTCGAATTCAGACAACTGCGTATTGGCACACCTTCCCCAAATACAGAACACAAATATTGAACATTTTGTGAGTTTCTGCTTTTACTGGAAACAAAATGTTTGAGATCACAGGCATGGGTCAAGCAGCATGGTGAGGGCGCAGGCTAAGAAAGAGAGCAATTATAAATTCATACAAATGCAGCCACCCAGTACTGGCTGGTCTATTGTCAGAGCATGGTAAATATGCAGATGCACAACACGTCCCACTGGTTTGTTTGAAATCCAGTTTCTAGGACAGTTGACACTCCTTGATGAATCTCCATTTCCACATTTGCTTTGGATCCTCTTCAGGGACCGCATGCATGTTTGTTTGTCTTGAACAGGTTTTGTAACCCTTTCACAGAGTGGGCTGGCCAATCCGCAGTGTTTGGATGCTGGCTGGAATTTCTTGGCGTGTGATTATGGCACATTTCAGTCTGTCATTTGACCGGGGTTCACCTGCACAGGGCTATGCTAATTCTACTATCAGTCAATGCAGAGCCAGTCAATAAAGAACCACAAATTGCTTGTTTTTAACCTCAGCTACATAGTTTCGCCTCTTGGTTAAATGAACAGCAGTCAAAGAGAGAAACACTGTAATTGTCTGCCAAAATGATGCCCTCGCTATCCAAATTGTTTCCTTAGGTATATTCCATTATTATGAATGTGTCACCAACTATTCCTTTAATAGTTATATAAAATAAAGTTTGCGGTAGTGGCTTGCTTTGCTATATCTAAAGCTACACATAAGCCTGACCAGGCGGTGGCGCAGTGGATAGAGCGTCGGACTGGGGTGTGAAGGACCCAGGTTCGAGACCCCGAGGTCGCCAGCTTGAGCGCGTGCTCATCTGGTTTGAGCAAAAGCTCACCAGCTTGGACCCAAGGTCGCTCACTCCAGCAAGGGGTTGCTTGGTCTGCTGAAGGCCCGTGGTCAAGGCACATGTGAGAAAGCAATCAATGAACAACTAAGGTGTCACAACGGCAACAAAAAACTGATGATTGATGCTTCTCATCTCTCTCCATTCCTATCTGTCTGTCCCTGTCTATCCCTCTCTCTTACTCTCTGTCTCTGTGAGAAAAATAATAATAAAATAAAGCTACACATGATTTTATCTACATTATCTTAGAGTTATATTTTATGCAATTTGTAGAAGACTTTTTGAATAGATTACCCACTTATCTATGTTTCTTTTAGATCTTTCTCGAGGTTACTGTAATAAAAGCCCATGCTTGTCAATGAGTTAGTTTATAAAGACTGCAGCTGAATCTGCTGAAGAATTTTTGGCATTTTTAAAGGACTGCAAAATAAAAATTGCTGCTGATTTTTACTATAGCACTTTGTCTTTATACAGTGAATTATACAGTGAACTTCAAAGTTCTCAGCAACAAAAAATATTTCAAGTGATACATATCATATTTGGAGTTGTGTAGCTCAAACTCATGATTGCAGGCATAACAGTGTTAGAGGTTCTACTGACTACCTCAGCAAATTCAAACAATCATGATGGAAGCATAATGGGATAGCATAATGGAATCAACAATTAGCTAATCTGTCTCTTACCATTCTGGCTTGCACTGGATTTTTTTCCATGTAGAAATTCTTAAGCGGAAAGGGACCTACAGAATCCTATTTTAAAACATCAGCTTTACCCAGTGGATACCGAGATCTAGGTGGATTCAGGAAATGATCTAAGGTCACCCAGCTTGGCAGGCAGAGAGTTACAACCAAAACTACTCTGGCTTTTGTTAGTAGAATTCATGGGAATGTTGGGTCAGCCAATCCCAGATCTCATTTCTGATTTTGACAAGTGACCTAGAATTACATTGTTTTTTCATCCATAAAATGAGGGTAAATGACCTACTGTAGGGAGCACCATATGAGATGATACATAGTAAGTGCCCAGAACATTCATTGCCTGGAATCCTCAGCAAGCCTGACTTTCCTTCTCTCTGAGGCCCTTTTCAGGGTAACACCGAGGAGCACATGTTCCCCTCAGGTCTTCGTTCACTTCCCACCAGTTAATGCTGCTAAGATAAGACTTCCAACTCTATGTATAGGTTTCTTGAAGCAGCAGGGTGAAAAAAATTTGGTCTTCACTAAGCTTTGTAAATCACTCTTTTCACCATTTGTGTTGACTTGGATTTACCTGTTCCAAACTCTAAAATACAATCTCACAGTGATTTTTCAAGAGCTTTTAAAGCTTTGATTTAGATTTGGCACTGAAGATTAAATTATCTGAGGTGATAGCACACTGCTCATGGTCTAGTTTAAAAGCCCTGACCAGTGTTTTCTATTCTACAGCTGATAGTTCAGTGGCCACCAAGGAGAAATAAGCTAAAAGGTTTTCTAAGTGCCCTGGTGCTAGTTTTCATTGTTAAGTAAACAGAGACTTTTCATATCAGTTAAAAGTAATCTTTTTTTTCTTCTAAAGAGTTAGCAGGATGGGCATGGAGTCTAGCAAGCCCCTGATAGATACAGATGCTTTAGTATTCACTGAAAGGGAAGCGTCATTAAGCAATAGCTGGACTTTGAGGAGCACGCTATGTGCCAGGTACTCTACTGGAGAAAGCCCAGTCTTCCGATGATTGAATTTATACCTAACGTCCTATAACAAGCATGAGTCTAAGATAAGGCTTAAAAGGATTCACATTAGGCTCACAAATCAATGTGCATTTCCCTCTCCCAGTTAAGATTCCAAACCAACCCTTTTTGTACTCCCTTTGCTAAGTATAAGATCATACTCCGCTCGAAAATACTCTAGAATCAGAACTAAGAAGCCACTGTGTAGTAGAATTGAAATGGCAATGTTGATTTCTTTTTCTTACCCTTCGCTTATTTATGAGTTTGTACACTGTAAATTTGTTGTTCTTATTCTTTAAAAAAAATAGTAGGTGTTCAAACAAATTCATTTGATCTGCTGGTTGCTCAAATGTTAGCATAACAAAGCAGTTGGACCATGGCTTAGACAGAAAGAGCTGAGAAAATTCTAGCCATTTATGGATTGAGCTGTAAACATTTAAATCCCAGAGAAGGAAGTGTGACAATATGAATACATTTTTTTATAAAGAGAAAAATAAAATAAAATTATGGTTTTGAGTCTAACAGTTAATTAAGTCTTTAATTCAGTTAGAGTTTATTCTTGTGTATGGTGTAAGAGGACTTAAGTGTTAGACTCAAAACTATAAAAATCCTAGAAGAAAACATAGACAATAAAATCTCGAACATTACTCCTAGCAATATTTTTTCTGATATATCACCACAGGCAAGGGAAACAAAAGAAAAAAGAAACAAATGGGACTCCATCAAACTGAAAGGTTTTACACAGCAAAATAAACAATAAAAATAATGAAAACACAACCAATTGAATGGGAGAACATATTCACCAGTGATACAGTGGTAAGGGTTTAATATTCAAAATTTATGAAGAATTTATAGGCCCCGGCCAGTTGATAGTGGTGGAGTGTTGGTCTGGAGTGTAGATGTACTGGGTTTGATTCCTGGTCAGATCACACAGAAGAAGTGACCATCTGCTTCTCCAACCCTCCCTCTCTTGCTTTACTCTTTCTTTCTTCCCTTCTGCAGCCATGGCTCGATTGAAGTGAGTTGGCCCCAGGCACTGAGTATAGTTCCATGGCCTCTGCCTCAAGCACTAAGAAAAGCTCAGTTGCTGAGCAATGTAGCAGTGGCCCCAGATGGGCAGAGCATTGTCCCCTAGTGGAATTGCTGTGTGGATCCCAGTTGGGGCGCATGTGAGTCTGTCTCTCTGCCTCCTCTCCTCTCACTGAATAAAACAAGAAGAATTTATAAAACTCAACACCAGAAAACTAAATAATCCAATTTAAAAAATGGGCAAAGGACCTGAATAGATACTTCTCCAAAGACAATATACAGATAGCCAATGGACATATAAAAAGATGCTCAATGTCACTAGTCATCAAAGGAAAGAAAATTAAAACCACAATGAGATATCACCTCATGTCTGTCAGAATAGCTATCATCAATAAACAAGTAAGTATTGGCAAAGATGAGGACAAAAGGGAACCTTGTGAGTTGGTGGTGGGAAGGCAGTCTGATGCAGCCACTGGGAAAAGCATGATAGACTTACCTCAGAAAAATTAAAAATTGGTATGTTTTATGACCCAGCAATTCTACTTCTTGGAATATATCTAAAGAAACTTGAAACACTAATGTTAAATAATATATGTACCCCTGTGTTCACTGCAGTGTTATTTACAATAGCCAAGATCGGGAAGCAGCCCAAGTGCCCATCAGTAGATGAGTAGATAAAAGAGCGGTGGTACATTTATGCAATGGAATACTACTTGGCCATGAAAGGGAAGAAAACATCTTACCTTTTACAACAGCATAGATGGACCTGCAGATTATTATGCTAAGTAAAGTAAGCCAGTCAGAGAAAAACAAGTACCGTATGCTTTCACTCATATGTGGTATCTAATGAACAAAATAAACTAACAAAATAGAAACAGACTGATAGATACAAAGAATAGACTGACTGACAGCTGTCAGAGGGGAGAGAGTTGCAGGGTTAGGTGACAAAAGTGAAGGGATTCAGAAAAAACAAAGCAAAACAAAAGAACTCAGACAGACAACAGTATGGTGATTACCAGAGGGAAAAGGGGTTAGGGAGGTAGGAGAGAGTGAAGGAAGGATCAACGGTGATGGAAGGAGACTTGATTTGGGGTAGTGAACACACAATACAATATACAAATGATGTATTATAGAACTGTACACCTGAACCCTACATAATTTTATTAACCAATGCCGCCCCAATAAATTCAATAAAAATTTAAAAAATAAAATAAAAGTATGGTCTGTATTTGTTAGGACTGTGGTAACAAAGCATCACAAACTTTTTGGGTGGCTTAGAGCAACAGACATGTTTTATTTCACAGTTCTGGAGACAAGAAGTTGGAAGTCGAGGTGTCAGCAGGGTTGGTTATTTCTAGGACGGGGAGAGGAAATCTGCTTCCTGCCACTTCCTCGGTCTGGGAGTTTTCTGATGATCTCTGACTTTCCTAGGTTTGTGGCCACTCCAGTCTCTGCCTCCACCTCCACAGGCCTTACTCCCTGTCCCCACACGGTCTTCCCTCTGTGCACGTGCACGCCTCTTCATGGCATTCTCGTTAGGACTGATCACATCTCCAGTGACCCTGTTCCCAAAATCTGTCACATTCTGAGGTACGGGGGTAGGACTTCAACAAAATTTTTTTTTGGTCACACAGTTCAACCCATACCAAGATCTGAAAAGCAAAAGTGAAATGTTGTGGCAAAATTAGCTGTTGCATTTAGGTCAGATTAAGAAGAAAACACTGACAATTTAGAACAAAACAGAACATGCATGCTTGTCGGCGTAATTGGGACTGTAAGAACTTGGATGATCTATTGGGCAATGCAGGGCAAGAAGGAAGAAGGGGAGCAAAAGGAGACAAAGGAGACGAAGAAAGGGAGGGAAGATAAAAAAATATACTGGGGGAAGGGAGGCATAAGGGGGCCCAGGAGACAGGTTGCATCAACCTACCTTCTCATTTGTCGACTGGCTCAGACGCTCGCTGTTCTAACTGAGCTGGAGAGCAGAGCTCGAATCCATTGAACTATCTTCCCAATTATCGCTAGTTTATGAGTTTAATAATTACTCACATCTTATGTCCACTCACTGAAGAGAAATGTGTCTTTAGAGTCCTTTTAAAATCAGATTGCTTCTGCACATTTAAACCTACTGGAGCTTTTAATTTGGACCATTTGTTTCCCAATAAAGAGAATTAGTTCTTTGTTCTTATGTAGGACCATGGAAGAAGCCTCAATGTGCCCATTTGCGATGTGAATTAGCTCAGTAGGACGTTAAGGACATGTGAGAGAGCTGGGTGCTGGGATGCTATTGTCTTTACTGCCTCAAAAATTAGAGATGAAAATGTCCTGTTCATTCACCCAGTACATCTTTCTGCTAAAGCCAAGTTAATTTCAGTACTTTTCTTTCCAGGACTTTGTAGAGTTTATGTTTTAAAGCATCAAGATCATATAATTCCTGGAAAACCTGGTCCATCAATATACTTTAAGGCCGTGCGGTTACAGGACAGGTATATCATGACTCATCAGGGACCACCGTATGTGAACAAGACCAATAAAGATTAATCGTTTTTGGACTTTCTTAAGATATGCATTTTGTTTACCAAGGTATTTTTCTAAAATTGTCTTGGTCAGTTCTTAAAGCATCCCTGTCAGATAGGCAAACTGTCATTCTTACAGCCCTTTCACAGATAAAGAAATTGAGAGTTACAAGTGGTGGAACCAAGGCCAAAATGCTCATGTGATGTACCTTCTCCTCTGTCCCCTGTCCCATTCACCTCATCAACTCAGCGGAGTGTGTAGTATCCCCAGGTTCATTCTTTTTCTTTTTTTTTAAAAAAAGAAACATTTTATTCATTGCAACAATAATACACTATAATGTGATAAATGCACAATAAAAACATTTGTAATATTTTATATTGTAATATGCTTACATGCCTATTAATTTTTAATAATAATTGTAAGAAAAAAGTACCCGTTTAGATCTAAATGTGTACTTTTCCATTGAATGAATATTTTTTGTCAATGTATCATCTTGTAACAATATATTGGAAATACCTGAACAAGAAATATCCTTCATATTGAGTTTTACGGCAAGAGCTGCAGAGAGAGGATCAACATTCAATCTCGATTTCTCACTTTTCCAAAAATCACTAGCAATTGAACAACCTCTTTCAACTGCTGCATTAGAAGCACAATGTAAATTGAACAAGAATAAATAAGTTTTCACATGGAATATGTTTATTTTTGAAATGGCTGAATATTTCCATTCATCTTTTATCAATTTTGATGTGTTCATTTTCCCATTGTATTAATTTCTCAGAATTTAAATATACATCCAGTCTTCTAATTTCTTTAAAGAGACAATTGTCATCTATTTTGATGTCTGACATTTGTTTAGATAAAAACTCAAGACAAGATTCAATATCTGTCCAATATACTTGCAATGAAGTCAAAAATCACCATTGAAAACTGTTATTTCCCATGATATTTGTTTCAGACTATTCTTCAATTGATAGATTGAAAATATGTCTGGTAAAAATTCTGCACTTCTCTGATAAACTTTTTCTGTTATGCCTGGATTTGATTCCTCTAAGTCTGACAATTTTCTTTTTATAGTTAAAGGAAGAAATTTCTTTTCCAAACGAGATTTATATTGAAGGATAAAGTCATTCAAAATAAGACTAACTTCCATAGCTGAAATGTGTTCACCTTCAATATTTTGAATCATTTCATGAAAAACAGATGCTTGATTATATACAAAATATATTAATATCTCAGATATTTTACTATCGAAAAGCGATCCAATGATTTTAGGACATTTGTCTAAACTTTAAAAATATGAATGGAGAGGCTCAAATAATTGTAGAACATGCTCTGTAGCAGGTGTTAGAGCAAGCCATCTGACTTTTGAATATCCTAAAAGTTTTTTGTATTCAACATTTGCTTCTTCACAAAATTGTTTCAAAGTAGCAACACAAACAGTAAAACAACTAAAATGCAAATAAATTGTAGTTATTATTACTTCTACATCAATTGGCATGGCACATGACTCAGTGTTGATTGCATTTGACAAAATATGTGCATTACAAACTATTCCTAGTATTTTCTTTTGGAGTAACTCTTGTAATTTTACATACACATTATTTACCCTTTTGCGTCTTCGCCCACCAAAATTTGTATTTGTATTATCAGCCGTTAGTGCAATAACTTTGGATTTCAAATTGTTTTCATTTATTACTCTGTATAGATGATTTGACAAAATTTCAGAAGTTTTGGCCTCAATGGATTCTAAGGTACTTTGAATATAAACAGCATAAAAATCATATGAAAAGGTAATAAAACAAAGTCATGGAGTGAGAATAAAAGGATTGGTCTATGGTAATGGAGAGAGGAGATCTTGGAAGGAACTCTAAAGTGGAAGGGCCTCCAAGCACATTATTGTGTGGGGCTGATACTTGTTCCAGTAAGACTTCCCTGAAGATTAGAAACTGAGATCTGTTTCCAAGCAAAGGCGTCTTTCTTTCTAGTTGCCTTCTTCCCATTTTATTCACTGTGTATTTGTCACTTTACAGTATTTCCATGGTGATGAACTATCATGTTACAAACACTAACCAAGTCAGTCTATATGAGGAAGACCAGGCAACAAAGGACATCCTGGTTATACAACAATAACCTGTTAATTAGCAGTTTTGAGGCAGTTTAGAGGAAAATGAAAGGATACCAGAAAACAAAAGGAAATTATGATTATTCAACTTATCAAAGGTCTTAGGTATGGTTAACAGGTCAGTTCTCAAACTCAAAATAAATTAAACAATTGATTCTCAGCACACTAAATGTCATGTTTTAATTCATTTGTGTAATTCAAGAGATAATAAATTCAGTGTTATTTTTAAATGACTAAGAAGTAGAAAATATTTTCAAGATGTCACTAACCATACAAGAAAAAATATAAATCATCAACAGCAACAATCACAAAACACCCCAACCAAAGTCTCTGTCCTTTCTTGGGGGTTCACATTCAGCCACTACATCCTCTAATGGGACCAGCACAATTCAGGCAGCAGTTCATTTGTTCACAATGCAGGTAACTGTCTATGTTTGGCTCTTTCAGAAAACTGATGTAGTTATTTTGCTATCCTTGTTCCAGTATACCCTTATACCCTTGTACAGATAAGCATATAAAAAAACCAAATGCTATTTATCTACACATCAGGTGATGCATACCACTTCTTATTTGCTCTTTGGGGAGAGGAGTGATGTTCTGGATCAAGCAAGCCTGTTGTTATAAAAGTAGTAGGGTTGTTCAACAACATGTGCCACTGAATTTCCAAAGCAATGAAAAACCTCCGAGTTCATTAATGCATATAGTCATTTATTTATTCATTCAGTGGATAAACCTTTACTCAGTACCTGTCACATGTCAGGGTACTGGGATGACGGCTGAGGTCTCATATCGTATAAAAGGAGAGATCATAATGAAAGTCCTATGTTTAGTCTTCCAAAGTTCAATGCAAATGTGCCCACATTCTACAAGTACAAGCCCATTTACACACCAACACACTGACCTTCTTAATCACACCAGAGACATGAACTAGACCATGAGCCCACTTAGGAAGCAATCAGTGCTCCACAATGACACTTACTTAATACATTTTAGCTAAGAATTTAATATTCCATAAGTAAGAAAACAAAAAATGAAAAGACCAATGTTGGGTCGCCAGCCATTCTTGTTGTCAAGGAAGGATAGTTAGAATTTCTTAAAAAAAAAAAAAGAAAGAAAAAAGAAACAACAAAACAAACAAACTACAATTTACTATCACTTTCATTTCTTTAACAAAAGAATATGAAAACACACTCCTTTCCCCAAAAGGAAAGACTAGTTCTCAGAATACTGAGCCATGTAAGTTGCCATCTAAACTGAATGAACAGTTCACTGCATTGGTTTTTTTCCTTCTTCGTAGCCAGGATGAACTTGCCTCATTTCACTGTGTACACATTCCCCAGGCACTGGCATCTTACTCTAAACCACATTTTGGAAACAGTAGCAGGAAATGCTGGGGTTGCAACTCTGTGATCAGCCAAGAGGCCAGTATCTAAATGCAGTCTCAGGCACTAATGAATGTCAGATCTTGGTCAAGTTGCCTTCCTGTTGCTCAGATGTGAAATGGGAATTCTAGTGAAATTTGCAAGGATTCAGTTTTATAACTCACTCGTGTAAACATTTTGCAATGCCTTACAAGGGACCCCAAGCTGACAGCTGTTGTGGCAGCATAACTAAAGAAGCTCTAGACGATCCAAATACCCATGCTTTGAATTCTGTGCCCTTCCTCTCAAAGACTGTGAAGAGTCCGAGAGTTTATTCTTCCAGGCCAACAAATTAATATGTTGCCTTTTCATGGATGGGTCCTGGCAGAAAACACGAACAGATTCTTGGTTCAGACACAAAAAAGATAGTTAATTACTCATGGCAAGAGCATAGTTATCAATATCTGTGCCTGATCCTGAGCCCCAGTTTCCAAAAAAGTGATGCTTAGAAGGCCAAGAGACTCTTGAAAAACACAGTGGGCTACATTCACAAAAGGAACCCTGGGCTTAGAGAGCAAGACTCTTATATAATGGGCGGTAAGATTACCTGACATTTGCCCCAGGGGGAAATATATTTATTACATTAGGAAGTAAGCAAACTTGCTGTTGCTAAAGAGGATGATGTCATCGCTACCTTTCAAGGCTGTGTCCGATACAAACATCTTTAAAATGATAGTCCAAAGAATATAGGTGGTCAGGAGCAGGTGCACTAGAGGTCCATGGAGAACAGTCTCCTAATATTTCCTACTTTTTAAAAAAAATGAATGTTTTTTTAAAACTTCAGTTTTTAGACCAGTTTTAGATGTACAACAAAATTGAGAGGAAGGTACAGAGATTTCTCATATGTCCCTTGTTCTCCCACATGGATAGCCTCCCCTATTACCAACATCTCCCACCAGAGTGGTGTATTTGCTACAACGAATGAACCTATACTGATACATTTAATCATCCAAAAGCCATAGTTTACATTAGGATTCATTCTTGATGTTGTACATTCTGTGGGTATGACCAAATATATAATGGTATGTGTTCATCATTATGGTATTGTACCAAGTAATACTTCCTACTGTTTAGAAATTGTACTCAATTGATTGTCCGTCTACTCCATAAATTTGAATTCTTCTTGGATATTTCCCATAAACAGTGAGAAATTCCTGAATATCTGCATTCCTAAAAAAGGAAAAGAAATGTGACTACCCAGTTTTTTCAACACTATTTGTTAAAGAGACTATCCTTTCCCCTATTGAGTATTCTTGGCTCTCTTGTCAAATATTGGTTGATCACACATGTGTAAATATATTTCTGGACTTTCAATTATATTCCATTGGTCCATGTATCTGTTTTTATGCCAGTGCCATACTGTTTTGATTACTATAGCTGTGTAATGTAATTTGAAGTTGCAAAGTATAATACCTCTAGGTTTGTTCTTCTTTTTCAAATTTCCTTTAGATATTTGGGGTCTTTTGTGAATCCACATAAATTTTAGGAGTGTTTTTTTCACTTCTAATATGTCATTTGGAATTTTAGTAAGAACTAAATTATTTTATTTTTGTAAGGACTCCATTATTTATAGATGGATTTGCGTAGTTTGAATATTTTAACAATATTCTTTCAGTTCATAAAAACAATATATCTATTTATTTTGTCTTCTTTAATTTCTGTCATCAATGCCTTATAGTTTTCCATGTATATATTTTTCAGGTTCTTGGTTAAATTTATTCCTAAATACTTTATTGTTTTTGATGCCATTGTAAATTGAATTAAAAAAAATATTTTGCCTGACCAGACAGTGGCACAGTGGATAGAGCATCAGACTGGGATGCGGAGGACCCAGGTTTGAGACCCTGAGGTTGCCAGCTTGAGCGCCAGCTTATCTGGTTTGAGCAAAGCTCACCAGCTTGGACCCGAGGTCACTGGCTTGAGCAAGGGGTTACTCGGTCTGCGGTAGCCCCACAGTCAAGGCACATATGAGACAGCAATCAATGAACAACTAAAAAACCACAACAAAAAACTGATGATTGATGCTTCTCATCTCTCTTTGTTCCCGTCTGTCTGTTCTTATCTATCCCTCTCTCTGACTCTGTCTCTGTGGAAAAAAAAAATCCTTTTCAGATAATTTATTGCTAGTGTAAAGAAATATAACTTATTTCTGTATGCTGACTTTGTATCTTGCAACTTTACTAAATTTATTGATTAGTTCTAACACTTCTAGTGGAGTATAGAATTTTTATATATAATCTACAGACAAAGACAATTTTACTTCTCTCGTTCTCTCTCTCTCTCTCTACACACACACACACACACACACACACACACACACACACACGATATTTTTCAGCCATAAAAAAGAAAATATGCCATTTATGAGAATGTGGCTGAAATTTTAGGGCATCCTTCTTAGTGAAATAGGTTAGAGAAAAACAATACTGTATCACCTCACTTACACACGAAATCTAGAAAACCCTAATTCAGAGAAACAGTGGATCACTGGTTGCCAGAGACTCAAGGGTGAAGGGAATGGGGAGATTATGGTCAGATGGTATAAACTTCCAGTTCTACAATGAATGAATTCTGGGAATCTAAGGTACAGCATGATGAGTATGATTAACAGTACTGTATTGTATACTGTTAAATATACAATTTTAGTTGATAAGAGAGTGGATCTTAAAATTTCTCACCACACACACAAAAACAACTAACAAGCCAAGACAAAACAAATTTTTTGATTACTATAGCTGTGTAATATAATTTGAAAACAAAACAAGTCAATAACTCTGTGTAATGATGGATGTGTTAACTGACCTAATTCTGGCAATCATTGCATAATGCATATATACGTATATAACACCATCACCTTCTGTACCTTAAACTGACTTATCAATAAAACTGAGGGGAGAAAGAAAACTAATAAACTTCTGCTTACTTCTCATCTTCTTCTAGTCATTATTGTATTCTCTTCTTCACAACCCAATTTTTCAAGACGTTTTATCCTTGGTTTTCTATTTAACCACAATCCATTTATTTATTTATTTTTATTATTAAATAGACAATAAATACCAAAGAAGTAGACAGATCAGACGTGTAAAGTTTAATGAGTACCTGTGTAACCTCTCCGCAGGTCTATAGCCAGAATGATATCAATACCCTTATGACCTAAGAATTTTAGTCCCAGATATGTTACCTAAGGTACATAAACTAATACACATGTACAAGAATGTTTCTAGCAATATTATTCAATCTTGTAAAAATGAAATAACCATTTGCAGATCAGATATAATCTTCTTCTTATATAAACTTATAATTCTCTATAGCAAAACTTCTCTCATAGCCCTTTTCTCACTTACAGAATAATAATGTTGTTATTATTCTCTAAATCTTACCAATATAGTTTAATCTTTCACGGTTTTTGAATTTTATGAACGTAGAGACATAATTTGTATTATTTTGTGTCTGCTTCTTTCACTCAACATATTGTATGAGATTTATCTATATTCTTGGGTATACCTGAAGTTTACTGTGGTAGTTTATTCCTTTTCATTCTGTATAGTATTTTATTATATGTGTCTTCTACAGTTTATTTCCCTTTTCTTTTGTAGATGATTGTTTCCACTTCTGTAATATTAAGCAATGTCGCTATAAACATTCTTATAAATGTGTCTTATTATAGGTACTCTAGGATACATCTTGGCAGCAGAATTGATGTGTCACAAGCTCTATGCATCTTTGATGATAATAGATCATCGCCAACTGTTTTCCAACTCTTCACTCCTACCAGCAGAGCTTTAGGGTTTCTGTTTTACCACATTTTATTTTATTAAAAGGCAAACACTTAGTAATTAATATATGTCAGGCAGTATTCGCAGCACATTGATTTAAGCTTTATCATATAATAAAGGCGAGGTAGTATTGTTCTTCTCACTCCCAGGTAATAAGATTAAGGCACTGAGAAGTGAAGCTACTGACCTCGATTTCCACATTGGAAAGTGGCAGGACATTCAGTTCAAGAGACTAGATAGAGTCTTAGCCATCCTGATATGTGCCTCTCTCTTCTATGCTCACATTTATGTTCACACCTCAACTTTTCTTTTCTTTCTTTTTTGTATTTTTCTGCAGTGAGCAGTGAGGAGGCAGAGAGTAGATTCCTGCATATACCTGACCGAGATCCACCAGGCATGCCCACTAGGGGGTGATGCTCTGCCCATCTGTGGTGTTGCTCCATTGCAACCAAAGCTGTTTTTTAATTTTATTTATTTATTTTTATTAATTTTAATAGGGTGACATTGATAAATCAGGGCACATATGTTCAGAGAAAATATTTCCAGGTTATTTTGACATTTGATTATATTGTGTACCCATCACCCAAAGTCAAATTGTCCTCTGTCACCTTCTATCTGGTTTTATTTGTGCCCCTCCCCTCTCCCTACCTTCTCCGTCACCTCCCCCTCCCCCTGGGTAGCCAGTACACTCTTGTCCATGTCTCTGAGTCTCATTTTTATGTCCCATCTATGTATGGACCCATATAGTCCTTAGTTCTTTCTGATTTACTTACTTAACTCAGTATAATGTTATCAAGGTCCATCTATGTTGTTATAAATGATCCGATGTCATCATTTCTTATGGCTGAGTAGTATTCCATAGTATATATGTACCAAAGCTTTTAAATTCACTCATCCTCTGACGGACACTTGGGCTGTTTCCAGATCTTCACTATTGTGAAAAATGCTGCCATGAACATAGGGGTGCATTTCTTCTTTTTGAAAAGTGCTATGGTGTTCTTGGGGTATATTCCTAAAAGTGGGATAGCTGGGTCAAAAGGCAGTTCGATTTTTAAGTTTTTGAGGAATCTTCATACTGTTTTCCACAGTGGCTGCACCAGTCTGCATTCCCACCAGCAGTGCAGGAGGGTTCCCTTTTCTCCACATCCTCACCAGCACTTATTCTGTGTTTTGCTGATGAGCACCATTCTGACTGGTGTGAGGTGGTATCTCATTGTGGTTTTTATCTGCATTTCTCTAATGATTAGTGATGTTGAGCATTTTTTCATATGCCTATTGGCCATCTATATGTCCTCTTTGGAGAAATGTCCATTTCTTTTGCCCATTTTTTGATTGGATTGTTTGTCTTCCTGGTGTTGAGTTTTATAAGTTCTTTATAAATTTTGGTTATTAACCCCTTATCAGACATATTGTCGAATATGTTCTCCCATTGTGTGGTTTGTCTTTTTATTCTGTTCTTATTGTCTTTAGCTGTGCAAAAACCATTTAGTTTGATATAGTCCCATTTGTTTATACTGCCTTTATTTCATTTGCCCGTGGAGATAAATGGCAAATATATTGCTGCTACAGATGTCGGAGAGCTTACTGCCTATGTTTTCTTCTAAGATGCTTATGGTTTCATGGCTTACATTTAAGTCTTTTATCCATTTTGAGTTTGTTTTTGTGAATGGTGTAAGTTGATGGTCTAGTTTCATTATTTTGCAGGTAGATGTCCAATCTTCCCAGCACCATTTGTTAAAGAGGCTGTCTTTACTCCATTATATGCTCTTTCCTCCTTTGTCAAATATCAGTTGTCCATAAAGGTGTGGGTTTATTTCTGGGTTATCTGTTTGGTTCCATTGATCTATGTGCCTGTTCTTATGCCAGTACCAGGCTGTCTTGAGTATAATGGCCTTGTAGTATACCTTGATATCCGAAAGAGTGATACCTCCTGCTTTGTTTTTTCTTTTTAAGATTGCTGAGGCTATTCGTGTTCTCTTTTTGGTTCCATATAAATATTTGGAATATGTATTCTATATCTTTGAAGTATGTCTTTGGTATTTTAATTGGTATTGCATTGAATTTATAAATTGCTTTGGGTAATATAGACATTTTAATGATGTTTATTCTTTCTAACCATGAGCACGGTATATGCTTCCACTTGTTTGTATCTTCCTTGATTTCTTTTATCAATGTTTTATAATTTTCTGAGTACAAGTCCTTCACCTCCTTGGTTAAATTTACTCCTAGGTACTTTATTTTTTTGGTTGCAATAGTGAAGGGGAATGTTTCCTTAATTTCTTTTGCTGACAGTTGATTGTTGGTATATCAAAATGCCTCTGATTTCTGAGTATTAATTTTACATCCTGCCACCTTGCTGAATTCATTTATCAGGTCCAGTAGTTTTTTGACTGAGACTTTAGGGTTTTCTATATACAATATCATATCATCTGCAAATAATGACAGTTTTACTTCTTCTTTTCCAATTTGGGTGCCTTTTATTTCTTCTTATTGTCTGATTGCTGTGGCTAAGACTTCTAGAACTATGTTGAATAAGAGTGGTGAAAGGGGGCACCCCTGCCTGGTTCCTGATCTTAAGGGTATTGCTTTTACACTATTTATTTATTTATTTACAGGGACAGAGAGAGAGTCAGACAGAGGGATAGATAGGGACAGACAGACAGGAGCAGAGAGAGGTGAGAAGCATCAATCATTAGTATTTTGTTGCCGTCGCAACACCTTAATTGTACATTGATTGCTTTCTCAAATGCTTTTTCTGCATCTATTGAAATTATCATGTGATTTTGTCCTTCCTTTTGTTTATCAAATGCTTTTTCTGCATCTATTGAAATTATCATGTGATTTTGTCCTTCCTTTTGTTTATGTGATGAATCACATTGATTGATTTGTGAATATTGAACCAACCTTGCCTCTCCAGAATAAATCCCACTTGATCATGGTGTATGATTTTTTTCATATATTGCTGGATCCGGTTGGCTAATATGTTGTTGAGAATTTTAGCATTTAAATTCATCAGGAATATTGGCCTATAATTTTCTTTCTTTGTGTTGTCTTTGCCTGGTTTTGGGATCAGAATTATGCTTGCCTCATAAAAGGATTTTGGAAGTCTTCTTTCCTCTTGAATTTTTTGAAATAGTTTGGGAAGGATAGGAGTTAGTTCTTCTTTGAATTTTTGGTAGAATTCACTTGTGAAGCCATCAGTCCCAAGACTTTTCTTTGTTGCGAGTTTTTTGATAACTGTTTCAATCTCATTTGTTGTAATGGATCTGTCTAGGTGTTATGATTCTTCCAGATTGATTTTCGGAAGATTATATGATTCAAGAAATTTGTTCATTTCACCGAGGTTGCCTAATATTTTGGCATAGAGTTCTTCATAGTATTTTCTTACAATACTTTGTATTTCTGTTGTGTCAGTTGTTATTTCTCCACTCTATTGCTAATTTTATTTATTTGAGTCCTCTCTCTTTTTTTCTTGGTGAGTCTAGTTAAAGGTTCATCGATCTTATTTACCTTTTCAAAGAACCAGCTCCTTGTTTCATTGATTCTCTGTATTGTTTCCTTAGCTTCTATTTCATTTATTTCTGCTCTGATCTTTATTATTTCCTTCCTTCTGCTAGTCTTGGGTTTTATTTGCTGTTGTTTTTCTAGATCTTTAGATGCAGGGTCAAGTTGCTTATTTGAGCTTTTTCTAGCTTCTCATGGTATGCCTGTAGTGCTATGAACTTCCCTCTCAGTACTGTTTTTGCTGTGTCCCATAAATTTTGAGTTGATGTATGCTCATTGTCATTGGTTTCTAGAAACTTTTTTATTTCTTCTTTGATTTCATTGTTAATCTATTCATTATTTAATAACATGCTATTTAGTTTCCAAGTGTTTAAGTATTTTTCAGGTTTTCTTTTGTGGTTAATTTCTAGTTTCATGCCATTGTGATCAGAGAAAATGCTTGATATGATTTCAATCTTCTTAAATTTGATGAGACCACTTTTGTGTCCTAACATGTGGTCTATCCTAGAGAATGTACCATGAACTCTTGAAAAGAATGTATATTCTATTGCTTTAGCATGAAAAGTTCTGAATATATCTATTAAATTGAGTTGATCTAGTGTATCCTTTAAGTCTGCTGTTTCTTTGTTAATTTTCTTTCTTGAGATTCAATCCAGTGATGTTAGTGGGGTATTGAAATCCCCTACTATTATAGTATTGCTGTTAATCTCGCCCTTTATATCCATCAAAGTCTGCCTTATGTATGTCGGGGCTCCTATGTTTGGTGCGTAGATATTTATAATGGTTATATCTTCCTGTTGAATTGTTCCCTTTATCATTATGTAGTGTCCTTCTTTATCTCTTACTACAGCCTTTGTTTTAAAGTCCATTTTGTCAAATATAAGTATAGCTAAACCTCAGCTTTTTTTTCATTTCCGTCTGCATAAAATATTTTTTCCATCCTTTTACCTTCAGTCTATGTACATCTTTTGTTTTAAGGTGTGTCTCTTGTAGACAGCATATGTATGGGTCCTGTTTCTTTATCCACACAGCTACCCTATGTCTTTTGATTGGATCATTTAATTCATTTACATTTAAGGTTGTTATTGATATTTGGTTGTTTTTTGCCATTCTTTAAAGCTGTCTTCTTCTTTTGCTATATTCTTTTCCCCCTTTGAACTGTTCACAACAGGCCCCTTAGCATCTCTTGTAGAATTGGTTTGGTTTTTATGAATTCCTTGAGGTTTTTTTTGTCTGGGAAGCTTTTTATTTCTCCTTCAATTTTAAATGTTAGCCTTGCTGGATATAGTCTTGGTTATAGATTCTTGTTCTGCATTACTTTGAATACATCTTGTCATTCCCTTCTGGCCTCAAGTGTTTCTTTTGAGAAGTTGGATGTCATCCTTATGGGGGCTCCTTTGTAGGTGATAGCCTTTCTTTCTCTAGCAGCTTTTAAAATTTTCTCTTTATCACTTAGCTTTGGTATTTTAACTATGATGTGTCTTGCTGTAGATTTCTTTGGGTTTCTCTTTAATGGAGTTCTCTGTGCTTCTTGAACGTGTGAAATGTTTTCCAGTCTTAATTTAGGGAAGTTTTCAGCTATGATTTGATTGAACAAAGTTTCTATCCCTTGTTCTTTCTCTTCGTCTTCTGGAACCCTTATGATGCAGATGTTATTTCTCTTCATGTTGTCACAGAGCTCCCTTAGAGTTTCCTCTGATTTTTTGAGTCTCTTTTCTTTTTTCTGCTCTGCTTCTGTGCCTTTGTTTAATTTGTCCTCTAACTCGCTGATTCGATCCTCAGCTTTATCTATCCTGCTTTTAATTCCATTCACTGTGGTCTTCAGTTCTGATACTGTATTTGTCATTTCTGTCTGATTCTTTTTTATTATTTCAATTTTTTTATACTTGCTATCTCTTTATTTAGGTGTTCATAATGACTATCCATTGTTGCTATAAGCTCTTTCAACATCCTAACTATCATTATTTTAAACTCTGCATCAAGTGTTTGGTTATAACTGATTCATTCAGGTCCTTCTCTGGGGATTTCTCTTGATTCATTTGGGTTGCATTTCTCTGCCTGCCCATTTTGTCTGTGTGTAAGAAGGGTTAGGCTACTGGAGTCCAATGGGTGTTGCCTCTGTGTTCCCTAGGTGTGGTCTGTCTGCAGGCCCGCTACCCCTCTCTGCCACTGCCTAGGGCGGTTGTGTATGGGTGTTGCTGGCGCCGGCTCCTGCAGCTGCTGCTGCAGTTTCTGCCTTGCCTCTGCTGAAGAGGCTGTGTTCTCGTGCCATGCTTTATAAGCCTCAGCCGGTCTTGGCCTTCACCCCTCTCCCATGGGTGGGATTGCACACCACACTCAGGCCACAAGCCTGGGCTCCAAGGGCAAGGGTGAGCACTTTTGCTCAGCTGCGGGTCCCTGTCAGCTGGTTCCTAGGGCTGCGTGGGGCTGCTGATGCGCGCTCAGCTGCGAGCCAGGCTTCTGCCCCACCTCGGGGGGCTAAGCCAGTTGGTGCAGGGCTTCAAGCCTCAGAGACCAGGTGCGGCTGTGCGCCCACTCACCCCTGCCCAGCAACAGATCTCTGCCTATTCCAGGCTCCCGCTTTTCCCCCACAGGTGGGGTTGCAGGTGGGTCTGCAGCTGCCGGACCACTTTTGCATCCCCTTCGCCCCCGCTGGGCTAGACCGAACCCATGCCAGCCGGCTCGGCCTCTGCCCCGCTGACAGAACCGCGTTTCCTCATCCTGCTGCTGCCCACCCTCCAGCAAGCCCTCAGCAATGTGGGTAGGAGTGCTGCAGCTCAGACCCTAACACTCCATACTATAGTCCTGAAAGCTCCTTCCTTCTAAGTGACTGTGCTCTGATTGCTGCAGGAGAGCCTGTTTAGCTGGTGTCCTGCTTCCCCTTGCTGGTTTCAGGGAAAATGTTGTTTCAGATTTGTGGAGTGACTCAGCCCAGGGGTTAGGGTGGCTGTCCCTCAAAGATTTTCTCCCTGAGTCTTCCAGACTGCACTCTCTTCCTGCTACTCCGGTCTTCTCCTCTCTCCCCATCTCCCGGAGTCCTGGGTGAGTGGTTGTGAGAGAGGTTTACTGTGCCATCCCTTTAAGAAGAATCCTGGGTCTGAGACAACTGTCTCTTTCTCACAAACAGTATCCTAACCTGTTTCAGAGCTAAATACTGTCCATATACTTCTTCTAGGCTCTGGGGCTGCAGTCTGGGGCTTTGTTCCTAGGACCCAGGTCCCTACCCTTCCACCAGCGTCTCTTCCGCCACACAAGTCTCTCCGGGCTGCCTTTCGCTCCGAGGAGATGAGCAGCCCTTTCCGCGTTTTCGCTTTTCCTACCAGTCTCAACGTTGCTTCTTCAGTGTTCCCTGGTTGAAGAGTCCTCTCAGTCCAGTTTAGCATTGGTTTATCCAGATGATGGTTCTTAAAATCAAGTTATAATCCACTTTGGTTCTGGAAGTTGGAAGTTGGTACGTCTGCCTACTCCATCGCCATCTTGCCTCCCCCACCCCGCAACCAAAGCTGTTTTAATGCCTAAGGCGGAGGCCATGGAGCTGTCTTCAACACCAGGGACAACTTTGCTTCAATTGGGCCTTGGCTGCAGGAGGGGAAGAGGGAAACAGAGAGGAAGGAGAGGGGGAAGGGTGGAGAAAGAAATGGGCACTTCTCCTGTGTGCCCTGGCTGGAAATCGAACCCAGGACATCACGCCTGTGTGATGCTCTAACACTGAACCAACCGGCCAAGGCTCACACCTCATTTTTTTTTGACAACCTTGTTACATCTGTAACGGTAACTTTATTTGTAATTTTAATTTGTATTTTTCCTCAATATAAATGAGATTGAGCAGCATTTGTCATCTTTGATAAGCATTTTGGTAATTTGAGGATTTCAGGTGCAGTTTCTCTTACATAAGTTTCTATTAGTTACTTTGCTTTAGGTTACTGATTTGTAGGAGTTCTTTCCAAAGTCTGGATGTGTGTGTGTGTGTGTGTGTGTGTGTGTGTGTGTGTGTGTGTGTACGTGCATCTCTCTGTGTGTGTAGTAAACATTTTATAATATATGTGAGGCAATATTTTCATATGTAAATCAGTCTCATCTCGTGAGTGGCTGAATTGCAACAGAAACTGAATTTCCAAGCTCTCATGATGTCTGCTGTTAAAGTGAGAGTATTCATTACGAAGGAATGGGACGCCAAAAATTGCAATGGGACCATATGGGCGGTTCTTGCATTCTGATGTGTCTTCTTTGCCATTGGAAGCAAGTGCTCTGTCCCCATCAGAGGGTAACTGTGCTCTGCCTGAGGAAACTTGGGCTCTCCTGCAATATTTGCCTTGCAGGATGCTACCACCGCCACCTGTCTTTGTTGCATGACCTGTAAGTAGATGCCAGCCTCAGCAGATTGCTGCCCTCTTGCTCTGTAAGATCATCAAAGTCACAGTTCAGTTTTATCATTTATTTATTCCTGGATGGATAAAGGAACTCTGGGCTGAAGCAAACTTTGAGCGCCCTGAGTACCTGGTACTCTGGATCCCTGCTTTCTCTTATGTTTTGAGCTGATAATTCTTTACTGTATTGTAAATTCTCCCATATCTAGAAATTGTTTTATTTTTATTTTTTATTTTATTTTTTTACAGAGACAGAGAGAGATTCAGAAAAAGGGATAAATAGGGACAGACAGACAGGAACGGAGAGAGATGAGAAGCATCAATCATCAGTTTTTTGTTGTGACAGCTTAGTTATTCATTGATTGCTCTCTCATATGTGCCTTGACCGTGGGCCATCAGCAGACTAAGTAACCCCCTGCTTGAGCCAGCAACCTTGGACTCAAGCTGGTGAGTTTTGCTCAAACCAGATGGGCCTGCGCTCAAGCTGGTAACCTTGGGGTCTCGAACCTGGGTCCTCAGCATCCCAGTCCGAAGATCTATCCACTGCGCCACTGCCTGGTCAGGCTTTATTTTGATTTTTAAGGTGGTGAGTGTGTGTGTGTGTGTGTGTGTATAAATAGCTTAGCCTTGCTTGCCATGACTACACAGTAGAAATCTAATATCTTTTTCTAAACGTGTTCAACATGGGTTTGGGGAAAGATAACCTTTCATGCAGCAGTGAGGGTTGACAATCATATATTCCTAAGTTTTCATTCTGTGTTGTCAACTGATGATACACTTCTGATTATTTTCCTTTAAGATGACTCTTTGGGGGCAGGTGGTGGTGGCGTTTTTAGTGATAATGGTAGTGTAAAAGAAGAAAGAAGAGCATCTGAAAAATCCAAGGTAAGATTAGTAATAAGACAAGATCAAACAATTTAAATATATTCTGGCATAGCATTGAATTCATCAATAAGAGTATAAATGTTCAAATAACTCTTTAGAATCAGAAGCCATTGACTACCCTATCTCACACTGAATATATAGATTTGAAATGCAAGTGATTACTGAGTTCAGTCATTCTGGTGGCAGGGTTGCGACCGTATCTTCAGAGTGAGAAAGGGTCTGCCTTAAGTGATGGTTGCATGGAAATCTGTAGAATTCTTTCTCTATATAGTATGTAGAATATGTATGTATATATAGTATGTAGAATATGTATGTATATATAATATAGTTTTTAAAAATAGTATATATATATATACTATTTTAACCTGGGTTGTATCGAACCGTAGGGATTCGATGAGTCGGTCTCAGGGGTTTGGAGAAGCCTCTGCCGCGGAGGCCAGAATAAAGTAATACCGTAATTTGTTGTGCATTCATGCACTTTGTTGGTTTTGTTCTTTGAGCAAGGCGATGTTCATGCATGGCTCATTTTGTGCACCAGTAAAAAGACATATACCTATGTCTTGAATTTGGAAAAAAAAATCATATTTTATTTATCACTAAAGAAGGGTTCAGTGAATGCTCATATGAAACTGGTGTGTTCGGTACCTCAAAAAAGGTTAAGAACCACTGATATATATACTATAGTTTCTAACTATATATAGAATTGCTCATAACTATGTATGTATACTATTGCATACTATTGCTTATAACCATCTGAAGTTTTTAGTCATTTATATTAATAGAACATATCAGACCCCTATAGTTTTTGCTCTTGATTCATTTTTTTCATATAAAGAAAGATTTGACAGACAGCTAGAAAAGAGATAGTAAAATAATCAAAGTCAAAACCTACAACTCCAGGGAGAAGGTTAAGGATAGTCAGGTTGGTGTGGGGGACAGGAGGCCGGAGGAAAGACAGTGATCCTGAGATAGGATGATGTACTGAGAAGAGAACTGCATGGTGGGTGGTCCCCCCCTACTCCCCCCGCCTTCCTCACTCCCGTAGTGGTTCTCCAACCGGGCCTCACACGGTAACCACCAGGGGCACTCACTCTATCTATTGATCCGAGATGTAACTTGGGCATCTGGGTGTTTTGACAAACTCCCCACGTGACTCTGTGGTGAAGGGAATTATTTGTTGTGAAATTAATTTAAAGCCAATTCCTGAAGTGCCATGGCTCCATCTGTAAAATGTAAGTATAACTGTGCTGATACTCAGATAGACCACGAAGCAGGGAATACTAAAAGGTGGGATTTCCGTATTTCCTCTAGAAATAGAACAAAAGATCCAGCGCTTCTACCGTAACATGAGGAATTTTGATTGGAGAAAAAAGAACATACTTCCTTAGAGTTTGGTGTGCAAAGTTCTGGAATGGCTAACAAAGGCATGTGTGGCATCTGATTTGTTCACATGAACTCAAGGTGGTTTTGTCTTAAGCTCTAAACTCAGAGAGAGCTGAGCTTGAATTCCTATTTGTGGACTAACTAGGCGTATTGCCCATGGCAAAATGAACCTCTGCATGCCTTAGTTTCATCATTCATTCAACCATGAAACAAATATTTATGAAATGTTACCAGGCAGTACTGCTTTGGGGCAGATAAAATATATTATGCTCACTTTGTTAAAGATGGCGCTGCCCAAGTGGAAGCCTATCACCCAGGTGATTGCTTGGGATGGGCGTGATTATATTAATGTGTGTGGGGAACAGGCTGTAAGCAGAGTCGTTATAGCCCAAGGCTTAGTTTTAAGACTAAGCCTTTCCCACCCTTTAGATGTAGGGTGGTGCACTCTCATCAGGAATCCTCCGATTATGCCTCAGATAAGTGACTTTGTATCAGAGACTTCCTTCTTTGTATAATTGAATTAAAGATTTTGAATCTATACTATAAAGTGGGGCAGGCTGGGAGCTTGCTCTCTCTTGGTTCCTGAGGTTAGCATTAGAGAGCAGAGCAGAGAAAGGCCATGTGGAGGAGGCCAGGAGAAACAGGCAAGATGGTGAAGTGCTGAGAGAGAAGCCAGTTTATGCAAAGAGAAGGAGATGGGAAACAGGTGAATAAGACTGGTGAGCTAGGAACCTTTGATTCTAAGAAACTTGGATAAGTCAGTAGCTTTGTGAGTACTGAATGAGTGGGTTTTGGAGCCCAGTGTGTGTTTTTACTTGCCCACCAGGTACAAGCTAGAATTAAAGATGATGGCCCACCAGTTCTTGGCTCCATTGTTTCATTACCGTCTGTCTGAGTCTAATGCGAACCTGCATGGGCCAGGTGGCTGTGATGGTGACCATGCCTACTGGCTTTACAACCGCACAAGTACTGGAGATACATCCATGTAAAAAAACGTGCTGTTGGGCAGATAAAATATGTTATGCTCACTTTGTTAAAGATGGCGCTTCCCACATGGAAGCCTGTCACCCAGGTGATATTATTTGCCCTTATGCTTGGGATGGGTGTAGGGGAAAGGCTGTAATGTAAGCAGGCCAGGTTGTTATAGCCTAAGGCTTGGTTTTAAGAGTAAGCTTTTTTCCACACCCTTGACTGATTGGATGATGTAGGGTGGTGCACTCCTGAGGAATCCCATTATGCCTCACATGGGTGACTTTGTATCAGAGACTTTCTTGTTTGTAGATTAGATTAAGGGTTTGGGTTTCTACATGAGAAAGTGGGGCAGGCTGGGAACTTGCTCTTGGTTCTTGAGGTTATAGAAGAGAGGAGAGCAGATGAAGGCCACATGGAGGCCCGGAGAGGCAGCCAAGATGGCAGAATGCTGAGGAAGCAGCCAGTTTGAGCAGAGTTTGTGCAGGAGGAGATGGGGAACAGAGGTGAATAAGTCTGGTGAGCTAGAAACCTTTTGATTCTAGGAAACTCGGATAAGTCAGTAGCTTTGTAAGCACTGAATGAGTGGGTTTTGGAGCCCAGTGTGTGTTTTTGCTTGCCCGCCGGGTGCAAGCTAGAATTAAAGATGATGGCTCACCAGTTCTTGGCTCCATTGTTTCATTACCATCTGTTCGAATCTAATGTGAACCTGCATGGGCCAGGCGACTGTGATGGTGGCCACGACTATTGGCTTTACACCTGCCAAATGAAATGACACACCAGCCCTACCAGGCTTTCTGCAAAGATCACATGAGAATACATATAAAGTGGTTAGTAGAGTACCTGGTTATTATCATTAAAATTATATATACAAAGTATTGTCTAACAGGGAGCAGTAGCATTGGATTAGAGCAGTGATTCTTAATCTGGGTTCTATCGAACCCTAGGGGTTTGATGAATCGGTCTCAGGGGTTCAGAGAAGCCTCTGCCGCGGAGGTAAAGACACACTTGTGTAAAGTCGTGATAACACGCCCTGCTTGGCCATCACTTGCTGCAGAGAATCACATTACATTGCTTGGCCAACCAGCGCTGTGGGGAATTTAGTGCGCGCAAGTAGTCAACGGCTGTCGTAGTTGTACGTCGTGTGGTTTCTTTCTTAATATTTTAATCTATATTAAATATGTCGAGCACAAAAAGAAAGTGGTCAGATGAATATGTACAACGTGGATTCACATGTATTATGGAACGGGATGGGAGTCAGTGTCCTATCTGCATGATATGCAATGCCAAGTTGAGCAACTCTAGTCTCACACCGGCAAAACTAAATTTGGAAAAAAAAAATCATATTTTATTTATCACTAAAGTAGGGTTCGGTGAATGAGCATATGAAACTGGTGGATTCTGTACCTCAGAAAAGGTTAAGAACCATTGGATTAGAGTTAAAATCAGTGGGAATTCTTATTAATGCTCTTTAACAATAGTTATAAGTTTTGCTGCCCTCTGTATTTCAAGGAGAGCTTAAAACAAAAAACAAAGTTAAAAAGAAAAGTACAGCCTCCCTGAAACAATCAACCACCAGCACCAACAAAAATAACAACACAAAGGCCAGAGGACAGGCTGCGTCCCTGGACGCCAAGCAATCAACATGGCTCACAACCTCACTTTGGAAACCGTCCATCTACTGTGTTCACCACAGGGTGTAATGCATCACTCTTCTCCTTAATCTCCTTTCACTTCTTAGACAAAAAGAGGATATTACCAATTAAAAGAAATCAAATCCATTTGCGTGAATCAAATCCCCAGAGCATTACTAGCACAACGTGTGGAGTTACAGAGCTGACTTAGGAACAGCTTGTCCACCTCATTAAAATGTCAGAATTCTTTTTTAAAAGAGATGTTCTTGGAAGAGAGTAAAAATTGAAAGCAGAATAATGTTCAGTAACGTCTATGTTACTCCTTAAGATGTGGACAAGTCACTTATAACCCAATGGAACTACAGAGTAGAAATCTATTATGGAAATCAGCAAATATCTGTAGAGGTCTTCATCAGCCCAGCACAGGGAGGTGTAAACCATTTACAGATGTGAATATTTATCATGCAGTGGGACACTTAAATGTTCATGTAAAACTTGTTCTAGAGCTAAGAGAGTAAAAATATTTGAATTTTATTCAGAGTTTTACAGCTCCTGACATACAATAAATTCATGACAGTGTTATATTCTTCCTGTCCGCCACCCCCGTCTTTTGTGTAGGGAAAGAACCCAGAAAGGACAGGGCTAAATGCATACTGCACTTAGCTTTGAATCGATCTCAAGGGCTCCTGTGTCTGCATGTTGTGCAGCAAAAAAGGGCCCACAGGTTTCGTACCTACTCTCCTGTTTACTTTCTTAATGGCTTGCTGTTGTGCAGTCAGCCAAATGGATTCGTTACGTAATCTATCTTGATTGTTGAGGTGCGGAAGAGCCTTGGTCTGAACACTGTTAGGCCTATGTTTTACCTTACAGAGCTGTGATCTGCGTTTCTATCCCATGCTGACGCTCTGCCTTAGAAAGTTCAACTCCTCTTTGACAGTCTGTTTAAAAACTGCTGATGTTACTCATTGATGGCAGCAATTAATTTTTCAAAAGCTGTTTGCATCAGTGACACATTTTGCTGAGTTCACTCTACTGGAATGGAATTATAAAGAAAAGTAATAAAGGCTGGGAAACTGACATATTAATTGAGTGAAATTATATTCAGATTAACTTTCCCATATAAATATTCATATATACATATGAATATTTATAAATGTACAATATAATATATATAATTGTAAATATATATATATATATATATATATATATATATATATATATATATAGTAGTATTAGTTTAACTACAATAGAGTAGTATTTTAAAATGAGAAATAAATAACTGGCCACACTTTGCTGAAATAGGATTACCCAACTGTTGTTGAGAGGAAGCCAGATTCAGATAGTTTGGCAGTTGCACACCCTCTGTTTTCCCACGCTTATGAGCATTCAACTTTATTGCCTTGTTTTCCCAGAGGCCGCCTGTTCTCCTTCATGAACTGTCATCCTCACTCCCTTCTTCAAGTCCTCTTCTCCTTCCTTCCTGTTCCTCACACTTGACCTCTTTTTGACATATCCTTTTTATGAGTATGTAAACAGATGAGAATAAGACTAAAAGGAAACAAAGAATATTATAGTTCTTATTTTTAAATTATTTTTTAATGCCTGACCAGGCAGTGGTGCAGTGGATAGAGCATCTACCTGGGATCAGAAGACTCAGGTTCGAAACCCCGAGGTTGCTGGCTTGAGCACAGGCTCATCTGGCTTGCGCACAGGCTCACCAGCTTGAGTGTGGGATCATAAACATTACTTCATGTTCGCTTCCTTGAGCCCAAAGGTTGCTGGCTTGAAACCCAAGGTTGCTGGCTTGAACCCTGGGTCACTGGCTTGATGAGCAAGGGCTTATTGGCTCTGCTGTAGCTGTGCCCCCTCCTGTCAAGGCACATATGAGAAAGCAATCAATGAACAACTAAGGTGTTGCAACGAAGAACTGATGCTTCTCTTCTCTCTGCCTTCCCGCCTGTCTGTCCCTATCTGTCCTTCTCTGTGTCTCTCTTACAAAAAAGATAAAAAATTTGTTGAAATTATTGGGGTAACATTGGTTAATAAAATTATGTAGGTTTCAGGTGTATAGTTCTATAATATAATATACATTTACCTGTATATTATATTTTGTGTTCACTGTAGTTTTTAAATTAAAAGATATTGATTTTCTTACCCCTCATTTTTGCAATTTCCTTAAATGTTGATGAGATAAACTTTTTAAGGGCATAATTGTCACATTTTATGATTATGCATTTACTCAGACAATAAATATTTGTTGGAAAACTACTTTGTGTAAAATATTATAATACATGCTGAATTTAAGCTCTAGCAGTTTTATTAGTTTGATTTTAACATTATGTCAGTAGGAAATAAGATTTTTCATGAGAAACGCAGAATTGTGATAGAAGGCAACACATATACAAAGTCTATGCTCTCTTTCTTTAAAAAACAACTGAAGATTTTAGTGGCAGACTAGTAGACAATTACAATTCTGTGAAGCACAAGCTGATTTTGCAAGCGTTGAGGTGGATATTCAAGGACACAGAACAGATTCTGGGGATGCTGTTGGGAAAAGGTTAGTGAAGGTTGATTTTGGGGGGTTTCTTTTGTATGTTGGAATGAATCTTTTTTTTCCCTCCTTTAATCAAAAGAATACACACACACACACACACACACATATACACATATACATTATATGTATATATATATGTTTATTTAATATTATTTTATATTCGTTTATTCGTTTCAGGTGTTAGCACAGTGGTTAGATAATCACTTACATCACTGGTGTTCCCGTATTTCCAGTACCCACCTGCACCATACATGGTTATTATAGCATTATTGACTATATTCCTAATGCTGTACGGCAACCCCCAGGACTATTCTGTATCTATAGTCCAAATTTCTCAATCCCTTCACCTTTATACCCAGTCCCTCCAGGCCCCTCCTCTCTGGCATGAATCTGCTTCCATTTTGTTTGCTCATTTAAATTCTCTTTAGATTCCACGTTTAAGTGAAATCATAGGGTATTTGTCTTCCTCTGACTTGTTTTATTTTCTTTAAACAAAACTTAAATGGAGACATTTTGACTGTAGAGGGCTATAAATAAAAATCTATGCTTCTTCATGGTTTATTGATACTGAAGGTGTAAAAAAAGAATAAATGAGTTGGTTTGGGGTTTGGGCTTTCTTCCTTCGTTTCCCACAACAATCACTCATGCCAACAAACCCAAATGACCCTCCCTGACAGGTGAGAGAAAATGAAACTATCGGGAATAGATCTAATTAAGAGTGAAAGAAGAAATGTACCACGGCACATGTGACTTCCAGCTATAACTTTGAGAACTATATCCAGATGTAATTGCAACAGCCAATGTTCAATACGTGTTCAGTGATTAAGACAGGCTTTCAGAGGTTCCATTCTAAGAAACATGAAACTGGTTTAAGGAACACAGAACTTCTAGCAAAGATTTGTTGGGGGGGGGGGCTGGTGTCAAGAGTAGAATAGTAATGATCTAACATCTATTAGGTTATATTGCGACTGTCACTGCTCTCATCCCAGTTGTGACTGCCCATAATATCTATAGATGTGTAAATCCAAATTACATTGTCTTTAATCATCAGCATGAAGAGGTCTTCTGCAAAGCCATCAAAGTTAACACACTGAGGGCAAAGTGCTATCCCACAGTGTCTTTTTCTTCACTGGTCCACACTCAAAGCATGTAGCTTTAGCAGTCAGGCAACCAGTGTAGATGTGTTCAAGAAGAGGCACCTCTTCTTGGATTCTAGTATGTTATCTTTGGAATGAAACATAAAATTCACTTTAGGAAATACTTTAATTTTATAGAAGACAAAAGGAAGAAGTGTGGGTACCCAACTGGGTGACCTCAGAAAAAATTCTCTTAACCTCCCCAATGCTTTTTCACTCCACCAGGGAGCTTCCCTTCTCTCAAATCTTTTGGTGACTCCACCTGTCACAAAATCGAAGACTCAGTTTCTCCATCTGTGAAACAGAAATAAGATAGGTATTTTGCAACATTGTTCTAAATAGAAAAGAGTTCTGAATGCCCATTGAGTAGTATACTGCCTCAGCTATTCAACAGTAGCCTTCCTTATCCACAGGGGATGCATTCCAAGACCCCCAGTGCATGCCCAAAACCGTGGATAGTACCAACCACTGTACCTTCTGTGTTTTTTATTATACATGCATACCTATGATAGTTTAACATATAAGTTAGGCACTGTTAGAGATTAACAACAACAATAATAGAATAAAACAATTATAACAATACACTGTAATAAATGTTATGTGAATATGCCATTATTAAGTAAAATAAGAGTTACTGGAAATAAGCACTGTGATTCCAAGACAGTGGATCTGATAACCAAGATGTTCCTGAGTGACTAAGGCTGGGGAGTGTGCACAGCATGGATATGGTGAACAAAGGGATGTTCACGTTCCTGGTGGGGTAGAGCGGGATGGCGTGAGATTTCATCACACTACTCAAAACAATGCGTGATCTAAAAGTTGCTAATTGTTTATATTTGGAACTTCTCATTTAATATTTTCAGACCACATTTAACCACAGGTAACTGAAACCGTAGAAAGCAAAACACTGCAGATAAGGGACAGGGTCTGCTGCATGTTCATTTTATTGTCTAGCAGAAGGAATCAGCTACGTTCAATGCAGCCACTGCAAGGAGATTGTGCTAGAGGAGAACTTTCACACATGTTCCTGTTATGAACAAGTTTGCCAGTAAATCTGATTGATCAGAATAGAATTGAGTTTGTTTTATACTACAGTGTAATGAATTGTCATCTTTTTCAGGTCTTTCCTGTAATTTATTTATTTTTAATGTAGCCTGAGCATGACTAAAGTTTAGCTCTAAGCACATTAGCATGAGAGGGGTGGGTGGCCGCTCCACTGTGTGATCTCTGGCAGCATAAGAAGCACAACAGGTTGGAGCGCTGGTCTGTAGACACAGCTTCCCATGTTTACCCTGGTTTCCATAGTGTGACCTCGGCCACGTGGTGAAACTGTTCCAATATGTCATTTCTTTTCATGTAAAAATGAGAACAGCGATGCCTGATTTCTAAATTCCTTTCTAATTCTAATATACAGGTACATTTCAGCTGTAGCAAATATAAGTCAATGTGTGTGGAGTAGTTGGCATTTTCTGTGAAAATAGTCTAACACATTTTTTCTAATTGAATTAAAATCACTAAAAATCAAAGCAGAAGAGCAGAAAGCCTTAAAATTTTTGGCAGCGTGCCTTCCCTGACATTAGCACGTACTCATCTGAGAGCTACAGGAGTCTGAGGATGAGACAGTCCTTCGCTCCAACTTGACTGAGTCCAGTCAGAAACACAAGAATGAAATCTGCTAACAGCTCCACCAAATTTAACTGAATACTGTGAGTAATAAGAGAGGGGTCCGTGCGTGAATGCTGAGAGCACTTTCGGTTGACTCTGATCTGCAGTATTTGACTTTCTGTGGGAATGTAGAGCTGAGTACTCCCTTGCATGTGCCGAGTGGATGAAAGAAGCCCCATTCCCATTGACGTGGACAGCAAATCTCATACTTTGGAGATACTGTGGGTCTGGTTCCAGACTGCCACAATAAAGAGAAGTCACAGGAATCTTCTGGCTTCCCTGTTGCATATAAAAAGTATGTTTGTACTATGCTGTAGTCTATTGAGTGTGCAATGGCATTATGTCTAAAACACCATTGTACATACCTTCCTTTAAAAATACTTTATTGCTAAACATGCTAACCATTATTTCAGCCTGTAGGGAAAATGATGCTAATAGAGTTGCTTAATGCAGGGTTGACACAGACCTTCAGTTTAATCTTTAAAGCAATGCAGTATCTGTTAAGCAGTCTAAAGCAAGGCACAATGACATGAGGTCTGCCTGCATCCGGGACAGCCAGACACTGCCTGCAGGCAGACGGAAGAAGCTCCTCCCCTGCACTTGGCTCCCAGGGACCCCTTCCTACCCAGTGATTGTCAGCCTGCCCACTGGGCACTTTTGCCTCCATCCAGTGCATGAAAGGCAGGAGCAAGAACAGAAAGCACATTGGGTGTCAGGTATGCTTGAGGCTTTGAATTCTGGCTCTAGCTACTTACTTCTTATGTGACCTTGAGAGAAGTCACTTATCTTGTCTGAGCCTGTTTCTTCACCTTTGACACGTGCTTAATGAATGTTAACTGTTACATTGTCCTGTCTGATCTTTTTGGCTTTAGCTTTGCATGGATTGATTTTCCAACTTGGGTTTCTAGTCTAGTTCACATGAGGTTTGCATGCTTCCAGATTTCATTTGTGGAATAGGTATCCCTGTCTTGTACCTAAACACTGTTCCTTATACTTTTCCTGTAGCTCTTTACCCAGTGCCATTTCTTGACACCTAAGTGTATACCCACACACATATCATGGTCAGGCAAGACAGAACAAGCCTTTAAATGAGTGACAAGTATTTCCAAATAAAGCATACGTAACATAAAATTAATGATTTCTTCACTAACGAATAAAACCCAAATATTCAGATCAAGCCAAAGACATATTTTCATTTAATTCTTAAATACAACTATGTTTGCCTAGTATAAACTAGGCAAATTAACAAACACCTAATATTAGCAACCACCTTCCTCTCCAAACTTCTGAAATAAGCTCACCTTTTAATATTTTTTCAATCATTCAGATAAGCAAATACTTAATCACTTTTCTAAGTCACTAAATGTTCATCTTAGCCTCTTTTTTATTCTTTTGTGTTTTCTTTTGCCTTTTCTGGAAGTCTGGGGAAATTACCCTGTAATGAGATATTGCTCATGTGTCTGAAGTTGTTCCTTCTTATGGGATCATGGGAGTATATTAGATTACAATCAGTACTCTTGAACAAGATAGACTAATCCACTGAATATTTTTTCTAAAAGATAGACCGTTTACATTGAGATAAAATGACCAGATCTATTGATTCGCTTGGCTGATAACCTTTTGGTTTAAGAAATCTACAGGATTGTTCTGAAAACAAGTTAAGGAGAAATTTTCACATTTGTACACCATATAAAACAAAAGGAAGTGACAATTGGATTTTGCCGTGGACCCACAATCTCTGCCAAAGGGAGAGTAATGAAAAGAATGAGACCACCATCGTACATTTCTAGCACTGGTCCATCCCTTAGAATTTGGGCTGTCAGGGAGGGCAGCCCCTCTCTCACTAAGGGAACAGAATTAGCTTAAGGGCCCTGAGAGTCAGATGTCCAACTATTCCCATGTTAGAAAAGGGCTGAGAAGCAGATGGGGACTGTGGAAGCTGGTAAGACCCTTGGCCTGATTTGGATGTCTCAATGTCATGAAATGTCAATCTTACTGCCATAGGAAAGAATATAAGTAGGGTCCTGCTTAGCGACAGAGACAGTCTAAACTTTTGTAGACCTTCAAAAATGCACATTCAATACCCTAAGAACACCATAACACTGTTCGAAAAGAAGAAATGCGCCCCCATGTTTGTGGCAGCATTGTTCACAATAGCGAAGAGCTGGAAACAGCCCAAGTGTCCGTCAGAAGACGAGTGGATTAAAAAGCTTTGGTATATATATACTATGGAACAATATTCAGCCATAAGAAATGATGACATCGGATCATTTATAACAAAATGGATGTACCTTGATAACATTATACGGAGTGAAATAAGTAAATCAGAAAAAAAGAAAAACTGAGAACAGCATGATTTCAGACATAGGTGGGACATTAAAATGAGACTACGAGACACGTACAAGAGTGTGGTGGTTACGGGATGGGGGGAGGGAGGGGAGGGTGGGATAGGGAGAAGGGGAGGGACACAGGGAAAAACAGATAGAAGGTGACAGAGGACAATTTGACTTTGGGTAATGGGTATGCAGCACAATTGAATGATGGGATAATCTGGAGATGTTTTCATTGTACATATGTACCCTGATTTATTGGTGTCACCCCATTAAAGTTAATAAAAAAAAAAATGCACATTCAACATGGTTATGCTAAAATCCCAAAGACATGCCTTTTCATGTTTGAGAGCAAACATTTTGATTTTAAATCTGCATTCACCACTACACCTAAAACAGCCACCTGTTACAGAGCAGGAACTCATATATATATATATATATATATATATATATATATTATATTCTTCTACCCAGAATACCGTACTTCCCCATATATAAGATGTACCCATTTTTAAAAAGTTCGCAGTCTAAAAACTGGGTGTGTCTTATACAGTGGTTATAGGTATTTATACTTGCATTTCCTACTTTTTTGCACTTGTTTTTGCATTCATTGTTGAAGACAGTGACTCATCATCAGACACAGATGAGGACAAGCTAATGGATGGGAGTTTTGACAGTGATGAGGAACTGTATGAATTTTATGATGAGTAAAACGAGTTTAATAACTTTATGTAATACATTTTTTTTTTCAAATTTCGGGCCCCAAAATGAAGGTTCATCTTATACATGGGAGTGTATTATACATGGGGAAATATGGGTATATTCTGGAAGTGTTTTGGAAAGAAACATCCCTCATAGAATGCCAAACAAATCAATACTTATGACAATTCCCTTCTGCCTTTTCCCCTACCTATGATTCTGGTGCTTATCCCTATTGAAAATCTAGCTTGCCATGATTTCAGTGGGACTTGCTGCCATTTTCATATTAGTAAAAACCACCCCTCGGTTGTGCACAGTGCTAGTTCAGTTCTGAAACACCAGAAACATTCATCTGGCACTGAAATAGAACATTCTGCTCTTGTCAGTTTCTTTACCATGGGAGAGATAACAGATACAGCCTTTCGTTGTTTAATCAGGTACAGTCCATGGAAAACGGTACTTCCCAGCAAGCCCCATTTCCAGGGCCTTTCCTGTCTCTGCTTCTGTTTATTCTGTCCCTGCTTCCTGCCTCTGCTCAGCTTGATCTGAAAGCTCATCATCCTAGGACGCGAATACCACTCTCCATTGCTTTCCCCATGGCCTGTTGTATGAAACGCACTGTGTTGGATAATAGCAGCTGAGAAGAAAGGGACAATATCTCAGCTGTCTGAAAAAATGAGAAAGAGGGGCTTCTCAGTTTTCCAATGCATGTGATGTTTACTTTAAAAACAAACAGTAAACAAGAGTCAGAGCCTCACTGCCAGTCGTGACCCTCCTGTCCAGAGAGTTGACTGCATGCAGGCTACTGATGAGCCTTCCTCATCCAATAGCTGCAAGATTCAAGTTGATGAAAATATCTGTCTTTGTCTGGCATATTCACTTGTTTCTTGTCCTTTCGTTATTTTTAATGGAGAAAAACAATTCCATTATAAGCACTTACACGGTTAGTCATGGAGAACGACAGGCCTGCTGGTGAAACAGGTCACCCAAAATAGAGATAGTATCAAACTGGAAGTCAGGGACTATTGAAAAAAAAAAAGCAACTCTTATTCAGATTGATTTAATTTTAAAAACAAACACAAGTTATTGATTCACTCTTCTCAACTTAACTGGGCCATTGACCTGTGGTATAGCTGTTAGGTTAAAACATACATCTTTACAACTTGATAGGCCCAAGGTATATTTTTAGAAAAACCAACCCATAGAATAGAATGAAAACAGTTCAAGAAATACACTAACAAGCAACAATATGTGGGAAGAGATCACACAGTTTGACTTAACTCAAGAACTGAGAGGAGACTGGGCCACACAGGAAGGTGTTCAGCCTAGAAAGCCAGGTGTGCAGATTACAGGGTGGGAATTGATATCACTTCAATATCCCCTGCTTCTTAAATAAACATGATGTCTGGCGGCACCGATGTTCATGGCTCCAACTCCTACCTTACTTGGCTCTATTCCTTACTTACTTTTTCCTTTTACTTAAATGAGTCTGAAGAACTTGGGGATATAGCATAATGAAATTAAAATAACCATACATAATATTCCCCTTTGGGTGACTACTTTAGATCTTTGTTACAAGAAAATTCTCGAAGAAAATTTAAATATATGACTGTGGCTTTGCTGAATCAAGTCCCCCTGTGACTATTGAGGAAACACCTTCAGTTTGGGTTAATAGCATTATTGATGGTACCTATGGTAGAGGGACCGCTGAAAAAAGTCTGTGTCTCAAAACCAACCAGTGTTCAACCAACGTCAGGGTTGCGAAGGAGAAACGGGGATTCCAAAGGCACAAGAAGTACAGATGGATGCCTAAGACTCTCAGGGTCTTCATCGTTATTAGTGTTCTCTGCCCTTTGCCACACTTGCATGGTATTGTCTTCTAACACAGAACGGATCGATCAAGGTGCATTGGGGTTCCAGGAGAAAACAGATATCTTGGTGGTGTGACCACAGTGAATAAACAACAACTCCATTGGGCCGTCTTCTGGGGATTGTTCCTCTCCAATTCTCTTTAAATCCCAGACATTCAGTCTGCAGTCAGTACCTCTGGAAGCCAGAATAGTCTCGTTGTGAAGCGGCCACTGAACCTGGAGTATTTCATCCTTATGCGATTCAACAGAATGCAACTTAAGCTTCAGATTTCTCAGAATCCATAAGGCAACTGTGTTAGCTGATCTTGTGGTGAGAATGAATTCACTGTCATGATCGAAAGAAAGGCAGTTAGTTCACTTCAGCAGTGTGAGCATCAATTGAGTGTCTTGGGTTTAGAGTTATTGTTTCACTGAGTATCTCAGGTCACAAGTGTCTGATCATTATTAGCACTGAACCAAATGGAGACACCTGGGACAGATGCCAGGAATCATCTTCTACTGCACTGGACTCCTTGTAAAGAAGGTCTTCGCATCCCCAGCTTTTCCTTCCTTTGACACAGTACTGGTGTCCCACAGGCAGATGGTATAGTCATCCGAAGCATTAAGTAACTGCCCACTGATACTTCAGTTTAAAGAAAGCCCATACCTTTCCTTCAGATGTCCATGGAGATGCAAGTCTGGGGTGCACTCTCCAGAAGGATTGGGTTTAGAAGGCTGTTTTGGATAGTCAAAACCAAGAACACTACTGGATGGAGTCTTTGTTGCAGTGATGCAAGGCTTTGGCAGCACATATGGGGCCCTGCTTACTTCTCCTTCAGGGTTGATCTTGATTTCTATTCCAGTTTTTCTACTATCAGAGCCCAAATGTCCAATTCTCCTTTCTCTCTAGTGTAGCGTGAAACATCAAACTAAACATCATTATTAAGGAGCTGCACATTGGCTATCACAGGTGGCTTTGTTCATCCAATGTGTGTGTGTCCCCAAGATCTGCTGATGAATGCTGAAATCTTTCCTTTCTGGCCTGGTTACTTCTGGAAGCCACTGTGCTTTTAAGGTGGGCCAATCCAGAGCATGGGTCATCACCAAACTGTAGAGAAAAGGGGTGTTCTTTTTCTATATTTTATATTTAACCCTTTGTTAATCACACGGTCTTTTACTGCATCATCAAATGCTGCTTCCTGGTTGGTCCTGGTGCAGAGACAAGCCAGGGGTTCCTGGGGTCTATAGTTGCAGGAAAAATGAGGAGGTCATGGGCACTTGCTCTTGTCCTTATTTTTAAAGCTATCATTAATTCCAGCCTTTCTTTATGATTCTGCCTGTAATTTATTTGCAAGTTGGAAGATGGTCTATCATGACCTTGACACAGAAGTCATTGTCTGCTAAATTCAAGTGTGATTAACAGGCTAATGAATTGTCATAGTCATTTTACTTTTTACATGATAACAATAAACAAATACAAGTTGATGCTATATTACTGAGAGGAAACAACGCCAGTGTCAGGAAACTCACAGTCCAGTTTTTACCCCCGCTTGTTAATTATGTGACTGTAAATAGGTCACTTAACCTTTTAGAATCTGTTTATTTTTTCTTCACAAAATGACAATAATCATGCTTATTCTAAAGACCTCTCAGGGGTGTAATGAGGACCAACTGGGTTAATACCTGACAAATCATTTTGTGGTCATTAACACTCTAAGCCCAATTATGCCCATGACCTTGGTGTCAGCAGTAGCCTACTGAAACAGCCCAGCTCACTGAGCATCCAGGTCACAAAGTGATTCAGTCATATTTAGCCATTACTGAATGTAGATTTTGAACACAAAATGTAAATGGTGCTTGTGAATGCTCTAGCCTCTGTCATTAAAAGAAAAAATAGACATTTTTTTGGCTAAATTGTTAAATTTACATGCATTTTACCTGCCACCGCCTGGAGTTCTACAAAAAGAGGTTTTCTTTCATATTTCTTTTTCTTTTTATTCATAAGAATATGTGAATTTCCATACTCTAATTGTATTGCTCTTAGCAGTGTAAAGGATAGGCCAAATGAGACCAAAGAGTCACAGCTGACCTTTTTTGCGGTTATTAAAATTAGACCAAGGAGTAAGCAGTTAACATTGGAAAGCATTGTGTCGAAAAGGAAGCAATGAAAAATGGGTCTTTAATTTCTTTAAAGCTCAGTGAAGGCAGGGACTTCTAAATAGAGCTATAATTTACAGGCTAATAATAAATGCCACAGGTATCTTTCTATTAACATGAAAATTAGCAAACATACAGGGAGAGACTTGTTCGGAATATGGCAATTTTAAGGACATGGAAATATAACGCACATCAGTTACATATTTTCTTTTTAAGTGGTGCCTACTGCTCTTCTCTAACTGGAGAAAATAATAGGAAGTCCCAGGCCCTTGGCCCTGATTGCAACTGCCGTTGAATAGAAGGCCTGCCTTCGTGGTGTCGCAGGCCACTGATTTTAAGGAACAAGGTTCATTGTCAGACTATGATAAAACTTCTCTTTTTTTCTTTAGCCTTCAGCTATTGAAAGAAGTCTGTGAACTTACCTTTATTTTCTATGCTAATATGACTTTCCTCTTTATGTGCAGATAGGAAAATTGAGATAAAGAGAAATTGAAGAATATCAACGTTTTTATCATTTTCCACTTTGTATTATTTTGCATGTCTTTTCTCCCTAACAAACTAATTATGTCTTGAAGAAAAGACCATGTCTTGTCCACTGTGGGAGTTGCTCGGTGGACACGGTCACAGTGTGCCATCCCTCTAATGTGTGTAGTTAACGCACATGTGGAAGGACTAAGTTCACGGGCCTCGTGTAATCTTTTCTCTAGCCTCGGGGACTCCTTGAAATGTCATTTTAGGAAATTTGTAGGAGTGTAATACAAGTTTGGGAGGTTCCCCAAGACTACCTTCACATGCAAGGATGTGCTAAAAAGACCGATAGAGCTAAGAAAGGCTGTGTACTCATAGCTACAGTTTGTTATAGCAAAACCAGCAAAGGGAATGGGCATGTCAGGAAGGCTCCAGGGAAGTCCCAGGGGAGACTTGTGGATGGTTCTTACTTCTCCTGAAAATGATGAGTGACAGTATGCACAGAGTATTGCCAGGGAAGCCCACTGAAGCCTCAGGAAACCCACTCAAGCCCACTCAAGCCCCAACTTTATTGAGAAATAATTGACAAAATTGTAAGATATTTAAAGTATATATTGTAATGATTTGATATGTGTATACATTGTGAAGTGATTCCTCCCAAGTAGTTAATCAACATATCCATGACCCCATTTGTTTATTTATTTACTAAGAACATTTCAATTCTATTGTCCTAGAAATTTCAATTATTCAAATCAGTATTACAGAAAGAGATTGACAAAAGGGTACAAACTCAGCTATCAGGTGAATAAGGTCTAGGGAGCTATGTTTAACATGGTGGCTATAGTGGATAAGACTGTATTGTATAATTAAAATTTGCTAAGGAATTTAGAGATTTTTATTGGGGATCAATTATGTAGATTTGGCTGGCTAACCTTGGCTGATCTTAGCCCCAAGTCGCTGCAGAGGTCAAGCTGATACTGCATGGGCCAAGGGTCCTACCACAAATCAAATTATTAGCATAGTCAATCCCCAGTAGCCTCAGCCTTCCAGCTAAACAAAGATATTCCTATCAGGCATAACGTCACAAGAACTTCGACTTTCCTTCCCAGGAGCTGGGTACAACAGGCAAGTTTAATCCTTTATTGCATATACACACGGTATCTGCTATTTATACTATCTTTACTATACTGAGATTATTTACATTATATTCCAAAGAAATAAGAAATTGCTAAGTATTTTATTGTTGAGATTCTACATTAAGTAATTGTAGCTGTGATTGATGGGATACGACTCTGCTGGAGCCAGACAGAAAAACTCAAGAGATCCCAGAGCTGATGGCTTCTCCAAGCTGAAGTGGTCCATGTCCAGTCAGACTCTTCTCTTATTACCACAGACCACCAAAGGAGGAGAGTGTGGGACACTGTTTCTAGTGGGAGTCACAAGACCTCTCCTAGACTGTTGCCAGTCAGCTGCAGGCTTTTGTTTTATTTTGTTTTGTTTTCCCATATCCTTTATTCCTGCTAAGTAAACTTGGTCCCAGGGAAAGTCTATTATATCTCATGTATTTTATTATCAATCCAAACCAGGGACACCAGCTGATAGTTGAACAGAGTGGATATTGGATTATATAACTGCTATCTGTGATGGCTACAATATGAATGACCTCTTTAATTTTTTCAATTAATTGCTTTAGTGTCTACCAAACTTCCAAACTAAATTAGCAATAAATTTATTGTCTTTCCTTTGAGATCTTCCTTACTACTCTACCCATCTCTGAACATGGTCAATTGGGCAAGAAATCGAAAGGCAAACCCAGTCAGTGCTGCTGTGGTTCCTATTAATCCACCATAAATTGGGAGAGATTTAGATCTAGGACTTCACCTTAGGAGATCTTGGGTTTTTTATACAAATTGGTCTGTAATGAGAGGAGAAGAGAGAATTGTGATAAAATGATTCTGATAAGGATGTCAAGACCATTCAACAGGGAAAGGACAAGCTTTTCAGCAAATGATACTGGGAAAACTGGAACCCCACATGTAAAGAAATGAAGTTGGACCCTTAGCTAACACTATGTACAAAAATTAACTCTAAATGGATCAAAGCTTTAAATGTAAAAGATAAAGTATCAAACACTTAAAACAGATCAAAGATTTGAGACAGTGAATTTTCCAATGATTTCTTGGATATGACACCGAAAGTACAGGCAACAAAAGAAAAAATAAACAAATTAGACATTATGAAAATTAAAATTTTTATTCATTAAAAGACAACATCTATAGAGTAAAAGGCAACCCACAGAATAGAAGAAAATATTTTAAATCATTAATATGATAAAGGAGTAATATCTAGAATATATAGAGAACTCCTAAAACTCAAAAAAGAAAAATAGAAAAATCCAATTTAAAAACAGGAAAAGAACTTGAATAGACATTTCTCCAAAGAAGATATACAAATGGACAATAAGAACATGAAAACAGGTTCAAACATCTCTAATCATTAGGGAAATGCAAATCAAAACTACAATGTGATACCACTTCACACCCACTAGGATGCATACTATTAAAAATTAACAAGACCCAACAATAACAACGACCAGAAGATAACAAGTGGCCTGGATGTAGAGAAAATGAAATCCTTGTACACTGTTGGTAAGAATGTAAAATGGTGCAGCCACTATAAGACACAGTATGGCATTTCCTCAAAAATGAGAAATAGGTATGTCACATGACTTAACATTTTCACTTTTGGGTACAGACCCAAAATAATTGAGAGCAGGGTCTTGAAGAGGTATTTGTATACCCATGTTCCTGGCAGAATTATTACAATCACTAAAACACAGAAGCAACCCAAGTGTCCATCTGTTCATCAGTGAATGAATAAGTCAAATGTGGTATATTCAGACTTAAATAATTCAGACTTAAAAAGGGAGAAGATTCTGATGTATGCTACAACATAGATGAAACTTGAGGACATTTATGCTAAGTGAACTAAGCCAGTCACACACACACACACACACACACACACACTGATCCAATGTTATGAGATGCGTAGAACTGTCAAAATTATAAAGACTGAAAGTAGACTGGTGGTTGCCAGGGGCTGGGGAAGGTGGAGGTAGAGAGTTACTGTTAATTGGTTGTAATTTCAGTTTTACAAGGTGAATAAAGGTATGGAGGTGAATGGTGACTATGGCTGTACATGATGATTGCATCTAGTACAGGTATTGATCTACTTACAACCTATGCAATTTAGGACCATTCGACCACAATCAGTAGCCACGACTGCTCTGCGTCTGGAGCAGTTTCTGTATGCACCTGTATTTTGTAATTTGTTTTGCAAATATTAAAGTTGTACGGGTAATGCCGTGTTTTACTTAAGCCTGATGAATGTAAAAATAAGAAACAAAATGGTGTAGAGATGATACAAATGCCATAAAATGAACAAAGAAAATCATTATATATAACAATAATGAAATAAAATTGTGATAAAATATGACTTAAAATGTTTATAACATCATTTCACAGTACCGTACATATAGCCTACTCAACATACCACCAAATCGTGTTATGACCAGTCTGTCGTAACCTATCGTGGTTGTAAGTTGAGCACTAGCTGTACCACTGAACTGTACAATTAAAAATGGTTAAGATGGTAAATTCTTTGTTATGCGTATTTTGCCACAATGGAAAAAATTGGGGAAAAAACCCTACTACGGTAAGTCAAGAGCGATACCACAAAAGAAAAGAAAAAAATGTTATATTTTAATATCTATAAGGGCATTTGATTTCTGCTTTTTATCAAGTGACCTTGACTTCTCATTTTGCAATGGACCTTGCAAATTATGTAGTCAGCCCTACAATGAAAATTTTACTCAGGCATTAAAAAAATATATTATCTGAACGAACCAGCTAAGATACAGTTAAATTAGCTGACAGAATTCTTCAACAAGTGCTGAAAAATAGAAGCAATGTTCCAAACATACATTGCAATTGAACTTGCCAGAGTCTTAAACCCAAATCAGATAAGTATGATGGGACCTGGACAGTTGTTCTAGCCAACAACATATCTTAAACACTACTCATTACCATTCATTTTAGGTTAACACAATCACATGTGTTAGGCTAATTTTAAAACCCTCTGGTATAGATGTTGAAAACAGTATTTTGAAAGCCACAGCATCTGGAGTGTGGATTTCTGATTAGGGCACTTGGGAAGTTAACCAACCAGCCTTGGGAGTATAGATTAAAATTCACTTGCATACACATGCATCCAACCATTTCAACTGAAGTACTGTATTTATTGCTCTGGTAATGTGAAAAAATAGACCAGTCCCTCTTGGAAGCTCTAGATACCCCCTATTCCTGACAAACAAGGACTGATTCTCTTCTGTTAGCTTTTATACATATTTAAGTCTAACCCATCTTTAGAAGCAAAAAAGAAGAAAAAAAAATTCCCATTCTTATTTTGACCTTTCCCCACCACATACACAACACAAAAAGGCTGCCGTGCCTCCAGGGGATTGCTCTTCCTACGGCCAGACCACTTAACCTCTGCATGCCTTAGTTTCCTTACCTAAAAATGAAGACACTAATATTTACCCTTAGAGAATTTTATAGTCATCCTTCCCTTTTCAGTTTAAATATTACTTCCCCTGGGAAGCCCTCCCTGATTTAGTTGTTCTTCCTCTTTCCCTCATAATACTCTATCTCCACTTTCATACCTCGTTATTCCTTTACTTGTTTATGTACCCAACTCATCATAAGCTTGGAGACCAGAAAATTTACATGCATTATTCACATTTATCTGGCAGAATGGCTGGCTAACAAGTATTATTTTAATATATTTTTATTGATTTAGAAAGGTCTGTATGGCTTGCAGCTGAATCTGCAGCTATAGAAAGAAAAACGTCCCTTATTCAGGCTGCCAGTCTTCTTTTTTTTAAGGATGCAGAACTATCTTACAGCAATTCACCTCTCTAGATGTTAAGTGCTTTTAAGGTTTTGAGATGCCTCTGGCTAACTTTGTAAAGGACGTTTGCAATATTATATTCATATATTTTTCCCATCCATGTTCTATCCTCTACCACCCCCTCCCAAAGAAATACAGCAATTGTTTTCTGTGGATATCTATGATTGATAGCTACAGCCAGAAACTCTCTACAGACACGGTCATAACAGCCAAAGTGTCGTTTAGCCAAGACCGATGAAAGCAAGACTGAAACATCACTGCTTGTTGAGTTTAATGGTTGCTGAAAAAACCTCCCAATATTCCCTATGGAAAGATACAAATAGAAGAGTTTAAAGATACTATATTCTCAGAGTTTGAGTTGTTTTCTTCCCTTTGAAAGCTGAAGTGTTGGTTTTAACTTAGAATAATTTAAAAATTCTGAACTCTTCTGTAACATGTTGAGATTGTCACCATTTCTATTAACAAGCATGAAAAACACATAAGAGAAAAATTATATCAAGAAAGTAATACACTGTGGAAAGAAAGCAACATGGAGGTTCCTTAAAATATTAAAATGGGAACTATTATATGATCCAACAATTCCACTTCTGGGTATCTATCCAAAGGAAATTAAAACACTAATTCAAAAAAACATACACCCCCATTTTTATTGCAGTATTATTTATAAAAGCCAAGATATGGAGATCATCTAATTGTCCATTGATGAATGAATGGAAAAAGAATATGTTATATATGTATATTGAATATTATTCCACTGAAAAGAAGAGAATCTTGCCATTTGTGAAAACATGGGTGTAACTCGAGGGTATGATTTAAGTAAACTAAGTAAGACAGAGAAAAGCAAAACACCATATGATCTCTCTAATATATAGAATTCAAAACAAAAGCGAGTAGCCCAAGTTGGTTGGCTCAATGGTAGAGCTACGGCCCAGCGTGTAGAAGTCCTGGATTTGATTTCCAGTCAGGGCACACAGGAAAAGTGCCCATCCGCTTCTCTACCCTTCCTCCTCCCCCTTTTCTCTCTTTCTCTTTCTCCTTCCCTCCCGCAGCCATGGCTCAAATGGTTCAAACAGTTTGGCCCCCGCACTGAGAATAGCTCCATGGCCTTGCCTCAGGCGCTAAGAACTCAGTTGCTGAGCAACGGAGCAATAGCCTCAGATGAGCAGAGCATCACCCTGTAGGGGGCTTGCCAGGTAGATCCTGGTCGGGTGCATGCAAAAGTTTCTCTCCGCCTCCAGCCTCTCACTTAATTAAAAAAAAATAAAAATAAAGAAACGTCAAGCTCATAGATACAGAGTACATTGGAGGTTGCCAGAAGCAGAGGGTGAGGGCTACGAAAAGTAGGTGAAAGAAGTCAAAACATATAGATGTCTGGTTATAAAATAAATGTCATGGGGATGTAATGTATACAGCATGGTGACTATAGTTAATGATACTGTGTTGCGTATTTTAAAGTTGCAAAGAGAGTAGACCTTAAAAGTCCTCATCACAATAAAAGATAAATTTTTTATGCCATGTATGGTGATGAATGTTCACCAGACTTATTGAAATTATTTCACAATATATACAAATATCAAATCATGTTGTATACCTGAACTTAACATAATGTTATATGTCAAGTATGCCTCAGAAAATATATATGATCAAATGTATTTAAAAAATAAAATTATGCCCATGGACAAAAATGAAGTCATACAATGTCATGCAAAGTCATGTTATTCAGGGAATAGTAAACACAAAATCTCAAACAACTCACTAAAACTAGTATTTCTTTTTTTCACTTTTATGGTGTAAAAGAGATGCAATAATATAACCCTTTGTTATTGATTTAAATTGGGTAAGAAGTATGTTCATAGAGTCAATATATCTAATCACAATTTCTCCATAGTAAGAAGTCTTTTACTCTTTATTATGTGAAAGATGTGTTCCTTCAAATCTTTCATCAAGCTCCATAATTCATTTCATCAACATGGTGTAACACATGACATCAAAACATAATGTGCCATAGATCATTCTACTGACAAGAGTCTGGGAAGATAAATCACATTGTCTTCTGTGTTGCCTTGACAGTAACTGTGAACACGCACAGAAAGGAAAGACAAAGAGAAAGCCACAATCGGCGGATAAAACATAAAACGTCATGAAAGATTTTAATTAACATGTATGCACTTCATGTGAAAATAGAGCCCATCGCGAGTATTTGTATTTCCCTTTAAAGTCTTACGGGATTAATTCATGATTGTTACACATTTCAAGCCTGCAAAACTATTCAACTCTCGCGATTGTACAATGGAGACAGTTAAAGGGGGACGATGCAGTATAACAACCCCAGGCGGTTCAGACACTGCCGAAAACTAGCCTTCCGAAGTGAGTTCTGAGTGAGCCGTTCCCTGGCTCACGAGTCTTAGTGATTTTTCATGTGTGTACAGAATAGAGAGTCTCAGTATGGAGTTGTTCCCTCTTACCTGATGCTCTTGGCCCAATGTCATTATTCCCTTAGCTTCTCCTTTGGTGCTTTTCCCACGTTGTTCACTCTGCCACAATTTCTTTCCCATCTTTTCAAATGCCAACTTTGTTATGAATCTTTCTGTCCATATAAAGTTCTTCCAAAACCCTACCCATGATACATACTTTGTATCCTAAATTATTGTTCTTTTCATACCAGTTATAACTTCTTAACGAAACCATAAGCTCTGTGAAAGCAGGATTCATAAGAGATTAATTCATGCACAAGCCATCAATTTTAGAATGCCCTAGAATGAACTCAATGGAATATTCATTGACCAAAATGAAAGTTTGTGTCTTTGGATATGGAAGAAGGAGTCGATCCTTGTTTGAGTAGTTCTCTCCTTTTGTGCTTACTTGGGTGTGCTGCTCTTAACCCCTTGAGTAGTGAGTTTTTTCATGCTTGCTGACCGCTGGGTGTGAGGTTTTTTTTTTTCCAAAAAATGAAATTAGTTCCAGTTCCAGTTTTATTAACTTAAAATAATTTTTGCTTGATAATCAGTTTATGGAAACAAGAAGAACATATATTTGCCTTTTTTTTTAATGTTGCCTTACACATTTTTAAAATAAAAATTTTTGTACGGTCATACTCTGGATGGTCAGGAGGCACGAGAACACACATGGACGTTCGTACTGCTCAAAGGGTTAAGAGATGAGAGATGGGACAAAGAAGGGAAAAGTCAAAAGCAGTGAATTCCCTCTGAGTGCTTGGTTTTGTTTTTGCTTTTTATTTAGGAAAAAAAATGGCCCTGCTTTCTGCTTTTGAACCAACAATTACCTGACTAATAATCCACACTTCAAATTTTCAGCTGGTCACTAAACTTCAGAAATAAGTGATTTTAAGCAAAGCAAAATGTTAAATTGTCAGAAGTAATAAGAAATTATTCCCTAAGTGCAGGAAAATATGAAATGGAAATGGAACATATCCATGTATGTCTCCAATATGCAAACATACAGCTAAGGCATGAGGTTTGCAGAGTTGGACACATTCTCACAATTTCTATAAAAAAAAGCCTTATCTTCCTCAATGATGAAAAGTTTTAAGAACATTTTAAAATATTACAAATGTATAAAATTGAAGAAGATCTAATATTTATACCAGACAGCAAAATTTATACCAAAATAAAACTGGAAACAGTAATTGTATAGCTCCACATTTTAGAGGGAGGTCACATTTTAGAGTTCAGAAATAAAGGTAAATCCCCCAGTCCCTAAGCAGACATATATTTTTTTTCTAATTTCTGAAACTATTAGTCAACCTGTTTCAAACATCAGCTATAATGAATTACAACACAGAAAAATCGCTCTTAGATTGGAAGCAAAATGAGAGTAACCTGGTCAGTCATATCTTGTTTTCAAGTGCTCACCTCCAGCATCAGATTAAAAATAAAACTTTCATTAAACTTGACATTGATGATAACAGAATTTGTCTTGATGCATTTCTCTTCGCTTTCAATCTTTTGGGAGAAAATTTTCAATTATTTTAAGCCAGCAGAATAACAAAATCCCAAAAGTTTCACTCCCTAACTCCCCAGAGTACTGGTAAATTAATATATGGAAGCTTAGACAATGTAAGGGTTGTCTTTGATTTAAATAATTACAAAATCTGGCACATCAACTGCCCAAGGATATTGTTTGACTCTTAGTTCAATAGAAACTTTCATTTCATTTAAAGTCCTAAGTTTATGCCCTATATAGCATATTGAGAAGAACTTTTAGTAAATTTCACTGATGAAAGTGGTAATAGTAGGCTAAAATTTTCAAAACTTGAGAATTCAGGCTTTATTTTTTCATTGTATCTGAAACCACTTGACATGATTAGTATCAATTCAATCAAATGCAACTTTTGACTCTTTTGACTCTGTTTTGCTATCTTATCACACTTTGCTTATATTCTTCTGTCAATATTTCCATTAACATATCCACTTTCTACATTAATCTCCTATTTCCTCTGAACCCACTTTAATTTGCTTTCCATATAACACCATGCACATGAAATCCCCACCCCACCCCAAGGATTACTGTTGATGTCCTAAATCCAAAACTCTCTTCTAAGCCATTCTCCTTGGAATCTACAGTACTTGGAACTGTTGGCCACCTTCTATATCTTGAAACATTTTCTTCCTCTGTGAATCTGATTACTCCTACCAAGATTTTTCTCCTGTGAATTGAATTCCTCTTTCTCGTTTCACTTGACTAGACTTAATGCACCCTAAAGGTTGGCATTCTTTGGGTTTATTCTTAGTCCTTTCCTTATTATACCTTACCTTCTTGAGTAATGTTAAGAAAATTCAGAACTGAACAGTAGTTAAAGTAATAAATACAGATTTTATTAAGAAACTACAGTTATGTACTGCATAATGACATTATCAAAGTAGGAATGCATATATGATGGTGGTCCCATAAGATTATAATGTAGCTGAAAGAGTCCCATCACCTACTTACATCATACCATCATACTGTCATAGCGCAATGAGTTGTTCACGTTTGTGGTGATGCTGATATAAACAATGTTTTTCTCAACCATGTGTATATAAATTCTATTTCTACAATATATGACAGATATCCACTTTACAAAAGAGTAATTTAAAATAAGCCTTTCAGTAATGGTGAAATAAAAAAATATACAAAATTATAGATATTTAATTTCTTGTTAAAATGATTTAATTTATTTTTAAGTTATATTTTGTAACTTACAGTTTTCTAGGATTTGACATTGTGCAAATAAGGTTTAAAGGGGTAAGAACACATGGGCAGAAACAGACCCATGCAAATATAACTAACATTTTTTACAAAAGAGAAAAGACAATACAGTGAAAAATAAAGATAGTCATTTCAACAAATGGTGCTGGAGCAACTAGACATTCACAGGCAAAACCAAAAAACAGAGGACTGACACAGAGCTTACATCCTTTACAAAAATTAACTTAAAATGGATTATAGAGTTAAATAAAATGTAAAATTACAGAATTTCTAGAAGATAAAATAAGAGAAAATCTTGATTACTTCGTGTTAGGTGATGTCTGTGTAGATACAACATTAGAGGCACAATCCATGAAAGAAATAATTGGTAAATTGAACATTAAAATTAAAAACTTTTCTTAAGAGAAAGATATTGTAAAGAGAATGAGAGACAAGACATAGACTAGGAGAAAACATCTGCAAAAGCATATCTGTAAAGGAATTCTATCTGTAAGGCCAGGGGCCACTGCTGTCATGGCCATACAGGTTCTCATTGAATTTGAACAGACAGTAAAGAAACAGTGGAGCCAAAAAAAATGGCGGGCCATTCCTTTATTAAAGTCTCACACTGGCCGACAGACGAGCAAACAGGCAGGGAAAATACTTCCCTCTCATTCAGAGCTTTCAAAGCCTTGATGCATTCTCCAGTTCCACAACCAGGAGAATATTCACCAGTTCCTCCTTGAATCAAAGGCCCCACAAGCATCAGTAGGGCTCCCAAAGCCCCTCAGTACTCTGTATCTGCACTCCTTCTCTTTCCCTGCCAACATGGCTTCTCTCTCCTTCTCCTTGAAAAAACAACCTGGGCCCACAAAGACCCCATCTCCAGAAAACGTTAGCAAAACAATGGCCTCTCCCAAGCGGGAATGCAATTTGCATTCAACTGCCCTGCTCTGAGGGCAAGCACACTTGTGGCTGCCCAGCACCATTTTTTCACAGTAAAAGTGAGAAAACTCAAAAAATACAAATTTTACAAAGTCATTTGTCCAACATTATCCAAAATTCCAAAAACTCTTAAAACTCAACAATAATAAACAACCCAATTAAGTAATGACCAAAAGACCTTAACAGACATCTCACTGAAGATTGACAGACGGCAAATAAGCAAATGAAATGATGCTCTACATCACGTCCTCAAGGAAATGCAAACTCAAACAAGACACTGCTACACACCTATTAGAATGGCCAAAATTCAAATGCTCACAAGGATGTGGAGCCACAGAAGTTCTTATGCATTGTTAGTGGGAATGCAAAATGGTACTTGGAAGACAGTTTGTCAGTTTCCTACAAAAGTAAACATATTGTTACCATACGATCCATCAAGATCCATCAACCTTGTCCCTTGGTATTTACCGAGAGAAGTTAAAAAATTAGCATCACACAAAAATCTGCTCACAGATGTTTATAGCAACTTCATTCATAACACTGGGGAACCACCTTTTTAAATTTTCTGTTGCACGAGATTTTAGACATATACTTTTTCTATATATGTCTGCATTGCTGATTCCAAATCTGAAATCCATTTTCTGGTGCATGTTCTAGTTTGTATGTAATTTTAATTTCTTTTTGTTAGAGTTAATGGCATGCATTGGTTTTTAATTTGGAGTTAAAGGGCAATGACTCTTGGATTGAACATAGCCAGAAAGCAATTAACGTTTTACAAACATCACTTTTACATAACTGTAGTTGTTTTTAAATGTAAAAACTTATCTGATAAAAACATTCTCTTATTTTGTTTTAAGATTGAATCATGTCTTCTTTGAGTAGGCATAAATGTAAGAATAGTCCTGACACCTTCTGTTATATATGGGGCTGTTACATACTTCAACGTCAAAAGCGTAATATTTCATCACTTGTGACATGTGCATATATTGCCTCTTTTCAAGTTCCCCTTGGTGATCAAGACAAGAATTGGGCTCCTCATATTGTGTGTCATAATTGTGAGAAAATGCTTGGTGACTGGACAAAAGGAAAATGTAAAGGAATGCTTTTTGGTATTCCCATGGTTTGGTGTGAACCTAAGGACCACAGCAGTGACTGTTATTTCTGTCTGATCCATACAAAGGGCATTGGCAAGAAGAAACAGCATATGATCGCATATCCTAATATTCCTTCAGCAATACGACCTATCCCATACTCTGAGACACTCCCAGTTCCAGTTTTCAATGGTTTTATTTCTTCTAAGGATGAAGAAAGTGAACATGGTGATCAAGTGTATTTTGATAAGATGTATGAGGAAATGGTTGTAGGATCTGAAGGGTCTTCTTCTGATGCCAAGCAGTCATTAAGCCCTCAGCAGTTTAGCCAACCCAAATTGAATGACTTAGTAAGAGATTTGGATCTATCAAAGAAAGCAGTTGAGTTATTAGCCTCCAGGCTTCAATAAAAGAATCTACTTCACCAGTCAGCTAAAGTAGCTCATTTCAGGAAGCATGAACAAATTTTTGTGGACTTTTTTTCCGAAGACAAATACTTTGTTTACTGTTATGATGTCAGTAGTCTTCTCAGCCAGCAAGGTGTTACCACTTACAATCCAACAGAATGGCGGCTATTTCTTGACAGCTCTAAATGGAGTCTGAAATGTGTTCTCCTACACAATAGTAATGTTTATGCAGTGGTTCCAATTGGTTATACAACTCATCTGTGAGAAGATTATAATGACATAAAAATTGTCCTCAATTTACTGAAGTATGAGGAGCATAACTGGATCATTTGTGTGGATCTTAAAATGGGAAATTTTCTGCTAGGACAACAGAGAGGTTTTACAAAGTATCCTTGCTTTCTGTGGTTGTGAAACAGCCGAGCTCCAGAGAAACACTGGGCACAGAAGGAGTGTCCAAAACATGAAGCTCTGGAAGTAGGGATGCAAAATATTGTGAATGAACCTGTAGTTAATCGAGACAGGATCATTTTCCCCTCACTGCACATCAAACTTGGCTCAATGAAGCAGTTTGTTCAGGCTTTGAATAGAGAAAGCGAATGCTTTCAACATATTATTTCTGCTTTTCCTGCCTTGTCTTTTGAGAAGATAAAAGCAGGTGTATTCGATGGAACTCAAATTTGAACCCTCATACATGACAAAGAATTTTCCAGGAAGATGAATAAGGAGGAGAAAGCAGCATGGCAGTCTTTTGTGGCAGTTACAAAGAACTTCCTTGGCAACAAAAAAGCAGAAAACTATGAACTTCTGGTTCAAAGGATGCTGTTGGCTTTCCACGACATTGGATATAACATGAGCATTAAGATTCACTTCCTGAACAGTCACCTTGATAAGTTTCCCAAAAATCTTGGAGCTGTTAGTGATGAGCAGGGAGAACGCTTTTATCAAGATCTGAAGATGTGGAAGAGCATTATCGGGGTGATGGGACAGGAATATGATGGCAGACTACTGCTAAAGCACCAAACGAGATTGTCCTCAACAAATACACAAACGCAAGAGCTACAAACGCAAATTGTTGCCTGAATAGAATTTAAATAAGTTTTATGCAAATTTTATGATTAAAATATGTGTTTTAATATGTTCTATTTCAAAATTTTAGACATATTCTTATGCAATCATATCTTTTAGTGTATCAGTGTATTTACTGCATTATATAAATTATTATATTTTCACAAAGATGATGCCCAAGAAGACATTCTACTTCATTATGTTAAACTAAATGTTGAAAATTTTACAATAAGATGAAAACCTAAAATCATGAATTGCAAAAAATCTGTAGCTTACAGAGAAAAACTAAAGTCACATTTGAGATCAGCACACTCGAATTAGGTAAGAACAGTGTTTTTGTGGATGCAACAAAAATTTTGTTCTCTAGTGTAATCGACATTGCCCTAACTTGAAAGCAACCAATATGTTCTTCAGTAGGCAAATGACGAAATGAACTATGGTGCATCCCAATGGAATATTATTTAGCCCTACAGAGAAATGAGCTATCAAGCCATGGAAAGGCATGGAAGAACCTTAAAGGAATACCAATAAGCGAAAGAAGCCAACCTGAGAAAAGCTGCATACTGTTTGATTCTAACTATAGAACACTCTGAAGAACAGCAAAGTTATTGAGATGGTACAATGCTCACTGGTTGCCAGGGATTAGGACATTCTTGCACGGTTGACATCAACATAAAAATAGCTTCCTTGATTCTGCATTTTTCTCCAGGTCCCATCGTATCTCTCTGTTACCCCTCAGAACCAAACTTTTAGACTTGTTTTTTAAAAAATCATTAATTGAATTTCAGTCACTCCCTCTGTAAAAGCCTTTTATGACTAACCTTGATACATATAAATGAACCAAGAGAAAGAAACACTTACAGGAGCACATTGTAAATCTTTTGTGTTCTCTTCTAATCCACGCTCTGGGTTGCATCCTCTATTTGAGTCCCCACTGAGCATTCGCTGAGCTACAGGTAGACTTGAGCTTTTAATAAATCATTCTCAAAATGTTCTCTTCTGCCTTAGAAACCGTAGTTTACAAACCTTGACTTTTATTTAATTCTGCAACGTCTCCCTTTTCTCTAAATGCCACATAATTTAATCACAATACAAGTTATTTTGAAAAACAACAATTATCTTGATGCTGGAGCAGCTTTTGGAAAATAAGCCATTCATAGCATAAAATCTATAAACCCAGACGCTGCTATTCCACTGCATTGAATAAAATCTACTTGTATAGCCACCTTTTTAATGTGCTTCATGGAGAGAGAAGATGATATCTCAAAATTATAGCTAGATATTTGGATTTTATGGAAAAATTCAAGGAGACTCCAGACAAGCATATTCAAGTTTCTTAGAATTTTTCAGTAGCTGATTTCTTGAAGTGTGAGCAGAGTGGGTTGGCTTTACACAGTGTCTGTTTTCTCTAACTCTGTCCTCCCTGAAACTGACACTAATTAGGCATGTTGGAGCAGCAAGCCTTCAACCCTGGCTATGACACATGCATGGTGACCACCATGTGCCTGTATTTTTAAACCTCATCTGGAGCTTTGTAAAATGGCATTTCTAAATGCATTGCATCCAGTGTCGTGCAGAGGAGTTCAGGCTTCCTTACAAGCTTTTTTCCGATTCTGATGCAGAGAAAGGGAAAAGCATTCCCCTTACAATGGAGGCACGGGAGCTTGAGGAGGAGAAGGATAAAGAAACTGCTGCAGGTTTTTGAGAATCTGCTGTGAGTTGCCTCCTATACCAGCGTGTTCCATTTCTCAGTTAGGACTTGATTATGATAGAACAGGTCATCCTGCCTGTTCTATCTTCAATTCTTTAAAAAGGATATAGTTTGCCCACATTGCAAATTCATGTAATTTTATCCAACTTATTTTATCCAGCCTTTTTAAAACTTATTTTTGAAATCAGTTGGGATCTTGGATTGTTTTGAATACAGTGGTTTCCTAATGATGTTTCCCACGTTTATTCAGAAATGAGATGTCTGAGTGGATAGAGTTTTGTTAGGGAGTGCTTATGAGTGCATTGTTGAAGGCATAATTGAAAACATATTCTTTTATCATATAGAAGTTGTATATCTTATAATTAAATGTTGAGATATAAGACTATATCTTGGGCCTGCATTCTGACTTTCTAAGCCTCAGTTTCCCCTTCTATCAAACGAGGACGTCTTACTTTGTGTCTTCTCCAGAAGCAGACTTTGAAACAGAAATTTGAGTGCAAGTATTTTAGTGGAAAAGTAGAAAAAACACAGTAAGAATGAGTAAAAGTGAGACAGGGAGAGAGCTAACAGTGAATGTGTATTCTAGGGGAGTTAGCTGGTGAGTTAGTGCTGTCACCCCACAGGGGTAAGGGGATAGGATACCAACCCTTCATCGATCTTAGGAAGAAGGGTGCTCCAAGGGGAGTTAATTCACTGCAGGTGAACTCTCAAACTAGCCAACCACACAATCTAACACTGTGGGCTTCAACAGCAAGAGAAAGCCCAGGGGTAAAGACAGAAGACGTTCAGTTGCTACAGATTGGATGTTGAAGACCGTACACCAAAACAGTAAAGGGGACGGAAAACTGGTGGGACCCCAAAAGCCTCAATTAAATGGGGTTCTTGGGAAAATTGAATGAAGCAGCACATACCAAACGCTTGAAGCATACTGAATGCTTAATGCCTGTCCCTCAACCTCAAGCTGCTTCTAAAGCTTCATCTACTCATTTTCCTAAATCTCTGTTGACCACTTTTTTATAGCTTAAATAAAAACCTTAACTTTAATATTTTTGTAATAATAATGCAATAATGGATGTTTACTTAAATATAATCTTACTATTTCCATAATTATAACCAATTCCTGGTGGTATATTACACACTATTTTCATAATTATAATCAATTCCTGGTGGTATATTAAAATGACAATATAGTCAAGAAAATTACTACATTTCCTCCTTTTTGTGTATTTTCCTAGCCCTGGCTGTTCAAGAAAAATTTAAAAGGTAAAAGATGTTGTGTTCCTGCTACTGTCAGAGGGCAAAGTCCATATAGCAGCGAAGAAATAAGCTGTGTCCCATCCTGCCTCGTATATCAACAAAATCGCCCCCTGAGTTCAAACGTGCTGAGCTACCAGATAGCTGATGATGTGTGAGCCTACGGAATATAGCTGGATTCCCAGGCGACAATTCAGTTTATGGCAAAATGTAGTTTGATTTGGAAGGAGAGGCAAAATGATAAGAAAGATACTGATAGGAACTACATAACAGCAAGACACTATTTTAACTGCCCATTTTGGGCTACCAAGAGTTTAGAAAGACCTTATTTGACCCATTATTCCTTGACAAAGCTCTAAAAGTGAAGAAAAACGATCTTTCCTCCAGTCCATTGATAAGGCTAAGCTATTAGAGAGATAGCGTGAGTTTTATGGCATGGCTATCTCTGTTATTGGCAGGAGTCTTGGAAATAATTCAAAACGTGGAAGAAGTTTGTCTGGTCCATGCACAAGATAAGTGAGGGTTTCAACAGAGTTTTAAGTTAAAAGGTTGTCTATCATCGTCTCTTCCCTGGATCTCAGTAAGCAGTGGCAATGACTTGGGAAGCTTTCAGATCTGTTTCATCTTTCCCCAGGAGCACAGTTTCCAAAGGCTCCCTGGTAGAAAAGGAACTAAAGTTCTCGAGTCCTGGTGAAAAGTTCCACTCCTACTTCAATTCTCCTTGCTTCCTCAACACGTCTTTTCAAAAGGAAACTGCTAATTGTATGAGATATCTGTCTGACTTAGGTATCAGTCCACGTTTTCAGGAACAAAGAACAGAATATATGAAATTAGGCCCTTTGGTTTCCATGATTCTTTCTGGAAAGTCAAATAAATGCACTAAAATGCAAGTAGGTTAGTAGGCCAGTGTCTGTCCCAGCCATAGTTAAATCCATGTGATATTCTGAAAAAAAAATTTCAATGTGAAGGCAGGTAGCTGTTAGTATACAGTTTGTTTTAAAATACTTAGAAGATTATTGTAAAGCTCATAGGTGTTACATTTCCTTTCATTAATTCTGAATGTCTAAGGAAGCCAAGAAAGTGTTTAGAGAATTACCTTCCATATTCTTGAGATGAGTGGAGGGAAAGAAAAAGTGTTTTATTAACAAAGGTAACATGTACAAGTTTGATGATAATATGAGGAAAATACCTTTTGATTATGTGTCATTAAGCAGATGTTCTGTAGATGCAGGTTTGCCATTTAAAAGAGACATAAATGTAAAACAAATAAATATGCAGTTTACTTTTAATGGAAATAAGGACCCACTAAGATCAGATTTTGAACATCCAAAGCTAACTCTGAGTATTTACCATAGCCTCTGGCTAAGGCCCCATGTCCACTTGTTCTCATCTACATTAAATCTAGGACATCGGCTCACCTCCTCATCTCTTTTGTTCATACAAAAAACACCGGAATACTTCTCCAATGTATGACGTGTTAGGGGTTGTATATTAAAGAGCATCAATGAACACAGTTGTGCTCTTTAATCTATATATAGCTTTGAAAATAAGAATCTAACATAATCAAATATTTTTCACAACTATGACTCTCGTGGCCACATAGACCATGAGACCATGGTCGCTGGGAAGAAAAGGGAGTGAGAAGAGGCTTCACTCCCAGAGGTAAGAGTATCAGCTCAAATTTGGGTAATAGAGATGAAAATAGAGAAGCATGGACAGACTTTAATATAAGTTTTGTGCTATGCCAGTAGATATTGGTGAGTGTTTTTACATGTTCAGTAAGAAAGAGAAGTCCTTTTTGCTCCCATTTCTCTAGCATAGCAAGAAATCTACACATCAGCAATGATCAAATTCCCTATTGTAGAAACTCAGAGGTGAAATAATAGAATGTCATATTTGTATCTTAGTGGTTCTTGAGTCATGCTAGGGGTTAATTAGCATTATTCATGATATTAATACATAACTCATAAAACACATAAATATATGGTTATCATCATGAATAATTTTGCTAATATAACTTAGTGCTTTATGATTTACAAAGTGCTAGTACATGTTATCTCATCTGATACCTTTCTTGTACCCACATAAACATGCCAACTTCTTTCCCACACAGCATGATTGTTCAAGCTGTTTCTTTTAGTGGCAATGCCTCAATTCTACTCTTTCCATAGTTATTCTCCTCATCCTTCAAGTCTGGTCTTAGCTGCCACTTTCTCTTAGACACTTTCCATGCTCTTCAATCTCAATTACAACCTTACCATAATAGGTTCCTTCAGAACACTGCCACTCCCTGTAACTCTGTATTCATATGTGTGATTCTATGGTTAATGACCTTCTCCACGCCGTAAGATTCATGAGGGGAATGTTTTGTTCCCTATTGTGTCTCCAGGCCTGCTCACAGTGCATAACTCAGTAAAAGGTGCATAAATATTATTTTTTAAAAAGAATGAAGAAAAGTGATTTTTAAAATTCCCTTTTGTATAAGGAAGGCATATTGCATATTTTTCACTTGTTTGACTTGAGATGCTCTCAGGGTCATGCTAGCATCATTGTTATTAACACCATACTATAGTGTAATTTTTTCGGTCTCTATGGGCACAAATTCCTTGAGAGAATTTACTCATATTTCATTCATTTTTGCATGTCATCCCTCAGTTGAGGGCATAAAGTAGAGTAGGTGCTCAATCTGCTGACTGAATGAATCATTGAGACCCATAAGGATATTTTCCAGTAACTCAAGAAGTTATGATGACTTGCACTAAGGTTGTAAATTGTTTAAATTGAGATCAAACAGAAGCAGAGATTCATTCTGCAGAAATAGAGCAATAGAACTGGACAACTTATCAACTCATTATACATAACAAATGAAAGAATTAAAGAATGATATTTCAAATGCAAGGACTGCAGTTTGGGGAGGAGGATGTTACATTTTATTAGGTTGAACCCGTGGTGGGATTCAGCAGCTTCTCACCTGTTCGGCAGAACTGATACCTAATTTTTTGTTGAGTTCGATGAACTGGATGTCAAAATGGCACTTGTAATCAGGGTTCTCTCTAAAAAGGGCACCTGAACAGCTGCCCAATGTGGAAATCACAAATTTACATTCCTTCCTCTTTTTTAACATTTATCTGTGCAACAACATATTCTAAGCACCCGTAGTCATGTTCATTCCGTCCATAGGTGGAAAAAATTGCAAGTGAAGACACCAATCAAGAAGCAATATGGAAATACCTTCAATAACAGTTTTATTGTTTTTACAAGGATTGTTTAATATTTTTATTAATATTCTAAAACTTTCTTATAACATAATCAAATTTTGTGTACCTCTTTTATTCTTATTTAAGTATTAAGTGCATGATATAATAAACTACATTTCAGTATATCTTTTTTTATAGATAAAACGGCCATTAGGGCAGAGAACCAACTGTCAAATTATTTGAATCCCACCACTGAGTTGAACCATGTGAAATTCCTGTTTCTGTAAGACAAAAGCAGTCAGTCAATATTGTCAACTTCACATGGTTCAAAAAATACATTAAATTTTTATGATGTTGAGTTTGAGATATTGGAAATATCTTTGCATTCATTCCATATTTAAATGGAAAATACTCCCAGGTTTTGGAAATACTTAGCATATGGGCTAGATTTATCAGTTTAGCAGTTATTCAGTTATCAGAGTGTAAGGAGTAAAATAAAAAAATCAAGAAAAATCTTGAAAAACATATATACTGATGGGTATTTAAACCATTTCTTAATTTTTTTTCTGATTATAAACAATGTCCTAAATTTATATTTATATTTGAGCAAACAGTTTTATATGTTGCCTTTTTTGTTTACCAAAATGTCAATTATGGCAATAGTTTAAGGCAATTCAAGCTAATTCAATTTTACAAATGTATATTTACTTACTACCCTGAGCAAGGTACTGGGAATACAGTAGTAAACAAAAGAAATATAGCTGTTGTCCATAAGGATAATGATAATTATAATAACTACATCTAATGTAATGAGTCCTTTATTAATTAGTAAAAAATCATAGTTGTATTAAAGAAAAGAGAGGGTGAGCCTTAAATATGCACACTTTCTTTGGTCTTTTAATTCCACTCATAAGAATTTTTAAATGAAATAACAAGAAATTTGCACAAAGATTTATGTACAATATTGTTTAATGAGTTACGTATAATAGTGCAAATTTAGAAACAAAGTGCAAAAGGAAGTTTGAACATTTAGTTGATGGAATACCATGAAGCTTTAAAAATTCATATTTTTGAAAAACATTAATATGAATAATGTTCATTATATAAAATTAAATTAGGACTAAAACCACACACCTTTAAGTACTTCATGGTCTTAATTTTTAAGCACACATGGGGAAAGACTAGCAGGAAACATGCCAAAATGAATTATTAGTGGTTCTTTCAATGGTGTTGTTTATGAGCAATTTTAATGTTTCTCTTTCCAGTCTAGGTACTTTATCAATCATATAAAATGAACATCTATTATTTTTATAATTAGATAAAAAGACGTGTCAGATTGATAACTACATGCAATGGCTTATATTGGTATAGAACAATGACTTTCAACCTTTTTTATTTTTTTATCTCATAGCACAAATAAACTAACTACAAAAATTCTGTACCACACCAAAAAATACAATTTTTGCTAATCTGGATAAATAAAAAACCAAACAGGTGTAATTTTGATTCATTCACCCCAGGCGGCTATTGTTGTGCTGACTTCCATCCATTTTTATTCGTCAATCTCAGGGAAAAGTGGTAAAACCCTTTTTGTGCCACACTAGCGTGCCTCCATGGCACATCAGCTGAAGATTGCTGATACAGAAGAAAAAAGAAAAATAATTTTTCTACTTCTGAGGAGCTTGCTCATAAAGTTAGAGAGATGAGTTGGTTATATATACATGGGAAGTTTATAATTATTAATAATAAATACAACAATAAAAACTTTGTTTGAAAGAACTTAATTTGAATACCTGCTAGCCTGGTACTGTGCTAGGTACATTCACCAACATTATATCACATTTCATTATATCAACAGTCTTGTGAGGATTATCTTACAAGAAGCTCATTGAAATTAAATATTTTGCCCCAGGTCACCCAGAGATATGATGTGGTAATGCAGGGATGCAATCCCAGGACTGAGTCATTTTTGTGAAAAATGAGTGTTTCCACCTTGTCTGCTCTTCTATTAAGGAGGCAGAAGAGATTACCATAATCATTAATCTAAGCATTTCAATAGAAGCTGTGAAAACTCACTCATTTTTCTCCAGAAATCTAGGGATTGTCACCAACCATAAAAGCTGAAAAGTATTTTTTTAATCCTTTCAAGGACTAGTTCAGTGAATATCTTAGATACTTGGTGTGCTATGAGTACAGAGTATTTATGTTTCCAATCATTGATTGCTTTAAAAGACAGACCATGAATCTCTGTATAGACATCAGTTGCTTCCGAAAAGAGGAGTTCTGAAACACCAAAGGTGAAGCCACGATGCGTGATTAACGGCTGCAAGCTTGGTAACTTTTCATGCCTTTCTCCTTATCTACGAGTGATGTGTGTTGGCAGAAAGTCAGAAAACAGATGTTTCAATCAATCCTGCTTTCATCTGTGACAGACCTGCTTGAAAGGGAGTAGTAGGCAGTCCCGTGTCCTTCATCTCTTTTGTCTGAATTACAGGGTCTTGGGGTTTCTTTGACAGGGGGTAAGAATTTATTCAAAATAATGGTTCTCATTGAAATAGGGGAGTTTGATCTATCACTATGCTCAGACAGCACAACCAGACCCAATTCTCCTTCTTTATTAAACAAATAAAACATCACCCTTGTGTCTCCTACTGAAAAATGTTAGTTAGTGACTCAAGATTTATTAGTGTGTCCAAGCTCCCATTACAAGATACCTAGAATGTCTTCTGTAGTTGATTCAGAACTTGAACTGTGCAAAAGGATCTGGGAATAGAGAAGAGGGGAAGAAAATGTGGGATATGTTTTATTTTGAAAAAATGGCATTAAAATATTTTATTTCACTTCAATTTGTATACATTAAGATTGGTCTTACTATGTTAAGAACTATCTTCTCTGTATTTCTTCTTTAACATAATGTTAAAAGACTTGGAGAAAGAGCAAGTTTCTTCACTATCAGAAAAACTAGAATTCCATTTGCAATTATGCCAGTATATCTAATATCCTGAAATGAAACTATCTATTTTCTTATGATGCAATATTATTAATAATGACCATTATGTGTGTGTACCTTAAACTAGGATACTGAGGCTCAAAGCATTTGAATACATATTCCAGGTAAGAATTATTTGACTTGGAAATCTAACCAAGTCTTTTTAAATACAGATTCTATACACCATGCTCTTTTCTATATGTAGTGCTCACTTTCATGTAAAATATAATTGCTGAGGCACATGACAATATGTTCATTACTAGTGATTATGGAAATGCAAATTAAAAGCACAAGGAGATACCACTTGACACTCATTAGGAGGGCTATTATAAATGACAATGAAATAACAATGTTGTCAAAGATGTGGAAACATTGGAACTCATGCATTGCTGGAGGAAATGTGATATGGTGCTGCTATTACAGAAAGCTATGGCAATTCCTCAAAAAGTTAAACACAGAATTACCATGTGATCCAGCAATTCCACTTCTGCACATACACTCCAAATTGGAAGTGAAGGCTCAAACAGATACTTGTACACCTATGTTCATAACATTATTACTCCCAATAATAGCTGAAAGGGAAAAACTACCCAAATGTCCATCAGCAGATACATAGATAAATAAAATGTGCCATATACATACAATGGAATATTAAGCAGCCATAAAAAAAATCATGCTACAGCATGCATGGACATTGGATACATTATTCCAAGTGAAATAAACTAGACACAAAATAAATATTGTATGATTCCACTTATAAGAAGTACCTAGAATAGAGAAATTGATAGAGGAAGGAAGTAGAATAGAAGTTACCAGGTGCTGGAGGGAAGGGAAAATAGGGAATAATTATTTAAGGAGTATAGAGTTTCTGTTTGGGGCAATATAAAACTTTTGGAATTGGATAGCGGTGATAGTTGCAAAATATTGATAATAGTTAAAATGATAACTTTATATCATGTATATTTTACCATGATAGAAGATATATTTAAGGTTTATAAAGCCATCTCTCTGATGTATTAGAAATTGAATTTATAGAATTGAATTGTATAGAAATTAAATACAGCCCTTATGAAGTAAATTAACCCAACATCATGTATTGTCCATATTTGCATGACAATAAAGTTGCATTTAAAAATATCAGACCAAGTTGTGAGAGATGGTGATGACTACATGGAATACAAAGACAGTGTCTGGACAGAGAAAGATAAACACATCAGTATAACTGTACATCTCTGGTCACACACAGTCCTGAGAGTGAAGAATTCACTATGTCAGTGATAAGATTAGTTGAAGAAAGTTATATATAGCTTCACAGAAAATAATATATGCAAATGAGGTGAGAAGATTAGATGTGAGTGTGGATTTAAAACTTTTTATCACATAGTGACAAAAATGAGGGACACAGTATGTCTGTCTGAGGTTCAGATGATTGCTCTGTCTACACCTTGTGTTTTGTTCCTGAGCGCTCACCCTTAAATAATCATATTACTATCATTAATTGTCAACCTAATTTCTCTGAAATGTTAACCATGCTTTTCTTGATGATTATATAGTTTATCAGCCACAGAAAGTTTTCCATTAAATATAGCCCTTATGAAGTAAATTAACCCAACATCATTTATATCTTGAGTTCAGGGTCTGGAATAAACTTTTTAACTATTTGGGCAATTTTATATATTTGGTACCTAAAGAATTTATAATGTTTATAAGAATCTGATAAGTGAAAGAATGTGAGTATAAATTAAAATGTATAATAGATTTTGAAATTGTGCTTTTAAGCTAAAACTATACCTAAGAATTTGACTAAGTTTGAAAAAACTGAAAATGCAATTCATTTACAATTATACTTTATGATAATTACAGGACTTTCAAATGTATAGGCAGGTTTTTCTTGTTATAATTTTGATTGTTAGTTGTCAGAAAGTTTTAAAAATGCTGAGAAAATAAAACAAATTAATCAGCACAGTCTAAAATATTTTAGAAAATGTAATTTACTAAATTTGTTAAAGGGATTAATTATTGAAAGTAGATTACTCCATTAGAATTAGTTGAACATTCATCAAAGAAAATGTGAAAATAATTGCTCTTTGCTTATTAGTTTTATGGAGAATAAGATTTGTTAGTTAAATTAAGAGCTTAAGAGAAGGTACTTTCTTTTATAATTACAACTTTAATAAAAGCTATATTAATATTGTAAAGCCAGTAGCCATGGCCACCATCACAGCCGCCTGGCTCATGCAGGTTCGCATTTGATTTGGACAAACGGTAATGAAACAACAGAACCAAGAACTGGTGGGCCATTAGCTTTAATCCTAGTTTGCACCCAGCAGGCAAGTAAAAACACACACTGGGCTCCAGAACCCACTCATTCAGTGCTTGCAAAGCTACTGACTTATCCGAGTTTCCTAGAATCAAAGGTTCCTAGCTCACCAGACTTATTCACCTCTGTTCCCCATCTCCTTCTACCTGCACAAACTCTGCACAAACTGGCTTCTCCCTCAGCACTCCACCATCTTGGCTGCTTCTCCTGGCCTTCTCCACATGGCCTTTCTCTGCTCTCCTCTCTAATGCTAATCTCAGGAACCGAGGGAGAGCAAGCTCCAGGTCTGCACCACTTTATAGTGTAGATTCAAAACCTTTAATCCAATATACAAACAAGGAAGTCTCTGATACAGAGTCACTTATCTGAGGCATAATGGGATTCCTGATGAGAGTGCACCACCTTACATCAAAAAGGGTGGGAAAGGCTTAGTCTTAAAACTCTGCCTGATTACAGCCTGCCCCCCCCGACATTAATATAATCATACCCATCGCAAGTAAGAAGGGCATCTAATATCATCACCTGGGAGACGTGCTTCCACATGGGCAGCAACATCTTTAACAAAGTGAGCATAATATATTTTATCTGCCCAACAATATATAAACTAAGTTATTAAGTATAGCATTTTGCCATGCACGAAGTTCTCCCCATCATGACACATAAGAACTCACACTGATGACCTTGACATGAAAACTACACTAAAATTCCCAACTATCTATTCTTCATTCTTTCCCTCACATGCATTATCAAGATACAGCCTGTGGTCTTCCTAGGCAGCTCATCATTAAATAAGAGAGCCAGGGACTTTTGCTGTGGGAGCTCTTTGGATAAAGAGTAAGTCAACGTTTCCGACCAGGAAAATATAGGGTCTTCTCCTCTTTGTCCTTCTTTATTTTCCCCGCCTTTTCCTTCTCCTTCTCCTTCTCCTCCTCTTCTTTTCCCTTCTCTTCCTCCTCCTCCTCCTCCTGCTCTTCTTCTCTTCATTCCTCCTTCTTCCCCACAGAGATAATTTTCTCACTAAAAGATTTACACCCTTCTTGAATTCTTTGCTTGTCTGCTTTTCTGTATGGTGACACCATAAAGCAGTGCCTGCAGGCTGAATTGGTATGTGTAAGGTGTAAGGAAAGGCCATTCTGGAAATTATCATTGCTATGTTTATGTTTGTTAGCTTGGTTGTTTTATTTTTTTTAGGTCAGAAATAATTTGAATGGTAAAAATAATGCCAAGAAGGTTTGGCATCAGGAACAATATGGTTTTTAAAAAAGATAGCAAACAATAATTTAAATTTTAGCATATTCTTATAATCCTGCTTCCGTTCCTCACTGACCAAAAGAGAATAATATTTAACAAATGGACCTGACGATCTTGACTAAAATATATAGAATTCTTTTTTTTTTCTAAACAACTCCATTTCATTCAGGGAGGCGAGCACAGTGCAAATTTACTAATAAAGTAAGGGGTAAATAGGCCAGGCTCTCAGTACAGGGTAGACCATCCTGGGCAGCATTCCCATGACAGGTTCTGTGGACTTGTAATGAGCTTTTCATAAAAAAATATATATATATAAAATAGTTCTGCTGTGAAAAAAAGCTGGTTAAAATTAAACAAAACAATTTTTTTTTAAAAATTTACAGCAAGACATAGTGCAGTCTTTAAGATGTAAATTGTAAGAAACACAGTTCCTAGACCTTATGTCATCATGGTTGAGTTCCATATTATTTTGCTGTAGGGAGTTTTGATTACTGATTTACTGGCCTTGTGTCACCTTGTGAGGCCCTTGTGTTTCAGGGGACACAGTTTAGGAAAAGTTTGTTTCAGTTTAAGAGGCAACATTGTGAATAAGTTAAAGTTTGTTTGCTGCACCTCCTTTTCCTTTTTCTGTTGTTTTCTTTTTATATTTTTGTGTAACCTTAATTATGCTGTCAGGAATGTTTTGTTGTCACGTTTATAATTATAGTGTTAGGAACTTTGCCATGTCACTTGGACACATCATAGTATTTGCATGTCACATGCAGTCAATGAAGAACCAGGACTGAATCAGTCTGGTCTGCATCACTGTCTCCAGTGGTCGCCATTGCCTCAAGCTGTGTTGGATGACTTCCTGGTTGATAATATTTCCTTAATATTCCTGGGGAAGCATAGCACTACTTTTCTCATACCTATATTAATGTTTCAAGAACCCCATACCAATTAGCTTTTGCTAAAATAAAGCTGCATAACAAATAACCTACAAATCTAAGAGGCATACAGAGCTTTATGTTTTTGCTCATGCATCTGATTGTAGCTGGGGATCAGCGAGGCAGCTTGCTGATCTTGGCTGGGCTCACTCCTCCCATGTGTGGAGGTTAGCTGGGTGTTCATTTCTCTAAGCTGCTTTGACAGGTGCAAGGAAACTCATTATACTCCATGCTCTTCTTCTCCAGCAGGCTGGCCTGGGCATGTTCTCAGGGTAGTGACAGAGGCACAAGATAAACAAGCAGAGACAAGAAAACTTTTTGAAGTTTCAGCTCAGAGCTGGCTCACTGCTACTTTTCCCTCAACCTATTGGCCAAAGCAAGTTCAAAATCAAGTAGCAGAGCAGGTCCTCCCGCCCCCAGGAGCAGGCACTACGAAGTGACATAGCAAAAGTATTTAGAGAAGGGAGACATGAAGCCGTATAGTCAAAAGATGCAGTTTCCCACATCTCTGTCCCAGACACATTGGGAGTTGAGTGAGGGCAAACTAGAGCCTTGGTGTTTGACTTTCTTACTCTCCTTCCTCGACCTCAATTTAGTACATTCATCGGGACCCTAGGGAGCCGGCTCCCTCCCCTCCCCTTCCTCTCACCATGTCTATGGGATCTCTGATCCACATGATTGTATAATCAGGCCCACCAAGTCAGCCTCTTCAGTCATGAAAGAGTAAAATAACATAACTTAGGAGATGTCTATTTTTGACCTCTGGCTCCCATGATTAAATTGTTACTAGAGAAACTAAGAAATTTAAGTTTGAATCTCAGACCTGACTGTTGGATTCTGCTTAAGGCAGTGCACTTGCTCTTCTTCCCTGGAGAACTAAGCCTTAAGCTTAGCTTTGAAAAATCTAAGGCTGCCAGTGAACATGATTTAATGGAGAAATAAAAATAAATCAGTTTAATATTTACAAAATACACTTCCATTACATTTTATCTCTAATTTCAGGTACATATTTTATCTCAGGCAGTGAATTTTATTGCTTGATTTCATAGTTTATTCCAAGGATATTTATGTTTTGATACAGGACGCATGCTATTTCGCCTGTCTGGGCTTCCATTCCCTTATCTATAAAATAAAAGGTATTGCAATTGAAAAGTATGAGCTTGAGAAAGTTACTTAACTTTTCTAGGTTTTAGTTATCTCATCTGTAAAATAAAGGCGATCAGAAATCCCTTGCAACCCAATACCTTGTTATTCTTAGAATTCCAAAAACCCTCAAGACCTAAACTCACACAGCAGCAGAAGTGGGATAATTTTAATACTGGACAAATGAAAAGGTGGCTATTTGGAAACAAAGTCTCCATTCAGTACAGATTTGGAGAATGTTGATTTTCTAAGGAAGCAAGCTAAGTATCCCTAACTAATTTGCACTTATATCAACTAAGTGGTTAAAAGAAGATTGAGAGTCTATTTAAGGTAGAAGTAAAGTTGATGGAGAGCATAGGAAATAGCAATAGAGGTGACAAAAAGTTATTTATCAATAATGCTGTAATTTATTATACTTCAATATTTCAGGCACTATACCTTTATTTCTCCACTAATATTCATAAATACTCTGGGTGTCTATCACTTGAAGTAAAAACATCTCATGACACACTGGCTTCACCAGAGATATTAAGAATATTACCAATAATTTTATAAATATATTTATGATGTAAATAAAATTACTAAATATGAACAATTTGTGAATATTTTGAAGCGTGACTCCTGTAACTATTAATAGATATAAATAATTAATAGTGCTTTGACCTAAGTCAGTTTCTTTAACAGAATAATACTAACCATAGTAAAAGAGTTTTATATTTTGATATTGCATAAGGATAAATAAAAGACTATCTGGAATAAAGATAAGAATTTTTAAAGTATGGGTCTAACAGAAACAGAAATAATTGAGATGAAAGTGAACCTTCTATAACTTTCTCTAATGGGCCTCCAGAGATGGTGGATTATAAATAATGGGGACACTTCTTGAACATACTGTAACTTCTTAAAGTTATATACTGTTTCTTCCTAAAGGTTAAAAAATAAAACCTTGCCCAGCAGAGTTTCCTTCTGGGGCAGTAGCCAATGGGAGAGGACTTTGAGTTCTTTGGCGCATGTGGTATGGTTTTCCCCTCTGACCCGAGAATCATGCCCTCCAGGAACAACTATAGATAAGACTGGTCTGAACCAGGACTCAACTCGACTACTTAATTATATTAACAATGTAGGAAATGTCTACCTCATTACCCCACTCTTTTCTCTTGTCTTTTCTTCTCTAGCCTCCCCCCCACACACACACACACATACAATGTGAGCTCATAGGCTAAAACAACCATATAATATATGCTGTGTAGAGAGCTGATATTGGAATGAAATTTACAATAGCTTTGATAATGTGCTGTGGGATACAAGGGAAGAACTTCACAACATCTAACAACTCAAAATTGCTTTTAAAAATAGAAAAAAAAATAGGAAATGTAAGTTATAAAATATATAATTGTTGAAACAGAAGCTACAAATATTTTCGGCAAATCATCAGATGAAAACAGTTGACCAAGGAGTTAGCATATTGAGCAACACATCGAAGAATTCTCCCAGAAAACACCAGGTAATATTAAATAGAAAATTAAAAGATACCACTGATAGCAATAATAAAGACTAAATATAGCAACCCCAGAAGAAGAAAAAATGGAAAAGACAAAGTAACTAAAGAAATGATGAAAATAATCTTTATAAAAATTAAAGATGATAGACTCTGATTGAAAGAGTTCATAGAGAAACAGGAGAAATGTCAAACAAGAAAGCAAAGGAAAACTCCAGACCTGTGCACTTTAGAGTGACACTGAAGAAAATTAAAGATAATTCTAATGGTCTCAAGAGAACAGATAAAATACAAAAAAATTATAATCAGCAGGAGCATTGTAAGTAATGAATCCTTTTAAGATATTGAATGAATTGGGGGTGAGGGGAGTGCTATTAAAGAAAGGTGATAAAGGTACAAACTTCCAGTTATAAAAAAATAAGTTCTAGGGATCTAATGTACAACATGATGACTACAGCTAACACTACTGTACTATTGTTAAGATGATAAATTCTAAGAGTTTTAGTCATAGGAGAATTTTTTCCTTTATTCTCTCTCTCGTTTTTATTGCATCTGTATGAGAGGTTGGGTATTAACTGAACCTATTGTGTAATCATTTCCCAGTATATGTAAATCAAACCATCATGCTGTATGCCTCAAACTAATATGTGTCAGTTATTTCTCAATAAAAATGGGGAAAAAAGATATCAAGTGAAAATAATCTTGTACGGAGAATTTTATACCTAGCCAAATTGTCATTCAAATGTGAGGACATAATAACCTTAGCAATTGTGATAGGACAGAATTCTAGATACCCTTCAAGATCCCAGGCTTGTATGTGCACACCCACATAATGAACTGGAATATAAATATGATGAATTTTACTCCTGTGATGAAGTTATGTTGGTTGGCACACTTGACCTGGAGAAAAAGAGATTACTCAAGTGGGCGTTGTCTAATCATATGAACCTTTTAAGTTGAGATCTAGAGATCAGAGACAGGGAGAGATTTCAAACAGCAGAAATATTCTCCTCCTGAAGCACCTTCAGGAGCAGCTTCAGGAGAATGTCATCAAGGACATTCTCCTTGAAGGAGCCACTGCCAAGTGTTGGAGAGGATGACAACAGGGAATGGCAGGCAGCCCCTGGGAGCTGAGAATGACCCCCTTGGACAACAGCCAACAAGAACTAGATTGGGGTAGTCAACCTTTTTAATACTTACCGCCCACTTTTATATCTCTGTTAGTAGTAAAATTTTCTAACCACCCACCGGTTCCACAGTAATGGTGATTTATAAAGTAGTGAAGTAACTTTACTTGATAAAATTTATAAAGCAGAGTTACAGCAAGTTAAAGCATATAATAATAATTACTTACCAAGTACTTTATGTCGGATTTTTGCTAAGTTTGGCAGAATAAGTCTTTATAAAACAACTTACTATAGTTAAATTATATTTTTATTTATACTTTGGTTGCTCTGCTACCACCCACCATGAAAATTGGAACGCCCACTAGTGGGCAGTAGGGACCAGGTTGACTACCACTGAACTAGATTCTGCCAATAACCTGGAAATGGGTTTTTCTCCAGAACCTCCAGATAAGGAACCAGCCCAACTAACATCAACCATAAGAGATCCTGAGCAGAAGACTCAGGTCTCCGTGCAAAGCCCTGACCCACTAAAACTCTGAGACAATTAATTTGTGTTGTTTTAAGAACTAACTTTACAGTAAATTGTTACACAGCAATAAAAACAAATATGGATGCATTGCCACATAAATCCTCTATTGAAAATAACTAGAGCTTTCAAATAAGAAAAGAAATCCAGGAAATACTTCAAGATTAGGACAAATCAAGAACAAAAAAAAGCACTTTTCTTTCATTAACAAACATGTTTGAAAGTTCCTAAATAAAATATTAGGTAATTAATTCTAGCCATATCATATTTTTGTCATGATTTAGTACACTTTTAAAACATAATGAATTACCCCCAAAATTACTGGTGTAAAAAGAAACAACGATTTTATTTTGCTCCAGACTTTAGGGGTCAAGAACTTGGAGAGGACAGACTGCAACAGTTCTCACTCAGGGTCTCTTCCCATTGCAAGTAGATGTTAGCTGGCACTGTAGTCTTCCACTCTGCTTAGTAGTTAAAGACTGTGAACTTCAGCTTGGCCATGTATTAAGAAGACTCATAGGAATTTAAAATGGCTTCTCTGTAGTCTGATTAAAGTCTTTCAGACTTGGGACTCCAAAATCCCATTTACCTGTCCAAGGTGAGAAATGACTTTATTGTTCTAGCCACAGCTGTGCCTTTCCACCAGAAAAAGGTTGGGAACCACAGAGCAACAGAGTCTGCAACTTCACCTGATAGCAAAAGCAAATGGAGACCAGCCTTGAAAATCCCTGATAGCTTAGTCATCAGGAGTTAAGCAAAGCTGAATTTAGCTTACTTTGCAATACTAACTCGACCTGGGTCATTTCTTGCCTATGTCACTGGAAATAATAAGCTAAACTTGAACTGTTCCTCAGGTCGATATGAGGCAAACACCGAAAATTCTACTGTAACCAATCACTGTACAGAACAAATGATCACTGCTTTCTCACTCCACCAACTGCTTCATCACAATATGCCCTCGAGCCTCATTCCATGTTTTGAGCATTTCTGGTTTGCAAACTGTCTTTTCGATGTAGGCACAATACAGCTTTAGTTATTACTACTTCAATGATTTATTGGTTTATTCTGGTTATTTATGGACCTTTGACAAAAAAAATTTCACACCTATTTTTATTTACTACCAATTGCATCAGCTGTATGCTAAGTGTTATGTTACAATATTAACTATGAAGATAAATAAGATAATATTTCTTCCCTAGCAGAGTTCCTAGCCACAGGGCAGAGACAGTGTGTAAAGAGCTAATCACAATTTTACATAAATCGTCCTAAAATAATGGCATGAGCAAAGCATTGTGAGAACACAGAGAAAGCTGAACTGAAAGTCCTTAGGAAACAGCTGCACCTTAAGCCTCAAGATTATACTCCTGCTAAAACAGGACTATTTCATTGACAAAAGACAGTATAATTTAGAAAGAGTATTGTGGTATATTCTGACCATGGGACAGAAACTGTCAGCACCCTTTACCTGAAAGGAAAATAGTTTCTTGACAATTCATGATGTTTGCCCTAGTATCACATGAGGAAAATCAACCAGTTTTTGGTATTCTTGTTTTTTGTTTGCTTGTTTGTTACTTTTTTGTTATGGTTTGGTTTTATTAATTGAAAGGTTGCTTTAGAAAAGACGATCAAAACCACAGTGATATATCACCTCACACCTGTTAGAATGGCTTGTTATCAACAAGACAGGTAACAACAAGTGTTGGAGAGGCTGTAGAGAGACAGGAGCCCTCACTCACTGCTGGTGGGAATGTAAACTGGCACAGCCACTGTGAAAAACAGTATGGAGGCTCCTCAAAAAATTAAGAACAGAGTTCCCACATGACCCAGCAATCCTTCTACTGGATAGCTACCCCCCCCCCAATTTCAAAGCATTTATTCCTAAAGATACATGGATCCCTATGTTTATTGCAGCATTATTCACAGTAGCGAAGACATGGAAACAACCTAAGTTTTTCAGTGGATGATTGGATAAAGATATGACACATATGTACAGTGGAATAAGATTCAGCCATAAGAAAAGATGAAATACTGCTGTTTGAAGCAACCTGGATGGATCTTGAAGAGTTATCATGCTAAGTGAAGTAAGTCAAACAGAAAAGGACAAGAACCATATGATTTCATGTATACATGGGATAGAAAACATAAAGCAAAAAATGAACAAACGGACAAACTCATGGACACAGACAATAGTATGAAGGTTACCAGAGGGGAAGGGAGGGGGAGAATGACGAAGAGGGCGAAGGGGGTCAAACAAGTGGTGACCAGGGAAGACTAGACTTTGGGTGATGAGCACACAATGCAATATACAGATGATGTATTATAGAATTGTACACTTGACAATGTAATCTCATTAACCAATTTCACCCCAATACATTTAATTAAAAATACTTCATTTCCCTCAGATTATTTAGTTAAAATTGCATATAATTTTCTCTTCAAAAATTAAATGTGTTTCTTTTAAAACTTAGAAGTTCTTTTGACTATTATTTGTGGTTGCCCTATGTGTGAGATGTTGATGACACGCTGTGGAACATGTCAAGATGAAAAAAATAATCAGTTTGTGGCCTTATGAAGCTTCTATCCTAGTAAGAGAGACTGTTGTGCAAAAATAGTATTAGGTGAAATGAAATGAATGCCATCAAAATGTTATGGCCACTGTGCTCTGAGTTTTAATCTGCATGCTGATTGTTTTCTGTTGCTGCCTGTCATAGCTTACCAACATAGTGTAATGTCAGGTTTAGATTTTCAGTGTTTTTATAACTTCATCCTCAGAATAGAATTTCATAGCTGCAAGTGACTGCAGATGAGGACACAAAGTGTCAAAGAAGTTTCTCTGTCTGTGGTCAGTCACGTGGCTAAGCCACAGGGTTCTGACACAATGTTTTACAGTGTTGACTTTCTCAACCAGGGACAGCGAGCCTACAGCCTGTTGCTGAAGTTGGCTCACAGCTATGTCCCAATACTATTTTTAGGTACTTCAGAATTTCAAAATAGTTTCTTTGCTTTGTTTCTGGCAGGACTTGCATTCTTAAGTTATATATGTGAATCATTTGAGCATCTTACAATGGTGAGCCCCTAAGGGCATCCGAGTCTGAAGTTCCCGTGAAATGCTTGACATGTGCTTCCCAGAGCTTGTTAGGTTCCATTTAGCTCCTGGGTCTTCGCCTTTACAGCTTCCATTTCTCAGGACAAACATTCCCATCCGATCTTTTCTTAACTGAGTATTATTTACAGCAAGACTCTGCTAAAGAACCACCTCCCCAGGAAATCGGATCTGTCTGGCTTTGCCGTGTCTTTTACTTGTAAGCAATGCTCCTGCAATTACCTCTAACAAAGCACGTCACCCCTAGTTGTTATCATCTGTTTACTTCCAAACAAACTGAGGGCCGGTATTATCTATTCATCTTGGAGTCTCTAGTACACTTTAACATCTCTGACACACTGACCGTCTTCCATAAATGTTAACTGAAGAATGTTATTTTGTCATATTGTGTAAAGATGGTAGAAATGGCACGAGAGTTTCATGTTTGTTCATACTGTCTTGGAAAAAAAATATTGCTGTTTGCAGCAACAGCATAAAATATTCCAGCATAAGCACTTCCTTTGGAGTTGTGATTTAACATTGTATGCTTTTTCAGTCTGTAATATGTTAAAATCCTCTAGGGAAATAATTATAATCTTAAGGTACATAGTCAACATGACATTGAAAATGGGGGAATGGTAAAAAGAAATTGACTACCTAACTTTTTTTTCTAGAAGTATGGCTTAATAATGTTGAATCTAGACCAAATGGAAATAAAATAGACAGAAGCAGCAGAAGAAAATCAATAAACTTTAGAGGGAAGCCTTCTGCGGTAAAGGCTCCTTTGAGCTGTAAGAATCTGACTGATGATTTTGCCAACTGAAGATTCTGCAAAGGGAGGCAGCTCCTACTGGGAAGTTCACTTGGATTTGGGGTACATCACCCCCCAGTCACATCCAGCTATTAGCTTCTTTCAGGGTTCTTCTCCCTAATGAATTTCCAATTCAAGGAGCTGTTGTGTCCTCTCTAGCCTGCTATTTCCCTTTGGAGGTGGTTCAACTCCAACTCCGTTACCGAAAGGTAGGTAGGGTAAATAAAGCTTTACTTATCATGTGGAAATGGTATATTCAAGAACGTAACAGGCCTGGCTCCATTATAGGAAAAACTGGCAGTAATCTCATTGGGAGGGACTTTATCCCCCACTCTGCTGCTTGAAGCACAGTCACCGGGATTTCTCAATTCAATGAAATTCCCCTGAATGCTTAGGACTTGTAACTTGACCAAGCTGAAATCTGATGGTTTCTATCGAATCACAGCCACATTTCAACCTCAGTCTCAGCTCTGCAGGATCAAAAATGGGCGTGGTTACTTCACTCTGTTGCAGGACCCAAGACATTTTTCATAACTCTGTCCGATATTCCCCTCAACGCACCTTGTTATACTTCTGTCCACTCTTGACTTTCGTCAATGACCTCGCACTTGTTTGGGCTGGCACTTCCAAAACTACAGAATGACAGAGTGAAGATAGTTCTCTTTGGGATCATGAGCTTTACAAATAAAATCATACTTAATGGTGATACTTGTCTGAGTCACACATGAAGGCTTTTCCATCCGGATGCTATTTTCGCTGCCTGAGTCACCACTGTCTCAGACACAGCAACACATTCGCCCTCTGAGACTTGGCACAGATGTAAGGATACTTAGCTTTTGATTCATAGGGTACCACTACCAAACTGTGACTCCTACCAATGTTGATCCATTTGTTTCAGAGTAGGGAGTGGCCGTGTCCTGCAGGACATTGTTCTTTCTGTTTCTAGAAGACTGACTTTATTAGACCTTTAAGCCTTTCAGGACTATTAGTAATACAGTAAAACATGCTATACATGTTTTTATGTTACAATATTATTTTTCCAGTACAATTACCCAACACTAGCCACTTTACTGTATCCCTTCAAACTAATCTATATCTTTTTTTTTTTTTTTTTTACTTTTTGAATCATTTGCTTTTGGAAATGATGTACCTTTTATTATAATGGCCACTCAACAATGAGTAATTGTCACAGTATTTAATAGAATTTCCACCCACCATCCACAGACACCTGGTGTTTGTGTGTTTGAATAGCTAGCTCCTCAGAGATAATCTCAAAATGATTTCTGACTCTCTCACATCTCCTTCTTGTCCACAAACCTTAATAGGTAGTTGGGTTCCTAGACGTAACTGTCTCCTCTGAGTAACTTCCTGAATAATAATGATCAGGATAGAAAGGGTGGAAGAGTATGTAGACTTATTTAAGTATGGAAAATATGGGTGAAAGTTAGGCATTCCTAGACCACAAGAAGTAACTTTTGAATGTCAGTAGTTTAAAAATAATCTTGAAACTTAGTGTTCTTTGGGAAAATATAATATAAATTATTTGAAATCATTTTTAAAATTTGTATGCTTAACTAAGCACTTAGTCATTGGTGGGATGTGTGCACTCATTGCGCACTGAAACTTTGGAAGCAGACTGGGTACTGCCACCCTCATCTCCTGCTTCATATTGATGACACTAGTCCTTCTTCTTATCATCTCTGCCTAGGAAACTCTACAGTTTCAAAAGGCACATGCCACTCAACTGGATTTAACAATCTAAAATCGAAACTGAAATTCCTTGAGCTAGTAGTTCAAATAGTATCTGACAGCTATCAGAAATCAGTGTTTACACTGAAAAATCTAAACATCCTCTTCAGCACCCCTGTGGGTTTGCAGCGTGGGCCAGGGCACAGGACCCACAGCCGGGAGCACAGCCCCTCCTGGTTGGCAGGGCTCTTTCAACTCTTAAATGCTCGAATTCTATGTTGAGAGAAGATTCTTATATAAGAAAGCAGTCTGTTCTTACAACAAGCAGATTTAAGGACAGCATTACATTCTGAATCCTGCATTCTTCATAATGAAAAATATTGAAATGCAACATATAAAGGAGCAAATAATTTGAAGTTGGGCACCTATGGATTCTGCATCCACTACTTTCTATCTCGGGACCAGCAAGTCATGTAAATTCTCTAAGCCTCACTGTCTTTTCAGTAAAATTAAAATAATGTTATACACACTTCACTGCAGCACTGTGATGATTAAATGAAATAATGTGGTCAACTCAATGCCAAATACATTCTAAGTTCTCAGTAAGTGTTAACTATTAAATTAAAAATTTTAACCATCAGCTATGTCTGAAGAAATTTTTCAGGGTGTTGAGTTTTTAATTAACAATCAAGTAGAACACTAAATTAAACGAGGAGACTGAGACTGAAAAAGAAAGATTTATAAGCCTACTTAATTAAATGTGGATCATTTTCTGAGTACATTCTATCTTGTTTGAGAGCATATCAACTTGAAAAAATAAAGATGCATTAATTTATATTTATTTCTTGAAAGTATAAGCCCAAAACAAACTCTGTTTTCTAGCTTGTCCAGAGATTTAAGGGATGGCACAGCCCTAGGATATTATTGACAGCATCGATAACTTGTTTCTTTAAATATCTTTAAAAATCATATTTACACTAATTACCTGGTTGTACATGAGGTTTATTTCGTAAAAATTTGTATTTAGTAGAGCACTTTATTCATCAGTATGAGGAGTAAAAGATAGAATCTTTTGAATCATTTTTCCCCCATTTAAGCTGACAGCCAGTTTCTTACACTTTCCAGTCTTGCTTGTCAAACATTTTCCCTCAGTATGAGCTAAATACATCTTGGAAACTCTGGCGTTTCTCATTTCCCTTCTGAAAGCAGAGTGGAACTTGGAGAGAGGGAGGAGGAAGGTGTAGGGTGGGGGTGGGGAAAATCACCCTCTACAAGTATTACTGATACATACTGGGGTAAAAAAGAAAGTTGTTCTTCTGCTATCTCATTCTTATCAGTTTGTAAATCACTTGTGATTGTTCTGCTTGGTCGGCGAATTGATTTAAATGGAAACTTAAAAAAAATTATTGAGTCAAATAATTTCCAGATAGGCTTCAAATATGACTGGAGCCCAGTTACTGGATCCCGTTTGAGGGTCTTCGCAGCTGTGAGACAGGAGTTTGCTCCAGTACTCAAGCACGTGACCTTTACTGAGGTATACTGTTACTAGAAACTCGGACTTCAGGGAATAGTGAAGGGCAAGAATCAGGAGCTGGAACAGAGCCAGGCAGCAGTGCAGTAGCTGTGTTAGGCAGCAGCACCCCTGCTGATCTGGTGGGGCAGGCATTGTACAGCTCTAGGGCAATGATCACCTCTGATTCAGCAGGCAGAAGACGCTCTGTAGGACTGAAATGAATCTGCACACTGAGGCACAGGCAGCCGGAGAACAATAGTAATGCACCAGTATAAACTAATATTCTTGGCATGAAATCATTAGCAGAATATCCAGGATAAAAGAAATCTACCCACTAACCTACAGAGAAAGCAACAGCATCCCAAAAGGAATAGAGAATCCTCTGAAATCTTGAAAAATTTATCTACATGTTTTCTGTGCAAAAAAAAAAAAAAAAAAAAAAAAAGATTTTTCTCCACCCCTGCTTTGTCAATGATTCTTTAAAGGAAGAGTTTTCCATCTCTGTTTCTACAATGCAAGAACATAGAAACAAAAATAATGACCCAGAAGAGCCATTGGCACAGAAAGATTGCCGTGCATGTTTGCAGAATATTTCATTGCTCGTAGAAGTGAAATTTGAGGATGGAGGAAAGAGAAGACAGAACTGAAAGGAAGGGGCTGGCCAAGAGGTAAGAGAGAGACAAGACAATATCATGAGATAGAGACTCAACATGGAGCAGTCTATCTATGTGGACCCTCCCTGGAATCCAATGTCTGTGTCCAGCTCACTTTGCAAAATTCTAGACTTTTGTATGCCCATCCATGTGTGGAAGTATGTGACGTGGAGATGAAGGCATGAGAGGAGAACTCTACTCCTGACCCAAGTGGAAATAAACAGAACCATTTGGGCATTTCTTTTTGAGCCTGAGCAATGGTAAATCACTGCCAGTGTTAAAATCTTCATATGAGCTCATTGGTTTCAAGCAATATGATGAGTTCTAGGAAATTCTGAAAAAAATATTCAAAAAAATCTTTCAAATGAAGACTACAATTTTAAAAAATAGCAATCATATAAATAAATGGGATCTAAAGAAATTGATGAAAATTCTCTGAAGCCAAAATGAAGCAAGAACACAAGTCCAAGAGGTAATTGAATCCTGAAGCTGCCCAGCGACCCAGAAAAACAGACCTCTGGTAGCTTAGATTCTTGGTTTTTAATGGTTTTAGAGCCATTGTATTGTGAGGAATAAGACTGAAGGCCCTTGTGTAAAACCCTAAATCTGAAAGAGATGAAATAGAAGGCCTCTCTAAGACTGATTTTAGCTAAAAGGAGAAGCTATAGTTTTCTCCTAATATAGTTTTTTCCATAAGTCTATTTTGTAATAGTCTTATAGCTTTTTGGAACATAGAGAGTCTAGGTAAATTCTTTTTTGGTAAAACATTTTCACATCAACCTCAACAAATTCCCTCAGAATTTTACCAAATATATGTTCAGAATCAAAGATCATGAAACACCTAAATAAAAAAAGGACTTGTGGTGACAGACAGGGGGCTAACAGCAAAAAGAGACAAATATTGGAGTTATTAGAATGTAAAATGAGTATGTCTAATAAATTTATATAAATAAAATACGGAATAAAAAACATGAGTTAGGATCAAGCACCTATCAAAGATGATCAGTCATAATTTTAAAAAGCAAAATTGAACTTCTAGAAATAAAAAATGTAGCTAGTGAAATTAAAGAAAGCTAAGTTAACATAAGAAGAGTTTAATAGAGAATTACAAGTCAGAAGATATAAATTAAGAAGTCATACAATTGTGACTCACAGAGACAAACTGATGGAAAGTGCAAAAGAGAGATTGAGAAACATGGAAGACAGAATAAGCCAATCCAACACATATTTAAACAAAGTTCTGGAAAAAAGAAGAGATTGAAGAGGTAATATTTAAACAGGTAATGGATGAGAATTTCATGGAAACTAATGAACCCATTTTGATGTACACCAATGAATCACAAAATAATTTATTATATATAGGTACAAAAAATTTCTTAAACACACAGATGTAATTTCTGCATCAGATATTCAGCAGGCCCCATTGTATTATATCTGTTGTGTTGACCAGTAGTCCCTTCACCCACTCTCCTTTAAATTCCTAGCTTATTATTATTATTTTTATATAACATGCAATTGTCTCCTCAGCCTGTTCTAAATATATGAAAAGAAAAACTGCAGAACACCAAAAAAAAAAAAAAAAAACAAAACAACAACAACAGGTATTTTGAAAAAGCAGAGAGACAAAACAGATTATGAACAAAAATATGGCAACTAAACTAACATGTGACTTCCCATCAGACTTCTGATGGACTTCAGAAGGCATTAGAATAATATCTTCTACATGCAGAAAGTTTCTTTCAACCTAGAATCATACTCAAAAAAGATGTCTTTCAAAGAAAGCCAAATTAAAGATATTTTCATGTAATAAGTGGCCTACCAAAACAGATTCTTCCTGAAGAATCAATTGAAAAATTTACTTTCAGAAAAGAAAAAAGATGGAAGAAGGAAAGTCTGAGATGTATAGAGTCATGGGACTCAAAAAGAGATAACTGGAGAGGGCTTACAGGAGGCTTCAATAATCAGTGTAATGTTGTGTTTCATTATATTTATTATATATTACGTATTTTACATATGTTCTTTAATGTACCAACTGCATTATAATTTTACTTTATTTTATTTTTATTATCCAGAAGAAGACACACACACACACACACACACACACACACACACACACACACATATATATATATATATATATATATATATATATAATTATTCTTACATGACAAGGCATTTTGTAAAAACCAATGGGAAAAGCTTATTGGAAAATTGTACATCCATTTGGAAAAACAACATAAAATATATAAAATATCAATATCAATATGACATAATACAAACATACATGAAATTCCAAATAGATTTGATCTACAAAGTTCTTAAAGAAGATACAGGAGAATATTTGTATAATTTTAATGTGAAACAGATAAATTTGAGTATGCACTACAGCTTTTGTGACAAGAGGCACCATGAACAAAATTAAAAGATATATAACAAACAAGACAAATATTACATATAACAGAAGTTACTAATTGTCACTATAAAGAGTCTTTATAGATTGGGGAGGGAGAAAGCAAAATAAACAGGTATGCAACTCACAAGTAAAAGAAGTACAGAAGGCAAATATACATGTCAATCATGCTAGTGATTAAAAAAATATAAAATAAAATGAGATGGTTTAATCAGCTGTCAAATTAGCAAAGATTAAAAATTATCTTCAATGCCCAATGGTGTTGTTATGAGAAAATAGCCTTTAAAGTATTATTTAGATTAAAAATTTTAAAATACTTTTGGAAGGTACTCTATCATTTGCATCAAAATTTTATATGTATGTATACCTTGTAAAAGCAACTTGATGTCTTTGAATTTATTATAAGAGAGTAGTGATTGGATACACGGACAAAGATGCATTTCTATTGTAACATTTATACTAACAGAATTTATAACCAACCTAGATTTCCATTAATAGATCGCTTTATTTTTTTATTTCATTTTATTGTGTTTTTTATTAAATTTATTGATATGACATTGGTTAATAAAATTATGTAGGTTTCAGATGTACAATTCTACAATATAACATCTGCATATTGCATTGTGTGTTCCCCACCCCAAGTCAAGTCTCCTTCCATCACCATTTGTCCCCCCTTTAGCCTCTTCTACCTTTCCCCACCCCTTTCCCTCAGGTAATCAATATACTGTTGTCTCTGTCTATGTGCTTTTGTTGTTGTTTTTGTTTTGCTTGATCCCTTTACCCTTTTCAGTCAGCTCCCCAAACTCCTCCCTTGTAAGTACATTATAATTTTAAAAATAGATGAAAATCACTATATGGTTTTTTTAGGGAAAATATACTGTTGCATAAGAGAAAGAGGAGCATATTACTGTGAAAATCAAATTTTTGGAAAAATAATTTATAAGAAGAGGGAAAAAAACATTTAGACAACTACTTGGCTTCTGAAAAAGGATTCTTGTGGTATTTGTTCCTGAGTTATATGAGCATCAATAATATGTATAGAACAGGCAGAGAAGGAAATAATTTAATATTATAGAAAAATAAGCTAGGAATTAAAAGGAGCCAGGTGGAAGCACCACTGGTGAACACAATGACAATAACACAATAGGCCATGCTGAAGGCTTGATGCATAAAATTACATCTGTGCATTGAAGAAAAATTTCAGTGTTCTCTTAGAATAAGGAACAAAATAAGGTGAAAAAGATGATAAAAGGACAATAGAAATGAAAACTAGAAACCAGAGACACAATTTTGAAAGTACATGTAGTGCTAAGGAAGGAAGCAAACAGTGCCTCCTAATTGTAGAACCTGGGCTGATACATAGATGTCATGTCACTTCCTAGTATACTTACTAACTGGTCAGCATTATTTCTCCCATTACATAAGAGGAGATTAGGAGATGAAGCTTCAAACAGTGGCTTACCAAAGATCAACAGTTGGAATTTGAACCCAAGGTTTTTTTTATTCAAATGTTTGAACAGTTATCTTTCACAATGATATCAACAAAGTTAAAATTCAAGTTGCTTTGGATAAAAAAAGAGTCATTTTGTATTCAGGACAGACAAAATATCAATAAAAATAATATTAAAACTTCATACTTCAAATAATATAGCATGGAAATAGTATATATATGTATGTATGTTTGTATCATATAGATTAAAGGAGAAGATAAGGACATCAATATAATTTATGAGTCTCTAAAATTTATGCAGATCTCTAAAATCAAACAACTATCGAATTCAATAGTTGAGCTGCAAAAGCATAAAACCGCATGCATCATTTAATCTTAAATTTACCCTAAAGGCATTTAATAACCTTAAAACTCTTCTATAATAAAATGACTCATAAAATGAAAATATAGTTATTTCTTTTATCTGAGGAAGAGTTTTTTAGATTTTTATTCATTTTTTAGAAAAAGAGGAGAGAAAGCAAGAAAGAGAGACATAGAGAAGGGGGGAGGAGCAGGAAGCATCAACTCCCATATGTGCCTTGCAGGCAAGCCCTGGGTTTTGAACTGGCGACCTCAGCGTTCCAGGTCGACGTTTTATCCACTGCATGCCCAGGTAAGGCTAATGAAAAATATTTTTTCAACCAACAGCCAAAGCCAAAATTACACTTAAAGGTTAAAATACCAGAATAATTTATATAAATAAAAATGTTAATGTTTGTTCAAAATCTTAAATCTCTGAAAGTTCTTCACCAATTGCTTTGAAATTTTGAAACAAGGTTGCATTTGAATACACACGCGTTTTTACATGCCTATTATTATATAGATGTTACACCTGTGAAACAAATAGCCCTGAATCCACCAGCTGCAATGTTAACTGCTTTCTTCACATTATGTCAAAATGACGTGTTTGCAAAAACACTGTTGTATTTGGAAGTGTCTACGTATTACATATGGAATGCGAGTAGGAAGTCATTTGAATGATGCAAATGAGGAGAGCGAGTCGACGGAAAACCTGGCATATTCAAAGAAACTATGATAGGCAAACTGTACATCATGCATCCCAATCAAGATGAATGCTTCTTACTTCGCATGCTGTTGGTAAATGTGCCCAGTCCAAAGTCTTTCCAGCAATTGAGAATTGTCAATGGCATTACACATGCCACTTTCCGCAGTGCATGTCAAGATCTGAATTTATTGGAGAACGACCAACACTGCGATATATGCATTAATGACACATGCAACACATCACATCCAAATCAAATTTGTGCATTATTTGCAATCATGTTAATCGCCTGCTGTATTTTATCTCCAACAGAGTTATGGGAGAAATATAAGTTGCACATGGCTGAAGATATTTTCCATTGAATACACAAGGAAAATTCAAATATGAACATAGATTTCACAGCAGAAATCTACAATGAAGCATTGATAATGATTGAAGATTTGTGCTTAGAAATCGCGAACGAAGTCCTCAATCAATTAGGAATGCCATCACTGAATCGATCTGCTGCTGCTTCATTCAACGTAGAATTGTGTCGTGAACAAAATTATAACACAGGTGATCTTTTGTTGTATGTGCAATCAAATATTCCTAAGCTAATGCTTGAGCAAAAAGGCATTTATGATCAAATAATGCAAACTGTCAATAACAGGGTTGGAGAAATCTTCTTAGATGCTCCAGGAGGAACTGGTAAACCGTTCCTAGTTAGATTGATTCTGGCAGCAATTTGATCCAAAAATGACATAGCCTTAGCTCTTGTGTCATTCAGAATAGCTGCGACATTGCTACCAGGTGGAAGAGCTGCTCATTCCACTTTGAAATTGCCATTGATCATGCAATTCATTGAAACTCCTGCGTGCAACATTTCCAAAGCATCCAGCATGGGAAAAATATTGCAGAAATGCAAACTTATTGTTTGGGATGAATGCACGATGGTGCACAAAAAAATCACTCGAGGCTCTTGATCGATCGTTGCAAGATTTGTGTGGAAACATCAGACCATTTGAGAACACATTAATATTGCTTGCAAGAGATTTCTGGCAAACATTACCTGTAATTCCTCGATTGAAAGCAGCAGATGAAATAAATGCTTGTCTGAAATACTCTATCTTGTGGCAACATGCAAAGATGTTAAAATTAACCACAAATATGCTTGTCCAGCTGCAAAACGATCGATCAGGTGAGATATTCTCACATCAATTGCTAGAAATTGGGAATGGAAAGGTGCCAGTTGATCTGACCTCAGGATGAATTTCATTGTCTCATAACTTCTGCAATTTAGTGACATCAAAAAAAGAATTGGTTGAAAAAGTATTTCCAAATATTCAAACCAATTATAAGAATCACAATTGGCTGAGTGAATGAGCTATTCTTGCAGCCAAGGACAAAGACATCTATGAACTTAACAATATTATTCAGTCTAACATTCAAAGCTAGGCAGTCACATACAAGTCCGTCGACACTGTTGTGGAAGCAGATGAAGCGACTAATTATCCAACAGAACTTTTGAATTCACTCGATCTGCCAGGGATTCCACTTCATGTATTGCAATTGAAAATCAGTGTGCCAATTATCATGTTGCAAAATATCAACCAGCCAAAGCTTTGCAATGGCATATGGCTTGCAGTAAAAAAATTAATGAGCAACGTCGTAGAAGCAACAATCTTCACAGGACCTTTCAAAAGTGAAGATGTCCTCATTCCTCACATTCCTATGATTCCAACGGATATGCCATTTCAATTTATGAGACTGCAATTCCCAATTCGATTGATGTTTGCAATCCCCATCAACAAAGCTCAGGGCCAATCTTTAGAATTGTGTGGTTTAGATCTAGACACGGATTGCTCCTCACATGGACAATTACATGTTGTGTGTTCTAGAGTTGGCAAACCAGACAATCTCTATATCTGCACAGACAATGGAACAACAAAAAATATTGTATACCCTCTAGCATTGTGAAATTAAACATATTAGAAACATGCACTTTCTCTTTTCTTTCTTTTCCATTTAACCAGACTGAGCCACAGCAACGGGTGGCCGGGTACAGCTAGTTCCCAAAAAAATCCAGAAACAAGCTAGTGATGCCGCTTGGTACACTCTCCAGGGAGAAGAATGTCTTGATAAAACAGCAGTTATTTGATAGTGTTAGATAGGACAGACTGGCAGTTCTTACTCAATGCTATTCTTGCTAAATGTTAAAATGTGTCAGAGTAGTTTGGAGATGCAGCTATAAAGGGTATGAGCTTGACTGCAGCCCAACAGGACAAATGTAGCCAACTGCAAAGAAGAAATCAACATGCAATTAACCAACTAGTATATTTAAGCAAGGGCTCAGCCTCCCTTTGGATAGACAAAAATTTGGATGTGAATCCCCTTTCCTTTACATGCTGCAAATAAACAAAGCTACCTAAGGACAACCATGTCTCCTTCTTGAATAGAATACCCCAAGTGGTGAACCCCTGGAGTTCGGTAACAATTGAGCTATTGAGAAGCAGGACACATGGCATTATACAATCCCAGTATTATTAAACCCTCAAGCATATAACAGAAGCCTGAACCATATTAAAATTGCTGAGTTGAATATGGCGAGGCCTCCTAACAACCAAACTGTTGGCCTTTGCCGGTAACAGCCTGACATCAACCTGTTCACCCCAATGAAAACTTTATCATGTAAATTATCTTCAGTTAATTCTCGCAATACTTAGATGGTATGGTATGCTTGCCAACATTCTACACGTGGCAACTGCAGCTAAAAATGGACTTGTCCAGGATCGCACAGAAATGAAATGGTGAATCAATACTTGAACCCAAGTTTCTCTCTCACTCTCCAAAGCCCCGTGTTCCTAGTATCTACTTACTGCCTACCATGTGCCAGGGACTCCGCTCTAATCCTAAAAGCACCATAAAAAAGGATTATTCAACAAACAAGCACCCTGTTTTCTCTTCACTCTGTCGCATCACCAAGACATTTATATATCTGGTTTCTGAGAGGCTAATCATTGCCAATGCTGTACCACCTTCTGGAGAAGAAAGCAGGTGCACACCCCAACCAGCTTGAGAACAAACACATGCCGGGACAAACAAGTGCAAAGGAATTACTGGATAGAAAGAAGAACAGGAAGGTAACATGGTAGGTCTCCTTGAAGCGGAAATCTCTTGAGAGGGCCTTTGAAAGATTGGGCTTAACCTGTCAAATATTAACCAGAAAAAAAAAAAAAAAAGCTAGAGAGGCACATTTGAAAGGACAGAGAAGTAGGAGGTAGCAAAATGATGTGTTCTTTAGGGTAAATTACACTAATTTATAAACAGAGGTAAAACTTAGTGGATCAGCCAATGTAAAGCTTTTAAGAGAACACCCTAAGGAGTCAGTATTTGATTTTGTAGGCAATTACCTTAAGGTTCAGCTGTGACTGCCACCCAGTATGTCAAGTTGATGTCTGAGCTTTTCCTTTGCGAGTTAAAATGGCACATCAGCATCTGTTCTGTCTTTGTTCATTCTAAAAGCTGCCCAATAAAAGGTGTTTTACTGCTTAGTTTGAGACTTTTTTTGGTTGAAATTTAGGTGTAGACATGATTTGATACTGTTAATTTTAGGCCTGTCAAAACTTATCTTCAACCCATGAGTCTTAGATTTCCCAAACTAAGCATTTTATAAATGCAAACAAACGTAGATTTTAAAGGGGAGATCTATATTTTGGGGGTGAGACCAGCAAGAGGAGCAGCACAGCTTCCACCACAATTCCCGCAATTCACATGCCCGTAGTTAGCTCTTCATATGCGGATGAAAATACCTTTAAATACATGCACAACTATTTCCAACACTTCTTCTCTTTTCACTGTGTTTGAACAGAAAAGTTAACTTTGCAAAAGTAAGATTTTCCTTTGCCTGCACTATAACTTCATTTTTTTATTTCTGTTTCAAATAGAACAACATTGCCCACCCTCCTCTTTGAAAATCATTTTTTTTCCAGGGAAGTGGCCATTCAGTGTTTTCATGAGTTTCTCACTTATGCTATCAATAGTAAGTTTTGAATGCGTTCTTGGAACATAGCACCATTTTCTATGTGCGATATTGGACAAGAATCCAAATAGGCTTGATACTACACCTACTTAAAATTTGCTGTTTCAGCTGCACAAGAGGAGTTACTTCTGTGGTTTAACTAATACAGTGTTATTGACCACTCTCTCTTATCCTGGACCAATGCTAGCTTTTGGTGAGTTCTTATAGGGAATAGTGGATATTTTGAAATGTAATCAATGTTGTCTCTTTTAATTTAAGGTCTATAGCTGAGGAATTTAAGTGATATCCTTGGTCCCTTTTTAAGGCATCAGTTCTAACGTCTACCATTTCTTAGAATTTCATAAATAAAAAATACTTTCTTGATGCCTTTCAAAATAAAGTAGATATATAAGCTGAGTTTCTTTATAGATTAAAGCGTCTTCCTGGCAATGTCTTTTAGACTTCTTTAACTAGAGTGAGTGCAGCCTAAGTTTAAATTGGAGATTCTTTACCCAACTTTTATGTGAGGATTTAGTCATGTTAATAAAAAAAATAAACCAAGCTGTAAGTGACTGTTAGTAGGTGAATAGTTAAGTGTAAAGCCAGTCGCCACGGCTACCATCATAGCCGCCTGGCCCATGCAGATTCGCATTAGATTCGGATAGACGGACAGATGGTAATGAAACAACTGAGCCAGGAACTAGTGGGCCATTAGCTTTAATCCTAGATTGTACCCAGCGGGCAAAAAATACACACAGTGGGAAAATTCTTCCCTTTCCATTCAGGGCTTCCAAAGCCACCGACTCATCCGAGTTTCCTAGAATCAAAGGTTTCTACCTCACCAGTCTTATTCACCTCTGCTCCCCATCTCCTTTACTCTGTACAAACTGGCTTCTCCTTCAGCACTCCACCATCTTGGCTGCTTCTTCTGGCCTCCTCCATGTGGCCTTTTTCTGCTCTCCTACAGCATGGGCTCCTCCTAGAACATAGTCACTCTTCTTCCCAGAACAACATGATCTCTCCTTTAAAAACCTTTTGGCGCTAAAGCCCTCCCCCAATACACATTAACATAATCACACCCATCCCAAGCAAGAAGGGCAACTAATATCATCACCTGGGTGATGGGCTTCCATGTGGGCAGCACCATCTTTAACAAAGTGAGCATAATATATTTTATGTACCCAACAGCTTTCTTCTAGAAAGCTTATATTTTCAGTTTTTACATTTAGGTCTGTGAATTGTTTTGTGTTAACTTTTGAGTGATATTAGTCTGAGAATTGAAAATAAGTTTTTCAAATAAAAACCCAATAGTTTCTATATCATTTGTTGAAAAGATGATTTTTCAACTCTTACCCTGGCACATTATAAAAACCAGTGTTTTATAATGGCCATGTGTCTGTGGCTTTTTTTCTGAACTCTTATGCTGTTCCTCTGATTTTTGTGCGGTGTGTTTTTTATGCCATTACTACACTGCTCTGGCCTTTTTATAGCTTTATATTAAGTCTTGATAGCTACTGGTATAAATCCTCCCACATTGTTCTTTTTAAAAAGAGTGTTTGCCTCTTCTAGGTCTTCTGTATTTGCATATCAATTTCAGGATCAGCTCATCAAGTTGTATAAGAAAGCCTGCTAGGATTACATTGAATCTATAGATAAGTTGGGGAGAAAAATGATATCTTCACATTGAATCTTCCAATTTATGAATAAGTTCTGTCTCCGAACATATAGAGGAAGGGTTGATAAACATTTTCTGTAAAGGTCAAAGTGGTAAATATTGTTTAAGCTTTGCTAAATTATATGGTCTCTGTTGGCATTTTTTCAACTGCAAAACCAGCCATTCCCAAATGAAACAAATAGGTGTGGCTGAATTCTAAAAAACAAAACAGGCCAAAAGGCTGCAAGCCATAGTTTGTCAACCTTTGATTTAGATCATGCTCAGCTTCTCACAGCAGTATTTTGTAGTTTTTAGAGCACAGTTTGTTAAATTTATGCTTAAGTATTTCATGTTGGATACTTTTGTAAATTGTATTTTTTAAGTTTTTAATGTCTAATTTTTGATTGTTGTATAAAACATATAATGTTTACACATTTTTCTTGTATCCTGCTAAATTCACTTATACTACTAGTAACTTTACTGATAGGTTCCACTGCGGATAAAGACACTTCTACTTACTTCTTTTCATTCTTTATGACTTTTTTCTTTGATTTTATTTTACTGTCTGAGCTCCCGAGTACCAGTTGAATAGCAGAGATGAAAGCAGATATATTTGCTAATACCTGATTTTAGGGGTAAAGCTCTCATCTTTCACCAAGTAAAATATTATCTATAGACTTATTTTGTAGTTACCTTTTATCAGATTGAGAGAGCTTCCCTCCATTTCTAGTTTGCTGAGAGGTTTCATCATGGCTAAATACTGAATTCTGATAAATGGTTTTTCTCCTTTTTCCAATTATGACTGAGCATTATATTGATTAACTTTTAAATGTTTCAACAGTGTTACATTCAATACATGGCTACTCCCATTTGTTCCTGATCTATAATCCTTTATATACATTAGGTTAAATTTCTAATATTTTGTAAAGAATTTTTGTGTTATGTTTTAAAAATATTCTGCTGTAGATTTCTTTTCATGTAATATCTTTGTTGGTTTTAATAGAGCACTTATAAGCCTCATAATATTAGTTGAAAAGCATTTCTTCTTGTATTTTCTTAAAACAGTTTGTATAAGATTGACATTATTTTCCCTTAATTGTTTAATAGGATTTGCCAAGGAATTCATTTGGGTCTAGAGTTTTATTTATGGGAAAGATTTTAATTATGAATCAAATTTCTATAATGGATATAGATTAATTTAAACATGCTGTTTTGTGTATGTGCATGTGTATGTGCATGTGTACGTGTATGTATCAGCATTCATGAGTTGTGAATTTCAAGTAATTTGTTCCTTTAAGTCAACAAATTTATTGCCACAATGTTTTTTATAGTCTTCATTTATTTTTGTCTATAGTATATGTAGTGATGTCTCCTCTTTCAATGTTGATATTGGTAATTCAGGGTTTTCCCTCATTTTTTTTGCTCAGTTTAGCTAGAGACTCACCAATTCTATTGATCTTCCAAAAAAATACTTGTTTTCATTGATTTTCTGTTCCATTTTAGCTTTTATCTATTATACCATTTCTTCTCTTTGTGTATTTTCCTCTTTCCCCCCCTTGTTTCTGAAGGTGAAATCTTATTCTATTAATTTTGACCTTTTTATTTGTAATGTAAGTGTTGACAACCATATATTCTTCTTTAAGAATCACGTTAGTTAGATCCTTTAAATTTTGATATATTTTATTTTCATTATTCTTTGGTTCAAAATATTCATCATTTTCTCTGTGATATCTTCTTTGATACATGGTTGATTTTAAGGCTTGTTGTTTAATTTGGAAAATTGTTCAAACACACTTTGGGAAACTATTAAACTCAATTCTTATTTAAATATAAGATATAAGGAATGCTTGGGATATAAAGCATGAATAGATGATAGCTTCATGAATGGATGAATAATACACTCTCATATGATATCCATGTAAGGATATAGATTAGATAGATATAGGTGTAGACACATAAACTCTTGTATTATAAATCTAAGCAAGGTAATTTTAACTAGATTTTGACTGATAAGGTCATCTTTAAAAAACTATTCATAGTAATATTGTGAGTATGTCATCTCTTAATTTTATTAAAGCCCCTTCTCCCCCCCTACTAGGTATCAAAACAGTAAAGATTCTGTATTATTTTTAATCACATTAAGAATTAAGTGTGCTATTATATAACTGTTTTTAATTAATCTTGAGCTTGAAACTAGGTTCCCTTTTTCTCTTTCCATGGGTACACTTTTACAAAGCAGTTCAAACAAAAGCATCCATCACTAATAGGATCTTGCCAGAATCTGTTAGCTACTAGCTCTGCTGTTTCTAACTCTGCCAGCATTTTGTCAGTCACTTTATTAAAGTCACCTATTTGTAGGAGCTCTGTAACACCTGGGCTGGTTTTATTTACAGAAACACAGTGAGATCAGGAAGCATAAATTCAAGAGAACTGATGATCTTCCTCCCTGGCAGTGGCTAAAATTACTCTGGAGCAAACAAAACCAGATCTAGAGATACTGCCTGCCAGGCTTTTATCCTCAAGAACTTTCTAAGTTAGAAGCAGTGGTGGGTTGTCAGTTTGAGGCTGCAGAGGAATGGGCATGTGTATTCAAGCCAGAACACCTGAGTTCAAATCCTTGCTGGGCCAGTCAACTTCAGGAGACCTTAGGCAAGATGTGTAATTTCTCTGAGCCTTGATTTCTCCATCTGTAAAACGGAGATAATAATAGTTCGTATCTCACAGCATTACTGTGAGGGTTTAATGAGTTAATATTTGCACTTAGCAAGGCCCTGGGGACACTCCATAGGACTACAGAAAAATTAACTGGTACTGCTGTAGCTCTGAACAAGCGGTAGCTTAAGAAACTCTTGCAAACTTAAGTAATCTTTAAGAGGCTGAGTGTGACTCTATTGTCAGGACCTCCAAAAATATCAGAGGTGGGATCAGTCTCAAGGTGAGGCTTCATTTCACATATGCTTTAACCAAGACAGAAACTGAAAGAACCTGGGCCATGTTTTTCCAAGAGCAGAAAGAAGATCAACCTGTTGTTCGCCTGCGGTTTATTCTTGGGAGAATAATAAATAAGGTCATAATCATGGACTTTGAACAGCAAATCAGATGAGCTGACTTTTAACCTCTTCCACGTAATCTCAAGAAGTTATAGCAATTTTAGAGGCAACTGCCCAATTCCTAAACTCTGGAGTGAAAATAATCAAACATTAAAATTCATTAAACTATATTTTTCTTGTTGATTCTGTATATTCAAAGAAATATTATTATGGTCATTTCTGTGAGTTTAGTTCATTTTTGCTGCTTTCCACATTAAAATTTTATGAGTTATCTTAAGGGAGTTTCAAATAATTTCACTGATATTGGTCTTTGCTTTTGATATATACAGTGGAATTTACTTGTTCATTGGTATAAGTAATTTTCAGTATTTTGCCAAATGGCGTGTGGCAACTGAAAAACAAGTTGCATATATTCATTTTTTTTATGTTTGTGTGCAGTGCAACAAAATACTTTGTGCTAAAAACCCAACTTTATTGAATTGTAGGTATTTACATAACTAATTCAAAGATACTTTTCTTTCTGTAATTAAGAAAATGGTATTGACCTATATATTTGGCAGACAAGTAGAAGAACAAAGCATTTCTTAATCATTTGCCATTTCACTTTATTGTTACTAATGTTATTTTATCTCCCTAATCTGACAAAATGTTTTACATATCCTTTTCTGCCCATCTTTCACAACTTACATATATTAGAAGCTTGGTCAACATTTGCAGGCCAATTGTATTATTTCATGTACTCAGATGGTGCTTTAAAGCTCAGCTCTGTGAAGATCATCCCCATCAGTTTCCAGAGTATTGTAAAAACTCTTCATTAGTTTAGAACATTCAAGGTTGCCATATATTAAAAGCGTACTGTCAGCCATTGATTCCCATTTGCCCTGGGAACAGCTGACAAAATTCTGGAGTCCACCCATTGGTGAGCCCAGCTAAGAGCAGATTCCTCTAGCTTGTTTGGGCTGTAAGATTTAGAATATGATGAAGTATCCTCCGTCAGCAACCATTTCTGGCTCTGCTAGTTGGTGCTGAGTGTGGTCATCGATGTGCCTTAGTGTCTGCACATCTACTTTTGCCAACAGCTGCAGAGCACATAACATCCATAAGGGGTATGGGAGGCGTCCACCTTGCCAGAGCCCAAGAACTCTGCTGCTGTCGAAGTTGAGGCTGGGGACACAGATCCATTTCTCCATCTCTAATCTCTATATCCACATAAATGCACACGTTAGTCCTTTTGTGGCTGCCACATCTTTTGCAACAGACTCCAATCCAGATGTGAGCTCTCACAATGTATGCTCCTTCTGCAAATCAGAGGTGCAGTATATTGCTGTGCAAAATCTGATTGGATTAGAAATCATTGTTATCACTGCAAGAAAACTCAACATTATCTCATCTTGGACAGAAAAGCATGGGTGTTTTATTTATTTATAATTTCTTCCTATGGTAGGATTTTGAATGGTTGTAAGAAATTGTTTTTACATTTTTGTATCTCACTTATTTTGTTGATAATAACTATCTAGAGCTCAGCCTTTCCACAAAAAATGTGAAATGATTTTATGTGGAACTTTATGAAAATTATTATTTAAATCACTTCTAAGATTTTTTTATTTTATTTTTAACATATATGTAATGCAAAAGATGCATACATGAGTATTTTACTAAACTTCAGGGAGGCTTATCCTTATTTTCTATGACATAACCTTGAAAATTTTGGTAAGTACCTTCCAATAAGAGTTTTTGGTGGCTCCCAAGTGTGCAAGATTCTCTGAAGTGATTCCAAAACTGGGCTCAAGGCCTTTCTGCTGACTCTAGCGTGCAGATCACCTAGCGTCAACAATAAAATACTACAGTAATAAAATTTCACAAGATCTCATTAAATGGGATTGATTATGTGCAACGTTTACACTGGGCTACGAAATGGATCGGTAAAGTGATCAACAGACACTTCAAGGGTCTTCAAGTTCACCCACCGTGCCAATTGCCTTGGACAAAGGAGTTACCCAGCCTTTTCTCCATTAAGACTTCCTTCTTCCTCCCTGCGCAGTGAGCCAAGGGGCTGGTCTGGGGAAGCAGCCCATTCTCCTCCAACACATCTTCCGCGTTCGTCTGGACGCCTTGGACGCGCACCACGCCCGGGTCTCCAGGCTTCGCTGGGCCACCCTCCTGCGCCATGCCGGGCTCTGTGGACACAGCGGGAGGGCCCCGGGCCATCTCCTCCAGCTTTCTCTGCAGGTGGCCAAAGGAGGTACAGGCTGAGGCCGCGGCCAGGACTCCCGTCCACCTCTCGATCGCCTTCCAAGCTCTGCGCCCGAGGGCGTGGCCGCGCAGAGACCTGAGCGGAACAAGCCCAGGGGAAGGGGGGCCGCGACACCTGGGTGGTTATGCGGCACCCTTTGCCATTGCTCCCTTCCCCCAGTCGCCGGGGATGTTTATCTTCGCTTCTGCTCCACTTTTCCTTTCGCTTTTCTTTTCGCCGGGGGGGGGGGGAAGAGGGAGGGGGGTTGGGGCTCCCTGGGTTCACAGCGCTCAAGGGAACCCCAGTTCACTCGCTCGCTGTCGCCGCAGCCAATAGGAACGGGATCCGGTGGCCGCGACCCCACCGCGCTGCCTGCCGCCCCCCGCACCGCAGCCCGACTCCGTGGAGGTACTGAGCTCCGCTTCTCCGCTTTGGGAAGAGAGGTGCTGGCGGCTGACAGCCCGATACAATTTCTCCCCCAAAGTCCCCGCCTCGGGCCCCTCCCAGCCCCAGCAGGACCCACCCGTCTCCCCCGACCGGCTGCCGGCCGGCAGCCCGCCCCGCCCTTTTATGGGGAACACTTTTCCCGCGACTTCAGTTTTCGCTTGCGCCCTGTGCGGACGCTTTTCCCCCTTCTGGCCCTTTATTTGCCCCACCGGCTCTTCTCGCCATCCAGAGGTGCGCAGCTGGCTGGCGCGCTCGCCTGTCCCGGGGCTCCACTGCGCTGCCACCTTCGCATTGCCGGCACCGGGCGAGACTCCAGAGCGGGTTGGCCGAGAGCTGGGACACGCGCCTGGCCACCCGCAGGCTCGGAGAAGACTGGGTCTGGCAGCACAAAGCGCTGAATTTCTCACCTAATTGAGCTCATTAAGTTCAAGAAAGGTACCGCAGCTCCCCGCTTATTCCCTGCCCCCTCCCAGACTCGGTGCCGGCTGGTGCAAACGTGGGTGTTGTGAGCCTGCGCGCGCGACTACTTTTGCTGGCAAAATCAAATTACCCTCCTCTTCTCTGATCAGGACCCTTGACTTCCCAGGGAGAGAAATTTGCGGGAATGGCCACTCTTTGGCAATTAGCCCTGGGTCTGTATTATTGGTTCCAACCCTGGACTAGACACTTGTCGCTTAGAAAAGCAGTATTAAAAACTTGGGAGAAATGCACGAGTCTTGTATTGCAATCGAATCCTTATTCAAGGCAGCTTTAAATGAAAATCCAGTTGATTTTTTTCCGGTGTTCTTGAGACTACATGTTGTGAGAGGATACAGTTTATTCGAATTTAACTATGTGATTCCATGCGTTTAAGAAGAGTTCATTCACGTCAACGTGTGATAAAGCAAGGAAGGTTATTCTTCAGGATGCTTATAGCAGATTCTTAAAGGGTGAGTCAGAAGTTTTGAAACTGGAAGTGAAGTGATTGTCACTCGCTATTTTCGATTCTGGTTTTTTTTTTTTTTGTAGCTTCTTTCTTTTCTTTCGTTAAGTTTATTGGAGGGACATTGGTTAATAAAATTATATGGCTTTCAGGAATACAGTTCTATAATATAGCTACTTTCTAATGTTAGAATACTACTAATGGCATCAACTGGTAGCTGATAGGCATCTTCATCGTGTCAGTGTGCCTGGAGAGACTTTATTGACTGGACTGAACAAACAGGTCAGGTCTGCATGGTTGTGCAGAGGCTGCAAGGTGCGCTGTGGATTAAATTTTAATCTCCTGCTCTTTTATTAAAAAGCAGTTTCAGTGGACATGGTGAACACAGGGAGACGTTACTAAAGAAGGAACATAAATATATTTAAAGGAAAGGACTGAGGACAAAGCAGTGACCATTTTAAATTTTAAAAGTGATGCAAAAATTTTCATTTTACGTCACGTAGTTCAGAAGTCTCAGAAAGTTCTGAAGGTTTATGATAGTGTTTTAATGTCATAGCCTTACAGTTCTCCCTTGGTTTGGTCTTCTCCAAGTGTTGGTTGTACTCAGAGCAACCTTCCCTGCAGTACCATCGGCTTTGGGACAGAGTGAGAGGGATTGGGTAGCCACTGCTTGGGAAGCTGTAATAGGCAGAGTTTCTATAATTCTTCTCAGCTTTTTAGATGGGTCTCGGACCCAAAGGAGCTTTTAAAACATTTGAATTCACACCTGTGCTGATGTGGCTTGGGAACTAACTTCAGAACCTGATTTGAAGCTGTAGTTCTGAAATTTGGAAGTTTCCTACAGATGGCTAGTGGGTTTAAGAAAGACAATATGATACTTTTGGTTTTAATTCATAAGATTAATATATAAATGTCAACAGCTGTATTACAAAACATAATGTTTGTCGATGAAATGGATGCTTATGAACTTCTTTGTTGGAGGATGGGGAAGAGTTAGACGATTGAAGGATTTTAAACCCTAGAAAGTTCTCCACTTCAGGTTTGCTGGTTTTGAGTAGACCTCAGGAAGTCTGTGAGCAAGACCCTGAAATCTGTGCCTAAGTAGATTTTTCTGAGGAAAATACCCATAATTCTAATCAGCTTTTAAAATGGATCTCGGACCTAAAACACTTCTTAAAAAATTTTTAAATTTGGAAGACTCTCCTATTTTCATTTTTATCCTTGCTGTTAAGTTTTGTTCATTATGTAATGATGACCATTCCTTTGAAGGTTAAGTAATGATAATACAGAGTACTGTCTTTGGATCCACAGCTTGAATTATGGAAAACAATACTAGCCAATTTTTTAAGCTCTTATCATACGTTTATCCAAGAATGTATCTATTTTTTTGAATGTATGTATTTTTTAATTGTCTTAATAAACTTACGTGGTGGTAGTTTATAGCTGAGGCAATGGAAGCATGGAGTAATTAAAAAACTTTCCCAAAGCACAGCTAGAAAGTGGTATAGCTGCGATTTGAACCCAGACAGATTTGATCATTGGTTTTTATAAAGGATTTTTTTTCCCATGGAAATACTTCCCAAAACTTGACAGTGATAATCCACCACTGTTTCATTTTAATGCAGTGTTATAATGACAGAATGCTGGGTTTACAGCAGTGCTTATGTGGTACTTACATCATTAACATTGTTAATGAAGAATTTAAAGATAACCTTTACCGCCAAATAATATTCATGCAAGTGTCTGTGTGTTTGGTTCTTTAGAAAAATTTCTTTTATGGTTCCTGAATGAAAATATTTTTCTAATTTGTACCAGTTTTTGCTGGCAGAGCTTGATAGATAGTGGGCAAATGTGGATTCATCTATATGTTTGTATCTATCTGTCTATCAATCTATTTATTCATTCATCCAGGCAGAAGCCTGGGAATTAGGGTGAAATCAGGACAGGGTGCTTTCCTATTATATCTCAGCTGAGGTGGTAGAGTCAGCTTTTGGGAAGTCCCCCCTTTCAGAAGGCTTCAAGGTATGAGAATTGGCGAGAAACCAGCTTCTTTCTTTAGCTCAGTAGTAGCTCTTGGATTAGTTTACCCAGTGATTACAGATTACTGCATGAGACTGTTGAGACTGAATGTTGCTCAAGTGCTCGCTGCTACTTTATTTGACGGATTAAGGGGAAGGTTCCATAGGAGAGCTGAGATAACGTTTGGAGTTGTAGCTAGTCCTGGACTGTGTTTTATACTAAATATTCCATGGTGAATTTTTACTAATGAACTGTTATAACTATATAACTATTATATTGATTATTATGTTTTGTTTCATGAAATGGTATCCTTTTTTTTTTTTTTTAATAAAACCGTTATTTAGTGCTGGAAGTCAGAAGTTGGAAATAAGAGGCCCTTTGATCTCAGTCCAGTTCAACAATACTACTTGTATACATTCTCTAGCAGGAGGCAGAGTGTTTGTTTGCATATGTTCTCCAGTGTTTTTCCTCAGATAAAGGAATTGAAACTGAAAATGATCCTAGAAGAGGAAAACACGGTGGCTTTAAGGTTGGAGGGGAAAAAGCTGTACTGACCACCAGTGACACACCCAGTGATTGCTTAGGTCACTTCCTTCTCCTCACTGGGCATCTTGCTCAGAAGCTGCCTCGTAGAAATTTGAGAGGCGAAATACCCCTTGCAGAAAGTTAACACTGACTTCTGAAGTATGCAAATAACTATCCCTTAAATGAACATTTTACAGTTAGGAATTCTGCAATACAGTGTTCCCATTTCTTTGCTCTCCTTCCTCAGTGACAAAAGTAAGCACAAGAATTTAAACTGAATTCTCAAACAGTTTTATTGTTAAAAGCTATTATTTATGTTACTCTAAGTATTATCAGTGTGTGGTTAACCAAAAGAACTCATGAACTTACGATAAGAACTTGTTAGGCATGAAACTAAACTGTGCTGGAAGTGAAGAGCTGTATAGATGTAGACATGGGCAAGGTTGGTACCCACGCTTGCATTAGAGAGGGTTGCTCTAACATCAGAGTTTCAGGTTGCCCGTCACTGGGCACCCCGAGGGGACAAGGCGCAGGGTGAGATTCTGGGTGGGGGAGCGAGATGTCTTCCTTTCGTAAAATGGGAGAAGGGTGACTCTGAAAGGGGAAGAGGGAAAGGAGAACTTGCTAGAAATCTGCTCGCCTCAGGCACATTTCAGGCATATCACTCCTAAAAAGGGGTTTCTATGGACATCGTGGCTCTGGAAATAGGTTTCTCGAAAACTCCTTAGGCCCATACAGACCTTGAAAAGTCGTGGGCTTCCCCAGGAGCGCCTGTCCTTCACTTGGAAGATCTCTCTTCCAGTTCGTGCTTACTGTCCATCCCCACCCTTAGTGTCCGGATTACTGTGGGTGACGATTGGACAGTGAAGGGCAGAGTCTGGCTGTTAGAAAGGCTTCCTGCTTTAAAGGGCAGGACCTGGGAATGGGGTCCCGCTGGACTTGGGGCTTGGAGAGCCTGTGCACCGTGGTGTCTTCCAGCCTCAGCTGCCATCACACTTCTTCCGTGCTCCAGACTCTTGCTCTGCCTTGTCACTCCATGTCAGCCTTTCTGCGTCCTGTTCGGAATTCCCACCCTCTGTACCTTCTGCTGCCTCTTCTACTGCCCAGGTTGAACGGTTTTCTCCCTTATGTAAATTCATTTTACTCACATAAATACAACGGTGCTTGCCTGCATTCCCCTCTAACAGCTTTCATTTCTGTCAAGTCCTCTTACATGTTTGTCTCTACAGTTACTTTTTAGATACAGGTAGGATAGTGTATCCCCCCAGCCAAGGGCTGGTCATGTAGTTGAGTTGTATTGACTTCAGTGAGAGTGAGTTAGATCATTCAACAGCCTGACAGCTAAGCAGAGGAATGTACAATATGCAGAAAAATATATAATACAGCAAAAAGAATGATAAACTATTATAATAAAAGCAGTGCTTTAGGAAATTTGGTCTAGGTTAGGATTTCTTGAAGAAGAAAACCAATTAGAAATAAGGAGACAAGCCATACATTCGTGGTTGCCTTTCCGGCATGTCACCTCCTTCTTGTCATCTGCCCGAGGACATGGCTCTAATCGTTCTTTCTCTCCTCCATCGCCATTCGTTTCTCATACGGGTCTCTCCCATCACTATGGAGCCACGCTATATTTTTCTCTTTTAAGGAAACCCAACTCTCTTGACTTGATGTTTCTCTCCAGCCACCACCTGGTTTTCGTGTCTCCCTGTTTCATGGAGAGTTTTTCAAGTCAGCTCTATTCCTTGTCTCCAATTTCTCTTTTCATATTCTCTCTTGAACTGGCCCGGCTGTGGTCCCCACGGCTCCACTTAAAATATACTCAGAGGGGCCGAGAACTCCCCTGTTAAAGGGAGTGGGCAACGCCTGGCTCCTTCCCGAGTGTCCCTGAAGTGTTATGGGTTTGACTTGCAGGCCACCCCCCTCTTTTTATTTTCTTTTACCCTACCAGTATCTATTTGTCCCCTTTGCTGGTTCTTCCTTTCCCTAACCTTTGAAATCTAGGAGCTCAAGGGCCCAGCCCCTAAGCCTTTTCTCTATCCTCACTCCTCACTCCCTCCATGCTCTCATTCAGTCTCATGGCTTTCAGTGTCTCCCATACTCATGATTTCTAGATTTATACCTCCAATCATGACCTCTCTCTGAATGCCGGACTCAGAGAGCCAGCCCCGATTGGATATCTAGTACTCGCCAGATCCCTGACTTAGCCCCCAGACTGCTTCTCCCACGGTCTTCCCGATCCCACCTGCCGGCAATCCCGTTGCTTTAGGTGCAGAGACGATCTGTGCATCTTGGAGTTGTCACGCACATCTCATTTTCTCCCACTTCACATTAACCTTCCACCAGAGCACCGAGCTGTGCCTGCAGACTGTTCCCCACAACTGACCTCTCACCCCTTTACTGTGCCGGCCGCGTCCCAGCCATCGCTCTCACACCTCGTGGTGTTATTTCAAGAGTCGGTCTCCCTGCTGCTGCACATCATCCCCTGCCTGACCCCCTTCTCTCTATGACACAGGAGCCAGAATGTTTCGCTTCACCTGTTTCCAGTTACCTGCCCTGCCTGCATTAAATAACAAAAACAAGCAAACCCACCCAACAACAAAACCCACCTCTGTCCGAAACCAGGGACTTAAAAAAGCAATAATTTATTTAGCTGCCATTATTTTGCAATGGGGCTATCCTCAGTGACTGGGTTCAGTTTAGGTTTCTGGGGATGAAGCGCTCAAGGATGACACATTCAGGGTTTCATCACTCATATATCTGGCACCTCAACTGGGCGGGCAGGAAAGTTCAAGTCTGATTCTTTCTTCTTTGTCTGTGAACTAGAGCTCTTGTTAGCAGTTGATAAGGCTTCTTCCTGTTCATAGAGAGTTAGGAATCTAAAGAACTTTTGTTTTCTCCCTGTTGTTTGGCCGGTTGTACTTTTTTGTTTTTTTTTGTTTGTTCATTTTGTTTTGTTTGTTTATTTTTTCTATATTTTTCTGAAGTGAGAGAAAGGGAGGCAGACAAACTCCCGGATGTGCCCGACTGGGACCCACCCGGCATGCCCACCAGGGGGCGATGCTCTGCCCATCTGGGCCATTGCTCCATTGCGGCCGGAGCCATCCTAGCCCCTGAGGCAGAGGCCATGGAGCCATCCTCAAGCCAGGGCTAACTTTGCTCCAATGGAGCATTGGTTGCAGGAGGGGAAGAGAGAGAGAAGAAGGAGAAGGGGAAGGGTGGAGAAGCAGATGGGCGCTTCTTCTGTGTGCCCTGGCCGAATATCGAACCTGGGACTTCCACACACGGGACTGACACTCTACCACTGAGTTAATTGGCCAGGGCTCGTGGTACTTTTCTTTTTAGTACAATTTTCTTTATAAACTTTGGGGGTTTCCTATAAACTGTACTGAGGAACGCCCTAAGGCGTTCATAGAGAGAGGTCATGATTGGAGGTATAAATCTAGAAATCATGAGTACGGGAGACACTGAAAGCCATGAGACTGAATGAGAGCATGGAGGTTGTGAGGAGTGAGGATAGAGAAAAGGCTTAGGGTTTTGTTTTTTTTTTTTCATTCACTTAGAAAAAGACACACCCACAAAACTCTTGAGACAGGCTCCTCTTTACTTTGGCTGCAAGTCAGAATGCTGTAGGAGAAGCCCTGGGCGTTTTCAGAGGTGCTTCTGTTCTGCTGGCAGAGTCTGTGAGGCACTAACATCTTAAATCTCTCTGAGAGCAAAATGAAGGTTCTTTTTTTTTCAGCCGCACACTTGAATTGCTCTTTAACCTGAAAACACATGGTGCAAATAGACCCTGGATTTGATCTTTACCTTAAGACTACTTCTTTCTTTGAGAATCTATTGCTGCCTAGACAGGCAAGCATGACAATAAGTTTTATTTTCCTACAGAGTAAGTATTGGGTGGAACGACTTTCTCTAAATTCTGCCTGAATGCTTTAGTTCATCTTTCTCTTCCTGTAATTAATTCTAGGCAGCTAAATGAAGCCAGTTATCACATTTAGGGATCTTAACCAGGTCCACGAGTTCATGAGATACATTTCCTTAATTCTGTATTACTGTTGGTGACAGCATTGCCAGATGTCTTGCTACTAGATAGCATGTGTTGCCCTCTCTCCAGTGTCTGATAATACTTCCGTCGGTGCGTTTCTGGCCTTCTCGACCCTTTGATACCCTTCAGGCGTCTTTCCACCACCAGGCTTCATGTCAATCTCTGTGTCATTATTTGTTACGTAGTAAACTACACCAGAATTTAAGGGTACAAGATAAGAACCATTTCATTTCCCATCTTAGACATTTGGAGAGAAAACAGTGGCTTGTCTCCACTCCGCAACATCTCAGCTGGGATGACTGCAAAGGTCAAGGACTGAGCTGACTCAGGACATCGAGTAATATATATGGGGCCTCAGTTCTGGCTGGTGGCTGAGTCCTTCTTTCTCCTCTCTTTGCCGTTCCTCAGGCTCAGCTGGGCTGTCTCACAGCATGATGGCCTCACAGTAGTCAGACTCCTTACGTAGCATCCAGCTTCTACAAAAGAGGAAGTGGGAGCTTCAGATGCTCTTAAGAGGCTTGGGTACGGACTTCCCGGACTGTCATATTTGCTTCATTCTATTGGGAAAAACAAGTCAGAAGGTCCTCCCGGAATCAAGGGGCGAGGACATTGACTCTGTCTTTTGACGGGTGGTGTGCCATGTTTGTTGATGGAAGGAAGGCGTTGACTGAGTGCAGCTATCTTTTGGGAATTTGCCACACATTGTGGTCTTATGTAAACATGAAGTCATGCCACTCCTTTATTCAGAACTCCCCACAGCCTTCTCACTTCACTTCATTAGTAGCCAAATTCCGTTGCAATGGTCAGTGAAGCCCTAAGTTACTTGTCCCTCTATTGTCTCATCCACTACTTCTCCCTTAGACTGCCAATTCAGCCACACCGATGACCTTTCTCTTCTCAACCATACTGCTCTGGTTTTCTATACGGGCCTTTGAACTTGGTGTTCTCCCTGCCTAGAATGCTGTTCTCTCAGGTCTTAACTCCTTCAGGTCCTGGCTAAAATACCCTTTGGGTGAGGCTTTCCCTGACTGCTGTACTTCAGATCCTACTGCCACCAGTACTCTGGACCTGCCCTTGTCTCCACATGCCTATACTTATCTGACATCTACCCATTTGTTATAGTGCCATAGCTAAAACTCTTGGAATCAGATGTGTTTAACATTCATACTTGTTTTCAGACTTTGGAAAGGTAATTGTTATAGACTGAATTGTGCCATATCTTCCCAATTCATATGTGTAAACCCTAACCCCCAATGGGACTGTATTTGAATAAAGAGCCTTTGGGAGGTAATAAAGGTTAAATGAGGTTATACAGGTAGGCCCCTACTCTGATAAGGTTGGTGTCTTTATAATGAGAGGAAGAGATACCAAGGGTGGACATGCACAGAGAAAAAGCCATGTGCAGACAAAGTGAGAAGGTGGCTGACTGCAAGCCAAGAAGAAAGAACTCACCAGAAACCAACCTTTCCAGCACCTTGACCTTGGAATTTCAGCCAAGATCAAGTTTCTTGATTAAGCCACCCAGTGTGTGCTGTTCCATTACGGGAGACTTTGCAGAGCAGACTAACACAGTGATAGGATGCCTTTGGTACACACCATGCAATAAGTACCCCAAAAGTGAAATAAATCCTAATTATAAATAGTCTTATCTCAGTTTAGTCTATGTTTGATTAACCTATGAATTAAGTAAAAACTTCTCATTTTTTGAGCCTTTTTAAGATTTTCAGATAGAGACTTACATATGTTTTATTTGATTCTTTGTTTAATCCCTGCCTTTCCCCATGTGAACACGAGCTACAGGAGAGCATGTATTTTTGCTATTTTGCCCATTGATACACCTTCATCATCTGTCAGTGCCTGGTATATGGTCGTCTATGATAAATATTTGCAGAATGGATGTTAAATATTGATGTATGTGCCTGACCTGTGGTGGCGTAGTGGATAAAATGTCGACCTGGGAACACTGAGGTCGCCAGTTCAAAACCCTGCACTGGTCTGGTCAAGGCACATATGGGAGTTGATGCTTCCAGTTCCTCACCCCTTTCTCTCTTTCTCTCTCTCTCACTCTGTGTCTCCTCTCTAAAATGAATAAAATAAAATAAATATTTAAAAATATTGGTGTATGTATGCTAAAGGTAATGGGGAAGGGAAAGAAGAGTTATTTCAAGGAAGATCAAATTTATTTATTCATTGAATTGATTTGTTTCCTTCAGCAACATAATTTTGAGTGCCAAGTATGGGTCAGACGCTCTTGTGATTACTTGACTGACCTTGGTTCAGTGACAGAGTCCTGGTGATTTCCAAGCTTTTAATCTTTGGAGGCAGGAAAAAGAAGCATTGTAGGAACAGATACTGATTACTGCAAGGATGTGGGGCCAGGCACGGAAATGAATGAACTTAATTTTGCAAATACCTGGATAGAGAGAAAAGTGGAACATACACCTGCATATGTCTTGTAATTGATTAGAAGTAGTGGACTGAAGATTGGGTGAGCTACTTATGCAAGAGATTTTGTTTTTTGAGTTAATTGTAAAGAATTTATTGACTGAAGCAACTGTCAGAATATTTCGTCAAGGGGCAAATGCACGCATAAAAGTTTTGGAGTCACATAAGAAGATCGGAGGGGCTGTTACGTGATTGTGTTGGGCACTCTGAAAGAAGAAATGCTCAGGGAATGTCTTCAAGAAGATGTTGGCCAGTGTCTAGGTCTTCAAAAGAGAATGTTAAGACTTTTCACATCTTTAAGTCCTTGCTTGCCTGTGATAGTTACTCTTGTCTGCTGCCCTCATGATGGGTTTTATATCCTCCATATGTTTATTTTTATATACTCATCTTTTCTTTTTATTCCCTTTTTCTTTTTAGTGAGAGGAAGGGAGGCAGAGAGACAGACTATATGCTCCTTGACTGGGATTCACCCGCCAAGCCCACTAGGGAGTGATACTCTGCCCTTCTGGGGTGTTGCTTTGTTGCTCAGCAACTGAGCTCTTAGCGCCTGTGGTGGAGGCTATGAAACTCATCCTCAGTGCCTGGGGCCAATTCCAATTGAGCCATGGCTATTAAAGGAGAAGAGAGAGAAACAGAGAGAGAAGCGAGAGTAGGAGGGGTGGAGAAGCAGATGGGCCCTTCTTCTGTGTGCACTGACTAGGAATCGAACCCAGGACATCCACACACTGGGCCAATGCTCTACCACTGAGCCAGCGGGCAGCATTCATCATTTTTCAAAATCAGTATAATTAACATAAAACATTATATTAATTTCGGGTGTACAACATAATGATTCAGTACTTGCACAAATGTCAAAATAATCACAATAAGTTCAGGCAACTAACATTCATCACCACACAGGGTTACTCAGCTTTTTTAAAATTTTTTGTCATGAAAACTTGAGATTTACTCCCTTAGCAACCCTGAAATACACAAGACAGCATTGTTAACTATAATCGTCATGTTGTAAGGTTGTTCCTTTTGACGCCCTTCATCCATTTCACCCAATCCCAACCCTGCCCCTGGCAACCGCCGATACGTACCATGTACCTATTAGCTCACTTAAACTATATCTCCACCTTTGAAGAATCACTTCTGTGTGAACTTCTGGCCCACCTCCCTGGGCCCCTGGAAATATTGATCACATCCCTCCTTTGTGTTCTCGCCATTTGATTGATACTTTTCTAATACGATGTGCAGTATTTTACAAGATTGACTTGTGGGGCCAATGATAAAGGTGATACTAAGGATGGCAAGAACGAGAGGGCGGAGTTAGAATGGCTGAAGTTTGGGAAGCACTGTGTCCTTATGTGCCTAACACTTTGCCCAGCACATAGTAGACCTTAAATCATGTTATTCCTGTTGTCAGTAATTATTACATGTTGCTGAGGGGTCAAGTAATAAAAGGTTCTGAGAAAAGAAGCTTGACTAGATTTGATTGGAAATAATCCATCAGTGATCACAAAGCTTTGGCAAACCGTTTCCAGTAAATTCAGAGAAGGAAAACAGAATTGCCTGAGGGCCAAATTTGGGCCAAGTTACAAATAAAAACCTTACAATCATTATTAGGATGATGATTATAAGCTCATTAGATTAGCATGAACTTTATAGAACCAAAAAAAAAAAAAAAAGGGCCAATTAACATTTTGTACCAGTTGTATTTTTGATGGGATAATTTTATAAATTGCAAAGTAAATTCTTCAGTAAATGTAAGGAAATATAAACAGGGTACATCTTATTCTCTAACTTCCTTCAAATCAAAATTGTTTCATCATCTTAATTGTTTTTACCAAGTATTTTAAAAAATATTTTCAATAGACAAAATAGAAGAGAGAATTTTCTAAAAATAGTTATATAATTGAATGCCTCTTCTCTTGAGAATTCAAGAGAACAACTATACAGTCATAACAACATTACTTTGTCACTTTAAAATGTACAATAATCCCATATGACAGATTAAAAATATCTATAGTTTACATCTTTAGATTCTACCCCTAGAAAGCAAGATTCTAGTTCTCATTGTTTTGTGAAGGTCCTCTAAAACTCCAGACACATGACTTTATGACGGCTTTTCAGATTTACTATTGAGGTACTTTTTTTAAAAAAACCTTGACCTTTTTTTAATTCAAGGCACATTGCTCTCAGCCTCCAAAGTTTATAAAACATTTGCTTCCAGATCTGCGAGTCTGAATACAGGTAGGCTTGCAACAAACCCCAGGTCTCCTAAACAATAGCAGAGTGGCCTGATTAGGTGATGGTACAGTGGATAGAGCATCAGCCTTGAATGCTGAGGACCCAGGTTCGAACCTCGAGATTGCCAACTTGAGCACAGGCTTATCCAGCTTGAGCACGGGCTCACCAGCTTGAGTGTGGGATTGCTGACTTGAGGGTGGGATCACAGACATGACCCCATGGTCGCTGGCTTAAGCCCAAGGCCGCTGGCTTGAGCAAGGGATCACTCACTCTGCTGTAGCCTCCCAATCAAGGCACATATAAGAAAGCAATCAATGAACAACTGAGGTGCCGCAATGAAGAACTGATGCTTTTCATCTCTCTCCCTTACAGCCTGTCTGTTCCTGTCTCTCTCTCACTAAAAAACAAACAAACAACCCCCACCCCCCCAAAAAAACAATAGCCAACTAAAGAGCCCATACTGTGGTATTCTGGGTTTAAGAACTCCATGATTCTCTGCTCTTCACATACCTTGTTCTCCAAGGATCCTTCCCTGTCTTTTGCTCTAAGTCCCCTTCTATCCATTGACAGTGCTGGGATGAGCAATTGCTTAGAGAATTATAGACTTGGGCAGTTGGGTTGCCAGTTTTCAGGTTCTGTGTGCCCCACAGTCCAGGCCCAGAGGCCCAGACAACAAGTCCCAGTCCAGTTAACATGTGCAGTGAAGCCGCCTCTCCACTCCTACCTCTCAGGGAAAATGAAAATGGGAACAAGACACAGCAACCTGAACCCTCCTTTCCATCTCATCCTCTACTTCTGGGTCCTGAGTGTCTTGCTCTGGGCTTCCAAGCTGAGATACAATTCCCTTCTCTCACCCACGGGATTGTCATAGACTTGGCATCAGTTCCTGAGCATGGCTTGGCGTTCCACAAACCGCCTTATTTCTCTGGAACCCATAGGGAGGATTTCCAAAGAAAGAGACAGCTGCCTTTGCCAGTTAGTTTTTCATCTCACTAAGAACTGGGACTAAGTGCTATCCCTCTGCCCACCTGACTCTTACACGAAGCAGAAGCTGTGTAAACATATGATTACATTTGCCATTATTCTAATCAGAGCACACTGACAAAGGTCTGAGTGTGAACGCACGAGTGTGGTGGTTAGTCACAGTGAGAAGGAGATTGTGAAACTTTCATCTTCTCCTTCTTCCGAGGTAGGTAGGTGGTGACTGGGCTGCAGTGAGTTGGGAGGAAGCAGAGTTGTTTCAGAGCAGTTGTGGATGGCATGCTTACGTTAGTTGTGACCCTGAACGTTGATGTATGAAGTTAAATAGATTGCGTGGTAGAAGCATTTTGCTGGTTGTGCTAGCATTGATGCAGGATAGTTCTATCTAACATCCAAAATGAAAACAATCAAAAATCTACTAGTACAGCCTTTCAGTTATGGTCCGTATATATGGGGCTACAAAGCTCCTCCCTGGCCTACTGTAATCCTGGATTTTAGAGCTAAGTATACCTCTTTGGAAACTGAAGCTACTATGTAGAAACAGCACCATGCGTCCCCCATGCCTTGTGCTCCCTGTCACTGAATGAACTACTAGTGAAGAATTAAACTGGGAGCCCAAGACACATGGCCAACCCCAATTCTACCTCTGTGTAAAACTGCAATAATACATTTAGTTTCTCTTCACGTTGTTCTCTTCTGGAAAATTAGGATGATTACACTAGAGAAGTTCCCTCAGATGTCAAATCTGATGGTTTTGAGGCTTAACACAAGATAGATGAATTTAATCATATGCTGATAACCAATCTGTGACCTTCATAGATGTACTCAGGCACTGGAAAGAACTTCAGTTCCAGTCCAACCTAGCCTCCTTATTTTAAAAATAAACTAAGGTTAAAAAACATAAAGTACCCTGATAAGGTCGCATATCTGTCTAAAGACAGAACCAGGACCAAGGCCCAAGTCTCTAAGCTTCCAGAACACTCCATGGTTTAGGGAATGTAAAGAAGGCTCCCAATGTCATCAAAGAGCCTTCACTCTCAATATGACACGCACTACAGTTTTGGGAATGATAACGAGCTCATCATGCATAGAATAGAAAGATGGTAGTCTGCATGGAGTCCTGAAAAAGACAAGACGGTGAATACCACCACCATTGTTTACACAAGTCCACACCAATAGAAATGAACGTGGTCCAGGCAAATGATAATGACACATTTCTTTTTCTTCTTTTTCCAAGTGAGAGAAGGGGAGATAAACAGAATTCCATAGGCACCCTGACTGAGATCCACCTGGCAACCTCTTTCTTGGGCCATGCTTGCAACCAGGCTATTTTCAGAGCCTGAGGAGGAGGTTTTACGGAGCCATCCTCAGCCCCTGGGGTTGATGCACTGGGGCCAGTGGCACAGTGCCTGTGGGAGGGGAAGAGAGAGAGAAAGAGAGGAGGAGGGGGAGGGATGGAGAAGCAGATAGGATACCAACACATTTAATGGTAGTTGCCTGGAAGGCTATGTTCTGTAACTGAATGGAGATAACTTTCATTGTAGTCTAACCTGCAAGACTGTCCAATTTCCTTTGTCCCCACTCCATGTTTGTTAAAGAATCTCCTTATTAGTAATTTGATCATTTAAGTAGATAGTGCAGCCTCAGTTATCTAAGGATGGCTCTTGTGCAGGGAGCGGCCACCACTTTTAACCACAATACCTCTCCATGCCCCCTTCTAAAAAAATCCTCCAAAAAGTACATGCGGTAGAAAAGGTCAAAATCTTAAAGTCTGTGACAAATGTGTCCTCTTACAGAAGGAAGGAGGCACATTGGGTGTTTGATGATATCTGTCTAGCCCATTTTCTTTGCATAAATACTGAGGTGCATGAGAAAGAAAAACAAAGAACAAAGATTAGGAAGAAGAAAAGTATGGTAATCCCTTCATAGTAGTAGTTTTGGGAGCTACTATTTAAGCAAAGACGACTGAATGAGACCAGTGAAAGAGGAGATAAAGAACTCAAACTGTCCCCTAAGCCAGGGGCCAGCATTCTGTTAGCTGTGTCCCTGATACTCAGACACAGCCCTGGGGGAGAAGGAAGGACGTGCAAGGGAAAGGAAGGCAAGCAATCACAGGGACCACACGGTGACTCAAGAGTCCAAGCGCCAACCAGTTGCCAAACAAAGCACATTAATAGAGACCTCCCAGCAGCTTCAAAAGCACTATTGCTTTGCTATATACACTCCAGAAGCTTCAGTCACTTGTCAGGAAATGGCCCTGCAAGCCATGCCTTAGAAACCAGACCTAAGGGGCTTCTACAACAAATCTGTGGCCACTGGGTTGATTCAGAGATGCCAAGTTCAGGGTGAATCACTTGATACATCATATTAAGAAGCCCAGTATTTGGAGTGGAAGATACCAGAGGCCTCATCAGTGGGAATAATTAAACACTGGAAGAGTGACAACCTACTCTAGTGAAACTGTCTGGAGACAGCGTGCTAAGAGATTTTGTGCTCTAAAGTACATCTGTGTTTAATAAAAGATCAGCTTTGCTTTAGACTTTTTAACTCAGTTGTCAGTGTTATTTCTGAGGATTGTGGTAGTCGTACCTCACCTCTGCTTCTGTAAGGGATGGGTGAGAAGCAATGGAAATGTTCGAATCCAGTTATTTGCCGGCAGGGAGTATGCAATGTAATTAAGCTGTCGTTGTCGCTTATAGGCCATTAACAGCAGGTAATAAGAAATGTGCATCATTACAAGTTGTCATACGGCTTCCCCTGCTACAACAGATGAAGGATGTCTTCCGTGGCAGCACCAAGCAATCATATGGAGATTGGTGTCATTATGACTGCTATAAATCATAACATACATTTTAATAGTTATACAATTATCTATAGTGGCAGTACTGGAAAATTGTTCGGTAATGATTGGCTGATTTTTATGATGGAGAGTAATTTTTACGGTGATCTTTTTATATAAATAACCTGAACAGTTCAAAAGAAGGAAATTCATTTGAAACATATACTCGGGAACTTTGTATTGGTCGGCTCATTTGTCTTTAACCACAAACCTTTAAAGGGCCAGAAAGTCACCAAAATAACTTTCTTTCTATTTAATTTTTAGAGTTAAAAATTGTCTATGTTTAGTCTTCCTTTTAAATGAAGATATTACATAGTAGGACCGAAGAGGCGAAACAGTGGCCACTATTAAATGTAGTCCTTTCTAGTTTCTTGTTGTTGGAAGCCACAAGTTTATAAAGGATAAAACGAAAATGCTTCCTTCTTCTTGGAGGGTTAATGCTACAAGTCTTCTCTCTCTTCTCTCTCTCTCCCATCTCATGGTATTGTTTCTTCACCCACTTATCTCTCTTCCCCCATCATGACTTTTATATTCTTTGAAACATAGCTCAAATTTATCAGCTATAAAAACCTGACCTTGACCGACCCTACTTTCTGTTCTGCTGTGCTCGGCTGTGCCCTTTTCATGGCCTTCTGACAGCCTTTCTCTTTGTGAAAATTTTAAAATTCTATCAAGGGGTATGTCTTGTCAACTGGACCCTTGCAAACCAAAGTATTAAAATGTTTGTTTTCAGTATTTGACCCAAGAAAGACTTTGCACCAGGATGTAAGTCAGTCACATCACATACATAGGTTTGGTTCACCAGACATTTCTTTTTTTTCATAACAAAACTTCTCTGAAGGAGGAATGAGTGCAAATTTAATTCACTGTACAACTTGTACTCGCTCCTTCTTCAGGGAAGTCTTGCAATAAATAGCACTGAAGAAGGCTGTACGGATGGTAATGGCCATGTTTCCTTCTGTCAGTCCTATTGGAGGGATGGAACAGCTTGACTGAGGGACCAGGTGACTGGTTCATGGTGTGGTGTGTCTTCACAGTGGTGATCATCACTGATAAGAGGTAACACTATTGAGTGCTCACTGTATGTCAGGACCTGTTCTGTGGAGTTTACATGAATGAGCTCCCTGGAACCTTACAGTGACCCAGTGAAATAGGTACTCTCACATTCTACCCATTTTGCAGATGGAGAAACTGAGATCCTAAGAGCTTAATTAATTTTCCCTAAACCTTAATGTTAGTAAGTGGCTGTGTAAGACTTCAAACCCAGATGTGTTTGAAACCAAAGTCTATACCTACATCAGTGTTGTGCTACAGACACTTCTGCAGCGATGCAAATGGCCTGTACCTGCTGTGTCCGGAACAGTAGCCAATAACCACATGTGGCTTTGAGTGCTTGAAGTGAGGCTGGGCCAACTGAGTAAGTGAATTTCCAGTTTCATTTTATTTTAACCAACTTAGGTTTAGATTTATGTCACCACACATGGCTAGTGGCTACTAAATTGGACAGCCCAGCTCCAGAGACGCTTTGAATGTTGCAGACTGAAAGCTAATGGAGAAACCAAGCCAGGAAATACGTTGATAGGATGCTATTCTTTCTCCATTTCTAGTTTCCCTGGATCCTGCATTTAAAAAAAAAAGTGTCAAATTTGTTGCCATATGAAAGTAGTAAGATTCAATTAAAAAATGAATTAGTGACCGCCTCCTCTGGTCAGGCACTGTACTAGGCTTTGGACCGTCTAAATGAATGAGCTGTGGTTTGTCTTCAAGGGGTTCAGAGCCGAAGTAACTCTGACAAATATGTTATATATATATATTTTTTCCAGAGTTTCTTCATAGATGATTGCACAAAGAATTCAAACCTCTGCTATCTAATACTTTGCAGTGTTTTGGGTTTAATTTTTAATATTTTCTTAACAATCATAGACTATTCATTTTTTGTTCCACGACAGACCTGTTGATGCAAACTCTGAAATATTCTGGGACCACGACTTATAATCCATTTACAACTATTCATTCACAGTGTCATATCTTATAGCATCTGGTCATTTCCAAATATTTGTCTAGTCTATTTAAAATCCCAGTCTCGTCTCCATATGTTCCCCCAGTTCAAGTTATAACTGTGCGACCAGACTCCTAGGGGGAGGGGGTGTGGTCCACATGTTCATGCCTTCTAGCCTCTTCCGCCTGGTACTAACTGCGAGGAGTTGGGGCCTGAAAGGGTGGCATAGGGGCCAGATGTCTCCTGACTTAACTAGGCCATCCTCCGTCAGTTGTTGCTTCTTTTGCTGGCTGCCAGTAACTGAGCTTTGACACCTTCTGCATGGGAGGATTCCACAGCTGGCTTCTCCTATGGGACATACATGGGAGTCCTCTATATGCATGTAGTGGCCTCCCCATACATGTAGTGGCCTCCCCTGGCCTTCTGCGGGCAGTTAGGCTTAATGTCTCCTGGTGGTGCAGCTCACCAGGTCTGATGATGTAAGTCCCATTGCAGGGAGGCCAGGCTTGATCACAGCTTTGCTGAGTCAAGCACTGGAAGCAATCTTATACCTTTTTTCATCTTTTTTTTTTTTTGTCAGGTAAGTTTGAAAAGAAATCAACAATTCCGTGAACTGATATGAAAGCCAGCCAAGGAACAAGATGCTAGTTTGTATTAATCAGCTCGGGCTGCCATAAAAAATACCATACCTGGACTTCTGGACATTGGGAAGTCTAAGGTCAAGGTACCTGCTGATTCAGTTCTCTGGTGAGGACTCTTTTCCTGGATCGCAGATGCTGCCTTCTCACTGTGTCCCGACATGGTGGGGAGAGAGAGAGGAAGGGAGCTCTCTGGTGTCTCTTCTTATAAAGGCACTGATCTCATGAAGAGGGCTCCACCTTTGTGACTTCGGTTAAGCTTGATCACCTCCTAAAAGCTCTATTTCCAAATACCATAATGCTGGGGGATAGAGTTTCAATGTGAGAATTTTGGGGAGACATAATTCAGTCAATAACACAGTCTCTCTTGTGTCCAGCCCCATAGCACTTCCAATAATGCCCTTAGCTGGTGATTTCAATGATTGCCTTTCCTTTCCTGGTATTTTCATCTCTGTTATGTGGACTGGGGATTGCGTCTGGAAATAAGAGTTTCGGCGGTTCGTAAGTCATAGACACACTAAGGGTCTGCCAATCTCAGCACTGGAACAGATGTCTGACCATAGCTATGAAACTCTTTTTACAATGTGGGCCAACCTAATGCTTATCTCCAACATTGGGTTCTACGGCAAATGGAAAACCACATTCAAATTCCTATTGAAAATACCCTTCCTCACTCACCCTCTTGCATTCTGAGCCTCTGCTAGCAACTTTCCCTTAGCCAAGAGTAACAGTACTCATTCCTCAAGGCCAGTTCAGTGTCCTGAAGTCTTTTTAAGTTCCTCATCTTACTCATATTTATAGAATTGATTGCCTCACTCTGTTTTTTCATGGGGCTTTCTTTATTTTTCTCTTAAAACACCAACAACATTGGATGTTGGAAACTTTTTCCCCACTGGTTGGTGAGTTCCTTAATGATTAAAACCAGTTATTCAAGCATCAAATGTAGGTCTTTATATATGGCTTTAAGTAACTATTTTTAAATAAGTAATTCAGGATGGTGTCAGTGTGCATGCGTGTATATTGAAAGTCTAACCTTTTGAACTTGATATTAAACTTTCCCTAAAACAGTAATAGTCAGAAATATGATTATATATGCTTTAGTTAAGGTGTTTCTTAATTTATATTATAAAACAAGAATTAAACTGCTTAACTCTTTAAAATGGCATAAATAAGACTACCTTTTAAACAAGAAATATACTACTTTACGGTTTTCTAATGGAGTGAACTGTTGCCATATTTAAACCCTTTCAAAATTATGTATTCCTTGAAAATATGATGTAACAATGTTGATTTTCAACACTGAATATCTCAGTGGAGACTTTGTGACTTCTCTCTTAGATGTTTGCAGCTTCTTTTCAGGGTCTGCCTTTGAGATGGTCAGTAACTTGACACTGAGTCCACAAATACATTTGACATCGCATTTGGTTTGTGCTTTTATTGTGGGAAAATGAAAAATATTTTACTAGAGAACTGTATGAAATGTTTCAGTTTAGTTTGAATGATGTATGATTATTTGTCTTCTAAAATGAAGTGCTCTAGTTTTCATGGATTTGAGTTAAGTTCTGAGGAAGTCTGAAGATGTTAAGAAAGATTAATGCAAGAAAATTTCTATTGACTTCTGAAGCTTTCTTCATTTGAGTCTTCCTGTCTTATCTAGCATGATTGGCATGGACGTAACTAAATCCGTGGAATCGATGCTCATTCAATACATAATTTTAAATATTTTTATCCCTCCTTTTGAATCCTACAGAATCCATTTCTGCATATGGCCATCTGGCTCTTTAAAGCAATGTCCCATCATGTGCCATGCTGGTGATGTCACAGGACACAAAGAAGTCAATGTTAACATATAGCCAGCCTACAGGAAGTCACGTAAGTAAGGTTTTTAGAATTATATCAGGTAGTAGTATAGATCTTTTAATAATGTAATTTTATATAATTAAAATAATAAAGATGTGACAAACCAGGTGAAAAAATATATATATATATCTATCTTCAGCAATTGTTAAATGAGTATCTTGGTTAAAAAAAGAAATATTTTAGAATATTTAAGACATTTCTGAGGACAGAGAACATTGCATATATATAAGGTAGGCAATTATTTTTTTCTGAAAAGAGCCAGATGGTAAATATGTTAAGGCTTTGTAAGCCAGGTGATCTCTGTCACAACTACTCAGCTCTGCCTTATTCCTGCAAAGCAACCACAGACATGAATGGGTGTGGCTCTTTCCCACAAAACTATTTACAAACTGGTGCCAGGTGAGGTTTTACCTATGGATCATAGTTTGTCAACCCTTGGCATGTAAGAGGAACAAAATCTGCATCTCACTTTGTGCTGTTATTTAGGTAATTTTCTAGAGACTGGAATACTTCAAATTAAATAATAAATGTAATCCAACTACTCAATTTCTGAGTGATTTTACCAATGTCAAGAAGTTAGAGCATAACTTAAATTAGGTTTTTTGAATGTCTTATTGAAACTTTTGAGAAATGTTTGGGAATAAAATAAAATCAAGTTCACTCTCAAGAACTAAATAAAATAAAGCTATAGATATGGAAATCCAAAGAACCAGCTTTCTCTTGATAAAGTGAACACACATTTTTCTTTATACTTTCAGTTATTTTAACTCCTTCAGAAAATAATCTTGGAGCATGTGTATAAAAAGTAAAATAGTTTATGAAAACTGAAACTTTTTATAAGAATCTTAATAGGAAAATGGTAATTCCTGTCTTGGCAATCATTTCTAGTAAAGGCAACATAAATTGAAAGAAAAAGTTTGAAGAACACAGCATTTCCCCCCAATATTACCTACAAAGTAAAATTTAACCTCTGACTTCATATTCTTCCTTGAAACTGCTTTGTTTCCTAGAATTTTTATTAAGAATTTCCTACACTCAAGAAACTTACAGTCTTAGGGATACACTCATCAGGTATTGTGACCATTGAAGAATCCACCAACTCATTAAAAAAGATGTCAAACAACAAAAACTATCAATGCAAGAAAGAACTTTTAAAATTCTACTTATAATTGCATTATAATTGTTGTTTCAGATAATTTCCACAATATGCCCGTGAATTTCTAATTCGGTTCTCAAAGCTATGCTGAGCAACACCGAGGCAGTGTATCAAGAAAATAGTTTTGTTGCAAGTCAGAGAAAAGAAAATAAGTTGTTAGAATTTTTTCAAATTTATTTTCTTCTCCTTCTCCTTCTTCTTCCTTTCTTTTTAGCTAGAGAAAGATAGAGAGGCAAGGACAGACAGACAAGAAGGAAGAGAGATGAGAAGTATCAACTCATAGTTGTGGCGCCGCTGTGGGGGTTGGGGCCAGAGCTCCAGCGGAGCCAGTGACCCCCTTGCTCAGGTCAGCAGCATTGGACTCAGACCAGCAACCTTGGGCTTCAAGCTAGAGGCCTCTGGGCTCAAGCCAGCAACCATGGGGTCATGTCCATGATCCCACACTCAACCCGGATGCGCCCGCACTCAGGCCAGCAACCTTGGGGTTTCAGACCTGGTTCCTCAGCATCCCAGGCCGACACTCTGCCCACTGTGTCACAACCTGGGCAGGCTCCAATACATTTTTAAATAAAAACATGCATACTTCTTTTCAAAATAAAAAAAATGTAAGATGTCATAATAATAAGTAGAGTTCATTCCAAGAAAGAAAGGTTATGAACTCTATTAGAGTCATTCATCATGTTAGTTGAGCTAAGGGGGAAAAAACATACATTAAACTCTGTAGATGCTGAATAGTCATTTGCAAAATTAAACAACCATTCTGGATTTTTAAAAAAATAAATGATAGCTCAATAAAGGAAGAGTTAAACATTTTATAGCTATGACAGACTGACAGACTCTGCACCAACACACATGCATACATACACCTCTGAGCCCCGAAACAGCTTTATAAATATGTCAAAATGGCATTTCTGCTGTCTCTGCTCTAAGTACAAACGAAACGAGGGTGCACCCTCGACTCGTCACACTCTGCCACAGTTATTAGTCAGCAAAGCTAGACAAGGAAAAGACATTTGAAGATAAAATTTAGAAAAGTGAAAGTAAAACTGTTATCTGTTGATGACTTAATACTTAGAAAACCCAAAAGAATCTGAAAAAAATCTGTTACTCAATTTCAGCATCTAAAAGAGAAAACAAAAAGACAAATCTGACTCATAAAAAAAAATCTTTTGGTTGGCAAAAACGAATCAAATCAAAACAAAAAACTCAAGTTGTACTCTCGGGAAATTCTAAAGAATGATAAACTGGGGAAAAAATATCTGCCTTTCAAATCACCAAGAGTTCTCCTTATATGTTAAAAATTCTGAGAGTGTGGGAAAGTACAAAGCAGTAGAACGATGGGCAAAGATTATGAGTGGATAATATGCATTAAAAGAAATACAAATAGCATTTCAACTCATAAAAATATTCAACCTTATATAAAATGCTAGTTATTTGATTTTATTTAAGGAATGTGAGGATATAAGCATGTATTTCTAAATGTGCTTGCATTTCATAAGGACACTTACAAGGATCTGGTGGAACCAATAAAAATGGCTGTCTAGATGAAGAGGAGAGAGGAGAGAGTGGAGGGAAAACAGTGTGGACAGGGACAGGAATCAGGGCAGGAAATAGAATGATGAATTTGGAAATTATTGGTTATTTAATTTTTGTTTATCATTTATTTTGTTCTAAACCATCTCATAGAACTTGCTATTTTAGTTCTTATAATACCTAATATAATTTGTTTAACTTGGTTAATTAAATAATTGTAGAATATACCAGTACTGGTTTTGTCCTTTTGAATAATTATAACTATAGTTTATATTTTTCTGCCATTCTTTGTATGAATCATAAATTTCAGAAAATATCAGCAGGGTATCTTATTTTTGTTACTGAATACAACAGAAATATTTATAGTGGTTTGCTTGTAGTCTTGAAGTTGATATTAGCTTAAGAAATATTTGATAATCTTAAGGAATTACATTTCTATTCCTTTGGTTAAGAATTGATATCTTTACAAAAAGAATGTGGGCTGACTTTTGTCAAATGCTTTTTAAGTGCCAGTCTGTACAGTCTTTGAGAGCTCATGTTGCCCAGGATGTAAGGCCCTGCTCTGCCTTAGTCCAGGGGTATCAGTTTCATTATTTGTCAGTTGGCCATAGCAAACCTTCCTGCCTCATGGAGATTTTATAAATAAACAGCACATGAACTGAAACCTTTACCCTATTTTGCATGGCCCTTGGATTATTATAGTAGGTGCTTAATAAGCAATAGCTATTATTGTCATCTGTTCAGATGATGGCATGATTATTTATGGCACAATTTAAGACCAAAGAATGGGAGCAAAGCGTGTCTAACTTGAGTCTTAGATAACAATGGTTCATCATATATATATATACATATATAAAATATATATATATGATATTTATATATATATATATATTTATATATATATATATTATATATATATATATATTTTATTCTCGTATGTCACTCACCTTGGGAAAAAGTAGATTTGCTTTGTGCAGTCCGCAAGATTAAGAAACACTTTTGTTTACTGCTTTTCAGAGCTCAATTTATTTAGTTATAGGAAGGAAGGGTGGAGTTGAATCAAATACTACTTTTTGAAACTCTTTGGGTTCTATTAGTTATAATAGGAAAGAATATGGAATGTGCTTATTTCTCATGTAATGTGTGTGTATACACATATATTTTTGTTTTTTATTTTTATTTTTGATAAGCTAGGGAGGAATGGTATCACGAGAACGGTGGAGTGTGACGTGTAATGAGTTTGGAGAGGTAGGCAGGAACTAGATCATGTTTTGCCTTAGAGATTATTTCAGGTTAGAGGATTTTTCAAGGAGGGAGAGACATGATCCAATCTATGTTTTACCAGGATCCAAGGAGAACAAATTTTGGAGAGGATTGCCCTTGGAGAGTGAAGGGGCAGTTAGGAAGCAGTCTAAGTGAAATTGGATGGTGGTTTGAACTGAGACTCAGGAACAATGTGACAGGTGGGAGAATAGTCAGTGGGAGACAGAATGCGAGGCTTTTAGTGACATATCTCTGAAGTTAATAGGTTCAAGGACTACTCGGTATTCTGTGTCATTTGATGTGGCTCAAGATACATCAATATAGTCTTAGCTTTAGATAGTAGCTGCTGTCCAGAAAAACTGGTGTAAAGAGTGGTTCCTAATTAACCATTGACCTCATGTGCAAAGTTTGAAATGCAATTCCACTGAGGTGGAGGATGGATGGAAGTAAAATTGTGATATGGCAGAATCATTCTCCATTAAACTTGCTTGAGGCCCCAGTAGGTGCATATTGCTAGGCCTTAGCATGTGGTGGAGTGAGCCATTGTTTTAACTAGTAATTTATTAGGGGCTAAGAACCCAACTAACCAAACTTATTAGAAGGGTAGAAAACTGACACTAAGGTTGGATTTTATGATACCATTTTTGGTTGTTTGTTTTTTCTTTTTAATTGTTGTTTTTAATTTTATTTTTTCTTTTTGCCCTTTGACCCACTCACCCACCTCTTTGCCCTGCCCCCTGATTCTGGCACCACGAGTCTGTTCTTTGCAGCCACAGACATCTGTCTTTTCTGCCCACCTTGCCCACTAAGCACAGTGTCCCCCATGTGGAGTGTAATTCTGTCTCTCCATAATATTTAGAAAGTTGTGAAAAGACTATGAGGGTCAGTCACCTACCCATAAAAGCATGAACCTCACTACCCCTGTCTACCATTAGTAATGTTATTTTATCTTCAGTTTTAATTTTCTGATACAATAGGTTATCTAAATATTCTATGGAACCCTAACCTGAAATTGATAACACTGTTGTATGGGACATTAAGCTTTGTCAGCTGCCACTGTTAGTCCAGTTGCCTTTAAAGAAATATAATTTGTGCATTTAAAAATGTGTAAAGGATAGATGACTACTTTTTATTAATACGTTTTCTATAGTTGTGGTTACATTGCTTTATAATTTTATTAAAAATTGTTAAATGATTGGTTTTGTGCTAGAGATAACATTGAACGCCACATAGGCTGGAAACTCTTTGCCCTTTGTTGTCAAGCGATATTTTCTTTGGACGGGGATGGAGCACCCTTTGAAGGCTGGACGCCGCAGATGCCCCGAGCCTCCGTGCACCTCACCAGGCCGTGCTCCTCAGGTCCCCTGCTGTCTGGGCACTGGGTTCAGCTCCCTTCCTGTCGACACCCACTGCCTCACCCATGCAAGGCTCTGGTTCTCTCTTCAGCCATCTTCTGTATCCCCTATGGGTGTTGGCAGAAACTTCTGGATTCTTTCCAGAGTAGAAGCTTGGGTGTGTTAGCTCAATCCTTCTTTCCACCTAACTAATTCTCACCTTTGTTTTCTGGTCACATTTGGCTGCCTCTTGAGTGGAGCTTTCTTTCATGTTGGTATTTATCAGTAATCCCTAAGCAGTAGGGGGTGGAGGGTAGAGGGGAAAAATTAAGACTACCACCAAATGCACTCTCAACCTACCCCCCCCCCCCCCCCCCCCCCCGGGGCATCAACCCTTGCATGGAGTATTTACCTCACTTGTGTCTTCTTCTACCTCTGTTTCTCTTAGCTCCCCCACCCCCACCCCCACACACACTCTCCTGGCTGAAACATCTAATTGACACATCCTGTTTTGTACTTTAAGAAATTTATTTAGAAACTTAAATTTCATGGGGTGACATTGATCAATAGATGGAGTATGTAGGTTTAACACATCTTTTTGATCTTGTGGGTAACCTGCCCTCTTGCCTTCAAAGACAAATAGTGTTTCCACCCTCTAATCTGGAAAAAACCTGTTACACCAAGTTTTATTTTCAAGGTGGATGCCTCAGGAAAGTTGGACAGCAGGGGTTTTCCAAGGAGGCCGTGACACTGGTTTAAATCCAGGAGCACAGTGGAGTGGCTGGAAGCTGGCTGCCGGACTCCTGCTCCAGGGCACTGCTCGCTCTCTCGGTGGCTTTGGGCAAGTTCTCTGTTCCTCAGATTTCTCCTCTTTACAATGATGACAATGACAGGACCTTTGTTATACAGTTGTTGTAATGAAAATATTAGTTAATAAGGAAGTAGCTCAGAACAGTACTGATAGGTAGTATTTGATATTTGTTAACAATTATTCTTTTATTATTATTAATAGTAAAAATTATTTTTCTTTTATATATTTGAAGATAGAACATAGTAGAATAGGGTCAAATGATCCATGCAAGTATTTTCCTATATACAATGGCTAACAGTTGTAATTTATTTTGTTTCAGTAATCATTACTAGCAACTACTGATATGAAATAAGGTATAGTTTAAAGCATTCTATATAGTTCATTGTAATTTATAAATCTTTAGTTGTTTATGATTGATGAAATATTGTAACAACTTCTAACTACTCTGTTGTACCAAGGATCTGTCTGTATGTGTGAAAAAATTTACTCGTTTGAGAGTTTTAAAGTTTCATTGTTGATCATTACACTGTTTACAGTGGTTTAACAATAAGAAATAAATTGTCTCTTAATAGCTATCCCTTTTGTTCCTTCATAACAAAATGATCAATATATTTTAATCTTGTTTCCTTTTCATCTCAGCGCCTACTGGAGGCTGAGAGAGCATGGTGTTGGGATGCGGAGTGACCCTGTATTCTCTCTTAGTTCACTTTAGCGGTTTCAGTGCCAGTTCTGACTAGAAAGTCTCCTTTCTTTTCAAATGACTTCACAACAGAATATTATTTCATGGCATTTTTGTTGATTTGTAATCTCAGTGACTATATTTATAATCACAAAACATTGAGGGTTACGTATGACAAAACAGAAACACAAACTTACCCAGTTTGCTCAAAATAAGGGATTTCAAATATTTGTGAGTAGCAAGAATTTTCCATTGACAAATATTCATAGGATCTAGATTGAACAGTAGACTTAATGCATTATAACAGGGAACACTCCTAACCACTTATGATTCGGTGTTGCCTGATTTAAAAAATATATATGTAAAACAATGATAACACAGCAAAAACATTCCAGTTTGTCCAGTTTGTAGAAAGTTACATGTGTTGATCATGGTCTCTAGCTATAGGGAGTGGCTTTCATTTTCTTGAAAGAGCAATGCGATTCCTAATCGTTTGCCGTTTAGCTATGCCACCCCTCAGCTTGGAACACTCTCTACTCTTCTTTCAGAAAAGTCGGCTTTCCCTGTAGGTCAGCTTCCATGTTATTGCCCCCAGAAAGCTTCACTTCCGTTGTGTTTTCATAAGACCTTTCTCTAATATTGCCAATCTCATATAATTTTGTGGGTTTATCTGTCTTCTCCGTTTGACTCTGAGTTCAGTGAGGCCAGGCTTGTTGTTGACCTTGATCACATGGTAGCTTCACTTCATACATAGCACAGCACTTAGAGCATTTTAGTGGGTGATCATTATTTGTTGAATGAATTAATTGGGAGTAGATTGGAATAAAATCTTGTTTTGTCATTTGTGTATTTTTTTATCTAATTAAAAATACAATAGAAGCTCCTGTTTTTCTGGATCAGGACTCAGTTGTTTGGCATTGAGTAAGAGACAACATGCAAAGACCAAAGATCTGTGTTCTTATTCTGTGCAACAGATTAGATATTCAGATCAAGTATTCACACGATCTTTCATTAAATAGTTTTTTTATATGATCAAAGATATGATGTTATTTGATTGACTTCTTTTGGGCAGTTCTCTTAGCACATTGCTATGAGAATTGTACTTACTCAAATCAAATACCTCAATTTTTCCTTTAAAGTAGGAGAGCAACACATCTTATGACCTTTGTTTACTTATTAAGATCCTAATACTTTTATAGGATTTTTAGTTTGTTTGTGTTCGTGTTGTTGTTTTATGTTCAATTGGTGTAGCATTTTTAGTATGCAAATATAAATTACCAGACTCATAGTCTCATGTGCCTTGTGGAATCACCTGGTTAATTTATTGTGATATCTTATATAAAATTTTATTTTAATTTTACAAACCTGTAAGTCTTTTCAAGAAATTCGGGAGCCTATGCAGAAGTAATATCCAGACAATTTTGCAGGGTATTCCCAGATAGGTTATATATAAAATGTGTCAGAAATTTCTGAAGTTTCATAAAATAAACTATTTAAAAGTATAGTAACTGCATCTTAAATTCCTACTACATGCTAAATACTGTGGTAGGTACATTGCATGCATGATCTTATTCTCCTCATTACAGCCATTTATGATTTGTGTCATCTCTGACTTACAGAAGCTCTAGAAGTTAAATAAATTGCCCTATGCATTTGTTTTCTATCTTGTGTAACAAATCATCACAAATTTAATTACTTAAAATCACACTCATTGATTACATCAGTTCTACAGATCAGAAGTCCAGAGAAGCTTGACTAGTTATTCTGCCTCAGGATCTGATAAGGTCAAAATCAAGTGTCTGCCAGTCTGGCGTTTTAGCTGGAGGCTCTGGACAGGATCCACTGCCAACCTTATTCAGGTTGTTGGCAGAATTTCGTTCCTTGTGGTTGTACGACTGAGGTCCTTGTTTGCTTGCCGCCAGTATTCCCTCCTACATGGCTCCCTCAATCTTCAGACCAGCAAAGGCATGTATAGTCCTTTTATGATTTGAGTCTCTCTAGCTAGCTTTCTTTTCTGCCACCAACCAGAAAAATGTACTCAGCTTTTAAGGGCTCATATGATTAGATTAATCACTACTTCTTCCTCTTCCCCCTAGTCCAAATAATCTCCTCACTGTGCCATATAACATAACACAACCAGGAATACTATTATAAGCGCATTTAGGGTGGGATGGGGGTGTGGTGTATAATTCTGCTTGCCATACCCTATTACTCAAAACGGCAAATGACGGATTTGGAGGTCAAGCCTAGGTTTGGTGGAGCTCCAGAGCTTGTCCCTATACCGCATTCAACAAAGGGCCTGATTTTATCCGTGTGCGTTTGTTATGGAAACCAGCCCTGTTGCTATATAGCCACACTGTTGGAAGCACAGGGCGCCATAAATGTATTGCCTCAAAGGCTGCAGCACAAACTTTACATAGGTGCTGGTCCCGTAAAATAGGAGATCCGGATAGCCAAGAACCGTGTAAATCAGGTTTTATGGTGCCCTGTATATTCGGTTTAGTTTGCCCTTTATTTCAAGCTTCCATTTGTACTTTGTACCCTCTCTCTCCCCTCTGCTTATCTTATGAACACACTTTAAAAGCTTGCACAAGTAAGAGTCATGCTCATTAGAGCTTCTTTTAGAAATTTGAATACAATTATAGTTTTTCTACTTATTTAAATACTTTTCAGAGATAATTGACTTTTAATTCCTGCAGTGCACTAAGGGAATGACTAAAGATACAAAATCAATCAAGAAAAATCCTGTTCTTGAACATATAAACCTACCACTAACTAGAGGTCACATGGATTTTTATGAAGCAGAATATTTGATCTGCTGCACACAATGAAGAAAAGAACAAGTAAATGTTCTTTTGTTGATTTTAAATAACTTAAGCATATATATGACCTATTTCTTAGGCTGTTGAGTGTATAATTAAAAAAAAAAAACACTGATTTTTTTGTTGACAACTTTTAAATCTTCTTTTTTTTTTCTTCCTTAAGACAGTGATAGGAATCTTATTTTCTCATGATTTACCAGGTCAGAGAGACCTGTGTTAGGAACAGCATAGTTTGTGAGTAAAACAAAGGCCAATCCTTGCTTAGTCAATATCTTAAGGCATTTGGGACAGATCATTAGACATCTGTGAAACTCATTGTCCCCAACTAGAAAATGAAAAGCTCCAAAATTCTATGACTTTTAAACACACGTTTAATATACTTTGGTCAGTTTCCAAGTTGCTAGAAATATTTAATTTATTTCAGCTTCATTGTTTAGATATTTGTTTGTTGGGTCTCATAAAGACATCTGAAAACATTTCACAGTGTACGTGATATTACAGCAAATGGGTTGGGGCATATACGTAAGTTACAGGATTTTTTTTTTCTATCTTTACACAATAAAATTCTTGGGTTCCAATATTTTGCACATTCTGCTCTCCTCACATAAATTTACCATTTTTCCCCTTTTTCTCTTATTTCACCAGAAATATCTTTTACAGTATCTGAATGTTATTTGGTCACAATGTATGCATGGTTGTTCTTCCTTTAATGAGGCACGAATATTTCTGGTATCTCGGTTATATTGCAAAATTAAAGCACAGACATCATGATGGCTGATTGTAGCCAGAGTGGCTGTGCATTGTCTTAGCAAAGTTAGCTTTTTCTTTCTTTGTGAAAAACTTTGTGTGAGACACTGGTGTTGTCATTCTGATGGGATCTCGAAACTTAATAGCCCAGTTGTGACAAGTCAAAGCATCCATATGACAGTTTAAAGTATTAGAGAAAATTACATGAATAGTTCAGTTAGAAATGAGGTCTGAGCTATAACTTCTCTCCCTGGAAGGGAAGATATTATGGGCAACATGCACATAGGGAATGATCTTTCTGGTAATAAAGCTGGGAAAATAGCAACCAGAACAGAACAATACCATTCAGTATGTAAAGAACAAAAGGAATATTCACTATGCAAGAACCTCTACTACTGTGTGTTTGCAATGATGGCTTCGTGCAAGGGGAAACAGATGTTTATCTGTTTTTCCTTTGGTTTTATTTTCTGTTAACACTGCCATTCTGTTAGTACGTGGCTTCATAAAACTGCAGGATTCTCACAGGAAAGCTATGGAGGCCATGTGCTCTGGAAGTCAATGTGTTGATTTTCTAGTAGGATAGCAATATTTTATTATAGCTGGAGGGAGTGTGTGACTAGGAGCATTAGAGACAGGAAGCCTAATGCCACCAACACCATGTCCAGAAGTGAGCTATCTCCTGTGTTTTATGTGCTTCATTCTATTGAATGAATATTGTATTACTATTTTTATTTTATTGTTTGAACACCAGAGACTTGTCAGATGGTTCTGTTTCTTTTGAACACTTGATGGAAAGTTTTGTTATAAAGAGTCTTTCATGGGATGACTTTATGTCTTGCTGATAAAGCAAAGTCCCATAAAACCTGACCAGAAATTTCTTTATGAGTCGCCGCCCTGTGTGCTTATAAAAGCTTAGAACTGGAGTGTTAGTTTTAGCACAGAGCTGTGTTTGCCCGGCGTATCTCTCAGACACATTTATCTTACCACTGTCTTCCTATAGAACATCGCTCCCACCAGCCCTCCTTCAGAGGCTCACTAGCCTTGTGCAGCCCATCCCTGCTTTATGTTAGAACCAAGCTTTGCGGGTTGTCTTCCTTGGCTATTTGCATTGTCAAAATCATATACCATTTATGTTCAGTCACTCACTCGCCTCTCTTGTTATTCTAGACATAGCTCTTAAAAAGTGCTTCCCTCCAGGGAGTCCTCAGTGAGTATTAATTGAACATTTGGAGGAGGTTTTATTTTTATTACTGAAATGAGTATACTTTAATGTTGATTCTTCCTTATTAAAACTTCATTGTTTTCCACTTGCATTTTGTGGCCATATCTCCTTGGTTTTATATATTTACTAGTTGGCACTCTGATATTCAGCTCAGTTAGTACACACCTCTATCCCCCTGTAATTCTGGACTAATTAATGTTCTTTTTTTTATTAAGTAAAAAGTGAGGAGGCAGAGAGACAGACTCCTGCATGTGCCCCAACTGGAATCCATCTGGCAAACCTTCTACTGGGTGATGCTCTGCCCTTCTGTGGCCACTGTGTCATTGCTCAGCTACTGAGTTATTTTAAGTGCCTGAGGTAAGGCCATGGAGCCATCCTCAGTGCCCAGGGCCAACTTGCTCAAACCATTTGAGCCATGGGTAAGGGATGGGGAGAGAAAAAGAGAAGGGGGAAAGATGGAAAAGCAGATGGTTGCTTCTCCTGTGTGCCCCGATCGGGAATTGAACCTGGGACTTCCACATGCTGGGTCGACATTCTACCATTGAGTCAACTGGCCAGGGCCATTAATTGTTCTATTTTATGTTATTTAAGCAGAGCCTGAGAGAGTGCCTGTCCTCCATGATTGTCCATTTTCCTCCTTTGCCCGGAACACCTTTTAATTGTTATTCTGAACTCTTGTACGAGATGCACTGTGAAACACACTTTCTTTCTTTTTCTTATGAGTTGAAAGGTTTAAACAACCTGAGTGAAAAGAAGAGGGAGAAGATTTCTCTTTAGGAGGAATAGGAACCATAGTAATCTTCTGCTCTCCCTGGAAACAGGTTGTGCAGCATCCAGGGTGGTGTCTGAATTCTGTAGACCTTTCTTCACATTTTCCTTTGAAAATAAATAAATAAAAGGGTAAGTGGCAGTCCTGTCCAGACAGGCTATTTCCTTGTGCCTTAATGGTCCATGGTAGCCATTAAGAATTTTCTTTCATTTTATTCTCTGCTAGCAGTGTTTATTTGATATACACAGTTCATTCTTAGCTTGATAATAAGTATCCCAGGGAATCAAAGTGAAGCAGCATGATTCTTAACATATTTTTTATTCCCATTTAATTTATGATTCATATCTTTGCACTGGTAATGGGAAAAAAAAGTGTGTGTGTGTGTGTGTGTGCACACGCGCACCCAAAAGGCAGATTACTCTGCATAGTCTTTTACCCTAGGATGGGGCTTTTTTTCTTTTCAAATGATAACCCACAGAACCTCTTCTCATGCTCAAGTTCAGCCACTAACTGGCTATATATAAGGGTTGTTAGCACAGCAAGCTTATCCTCACCTTTAGTTGTACATAACTCCAGACCTTAAGTGACCCATTTTGTTGTTTCTGAGGCCAAGAATCGTTATTTTCTTTTGGCATCATACAGATGGTGTATTTCAATTTAATTCACAAACTTACAGCTTGTGTTGAATTAATTTCTGCTGAGAAGTGATTTTTCTAGACAGTTCAGATTTTTTCATTAACAGTCAGCATTTGACACAACATTTGAACTCCACTGTACTCTACTATAGATTATTAGTGTAAAACTCCATTATTTTAATCTACCTTTTCTGCCTCAGAGGTAGTTAGTGCTGAACTGTAGGATTTTCTGAACATTTGCGCAGAGCCAAGCACAGAGACAAACTCAACTATTATCTTCCCATATAAATGATTAATACGTTAACATCCAGCTTTGTTCTTATTTATACCCCTCTCTTCTTAAATTAATATCCACATTTGTTAAAAGAATATGCAAACTCTAGGAACACTTTATGATGACTAGCTGAATTTTCTTTGCTGTGTTTAACCTCAGAAAACCGTGATGATTAAATTCCACAAATAGAATTAATTTTATATCTAGTTACTGATTTTTCTCCCATTGAGCTTTTGAACAAAACTACTTCTATTTACTGAGCCACCAGTCAAGGACTATTTTGTCTGTGTATTAAGACAACATTAAAGTTTACTTTTATATCAGTCTTCGGTATGATATTTGTTTGAAGGTGGAGACTGGTATGCTAAAGGGGAAGAATAAAGCTCTAGGCTGCAGAAAGGGTGGTACAGACTTTCTGGGAAAAGATAGCATTGCTTGCTTTTCACTATGATCTGAAGTTAGAGTTCTAAAAGGGTCAGTCTCCCAAACATACTGTGAATGGGTTTGTAGAAAGATTAATCATGACTGGCTTTAGTAGGCAGGTCAAAATACAGAAATAATATGAATACTTGATAAGCACTTTTTTTTGAAAATATAGCTAAGGAAGCAACAGTAACAAAGAGTGCCACAATATAATGGAAGCTCCTCTTGGGTATATGTGCTGGGGAGGCTGGGAAATCTCATGTAGAATCTCAACTAATTGTGACCCAATCATGTACTTATCTAGCTAATAAGTAACACATGGGCTCATCATGCAATCAGCTACACATTCTCACTCTTGAGAATCAATAGTCTTTCCTTTCTCGTATAAAGGATGAGTGTGGTTGACCAAAATCATAAATTAAGTTATAAAGGTAGAAAGACTATTTTACAGGTAAGGGCAGTGGTTCTCAAAGTGTGTGCCAGGGTGCACTGGTGCACCCTAGAAGATTTCCAGGTGTCTCCTATGGTATTCTAGAGAAATATGTGCCTGTTGGGGACCAAAAAACCAGCAGGGCTTTTGGAGTTTAGATTTTGTGGGGACAGAGGTGTAGGGAATTGGCTGTAAGCTGACAGTCTGCCCAACCCCCCACCTCACTTGCCTGATTAGGTTGCAAAAGACTGTTAAGCTCTGGTGCTGGATTGTTTACACTACCCCCATGTTCCCCGGAAAGACTGGAGACAAGTTTCTTCTATCCTTTGTTTGGTGTAAAGTTAAGATGATATATGTATGGTGGGGGTTTTGGATTGATGATTAAACATAAGGAATTGTCTCTTGAAGCCTTTTGGATTTCTATAAAAGAAGAATATGTGGCAATGTCTAAAAAAGCTTTGAACATTTTTCTACAATTTTCAACATCCTATTTATGTGAATTAGGCTTTTCTACCCTCAACACAATTAAGAGTACAAAGAAAGGAATTCTTCAATGTATTGACAAGGAAATGAGAATTTGCCTTTCAAATATATGCCCAAACATTGAAGAAATTGCTAGGACACATCAGACTCACGTTTCTCATAAACACAAGAATGAAAAAACTTAACACATGTGTGCCAGGACCTGCCGAATTTACTAAATCTTACTAAGAATCTATCTATATATATAAAAAAATAACTTTTTGTCATTTTTAAATTTTTTAACCCCTCTTTTTTACAAATTCTAAAAAGCATAACTCAAAAAAATGTAACATAAAAATGTTTTCTAATGTCAGACTAAATTTAATTTTGTCGTATTTATTTCATTTGATTACCATAAAAGCATGCTGGGACTTTATATATTTTTTCTTTAATATTTGACTTAATTATTATGACATATTTTTCAGAAATTAGTATATAGTGCACCTACAATTATTTGTAGGATTTTAAATGCTTCCTGACTTCAAAAAGTTTGGAACCACTGGGTTAGGGTGACAGTATGTTTAATAAGTAAACAACTGGTCTGAATGCTTACACCTGCTGATGTTAAAAAAATGATTTGAATTTATTTTCTTTTTGGTCATGCATTGAATTACTAAATCATGTCAAGTACAACTAGTAGGTTACATCATTAAGAATCTAAAGTTGTATTCCATTGCCCAGAAAATCAGATCAAATTCCTGAGCTTGACACTGAAGATCACCTGCAATCCAACTCCAACCTGCCTAGTCAAGTGCATTTCCTTTCAATACATTCCAGTTGGTGGTGCCTCTTAGGTGTTTTTGATACTCAAATGGTATTAGTTATGCTGGGTCTATATTAGCTGGACTATCCTCCTACTTTGGATTAAAATTTTAGTATTAATCTCAGTTATGACCCCATCTAAATCGTTCTTCGTTTACAGCAGCATTTATTCATTCTTCTTTATTATTCATTTATTCATGTACTCACAATCACACCACAAATATTTGAGTACCTCTTATGTTGCAGTTACTATCTTTTCCTAAATGTGAGTTTTTATTGCGTGTATAATTATATCCAAGTAATTATACTGAGACTGTATTTTAATATGTATTTTAACCTCCTTATAAAAGTGAGATCATCATGGCAATGATTGTTTTTTGTTTTTAAGGAGAGATTATGATAGTGTGAGACATAACCAGGCGGGAGTTCTATGGCTGCTTTGGTGTCTCCTGTTGACTGCAACTTAATTATAGGAGCTCGATTATTCTTTCTAGCTCTAAAATTTGTTTTTCTTGATTAGATCACCAAGTGCCTGTCTTCATGCCAGTCACATTATGGGTATTCAGAAAACATCTGTTCGCTAGTCCTGAAATGAAACTTTTAAAATGTGCTGTCTCAAATATATCTACTATCTTGAATTAAAAGTTTAGAATATAAGAGCATTGGCTCCCCAATGTTCTGTGAATGAAAGGAAGGTTTATTAGATGTTTTTATGTCATTGCTCACATTTCTTCCACTTGGCAGATCAGAACGTTTAATTTATTATTTCTCTTTTATTGATTCATAGCATTTTTAATACCTTTGTATTTTATTATGCTCTCCACCACAGTATTTTGTGTAGGCATGGCCAACATACGATCCACGGGCAGGATATGGCCCATGTAATGAGTTTATGCGGCCTGCGATTGAATATTTAATATTCTCCACACAACGCACTGTGGAAATGAAATAAGTAGTACTTTTAAATAGTTATACATAAACTAGGATATCTAACCATTGTACGACAATGAAAGTTAAAATCTCAGCTACTCAGAAGTGGAAGCATCTTTGATTATTGGAAATCGAGATGTTTAAGAAGATAGTGATATGAGGAAAAGAATTCCGCGTGTGACTAGTCTAGGGTTAACTTCCAATAATTGGCCAAATGGATTCACAATACTTTTTTTAAAAAAAATTTCATTATAAGAATTTATTTTGTTACTTTGTTGTACTAAATTACTTACATTTATTCATAAACAAGTTACATAATAAAATTTTGTTTACTTAAACGAATCATTTTTGTATTTAACATTTTTTAATTTTAATATTTCGTCCGGCCTGTGAAAAAAGTTTTCTTTCTAATCTGGCCTGGGGGCAAAAACTGTTGGCCACGCCTGATTGATTTTGGGTCTCCTCACTGGTCTTCATGCTCTGTGGGAGTAGGGAGTATCTCAAATCCACCCGATATTATCCATCCAACACCTAACACAGTCCTTTAACCAAGAAGGAACTTAGTAAATGTCGAATGATAAGTGAAGCATGCAAATCAAAGTGCATCAAAATAACCTGTAAAGTGTCGATTTCAGTATAGCACAAGTGGCAGGTTCGAATCTCAATACTGCATTGTCCTCCGTGAGTTACTGTTGGCAAGTTTATTCAGTTCTTTGCTCTCAACTTCCTCATTGGTAAAGTAGAATAATGGCAACATCTACCTCATAAATTTATCTGATTTAAATTAAGTGCTTGGAAAAGTGTGTAGCACATCATAAGTTAGGGAGAATCCAGGTTTATGAGGCCTCAAGCTTATACGGTGTCTGGCCCTCTTTAAGGAGAAGACCATTAAATTATGAATACACACTCTGTCAGCCTGAACATTTTAAGGCTTTATTTAGACTGGGAAAAGAGATCACAAATTACAGATGTAAGAAAATTGAAACATACCATACACATCACAAAATGTTGCCACCAAGATTAATAAACAAGCGGATCCATCTTTATAAACTTTATTTTCTACAAATTTTTATTTGAATATACTCATATTTCCTCTTTTATATGATAAGGAGTTACAATATTTGTTATAGAGAGAATGGAAAGAAAATTTATTATTTTCTTTACCAAAGTAGATTGAATTATTATTATTATTATTATTATTATTATTATTGATGGTTTAGGAAATATTCATTTGCCTTCATAATGCATTACTGGAAATAAGACATTTCTAACTTCCTCCATGGCTTCATGCTTATACAGTCCTTGCTTGGAGGAAGCCTGGGAGAAGCCTAGCTGTTTGGGTTTCAGGTGGCATAGTCTCAAGAGAGGCCAGTGCCTCTGCAATGGCTCCAGCTTGCCTAGGTTCTCACTGCTCATGCTTGACTCCCCATCCGCACCTTGTGGGAAGGTCTTGCTTGTGGTGGGGGGGGGGGGAGGATCAAGTGGCTGAGAGCCCAGGACACAGTGGCCCTGATGCATTGTACTCATATAGTTAGAGTCACAGATAAAGACCAGGCACTACGTGAGGTATTTTAGCGTTAGATTGTCCTTGGATTCCTAATATATCGAAGGAAGTGCTGGCAGCCAGCCTGCTGCTAGAACCAGCTGCAAACCCAGGATGACTCACTCACAGGAGGTAGAAGTTGACCACCCTCAGGGGCCACCCTCTCTCTCCTCCTAACCCCAGGTCGAGGGCTTCCTCATACAGGCCATGCAGAACACAGGCATTAGAACCCCTGGTTTTGTATTAAGTCTGCCTCTCGGTCTAAGTAATTGCCCCAGAAGTTAGCATTGACCACTGTTATTTTATTGTTTCATCATCAAATAACTTTTCAATAAGTCCTTATGAATTTCGCAATAAATATCTTTTGTGATCTTATGTAGCTTTTTTAATTTTTAAGAATAATTCTTTCTCTCCAGTTTATCCCAAACATGGTAAGATTTCAGATGACTTGAACTTTCATTAAAATGAATTTTTAAATGAGTTGTGCCAGACAAAATTTGTGCTGAATACTCCATGGTCATATGAATATCTAATCTTATTGAGATAAAAATACTGCATTTCCTTCATTCTTAAACATCATTTGCGCTGGACACTTAAGATGTGCTGTGACCATATTCTGCTTCAGGCACGAAGAAGTTGTTAGCCTGGCTTCTCCGAGAGCTGCTTGCTGGCGTTTTCAGCTGACAGCTCTCCGTGGGAGAAACTCTCCTGTCAAAGGTCATCCCCACCCCTCAGGGGCAGCCTTCCGTGTTCTTTGAGGGAAGGGGAGCATTATAAAAACCCTTGCTGCCCCAACTTGCACAACTGCAGAGGGCTACCCAGCTTCAGAGTGCCACAGAGCCCAGTGGGTGACTGCGCAGTGGCCTTCCTCCTTCCTCGCCCCAGTTCAGCCGTCTTGCCTTCCCCCGCAGATAGTGGTTCTTGCAGACACTCCCCACACGTGGTAAGCCTCCCCGCACATCTATCAGTCGGACTCTCCTTCCCAGAGAACCTGCCCTGAAACACCATCAATTTTTTAAGAACCACAATCTTTTAAATAACAGCTTTTCTGGGGATGAGGATAGATATCATTTATAAGATATGACCCAGGTTCAGAAACATTCAAATCGAAAAACAACAACAACAAGGACATGAGCTACACGCAAACACTTTAATTGCTGGCTGCGACCAATGACCCGAAACACTTAGAAGCCTTTCACCAAAGCCATTATCTGAAGAAAGGTTAAAGATTATTGTTCTTTCCTGTTCTCACTGCAGTTTTCTCTTTACGCGCTCTCTTAGCTTGACCTCCTCTGAACTCAAGGTTTTGAGCCAATGCGTTATGTCTCCAGCCCTGTCATCCCTTGAGCTTCTAATTTACATATTCACCTGCCCGCCAGAACATTTCTCTGCTATCCCACTGACCTCCCAAACTCTGCATGTCCAGCACTGGGTGAGGCATCCTCCCCTCCTACCAGCCCTGTCTTGTGCCCAGTGTCAATTAGTGGTCCCACTGCCCCGACCATAAAACCTGTTTGTCATCTTAGACTCTTCCTCCTCCCTTTCTGTATGCATCCAGACAGCCAACAACACCTTGACGATTTTGCCGGGAACATGTACTCCAATAAACAATACTGTCACAGCTTTTCAGTTCCTGTTACTCCTTCCTTGGTTTAGCTCCTGAGGTGGACCACTGCAATAATAATTAACTCATTTTGCTACCTTCCGTCTTGAGTCCTTTAAATATGTCTTCTGTACAGAGGTCAAGACGATGGACGCCAGATGCCCATTTGATCACACCATTGCACTCCTGGACACCAGGAGCAGCAAATTCTCCAGTCCGGCGAGGCTGTCCCCATAACCCATTTATCACTTATCATACCACTAACATGCCCTGGCTCCAGCTTGATGTGCTAGGACAGTGGTTCTTAACCTGGGTTCTATCGAACCCTAGGGGTTCGATGAGTCGGTCTCAGGGGTTCGGAGAAGCCTCTGCCGCGGAAGCCAGAATAAAGTAATACCGTAATTTGTTGTGAGTTCATGCACTTTGTTGGTTTTGTTCTTTGAGCAAGGTGATGTTCATGCACGGCTCATTTTGTGCACCAGTAAAAAAACATATGCCTATGTCTTGAATTTGGAAAAAAAAATCGTATTTTATTTATCACTAAAGAAGGGTTCGGTGAATGCGCATATGAAACTGGGGGGTTCGGTACCTCAAAAAAGGTTAAGAACCGCTGTGCTAGGAAGATTGGAGTATGTGGAGTGTGCCTGCCTGCTTCCTGTTGCTTCATGCCCCTGTGCCTTGGTTTGTTCTTTCCCCTCTGACTGGAGAGCCCTTGACTCCTTCCTGAGATCGGCTAAGTGTAATCATCCTCTCAGGTCATTTCTTTCTGTCATCTCCTCTAGAATGTTCTCTCTCAACCTCAGAATCTGGATACCCAACTTGCCTTAGTGTTTATAGGATGATGAAAGGATGTGCTTGTTTCTGTCCTTTCTTAAAGAATTGGGGCTATGCTTGCTCACCTCTGTAACCGTGGGGCCAGACGGTCAGACATTCAGTAAATGTCTGCTGAACCGGGGAGAATAGTGAAGATAATAGGTCCGTGGTTTTCTTTGCATTTACTGATTCATTGCTTATTCAGTATATTATCAGTATGCCACGATTCTTTCTGGGATCTCTGTCCTAAAATTCAGCTCTCTTCCCAACATCTTGATAAAATTGGCTAATAATCACGAAATTTAATCTTTTTCAAAATTGAACTCCAGACTTTTCCTCAGACCTGCCTCTCTCATTTTTAATCCGCGGTAACCTTCCCTTTTGAGTCAACCTTGATACTTTTCGTCAGAGAATCCCGTTCCTCTCTCTCCATCTCCATTACTACGCCCCTGGATTATCGTAGGAACCCTCCAGCCGTCTGCCTCCACCCACTCGTCTACACACCGTATTGTCGAGGTGGCCAAGTGTGCCTCTGCCGTGGCTCTCATGGGCCTCCGTTCACATCCTCCCTATGCGCAACATGCTTCGTGAGGGTTTCCTATGCAATGCCGGGTCCCTCCTTACCCACTCCCCTACCTAACCCTGACCTCACCTCCCGCACTTCTGGTTCCCTTAGCCCCCCTGCCTTCTTCCATCCCCCACAGGGTCTTTCGATTTCCTGGTGCCTCTGCCTGAAAAGCTAGTTCCTCAGATACCGTTTTCTGACTTTCTTCCTTTAGGGCTGTGCTGGAATGTAATGTCACCTTAGAGATGTTTATTTCACATACATTGTATTTATTATTCTCCATGGTCACTGAGTACACCATCAGCCATGCTTTATAATCATTTTTTTCTGATTTTTTCCAGTGCTCTGTCCTTAAGAGAAAGAGGCACTGGCGCATGCTAGGGGCACAACAGATATTTGATGAACGTGGAGGTGAATGACAGAACCAGAACTAACCCATGTTCCTTCTTGGCACGTGTAATGTTGGGCAAATTACTTATCTTCTCTGAGTTTTCCTTTACAGTATTTGTAAAATGAGGCTAATATTAATGACAGCCACCATATTTTTCTCAAAGGTTCTTGATAGGATGCCAGTGTAATATGTATTAATAGATGGTATAAGTCCTTATGCATCCTGCACAATCTATATGTAAACTTTAATCCTCACAGTAATCATAGATATGTTCAGTGATCGTTCCCATTTTGCTGACTTGTGGAGAAAATGAACTAAGATATATAAATGTCTTGAAGTCACCTAGAGAGTAAACCTGAGCCAGGACTTGAGCACAGGGAGCTGTGACCGCGTTAGTGTTAACCAGACACTCTGATTGTGTGCTTCCTCATTCTGTGTCTATACTTAGTGAAAATGACCCACAGTAAGATTCCTTTGCATTAGGCAACCTTTATCAGATAGAGGATGTTTCCACATTTTCTGTTTAAAGAACTTATGCTGAATTTTGTCAAATATTTTTTCCATCTCCAAAGACAACCGTGTAACTTTTTCCTTTGAATCTATTAATGTAGTGAATACACTAACATACTTCCCAATGCCCACATCCTTTCACTTCAAGAATAAAACCTATTTAGTCATTTAATTTCATTCTGTTAACACATTCTGCTTGATGACATTCGTTCATATTTTATTTTAGAAGTTTGCATCTATGCTCAGGTAAGAAATTGCTATATGACTTACATGATTTTCTTTCTTAGGATATCATTACATAGTTTTGGCATCAGATTTTTGTGCCGTGAATTAGTATAATCATATATTGCCAGAAGGATTTATAAGTTCCCTCAATGTTTGGTAAAACCTTCATGAAGAAATCAGTGTTTGTATTACATATATTTAGATTAATCCTCAATCAGGTTTTTGTCATCTTCTTGAATCTATTTTGATAATACATATTTTCTTAGAAAGTCCATATTCAAACTGACTTGTATGACCATATAATTTATAAAAATTATACTAATAATGGCCCCTTTTACATTTTAATATAATTCGAAGCTTTTCTTTTTAGTTGTCATTAGACTTTTTGTACAAAGAACCATCTCTTGTCTGACCAGGCAGTGGCTCAGTGGATAGAGCGTTGGACTGGGATGTGGAAGACCCAGGTTTGAGATCCCGAGGTCGCCAGCTTGAGCACGGCCTCATCTGGTTTTAGCAAAGCTCACCAGTTTGGACCCAAGGTCACTGGCTTGAGCAAGGGATTGCTCGGTCTACTGAAGGCCCATGGTCAAGGCACATTTGAGAAAGCAATCAATGAACAACTAAGGTGTTGCAACGAAAAACTGATGATTGATGCTTCTCATTTCTCTCCATTCCTGTCTCTCTGTCCCTATTTATCCCTCTCTCTGACACTCTGTCTCTGTAAAAAAAAAAATCTCTTAATTTTTCTAATAACTTTTTCTACTTCATGAGCTTTGTTTTCATCTTTACTAATACTCTATTTTTTATTATTTTTATAGATTTTTGAGATTGATGCATAATAAAACATTTTAATGTAATTGTTTTCTATGAGAAATTATAGAATTCTTTATGATTATACTTTTGCCATATTCAACGGGTATTTTTTAATGAAATATAATTTTCAAATTGACTTTCTCTTTTAGATTATCATTATTAAAAGGATAATTTTTCATAACAATACATTTTTGAATTTTTTTTAGTCTTTTATGATTGATTTTTGATTCAATATTATTGATATTTTATAATTTAATATTATTCAATAATCCAATGTATTCATATTAATTTGTGATTGCAAAATGTGGCAGATATGATTTCAGATTTTTGTAAATTTTTGAAACTTTATTTTAGGTCTAGCACATAGACATGGTTTTCATGTATCTTTTTTATTCCCCTTCAGTGTGAGAGCTAGTGAACTTTTTCTTTTACCATTTCTGTGATTATTTCCTCCTCTCTGTTCTCTTTGGTCTCTTGGGAGTTCCTTTTCAATACTAGGTTGGAATTTGTCGTCCTAGCTCATTTTATGACTCTTCCATGTGCTTACTTTTAAATGTGCTATTTCTGTAGGGTAGGATGTTTTTCTCTATATATTTAGCCTAACATCATTTTTTACTGCATAAAACAGCATTCATTGTGCTTTAAAATTTATCACAGGCAGTGGTGTGTGGGAGCCAGTGGTGAGAGGCAGTTTGTGAACCAGTTTTGATATCAGTGTGGTAGAATATTTACTTAACAGAAACTGGCACATATTACAAATCTCAGTGGGTTTGTTTGTTTTTTGAGAGAGAGCCAGCCTACTTGCGTCCCACAAAACATAGTCCTCCTTATTTTTGTTTCTGTATAAATTCTTAAAAAAACATGTTTTGAAACCTTATTTTTCATCTATATAATTTGAAGCTCTATTTGTAGGTGTATGATAGTTCCTATTATTATATTTTATTATAGGTTGTATCTTTGATCCCTATGCATTTTCTTTTGTACTGCTTAGTGCTTGTCATTTGAATTAGATTTGTTCTAATATTGTTATTACTATTCTTATATTTGACATCATTTTATTTTCTTGCACTTTCAAACTTTTTGTAACAAATTAAAAATTGTAATTATATTTATCGGGATGACATTGGTTAATAAAATTATTGTATAGGTTTCAAATGTACAATTCTGTGATCCATTCTCTGTATATTGCATTGTGTGTTTAGCACTCAAAATCAAAACTTCTGTGACGATATATTTAACTCCCTTTACTCTTTTCTAGCCTCCCCCTCACCCCTTCTTCCCTTTGGTAACCACCATACTGTTGTCTGTACCATTTTATTTTTGTTCCTCTTATAAATAGCATATTTTAAAATTAAACTCCCTGTCTTATTGCCTATTTTTAAAACACATCTAAGTGCCTGTCTCTTAGTAAGCAGATAGAACTTTTATCCTATCTTTTTATGTGTTGGTGGATGAACTTGTGTGTTTAGACTGACTCCTTTCATGTTATGTTTTATGTGTATTTCTTACTGTGCTTCCTTTGTTTAATTTTCTTTTTGTGCCTACCACTGCCTTCCATTAGATTGCTTAACTTTATTTTTTAGTTAGTTAGTTTGTTTGTTTTTTGGTATTTTTTCCAAAGTTAGAAGCCGGGCGGCAGTCAGACAGACTCCCGCATGCGCCCGAATGGGATCCACCCAGCATGCCCACCAGAGGGCGGTGCTCTGCCCATCTGAGCTGTTGCTTTGCTGCAATCGGAGCCATTCTAGCGCCTGAGGCGGAGGCCATGGAGCCATCCTCAGCGCCCGGGCCAACTTTGCTCCAATGGAGCGTTGGCTGCAGGAGGGGAAGAGAGAGAGAGAAAGGAGAAGCATAAGGGTAGAGAAGCAGATTGTTGCTTCTCCTGTGTGCCCTGGCTGGGAATCAAACCCGGGACTTCCACATGCTGGGCCGATGCTCTACCACTGAGCCAACAGACCAGGGCCAGACAGCTTAAGTTTTTATTTTTCCTTTCTTTGGTTTGTAAATTAGAAGGATATATCTAGGGTTTTCTTTTCCTCCAACAATATTTTTCTTGATTTGTTGCAATTAATCATCATGAATGTGTTGAACAATCTCCAAATAAAATTATAATCTTAACATGAGTTCACTTCTTCCTTTTCCCACATCATTTCACATAATTTTTCTTCCACGTTGCTAATTAGAAAAGTGCATCGTAATAGGTTGGTGGTTGCCCCCAGTGGTGGGAGTTGGGAATGGAGTGGCTGCAAGTTAGAATGAGAGAAGTGGTAAATATATTTTATAATCATGGTCGTGGGGGTGATTTCATCGATGTATACACTTGTTAAAACTCATACATGTCATATACCTAAAATGGGCATATTTTATTACCTTCAAATGATACCTTAACAGAGTTGATACTAAAAGTGTGGTGGTGAATGTCAGAGCAAAGATGTAGGATATAGAAAAGGCCCATGAGGTTGCATCTCAAGAAATAATAATGGTACATTTTTTCCGCCAATACTTTGTAGCTTAGAATTTGAAATTGGCAAAATAAAAGTATCAGAAAGATGAAATAGGGACATTTAGGGTGCTATTTAGGATAGTATTATTGTGGACTGTAAGGTGACTGACTGGGACCCCTGCTGGATAGTGAGCCAAGTGCAACGAAGAGGCAGGTAGTTGTAAGAATGGGGGCAATGTAGTTATAAACATATTAAAAGTCAAGTCCAACAAACATGGAATATGTGCTTATTATGTATCATGTATGCTTCTGTGTGTTGGAGGTACAGGACTGAACAAAATGAACAAGGTTTCTGACCACAAATGTAGCCATTAGTTAATTAGACCTAAATATAAATGTTAACTCAGTTCATGCCCCATACTTCCTTAAATATCACATTATTATTTTTATTTTTTCTTGCATAACATTTATATTTTCATGGAATGCACTTTCACATAATTATTTGGAAGATATTCTGCAGATCTTTTCTAAGGTCTGATTTGAAAGAATGCTCTTTGCCCTCTTTCTTGAATACTAATAGCTTTCTAGATTCAGATTAATTTTTCCTCAGACTTGGAAGATTTATTTTGTCTTATAAGCGTCATGATCACATACATTCTAATTCTTGTCCTTAAGTACTTGTTTCTGTTCCATGGGTGCTATGAGGATGGTTTTCTTTAATAATTAAGAAATGTATTTAAAAACTACCATGACCCTGGCTGGATGACTCAGTTGGTTGGAGCTTCGTCCTAAGGCACAGAGCTGGTTCTGTCCCCAGTCAGGGAACATACAGGAATAGATTGATGTTCCTCTCTCTCTCTCTTTCCCCCTTTTCTCTCTCCAATATCAATAAAATAAACATTAAAAAAATAAACACCACCATGGTTTTCATTTATCCTTTTTACTCCCCATTAATGTGACAGCTAGTGTTTTTTTTCCATCTCTATAAAATTTCCTTTTATCATTTCTGTGATTATTTCCTCCTCTCTGCTCTTCTTGCTTTTTGGGAGGTACTTTTCAATACTAGGTTTACATTTCTAGACCTAGCTCATAATTTTCGACTGTTTTGTACTATGATTTGAAAGACTTTCTTCCCCTTTACCACATATGCTGAATGCAGCATTTTTGGGAAGCGGGCTGGAGTAACAGGTCTCATTGTTCCTGGGCAGTAGGTTATGCATCACAGTTCAGCTGCTCTAGGGAAGCTGTCCATTGTACTTGCTTTAGAGAATTGTGCTAGCTAGTAGTTTTCAAAAACCCATGAAACCTTTTCAAGAATCTTTACACCTAATATATATTTTTAATTATTAAGTGAGAGTCAGAGATAGACTCCCGCATGCACCTGGATAGGGATCCACCCTGCAAGCCCACAACCAGGTGATGCTCTGCACATCTAGGGCTGCTGCTCTGTTGCTCGGCAACTAAGCCATTTTAGCACCTGAGGTGAGACCATGGAGGCATCCTCAGCACCCGGGGCCAGCTTTGCTCAAACTATTTGAGCCATGGCTATGGGAGGGGAAGAGAGGGAAAGATAGAGAAGAGGGGGAGGAGGGGTGGAGAAGCAGACCGTCACTTCTCCTGTGTGCCCTGACTGGGAATCGAACCCAGGATTTACACACACTGAGCTGACGCTGTAGCACTGAGTTAAACGGCCAGGGCCTGGGCCTAATTTAAAAAAAAAATAAAAACACATGCATATATTGCTACATAGAACTATGATCAGAGATACACCTGCTAGCTACATATATTCATCATCATTGTCTGTCTTATGTGGTAAACTTCCTGAGGTGATTCTATATTCCCCTTTTATAATGCCATCTATTTAATTAATTTTTTTTTGAATAGTCATGATAACTAAGGTGTTCAATTTTTATCACTACTTTTGTCCTTGGCAGTTTAGATATTTAAATGTTTACAATTTGATTTGGAAACATTTCAATATAATTAATCAATTTGCATTGTTTAAGTATTCACAAGAGCTTAAACGTTTTATTGAAGTGTATATACATATATTACATATATTTTATAAACCTTGTATAAAATAGCAATTTTTGAAGAAGAAACATCCTACCTAACCACTTTGTTGTTATTTCAATAAACTGTGAAATTTATAGGTCCCATTAACATGTCGTGTGGCCTTATGAGACCATTAAATACCAACTTCACTTCTTATATTTGTATTAATTAGTTTTTAAGAATCACAGTCATAACCATAGTAACATAGTTCATAATGTTTTTAGACGTACTGGTGAACATACTGTTTTATGAAATTGTGTATTTGATATTTTCATAATATTGGTATCAATTGAAAACAGCTTGAAGCATTTACTGAAAAATGCTAATACCCTTAGTGACAGGAAAATTTAGACATTTAAAGATACCAGCTTCTCTGTTGTACTCAAATGGGACTGGTTAAAATAGCCACAGGAGTCATAGGTCTATAAACTATGGGTCAAATTCACTGCCCATCTGTTTAGATAAATGAATCATGTTGGAACAGAGCCATACCTGTTCATTCATGCATTGTCTGTGGCAGTTTTCACACTGTTTAAGAGTTGAGTTTACGTGGTTGTCATCGACCCTGCAAGACCTACAAACCCTAACGCACTGCCTGGCCCTTTAAAGAAAAGGCTTACCAATCCATGCTTTATACAATGGAGCCATTTTGTCCACACTTTCACACTGGTACCCAGTGACTCACCTTTCTTGGAATACACCCTGCGCTTGTTTGTCTGTGTTCTCTCTCAGGTTCTTCCCTCCATCCAAAATGATGTTTCTTTTCACTCATATTTGAAAACAACCAATTCTTGAAAGTGTGATTCCAGCAACACTTCCTCCATGAAGTTTTAAAAGGAAATCTACTTCCCTGGACATAACTCCCTTACACTCCTTAACAAATGCTCTCTCTAAAACCCCCCACCTCTCTCGCTAGCGCTTGCCCTGAGGACAAAACTATGATTAAGTAATTTTCTGCCTGTTCCTTGCTGCTTAATGTGGCTGGCCATGCCGACCATCCTACTCTCCGGCCGTCCATAACCATGGACTTCTAATAGGCGTGACTCTCATCCCACAGTTTCATTAGTTCATTTTCTTTACCTTGATGGCTTTTTCTTTTATTTCCCTACCCTCACTCTCTACAGAGGACTTTTAGTCTTGATTGAGAAAATCAAAGCAAGAGTCAAGAACTAACACCACATCGACCAACCTTCCAGCAAAGGACAGCTGTGCTCTCTTACAGTCTTGGTATTCCACACTCAACCTTGGATTGCCCTCAGTTTTACTATGTTTTGAGTGAATAAATAAATGTCTCGACCACATAACCCAATATTTATAACTCTTGTTGCTAAGTTTATTAAAGTTATTTTGGACCTGACCAGGTGATGACGCAGTGGATAAAGCATCGGACTGGGGCGCAGAGGACCCAGGTTCAAAATCCCGAAGTTGTCAGCTTGAGCACGGGCTCACCTGTTTGGAGCAAGGCTCACCAGCTTGAGCTCAAGGTCACTGTTTGAGCAAGGGGTCACTCAGTCTGCTGTAACCCCCGGTCAAGGCACATATGAGGCAGCAATCAATGAACAACTAAGGTGTCGCAACGAAGAATTGATGCTTCTCATCTCTCTCCCTTCCAGTCTGTCTATCCCTATCTGTCTCTCTCTCTCTGTCTCTGTCACAAAAAAAAAAAAAAAAAAAAAGGTTATTTTGGTGTGTGACTACTAGGCAGAATAAAACAAAACAAAAACAGCAATATGTTAAATTATATTTTCTCCCTGGGACAAACTATGATATCAGTATAGAATATAGCATATTTATAGTTTTTTTTCACAAGTTACTCAAGAATTAAACCTGTTAGAATGGGCCACATGTGTTGATGTGTCTGTCCACTCTTCTAGATGTGTTAACTCTAGGCAGTGACATTCTGGTAGGCTAGCAGTGCTGGTCAACAACAGGTCATGAGGTCAACAAGCACTCTGCAGTGAGACCCAGCCAAAGGACTTTTAAATAATCCGGTTTAGACTCCATGAGCCCTGTGAGGGCCTTTTTCTTCCTGGATGCAGACACCCAGGAGAACGGAAGGCAAACCAAAGATGCTGATTGTGAGGGCATTTGACGACCACGTGCAATTTGTAAGCCACGATTAAACCCTGTTTCTGTAGTCTCCAAAAATTTGACAGAAAAGGAAGTGGATAATTTATTTCATCCCGACATTTGTCTCTGATCAAGTAATTAACATGGATTCAGCCACTTCTCTTTGACAAGTTTTTGGTGAGAGTCAAATGAGATGCAAAGAACTTGAGTTCTGCTTAGTCTAGTTAATATCACTGTGATTGATAAAAATTATATTAATAGGTCACATGGAATCCTGGCCAAAGAGAAAAGAATAAAATAGTTTACTTTATTGGGGTATTTTGTTGTTGTTTTTCTTTGTTCTTTTTATTTTTTTGACCAAAATGGATTCACCAACACACACACACACACACACATACACACACATGCACATACACACGTACACACATATACAAACACACATACACGTACACGCACATACACACACACACACACACACACACACACACACACAATTTTGTAAAAATCAGTCCACAGAACTATAGTAAGTGTCAGGTTGAATACTTCCAAACCTGCTATGAAATTGTGATTCTTTGCTGTCAGCTCAGAAAACTACTTCAGTCTTTGGCCAAATGATGAACAATAAATGTTTCCTTTTCAGCTCCACTGGCCTTCCTCATCATCATTTGTTAGAAGATTCTGAGGCCGTTTCTACTCATTCCACCATGCTTGGCATGGAGCATTCTGGCTAAGACACTAAGTCTTCCTTAACATCCACCAGCCAGAGGTAGTTGTACAGGGCAGTGAAAGTCCCCTGTGACATTGGGAAGAACTGAGTACTTGTTTGTCTGAGACTCACAGTGCTGCAAAAGCCCAGGGTTGACATCACCATTGTTTATTCAGTAGATTCCTAAGGCTTGTTCACAGTTATTCACCCTAGTACTTGTTCAGTCCCAAGTCAATAGATACTTTTTTTTTTTTTTAACAATGTGGAGTTTGGGATACTATAAAAAAAGGAGGTAGAGAATTGAAGAGATTTTGGGTGAAATTAAAAAGTTAATATTGAAGTTTTATTTTAAAAATCTGGCCCTGGCTGGTTAGCTCAGTCAGTTAAGAACATTGTCCTGAAACAACAAGGTTGTGGGTTTGATCCCTGGTCAGGGCACACCAGAAAATGTACGACTGAGTAGAACAAAAGTGCTTCCCTTCCCTCTTTCTCTCCTTCCTCTTTCTGCCTCTCTAAAAATCAATAAAAATTAAGCCTTGGCCAGATAGCTTGGTTGGTTGGAGCATCGTCCTGGAACACAGAGGTTACTGGTTTGATTCCCTGGTCAGGGCACTTACAGGAGTAGCTCAAAGTTCCTCTTTGTCTTTCTTCCTGCCTCTCTCAATAAAAAATAAAAATCTGAAGCACTGAGATAATATATAATAAGAATGATATGAGAGCCTGACCAGGTGGTGGCACAGTGGATGGAGCATCGGACTGGGATGCGGAAGATCCAGGTTCGAGACCCCGAGGTCGCCAGCTTGAGCGCGGGCCCTTCTGGCTTGAGCAAAAAAGCTCGCCAGCTTGGACCCAAGGTCGCTGGCTCCAGCAAGGGGTTGCTCGGTCTGCCGAAGGCCTGCGGTCAAGGCACATGAGAGAAAGCAATCAATGAACAACTATGGTGTCGCAACGGCAACGAGAAGCTGTTGATTGATGCTTCTCACCTCTCTCTGTTCCTGTCTGTCTCTCCCTATCTATCCCTCTCTCTGACTCTCTCTCTGTCCTTGTAAAAAAAAAAAAAAAAAAAGAATGATATGAGAGTATAAAGGAGAATTTGTTTTAATTAAGCCAATTAATGGGTGAGATCATATCTTACAGAAGAATTAGACTTAATGTGCTGTGGAAAGAGGCTTTCTTGTTGAATATGTTCTCTTATAGCAGTTTGTTTACTACCTAGATAAATGCTAGTTTTTCCTTTTAAGGGTTATATATTTTTAAGACCAATCATTTTTATGTTTCAGAAACATCTGAAAAGTAAAATTATTTGAGTTTACAGAATTTAATTGCAGGGATTACTTATGTCAGAGATGCGGTAGATTTTAATTCTGCGTGAGGAGGTCAATAAATACACACTATTTTCCAAAGGAGAGAAAAATTTCATTGCTTATATTTTATATGCTGTGGTTTTTGATTTTTTTAATAAAATGGAGTCAAATATGGAATTGTGTAATCACATCCTTTCACCTCTTTGAGTTAGAAAAATAAAATTTTGTTACTTACAAAATTCTCAAATGATGTTTCATTTAACAGTGATTTATTTCGTTAAAGAACAAAATTCAACTGAGTCAATGTGAAAATGTAATTTGCTTTAAGTGATTCATGAATTGGGCAGCAACTATCTAAGGACAAAAAAGAAAGGATTGGCCTGACCAGGCGGTGGCACAGTGGATAGAGCGTCGGACCGGGATGCGGAAGACCCAGGTTTGAGACGCCGAGCTCGCCAGCTTGAGCGTGGGCTCATCTGGCTTGAGCAAAGCTCACCAGCTTGGACCCAAGGTCGCTGGCTCCAGCAAGGGGTAGCTTGGTCTGCTGAAGGCCCGCGGTCAAGGCACATGTGAGAAAGCAATTAAAGAAAACTAAAGTGTCGTAATGGCAATGAAAAACTAATGATTGATGTTTCTCACCTCTCTCCATTCCTGTCTGTCTGTCCCTCTCTCTGACTCTCTCTCTGTCCCTGTAAAAAAAAAAAAAAAAAAAAAAAAAAAGGATTATATTTAGACCAGAACATCTTTTGGTGTGGGGTGTTGATCGAAGGAAGACAGTTCTTATCATGCGAATTGACTCATCTTTTAATGGGGGTTGAAGGGGTTGCTCAGAAAATTCCACACTGACAAATGACTATATTTCTGGGAGAGCCTGAAACAGTAATTAAATTAGGCCTTAAATCTAAGTTTGTTTTTGTGGACTTTAGCACAAGTGATACTGTTTGGGGCCTGAGGATTCTTTCCTCTTTCACAGTTTCAAAGACTGAAAACATCTCTTCCATTCTGTAGAAGTTGCTACTTCTGTCATAAATTAAATTGTCACAAGTTTCTATGAAGCCAGGCATTTTGTTGTTTCTACTTTTCACTAATATGACTTTAGAATTTTCCAATACAGGACCTTGATATGGTGGAAAGGTTTTGGCCTTTGTGATCAGACCTGGTCTCAAATCCTGACTGTCTTGTACTTGCTGTGGGGCCCAGGCAGCTTACCGGTGCTTAATAAATATTAATTCCCTTCCCTTTCTTCCTTCACACCCCCACTAGGTCACCTGGGTTTTTTAATGGGTCATTCTTTTCCCTGGATTTTATTGTAGGAAGTATTCTGGATGGATGGCTGCCGGAAACCCATTGCCATAGCCAGCTCTTCTTCAATATTTAAGGACTTTCCCTGGCATTGAGTAATGAGAATTTCGGTAAGAATAATTAGATGCAGATAGTGTATGAACTTTTCTTAATGGTCGCTTAAATCTCAGATACTTCATAACATGACTCTTCTCTAAAGATCTGGCGATGTAACAGAGGTTCGTTTACACGTAGATTGTTGTTATCTTGAAAGTAACTATAATAGGTTCTGTAAAACTCTATTCACGACCTTGATATGCCCTTCTTGTCTTATAAATGTATTATTTTATTTATTTCACCCCTTTCTTTCAATACCTAGCCCCTCAGTGAATTGTGTAGTATTTGAGGACAAGGTCTGGGTGTGACTCAGCCCTACAGCGTGGGCCAAATGAAACACAGATCCTTAGTGGTTAACCTAACAGTCTGAAATTCTAAAGCTTCGACCACATGAAAGAGACAGACAAAAGTATCAAAGCTCTGGGAAGTCCTGAGATAGGTGGTATTTCTAAATCACCAAGAAAAATTATTATGTAGTGCCTCTCATGATGCCATAGAATGTCTTCCAGTTGATTCCATTTTTATCCAGTTTTTCTCTAAGTAATATTAACTTATAACTAATTTTCATATAGTTGCATGAAATTAATATAGAAGTATATAAACATATTAATAATTTATGTTGTTAATCTGTGCTGTATAAAATATGTTGAACTATTAAAATAAAAGAAGGATGAGAGGGAGATTAAGGATAATAGAAAAAAATTAGTGGTAGTTTTAGTAGATATACAAATTGTATTAAAATTAATATGTATTAAAGACATATAAAAGAATTTTGCCCAGAAGAAACCGAGCTCAAGTGCAGAGAACAAGAAAGCTAAATTCTAGTTTTATTAATTCTGATAAGGAACATTAACTCTTAAAGTTTTGTTTTAAGATATGATAAACTATTAATTTAAACATCACTTTTTAAGTAAAAAATTTAATCATTTTCTCAATGATTACTATTTTTCAGAAACCATATTTGAGAAGTACGTCCATCCAGTGCTATTTGTGTTTACTTCTGAACAGTCATTTTTTAACCGAGGCTGGCATTCATGTCTTTATTTTCGGGTAATTCTATCTTCAGGCATAAATATTATCAGGCTAATGGATATGATCGTTGTTCTTCAATATCTTCTCTATTAATTTGGATTATGCTCAGTTTGCTTATACTTTAGGAAATCAGTATGTGGGGTGTGATAGAGGGCAGACTATGGAGACTTGGAGGACTGTTGGTAAACACCGAGCATTTCTATATTCTAGTAATATAGAAAGGCGTAGCAACATCCTGCAGATATATTGGACCTCTCAATATATAACTACACTTGGAAATGCATTCTTTATTAATAATCTGAATGATTTTTATTGCACTAGAAAGAATAGATAATTAAGGCTTGCTCATATTACTTCTTATTCATTGGCACTGACTTCTCCTATCTTTTGAGTCCTATCTTAGTTCATTTAGAAGCATTTCTTTCTTTCTTTAGACCTTTTATTTTTCGTCCTAATGGACATTCATATTTTCCATACTTATTAACTCTTCTCTTCTTTCTTAGATGCAACTAATGCACTGTACCACTTGGGCTAAGCACGCAACCTATAGTTCTGTAATCTGACCCAGTTCAGTTTTACTCTTCTTGTTTACTTCGTGGTGTGGGGAACCATAGATTTGTGCAGGTAAATCTTCCCCACAAGAAAGATTAGTGTTGGTTCTAGTACTCTCATAAGAATCCATCAGGGTGCAACTAGTTTTCTTGAAGTTTTAAGAGTCATTCCCTAGCCACTTGGTTAGGGTATGTGTCTTCCGTCCAGATAGTAAACTTCCATTTTACCAAAATGAGTAAATATATGATCATTCAGCCTCAGTTGGGCTAAAGTCTATTATGTTTATGGATAAAGCTGTTGCAGGCGTAGCAATACGTAAACAGCATGTTTAATCTACTGCTGTAAAGAACGTTGGAAGTCAAACCATTATATGAAAATGATTATTGCTTATTTTAAGGGTTTTGCTTATTTATTAGACATAAAAGTCTTCTGGGACCTCTACTTAAAGAAAACTAGTAATTCACTTAGCAACATTCACTGAACACTACCATACATCAGATACTGTTTCTATTTTATTGTAATAAATGGCACCCAGTTTTGTAAACTTTCTCTTCATATTAGGCTTTTCTCTAATCCATGCAGGTCACTGCCCAAATTAGCTTCAAATGTGAAGGTTGTCTTGTGTGCTCAGTGTGTCTGTTCATTTCCAAGGCTGTTGAATGCACAAAGGCAAGCATAACAGTCATCTTTTCACCAGTCAGAAAAAAAAAACCTCCTGATTGCTCTTTTGCCTTTAGTATTTATTCATCAAGACAATATTACGCTCATTCAGAATGCTTTGCCTTTTGGTTTTGCTTTCAGCTGCATCAGTGCAGGTCTTCCTAAAACAGAGGCAAACTGGCCTTATGTACTAAGTGATTTGAAAAGGCTTGAAGTTCTTATTCAAGTAAGTACTTATTTTCCCATAAAGTCTTTGGTGTCATTGTTGGGGAGTCTGCCTGTCCTTGTGTTTTGCTCTCAGTCCTAATGCGATCTCAGTTGTAACAATATTTTGTAGAAATTTGTGAGCCTTGTACAGCCTCAAAGGAAATATTTTACTTACAATTTTCAGATCCTAATGATCTTTCAGCTCAATTAATAATGACCCAGCGTGAGGAACTGTGTCACCACAGGCCAGAGACATGCTTCTTCTACTAGAAGACCCAGACATCTTTGTGACACTTGCAAAGGGAATGTAATAGTCTGGCCCAGGGAAAGGCTCTCCTCTGTGGGTTAGAGAACCTCTCTCCTACCTAAAGGCCTCGTACAACTTTTAGGGCACAGGGGACAGAGAAGAGGAACCTATTGACAAGAAGTGTCTTCTGCCCCAGTGGGAAATGCAGTAGGGGCAAGGGGAGTGCCAGGGGCATGAAATGAGCTACCTTTCCAAATGAGCACCACAAAAATTCTGAAAACTGAACTGCCATTCAAACATAGGGCAGAACCTGCATGCTAAACCCGACCAAGGTGGCTGCAAGCTAAATTAAATGCTTTACCTAGGACAGTGGTTCTTAACCTTTATTGAGGTACCGAACCCACCAGTTTCATATGCACATTCACCGAACCCTTCTTTAGTGATAAATAAAATATGATTTTTTTTTCCAAATTCAAGACATAGGTATATGTTTTTTTACTGGTGCACAAAATGAGCCGTGCATGAACATCACCTTGCTCAAAGAACAAAACCCACAAAGTGCATGAACTCACAACAAATTACGGTATTACTTTATTCTGGCCTCCGTGGCAGAGGCTTCTCCGTACCCCTGAGACTGACTCATCGAACCTTTAGGGTTCAATAGAAGCCAAGTTAAGAACCACTGACCTAGGACCATGGTCTTTTAACGTAATAGCCAAAATACCAGAGCAGAGTTGAAAATCACTCATTATATCGAGAAGTAAGAAAATCGCAACTTGAATGAGAAAAGGTATTCAGCAGACTCTGAAACTGAAATGAAATAGAAGTTAGAAGAATTAGACAGGGATTTGAAAGCAGCCAGCATAAAAATGCACCAGCAGGCAATGGCAAATATTCTTGAAACAACTGAAAAAATCGGAAAGTCTTAGCAGAGCAGTACAGTATGTAAAAGGAACAAAATGGAAATGACAGGAATGAAAATCACAACTGAAATACAAAAACAGTGATAAAATCACATAGAACCACACACACACGCACACACACACACGCGCACATGCACACACACGCGCACATGCACACACACGCACACACAAACGCACACACACACATGCACACACACACACGCACACACGCATACTTTAGTGCACATTTAACTGATGAGATCTGAACAAGGTGTGTAGATTTTATCAGTGTAATTTTCTGGTTGTAATCTTGTACTGCCGTTATGCAGGATACTGACTGCAATTGGGGGAAATGGTGAAGTGGACACAGGAACTCGCTGTATTTTCTCTTAAAATTGCACAGAAATCTAAGATTATCTCAAAGAATTTGACTTAAAAGTTTTAATTCAATGTCAGTAGGTCGTTCTTATGATATCTAAAGCAGTGTGCAGTTTTTCACATTATCTAATTTTGTTCCCTTTCAGTCTACACACACTGATGCCACTTTATATACTGGAAGTGATATTCATGTGAGTATAGTGGTTTTTTTTCCAAAATTGCTATATTTTCCAGTTTTCAGAAGTCTAAGTATATTTTTATAAATTTTCTGAAATATACATAGTTTCTAAATCTGAGTTTTAGTGTGTTCTTATAACATATGATCGATTAATTTTTATAAGTAATTGTTGAGATTGTGGGAGTTGGGGACAAAGATGCTATTTATGTAAAATATATAAAAGCCTTTTCCATCAATGTCAAACAAAATATGTAATTTTGTGATGCAATTAGATCATGATGCAATTAAATGCAAGATTCAAGTTAACTGATTCAATTTAAAAGTATCCAACATATCAGTTGTTTCCAGTGCTGTAGTTTATTACCATCTTTAATCATATTTTCTACAAATTGCTTAAATGCATTTATATTTATGGCTCACATTTTGCATGAATCTCTGCAATTGTCAGAAAAGGATTCTGGCTGGTTACACTATGAAAAAAGAACCAAACACTACCCAGAAAACCTATCAAAATTCAAAGATCATCTTGAATTTGTTACATGAATACACTGGTGTTGCCTGAGGCAGGAATGTTTTCCATCCTGTTCCTAGTCCTTCCCTCTGGATTGGTTACTAAAAACCAAGAAACAAACCCTGGACTTCCTCACTTTGTGAAAAACAAACTCTATGTATGTACATTCAGAACAGTGAGTCCTCTCTGTCATTCTTCAACTAACACCTCCCTGAAATAGACGATTTTGTCCTCACCAGGACTTTCTAAGCACTGGAAAGAAGCCGTAGTCGGTAACTAGAAAAAACAGATGTTCATCAACCTTGTAGATGGAGCTGTTGCTCAGAAATTGTCTCTCTCCTTTGGCTTCAGCATTTGTTTCATTTTTCTTTATTTTTTTTTGTTTTTATTTTTTTAAATAGAAAGCAATTAACCACCAACACTCAACATCCTGAGATCGTGGTGCCTTTTCTTTTTGAACAGATAACCTTGCAACTCATGGGTTTGTAGAAAGAAGCTGAGATCGAAATTGAGATTTAAATCCTGACTCAGCCATTTCTTAGCTGTGTTGCCTTGGAAGTCACTAAACATGTCTGAACCTCGGTTTTATTACTTATTTTATGATATTATTTTATTTATGATTTATCTTATTATCAACTTGGTGATAGTATTTACCCTTCCAATACTGAGCCACTGCTGTAGGGGAAAGGAATACATTAGTCCCCGCTTATCCATAGGGGATACAATACATCCCAATAGCCCCAGCGGATGCTTGAAACCATGGACAGTACAAACTCTCTATGCATACCATGTTTTTCCTGTACACACCTAAATATATATGCTAAAGGTAGTTTTTAAATCAGGCACAGTAACAGATTAGCAACAATAAATAACAAAATAGAACAGTTACAACAGTATACTGTAAAAATGTTATATAAGTATGGCCTCTTTCTCTCTCTCTATTTTATTGTTACCATATTCACCCTCCTTATGATGACGTGAGATGGTGCCACACATGTGTGACTGGCCGAAGTGAAATGAATGACGCAGGGCATTGTGACATAGTGTTAAGTTACTTTTGACCTTCTGACAGTACATCAAGAGCATCATAGAACCATAGCCTGTGAATTGTTTATTTCCAGAATTTTCCATTTGATATTTTGGGGTTGTGGTTGACGACAGGTAACTGAAGCCACAGAAAGCAAAACCACAGATAAAAGAGGGCTCCTGGGTCACCAGTGCCAGGCCCACGAGCACGTTCCTTCTCTCACGCATCCTTGCAGTAAGCGCTTGTTCAGGGCCTGCAGGGTACCAGGCCCTGTGCGAGACCTGGAGAACACGCAGTCCGGCGAGGCGTGGGCAGATCCCCCGATGTCCATTAAATGCCTCTTTTCCTTTCAGTTGAGGTATTTGTTCAGGTAATCCTGGTGGAAAATGTGTTATTTTGGTACCTAGAAGGTACTTTTCTGGTTTGACCAACCAGGTACCATCCCTATTTAGATTTCTTAGCATCACATCTGCCTCTGAGACTCTGGAACTTGCAGGAAGAGGATGACTGGCAGCTACCACTGTTTAAAATGTTAACAGTATAAGCTGATCCTAAAAATTCTTTCTCTGTCACTATGAGTGTTTTCAGAGTCTCGGGTCAGTACCTTCACCTCTCACACAGAGGAAATGTGCTTAGTGGGGAAAGGTGGCTTGTGACTTCCATGCTTTCCAGGTTCCTGTTCCCTCTTACGCACAGTGTCACCATCCTTCTTGACTGCTTTCATGGCAGTTTTATTTTGATTTCAATTTCAAACCCAAAAAACCAAGCTGCTTCTTTGGGTAAAACATTTTTTAGTGGAATTTTTTTTTCTTTTCTTTTTTTTTTTTTTTCTTACAGAGACAGAGAGAGTCAGAGAGAGGGATAGTTAGGGACAGACAGACAGAAACAGAGAGAGGTGAGAAGCATCAATCATTAGTTTTTCGTTGCCGTTGCGACACCATAGTTGTTCATTGATTGCTTTCTCACATGTGCCTTGACCGCGGGCCTTCAGCAGACCGAGCCACCCCTTGCTGGAGCCAGCGACCTTGGGTCCAAGCTGACGAGCTTTTGCTCAAGCCAGATGGGCCCGTGCTCAAGCTGGCGAGCTCGGGGTCTTGAACCTGGATCTTCCGCATCCCAGTCCGACGCTCTATCCACTGCGCCACCTCCTGGTCAGGCGAATTTCGTTTCTTTATAAAATATTCAGATTGACTTTGAAACCCATCCAAATTGCATCTGTGTGAAAATAATTTGTTTTTCAAAAACGGTTCTATGTCACTCTGTTTTCAGCCCAATTGCAGCGTCACAGCAATGCGGTGCTTTCTCCTGGAGTTACACGTCATTTGTCAGGAGTCGAATGACATGGACATTAGAGACACAGTTCAAAACCTTATCATCCTAGCAAACAGCAACTTGTCTTCTAATGGGGTGAGTTATCCGATAGCCGTAGAGTTGTAACAGATGATTTTGGCTTGACTGGGAGGGATCAGAAGCTGAAAATAATCACCCTCATTGTGGCATAGTGGGGCACCTGCCGTGGAAGGGATGGGCACAACTGTGTGCTCTGAAGGCCTGGGTGTGGAGAATTTTATCGATTATGTCAACTGAGAGGAGTCATTTAATCTCTCTGCCTCCCTATCTGACACGATTATTTTCAGGATCAAATAGGAAAGCATTCTATGGGCCACGACAGAGAATCTATGCCTGGCATAGAATCTGTGCTTGATAGATATTGGTGAATCTGAATTGCAAGTGCTTAATGGATATCAGATCTAATTGTGATATTTGCAGGTATAGCCTTCAGGATTCAGATGATCTCTAAAAAGTATATTGACGATTGCTATATTTGGAATATTCTGGTTATCCATGAAACTGTGTTTGAATTAGAATTTGTGCTGTTTACCTAAAAAGTTCAGTTCAACCAGTAATGACTGTGTGACTACTACGTGTAAGGTCCTATGCAGCGTGCTGGGGAAACAAAAATACACGGCCCTGCTCTCCTGAAAGAATTTAGAGAACAGCAGCATAAGAAGCATAAACTCCATAACTTTGGTATAATTAACACGCGATGTGCTGTGAGGGAAAATCCAAACCAGGGAGTCTGAGAATGCATCAGTGGGACCTTCAGCCTAGTCATGGCAGCTCCCAGGTTCAGGAAAGACTTTCTAGTGGAGACTGCAGCTGAGTGATCTTAGGTGTGAGTAACAGTAGCTGAAATCGGAAGTGTTGAACAGACAGAGAGAAAGATAAAGGCAGTGAGACACCTAATAGCATGGCCTATGCATAGGGATAAAGGCATGAGCCCAGTGTTCCTGGAACATAATGTTTGAGGCAGTGGGGAAAGGCATGGTAAATAGGTAGGGAACAGCACATGGAGAGCCTCTGAGCCATGCTGGAAGTCATGGACGTCATCCGAGGGTGGGTAGTCAGAAATCGTTGAAGGGCTCTACGCAGGAAGCCCATCATCTGATAGACATACCTTACTTTTTTTTCAATGTCCTTTATCCATTATAAAAAACGGAAGCCTACATCCAACCTCCCAATTCCTCCTAATGTGATATAAACTTGCCCAAGTCTTCACATCTCAACATCTCACCATGTGGTTCAAACAATGTGATATTCCCAAGGAAAAAATAGATCAGACTTTTCACTCTCCTTCTTTCTTTTTATTTGACAGAATATAACAGAAACTGGATGCAAAGAATGTGAGGAACTGGAGGAAAAAGATGTTAAAGAATTCTTAGAGAGTTTTAAACGGATCGTGCAGTTCTTCTACTATTCTGGAAGGCAGTGATCCTCTTCAGCGTTTATTTTATCGACAAACACCTTCCCGGTGCTCAGAGGCCCCCAAGCACTTGGCCTTTCTGACGAGCTGTCAAATCAAAGTTTTCTAGCAAGAAGATGACCGGGATCTGGGATCAGATGAACTCTTAGAAATGAAGGCAGAAAAAATAGCATTGAGGAATGTGGTGTCTATGAACTATCCTCAGACTTATTTTGTTCATTTATTTTCTAATTTATTATTGAACTTGTACATAGTTGTAAAATGTTGAATAAAATGGTGTACATATTTTATCTTTTGAAACTGCGCTGGTGTTTTACTGCTGATAAGAAAATTAGGGGCATTTATTCAGGGTGATAGTCAAATTATTTAACAACTTCTGGCACCACTTCTTCAGGTAGACAGTATGTCTCAACTGGTGTGGGACCACTGAGGACCAGCCTTCAGTGACTTCTCCACTACGTGGGGTGCTCAGAGAAAGAACTGACTGACTACCAATGCGAAAGGAGGAATGAGGGGTGAAAGCAGGACTCTGCTCTGCAATTTAGTCATCGATATATAAAGAACTGTTACAAAAGACAGAAATTGCAATTTCCTGGCATGTAAGGTGCATCAGCAAATCTCAGGTAGGGGTGGCAATAAAACCCTCACTGGTAGTAGAATTGTATATAGAAAACTAATGTTTGCCATGATGTTTATACTTCATTCTTTCCCAAGTACGGGTACTTTATTTTCACTTTTTGTTCCTTTGCCATATTTGTATAATTAACTGCAGATTTCTTAGAGCCATCACTGTCTGACATAAAATAACAGTTTATATGTTTTTGCAAAATATTGTCTAAAATCCGCAAGCTCTTGTTTAGTGGACTAGGACTAAAATGAAACAGTTTTGTCTCATGACACATTTCTCTCACCCAGTGCACTTCTGACAGTCTTCACAGGGAGACAAAGGTAGGAATTGATCTGCTACGAATTTTCTTTCTCTCCTTTTTGCAGCACTAATGGGTTCTCCAGTAAAACATGCCTTTTTCCACCCAGGGCCCCATCCCTGCTCCTGAATCTCATTGTTCTAATCAATGTATGCTTAAAATTATCTTTTAATATCGTTTTGGAGAAATCTCTTTCCTACTTGACTTTCAAAGAGGCATGTGCTGGCTGTCAGTTTGCTCCCTGATCTCAGCCCAAACCAATAGTATTGGGTAGCCACACTTTCACGCTGAGGGATTGGAATGGTGACAGTTGTTTGGTTGCTTGCTTGTGTGAGTGTGTGTGTGTGTGTGTGTGTGTGTGTGTGTATTTAAAATTTTATCTGGCGTAGAATTTTAAAAATTTATCCTTTTTTCCCTTGGCTTTTCCATTGATGAAAAGTAGGAAAAAGGCACCATTTTAAACTGTAAGTGTCAGTCCAATCCCTAGACAAATGTTAGCCTCCCTTCAGTGTCTGCTGAGATGGCAGAAGGAAAATTATAATGGCAGTCATATTACCAGTAATATTTTGTAGTGACTATTCATTCTGATTATATACATACACAACTGGGTTTAAAATTTGGCACTTTTTAGTCCTCAAAATTAGGTTTCCCCCCCATTAGTTGCTTAACATGAATCACTTCAGTTAATCTTAAGAAACTCAAGGTATAAATGTTGTAACATTGGTGGTTGAAGCCAGGCAGGTTCACACTGGATTTGGGAAGAGCACAGAAGAACCACAGAGCTAAAAAAACATTAGGCTATTCCTGTTTATTGGGTTCTCACAATGGCAGGCGAGCAAACAGGCAGGGAAAATGTCATCTTGCAGCAGCAGGCAAGCAAAGAAAAAACCGCCCCTACAGTGGTAGGTGAGCAACCAGGAAAACGGTCCTCCTTGCCGTAGCGGGCCAGCGATCTGCGCTGAGGGCAAGTCCCAGTAGCCTTATGTAGGCTATACACACATGTGACTTTCTGCCACGTGCTCATGTGGTAATCATGCAAAGTGCTTGCAGCTAGAAAACAAGCAAGCAAGCCTAACACAGCTGTTTCCCGTAGAGATGTGCAACTCCTTAAAATATTAGAATTTATTTTTCATTCCTGTATTCTTAATAAAGTCAGTCTTTCATGTCTGTTTCAAAGATTTCCCTGCTTGAGTTCTCCATAATTAACCAGGCTAGACAAAGAGATTGTGTTTATGTTTCACCCAATGCCCGAAATGCAAAGTGTTTGCCATATATCATATAATAAAGCACAAATCCATGGGCTTAGAACTTCAAATAATAAAGGGAAAGCTAATAAAAATCAGGTTTACAGTCCAAAGTCCGACTGATGAATTATCGTCTTCATTTTAGATACAAAAATATATGACAAAATATTATTTTTAACCTCTCTGGAATAAGCAGAAAGGACTAGAAAGTAGAGGGTATGGCAATGCAAAGGAGAAAGAGACAGTATTGGTAAGCTCAGAGTTTAAAGCCAAGTTACAGGTCTAGTTTTAGATACTCTCATTCTTTATCCTAGAACAGAGAATGGATAGAATTGTTTTTGTTTTGCTACTGTTGCTATTGTGAGAGGAGCTTCTGCTTTGATGTGTTACTGTTTTGGGCCACCAAATTCAATGGATCCTAAGGTGAAGCTGCCATATACAATATGAAATGGAGCAATATTTTTACGATCAAGTAATATTCTCCACACCCTACACACAGAAACACTAGAGGATGCATTCTTGTGTTTCTTCCTTTGTGTTATAACGGGCTTCCTGTGTCTGCATTCATATGTGAACCACAGGGAGCATATGCATGTCATGTATAAATATTATGCCCAGAGGAAATTCTACTTCCATAGAGATTTGGTTCAACGCTTCTGAGTGTGTCTGAACGTTGTTTTCATGAAGCAGTTTATTGTGCAAGATAAACTTGAGCTTCGTTGAAAAGTCCCCTAATCGTATAACCTATCGGATGCAACGCAAACGAAAACTGAATGCATCTGTACTAAAGAGTCATGATATTTCACTTCTCAATCCTGGACTTCAAAATAAGTTTGGGAGGAGTGGAAGAGGAAATTGTTACACAGAAGCAGAATTGAGAACTGTACGTTGGGTTTCACACACACTGTCAGCACTTTCTAAATTCTATCGTCATCAACCCTCTAGGTGGTTCATCCTCATCATTACCACTGCTTTCTTTCAGTGAGGAATTCACTGCCTCAGTTACACTGTAATCCCATTTATTGAAAATCTGTGTGCACATTATGCTGGGCGCTGCAATTATAGCTGTGAATGAGACAGTCATGGTCTCAGCCCTCGTGCTGTGGACATTCTAGCAGGAAAGTCCTATTGCCACATGAGTCACCCAAGTGCTCAGTCAGCCTTGGTCCTGTGAAGAGCACCAGGAGAGCATAGGAAGGAGGATGCTGATTTGTTCAGGATAGCAGAGATAGAGCTTCATGGAAACCGTGTAATGTGTGGCCGAGGCCAGGCAGGTCCACATTGGATTCCAGCGGGCTGTAGGGGAACTGCGGAGCCAGTAAGCATAGGGCCATTCCCCTTTAATAGAATCTTGCAACAGCTGACAAGCAAACAGGCAGGGAAAACCACTCCTCAGGAAAACGAACAGGGAAAACGTCCCTTCTCAGTGCCAGGCAGGCAATCTGCAATCCGCAATCCGCCCTCCGCAACCTGCCCCCCCAAAGCGGGAGCACCCACAGCCTTTCATGGACTATCCACACGTGGCGCCTCCACGTGCTCACGCACTAATCAAGTACAGTGCTTGCAGCGGGTAAACCAGCAAGCAAGTGTAACACGGCTGTTTTCCCCACAGACAGTGACTTCTGAGCTCAGCTATAATGACGATCAAGAGTTATCTGGGCCCTGGTGGGTTACCTCAGTGAGGTTAAGAGCATTGTCCGGAAAGAACAGGGTTTCAGGTTTAATGCCCGGTCAGGGCACACGTGGGAAACAACCTAACATGTACAACTGAGTGGAACAACAAGTGCTTCCTTTTCTCCTCCCCCTCTTTCTCTTCCTCTCTCTGTCTTTCTAGAAGTCAATAAGAATTGAGCCCTGGCCGGATAGTTCTGTTGGTTGGAGTGTTATCACAGAGTGTGGAGGTTGCCAGTTGGATTCCCCAGTCAGGGTACATATAGGAGCAGTGATGTTCCTCTCTCTTTCGCTCCCTGCTTCTCTCTCCTTCTCAAAAAAAAGAGTTAATCTGGGGCGGGGTGTGTGTATGGAAAGAACCAATTGGAGAAATAGCCTCCCACAACCTTGGTCAAGAAGGGTTATGGAAAGTTCGCAGAGCAGAAAGAAGACCTGATGGTGGCACAGTGGACAGAGCATTGAGTTGGGATGCTGAAGACCCAGGTTTGAAACCCCGAGGTCGCCAGCTTGAGTGCAGGCTCATCTGGCTTGGGCACTGGCTTGCCAGCTTGAGCACAGAGTCACTGGCTTGAGCATGGGGTCATAGACATGACACCATGGTCCCTGGCTTGAGCAAGCGGTCACTGGCACAGCTGGAACCCCCTGGTCAAGGCACGTATGAGAAGCAATCAACGAACAACTAAAGTGCTGCAAGTACAAGTTGATGCTTCTCATCTCTCTCCCTTTCTGTCTGTCTCTCTCACTCTCACTAAAAAAAAAAAAAAAAAAAAAAATAGTGAAAGGAAGGCAAGAGCAGCCAGGGTCAGAGAAAGCACTGACATAAACTGGTAAGGTAAGTATCATCCAGTCTCATGGGCTCTGGTAAAGATTTTGCTTTATACTCCAAAAGAAAGGGACTCTTATTCTGAAATGCTGAAATGTAGAAAAAAATACAGGAGGTATTGTTTCCAGTGTCCAGAGAAGAGCTGAAGTCAAAATCTCCTTACTACACTATCCAGGGATAAAAAATGGTTTCGGCCTGACCTGTGGTGGTGCAGTGGATAAAGCTTCGACCTGGGAACACTGAGGTCGCCAGTTCAAAACCCTGCACTGGTCTGGTCAAGGCACATATGGGAGTTGATGCTTCCAGCTCCTCCCCTCTTTCTCTCTTTCTCTCTTTCTCTCTCTCTTACTCTGTGTCTCCTCTCTAAAATGAATAAAATAAAAAAATAAAAATAAAAAAATAAAAAAAATGGTTTTTAGTAACATCATCTTACACGGGCCTCGTTACTGTAGTCACTTAACGAATTCCTTGCAACACTTAACGGAGACCGACTTCAACAAGTAATTATTCATTCACTGTCGGCAACAGCAGACCTGTTAACGTGAGAGACATAGGTCATGAGGGTAAACATGGAAGCCAGCATTGTCAGAAATGAGCCGTGGTCAACATCTTAACACAGAGGATTCTTGAACCAAGGACTATTTTTTAAAAGATTTTACTTACTGACTTTTTTAGAGAGAGGATAGAAAGAGAGAGAGAGAAAGAGGGGTGGGAGGAGAAGCAAGAAGAAAGGAGAAGCCTCAACTCATAACTGCTTCTCATCCGTGCCTTGACCAGGCAAGCCCGGGTTCCGAAGTGGCGACCTCAGCGTTCCAGATCCACGCTTTTTCTCCTGCCGCCACCACAGGTCAGGCAACAACGGATTTTCTAAATCACGTTTTAATGAGAACTACTTGACATGATAGAGACCAATCTTTCTCCTCCAGAAAAATGGGGTCGTGGAAGGGACCAGGTACCTGTAACAGGAGCAGTGTGCTGACTGGTGATGGGTCTGGTTCAAACGGCAAATGGAAAGAGGGGAGGCGGGTGCGCGGGGTGGAGGGAGAGAAGGTGCAGGCACACCATGTGCAAGCAGGGCCTCTGGGGGGGGGGGGCTGCATGGTGGCTGAGGGGAAACAGAGGCTGAAGTCTTTAAGGAGAGGGTAACAAAGGAGCAGTATTTCTAGATACATGACAGCCAAGAGCCTACAGGTGAGACTAAAATGTCGGCGCAGTGATGGATCTACACGACACGCACTGACTTTCCTAGGGTTTTAAAGAGGATGATCATTGGCCAAGTTCAGTTTTCTGAGTTGATTTAACAACGTCAAAGCTTCCAGTGTGGCTCTCTGAGGACACCCCTGGCTGATGGAAATAATAATCCTCTTACACTTTTACGGTCCTTTAAAGTTCACAAAGCACTTTTATCTGTATTATTTTATTTTGTAAGAGTTTCCTTCTCTCATAGGTATAGATAAAAAGAGATAGAGCCTAGGAAACATTTTGTGTATGTTACTGATGTGTAAAAAACAGAAAAGAAACAAGTCACCTGAAATTTTTGTCCACATCCATTTGTATGTTTGTTCTATGCCCTATTGCCTTTTATATTTTCTTTGAAATAAGCATGAGCTTAACACTTGGGGTGGAAAATTATTTGTAGTTGAAGAAATCAAAACAGAGTTTAAGCATGCATTTTTATTCCATACTTTGATTCTTTCTTTTTCTTCACACTCTTCTTTCCTGGTGTTTTGTTTGCTTTGCCCAGATGGCAAATGCACCATTAAGTTTATCCAGTCTGAATTAATTATCTTTTTATAGTAAAAGAAAATCCTTTCCCTCTGACAAGTACGATGTTTGTGCTGTATTTATGAATAAATAAAAGTCGTTGTTACACACAGCATTATTAATAGCATTGCTTTAAACATCTCAGCTAAAAAGAAATCCACTCTTCTCAAGATAATATAGGTTCATAGTGTTCCAGAGTTTATTAAAGAGTGAAAAACACAGACCTGTTATCTACATTGCAGTATAATATAAAAAATATACCACTTTTTATAGGAGAGGCATTCAATTCAAAATTGCAGTCATAGGCAGCGCTCTTTTAAATAGTTATTGTCTTTGCCAGTCATCTGACTCCCATTTTTCAGTGTTGCACAGGTTAAGAGTGGGAAGGTCAGCACAGTGGCTTTCTCTGGAAACAGAGCATTTACAGGCAGCCACAGACAGACATTATCTAAATGGCCACAATGATGCTATTACCTGCTTTTCAGTTGAATGGCTTTTTGATGGGTGACATGGGCATTGGAGAAGGGAGTTTTCCTTTGGCAAGAGAGAGTAGGATTGCAAAACAGAAGAACTCCTTACCCTCACGGAGAGGTCTTGTGAAGTCTGAACCAGAAAAGGAAAGAAAATATAAACATTATCATCACCTTGGAGTCACTTTTCTTGGAGACATCTGTTTGAGCTTCAGACTGTCCCTAAGGAACTTGGTTTCCCATAAAGTCACACTGTTTCTCAGCAGAGCTGATTTGTCCTTAAGGGATTCATTTTATTCCTTAGTCATCTTTATTTTATTTCCGCCAACAAACATATAATGTGCCCAAAGGAACGAGTGTTTGCAAACAGTGTTGTACTGAGGACCTGCTATGGGAGTCCCAGGTGAGGCTCCAGGGGGGCATTGTGTATAGAGAACTGAAAAACAGTAATAGAATTGTACACTTGAAACCTATATAATTTTATTAACCGATGTCATTTCCGTAAATTTAATACATTTTTTAAAAACTGACTGGGTTCTGTCTGTCTTTATGATCACTATGTACCAGTGATTCTAAAAGATACCAATGGTAAAATACAGATGGTCCCGACTCACAGTGATTCAACTTAATGATATTTTTGTCTTTATGATGGTGTGAAAGAGGTACACATTCAAGTAGAAACCACACACTGAATTTAGAATTCTGATCTTTTCCTGGGCCAGCAATACCATGCTTTCTTTTGATCCTGAGCAGTGGCATGGTTTTTGCTTTTCACACTCTTTATACTGCTTTGATCTCTCTGTCAAATGAATCACCCCTCAAAGACATTTTTAACCTGGAGTCCATAGATACCTAGGTTGTCCACACATAGGTTTCAGGAGCTCTCTGAGCCTCAGGAAGAAAACATAAGTATGTATGACAGTGTACACATATTGTTTTTTAAGAAAGTGACCATAGTTTTCATCAGATTCCTAGAGTGTTCCATGAGTCCAAGGGACTTAAGAATGACACTTTGGGAATCCCCTTTTCTCCCTGTTAAGTCAGTCAGTATTCTATCTCATGAAACTTGCAATGTGCTTTAATGTACATCTCAGGGTCTTGTTACAAGGCAGCTTCTGGCTCATTAGCTCCCAGGAAATGTGCTGCCATTGGTCCATGGCTCACACATTGAGCCACAAGAGTATACAACTCCTAAAGTTTGACATCAGACAGCTTTTACCTCTGAACTATTCCAGGAGGCCACAGCCATCACTGAATAGACACCAAAGTGACCAGATGTGGTCTCAGCCATCTGTTCTTGGCAATGTGCCTAACCACTCAGAGCCTATTCTATTGTCTCTAAAAAGGCAATTACAATATTATCTGCCTACCAGGATCATTGTAAATTAAATTAGATGCTGACTGCAGTTCTTGGCACAGGGTAGGTACTGCATAACTTTCTTCTCTACCACCTCCCTTGAGCACGTTTTAGCTTCCTTTCACTCGAGTGAGGAGTTAAAACCAGCAAAACTGAGAATAGATTCAGGTTTACAGAAGTATAGCATTTTATATGCCCAGAGTTTTCTTGAAAAAGTTCTCGCTATTGTAATATCTCCTGGTCTAAAGAGAAATAGCATTCTAGCCTTTTCTGCCCGTCAAATATTGCCAGTCAACTGCCAAAACAAATTCTATTTTCTGTGGTTCTTTTTTTGTTTTGTTTTGTTTTTTGTTTTTTCTTGCTTAGCAGCTGGCTGTGCTGGGAAATGATGGCTTGAAGCTAATTTGACCACTGTCTACTCTCCTACTCTCACCCTTATTCTAACTTCAACACTTAGTTGCACCAGTTACATTGGTTTGCTCTCACCTACTACAGAGAATGATACAATATGCCCAAATTCTTATTCTCTCTCCCAACTCTTTTTGGAGCTTTCCCATCTGCTAGATTTTGCCTATCTCACTACAGCAAAAACTGCAATTTTACCTTACCACTCCCGCTGAATATAATAGCTTATTTACATTACCAATATTAATTATTGGTTTGATATGTGACCTTGGTAACTGATCTTAATTTTGTTCTTCTCAGATTGTCAAGAATCACACATGTCCGGGTTGCCTTACATCCCAAGTCCCATGTCAGGTGAAGCTAGGGACTTACATGTTTTGGAAGAGATCATGGTTATTTCTTCTTGTAGTGTAGATGATTGCCCTTGATAATGAAGGATTTCATGTTCTCATCATTAAGCGACAAAGGCAGGATAATTTGGTCATTACTTTTTTGTTGGCAAGGTATCAAGTTTGTGATTAACATGGAACTTACATTAATTTGACCTACTATACGATTCTCATCATTGGAAAAGTCTCTGATCAGATAATAGTGACCAAATGTTGTAGAAAACAGAGGTTCTAATGTATAATTTTTCAGTTTTTGGATCACCACTTGTAAAAAGAGATTGTAGTGCAAAAAAAAAAAAAGGAGCGAGAGGAAGACTGTTGTGTTATTCTTGAAGACTATTAGGCTCAAGGTTACCGGCCAACCATAATTCCTGTTTAATTGTCCCATTATCACCCCATCCTATTTATGTCAGGAACACCTTTATTAGAATGTTACTTCAAATCCCTGGAATACCAAGACAGGCACTTTAATTTACATTAGCTACAAAATGAATGCTCTTTTCACCAGGACCTCTGAGCTCTCAAGTACATCAGTGATGATGCATGTTGCTTCTGAGATCTCTCTGGAAGCCACAGCCATTAATGTGATGGGTACTATTCCCTTGGGGCATAGGTCAGAATGCTCTGGAAAGGTTAAAGCATGTCTCTCACCAGGCTCTTCACCAGAGTGCCTGGTGAAGGCTAAAGCATGTCTCTAAAAGGACCTAACATGGAATGGATGAGTTTAAGTTTGTCAAAAGTGGTTGGAAAAGACCACTCCAATACCTTTGCCCTGACCACAGGACCTTTGCTGTTGCCCCTTTACCCTCATCACTTTCACCTGCTTTGCCCTCTTTCTCTGCCCCTGTCCTGTGACTGTCTCAGTCTTCCTCACTCTTACCAAAATGCATACAGTCATCCCTTGCCATATTGCGGTTCACTCTTCGTGGTCTCACTGTATTGTGGATTTTTAAATTGTATATATCTAATTTTGTATTGTGAGTTTTTTGCTATATCGCGAGATTTTGCAGTATATAGGTATTTTTATATATTTATTATTTTAATTATTTTTGTGGTAAAATTAGCAAAATAATTTACTAACAGTGTGGGAAAGGTTACTAACAGTGTGGGAAAGGATTATGAGTGTGGGGAGGGTTTAGAAAGCCTTAAAATATATATAAGTAATAAAATAAATATAAGGCCGCTACTTCGCGGATTTTCACCTATCGCAGGGGGTTCTGGAACCTAATCCCCGTGATAGAGGGGGTATCACTGTACAACTCTCATTCCAGGCTCATTTTAGAGTAAAGTTTCTACAATCTTTTGACCCTAGTGCTTCACAGATTGTTCTCTGTTGGAACCAGGACAATGTTATGTTTTATTTTCTACCCACCATCACTTCCCCAAGGACTCAGAATTTGATCTTTGCTGTACAGCTGTTTCCCCAAATAACCGAAGAACAAAATTGTTACTCAGGAGCAGTGACTTCCAGCCTTTATCATCTCATGGCACGGAAACTAATTGCTAAAATTCAGCAGTGAGCTAAAATTACATTGTATGTTTTTTCCAATCTGACAAAAAAGAGATATAATTTTGATTCAGTCACACTAGATGACTATTGTCATGTTGACTGTTGTCATTCTTTTCTTTTTATTTGACAATGTAAGGGAAAAGAGGTCAGTGCCTCTGACTAAATAGTCAGGGGTTGCATGTTTAAAAATTCTCCCAGCACAGCGGTTGAATCTCACTGCTCAGGAGGACCTGGCTTGAATGTCCTAGCCATCACAGACAGAAAAAGTAATCCAAAAGGCTGATTGGTGTTTGAAAAAGAAAGCTAGGTCCTCAGATGGACAGAGTCTACACAGTCCGCTGGGAAATTCTGGTGGTTGGTTCCATATGGAAGCTGTTCTATTCCAGAAAGATTTATTGAGTATATGACCCCTGGCTTTTCTAATAACCTTTGAGACTAGGTTAGATTGTGTGTGTGTGTGTGTGTGTGTGTGTGTGTGTGTGTGTGTGTGTGTGTGTGAGTTTCTGTGTGCGTGTTTGTGTGTGTGTTTGACATTTCAGATATTTCTGAGTGATTGTGGTGACGTTTTTCAGGTCACTTTGTGACTTTGTGTATTACTCGGTTGACTCTTCTGTCTCTTACATCAATGGCATAAAATCTCTGTTTCTCATATCTGTATAACTCTGTGGCTCTGCAGCCATTTGATTGCACAGCTACTTAAAGACCTTGACACTTAAGTTTTACAGTGAGGTGTCATCTTAGAAATGCTGGACTCGGAGCACAAATTCAGATGGCCAACCACCTCTTCCAGAAAGCTTTCTGAGAAAGATATACGTACAAAAAGAGAAGGCAGTCAGCATCTTGTATTAGCAGCTGTCCCCACCTTAGGTTGTGGCACTCCAAGTCCCAGTATAGAACCTGGATAATGGCACTCTGGTCCCTCTTGACTTGACACTGTAAGCCCATGCCTTGAATCTCAATGCTCAGCACTAAACTCAAGAGGGTTAAAAAATATATCAGTGAGGAAAAACAAAAAATGGAACATTTCTTTCATTCTTAGAGGAGAGTTAGCCTGACTGACTATACAAGTAAAGAATTCTTAAGGTGGCTTACATTGCCAGCATCACAAGAAGACAAGAGTCCCGGGAGAGAAGGAAGAGTAAAAAAAAAACACCCTCCACACACACACTGACACAGACCTCTCGTTCCTTCCCTGTCACATCATTTAGCACAACAGCCAAACAGAATATCTTTGAGCTTAGCCAGACTGTGTCTTCGAGTTTACATGATGTTTCTCTGTGGCTGAAGAGAAGTGTTGGGCATTCAGCTTGCATAGTAGTCCTGGAGAGAATCTTGTGGCTTGGGGGGTAATGTTGCCTGGAAATAGTAAAATGGAAAAGGAGCAGCTTGGAGTCCCCTGAAAGCCCCCAACAACGAACGGGCTCCATAGGGAAGTTGTGGGAGAATTACGGAGACTTATTGAGGTCAGCTGAAAATTTTCTCTTAATTCTTGAAGTCCATTAAAAATTCCTCAATTTGGATTCTGAAACTTTCCATCATATGGGTCCACTTTACTTCTCCAACTTCATCTCTCGTTTCCCTAAAAATTTCCCATCCTTTAACTTCATCAGTTGTGCCATCCTGGAATAACCAAGTCCTTCCTTTCTGCGAGTCTAAATCCCCTGTACCCTAAGGCTCAGGGTAAACAGCACCTTCTCCAACACACTTTTGCCATGACACCCTAGGACGTTCCGATCTGTCCCACTCTTCATTATCCTTTGCAAAAACCTATGCACCGTGCCACATTCTTATATTATCCTGTGAGTGTGATCATGTTCTTTTCAGGCAGGTATGATTTATTTCTCAAAAGGGGCATCAGGTTGGCAGCAAGTTTCTCTCAGGAGAAATAGTTTTCTCTTTTGAAGTCCCAGGGCACTAGTAAATCATGCCTTCATTCCGCTTGCTAACATGTGCGGCCAGATGGATAGATGAGTGAATCTGCATATCTCCAAAATTACTTCACTTGCTGGTGACAGTGAATGATGTAAGCTTAAAAAGAAAAGATAAAGTCAGATGCCATTTAGTAATTTGGAAGAAACCCATTTGAGAGATACCGATAACAATTGCTAAGAAGCGCCCCCAATGAAGCTTTTACAGTCAGTTATTGGGTGGCTGGGAAGTCGTTCCAGCATAAACCACAAACTACGCTGTTCTTTGATTTCAGGCTCAGCTATGCCATCCACCGTAATTGACCCAATCAACTGTTCTCCTTTCATTATTATTATTTTTTAATTATATAAATCATACATAGTTGTTATGGGATTAGATAATTCAGGTTTTGATAGAGAAAAAAATTAAAATTGAACTCTTGCATAGTACTAGTACTTAAGAAATAATCACTGTGCACAATTATTTTTCAAAATAATTTGACCCTCTGCTTTCAGGTAATTATTTTCCCCCAAAGTGAAGCAACTGCATTTTATTGAATGATTCTTCTTCCACACATATGCTTAAATCTTTTCCCAGACTCTCTTTAATGTTTGTTCTTCACCTGAATGTTAATCTTAGTATTTGAGCAGACCAAAACATTTTGAGGGTATTGGCAATATTAACAAGTAAAAATGATAACATGATTTGTGAAGGAAAAGTTTTACCTTGCATAGAATGGTGAATTTCAAGTTTTTTAAAGCCTTTTTAAAAGGCATGGAGTGGGCCCTGACCAATTATAGCTCAGTTGGTTAAGAGCTTCGTCCTGAAACAACAAGGTTGCGGGTTCAATCACAGTCCAGGCACACACAGGAAGCAACCAAAAACAACGCACAACTGAGTAGAGCAAAGAATGCTTCTGTTTCCCCTCCCCTTTCTCTCCCTTCCTCCCTTCTTCTCTCTGTCTTTCTAAAACTCAATAAAAATTAAGCCATGGTTGGATAGTTTGGTTGGTTGGAGCATCGTCCCGAAGCACAGAGGCTGCTGGTTTGGTCCCCAGTCAGGGCACACACGGGAAGAGACTGATGTTCCCCCTCCCTTCTAAAATAAATAAATAATAAATAAACAAACAAACAAATAAATAAATAAATAAAGCAGGGAGTAGAATATAACTGTATGGATAGAGTTAATATAACTAAAACAGAGTAGGTCTGTGATAAGAGGCTTTGGTTACAAATGGAACAAAGATAATGGAGTATCACAGAGGCCAGGTTAACTCGTAAGGATATTTCAAAGCTGAGTTGAGGCTGGTGGAAAAATTAAGAAACCCTGAGTGCCCCATCCACAGGGCAATTGAAACTACCTGCCAACCTCTCATCTCAACACAGGACCTCACCGAGAGCCCACTGGAAACCCTGGTGGCTGGACTGAGAGACCCTTTTAAGGTGCAAGGGTCCCACTGGCTGTAGTCTGAGGGCAGAGCAAAATAACTAAGATATACCCTCCCACACTCCAGGCTTTGTATTGAATATGAGATGGCAGCAGTCTATGGAATGGGGCAGAGAGCTGAGAAAGACCTTCTGAGGCACATACGAGGAGCCCATCTCATTATGATGGCAGCAGGGAGATCTGAGAGAAACTTCTCAGGAACTCCCAGCTTCCCACATAGCACAACATAATGGCAGTCAATCATTGGAGTAAGACTAACAGCTGAGAGAAACTCCACACACAGATGAAAAGGCACTGTGATTGAGAAAGAATACTGAGGGAATCCCTTGCACCCCAAGTTATACTGGAGACCAGGCAGTCTCTTCTGAAGAATCTGCAAACAGACCTGCATGTATGAGGTTGAATGGTTTCAAATAGAATAAATACCAAATCAGTTCAATGGAGAAACCAAAATCTTTTAACAAATAGTGCTTGAAGAATTGAATATCGATGTAGAAAAAAAGAGCATCTCATATCATAAGTGAAAAATAATTTGAAATAAATTACAGTGTTAGACCTAAAGCTAAAAGCATAAAGCTTTCTATAAGATAACATAGAAGAATCTTCACTATATTGATTTAGGCACATCATTTTTAGGGTAGACTCAGAAAACATCGATCATAAAGAAAAATATTGATTGACTGCATGTCATCAAAATTAAAACTTGTGCTTACGAAAATTCACCATTAAGAAAACAAATAAGTGGGCTTCAGTCCGGAGAAAGTATTATTAGCACAAACATCTGTCAAAGGAGTTTTCCAGAATATAAAAAAATTCTTACAACTTAATAAAAAGATAAGGAATCCAATGTGTAAAAGACTTGACAGAGACCTCTCCAGAGAAGATAAGCCAATGGTAAAAGGGATGTGAAAAGGTGCCCAGAATCATTAGTCATTAGGGAAATGCAATTCAGAATGCCAATGAGAATCCAAAACACAACAACTAAAATGGTTACAACGAAAAATATTGATAACATCCAATGTTGGAGAGGATGTGTGTCTTGTTCATTTTATCTAGATGTGTTGAATTATGTAATAACTTTGAAAAATAGCTTGACTATTTTTTTTTTTTTTAAGGAACAGAGAAAGAGTCAGAGAGAGGAATAGATAGAGACAGACAGGAACAGAGAGAAATGAGAAGCATCAATCATTAGTTTTTTGTTGCCTTTGAGACACCTTAGTTGTTCGTTGATTGCTTTCTCACACGTGCCTTGACCACGGGCCTTCAGCAGACCGAGCAGCCCCTTTCTGGGGGTGAGCCAGCGACCTTGGGTCCAAGCTGACAAGCTTTTGCTCAAGCCAGATGGGCCCGCGCTCAAGCTGGCGAGCTCGGGGTCTCGAACCTGGGTCTTCCGCATCTCAGTCCGACGCTCTATCCACTGCGCCACCGCCTGGTCAGGCAACTTGACTATTTTTTAGAAATTTTAGCACATATTTATACAACTCAGCAACTGCACTCCTAGGGACAAAACATTTTATAGCAGTTTTATTCATAATTACCCCAAATTGGAAATGGACTGGTTGTCTACCAACAAGAGAATGGATAACAAAATGTGGTACAGTCATACAATTTAATACTACCCAACACTAAAAAAGAACAAGTTACTAAAACATGCCACAATATGAGGGGGGATCTTGATATTTACAGTTATAAAATTCATTAAAACCACTATGCTAAATAACAGGAGAAAGACCCAATAAAGTACCTATTATAAGATTTCATTTATATAAAGTTTTAGGACAAGGAAAACAAGTCTATGGTATTTGCTTCAGGGGCAGTTTTAACAGGAAAGGACTCAAGGAAATTGTCCATGGTGATAAAAACATTCTGTACTTTGATGGAGGTGTGGATTATACAAATGCATGCATTTGTCAAAGCTCTCAAATATACACTGAAGATTTCTGTGTTTCACTGCATGTAAATTTCATTCAGCAAAAAAATATTTTAAGAATTTTGCCATCTTACCTTTTATCAAATATACATAACGTGAGATCTTTTCCCCTCTGTGGAGTTAATAAAGCCAGATTTGATCTATTAAAAAAAAATTTTTTTAAAGAATGTCTTTTTCCTCTTAAGACTTTGGGAACATAAATAATTCATGTTCACAGATATGAACCCAACCTTAAACTGAACTAAGCACACTTGGCGAGTGAAGTTCTTTGGCTAGCAGGTGTAAGGCAGCTGCTCGGTGGGGAAATGTCTGAGCATTACAAGCAGCCTGACTAATGGTTTCATTATCATATAGAGCAAGACTGTACAGGGCAGCAATTGTGTTAAAATTTTAAGCAGGGGACTTAGTCCCTATATTTGCTGTAATGTCTCCAACAATGGGATGTTCCAAAATATTTAGTCAATGTATATTTACTACTAACTCACGGAAGACACAACTCTTCCAAGGGAGCTGCTTTTCAGATACCAATAAAGGCCTGAAACTAATTTGTGAACCAGCATGTCAAACTCATTTATCTAAGTCAGTGCTGTCCTTGAAAGCCCTTGGATGTAGGTCCTCATTTAAATGATAATTTTTTTGCTTAAAGCCTTAAGAGCTGATTTTTTTTAAATCACAAGAAAAATGTTTATTACAGATTCCTTTAAATTGGCTTAGTCACATTCTTAATTTAACTACAGTTCCAAATTACACTTGGTTATTATTTTAAAATACTCCACCTTCAAAAGACTGTGATGTGCTCCCATTAAGAACATTTAAGAGCTCCATTTTTATGTCTTGGTATTATTTCTAAAACTGCTTCTTTAATTTAGTTGAAAGATATTAAAGAAATACTTTTAAGGTGATAAGTACTAGGAAGATAATATAAAAAATACACAACTTCTACTTATTTTCAGTCCAGCCCACAAGAGAGTCAGAAACACCCTGAAGGGACAAAAGTCCTGCCACCCTGACGCTGCTTTTTGGGATATTGATTTAAAGCTGTTTATTAAGCAACAAAGGACTCAACTCAGAAAGAACCTTTGAATCTCCTATCTTTCCTGCCTAAGAAATTCAAGCAGAGAAACTTACTTCTGGGAGATCTTAGGGTGCTGCCCTACCTCAATTTAAATTAGGTATGGTAAGCAAGAGGGCTTCAGGCAGTGCCTGTTAGCTAGATCCTTCCTGTGTCTCATCGTTCTGAGTCACCTAGCAAGGACTCAGAACAATGCCCTTCCTCAACTACCTGTAAGCCACCCACACTCACTTTTGGAAATCTAATACCTAGTTTCACCCCCTTGTCCAAAGATGTCTTATATATCCAATGTTGCCTCACTATATTTGGAATTCTCATGGACATAGCATGTTCTATCTCTGGTCAGGATACAAATGGGGCGCAACCAGTGAATGCAGGCTGAGTGGACAACAAATGGATACTTCCCTTTATTTCCTCTCCCCTCTCTCTATCTCTATCAGTAAATAAAAAATTTAAAAACATGCCTGACCAGGCAGTGGCGCAGTGGATAGAGCATCAGATTGGGATGCGGAAGACCCAGGTTCGAGACTCCGAGCTCACCAGCTTGAGCGTGGGCACATCTGGCTTGAGCAAAAAGCTCACTAGCTTGGACCCAAAGCCGCTGGCTCCAGCAAGGGGTGGCTCGGTCTGCTGAAGGCCCACGGCCAAGGCACATGTGAGAAAGCAATCAATGAACAACTATGGTGTCGCAACGGCAATGAAAACTAATGATTGATGCTTCTCATCTCTCTTCATTCCTGTCTGTCTGTCCCTATCTATCCCTTTCTCTGACTCTCTCTCTCTCTGTCCCTGTAAAAAAAAAAAAAAAAGAAAGAAAAACATATTTAATCCCTGGCCAGATAGCTTAGTTGGTTGGAGTGTCATCCTGGAGAGTGGAAGTTACCAGTTCAATTCCTGGCCAGGGAAGACACAGGAGCATCTCGATGTTCCTGTCTCTCTCTCCCTGCCTCTCTCAAAAAAGAAAGAAAGAAAGAAAGAAAGAAAGAAAGAAAGAAAGAAAGAAAGAAAGAGAAAGGAAGAAAGGATGAAAGAGGAAGAAGAAAGAAAGCTAGCTCCCCTATCTCGTAATCTCTGTGGAAAGTAGGGATCTAACTACATTGGGCTACTTGTTCCAAGTTGTAAAACTACTGCCTGTCATGAAGATAGGTGAGAGCTTACTTTTCAACTGGGTAAGGGCAATTGGCAAATGTGGGTGGCATACAATTCCTTTAACCCAAGCTGTTAAAAATTCTCTAGCCTTTGTTCTAGCAGAGTTCAGTCTGTCTTCACTATTGCAATAGTCTAGAATAAAGTCTTCCTTGCTATGGATGTCCAGTGCCATTATTTATTTTGACACCAGTGTGGCCAATTATCTTACAGATAATGAGGACGAGTCTCTGAGTGCAGGTGATTAATTATGAATCTTTACCATCTGCAGACAGAGCTAGTGGGATTCCACTAAGAAATTATCAGAGGAAGAGCCAGAAATAAGAAATGTTTAGAAAGCACAATCTACAGGATTTGGTGACTATGGATTTTTAGGTATGAATGGAGGATGATTCTCAAGGGTGTTTTTTTTTCCTTACTGATTTTACAAGAATCAAACTTTTGATTGAATGAATGGTGGGTGCTAAGACTTATTGATGAAAGGTATAAAAAAACTCATGTAGGAAAATGGAGATGGGGAAGTATGTTTTCCTCAATCCAACTTTCTGGGTTGCTATTTGGAGGCCTACACTAACTGTATACTTCAGACAAAGTTGTCCTACATGTATTGAAGGTAGAGTTTGCAGAGAAAAGAACGTGCTAGTAGGTGAGGTTGGCAGACCTCCTCTTACGGTAGGCACTGAAGGGGTGAACTAGGAGAGAATGGAAATTCTCTCCTAGTTCACCCCTTCAGTGCCTACCGTAAGCTCTTGTAAACACACTGCGCTGCTGAGGAGGCGCAGGCTAAGCATCTTCCATCTGACCTCTACACTCATCAAGGCAATGTCATCACTTCTAGTATTTGATTACATTTAATGCTGGAAAGAAGAGTCCATTTGAGAGATATTGGTACATAATAGTATTGAATAGACTCAGATTTTCTGCATATTTTCAACCAGAACATAAAACTCTGTCTCCAGGGCCATCTCCACATTTCATCAACAGACGGTGTCACAGTCAATTGCTGTGCTCTTGTACCAGCATATAAAATCTAAAGCAGCTATCCTAGGGAGCATTAAATATAAAATGCCTGAATCATTCTGTCTTACATGGAAACATATGGGAACCTTTGCTTCCTAATAAAGAAAACAATGGGGGTGGAGACAACAGCCATGGCATCGATCTGAATCACGAAGCTTCCACACTCAGCAAACAGCTTGAAATGAGCAACAGTTTTAGACTGTTAAATTTCAAGTGTAATGGAATTTTGAAGGGTTGAGTGTTCATCTCCCAAAATTTCAATAAACTCAATCCCTCATTGGCCCCCAAAGCGAAGATGAGCTTTTAAGTTTAATATTAACTTTCTTTAGTCAATACACAGTTTACTTCTCCTATTGTAATCCCAGTTGACTCCCAAACCTTAGCCATTCACCTAATGTTAGCGTAGGTAGATAGATATTACTAAAGGAAGGGGGGCAGTTTGCCTAAGCCTGATAAAGTGTGAAAAATGCAGCAGTCTTGGGCTCCCCGTGGGACCGCTACATCCTCTGCCCTCAGGGCCTAACCCCTACACTGGGCAGGAAGGATCTGTCACTGGCCAATAGCCAGGATTACCAAAGGACAGATAAAATAACAAACGGGAAATTCCTCTGCGGGGCGCACGCCCAGTAGAAGCCAAGCTGGCACAGGGGAAGGTAAGCACATGAGCAGTAGGAACTAAAATAGCGACCACACGGGGGCAGAGCCTCGCCTGGGGGAAAAAGTCTAATTGGATAAGGAGCACCTGGAAGATCTGGGAAATTGATTGGTTGAGGGAAGGACTAAACACAAAGGTTGGGAAGTTGATGGGTTAGTTTGAAAGGGCGCCTGGTCCTTCCCAAGCCCCAGAGAGTATAATCCGCCAAACAAAGACAAGTTCTCTCTGCCAGGTGAAGTGCCCTCGCCCTGCACGCACGTGTTCCCTCTCTGAAGTAGCCATGCAGGCCTAGCAGCTGCCTGGGTCAGCAGTGCGGACTCCAATAGCGGGCCTGGGCACAGGGCCAGCTGAAGCTCACCCAGGAACAGACTAAGTTGGCAGGATGGGGACAGAGTCTCAACTGGACGGAGCTTAGCAAAGCGCAGACACTCTGGACACTGGTCTTTCCCCTGAGCTTGATGAAAACGAGGCTGGACTTTTTCCGCAGCAGGACAGACAGATATGAGGCACTGGAAACCCAGGACAGTGCTTTGAGTTTGTGTCTACAATAAATCTTACCACTACACCATAGTCTCCCATCTGTGAGTCCCCAAAATGCTTTCCTTGCACCCCCATTTCCACCCGTGACACCAAGAAAAATCCAGGATAAACGTGCTGAATCACATCTTTCCAATGGAAAGTTTGCAGAGTCAGCCCAGTATGATTGAGGCCATTTGGCTCTGATCTCTGACTGAAAGTGTGCTTGGAATGAGGACAGAAATGCAAGATCAAACAGCAGTTGCTTTGAAACTGGGATGGCTCTGAGGTTCCAGAGATTCTGCCTTTGCCTCAGGGACTACTGAACTAATAGCATCCTAGTCGTAAACCTAGGGAACCATATCCTCCATACTAATTCTGTGAATCTAGGTACACTCAATAGTAACCCACAGCTTAGAGAACGGAACTGTCATGTATATGTTGACCCTCTTTCCGTCCTTCCCGTTTCCCTTCCTTTGTTCTGTTCTTTCACCTGTCCTTCTATCCCTCCTCACTGAGTGGTTACAAGACCACTGAAGCCCCCTCCTGCTGCTTGATGCTGTTGGCAAATCATGGAAGCCTTTCAAACAGTTCCGACATAATGGCCTAGAAATTTCATTTCTTGCTAAAACCCAGATAAAACTTGAAAGTTTCTTGTGGATGTCTCCTATGTGTGAAGGTCTAGGCATAAATCAGATGGATGATATTATTTAGTACTTTCTAGTTCTAAAGTATTGAGAAACAGTTTATTTTCATGCCAGTAGTCATATAACCAGTGTGCTCTAATGATATAGAAAATTCAGTCTTTCCTTCACTGTTCGGCATCGTAATTCAAACTAGCAGAACTCCAAACATTTGGGTCTCAAGAATATGGTAGGTAGAAAGAATGTGCCAGTCTAGCCTGACCTGGTGGTCGTGCAGTGGATAGAGCATCGGCCTGGGATGCGGAAGACCCAGGTTCGAGACCCCGAGGTCGCCAGCTTGAGCGCAGGCCCATCTGGCTTGAGCAAAAGCTCGCCAGCTTTGACCCAAGGTCGCTGGCTCCAGCAAGGGGTTGCTCGGTCTGCTGAAGGCCCGTGGTCAAGGCACATATGAGAAAGCAATCAATGAACAACTATGGTGTCGCAACGGCAATGAAAAACTAATGATTGATGCTTTTCACCTCTCTTCATTCCTGTCTGTCTGTCTCTATCTATCCCTCTCTCTGACTATCTCTCTGTCCCTGTTAAAAAAAAGAAAAAGAAAAAAAAAGAATGTGACAGTCTAAGTTGGAGTATGTAAAACATCGGATAATTTTAAAATAAAATTTTAAATAAAAAATTTAAAACAATTTGTTTTGAACCACTACAACTAACAACATAAATGATTAAGAACTCTTTTATGCTATCTTCCTTCCCTTTCTCACCATCTCCCATGTTCTGAAGGGCCCCTCCTTTTTTCACTGACCACTTTTCTTCTAACCAGCTCCCAGTAAGGAGGCCAGACTCCTTGCTCACTAGGCTCTGGAGGGAAATCCAGGCAACTGTCCCTGCTTTCTTCACTTTTTGTACTCTGTGGGGCAGAAATAAAGAGCTTCTAGTCGGTGATGGGCTTTGAACTTCCTTCTTCCCAGCAAACTTCTGGGCATGACATTTATTGAAATCACAGGACTTAATGTTTCTTTCCTCAGGAAATAATAGTAGCATATTTCAGCAGTTCAGCAAATGAAAAGGACATGGTCTGCTTGTTCAGAATGTTTACATTTCTCCCAATAAATGTGTCATCGGTTGGTTCTTTATTAATTATAACTGGCTTTTAATCTGACTTTTATCTCAGTTTTTTAAGATATAATATATTTTAATATTCTGTAATCAAGAAAGTGATACAATGTCCCTAAGCTGAACTAGCTATTAATTTTGTGATGTATAAAAAATTACTAAGATTATTGTCTCTTTTTAGAATTCTTTTCATGTGAATTATTTTTTCCCTCTAAAAGATACTTTTGCAGGACCCTGGCTGGTTAGCTCAACTTTCATCCCCATATGCCAAGGTTGCAGGTTCAGGCCCGAGTCAGGGCACATACAAGAATCAACCAATGAATGTATAAATAAGTGGAACAAAAAAACTGGTGTTTCTCTTTCCCCCTCTCTCAAAAACTTCTTTTTTTTAAGTAAAATCTTTTGCAAAGCCAAGAGTTATTTCTTTTCTGTCTGAGTGAAATCATAAGGTGATTATAATTTGAGTAAATTCCAGTGAACAAGAAAAAGATGACTATATACCCAAGTCAGCAATCTGGTCCTCTTGACAGCCCCTCTTTCCTGAACTGCCCCCTTTCCAGCCGTATGCCTCTGGGTCTGGTATTCTACTTCCACTGTTACACTTATAGCACTGGGCTCCAGGGGAGTAGAAACATTTTCCCAAATGGTTTCCAAACGCAATTCGTCCTTCAGTAATTACACTTGTAGATAATGGAAAATTAACGTAGAGTGCTTTTAAGTCATAATTAATTACACATGCAAATGCACAGCTAAATTTGGATGCTCAATTAGACAGCTAATTGCATCGAAAATGAAAGTGTGCCCTTAAATTGATGACATGGGCCCTGGCCCACCGAGTGCATCCTCACACTGAAATGAGCAACAGTCTCTTTTCTTGATGCAATGGGAGGTATAGAAAGGAGGGAGAGGCTACCTGAAGAAGGTGGGAGATGTAGCCAATCGTAACTGATCCACAACTGACATCAGGAATACAGATGGTCTATTTTAAAGCAGATCCTTGGAAGATGAGGCACCCTGGAGATTACAGGAGTTTTAGGGCTCTCTAAAGACATTTACTCATGAAGGAAATGCTGTACTTACACAATAGTTTATCTTTTAAAAATGCAGGAGACGTTTTCCTATAGGCCTTTAACTAATACCAATAATCTTGAGTATCTTGAAGCTCTGTGATAAGGAACTAGGAATTAAACTGGAATATTTAAAATGATTATAGCAAACATTATTGCTCACAGATACATTGTCCTTTATTTGTATAGCAAGAGCAATTAATATTAGAAACAATATTTGCTTGTCTTGTCATAATGCCATGTGGTGAGTGGGAAATGGGAAATTATCCACGTGTTATAAGCAGCAAGCTACCATTCAGAGAACTGATGTGATTTGCCCCAGTAATCATGATGTGATTTTTCAATAGTAGAAGAGCAACTACAATCTCCATTTTAAAACTCAGTCTGGTGGTCTTTCATGAAACCAGCAGTGAGTACTAAAAATTTGCTTTGTGAAATAAGTGAGCCTAAAATCACTAGCATACTACGAGAAATTTTAAAAGCATTAGATGATTTTGTCATTTCAATATGAAACCATCTTAAAAGCAAAAATAGTATGTTAGGCAGAAAAATGGGCCCCAAAGATGCCCATGAGCTAATCCCTGAACCTATGAATATGTTAGGTATTATCACCGAGGGGAATTAAAGGAGTTAGTAATCAGAGGATCTTATAATAAGAACTTAAAATAGGTCTTGGATTATATGGGCGGGCCCAATGTAACCACAAGGGCCCCTTACAAATGGCAGAGGGAGATGGAAGAAGAGGATCTGAGGGAGATGTGACTACGGGAGAAAGATACAGACAGGTGCAACATTTCCGGCTTTGAAGACAGTAAAAGGAGGCCATGAGCCAAGGAATGCGGGTGACCTGTAGAGGCTGGGAAAGACAGGAGCATTGCTCTCTCCTAGAGCCGCCGGAAAGGGACCCATCTCTGCTGACACCTGGATGCTGGCCCAATGTGACCTGTGTCGGACTTCTTACCTCCCAACTGTAAGATAAAAATCTGCATGGGTTCAAGCCTCTTAGCTTGTGGTAATTACTTATGGCAGCAACTGGGACACCAGTACAAATTCTGCCAAAGGGGACAGAGCGGCACTGTAGACAAATGCTTGTAAAATAAACAAAAGATGTCTCCTAAACATTGTGTCTGTGTCAGGGTGACATAATGACACATGGCGTTTGCTTCTCAGACCGTCTCACTCCATTAGAGCTCAGAAAGCATTCTTCCGGAGAGTGTCCCCACACTTGTTGAAATTGCCAGTTAAAAAGAGATGCACAAACCCTTGTTCTGCAGAGACAGTTGTTTTCAGTTTCCATTTTACCCAGATAAGCCTTGCCAGGTTCGGTGAGTGGATGTCCATGCTGATGTAAATTGTTCTGATGGCGGAATCTCTAACTCTCTTTTGGACATCACAGTATTTTGAATTGATTTCTCACTTATTCTTGAGAGATCCGAAACCTAGAGTAACAGAAAAGCAGCTTGAGGGCATAATGGATGAGGTGAAAGAAGCCCCATTTGGATTTGACTAGGCTGATTTGCACCTTGATATTAACCAAGTTGTGTCCCAGACAAGCACTGTGAGAGTAAAATTTGGCCAGTAATAGAATGTTATTAATTTTAAGACAGTTGACACATTAGAAATCAACATTCAAGAAGAGGTGGCATTTTACCACCACTCCCAGCCAGAAAGTTGTGTACAACTTGGCCATGTAACTGTTTTTAATTTCGTCGCTTCTATTAACATACCAGTACGTGCATTGTTCTGACTGCAAGTCAGGTCTAACTGGCATTGAGTGAAAAGTTGGGAGGTAGGCAAAAAGGCACAGAAACTGTGCAGCAGGGTGTACGACTTGTTCGTGATGAAACAAATTTTCATTGCTGGCGGAATAACTAAAATTATACATTTCTTTCTCTTTCTCTCTCTCTCTTTCTTTTTTTTTTTTTTTTTTGGCAAAGCAAAAGATTAAAGGAAAAAAAATACTGACAGACAATAACGAAGCTCTAATATGTTCTCTTAATGGGATATATGCAAAATTATTGCCTCTTAGATTCCAAGCAACGCAATTGATGCTGGGGACATTGGCAAGTTCCTCTGGAGAGATGAAAAGAAATGTCAAAGCAATGAGAGGCTAGTGTGACTAATACATGAATTGTGCAGGAATTCATTAAAGCATTGTTTCATAATTTAATCAGCAACATTCTTTCCTAGTGGTGCAGTTGCTGACATCTCAGTTTAGGTAAACAATAATGGGAAGTGGAGAAACGGAGGGACAATGTGGCAATTTAGAGATTGCTTCTATAGCATGATATAGGGGCAATTTATGGAAACACGTGAAAGCATCTGGATTAGGTGTTACTCCTCTGCTTTATTACATAATAGTTCGAGCAAGGTAACTACTTTGAAGCTCAATGCTGATGTTTAAAATGAGATAATAATCATTACTTAGAGCTGTGATACAAGGCCTAAATTAGCTTTTCAAATGTGCTTCTCTTCCTTATAGCCAAAAAGAATGTTTAGGAGTCAGTTCTTAGAGAATTTCAAAGGAAGTTGGAATCAGAGACTGGAATTCAATTCCTGGCTCTCCCTCAATTCCTCTCCCTCTCCCGGTATGACTGTCCCCTTGTGAGCTAATGACCCGGGTCCTGGTGTGGTTGGGTTCCACGGTGGCTCTCAGGGATCCCTTGTCTAATCCACTCCCTCACTGGACAAAGTGCCATCAATGATATATGGCAGAAATGATGTTAGGTCACCTTTGAGTTTAAGTTAAGTTATATTTAAGAAACTGCGGTGTCTGACTTAGGCAGCATGTGCTCTGGGGGCAGCCAGCTGCCTTGACTTGAGCCCAATCAGGCAACCCCGTGGCCGGTGTGGAAAGAACCCGTGACTTCCTAACAATGGCCAGTGGGGGACAAACGGCTTCAGCCCACGGCCATCAGAGTGAGTTTTCTCAGAAGCAGGGCCTGGAATTGTAGTCAGGGCTTTCCAATACAATGCAACCCCCGGTGACCAAACCCCAAGAGAGATCTTGAGCCAAAATCATCCGGCTCAGCCACTTGGGGACTCCTGGCTCAGAAAATGTGGGGTAATACTTATTTTAATCCAATACATTTGGAAGTAATTTTTTTTTATAATAATAAAAACTAATACTGTCTCTCATCTAAAAAAATGAAGATAATATCCACTTCACATAGTTTTCGAAGGATCAATAAAGAACATGTTACCTCCTGTGGTTTTACAGGTCCATTCCACGCCACAGGTAAACGCCGTGTTCTTAGACTTCCCCTTCACTCTGAATAAGCCACTAAGAGGTACAGTGTCAGGGTCCCGAAGACCATCCTCAGGTTTACTGATTTGCTAGAAGGATTCACAGAACTCTGATAAGCTGTTATACTCACGGTTATGATGTATGACAGTAAAAACATACAGATTAAAATCAGTGAGGTAGGCCCTGGCCAGTTGGCTCACCGTAGAGAGTCAGCCTGGCATGTGGAAGTCTCGGGTTTGATTCCTGGTCAGAGCACACAGGAAAAGCACCCATCTGCTTCCACACTTCTGCCTTTCCTTCCTCTCTATCTTTCTCTTCCCCTCCTGCAGCCTAGGCTCCATTGGAGCAAAGGTGGCCCAGGTGCTGAGGACGATTCCATGGCCTCCACCTCAAGTGCTAGAATGGCTCCAGCTGCAATGGAGCAATGCCCCAGAAGGGCCGAGCATCACCCCCTAGTGGGCATGCCAGGTGGATCCCGGTCGGGCGCATGTGGGAGTCTGTCTGACTGCCTCCCTGCTTCTAACTTTGAAAAATACAAAAACAAAAGAAACAAAACAAAACAAACAAAAAATAAAATAAAATCAGCGAGGTAGAAAGTGTGTATGGCAGGGGCCAGGCAGGAGAACCAGGGACTAATTCTGGGCTGTTCTCTCCCAGTGGAGTTATACAGACAGCATTTTTCCCTAGCAACAATGTATAATTAAGACATACAGAGTATTATCAACTGGGAAAGCTCACCTGAAACTTGGTGTTCAGGGTTTTAACTGGGGTTCAGCCACATCGGCTTAGTGCATCTTTGTGTCTGACCTTAGTTACCCTTCAGCTTCTTCAGAGATCACACTGATACAGTATGGTTCAGGGCCCCCACCGCAGACGATATTGCTAGCATGAACATTCCAGTGTGGCCCAAGGCCCATGAAAGACACCACTATCAGGGAGGATAGTCCGAAGAGCTTTGACCTTATTTCCCAGGAGCTAGCAGAGACCAGTCTTTATTTGGAATGTGCACGGTCTGAGCTCCTCAAACAGGTTGAGTTAACTCTTTGCTGCAAAGGTGTGGTCCTATAGATTTATAGGGTTGCATTTATTGCTTTATCTATGAAGCATCCTTATCACACACCCTGATCTACCTCTGATTTCTGATAATGACGGGGCTTTCTCAGAATTATGTAACTCATTACTTAAGGCTCCATTCGTTTCGCTCTGCGGCAATGAAACTAATCTGCAAAGAATTCCATCCTTTTCCAGAGAACCAACAGAAAAAGCCCAGATGTCCTGAAAGTGACCCTGCCACAGTGACGCTGGGTGGAGAGTCAGCTTCCATGGGCCAGCAGAAGAGAGGGGTGGCCTCCAGCGAGGGGGCTGCAGGTGTCAGAGACTGGGCTGGCCACGCGTGTCTTCTTTCTCCACTGACGAGTTGGGTATCTTTCTCTGTGGCTTTGTTTGAAAATGAATCATAGTTGCAAATTAAAAAACTTAAAACTTGCTTAACACATATTGGGTTTCATCTACTATGCTTTCAGTGAGAAAAATGATAATGCATCTATTAAATATTTTTCTTAGAAACTGGGAAATCTTTGCAGACTTCTTAGTTGAACATCAGCATGATTAACATTGACCTTTGAATGAAGCGGTATATAGAATGGATTGGAATCAGGAGAAAGTGAAAAAAACCAAACTGTGAGGTCAGTGTCATCACTCAGGTTGTGCCAGTGAGGAAGAAGGCAGGAATAGATTTTGGGGATGCAGACAGCAGGGATGGCTAGTTTCACTGTGAAATCACTAGGTTAGAGTTTTAGTCGTCCAAGTCTAGGAAACACCGAACGGAATTCAGAGGCTCCGCACTTAATCAGTTCCATGCCACATATTTAAGTCATTAGACATTTCTCAGGAAACACACATTGGTCTCCAAATAAAGGGGCACCTCCCCGAGCCCTTTATATTCCCTTGAGCCTAGACTCTTCATCTAAACTCAGTCTTTCTTCTGACTGTGTTTTGCTTCCAATCTGACTTGTCACCTTTTAACCTTACTGCTTTCTCTGTCCATTATTTGCATCTTCCCACGTGGACTTTATACCCAACATTTCTTTTTTTTGCCTTGGCTCTTCTCAACAATTATTTTATGTTTTTACACTGTGTATGTGTGTCCACTGCATGCAGGTCCACATAAATTCTTTCTCAGCCTTCTCATTTCCAGACCCCTCCTCTTGACCCTTCCGGCAAACCCACACGCTCCATGCCTGCGAGATGCCCATGACACATGAGTAAATGAGAACTCTGATTTATACCAAACTGTAGAGGGACATAGCCTTAAATCTTAAGACAATCAACTTTGTATTTGAAGCTGTTTATTTCCTTCTTCCCTGCTGGGAGGCCTCTCCTGCCGTTAGGTGGGTCTCTATGGACGGTTTTAATAGGGGGAGAAAACAAGCTTGTGGCCACAGGCCTGATATGGCCCCCACATGAAATTATTTATAGAAGTGAATCAGTTTCCACCCTCCAGATTCCTGTTCCATAGGCTTACCCTTTATACCATAGAGTACAGTCTCTCGCAAAAGAATACAAGGCGATCCCTGTAAGCCAGACTTACCTGTGGATGTAGGAAGGGATGAAGCCAAGGCTGACTGGTGCAGCCCACGTCCAGCCTGAGTGCGATGTCAGGAGCAGGTCGATGGTGGAGGTGAGCTGCCTCCCCGCCAGTGGAGTTTAATGTCCACAGCGCCCTGAACCTGTTAGAGGTCCGCCTTCTACCAGCAGTGTGTCATTGTCTGGGCAGAGTGTGAATTCCTTCCAGCGTTTGTGTTCAAGGAAAATTAAAACAACTGTGGTGGTTTTCACAGGTAAGCAGTCACAATATCAAGGTCTTCAAATGGCTTAAAACTACACATTGTATCATCTGTTGCAAAGGGGTGGCAACTTGGGCTCGGGATCTCCCTTGAGTATCCACCTTTAAGAGGTCGCTCGGGATCTCCCTTGAGTATCCACCTTTAATAGGTCAACTCATCTTCTCTAGCCACATGCTTTGTCTTAAGTTGTCCCCTTAGCTACTGGGTCACTGTTTCAGAGATGGGCAGGTCTGATAATATACTCTCTCTGATACCCCTGAAGTTATTAGTACAACAAACCTTAAACTTCCAAGCGATTGAATGCTTCGTTTGAGGTACAGCATGGAAACGGGGTACTGAGGGGAAGAGACTCTACTCCTCAACTCATCTTTGAAGAGAGAAACTCCAATATATAAATGGCAAAGCTAAATCACCAAAGCTATAAAGGAGAGCTCTGGAGACTTGAGAAGGAAGAAAACAGGTGACAGAGAGATAGGTAAGGGGCTTGAGTAGAGTGACCATATATTCTGGTTTGGCTTCGCAATGGGCAATCTCTAAAAAGTATCCTGGTTTAGGTGAGTTATATGGGGACCCTAAACCTAACCAGCAGGGGGCCCACCTGGTCACACTGAAAAGCAAGCTGAGCGCTCCGAGGAGAAGCAAAGGTGTATGACCCAGAAGTCCCTGAACGCCCCGGGCTGGGCAGCAGGCAAGCATGGCCAACACAGCAGGAAGAGCAGGATTTCTGACAGAGAAGACCAAATGGAGTAACTAGGAAGTCACTGGTGACTTCCAGGGAGCAGCTACTGAGCATTGTGGAGGCAGACGTTGCAATTCCAATGGAAAGAAAATGAGCTAGAGAGTCTGCACAGGCTACCTGCACTTTAGAAAAATGTGACAGCTGAGGAAGGAAAGGAATAAGAAGTGGATAAGTATAGAAATGAATTGATCCTTATAAAAAGAGAGAGATTGAAATGCAAAAGGCTCTTAAACATATGAGAAAATGCTTAGCATAAAAAGGTAATTGGAATTAGAGTTATGCTGCAACATCACTTTTTAACTATCACACTGGCAGTAGGGAGGGGAGAGGCACTATCACGTCACTGTGGGTCGGGAATAAATTATTGTAATCTGAATGGAGAGTGGATGGCAATATGCATGAATATATAAAATGCGTGTTCCACTTGACCTCGAAATTTCTACTTTCAGAAACTATCCTCTAGATATCCTTGCATAAGTACAGAATGACTTTATATGAGGATATTTATTACAGAATTATGTGTAACATCAGAATATTGAAATTAACCTAATGTATTTCAGTAGGAATCTGAGTAAATAATAAAAAAGTATAGAGTGCTTAGTGTGTATCAGGCACCGTTTTTTAAAAATTATTTTTATTTATTTTAGAGAAGAGAGATGGGGAGAGAGAGAGAGAGAGAGAAAGAGAGAGAGAGAGAGGAGAAGGGGGGAGGAGCAGGAAGCATCAACTCCCACACATGCCTTGACTAGGCAAGCCCAGGGTTTTGAACCAGCAACCTCACTGTTCCGGGTCGAGGCTTGATCCACTGCACCACCACAGGTCAGGCCCAGGAATCATTTTAAGTACCTTATTTGTATTGATTATTTTATTTTGGAATCTATGAGGTCAGGTGACATTACCTTCCTTTGTAAATGAGGAAACTGAGGCACAGAAAGGTAAGAAACTTGCCCAGGGTAACAAAACTAGTAAACGGTGGGTCTGAGATTTGAACTCAGAGCGTAGTTTTAAACTATTGGCATAGACATGTCTTGTTTTATAAAAGAATGAGATATTTTTATTGTTTGCATCTTTAAAAATGAGGTAGACCTATATATACTTACTTGGAATGATTTATACCAAGCATTTCTATTACTTTCTAAAATGAATTTTTAAAAATTAAAGTATAGTTGACATATAGTATGATATTGGTTTCAGGTGTACAATAGTGATGTGACATTTATATAACATACGAGGTGGTCCCCATGTTGTCTAAGCACTGTCTGTTACTGCACAAAGTTATGACAATACTGCTGACTGAGTTCCCTGTGCTATACATTATACCACCGTGACTTATTTTATATCCGGATGTTTGTACCTCCTCCCCCACTCCCCTTCCCTCCCCTCTGGCAAAAACCAGTTTGTTCTCTGTATCTATGAGTCTGTTTCTGTTTTTTGTTGTTTGTCTGTTTGTTCATTCATTTTTTAAAGAAAATTAATTTTTAAAAGTAAGAACAAAATGAAGGTGAGACAGAAACAATAAAAATAGAATATGGGTAATAATGACAAAAGGTAGACGGTAGTTGACAAAGCCTGGGTTGGATGGAGGTAGAAAGGCTTGGCTGATTGTATGCAGGAATGCGGGACCTGGGCTTAAAGGAGAGGAACACACTGGGGCAACATGAGGCTTTATAAAAATACTGTTACATATTTTTTTTATTGGGTAAAATACGCATAGAATGAGATCTACCCTCTTAACAAAATTTTAAGTGTACGGTGTAGTATTGTTAACTATATCCCTACTTTTGTACAGCAGATTCCTAAAACTTACTCATCTTGCATGACTGAAACTTGACACCCATTTGTATTAGTGAACTCAAGCTTCCATAACCAACTCCAGTAGACAGACGGCTTAATTACCAGACATGCTATTTTCTCCCACTTGTGGAGGATGGAGGTCTGAAAGCAGAAAGCATGCATTATGGGTATCTTGTGAGGTCTCTCTTCTTGGCTCACTGTGGTTGCTATCTTTCTATGTGGGGCACTTCTTCTTAGGGGTGAGGGCAGACAGGGAGAGAGAGAGAAAGAAAGGGGGGAGAGAGAAAGCTCTATTGTGTTACTTGTTACAGGGCATTAATCCCATCAGACCAGGGTTCTATTCTAACAGCCACATTTAACCATAAATACCTCCTTAAATGCCCTATCTTCAGCACAGTCACAGGGGGCTAGGGCTCCAACATATGAATTTGAGGGGGACACAGTTCAGTCCATAGCACCATGGAAAAACAACTCTGCATTTCCCTCTCCTCTTAACCCCATTCTACTTTCTGTTTCTGCTTCTATGACTTTGACTACTTAGATACCCCCATACAAGTGGAATCATGCAGTATTTTTCTGTGACTGACTTATTTCACTTAGTATAATGACCTCAATGTTTAATCCATGTTGTACCATATGACAGAAGAAGTTCTTTCTTTTTTGAGGCTGAATAATATTCCAATGTTTGTATATACTATATTTACTTATCCGTTCATCTGTCTATGGACATTTTGGTTGTTACCATATCTTGGCTGCTGTGACCAATACCACAGTGAAAATGTGTGTGATTTCTTTGGACCTACATGTGTAAATTAGAGGGGTTTGCAGATTTTATTTTTTTCTGGAGCTCATAATCACGTGAGCCCTCTAGTGTTTGTCTACATTATTGCAGTTAGAGTGTTACAAGATTCTGTATTTGCCTGTATAAACAATTTCCAACCAAAGTGCCTCAAGAATATTTTTTTTGTATTTTTCCAAAGTGAGAAGTGGAGGGGCGGAGGGGTGGAAGTAGACAGATTCCCACATGTACCCAACCAGGATCCACCTGACATGCCCATCTGGGGCATTGCTCTGCTGCAATCCGAGCCATTCTAGCACCTGAGGCAGAGGCCATGGAGCCGTCCTCAGCACCCAGACCAACCTTGCTCCAATGGAGCCCCGGCTGCAGGAGGGGAAGAGAGAGACAGAGAGAAAGGAGAGGGTGAAGGGTAGAGAAGCAGATGGGTGCTTCTCCTGTGTGCCCTGGCCAGGAACCGAACCTGGGACTTCCACACGCTGGGCTGACACTCTACCACTGAGCCAACTGGCCAGGGCAAGATTTTTAAACCACACAATACCTGACTGTTTAGTCAGGAGCATTGACCTATTTTCCTATAGATTGTGAAATTTAAATAATGACAACAGCCAACACTATTCCCGTCAGTAAGAACGAATCAAAATTATATATATATATATTGTCAGATTGTCTGTCTATCTGAGGTTGGTGTTTTAATATCTGGACAGGGAATTTTAAGCTTAGAGAGGTGACTAGCTTACTCAAGATCACATAGCTGCCAGAGGGGGAAACGATATGAACCCAAAGTAGAGAGCGAGAGTTGAGAAGCGAAAACCTTGAACAAGTTGCAACTCAGTAAGAAGGTAGACTGTGGAGTTTACCACTGTGATATGCTGTTTTGATGCTCTGTAAAAGGAAAAATCAGCCTTTGACTTCAGTGCCATTTTGTTCTGTATAAGGAACCTAATAGACTCTATTTGCCCCTAGCAACTAAAGAATAATGTCAAAGCATTCACTTTATCATCCATTCCTTTGGATTAAGAGATGATTGTGCATAATGTTAGCAGCTGAAATAGACACATTAGGCATGAAGGTGGCTTTAGTTACTGGTTTAATGGATGGCTATATATGTAAAACCAAAAGCTTTAAGAACTGCATTTTGGACTCATTTAATCCACTTGTTATCTTTTAAATCACAGACAGCTTAGATGCGTAGTTCCCTCCAGAATTAAACTTCTGTCAATAAACTAAACTAAACAGTAACTATTGATTTCACAGGGGATTCCAACCAGTATAAACATTAAAACGCCCTGGTTAAAATTAACTAAAAATGTTCAATGATGTGGTCCAAAAAATGATACGTTTGTTTTTAAATGGGGACCTCAACAAATGACTATGGGTTGGTAAGTCAACATTCCAGAAGTATGTTGTGGATAGCAAACCAAAGTACACAGGAAAAATTCCAGAAGTATGTTATGGATAGCAAACCAAAATACACAGGATTTTTTAAATAGAAACTATTATCTGTATTTTAGTTACATACAAAGCAGAGTCAACTCTTGCCCAGGACTCTGGTGCTTTTTTAATCAACCCTTTGAGTAGTACGAACGTTCCTGTACCTCCTCTTGCTTCCTGATCATCCAGATTCTGATTGATTTATTTTTAAAATGTGTAAGGCAACATTAAGAAAGGCAAATGTATGTTCTTCTTGTTTCCATAAATTGGTTATCAAACAAACATGATTTTAAGTTAATAAAACTGTAACTGGAACTAATATCAATTTTTGAAAGTAAAACTCACTCACAGGGGTCAGCGAGCGTGAGAAAAACTCACTACTCAAAGGGTTAATCTTTAATCAGTATTCCATACATTACTGATGAGTCCACATAATCTGAAACCAAGCCCATAGACTTTCATTATTTTTTCCCCTGATTTCTCAGAGGGATTCACCAGAAGCAAAATGAAATTCAATCTTATGAAAAGAATTTTAGAAGCATCCGCAGTAATCTGAAATAATATGGGAGGAAAGAAAAAATAAATTATTCACCAGAAGAAGAAAAAATAGGCTTTTAAAATCCTAACAGGAAAATAACCGGCTGCTACCTAAGAAATGGGTCATTAGGTATGTCCCACTATGTGGGGAAGTGATTCCTTCATCTTCCTGTAACACATGTGCCTAAAATGGGCCTTTTCTCTTTCCGTATTAGACCTGATGTAATTCTGTTCAAGTCTGGAAGAGATTAAGCTTTCTCTCTATATACTGTCTGCTAGCTTCTTTCTCAAGGTGCCTCTATGTCCTTTCCTTACTTAAGATTTTTGATACGATTGTAGATGTAAACATTAAGAGACAAAATTTAAAGAGAAAGAATCCATAATGCTCATGAATATTTAATGAAATCTGTATCTTGTACAAAATACAATGAGAAGCTTTTACTATTTAAAGTGGATACCCAGTGCACACCCCTTTATAAAATATATGTGTTTTTGAAAAAAGCTCTTTTAATACCTTGAATTCCTGTTTATCAGAACTGACCGCACACTATGGGTTTGACTTGTCATTTTTCAGCCATGAGTGGAAGTATGGAACAATAGCTGGTGATGACATTGGATCAGATCACACAGGTTTATATTGTTGGAGTGAATGGGTGTCCAAGCCTAGAAGTTCATGAAGGGTGGCAATCAAGCTGACTATAAACCAAGCCCAAGAAGGCCTACTGCAGTGGGAAAAAGTAATCCCAGTGGGAAGTTGCCTTCCATCCTGACCCAGCCTACAATACAAGGTCAGGACTGGAGAAATGCTGCTATTGGAAGCAAAGGAGAATGACAGCTTCTGTGCCATCTACTCAGTCACTGTTACATTGTTTGAGGTTGATTTGACTTGGTGCAATGTCTTGATTTTTAGTGATTACAAGAACTAGGTTCATCTGCTATATATCCAGGTATAAACCATGCTAAAGAAAATGCAAGCTTTTTTGTCATATTCAAAACCAAGTAAGTACCTCTGAGCCAACAATAACAGATACAGAAATCTTTTCTGTCACAGTAAATGAAGATAAAATTTAAAGTTCAGTGTTAGGAACCAAATGGATTTGAAGGACAGATCTCCTTGTTCTTCTGCACTCAGTCAAATCATTGGAGAATCTTCCCCACTTACAAACAACAGGTCAGGTAAAGTGTACGCAAACCCATAATCCCAAAGTCAGCCTACATTGTTAGACTATTAGTGATGGGTGCCGATGATGTATTATTGCTTGTACACATAGTTTTGTTTCTATGAAGTATTTCTATAGAATAGTTTCTGTGTTAAGTTGTATATCAATTAATATTGATACTACCTGATTTTTATTGAAATGGGGAAAGGGGTCAAGGAATAAGCTTTATTTTATTAAGATATTCTTTCAAATGTAAGGTTAACTTTTATCTTGTGTGTCAATTCTTGATTGCTAAGAATAAGATGCTATAGACAGAATGTGGAGGTCAGATATTGATTGGGCAAACATCTCTGAAGCCTATGGGACAGAGAGAGAAGGGAGAGAAAAGAGAAGTAGGAAGGAAGAGCCTTCAGAAGACATTCAGGAATGGGGCTTGTTAAAGGAGAGAGGAAAGGAAGGAGGATTGCATAAGAGGAGTCTCAAACTGCCGTGCATTTCTGAGAAAGTTTAGGTCAGGCTAGTGAGGGGCCTCTGGGCAAAGACCACTCCTTGGAAAGTCTCAACGTCAAGTAGAAGCTACCTGGCTCTCATGCCCCAGCCATGTTCATCAATTAGCCGGGAGCAGCCAGCAAGCTCATGGCCTTTTGGATTCCAAACGTGTTGCAAGCTGGATCACTCTTATAAAAAAATGAATATGTACCTCCATGACCATCACACCACTTCCATCATCCTGAATTATAAATCCACCTCTGTCCATCTATTTCCCAAACTTTAGTTAAGTCCAGAGATAAAAAAAAAAAAATCATCAAAATGTTTTCCCTTGTGTGGCATGAAAGACATCACTAATCAATCAGTGTAATCTTCCCTGCTGATCTCACACACAGACATGATTCTTTTTAACACAGCTCTCTAGAAAACCACTCTAACAGCTCTGACATGTGACTTAAACTCCAACCTCTATTTCCGGTTAGTCTCTGAACTTTTTATATGGATAAGAACAGTGATATAGGTCAGTATAAAATGGTACAAAAATGAAATATGGGTTTTCATATTTGGGTGCTCTGCTGGACATCAACACATTTTCAGCATCTTATATATGACTTGTCTCAAAAGATATATACAGTATGCTAAAAATACATGTACATATGTATACATATTTGCATGTATGAGATATGTATATTTACCTATATTCATATCTACTTTTATATATGAGATACTATTTTTTTCAAATCAAGGAAGCTAAATTTATAATTATTTCACACTTTAAGTATATCCATATCTATTTGGTAGACAAATTTTTCAAACTCCAAATGGCAGTTCTTTTTTCTATAGGTTTCCAATTTTTTTGGGGGGTGGGGGTGGGGCGGAACTACTCATTTCTGCAACCTGCCGGCCCCAAATGCTTTGCTGATACTGCAATTCTCGGCATATCTTTGTGTGTGTGTCATTCCCAGCACAGCTGGAAGCAAGTCAGAGATGACTGCCTCAAGGTTTGTATCCCTTTATAGGGTACTTGGCATAATCTTTACATTATGGATATTATTCTTTAATGCGAAAATGGAATAATACCATTACAGTGGAGATCAAATTGGGTTTTGCCCATCCACTTCTAACATCTCTTTGAAAATTTTTCATTTCCTCAAGGTCCGCTGGGTAGGGGGCGGGAGGAAGTCCCTGAAGCGCCAGCTTTCTAAGGAGTTATGCTTATGTATTAAATTCCTGCCTTTGGGCAAATCTCCTGACCCAGAAAAATTTATTCTAAAACTTTTCTAAATAATCCTATCCCTTTTCATACACCTCTCCCTGCATTTTAATTACATTTTTTTGAGAAAAGCGAGAACAAATTTGATGGCCACTATTCTTATAAGAGATGATGCTGGATTAACCTGAGCTGAGTCTAGCCCCATTGCCCTTCTCAATATTCCCCCCCCCCCAAATCTTTATCTATGTGTCAAGCAGAGTTTATTTGTCTTGATTTGATTGGATTTTCGAAAGGAAGAACATCTAGAAGTGCTGAAGTACTCATTCATGACTCAGTGTAGGGTTATTCTGACACTACACGCTGTAGTTTCAGTGGATCCAGGGATGTGGGATGAACATCAATTTCAACTGGGGTGTCTGAGTAGTGAATATGCCCCCCGCCCACCACCGCAATTAGAAGTACTTAAAATTTTCGTGTGAATGTGTGCTTCAATCTTAACAAATTAAAGCCTGACCGAGTACTTGGGCAGAAAAGAAGGAGTAGGAAAATGATATGAATTCTTAGAGGGCAGCAGGAATGCTGGGCTGACGCACATCTTCTCCACACGAGAATGCTGAGAGAGAGGGAACAAGAGTAGTAGTTGCTGGAGTCATTGCACCTAAACGTATTGAATGGCTGTGTCTCGCAAGGAGTGTGCTGTATAGATGCCTAGCACGGGCCAGGGCTTCCTGTAGGGCATATTGAAGAAAGTGCCAGGGGGAAAGGCGAGGGTGGTTACGCTGAGAGGAGTCAGTGTGTCTCGCTTCCACATACCCTGCGTTCAGTTTTCAGTAGTCCTCGTCTCTGGCCGGCCCAGTTCCCTTCGTATTCACTTGCATTGCTGTGGGAGCAGAGGGGCTACCACAGCTGAGGGAAGGGAATCAAATATCTACATTTTGTTTTAGACTAAGCTTTAAGCATATGAACACACACCTTAAATGTTTGGTTAAGGGACGTCCTTACGCCATTGCAGAAGGTGTCTTAGAGTGAGATGGTGTAGGGAAGGGGTGCAGGGTGGAAGAATACCAGATGGCCGGAAGGAACAGCAGAGAAGCTGATCTCAAGACTGCAACCCCTCCTCCACTTCCTAGAAAAAATAATGTAAAAGTAGTTATTTTTATCTTTCTTCTAATCACTTACCTCCTTGGAGATGCCTAAGCACTGTTCCACACGGGCATATGAGGGTTTGACCACCATATGACCTTCCTGTGTGGCTCTAGTGAGCCATCTGCCATCTGGGCCCTCACAGCACAGGGTGAAAATAGTTGCTAAGCAACCCAAAAGAAAGAGGAAGTAGCTTGACCCTGACATGAAAAGTCCATTCTTTGCCCACACCTTGCACCAGCACCAGCACCAGCCTGCCTCATTCCTAGTTTTTAAAAGCAGCCAAGTAGAACGATTCGGAGAGCCACGAGCCTCCTTTCCTCCGTGCTGCCTCCCTTATACTTGAGATAATCAAATTTGTCTGGAAGTATCTCTGGTGGTTCCTCTTGACTTCTATCTCGAAGAACCCAAGGACACCATCACCAGGAACAAGAGGACCCTGAGAAAGGGACCTCCATAGGAGGAGAACAAGTTTCACAAGCAGGGCCAGCCCTTATGACGGGCCCTAAGCACAAGTAGGAAGATGAATGCCAGGATGCGTGGCTGATGCTGGACCCCAGTTAGCTCCGTGGGTATGCAGTCTGTGCCGTCACACAGGGATCCACGCCTATAAGAGCCCCACACTTAATTTAGTGCTCTGCTGTCACTGTATTTACTGTATTTTTGCTTCATTAAATGCACCTTTTCCCCCCAAAAGCGGAGGGGAAAATGCCCCTGCATCTTATGGAGCAAATGTTCATTTCCTTTTCTTTTCTTTTTTTTTTTGTTTTTTTGTTGCTGTGGGTTCTTAGACAACTAGAAGAGTATTTGAACATTAAAGTCTCTTCTCATTTGCTAATAACAGTGCAAATGGTTGTTAATACTGCTGTTGAGTTTAGATTGTTAAAATATTTTTGTGGTATATTTTATTAAATATTTTAACACACCATTTGGTTCAGAATATTTATTTTCTAATTTTCCTCCTTAAAACCCTAGGTGTGTCTTATGGAGCAAAAAATATGGTAATTTCTGACCAAGAAACTCTGTGTTTTCATTTAGCACTGAGCCCGATGAAGTATACAGTCAGTTCTGACCCCAACGGTTCCTCCAATTCCTCCATAGTTTCTATCTATTTGAAATAGGCTTTCACTTAACTGGTTCCTCCCCAGCAGGAAATACTGGATGGGGGGTATAAGGTTGAAACTCCAGCCTCACTGGCTTATTACTTCCTAAATCTGGCAGAAAAGGGATAACTGCTCAGAGGTTGGGGGAACAAGTGATTGAATTATTATTAGATTACCTTCTTGATCTCTCATAAGAAAAAGGACACAATTCAAAATCATTAACAGTTTTCTCACCAGACTGTATTGACCAATGGACAAAGAACCGCTTTTCATTTCAAATTCAGGAAGACAATTACATTCTCTGAAATGCCCTCTCCAGCACCAGAACGTCTCACTTCTTAGGCTGAGCTTACTATGTTGTCCGTATGACTTGTTGACATCCATTTCCAAGAGGGGAAAAAATGTAATCATCTGGCCATGTAGATTAAGAAATTAGGTTTGCTAATTCCATCTAAATTAAGCGAAGGCCTATGTCCAATAGATTTAATTGCCAGTTGCATCTAAGTTTGGACAAAGTAGAAATAAAATCTAATTTTAGATCCCCATTCGGAGGCCTGCTGGTAACATAATGTTTTAAGTAAATGTCTAGATAGCTGATACTTCACCAACATTATGAACCTGGATTTTTAGTTTCTGTAGCTACATAGGTTCCTCCTATTTTTCAAAGGTTTGCGTTATGTCACTTCGCTTTTTTAGGGAAAACCTACATTAGAACCTGTTTTTGCTATCCCTCCCCCAAAAAACGTCCAAGGATGGTTTCACTTTTAGGAGGCAAGGTGAAAAACGACATTGGGGCTCAGCATTTGTTCAGCAGGTGGCACTACAGAGGCAGCACTCGCCCAGAGCAGCCGGCTTGGCCCCACCACTCTTCTTCCCCACAAACACCCTTGGCATCTCACCCTGGAGCCCCACAGCTGGGAACCGCATCTGGGAGCCTCTGTGCTGTGTCTCTATTCTGTGCATTCCTTAGCGAGATGTGCCCTGAGATATCAGAAAAGCCAAAGAGCGCTCATCAGGCTGTTGTGCTTAGGATAAAACTGTACATAATTCACATATTTAGTATGATTTGGTAGGTTATTTTGGGGGCGGAATGCTAAACAAGTTTTCATATACATTAAGGGCAATTGCTTTTTCACTTTATGCGGTTTCAGCTTAGGAAAGGATGCACTTTACATCTGGTCACAGTCTGTACGTACAGCCTTAGTTCACACTGCCACCCAGCTGTTCCCTCTAGTTCTTCAAATTCTTTGTTCATTTTTTTGAAGGCCAAAACTGTCTAAATTGTCTAGTTTTGTGTACGTGTTCCAACAGCATGGATTAATCGGCAGAAATGAAAACTCATCTTCCTACTCATGTCGGGCTTTACTTTTAACATTTACAGCGACAGTTCTAAAAGAATAAATACACATCTTCAATAATGCTGAAAATGGTGTTTTAGTATGTCTTTGTAAAATTTAAGCCAGATGACTGTTTTTCTCAAAGTTTCCAGTGGTTCACACATGAAGGATGTCTAGTGCAATAGTCAGAAATGAAGTACTTCCTTTGAGGAAAAGATGTCACCGGTACCATGGCAGGAAGTCTGAGGGACCCTGCCAGCAGTGTGTCAGGTTTTTTTTTTTAAATTTTATTCATTTTAGAGAGGAGACACAGTGTGAGAGTGAGAGAAAGAGAGAAAGGGGGGAGGAGCTGGAAGCATCAACTCCCATATGTGCCTTGACCAGACCAGTGCAGGGTTTTGAACTGGCGACCTCAGTGTTCCCAGGTCAATGCTTTATCCACTGCGCCACCACAGGTCAGGCAGTGTGTCAGGCTTTGAAGGGAGATCACATACACATGATTAGTTGCCAAGATAATGATCTTCTACAGGAATTTCATCTTTTTTTTTTTCTTTTAAGTGAGAGGCAGGGAGGCAGAGAGACAGACTCCTGCATACACCCTGACCAGGATCCACCTGGCAACCCCCATCTGGTGCTGATGCTCTGCCCATCAGGGGCCACTGCTTTGTTGCTTGACAACTGAGCTACTTTAGCACCTGAGGCAAGGCCATAGAGCCATCCTCAGCACCCGGGCCAACTTGCTTATTTGAGCCATGGCTGCAGGAGGTAGAGAGAGAGAGATAAAGAGAGAAATAAGGAGGAGGAGGAGGGGTGGAGAAGCAGATGGGCACTCCTCCTGTGTGCCCTGACTGGGAATTGAACCCCAGACTTCCACAACCAGGCCAATATTCTACCTTTGAGTCAAACAGCCAGGTCCTGAAGGAATTCCTTTAAAATCACAAAGAAATGTAAACATCAAATTCCTCTCACATTGTTTAATGAACAAATACTCCTTTCCTACTTTAGAGTTTAGATGAATATACGAGCATGAGAAAATTTGAAAGTGTGAGAGAGCTATACAAAATGCTGTTTCACTCTGGCCAGGTAGCTCAGTGGACTAGAGCATTGTCCCAACACATCAAGATTGCAAGTTGGATACCCTGCTCAGGGTACATACAGGAATCAGTCAATGAGAGCACAAAGAACGGGAACAAGTTGATGTTTTTCTCTCTCATTCTCCCCTTCCCCTCTCTTTAAAGTCAATAAATTAAAAAAAAATTTTTTTTAAATATTGTTTTTTTCATTGCTAGAGATGAGAGACAAAGAAAGCAAGATAGTTTGACTATAAATCAAAAGCTTTTTTAAAACAGCAAGGTCTAAGTCTATCATACTTAAGAAAGTATCTACTGAGGCGTGTTTCAAGTTTCCCCCAAATTATCTTCTGCTTTGTCAGAGCCTATAAGGTAGGAATGGAGATCAGCAGACCAATTTGCAGAAATTCATTCGTGAATCCTTTTTCCTGGCGTCTACGCTCCCCAGGGAGAAGTTCTTCATCTGGAGAGCATATTTCTGAGAATTTAATTGTGTTCCTTATCGTAAAATCAGACCTGTCTGCAACACTTCAGAACAATCGGCCAATTGTCATCCATTTTGTTCCTCTTAAGCACTGGTCCCCAGGGAAAATGGAGAGCTGCCGCAGTGGTAACCACAGGCATGCTGTCTCCTTTACCTTTTCCTGCTGACACTGAATGCAAGCCTCACACAAATACAGTGTCAGGGCGGAGGGAAGGAGACCAAATTCAGCCTTAAAAGGCCAAACATTTTCTGGTTCCATGCTCTCCTCCCTCTTGCTATTGCACAAGGGAGCCCATTTCCATTCCATATCCCCCAGAAGGACCATTATCCCATCATCATGAAGAACTAAATTAGCTCCCATTCTCCCGAAGGTTGGCCGACTGGAATTCATCCTTGCTGCCCTGCGCTGGAGCTGCCAGGGGAACGGGGAAGCCAGGCAATGCACCAAGAGGTGCCTAGTCATCCTCCAAAGAACTGCAGGAATGACTATCACTTAGGTCCCCGCGAGAAGTCATTTCATGCCAAATAACAGGAGCAATGTGCCTGGAATCTTTTATAATGAATTATTATTTCCGAGAGTAAATGTGCGTGAGCAAGGTCAGTCGCCCTGACTTTTCAGCTCCCATCATTAGGTGTAGCTCTGAGTCACTCACAGGCCTTGGGGAAATAGCTCAGGGGTCGTTGCCGCCAGATGTTACATGGTGGAGCCTGCTTCTGTTCTCCTCGCCTTCCCTACAGATTTCCATTTTTTGTCTGGGTCCTTTTTGGGGCCAGTGTCAGAGACAGGGGCTGGAAGTGGGGATATTTGCAAGCTAGCAAGGTATGCAGAGTTAGCATAGCAGGTCGGGGCTTGCTACCCTTTGGATAGCAAGTTAAATCTGCTTGCAAGTTTGGTCTTGGCTGATGTCTGGGACCTTGGATTTCAGGATGGTTCCTACCATTCCGAGAATGAACAAAACTGACTCACAGTGCCTAAAGTGCGTGTACAAATCATATAGTTTGTGTTGAACAGCTGTTTTCCTTCTGGGTGTCTGGAATTTTGGCATGTGCTAGGCAGAGGGTGCAGATGGGGCCAGCCCCCAAGAAAGCCTTGGGCACTGAGGCTCTTACGAGCTTCACTGGGAGAGAATACCAGTGAATTAACATGTATTAGTAGAGGGATTAAGTGAATCCCACAGGAATCTGCTGGAAGAGGATTCTTACAAACTTGTGTCTGGTTTCCTCCAGACCTCATGCCACATTGTGCCTTATCCTTTGGTGATTTTGCTTTGTATCTTTCATTGTAATAAGTCAAAGCCAGGAGCACAACTATCTGCTGGTTCCCGTGAGTCCTCCTCACGAATCCTCAAACCTGGAGTGGTCCTGTGGACCCATCAGCATACAGGGATAATAAAGAGGATGACTGCTCCATTTCTCATCTGTCTTATGATGCATCTTTTTATTATTTGCTGTCATTTTAGAAAACCTCTAACAGATCTCCAACACAGTTCTATGATTTCTGAGTAAGCTTCCAAACAAGCTATAATCTTGGAAATAAGGCATCTATTGTTGGTTTTGTATTTAAATTAGTTATTTTCAGGACAGTGTACTGTATTCTACTCAAATTGGATACAGTGGCAGCTTTTACTTTTAAGGAAATTATCGTATAAAGAATTATTTCCTCAGTAATACTACTTGTTTTGGAATGCTACCCTAAAAATTCTAGGGGTTTTGACTGAATTGGTGTCCCTGGAGAAGAACTTTGAGTTGAATTTTCTGAGAAGTAAAAATAAAAAGATGATATCTGAGAAAATATACTGAACACTAGAAGCAATAACACTCCCAGGATATTTTTTTGTGTTGTCTGATGTAAAGAACTATAACTTTAGGTGGTTCTATTAAATGTTACATTAGATTATGTCAAAATCTTTCAGAAATTCTGCAGATGGCCACAGATATTACTTAAAGTGTTGATAAAATTTAAGTTCAGTAAGATGCGTAAGGGAATATTAGACTATGTTGGTTACACAACAAGTGAGAAGCAAAAGTGGGAAAATGAGACTTCTCCTAAGAATGGCCCACTAGCCAATTCTTCTTCTACTTGTAGCGATCTTGCATCAACTATCAACAGACCTCTGTGGAAGCAGATGCTTTTGGCATGTAAATGCAAACCTAGGTCGTTTTGCTAACTCTTAGTGCCAGATTAAAGTCCTGATTCCACAAAACTGACTCTTCCAGAGTCAGAATGAATGGTTTCTACTATATACAAAGAATAATATGCTCCAACCTTCCTCTAAACAGAACTCTATCTAGATTATTTATGAGAATCAATGTGCTTTTAAGCTTGGGATTTGGGGCCAGATACCAAATATGCTTACTAAACATAGGATGGGACTTAGGTCACATTGTTAATTTTTAAAATCTGGGTTTTTTTTATGTAATCTATAAAATGGGAGTAACACCAGCTAATGCACGGGGCTATAGAAATAGCCTGATGAAAGACCAGTAGATAAGTATAAGACCTATAGGCTGTGCATGGAATGTGTGGTAGGCATTAAATAAATGGTAACAATGTTGACTTATCCTGTGTTGTTTGGGAGAACCACAGCCTTTGACAGACAGATGGTGAAAGGAGCATAAATAAATAAAATGCATTTCTATTCAACTCACTCTAGAGTAATTAATTACAGATTCCTATGCAGAAATGGTTTGATTAAAAAATCACAGTTTGGATTTCAAAGCATTTCCCCTCTTGATTTGTGATCTGAAGCCTGTTTTTCTCTCCTGCACAATATTTTAACAGCATGGCATGTTTCTCCAGATTAATAATCACCTGGACTTCCTCTAACCCTTACTGAAGTGAGAAGAGGAAAGCCCACTCCTTCATGATTCCTCCCACCCCTAAATGATATCCTAACACCTTCTTATCCCGTATTTTAGGTCAGGCTAAATTTGGTGCAAATCCATCCAGTTACTCTCTGGGAATGTAGTAACAGATAAATGGGTAGATGTACACTTAATTTTACTTTTATCGGAGATGATAATGACAGATACCGATGCTTGCTCTTCTCTCTGTCTCTAACTAACACCCTGGTGACGCTAATGTCTGCAGGATGTCACTGGTGCTCAGAAACAATGTGTGCCAGAAGATGGATTTGGAATTTTCTTCTGGAACTTCATTCTATATAATATTCACAAAGCAAGGCAAGCCTTCACTATTAGAATCAGGGCAAGTAGGGGCTAAGAAGTGAGGGTGAGTATTGTGGTCGGCAATGTGGAGTTAATAGAAGCTCAGAGGAAGCATAGCACGGCACTAATGTGAAAGGAAAGGCTAGACGGACCTGAAACCAAAGAGGAAAGGCAAGTTCGCTTTTGACAGTGATACAAAGAAGCTCATCAGACACTGTGTCATCTAGACGGACTGCCTGTCGCAGGCCTCCTGTATCCTTGCCAGACTGAATGGCATGTGGTGACCTGATGACATTGCCAAACTAAAGGTCACATTGCTTCCTTGACCCATTGTCTCCTTACCAGACATGTGTTCAGCATTGAAGACTCAACTAATGCATCACTCTCTCTGTGAAGACCTTCTGAGTCCAATCCAGATGAAACTGATCGGCTCTCCCTTTGATTCGCCTCTGTATTTAGAATTTCTTAGATCAAGTACCCATAACACACTCCTGCATTGGTTCATGTGGCTCTTTTATTCCTGTTGATTGTAATCTTCTTATGGGCTAAGAACCTAATTCATCTTTGTATGTGCCTGACACAAACATATCTTTTAGATTAATGACCATTTGCATGAATAAACACAACAAGAAAGGGAAATATCAAGAAATGAAATAAGGAATGCAAAAGATCTTGGAAATTTAATAAAATGGTAGGAAAGTTGTGTTTTTCTTACCCAGGTTTACTACTAAGCAATGGAGACAGAAGTTTCTCCTCTCAGGCGAGTGTTTGAAGATGACTGATTACAAAAAGATTTAAAAAGTTAAAAAAAGAAGGGGAGTTTTTTCTTACTAAAATGTTTCCAGAGAAACTGTAAGTCAGGGGCCTGAGTATCACCATGAATGTATACACAGACTAAAAGATAGCAAAACAAAACAAAATTAAAAATCTAAACCCCAGTTCCTGGCATTCACATTTTTTTAAGAAGAAAACTTTTTGAAAATGAAAATAGTTTTCATACAATTCAGTTGAAAAGTCCATAACCAGGTAGATACATACACTACAGCTTGGCAAGAGGTTGGGAGACATTCTGCTTTCCTCTAGGTTGTTACTAGCTACTAGGATTTTCTACCTCTTTCATCTGTCTGTTTTTCCACTCTGAGTGACATTGTAAGCCCCAGTGACTTTCCACGTTATTAAAGTATGGGCTTGGCGATCATGGTTCCTAAGAGCTCTGCATTCCTGCATCAATCACATGAGAAGTTTATTGGCTCCAAGACACCTTCTGAATATGAAACACCCAAGAGGAAATGCTTCCTAATGAATGCGAGCCAGAGCTGGCGCTATTAGTCTTGAAGCAAACAACAAACTTTCAGCAGCCTCATTACATGTAATGATCAATTTTAAAGTTAGGGTATTAAGACCTACTATTGGGCATAATCAAACGCATGGATTTGCTAGCTGCTGACACTTGGGAGGTGTTGGGATTCAGCCATCATCACCTGCTTTTATTAGGTAGTCCTCATAATGACAATTGTTATTTAACTCGTTGTGAAGCTGTCAAACTCTGGCATTCTAAAGTAAAACCTGAACAAATATTTTATGTCCACAGCCTGTCTCTTTCTTAATTTACCACTCCAAATGGACATATATATATATATATATATCTGAACTAGAAAAGGGAGAGGAAATGTATATCTGTTCAATTTAAATATACCCACATTAAATAACTATTAAGTATCAGAAAGCACAATGGGAACACAATACAAAAGTGACTATTGCCCTGTTTCTGCTCCAATGAGTGTGCAAATAGTGGCTGAGGACAGCAAACATAACAGAGAAACATAACTAGAGCACGAAGGAGAACAATAACTTTAGAGTTATAACTACTCTTGTAAGGGTTCAAAGAAACAGAATTTCTCATCAGTCTTGGGGGAAAAGAATGGAAAATATAAAATAGGTATTGAGGGGGAGAAAATATTTGGAAAAACCAAAGGAGGCCTTCAAAAGCAGCATAGACTGAGCGTGGAGGCGGGGAACTACGGGGTTCCCCGATGATGAACCATGGGTGTCTGAAGGCTGAAGGAAGGAAAGACGGGAGAGGTGGGCTTAATCACGCCGAGTTCAGAGCAGAGGAAACTGCATGTATTCTTTAGTTCCCCAAAGGGATTTCTTGGTGTTTTTTTGAGATAGCTAAAAACATGTAATAATATGATCCGATTTGCATACGGTTCATTTATCATTGGGACTGCTGGACACTTAGGCAATTGATTGGAAAAGTCAAGGTAAGACCAGATGAACTTAGTACTTGAAAGTAAAATTGGAAAGGAGGGTATTCCACTATATAGCAATAGAAGAATCTACCATCTGTCAAGTGTTTGGCTGTAGATGTTGAGAATAAGAAAAGAATCAAGGATCAACTGAAAATCTTTTTTCTTACCTAATGATTCTAACATTAATAGAAGTAGAACAGGGGAAGTCTGGGGATGGGGAATGGAGGCAATGCAATATTATATTAGGTTTTGGATGTGTTGATAGTTAAGACAATGTTGGATCATTCAGGTTGGAGTCTATGAAGGTTTCTAAGATATATGGATAGGGATTTTGGAAAGTACACAGGGTTAGAGATAAAAATCTGTGTTTATAAAACTCTGAAATTTGATAAGTTCACCAAGGGAAAAGTATAGTGGAGGACTTCACACTCAGAACAGGGATCTTTGGGAAAACAAGCAATGTGAAATGTGGATAATATCAGCAGAGTGACAGAAACTTTAAGAAAAAATAAAAAGAAAATGCCAGAAATCAAAAACACTGTAACAAATGAAAATACCTTTGATGGGTATCAATCCACTGGATACAGTTGAGGAATCCGTGAGCTTGAAGATAGGTCAACAGAAACTTTCCAGAACTAAATGCAAAGATGAAAAAGATTAATAAATAAACCAACAATCTCAAAACCAGAACAGAACATCCAAAAATTTTGGGACATTTTCAAAAGGCATAATGTCCCTGTGTATAAGTATCCTGATCTATAAAATGGGAATACATATGAACACTTCTCTCATATGAGTGTTGAGGGGGCTAATGGGCTTATACAGGAGAGTACTGAGAATGTGGTCAGACAGAGACAATTCATCGTCATCATTGTCATCAAATAAGTTTAGATATAATGCAAACTTGAACATGTGAGTATCGCATGTGCAACCTTCCCTGGTGTCTTTGAAAGTGAGAGATGTTTTTCCTAACCCCTTGGGCTTCCATTAGGCACCTTTCACAGACAAGAGTTGTATAATAAGCTGTGAGACATTAGCAAAAATGTGGGGGTTGTGATCTCTGGTGTTCCTCTGTGCAATCACTACCAGGCTTTCCTTTTGCTGTTGCTTTGGAACCTGTTCTAGCCAAGAGAAAGAAGCAAGCCATGTACAATATAAATATGCCTCAGGTTGGATAAAGTATCAAGGGACAAAAGTAGCCTTCTGACAGTAATACAAGGTGATAGGAATTTTTGCTTGACTTTTCTCTCTCTGCTCTCAGGCAGGAACAAAGCCTAAAAGGACAGTTTTAAAATCCAGGGCATGATAGCTTTTCTCCAAAGATGAGCTATTACTGTGACATCCTTTTCTAGTTGTCACTTTTCTTTGTGTCAGGACTGTACAACCTGACAGAATCACTTAAACCATTTAATTCAAACATTGAATTAGGTAACTTTAAGAAGTCTTCCAATTCTGAGATTCTACAATTTCAGCCAATGAAGGTAATGTTGGGAGTTTATTAAATTTTATATTTCTGTGATAGTAACTCAGCTTTTTTTCCCCAGACAGTGAAAATTAATGTTTTTTCTAATTAACTGGGAAAAGAAATCTTTATATCCATTAATGATGGGGTTTAATATTCTGAGGTATAATTTAACATTGTGTGTGTGTGTTAATGACTTTTCTAAATGTAAGAGCAATATTTGATGCTTAGAAGAGAAAATACTTTTGCAAAGCAGGTTATTTTGAAGGTTTAAATAGAAAATATAAATGTATACACATATATATGTACATATGTGTAATATTAGATTTAAGTGGAACAACAATCAATAATACATTTTTAATAGTCATTATTAACCTTAAAATGTGAATGATGATTAGTTGTTATTCTTCAATGAGTCCAGAACAAGAAGAAATAATTATTAACAAACCATTGGAGATTTCAATTTAGTATCGGAAAAAATTTTCTGGAAGACCAATGACATTGAAGTGAGCACCAATGTAGAGATAAATTTCTATTGAGAGAATTTAATATTGCAGTCAATTTCTTGCTGATCAGATGTTTCCTTGATGACCAGAAAGTGCAGAAGATGGGCTTATTGTCCCGCCCACAATTTAAGACTCATTCAAATACCTGTCAAAATCCAAATTGAAAGAGTTGTCACTCATCCTTTTTTAAATTAGAGAAGACATATAATAAAATCAACACGGTTTAGATTAACTTTAATGCTTTGTGCAAATGTCATAATCTTTGTTAATTTTTTGTTATTTTCAACTGTCACCATATCAATATGGAAAATACATATATATTTATTTCAAAGCTTACTGTGGTTTTATTCTATATGATTTTTTTTACTAATTAACTAGGTAAACCAATAAATAGTTATTGATCCCCTCTACATTCCAGGTACTTCTCCAAATACTGAAAATATAGCAGCGAGGAAACCAAACAGTATTGCCTTTAGGCAGCTTTTGTAAAAGGTAAAAGAAAAAAAAATTCCTGTATATATAAATTTTTAAACAGCTAACTAATGTATGGTGTATAAATGAAAGAGTAAGAGAAGAAATAATTCCTAGGATAGTATGGTAATAGAATAAAAATTTTATAAAACAAAATCTATGAGATACAATTAAAGTAGTCCTTTGAGGGGAAGTCACAGCTTTAAATATTTATAGTAAAAAAGAAGAAATACATAATGTCAATTGTGTTAATATTTATTTTTAGTATTTAGAAAATGAATACTGGAGTCAACTCAAAGAAAATGGAAAAAAAATAGATAATAAAAGCAAGAATTGTGATTAATGAAAACAAAGATGCCATTTTAACTAGAACATGATTATAAAGGAAACATATCAAATAGAAATAAACAGTGACCTAAAAGACTGAAAGAGCTTTTCTCTTAACCTTTCCCTTACTCAAGGAAAATTTGTTTCATTTCTCCCTTCTCCTCAAGGTCAGCTCTATCCACTGCTTTAAACTACAGAGTCAGCTGCCACATAGAATGTGGGTACTATCCTATGACAAAGAGTGGTCAACACCGGAGCTTAAGACACCCAACCACACTGTACCCACAGGCCCTTGTGGAAATCACTCCTTGTAAGTGGGTTTAATTTGTCCACACAATACCTCATATTTGCAAGGAAAGAGGAAATTTGGGGAAATTCAAAGTAATTAAGCGCAGGCACTCAGAAGGATTGGTACTAAGCAGCCTAGCAAAGGAGGTCATGACCTACCATCTTCCTTTAGCATTTGCCAACGATATGCTCTCATCTCATCACTGAGCAAGTTTCTTCAACTCCCCAAGAGCAGACCTCTTTTTGGAGGAACTGAAGAAAGATTTTAGCTTAGATTTCCATATCTTGATGTTGTGTTAACTATAAACCTTGCCAGACTTCCTTATTTTCCACCCTATGAATGCATAAAATGGTTTACCAGCTCTGACATCACCTTGGCAACGCAATTATGGTAATGTGAACACTGGCTCACACAACTGTTTACAAGTGGTCTGTTCTGTGCTAGATCCAAATGTCAGGAACAGCCTTACAGTCTTTACTGGGCGGAGGAGGGGGGAGACAGACTGTATATGCATCTATTTATGTGCATGTGTATGTATACATGTATATGCATATGTGTATGTATGTATATATAAATAAAATGATGTCTTCTGACCTAGAGAGAGAGGTGGTTGGAGCATCAGGAGTTAATTGTTCTTTGTTCACACAAAGGGAACCAGGGTAGAAATATTTTTCCCCTCTCCTGACAGTCTGGGGTTATTTAGGGTGAAAAGCATTCTGGTTCAGTGTTTTCCAGACTTGTTCTTCACTAAGAGTCATCTAAGAGCTAGTTAAAAATGCAGATTCCTGAATCCTACTCAAGTGCTTCCAACTGGGGAGGTCCAGGATACACAGCCTAGGCTTCTGTATTTTTAACTTATGCCCCAAGATGAATTTATGATTGGATATGTTTGGGAAGCACTGTTCTACCTAGTTCCAGGGTCTAACAATTTTCAACCATATGCACATGCAGTCTTATGGGATTGTTTTTGTTGTTTTCTTTCTGAGTTACCTGATTTTACCAATTACCTCAATAGAAGAAGGCAGTGTTTATTAATCTGCCATAGTCACTTGGCGCACCTCTGTTTAACCACGCTGAGCTTCGTTTCTTAAAACTGAAATATGGAGACAGTATTAATCTACAAACCATCTACATCCAAGGTGTTTTTAGAGCATGCAGTAAACTAATGTAACTTTTATGTTACAAAAGACACATTTTATCTATGGAATAGGTGAATACATTTAATTACATGCTTTATTATAAAAATTCTATGATACACTGAAATTTTCATTTTCTTTAAAAAACAATAATAAAGATAAAGTGATAGACCTCATAGAGGTCACATTTCTGTTGTGAAGATAGGCAATCTATTTATAAAATTATTGGCTCCCCCAAAAATGTGCTTTGGGGTCTCTCCACAAACCAATAAGCTTCAGAAATAGCCTTGTCCTTTATCTGAAACGTGGATGAGATGACAAGGTTGGGAAAACTTGTATCATGTTCTCTCTTTATAATGGTGGGCATGTTCATATTTTGTACTGACAACATGCCCAGTGAAACAGAGCAGGTCCCTTTTCATTTCTTGGAGCTGATGAATTATGAATATGTAGTGGGGAGCCTGTCTTAGGATATTAATATTGTATCTTAGAGAATCAAGAGATAAAGCTCTGACCTTTAGGAACACAATGAATTCATAGAAAACCAGTCCTCCAAGCATTCACCCTGAAAAGTGTGCTCTTAGCTACAAACCACAGAGATGAGGTACGTTCTTCACTCAAATAATGACCATCTCTCCCCCCTGAAAATTATAGAACTATGCTTGGATTTGAAGAGAGTCCAACTGTGCAAAGAGCTAAGAAGGTAGCTACACAGGCATTTGAACCCTGCAGGTGAAGATGTTTCTTTCCTGAGTGAAAATGGCACATCAAGCAGGCATATTTTAAGCACAGAGAATGTTGGTAGTTGCAGAACCTGGTTCTGAGTGCTCTTGACCTTAAATTATATGTAATCATTCTATTAAAGTGAGTCAGTTTGAACTCATAAGTGACTTTATTTTTTTTTTGCTAGTCCCTACTAAATTCTCTCTATGAAATATGTTTTTCTTACCCCTGGATTGAAATTCCTGTAAACACCATGGTGTTCCAAATCACTCTAGGATAATAAAATCTCTCTCTCTCTCTTTTAGGTACTAGAAATTTCCATCAGGTTAACTATCACATCCATCATGTCTTGGCACAAAGGTTCCCTTCCTTAACCATCTTACTACAATGTCAAAGCTTACTTCCAGCCCAGCATTCCATAATCACCTCTGAGTTGGTTTTTTCCACCTTCTAATAAATAACTCACGGGTTATATTTATGTTCTGTTGTTCTTCACTGGTCATTCCTTGAGGTTAGGGGCTCTTTTCCTTTTCTGCATCTGTGGATGGTGTTTACTTACTGATCCCTTGAACCTAAAACAGTGGAAACGCATTACAGGTGGTGACTCAATAAATATTTGTGGAAAGGGAGAGTGCCTCAGAAATCCAAATTCTCACCTAGGTTAAAGACTTCCCCTCTCCCAGCATGGGCTCACCTCAAGCAGGACACTGGTGGACAAGGACACTGGACGTGGATTCTCTGTTCTTCAGTCTCTCACTCCCCCCACTAATCAGCTGCTACTGTGGCTGCAAGAGGCAGGATGGGAAGTAAGAGAACACAACATTTCTTGTGGTTGCATTTTGGCATCAGGCACAATTTAATCACAACTGTGACAGAGGCTGACTGCTCGTACTTCTCCTTGTAGGGTGGTTTATGGGTTCATAGATGTCACATTACTGAAGTTCTTTCACTCCAGTGACATTGGTGATCCCTTGACTGGTAGGTAGGCTGCTTGGGATACTACTTAGCTTCTGCATCCAAATGTTTTACTTTCTGTGCCTCAGATTCAAATAATAGGAGCTTGTTATACCCAATAAAATGATTATGTAACATAAAGGTTTATAAAGGCAAAATAAAACCCCTCCTGCTATTCCCCAAATAAACTAAATCAACGCTAATCAACCTTTTCCCTAGCTTTCTTCTTGTTTGTACATATACATGCAAGCATACCTGCAAATGTAGAATTTTTGTGTGTGCATTTATTTTTGCTTGATTAAAACAACTCTCTGCTCATTACTTTGATAAATTGTGTATATCGTGGTCCTGCCATTTTTACTAGTCTTTATTCAGATAAAATCAGCATGCTGAACAAGCATGATTAATGACATAAACAAACAAACTTTGCTTTTTGTCTCTTATTTCTCACTCTTCTTTATCAATTATTTAGGGTGTCTAATATTTCCTTGACCTTGAATATAAACTAAGGTCACTTTAAGTCTCAAATCCAGACTCATTTAGATAAATATAATGCTCATACCTAAATACTGAGCTGATTTAACATTAACATTTTCTTCCTTTTTCCTGTTTGGATCCCCCTTATTACTTTATTTTAATGTAAGCTCTGAATCTAGGTGGAATTAGGGCATATAATATGAGAAGGTTGCCAAGCAGGGTCACTCCTGGGGTTGTACTTGGGGACACGTGACAGCAAGCTGGAACTGTAGGCTCAGGCTTTCATATGACAAGTAGGGTCAGGAAATCTAGGTTTTCAGGGCTTCCTAGGGATTGGCTCATTTAAATAATCAGCCTCAGAGCTGTAGAAGCTGTCCCTCCTTGTTTGGTACCTGGTGCCAGGGGCAACTGGGAGGTGGGTGTGGTGGGGCCTTAGCAAACTGTCCACAAAGGGGAATTGAGTTTTAGCCACAACTTCAATACTTGTGAAATGCTGTATTACCAGAGACGTTACCTTTCCAGCACAGCAGTGACACGTGAAAGTGGAAGATGTCAGGTTCAGACTTGGCACTTCTGCCCCCTGTCAAAGTGAGCAGGGTTTTGCTGGCAGAACTCAGAGGTTGGAATTTTGTGGTCAGACTGTGTCTTTTCTAAACGCGATTCTCTGGGCCTCCTAGAGCTCCTCAGAGACATCCCGTGTTAGCCTGGGTTCTCCATCCCTATAAGGAGGTTATATAAAGCATGGCTCATGCAAACTATGGAGGCTGGAAAATTCCACAATCTGCAGGTAAGTCAGCAACCTGGAGACCAAGGAAAGCTGATGGTCTGGTTCTAGCTTGAGTCCAAAGGCTTGTTAACCACGAGAGCCAATGGTGTAGTTCTAGTCTGAAAGCTAGCAGGCTCAAGATGCAGGAAGAGCCAATGTTTCAGTTAGAGACTTAAAGCAGGAAAAAAAAAATGTTCCAGGCAGTTAGGCAGAATGCTTTCTTTTTCTTGGGGGAGAGTCAGTTTTTTGTTCTATTCAGGCCTTCAGCTGACTGGATGGGGCCCACGCACATTGAGAGGGCAGCCTGCTTTACTCAGTCTACTGATATAAACGATAATTTCATCTGGAAACACGCTGATCAAAATTCTCAGAATAATGTTGGCCCAGAAAGCTGAACTTCATGGGCCAGTCAAGTTGACACATAAAATTAATACTCATACATTCTTTGATACATTTATTGTCAATTTACTAGAATAAATTCTGTTAATTTTGTTTTTTTTTTGTTTTTTTGTTGTGTGTGTGTGTGTGTGTGTGTGTGTGTGTGTGTGTGTGTGTGTGTTTCTGAAGTGAGATGGGGGAGGCAGTCAGACAGACTCCCAGATGTGCCGGAATGGGATCCACCCAGCATGCCCACCAGGGGACGATGCTCTGCCATCTGGGGTATTGCTCTGTTGCGGCCGGGGAGCCATTCAACCACCTGCATGAGGCGGAGGCCATGGATCTGTCCTTAGCACCTGGGCCAACTTTGCTTCAATGGAGCTTTGCCTGCGGGAGGGGAAAAGAGAGAGAGAAAGGAGAGGGGGAAAGGTGGAGAAGCAGATGGGTGCTTCTCCTGTGTGCCCTGACTGGGAATTGAGTCCGGGACTTCCACACACCGGGCTGACACTCCACCACTGAGCCAACGGGCCAGGGCCAGTTCTGTTTGTTCTTTTGATTTTTCACTTAAAATCTTGACTGATACAAGTATTATTTTTAATTTAATATTTAATCTTTCATCTTTAGTAATGCAAGTACTTGAGTCTAACATAATGTATATATGCCTGAGTAGAGCTTTAGATATATCCAATAGATTTTTTATAACCATTTGGCCTTTTTATTGTTTTTAATTTGTCTTTTTAAATTTAAATTCCTCTTTGATTCAACCACTACTTCAATATTAATTCTTTCTTTTCTTTTCTTTCTTTCTTTTCTTTCTTTGTCTTTTCTTTCTCTTTCTTTCTTTCTTTCTTTCTTTCTTTCTTTCTTTCTTTCTTTCTTTCTTTCTTTCTTCTTATAAGTGAGAGGCAGGGAGGCAGAGACAGACTCCCGCATGATCCCCAACCAGAATCTACCCAGCAAGATCCCTACTGGGCAAAACTCTGCCCATCTGGGGCCACTGCTCTGTTGCTTGGCAACCAAGCTATTTTTGTGCCAGAAGTGAGGCCATGGCGCCATCCTAAGCACCTGAGGCCAACCTGTGGAACCATTGAGCCATGACTGTGAGACAAGAAGAAGAGTGAGTGGAGAAGTAGATGGTAGCTTTTCCTGTGTGTCCTAACTAGAAATCGAAACCAGGACTTCCACACATCTGCTGACATTCTACCACTGAGCCAACCAGCCAGGCCCCAAAATTAATTTTCTAATTTTATGTAATAAAACTTTCCCCCTAAATCTTCTATCTAGTTAAGATTAGACTATTGGTCTATAAGATTTGTACATGTTTGAATTTAAGGTGTTTTGTATCTAAATTGGTAAACAGAATTTTTAGACATTCAATAAATGTACAAAAAATATTTTTTCTCAAATTACTTAAAGTTCTATATATCACTAGGAATTTTGAGAGTTGAGTATTATTACTTATTTCTTATTTATAATATCTGTTCTATTTCTAAAGAAATATACTGAATTCTGTTGTTTCTAATAAGTTCTCTTTGCTCTTTATTTTTTATTTATTTTTTTTGGTATTTTTCTGAAGTGAAAAGGTGGGGGTGGGGAGGCAGGCAGACAGATTCCCACATGGGCATGACCGAGATCCACCTGGCATGCCCACCAGGGGCGATGCTCTGCCCATCTGGGGTGTTGCTTTGTTATGGCGGAAGCCATTCTAGTACCTGAGGCGAAGGCCATGGAGCCGTCCTCAATGCCTGGGTCAACTTTGCTCCCATGGAGCCTTGGCTGCGGGAGGGGAAGAGAGAGACAGAGAGAAAGGAGGTGGGGGGACAAGTGGAGAAGCAGATGGGCACTTCTTCTGTGTGCCCTGGCCAAGAATCAAACCCAGGACTTCCATCTTTGCTCTTTAAATATTTTTTATTATAGATATATATAGGTCTCATTCAAATGTATGATTTTTTCATATATTTTACTTTTTAATATCTCTCTTTTTTATTGGTAAGTGAACTTAATCTTAAACTCCTCTCTGTATGTTAATACAGCCATTTCGGCTTTTTTTTTTCAGTGGTTACAACAACATTTGAATATCTCTTCAACCCATATATAATACTTTGTTCTCTATGAACAGAATAAATTTTTTTTAAGTAAATATTAGTTTGCTCTTTAAAAGGAAGTACTTCAGTACTTTAATTAATTTACCTGATGTTATTACTTACATGTTACTTTATGTATCATTTATTCTACTTTATTATTTTCCATTATTTTTAATGATTATCAATTAAATCCTAATCTTTTTTCTTCTTATTTACATGAGTTATATTGTGCTTTTATTTCTAAGATGTTTTAAAAATTCATTTCAGAGAAGATAGAGAGGAGAGAGAAGTGGGGAAGGAGCAGGAAGAATCCAATCCCCTATGTGCCTTGACCAGGCAAGCCTAGGGTTTCGAACCGGCGACCTCAGCATTCCAGGTCGATGCTTTATCCACTGCGCCACCACAGGTCAGGCCTTTACTGCACTTCTCCATTCCATCAGAGTTTATATATTTTCTGATATTTGTACCGATTTCTCTAGTATTATATTAAAAAACTAGTAATTCCACAAAGGCTACTTTAGCTTTTCCACTTCCTTCTTCGGCGTCTCTCCACTTTTCTCCTTTCTGCCCAATCTCTCCTAAATTTGTTTTGCTGAGCTAACTTGAACTTTGAGGTTCAGACTTTTTTTTTTAAATTCCTTTTTAACTTTCTCACATCTATTTTTAAGACTTCCTATTAAAACCATCTATATTTTGCACCTCACTTTGATGATATTTAAACAAAAAATTTTTATTGCATTTTTCAAAGGCAAAGGCTAGACAAGTCAGTGAAAAAGTCAGAACAGTTAGTAAAGAGTTAGCTCCAAAGCACGTGATCTGGGTAGAATGCACAGAATCGAGTGCAGACCAGAACATGAGGCCAGGGCAGGGTGAGGCCTCTGAGGGAAAAGATACGACAGGGTGAGCTGCCATAGTTGTCATTAAGCCTTTTGCTTCTGGCACATTCAACCCTGCTTCTTGAGGAGAAATGGATAGAGTTTCTGATAGACCCTGGCCAGGGGATATAAAGGCAGGAGCATGGCAGTTATAGCCACACAGATTTGGACTTGAATAGCTTCTCTACCACTCCTTAGCAGGTGATATCAGGCCATCACTGGCCTCTAGAGCCTGTTTCCTATCTGTGAAAAAGAAATAATAACAACCACCTCACAAATTACTACGAAAACATAAAAGCCCACAGCCCTCTGCAAGTGGGTACTATCAGGCACTCAAGTGACACTGGGATTCTGTTTTTCCCTTGACCACAGCTGATATTTGCCTCAAGACATACAACTAATTTGAAATTCAAGCCTCACATCCCTCCTGCTGGGAAGAGGAGCAATTGAAAGAAGAACACCTCTCCCCTCCAGCCAAGCATGTCTGCTTCCATTTTTGTGCTCGCTTTCTGTCTTTGTCCAGACACACATAACGAGTTGGAAATACCTTGAACTGTCAGATTTGTGTCTTGCAAAAATATTCTTTTGGCTTTGACAGGCAGATACTTTTTGTCTTACCTCTTCCTAGTAAGAGGTGTTTATAAATCACTAGAGTTTTCGATTTGAACTCGGGATCTAGTCAACTACAAAGTAAAACAAAAACTCAAGATAACTGAGGGACAACATTAAATTTTGATTAATCTGGTATCTTGGAGTGTCTCTAAGCAACACTACCCTCCTTACAAAATGATTTATTGCCTGACGAGTCGACTTGGGAAATACACAAGTTTTCAGCTTAAAGGGACTTTTACAAGGAAACCAGCTCACACTCTGCCTCCAGGCACAGAGACTTCTCACACTGTCACTGCCTAAGTTCTCTTTACTTTCTTCCTCCCTTCTTAGACATCGGGTTTAGAAAGCATTTTTTTCTAGATATATATTAAATAAAAGCTTGTTCCTCAAGTAATTCATCAAGGACCCCTTGGTTAACCTCATCTAACCAGTTATTGACTGAAACACTCTCTCTGTCCCCATCCAAAGGAAATGCACACTGCATTCTGGTTAACCTTATGGCAGCTGAACTGTAGATAAACATAAAATCCTTTGATTATTGTTAAGCTTTTCAACTCTCAGCATTGTATCAGAATCACTGCCTCTAGTTGTTGGCTGTGAGACTGTGTCCTAGGGATTGTATGGATAAGTCCACATAGGACCACACTGGTGCTCTCATTATGGTTCCCCAGATAAACATATCAACATCACCAGAAGCTTATTAGAAATGAACATGTTCAGATCCCACTACAAAACCTACTGAGTGAGAAACTCCAGATCCTGTGTTTTCAAGAGCGCCCCAGGTGATTGTGATGATACGAGCGAAAGCTTGAAAGCCAGTGGAGTAGAGGGCAAACCATCACATCTCCAGGGTTTTTCACAGAGCCAATGAAAAATGCATACACAGCAACCAACATAACTGCATTCTATGTGGCAGGCAAGCCAAAATGTTAGGAGTAGCGCTGTCATTGACAATCATCTGGAAACCCTCTGTGTCTGTCTACTTTTGCACACCCCTGGGTGGGATTTGGGGGTTTAAGCCAGCAGTGTAGAAAGTGTTAGCCAGTATTCCACAAATTAATTTATTAAGTCGTCAATCATACAGACTGCAAGAATCCTGGGGTCCTTGTGAGGGAAAGAACAGAGTCTAAGGACAAAGTTCCAGTCACTGCTAGATGTTTATGCTCAAATTCTGGAATTCAAGTTATGTGGCCTCTTTGCCTAGGAAGTCATCCTTTGGGAAATCAACTAGAATCCTCTTCATCAAAGGACTCTTCCAGTGGTTCTCAAAGTCAATGTGAACAAAATGTCATTTGAAAAACACATTTCTGGATCTTCCCCAGAATTGCATTATTTGCAAAATACCAAGGAAATGCAGACATAGCGGCCTAAGCCACATTTTGATAAACATTACTAGATCAACCTCTTTCTACCCATTTTCCCGGTGATGTCGGAGCGCTCATGTTATAGGGAAAACTTGACCATGTCAGCCTCCACCAAAAAAATAGTTGATAATGTCCTTATATCTTGAAGAATAATGCCCCTATCTTTAGCTAGCACAGATAACTATTTTTGTATAGGTATGGATGCTTATCTGATCTTTTCCCAGAAGGTATTTAAAGTAAATTATAAAAGCATACATACGTCAATAAAACGAAAAAAAAGACAGGTGTGGAAATCTTTACAGGAAAAAATAAAAGTGGGAAAAATAAGAGAAAGGCAAGAGTGAGAACAGCACCCAAATGAGATATACCCAGTGAGGCCCTGTAGAGTTGCTAGAAGAGGGCACCAAATATGGTTCAAATGGTCTAGCAAAAAATGCAGAGACATCCATGATTGGCTAAATAAGTCATAGATTTCAGAAGCAAAATAATATATCTAGCTAAGAAGGATTATAATGACCTGTCTTGATATTGAGATGAGAATTTGTTCATGTGAGTCCCGAGAAGTAGACACATTGAAATATATTAAATGCTGTCCTTATGATAAATATAACAATAGGTTTCCTAGGGTTGTTTCATATGTTCTTGTATGTTGACCAGTGGTATGATGCCTGACATGAAGCCTGGAAGAGATGAGATGTTCACACCTCTGTTTTAATCAATGGATATATTTTAAAGCATCTAGAGCAGTGGTTCTTAACCTTTTTTGAGGTACCGAACACACCAGTTTCATACGCGCATTCACCGAACCCTTCTTTAGTGATAAATAAAATATATATTTTTTTCCAAATTCAAGACATAGGTATATGTTTTTTTACTGGTGCACTTGCATGAACATCACCTTGCTCAAAGAACAAAACCAACAAAGTGCATGAACTCACAACAAATTATGGTATTACTTTTTCTGGCCTCCGCAGCAGAGGCTTCTCCGAACCCCTGAGACCGACTCATCGAACCCCTAGGGTTCGATAGAACCCAGGTTAAGAACCACTGATCTAGAGTAAAGGTCTACAAAATTTACTAGGAGTCAGGCATGAGTTAAAAAAACATGATATTAAATTTTAATCTAGCAACTATAAATGTTATCTCCCTCCACTGAGCTTCAGGTAAGTATTGGACAGCAAGAAATTCCAAGTTGCACTCAGAAAAACACCTGGAGTACAAGCCTTGTATGATGTTGCAGCAATGTATGTAAACATATTTAACAATATGGGCCAAATTGGCTATGGTGAGCGTGTCGTGTCATCTCAGTTGGAGTCTCTGTTGAGTTTCCCAATAGATGAACTCTAATGCTACTCCATATTTCTATGTTGTTTTTATCACATTAAACAAAGGAATATAACTTACCTGCATTACTGAAATAGTTCCTGCTATTTTGATACTTATAACCTATCAATGCCATGAAGATTTTGTTGAACTTATTAAAAAGATTTTTTACATTTACAAATATAATATAATACAATATTACATATGCTTCTTAAAACCTCCATACATTATTACTACTCCTAACACATTCTGTTATACTTTCTATGTTAGATATCTTCTACCCAACTTTACATTCCCTGTTAGAAGCAAACGCTCAAACACCACACGCATTTTCTGACAAATGTCAAGCATTTATGGGATACCTTATTTATGCATGTATAAGGAAGTGACTAGCAATGGGTCTTATGTATGCAAGACGAGCAATGCATATCTGATAAGTGAATAAATGACAGAATTAACATATATAAATGAAGTATATGTGAGCGTATAATCTGTTTTTGGACTCTTCCACACAAGGCACCAAGGAATGGTTTATATTAAAGGCAATTAAAGCAGACTCAATGAATCAACTTGTCAGTGAATCCTCACACTGTTCTTGCTTTGGTTTCCTTTGCAGCCAGTTGGGATCTTTGCAAAATAGTTTACATGCTTTCTTCTTAGCCACATTTCTGGCTGTATTCATCTAGAATTTGCAATCCTAAGTGTTTTGTAAATGAAAATCCTAAATAGAACTGAAATTGATTTCCTACTACGATTTGAGTTTACTAGACCCTTTTGTAAATAATAAAAGCTTTACAGTCAATAAGCTTGCCATATAGCTGTTATTCAGGTAACTAGGTCTAGTGTAGTCCATGAGCAGGTAAATAAATGTATCTAATGTCATGAGATTTATAACTTGGAAGGCTGTAGTCAGTGTGAAAAAGGGGAAACAATAGTAGGTTGAGGCCCTGGCTGGTTTGCTCAGTGGTAGAGCATCAGCCCAGCATGTTGATGTCCTTTGTTTGATTCCTGGTCAGGTCACACAGGAGATGTGACCATCTGCTTCTCCACTCCTCCCCTCCCCCTTCTCTCTCTTTCTCTTTCTATCCTATAGCCATGGCTTGATTGGTTCAAGAGAGTTGGGCCCAGGTGCTGAGGATGGCTTTGACCTCTGGCCTCAAGTGCTTAAAAATAGCTCAGTTGCTGGGCAACAGCCTCAGACAGGCAGAGCATTGCCCCATAGCGGCTTGCCAGGTGGATTCTGCTTGGGGTGCATGTGGGAGTCTGTCTCTCTGTCTCTCCTCTCACTTAAAAAAATAGTAGGTTGAAAGTAGTACATTAGTTGAGTGATTAAAATCTTAAAATAGCTCTGATGAGCAACAAGTGTGAAGTCAGTTAGTCAATGAGATGCTATACATGCAATGGTTTTCCAGCTTCACTATCTTAAATTTATTTTATTTTTATTTTATTCATTTTAGAGAGGAGACACAGAGTGAGAGAGAGAGAGAGAGAGAGAAAGAGTGAGAGGGGGGAGGAGCTGGAAGCATCAACTCCCATATGTGCCTTGACCAGACCAGTGCAGGGTTTTGAACTGGCGACCTCAGTGTTCCCAGGTCGACGCTTTATCTACTGCGCCACCACAGGTCAGGCCAACTTCACTATCTTAAAAAGACCTGACATTCCAATTGTCTCCTAGAAGGTTATATCAGAATGTCAGGGACCCATGCATGCATTCATGCAATTTTTAACTCCTAAGATGATTTCAAGGGATAGCAAAGGTTTTGCCCCACTGCTACCATCGAAACTGGCCTAAATGCAAAACCCTGGACTTGGAGAAAAGCATGTAGGTGGTGAGCAGGGGCAGCATATTAGAATGGCTTCGATATCATTCCTCAAGAGGTTGAAATCTTTCTTATAGCCCATATGACATATGTGGGTTATGACCGGAGCTACATTTTAAAATCCTATCCATAGTAAATGTTTATATTAAAGAGTTTATCTAGTTTAGGATGAAAAAGAAAATGGCCTGATTTAACATGGATGCTGAGTCAGATACCTCAAAGGGCAGGACAGTTCCCTCCCCCTTGTTCTGGGAACAGGGAGCTTTTCTTCCAGATACTCAGGCAGAAGAGAAAACCCAGCAGGTGTAGTTTGCCTTGAATAAAGATTACAGATTCTTCTTAATCACCACCCTTCCTTTTTATGGGGCAAGTGTAAGTTATTGTCAGTTTCATCATTTGTAATCGGAGCCTGAAACAGATGCTGCAGGTTTAGTTTAAAATGATATGTGTCTCTTATAACAGCCTGCAATATGCTCCCCAAGGACTCTTACCTCCGCATTTCATAAACTCAGCACAAGGGAGCTTACTCTTAAAAGCATTTGAGTTAAATTAAGCACAATGAATACAACGTTCTTTAGAGATAACAGTTACTGGAGGTATTATAGGGCTTCTTATCTCTGCTTTGAGTGGGTATTTGCCTTAATGATTTTATTGAACATGCTTTCATTTGCTGGCTTATATGATTTAAAATGCTATTACAACTATTTGTCCTTAGGACTTTCACTATTAACAAATGGCATTCACAGTTTGACTTTCTTGATATTTAGACATATTAACAGCTTTTTATCAGCTATAAGCAATTAAAACCAAATAGCAAGTCATAAAAAATGTCGACAAAAATACAAAATATTTAGGATCAACCATTATAACTGTACAGCATATGAGAAATTAAATACCTTAAAATTATATTGAACACATAAAGAGCAATGCATACAATATTTTTGGATGGCAAACAATATTTCAAAAAAATAAAATTCATCCCAAATTAATGTTTTGGTTTAATCTAATTCTAATTAATCAAATCTTATCTAGATTTATTTAGACTTTGATACAATTACCATTCGAAAGAACAAATAAGCCTAAAAGGCTAAGAAAGAAGTAGAGCATAGTATTAGAAAGATTTAAAATATAAACATATAATAGTGGTAAAAAAGCAACAGATCAATAAAAAAATAAATAATGCCATTATTCATAATTATTTTGTGATAAAGCTAACAGCTATTAGAGAATGGAGGACTATTCATTGAATGATTGTGGGTAATAGATCATTACTTTGAAATTTATAACATTTAATTTTTAGTTCATGCCATATGTCAAAATAAATTTTAGATATACTAAAAAGTTTATATCAACAGTTATATTATAAAATGCTATACATGATATATATAAACATTCTTTGATATATGAATAGAGAACTTCACAAGCATACAAGATACGTTTTTTAAAAATTATAAATATCTATTTTTCTACATAAAAAATAAAACATTTTTGTTCATAATAACATTGATGAAAATGAAAAGACATTTTTAGGATAATATTTGTTATAAACATGATGAATGTAGTTTTTACCCTTAATTATGTAATGGAGATGCTATATTTGCCCTTGATAATTCCTATGTCCAATTGGGGGCACTTCACCCAAATACTCAGCCATGGATCTTACAGTCCTTGACAGTAGGAGGGAAATCTCTGTAGAGAAAGGATATGTGCACTCCTTGTGGCCCAAGGAGTTGTGGAAATGGCAAAGAAGATACAAGTGGGAAGACTGTGAATTGTCAGTCACTGTCTACCACCCTATCCCCACATCCATTGAGTCTACTTCTTAAGGAGCAGATATAATGAACAAACTATAGAAATGATCTTTGAAAGTATAGTTTTGAGGAGCAGATTTAAAATATCTAAAAAGTTAAGGAGTAGAACACATGGTAAGCGGCTTGCTATATACTAGGAGAATTACATGTGGTTACTTCCATCATGGTACTGTGGTGGCTCAGCAGTGATATTAGATGGTGAGAAAGACACTCAGATAGTACCTCTGGTTTCCACCATCCTATGCATGTCAAGCAAGGGACACAGAGGTGCCCGTATGCCTACTGAGGAAACAGAAAGGTACTTGGACAGGGGTTTATAAACCAAGGGCAAATGGCCAGAGTCAGGGACTCCCATGAAGGATGCCAGCCCATTATGCTCACACTACTTAAGGGACCCAATCACACTCAGCCATCACTAATCCAGGGAACAACCAGCCCAACCACTACCCAGTGGAGAGTGGGGAGGATCCTGGGCGGTTGAGCTCTGTCTGAGGACTCATTGCCTCTGAGGTCATGAGATCAGAGAAGGGAGAGATAGCAGGGAGCACAAAAGGAAAATGACTTGTGAAGGTGAGAGTATAGGTAGGTAAAGGGGCTTACCGACGCTTCCTGTATCTGTAATATAAGTACATTTCTCGTCTAATGGCATGTGTTGCCTACCTGTCTATTTATGAAGACAAAAGCATTCCTCTCCTAGAGAGTGAATCTGTGAGGGTCTGAAGTGAGGATAGACCCCTTGGGATGATCTTCTTCTTCTATTACTGCTCTATACCCTCTTTCTTCTTTTTTTTTTAAAAGACTTTTTTTAAAATTTCTTTTTATTTATTTATTTTAGAGAGGAGACACAAAGTGAGAGAGAGAGAGAGAGAGAGAGAGAGAGAGAGAGAGAGAGAAGCAGGGAGGAGCTAGAAGCATCAACTCCCATATGTGCCTTGACCAGACCAGTGCAGGGTTTTGAACTGGCGACCTCAGTGTTCCCAGGTCGACGCTTTATCCACTGCACCACCACAGGTCAGGCCTCTATACCCTCTTTCTACATTGCTCTTGTCCTGGAGGGGAAGGTGCTTCCATTCTCTTTGCCATATCCTTCCCTGCTACGGCAACAAGCCTCCTGGGTTAGCTCTTATGTGAAGGAAGAAGGTGAGAATTCTCTCCAGAGCCCATGGGTTGTCATTATTTTCGCTCCATCAGATGCACTTGTTTTCCTCAAAAGTGGAGAGAAAAATGCCCATGTGTCTTATGGAGCAAATATTCTTTTTTTTTTTTTAGTTGCTGCAGGTTTCCAGACAACTAGAAAGAAGAGTATTATAACATTAAAGTCTCTTCTCAGTTGTTAATAACAGTGTTAATGGTTGTTAATACTGCTGTTGAGTTTACATTGTTGAAATATTATTGTGGTATATTTTATTCAATATTCTAACATACCATTTGGTTCAGAATATTTTTTTTCTTATTTTCCTCCTTAAAATCCTAGGTGTGTCTTATAGTCAGGTGCGTCTCATGGAATGAAAAATATGGTAAATATGTATTTCTACATCCTCCAGGTATATTTAACTGGAGCTCTGGAGTATGAAAGGGCAATAGAGGTTTTTGAGAATGAAAATGATTTGATTTACTGGCTTCTAAATATCATCTCCGCTTAAAATAACCTTAAAGAACCTACTCTAAGTGATGAGTCCCCCAAAGAAAAATCAGAAACAGCTAAGCAAGAAATTCTCAAAACAAAAAATAAATGATTTATCACATTAAAGTTCACAAGTAATCAAAGATATATACATTTAAAAGCACAAAACCTTATTAAATTGACAGTTAAAAGATAGAGTCTGACCAGGAGGTAGCACAGTGGATAGAGCATCGGACTGGGATGCAGAGGACCCAGTTTTGAAACTTCAAGGTTGCCGGCTTGAGTGCAGGCTCATCTGGTTTGAGCAGTGCTCACCAGCTTGAGCCCAAGGTCGCTGGCATGAGTAAGGGGTCACTTGGTCTGTTGGAGCTCCCCGGTCAAAGCATATATGAGAAAGCAATCAATGAACAGCTAAGGTGCCACAATGAAGAATTGATGCTTCTCATCTCTCTCCCTTCCTGTCTGTCCCTATTTGTCCCTCACTTTGTCTCTCTCTGTCTCTGTCACAAAAAAAGAAAAAGAAGATAAAGTAGTTTCCAATGTTAGAGAGAATGTCCTGAAAGAGAATTTTTATATAATGCTTCTGGCAATGTTAATTTGTTCAAAATATCTTCAGAGAAATTTGGTGATACATATTTTTATGTCACAATAACAGTGACATAAAAAATTATCAAAATGAAGATGAAATCCCAGATTAGAGTGGCAAATGTTCAAGTGAATCATTGTCTTCTCTGACAGGTGGCTTCCTAGGGACGGCATTAGCATCTTAGAGAAGCAAACCAGACATCCCTTCTTTCTTTAATTCTACAATGCTTTTTTTCACTAGGGAATTAGTACAATTATCATCATACATGCAAAAAATAAAGGATTCAGAAAGGTTGAATAGAACCAGGAGAACACTATTTTCATACCCTTAACCTTTCTCCAGGAAATTTGATATATATCTACATCATCTATATCTGTATCTATATCTATATCTTTACCTCTATCAACTTTTAAAAATTAAATTGTGGCAAGATCTTTTCCCTAGGCTCTTACATGAAGCTAATGAACCCTTGTACAAAGAAGTATATGTTTATCTGCTTTCTAAAATGTGACCAAGATAACTCTTGTTCCAAAACTGAATTCCTTTAAGCTAAATGAAGAAGTGTTCTTCCTTTTTCATTTTATGTTTTTCTATAAAACATTAAAATCTTTGTTTCTCTAGTGTAGGATTTTATATAAGTAGAGAGAAAGAATGAAAAAACATTTCATTGTCAAAGTTAAGAAATATTTACTATGAAGCCCTTGACAGGAATATTTACTATGAAGCATTGACAGAATGCTAGAGATCCTGTCAATTCTTCTGTTTTACAAGTTAGAGCCCAGAGGCTCAGAAAACACGAGTTATATTTTGGAGGTTACCCAGCTAGTCAGTGCCAGCGTAAGAACCTACCGGAGCTGGTGACTGTGGTTCATTCAATTGCATCTCTAGCCTAGAAATATCTACTATATTTCTACTATATAAGAACAGCTTCTTTCCTTTTTCAGGTTGCCAGGCAATGATGTACATGTGGCATATGACTTCAATACAGGTCTTAGGAAGGGGAGGTTGAAAGTACACGTATAGTGTTTCAGGCTATCTGCTCCCTTCCTCCAGTTCCTCCCTTTCTCTGTCTTGTCTAAGACAACTGATTTGCTGTAGTTCCTGCTATTTGAAGAATCTGTTCCTAGTTGCAAGTTTATATCTTTGTACAAGCTTATTGTATACTTACACAGAATTAGGTTTTTTGCAGAAAAACTATTCCAAATGAACTCAAATCTATGACTTTTTCTCAGCACTCATCACTGAGTATCTATTATTATATGAGATAACACATATGAAATGACTTAACTCAGTGCCTGTTGAAGGTATAAATCTAGTTGAATGATGATAAGAAACATTTATTTTATTACTCTGATTTTTCTTTCAGTAGGCCTGGAACTTTGGAATTGTTCAGGGTGTTTATACTCTACACCAGAAAGTTCTTACAGTGTAACTTAAAATTCCAGGAGGGTGGAAAGCTGATTTTGTTACTGATACATGGTAAGCACCTACAGCAGTTACCAGGCACAAGGCAGACTCTCAAAACACAATTCCCAGTGAACAACCTGGTTAGCGTGGGCAGGGGGTGGAAAGCTGATTTTGTTACTGATACATTGTAAGCACCTACAGCAGTTACCAGGCACAAGGCAGACTCTCAAAACACAATTCCCAGTGAACAACCTGGTGAGCGTGGGCGGGGGAACCATGCCATGATGTAAGCCTTGAGTTCAGCTCTGACATTTGAAGCCCAAGCTATGGATAAAGCAGTTGCCCACGTTGGGGGTTGGAACTTATTATTTAGAGGCAAGAAGTATGATTCAAAAACACAGCTTGTGGAAGGCGTTTCCCTTCACAATGTTAGAGAAATGTGGGAAGATGAGAAATGTCAGTCAGAATTTCTATGACATTGCTTCAACTCTAAGAATTTTTCAGGTTAATTCTTACTCCAGTCAAAATCACTTGTCTTATATTTTGGGCTGAAATTTTTTATGGAGATTATTTTAAGAAGAATTGAATAATACTGGCCTTAAAACCAGCAACACATTGGTACAGTATAATTGACGTTAAGCTCATGGATTTTGAATAATTTCTCTATTAGCCAGCATAATTTAATCTTTTCTTTTTTAAAAAAAAATATTTTTAGGGAAAGTCCTCAAGGAACAAAGATATATTTTTTAAAAAATAGTATTTAATTTACTAATGTGATTCAGATTATTTAGAAATGAATTTAATGAGTAATAGTCCTAGAAACTTGCCTTAAGATAACTTAAAAAGTAATGACTAGATTTACTAAGTTAATTTGAATTCCATGGGATAATTAAAAGCTTGTTATTAACTGATATTATTAAGAAGATATTTCTAATTTCCATACATGTTACTGGCAATAATTTTGGTTTTGGCTGAAACCTGTGAGATAGTAATGGTCAGGATATCATCAGTGTTATGAATCTTTATGAAAGATAATGTGGTGGAGAGCAATGTTGCCAATGGAAATATACTTAATGTGAGCTACAGATACCATCATTTAATTTAAAATATTGTTTTTATTCAGTGAGAGGAGGGAAGGCAGAGAGACAGACTCCAGCATGTGTCCCAATCAGGATCCACTTGGAAAGCCTCCTATGGGGTGATGCTTTGCCCATCTGGTACATTGCTCTATTGCTCAGCAACCAAATACTTCTTAGCACCTGAGGCAGAGGCCATACAGCCATCCTCAGCACCGGGGCCAACTTGCTCCAACTGAGCCATGGTTGTAGGAGGGGAAGAGAGAAAAAGAGAGAGAACGATAGAAAGAGAGAGAGAAAAGCAAGAGGGGGAGAGATGGAGAAGCAGATGGGTGCTTTTCCTTTGTGTGTCCTGACCGGGAATCAAACCCAGGACATCCACACACCAGGCTGACACTCTATAATTGAGCTAACCAGCCAGGGCCTAATTAAAAAAATTTTTTAGTAGCTACATTCAAAAATATAAATTTAATTTTAATACTGTATTTAAAATACCCTAAATAAAAATTTTCATCAAATAACTAATATAAAAAATTATTTTTTTAAATCTATTCAGGCTTCTGTAACAAAATAACACAGACTGAGTGGTTTATAAATAACAGAAATTGATTCCTCACCATTCTGGAGGCAGGAAGTCCAAGGTCAGAATGCCGCCATGCTTACATGTTCAGGTGAGGGCCCTCTTCCAGGCTGCGGACTTCTCACTGCATCTTCAGATGGCAGAAGAAGCAAGGACGCTCTGCTCTGTAGGGTCTCTTTTATAAGGGCACTCATCCCAGTCATGAGGATTCCATCCTCATGAACTAAGCACCCCTCAAAGACCCTACTTTTCAAAACCATTACTTTGGACATTCAGATTCTAAAATATAAATTTGGGGGGACATAAACATTGAGATCATAGCACTATTACTGAGATGTTTTATATTTTGTAGTACTAAATCTCCAAAATATCACTTCAGATAGTCACATTTCAAGTACTCAAAATCTACCTGTGACTGATGGCTGCTGTCATGGACAGCACAGGTCAAGAGGCTGAAAGATTTTGGAGTCGGACAGTTCTGGATATATTTCCTAGTTCAATCATTTACTAACTGAGATACTGAAGAAATTTAAACTTCCCAAATGCCAGGTCCAGCAACTATAAAATGGGAATCATTTATAGCTCTACCATTTTTGTGAACTTTAGAAATAATATATATTTAAAACATCTACTACAATGTTGGGAAGTCAGGAGCTATTACTCCTGAGGAAACTGAAGTTTCGGTGCTTGAAACATAATTTTTTATTAAATGTAGCTGCTATTTCTACCATCCCTTTATTCTTTAAAATTGCAAAAAAAAAAAAGTTCTCTTAGGTTAACTTTCTTTACCAAAAAGTCAATATTGCATAGATGATTCATGGAATAGAGTTCCTGATTGTGGAATGCCTGAAAGGTGACCTCATTAGCACACAGGAAAGATAATACCATTATCACTATTAAATATACATTTACCACAAAGCAGCTCACTTTCTTCATTAAAGAGCACAAGAAAAATGACAGGTGATATATTCATTTTGGGGGCTATTATCTATTATCTTTATTAAAAGGCACACATGCCTTGGTAAAATAATACAATTCATTCTGAAATCAATTAAACCATTTCTATGCACTCTGAAAAATTCATTTTCTTTTGTTTCAATTTACATTCGCATTTCAATTATCTCAGTCGAGAGACATGAACCTGTTTTCTTTTGTCCACCTTAAGAATATCCTCACGGAGACCAATTCTGGATGGCTCTGAAACAAGAGTGGATTTATGCTTCTAAGATTGGAGCACACTCTGGAGGGAAAGAGACACATGATTTAGTTTGAAAATGTAATTGCAAAAGTTCTACTTGAGCACCAGTTGGCTTGGTTTACATTATAGGATGCTAAAACAGTCCATAAAATTAAATATCATATTTGAAACCTTGCAAAGTATTCTCATATTAATGATCTCACTTGATGAGGAAAAAATATATAGCAATAAACATTATTGAAATAATTGAATTATGGTAAAACTTGTTTGTTTAGTCTGTATTATCCAGATAGCTTTGCACAGAAGAAAAAAATTTTTCTATGAGATGGCAAAAGCAGTTGACAGATTTTTTGAAAAGTCTACCATTGGTACATAATGACAATTCAAAGGAAACTGATTTTTTTTTTTTTTTGCCCAAGCAAATTTTGTTAAGATTCAGCCTAAGGGGCCTGACCAGGCGGTGGCTCAGTGGATAGAGCGTCGGACTGGGATGCGGAAGACTCAGGTTCGGGACCCTGAGGTCACCAGCTTGAGCGCGAGCCCATCTGGCTTGAGCAAAGAGCTCACCAGCTTGGACCCAAGGTTGCTGGCTCCAGCAAGGGGTTGCTCGGTCTGCTGAAGGCCCGCGGTCAAGGCACGTGTGAGAAAGCAATCAATGAACAACTAAGGTGTCACAACGGCAATGAAAACTAATGATTGATGCTTCTCACCTCTCTCCGTTCCTGTCTGTCTGTCCCTATCTATCCCTCCCTTTGACTCTCTCTCTGTCCCTGTAAAATAGAAAAAAGAAAAAAAAAGATTCAGTTTAAGGGAATATAATGTCAACAACCCAGGTTTTCAAAGGGAGCCCTACATTTTGGATGCTGCAGTAAAGTTTACACTTACGAGCTTTCTCTTTAAAAGGACGAAATAAAAGGATAGAATCAAGTCCTAGTGATCATCGCATCTTCCTCACTTTAACGGTGAGATCCAGAGTAATGGAATGACTTATCCACAAGCGAAGTGACAGGCAGGGATAGAGGGACAGTGTGAACTAACTAGTCTGACCCTCAAGCCAGGAGTCCTTCATGGCAGAAAGTTGCCTCTAAGGAAAATGATGCCCAGGCTGGAGAGGGAGATAGTTGAGCAGAGAAAATGGAATATTTCTTGACATTTTAGTCATTGGCTGAATGTGTTCACACATGACGTAAAGAAAATACTTAAATGATACTTTAGTTTCAAGTCCTAGAAAGCTTCAAGCAGAGCTATGAAAATAATAGTTTTTTGGGGGGTGGAGAATGTGTTGTGATTTATTCAAATAATTATTTCACTGCTGTGGTATTTTAACTAGAGATGTCATGGTAATATTTTCCATCTGACTTTCATTTTTCAATTGTTTTGTTATTCATGGACCACGAGCAGAGGAAGACAAGTTGTTACTACTAAAGTAATCTCTAGGAAATTCTTCTGGGCAATTAAGCAACCATTTCCTCCCTCCCTTATGAATTGCCACAAAGCCACAATGCTTAGGAAATGAATTAGATGAACACTGGTTAAGAAAATAACCAGCTGGCCTTTATATGTCTTGTAAAGAATATGTCCTCTCTTTATTGTTACTTCCTTTGGGGATTTATAGGTTCGTGCATGCCTTGTGAAGGAAGTGCAGAAGCAAGTTCTCACACTCAGCCTTCAGGTGTAAGGATTCTGCTTGGTCTGGCTACTGGGACCTGATTCTCTTGTCCCCTTAATATCTGTGGTCCCATTATACTTCCTGTACACAGGAGTCACCAACATAACAGGAAATTTATTCTTCCAAAGGAAATGATAAGTTAGTGTAGAAAAAATCTAAATGTCTTAAAGCTAAAAAATAGAGTAAATTTAAAACAAAGATAAAAATTCATATGTGCTGAAAAGTACAAAACGGAAAAGTTGCAGAAAACTGTTATTTAATTCTTGAGGCTGATAGAATAAAATGGAAGATTAAGTCTGATTTTTAAAAAAAATTATTGTTTTTACAGGGACAGAGAGAGAGTCAGAGAGAGGGATAAATAGGGACAGACAGACAGGAACGGAGAGAGATGAGAAGCATCAATCAGTTTTTCGTGTGGCTCTTTAGTTGTTCATTGATTGCTTTCTCACATGTGCCTTGACCGCGGGCCTTCAGCAGACTGAGCCACCCCTTGCTGGAACCAGCAACCTTGGGTCCAAGCTGACGAGCTTTTGGTCAAGCCAGATGGGCCCACGCTCAAGCTGGCGAGCTTGGGGTCTTGAACCTGGGTCCTCCACATCCCAGTCCGACACTCTATCCACTGCGCAACTGCCTGGTCAGGCAGATTAAGTCTGATTTTAGTGGAGGTATTTTAGTCTGCTGATAGCAAAATCTCGTCCGGTGGGGGTAATCAAAGTGAAATAAATGTCCATAACTCAACCAGCATTGTACATCTTCACTAGGAAAATTAATAAAGTGGAAATTTTTAGGTTTAAGAGAGACAACACCAACCAAATTTTAATTTTCTTATGTGATGGCATTGTGTCTATGAGCAGCTTTTTATTATTGTATCTTTTATTATTGCTTCTTTTGTTATAGACATACCTCCCAGTATACATTCTTTATTCTACACTTCTTCAACAACACTTATTTCATCCCTGTTTAGGTTCTCTAGGTCAGCTGCCATTCATCTATCCTTTTGACTTGGAGAATTAGTGTTAGTCAAAATTAAATTTTACATATGCAATATCCTTACATGGTTTTTTGTTTTGTTTTGTATTTTGTTTTTTTAAGCTATAGGACTGGCTCACTAAGCCTCCTTGTTGACTTAGAACTCCCCTTGCCTAAAGAGAAAGAGGAAACATAAGAACACCAAAGTCAAGAGCTCTTTAGAGTCAGTTCAGTGCCAAGCCTTTCTAATTCTTTTTCTACTGCTTGTTCCACACTCACCAAAGCCCTGTCTCCCTCCTGGTGGGCACACAGCTCATCACATTCCCCATTATCTTTGTCATGGCTGATGTTCCATTTCCCAATTAGCTTCGGCCATACCACCGAGGTCTGGCCAGAGGAGTGTGATCAGACTCAGTGTATCACTTCCATCGCTGGCCCATGAAAAGCTCTTACCCATGATCCCTTAATTCAGCTCTCCTTCTCTTGGCTGCCATGTGTACATGGGCATGACAACCTTGACATCCTCGTGATAAAACTGACAGTCGTAAGGTGGAAAGTGTATGGGTTTCTGCATTGCTGCTGATAAACACTCATCAATCAAAACACTCATTTAAAACTTAAGTGGAAAATAAAGTTCCCTTATTAAAAAAAAAACCAACACTAATATTTGGTACTTTATATATTACAGTGACTATAATTACTTTCTCAAAAGCAAAGACATGTGCTCCTGCAATAAATTGCAGTCCTGGTAACTTGGTCCCTGTTTGCTGGCCCTAAATCTCAATTACTCTATGGGACATTGCCATCTCTCTCAGTCCCTCCAGAAACTTGAGCTCTGCTCTGGAAGCCTGATCCAAGTAACAGGCACTGGCTAGACATGCTAGTGTGAAGATCAGACTAGAACTAGGTGCTCTCTTGTCACCCAAACACAGGTTCGGCTATGCCATCTGGTCTTTCAGGATTCTACTGCACCCTGTTCTCTGGAATCTGTTGTCCACATGTCTGACTGTAGTGAGAAGAGCATCTCAGCTCTGGTTATTACCATCTCCTTGTGGTCATATAAGCATTTTACATTTTTTAAGATTTCCCTGCTGTGGAAACAGTGGATTCCATCTTGTGCTTTAAAATTAAATTAGCAGAATTACTTATTTATTTGAGTTAAAAAATCAATAACAAATATAAGGAAGAAAGTCACATGACTTTCAAAATGAAAAAAATACAATCTTTTAAACTTATTGAATAAATTGTGCTCCTTTGAATGAAATCATAATTAGCATTTAATTATCATAGGATGGGTGAGGATATTTCAGCTCCCTATGAAAAGCAGTTAAATTTTTTGGTGAAAAAGAACACATTTATATCTAGTAAATATCCTAATAAATAAAGTTGCCTATAACAAGCAAGCATCCATGCTTTCAACATTACAGGAGTGCTAACCACCCCTCCCCCCTCCCATGCCCAGTGTCCCCGGACTCCTGGAATTGGTGTCCTTGTTGGCCCCTCCTCCATGAATCTGGACTGGTCCCACATATGCTGTAGAATGTAGCAGAAGTGATGTTTTGTGACTTCCAAGTCTAGGTGAGAAGAAGCCTCACAGTGCCTGCCTAGTTCTCGTGAAACATAAATGAAGGGAGAAGCCAATCACCAAGTAAGAAGTTTATATACCATAAGATCTCCATTTCCTCTTTGTGAGGAAACCCTCAGTGGCCAGGTGGAAGGACCCCAGGGACAAAGAGAGCTGATCTGGCCATCTTGCCTGAGGTGCTAGACTTCTCAGTCACTTTACACATCCACTCAGCTGAATCTAGACCCATCCACCCTGTGACTGCAGCCATAGAGAAATGCTAGGTGAAACTGGCCCAACTGAGCCCAGTCAATGCAAAGAATTATGACAAGACTCTGTCCAGTTGGCTCAGTGGTAGAGTGCTGGCCTGGAATGTGGATGTCCCAGGTTCGATTCCTGGTCAGGACATACAGAAGAAGCACCCATCTGCTTCAAGGTACTGGGGAAAATGGGGGAATCTAAGGTTCTATTTATGGCTGGAACAAAGAATATGCCTCAGTGGTGCCATGAATAGAAGATAAGTTTGTAAAAAAATTTCACTTAGAAAATGAATTTTCCTAGGCTAATGAGAATGTAAAATGTAACTAGGTGACCATTAGAACTGCACAAATAAAAATGATTTAGTGGAGTCATTTAAGAAATTGAGAATGAGTGCACAGTTATTCTGAGATTGTAAGCTTTAAAAAATACATAAAAATAAGAATTATGTATCATTAACTACTGATCCAAATGCAAATTATACATTACCCACCAGAATCCATCATGTGTGTGAAGGAAGAAAGGTAAGAATGGTAAGAGGTATTGCTAGGATGTCCAGAGCCAGTGAGGATGAATCCAGGACAATCTTTACTTACATTTTTCCACAATTAATGTGCATTTAAAGGCAGGGTGCTGTCTTTCTTCTCCATCCTTTCACACGGAAATCTTGCCCTTGATTTTCCTCAGTTTTATGGATTGGATTGGCTCTTTACATTAACAAGCAAACCTCTTGCAAGCTATAGATAGATTTAACACCCTGTAGGTTTATTTAACTTCCCACAGCTGTATTTTACTTACCGCTATACTTATATTTCATCACATAAACGACTGCTCTGATAGTTCCCTCACTCCCTCATGGCCAACAAAAAATGTGACATTACTGATATGGTTTGTAGTTAGAAAAGATAGTTAAGGACCAACTACCTACAGTTTGAGTATTGCTTTTACTGCTCCCAGACCAAGCATAAAAACTGAGCAGTGAGTGCTTAGGAAGGAAGGAAGAAAGGAAGGAAGGAAGGAAGGAAGGAAGGAAGGAAGGAAGGAAGGAAGAAGGAAGAAGGAAGGAAGGAAGGAAGGAAGGAAGGAAGGAAGGAAGGAAAGAACTGAGCCATGCCATGATGTCTAGATAGCTCTAGGATCTGGGAGCAGGTATGAGAATGACCTTCCAAACCTTGGGCCCACCATGGGCCAGTTCATATGATGATAAATATCTTAGAAGTGGTAGGATGAACACATCAAACTACTGCCACATGCAAACACCATAGAGCAGCCACTGGACGTTGAGCAATGAACCCTGGAAGAGACACAGCATTATAATGAAGATCTCGTGAATTTGCATGTGTACTAAATATTTCTGTATGTTAGATATCTAGAATGAGACACGCATGCATTTGTTTCCAAAAATGTCACTCTTACTTGAATTACTAAATACATTTTTTACCACTCTTAATATTTATTATAATACCTTTACATTATGTTTTTCTTCAATCAAGGAATTCTAAAATCTAGCCATGACAAATAGGAATCGATGAAACTGTTTAATATAAGACAGGGAAACAGAGTCTCCATAGTCAAAACTACTTATAAATTTTCTCTAACTTTTAGTACGCTGTTTGTTCCCACCTGTTTACCTGCACATAACAGGTTAGCAGTCCATGCAGTAAAAGCCCTTTTTTCTTGAGGGAGTCTGGTGACTCAAGGGGAGCACCATTAAGCTGGAAATGAAGCCCTCAGGTGAAAAAATTCTCTTTACAATTCCGAGTCAACCATGAACCAACCTGTGAGATTTCACTTGCGTCTGCAGAAAGTAGGTGTGCCTGTTTGGGACAACCTTTAAACAGAGCAAAAAGGCATTAAGACTTCAAGGAGACCCTCAAGGGAGTGGTCCTCTCTGTTGGCTGCATATTAGAGTTACCTGGGGAGGTGTGGAGACTGGCTGCTCAGGCTGCATATTCGGTCAATTAAGTCAGAAGCTGGGGGATGGAGGGGCGGGTTGAGAGGAGTTGTTTGGGAGCCAGACATCAGCCATTTTTATAGTTTCCAAGTCATTTCAGTGAGCTCCCCAGGCTGGACTGGGCTCCTCTGAGGCGTCACAGGTTGTGGGGAGTCATCACATTATACCATGCCTGATGGGCTCCTCAAAGGGAAAAAAAGCTTAAAGATTTCACATCTCCAGCCTGTTACTCAATCATCAAGTCTCCCAAGGGATGGGAAAATGGGATTTGTTGATTTGGCAAGAGGCAATGTTATGGCCTCTGAGGAAATATTAAGCTCATCTCACTATGTTTCCATAATCACTTTGCCTACGCTCAATTCCAAGCACGTGCCCATTATTTTACTGCACAGAAGAACGGTGTGCCAGCCTGAGCGGCATCCGCTGCTTCACGGAATATCGTTTTATTTCTAAATCTTCCAGAACAACCTTATTGTAACATTGATGGCCCTTGTGTGGAATTACCTCACTGCATGGAACTGTCGTGTTGTTTTTCTCCTATTTTCTGGAATTATTTCATTGGCGCTCAACCCAATTACCTGGAAAAAGTTTTCATCGGTTGAATCTTAATAGCTACATGTATGTCAAATAGAACTCATTGGAACAAGATCTGCTGAGTTTCATGAAATCGTTTGGTGAAAAGAAGAGAGTAACATGGAAAAAATAGGAAGAAACAAGACACAAATTATGATGACAATTGAACTTAGTCTTTTTAACACTGTAACACTGAAACCTTTTTCTGATTAATGAATTTACATAGGAAAAACCTGGAAATATGAAAATATATAAATAAGACAAATAAAATATTACTAGTAATTCCACACAAACATATATCACACATTGATGTGTGTATGTATATATATATACATAGATATATGTGCACATGTATAGCATATTTGAACACACATTTGTGTTTTATACATATGTATATATATTTATTTCCTTATGCACGGATATAACAATTAATGTTCTGCACATGTGCATAACACTACAGTGGCATCTGAGGGGGTGCTAAATAGTGGTGTCCCTCTTCCCTGCTCACGTCTTTAATTGAGAAATAAAAGAGTAGAAGAAAAAGGTTATGATAATGTCTTTATTATTGACAAAGACTAAGTTGGAGAACATAGCTTTGTATGAGAAACCAAAGGTCAGCTGACTAAAGTTCAGTGTCATACACTAACTCCCTCCCTCCGACCACAGGCAATTTAGGTCCTGGGATACCAGGCTCCATCCACTAGGCGATGGCTTGGCCCTGGGGAAGCACAGAAAAACTGTGGGCTGGTTACCCAAAAGGGGAAAAGTATGAGCAGAGTTTAGTCATTACCAATTTATATAGATAAATGCAATTATTATGCAATGCATATGTGATAATATTACATGTACTATATGTACAAATATATTTGATGTAAAAATTCAATGTAGTATTATTATTTCAATTTTAAACCACTAAAAGTATATCTAGCCAGTTTTTTGGGGGGTGGAGGTTTAGCAAGAGAGAGAGAGAGAGAGAGATAGACAGGGGTAGACAGATAAGAAGGGAGAGAGATGAGAAGCATCAATTCTCTTTTTAAATTTATTTTTTAAGACTTTATTCATTTTAGAGAGGGGAGAGAGAGAGAGAGAGAGAGAGAGAGAGATAGAGAGAGAGAAATAAGTGGGGAAGAGCAGGAAGCACCAACTCCCATATGTGCCTTGACCAGGCAAGCCCAAGGTTTTGAACTGGTAACCTCAGCGTTCTAGGTCGACGCTTTATATACTGCACCACCACAGATCAGGTGAGAACCACCAATTATTTGTTGTGGCACTTTAGTTGTTCATTGATTGCTTTCTCATATGTGCCTAGACTGGGGGTTTCAGATGAGCCTATGACCCTCTGCTGTAGCCAGTGACCTTGGGCTCAAGCCAACGATCTTTGGGCTCAAGCCAATGATCTCTGTGCTCAAGTCAGTGACCATGGGGTCATGTCTATGATCCCATGCTCAAGCCAGCTACCCTGCATTCAAGTTAGTGAGCCTGCACTCAAGCTGGCAACCTCAGGGTATCGAACCTGGGACCTCAGCATCTCAGGTTGATGCTCTAACTGTAACCAGAAAACAAAGCTGGATTTGGGGTTACCCACCAACCTTAATGCCAATAAAGAGAGACGAGGACCGAGTAAATATAAGGGGTATCAGCAAATTGCAGCAACTTGAGAGGGCAGGTGACTCCTGTCCAAAAGAACTGCCTTAACACTCTCCTGGTGCTGGTGGTTTCTATAGGGTTCTGGAGCAAAAGAAAAAGAAAAAGGAGAAGTCCATGCAGTTAGTCACACAATATGCAAGAGGTGAGGGTTTAGCTGCAGAAGCATGTCCTCTGTAAGTTCTTTTAATGTAACACAGGCCCAATCAGCATGGTCCTATCTGTGTCCTTGGTAAATCTTCAAGACAGCTGAAGTCAGGTGTCTCCCAGGAACAGCTGGAACCTGGTGCCTCTGGGACCGTCTGCCTCTGGAAATTACCTGTGAAATACTCCCTGTTTCTTAGAATACAAAGTAAAGATTTAAGATTGGAGAACTAAGTTTCTAATTAATTTATAGACTTTAACTTTTCACAGTAAATCCTGTGCCTAGGCTTTTATAAACAACTATTGTGATTTAAGTTCTCCTAATTGTCAGGACCCTCCCCAATGTAAACTTTTCCTGACATTCCTACAATGGTAAACATTTTGTTACATTTCAAAGCAAAGGCCAGGGAGCCATTAAGAGAGCGAATAACAAGCAGGTTAACCATTTCCTAACCCTCACATATCTCCTATTCATTTCAACTGATAAGCTACTATCACTGAAGCCAAATATCTAACTTCTGGGTTCTTCCATCATAATCACTGTGCCACTGTCTGCTCAGGCTTGCTGGGTTGTTCTACATAGAATATCAGAAGTTTTTCAATGAAATTAGATGGGAATGGTATGATACTCCAATCATAAAATGCATAAAGGCTTTCTATTCATAAAATTCCAACAATGACTGATGTCCTAATTTTACCTTTAAGCTCTCTGACAATATTAAATTTCTAGGGTAAAATGAAAGTACAAAGAATATATACTCTTGCAAGTTAAACACAAATGATACAAATTCTAAAATCAAATTCTATTGACTTTTAGAAATAAATTCCCAAAGTCATCCTTTCCGATTTGTATTCTGCTCAGTTTAGTCAGAAGAATTCACCACTCCCGGCTAGAGTCAGATTTGCTTTCAGCAACTGCAGCCTGGAAAGTGTGAGATCTTTTAGGCTCTGAGAAATTCATAGTTCAATTTCAAGACTCTTCATTCTTACACCAGTTGGACTCTAAAATAAGACTCAGTAAGTAACCCTAACCCCAAACCCACCAAAGTTAGAATACAAGCCTGACCCTAGTCCCTAGGCTACCACAGTTTACGAGTCACATGCAACTCTTCGGCCCTTGAGTGTGGCTCTTACACAAAATACCACGTTTTTAGCAAAGGCCAGCTTAGAAGTACCCTAATTAAGTTAATAACAATGTACCTACATATAGTTTAAAAATTTTGGCTCTCAAAAGAAATTTCAATCATTGTACTGTTGACATTTGGCTCTGTTGACTAATGAGTTTGCTGACCACTGGCCTAGAGCAGTGGCTTTTTGAAGTCGGGGCGCATTTAAAATCTTACAAATAATTGTAGGCACACTTTATACAAATTTCTGAGAAATATGTTATAATAATTAAGTCAAATATTAAAGAAAAAATATATAAAGTCCAAGCATGCTTTTATGGTAAATAAACAAAATAAATATGACAAAATTAAATTTATTCTGACATTAAAAGACATTTTTATGTTACATTTTTTGAGTTATACTTTTTAGAATGCATGAAAAAGAGGGGTTAAAAAATTTAAAAAATGACAAAAAAGTTATTGTCTTATGTATATAGATACATTTTTAGTAAGATTTAGTAAATTTGGCAGTTCCTGGCGTGAGTGTGTTAAGTTTTTTCATTCTTGTGTTTATGAGAAACATGAGCCTGATGTGTCCTAGTCATTTCTTCAATGTTTGGGCATATATTTGAAAGGCAAACTCTCATTTCCTCATCAATATATTGAAGAATTCCTCTCTTTACTCTTAATTGTGTTGAGGGTAGAAAATCCTAATCACATAAATAGGATGTTGAAAATTGTAATAAAATGTTCAAAGCTTTTTTAGATATTGCCACATATTCTTCTTTTATAGAAATCCAAAAGGCTTCAAGAGACAATTCCTTATATTTAATCATCAATCCAAAACCCCCACCATACATATCATCTTAACTTTACATCAAACAAAGGATAGAAGAAACTTGCCTCCAGTCTTTCCGGGGAACATGGAGGGTAGTGTAAACAATCCAGCATCAGAGCTTAACAGTCTTTTGCAACCTTATCAGGCAAGTAAGGTGTGGAGTTGGGCAGACTGTCAGCTTATAGCCAATTCCCCACACCTCTGTCCCCCCCAAATTTAAACTCCAAAAGCCCTGTTGGTTTTTTAGTCTCCAACGGCACATATTTCTCTGGAATACCATAGAGCGCACCTGGAAATCTTCTAGGGTGCACCAGTGCGCTCTGACGCACACTTTGAGAACCACTGCCTTAGAGCAATGACCATGGTATCGATCCTGCTCCCTTTGGTAAGTGTCCTCAAAGGACGTCCTACTGTTGTCCTAGAAAGGAAGGCACATGGTAGACAGTAAATATTATTTATGTATTTAGTAAGAGGAGGGGAGGAAGAGAGACAGACTCCCACAGGCGCCCAGACTGGGATCCACCTGGCAAGCCCACTAGGGGGCGATTCTGTGTCTATCTGGGGTCGTTGCTCCATTGCTTAGCAACTGAGCTCTTCTAGCACCTAATGTGAGGCTGTGGAGCCATCCTCAGCACCCAGGTCCAACTCGCTCCAGCTGAGCCATGGATGTAGGAGGGGAAGTGCACGCGCGAGAGAGAGAGAGAAAGAGAGAGAGAGAGAGAGAGAAGAGAAGCAAGAGGTGGAGAAGCAGATGGCCGCTTCTCCTGTGTGCTCTGACCAGGAATTGAACCCAGAACATCCATAAGCGGGGCCAATACTCTACCACTGAGCCAACTGGCCAGGGCCAGGTGGTAAATATCTTGACTTCTTTTTGGACTGTCAGCCAGTCTACTTTTCTGGAATCCACATCACGTGTGTTTAATTGGTGAGAATCACTCAGCTAATGATCAGTTCTGACACTGAATTTATCCATATGTGTGTCCCTTGGGAAGGAGGGCATCCAGAAGCCCAATGTCTCCTCAGGGACGTGGCCTTGAGGATATTGACAAGTTTGGAATGGTGGTAGCCCTTCCAAACTGGGTGTCATTGGAAAATCCTTTCTTTCTCACCCAATGTATTGGAAACCTTCTAACTTCCATTTCTCCTTAAACACTTTCCTCCAGGGGATTAGATCTATTGTTAGTACTGACTCCTAAGTATTCTGTGCTGTATTCTGTGCCTGTGTATAATGGTACACTTTTTTTGCCTCTTCCAATGAAATTAATTCGGCCTAAAAAAACAAAAACAAAACCCTGCCTTCTAGAAAAGGATTTTAACTTAGAGCCGCAATTGTTTCAGCTGAAAAATCACCCTCAGAATTTCTGCTAATTGAAGTTGCTATTGAGGTTGTTGGAAGCCGTTGGAGGTGGGTGCCCCTGAGGTTCTTATGACAGCCAGTGCCCCAACCATGTGCTCCTCTAAAGTCTAGACAAGTGTCTTCTTTTCCCCTCCTATAAATTCCTTGGGCACTGTGATTCTCCCAGGCCCAGCTGCAATAATTATCGTTTTGAAACTTGCCCAAACATTTTTATTTCTACTCTTCATTTTCTATGATTGAGATTTTGGGCCAGACACAAATTTAAGGTCAAGTGCTTCACATTTGCAACCTGTGCCTTGAATGCACAACGGAGTGCCATTTACTACCACATGAGACAAAAGACTTTAAGCCTTAGCCACGTGATATTTAAACTCTTTAATGGTACAAGCTCCCTAATGTTCTGTGGCTCATGTGTAACCTTGCTGACTTGCCCTATATATGTGGCTAATAGTCCCACTTTAGACTGGCCCATGAAACCAGGCCAAGCGGTGCCTGCATCATAACAAACCACAGCAGCCTTCCGCCTGCGGGCTGAGGCCCTAGCACCTGCTGTAACACTGCTTTGCTGCAGGCCTTGTCTTGCACCACAAGTTCAAGGTCTAACTGCAACAATCTGTACTGTCAGGGCCATCTGTGATGGCTATAGGCCCATGCCTCTGGCACTATCTCTACAAAAAAGTCTTGTAGGGTCAGAGCTACAGTGAGTTGTAACCATTTGACAAAGTCAAAAACACCAGGTGACTAGTCCTTAAGGACTCTTAGCTAGGTGTCAGCAGTTAAAAGCTAACTTTGTTTGTTGAAAATCTACCTGGCCTTATATATAGTGTACTCTGCAGATCACCAATGTCAAAACTTCCTGTCTAGACCAAAAGACCAAGTTCACTCAGTTCATTGCACATGAAAGTGGCTTTCCAAATTCTTGTCTACTTTTTCAATGTTCTCAGTGATATATGTATGTATGTATGTATATATATATCCAAGTCAATAAAATATATATATATCAAATTTAGTGAAAAATATATAACACATATATATACAACTTAATAAATTTTAATAAATAAAACAAATTACTCGATATATAAAATAAAAACATAGCAAGTATTTATTTTACTAAATTGAGATCATACTCTACAGAGTAATATGTATTCCATGTTGTATTATGTATTGGCCCTGTCCTGCTGGCTCAGTGGATAGAGTCTCGGCGCAGCTTATAGATGTCCTGAGCTCACTTCAGGACACACAGGAGAAGTGACCATCAGCTTCTCTCTTCCACCCATTCCTCTTCCCCTCCTGCTGCAGCTAGTGGCTCAATTGGCTTGAGTGTTGCCCCAGGAGCTGAGGATACTCCATTGGTCTGAGCATGTCAGCCTCAGATGCTAAAAATAGCTCAGTTGATTCAAGCATTGGCCCCAACCAGGGGCTGCTGGGTGGATCCCAGTGGGAGCGCATGCGGACGTCTGTCTCACTAACTCCTCTTTTCTCATTTAAAAAAATAAATAAATAAAATATTTAAATCACAATACACCACAAATTTGGTGAAAACATCAAATAATACAGTAAGGCTTAATGAAAGGGTGCTTGCTCCTCCCCATATTCCAGGTTGACTATCTAGAGGCAACCCCTTTTAAATCTTATAGTTGATTCTTTTATTTCTTGAATTGAAGTATAATTGACATATAATATTATACTAATTTCATGTGCAAAACATAACGGTATGTCATTTGTATATATTGCTCATAATAACAAGCCTAGTTAACTCCCATCAGCACACATAGTTATACATTTTTTTCTTATGAGGACTTTTAAGATTCACTCTCTTAGCAACTATTAAATATACAATTCAGTTTTAACTATAGTCACCATGCTGTTGACTACAGCCCCATGACTCATTTATTTTATAATTAGAAGTTGGTACCTTTAGATTCTTAGCTGATCTCTTAACTGATTCTTATTGTCCTTTCCATCATCCCTAATTACTATCTTGTACTGATGGTTTTCAATTATTCAATTTTAGGAGTTATTTATTTACTCTGTCTCTTAATCTACCAATTGCCTAGTAGAGTTAAATCATTGTTTTTAATTAAATCAATAAGCTGAGCATAATTTACTTGAAAACTTATTCCTTTGCAGTTTTTATTTGTTTACCAAGAGTTTCTAATTATTTCTTTTATTCCCCATGTCCTTTTATCCTAATATTATATTTCAATTGCTTATTTTACCACACATTCTATGGAGTGTTTGTTCATTCATTTTCCTCTTTCCCCTGGAGCACTCTGTCTCTCATCTGTCATCTGGACACATCAGTTTTAGAATAGCTTCCAAGTAGTCACCCTGGGACTTCTCCTTGGGTGGGGACCTTTTTTCCTGGACCTTGTCTTTGCCTTTCTTGAATTAATGCCTTATATTTTTCGAGCTTAATATGTGTTGGAAGTGGTATTTCTAAAACCTTGTATGTCTGAAACTGTGTTTATTCCAAACATTTGACTGAAAAATTTGGCTGGACATATAGAATTTTAGTCCAAAACTTATTTCTTTCAGATCTCTGAAAGCTTTGCTCTGTGATGAAAGCTCAAGTTCACATGTCTTAGTTCAAACATGATGGGTACAGTTTCCAAAGGAAATTCGACACACTGTTATAAAAACAAGCAAACAAACAAACAAACGAAGAGTGGAGAAGGGCTACCAAGATGGCAGACACGAAAGACATCCTTCAGAGGTGTGGATGTTACACGTTGCCCCAATCACTGTTAACTCCTTCTGCAGCTGCTTACGGAGCATTTTGCTAAAATACACAGTGGTCATTACATATATTTAATATTTGACTATAGCATTGCTTCTTTGGAAATGATTATCAAAGAATTATTTAAATTCTATAAAGTTTTAAATGTATATGGAAAGCTTTTGTGGTAGAGCAGGTCCTTAGAAAAACTGCTCAGACTGAATTGTGATGTTAGAGAAAACCCCAAGTGGAAACCACAGTTTGAGTATGATCCTAACCACACGGCCACCAAACCGAAACTTAAACGGTCTTGCTGACTCTGACTTCAAACAAAACTCAGCTATCTTTAAATCCATGTCACCATACGGTGACAGAAATGTAGTAACGATCACAGTAGAAAACAATGTACTGCCCTGGCTGGTTCACTCAATGGTAGAGCTTTGGCCCGCATGTGGATGTCCCAGGTTTGATCCCTGGTCAGGGCACACAGGAGAATTGACCATCTGCTTCTCCATCCCTCCCCTTTCTCTCTCTCTCTCTCTCTCTCTCTCTCTTTATTCCCCTCGCAGAGCAAAGGCTCAGTTGGTCCGAGCAAAGTTGGCCTCAGGCACTGAGGATGGCTCTGTGGCCTCTGCCTCAGGTGCTAAAAGAAATGTCTCCATTCCTGAGCAATGGAACAACAGCCCCAGATGGGCAGAGAGCATCCACCCCTAGTGGGCCTGCCGGGTGGATCCTGGTCAGGGTGCATGTGGGAGTCTGTCTCTCTGTCTCCCCACCTTCACTAAAATAAAAAATAAAAAGAAAAAGAAAGAAAGCAATATACTGCACTTTCTCATTCCTGAGCTGTAAAGCTGAGAATTAGCGCTTTCAGTTTTGAAGTTTCACTGTTTGCAAACAGTTTGCTTCTTGCGCAAAAAAAAATTTGTATCAAACAAAGCTCCCTGAATTTTCTTTTGACAGTGTGTAGCATGCCCGCTCTGTATGCTACTATGGACAGGGTCATTAAACTCTAGTTTCTTCGTTAGTAAAATATGGAAATGGTAAGATTAATTAGAATATTCTAAACATTGAATAGAATTATGCAAATGAATTAAGTAGCACAGTGGCTGGTCCACGGAATGCACTCATAAAAACATGTTACATCAATGAATGTTAGTTTGTGTTGCTTGTCATATGGACTTCCCATAGGATTTCTCATGCATAAAATTATTTGATAAATAGCACGTCCACTAAGGGGGAAAGGATCTAGAGAATTTTGTTCACATTCAAAGTTGCTGACAAGTAGTCGTCTGTCAGTTGACTTGCTTATAAGCAAGAAAAAAATCCTGCAAATCACTAATACAAACTAAAAGAACAGTTTAGGATACATGTCATTTTTGTTATTGTAAGGTTAGAGCATATTGCACTAGACTGGAGGGGTGTCCTACCTGAATAAAAATACATTTTACTCTAATTTCATATTCACAAGATTGAGGGATGCATATATACTCAAAATATACTGTAATAATTGATCCTGAGTGAGAAAAGATTGACTGTTTTAATGTATGATTTAGGTGCTGTCTTATATATTTATTCATTTGAATGATTATTTGTTCAATTCATTGGTTCACTTATTTATTGTATATTGATTAAGTTCCAAGTTAATGATGCTGGGGTTATGAAGAGAAAGTCGCTCTCCATTACCTAATTCATTTGGAAAAATTAGGAGCAATACAGAAAATTAGAACCGAAGTAGGTGAATGTTTCTTTCTGTCACTGTGCACTTAGATTATTCTTTGCTCTTCTAAGAACTAAAAGTCAGGAACACAAAGAAGTATGGTCCAAGAGCAATAAAATCCATGAGGTCCTGGCTGGTTGGCTCAGCAGTAGGGCATCAGCCTGGCGTGTTGAAGTCCCAGGTTTGATTCCCGGCCAGGGCACACAGGAGAAGCATCCATCTGCTTCTCCACCTTTCCCCTTTTCCTTCCCCTCTTTATCTCTCTGTTCCTCTCCCACAGCCAAAGCTCCACTGGAGCAAAGTTGGCCCCAGGTGCTGAGGACGGCGCCTGGCCTCAGGCACTAGAATGGCTCCTGCTGCAATGAAGCAATGCCCCAGATGGGCAGAGCATCGTCCCCTGGTGGGCTTGCCAGGTGGATCCCAGTCAGGCACATACGGGAGTCTGTCTGACTGCCTCCCCACTTCTAACTTCGAAAAAATACAAAAAAAAAAAAAAAAAAAAGAAAAACAACACATGAGTACTCTCAAATTTTCTAGCAACATTAAAAAATTATAAAGGTAGAATCGATTTAATGTCATATTTTCAAAATATTACCATTTCAACATGTAATTGATATGATTAATGAGATAGTTTGCATTCTTTTTGTTACACTAGGTCTGAGATCGGGTGCTGATTTTGCACTTAAGACATAGTTCAATCTGGAGTGGCAGTATTTCAAGGGCTCAACAGGCACATGGAACTGGTGGCTACCATATCAAAGACAAGATGTAGGATATGCACATACCCTTTTGGAGGTCACCATTCAACCTACTACATTTCCCTAGAATTTCTAGAAGGAATGCAGCTCAGCCAACACCTCGATTTTTAACCCAGTGTAGTGTAACCCATTTTGAACTTCTGACCTCTGATACTGTAAGATAATAAATTTGTATTATTTTAACTAAGTTGATGGTAATTGGCTATAGCAGCCCTACGACACTAACTACTACAATTCATTTCTAATTTTGTTTCCTTTAGCTAGTGCCTTCTTACTGAGACCACTGAGTAAGAAGCACTAGCAACCTGACCAGGCAGTGGTTCAGAGGATAGAGCATCGGACTGGGATGCAGAGGACCCAGGTTTAAGACCCCGAGGTCACCAGCTTGAGTGTGGGTTTGAACAAAAAGCTCACCAGCTTGGACCCAAGGTTGCTGGCTCCAGCAAGGGGTTACTTGGTCTGCTGAGGGCCCACGGTCAAGGCACATATGAGAAAGCAATCAATGAACAACTAAGGTGTCGCAACCAAAAACTAATGATTGATGCTTCTCACCTCTCCCCATTCCTGTCTGTCTGTCCCTATCTATCCCTCTCTCTGACTCTCTCTCTCTGTCCCTGTAAAAAAAAGAAGGAAGCACTAGCAATTTTCTAGTGGGAAAGACATGTGAAGATATGACAAATGAAACCGGTGTGGAACTTGCGAACAAAGTAACAACTGACTCAGGAATGGTAATAATCTAGACACTTACAGTTAGAGTTGCAGCACCAAGGCCTGGACTTAAAAGGTCAGTTGGTCAGTGTGTTTTGTCTTTTGATAAATTTTTGTATCTAGCTATTACCCTGCAGGAAATACCCGCAGCCTGAGGCTTCCTGAAGGAGGAAATCAGTAAGTTTGTTACATAGGATAGGAAAGAAGGGAGAAAGGAAGGAAGGAAGGAAGGAAGGAAGGAAGGAAGGAAGGAAGGAAGGAAGGAAGGAAGGAAGGAAGGAAGGAAGAAGGAAGGTAAGAAGAAAGACAAGAAAAAAGGAAAGAAGGAGGGAAGAAAGGAAGGAGGGAGGGAGGAAAATGTGTAAAGTGTTTTCATATTAATATTCATTAGGTCTCCCAAAATACTTTTAAAAGGCTTCATAATCTCACTATTAAAACGTCCAACTCCTTTTCCATTGATTACCAAAGATATATAATCTTGACATATATAGCCTTGAATATTTTTATAACCTAAGTATATTCTACTCAAAAACACAGAATAAGATGAAGAGAATTTTAGTCCAACCAATTCTGATAGAAATAAACCATTGGATACAAAGTTTATAAGAAAGTGTTGGAATAGCACATATGTTTACTTTGTTTTACAAACATCAAAATTCTTCAGATGCGATTTTGGGAGTTGTTTTCAAATTTGGAGCACACACACATCTTTTGGTAAGATTGATCCAAGAATATTGTATTTCTGCCACGACTCAGCCTTCTAATGCAAGGGCAAATGCAGTGAACTTGTTTACTCAACTGTTAGCTCGAGGTAACACAAGGAAGGCAGAAAGGGACACTGGAACAAAACAAGCTGTGTACTAGTCACCTTTCTTTTCATACCAAGGTCGGTATATATATTTCTAATGTGTTTTTCCCCCATATTCTTAGAGTTTTACTATGTTCTTCCACTTCTAAAAGTAGAAATTTATTCTGTCTTGGTATTACCTTGAATTATTTATGCCAACACACACCTAGTTTCTTCATTTCTTCCATAAACATCAGTTCATTTCATTTTCAGGTAATTGAGTGAGGTAGATTTAATAATGGTTATTGACACGGGTTTAGGCAGGAATAAGTAACTTGCCTCAATTAGTAGGCAGGAATTTCAGGATTTGAATCCACATTTACCTAACTCCAAAGCTGTCCACTTCCTGTGATGTTACAATAAATCAAATTCCATGTGAAAGGTTACTTGGAGTTCTTTGTTACCCTACTGAGACAGAGGTGGGCGGAGCACAGGAATACAGTGGTACCTTGAAATACGAGCAGACCAACATATGAGTTTTTTTAAGATACAAGCTGCGAGTAGGTTCGTATTTTTGTTCAAAATCTGAGTGAAATTCTGAGATATGAGTTGTAATTCAGGAAGCTGCCGCTAGTCGGCACATTGGCAAATGGGTCCAGTATCGGCAGCACAACACCAGCATCTCATTCTTTCTCACGTGTTACCCGCAGAATCAAGTCGAATCTTGTGCGCTGTACTCGTTCTTGCATCATTTTTGCATTTTTTACTAACTTTTTTTGTGTGCTATCATGAGGTTGAAGAAAGTGAGTGTAAAGGACAGTGGTGAGAAGGGAAGAGAATGATGTCAATAGAAATAAAGCAAGAAATAACAGAAAAACATGAGCATGGTGTACGAGTGATTGAACTGGCAAGGCTGTACGACCACAATACATCTACAATCTGTACAATCCTTAAACAAAGGATGCCGTCAAAAGTGCAAATCCAGCGAGAGGAACTACAATTCTGTCCCAATTAAGGACAAATATCCATGAAGAAATGGAGAAGCTTCTGCTGGTGTGGGTGAAAGAAAGAGCTGGCGGGAGATACAGTGATGGAGGCTGTAATATGTGAAAAGGCACATATTATTTATGGTGACTTGAAGAAGAAAGAACCATCAACCACAAAAGAGGCAGAAGATACGTTTAAGGCAAGTCATGGCTGGTTTGAAAATTTCAAGAAGAGATCTGGCATCCACTCGGTGGTGGGACATGGGGAAGCTGCGACTGCTGACGTTAAGGCAGCTGAGGAGTACATCACACGTTTTGCTGCGCTTATTGCAAAGGAAGGCTACATCCCCCAACAAGTGTTCAACTGTGACAAAACAGGATTGTTTTGGAAAAAATGCCCCAGAGGACTTTCATCACCACAGAGAAGAAGCTGCCAGGCCATAAACCCATGAAGGACCTCTGACCCTTGTATTGTGTGCAAATGCTAGCAGTGACTGTAAAGTAAAGCCACTGCTAGTGTATCATTCAGAAAATCCTCAAGCCTTTAAGACTCACAAGATTCTTAAAGAAAAACTGCCGGTTATGTGGCACGCCAATGTTAGGGAATGGGTTATGAGGCAGTTTTTTATTGAATGGGTAAATCTTGTCTTTGGTACTGCAGTGAAGAAATATCTTCAAGAAAATAAACTCCCGATGAAAGCATTACTAATCCTTGATAATGCTCCAGGCCACGCACCTGGTCTTGAAGATGACATTCTCGATAAGTTCAAATTCGTGAAAGTCCTCTACTCCCACCCAATACAACTTCAATCTTGCAACCTATGGATCAGCAGGTCATTTCCAACTTTAAAAAGCTTTACACAGAGCACTTGTTCTGCCACTGCTTGAGGTGACTGAGAATACAAATCTAATCCTTTGAGAGTTTTGGAAAGATCACTACAACATCATGATATGTTTGTGCATTATTGACTTGGCATGGCAAGAGGTTACAAGAAGAACCTTGAACCGGGCATGGAAAAAGTTATGGCCTGATGCTGTTGCAGACAGGGACTTCAAAGGATTCGAACCAGAAACCTAGACCGAGGTAGAAGTGTTGGAGGAGATTTTGTTCCTCAGAAAGTCAATGGGTCTGGAGGTAGATGAGGGTGACATAAACGAGCTCGTCAAGGAACATGAGGTGGAACTCTCAACTGAGGAGTTGAAGGAGCTACAGATGATGCAACATACGGAGCTTCTGCAACAGATTATTAGTGAGGAGGAGGTAGAGTCGGAGGAAGTGATTTCTACAAGTGAAATTAAAGGCAATGTGGGAGAAACTTTCAAGTTTCATTGTAAAGAAACACCCAGAAAGTTTCAACTGGTCATGCTTCAGCACTTTTTAATGACACTTGTTTGTCACATTTCCATAACATTTTAAAAGGCAGGCAAAAGCAAACCTCTTTGGATAGATTTTTATTCAAAAGTCCTGCAAGTGCCGAAAGTGCAGCCAAAAAGGCAAAAACAGGTGACGATTAAATAAAAAATACATAATGTTAAGCTAGGTTAAGTTTAAAGTTAAGAAAGTGCATTATTTTTACAATTAAGTTTTTGTGGCTTCATTTTAAGTAAAGAAAGTGCAGTTTTAGTTTTGTTTAAAGTAAAGAAAATGCAGTTTTAGTTTACATTTAGTGTTAGGAAAGTGCAGTTTTAGTTTACGTGTTTACAGTGCCTGCATCCTTTCCTCCCTCCCTCCTCCTCCACCATTCACCTCCGTTAGCTGCACTTGTCTGTCTCCAAGGTAAGAATACAGTACTAAATAACACTTTTTTCTTTTATTTCATATATTTTGTTATGCATTGGTAAAGTATACATGTGTGTTTCTTAATTAAAAACGTCTTTTTTCATAATTTAGGATGGTTTGGGGATGTTTCACAGGGCTGGAATTAATTAAATCTATTTCAGTTATTTTAAATAAGAAAAACTTGTTTGATATATGAGTTAAATGACTTACGAGCTCGTTTATAGAACGAATTAAACTCGTATCTCAAGGTACCACTGTATTTGAATTTTACCTTCAGCTAAGATACTTGTCTCACCTGACCAGGCGGTGGTACAGTGGATAGAGCATTGGACTGGGATGCAGAGGACCCAGGTTCAAAACCCTGAGGTTGCTGGCTTGAGCATGGGCTCACCAGCTTGAGCGCAGGGGTCACTGTCTTGAGTGTGGAATCATGGACATGACCCCATGGTCGCTGGCATGAACCCAAAGGTCGCTGGCTTGAGCAAGGGGTCACTGGCTCAGCTGTAGCCTCCCAGTCAAGGAATGTATGAGAAAGTAATCAACAAACAACTAAAGTGCTGCAACAAAGAATTGATACTTCTCATTTCTACCCGTTCCTGTCTGTCTCTCCCTATCTGTCCCTCACTCTGACCCTCTCTCTGCCTCTGTCAAAAAAAAAAAAAAGGATACTTGTTTCATTTATTAAGCTTTGATTATACAAACAAAAATACAAACCTAGAATTTCAGTGTTTCTATTGGAGGAAGCAGTGGCATTATGACTATGTATATATGTGCCCTTGAGTTCTTAAAGTAAATGAGATTTAGATGACAATATTTGTGTTTATTGAAGCAATTTACTTACACATCAAATATTTCAACATTCCTGAATCTATTCTACAATTATTATTCCATGGTTCTGATAGTTTCATATAGGGCCGACTGTTAAACACTTTATCCATTTATTTCTAGCCTGTGGGAACTGAGAATAGCTGTAACATTTATATACATATATATATAAACTGTGGTAATAATGAATTATATTTTTACCATTTTGTAATTTTTGTTAAGTCAGATATTTTGAATATTTGCATATGGCATCATTTCTACTGAAGCCAACTATATTTCCTTTCAAAATTAGTTATGACAATGTCAGTGCTTAAGACATTTTCAAAATTATCATTATTTGCTTACTCATTTCATTTCATTTCTTTTCTTTCGTAATTGTCTATAAAATGTGACAGGCTGCCTTTTCAGCTCTTTTCATTTAAATGTTCATGAACTCATGTAGGAAAATTAAAGTGTCCTTAATATAAGGAAGTCAGTTTATTAAGTAGAACATGCTATTTTATTTATGATATTCTAAAAAAGTGGGAAAACCCATTAAAATTTGCCATTTGTCTACCATGACCTTAAGGCAGTGGTTCTTAACCTTTTTTGAGGTACCAACCCATCAGTTTCATATGTGCATTCACCGAACCTTTCTTTAGTGGTAAATAAAATGTGATTTTTTTTCCAAATTCAAGACATAGGTATATGTTTTTTTACTGGTGCACAAAATGAGCCATGCATGAACATCACCTTGCTCAAAAAACAAAACCAACAAAGTGCATGGACTCACAACAAATTACGGTATTACTTTATTCTGGCCTCCACAGCAGAGGCTTCTCCGAACTTCTGAGACCGACTCATCGAACCCCTAGGGTTTGATAGAACCCAGGATAAGAACCACTGTCTTAAGGGAAGACCGTGTTTTCTGTCCAACTGGAGTTACTTAGACCCTAAATGAATTCAGTCTCTTCATCCAAATTTGTCTCATGACTTAATATTTTGCCTTCTTAACAATAAATTGGAACAAATAGCAGAAGAGATGATTTTTATTAAAATAATTTCATGAAAATAATTAAGCATAATTTAGAAAGGAAAGAAAGTGATCTCTGTTACTTAAAAGGCTGAGGTTGCTTTAGTATGATTGCAGTATGTAGTCTGAGCCACTGAGTTTAAATTGAGAGAACATTCATCAGAAAGTCTACATTCAGCATGTTCAGACATTTCTATTAATTATGTTTAACCCTATTAACTACCTAAATGACAAAACAAAACAAAACAAAAACTCCCTGAGCTTACATGAAGCCTAGAAAAATGAGACTTGTTCTCCACAGAAGTTCTTTTGAATGCATTGGTAGTTTAAAACGTTTATAAAAAAATTGAAAATAATTAGGTCTGCATAAAGAAAGTCATTGTCATAATAAAAACTTGACTGGAAACTAAGGCAATAGCTGTGCATTATATAGCTACTTAACACACTTTTATTTGGTTAGTTGACTTATCAAATTAATTACAGAGGTAATAAAGTTGACTTTAAAATTTCATATTACATATGCCTTAAAGTCTTTCTTAAAAGCCCATTATGGTAACCGGACCAGATGGTGGCGCAGTGGATAGAGAGTTGGCCTGGGATGTGGAGGATCCAGGTTCGAGACCTTGAGGTCACTGGCTTGAATGTGGGATTGCCAGCTTGAGTGTGGGATCATAGATATGACCCCATGGTTGCTGGCTTGAGCTCAAAGGTCACTGGCTTGAGCCCAATGTTACTGGCTTGAGCAAGGGGTCAATGGCTCAGCTGTAGCCCCCAACCCCGTGGTCAAGGCACATATGAGAAAGTAGTCAATGAACAACTAAGGTGCCACAATGAAGAATTGATGTTTCTCATCTCTCTCTCTTTGTCCCTCTCTCTCTCTTTCACAAAAAAAAAAAAAAAAAAAAAAAAAAAAGAAAGAGAAAGAAAGAAAAAGGCCATTATGGTATATAATATACTTATTGAAAGGAAAGATATTAAGTAGGCAACTTACCCTTTAAAGTAGGTATTGTCTGACTGGTGAAAACAAAAAGCAAAATTCTGTGGCCTAGCAATCCACAGGTCTGGAGAGATTACTGAGTGGGAGACAATTCCAATTTTAAAGAGGGCTAAGAACAATTCATATTAGCTCTCAATTTAAACTCAGTTGCTCAGACTACATACTGTAATCATACTAAAGCAACCTCAGCCTTTAAGCAACAGAGATCACTTTCTTTCCTTTCCAAATTATGCTTAATTATTTTCATGAAATTATTTTAACAAAAATCATTAACAAGTATATTTAGCAAATAAATTCTCTGACACACTGAGTGGCCACCATACTAAAGGCGCTGAAGGGGACAGAGTTCTCTGTAGCATGAGCCCTGGTGCTGTCTGATGAAAACAATGGACGACTTGGAACAACACCTTTTGTCATACATTCTTTGATGAAAATGGGCTGCAGAAGAGATGGAGGAACTGAGAACACTGGGATGTGACAGCCAACAGAGCAATCTGGGGTCACCACAGGTCAAATGTCAGCGTGTGCATAGGCCCGTGTGGTGCTGTTTTAAAAGCAATCGAGTAGTAGGCCCAAGGTAATGGGATACAGCCCATAGCAAATTGACTAGGCTCACAAGGAGTAATAGGGAAGAAGTTCAGATAATAATACAGACAAAATTATAAGGTGACATAATTGTCATTTTGGGACCTCTCATGATATTACTGATCCAGGTAAAAATTATCACCTAAAATAATCAGGTGAATGGTTGATGGGGAACATGAAAAAACACTTTTCTCAGTATCCTGGCTTGCAAGAGAGAAAAATAACTTCACAAGGAAACAGCCAGTTTGTCATTCCCTTGGTCTGATTAATCTCCAGAACACCCATGACTGATCAAACAGAAAATAACTTTTCTGAGGTGATGCCATGTAGTATCCAACATTACATATTAGGCATGCTCATGCAAAAATTAGTTCTAATTTCTGGTTGGTAGAAACCAGACAAAGAGAGAGTTGAGAAAATGCTCATTGTAAAACTCTGGGCAGGATATGGACATGATTTCACCTTTGCATTTGCAAAACTTAGACCAACGAGGCTTTGAAGCCATCCACATTACAGAATAACTTAAGCTGAAGTGAAGAGTTTCTTGAGGACCTATTTTAGCTCAACTTCCTCATTTCACAGATAAAAAACGTTAAGTCCAAAAGCCACCTGAGACAGGAAGAACCAATCAGCGTTATACTCCACATTCGAAATCTAGGGCTCTTTGCATGGCCGCACATTCTTCTCCACGGTTGTGACGGGACCTCACTGTTTAGTATGTTCCCCAACACTACAGATGTTGCAGAGAAGTGTGGAGGGTAATTTAAATGATGATACAGAAGAAATTAAGAATCCAACTCGGTCCTGGGCTAGATGAACATCTTTAAGGTCTCCTCTGAGAGTATGTGGCTTTGTGAGTAATTCACAGCTAATCTAGCAGATTTTAGAAGAGTAATTTAGCAATCCAACCTCATTTGCCCTCTTGTCTTTGAGTGTCATTTTTGCATATGGAATAATTTTAAGAAAAGCCCAACTGCCACGAACAAGTTCATAAAACAGTGAATTTTTTAGCTTCCTAGAAACAGAGGAAGAAGGAAGGCATTACTGTTGACTGTTTTTCATTATCTTCAGATAATATTCACATCGAAAAATGCACTTTCATTCTGCTGTCAAATTCAACTATGTAATCATTTCATATGCACTTCTTTTCTGAAGGAAAGTAAATACCACATTTAAAATATTTGGATCAATCTATATAACATAGCAGCTACATATTCTGCTTACATGAAAGATTTTTTATAAACTGTAAATTGCAACACAGAGATTAGGAATTATTGCATCCACTTCTACAATGCCTTTCATTATTGTGTTGTACTAAAGCAGTGGTTTTTAACCTTTTTTGAGGTACCGAACACACCAGTTTTATATGCACATTCACTGAACACTTCTTTAGTGATAAATAAAATACGATATTTTTTTCCAAATTCAAGACATAGGTGTATGTTTTTTTACTGGTGCACAAAATGAGCCGTGCATGAACATCACCTTGCTCAAAGAACAAAACCAACAAAGTGCATGAACTCACAACAAATTATGGTATTACTTTATTCTGACCTCCGCGGCAGAGGCTTCTCCGAACCCCCAAGACCGACTCATCGAACCCCTAGGGTTCGACAGAACCCAGGTTAAGAACCACTGTACTAAAGCATGCTGAGTAGCTTGAGTTTCCAAATGGAGTGAAAACAAAGAAAGTCCTGAAGTCAACATTTTTCTCATCAGGTTAATGAGAATTGGTAGCAAAGATGGGCCGTGTGTAAAAATACAATAATGGTTTTAACAGATTAGGTCATGAGTTTCCTCATGAGATTATTATAGCCATTTAAAGCAAACTGTTGTTGAACATGGGCCTTTAAACCCTGCTGGTAAATCAATAGCCTAACAATTTTATTTTCTGTCTTTCATTCCAAGTGTATTGGAAATCTGTCCTCAAGAAATGACTCTTAGAGAGGTGGTTCTTACACCCACAGAGTAGAGGAGGGTGGTATTGATCTGTGTTTTAAGAAAACAATAGTTTCCTAAAAACTTTGGATAGAATGCCTACATTCCATTTCCTGCACTCAATAAAATGGAATAAAAAAAAGATTAAAAAAATGCTAACCCCAACCACGGGGACAAAAACCTTATTTTCTCTATTAACTATCTATATTTTCTTCTTATTTTTGTTGTAACTAATATTTTTCTAATAGGTGAAATGCTAATAATCAATTAAACCATTTTTTTCCCTAAGGAAAACAACCAAGACAGAAAAAATAAAAAGGCAAAAGCAAAGCAAATTTAAAAATAAAAAGAAGAACCAAGAAAACAGATATTTGTAGTCAGAGACTAACTAGCTTTTTTACTTTACTCGTCTTTATAAACCCAAGACAAGAATGTCCCACACTCAGAGCAAAGGACAATATTGAACTGTTAAATCTTCTGAATTGTCGCTCTTACTTTGCCACTTATTTAAAATAAAAATACTAACATCTTATTTATTTTTATTTTCAAAATCCTCCTAATAATAAGTATAACTATATAATTTCTACTTAATAGCTACCTGTTAAGTGTCAAGAACATGTTCTTTATTCCATTTAATCCTCACTACTACTCCATGACCTAGACATTACTATCCCCTCTTCACAGATGAGGAATGAGATTTTGCTTTTGAAGGTCTCCAAGTTCACATAGCCAGGAAGTGGAAAACAGATTTGATTGACTCAAAAGTTACATTCTTTTCTCTTAACTGTTCTCATCATCTTATTTCCCTTAGAAACTAGATGAGAGGTAGTGAACAAACAAACGGGCTAGAGTCTTACTCTATTTTAACTCTTAAGTGTCAATATTGTTTACTTTGGGTTTTAAGTTCTTGGAGGTCTATAGATGAGTTTCTTACATTAGATCTGAAATACAACTAGGAATCTTACTGAATACGTTATGCAGAATTTAAAACAAACTAACAAGCCAACCAACAAACAATCTCCTCCAAATCTTTGAGTCATTTATACTATAAAAATATATTCCTATTACAGTAATGCTAGTTTAATATCACACTCTGGACTTTTAGAGGTGAATCCTAATTCATGTTCAGCAAAAGAAATTGTAAAATATTGTTTAAATGAAAAACGTCTCTAACTTTTTTACTTTCCCACTCACATATGCTGTCTGAGAGGGACACCTCCCTTGCAAGGTGCCTTCTATCATGACTGCCAGTGTAGGAGAAAGTTGGGGAGCAGGCTGCAGGGGAGTGGGGACCCACAGAGGTTCTGAACTCACTCTTAAGGGCTAAGGCCACCTTTCCCTCTCACTGGCACAACATTCTGCCGCATACAATTAGTTTGAGGACAAATAAGATCACCATAAAGCATCAGGACAAAGTCTGGCACGTGATCTATACTTGTTGACAATAAATATTCAAATTCTCTCAAAATACAAGTATCTCCTAATTTTTCTCTCTTATAAACTTGAGTTTTCAAAACCTGTATTTTCTTGTGGGTGCAGCTAAACCATATAAGCACCATCCACTCTTTGCAGTGATTGAGGCAGCCGTTATATAGGGAGCTTTGGTCACGAACTCAGAAGCCCTTATTGCATGATAGACAAAAAAACATGTTCTCTTTCTGATCCTTGTATTTCCACCTTCCAGTGTTGTTATGAAAAAGAAAAAGGGAGGTAAAGTTAAAATATTTATCATCGAGTCAGCAAGTAATAGATGCTCAACAAATAGCAGTTGGTTCTCCCCATCTGAAGTATCCATTTCTGGAGTCAGAAGTACAGTTTGGATTTCTCCCTATCCCTCTGAGGCTCATCAATGTGCACACCCTTGGTGTCTGCCTACCAGTTGGATATTCCCAGACTGCATGAGCAGAATGTATTTCCAACTTAAATTGACCGTGTGGCCAAAGAGCTGAATATGTGAATTTATTTGATTGTTTTCTTACTAAAATGTCTGAAATGCACTTCTGCATCTTATAACTTCCAGGACGCTATTTTCTTTGTTAATAATGTCCAAACAAATACAATGTTCAAAATAAATGGAAGAGAAACACAGTGGGAAATGAAATTTACCAGGTGGAAGATCAAAAAGAATTAAGTGCCAAAGCTCTAGCCCACATGTCTGTAAAATTGATCTGATTTAATAAGTTTAATGCAAATAGAGTCGTATTGTTTGGGATGTGTGTGTACACATACACATCTTTAACTGTGTGAGCACATCTTGTGGTTTTTCATTTAGAGTTTCTCATGAATAAATAAATATAAATAGGTTGTTTTCACTTTTAAAGATTAGCTTTTATCTGACATTGAAAACGGAGCATATACTATCATATGGACAAACAGACTTTGAAAAATGTGGTCAGTTGGGGCCTGCCCAAAGACAGCTCAGGACTGCCATGTTCCTTCTGGTAAAATAAGTACTTTGTCTCTTGTCTCATCTTCTAAATTAAACCTGTTTGTTTTTTACCCTTCCTCTAAATCATTTTGTAACAACTGCCACTCGACTTCAAGCACAGAGCTGTAGTAATCACACAAATTTTTCACTCTGTGGCTTTGCTAGGTGATTTGGTACAAAATGTCAGTCAGCTCTCCTTCTTAATCCAGTTCATCTTTCTGAATTTAACTGTGGTGTCCAGCAAACTTTCCTTTATCCTTTATTTCTATACAGGACTGGCACAATGCTTGTTCTTTGTACCCTTAAATTCCTCTACATAATATCAAAATTGTAACTTTCTTGTCTGTGTTAGTCACTACACTGTGTAAACCTTGTTTATTCCTGAATCCAATCCCGTACCACAGTGCCCAGTGCATAGTGCATGCTCAAGAGACATCTGTTGAACTAAACTGAATCTATTCTTGGTCTTCTTTATGAGTCTTTCTAACTAGATTCCAAAGTGACCTCCAGTTTACCACTTGTCTGAGAAGAATATTTCTTCATGCACGACTTACCTGAAGGAGGCATTGATAGGTACTATTGTGAAAGCAAATTCTGATTTATGTAGCAGTGGTGGGTTTCCAGCTTCTTACTCTGTTATCCAGGAGAGTGATACATACTCAACTGTGAATGTTGTAACATGCAATTTGCAACGGGATGAGGTCAGAGATGTGAGCCCTGTATGCATGTGATAAGTTTCACTTTGTGTTTTTGGTTTTCTGCTTTGCATGATAAAAGTAATGATTATTTTTTTTCTGTCTCACATAAGGGACCTGGACACTTTCCCTGAGCAATCAGACAAATAAAAGATGGTTTTTGAATTGATTACAGCTCATCCTCTCTGAGAGAGTTGTTATTTATGCAACGGTCCCAATTATCAAATTGACAACTCTGCAGGATAAAGGCAGACATAGCAGATGATTTGAAGAACTTTGATTAGGTAATAATGTATAAATTGTGATTAAGAGGAAAGAGAAGAATGCCAGCAAAGGTAAAAATAAAACTCTTAGTTAATAGAAGTCCAATATTCAACAATATTTTATTCATTTGGGATAGCAGATGTCTTAAGGACATTTCTAGCTATCTTGTAGAACTAGAATAAGAAGATATATTAAAAGGCCTTTATTAGGAAATTGAAAAATCAGAAAACAATTTTACTTGTTCAAGTTCGTATAGATCTTATCTATCAAAAATGCCATGCATGGGGGGTGGGGTGGATACAGGGAGATGGAGGAGAGTATAGGGGGATAAATGGCGATAAACAAAGATTTGACTTGGGGTAGGATAAACACACAGTATGGTATGCAGGGATGTGTTGTAGAATTGGGCAGCTGAAACCTGTATAATTTTGTTAGTATCACCTCAATCAATTCACTTTAAAAAATTCCCTGTAAAAAAGAATTTACAATGCAACTAGTAATATTTTATCCATAAATTATATTCATGATTCAATGGCTCAAGATCTTTAAAAATATAGTATTCTTTCAAGAAAACAACTCATGGCCCTGGCCAGTGGCCCAGTGGATAGAGAGTCAGCCCGGCGTATGGACGTCCTAGGTTTGATTACCAATCAGAGCACATAGGAGAAGCAACCTCTGCTTCTCCCCACCCCTTCTTCCTCCCTTCCCCTCCAGCAGCCAGTGGCTCAATTGGTTTGAGCCTCGCCCTGGGCTCTGAGGATAGCTCTGTTGGAGTGCATCAGCCTCAGGTGCAAAAAATTTCTCAGTACTTGAGCATCAGCCCCAGATGGGGTTGCTGGGTGGATCCTGGTTGTGGCACATGCAGGAGTCTGCCTCACTAAAAAGAAACCTAAACAAATCATTAATTTCTGTGCGTTTTGGATAGGCAGTAGTGATTCTATTTAAAGTAGAGGAAACTAAGCAAAAGAAATACTACCTTTTTCTGACACAGGAATACTAGTAAGCCAATAGGAGAATAAACCTATATTACATTTTTACTATTCATGTCTCTGAGACTCATTTCTCTAACATATTTATTTAAAATTACACTCAGCACAAATAATAGAGCAAAATAGAATACATTTTTTGGTTGACCATAATCTTCAGATAAACCAATACTTGCATTCATTTTGGGCAATGGCTATCTGTCCAAGACAAAAAACTAACTAACTAACTAACTAACTAACTAACTAACTAATAAACAAAAACAAGAAAAACAAAAGCTAGAAAAAATATTCTACAAATCCCTATATTGCAAATAATTTTACAGAGATTTGCTGTATAATAAGCAGTACTCAGTAGAAAAGGGTAGAGTTAAAAACAAGACAACAGGCCCAAAATGGAGTTGCTTATGCTAAGCCCCACATCACCAAACCAATATTTAACTTAATTAAGGTTCTGGCTATCCCAGAAATGGAATCTTAAACCAGTCAATCAGGAGTCACCTATTAGCACTAGTTAGGTCAACTGCCTAATAGACCCTTCTTGTCCCCTAAAGAAAAGTGACCTTGCAATAACCAACATGCTTTTTTGTACTGTGTAAGTCCCATGTTCCTGTACCCTTCTGCTTATAAAAGTCTTTCATCTGTACTGCTCCTCAGAGCTCCTTTCTATCTATTAAAGTTGGCTGTTTCCTTATTCATGAATCATTGAATAAAGCCAATAAGATCTTGAATATTGACTCAGTTGAATTTTTTCTCTTTTTAAATAACAGTTTCTTTATTGCCTTTTTCCCACTAACAAAGAAATAGGTTTTATTTCATACCTTAGAATGAACACAGCCTTTTTTTTTTTTTTTATCAAAGGTCAACTCATTAAGCAGTTCTTGGATACCTATAATGTATTAAAATTTACATCAAAGTCCACATTGAACCTTCTAAGTAGTTAAAGTTGTATTATGTAGGGAAGTAATCTCTCTTTGCTCATCTCCCTGCCTCTGGATTTAATGAAGGGGAATCACCATGGCACAGCAGCAGGTGCCTCTCAGCCTCCTTGATGATTGACTCTTTTCTCCTTCAAATGTTTTTCTAGTGCAGCTTCTGCCAGGAAAATCAATGTAGGTTGTTTTTTCTCTTCTCAGAAATTCACTGTGCATTTTAATATATTGAAAACTGTGGTTTTTGTTTCCTTTTTAAATAGTATCTTATTGGTTTAGGTTCCAAGGTATTTAGAGTCAGATAATGTGTTCACTTGCTTACATTTGTCTAAGTGCTTCTCCCCTCCCCTTGTCCGGAACATTTTTAGCAGTTGGTCTAAGCCGATCTAAAGATTTAATACCATTATATATGCAATGTCCATGAAGTCTGAATTAATTTAAATAGAGAAGCTTTTTCTAATCCTCTTAGTTGTAAATGTTGAATGCTTATATTCTTCTTTTTCTTTTATTTTGTGAGAGGAGAGGAGACAGAGACAGACTCCCACATGCGCCTCAACTGGAATCCACCCGGAAGCCCACTAGGGGGGTGGTGCTCTGCCCATCTGGGGCCCTTGCTTTGTTGCAACCATCGTTTTTAAGCTCCTGAGGCAGAGGCCATGCAGCTATCTTCAGTGCCTGGGGCCAACTCACTGTAATTGGACCAAGGCTGCAGGAGGGGAGGAGAAGAGAGAGAGAGAGAGAGAGAGAGAGAGAGAGAGAAGCGAGAGGGAGAGGAAAAGCAGATGGTCACTTCTCCTGCGCGCCCTGACTGGAAATTGAACCTAGGACATCCATACTCCAGGCTGATGCTCTACCACTGAGCAAACCGGTCAGGGCTAATGCTTATATTCTTTAAAACTTTTTTTAAATTTCTTTTTATTTTATTCATTTTAGAGAGGAGACACAGAGTGAGAGAGAGAGAGAGAGAGAGAGAGAAAGAGAGAAAGAGAGAAAGGGGGGAGGAGCTGGAAGCATCAACTCCCATATGTGCCTTGACCAGACCAGTGCAGGGTTTTGAACTGGCGACCTCAGTGTTCCCAGGTCGACGCTTTTATCCACTGCGCCACCACAGGTCAGGCAACTTATATTCTTTAAAATGGACAAAAATTCACACTAGAAAAGATATTAGTATAGAAACAATGTAAAGGCAGAAAAAATGTGTTTATCTTAAACACACAGTTAAAAAGTAATTTCTAGTTATTCCTTGGGTGTAGTGCAAAATCATTCAGTATCCTTGCAGTTTTCTTCCTCAAAAGAATGTTCTAAGAACTATTAATTTCAAGAACTACCTCAAAATATAATCAAGATTTTAAAAAACCATATTCAAACTATTAGTATTCTTTCATCTTTATAGATGGTCTCTTGGTCCAGTCATTTCCTGAAGCAGTACATTGAGAAATATATTTACTGAGATTTCCTAAAGAGAGAAATAATTCAAGTAAAATTCTCATACACAATCTTCTGAAGTGTTCTGACAATTTTTAAAAAGATAAGTGATAAACACTTTTCTAGAAAGTCACTTAATCTATTTACCATTATTACATTACAGAGTTATAAGTTAATGAATCCCACAAAAGTTATTTATTAAGGGAGATTTTAGAGAATTTATCTATAACATCTCATTTTCCTGTGCACATAAGCAGGTAGACAAGATACAAGGCTGCCAGAGATGAAGATACTTTTAGGCTTACTGAAAGTTGTAAAGATGGTAGAGACCTCCTGTACAATTGCCCCGGGCTTCTCCTGATGGTACCATCTTACATAACCATTGGTGAAATAGTCAGAGACTTGCTTTAGACTTCCCACTAATGTTCTTTTTCTTTTTCAGGATTCAATCCAGACTCCTGCATTTATTTATTTAAATTATTTTTCAATTTATTTATTGATTTTTGAGAGAGGAACGAAAAGAGAGAGAGAGAGAGAGAGAGAGAGAGAGAGAGATAGAGAGAGAGAGAAACACTGATCTGTTTCTGTATGTGCCCTGACACAATCAAACCGGTAACCTCTGTGCTTCGGGATGATGCTCTAACCAACCAAGGCACAGAGAAGAACCCCACATTGCATTGTCTTCATGTCTTCTTTGTCTCCTCCACTCTGTCCCAGTTCCTCCATATTTATTTTATAAATCATGCGCTTCCCAATTTTGAAAAGCATTGCTTGGGTATTTTGTAATTGTCCCTCAATTTGGATCCGCCTGATACCTTTTCACTATTAGACTGAGGGAATAAGAGATCATGTGCTCCTCTTATTACATTATAACAAGGTGCGTGATATCAAAATATCTCATTACTAGTAACTATTGGAGTAATTTTCACAATGAAAATTTTTCTACTTTCATTCCTTCTATATTAATTATTCAGAATTCTCTATAAGGGTAAATTCTCTTATCTCTCATTTATTTATGCAAACATTAATTTTTTTTTTTTTACCACAGATGCTTATTTTATTATTTGGTTAATAATTCAATTACTATCATTATTTCATGATGCTCATTGTCCAGCTGTGGACATTGGGGGTTCTTTCAAGTCAGTCCTTTTGTTCCTTTTTTTTTGTTTTTTACAGGGACAGAGAGAGAGAGAGAGTCAGAGAGAGGGATAGATAGGGACAGACAGACAGGAATGGAGAGAGATGAGAAGCATCAATCATTAGTTTTTCATTGCCGTCGCAACACCCTAGTTGTTTATTGATCGCTTTCTCACGTGTGCCTTGACTGCGGGCCTTCAGCAGATCGAGCAACCCCTAGCTCGAGGCAGCGACCTTGGGTCCAAGCTGGTGAACTTTTTGCTCAAGCCAGATGGGCCCGCACTCAAGCTGGCGACCTCGGGGTCTCAAACCTGGGTCTTCTGCACCCCAGAGCGATGCTCCATCCACTGTGCCACCACCTGGTCAGGCCCTTTTGTTCTTTTGACATGTTTTCTCCATGTTTTGTTTTGATCATTTTCTTGCTTTATTTATTTTGTCTTTACTATCTTTCCTGTCAAGATGGTCCAGATTCAACTTGTATTTTCTGTAATACCCCTCCACCCCAGAATAAACCATGTATCCAAGTTATCTTGGTTCCTTATATTGTTTACCTTATTCAAAAGTTTGCCTTGATTTTTTGGTACCTTTTGCATTTCCATATAAATTTTGGAATTAACTTGTCAATTTTCACCAAAATAACCTTTTACGATTTTGCTTGGGATTATTTTGAATATATGGATCCATTTGGCATGTATTGGCTCATTACCATATTGTGTCTTATGATCCATGATAATGGTAAGACTCCATTTATTTAAATACTGTGTAATTTCTCTCACTAATGCTTAGATTTTCTGCAGTGATGTCTTGTGCACTTTTCTTACATTGTTTTATCGCATTTGACATTTTTATTGTCCAACTGTGGATATTGAGGGCTCTTTGTGCATTGTGTACTGCTAAATTTGCACTTTTTAATTTTCATTTACTAGTTAATGAAAATAGAATTGCTTTTTCTATGTTTCTTTTTTATTTAATGACCAGCTAAATTTGTTTCTTGTCATATTTTATCTCTAATTAAAAATTTTCACATTAAATGTCATATTGCCTATGTATAATGTTTTATTTTAGCATTTACAGTTCATATATATATATATATATATATATATATACACTTTTCTTATGGTACATATTAGAACCTTTTCAAGTGGCAGATATGAATATTTCACCATTCAGCATGCTGTAAGTTTTCAAGATACCTCTTCATCAGATAAAAGGAGTTCTCTTCTATGTCTAGTTTGTGGAATTTTATCCTTTATGTATTTTGCATCTATTGAGAAAACCATGATTTTTATTCTTTTGTTCTCTACACGTATTTAATGATACTGATTGGAACCTAACTATTAACACCGATATTGTATTCCTGGAATAAACACAACTTGGTTGTAATACATAATTTAGAAATAAATTCAGTTGCTAATATTCTATGTAGATATTGATATTTATGTTAATAAGAATTGCTGGCCAGGGATATATTTCTTTGTGATATTTTTATCAATTATTATAATAAAGATTTTGCTGGTCTCATAAAAATCATGCTGGAAAGTGTTCCACATTTTTATATTCTTTGGAACAGCTTTTGTAAGATTGGTGTTATTTTTCTTTCATTATTATTGAGTATACATTTCATATAATAAATGGCTCTTAAAGTGTACAATTGATAAATATCTATATATCATCTCTCTCTTTACTTACCTATCAATATCATAAAGTTATCAGCATAATCAAGGTAATTCATTGTCCCCAAAAGTTTTCTCGTGCTCTTTCATAATCCATTTCTCCATTCCGACACTCTATCTCCAGGCAAGCACTGCTCTAGTATATCACTGTAGATTAGCTGGTATTTACTAGAATTCTCATAACTATAATAACATAATCTTATTTTGTCTGCCTTGTTTTACTCAACAATTATTTTGAGATTCATCCACATCCTGTCAACACGTGGTATAAGAAGTCTTTTCAATTTTGGCCATTCCGGTGGGTATATATAGCGGTAGCAGTGGTTTTAACTTGATTTTTATTATAAATTTTTGATTAATTTAAAAATTGGCAGTCTAAAAATGTAATAGTAAATTTTACTCTTCATTTTGTACTGATTGTGGCTTTTGACAAATGCATACAGAACTCTGTATGACACCACAATCAAGATAGTACAATTTATTCACTTCCAAAATTTTCCCATGCTATATCTTTGCCATCAAGCACTCTTCTCATATACAATTTTTGGCTATTGCCAATCTGTTTTCTGTTCTTAATATTTTTCTTTTCCAAAATGTCATATAAATATAAAGTATGCGGTCTTTTGGTTCTGACTTTTTTTTTTTACTCAGCAAAAGGAATTTGTGATTTAACAAAATTGTTGTGCATAGGCTCTAGCTGGTTGTCTCAGTGGTAGAGTGTTGGCCTGGCATGTGTATGTTCTGGGTTTGATTCCTGGTCAGGGTGCACAGAAGCACCCATCTGCTTTGCCATCCCTTCCCCTCTCGCTTCTCTCTCTCCCTCTCTTCCCCTCCTGCAGCCATGGTTCAATTGGAGCAAGTTGGCCCTGGATGCTGAGGATGGCTCCCAGGCATCATCCTCAGGTGCTAAGAAGAGCTTGGTTGCTGAGCAATGAAGCAACCGAGATGGGCAGAGCATTGCCCCTTAGTGGGTTTTCTGGGTGGAACCAGTCAGGGTACTTGGAGTCTGTCTCTACCTCCTCTCCTCTCACTGAATTAAAAAGAAAAATTGTTGTGCATAGACATAGCTAATTTTTTGTGTTGGTGAATAATATTCCAATGTATGGATCTACATGATTTCTTTATCCATTTGGTGATTGAAAAACATTTAAATTGTTTCCAGGTTTGGGAAATTATAAATAAAATTCCCATAAATATTTGTGTACAGATTTCTATATGAATATATATTTTGTTTCTCTTGGATAAATACCTAAGGGTAGGATGGTTGGCTTATATAGTAAACATATGTTAACTTCCTAGGAAACTATAAAACTGTTTTCCCAAGTGACTGTGTCATTTTGTATTCCCACCAGCAGCAATATATGAGCATTCTGGTTGTTTTCATACAGTAGATAAATTCTAACTCCAAAAAGAAAATTAGCAATTTTCTTTTAATGAAGAAAATAAGCAATTTTACAGTAAAGTAATTCTTATTAAAGTCAAGATGCTTTTTTTATATCCCAGCCTCTTACTGTTAGGGCCCCTGAGGGGCTGGTCTCAGGTTTTTCCCTCATCACACTCACTCCCCAGATGAAATGGCTGTCTACCTTCCCACGCCTTTTCCTTTGTGGAACTGCCCTTCCCCAGGGCCACGTGTTGTGTTGGGGTGATCATTCAAAGTGCCCCAGTCCACCTGCCATAGGCGGAGAGGTGGCCCAAACTGGCCCCTGAAGGGAGTCATTTTGGGCATTGATATGGTTGCTGGATGTCTTTTTTCTTGGAAGACAAGAGCTGAATGTACTAGGTAAGCCTGGAACTGGCATCGAATCTGTGTAAATTACACCAAGACAGGAAAGAACAGCCAGTGGCGGGGGTAGAAAATGAGAGAAAGAGAGAGAGGAGAGAGGAGAAAGAGGAGAGAGAAACTGAAATCATCATGTAAAACATCAGGCAGCAGGTGTGTCAAAGGCTCAATCCCAGCTTTTTTTCAGTTTATGAGTCAAGAAATTGCCTTTTTGTTTAAGCTAGTTGTTTTGTCATTTCAGCCAAGGGCTAACTACTGTTCTGTGTTCTTATTCATTTACATGTCCTGAAAGCTTACACTACTCTATTCTCACTTTAGACTTTTCTTCAAACCCTATATTCATCTCCATTATACTGGAATTTCTTCTTGGCATGGATGGCCAGGGTCAAAGCCAAACCGTTGGTTTTCTCCTCAGATCTACTCCGGCCTCCTTCTTCAGCGTCTCGGTACGTTACCACCTCTTTTCAGCCTGTAAAGTCAGAAATGAAACTTACCATAATAACTTGGTTCCGTTCACCCTCCCCTACTGCCCACCAACCATCGGTCCCTTTAAACCCTGCCATTTTTACTCTCCAAATAGTACATGAACCCCTATACTTCTCTTTATCGTTACTGTCTAACATCAACTCACTGTATTGCGGTAGCTTTCTGACTGCCTCACAGCTTTCAGTTTGATCCCCTATAATCCAGCTTCTGCACAGCAACTGGAGTGACCCTTTCACGATATAAACTAGGTCACAAGTAGTCCATTTCTTGGAGCCCTCTAATTGCTTCTAATTGCACATAAACCCTGAATTCCTTTTTCTGGTTTAAAAGGCTTTTGCTAACTCTAAACTCATCTCTCCCCCAGGTTCCATGGTCGATTGGTTTAATAACTGAGAAGCTGTGATGCTAAACAAAATGAGATCACTATCATCATTGCCATTATTTCTGAAAGTAATGGCTATAATGGCATTAACATACCTATTAAGAGAAAAGATAGCTTTTAACAGTTGACTACCACATTTCTAGTGTTTTATCCAAATGTTCCTTTTCCCTAGGCCTTCCCCTTTTCAATTATTATTTAAAAACTTGTTCTTGTGTCATCCTCGTTTATCAGGCTTTGAGAAAATGGAGAACTCAGTGTTTGCTTTTATAAGGAGCCACAGAATCATGGCCACTTGGCTACTTTGGCTTAGGATAAGTGCTGGTTTGACATGCTCCAACTCCATCCAGCCACCCTCCTGATTTCACTCTCTGGAGATACCAAAATATAGCCCTGGAACAAATTTTCTTGACTGAGTGGGAGTGTCAGTCTCTTACAACACTCAAGGAACTGTTGCACAGATGTTTAAGATAGCAGAGTACATCTTCCCAGGAGACTCTTCTGGTTTGATGGCGGGCAGCAATGTGCTATAATTCACTATGTATCACTTCAACACTATGCATGGGCCACCGACGAAATTGTTCTTGCTTAGATGTAGAAAGACATATTAGTTTAAACATATATTGATGACAATATATATAAGGGGAATGTTTCTTGCTGTAGGATCAGATATGTTCCTGAAATTCTCCAGATGGTAAAACTTTATTCTTTCTTTAAACACAAGCAGGGGCCTCATTTGGTTAATTTCTTTGCAACAAGATCTAATTGAAACTCATTGGGACTTGCCTTCTATTATCAACTGTTGTAATGAATCATAACTAATTAGATCCAAATAGCTACATAGAAAAGTTGTCACCTGTGCTCACATGACTCTGCATATATTCTTGACTATAAGGATCAGTGATTTGTCCAACGTTGAAATATTGGCATCTGATTCTTGGAACTTTTTAAACAGTTGTGGTTGATCTTGCTTCCATAGAATAGTAACCCTGCAAGGTCCATTCTGCTGGTGATTATGCAACTAACCTTGTATTGATGCAACATTGCATTGTAATTTTGGTACAGCATAAAATTAGTCTATTCTCTTTGAAATAGCGTGTAGTTAACACTTCTAATCTTTTCATTAATTTTTGGACATTGCTATATTGATGAAAATGAAAAAGAATGTATGATAGGGAGAAAAAGACAAGAACATAAAAAATAAAAATCACATTTATTTAAACAAAAATATACACACAGTGTACAGTGAATATGGTTTCCACAGAACAATAAAACAAAATGATACTTCTCCAAATGCAAATATAAAATGATCTAACCTATCTGTGCCTCATTTCCTAGGAATATACATTATTGGTTCATCTAGAATATACAGTTAACATAAAAAAGCCAACATTTCAGATAAGTACCATAAGAATCTGAAAATTAGATGTTAGATTAAATAAAATCATGAAATATTTACATGATAAGTATATGTGTGCAAAGGATTGCACATGTGCAGAGAAATGGGTGTCACAGAGTTATAAACACATGGAGTTTGCCTTTTAAAAGTTTGAAAGTTCTTTGACAAGAAATTTAAAAATATTGATAGTGGTATAAAAGCATCCCAGGGCCCTGGCCAGTTGGCTCAGTGGTGGAGTGTCAGCCTAGCATTTGGATGTCCTGGGTTCGATTCCTGTTCAGGGCACACAGGAGAAGCCCCCATCTGCTTCTCCACCCCTCTCCCTCTCGCTTTTTTCTCTCCCTTTCTCTCTTTTCCTGTAGCCATGGCTCAAATGGAGTGAGTTGGCCCTGGGCATATAGGATGGCTCCATGGCTTCTGCCTCAGGCACTAAGAAGAGCTTGTTGCTGAGGAATAGAGCAATATCCCAGATGGGCAGAGCATCACCCCCTAGTGGGCTTGCTGGGTGGATCCCTGTTGGGGCACATGTGGGAGTCTGTCTCTTTGCCTCTCCTCCTTTCACTGAATAAAAAAAATAAAATAAAATAAAAGTGTCCCAGAACTATATAGCTAATACTGCAATCTTGATAATATTTGAGTCATCATTGCTTGCTAGTTAATAATACTGCATTGAGTCATCATTAAAGATGGACTGTTGAATTAAATCCTTTGGAAAAATTTAGATGATTTTAGGAAGACTGTGAATGTATTGATACTATGAGTGTGAAAATGCAACATCTTCAATAATTCTATTTACTAAAAGATAAGCAAGATATGGCTTATCAGGCAATGTCACTTGTATTAGGTCTTCTACCCCTTGACATTCCCTCTCTCTGGGTACTATACTTAATTGTGAGCCTTGTTTTCCTTTTATAATTTGAAATTTTAAACATTCATGTAATTTATAAAAATTCAAGCTCAGAAGAGCTGATTACATGTACCGTTTATTTGGTTATTATTACCTTATACATTTTTTCCTACTTCCTTGTCACTAATAGTCAGATATGTTTTGTTTCTTTGACATCACATATGCATTAGGCTTCCTCTTACATGCTTAGAAATAAAATTAAAAGAGTGCCTAATGTGTGCTATGACTCAGAAAGTAAAAAGCCAAATTTCCATGCCTTAACTCTATAATTGGTTGGCAATATTTTATCTAAAACATTAATTTTATTTCCCTGTTCTGAAAGACAGGGTTTTTTTTGCTATTGGTATCATCCATTTGGAAAGTTCTAACTTCAAACTGTCAAAGAAACAAAACATAAAATATGTAGAAACTTTCTTTATATAGCAATGGAACATAAATATGAGGGCAAAAAGCATTGGCTTTGCAGATTCCAGCTGGGCTAACTGAATGTGAAATCACACTAAAATTGTCAATCGATGAACAAATCTCAGCAAATCATTCTCTTCAGGAGTGCATAACTTAAAAAGCCTCCAGCTCTTAAGGATGACTTGGGTTCAATAAGTTTGCTTCCCTTTGTGACTGCTGATCACAGTTTATCTTGAGCCAGTTTCTTATATCTGAGTTAAGAGTTAATAGACTACCTACCAGATTATCCAAGGCTCCCTGTATATTGAATTTAATGACTGATACACCAGCCTGTTTGGGAATCAAACACTTAAAACATCTGCAATGACTTAGCACAGTGCCAGAGTTTTATTTGTGTAATCTAACAGTCTGGGTTTCAATGGAGCTGTATTTATTAGAATCTGGGCACAGTTCTATGCTACTGGGTTTTTCCCCCTGCTTTTAGCAAACGCTAAAATTATAAACTTAAAAATGGACACAGAAGCACATTTTCACTGACACTCTAATTAGTCTAACATTTCCCTGAATTTACTGAATTGTTTACACTCAAGTTGCATTGCCAAGACTACCCTTGCCAAGTATCATGGAGAGATACGTTTTTATTTTTTAATTATTTTTTATATTTTTAAATTGAATTGGGAGTGTGTCAGGATACGTTTTTAAACACATCTATGATGAAATAATTATAAATAAACAGTAAACATAAAATGTTAGTGATAGTCTGACCAGAGTCTTCAGAGAGGTTAAAAATGGAAACAAAATTGCAGCCACCTGAAGATGAGTGATTGTATTTAATCCCACTTTAGTAATTTTATACAGCTTCCGATTATGTATTTTGCAGAGAAAAAGGAATGGTGGCGTTCAGTTATATGCCAGTAAATATTTAATAACTGGATTTCTAGAAAGTAAAGGCCGTGAGTTGTAGCATCTGGATATTTCTGTGGGGTAAGTACTCTCACCGTGGTCAATTTCAAGCTACCATTGTGATGTCAGTGGATGGGGAGCCAGGAGGCACTCCATAATGTAGCATTTGACTGGACAGATAAAATGGACATAAACACTGTCAAGAGTAGAGATAAATTAGCTCTAGCCAGGTACCTTGGAAATCAAACCATCAGTCCATACAATTCTTTTATTTTCCATCTAGAGTCTTATTTTATGCAAATACCATGTTAGTTGAAGGAGAAAAGGGAATTATCTTCTGGGCAGATGCTAGCTTTTAAGATTTCACTGTTTTTCAAAGAAAAGGTGTTATTCTCATCTGTAAGCACTGGAGGTCAGAGACATGGCGTACTGCTCTAACCGGATTTGATCATCCTAGCACAATCTGTCAGCTGCTCAGAGGACTGTGCTGACTCACCGGATAAGTGGACTGACCAAAATAGTCACATCAAAGGATTGCTTTGGCAGGCTGTAGACACACACTCATGGCAATATTTACAAGAATAAAAGCAACCCCATGAAAAGGAAATGAATGGGTGCCCGTAAGTGCGGGGCTGCTTCAGATGAAGACTTCAAACGTTTGAGATCAGCTGCTCTGTGGAACACTCTGGGGCTCTCAATCTCCTGTCACTGGATCAAATATAGTCAGGATTACAACTTCCCTTGTTTGTAAATATGTTTTCTATAATACTCTGTCAGTAGCAAATACAGAACTGATGTCTACATTTGATGATATTAGAGGGAACTATTTTTTGAACAAATAAAATTTATCATGTTTGGAAATGTCATTTTCTTGGTTCATTTACTGGCTTGACATGGTCTCCTAAAATCAGCCTGCTGGTGTATGAATATGTAGCTATACAAGCATGACTGAGGCTGTGTCTGCCCAAGGTAGTTTTAAAACATTTTGTTTAACTTTGTCTCTCTTACTTTGAAAGCCTTAATCATTTAAGAAATAATGAAATGGTTTTCCAAAGATACTGGGAATACCTCTTAGGAAAGGGGCAATATCGTTGTTGATACGAAGCATAAATTTTCTTAATGAAATTCACTTTTACAAATATGTACAGGCCCTGGCGGTTTGGCTCAGTGGTAGAGCATTGGCCCAGTGTGTGGATGTCCTGGGTTTGATTCCTGGTCAGGGAACAAGGAGAAGTGACCACCTGCTTCTCTACTCTTCTCCTCCCCTTTCTCTCTCTCCCCCTTTCTTCCTCTCCCGCAGCTATGGCTTGATTGGTTTGAGTGCATCAACCTTGGGTGCTAAAGATGCCTCCATGGATCCTCTGTCTCAGGTGCTAAAAATAGCTCAGTTGTAAGCATGGCCCCAGATGGCCAAGCTGCCAGGTGGATCCTGGTCAGGACATATGCTGGAGTCTGTCTCTTTATCTTCCCTCCTCTCACTTGGAAAAGAAGAAAAAAAAATAGTATGTACAAATATAGGCTTTCTGTAGAGAAATGCAGATGACTATGTTAATAATAAACAAAAATAAACATGCATTTGTAGTACAGTAATCTCTACCCTTTGAGGTATCTATATTAGTACTTATTATTAAAGAAAAAAAATATTTGAAATGCCTCTCCAAAATAAAAACACCCTTATTATTGGCTTTCTAGTTGAGTATTTTTTCCACATATGAGTCAAGAGTTTTCATTTTTACAAATGCAAACAAAAGTTCTTGTTTATAAGAATATTTACAGGATGACAAACTACTCAGTCTCCTGGAACTCAGACTACCCCTTGATACACTGAAGGGGATTCATAGTTATTCAAAGAAACCTGTCTTATTCTTATCCAATCTTTTTACCTTAAATTCAGTGGGACACTGAAAATAACCACAAATCCTACCATTGCCAAAACAAATTTAAAAATTTAAAGATTATATATAATCACTGAAATGGAGATGTAAAAAAAAGAACACCAAGATAACTTTACCCATGGATAGATCCACTGCACACAACCTCTTTTTATTAAAAAGGCTGTAGGTAGCTTGGCAACTGCCTCACATATAATGCACAGTCATTAGCTAAAATAATAGATAGATAATTCTAGTATTAAAAGCACCAAAGGGCTATCTAACATTTGTATTAATTAAAAAAAAACACTCAAGAATTTAGAGATCTGTTTAGAATCCTTATTTCAACAAGTGTATTAGCAAGGGGCTATCAAATTAGCTATGGAAAGCCTTATAGCGTCACCCATTGAATGTGGTCATAGCGAAGAGACGTCTATGTATCAAACCTGGCATTTCCAAAGGAGATTTATGCTCTGGATGACAGGCTTCTCTCATGAGAAAGGAAAAACAACAAATTCTTCAAATTGGGAAAAGACAGATTTCATTTGTTCAGAGTGTTGTAATACAAGTTTTAGTAATGGCCACAAATGTGAATTTTAATTTAACTAACTAGCATTCTCCTGTAATTTTCATGCATATTTGGCATAGCAATTCGGAGAAGAAATAAGCCACAGGGGAGGAAGGTAAGAAGAGATTGTAATCACGGTTCTACAATTACATAGCTAAGTGACGGGCGGCATATCTTCCCCGGGCTTTGATTTACCATTTATGAAGGGGTTACACAAGATAATCTCTAAGGAAACTTCTCATTTAAAATTTTGGACCATTTGTGTTGTTATTTTACTAAGTAAGGACAAATTTGAAACTCAGGTTAACAAAAATAATTGTTTTGGCTCAACATTAGTTATGGTTGCATATATTTTAGAATTATTCACATATACTAACCTATGTGAAGCAATGCATGATTACACCATCTATCTATATTCTATAGCAGGATGACTGCTGGACAGGACACATCTCTAAGACATTTTATTGACTTTCATGAACTTGACCATATAAAGTTCAGGCTGATGGGGCTTTTCTCTTTGGACATCAGCAGGCTGACCATCTGTAGTTTTCTTGCAGTTTCTGTTCCTCACAGTGTTTTGCCTATGATCCTATTAAACTCCCTCCAGCGCCACTTTTACAACAGGGCCAGAGAACCCAAGTCAGAGCTTTGAAAAGACATCATGTTTATAAAAGGCATTTTTCCTGCTTTGCTTACACTGTTCAGCTACCTGTTTAGGAGGAACTGTCACATCTCGATTAGATGACAAAGTCTTTACAGACATACCTGTAAATTGTTCGGAAGTCGAGATCAAGAGTTATTTCAACTCACTAGAAAAATGGTTTTTAAGCCTCAGAAACAGGCTTTAACAGTCTGCATGAGAAAAGCTATGAAATAATATCCCGAAGTCCCTCACCTTTTCAAACTCTCTTAGCTTCATTTTGGAGGGAGAACACAGTTCTCTGAATCCCCCCTAGTCCGTGGTGGCATCGATTTCTCAGAATGCCTTTCATTAAAATGCCCCACAGATGAAAGTTACAGGTTCCAAGCTGACCTCAACCGGCAACAGTTAACACATAGAAGCTGAGAGCCAGAAAGGACAATCTAATGTCAGATTTTTAAAAATGGATTTCTTTCAGAGTCATAGGCCGATCACGGATTCCAGTCATGCCTAGATTTGGGCAAACATCCCTGATTGTCTCCCTCCATAAATTCACAATGAAAAAAAAAAGAAAGAAAGAAAAGGTAGAAATTATCCAAGTGAAGCAGACTTGTGTTCCTGTTTATTGACAGGGTGGTAAGCTTAGGTGTCGGCTTTTCCGTAAGTCCCCTCTGGAGGCCGGTAGTACTTGGGGAAAGCCATCAGCTGCAGCACGTTGAAAGCGTACTTTCTGCATCTGATGTTCTTCAGTACATTCTCTATGCGGCATCCTTCTCTGGGAAAGGGGAAAAAGTACAACTTCATGAAACGGAATAAATAAATATGCTTTATTTGTTCAATGCAGAGTTTCAGCAACAGTCCAAGTAAAAATAACAAAGATTCAACTCTACATTTTCTCTTTTTTTTTTCCCACAAATGATGATACATCTTACAAAATTAAGTCCTAGGCCAGGCCCAATTCCATTTATTGCCCTCGGAAAGAGATGGATTCAAGTCTCCTTGCCCGTAACAGATATTTAAGGTTGAATAAACTCTTTAAATATAATTTGCTCCACAATACAGCTTCACTTTAATCTCATAAATATATCTGCCTTCTTTTTTTTTGTTATAACTCTTTCACAAATTAATTTCTTTTAAAACACATTAAAATCTATATGTAGCCCTAAGGATACAGTTTCTAGGAATAAGGCATTTAATTTATTAAGTCTGGCCCTATAGATTTTTTAAAGGAAAGTTCAATCTCTATTTTCCTTCATTATTTTAGCTGTGCAACGATGAGAAAAATGGCTTCCGGAACAGCCTGGTCCAAGTGCCCGCTTTATAGAGGAAGAGCGCTTCCGCGCAGAGGGTACAAAAGTCACAGGCGCAGAAAACGGTGCATCAAGACACAAACAAGACCTTGTTAAAAAGAATAGAAAAGTACTCGGAAAGCCAAATCAACCCAAACAATAGTTACAAACAGGTTAATTTAATTACAAAACAGAAATAGCCATTCTCTCCATAATTTACTTGACAGAAAGGGGTTAATTGCAGCAAAGAGATAAAATTAACAGGTTGAGAAATCAAACAGAAGGTTCTATCGGCTGATGGCAACAATGATTTTATTTAGCACAGTGGAAATAAAGTCTGGAACCTCTCACATCCCTATGACTTGTCTCAGAGTCTCAGAGTGTTGTGCAAATTCAGTCTTAACTTCTTTAATAACTGGAATGGGAAGAGGATCGGGAGGTGCAGACCTTCAAGCTTTCAGGATTCTGTTCTTGGTCTTATTCCAAAGACAGTAATTTAAAAATTCTTCTTGAGCTAGTTAACAGTGGGAAACACTACTCCATGAACAGAAGAGCAAAGTAATTCACTTAATGCATAGTACTTCTTCCTCTAGATTTTAGGAAAGAACAAAGAAAACACTGACAATTCAAACATCTGTTTGTTTTAAATTTTCTAAATCTTAAAACGTAGAAATATTACAGCATTGTTCCCATAAAGTCCATTGTCATTTGTAGAAAAGGAAGGAACGCGACGTAAAACTTATTGGTATTTGGCTAACAATAACGCAAGACTTAAAATAAGCCACACAACTAGCAGGTGTGAGCTGACAAGCAGCAAGGCGACAGGATAGAAGTGTCGAGAAGTTGGCTTGTTATCAGATAGACAGCCTGTTTCAGGATCATCGGATTCGTTCAGTGCTCCCTGGGTTTGTCTGCTGTTAAACAGGGAGGGGGAGTTAGGGGAGAAAAGAAAATAGTATAGCATTCATAGGTAAAGAAACTCAGCCTTAAACATTCTGAAGCAGAATACATTATCTTATACAATAAAGCTGTTTCAGATGGAATTTCTATGCTAAACAGCCCCAAATACATCCTGTGTAATTTTTTTCTCACTAATAAATGTATTTCTTATCGACACACATTATTACAAAAGAAGATTTCTTTTGCTTTTGGTGCAAGAAAGAAGAGAGAGACACTTGGATGATATTCCCATGGGTTGAAACTACGTACCAGGAAAAATGAAATAAGCATAACAGCATCAATAAGCAAGACTCCATGAATATAACTAAAATCTGGATCAGTCCATAAAAAATTATCTGATAAACACATCTTTGGAAAATGAAATGAGAAACAATATGTAGCGAAGCAAAAGAATGTGTCTGACATATTTAAGCACAGCCTCAACTGGTATTGTACCTATGTAATGTATTTCACATTATAAAAATGGTTTATAGACATGGTTCAGTATTGAAAATGAATGAATTATCTGGCATGTCATCCTCACCAGCCATAAGATTAGTTTAACAAAACCCAAATCAGCGTGCCTCTTGTTCCTTTGGCTCATAAGTTACATTGTCTCTTGCTCATCTTACTTAAATACCTATCTCCTATGAACTCCCAAACCTAAAAGAGATTCATCTTTGCAGAGTGATACCTTGAACAATCAAAGATTCTAAATGTCCAGGTTGTGTGTTTTCTGTGTAAGTAAAAAGTGGTCATTTGTAACTGGGCTAAAAAGCAGCTACAATGATCACAAATCTAAAATATGCCATACTGATATATGTTGAAATTAAAAATTCCTTTCTATGGTATTATTCATCAGTATTCAGAGTACTCAGAATTTCAATAAGACTCAGTGGCAAAGGACTGTTTGATCTCCATCAGCTCCCCAGGGATTTTCTCAATCTTATGAAAAGTTCCACTCAAAAGTAACTTCTAAACAAGCCCATAGCTGCCAGGGCCCCCTTTTAACCAGCTGCAGACCCTGCCAACCTCCCAGACAGAATTTTTTATTATTTTTACAGAGACAGAGAGAGAGTCAGAGAGAGGGATAGATAGATAGGGACAGACAGACAGGAACGGAGAGAGATGAGAAACATCAATTATCAGTTTTTCGTTGCGACATCTTAGCTGTTCATTGATTGCTTTCTCACATGTGCCTTGACCGCGGGCCTTCAGCAGACCGAGCAACCCCTTGCTGAAGCCAGCAACCTTGGGTCCCAGCTGGTGAGCTTTTTTGCTCAAGCCAGATGGGCCCGCGCTCAGGCTGGCGACCTTGGAGTCTCGAACCTGGGTCCTTCCACATCCCAGTCCGACGCTCTATCCACTGCGCCACTGCCTGGTCAGGCCCAGACAGAAATTTTTGACCAGGTGTTGATCCCATCAGTGGCCACACTTGGAGAAACAGTAGTCATGACTGTTTCAAATAGTGACCTTAGGTTAAAACACCACATCGATCACGCTGTGTGCACGCTAGCGTTTCCCACATTTGGTCAGATGTGATGTGTATAGTCCAGTGGTTCTTAACCTGGGATCTATTGAACCCTAGGGGTTCGATGAGTCGGTCTCAGGGGTTCGGAGAAGCCTCTGCCGTGGAGGTAAAGACACACTTGTGTAAAGTCGTCATGACACGCCCCGCTTGGCCATCACTTGCTGCAGAGGATCACGTTACATTGCTTGGCCAACCAGTGCTGCGGGGAATTTAGTGCGCGCAGTAGTCAACGGCTATCGTAGTTGTACGTCATGTGGTTTCTTTCCTAATATTTTAATCCATACTAAATATGTCGAGCAAAAAAGAAAGTGGTCAGACAAATATGTACAACATAGATTCACATGTATCTTGGAACGGGATGGGAGTCAGTGTCCTATCTGCATGATATGTAATGCCAAGTTGAGCAACTCTAGTCTCGCACCGGCAAAACTAAATTTGGAAAAAAAAAATATTTATCACTAAAGAAGAGTTTGGTGAATGCGCATATGAAACTGGTGGGTTCGGTACCTCGAAAAAGGTTAAGAACCATTGGTATAGTCCATAAGAGTATGGCCCTGAAGTCAGACCACCTGGCCTCAAGCTTGGTTCACTCATCTGCTAGGTAAGTGGCCCAGGGAAAATTATAATTATTTAACACTTAAAGTCTCAATGTTCATATATATATATATATATATATATATATTTTAAACAGGGACAGAGAGAGTCAGAGAGAGGGATAGATAGGGACAGACAGACAGGAACTGAGAGAAGTGAGAAGCATCAATCATTAGTTTTTCATTGCTGATGCAACACCTTAGTTGTTCATTGATGGCTCTCTCACATGTGCCTTGACGGCGGGCCTTCAGTGGACTGAGCAACACCTTGCTGGAGCCAGCAACCTTGGGTCTATGCTGTCGAGCTTTTTGCTCAAGCCAGATGGGCCCGCGCTCAAGCTGGCAATATCAGGGTCTCGAACCTGGGTCTTCCGCATCCCAGTCCAACTGCCTGGTCTCAATGTTCCTATCTTAAAATAATGTTACTACTAATAATAATACCTACTTCATAGAGCTGCTATGAAGTGTGGTAAATCAACAGTTACAACATTCTTAGAAAGAGCCAGGCATTTAATGAGCATTCAATAAGGGTTAAGATTGTTTTATCATTTGCAGACCAAGAAATACACACACCTTGGTAGTGTAGCGAGAACCTTTCTTACTAGTAGAGAAATGTAGTCAAAGGAGGTTGCGAGTTACTGATCCACCCCACTGGGGTTCAGCTGTGGACGTGCAATGGGGGCGGGGTTGGAGGCACAGAGGGCCAATCAGAGCAGTTGATTATGTCTCTGCAAAAGAATCTGTTTGCATACCACCTCAGTGGCCACATCTGTAAAACAACATCTATCATCTATTTATTGTAGTTTATATACTAGATTCTGATAAAAAATTTAGGTTAAATATTAACCACAACCTATCAATATAGTACTGCAGAAATATTCTCCTTCCCAGAGGCTATATGTGAATAGGTTCTGGCCGAGGAGTCAATCATTGGCCGAAAGATCTTGTAACATTCCTTACTCCAAATACAGGTGAATAATTTAATGTCAGATAGCTCTTTTCCCTATAATTACCGAAGCCCATATAACATTTTCCAGTCTGCTAGTTGTAGAGGTGCCTTCCAAGCAAAAAGTACTAAGTTAAAAGGTTACCTTTTTTTTTTTTTCCAGAGGGGCAGTTTTATCATTGAATCAATTTGTTGTTTACTAGCTTTAATCTCTGGAGATTACAATAACACATTAAAAATGCCTCATGCATAATCATTCTATGCTTTAACTGGAATTGAAAGTAATGGCCCATGAGGCTGCCACAGAACGTACAGCCTGTGGCCCCTGGTGGTGCCCAGAGTGGACACCAGTGCTCTTGGGGCTGTCCCCTTGCTTCCTGCTAAGAATGACACAAACGGTCATTTCTTCATGAGTACAAATGAATTTTTAAGCAAGTGAGAACTGCAAAGGATGTGTTAAGTAATAATATTTGTAATTTCCTCACCAGGAGATGATGACCAACAATTAATTAGCTGTACCCTGAAAGGAACCCTGACAATCATGTCACTAGCTGCAGTCATCCCTGACTGGTAAGACCTCCATGGAAGCAAATCACAATGTTGCCTCCACTAAAAACGTGACACACAATGTTGCCTCCACTGAAAATGTGACACGATCAGATATTTAAGGGCAGTTACTGAATCTGCAGGAAAAAAAATGATTTTTTTTTTCTTCAAAGACTTGTCAAAATCAATCACTTAAAATAGAAACAAGTTAAAGGAAATGTCTCACTTTTAAACACATCACTGCCTACACGAGGAGACATTTCCTTAAATAAAACCCAATGTGCGTGACTTGATATTTGTTTATTCCCCTCTCTTCTGTCCATGAGGACTGCTGTACCCTAGATCACAAGTCTCCACTGTAGGTAGCCTCTCAAATCAATCTGACCTCTGCAAATAAAGGTTAGAATTCTCCTTTCTCCCCCTGCTGGGTAATTATTCATTAACAGTTTTGCTATTTGCTATTCTATTTCTTTAACCACTGAAGCTCTTCCAACTTCCCAAAGAAAAACCACCAATCAAAACTGAATAGACAGTGGAATACCACTCAGCCATAAGAAATATGAACTACCGCCATTTGCAACCCCATGGATGGATCTTGACGGTATCATGCCAGGTAAAATAAGTCAGGTCGAAAAAAACAAGATTCATATGATTTCACTCCTATGTGGGATATAAAACAGAAAGCTACCAATCAACAAAAACCTCACTGACATGGACAATAGAAGTGGTTACCAGAGGGGACAAAGGGTAGGGGAGGTTGAAGAGGGGAAAGGGGGTCAAATATATAGTGATGGAGGAGACTGGACTTCGGCTGTTGAGCACAGAATGTAATATACAGATGTGCATTATAGAATTAGACACCTAAAGCTTCTATAATCTTATTAACCAATGTCACCCCAATAAATTTAATTATAAAAACTGAATGGAAAAATTTGTGCTTCTAATTAAAAAGCTGATTTTGTCCTATGCTAACATGAGATCATTTCACATTTAATTACACCAAGTACGGACATACCATCTTGAAATTATGAGCCAAGGTTTTAGAATTAATATCTTCCAGAGCTTTATTGAACCCCACACTCATCTGATGAATCGATTTAAATAGAGCATCATTTTTGGGCCATGGACTGCTGACTTGTGTCAGTTTTTAAACTGGCAGATTTGTTTAAAAGTAAATATAACTCTGGTATCAGTAAGAGCTTTGAGAGTGGTACAGAGATATTATAATTATAGATTCTCAGATGCAAAAGTGACTTAAAATTTTTTTTTCACATTGACTTACACATTTTACAGATGAGAAACTAAATTGCAAGTCCTATCTATGCCTCTACAACAGCAAGGTGCAAGGAAAGGGTGCTGAGAAGGTAGTTTCCCTGGTTCACAGTCTGCTTATATCATAGTCTGGTAAGATAAAGGGAGAAGGACTTCTTGTTTTCAGTCCAGATCAATGTCCATAAAATTTAACAACTGAAAATACTCTTACATGACAAATTATCTACCATATCTTTCCAAAATTTTGATTTATAATTAGATTATTAAAAGTAGATTTCCAGAACTTGTTAAAACTTATGCCAACTCTTTAAAGATAGAAGAAATTTTAATAAAAGCATATCAAGTGTGGGATAATTTCTAGTGACCTTGAAGCAAGATGAGCTTTTGTGGCCACCGGACCACCAGCCACTTTTAATGTGCTTTCTTTATTCCAACTGGATTTCAGAATCTGATTAAAAACATACTGTGTCAACCACAGAAAAAGCCCCTACATGAAGAAATTACTTGAAAGACATAAGACTATGTCACATAACTGAGTGTTTGTAATAATCCTGTACAAGTTTGCTATATATAACAGCAGTATTAAGCAAAATGTGCTCTCAGATGAAGTGTGAGTCCTCCCATGGGACTTGGCATGCATTTCTAGACCTGTCATGTTAAGGGGAGGGCTACTGTGCACTAGGGGATACCAGAGCATGGTAACGGGAAGATGGTAGTGGATTTGGGAACCTAGCATACCAGGAAAGACTGAGACAATGACAATGAGAAGAATTCCATTGGCTTGGAGAGAGGAAATTTTACGGTTGGATGGTTGTTGATTTCAACAGTCAAAGGTTCTGCTGTTTAAAGTCTGGGCTACCTTGAAAGACAATGGAAGTGTTTGAAGTAAAGAAAAAGATCTCCCACCCTGGCTGGTTCACTCAGTGGTAGAGCGTCAACCTGGTGTGTGAAAGTCCCAGATTTGATTCCCAGCCAGGGCACATAGGAGAGGTGCCCATCTATCTCTCCATTCTTCCCCTTCTCTTTTCTTTCTCTCTCTCTTCTCCTTCCACAGCCAAGGCTCCACTGGAGCAAAGTTGCCCTGGGCGCTGAGGATGGCTGCTTGGCCTCTGCCTTAGGCGCTAGAATGGCTCCGGTTGCAACAGAGCATCACGCCCTGGTGGGTATGCCAGGTGCATCCCAGTCGGGTGCATGTGGGAGCCTGTCTCTCTGCCTCCACACTTCTCACTTAAGAAAAAGACAAAAGAGATCTCTCTTCACCACAGACTATCATGTGATAGTTAACCTTATAGATATTAGTGTATTCACTCCTTACAAAAGGTCAGATGGGTTGGTGTTATTATCTCCACAGGCTCGAAAGGGTGTCAAAACAGACCCATATAGCAGATAAGAAATTTTTATCCTCGTCTGTCTAACGAAAAAACCATATATTCCTTTCGCTTTACAATTGGGATCCTTTAAGCACAGGCTTCTCACCATGTCTCTGAAACTGCCAGGTGTGATTTACTGCCGTTTGTTAGATTAGATTAAGTGACCTCTAAAATCACTTTTATCTCTACCTTCCTGTGGTCCTTTGATGCTATTACAACATAACTGCTGTACCTGGGGATGCATATTTTTTTTCTACCAACAGAATAGGTGACATTTCAGGAAGAAATAGTTGGGGTAGCATGCTAAAATCAAAGAATACGAAGCGTGTTGGCACTGTGGTTCCTCCCTCAGGCTGTCCTTGCTCAGGCTTATCTATGCCCACATTCTGGTTTCTGAATCAAGAGAAAAGAAGTGGACCCATTTAACTGTCTCAATGTACTTCCTCCTGGGTGTCACTTTTTATACTCTTCTGCCCATGTCACTCTTTTAGTTTTACAAAATACCCGAAAAATGGAAATAGCTCCTTGTCAGAAAAAGCAGGGCTCCAGGAATGATACTTTCAATAGCATCTAAGCACTGCTTTGCGGAGGAAGAAAGAACATGGGCCCAGAAAGAAACAACTCAGGAAAAGACAGGAAGGTGACTTGGTAACAAATCAAGATGTGTTTTACAAAATTTAAAAAAGAAAAGGAGAGGGAAAGAGACGTGATGAGATGGAAGGTAATTGCTTCCATCAGATCATTATCAAAGAAATGACTCCAGGTTTGATCTCTGAATTTTAGAAAGGAGAATATCTGGAGGCAGTCCAGAAAGAACTATAAAAAATGATCAAAGAACTGAAGGAGGAAAAAAGCTTGCGAGGAAGTCTTTAAGGTGAATTTTGTTTGGATAAAGGAAGGCGGCTATGCAATGTGATTGCTGCATTTAACTGTAGGGCAGACAGTGGAAAAATAATTTCTGAGCTATTATTTTGTGTTTTGCTCTCATCTGTTAGGCTGCAGTATAAAGCACATGCCCCAATGGTGTTCACAGTGCTGAAAACCAGAGCGGTTGGAACTCCATAGACGCGCCGTTCTTGAACGTTACGATGGAGAAAATGTGAGGTGTCCATAGAAGGGGGTTATGTGGGAGCCAGGATCTCTGAGTGCTGAGAGGGGGGTAAAAAGGAAGCAAGGGAGAGGGAGAGAGAGAAGCAATCACTGGGGAGAAGACAAAGGGACAAAGGCTGAGGCCAGAAGGGTGAAGAAGCCGTATGGATAGTTCTGCGCAGTGCCTGGTGGGGATGGGGTGGGTCCAGGGCAGGAGGCAGAGCTTGAGGATGCATCCCGGGGGCGGGTCCCGAATCGCCTGTCAGCTCCGCCCAGCATTCCCTTGTTTTGAGCTTGGCTGGGATGCAATGAAAGGAAGGGGCTTACAGGTACCATAATGAAAAAGAAATGGACACACCAGGGGCTGATGACTGGTGCAGATAAACCTTCTAGAAGTTACCATGCAAGATAAGGCCTGTGGCAAGAAGTAAGCAATAGAGATCGCCTTTCCATCCTCCCGGCTGGCGGGGAGCTGAAGCTGGAAGTAAGCTGGCTTCAAGAAATGAAAACAAAACGAGACGAAAACCAAGAACATCACACCTTCCATCTCATCAACCAATCAGACCACTGCTCACCCTCTCTACTGCTGCAACCTGACTAGGCAGGTAAACAGGCCGATTCTATGAAGAAATAAACAGATGTAGATATGGACCTATCACCCATTTGCTATTTCCCATAAAATGTAACTAGCCTTTCTTTGTACTGGGGCACCAACAAGATGACTTCATTTTAACTGCTTCAAAGTAGCAGTCAGAGAGAAAAAGGCCGAGTCAAGGAAACCTTTTGGGCCCTGGCTGGGTAGTTCAGTAGATTCGAGTGTCATCCACAGATGGGTGAGCCAGGACGGCAACAGGAACGGAATAAGCTAGAGACGGAGACCACCACATGGGGAGACTATTATGATAATCAAGGCGAAAAGTGACGAAGGACTGAACGTGGTTGGAGTGAAGGGGAAGGTGAGGAAGTCACAGATTCTGGAATAGTGGGAATCTAAAAAATAGAGTATATGTTAAGTTTAGATAGGAGAAGATCAGGGAGAGGAAAAAAGTAAAACATATATATATATATATAAAGGTGCTTGGCTTTTAGGGGAAAATGCATCCTGTGAAGTATGCTATCTTGGATGCAAGACTTGAATGAAATATGTATAATAAAAGATAGATGCAGAAAGACCCCATATCATGGTTCTATACCCTAAATTTGGAAGTTTCCTGCGAGAGGTGAGCTAATTAGATGAAGCCATCGTTTAGGGAGTAGACTGACTTCGAGCAGAGAGGAGGGCTGAAGGCAAACCTCTGGGGGAATGGCTGCAGGGGCGAGGCCAGCAAGGAAGGAAGCAAGCACAGGCAGTGACAAAAAACAGTCACCATTTCAAAGATAGAGGGTGTTAACTGAAGTGACAAAAACTGCAGCAGGAGGAAGGAGGTTGCAAAGTAAATAAATGTCACTGGATTAGATTATGTGACTTGCAACCTTTGACCCTCAGCAGAATTTTAGAAATAGAAATTAGTTTACAAGCACCTGATGAATGAGGGGTGGTACCTGGGAGGCAGCATCTAGCTCTGTTTCTGCTTCGGGGCCCAGAGGCTGGACAGGGAGAGCAAGAAGGAAGGTAGCTGAGCCTCCCAGAGGCACCCGGACTGATGAAACTGTTTCAGGATGTCAGGAGAGCACGTCCGGAGGTACAGAGGAAAGAAACGGGGAAGATTCAAGAATACGGGACAGTTGGCCATTTTCTTTTTCAGGGAAAAGAGTAGCTATTTACGGGTTGAAGGCTAGCTCTAAAACAGGGAGCTTTTACTGTTTATCAACAAGTCCTTACTAGGTGGGAATCCACTCACCTCAAAGCACTGCCCCCCCTTGACTCATCAGAATAAGGAATGGAAAGATAAAGGTATTTAGGGGCTGCAGTGGGGAGGGGGAGGGAATATGGGAAAATACAGCAATGAGAAGTTTTGCATTTTGTGACACAATCACAACCTTTTGCAACATGTTCTCGGTGGCTTAGTAAGACAATAAAGCCAAGATTGAATTTCTGATCACCTAACTGTTAGGTAGAACAAAAGTAGCTCTATTTTGCCCTTCCTAACTCCCATGTTCACTAGGACTGTGCTGGTCACAGTGATCCCAATCGAATACTAGAGGAATGGACATGACTGAGAGACCTAAAGGTAGTAAACACCATTCTGGTGTTCCTGGAACCAACTAACCACAGGCTGACACCTGGATTCCAAGGAGCAGACGAAGTTTTACTGGTTTCCTAGCAACACAGGTCAGCAAGAACTTTCCAACCTTACAGAGCCTCCAGACTCCCTCCTATTGAGGATGACACAATTTTTGGCCTCAGCCCATATGCACCCAGATGTGTTAATAAAATCCATTGTTTTATATCCCTTGGCCTGTGATTCCTCTCGGTGAACCTAACACTAACCATTAATGTCACAAAAAAATGAGAACATCTTTTCGTTGCTGCTAGCATGATTAGAGCTTTGTACATAATTTTGAATTCCAATGCCATGTACATCCCAAGAGTTTATGCTTTATATACAAATTTCAAACAGCGTATATTTCTCCTGAATGGATTCCTTTTTCATATGGTTGTTTGAATTGAAACCTTCCAATGAACATATAAACATAAACACTACTAATTTGAAGCACTTTATCAACACAAATGACTATGCTAGAATTCATGGTTCCGCTTTCTTTTTAATTTCTAATATAGTTAATGACCTTAATTATCTGACACTAGATTTTGTGTCTAATGCACTATTCCTGATCATGGTCATTGGAAAAGCCTTACAACTGGTTTCCTAGAAGTAACTACTTGGGGAGAATAAAGGATTCTAAGGGATGCCCAGCTGTTTTCTACTGGCCACATGGATTCTGTTATTTATCTGTTTAATGCTAAGTAATTCCTTTGTACAACATTGGTTCTGTCCTAATATCAGTTGTAATCAATTGACTATAGATCCTGATTAATTTCTCTTTTCAGTCTGTACCTGTCAGCCTTTCTAAGGATACAAACTGCAACTCTATAAAAATAATAATTCCCAAGATACCTGTGATAAAGTGAGTTGGGGGAAATTCTAGGTTAAAAATTCAAATAGAAATTTTCATTTATGTATTAATTCAAGAAATATTTTTACCTACTTTGTGCCTTGAATAGTTCAAAATGATGTTAGTCTAAGAGTAATAAGGAAGAAGGGTAATGATATTAGAAAAGTTGATTGGTCCTAAAATGACAGAGGTCCCCAGATTTTAAGCTAAAGTATTTTAGCATTCCTCTCTATATAGTGGGTAGTGGAATGGTCCCTGTTGAACTTTAGGAAAAACACTTTGGAAGGAATGTATAAAGTAGATTGGAAGGTAAGATACAAGAGAAAAGAGAACAATTAAGAGACTATAACAAGCCCTGGTCAGATAGCTCAGTTGGTTAGAGCATTGTCCTAGAGCACAGAGGTTGCTGGTTTGATTCCCAGTTAGGGCACATACAAGAATAGCTCGATGTTCCTGTCTGTTTCTCTCTCTCTCCCTTCCTTTCTTGATGAAAACCAATAAATTAAAAAAAAAAAGAGGAGACCAGATATAAAGTAATAAAAGTCTGGAATAAAGCAAACAAAGCAGAAATGAATGAAAGACCCTATATAAAATATGGGAAGCAGGAGTGATTGACATCTTGGAGAAAATGGTAGCAATTATAAATTGTGATGCTCAGGAAAGAATAGTTTATCTTAAATGCATTCTTTCCTCTCTGTCCCCTTTTGTCACTACACTGATGCTGATAATCTGACTGAGTCTAACAGAGCCATCATTTCTGACACTTGCAACAATTTTCTGCAATAATTCTTGAAATGGCTGTGCTGTTTGTCAAACAGATGGCTATCAGGGTACACGTAAAATATCACTCAGAGCCAACTGCGGTAATTGCTTAGAGTTAACTTTTTTAATTAAAATAAAAAAAAATGTGTCAGTAGTTTTATTCTAGTAGAACCAGAGATTTCTAAGGGCACCATGGCTTCTTCTCCCATCCCCTTGTTTTGTGCTTTGTTGCACATCAGTCAGAAATCATTATGTGTATCGACTCTCTTCTGTTCGATTTAGTACTACATAAAGACACAGAGTGAACTCAGAAAAAAGAGTATGTTCTACTTTTCTCTTGTTTTGGCTACTTCTGAATGGCTGAATGCCTTTCTCCAACTCAGATTGTTGGAGCTAGAAGGGAACCCTAGAGATCGCCCAGACCAAACTCTTCATTTTTCAGATGAGAAAGCTGAGGAGGGCCAGGATTTCATTAGGAGCACAGCGGTACAGAGCTGGGCTTGTGTGCTGAACAATTAGATTAATGAGAGTCTTCCGCTCCTACACAATGAAACAATTTCCTCTCACCCCATCCCTCACAGAGAGGACAGAGTCACTTTCTCACTCGGGATTCTGTCTCCTCATTAAACACGGTGAGGGTAATTCTTGTGAGAAAATGCTCTTGGGGATTTCAGAGAGAGCGAGCTGGGGACCACACAGACATGACTCATTACAATCTCTTTGTTCCTCAGCAGTCCCTCTGGCTTTTGGTTCCTTTTTCTAGAAAATTAGGATGTGAAATTGGCCTTTCTGAACTTGCCACTGTGGCTTCTGCTGCTGCTGCTCCAACTTACAAACCACAGATAATTCTAGGAAGGAGAAATATTAATGGATGGGCTCCTATAACACTCATTCATAAAGTATTGTCTGGGCTCATAGAAAGTTCATGATGAAAGTTACCATTTATTGAATACTGATGATCTGTTTTAGTTACTCTCATATATTGATTGCTATATTGATTGTGGAAATTCCAAGGCACCACCTAACGTAGGAGAATACGCACATGTACTATAAACGTCACGTGCTTTTATCATTTTAACCAGCAATCACATACCTGAGACCACACCTGAACAGACACCTCCAACAATGCAAAATGCCCGGCGATTCATTTCAGCCGTATGTGTAATTGTAAACTACTGGCAACTCCACTAAGGTACCCAGATCCTGGTCATTCGTTGATTTTACAGCTGCAGAGATCACTTCACCCTGTGATCTCTGCCTTTCACTCCACATCTGTGAGGTGGGGACAAAGACCCATTCTGCAACTGGGAAAACTCAGAGGTACTAGGTGGAAACTCCAAGCTAATCCCGGTAATAAAAGATGAAGACAGAATTTGAATCGGGTTACTTCTGAGTTCTAAGTCTGTGCTCTTAACAACTGGGCTATTATTTCTTTTTCTACATTCTGCATTATGAAAGAAACTGTGTAGATGCGGCGCCTGCAAACATGGCCTTACGGTCTACCCAGGACAGCTCGACATTCCCGGAATACTTAGAAAATAATGGGTAGCATCACCGTAAATGAAACGAAGGTTTTGAATCTAAAGAGTTCTCAGTGTGACTTAGGCTTAGAGTGCTCGCACAGCCCAGTTTACCCCAGTTGATGCCTACTGCCACAGCAGGACTTAGTAGGAGGGCACCTAGGTAAAAAGGTACAATATTATAAAGGTAAGAAAAAGAAAGAAGGCAGAGGCTGGAATGTGTGGCTTTGCCCTATGTGTGACATGTTTGCTCTGGGACTGTGTAGGGGCTGCTGCTATTTGTGTGACAGGGTAACTGAAACATAGAAGGTATTATAGGACAGAGATGAGGAGGGCTGAAACAACACCACGAGCTCTCATGCTTCTACAGGATATATTGGATTTCAGAAAAATGAGTTTGACAATACTCCACAGGGTAGGTTGAAGCAGAGAGGTTGGAACCAAAAAAGCCAGTGAGAACAATGCTGAAGTAATCAAGGCGTAAGGCAAATAACAAGGTGGCAGGGACCACTTGTTCAAGGCAAAGGGCACACCGAGGGGAAGAAGTGGCAGAATTTGTTGACAGACAAGAAATTGAGACATGCATCATTGTTTACGATGACACCGGCCCTGCCTGTTAGATGCCATGGACATGGGCAGTGAGAGGACAATCAAAGTTGGCTTAATGCACTAATGGAGCTTTGGAACTAAGTGATGGGAGCCAAAAAGTTCTATACCTGTTAAAAAAAAGTGATAGGAGAATTGCATCATACAGCACAGAAAGAACAGGCGGATTCAACGGCCGTCGCATGCCATTTAACTTCAGCCAAAGCGGTATTATGTCACAGTAAACAAATTATGCTAACTCAATTTTTGTTGGTTTTGCTCTGTGTAATTTGTACATATGGTTTGGCTTTATAGTTATATAGGAGCTAGAGGCATAAGGAGTTTATGCTCTGTTTTACGTTTGGGCATATGTAGGTGACATCATACTAAAAATATGTTTATGTCAGAAAGGAAGGTATGCAATGATTATTTCTCCTAAAGAGGTCAACACGTGACACAAGTTTGAGAAACAGTAATCTATACAAATAAGATTGCTTTTACATCCCTGGCTTTGACAAGGAGGTAGTTACTGGTGATGTGTAATGTAACAGTTTATGTGAACCGATATATTGGAAATCAAATTGCAAAGTGATTGGAAGAAAATGTGGAATGAAAGACTAACAGCAGCAGTTGAGATCACATTGAGAAGGATATATTGTGTATGACAAACTATGGTGGAAGAACATAGAATGAAGAAATGCAAGTAATTAAACTAATTATATAGGCCTTGATTGATGTTCATTACTTCGCACAATAGCTACACTTGCCTAAAATATGAACTTGTGGTTATGTGGTGGACATTAAATATATGTAGTTCTTTTTAGAAAGGTGAATACATCAATAGGTAGAAATTTATTTTCTGGCCAGATTAATAAATGCCAATTTTCAAGAACATTAAAAGACAAAGTATTAAGAAGAAATATTGAAGACAATTCAGATGTCATTTCTAATTGTCCAAAACAATAGATCAATGAACAAATGGCCCATGAATTGCATCCATTGATTTAAGGAGTTGATTTTTGATTTTTAGTCGGGTGGTGGTGTTGAGCTACAAAACTTCATGGCTCTCATATTTACTTTCATTCCTCTTCTTAAATTAAAACAAGTAATTCATTGAAAATCAGCTGTCAAGAGTTGGTATGGGGATCATGAAGAACTGACTTTGTATAAATACGATTCCAAAGTTAATTTGCTAGTGATCTAAAACATTCTTATGTAGATACATGAAGCTAAAAGGGATTGGGGTGTTACCCATTTGTTTCAAAGAATTATATTCTAATGGGTTTTAATTTAGTAGGAGAGGAATTAGCTGTCACATTACCTTAAAATACTTGCCATTGAAAAAAGATTGATAACAATTCAACAGTTGATTAAAAACCAAAATACAAAGAGATTCTCTATTTTTATGTAGCATGGTGCTTATGAACAAGAGAGCAAAAATCCTAGGTTTGAATCTGGATTTGCCTCTTGCTGGTTGTGTTACTTGGACAAGCTACATCATTTTGTTAAACTTTTCCTATTCTGTCATTTTTAAAATGGGGATAATATAGTATTGCTATACATAAGTTGAAATAAAAGTTAAGTACAAACACACAAATAAGCATGTACCCATATAGTATGTTTAGCATCTCTGGCATATATTAAGTACTCAGAAAATGGTAACTATAATTAGTAGTGTCATTACAAATGTCATTACATTTATTTAATAAATAAATGACACAGAAATAATCTACAAGATCTCTGTACTAATGGCTGATGAATTTTGAAAAACATACAATGTAACATACAATTATTTTTATAAAAGTCATAGTCCATAGTAATGCTTTCAAGAAAGGAGTATTTAGCTATCATTTCTAATAATGCTTTGATTTTATGATTTTATGACTTATGATTTATCTTAGTGTAGCTGAAATAATCATTTAACTCTGATAATGACTTTCTATAAGACTCTCAAAATTATTAATATATCTGGAATTTTTGTTTAAATATTTACACTGAATAATTATAAGTATTTAATTTTATAATTGAGATAATGATTCTTAGGTTGGATGCAGACTGAATTATTAAAATGTTTAATGATTTCTAAAGAGAAATGATGTTGCTCTTTTATTATTAAACTAGCTTATTTATTCCCTAGATATTACTTAAAATTTATTTTTCCAGAAATTGCTACCTGATTACTCAAGCATAACCCTTGTTCTTCTGTTAATAAACTAGAGCAATTGCACAAAGGTATAAATTAAAACAAATACATAGGTTTCTTTCTCTTCTCTCTACTGCTCTATAAACAGGCACACATTTCTAAAATAGCATTATTTCTCTGAACAATTCTAGTGAAAAATACATTGACTACTTTCTTTTTTTTTAATTGAATTATACTGGGTAATACTGGTTAACACAATTACACAGGTTTCAGGTGCCCACTTCTACAACACATCTGTGTACACCCTATTGTGACTCACCCCTTACCCCCAGTCAAGTCTTTGTCCATCACCATTCTTTTGAACACAAAGCCTTTATTTTATCTACTGGCCCAAACTGACAATGCTTAAATCCCCTAGTTTCCTAGGCCACAATTTCCCAGTGCGGTCCCATGAAGTGTTGATGGATATGCAGAGCTGGGTCAACAAAATCCAGTTTCTTTATCGTGGAATTTTCTTTTAGGAGCTGGCAACATGCAATTTCTTGTACCCGGGTGGTGACTTCTTGGGTATTCACTTTATAATTGTTTGTTGAAATGTACATTTGTGTTTTACTCACTGTATTAATATGAATACCCTCACATTAGGCATTGAGATATTCTGACGGAATCTGGTGAGAAACGGTAATGTTTAGTCTAAAGCAGACAGCACGCGGATGCTGACATTCTGTGTAATTAACAGAAAGGACATCCATAAGTTGCTGGACACTAGTGATACTGGTGTATCACAGCGCTGGCATTTTGTAAGGAAAAATGAAAGATCTTGTCTCCTTCGCCCCAAAGCAGCCACTGCATCTTTACATAAAGAAAAGCTGAGAGTGTAACATAGTGGTGGCCCAGCTTCTCAAAAAACAGATAGGCTTGAGTGTTTATTTCAGAATTGAGCTGCGGGTCTCAATTTCTCTCCAGGGTGTCACAGTTATCTCTTGATAACCTAGATCTAGAAAGTTGAGGGTGGACAGTGAGTTACTAATCGCCAACCTCTCTACTGGAGAGCAAGAACATGAAATAAGAACCCAAATTCAGGTCTTTCTCTGACTGATTTTTACCAGCAACCATTCTCTCATTCCTGTGAGGCATTACTTATTCCTATTTGAATGCTAGCCTAAAAAATGTATAAGTAGGCACGATCATTTATTCATGTTCATGGAATATAATTTTGTATTTTAATAATAAAATACTTAATGATGCCTCAGATAAAATGAATGTGTCTCCTAAAAGCTTAAATGGTTTTAGGGAATTGTGTAGATGCTGGGGAGATCTGTTCTTTTTCTGAGAAATAGTTTATAATTCTAATCAACCTATCACTTAATGTATTTAGTTATATATTGTTATCCATTATCAATCTTTTTCTTCCTGTATTTTCTCCAGATAACATTGCTAACCTTTTATGCCATTAATTTAGAAACTTCTTATGGAAATATTCTATAGGTTGTTTTTTAAAAATCCTCTGATCATCCTATATGCTGTTTTGTCAGCCTCTATTATGCATAAAGTAAAATACAACAAAACCTGGCTGACACCCCCGTGCTTAAGGTAATGATATGCTGATTCATAATACTGTTATTATTATTATTATTATTTAAATCTGCTTCTGTAGAGGTGAGCGCCTTCCAAGTAGCAGCTGGAAACAGCACTGCGCATCCCCATGCTTTTATGTGCTTATATGAGATAATCACCTCTGCAAGTTCAAGTTCATTACAGCCTCATTTTGAATTGTAGCTGGGAATTAAAGTTAAATTGAGACTGAGAAGATTTTTGTTATCCCTACTGGGCTGCTTAGAGAAAGATGGCTCACAATGATAGGGAGAGCGACTGCCTCAGGGTCTGAGAACACAATTTGAAATAGTTCACAACACACACAAACACACACACACACACACACACACACACACACACACAATCATCTAAAAATCAGGTAATTCTAAAGGTAGTCCAGGGAGTCCTTTTTCTCTCCCTTTTATTAGGAACTGACTTACTCGTGGGTGTCCGCTTGCCTGGATTAAGGATCTACAACATTTATTTTAATATTTTCATATCCATTACTAGTACTGATTATAGGAGGCTGGACAGTCACAAAGGATTCCTAACGCACACTTCAAAACTCCCGCAGACAGATAGGGGCATTGTTGGGCATCAAGAAGGTAATAACGATATGCATCAGGGTCACAGTCTTGATTACACACTGCCTGGAAATGGGAATTGTTGAAGGTCTCTATAATGTGGCGACTTATTCAGAATTATCTGTTCTACTGAGCTGGTAACGGATGCTGTCAATCAGCTAATTTAAACTGTAATTACTAGCTGAAGATTGCCTACTAAAGGTACTTTATGACATAAGAGTGACCGCGCGTGTGTGTGTGTGTGTGTGTGTGTGTGTGTGTGTGTAGTACCCCATTGATTAGCTTGAACCTTCTAGATTCTTGTTTGGCCTCATTAATTCAATAAATATTTTTGGTGAACCTACTCTGTGCATTTATAATTCCAAGGTCATAGGAACCATGACGCTAACTATTATGCATCCATTTTCCATAGCGTAGTGAATTAAAGTTGGTTTGATGGTTAAATAGACTGATCAATACTGACAATCACTGATTTCTAAGAAGCACTTCAAAAGAGTTGCAAACTCTGCATTCCTTTTTTTCATTTATAATGATTCACAGGACTCTGAAGTAAGATGACTCTGAACTTTTCATGCAGAAGAGGCCAGGATGTAGACAACCACCAACCCCAAATTCATAAAGTAAAGAAGGTCTTTGTCAAATAACAAAGTTATTTTCTCTCCTTTACCTGATTCTCACGTTTGCATTAAGATGAGATGAGATAATGTCCAGTAGATTCTTTTAAAAAGTACATCAAAGGAATTACCTTTTTGTTTGAGTTCACTCAAGAGACTTTGCTCTGTATACATCACATCGTGGGTCAACAGGACTTGTCAACATTAAGTTGTCATATTAAATAATACGTGCTGTTAATAGCAATTGTTCAATACTTTAAAAATCTAATTTTCTACAAAAATGTCTCCTTCTTACATAAAGTTTTGTTCTATGGAAGGTAATATGAACAAAAACAACTACAAAACAACCAGTATTTGAATAGTTTATAAGTTGGAAATGCTTTCTTTTATATGAATTTAAAAACTTAAACTACAAACACTACTACTGTAAGTAAATTTGACTTAAAAAAATTCAAGATGATAAATGTTAAATGGTGTCATTCTGTTCCAAAATATTAATCTCTGGAAGAGACTTTTATGACTGAATTAGATGCAATGGTTTAGGAAAGAGATGATGAGGTACTTGTAAAAATTTAATTCCATTACAGAAGTAAGAGGAAGGTGAAAAAATATTAGCAAGAAGGATATTTGATTCCTAGGACAACCCAAGTTCTCAGCCCTAGAATGAAGCTACTATTGGATGTTTTGGTTGGTAACAAAATTTCAAAGATAAGCGGAAGCAATTTAACCTAAAGATACACAAATGTTTTACAGGGAAATGGACAGCCTCACATGTTAAATTGGCAAATCTAAATATGCAAAGGGTTGGTAACATTAATATTTTATACCCATGGTTATAACAAGATACATTGATTAAGTCAGAAGTCTACTGCCCTCTAGTTGCCTCCAGAAATCTAAACAACGCTAGTGACAAGAAGAAATTAAGGAGACACCTCAACTTCAACCTGACTTTTGCAACTCTAATGCACCATCTGTCCTGTTATGGTTACGTGGGAACCCTGAAGCTTCTCATTGGAGAAATTTAACACACTGCCTTACCTGTCAATTACACAAATGAGCAAGAGGTAAAAAATGCTAAAAGAAGGCAAGTTTTTCTTCAAAATTTTATTATTCTCTGTTATGTCAGGTGCCAGTATTCAAAAATGACAAGCACCATGGAAATAACTGATTAGAGATGGGGACCTATGAATACAATAACAATCCTACAGTTAGGAAATACAGTACATTTCATAGCGATGTTTATAAGGATAAAAATATTCCATTTTGATTTGAGGACGTTAAAAATCAATTATTTTCTGTCTGCATTATTTTTTTGTCTGCATTATTTTTATCAGCTTATCTCATTCTAAAGTTACAGAAACATAATTCTATAATTAAATTCTTCATAGGTTTCCATTTGTACAATTTTATTATTCCTCCTCCCCAGTGTTGGTTAATCATTGAAGGCAAGAACTAAAACAAAGCTTCATTCAAGCAAGTAGCTGAATTTATCTATTTCCACTTACAGTCCAAAAAAGTAAAGTCTCAGAAGCTCTTCCATTTGTAGAAGACACTTTGACATATACACTCCCCAGTGTTGGAGTGTTTAATTTTAAAATTAAGAGGTCAGTCAGTACTGACATGAACATCAATAAAGACTCCTAGACCACCAGAAATAAATCTGTTTGGGCAATAGAGATTATGGAAATTCTTATATACATGGAGGCAAAGGACTGAGGCATAAAATTGGTAATACTCCATTTCCTTGAGCTACTGATGCTTAAAATTATATCAAAATTTGCTTTCTTATACTCTAAGACTTTCTGCAAATCCATTCTCTTTTTGTGCAGTGTTCTTTTTGCTTCTTAGTAAACATTGCAAGAATCCACTCTGCCTAAGATAGACTAACACTTAAATATAGACAGATATAATCAGTCCATTATTCAAATGCTCCCAACTCAAATGCTCCAAAGTGCGCACAAGAGGATCTCACCTTCCTGAGAGCACTTAGGGTTCTTTCTGGTACAAACGAGATGGCATTCGCCACATTCATCCCCACATTTCTATTTGTGTATGTCTTGTCTCTTACTAGACTGGAGTTATTTATGGCAAGGGATATATTTTCCCTACCTAATGTACCTTCTATGCACGAATTGTATATAAAAGTACCACTCCAGCCAAGGTCCCCCTAGAACCAAGCATTGCTCTCTGTGACAAGTACACTGCATTGGGATCATGTTCAAGCTAGTTAATAAATAAATGTGTTTGATTGAAATTGATTATGCTTTAGCCTTAGTAAATACAGAAGCTCATTAGCACAATACAGAGAATTGAAGTAATTTTTATTTATGTACTGACTTGAGATTTTAATCAGTTTGTACTATCAAAAAGACTATGAAAATGAGGATTAATTCTGATTTTATGGAGTCACTCAAATAAAAACAACCCTTCATTTTCACAAATGGTTTTTGGTAAACATCACTCTATCACTTTTTCAGGTCGTGATTTTTGTTCTTTTTCTTAGAGCATCATTGAGGAAGCTATTTTAGGTCCAATCTGTTCTCCAATCCACCAGCACACACATGTACAAGAAGCTATAGACACTCTCCAGTTTAATATTGTTTAAAGAATTCATATGCCACTCTTACCTAACAATTGTGAATGAGATACTCAAAAACAAGGGTGTTCGATTTTAGAAAACCAAATAAAAAAACTAAAAGGAAATTCTACTTGACAGAAGACATATTTTGAATATAACTAAAAAATTTTACTCCCATATTAAAACAAATGGCGAGGGTTCTTGGACAAAGTCAGTTTAGGATGATCTGCTGCAAGATGTCTGGCTGCAACACAGTTTTCCCTCATTCTTGGAAGAAAGGATGGAGGTTAATTTGGTTGAGTGGTAATTGTGTTTACAAGTGTTAAGAGGAGGTCAACTAAAACTTAAGCGAATGGGAACGATTGGGTTTTTGTTTGTATTGTACATATTTCCCTGATACACTGTCTCACCTGTCTCTCTCTAATGAAGCCAGTCATAAAGGGGGAAACTGCAGGCAGGTTAGAAATCACCTAGGAAACCAATGCCACTTTCTAGTTTTTCATGACATCATTGCTTCCTCATACATCATAACTCCATAAAATAATCTACTTTTAATAATTATTGTCAATATGTCTCAGTCTTAGGCCTCTAACAAAACATGCTGAAGTTTCTAGAGTAATCAATAGTTCTTTTGAAAAATTAAAAGGCATCAAAGTCTCTTGTGGGTGGAATATCGTATGTCCTTTCTGAACGTACCTGTCTCATAATAACACCAACTTAGAGGTCACCTTCTCTCTGTGGCCCTGACAGTGCCCACATTCACCCCACTACCCCCGGCAAGTTAACTGCACCCATACCTCAGTTTCCAAAATCACCTTATGTATAATATGATAAAAACTTAGTCCATCACTGTTAATTTGTGTGTGATTCTCTCCTGATAGGTTTGGAGCTTTCTAAGGAGAGGAATACATCATATTTATGTATGTATCTTTAGTAAGAGGCATGGTTCTTGGTAAATAATATGCACTCAAAAACTGCTGACTTCTTTGACATAAGAGAGTATTCAGAGCCATCTACTTCTTATAGTGAATGGCTTCTGCCACAGTGGATGAACAACCCAGAATAAATGAGGTCGTTTTTGTAGAAACATTTACTAGGGTTGTGATTAACCAAGATCAGCCTATGTAGACCCTATGTTGCAGGAAGAGCACAGAGGTAAGTCAACATCAAACTGTAAATTGTCTTTTGTGGTGGTAAGTAGACCCGTGAGGGAGACATGGCTTTACCCCTACCCCAGTGGCATAAATTAAGAGCTAGCTCAGAGCTCTGATATCTCACCTCACAGTGTGGGTCTTCATGAGGAAAAGGCAGATCCCAGGTAACTACGACTCATCACTGATTTCCTGTTCACTCTGACCGATGGTTCAGTGGGGAACTGGAGCAAGCCTGAACCAATCCAAATTGTCTATTTCACCAATTTTCAAATGTGGTCAAGACTTTGGGGTCTGGTTCAGCCTAAGAATCAACCACAGATTGGTTCCGAAGCAGCTACATGCTATGAACACATGACTAATTGCTGGCTTTATATTTTCTATGATTTATCAATATAGGTATTTCATCAGACTCAAAGAAACTGCCTTATAAAACATTTCTTTTAAATATTCATTTCTTTACTTATTTATATGTATGTTTGGTTGAAGAGCCCTTAAATTACCAGTCAATTGGATATCATTAGTAGAAATATGTTCTATCATAAAACTCAGCCCCGTTTCTTAAAGCACAGAAAATATATAATGTGTGCATCACACTTATTTAGGCCACCATACTTATCTCAGGGGTAAGGTTGACAAAATAAAAATATACACAGTTCTATTTCATTGCAAAATGTCAATTACTCCAGTAGAGCCCAGGAGAAACCTTGCTAGACAGCAGTATATACAACAAAGAATTACAGATTTCAATTTGCTATGCAGTGAGACAAAGTTCTTTTTATAAAGATCATGTAATTTATGGCTCACAAAGAGAGAAATATAGATCAAGAGAGGCAGTCTAGGCTCTTAGAAGCACGGATCTGGAGTCAGAGGGCCTCACACTACTTTCTCGTTCTGAGGTCCTGAGCAAGTCATATAATCCCTCTGTGGCTGCTTCCTCATTTAAAAAAATAATCCTTTGTATCAAAATAAGGTTTGCAGGAGATAATATTTATAAAGTGCTTAGAAAAATACCTGGCACATAGTAAACATTATGTAATGGAAGGGAGGGAGGGAGGGACACGCAGACCTTTGCCCGACTTTACTTTGTGTTCTGCCTATTACATTTAATTTAGAGCATGGTGTCCAATTTTGCTTGTAATTATATACAAAGGGCATTAAAAACAAAGAAAGCAGTGAGAGATAGTGTAACTATCTTTCTCAAGAGCAGGAGTTGTATCTATTTTCACATCTAAAAGGGATGAAAGCAATTAAGCAGAGCACAGCCACCACCTTCAAACACTAGCAGGCCGGCATAAGGACGAGACGCTGACTTGTTGATCCAGACCCACGAGTGCATTAATTACTACTGGAAGTAGCAGGGTGACAGATTTCAGCTTAACAGAAAGGTAAGTATAATGAAATGTATAGCTGTCCAACCATGGAATGGGTTGATACACAAGCTCCCTGCTATTGGACATGTGCAAGGAAAGGTTACCTGACAATCTGTCAGGGATATTGTATAAAGAATCCTTGCCTTGTTTGGCAGGGTCACTAGATAATCTCCTAAGGTCCTCTCTAAGTCCTGCAGCTTTAAAATACCATGAATATGAAAAGTCACAATTGCAGAGAAGTAGAAGTAGCTTGAAAACTGACTTACAAAAGAAATTAACAACCAGGCCTTGAAAAACAGCATTTTACTCTGTCCTAGAAGCTGTGGCCTTTCTCCTACCCACAGACAATAAGGAACACAGTCATCAGTCTGCCATATTTGGGGAAGTTGACACGTCAATGTACAGTTATTCTTTCCTCAGATTGTCTCATTTTAATGGGATAACACAAAGTTAGAATATTCTTTTTTAATGTTAAAATTAGTGGCTGAAAAAGTCATTTAAGAATAAGCGTTTCTCTCACAAGTCCTAATGATTGTGTCACCTGAATGAAAGTGAAATTCACAACAAGGTCAAATTAGAACTAAGCAAAAAAACACATTAAAATTATATACATATATATATATATAATTTTATATATAGACAAAATATATATAATTATACATAAAACATATATATAATTATGTGTGTGTGTGTTTGTTTGTTTAGTATCTATAACTTTGGCCTCCAAAGTAAAAGAATAATGTTACAAAGGTTCATCACAATTCACTTTTCAATTTTAGTTTCTTTATTTGGATTATAAATTTGGTCAAGTTGTCTAAGTCATTTTGTCAAAAAAAAAAAAAAAAGTGGCTTGAGATGATTTCTTCCAACACTGAGATCTAACCTTGCTCCAATAATTCTGTATAAATCTCACTGCAGCTCCGAGAAGAGTATATGCTCACAGCACAGTCATCTCAGATTCCAGAAGAGAATGTGTAACGGCCCCGGCACATCGGCTCTTTGTGACGGTCACATGAGATTCAAGGCACAAAAGCTTTGGTTGAAAACCCTTCCACAAAAACTAACCGAAGGACTGTTACAAACTCAAGAGCAATATCTAGATTTAGACAGAATTACTTTATTAGGCATGTCTTCATTAAAGTAAGACTCTGGTCAGGTCCTGGACCAGAAGTATCCAGTGTCCCCTCCAACACTGATTCCACAGGAAAACATATTTATAAACCTCAGGTATATATCCCGACAGAAGAGTGAAAAACAATGTTACCTACATTTGTTCAGATTCTTTGATAAAATTTTTGTCTTAAATTGAGATATTATGTTTTGCCTTTAGGAACCTTCATACCAAAGGAAGTATTATAGGCTACAAAATGGGAATGATGCAAAAGGTTTCTTTTATATGTGAATAAGAACTCTGCTTCGACAGTTGTTTTATTTTATTTTATTTTTGCAGGGGTATGGCAAGCACGTCAGATTGGGAAGCATTTTCCCTAGCGGAGAAATCAACATTCTATGGGGAGTGCAGACTACCTTCCTTATAGCAACTTTCTCTGTTGTCTTCTGGAGAAAATATTCAGTCTGGATGACTGTGCATGCAGAAGCTTTGTCTGTGCTGGGGCGAGAGAGCTCTGTATGCCAGGAAGATTCTCACCAGCTGCCCTGGGCAGGGCACCATGACAGTAGAGATGAAAGTTGGCACATGCCTTTACCTCGTCAAACCCCGTATTAATCAGAAAGCTGTTTTTTCTCTCCTACCCACCTCACACATAGGTCCAGCTTCTTTCAGGGTTCTTTTAGTTTTGCTATTTTTTTATTGAGAGTAACGGAATTAGGTAAAAAATTTGCTTTTATTACTAATCAATCTCCAGGAGGAAATTAATGGAATTCAACATTAGCATAAAATGTCCAGATACCATTTTAACATTTAGATGGAGGTAAGACTATTCAAAAGATAGTTACTAACTTTTACATCAAGCCTAAAATTTTAAAAATACACACACACAAATTTATTTTCATTACTAATTTTTTAGTATCCCAGAACTCTTGAAATACCAAATATTCTTTACATCCTCGAATCCATACCAAGATTGTTAGTGTATCCTATTTTGTTTCTCAGGAAATGTGGGCAAAGGTGGAAAATTAACACACACGTTCAATATAAAATTCTATAAGTCAGACTGTGAAGAAACATGACTTTCTTTTACTTTATGACAAGTAGAAGTGGAATATAGTTTTCATTTTCCTTTATGATCTGAAACCATAACCTTGGTAATAAAAAGTTTTAATTTATCAAAGAAATTTAAGAACTGCATTTTGAGGAGGTTATAACTGACAACTTAAATATCAAATCATATTATTTTTTAAAAATAGAAGCATTTAACTTCCAGATGAAGCTCCATGATTGAGAATCAATTTCCAGTCGTATACAGTATCTATAGTCTGTTCAGGAGCTACACAATTCATTAACAACTTAAAATTAAACTACACAGTGAATGTGTATAGTTAAGCCACAGAGGATAAGAAAATAAACCCAGCAAAGCTTGTTGCAGTTTGGGCTTCCCACAGGCTGCCAACCCATGGTGGGTCTTCACAGCTACCTCGGTTGCCTTTTGACCTTATGACCATGCAATTTTTAATCATACACACCTTGCATATATGTGGTGAGGTTTCCGTCTTATAGGGAAAATTATTCTTTATAGTGACTAGAGGTGGTAGGAGTTTTCAATAAATGCATCTCTTTCAAGAGCAGCTGCTATAAAAGCAGTTCAGCCGTGTGAAGAGGAAGGAATATCCCACCCTCATTTTCCGGCAAAAATAATATCTCTTGACAGCTCTAATACATCTTTTTCTCACTTTTGTTCTGGTCTTTCCAAGAGGAAAAAAGAAATCTCTATCACACAAATCATATAAAACTATCTGTGTTATACAAATTCTATCTTTGAATTTGTTATGAAATTAAATTATGAAACAGAAACTGAACAAAAGATGATATCCATTATATTTCTATTTTCTAGAACAAAAGATCAGTCAAGGTGATTTGGAAACACCGAGGCATAGAAATATATACCATTATTTTCTCAAATAGTTGAGAAGACGGGTATCATTAGAAAGTGTAAAAACATAAATTACGATGTTAAGAGATTAGATTATTTATCTGTATTTTGTAGAGATGATAAACCAGGATGATCTAGCTTGGTTCACTGAGTGCTAAGAGCAATCCAGGGAGGGTCTAGAGCTTAGGATACAGGATGCTTTACGTAATTGCATTTTCAGTATTTAAATCCTACCTTGTTTAAAAAAGAAGAATGTAAGGCAGTTTAAATGGATACCTAATTCAGTACAATATCAAGAATGAAAAATAAGAAACAGTAAATGCAAGGGTTATGTTATAAAACAGAACTGGAAAACTAGAAAGGAGGTATATATATATACCCATTAAAGAATACTGTAGATTTGAAGTAGATGGTTCCCTATAGTGGCCCTAAGCTTTTAAATAGTCTCTACAAAAGGGAAACTGCACCATTAACACACACACACACACACACACACACACACACTCAATCACACCCATCTCCCCCAGCCACTGCCCCCATTTATGAACATCTGCACTGGCATTGTTCTGAAGAATTATAAGCAAGCTAGTGTAAATGCTTTAGAAACAAATGCAAAGAATCACAAGGTAATGAAAATTGTGTGACAACATAGATAAACTTTGAAAATACGCTAAGTGAAAGGAGTCATTCACGGTGTACGATTCTGATTACACACGAAATCTCCAGAATCGGCAAAAGTAAGTGGTGGCCTCTGGTGAGGGCGTGGAGGTTGGAGGGACACAGCTTATAGATATAGGGTTTCTTTTTCAGGTACTTTTAGAATGGGTTCTAACATCAGATTGTGTTGATATGTGCACCACTCTGAATATACTAAAAACAATTGAATTGTATACTTTAAATGGGCAAACTGTATGGTATGGTATGTGTAAGTAAATTATATCCCAATAAAACTGTTAAAATGTGCATCACCCTCATCTGTAGAGCTCATCAAAGCACTGCTCACTGGCCCCACTCCTGGAGTTTCTAATCCAGTTGGTTGGAGGGGAGGCCTGGGAATGTACATTTCTAGGGATTTCCTCAGTGATGCCAAAGCCGCTGGCCTGCGGAACACTCTTTGAGAACTAGTGCACAGATGGTCTGAATGACGGAAAGGGCTGTGCCTTATGCTTTTGTCAACAGAGTTTGAGGATATCACAGCAATGCACAGGTTGGTTGAGACAATTCAATGAGAAGCCATCATGACAAAGAAGGTGGCAGCAATAATCGTAATAATGATGACAGTCGCCACCACAACCGCCTCAATAGCAGGCACAGCAGCCTTTCATATTTGCGGATCCTTACTATGTAACAAGTGCAGGACTTCCATGATCATTAAGAAATTTAACCCTCACCACAAGTCTCTGAGAGGAGGACGTGGCATTGGTGAAATGACTACAAGGACATTACTTCATCAAGTAACTGTCACAGTTTATCATACTATAGCCAGTGGTCGGCAAACCGCAGCTTACGAGCCACATGCTGGCTCTTTGGCCCCTTGAGTGTGGCTCTTCCACAAAATACCACATGTGGGCGCTACCTTGATAAGGAATGTGCCTACCTATATAGTTAAGTTTTAAAAAAATTGGCTTTCAAAAGCAATTTCAATTGTTATACTGTTGATATTTGGTTCTGTTGACTAATGAGTGTGCCGACCACTGTGGTCTGCTACCAACTTTCTTTCATACATTTTTCACTTTACAGGGGCTCTGAGGATTTCCTTCCCACTGCTAAGAAATGGAGAATCAGATGGTCTACCTCCAACGTCCTCACTCTTGACCATCACACTGTACTCACCCTGCTCTCCACGGAGCTGCATTGTTAGATGTTAGAGGATTCAAAGCAGCAATTGTCCCCAAAACAACACCGTGATTCTTGAGCAATGATTTGTTGCTACTAATAAACTATTAATTTTGCAAATGATATGCTTTAGAAATGAAACCCTCGATCTCTGTAATGATGTCTCTCACACTGACGTGAATTCTGAGAGGCTCAATGAATGGGAGGGAATGGTGTATAAATGTACATAACGTATTTCTTCCAAAGAACTTGAGACCACTGTCCGTCAGGCACAAATGTCTTAGGCTGGACATTTGAACTTTTTTGTCATCTGTGATCTTCCAACTAGGAGAAAAGTTTGCAATATTTGTGCTGCTTTTCCAAAACAACTATTGCCTCCCTGGCCAGTCTTCCTGAAGGCATGTCCTGTGGAGACTAGCTTGTTCTCCCAGACGGGAGCACAGTAACTAAAATCTACGTTAGACAGAGGGTTGAAACCCTTATTGGACAGTGTTTACCAGAGGATAGTAAGCCCTCTGATGAAGGCCAAAATGGTAATTGAGAGTACATTGATTTGAATAGTTTTGGATTTATTTTCATGTGTGTTAGTACAAACATAACAGACACCTCTAGTGCATGAATCCATGATGGCTAACAAAAATGACTGTCCAGGTGACACTTGTGAACAATCGTTAGGTGGTTAAATGACTGAGGTTTGGGAAGCATTCACACTGGGAACTGAATGCCCTAACTAACTTGTAAACTCTAAGAGACTTGAAATAGAACCTTGATATTGGTTCCACATCCACATATTTAATTCTGAGTTGCTTTTCTCTTTGAACATGGTACAATGTTCAGGTTTGCCTTGATTCCTGTGTCTCAGCCTTCCAGGAACATAAACAAACTTTCTAGCTTCTGGTATAAGTGCTCTGTACACATCATTCAAACCTGGGCTGCCTGCATCTCAGGCTTCTCTAATGAGAACAAGTCCTTTCTAGGACTACATCCTGCTACACCGTATTTTCCAAGTGCAAAAGCATCAATCATCTTCCTAATTGCCTACAAGTTTTTTTGTGTGTTTCAGGAGGAAGTTTCCTTCCCTTGTTTAAAATGAAGCTCTGCCCCCTCTCTCTCTGCTCCAGTCAAAACACCACCTTTTTTTCTTTTCTTTCTCTCCCTCTTTTTCCCTCCCTTCCTTCCTTCTTTTCTTCCTTTCTTCCTTCTTTCCTTCCTCCCTCCCTCCCTCCCTCCCTCCCTCCCTCCCTTCCTTCCTTCCTTCCTTCCTTCCTTCCTTCCTTCCTTCCTTCCTTCCTAGACATGCTCCCACATGCATCCCGACTGGGATCCACCCAGCAAACCCCTTCTGGAGCTGATACTCAAATCAATCAAGCTATCCTCAGCACCCATGGCTGATGCTCGAACCAATCAAGCCACTGGCTGTGAGAAGAGAAGAGGGAGAAAAGAGGGAGAGGGAAGGGGAGAGGAGCAGATGGTTCCTTTTCTTGTGTGCTCTGTACGGGGATCGAACTCGAGACATCTGCACACTGGTCTGACGTTCTATCTACTGAGCCAACTGTTCAGGGCCCACCATGCATTTCTCTATATAAACCAAAGAGAAACTTGCATCCCATTCTACCATTCTTCCACTTCTTAAAACAATAAATAAAAATATTTTTAGAAAACTACTACTTTGAAATCCTGTTTTCTAGAATTTGATTTAAACACTATATCCCAATGATTTTTAAAAGCTGGAATTCTTTCTTGAGATTATATGTGCAAACTCCCAAAATATATAACATTAAAAACGGGAGGCTGGAAGGGAAAACCTGGATGACAAATCAATGTTTAGAAATACGTTAAATATCACTTATCATTGGGAAAATACAAATTTAACCCAGATAACATGTTTTACACATTGAATTGGTAAAAACTCTTATAGTGCAAATATTGGGGCATGTGGAAAACTGGGAATGCATGTATCTTGCTTGTGGGGTATAAATTAGTATAAATACTTTGAAGGGAAATCTTGTAGCATCTACTAACATTGAAAATATAAATATACTACTACCCATTCTATGTGTAGGTTTATGAACTGAAGAAACTCCCATTCTTGTATTCATGGGTATACATCTGAGAACATCTGTTACACTATTGCTTATAATAGTGAAATATAAAAAACAACCTAAAGTTCAATGGGGAAATATTGATAGATAAATTATATTCTATACATATGAGGCAATACTATATAGCTGTCAATGAGAAAGCTAGACTCTATGTATGAACATAGATCTCAAAAACACGATATCAGCTGAATATGTTGTTGAATGTGACCCACATTCTGATACCATGTATGCAAACAAAAAGCATTTAACAAATATGATGAATTAATAAACACTATTTTAACCATAGCCATTTAGATAGTCGTGGTCAAGAACTCCTAACTTCTCCTTGCTACTTACTTATATCACACTCAGTTCACATCCCACATTGCCAAAGACCACCCCAGACCACAGTGATTCCTATGTATGTAGCCTCATCAATTTTGTACTAGCATTGTGGGGTTTAGAAGTTCCTCATGCGGAATGTTTAATGTCATTTTAGTGCATAGCAAGAACTCACTGACATTTAGCTGCTATTATTGTCACAAAGTTATTTCTCCCCTTGTTTATCCTGGTACTCTGCCTTAGTAGATACTCGATAAATATTTACTTCTAACTATGAATATGACACTGACACATTTCTGCTAAGGATATATTTGCCCATGTCATCGCCTGAGGTGGGATCCTGGCTCACTATTTCCTGGATATCCTAAAGGTCAGATAATGTCTGTGGGCATTCAAGATCTGGGCTGCTTCATGTTTCCTACCTGAGTGTTAAGACACTGTTATCTGTGGAGCACAGATAACCCCACCCCTGTTACAGGCTCAGCTGATCCCTGATTCCCAAACCTTCTCTCCCATAATCATGGAGAAATAGTTTAAGCCTTTTAGAAACCAACTATTAATCCTGGGAGTTTTCTTCCAAGACCTTGAAGACCAAGAAAATTCTTCACTCTCCAGAGGTTTAAAGGAGGTACTTACAAAGCAACATGGGGCCGACCGAGCTCAGCACAGACAGAGAAGGGGAGAGCGTGGGGAGCAAGGGGAACATTTAGTAAGCAGAGTACCTACTATCTCCAGGCCATAGGGCCTTTACATGCGTGATCTCAATTGGCAACATGTATAGAACAGAAGGATATCATAATCCTGGTGTACAGAATAACAAACTGAGGCCTGGAGATGAAGTAACTTGTTCAAAGCTGCACAGACAGTAAATGTTAGAATATAGATTTTTTAACCACGCTTTCTTGATGTTTAAAGCTGTATTTGTTTTTTGTTTGTTTGTTTGGTTGGTTGGTTTTTGTTTGAGAGAGAGTCAGAGAGAGGGATAGATAGGGACGGACAGATAGGAATGGAAAGAGGTTTTTCGTTGCCGTCGTAACACCCTAGTTGTTCATTGATTACTTTCTCACATGTGCCTTGACCGCGGGCCTTCAGCAGACTGAGCAACCCCTAGCTGGAGCCAGCGACCTTGGGTCCAAGCTGACAAGCTTTTGCTCAAGCCAGATGGGCCCATGCTCAAGCTGGTGAGCTCGGGGTCTTGAACCTGGGTCTTCCGCATCCCAGTCCGATGCTCTAGCCACTGCGCCACCGCCTGGTCAGGCTAAAAGCTGTATTTGTGGCAGAAGTTAAATCTGCTTATTTTAACTAGCTTCCTTTATATTTATACTTGATTTCACTGAGTTGAATGAAAAACATACATTCTAGGGGTAGTCAACCTTTTTATATCTACTGCCCACTTCTGTATCTCTGTTAGTAAAATTTTCTAACCGCCCACCGGTTCCACAGTAATAGGGATTTATAAAGTAGGGAAGTAACTTAACTTTATAAAATTTATAAAGCAGAGTTACAGCAAGTTAAAGCATATAGTAATAATTACTTAATAAGTACTTAATGTCGAATTTTTGCTAAGTTTGGCAGAATAAATCTTTATAAAACAACTTACTACAGTTAAATCTATCTTTTTATTTATACTTTGGTTGCTCTGCTACCACCCACCATGAAAGCTGGAATGCTCACTAGTGGGCTGTAGGGACCAGGTTGACTACCACTGATCTATTCCATACACTTTTATGTCTGGGTCCTCAGTGAACAATTTCAAGAATTAAAAGAAATGACCTATTTGGAACGGTGTGTATAAAGTTGGCAGCTGCTCTCGATGACATGCTTGATACAGGGTCTGAAGTTACTAATTCTTAGAAAACAAATGTTATATACCAGACAACTTAGGGAGAAGAAATTGACCTTAAAACGATTACTTCTTTTGGTAATAAAATTATACGACACCCATAAATGTATGAAGAAGATTGCCAAAAATTAGCACATACATTTTGTTCAGGAAGTTGAAAGTTTTGTGCCGGTTAGTGTAACGGTGCCAGTAAGATCAGTTCTCTGTCGGTGGATACCTTGTTATGAGTTACTTGCTCCAGTATGATTTCTAAAGAAGTGAATTCTCTGCAGTATCTTTCACCTTAACGTCAGCTGCAGCAGAAACATCCTAAATGGGGTCGGTTTTCATGTAATTTTTAGCAACCCTAAGATGACGGTGCCTCCATTTGGACTTATTCCTGTTATTTCACAGATACGAACCCAAGTAATATAGCAAACACACCCCTGAGATTCTCAAGGGAAGAGCCAACACTTAGCGATAATGGGAAAATTGTTCCCGCTTATGCTGTTCAACGCAAACACGTCCTTTCAAGTAGTCAAGAAATAACTGAAAGCTTCAATTACCTATCTCTACAATGTTTATTATTCACTTTTATATTTGAAATAGGGGGATAATAGAAAAAAATATACAGTTCTTCTCTGACTAATAACCAAAGCAAAGAAAAATAAGCGAAGTAGAATCAAGATGAAGGAAAGAGGAAGTCATTAGAAATTTCTATTTCAACACAAATAAACTACCTAACACAAAAGTGATACCAACAGAGGAATGAGTCATGAGAAATAAAAATCAAATCTTTACCTATATAAATTGATTAAGAGCCACTTATTTACAAAGCAGGACATTTCATAAATTTTGCTCCCCCAAATAAAAACTTCAGGCACAACACGTTGAGCACATGACGTTCAACAAGATAATAATACGCATTCGGGCTGATGGGCCTTTTAGTCTCTCCTTCACAAAGTAAATAATTACTAAACTAGAATGATGAGAGCTCTGTCTCTTAAGGGTGATAAATAGTTTGTAGGCTGAGACGTACCCTGATTAATTTTACTAATGGCCTACCAGCTATCTTAATTTCAAGTAGCCATTAGAGAATGACAGATTGCACAGTACCACAGCATAAGGGAATTAAAAGTTACAAACAGACAATGAAGTAATAGGGTGTCACCACGTTACACTATGTAAACATACAATGCCAGACATTCTGTAAGGGACATAAGAGTACAATGGCGTGTTTATTTTACTTTTTTGCGGCAGTTAAATTTCCCAACACAGTTTCTTTTTCTTTTGTTCTGGATAAACTATGACATTTTCTACTCCAGTCAAATTTTATATTTTAATGCCAATCCTAATCATTTAGTAATCAAATAAAAGTCTGAAATCTCTACCCAAAAGGTTTTCTGTAAACGCAGTGGGATTGAGATGATATTTGATGGAGAGTCTGTAACTGGAAAATGAGTGCTGATAGTGAATTCTCCCTTTCTTTAAAAAAACAAACTGCTGATTCTGTAGCCATCATTTTGTAAATTTCTGCTGTAGATGATCATGGGAGAATTTGATAATATACATACACATCAAAACTCAAGGAAAAGGTACACAGACCAGGTTTTACAGTCTTACCACAAAGCCATTAAAAACAATTACTGAAGAGTATCTGGGTTAAGTGAGGTAGCCTTTAGTCATGTGGTTTCCTCTCTGGCTCCATTCCAGGGTCTAGTCTGGGGTGGGACTCCTGTCATTCACGTTCAGCCCCCAGGGTTTCAAATGGGCAATGAGGGTTGAGGATCATTGTTTTGGTATTGCAGTATTAGCAACTATTAAGAGTTCCTTACAGAGTCAGATCAATTTAGACACCTTGCTAACTTTCTAATCTGAAGATGGTTTTCTTCTCCCATGTCATTCAAACAGATTGTAACTAGAGGTTCATGTCAGGTGTGTGCAGCTGCAAATAAATACTGGATAGGTCGGGAAATAGAGAATGACATTTTTGTACTCTGTACAAAAGCTGGATGCAAACTGTGACTTAAGGTAGGCTGTTTATAGCCTGTTTGTTATGATTTTTATTATAACTTCTCTGAAGCTCTCACTTTTATCTTATGAAACTTTTGCTTATAAATATGTCACAATTGAGTGAACATTTGATTTATTTAATTTATTTTCCTTTGTATGTATAAAACTTCCTAATATATAGAACCTGAACTTCATTCATTCATTCATTCATTCACAAAATATTTATTGAGAACTGACTATTACCAGGCATTGTTATAGGTATGCTGTCACTGCACTGAACAAAAGAAAAAAGAAATACCTCTTCTCATGCAGCTTATGCTGCTGTGGGGGTTTTCTGAATAAGCAGATAGGCAAAGCTTTATTTCTTTTTATCAATATGTTTTACTCAACTACATATAATTTGAAACTCTTACAAAGATAAACACAATCAAATGGGAAAAATTAATATAGAGAAGGAAAAAAAATAAAAGTAGGAAAGCAGTGATACACGCTTGGTGAAATTTAAAAGAATCCAGAGCAAATAGCCCGAAGGGTGGTTAGAATGATTCAAAGGTAAAACCAATTGCGAGTGATGTTAAATAAAAACACTTCAATGCATTCAAAAAGATAAAAATTAAACTCCTTTAAAAAGGTGATTCTATTGTGCATTTTATAACCACTGGAAGGTGGCCCCTGCAAATCCTCTCCCTTTCTAAAAAAGCTGCAATACTGGAAAATATTGTCAAAAAACCCCATTACCTCCACCTTCAATAAAGAAGTAACAACGGCCCTGGATGGTTGGCTCAGTGGTAGAGCATTGGCCAGACATGTGGATGTCCCAGGTTTGATTCCCGGTCAGGGCACACAGGAGAAGCGCCCATCTGCTTCTCCACCCCTCCCCTCTCACTTCTCTCTCTCTCTTCTTCTCCCACAGCCATGGCTTGATTGGTTTGAGCACATCATCCTAGGCTCTAAGGATGGCTCCATGGAATCTGTGCCTCAGGAGCTGAAAATGGCTTGTTTGGGAGCCTGGCCCCAGATGGGGGTAGTTGGGTGGATCCTGGTTGGGGTTCATGTGGGAGTTTGTCTCTCTATCTCCCCTCCTCTCACTTGGAAAAGAAGAAGAAGAAAAAAAGAAGTAACAATTTCACCTTCCAGATAATGTTGGTTGAATCATCTTGGTCCTCTGGTGTTTCATCTCTTATGTCACATGTCCCTGCCCTCCTCTCCAGCCCCTTTGCTCACCCACCGTGACACTTTTATTCTTTTTATGTGCAGCAGAAGACTTCATACTATGATTCTGAATTTCCCCCATTAGTCTTGATAGACTATTTTGAAAAGAGAGATTATTTTTGAAAGAAGTATATATATATATATATATATATATATATATATATATATATATATATAAATGAAATGTGTTTTATATGGCTGAGATGTTCATGTCAGGCCTCTTAGACATCCTCATATCTCTATCAAAAAAATTATCATATGGAGATGCCAGGAGACATAAAATGGGTAAAAGAGAGGACTTCAGAAACCTCTCATTAGCAGGAAAACATGCGGGCACAGAAAACAGCCAAGTCTCCACTGAAAGACTAGAGCCATTGAAAGAAGAGTGGAAGCTAATGACATGGCAGATAAGAAGCAGCCCTCTCCAGAGCATCACAGGACAGTCTTTTCTGGGGACAAGGAGTCTGTCCTATGCTGCTTGCTGTTCTGAATCAGTCACTGTAGCAAAGAGACAATTTCGTTTAACTTTTTAATTAGCGTGTGTCCTTGCTGACAGACATTGTGAATGGGGCACTTTTCCCTTCCCATTATGGCTTTGACTTTAGATTTAATTACTGTGGAAATGAATCAAGAAACATGACTTCAGGCACTGCATTTTAAATGTCAGCAGAGTAACAATGTTAATTCTCTATTTTAAAGTATCAGTGTCATCCCATCTTTTTGACCAGTGATGTGAAAATAATTTTAAGAAGGAGGCTACCAACCTGGAGAACCTGCAACCCACGAGAAAATCACCTGTTAGCTGCTATTTGTAAAGGTCTTCTTTGGACAATGACAGTTTTATTTTGTGCATGCTCATAACTACTTACATATAAAGAAGCTGTGCTCTTCCAGTATTATACAGGAAAAGACCAGAGCCTGTTAACTTAGGTCTGAATGAGCTAATGAAATATAACCTCCATGCATGTTATCAAAATCCAGCCACAGTCTCTTCTATTGCCAAAAGTGAGAAGGGGAAATATTTAAAAGTATATTATCTTTTATGTCATGAGGTATAAGGCATGGAAATGCAGTGAAGTTACTAAACGGTTAGTCCTCCCATGAAATATGTATCTGGAAAGCAAACAAGCAAATCAACAAAAACCTTAACACGACTTTAAAAGGAAGTTAAAGACAAGCGGAATACCTTCTCATACAGTCCAGCGCTCGGATAAAGAAGTCCTTGTGCAGCTGGTGCTCATCTCTCAAGATTGAGCACTGTTCAAGTGTCACCGACATCGATGTCCTGTCTTTGGCACTTTTACAGCAGGTGAAACGGATACCATTTAGTTTGCGACAAATCTGTAACAGACGTACAACCCATTCATTGTTCTTTGGTTGGTTACTCTAAAGTGTGGGACTCCTAACCACCTAAACACACCAGATTTATGTTAATATGATAGTCAATTGGTTCACTCTGCCCTATTGAATGTAAAAACAGTACCTTTTTATCTCATGAAGCTAGTGGAATAGCTTTTACCGTATTTCCCCAAGTATAAGACATGCCCATTTATAACATGCATCTTAATTTTGGGGCCCGAAATTTGAAAAAAAAATATATTACATAAAGTTATTGAACTCAAGTTTTATTCATTGTAAAATTCATACAATTCATCATCCTTGCCAAAAAGTGGGAAATGTAAGTAAAAAGAAAAACAAAAAGAACGATAGCCACTATATAAGACGCACCCAGTTTTTAGAACCCAATTTTTTTTCGGAAAAGAGTGCACCTTATACATGGGAAAATACAGCATGTAGTTCTTTGAAGGGTGTGGGCAGGGGGGCTGTTGAAGGCATATAGAATGGTAAGTATCCAGCAGAAGCAGCAAAGCTTCTTGGAAGGGGACCCCCCTTTCCTGAGCTGCAGTGGATAACCATAACGGCCACAGCTTAGAAACAACACCTCACTTGTGAAAGGGCATCAGACACTTGATTTGAATCCTAAATAGCTAATATTGTCTTACTTTACTTTTAAGAAACCTTTGCTAGTTCGGGTTTCATGTTATGAAATTTCAAATATCTATATGGTACCAGCACATAAGATGAGGGAACCATTAACCATTCATTAATACAACTGATAAAAATAAAAACCCTCTTCCAAATGACCACTACTAATTGCACATCTAATGTGTACCAGGTACCATGCTAATAAATTTCATATAGATTTGAAATTTAATTACCTGCTCATGAACCCGGAGGAAGGTATAATTATTCTCATTTTTCAAGTGAGGACCTTGAGGTTTGGATAGGTTAGGTAACTGTGTACAACAGAGTAGAGCCAGGATGCTAATGTAAGTCTACCTAACTCTAAGAACCAAGTCTTTAACTTCCATTCTATTCTGTTTTTCTCTGTAATTCTTTTTGTTTTTCTGATGTAAATCAGGAGAAGCAATAATCTCTTTTCTCATCACCTAATGGTTAACACATGAATTATTCCATTCCTTTCTCTTCCCTATCCTATGACAGAACCCTAATATGAGGTACCAACAATCAAGTTCAGCATTAACAATGCTAAATAACATGCATTTAAAATAAATTTATTGTGACATAATACAAGTCTGCCTTACCATCTTTCCTCAAGGAGGGGCTTTAACAGTTGCCTGCTTTAAGGGGAAGATGTAATAGCACAGTTTATCAAAGGTTTATGGCATGTTTTAATGGTGATTCTTATATGTAACCTAGAATTTACCAGTCCTTATGAGACCTTTGGTGTTTTCTCACTATTTTCAATAGAAGTGACTAGAGAAATGTGATAGTATGATTTTGCCATATAATCATTTTTCATCTAGAGAACTCAAATCCATTCAAATAAGCAGTATTTCAAAAATTTTAATATAAAATAACAGAGGTTTGATTATATTCATGGTAATAAAATATAAACATCAATGCCCACTTATGAGATATGATTTTTGAAAAGAATGAATATCTATATTGTCACTATGATATGCAATAGCTTACTTAGGGTACTTAGTGTTCTAAATTCAAAATCGGGCAGAGGCAGGGGCAATTCCATTAGAGTAGACAGGTTGGATCTTGGTCGCTGCACTTCTACTTTTTTTTTTTTAACTGTATCAGCCTAATTTAACACATCTGATTGGCAATTGGTCTCTAGATCCTCATTTTTTATTTTTTAAAACTCAGATAAGATAAAACCACATAGCTGTATATTTTTCGATTAGAATGTAAAACTTTATCAAAAGCCATATTTTCACAAGTAGATTTAAAGAAGAGGGGGGAGAAGAAATAGGGGCAGCAGTAAAAGCTTTTCGGAAAATATCAAAAGAAATTTCTATATTTCTTCATTTTAAGAGTACTATCCTCGTCCTTGGTTTACAGGATATTGAAACTGAGGTCTCAGCCTACAGACATACTATTAATAATACAGTCAGTGTTTTCACGGGATATTAAATGTCCACACTCCGGTGCTATGTATCCATCCACACCACAGGAAATTGTGAGCAATCCATATGTGGTCAGTATAGATATTCCCGAAAAATATCTCAGGAATGAATGGAATTTATGGGAAAACATCTTTATATATTCAAATGGGCAAGTACATACACTAAGAAAAAAATATAGGTTAGCAGCCCCCTGGTTGGCAAACTACTTGTGTTTGCACGTGTGCATCCGTCTTTTTCCTATTTCCACAGCTGCATGGTCTGGCTATAATGACATGTACCTGTCCCCAAGTGGTCAGGCAGCCTTGGGAAATGATCAAACTTCTTTCATGCTATCACCTTCTGAGTGAAAGAGCAAAAATAACTTCTTCCATGCCTTTGCGAATTTTTGTGAGCATTAACAACCACAGTAGTGTTGAGGATATGAAGAGCAGCCACACGGGGGAAAGAACTCATAAGCACAACCTTCATGTAACGCACGCGGTACGGTGCTGAGGTGCTGAGTGGGACCCGTGCAAATGAGCTGCCGGAACCCAGGCTTCATAGTGCCCTTTGATGTTCTTCCCGTGGGCCCCAAGGGGACATGAAGGGGAACTGAAGCAACTTTCTTCTGCTTTGCTCTTGTAAATTATTTTATATCTAGATTCATGGTAAATCATTCATTCCTTTTCCAAAGAAGAGACGGACTAATATTGAATTATAATGAAGCAATGACAGTATGGGAGGGCGGCTCTGTTTTAAATGCTATTGACAGAGAATGAATAGAGGGTGCTTAGAAGATAGGTTAACCCAATGGTTGACAAATTCATTAGTCAACAGAGCCAAATATCAATAGTACAATGATTGAAATTTCTTTTGAGAGCCAAACTTTTTAAACTTAAACTATATAGGTAGGTACATTCCTTATCGAGGTAGCGCCCGCACGTGGTATTTTGTGGAAGAGCCACACTCAAGGGGCCAAAGAGCCACATGTGGCTCACGAGCCATGGTTTGTCAACCAGAGGGTTAACCTAATTCCAAATTACATGAGCAACAATGACAAGTCACTACAAACATAGAATTCTTCATAGAGATTTCTAATGTGTGCCTTTCTTAATAAAAAGATTTATTCCAGAGGGTCTGAATGTTTAGCAAAATTCTTAAGTTTGTCTGAGCTATGCCCATATATGGTATATATATATGCCAGATAAGAGCTCGCAATACACAGGCAAGATTCTCTTGCTTGCTCTTGTAGAAATCTGGGGTGGAAAAGCAGGAAGAGCATCTACCCTGAGGAGCCATTAAATGAGAAAGCGCCATACCATATACAACTCATTACCCTACGAGCAATCCGTCAGTAATATGTTGTATGCCAATATCTAAATTAACAAACAAATGCACAAGTTCATTAATTGAACAATATATCCAGGAGTTTTACTGAGACTGTAAGTCAGAGATCTGGTAACTATATTCTGTTGAAATCATATGTCTCTAGAGCATGATATGGATGATTGACACCGAAACATGTGACCTCAAGCAAACTAAAGACACTTCCTTTTAACCACAGAGTGTCAACCACATCCAGGATTTATGAAAAAAGCCAAAGAGTAGGATTCATTCTCAATGAGTTCTTCTTCTTCCAGTTTGTGTTCTAGTCTACTGACAGCACTATCACCAACACTGAAAATGCTTAATCTCCTAGATCATGGAGGATGACATCTGGTCACTCAGAGTGGACAGGTTGACCCAAACCTAGCAGACATCCAATAATGCTTGCCGGTCCTCACAGTGACAGCAAGTAAGTCAGACAGGACAGTGCTTACCGTAGCAGCCAGCCACATGATTTCCACATTCTTCCTTTTTTTGGCTTGGATATTTTGATGGAGATTTTCTAGTAATCCTTTTAAATCATTTTGTTCTTGAAAATGCGAAATGTCTGCAAAAAAGAAAAAAGAGAGAAAACAGGATTAAGCTGCTCATGAAATTTCCCTCAATACATTTGCAAATGCAATTCCTGTAATGACAAATGCTATTTGGAGCAAACTACGGGAGGATAATCACACTTCTTAATCCCCTAGTTTTATCCTTTACTTAGAAACATGTCTCAGTTTCCCCATTCCTTATTCTGTGTAACTGTGGTAGTGTCAAGCGGTCATATAACATTATTATACTAACAAGAAAACCATTCATGAGGATGCCTGTTTCCATCAAAGCAGGGCATAGGCAAGACATGAGTTAAAAACTTCCATTTCTTACTACAGAATAGCTTGTCTGGATCAAGAGAACATACAGGGTAAATAAAAAATTCTGCAAAGCACTGTTTTAGGGCAACCTCATTTCCATGCTGCTTAGGTAACCTTTGTACAAGGTTCATAGTCAGAGCCAGGAGCAAATGAAAAAACCCAGTTGCCCAATTCTTATGCCAGTAATTTCCCCCAAGTAAATGCTACTGTCCCCACAATTAGTGATGGGTCCTAAAAATCAGTTCCAGCCTTAACACAGTAGACCAGCTTCTTTGGAATTCTGAGACTCCAGGAAGAAAGCATCATAATTTTTCAAAATAAATGAGTCTTACTGTTGACATGTCATTTGAAACCGACCATAAAGCTCCCAAATAGAAGCCAAATGGCCAGCCTTTGGATCAGCACGGACATGATGGTTCTTTGTCATGTGACCCCCTCACCCAATGGCATGGCTTTTGAAAGGAAATCATTCTGATGTGCTTACAGTTTTCAGGCCACTATTTCTATTTCCATAATGATAAAATTGGTTTTATTCAGAGTACATGCCTGTTAATCCAACACTTCGCTTGCTGCCAATATTGCTTTATTCAACCTGACAAAAATCTTGCAGGCCTCACAAATTCAGATCTGGTTCCTGAAAGAAGTATAAGTATTGACTAGTTTGTGAATAAATAGGTGAGATTTCAAGATGTTATAATAGATTCTGATATACCCACTGAAAATCATGGTGTAGCTTGGCACATGGGTTAGTCTTAGATTGAAAATCAGCTTTCTCAAATATAAATAGAGCCACTAAAATTTGTTTTTGTTACTCACTCCTGTATTCCTCTAACACCAGATTTAGACAGAGCAACCAGTCTCTATGTCTATCTCCACAGGACTAGTCTTGTTTCAAATGGGGTCGAAGAATGTCACCAAAAGGTGAAAGGTACAAGAATGTTCATTGCTTTATCATTTACTATTACACAAAAATTTTAAATTTCATTAAGAGGACAAGGAAACTGTTACATAGTGTTGCAATGTAATATGCAATGAGTAAGATAAATAAATGCTATATGTATAGAATCTATCTATACTAAAAACTATGATGAGCAAAAAATTGCAAATTATAGGAGGATTCATACAAGATAAGAGCAATAACATAGTTAAATGTGCAAAACTGTACCATATTTTCTCTTGTTACTGTACATTCATTTGGAGTAAAAATGTGTATGAGGATGCAAAACTCCAAATTCAGGATATTGACCTTTCTCAGAGGTGGGAAAGTTAGAGACGGAAACAGGAAGGGGCTTCCCCTTTAACTGAAAAATTTTCTTTCTTAAAATTTCTGTGAGGCTGAGGGATGAGTTTCCAAGTGTTTATTATTGCATGATCTGTTATTTTTCTTGTTTGTTTGATACTTCCATAAGTGTTTTTAACAAAAGCACTGAGCCAAAGTTCCAGGGGCAAATAAATGATTTCTCATGTCAAATCAGCCTGTTTTGACATGTGGTGGTAAGCAAGTTGCGTCACTCTCCCTCCCTATTTTCTCAACTGCAAAATAAGGACAATAACCCCATCAAGCTTCTCTGACTTGTACTGGAAAACAATTAATAAAAGTTTTGGCAGAAGAGGCTTTGTTAAATTCTGTGCCAATTCTAAAAAACAGAGAAAAACCTTAGGAGCTCTTAAGAGAGTTCATAGCCTTTGATAGGATGCCTACTTTCTCAGGCAAATGTCGGAATTTCTCCAAAGTAAAAAGTGTTCTCTTACATACACACACACACACACACACACACACACACACACACACACACACACACACACACACACACAGAAGCACGGTCACAAACATTCACAAACTCAGTGACTTCCCGATGGGACAATAGACAAGTCCTGAGCATTTCTGAGTAGGCCCTTCTCCTTGTTTAGTCAAACGTGCTTCTTCAACAAGAGTTCTGAGTGTGACCTTGACCGGAATCAAAGGCAGGGGGCTAACAAGTGAACAGAAGGGGGCTGCAAACTCTCAGCCAATTGAACTGAAACACTCATGAGGCCAAGGCAATGCTGCGTCACTGCATGGTCAGTGACGTTAGACTGTCAGTGTTCCAGGATGAAATGGAAATTATGGCTGCCCTCCCAGCCCCGTTCCCCCATTTTCCACTGTGTAGCAGGCATAAAATCTACAGGGGATCAGCCCCGATCTCACTCTGAAGTCAGTCGGTACAGTCCCATCACCTTGGAAATCAGGACTCATTCAGAAAATGCATCTAATTCTAAGCCAATCAGAGCTTGCCTCTGACCTCAGCGATTGTTTCCGGGGTATGCAAGAGACCTGTGACAGTCCAGGACGCCGTAAAATGTAAGAGGGAAGCAGATTTCTTTGTCTCTTTGCTTGACCATGGGAACAGTTCATGCCAGCCAGCCTTGAGTCACAGGAGGGCTAGATGTAGGATTTGTCAACACGAATAATAGCAGAGTAATGACATGGGGTGCGGGTGTCATTTTAATATTGCAGAGCCATTAAATGAAGTATATATTGAACAGGGATATAAAGTATTGTGAAGACAGTTTACAATATTTAGCCCACAAAGGGCCCTGACTGCTTTTCCTTTTTATCTCACCCTTAGAGTACTGACAGTTGAGTTAACAAGTGAAAACATTCCAAAAGACCTGTATGACATCTTTCTTCTTTCTTTGGAGAAAGGGCAAGAGATAAACATTATTATCAAGAGAGAACAGAGAGATGATAAATTGGTACTTGCTTACTTCTCATTTAAAGGGTAGAGAAAGAAGCATTTTATCCAATCAAATCACCATTGTGTTTGCTCCAAAATCAGGAAGCCAATGTGATGGAGACGCTAAAACATAGAGCAGTTTGTGCTGGTGATTTATAGAAGTACATTATTCCATTTTATTTGCTAACCCCAAATTTAAGCATCTTAATCATCTAGATGGGCACAAAAGGGGTCTTGAAAGGTTTCTGAGATCATGAAACCCAACGGAAAGATCAGAGTGAGGAGCAAGAGAACCCTTGTACCTGCGGCAGTTTCCCCAGTAATCCAAGAGGCCAGGTAGGGTGTGAGGGAAGGAGATCCCGATGGTTTCATGTGCCTTAGAGTCAAGGCAGATGGGACAACTGTCTGAGAGCTACATGCCTATTCAAAGAAAATGCGGAGGGAGAAACCCACAGCACTCAGTACCCGAACAGAGCAAACAGACCTCAGTCACCCACGGCTTTCTCTGACACCAATTCCAGACACGGACTTCTTGATTCAGATGAAGAGTCAGCAAAGATTTAGAGGAAAGGGTCTGTCCATTCTTGGGGGCACCATACTTGGCTTAAATAAACCCCATTTTTATTAATTCCTATTGCAAAATAGTTTTGTTTATATTAAGTTTTCAATAATTAACAATTTTGAAATCCATAAACGTGCTGGCTGCCAAATTCTCCCTGCACTGAATTTCATTTTGGCATTAAAATTGTTTTGCATGAAATAAAATAACTGCACGTGAAATTTTCTAACCATGCACACATGGACATATATATGCCATATGCCATTATATTTTGAGGCATGATTTCACTGTTACAAAAAGACCTAAACACTCAGTCACCTAAGACAGTTCAAACTAAAGCGTGAGACTACATACAGACCAGTGAACAGATTGCCAGTGATTTGGCGACAGCTAGGCATTTAGTACAGCTTTTGGTTAAAAAATATTAAAATATTTACTTTATTAAAACAGTGTCTTATCATTGTGAATTATCTCAATATCTCAACATATTTGTACTATTTATAATGAATCCCAAAGACATTGTTGATTCTCTGACTTTTGAACTGCTCAAATGTTACAAGCGTAGTGTTGTAGGAGAAAAGAACAGAAATGAACAATGCCTCCCCACCCCAAAAAACATCACAGAAGTGTAAAACAAATTTCTATAGGTTTGGATGCCTTAAGGTTTTCATATAACTATCATAGTAAGTATATATGATAAGCTGGTTCCTCACTTTAGATCCCTCTGTAGGGCCCTGGAGACCTTGCATTCTATTCGACTTGTCTATGCATGATACACCTGATGTAGCTTGCAAGTCAGAAACCTAAACCATTATGGAAGTCTTTTCATGGTTAAAGGGGGCACAAAATTTCTATTGGATTCAGTTGAGATTTCTAATCACAAGTTCCTTATTTTAACTTTTGGCATTTTCCGGTGGCACTGACATCAATGCCCTCGTATGAGCAGCAGGACACATTCGGGAGAGCAATCAGGGCAACGAGGCAGGTGTGGTGGGCCATGCCACCTTGGCAATCAGCCTTCTCGACTCCAATAATCTCAGAACCGCTCTCATGTCACCAGTCACGCTTCTTTCTTCTATTGACCTCTATGCCTGACCTCTTCCGAAGATTTACAGTCAAGAAATTATTATTGCTATTTCCTATAACTTGTAGACTTACAGTCAGGAGGCATCTTTTCCATAAATATCGTGTAATATTCTTTTAGAAGTTCAAAGTTTTCCTGATTAATACTTTCTTGCAAAGAAACATCTCCAAACCTAAAAATAGGAAAAAGAAAACCATTATAGGTCATATAATAGTACCTGAAAGGAAGACACTTGATCTTTTCCTTTTCACATAGATGGTTATATATAGTTTCCTATGGAGTCTCTCTATTTTAAAGCAACATCGTGCAATGGTGATGTCAAACACGTTCTAGTCCCCACTGGCCCTGATTCTATCAACCACTTTTGACACACCAGAATACTCTCTTCATCACCAAATATACACTTGAATGAAATACCAAGTCTAAAACACTAGTCCCTGTACTTTGTATATAATTGATATTCACTTAATGTTAGTCTTCCCATCTCTGCAGGGCTGTATCTCTGAGATCAAACGAACAAACAAACAAACAACAAAAACAAAAAAAGCCTTCCTCTCTCCTTTCACCCCTCAGATCTTCCTGAGGAGAGGTCAAGTTGACCAGGACTGGACACTGGGCTGCACTGCCTTATGCACACCGTCAAGTACTACGGACACATGCAGAGCCCTTCAATTGCCCAGGAAGTAGTTCTGCCTAAACCCTCTGTACAGATGCTCTTCTGCCTCTTTCTCAAGATAAAATTTTCTACCTGTATATTACTGATCTTATGTCTTCGTTAAGCATTTCCTAGGTTTAAACTTATAATCTACTTGTCTCTCTATACCAGGATGCTGTGTAAATGGCTTCCAGTTGTGTGTGTCTCCATCCAAATACCTCCATTCAAATCTGTATTTCCAGTTGTAAGTGAAAAGTTTCAGTGTGTGTTATCCCACCCCGCTTCAGATGCAACATAACCAAAACCAGAAACCACTTTCTTCTTTGGTTTAAAAATAAATACACTTTGCCTTTCACTCTGGTTCAGAGTCTCGGCCCTTGTTTGGATTTCCTCACTCTTTCCCACCTCACCGACCTCACCCACTTTTCATTGATCTTTTCTCATCTCTGATTTCCTTCTTCTTCTTTTTTTTTTCTTTTTACAGAGACAGAGAGAGAGTCAGAGAGAGGGATAGACAGGGACAGACAGACAGGAATAAAGAGAGATGAGAAGCATCAATCATCAGTTTTTTGTTGCCATTGAACATCTTGGTTGTTCATTGATTGCTTTCTCACAGGTGCCTTGACTGCGGGCCTTCAGCAGACCAAGCAACCCCTTGCTGGAGCTAGCGACCTTGGGTCCAAGCTGGCGAGCTTTTGCTCAAACCAGATGAGCCCAATGCACTCAAGCTGGCATCCTCAGGGTCTTGAACCTGGGTCCTTCGGCATCCCAGTCAGATGCTCTATCCACTGCGCCACTGCCTAATCAGGCTCCTTCTTTTTCTTTACTGCTGTCATTATATAGGGGTGGGGAAAAAGGAGGTTTACAGTTGTGTTATATAATTATTATATTATTTATTTGTATTGCAACTGTAAATTCAATATCAGGTATTGCATTATCTCTAGTCTGGAGTGAATGCAAAGCCTTCCAAATACCCAAGTGGTACGCCTCCAGTCTCCTTCCCTTTCAATCTGTCTTTTATGCCATGGTCAGATCATTTATTGCTTCAACAAGTAGTTCTTTAACATCAACTATGTTCTAGGCACTGACTGGGCAGTAAATGAAATATTGGAGAAGTTCATCTAACACCTGTTTCATCATATCAACTCACTGAACATCACTGTTTCTCCTCTTCCCATAAGAACAAAGTCCAGTCTCCTTTAGGGTAGCATCTAATCTCTCCACCAATGCTATTAAAATCCTTGTGGGAATATATGCAGTTGCAGCAGTAGTTAGATGCCTTTGGGACTTTTCACATCTTCTCTCCCTCTAACTAGAATATCTTTCCTTCCTTGTTAGCTTGATTTATCCCATCAGAGCCCTGTGCAAGGCAACTCATCTACTTTATGATACCTCCCTAACAAAATTTACTCCCATCTACGAACCACCCTCCTCCACTATCCCTGTCCTTTCCACCTCTTCGCTTACTGCATGAGTCAAAATGAAATATTGTTGACCTGTCTTCTTTACTGTATGGTAAGTTGTTTCAAGACAGAGATTCTGCGATTTTTCTTGTTACATTCCATGCTCCCTGTGTCCCACAGCTTGGTAGAGCAGTATCTGGTACAAAGTCAATGTTCAATGTTGATACAAACTTAAACTTGGAGGACAGGAATATAGACCCAGGAATGTCTACAGTTTACTATACTCTGAAATATACAATTCTAACTTTTTCAGACATTATAATTAACCGTATTTTAAAATTATCATCTCTGCTAGAGTAATATTAGTGTTATGGACTGAATGCTTTGTGTCTACCCTAAGGCCATATGTTGAAGCCCTAATCCTCAATGTGGCTATGCTTGGAGTTAGAATAGCTAAGGAGATAATAAAGGTTAAATGAGGTGATGAGGATGGGGCCCTGATCCAACAGGACTAGTGTCATTGTAAATAATAAAATAAAAGGCACCAGTGAGCTGGCTTTCTCTCTGTGTACACACATAGAAGAGGTCATATGAGTACGAAGCAAGAGAGCCAAAAAGAGTTCTCACCAGAAACCCAATAAGCTAGAACCTTGACCTTAGACTTGCTCTCTGGAACTATGAGAAATAAATTTCTGTTGTTTAAATCACCCAGTCTGTGATAGCTTGTTATGGTAACCCAGGCAGACTAGTTAGTGCTTACTTATCTTTTAAGAATGGATATATAACATACGGTTGAGCTATGGGTAAATAAATAGTAAATATCACAGCTGGAATACATAGCACACCAATCGTGCAGTGGTTGCCTGGTAAAGGTCAGAATTCTGAATCAGAAAAATGAGGCCCTGAGAACAGAGGAGAAGTGATTTGCTTAAATCAGTGGTTGGCATCAGAATTTCAGCCTTCCTGCTTCTCTCCATATTTTTCCCTATGTCACCATTTTGCCTCCTTTTCAGCTTTCAGGAATAAAAAATAATGCAATTTTTAGTAAAGAGAGATGACAGACAAGGGAAGGGACCTTTAAATAGAGTGGCTATCAGCTAAATGGTCACAATAACATGAATGATGTAAACTAACCTAATCTAGAAGCCTTGAAAATACCACACTATCTATTCTTTGAAAAGGCTCACATTTTATTAAAGAATCTTACATCTCTCTCAAGACCACACTCATGGCCCTTATCAGTTCAAATCTCAAACACTCAGTACTCTAGCATACCAAAGAAGAGACAATCAATTTAGAGTGCTGGTTCTTCTTTGCCCAAATTGTGTAATTTCTGTTCATAAATATTCACCTAAACCATTGAACCTGCTATGAGACGAATAATATAAAAATGACTGGAATATAATCTGATGTTTGATATTGATTAGCAAAAGTGCTTAATTATGAAATGTCTTCTACAACACAATGAATAAAATTATATAGTCCTATTGATGTATACTACAAGAAGAGAGATTAATAGCTTCCACACAGTTTGAAATTATACATACGATACAAAGTCAGGATCTAATTTTGTCACTAGCAAGTGAGAATTATAAAAGCCTATGCTGGCCTGACCTGTGGTGGCGCAGTGGATAAAGCGTCGACCTGGGAACACTGAGGTCACCAGTTCAAAACCCTGCACTGGTCTGGTCAAGGCACATATGGGAGTTGATGCTTCTAGCTCCTCCCCCCCCCCTCTCTCTCTCTCTCTCAATCTGTGTCTCCTCTCCAAAATGAATAAATAAAAATTAAAAAATAAATAAAAAATAAAAGCCTATGCTGTACAGAAAATATATTTTGGATAAGAGGGGGAGCAGGTGAAATTGTTAGAAATAATAGATAAGAACAGGCACCTTGACCATCATTGGAATTCAAGAGGACTGAAAATGGAGTGGTATTTTTAGCATAGTAAATAACCTTGGTAAAGGCCTAAAATATACTGATCAAGTCACGGCAAAGAATAAGCTAGAAACTTTTAAACTGCTTCCCGGGAGGAAGGAGACCTTTGGATAGTGCATTATAGACAAGAAAGCATTTTAAATTCCAAAAACTATTGAACTCTCCAAATTTTTACCTGTGGGGGAACTTCTCCATTCAGGTTTTACAATAACATAACAATTTCTTTCTCTAAAATCTTTTAAAAATGTGTTCTTTCAATCTTAACTCTTATCCACATTTTCAATAATTTCTGCATGTGAACCATGTAAGATGCAAAAGTAATTCCTCTCTCTGCTCAAAAAAAGTTTGACAGTGACTTGTGGGATTATACACAATCAATTGTTGTTTGATTGGGCAGGTTATTACAAAAAAACGTTTTAGCATCCCCCAATAACAATTATTTGAATAAATAAAACAATAGGAAAATGAATTGTGCTTTAGGTCTAGGAAGTGCTGATACAATTAGCTAAGTTTTACAATTCTGAAGTATATATGAACATAAAAATTCTAAAGTTTGAAGTATACATATGTATTTAGAAACATAAAGAATATTTTTAAAAAAACATGTGAGGCCCTGCCAGTTGACTCAGTGGTAGAGTGTTGGCCCAGTGTGTGGAAGTCCTGGGTTTGATTCCAGGCCAGGTCACATAGGAGAGGCACCCATCTGCTTTTCCACCCTACCCTCTCTCATTTCTCTTTATCTCTCTCTTCCCCTCCCACAGCCAAGGCTCTATTGGAGCAAAGTTAGCCCGGGTGCTGAGGATGGCTCTATGGCCTCTGCTTCAGGTGCTAAAATGGCTCTGGTTGCAATGAAGCAATACCCCAGATGGGCAGAGCATTGTCCCTGAGTGGGCTTGCCAGGTGGATCCCGGTTGAGCACATGAATGAGTCTGTCTCTCTGTCTCTCTGCCTCCCTGCTTCTCATTTCAGGAAAGAAAAAAAAAAATCAAAAAAACAAAAAACAAAAAAAACACCCAACACGTGAATATTTTACTATTGGCAGTAATATTTTCCACAGCATTTTTGCCACATTTAAATTTGATGGGGGTCAAGAATCCTTAAATATAGGTATTTGTTTGTTGCTGTTTCAAATAACTTGGTACTGACAGGAAGGGAATTTTTAGTTACAAATCTATCTGAGTTCTACATGGAGGAACATAGGAATTGGTCACATATGTAACAATCAAGAAGAAAACCTGCCAAGTGCCCATCAATAGACAAGTGAATAAAAAAGCTGAGGTATATATATGCACAATGGAATGTTACTCAGCTGTAAAAAAAAAAAAAAAAAAAAAAAAAAATATCTTACCCTTTGCGATAGCATGGATGGAGCTAGTGATATAGTGCTAAGTGAAATAAGTCAGACAGAGAACGATAAATACCATATGATTTCAACTTTATGTGGAATCTAAATAGCAAAATTAACAAATACACAAAACAGAATCAGACTCAGAAACAAGGAACAGATGGTTGTCAGAGAGAAGGGGGTTTGGAGGATGTTTAAATAAAGTGAAGGGATTGAGAAGTTCAAATTGGTAGTTACAAAATAGTCATGGGGATACAGCATAAGAAATATAGTTAATAATATTATAATAACTATGTATCGTGCCAGGTAGGTACCAGAAATACTAGAGGAACACTTTGTAAAGTATATGATTGTCTAATCATGATGTTGTAGACCTGAAACTAATACAAAATAATATTGAATGTAAACTGTAATTTAAAATAATAATAAATTAAAAAAATTAATAAAAGAAAAATCCAAAGAACCAATATTATACCTGAAACTTACCTCTCAGCTAGAGTTTGTTGTTCATTGATTCCGATGTTAAAAAGTACAGGATACACGTGAAGCAACTGCCCTTCTTTAATCTGTAGAGGTAGAGACTCAAACATTCTCGTGGGAAGCTTCACTTCCACCACGTAATGTTCACTGAAGAAGGCGGAGGACAGAGAAGAAGCGTTGCTTCTGTCATTCATTTTTATGTTATTTTAGATTCATTGGTCACAAACAATAAAACAGTTGAAATACAGCACTGATTTAGGTTTTTGGCTGCTATCTGCTTGTTTTAGATTCTTAATTCATTCAATAATCATTTCATTCACTCACTATTAAATTACTTGCCTTGGAGGATTGTTTACATGTTTGATTTCTCTCCATTATTCTGAAGAAGAATGTTTTAGTTCTTTTTTGTATATCAGGGCCATATGCATATAGTCTTAATGTTTATTTGCTTGATTTAGTTATTTTTAAAAAATCCAACCAGTAACTAGAATAACAAAATAACTTAATGATAATTTTTTAATATAGCGAATCTATAAACCAAATAATTAAAAATATATATATTTTTAATTTCTTTTTATTTATTTATTTTAGAGAGGAGACACAGAGAAAGAGAGAGAGAGAGAAAGGGAGGAGGAGCTAGAAGCATCAACTCCCATATGTGCCTTGACCAGACCAGTGCAGGGTTTTGAACTGGCGACCTCGGTGTTCCCAGGTCGACGCTTTATCCACTGCGCCACCACAGGTCAGGCTTACAAGCCAAATAATTTATAACATTTTTAATAATCATGGACTGATTGCAATTATTATTTTTAATTGATTTTAGAGAGAAACTTGAAGGGAGAGAGAGAAACAGTGATTTATGCTTCTGCTTATTTATGCATTCATTGGTTGATTCTTCCTAGTGCCCCAACCAGGATCAAACCTGCAACCCTAGGTGTACGGGGGCAATGCTCTAACCAATTGAACTAGGTTATTATTGATGAACCTACCTACTTATGATGGCCTGATGACAATGTAATAGTTTCATTATTTAATAGTTTCCTTATGATTTTGCAACATTAGTATATCACTAGTACATTTTTTTGGAAATTAGAAATTTTCATTCAAACCATTCATAGTGCTTAGTGTAGAAAACTTAGATTGGGATTCAGAAAATATGGTCAACAGAATAGCTACTCCTATATTTTGAATCTTGACATCTTCTGATGGAGTATGAATTGTATCTAGAAACGTCGAGTGTTTTACCCAGAAATTGGGAAAACCCACGTGATACCAGGACTATACAGAGCGCTGGGGTTGGAATAAGAAGTGCAGGGCAATTAAAGAACCTCTTTGTGAAACCTTTTTAGTTTATCCTATGAATGTAGATAACCTTTAATTGTCACAGCAACATGTTTTGAAAAGATTCTCTATTGGTTTGTTTTGGCACCTTTGTTGAAACTGACTGACCCTAAAGGTAATATTGATAGTTTATTTCTGGACTTCACATTCTTTTTCATTGGTCTACATGTATGTACTTATGCCAGAACTATCCAGTCTTAATTACTATAGTTTCATAGTAACTTTTGAAATCAGAAAGTACAAGTCCTCCAACTTTTTATTTCTTTTATAAAATTGTTCTTGGGATTATGGGTACTTTGTATTCTCATGTAAATTTTAGATTTAGCTTGCCGATTTCTGCAAAAAGTTACAACTAAGATTTAGATAGTAATTACTTTGAATCTACAGATCAATTCATGGAGAATTGCCATCTACACAATATTGAGAATTCTAATTTGTGAGCCTGGATTATCTTTCCACTTATTGGATTTTATTAATTTCTCTAAGCAATGTGTTTGTTTGTTCTGTGTTCTGTTTTTAAAGTACTTTGCCCAGTTCAGCCCAATGCAATTCTTTTTCTGACACTGCTGTGAATGAAATGATCTAAGTCAACCCCGTTTCTGACAACTTTTCAGAAGTGTGCTTTTTTTGCTTTACAATTTAAGTCAAGTCAGCCTCCTGCCTTCGGTGGCGAAACTGCTGGTTTTCATGGGTCACCCTCCCCTAGCAACACAGCGCTGATGGAGCTGGGTTGACGGGAGAAGCCCTTGGCGAAAAGACCATAGAACCCAACTGTCTCATGCAATGCTCACGAGTTTTCCATGAATACGTGCTTTCTAATTAGTGTGTGCATTATTCCTGTAGTCTTAAGAGGACCACCTTAGACAATTCTGTCCATGAGTAGTGCTGCTTTCTGAAGAGAGGATCTGCACAGCTGCTCACTTGGCCATTCTCGAAGTCCACTCTCCTGTTTGAAAGGTTTAAATTTGGCTACAACCTGAACAATCCCCTTAGAAACAGCCACCTGTACTCTGCCTATATAAAGTGTCCTGACAAGCTTCCCTCATAAATTGTGATGAAAGGATCAGTTTCTCACTTTTGAAAATAATCTTTATAGTATTATAGAGTGGTACTATTTTCCAAGTGTGTGTATGAGTCATTTTACTCCTCTTTCTTCCAATGAATGGCAAATTAAGCCTGAGTGGGCAGAGGTAATATTAGCTTTAAGAGAATGTGGTTTTTATTTATGTATAAGAAGCAGCTGCCTTTCATGCAACCATGTATCCTAAGTCATTCTTCACACATCATTAAAAAGAATTATCATATATTTACTATGGTGAAAAGAACAAGATTAGTTTGAACTTATTTAGTCTCTTTCTTTCTCCTTAGCATGGGCAGGGGTCTCTCTATAGTACACTCATTTATTCATTGTGGTCTGAGAATGTTTTCAAATTTCAAATATCCTCAGGAAGCATGCTAACACCAGAATGGTTATAATTTGGAGGAATCCTGATTGGAATGATTTACCATAGGGTATAATTCTTCTCTTGGGAGGTCTATACTACATACAATCATTTTTCTTAATTACTTCTGATATTCTGCCCATCATATGCTGACCTTCAAAGCCATTTATCTAAAACTATTCTCAGAAATCTCAGCCTGGGAGTGAATTGTCAAAAATAATTAAGAAAAATGGTGGTATATGTCCCTGACATAGAAAATACGTCTTTTCTAATATGTTGCTGCTTTTTAACAATTTAAGGTGAAGCCGTCTTAAGAATTATGATGCTGGTAGCCAAACGACTGCAGTGAAAGTAAAAATACACAGGGCATTGCACTAGATAGTAGTAAAGGAAAAAGTGACCTCATGCAAGCTGGTATTTTGAGTTCTTCATATTTCATGGGAGGCAACACCGTACTTGCCTCACTGCCATACAATTTACAGTCATGAGGCTTCTAAGGGATTTTCAAAATCGTCCCCTGTCATGTCACCAAAAAGGAAAAGAGAACAAAACAAAATTTCCAACGCACAGCTTAGCTCTCCTCAGCTCCTTCGTCAAGTCAACAAATACCTAACAAAGTTTGATCTCAAGAAAATGGGCACCACTTACCGTCTTCCGGTTATAACTGGCAAGACATCATTGGATTTGGCTTCAGTTATTTTAAATGCGACTTTCTTCAAATCTGAAACTCCCACCGCCATGTCCTCCAGCATTCCGATTTCATCACCTACACGGGGGTAAAGGAGCCTGGTTACGGGCATACTGTTTGAAGAAAATGCCACTCAGAAGTCCACCTCACTGCGGGAATCTGCTCTAGCATTTTAGTGAATGAGTTTCTGAATGCAGTGAGTCCACTCTCAGTGCTTCTACTCACAGGCTGAAGGTTTCGGTCAGTGAAATAAGAGCCGTGCCAAAGAACCCCTGTGGTTAATGGACCCTTTGAGGGAAGGAAGAGTGCATTTGCTGGGGAAGCTGGAGAGACATTTTGACTGTTTTTTTTTTCTTTCTTTCTTAAGTGAGAAGTCAGGAGGCAGAGAGACAGGCTCCTGCATGCTCTCTGACCAGAATCCACCTGGCAAGGCCCCTAGGCGGCGGTGCTCTGTCTGTCTGGGGCCATCACTCTGTTGCTTGGTACCTGAGGAGAGGCCATGGAGACATCCTCAATGCCCAGGGCCAACTTGCTCCAGCTGAGCCATGGTTGTGGGAGAGGAAGAGATGAATAAGAGAAGGGAGAGGGGGAGAGGTGGAGAAGCAGATGGTTGCTTCTCATGTGTGCCCTGACCAGGAATCGAACCCGGGACTTCTACACACTGGGCTGATGCTCTACCACTGAGCCAACTGGCCAAGGCCAGCTGTTTTTTTGTTTTTTAATTTATTAGGATGGCATGGTTCACCAAACCATATAGGTTTCAAGAGTACACACAATAAAATACCATCCATCTACACACCATGTCTCTTTCCCCTACCATTCCAGCCCCCCTCTGGCTACTGTTACTCTGTTGTCTGTATCTATGTGTTATGTAAAGATGGTTTTTGGCTAATACCTTCACCCCCTCAGCTGTCATTTTTACTTTTTTATGAAACAAAGTGTTGTGCAGATTTCTTTCCATTGGCAGGAGTGATATTTGATTTCTGGAGATAGTCGTGCTGGCTGAATTGAAGATCCTAGCTAGGCTCATGCTAGTTTTATATCTCAATACACTGATAAGCACAACCTAAGAAGGAGGTAATCAAATAAGATTCTAGATCAGCACTGTCCAACAGAAATAGAATGCAAGCCACACATATAAATGTCAACTTCCTGATAGTCTACTTTTAAAAGACTAAATTAAAAAGATGAAATTAACTTGAATGATATACTTTAATGCGATATATCTAAAATGTCATGTCATTTGTAAATCAATATAAAATAATTGTTAATAGAAAACTATTTTTTGAGTAGTCTCTAAATCTGGTATTCACACCTAGTAGATATGAGTTTGGACCAGATACATTTCAAATGCGCTATATCCACACCAGACTATGAATTGAACAGCACGGTTCTAGGCATGAGAGGTTTGGGCTTTAAAAATCCAGTCATTGAAACAATGTTGGCAAAGAGCCTTTTCTATTAAAAAAGCCAGATGGCTGCTTAAGTCTCCACTATGAAATAATCTATAATTCTATTTTCATAACTTAATATGGTAAAAGTACAATTACAAAGTGAATGCAAAAAACAAAAAGTTACATTATTTTTGTAACACCTGATGCAATGAAATGTTTAGAGGAAGGAGGATAGAGAGACAGACTCCTGCATGTGCCCTGACTGGATCCACCCAGCAACCCCATCGGAGGCCAATGCTTGAATACAAGCTATTTTTAGCATGTGAGGCTGACATGCTCAGACCAACCCAGCTATCCTCAGCACCCAGGGCTATGCTCAGACCAACTGAGCTATCCTCAGCACCCAGGGCTATGCTCAGACCAATCGAGCTTCTGGCTACAAAAAGGAGAAGAGGGAGAGTAAGTGTGTGTGAAGAGAAGGGGGATGTGGAGAGAAGCAGATGGTAGCTTCTCATGTGTGCCCTGACTGGGAATCAAACCTGGGAATTCCACACACCAGGCTGATGCTCTATCTACTGAGCCACCAGCCAGGCCTTGATGCTATGAAGTTTTATTTCTCATTTTTATGTTTAACTGAAGAATACAAGGACCAAATATTCCATGAGCAGGAATATGACTTTAACATGTACGGAAGCCATACTCACTGTATGTACTCAGCAGCCCTTCATACTGGACTACCAATCCCACTGTGTGGAGCTGCTGCAGGAAGCTGGGGTCGTGCCAACTCGTGTGTAATTTTATGATGAAACCACACACCAGTCCAGCAAGCTGAAAAAGAAATCATTGAGGAAATGGATGGGGGTCAGCAAACTTTAATTTAAAAATATTGAAGACTTCTGAGGCATCAGAGATTTAACTAAGAATTTTCAAGGACGGGTAAAAAACTTTATCTATCTATGTTGAAACCAGTTGACAGTCTTTGATCAAGTAAGGCCTGGGAAGACAGCACTGTGAAAGCGAAATGAGCCCTGGCTCTGCAGTCAGGCCATCATGTCTATAAATCCTATCCCTGACATTTCTCGTAGTGAAAAAATAACAAGCTATTTAACACTTACAAATACTATCATTGTAAAAATACTTTTGTGCATGTGTAGAACAGAGACAAGAGTACTCATCTCATAGAGTCAATGAAAAGAGTCAGAGAAGAAATGTGTATCACTCAGAAGACAGTGCCATGACACATAGCTCCATTGGTCACTGGGCCATTCATGAAATTGTAGGGGACAGGGACAGTTTGGTTAAAATATTCCCTTTGCCTGGAATGTTTAGAAGGAGAGGCCTTATGTTTCTCTCCCTCCATGTGTCTGTCTATAAAAATCAATCATGGGGTGGAGGGAGGAGGGGCGAAGGAAGGCCCCCTGCATGGCCACTGTGAAGGAGTCTGGCCAGCTTTGAGGTCCTGGAATCAGGTTGGGTGTAGGCAAAGAAGGTGGTCCTGTCAAACCTCCTGTTCAAGCCTTCCTACTGGCAAATTCATTTTATAAACAAAAGGAGAGATCATCATGAGGCCTGTCCTGGGATTCATGAGGAGTTGGATAAATAGGGAGTTGCTGCAGACAGACCCTGTCTCCAGTCCTAGCTGGCCACCTGCAGTGCAAGGCAGCTGTCCCCTTCCTTCTGCTGTGCCCTTTGTGGAGACCCCAAGGCACAACACGATGACAGCATGACTGACCCTTCCCTTCACAGATTCTGCTCCGTGAAATAGAAGGTATTATGTTTCAGCAGCTTGACCAACTCTTTACAGACATAAACACTGACATCTTATAAACTGTTTCTATGCACTTTTTTCTTCATATTTATTACAAATAAGAAAACCTGGGTACCAAACCTGTCAGGAAAGGACCCCTTTAAAAATTAAACTGCCCAGGGAAGACCTCTGCCTTCACCAAGGATAGCACTGAACCACCCGCCATTGTGCTGGGCTCGCAACACACGGGGCACCCACCGCTTGGCTGAAGACCACGTCCCTTCTCAGGGTCAGCAGGAGACACTGGGGCAAGCTGTAGGCAAGTTCCTGAAGGAGCACAAAGGTCAGAGACTGCCGGGCTCGGTTCACCACTTCCTCCATGCAGTCCTTCAGGGTGAGGATGAGGGGGTACAACTGCTCATACCAGTCCTCTGCGAGGAGAGAGGGGCACAAACACAGCAGGATAGGTGACGGAAGGTTCTGCAAGACTTTTTTTTTTCAGTTCAGTTGCACATATTATTAAGGATTCACAAAGATTAGATCTAAAGATCTTCAACTGAAATCTTTACTCTGAACTCCAGAAGTCCGTAACCAGCGCACACTGGACCTCTCCACGTGGCTGTATTTAACATGCTCACCTTGGTACCTATTTTCTTCTGTGCTCATCTGTAGCCTGTGTGCTGCCTTTATCTTAGTGGACGATGCCACCAAACTCTTCTCACGCTGGAAACACAAGCCTTCCCAGACTTCTACAGTCCTCACCTTTACTGGGTCGTTGAATTCATTCTCCTATCATAATAACCCACCCAGCAGTGCCCTTCCCCTGGCCTCTGCCGTCAGCACTGTCAGCACGCATGACTTCCCTGGATCCCCCTCCATCCCACCCCCTAACTCACCTCTCTCCCTCCAGCTCCACCCCACTCCCATGCTCCCTTAACCAAGCTGCCAGAGACAGCTTGCTCTTCAGGTTGAATCCCACCCCATCACTCCCTACTCCGGCTTCCTTCCTTAGAATATTTTTCAAACGCTAAAGCATCCAGGATAAAGTCCAAATGCATAAAAGATCCTCTGTATTTGACCTCTGCCTCCTTGTCTGGTCTCATCTCTCAGAATTTCTTCACTTGTAGTTTTAAGTTCCAGTGAACTGAGCAACACGTCTCCCCAAACTCGTCCTTCTCTTTCATCTCAGTGTCTCTGCAAAATCTTGTCTGCAGTCCTGAAACAACTTCCCTCCACTGATCGTCTTGACAAACCCTTGATCTTATCTGCAGACTCAGCTCAGGGTTTTTCTCCCCCAGCACAGCCCCCTAATAAGCAGCAGTAACATAACACAGTTCGGGTGGAGTTTACCCTCCTTTCTTGACCACAGCTCCTTTCCCTCACTGTTCTAGAATTATCAGTACACTGTTGCTCAGCAAGAAAGGGAGGTCCCTGAGGACAAGGGATTTATGTTTTAATCACTGAATTTCGAGAACCTGGCATAGTGTCTAACATATAACAGGTTTTCAATCAATTTTTTTTTAATTTTATTAAGTGAGAGGCGGGGGAAGCAGAGAGATAGATTCCCGCATGTGCCCTGACCCAGAATCCACCTGGCAAGCCCCCTACTGGACTATAATCTGACCATCAGGGGTTGCTGATCTGTTGCTTAGCAACTGAGATATTTTAGCAGCTGAGGCAAGGGCATGGATGCCATCCTCAGTGCCCAGGGCCACCTTGCTGGAACTATTCAAGCCATGGCTGTGGGAGGTGGAGAGAGAGAGAGAGAGAGAGAAAAGAAGAAGAAGAAGAAGAAGAAGAAGAAGAAGAAGAAGAAGAAGAAAGGGGAGGGGTGGAGAAGTAGATGGTCACTTCTCCTCTGTGCCCTGACCAGGAACCGAGCCTGGGACTTCCACACACTGGGCTGATGCTCTACCATTGAGCCAACCAGCCAGGGCTCAATCAGTTTTAATTGAATGAGTAAAGTTACAAAAAATATAAAGAAAGTCTTTTAATATACAGACAAGTGTGAGGAAATCACATTTTTTTACAGTATTTGCAATTTGAGAGTAAGTTTCCCTTCAAACTGAGATACCAAATTGGAACCTCTTTATTTTTGATTTGTCTTGATTTCTAATTCATTCCAACTATTAAATTATGACTTTGGCATATGATAGAGATATGATTTTCAGTGCACTACAAGATCAAAGCCCTGACAAATGTCAAATACATATTACAAATTCTGGACTGGACTGTGACATTCCATTAAAATATAAATAAATTAATAGTATGACAGATATGATTTAAAGAAATGAGTGCATCCTGAAAAATTAATTATAAACCAGGATCTAAAATGATATGAATTTCTCAGCACAAAAGTCTGAGCTTCGTCATGAGTAATGTCAGTGGTCAATAACTAGGTAAGACCTTGGAAGAGTGATAGGGAACAACAAAAAGAACCATAATCCATATTGTACCATGTCTACTGTCACTTTTATATTTTATGTTGTGGTTTTATAAACTAAATGCAATAAATCAAAATGATTGGAAGGGTAATTAGTAACCTCAACTTCATAAAAATATGTGCTCTTGTTAATAGTCTATGTAAATGCCAATGTGATTTTATGATGAAAAGTACACCAGGAACACTGGGAGTTACTGCAAATATTGTACAATTACATGATATACTATAGATAAAAAACACTAGTGAAAGAGGAATTCAACAAAGGCCTAATAAATTTGTCATCATTTAATAACGAACTCACTTTTGTGCAGCTTATAATAAAATATGGACAAAGGTTCAATTTAAACAAGCATTGGTTATCAACTGATTCTTATATCATTACTGCATATAAAAAGGCAAGTGGAGGGACGTCACTTTATTTCAGAATAAAAGACCTATCAAGACACCAAGAAGGAATACTTCATGCTCCTAGTTTTTCAAATTATATCCTTTTACCTCCTACTCTTTTATTTTTGTTCCTAATATGAATGTGTAGACCAACACACGCACACACAAAGAAAACAAATATTTCAATAAATGGAGCCAGATATTGATCTTAAAAGATAACAGACTACAAGCCAATGTTTTGTGCGTAGTTGGAGAGATCAGTTAAGAATTCTCACACATAAACTACAGCTTGAGCAGCAGGTGGCGCTGCTTTCTTAGGCTGAAGTAGAAGCACTTCTCCATTCAGATAACTGACTTAAACTCCTTTGTACATGTGCGTAGTTCCCAACCAGCATTTACATATTGCTTAGGCATCTCGCATCACACTGTCCTTGCCAAATGCTCAAAACCTTGGTCATGCGGGTGATAGGCTCTTCCTAGATGGAAAATGGAAAACTGACTTGTGTCCCCCTTGTTAGATACCAGGTTACACTCAAATTAAATATGGCTGTTGGTTTTATTTTTCAAAGATCTTTGAATGAGGAATCATCACAGATTTCTTCATTAGCATTAGGATAATTTTCTTTATTCATTTCTATGCCTACCCTTGCACTTATCTGACCAGCTGATTCTTAATAATAGATTGCAATCAGATAATAAAAACAAAAAAGGTCTGATTTCTAGTCCTACTAGTTTAAAAGTGAAAACCAGGAACAAATAAAAATAAATATGCTGAAATTCTAAATGTAGCGGCAGTGTTAGGTCCTTGTCTGATATTAATAGTATTCCGGTGTCCACCTTTACTGTTATTAATTACATTTTTATGGCTAAATTTTATGGGAAATAAGTTCTTGAGCAAGGTGCAATGTCTTTTTTAAAAAAATTCTCCATTGATTTGAGCAAGAGAGAGGAAGAGAAAGAGAGAGGAACAGGAGAGAAATAGAGAGAAGCATCAACCCCTTGTTTCGCTTAGCTGTTCCATTTAATTGTGCATTCATTGATTGCTTTTCATCTGCACACTGACCGGGGGTCAAACCTGTGACTTTGGCACACCAGGTTGATGTTTTATCCTATAAGTAACCCAACCAGGGCTGCAAGATGGAATGTCTTAAAAATGGTAGTAAGCTTCTTACGTAGAAGCATAGGAGAGCTACAGATACATCTTTTTCTTTTTTTTCTAGAAAAGAAACAGAGTTCAGCAGATTAAAAAGAAAAACTGCACTGGCATAGGCACATTGCAGTTACTCAGGGTCTTGTCCCTGGTAATATTCACTCAGTGGGAATCTCGGGTTCTGAAATAGACACAGTGTGGGATGACAATCCAAAGAAAGGCCGAGGTCAGTTCCTAAATGGCCTTTTTGCTCCAGGGAGCAGTCTCATCACTCTCACAAAGGGACAGACAGCAAGTGCTTACGCTTCCTCCTGGAAAATACATTTTGGGCAAAGGAAAAGCTGCAGTCTTTGACAGTCTTGAGACCTCTGTCACTTCCCCCAGCCTTTGCATGTCTCCGGACATCACAACTGACCTGGTGTTGACACTGTCCTCACGGTGAAGCCATTTCCTAACAGGGACGAAGATGGTTTTCACTCTGCGTTATTCAAAGTAGGAAACTCTGAGATGCACCCATCCACTCTTCTGAGTGTAGTTTCCTCACATTTCAACCAAGAGTTTACACACATACACACGCGCACGCGCACGCACACACACACGCGCGCACACACCCACACGATATATCCAGCGAAGCTCGTCTATGCACCAGCACCACTCCAGAAGCTAACGGGTCCAGTTGGCACTTAGGTGACCACATTTCTGATTCCAGCCCCTGGCTCTTTTCAGGCACAGAAGAAGAGACAAAAGCACATGATAGTGCCTGTATAAAGCCTTGCGGAAACTCCTTAACCCCGAGTCCAGCGAACAGAATCCTTCCTCAGGAAAACTAATGTGTGTGGCTTAGCTGAGCATTTCGGGAGCTTTGTGGAGCGTGCTGGCAGCTGTCCAAGCGGAGCCTGCTTCCCCGTTGTTCCCTGGGTCCCATGTCGGAGTCAAGCAGAGCTCACTGCAGGGGTCAGAGGCCCACCAGGCGCCCTGCCAGGCCTTCAAGGAGGGAGAGATCATGCGGGATCACGGTTGTGGGAAGAACAGAGCCCAAACCCCCAGCCACCAGGGCTTGGACATAATGCCCACATCTCAGGGAGCGCAGAACGGCAGTGGGCTCGTGGTCAGGGGCTGGAGGTAAGGGATAGGGACACCCCTGCCCACGGAGTCCTTGCTGCTTCCCAAGGGCCTGTGTCCCACTCCAACCCCGACGCGGCAGCCTCTGTGCCCTCTGAGAGAAGACCCTGCCTTTCGGGTACGGTTTCCAACATGAGCACCACCACTGGAGGGGGCGATTCGTGAGAAGGCTTCCTCTCCAGGTAGCTCACTGTTAAATTCCTTAGTCTGAGTATAACATCCACAGACAACTTGGGTCACAGAACATGCTCATGGGAGGCCCCCAGCTGTCTGGACATACCCGGGGTTATGGAGCACTGAGGGTAGGCTAATCCAGACAGCAGGGAAAGGAAAGCACCTTCTGAGGCCCAGCATTTCCGGAGCTTTGTGGAGCGTGCTGGCAGAGGTCCAAGCCGAGCCTGCTTCTTGGTGGTTCCCTGGGTCCCATTTCTATTCAAGGGGAGCTCACTGCGGGGGTCAGAGGCCCGCCGGGCGCCCCGCGCCTCCTCCACGCACCGTCTACTTCCTTTCCGCGATGCTCACGTCCTCTGAGCCCAGGGGCACTGATGTTACTCAGGAGAAAAACAAAAGGGCCAACTGCCTATGGACGGATGGTAGAAGAGCGTACGTAATGCCATCTTTCCAATTGCTAAGCCGTTTTCGTCTCAGGTGCTTGTTCTCCTTTGCTCATTTAAAAGAATTAGCTCCACACAAGCTTGTGGCCATTGTTATTTTGTGTTATCGTAACTTTTCAGACATTGAGAAAAAAGAGACGTTAGAAGATCACATGCCCATTAAACTCCACGCAAAAGATGGAGAAGAAATGAGCCCAGCTTGGAGGGCCGAGGGGGCACCCGAAATTGGGGCTTTGTAGGAACTGAGTCTGGGAGGGATGCCTGGTGTGAAGATGCCAAATGTCATAAAGAGATGCTATAAACTGGAGGGGCCACAGGGGCACTCTATGAGAGGCAGGGAGAGGCTGAGATGACTCAAGAATTTGGAAAAGGCTGAATAAAGTAGAGGTAAATGCTGAGCCTGAAGCTATGGGGAAAAATAAAAAGGAAGACTAGGTGGGCAGTCACCATAGTAGGAGTAGGGATGCGGATGAAAGGGTGGGGGAGAAAGGGGAAGGTACGGAGTATGTGTGAGCAGAGGACCGAAAGCAAAGACACAGACAAATCTAGAAACAACAGGTCTTGTGTAGGGCAAACGGAGACAAGCTGTCTGGTAACCCTGGGAGTTACGGCGAACCTTCCTGTGCCTCTGCCTCAGGGCAGTCTGAACGGCTCCAAGGGTATTCACACAGAGGACACACATATATCTTAAATGCACTCATCCTGTGTCCACTGAGCTGTGATCTAGTAAGTGACTGAGCAGGACACCTTCCAGATGGATTAAAAAGTGAGTATACTGTCCCACTCGAGACAAAGAGCTTGCTATAAGAAGAACAAAGGCAACCTTTTTTCATATCAAGGGAGTCCTGTTTGTTTAAACCCCGCCAGCCTGAGAACACAGTGCCATGAACTTTCCAGTCTTGCTTTTAGAAAAACAGCAAAGGAAATGCATCAACTGATATCCTGGTTCAACTTCTTATTTTGTAGCACAAAGTTGAAAACCTTAAGTAAATTCTGCTGAAAGCGTTTCCAAGAACTAAATCCATTCATCAAACAAGCTCTGTATTTGGTGCAGGATGACGTTTGGATGGGGGCTATGCTGAACTTAGAGGTGTCGCCCATCCACATGCATTGGGCTGATTTTGCCTTTTGGCCTTAAGGAAATGGTAACCTCAGGACTAGGGCCTACAAACATGCTGAGGATTTAAGAATAAGCTGCATAGGTCAGAGGTGACTGACCAACCTGAAATCACTAAGACATCTGCATCAGAGAACTCTTGTCATTTTGTCCAGTAACTAAGATCGAAAAGAGACGGATAGTGATATGATACCGAGTTGAGGTAAGGCTGGTTGAGCGCAGGCATCCAGGGGAGGGAAGAGGAGATACATTTTATCCTGAAGTGAACTAGCTGAGTTCAGTTGTTTTTCTTAGCAGAGCTGAAGGCGAGTGAAGTAGATTGAACCATTTTTCAAAAGAAATACATATTTTTATAAACACAACAAAGCCTTGTATATATAAATAGATTTAACCTACAAGTGCCGAGTAAGTAGGCAAGTAACCAAACACAATGTATATAGTACCATTTCCTATTCCATTCTATGATCAGCTCAGCTGCCCCTAAACTCCCGGATGGGGAGATCTGAATCCGGTTTCTCTCCCTATCCCAGTTTCTCTGTGTGAACATCATCAGATTTATGAAAAAGTTCAGTAACTTTTCAAGTGTGAATATGAATACATGGCATAGTCTCTGCCTAAGGGACTTCATGGTAAAACTCTGAGACATACATATAGGATGGATTTTCATAAAGTTACCCCCAAATGTCACAAACTTGTGCCTGATTAAAAACATTTTGTTAAAAGGGTAATAGCAAAAAGTATCTCTAGAGAGAAAAATTAGAAATGCTTCTTCCTGGGAAGAACAGAAGCAGTGTAGCCTGGTTAACAAGGCAGGCTATCAACTCAGACCACCAGGGCCGGAAGTCAGGCTCTTTCTCATGAAATTCTAAATATTCATGTAATTCAGAAATATTAATATTTAAGTTCTTTGATGAAAATGATGTTCTTTGCTTGTAATTTTACAAAATAAAACAGATTTTTTATATATTATAAACCCACTAAAATAATTTGTCTAATGTTGAGCATAAGTTCTGGAATATAATTATTTTCATGCAGGTATGTGTAAATATGCCCATATGCTGAAGACATCAACTTAATAATATCAAGAAAATCTGCCCAAAGAAAATAAATAAGTCAGGGAGATGTAGTGAACAGAGAAAGAAATATAGATAACATTTTAATAACTTTGCACAGTGACAGATGGTTATTAGACTTTGTGTGGTGATCATATCTTAAGGTATATAAATGATGAATCATTACATCATATACCTGAAATGAATATAATATTGTACCCAGCTCTACTTGAATTAAAAAAAAAATCCCTGCCAAAACATTTCTTGTCAGGGTTTATAGCTGGGTACATTAGAAAGAAGTACTCAGTGACCTAGGGTATTTGGTCTTTCCCACAGTGCATTTCATGATACTCTTCTGGAGACAGGGAGATACAGGCTATGTATGCAATCAGATGAATGTATAAAGACACAGGTGGCTGAACACACATTCTCAAAGAGTAGTGATTAACAAGTATATTTCAAAGCATAGAGGGTTTTTTTTTAGTGATGTTCCTCAAAGATCTGTATTTATCTCTGTTTTCCCATCATTTTTACCCATTACTTCTGTGACTGGACAGAAAATATTTATAAAATGTGAATAAAATAAACCTGGGTAGGACAGTAGATATGATGGATGAAAGAAATAGGTATTTATTAGACTATACTCAAAAGTGTATTATACCACAGTCATGGGTTTAGACATCAATCTTTTCAGTAGAATTGAGATAGACTGTGTCTTAATCTCCTTGTGCCTCTAATATTTCACAATTTTTAACACACAGTGGTGCTTAAAGATTACTTGAATCTTGAGAAGCCTGAAAGATAGGTCACATTTAGCAAGGTTTATGGATATCAGTGGAAGTTGTTGTAAAATATGGCTGTCAAAGCAGCTAATGTGAACTAAGCTGTCATTAATAGGATAGCATCTAAAAGTAAGAAGGTGGTCCTAACTGCGATACTCTGTGTTCCATGCTATTCCTTTGAAAAATGACCAAAAGTGGCAATTCAAAAATAAACATGTTTACTCATAAAAATTCAATCTGTACACTTATGATGTGTATGCATCTTCCTGTGTATATACTATCCTCCTGTCCAAAGTTTAAAATATACAGATATAGGCCCTGGCCGATTGGCTCAGTGGTAGAGCATTATTGGCCTAGCCTGTGAAGTCCTGGGTTCAATTTCCAGTCAGGGCACACAGGAGAAGCAATCATCTAATTCTTCTCCCTCCCCCTCCCCTTCCCCCTCCCCCTTATATGTCCTTCTCTCTTCCCTTCTCACACAATGGCTTGATTGGTTCTAGTACATTGGCCCCAGCTGCTGAGGATGGCTCCATGGAGCCTTCATTTCAGGTGCTAAAAATAACTCGGTTGTGAGCATGGCCTCAGATGGACAGAGCATCAGCCCCAGATGGGGGTCACCAGGCGGATCCCGGTCCACGCACATGTGGGAGCCTGTCTACACCCTCCTCACTTAAATTAAGTATATATCTATATCTATATCTATATCTAGATATAAACAACAAAAATGACATAATGATTTCTTTACGATATGTTAGGTGATAATATGGGGAAAGGGAAGTAAATTGGTTCTGTTTGGGGCAAAGGATTAGATCTAAGAATGGGTAAAATGAAAAGAAACATATTTTGATCAACAGCTGGAGTCTTCCACTCTAGAAAATAGAAGGTTTTCTATCAGTGGAGATGTGTGTCACAGGTTAGGGAAAAATTGGCAGAGATACTATAGGTAAGCTTCTTAACATAATTCAGAAAGTTTATTACATAATCTTTTTTTTTTATTATTCAGTGAGAAGAAGGGAGGCAGAGAGACAGACTCCTGCATGAGCCTCTCACAAGATCCACCCGGTGAGACCACTAGGGGGCGATACTCTGCTCATCTGGGGTGTTACTCTGTTGCTCAGCAACTGAGCTTTTCTTAGTGCCTGAGGCAGAGGTCATGGAGCCATCCTCAGTGCCTGGGCCAACTCACTCCAATTGAGCCATGACTGCAGGAAAGGGAAAGAAAGAGAGAGAGAGAATGGAAGAGAGAGAGAGAAGCGGGAGGGGTGGAGAAGCAGATGAGTGCTTCTCTATGTGCCCTGACCGGGAATCGAAACTGGGACATCCACATACCAGCTCGTCACTTTACCCCTGAGCCAACCTGCCAGGGTCACAGAATCTTTAAGGGCACATCTCTAAGATTCTAATATTTTCTGATTTTATCTTTGAGTACTCAATTTATTATGAAAATGAACTCATTTGGTATTATGCATACAGTTGATGCTTACAGCATGTTTAAAAGTAAAAAAAATAAAAGGTCAATTTTGTTCACAAAGAAAATATATAAAGACATACAAGCCATTAACCGCTGGGCCAGTTACTCTATTATTAGTGTTCAGAACAGTAGAAAAGGTTCTACTTCTTTCTGCACTATTTGTATTAGTCCTGGAAAAAACTGTATGGAGTGAGTAAGGTATATTATAAATTCTGGATCTAAAACAAACAAAAAACCTTCGACACCACAGATGTAAAACATTATTAAATACACACTATACAAGGAAATTCAGCATTTGAAAAGAAAAGTAGTTGCACGTGAGAAAGGAACATAAAACATAGATAGAGGCAGCAACAATTGGGAAGATGTCTGATTAACCATATTACGTATACACCGGAAACAAACACAAATTACAGCTGAAATGTAAAAAGAAAGGATGGTGATGAAGAAATAAAAACTGACTGACAAGGGGTTGACTTACCCTATGAGATTTCAAAGTGTATTCCAATATAAAATATAAATTAACAGAATGAAAATTCCAGAAACTGATTAAAAGTAAAAGTATTTAATCCATAAAAAAACAACAGAAGAAAACCTGTACAACATGAGGAAACAATGAACTAATAAGTGGTGTAACAGATGTCCATCAGTCTGTAGCACATCATACATTCCAATCAATTCTAGATGACTCAAGTCATCCACCAACTTAATTCATTAATTAATTGTAAAAAGAAAAGAATTAAGTGGCTTTTCCACCCTAGGTATGGGTTGGGATAATTTGGGGCTGTTGGAAAAATCAATCTTATTATCATAAATCATACTTTGAAATATATTATTAACTCCTATAATGTCAAACTTCACAATTAATCAGAAAGAACATTATGATATTTTTATATCTAAAGGCGTATGAAGTCAGTGAAAATATTTATGTCTAGGAAGACTGTAGTTCAAAGCAGATACTGCTAGTGAGAGTAACCTGTTATTAAAGAGTACGATCAAAATGTACCTACTCACCTAAATGTTGGTTTCTAAATGCTCATCCCCAATAAAAGACACCAGGGTTACTTGGTAATGGCTGAACCAAGGGAGATGGGGCAGGGAAAATACAGACGAGCCTAGAGAAGCTCATGGTGTCAGAAGTAAAGCAGTAAATTAAAAAATAAGAAAGTAAGAAAAAAAGAGAGTAAACAGCTTGTGGTGGGGAAGTATCTGAAAGCCACTGAAACCAACCAGATGGGGCTCCCAAAGGCTAATTCTAGAACATTCAAGCCCAGAATAAATAATAATAGTATTGGATTATAAACCAAAGAGTAAAGTAACTATTCATGAGTCTACACTGATATCAAGAAATAATTGTATAAATAAATACATGGGAGAAAAGGGATAACTTTCTCCACTTCCGGCAATCTAACATGGAAAGACTTAGATGTTCAAAGATGCTTATTATGAGTTAATTGCACAATTTAATTATATATCTAAAATGACAGTTTGTTTTTTGATAAGTTAGTGTATGGTCATCATAATCTCATTTCCAGAGAATGTTTGTCAGGAAATATTCAGAATATAATGATATGCAGGACAGCAAGAAGGACATCTGTAATTATAATGTGTACACCAATTTGATTACAATGTGTGTGTGCATATGTGTATAAACATAGGATATGCTTAATATAAGTGTGTCTGATTGAAATTAAAAGAACCTTACATAATCCCATTTGTTTTTGCACATTTTCTATATTATTATTTTTCTAATCAGAATTTAAAATGCAGGTAAATTGGGGCATGTATCATCAGTGACTGCATATCCCAAATATCTCTGTCGGAAATAGTCTGGGGGATATTACAAGTAAATGAATAACTTAGGTTATGCATTTGCTTTATATTAGTTCAAAATATACATTCCAAAATAATTTAGAAATGTTCTACTGTAAATCAAGTGATGGAAGATTGATGTTTCATATAATTAAACTCCTGATGAAAATGTGAGTAATGAAAAATCAGGAAAACAAATTGGAAAAACACACATTTAATTATATAAGCAACCATATTTTCATGTCACTCATTTTCTTAAAGAAAAAAGAAAAGCAGACTGCAGAAGAAAAGGGTGGGGTGGCACTGTTTATTGTCTCCAAGCACATAAGATGTCCTGCCAAAGGTCCGGGCAACTCCAATAGCACTTGTACTACCGTAAACAAAAACACAGGTGCTTGTCTCGGTTTTTCTTGTCAGAATTAATCAAATTAGTAAAAAGATTTGAACAAAAGAAGCCATTTATAGAGACAAAACCATAATTAAAATTCTGATTATTATATTTGCTAGTCAAGCTTGTAATAAGCCATACATTTGAAATTATTTATCTCTATACCTGCCTATCTACACATGCATACATGTATTCCCACATATGTATGCATATATATGCTTGTGTGTGTATGAGTGTGTACATAAAAATCTAGACTTACTGATTTGTCTTTCGAATAATACACAAGCATATCATTCTTACAAGGAGTCAAACCTTCTTATATCTTTTTGAAATAATTCACAAAAGCTATTCTTTGGAATAAGGCAAAAAGCATTTTATCTATCATATAGCATTCTTTTCAGGAACCATTACGAGATACTGTGTCCTGATATTTCTCAAAGTTTCTAAGAGTTTTAAGATCAGATGCTTGTTTTGCTTTCTAATAAAATTTTGGAGGAATGCATAAAAGTAGATTAAACTGTGTCAGATTCTTCAAAAGAAAACACTGTTCTTTCTTCAAGAAGGTTGTTATGTAGCAAAAGAAAAAAAAATGAGCAGTGCAAGCAGTTCTGAAAACACAACTGAGATGCAATTTGATAAATGTCCTTCCATCTTCCAAGCCAGAGCGGTGGAAAAGCAGCCTATCGGCACTTTCATCAAAGGCACTATTGACTTCTCTTCTTCTATCTCATTTGATCATGACTTTCTCATTTTGTTTACTCAGTCAATATTTGGGGAAAAAGAAAGATCCCTTACCCCTTGGCTGAGTTATACTGGAGTCCGCGGCAGAAGGGTCCTTTTCGCCATCTTCGCTGCCACTGGGGCCCTCACTGCCCCCATCCCTTTCGATCAGCTTATCCACCATGGCAATAATGCAGTTCAGGCTCTTCCCCACGTTGGCCCACACCCTATCCTGAAAAGAGCATGAGTATCAATACACATTTTTATTGTGAAAACAAGGTAAGGCCCAATCTGATGAGTGCAGTTTGGAGAAGCAAGTAGAGGAGCAATCATAAGAATGTAGAATGAGTGACTGACTAGTTCTGACATTCCCATTCAATTGGCCAGACTATGGATAGACAAGAAATTGATTTTCTCTTAATACAGCAAGACTGAAGTGTTATAAAGCTTTTTTATTTAGTTGGTTATTTTTCCCTGTCATTAAGCAATGATAAACTACCATACAATATTAGTCCAGAATTGAGCGCAAAGTATGAAATTTAAACTGGATGTATCTATTTTCCTTATCGATACTTACTAAGAAAGCAAAGACATGCCAATATGTTTAAAGGACGCCCACCACTTGCATTAGAAATTCTTGTTTTTCTTTTTCTTCTGATAATATATACATATAGTTTACCATTTTAACAATTTTAAATGCCCAGTTTAGTGGCATTCAGTACACTCACATTCTTGTGTGACTATCACTACCATTCATCTCCAGAACTTTTTCATCTTCCCCAACTGAAACTTTGTCCCCTCTAAACATGGACTCCTTCTTCCCTCCCTCAGCCCCTGGCAGCCATCATTCTCCTTTCTGTGTTTATGAATTTGACTACTCTAGGAAATGGGAGTTCTGTAAGTGTGGTCTCCGGCTAGTGGGGATACATTCTGCTATTGGGGGAAGTCGAGAGAGGATTGCTCTTGATATCCCAGATCAGATTTGTATGGGAGAAAAACCGTCAGCTCTCTTTCTGTTGCCCATGGTGAGAGGAACTTAGCATTTTGATAAAAATAAAACGAGGATTGCGTGCTGCCTTTCTGATGTAAAGGAATACAAGGCATGGATCAGCTGAGCTTAATCACATTTCTGAAGAGTCTAAACAGAAGGTAATTTGAGAGGATAATCTTATATTTTATATCTATATGTTATTTTTCTTCCTCTACAGATACCTTGAGTTAAAGGATTTCACTGATAGAAAAAGTAACCTTTACAACCACTAGAAGGATCTTTACTGGCATGAGGAACAGAGTGAAGCATGTTCATTGACCAAGACCAACAACCATAAAATAAAGGGTTCTGTGGGAAACAGCAGAAAAACATTATAGTCATTAATGCTTTAAGGACACACGAGCTGGGAGGGTGCTGGTTGGGGGTGAGAAACTGAGCACTCGTAATACACAGTTTGTGAATGAGCAGATATTTTATTGAAGCGACACAGGGCAGCAGGCTCTGAATAGACTCATTTTATTCTTTATCTTTTGGGGAGGAGATCCTGCCTTGCTGATCATGAAAGAGGTCTGAACTTTGCTGGGCATGCTTCTATTTTATGGCTTCTACAAAGTGGACTAAATTTATTGATCTGATTTGTACTTCTGTCTCTAATAACGTGACTATGAGTTATTTGGGACCTGTGTCCTCAATATATTGCACAGGACCCTGGGAAAACAGCAGAGAGAGTTGGAGGGAACAAATGAGGGAAGGGGAGAAAGATGACTTTAACCTAGAGATACCCTGAGGGTGCAAAGTCAACAAAGAACTAGCAGTAATATGTATTTCATTCTGAGTCAGATGCAGATCTTGGTTTTTATGTATTTCTGGGTTAGGACCTAAGCTCACATAAAGGTCAAACTCAGTAGCAATAGATACAAAAATCCGACTGATGTAGCAGTGAGTAGTCAGGGGCATATTACACCTGGCAGAGAGCCATGAGGATAGGGACCAGGGTGCTGGCTCAGCACGCCACACATTTTTGATCTTGAAAACATCAAGGGAAATCCTGACTGCTCTGGATCAGTGGTTAACTCAAAAGAAAAGTTTGGCACTGCTTAAATAATCAACTTTTCTAGGTCCAATTTTTTGATCAGCAAGAATGTGAAGTCTAAACCAGAGCTGGCATGGGGTCTAAAGTAGCTCTGTCATATCTATATCTCCATGCACAATTTCCTACTTGTCATCAGCAATTTCTGAGGACTCTGACTAGTACTGGCCAGGGGATTAACAAGGCCAACTGCCATCTTTAAAAAGAAGCTTCAGTCTTGGCAGGGTGGCTCAGTTGGTTAGCACATTATCCCAGTGTGCCAAGGGTCCAGTTTGATCCCGTCAGGGCACATACAGGAGTCAATCGCTGAATGCATAAGTGAGTGGAGCAACAAATCAATGTTTCTCTCTCTCCCCCCCCTCTCTCCCCCCTCTTTTTCTCTCCCTCCCTCTCTAAAATCAATCAATGAAAAAAAATTTTTAAAGAAGCTTCAGTTTATCCTTGATTGAGAGTAATTTTATACTAAACTGGCTAGCTCAACATCATGAACCTTTGTTCTTACAATAGCTCAATAGCTCTTTTCTCTGATCTCAGTATAGCAGGACTGTTAGATGAAAGGAGTTATAGTTAAAATACTCTAGGGCACACACTGGCACACATATAGCCCAGCTATGTAATACACACACACCAGTACACACACATCATGTATACTAAAAATAGCCAGGCAGATAACATCCATCAGAATTAAATGAGATTTCCCAATCTTTGCTTCCTATTAAACCTCCTGCTTAACTTTATCTATTAACTTATGCAAGAAATCCCTGATCTTTCTTTCCAACAACCACACTGCTGGCTTCATCCTGAAATTTAGTCCCAACCACACAGTGGATTCAGATAACCAGCCGCTATTTCTCCAGCATTGACCTCTCCATAGTCCCCTGGTTTGGACCTATATATCAGCTATCACACAAACAGGTGTAAGCACAAGTGCCACATATATCTTCATTAATCACCATGCTCACGCCATCACTCCTCTGGCCAAAAGCAGGCTAAGTACTGCAGTGTTTCTCCATTCTTCTCTCAGCCTATCAGCACTTCTCTCGTGGAGTCAACCTAGAAAATTCTCCTTATTTCTTGTTAGTTTTCAAAGTGAAAACTTCGCCTGGATTGATCATCTTACTATCCTAGCAACATGCTGTTAAACAGCTTAATGTATATTTTCTGAGCACTGCTATATACTTGCTCAGTGCTGAACACGGGAGACATGGAGGACACCTTGGAAGAACTAATATTTCTATCTGGACACATGCTGATTTAGATGCTCAGAACACCGTCTTTTCTCTCTTCCATCAACCCAAATACTAACCCTTTCAAGTCTCACCATCTCCAAGAACCATTTGTGTTACATTCCCTCTGCGTAATGCATTTTTTTTCTTTTTGGAAGACAGTGGGCTCTTGGAGAAAAATGACCATTATTTATTAATCTTTTATTCTAAGGTGATAAATAAAGGGATGAATGAACGAATGAAGAGATATATTTTTTCATTGTCTCTAACCTTCATATAACTTCTCTCTGAATCATTGCAACATTTTTAATATGTATCACACAACCACCTTTCTTCTGGGGATCTCTTTCAATATCTCTGCTTGTTTTTTGAGTGCTGGCCATTCATTTGAATTAGACAACATGGTTGTTGAGGTCAGAATTCACATTTTATATTTAATTGGTTATTCCACAAGGACCTATAGCATTGCTGTGCACCACTGATGTTTAGTTAACATCTGTTGATTGGCTGAATAACCTGCTATTTAGAAATATAAAGTAATTGAGATACAAGTATAAGAGGTATTACCACATCTTCAAATTAAAGTTAGAATGACGCTATAACTCATAAGCTGAGTTCACTCTGATAAATACCACATCATGCTAAAGCATTCAATTCAGTATAAATATTAAATAAAACATTTGTTTAATAATAAAAAAATCCACTGATTGGCTAAAGTTTTTAATTTTAAACTGGTATTTGGATGTTATTTGTACACCACTAGATAGTTGTACTAGTTGAATTATATGACATTATCAGTCAGTGCGGTACATACAATCAATTTCCAGGATTGATTAAAAAAACAATTGAATGTACCCCAATATATCAATAGTCTGCTTATATACACCTCAGCATTTATTTTAACAATTCATTAAATTGTGAGGATTCAATAATTTTTATTTATGGAATAATGTCTGACTATTCACATTAAAATGCATTAAATTTTAAGGGCACTTGATTTAAATGTCATTATAAATTTTTAAAGTGTGTGTATGCAAGTCTGCATATTTATTACACATGGGCACTTTAAAATATCTGACACTGAACCAGGCATTGTAAGAATCAGAAAAATATCTAAGGGAGATGATGCAATTTAACCTAAAGCCACAGAAAAATCTCCATTCCATTAACAAAAATAAAACATTTGCTAAAAATACTGGTTTGAGTTGGGCGATGAACTGCTGACTAAGCAAATCCATCCAATCACTTATTCCTGACTCAGCGAATCCATCCAATCACTTATTCCTACATTCACTCAAAAAATACATTGCACTGGTATGGACAAAACACTGCATTAGGTGCCACAAAACAGAGGACTGGAGGTGAAGGTATTACTGGCACGTAGGAAAATCTAGAATTTGGCAGGGTTTCACGAATATGCATAGCCATAAACATCTCATTTGGGGCTGCTCTTCTTTAACAGAACATTTGTGCATTTTAATGGACAGTCATGAACTTTCCTTAATCACCTCGTGTGGAATTTAATATCAAATAAGTATTCCAAGCACATTTCTCCTTGATGAAATGGACTGGAGAAGTTCAGGAATGTTTCCATCCATCAAAAAAAAAAAAAAAAACCAAACAAAAAAACCCCAAAAAACAGATGATAGGACACACTCGATTGCCACATAGAGAACTGGCCTAATTTTCCATCTTTGCCTGCCCTTTCTGTTGGGTAGAGTAGAAGCTGTCACTGTCACTTTTTCAGTACAAGGTAACAGACCAGAGAACCCTAGTATGTGTGACTTTGGAATAAAAAAAGAAAAAGGGTGCTGAGACAAGGGGAAAATAGTTGCTTCCATTCATATTTGCTGGGAAAATCTAAAACTATTTCGGTGTAACTAGGACCTTTGTAATAGGCATATGAATAATCAAATGAAGTTAAAATTGCCACTACTGGCTTTCTGGTAGCTTCCAGAGGCCTTAATGCATCGTGCTCTTAGCTTTGGCCATCTTTGATGTCTGTGTTCATCTAGAATTTTACCACTTCCTATGGTTGGTGATAATTTGAAGATGACTTGAATAGTCACCTCGTAGTTGATTATGCAGCTGGAAAAGATGCAATAAGGGGAGAGGATATAACTGAGTATTTTAGAGAAAAACAAAATCCTTAAAATAATTCATGAATTCCAGTGGAGAAAAAGTTACCTGACAGAGTGCAGAGTTACCTTAAATTTAAATATTCAGTGTTTCTAAATAAAAAGGTAAACAAGAACAGTAACTTAAAGTGGGCAACTTTTAATGTCATTAATTTACTCTACAAATGAGTACTGAGCACCTTTTTATGTGCAAGTACTCTGCTTATAGTGGACATACAACAGCAAAGATGACATTGTCTTCACAATTTAAAGGTTTATAAAGTTCATGAACACATGGAAGAAACAGACATATAAATAACTGATTATAATTCAGTGTTCATGAGGCTGAGTGACCATGGGCTATAAGAATAATGTTTTATTATACAAAAAGTTTTGGAACTGAATGCATATATGAATGTGTGTGTGTGGGGGGTGTGGAGGGGGGTGCGCGCACACACACTTACTCTGTCTGTCTACCTATATCATAAGTTTTGGAAACAAATGGCCATAATTTAGGGAACTTTTTACTCATTTAGGTAACTAAAGTATCAGGTGTTGCTTTAGAAGTTAAATCATAGGTTAGTGTCTAGTTGGCTATAAGAATTAATTACCTCTAAGAAAGTGAGAGTGATTGGTTTCCTTCTTATTAAGATCAGGTCAATGGTTTCACAAAGCATAATTTTAGCCAGTCAGAGAGCTGAACAGAATCTCTTCTGAAAATCAATTGGCATAGGTACCTCTGAGTATGTATGGTCTGAATGACATTCCCTAGAGGTAATTTCTAGGATGAAGACAGAAACTGGCAAGAGATGTTGAGAATACAAATCACTGCAGATTGCTTGTGGAGGTATCTGGCAAAATATGTTAGTCCTCAACAGTTAGTAATATTTTGCATTGTTATCTGTGATCGCTGCTACCAATTATGGTAATATAAATAGCTCTATCAATCCTTCTGTCAAGATTAAGCATTCATATTTGTTTTAAACGTCATTAAAGAAAGCTGTAATATCAAATGAACTCTGAGATGTTGATAAAAAAATATATCCAAAACTGGTTTCTGTAAATCTTATTTCAAAATGCAACCTTTGGGAATATTGAGTTACAGAAAAACCACATTTTTTTTTTTAGATTATAAATGGACTTTATTATCAGGATGCCTGACATAAATATTACTGTGACTTTGTGCTATTGTTTCTATACCCCATAAATTATTGAAAAATTACTATATATTAATGTGGATCATCTATTGTTTTCATGTGACATAAACACATTTTACCTTAATAAGGCACAGCAAATGCTCCCGTAGCTTAAGAATAGAACTAAAATTTGAAATTTGATTTACATTTACAACACGAAGAAGGGAATTAATTAGGTAATTTGAATGCTGAAATGTCTGATACAGAAATATAGTTCAACTAAAAACAGGTTTGGGATATGGCTAAATAATAAGAATAGCTTTTCTATTCTGCTCTTTGCTAGAATGAATCTGAATATAAAGGTTCAGAAGTTTATCTTTTTTTAAACAATTTTTTGAATGAGAGTAGGTAGATTTATCCCCAATCCCATCGGTGGAGTAATATTGAAGTAAAATCACAGTGTTACAGAGAATAGTATAATTACAGAAAGCCACAAAACTGGGTCAACTTAATACTTTGGTTGGATGACATGCTTTCATATTTTGGACAAACTAATCTTGGAATCCCAGCTGTTGGAAGCATCTGTTGTAGAAATGTCAGAAAGAAAAGCAGTAATGTCATCTTTTCCAGCTAAAAAATGAAGAATGCTATATTAGCCTATTTCTTTGCACAAGTTGTCATAAAATCTTAATTATTTCTTTGAAATTTAATTTTTTACTAGTCTCAAGAATATCAATCTTTAAAACACTCAATCATTAATAAGTAAAATTAAGCAAATAACAGACATTTTTGGCCAGTGATCATGTTACTTTCAATCTCTTCCATGTTGACTAGATAATTATTACCTAGATCTACGTTATCAGTTTTGCCAACAAAACAAGTTGAAAAGAGGCAGCTTCACACTGATTTAGAAGTAACAGAGATTCTTTCTCGTGACCTCAAAAAGAAAGATTTTACATGCATCAGCAGAGTAAAATTCAGGAGTTACTTACTAAAATATATTTACTTTCAAAATAGGTATTATAGGAAGTTAAAATGCAGTTGTTCATGTTAGGGAATAGTTAAAAATGTAGTCACTACAGGAGAATAAATAAAGCAAACAGATTATTAAAAATGGAGCTGTTGTAATCTTAGGTCTAAATCTAAACCAACGTAAGTGATTAAAGAATATTTTCATATGATATCACAGAAACCCAATTAAATTCATTTAAAACACTTAATTGATTCAGGAAGTTGACTAGATTTTTAATCAGTGCTGAAACTTTTCTAACACCTAATTAACTAGGAAAGTGATATACAATATTGTTTCTAATTCATTTAATAGCGCAATCTTCAAAGGAATATTCAATTAGCTGTGTTTACTTTGAATTTACACAATTTCTCAAAGTTAGATAAGGCTTTGGAAGCAATGGTAAATGGTTACAACTTTGGAGAATTTTCTTCTCTTTTTTAAAGTGATTTCCATCTCTTGACAAAGGAATCCTTTTAATAGAACGTGGTTAACAATAAGAATGCTATCTAACAATCAGACCTGGTTATTGGTGACAGATAGAGTAAACTTACATTAGGAAGAGAGAGGAGTAACTTTTTTGAGTGGGAAAGACTTTCCTAGTAATTGTGGTAAATTTAGGCAAAGCATGCATATGCTTTCTCATACCAGTGGGTTCCAGAGGAAATTCAGAAATTATACAAAGGGAAATGAAGAGGAAGATACAGAGCTTCATTATTACTCTACTGTTCTGCCTATGAAGGAAACCAAGAGAATTTAAGCTGAGAATATACTACTGAACCAACTGAAAGAAAAAATCAGGGAGAATTTTTCCTAGCAGCAAGGCTACTGAAGTAGTCCCCAAAGAATGATGAAGGGTGAGCTAACAACCATGCAGACTCCTACTGCAGCCTTGGCCGGCTGGCTGGCTGTTCACAAGGACTGAAAATATTCCTGAATTTTTAAAATCTTGCTAATAAACTCCTCTGCCCACTTTCTTTGGTGCGCATCTGAAACTTGAACCACTCTCCTCAGTCCATCCTCCCTGTACCCTTCTCTTTGTACATGATTCTACTTTAAGGATAAACAAACCATCCAGGTTAATAGACAACATACAAAAAAACTCATATAACTCAATAGAAAAAGAATGTGCAGAGGAACAGAACAGGCATTTTTCCAAAGAAGACATGAAGACTGCCAACAGCCTATGAAAAGGTGCTCCACGTCCCTAACAATCAGAGAAATGCAAATCAAAACCATGACGAGGTATCACCTCATGTCAGTATGACTCTCATGAAAAAAAGACAAAAGATAACAAGTGTTGACAAGGATGTGGAAAAAAGAGAACGCTCATGTGCTGATGGTAGAAATGCAAATTGGTGCAGCCACTATGAAAAGCAGTATGGAGGTTCCTCAAATAATTAAAAACAAAACTACCATATGATTCAGCGATTCCTCTTCTCAGTTTTTATACAAAGAAAACAAAAAATATTAATTCAAATAGAAACATGCACCCCCATGCTCACTGTAGCATTATTTACAACTAGCTGGGATATGGGAAAAAATTGAAGTGTCCATTGACAGATGAATGGATAAGAAAATGTGGTACATATACACAATGAAATATTATTCAACCATAAAAAAAAAAGAAAATCCACCGTTTACTATGAGGGCCATATGCCAAGTGAAATAAGTTACAGAGATAAATACCATATGATCTTACTTATGTGTAGAATCTAAAAGGAAAAAATAAAGCTCATAGAAAGAGAAAACAGACTGGGGTTTGCAAAGATGGGGAGAGGGATATGGAAAGTGAGTAGTAGTGGTCGAAAGGGGCAAACTTCTGGAAGTAAGACGCATGAGTTCTGGGAGTGTCATGTGCAGCACGGTGACTATAGTTAATACTGTAATTATATATTTAAAGTTGCTAAGAGATCTTAAAAAGTTCTCTTCACAAGAAAAAAGTGTGTCACTATGTAAAGTGGTGACTGTTAACTAAATTTATTGTGGTAATTATTTCCCAGTATATATGCATAATCAAATCATTATGTTGTACACCTTAAGCTAATATAATTTGCATATCAATCACTATCAATAAAATGGAAAAAAAAACCAGTTTTAACAAACCAACAAAAAGAAGGCACTCAGGCCTGCTCACCATCCCTGAAGATGCAGCAGAAGAATGAGTTCTGCCTGGGACTGCCCTCTCCCTGTGTACTGGAAATGACTTTCTTCTCTCCTTGGTGAGGACCTCGTTCTATCAGTCACTGACTCCCAAATGGTGTTTGGAGTATAAACAGGCTCAATGTTTACCAAGAAAACAACTAATAATAAACTTTATCTCCCTGTTATGTCTAAAAGGCCACATCATACACTTCCTTGAATGGTTAACTCTTACACCCATTTAAACCTTAATTTTCAAAATCTGACCATGTCCATCAGACTCCTGTTTTAGCCCATGTATAAGCCTCAGTTGCACTGTAACTGCTACTTGTTTCTCCAGTGCCCTAATTGGCTGTGGAGTCCTTAAAGCCTGAAGGGTTTACCTGTGTCCCTATGAAAAGGGGGAGTTTGGAGAAGTCCCAGGAGAATGTCACAAGAACGTGAAGCTGACCCCCTGCAAGCCCAAGACAGGCCTGGAAGAGCTTCTTTCTCCATAGCCCCCTGAAGGAATGAACCAGGCAGAACAGGAGCTCAATACCCCACTGAACAGAATGGTTCACTGTAAACCTCCTCAACTCACAGTCATTAGAAGGTTCTGCATGTCAATGTTGAGTTGAAGTCCTATTAATGGAGCCTACCTTCTACCATTTGCTGTCTCCAACCTTTGTCACAACATTTAATTTAGTGAGAGGACGGGAGGCAGAGACAGAGTCCCACATGCACCCTGAACGGGATCCACCCTGCAAGCCCACTAGGGGGCGACGTTCTGCCCATCTGAGCCCCTTGTTCTGTTGCAACTGGAGCCATATTTTAGCACCTGAGGTGGAGGCCATGGAGCCAACCTCATCACCCTGGGGCCAACTCACTCTAATTGAGCCATGGCTGCAGGAGGGGAGGAGAAGAGAGAGAGAGAGAGAGAGAGAGAGGAGAGAGAGAGAAGCAAGAGGGGGAAGAAGCAGATGGGCACTTCTCCTGTGTGCCCTGACCGGAAATCAAACCCAGGTCATCCACACACTGGGCCAACGCTCTACCGCTGAGCCAACCACTGGCCAGGGCCTGTTAACCTGCTTTTATCTACCATTAGACCTCTCTCTGTTCTAGGACCTAAGGACCTAGGAATTACCTATGATTCAGAAAGTCCCAACAATGAGCTAAAGAAAAGAAAATAAGGAGGGAGGGTAGAAAAGGGACATTTTGATGTAACAGGAAAAAGGCACAGTCTGAGGAAGGGTTTGCATAACACAGTGAGGTAAAATTATATAAAAAAAGATACCCAATTCCCAAGTTCTCACTTGGTTTAATATAAAATGTGAGGGTTCACACCGTGTTTAATGAAAAGAAATACAAGATATTTTTTATTATCCACCCAAACTCTTAAAGTTCACAGTACACATTTTAGGGTAGATCAAGGTTTCCCATTTATCTCAAGAGGTAGTACTGACTCTCATGATAAGATTATATATTTACATATCCTAAAAAAAGAAAACAGAGCTATATTGTGCCCATGCACTGGCCCGGCCTTTCCAGGTGACAGTGTTATGTCACAGGTAAATCATTTATCTCATGACCACCCCAAGCCAAACAGGTGCTGTTAGTTTCACTTTACAGTTGAGAAAATTGAACTTTGGGGAGGTTAAGAGGTGCGAACGCCTCGGAGCTGTAGATAAATTGAAGAAGAAGGTGAGGTAAAAGGCAGAAATATTAGATTTGCTCTTTTGAAAATGCTTCTGTGGGAGAAATGCAATCTTAATCAGCAACAACAAATACTTATTCAGCATTTACCTCCCGGACCCAACTCTGTTTTCCCTGTGATGGAAAGAGCTTTATCAGAAGAAAGAACACGCATCTCTACACGGCCCTTCACACAGCAATTTTTTTGAGAGATCGGGATCTTTCAAATAATTTACTCCCTGAACAGTTTGAAATGTAGGGTGGCAGGAAAAGTCATTGTTCACTGTTTAATATCTAATACAGCCAGCATACTGTTTTCTTGGTTCAACCTATGATAAAGTGTTTCTTTCTGTGTGTGCGTACAATGTGGAGGGATCCTGGATAATAAATAGGTATTGATTCAGGGATAACACTGTGCCCCCAAGCCAGCACCTTCATGCTTCCCCTGACTTGTTCTGTCTGACTAGAGTTCCCACCCATGCTGGCTTCCTTTGTTTACTTAGCTTTATTTTTTCCAAATGCTTTTATGTGGCCATCCTGCTCATTTAAGAACACCTGGAATAATATCTTCTTTCAAATCATCAAACCATGAATGAGAGGGATGTAAAAGGTTTCTATGTACACTGCCATGTAAAGACAATACTTTCTGAGTATGCCCAGAACTAAAACACTGGATTGCAAGAATGGAAATACTTGTTGCGTCCAAATAGTGCATTGTAGATAATTTCTGACTCTTTTTCCATAAAGCAGGGTTTTTGTTGTTGTTGTTGTGTTTTTTCTTTTTTCTTTTCTTTTTTTTTTGTGTATATTTCTGAAGAGAAGAGGTGGGGAGGCATAGAGACAGACTCCCACATGCGCCCGACTAGAATCCACCTGACATGCCCACTAGGGGGAGATGCTCTGCCCGTCTGGGGCATTGTTCCATTGCGACCAGAGCCATTCTAGTGTCTGAGGCAGAGGCCATGGAGCCATCCTTAGTGCCAGGGCCAACTTGGATCCAACTGAGCCTTGGCTGCAGGAGGGTAAGAGAGAGAGAGAGAGGGGAGAGGGGGAAGGGTAGAAAAGCAGATGGGTACTTCTCCTGTGTGCCCTGGCTGGGAATTGAACTCAGGACTTCCACATGCCAGGCTGAAGTTCTACCACTGAGCCAATCGGCCAAGGCCCAGAAAGCAGTTTTAATGGTTTATATTCCCTTGGCAATAAATAGGAAAAAGTATTATAGAACCTGGCAATTGTGACATCTTCACTATGATGACATAGTCTTGGGTATGTATAATATGATTTATTTGACAGCAAATAAATTTTTATGTCAAAGAAATGTGATCAGGAATAAAACTTCCATTTGTAATCTGCCCCTAAGGAAAAATGTGTCTTATTTATCCACTATCTGTATCGTGACTGCCTTCTAACTTGTCCTGATGAAAAGTAGAGATTTCTTGCCACCCTGACTTTATTCTTGTGCCTGAACATTGGGAGGCAAGCAGTGTGCAAGAGACTTACCCACTCTTCCTCATCATAGTCTGAATGATGGGGGATGGAGTCCTGTCTTCTCATAGGCAGGGGTGCATCTTGGGGACTGCTCTCCTCCATGCTGTTCTTAGGAGAGGGTGGCTTTTTAAGGACGCCTCCTGGTCTGGCCGTGTAGAGTGCTAAGAGAGCGCTTCTGACCAGCTGATCCTTAAAGGCATGTACGAAAAGCTCTGTCTGGAAAGAAATCGGCAAGAATGAGAAACCCCATGGTGGGCATCTCAGAATAGAGCTAGGCAAAGATCAACTGCAGATCTGCTGGCACTTGAGCGGTGTGGATGGTGGGAAAAGTAGAGACCGCAGATAGAAAGAATGATTCATACCATCAGCTGAACATAATTCGGTTTGGGGACGTTGCCCAGGCCTTGAGTCCTTCTGCTCTAAAAGTCAACACTGAGGTACTATGTTCACTATAAACACCATCTGTCTCCTCAACCCCCGGGGGACTCTTTTCATTTCACATTCTATCTTTAGAGGTGAATTTCACTGGGAATAATCACTTGAACACCATCTACCTTTCATGTAATCCCAAATAGACCTTCAAAGAAAATGTAATCAGACTATGGATATTCAATATTTTAAACAAGAGTTAAACGCTAAAGAAAGACATGCCTTTAAAAAAAAACTAGAGGCAAGAGATATTTTTTCTTTTTAACCTCATGGACAGATTTCAGCAGTAGGGATGACATAGGCCATCTTCCCCAGGAAAACATTTGGCTTTTCTTCCTTATTATCCCCCTGTCTCCTCCAACAAATGGTTTCAGTAATGCACTATTTTAATGAGGCTACTGTAGAACCTGCCACGGTAGATTTTACAAGCTGATGGTAAATACCTAGTAAGTACAGGAGCAATGACAGCTTCCCAACAATAAAGAACTTCACAGCTTCACTTTTCAACTTCCTGATTAAATGTTTAATAGCTTCACCCCGTAATATTCTGAAGGGGACAGTAACTGATTTTCTATATTACAGTACACTTAACAGGCACATAGTCTAACAATCTGTTCAAAGAGTAGAGAGCAGCTCAAGCATTGACCTCTATTGTTCTCATATTTATACTGCGTAATCTCTTCGGAAGAAGGGGTCTTTTTACTCGTAGCATTATTTATTTTCAATAACAGTTGATATAAGCACCATTTAATTAGGCCCTCTTATATATATATGGCTGATTTCACTGTGGCGGTAACTCTAGGTAACCATTTATTGGTGCATTCTCAATGTGCAGTCAATGCTGCCATGACTACCTGGTGGTTACTAAACCTTCTCTCAAGCTCCTTGTTGTGTCCATACAATTTAAAAACCTCAGTTAAACCATGTGTAGAACAAGGGTCTACTAAGATGATACCATAGGTCATGAAATTCAAGAACTGAAAAGGACCTTAACCCAGTAATATGAATGTTCATGTATGTCCTTGCTCAAAGGGTTAAAAAAAACCCTCACTTGTTAAAGGGTAAAAGTGGACATCTTCATTCACCAGAAACTAAGAAAGAAGTATGGTGCCCTGTCCTAGGCAGACTGCTTACGGGCAGCACAAATGGAACAGATCCTAAGTTTTCTAACCAAATGCAGTAGCTTTTCCCCTTACTCCCCACTGCCAACCAGACATCACTGACCTAGACATTTCTATCCTCACTCTTCTTTTCAACTCCAACCTCCCCAAGTGTCTGAACAGCTTCCAGATCTCATAATTAATTGTGATCACAATTACATGCATAACTATCTTCACTGCTACTCTTTACTAGATGTTTTATACATTTTTTAAACCTATTAGTCACGTTGAAGCCACTTTAAAGGTAAGTAGACAAGAAATATGAGGGGAAAATGTTATATACAAAGAAAAGGTTGAAAAATATTTTAATAATTAACTAGGAAGTCAAAGAACACCTTTTCATTAAAAAAAACAAAAATAAAAAGTGGTTCGAAAGTATTTGAACAATTCAGTATAGCTATTGCAAAATGAGGAAACTTGTTTATATAATTTTCCATACAGCATAGATGAGTCTATTAATGTTAATGTAAACACTAAAAATGGAATTTTACTTTCATTCAGTTTAACTAAACTATTTCTCTGTTGATAATTTCAATAAAATCTTTTGATTTATTTTTAGAGCGAACCAGTTTGCCTTCTTGAATTTCTGCTATTACATTGCTAGTCTCCATAACACTCACATAATTACCATGTAGCTGAATATCTATTCATACGCCATGAAATCGTGCACAGTTCTTATAACTGCAATCATTTTCTTCTCATAGCATGCACACACAAAGATTCCACTTCATTTATTCAAATCTCATTTGGACTGATTTATCATCAAAACATGGGAGGTAATACCATAGATTCTTACAGTGTACAACCCAGAATTTTTGAGTTGCAATATAATATAATACACAAAATATAATACATACAAAATCTTAAGCAAACACAATCATAGCTAATCTTTTACTTTGTGATTTTACTGAAAAAATAATTTATCTGATTCCTGGGAAACTTTAGATCACCAAGATCCTATACATCACATCACATTCTGTTAAAAAGTAAAAAACATTCTACTCACATGACCTGGAAAAAAAACTCTTAATTTTCCTGAGCAGCATTACCTAGCAAATGTAGAACACTGTACACCCTGATGTTTTATAGTCAAATACATCATCTTGATAATATTAATATAGATACACCATCCAACACACCTGTAAATTGCTGTTCTTGCAAATAAAAGGCTACCAGGGAAGCTAAAAGTCATGACAAAGATGTGACCATGACTGTGCCTATTGACTTGAAATTCTGAAAACCTTTTTCCTTTTCTGACTCAGTTCATGCTATGTTAAATTTAAAAAAAAAAAAAGGCTGTCTAAATGTCATTGTAAGGGTAGGTAAATAATTCATTTAAAATATTAGTTTAAAAATATACTTAAAAAAGCATAAACTTAAGCAAAGCCAAGCCTATTTCATTCGTCTGATATTAAGAAAAGAGAGAAATGTTCTCTGAAAAATGAATTACTTTTGCCTTACTGACATTCCTCCAATTCATAGTTGCATGTATATATTCTTCAAAGTAACTTACAGAATTATCTGCAAGTATAAAACTACTAAAAATTGCTCCTCCTGGGAATGAATTTTCTATCTTCCTGAATATTAATGGAAGAAGTATAGTTTGAGTATGTTCATTTAAAATGACTCTTTTTAACTGAAGATCTCAACAAATTATGCAAATCCCATTCTCTTAAGAATGACCTTACCATCACTGAAAAATTCAAAGCTATGTCTCATCCCACCTGCAATATGGAATTAGCTAATGGTGTAAACAAGTGGTGATCATTTTAGTTGTCATGTGTATGGTGAGAAATAATCCTGTTTATTTTTAAATTTGATATGCTGTAATTATTTCACAGGGCAATAGTTCCATGTGTTGGCATTAGTGCCTTGATTATGTTTACACACTTCACATAACATTTCGTAAAGGAAAGAACTTCCAGCCAAGAGTGTTACCTGATATCTGGGTAGCCCATATAAATTAGTCCCCTGACCTTGGAAAAATCACACAACCATTTTCCCCCAGTTTGTACAAATTTACAATGTCTACCTGTGAAACCCTTATGGGAGTTCGCTGTAAATTGGAAGGTGCACTTTTCTATGTATGCTTCTTTTTCCTGACTGACCTCTTCAGTTCGCTTTGTTGACTTATAATCCTGATTGCTCGGAGGACCCTAAGGAACTTTAAACTGCTTTCTTAAGGCATTTACCCCCCACCCCCTGCCACTGGTGATGTAACTCCTTCTATAACTTCAGCTATTATCCATATGTCAAGGTCCTTAAAATATATTCCTACTCACCTCTTCAACCATGACTGTCAACTGTTCCCGTCTCAAAGTCTTCTGAGTTTTGAAGTTCCAGCCTGATCTCAAGGTTTTTATTTTATTTTATTTTATCTATGTTTTCATCTGAGTAGTATCATTGCTATTCAGCAGCTCAAAATACAAACATTTGGACCGTCTTCAGCAATATTTATTTTCTGAATGACTCATCGATTTTTTAGTTATACTTTTCCAATACTTTCAAAGATTGACCCTTACATTATATTCCCACAGCTAAACCAAGTTAATCCTTTCTACCCTCCACGTGGATTCTTTCCACAGTTTCCTTATCAGTTGATTTACTTTAACTTTTCTTTTTTTGCAGGATGCTATTCAAGGCCAACAATATTAAAATGTAGACTTCCGAGTCCCATCTCAGAACTGATGAATCAGAATGTGTATTTTAGCAAGCTCCTCAGGAAGCATTACTAACATTCTGTGATGCTCAATGATTCAAAAATCTCTGTCCTAGCATGGCCTGCCTTTTGCTATTGAGGATGATCTTTAGAGAGCCAGCCTCTAGTCCCTCCAACACTCAACAACCTTCTCAGTGCCTACCGAATAAGCTTTTTCTTGGATTACTAGGAGGGAAGTGACTAGATCATACTGAGTTAACTTTGAGAATAAAATGCTTTTTTCCTTCATTGAATGCAATGGAAAGATTTGGTATCCTATGCTAAAATTGAAAGGATATAGGATTTGAAATGTGTGAGATTTTCACTCATACATTGTGAGCATAGCTTCTAATATTTGTGACAAAATCCTTTATGCTGTTATTGTTTACCATTTCATAAATGTAATACTGTGAAACATTCCCTTCTTTTAAATTCTTACATTGCAAAAGTTAAGGACCATAGCTATGTAGCATTTGTCCTATAGGACTGAGTATCATACCACACTCAATTAGGTGTTCAGTATTGCCTTGTGATGACCAGAATAATAATTACTATTTAAACAAGATCTATTCATCTCTGTGGAATGAAGAATGCAATGGGCATTTGAAACCAATGTCCCACATATATTTTAGCTAAGAAAGGCAGCTATACATTGCCTACCATAGGCCCTAATCTTTTCAGTCTGAATTTTTTATACTACTTTTCTCTCTCTCTCTCTCTTTATTATTTTTTTGTCCAGAGCACTGCATACTTTTAACCTAGTAAAAAGAAAAATGCACTTTTAGTCCACTCTATTATTAACTTTTCATATCTTATGTTAAAAATTTGGCCTATGCTTTGTCTATTGGAATTACTCATGTAAACTCAATTTGTCTTTTGCTATGCTCCTATATCAAAATAAGACAGTATAGGGACTTGGGACCAGGATCTACAAATATCAGGTGGCCAGGAGAAACACCAGACAAGCTGACCACAGAATGTTACCACCTCTTTCTTCCCTACTCATTTCTAAATGTCGAGTTCCTTGCAGATGTTGAAACTACTGACGTACAGAGGCAACTGATCAAGATTTGACTTGTATGTGACTTTCCTTAGGAGGCGGCAATAAGCAGTCTCCCATGTTGCCCCTGCAGCACAGGTGCAGCTACAAAAGGAAGACATTGAATCTTGAAATGGAAAATTCTACAAGTGTGCTTTTTTAAAAAAGCCTTCTTTTTTCTTGCATGCCTGTTTTGCTCCCAGCTTATAAAAGCAGCCAAGCAGAGGCAGCCCCTCAGCTGGATCAGAGGGCCTTCCTTTCCTCTGTGCTGCCTCCCTTGTGCTCGAGCATAAGCTTAATAAAATCTATCTGGAAACATCTCTGGGGTTTCCTCTTAATTTCTACCTTGGGGAACCCAAGAACCCCAGACCCAGTAAAAAGATTAAATAATAACCTTTAATATTTTCATAAACTAAATATACAGCAAACAAACCCAATTACACATCAGAAGATACACTAAAAACTGAAGTATTAGAACAAACAAGTGAAACCAAGAAAAAAAGAACCCAAACCAAATAGAAGACTGGCTTTGGGCCATGGAGTCCGAAACACCATCAGCATGGCTACACAGAAAGGAATCATACTTAATTTCAAACCACGAGTTACTAACTGTCTTCATAGACTCTGCAATATTCTGTTAACTTGAAAAAATGTCTTAAAATTCCAGCCAGGCATTCTTGAAAAAAGCAAGGCATGGCTTGCAAACTTAACTTAAAAAGATCCTCCTGGTTTCAAGGGCTGACAGATTTATTAGTAGATGAAACTCGTCTACTCAGTAAAAAACATATAGGAGGAAAAGTTGGAGCAATGCTGAATTGAAAGAGGAGAAAAAACATGCTTGGCCTCGCGACCCCACCCACCACCCAAATCAAAATCACTGCAGCAAGTTGTAAGTGACGTATGAAATGACAAGTCTCTGCCCAATGCACAGGAAGAATGTAGATACTGTTTGTTCTGTGATCGCTGCAGTGACATTTTCTGCTTACGTGAATCCAGAAAACCTCACTTTCATCTAGACATTCCAAAGAGAACTGAACCAAAATGACATTATGTTACTTTACTGTGTATAATACTGTCCTCTCTTCTGTTTTCATTTTCCTGACCACAATGTACTTACTATTAAACATATTTATTGACTATCAGCATACTTAAGTGTTGCTGGAGAGTTTTTCTAAAACTTTCGGTTTTATTTAAAAAATGGAAATATCAAAACATGTATATTACATAGAGGATCCCAGAAAGTTTCCTCTCTCCATGGTTTCTCTCTCCCTGTGCTCCAGCCTGGAAACCACCCCTGTCAGTATGCTAGACTCAGCCAACCAGACGCGGATGGGAACTTTGTTTGGGTTGACTGCTGAGTTTGAATCTAGTTCCATGATTTGGACACTTTTTAACTTCTCAGAGCTTCATTCTTTTCCTCTGTGAAAGAGAAATAAAATAAACCCACCTCTTCAAGATTAAATGAAATAAATCATTTGCCTGACCAGGCAGTGGCACAGTAGATAGAGCATTGGCCTGGGACACAGAGGATCGGGGTTCGAAACCCTGAGGTTGTTGACTTGAGTGCAGGCTTATCTGGCTTGACCATGGGCTCACCAGCTTGAGTGCAAGATTGCCAGCTTGAGCGTGAGATCATACATATGCCCCATGGTTGCTGGCTTGAGCCCAAAGGTCGCTGGTTCAAAGCCAAAGGTCAATGGCTTGAGCCCAAGGTTGCTGGCTTGAGCAAGGGGTCACTGGCTTGGCTGTAGCCCCCCTGGTCAAGGCACATATGAGAAAACAATCAATGAACAACCTAGGTGCTGAAACAAAGAACTGATGCTTCTCAACTCTCTCCCTTCCTGTCTGTATGTCCCTATCTGTCCCTCTCGCTGTCTTTGTCTCTCTTGCTAAAATAAAATAAAATAAATAACATCAGTCATGAGACCCCTAGCACAGTATTTATAAGTATTGACAAAGTCAGTACTTATAAAATTTGGGTAAGTTTTTTCCTCCCTTGTCATGATGGAGGACCTGTTCTAACATAGAAGGTACACTGCATTTTAAACTGGAAGTCCTGGCTTTTGATACTTTTACTTTTTAATGTATAGACAATTTACTTGACTTTACTGAATAGATATTATATAATTCTTAATGAAAACAGATATTAGTTGTATCTTATGAGAAAATATATCATAGTGTACACTTGAAAATGTTAAACAAGTACAAGGTTTGATTAGTATAAATTAGCATTTCTGAATAAAAAATACAGTGTGTCTGTAAAGTTATGGTGCACTTTTGACCAGTCACAGGTCAAAAGTGCACCATGACTTTACGGACACACTGTATATGTATGTACACAGTATCCAGGTTTCTATGAAACTGTTTTTAAATGATATGAAAAACTGCACTGTTATTTTGTTCTAAAATGATACCATAAGGATTTTCTTTGGTCAGTTTCTTCCAGGGCATTTTTATTGAGAGTATCTCATAATAAATTGCAAGGTGTCCTCAGAATGCAGAGGTTAAGGATGACTATATTGAATTTGGACTCTACGACACTTGGTTTTACTTTTAAAATCAAGCTTAAATTTATATTTTTCCATCTCTGTTCTCTCTGTATCATTCACTTGCCATAATTAGTTATGGAAATTGGTGTTGAGTACCTACCCTATGCCAGGCTACCTTCCCTACCTGCACATAAGGTGCAAGTCACTTTTGGAAACATTAAGGTTTAGGTCCCACTACACTGCAAACAATAACTAATATTTTTAGAAAATTCTAGAAGCTTCTCCCGGTAGATAATGTTAAAAGTGAATCAGGCAGAGAAATTGCCTCATGCCACTGATAAGAACCCACATCAAAGTACTGCTTCCAAATGAAGTGACATTCCTATTCTAATGTATACCTTCATGGGCATAAAAATTAGGCGATCACCAGAGGAAAATAAAGTAATTTTCAAAATCTAATTTAATTCATTTTATAAGAGCATGAACCAAAGAAAATGAAGGATGCCAAGGAAAAGAAGAAAATATATTCCAACCAATAATAGGTTTCATTTCCTACTAGGAAAAAAAATATAGTACTCAGTAAGATTTGGAAAGAAAATGAGGCCAATTCATTTTGATCCTGTGGCAGTACTTTGAAGCTTACTTTTTAACTTAGTCTATTTTACATTTGCAGGTTCTATGAAAGGCAATGTATGCAGAAAGCAACACCAGTGGGGATTGGGTGTTTCATTTTCTCCACTGTAGGGATGTTTCGAATCTTACCTTTTCTGAAAGCATCTTTAAAGAATTCTTCAAGCTGTCTGGAGAATGCTGGCTTGCAGAATTAAGCAGTAGGTCTGCATGGGTTGCTATCAGAGGTTGTAGTTGATTGATGTTGCTGAGAACTTCTTTTGCTTTGGCTGTGTTTTCAGGTGAATAATAAATAAACTGGTATCCAGTACTGCAATCACAAAGATAGAGACAAGTGACATATAAAGCAGAAAGAACCTGCAGCCCTTAATATCGGATGGCAAAAGTCCACTTAGTATTACTTCCTATTGAAAAAATAAGAACTGTTCTAAGAGATTTTTTCAATGTCCTAAGAGGTTGTATTTTTTTAAAATAAAATGAGCAAGATATTTTTTAAGTCTAGTAAAATAAATCCAGTCTTTACTCAACCACTAGGAACATTCATTATGATTACACATATGAAGTATTAATATTCAACACAAATTAGTACTAATTACTAATGAACTTGAGGTCACATAGTACAGAGAGGAAAGTCTGAGCTTTACATTCAGGGGACCGGAATATAAACACTGGTTCTAGTACCTGCTACCTGGGTGGCCTTGAGCAGCCTTCTGGTTCTTCATGAGAGAAGTGGTAATAATTATGCAAATAATTATTTAAAATTATAAGAGGTGGATAGGATCGGTGATCATTGGTGGGAAGTGGCTAACAATGTTGACATAGAGCAAGTATTCAGTAACTACCGCCTACATATTCCCCCATGATCCTTTGCGGAAAGGGAGTGAATTTTAATAGCTGAGAAAAGAAACTAATGTAGAGTGGACACATAGATAGTTATATTGGATAGAAAACAGATATTTCCAGCAGAAGAATTCCAGGATGCTGTTTTATAATCACCTTTTTTGTTGTTGCTGTTCCTCATGGTTTGCAATTTAAGTTATAAAACCATCTAAAATTGACTGCTAGTTAAAGAATTGCTGACTCATATACCCATCATCCAGAAACTGGCCAAGCATGTTATGGGGGTCAAGATTCCATGGAGGGAAGAAATGTGCGGCCAGTTTCACTAGGGAACATAAAGGAAGCATTCCAGCAGGGAGAGGAATAAAATACTGAAACAGCAGTAAACAGGGAAGGAAAGAGAAGTCACAGCTGGGGCATTCACATGGTTGGTGCAAAGCCTGCTTCCATCTCTTGGCATTGAACGGTCAAAGTACTTTTTATAATACCTTGCAACATGTGTCTAGTATTTAATAAATATTTTCTCTATACTTACCAGCTGAATTATCAAAATAACCAGTACTCCATTTCTTATTTTGAAGCATTGGAATTCAATAAGAACGACTCACATCTAGGAAGCATCTCCCCCTTCCCTTTACACAAATAATACTCAGGAGACCATAAAACAGTTTCTTCAGGGAAATAATAGTTTTCTGCAAACATATAATAAATATTCCTAATATGTTATTTACTATTTATTTTTCTTTCATAATGATTAGAAGGAATTCCTTGGTGGCTTGGACTATTCATAAGACAGGCCAAGAAGTCAATGAGAGGTATAGGGTTACGAAGAAAACAACTGCTAGTCTGTAGCACTCAGGAGAATTTGCTCTCAGTTTTGTATGCGACTTCAACTTCAGAAACAGAGGCTTAAAAATAAAACATCCCTTAATTGCATGTCATGTATATCTTTTTGTAAAATTTCTTTTTATTTTTTTATTCATTTTAGAGAGGGGACAGAGTAATAGAGAGAGAGAGAGAGAAAGAGAGAAAGGGGGGAGGAGCTGGAAGCTCAACTCCCATATGTGCCTTGACCAGACCAGTGCAGGGTTTTGAACTGGCGACCTCAGTGTTCCCAGGTCGACGCTTTATCCACTGTGCCACCACAGGTCAGGCTGCATGTCATATATATCTTAATGCAAATTTAAGCACTAGACAAATCACAATGGTGAGGAAGAGAAAGACGACAATGTCCCTGCCTATTATCTGTGCCTCTTTCCGGCTCTTGGGCTCTTAGGCAGGAGGGTGCTAAGGCCTTTAACAAAACTCACAAACTGGGATGTCCCCCTACTCATCTGTCCTCAGACTGGGTACCATGTGCAATCCACCACATTCTTTAGTAAAGCAAACCACCCCCTGATGTTTTTGGAAAGATAACAATTATCTGAAACTTCGGGTGGGTCACCAGGGAGGGGAAGAGGTCAGCAGCTCTGACAGCGGAGAGAAGGACTTAGTACAGATGTGACAGAGAAGGCAGCCTGTAGCAGTTGCTCTGCGATCCCCTTCCACTGATCTGCTTTCCTGCAATTGCAGTGTGCTCTTCGGTGTCACCGTATGGGTACGCACAGCCTCCCACGTCTGAGCTCTTGCTTGGGAAGCTAGAGCTTTCATTTTTCTCTTTACATAACTGTCCTCCTTTTGAGGATGCCATCCCCGGCCCATCTCCTACAATCACTCCCGTGTGCACTGTTCCTGACCTGTCACCATCGCCATCTTTCTTTCCTCCCATCATGCTGACCCGGCAGTCCACCGCTACCATCTTCTTGAACACGAGCCAAGCTCAGGATGTTTTCTTTTGTATTTCTTACTCTGCCAACCCCCTTCATGTCCTCCTCTCCATGTGACTCTAATTTTTAAGAGTCATTTCTCACATGTCTATTGCTTCCATCCAGCTCAGCTGTGCTCAAATTTTAGCAGGCAAGAGATAGGCCATGGGTGTTAATTTTTAAAAAATGCAGATTCCCAGACAACACCAGGCAATTGTGCTCCAGCCGGTTGTAGCATTGGTAATACAGGGACATGCCGGGGCAGGTGGAGAGCAGAGCACTTTCAGAGATGCCCGCTGTCCTCGTTCTGACCGTTGTCCCCTTTGAATCCTGGGGTCATGCTACACAGGGGTTCTGATAAAGGTTCACCCTTCTTTTTCATCTAATTGAATTTAGTGGGGTGATACTGGTTAACGAAATTGTATAGGTTTCAGATTTGCAATTGTATAATACAACAGCTGTATATTGTAATGTGTGTTCACCACCCCAAGTCTTCTTCCATCATCATTTATTCCCCCCTTTACCCTCTTTTACCGCCCCCCACCCCTTTTCCCTTTGGGAGTCACCATATTGTTGTTTGTGTCTATGAGGGCTGTTTCATTTTGTTTCTTTTGCTTAATCCCTTCAGCCTATTCACCTCCCTAGACAACACCCTCCCCAAAAGTTCACTCTTCTTATTCTAAGTTCCTGATCTCTAATGGAGTCTGATTCTCCCAAACCTGTGACAAAGCCACTCGGGCACTCCAGTTTTATCTTCTGCACAAGATGCTTTGGTTCCCTTCCCATTGCCCACGTTGCCTCCCCTAATCTTTCCATCATCTCTTCATCCCCCCCCCCAGTATGCTCCCGCCAGCCTCCTCTTTTCCTGCCTCCATACATTCTGCAGTCCCCTTTGTGGGCCAGCAGCACAATGCCTCCCCTGCTCCACACTCAGTCTCTGTTGGAACAGACTTATGGAGCAGGCTTCAGCTCTCCTGATTAGGTCTTTTAAGGATGAGCACCTTATCTAGTGAGGTTGAAAGATTCATTCTCCACAGTAAAAGCCAATGTTGATGTCCAGGATGAAATAGTATGGTATGGGGAAAAAATACCGTCACTACAAAATAATTTTAAGTACACATAAATTTTGTCTACCTAGTCAGTGCCTTACTCTTTAAACATGCCATATATTTTAACAGTTATAGCTTCTTAAAAGGAAAGCTATGAGTATAATTTAATTATTGAGATAAAGTGAATACAGATATAGCTAAACTCATTTTTATAGTGGTCTGAAATTTAAACTGAATCCAAACACTTGAATTAACTATCAATCAGAAAAACAAAATATTTGTTTGGACAAAAAAAATTTTCTAGGATGTAAATAATACAGCAAATTATAGATAATGAAAATTGAAATTTCATAATAGTTTTCCAACAATTAAAGTATATATATGTAAATATGTACATTTTAATTTAATCTATATTTATTTAAATTCTTTAACATCATGTAATTAGAACACACATACTCACATGCGCATGTGTGCATATTGTTACTGGGGTGTCATATTTTGAAGATATAAAGAAAATAAAGCATGTCGTGAAATGATATTCAGAGTCATATACTTTAATTGCTACCAAAATACAATAAAAAGAAGGATTGTATATTCTTGAGTATATATCCTACTTCAGTTACTTTTTGCTGGTCCTTCTTGTGTCCCTGTCCCCTAGTGTTGTCTTGCTCTGGGGTTCAGTCCTTGGAACTCTTCCTTTTTTCTTTTCTCTTTCCCTTCCCTTCCCTTCGCTTCCCTTCCCTTCTCTTTTCCTTCTTCCCTTCCCTTCCCTTCCCTTCCCTTCCCTTCCCTTCCCTTCCCTTCCCTTCCTTTCCCTTCCCTTTCCTTCCCTTCCCTTTTCTTTTCCTTCCCTTCCCTTCCCTTTCTTTCCCTTCCTTTCCCTTCTCTTCCCTTCCCTTCCCTTCCTTCCTTTGCCTTCCCTTCCCTTCAAGTTCTGTCCCTCCCCTCCCTTTCTCTTCCTTTCTTTTCTTCTTTTCTTTTTTAAATCTACAAGTCCCTTCTAAATAGTCTCATTTAATCTGTGGTTTAAATACCTCAGTTGTGCTAATGATACCCAAATTCAGCTGTCTAGCCTGAAGTTCTATTAAAAACAAAAGCTCTCCAGCCCTGGAGAGTGGTGGCTCAGTGGTGAAAGTGTGCACCAGGTGTGCCAGAGGTCACAGGTTCAGCACAGGTAGGAGAAGCAGTCCAGGAGTGCACAACCAAATGGAACACCTAAGTGTAACAATGAGTTGATGACTCTCTCTCCCTTCCTCCCTCCCCTCTTTCTGTTTTCATCAATGAAAAATATTTAAAAGGAAGAAAGCAAGCTCTCTGATGCCCCTGTGGCTGTCACGCGGGAGGCCCTGGGTTGGCGGAGAGGCCAGTTGAGACATCAACATGTCCTAAATGATCCCACACTTGCACAACAGCAGGCCAGTGGATCAGGCCATCCTTTTGAAAGAAAACTTGGGCAGCAGTCTTTCATACGAGACACAAAGGGGGGCCCTACGTGCATGAAAATGACTGAGGTTGTGCAGCATGGTAGAGAAGCATGAACATTTTGCAGTTATTTATCTTGTGGAAATTACATCAGTACCTGGCTGCAACAAAATGTATGAGCTATAGGATCAGGGGACTGTCACGTTTCTCTTCAGGAATGAACACATCACAATTGGCCTGCGTGCCAGCAACAACAAGAACAGCTGGGCCACAGAAGACAAGCAGGAGATGGTGGACATCATCGAGGCTGTGCACTGAGGCACCACAAACATTTTTCCACAAAATACAGATACTGAGCACACCTGGGGCTTGTGCTGTGGAGTCAATCCACGTGGAGATGTTCTGACCTCTGCAAAGCCTTCAAGGAAGCGTTTGGAGAGGACAGGAGGGTTGCATAGCCTCAACCCAGAGAAGGCCTGGCCACTGTACTTGTATATTGGCAAATATCTATATATCTAACGAATTGAACGATACATGGTGATGGAAAAACGTCTGCCAGCTCCTGCCCTCCTCCCGGAAGGGTCTCACAGCAAGTCCCTCTGCAGCACCTGTCTCTTCGCTTTCTCTCCTACCTTGTCTCCAAAGTTTCAGAAAATTCAGCCTTTTCTTTCAAAGCACATGCCGAATCCAGCCACCTATTTCCACACTCACAGCGACCACCCTGGTGCAAGCCACCATCATCGCTTGCCACCCGGATTACTGCAATAGCCTACAAACCGCCTCCCTACGTCCGCCCTTACTCTAAGACACTGAAATCTGAGACTCCGGCTTAGGTTTGAAGGAGACAGGAGGAGAGAGAAGTAAAGCAGTTCTTCCCCAGTTTCCTACCCACACCCCAGATCCTGGGGGTCCTTCCGCCTCTTAATCTACGTCTTTCTAGCATTCCACCACCGCTGCTCCACGCCTGAACCCGTCTGCCCTTCAAAGCTGGTAAATGGTGTCATGGACAAATACAGATGAGGGATGACGACCAGGCAAGGCTAAAAGTGGAGGAAATGACAGGGGGGAGGGGCCCATGCGGAAGACAGCATAGCGCACTATGACAGACAGCGACCTGTGTCTGCAGCAGGTGCAGAACTAAATCTCCAGAGACAAATCTAGGGACAAATTCCACTTCTCTTTCCCCAACTCAAGTACTATGAGTAAAAACACAAACAGAAAGCTCCAGAACAAACAAACAGAACAATCCCTTGAATCCAGAGGGAGGGATAGACATGCTCTCAGTTTTAACTGAAAAAACAACAACAAAAAGAACAAAACAAAGAAAACAAAAATTACGTGGGTAATAAATGAAAATTTACACCTGAGTGCATTTGAATATGCCCTCCCGGCTTCCCTGGGTTTAACAATGTGCTTCAGGAAATTGTAGAAGGAAAAAAAATAAAAATAAAAACTTCTCTGCTTTGCCCCATGCAGTACTGTTTCCTCTTTCTTTTTCTAGAAGTATGGCTTAGAGACACAAATGAGAACAATACAGGACTTGTTTGTTTACCTCCTATGGATTTCACTCATATAATTAAACGAGTTACATGATCTATATACTTAAATTGATGTTTATCTCTGAAACCGCTCATTTAAAAACATACTGGTCTCATGTTAATTTTACAATCAGCGTTTTTCAGCAAGGCTGGATTCTGCTATTTTTTATCTCTATGACCGGTGATGCCAATGAAGAGGGAAAGAAAACCTTAAAATTCACTTCGATTCACTTTGCTCTCAGAGGAAATTTACCTATAGGTTTTGATGACAGTGGCTCCTATGAGCCCACATTTTTGTTTGCAACCTATTATCTGCAATGTGTTGATCAATAATACCGCTTTTCTACATCTATCCTCTTCCTAGCCCTAGCCTTGCCCTAAAAAAGTTTCCCAGACATAATTATACAACCTTCACATAAACAAAGCCTAGTATGTTTTCACTTCTTCCCGTTGTCTGTTCCCATTAATCCCTAAATTCACTTGCTCTGATTCCCTTTGTCAACTTCCAAGGGGCTGGTCAGTTCTATTTTTTTTAGTTTGGCTACTGGTATTTTCATGCTCACTCCTCCAGGAGTCAGTGGGTGAGGGTGGCAATATCTTCAGAATGCCACCTCCAGGGCTGGTAGCAGACGTGGAGAGAAAGGTCAGAGATAGCCAGCAAGTGAATCAGTGGGTGAGGGTAGTAATGTCCTCCCTAGAATGCTGCCACCAGGGCTGGTAGCAGAGACAGAGAGAGAAGAAATAACTTCTTCACCTCGTCCTCTTCGCACAAGACCTGGCAGACTTACAGCTCTGCATTCTTGCTGTGTGCACACATCCTTCAGGGCAGCCAAAGTTCCAGAACTGGCTTACTAACCACTCAGCACTATAGCTCCTGACACCACCCACTCAGTCATTGAGATGTAATGGAAAAGGTTGTCACATTGCATTCACCTTTGCTACGTGTTTGTAGTTGGAGGTGGTTTTTTTTCATGCCACCTACTTTCTCATATTTGCTGGAAGTGACAAAAGGGTTTTACAAAGATATTTCTCTGTTTCTACAAATAGATAAAAAAGTGATTCCACCCAAAATAAATCTATTAGCCTTAGAAAACATTCACCAATATGTTTAGATTGATGTCTCGTGTGTACATATAACTTCATGTACTCTTTCAGGCACATTGTTTTATATACATCCCTACCCACCACATTATCCACATACTAATTGGAATGATTCTGTAGCAGTGGTTCTTAATCTGGGTTTTATCGAACCCTAGGGGTTTGATGAGTCGGTCTCAGGGGTTCGGAGAAGCCTCTGGCGTGGAGGCCAAAATAAAGTAATACCGTAATTTGTTGTGAGTTCATGCACTTTGTTGGTTTTGTTCTTTGACCAAGGTGATGTTCATGCATGGCTCATTTTGTGCACCAGTAAAAAAACATACCTATGTCTTGAATTTGGAAAAAAAAATCATATTTTATTTATCACTAAAGAAGGGTTCGGTGAATGCGCATATGAAACTGGTGAGTTGGTACCTCAAAAAAGGTTAAGAACCATTGCTCTAGAGCCTTCTACTCTGATAATGGAGAGTAGTTTGCTTCTCCACTCATTTGAGTAGTTTCTAATATTTTACTATTATCAATCAAATCAATAAACATTTCTGAAAATTTACTTTTATTCCTTTTATTATTTTTATTGTAGGTATACATCCGTAAAGAAGTGGTTTCCCCAGGTGTATTTGGAGGGCAGGTTATAAATAGAGAATCACTAAGGCTAAAGTCTTAGAAATAGTTTTACTGACTGCTGCCCACAGCAATTTTAGGTAGATTAAAATAGTAACTGACCTGAGTGCAAACTCAGGCCACATTGATTCACGTTTTATTTTAATAATACAGTTAAGTAATTTACTTTAAAAATTATCTTCTCATAAAAGCCCCAGAGAGATTGAATAGAGCAATTTTTAAAAATTTCTATCTGGTGGGTAGCAAAATCAATTCCCAGAAAGGTCATCTGTAGCGAATATTATTCGTTAGAACTATCATTGTTCATTTCTAAAGAAGATGCATTTGGGCTGAATATCTGCTGATGGTATCAGGGTGAATTAGTACGGATGACCTTGAGGGGGGAGAGAAGACTAATTTTCTACCTCTGGCTCCGTCATTACCAGTATGAGTGATTCAATTTTTGGACCTCAGTATTCTCATCAATAAAATAAATAGGGGAATTTATGATGCCAGAGATTCCCTGTTACTTCTAGAGATTTAAAGAATTCTTTGTGAGAAAAAAGCACAGACTCAACAAATGGTTTTCTTGTTTCCCAAAACTTCTTATCATATTGAATATATGGACAACCAAGCAATGGAAACAAATGGTTTAAGTCCTATCCTCCTTCTCCCGGTAGCCTTGTCATTTACCCAGCCAGAGAAAACAGAGACCTGAGATGCCTTCAGCCCTGTCTATCCTCCCCAAGTGAACTTACATCCTAAAGGGTTCCCTAAATACCCTTTCTGATTCAATAGGAATCACCACCTCCTGTTACAGTCACTATTATAATAGTCTAATGTTTACCCTTAAATTCTTTCCACACTGTCAATCAAAATGCAAATCTGAAAAAAAAAGAAAAAAAATGCAAATCTGATCACGGTTAATCCTCAGACAAAAATTGTCATCGAGTCCCCATAGGCTATAGGAGGAGCTGCCAGGACTTGGTACAGCAAACAAGTGTCCTTCGGCTTTGTCCCCTTTCCAGCCTTAGATCCTCTCTCATCTTGCAGAGGGCTGCCCTCGATGGTATCATGCAAATACTTCTTTACAAAGGCTCTTGATTTTCGCGAGGTGTCCTTTTATCCTAATGAAGGAGCTACTCCATGTGCTTTTAGGTCATGGTCCCACTCAGGGAACCTTCAGGCTAAATCTGAAGTTCTTGCTGAAACTGGAAATGATCAAAGTGGGCAAAACAAATGTTGTGGTCATATTTTCCTTTCTTTTAAACACCACTGAAAGTAAAGAATGGATTCATATTTTGAGAAAGAGCTCTACAAGCCTTCAAACCACGCCACAGGTGATTCATTGGCGCCGGGAGCACGTCAATGCTGGACGTGATGGGTGAACACATGGGCTACACACATCCCGGTCTTTAGATAAAATACATGTGTAGTTAGGGTTTTGGTTCTAGAAAAATCTCATGTTTATAGCATGAAAAATATCTATATTATGGTCAATTTTATTTGTTGAAAGTTACTCAGACCCAGATTTTTCCAGATCAAAATTCTCACAGCTGCACTCCCATCCTTCATTCCATTTTGCAAATGTTTAATGTATTTGGGATTCTTCAAACAACAATGTCTGGTAAGCAAGTTGTAATAATACTTTTCTTCCTTTCAACAAATATCCCCTGACATGGATTTTCTTTGCTTCTGGTACATACTAATTGAGGTTTTGTATATTTTTCAAGTTCAAGTCATCTGTGTCACTATTTCTCCTTCTATCTCCATACCCATCATCCGAACTCTCCCAGGACTATTCAGTTACATCTAGGTCAGTGGTTCTCAACCCCAGCTTCCCATTAGACCCACCTGGAAAGCTTGTAAAACATACGAATGCCTGGGCTCCAAACCCAGGACTTTCATTTAATTTGACTTGGGTGCTATCACAGCATGCCTAAAATGTTTTTAAAGCTCTGAAGGTGATTCTAGAGTGCAGCCAAGGTTAAGCATCCCTGATGTCTCTATTGATCTTAACGTGTGTTATGGTTATTTGTGAAACTTTATTCCCCACTGAAGTTTTCAACACTTTCCATCAGCGACTACATCTGATTCATAGGTGAATCCCGATGCCTGTTGAATTTGATCCGTGGACTGCTTGCATGCTAAGTACTCTGTGGAACACTCCAGAAGATCCACAATCCAGGTGAATGTCATCTCTTGCTCAAAGACATCACAAAGTGTTACAGAAGTATCACACAGGGACAAACCTAATACACCATAACTGGGACCTAGTAAAGGTATAAGGGAAGTAAAAATAACATATTAGGGCAGAGAGTCAAATCAACATGAGAAATCAGGAAAACATAATGAGATGGTAAAGTCTTAGGATTGGCCATGTGTAGAATTTTGAATACAGAAATGTAATTAGTGGGGAGATGAGGCCAGAAGAGTTTCTAGTAAAAGAGAACAGAGTGAGGAAAGGGAAGAAGTGGGAAAGTGTGAAGCTCTTTACGGACATAGTTTTATAGCATTAAGAAGCAACTGCAGTCAGAAAGGGGTGATGAAGGTAGGAAGCTGGAGGGGTGAGGTCACAGAGGCTTTGAATACTCAGTGGAGACAGGACTCCATGAAGATTTCTGAGCAGGGAAGCAATGTACTCAGACACCTGTGCTTTAAAAAGATCAATCTGCCTAATTAATTCTCTTGTAGCTTTTAAAATACGTTTTTATGTGATCTAAATTACATTATATGAATACAGGCAAGCAAGGCTTTCTTATGCTAAAATCCTTTTAATCATGTGGCCAATGTATTTATCAAACAATAGGTCACTAAAAAACAGACACGTAAATTACTGTACTCGGGTGACAATACTTCATTGGCTTAACTGTGAAGAAATGAAGGTGAAGTACAGTGGCTATGGCAGTTCCCCTAAAAAAAACTAGCCCAAAAGACTTGTCTATATTTCTGAGGGGTGATGTCAGAAGAAAAAAGAGGCAAAGAACATTTATTTCACTCAGTGTGATTTTCTGCACTACCACACATCAATGACTAGGTCTAAGTTGCCCACATCACAGTTACATTTACTTGTCCGTTATTGCTTTTGACTAACAAATGCAGTATTAGTGGCTGAAGGAAACCTGCAGAAAATAATTTGCATAGTGTGATATCGCTTTAGTCATAATATCTTTGCTCATGTCAGCTCTTATCTTGGTGGACAGGCTGATATCACACTCATTGTGTATTACTCAGCAAGCTATGTTTGTCCCATACCACTGTCCTGGGGAGGGTACTTTTAAGATCTACACCAGGTTATTATTATTATTATTTTGCTTTCTAAAAAATTTCATTGCATTTATCAATAAACTTATAAATAAAGCAATAGGATACATAACACATATAAAAGAACCTAAGGCAAATCAATGTTTATAAGTATTGGAAACACTTCTTTTATTTTAAATTTAATCCTACAGGTATGTTCTTGTGTTTATATGTATATAAACATCTCAGTGAGAAGTAAAGAATACTGAAGAATTCAGATATTCATGAAGATCTTTAGAATAAGATATATTATTCAGAGCCTAACCATACAACTCAACATTTATATTTGCCAGTAGCATATGGATCAGATTTTACGAAATTATATGGTGAGTTTCCATGTTTCATGTACCGATGCTCTATAGGTTCAACTAGAATCTATGTGCCCTGTGGACAGTTTTCAGTCTTCAAATTGTGTTATACACTTTAAAATTGGCTTGAGAAAAAAAAATAAATTGAATTCTCAAGGTACAGATGTCCAGTTCCAGACAAGATAAAGTAAACACTATCTATTTTACTTCTGCTAATCACAAAAAGTATTCTCGTTACAACTTATAAGCCATTTCTCAGAAGACTCTCAGAGCAGAGAGAGCAGAGCGGCTGGGAGGCAGAGGGTCTAGGGATTGGCATGGCAGGGACACCTTCAGCTGTTTTTCTTGCCACTGTATAACCCAGCGTGTGTGTTAGACAAGCACTCAGCACAGCAAATGCCAACTCAAAACGGAACCCAAGGAAAACCAAAAGACTAGTAAAAGAGTGGCCCAATAGAAAGAAAATTTCTAACCACGCCTGCCTATTCTGGGTGAATAGCACAAAAATAGCAGGGTCTCTCCTGCACTCAAAGGGTGGAACTGCAGGGCTCAATGAGAAGCACCGTTCCCAGTGAAAACCATGGGCAGAAACCTATATTCCACCCCATTCCCATTTTAGTAAAGGCACACATCTCTTTTCCCATGGGGTCTGTGACCAGGCTGACTTCCAGCTCCCCTGAACTAAGCAGGAGGGGCCTCTCCCTGCAGGGTCCTCGGTAGAAACTCTGACCTCCCCTCCCTGTTGCAACAATGAGGCAACAGAACAGTTTTCTGTGGCAGAAGGTATACCCTGAAGGGGTGTGTGTGTGTGTGTGTGTTAATGGAACAGTTCTTTGTGATGATTACTATAATCTATACCTGTTATACAAGGTCATAGAACTACATATCCACCTCACCAAAAAAGCAAAACAAAACAAAACAAACAAGAAATACCAAAACATTTAGAGAAATCTGAGTTGTATCTAAGTTATAGTATTAGACCAAAATCAATTTCTTTAAAAGAAGAGAGAAAAATATATGTGCATTGTTAGCATATATATTTATAAAATAGTGTAACCGTTATTCAATTCTAAGTTACTTTTAATACTTTTGTCCTGAACACTGGACACTTGATAACATGTGTTATTATGTCATAAATGTGATAAAACTTTAAAAAATGAAGGTTCTGGTTTGCTACTCAGGTATATTTGCTAATACTATTTATTACTAAACCAATTATGATGATGACAGAATACTATTTCTCCCTAACTTTCAAATTTCAGTTTCCTAATTTAAGAAGAGTAACTACTTGAAGAGAGAAGTTACCATTCCCATCCAGATAACACTGGCTATGGTTTACGTAAGTGCAGTCCTAGCCAGAGGGTGTTAGAAGATAGACTTCACTGGTTGTTTATGAGGGAGAAACTACTGATACAATATTTTTAAAGTAGCCAAGAAATAAAAAATGGAGGAGGTATATTGTAAAGACCAGTAATAACACTTTGGTTTTTGTGTCATGCCTTTTCCCTAAGGAATGTTTTCTCCTTTTCATCTCATCACCTAACTGATAGAGTTCTATACTGATGTCTCTTTTTTCAAATGGTGTGCTGAAACCACAGGGCAGTTTATACACCTTGCCTCAAACCACAGTGGACCTCACCAGTGAGGTAAGAGTCATAAACTAGGACTCATGATATCCATTAAGTGTCTGACAGTTACATTAGACTACGTTTTCAGCTACATCTCCGCCTGGACAAAATTCTATTGAATGAGCAATGGTGATCCTGGAACACGATCTATTTTTTAGTAGTTTTGTTTCCACAAACATTTTCTGCCAGACAGCAGTCCTTGACAAGCAACATGCTCAGGCCTTTAATTTATTCTAATTTAATTTCTGCTCGAGTATTTTTCTTTTGAAAGTTCAACAAATTTAAGTTACCAAATAGGTTAGATACCAGAACTATATTCATTATGATGGACCAAGTTTCCTTATTCTAAACATGTGTATAAATTTTCCCAAAGGGAAGATAACATAATTAATGCATCTTTTTATCACTTACTTTCTTCTTTCCGTTTCAAATCTTTGAAGTAGTTTCCGAAGACCACCATTCTTAAATCCCTGAAAATGGGCCGCTGGTGCTCCCACAGTGATAACATCATACAGAGCATCTGGAACAGGAATGGACAGGGAGATGAATACTCTGCAAACATTTCTCTCCGGCATGCTGTTTGCACTGAACCGTACACACTGTCGGGAGTTTGAGACATTATTTTGTTTAATTTTTCAGGAATAACTATGAACTTGAATCTCAAGGGGGCAAGAAGAGCTAATCTATCTTCCTAAAAGCCACCTGTGCACCTAAGCAACTTCTACTATTTCCCTGATTTATGACTACATCTTAATTATATGCTACTGTGTAGAACAGTGTGTTCTTTCATTCTTCTGTATACTTACTGAGATAACATGCTAATTGGCCTTTTGTGTATTTTACTTTATTGAGTTTTGCATCATTTAATTTGCAATCATATTGAAATTCAACAAAAATGAATCTTTCAACCAAAATTTACAAATAAAAGAAGAAATTTGGTTCAAGGCCAGAACAATACTAGTGCATTTAAAAAACATCTAGCTAGAGTAGTTACTGCCTGTATATACCAAATCTCACACAAGTTTAATACATGCTTTTGTAATTTCCTTAGGTGACACAGAAAGAATTCACAAAATATCTCTTGATCTATTTTCCAGCAAGATACTTTATTTAAAAAAACAAAATATCCATACATTTAAATTGAAACTCAATCCTTTGATCTTGAAAGCCATCAAGTTTCATACATATTAATTTTACGGCTTCAAACATGCCATCATTTTTACATTGGAATGCAAAGTATCCCCATTAGAGGGAAGATGGAGTGAATGCCCTCTTGTTAGACTATACTTTATTTGAGAAACCTAATTTCATAGCAGATCCTTTTCAAATTGATTTTGGTGTTGACACATTGGCTGTTTCTCAGATCTCATTTATAGGGAAAACAAATTATTATATTAGCTTCAGGTAAGCACCATAACCTTTCCATAGTAGTTCAATCTAAATGCACCTGTAATAGCCTTCTTGATAAAAAATGTTTCCAAAACGCAAGGTCACATACACATACACAAACCAGAAAACAACCCAAATCAACCCATCGATAAGGCAAATACTGAACAATCACTTAATAGATTGCTGGAGTGGTAACTTCTTGCCCTTTAAAAAAGTTGCAAATAGGTAGAAGTCAGCTTATCTTAAAATAACAGAATATTAGACTTCTGTTAAATTTAAAGTTTTTTATTTTGTCCAGGGTATTTTTTATACGTTTAAGAAAAAAAAAGGTTTCAGGTGTCAGTGAACATATACAAATCTTATGAATGTCCCTGTTCTACTTCCTGGAAAGGAGTCACAGCTTTAGCAAATGGTTGTGAGATCACCCAAAAATTATGACCTCTAAATTTTAGTCTACCTTCATTTCTCCAGTGAGAAACCTGAGGACCTTGAGAAGTTACCTGCTTTCTCTCACATCCCCAGACCTTTCACCCAAGGTCTTCAGACTCTATCTCAAGGATGGAGAGCCAGGGCTTCAAGTGACTGACAGTAATCTTAGTCATTGACCCTGGAAGCCAGCTCTGCCACCTGGAAGTTGTCTGACATTGAAAAAAGCAACCTCTCCTAGTCTGTTTCCTCAGCTAGAAGATATACGGTATTTCCCCACGTATAAGACGCTCCCATGTATAAGACGCATCTTAATTTGGGGACCCAAAATTTGGGGAAAAAAATGTATTACATAAAGTTATTGAACTCAAGTTTTATTCATCATAAAATTCATACAACTCTTCATCACTGTCAAAATTCCCATCCATTAGCTTGTCCTCATCTGTGTCTGACGACAAATCACTATCTTCATATATTGCCTCGTCCTCAGTCCCGTCTATGGCATTTGAAATGCCACACTTCTACAACCACTGTATTAGACGCATCCAGTTTTTAGAACCTAAATTTTTCAAAAAAGGATGTGTTTTATACATGGGGAAATACGATAGTTGAGAGTAGTTAAAAGCGAGATACATTCAGTTATTATTATCTATGGTTATTGTTTCTATATAAAGTAATCTCACCAACAAAGCAAAGAAAGGTGATATTTTAACTTCTGCTTATTTCTCCATGAAAATAAACATTTTAGTCTGAAGAAAGTGATACAGCAATTCAATCTTCTGAAGAGAATCAGTTCCTATGTTAATTTAAATTATGCTGAGTGAAATAAATCAGTTAGAGAAAGATAAGTATCATGAGATTTCACTTATATGTAGAATCTAATAAAAATAATGAGAAAACAAAATAGAAACAGACTTGTAAGTACAGAGAAAAGACTGACAGCTGTCAGAGACCATGGAAGTTAGGAGGCTGGGTGAGAAAAGTGAAAGGATTAAGCAAAAAAAGAGAAGAATAAAACCTCACCGACACAGAGAACTGCACGGGGATTACAAGTAAAGGGGGGTAGGTGGAAGGGATAAAGCGGGTAAATGGTGATGGAAGAAGACTTGACTTGGGTGGTGAACACACAATACAGTACACAGATGATGTAATATAGAACTGTACACCTGAAACCTAGATAATTTTATTAACCAATGTCATCCAGATAAAGTTAATAAAAATAAAAGAATAATAAATGAAAAAAGGAAAGTCATCATGACACTGCAATGAAATAGGTTGCATGTCTGCTAAAACCTGGGTTACCAGCAATACCAAAAATATACAGAACTAACTAAAAGCTTTATGTAGGTGAGCTACTGAGTGCAAACTAAATGCATTTTTAACGCAACTACAAAAAAAGTCTATAGCAGTGGTTCTTAACCTTTTTTGAGGTACCGAACCCACCAGTTTCATATGCGCATTCACCGAACCCTTCTTTAGTGATAAATAAAATATAATTTTTTTTCCAAGTTCAACACATAGGTATATGTTTTTTTACTGGTGCACAAAATGAGCCGTGCATGAACATCACCTTGCTCAAAGAACAAAACCAACAAAGTGCATGAACTCACAACAAATTACGGTATTACTTTATTCTGGCCTCTGCGGCAGAGGCTTCTCTGAACCCCTGAGACCGACTCATTGAACCCCTAGGGTTCGATAGAACCCAGGTTAAGAACCACTGGTCTATAGACTCACTTGATCCAAAAAAGTTTGCTGTCTCTCTAACCCCACCCAACAAGAAGGGGAGAATGAATCTGAGTGGAAAGAGAAAGCATTCTTAACTGGTGGAGGTTCAAATTTCTTACTTGTGTAAAATTTTTAAAAGCATTTGACTGCAGACATGTCGCTAGGGCCCACTGAGGTCTTGTAAGAGGCCCACTTACATGAAGGGACCTGAACTTAAGTTTTATTAGCTCCTTGGCGAATCTATAAGATTTCATCATTTTCAAAAACTACTTTCTAAGCACAGAAACTTCCTCTTCATTCATCCACCTCACGAATCTCAGGAATTCTAGTCATCCATGATGAAACTAAGAACCTTGGAAGAGGCAGGTAAAGGAAGAGAAGCAAGCTGCTCAAATATGTTCCACTCCTCATATTCAAGAGCTTTTATTTATTTTAAAATCTAAACAAAGGAGTTTGTGTTTCTTGAATACATCTACAGTAAAAAAAACAAAACAAAACAAAACCAACCTTCCAATGTTATGAACAAGCTCTTTCAGATACAAAGTTTTGACTTACTTATTTCCATTCTATTTTCTATTTATGAACTCATCCCTTTTAGGATTTTAACACTATATTTCTACCAAAGGCTATAAAATATCTCAATTTCTGGCTAGTTTCTCATTAAATAATCCAAGTCCTAACTGTCTTGTGAACATCTCTGCCAGCCAGCTACTAAGCTTAACTTGTTCTCTTTCAGTCTGCCCTCTGCCACCACCACCCTCCATTTCCTGTGACCAATACAGACACCACATGCCTTTAGGCCTTCCAGACTACAATTCTCAAGATCTCAAGACCCTTTTCAATTGCTCTTTGCTTTTTTTTTTTTTTTTTGGCCTCAACATTTTAATCTGATCAGTTCCAACAAATCTACTCCCCAAATTTTATTCTCTCTTATCACTGTGCACTATCTTTAATTCTAATCTCCCTTGTTTCACGCCAGGATCACTATTGCCTCTTCAATCTTCATGTCCCCGTATCCACAGGGCAGACTGCTCCTCCTGCGTGTGGGGAGCCATTCCTCACACAGCCCAAAACACAGGCTTCAGTTCTCCTCGTCTATTTCAAAGATTAGAAGACCAGTCAAATTTCTCACTGTCATGTGTGTTGTAGGGGCTCAGCGATTGTTAATAAATTATTAAACATTTTGAGGTTGCATTTAGTTTGTCTAATTTATCTTTAGATTACATAGATAGTTCTTACTATTCTTAATTGAAGAATAAAATGGTGAAATACACTATCCAAAAGAATAAAAAACATATTGGAATCTGGAATACACTATTCCTCCAGGGGAGGACGATAAACATATATATGGACAGGAAACATGTTCAGTAACAAGAAGAGCATAAAATTACCTCCATGCAAAAGATTGAAATTAGACCTTTTGTGCAAAAAAAAAAAAATCAACTCAAAATGCACTAGAGATTTCAACCTCAGACCTAAAACTGTAAAATACAACTGAAAAAATAACAGGAAAATAGTTCATAATATTGATCTTAACAATTTTAGATATTACACTAAAAGTACAAGTAACAAAAAATAAAACTACACAAGTGGGACCACATTAAGCTACAAAGCTTCTGCTGATGAAACAATCATGTGAAAAGGTAACATGCAGAATAAGAGAAAATATTTGCAAATCATATATCTGATAAGGGCTTAATCTCTAAAATATGTGCTCTGTAAAATATAACAGATAGAAAAGGTGCTCCTACAATTCAATAGAAGATTCCAGGAAGTCTTAATATTTTGCCATTGTTATTTGATAATTATCAGTTATCAATATCACTGTACTGAAACAGCTACCTATTTTGGCCCCTTCATTGTTGAATTTCATTTGCAATTAATTACTATACAAAAAGATAGATCTATGTATATCATGGTCTCTTAGTTTAGTTAATGAAGAATGACATACCCTTAAAGTACCATGTTTATTTTTGGCCAAAGCATACATACTTCTTTAAATTTAGTTAGAATTAATCCATTGATTGTTTTCCTTTAGGAGAGAGCAGATATATTTTTAAAAAACCCATCAATAAAAAGTAAAATTCTAAGGTAACAATCTGATCAGTAATATTAATCTGATTTTTAAAATTTCCCCATCTTTAAATTAGGTATCATTGTGACATGAATAGTCTTTAACTGTGTATAATAAAAGCTTTCTGATTTTTGGCCCTAAGAGACAATTGTGGAAATCTAGGTGGGCATTTTATTTTAAAGAAAATTTAAGCAATAAAGTTCCTTTTCCTTTTTTATAAAATATAATCTTTGTGTCTTCTTTGACATTTATACCTCAAATATTGTCCTTGGCTTTGTGAAAATGGCAAAGTATATATTATAATTGGGAAGAGAAATTCAAGTTGTCTCATCAAGCTAAAGATACTAGGCTGATTTAAAATTTAATAATAGGGCTGCCTCATAACCTTTTAAAAGCCATTTAATAATAGAAATGAGATAATAAGACTATTTTTTTCCAGAATATATCTTTAAAATTCCTATCACTATAAAAATAGTGCTAATAAAAAAAAATGTAGACATGCTGATCTCATTTCAAGGAACAATTTAAGTATAATCCCTGACTACAAAATGGCCCACAGGATGACTTTGATCTGAATCACAAAGACCATATGAATTTTTAAGGGAAATCTGTTTCAAAACAGTCTAAGAAATTTGGAATCATCATGAAACATATCTAAAGGTAATTATGCTTCACTGATGAGGTGATACACCCAGACTTTTAAAATGCACAAACCAGGGAGCTCCTATTGTTTGTTTCTTCCTTCATTGTAAAGATTAGAAGTCTCAGAGGCGAAAGGTCAGCTGATTCATCTGTAGCTGAACAGAAAATTCTGGTCATGTACCTGATTCCAGTAGCTACACAGAAAATTCTGGCCATGTTGTACCCGACTGCAGCTACAGCTTCATAATATCATCTAATAGGTTATTTCTTTTACTTTTCTTTCTTTCTTTCTTCCTCCCTTCCTCCCTCCCTCCCTCCCTCCTTTCCTTCCTTCCTTCCTTCCTTCCTTCCTTCCTTCCTTCCTTCCTTCCTTCCTTCCTTCCTTCCTTCCTTCTTTCTTTCTTTCTTTCTTTCTTTCTTTCTTTCTTTCTTTCTTTGCTATGTACTATAATATGCTATTATCTATAATATGTAAAATAAGCATTTAATATAAGAATCCATATTTTATACTATTCACAACCAATATTCTAAAAAAATAAAATTTACTGAGATACAGGAGCAGGCAATTTTTTTCTTAACTTCAGGGTTTTGCTCTTGCTATTGTTGTCACTCCTGTATCTCTATTGTTATGAGTATTCTGTTTTGTTGCATTTAATTTAAGTAATGAATAAGAATGACAAATTAACTTAATGGGTCAGAGGACACCAGAAGTTAAATGGAGGTGATTTCATTTGTCAGTATGAGACTTGATAACATTAGTTCTGCTCAGTTACTTGTTTCAAGAGCTAGACATTAGCCTTGGTAATTGGTAAATCCGCCTACTATTGTTTGTAAAGCTGCCTCTTCACGCATAGCAGACACATTCATCAAAGGTGAAGAGATGCAATTTACTAATGGTAAGAATGAAAATTAATGTAGGCCATATCCAAATAACTCAGCAGGGAAATACTAAGGCTTGGCAAGTCTTACTTGCATCATTACCTTACAAAATGTTGTCTAATTCAGCTAAACATTTAAATCAGTAACTGTGAATCTTAAATAAATTTAACTGCAATTCAAAATCTGCTAAATACATATTCTATAATCAAGAAGAACATTATGATTGACCACCATCTTCAACTTTTAACTGTTTTATTTTGCAAATAAGTAAACTAAAACTCAGAGCAGTTATTCACTTGGTCAATTTCAGAGAAGTAAAGTGGTAAGGCCCTAAAAATTCAATCATTTTCCATTTCTATTATAACATATAGTTAGTGATCTAGTCTATAAGGCATCTATTTTATCTGAGTTCCAACTCCAAATACCTTTTAAACTTAATATAAAAACATAAATATTTTAAAACATATAAATTATTTAAGGTTATACATATTTCATGTATACAATATACATACTACTATAATATAATTATATTATGTAATAAAATTCAGAACTTTCACATTAATTCTTGGCTGTTAGGATATCTAGTACTTTCCCACATTTTCTCCTTAGGTCTTTAAAGGGAGGAATGAGTTTTTCTGAAAATGACTATGTCAGAAAACCTCCAGCTAATACGTTATACCCTAGGTCTATAACATCAAAGTCTTGCTTTTCTCTTCAATGCTTGATTTTGTTACCACAGGTAAAAAAATTCCTTGATATATCCTGTTATGGGTTGAATTGTGCCCCCCCAAGAAATATCTTAGGCTCTGACCTTATTTAGAAATGGGGTCTTTACAGATTTAATCAAATTGAAATCAGGCTGTTATATTAGGGTGAGTCCTTATTCAATATGGAATCTTGAAAGGGAGGTTTGAACATGGAGATGGGAACACACACAGGTGATGTAAAGACAGAGGGGAACACCATGTGAAGATGGAGACTCAGTGGGATACATCAACAAATCAAAGAAAATCAAAGATTGCCAGAAAAAAAATGAGGTGCAATGAGGCAAGAAAGGGTCCCTACAGGTTCCACAAGAAGCTTGGCTCCACCAACACCTGGTTTTCAGGGAACTTGTAGCTTCAAGACTGTGAGACATTAAATCCTGTTGTTTAAGCCACCCAGTTTGTGGTGCTTTGTTATGGAAGCTCTAGAAAACTGGAATACATCCCAAACCAAAGTAATTAGGAGCAATTTTATTTGCTTTTCTAATTTTTTTTTTTAGCTTCCAGTCTCTTCCTTTCATATTGGAGAAACAGAAACTAAAGGTATTGTATTCATCCTAGCTCGCTCTAGCCTATTTCTCAGATAGCATCCTGGGAGGGGGGCAGCATAATGTAAATGGTTCTGCCATTTTCAAGAGGTAAACATGATGTTAAAGACCACTTGAATAATAATGTCTCTTTGTTTGGTAGAAGTATTTTAAGAACCATCACCAAATATTTCAATGCATATTTAAATATAAATTATTATTGATTTGGCCCTAACATGTTATCTGGTTGATGATACTTCTTTTATCATCCATCCATGGCTGTAACCCCCCAGCCACTCTCTCCTCCCACTGCATCATTCTATCAGTCATTAAGCACGTGCAAGTGATGACTTTCCCCAAATGCCTCGGCCTCTCTAAATCACCTGTCCTCAAAACCTGGCTGCTTCCTCGGATTTTTAACTGTCTCTTAACCCATCAACTTCAGTAGCCATGATAAAACGGACAGATCCCTTTTGTTCCAGTGATGGCAAAGGCCATGTGTATCATGGAAAATCTTATTGTCCATTGTACGTGTCTTACATTATCAAATTCACTTAATCCAGAAGAGAAAAACAGATTAGAAAGATTAAATAACAGACTTAAGGTCATATATAAAAACTGGTGAAACTCCAATTCTATTCCACTCCAAATTATACAAACATTTTACTATATCATAAAAGTCTCTTCCTATTGGCCATTGGGGAAAAATTACATGGTTTTCAGGTAGTTTTTAAGTACTTTAGCTTCTCTATTACTTGTTGATACTCTTGCTTTAATGATTTTTAAGACCGTTACACATTATGTTCAAACAACTGACACTCAGTAATCAAAAGTTCCTAAATGTTTTGGGCTTATCCGTCTAATTTTTATTTTAGTTCTTCCATTTCACATACTTCTCAGTTAAAAGGACCTAAGTTAAAATTTCAGATAGTTGATAACGGTTAATGAAGATAATAAAATTATACATCAGAATGATTATAATTATACCTATACTAAAACTAGCACATAGGTTGGTTGTGCCTATACAATCAGTATGCACAAGCTTAGGAGAAATGTTTAATTTTTCTGATTATAAAATTTCAGATGATCCTAAAGCAGAACAGAAAATCCATTTTAACTTTTAAAACCTCTAACCTATATATTGTGACAATGGCTACAAAATAGGGCGTTAGAATGCATCTTTAAATGTCTCCATGTTTGTTTGCATACATGTGTTGATATACTTATTACAAAGAATTTGATGACCTAAAGTAATGTGACTCCCAAGGATGGGTTAGTAGGAAGGCCACACACAGCATTTATCACTGGAACAGACTTCTTGGCAGGAAGGAGGCAGAGGGTATTATTAACAAGAACTCTGAAAACAGGCCTAAATATAGGACTTTGCTGGTCAATAGGGGCAGATAGTCATCCTAAATAGGCATAAAACTGATACAGCAAGGAGTTAAAGAAAAAGTGAGCTGAGAAGAATATCCTAAAATATATATTATTGACAAATGGTAAGGATTTTGTAACATGACAGTGACTTCAATGCCACATGATTCACTCTGGACCCTATTTAGGTATATGAAAATGGACACATTCTTTTCTTAAAAAATGTTTCTCACAACTGAGTGCCTCAAAATACTTTATCATTGATGGTGGGATTCAGCCGGTTAGCACCAGTTTGGCAGAACCGATAACTAATTTTTTGTTCAGCTCAGAGAACCAGTTGTTAAAATGACACTTGTAATCAGGGTTCTCTCTAAGGTGGGCGCCTGGGCAGCCGCCCAATGAGGAAATCACAAATTGACATTCCTTACTCTTTTTTTAATGTTCATCTGCGTAACAACTGATCATTCCATTCACAGGTGAAAAAATTTGATGGAACTATGTTTGTATAATTTATTTATTCATTTTATAAAACTTATTATACCTTTGATGAAATGCTACATTTTAATTCCTTTGTGTTTGTTACTTCAGTAAACAGACATAACATGAAGAGAAAAAGTGCCAAACAACCAGGGGGTGACAAGCTATCATTGGAAATACCTTAAATAATAGTTTTATTGTTTTTTGTAAGGTATTATTTAATATTTTTATTGCTATTTTAAAACTCTTTCTTATAAAATAATCAAGTTTTGTGTACCTCTTTTGTTGTTTTTATTTAAGTATTAAATGCATGAAATAATAAACTACTTTTTGGTATATCTTTTTTTATACTTAAAACGGTCATTAGGGCAGAGAATCGGTTGTTAAATTATTTGAATCCCATCACCTTTTATCTGAGAAATGGCATTCCTACAGGGAAGAAGGTGATTCTGGTGAGAGCCAGGACTAAGACAGAGAAATGGCTTCTGAGTCCAACTCTGGGCTTCTGTTTCTCAACACAGCTGTACAATGAACAAGTCTTGTTTTTTCCTTGTTTGTTTTTTCTAATCCAAACAGTAGCACACTTGGTAGCCCTTAGCCATCACTGTTACTACTTAAGGAAGCTAACAGTTATTTTCATATTCACCTGTAACTCAATTCAGGGACTAGATTTACAAAGAATTGCTTAGAAACACAGCAACTAAAGCATAATAATAGTCCCTTTTGTAGTATTCAGGGTTATTATCAGCTTCAAGTGTTTCATCTTCATCTTTATATAAATGTTTAAAGTGGAAACTTTTAACGAAACATACTAACATAATTTGCCCATTTTGAAGAAAATACTATTTAATACCTTTCAAGTGAGGACTGTGTACGTGCATTCTCTGCAGGTGTAGATTTATTGGAACAAATTCTAATGTTTTCTCTCCTTTGCTGCTGCTTGATTTGAAAGAGGACCCTGGATGGAAAAATAATGAATGTTATTAGTAAATAAATAATGAGTGTGTATGTATGTATCCTGAAAAGTAAATATGACTTAGAAAATTGTTACAAAAACTTCAGAAAGAAAAACGTAACTGTATGGTTTGCTTTTCTTCTCAGAAATACAAGTTTTTGAAAAACTCTCAGCTATGCTTATAAAAACATCATGGGGTAAAATAGTGCATCTTTTTTTTTTCTCTGTTATATTTTCATGCCAAAATGGAATTGTTAGAGATAAAAATGCTTCAAAATAATCTCCACCCTTCCATGGTCCTAACAATGGTTATGACTGTTGTCATGTGACATGCATGAAACGCAATTTCAGTTAAATGTGTGAGTGACTGCTTTCACACCTGTTTCCTTGCTGAGTTCGGTCAGAATGTCTCGGTACATGTTCACCATTTGATCACAGTGAGTAAGGACGTTTTTCCGTAGATTGTCCCAGTGTGGAGAAAGTTCACCAAGTTCTTTCAGCTCCTGGTTTCTGTTAGAAACAGAAAAAAGGACAAACTAAATTTTTGCTCTGAAATCCACAGACTAAAAGTGCTTAATCAGGGTTGTCAAACTAATAAGAAATTGATTTGCCATCTCTTCTGGGAAACGTCTGTGTGCTTCTTAAGGGGGGAATGATAATTTTAACACAAAATAGATGAATAGTTTAGGTCGTATAAACATCAAAACTTCTGTATGTCAAGAGAAAAAAAATACAAGTTAAATTCACTGACAAAAATTTCATAACAGTGTCAAAGACAATCTTTCATATAAATGGAAGCCATTCCGTTAAAAATATAAATAAATAAACCTCAACAGAAAAATGGCTAAATTCTAGGGTTCAGCCACTCTAAATGAAATAATGTGGGAAGGATTCTTATACTATGTCTGGAGGAAACACAAGCTATTCAGGTAATCTACTTTATATAAAACAGCTATGTGATTTTTTAAAGCCCATAAATGGTATGACCCAGTATGGTTTTTATTGGCCAATTTAAGTAAACACTGCATATATTTTGTTCCTTCTTTCTCAAAAGGAAAAGCTAATCGTGCCATTTAGGTTTTAATTATTAACTTTCATCTAATTCTCTACCCTTTATCCAAGTTAATTTAAATCATCAGATTGCCTTTTTAAAATTATAATGATAAATGGTTTTAATATGCTGCTTGGTTAGATCTCTTATTCATTTCTGTAACCTTTTACCAACAACATTTTCACGAGGCTAATTTAACCAGCAATAATGAAACTTCTTTACTGTTTTGGCTCTGAAACATGCTAAATACCAAGCTAATAAATTCAGAAGATGTAGAATCCTTAGCGTCCTGCTAAATGCAAGAGTCATGGATGGTGTGCAAAAATGTGACTTGGTTTCAAAAGTTTGTAGCTGCCTTTGTTTGGTTTCAATGGAATGCAATGTAGTTCTGCTATATCTTTCATCAGAGCTCTTTACAATTTTTGTGAACAATAAACTCATTCTCAACTGTTCTATACATTAGCTGTCATCATACAACATTCATGGGAGAAGAAGTAATTAATTAAAAGACAGTGAGAGTAAAGAAAGTTCATGACCAAAGAAGGGGCAGGAGGGAATATTGAAGAATTGGGGAGTCAAGTTCTCTGCGTGCACTCAAATTGCCGGTTACTTAATTCTGAGACAAAAAATAGCAACAAAAGAAAAGAAATAATTCCAAAAGCTTGAGATATCTAAGTCTAGAAACGTGGGCAAGTCCGAGGTGGAGAGCAGGTGTGATATATCAATTTAATATGTAAGGTTTCAGGCTGTAGCTCCAATATACACATATGATAGAAATATTAGTAAGTACCCCTACTTAATACTAGCAGATGCACTAATGGATGTTTATACTAATAGCTTTACCATTTATGTTGTTTCTGAATCCTTATCAGAAATAATAAAACTAAAAGGGAGGTGGTGAGGGAATAAAGAGTGACAGTGAAGACCCTTACTATGCTGTGGGACCCTGAGATGGGGTGCGTCTCCTTGCCTGAGAGAAGCCCAGCCAAGTGTGGTCAGAAAAGTTTAGTGATCTGTGGGGAATGACTTGAGATATGCTGGGATCAGTTCATAAACTTTTGTTTAAAAGTTATTACATTCTTCCAATATGTCCAAACTTATACACAGGAAAACACAGAGAAATCTGGCATTCACTCTTTGCTTGTTCTAAGAAATGGCATTGAAAAGGTGCACATTCTCAAAGAGACAAATAACCAACATGAAGCGTCTTTGGATAAAAACAGTTCAAATATAAGGAAACTCTAGAAGAAAAGTCTAATAAATGAAGTAGAGTCATGAAAAAGTGGTAGAACACAGAGGGCAGAGTAAGAAAGTAGCTGTGATTTAAAAAAAAAAAGTGAAAAGAATTCCTTACATTAATACATTAAAATAGATAAAGAGAGAAGATAATTGTGTACAGCAAAATCAAAAACCTCTTCAATCAGAAAGGCCAGAGCTGTTTATACCATGTTGTAATCTGTTACTTGGTGAATAAAAACTTTGGAGCGCGGGAGTCTTGCTTTACATCGCATTCCAGGTTCTCTGGAAGGCAGAGCCTGAGATCCAGCAACCCTGGGTAAGCAGGAAGGAGGGAAGGAGAGAAGTGGTATAAGAAAAAAAAGGAAGCTAACAGAGCTGGCCCGTTACTGAGCTGGACAGAACTTCACAAGGAAACATGGCTGGTTGTAAGGTCACGTAGAACAAATCTAGAGAAGTCATATGGAATCTTTGCACATTAGAACTGCTTATCAGAGGAAGGAAGAGACATATATATCTACCTTAGTTCCTTACCTTCTCCTATATTTCACTGGCAAAGATTCAGCGTATGGGACATTAACTCCTGTGCACTCTGGTTGTGTAATCTGTCTCCATGAGGTCACCACTGGGGTAGTAATATCACAGAGGAGACAGAACTTTCCTGGGTCTGGTCTGATAAGACACAGGTGCCCGAGCCACTCTGGATCTTTCCATGGTAGGTGCCACTGGGGGCATGCTAATGCCTGGCCTTAATCTTCGGGGAGCCTAATACAGGTGATGGTGTTGGGAAATTACATGGCAATGGTGACAATATATGGGGTTCTCCTTTGAATAAGTGGTTAAAAAGTGAAGATGTATTATGCTTGAGCAAGTACAGAAAAGCACAAGAACTTGACCCAGGAAAGGCACCCCTTTGCACTACTCAGATGCACTTGCATCGTTTTCGGACATCCAGAGAGCATCTAAAGCAACATTCCTTATATCTTTCCAAAGAGGAAAAGTTCAAGGACGGTCCTTTAAAGTCATACAAGTTGCAGTTCCCAAGATCCAAGGAGACGTAGTGAAGCAAGCTATGATATCTAATACTCCTGCCGATCCTTGGGGCCTTACTTAACATTCATCACCAACCTCCTTCACCACTCATTCCAGATTTCCTCCGTATTCCGCTGGCACGTCAGCTGGTCTGGCTACCACCCTGTGAGGTTCCTCAGCCCTTAATCTGAAGGGGTAAGGCCCTTAGTTGCCTTGCTCCTATGGAATCTGCGTTGCTACCGTTTCCCCTTCATACCTGGGTAATGGGGCACCTCTGAGCTCCGAGGAACAGAAGCACTTTCTGCTCACTCCGGTAAACCCAACCACAGGTTTCTTGCTCAGACCCTGTGAAGCCAATCTTCTAGTCTTATTTCTTCCTGGCCCTTGAGGCCATTCACTCTGCCAATACTCAATATGTATCTACGTCTCAGGTCACTTCTCCCTCTCAATCAGTAACAACAACGCTGTTTTGCGGATCTGCTCACTGAGTGGATATCCTTCACTATTGACTTTAATGTCCACCTAACACACCAGGCTGACCCATATTTATATGAATTTGAATACTTTCATACTCCATGAATTAGTCAGATGGAAACTCCCATGAGGCTACAGGGGTGAGATGAGAGGGAGGCACCATTCAATAGAGGTACTGACAGTCACTGACATAAGACTCAGACATCCCTTCATGATATATAATGATGTGCTCACACTTTCAGATCTGCTGGCGCCCATTTCAAATGCACCACCTCCGTGCAATGATACATTACTTCTATACCACACCATGGGAGCAAATTGGTGCCCAGTTCATAATGGGCAGCTCTAGTCACAGAGTCACTTTGTGCCTGATCATTGGGGTTAGGTTACTACAAGGGCCCAGCATCATCCCAGGGCCAATGTTTCCAATGACAAGTAGTTCCCTGACACAGGAAGCACCAGTACATTCCAGAACCTAACGGTCTCCACTGAATTTTCCTGTTTAGGTTTTCCCAGTGCTCCACGTGGCAGCATTGTTTCTCACCACAGACACTTGCAGCATCACTGGATCTTCTTGGCCATGTACCCAAGGTCATGTACCCAACACACAACCTTTGGGAGGGACCCTCTTGCTTGGACTCCATTTGACACACTCTGTATCTCCACTAATGGTTTACACGAGGTGATTAGTGGCTGGTTAAGCACCAGACAAAATGTCTTAATGATATGTGCATCATAAACATAGTTCAAAAGCACAATCATTACTTATGTGCACAGATGAATAAGGTCTTTTATGTGTATGTGTTATATTACTGACTTCCCCCATTATTTGTCATTGTACCAACATATGTTTGAGGGTAGCCATATGTATCAATTTACACCTTGTTCCACTGCAATTATTAGTACTTTCTACATTGCCAGAATATCCTATTAGATTATCTACGTTATAGAATACCAGAATTAATATACCCTTTATGATATAGTTAAAGAAAACAACAACATGAGCTCAGAGAATGTGACAGTTGGAAGGAAGTTCTGAGAATAGTTTGAAACCTCTAGTTTCACAGATGGAGGCATTGAATGAAGCTGCCTGCTAGTCTCAGAGTCACTAAAACAGCATAAAGCTTTTTGACTATACCCCCTGTCCACCCTTTTCTCACTCCGTTTAACTGTCCACTGGGAAAACAAACACAAAACAAACTAACAAAGAGCAGAAAGTCTTGTTTATTGAAGGTACTTAAGGAACACAGGTTGAGTAAGAGGGCTTTAGAATCCTGGCCTACTAACTTCCAGAATGAACATTTGTAAACTTTTAACATTGAACTTGAACAAAGGATAAATTCTAATTTTGGATTTTGACTTCTGAGCCTTTTAGTTTAAAGACACAGCCACTAGGTATGCTGTGCATGGTAAATTATATTCCTTAAAATATGTTTAAGTGCATCGTGCTGTCCAGTATTATGAGACCCATAGGTACGGCCACTGTGGTCCGGTCTCCATGGAGCCACATTTATCCAAAAAAAACCCTCTGGCATTAATGTTATAATTAAATAGTTACATATCTTTACTAAACTGGTGGTATGAATGGCCAAGGTGATGAGCTAGGTATATGCATTTTTCATTCATAGAAGAATAGTTTTATAAATGCTCCTCCACCCACAGATACTTTCATTTTATTCATGGCAACAACAGCTTCCGCTTCCCAAAGATGTCTCCTTTAATTGAGACCTTGCAACAAGAACAATATTTCTTTCTGGAAAATTCACTGGTTTGCTAAACACAGGCACTCTTATGAATCACTGGATTTCTATTTCTAACAGAAAACTCTTCTAGCCTGTTTCCAGTCCCTTCTAATTTTCTGAGAGTCCAATAGGTAGACACAGGAAGTTGGGAAGAAAAGACTAAACATGCAGGTATTAATAAGCTTAGGCTCCGTTCACAGAAAACATTTTTTTTGGCACTTACTGCCATCTCACCCCTTTCACTCTGCTACCTATAAAAATAAAAGGTGAATTATATAAAATATATCTCTAAAGGAGACAGGTGATGGCTAAAGCCATAGAGGCTACAGCCTCTTGACATTCCAACCATAAAGTATACTGATGAGGTAAATGTAAGGAACACTTTTTGCCTGTATGCTTCATTTTGTCTTACCTTGTTTAAATATTTCAAAACACATGCTTTTCCTCTTCAGTATAGTATCAAGTTATAGGAGGTCACTAAGATCCTCCGAACCCTCCATAAAATGAAACACACTACTAAGTGTATAACATGTTTGACACATACCATTGAATAACATAAAAAAAACACAACTCTATAAGAATGAAGAAAAAGAACTGACCACAGAAAGAGGCATAGGGGAACTGGAAAATAAATAGCCAAACCTTCCGTAAAGTTTTTTTTTTTTTTTTTACATATAATGCATAAAGCATTGACAAGAATATTAAATAGATAAATGGTTTTCAAACTATGTTCCTTATACCCCTGGAGGTGTTGTGGCTGAGGGAGAAAGGAAAAGTGTTGAACAAAAGGGAAGTCAAGTAAGTGGACGGGCATTGGGCCTTTCTCCTTACTCCAGCCACCCATCAGAAAACCAGCTTCAACTCAATCTCTTTGATTCATATTGGGATTTTGTGTATAATTTTGTTCAGGAAAAACAAAAAAAGTTTCTTCTGCTAAAAAAAATAAAACTGGGTCTAAATTACTAAAATAGAACAGAGTAAAAATAGGAGAAAGTTTTGCCTCTATGTAAAACTTCTAATTAAGACATAGTTTGAAAGTCTCCGGATGATGTATTTATTCAAGGAGGGAATTCCAATGTAGGGAATATGTGCTCTGAGCCTGTGAGTGACAGAGACTGGTCTCTTCCATCTTTCTGTCCAACCACAGTTCTCAGTCTGTGCAAAATGTTCAATATGTTGTAGACTGGCAAAGGAGAAGTTTGCTTAAAGATTATTGTTCTTAGGATTTTCTAAAAATTTGATATATATCAGAATACAAAGTAGGATGCTGAGCTCTCCACTAACTGAAATGGATAGTAGCTACAGTGAATGATTGAAGTGAATGATCTAGGTTTGTAATCCTGGAACAGTCAAGTATTCCTTAAGAATAGAGAAAGATTTGAAAATATATCTTTTTATAGACTTTCTTACTGTGATGGTTAATTTTATGTGTCCATTTGACTAGATCACAAGGTGTCCAGCTATTGGTTATCCAGCTTGTTATTGTAGATGTCTAGGAGGGTGTTTCCAGATAAGATCAACCTCTGAATCCTTAGGCTGAGTAAAGCAGATTTCCTTTCCTCAGCCAACCAGTTGTAAGCCTGAATAGAACGAAAAGGGCTGACTGACCCTCCTAAGGTAAGAGAGAATTCTTCCTGCCATACAACCAGAGAACTCCTCCCAGACTCTGGATGAAGATACTGACTTTTTCCACCCTTTTGGTCTTGAAACATTGACTTTTCCTAGGTCTCTAGCCTGCTGGTCTTTGAACTAGAAATACAGCATAAGCTCTCCTGAGCCTCCACCTTACCGACTCAGCTTGAATATCTTAGGACTTGTCAGCCACCATCATTTCCACACACATATGTATGCATGTGCGTGCACGCGCCACACACACAACACGCTTTACAGTTCTGTTTCTCTGAAGAACCTTGATTAATATACAAACTAAACGGGTATCCCATCACAAAGATTTCTCTCTGCTTGTTGCTAAAGAACTTGGGAGACAGACTGAGACAAAAATATCTAGAAGATAGTTTAGGTTCTTTTGTGGCCTTTTATCCCTCCCACTATATTTTACAGATACCATGTTGACTTCTTCAAAAGAAAAATGGGTACAGAGATGCTTAGCTTATCTAAAGGACACACACAGGAAGCTCTAGTCTTAAGGCCAAAGCTCCACATGTGAGCACCTATTTTATGAGATTCTGAGCCTAAAATGACAAACTTTTATAAACTTGGATGTGTAAATTCAAAGATTCCTGAAATTATGAAATGTAATTATTTTAATAGAGTGCCTGAGAATAATAGTTAATTCTTTTACAAGAGTTGTTTTTGACACCCAGTAAAAATTTGTATACTAAAGGATATGATCCAGTAAGAAAGATATTAAAACATTGTTTGAAATTGTTATTATGTATGTAAATAGAAATAGAAACATTTTTCCTCCAGTGAACTGTACAATACCATTTTGTAGGATGAAAATATCTATCAGAGTCTAAAATTACACATGGGTATAAATGGATAGAAAGTTTAATCGCCATCGGCTTTCATTCACTCTGCAGAAATAGACCTTAAACACAAAAGAAGTAATAAAAAATACACCTATTAGGAAAAGAAATTAAATACTAAATAGCCAATGAAGAATAGACAACATGAATGACCAGTGGGTGGCTTCAATATCATAAAGTGGTCAGGTGATACCATAAAACTGAACAAGGTTCAACTTGATGTCAGGTTGCATAGTATTTTCAACCCACAATTCAAACTGCCTGTGCTTCAATCTGTACCAGAATAAAAACTGCATCCATAAATCATAGCCTTTAAAAAAAAAATGCCTCTTTGTAAATGACAATGCGGTTAATGTTGCAATCCATGAGCCACTATTTCAATGAAAAATGACTAGAGTGGTCATTCACTCTGATTTCCACTTGACATTAAAGTAAGTGGATGTTGTGCTATGTAAGTGGATATTGTACACTCGAGGAGGTTTCAAGTTACATTCAGAAACTACGAACTGGAGCACATCACCTCCGGATTTAGTTGTAACCGCAGACTCTGTTTGTACGGGATAAACAGCTAAATTCTATAATTTAATTTTAGGTAATTGCATTAGAAAAAGATTAGGAGTAATAGGTATGTCTTATTCCATCCTAAGAGTCTATTTTTCTGTCCCTGATAATGGTGATGTGGTGTTTACATCGAAATAATGTCTTATTTATTCTCCAAAGTTGGTTTTAAAGTTGTCAAACATAAACAACATCTATTTTTTAATATTGTAAAGCTCAGTGCTTCACTTACATTTAAAATGGTGGCATGTTATATGAAGTTTTTCCTAAATCCACATGAATTAATTACATGCCTTTCAGTTGTGGACAGCCATAAAAATTAGCAGCTGCGCTTGGAAGGCTAGTAAAGGAAGCCAGTAAGCTAAAATACTCATTCCCTTTTTACAATTTTTGTTCATGCTTTTAGAAATTGCAAACCTCTCTGGACAGGTGCTCTTCCAACTCCCAGCCCTGGAGATAGAGTACAGCTGTGACCCAGTTAAGTTTAAGTAGATGGGATCTAAGAGACCCCACCAAATTCTTGGTAATAGGGTTGCTTGGTGGATACCATAGGACTTTCCAGGTACAGAATGTATGTCTTTTTTTTTTTTTTCAAAAACAATCCTCAAAGATCATTGTTCCAGACCTGGACTAAGCAAAAAAAAAAAGTTCTGTTGCACTAGACACATGCCAATGCTCAACAGATACACAGCTATCATATTAGATCGCACATTTTAGAACGTTCCATCATGGGAAGTTCTACTAAACAACACTGCTCTGTTGAACACAACTGAGAGTGAAGTGACTTGTGTAATATTATATTGCTAGGAAGTGGTAGAATGAAGACTTGTTCAGTACTCAGGTCTGGTGACTGCAAATCGTGCTATTGTTTTTATTGTAATTCCTGGTGAGTGTGGCTTCCTCTAAGATAGTATCCCTGAAAAGAGGACAAGAATGGGATCTTACCCCTGAAAACCTCAACTAAATGTAATCTCTACCCAGGTCAACAGGGAGCTGGTTCAAATATTTGGCTCGAGTGTGCACTTACCACACAGCCTTGGTGACCATAATTGCTGGAGTGTCGAACATTAAACAGAATTCTTATTTATTTTCCATTCATTTAATAACAATAAAAACAATTGACAAGTTCTTCCTGTTCTGTGGCCCAGAAGGCCCTAACTAATCTGAAGGCCTTTCCTTCCCAAATCACTGCTTCAACTCCAAGTAGCAGCTTTTGGGAGACGACACGGTCAGTCTGCTTTTCTGTCCACTGGGAATTTGTGGCACCGTAGTTGTGCTCAGTTAGTAAGACAAAGGAAATTAAAATAAATCATAGACCTTTTTGTTTGAAACACTATCAGCTGTCAGCTGACGTGACAAACAACAATAACAGTTTTGATGTATTGAGTGTCCACTGTGAACATGATCCTCTACATAAATGATGTAAGTGGTTTCCACACCTAACAGGCCTACGTCTATAGGCACAAGGCGCTCTCATCAATGGCTCACAATAACCATGTGCATTTATTATTTGACCCCTTCTTTACAACCGAGTAAACTGAAGATTAAAGCATTCACATAAATTGTGCCATGTCACCGAGTTATTAAGTGGAGCTGTGGAAGCCAGCTTCCAAACCCAGAGCTGCATTTACACACACTCGAGAGCGAGAGCGCGTGCAGACAAAGCTCTACAGTTATAGATAACAGAGTCTTCTGACCACTCCTTAAATTACTACAGTAGCCCTGTAGGACAAGAAATAATGCTATTATCTAAAAAGGTAAATAAAAAAGAAGAACCTGAAAATTACATAATTTAAAACAAATTATCTGTATTTATCAAATGGCTGATGCAGGTTTTGAACTCAGGTCAACAATAATTCCAATATTGGGCTTTTATCATTATAATCCATTCTTCCCTACTCATTTTATTTTAAATAAAGAATCTTGGCACAATAGACAAAAATGTGCTTCGGAATGAGTTTTGCCATTTTTGTTCCTGTGGGGATGTTGTAATACTCAAACAGCAAAATCAAACACATACAACTGTCGCCAGCTTGGTGATGCTAAGTGCTCTACAGGACCTCTCATTAAATGATACCACGAATCCATAACAATGAACCTAATGGCACCTGACATCTGCTTTCAATACTAGGAGTTGGGAGGGCAAATGCACTTTCTGTGATAAATAATATACCATACAGTATCCCAACAGCGCATCAACATGGCATGGAGAAAAATGAACAGAGGAAATAACACTCATCAGGTATGAATCAACAGTGGAGTCCTGCTGGGATATTTTTATGCATCCTTTTGGGATTTATAGGACTTAAGATTTTTCTCAGAGAGAGCATGCAAGAGACAGAGAAAGAAATACAAAGAGAAACGAAGTAGAAGAGATACAGCATCCATGTGATCTCATCAGTCTGAGGTTTACTTGCTAAGTAGGACTTCTAAACAGCATAGCTGGCCCCTGTGACTTTCCTACTAATCAGTTACATTAAGGTCAGTAAATATTTTCAGTGTGCCTTTATTTTATCCAACTATGAAAATAATGGTAGAGACATCTTCAAAGGCATGTGTTTCAGCCATGCCAAAACATACAAGGCAGAAGATGAGGTTGGAGAAGCAGGTAGACAGGTGGTCCTGCTTGTCTAGGAGTCCATGTGAAGGGTAATCTAGTCTGGTGATACATACATTTTGAAAACAGAACATACATTATGTTTCAGAATGCCAAACCATGTTAAATGGACTGGGCGGGCCACAATGTTGCAAAATCATACTGTATATCTTTTTGTATAGTGAGAATGTTTTCAAAACAGAATTTATCTGAATATAATTCCTAATATAGACTTGCATCATTTTTAGAAAAGAATTCTTACAGTGTTACTAGTTACTAGTTTGAAGTAAAATAAACCTATTTTTAAATGATGGTCACAAAATGATGTAAGGTAAGGCAGAAGGTCAGAAAATTCAATATTTCTGCGTTTCTTTTAAACTAGATGTAATGCTGCCTGACCTGTGGTGGCACAGTGGATCAATTGTCAACCTGGAATGCTGAGGTCGCCGGTTCAAAACCCTGGACTTGCCTAGTCAAGGCACATGTGGGAGTTAGTGCTTCCTACTACTACCCACCCCTTCTCTGTCTCTGTCTCTCTCTCTCTCTCTGTCTTCTCTAAAATGAATAAATAAAAGAAAAATAAAGTGCTTGTCTTTAGAAAAAAAATATGTGGCCATAAAAGAACAAAAAGGTAATAAACTAGATGTAGTGCTTAGAATACCACGCTAACAGCATATGATAAGTAAAAACGAAGAACATGTCTCTGAAATATATATTTTTGTGCAAAAGATAAGTTTTTAACCTGGGATTTTAAAATATCTTACTGACTGTCTTTTTCATTGATAAAATATACTTAAGAAATAGATTGATATATAGCTATATAGACACAATTATCATGGTTCTGTAATATAGCTCTGAAAATATAAAGTATTTAAAGTATATAGTGTTGAACATAAAAAGTGTTTGCCTTCATTAATATAAAATATTTCATCAATGTGAATTTAGTGTGTGTACATTACAAACATCAATATCTAAGACAAAGCATGTACATTTTCTCAAAGAAGTGGTAATAAAACTTTTCAAGTTTATGTATCCCAAATTCTAGCACATTTTTCCTATTTAAGTATTTTGCTTTAGATTTTTTTATATTCAAGATTGTTTTTCTGCAGGATACACACATAGTTATGTTTTATATAAAACCTAAGAAAGTCTTCAAGTTAATTGTTATAAAATATTCTTATTCTTTATTCTCAACTACTAACACTATATGCCAGAGAGTTTCTTTCTTTTTCCACACTTGAAATCATGAAGAAAAATATGTATGAGAAAGAAATGAAGAAGGAAAAAAGAGGATAAAGCATGATATAAATCGAACTAATGTTTCCCTGGGGAGTTTATGAATCATTTTTTCTGAAATACTTCATTTTTAAAAAAAAACTTTTTGTACCATTATAGGTTTTCAAATATCATTTTATAGTGCAGAAATGTTACCTTTTTGATCAAGGCGAACACTATATGGCCACCAGAGCCTCCCATCTGAACATACCTGTGTGCACACCGCGATTTAATGCTATATTTGTAGCTGTCATGGAGCATGAAGTCTATGGGTACAATCATTTTACCTAGTAACTAACATATTTCAATGTAGACCGAGTACAGCAAAACTTTGAAGTAGCACAAAATATGGAGAAAATAATGTAAAGAAAATATGTGGCAACACTAAAACAAACCATAAAACTTTTATAGGTGGTGGTTTGCCAAAACCTACATAACTTGTCTGCACGCAACCCAGAGAGAAGGACTGGGAAACTTAAAGCATTACAAACACAGGCAAAGACACACACACACAAACACATACACACGCATGCACACACACACTGACAAGATCTTTGAGCTGTCTTCAACATGGCGCTCTCCTTTTCCTTCCATTATATTAACTACATAATAAACCAGTGGTCATTTCCCCCTAACTTGACGTATGCAGATCAGAGACCTGATTTGCTTTTCAATGCCAAATTCTTCAAGTATCCTGACTGTGGGGCAATCCATCCAACTCTTCAGAAGCAAGGTCTTGTACCGAAGTCTTTGCAAGCAGAATCTCCCTCTCTTCCCTTCCAGATACATAATTCTAGTCTAGCTCTCAAAAGGTTAAGTCTGAAGTCTGTTTCCAGGAATCTACCGGAAATCTACATTATATAACATTTGCAATCAGATCATGTGAGTCAGCAATGGAAGCCATGGAGCCGAAGGAATTTAGCCAATTGGACAAGAGGTCGTCAGTAGACTGTTTTACTATCACGGGCCAGATATAATGGTGGTTAGGTTTAGAGTAGATGAAATAAAAATGTAAAAATATAAATGGTTTTCAGAGATAGTGTGGGGGTGGGAGGGAGATTGAGTCAAGTCAAATACTTCTGGGCCTGAAATTAGACTAGGGTTACAAGGAACTGTGAAAAGAACTCTAGAGTCAAGCTCTGTCCAGGCTGGAGATGCCGCCAACCAAGAAAAATGTTTCAAAGTTCTTTTGCAAGACAATGTCTCATTCTTACAGTCTTAATTTAATTTCTTATTTATATCAGGTTAATTTCATATTATAATATTATTTACTTTTATATTATATTAATTTGAATTTATTATAAATATAATTCTTCAGTTGCATTCTCAGTTGGATGGCATATAGCTTCAAATAGATTTTTCAAGAAAGTTTTGTGGCTGACATTTCCTGAACGACTGCACACTGAAGTATGTCACTCCCATTGCCTTCACTCATAAAAAATTCAAAACACGACCCTATAAGATAAAGTGCTTCTGCAGAGAAACGCAATGTGATCCTAACTTAGGTTTGAAAAAGAAAAAGACAAAACTGTAATTTTGCACTGTTTTCTTTTTCCTCAAGCTTTTGTACTAATTGTTTTTCCCCAAGAACGCTTAAAATTATTTGGGTAGTTTCCAGCTTTGTGCCCTGAATATCTAATATTTTCTTGCTCATGGTTTTAAACTTTTTTCACCCTTGTTAAGCCTTTGAGGAGAGCTTGTCAAGTTCTCTAGGTATGGTACCTAGAGAACTTTCAGAATCATATAGGTTTTCTATACAGTTTAGTTTTGTAAGATTGAAATGGGATTTTCTTCTGTGAGAAATTCCCAGTGGGTACTGACAAGCATTCCTAGTTTTGTCCCTTTGCCAGGGAACTTTATAATTTGCAAGCACTGTTCCTTTGTCTCCACCTAAACTTCCCACTAACCCCTTCCGTGTGTTTGAAATTATTTCTTATTTTTTTTTTTGGCTATAAATGTACATCAAAAAAAGAAATACAGAGAAAGGCAAGAGAACAAGATGGGCGGACAACACTCTGGTGTGTTAAAATGTTAATAAAATAATCATTATAGAGGCTATGCCTACTGAAATTCAGTGGCTTGGTTACCGCTCTCTCCTTATTTCCGACTCACCCCCTTCCCCTGGGATTCATGGTCAGTGGATGGACAAGCAGAGGAGGGTGCATGGACGGACTGGGAGTGTGGGCAGGAGTTGGGCAGAGCGCTGGGGATGCCTTGGAAGCAGCAGAAGGTCAGTGCTCAGCCTTCCTGGGCTTTCTAACCTGATGACAAAAGACAGATGGGGCGGCAGCAGGCGTCCTGCTCTGCACTTTCTTTCTCACTAGCTTGCTGTATTTTTAGATGAAATGGCATTAGCGGTCCATCAACTAATATTTTCAACCCCAAAATATCAGCCTACTCATTAGTCATTATGTTATATATAGCCTTATGTTAATAATAGAGTCCAGTGTTTTGTGAAAGTTCATCATTTTCCATTTTGTGTCTTTATATAGACATCTTGGTGGGAATTTAGGATGAGCTGAGTTAAATGCAGTTTTAAGTCCATTTTAAAAGGTAAGCTGTAGCCATCATTTTTCTGCTTCACCAGGGAATCCTCTTCTGTGGTTCTCAGCTGAAGTGGAGGGGCGGGGTTCTCTGCCTGACTCCTCTAACATAGCTTGCCTGGTGGGAATCCTTCCCTATTCTATAAACCCTGTGAAGAACATTTATTCTCTCTGTCCATAGGATATGTGACCTTTACATGACACTAGTCGGAGTGGTTCTCAGGGTCCGCCTAGTCTAGAATACGAAAATATTGAGGATGGTAATTCTTTTGTGACTTCAAAGATCTAGACTCTGGGCTTCTCTACTCCAACATGCAGAACAGCATATCCTTCCTAAGATCTGTTCTGCCCATCACCTACTATTAGTACTATGTACTTCTAGGGAGGGACAGAACTAAATAATTTGGCTTATAGTAATTCCTTCTTGAAGCCGACTCCAAAGTAGTCTGCTCAGATGGAACTCCTGTACGTCTTCCAGCTTCTGTTGGCCCCAGCCAATAACTATTATTTGATTTCTGTGCTTTGATCATCCTCACTCTGCTACTTTCAAATACCCAACTTCTTGTCCGTCTTTCAATCTTTATTTCTTTAGATCCAGGCTGTTTTCTGACTGATTTTCCCCTAAAACCCAGTACTGTTTTCTTTCTCTTTGCCCACCACTTGGATATGTATATAGTATTTGCACAGTCATTCCTACTTTAACAAATACAATCATGGACCACTTAATGATGGCAGTACATTCTGAGAAATGTGTCATTGGATGATTTGGTCATCGTGTGAACATCATAGAGTGTGTTTACACAAACCTGAATGGCATAGACTGCTACACATTCAATGGTCTAGCCCCCTGGTCGGCAAACTGCGGCTCATGATCCACATGTGGCTCTTTGGCCCCTTGAGTGTGGCTCTTCCACAAAATACCATGTGCGGACGCTACCTCGATAAGGAATATACCTACCTATATAGTTTAAGTTTAAAAATTTGGCTCTCTAAAGAAATGTCAATCCTTGTACTGTTGATATTTGGCTCAGTTGACTACTGAGTTTGCCGACCACTGGTAGCCCATTGCTCCTAAGGCTACAAGCCCATACAGCATGTTATTATGCAGAACAGCACGAGGTTAAATCAAGCACAAGAGAATATAATGCAATCAAGAGACACAGTAAACAAGATACATATGAGGTTGCTTCTGGCATAACATGGCGTACTGCATTATAGCAATTTTTTTTAATAAGTAGAAAAAGTACACTCTAAAATAACAATAAAAAGGATAGGGCGGTAAATTTATAAACCAGTAGCACAGTCATTTACAATCATTATCAAGTATAATGGACTATACATGATGGTACGTGCCATACCTTTCTAGGACGGGCAATTCAGTGCCTTTCTTTACACCAGCCTCACCACAAACACGTGAGACATGCCCGGTGCTGGTATGACCTTCTAAGTGTTATGGTATCAGTAGGTGGGCAACAGAAAGTTTTCTGCTCCATTATAATCTTATGAGATCACACTTGTATATGTGGTCCATGATGACCGAGACGCTACGAGGCTTATGATGATATAATCAATACTATCACATTCGGCCTGCCCTGTCTGTGGTGTGAGCTTGGGTTTAGGTCAATATGGCATCTCTGAAGACTGCGGAGTATACCAAAGGGGTACAATATTCTTAAGTACCTTGATGTACTAATATGCACATAAAGCAGAAATCCAAATTTTGGACATTTCACTCTCTGCTGTGTATTTCAGCAATTAAAAAATGTTAACTATGGAAAATATTTGCTAATTTTCTGAGATTTAAGGCCTTAACAGTATTTGGTATAATACAGTATTCAGCATTTTTAAAGTCACTGGAGGTATATAAGGCAGAGAAACAAATTGATTAGTCACGAATCAGAGAATGTCTCATCTCACGTTCTTCTGTTTGATTACAGAAATAGATTTAATTCTGTTGAATGACAACACTGTCCATTCACATAGCATACTTTATTAATCATTTCTTAGGGTTTTCCTACCAACAGATATCAGAGAGTCTTGTTACAGATAAGTAGTCCAAAGAAGAGTCAAGAAGAAATTTCTTGTGAAAATAGTAACCCAAAACACATGAGGTAAAGACACAGGGGTTATTAGTAAGGTCAAAGCTCAGATTATTGGCTAGACTTCAAGCTACTGAATTGAAATATAACTCAAACCACAAAGGAGCATCACATATATTATTAAAATTTTTCTAGAAGTCATGTTAAGAAAATAAGTAACAGCAGGGGAAATTAATAATGTCTTCATTTAATCCCAATTATGACATCGGTCTTTTTGTTTGTAGTTTGGCTGATAAAAACTCAAAATCTGGTGTGGATTTTACACTTACATAACTAGTGCCGGGGTAAAGCCAGCGCCCTTGGGTTGAAGCCCTGACTGGTGCTGGAACCAGAAACCTTGGACTAGTTACATTTCAGGTAATTAATAGCCACCGAGGGCTAATGGCCACCAAAGTGGGCAATGCAGGTCTAGAGTTTTATATTATCATCAGACGCTAAGAAAAACATATTTTATAGAAAATAATAATCAATGTGAGAGATAATCATCAGGTATTTTCTCTTACCTACACAAATCTTCTTTTATGTGAAGTGAGATCAGTTCCTTAGGGATATGAAAAGAAAGTACGCTCTCCGACATCTGCTCCCGGATTCTCATCCACTTATTATCAGATGTGGGAAATCTATATAGTTTACACACCGGGTTCTTTAACACTGAGGAGGAAGAAAAGAAACAAAAAAAGCATAATGGTTAAATTTTCAAGGTATGGACATTAGATGAAGATCAGTTAGCAAAAGCATTAACCCAGAGTACCTTCTAGTTATTTATTTAATTATTCTTTTATTATTTGCTTTGTTTCTGTTTTTTTGTTTGTTTGGTTGGTTGGTTTTTGAAGTTCCACATATAAGTGAGATCACACAGTATTTGTCTTTTTCTGTCTTACTTATTTAGTATAATGCCCTCAAGGTCTATCTCTGTTGTTACAAATAGCAAGATTTTACTCTTTTAAGTGGCTAAATAGTCAACCGTATGTATACACCACATCTTCTTTACCCATTCATTCAATGATGAACATGGAGGTTGTTCCCATGTCTTGGCTATTGAAAAAAAATGCTGCAACCAACATGGGGGTGCATCAGTCTTTTTTAATTAGTATTTTCATTTTCTTTGGATAAATAGAAGTAGAATTGCTGACTCATCTGATATTTCTATTTTTAATCTGTATTTTAAGGAAACTCCATACACTTTTGTATAGTAGCTGTACCAATTTACATTCCCACCATCAATGCACAAGGGTTCCCTTTTCTCCACACCCTCAACAACACTTGTTATGTCTTGTCTTCTGATAATAGCCATGCTAATAGGTGTGAAGTGATATCCTTTTGTAATTTTGATTTACATTTCCCTGATGTTTAGTAATGTTTCACATGTTTTTATGCACCTGTTGGCTATCTGTATGTTTTAATTGGAGTGTTTATTTCTTTTGCTAGTGATTTGGATGAGTTCTTTATATATTTCGGATATTAGGCTTTATCAGATACATTTTATTTTATCTGAAATATAAAAACTTACAGCAAGTCAGTAAAATAAAAACTAGGCTATTTCATTCATTTTAATGTGACAATGTTTCAAGGATATAAGAATTTTACTACAACGTCTATTATCATATCTCTAGAGTTTGAGAAAGAAAGAGTATGTATTGAATTCACTATAGTGTCAGTCGGGTTGAAGCACTCCTGGGATCTCATGCATGCTAATATAGTTAATAGAATCGAGAATATAAATGCATCCTTTTATAGTAGGACAAAATCTCAGTCTCCAAAATGTTCATCTTTTTGTTTTTTTATTAACCTAAGTAAATATTCAACTGCTTGGTTAATTCATACTCAGTATATCTGCTGCCTTTTTAAACCTCTTTTTTAAGAGAATATACAGAATTATTGCATCTTTGAACCCTTGATTCAGAAATTCTTGGATTTTTCTTGCTTTTTATAAAACAATAATTTATATTTTGAATTAATTCACGAATTATAAAATTCTTCATTTTCTGTTATCACAAAACTAGTCCTTCAAGTTCTGATTTTACTGGTTTTGCTTTAATGTTTTTCATTGTAGTCTAAATATAAACCTTTGTTGAAATAGTTTAAGCAGAAATTCAGAGCCCCAGAACTCTCCTCTGTGCATCTGGTATACAACATCCAAGGACTCTATGAGAATGCTGCTGTTTTTAAGGGAAGCACATAGGCAAGTAATTTAAAACGTCAGATAACTTGATCATAAAATAATATATATATATACCCAATAATATCTCCTATATAACTTTTATGATGCAAGTCTGATCCTTTGAAACAAGTCTCCAAACATTAGTACTAAATATTATATATTTATCAGAATCTCAATTTAGATATAATGTGATCCACATTCAATCCAATATGTATAAAGCAAGAATAACTACTCTGTATTCTAAAATACCATAAAATGACATATGACTTAAAATTTATATATATATGGCTTGACTTTTGACTACCATGAAAATTTGTTGCACTGGTTACAAAACTGACCAGATAGAATGTTTCACTCCAAAATTCTTGTTGGGTTGATAGTGTGGAGATTTTGTTATCCTTACATAAATTAAAAGCATGGTATTCATGCATCAAATACTAAACAAGGAGCCACATATAATGAAAGGTTTTGTTATTTTTCAATGCTTCTTCCCAATAGTGGAGATAAATGTGGACAGTTCTGCACATACACTCCAGCTGTACAAGGTGCCTGTCATGGTCAGCTCTGGCTTCCCTGGCTTCCCACTGACACCACCACTGATCTCCAGCGCTTCCCAGACAAGAAAAAGCTAAAAGAGTTCATCACCACCAAACCAGGACTACATACGCTAGTAAAGGGTCTTCTTTAAAGAAGAAGGAAAAAAAGATGAACATATGAACAATATATTGAAAATAAATACATATCTATCAACAATTGAACCTAAAAATAAATAAACAAACAAACAAACAAGCAGAACAGAAGCACTCATAGATACAAAGAACATTTTAGGGCTTTCAGATAGGAGAGGATGGGTGGAAAAGGTAAAGGAATTGAGAAGTACATATTGATTGTTACAGAATAGTCATGGGAATGGAAAATACAGCATAGAGAATAGAGTAAGTAACATTCTATTAACTGTGTATGATATCAGATAGACGCGAGATTTATCAGGATAATCCATAGAAAGTTATATAATGTTGGCCCTGGCCAGGTAGCTCAGTTGGTTAAAACATCAACCTGATACACCAAGGTTGTGAGTTTGATCCCTGGTCAGGGCACATACAAGAATTAACCAATGAATGCATTAATAACACCAAGTTTATATTTGTTTCTCTCTCTCTCTCTCCCTGCCTCTCTTCCTAAATATCAATAAATAAAAATATTTTTAAAAAGTTATGCAAAGTCTAATCACTGGGGTGTATACCTGAAATTAATATAGTATTGTATGTCAACTGCAATTAAAAATAAAAAATGATTAAAAATGCATTTCTGACCATACAACAGGCTCAACCTAGCAACAATATCCAATGTCTATTATAAGTTCTCCTCCACCCCATGCTTCAAGGAGAGACTTGTATGTATTCTCACCATCTTTTTCATTGGCTTTTCCAAAAGTTACTAAAAATATTATGTGACAAATTCTACCAGGAGTAAAGCAGTGGAGACATTCTAGACCACACCATGGTCTTGTGATGACTTAATCAAGTTCTAAGTTGTTCCAGATAGGGATACATTCCCCTAAAGGTTTACTCCATAAGATGAACAAATACAGAGATAGAAAGTAAATGACAGATCTTCCCCCCTCCCCCGCTAACCCAACCAAATTGAAGCACAATCCAGATTTCTATATTGTTTCTCCCAGAATCCAGAACCGGGTCTCTTTAACAAGATAATGTGCCACCTGCTTTTTAATGAGATTCAGCAATTGTGAAAGCCCACCTGCTCCAATTCTGAACTATCAAAGTAAAGATGCGAAGGAAACATTCAACAAAGCCACCAGTTGGACAACACACACAAAAAGATGGCTGCTCCCACAACCTGGGGAAGAAAGGATAAACCAGAGAATCGTGGGAGTGATTTTCTGTTTTTGGTGTCTGTTAGGGATGTCAGAGAACTGGATGAAACTTTTGGAAATCTGGATTCAGGGTCAAAGGGATCATTAAAAAGCCATACTCCACCAATTGTCTTTAACATATTTCTCCAGAGGAAGCTCATCTGTGATTATCTTCATGTACTTGCTTGCTTTTGAGAGGTAATAAGAGTCACATATTTAAATGAATCTGAGATTACTGGCTTCAAGCCTTATAAAATCATTATTTTAATGTACTGCAGATTTTTGTAGATAATCTATTCATTCTGTAGCTTTTAGTTATGCAGTTGTTTAATAGTTCAATTACTCAGCTGAATGTACATATATTGCCTATTCTCCAAATGCTACATTATACTTCCTAGAGATGAGCCTGTGTAATCCAATTAGATACTGACACTCCTTCATTTGTACTTGAGAATATCTTAGATTTATATACATCTTAAATGTAGGGTGTGTCTTTTTAATATTAGGTAAAATAATTGAATAGATATCACTAAAATCCTATCCTAAGCATGGTTAACAGGAGAGAGAAGGTAAGGAAACATGACAGAACTCTGGAAATACAGCAGATATCTTTTTAAAAATAATAAAGATAAAGATGATACAGAGAGGGTTAGGGGCTGGGTCAAAAAAGTGAAGTGATTAAAAATAAATAAATTCATAGACACAGAGAATAGTATGGTGATTCCCAGAGGGAAAGGGGGCTGGGAGAAGTTGAAGAGGGGAAAGAGAGATAAATGGTGATGAAAGAAGGCTTGATTTTGGGTGAACACACAATATTATATACAGATGTTGTATTATAGAATTGCACACATAAAACCTAAATAATTTTATGAACCAGTCACCAATGAATTCAATAAACATTTTAAAAAGGAATAATAAAGATAAAGGTAATTGTTTAAAAAAGAAACTCCCAAGAAAATTTTAGTTACTATTCTCTAGATTTGTTATAAAAACTAAATTGTTATTGTGTGTGTTGTGTTGGGAAAAAATATTGAAATGGGATATGAGCTGAGTTGGACAAAGTGCTAGTGTAGCTAAATGCATACAAATTCTTGATCCTCCATCTTCAATTCAAGGTCAAGAATGAAAAAAATTAATAACAGATATCAGAATAAAATAAAAAAATATATGTAGAACTTTAATCTCCAACTTATGATAACTGGTGAGTTTAATGTGTAGAATTTAGATGTTAAATCTTCTGTGGTCAAGATTTGCTTAATTCCTTTTAGTTTGATTTGTTCTGTTCAATTCTAGTATAGACATTAAAATAAAGGAGGACAAGGACAAAACCAGAGAAGAAGCTGGCTCATATTTAATGCTGAGCAAACTGGAACTACCTATAGTATACTGAACTCAGTGTTTCTTGTCAATTTGCCTCCGTTTGAGGCATTCCCTGCAATTCAAAGAAACATCCCTCTTTTTTGGTAACCATCCTATAAACTCAGCTCAGCTAGCATCTCCTCCAGGAAGCCTTCCTTGGCTTCTATCCCCTGCCTCCCCACAGATGTCTCATCTTTGTACTTTGCATCCTCATCTCTATTATGAACTGTTTACTTTTCTGTTTGTGTTGTGTCCCCTATGAGAATGTAAACTTTGTGAAAGCCAGGACTGTGCTATTTTCCTAATCTTCACTTTATCTCCTGTACCCAGAACAGGAGATAAATATACCCAGCAAATGTACCCAGCAAATGCAAACATTCCACAGAAAGGAGCTTAAACCTCGCAACTCAGATGTGCCCCAGCTTTACTTTCCCCAAGAGGGGAACACTCACAGCACCGATTGTGTATATGGGGGGGTGGGGTAAGGCTAGCGGCAAGGACATAATCAGAACCGCACTTCAAGGGACAGCACAGGCATCAGAAGGAAAAAAGGGCTTCCTCACATTCATCCACAAAATATTTTTGCTTCCATTACCTTCTTGCCTTTCTTTTTCTAGTTTACCTAAAATGGGTACTGGAGGAGAGGTAATGTACTCAGAAAGATAGTGGAAGTGTTTAAAGGTATCTAAGAGATGATTTCATTTATTTATTTGTGTTTGTGTGTGTGTGTGTGTGTGTGTGTGTGTGTGTGAGAGAGAGAGAGAGAGAGAGAGAGAGAGAGAGAGAGAGAGACAGGAAGGGCGAGAGATGAGAAGCATCAATTCTTTGTTGCAGCACCTTCGCTGCTCATTGATTACTTTCTCATATGGGCCCTGACCAGGGGACTACAGCAGACCGAGTGACCCCTTGATGGAGCCAGCAACCTTGGGCTAAAGCTGGTGAGTCTTGCTCAAACCAGATGAGCCCGTGCTCAAGCCGGCGAACTCGGGGTTTCGATTCTGGGTCCTCCGCGTCCCAGTCCGATGCTTTATCCGCTGCACCACGCCTGGTCAGGTGATTCTATTGATTATTAGATGGTGAAATTCACTCTTTCATTGAAGGTACTTAACATCCTAAATATATTAGCACATAGTAATGAAAATATGTAGGAATTCCAAAACAGCCAGGTTAATGGACTCTATCGCATTTGTTAAAACAGCAAAGGGCAAAGAAATCTGGGTGACAACACCGGGTCAAGAGCCAATGGTAGGAGCCAAAACAACTCCAAGTTTTATGTATCAGAGAGTGAGGAATACAAGGGGAACATCTGCCGGAACTGATATGGATAAAGTACAACAGAGATACCTCTGTTAATACAAAATGACATAGATGGCGGTGCTGGTGTCCTGACCTTGAACTGATACCTCCAGAACTGTGACTAATAAACGTTCATTGTTTATAAGCCAAAAATAAATGCATAAATAAATAATTTGATAAGGTTGTAGATTTAGCACTTAAAGGAGGAAAAATGGGGGTGGGTTTTGTTTTTGCTTTTTTCCTGGAATTCATCAGGACTCAAGTATAGAGAAAATAATTTGACAAGCTCCTGAAATATTCTGAGCTATGCACTGCGCTGCCGGTGGCATGGTTAGGAACATGGAACCTGAATGTGTGGCTCGGTTGTGTGACACCGTGCAAGGCAATTAACATCTATTTTGAGATATGAGGAAGAAAACATTTCAAAATGAGAATTCAGTAATGATCTTTAAGAAAAGTAATAAATTCTTTTCTTTCCAGCCTAAATAGTTAATTTGAAATCTTTTTCCTGGAGAGAATAACGGTGCAGTTTTTTATTACCCGAAGCATAAATTCAAATGATAAGATAGGTCTGTTATCAGCCATCTGACAAGCATTTATTGAGTTCCTATTGTATTCTGGCCCTCAAGGTACAGAAATAAACAAGCAATGTTCTTTCCTCTTAAATAGCTTAACCTCTAGCATCTTCTGCAAAGCAACAGCAGAGGCTTAACCTTATTTTTGGGGAAAAAAAAAAGAACCAAAGATATAGTGGCCCATTTTGAGAAAATGTGTTATTCATCTGTGAAGCAAGAAGTAAAAATGCCACTAAATTCTCCAGGGAGAAGTGCATGAATTCAGGATGGCTGGTGGGACCATATCCTCACCTGTGTTCAGATCCCAGCTCACCGAGCATGGGAATCAACGCTGCAGACACACCCTGCGTGAACATGAAGGAAGGTGTTCATGTGCTAATACAGCATAAAAGTGGTCTTTAAAGAATACACAGAATAATTTCATGACTCGAGAACTATGGAATTCAATCAAGAAAAGACACTGCATCTGATGTAATGCTTGCTGATGGCAGAAACTCACTCGACATGTGCAGATAATAGGAAATTTTGGGACAAGGGCCACCAGCCCCACAGATCTGGCATAGTAATACAAGGGTGCACTGAAGTACTCTTTCAAGGAAAATTGGGAACATTCAATATAGAGAGAATTATCATCCTGACAAAAATTTAAAAATGTATATCTGTGGTCAGGCTTACAGGATATAACTCACTCCTGAGAAAGTCAACTGTCAATGACAAAGACATTTGTGACCTTGTGAAATTCATTAAAATACATACCTTTATGGAATACTTCTAGAAAGAAAAAGAAAAAATATATATAGCAAAACTAAACTAAGCAAAACTACTTCAAACAATTGAGAACCAAAAAGAAATAAATTGCTGTGCAGAGAGGTTGATCTGTCTGCCGAAGTCACACCGCTAGCCGGCAACCCTAGGTTCTGACACCACATGTGACGGCCCATTCAGGGTTCTTATAGGACAACGACGAGAGCCCATTCGTGACTGTTCCACTGTACACAGTTGCCTCCGGTGATGTGACCGGGCAGGACATCACTGTCTCTTGTATTCCTCCTGCCGCATCCCAGCAAGGACTAGATTTGTGTTCTCACCACCATTTTGCGCAAATGAATAAACAGATCATTCAAGAGGTAAACCTACTGCTTCAACAACTTTATTCTATGAGTTCTATAATTGGAAAGTCAAACCAAATAAGAGTATTCCCTTTGTAATACTTAACGCCTTCCAGGGCATCTTGCTTCAGAGAATACAAAATCCCACTGCTACAAGGAATTCGGTCGCCCACACAGTTAAGCACTTCTCTGTCTCCTGAATCTGTCAGTTCTGCCTCGCTCCTCCGCCTCCACCTCCCTCTCCTGCCCTCCATTCCCCAGCCACGTTCAACTTGCAAGACACAACAGTGCGGGCAAGAAGGGAGACCTTAGGGGGAAGAGCTTTTTCTTTTGCAGTCTTACAACAGATAAGTGACTTTTCTGAATTATAAATGAAACCTCTGGAGATATAAATAGAATAGGGAAGAGCTGCTTAGAGATATGACATTCTCTCCTTCTCACTCAATAAGTACTTCATAACTCACTGGAGGCTGGCAACTTCCATGCAACACATTAATGCACAGACTTGAGAAGAATATGGATAGCTCTCTTTGCCAACAGATTAAAAAAAAAAAAACCCATGTGGGAATAGAATGGATTCATTCCAAAGTTGCCAAGTTAAGACAGATTAAAAAAAAAAAGACAAAGGTACACATAGGCCAAAATCATACATATTCTAAACCTGCACGATGCATTTTTATATTTTTGAACAGAAGCATTTCCTGAATACTTAGTTTTAAAAAATCTAGTACACAATGCAATAGACAGATGATGTATCATAGAACTGTACACTTGAAACCTATATAATTTTATTAACCAATGTCACCCTAATAGGTACTTTTTAAATCTAGTTTTTATAACATTTGACTGTCATTTAGTCTTATCTATGCCTAAAAAAAAGGAGGCTAAAAGAAAATACGTGCAGCAAACATCCCAGGTTCTGAGCACTCCAGGTCGACCCGACTAAGGAGATTGAGAAATGTCATTGGAACTAAGTGGCATATCACCCCAAAAACTGTCACCTTCATGAAAAAAGCAGTGATGAATCATGTCTCATCCCACTAAGTAAGGATATTTGAATTGCAGAATGCAGCTGATCCTGTCAACGCAATGGCAGCTGTCTTTGTCACATCACAATTTACAGATTAGGAACAGTGCTCTTGTAATTCGGAAGGCTGCAACGCTAAGCCTCGCGCCTTCCGGATGTTACTGCACAAGTGCGAGGGGTTCTGACTTATTTTGCCCTATGTTCTCTCTGCCTCTACTTCCTCTTCAGGTAACACAGTCTATTATTTAGCCATTTTTCTCTATCTCTTTGAAATTTATATTAAACCAATTGGTATTTTAAAATACTGACATTTCTTTGTGTATGCGTAAAAAAACTACAAGTTTTGCATGAGTGAATCATTAAAAAATGATAGTATAGGTGATTTTGGTGTTAACCTGATTCATTCAAACTGTATTGAAAATAAACTTAACGTTGCCCACACTCAATTTGATTTCTCAAAATTCAGCAAATTCTATAGATGTTCTAGATATATTTTTAAAAGCACTAAAGGTTTAGTCAACTTCTGGTGGAAAAGTCAATGTGAGGAGGCCCCTTTGAGGCTACATTAGGTATTTTAACCACACTGATAATTTATCAAGTGCTTTTACAGTGCATGGCTAGTCTAACTGTCTGGTAGAACCTTCACTGTTTAATGAACATCCCTCTAATATTACATCCTTTAAAATAAATAAAATAAAATACAAACCTGTCATTTGGTCATAAACTGAGAAACAGCTGCTTCCTTTGGTATAATCCCTTATTTTACATAAGTAGAGTTAATGTTTTGTTGCTATTGTTAAATTTTATTTGGGGTTTTCTGTATGTGCAAACACAAAGGGTTGTCTTCCCTTTTTCGATTCCCATTCTCGATTATTAGTGGCTTCCTTCAGGGAACAACTGTTCATAGTTTGGGATATGTGTATCAGTAAGCCTTTGAAGTTTGGTATCATTCCTTAAGCCGATTATAATGATATCTCTGCCTGTTTAAATGTACAGCGTGGCAGAACTAGAAAAATATCAAAGCTTATTTTATTGTTACATCAACATATTAATTAATGACTTTTTAGTAATAGCACAGCCCAGTAATTATGAGCAAAGGTCTTGGTATCTAAACTGTATTTAAATTCTGAACCTGGATTTAAATTTGCTAAGTAGGTGACCTTGACCATTCGCCTCATCTGACACATGGGGATAATGGTAGTGTCTTCTTCATAGCACACATCAGCCATCAGATAGCAAGGTAAGAAAGGCATACAAGGCATTAAGCATATTGCCTGTCATTGTCATAGTCATTATTTACTATTATTATTGTTACTGTTATCACAATTTTTTAACTGTACCATGTCTTAGTTTGAGTCACAAGGTTATAATTTAGCACATATATAGTTTAACGTCTTGGTGAAATTCAAATATACTATAGACTAGAAGTAACACAGTCTACACATGCATACCCAAGAATGCACAAACACGTCTAAGAATTTTTCCTATCAGAACCACATATCTACCCGTTTTAGCAACTTTATTCTGAGTTCTGTAATAACAAAGTCAAACTAAGAGCTTCACATTTCTAATAGTCACTCTGTCTTCCAGTATGTGTTGTTTCAGATCATATAAAATCCAACAGTTCCCAGGGTTTGGTTTTGTCATTTAGCCAAGGTTTTTATGTATCTTTCTTATGGAACTGTCCAGTCTCTCCCCCTCTCTCACTCCGCCCCCCCCCCCCCCGGGCTGGCTCCTCATGATTACCAATTCAATTACTAAGTGTTCACAAATGATTCATTCTGTGAGAACACTGCCCAGGTTCAGTACTGACCTCACATGAAACCAAGATTTATGTCCACATGAAACCAATGTAAGTTTCTAGAACTGAGAGGCACATACCTGCATTCAGAAAAGGTAAGTGGTCCTTTCCGCCCACACTTTCCGGGGCCGTACATTCACACACCAGTGCACACTAGGCAAGGGGAAGAGAAAAGGAAAAAGAAAACTGATCGGAAACTAATCAAAATAAAATTCTTTTATTTTGCTTACAAAACATGAGGTTATGTGCAAGGTTTCAAAATATTCTGAATAAGACATTTTGGTAAAACTATTTTCAGCTTTTATCTTGTTTCACTTGTGATTATTTATACATAATAGAATTGTATTATACAGTTATAGACTACATTTCAGTTCTAGTTCAGGACTGAAGGATTTTGTTTTTCTGACAGCTGGGATGATTTCAAATCAATAAAAAGCAAATTATTTTCAAGGTTTTAAACAAAGGCAATGTTAAACAACAACAAAAAATTATGTTGTGGTATCTAATCACATAAGGAAAAAGGAAGGTTTTGTCTCCAGCAAAACAATGCAAACACTTGGTCCTAGAGTGTGAGGGCCGTTTATACTTAAGTTGATCAGAGATCACAAACTCAGAAGCCTTCGCTTGGCTGATACTCCTCCAGACAGGAGAGAGAAGAGACAGAGGGGCATATCACCAGGTTCCCGGTGAATAAACCACAAGTGAGAGAAAAGATCCCAGATCATCTCTTAGTGAGTGTGGGACCCTCCTTCAGTTTCCCATGAGACTGTAACTGAGACAGGAAGCAAAACTCTCCTGGCCCCAGGTGGCTGTCAAGAGGCCTATTTATCATAAACACTAGGGTTTGTTTCTTCAAATGAGTTCCCTTCTACATCTAACAAAAATTTTTTAAAAAACAAAAAGAATAAATTTTCAGGGCAAATACGCCACACAAATCAAGAAATGAATGCAGATAAAAACCAACAAAACTCCGGAAAGCTCTTTTGGTGATGAGTTGTAAGGGAAACAGCCATACTCTAGAGTGCATGTGGCTGTGCTTAAGAGGCTCCAAGATTCTGACGGCCCTCTGGCCCTCCAAGGAGAGTGCATCAGAATGTCTGGGGCTGTTTCCTAATATCCTGACTACTATCTCTCTCCCTCCACTCTTCCTCCCCCAGGCTCTGTTCTCCTTTGAGAATCATGACCACTGAGGTCGCTCGTAATGATGATGTATGTACTTTTGAGACATTAATTTAATTGTTGATTTAACTATTACTTTCTATATTCTGATAGTCCACTACTGACTTATTCTTCTATGGTATCATTTATCACATTACTAAGAAAATCTTTTACAGGGGAAAAATGTGCTTTCATAATTTCTTTAGTGCTTATAGTGAGGTCCTAGTTTACGGAAAGAATGAATAACTGCAAACAGATCTTCAAATTTGATGGTCTTCTTCCTGACCCACCGGAAGTAAGAGGGGACTCTCTCTTTTAATCCACAGCCATTTCAGAAATATACTTCCTGAATCACGAGAGCCATGTGCAGTGATGCTTGAACATCTTGAAAAGCCTTTATTTCGCCTATTTCCAATATTTCCTCTACTTCTTTTAGCCTAGATATATACGGCTCTTAAAATAATCTTTGACAAACATTCTATTCATCATATCACTGTCCTGGTCTAGAACATACAATGGTTATTTCCTGCCCAATCAAATCCTATCGTCTCAGACTGGACTTCACATCCTTTCCTGATCTGTCTCTGCTGTCCTTGCACATAAAACTGGGCAGATAGCTATGGGCCATCCTCTTTTCCAAATGATCATCATCTACAATATAACTTAGAGGAATAGCTGAGATGAGACTATTAGTGAAGAAGTCCCATTATTCATAGGGATCGGGCTATACTCCTGAGAAACCACTTCCCTCTGCAAGGTCAACCCTGCCTCTGTGTAATCAATGATGACTTTCTGTTTCCCGACAGAAGGCCTGCATTAGTTAACAAATAGACACAGAAATGTGGTTTTCATACATCTATCATTCCCATCCTTACTGGAAGGCAGATGCTTAGGGGAATTTTAAGCAAATCGCATTCTTAATTTTGCAACTGTTGTGTTGTACTTTATAGCTCTGCTATTCAAAATGACCTCAAGATGTAAATCCACGAAACAGAAACAGAAAATACCCAATAAATATTTACTAACTTAACATTTCCAAATCTTTGACCTGGTCGTTATTTTCTTCAATTTCTCCCTGAGTGAACCTTCTGTCTCTATTTAGATTAAAAGGTTTTCGAAGCAAAAAACAGTATTTCTTATTTTCTTAGCCTTTCATTATTATTATTATTATTATTATTTATTTATTTACAATTGACTCTAGAATTACATTTCCACCATGCTAGATGTTACAGAGATGCAAAGATTACTAAGATGTGGAATCTGTGTTTAAGGAGGCTTAAGCGACATAGACTTTGTTGCCAGCAGGACAATGGGTATTCAGTAGCATTGCACACTTACAGGGTGTGTGCTCCCAATGTAATGATTTCACATTTGTGATTCTCAGCAGGAATACCAAACATCACACACTTTTTGTATCAAATGTTAACACCATACGCTACTGATTTTGATGAATACTTTAAAAAGCGTCACTTCACAGTAACTGTGGCCAATGGGAAGAAACAAGATATGACACATTCTTGGAGCTTAATGGTTTTAAATATCAACTAACATACCAATTTTCCATGCACTGGGCTAGAAAATGAGCTGAATTATTAAAACAATGATCATAAAGGTCTGTATGAATCCATCCAAGGCCCATATTCCTGGGCAAAGCACATTTATGTCTGTTAGCTTATTCCTTAACTCGTGGTTCTTTATGTTTAGTCTGGAATCTCTAGGAAGTCCCTGATAAATTTTGTCTTTGCATCGTCTGTAGCATCTAGCAAGGGTGAAGACGATACTATTTCCATAATAATACTAAAACATAATTTTTCTTTTTGCCTCTCTTTCTCTTCAAAGGATATAGAGGAATTTGTCTAGAGCTTATAGGGCATAATCATTTGAGAGCTAATGATATGTGTGCTTGTGTACTCTTCTATTTTAAATATTTCTTGCTTGCATTTCTAATGTAATAAATGTCTATAGATATAATCCAAATAAATAAAGTCTCTAATAGGGTAAATATCAATAGATAAATCCACATAAATATACATTTTAAAAGTATAAAATATAAAAATTCCCATGCTTTTGTGATCTCATTCAGTCTCATGGTTTAAATACCATCCAAATACCATCTGATGATTCACAAATATATCATTCTAGCTTGGACATCTCACATGAATTCCAGACTCACACCCTCAACTGCTCACATACATCTACACTTTGAAGTCTAAGAGGAATTTCAAACATCTCAAAATCTCCTGTCCTCTCCAACCTGCTTCTCTCAGTTTTCCTAATCACAACAAATAGTAATTTTATTCTTTGGCTATCTTTTGTGCCTGGTGTCTGGCTGTGTTTTATTTTACCCATCAATACTACCCTGATCCAACTCATCTTCATTTCTACCCTGAATTTTTTATTTGGGGAACATAAGAGATGGAACCTTTGGAGACTGGTTCTTAGCTACCAAAGCACTCGACATTTTCTCTGACTATGGCTGATGGAAGTCCACTTAAAACATCATTTCATGGCACTTAAACTGTGTTTTGAAGGAAGTATACAAACTTAACAGATATTGATGTAGGAAACAGAAATTGTCATTCCAGACAAAGGGAGTAGTATGAGCAAAGACATAAACCTGGAGAATGTGAATGTGTGTTTATAGAACCAAATGTATTAATAACATGTGGCAAAGATAAACAACAACAACAAAACCCACATCATTTCAAAGTATGGGGACAAATTAATCTGAGAAGGGTAGTTGGTCACCAAAATACCAATTAGTCAAAGGGACATGTGCTGTGACTCCATTTATACCATCTTTGCCACTGTCATAAATAAGGCACTTTCCTTCCTCTTGTAGAAATCACCACTATTTTGATCTATGCCACATTCAGGTATCATCTAGACGTGAAACAAAAGGGGTGACAAGACGGGAACTGAGCTGAACTCAGCTCCTGCAAAGCTCCACTGGAGGATGACAACGAACACCACTCCTGCCCTGACAAGAAGCCCAGATGACAGCAGCAAAGGGGAGGACTGTGGCTGTCTCACATGACCTGCTGGCTGTTACATACAGGGGACTTCTCATCTATCCCCTAAGGTGATGATTTTGCTTCCTAGTTCTCCTTTCCCTAATAGCATTTTTTCTTGGCTGCTTACTTCAAAGGCTGTTTTCAAAAATAATTACTTCTCCTAAGAACACCATAGCACTGTTCGAAAAGAAGAAATGCGCCCCCATGTTCGTGGCAGCATTGTTCACAATAGCGAAGATCTGGAACCAGCCCAAGTGTCCGTCAGAAGACGAGTGGATTAAAAAGCTATGGTACATATATACTATGGAATACTACTCAGCCATAAGAAACGATGACATCGGAGCATTTATAACAAAATGGATGTACCTTGATAACATTATACGGAGTGAAATAAGTAAATCAGAAAAAAAGAAAAACTGAGAACAGCACGATTATATACATAGGTGGGACATGAAAGTGAGGGTATGAGACATGGACAAGAGAGTGGTGGTTATGGGATGGGGGGAGGGAGGGAAGAGTGGGATAGGGAGGAGGGGAGGGACGCAGGGAAAACCAGATTGAAGGTGACAGAGGACAATTTGACTTTTGGTGATGGGTATGCAACACAATTGAATGATAAGATAACCTGGAGATGTTTTCATTGTACATATGTACCCTGATTTGTTGATGTCACCCCATTAGAATTAATAATAATAAAATATATATAAAAAAAAAAATAATAATTACTTCTTTTTTCCTTTATAATCCTACACTCTTCACTACATTCTGACTCCAGTCTCTTTATTGAACTGTTTGTACAGCATTATATACAACCAAATATTTTCCGTTCCAGGATATAATTTTGGATTTTATTTCTTCAGAGTAAAATTGACTGCTATTTATTGATCTGTTCAATTTGCCTGTGTCCGGCTCTGTTCTAGTCACTGTGGATAAAGGACAAAATAGACAAACATCTTCCTCTCCTGAGGTTCAATTCTGGTCAGGGAAATGAACAATAAATGTGACAGAAATAAAATATATATGATGTTGGGAAGTAATTAGTATTAAGGTCAAAAATAACACAGAGACAGTGGACAGAAAGTTTCAGGTTGGCATTGTAACTTTAGACATGGTACCAGAGGAGGCTTCAATGAGAAGGCAACATTTTGCATAAATACTAGGAGTAAGTGAGGGAGTAAGCACACAGTTTCCTGGGGCGAAGCCTTCCAAGGTAGCATGACCAGCTAAGTGCAAGGACCTGCACTGGAAATATCCCTGGAGTACTCAAGGAGGAGCAGACAAGGAAATGTAACAGGATCGAAGTGAGCAAAAAAGAGGAGTAGAGGATGAGGTAAAGGAAGTCGTGGGGAGCATGTGGAGGACTGGAAGTCAGCTCACTGGAAGGACTGGGTCTGCATTCTCATGGAGTTAAGAAGCCACTGGAGGAATGACATGTTCAGTGTTACATTTTAATAAGTGCTCTCCTGAGACCAGACTATTATGGAGGAAGGGTGTTGGGAGAAGAAAGGATGGAATCAAGGAGACATTGCAGAGAATTATGTAAAAACGTAGGGGCCAGTCAATGTCGGTAATAGTAAAGGGGCCATGAGTCCTTAGATTCTGGATTTGTGTAAGGTCAGAATCAATAGGATTTGCACAGACATATTAAGGAGTCAACAGGACTCCCAAATTTAAAAAGAAATGTTTGGATACCTAATGCAGCATTTCACCCAATATATTGGTTTTGTGAAAGGACAATGTCAGGGTTTCTTTTGTGAATTTTTCTTTCTGCTGCAATGTGATACGAACACTTTGTCATCTATTTCTTTGTGTGCATATATCACATAAAAGTGAACCAGTGCAATATGGTGAATGATCCTCTGCTGAGTGTTCCCAGGATAAGAAATATGCAGGCTAGGGAAAAAGTAGGTTTACAATTATAAGTACATGAAACACAGTTTATTCTTGCATTATTATGTCTTAATTATTATGTTATTTTCCATATAAACAGTTGTGAACTTATTTTTGCCCTACCCTATATAATAATAATATGAGTTGACGAAATAAGTGAGTAAATGTAGGTAAGAAAAGAAATTGGATTTTTTAATATTTTATTTCATACTCTGAAGGCTACGTAAATTCAAAATTAAAATGCAGCATTTTATAACGGGGTATTGTTATAAACTCTAATGTATTTCTTAAAATTCATATGTTGGGCCCTGGCTGGTTGGCTAAATGGTAGAACATCAGCCAGGCATGTGGATGTCCTGGGTTCAAGTCCCAGTCAGGGCACACAGGAGAAGCGACCATCTGCTTCTGTGCTGCTCCCCCTCCTCCTTCTCTTTCCCTCTTCTCCTCCTGCAGCCATGGGTTGATTGGTTCACGCACCAGCCCTGGGGTGCTTGAGGATAGCTCATTGATTAGAGCATCGGCCTGAGGTCGAGATTGCTGTGTGGATCCCAGTCCAGGTACATGCGGGAGTCTGTCTCTCTATCTCCCCTCCTCTTTCTTGGAAAAGAAGAAAAAAAATTTATATGCTGAAGTGCAAACACCGAATGCAACTGTATTTGGAGACAGGACCTTTGTGGAGGTAATTAAGGCTAAACGAGCTCCTAAGGCTAGGGCCCTAATCTAATAGGGCTGTTGACCTACAGGAAGGGACAGAGACTAGGGCTCACTTGTACTCTCTCTGTGCACATGTACCGAGGAAAGGCCACGGGAGGACATAGCCACAAGCCAACAAGCCAGGAAGAGAGCTGTCGCTAGGTACTGAATTATCTGAGGTTTTGACCTGGGACTTCCTAAGTCTTCAAAACTGTGAAAAATAAATTTCTGTTTTTAAGCTATTCAGTCTATGATATCTTATTATGGTAGCTGAGCTGATTAATAGAGGTATTAATTTTTTATCTGCTTCAATATACATGTGGGATAAGATTTGTGGCTCACCCACATGATTGTGGGTCTAAGTGTAGTTTCCTTCCACCCTATTCATGCAAATCAGTGAATGGGATATTATTTTAGGGACATCCTATCTTTCAGGAGCTTTGTCTTTTCATATGTTTCAGTCATTCACTACCTTCAGGGCTTAAATTGCTATTAGTAACAAAATGTGTTAATACACTGCAGTGGTTTGATTTAGAGAATCTGCAAAGAGGTATGTGTTTGCATTTCCATAAAACACCCCAGATGACTCTGAGCATGCTTTGAAAACCACTGAGATAAAGTTATTTTCACACAGCTTCTCTAAATGTCATGCAGAGTGGACTTACTACATGTTCTTCACTCAATCACAAGTTTTCCGAGGGACTGTCAACAGAGTTTATAGCAATTTTATTAAAATAATTTGCAAAAGGTCAAGGTTTACTAAGAATCCATACAGGAAAAAGGTAATGCCAACAAAGCTTGGTGTGCTTATCATTTTTGTCACCAGTGACTCCTACTCAGTGTGTGCTAACACTGCTGCCTCCTATTTCTAGAACAGCTCACTTTAGTCTCTTTCAAGTTCACATTACTAAGTCAGAAACATAAAGTAGAACTTAGATGGGGTATATTCCTTTGTATCGAATTCTCCAGTTATGAAATGAACATGATTCAGCTTGTTCTATATCCGAACAGCAATAGAGTAAAGGAATCGAGGGGAGATGAGTCTGTGGATGAGCTGTGAGGACAGAGGTGGCTAGTAGTAGATTCAGCATCGGGGAAAGGAGCCCCACTTTGAAATGGGGTGTGTGTCTGCTCCTGGTTTCCTGGCTCATGGCCACAGATCTAGGCACTATTATCTGCCTACTTCTGCTCTTAGTTCCTACCTACCCTCTAAAACCTCCCTCCTTAATTTTGATACAAGCATCCACATGGTGGTGACTAAGGTGGGTCTTATCTAGAACTGCAAAGGACACAAGGAACCTGGCCCCAAACCAGGGTCCTAATTACACAAATCCTAAGATATCCTACAAAACTTCACCATGACATTTGAAAGCAACCTGATCAAACTCAGGCCTCCCTGTAATATTTTCATGATCTGGGATGTGCTCCAAAAAAGAGTTGGGGAAAAAAGAGACAAGGCTTGAGGCAGAAGACAGGACCTTAACCTGGAGGAAGAACAATATATTTTTGAAAAGCAATCTTTGATATATTTTGTAAAGTTAATGATTTCCTTCTTCTTCTTCTTCTTCTTTTTTATTCAGTGAGAGGGGAGAAAGAGAGAGACTCCCATATGTGCCTTGTTCAGGATCCACCCGGCAAGGCCAATAGGGGGTGATGCTCTGGCCATCTGGGGCATTGCTCTGTTGCTCAGCAACTGAGCTCTTCTTTAACACCTGAGGCAGAGGCCATGGAGTCATCCTCAGTGCCCGAGGCCAACTCACTCCAATTGAGCCATGGCTGCAGTAGGGGAAGAGAGAGAGGGAGAGAAAAAGAGAGAAGCAAGAGAAGGAGAGGTAGAGAAGCAGATGGGCACTCTGCTTCTCTACCCCTGCCCTAACCAGGAATCGAACCTGGAACATCCACAAGCCAGGCAAACACTCTACCACTGAGCCAAATGGCCAGTGCTAATGATTTCTTATATGTTACATAAACACCACCTTCCAGGTAGTTGTTCTTTTACTACCAAAATTCAAATGCTCCCAGATAAGAGACATTGGGCCATAAATTAAGTCAGAATAGGCCCTATTATTAAAATATGTTCATTGATGAAAAGGTAGGAATAAGTATATACACAAATTTATTTACTTTCCTGAAAAAAAAATTAGTAGTTTTTAAGTCTGTCCCCTGGGCCTCAATAAAACAGGAAATTGCATTCCTAAAACAATAATTTAGTCTAATCATTGATAGCAAGTTTCTCTTTCTTGGAGAAAAGTAGAAAGAAAGAAACAATTCTGGACACATCTGGTTATGCGCTGGGTCTTTATTCTGGACTGAGGGGAAGCCGCTGGCCTCCAGCTGGCATTGCCCCGCCTCCAGAGCTGTCCCTCCACTCTACGCTGTGTCCTCCTTCTCTCCCTGCAGGTTCATAAGGCACAATGTCATTAAATATGCCCTCCTTCTCATACAAACAAAATCTAAGCCCAAACTGCATCTTTTTCCAAAGAGGGTTTTGAGAGTAGGGAAGCGATTCCATTTGGCAATAGTCCTCCAGAAATTTTCTGTGCACCTCCCCAAGGGTTAACTATGGCAGAGTGCCACCGTGATCAACACATTGGTTCCCACTAAGAAGAGGCAGAGTCCACACAGGAGCCCGGGCGGAAGAGGAAGGTGTTCCTGTGCGTTGCCTGGCTTTGCGCAACTCCGTGCACACAGCCTCGGGTTCAGAAGATGAAACGCTCTTATGGAATTCCAATTCCAGAGCTGACTTCTCATTTAGCTCTTGAATAATGAGGTTTCATACCCCGCAGAGGAGCTGGTGATTCAGGCATCTGGCCAAGATGATCGTTTCTAATTTAATTTTTACAATGAGCCGCTGAGACCCTACCTTTTGTCCCTGCACATCTGTCGTGATGTGGTCGGCTTCCCCATCCTCAATCTCCCCCATCTTCACGGCACTGACTTCTATGGTGCCAACAACTTTGCCACCATCTGAAGTTCTGCAACCAAAAACAAATGAGATGGAAAGGTCAGCAGCTTCTCTCTCCTTACATTAATTACAGTAGTCCCTCCTTCCTGGCGCTTTTGCTTTCTGCCTTTCAGTTACTCGCTATCAGCCATGGTCCAAAAATATGAAATAAAAAAATCCCAGGAATAAACAGTTCACGAGTCTTAAAAATGCACGCCATTCTGAATAGCGTGATGAGATCTCGTAGAGTCCTGCTCCGTCCCGCTAGGGATGTGACTCTCCCCTTTGTCAGCATCTCCATGTGGTACATTTGATACAATAAGCTCTTTTCAAAGAGAAAGACTACATTCATGTAAGACTTACAACAGTATATTGTTATAATTGCTCTTTAGTACCATAAGTTAATGTTATCTCTTACTGTGCCTAATTCATCAATTAAACTCTACCATAGGTATGTACGTATAGAAAGAAAACATAATACAGTATATGTAGGGTCTGGTAGCATCTGCAGTTTCAGGCATCCGCTGGGGGCATCCGCTGGGGGTCTTGAAATGCATCCCCCATTGATAAGGAGGGACTATAATTTGTCCAAACATGTATGTTTCTGAAAAACCACTATTATTGCTATTTACTTCACTGGTTTTAATTTTAAACTAATCGGCTTCAAACACATCAAAGCATGTTAATATTAGTGCTGTTTTTTTATTTTCAAAAGGAAATTAACAGAGAATTGGTGAGGTCAGTGAATAGGTTGTTAAAAACAACTTCGTGAAGGTGAAAGCCCTTTCCCCACAGGCTGCCAGGAGTGGCTTTGGTACCAGGGTCAGGGCCCTACTGGCAGCCTCCCCATCTCTCCAGCAGTATAAACCACCTGCATGGGATACTATGTCTTTCTTGTACAATAAAGACAACTGCCTGAGATAGAAAAGAGAATAAACAACCCCATAGTTCTCTAGGACTAGGCCATTGGTCACAAAATCTGATTTTGTACCTTTTCCTTCATGCCATTTCCTTTCTCAGAGACTAGGCAAAGGGATTCTCTCCTAGCAAACATAAGGGACGTGAAAGGAATCACAGACTAATACTTTTTCAGGTCAAAATAAAAACAGACTCAGAAACATGGAAAGGCTTGCCCAAGGTAATACGGTAAAACCGAAAACCCAAGTTTCTGTCAAATTACCAGTCTGTTGGTCACTGAACAACTCTTCTCTATTTAACAATGATGATAATTTTATTATTAAGATTTCACCATCATTATTGTCTTCAATGTATAAATATTATGATTGACATTAATAATAAAAAAAGCTAAAAAAATAAAATGAACAACCCCCATCTTTTAAGATGCTCTAATTTCTTTTCTCTGGACAAGAAACTATGCAGAATAAATGACACCACCATACCACAGAAATAGGATCACATGCAATATTTCTCCCTTGAATAGTTTTTTGGCTATAGGTAGAAAGCCACCCATAGTTATGACCTGTGGCTGTAACTTCTGTCTAAGACTAATTGATTAATAGTAGTCACATGACGGTTTTCTTTATTTACTCATGTTCTTTTCAGAAATTTGTTTTTAAGTTTAACCTGAATACTAACACTGACTTTCTTTCAACCAATTCCTTCTAAATGTCACTATTTTATTATAGAAAAGAGAAATGGGAAATTTAGTATAAGTACTTTACCAAAATGCTAATTAAAATTATGACTAAGTTAAGTAACAATTATGTTACTATATAATGAATTATGCTTTTGAGAAAACTGAAGTAGAAAATTCTGCTGATGTACACAGCTAATGTTATAATGTAATAAAATAAAGATTATGTACATAAAAACATTATTTACTTGTTAAATAGTGTATTAAGATTTACTAAAATATAAAATGCTTATTGGCAATTTTTAAATCAGTGTAAATCATAATATTGACTCAATTATGTGAAATTCATGTAGAAAACTTAACCATTCGTCACAAAAAAGATGTGTACATAGTGTACTGTCGTATTACCTATGATTTTGTGAAAAACTCTATTAGCTTCAATCCCGTGTCAGTTTTTGATAACTCATTATACCATTTCCCAGTTGAAAATGTCATAATTACTTGTCATAAGTTAAGATATGACATAGCTCTGTACAATTTTTCAGTACCTGGGAGTTAATTTGTTTAATTAATACGAACCCTCATTGGCACTACCCATAATATTTTTCTAAGACATTTGTAGACATTTTCCCCCAAACTGATCATTAAAAAACAATTAAAGGTACCTGTTTCTTTTCATAAGAACTGCTTAAAAACTTTTGTTTAAACAAACGGAGGTAGCTTAATGTGCATTCTCTATATAATATTCTGAATCTTTTCCTTGAGCAAAACCAAATAATGCACACAATGATTAGAAATAGAAGGCAGCCTTTCCACAGCCTCTCCCATGACTGAGTACTACACCAATATATGCCATGATGGTTAAATGTATGAACTCAGCAATCTGAGTTATCTGCTAGTGAAAGACAGTGGGCAAAAAACTTAACAACATGAAGTTTCCTATGTAAAACAGAGATGATAATAACTTTGTTGTAAGGATTACATTAAGTGATAAGATTTTTGTAAAGGGCTTTAGAACAATGCTTTATACAAATGCTTCTTCCTTTTCCCCCACCTTTTCCCTACTCCTAATAGTAGTAGTAGCAGCCACAGAATTATTATTATTGTCATTGATGTACTGTATTTTATTTAATCTGAGTCTCTACAGGAATAATTTACTAAAGTAGGCATTAAAGATTATTGGATCTCATGCCATATGTATCTCAACAGTGATTAAGTACTCATTAAATATAGGAAGTCTTAGTGATAAAAGATGATGTTATAAAGTTTACATTCTTAATAGTATAAAGAACACAAGTTTAATTTCTTTTTATTTTATTCATTTTAGAGAGGAGACAGAGAGAGAGAAATAAAGAGAGAGAGAGAGAAAGGGGGGAGGAGCTGGAAGCATCAACTCCCATATGTGCCTTGACCAGAGCAGTGCAGGGTTTTGAACTGGCGACCTCAGTGTTCCCAGGTCGACGCTTTATCCACTGCGCCACCACAGGTCAGGCCAAGAACACAAGTTTATAAATAATTACAATGACAGCAAGCATTTCAAAGTGCCCAAGCAGATGACTGAGCAATGTACTGTGGGAAGAAGCTTTTGAACCAGAACTCTATCTATTCCCTTTAAAAAGAAATCTGGCGATTTTTCCAATAATTTATATACTTTCGGATTTCCAACTTCTTCTGTTTATCTCCTAAAGCTCCCCCTGAGTCCCAGAGCCAACTCAAAGCATGGACATTGGTTAATCTAGTGACACTAGAGGGGAATTCTAGAATCAATGTATTTCCCCCAAACCATTTTGGATAGGACACTGTAAATGCCATAAAGCATACCTCTTCATCTGAGATTTGTGGGAAACAGAGGAGCGAATCTAGATTATAAACTAGAGAATTGAACCCAGGATACCCAAAGCATGGTCCACCTTGCCAATGAGCTGGTAGTTAAAATGTAGAGCAATTTCTTACTTACACTGTATTAATTTACCACATACAGAGTATAGATAGTCCACACTTCTCTCCAATCAGGAGAGTCACAATTAAAATATCTTTCCCATGTCTCCAAAGGCTGTTTCAAAGACCATTTTGTAAAAATTCAGGGGGGAAAAATTCTTAATTGCTTAATTATGCTTTCAACCCATCAGGCTGGGGAGGCTGATAATAATAGCTCAGCCATTATTCATTACAAAACTTTGACTGAATCTTATGTAATGAAAATTCTTCATATCTGTAGACAAGACATATTGAAGAGACTTCTGAACTTGGAATCCAGAAACTTCAGTACTATTTCCAGCTCAGCTAAGTGACAAAGGACATATCATCTCAATTTTCTGGATTTGTTTCTTTACTGCAAAACAAAGAGTCCATTTCTAATAGCTATTCTATAAAATCAGCAGTCAAACCCCATGCACGAATCATTCCCATGATTCCATAATATGATTTTACCAAAGGTACCATAGGCCATCATAGCTTGCTATATCCTTGGGAAAAAAATCTCAGACAGCTTCCAGCCTCTTGTCCTCACTCTCCACCTTCCTGCCCAACCTTTCCCCAAAATAAATCAAACAAACAGAATGCATGCTAAGTCTGGGAAGATACTCAGAACTTACAGTCCAATAAAAAAGTGCTACTTTTTCTTATTATATCCAGTGCATACATACACATTTTATTGGCGTTATGGCATTGCATCTTGGTATTTTTACAAGGATACAAATTTAGAAGAAACACGCTTCTAAAAATTTATATGGCAATAAAAACAGACTGTAGTAATAAATAACTATCTCAATCTATATGAAGGAAAAAGAAAACAAACCCTATGCAATTTCAGTCTATTGCCAGGTCATTACCACTAGTTAATGCAGAGAGCTGTAAGGGAAATAAAAGATGGGTAGCTCATGACCACTCTAATATTTCAATCACAACATTGAGTTCCTATTTCCTTTAGCAGATACACTTAAATATTTAACCATGCCAACAAGACAAAAGACAAAGTAGAGGAACATTTCAGCAACACAAATCTATACACCCTTCTCACTTAGATTTTCAGCATGCATAATACATTAATGATTAAGATTCTTTAAAAATCTGTCTTTAAAGTAACTCCCTTAATGCTTCCTACTGAAACATTCAATTTCCTATGCTGAAACATACAAACATTTTTAGAAGACCGAAGGAAAGGGGATGGGAGACCGTCTTCCAACAAAGGACGATTTAATGACATTCTCCCTTTAAACTTCTTCACCATCTATTTATTATACCATTCTTCATAGAGCAAGAAAAGGAAAAAGAAAACAGCCCTACTTCTGGAAATGTTAAACAGTAACATGTAAATAACTCCTCTACGCTGGAAATGTTACAGAGATACAAACCAACAAATGACTCTGTAAATACCCAGGGAGAACTCATCATTACCACTGTCAGTCTTTGTGAATATAAAGGAAGCGGGTGCTCTGCACAGGGTTCTGCCGCTGAGAAACATGCCTGGCATTTAAACCACCCAGACACGGCACTGGGAAATGAAGGTCTCACCTGGACAGGAAAGTAAACAAAGGCTGAAAGTAAACAAACAGAGTTAGTGAGTGCACTCTGAAGGTTTTCCAGTGAATCCATTTATGGGGCAATGCTAGATTTATTTACGGCTCGCAAAGTGAGAATTCTATTTAATTATGTATAAATAACATACCTTCCTTTTGGCTGAAATTCATTCCTGTAAGAAGCCGTATGATACTTTCAAACTAGAATTCAAATAAAACCTTTGTTTTTTTGTGTTTTTTTTACAGGGACAGAGAGAGAGTCAGAGAAAGGGATAGATAGGAACAGACAGACAGAAACGGAGAGAGGTAAGAAGAACCAATCATTAGTTTTTCGTTGCCGTTGCAACACCTTAGTTGTTCATTGATTGCTTTCTCACATGTACCTTGACCGCGGGCCTTCAGCAGACTGAGCACCCCCTTGCTGGAGCCAGCGACCTTGGGTCCAAGCTGGTGAGCTTTTGCTCAAGCCAGATGGGCCCGCGCTCAAGCTGGCCAGCTCGGGGTCTCGAACCTAGGTCTTCTGCATCCCAGTCTGATGCTCTATCCACTGTGCCACTGCCTGGTCAGGCTCAAATAAAACTTTTTTACTAGAACTTACACACTAAGGTTTAGTCCTTGTTTTTCCCCCTCTTTTCTCATCATAAGCTGGCCTTCAGAATTTCCATCCACTATTATAGGATTCAACTATCTCTTCTATAAGAATCTACCACAACTCTGTACTTCCCGCTCGGTCCTGATTTCCTGATGTAGAACTCCAATTGCCTTTTGTCCTGATATCCTCAATTCACATTCTGTAAGTTTGGAACCTAACATTTCATTTCCTCAAACCCCAACTCACATCAACAGCAAACCCATAGACCATTCCACCTCTATTTCTGCCTTGCCCCTACCTTCCAATAAGTCACTATATCCTGTCTATAAATTTTCTTACACGTGTTCATCTCCAATGCCAACATCCCAATTAGCTTCATCGCCTGTTATTGTTAAATCTGGAGAACCTATGCTTCCCACTCTCCAGTGTCTTTCTCTTCCATTTTACCCATGTCTGGTTTTCTTCTTATAGTCCCATTGTCACTGTTTTACTTCCCTGCCTTTGTTAAAGTCCTTATATATTACCCAGTGCCTACCCACAGAGTTTGAAGTATAGTCTTTCTTCAGAGGCCTTACTATTAGGACTTGTCAAGAGTTATGGACAGTATCTGGTCCATACGACACACACCATTAAGTAACAGTGTGTCTCAGTGGAAAGGACAGTGAACTTTTACAAGAGTTCTCGGTTATGGTGCTGGCTCTTGTTATGAAAGAGCTATGTCGCCATAAGCAGAAAACCTAGTCCCTATAATATATTCCCAGCTATAAATATAAAGATTGCAAACCACCCTACTTATCTCCCAAGATTTATGTGACCAAATGATAAAATATCTTACACTTAAATATAAAAATGCTTTAGGGTAAGGTAAGCTATAATTACACAGCATGGGGCACAAAGTTTCAAGAGCACATCATAGATACATTGACTGTCCGTTCTTCAGATGGGTTGGCTAAATACTGCAAAATTCCCTCAATAAAATTAGATGAAGCAATTTTTTCCCTCATTTTGACTCTTTTGAAAATATAGAGGTAGTAAGTTATATTTGTAAACTTCCTGTTTCAGTGTTAAATGTGAAATCCAAACCATGTCCTTGAATGTAAAGAGATATCCTGTCAGCAAGGTGAGAAAACAAGACTAGCATCTTGAAAATGTTTTTGTTGGGATTCAGAGACAATCCAGGTTAACATTAAAGTTAAGAGAATGCCATGGTCTGCCCACTGGTAGGTAAGAGGTTGCAGGTGAGATAGACTCAACGCTGTGCCTTGTCCCGCCCACTGAAGGCAGCTATAAAACCTGGACAGAATACACACAGCAGCTGTCTGGGGACAGCAACGGGCACCAGGTGTACTGGGGGAGAAAATCAGAACTAAATACCACTGAACCAGCAGTGAGATGAGCATTTTCCCCCTCCCATATCTCCCAGTCCAGATGGGACAGCCCCAGGCCCAGTGGTGGGCACTGGATCAGGCAGAGAGAGCCAAGAGCAACCCTCCAGTCCTGGCTCAGAGAGGTCCCCCAGCACTCAGAAGAACGGGGAAATCCCTTGTCTCTCCTACCCTCTCTCCTGCCCCAGCCCCCAAGTAACCAGTGGGGACTGCAACCAGCGCCTGCAGGAACCTAAACACAAGATGGAGAGAAAGTTTCCTCTCTGGGCTGTGATCTCAAGGGTGTGGGGTGGGGTGAATGCCCTTTATTTTCTATCTCTCTGTTCTCCTGCCTCTCAGGCCTAGGAGAAGGCGCAGCTGCTTTGCAGGAAAGGGAAAATAAAACCCCAGCCTTCCCGCTGGAGCATCACAACAGGAACCCACAGGAACGCACCAGGAGAGTGTGGAGAGGAAAGAGGTCAGGAAATGTTCATGAACCACGTGGCTCAGCCCAAGCTGTGAACGTGCAGATGCAGACAGCATGTCTGAGACTCTGGGAAATAATCTATGGACTAGATCACTGCCCCAAGTCCCAGACTGCCAGCTGGGTGATTGACACAACGGACAGGGCCCAATATCATTGCAAAAGTTTTGAAAACAAAAGTGATGTTGAAACTACAAGGTTTGCTAGGGCACAAGGTCAACACACAAATATCCAGTATTAAATAATTAGAAACAGAAATGTATGCATAATTCCTAGTAGTTCCCAAGCATACATAGTATTTAGGTACCCATCTAACAAAATATGTACAAGATCTGCCTGCTGAAAATTACAAATGCTGATGGAAGAAATCAATGAAGATCTAAATGGAGAGACAAACTGTGCTCCTGTGTTGGAAGACTCAACGTTGTAAAGGTCAATTCTTCGTAAATTGACCTATAAATTAAATGCAATACCAATCAAAATCGCAGCAAGATTTTTTTGCAGATATGAACAAGCTGATTCAAAAAGTTGGGAAAGATACCAAAGTTAATAGCAGAGTCAGAACAACTTTGGAATTGCATCTACTGAGTCTAAGGCTTACTGTAAATCTACAGTAATCAAAACTGTGGTATTGGTGAAAGAAAAGGTCTGATAAACGAAACAATGGAGAGGCAATATGGCCAGTTGGTTTCTTACAAAGTGGCATTCAATTCAATGGAAAAGGAATAGTTCTTTCAATATGTTGTATTGAAACAGTCTAACATCTATGTAGGGAGAAAATTAACCTTCCCTTAAACTTCACAGCTAAAACACAAGTTAGAATGATTCATAGACCTAAATGTAAAACATAAGATATAAAACTTTAAGAGAAGATATAGGAGGAAAATCTGCGTGGACTGGGCTTAGTCAAAGTGTTCTTTACTAGGACACCAAAAGCATGATATAAAAGATAAACGTAATCAAAATTGACAAATGTTCTCTGTGAAAGATATTGCTACTTGAATGTAAACAAACTACTGACTAGAATACTATATTTACAACTCATCTGACAAAGAAATTTCATCCAAAATAAAGAGCCCTGAAAACTCAAAGGCGAGAAAATGAATATCATTAACAAATGGGCAAAGTTGAACCAACATGTCTCAAAAAAAGAGGATATATAGACAGCAAATAGCTTGTGGAAAACTGTCCAACATCATTGGTCATTAGGATAATGCACATCAAAAGCACTGTGAGATAGCACTATAGACCTTAGCACAGCTGGTGAGCATGCAGTCAGTGGACCCCACTCACTACGGGTGGGGAACCATCACGGCGCTTTTCCGTAGAGCACAGAGTTCAACACACACCTATGAAATGACCCAGAAATTACCATCCTAGCTATTGTCCCCAGAGAAATTAAAATTTCAGGTCTCAGACAAACGGACGCATGAGTATTTTAGCAGCTGCATTCACAATCACCCAACACTGGAAACCACTGAACTATCTTGTAATAATGTGAATGGCTAAACAAACGGTGGTACATCCATGCCATGGAATACTGCTCAGCAATTTAAGAAAACTGTTGCTACACCCAACAGATTGGCTGAATGTCAGACATTAGACCGAATGACTGAAGCCAGTCCCAAAAGAATACGTACTGTGTAAGTATGAATATAAAAAGGATTCAATTATTAAATAATTAGTATTAAATACTAGTGTCAATATTTAGTATTCAAATTTTGAATTATACATATTTAATCAGCTTTTTGTTTTTGGTTTCTCTCAGATGTTTATTTATTTTTATCTTTTTTATTTTTCACAGAGACAGAGTCAGAGAGAGGGACAGATAGGGACAGAGAGAAAAGAAGGGAGAGAGATGAGAAGCATCAATTATTGTTGCAGCACCTTACTTGTTTATCAATTGCTTTCTCATACGTGCCTTGACTGGGGGGCTACAGCAGAGTAAGTGACCCCTTGCTCAAGCCAGTGACCTTAGGCTTCAAGCCAGCAACCTTTGGGCTCAAGCCAGCAACCATGGGGTCATGTCTATGATCCCACACTGAAGCTGGTGAGCCCGTGCTCAAGTCAGATGAGCCTACACTCAAGCCAGACAAGCCCACGCTCAAGCCAGTGACCTCCAGGCTTCGCACCTGGGTCCTCCACGTCCCTGCATGACACTTTATCCACTGTGCCATCGCTTGGTCAGGCTCTGTCAGATGTTTAATAACAGAGACTTTATTTTTTTAATCCAGCATTAAAAAGTCAAAGTTATGCAGTATATGAACATAGTTTTAGAGTATAATGTATTTCATACTGGTTGTAGTAAAAAATTCACGGTGCTCTAAATTGAACGGTGAGGCATGCACTCTGAAACTGAGCACTCATTAGTGCCTATATTTTTATGCTTAATTGCAATTGAATTTATTTTAAATTCTTGTAATTCAGTAAAAAATAAAAAAGAAAACACCTAGTGATTTTAAAAATACCTTTCTTTATTCTCCTTTAATATGGCCTTTTTTACCAAAAAAAGGTGTTTCTAAATTATAATTTTCCATAGGAATATAAAAATAAAGTCAAAATAACAGGAAATATTGATCAACTCTACATATTTAGCAAGCACCTGCCATGCTGTAAGCACAATAATACAACAGAGAACAACATATGAGTCCCTAACGCCCTGGAGCTTGAACTCTGGTGGCAAACAAGTAAACAGTACATCAGAATACAGTGAGTGCCATGGAGAAAAGGAAGCAGGATAAGAGGGTGGAAGAGCACTAGTTCGGGGCTGCTCTGTCATGTCTGGTGACTGGGAAAGGCCTCAGTACTAAGATAGCGTACTTGTTTGAACAGCAAGTAAAGGCAGTACAGGAGTGAGCCATATATCTTTCACGGAGGAAGATCTTTTCAGTAAGCTGAAGCAGACGTTCTAAAGGCAGGGTAGTGGAACACGGTCCCTACATTCTAGGAAGAGCAAAGACTACCAATGGGGCTAAAGTTGGGTAGGTAGGTCAGAGAGCACGAGAAGACTAGGTCCGAGGGCTATGCATTAGTTTTATAGTGTTACATGACAAAGGGCCACAAATTCAGTAACAGAAAACCACACCATTAGTTATCTCACAGTCTCACAGATCAGATGTTTAGCCAGGGTCCTCTTACTCAGGGGCTCACAAGACTGAAACCCACATGTCAGCTGAGCTGCATTCTCCTATTTTGGCTCTAAGAAAAGACTCCTCTCTTTAGCTCATTCAAACCATTGGTAGAATTCATTTCCTTTTGGCTGTATAACCAAGGTATATATCTTTCTTTATTTCAGTCTTTCTTTCTTTTTTTCCTCTCTCTCTCTCTCTCTTTCCTTTCCCTTTCTTTTCTTTTTTCTTTCTTTCTCTTTTCTTTCTTTCTTTCTTCTTTCTTTCTTTTTTTCTTTCCTCTCTTTGTTTCTTTCCTTTACCTTTCTTTTCTTTTTTCTTTCTTTCTCTTTCTTTTCTTTATTTCTTCTTTCTTTCTTTCTTCCTTTATTTTCTTCTTGTTATCAGTGAGATAACAGCTCCTAGAGGCTACCCTCAGGTGCTTACCATGTGGCCCTCTCCCATCTCTGAAAGTAGGCTGTTCTCAAAATGACAATTTGCTTTTTCAGGGCCGGCAGTAGAATTCCTCCCTCCAGTCTGCTAAGACACCACTAAAACATTCATCTCAGATGCCCAGTGAAAGGAGGGAGTGACCACTGTGCAGATATGCCCCAAAAGAGGAAATGGAGAACTATATGTTGGATTCAACAATATGAAGGCCACTCATTCCTGACCTTGAAAGCTACACCGGTGAAGTAACAGGGATGAAAGCCTACTGAGAATGGGTTCAAAATATCATTGTAGGAGGCAAAGTGGAGAGCTCATAAAATGATCCTTCTATAAAGAAGGGAAATAGAGCATGAGTTAGAAGGAGATGTGGGAGTTTTGGCAGCATTATAGATAAACTAGTACAGCAGAAATAATTATGATACAAGAGGAAAAAAGGATAATTACTGGAACAAGGTCCTGGATAGGTGAGAAAAGATGCAGCCTAAAACATGAGTAGAGGGGTTGATTTTAGATGTGAAGCAGAGTTCTTCTATAATAGCAGAAGGACAAAAGATAGATGCTGGTAATTTGGTAAATAAGACGTGGGAAATTGTCAAATTCCTCTTTTCAGTGAAACAGAAAGCAGATAAATCTGCTGAGAATGAGGAAGAGGGGAGATATTTTGGAGGTTCTGGGAACAAAGAGATGTAAAATAATGGTCTAGGAGAGTGGAGAGCAAATGAACCAGGGAAATCTAGTAGGACAATAGACTAGTATTGAGGGCACCTGTGAAGTCAGGGGTCACGATCCTCAATGGGACCTAGAAGCATGGGAGTCAGGTTATCTTAGCCCACCGAGCTACAAGGATACAAGTATGGAGAAGGTAAACAGAATGTTGGATTTAACCACAGTTTTTGTTTGTTTAGTTTTTATTTTTATTTTTTTCCATCCACCCAACCATCCTTTCAACCATCTACCCATCAAACCATCTTTTGCTTAGACAGCACAGTAGCAGAAGGGTGGCAGCGGAGTTGAGGTTGAATGCAAGAGACTGTTTTGTGATTTCTGGGTGATGGGCCATGCACTCTCAGCTGGATAAGGATACTGGAGAGGGGGTAGAAATCTGTGAAGAGTAAAAGATCAATGACTTGATACAGTCAGGGAGCAACTAGGAGGATACTGGGAAAATATGAGATGAAAATCAGAAAATAGACTACTTAAAATTAAGACTCTAGAGGAGTGGGATTAATGACAAATATCTACGGAATGACCTTGGGAGTGAGTCACAAAGTAGGGTAGAGAAAATCCTGACAGCCTCTGGAATTAAAAAGTTCATCTACATGGCTATGGAATCACAAGGGGTATAAAAGGAGCCGTGCTGAATTGCAAGTTAAAGTCCTCATGAAATGAGGGGAGGCGAATGACCTTTAGGTCATTCCAGTAATGCGAGAAATCCAGTGGAATGTCGGAGGCCAGGAGCCCCAATCCAGGAGGGTTTTCCGAGGGTGTTCATCCCGCTCCAGAGTGAAGCGTGGACACTTGGCAGGGCTGTCAGTGGGAGAGCCAGCTGCCAGATAAAGAAAGAAACATGACAGAGGCTAAGGGATGGGCTTAGGAGGGCTCACAGTGGAGTTGGGGAGCAGAGGGCGCTAGAGCCAGGGGAAAGTGGACAAACAGAGAGAATGATGGGTGGTCATGCGAGTGAAGGAGTTCTATCTGGGGATCCGAGAAACTCAGTTTAGCTAGGCAAAATCTGCATGAACAGGCAGGGCAGCACAAACTTTAGAACACTACAGAACCTGACATTTCCCACTCTGAGGTTAACTGCTTTTGCCACATTGTCTTAACATTATTCCTAAACCGCCTGGAGGATGGGGTGTGCAGCCGAAATTTCCACGGCTCGGTCTTTCTGGGGACCGGCCCGCAATCCAGAAGCCCAGATGTCTGCTGCTCAGAAAGAAAGATCAGGTGGTAGCCCAGAAAGCAAGTTTTTTAACAGTTTTGGAGGGAGCTGTCGGAGCCAAACCAACACAGTTAAATGAAAAATTTTTGGACTAGGACAATAAATATATTGACCAATATTGAAGTAAGCGCATGCGTGTGTGCGCGCGCGCGTGCACACACACACATCTACTTCCTGGAAACATATGTCTAATGAATGCTAGAATTTGGATCACAGTCCTTAGGAGTGATGTGACTTGGTTCCCAGTCCCCGCTAATGCAGTAGGCATTCCACACGGCAATCCTACAGTGTGCACTTACACTTGACGGATCAGCATTACGCACTGATTATGAACAGGCATAACTCAAACCAGAAGGGGAAACCCTTGCCCAGACTCTATACTCATTTGCACGTGTAAAATGTCACTTGTTCTCCATTTTCAGCCTCTCCTCTAGCTTAAGAGTTTCCCAGGATTCTACTGCTTAGGTTAGTTCCAGAAGAAAACTCTCCTAACACTTGGAAATCCATTCGCCTTTCTGGTCTATCTTGTTTTACTCTGCAGGGAAGACATCCGGTGGAAAGGGTGAAAGACTTGCATTGAGGAATGGAATACAGGGTGCAAAATAGGAAACAACGGTTTCCAGGAAACCATGTATTCCTGTCACTCATTCATGTTAGCTCAGGAACACAAAGAAAATCAGGCTGCTTTATTCTACATCCACGACTAGCACTTTTGAGCTCAAAGAAATTATAAAAAACAATGTCCAAATAAATTTTTTTCACCACAAACATACCAATTATATGTATTTTTATTATTTTCCTCTTGCTGGAACCTTAATACCTGTATAGCTAGCCTTTGTGATCTCAACGGAACTTTCAAGGAACTTGGCAGGAAAATAACGTCATTCAACTGTACTTCCTTCAAGAACTGGTGGGGTTTGAGGAAAGAAGAGATAGCATGAAGGAAAGAATAGAGGGCAAACTTTATTTCCTATTAAATGATAAAGGGATCCTTTACTTAAATTCTGCCTTATGAACCCATAATTTAAATTCATCTCAGTGGTGTTATTATCATTAGTTCACAGACGGGAAATTTTAAGTGAAGCAATTAACTCCTGGGGACCGTAATGGAACCCCTGCCTTCTCCAATGTCATAGTCACAGACTCTGTCCCTTGGTCTTCGAAGCAGTTCGTTTCTGGTAGTGCTAGAAATAAGTCTCAATCGCTGGGAAATGTAGTGTTAGCTGGCAGTTTGCAGAACAAACAAGCAAACCTCAAGGATCCTTAGGAACTGTCTCTTCTATTTAAGTGTGCAAATCCCTGGAAAACCTTTGATTTGATTCTAGAGAATAGAAAAATAATCCCCACTATACACCATTTCTAAGTTGAGGACTGAAACTTTAAATCCTGCTTTGAATCAGAGAGATTGTATCGACATTGGGGACGATCAAAATACATAAAATGAAATTTAAGTTATCTGCCATGTCTTCAATGGACGGATGAGGATTAAACCAAGTTTATTCTGGCACCTTAAATTTGTGTTTGGCAATGTTAAGTATAACAAAATGCTTTTGTTTACTTTCCAATTTACATATGCAAACATCAGAAAGAAGTAACATTCAGCATGTATCTACAAGCCAATTTGGTCGTTTCATTTGTTATTATAATATGTAGTACAGGCCCAGTAACACATAGGTCAGGTTCAATTAAATCTGTCTTCAATCATTTGGGTTCATTTTAAAATCTTTCTATGCAGGATGGTACAATTGTCAGTGCCACACAAAGTTATAAAGAAGAATCCCTAGTTACCTAATATTTACTATTGAATTCTAATAAGCTTAAGCACATTGATCAAGGGACCCAATGGATCACCTCTAATAAGGCTAGGCCCACCACTGGAAGCAACCCCGACCCACCCACTGTAACAGCCTCGAGAAAAACAATTTGCTTATGTGGATATTGGGGCAAAATGTAATAAAATGAAACAAACTAAACTTGCTATTCTCTTCTTAACTTTTATCATTTTATCTTTGATCCCATGCTTCTCTTTGGCCTTCTTAAAACCCTTTAACATATTTTTTTTATGTTTTTGTTTCCCTGTCTTCCTTTCATAAAATAATGCTCTTCTTCCTTTTCCCGACTCAATTCTTTACCTTACTAAAGTCTAATTGCAAACAATCTATTTCAACCACACTTTCACCATGAGAAAGCCATGCTATGCCACAGAACAAGAGACATCTGTGAATTTCACTTATGGGTTAGGGTAGAAAACCCTGGGATAGAGCCTCCCAGTAGAGGGAATACATTGTCAAAGGTGTGTCACTTTCTGTATTTTCTCAGGCATGATACCTCCAGTGCAGCCCTGTCATATATATGAAGAACTGACAAAGTGTCAATGGAAAAGCAAAATCAAGCCTCACTGGAAACACAGTTAAAAACTGTTGACCTTCCAGGGATTATTAGCTTCCATTAGCTGGAGCAGGGATGGTGAGCTCTGACCTGCTTTTCGGGCACCTAACTCAAAAGCCCGATGTTAAAATATGGTCTTTCGGTGAGGGGAAACTGAGGCGCTAATGGTAAGCCATGGTGGGGGGTTGAACCAGACCTTTTCACTGACATGCACGAAGACTACTGCTCTCAGTTCCTACTGAGAGTAAATTTGGAGAACAGCAAGGGCTTCTAGGTATACGTACTCCTTGGGCAAGGGACATCATAAGTGGAGAAAAAATAACTGGAAGGCAGTGTGGGCAAGAATCTACGTTGTAACACTGACACCCAAATGTTGTTGTGCTAGCATCTTGCTGCGGATGTTGAAACTAAACTCACACTCCTGAGAAAAGGGTTTCTAGGGAAACACAGGGTCTCTGACTCTACTTTCAGAAAGTGCAAAGTGCACACAAGTCCCTAGGAAGGAGGAGGGAGCAGTGAGTAGTGTCGAGAGCGATGTGTGTGGCCACAGGTGAGGTTACAAGGCAGACCCGCTGTCCTGTATGTCTTGGTTAAAGTTTTTGCAGATGTCCACATTCATGGTCCTGCTCTTTTTGTTTTGTTTTTTGTGGAGGGTTGGAGGGCAAAAAGGAATATAAAGTTTCAAATGGGAAAAGAGCTGGGTCAGATCAGAAAGGGCCGTTTGAAAATGATGGTTCTTAGTTGAACCGAGAAGGAAAAAGCACCAGAAGGCAGAGCTTTCATGGGAAGAGCTAAGCTTAGTTTGGGGTCGGCACATTAGGTGTGGGTGTGCTTACACAGGCTTTAAAGAGTCTGTCAGAGAACATAAAAGATGGAGCGTGTATTTTGTCCCTCCTTTCCCATACATTTTGTACAAGCTCCACACACTGGTGTCGATACAGGACCTGGCATGAGTGGCATGTAAAAGGCCATGCGGTTGGCAATGCCCGTGGACTTGTTTGTGATGGGGAATGGGAGACACAGGCGTGAGTTACTGCATGCGGACACGGGCACGGCGCGTGGGTGCCGGTGCGTGCATAAGCGCCAGTGTTCATCCAGGTGAAGACCATGGCCTGCCTGCAGACACGCGTGTTAGAGAATACACTGGGGATGGGGAAGAGGCCAAACACACACACAGTCCCTCAGGAATCTCTCCGCAAAAGTTGTTCTCGCGGCCTGACCTGTGGTGGCGCAGTGGATAAAGCGTCGACCTGGGAACACTGAGGTCGCCAGTTCAAAACCCTGCACTGCTCTGGTCAAGGCACATATGGGAGTTGAGCTTCCAGCTCCTCCCCCCTTTCTCTCTTTCTCTCTCTCTCTCTCTCTCTCTCTCACTCTGTGTTTCCTCTCTAAAATGAATAAAATAAAAAGAAAAAAAAACTTTAAAAAGTTGTTCTCGCTTTCAATAAGCATTTTCTAAATGACAGAGCTGTTGCCTCTTGGGTGTGAATAGCTGCTCCATGAAGAAAGTTTCTCAAATTCAAATTTGTTTGGTAAAGCTGCAGGTGACATCTGCCCTTTGTAAGTCCCAATGGGCCTTGTGAACTAATGAAGGCCCTGGGTGTCCCAAAGCAAGGAAGCCCACCGCACTTTTTAAAACTATAGCATTTTCAAACCTCTTTGACCAGAAAATATTTTCATTCAATAAACATAATACATATAACTAAAAGGATACTAGTGTTCCAAGATAAAAAAAAAAAAAAAAAAACTGGAAAAAGCTGATATCAATATGTCCAGAGCAGCAGAAACTCAGGGTGATGATGACGACAGTGGATTTGGGAAATGTGGACATGTGCAATACACAGTTTTAAGGTCACACAGAATTCCTTGCAGGCCTATTCATTTCTGAAAACTACCCCCAAAGTTAAATAAGCTCTCAAACCTCCTAGGCAGGTTGTTCTTCAGGCACAACAATTGACCCGGGTGTAAAGTGCATTTTAAAAGAGGGAAGATTTCAGGCTCTTCTATAGAAGTGGACTTGCTATTGAAGTACTGTAGGTATGTGCTGGCCCTTCAGTGACTGAAAAGTCCACTTTGCAATCTGGCAGACATACCATTTAAATAATGCAAACTAAGAAAATGTAAACTAAGAGAGTGTTAATTGGTTTCCATGGTCATACTTACAAAAAAAATGGATTAGGGACAAAAAGAAAAATGCAGACTATTTAACTGCAGGGACATTTAAATGATAAATGAAATACAGTGTAGTTGAATGAATGAAATAAAGAATAATAACACTGAGGCTAATAATGTTAGTGAGAGGTAATGAGCATGATGAAGGCCTTGTTTTGCATCAGATACTATTTTAGGTACACAACAGAGGTTGTATATAACATGTCTGTCTACTCGTCGCCTGAAAACACACACACATACAAACACACACACATACAAACACACACACACACACACACACACACAGCTTGAAGCTAGAGAACTAGTCAGTAAAAGAAAGGAAGATAAAATGATAGCTAGTGTTTATGGAGCACTGACTATGTGTTGGGTGCAATGGTAAACATTTTATATTAATAATTCATGTGAGCCTCACAGCAGCCCTGGGAGCTGGGTCCCACTGTTGTCCGCATTTCCTGGGGAAAAAATAGTCCAGAGTAATCAGCCATCCTGCAGGGCAACAGAAGAGCTAGGATTTCATCTCGGAGATGTTTGAAAATAATGTGCTCTTTCTGCTTTTCCAGCGCCCTAATCTGATAATATCTGCATATTTTGCATTCTCTGATTGTATGATAAATCATTATAATTTTAACAGTTACAACAAAGTGGCCTGTGTTAGAGCCTTTCTTACAATTTTCAGCAATTATGTCCCTAAGAGACATGAACACAGTTCCATAAAAGAATAAAATCAGTTTCAGAAGCAAATGCCCATACTTCTCTGCTGGATGTCTCCCTTCATTCTCACAGTCCAGTCCTGAGAATGGACTTCTTTAGGTGGTTTTTGATACATTCGGCAGTAAAATGCATCAGTAGACTCTAACAGCAGTTGACACTTTGTGTTGCGTTTATGAATTGCTGTCCTGATTTCCACGCTATATTGCTAAAGTACTAAGTCAAAACAAATTTATTTTTTCCCAGCTCAGTTGGAATGCTGCCTGTGTCAGCCAAACAAACTGCTCTCTGTAGGCCTCCTGCTGGTACCTGCATCTAAGAAGACATGTGACAAGTCTCGCATCACAGTGATTAAAATCTAGATTTAGGTTTCGGGCAAGTATCCATTCCTCTGATAATAGAAAAGTTCCGTCCATATGTTCAGGGCAAAAGTAAAATCATCTCTGCCACTGACCAATTTAGAGAATTGTGGATGTCCCGTTTTAAGAGAGAGCCTCAACAAACGTAAGCAAGCAAATTAAACAAGAAGCGAGAAAAACAATATTTATAGAGCATTTCTTGTTAATGCAAGGAAGTGCAGAAAACAACATTGCATTTATGAATTTGCCCAGAATCACCCTGGGAAAAAGGTCATTACGACTTCCGTTAACAGATATTAAAGAGTAGATATGCCCGGGGTGACAGAGTTTTTGACAAAGCCAGGGCTCCAGCCAAGGCTGGTATGCAGATCTGGTGTTCTATTACATTACGTTTCTTCCCGAGAATAAAAAGGAGAAAAGACTTAGAGTTGGACAAAATAGCTGCTTTCAGATGTGATCACGGAGAAAAGGCATGAGACTTGTTTTACTTAACTCCCGAAGGAGAGCGGTGGACTGCTTGTGTGAAAATGAAAAAAAAAGCCTGGCCTCCCACAGGGGAGACCCTGCCACTGAAGGTGTCCAAGAAGAAGATGAAGTGCCAAGGTCCCTTCTGGGTTCTACAATTATTTAATTCTAAGATTCCAAGCAAAATATCTCTTCTCTAGGAAATTCTTGATATCAAAAGCCCTTCTCTCCCAGTCTCCTGGTTTCCAGCCCGTCCCAGCTAGGAAGGCTGACTGCTCTTACTCAGTTTGCTTAATAGTCAAAGAGGAATACCATCACCTTCCAGGCAAGGTTATGAGGAGATCAAAGAGGATGAGACATTTGGAGGTTCACCCCTCCTAAAGCTCAGTAGTATTAGTTACCTCTTCCCACAGGTCCAGGAATTCCGAGTCAGCATCAGAATCAGAGAAGCCAGCCTGGGGGAGCTTCCTGCCCCAGTTGCTTGAATCACACCAAAAGCCCAGGGAAGGAAGCACTCCAGGATGCGAGGGTCTCCCCTTATACGTGTGTCTGGATCAATCCTGAGCCTGCATTTGTTTTTGACTTCCCAGTTCCCTGCTTGTTTGCTCCCAAAGACGAATAATGCAGCATTCTCATGCATACATTCAGGGTTTCTGATGTGTATTCTTAGTAAATTCTATGCAAAAGCATCAATTCAGTTAGCGTTTCACATGCCATCCATATCCTCTAACTTTTTCACTGGTGCAGTCAATGAAGTATAATACCATTCTCTTTAATGATTCATCACAAATATGCGGTTCTCTCTCAAAAAGGGCTGTTGGTCACCAGTCAATGTCTATTGCCCTCATGTAAGATAGAAAATGGTTTAGACATACCTGACAATTAGTGCTATGAAACCATCAGAACTTTCTGCTACACTCTCACTGTCAAGTACCTAAAGAGGCTAAGTGGAAGACTTTCAAAAGGGCATGAAATGTATTCAAAATATATATAACTATGAAGATGCTTCGATGTGGTTTTTTAAAATCATCTCTGAAGTTCAAGTGGCTATTGATATGAAAAGATGTCTATTACAGAAGTATTCAATCATATGTAGAATGTTTTTAAAGATGTTATTTATTTATTCATTTTAGAAAGGAGAGGGAGAGAGAAAGAGAGAGAGAGAGAGAGAGAGAGAGAAGGGGGAGGAGCAGGAAGCATCATTTCCCGTATGTGCCTTGACAGGGCAAGCCCAGGGTTTTGAACCGGCAACCTCAGCGTGCCAGGTCAACACTTTATCTACCGTGCCACCACAGATCAGGCTATACATAGAAGCTTAAAGAATATATCTGGTATTTAAAGTAAGAAGACTTGCATAACCTTTATTTGTGTGTAGGAAAATAGTGGTAGAAGATTAAAACTATAAGCACATTTAATTCCATTTGAATAGGGAAAAAATGATCATTTAAAACTGTACTGTCAGTCTATGGGCAAGGCTGGTCTCAGGTCACTGTGGGAGTTCAGACACACTCGTAGGATTCTAAGAACAAAGTTATTCTGACTCACGGTCCTGTAGCCTCTAGAACACTCCTGGGCTCCCCACCTGTGAGATGATAGCGACAGTATCATCTCTTCACCACGCTGAGTGCACTTGTGGAAAAAACTATGTCACAGTTTAAGGAGCCTTCCCTGATCCTTCTGCCCACTCTCAAGTAAAGAACTTCCCTTTGGGGGGTGGACTTAAAAATGTGTGGCATGTTTCTGCTGTTTCTTAATTTTTATGAACAACAAAATTGAAATGTGTGTGTGTGTGTGTGTGTTTATATGAAGGTTAAATTAACAAAACAAACAATAAAAATTTAAAGACACCATAATTTGGATCTTCCCTTCTCTAAGCACAAATATTTAATAACAAGAAATAAGTATTCATGGTTTGTGAGAAAGCAAAATAGTCCTAAAATTATATATATGAACAAATACATATGCAACAGTACATACTATGATTATATAGATGAAAAGGTAGACCTATAAATGTTACATAAGATAGGGAAAAATTTTAAATAAACAGCAGAATTCAAATGTTTATTTTTTTAGTAACCTTTCTCACACATCTTTATATTACAAAATATAACAATCTGAGAATTCTATTGCTTTTAAAATGTCCGGACTATAAAAGTCAGATATAACCAGTATGAAGGGATATTTAAAAACAAAACAAAACAAACAACCAAAAACATGCTTCTTATCCCTGATCTACTGTTCTTCCACTCAGTACCCCCAGAGACATTCAGTCGGTAGAAAAAAAAGATAAATGATATCAGAAATAAAAAAACATGAATCATCAGAATTCAAAGGCTATGACAGGTCTATAATGAGTCTGGTTTACAGGAAGAGAAATCCAAAAGTTTGGCAAAGCACAAAAAGGAAAAACAAATAGTAACCTAGCCATTTCAAAACTGACTTTTACCCAGCACTCTCACCCTCCCCAATCTGATGGTTGAAGGGATTAAGCAAAGAACAAAAAAAGAAAAAAAAAACCCAAAACTCACACACAGACAATAGTATGGGGATTACAAGAAGAAAGGGAGGGGGCAAAAGGAGGGGCGGAGGGCAAAGGGGGATCTGTGGTGATGGAAGGAGACTTGACCAGGGGTGGGGAACACACAATACGATATACAGATGATGCTTCATAGAACTGCATACCTGAAACCTAATTGATTAACCAATATCACCCCCAACAAATTCAATAACATTTGTTAACTTTGATTTTCAAAAATTTTATTCTCTAGAAAATGCAAATCATTAAATTTGCTTTTCTTAAACATAATCAAACTCAAATAAACAGGAATTAGAAGTATTAAATCAAAAATGGAAATTAGTCTTGATTCTTTCTATGAAATAATTATATTCTTATTTTCTACGTACTGTAAGCTTAACCCTTCTTATCCCTGTTCTCCCTCAAAAGCATCGAATGGGTTCACTAATTTTCACCTCACAAAGAATTTCTGGCCCCCTGATTTCTGTCTCTGAGGCAGTATCTAAATGTGATATAGAGCATGCTGCTGTGGATGACAGTTGTGGTAAAATCAAAGTTGCATCTTGTGAGTTGGCTAAAGGAGGAACAAAGTGCTAAGTATCTTATTTAGAGAGAAGGTGGCCTGGTTAGCTCAAAGTGAGCTCTTGGTTTGCCACCTCTCCTTGTGACTCCAGTGGTACTCGGGCCAGATCTAACCACCAAGTAGGTTGGTAACAGGTATCTTCTAGGATATCAGTGACATTGAAAGCTAGACTTTCCAGCTGGCCCTGATATACTTCAAACTGAAAGCAAATGCAACAAAAATTTTATTGGGAATAATACCCCCAAACTATAAATATTTTAAAATGCCTTCTCAAATAAAATACAACAAGAAGAACAGATGTATAAGAGACACAGTCTAAAGGAAGCCAGGAAGAAGATAACTTCAATAAACCTACCAACATTTATTGTCCTGCCTGAACATAAATTACTGTATATTACTTTGTCCTATCTATTAAGTTAAAATGCAAAACTGTACAAATCAGGAAATATCAGAAAAGGAGACAGCCAGCCATACAAATTCCAGCATAAGTAATAGCATTTTTACTCAAATAAATGATTGGTTACCAGGGGGGTCCTTTGGAGGCTGGGTCAGATAGCAAGAAAACTTAAGAAACTCTCTCTTCCCTGAGAATGGTCTCTGTTTCATCAAAAAAAGGCCATCTTAAGTTTACACATAGGGTTATACCATCTGTATATTCATTTACACTATACATTATACAAATATTACAAGGCATTATTCTCCATGTATACATAATTATAAAAGCTATTATACTGTTAGAAAAACAACATATTGTTTCAAATGTATTATGAAGTTAAAAAGAAAAAGTTATTTTTTTCAACACTCTTCTTAGTATTAAAACACTTTGGAACCTCCTGAAGATGACCTCATCTTCTATATCAAAATAAATTGTACTCATACTCAAAATTAGCGTTTCTCTCTGGTCTATCTCAATATACGTAAGTTGATTTAATCTATGTTTTATATTTAAGACTATAGCAACAAAATAAGCTTTAAGAAAAGAGAATAACCAGTATTACCTCTATTATCTAAAATATATGCAATGCTGACCCTAGCCGACATATTTCAAACTTAGAAATGTACTTGATTTAAAAAGTAACATTTTGATGAGTAACAAAAGTTATTTAATAACATGATCAACATTTCTATTTCGTTTTTACTTTCAAAAAATGTCACCACTTCGATGATAATGCAATATCTTTTCTCCTACATGGGCTGATAACCTTTGACATTCTGAAATGTGAACTTGAATGCAAACTTGAATAATTGCCATTTCAATATTATGTGCTGCAATGGAGAATGTAAACCAGTTGAGAGTTGACATCTAAACATCTGCAAGAACCTGCGGTTGTGACCGACAGGGAGACCCACCTCAGGCTCAGGGCAAGCAGTCGCTCCTTCGACCTCAGTAGCTCTCCCACCTTAAAACTGGCATAGCCCAGGAAGCTTCGCTGAAAAGGAGACAGAAAGAAGAGTTTTCATTAACATCTGAGTTTCCTAATAGTCTTGCTGTCACACAACCTGCAGGAAGTTAGTCTCTAGAAGAATAAAATGTTAAATCTCTTAGCCTAGCAAACATCTCACAGACAGGAAAACAATCATCACTAATATAGCCACCTCGTGGGATAACTTCCAGGGGTGCATATGCATCCTTTTCATTAAAAACAAAAATAGCTTGGAAATTAACAAAATGTGTAATACAGAAGCTAGGACTTGTTCACTAGCTAATTTCCTCCCCAAATGAGATCTAGGGTAAAGAAAGATGAAAGACTTGGTATTTACCAACGCCGCTGTCCTCTTTACTAGAATTCCTCAAACCCCTGGCAGCAACAACGCTGCCTTCCAGATATGAGCAAAACTGTTAGTTGGAGCTATTTTTATGTGGGACTCTGGACAAGTTATAAATAGAAATGCTCTATTTCTCCCCCATCACAGCAATGTTTGAAAGCATTTGTTTCCTTTGTTATTTCCATTCTAGCATGGGACAATTTTATTCTGACACAGAAAAAAAGAATGACACTTGTTCAGTTACATTTCCTAAAATTGCTTTTTTAACATATTTTATCAGGTGTTGACTATCTATGAATATCTACTCTCTCCACTCTTTGACTCATAATGTAAAGAATAAAACTCTAAATTGGTTTTTCTTTTCCAGGATAAAAATCTTCCATCTCTTTTTAACATTCTTGGTGACTTCTGATTTAAAAGTCACAGTATTATGGTATACCATAAATGGGATTTCTCATTCTCTCCTCAAGGTCAAGAAGTAAACATGGAAATATCAAACCCATATTATTACCTATGCCATTGCTGCCTACCACCTTGTAATATGCTACAAGAGTCAACACTATATTTTCCAGAACCTTCTCTCTTCATAGGTCTGTTGCCAGGCTGCACTAAAATGAGAGACGGGAGGCCAATTGAGTCTTTTTAGAGGAAAGTGTACAATTACTCCATACACAAAAGGCTGCATCTACACTGAGCACTTGTTGAGAATATGAAAGGAAGGCTCCTGGTCAGAATTCTTCTCCCTCTTTTCAGAGTTCTAACATAGAAGCAGTATTCCCAAAAGGCTTTAAAGGCAAACATGTGAAATAAACTCAGTTTCAAAGTTAGAGATGCTCATATGTTAGTCATGATAAGCCCAAGTAATTAACCTGAAACTCAAAGAGCTGACTCAGACATTGAGTCATGAAAGCCAGAGAATTTGAGGAGTAAATCATTGGGTGGAGAAAGTTGGGTGAAAACAGAGACTTCTGGGAGAACAAGCTCCGATGACAGGTCAATGAGTGAGGACATGACGGTGGATCAAGGCAGGAGCGGTGCCCAACAGCTGTGCGAACAGAGCATATGCAGCAACGTAGGGCAAGTTGCCAGCAGAGCAGAGAGACCTCACCCAGGAGAGAGCCAAATGAACAACACATGACTTCATCAGAGATGCCAATTAGAACATTCTTTTTTAGAAAAGCATATAGACTCTGTTATTCTCTATCCCCTGTCCTGTTAGATTTTTCTCTAATGGCACTTATCACCACCATCATCACCACCACACACACAGACACACAAATACACACACTTTCTTATTTTGTAACTCCCCTAAAATAATTGAGATTTGGGGCTCCACAAAGACCTTTATTTTGTTTTGTGATAAACTTTCACTGCCTAGCACACAGTGGACATGTGTTAAGTATTTACTGACAATGAATGAATGAATGTTGTAGGTGTTAGCTTCAAGTAAGTTACTCTATTAGGATCAGGAGCGATGCTCTTTCTGCAGGTATTTACACACTACTATAAATCACTGAAGGGTGGAGAATCAAAAACAATTTTAGTGTATAGATTGTATACTGTTGTAGTAAATTTCATTCAACATTTGGTATTGTAAGAAGGTCTCACTTTCTCTTCACTGATAATCAGTGTTTTTAGTTTAAATCCCCACCCTTCACTCATTATCCTTACTCCAAGAAAACTCTTAACTGATCAGCACTTTTATAATTCCCCCAATGTTGGCCTTTTGATATTTTGAAGGTAGAAACAGTTTCAGAACTAATAATAATAATGAAGAAAGTACAGATGTCATGAATGTAACTGTGGTCTGTGTCTGTTCAGAGCAAAGAACAAATGCCCCAGGCTGAAATGCAGCAAGAAGAGACAGGTGGAGTGGCTATTTTCAGATATGGGCAGCAGTCACACCAGAGACACAGCTGCAAGTAGAGGTTGTGACATAAGCCATTGACTGACTCTCCTGTCTCCCAGACAGGAGCTCTTGTGGACCTTGGTTTCACCATCTTTGAGTCAAGTCCCATGCCTGGAACACAAAGGCAGCAATGTGAGAGCTTGCAATGTGCTAAGAATGCCCACGAGTCAATCTGATTCCTCATAGCTGTAGCCACATACTTAACCTAAAAGGATAACAAGAGATCTTACAAAAATAATACAACATAAATTAACTTGGGAAAGGGCATAATAGTGTTACATTATGAAAATACATCAAGAAATACAGAGGAGGTGTTATTTAGGTATAAATTTTATTGTATATATCCTAAATATAACTGCACATTGGGGCTACATGCTATATAAAATGCATGAATGAAATCCCCAATGTGTAATTGTTTCACATTGCAATACCAAAAACTGCATTGCCCATACATTTGTTTTCTAGAAGGTTTTTATGTATTTGCTTTATTTCAAAATAAATAAAATTAGGATTCTCTGTACTCCTCCAAATTAGAAAACACATCATTCAGTAGCATTAATGTTCACTTGACTTTTAATAAAGGAATGAATTAGAGGGAAAATGGTCTTCTCTATTTTTGAAAACTGAATTCTCATGATAGATAACAGCAGATAAGAATGTAAAATAAATAACTTTATTCAACCTAATGGAAAATAATAACTTAATATAAAAGCTATCTCATCTTGTTGTTATGGTAATCATAATCATAAAATTCTTTAAAAAATTGTTTTATATTTCAAATATCACTCAAAAAATGTTTTGCATCTTTCCTTTGGTATTGATTCTAAAATTCTCACCTTAAATATTTTAAATTAGGAGCTCCAATATCAAGGGAAAAATAAAACAGACAAACAAAAAATGTAAAACCTCTCTAGAGCTGGAGCTCAGAGGTCTAAAGTATAGTCTTAAATCAAATATTCCATTTAAAATAGAAATCAAGACAATTAAATCACTTCTCCCAGACCCCATACTGGCTACCCACTGATGGCGTGGGTAGCCAGTTTCTGTCTTCTCTGGCACAAGCCTGTGATCTTGGGCAAGTTACTCTACCACTTGGGGCCTTGTTTCTGCATGAAAAAGGTGCACATGGTCACTTCATACCTTTTCCATAGTCATTGCTATTAGAGTCAAAGCTATCCAGGAAAAGCCTTAGTACATTGCTGAAAAAACAGAAAGTATTCTGTAATATTAACTTTGATTCCATTTAAATAGATAAATAAATAACAATTATTGTGTTCAAGTAAAATAAATTAATTAATAAATATTAATTTCCTTTGGCCTTTAGAAGAAAAAATATATAATGTATCCAAAAGTCAGATGATTTAAAAGTGTTATAAGTCTACCTTAAATACTTTTGGAAAAGTCAGAGTATTTAATATATATATATATATATATATATATATATATATATATATATATATATATATATATATATTTCTCATGTAGTTTCTGATAAATTCTTTCAATAAAATTCATATATATAAATATATATATGTATGCATATATATATGTTTAAAAATAAAAAATAGAAACAGAAAAAATCAATTAAAAATACTCAATAAAAAGTGGGAAAAGAAAGATACAAAGGTTAAATGGTCCAATACAGCTTTTGTTGTTGAGCATGGATACCTATGATTCTATATAGCTCAATTTTTTATCAGACCATGTGACATATTGATCATGGTTCCAGAAATGCCCAGCTGGAATCAAAGACTAAATTTAGGCTTGTTAAGATGGCCAGTGTGAAGATGAAGAAACTGGGCCCAAAAGAGTTAACTGGCTGACACCTCGCCAGAGAAGTAGTTAATATGCAGAGGCCAAGTTCAAGCTTAGGTTTCTTGCTTTTCAGTCCAGCATTTTTTCATCCCCATCACACTGCGCCTCATTTCTAAGACAAGTGACAATCCATTTCCTTCTGACAGGTTCTCTGCCTGCACCACACGTGGCTCTGACTTTTCTGGCCTGCTCATGACAGTGCAACACTCACAATTATCATGCTGGTCCAAGCACCCAAAGCAGATGGTTATTAATTGTGATGCACGATTTCAATCACTCACCTGCCCGGAGAGAAGTATCAAGCAGGGTAGGGAATAAAAGGAAGGCACTTGTCTCAGTCCCTGGCCACTCTCTAAGGGCAGTGTACAAATAAACAGTCTCTCAGCAGCCCTTGCACGGACACTGAGTAAGTCACAGACATCCTGAACACTCACTGGGTTGTACAGCTTCCTGAGCAGGTCCTCCGTGATCCCCTGGTCAAACAGTAAGAAGCCAGAGGATGTACAAACTCTTACACATGGCCATGAGCTTGCCACACCTCCATAATGTATATTCATCTCACAAAGCCTTCACACCAAGTACAGGCTTTCTTTACGGTAAAATTTGCATGGGCCTCCCAAGATTTTTTGAGTACTGTCTAGAGCTGCACTATCCAATGTGTAGCCGCTAGCTTAAGCCGTAGCTCTCAACTGAGATGTGTTCCGAGTATAAAACAGACATCAAACTTATAGGATGTGGCATGAAACAAGAAGTGTGATTAATAATTCATCAGTAATTAACTGTGTTGATTAGATTTTGACATTATATTTTGCGTACAAGTATTGGAATAAATGAAATAGTAAAGTTGTTCTCATCCATTTCTTTTTACTTTTTTTAAAAGCTTGGACTCTTAGGAAGTTTAAAATCACAATTATGATATGCATTTTATTTCTATTGAGTAGTGCTGGCTTAGATGTTAAATGGACATAGCGATAATACTTTGACCTATTCTTATAAAACTACCTATAGGAATGATGGTGCACGCTTCCAAAGGTTTTTGAGGAGCTGAAGATATCATCATGAGGCCGACACACAACATCTTCCCTCATATAACCTACAGGACAAGCCCTTTTCAGAGTCCAGGTACTTTTCTTTACTGTCAACGGTAATAGTAACGTTACATGGTTCCCCACCTTCTAGGAAGGAAAAGTAGATACGCAAAGTAGTCCCACTGAAAAAGGACAACGTGCCAATATCTGCACTCCCAGGAGAGAGCCAGCATTTAAATTATTGGCCACACTGAGGACTCGAACTGGCAGCATTAGTCGGAGAAGCATCAACACCAGCAGAAAGGGACCCTCACCGTCACCATCACCGTAGAAACACAAAGGAGTCTCCGGCCTTCCCCTCCCCCACACCACAGCCCTGAGCAACAAGAGGAAGAAAAGACGGGACACGCGTGAGACAGACTCTGCTATCTCTCCACCACAAGTTGCTAGAGGTGGAGATGTCCACCCTGTGGTGGAAAATGGAGGCAGGAGAGGATGGAAGAAAATAACTTAAAATCAGAGAAGAGACTCAGGTTCTAAAATGAATGAGATATATTTCAAGAACCCGAATGAGATGGAAGATAATGGGGAAATTTACACAATTAGGTCAAGATAACACTAAAGCTTCAAACAAGGGGGTACTGAACATAGAGCAGTTGGGGAGAGGGTGAGCAGTTCGAGGAGAAAAGAAATTAAACCATTGCATTGTGAACGTCAGAAAATCAATGGAATTCCTTCTAAAATCAGCCACAACTTCAGAAGGTTTTACGTGTTATGAAGGATGTGGAAAGGGTGTGATGACAAGAGTTTAGGGGAGGACCTAATTTGAAGGAGAACGCCTGGGGTGGTCGTCAGCAGAAGGTGTTTGACCTCAGCCCTGGGCCAGGAGGGGGGCCTGTGGCAATGAAGGCCAGAGGCTGGGAAGACTTAGCAGTCCCTTTGGAGAAATGGAACAAAGGCCCCTCTGGTCTGCACATAGAGTCTGGTCGTGGAAGTGAGAGCAGCCCGCAAGGTGAAGGGGAAGGCAGAGAAAAAGCTCAGAGATTCTCCTGAGTCAGAGGTATTCAACCTGCCCGCTCTGAAAGAAACCAGAAGCATGTGTTAGGCATGAGGGAGCCTAACATCTTCTTCCTTCTCTATCAGATGCAGAGCTGGCCGACATTCTTCTCCGTCAATGCATCTGGCATTTTGTTGCATGTTTTTGAAGGGCTGCCCTGACAGGTTCAGATGGTGGCTATTGCCAAGAAAGAAAATGAATGGTCCCTTGTACAGTGCTCCCTACACTGGACTGGAGAAGGCTGTCAATTACCTGGAGAATTTCAGAGAATTTCAAGAGCTCTGCAGTTGGCTGGCCCCAGGGCTTCCTAGACCCAACATTTCTGGACTTTTCCCTCCTTTCTGAATGCACAGATCCCTCTCAGCCTGCTAGGCTATCACTCAGCCGCTGCCACTGCCTACTCTACTCTCGAGTAAGCAAACATCACCTATCACCATCTTGTTCCCCAAACTTCTCAAAGCTGGAGGAGATGTGATGATTCATAGGCAGCGGGGAAATCTCAGCAGGATTTTTCAACCCTGGACTACACGTAGGTGGCAGCTCCTGTTTCAACCTGTGTCACTGTTTTGACACGTTTCAGCGGCAGGGAGCAGAACACATCACGGTGCCATAGCTGGCTGGTTCTCTGCCTGCTTCCCGATCAGGTAGAACTCACGTCTACAATTTCCCTAGCCTTCTTTTGGCCCAGGAATATTAGCTCAGAACCGCATCTCAGATACCTGCAGGGCATTGTCTGGACTCATCTCCAGCCAGCTGAGCTACAGACAGGTTCATCTGAGGATGATTTCCAGGAAACAAGAAATGAATTCCATGCAATTCAGCAAATATGAGACTGAGCTTCCTTGCATAGTCACACCCCGTTAAGTTCACTCAATCTCATTCGTCAGCTCCCTCAGCTCTGAGGCAGGGGGCCAGGGAAAATCCAAATGATTAACTTAGACGGGATGTGTGTGCCTTCTGGAAACAACAAAAACACTTACCCCGATTTCCGGCAGGTGATCCTTCTGTTCAGACAGGACACTGGTTCGAACCTATGCAGAAAGACAAGCATTTTCTATAAGACTCAGGCATAGAAACTAGTGCAGAAGCTTCACAGGTGCTGGCTTTTGTTTTGCTTGACCTGACGTCACTTCTGACTCTATGGTTAATCATTACCGAAGAATCGTGTATGACACCCACTGCAGAGCAGGGAAGCTGTCCTTTTATAGCTCCTAGATTTCCTGAATTCCCTAGGAGGGTACACGGAGCTGCCTGGATCCTTACCCCATCACCACTTACCAAATCCAGAGATATCTGGCTTTTAGCTGCATCAACTTTCATTTCCTTAAAAAGCAACCTTTCCATTCAATATTGAAGAGAAGGGATAGAAATGGTGTAGAGGAAGTTATTTCATGCATGCTCAATGACTATGCATTTCTGAATGAGCACACAAACCCAAAGTCCCTGGAGGTCACCCCTCCCACTTGAGAATTCTGGGTCAAATTGCCAGATACCATTATCTAGATTCCCTTGAAAGCGAATTATCAATTTGGAAAAAGAGAAATAGTGTAAGATAGTCATCTGGGTGGGCTTTTCACAAGTTTGGAAGGTGTTCCAGGTGAAACAGCAACATAGATGATGGATATCAATCTTCTACCAGGTAGTGATCCTTAATCCTGGCTGTGCATTAGAATTACTGGGGTCCTGTCAGGCTGGTGGCCATGGCCATGCAAACTCCCATTGGATTTGGGCGGACGGTAAAGGAACTGTAGAACCGGAAAATGGTGGGCCATTCTGTTTATTATAGTCTAACAATGGCCTATGAGCAAGAAAGCAGGGAAGACTGCTTCCCTCTCTCTGGGCTGATGAGCAAAGAGGCAGAAGCAATAGCAAAAAAATGGTCCCTGCCAATGGTGGCAGGCAATCCGCAATCTACAGTCTTCTGCCCTGAGGACAAGCGCCTGCAGCCTTACAGACTATACACACATGGTGCTGCCCCGTGCGCATGCACCAATCAGACAAAATACAAGCGAGCAAGCCTAATGTACCTGTTTGCCCAACAGGTCCTTTGCAAACTTTTGGTGACCTTTCCTGCCCCCAGATATGAATTCTAATGTTTGGCAGCGGAGTCTACGATTTGCCATGTCAACAAAAGTACATTCAGCCTAAGAAAAAGTCTTATAAGAGTTGATCTGAGCCAAACTAACAGCAATTAATGGGAAGCAAAATCTGAACAGATTGAGAAAATGCTCCAGAGAATGACAGTTTTGCAGCTTATCTTATGCATCAGAATCAAGGAAGAGGCATTAGGAAGAGGTGTTCATAGATGTATGAGATCCATTGGTGGTAGACGAAGGGAGCTGGAGAAATCAGAGGGAAACAGCTGGGGATGGATAAAAAGCAAAATGCAGGGCCACTGCTTGTACCAAGGCGAGTACAGGAGTTCACATCCACAGCACAGAAGATGGCATGCATGCGGGTAGCAAGATGACAATGTCTTCTGCTGGGGCCCACAGCTGTGCCTTCGAGGCGTCCAGGAAAGAAAATTACTCTGACATTTTCTAAGGTATGTTCTCTTAGATGCACAGAAACAATAGATACATTTCAAAGGTAAAGGCTGACCTGTGTCAGGGAAGTGTAAGGCCCGGGAGGTGCCCACCCACCGTGACCCGCTGTCAGCTAGGAGTCTGTGCGCTCAGGCCATCCTGCATGGCTCCTTTTGGTCTCAGGGTTGGAAAGGCCACCATGCAGGCCTGACAGGTTAAGTCGGTGGCCTCTTTTTCATCTATATCTATTTGAGACAAAGGTGTTTCAAATGAAAAGAAATCTCAGCTAGTTTTCTCACTTAAGAAGAGCTAGTGACAGCAAGAGTAAAGCCTAACTCTGGTGTATCTTAATTGAAGTGTATTGATATATATACATGTTACATATATTAGAATGGCCTATATAGACAGTGAATAAATATTCACACACATGCAGCCCATAAACTTATACATATATGTGTGTATTTATATACCATTTTAAGAAAATATTTAACACCAAAACAACATTATCAAAAGAATATGCTTGAATTTAGAAATAAAGTGAAAGTCACAAGCTGGTAAGGGTCAACATATGTAGAACCACATAAAATATATATATATATAAATTATGTGATATAATGTTGGACAATCTTAGAATTAATACTAACAATTCCTGCAACATGGTCCTTAAACTCCTAAGTTTATATTGACTTAATCAGTAGAACACTTATTCATAAATATGAACTAAAGAGAAAAAGAAAGATTCTTTACCCAGTGTTGACACAATGAAAAAAATCTAAAGATATTCACAGACAAGAGTACCATATCCAATGAGTGTGTGTGTATAGAAATCTGTGTTTACTTAACAGAAGTATTTTTGAAAGGTATTCATGTCACATTTTCCTATATCAAGGCACATTTAAATCATTGATTTAAAGAAACTGAGAGGCAATACTTTTGTAAACCAATTTTAAATTTCATGAAGTCAGATTTTCATAGGAAACATTTATTTTAGGATGTATGTCTAGCTGTAAACCATTTATATTTAAGGTCAGGACTACGATACCATGCCATATAGGTTACACTGACAGACAGATCACAGTGCTGCGTTTGTTATGTCATATACATCCTCAGTTCAGTGAACACAAACTAGGTAGTGAGCACCAGCTTTACCAGTAAAGATGGTGCCATTGCTTCTATTTGGGACTTCAGAGTCCAGCGAGTGAGACAAATGTCTGAATAACCCAGTACAATGAAATAAACACTACAATGGAAATGGGAGCATTTTCCCGTGGGCACCCCGAGTGAGAAGTAACTAATTCAGCCTGTGAGTGTCAGGAGAGCTTTCACGGAAGAGGTGGCATGGGCTCTGAAGGATGAGTAGGAGTTTTGGGCAATGAAGGATATGACAGAGCAAGCAGGGTGTTGTATAAAAGGCATGCATCATAGAGTTATAAAAGCCCAGTTGTGCCTGAGAAAGAGAGTATTCTGATGCTGCTATAATATGGGGACTTTCATGGAAGGGGCAGGAGGTAGATACATTTGAGGAGACGGGTTGGGGGCCATTTGTTGTCAAGGGCCATCTATCTATCAAGGGGCTTTATGTAATTCATAAGCAACAATAACAAATGGTGGGGGCGTTTGGGTGGAGGAGTGACATAATCAGACCCCCTGAATCATCCCAGCTCTGCTCCATGTCATGTCGGGAGAATTATTTAATCTCTTTAAGCCAGTTGCCCTTTGCACTGTTTGTTATCTTTAACAAGGCATTAATAATAGACCTCATCGGTTGCTGGATTACATTTTTCTCAGAACTTAGAGCAATAATTGACACAGAGGAAGAGAGGAAGAAAGGGAAGGAAGGATGCGAGACAAAGAAAAAAGGAGATAAAAAGAAGAAAGAGGAGAGAAAGGAGGAAGACTGAGAGGGGAATAGGAAGATAGGAAGGAAGGGGAGAAAAATATTTTTAAGCCCTGGACAGATTCAGAAGAGACCTCTTGCTGAGGAAGGGAATGTGAAATGGCTGTCACTGCAGCATTTGGAATATTTCAGTTCGTGGCAACATCAAGTCTCCTGAGATTTACTGTCTTTCTGCAGGAATTCGTTTTCCCTTTTTTGGTCTCATTATCAGTTCTTATCCCTATACCCCTCCTTGTCCCTTCCTGGAACATTAGAATGTCTGTCTGACTACACTCTTAGAAAATTTAGATCTTCTTTTTGTCTAGACCTTTGTGACATCCAATAAAACAAGACAGATCAACAAATAGGAGTGATCATACAGAAGACTTTATAATTCCATCTTGAATATTTCTCCATGTTTATGTAAAACAAATTCATTTTCTTCTCTATCGACTTCAGAAGTTCAAAATTCTACCTATTAACTTGACCTTGAAAAATCAAATGATCACCAGGTACCCATACAGTGAATTATACTCACTGTCTCGTCAAATCCCTACCAACCAGGTCAGAACGCCTAATTGTTTCCAAGCAGGAAGCTGCTCAGGCTACCACGCCAGTTGCTGAATATAGCAGTCCATTGCTCAAATCCATGCAGAACTCCCCAAACAAGTCACCTTGTTTACAAACAGCATGGATACTACTCCCTTGAGGGTGAGTGGAGGGTGAAGAGGTGGTGTTGGCTCAAATGCTAGGACATCATCGGTACCCAGATCCAGAGCATGCCTCCTCATTGGTCAACCAGAAGGGAGCACCCCTTCCCAGGACACTCACCTGGAAGGCAGAGCGGAAGATAGCGACAATAGGAGAGGAATGCTGTCGGGACACAGAGCCCAAATGCCCTTCTTACACCATTGCCACATCTGGTAAGGTCTCTGATAATGAATAGCCCATTGAAACACAACCATTTTTACTAATGATAATATTACTCTAATTCGCTATGCATATCAAGTAAGAATACAGTATAATAATATCACATTTACTGGGAATGAAACACAGAACTCCTTCATAGTCAAACACAGAAAAACCCAATGAAACAGAAATGTTTACCACCCTTTCACAGAGACGGGAAGTCAGCATTGTATCACCCAGGATGCTTTGTAATGAGAGATGACCACAAAGATTCTTTCAAAAAAAGGTGAGCCTAACCAGGCGGTGGCGCAGTGGATAGAGCGTCAGACTGGGATGCGGAAGACCCGGGTTCGAGACCCTGAGGTCACCAGCTTGAGCGGGGGTCCATCTGGCTTGAGCAAAAAGCTCGTCAGCTTGGACCCAAGGTCGCTGGCTCTAGCAAGGGGTTGCTCAGTCTGCTGAAGGCCCATGGTCAAGGCACATGTGAAAGCAATCAATGAACAACTAAAGTGTCGCAACGGCAACAAAAAAGTTATGACTTCTTAACTTATGAGATGCTTCTCACCTCTCTTCGTTCCTGTCTGTCTGTCCCTATCTATCCCTCTCTCTGACTCTCTCTCTGTCCCCGCTAAAAAACAAACAAACAAACAAAAAACTGTTAAAAAAAGGTGAATGCAATCTCACATCTGGAAGAGGTCTTGGGCATTATCAGACAATGGTTATTAAACTTCCGTGTGCATACTCATCACCAACTGGTCTGCAGCTGGTCAGAAGCCTGTTATAGAATACAGACTCTCAGGCTCCTTCCAGACCCACTGAGTCAGAGTCCTCATTTTAATGAGGTTCCCAAGTAATTAATCTGCACATTAAAGTTTGAGAAGGTCCGATGTAGAGGAGAGCTTATGAGTGAACTAGGACACAGATGAGAACTGTGGATAGACATCAGCACATAAAAACAACTGGGATAAGAAATGGGGTTTAGTCTTCCAGGTATGTTTAGTAACTTTTTTTCAATGAGAGGCATCTGTAAAAGCTCCAGATAATATTTTTGATCAGAGATGCCCTTTCTTTTGTTATTCAAATAAGAGGGAAGCTCTGGTCATCAAGTCAGGGATTGATCTGGGTCAGAGCTAAACTGGTAAGATTCTGTGTTGGATGATTCTTCCTCTCCCTACCCAGTTCCCCTCCCTACCCACCCAATCCCAAATTCATATGTTAAAGCCTTAAATGTCAATACCTCAGAATGTGACTACAATAGGAAATAGGGTGATTAAGTTAAAACGAGGCCATTAGAGTGGGGCCATAATGCAAGAGAACTGGTGTCCTGATAAAAGAGACACTAGTGGTGTGGACACAAAAGAATGACCATGTAAAAGTCGGCAAGAGGGTGGCTGTCTACAAGTAAAAGAGAGAGGCCTCTGGAGAACTCATCCCTGCCAGTATCTTGATCTTGGACATCCAGACTCCAGAATTGAGAAATAAATTTCTATTGCTGAAACTACCCAGCCTGTGGCACTTTGGGGCAGTAGCTCTAGCAAACGTAGACACTCAGTCTATCGGTGTTGTAGGGTATGGTCCTCTAGGACTTTCATCCAAGAGCCCAGCTTATCTTTGCTCAACCTTGACAGAATGCCGGATATCTTCAGATGTCTCAGCACCTGTTTTTGCACTGCACCCCCCACACCCCAAATCTGACAACTGTCTCTATAGGCAAACCAGCTATGAAGTGGAGTTCCCTTCAGTCTCCAAATTGTCACTTCAGCTACACATGAAAACCAAAAGATCTGCTGGGTTGTCTGTCTTCCACCTCCCACACTGGGTTACAACTTCCACTCAAGGGAGAATCAGAAAATGCCCCCAGGTGAAAATGGCTTCTAAGTCCCTCCAGGGTCAATTCAGCACCTGTCTGTAGGACTTTGTCTCTTGCTTGTTTTCCATGGTCCCTTTCCCTGACTTCCCAGGCACTGTGTGAGAGCGGAAGGTCTCCCTCTGCTTTTCATAAGCTTTTGGCCTGGTTCATTAGCATCCTGCAAAGCTTCCGTCTCAGCAGGTCTCTTCGGAGAAAAAAATGGACTTAGACTTGAGGCCTCTGAAGTCATGACTTCTCATTTCATTCAACTAACTGCTTAAAAGCTTTGCAGATTCTTTCTGATCAGCAACAGCCCTGTGTCCAGGCAAAGACCTCCTCTTGAGCCTACTCTGAGAATCAACAAATGCCCCCGGAGGAAAAGCCACAGGCTCTTGACAGCTCAGCTCCCAAAAGTCCACCTGTCTCAGGAATTTTCATTTATCTCATCGCTATTATTTTTATAGCTTGATAGAGTTTTCAAACGTAACGTGGTTGGCTTGTTTCTAGCTTGTTGGCAGTTGGCTCATAGCATGCCCCTCCTACCACATTCTACCCAAAGTAAACTTTGTAATATATGAAAGTTATTGGACAGATAAGAAATCTTTCAAGCATGCTTAGGAGATGAAAAGCAATATTTAAGAGAGCATAGTGAAATATGACTGGGGTGGGGGAATCCCATTATATGTTGGTCTGTCTACTGAGATAGGTCTTTGATAAACTAGTTACAAATGCATAACTGCAGGTAGTTTTCTTAGTAAAGACAGAGTTTACCCTGAAGCCTGAGACTATCCAGAAGTAATTCAATAATTATTTAGTAGGACATGCTGTCCTGGTGTTTACCAGGTAAGTCTGATTATCTTTCACATGTCCAAACATATTACACAAAATTATGTGCACAAGAACATTCTGTGTCTGACTTCCCGCCAAAAACAGGAAGACAAATATAAGCACTCTTTTTAGTTTGGATGCATCTAATCTTAGACGTTTTTCATTTTGCTAAGACCGCGATGTCCACACCATAGTTCTGTAGTGTGGACCCTTTATGCTTAATTAGTGGCTCTTTAAGACTTCTAATGTTGCTATATGAATACACCATTATACTCAATTCTACCAATCACACAGGAGTCGTGCGGCTCTTTAGGTTCCTGGTGACGACAAATGGGGCTCAAGGGCTGCGTAACTCTGAATATCTCTGCCATTACCCATGTTTTATTCCATTTCCCCTTCTGACTATTAGAGAGATCCGTTACAGGCAGGTGAAAAATGACTGAAAGAGCAAAAATGTCTTCAGACATTGCCTCCCATCGTCAGAGCATCTCTGAGAGATACAGGCTTGGCTCAACACGAAAGATGCTGACACTGAGGTCTGGCTTTCCCGGAAGTAAAAGAGGTCTCTCTACTATCGCTGTTCTGAGAGCTTCCTCTTCTGCCTTCCAAACTCTTGAGTCCTGTGCCTTCCTGAAAAGGACACTAGGCTGAGAAAGGCAGTCTTGTTCTGACCCCACCAGGTTTCTGGCTCTGCGTCTACAATCCAAAGCCTGTCCGGGGCACTTACCTACAGCAAGAAGGACCAACCTCTAAAGAGCTGTACAACTTAAGACCACAGAGTTGTGGGTTTTTTTTTTAAGTACTAAAAGATGTTGAGGTATCTTTTAAAATGAAAATAAAGAACCAGAGGAGCTCTTTCCACTGTGAAAACACAATCGTAAAACTTGTTGTATAGGCAGAGAAGACATTAACTGATAATTTGCTAAACAACTGTTTTTTGTAAGATGGGCACTGCATTCCTGCTGACTTGCAAAGCCCTACATGAGGAAATCAGCATGTGAAATATGTACAGGGTTCAATTCAAACATGGTGTACGTATGTGGACAGCTTTTTTGTCAGGTTGGACGTCCATTACTGCTTCCATCCCTCTTCCTCTCCTTCTCTGGTCTCCCAATACACAAACAGAATCACGCCCTTCCTCAGAAAAGTGGAAAGGGTATCCCTGGGACTGAGCCCTTGATCCCAACACTAGATCTATATTAAGTATGAACTTGCCCAGAAGGAAATAATAAGAAGCTTAAAATTATAAATGAAAATAATGGAGTCAAAGGAAATAACTACAATACTTCCTGGACCTTAGGGTTAATTATCTCAGTTACACATATTAATGTCTTCACTTGTTTCTGGGCTGTGGTATTAATGTTTTGCCTATTTTACAGATGAGGAAACTACGTTCAGAACCTGGAGTCATTTGCTCAGGATAGCTTCAATAGCAAGCCGCAGATCAGTCATTAAAAAGTCTGCTTTCAAAGTCCCCAGCAGTGGGCCTATCTCAAACTCAGACTGATGGTGGCTTTAATTGTCTTCCCTTAGGTAGCTTAATGAGAGTTTTAAAAAACAAAAATCTATTAGCCTCAAGGAATAGAAACAGACACAATTTATCAGATAAGTTTTTGCCAGACTCAAAAACACCATCCTAATGTAGTAACGGCCCTCAATTAAGACCACAATGAGTTAACGAACGAGCTATTAGAGAGAGAACAGTAATATCAACACCCTCACATGTCTATTAATCTGTTGCCCCCTTAAAGTCATCATTCCTAACACTACAAGGCTAAATAATTTCTATGTAGCTTTAAAACAAAACAAAATTATTGGGATGTTATTCAGTAGTTTAAGGGATCATTTACAACCCAGGGTTTCGTAACCCCAGTCAAAAGAAGATCAGTGACTAAGTCCTGGGTAAGGATCAGTTTACTTATACAATATCAACCCACAAAGTATAACTGGGGAAAAAATGGTGAATATGGGTATATAGGCAAACGGTTTTCAATGTAGCTGTCCAATGACATATTTGTTACAGACAAAAATGGAACAACTGCGATAGCTCTATTCTACCATCACACCAGTTTCTTTCTCTGTGGAATTCTACCAAATAGCTAATAATTTGATCAATGTATCTCAATGTGGGCTGCACATGAGAATCACCTGAAGAAGCTTTAAAAAAACTCTTATGTCAGGGCCCCACCTGTTCCTTTAATTGACTGGTTTATAATCACTCAAAATTTTTCCTCCCATTTAATTTTCAGAACAACCTTATAAGAGAACTAATGCTTACACTTCAAGTAGTGTTCAAAAAATACCAAACTCAACAATAAGTACCATTCTCCCCAGATTATGTGACTCAGAAGTAGAGGAGCTAATATTCCTACGTGAATCTGTTTTTGTCAAAAATCCAATGCTTTCAACCCCTCTGTGATGCTGCCTGCAGCTTGGGCTGAAATACCATTACGCGTCCATTCTGCACAGACAATGAAGGGGAATGAAGGGGAACTGAGGGCAAGTTCCCAGTTTCCTTGCAGAAGAGGGAAATATGATTGTGGCATCTCACACAGGAATGAGAAATGACTCTTCTCAAAGGAACCCTATTAGCAAGTGGCCAGAGTCTCTTGTGTGGCTCACTCAGTCCTGAAAGAGTTCAAGTTGTTCAAGTCAATGTTAACTCTCCCCAGGACAGTAATAACAATACTGACTTCTGTCACTCATGCGTAGCACCTGGGACAGAAAATGCCTGCAATTTATTAAAAACATAGATGAGCGGTTCTCTAGTCTGGCCCAGTCAGAGGATCTACAAGGTCCTATTATTTTCATAATAGTCCTCAGATGGTATTTTTCTTTTTTACTCTTATTCTTGTACAAGTATGCAGAGGATACAAGAAATGTGATTTCACTAGACTCTAAACAGAAGAAGACATAACAATGCAGGTCTCTCCTATTAATCAGACATTAAAGGAATCTGCAAACATGTTAAACAATGCCACTCTCTCAGTATATAGCATATAACTTTCTATATGTGTTATTAGTTTTCCAAAATACAGTAATTTTAAAAACATGTATTGTTTCTGTTAACATATATCAGGTTTATTATTTGCTATTTAAAATTATTAACGGATGTTTTAAAATTCTCTGAGTTTTCATTTCTAACGTGGTAAACATCATAGATTTTAAACTCCATACAAACAAAAGCCCTTTGGGATTCTTGATAATATTTAAGAATGTAAAAGGGTCTTGAGACCAAAAGATTGAGAAACACTGCTATAGGTGAGCCTCAACATTTAGGATTTGTCTTTCGTGCTTACCAGGTCAATCTGACCATTTTAAAGACTTGATTGCAGAGTCTCTTTCCAAGCTGGATGTAATGTTTACTATGTGCACCCCAGCCTGTCTAAATCACTGTGGTTCCCTGATCTTGCCTGGCCTCATCTCCCTCCATGCCTTTGCATATGTTGACCTGTCATTGTACACACTAAGGTTATGGTCATGAACAAGGAATAATCACTTCATAGACTTGGATTCTAGTATCAGGAAGAGATGGTGAATAACAAAATGAAAGTAAAATAGGGCAACTGAGTAACCTTTTAATGGTGTGGCAGTATTTAACCTATATTGATGAGAGTGGGTTTCTCTGAGCAGGCGACTTTAAGACCTTCTTTCCTTAAGAAAAGGAGCCAGTACATAAACAAAATTAAGAGGGAATAGCATGGCCCTGGCTGGTTAGGTCAGTGGTAGAGTGTTGGCTGGGCATGTGGAAGTCCTGGTTTGATTCCTGGCCAAGGCACACAGCAGAAGCGCTATCTGCTTCTCCATCCTTCCCCTTCTTCTTTCTCTCTGTCTCTCTCTTCCCCTCCCGCAGCCAAGTTGGCCCAGGTGCTGAGGATGGCTCCGTGGCCTCTGCCTTAGGCACTAGAATGGCACTGGTTGCAACAGAGCAACACCTTAGGGGGGCAGAGCATCTCTCCCTAGTGGGCTTGCCGGGTGGATCCCGTTCAGGTGCATGCGGAAGTCTATCTCTGCCTCCCAACTTCTCACTTCAGAAAAAATACAAAAAAAAAAAAAAAAAAAAAAAAACAACTAGGAAGAGGGAATATAGTATTCTAGGCCAAGACAATATCAAGGGCAAAGGCCCTGAGATAGAGTCAAAGAAAAGCAGGCTCTAGTTATATAGAGCCCATGTTTTAATTACAATGGAAACTCTAGTGGGGTTTTAAGCCAAGAAGTGATGTGATCTCTTTTATGCTTTAAAAATATTACTCTGATTCTATACAGAGAACAGACTACCAAAGGTCAAGAGCGGAAGGATGAACAAACTGAGTCATTTGCAAATTAGTTTTATTACCATTACTCTACTTTTTCTATAGTCAAGATCAAGCCATGTGTGAAGGTACCATAGAGATAATCACTGAGTAGCCTTGAGTCATTTAATGTCTCTGAATATTTATAGAAAGCACTTTGATAATGACAGAGAAAGAAGGATATTATATACAGTTCCTGTATGTATAGCTACATTAATCTATAAGGATAATAATGCTGTACTGGTCCCAAAATTATTTGTGGATGAATAATTATTTAAATAAATTTAGTGATAAATAAGAAATACGGTACTACCTACATCCTACTCACATTATGGATATTAAAGAAGAGCACAGCAGTTGAAATACAAAAATATTCAGAAGAAGCATGGTACCCTAGAGCACGAGGGAACCCAACCCTCTGAATAGAAATCATCGACAAACTAAGTGGTGATAACATAATTATAATATTAGAGAAAGCCCTACAAATACGGCTGCTTATGGATGGATTCCGCACTTGTGGCAGGTACCTGTGACAGTAGTATTCAGAAAATATTTTCCTTGTTACATCTTTGCATTTGAGCCAGATCAGCAAACCATGCTTTGAAGACTCATAAATAGCAAATAGTGATGCGTGTTAGAAAGAATATAAAAGGAAAAAGCAACATCCTTCATCTTTGAACCGAACCCTTTCTTTCTACACAGGAGACCCATTAACAGGGCTTCTGCATAGCATCTTTCCACATGGGCACAATTTTGCACATCGTTGAGCCTGACTTAAAATACACCTTAGAAATCCAATTCTGGGCCATTTAAGTTAAGGTTGTGGAACATTCTACATCTGCACTAGACCAGTATCTGCCTGTTCAATGACTCTGTGATTTTCTAATCAAAGTTTTTTCTGTCCATTTTACAAAGTAAACCAGCAGTCAGAACCAAGCGCGCGTGCGCGCGCACACACACACACACACACACACACACACACGTGCACTCACAAATGCACAGAAGTATTTGGTAGAGCAATTCAATTCCATTAAACTACTAACCATTCAATCAATGCCAAAGTATTCCTACTCCCCCAAACCATTCAAAGCTTTTAAAATATATCTTCCTGGATATCTAAAAACTTGACTGTCTCAAAGAAATATGTGAAACCTAGAATCTTAACACTTAAAATTCTTAACAGTTGGAATTCCTCTGTTCTTTACAATGCATGTTTTATACTTAAAGTGTGCACCTGGTATTTTTGCTTCCTCAGTGCCCAAAGAGGCAGGCAAAATTGGAACTAAAGGGTTCAGACACTTGAGAGGAAACTATTTAAAACCACGTGCTCTTGGCAAAGTCTACTCACAGGAATAAGAGAAGCAAGGAGCATTTTATACACTCTTCTTACTGAGAGTTGTACTTTTATCTTTTGCACTTCTTCCTTTGAGGCTGTTGGAAAGAAACTTTCAAACATTCTCAGATAAAAGTTTTCATTATTGCATGGATAAGACCACCTGCTGGATATGCAGGGGCTTTAATCTAATCATGCTGAATGGGATTCTGCCTTTAAGGAACATGGTGTGCAGGTAAATGTTTAACAACTGAGGATGGGGAGGGGAAGGGAAGTTATGATGGACAGAGTGGGCCAATTTCTGTGGTGTAAATACTCCCACCCTAGCCTGTTCCAAGCTACCAACCTGACAACTGCCTATAGAGTTGGGAGATGTGCAAGACAAGCTCCTTAGGGCTAGTGGAAGCAGACTCCAGCACACCCTCACAGACAGGGTCACAGTGAGGAAGTGAGCATAGCAGAGGGCCTGCAGACCTAGGCCGCCTGATATCCCAGTGTATTGTGAGCCTGGCCGAGGCTAGCTCAGGCATCCATTTCAGAAAGAACTTAGTATAACACAATTCTATTCCCCACAGCAATTGGTAAATAAAACCATCTTTAGTATCACATCTCTGGGGATAAGACCGTTACTCAAAACACAATGATTTTAATTTAATTTCAGCAGAATTCAAATGTCTGTCCATTTGAATAGTACTAGCTATTCAATCAGGTTCACAGTCACTGCTGAGAGAGAAATTCTTCTCAAATCAACGGAAACTTTGGCCACGGGAAAGATGCAGAGGCACACCAAGAATCTGGCTTCCCAGAATCGGTCTCATGACATCTCTGGGCTCCAGGGTCAATTCTAAGCCCTGGCAGTGAGCTACTGGATGCTTCAAAAGATTTGTCTTCAGAGCCTGTGACTATGGTCTTTAAAGGCCACAGATCCAGGGTCACTTCTAAGCCCTGGCAGTGAGCTACTGGATGCTTCAAAAAATCTATCTTCAGAGCCTGTGACTACAATTTTTAAAGGCCACAGACCATGTGATGTATCAACATTTAGAAAAGTATTTTCACTGAACATACCACGAAGCTGGAAAAAACCTGAGGTTGCCAGTCTATCCCCTGGTCCATAAATAAACATATTCATAACTAGGTCTTCCAGAGTCTAAACTCTTAGGAAGTCTTCTACTAAGAAATGTTTTAAAAATTGTTCACATTTCTTTAAAGGGAATTAACCATGCTGACAATTTTGCCTGTTTAAAAAAACCTCATTTTTAGAACAGCTGTCTGTGTAAGTTTCATTTCACAGCTTACTCCAAACTCAGCCATATGAGATGATAGTGTGTGCTTATATTACCACGTTCTATGGACTTCAGACAACTTTATACTTAAAAAAAGAAATTTATGACTCTATAATGAGACTTTTTTTCCCCCTTCCATTCAAATAAAACATAAGGGAAGTAAACAGAGCTAGACATTTGGTACAGGTTTTGTAATAACAGATTACCAGCCTTCGCAGACACATCAATATTCATAAAAACAATGGAACAGAAGAGTACAAAGCACTATTCTTAAAGCAAAAAAAAATATTTCTCAACGACCTGGGGAAACAGATACGTAAACTTATTAAAGAGGGAGAAAAAAAACGCATATAGTAAGGAAGTAAAAAAACACATAGAAAAAAGTCAGTTTATTATCATGAAAACCCACATCAGAGTGTTCTATCACTTATGAGTTAAAGGGTGCTGCACCAGAGGACGCATTTGGAATAATTTAATCCAACACCTTATAAAATGCAAAATAAAAATTCTAGTTTTTCCAGCTTTATTATGGTATAGCTGATAAATAAAAATGGTATGCATGTAAGGTGTAAACAGTGATTTGTTATAGCCATATAATTACCGTCAAGCTAGTTGACACTTCAATCCCCCCCCCCATGCGAGCCACCTTTGAGAGTGTGATTACAGCAGTTATGCTCTGCTCCCGTGGCACCTTTCAAGCATACAATGTATTATTGTTAATTACAGTCCCCATGCTGTGCGGTAGGACCTTGACGTTAAACCTGGAAGTGGGTATACTTTGACCAACATCACCCTGGTCTCACAATTAGCTCAGAACAGAGTTAGGACTAGACTCAATGTTCTACTTATTCCTTTAAAAACTTATAGAACCACAGACATGTACCTGTTAGAAAACTTCTAAACACAAGACTGATTACATGGAAGAACCCAGCGGTGGAATTCAGCTGGTTTACACCAGTCCAGCAAAACTGATATCTAACTTTTTGTTGAGTTCAGTGAACTGGTTGTTAAAATGGCACTGTAATCAGGATTCTCTCTAAGGTGGGTGCCTGGCCAGCCGCCCAATATGGAAATCACAAATTTCCATTTCTCTTACTCTTGTTCATCTGCACAACAGCGTAATCTAAGTGTCCCTAATAATGTTCATTCTGTCCACAGGTGAAAAATATTGCAAGTGAGGATGCCAATTGAGAAGCAATATAGAAATATCTTAACAATTTTATTGCTTTTTTGTCAGATATTATTTACAATTTTTTCATTACTCTTTTGAAACTCTTTCTTATAATCTAGTTTTCTGTACCTCTTTTACAGTTCTTATTTAATATTAAATGCATGAAATACTAAACTACCTTTCAGTGTATCATTTTTTCCTACTTAAAATGGTCACTGGGGCAGAGAACAGGTTGTTAAACTATTTGAATCCCACCACTGGAAGAACCCCATTTCAGGTATATCCTGACCACAGGTGTGAGGAGGGCACGTGGGCTTGTCTGATTAAATCAACAGGGACCTTACATTTGATCTCTGTGCTCTTTTTCCTCAAAGTCAGGTCCTTGGATCAGCAGGTTTGAGATCTCTAGGGACCTTTTTAGCACTCTGGAAGCTCAGGTCCTGCCCCAGACTGCAGAATTAGCAGCTCAAGTAACCTCAGTACATTAATGTTTGAGAAGCCCTGAGACAACGAATGTGTTCTTTCAGAATGAAGGACAGTTTGCTGAATGACCAAATCTTTTCTTTATACCTTATATAATTTTTTAAAATTCTGTTTTTTAGAAATCCAGAGAACCAAAAAATAAATTACATTTAGTTAAATATATAAAGATATATTTTACGATGTTACATCAAACAGGGTTTTCATATATAAGAAGAAATAAAGACTTGTATATAAACATCATATAATTCAATAGCATAACTTAACTGCATGATGTTGTTATTATAGGTACTAAATTACATGTCTTTTGTTTGATTTCTTGTGTGTTTTTTTAAAATACATACTGAATTAAATATTTAATACATGTTTAAGCAGTGGGTAAAATACCTTTAAATCTGAATGAATAAATTATTTACGAAGAAACCACACTTGTGACAAACACTCCTCTGAAATCCCTCTAGAATTCTGGCCTCCCAAGATCTCCCAGCGATGCCTGCTATAACTCAAGCAGGCTTGCTAATGCTCTGTCTTCTACTTCCTGGGAAAAAATGCAGAAAAAAACTGAGTTTCTGCAATCATCCAAGAATTCCCAAAGCAGCTGGAGTTATAAAAAGAAAGGCATTTGCCCCATTTCCATGGGAGCTTCTTCACTTCTCCCACTTTCTTTATTAATAGTAACTGAGATTAAACCTTTCAACAACAAAGACAAAACTCTAGTGATCTGGTTCCTAACGTCTGTTTGGGGTCTGGGATGCTTCTCTTTCCCTAACTTCAGCTCAGTTCCTGTTATTGTGCTAGTCCAAAGTACCTTGTGTTAACTTCTCACCATACTCCCTCAACAATCATACTTTCTAAAATTGAGGTATTAAGAGCAAAAACGCTCTTCTTCCTCATAACCCCAAGCTTTCCATGAATGCCTTAAGGATGTCCTTGCTTTCCATATGCCAGGAGAGAAATATGGGTGCAAAGAGAGTAGGTATTTACTGTATAATCACATTTCCTGTTAGAGTATTCATGTTTGAATTCTCAACCATTAAATGCAGTCTGAAATTAAAATATAGTGGCTTTCAACAACCTTGCGAGAGATGCAGAGTCAACCATAAAATTGCAGAATAATGAAGAATGGAGAGTCATTTGACTTTTAAAAAGTTGTTAACCTATTTTTTTCAGAAAGAAAACTGGATAATTTTATATATATATTATATGTATAATATATAATTATATAATATATCACTATATATAGTTATATTTATATATTATATAATTATTTATATATAGTTACATATATATATATATTTCAATAAGTACAAATTATTATCAGTGTAACCACCACCTGTGAAAGAAAGAACTCAGCCTGCAGCCTATAAACCTCCTTTTGAGCCTTTCCCCCAATATAGTCCCAACCTTCTCCACCAGAAATAACCACTGTCTTTTTTTAATGGTTTTTTTTCATTTCCTTAGTGTATTACCCCTACAGAATGTACCTGTAAACAAGAGCGTAGGTTTTCTTTTTGTCTACCTTTCCGCGTAACATAAAATACAAAAATTCTGGATGCATCCTTTTGTCTCATTTTGATTACCAAACATTTTTTTTTTAATTTAGCCAAGTTGTTGCATATAGCTAAGGTTCATTTATTTTCATTGCCAGATAGTAATTTCTTGTATGACTACACCACAATTTATTTATACCTATTACTTCTGATGGATATTTGGATTATTTCCATGTATTGGCTGGAATGAAGTAGAACGAATTGCTGCTTTTGAAATTCTTGAACATGTTTTTGGAGCACAAATGCAAATCACTCTCTAGAGTAATTACCCAGGAGAGGAACTGCTAGGTCTTCAGAGATCACATCTCCAAATAGACAAGAATGCAAAATGGTTTCTCAAAATGGTTATAGCATTTACTTCCAACTGCATGAACGTCACGCATACTTTTTGATACATAAAACTATTCAACTTTTCAATTTTTGTTAATTGTTGATATGTGATTATATCTTATTGAACATTTTTCTGACTACTACGAATGAGGCTGTCTCAAATATGTACCAGTCACTTGAATTTTCTTTTTGGTAGAAATGGGTGGTTTAAGTAGTTCATCCTTCTTTTCTATAGTTATTTGTCTTATTTTTGTTGATTTCTAACTGTGCTTTATACCTTTTATATACTGAATGTATTTCAGTCCTTTATAATTTATATGTGTTGCAAATGTCTTCCCCTACTTTACTCCTTGTCTTTTAACTTTCAAAAAATTTAATTTATTGAGGTGACACCGGTTAACATCACTGTACAGGTTCCAGGTGCCCAATTCTACAGCACTTCTCTGTACACTGTACTGTGTGTGCACTCCCCTAAGTCAAGTCTCCATCCATCACCACCTAGCCCCCAGATCCACCTCCACCTGCCCCACCTCACCCAGGCAGTCACTACACTGTTGTCCGTGTCCATGAGATTTTTTCTCTTTTTTATTTTTGTCCTTTTTTGCTAAATCCCTCTCCTGTCCTCACCCAGCCCCCTACACACTCACCCACCCTATGGCTGGCAGCCTCTTTCTATGAATTTGTCTCTGTTTTGCTTGTTATCATTTTGTCCATTAGATTCCATATATGAGTGAAATCATATGGCACTTGTCTTTCTCTGACTGGCTTATTGCACTTAGCACAATGCTCTCCAGGTCCATCCATGCTGTCACAAAAGGGAAGATTTCCTTCTTTTTTATGGTGCAAAGTCTTCCCTTGTGCTAATGTGCCACAGCTCTCTTCACGCTTTTTATAGTGTCTTTTTCACCTGACTGTCTTAAACATCCAAATCTGAAAGCATACGACAGTATGAGAAAAAAGAACTATACAACTTACACCATTAAAAAACCGTATCTCAAGAATGTATCCAATATCATTATCTCCAATTTTGCATTCTGGAAGTGATCTCTCAGCACTTAAATTCCTACTTTCAACTGTATCATCTTAAAATTGCCTACGTGTTACTTTGCAAATGCTTCTAAGACTTCCCATATGTGTCTGAAACTTTCCCTTCCATGGAACCCTAATACTTAGATACTGACCTATATCTAACAAATGCTCCAATAAAAATATACAGTTGATTGAGTGCCACATGAGAGACTAGCCATCCAAATGTCCTAGTAGTTTAGAATTAAAGGGAACTTTGTAAGAAAATAACATTCTGCATGTCAAAGTCTGCTCATTTGCCTTGACATAGGCCCAACTAATGAGTGAGTTGTCTTTTTTCCCTGCCTTTCATATTCAACAAAGTAAGGCTCTCACAGCCTAAAACCTCATAAATATTAAATATTTGTTATTAATCTATTTTGATTATCACAAGCCATAAAAAATTGCATTTAAAATATTCTAATTTCCACACATTGAAATTTGTGCCAAATATGCAAATCCTATTTCTTCCTCCAGATCCTACACTCCACCCCTTTTTACTTTGACTTCTGCCCCAAGGATCTCTGTGTACCACATCGAGGGGCTTCCTTGTCCTCTGGCTTTCAATTGGGTTCTGACGGTGGGGGTCCTGGCAGCGATTTGGAGGGACCCAAAGGAGAGAGAGAGGTAGGGATAAGCACGCCCTTGATTCCCTTCTTGCCAGCTAGCTTCTAGTCAGCCATGCCCTTCACCAAACTTCTCTCCTCTATTCAAGCCTCTCTGTTTTCTGGAAATGGTTCCACCTCCTCTCTTTTTGGCCAAGGAGCGATAACAGCTCCATCATTATTAAAGCAGGTTATCGCGTTACCTTGTGGTTCTACTTTGCAAATAGTCTCTTTGTAAATAAACCCTACTGGAATTATCCTAATTTGCAGGTGCCATCTGTTTCCTATTGGGACTGTGACTGATACAGGTTTAATAGCCATGTGTGTGAGCAAAAAGGGAAGCAAAACAAAGCATTCAGCTAGATTACCATAAGAGCTGCCTTCCTGGGCTCACGCACAGTGGACAGAGGCACAAGTCCTCTTTTCTATGGTTCTAACGGAATAATTAGGGAGCACAAAAATGATGTTGGGCCTTGGGAGTATAATAAATAATGAGGAACTAAATTATTCTTCCCCTTGGAAGGATGGGTTCTTTATACCAGGACTAAATTGCAGACTCTAATCATTGCCTGCCAGCTGTTTACCTCTTGGGAGCAGATGCAAAGCATGTTCCTCACATAACAATACTTGGCCCCCTCTTCTTTACCTTAGCCATGCTCACTGCCACATTTTGAAACTGAAAGGGGACATTATTTAGTACCAGAAAGTGAATTATGTTTTCAGTGACCCCATGAATCCTGGCTCTGAATGTCATTCAGTGGTTGTTTGTATTTTTCTTACCGAGTTTTTTTCCTCTTTCCCTAAAATAAAAAAGGAAATTCAGTTGCTGCTTATTTATCTATTCCACATTTGTACGGCTTCCTTCTTTTCTCATGCTTTGATGCAGTTTTAAATGACAAAAGTTTCTCCTCTTATTTGTAGTTCATGCAAAACTCAGAACAGCAATGATTACAGTGGGGGGGGGACAGATTATAATTAATTATATGAATAAAAAAGTTCAGAATGCTAGAAAGAAATGTTTTTATTCCTCAGCTACAAGATTGTCTTCTTAAGAACAAGCCTTATGACTTCTGTACCGCAGAAATGAAAAGTCCTTTCAAACTATCATTATATTTAATACCACAAAAAGCACAAACAGAGAGATTTCATTAATTGAAATTACTAAGTGGAAATACATCAGGTGCATCTGATAAAGGACATGCTGTGTGTGAGGGGCCTAACCCCACCCCCCACCTGTTCACCCACAGGAGAAGCAGCTTCATTTCCATAAGAGACAGACAGGAAGGCTTACTTTCAGAACTGTTGCTCTGCAACTTTCTAGGTGTTGTGTCAGGTATCCCAGAACCAGAGGGTATGAGAGGTATCCCCTGTCTCCCCTCTGAGTAAGGATTCCCCCCTTCCTTACAAACATGACCCCACGCAGGGTCTTTCTCTTGCCTCTGCCAGTTGGAATGCTTCCTCTCTGTTAGCAATCAATGATAGGGCTAAATGGGAAGTGAGCTGAACGCCCCTAACGCAGGCATGAACTTATGGAGGAGCTCTTTCTAATAGGTCTTGGAGTACCACCTGGAGAAAAAGAGAACTGCAGATCTTTCGCTCTTCTTCTCGAGAACTGAAAAAGAAAACAGCTAAAACTTCCCAGCTAAAACACTGAACTCCAGGAACACCGAGGGCAGTTCATAGTGCACGTGCCCTTATTTTACTAGAGATTCTGACAATTTAATTAAGTGAGACTTTTTAAACAGAAAGGTATTACACAGGTTCACTGTGCTTAGCAGGGAATGTATAAATATACTAATTTGATTGGAAAAGGCACTCTCCTCTGTCCCTTGACCCTACTCATTACTTCATTGAAAGCAACAGTGAGTCTTTGGCAATGCTATTTGGTGTCTAATTCAATGCTACTCTTGTGTTTCTAAACAAATGAGATAAAACATATATGTATTTTTTAGGAATAAATTAGGATGAAGAAAGTCCCCAAGGACCTGAGGAAACACTTCATCAAAGAAGACCATACAGATGGCCAATAGACATATAGAAAGATGCTCAATGACACTAATCATCAGAGAATTGCAAATTTAAACCACAACAAGATATCACCTCACACTTGTCAGAATTGCTATTGTCAATACATCAACAAGTGCTGGCGAGGCTGTGGAGAAAAGGGAAACCTTGTGCATTGTTGGTCAGAATGCAAATTGGTGCAGCCACTGTAGAAATTAGTATGAAGTTTCCTCCACAAAATTAAAATGGAACTGCCTTTTGACCCAGCTATCCCACTTTTAGGAATATACCCTAAGAATCCCAAAACACTGATTCAAAAGAAGATATGAGCCCCATGTTTACTGCAGAATTGTTGACAATAGCCAAGATCTGGAAACAGCCCAAGTGTCATCAGTGGATAAGTGAATAAAAAAGCTGTGGTATATTTACACAAAGGAATACTGCACAGCTGTGAAAAAGAAGGAAGGCTTACTTTTTTCCAACAGCATGGATAGACCTGGAGATCATTATGCTAAATGAAATAAGGCAGGAAGAGGAAGATAAATATATGATCTCACTTATATGTGGAATATAATGAACAAAATAAACTGAGGAACAAAATGGAAACAGACAGGGTCACAAGGAACAGATGGACATCTATCAAAAGGAAGGGGAAGAGGGCACAGGATCAAAGAAGGTGAAGGGATTAGCCGAATTATATCTACATAACACATAGATACAGATAACAGGGTAGCAAGTCCTAGAGGAAAAGAGGGGATAGAAATAGGAGGAAGGTGGGAAAAGGGGGTGAAATGGGAATGAAAAGAGACTTTGCATGGAGCAGGGCTTTGGGGGCACACTGGGGGGGGGGTGAGGGTGTTATATTGAGTGGAACACTTAAAACAATGTCAACATAATAAATTAAAAAGAAATAAACAAACAAAAAGGACCTTGATTGCAGACCTTAGGCACTCAGCTAAATGTAAATCTCAACCCAGAGAATTACATATTGTTTCAAGGCACTCAAGTTGTGACAATTCATTACACACTTCTCTAATCCTCAGCTTCCTTTTTTTATGACAGGAAGAGAGAGAGAGAGAGAGAGAGAGAGGGACAGATAGGGACGGACAGACAGGAAGGGAGAGAGAGATGAGAAGCATCAATTCTTCATTGTGGCACCTTAGTTGTTCATTGACTGCTTTCTCATATGTGCCTTGACCAAAGGGTTATAGCAGAGTAAGTGACCCCTTGCTCAAGCCAGCGACCTTGGGATCAAGGTGGTCAGCCTTTCTCAACCCAAATAAGCCTGCACTGTAGCTGGTGACCTCAGGGTTTTGAACCTGGGTCCTCCGCTTCCCAGTCTGACACTCTATCCACTGCGCTTCCTTGCATGTAAGATAGAAATGACACAACCTCCAAGAGTGGTTGCGAGCTGTAAATGCAATACAGTTTTCAACACACACATCCCAGGGCCTTGGTCACAGAGGGCTCTCAAAAATTAGTAGTAACCTAATTCCTACTTGTATACTTGAAAGTGAAATCTCAGAAGGGTGAATATAAGATAGGCCTTAGAAAAAGATGAGATCTAATGTTAATAGTGACGATGCAATCAAATAGAGTAATGATCAACAAACAACTTGACAAATTTAATTTTATTACATCTGATTCTGGGAACAGATTTGAGAAGTGGAAAACAATGGTTTTGGGTGCTCTCCCCTTACCCTTTAAAGCCCCCCCCCACTTCTTTGCACACTATCTTAGCTCTTAGGCACTCAATTTCTCTTAGTAGGGGGTGATACGTTGAGGATCAGGAAATATATTTTAAGGTAGCAAATCTTATAATTGCTTATACTGCACCAGAAATACAAAAACCTTTTCTGCCAGAATGTAAGAACTGTTGTGTATTTGCCCATGTTCAATTAAAATTACAGGAAAATGTTTATAAGACTATGAACACTTTCATAATATATAACAATGTGAAAATAGAATTCATACATTTTGTACAGAGAAATTGTACTGAAAATAAAATCATGTTACTTAATAGCAGTCTGAACTATTTTGCTTACTGCCTGGATCTCAGAAACTGAGCTTTATTTATTATTCATTTTAATTACCAATAAAAAGCAAGTACCAATACTGAATGGGTTATTACTTATGTGGATGCTTTTAAAGCTAGAATAGTTAGTGGCCTCATTCCAAAGCTTCTATAAACAATTTGTGTAAGTGAATGCTATCATTAAAAAAATGGATAGAAAACCTATTCTTAGTGGAGAAATGCAATGCAAAGAATAACTAGTACTTTAACATAGTGTCCAATACAAATCAATGTCATTAACCTAAAAGGGTAACATTTCCTTCATCTCAGTTTTATCATAAAAAAGAAATCATCAGTAAGGAGATGAAAGATTTCATTTCTATTCTGTCATTTTAACCATCTCATTATAAGAAATTTGAATATTAACAGAGTAGTAGCTGGCATAAGACAATTTTTGGTCTCAATTTATTCCTATAAAGCAAATGGGATGCTGCCAATATAACCACTCAAACAGAAACCACTGAAATAGATAACCTAATTGGTCAATTAACCAGGCATTTCAAGAACTGAGTAGACAGCACAGCCCATTCTAAAGGGTGTAGTTCATATTTTGTAGTGGCAAAGATATTAATATTCTGGGGATGAAGGGATAGATATAGGATATTTATTCAATGGATATAAGAGTATCCTTTGCGAGTGACGTCAGAGTAATGGTGGTGTAAGAGATACTCCTGATATCTCTCCTTGAAATTTCAGCAAACTTAACAACTATAACACAGCAAAGGAACCCCAGCTGGGCTCGCAGGCATGCTTGAAAGACCCACACACCAAATGGACTAAAGGCGGAATGGGGTGAAAAGGGAGGTGGAAGATAAAATGCATTCATACTGGGTTTTGGAGAGGAGAGAAGACAAACCTGGAGTGACTGGGTTTTTCTTTCTCTGCTGAAGTATGGGGAGGAGGGAACTTGGGCTCTCTGGATTTTTTCTGAGGGGTACTGAGAGGGAAACTCCAAGTAACTGGGTCTTCTGCTGGGAGGAGTGGTGAGATAGAGGGGCAGAGGGGGAGATAAACCAAAGTGGCCAGAGCGTGGGTCACAGCCAGTGTTCCCATGGTCTGCCAAGAGCCCACACTGGCAGAGACAGAGAGAGCTAAAGATCTGGGCCCTCAGGCGCCCAGATCCCACCTCCCTTACTTTGTGGTAGACAAACCCCACAGAAAGCATTTCCTCTACAAAACAGAGATGCTCCATGTCCAGTCTCCAGGTCTGTTCAGACGTGGGAAGAAGCAACTAGAGATCACCATTGCTAGAGCTGTAAAGCTTAAAAGCTGAAGCCATAAAGCCTTCACAAAACACCCCACCCACCAATGTGACTGCAACCCCGCCTACATCATTGCAGCAGTAGAGATCCTAGACACTTGATAGAGATAAGAGTTGTAATACAGTGACATATATTAGAAGAAATATCCCAAAAGTGTAATTTTTTTCATTTTTTTCCTTTTTTTAGTTTTTTTCCTCTTAGTCCTTTTTTTCTTTTTCTCTTTTGAGTTTTACCTTCTTTAAATATTATATTTTTATTCTTATTTTCTGTGGTCTTTTGTTTTTGATTATTTTATTTGCTTTTGATATTTTCTGGGGCTTTTCTTCTTGTCATAATTTTCAAATATTTTATATTTTTGTTGTATTTTTTAAATTTTTCTATGTTATATTTTGTTAGGGTTCTTAACACTATCATTCTCAATGCCATCAAGAAAGAAGAAATTGAATACCATGTCTTCACAAGACAAAGATGTAGCTCATAAAGGAAATGAAAGCTCCAGGAAAAAAAAATCCCAATCATATGGAAACCTTGGAGTTAAATAATATAGAATTCAAAATTGAAGTTCTGAAAATACTCAACAAGATGCAAGAAGACACTAATAGGCAACGTTATGAGCTCAAAAACAAACTAATGAACAAAACTAATACCTTACCAAGGAGATTGAAACCTTAAAAACAGATGAAGAATTCAATACATGAATTGAAGACTGAGATAACAAGTTTAGCTAATAGAACAAGCCAGATAGAGGAAAGAATCAGTTGCATCAAAGACAGGCAACTAGAGTGCTACAGAAAGAAGAGGAGACTCATGAATTAAAAAAAACTGAGAGAGCTCTACAAGAATTGTCTGACTTCATCAGAAAGAGCAATATAAGAATAATGGCTATATCAGAAAAAGAAGAGAGGAAGAAGGGAATGGAGAGTTTATTCAAACAAATAATTGATGAGAATTTCCCAAACCTATGGAAAGAGTTAGAACCTCGAATCCAAGAAGCAAACAGAATACCGAGTTACCACAACCCAAACAGACCTACTCCAAGGCACACTGTAATAACATTTTCTAAACCAATAAAAAAGAAAGAATCCTCGGGGCTAGGAAAAAGAAGAACATAACATATAAAGGAAAGCCCACTAGGTTATCATCAGACTTCTTAGCAGGAACTCTACAGGCCAGAAGAGAGTGGACCCAAATATTCAAAATACTGAACAAAAGAAACCACCAGTCAAAAATACTATACCCATCAAAGTTATCCTTCAAATATGATGGAGAAATAAAACTTTTACAGACATATAAAAGCTGAGGGAACTTATCACAAGAAAACCACCACTATAGGAAATATTCAAAGGGGTTATTTGATCATATACAAAGAAGAAAACAAATCAAAACCAAAAGTAAAAACTCCAACAAAGTCACAATAAAAACAAGGATAATTTGTCACATAAATAACATAAAAGGGAGGAGGATAAAGATCTGCAATAACAAAGTAGGATGGAGTGCAGAGGCACTCATAAGACAAACTACTCTTGTACATATGAATGCTTTCTTCTTAATAACCTAATGGTAACCACCCACAAAAAAGCCACCACTGAAACACACAGCCTAAAAATAAAAAACAAGAAGGAGGAGAAAGAAGTTTGGAATACCACCAAACACAACTAACAGAAACAAAAAGAATAATAATAAGAAGAACCAAACAAGACACAGAGCTATTTGAAAACAAAACAAAAAAATAGCTACAGAAAATCCTCAAGTGTCAATAATTACCCAAAATGTAAATGGACTAAACTTTCCAATAAAGAGTCACAGAGTAGCATTTTGGATCAAAAAGCGAAACCTAACCATATGCTACCTTCAAGAACACATCTAAGCTGCAAGGACAAAAGTAGATGCAGAATGAAAGGTTGGAAAACAATTCTCCAAGCAAATAATATCCAAAGAAAAGCAGGTGTAGTCATCCTCATATCTGACAATGCTGACTTTAAGACAACAAAGATAACCAGAGACAAGGACAGACATTTCATTACGATAAAGGGAACATTGTATCAAGAAGACACAACACTTCTTAATATATATGCACCAAACCAGGGAGCACCAAAATATATAAGACATCTATTAACTGATCTAAATATAGAAGTAGACAAAAACACAATCATACTTAAATTTTCAACATACTATGGACAGCTTTAGATAGACCATCCAAACAGAAAATCAATAAATATTGGCCTTAAATGACACTCTGGACCAAATGGACATAATAAACATTTATAGGACATTTTATCCCAAAACATCAGATTATACATTCTTCTCTAGTGTGCATAGAATATTCTCAAAGATAGACCGTATGTTGGACCACAAAACTAACATCCACAAATTTGAGAAGATTGAAATTATACCAAGTATATTTTCTGATCATAAGCCTTTGAAATTAGAATTCAACTATAAAAAGGAAGTAAATAATTCTACAAAAGTATAGAAATTAAACAACATACTTCTTAAAAATAGCTGGTTCAAAGAAGAAATAAAAGCAGAGATCAAAAGATATATATAGACAAATGAAAATAACAACACGACATATCAAAATTTCTGGGATGCAGTGAAAGCATTAATAAGAAAGAAATTTATATCATTACAGGTTTATATCAAGAAGCAAGAGGGATCCCAAGTAAACAACCTAACATCACACTTTAAGGAACTAGAAAAAGAAGAACAAAGGCAAACCAAAGTCAGTAAAAGAAAGGAAATGGTAAAAATTAGAGCAGAATTAAGTGAAATAGAAAACAAAAACACCTAGAGAAGAAATGAGTACAACAAAGAGCTGGTTCTTTAAAAAGATCAATAAAATCTACAAATCACTCACTAGACTCACTAAAGAAAAAAGAGGAAGGACTCATATAAACAAAAGCCTAAATGAAAGAGGAGAAATTACCACTGACATAATAGATATACAAAGGATCATAATAGAATATTATGTCACCAAATTCAACAATCTGAAATAAATGGATAAATTCCTAGAACTCTACAATCTTCCTAGACCAAGTCACAAAGAAGTGGAAAACTTAAATTAGACATATAAGCAGAGAGGCAACAGAAACAACTATCAAAAACTCTCCTTAAAAACAAAAGTCCAGGACCAGATAGCTACACTGGTGAATTCTACCAAACATCCAAAGATGATTTGGTACCTATTCTTCTCAAAATCTTCTAAAAAATAAAAGAAACAGCAATACTCCCCAACGCATTTTATGAGGCCAACATAACCCTAATACCAAAACCTAGCAAAGATAACACAGAAAAAGAAAACTACAGACTAATATCTCTAGTGAATACAGATGCAAAACTCCTAAACAAAATACTAGCAAATTGAATACAACAACACACTAAAAAAATAATATACCATAAACAAGTAAAATTCATTCCAGAATCACAAGGATGGTTCAATATACAGAAATTGATCAACATAATACACCACCTCAGCAAAACAAAAGAAAAACCATATGATCCTATCAATAGATGCAGAAAAGGCGTTTGATATGATACATTCCTTTATATTTAAGACGCAATAAAATTGAAATAGAAGAAAAATATGTCAACGTAGTAAAGGCCATATACAACAAACAATCAGCTAATGTACTAAATGGTAAAATAAATGAAGGCTTTTTTCCTCTAAAATCAGGAACAAGACAAGGCTGCCTACTCTCTTCACTCTTATTCAACATACTTCTGGAAATTTTTGCCAGAGCGATCAGGGAAGAGAAAGAAATAATAGGCATCCATATCAGGAAAGAAGTAAAGGTATCACTTTTTGCAGATGACATGATGCTGTATATAGAAAATAACAAAGACTACCAAAAAACTACAGTGGTACCTTGAGATACGAACATACCAACATAAGAGTGTTTTAAGATACAAGCTGCGACTCGGTCCGTATTTTTGTTTGAGATCCAAGTGAAATTCTGAGATACGAGTCATGATTCGGGAAGCTGCCGCTAGTTGGTTTGTTGGTGCACGGGTCCAGTATCGGCAGTTTCATATATGAGTTGACTGACTTATGAGCTCGGTTACAGAAAGAAATAAATTCATATCTCAAGGTACCACTGTATTAGAAACAATAAACCAATACAGTAAAGTCACAGGATACAAAATCAATATACAAAAGTCTACTGCTTTCCTATACGCCAACAAGGAAACATCAGAAAATTTAACTACAAAAATACCTAGAAATAAACTTAACAAAGGATGTAAAGAACCTATATACTGAAAGCAACAAAACATTGAAAGAAACTGAAAAGACACAATGAAATGGAAAAATATTCCATGTTTGAAGAATTGGTATAGTTAAAATGGCCATAATTATCCAAAGTAATATACAAATTTAATGCAATCTCCATCAATATCCCAATGTCATTTTTTAAAGAAGTAGAACAAATAATTACAGGTTTGTATGGACCATAAAACACCCTGAGTAGCCAAAGCAATCCTGAGGAAAAAGAATGAAGCCGGACTTATCAAACTACCTTCAAATTATACTACAGAGCCATGATAATCAAAACAGTATGATATTTGCAGAAAACCAGACATACAGACCAATGGATCAAAATAGAGAGACCAGAAATGAAACCACATATATATGGACAAATTATCTTCAATAAAGGAGTCAAAAGTACACAATGGAGAAAAAAAAGCCTTTTCAATAAATGGTGCTAGGAAAATTGGAAAGCCACATGCAAAAAAATAAAACTTCACTACAGTTTGTCCCTTTTCATAAAATTAATTAAAAATAGATCAAAGACCTATATGTAAGATCTGAAACAATAAATTACTTAGAAGAAAACATAGATACTAATCTTGGCCGTAGAGAACAATTTATAAATTTACTCCAAAAACAAGGAAAGTAAAGGCAAAAATAAATGAATGGAACTATATCAAACTAAAAACTTCTGCACAGCAAAAGAAACTGACAACAATAAAGAGAGAGCCAACTAAATGAGAGACGATATTTGCAAACAACAGCTCCATTAAGGGGTTAATACCCAAAATATACAAAGAACTCACAAAGCTCAGCAACAAACAAGCAAACAATCCAATTAAAAAATAGGAGAGGACATGACAGACACTTCTCCCAAGAGGACATACAAATGGCCAACGGATATATGAAAAGATGTTCATCTTCACTAGTTATTCAAGAAATGCAAATAAAAACTACAATGAGATACCACCTCACACCTGTTAGATTGGCTATTATCAACAAGACAGGTAATAACAAGTGTTGGAGAGGCTGTGGAGAAAAAGGAGCCTTCATTCACTGTTGGTGGAAATGTAAAGTAATACTACCATTAGGGAAGAAAGTATGTTGGTTCCTCAAAAATTAAGAATAGAACTACCATATGACCCAGCAATCCCTCTACTGGGTATCTACCCCCAAAACTTGAAAACACTGGTACGTAAAGACACATGCAGCCCAATGTTCATCGCAGCATTATTCACAGTGGCCAAGACATGGAAACAACCAAAGTGTCCCTCAATAGGGGACTGGATAAAGAAGATGTGGTACATATATACAATGGAATACTACTCAGCCATAAGAAATGATGACATAGTGACATTTACGACAACATGGATGGACCTTAAAAACATTATATTGAGTGAAATAAGTAAATCAGAAAAAGCTAAGAACTGTATAATTTCACACATAGATGGTACATAAAACTGAGACCCATGGACATAAATAAGTTGCAGTGGTTACCAAGGGGAAGGGGATGTGGGGGAGGGGATAAGAAGGGAGTGGGGGGAAGATGTAAAGAGGGACAAATATAAGGTGATAAAAAATGGTTTGACTTTGGGTGATGGGTTCACAACATAATCAACAGTTCAAATGCTATAGAAATTTTTAACCTGAAATCTATGTCCTCTTATTGATCAATGTAATTGTGTTAAAGTTAATTTTCCAGATAAAATTTTAAAAAGAAAAAATATCTTTTGCTTCTGAGCTCACATAAATCCCTATACCTGTGAAGGCTTTAAAAATACCTGCAAACTAATAATAAATCAAACTAATATAAACTTGTCTTTCACTAACCTGGGAAATTGGAATTTTGCCTTTTTTTTTTTTTTTGAAGATGAATTTCATAAATAGAGTTTCTAGCTGATTGGACAGAAAAATGACCAACAGCGCCAGAGTACTCAAATACCTTTCATACTCACTTTTATTTAACCTATATTCTGATTTACTTCCGCAACTAGAATTCTAAGTTCAAATAGTTTGTTACTGGTGTTAGCTCATATCATTGATTAACTGTAAATCTGGTGAAAGCACCTTATCTATTTTACCCTCTGTTTGTCTCTAGTAAAAGATAGAAACCACCCTTTATTCTTTTCCCTTCTTTAGGGGCTCAGAAGCAATAATATGTGTGAGAACACATTGAGAACAGCAAGGCACTATACACATTTAACATAAAATTACTATAAACATTAATATTACATTTCTGGCTCATACTACTACTAAGTAATAAGCTGCAATTTAATAACATTTATTAACAATGAGATTTACTGTGCTTTGAAGATGTCACTATCTTGCTGTTTTTAAAATTGAGTGTGCTTTGGTTATCTTTCTAATAATCACTATAAATTAGTTTGAATGCATTCACATTTTCTATAATAGTCCCCTACCCTCCTGTGAAGGATAGCATACATTTAAAGAGAAGTAAACACAGAAATAAGAAAAAAAAAACTCTTTGCAGATGCAAAAGAGAGCATTAGTCTCCCTGACAGTAAGATAATCTAGCCAGATCCAGTATGTAGAACAGGAGACCTAAGGGGGTGGGTAAAAACTACTTATACTTATAAAATTTTACACAATGTATATTTGTATACAAAGTGCTGTACAGGCCCTTTATTCGTATTACAAGGTTTAGCAATCCAAAGGATAACCCCATAGTGGGAAAGAGGATGGTGCAAATTTTCCCATGTCTATCATGCTTGTGGCCAAGTAGCTCAGCACAACCTCAGAGTTCACAATAATATAGCTTCTATGAGGCATAAATTTATAAGACTGGAAAAAGATATTAGTTAGATCAAGAAAATCAACTCTTTTTCCATCAACATACTCATCAATCACACAAGGAATAAAATATTTGACAAGATGATAACCACATCACTTAAGATATTGATAGTTTTTCTTTAAAACATAAAGATGTAAAATAATCCTTAATTTCCACATTTCTTTTTTTTCCATTTCATGTCATTCAGTTAGCACACACATTATTTTCTCTAGGTGGAGTAATTCACAATAAAACATTGTTCTCTTGGTGTCTATCATCTCACTTGATTTGTATAAAGTGCTTTACAAGCTCTCCTTAAATTATTCTAAGCTAACTTTGCTTGGTGCTGCTTATTTCTATGCGTATTAAATTCACAACTTAATAACATTGAAGTGCACCTAAATCACTTATATTTGAGAAAATATGCACAATAACAAATTCTTTATGGAGGTATCTGTGCATTGCAAAGTCATAATATTATTCTTTAGAAGAAAAAGAGACATTACACAGCCACAGACATACTTATAACTAATTAGATTCTATTACAGGACACACTAAAGGTGACAAATTTGTTGAAAAATAAGGCATTTCTTGGTGAGAAGGATCTGTATTCACTATCATATAACTATTTCCTAATTTTAAAAAATGCCAGTGTGTGTAGGGGGGGGGCGGATAACTGTTGGAAAATCAAACATTTAAAGATACAAAACGTGGTCCTGGCCAGTTGGCTCAGTGGTAAAGTGTTGGCCTGGTGTGTGGATGTCTTGGGCTCTATTCTTGGTCAGAGCGTACAGGAGAAGTGACCACCTGCTTCTCCAACCATTGCCCCATTGCCTCCCCCTTCTCTCTCTCTCTATCTTCTCCTCTCACAGCCATGGCTCCGTTGGAGCAAGTTGGCTCAGGACACTGAGGATGGCTCCATGGCCTTGCCTCAGGCACTAAAATAGCTCAGTTGCTGAGCAATGGGCAGAACATTGCCCCATGAAGTCTTGCCAGGTGGATCCTGGTAAGGGCACATGTGGGAGTCAGTCTTTCTGCTTCCCAGTTTCTCACTTAAGAAAAAAAACAAACAGATAAAAATAAAAATACAAGAAGTGTGTGTGTGTGTGTGTGTGTGTGTGTGTGTGTGTGTGTGTGTATATATATATATATATATATATATATATATATATATCATACATTCATTCTCAAATGTATGACAAGAGGCAAGTTTGGATAAAGGGATATGGTTACATCATTCAATGCACATGGCCTTTCGGACTAGAAATACTATACATGCATACAAACATACACAAGGTGGGGCACCCCAACATGAATCACAACCACATTAATCAGAAAGTGTAACATCTGAACACAGGTAGGTAATTCATTTAATTCAAGTCAAACTTAAATAGCCCAGTTGCAATAAATTCCAGCAGTCTCCATGAAAAAAGAACAGAGTCTCAAGAATTCATATTTGCTTTACTTTAGCAAAGATCAAAAGAACTGGAATAATAAAAGAAAATGAAGGACTTATGCTTACATAGTAGATTTAGGGCTTAGAATTGTCCATTTTCTCCACAACAGCTAATACTTCACCTCCCACAGTGTATACCTAGCCTAGTGAGTGAACTTCTGGGTAAATAGCTTCTAGATCTTTCTTGGGAAAACTGTTTCTCATCTCAGCTGTCCACCTAGATTTGCTGATGTAAGCATACAGGAGCACATCACTTACGTCACTTATACAGAGCCTGAACAATAGGAAGTGGAACTGTAGAAGGAAACAAACAGCAGTACGACTAGCTCTAATTTATTGACATCATTATCATCATCTTGTATGGTACTGAGCTGAGCACTTAATTTAAATAGACATGATCTCTGCAGCTCTGAATTTATGAACTAAAACATAAATAACACACTCTTGTTCCTTTCCAAGAGAAGAACAGAGATCCGCCCCGTGGGCTTCCTAATCAAATCCAAATTAGAACACTGGAGTAAACTGCTTGTCAGGTTTCTTACATTTCACTCTTGTCCTTTTTGACTCCTGCCCTCTGTCATTCCATAATAGAGAGAGAAATTTGGGAACCAGAAGGCTTACAGAAGAAATTTAAAAAAAAAAAAGACAAATAACCTCAAACAGTAAATAACATGGACAATAGAAGCCAAAATGAGACAAAAAAAAAAAAAAGTGACAAATTGCTGATGTGGAAAAGATTCAAGTTTCTCTCATTATCCAAACTGGCACCCAGATAAACAAAGGTGGGAAGAGAGATGAGTTGGATGAACAAAATAATCAAACACTGTAAATTTAGGCCAAGAACAGATGAGGAATAAAAAATATTTTAAAAAAAAGAAGAAGAAGAAGAAAAGAAAGAAAAAGAGAGGTCTTGGAAGCTGGTAAGCAAAATAAATTTTCCTAAATGGAATTATGGCTCTAGCAACTCAGCAAAAATGACCAAACTAAAACAAATACTAAGTAATGTAAACCTATACTATCTAAATAACTGAACTATTCAGTTTAACTTGGACTCCCTTAACACTTTCACATAAAGTGGCATAAAAGTGCTGGGTAATGACAAAGACGAGGAAGCTCCCCAAGCGGAGCCCCCCATTTGAAGTGACATAAAAGGTAGGGCCTGGTAGTGCCTGACATCGTGTCACTGACCAGGTTTAGTTTCAGGACTGACCCTGATATAACAGGTAAAGATACCAGGTTTAATTAAATTACACAAGTTCCTCTAATTTTGCACTTCACTTTGTGTTACCATAGCCCAGTCGTCCCTTATGAGAACATTGAGGCAAACTTTCTGCAAACCAGTGTGTGGTCTTGAAATTCCTAGATAAGCAACCATGTTTTTAAATGTGAGGAAAAGATAAGAGTCATTATATTTAATTTTATCATATTTAATGTGATTCTCTCATATGGCAAATTATTTATTTATTTATAGATTGATTTATTTTCTTAAGCGAGAAGGAAGGAGGCAGAGAGACAGACTTCTGCATGAACTCTGACTGGGATCCACCCCACAAGCCCAGTAGGGGGCGATACTTTGCCCATCTGGGGCAGTTGCTCCAGTGCTTGGCAACCTAGCTATTTTAGCCCCTAAGGCAAGGTCATGGAGCCATCCTCAGTGCCCAGGGCCAACTTGCTCCAACTGAGCCATGGCTGTGGGAAGGGAAGGGACAGATAGAGAGAAAAGAGAGGGGGAGGAGTGGAGAAGCAGATGGTCACTTCTTCTGTGTGCCCTGACCATGCATTAAACCAGGACGTCCATACGCGGGGCTGATGCTCTACTACTGAGCCAACTGGCCGGGGTCAATAATTTATTTTTCAAATTAACCAAATGAGCGCTTTAATAAGACTGTTGTGATTTAAATTTCAACTTTAATAGATAGTCAACAAATATATACTGAATATCTACTATGTGCCAGCCCCTGGGACCAAAATTCTTCACCTCACTGCTTAATAGGATAACACAGACAGTCTTACAGAGTCAGCGCATTTTCAGGTGGAAATGCCACATATATTCCAATTACCTTAGTATTATTTAGCCAGTGCTCTGACTGGAAAGTACAGCCCTTCTCATGAGTAAGCACTTAGGGTTCTGCATCGTGGCTGACACCAAATCAAGGTTAGGGTAAGCCAAGTAAACATTGGTTGGAGTACCTGACACATGGGTTGAACTAAAATTAATTTATTTGCCTCTAGCTAAATTAGCAGAGCTGTTATGATGTTTGTTTAACTTCCAAATTGGAAAATCAAAATACAAATTATTAAAAATTATTACAAATAATCCATTAATTAAAATATCCATGCAAATACTTTTAATGTGAACTTTTCTCCTGAGACCTCTCTGCTGCCATCACATAGAAGACTGGAAATGAAATATGAAAACATTTATGAGATAGAGAGGTAGTACACTAGGCAAATATTTTTCTCAGTTCAGGTTCATGTATAACAGGAGAGGTCGTTCAGAAAAGGAGAACAATCTTCCCATAAACAGTTGGAAGGGTCCCAGCACTCCCACCTTGAATTTAAATATTCCTAACCTAAGTCACATTAATTTCATGACATCCCAAGGGAAAGAGAGATGATTCAGGGAACAGTAATTGTCAGAAACATGTCAGAACATCTAAATGGGACAATCTCTGAATTCTGCTATATAATTATAAGACAAAATCAGAGCTCCGTTACGTGACTGCATAGACATCCACATTATTGACAAAATGCACATCAATAACAAAGATAAACTATGAGCTCCACCTTGTAAATAGTAATATTCTTCCATCTTGAAGCCTTTGCTTATGCCATGGCAGGAGGGCAGTCACCTCAAGGGGGTACTTTAAAAGACCTATCCCAACCCTACCACTAAAAAGGGGTCACCAAGGAGAAGTCTTTGTGTCCACTGACCTCTAAATTAATTGCTCCACTACTAATTCTCTTGGTTTAATAAGAGGATAAGAAATGGGTTGGCTTTTGCCCTGTTAATGAAGTTAAAACATTCACCATCCAGTCGCTTCAATATTTGGTCTCATTTTCGGAAAATCTTTTATTTCTGGTCTATTTTACCTTAGAGAAAGAATCATTAGCCAGTCAACTTTTGAACTCAAGCTGTGGACCCAAATTGGGTTCAACATGGAGCCCAGAACCAGCTACTTGTCTTGCTGTCCAATTTTTCCTCAACATGGCTGATTAAGGAGACACTAGAAACTGCTAGGGCGTAGAAGGCTCTTTTCCTATGCTCACAACTGACAAGTACAAATCTGGGATAAAAAGAAATAAAAGAACATCTCTCTCAATGCCAGCATGGTGACACAGTAAAGTCATATAGCTGCAGGGCTGCAAGCCAGAATGGGCTCCATCCAAGACAGGGACTGTCTAAAACATCCCTAGTGCGCAATCAATGTTAAATGTCCTTCCCTCTGTAGCCACAGAAGACTAGCAAAGCTGCCCCTCTTCTGTGACCCGATCCCCTCTGTCCACTTCAGGGAGAGCCTGCTCCCCACAGGCTGCTCCCAGAGCTCTCCCGCTACGGGGAGGACAGACTCCACAGCCAGCCCAGAGAGGGGGGCCGGGAGCCAGCGCGGAGCAGATGCTATTGTCCTCACGCGTTTACACTCCTTTGGAAAGGAGAGGTTCCTGTCCCTCTTCCAGATTTGTACCACATTTGGCTCTTCATTAGCTGTCACTATATAGTCTGTTTGGTAGCCAAAATTGTCATGCGATAGCCTTTTATTGACAGAGTAAAAATAAGTTAACGTGGGTCCACGATCGGCAATATACGCTGATTTAGATGTAATATCTGGCTTCCTGGAAGGTAGCCCATTCTCAGCACACCTCTTTGGATTTCCCCTCCGACAGTCAAAACAACTAATACACAAGAGATAAAAGAAACACTTGTGAACCACTTTCTGAATGAGGGTTAAAAAGAAAGATAACATAAGAGGGAAGCTCTTTTTGGTATTGTTTCTCGGACTCTCTGTAGGTTAGCATCTTGAGAAGAAAGATCTGCTTTCTCAGAGTAGCTGAGCACTGAATGGTCATCTAAGAGAATGAAAGTCAAACTATTCTCTCAGCAAACAGCTTAAAACCAGAGACTGATCTGGACACGAAGGAGGGGGCAGCAGGTCTCATGGCTCTGGTTCTTCATTTTCTTACAGAGGCATGCGAATATTATGTTTCTTAAAAATATAAAATACAGTCCTGTTTTCAACTTCAATCATTTATGAAAATAAAATATCTTATGAAGATTATATATCAACACAATACTCTTTGAAGAAGAAAATTTTGGTGATGAAGAAAATAGGCCCATTCTATCTGACTATATCAAGAATTGTCTTCCACAAAAATCACATCATTGCCTCCTGCCTGCCACCCCCACCACCAAGGGATGGAGGAATCACTCATCACTTCTTTACTTGTTAGTTCTACCAAGAATTTTATGCTCAAATAATTCCAGATATTTTTGAAATCAATCTTGTCAAAAAAGTTGTAAAAAATAAAAGCCATCTCATCCCTATCTAACCAGAGTTTCTGTTTATTCTTTTCAATGTAAAACAGAAATAAAAGTGTGGAGTTTTTTGTTTTGTTTTGTTTTTAAGATACTCAATGCACTCTAAAAATAATCATGCTGTGTAGGACACGCAGTTTTCATCCCAATCAAAGGCACTTCTTACGCTCTTAGGTGCAATAAGCCACAGAAAGGAAATTACCAGGAGATGTGAGGCTGAAGAATTGGGACTGTGTATTGCTTTCCCCTGTTAAGAGCAGCCCATTCTATCAGTCTTCCTCTGTGTGTTCAGGGATGTGCTGCATCGAGAACATATGGTATGCCCTTGCTTTATTTAAGCAAAACAATAAAAGTGGAATAATTGTCGTCACATTGCCTGTCCTATAATTGGTGTCCATGTTTCAATTACTACTTCTCTAAGATAACATAGAACATCAATCAGAGCACATAAAGCATAACATTCTATATCACCTTTCTTCCTGACTATTCAAAAGAACTAAAACCTACATCAGTTGGCCTTACACATCACCAATACTAATGTGATGCATATTCTCACCCCACTTCTGCTTATTCTACACTGGCCTCATTCTGCAATAATGCTCTAATTCTTTGTTATAGCAGAATAAGCATATTACTCAGAAGCCCCTGAGCATCCACCATAAGAGGGCTTCATGTGGTGTAAAGATTCAGCACCCTGTTATTGGTAAGATATGTGATTATATGAAAGTTATTTAAGAATATCTAAGCCGCTATTATTTTTCAAGATTTAAAAGAGCAAAACTGTTCATGATTATAAAATAAATCATCAATTCTACTCTGACATTGCAAAAGTATACTCCGTATTTGTATCTCAGTTTTCAAAGCAGTTTTATGTACAACTGTGTCGCTGATGATCTCTCGGCTCCTAACCCATCTTCTGTGCCCTGCCTCGTGATGTGAAGGCGGGGACTCCGGAGACTATACTTCCGCTTTCCCGGCTGGCGCTGTGCCAGGTTCTTCCAACAGGTAGGACTAGCTGGAGACGAAAAAGTCTGCAGGAGGAAGAAGAAACATATTCCTTCCTGCGGGCTAGCTGCCAGTCTTCTTGCTGTTCCGTGGAGCTTCGTGCTAGCTATGCTTCTTTACCCCGGGAACAGCTGTTTCTGTCTACAGCACGCACCCAAAACAGTTTGCCATATTCCCAACCTTTGCAGCCCTGTCGCACCTGCTCAGAGATGGATACAGGCACTAGCCTGCTTGTATTCTGACCGCAGAGCGGGCCTCAGGCCTATGGGACTTACTGTCCAAGTTCATCAACAGTGAGCTCAATTTGAACTCTACCGGTCCTTTCCTCCAAGGTTCTAAATTTTCATAATTCCAAACTCTTCCCTTTGTTCCTCCAACTCTAGAGGGGATAGCCACTTTTCCTAGCTGCCATCTTTGTGATATTTTTTGTTGTTGTTGTTGAAAATGTTATGCAGATTGTTACTTACAATCAATATCTATGTCCAAATAACTGGTGTGGTTTCTATCTTCCACCTGGGCCCTGACTGATTTGATAACCTATGGAAGGCAGTTACGGCAAGCATTATTGTTCCCATTTCACAGATGTTCACAAAGGTATAGTTTAACCCTGAGAAACCTGGGAGTCGAACTCAGTCTGCAAACGCCAACCCAAGCCCTTTTTGCATAGAAACTGCTTCCTAGTGCAAGCTGAATGAAGCATTTTTCATAGATATGCTACACGTGCCATCAGGAGCCACAGGTAGGTAGAAATTATACAGGGTGGTTCAGGTAAAATGTCTATGTCAAGTCAGATCTTTCGTACAAAACCCCAGGTTAATTTTTACATAAAAGTTCTTTAATTTTCATCCATTCTACCAGTGTTAAGAGTTGGGGTTGAGATGCATTCTTATTCCTGTAGTATAGTAAACAATCGTTGTCCATTCAATGTGAGCCCATGAACGAGACCATCAAAACCATCCTTGTGAGCTCATTATTTCTTATGGAGTTTTAAAAGTGGAATTTAAAAAGCAAAAGCGAGATACCAAGCAAAATGTAGCTCTCGGTATTACATGTGCTTGTAGCACACGTTCGATAAATATGAAAATTTTTATCGAGCTGCTGTTTAAGAAGAAAGTAATATATGTTTCCTGGGGGTGGGGGGTGCTCAGCCTTTGCAGACACGAGCTTTCTTACGCCAGCTGGCCACAGTGTCTGCTTCTTCCTCCCGCCTGCTCAGTGAATGTGTCTCTCAACGATGCTTTGTGTTCCTGTAAATCACAGCATTTCCTTTGCTGTACAACTGGAGGCCTGGTGGCACAGCTCGACCAAATTGGAAAAGAAAGACGCAAATACTTCCCAAACGGCCTTCTGCCACACTGGCTGCCTCCAGACTACAGCAGAAAAAGTAAGACAGAAACGGGACAAATACATCAACAACTTTTGTTCTTCCTCCCTCCTTTCTTCCTAGATGCTCAGGACTGAAACACAGGAAAACTGATGACAGGTACAGTCACATCTGTAGCACCTATGCTATATAAATATATTTTAAAAACATACATCCTGTCTGATATAAAAATAAAAGCTTTGCTCTTGAGAGATAGGAAGATAAATATAGTTAGTATTTTTTCTACACTAAACAGTATTCTCAAGCCATATGTTCATCTGTCTAACCAGGAATTAAACAACTTCACCTGCTAATTTAATAGGACCCGACTTCAATTGCTTTATGGAGGCTCACGGCTCATCACTAACAGAGAACAAAGTAAGAAAGGAGAGAACAAAATATGAAAGGAGAGAACAAAAGGAACCCTCTCCCTTCTGCTCACTGTTGTCTATGAATCAAACACCTGCGAGAGAGCAAGCAACACGCCTCTCTTACAGCATGATTCCATGAGCAGGATTTGCCATAGAGAAACTCATACTGAATGACAGTATCTGAGTTGCCTCTGCTTGTTGCTGAATACAGCCTGCCGAATGAGGGATGGTGTCCTACAACAGCGAGGTGCCAAAGTGTCTGCGGAAGACTTAGCTGGTGACAAGTGGCCTTGTCAGTTATGACTAGAGTGCTGAGAATTATAAGGTGGAGTCTTCTTAACTCACTGCTCAGAGAGCTAAACCCCCATGCACTTGACTTTGGAGATTATCTAATAATGTGGCTCACAGAACCTAAATGTGCTATCACAGCACAAGTCAAAAGGTGAGAAGGCACGAACTGTATTTTTAAATGTCCATCATAAAAGAAACCTTAGCTATGTCTTCAGTATTTCATTGATATAACTGTGAATGTTCCCCCTTCATTCTGTTAAAATTTGTCCTCAAACTGCAGTATTTTATGTTGTGTGTAGAAATATTAGCCTCTAGGGGAACTCCAGTCTCTTCTTTTTAATTTTTTAAAGGCTAGTCAGGAGTAGAGGAAAATCTCCAGTCCTCTAGAATGAATGATCTCACTGGTAGGATTCCAGGACATTGATTGGACCACATCTTGTAGAACTTGAACTTTCAGATTATTTAAACATCAGCGTAAGCAATCACATTCTCTTTTTGTTCCACGGGGCAAGTTGGCTGAATCACCACCCCAACAATCTCCTCTCTCTCTTTCTGTATATCTATATATACATTTATACATAATACACACACACATACACACACATGCATATTCAAATGTACCTGGGATCATCTGATTACTGCCTCTGCTCAGCCATCCATGTAGATGTTCTTGAGGGCAAATATTGTGCAAAGAAATATCTGGTATTTCTGATGCTCTGGCCATTATATGACAGTGCTCTAGATCTTTCTCTGATTTCTAGTACCATGGAGGAATAGTCTAGAGTGTTTGTTTTAAAACTGCACAGAACATCATTAACTAGTTTTGTGACTTTGGGCGTATCCTCATGTTGTATGAGTTCAGAAACATAAATTTTTCTAAAATGCTTTTCCTGGCTCCAAACTTCTATGCATTTCATCTCCATCAGTGTCTTTTCAATGGTAAGTGAAATTTTGTTCAACACCTCTTGGCAGTCTGAGTAATTTCCCCACTGGGTGATTTCATTGACATAATGCCATTCTAAGTCATGGAGCAAAACCCAAAACATCTAGCCAAGCACAGAAGAACTCAAGTCAAATGCACATGACCAGCTGGCCGCAGAGCCTTGGTACACAATAGCCATAACCAACCTAAACCAGCAGATCTCAACAGCAGAGACACGACCGGCCTTTAATCCAGCATATTGGTAACATGTGTGACAAGCTTCTTAGAGCGCTGGGACATAGGTTCAGCAAATGTGCACGCTGTCTCTTACACCAAAATTCAGTGGAATGCACACACACTTGGCATAAATCATCTTTCTGACTGTGCCAGCAGCTCTTTATGCTCCAACCATGTAGCAACTCAGAACAGGTCTGAATGAGCACACCTCATTTTACGTAGGAGGAAAGAGACTTTCACAGAAAAGCAGAGTAGGAGAATTCTTGTCACTCCATCGACCTGGAGCTCTTGCCCATTTCCATTTTGTATATTTTATCTATCTGGACACTTAAAGAATAAACTGGCCAAAAGAATTCAGGCAGAGAACAGAGAAAAAAATTAGAATCAAGATTTGCAGTTCTTCCAGAGGATCCAATTATCAAAATGAACTGCATTATGGAAGATAGATCAAAGAAATATCTTAAATGCATTTAATTTTTAAAATTTTATTTATTCATTTTAAAGAGCGAGGCAGGGAGAAAAAGTGAGAAAGAGACAGGAGCATGGATCTGCTCCTGTATGTGCCCAGATCAGGAACTGAACCCTCCAATGTCCTCACTTTACAAATTAGGAAACTGTAACTCAAAGAGGTCCAAGCCTTCACTGAAATAACTTTATTTTGGGTTTATTGTAGATGCTATTATGCAAATGTAAAATTCTCCTTGTACACACTCCATAGTGTACCAGTTATCTAATTCTGTATAACAAAACATTTGGATATTTGGTGGCTTAAAAATAGCAATAATGTGCTATTCTTCATGATTCTGTGAGTTGACAGGGAAGCTCTGTTCCTTTCATCTGGGCTCAGTTGGGGGACTCAGTTATCTCAAGACTTGAGTAGGCCAGATGCTCGAAAGTGACCTCTCTCCCATGCCAGCGGGTTCAGCTAGGATGGCCAGGACAGCTGTAACTTCCAGGATGCTCTCTCCATGAAATCTTCTTTCTGGGCTCTTTACATGATGCTGGGCATACCCCAAGAGGACAAAAGTAGATTTTATAAATCCTGTGATGTCCCTTCTGCTGCATTCTGCAGGTCAAAGTAAGTCACAAGGACAGACCAGATTCCAGAAGTGGAGAAGTAGCCTTTTCCTCTCTATAGGAAGGGCTGCAAAGAATCCCAGCCATAGAAAAGAATGAAATCTTGTCATTTGTGGCTACACAGGATGGACTTAGAGGGCATGGCGCTAAGTGTGATAAGTCAGAGAAAGACAAATACAGCATCATTTCACTTGTATGTGAAATCTAAAATACTAAACAAATGCCCAAGATATATATATATATATATATATATATATATATATATATATATATATATATATATATATATATATGTAGGTGTTATTCTAAATAGTTTTTTACATGTGCTATCTTTTGTGTATATTCTTTGGCTGCCATATTTGACACTTTCTCTTTATCTCGACTACCTTATCCTATGGCTCACTCAGTCTAGTTCCAATTTTTTCTCCTGAGTATATCTACAATCCAAACCCTTCTCTCCAATCTACTGCCAGTACGCTGGTCCAGCCACCATCACCTCTTCTACTTGTTCAGCATAACCCCCTTCTGTCCATATTCCACAGAGTAGCCAGAGTGATCATTTAACAATACAAATAAGATTATGCCTTTTGCTTACTTAAAGCCATTCAGTGGTTTCCTAAATCAGATAAAATTAAATTATCCTAAGCAAGATAAATCAAATTAAAATATCTTCTACACATTACTTATATCACCAGACTAATCCGTAACAAAGGTCATGAATATGGTTAGTAGGTAGGATGAGCCCTGTTACTTGCCCAACTCTTGTCAAATTGCCACTTCTTCCCTACTGCTAGAATCCCAATTTATTTAGGGTTAGCAATTTCCCCAGCTTTCCTTGAAGTTACAGCTGACCATCAGATTTCAGTCAATGAGATGTAAATGGCTGTATACGCTGAGGGACTTCCCTCAAGTTTCTAATTGAATGTCACCTTTGCAAAGATGCTTTCCTAATCACCCTTTATAAAATTAAATGACATCTTAGTAATTTCTGTCTCAAAGTCCTATTTCGTTATAACATTGATTGCAGTCTGCAATTAGATTATGAATGTGTTGGTTGGTTTGTGTCTGACTTCTCTGCCAGTTCGGGGATAGTAATGAACACTTATGCCTGGCTGACCACTGCGTATTGAACCTCTCTCACAGGAGGCAAAGATTAGTGGACAAGAGAACTAACTGGATAATAATTTTGTAAATTTTTATCAGCAGCATGAACTTTATTATAAATCTCTGTCAATAATTTGTCTCATTTTACTTTGTTGAAGTGCCATGCTTGGTGATGTGGGAAATATAAATACTAAATACAACATGCCCTTAAGAAATGCATTGACTGGTGCAAAAATGTAAACAAATAACCATCAAGGGCGGGAGGTGACAGATGCAGGTAGAGATGCTATGGGAACTCAGGAGAAGAGAAATCCCTTATGACTGAAGTGTTTGGAACATATCCTAGGAGCCTGTCTATGCTGACCATGAAGCTGAGTATTATTTTAATAGTAGTAGTAGATGAAGGTAAACAGGTAGGAACAAAAGCAGTTCAGACAGAAGGAACTCTAAAGGCACGTCCAAAAAGTGCAGGTTGGTACGAGGACAATGAGTAGCCCATCTAAAAAAAAAAAAAAAAAGATGCAAAACAAATATATCTTTCCTATTTGTTTGTTTCTTATAAGACCTTACTGAACGCAGCACCTTGTTAGCATCCAGTTCGTTCTTAGGAATAAGAGTAACTGTGATTGAATAAGGCTGACTTAAGGAAACACACCATGGAGGCAGAAAAATGACGGGAAACAGATGTGGTATCCTGCACAAATTCTATCAAAATCGTCACTGGTGGTTGGGGTATGTACAAGGTTGCAGTCGCTAACACAAAATTATGTATGTCCAAAATGAGAATCAGTAAAGGCAGAAATCTGTTGGATATCAGGTTAAGGACACTGATGATTAGCTATTTAACAGAAAGGTAAAACAAGAAAAATGAAGTCTGGCTTTAGAATCGATTTTAGTCACCTGTGAGAGAGTCTGGTATTATACACACATGGACATGTATACACACACACACACATGCATTCATGGCAGATTTTAAAATTATTATAAAAATGTATTGCAGTGAGTTGTCTACTTAATTCCAATTGTGCCATGTGCTTCACATAAATGGAAAGGATGTATGTGACATGTATGTCTGTGTATGGAAAGGTATGAGTATATTAATTATATATAATCACATAGAGCTGTATTATTTTATACCTATATTCATGTATTTTAAAATGTTTTCTCAGAGGCTACCCCAACTCCTGTGATTTTGACCCTCACAATGCCTCTGAAGGTAAATAATATTATTGTTCTGCTGAACATTTTATAGATATGAAAGCAAATATAAAGAGATGTTATAACTTGCCTAAAGAAATAGTCAGTTACGGCTCAAAGCGAGCAGAACCAGGGTTTCAAAACTCATTGAGTCTTGGAAACTTTCCATTACATCCAGAACAGCACTAAGAAATCTCGTCTCATCGCAAGTGGCAGAGTGATTAAGGTGGTGTCCCATACATAATGCCACCCTAAATTTATACATCACATTTCATCCAGAGGCTTTTCAGATATTATCTCATTTGTCTTTCAACAGCACCGAAAGATAAGTAGAGACAGGTAGGTTCATCTGCATTCTCCAAGATGGATTATGTGAGGGCGGGAAGGGCAAAGTCACGGTGCACTGCTGAGCTCTGCAGCATTCAGACTGGGATCCCAGTGGCTGTCTGCCTCCCAGGGCTCCGTCTACTGATCTGGGTTACAGACCTGCTTAGGGCAGGCCATGGAGCACCGTGGTACGAGGTTGGGGAGAGTATAGAAGAGGGACATAATGCTGTTATTTCACCAGTACTCTTTCTAATAGCTCTCTCTTGTGCCTCTGCCCATACAAATATTAAAGGATAGGTAACAGGCTCTTAATGAGACATTTTCTGTTGCTCTAAATTGACGATTGGTGCTTGCTTAAGGCTAAGAATGAAAAGAATGTAAGTACCCCATGGTCTAAAGAGCTTCTTCTAATCTGCAGGGCTCCCTAAGACAGCTGGCATAGCCCTGCTGCCCCAGCATTTACTCCCGTCTCCCCACTTCTCTCACCTGTCTACTGAAAAGAAACTGGGCAAGAACAAAGCAAAGAGGTTATCAAGAGTCACAGATTCTAGGACTCATGGGAAGTGAAACCTCTCCCTTCAAACAAGCCAAAGAACAGAAATCTGAGGGAATTTCTTTACAGAGATAGGGATTCTAGTATCTCACTGGTTTCCCTTAGTTCGGGGTCTTCCTGGTAGCGGGACAAGGAACTGACAAAAGACAAAAAGCAGAAGGAGGTGATTTGTGTATTGCAGCTTGGATTTCAGTATTTGGTTCCCACTGTCAAGTGGGAACCTGGAAGAGAGCTGGACTGGAACCACCTGACAGCATCCCACAGCAAAGGATGGCTGACCCGGTAAAGGGCCTCAGGCTACAGAGTACATGACCAGGACCCGGTGTCAGGGACTGTGCAGAAGGAAAACCCCCACAGAGCCCTGCAACAAACTCATGGATGCCCCCCAGAAGAGGGATAGCCTGGGAAAATGGCAGGAATCAGCAAGGAGGAAATTACCAACAGTGCCAGTAAGGTAAGAAGCAATTCTTCCTATCTCAGCACACAAGAAAGCGTGAGAGTACAAATGTCCAAAGGCCAGCCAACCTATCCTCCTCTGGGCTCCCAGGTGAAGAACAGGTAGGAAAGGTAGACAAGCAAGCCTCACCTCCTCCCCATAATGTTGGAGGGGAAGTTTTGTAAAAAAAATAAATAAATAAACTAACAAACAAAAAATGAGATTAAAATTTCCAACTGGCCAGAATTTGAGGAATGGTAAATGACTTGTGAGTTCTGGTATCCTCCAAGGATGTCTTTAAGGGATCTGCTACCCAGCTGGGAGGAGGAATTTGACAGAACACAACAGGGGAGCAGAGACGGGTGAAAAATAAAACCATTCTATGTCTGTTCCCTACTGAGCATATGCAGATGCAAAAATCAACTGAGACCATGAAGGCTTTAGCAGTGAAAGAGAATATTATTTAGGCTTCTCTACAGATATGATTTCCTAGAATAAAAATACCCCGTAAGAAACAGGCAGAAGAAACAAAGAAGGGAACGTTTGCAGCCCACTGTTTCAGCAGAAGCTGCAGTTTTCAGACTCCTACTTTTTAACACTGAGATGTGAGTGGTGAACGGCAAAGAATCTGAAAAGGTTTACACTGACACTACAAGGAACATTTATTTCAGACATGCAGCTTCGTCAATTAAGTGTGACGAGTATTCACAACATTATTCATTTCACACAGCAGCTCATTATAATGCATGCATCTTGCAAAAGCAGCCAAGATTCAGGGAGGCATAAAACTACAAAGTAGCATTATAAATCACGCATCACTATTTTAAAAATATATTCAGTGTTTACAGTGGTCTTCTTGAAATTACTAATACTGGTCAAAATAATTATTTTCCCTCTTGTTCAGGCTAACTTCCATCTGATCTTGCATCTTGTTATATAAATTGACCCTATAATTACCTTAATTAAGCCACAATTTAAAAAACTCTTTTCCCATTTTAGAAAATAACAATCATAATTTTTGCATAAAATATTAAAGAATAAATGGCTCTAATAAAATATTATTATAGGCAGCTATTTTTTTTAAATTTAAGAGACTCATTAAGTTTCTGCATGAGAATAAGATAAATTACATAAATGAAAAAGGAGAAATAAAATGCAACATGATTATATAATGACTATTTAGTGTTATGTAAGCAAACTGTCACTTCATAATCCACCTGCAGTTTAGCATTTATTACTCATGGTATCTGATGCAATACAAGTAAGAATTCAATTCAGCTCAACTAAACAAGGAGTTTCTTAATGTATCCTGTGAGTGATACAATGTGTTGAGGGTTGGTGTTGACTCAGAAACACAGAGATAAATAAGAGGTAGTCAATAAGAACAAATATAAATGGACTAAAGCTTGAAGGGATCACCCTCAGCAAAATGCTAGGTAACAATGTATTATTTATTCCCTTAGTTATATGATAAAGCAAGTCATATTTGTTGTTATCAGTCAGGACCTACAAAGAAACAGATGGCAAACCCAAAATGTTGAAAGGGACCAATTGGAGAGGACAGGAGGGTCAAGAGATACAAGAACCCAGGAAAGAACCTGGGTATTGGCAACCCTGAGAAAGAAGATACCTACTAAGAAGGGCTCCTAGGGACTAACTAGGCTTAAATTAAAAACAAAAACAAAAACAAAACCCAACAAAAACAGAGTCTAGTAGTCATTTCCACACAGGGGCCTTTCACACAAACTGCACTTCAGGGAGAAGCCTGCAGTGAATTACCTACCTCTGCCCTTAACCACCTGCCTATACTGCAGTCCCACCCTCTAAACCAGTCCTTATAAAGGAATTCCTGGAGTTACACCGCAATTAATAGGATTTAGGCTTTCCCCATCCAATCAGAGTTGCACAGCTATATGGCCAGCTGCATTCTTACTAACCGAACAGCAGCTCCATTCTGACCAATCAGAACAGTCTCTTTTGGACCTATCAAACTGCAGGGATTTGAAGTCCTCATTTGCATGAGAACACACCAATCAGGGACCAGCACAGGGAACTTCTGTCTATATAAGTCGGTTCTGTTCTGGCTCTGAGAGTGCACTGTCCCTTTCCACCGAAGACTGCATTTCCTGGGCTGGACCTGAAACACCAAAGATGAAACACAAAAGATGTCTCGCTGAAGCAGAGCAGACAGCACAGGGCAGAGCAGAGCTATCTAGCCTGAGAGGGGCCTGCCCTCAAGGCCACCTCCGCCCAGGGCCTCCTAACAGCCATGCTGTTTTCATAACCACACTGTATCAATTCTGTGTCCAAGCAGACCTGGTTCTGGAATCAGCTGTTTTTCTCTCCTGCCATAGTTCCTATTCAGTCCTGCAACACTGCTTCTACCCCATCTTTCAGCAGGTCCCCAGTAAGCATGGCCTCCCTCTTCCCCTCCCACTAGCGGTGGCGAAGGCCAACTGCTGTCGCTACAGACTGTCAACTGAAGGTTGCTGGTGCGAAGAAACAACAGGCATCTTCAGTTTGGGGTGCTGTGAAGAAGGAAATTATTTTTACCCAGTGCAAATAGCTCAGCCATGGTGTCGCACGATATTCTCAAGGACAAAAAATAAGGTTGATGACATCCTTTCCTTCCCACATCAGTAGAAGTGTTTCTTCTCCAGGAAGGAGAATTTCCTCCGTCTTCTAGTACTGGAAGTGCATATCCAAGTACTTCACTACACTGACTCCTGCGGCCTCGGTATCACCACAAATAGCATCTCACATGATGGCTGAAGTAGATTATTCCTCCGTCTCAGCCCTGAGCCAAAGACTTACCCTCTGTATCTGCCTACAAATAAATAAATACAAGGGCATGCACTGCGCTGCTCTTCTGGACTTGAAATATAAAGGATTTTTAAACGGAATCATTCCTTTTCTTGCCAAAACAGGGATCAGTCTCAAATAGCTGCAGGCTCTCACAATTACTATTTTGAAAATCTGACTCTATGTATGCGGCGTAGTGGAAAGAGCTCTGATTGAAGAGCCAAGGCCTGTATGTGTCATAAATTCTAGTTTTTGCATCTATATTGAATAGACGGTGCCCTTTCATAAAGCAGAAAGCGTTTGAGAAGATGAATAGAGTAACAACGTTTGACCTTTTCAGGTTCTGAAAACCTAAGATCATAAATCTCAAATACTTAGAGAAAAAATACATCTTAGTGAAATTGTTAGAATTGCTCTCTCTTTGAGACCTAAAAATTTTACAAGGAAAAATACCCTTGCGGTAAAACATAACAGACAATAAATATATATTATTTACCACGTTCTTTATGGTTATTTAAAATCTAGTGATTAAGAAGAGCAGACTCTGGGGCTAAGTATCCTGCTTTATATCTAAGCACTCCTACTTAGGAGGGTTTTTTTTACCCCTTTGTGTCTCAATTTTCAAATCTGGAAATTGGAGTTGATACCAATAGTATTTTGTGAAAATTAAATGAGCAAATATACTGCTCACAAAAATTAAGGGATATTTTATCACTTCATATTCATTTTGAAATGTCCCCTAAATTTCGTGAGCATTATATATAAAGCCTACAGAACAGTGTGTGTGACACAGGTTAGTGCCATGAAAGGACTGTTGCTATTATGATAAGGCAGATGATGATCACAGATTAAAATACAAATATTTAAACATAAATATGTAAGGTAAAGAAAGGGTCATTTAGGAAATACTATCTTTTATCATGTTCCCAGTTGGGAGTCTTTCTGCAGTTTTTGCTAAAGCAATAAAAAATAAAACAAACTTTTGCAAAGTTAATTATGGTGCTAACATATAAATTTCACCACCATCATCATAATATTAAGAATAGCAGCAGAAGTAACGAGCACATGCTCAGTAGGTACTACATATCAGGCACTGTACTAGAAGACATACAATGATCTCCTCATTTTGTCCTTACAACCACCCTATGTAGTGTCTTTTCTTATCATTTTACTGCTGAATGAGCTGGGACCCTGAAGGATGAAGTAACTGAACCATGCTTACATCATGAGCAAGTGTTGGAACCTGGAAGTCAACCCTGGTTCAGACGACCACAGCTCACAATCTTAACCATAATCTCAGAGACTCTTGTTCTAAACCAAAGATGCATTTTTCATTCTAATGTTCTTCCTTATCATTTTTTTAAGGATCTGGATTTCTTACCAAAACTCATTTGGGAAAACATAGAATAAAGATTTCTCCCCCGCCAAAAAAAAATGGGAGGATGATTTTCCTCCATCTTGCATTATTTTTGAAATAGTATGGGGAAAGAATGTTTAAGCCATTATTGAATGAAATTTCATATATATTCTTTCCCTCATTCTTCCACATGATTTTATTTTATCTTGTTAACTTATCATTTATTTTATTTTATCATGGATTCTTGTGCCTTTTCAAACTAGCGCTAAAACAAAATGTTTATTGATATTATGGCAAATATGAAGAAACAATTAGACAACACCCATGTTATTTATGGAAGTAACGATCCTGGTGATCTTCACCTAACACAATGTCTTCCCCATCAGAATCTCGGGCTACATAAAAATAACGCTCAATTCCACTTGTTACCCATGTGAGAGACAGGTTCAAAGTGAGCGTTTCATTATCTCTCATTTGGTAACCTGATCCGTGGGAGGGAATGTAAAATAGATGCTGCCGCAGGAGAAAATTTTATCATTAAAAAAATAATAAATCAAGAACTTCTACTAAACTCAAGACCACTCACCAAAAAATCTCGAGCTCTCTCTTCTGGAACCCTGACTACCCACTACTCCAGGATTCCTGGGGACTCTCACAGTGTGCTGAGTGAGGCGGCCTCTCTCTTCTCTTCAAGTGTGTTCACATTTACTCTAAAACAGTGGTTCTTAACCTTTTTTGAGGTACCGAACCCACCAGTTTCATATGCGCATTCACCGAACCCTTCTTTAGTGATAAATTAAATATGATTTTTTTTTCCAAATTCAAGACATAGGTATATGTTTTTTTTACTGATGCACAAAATGAGCCATGCATGAACATCACCTTGCTCAAAGAACCAACAAAGTGCATAAACTCACAACAAATTACAGTATTACTTTATTCTAGCCTCCACAGTAGAGGCTTCTCCGAACCCCTGAGACCAATTCATCGAGCCCCTAGGGTTCGATAGATCCCAGGTTAAGAACCATTGCTCTAAAACATTCTGTCATCCACACTCTTCTTTCTTTTCCCTTCCCAGTATCATAGGACTCATATTCCTTACTCCCTTGAATTCTGGCTTCTCTTCAGCTCCTAACTACTTTCTGCAAGGCTAGTGACCTCCTCGTCCTACATCCCGTCAATTGGTTTCATCTTCTTGGATATCGGTAGATCTAGGCAACATGAACTTTCCTCTACATGTTAGAACTCTACCCTAATGTGTTTTCTAAGACACTCCACTCTCTGGCTCCTTTCATTGTTTCCTTACTGCTTTTTCTTTAACTTTTTATCTTGTATATTCAACACAAATTTATTCAGGGACAAACAGTGGGTTAGAATACTGTTAGGAACTTTGTATCCCAGAGGATACAAAGACAAACAAGATGGTCCTTGTTCCACGAGATCAAAGTCTGATGGGGAATTAGCCTGACCAGGTGGTGGTGCAGTGGATAGAGCGTCGGACTAGGATGTGGAGGACCCAGGTTCAAGACCCCGAGCTCGCCAGCTTGAGCGCGGGCCTATCTGGCTTGAGCAATTCTCGCCAGCTTGACCCAAGGTCGCTGGCTCCAGCAAGGGGTTGCTCAGTCTGCTGAAGGCCCGAGGTCAAGGCACATGTGAGAAAGCAACCAATGAACAACTATGGTGTTGCAACAGCAATGAAAAACTAATGATTGATGCTTCTCATCTCTCTCTGTTCCTGTCTGTCTGTCCCTATCTATCCCTCTCTCTGACTCTCTCTCTCTGTCCCGATAAAAAAGAGAAGAAAAGGAAAAAAAAGTGTGATGGGGAATTAGGCATATACAGAGAGGATTATGGTGCTGAATGATACATCTCATGTTAGAGCAGTGACTCCCAAGTATGATCTCGTGGACCAGCAGTGGCGACATCACCTGGGAGCTTGTTAGAAGTTCAACTCTGTGGTCCCCAGCCCAAACCTACCAAAGCAAAAAAGCTGAGGTAGTTTTCATTGTGGTAAACACGTAACATAAAATGTACCATTTTAACCATGTTTAAGTGTACAATTCGGTAATGTTAAGTATATTCACACTGTTGTAAAGCAGATCTCCAAAAGTTTTTCATCTTGCAAAACTGAAACTTTATTCTCATTAAACAACTTCTCTTTCCCCCCTGTCCCGAGCCCCAGGTAACCACCATTCTACCTTCTGCTTCTATGACTTTGACTACTTTAGATGGAACATCTATATACTCATAGAGTATCTGTCTTTTTGTGCTGGCTTGTTTCATGTGGCATAATGCCCTCCGGTTCATCCAGCTGTAGCATGCGCCTGAGGTTCCTCCCTTTTTAAGGATACATAATGTTCTAATGTATGTATTTCTCACTGTTTATCCACTCATCCACTGATAGACATTCGGGTTGCATTTACCTCCAGCTATTGTAAATAGTGCTTGCTTGAACAGGGATCCTGATATCTATTTCAATTCTCTTGGATACATGCTCAGAAGTGAACTCAGTGGATCTTATGATAATTTTATTTTTAATTGGTTGAGGAGCCTCCATACTGTTTTCCATAGAAGTTGCACCATTTTGCATTTCTACCAACAGTGCACAAGGGTTCCAATTCCCCCACGTCCTAGTCACGGAGAAACAACATCTGTTATTTGCTGTTTCCTTGACAGTCGCCACCTTACCGGGTGCAAAGTCACTCTTTATCATTTTACTGAAACCTGATTATCTTTCATTCTCCATATGTCAGCTCTTCCAGAGATTCCGACTTTGATCATTTCCTCCTAGTTTTCTTTGTTGAGTCTCTCGTTTTCAAAGATCACTTCCATCAGGATGCCTCCCACATCTTTATTCAAAAATCTTGTGGTTACTGGTCTAATTCAAAAGTCATTTCCAACTTGCTTTCTTTGAACATTGTAATATAGATAGTTTGGAAGAAAAAAGAATGGTTTCATCGGCTTCCCTTGCTATTATTGGTGACCATGGGACCCAATAATGGACACAAGAGAGAAAAGAATTCTTTATGCGCCGCTTTTACTTTCTGCTATAACCAAGGTCAAAGAATCCTATAAAAGCCTTTCATTTGTGGCAGTCTGAATGATGTCTTGAAAATCAAACTAGATGAGTCAGAATTGGACGAGTGAAAAAGAGAGACAGGACGATTTGCTGGTCAGCCCATCAGGCATAAGTATGATCTGAAAAGTGAATCTTAAAAAAAAAGAAAGCCATTTCCCTCTCTTATTCTTTGTTATGTTTGGCTTCAGAAGATAGGCCTGCTGTCTGCAACCCAAGGCAGAAGATGAAAATCTGGTTGCAGAATGACTATCACAACGGAAAATGTGAACGTGCCTTCACAGCCATCCTCCGTTTCAGGGTTTTTTCTCCCCCTTTGGAAAGAAATACCCAGGAAATGAATGTTGGAGTATCAGAACACAGATGATCAGGTTAATGAAACACTAAAACAAAAACAGAGACAAGAGCTTCTTATTCATAGCTGTTCTTATGATTCAAATTGAAACCTCTTTGGAGTACTAGGGCAGGCTCTGCACTCCGCCACAAATCGCCTGACAAGAACAGACATGAGACATCCAGATGGAGCAATTCTCTGGAAACAGACTCAACCTTGAGGAGTCAGATGTCACAAAATCTCTAAGCCTTCTCTTGGAAAAACAGCAGCATCACTCAAGAAAGACCCTCCTGAGTCCAAGAAAAAACTGCGGTAAATGATGCTTATACCTGCCTATCTGTTGCAGTGTTAGCTTCCATTGCGCTGTTCCATGTGCCAGCTGGCTCTCCTTCTTCAGTAGTAGACAGAGCAGGCCTCACAGTCTCCATTTTAGAGCCGGAGACCCAAAGGGGGTGCTATGTCCAAAGTCTCACGAGCTATGTAGCAGACCGGAGATTAGAGCATCTGAGTTTCATCTTTTATGGTCTCTGTTCTCAATGAGGCATCCCGGTTAAGAAGGAATCCTTGCAGGGACAGAGTTGTATCCTTGACCCTGAGCTGGAAAATGCCCCTGCTTCAGTAGTTTCTGGCACTCGATGCACCTGATTGTCCCACAATGGCATTCAGAAGCACTGCTCCTCCATCTGCTGGTGGGGTTTTCAAATGCCTCAGATGGTCTACGGTAACAGTTTACCTCCGTTTTTTTATTGTCTTTTCTCAGATACTTGTTCATGTTGCAAGTTCAAAGTCAAAGAAACTAATGCCAAGGGAAAGCAACTTAGCATTTTTTTTTTTTTTTTTTGCTCCATAAGATGCATTCCCCCCCACCCCCGCCCCCAAAGTGGAAGAGAAAATGCCCGTATGTCTTATGGAGCAAATGTTTATTTTTTTTTAGCTGCTGCGGGTTCCCGGAGAACTAGAAAAGTATTTGAACATTAAAGACTCTTCTCATTTGTTAATAACAGGGCTAATGGTTGTTAATACTGCTATTGAGTTTACACTGTTAAAATATTATTGTGGTATATTTTATTCAATATTTTAACACACCATTTGGTTCAGAATATTTTTTTTCTTCTTTTCCTCCTTAAAACCTTACATGTGTCTTATGGTCAGGGGAGTCTTATGGAGCAAAAAATACGGTATTTATTCCAGATGTGTGCTGGGCAGCGCAGAATGGGAAAGGCAGGGAAAGACAATCTGAAAGGCGTGCTTCTGCCTTTAAGGCTACCCTACCCAAAAAGGTTCTCTTTCCTGAAGGAAGGACATTCTTCTGAAGATCAACATTGCTCTGAGGATATTTTTGGCTTTTTTTGGCAAATGAAATTGATCATGAAACTTAAAGTTTAAAGCCTAACCCAATATACAGATACCGAAACATTTGTGACTATTACTCAGTGTGCATGTTCATAGTTAAAGCCATGTGCACATGTGCGTGTGAATATGAAACACACGAACTCTTTCGAATATGCGGCCCCAGGTTCTCTGTTGCTCTGAAGCCAGAGCTAGCTGCAAGACACAGTTCACTGTGCCCCATCCTACATTCAGAAATGAAAAGCTGATGCAGAAGCTATAATCTATGCTTCAAATTCACTGGGTGGGGATGGGCCAGGGTTTGAGAGGGTAGGTGAGCTCTGGTTTATATTCAAATACTACCCAATTAATATTTTCTTGAGAAACTGCTTTCAAACATTCCAAAACACTATTACGACTATCAGTGCCCTTTGCAAAACAAACAAACAAACAAATAGCAGTTTAAAAAAATATTAGTATATTCTTTAAAATTGTAAATATCCCACCCTGGATGGTGACACAGTAGATAGAGTGGTGTCCCAGAGCACCAAGGTCACTGATTTGACAATCCCAAGGGTACCAGCTCGACCCTGAGGTCACAGGTTTGAGCCCTGGTCAGGGCACATATGAGAAGCAATCAACGTGCACAACTAAGTGGATCAACGAGTTGATGCTTCTCTCTCTCTCTCAAAATAAATAAATAAACAAAATTGTAAATATCCCTGCGACCCCATATCTGATTAAACGAATCTCTATAAGTGCCTTCCAAAAGCTGCCTTTTCTATCATGGTTTAAAACCATTAGTCAAGTTTGCATGAAAGACCAATATCTTCCTGACTCCACCCGCTGAATTCCTTAGGACATGATATAAGGAACAGCTGCCACCTCAACTTTGGCTCCATCCTCGGCGGGCACATCCTAACAGACAGCTTGACTTAATACCATGAAACTTAAGTAACCTGTCTTTTGGCAACATGAAAAGGAAATCTTTGTGATGTGGAAACAGATGTCCCTTAACATTTTTCAGCATGACATCACCTTCTGCCTGTGTGTACACGACTTTTCTCAGTCAGTTTAAAAATAATTTTCACGTGATTCTAAATACCAGCCCGACCCTAGCTGTAATTATCATTCCATTCAACTAACTCTAAGGAAAGTCTACATTTCCCTAGAATTTCCCTTTGTTCCTGCTGTGCCGCAACCTAGATAAACTTAGGGTAATTAAAAGCTATTCCTAGCTGCCACAGACTAACCTTTTAAATCACTGGGTTCTAGTCCTTTCTAATCAGAAAAATGTTTTGGCCACGCGTCACATTTCAGCTTTGCAAAACCAAGAGGGAATGGGAAGCCAGGCGAGGCACATGTCCTCCGTGCCCACGTGGGTCCGCTTCAGGGAGTGCGTCCCCCAGAGAGCGTTCACTAAGCTTCCATCTGCACTTCCAGCTGTGAAAAGTGACAAGAACGCTGCTGCAGGGCCAGACAGCTGGCCAGTCAGGAGCTGAAGGCCTCAGCCACTGGACAACTGGGAAATGCTTGAAAAGTCTAAAAATGAGGTCAATCTTCCTGAGTCGAGAGAAGTGAGGCAAAGCACCAATACTTCTCAGTTCAGGGTCCAAGTTAGACTTTGCAAATCTCAGTGGTCCGTTCTCCGATCACTTGATTGCTGTTAGCAGATAAAAAGACAGATGCTCCTAGAGCAAACTGGAAGCATGGATAGATATATCACCCAGTTTCCTGACATGAACACGGCACACGAAGACACTCCCACTGGGAACTGCCCCCAGTGAGTTCTCCTTAGTTATTTTGGAGAGTTCCCAAGGGTTGCACCAAGTATTGCAAATGATTACCATTTTCTTCCTCTTCTGCTCTGAGTGATGTTTCATGCCCTACAGATGACCCCTGACAGTCAGTCCCTCCTGTCTGCCCAGGCACTGAAGCCCCGCCCTCCTCCACACCCAATAGCCTTCCAGCACTACTGACAGCCACGTGTGAAATCAATACTTTTGATTCAAACACTTTGATTCAAACACTTTGTTCAATTATCCCACCCTTCTACTGAATGAACATGGAAGAACTTTTAAATATTACAGAAATTAAGCCACCATCTCTGACTTGCATAGATATGATTTTCTACCCTGCTTTTTCCCTTATTTGTGCCATAGCTGATCCTGTAAAATGGGTAGCTTTCTCCATAGTCTAAAAGTTTTCTTTAAAAAGTTTCCCCTTGTAGTCTCTTCCATTATGTTACAAGAGCTTTAATGCCATTTAGTATATATATTTAATTAATCCACTTGAAATATATTTTTATAAGTAGAGTAGAATGAGACTGAAATGTTTTTTCTTCCAGATGGATAGTCCTTTAACCATCACTTTTTTTATACTAAATGATCCATTCTTTGCCTACTGAGTTAAAACCATCTAAATCATAGAGTTCATTATCCTGTACCCTGGAATCTGCTTTAGGATTTGATATTCAGCTTCACTTCTCATGTTTATCCATTCCTATGATCATACAAATTTGATTGCAGTGGGCTTTATACTGTTTTGATGTTTTGGGGCTTGAAACTCATCAATTTTAAACGTGTCCTTGGCTATTCTTAGATATTGACATTTTAAAATAATCTTTAAAATCATTTTATCCAATCTTCAATATTCATCTCCATAAAAATATTTTTGATATTTTATTTGGAATTATATTAAATTTATAATACAATTTCTATTTTATGTTTTTATTTTCTTTCCACACAAGTGTGTTTTCCCATTTATAAAAATCTTATTTGCCTGACCTGTGGTGGCGCAGTGGATCAAGCGTCGACCTGGAACACTGAGGTCGCTGGTTCGAAACCCTGGGCTTGCCTGGTCAAGGCACATATGGGAGTTGATGCTTCCTGCTCCCCCTCCCTTCTCTCTCTCTCTCTCTATCTCTCTTCTCTAAAATGAATAAATAAAAATAATTTTAAAAATCTTATTTTAAATTTTTCAATAATATTTTATACTTTTCTATGTAATTTATGCTATAAAAGAGAGAAGCTCTTGATTTTTAACTATATTTATCTTGTAGCCAACCAACTTACCAAATAATCATATTTGGTCTCTTAGATTTTCTAGATATTTTAGTATCAGATATCTCATATCAATAGAGAATTAGTTTTGCTTCTTGCTTTCCAAATTGTATACAAGTAATATAATTACCCCATTGTGTTTTCTATAGCTTCCAAGAAAATACTGGATAATAATAATGACAGTGCCTAATTGTCTATTTTAAATGATTTTAGAATTTCATTTATAACATTTATATTATTTTATTAGAATATATTTTTCTTATACTCTTATAATACTATTTATTTTATATTAGCAATGGCAACTAGATTTATTTAATGCCTATTTACCATGCAATGACATAATGAAATGAGTTTTCTCCTTCAGTTATTATGTTGACAGATGTTCTTATATCGAACCATATTACTTTCCTGAAATGAACTCTACTTGGTCAGACCATTTAACTTTTCCCACGTAGATGAATTCTACTGAATACTATTTGTAATTTTTGTATCTATGTTTTTAACTGAAATTTGGTAATAGCTTTTGTTTTTAGCACTCATCAGGTTATGGTATTAAACTTAGCTAGCCGTTATAAACTGAACTGGGGAAGCTTTCTATTTTTTCCCCACTATGGCCAGTGTATATTGTGTGGGTACCAATGATGCATAGAGATTTCCAGCACAATGCCAACAAATGCCCCAGAAGGAGTAACTGTTCCCTATCTAGGCTGTGTTTCTAGATCAAACCTAATTACCTAAATTTCTGCTCATTTATGCTAAGGAATCAGAGAGCTTTCCAAAACTGCTGGGATGGCACGCACCAAATTAGATTTATGTAGACATGACTACATTCCAATCTGTGGACTCAACAGGCTCCAACTAGAATCACCCTGCAATTCCCTCTGCCACTCTTCTCAATGATATCTCACAATGCTTCAAAATAAAAGTGCTCACTGCTTAAACATTTAAAGAAAGTAAAAAATTAAAAGCCATTCTTGACTGTCTAGCATTCGATTAGAAAACACAAGGTGGGTTAGGCTTCTCTATGTTTGTGATGAACATGAATGAAGTTGCCAGCTCTGACAAGAGAAGGGGAAGTAGCCTTACCTAATTGTTTGTATTTTAATTGAAAAAAGGCAAATTAATTATTGATATTATTATTTTTTCTTTTTAAGACTAGGTTAAACAATGCTTCTATAACTTCCACATCTGTAGACAGTGAAGGGTAAACATACTGAGATGCCAGTTCTGCTGATCTCCATGAATGAATGAGGAGCCTACCTCGCAGTCGAACAGCTGCTCTGCTATTGCCAAAAACGTATTTGTAGGAAACTTGGTATCCATGACTACCCTTTCCTCTATTATGGAAGCCCAAATGAAAACAAAAAGAAAAATCTAACAAATGCCCTGAATAGATGACACAGAACGAGGACTGTGTGCGCGCAGATGACAGCAGCACAAAGTGAGAGCAGGAAAACACAAGGAAAGGGAAAAGAATGTCAAGAGGGGCATGGTATATACTGCACTTGACATGCAAACTACAGACAAGGAGAAATAAAAGACAGATATAGAAGTGCATAAATGCTAAAGGGAAGAACTTAAGTAAGTAGCACTTCTGCTCTGGTTAAGATGCAAAAAGTGGGCGCTGGAGGGTTGGCTCAGCGGTAGAGCGTCACTCGGCATGTGGAAGTCCTGGGTTTGATTACCAGTCAGGGCACACAGGAGAAGTAACCTAGTAGAGCATTGCCCAGTGTGTGGAAGTCTTGGGCTTGATTTCTAGTCAGGACACACAGGATAAGTGACCATTTGCTTCTCCATCCCCCTCCATCCTCTTTTTCTCTCCCCCTCCTGTAGCCATGGCTTGAATACTTTGAGCAAAGTTGTCCCTAGGTGCTGAGGATGGCTCCATGACCTTGGATTCAGGTGCTAAAATAGCTTGGTTGCCGAGCAATGGAGCAGCAGCCCCAGATGGGCAGAGCATCACCAGGTAGGGGCTTGCTGGGTGGATCCCAGACAGGGCGCATGTGAGAGTCTGTCTTTGCTTCCCTGTATCACACTGAATAATAATAATAGAAGATGCAAAATGTTGCCATGAGGCTGTTATTCCCATTGTAATACTGACAAGTCAGATACACTATCAAAGCTTTTGTTAAACCCATCAGAAAGACTAAGGATGTCAATAAACCAAAATGAAATAAAGTCCAGGGAGTGACAGACCAGACCTAGTGGAAGAAATGTCCATGGCTGGTATTCTGGGAATAGCAGTCAGAAGGGGCTCCTCTGTAGAAACCAGCTGAACTTGCAATGACCTTTTAATGAGCACACATGATCTGGCATGAGAGGTCTGAGTCCTGTGGCGCCCCAGCTCCAGCGTGAGTCTCACCCATCTACCTACTCTTTCTCACTAGACTTCACACCATGAAGGAGAGTATGTCAATGTCCAGGGGAGCTAACAGCCTCAGCCTGGGCTCCACAGGGCTTTCTCCAATGCCCGCGCAGGAGAGCAGGGGTTGATCTGCCCATGTCCTAGGCTGAAGCTTGGGAGGAAAAAAGGGGACAGTTGGGAGTTGAAAAAAAATTGCCCCAAGAATCTTCAGCTTGGTTTCACGTAGAAAAATGCTGTAATGTACATTAACAGAATAAATAAGGAAAACCTTTAAGCACCTTAATACATATCAAAAGTTAGCTGACTAAATTGAACACTATTCATAATAAAAACACAGATAATCAGGACTAGAGGGAAATCCCTTAATCTGATAAAAGGCATCCATGAAAAAACATACTTTCTGGTGAAACATTACACACTTTTCTCCTAAGTTTGGGAACAAAACCAGGATTTCCACTGTTCTCACTCCTATGAATATGGCCCTGAATGTTCTAGCGCACTCAGCCAGTGCTATAAAGGAAGAGAAAGTGCACAATGACTGGAAGGGGAAACACGAATCTTTCCTTATTCACAGATAACATGACTTTAGATTTACAAAATTCTATGTAATCTAAAAAAATCCTTTAGAAGTAATATGTGAATTTAGTAAGGCAGTAGAATATAAGGCCAATATACAAAACAATTGTGTTTATATCTATTAACAAACAAGTGTTGAAAAAAACCATGCTTTAAAAATTATCTTGTCTGGTAGCATAAAAAAATCAAATACCCCTAGAAGTAAATCTAAAAAATAAAAATATTATAACCACAAACAAATGATCTGAACAGAAATACACTGCTGATAAAATTTAAATATCTAAATAAATCAAATTTTATATACTTACCATATTTACAAATCAATAGGCTACATATTGTTAAGATATCCATTCTCTCTGAATTGATTTATAGATTCAACATAATTCTAATAAAAAATTCCAACAGGTTTCTTGAAGAAATTGACAATCTTTTAGAAAATGTATAAGGACCGACAAATCCTCTACAATAGGCAAAACAAAACAAACAACAAACAAAAAAACTCAAAATGTTGATGAAAAGAACAAAGCTGGCAAAGATAGAGCACTTCAGTTATCTGATTTCAGGACTTACTATAAAGCTAAAATAATCATGCTCTTGTCATAAAGCCAGACAAAGAGATCAGTGGGACAGAATGGAACATCCAGAAACAAACCCACATGTATCAGGAGACAAATGATTTACCAGTCAAGGCACCGACTAAATTCAGTGGAGGAAAAAGAATTTTTAAAAAGTGGTGTTGTAATAACTAGATATCTACATGGGAAAAAACAACTTTGATACTTATCTCATTTTTATCAGAAAAATTAATTTGAGATATTTTTACAGAGAGAGAGAGAGAAACATAAATTTGTTGTTCCACTTATTTATGCTTTCACTGGTTGGCTCTTGTACATGCCCTTACCTGGGACTGAACCCACAAACTTGGCGTATTGGGATGACACTCTAACCTACTGAACTACACAGCTAGGCCTCAGGGAATTTTAAAATAGAGCATACAACCAGAATATAACTGGAAGACATTAACTTCACTGTTAGAATTTGGGTTCTCATACCCTAAAGTTGGGGTCTAATTTCAAATGTTAAAGTCCCCACCAAACAGCTGAATGTTAGAGCAGCCCATTTTCAGAAAATAAATAATTTCCTTGTGGTGAGGAAAATAATGAAGTCACTCTAATTCACATGATGACCTTATGGCCACCATACCCCAGCTCCCCATACTGCAGTGAATGCGGAGAATGAAAAATAGAGTAGGAGGAAACAACAATCGTTCTGAATCAACAGTTAGACTCTTCTCATTTGTTACAATGATTAACTGCATTCCTACTAACCTTAGTAAAACAATCTATCTTAGGCCTAGTTGTTTAGAGGAATACAACAGCTAGTTAGACAATGGCTGTATCAAGGGCACAAATGACAGACTATCATTTCTCTGTAAAAATATCCAATATTAATATGTATGCAAATAAATAGAAAATAAAAAAGTAATAAATTTACTTGACTAGTTAATTCCAAGTAACCATAAACTCAGTAGGAAAAGACAAGCAACTTAGTCATCTGACTCAACTAACCAGAATTCAGCCAATAATAATACGGGGTCAGCTAATAGGATCAATGGTTGCTAGGATCAAATATGAAAGCTACTTTTAAGTATATGGGTTCACACAATTCCTTAATTTTCCAAAACACATAAATATTCATACTCTCATTTCTTAAGGCTTAAAAGTATTATGTTCTTAAAGAGCTTAAGTTAATAAATGTCCATAATTATAAACTGTACTTCAAACTCACTTCCTGCCACTCTCCCTGCCACACGACTCCACCCCAAAGAAACATTTCAGCCAGGAGAGAAAAGTCTGTGTCCATGGGGACTATTAGCATATTAATGACCTGTGTTCCTATTTACATCAGCAGAGCTAACTGTTAGTTATTTTAAGGAAGATGTTATACCTTAATTAACAGCACCTGGTAAATGAAAGCTGGTTGCATTTCATTGATATGTTCCAATTTCACAAGTCTTATTTCACAGCAGGGATTCCAGCGCACCCAATACTTTTACGTGATAACACCTCTGATTGAGGAAGAAAGTCTTTATATGATTAGTTTCCAGAAATAGAAACCAACAATAAGGCATAAGCGATGGGTAAAGTAATTATCCCTAAAGCATTAACATACATGCACATCATAAACGAGGGGAGGTAGGAAGGGACAGAAACACCTTTGGTGTTTCATATTTCTAACGCTAATATTTCTGAAGACTTAGCAAGCCCAAGAGTTTCAGAGCATCATCTTGATGCCTGTAGCATAGTGTTTCTAGAACTCTGTCCCTTGCATAGCCCCTGTCCTGTCTATGCCCCGAGCCTGTTGGGAAGATTGAATATGATCATGTGCTTGAGAGAACATGAGCGTCATAGTCACGGCTTCTCCTTCCCCTTCATCCTGACCGTTTCTCTGCTTACTACTTCTCTGCACAGTTACATGTCCTCCTCCCCCAGGCCATTTGCACCATCTCCCTCTCCTTCCCAACTTTTTGATTTGTCCCTGTTCTATTCATTTCTCTCTCTTCTCTGACAGAGGGGAAATAGGCCATCAATCCGAGCACTGGGGGCCTTGTGCATAATCTCTCAACCCTGTCAGATCAGTCCGAGCAGTCCACTCCTTTTTCACACGTGACCTCAAAACTCAAGGGAAATAGAAAGAAAAAAATAAACAAAACTCCCAAGCAAATATTTTTTGGTTACCAGTTTGAACCCCAGTTTTGCGCTGTAAAATATTTTTTATCTTTCCCCTCTTCTCCAAGGAAATCAGAAATAATAAATATAGGCCCTCTTAAAAATAAACAGCAAATAAAAAAAAAAGATTTAGTTAATATTCCCTTTTTTATTTGTATGACTTCTGAGGGGCTGTGAGGCAGCAGTCAGACCAAAAACACGATGAAAGCAGCAACCTACACTTATCAATCTGTAACTTTTAGTCTGCTAAATATTTACCTGTATTGACTTATTTAACCCTCACAACCCCACAAGGTAAATACTATAAATAATCAGAGGCACTGAGAATTCATTCTCCCAGGGTCACAAAGCTAGTAAATGTAACAGGACCAGACAGTCAGCCTTTAAGAGAGGGATACCAGCCTACTCCACCATAAATATTTCTATTCCACATATATGCTGTGTCATTTCTTCTGCAATTTTTTTAAAATGGAATTTCTCTGGGATTAAGATGAGTAGAAATTCCTTCAATATAGACTATATTTTTCTCTATTAAATATGCTCACCATCCATCTAGGTTATATATTTTGTGGTAGGGAACAGAAAGGGAAGACAGAGTCAGGAGCAAGACAGAAATGCCTCAGTGAAGGCACAGTTTAAAGTTCAATCTTCTCTCTTGACCTGTGGTGGCGCAGTGGATAAAGCATCAACCTAGAACGCTGAGGTCGCTGGTTCAAAACCCTACACTTGCTCGGTCAAGGCACATATGGAAGTTGATGCTTCCTTCTCCTCCCCCCATTCTCTCTCTCTCTCTCTCTCTCTCTCTCTCTCTCTCTTTCTCTCCTCTCTAAAATGAATAAAATAAAATAAAGTTGAGTCTTCCCTGGACGAGATGCCGTGTGATTTTCTGGGTCTAGCAGCATCCCTGGACTTCAACCAGAATTTTCCTGGAACCTATTGGCCCACCTGCCTTCAAAGTGTCTCCGGATTTGTGCTTCCCTGTTGACCACCAAAACACCCTGCCCTGCCTTAGAAACAGACTAACGGGGGAGATTTAAAGAAAAAGGCTCATTTTAACACCCCCCTCCTTCCTGATGCCTACCAATCGCATTCTCTCCAGTCCAGAAATTAAAGAAAGGCCTCCAGAGACAATGCCTGGGTACTTAACTATCTACTCAGGAGATCTGGTTGAAGTGGAGGAAAAGTCAGACCAGATAGGAAGACTGAAGGATCTGGGACAAAAAAGTCATTAGGACTTTATATGACTTTCACAGAAAGAGGATAATCAAAGCTCCTGCCTAGTGCTTCCATTATCTTCTCTGTTTGCTTGGATGCCAGGAACAACTTCAGTAAATATGGGGGCACTTCCTCTCTGTAAGGTATGTAAAAGAATAAATTGCAAAAGTAGAGCACTTCGTCAATCCCGTTTCAGAGTAATTACAATATTCAGACGGTTGTGAACCATTCTTTAATTTCTTCCACTAGCATCCTACCCACAGTATTACTCCTTCAGCAACTTCTTAAAACAACAATAAAAATATCAACTCAAAGATCAAAAACCAGCCTTCCCGAAAAAGAGAAAAATCTGTTTTGGAAGCTTGTGATCTTACCCAATTGCCAATCTGGCATGAAGCCAAAGGAATTTGAAAAAAAATAAAATTCAGGCAAACTAGAAAGAGAAGACAAGCATCGACACAGTACAAATACCCTCTGTGAAAAATGCCAGTTACATTGAAAAAAAAAAAGTTTGCAAAAGCCTAACTTTGCAAAAGACAGAAGTACAAGTACTTACAGTGTCGTGAGACTTATCCTTGACATCATAGACTGTGAGCTTTATTTTGGTCTCCTCATAGATGGGGTACTCCGATGGGAATGTGACACCCGTCAGAAACAGTGGGTCCCTTGTTCCCTGGAAGAGCACAGGCAGACAACTTTGATTGAACAAGCCAGCAACTGCAGTCGGCAGCAGGCAGCGCTACATGAGAAGGCAGAAGGGGTGGCCGGTCTGTTTGTTTTTCTAGGAAACTGTTCGATGAAGAAAGATCTGAATGACCAAACGATGCTCATAGGCAATACCAGGGCCCAAGTCCCCAGCATCCTGATAAAGCTGTGAATGGTACACAGTCCTGCTTCCTTGTCAAGCTGCTAATCCTCTTGAAAACCAATGTATTTTCATTATCTGCAGAACCCTTCTCTGGGGTCAGCAGTCCGTCTGTTTAGAATACATGTAATGGATAGAACCTGCAGTGTATGCCTACAGGTTAAGCATTGACTGATCACATTAAAATGATGCAGTTTTCTCATAAAGAACCGTTTGGGAAGCAAATCCTGTCCGTTTCTTTCCATCCTCTAATGATTCCATCGAAAGTCATGCTCTGATAATGCCCATTTGTTTTTAGATGTTCAGCTGTGCTGTTGGTTTTTCTTTAATTTTTTTCTTCTCAGACCAATTAGAAAACTAATGAAAGAAACTAAATATGATGGATTGGGGGCTTGGAAATGACCAGCTCAGTATACAGCACACAGGAAATTTCACTGTCTCAGAATTCAATTTTTAGAGAGCTGATAACCAACATTAAATTTCATATCTATACCTAAGTATCTAAAATATTGCTGAATATCATGGAGATGTTTGCTAGAGTTTTGTAAGTTGTCTATGGAGTCTCTGGAAGCCCAAGTAATTCACTGGTTCATTCACTGTTTCTTCTCTTGATCCAGTAAATACTACTGTTATCCCTCACTGTGTTAGACACTTCAGACCAGGAAGCGAATAAAACAGCCCCAAACAACTATCTATATCTATATATCTATATCTATATCTATATATCTATATATATATATTTTTTCAAATGTAAAAATTGGAAGTATGTCATCATTAATGCTTTCTTTTATATTTTGATGACATTTAAAAAATAATAGAGTTGGAATCATACTTGAAAAAGAATTTCTTTCACAGAAATGCACCACTTTACAATTTATAAAGTCATTTTCTTTATATGAATAAGACTATTTTTTGTTTGTTCAACTCCAGCATTCACTACAAAATTACACGAGCATTGGAACCCAAAGTTTCCACTGGGCAGACTCAGGGCGGCATGCAGGATCTGGGTCACTTCCATTGGAGAAATGAGAGTTCAGTCTGAATCATTTATTCCACTAAGCGCATCAAGACGCAGGTCAGCACCGAGCCAGCCGGTCTGAGGTGGGTTCTTACAGAACAAGTCCTCATTCAAAACAGACAGGACTCACAGGTCTTAAAACAAAGCAAAACTGAGGGAGTCCAGAGCGCACTTTCTTCAGTCCCAGACATTCAAACAAGTTATCTCTCCTCCCCTAACGTTGGGAAATACACGTGATAAGAACAAAATAATCAAAAGGGAAACACTTCCGCTTTTGAATCTGATCCAACCTAATAACCAGTCTCCTCTCGACACAAACTGAATGTTGTTAGGTAGCACTAATAAATGTAAATAGGAAATCTCTCGTCTGATGAGTTATATTGACGCCTTTTGCCTAGAAATATTAGTTTCTCAGAATCATAACATACCTCTCTCTGGAAAATATTTTCCTTTAAAAAGACAGACACAAACAGCTGAGAATAGTTTCCACAGCCAGACTGAGGAACACAGGAAAAAAATGAAAAGGGCAGAAAAAACATGCAACAGGTTTAAAACTTCCCTGGGTACTTTACGACTTTTTTTTCCCCCAAAAATAAAAATAAACATTCATTTTATTTAATTTAACATATATATATAATGCATTATATATATTATATATATGTGTGTGTATATATATATATATAATATATATAGTTATAGTTATAGTTATAGTTATTTTTCTTATTTGCTTCTCTATTACAGGATTCCAAGTGGGAATTTTTCTTTCTGTTTACTAAATAAAAAGGTCTTTTATGAAAAAGGCAAGTTCTTCCCCCATTTGTTTATTCTGGGAAGTGACCAATGCAAGCTTAATAACCTCAGGTATGCGTTCTTAAACGACAGAGGGCAGGAACACAGCGCAGTCACAGGCCGTCGACTGACTTGTTTCAGTGGCTTGCAAGAATCCCGGAGAGACTGAGCGCGCGCGAGCTCACCTCCACAATCTCCGTGCTGGAGTATCTTGTCAGCCCCTGCTCCGCGGGGTGGATCACGGAGATCTGCACCAGGGTGTTCAGCTTCCGATCACGGACAGGAGCCACCAGATCCTTGCACGCTGGCAGCGGCAGGGCAAAGAGAAAGAAAAGAAACTGACTCCGTATCTCGGGGAAAACTTCTGTTCTGAGTTGGAAGTAAACTTAGCTACCGGCGCTGAATGAAATCTGCTGAGACTCGGGCTGACTTTACAGAGGAAGTCCCTTGGAAGTACCTTACAGAAATAGGAAGTCACGTGCTGCGGAGCTGAATTGAGAGTTCATTTCCACTGGCCACATTTGCAGCTCTTGCAAGTCCGGACTGCCCTGGGATCCCCAGCTCTCGCGTGTGACTAGGCACACACAGACACAGGGACTTGAGGGACCTTAAAGAGTCATTAAACCCTGGTCCTTAATTCACACTCTTAGACTAAAGAAACTGAGTCAGGAAACTTCGCTGTCCCGTGTTGACACTGGCTGGATTAGTTCAAAGGCTGAAATGCCACTAGCCCCTATCCTAGCTTATTCCCTCAGCTAGCCTCGGACAGACAGGCACAGGGACAGAAGCTGGGCGGGAGGCAGGGCTCAGCCACTAGGGAAAGGCAGAGGAGGCAGAGGAGGGGTTAAAAACAACAACAAAACCCCGCCCTCAGTCTGGGATCCCAGCCAAGTCTGGGAGGGAGAAATGTGGAATAAAGATGGGTCAAATTCCTGCCTGGGGGTCCACCAATGTAGGAAATTTCCCTTGAGACACCAGGCTCATATTACAGACCCTCATCACCACATCCCATATTTACTTGGATGTTTTCCCCTCCCACATACCATTCTCACAATTTGACTAAGAAAAAAACCAAATATATACATATTCCTTTGCAGTGAGCCCAACATCTCTTCTCAGTCTGCTTCCTTTCTTGGCTTTGAAATAGTAACTTGAGTGCCCACACTTGCAACTTGAATTGTGACGCAAAGTTTCCTCACTGAGGGATTCAAGCTTGGCTCAGGTGTGGTTTCATGCAGGCTGGAGCTGTGGGGAAACTGAGAAGTAGCCCTGGTCCTGGGTTCTGCCTCTCACCAGCACACGAAGAGAAGGAAGGAGGCGTGTATTTAAACTACTGGGACAGGGGAACTAGGGCTTAACTCTGCAACTTGAAAGCAAAGTATTAATAATTATCACCTTCAATTGCTTACAGATCATCTCATTTGGTAGAATCAGAATGGGACAGCAGGAGCTTTGGAACAAAGCAGGCCTGCTTTTTTCCCTGAGTACTACCAGCTAACCAACGCTGGGCAAAGTTAACTTAATTAACTCCATCTTGCAAGACTTTTCGAGACCCTTTTATTCCTGTATGGCATTTTGTCATTTTTTCTTATTTAAACCACATGCGCTAGCTTAGGGAAGCGTGTATGGAAAAAAAGAATAGCCACAGTTAACCGTCACTATTTTTTGAGGCATTTTAGTACTTATCTTTTTATTTCTCCAAATGGTGCTTTGGATTATTTTAGTTTTACATATTAGGAATGAGCAGCTTGAAAATACTAGCCAGTTACATTTATATCACTAGACCTCTCGGTGGTTTGCTTACATCACACACCATTAGCTCTATTTCTTTTCCTGGCATCCTGAATTCCTCTCCCGCACAATGGCACTGCTGTTTGGAAGACTCCTTAGCAGTATTCTTTATTGCTCAACCCAAGAGAGCTACAGTTTTATAAAGTACTGATGTGAGGTTTCAACACTGTCAACATATCACCGGAAGGGGGGAAAAAAAGTTAGATTTAGACTTTACTGTTCTTTGGTGGTTATTTTGATCATTTCCTCTGCTTGTATATGAATGTGTTTAATTTTATCACTCTTGGTTTTCAGCTCACCCTGTACAGCTCTCTCTCCATTTACTGATATTGACATATATCTGTTCTTGGATTTTAAAGCTGGAGTCTTCCTGTTTCAAACCCATGTCTCTCTCCCACTTTATAGTCTCCTTGCTACCTTATGACACTTCGGCTCAAAATAAGTTACTCCTTTTATGATTTCTTATCAGGCTTGATTGTGGGCTGTGGTTATTTCCCAGAAGTGAGCAGCTGTTCTCCGTTTTATCAGAGAGACTTTCAGACTCACTCCTAATAAAAACAGAGAAAAGCTCCATTCAACTGAAATGTTCTATCCAAACCAATCTGTAGCTTCCCCAATGCAGGTGAAGCCAAAACAGTAATAGTGGCACTTCGTGTGTCTTTACATTCTATAACTAAAAGCAGGTATAGAAAACAATGACTCAAGTCAAGCCCTGGGGTACTCATATCTCTTTCCTCAGCACCCCGGAGAACTGACTGCTCCCTAATGCCTATGGAGCACGATGTCATGCAAAGGCCCTCGGATTGGTAAGAATTTCAGCTGTATATCCCAGATTCCCTGTTTCCTAGTTATGTGACATTAATTCCCAAGCTCTTTTTATAAATATTTATTTTATTGATTTTAGAAAGAAAGGGAAGGAGAGAGAGGTACAGGAACAGCGACCTGTTCTGAATGTGCCCTGACCGGGGATCAAACCAGCAACCTCTCTGCTTCGGGATGATACTCTAACAAACCGAGCTATCCGACCAGGGCAAGTCCCAAACTCTTAAGACACTCAATTTTCTCACCTGTCCACCTGTTTCTCAGGGTGGACAGGTGAGGAAGGAATTATGCCCTTCTTATGCAGGGACTTTTTTTATGCAAAATGAAGTTTACTAATATCATTATACCAATATTTATCAATATGAATTCCAACATTGACCACTATGTTGTGTGGTGTTATTCTGTAAAAGAATTGTTTATTGACTCAGTCCTATTCACACAACCCCTTAAGAGCTGTCACCAGCTCCAACAGTTCTTTGTGTATACCAAACCCAGGACATGAGTCATTCATTGCATTTCATAATGTGAAACCCACACACCCCATGGGGCTACATATACTGAAACTGTCCCACTGGACGGGGTGCGAAATGATGAGTGACTGTACTGTTTCATGCAGAGGTTACTCAGTAGATCACAGTAAAGTCTAACTGGCACAGGAATTTCTCAATAGACAGTAAGAAGCCTGAAAAATCTGTTTTCAGAAATAAAAACAAATGTTCTATTGGTCTGCCAACCACACTTACCACTGCCCATTAGCCAAGCAGAACTGTGCTCTAGAAATGACCCTCATAAATGGCCTGCTTCTGCAGTTTTGTTTTTTTTAAGAATTCTTGAATCAAACGAGTCATAATAAATAAATGCTTCTTAGCAATTGTTCATTCATCAGTAGAATTTTACTTTTATTTTTGCCTTTCTACTGGCTTTGTTTTGGACTAAGCCATTTAAAAGTATTCTCAGAGCCCAGAAGAGTTAAAAAGACACAAGATGTTAATAAGTTGAGACTTAAATGTGCTTGTGTCCACTGAATTGACTAGTTTCTTTTATTATTATTATTTTACTGAAAAGGGAGAAAGTAACAGTTTAGAAGTAATGAGTGTTTTTTTCAAAAAATTATAATTTGAAATATTTTTTAGGAAAAATAAAAGAGCTACAGGAGACTATTTTTCCTATTGACTGCTATAATTACTAGCATGGTGAGGGCCCTCTTTTTATTATTATCAGTTGTAAGAAAGATGTCAATAGGCAGGTCTAGCTCCGATTTGTACAGGAGCCAGGGGACGCTCATTCTGCTAGAAGGGAATCCTCAGTAGAAGTGAATGATAAAAACAAATGGAGCTTCACCATCTCAGGGGAGGGCTAGGCACTGAGTCAAATGGCAAGCTTAGGCTGCATCAGAAGAGGTGACTGCTATTCAAATTCATTGCCTGAGGAAATGAAAGCCCACAGTGGCTTGATTTGAGGACTTATCCAAAGCTTGAAATCCCAGTCACTGGGTAGGCTAACGCTGTACGAGCCATACCAAATGCATCTGTGGTTCAATTCAGTCCGAGAACCAGAAGTAGCCAACCTCTGTTCTAGATGCTTAAAGCTACTGCTGGGATTCTCAGGAAGAGAACACAGAGCATCTTCTGCCCAGCAGTTCTTCAAATATTTGAGAGTCTACAAGTTAAGGGGCAGGCTCTTATGGTATAATATTCTGTCAACATAAAAATACTGGGGTTTTCTGTTTTCATTTTTTAATTAACTGAGAGGAGGGGAGGCAGAGACAGACTCCTGCATGTGCTCTGACCAGAATTCAGCCAGATAGCCCACTAGGGGGTGATGCTCTGCCAATCTGGGGCATTACTCTATTGCTCAGCAACTGAGCTCTTCTTAGGGCCTGAGGCGGAGGGTCCAGGGAGCCATCCTCAGATGCCCGGGGCCAAGTCGCTCCAACTGAGCCATGGCTGCAGGAAGAGGAAAGAGAGAGGGGAGAGAGAGATAGAGAGAGAGAGAAGCAAGAGGGGCAAGGGTGGAGAAGCAGATGGGCACTTCTCCTGTGTGCCCTGACTGGGAATTGAACCCAGGACATCCACACTCCTGGCCAACACTCTACCACTGAGCCAACTGGACAGGGAAAAAATACTGTTTTTATAAAAGATCAGTTTTTGTTTCATTCAGCCATCATTTCTAAATCATGCCAAGTCTGTCGAGTCCGGAGAGACATTCTATTATTCTAATCAACTCTGGCTGGAAGCCTACAACTGTCTCTTAACTCCTCTAACAGAGAACTCAGTCCCAACAATAACCATTTTGAAGTAAAACACAACTGTTCTTTCCGGTGCCTTTGAATACAGCAGCACTGACCACATCCTAGTAGTTCTAAGACATGCCCTGGATGTGGGGTGCACAAATCTGCAAAGATGCCTGCCATGGGTGCTCACGATAGCAGTGATGTGACCCGCCAGAGTGGTATGAGTCCCCCATCCACTCCAAGCAACTGTCCCTTTCCCCTTAAGAATTCTGTCTTCTATGAAATCAGGTCACTTTCCCTGCCTAACTCCATTTCATCTCTCTTCTTGCCATTCAATGTTGGTGGCAGCTAACAAAGCAGATGCCTTTTCCTTCAGAATAAAGCAATGGCACAAGCAGAGGAGATGTGGCTGGAGCATTCTAACAGGTGTTTCCACATCTCCGCAGTGCCATTCTTCACATAGCCATAGGGACGTTAGGCTTAGAGGAGAAGCACACAGTGGGCATATGCATGATAATTTTTATTTTTACTTGAGATAGATTTGTATTTGAAACCTGCCTAAGGAGCAATATACCTTTGGATAAATGACTCTATCTTTTTGAGCCTCTTTTTTCTTATCTGTAAAATGAAATAAAAGAACAAATTTCATAGTTTTGTTATAAATATCATAGGAAGTAAAGTATGTAGGCACATAATAGGCTCTTAAAATTATTAACATTAATATGAATATGGCTAAACACTGACACAAGAAAGGATTTTATCTATCCAATATTCTTTTCTTTTTTTTTTTAAGTGAGAGGAAGGGAGACAGACTCTTGCATGCACCCTGACTGGGATCTGCCCAGCGATCCCTGTCTTCGGTTGATGCTCAGTCAACCGAGCTCTCCTCAGTACCTGAGGCTGACACGTTCGGACCAACCCAACTATCCTCAGCACCCATGGCTGACACTTGAAGCAACCAAGCCACTGGCTGCAAAAGGGAAAGAGAGATGGAAGGGGAAGAATTAGGGGGAGAAGCAGATGGTTGCTTCCCATGTGTGCCCTGACTGGGGATCAAACCCGGAATGTCTGCATGCAGGGCTGATGCTCTATCCAGAGCCAACTGGCCAGGGCCCTAGCCAATATTCTTATAACAATTATGTGCCCAAGATAGCCCAGGCTGGTCTTGATTTTGTGTAACCTTATTCTTTCTCAGTAAAAGCATTTTATTATACTATATATCTGTGACTTTTGTGTACCTCCTTGTTTTCATATGAATAAGTAAAAGAAATGTGAAAAGTTTTGTTTGAATTGTTAAATTCAGAAATCATAGGTTTCATGAATCTATCACCTTCTGTGCAGCCAGATGGACAAACTCACCTTCATTAATTTCACCTGTGACCATGCACTTCCAAATGAGAAGCCAAATATAAAAGAAAGCTGTACATTCTGTCTGCCTTCAGCCGTGCTATATGTAAACAGTTCAGCTCGTCCTATAAGCAGGGTTTTAGCTGGGAAGTAAGTTACTTTCCTGAGGACATTACCCTATATGGAGGCATTATCTTAACAACTGACTCGTCTAAAGGGGTCACAGAAGCCTGACCTGTGGTGGCGCAGTGGATAAAGCGTCGACCTGGGAACACTGAGGTCGCCAGTTCAAAACCCTGCACTGGTCCGGTCAAGGCACATATGGAAGTTGATGCTTCCAGCTCCTCCCCCCTTTCTCTCTTTCTCTCTCTTTCTCACTCTGTGTCTCCTCTCTAAAATGAATAAAATAAAAATAAAATAAATTAAAGGGGTCACAGAAAAACTTGCTCTTCTGCTGTGCATACTTCCTTCATCAAAAAGGAAGACTGTTAATTCTAATAAAGCTTTCTTTTCTTACAATTTAAAAGAAATGTTACAGCAACATCCCAATACAGTTCTATGGAAGCAGACCTTTTATACTCTTTAAAGACTATTCACAGGGGAAATGAAAGACATGAATCCATTTCCCTCTAGGGTAAATAAGGCCAAGGTGGAGAGGACAGGAGACATCCTGAATAGAAACACTGTTAGCCTTGTGCTAACAGGACTTTGAGGAAATAACATTCTCATTCTGATCTTACCACCACTAAGAGGATCAGCCACGTCCCTAAGGCTGTGGTGTGGGTAGACTCTTCCAGCCTAGAAAACAGTTTTTTATATACTTTCCAAATTCTTTTTTTCCTTTTATTTTTTTTGTGAGAGAGACAGAAAAAGGGACAAATAGGGACAGACAAACAAAAAGGAAGAGAGGTGAGAAGCATCAGTTCTTCATTGCAACACCTTAGCTGTTCATTGATTACTTTCTCATATGTGCCTTGATGGGAGGGGGCGGGGGCTACAGCAGAGTAAGTAACCCTTTGCTCAAGCCAGTGACCTCAGGCTCAAGCCAGTGACCATGGGATCATGTCCATGATCTTTTGCTCAAGCCAGCGATTCCGTGCTCAAGCTGGTGAGCCCACACGCAAGCCAGATGAGCTCTCGCTCAAGCTGGTGACCTCAGAGTTTCAAAACTGGGTCCTCTGCATCCCAGGCTGATGCTCTATTCACTACGCCACTGCCTGGTCAAGCTACTTTTCAAATTCTTAATATTTGGTTAGGTTTCCAAAAAATGTCACACTGATATCTTGTTCTTTGTACTTAGAAAATTAGATGCCACTGATCAATTGATACAACAATTTGGGCTATGTTTCCAGTACAGGTATTGATCGACTTACAACCTATGCAACTTACGACCATTCGACTTTACTAGCACAATCGTTAGCCATGACTGCTCCGTGTCTGGAGCAGTTTTTGTATGCACCTGTATTTTGTAATTTTGTATGTTTTGCAAGTATTAAACCAGTTGTACTGGTAATGCAGTGTTTTATTTAAACATGACGAATGTAAAAATAAGAAACAAAATGGTGTAGAGATTATACAAATGGCATAAAATGAACAAAAAATTATGATGTATAACAATAATGAAAGAAAATTATGATAAAATATGGCTTAAAGATTTTTATAACATCATTTCACAGTACTGTACATATAGCCTACTCAACTTAAAACCAAATCGTGTTACGACCGGTCTGTTGGAACCAATCATGGTATCACCGATTACATATAGATTAAATCAATTTACATCATACATGAAAAGATCTATGCAGTACTGAAAAGCCTAATAGCCTTTCTGTCTACTTACTTTGCCAGTATAAAATGTTTTCCTTTTTAAAAGTTGCTTCTGCTTGTCTGTCTTTCATTCTTCTTTTTCCTCGGGAATATTAAAACCACAATCTTCTAATGACAAGGACCTCAACCTCTACAGTTCAGATCCCGTGAGCGGGTTCAGAAGACAGTGTTGCCTCGGTCCCAGGCACTGCATTCCACGGTGATTCAGTGTGCAATAAAAGGTCTGACGATACACTGACCCTGCCTCATCCTAATGTCCACACAATGAGAATTTCCTAAGGAGTGAAAAACACTATTCACTCTTGAATACTTTCTTGAGGTTATTTCTTAGAAAAACGTGGCTGGGTATTACGCCGAGCTGACTTACAGCCATTCATACCCACCCTCCGTCCGTTCCATCTCCTGTGCAGAATCTGTAGGAGTCCAATTGATTCAACTGAGCGTCACGTCTTACCCTCCCTGTTCCTTTTAGCTTATTTTCAACGGATGGGCCTATTTTCTATCATCTTCCTGATTTGATATTATTCCTTTGTGTCCTCTGCTATCTCAAACATCCTCCCTAAACATGTCTTTCTGTCCTCAGTCTGAAAGAGGAGGCTATCAAAGCCATCACTCGTATATTCATAGGACTTGGGACTATTGGGGTCAAAAATACAACTTTCTTAACAAACCCACTGCTTCTACATTCAGTGGAGTAACCACTTTTTTAAGTCTTTATAGAAATAAAACAAGAATGTGTTATTTTTCCTTTTAATGATTGTGTGGGAGATTTTAATCTAAGACACACTTCCTTAAACAATATGTGAACATTATTTAGTAGCTGTCAACAATACTTTGTTCTTTGGAAAAAAGAAAAAAATGTATTAAGTTGGTATGGAAAAAATTATTTAAAAATTTGCATTTACTGTTTTCTGGTTTTTTTTAATGGATTGAGTTAAAAATATTAATATTCCAAATTCAAAAGGAGGGTCTTTCAAGGAAAATATATATACTCACCTAACTTGAACAAACAGCATTAATTTTAGGTTACCAGAAAGTCAGGGGTAAAATAATTCAGGGCTTAATGTTTCAAGATAAGAAATCTTACATTAACACACACACACACACACACACACACACACACACACACACGAGACCAAATAAAGAAATAAAGCCATCCGAATAAGACAATTCCTTACACGCACTAAAATAATGCTATTGTTTGCTTCTATACTACCACAATAAAATGGTAATACCAGACAAATTTTAAGGTTGTTCTCATTTGAGATTACACATGAAGCTTGCAAAGCCTATGGGGAGGGAGCAGGAAGCACAATTTACGGCACTTACTATGTGCCCGGTGGTGTCAGGCTTACCTTTTGCTTGTGTTAGCTCTTGTCCAGAGCAACAATGTGCCTACTGCTCCCTTCCCCCACAGTTCCAGGTCCATATTTTTAACTAATCAGTCAACTTTGTAGATCACAACATAACAGCTCAAGGATGAAGACTATTTTTTACTTATTTATTTTTCACCAATAGCGCAATATTTGGCACCCTGAGTTAATATGTTGTCAATAACATCATTCCTCTCCATCTGGTTCTCTGTGTGTTCAGTGGTGATTTCACTTTGCAACAAAAACTTTAAGACTCTGAATATACTGGTAACAGAATTCAAGTAAAACTCGAGGAAAGGATGATACGAATACCACAGGGACAAGGCAGGTGACATGGTTATTGAGGAATATAGGCAATAATTTGCCAGACAAAATTGAAGAAATTTTTGTGACAGAAATACTGCTATAGACTTCTTGCTATACTGAGATTGGAGCACCACTACTCCTAAATTTCATTTCAATGAATTCACTTATAAATTAAACTGACTTCTTTAATGATAAAAGCTAGATTCAGAAAAAGAAAAATAGGTCCTGAAATAAAATGTGTTACCCCCACCAACAGAAAAATAGAAAGACATGCCAGCATAAAATCACATTAGCCTGACCAGGCAGTGGCACAGTGGATAGAGCGTCGGACTGGGACACAGAGGACCCAAATTCAAAGCCCTGAAGTCGCCAGCTTTCAAGGGATCATCTGGTTTGAATAAGGCTCAACAGCTTGAGCCCAAGGTCACTGGCTCAAGTAAGAGGTTACTCCATCTGCTGTAGCCCCACAGTCAAGGCACATATGAGAAAACAATCAATGAACAACTAAGGTGCCACAATAAAGAATTGATGCTTCTCATTTCTCTCCCTTCCTGTCTGTCTGTGCCTTTGTCAATTTAAGTATCATGGAAGAATTTAGATAGAGAGATAAAGGGAACCTCTGCCCCCAGGACAATGGTACTCTCTCAGGAAATGCTCTCTGACACTGCCTGTTGGGGAGCAATGAAGAGACCGTCTGTACAGAAGACAGTATATTTGCATATGAAAAGAACAAATTTGGTCTAAAGCACTACTGTCCGGTCCCAGAAGACTCTTTCTCTAGCTAATCCCCACTGCCACAGCTTCCCATATCAAGCTTCAGAAAATTATATTCTGTTTTATTTCCGTGAATATTACCAGGTGCCTGAGACTCCATCCTCAAGCCTTTGAATTAAAACAAGCCTATGCTTGTGTCTCTTCCGGTGTTGAGATCCCACGCTAACTTTAGTAAACCCCCAACTGGTCTGGCGTCCCAGCCTGACGTCGCATACACAGTTGGCTCTTTGGGCACATGCTCCAAACCCACATTCCACCTCAGGAACAAGTGCTCGCAGCTCTCTGCTGTTCTTTTCAGCAGGAACCTATGTGCAGCTTAAGGAAGAATGAAGATGATATTCTAAGAACGGGAATTGGTTCCTCTGAATACGAAAAGAAATATCTTGTGAGTCAAGAAGTGGAAATCTGTAGTTTCAGGGGTAGGGTTGCAGAAGTAAGAGGGAGCAACACAGGATACAACCTTAAGCTCTTGACCCTCGCAGAGGCCAAGAAGACAACGTTTTTTCAGAACTACTAGTTTGACACGAGAGGCAATAGGATTCCCGTTGAGGATAAACATAGAGCCCTACAGTGGACCCAGCAGTGCATGCAGCTTAGTGGGGAGGGGCTGCTTTCCTGATTTACTTCCAAATCTAAAGATGAGGCCAGCATGGCTGGTGAACACAATTAGTTATAGGAGGGGAGGCAGAAAAATCAGGGCCCAAGTCACAAAGATGGATGGCTAAAAGAGTTATGTTCAAAATTGTTGAACTTCGACTGAGAACACAAAATGATGTCTAGGAGGTATCTAGTATCTGGGAATTTCAGAAAGAATAAAAGAAATAGGAGCCTGGAATCTTGCATTCAGGAGTTGATACATTGTGGAGGGAATCTGAAGTCCATTTGTCTCTGCAGGAAGTATCAAGCAAGCTAGAACGCAATTATTCGATTTGGGTGATTTCACACGCAGCACATTGATTTGTGGTCTGGTTTTCACCCTATCCTGAATGAAGCAATTTTTACACATGATTTCTGTCCCAAACCAAAATGTTTGCACATAAGCACTTAAATTTTAGAAGGTGGTGCTTAGAGTAATTTTCAAAATTTCAGTAATTTTGTTCCTTATAAATGTATTAGGCTTAGGAATTATATGTGGAATTATTAGGTTTCTTTATGAAATTGCTGTTCCTCAAATGCCAAATATTTTACAAGTCAACTGATAATATTAAATCAAAGTCATACACAGATAGAGTAGGAAATATGGGGGGGGGGGAAGAATGAAATTAATAGATAGTTCTGAGAGGATAATCAGCCTCTCGTTTTATTTTCTCCATCTAGAACATTCTTTGGGAGAAGACAATTTTTAGAGAGTTTGATAAAGATAACTCCTGCTTTTCTTGAGTCTCTTGAGTCAATCATATGTGTGATTTTCCTGTAGCAAAAAGGAAACCTCAGTATTCATGTTCAACATAGGGCTTTAGGGGTGGCAGTTTTTCTGTCATAAGATGGTTGACTCACAGGAAGTGAAATGAGGTTGGTACAGATAAGCTAAAGCTAGAAATGACTAGTGATCTAGGAGACAAGAGACAAGAGGAGGAAGACTAGTCTGTAGGTGAGAAAACAAATGTGGACAGGCTGGAGGGCACAAAAGGTCTATTATTCAGAGAAAAAGCCACAAGTTTAACACTACATCAAAAAAAAAAATCATAAACAAACATCGATTAGATAACTTGAGAGTGGTGGAGCATGGTTCTGCGAGAAACAAAGTTCGAAGAGCACAAAGAGCATGTCTCCGAATGTTTAGGATCTCCAAGGAGAACAGTTCAAACCAAATGCTCAGCAGAGTGTCTGCTAGGTGGATGGAAAATGCTTCAGGGCACTAGCCACACAGGAAGTCTCAGAACAAAGGAGAAGTAGATTACACTCCTCAGTTTAAACTAAAGAAGAACCATCTTCTCAGCTCTTCCAGGACATGAGATCGACTAGGTAAAATAAAAAGATGAGACACCTTCTACAAGAAGGTCTCATGGCAGTTCTTACATGCTTTGTGTGGCAAACACCCAAAGGATCAGGGTCATAGACTCCAATCCTGACTGGGTGACTTTCAGTGTGTGATGCAGACTCAGTAGCCTCATCTGCAAGGGGACAATAATTATAGTTATTGCCACTGAGTACTTGTAAAGATCTAATTATATATGTGAAAACTACGTAGATTAAATTTCTAATAATGTATTAATAAAGTCCTTCTTATTTTCATATATATTAGTTCAAACACCCTATGAAATAGGACTTATTATCCACAACTTACAGATAAGGAATCAGAGTTTCTGAAAGGGTAAAAACTTCACCCAAGAAAATAATTAGATTTACTATCATTAAGAAGTCACGTAAACACCTAGCACCATTCTTAGTGCTTTAAGTACATGTTGGCAAATGAGTTTGTAAAATTTGTATTTTTTTTAGTTTGCTCACTTTTATTGTTAAAAATGGCACTGGGCAGCTGTGTGTGTGCTTGCCCTCAGAGCAGGGCAGTTGATTGCAAATTGCGGATTGCATTCCTGCTTGGAAAGGGCCATGGTTTTGCTAATGTTTGCTGGAGGAAAGGTTTTCGAACCAGAAAGTTTTGAAAAGAGAGAGAAGAAGAAGAGGCAGGGAGAAGCCATGTTTGCAGAGTGATAGTGAGAGCAGAGAGAAGGCAGAGTGCTGAAGAAGAAGCCATGTTTGCAGAGAAGGAAGAAGGTGTGCAGATGGGGAACAGAGGTGAGGGGCTTTTGCGAGCTCCACTGACACTGGCGGGGCCTTTGATTCTAGGAGGAACCGGAGAAGATTCTCCTGGTTGTGGAACCGGAGAACGTGTCAGTGGCTTTGGGAGCCCGGAGTGAAACGGAAGTGTTTTCCCTGTGTGTTTGCTCATCAGCTGGTGCAAGACTAGAACAAAGGAATGGGCCACCATTTTTTGGCTCAACTGTTTCTTTACCATCCGTCCGAATTCAATGTGAACCTGCATGTGCGTGGCCACTACGGCAGTGACTACTGGCCATACGGTACATTACTTCATTCAATCCACAAAACAACCCAGTAAAGATAAGTTGTGCAAAGCCCATAATCCACAGAATGGGAATTCAAACACTCTGCTACGGGCAGCTCAGACTACGCTGTCAAACACTTGTCCTACCTTCGCTCAGGGTTACTTGCTATAGGCTGAAGTGAGACCTCAAATTTCTGAACCCCAGTTTATTTCTACTATTTTATTTATCTGCTATGCGTCTTACTGTCTGTCTATCCATCCATCCATCCAACCATCCATCCATCTATTTATCTATCTACCTATGTATCTGTTCTTAACATCACCATAACAAGATTGCTTGCTTCCTGTCATAATACAGACAACCTAAAGGTACTCTGTGAAGAACTGTAGGTGTGAAATTCTACACAGGTAAGCCACCGTCAGCTATTCAGTTTAGTGACAAACTCATTTGTTCAGCTCAGCACGTGATTGATTCTTCCTGTCAGTTGTCTCTAGAAGGAGCCCAAAGGCATAAGGCTCCATCCTTCCTAACAGAATTTATTAACGGCAAAATATCAATGGTTAAATAATTGTATACCTTGAGAAATCTTAAATGAATTGCTCGTTACAAACAACTGTACTACCAATAATTGCAAAACATTTCAAAGGTATATCTACAGATATAAATTTATTTTGTGAAGAAATGGAGAGGAACAAAGCACTCAGTTCATGCATATTTAGGGACTGTCTAAATGTGCCCAACATGATTCTGGGTGACAGTGTCACAGCAGTAAATAAGAACACAAGTTCCCTATTTTATGGAGTTTATAATCTAGTAGAACATAAAGTTTTAAAAAATAATTTAGTGAGAATTTAAAACTGGGTGATTAAATTGAGAATTTGGGGCAGGGGTGTGAATCAGGTAAAGCTTCTTTGATGAGGTGACTTTGAGATGTGGCCTAAACATACCCAGGAGCCAGCTTGGTGGGAGTGGTGCAGGGGGTAGGGAGACAAATACAAAGATTCTGGAACGGTTTGGCCTCTTTGAGAAGCATAAAAAAGGCCAATAAGGTTGATGCAAAGTGAGCTAGAAGATTAGCGCTGCAAGGTGAGAACGGCGTGCTCAAGACCCTTGTAGGGTGCAGTAAGGCATTTCAATTTTATTCTAAGTGAAACTGAAGCCGATGGAGGATTTTAACTAGGAAAGTGAAGTGATCACATTTATATTTTTACAAGATTGTCTGGCTTTTCTGACTGGAAGGAACCATGCTGGGGCAGGAGCTGATGAGGACCCATGAGGACATCCCTCACTTGCCCTGACCGGCCTGGGTAAGAGCTGATAGTGGCTCACAATGGAGAGAGGTGTTCAAATTTGGAGTATCTCTTTCAACATAGAAATTACAGGACATGGTCCTGGTCAAGCTCAGTCAGATAAGAGCATCGTCCCCAAACAACAGGTTGTGAATTCAATTCCTGGTCAGAGCACACAAGGTAAGTAAACAATGAATGCATGAATGAGTGGAATAAATGAATGCTTCCCTTCCCCTCCCAGCTCTCTCCCTTTCTCTATCTGCCTCCAAAAAATTAAAAATAAATAAAATTAAGCCCTGGCCAGATAGCTCCATCAGTTGGTGCATTGTCCCGAAGTGCAGAGACGGCTGTTGGATCCCCAGTCAGGGCACATATAGGAGCAGCCTGATGTTCCTGTCTCTCTCTCCCTGCCTCTCTCAAAATAAATAAATAAATAAAATAAAGGAAGGCGAAGAAGTTACAGGACATGATGTATTTGATGTGAAGTTTGGGAAAAAGAAGAATCAAGAAAGATTTATAGTTTGGGGATTTGTGCATCTGAATGGATGGTGATGTATTTTACAGAAATGGGCATCACGGGGAAATAAAATGTTTTGAAAGACAGGAATGGGAATCAAATAATCAAGTTTTAACTATCTTCAGTTTATAATACCTCCGAGGCAAACTAGCAGGGGTATCTACTAGCCAGTTGAAAATAGGAGTAGAGAGCTCCGTGGAAAAATAAGGCAAGATTTACAAATTTTCGAAACAAAGGTCCATAAATGTTATTTAACACATGTTAAGTAGTATTTATGTTTGAAATTGCTTCCATCAAGACCGTGTTTAAATTTTTTGTGTTGGGATATAACTGATATTCTGAAACGGACAAGCTGTGCTTGCCTCAGGGGCACATACACCGAAATGGGAAAGTTTGGTCTGGGATACCTTTTCTGTTCAGACTGATTTTTGCCATCTCACCGCTGCAGGTCACAGCCGAAAGCCAGTTCTGTCCCTGGTAAAGCAGAGGTCACACAGGAGGTGAGGCAGAGCACTTGAACAGTTTTGGGCTTTCTCCGACCAGGCAGGCAAGGCACTCAACAACGGGCAAGTCACTGAACCCCTCCGCGAGTCCGTACCTGCGCTGTTAGTGCCGCGCCACCACTTGGCCAGCTGGAAAAGGTAGAAGACCAAGTGAAAAGCCTTTAGGAAGAGACTATTCTGTACAATGGAAACGGGAAGGGATTTTTAAAATCCTGCGCTCCAGTCCACTAGGTCTCTTCTCTTCTCTGTGCGTGGCATAATTCCCAGGTGGCCCAGGATACATTTGGATGACATCTGCTCAACAAGAAGGCAGACTGATAAAATGCAACCTCACAGACAACAGCCGCATAACCTCAGAGGCTTAGACTTGACACAGAATGAAGTTCCTAGGCTGTCCTGATTCCTCGGTTACCCCTATGTAACAACAGATGCTGAAAAGGTAGACCTGATCCAGCAAGCGGCCGCTCTCAATAATTAGACAATGGAGGGAAGAATGTAATTAGGCACATCACTCTTAAAGAGAAAGAAACTGGATGGGGCATGTTGATCGTAGATGGAAGACAGAAATAAATAAGTTAGAAATTGAACGTTGAAAAATAAATTCTAACAAGTAAATTGTTAAACCTGCAAGGAACAATCAATTTAGGCCTATGACTCGGTCAAAGACCTCCTTTAATTAAAAGCTTCTGTGATATATTACACAGAAAGAACATTGACAAGAAGAATAAATATAACCTCTCACAGCAAAATCCAGTTAAATGGTACAGTAGTGGCAAAAAGGAAGGAAGAAGGTACTTCTCATTTTTTAACTGATGCCAGGTATCTCAACCTCCTCAAGAGTGGTGCTAAGCTAGAATTTAGACCAGCACCAAGAACAGATTAGATTCCACCTGTAGCACACAGTAAATCTGAAGTCCCCAGGAATCACTGCCCACGTGACGCATCCGTTAAGAAGCTCTAATTGGTACATTTTCTCTTCTTTCAATAAAATCTCTAATTATTCCAGCAACACAAAAACATTATGTGGGTCTTCGATAACTTTTTATTGTCTTCCCTTTCCCAGTCCTGTACTTTTTTTAATAACCAACCACAAAGAACATGGCCTTCGGAGTTAACATCATAATCTTCCGCTTTTCGCCTTATGCCCTTGGGTTACTGACTGAAACATAAATAGGGGGAGGTCTGCTGTGGGAGCAGAGATTTAAAGTGATAAGGGTGCAGCCTAATACTTGTGATAGCAATTATTTTTCACAAAAATGCAATGTCAAGACCCTCTGCTCCAGGATGTATTGCCTGAGTGTCAAGAGGTACTTTGACCAATGTTACATTCAAAACAGTGAAGGTTAACCAATCAGTAAGTGCGTGTCAGATACCAGTGTAAATGAGTTTATGTATATTAACTCATTTAACTCTAATAAAAACTTTATACATTAGATACGGATACCCTTCCCATTTCACTGGTAGGGAAACAGAGACTCAGAGACATTGTGTAAGTTTTCTAAGGCCACATGGTTAGGTACTAACAAAGACAGAATTTCAATCCTAGCGGTTGGCTTTATACTTGCATTGAGCTATACTGCCTTCAAACTCAGATTGTAAACTGAAATCTGAGCCTGAAATATAAACACATTTTTATTAGTTGTCTATTATTTTGGTTGTTGTGTTGTTGGTAAATACTGTTTTGAAAAAATACCTTTACAAGAGTCCAGTCTGCCCTCCATATCAGCACATTTTGAATCTGTGGATTCAACCCACTTCAGATTGAAAACAATATTTTTCATCCGGGGGTTGGAAACCTGTGGAGAGCTAATTACATGCGTTGTTCTATACCATTTCACATAGTGACTTGAGCATCCATGGTTTTTGGTATCCAGTGGGGTCCTGGAACCAATAGCCTGTGGATACCAAGACATCTGTATTACCTGCTAGTTCTCTGTTGCTATCAAAATAGAGACAGCTCAAAGACAGACACATTGGGATGATTCTTTTGTGTGTAAACTCAGCACAGGTAGGCAGTTGTCAGGGACACAGCATGACTACAGAGTCTGTAGTGTCCAGCCCAGCATGACCTGACCTTCTCCAAGCTTTATCTAGCATAACCCCAGTGTTAGCAAGACTCAATTCTTCCTGAATCCTAAATACAATTTGTTAGCAAGAAGACAATGTCTAAAGACTTGTGTTCACTTAGAATTTTAAAATAAATTCCAAATATGTGTGCAACAATTATAAAATATTGCAAGAGGATTTCTCGAGACTTAATTTATTTTTAGAGTGGGATTAGAAGTAATAAAGAGGGAAATGTAAATGAGTATTAAATGCATTAACTTGTAAAATGAGCTCTAGGATTCTGTTTCACATTTTGAGTTACCCTCTTTGCCTGAATTGTTCCTTGTGTCCCTTATAAAACCGACTGAAATTCTGTTTGTCCTTCAAGACCTGGTCCACTTCCTCTGAGATGTTTCTGATGCCACGGTTATCTTTAACCACTGCTTGTGCAGTCCGTTCATAGTTCTTGGAGTATGCCTTATTTTGACCTGATCACCATCAGCCTGGCTTTACAGTTCTTTGTCTCACTGCCTCATGGAAATGCATGGAAAATAGGAATCAGTAAGGAGAGAGACAGCCCGATGGTTAAAAGCAGGAGCTTCAGAATTAGAAACAACACAACTTGGACCTTCACTGTCATTCAACTTCCGTCAGTTCTTTGGAAACTTGGCCATTAGGAATTTTTGACGTTTTTACGTCTTGAGTACAGATAATGAGAGCACGCTCTGTACTCAGGTCTCCTGGTTCAAATGTAGGGCTCATTACTTTACCAGTTCATGTCTAAGTTTCTCTTCCTGTAAATCAAGGATGATAATAGAGCAATTATCTCATAATGAAAATTAAAATAATTTATATAAGTTATTCAGAACAAGATGTAGTGAGCAAATAGACTCTCAATAAATATAAGGTACTTTTAATGTTATCTACCACTTGCAGAGTTGTGGTGAGGAACATGAACCCTCCTGTTTATAAGGAAGTGAGCATATAGTAAATACTCAAAATGGTAGCTATTATTGTGCTATCACTGGGCTCTCCCAGCCCTAGGCACAATAACTTGTCATTAGATGGTGTGCCCAAAACGACTCTTTAGTGAAATTCAATTGTAAGGTCGGTGAATAATGGGGGAAGGTCATATGAGGGACTCAGACCCGGGAACTTTGGCTAGAGCTGCACGCAACCAAGTGCGCCAAAAGAAACTTCCCAAGAGTCCTTCAGGGAAAAGTGACTGCCCATCAGCCAATGAGATTTTGCCATGTCATATTAGCTCGCCCAGCCTAGACTGGACCCTTTAAATATCTCCCATGCAGATCATCCCATGCGACTTCTCTGACCCCTATCCTCCAGGACCGGGAAACATCGTCTGGGCAGCCCAATACTAAATAAAGCCTTTACTATTTCACACTTTGTGGCTACGGCCTCTTCCTTCTTTCTCGGCGGGGAAAAATATCTTACATTTGGTGTTGGAAACCCAGGAGGAGTCAGAAGTCCTCAAGGATCTCTCCTCTCCTCACCCCCTCCAAGAAGGAACCAGGACCTCCAATCTTCCACCCACTTTGGCGCATGGTGCAGTAAGTCCCCTGCCTCCAAACTCCCCTCAGTTCTTTCCACCGAGGCTCCCTGTCCAAAACCGCAGCTGTGTCAGAGAAAGCTTTTCTCCATTCTGAGAGCATGTGTGCCTGTGGAGACGTCCCGAGCACATCCACTTTACCTATCCGTCCGGTGGCCAGAGCTTGAGTTTTAGAATGCCAATTCTCATCTCTGACCACTCCGAGGACTGAGGGCGGCCATAGAGGCACAGGAATCTAAACCTAATCTAAAAACACTCCTGAAGTTGCCTTATCCGAAATCTCTCCCTCCCTAAAGAGGAAACTGTTCTTCTCCGCTGTGGCCAGGCCACAGAACCCACTGGATAATTGGACTGGGTAGCCTTCTGAAGGGACTTTCGGTTTTAACACCCTCACCAATTTAACTATTGCCAAAAAGCTGGGAACTGGTTGGATATCCCTTATATCCAGGTTTTCTAGTTATTTGCACCCCCGTCCTAATCTCTATGCCCCCTGTTCTATATACAGGCCCTTTGGCCAGAGAAACCTCACCTAAAACCTCTGCTCCTAATCTTTCCTCCTCTGCGGACTCCCAACTCTCTTCCTCTCTTGCCTGACCCCCCAAAGCTTGCTTTAAGTGTGGCAAGCAGGACCACTGTGCTCAACAGTGTCTCTGCCCGCAGCTATCCACTGAGCCCTGCCCTGATTGCAAGCAGCCCGGTCACTGGCAGAGTGATTACTTCTTTGAGCAGCAGGCTCATTCTCAATGTCTCTACGTGGAGGACAAGCCAGCCAGATGGGCCCATTGCTCAAACTCCCAGGACTGATGCCCTGGACTCAGAGACCCCCATCAACCTCACCAAACCCCAGGGTAATGCTGCAGAAATGGGTAAGTCCATCTCATTTCTTGTGGACACGGGAGCTGCCTTCTCTGTTTTGCCACCACACTCTGGACCTCTAGTTCTCTCACAGGTCTCGGTTATGGGAATGAATGGGACCCCTTCTTTTCCTTTTTGCATGCCACCCCTGACATGCAGTTTGGACAGAATCCTCTTTTTTGCACTCCTTCTTAGTTATGCCATTGTGCCCTGTACCCCTTCTGGGCTGAGACATTCTACACAGTCTCAGAGCAACTATCCAGCTGACAGCATCTTCCTACTTACTCCTACCATTCCTCAATACCAAGGGCTCCCCTATAATCAATGCTACCTTCATTTCTAACCATGTCTCTCACCTCAAGCTTGCTTCCATGCAGGATCGCTGGCATTTCGAACCACTGGGCCCTACTCGTCTGCAGCTCACTAAAAGGTTGGGCCCTGCTGACCCTCCTGTTGCTCCTGTCCTTCCCACCAGGAACCTGTTGTCACAGTGAGCTGAAGCAGAGAGCAATGCTGTCCAGTAAGACTGGCCTGATGAAAGAAGCTTCAATCTCCTCAACTGTCTGTGAGAAAATTAAACAAGAATCTGTCCTCCTACAACCTGCTTAACTCCTGATGGCAGCCACTCATTCTTACCTGGGATGCCCCTATCCTAAACCTTCTTCTAATTACCAGTGTATAACTCATAGTTGCTTCTTTTTAAAAAATTCTTACAGAACGACACCCGTAAAGTTTCTCAACTCACGGCCAAACAGATGTTCCTCCTGACTCCCCTCAAAGCCACCACCTGCCAATCTCCCCCTCCCCATGACTCCCCTAATCAGCAGGAAGTAGCCAGACAAATAAGTGGCGCCCCTAATTAACACAAACGATCGGAACGTAAGGTTGGTGGGTAATGGGGGAAGGTCACGTGAGGAACTCAGACCCGGGAACTTTGACTAGAGTCACCCACAACAAAGCGTGCCAAAAGAAACTTCCCAGGAGTCCTTGGGAAAAAAGCAACTGTCCATCAGCCAGTGAGATTTCACCATGTCATATTAGCTTGCCCATCCTACAGACCCTTTAAATATCTCCCACGTAGATCATCCCATGTGACTTCTCTGACCTCTTCCCCCTGGGACCAGAGAAGATCATCCGGGCAGCATGGTGCTAAATAAAGCCTTTACTATTCCACACTTCGTCGTTATGGCCCCTTCCTTCTTTCTCGGCGGGAAAAAATACCTTACACCAATGTTTTGTAAAGAAATCATCATACTCTAAGAATCAAGAACATGACAATAAATTTACAATGAGGCAACGATATAGGGCCAACAGAGGCCTTGTCTAATTCTTAGCAGTTGTTTCTCTGTTGCCTGAAGATTATCGAGCAGCTTGTATGAAGAAGTAATATTTTCATCAATAAATTAAATAGAAAAATGTACCTCTGTGCTTCGGATTCCCTTTAGCTGGCCCTGCATACCACGTAGAGGGTAAAAATACTGAAGAAGATATACTAAAATCTTCCACAGTCCCCTGGAGCTTTAAACAAGTCAGGGCTTTATAATCATTTATAGAACAGAGACCAGCAGAAGTGCAAGTGTGAACGTGGGAGAATTAGTAAGTTTGGCCTCTTAAGAGTTTTCCCTTTCAGAGAAACATATAAAACAATGGCTGATTTATAGCAATTCATAAAATATAAATGGACCTAACACGCAGGTTAATGCAGGCTCTAGCGAGCTATAAAAGCTGTGTCCGTAACGAGAAGAGACTGTTTTATGCAGCTTATTAATTTGGGTACATTTTTATATACATTTTCAAATTCTGAAGGCAGAAAACTGATCACATGATCTATACGACTTCCTTTTTTTTCTAAGTGGGCTACTGGAAATGATGAGGCTCTTTATACAAAATCCAAAATCAGCACACCTCGTGCAGTACATGGTCTGGGAGAAGAACAGAGTATTTAGAGCCAGCACTTTCCTGGAAAAAGCCTTCACAACCAATGAGGATCATCAGTGCTCATTTAAAGCCACTTTTGTTATCATAACCTACCTAAGGACACCTTGTCATGGTACCATGACATACTATGATGAAACTGACTTTTAATCGCTGAACTCTAGGATAGTACGTGTCACATTAGTGCCCATTGTTCTCAATTTGTGATATATGTGATGCTCATATAAAATATGAAAACACATTCTCAAAAGCAGTCTGTTGACTCTGGAGATATAAAAGGAGGGACATGACCATAAGCATTATAAACATAATCAGGTAGATGAAGTTAAGAAAGAGTCCATAGAAATTTCTTCCCTATCATTGTCAAGAAGAATCCTCTCTAGACCTTTTTTCAACAATAGTTTCCAGAAAGAAATGAACCCAGATTTTAAGAAATGATCACTCTTTTTAAATGCCAGCTTTGTTGAAATGAAAACAATTTTATTAAGCCATAAGCAAAATAAGCATTCTCCGGGGTTTTTCATTATTTCTCCCTTTGTGAAAATAAAAAGGGTTTCAATACACTCAGATGAAAAAATGAAAGAAATGAGGAAGCAGAGTTGCAGTTGTAAGGGTGAATTATATGATTTAAATGCAGCCAACCATTAGAATTATAGTTGACAATGAACACAGGACACTCGTTTTTTTCAGAACATGCTTATCTTGCAATGCAAGGTATTTTTAGCCAACTAGCTTGCTCGATTGACTAAGCATCTCCTACCTCATTTAGTTGAATAAAGATGTAGCAGGGACACTTCAGCAAGATATAGAGATTTTATAGTGGCATACAGACAAGGCAGAAACAAATCCTCAATAGAAAACAACTTATCCAAAGCAATATGACACTGAGCAAACTTAGTGTGGCTGTTTTGTAAATGTAAAAAGCAAAGCTTCTGGAATTCTCAATTTATGTGAATACATTGGTAAAGACTTGAGAATCAAATATCAAAAACTTTGTTGGAAAATGCTCTCTACCATTTTTATTCTTATTTGTATTTTGCTAAAATTTTTATTTTTGTTTTAAGATGCTGTATATTTTACTAATTGAATATTCATATTCTTCAGTAATGATAAAAATATTTTTAAAATGATTACTCTCATTATTCCTTTTGAAATGAAGTTACTATATGACTGGTGAAGTGTTGAAGAATTTTGTAGGATTAAAAATAAAGAAAAAGTGACAACTATACAGTAAAAACTATAGTATCTGTTAGTAGTTTAAAAGTATTCTTTTTCCAAAACATAATACAGTTGAGGATCTTAAACTCAACAAAGAGACATAACAAAGAATTTGGGGAAGTTATCCTCCCAGATCAACAAATTTTTTTTTAACTTTCTTTGGTTTAATCATCAGGCATTTCCTGCCCTGTGATAAGATAAAATTATCTATTGTTAAGAATTCTACTGTATTTTTAAGTAAATGTGAAAAGAAAAGTATTTGAGGTGTTTTTCTTTAAAAAATGGGAGGACTGTTATTATGAGTCAATTCTTATAGCTGCTTATCTCTTAAATCTATGATCCAGAGCCAGAAATATAAATGACAACAGCATTGCTCCTGAACTTGACTAGACTTCCAACACAAATAGCACAGTTATGTCTTTGATCAAGATAGATCACTTTGATTTAAATAGAAGCCAGGGACTTGGCCCAGACATGTTGTCTCTTAAAAGTTGGCCAGCAGGTTTACCCAACATCCTCTACTCCAACTGCTCAGCCTCCTTCAGATTACCCCTGTTCTCCAGATGCAAATAAGAACAATTTATCTGTGCCTTGAAGTACTGCATATTACTCAAACAAATCGTCATTTTACACAAGTCCCATCAAAGATGTCAAATAATGATTTTTTTAAAATAAAAATAGAAGATAGGCAAAGTCTCAAGTAGTAAGAGTTATAGTAGGTGAGTTAAGATGTGCCTAGAAAAGAAAAAAAACATATATATATATATGACCTTATTGGTATTACCACACAAGTTTCTTGAGTTTTCACATATCTATCTTCAATACTTGAGAAAAAAAATCTAGAACCCATAATGTACAGCACTTTTTAGCTATATATGTAATAAAAATTAAATGTTAGAAAAATAAATTATACTAAAATCAGGAACACTGACAACACTAAATGATGGTGAGGCTGTGGAGCAACAAGAGTTCCTGTATTGCTGGGAACACAAAAGGGCAGAGTTTGACAATTTCTTACAAAACTAAATAAACTCTTACCATCTGATCCACTGACTGAGCTCCTTGCTATGTACAAGGGTGTTGAAGAGCTATGTCTGCACAAAAACGTGCACCAGATGCTAGTAGCTGCTTTATTCATAGTTACTGAACCATGGAAGAAAGCAAGACATCCTTCACTAGGAAATTGGATCAACTGCGCTACCTCCAGAAAATGGAATATTATATTCATTGCTATAAAGAAATGCGCTAGCCTGACCAGGCAGTGGCGCAGTGGATAGAGCGTCGGAATGGGATGTAGAAGACCTGGGCTCGAGACCACGAGCTCGCCAGCTTGAGTGCAGGCCCATCTGGCTTGAGCAAAAGCGCCAGCTTGGACTCAAGATCGCTGGCTCCAGCAAGGGGTTGCTCAGTCTGCTGAAGGCCCGCGGTCAAGGCACATGTGAGAAAGCAATCAATGAACAACTAAGGTGTCGCAACGGCAACTAAAAACTAATGATTGAAGCTTCTCATCTCTCTCTGTTCCTGTCTGTTCCTATCTATCCCTCTCTCTGATTCTCCCTCTGTCCTTGGGAAAAAAAAAAAAGAGAGAAAGAAATGAGCTATCAAGCCATGAAGATACATAGAGTAAGCTTAAATGCAATATAATTAAGTGAAAGAAGCCAATCTGAAAGGGCTATCTACTGTACAATTCTAACTACCTGACTTTCTGGACAAGGCAAAACTATGGAGCCAGTAAAAAGATCCGTGGTTGCCAGGTGTTAGGGGAGTGAGAAGCATGACTAGGGGGAGCACAGAGAACTTTCAGAGCAGTGAAAACGCTCTGTATGATACTCTAATAATGGAAACCCACAGTGTGCAACACCAAAAGAGAATCCCAGTGTACCCTGTGGACTTTGGGTGGGAACGAGATATCAGGGTAGGCTCCTCAATTCTAACAAAGGTACCACTCTGGCAAGGGACGTTGACAATGAGGGAAGTTATGCATTTGTGGAGGGAGGGAGTGTATGGGAACGCTCTGGCCCTTCTACTACATTTTGCAGTTAACCTAAAACTGCTCTGAAAATAAAGTCTATTAGAAACAGAAACAAACTACTATATTGAAAAGTTATATATAATCGTTTTCTCAATAAATCATTCCTCAAAACAAAAGCATACTTCTATCTTCAAGATGGAAGAGTAAAAAGATATTTTTGAGCAACTGAGACCAGAAACGGCAAGAAACTTGTAAAGGAAAACAAAGGAAACTCCACACTGGGTCAGTCTCCAGCCCAAGGAGTAAAGAAGTAGTGACACAGGTTTCCAGAAGTATTGATTAGCAACAAAACCCAGTCGCTGTATGAGAAGGAGTTCTGGGCACTGTATTTGTGGTCACCAGACCTGGCTGAGAGGCCCAAATTTGTCACCACTGAACCCTATGTCCTTGGGATAAGGAATTGACCTAGTCCTCTGTTTAGATTCTTTACATAAAAATTAGGAAAATGGCACTTACTCTGCAGAATAAAATTCTTTATAGAATAATGTTCATAAAATAATGTAAAATATATAATGATATAAATAATATACCTTTAATTTTTGCAAACTTTATATATAAATTATTTTATTTATCAGTATAAATAAAATGCAATTTCTTACCAAGGATGAATTCCAACTGTGGTTCATTTGGTGTCCTCTGAATACCTATAAATAATAGGTAAAAATTCAGATTAAAAATATTTAACTCATTTTCAAAAATATATCACCGACTATAACTATGTTTCACCATTCCCAGAATATATTAATACATTATTTGACAGAATAAACTCAGCTGATCAGACCTATAAGCAGTGGGTTCTCAGGGGAGGACACAATATTTGTAGCATAACCAAATATGATTAAAGATTTGACTAATCTATTTAGCTCCATGGACATCAAAATCTCAGAAATAGGCTTTTTATAAGCTGTGACAAATAAAAGACATTTTCCAACTGTGTGTTTTTTTCTTTTTTAAAAATTATTTATTTATTTATTCATTTTAGAGAGGAGAGGGAGAGAGAGAGAGAGAGAAAGGGGGGAGGAGCAGGAAGCATCAACTCCCATATGTACCTTGACCAGACAAGTGCGGGGTTTTGAACCGGCGACCTCAGCATTCCAGGTCGATGCTTTATCCACTGCGCCACCACAGGTCAGGCCTGTGTATTTCTTTTGGATGCATACAGGCAGAGATAAAACCATCAAAAAAGAATGACCTCTCCAAAGTCCTCTTCCATATAGAATCGTCTTTCAAACCACTCTAATCCTGCTATACATATTAAGTCATTAATTAAAGAGATAGCTCTAGTTAGGTTATAAGGATATTACGCTGGTGGTTATACCACCAACTTGTTGGTAGCTCAAATCAACATTATGTTCAATGACTCCATATCTTTTGTTGGAGATTTTAAAAATTCTAATAACATGGCTCAATGATTTAAGATGAACTAGAAGAAAAAGTGGGTCTGAGAACAAAGGTAAGGAAATGGGGACATCTAACAGTCAAAGGTAGAAAGACCAGGCTGCGGGAAGTGATAAATGTGGAAGGTGGATTTCCCAAAGACTACACACAAGAAAGGGGTTCCCTAAACAAGGGTGGCTGAAAACTGAACTGCCATCTGTTACCATTCATGTGTGGATAAAAAGCAAAAGCAAATTTATGGAAAACTATACCATTTTGGCAGTAAATGTAGAAATATTATACAAGTCCTTTCCCCGTTTATTTTACCAGTGGATTCATCAGATACAATTTAAATTTAATAGTACCTGGCCACTAATATATTGTTAGAACCACCTCTTTGCATAAAAATCATCCATTTTTTATTTAGAGAGTTCACAGTTTTATGCATGGTAACTATTTTATTTTTTTCTCCTGCTGACATTTAATAATGCTATGGTTAATAATTTTAGACTTTCCAAGAGAGGTTAGAATGACAATCATTAGGTAGGTCTTTGTGCATTTTAAATAGTGTGGATTTTTTAAAAGGTTATTAATAATTAGCACTGCTGCTAGCTCTGACAACCAAATTTTTCAAAAAGTGCATCTAACCAATACCATTTTATAAAGATTATTTTTATAATGTAAATTATACATTTGCCAGTGTTAATAAATGGGCAATGGGAATCTTCTGAGAAGAAAAGAAAAAGTCAATTCACGCTAAACAATAAAACCTGGACCCTAGAATTTTAAACACGAGAGTAAAACATACAATTCTTCTAACAATTTTAATTATGTGAGTAGCACAAATCCCAGCTGTAATGTTCAGATGTAGATCTTGTCCAGATCTCTAAGCTTGCTCTATTTATGTGACGTGGTATGCTCAGGTGGGACAGTGACAGCAGTGAAATCATTTTGCCCTAATGCTTTCCACTTACATGTCTTTGGTTTTAAAGAAAAATGTCTATGTTCCAAAAATAATTCCACATGAGATTCTACAAATATTAAATAGAACGTGTACTTAAAAAGTACTTGTTAGTGTCTTTTTTCTTCTTCTTTTCTAAGTGTGGGGGAGAGATAGAGAGACAGACTCCCACATGCACCCCAACTAGAATCAACCTGGCAACTCCCATCTGGAGCTGATGCTCTGCCCATCTGGGGCCATGCTCATAACCGAGCTATTTTTAGTGCCTCAGGCAGAGGTTCCATGGAGCCATCCTCAGCACCCAGGGTTGATGCATTCAAACCAATTGAGCCATTGCTGTGAGAAGAGAAGAGAAAGAGAGAAGGGGAGAGGGAGCAGTGGAGAAGCAGATGGTCCGGTCTCTTGTGTGCTCTGACCGGGAATTGAACCCAGGACATCCACATGCTGTGTTGATGCTCTACCAATGAGCCAACTAGCCAGGGTTGTTAAGTGTTTTAATACACATGCAAGACCTCTTGATTCTACCCTTTGATATTTAATGGTCTCATGGACTATCATCTATCTCATAAAAGATAAGAAGGATTTCATAGACTCACAACACCAAAATAAGTGCAAAGAAAAAAAAATTAGTTTATCTTATGACATTGTTAGAACCCCAGTTTCTGTGAGTACACATGCATGTGTGTTTGGTGGACCCAACGTGCATTGTTAGAGAGTTCCAAGGAGGGGTATGCACACACTTACTTGTCAACTGAAAGTCTGCAGAATCATTTGCCTGGGGTGTGGGAAGGAAGTGCTGGCCTTCTTCTGATGTTCCTTCCTCTTTGATTTCCATGATCAACCTTCACAGTTGTTTAATTTTCCAATTTTTTGTGCCCAGATGTCACTGCCAATGATTCTGGGTTTGATATCGATGTATCTCCACACTAAAGACCTGATACTCCACTCTGAAGTTCTGCAATTTGGAAACATAAAGAGCAGAAATGGTGGTCACTTCTGAGTTCAGTCTAAAACGAAGTATTAAAGATGGGTGGAGCCTATAGCTACCTGCCTGTGAATGTCCTGACTGCTTACACTATTTCTACATTCAAGACCAACCCGCCCAGTTAATGTACCAGGAAGTCTGGGTTCAATGGGTGTTTTCTCTGCAATTATTTTATGGTCATTCAAGGGACATCTAAATCCTGCATGGTATAGTCTTTCTTTTCTAGCTCATTCTGTAAAATAGCAGGTAGCTACAGGGGCTGCTAACTTAAATGTACCTAATTTAGCAGCAAGGACAGAAAGCATCTTGTCAAGGCGCTATAATGATTTGCCAAGGTGAATATTACTATCATTCTTTCCGTTAGAACTGCCCTTTATGCTCATCCTTCCAACCATATCCTTGTTTGAATATTATTCATGAGCACATAAAGATAATTTGGCACGACTCTCTTCTTCCAAGATGAGCCAACAGGTTGTGCAGGGGAGTTTCCAACCACATCATTATCCACAGAGTCTCTTGCTGCTCTGCCTGATAAAGATTTAATTGTTTAATGATCAAGGTAGATGCTGAAAAGAATGAATAATAATCCTTAAAAGCTAAAGCTCAAGGGGAAATGAAAGCAACAGCAAAATGATGAGATTAGCATGGGGGAACGAAAGCCTCTCTAAAACCTTAATACCCATTTCTACAGGCAGCCTCCAAGAGTTTCAAATTCATTCTGATATTTAGCATTATATACATTATCAAGAATGAATTAGAAAAAAATCAATATAGTTTTAAATCAAGTGTCCAGCTGAATTAAAATGCATAAAAAATCTTTAAATGTCTGCCCAATGCTGTTTAACGAGAAAGCAGCAATAGAGGTTGGGTTTAGAATACCAATTTGGTCTCCCAACTTCACAAACCCACAGCCTCACTCTCTGTTGTTCTTAACAAAGCAGTTTCATTTATAATTCAAGTCCACTGTTTAAGATCATCTGGCAAAAATTAAACCCAGGAAGCATCTTGAATCTTTAGAAAATAATACAATAAAGTTGCAGATAAATACCCATTGGCTCCTAAAGATATAACCAGGGATATTTGCGGGGGACTGGGGTCAATGCACCATATTCTGTCAATTAGAAAATTCAATTTTGAATTAACATAATGCTTTCTAATTTATTTAAGACTATTTAAGTTAAGAAGTCTTTCTGGTAAGGACGGATATGTAGTCACTGTACCACATTCTCTCAAGAATCTATGACAAATGCATTAGCATTCATGGGATAATATCTGTGCAAGGCTGCCATGCATGTAGGAAGTAGACACAGGATTTGGTTAACATCACTGTATTTCTTGTGCAAAGCCTCAACCCCCAATCCTGACCAATCACCTTGAAAACTTTAAAAGAGACCTAAATAAGGTAATATGAACAAATTCTAACAGAATCACAACTCTGCACACTCATGGTGAATACGTAATAACATAAATGTAAACTCATGGGAGGTGAGTGGAGAGAGTTGAAATAAGATGCTTTAAAAACTTATTAACATGGTCTCATTTTAAGCCCCTTATAACCAATTCAAAGCTATATACTAACTGAAAAATAACCTCAATTTTAGAAAGAATGGAGCCACATATACAAAACAAGGATTATATGACCTCATAATTTTATTACTTTTCATCCTACATTAGTTGCATTTAAGAACAAATTTCAGATTTGATACCTGTTAACATCTCCTCCTTTCCCTCTTCTAGCTCCCCCATGACCTTTCCCTCTGGTAATCATTATACTGTTGTCTGTGTCTATGACATTATTTTTTCTTTTTGGTCTTCAGGTTTTGTTTTGTTTTTTTCTCGCTTAATCCCATACCACAATACAGCAGTGTGTCCGTAAAATCATGGTGCACTTTTGACCGATCACAGGCCAAAGGTGTACCATGACTTTACGGACACACTAGTATATTTAAACCAGACAACTAGAGACATTAAACTTAATTCCTAGGGAATAAAGAAACCACATTAAATATTCTTTAAACAGAGAGTGACATGATCGTATTTGATTTTTAGAAAGTTTACTGGTGTTTAAGTGGAGAATATCCTATAAAACGTCAACTTGATGATGATACAAAATATTTGGAGGTTATTTTAATATTTTAGGAAAATAAAATAATAATGAGGATCAAAGCAAAAATAAAAGTAAATGACTAGAGAAGAGAATTGAGATTCCAAAAGAAATTCTGAATTAGAATTACCTGCCCTTCGTGAAGGCATTTGATGTGGTATTAGAGTTGAGAAAGGCAAGACAGAAATTCACTCAGATGCAACCCAGTAATTTATGGGCCAATAAACTATTTGGAGAATAAAGGGGGAGAAATGGTAGTGAAGGATAATGAGTTTAGTTTTTTTTATTATTATTATTCATTTTAGAAAGGAGACACAGAGTGAGAGAGAGAGAGAGAGAGAAGGGGGGAGGAGCTGGAAGCATCAACTCCCATATGTGCCTTGACCAGACCAGTGCAGGGTTTTGAACTGGTGACCTCGGTGTTCCCAGGTCGATGCTTTATCCACTGCGCCACCACAGGTCAGGCCTGAGTTTAGTTTTAATCATGGTGTTTCTGAGTGACACTTTTAAATTTCTAAAGAAGAAAAATTGTAAACCCAGAATTTCATACAAAGTAAGAATAACTTGTGAAAACGAAGACAAATAAAGACCTTTATGCAGACAAATGAAAACTAACAAATTCATTATCAGCAGACCTGCAACTGCAAGACACATTGAAGGAAGTTCTTCAGTCCTGACAAGAGAGAGATGCTTGGATCGCCACTCAGTTCTGCTGTTGTAGCATGAAAGCACCATTGACAATAGATAGACAAATGGGCTCACCCTGTTACAACAATAATGTATCTGCAAAACTAGTGTTCAGGGTTTGGTCTACAGCAGTGGTTGGCAAACTGCTGCTCACGAGCCACATGCAGCTCTTTGGCCCCTTGACTGTGACTCTTCCACAAAATACCACATGCGGGTGCTACCTCGATAAGGAATGTACCTACCTATATAGTTCAAGTTTAAAAATTGGGCTCTCAAAAGAAATTTCAATTGTTGTACTGTTGATATTTGGCTTTGTTGACTAATGAGTTTGCTGACCACTGGTCTACAAGACAGAGTTTGCCAATGATTGATCTAGAGAAAAAATAGTAGCCATGCATTGTATGCTTATAGCATGTATAAAATAATAATATAGAACATCAATAGTAAAAAAAATGGAAGGGAGGAAAGGGGAATTATGGTTGGACAGTTCTTATACCAAAATTTTGTATACAATTATATCAGTAAAATATTTGAAGGTTGACTGTGATTAAGTAAATGTATATAGTAATTCCTAGTGTAAGAGCTAATTATTTAAAATGTAAGTATAAATAATAAGCCAATATGGGAGATAAAATGGAATGAAAAATATGCAATGAAGCTAAAAAAAAAGGATAAAACAATAGCACATGGAATAAACAGAAAATTAGCAAAATGTTTGTTTTCAATCTAACCACATCAGTAATCATATTAAATGCTAACTGTTTACACACACATATATGCACACATTCTCATGCACCAATTAAAAGACAGAGAATATCAACTTAGATAAAAATTAATAAAAACAAGATCTGACTATATGTGTCATTATATTTAAATATAATGAGATAGGAAGGTTATAAGTAATAGGATCAAAATATATGCCCATCCAAATACTAATCAAAAGAAAACTTAAAGGGCTATATTAATATCAGACAAAACAGGTTTTACATCAAGGTCTATCAGAAGGATATTCTACAATGAATAAAATGGTTAATTCATTAAGAAGACTTAATCCTAAATATAAATGCACCACAACAGAGCTTCACAATTCATGAAGCAAACAAAAATTGAAAGGAGAAATCAAATCCACAATGACATACTTAGAGACGTCAGCATTTTCTCTCAGTAATGGGGAGAATGAGTAGACAGAAAGTCAGTGAGACTATAGAAGACTGAACAACACTTCCAACAACTTGACTGCATTGACAATAACACAAATCATTCAACAACAGAACACTGATTTTTTTTTTTAAATGTACATGGAACATTCACTAAGATTATATCCTAGCTCTAAAACAAACCTTAGCATATTTTTAATAATTAAAATAAAAGCAAGTATATTTTACTGGGGAACAATTTTTTTAAATTTCTGTTGCATGAGGTTTTAGAACTGTTTCTATATATCTCTGCCTCACTGATTCCAAACTTGAAATCTGTTTTTATGGTGCATGCTCCAGCATTTATGCAATTTTAATTTCTTTTTGTTACAATTAATGGCATGCATTGGTTTTTAAATTGGAGTTAAAGGGCAACAACTCTTGGATTGAACATAACCACAAGGCAATTAATGTTTTACAAACATCACTTTTACGTAATTGTAGTTGTTTTAAATGTAAAAAGTGATTATCTGATAAAAAACAACCTCTTGTTTTGTTTTAAGATTGAATCATGGCTTCTTCGAGTAGGCGTAAATGTAAGAATAGTCCTGACACCTTCTGTTATATATGTGGCTGTTACACACTTCAAAGTCAAATGTGCAATATTTCATCATTTGCGACACGTGCATATATTACCTATTTTCAAGTTCCTCTTGGCGATCAAGACAAGAATTGGGCTCCTCATACTATGTGTCATAATTGTGAGGAAATGCTTTGTGACTGGACAAAAGGAAAATGCAAAGGAATGCCTTTTGGCATTCCCATGGTTTGGCGTGAACCTAAGGACCACAGCAGTGACTGTTATTTCTCTATGATCCATACAAAGGGCAAAGGCAAGAAAAAACTGCAGATGATCGCATATCCTATTATTCCTTCAGCAATATGACCTATCCCACGCTCTGAGACACTCCCAGTTCCAGTTTTCAATGGTTTTACTTCTTCTGAGTCCAAAGTGAACATGGTGATCAAGTGTATTTTGATAAGATGCATGAGGAAATGGTTGTAGAATCTGAAGGGTCTTTTTCTGATGCCAAGCAGTCATTAACCCCTCAGCAGTTGAGCCAACCTGAATTGAATGACTTAGTAAGAGATTTGGGCCTATCAAAGAAAGAAGCTGAGTTATTAGCCTCCAGGCTTCAAGAAAAGAATGTAATGCACTGGTCAGCTACAGTATCCCATTTCAGGAACAAATTTTTGTGGATTTTTTTTCCAAAGACAAACACTTTGTTTACTGTCATGATATCAGTAGTCTTCTCAACCAGCTAGGTGCTACCACTTACAGTCCAACAGAATGACAGCTATTTCTTGACAGTGCTAAATGGAGAAATGTGTTCTACACAACAGTAATGTTTATGCAGTGGTTCCAATTGGTTATTCAACTCATCTACGAGAAGATTATAATGACATAAAAATTGTCCTTGATGTTCTGAAGTATGAGGAGCATAACTGGATCATTTGTGTGGATATTAAAATAGTAAATTTCCTGCTAGAACAACAGAGAGGTTTCACAAAGTATCCTTGCTTACTGTGTTTGTGGGACAGCCAAGCTTGGGAGAAGCACTGGACACAGAAGGAGTGGCCAAAACGTGAAGCTCTGGAAGTAGGAATGCAAAATATTGTGAATGAACCTGTAGTTAATTGAGACAGGATCATTTTTCCCCCACATCACATTGAACTTGGCTTAATAAAGTAGTTTGTTCAGGCTTTGAATGGAGAAAGTGAATGCTTTCAACATATCATTTCTGCTTTTCCTGCCTTGTCTTTTCGAGAAGATAAAAGCAGGTGTATTCAATGGACCTCAAATTTGAACCCTCATATGTGATGAAGAATTTGCCAGGAAGATGAATAAGGAGGAGAAAGCAGCATGGCAGTCTTTTGTGGCAGTTACAAAGAACTTCCTTGGAAACAGAAAAGCAGAAAACTATGAACTTCTGGTTCAAAGGATGCTGTTGGCTTTCCGTGACATTGGATGTAACATGAGCGTTAAGATTCACTTACTGAACAATCACCTTGACAAGCTTCCCAAAAATCTTGGAGCTGTTAGTGATGAGCAGGGAGAATGCTTTCATCAAGATCTGAAGATGATGAAAGAGCGTTATCAGGGGAGATGGGACAGAAATATGATGGCAGACTCCTGTTGGAGCATCAAATGAGATTGTCCTCAACAAGTACACAAACACAAGAGCTATAAACACAAATTTTTGCCTGAATAGAATTTAAGTAAGTTTTGTGCAAATTTCATGATTATAATAAGTGTTTTAATATGTTCTAATTCAAAATTGTAGACAAATTTTATACAATCATATCTTTTAGTGTATTAGTGTATTTATTGCATTACATAAATTATTATATTTTTACAAAGATGATGCCCAAGAAGACATTCTACTTCATTATGTTGAAATAAATGTTGAAAATTTTACAATAAGATGGAAACCTAAAATCTTGAATTGCAAAAAAACTGTAGCTTACAGAGAATAACTAATATCAGATTTGAGATCAGCACACTCGAATTAGGTAAGAACAAGTGGTTTTGTGGATGGAACATAAGTTTTGTTCCCCAGTGTTTTCTGACTACAATAAAATTAAACTAGAATTCAAAAACGTATCTGATAAATCCCCAATTTTTGGAATTATAAAAATAAAATCTAAGTAATTATACATGTATATACATTCTCTTGCTATATTTATAGGAGATACACACACACGAATCAGAATGAAATCACTATACTGCATAATAAAATATGCTTGCAGGAAAATTTATAATACTCAATGTTTATATTAGAAAAGAGGATCTCAAAGCAATGATCTAAGCTTTCATTGAACAACTAGAAAAAGAGAAAATTAAACCTAAAACAAGCAGAAAAAGTAAATAATGTATGTAATAAACGTAACTGATGAAGATTTAGTTTCTAGAATATATTTTTTTAAAAGTTAGCAAAACAACCCAATGGAAAAATCTATCAAAATATATAAACAGGCAACTCAAAAATATCAAATATAGATTGCCAAGGAACAATTTAAAGAGATTTTTAACTTCACTAGCTATCATGGAAATGCAAATTAAAACCAAATGAGCTGTAAATATATAAGCATCAATAAATAAAAATTTTAAAGTATCAAAACCTCAAATACTGATGAGAATTTAGACCAATATAAACTTTTATGCACTGCTGGTGTTCTAACCACAATGGAAAATAATTTGGTAATATTGAATTAAGTTCAACAGCATGCCACTACTAAGCTATATTCTAGAGATATTCTTGCAAATGCATACCAAAAGACAGAACGTTCACAGCAAATCAACTTCTGATAGATAATAAAATATTGAAAACAGGCTAAATGCTCATTAATAGGAAAGCAGAGAAATATATTGTTGTTTATTCATTCTCAATAGGATGGACTGTCATCTCATATATCAGCAGTAACTACACAAACCAAACACGGAGAAGAAGAGGATTAAGAGTGAGGAGGAGCAGAAGCACGGGGGGCAGGGGAGGATAGGATGACACAGAAGATTTTGGAACATGCAAAATAATACTCTAAGTCATGTAGAAGTACGTACACAAGGCACAATCACAGATAAATGCATGGTAAACACTAAAATCAGAAGAGGTATGATATATGGGAGGAGGGTTTTGGGAGATGAGATCAGGGAGAACTTGGGGCTCTACAACTGTACTGAGAAAACTATTTATTAAACCAGATGACAGGTACAAAAATCTACTAGATTTTTCTGTATACCTTTGGTTTGTCCTAAGTATTCATTCATTCATTAATTTAATTAATTAAAAAGAGGCAAAGACATGAGTTCAGAGGAAATAGGGAGGGAGTGGGATAGAAGCTTATAGACAAAGGGTGGAGTTCAGAGCCAGCCTTTATCAGCGCTAGAGGAGGGGACTGGTATGGGCCACTGTGTGGGGTCCAGCTGAGCCTGGAGCCCACAGATTTGTGGGGTCTCAGTCTGACTTGCTGTGTAGCTTTCTGTCTCCAGCAGTGTTCAGCGGCATGGTGGAGAACAACAGTTTAGTGGACAGTGGTGGCGTTTTGTCTGCAGATGCAGTGACAGAAGGGTAAAGCCAGGAATGTAACACTACTAACGTGACAGAACAGCGTCTAGGTTGGACGGGGACATCATTAGAGGGGAAAGCCACAGCAACCTGGGAGCTGAGAGGACTGATGAAAAGACCAGATACAGCCACGGGGTAAATGGGTGGCAGAACTAGAGTGGTGTCAATGGTCACTAGAGCCAGCAAGACAAAGAAATTATGCATCAAGGATATCAGATGGGTCATTCCCATGGAAACTGAAATCTCCCAGGAGGATAGCAGGCAAGACATGGAGACCAGAGAAAGACAAAGTGCCTGGCAGAAAAGTCTCAAGAGAACAAGCATTTGGCCAAAGAGCATGATCAACAGGGGTAGAGGTCTACAATCATAAATGAGGTTTTAAAAACTTGTGTGTGTGTGTGTGGGGGGGCTTTGTGGCCCTAGGAAAACAGTAACCCTGCCTCCAGGTGCTGTGGTATGTGACCAGTGGCATTAGTGTGGGCAGCAGAGAAACAGAAAGCCAGACTTCATGAACTCAAAATGTCTCAGACAAAGGAAACAGTTTCTGAAGAGATAAAAAGTGAGACTTTTTTTCACAAAAAAACAAAAACCCCCATAAACATTATGTAATATTTTAAAAGCGAGAACAAGGGAAGATGGAGTCATGGCCAAATAAGCCCATAACAAAATGGGATAACACAATGGGCAAGAGCTTGAGGTTTAGGATGTGACACGTCATACGATGGGCTGATCTTGGGTTCTAAGTGAACCTCTGGTTAGCGATGTTTCCTGACCTGTTCAGGTAGCGGGTGTTGTTGGCCTGATGATGCTATGCACCCATGGCTTTTGTTTAGGCTTCCAAACAGTGCTTTGATATGAAATGTTGAATCATATTATTTCCAAGCCATCTCAAAAAGAAATAGAATAGCCAGTCTCTGTTATGTTGATGGTGTAGAGTAGACTTTTAGTATCAAAGCCACTAAACTTGCTCACTTCAGTGTCCCAAAAATTCTGACATCAGGACAGTCTGGTCAACCAGATATAGGTCATGATGCCAAATCACTTTAAAACCTAAATACCTGAAATTTGTAAGAAGGAGTGCGGAGAGGCAGAGCTTCTAAAGGTCAGCTGAAGGCTATATAAAGCCAAGAAGACGCAAAAGCAGAAACATGACCCACGAGGGATTTCTCTCTGCCTTCTCTGCTCAGTTTCCGTCACGGGAAATGTCAGGGTACTTGGAAGGCGACCGTCATTGCTGGATAATTATATTCAAAGTTTTGCAACTAGGCCCCTATCCTCGGTAACAGAGATTTATCTTTTCTTTTATATCATTCAAAAATAACAGCAGAATGAAAACAAAGGTTTCAGGAAAAGGCTCCCTTTGAGGAAAGTGGCATCAACTGACAAATTTGATATTTTACTCCCCAAAAATAATCAGGCGTTTGTTTTATTTTTTAAGGTCAAGGCCCTCCCAGCTTCTCATGAGGCCCCTGGCCAGGAAGAAGGTAACTTCTGTCAGAGCAATGGATTAGCATTCTGGGGCAGCATTCTTTGACCCAAGAAAACCAATTGCATCAGAGACAATTGAATTCTCCAAACCTTCAGTAGACTTTTGCTACCAATATGAAATTCCGTGCAGACCTGCTCTGTCACGGGAGAAAAAAAAATGAGAGTCGTCAGGGCTCCAGCCTGATCAGAAGCCCTGCTGCTGGGGCTCAGTATTGAACTAGGCAGCAACGTTCTCCTCACCTTGACCCCGAGGAAGCAGGCCTGACTTAAGACAACAGAAGACCAGGGTGTGTATCAAGACGGAACAGCAATAGTCTTTTAAGGCTTTGTCGCTTGAAATATGGTCCCTGGCCCAGCAGTATTGGCAATACCTAGAAACTGGTTAGAAATGCAGACCATGAAGCCAGACCCAGAGATAAGAAATTAGAATCGCATGTAGCATGGATGATTCCTACGCACATTCAAGCCCGAAAAGCCTACTTTAAGGCATAGAGGGCCACCCAGGTTCCAAGCTCACAAGCTGGGAGAGGTGCATAGGAAGTTCCAGAAGATAAAAAGTCAATAAGGAGGCCCTGGTTAGTTAGCTCAGTCAGTTAAAAGCATCATCCCAAAACAGCAACATTGCAGAATCATTTATTTCCTGGTCAGGGCACACACGGGAAGCAACCAATGAATGCAGAACTAAGTGGAACAAGTGAATGCTTCCCTTCACCCTCCTCATTCTCTCCCTTCCTCTCTTTGTTTCTAAAATAATAAAAAAATAAATAAAAAGTAAGCCCTGTCCAGATAACTCGGTTGGTTGGAGCGTCATTGCGGAGTGCAGAGGTGGCCGGGTCATTCCCCAGTCAGGGCACCTACAGGAGCAGCTTGGCGTTCCTGTCTCTCTCTCTCTCCCTGCCTCTCTCAGTCAATACGGGCTAAAGGTCATGTCACTGGACCAGACTTTCTAGACTGGTGCCAGGAGTTGTCATGGTTCCCAAATGGACTTTGGTCACCCCAGACATGGACTCATGTCCTGGCTCCAGCGCTCCTTTCTTCCCATGTTCTTCTATTCTTGGTTATCTGCTGGGGACCCCTGACACCTACCCACCCTCCCACCCACCTATTGCTTGGCCTCTTTGTGATGGACCCTTGCCATGGACCAGTCTTAGCCCAGCCGAGATTCCACCTCCACTCAGACTTTATTTACCTTCACTCTCACCAGCCTCAGCACTGCTGCCTGACTCTTGGCAGTCTACTCAACTCTTGGCAGGGTCAGACCAAGGTACCTCTGGGCTAAATGGAGCCAGGTCATGGCATGCCGCACTCAGAACAGTGGTGATGTTTGGTAAGGATACTTATATGGCAGCTAACGATAAGAACGGGTGTCTTCATGTCATCAATGTAGGACCATCGTCTAGTGATTCACTGAAAATGCCTGGACTGTGGGTTTTGGGGCAAAAGAGTTCAAGCTATGGTGACACATCAAAACAGGGAAGAGGGGAGGGGTTGTGACAAAAGAATCAGTTCAATAAGATACAATTGACCAGCATGACACACTTCCCTTTCCTCCTTGCAAATGTCAAAGCAAAGGGACTCTACTAACACCCATTCAATCTTCACAAAGTTCGCTCTTTACCACCACTTCTGAAATTCATGTTAGCCAAATTTTCTCAGTATAGTATTTAGCTGCCTTTTTTGAATATATATTATGTGTAATGCTCTGTACCATCACTTTATATGTATTAAATTAATGTTCATAACAAATTTAAGATAGAATTCCAGCTTTACAGGTGAAGAACTGAAGGGTAAAAAGAAATTTGCTCCAGGACCCACTTAGTAATTACAGAACCAAGGCTGTGAACTTGAGTGTCTGATTTCAGAGCCTTCTCTCTATTCTACCTACTATGTCTTTTAATTTTACTCTGCAAAAACTTACAAACTTTTACTATCCCTTAAGAAAGAAATTAGCGTAATCGAGAGAAAAAAGGGAGGTTTAGAAGACATTTATTTATGCTTTCATTTACATTATTTTCTTTCTTAAAATAAAAATCTATAGCCTATTAATATAGTATTTAATGCCTAAGTATAAGAACTCCCAAGGAAGAGAAAACCAGATCATGATATATATTTTTAATTTTCCATTGATTGAGAAAGAGAGAGAGGAAGGGAGAGAGAGAAAAGGAGAGTAAGGGAGGGAGATAGACAAAGAGAGACATCAAGTCATTGTTTCACTTAGTTGTTCCATTTAGTTGTGCACTCATTGATTGCTTCTTGTACGTGCCCTGACCAGGGGTCAAACCTGTAGCCTCTGGCACTGGCTCAACGCTTTATACACTGAGTCACCCGAACAGGGTATGATAGATATTTTTTATAATTCTATTTATAATATCATTTCTGATAGAGACATATGCATCTCTGGTTCTTTTGCTTGGTCTGATGTAAATACATTTTCAGTGGACAAACCAGCATGAAAAAAAAATCAAGAATAAAAATTCTATATAATTAAAGTTTGAAAATAGAAACTAATAATTGAACACATCAAATTCTCCAGGTCCAGTGATCTGGTTACTTCACAAAGGAGAAGTGTTTTCTTCCTTTGCTTCTCTGATTTACAGGGCTCCCTTTTGGAGATAACAATCCAGTCAAGTAACAACCTTAAGTCAAAAATGAGTATTAAATGACCATTGAAACAGGCAAAATATTGATGTTCAGAAGGACAGAACACAAAAGCAGCAATGCAGGGAACTCCACCTCGCAAGAAGAGAGACTGTACCTCTGGTTCATTATAAATCAGAGGTCCGTCTGCGGCTCCGCTCTTGCAAATCAGGATGAGAACAATGTTGGTCTCCACTGAATATAAAGTAAAAGAGAGTCTCTGTTGATTTCTGTGACAAGGTACTCTTAATCCCAAGAACTCCAGGGCTTTGCCTCAGCACTACAACAGATCTGAACCAGAATTTAAATAGACTCCAACAGTGACCTGATGTCCTAAGGGGGAACTCTCAGACCAACTCTGTGCTATAGCTAGTCAGCCATCTGATGTGTTAGAAAGTATTCTGAGTTGGTGGTAAAGACGAAAGCATCCTGAAGAATTACAAAGTGAGCATGTAAAACAAGCTTGATTTGATCTTAGTCATCTCTGCAACAGGTTGGTAACATGTCTATCATCACTCTTTAAAATCTGGGATAAAATATTTTAAGACAGTGGTTCTTAACCTGGGTTCTATCGAACCCTAGGGGTTCGATGAGTCGGTCTCAGGGGTTCTGAGAAGCCTCTGCTGCGGAGGCCAGAATAAAGTAATACCGTAATTTGTTGTGAGTTCATGCACTTTGTTGGTTTTGTTCTTTGAGCAAGGTGATGTTCATGCACGGCTCATTTTGTGCACCAGTAAAAAATCATATACCTACGTCTTGAATTTGGCAAAAAAATCATATTTTATTTATCACTAAAGAAGGGTTCGGTGAATGCGCATATGAAACTGGTGGGTTCAGTTCCTCAAAAAAGGTTAAGAACCACTGTTTTAAGAGAATACAAAACTGAAGAGACTTAAAGAAATCTGGGGTCCTCCCATGTAGGGCATGAAAACACAGAGGCTCAAAAACAGGGCAGAAGAGTTCCACGTACCCAGCTGGCTAATGGCCACATGAGATTCCAAAGCAGGTGTTGTGTTCTGAGGACGGCTTCATACCCTTCCCTTCAGAGGAGCACTCTTGACTGCTTCCCACGTGCCGCCAAAAGGATAATGAAAATTGGATATTTCAGCAAAAAACTGATGTCTCATATAAAAGTTTTTGGCTAGCCTGACCTGTGGTGGCACAGTGGATAAAGCGTTGACCGGTTCAAAACCCCAGGCTTGCCTGATGAAGGCACATATGAGAAGCAACTAGGCATTGATGTTTCCCCATCCTCCACCCCGCCTTTCTCTCTCTTCCCACCCTCCTCCAAAATCAATAAATAAAATCTTTTTAAAAATTTATTTTAATTGTTTTTCTTCTATAAAACATCATGTGATACACTGGGTTTTGCTTAACAAAAACTTGTAAAAACCTGGTCTTGAAGCCCAAATCTACTTTAAAAAAGAAAAATTGCATCACACAGCAAAGGTTTTGAAAAGTAATACAAAGGGTTATACAGCACCTCAGTAGATGCTCGGGTATTTTTTAACAGCCTTTACTGTCATCTGAAAAACAAAGTCATAACCAGGAGTTTATTGTCTGCACTGAAAATAACAGGTTGTTGTTTTTTTTCCTGATACTTGTATTAAACAATGGGGGTTGGGGAGCTTGGTGGAAAAGGTGGTGGGATTAAGCAAGGGGAAATAAAACTCAGACACAGACAATAGTGTGGGGATCACAAAAGGGAAAGGGGGCGGGGGAGGTAGAAGAGGCTAAAGGGGGGACCAATGGGGATGGAGGAGACTAGGCTCGGGGTGGTGAACCCACAATATAAGGTACAGATGATGTATTATAGAATTGTACACCTAAAACCTGTATAATTTTATTGACCAATGTCACCCCAATAAATTCAATAAAAGGTATATTTTTAAAACAAACAAAAACAATGCCTATTCCACATATAATGACTCCGAACAGCTCATTTCAAGCCTATTTTGAGAAGCGGAGATGTATAGAGAGAATTTTAATTTGGGTGGAGGTTGATATTTTTTTACTTTTACTAAATACGAGGACTCTGAGGAAGTGCCACCTCGGCAACATCAAATGTTGCAACTCCCTTACAAAGCCTGTCACACTCCCTGTCACACTCCCGTACCCACGACCGTTAAGTACCATGTGCTCAGGCAAAAGCAAACCGGAAGCTGCGACTGTATCCGCGGGGCATGTCCAATACAGACATCAGCGTCATTAATTCACAGACTCATTAAATTCCTTATGATGATCCATTTCAGGTTCAAATTAGTATGAACTAAATTATCTATAGTTTCTGATGATTAATTGCTCATTTTCTTCTGAAAATTGAAATTTCAAAGGAAGACAGATAATGAATTTAATTAAAATTTTATCTTCTGCTTTTTATTATGACAGGCAAGAATAAATGTGTATATGTGATTATTCTAATTTCACTTTAGCTCTCCAGAGAAGTTCACAGAGTGCCCGAGGGTATCTACAGGAATATAATACGGCATAACTAAGTTTTCTCCTTCGTACTGCCTCTTGCATACAGATAATGAATTTTAATTCTTTCACTATAAGCGGTTTCCTTACTCTAATATGTACAGAAGAATTACACATTCTACCTTAAAATGCTACTCAATAACACTGTGCTACAATGTAAGTGTGAACAAATGATATGCAATAAAAAAAAAGAAAATTCAATGACTAAATTGGAATTGGGACAAATATCTACAAAAAGAATAAGGCTGAGCAGTGATGTTCTAAGGCTAAGCCATTTTTCCATCTGCAAATCCAACTAGCGTTTCTCTGGTGCCTCTCATGGCACTAGACAAAAGCATGGACTGATTTAATAAATTTCTTCTATAATCTGAACTGATCATCTGCTGTGATCACGTGGAGTATCGGAAGGATTACCACTGAGCGAGTGTGGACTTCAAGGTCAGGCTTGATGTGAAAAGTATGTCCAATTTATGCCCAAACTCTGAACACAGGTGGACTTGCTTTCTTTCCCATTTTCTCAATCTCAGGCTGGAGGTCTCCGACTTTTAGGCCTGCTTTTTATCCCGGGTGTAAGGGAAAGTGAGGAAAAGAAATAATGTAACCATCAATTCATGGGACATGCATCTGCTGAGCAGCTACTATGTGAAACATACTGTTATAAATGAGAACGTTTCCTCGTACCTTCTGTCATTGCCAAAATACTAGTGTTCAACCTTTCAGTACCACACCCAGGGTAAGCCCCACCCCTGCACCCTTCCCTCCCTCCCACTCCACCGCTATTTCCCCCCACCCTACCCACACAGAAGTTTTAGCTTTTAACACTCTCTGGCTCTTTTTAGTGAACCACTTTGAGAATTTCTTCACTTGTTTTTCCTCCCTGGTCTCGCGAGTTAACAAACGTGCTTTTGTTAGACAATTTCTTGTGCTTGTTCTGGATCTTTCTTTTATAACTTAATGCTGTATTAGTGTAGTGCGCATATCTGAGTCCCGCCCCCGTCCACTTACTGTTACAGCGGTTGAGCACTAGAGAGGCTATATAGCCAAACAGGTGAGAGACTTATTACACTGGGAAACTTTTGTGTTTTTTTCCATTTTCTGTTGCATGAGGTTTTAGAACTGTTTCCATATACAGTGTGTCCGTAAAGTCATGTTGCACTTTTGACCGGTCACAGGTGCAAAAGTGCACCATGACTTTACGGACACACTATTTCTGCATAGCTGACTCCAAATCTGAAATCTGTTATTTGGTGCGTGCTCTAGTATTTATGCAATTTTAATTTTTTTTTTTGTTACAGCTAATAGCATGCATTGGTTTTTAAATTGGAGTTAACGGGCAACGACTCTTGGATTGAACATAACCACAAGGCAATTAATGTTTTACAAACATCACTTTTACATAATTGTAGTTGTTTTTAAATGTAAAAAATGACTATCTGATAAAAACACCCTCTTATTTTGTTTTAAGATTGAATCATGGCTTCTTCGAATAGGCATAATATAAGAATAGTCCTCAGACCTTCTGTTATATATGTGGCTGTTACACACTTCAACGTCAAAGGTGCAATATTTCATCATTTGTGACACATGCATATATTGCCTATTTTCAAGTTCCTCTTGGCGATCAAGACAAGAATTGGGCTCCTCATATTGTGTGTCATAATTGTGAGGAAATGGTTCATGACTGGACAAAAGGAAAATGCAAAGGAATGCCTTTTGGCATTCCCATGGCTTGGCGTGAACCTAAGGACCACAGCAGTGACTGTTATTTCTGTCTGATCCATACAAAGGGCATTGGCAAGAAAAAACGGCATATGATCACATATCCTAATATTCCTTCAGCAATACGACCTATCTCACACACTGAGACACTCCTGGTTCCAGTTTTCAATGGTTTTATTTCTTCTAAGAATGAAGAAAGTGAACATGGTGATCAAGTGTATTTTGATAAGATGCATGAGGAAATGGTTATAGAATCTGAAGGGTCTTTTTCTGATGCCAAGCAGTCATTAACCCCTCAGCAGTTGAGCCAACCTGAATTGAATGACTTAGTAAGAGATTTGAGCCTATAAAAGTAAGAAGTTGAGTTATTAGCCTTCAGGCTTTAAGAAAAGAATGTACGTCACCGGTCAGCTAAAGTATCACATTTCAGGAAGCATGAACAAATTGTTGTGGACTTTTTTTCCAAAGATAAACACTTTGTTTACTGTCATCATAGCAGTAGTCTTCTCAGCCAGCTAAGTGTTACCACTTACAGTCCAACAGAATGGCGGCTATTTCTTGACAGCTCTAAATGTATTCTCCTGCACAACGGGAATATTTATGCAGTGGTTCCAATTGGTTATTCAATTAATCTGTGAGAAGATTATAATGACATAAGAATTGTTTTCGACTTTCTGAAGTATGAGGAGCAAAACTGGATCATTTGTGTGGATCTTAAAATGGTAAATTTCCTGCTAGGACAACAGAAAGGTTTCACGAAGTATACTTGCTTTCTGTGTTTGTGGAACAGGTGAGCTTGGGAGAAACACTGGACACAGAAGGAGTGGCCAAAACGTGAAGCTCTGGAAGTAGGCACGCAAAATATTGTGAATGAACCTGTATTTAATTGAGACAGGATCATTTTTCTCGCACTTCACATCAAACTTGGCTTTAATAAAGCAGTTTGTTCAGGTTTTGAATGGAGAAAGTGAATGCTTTCAACATATTATTTCTGCTTTTCCTGCCTTATCTTTCAAGAAGATAAAAGCAGTTGCATTTGATGGACCTCAAATTCGAACCCTCATACGTGACGAAGAATTTGCCAGGAAGATGAATAAGGAGGAGAAAGCAGCATGGCAGTCTTTTGTGGCAGTTAGAAAGAACTTCCTTGGCAACAAAAGAGCAGAAAACTATGAACTTCTGGTTCAAAGGATGCTGTTAGCTTTCGCAACATTGGATGTAGCATGAGCATTAAGATTCATTTCCTGAACAGCCACCTTGATAAGTTTCCCGAAAATCTTGGAGCTGTTAGTTATGAGCAGGGAGAATGCTTTCCTCAAGATCTGAAGATGATGGAAGAGCGTTATCAGGGGCGATGGGACAGAAATATGATGGCAGACTACTGCTGGAGCATCAAACGAGATTGTCCTCAACAAGTACACAAACACAAATTATTGCCTGAATAGAATTTAAGTAAGTTTTATGCAAATTTTATGATTAAAATAAGTGTTCTAATATGTTCTATTTTGAAATTGTAGACAAATTCTGATGCAATCATATATTTTAGTGTAAATGCATTATATCATTATTATATTTTCACAAAGATGATGCCCAAGAAAACATTCTACTTCATTATGTTAAAATAAATGTTGAAAATTTTTACAATAAGAATAAAACCTAAAATCTTGAATTGCAAAAATAATGTAGCTTACAGAGAGAAACTGATGTCATATTTGAGATCAGCACACTCGACTTAGGTAAGAACAAGTGTTTTTGTGGGTGCAACAGAAATTTTGTTTCCCAGTGTTATGAATCAAGTTGCCGAGACTCTGACACTGACTACAATCTTGGGCAATTTACTTAACCATATTATCCTTTAGCATCTTCATCCTAAGTGGAGAATATGTCAATACCTGTCCCATTAATTGTGGGGAAAAATAAACTCATATATGTAAAGTTTTTAGGTGTCCCATTTCTAGCAGAAATGGGCCAAGGCAACTAAACACTGTATCCCCCATTGATGAGAGGTAAACACAAAAAGCAAGCCTCCTAAGGATTTTGAAAAATAGACAAAAGTAGAAAAATGGTGAGAGAAAGCTAAAACTTGGAGAAATTTTAAACCATATGAGGAGGAAATTCTTATTTTTCCCTGTTTTTCTTGTGGTTTTGACCTAAAAGCAGTCCCTAGGTATTTGGAGGGTTTTTTTGATTTTCTGAGTTTGTTTTTGTTTTTTGACATTGGTCATAAAACTGTGACAAATTTTAAAAGATTAAAATCATGTAAGTATTTTTTTATATTATGGTAAGTGACAGAAGGCAGACTCAGAGGGCTGTACTGCACACTGTGTGACTCCGTCTCTACACCGTTCTGGAAAAGGCTGACTGCAGAGACGGAACACAGATCACTGGTTCCAGTGGCTGGAGGTGAGTAGGGAGTGTGACCATGAAAGGGTAGAAGAGGGAAGACTTGGCGTGATGTAAATGTAGTGAATCTTGATTGGATAGTGAGCACATGACTGTTCCCATTTGCCAAAAATTCTAGAACTAGCTCATTAAAATATATGAATTTTACTGTGTAGACTCTAAACAAAATATTAGAAACAAACAAAATATAAAACAAAAATATATTAGAAGATATAGCAAGTTGTCAACAAATATAACTCCCATTATTAATAGTATTAATAGTTACTGTGATTAGACACGACCAGACAAATGGAAGAATGGCCTAAGAGAGGTACAGTTGTATTGCTTTGATAATAACTGATGTGAATCCATCGAGAGGAATGCAGAGACATAAAAGGAAGCAAAAAGAAAGCTGCACTGTAAAAGACCAAGAAGAAAAAACTAGGAAAGAAATATTGATTTACAGGGGCTAAGAGTGCAAATTACTAAAATAAGTGATAAATTGAAGTTTGACCCAAATGGGCATTGATACATAAGGACCCGTAGGGGATGGGGTGGGGATGGGAAGCAGTGCAGCAGGCTTCTGCAGAGGGGCGGTGCCCAGCGTGACGTGTGCATCACGTCATAGATCAGGGGAGGAACCTGAGTGAGGTAAGACCACAGGGAAAGGGGTGCACACAGGTGTCCTGGAAGTCAGGGCACCTAGACCACCGGCACAGAGCCAGGCTCCTGACTCCGAGGGACACAACATCCCAAACTAAGGACACATTCAGAAAACCGACTGGGCTCAGAAAACCAATGGGAGTGCAGCTTAACACTGATGGCCTGAATTCATGCCACCAGTAACCAGTGTGGACGTAAGCAGCAAACTGTGTCAGATGTCCACCCCTTTGGTGGGTATTTTTGGTAAAAGTTAACAGGATGAAGTAGAGGATACAGGGACAGATTCACTAACATATGGAGCTGGGCTTTCACTGGCTCAGTGTCAGGGTCACAGATGGGGAACAGGAATAGTACCTGAAACATAACAAAACAAATCTAAGAGGGTAAATTAATAATCTCGGGAGATATCTGAGACTGCTTCATGAAGAAGATCGAACTTTAAGGGATTTGAACATCAAAATGGGGGATAGATTAAGGGAAGGGAGAGAAGAGAGGGAAAAGGAAGAATAAAAACAACAGGGAAAGAAGTACTGAAAATGGAGGCAATGCAGGCAAAAGCCACCGTGTAGAGGAGGCATAAATAACAGGAAATTAACTAATCTGCTGGGAGCAGATGCATGGAGAAGCAGCAGGAAGTGGGTGCACTATCCCCGAGTGAAATAAGCCTGCTTCAGATGTTAGATAGGGAGGTTGTAAACCAGGGACTAGAACAAGCTGGGCGATTCAACTTCCCGCCCTGTTAGTTCACAGCTTCATTCAATTAAACAAATATTAATTGAGCAACTATCACGCCTAACAGCATGTAAAGTGCTGCAATTCAGAAAAAAATATGTCACTATGCCTTTAAGTGGGGTTAACAATCTGGAGAGGAGACGCCAAAATATCTACAAGAAAAAAAAATAGCTTGAGTAAAAGGATTTGAGTTTTTGGCCTCCAGGGCATAGACTCAATAAGCAGTCTCTGAATGTTTACTGTTTGCAATAGTCTGCCCTAGATATTATAATAGACACCTGCAAATTAGCTTTTTCTCCTTTTCACTCTCTTCTTCCTTTCAAGATCTGCTACTACATACCTGTCTGTGTGTTAAATCGAGACAAATTAAGAAAGAAACCACATTGCAAGAAGGGATTTAGTAATTCCATTTCTGAGATGGGTAAACTGAGATGGAGACTAGTTAGAAAATTTGTCGAGGGTCAGACAGGGAAGAAGTTAGGGGGCTGGGATTTAACTCAGGCCAAAAAACTTTAAAACCATTGCTTATATACTGAGAAAAATATAATTCCTGGAAATTACAATGTAGAGATTACATGACTTGTCATCTGGTTGAGAAAATGCCTCCTGAAACAGGAAGCAGCACGCTCCCCAGGGGCCAGCTCACGTTAACATAGGTGATTAACCAATTTGCTTGGAATGTTCCGTTTCTAGCTTTCCCTACATCTATGTTCCCATGTTGATTTGCTTTCTTCCTTTATAAAATTCATTTTAAGATTTTTTTTAAAGATATAGATATATCTTTAAGATTTTATTTATTCATTTCAGAGAGAGAGAGAGAGAGAGAGAGAGAGAGAGAAGGGGGTGGAGGAGCAGGAAGCATCAACTCCCATATGTGCCTTGACTGGGCAAGCCCAGGGTTTTGAACTGGCAACTTCAGCGTTCCTGGCTGACACTTTGTCCACTGCGCCACCACAGGTCAGGCTAAGATTTCTAATTATATTTCAAATTTGAGACACATCTTCTAACAGAAAACAAATGAATGGCAAAAAGTATCAATTAAGGGACAGCTGTCTCTTATCTTTCTACGTATGAAAGAAGGCTTTTTTGTTTCTGAAATCTTAGGGAATTTGTCCATGACTTATTTTTTTAATTTTTAATACTAGTTAAAATTAACTAGTATTACTCCTAAGGATTAGGGTAAAAGTTACTGACTTGATCTTACAAAGTCAATGCCCTTCCTATCACAGATGCTGAGAACCTTTTCTCTGAAATAAGCATAGGTTAATACTCTGGGCCTTGAAACTTTTGTGTTTTGTTTTTTCTTTTTAATATCAAATAAGATCTGTCTTTGGTGCTAAAGTAGGCACTGCCCCAAGTCATTTTTCTCATTTAAGAGTTGCTGAAATTATAAAAATTTTACAAATCAAGAAGAATAAGCATTTTTAGTGGAAAGGAATGATTCAGAACAGCTGAGAAGCGAACAGTATTTTTTTTTGTGGTTTTCCTTTGTTTGATTTTAAGAGAACATATATTACTAATATTGAAAATTACTTAGTAAGCTCTTACTCCAGTGTTCCTTACTGGTCCTGAGGGTATATTTTCACACACAAGGTATAATCAGAATTTTAAGCCATTAACCATATTAGTCTGGTCAAGAAAAATCTGCCTGAATAAACTAACCCGTAGAAGCAAACAGATTTTATTTTCTGGCTTGAATTCTAGAAAGTTATCTATTATAATTTAATACACAGAGCCATGAAATGTCAGTTACTTAAAAACAGGCCAGCCTCCAGAGTATAAGGGACCTCTTCAAATGCATATTTCCAAGAAATAAACTTTTGAATATTTCCTAATGTACACCTGGAAATAACTTTGGGGACTGTCAAGTTAAGTTATGGTTCACACACACGTACATATGCACATATGCAGACCTATATCATAGATGGGTTTATTTTAGAGCTCCCCGGAACCTGTAATGTTCATGTACATTGAAAGCTCCTGAGAGTGCTACAGTATTCAGAAATTTTCCAACTGTCTTGACACCCAAACCATTTTACGGAAAACATATATCATGGAACCTGTGTTCAGAGGAGTGAACACATCTGAAAACCTCTTTGCACAGTCTTAAGACGTTTACACTGCACATTAGCAGGAGATGAAGGAGGGTAGGGTTGGGTGACAGATTTAAAAGCATGAATATTCTGGAGACCAAGAGAGAAGACCAGATGCCAAGGCAGAAGGCAGCCAAGCAGAGCTGGAGGCATCTCAGTGTGGCCGTTGAGGCCCTATGAGACTGGGCCGGTTTCCATATTGATTTCCATCCCATTTTCAACCCAGCTTCCTCTTCCGTCTCCCTCCGCCTCTGTGACTTTGCTATAACCACTTTACCGTTGTTTTTCAATCGTTTTCTTTATCTACCACTGTTCCACCTGCCCGGGACGTTTTTCCTCACACTTCAACTCCTAGTTTATTGTCAACTTCTGGAGAGCTACTGTGGTTAGTGGTCCACAGTAGGTTCCTCCCTTGTCACCCAGTGTTTCCCCCCATGGAACTCTGCTGTTTCTTTTCATAGCATTAATTACGTTTTTTATTCACATGTTGATAGTTGCTTATTTATTTCATGTCACCTCCACTGTTTCATAAGCACCACGAGGGCAGGAAAGGACAATGCCGGTCAGCTGCGGTCAACTCTGCCAAGTCACCAAATACCTCACCCAGGACTGCATGCCACAGAAGAGTCCTTAAATAAATAGGTGCTGATTTAGTAATCAACACTAATAATTAGTCACTTCCTTCACACTTATGTATAGGCCTGGCCTAACTAAAATGCTCATACTTGATGAATGTCCTCCCAGAAATCAATCCCCTTAGGGAGGGTATGGTCAGCCATTTATATCCATGCAGTCACGCATATTCTAAGACAACAAACTGGAATTTTTGTAAAATACTTCTTAAATAGCAGGGGCTGTAAGTTTGGATCAATCATCGATCTGAATGAGGATTGTGTGACTAACTGTGAATCACTCGGGTACCTGCTGTCTTGTTGTGTTCCTCAGCCGAGCCCCCTGACACTGCTGCGCTGATTTCAGAGCTCTGTAAGGACAAAATGACAAAATGTTAGGACCGATCTTTCACTGGGAGCTGCTCTTATCAAATCGTCTCTCGCCAAAATACTTAATATGCTTGTAATGCCCATTATTCCAAACCTGAGGACTTATCGTCATGAGATCCCTGAAACAGAGCCATTCCTTCTTTGCATTCCAAATTAGTCTGCTTCATTCCGCTCACAGAGCTCCCCCTAGAAGGAACCCCCGTTTATTTGCCCACATGACTGGGGCACTATCTAAGTTACATGGATTAAGTCATTCATTCCTCATAGCCACGGGGAAGGCCAGGGCGAGCTCTGCAGTCCTGAGACAGGCAAGCCCTGTCCATTCCAAAGAAAGGCCTGTCTTGAGCTCCTAGAACATAACCTCTGCAATAGCCAGCCTGGTAGAGCTCCTGTCTGCCCGAGGCCGTGGCCTGTGCTCTTCTTCTTTGACCAGATATGCTTACGGCCCCCGTTTTCAAGCGTTTCGTCTCATGGCACACAGACACCAATCACTAAAATGCTGCAGCACACCAAAAATATATATATTTTTTGCCAATCTGACAAAAAAAATAGGTATGATTTTGATTCATTCACACCAGGTGGCTATTGTGTTGGCTGTTGCCATTTCTTATCTGACACTTTAAGGGAAAAGAAGTCAGTATCCCTGATTATGCAGTCAGGTACTGCATGTTTTAAAAATTCTTGTGGCACACGGGTTGAAAATCCCTGATTTTTATAGTGAATAGCTGTTTGGGCTTGGAGGAAGTGGCGGCTGAAGTCAGCATAACCGAGGTCAACCATCTCTCTAGTACTGCAAGCACATGTGACGGACCCCTCATAAGACTGCGTGACTGACCCACAATGAAACTCTAGAGAGCTCAGTGGAGCTTCCCTGGCTGATCACCCTTCACACATCTTCTCAGACATTGTAGCTGGGAGAAGTAAGTAAATCCCAGTGTAACTCCGCTGGGAGCAGACACCTGAGAGAGGTGGCAGCTGGATTTTCACTTTACAGGCCGTCTCCCCCTGCCGAGTTTAATCTGTATCCTTTCACTGTAATAAACCATGCCCATACGTATAACAGCTTTTCAGGATCTTGGGAGCCACTCCAGCAAATCACTGAACCTGTGGGTAACCATGGGGGTGTCGTGGGACAGGGACACACACAGGAGGAGTTCAAGCATCAGTGGCAGATTTCTTTTTTTAAAACTTCTTTTTATTTTATTCATTTTAGAGAGGAGACACAGAGAGAGAGAGAGAGAGACAGAGAAAGGGAGGAGGAGCTAGAAGCATCAACTCCCATATGTGCCTTGACCAGACCAGTGCAGGGTTTTGAACTGGCGACCTCAGTGTTCCCAAGTCGACGCTTTATCCACTGCGCCACCACAGGTCAGGCAGTGGCAGATTTCTTAAAGCAAAATACGCTCTGGGGGCGGATGGGGGGGGAGTTGGAAGAGCACCCACATGATCCCCTGAGGATACACTTTTCATTCTCTTGGGTTTGGAAAAGAGCAGGTTTATTTTGAACTATCTAGTCCTGTCCTCTGATTTCCTTTGGGCAGTGTCCTGCCAGTTTGGCTTCTACCCACGATTCTCTAGGTTTGTTAACAGAGGGAGGGGGTCAAAACTAAAATGCTAATTTATTATAATCTGGGTAGTATTGAGGAGAGGTCACTTTGAGGTGACATGTGTATGGTCTGTGTATGGGCTAATAATAGAAATTTCCCTCTGCCTTTTCTCCCCGCTACACCCCCTGTCTCAGGATGTTTGTGGTCTTCCCCAGGCCTGTTGAGCTGATGGCACTATGTTAGTTGCCCCCGAACCCACTGTGACAGCAGAGCTATTTACCTACCTAGTCAGATGTTTTATTCCATTCACTTCTGCTTTTCTTGTGAATATCTAACTAGCTGCCTATTCTAACAGGGGTACAACCACCCTAGGAGGGAGGTGGTACTATTATTGACATTTTATAGACAGAGAAATTGGCAAAGGAAGGAAAGGTAATTCCATCAGAGTCTCTTAACTAGTTTATCAGTCTTTAAATTCGTCCAGTTCCAGGTTTGGGAATTTTACCACTATGTTATGTGGTTCATCAGAACACTTGTTTGTTTTTTATGCCATTAACTAAGTGCATCAAAAATGCCGCCTGGTTCTTTTTCCTATTTTATTATCAGGAATGATAATTTTCAAAATGTAAATTTATTATCAACTACCTAAATTTTATTTTATCTGTCAAAATGAGACCAACATTTCTGAGTTCAAGTTCTTCTTTAACCACTGTATTTTATTTAAAAGAAACTTTCCTCCAGTGCAGATGTGACACTGATTTTTCTTACATTCTCATATATTTCTCCCCATTCTGTATGAGTTTTAATCTATAAGGATTAAAACTACAATGAGTCAACTTTAAATCACACCAGCACTTATTTAATTTGGGGAAAGCAAAGCGAAACACCTCACCACAATTTTTCTCAAGATTTCTAACTTTTTGAGTCTGATCAATCCAGCATTGCTTTTAAGATAAAGATAAGATAAAGAAAAAAGAGTTCATAATATGCTAAAGCATGAAACTAATCACTCAGGTGTTATTAAAGAAACTGCAAACCATCTACTGATTTCTAAACATAAAAGAGAAAAATAAAATGCCAGTTATGTAGAAAAATCATGTTTGCTATAATCAAGCTTTTATTTAGGTAGACTATGCAAAAAATGTTTTAGCCTTATCAGTCATTGTCATTAGGTGTCTAAGGTACTAAGTAGTGCTTTATACTAACACCTGACCAAAACTACAATTCATTCTCTTATCTTTTTTTTAAATCCATCCAAAGCTCAGGATTGTACTCTGTTCTACATAGTGTTCTGTTCTTATCACCAAAACAGACTGTACACCTCTTTGATATTTTGAGTTGCCATTATATCTGCAAAGTTAATAAATCTATCCTTCAGTGTGGCTGAACGGAGGTCAAAGTATTTTCATATGGTCCGTAGTGTCCAATGAAGTCCTTCAAATAACTTTCAAAAATACAAGGAAAGCGTCCAAAAGAAGGGCACCACCTCCAACAGTGATGAGAAATATGTAAACTGCATAACTGTGCAAATCCAAAGAATAAAGGTTCATGGTGCAAAAAGAGCGACTGTTTTTCACACTGGGTTTGTCCCATTCTGATATTATGACTTGGCAGTTACCACCATGTAGCAAGAACCAATACTGACCCAAACCCGCCAAAGTAAATGCTCACCCAAATAAACCTTTCATAGTGAATGCAAACAAAAAGTCTTATTTAACACCTATTACCTTCACAATAAATGATTAAGTAGACTATTTGTCTTAATGAGGACAAATTTTTTCTGTAAGTACAAAATACAAAATTCTATTTTGAACAACCTTTTGATATTAAACTAAATTGAATTTTATTGATTAGAGTTAAAATATGGAATATTTAAAAATTGGAACAGCCTCTCCTAGACTATTCCCCCTTGGAATTTTCATATTATTTATGTTATGGTGACTTATTATGTGTTTATTTATTCTACGTTGTTACACAAATCTTTTTTTTTATTCTTTATACTATCATATCTCCTTTTATATAGTTGAAAAAAAAATGTTATTGAGTGAATGACTGGAAAAGTAACCAGATTTATACATTAAACCAGTGGTTTTCAAACATTTTGCATACCAGAATTCCTTGGGGACTCAAGAGTCTTTGTCAGTAAAACTGAGGTGTCCTGCATTTCTTGAAAGCTCTTGATGAGCTGGTTTCATTACCTTTGGGGAAAGCAGAAGACTAATTCTGCTAAATTTTAGGTAACACTGTGAAACCACATTTCAGAAAAAAGCACAATGAGCTCAGGTGTTTTAGTTACCCACATGTAAACTGATGGGCATATGATGTAGCACTGGGAAGTTTAGAGAGAACTGGGATCCATTTCTGAGAACAAGTAATTAAAAGCGCTCAAGAGGGTAACATTTATTTCATTTGGTGTGGTCCAGTGGAGAGGAAGTAGTAAAACAGATGACTGTGAGTGAGCCCCTAAGTCATCATTATCACAATAACTTCAGTCCCCTTGTGAGAGGGAGGAAACAAAAGAAATAGTTAAATATTAGAGACAAAGACAAATGGCAGCAATATGCGGGTACTAGTTGGGAAATCTTGTTATATTAAAATAGAAAAAAATCAATAGCCTACAAAAATTCTGGTGATTGCTTACCGGAGCCCTTACTGTGAGCCCAGGATAAATGCATGCAGTGTGTAAGGACCACAGGCACAGCTGATCACGGAAAACAATGCTGTGATTGTAAGGGGGAAGTATGGAGTTTCACTTGTTTAAAGTACAACCAGCTCTATCAATTTTGAGCTGTAATATAGCTTTGAAATTTTGGTCTTTCGCGTAGTTTCATGCACAAGCCATAAATAGTACCCGTCAAATGCCATCAATGGACACATGTTACAAATCATCTTAGAAAACATGGAAAGACAAGCAGAATGATGAAAAGGAAACCTTCACAATAGCCTCCAGATCAAGTATAATCTAGGAATACAGTGTTTTCCCCAAAATGACTTACAAGATTACCTTTCAAGGAATGTCAAATAAAATAAAAAGCTTTTTATTTTATTTTTTTTAATATATCAAAGGAAGGGAGACTGGAGGCTCAGTGAACTGATGATTATGGTCCTCCAAAGAGAACACTTAGGACTCAGGGAGCTGGTATTAAAAGCTCTGTGTGTCTGATTCCCGTGCCTACTGTAAGGTGTGGGCAATGGGAGAAGGTCACGTGAGAAACCAGATCCGGGAACTTTGGCTAGGACCACCCACACTCATGCGAGCCAAAAGAAACTTCCCAGGAGTCCATGGGAAAAGAGTGACTGTCCATCAGCCAGTGAAATTTTGCCACGTCATATTAACTGGACCACCCTAGACAAGACCCTTTAAATATCTCCCACACGATTTTATCTTTGCGACTTCCCTGGCGCATGTCCCCTGGACCAGGGAATACCATCCAGGAAGCACTGTACTCAATAAAGCCTTTACTATTCCATGCTGCATGGCTACGCTCCTTCCTTCTTCCTTGGCGGGGAAAAATACCTTACATTTGGTGCTGAAACCCAGGAGGGGTTAGAAGTCTGCAAGGACCGCTCCTCTTCCCCTCTCCTCTGAGAAAGAACCAGGACCTCCGACCTTCCACCCACTTCAGCACATGGTACAGTAAGTCCCCTGCCTTTAGCCCCCCCGCAGTTCTTTCCGTGGAGACTCCCTGTCCGAAACCACAGCTGTGTCAGGGACTTTCTTTCCATTCTGAGTGCATGTGTGCCTGTGGAGATGTCCCAAGCACATCCACTTTACCTATCCATCCAGTGGCCAGAGCTTGAGTTGTGGAACGCCAATTCTCATCTCTGACCACTCCAAGGGCTTAGGGCAGCCGTGGGGGCACAGGAATCTAAACCTAATCCAAAAACACTCCTGGAGTTGCCTTATCTGAAATCTCTCCCTCCCTAAAGAAGAAGAAACTGTTCTTCTTTTTCGCTGTGGCCAGGCCACAGAACTCACTGGATAATCGGACCAGGTAGCCTCCTGAAGGGACTTTCGGTTTTAACACACTCACCAATTTAACTATCGCCAAAAGAACTGGGAACTGGTTGAAGATCCCTTACATCCAGGCCTTCTAGTTATTTGTGCTCCCATCCTAATCTCTGTGCTGCCTAATACACGGCACAGACCCTTTTTGGCCAGAGAAACCTCACATAAACCCTCCGCTCCAAATCCTTCCTCCTTAGCCAACATCCAACTTTCTCCCCCTCCTGCCTGACCCCTGGGGCGCTCCTCTCTTGGGACCGCTCTCTGGTCCCTCCGCAGACCTCTTCTGCTCGGGTCTCCTCCCTCCAAGAGCCTCCTCCCCTCCGTTTGAGGATCCTGTTTCTCATTCACCTGCAAATACCAATCTCTCTTTCTCCTCCCCTGCTGGCCAGGGACCCCTCCCTTCTCTACTGTATTCTTAAGCCCCTCCTTCATCAGGTCACCCTCCACCAGCCATTGGCCCTGTCCTGCCTCTGGCTCCAGCATTTCTGGCTTGATCTGGGTGTCGAGCTCCCCAGGACCCCCACCCCCTTATTCTCAACCCCCAAACCCATATCTGAGACCTGTGAACATGGCATTTAAAGTCTTTAATGGTCGCGGTTAGTAGAAAAAGGCCAAGGCTGTTGGCCAGGCCCACATGCAGCAGGAGGTAACTTACCAAACCCAGGCTCTTGTGGCAGCCCTGAGGCTGGCAGAGCAACAGGGGCAAGGCACAGGAGGTGCCCAACCCAAGTCCGGGCCGCAAAAAGGATCCCCACCAGGAGCTTGCTTTAAGTGTGGCAAGAAGGGTCACTGATCTCAGCTGTGCCCACTAAGCCCTGCCCTGACTGCAAGCCGCCCGGTCACTGGTGGAGCTATTGCCCCCTTTGGGCAACAGGCTCATCCTTAGCGCCTCTACATGGAGGACAAACCACCCAAATGGGAGGCCAGGCCAGCCAGGTGGGCCTACCACTTGAACTCCTAGACCTCATAGACGACTGACATGGCCTAGACTCAGAGACCCCCATCATTCTTACCAAACCCAGAGTAATGCTGCAAATAGCAGGTAAGTCCATCTCCTTTCTTGTGGACATGGGAGCTGCCTTCTCTGTTTTGCCATCACACTCTGGACCTCTAGTTCCCTCACAGGTCTCGGTTATGGGAGTGAATGGGACCCCTTCTTTTCCCCTTCAACCACCATCTCTGACATGCAGTTTGGATGGAATCCCCTTTTCGCACTTCTTCTTAGTAATGCCATCATACCCTGTACCCCTCCTAGGTTGGAACACTCTACAAAGTCTCAAAGCCACTATCCAACTGACAACATCTTCCTCACTACCAATGGCTCTCTCATAATCAATGCTACCTTCATTTCTAACCATGTCTCCCACCTCAAGCTTTTCTCCATATAAGACCACTGGCAGTTGAAACAGATGTTCCTCACAACTCCCCTCAAAGTCACCACCTTCCAATCTCCCCCTCCCTACGATGCCCCTAACCAGCAGGAAGTAGCCAGATGAATAGTGGTGCTCCTATTTAACACAAAAGGTCGGAATGTAAGGTGGTGGGCAATGGGGAAGGTCACTTGAGAAACCAGACCCAGGAACTTTGGCTAGGACCACCCACACTTATGCATACCAAAAGAAACTTCCCAGGAGTCCTTGGGAAAAGAGCAACTGTCCATCAGCCAGTGAGATTTTGCCACATCATATTAGCTCAACCGCCCTAGATGAGACCCTTTAAATACCTCCTACGCGGTTTTATCCATGCGACTTCACTGGCCCGTGTCCCCTGGACCAGGGAATATCATCCGGGCAGTGTGGTACTAAATAAAGCCTTTACTATTCCACTCTTTGTGACTACGCCCCTTCATTCATTCTTGGTGGGAAAAAATACTTTACACCTACTAATCAGTTTCTTCTAAAACATGGAGGAAAAAGAAAAATAATGTATTGACCATCCCCTCACTTCCTCAAATTTCAACGCTCCACATTTTTGATCAAAAGTCCCAGGTAGAATTTGTGTTTGTGGTGAACTCTGTTTTGAGAGAGACAACTTGAACAATATGTTTAGACATATAGACAAGCGCTGTATGTATCAGTTGTATTAAGGTTAGATGATTAAATCATATAAAAAAAAAGTGCTTTGTACTGAGATGAACCCTTCCCTGACCTTTTCGTGTTGGTCCAATTCTGCATTATTTGCTTTCATAGCATCTATTTCTTCTCCCTTATGACACATCATATCTTCATTTGTGCTATTCATAATGAATAGTGTACAATTCCCACTAAACAGTGAACTCTATGGCTTCATAAGGGAAGAGACTACATGTATCTTTTGATCATCATTTTATTTCCAGCACTTGGAACAATGACTGGCACTGAGATGATATGCTCAATAAAGGAATAATGCATTATTTTATTAGATGACATAAAAGATTATCTTTAGTATGAGTGGAGATTATGATGTAAATTAAATTTTTGGCCTCTTTTATGTATTTTCCCCAGAAATAAGGGTCATGTAAAAGAGGAACTCTTGTTTGGAGGAGTGTAATAGTCTCCGGGAATAGAAAATGAATAATGGTTACAGTGATAGGAACCAATAATGAGGGCTAAACTCATGCTAAGCTTTTGCTTGCATTCTACAGGTCAATGTCCATGGTCTGACAGTAGAGTTAGCTAAATTATTCAAAGTACATAATCATGGTACTTGGGCCAAATATACAGCCACCATTTGTTGAGTGTCATGTCCAGACACTGTGCTAAGCACTGTAGAAAACGTGGCAGTCAGGATAAGAAGAGCTTTGTGAGCCAGTTTCTTTCTCTTTACCACTTTGCCAGAATAGCTCCTTGTCATGGCATTCTTGAGGTTCATAGAGCAAAGGCTATTAAGAACTCTCTGTGAGTAGACTTAAACAGTAATATCTGATACTCGGTTTTAGATTTTCACTTTTGAATCAGTTTCCCGAGATCTTAGTCAGCTTTGTCAACTTGACATCTTGTGCTTTGCAGGCTAATGTGAAGCCTGTGGACATATTTCGCATCAAATTTGAAAGCAAAAAGTTAAAACAGGATTACTACAACTACATGATTAGAGATAGTAGGAAAAACACCTGGTATAAAGTAATGGATGACCAAAAACCAGAATAGACCTGTGGAATTCAAAAATACTATACTATCTAGAGAGTCTAGAACATTCTTGGGTTTTATACTATCACATAGAATGAGGACTCAAGATTATCACTGTTTGGATATTAAAGGAATTTGTGATACTGAAAAGGTGATCTATCCAGACTCTGGGACCCTAATTAATTAAAAAGGGCCAGGATGGGGTCTGAAAATGAACTTTAGACTGCTGATTGGGAACAAAGAACAGTTGATAAGAACTAGAGAATGTTCTGCATCATGAGAGGGTTACTGTACAAACATTAGAAAATGTTTTCTTCCCTAAAACATAATATACATTTCTTATCACTGTAACTTGAGAAGAGTATTTTAAAAGTTTGGAAGATACAGAAAACAGCACCTAAAACCATCAGGGGAATGAAGTGTGAAGGCTGCCATATGCAGTCAGATTAAAATGGAAAACTTTGCTCACTGAAAAACAGAAGCTGAAGAATAGCATCAACATAAACATAGAAATGAGCAGCTTAAAAGTCAATATAACTTACACATTTAATATAGATTTGTTCAACAAATTTCAATGCATTAAGGCAAAGGAATATGCTAAGGAAATAAGATCACCAGCATTTTCTTAACACTAGTTAGAAATACAGTCTGGAAATACATATATATCTGACAAGAATCTGTCAGATTTATTGAAAACCAAGCCATAGGCAGTTATTAATGGAAACCTTGCATATAGCTTATCTTTAGGATTAAAAGCTAAAACTTCCAATAACCATATCTTAAGGAGGCCAATGTCAATCAAACACTAGAATTAGAAGAGTCTGAATATAACACTAATTAAATTCCAGAACAGTTTTTTAAAAAAAAGCAATTTAAACAAGAGCTGATACCTAATTTTTTTGAAAGAAAACATCTATAAATGAAAGAATTCCTCAGGAAAAAAAAGACTTTATTCAGACATTATGAAAACAATTGGAATTAGGGGTTGTTAATTGTTGATTAATAATGATTTTCATTTTTAAAATCTCTGTGCAATCAAGGGGAACTGACTTATCAGAATGGATTTGTCACTGGGGGCCCTAAGCAGAGATAAGGACTGCTCACCAGGGAAGCTTTGCTCTGTGCAGGATTTTAGCAGATCAGTCTGCTCCTTTCTGGGGAACAGAAATAGCTCTCAGATATACTTTTTTAACCTGACACTAAGGGAGATATAAAGTTCCTTTGATAGAGAAGACTTTGATCTTAGGCCAAAATGCCGAGAAAAGAGAACAAAGCAATCAAAATCCAGGCCTAGCCTCAATCTTCATTTAAATGTTTTTCTGAACACCTCACTGGAGTGGAAATTTTCTCATATAAAAAAAGAAAAAGACATGTATTTTAGTTACAGACTCGTAGTCTACCTTTGAGTAACAACAACAAAAGTAAATAATGATACTCATTCCAAAAGGGCTCTCTGCTTTATGTTTTATGTAAATGTTGTGTAGATCTCTATTCCTTTGTCAGCGAAGAAGGAAAGTAATTTATTTTTTATGGCATAGTTCAGAGACACTATCTCATTTGATCTTCAGTACAATACTAGAGTGCATAAGAGCAGGTGGCATGATTTCCATTTTGCAAAAGTAAAAACAATCTCTAAGAACTAGGAACCTTATCAATAGCTGCCTATTTTATCAAGTCCACTGCATGAACAGGTTTAATGAGAAGTTCAGCTAGGTTGAAAAACTGGGGTTTGAATGAATCCTTCTCATTCTAAGTCCATGCTCTTAACCCCTATATTTTAAATTCCTTGTCCAAACTAACATGCCTTTACTACTAGAACTAACAATTAAACTCTCCAACTAGTGTTCTTGTTATACAAATCGCCTCCCATATCCATTCACAGCTAAGTAGAGTGTGAATAAGGCTAGACATTAGACACTCACCAACCCTTTGCCCTTTGCTCCTAGGTGCATACCAAGACTACAAAGGCATCCTGAGCCTTTGGTGTAATTAGGTATAGGCACAGGACTGAGATCTAGCTGACAGTGTGTAGACAGATGCTTATGCATGTATTCCAGACCTGGACTATAATATCCTTCATTATAGTCCAGCTGAACGAGGAAGACACCTGGCTTCCTGTATTACCACATCAAAGGTCATTTAGTACCCCTGCCAGCCAAGTATGAGAGTTACAGTTGAATCACATTCTTGCCAACATTTGGTGTTGTTACTCTTATTAGTATTAGACATTTAGTCCACGTGCGGTGACAACTGGTTTTAATTTGCTTTTTCCTGATGACATCATTTTAAGCATTTTTCATAGGTTTATCACTCATTTTTTACATGTTCATTTGTGACTATCTATTCTAATCTTTTTCCCATTCTTACCTGGGATGTTTATCTTTGTTTTATTGTGTGATAGCAGCATTTATACTCTGACACAATCTTTTGTCAAATATGTTTTTGTTGAAATAGATTTTTGCGATAATATTTTCTTCCTATCTGTGACTTGCCATTTTGTTTTCAAATAAATTCCAGTTATCAGTCTTTCTTATTATGGTTTGTGCTTTTTTAAAAACCATATATTAGAAATCATTTCCTGCACAAGTTCATGAGAATAGACTACTTTGTTGGCTTTTAGAAGGTTTATACTTTAGCGAGTATAATCTATAATATAGCGCATCTAATGAGGGTAAGGGCTGATATTCATTTTCTGACATAGGTTTATCCAGTTCCAGCAACATTTATTGCAAAGAATTTCCTAAATCAATTGACCATTATATGTAGGTCTATTTCTGGACAGTGTTTTTATCCATTCCTCTATTTGCCTTTACTTTATGCCACTATTTTATTCTAGATAAGAATCACATTACAGTAACTTCTGTGCATTTTCATATATTTTAGTATTAGCTTGTCAATTACTTCCCCTCCACAAAAAATATAGTCTCCTGGGCTTTTGAGTGGAATTGCATTAAGTTTATAAATCAATTTTGTGAGAACTGACCTTAATAAAATCGAATTACTGAAGCTATAAACTTGGAGTAAAGATCTTCTTGAAATTCTCTAAGCAAAATCTTATAATTTTTATTATAGGGGTCTTGCACATAATTTATTAAATTTACTGGAGTATTTTATATTTGGGGGATGCTTTTATAAATAATGTCTCAATGAGGTTTCTAATTGTTTCTGCACATGTATAGATATAGATTTGTGTAAAACAGGTTTTGTATCCTATGGCCTTTCCATGTTCACTTATGTATAATAGCTGCCTTTTAAATTTGTCAGGATTTCCCACATGCATATATCTTCCATGAACAAAGACAGTTTTAACTATTCCTTTGAATTGTTGTGACTTTTATGTCTTCTTCTTGTCCTTTTGGATTGACCAGGACCTCCAGGACAATGTTAAATAGTACTGATACATTGTTTGCTCCTCACCTGAGCTGGAGAAATATTCACAATTTCACCATTAAAAATGATCTTTGCTGTCAGCGTTGAATTTTTCAAATGCTGATTAGTTGAGTATGCATTTGAATTGATTAAATCATTTCTTCCTTTCTTCTACCAATGTGGTACTACATATGACTCTTTTTATATTGATTTTAGAGAGACAGAGACAGGAAGGGGAAGAGAGGGAAAGAGAGAGAAACACTTATTTGCTGTTCCACTTAGTTGTGTACTCACCGGTCACTTTGTGCATGTACCTTTGACCAGGGATAGAATCTGCAACCTTGATATTTTTGGGACCACACTACAACTGACTGGGCTAACAAGTCAGGGCCTATTATTAATTCTTGAATGTTAAACCAATCTTGCATTACTTAGATAAACTCCAAGTGCTCGTAATAAATTACCCTTTTTATATATAATAGAATTATTTTGCCAATATTCTGTTAAGGTTTCTCATCTCTGTTCATGGGGGATCAAGGAATATATTTTCTTCTAATGTCTTTAGTTTTAAAATCATGATGTCTTTAACAAGTGGATTGGAAGTGCTCAGTGTTCTTATACTTTATGAAAGTTTGTATATAATTGGAATTTTTTAAATTTTTTTTTAATTTTTATTTTATTCATTTTAGAGAGGAGACACAGAGAGAGAGAGAGAGAGACAAAGAGAGAAAGGGGGGAGGAGCTAGAAGCATCAACTCCCATATGTGCCTTGACCAGACCAGTGCAGGGTTTTGAACTGGCAACCTCAGTGTTCCCAGGTCGACGCTTTTACCCACTGTGCCACCACAGGTCAGGCCTATAATTGGAATTTTTTTACTCCTTAAATTTATAATAGTATACATCAGTGAAGCCACATGGCACTGGAGTTTTTTCTGTAGGAAGATTTTGAATCACAAATTTAATTTGTTTGCTGGATACAAGTCTGCTCATATCTTTTATTTCTTCTTGTGTCATTTTGGATAAATTGTTATTGTAAAGGAAATTCTCCATTTCATCTAAATTGTAGAATTTATTGATCTAAAAATGGTTCATTTTTCATAATATTCACTTATATTGTTCTTAATAATTTTGTACACACACACACACACACACACTATTATCCTCTTTTTCAAATCCAATATTGGTAATTTATATTTTCCATTTTCTTGATCAGCTGTGCTAGGGGTTTATCCACTTGATTGATCTTTGTAACTTCTGCTCTTTTAATTTTTCTCTTTTCCTATTTCATTAATTTTCTGTTTTGTATTTATTTCTTTTCTTTATATACTTTGGTTTTAACTTACTTTTTTTATTCTGGCTTCTTAATGTGAAAACTTAGGTCACTAATTTTAATTATATCTTCTCTTCTAATATAAGCATTTAAAAGTGCTTATTTGTTTCCAAAACCCTGATCTAGCTGCATCCCACAAATTTTGTTGTATTTTCTTAGATGAAAGGATGGGATATAGTGAGGCAGACTCCCACATGCACCCTGACCAGGATCCACCCAGCAACCCCATCTGGGGCCAATACTTGAGTACTGAGATATTTTTACACCTGAGGCTGTCTTACTGTGACAGAGCTATCTTCCGTGTCCAAGGCCATGCTCAAACCAATCAAAACACTGGCTGCAGGAGAAGAAGAGAGAGAGAAGGGGGAGATGGAGGGGTAGGGAAGCAGATGGTAGTGTCTCTTATGTACCCTGACTGGGAATCAATTATGTTTTATTTTTATTATTTAGATCAAAGTGTTAACTAATTTTCCCTGAGAATTCTTCTTTCACCAATGAGTTATTTAGACATGTATTTTTTAGTTCCCAAATATTTGGTGAGTTTCCAGATAGCTATACACACACATACACATACACACACATGTGTATGTATTTAAATTTAATTCAACTATACATACTGTGTTCAGAGGAACTACTCTGTAAAATGTCATACTTTTTCAACATGTTAAAACTTCTTTTATGGCCCAGCATCTGGTCTGTTTTGGTGAGTGCTCCAGAGTATTGCAGATGTGTATGTGCTGCAGATGTCAAGGTTGGTATTCTACAAATGTAAATCAGAACAATTTGATAGATGGCATTTTCAATATAATTACTGTTCTTTTTTTTAACTGAAAACAAATGTTAAAATACTATGATCAAGCATTTGTTTGTGTATTCTCCCTTTAGTTCTGCCAACTTTTGATTTGTGTATTTTAAACTTTTTTATTCAGGTGCATACACCTGGAGAATAGTTATGTCAACTAATATATTGGTCTTCTTATTATTATGAAATGTTTCTCCTTTTCAAGTAGTAATCCTAGCCTTGAAATTTACTTTATATTAATCTCCTAATTTCTGACTGCCATTTGCGTGTTACATTATTTTCCCATCATTTGCATCAAAATATATGTGTCTTTATATTCAGCGTTCAACTCTTATAGATGGCATATATTTTCTTTTATTTCTTCTATTGCCTTTTCAATATTATCCCTCTTTGTATAACTCTTTAATGGTAGCTCTAAATATCCCAATACAACTCCTTAATTTATCACATTCTACGTCTTATTATCGTTGCATCACTTTTAGTAAAATATAAGGATTTAAAACAACAGCATAATCCCGTTTGCTTACTTTTCTGTGCTATTATTGTCATATCATAAAAATGCAGAGACAATCCTACTTTTGTTTTAAACAGTAAGTTTTCAGTTCAAGATAACAACAAAAATATAAAATATAGGCTTTTATATTTGCCACTATATTTATATTTATGATTCTGAGTGCTCTTCATTCTTTCCTGTTGACACAAGTCCTTGTCGGGTATCACTTCCCTTCCGCTGGCAGGACCTACTTTAATTTTTCTTGCATTACGGTTCTGCAAACAATTCCCTCGAATCAGAAAATGTTGTTTCAACTTCAATAAAGCATATATTTATTGGATTTGATTTTGCTTTCTTTTTGAAAACTTTAAAACTTTCTTTTTAAAACCTTAAAACTTTCTACCTGCCATTGTTTCTGATTAAAAACATATTATCAATACTTTGTACCATGGTTCTCTGATAAGTAACTGGCAATTTTTCTCTGGTTACACAACATTTTTTCTTTATGTGTGCTTTTCAGCAATTTAACTATGATATCCCTAGGAAAGGTTTCTTTTGTATTCATCCCACTTGTGGTCTTCTGAGCTTCTCGATCCTGTAGCTCAGCTGTGCTATTTTCAGCAAATTTGGGAAGTTGTGGGTATTATCTATTTAGAAATTGTGTTGCCCCATCCCTTTGTCCTCTTTTACTGGGTCTCTATTTTCACACCCTAGACTTTTTTGACATTATTTAACAAGTGTTTATTGAAAATTTTTTCTTTGTTCTTCCAGGTGGGCAATTTCTGTTGATCCTGACAAGATCACTCACCCTTTCTTTTATAGTTTCATCTTGCTGTTAAAGTGCATATTTTATACTTTTCAGTTCTTGAATTTTAATATGAATTTTATAGTTTCTGTTTCTCTGCTGTGACTATCTGTTACTTCATTTTTATTGTTTACTTAAACTCTTGATTATATTTATGATAGCTATTTTAAATACTTGCTGTTATAAAACATTTTAGAACTTTATTTTCAACATCTTAGTCATCAAGGATTCCATTTCTGTTGGCTATTTTGCCTTTTAGTTTTGGAGCATCTTGTCTTCCCTTTTCGCATGATCAGTAATTTTGATGTTGTTTTATGTTAGACCAGTGGTTCTTAACCTGGGCTCTATCGAACACTAGGGGTTCGATGAGTCGGTCTCAGGGGTTCAGAGAAGCCTCTGCCGCGGAGGCCAGAATAAAGTAATACCATAATTTGTTGTGAGTTCATGCACTTTGTTGGTTTTGTTCTTTGAGCAAGGTGATGTTCATGCACGGCTCATTTTGTGCACCAGTAAAAAAACATATACCTATGTCTTGAATTTGGAAAAAAAATCATATTTTATTTATCACTAAAGAAGGGTTCGGTGAATGCGCATATGAAACTGGTGGATTCGGTACCTCAAAAAAGGTTAAGAACCACTGTGTTAGACATTATAGATTTTACATTGAAACAAGTCTTAAGTATGGCATTTTGCTTAAAATCATATTGATTTTAGTTTTCACAGGCAGATAAACCGCTGGAAGATCCTCTCAATCTCATCTGTCTTGATTTTTTTATTCTTTCTTAGGAAAGACGTTCTTTGGTTTTATTTAGACCTACGGCGTGGGTCTTACTCTATGGTATGGTCCTTATTTGCAAAGCATGAATCTTCTGGTGTTTCAGTTCACTGAGGTATCTGTCATTGAGATTGTGCCCTGGATGGCCAGGTAATCATCTCCTGTAGCACTGCGCCATTCCTGGTGCTCCAGCCTACGTTTCGCCCTGTATGAAACCTCACAGTAGTCTTGCACCAGACACTTCAACCCCAACCAAATCTTTACCTTCTCTTCTCAATGAGACTGCCATTCTCTGTTCAAGATTACTTTCCTGCTTCAAGTCAGAACACTGAAAGAAAGTGAGCCTCATATCACATGTTTTCCGCTGTATGAGGATCAAATTCTTGCACTGACTGCTGCCCAATGACAGCAGACAGTCACGTACTGGATTTTGCCTGTTGGTAGCTGCTTATACTGGGAAAGGAAGGTAAAACCCAGTTATCCTGTCAGTGATGGAAGAAAAGTTTTATATCATAGGCTTTTTAATGGCTAATGTGCTACAAAGTTCCGAAGTAGTACATTAATTATAATTTTGTATTAACTACTATATATGTTTTAATCACCTTTATCTATTACAGATGAAGTTATACATGCATTTTTTAAAAACTCTAGTAAAAATTCCTTGTGATTGATTCCCAGAAATTGATAAAGAGTAAGAGGATATTTCTGGTTCTTGAAAACATTGAAAAAGTAATCTCTTCAAACCTGATTTGAAACAACAACAAAAAAAGAGGATAAAATGTTGTATATAATAATATAATATGTGATAATATAGATTATTTCCATAATAATTGCATTAATGTATAATGTCATTAGTAATGCAATAAAATACCAGTTTTCTACATACTTAAACACATTAAGTATTTTATTTTGTTTCCTAATAAAGAAATTTAAGGATAATATGAATTCAGTACTAATCTTTGGAAAGGCAGAATAATAAATTGATAAATGGCCCCCAAACCATGCCCTGCCAGTGGCTAGCCTGGATTCTCAGCCTCCATTTATCCTAGAAACCTTAATTAGCCATAAAGCACAGGTGCCCTCGCTCCTCATTGTCTATTCCCCACCACTATTTTTCTACCACTGTTTTCAATTATTTTAAATCCTAAGTTTCAGGGGAGAGTAACTTCACTCTGACTTTCAGAGGCTTTTGGTCTAGGCACCTTAGTTTTATGCAAAGCCTCAAAATGACCACATAATAAACCTGACCTGTGTGTGAAGTTGCTAATGTCTCTAACTACACTACTTCTGTGCTGAGTGCTCACTAAGACTTCACTGGTTGGAGAGGTCTTCTTGGGTAACTCTCTGGCCCTCAGCCCTAGACCATATGGGAAGGAAAAATCTGTAGAGGAACAAACAGCTGCCATCTTGAGGTCACTTTGGAAATGGTTTCCACTTCCTGGACTTCCAGTTTAATGTGTCTAGAACCCACTGCCTCCATAGCTTTCCAGGATCATTGAAAATCAGATAAAATCAGATTTTTGTACCCTATCCAGAGTTTCTAGTTCTGTCAGCGTTTTGGGGTTTTTTTTTTTTTGCCTCACATGACTCAATACATTCTATGCACTCAGAAGGAGAAACCCAGATTTGCCTGTTCTGAAATTTATACAAGTTGAATTCTATGATGTATATTCCTTATATTTGTTTGACTAATTTAGCACAATATTTTTCTTCTAGATGTCCGTTCACATCCTCGCACACTTTCTCATGGCTGGAGAGCATCGCATGACATGATCGCACCAAACTGTATTTATGCATTCTACTGTTAAGGAGTATTTGAGGAATTTGTACTTTCTGGCCATAATGAATAATGCTGTTTTGAAAAGTCTTAAGTCTTTTTGTAACGATGTAAACATATATTTTTTAGATGTACATGGTAGTTCTGGGCCATGGGATACATATGTGCTCACCTGTAATAGCCAAAGTGGTTTTTCTTATTTACATTTCTACCAGTAGTAGATGAGAGTTTTCATTTTATATTTTTAATGTAAAATTCTCTATATTTTTATATAAAATATAAAAAGTATATTATAAAAAGTATATTTTTAGTTTGGCCATATTCTCTTCAAAGAGTCTCTGTCATATCTTTATTAGGATATTGTATTTTCCATTGATTTAGATAAATCCTTTATGTAATAAAGACATTCACTGTGATATTTACAGCAAATATAGTCCCATAGATTCTGTGTTTTATGTTTTAATTTCCTCTGTCCCAAACATAGGATATAAATGACTCTGGATTGGTCCTACTTTGAATTATTTGCATGCCTGCTTTAGTCTGTTAGCATAAATAATTAAGTCTTAACTTTATCACAATGAACTCTTTATCAACAGATTTACCTCTCAGTATTCAATATAATAATGAGAAGTGTCATTTTAAGACTGATATTTATAACACAAATTGGAACACTGTAGATTCACTGTAGAGAGTATAAATTGGTAAATAGCAAAAAAAAAAAAGGAAGAACAAGGAATGTCTGTATTAAAAAATGTTTATAGGTATATAATTAGAATAAAATTAATCCATAATTACTAAGATGACCCTTTGCTTGCATTAGTTTTGTTTTTTGCCTTCCTTTGACCTTTCATAAAATACCATATCTGAATGTTTGTGGCCACCATGTTTGTCTAGCTTACTCATCTAAAACATGCCTTTTTAACTGACACTTTGTTAGCCATGTCACATCCATCACTACAGTTGTGACTAAGCGCAGGTGATAAACAATGTTGCATCCCAGTTTTCCTAGCCTAACCATAACTGTTAGACTCACACAATGCCAAACCAACCGGCAATGCAATATGCCCAAATGATATTTATCTCAACATTTAGTCAAACAGTCTTCAGTCTAATATGTTTTCCTAATACTTTCTTCTGAAAAATTTACATTTAAGAAGTATAACAGAGCATCAAGGTGACATCTGTTAATGATAAATGCCTCAAATTTATACAGAAGAGACTAATGTGCTTCAAGACTTCCAAACGGGCTTTTAAATCCACAAAATGTGTTACAGTGTTTAATCTCTGCCACACCTAAAATGTATTTGAAGCAAATGCTTTCATGGCTAGACACAGGAAAAATAACCCAAAGATCAAAGTTATAAATATTAACATCCATAATAGTAAAACCATTTCTAAATTCTTGGTTTACTTTCAATGTCATTGACTTTTCCAACATTATATTGAAACAACTATATTTTTCAATAGTAGACTTCATCTTTTTTCTGCCAGTATGTTATCACTGGCTTCAGTCATTGCATTGGAAGCCTATAACATTCTTGGCCAAATAGAAGAATGCAGATTTATTTCTCATAGGGGTCTACTTACTCCCCACCTATAACATGGATAGAAAATTAAAACAACAACTCCAAAATAAGCTTAAGTAGATGACTACTTGGGTGATGTGAACTACCTTGACTCTTCTTCAAGGATAAAGAAAAAATATCTATGCCATAAAACCCATTCAACCTATCTAGAGAGCTGCAACTGAGGTCTAATACCGCTCAGAAGAGCTCTGGTTCTTTACTTGATTTATCAAGAAGTAAACAACTCATCATGCTGATGGGAAATAATATTTAATAGAGACCTCAACCATGTCAAATCATAAGGAACAAATACTTGAAAACAAGGAGTTATACTTAGCATATATCACTTGACTTAAAGGAGGTTTAATCAAGACACTCAATGAGTTCAAGTAATGCAAAATAAAATTTAGCCCTGGTCAGCTAGTTCAGTTGATTAAAGCATTAGTCATCCCAATGCACCAAGGTTGCGGGTTAGATCCCAGGTCAAGGCAAATATAAGAATGAATGAATGAATGAATGAATGAATGAAACAACAAGGCAATGTTTCTCTCTCTCTCTCAAATAAATTTTAAAATTTTAAACAAAATAAAATTGAGAATATGTTTAATTTTGTTAACCTAAATGTGTACATAACCTATAATGTGCCTAGATGGAAACACTCACAATGCAAACTAAGATTTGATCAGGTTAGGAGACAATTTTGCTTTTATTCTAGTGATTTTACTTACAAGTGATCTTTTGTCTAAAATTAACTGTATAGGAATAGATTTTTTTTTTTTACCAGGAAACTGAATACGTGACAATTCAGGCATCTCATGAAATTATTTATCCTGAGAACTCTGCTACCATCACCCCACAGGGGTCAAGATTGCTGAATTCAACCACCCTCCAAGTATCCTTCTCTTTAAAAAAGATCAAATCTGCAGGTGGTTACGAAATTATTTAAGTCTCACTATATCTTAAATGAGTAATCTATGTACTCCCTACCTTTAGTTCTTTTCCCCACCCCAGCCCTGCATCTGAACAAAACCCCATCACCCCATGGTATGACTTTCGCTGAGATCACTAATGAGAGCCGGAAGGCCCAATCCCCTGCCTGATCCCAGGTTTCCACAACATGCATCTGTATAGCCTTACAAAATGTTCTTCTATTTGAGAAGCAGACTGGATTCTGGAAACAGCAAAACAAGCTCAGAAACAACCTCTTCTACCACAACAAGCTCTAGGATTTCTGCCAATTCTGAGTCGAATAGCTAGCACTCAAGAAGCTACAGAGGCCAGGCAATGAGAGAAATGCATATGCTTTCTTCCCTAAAGGGTCAGGCTTGGCAAGATTGTGAGGAACTTCACTGAAGCCTAAGGACAAAACGCAATAAACTGTATTTTTGCAGGCAAACTTGGTATGCAAAAACCTAGGTACTCCTGAGTGGGATGACTGAATGGATATGGTTGCCCCTGGACTGTATGGGGTAGTGAAAGTGCATCAGGGTGATTGAGTCGCCCTGCTCTTGGGGTCAGGAGATTACAGGGAGACTTGAGAACTGAGTGGGTTTTCAAGAAGCAATTGGAACAGTCAATTCTTGCAGCTGTAAATTCATTCTCTACTTTTTTAATATATTAATCTTCCCCCATTCTCTGGCCAATTTTACAACCCAGAAATGTTTTTCTTAAGGACCTGGGAGCCATTTCTTTGAAATAAAATCATTAAGAGAGGGGTTGCCTGACTGGGTGAAAGGTAAAGGGATTAAGCAAAAAATAATAATAAATCATAGACACCGACAACAGTATGGTAATCCCCCGAGGGAAAGGGGGTGGGAGAAGGTTGAAGGGGATTTCGAAGGGCTCAAAGGTGATGGAAGGAGGCTTGACTTGGGGTGGTGACCACACAACATAGTGTACAGATGATGTGTTACAGAACTGCACACCTGAAACCTGTATCATTTTACTAACAAATGTAGCCTGAATAAAATCAATTTAAAAGATTTTTTAAAGTTTAAAACAAATTTAAAAAAATAGTGCTTCTACCTTCCAATCTGTGGGAAGGTAGGAGCCTAACTACCAAAAGCATCAATTAGCAAACACAGCTGGCCTGAACACACTGTGGATGGACCAGCCTCCCCACTAATTTCCTCTAGTACTTTCCCACTAGCTCACCACAGTGCTGAAAATTCTTCTGCCTTTCGTTTCAGTGGAGTTGAGTTTTCTCCCTCATCCCATTGCTATAGTCTTGGTGAAAGTTCGCCTTGCCTGTTTAACTTAACTCAGTGAAATTTTTCTCTGACAACCACTGTAGAGCACTTCAACCATAATGTAGTGGTGGTAACAGTTGTGATTAGTAAAATATTCAACAAAGCTTCTTGACCCTATAAACCAGCGATTCTCAACCAAGGGCAATTTTGCACAATGGGGGACATTTGATAAAGTCTAGAGACATTCTCAGTTGACACAATTAGATTTGCTCTCTGCATTCAGTGGGTAGAAGTCAGGGATGCTGCTCAACACTTACAATGCACAGGGTAGCCCCTCAAACCAGAGAATAATGTGGTGCAAGTATTCATAAAGCATGCCTGAGAACCGTGCTTTAAGCAATTAGGATCCTAAGAGCACTCTTCCCTAAATCTCACCTGATCAAGGCACTTAGTTTGTGCCAAAAGCCTGCACCAGAATAAGTTAGACTGTAGTTCCTAGGACAAGAGCAGACAACTGAAAAATAACTATCAATAGCTCTTAAAGAGCACATCATTGAGGAAAAATGACTAGAGTCAACATTTACAGAACACTGAATTATTACTTTTCCACCATATTTCTATTAGTATATGGAACATGGCTCACTTGCTGATGATGTGCAGGTTCTGCCATTTTTAACTGAGGCAACGTGAGCCAGTTATTTAAGTCTTCGGCTAAGTTTTCTCTTGGGTACAAAAGTGGAACAATGGCCCCTGCCTCAGTGCCACTCTCAAGATTCACCAAATATGATGCATGTTCAATGCTCAGCCTGGTGTCTGACTTATAGTAAGCTCTCAGCAGATGCATGATGGTTTTAACACCACAGTAAGAAAAAAAGATAAGGATCTCAGAATTGACTACTGAATTAATAAATGAGGAAATAAGTGACATCTAATTAAGTCCTAAGTTTATAATTTAATATATTTTGAGATCAAGCTAACTCTTCGAACACCATTATTTTTATAAGAATTTCAGATCTAGATAATCCAATTTGTGGACTCACTGAGTCACTCTGGACTCATAATCACTTAAAGGTATTTTCTAGTAAGAATCTAATTAGATGTTTTTAATTAGTCCGCATAGGATAATGAACTGCCACTCTGCCATTACCTCCTTTAGAGGTTCATCTCAGTTAATTTATGTGTACAACAGTAACTATGATTAATCCAACACAGATTAATATAAAGATTGCCACCACCTGTCACTATGTTCCTGACAAAAGAATGGTTCTTCTTAGCTCATCGCCCCCTCAGAAGAATGACTAAGTTGGCAGATATTCTCTTAGTAGCTGGCAAGTTAACTTAAACAGATTACCTGATTTCCTTTTTATTTACTCAAAAAGCAGTTATTGTCACAATAATAAAGAACAAGCATCGATTTACTTCACTTGTGACACACTGATCTCATTTTATTTGGCAAGCAATAAAACAATAAAAAAATTAAACACCTTCCCTCCTCCTCCTTTGCACACAACTAGAAAATTCACATCAGGACAAACTGACTTAAAATGGCTCTATGTAGTTCAGATGTAAATGGATTTGTCTTGTTTTGTAATGTCAGGCTCTGGTGCATTCTCAACTACACCTTGAGTAATAGACCTGAGATACTGTCTTATTTTTATTTGTCCCACAGTAAGAGCCTCTATTATTTATATTTGTCATATGCCTTCTTGGCAATACGCTAAAGAGTACCTGAGTTTCCTCAAGAGCTATAGTTTAAAATTAGAAATGCATTAGTACATGAGAAGTAAAAGCATGAAATCCCTCATCTCTAGTCAATCATCTGCTACCAAATCAGTATATAAAGGATGTTTTTAAACCACCAAACTAAAGGAAACACAATTCAGAAACAACGGCTATCTTTGCCTGAAATTTCTAATGCGATTTTTCTTCAGATATACTTGTCAGCTCCAAATTGAAAATGACTTCAATATCTGGGGTCTTGGGAAATGAAGACGATCTTGCTTCATATTCTATTGTAGCTAAAGTAGAGATGTATTAAAGTTTTTAAGTTTCTTCCCTCTTTATGAGTTCCAGAGGGCATATCTTGGTGAGTTCAATATGCTAGTCCTCCTTTAACTTTCTCCTAAGTTTGTTTTTCAATTTTATTCTAAAACATAGAGTCAAAGAACAAAATCTTAAAAGTACTAGTCCTCTCTAATGTAGTTTTGAAAAGGGGAGCATTCAGTGTAACTTCAGTGAGGTACAGATCAGAACAACATGCTGTGAAGAACTTAAAAAATAATTAACAGTGGCAAAACTCCAGAATTACCCTAGTATGAAGACAAATGATATGCTTGACATTCCATATAAAGGGAAGACTTTTTATCATCTAGAAATCTACCACAGACATACGTTGGGAGGGCTTTTTCTATAAATCACTTAATACCAGTTATAGCGCCTGACCTAACTCAAGTTAGCATGTTAGTTTGTTTGGAAAACCAAGGTGATTGTGCAAGTTCCTAATGTATTGCCATCTGTCCATACAACACAACATTTTCTGATAATTGTGGTTAATATTCTATGTCTTTATACCCCATCCTCTAAAAGATCAAGGAAAAGCATAATGTATTAACACTGCTAGTTGAGCTTGTGTAGGTTTATGCAAAAATATTATATGGTAACCCATTCTCGTACCTCCACTTCTACCAATTTCTGTTCTTTTCTTGCTTTCTCACTGCCTCTCCTTTTCATCACCACCACCGCCATCATCATCACCATCATCATCATCATTACCACCATCATCGTTATTGTCACAACTATCTAGGCAGAGTCTCTTAAAGTAACTTTAAAGTGTCTGTAAGCAAAAACGTTGGCATTGGAAAACTGTTGTTCTATTTAGAACTTTTTTAGTTCTTGATTATTTTATATTTTCCTTATTAAAGTAATTATGTTCATTATACTGGCATATAGGTACAAGGGAAAATTACTCCACCACCACAGCAAGCGTATTTAATATTGGACATCTTTACATGCTTTTCTCTCTCAAGCTTTTACCGTTAAAGCTATACTAAATTTAAATTCTGTATGAATGCAGCTTTTAAATTTTCTTCACATTACATTTTAAGAATTCTTAAATTTCATTAAGAACTCCTTATAAAATGTATTTGAAGTGGTATGTGGCTGAAATCCTTAATGTTACAATGCACTTCAAGAGCTTCAGAATATTAATTAAATGAGCAAACATACACAGAAGGGAACAAAGACTGGATACCTTTTCTGTAAAGTTTATATTCTGGTTGGAAGACACAGACATTGAAAACAAACAGAACAGATAATTAATTGCAGATAGTGATTCTTATCATAGCAATCGTGGGGTTCTGATTTTGGTGAGGGGGCTCGTTAGAGAGGACAGGTGCTCAGGCAATACCCATCTCCAAACAGAGAATGTGTGATCTGAGATCGGAATAAGAAGCAGGAATCAGTCATGTGAAACTATTAAGGGACATGCAAATGTAAGTAGAGTGGATTAATGCTGCCTTCCTGGAAATTCTTAGTAACCTGGAATAGATCTTCATGGAGGTACAGACAAAGGGTGAGGAAGTCTTGGAAACGTCACTTCTGTGCCAGCCTCGCATGTTTTCTCCTGAGTCAGATCTCAAACTTTGTACATCTTTTCCTCGGAAGCCACTTAGACATTACATTCCCCCGTTACATTGCTCACCGATCACAGGAGGACTGATGTGACCAAATTCATCCAATTAAACTTCATGTTGTCCTTTATTGTTCCTAAAAATTTACCATTGATTTTTGATATTTCAAATTTGTGCTGCTCTTATTATTGTCCGTGTTGGAGCTGAAATGTATCAAGCTTAGACAACTGGTTTAGTACTGCAGTGAAAAGTATGGACGATGGGTAGATTCTAATGGTAGGACCAAACAAAACCACTTTGGCCAGTCACAGTTTCCTCATTTCAAAAATAATAATAATGTGAGTTTTTAAAGAAATGGTATACAGCACTCAGCACCCACCACACCTAAGCCTTAGTGAATAGGTCAGGTGGATAGAGAAAGAGAGAAACTGCGCGCACACGAACACACACACACACACACACACACACACACACACACACACACACCTTGAGGTTATTTGAAATACTGTATGTATAAAGACTTTATTTAGTAGCAGTAAAAATAAGACTATTCTTATCTTTATATTATTCTGTGAATAGCCTCTTGAAACTGTCACTTAGACGACTGCATGGGGCCTGCTGACGAGGAAGGGCCGCCCACCAATCTTTACTTAGATGTGGGGAACCTGAAATCTCACGTCCCACCAACTCTTAGACACAGACATCACATCAAGTTTCAAACACAATCATAATGGGGCATGAAAACGTGATGCTAAGAGTGAGTCATCCCAGTTTTCCTGTTTCCTTTGGTTCACAGAGCCCTTATTAGGAGACTTTCTCCACTCTGACATAAATATTTTCAGAGAAGGCTGCCCAGAAACCCAGAACTCTGCATTTGGAGTAGAGCTCCAAAGGCAGGGAGGGAATTCAGAAAGAAACTACTAAAGCAGCTCTCACACTGTCCACAGAAACTCAGCACCCCTCCAGCAGAGTTACCTCAGAGGAGGGGAAAGAGGGCTGAGCATGTGGCCTTGACCCAGAAAGTCCATTTTCACGTGATATATATGTATACAAGGACATGGCGTTCAAAGCATTCTGGGGCTAAAATGAGAGCTTAAAAACCAGAGCCAGCCAATGGGAAGGCCCCTTGTAAACAGTTTTATGATTTACAAATACTAGCTTGTAGTATTGCTACTGCTGTTCCTTGGTTCCTGTGAAAATTTAAATGTTTGTATTATTGGAAAATTGCTTAATTGGGTAATTAATCTCAAGAAAAGGCACTGTTCCAAGTCAGATCCCCTTTTCTCTTTACCCTTCTGAGCAATAAGCACGTTTAAAGACATTCCTAGAGAGATTCCGCTCATGGGGGAAGGCAGGAGCAGCTGACTAAACTCTTCTGTCACAAACTGAATTCACACAGGGTCAGCCCAGTCAGCCATCTTCTGCATTCTGCCAATAATAAGGATGCCTTTGTGTTTGATATCTTCCTTTTGCTCCTCCAGCTCCACACCCCATGCCGTTCTACTTGCTCTGTGCACCAGAGTCTGGCCTATATGGACAGCACCCAATGGGGATCCAGTTGGGCTTGGCAATAGCCAGAGGTCAGAGGTCAAAGGGAGAGGAAGGTCAGGGTATTTATTTTCCTGGTTGCCCCAGTCTAGTTCCTACAGGTCAGCTGCATCCGTCGGTTGAATCCACAGCTCATGTCAGATGACTCACTTCTCTCCCCCTCCCTTCCTCTGCCCGGCCACAACAATAGCTCCGCGCCCTTACAGTTGCTGGGACACTGATTATACTTGTTATGTTCCCTAACCCCTGACTACATCTTCATAAACAGTCCTTTGATTAGACTTTCCTCAAATCGCCATTCCAAGAACTTGAGCAGGAAATCGATTTCTCCATCTAGTTCATATGTCACTGGACACACACACACACACAAAAAGTCCAGCATAACCCTCACTATCCCCACTTTCTAGCTTCTGCGCAGAGGCCCAGGAGATAAAATCTATAACTGTCCAAAAAAGAAATCCATTACACCTACTAAAGCATATGTGAAAATTCTTTCTCTTTTTTTTAAGAAGTCAGGAATTGAGCTCTACAAATAGAACAGCATCCTTATTCTAATCATAGCTATGGGGTCTATTAAAACATCCCAAGTGTCAAGCAGCAGGATAATAACAGACTTGTCCACGTTGGGTGTTAAGCCTCTCCAAATTAAATGACTTGACTAAAGCTTTGACTTAAGTCTCATAAATCAGACAGCCTAATTAAAGACACAAATATCTGATGCAATGCAGCTGATAATACTAGACATTTGGTTTCCTGGACCCAGGTAGTAAACGATATCCAGGAAATGTGATTCCATGGGACATAAAGAGACCAGATGCATCCTTGTTTTTCCCTTCAATCCAATCAGTCATTTATCAGAAACAATGCATGCTTATGATTATGTATAAAAGACATTGAGCATCTGAACTGATATAACATCTCTTTTTTCAAAACATCTCAAGTTGATCTTAGCATTCACTTTAACAGCTCAGCCTGTGGTAAGAAGGTAGGTTATTTCCATTGAAGGGATGTGAAAACAACACGTTAAGCCATAATTCAAGAAAAAATATGTCTATGGCTACCCACCCACTCCTCTTCCCTAACCCACCTTGCTAGCTAGCGGACAGCGCCTTTCTGCTTCACTCCTGATTTCCATGTGGAAAGTCCAGCTTTACAGCTACAATTCTGCTGGCTTGGCTAGTAGGGTGCATTTCCTTTTACCACGACTTGATTGCAAAATTAGATGTGTGAGCAGGTAAGTTATTCACGGTCTTTTCTTATAAACATTATTGCTTCATCATAGAATGCATCACAAAAGTCTTAAAAACTTAAGAGCATACACAACTATCAGTGGGATGTGTGTGTGTTGGTTACATACCAGAGTCGACTCTGAATCCTGGCGCCCCTGTGATGAGTGATGTTCACAATGTCAAGTCCTTAAAAGCCCAACTCAGACTCATACCTACGGCTTCTTTTATGGAGTCAACCCATCTCATATTTAGTCTTTCTCTTTTCCTGCTGCCTTCTATTTTTCCCCAACATTATCATCTATTCCAAAGAACTTGCCTTCTCATGACGTGCCTGAAGTAGGACAGCTTCAGTTTTGTCATTATAGACTCCAGCAATGTTTCAGGCTAAATTAACTCTAAGACCCACTTGTTCATCTTCCTAGTGGTCCAGGACCAGTGGGATAGATACAACAAACTGGCATTGTTCTGAGTTACAGTTTCATAGAACAATAGCTGGGGATGGAGGCATAATACATTGACCCACTATAGCAACAAGTATTTGAGGAATCTCTTGGCATACTTCTGGACTAGAAGGAAACAATGACCGTGACCAAAGATTAAAGGACAGGAATTCTGTATCTTACTTCAGTAATTCTAGTTCTACTGCCATGTTGATGTGTGACTACAGGGCTCTCCCACTATAAAATGACATCTTTTTGTATGACCTGGTCCACAGACTCATTGGCAAGAACAGAAGTGATTTCTATGTAAAATCAGTAATATCAAAAAACCTTGTGCTATTTCACCTTGCAGAAAACAATCAGAAATAAATTTAAGTGACTGAAGTCCTCACCATATTAAATAGTCAAGATGCAGTGTTTCTTTCAAATTATACATGCTATTTCTTTCCCTTCCTGCTTGTAGTAGCCAGCCTCTAATGGCTTCCTCCAATGACCATCACTTTCTGGTAGTCATATACTCACATAGTTCTTTCCCACAATGATTAGGGCTAGCCTGTGGACCCAAAAAGATATTTCAGAAATGATAGTGTATGACTTCCAAGGTAAATTCACAAAGTCATTTTTCTTCTGCCTTTTTCTCATATCACTCAACCTGAAACTAGTTGATCAATATAATAGCTCACATAGTGAGGAACTGAGGCCTCCTATCAAGAGCCAGCACCAACTGCCAGTCATAAGATTAAGCTGTCTTGGAAACACATCTTCACACGCCAGTCAAGCCTTCAGATGAATGTATCTCCAGCTGACATCTTGACTGTAACCTCATGAGAGATTCCAAACTGGAATCACTCAGCTAAACTACTCCTAAATTCTGGATCCAAAGAAACTGTATGTGATAATAACTATATGCTGGCATAATACATAAAGATTTTGGGGGTAATTTGCTACATGGCAATAGATAACTAAAATACTCTTCATTCTAATTTTCTACTCTATTCAAGGTTTATCCTGGATGCATATCTACCCTTTCCCCAATCCTGACACACATATAACCACATTCCAAGCAAGCACTCCATATAGAAGAATAGTAAAACATCAGGTTTATGCATACTTTGATAATAACACAATATTAAAGAATTAATGCTCTAAGATATACATGGCTACAGTTGCCTAGTTCATAGTATACACAATGAAGGTCATTCTGAAAAATGTCCTTATCTAGGAAATTATTTATAAAAATAAATACCACATGTTTGCTCTTCAAAATGTATATAACTCTAATTTATTTACAACTCAGTGGATTATTCCATTGTCTTATGGTAGCATGAGTGGAAATGGTGACATCATTTTACTACCCAGACAGTTACAAGTAGGGAGTTAACGTCCTGACACCAACTCCTTTGTTTACTGCCGAAATTGAGTCATATTATATCAGCTGAAACTATAAGACAGTTAAGAGGGACATCTGGCTGGAATACTGCAAAGGTCTAGCAGTGCGTTTAAACCTAATATGAGTCTCTTCAGCTGCAGTAAAATTTCAAATAATTATTCATTGCAACTTTACTATGAGTCACGATGACATTATACCAAGAGAATACTAACAATACCGAAAGCACCCACAGCAGATAAATATATCATTCTTTCCCATCTGTCTTCTTCTCTATATAAAATCAATTTATCATTAACAGATCAGATCAATTTTAAAACATCATACAATTATAGAAGAAACATACATAAAATTAGAGAAGAAAAAGTCACATTTCTAAAAACTTTTGAATAACTGGGAAACTTTTTTAGTAAAACCACTTAAAAACTGTTTCCAGTATGAGATTCCAACAAAATAATAGGCCTGAAAACACAGGTTATGTCCTTATGATTGATGTGAATTTCTCTTGGAAAAATCAGGATTCTAAATTAATCTAAATAATACGAAAGGTATTGAAGTATACTTCAGATTATATTTTACTCTATACAAATTTAGCTACTGAAAAGGGCAGGCACTTTTTTAATTTTATGAGTTCATAAAACAATTATATTTAAAGCTGTAGAAATTAGAGCAAAATTAAAAATTCAAAAAGAATTGGATTCAAAAGTTTTAGCCTTAAGCAAATAGCAGCAGAATTTTACTAAATAGAAAGTGGTAAAACGGGTAATGATTATGGAATGAAAATGACCATCAATTTCTCTCAAACACTCAAATGGTCAAGGGTTAACTTGTTAAGTCTTGGTACTAGATTTCACATACTTAACTTTTAAATTTGTTTGGTATTTACACAACACCTATATTTAATACATAACAAATTACCAAATGGGTAAGAATGAAGGACATTCACTCCTGCTTATTAAGTTAGCTGAGAAGGTCTTAGGTGTGAAACAATAAAAAAAATAAAGTATCAGTAAACAAATTTTTGTTGAGTCAATTTTATTTATTGCATCAAAATTATACCCCAGTGAACCAAGGGATTTAAGATCTACCTAGTATTTACAAGTCTTTACTTGTAAATCTTTTGATTTTTTTTCTTAAATAAAATTGTGAATTGATTTATGCTTAAATCATTCCAAAAGGATTGAGTCATTTTACTCTGAGAAATCATTGATTTAATTCTGAAAAATTTTATGCGTTGGATTTTATCTACTTCTGATATCTTACAAAGCTATTACTCTTCAGGTGTCGCGATAGCTGTTGAAAGAGATGAATGATAAAAGAAAGAAGATTTCAGTAATCAGTTCTGGCAATGTTTTGGCATCAATATCCTCCATGTGTTTGAAAACTACCGTTATCCTTATGTTGATCTTTGTGTTCTTGACTTTGCTTTTTACTGACATATAAAATTGTGTGCAAGGACTACTTTTACTGTTCCCTCTCCCTCAAAACCTACACCAAGGATAATGATCTGCACAATAAGTTCTCAGAAAAATCAAACTATTACTTGCATGTCCATTATAGGCCTAACTAAAAGTAATAAGACTTAGGTCCTGACATCAAGGACATGGAAAATATGACCATAGAAATCAAGTTAAATTATATGGAACAATTAGGGGAAATTAAGTGCTATGATGTATAACAGAATTTCCCAAAAGATCCATGACATGATATTAATAGATGTTTTATTTAAAAAAAAAAAAAGTCTCCCATGGTCAAATAAGTTTGGGAAATAGTTCTTAAGACAATACTCTCTTGGCAATGCACAATGCCATTAGCATATTAATGACTGAAATGTTTTCCAGCAAAGAAAATGGTTGCACTTTGATTAACAAAGAAAATTCAAAATTTCTTTAACTATGGAAGTTTTAGTTAAAATGTTCTATTTTTTATCACAAAGATTTCTTAAGTAAAAAAGAAAAAAAATAACACAAGTATTTGCCACATTATTCTTATAAGCATTAGCATTTTGCCATATTTGGTTCAGATGTTTTAACCTAATAAACAATAATAAATTACTTATGCAATTAAGGCTAGCCCTCCCTTTTTCTTCAATCCTTCCCCCCAAAAGTTACTATCATTCTAAAACTGGTCTATATTCTTCTTGCTTGTATATTTACTTTGACTTGTATATTTGTATTCACAGATAATACATAGGATTTGTGTTTCAAATTTACAAAAATAGTATCATTTTTTATATATTGTAACTTACTAATTTGGTAAACATTATATTTAGGAGATAGATCCATGATAATGCATATAGACTTTATCTGTTTTAATTGTGTTTTTTGTATAAATACACCACAAAAAAAATCATCCAATAACCTATTAAAAACATGAGGCTCATTTCCAATGTTTTCCTATTATAAACACCTTGTGGTGAAGATTCTTGTACCTACATCCTTGGATGTCTGTTGAAGAGTTATTCTAAAGTATATGCCTAGAGGTAGAATTGGTAAGTTATAGGTACCTGCATTATTAATGTTAGTAGAAATTTCACACTTCTCTCCAAAGTAATTGAACTAAGTTACACATCAACCATCCCACTGCAGCAAGTCCCAGGCACTCCCTGCAGACACTCAGGCACTTCATACTAATCTGACATGAATGAATTTATATTGCGCTGATATACAATGCCAATTTCACTTATTATTTTTGAAACCTGAACACATTTCATAAATGTATTGGCCATCTGGTTCACCTCTTTTGTGAACTGTGAAAATTTGACAGGGTTGATTAGATATTTCCTAAACTAATCCTTCATTGTTCAAATTCTCTGCAAATAATTTCCCTGGTTTGTGGTTTAATTTTCATTTGTTTATTATTTCTGGGGTTGTATGTTGAGAGGTTTTTATAAAGCATATATACTGGTATATTTTGTTCTAAATTTTTCAAAGTTTTTTTCTCATATTAAGGATTTTATTCCATCTGCTACTTATTGTGTCACTCAGGCATTTAATTATCTCAGTGACATTTCTTGATTAATCTATACCTTCCATACTGATTTCCAAGTTACTGCAATATAAAAGGCACTGTTAGTAATTGAGACAAGGGACATGGTTCACTATTGCACTGACATAACTACACATGAGGGACTGTATGCAAGAAGGGGCCTTCAGAAAGGGTCTGAATACCGGATGAACATAAGGACATAGGTTTTGGTGTCAGACAGAACTTCATTTATATCCCTTCGGTAACAGTCATTACAAGTGAATTCATATCGCTGCAAATGAATCTCTTCTCTGGTAAATGGAGACAATATGGATTATGTTATAGCATTATTTAACAAGATACGATATTTAAAAGTGGTTACCATATTGTCTTACGTACAGTAGGTGTTTATGCCTAGTAATTGTAGTTCCTGCTGTTGCTTGTAACACTGGTAAGAGGGGTAGTGGTGCCTGGTTAGGTTAGCAGATGTTAATTGGAAAAGATGAAACGAATTAGAAAGAAACTCCTTGGAAAACAAAAGATAGAACTGCGGTGCTGGTTGACCATAAAGGTGAGGATTAGAGATGACTCCAAGCTGGGAGCTGGAGGACATGACATCAAAGGGACTGAAGATGCCACATTAGGACACAAGCTCTTAAAGTATGGCCCCCGCAGCAGCAATTCTTGAGAACTTCTTTGTTAAAAAGGCAAAATCAAGACCCTAGACCTACTCAGAGACTAGAAATCTGTGTTTTAACACCCGTCCGACCCCCTCCTTCCCAGTTTGAGACCCACTGGTTTGCGACATGGTGGGTAAGCAGGGATGCTGGGAAACCAGGTGAATCAGGTGCACGAGGCAAAGTCAGAGCTGTGGATGCAAATTTCTCAGTTAAAGGGCTAGAATGCTCTTCTCACACCTTTACGTGCTTCCAGTTATTGGTTTAGTTTTACTGAATAGCTGTACAATCTCAGAATCGTTCCTCAGCTTCCAAACCCCCCTTGCAGCCCACCTACTCGGCAAAACAATGCCCAGTCTGCAGCCCTGGATCACTCGCAGTCCTTCCTACAGTCTCACTCCCACACGTTCTCCTGCTTTGAGCTTGCAGTCTCCTCAGGGAAGGCAATTTGTCTGGCACAATTTCATCCAACATTAAATGTCATGTACGTGTACAGAGCTTTATAAATAATAAATGACGGTAGTAATAGCCTGGAACCCAGCTTTCAACAGTAGGAATCCCTGGACATTAGATATAAAACAGTTACCAATAATATATGTATGCTTAGTGACCCTTCCCTGGTCCCTAAAAGACAGGACTCTGCAAAGTACATGCTGTTATCTGTACTATTTAAGAGAACTTTTCTTGAAAAAACCAATTTCTCCTTAAATCCAATAGGTGTAAGTATGAAAAAGAGGTGAGGTGAGCAGTAGCCAGCCACAGAAAATGTTTATCTCTTTTCAGATTTCTCCACTGTTTTGGGGAGAGTTTGATTGATTCTTTGTTAGAAATGGAAGTGGAGGAATGATGAGAGCTCTCATTATAATATCCTAATAGAAACCTGAGCAATGTAATAATTTTGGCCATGATATGTCAATTTTAATTGCAAAAGAATCAGCTCCACCATGGCAATGAGAAGTTGTGTAGACCTCTGAGATAAGTAAACCCACCATGATATGCTCTGGAGCCAGACCCCTATGGGAGGACCACCTGCTTTTCAGACTAGTGCCGCCTGCATTGTAACATCTGGGAATTCACGTTTCATAACACAAAATCAATCTTCGGTAACTTGAAACATGGCACTGCTATTATTTACAAATGCAAGATAATTCTGATGTGTTTCTTACTGTGGTTTTTCCTTTTGCTTTGTGATTTGTGTATCACATGCATGCATGCACGTACAGGTTAACTTAAAATATAAAATCTATAGAATAGCATGCAAAAAAGTCGGCTAGTAAAATATCTTATTATCGTGTTAGGGAGGGAATGAAGAAAGCAAGCTATCAAGATGAAGTCTCTATCTACCCAACTTTTCAGTTGAAGGGTTTTTGCATCAGAATGAGTAGGTTTTCCCGGAAAATTAATTCTGTGACTTAGGGAAGTCCTTGGATATCAATCAGAAGAATGACGAATCTTCTATAATCAAAACATGCTTATCTAGCATCAAAAACTTGAAATGGTGTTAGGCAAATCATCTGCATGTGGTGGCCTGTGCACATTGGTGTCATCTATGGGAAGTAATTTCTTTTTTATGAGTCCAAAGTCATGATGTAGCTTTGTACATTATTACAACTTGATTTATTGTTAGCTAATCCACACCTGAGTAAAATGGCACTGTCCCCGGAACAGAATAAAATTTCTTCTGAATAGATTTCTTAACAAGCCTGTATGAAGGTCATATTTGCTGTCAATGTCACCATCTCAGGCAAAGGGGAAAGACTGTACCACATAAACCAAGACACTGGTTGGAGGTAGACTGTTTTTCAATAAAGGAGCCAGAATTGGTTAGGGTTATCCACAAAAACCAGTTCTCAGTTTCCTTCCAAGATATTGATATTAAAGCACTGATTTCAACTGAATAGAACTAATAAGCACATACATTATTCAACTGCTATTTAATGTATGAGAACATTTTTAATAAATAGTATTTTTGTTTTAATTTACTTTTACATCAACATCCAGACATTAAAAATCCTAAATTAGGCTGCACTAAGAACAGACATCAAAAAATTTTGTTATGACTATCCAATCTCTTTTCAATTTATCACCATATTATTCCTATTTTCTGATTATTATTAAGATATATCCACTTGTCCCATTGCTACCACCACCACCTGGTCCAAACTGTGACATCTGCGACCAGGAGTAGCAATGTCCTCCCACCTGAGCTCCGCATCCATCTTGACAAGCTCTTGTCTTTCTTAGCAGAGGAATCAGATGATCCTCTTTGAAACTCAAATTACATAATATTTCCCTCATCTTAAAAACTTTCAGAGGCTTCTACTGGCTCATAGGATACTGAAAAACACCTGAGGACTTCCACGTGCTGGCGACTGATCCCTCCACTCTCTTCAGTAAAAGAACCCTCCTGTTCTTATGGCTCTTTACTCTGCCTCTTCTAAGACCAGTCCTGTCCCTCTGCAGGGATACTCTTTAATTCTCATCTTCCCTTAGCTCACCTTGATCCATCAGTTCTCTAGCCATTCTGCCTGACTTTTTCAGGGAACATTTCCCTGACCATCCATTCTACCCTGAAGAGGTCACATCACCCTTGTAGGTGCTCTACTCATTCCATTCTCTAGCTCCTAGCATTTAGAAGGTAGCAACTTCGAACTAATCTGTGCAATTATTTAATTAATGGCTGTCTCCCTCACCAGATGGCAGACTTCAAGAGGGAGGCACCTATGGCAGTTGAAGCTCACCAGCCTGCCACAGAGGAAGATAGTCACTCAGAAACTATTTGATGAATACTCAATGTATATATAAATTATTTACAAGAGAAAATAAGAGAAATATTTATTTCTTTTTTCCCCCTTAAGTTAGAAGTGGGGAGGCAGAGAGACAGACTCCTGCATGCACCCCAACCATGATCCACCCAGCAAGTCCCCTACCTGGCAATGCTCTGCCCATCTGGGGCTGTTTCTCCATTGCTCAGCAACTGAGCTATTTTAACGCCTGAGACAAGGCCATGGAACCATCCTCAGCACCCAGGGCCAATGCACTCCAACTGAGCTATGGCTGTGGGAGAGAAAGAGAGATATATAGAGAGAAAAGGGCGAGGGGAAGGGCTGGAGAAGCAGATGGGTGTCTTTCCTGTGTGCCCTAACCAGGAAGTGAGCATGGGACATCCACATGCCAGATTAAGCCAATCGGCCAGGGTGAGAAATATTTAATAAAAGTTAAAAGAATAACAGTCAAAATGAAATATACCAAAATACTTGAGTAAAACTGAAAGATAGACATTTAGGAATTTAAATAATTAACTGTAATTGTGAAATGGATAATTGGAGGGAAAGAGGCCTGATAGATTCAGATCTTTTGATTTTACTCAAAGGTCACTTATCAGTTGGCCTGCCACTTCTTGGGCTTTCAGAATACCTTATAATTTTATTTTGCCGTAAATTAGTAGTTATGAATCATAATGGTAAGTAAGTACGAGTGTTTTTACATTAGTGCTAAGAAAGAGATTCGGATGCCACTAATCAGTGCACTTAGAAAGCAAATGAAATACACTTCTAAAACAGAGCCTCAAGAAATAAATTAATCAGAAATTTTTTTCAGTGCCATGGTGCCCCAAAAAAGTGATTGTATCATTCACATTGGCCTTGCTTTGGAGGCCAATGTTAAAAACTTATTGTAAAATATCTTATATTCTGAATGAGCCCAGTGTCCATTGTATGAACATATACACAAGACAACTGTTCTCACCATTTCATAGCAAAGTGCTGCTTAAAAGATGGTCTACTTCAAAACAGTGCAGGACAGATTTGTGTATCCTTCCAGGAAGAATGTGCATTGACTCTTCATCCGGTTTAAATTCAAAACAATAAGCTCTCAGACATTTGTCTTGATTTTTAACAAATAGAAACCAAGAAAAAGAAACTTATAGACACAGACAAGTGTGGGGATTATAGGCAGGAAAGGGGGTAGAATTGTGCACCTGAAACTTGTATAATTTTATTAACCAATGTCAGCCCAATAAATTCAATAAATTAAAAAAGAAAAGAAACCAACATTGCTTTGGATTCTAAAATGTATAAAAATAGTTCTGGCCTGACCAGGCACTGGGGCAGTGAATAGAGCATTGGACTGGGATGTGGAGGACCCAGCTCGAGACCCCAAGGTCGCCAGCTTGAGTGCAGGCTCATCATCTGGTTTGAGCAAAGATCACCAGCTTGGACCCAAGGTCGCTGGACTTGAGCAAGGGGTTACTTGGTCTGCTGTAGCCCCACAGTCAAAGCACATATGAGAAAGCAATCAATGAACAACTAAGGTGTCACAATGAAAAACTAATGATTGATGCTTCTCATCTCTCTCTGTTCCTGTCTATTTGTCCCTATCTATTCCTCTCTCTCTGACTCTCTCTGTCTTCATAAAAAAAAAAAAAAAAAAAAAAAAATCTTAAAAATAATTAAATAAAAACAATGTCAGGCTTTATAGTTTTAGTTTAACCAAAAATTTCTATGAACATGGTAAGAATTATTGACATTGCTAAGAAGGAACAAACCCATTTTTAATCACTCAGCCTCATTGCCATATTATACTTCTTAAAAGACTAGACTTAGAAATAACAGTTTGATTTTCAGGAGCAAAGTGAGGTGAAGCAGGGCAAGAATGTAATAACAATTTCACCTGCACCTTATTAGCAAAATGCTTGAACAAATGAAATAATGTGTTCATAAGAAACAGCAGGAGTATGGCCCAATTTAGACGTTGTGAGGACAACTCGGGAGCATGCAAATCCCCCATTCGCCTCTTTGAACACATAGGGAGAACCAGGTTAGTGTGTTTAGCTCAGTACCAGTCACCAAATACCTTCCTTCTGTCTTCCTTTCTGCGCACACCGTGGGATAGCACTTAAGTATGGCTATGAGCTTGCTTTGGCCAACAGAATGCTAGAAGTTATGTGTGTCACTGGGAGCGGGAAGCTTCAACAGCTAGTGCACAATCTGCAAGTTCCCGTTCCCAAGGCCACTGTGCTGGTACTGCTGCAGACGGTAGAAACACCTTCATCCCGGGCTTCTAATATTAAAGACATGAACTAGAGACCCAGCCAACCCATTGTGGCTGTATTTCTTGAGTGGGAAATATGCCTGTGCTTGTTTAAGCTTTCAGTGGTTTAATGTGTTCATTTCTCTAGCATAACCTAGTCCATCCTGAATTATTATTTGCACACTCAAGTTATCAAAAATAATTTTAAATTTTATACTATGATACATTTTGTTTGTTTGTTTATATGGATCATATAGGCATTCACAGAACAAAAGAGACCCGGGGGTACAAGAATTGAAAAATGTCATCAGATATCAATCCATTAACATTCCTCACTCTAGGAAGGTTGTATGTATTTTTATAATTATCTAAGACAAAGTACAACACTTGTTATGAGTTACTGCAGAAGTACAGCAGAATTTACTGGTTACTAAAAACTATACCATTTGTCCTTAAAATACATTCTTTGGGAAAGCAAGGTTCCTTCTCCAGTGCTTTCCAATCTAAGGCCTTTCCTCACTTAAGCTTTTAAAAGATGAAGTTCAGTTAGTGTAACCTAGCCCAGCCTAAATGATATACATTTAAAACATCTAAAAGAACACCAGTGTTCATAGATTATCAAAAGGAATTCATATCATCTTGAAGGACTGCACATATGAATGTATTTATGCATAATTTCATCAGGAATGCCAAACATTGGGAACATCATGTGTCAGCTGATGATCCAGCAAAAGTCCCTGAACACTTAGAAATGCATCTCATTGTCTGTCGTTTGATGATGTCCCTGAGTTAATTAACAACTCAGAGGCACTGAAAATCTGGCAGAGAGTTTAGTTCATCCACCTACACAGAGCGGGGTACATCTTTTTCTTGCTTCCAGAAAAATGTCAACAATTTCCGTGTCGCTTCAGCAAAAAACAAATTCTTAAGCAGGGACTTCAGGCAATCTGGTACCTATTTCTGCGTCCACGGCAGATCTCCAGCCTTTTCTCAGGAAGACCTCTACGTACGCAAGAGTCAGCTCTTTGGAAGTACAGCAAAAGCAAGCAGTGTGCTTGCCGGGAAATCTGTTCTTGATTCATTAAGGAGAAATAGAAGAGAAGTAATTGAGCTATAGCAGTTCTCCCATCTGCACTCTAGGGCTAGTACTATTGCTTACGTCACAGGATTGTGAAGATATCATGAGCTCATCCATACAAACTGCCTGACACACAGCAGTGGTCCCATAAATTATAATTGTTATTATGGTAATAATAATAATAATTTGCAAGGTTATTATTATTATCTAAATTTAAAAATATATGTGCGTATTTCCCAAGTTCGATTCTCATTTATCATCTTTTTTCCACTCCATGCTTTCCTTCCATGGAAATATCATTTACTCTTTGACTTCCATTATCAACTCTAAAATAAGATTCCTTAATTTACATACTCACCCCTGATCTCCAAGCTGTTATTTCCAGTTCCCTCTAGAACATTTTCAACTGGACATCCCATTGTTTTCTCAAACTCCTTATGTCTGCATCATGCATCAGACCCTCAATCCAGGACTAACCTTATACGTGGGTGAGGTTGACCCTTGGGTGAGGTTGATCCTAGCCCTTCTCTGACTGCACTGCTCCACAGTGAGCAAGAAATCTGCAAAACTGAAAGACCTATTATATGGTTATATAATAATTGACCTATTTTTTTCAAGGGCAAGTAAAATTACTGCCAGATTAATTGTATAAAACTAAACTTTCTGATTATCTGTCTAAAAATTAAAGTAAACATTCAAGACTTGATTCATGAAATCTAACAAAGTCTTATATTTAATATTTTTCTAAACAATGCTAGTTGATTTACTAAACCCACTTCTATGTATGCCTTGATAATTTGCTGCCCTTCTTCTCTCCATTTTCCACTTCAAAAATCATTGCTGATTTAACTTTTAAAAATTGGAACTGAACTATTTCGAAGCAGGGAAAAGATAAATGACCATTAATGCAACTGATAATTAACCACCTGAAAATCACAAAAGACTATATTATCATCATTTTCTGCCTTTCTACAATTAAGGATCTTATTTCCCTCTAAGTGGAAAAATGATTTTCTCAAATCAAAAGAAGTGGCAGCTGCACATAGAGTAATGTGCCCGGAAACTTCTAGAACAGAGTTGAAGTCCCATCTCTCTGCACTTCACCAACAGCTCCGACCAGGACTTACTGAATCGAGGCAACACCAAGCTTGATAGGAAGGTTTAGCATCAGAACTGGGGAGGCTGGGCACATCCCTTCTGTCATCAATGAGCTTGCCTCTAGGCAGGCCAAATAGCCAAGGTTGGGGGAGCTGGCATTGATTTTCTTTTCTGCCCCTGGCAAGGATCTGTCAGGTCAGTTGGGCAGGTCACTTAAACTTCTCCAGATTTCTTTCCTCCTCTCTCAGATGCGTAGACCTCTTACCACTAAACTTTCACGTCTTAAACTCTGCTCCCATATGAGTGAATGAATGGCTCACTCTGTGGGAACTTGAAACTTGCTACAAATTGGATTTGAAGAAATGAGTGCCGAATACACTTCTTTCCATTTGCATGTGTGTTATGACTCATGGGATCACCTGATTTTGGAAAACACATGGATGGATCTTGAAGATACCGCGCTAAGCAAAATAAGTCAGACAGAAAAAGTCAAGAACCATATGATTTCACTCATCTGTAGGATATAAAACCGAAAGCAACACATGAACAAGTAAGAAAAACAAGCAAAAACTCATGGACACAGACAATAGAATGGTGATTATTAGAGGAAAATGAAGGGGGGAGGGAGGTAACGTAGGTAAAGGGGGTCAAATAAATGGTGACGGAAGGAGATCTGACTTTGGTAAGCACACAGTGCAATGTGACATGATCTCTTACAGAACTGTACACTTGAAACCTATATAATTTTATTAACAATGTCACCCCAATAAATTTAACTCAAAAAAAAAAGAAAAAGAAAATGTAACAAGGGGTTTATTTTTGAAAAAAAGACAAACACCAAAGTAGCAGCTAACCAAATAAAATCACTTCAGTGATGAATGAAGATTACTCTTCATGAAAACATTTTTAAAACCTCTGATTTTCCCCCCTTCGGTGGTTTGACATATCACTGATATTCCGTGAAACTTCTTAAAGGCTAACATTTTATCCTCCTTGTGCTCCTATCTGTCATTATGGTTTTGAAACTATTGCTGCCTCAAAAAGTAAATGGCTGAGCATTACTTCTATCTAATTTATTTAAAATGAGCTTTAGTTTTACCTGAGGTGTTCTCCTTGTTGGCCCAGCTACTCAGTATGTGGTTTACCCACATGTGATGTCGTGCACAAAACTTGCCTTTTCCCTTGAATCTCCTGCTGATGTTAAAAACCAAATTATGGCTCCCAAACATAACTCTTAGAATTAAAATTGATATTTACAGCATGCATTCTTATAAATCACAGTGGTCAATAGTTAACATCTATAAGACAAATTTTATAGATAAAGTTGAAGGTATTCGGAAATATGTACCATCTAGAAAATATACTGCATTTTTTTTGGTTCAGTGATTAATTTTAGAAGCTTGATAAATACTACCATATTGTAAATGTCAATAACCATTGTCAGCTAATTAAAGATAGATTATTTTATCAAGAGCCACTTCCTCGACACTGAATCTTTCAAACTACTACATTGGAATTCCTCTATTGCTCCTTGAACTCGGTTATGCTGAACTCCAGAGAGAGGAAAGAGAGGAAATGAAAGAGCCCATGTCTCCCACATGTGCTGCAGTCACCTTGGGCTTCAGCACATGTAGTTAGCTCCCAGCAAACCTCCCTCGGAGGCATGAATGGGGCTTACCTGGGCAAGCATGGCTATAGAAATTTGGTCCTATAGAAATTAATGAGACTTGTCACCTCTGCTTCCCACTATCCATCCAAAACCACTTCAAAATATCCCAAATAACTCCCAGAAGTTTACTAGGCATAAGTCCCAGGAAAGCGGAGATAATTATGGTAATTATGCTTAACAGGACAATAAATGTGACTCACGGATAGCAAGGGAAACCTTTCAAATTGAGCACGTGGTCTATATTCAAACTGAAAGCTCTTGAGTCCATGGACGATCAGTTAGACACAGATTTCCAAAGTTGGGAATGGGGAGTGGGAGAAATAGGGACCAGGTAGGGCAGGAGAGTAGGCAGACCCTGTTGATAAGCACCTTAGATGGAGTTTGAAAACATATGTCTAAGATGTTGCCAAAAGGAACAGAACAGAAGGAAATTGGAGATTATGTACAGAACCCTAGAGATATTTAATTACTCCAAAATTCACAGAGAATTTTTCAAATCCTGCTTTCAAAGAAGGCACGATGGAAAACTGAAGTCAGTTAGAATTCAAGATGTAGAGATTCTTATTTCAAGGAATTTATCACTCCCCATCTTTCTTGAAAACTTGTACCTTAAACAACCACAAAACCCTCACTTAAACTTGGAGATTCTGGGGAATGATCATCAGGGATGACCTTTAGGACAGAGGCACCAAAAGGCATGGCCTGGTTGTAACCGCCAATCCCCCTCCTCAGTCCTTCGGCCAGTGGCTTCCCACACTCCTTTGTAAGCATTATTTTTAAAACACAAACATATTTAACACCAACTGCTAAATTGGTTAGCTCCACATGGCAAGAAGGGCAGCCAACAATCTGGTGTGTGTTAAAATGGTAAGACATTAAAAAAGAATTTCTTGCAAACTCTGTGACAGGGCAGAGATTTATAAAAATAACCTTGACATTCTAATTATGATCTAGTAAACTCATTAGGTATATATGTATGTGACTATATATACATATTTTAAAAAGCTATAACAGAAATTTACATAACCATGAAGCTAAATATCTTTCAAGAAAACTCACATTTATTTTGCCTAAATATCTGCCATGCTGGGTATCATAATTCTTTGTGAGATCATAAAAGGATACCTTGACTGAATTATGACAGTTGAAGAAAATATAACTCATGCTAAGTCTAACCTTAAAGATTTTGCAGGGTCCTCTTATTATAAACACTGAGAAGCATATAAAAGGCATCTTGGTGAACAAGCCACTTTGAAATGCTAACTATTCCCAAGATAAGTGTCTATTTACATATCCATATTGTAGGCAAGGGCATGCCGGTTAAGAAAGGTAAAAATATACTTTGCCCAGAATTATCTCAGCAAAATAATTTCCCTATTGAAATAAGACTTCCTTCAACTTAGTGCAGAAAGACCTTTAGTTACGAACCATACATTCTTTAACTAGTGACCACAAAAAAAAAGAGTCAGCTAAAAAAATGATTTTTTAACAAAAGAGGGGGTGGTGGAAGAGACCAAGCTAAGGTTAGAAATTTTATAAACTGGATCATAAATTATATGAAGCTGGGTTTGGCCTGTTCAGGCTTCGTTTTACGTCAATGAAAAAACAAGCTACCATCCACCCACCCCACCCACCGCCTGACACAGGCATGCATTCCATGCCGAGAAGACACGCATTTGTTAATCACAGATGGAGACCAGGGCCGCCTTCATTCTCAAATCAGAGAGCTTGGGTGATCTCCAGGTTGAGAACACAAGACCTGCCTGCTTCAGGCTGCTGACCCATCTGCTAGATGTTCGCTACATTTGTCACCCAGAGACCTCGGTGTCTGGGGAAGTCCTGAGACAGCCGGATGACATTTATTCTGCTTATGTATACGAGACAGTATAACAACAACAACAGAAAAAAAGAAAAAAAAACATACCGAAATAGAACATGTTCAAAAGTATATTTGAATGGAGAATTTTGCCAGACAGAAAGAAAGCTTCTGCCTTTAAAGATTTACCTGTGTTAAGTCGACAAATCTGTCAACAAGGTAAATTCTAACAGCTGATAAACTCATTGGAAGGCACAGAACTTGAGCTCAATTGCCAGACTCTCAGTTCAATCAAAATATTTGATCAGTAGCCTGGTAAAGAACACAATTTAAATGACTGATTCCTCCTTTCCTTTGCCCTGATTTATTCTCTCTCACACTGTGTCCTGTTGACGTGAGAATAAAACCTATGCTATTTTATAGAGACCCATGAGTTTCAATGTTTCCTCCCTGGATTTCCCTGTCACAATGCTTATGACAACATGGTGAGCAGGAGACTGGCCAAACTGAACAAACCTGACATCATGCCCTGGCTCTGATGTCAGAATTCCCCTTTTGAGTCTGTTTTATATTTTGTGCTTCTGTTTAGGACATTTGATTAAAGAATTCCTGGGGAAAAGGGGAAACTGACAGGCAGAAGAGAGCTTTATATTCATGATAAAATTAATTAGTCCATTTTAGATGACTTTTCAAAATACTAACATACGGCTCTGTCCACTTGGCTCAGTGATAGAGCATTGGCCTGGCATGTGGATGTCCCAGGTTCGATTCCTGGTCAGAGCACACAGGAGAAGCGACCATCGGCTTCTCCACCCCTCTCCTCCCCCTTCTCTCTCTCTCACTTTCCACCCAGCAGCCATGGATCAATTGGTTTGAGTGTATGGGCCCCAGGCACTAAGGATAGTTCCATGGAGCCTCCACCTCAGGTGCTAAAAATAGCTCAGTTGTGAGCATGGCCCCAGATGGGCAGAGAATTGGCTCCAGATAGGGGTTGCTGGGTGGATCCCTGTCAGGGCACATGCACGAGTCTGTCTCTCTATCTCTCCTCCTCTCACTTAGAAAAGAAGAAAAAAAATACTAACATACTACGTAATAAAAAAAGAAGTGACCAATTTCAGAAAAAAAAGAGCAATGAATAGAAAAATAAAGTGACTATGGTAGACATTGGATCCACTTCCATCCCCTCCTCTGTTCTGCTGCTTGTCAGAATTGAACAGGGAAGGCAAACATGCACCTCTCTCCACTCCCTTGCTGTGATGTTCTGCACGCAGTTCAGTTTCTGCCAAGGAGCTGCCTCATACTGAGGTCTGGAAAATGCAAGGGAGACAGTGACACTGAGAGGGGCAGATGGGCTCCAGCAGACATGGGTGTCGGAAGCAGCCGGACCTCATGTTCCCCACTTGTGTGGGGAGGCTGTGACTTTGGCAGCAGTGTGTCTGTGGTAAGCAGCAGCCCCTGACCTCTGTGGTAGTGTAAAAGGTCTGATGCAAGAAGTTACATGGCAGCTCCCTGACTTCCACTCCTTTCGCCTACTGAAGATTCTATCAGCACGTAATCCTTGTATTAAATCCATTTTTGGCTGAAGTACCTAGAGCTGTTTATGTTTCTTGCACTGGACCTTAACTGAAAAACAGTTGCCATTATATAGGGAAAGAGTGTGTTCTGTGTAAGTGTTTTGGATGATGCTGAAATGTTTACAGAGTATGTCTTTGATACTCGTGCCTGTATTCCCTTGCTATTGCCCTGTGTCATCTCTGTTTTCATCTTGCGCTGAACATAGAGCTAAACATTGCTTCAAATTCTTAAAACGATCCATGTCTATGTCTCCCATTTCCTCCTCCCCTCTCCTTGCCCTCCCCTGCTCCCCCGCCACACACTCCAATAGCCCACTCTTTGGGTATTTCTCTTAACATTTTCTAACTTTCAAAGGCTGGAATGCAGTCATGCCCTCACCTGGTGCTTATCTTCCTTGTTCGTCCCTCAGTCTTTATCAGGCTCCTCATACCTCTAATGCCCAAATATATTTGAATTTCAATTTCATCTAAATGACCAACAAAACAAAGGACATCCTTAGAACTTTGAAGGTGTTGTTTCTTTTTGTTTATTAGTATATGTCTGGCATTTTACTCTTTGTCTCACATAGCTTTCCCCAAATTTTCTTTGAAGTAAGTATAAATCTCTTCCTAGCCAGAATGCTGTAATAAAAACAGCAGTAACAACAACAAAAAAAACCTCTTCTTTATAGTAGAAATGACAGACTGATTATCCAGGTTTTGTTATTTCTCTTCATAGTGGACAGCTGTTGATGGGAAGTAGTGACCAGACAGAGGTGATATTTCCTGGTCCTCTTTTATTTAGGTAAGCTTTATAACAGGTTTTGGCCATGGGATGTAAAACTAAGTCATTGTGGGCTAAAATGGTTACATACTAGTGTGTCTTCTCGTAAGTTTCTTTCTCCTGAAATGACCTTGAAGGTCATGTGTTGAAGATGAATGCACTAAATATTGAAGGTGGCAGTAATCCCTGAATCACTTTGTGGAACAGAGTTCTCACCATTCATGCCTGCCTACTGCATTAGACAGTGACATGAACAAGCAATATACTTTTGCTGTGTTAAGACACACATTTGGGGATACATGCTGAAACAATGAGTGTTACCATAACTCATTCAAGAACAACTTTTAATTTCAGTACCAAATTAACGTATGTGCTTCTAGGCTTGACTAGATTGGTTGTCAACACTAATTAAAAGAATGTTCTCAGAGAAAGAGATTATTGAATAAGTGGATGTGCTGAGGAATATCCAGTCCTTATAAAAATAAACTTGTTTTCTTCATAAATAAAGTTTAAAACTTTCTTTACTTAAATACCTCAAATTTTAAAATGCTAATATGTTACATGAATCTAAATAAAGAAAATAATCTTGAAATTCCTACTTTCCAAAACTATGATAGTATCTTTTGAATTGGAACAGAGTTTAGAAAATAATGACCTTTTAGCATTAGGGTTCTCCTGCCATTGAGATTGAAGGAGGAAAATTATGAATTGTGCAGATCCCTCCAAAATTAGTGAAAATAAAAATATCTCCTTTAAATCTAATGAGCATAATAAGCATTAAAGAGTAATGTAGATATTCTTATAGAATAGGTCTTCTGTTGATATTTTGGGCTGGATAGTTTTTGGCTATGGCTGCTGTCCTATGTATTAAAGGATATTTAGCAGAGATATTTAAAGTTGTAACAATTCAGAAAACCACAGACTTTGCTAAATGATCCCTGGGGGTTTGGATACAGAATCATCACCAGCTGAAAACCCCTGGGACAGAAGAAGATGAGTTTGTTTTAAAACAATAAACAAAGAAGTTGGCATTTTCCTCACTTTGTTATCACTCTTGATAATACAGCTTAATAGTTAGATTGAACTAAAATGTCTCAGTCAATCAAACCTGATTCTTTTTATAACTTAGGTTATGCAACACCTGGCCTAGCCCTGTTTAAAATTTTAATCAATGAATTGAATACAAATATAGACAGTAACTTTCTCACACTTATAGAAAGCATCAAGTCCCGTGAAATGGGAAATGTATTAAATGACTGAATCAAGTTTCCCAAAGATTTTAAAAGCTAGTATGGTGGGAAACTTAACAATTAATATTCCAATCCATGGTTTGGTTCTAATATCCAAAGCATATGTATGAATTGGAAGGCTGTTTATAAGGAAAAATGTACAGGTATCAGTTCTACTAAATTTTAATGAGCCATATTTGAGGCATATATTGACATTAATGTAGTATTGGGCTTTATTAATAAGCATGTACTCTTCAAATCACAGAGTGTTAGTCTCATTTGAGTCTCCTCAACAATATTTGAAATATTTGGTTTGCTTCTGTGAAGCAGATTTTAGGGGAATGTTGAAAAATTAGAATGCGTGATCAAGAAGAATTATTAAGAATGAAAGTAATACAGGAATAATAGTATACAGTGGTACCTTGAGATACAAACAGACCAACACTTTTTTAAGATACGAGCTGCGACTCAGTCCGTATTTTTGTTAGAAATCCGAGTGAAATTCCGAGATATGAGTCGTGACTTGGGAAGCTGCCGCTAGTTGGCGCATTGGTGTATGGGTCCAGTACCGGCAGTTTGATATATGAGTTGACTGACTTACGAGCTCGGTTACAGAACAAATTAAATTTGTATCTCAAGGTACCACTATATTTCACAGATTGCCTTAGAGAGTTTTCTTGCCTCAGGAAGAACTTGCCATGACAAAACAAAAGCAATAAAATGCCTGAATTCATATTTTTTTAAAAATGGCTGACCCAAGCATAAACAAAAAAAAGCCAGGGAGAAAACGTTTTTTGAAAGACTTTGACCCAAACTTTCACTCCAGACATGTTGGAGAAACTGAAACTAGCCATCTGTGCCACGTACCGTATGTGGAATCCGTGGAGGTCACAGGTACATGGGGATGCCCACACTACACTGGTACAGGCAGCAGAGGCTGGAGGAGATTCTGAGGAATATCAGAGACCGTATCCCCCTGGCCCCACTCTTTATTCCAGAATGTGATATAAATCCTCCAGGACTTACACAGCCCTGAGAGGGAAGAACATGTGAATGATTCTGAACAGCTTGAGTTCAAATGAAGAGAGAGAGTGTGTTTGTTTTAATTTTTTCGTTGATTTGAGAGAGAAAGAGAAAGAGGGGGAGGAAGAAAGGGCAACATTTACTTGTTGTTCCACTTAGTTGTTTCATTTAGTTGTATACTCATTGGTTGCTTCTTGTATGTGCCCTGATCAGGGATCAAACCCACAAACTCGGAGCACCGGGGTGGAGCTTTATCCACTGGGCCACCCAGCCAGGGCCTAAAAAAGAGTTAGGTGGAACCAGTAGTGATAATGTTTACTTCCATCAGGCAGAACAGGAGTGTGAAAGAGATTAGTATAGAAAGACAGAATCATATCTTTTAACCCCTACATTTTATGAGCTGTAAAATTTATACCCTCCAGTTGAAAACGAGGAGAGCTCTGCCCCATACCTTCAGCGGGTCCTTTGTACTTACACCCATTTATTAGTGGAGAACAGAATTCTGGGTACATCTGGGATCAATACACGTTTACTTGGGTTTCAACATTTTCCAGAGCATAACCAGATTTCTTTTTAATATTAAAATCAATTATAACCTGCACAGGTGCCAGACAGCCTCTAAAAACAATACTAATAGAATTGTAAACATTTTTATAGCGTTTTCCTTTCAACTTTTCAATTTTAGGTTTCTTGTTCTCTGCCCATCTTAACTTCAAATCACTATTTTAGGAAGAACTTTCCCGCTGTTCCCCTGTCTATTAGGATTACCAGACAAGCTCCAGTTCCTATTTTAATAGAAGTGGGAAGAAATAAAAAGCACTCCAGGGCCACTTTATCAGTCCAGGATCTCAAATTGTATGATCTCAACACCTTTTGTCTCAGGCAGAGAAGAAAGCAGAGACCCTGAGAAATAAAAAAGACCAAAAAGACATTTTCTTTCCATTTTTTGAGTCCAGCCTATTTAATTTCCAAAGAGTGGGGTCCGAAGTGTGAGTCAAGGGGTGGTGTGACTTCTCAGCGGGTCTCCAAGAAGCTTCCGCGTAGAGTCGTAGTAGAGTCGTGGGAGGGCAAGGGGAAAAACAATCCCCCTTCGGGGTCACAGCACCACAGGTGGGAAGACCACAGGGAAGAGCTGGGAACCCCAGCAATCCTACTCCTGCACTCCCCCTTTTCCAAACTGGAGCCCCTGCTTCTTTTTTTTTTCCTTTCCCTGCTGTCCTCGAGTCCAACAGCAGCCTGGGCGGAGAAATACATGCAGCTGAGGCCTGAGGGGGTCTGCCCTTGTACAGCCGTAGTCGGGGCAGTTGTCCAGGCCATCGTGGCCATGCACATGCAGGTTCTCATTGAATTCGGACAGATGGTAAAGAAACAGGTGAGCCAAGAAATGGTGGGCCATTCGTTTATTAAAGTCTCACACCAGCTGACAAGCAAACACACAGGGCTCCCAAAGCCACTGATGCATTCTCTAGTTCCACAACCAGGAGAATCTTCTCTGGTTCCTCCTAGAATCCAAGGTCTTACAGTCTCAGTGGAGCTCGCAAAGCCCCTCACCTCTGGTTCTCCATCTGCACACCTTCTCTCCGCACAAACTGTCTTCTCCTTCAGCACCCTGCATTCTCTCTGCTCTCACTCTGCAAACATGGCTTCTTTCTGCTTTTTCTCCTTCTCTCTCTCTTTTCAAAACTTTCTGGTGCGAAAACTTCTTCTCCAGCAAACATTAGCAAAACAATGGCCCTTCCCAAGCAGGAAGGTAATTTGCAATTTCACAGACCACATACACCTGGTGCTGCCCAGCCCCTAATGCAAACCGTAAGTGAGCAACCAGAAAAATCAGATTTTACAAACTTATTTTACCAACAGCCTGGCTACAGGAAGCTTAACTTTATAATAAATGTAAGTAACATGTTTTGAATATCTTTGTTTTGCCAGGAATGATGTTCAGTGCTTTATATATATTAGCTTATTTAATGCACTGTGTAATTTATGTGGGTGTGCCTGTATGTATATGAACATAATGCATGTTCCTTCTTTATATATACAAATAATATATGACATAGAAACTAATTATGTACACTTTATTTATATATTACATATATATATAGATGTGTGTGTATGTGTGTGTATATATATATATACATATATATATATATATATATATATATATATATATACACACACATACACACACATTCACTTTATGAAGGAGAAAATTGAAGTAATTAGACAAAGATCAATCACACAGCTAATAATTGAAAAAGCGCAATTTGGAAGCCAGGTGCTCTGGCCACAAAGCCAACATTTTTCCATTCTGCCTTTCCACTTATTCTGAAACATTTTGTTTAAATTAAGAAGGGTGGTGTGCCCCTAGCTTGGACCACAGGACATAGTTAGTGGTCCGCGTTGTGATGCTAAAGCCGTCCACCTCCTATGGAGCTCCCATGGGACACTTCCTACAGTCAGCATCTCTTCAGGTCAAGAGCAATAATAACAATAACTAATATTAATAATTAATATTTATATTAATACAAAAACTAATAGTTATTGGACATTCAGTAACGCATGGTGATAACTACTTGGCTTGGATTAACCAGCTCGTGCAAACTTCAGAACAGCAAAAACAATGCAATGAGCGCCAACCAATTATTATTGACATTTGTAGATGAGGAAACCGAAGGGAGAGAGGAATTGTCACAAAACTGCAAGTCAGATTTAAGTTTAGCAGCTGATGAGAAAGAGAAAAGAAGTATCTCCCCATTCAGGAATGGTAGGCAGTCCTGAATGTCTAGGGGTTTCTGGCTGGCCAATACCTCTGGCTAAATCCCCCAATTTACTTTGACTTGGGTAGAGGCCAGAGTGCAGATAAGACAAGGGGCCAGGGCCACAGGCCTGCCCCTAGGCACACACCCCTGCAGATGGGCAGAGGCAGTCTAAATCAGAACTAGAAGACTACAGACACTTTTTTCTCTTAACTGGATTGGTGCCAGTTATCCATGCACTGCCTCATAGCTGCAAATCCACTTACAGGCCTGCTCTGGGAAAACAGAGGGGAGCTCTTCAAATATTTGCTTGCCTCTGGCAGCATGGGCCATGGTAAGCTTTGTGAGTCCAGGCACTGCAGCGACAGACATCGCAGGAGAGAGTTTCCTTCCTGCTTCCTGTGAGCTTGCTTAGCTGGCTCCAAAACCAGGTACAGCTTTCCAGTCACCCAGCTCCTGCAACAGGCATGGCTTCCCAAGCACCTGTCCCTGCAGCACACATCATGCCCCCAGCCCCCAGCTCCTGCGGTGCACACGGTGTCCCTTCAGGGCATGCGTCTGTGCCCAGGAGCGGCATCACTAGCTACTTCTCCTGCATCTGGTGCCCGGAGCTCATGATGGCCAACACCACTCCCCACTGACCTGGTTCCCCTGGCACACCCGTCTGGCGATTTGGGGGCAAAGTGCCTCTGGGGATGTATTACCCTATAAATATAGGGTGGTTTTCCCACACGCTCCAGATGGCACATTTCCAGCAAGGTCTGCCTGTGTGGCACCACAGCAACTTCTCTGCCATCCTGGGACCATGGCTTTGCCTGCTCAGGGTTGCTGGCAGGAAGGAAGAGACCCTCCTTGGGTCTCAGCCCTGGAGAAAGTGATTGCTCCTTACAGCTGCTATTTTTATATTAGTTACACCAATTTTCTGTTACAATTGATATTTCTTCTATTACACTTCTCTGTTCAAATTAAAGTGTGGTTTTCATCACCTGATTAGACCTTCAGTGAATGAATAATCAAAATTTTTCTTCTGCCTTATCAGAAAATATAGCATTTTTATCAGAAGTGAGATGCTTTCACTTCTTTTCTCATGTATGAAAATTATTGAAATTTCTCCAAATCTTTAAATAATCTTGCTTGTCTTTGCTTAATGCTCATGAAGCAATTGTTTAGTCTGGTATCTGGAACTTAATTCAGGACTTTGGAGTCTATTATTATTATTATTATTATTATTATTATTATTGAGAGGTGGGGAAGCAGAGAGACTGACTTCAGCATGTGCCCCAACTGGGATCCACCTGCCAGGCCCCCTACCAGGTGATGCTCTACCCATCTGGGCTGTTGCTTTGTTGCTTGGCAACCCAGCTATTTTAGTGCCTGAGGTGAGACCATGGAAGCATCCTCTGTGCCCAGAGCCAACTTGCTCAAATCAATAGAGTCATGGCTGTGGGAGAGAGAGAGAGAGACAAAGAGAGAGAGAGAAGGTGAGGGGGAGAGATGGAGAAGCAGATGGTCACTTCTCCTGTGTGCTCTGACTGGGAATCGAACCTGGGACTTCCACATGCCAGGTGGACAATCTACCACTGAGCTAACTGGCCAGGGCCTGGAATCAAATATTAAAGAGTTAAATTTTATAAAATGTTTTTCCCTCCTTGGGTTACAAATAAATCTTGAATTCCAAGACCATGGCTTTTTGATACTTGTTTGTTTCCTTAAATAACCAATTTCATATGAATCTCATTTTCCTCTCAAATTAAGAGTACTATAAACAATAAAGCCATATTTCCAGATCAGTAATAACTAGATTGTTTTCTTCTAATACATATAATTCCAATGAAATAAGATGCTATGTATACCAACAAAAACTCACTGAGTGAGTTCATCTTTTACACAGTGCAAACACTGTAAATCTCCCTTGTTCAAAATGAGCATCAATTGATTTTATTGTATAATAAAAAAGGTAGCAGATGTTCAGAGAAAAGAAAAAAATGCTTATTTACATGCTCAAAACAGTATCTTTCTCATTATCATGGTTGAACAAAAGCCTCTGTAAATACCACACTTCTTGACTCTAAAAAATGACATTTCTGAGGAGTAGAAGCCTATTTCTCAAAGTACTAAGTCATAGGCACGATTCGAAGTGCATCTGGTTTATACCTACACGTTCACGTGTAATACTCCTGCGCTTGAATGTATTGATCCCAACAGAAAACCTTGCATTCCTGCTGTTCACGTGTTCAGCCTTTCTATGTCAACCCTATGTAAATGCATTTCCCAGGTGGTTCAGTGGAGCCCTTTGTCCTCTGGTTTAACTCTGACTTCACCATCACCTCTTCTCAGCTACCTACACTGTTGGTACCTATGAGCGTTTCTATTTTCAAGCAAATGAATTTTTACGCAAACTCATTTTCACTGTCACAGGATGAATTCCCCTTTCGCCTTACAATCCCTGATATTTGTGGATGACAAGCAGAAATGAAATGGAACTTTTCTTCCAGCTGGAGCTAAACCCATTAGTGAAACTTCGAACGGTGCAGTTAAAAGGTCATTTCCCACATTGTATTATTATAAGTGTTCTTTTTCTTCTTAATTTTAGAATTCAATTGTAGAGTCAGCATCTTAAAAAAAAAAAACAAAAAATAAAAACAACAACCTCTTGGTGATGCTTAGTAAAGTTTGCTCTCCTTCACTGCAGGGCCTTTTTCCTTTTTAAAGCTTCAACTATTCCCCAAAGTTAAATTGCTTAATCTTTTAGGTGTACCTAGTTATTTGTAACTTGAAATCTGGAGAGATTATATGTTGTATGAAATTATAGAAATGTTTCTGAAATATATGCGAACTCTACAAAACAATCCTTATCTGTTCCATAAAAATAGATTTTAAACCTGATTGCAAATGAGATGCCAGGATGCTAAACATAACAGGCATCAAAGTAAAGTGTGGGGTGCCCACCAGAAGGAAGCTCAGAAGAGACACCGTGAGCCTGTGGCCTGGCTACTGTAGCCCCTACCCTGCGTGAAGGTGGGAAATGTGGAAGTAGTGAAATATTCTGAGAAAATTCTGCATGGACAAGTTCTCTGAGAAAGCTGGACCCAGTAATTGAAACCTAGGGAGAGGCTCTCCCGGGGTCTCCTGGAAAGTGTAAGCGAGGTTGCTGCAGGGTGCATGTGTGTCTGGGACAATGCAGGCGGAGGCGTGGGGGTTGACTTTGTCCTGTACGGTCTGCAGAGAGAGGGAAGGACTAACCAGTCGGGCAGCATAACCAGAGCGTATCGAATGTGCTAGAAGCAGCCCGGCTCTCAGAATTCATCAGAATGGACTTACAAGTGTTTTCTGTGGGTCGGATGTAAAAACCCACGGGGAACAGACAGAAGAGAGGGAGAGGAAAGAGGCTGTGTGGAGGGCCCGCCATAAAACCGCAGGTGGAGTGGGTTGCCACAGCTGGATGGAACATCTGGGAAACTTTGTCCCAAGTCACGGAAATCGGAAATCGTCATCAGAGGAGGCCTTCCAGAGAACCTACAGAACCACCCACAGGGGAAAGAAGTCGTTTAAAGCCCCCAGGAGGAAAAGAAAGAACAGAGCAGGTTCTAATTTTCATGCAAGAAGGAACAGTCTTTTTGCCCTTCTATTCCTCCCCCACCCAGTTTTGGCTCCAGAAGGAAGGAGGGAGGAGAAGGTGGGTGTGAAGAGAGAGGGGGCTGAGCAGACATGGGCGCAGGCAGGGGGCTCCCTGAAACTGTGCCTCAGCAGGAGGACGGGACCAAATGGAGATTGAGTGCTGACTAATAGATAGGACTAGACAACCTATTTTCTGAATCGGGACTGCATTTTGTGAATAAGTAACCTTAGGACTTTCTATTACCCAACGGTAATGAATTTGTTGAAGCTTTCATCCAGTAATGGAGGAGCAATTTCTCCTACTGAAGACATCTCTTAGGGACACTGGGAAACACAATCAAATGGATGTTATGGTTTTGTTCTGGGATTTGTGTTTTTGTTTTTCAGTTACATATATTATTAATAGAGAGCTATATTTAAACTCAAGGACCCTGATTATAAGTGTGTATAACAAAAGACCCAGAAATTATTGGTTTATAGAAATGGTCCTGTGCCTGACCTGTGGTGGTACAGTGGGTAAACGGCTGGTTCGAAACCCCGGGCTTGACTGACCAAGGCACATTCGGAGTTGATGCAACCTGCTCCCCCCCTTTTCTCTCTCTCTCTCTCAAGTGAATAAATAAAATCCTAAAAAGAAAGAAAGAAATGTACCCCAAAGTGTTACAGGTATGCCCTATGAGACCCCAATATATCAAGGAAACAACACCTATGTTAATTCAAGACACAGTGTGGTAAAGATTCAATGTAATTAAAGTGCAGCAGTTTTATGCTTGATGATGATGATGATGATGATGATGATGATAGCTAATATGGGTTAAGTGCTTATTTTGTACCAGATATAATCCTGAGCACTTTATAGTGGGAACTTACATAATGCCCTCATCAACCTTAGGAAGTAGGTAATTCTATTGTACCCATTGTAAGGAGAAGGAAAATGAGGCACAAAAAAGGTAACTGAGTAGGTCACTTAAGGTCACTAAGCAAGTATAACTAATAGAGAAGACACTCAACCCATCTTGATGGTAACCGAAGAGAAAGAGAAGTCAAGAAGACAGTCCCCTGTAGGACCCTGGCTCTGACTGAAAGCCACTATCTCAGCAAGCCTCCTTACCCTCAATTATGCTCATTTTCACATACTATTTTATCTTGTCTGTGCAAGAAACAAGAGATATTAGATATAGTAAATATAACTATACCAAATGGTCTGTAGTTCAAATAATTTGGGAAGCAAATTTCAAGGGAAAATAACCACAACATTCACTTTTCAGAATCCGTTTTCTTCATTATATCTAATGTTGATCTGATAACAGTAAAATACAACCAATGGAGTCCTTTTGACCAGAGTATATATCCCAAACAGAGAAATCTATGTGTCTGAGGTGACACAGTGATAGATGTCAGTTAATGTGCCTTTGGGAGTTAGGAAAACTATAATGTTATGTTGTCAAATAATGTCTGAAGAGTCAAACTGGACAGTAAAAGTGAAAGTGCTTAAAGGGCAATTGGTAATATATTTGTAGCCCATAGTGTTAGCTACAAATATGGGAATCCTCAAATGATAGTTTGAAGTTTTTACATCCTTTGTTAATTCAAAAATACAAGGTATTTGAGAGTAATGCACCTTGGACAACATACACCCTTGAGGACACAGAAGAAGCAGTACAAGGGGAATCTGAACTCCCAATACATTTCATTTTCCAGTAGGTAAAAGTTATACATACTTTATAAATAATAGTAAGATACTACCAATAAATATAAATATATAGAAATCACCTTAATTATACCACCAAGATACAAACACCATTAATAATTTACTCTCCTGTCCAAAATTAAGATCATATGTATTATTTTGGTCTACTTACTATTTTGAGCATTTGTTTCTTTTATTCAGGACTCTTCCAAATCATAATTTTAATTCTCTGTATACATTCCCTTGTACGGCAATACACACATTCTTTATCCCCTCTTCCTAATTCTGTTGTGTTCCTTTCTGTGTACTTTTTGTGCTTTTAAAAAAAACAACAAAAAACCAAGGCAACCAGAACAGTGCATATGCTCACAAAGCTGAGCAGTTACTTCCAGGAAACTCAAGAGCTTATCTCTAAATCAATATTGTACAAATAGTATTTCTGAAATATCAGAAGTCTGAGGATGCTAGCCAGACCTTTTCAATAAAAACCATCTGTCTAAATAGTGAGCATGCTCTCCCCTACCAAGCTCTGGGGATTTCTCAGATGTTCCAAAGGATCCTTCGGCTGCTGAGCCCCTATACCTTTGCAAGATGCCTGCACAACAGTTAAACGTTAACTACTTGTGAGGGGCTCCCACAGGCTGCACTAAACTTTCTACAACCCAGTTGGCAACATTTAGCAAAAGCAAAGGGACCTTTGTGTCTTGTGGATCACTAGCAGATCGGAGAGCGAAAGAGCCAAATGGGCCATTGGAGGTCACTGAGTTTAATCCATTTATATCTCAGGAAAACTAAACACCATTATAGTGAAGTCACTTGGCTGAAGTAACAAGTGTACTGAGCGAGACTCAAAGCATGGCTGGTCAGAAAAGACTACTTTTGCCTTTCTTAGAAGGAACATACCATCTCTAATTAGTTACATCGAAATGCTGACTCCTTATCTCCTATTTTCCATATCTGCAGAGGATAAATTTGGGGACCAATGTAGAATGTGATATATTAGGCCGTGGCCAGGTACCTTACAGGTACCTTAGTTGGTTAGAACATCATCCCAATACACCAAGGTTGCGAGTCTGATATCCTGGCTCAAGGCACATACAAGAATTAAGCAATGAATGTATAAATAAATGGAACAACAGTCAATGTTTCTCTTTCTCTCCCTTCCTCTTTCTCTAAAAATGAATAAATAATAAAAAGAATTTTAAAGAATGTGACATAGCATATCTGGTCTCTTTTTGAGACTGAAGTATTTGGGGAACCCATAAGAAATCATAGATTCTGCAAAATTCAGGTAACAGCAGCCCAACTTCATGTATTTATCAGCACAATGTTTTCTGTGAGAGCCTGCAAACGTAAAGATGGAGAAAAAAGCTAAAATCCTTCAATGTTCTTAGAGAGAGAAGTTAAGGATTGTTATCATAATACAGTTCCTATTGTGGGGGAGACAGACTGACTCCAGTCAATGGTAGACTTGGAGAGAGGCTCAAAGGAACAGCTTTGGAAGGTACACACAGCTGGCTCCCAAACTCCTCTTCAGCAGCTGTGAAGGCATCCCCTCGGAATGCTTCAGTGGCAGAAGAGCCAAGTCGCAAAGTACCGGTCGCTACAGAGCAATGTTTCCTTCGTGGGAGAACCCTGACAGAGACGTGGGCTTGATGGCAAATGAGTGGAACTTCTAAGCAGCAATTCAAGCACCTTAAGCTCTTCTGCCAGTAATGGAACAACAGCCAACACATTCCAAAAATATAAATATCCAAGCAGAATGAAAAGAAGTCATCAAAGAAAAAGTCTACTTCCTGAAATATAATTGATAAGAGCACTATATAAATTAGCAGAAGAGACTAACTCAGATGGTCCTGTCTTACAGAGAAAAATCAATATGACACCAGGTTAACATATTAAAATGTTAAATGCATATTAATGGGGAAGCAAACCTAACTGCCTCTGTAACAACCTATCTAAATTGTTTAATTTGGAAAATTTTTCTGGTATTGGCAAACACTTTGGTATGAAGAAGTCATTTTGATCAGATGCTTTATAGATACACTAAAGCTTCACTCTACAGAATCCTTGAACATTCAGTCATTTTAGATAGCATATTTTCAGCATAACAGAGGGGTTTTCTTCCTAAGTACCAAATACAGTGTATACTTCTCTCATTTAACATTCAGACGGAAAATCATTCTAAAATATATTAAACATCATGAGACCTTCCTTAAAAGTACATTGGACATAATGTAATTTTCTGTGATGACCCATCATTGTAAATATTAATTATTAGTCCGTGTTATAATACAATTACATCTGGGAGGCCCTCAGAAATGTATACTCTCTTGCCCTTAAAACTACAGAATGTCAGAATTAAGCAGGACACGAGAGCTTGCTCAGCTTTCTCAATTACCGATGAAGACACTAATGTCAAAAGAGGAGTGATGTGATTTAATAAAAGAGACATATACAGTGACCCTCCAGGTCTCCTATAGTCTTTTCCAGAGCCCTTTCAATCACCTCAAAGCGCCCACCATGATCAGTGCTTGTCATTAGTTTCTCTGCTTGTTTTTTTGTTTTGTTTTGTTTTGTTTTGAATTCTCCTCTCTCCTCCTTGTTATAGTCTGTGCTCACTGACCAGGTGATTCAATCTCCCCAATCCCATAACTGTGCTCCCGATGATCAACCCTGCAAGGCCCTCACCGTGGGTTGCTATGGCAGCCCATGCTCGCCAGAGGGTGCTGGCCTGAAGTCGGGTTCTGGGAAGCGCCAGGTACAATGTAGGAGAGTGACCTAAAACCAACCTGGACCTCAATCCACGGGTTGATCCAAATGTTGGAGTCGAAGCCGCACACAGAGCCAATGTGGGGAAGGGGAGCAGGAACAAAGAGCCACGGAGGCACAGGAAGGAGGAAGCCCTGGAGCCAGTCCATGTGAAGTCCAATGAAAAGGTGCCTCCTCTTATCCCCACTCCAGGGTGATTTTATTTTGAAAATACACACAGTGGGAGGGTGAGAGGGAGGGAGCCTGCTTCTCAGCCAATCCTGACTTGACCGTGGCTTAGAAAAGAATTCATCCCCTGCATGGTTAGACATGGGTGTCACAGAGACTGAGGGGGTAACCTGGTGGATGGAACCAGGAACACACAGGTGCCAGATATAAGGCCTAGGTCCAGGCTGGTTCAGAAGTCTCATTGGTTTACTTCTTGGCGACAGTTTTTCCTGGCTCTGTCCCAGGTCCTCTGAAGTTTCAGGACAATTAAACTCCAAGTAGGGGAGGTACTTCCTATGCTGTAGTTTCCATAGCAATGAACAGGTAAGGCAATGGCCCAACGCAGGAGGGAGAGGAGAAAGGGGCATTTAAGAGGCAACCAGCCGCATCTGAGCCTGTCCTGGCAGGGTGGTGAAGAAAGTTGCATTTTCTGAAAGAATTGTTCTTTTGTCTAAAATGAAGTGACCAAGGTTTCTGGGGAAGACAGTAAATGACTCGTCCAGGGTGACACAGTGGCAATGCCATTGCCTCTGATTCACAGCATCCACTAGGAGAGCCAGGGGTCCAAGCGGTGGTCATATGTCAGGCTGTTACCATATTGGAGAGAAATCCCTTGGTTTTTTCCTCTAGTGGCAGAAGGACAGTTTGCGCCGTCGCACAGTCTGGGAGACAAATTGGCATTCTCTGTAGACATAGGGTGATTCATGCTAGGCAGTACATAATTAAGGTCTGTGAGCTCAAAATGAACAAACCAGAACGTTAGTGATCTTGGGAGAGGTGTAGCTCAGAGGGCAAGCTGACCTCGTTCCTCACGTCGGTGTCTCTGAGGCAGGAGAGCTGGAATTCTCGGCAATAAAGAAACTTCTTCAGAACAGGAGTTCTTTTCAAGTCCCACACACACACAAACACCTCTTCATCTCTCACTTCTATTATGAAAAAAAAAATACATACAGCTATAAGAATCTTTTATTTCATTGCCAGGAAGCGAGGTTTTCCTCTTATCCCTTGTGCTTTGAAGTATTCATTCAATCTAAACAATTATCGAGGCCTCCCACCTACTATAGGACCAAGCACCAAAGCCACGGAGTAAGACAATGAGGTTCTTGCTTTCACAGAAGCCCATGGTAGAGCTTGACAGACAAAGATGTAAGTAAATTACTTGGCTCTGTCACGATGGCTCAGATACTTAAGTTCCATAACCCCAGGCTGCTCAAGTGTAAAGCAATAACAGTATGCATCTTGCCAATGGTGTCATGAGTATGAGACTCAATGTATAGAAATCACTGCGCAGTGTGCTTGGCACCCATTAGGTACTTTCTATCAAACAGTAAGCGCCCACACAAACCAGCAGTGTCCTGCCCAAAGAATGAGAAAAAGTAGGAAACAGAGGGAAGGGGACACTTGTTTCTTAGCCAATTTCTTCGGCTAAGCCCTCGTCCTCCATGCTCCATGCATGTGTGTCTGAGGACATTTACTCCAGCTTTGGTTACATGGCCTGGCACGTAGCCTTTTCAAAGCTTCAGCAGAGTCTGAGTTACAAAGGGAGCCTGAATGCTCAATCTCAGTGACACACAGTGGGAAGAGTTAATGGGGTTCTTCCTTCTGGTTTTTTGTTTGTTTGTTTGTTTGTTTGTTTGTTTTTTAATGAGGCTGAGCAGAAGTGAGAGGGAGGAAAGGGAGTGGAAAAACAAGACAGAAAGATAGACCCCAAACTGTAAAAATGACATAGGGGCATGTTACAGCCCAGACTGGGCTAGTAGTCCTCCTTTAAGCCGCTTGCACAGAAGAAGTGACGTAAGTCCTTTCCATCCCCTCAAACCCGTTAGAACTTGTCCTGGACACAAAGATCTTGGATGCGCGTTTCTGTTTGTTCTGCTGGCAGGTGTGGAGCTCTGTTTCTGCGTTGACACTGACTGGCAGGGCCACATGCAAAGACTGGCACGCTGATCCTCTGACTAAACCAACTCAGGAGATGGATGGGCTCGCAGTGCCATACAGCCTGGAGAACATCTGTGGCATGCAGAAAACTCCAAACGCTGGAGAGCATAGAACTGTCCTCGGGCATGAGATAGTGATTTGGGCCAATTTTATTTACTTGGGAGGGAAGGGAGACCCCAGCCGATGCTGGAGTTTTATTTGCAGTCCTATTCAGGTTCGTTTGAACGCTGACACAATGGAGAGTTTAAGTCCCTTATGTCCATCCCTGTCTGGTTCTGATCCAGAAGCAGATGATATAGCATACTGTGAGATGCCTAGTGCTGAGGAGTAGCAATTAACTCAGCATCCGCCAATGAGGCCATGGGATTTCTCCCACGAAGTCAAAGGGAAGTCGCGCAAAGTATTCTGAACTCCTTCTTACAGAATTTGGGTAAGGACGCTATTTGGGGTTGAATGCTTGTGGCAAAAATCCAAGCATGTGCAGTGCTATATGGGCTCTGAAGGCCATGCTGCTGAGGATTTGGTATGCATGCGAACCACCTAGCAAATCTGTTAGATTCCAGATTCTGCTTAGTAGGTCAGGGTTAGAACCTGGGATTCTGCGTGGCTAACCAGGTCCCAGAGCATGCTGGGCTGCTTGTCTGGGGTCAGTGGAGGAGCCTGACATTTATTAAACAAATTTTCATCAGAGTCATGGGAATTTTCCTTTCTGTGTTTTGCCTTGATACCTGGAGTCTTTGGGAAGAAGAAATAAAGGTATTTACTGGAAACTTGCAACAACTATCAGAGCAAGTGGCAGGCAAATGGGATTCCTATAGTAACGCGGTGATTAGGCCGGCTTCTGAGCCTTTGGAAGGCATCACGTATCACCCAAGAGTAGGAGTCCTGGTGGGACGAATAACACCAAGGGCTATCAAGGACTTAGAGAAGCCACCACATTGACTCTCAGAGAACTAAACAGAATATAACAAATAAAAAAAAATGCTGCCATTTGTTAAATGCTTACCATCTGCTAGGCGTTGTTTTAAGTATTTTATCACTCAATTCTTAATATCGCAATAACTGTATGAGGTAGAAACTATTGTTATCTCTACTTCAGAGATTGGGAACCTAAGGCTCAGACAGGGAAAGTTACTTGCCCAAGATCACACAGCTACTGATCAGCAAGACAGGTGTCTGAACACAGGCCGTCCTGCTCTACAGCCTGCACTCATAACCACTATGCTGTCTCCATCCACTCTCTCCACTGTTCCACTAAACTAGTTGTTGCTATAGAGACCAATAGTCTCCACAATGCAATGAACATTTCAGTCCTCTACGTAGCAATGGATAATGCGGAGCTCTCCTTCCTTCTCTAGGTACTATCTTCCCCTGGTGTTCAGACTCTCCTTGTTTCTGTCCTATTTTTCTAGAATTCTTCTTGGTTTTATTTCCAGTATCCTTTTTCCTCATGGCGCCATTAAACATGGGGTTTCCTCAGGGCTGGAGCAGTGTGCCTTCTGTTTTTCTGCTCTGTAATTTATTCCAATAGACAATGTAAACCACTTCTTTGATTATCACCTCTACTGAGATGATTCCAGGTCTCCACTCTCTTCCAAAGTCTAGACCCATATATCTAATCTGCTGTCTCAATTTGTAAGGCTGAAAGTTAGGTCAGATGCAATAGGCCCACAACTAAGTCAAGATGGCTATCCCCCTCGTCCCCCTCCACGCACCACCTCATGGCACAGACTGCTGCAGGTGCCTTACTCGTTTCCTCGGGGCTTCATTATTTCGGTTCATACCCCTGACTTCCGACTCCCAGCACCTGCATGCCTTGTCCAAAGGCCTTCCTCAGTCACGGGGAGCCCACTCTCCCCTCCCCACATGGCAAGCAGAAAATGGTGGAGATTGATGCCCACTGGTCAACTAATGATGAGCAGGGGAGGAGCTAGTCATAGATACCTTAGCTGGGAGCTGGGGTAACCCTGAGGCCCATGGTCCCTACCAGATCTAGAGGTCCCCAGCAGGCATAAACTCTTAGACACCATAGTGAATTCCTCAGAAATGCACTGTTTATGGCCTACGTGTCCTTCTCTGCCTCACTTCCCATGGGATCAATCCCAAATAAACCACCTGCTCCCAGACCAGTCTTGGAGTCTGCTTCTTGAAAAGATCACACCATGACATAGCCTCCACCTGGTTTTCTTCAGGTCTTCCCATCCCACTAAGTAGATACATCGTCAGCCTGATTCCACTGGCTGGAAAGCCATTTAGCTTTACCTCTCCTGCCCCCTTAACACTCCAGATTCAACCTCAGGAAGTCCTACAACTCTCTCCATTCAATAGCTTCAAAGAGTCTGCTCCCCCATCTCCTCTGCCACCTTCTAGTCCAGTCTCTATCGTTCTCCTGTGAAACTGGTTTTCTGCACCCACTCTTGCCTCTCTCAAATCAACTTGCAGCAAGAATATTAAAGAATATTATACAAATCCGCTCACGTCACAACTCCCAGATACCCCCTATTTGACCCCTGCGGTGGCTTTCCATGGCTTTTAGGAGAACAACAGAAAAGCTAAAACAGAGGACACGGTGGCATGAATTTGTTTGGCTTTTCTTTCAGCTTTCTATGCAGTAAACCCTCCTCCAGCATGCCCCGTGAGCTGTCCAGGCCGGACCTCAAGCCATCACTTTGTACTTTCAACCTCACTAATGGATTTTAGCGAAGTGTGAAAACAATTTAGTTGGTCGAGATCAGCAGTTTATTTTAATGAAATGGGAGAAGAAAAACACATTGGGGTATTATTTTCCAGAACTTATTTTTTAATAATATGTGTACTGCATCACAATGTAAAACCCTTTTATAACTAAATACCACAGTCAAAAGAAGTTTGCAAAATGATGCATTGACCATGCCATGATTTCTGCTGCCACTGAGCCTTAGCAGATGTGGTTCCCTCTGCCTGGAAAGCCCTGTCCCAACCTCTTTCCCTAGGAATGTCTGTGCAACCTCGCACTGGAGCCTCCGGGTGGGGGGATCAGGGTCTGCAACACTGCCTCTCCAGGCAGCACCACACGTGGCTGAGCAGAATTCCACACCCTCAGTTGAGGAAGATGACAAGAAAAATCCATATAGAATCCAAATATCAGGCTGCAAGATGGCTACCCACTGTGTCCACCCGAAGGATGTTTGTCAAGGAGAGCGTGGGAAGTGGTACCTGCAGCAGTTCCTTGGGCCATCGGAGTGAGGTCACAGAGCTTTCTCAGGACGTCCTGGCACACTGTGAAGGACAGATGGGAGGTGGACAGAATATGGCTACAATGTCATATTTAGAAAACCAGCGCAGCAGCCCAAGTGGGAGCCGGTAAGCCCAGTCGTAAGGACGGCAGCTGTTGGGTGGAGAGGACAGGCAGGCCTGAGAGCTGAGGCCGTGTGACTCGCTATAGCGCTGTCTGTCTCCCGTGCTTATTAGATACTAACTAATTGTAAACGAGCATTTAAAGTATTTATACAGTGCCCTGAGGCTGGCTGGAATAAAAGAAACGTTAAGAAGCAGTCTGATGTTTCCGCCTACTGGCAGAGAACGCATATGTTTACTTTTCCCCTATTCAGTGTGAGATGAGAGTTCTTAGCTGTGGGGGACCTGTGGGCACACAGGCGGGGTTGCGGAGGTGGCATGAATGAAACCTCTTCCATGGCATTAAGGAAACTGAGGTTCAGGGCTTGCCTCCCGTAGGTCAAGCGCCGCAGGGGCAAGCAGAACCCAGGACCTCAGCCGGCCTCAGGAAGCTCTGTCTTTGCCGCCACTGGTGGTCTAGGGACAAAGCCTGAACCAGGCCGCCGTGAGTCTCCTCATCCAGTACCAGCAAGACGGAGAAACGTCTCTGGTCCCAGCAGGCTCTGTGCCCTTGTCACCAACACAGGAGGGGTGGCAACACACGCAGTGCCCCTGCGTCACCGAGGCAGCCGTGGCCGGGATGGCCCTCCCAGACCAGAGTCAATACAAGCGGAGGAACAGCTATTGGTTTTAAGATGAGGATGTGGGTTAGGGTAATGGTAACTGAAATTTTTTAAAAAGGTGGCAAGTATTAGAGACAATTTGGGAAATACGATGAGAGAACTTTATGCCTGACTAGGCATAAGGGATAAAGAGGAAAAAAGTACTAAGGAAGAAACTAACTAACACTTGGAGACTGGGAAGAAAGCTGGCACCACTGCCCCACCTGAGAAGGGGAAGCATCCCAGGTCACAGGGAGAAAGAGCAGGAGCTCAGTCAGGGACAACTTATTTGAGAAGAGGGCCGGACGTGTGTGCAGTGTGGTGACCTGCTGATGTGTTATTGAGAGAGAATGTTTTATATCACCTGCGATGGTTTTACTTCCACTTTGAGTCAGAGAGACGAACCTAGCAGTTACAGCAAGAAAGACGTGGGTCTGACGAGGTGCCCAGACTGCCAGGGAAAGGACGGTGGCCATTCTGATCAGCTACACCGTCCCCGTGGATTCGGGCAGGGGAACAGCAGACAGAGGCTGCAAAGGGCTCTTTTTTCTTTTTCTGACACCTCAAAACTGACACTGCACAAAGCAGCTCCTCCAAACTGTCCTGCTAGGAGCCCCGGGGCACAGCCAGGCCCCTGCGGCACCCCCAGCTGCTTGGCCTGCAGCAGCTCTCTGAGGGCCCCTGGAGGGGGCTGTGGGCACAGAAGTGGCATCTTCAGAAGCACTCTGCACTGCCCACAGAGCGGGGGAAAGCTGGCCAGTCACTGGGGGAGGCTGCCAACGGCAAAGTGAGAGAGAGACGTGGATAGGAGAACGTGAGGAATGGATAAAAGCAGGAGCAGAATTCATCAGACAGCAAGATAAACGAAGGTAAGAGGCAAAGAGGAGGACTGTGCAAAACTCCTTTAGTTCCCAGAAACGGAACTTCTGTGAAAGACCAGCTCACCGCAGAGAACTACTTCAGAGAACTGAAGAGACGCAGAGGCCTTGAAGTTCAAGCCCCCTCCCCACCTCCCTCGAACACACAGAAACACGGGCTCCACCCAGGAAGAGAGTGAGGGGTGTCACATGACCTACAGGTGGTCACATAGGCAGCTGTCAGCAGCAGAATCCTGGTGTAGACACAGGATTGTACACACACATACCAGCTGACCTTCTTACCTTTCTACACTACATCACAAAGCCCGTTAAAGAGGTGGGAGTGGTAAACCCCCAAACTATGGGGGAGCCTTATAGGCATCTGATAAACAGAATAAATTGCAGAGGTAGCAATAGAGAATATCGGTGATAAAATATGAGATGGAACTGAGCTCCCCAAACAGGTCCATCAGAAATGGCAGGGCTGCCCATGACCAGGATGTCTAACACCTACCTTCGCAGAGCTCCTGGTCTCATCTGGGAGCCCAGCCCCCTGCTTCCCCTTTTAGATCCAGTCTTGCCTCCAAGGCCACAAGAAACCCCAGCCGAGCCGTTCGTTCAGTGACAGGCAGCCTGTTGCTAAGCTCTGTTTTGGAAGCGTGGCTGCTCGGGACTGGCCTTGACCTTGACGTTCAGTCCCTCTACTTCTGCTTAGGCCCTAGTTCCTAAGCAGACTCTTGACCCACATCCCTGGTACCAACCAAGATGACCAGGGTTGCCCTTTGCAACCCTAAAACACTGGTCCCAGTTTCCAATGCAAATTTTATGCTCCATCTGTCATCTCAAACTTCTGAAAGAGCCCGCTGGCTCTAATTCTGGCATCATTCCTCTGTCCGAGTCCTCTTTACAACCTTGACTCCCAAATCCTGAGTCCTGCCTGTGTATTCAGGTCACTTGTTGCCCATTTAATCTGTTGTGACTGGATGTCCAGACTGACTCTGCTCTGCCCTCTGGGTTCATGGCATTACTTTGTCCTGTACCCCCTTCCTTTCACCCTTACTATCTTCCAAATGTCATCATTCAGGCGCCAATAAGACACTGACCACAATTTGATTTCGGAAACAGGAAAGAAGAAAGATGAAAACGAAAAGTTAAGGAGAAAATAAGGTTTCTTTTAGAAGCAGTTATTACTAATATGCCGAAATATGAAGCCTAAAAGTAAGAAAATTCTAAAATCCATAGAAATTATTCAAAGTTGGCTACATTAGGCTGCTGTTAACAAATTTACTTGGAAATCTCCATGGATTACTATGAGAAAGATTTATTTCTTCATCTTGATATATATCCAGTGGGTGCTGGAAGGTGAGTGAGAATTTGTGCTACGTAGGATACAAGTCTTAACTTCTGGAGTGTCCTGAGAAGGAGCAAGTCCCCTTGGTTTCCTGGCAGGTGAGAGAGACTGGACTACCACAAGCGTGTTTTCAGAGCCTTAGCCTGAAACAGACACATATCACTTCCTCACACAGCCCATTAGCTAGAGGTGGGTGAAGCATCCCTCGCTTCTGCAGAGGGGCTGAAAAGCCCACCTTTTCTACATGTTCCCCAAGGAGAGAAGAACTGGAGGCCAGGAATGCTGGAATCACTGGGGCACAGTTTCAGCCATCGTGGCTCTAAAATTCTTGCAACTGTTGTATTACCTAAAGGTTTCATGCACGGGCCATCGTGACAATGCTCCTTATTTTTAGTTGACAATAAGCAAAGTTTGTGGTAAGTTTGATAAGAAGGAAATGATAGTGCATGTGCTCAAAGCTGAGCTAACCTAAGCTGCCAGAGAGTAGTCGTGTAGCTGCAATCTTATTGCATCATTCTTTGTTGTTGGCTGTTTTACTTTTGTGGCTTGAGAACGATTGTTTTAACGTCGTTTTTAATGTGTACCTTGTATTTAATGAACCAGAATTTCAAATGGAGCATTTACCTCTCGCATTTATAGGTAATCGCATATATATATGTAATATATTCTAAAGCATAAAATAGCAAGGATGTCCTGTTAAAAGAAACTTTTAGTGGTTTGACACAACAGCTGGCTTGTTAATAGTAGCAAAATCATACACATCAGTTTTATCAATATTGTGATTTAATTCTAGAGTGGCTGCTGTACTTCCAGACATATTTCAACTTGTAATCAGACCCATATTAATTACGACCCTAGTTTACCTAGACCTGGCATTAAGATACTTAAAATTCTCGGTGTATAAATCGAACACATTAGCAAGAGTATGCTTAAAATAATGAGAAAAATAAGCTGTTAAACTACCCTCTATTATTGCTTGCTGTCTTTCCTATATGTTAATAGGGTTTGAGTTATTTATTTATATTTAACTCATGGCCATGGCTTTCATACATTTTAAAAGCCTATGGTAGTATTAGGGCAGCTCTAATTCTGTCCATCCAGTTTGCCCAGAGCAATCTGAGTGGTGGGTGAGGACTGGCCTCCCTAGAGCCTTATCCCATCTCCAGACATCAATCTACATCAGATGAGCAGCAGGAAATACAAATAAACGAATATTTCTCCCTGCATTTCAAAAATGGTATTTATCAAGCAATGTTGCCTCTATGGCGCTCACCATGGCCAGAGCTCATCCTCAGCCCAGAGGCCTCTAGTTTGTAAGACATCTTCTGAAGGTCTCATTTCCCACAGCCTTTCCTAAGCAGACTTGGGTCTCCACGAGGATGACGTTTTGGACCTGGTCCTCTCTTCTTCAGCCGTGAGGGAGCACGGACTCAAGGTAACCAGCCCTGATCGTGAAATTTAAGATACTTCTTAATCCTGAAAGCTCAAAAACGCTAGCATTGGTTTTTTAAAAATCAGTCTCACACAGGAGGGTAAAACTTTTACTGTCATTTTAGTGACAACTGAAGTGACCCTTTTGATATCACCTGTTTTTGTTGTAGGAAATAGTTGCCAAATCAGCATTATAAATTCCCGAAAAAAAGATATTTAATTAGACCATACTTCAATTTAACAGAATACATGTGTTAGAACTAAACCCACTAATGGCAACTCATAAATTTGCAGGAGATTAGAACCTAAAATATTTTTTTATCAGATCTGAAAGACCAAAGAGTGAAAATTTAAAAAACTCTCTATTCACTGATTTTTTCTAGATATATTCTCTGGTGGGGAAGAGTAAAATATTTCTACTGCTTAAAAAAAGAGACGAGAGAGATGAAAATATACTTTCAAAGCAGAAATCTTTTCACAAAATTATTTCACTTGAATAGATACCCATTTTACAAATTAAAAAAAAATACTGAAGGAGACAATTATATGACTTGCTTAAGTTTCTAAAAGGGATTTTATAAATGGGAGCAAGAAGAAGAATGTTTTTCTTCTAAGTTTAATTCAAATATCTGATTTGAGAATTTTTGGTACTTCTAAAGATTTGTAAAGACTGAAATGTTTACACACACATTGTAAGAGTGTTTTTAACTGAAGTTCAAATAACATTTTTAATTTTTTCAAAAAGTTTCTGTGCACATTTCAAGTCTCCAGCATCATATCTAGATTTCTTTTCTCTCTCTCTCTGTTTTTTATTCTTTTTCCTTGAGAGTCTCACAGAGGGGAGAAAAAAGGAAAATAAGATTTTTATCCAACAGTTCTGACCTAGAAAGAGAAAAAAAGACCGTTAACATAGAGAAAAACTGAGATAGATCTTTAAAGAGGAGGGTGGGAGATGTTACTACATTATTTTACTTTATGTGGATGGAAAGAAAAAGTTACCAAGTTTTTTGTTGCTTGAATAAGGACAGGAATTTTCTTACGAGGCTTCAAAAGGCTTTATAGTTGCAAAGTAACGTGAAAAACAATCACTTCTGCCACTGGACAATTGTTATAAGGCTCAGCTCCATCCATAAAAAGATGTTTCTGTTCCATTTCCAGTCACATCAAATTCTCATTACAAGCAGCTAAATCCCATCTCGCCATGAGCCAGACTGCATCAAAAGTAGCGACTTTCTGCATTAAGTTTTGTAACACACACTTACAGCCCATATATCCCAGGTCACAAAGCAGATTCTAGGACTCATCCCTCTCAGTGAATGACAGACTTGGATGCTAAACTTCAATGACACCGGCAGCGAGAATTCCTGGGCACCAAGGTGCCCTCAAAAATAAGACAGTCTGTAGCTTTTTGTAAAACTACACAGTCCACTTCCCAGGTGTTTGCAGAAAATCCATTTGTGTGTTAAAGAAAAGAAAATTGAAAGAGTGTTGAGAGTTTAATTCAGAATTCATGGGAAGGAAAGTTAGAAAGGCAATGTCTCCGCCCCCTGCCCCGCCCCCCTATTCCACCAAACCAAAAAAAAAAAAAGTCCTAGGGTAGAATCTCAAAAGCCTACTTAATAATTCCAATGTCATTCTCTCTTCTCATTTTATTTGTAAATATTAGACATTGCTAGATTTCTTTCTAAGGTCTGGTGAGAAAATGAGATTAAATGCCAGGGAGGTTCGAGCTCCCGGACTCACCATGGAAATCGGAACAGAAACATGCCGGTTGCCGATTGTAGTAATGAATGCGAGCGCTCAGAGCAGGGGCATTAAGTCAAAGCACAGCTCACCTCACCAGCAAAGAGGGCACTGGCCTTGACCTTAGACAGCTGTGCCCTTTAAAGAGAGCTCTTTTTCTTTTTCTCTTTTAGGAGTGAAGAGCCACTCAAGTAGGCAGAAAGATGAATATCACTCTCAAAACAGAAAATAGGTCAAATGATATGACAGAATGAAAGCTAGATACTGTCAAATTTTTTTTGAAACTCAATAAAGTTGAAAGTGGAAGGTAAAATTTAGGGATACGAGAATGGTGTGTTTTCTTACTGGCAACATGTCCGTCTCCTACTCAAGTCTGTCCTTTGCTGTGCCTGAAATGTTGGCCTCAGTGTAAGACTTAACCAAATCCAAGAAATTAACGAAAGACTGCTCCTGGAGAGATACCGCATTTCTCCATGTATAAGACGCACCTTTTTCTGAAAACTTTGTGGTCTAAAAACTGGGTGCGTCTTATACAGTGGTTGTGGGGTGTTTTATTTGCATTTCCTGCTTTTTCGCACTTGTTTTTGTGCTCATTGTTGAAGACAGTCATTCGTCTCAGACACAGATGAGGACAAGCTAATGGATGGGAGTTTTGACAGTGATGAGGAGCTGTATGAATTTTATGATGAATAAAACGGTGTGAGTAACTACCCTGAGGTAAAAAAAATTGTGAAAATGGAATTTATTTAACCCTTTTAAGAAATTAGGAGGTGTGCAGAAAATTATAAAGAAAAATGCAAAAAAATATGTATGCAACTACTTAAGCAATTTGGCGAAGAGCCTTACAGAATCTCTCTGTCCATATATAATTTGATTTTATATACATCCATATATATTATGTGTAATAAAATTTGTCTTTCTTATTCAACGATATCGTCACCTGCATGTTAATCATCTATATCGGGGCTGGGAAACTTTTTCTGTCAAGGGCCAGATAGTAAAAGTTTTGAATTTTCTGAGTCACATGGTGTTTGGTGCAGCTGCTCAGCTCTGTCTGGGCACTGTAACAAGCAAGCATCCTCGGACAAGATGTCAGTGAGTGGGCAGGGGTGATCTTCCCATAGGCTGTAGTACCCAATGCTGATCCATACCATAATGTTTAATGACTTTATACTGCTTACGACTCTACTATGAATTATTTAACCGACATTGCTTAAAAAAATGTATCCCAAAGAGGTTTTCAAATGTTTGAAACTGTATGCACAAATGTATTTAATACAGAGTTCTCTGTCATTCTAGAAAAACAAAAACAATGTAAATGCTCACCAGTAGAGATTAATTACATAATTTTTGATACACATCATACTTCATTTCAAAATTCCCAAATGGTAAAGTTGAGAGCACCAAGGACATTTTTATTTCTTTTCTGAATCATCTGGCCCCTAACTCAGGTCAGTTTCTTCAGTTTCTGAGATCTGAGACGTTTCTTTTCAATATTAGTTATTATGTGATTAGTCATGTTATTTTGACTTGACCGTGACAGGAAGGTAAATATGTATAAAATTAAAATACAATATATAATACTATTTAACTTACAGAGCTTACTCAAATTTCTCCGATTGTCTCACAGTTGTTCTTTTTCGTCTAGGACCCAATCCAAAATCACACTTTGCATTTAGTTGTCATGTTTTCTTAGTCTCCTTTAATACAAGCAGGTTCTCAGTCTTTGTTTCTCATGACCTTGACCATTTTCAAGAGTATTAGGCACTGTGATACCCCAGTGTACCAATGAACCCACCTAGTGCCCAAATCTTGCTTTCTAAGTACCATGCTCCAATGAAAGGAAACTACGAGCTCTTGGGGAAATAGCTTGGGCAGGAAGAATACAAGATGAGCCTGCAATGTCTTGTGATGCCAGAAAATATGGAAGTGCTTAAAAAGAGGGTGGGGAACATTCTGAAAAGATACAGAAGCCAACCTGAAGGTGAGTCACAAAGGCCAAATCTGAGAAAACTGAACAACAAAGTAAACAATGATTGTAATGGATTATAACCCGGGAAATGAAATAAGAATTCATTTACCCATATAATATAAACAATGAATGAACAAATAAGTGGACGAATAAATAAAGAAAGAATAGCAAACTTTTCCTTACTATAAATTTCCAATTAAAATCTTAGATTAAAGAATGATTTAAATAAAAAAAGTATATCACCATTGTGCAAACACCACAGTATTAATAATATTCAGCAAGGGTCATCAACAGATGCTAAAATAAGTGGTAAAAGTGAGATAAATGACAAGATACTTAAATACTCTCAAATTATTTCCCATAAGATCCTTATTATATACAAAGAAATGCAGCAACTTTTCAATGGAAAAACCCAGAACTCATCACCTTCACCAAGTGATCAAAGTTACCATTTTCAGTAACAAAACAAATTGACGTCAAATGCCTTCTAATATGATGTATTGAGAAGGTCAGAAACCTCACTTTCTGGTCTATTTGCCAACCTTCAAAACCTAAATTTAAACATAAAAAGATATCAAAGAAAATATTGATCATCAGAGCCCCGCCGATCTAATATTAGACACACTAGATGCACTTTCAGTTTGGCCCTGATTCAGTTCACAGATCCATTTACAGACTTTTAAGAAGAAAAATTACAGAATGAGAACCAAGCCTCAAGAAAATTAAGCTGGCAGCAAGGGCAAGATACAAAATGAAAGGGGGTAAAAATGAAACTACCATAGATATCCATGCCTGTTGGGGATTCGTTATACATTAGCTCATGCACATTGTCATAATCTCAACTAGGGGGTTGGCTATAGAAATGAAGAAGAGGAGAGTAGGATGAAAAATAATATGAAGAAGAATCAAAATGATCTTCCACTCATTGAAGGCAAAGGGGTGAAAAAATGGTCCCTGCTTATTGGACGGAGCAGGCAGCAGGGAAAGGCAGTCAGCAGTCTGGGCAAGAGATAGAACCCATAGGAATGGTGGCATGTCCCATTAAGAAGCTAATTTTGAGGAGAACATATAACTTGTACAGTGTGACTAGGCCAGTAAGGGGCAGAACAAGTACTTAAACCTAAATCTAACCTCAGAAGTTTCTACAGCCAGTATGAAGTTCTATGACCATTGAGACGCTCGCTCCGAGGGATTAGAAAGAACCGTAAACTTCTACAACTGTCAGTTTCGAGGTACGCAAACAATCAGACATACGTGCCAAATTATAAGCAACTCCTAGAGTGTAAAAGGATAAGCAAAGTTCGGTTTTTATCTGTATTTTGCTTCGGGCTTTGTGCAGAAGCGAGGAGCATGTTCCCATCCTTCCGGGGCTTTCCACCCACCTGACTGACACAGAGCCTGGGCAACCTCCGACCTCACTCCCTCTAATGCCATCCCTCTACAGATCAGGTCTCTGAGCGTGCACATTCAAATATTTCTATGTAACTCAGGTGGAAAGGAAGCTGATCTAAGCAATTTAATTCACAATAGGTCTCTTGGCCTATTTTAAGAGCAGACAGGAGTTAAGAGTCTCAGGTTTCAATTTCCTATATAAATTGGCAAAAGTGTTGGCGAATAACTATGTGGAAATAGAGTGACATCCTCTGAATACATCTGAATCCACATCCAGCAACATACCCAAGGCCGGCGCAGACGGTGGGCAGGAGACCCATTGCTCAACCCTCGGGGTTTAGGCATCACTCAGCCTTGACAGTAAATGAGGGCTGAAGATGCTGATCACTAACTCTAACTAGTCATCTTCTAGCAGCTCATTCCTGGTGGTTAGGGAAGCTGCTCAGACCACTGGCCCCCTCCAGCCTCTCTCTTAAGGGAGACCCCAGTGAGGCTGGGAGCCACAGAGCCCTCAACCCCTACCTTTTGCAGAAAGCATAGAATGAATGAGCAAAATCCCTTCATTTTAGCAATCCATTAATGGGTTGAATAAATATATGCTGAAATAAGTAAGTTTTATTCCCAACTAAACATTTCTTTGTTGTTTCCAATCCCTGCAATAACTGTGAAATAAATATGTTCACATTGGGAAAAATACACATAAAAGGCACATCCTTTACACAAGCCCAGCGCTTATTTTAAATTACCACAGCCAAAGTAATCACATTTAAATCTGTCTGTAAGCACAGTTCATTACATATGATAAGGAAGCTTTTTCATTTTGGCCGTTTATTGGTTTATGCTCCTGAAGAGGAATAAAACAACATTTCTAATTCGGGTACTCAACCTCCTCGCAATTAAAACACAAAATTTACTTAAGACACTGCTTCCCTGAAACAACCGTGTTTTCAAAATAGACACTCCACAAAATTTGTTAGTAACAGTTGAATGCTTAGGAAGAGACAAAGCTTCAATTAAAAGATTACCGTTCGGGAACCAAGACGGAAGGACCTGTAAGCTCAGGGTTGACGCTCTCTGCTCCGCATTTGTGACCTCTGATTTTAGTTCGGTTTCGGTGACCCCTTTCCCTTTTCTCTCATCTATTTGCGGTTGGATAGAATAATGAATCAAACGAAGAAAGAGCAGCCTGATCTTACCAAGGAAGTTGTTTTTCTCAAGTCCTTTCTTTCATTTTCAGGTTGGTTCCCAGCCCCGCCTTATGCAGTGTGATCTGCACCTTCTCACTTCTGGTGACTCACCAAGGTCCCAGGTCCGAGGTCCGAAGTCCAGCGCAGCACTAAGTGGAATGCTTGACCCGCCCAGAAATCGTCTTGCTTATGGGAACTCTCCCCTTTGTCTCTCATAAAGAGATGGAATTGAGAAATGTTGGAGCATCAACTAGATGAAGAAATAAAGCAAGGACTTCACTCTTGGACTTCATTGCTATCATCATGGCTTCCTTTCTCTCTCCTTACTGTCAGGCAATATTCTGAGTGTCCCAAAGAAGTCAACGAAAACTAGACACTTACGGTATTTTTCCAAAAATAGTCAAAAGTGGCATGTCTCAAAAAAAAAAATGGTCACCTTCCCATCATTGATATATCAAGAGCAGAAGGAATGCATTCATAATCTTGTTAGATAATCACAAATATAAGTAATAGCTACTAAAGATGATACTATTTGATGGGACATACTTCAAGATACAATTCAGAACTACTGGGATTGAGGCAGAATTGCTTCCCAGTTGGAAAAAAAATGTCAAATAGAAATTTTGAGCTTCTCAGTAGGTGAAAATCCAGTAACTCTAAGACACAATTTATAGGCATATAAAACAATGTACTGTGGTAAGCGTGAAAGGGTTATTAATACTTATAGGTCAGTAGTCTTGACGTTTGTAAATGTCACTGTTTTGCTAAAACTAGAACTTATAAATAAAATGTTGTAATATTTACCTTCAAACCTATAAATAAAATGTTGTGATGAATGAGATAGCAAATTAATTATTTTATTATAGCACCTACATATTTAGACTGTATATGGGTATGAATAAGAAAGAATTTCTTTTTCATCACAAAGGACTGCACACACATACACACACACTCTCACACACAAATTCTGTCCCCATGTCATATAAATTCTGAATGGCAACCAGGTGGCAAGAAGGAAAGAGGAAACTACAGAGTCTTCTTTTACTTATTTCAATGTTGACCTTACATTTGGAAAAGGTGAAGGATAATTCTGGCCAGTGTTTCTTCCATTCTATAGCCTTCTGGAACAGAGAATATCAATTTAGAGCGATACCCTAACCATTTATTCCCCCCAGCAGGGATGCTTGCCTGATGAAAATGCAATTGGAGAAAAGTCTTTCTTATGTGGCACTGTAAACCATCTGCCATATTTGGGTTTTACAATATGTAGCAAACTCGAAAAGAAAAAAAGAGAGAAACAGAAGTTTCTGGGACAGCATCACCATTAAAGAGCTACAAAGAGATGACATAGGGAAAAAATTAACAGCCTCTGAATATGCAAAAATCCCTACCACTGCAAAGAAGCATGAATTTTGATTGCCTTTACATATATTCCTCTGTGTGCTTAACTCCATTCCCAATCCATCAAGGAGTGATGTATGTACACTTATTTATCAACAACCCCATAGTGCTGTGTGCCAAATCTGTTCTAAGTGCTTTATAAATATCAAATCAATCAATTTGCATAACAACCAACGTTATAAGGTGAGCGTTGTTTTCACACAGACAGGAGACACTGAGTCAATGGGTCAGGGCTGAAACGTAGGTGGTCTATAACTGATCTATAACTGGATTTCTACTCTGACCATGATGCTGTGCTGGTGGTTACTTCCTTTCTCTGCTAGACAATCACAAAAATTTCCTTAAAATGTAGGAAACTCTTTAAAAAAAATGAGGATAGTATTCTGCAATGAATGGCAATGTCAGCCCTAAGATCCAAATTCACATTCTGGTATTCTGTAGCTTATGGAAAATGTGCTTTCTTTCCTGAAAAGATTTCCTGTAAAACACAGGTCAACATAGAAGAGGAAAAATGCTCTCATTTTACCACTCATGAATACAGTGCTGAAATCCACTAAACATACACGTATGCATTTTATTTATATATATTTAACAAATGCTGCCTTTCATACATAAATTATCTATATACAGAAAGTACAAAGGTCGGAAAATAAAATTGACATTATTTTCCCTCCCTCTCCAAAAGATGATTGATTACTTGGGTTGAGGACCTAGGTATAAGAATCAAGAACACTCTCTCCCCCTCCCCCTCCCAAAGTAGAAAAAGTAGGGAATCAATAAAACTCAGAAAAAGACTAGTTTGTATCTCCCATAGGGAACTCCAATACATGCTAAAGGGGTCACATCGGTTTTTAGTGTCAGTGAAAGAACAGACAGAAATGAAAATCGCTTCATTACGTATTCTGTTTCAAAGAAAATAATGAAGCAATTTTCAATGACATTAATGCATGCCCTTGTGAAACAACCACATCCCAGGGGCCACACTTCTTGCTCCCTCTTTTTTTTTTAAATCCCTGAATACTCATTTGAAAATTAAGTTAGAGCCCTCATTACACTTGTTGTTTTATCCATTGAAAATGTTCAATGCACTGTGAAAATTAAGTCATATTCTACTGCAAAAAGTTTTTTTTTGTTATGAAGTCATAGCAGTAACATTTATTAATGTGTCATAATTTGGAGGAGGGATAACATACAAACTGAAAGTTTGGTAGAAATAATTTTGAGTTAATTTGACAGGGGAGGGAAGACTCAACACCCTACAAATGACCACAAGCTCCATGAAGGCAGGACCTGCATTGATCATGAGCTTGGTAGGATACTAAACCCCCAGAAAATAATCTATGATCGAGTCATTGTAAACCTTACTTCAAAAGAAGAGGAAGAAACATATGAGCAATATTTAAACAGTATGTCACTCCAACATTTTTGCATATAAATAAATGCTTATACAGACCTCAGACGAACCTTTCATTGCAGATTACACCACCTGCCGCCTCCACTGTAGCAAACACACCTAATTGTTCGTAAATTATACTTCTTTCATTTCAGGCTTCATTTCTCTTCTCTATATCTCATTACATACACACACACACACACACACACACACACACACACACACACACACACACACGACATATCCTCTTCCAACCTATTACAATGTTAAGTTCCTTATCAGATCTTCTCTCTTATTCTAAAGTTGCACCTGATAACTGCCCCCTCCCGGTTTCTACCTGGTCCCCGTTAAAATTGATTCCATTCACTAGTCCAGCCCCACCAATCCAAAGATTCCTGAAGTCCTCACTCAGTCCTTTGCCGTTTCCCAGAAATGGAAGAGTGCAAAGTGGGGCAGCAGGTGGAGAGGAAAAGATGAGGGGGTCCGGGCACCCCTCGTTGGAAACCTATTATGCATTCAGAAAGTTTCAAATCCCCCCAGTGCCCATTCATCTGTCTCATTTTCCTTCCTTTTCTCCCTCCCTCTGAGTTTTCATCGTGACCCCCACACCTTGACTTCTCAGCCCACCAAGCTGGTTACCTGGAGTAAGTTTTGATTTGGTTATGTAAAAGAAGATAACTAACCTTTATTCACATATGCTGATTAGCATTTATGTTTAAAGTAGGCCAATAATAAAGATATGTCATCATAAAATGCCTAAGAAACTTTGTCATGAGTTTTATTGAATCACAACACTCCATTCTTATCACAGGTGCTCAGTCTTTTTTAATTCTTACAGAAGGAGCATAATTATTTCCTTGCAATAAAAAAAGTCAAAGAAGCATTGTTTCACACACTTCTAGAGAAGGAAAACATAGTCTGTAGAAAAGTAAGTTTTATGTAACAGCCCTGGAATGAAATAAAAGGATACTTTGATGGTTTTGACAAAGGGTATGACAAAGAGGTAATTCAAATCAGATCATTTCAAAAGTAAAGAAAACACCAGGTAGCTAAAGAAAAAATAGATCGATATTTTAGCCAAGTGATATTTGTAAAGGCTGTGTTGATACATAGTACTTGATATATAGAAAGCATGTAGTAAATATTAACTAATTAAGTAAATGAGTGAATAAAGTGCTTTCCTGGTTTCTACCAGGCTGTTATAATAAATTTGAAAATATATAGCCATTTCCTACATTTTTCAGTTGTGTATCACTGCTTCAGTCAGTCAGCAGTAAAGATTTCGTTTTCTTGGATTATCAGTAGTCATCCCATTAATTTTACCTTCTCTTCCCAAAGCCCTTTCAGGCTTTGAAGATTGCCTGTCATACTGCCCTGTTGTTGAATTCAACTAGATCTAAAAAGCTCCATGTCACTGGCATATAAAATTCTGTACAACAGCTGGAGTAGTAAAGAGAGTATGCTGCCTCGTCTCCAGAGTAGTTCTGGGCATTGGCATACAGGAAGGTCTGAGAGCAAGATGTAGCAACAGATAAGCACTGAGTATTTCCACTGCTAAGGTCTCTCCAGAAATAAGTGGGAAGTTACACTGATGTTGGCATAGAAATGGGGTAGTCAAGGAGTTGGTGGGAAGTTGGAAAGACATCAAGATACAACATTGTCTCTCACAATTACAACACTGTATTTCAGCAAAAGCACAGGCCACTGATAAATCTCCATGTGATTATTATTTACATAAAAAGACTGTCTCTGCTCCTGTGTTCATAGGATTAGAATGGATTCAGAGAAAGAAAAAAGCATTTAGTGATTTGAGATTTTTAAAAAAAATTAAGTGAGAGGCTGGGAGGCAGAGACAGACTCCCACATGTGCCCCGACCAGGATCCCCCCAGCAAGCCCCCTACTAGGCAATGCTCTGCCATCAGGGGCCACTGCTCTGTTGCTTGGCAACTGAGCTATTTGTATTGCCTGAGGCAGGCCATGGAGCCATCCTCAGCACTTGGGGGCCAACTTGCTCAACCAATCAAGCCATGATTGTGAAAGGAAAGAAAGAGAGAGAGAGAGAGAGAGAGAGCGCAAGGGAGGGGGAAGAGTGGAGAAGCAGATGGTCGCTTGTCCTATGTGCCTTGACCAGAAATCGAACCTGGGACTTCTACACACCAGGCTGATGCTCTACCACTGAGCCAACAGCCAGGGATGAGATTATTTTTTTACATGTGAAATCTTTTATCTGCGTGAGAGGGTTCCAACTCTTCCTCTTATTAACCCTCTGACCTAAGACTAGATTCTTAAACTCCCTGTATCTGTACCGATCTTTTCTCCATTGTAAAAGTTAGAAAATGAAGCTTACCTCCCATGCTTGTGAGTACCATGGTTGACACTTAGTAAATACTCAATGAATGGCTGGCAAGCATTAAACAGAAACTCATAAATGCATATATATATATATATATATATATATATATATATATATATATGCATGCATATATAGACATTTATATATTATATAATTATATATTATATGTTATATAATACATTACATACTATATACTGCTCACAAAAATTAGGGGATGCTTTATCGCTTCATATTCATTTTGAAATATCCCCTAATTTTTGTGAGTAGTACTACCTAATATGGTATATACTATATTATTATATTATATTGTGTAATTTAAATTATATATTTATCACATATTATATAATGGTATAGTATATATTATGCATTTGTATCATAGTATATATTTATATATGTAATATATAGATATGCTTATATGTACAGTTGAATCTTGAATAATGTCAGGGTTAGGGCACTGACACCCAACTGAAAATCCATGTATAGTTTTTGACTCCTCCAAAACGTAATTTATTATCCTACTGTTGACCGGAAGCCTTTCTGATAACATAGTTGATAAACACAAATTTTGCATGCCATATACATTATTTGCTATATTCTTATAATAAAGATAGAGAAAGAAAATATCATTAAAAAAATTATAAGAGAAAATACAATTACAGTATTTATTGAAAAAAAATTCACATTTCAGCGGACCTGCGCAGTTCAAACCTGTGTCATTCAAGGGTCAGCTATATTTTAAAGAATTATAGCGGCAGGGAGGGCTGGTTGGTTTGCGTGGGTCACACAGGTGTGGCCCTCCTTCCCCCAAAGCTGCCTCCACCTACTGCTATCCTCCCCCAAAGACTCTGCTCCTGGAGGAGGAAGGGCAATAGAAATGCCAGCCCCGGTACCAAACTCCTTATCACAGAAACGAGGGATAGGAGTCAAGTCACTTGGGGCTCTGCCCCTCTAGCGCCCTCTGCCTCCTCTTGCTGACCGCAGTGGAGGGCTGCGTATGTGCGTGCCGCCTAGTGACTAGAAGTGGGGCGAAGGCTCCGTGGGTTGGCCAGCCAAGCACATATGTGGAAACTGCAAGAACAATGAACTGTTATAAAGGGGAAAAGCGGTAAAAAGCAACCCACACAGAGCCCTCAAAGGGATGGAGATTCAGAAACGGCTTCTCCAGTCTGTCTGGGCCAAGCTTTTCCACATCGCCACCGCCTTTCTTGGCCTTCCGTCCTTTAGCACCCTGTGCAGATTTTCTTTCCCACGTGGACGTGATGAGCAGACCCTCCTGATGTTAGATGCTGCCTCTGCAGTAACTCTGACCCTCACCCTGGCAGGAGAAAGTGCCTTAAAGCACAAGAGATGAGGGCTAATCCCGAGATACCGTGTTCTCGCATCACCTTTCATGGCACTGTCACTGGGGACAGAAAATCACCAGCGTATAGAGTACTTTTTAAAATTGTCAAGATTCAACTTAAATAACCTCTCCTCAAGAAGGGCTTCCCTACTTCTTGGAATCAGAATGTAGTGAACTTTTTCCTATCCTCGCAATAATGAGCACTCGCTACCGCACGCTGTGGAAGGTTCTGTTAAGTTGTACAGAGGCCTCCCGCCTTCAGCTGCACAGTTCCCTGGACATAAGAAAAGTGTCACTCCCTGTGACCCACGATGGCATGGTCTCCAGACAGGCAGGAGTCACTAGACGTTACATAGCCAGATGAATGAATGAATAAATGAATGAATGACTAAGTGGAAAGGTAATGTTAGTGGAAAGCAGAACACAGTTTTCCTAAGTGACATCTGGCTAGCCCTGAGAGCCTCAAGCCATCCAACAATAGCCTTGTTAATCCTTAATTCGGCTGAAAAAACTTTCAACTCTGATAAGGGTCAAAAAGAAGAGAAATTGCCTGTAAAATACGGTTTCCCTTAGGAAGCGGTAGCTTTGTTATGTTGCCTCTCAGTTTAGCCCCAAATCCCATCTGACCCACCGAGTAGCAGAGTCATGGTGAGAAGCCAGAGAAGTGGAAGGATATGGAAAGAAAAGGACAACAATGAGCATTGCCATTGAATGGAAATGATAGGTGGAATCACTTAAGGAGAAAATTAAAATGAGAATAATAGCAACTTTAAAAAAAACAAAAACTGCATAGGATTTTGACCTATTCTCATGTCACAGATGAAACTACTAGGACCTTGAGTGAGCTGGGAGGCAAACACAATTAATAAACTGAATCAAGGTTTTCTACCAACCATCTACCTTCTCCACCGGACCGCAATGCCTTTTGAACTCAGTTCTATTGCTGCTCTGTTATGAATTTAAAAGCCCTATAGTAAATGGTAATAACAGAAACATATAATAACATAAACACCTCTGGGTCTCTGTTTCCTCATCAAAAAGGTGGAGTGATCACAATAGCTAACTCACAGAGCTTCTGTCAGTGTTACATATAACGAGTATAAAGTGCTTAGGACAGAGACGGCATATAGAAAACACTCAATAAATATTAGTATTCTTAGCCATTATCATCGGCTTCAAACTCACACCGATTTCAAGACAGATCTTGCGGGGAAAGCTCGCATGAAAACAGAACTAATACAATCCAGATATCTTGGCTGCTATGTCCCCAAAAATGAAGCCAATGATAACTATGCTCTACCATTACACCCCTGACCCTGTGGTAGCTGTTATGAATATCATCTACCTAGCTGCTCCAATAATTCAAGGTGCTGTATGCAAAATGACATAATGTGTGCGCCCACGTTACATTTAAGAAACTGAATCTCTCTGCCTGTGCCCTCTCATGGCTGTTGCAAATGCATTGAGTTATAGAATAAGAGATCAACTACTTTTTAACTAGCCTGGACATCATTTATGACTTAAAATGATGGAGCTAGTGGTCCACATGTAACCGCTCAGTTCCATTCAATACCTAGCCCAGGAAAATTTGTTTATTTAACAGATGCCTACTGAGCTCCTAAGACATATGAGGCATTTGCTAGGCGCTAGGATAGAGCAGTGAACAAAGCAAGCTAAAATCCCTGACATATTAGGATGACATTCTAGTAGAAGAATGATCTAGAATAGGAAAGGGCAGAAATAAAAGTGGTTAGCCTTTGGAAATGCCTTCTACTAAACTCAAAGATAAGCTGCCCTTACATTTGGAATAAAGAGTTTCTTTTTTTTTAAATAAATATTTTTTTTCACCTTGACATTGTGCAAGGTATCCGGTAAGATCTTAGGATTGGCTTCTACATTAAGACCAATTATTTCACCCGATATGCCTTGAACTTTCTTCTTTGTACAAGGAATCCAGATGAGAATAATACATCCAAAGAAATAACAAGAGAAAAGTCTGTTAGCAATGAGGATAATAATCACAGATAACTTAAAGCCGAAATACCAAAGCTTTAAAAGAAAGGCATACCTTATGCCACCCAGGGAAAGAAAACGTCACAGAAGTCACTTTGAGGGCCGTTCACCTGATCTCTAACATGCCCACCTGTCTCTCTCTGACTCTGGTGTCTCCACTTAAATCTTTTAAACCGAAAGCAGCACTTGTACCTCAGGATCACACCCAAGGGTTGGCACTGCAGGGCACCACTTCCTCCCTCCACACCTGCTGCGACAGAAATAGCAAATCTAAATGCAGACTGTCTACCTACAGGTATAAGGAACAACTCAAACCTAACATGCTTTATTTGAGAGCTGCCTGTGTAGGATTTAATAGGACTTTGCATATTTTATTATTGGTAAATCATGTGCCACCTTTACGCCTGTAAGATTTATAAGAAATGTATGCATTTGTATCTATTTATGCATTCATGTGCATACACAATATGCACTATATATACACCCATGTGTGCGTGTGGGAGGGTGAGCAGCCACAGTCTTGTTTGGAATGGAAAGAAGGATGCCACTACAGGAGAAGGGAGGAGAAAGACACGGGAAACTGCAACGGGGCATCCGAAGTGGTATGGCATGGGTTTGCCATCCCTCGGGGATAAAGGGCACAGAATGGCATGCCTAACCCAGCCTTAGACAAAGGAATGGTTGGGGAAGACATCACCCCAAAAGTACCACCTGAGCTAGTTTTGATGAATAGACAGAAGCAAGCCTAGGGAACATCTGGGAGCAAAAATGGGCCAAGATGGATGAGATAGGAGAATGTGTGGTCCTGTGAAAAACGGAGTTGTTCAGAATACCTCTAGGGCAACGTGTACATCAGGCACAATAAGCAATGTGTCCCTCTTTATTTCTTGTCATGGGGACCAGAGATCACATTTCACTTATCTAGTATGCAGGCCCCGGGGTACCTGACACAGAGCCTTATCCATCACAGAGATTCAATAAGTGCTCTAAGAATTAAATAGCCTAGATTCAGTAACACTTGGTCAAGGAAGAGTAAAACCCAAATATAAAAAATCACATTTAATTCTTTGGTTTTATGTTTTCTCACATTTTAATTTCTCACTGGGAAGAATACAAAGAACATTGGAAAAACATGTCACATATTTCTTCTCCCTATTTATCATTCGCTAGAAAGTGCTCGTTGATTTTGAAAGTCCAACTAGGAACTTTACAAAAGTGATCATTTTCAGTCCTTGTCCATAAATGAGAAAACCCACTGAATTTAAACAACTACTAATTTAACTACCTCATTATAGGTCACCTGCTAGTACTGCTTTGGGTCATTTTAGTTCAATTATTCAAACAATAGTCAAGAATAGCCAACATTAATAAATTTCCATAGCCTGACCAGGTGGTGGCACAGTGGATAGAGCATTGGGGGACCCAGGTTGAAAACCCCAAGGTGGCCGGCTTGAGCACAGGCTCATCCGGCTTGAGCATGAGACCACCAGCTTGAGTGCAGGGTCGCTGGCTTGAGCATGGGATCATAGACATGATCCCATGGTCGCTGGCTTGAGCCCAAACATCACTGGCTTGAAGCCCAAGGTCACTGGCTTGAAGCTAAAGGTCGCTGGCTTGAGCTCAGGGTCACTGGCTTGATCAAGGGGTCACTCACTCTGCTGGAGCTTCCTGCCCCCAGTCAAGGCACATATGAGAATGCATTCAATGAACAACTGAGGTGTTGCAACGAAGAATTGATGCTTCTCATCTCTCTCCCTTCCAGCCTATCTGTTCCTATTTGTCCCTCTCTCTGTCTGTCTCTGTCACAAAAATAAAATAAAATAAAACAAATGAAATAAAAATAAATTCCATAAAGACCTGTGTTTTTCCTTCAGGTTGGAACACTGGGAATACACAGGCATTTAGAGTAAACATGCTGTACATGTAAATGTGAATAGAGAAACATCAGTACAAAAAGGCTCTCTTGGTATCTGGTGATATGAAAATGAACATTTAGAATGCTTCCTTATTTATAATGAGAAATGACCACCACATGGCCTAGAATCCATAATGCTGGTTTAACTAGTGAATTATTTCCCTACAAAGAGGCTTATTTGCGAAACCAAGTATGTTAGTTATGTATTGCTAGATAACAACATCACCAGAAACTAGGTGACTTTAAAAAACACACATTTATTATCTTAGAGTTTCTGTGGGTCAGGAATCCTGGAACAGCTTTGCTGGGTCTCACAAGACTGCAACCTCAGTGTTGGCCAGAGCCATGGTCTCATCCGAGGCTTGACTGGGGAAGGATCCACCTTCAAGCTCACTCGGGCTGTTGGCAGAATTCAGTTCTTATGAAACTGCATCTCAACTAAAGAGTGAGAGTGTTACTGTCTTTTTGGCAGTTGGCCAGAGGCTGTCCTCAGATACCAGAGGTCACCTGCAGTTCCTTGCCCAGTGGGGTCCTCCAACATGGCTGCTTACTTTCTCAAAGCTAGCAAAGGAGACTCGAGCAAGATGGGTGCCAAAATCTCCTGTAACATACATACAATGTTACATACTCTATGCATGTAATAGTGTATAACCTGTCACTTCGCAATGTTCTGTTGGTTAGAAACTAGACACGGATTCCAAGCAAACTCTAAGGAAAGAGATCTCACTCTCAAGGGTGTGAACACCAGAGGCTGAGAATCCCAACGGCCACCTTCAAAGTCTGTTTGCTATACCGCGTCTGTTTTGTGCATGATACAAGAATAGAATACGAGATGGCATCAGGCCAAGACAGACTGATGACTCCCCCCATCTCCTCTCCAGCACAGACAATCTTGCCAACGGGATGAGAAGTCACAGCCTCTGTGGGTTCTCCTTTCCTTGAGTGATAGTTAAACCATTACTGACAAGGTTTGCCTTTGTCTTCTCTCTGTCACTATGTCCAATGTTCCTTTGATTTTTAGCTGGTGCATTAGTTTGCTATGATTACCTATTAAAATATATAGCTGAAGGCCTTAAAGAACAGAAATGTATTTTTTCACAGTTCTGAAGGCTAGAAGTCCAATATTCAGGTGCTGGCAGGTTCAGTTCCTCCGGCAGTGTTTGTCCTTGGCTTTTGGACAGCCGCCCTCTCCCTGACTCCTCGTGTGGTCTTTCCACTGTGCACACGCTGTCGTAGAAATGTAGGAACGTCAGTCAGCTTACAATTGGATTGCACTTGTCTGTAAACCTCTTTAAAGTGATTTTCCCATCTTGACTGGGATCCATTAAGTGTCATGTGAAACTTTAACTCTCAGAGAGAAATTATGTTCCTGTTAAGTTCTCAGGGAATTTATGACTGTGGACGCCTCTAACTGAAGAGAGTAAACAGGCCTTAGTTTTGTAATCTATCCCTACCGAAAAGATAAACACTCACAAACAATAACAGCAATTTTGCTAAACCCAGTGACACTGTATTGAACATCTGTCTTAATTTACCCCTCACACGTTACTGAGCCCCTGAAACAAAGCATCATGTTCTCTGCATGCATGGAGCCAATAATCACATGGGAAACATTGGGTGGCGGGAGATGGGGGGCAAGTGACAAACAGGCAAGCAGATAAGCATGTCCCTCACTTGTAAAGTGAACAGAAAACAGGATAAACACTAGGAAGGGGCTGGGAATGTATATGCTAATGAAATGTGCTGGTGGGTAGGGGAGGAGAAAGCCACCTTCGGGTGGATGGGGAGGGACAGCCTCTCAGAGGTGGAGACATCCCACACCAGGCCACCAGATGAGAAAGCGCTAACTAGGTAAAGAGGGAAGGGACAGTGGTTCCCAATCATCAGACACCAGCAAATGCAGAGACCCTGCTGGCAAGGCAGACTTGGGTGTGTAGGAGGCCCTAAAGAGAACACAGAAAGCAGTGGGGACAGTGGACGGAGAATCCAGCTCTGGCTTATGCTGTCCTGTAGCTGACACACACACACACACACACACAAGTCAAAATAGCAAAGGGGGTGGGTGTGGATGAAGGCTCGGGTTCCAGTGCCGCCTCTGCCGCTCACTGGCTGGGTTAACTAAGCGGCAACTTTCCAGCTTCGAAAGCAGTGAGGGGCTGTGCCTTGTGCAGGTCGTTGCAAGATTCCATGAGTTAAACAACATTAAGGCACAGGCACATGGTATCTGGCATGGAGTCTGTGTTCAGCAAATATCCTGTTTTCTCTCTTTGTTACTTCTTGGGTAAACCTGCATCTGAAGAACTTCTAATAGTTACAAAGTTTCTTTGATTAAGGATCACTAATGAAGAGGTACTATAGAGCTAAGCTGGGGAAGGCTGAGACTTAAAGGCTTCATAAGATGGCTGTGGCTAAAATCCAGATGTTAATTTTGTCAGGTCACAAAGAATGTGTTTAGGTAGTCTATGTTCGTGCTCAAATATTAAAAGGCAAAAAACATGTATTGAATATTCAATTTTCTCCCTTTAGTTCTCCTCTCTTCCCCCAAATGCCTGAAACATGTTTATAAGATTAGAGAGGACAGAACTATGCCATTTTATGGGATAAAGTTAAGCCCCAGACAGAGATACATTAAATAAATTGGGTCAAAATAATTTTATCTATCTTTCACACAATTTCATCTCCTGGGGCAGGTTAGAAGGTGCTGTTTTATAATTCAGCATATCTAATGCATTCATTGTTTTGTGGGTTTCGTGTTATTATATAGCATCTGACCCGGCTTGAGGACATTTTCCTAAATCACATTATGTATAGAACTCATCCTTAGATCAAGGAGGAATTCAGGATTCTTTTGTTTTACTTCATCTCTATGAGATGTCTGAAACAAAATATGTCTCAAATAAGTGTAGAATATGGGGTTGAAAAGGCAGAAAGTGACATGTTTCATCGTTAGTTTCAGTATATAGAACAGAACCCAAGAAAAGAGCTAAGAAAAATCTATCATGTTCAAAAAATATATACTTTTGTTTACTCTTTGAAAAAAGCATGTGAAATCTGGGAGGACAAAATAACGTATTTTATATTCCCCAAAGAGCTTTAGAGATTTTTTCTCCAAGTTTTGTGCCACAAAAGAATAGAGCCCATGTAGTTCTACCCAGCACTTATCTCTCAGATCCAGCTTCCCAAGTTCTATTGGAAATCAAAAGCAAGCAAACAGACTACCCAACTTCCTGTCACACTAACAGGGTATTGATCAACATGCTATCTTCCAAATACCAAGGTCAGCATGTAACAATTCTCCACCAACTTTGGATTAAAAAAAAAAAAAAAAGAGTAGTTCTGTTCTTTCTGAGGCAGGAAAGTATGAGGCAAGTGGAACGGGGAAATTGAGACAGGTAACTGACTCAAGCTGGCTCCATCCTGCACCCAGACTCACCAGCCTCCTTCTCCCTTGCACAGTATTCCCTTAAGCCCTCAAGTCAATGAGGTTCTAATCAGCATCAAATAACCTTGGGAACAAAGCCTTGGCTCCAGGTCCATAAAAGCAGCATAACTGGACAAAGCAATGACATGGCTGACCTCAGGACAAGATGCAGTGACCAATGACTCCCTACCCCAGAGCCTTCCAATCAGTAGAGACATAACCCTAACCCTATACATTCATTTTGATGAATCATCATATTAAAGAACACAGCTGGAAAGCTAATGAATATGCTATTGAGATTCTCCCCTGAGATCTTCCCTAAAATTCCTGCCTTTAGAAAACAAACAAACAAACAAAAAAATCCCTTAAAACAAAGATCCCAGTGCATACCTGCTCTCTCTAGAGCATGCCTGTGTCTGATTTTGTTATGTGTGTATCTTTCTTTCTTCCAAGCTATAAGGGTCCCCATGAGACTTGAACCAGGGGAGCAGTAGGGCAGCAGCAGCTTATCCTGTGCTAAGCCCCTGAACTTGTCTCCAAGGCTCCTGGTTTGCCTCTGTAACTTGTTTACTGAGTTCACACAGCCCAGCTGGCTTACTTCTGCCTCTGGGACTTTCTTTCCAAAAGGCAAGGCAGCTCTCTGAGCAGCTGGCTGGAATCTTCTCTTTGAGTGTATTCTTGCTTTGCATGCTAAATAAGCTTCATCTTGCCCTGGAGTTCTTAGCTCTGAATTTCTTCTAAGCTAAACTCAAGAACCAAGAGCCAACATTACCAGTAAGATAGATGTCCATAATAATAATTTCCAACAATTCATCTTCTTTCCGATTACCTGATAGAAGAATAGACTATTAGAATCATTCTCAATTGGGCAGTTGTGTCCACATGTTGTTCTTCATATCAGATGACCCCATGTCCTGCAACAAAATGTCTCTTGCACCAGCTAACCCCGGACCACAGGGTTGAAGATGTGCAGTGCCAGTGCCGTGGATGCTACTTGGAAATTACTAGAGATAACGGCTGGCATGAAAGACGCTCACCGTCTTTTGCAATTGTGTTAAAATGAAAGAGTATTACTCACACCGAGGAAAAAGCTTACTTTAGACACATAAAAAGATAGACGACAGCTGGGCATGGCGGGAGCCAGCCACCGCTGGATCACCCAGCAATTTGGCACGCACCTGAGGTACGTGCCGCCAATCTTCCCCAACACGTTAACCTGCTGCTGCAGACGTGTTCCCACCGCAGGGGCCCTGGTGCTCGAGAACACCTTCCCCACGCAGTTCCCGAACCTGCGGAGAACAGAACCATCCAGTGGCTAAGAAAATAAATCTATTCCTGGACAGCTACAGGGGGTGCGCGACAGATGTTAGAAAATAATAAATTTGTCGTCAAAGGCCTGAACGTGGACGTTGAAGGCGTGCCCGAAGTTTATGAAAGCTGTCAGCTCAAACCGCAAAGATACAGGAAAAGAGAAAGAAGCCCAGGAACGTTCACTTGCTTTCCCAGGGGTCTGTTCAGGTGGGTAGGAGGTCACCCCGGTGGCCAGAGGTCTGTGAACTTTAAGGTGAGCTGTGCAAACGGTATTCTGCCCTGTGTGGGGTGAGAAACTGGCCAGGAAAGATACACACCGAAACTTGGGTCACCCAGAACTTGATATGTTCCAGAAGAATTCAATGACTCATAAAGGGGACAGTACTAGTTATTCATAGCAACATAACCAATCCATAAAGAATATGGTCTGCCAAAGAGAAAAGGCATTCTTTTGTCAAAGGCCCTTTTTGGCAGTGAGTATGGTGAGTGTGTGTGTGTGTGTGTGCAGGGAGGAAGAACCTCTTTCTGAAGGGGGCACGGGCCAGCTCACTTGGGGGAGGCCTGGTGCAGCCTCCCTACTTGGCATCCTTTATAATTGTTGATCTGTGCCCGCTAATTAAGAATCACGGAAAGGTCAATGTCCCCCCTAAGTCCCCTATGAAACCGAGATGAATAATGCGGTCTGCGGGATCATGTCACAGTGCTAAGGGCTTGGCAGGCTGTGGGCTGCACCTCCTGCTGTTGCTGTCCGGCTGATGCACGTTCTCCCCCAACCTGAGAGGAATTACCATTTATATTGCATGACACGCATATGGCACCGCGGAGATAGTACTAAGATCGAGTCTCACTTTTACTAGTTTTTTAGTTTCGTGCCCTTAATCTGAACCTATCCTAGCCTCATTTTCTTTATCTGAAAAAAGCGGATATAAGAATAATATTGTACCTTTTACCTCCAAAGATCACATTACATATATGTGCCTCTCCAGCTAACCTCAGCAACTTTTGACTCTCAATGGGGCCCTAATTATTTTTAGGCCAAAAGGACAAGGATTCTGAGATCTTACCTGCCTCAGTAAAATCTCTCTCGATTATTTTGGAGACTCCAGAAAAGGGGCATTACCAGCTCAGTCATTCTCCCTCTCGTCTTCTACTCCCCCGACCATTCCCGCTGCCCACACCCTGCTCAGAGAAGGGGGCTCACCACCACCATCGCTGCAGAAGGAGCACTGCTGCCACCTCTGTCATGTGCCACACTGGCCACCCGTGGGTGCTTACAGAACTGCCGGTCCTATACCTGCTGAAGCAGCGCTGGCTTCCCTGCAGTGCCAGGAAACACCGTCCACTTCCCAGTGCTGTGATGCACATTGCACCGGGGCCATGAACAGCCCATCTGCGAGGAAAACCCCAGCGTTCCCCTGGAATCTCCCAGTCTCCTGAAGGGAGTCTTTGAGCTTCCCCTCTGCTTGCATTGCATATCACCCAGATCCAGGAACTGAACACTGGGAAGATGCCTGCCATGCCTACCAACCATCTCTCTCTCTCTCTCTCTCTCTCGTCCCCTCCTTCACCTCATACAACACCTCTGCACAGGCGTCCCAGACACCGAGCCCCAAGCGAACACCGGAATGCAAACATGTGCTGATGATGACTGTAAGGTGGGGAGATGAACAGACAGCACGTGACTCTGGGCTCAGTCTACTGAAATACCTGTTTGTGCGCAGATGCATTCATTTATCCAGTAAATATTACACTGAGCAAGTTTATCGAACCAGCTGGATTTGCAGAGAGACGTCAAGATATAACATTATTTGTGTCATAGAGTCGCTTTCAAATCCACTCTTTTAGATAACCCTTTCTTCCCCCGAATACTATCTCAGAAAGCTCCCAGGGCCTTTTCTCGTTATTTTCTAGTATACTGCTCACAGAAATTAGGGGATATTTCAAATTGAATATAAAGTGATAAATAAAACATCTCCTAATTTTTGTGAGCAGAATATTAACAATTGTGTTATTAGATAACAAACAATTCTATTCCCATCAAAATGAACACTTCCAGCTCTTGGTTGGTTTAAAGCTTCTCTCCACCCCGTAATTCCAGCGGTTGCCTCTGCTCTCTTTTCTTCAATCCTCTTCTTCATACCCCAGGATAAGGCCGGGCCACGCTGCTCCGCCCCTTCTGGCCCGAGCCCTACACTTATTTTAGACATACTTCTTCCAGACAATCTGACTTCTCATCTGAGGCACTGAATGCTGCCTCTCACTAACGCATCACATGTTATATCAGATGTTTAGATATTCTAATTCTGGCAGGCAACAAAAGGGAAGCATTAATAGTGTAAAATACTGTCAAGATTGCTTCGTTTTGATCTGACTCTTCGTCATGAGAAGTTTCCCACGCTTTTGTTGTTGTCATCATTTTGTTTTATTTGTATTCTCCTTTAAGTGAGATGCCTATTTAGGTATATTTTTACGATAATTAGTTGAAATGACATTTTAAGTCGGAACATGGGAGATTTGCCACATTCCTGAAGGCACGGCAGCGGGGAGATGAGCACTGAGCCCTCACTCTCCTGCTGGACCCCCTCCCTCTGCCCAATTCTGTCCGACTCTTGCTCTCGGAGGAAGGTTGTCCTTGGGAAGCTCCACCAAAGAGTCTCACTCAGCAGGCACCTTCCTGCTAATGGTTCCCACAGCTATAAACTAATATGTCAGTGGCAGAAGTCCCTGACAGAACAGACTTGCTCTCCAGGTACACCCCTCCCCCAAGGTGTCCACTGTGCAGAAAGGTCAGACGTTTGTCCAAGTGAGTGTTAGCATAGCACCAAGGAATCCTGAGGTGCAAAGTCTATAGCTGAGCTGCACTCAATATAAATGTAAAGTTTATTCATCACAGTTGGATATTTTGAGAGGGCAAAGGGAGATACCTTTATCTGGGCCACCAGGCATGAACAAAATTGCCCTGAACAAACCTAGACATACGTATCGTCATCCACGTCACGCAAAACGATCCACTTGGCAGTGTGTAAGCGATGAGATAGTCATTGAGGGAGCTCTCTGCTCCCTCACGGCGGTCCTGCAGGGCTCACCCGGCATCACGTTACTGGTTATAAATCTACCGTACTTCTTATGAAATGCTGAGTTTGATTCTGGTTGGTTTGTTTTATTTCTTTCAAAAATGGCCACAACAATTATTCCCGTGCTTATTGGCCATGTAATTCTGCCACTTATCCCATCAAAAAGTAAAACTTATTTTCCTATGTTTCCCTCTGATTGAGTTTGGACTGGGTGGTGACTTGCCTTGACCAATAGAAACATGTGGAGGAAGTGACGTTATGTGATGCCGGGGGTCTCCGGGGACTGGGCAGCTGCCTCCTCTGCCCTCTTGGAATTGTGCCCTGAGACCACCATCCCGTGAAGCACCTCAGTATGAGAGCTTCGGCAGCTAAGCTAACGGCCCCTGCCCAGCAGAGAACGGTCCTAGCTGACCCACCCCTGAACGGCCGAGCCCAGGAGAGCGCGGCAGAATAACTTCCAGGTAGCCCGCATCGTGGTGACACACGAAGGATCATGTTTTGTTTTATACAAGGCCATTTGGGGTTGGTCTGTCACACAACAGAGGATAACTGTAACAAATACTTAAATTATTTTCCCCTCCAGAGCTTTTAAACCCTTGTAGTTTCATAATTACAATGGAGCTATTTGGGATTTCTCCAAGACACCCAATTTTAAAGATGGCGCTGGTTTTAAAGCCACCAGGATCAGTAGCAGATAGCTTCTCTGCTACCAGCTAAAGCCACACAGGCCTGCCCTGTCCCTCCTCAGTATAAAGCATGGGGCCCCAAACATTTTACACAGGGGCCAGTTCACCGTTGGAGGGCCGGACTATAAAGAAAACTATGAACAAATCCCTATGAACACTGCACATATCTTATTTTAAAGTAACAAAACAAAACGGGAACGAATACAACATTTAAAATAAAGAACAAGTCAATTTAAATCAACAAACTGACCAGTATTTCAATGGAAACTATGGGTGCGGATGCATCCTGTGCTCCTCTCACTGACCACCAATGAAGAGGTGCCCCTTCGGGAAGTGAGGCAGAGCCGGATAAATGGCCTCAGGGGGCCGCATGCGGCCGCAGGCCGTCTTTTGGGGACCCCTGGTATAAAGTATAAACCAAGGAAGTAAGAATTTAGCTTGCACCAACTCAGGGATGGGTCCCACTCATCCCCGACAGGTGTCGCACCTGCACACATTAGAGGGCACTACTTTCTATTTTCTGTTCTAGCCTCCAAAAATCAGTGGCATCTCAGCCTAAAACAAGCAACACCTTTTCTTGCCTGGGCTCCAGAGCCTCCGTTCTTTCATTAATATCTCCCATATGATAAGCCAGGTCTTGAGCTGGAGGAATTAGATCATATCATTCAATCCTCAACATTAGGTGGCACTGGAGAGAATAAATTCCTTGTTCTAGTTTCCCTACAAAGCAACTGAGAGGCTCGGGAGTCCAATTCAAGGACTACCTTACACCAGAACTTGTGGGACTTTCTGTTTATTTGTATCTGTCTGAATGTCCAAAGTGAGAGGGGGTCTGACTTCTTGAAAGGGTCTTTCTTTGGGCGCTGCAGACGCATGGCTCCCCCTAGGAGAACTCTGCAGATCAACAGGGCCACCATTCAGCACAGTTAGGGCTCAGAAGAGGTTCAGCTCGGTTCTTGAACAGTTCACAACAAATTTTATAAGCTTTTCAGATAATTTCAGCAGAGATAATAATAGAAATAAATGTGCAACTTTAGATGACTGAGACCTAGATCAGAGTCATTCACTTGAGTGACTCTTTGAACCACTCAGAACTCTCCTTTACCAAGACTTTCAAAAACATTCAATACCTGACTGTTTAGTCGCAGTGCTGACCTCTTTTCCCCTAGATTGTCAAATTAAAGAATAACAACAGCCAAAACGGCAATAGCTGCCGGATGTGGATGCCCTGCCTTGAACTATAAATATACAGGTCATATAACAGAGTTGCATCTTACTGGTCACATCACATAATAAGGCTGTTTCTCTGTTTCTGATTGGTTAATTCTTGGCACCATGCCTCCTTGTACCCAAGTATAGGCGCCTGGTTTTTTAGGAAGTCATTTTGGAGCAATGAAAGGATCAGTAATTACTATTATTACTTTGTAAATCAATAAAAATGATACCTATTTTTCGCCAGGTCAGCAACAAGTGCATTTTTTTTGGTGTGCCACAGAATTGTAGTAATTAGCCTTATGTGTGCTATGAGATGAAAAAGGTTGAAAATCGCTGCCCTCAACCATTTCTTCTGAGATAGGATTAAATTCTGAAAGGTAACTGTCAGCAGGTTTCAGAAGCAGATTTGCTGCCATAAAAGTTCCTTTATCTGTAAGCATCTTTCCTTTCAGGAAATTGAATGAATAGTATGATTAGTGGCATTTAAGTATCAGTGGTAACTCGTTAACAATTTGTGTCACTTTGGGAAAATATCTACCCTCTGTCTTGATGGGTATTGTGTCTTTTCCTGGAACACCAAGAGCCATAACAGGCAACAACACTAAATCAAGTGCCACCAGGCTTGAAGCTAACTCACTTTTATAAACAAGAAGCTACAGTTTGATCAACAAATGCCCCTGACTCCACAGTAAATTTGTTCTAGAAATAAGCACTATTCTAAAAAAAAAAAATGTTTTTAAAGACCAAGACAACCTTTCTACATCAAAAAAGCTAAACAATTTAAATATACCAGATTAAAACACAGCTGTTCAAGTACATATTTTCAAATATTTTGGATCTTAAGACTATTTGCCTAAAGAAACTTTTCAGTCTCTTTACACACAACATTCTGTCTGGCCTCGAAAGTGCTAAAATCCCACCAGGAAGTGGCTGGCAATATTTCTGTTTCATTAGCAAAAAGAATTCTGAAATCAGTTTGCTCTGAATTCAGACCAAATTATAAAATGAAAAGTACTGAAAATGACAATTACAACTATGTATGGCATATGTGTGAATCTTAAGTGAAAACCAGAGGCAAACACTTTAAATAAAAAAAGCAATGATTAAAAATGTTTTTAAGTTCTAGGGCTTCTTTTCTTATGCTAAGAGATTATATACCCAAGGTAGAATAATTAAAAAATCTAAAAACAGAAACAAATAAATAAATATAAAACATAAATAAAATAAAGCTATATGTTGGGCAGATAAAATATATTATGCTCACTTTGTTAAAGATGGCGCTGCCCACATGGAAGTTTGTTGATATTAATGTGTGTTCTGGAACAGGCTGTGGGCAGGCCGGGTCGTTATAGCCTAAGGCTTAGTTTTAAGAGTAAGCTCTTCCCCACACCCTTGACTGATTGGATAATGTAGGGTGGTGCACTCTCCTAAGGAATCCCATTATACAGAGACTTCCTTGTTTGTATAATTGGATTAAAGGTTTTGAGTCTATGCTATAAAGTGGGAGAGAGCAGTAGCTTGATCTCTCTCTCTCTCTCTTGGTTCCTGAGTTCCTGAGGTTAGTATTAGAAGAGAGGAGAGCAGATTAAGGCCACGTGGAGAGGAGAAGCAGCCGAGATGGCAGAGTGTGAGGAAGAAGCCAGTTTGTTAAAAGTTTGTGCAGGAGGAGATGGGAAACAGAGGTGAATAAGTCTGGTGAGCTAGAAACCTTTGATGCTAGGAAACTCGGATAAGTCAGTAGCTTTGTGAGCACTGAATGAGAGGGTTTTGGAGCCCAGTGTGTGTTTTTGCTTGCCCGCCGGGTGCAAGCTAGAATTAAAGCTGATGGCTCACCAGTTTTTGGCTCCTGTGTTTCATTACCGACTGTTCGAATCTAATGCGAACCTGCATGGGTCAGGCGGCTGTGATCCTGACCCCAGCTACTGTCTTTACACTATATAACTTTATATAAAGATTATTAATGTTATAGTATGACCAGGTGGTGGTGCAGTGGATAGAGCATCAGACGGGGATGCACAGGACCCAGGTTAAAACCTCGAGGTCGCCAGCTTGAGTGCGGAATCATAGACATGACCCCATGTGTTGGGCAGATAAAATATATTATGCTCACTTTGTTAAAGATGGTGCTGCCCACATGGAAGCCAGTCACCCAGGTGATATTATTTGCCCTTATGCTTGTGATGGCTGTGGGGGAAAAGTTGTAATATAAGCAGGCCGGGTCGTTATGGCCTAAGGCTTGGTTTTAAGAGTAAGCTCTTCTCCACGCCCTTGACTGATTGGATGATGTAGGGTGGTGATGTAGGGAGGAATCCCATTAAGCCTCAGATGGGTGGCTTTGTATCAGAGACTTTCTTGAATGTATAATTGGATTAAAGGTTTGGATTATCTATGCTATAAAGTGGGCAGACCGGTAGCTAGATCTCTCTCTCTCAGTTCCTGGGTTCCTGAGGTTAGTATTAGAGAGGAAAGCAGAGTAGGGCCACGTGAAGGCCAGGAGAAGCAGCCAAGATGGCAGAGTGCTGAGGAAGAAACCAGTTTGTTAAGAGTTTGTGCAGGAGGAGATGGGAAACAGAGGTGAATAAGTCTGGTGAGCTAGAAAGCTTTGATGCTAGGAAACTCGGATAAGTCAGTAGCTTTGTGAGCACTGAATGTGTGGGTTTTGGAGCCCAGTGTGTGTTTTTGCTTGCCCGCCGGGTGCAAGCTAGAATTAAAGCTGATGGCTCACCAGTTCTTGGCTCCGTTGTTTCATTACCGACTGTCCGAATCCAATGTGAACCTGCGTGGGTCAGGCTGCTGTGATGGCGGCCTTGACTACTGGCTTTACACCATGGTTGCTGGCTTGAGTCCAAAGGTCGCTGGCTTGAAGCCCAAGGTTGCTGGCTTGAGAAGGGGACACTCACTCTGCTGTAGCCCTCACTCCCCCATCAAGGCACATATGAGAAAGCATTCAATGAACAACTAAGGAGCCTTAACAAAGAATCGATGCTTCTCATCTCTCTCCCTTCCTATCTGTCTGTCCCTATCTGTCCCTCTCTCTGTCTCTCTCTCTGTCTCTGTCACACACACACACACACACACACACACACACACACACAAAGATTAACATTATATGTTTAATTCTTTTCATTCTTACATATGATGTTATAATGAAAATATAGTATCAGTGGACTTCCTAGGTTATAGTAGTACCCTCTGGTCTCCATGGCCACTCTCCATTTGTCTGATCCACCTTGAAGAACAGACTCCAGGATTAACTGTCTTGAAAGGCCAGTTTGGCCACAGCCCTCTCCAAGAATCAATAAGACGCCTATGACAGCCATGTCCACAGCCAATATCCCTGCTTTTGAGTTCCTCTCTACCTCTCTACATCCCACCTCCCAATGCTGTGAGCACCATCTTAAAAAGCATTTTCTGTTCCTGCCAGGCCTTCCCATAGTCTGTTCCCAACCTCCGTCCTTACCAAAATGCAAGCACGTTCCCATCTCTGGGACAGACAATCACTTACTCAGAAGAGCCTGCCTTTCTTTCTCCCTCTCAAAATCCCATTTATGCTTCAAAGGAAATTCAAATCTTGCCTGATGACATGTTTGTTCTCACTCTACAGCGAGATTTCCTTTCTTTGAATTCACATTTACTTTCTCCTTCATTCCTTTATTGTTTTTCCATGGTTCACCTTTGCAATCACTAGATTCCCCCCATCAAACCTTCTGACAATATTCTGGTGGTGTTTTCTTATGATTAAGATGAAGGATGTGAGACTGACGGTGAGAGGGTCAGAGATCACTGGGGCTGTGTAGTAATTGGTAAGAGGCTAATTTAATTCACCATCCAGGTCCTGTCCGATGCACAACTTTGCTATGTGTATATCACAAAAATGAATCTGAGCATTCAGCTCAATCAGAACAAAGGCCTGTGAGTATATGATTGTGTGTGCATAAGTAAATCTATGCTTTTATCCTAAAAAACAGAACCCAGCCTTCTGTCCTATTTCTCTCTGGATACTTCTTTTCCCCTTTTATGAAATATTACCATGCTTAAATTCACATTGTTAAACATCATATTCATTCCAAGAACCCAAAATGACCACTGTCTCCAAAATGTTTTATTGCTGATAAAAATTGTGATCCAAAATGTTTTCCCCATAAAAAAGCTTAGCTAGTGTGTCACCTTAAATATCCATTTTGCTGGCCCTGGCTGGTTTGCTCAGCAGCAGAGCATCGTCCTGACATGCAGAAGTCCCAGGTTCAATTCCAGGCCAGGGCACACAGGAGAAGAGCATATCTGTTTCTTCCCCCTTCCCCCTCTCCTTCCTCTCTATCTCTCTCTTCCCCTCCCAAAGCCAAGGCTCCATTGGAGCATGATTGGCCCAGGCACTGAGGATGGCTCCATGGTCTCTGCCTCAGGTGCTAGAATGGCTCCAGCCACAACGGAGCAACACCCCAGATGGGCAGAGCATCCTCCCCTGGTGGGTATGCCGGGTGATCCTGGTCGGGTGCATGTAGGAGTCTGATTGCCTCCTGGCTTCTAACTTCAGGAAAATAAAAGAATCCATTTTGCTAATGACTTCTTAAAAATTATCTGCTTAATCTGCTTAGTTGTACTTACTACCCTAATTTCACAGACACTCATTTTCTCTTGAATAGGACACATATTTCTTGAAGAGCCAACGATTTCTTAAGCCCTTTTGATACTGTTTGTTTGTTCACTGCTTCTGCCATTCCCCCAGGCACCAGGTGAAATAAGAAACCGCCATTCATCAATAAGAAAAAATATGATAGCCTTTTAACAGAAAAAATATGATAGCCTTTTAACACAGCACCACCCATAACTTTCTATGATGATGGAAATGCTATGGACTGTGCATTGTCAGATATAGTAGCCACTTGCTATCTCTGGCTACTGAGCATCTGAAATGTGGCTAGTGAATCCCAGGGACTGAATTTTTCATTGTCGTCCAATGAAACAGCCAGTAGCTAGTGACTACCATATTGGACAGAGTAGTTTCGGTATAATCAATCCTGCTAACATTATACATTTACTGAAGTCACAGAGGATAAGTAAATAATACTCCATATAAAATGACACTTATTGTTAACAGTGAATGCTCTTCATACTTGCAGTTGATATCTCTGGGTGAATAACAACATATAATTGGAAAGAATATTTCCCAGGGGTCAGAAGACATGTGTTTGCAGCTATATTCTTAACTAGTTGTGTGGTCTTGGGGAAATTGCTTTAGATCTTGGGACCTTAAAAGTGTAGAATGTGTGATCAGCAACTTTGAAATTACTTCATTCTACAGCAGTCTCATGCTATTCAAATTACCTTGAGGATATTTGGGGGAATCAAATGAGAAAAAATAAGTATGTTCGAACCCTTGGCAAACTGGAGAGTAGCACATCAGTGCAGACACAATGAGAGAAAACTAGGATCCAGTGTCACCAATTCTTAAATTGACTAGGATCTTGCTGCTGAAAGCTGAGTTTGTAAGTGTTCCTGGTTCACAAGTTTTTCATCTGTGCAGGTGTGTGCAAATAAGACCCTGTAACTTTGTAGATCTTGTTTTGTTTTGTTTGCTTCACGGAAAAGCAAGTGATGGTAAACACGTAACACGCACTATGAAATAAGCACTTTCTCCGGCCTGGGTATTTATAGAATAAACATCTTGTATTTTTTTATTTGTGCACAGAAACAGAAACTAGCTTCTCAAATGCTTCAGTTATCCTCTGGGAGGTCCTTCTTGTGGGACTGGTGTCTGCAGCCACAGAACAGCAGCACACACAGGTGTGATGTCAGTAGTTCTGCCCAACTAACCACTTCAGGAGGAGGAAGAGGAGGAGGTGGAGGAGGAGGAGGAGAAAGAGGTGGAGGAGGAAAAGGAGGACAAGGAAGGAGAAAGAGGAGGTGGAGGAGGAAGAGGAGGAGGAGGTGAAGGAAGAGGAAGAGGAGAAGGAGGTGGAGGAGGAGAAGGAGGAGGTAGAGGAGGAGGAGGAAGAGGTGGAGATGGAGGAGGAAGAGAAGGAGGAGATAGAGGAGGAAAAGGAGGAGATAGAGGAGGAAGAGAAGGAGGAGATGAAGGAGGAGGAGGAGATGGAGGAGGAGGAGGAAGAGGAGGAGGAAGAAAAGAAGGAGGAGAAGGAAGAGGAGGAGGGTGTTGCCTCCTGGGTGTGCTTCTCACATGAATGGTCACTGACTTGTAAAACAGGCTCAGTATCCCTGTTGCTTCAGCCTCTAAGCTGAGGGTTCTGCACCCTGGCAGGTGCATAAGATAATCCATTTGTATACAGAAAGAAAAAAACTACGGTACTACTTACACTTAGTGTTATATAAAAACTAAAAGAAATTAAGCATCACAAACATTTAACATACACAGTGTATAGACTGCTATATCCATTCTCCTCTTCTTACCTGGGACCAAAAAACCCCAACATTTAGCTCAATATGTTGCCACTTAAAAAATTGTCCTTTCCTTGCCTGACCTGTGGTGGCGCAGTGGATAAAGCGTCGACCTGGGAACACTGAGGTCGTCAGTTCAAAACCCTGCACTGGTCTGGTCAAGGCACATATGGGAGTTGATGCTTCTAGCTCCTCCCCCCCCCTTTCTCTCTCTCTCTTTCTCTCTCTCTCTCTCTCTCTCTCTCTCTCTCTCTCTCTCTCTCACTTTGTGTCTCCTCTCTAAAATAAATAAATAAAAAGAAATTTAAAAAAAAAATTGTCCTTTCCTGTACTTCCTCGCAGCTGAGGTTTGGGCACTCTGATGCAACCGCAGGGCTGCTTACAGTGTGAACATAACAGCCAGAGATCAAGCAGCTACTTTGAACCACGTGAGGAGGGAAGTTCAGAAAGAAGAGGGCTTTGTACCTGATGCCCACATGGAATTACCAAACGGCGTTCGACTGCCAGCCTCCCGATTTCACATGGAGGAAAAATAAAATTTCTTTTACTTTTAGACACTACTGTTTGTTTTAAATAATTTTTCTATTGTATGCAGCTGATACAAAAAGCTTAATGGATACATATAGATTTGTTAGTAGTGCATTTTTATAAAGTGCAAATTAACATACATATAATATATACATGCTCTTTCTCTGACAGGATGTACAAAAATGGCTTCAGGATTACAGGATAAAGGACCATTACATTCTACTACCAACGCCATGTCTACTCTAAGTGAATAAAGGTTAATGGATTACCATCATACATACACTAATTATACTACAGTAGACTCAATATTTTGAGGAGCTAAAGCCATATATCCTTGGGAAAACTGAAGTTCACAAAACCATACATCTTTGCAAAGACTCCTTAATTTTCCTCAAATGTGATTTCTGTCCAGAGTGTCATGGTCTCTGAATATACCTGTGCATCTCATATTACAAAGGAAAAATGTTTAAATTATGACACAAAAATTTATACAGTAACAAATGAAGAATCCAAAAAAGTAGCACTATTTAGATGCCTGTGATTGGGTAGATTCACTCATCAGACTTAGTCTTGTCCATCAGTCTCACAGTGAATGTTACACAAATACATGCCTATATTTCATTTTTTTAAAATCATATATCATAATTTTTTTTTTTACAGAGACAGAGACAGAGAGAGAGTCAGAGAGAGGGATAGATAGGGACAGACAGACAGGAATGGAGAGAGATGAGAAGCATCAATCATCAGTTTTTCATTGTGACACCTTAGTTGTTAATTGATTGCTTTCTCATATGTGCCTTGACCACAGGCCTTCAGCAGACTGAGCCACCCCTTGCTGGAGCCAGCGACCTTGGGTCCAAGCTGACGAGCTTTTGCTCAAGCCAGATGGGCCCGCGCTCAAGCTGGCGAGCTCGGGGTCTCGAACCTGGGTCTTCCACATCCCAGTCCAATGCTCTATCCACTGCGCCACTGCCTGGTCAGGCATATGTCATAATCTTTAGGGTTGCTTGCAAATGGTTGAGAGCTCTCACGCTGAACCCACAAATATCAAGGGTTTGTGTATTAAATAGCCATTCTCCTACTACATCACACCATGCTGTTGAAAGATTCTTGGTTAATAAACTCTCATGCTTGAATTCAGCAATGATGGTCAAAAGAGTCCCTCAACTGTCCCCAGCATGCTCATGGTGGGAGCCCTCCATTCCTAACTCATAATGATTCATTCTACTCAGTACCCGGAGTACCAGGACTTCCTTTAGAAGTCTCTCTGCCTATAGCCACTGTCTCTGCCGACAGATCGACACTAGAGAGAGATAGTTCTCACTTATTCCCTGGTTGTGGAGACATGAACACAGCTGGCAGACATTCACTCCAATTTGCTCGTGTTCGTTCGTAGTTACCTGCAACCCCTTCCTGCAGGGGCACAGCCTCCCTTTGGAGTGGCTAGGGGAAGGGGAGCATGCCTGCACATGGACCACTGCTCACTGCCTACCATGGACTCTCCCTCCCTTGCAGCAAGTGAGGCTGGCCCAGCATCAGGGAGCCATTCACAGCAGGGAGCCACCTTCCAGTCAGACCTTCCCATAAGGGGGACACTGAACTGCCAGAGGGGGAAACGAGCTTTGGCGACAGAATGAGGGAAGGCTCTGCCACTACTTTCATAAAGCTCAGCCTGCAGAGCAATATGGGAAAAAGCTGCCGTGATTCCAGGCTCTGAGCGCCTATAGCCCAACCACAGTGTCTCTCGGAGTTCAAAGGAAACAGCGCAGATGAAAGGGGGAGGAGGCCTTGAATAAAGCATTTACTAGAAGAGTCAGCTGCAAATGAATCCTATGGAAAAGCCTGGCTGGGAGACACTCAGTTGCCCTCATCTCACCTGGCCAAGGTGGATCAAATTAACGCAACTTCCAGGGAATGCAATAGAACAGCTTGAAAGTGGGCGTTTCTTGTGTCACTTGTCATTCCTCGGATTTCATCTTTTGCTGCAGATGGGCTATCAAAAAGTATAACAATTTATCAATCAAAATATCACATGTAAGTAGCAATATGGCAAAATGTCATTACAATGATGAAACTGTAATTCAAATCATACATTCTGAAAGGAATTAAAATATGTGTCTATATACTTTATGTGCTGTAGTAACGTGTCAATGAGTAGATTAAAAATGAATATAAGTATAAAATTAAAGACTCTGTCTTATAGGTAGATCATAGGAATGGGAAAAATATAGTTATTTAAAAAATAAAGAAAGGATTCTTTCTGAAATATTTGGGTTCACATAAATTAACGTAGAATCATAATTCTAGAATTCGAAACCAAGAAAGAATTGTAGGGCCCATTTAGCTTAACCTCCTTATTTTAAAGATAAGAAACTGGGGCTTTAAAAAAGTTTAAGGATGTTCACAAAATTACATGGAGTCAGGAGAATTTGGTCTTCAGGTTTTGTTCAAGTTTTTAATCTTTTTTTAGTTATTTTCCCATTTCTTCCTGAGTCTCTGAGTTTAACCTTTTTATTTCCTTTTTTTCCAATGACTCATTTAAAACATGACCTTTGAGGGAGCTCTTTGGGAGGATGAAATTGCTCTGTATTCTGATTATAGTGGTATTTACACAAGCCTTTACATGTCTTAAAATTTATAGAACTGTACACCACAAAAAGTAAATTAAAAATACCTACAAGTAACCTTCAATGTTATTGAAGGAGCTGATTATTTTATACCTAACATATCTGAATTTTTCATATGACAATTTCTTAGTTATTTCCAACAGAACCAAGAATAAAATACAGAACATTTTAATCCCTTTGTCCATTATTCATTGATTCTGTCGTATTTGGTGGCCTACAATTTTACTGTACGGAATTCTTCCGTTATCAAACATAAACGTAAAATAAAGAAAAATGAAATGTAAGGCCAGAGAGAGAGAATTGTCGTGTGTGTGAGAAGCTTACCACTGAAGAATTAAGCTGTATGGAAGATCTATTAAAAATTTAGAAAATTATTTCCATTTAAGTTATTCTTAAATGGCTCATGGTGAAATAGAAAAGAATTATAACTACCAACCAGCTATAGAGTTTCTGTGTATTAGACTGTGCATTATATAAGTGTCAATTATATCTGGTCCAGAAAATCATTCTGGAGAAAAAGAAATATATTTTTATGTCAATCATCTGTATTTAATGAAAACATGGGGGACAGATGCAGAAGATCATGGCAGAGTGGAAAGTACGTGCTTGCCAGAATTACTCATTAAGATTCAAATTGAAACTTCACTCTCTGTCTCTTTCTTACTTTGAGATATTTGACAAGTTTTTTTTTTTTTTTTTTTTTTTAACATCTCTGAGTTTCAGTGTTCTCACTGATGAATAGAAAAATCTTCTCTACCTTGCTGGATAACTGTGTGGATTAAATATTACAATGCATGTAAATAATCATAATTAACATTTATTTAGTGTTTGTCGTGTTCAAGACACTATTCTAAGTGCTTAAGTAGTATAATTTACAGTCTGCAGAAAAGTTTAGAGACATGTGCTGCTATCTTCAACTTATAGCTAGGAAAGCTCTAGACACAGAAGGTTAAGTAACTTCCTGAAGGTCACATAGTTCATCAGTGGAAAACTGAGGCTTGGACCCAAACATTCTGGTTCCAGAGCCCATTTGCTTAACAACTTGCTTCTTGCCTACATGGCTTGGCACAGAGCGGGTGCTTAATTAATGGTTGCTGCTGTAACTGCAGCTTTTTATTTTTTATTGCAAACTAACCTCACTGGACTCCCAGAAGCTCCAAATGGGAAAAGGCTACAAATGTTAACAATGTGAATAAAACCATTTTGCTAACAGTGTGATACTTTTCATTACATTTCAAGAGTGAAGGCTTACATTAAAAAAAAAAAGTTCCTAGCCTTTAGCTTCTCCCCTAAATTCTGGACCCAGATGCCCAATGGTTAGAATGATGGGAACGGGAGCAGATAAAGTGATGGGGTGCCACACGGAGAACGACGTGGACGTTTTTGCAGTTCAGTCTGGATAAATGGGTCACCTTACTTAGAGAAGAGAGACCGTGAGCCAGCCTGTGTGAAGAGGGAAGAAGGAACTCATTGGAAAAACTCCCTGGATCTACAGAACAGAAGAGGAAAGAGCACAAAGAATAGAAACATCCATGCAGGGCAGCTGTGACCCAAGAGAAGGAACGCTGGCACAGCAGACTATGACTTCTATGCAAAATGTAGGCTAGCGTGAGATATGGAATATGGGCAATAGCTCAGACCCTTCTTTTTTTATTAAAAATTTCTTTGTTAGCCCTGGCCAGTTGGCTCAGTGGTAGAATGTTGGCCCAGTGTGTGGAAGTCCCAGGTTTGATTCCCAGCCAGGGCACACAGGAGAAGCATCTATCTGCCTCTCCACCCTTCCCCCACTCCTTTCTCTCTGTCTCTCTTCCCCTTCCACAGCCAAGGCTCCATTGGAGCAAACTTGGCCTGGGAGCTGAGGATGGCTCCATGGCCTCTGCCTCAGGAGCTAGAATGGCTCCCACTGCAAGGCAGCAATGCCCCAAATGGGCAGAGCATCGCCCCTTGGTGGGCATGCCGGATGGATCCTGGTAGGGCACATGTGGGAGTCTGTCTGACTGCCTCCCCGCTTCTAACTTTGGAAAAATTAAAAAAAAAAATTCTATGTTAATACCATGCAAATTAGTTTTTGCTGAAAAGGATGCTTTGACCCGTCTACTCCTCTACAGGCTTCTAAAGATGTTCTTCTATCCCAGATTCTCGTGTGCTTCTGACTGCCTGAGGCAGTGGTGAAAACTGCCTCTAGGGAAGAATCCTCTTCATTTCTCCTCCCTGTCTCCTTCTCCCAAGTCTACCACGGCTTCGCGGGGTGTGTTTCTTCAGCATATTCTGCACTCCTATTGTACCTGCTCTGACTCAGGCTCACATCATCTACTTCCAGGTCTGCCTGCATACATCCTAAAAGTCAAGAGCGGTACATGCCTAGTACATTTGCTGCCTCTCCCCTCTCCTTTGCTCAATCATGAGAATGGTTCCATCTTGCTGAACCCCTAGAACAGTGGTTCTTAACCTTTTTTGAGGTACCAAACCCACCAGTTTCATATGTGCATTCACCGAACCCTTCTTTAGTGATAAATAAAATATGATTTTTTTTTCCAAATTTAGTTTTGCCGGTGTGAGACTAGAGTTGCTCAACTTGGCATTGCATATCATGCATAGGACACTGACTCCCATCCCGTTCCGTGATACATGTGAATCCATGTTGTACATATTCGTCCGACCACTTTCTTCTTTTGCTCGACATATTTAGTATGGATTAAAATATTAAGAAAGAAACCACAAGACATACAACTATGACAGCCGTTGACTACTAAGCGCACTAAACTCCCCATAGCACTGGTTGGCCAAGCAATGTAACTGATCCTCTGCAGCAAGTGATGGCCAAGCGGGGTGTGTCATCACGACTTTACACAAGTGTGTCTTTACTTCCGTGGCAGAGGCTTCTCCGAACCCCTGAGACCGACTCATCGAGCCCCTAGGGTTCGATAGAACCCAGGTTAAGAACCACTGCCCTAGAATCATGCTCTGGGAAGCCCCATCATGTAACTGGAGTTGACAAGCAAGATGGCACCTATTGGCTATATCTTCACACCACTCTAATCTATCACTCCTGCTTTTCAGAGTCAACCTCTTAAAACAGAGGTTCACAGTGGTGGCAGAATTCTCAGATGGTCTCCAGTATATGGACAGAACTGTGACTATAATGGACTATAATCTCCATGATTAAATTCATCATCAATTGGCTTTGGATTATTCAAAAGGGAGTGACCTAATCAGATAAATTCTTAAAAGGGATATGGTCCTTGCTCAAGTCAGAGAAAACTAAGGTGAGAGATTCTCCAATGCTGGCTTGGAGGCTGGAGGAGGTCACGTGGCAAAGATTGAGAGCGGCCTCAAAAAGCACAGATCAACCCCTCGCCAATAGTCAGGTGGAAATCAGAAACCTCAGTTCTACATCCACAAATAACTGGATTCTTCCAACTACCATGAGAGCTTGGAGGAGGACCCTGAGCCCCAGGCAGCGCAGCTCACACTTGGACTTCAGCCTCCTAAGACCCCGAGAGCACAGTTAGAACATGCTCAGACTTCTAGTCTACAGGACTGTGAACAAATAAACTGACGTGGTTGACATTAACTGATTTTTGAATGTTTGAATAGGTTTGCATACCTAGAATATATCTGCTTGTCCCTAGTGTGTAATTCCTTTTATATATTGTTAGATTTGGTTTATTAATATTGCATTGAGGATTTTGCATTCATATTCACATTTATTCTATAGTTTTCTTTACCCATACTCTTTTGGACCAAAAAGAAATCATGAGATTTGGCAATTAAGACATAGCAGTGATCTTGGGATGGACAATTTCTGTGCAGTTGTAGAGGCAGAAATATGAAAAAATATTTGAGTGAGAATGAAGGCAGTTCATATAGTTATTCATTTCCAAATATCCCTTCTTCCTTTAGTATAAAACCTCCAGATTTAGCTGGGTAAGTCATCGTAACACTGATTTCTCATCCTTACACGCAGTTATGTGGCCACAAGTCTAAACTTTGGCCAAGGAAAGACGGTCTTGCAACTTGTGTGCTCTCCACATCCTCTTATTTCTTTTTCACTTTTAGAAAAGCCAACATGACAGTCAAGGTAAAGGGGTGATCTTAGCCCGTGAGTGGAAGCCAGGTGACAAGGTTAGCAGGAACCGGGGCCCTGCCACCGGTACTGTCACATCCACTCTGGACTCTGTTCAGACTCTGGCATGGGACAGAAGTAAACTCCATCTTCCAAGCCACTGCCATTTTGGTCTTTCTTTTAGCAGTGGATCATGAACTAATTAACACTGAAAACACTAAGGAAAATGGAAAGTTTTTCTTTTTCTTTTATTTTAAAAATAGGACTAAAATGTTAATACACAGTTGGCTTAGTTGTAAGCAACATGTGACACTGAGAAACACTGATTTCACCAAAGATTGTAATTACAACTGTAATTGGTGGGTAGGAAGGAGGGTTTGTGTAAGGGAAGATTGAGATCTAAATCTTCAACTTCTGTGGAGAGGAGTTAATAGACAATGTTTAAAATTAAATGTGTAAATAAAGATGTCACTGTGTAGGCCTGTTGTTAAGATAAAGAGAGAGAGAGAAGATGCTGAAAGAACTCGCTATAGCAGCTGAAGGAGGCTGCCTCCGGGAAGTGGGATTTGACACCCAGCTGCAGTGGGGCAGGTGCCTGCCGGGCTTTGTTGTTGTTGCCCGAGAAGCACATTTTAGCTCCGTGCATGCATTATTTCTTAAAACAAATACAGTTGAAGAACAAAATGCAGTTCATGCAGGGACTAAAACTCCACACATCTAACAGCTGACACCACCCCTATCCTGTTCTCACTGATACAGGGAAGACAGAGGACCTAAAGGAAGAGACGCCAAGAAAAGAAGGGGAAAGGTCAGCGGCAATAACTTGGGATAACAGGTACTATTCACTCCATTTGATGGTGCCTACAGCCTGCCTGGTTATGTGAAGAGAAGAAGCTGCTACCACAGCCCTGGCTGGTTGGTTCAGTGGTAGAGCATCAGCCTGGCATATGGAAGTCCCAGGTTCGATTCCTGGCCAGGGCACACAGAAGAAGCATCCATCTGCTTCTCCACCCTTCCCCCTCTCCTTTCTCTCTGGCTCTCTCTCTTCCCCTCATGCAGCCAATGCTCCATTGGAGCAAAGTTGGCCCGGGAACTGAGGATGGTTCAATGGCCTCCGCCTCAGGTGCTAGAATGACTCCAGTTGCAATGGGGCAAAGCCCCAGATGGAGAATATTGCCCCCTAGTGGACATGCCGGGTGGATCCTGGTTGGATGCATGAGGGAGTCTCTGCCTCCCTCTTCTTTTCACTTCGGAAAAATACAAAAAAAAAACCCCAAAAAACAAAAAAAAACTGCCACCAGAGACAGTTCATCTCCTACAGTTCATCTCCTTCTCAGGCTCTGCGCCTGTAGCTCATACGAAGTTCTGCTGATAACCCTGCGTGGTCCATCAGTCCCCAGAGCACAGTGAGCGGACAGGCCATGGGCAGGAGGAGAGCAGTTCTGACTTCTAACCCTCTCTCTGTCCTTTATCACCATAGTTACCTTAGGCAAGTTCCTTCCCGGACCTCAGCTTTCTCCTAAGTGCTGTGGGGGGCGCTAATATCTTCCACACTGGGCTGATGTATCAAATAAGATAGCAAACAAATAGCACTGAACGGAGGGCCCTAACAAAGCAGGTGCTGATGGAAGTTACTATCTTCTCCTCCTTCATTGTTCACTGTTTCCCACTATTTGTAGCAAGTGATTTGTTGACTAGTAAATCCTAAATAAAAATCTGCTTATTGATTGTGTGCATACAAGTTCTCTCTCGCCCCCAACCCTTCTTTCCACTTTGAAATCCATTTCTTACAAAGGAACTCGCTGCTGATCTACACGGTCCCCTCTACAAAAGGGCGTTTTCTCAGTTAGTTTGCCGAATGCACTGCTAAACTGCAACACTTACCTGTATTGCAGCGCTATGAAACTGAATTGGCTCAGATTAGCAGTAAAATACATAAAATAAGTTAGTGAACTGAGACCATAAAGGGCAATGTTCTCTTTGCTCTCCGTTCTGCACAGTTCTTTGCAAATACAGTGAAAATGAAGAAATCTTACGGGATCCACACACACAAAGCTGTGGTAGAATTGCATCATTTCAAAGGAATGTCAAAGGGCTTGCTTGATTACATTATTTTGTTTCCCATTCCACATTCTTTGGGATTTTCCAAAGTTCTTCTTTTCTTTTCTTTACTAGAAAAGCCCATTTATTTGGAAATTTAATAACATCCTTTTTAAAATTGAATTTATTGGGGTGACACTGGTTAACACACATGTACAGGTTGTGGGTGCCCAATTCTACAACTCGATTCTGCAATCTGTATTGTATGTTCATGCCCTCAAGTCAAGTTCTGGTCCTCTATCACTTCTCTACCTCCTCCACCTCTACTTCCCCACCACGCCCCTCAATCCCCACACTGATGTGTATGTCCACCAGTCTTTCTCTCTCTCTCTTTTGTTGTCCTTTTTTACTCAATCCGTTTACCCACTCACCCAGCCCCCAGCCCCCAGCCCGACAGGTGTCTACCTGCTTTTATAAAGCTCTTGTCTTCAAAGCCAGATTTCCCTCCTTCCCAGAACAGCCTTTCCTAACAGTACAAAGAAGAAGACAAAGTCAGGGCTACAACTTCATTTTCATTTGAAACCCAATTACTCAATTAAAGTAACAAAATATATATTTTAAAGATATTTTGGAAGAACTGTGCTCAACAATGAGGTGGATAAAATACTGAGTAAGAAAGAGACCCTTTCCTCAAAATAATGTTCCAAGACACAAAGAGATACAAATATCCAATTAAATACAATTCACAACAGATAAATCCCAGGGACACCAATAGAGAACACCTGCTCTTAGAGCTTCCAAAAATAGACAACATAATTGAAAGCTTCTCAAATTTAGTTACCTGCATTGGTCATTTACAGATACATTGTCTCATTCAATTCCCACAACAACCACATGTAAAATGAAATGTTACATACTTGGTGAATTTGGGTTTTCTGCATCTTAGCATGGTTTCCAAAATTATTGTTCTTTAAAACCAACAACAACAATAAATTTTAAAAACCTCCTGTGATTCCTTTTATCATTGCTGCATGACATCAATTTTCCTGGTTAAAAGGATACTTATGAAAATGATCTCTCTTGGTGGTCTAGCTCAGTAGGTGAGCACCATTATCTCCACAGTGGTACAGTTCTTGTCCTTTTATTCTCTAAACTTTCATTTTCAGGAAGCAGCAGATTAACATTTTCTGTCCTGGGTGAATTCTCCTTTTGTTATGGAGCACACCATGATTTCAATGGACCACAGTCTTTCAGAGTTGGCCCAAATCTAAGTGAGAGGATCCTGGTTTGAAAATTATCTGACAAGTGCAGCTAATTTTGCACACACCCTGTATGTTAAGTGTTTTAAGGCACTAGAATGAATTGTTTCAAAAAACACCCCAAAATCAAATGAAAAAAACCTTGCCTTACATTTTCTCTAATTAACTAGCATGAAGCTATGGTTAAGTAACGAGACTTTCTGTCAAGTTAATGAGTAGCACAGTTAATTATACAAGTTTAAAAATTGGAGTCTGTGGCAACATACTGTAAGTTATAAACTTAATTTAATTTGCTTTTCCTCATTTATGTGCATTATTCTTTGAAAGTCTACAGGAAGGGCAAGGGGAGCTTCCCAGCATGCTAATCTACCAATATTTTCACTTGTCCTCTTACTAGCTTTCTGCATTTCTGTTGGGTTCAAAAGCAAGACTTATTGTCAGCTAGAAAGCTAATATTATTCCTTAAATATTGACAGTGATACAAATGTATAGAATATTTGATTCATTAATTCTGAAATGCAAAAATACAGGTATAATTGATACTGAAGATGGAGGGCAAAATTAAACCATAATTCTGGAGAAGATTTTAAAATTATCCATAAGAGAATAAAAAAAACATAAGGGCAATGAGAAAATAAAATTCAGTATGCTAAGTACCGTACCCAACAATTGTCTCTACTCATGGGACAATGAGTTTAAGTCCACAATGAAGACTTAGTCAAACACTATATAAATTCTTGATATTCAGCCCTTAAAATGAATATCAACAAGATGAGGTGATATTTCAAAAATAGGTTACAATCTCAATACTAGGAAGGTGGTATTGTTTGAGAGTCTTTCCATTATGCAATGATATATCTGTTGTGATAGGTAAACCATGGGAGCTTCTTAATTTAGCAGTTCTTTTAGAGTAGAACAATCCTTCAAAAACAAAACCAGATCTTTCTTTCATGCTCTGTCAGAATTTATGAATGGTTATTTAAAACAGGAATTTTTCAACCGCGTACACCTATAACGCACCAGCGACTGAGTAGGAAATAGGCTGTATTTTCTCCAACTGAATGAACAGATGCTGAAGTCTCTCCATCAAAGCAGGAACAGACCAACTGAAGTTGGTCATAGATGCATAGCTGGGGGGCAAGATATTAGTAGATGGAGCCCAGAGAGTGCTGGCTTGAGTGCAAGTCTTCCAGGGAGTCGGATGGGGATGGAGGTGAACATGATTCTATAACACAACCCGTCAGAGGAGCGGGAGAAATGTAGCAGCTTGACCCTTGGCACACATGTGGTCATGTTCTTAAAAACTTCTCTGAACAATTCTGACACACACACACCCTTATTATTGCATCATTATTAAATAGCATCACCTGTGTGATCTTTGGCGGAATTCACAGTTGTAATCTTCTATGGCGTGGATGGCTCAGTACCCACCAAAAATATGCTCCCTGTTTCATAGCATGGTGCTCATGCAGGGAGGTTGCTGCCTAATCTGAGATACATTTCAAGTTTGTCCATGTGACTAGGTCCTACCAAAGGGATGTCAGAGGAAGGGACTGCAAAGGTCTATCCCGCAGCTTTTAAGAAGGAGACGGATCTGAGGTACAGAACTTGGGATGAGGGGACCCAAAGGGGCAAGAAGCCTGGGTTCCTGGAATTATCCGTGGAGGAACACTAAAGCTGCCCTACTAAGCAGGAGAACCCGCACTGGACTCTTCCCGAGTTCCTGAGGACATTTTTTAATGGTGTTTAGTAATTAGAGCTGCTAGAGTAACTCTATAACTATAAATAAATTCACTAGCATCCTTGCTCACAATGTAGAATCAAAGAGAAATGTGATATATTTAACAAATCAATCATATGAATTTCCTTTTCAAACATTTTTGAGACTGTTCTAAGATTCAGCCCTTAAATAAAATGTTGGAACATGACATTGAGTGTGTGTGTGTGCATGCGCGTGCACACATGCTCACATGCGCACGCGCGTGAGAGTGCTTACTTTCCTTGCTTCTGAGCACCTACAGTATATTGATGGCCAATGACATCACTAGCCTCAGAAACAAAAGGTTAAAGACAAGGGCTATCTATCAACCTTTTAATTTGCTAAAATCTCTTAATGAGGACTAATAACCCTTAATACTCATGTACTTGATAAACAAGTCATTTTATAGGAGTAGAAGGTCAACACAGCCTGAAGCTACTCTTACTCTGTTCTGTCAGATTATAATGGCTGCTGGGGTTAACAAAATTCTCTCCCCCCACCCCGGTGTTGAAGTACAGACTTTATAAACAAAGGAAGTCACTGAACGTGATGTGAGTTTGTCAACACCTATCTTTGTGAGCATGGATCAACCATTTCAGTTAGGCACATTAAGGCTGAAATTCTGGGGGGCACTGCTGACCATAATGACAGAGTAATGGTCTCAAGAACCGCCACCAGATGGTGTCACCAGAAAGACTTGTTGCCTAAACAGTACAACAGGAGATGGCTCTCAGTACCTCTGTGCCTGCCCAACTTGAGGCCTTTTCCTCAGTTCCAGCTGTACTTGTTCAATCTTCGTGTTTTGGCCTTTTCTGGTTTCCTGAACTGTCCTCCAGTCTGTTTCTCTAGAGTCCTGAGCTACTTGGCAGGTTTCTGATATCTACATATTGGAGGATAGGTACTGGTCACGATGCTGACAGAATCTGGTTCCACAATATACAAATTCCCACGACCAGTAACTACAATGTACTCTGTTGGCCTTCTTGAATATGGCCTCTGCCTGGACATTGGAGAGGTTAGGAGTGTAGGCTCTAGACTCAGTCTACTGTGTCCAGTCCTGTCTCAGCTGCTTACTGTGTAGACAAGAATAAGTCACCGAATTTCTCTAAGTCTGTCTCTCCTTTTGAGAAAATATCTTCAAGAACTTAGTTGGGAATTGAATGAGATTCCATAGGAGGTGCCAGACGTGTGGCCAGCACTTGGTAAATAGATCTAGGAGTGGGCTATCAGTAAAGAGTAACAAATATAAGGTTTTCAGCCCTGGCCAGTTTGCTTAGTGGTAGAGCATCAGCCTAGCCTAGTGTGTGGATGGATGTCCTGGGTTTGATTCCTGGTCAGGGCACACAGGAGAGGCCACCATCTGCCTCTCTATCCCCCTCCCCCTTCTTTCTCTCTCTGTCTCTCTCCCTTCTTCCCTTGCTAAAATCAATCAACAAAAGGAAAAAAATTAAAAATAAATAAAACCTTCAAGAGCAGGAAGAATGACTGACAAGAGCCTGCAGGCCCTTCTGTCCAAGAAGGAAGTCTCAAAGTAGAAGACTAGGTAGAGATAATTGTGCATAGGAGTACAATTCTGGAAACTAACTCTGTATTCAAGAGTAAATGAGGAAAGACCCTAGTGATGTTGAAACCAATATGAATTTATCTTTTCAGGAGAAATATAAATGGGAAGGCAGACCACAATGACATTATTTATTAGAAGACTATAGTGATGGACTGGTGAATTAAGCCCAAACAAGGGCTGCCAAATGACCATTAGGAATAAAATCAGAAGTGAGTCAACCAGAGAGGTCAACAGGCTCAGACTTCCTCTAGTCCTGCAACATTCCTGGTTCTTGCCAGATAATAAAACCAATCTTGTTCGGCTAGAAGAAATATTTAATTCCAATTATCTGATCATTTTTAAACTAGCAACGATTTAAGTTCCTCCTGGAGGGAGAATTTTTAGATGGTATTGATCCTGTGGTTGGTTGCATGTGTTTCTCATTAGATGATTAATTTTATGTGTTACCTTGGGCAAATTACTTTATACCTCTAGGTTTGGTTTCCATATTTTTAAACTTTAGATGTTGGGATTGGGGTAGGTATTCTTTAGGTTTCTTCGGACTCTAAATGATGCTACTTCTGTGATACATTGCTCCAAAAACAAAGACTAAATATAAGAGAGATCTGACACAACATAGGAAGAGATAGAAAAGGCTCAGGGAAAGGAAAACTGTACATGTCATACATCCATTCATGAGATATATATTTTAATCTATATTTTGAACAGGAAGAAATATTAGAAAACCTGTCCTCAAATGGCTTTAATTTCAACATGAGTGACTGATCTGAGGTTACGCCAGCATTTAGTGAGTTGAATATCTCGTCCACTCAAAGGTTTGTTATTTCCTTAACTGCAATGATGGATTACATAAAACATACCTGAGACATCCTCCCAAGAGACCTCTTTAATTCTGAAAAATTTCTTTTGATAGTAAGGCTGAGGGAATTTTTCTATTGTTCTAACAAAGAAAAAAAGAAAGTTTAAGGAAGAAATCATTTCCTCGCTAGTGGAAACATTATTTCCTTTCATCTCCTTCAACTTATTTTTAGCTCTCAAGATGTCACTGAAACAATCAGATATTCAGACCCTTTGACCAGCGATGATGCTTCAGAGATGGCCACTGTGGTAGACAGAAGTTGGAAAGACCTATTATCCGCTTTATACACTATTTATATATTACACCTCTGCATTGGCTTTCTTTGGAAAATAGGGTCCTGCTGCTGCTCTAGCAAGTCAGTAAAACATCTACCTAGATTTCAACAGCTTGACAGGACATAATGGGCTTTCTTTAAAGTAGGGACCCTAATGGGATCAGCACTGTCACCTAAGAATTTCTTGGAATCTAAAAGGCATAAGAAACAGTGGATTTATTTATGTCCTCTGGTAAACACTACATGAGTATTGGCCTATTGAAAGACATTATTTTATGATAACTTACTTTTCACTAGATTGATTTTTTAAAGTTATATGGAGAGGTGGACTACATTAATTCTGAGTTTTGCTTCAGGATTGCCAAGCAAGTATTCCAAAATAGTTGTTACACAAAGGTTAGAAAGGATTCATTAACATCAGCAGCATTAGAGGGATCGTATATAGAGGGGCATGTGTTTAAACCTAGGCAGTCTTTTCTCTGGAACCATCAGCACCTCAAGCCCTTCCAGGGTTCCAGAAGATGAAGAGTAGAAGAGCTCTCATCTAGCAAAAAACACTATTCTATGGAAGAACCTCTCTGGTTATCAACATAGGTTTCAATCCTTATCCAGGAAAGACTAATGATCACTCTTATGACACCAAGGGAACATTCCCCTTGGTCAGTTAAGTGGTCAATAAGTGCTGTATAGCCTGACCAGGTGGTGGCGCAGTGAATAGAATGTCAGATTAGGATGTGGAGGACCCAGGTTTGAGACTCCAAGGTCGCCAGCTTGAGCACGGGCTGATCTGGTTTAAGCAAGGCTCACCAGCATGAGCTCAAGGTCACTGGTTCAAGCAAGGGGTCACTCGGTCTGCTGTGGCCCCTTCCCCCCTGGTCAAGGTACATATGAGAAAGCAATCAATAAACAATGAAGGAGCCACAATGAAGAATTAATGCTTCTCATCTCTCTCCCCTCCTGTCTGTCTGTCCCTCTCTCTGACTCTCTCTGTTTCTGCTACAAAAAAAAAAAAAAAAAAAAAAAAGTGTTGTATAACCTCTAACAGTATTCCCTGTATAAATATATATATTTTCAAAGTAGGTACCCTATGGTCTTTTCTAGACATTTAAGACTTGAACATTTTCATCCAGAAAGGAGTGGCCGCTCTTAGTGAAGATGGAGCTTCTCTTCTATCTATTCCATCTCTTTCTCAGGACACCAGCTGGCTGATTTCAGTTAGCAGCTCTTAGCTGAGGACCTCAAACTAGACCTGATTATTTCTAGACTAATTTTAAAAATGACAGTTTAACATGATCTATTAAAACTTCGCATACTCCTATTAATTTGATTTCCTCACTTTGGGCCAGATGCCTCAGCCAAGAAAGCAACAGGAAGCATATCAAAATTTTTCCTGGCTACACTGCATTCTAAAATTCCCTACTCTGTGCCAAATCCTACTGCCCGTTCTCACCGACCGCATCCCCCAAGAGAAGCTCTTCAACTAACATGATCGTTTGTTTTAGGTTTGCTTCCAAATTAAAGAGGCATTCAGTTCCTCCTGTCAAGTCCCTACTGCGAAACAACCTGAATCTTTCTTTATAGCTGCCTATTCATCTCTATATAACCACGAAAAAGAAAAAGACAAAAAATTGTAGAATCAAAGACTCTTGCTTGACATGAAACAGTTTCCAGCAAGTGCGTAATTTATGCCTTTTTACTTAACAGTTAACCTGCAAGCTATTTAAGAATCAAAGTCACTAAAATGAAAAGTACCTCTGTACTAATTATTTTACAAGTGATGTGCTAGTTCTCCAGATACAGTGCTAGAAACTGGGCAGCCAACACCAATAATGTCCTCCCTACTTCCTCATGCATCTCATGGTTTTAGGCTTTGGACTTGAAAATGGTTCTACCAGGGCAAACTAGAACTGGTTGAGGGGCTGTGTTTCCCCTCCCTCGCTCATGGTCTACTTTAGTGCTCCAGGGGCTGTATATTTCCCGGTGTGCTTTGACATATAGCCAAAAGCCAAAGGTGAGCCGGACCCTCTTCACAAACATTCAAAAAAATCAGAAATTCCAAGTCTTCTTTGCTCTTCAGTAATTTGCTCTTGAAGAAACCTTCTCCAGAGCCAAGGGGAATAACCCTGGCCAGTATCATGACTCCACATTTATATGGAAAGGCTACTGGGCTGGCTGAGTTTCCATTCAAGTCTGTAGACAATGTATAAAATTATGTTGTCATATTAGTTGTTTTCATAAAATCCCACTTTGCTGTCATTTTGTTCAGCACATACTCACATTGATGGTAATTAATGGCCCTTTCAACAGTCTAAAACACACAGTTATGTTAGCACCATTTCTGCTAAACTCTGTCTGGTCTTTTTAATGAGCCATGGATCTGAAGTCAACACCCTTTCCCAACATAGGCATTATGCTCTATTATCATGTGAAGAAGAAAAGCATCTCATTCAGAGTTCTAGATTCCACTTAACCTGGGATGCCAGGGACGAGTGTCTCGCCAGACATGGAAGAGCCCACTGCACCCAAACAGACATTAGGAAATTCTACATGCAATTCTATATTGAGATAAAAGGCATTGCAACCAAGTGCAACTCTTTCTCCTCTGCTGTGGTTGCTAATTAATTCTCTGCCCTTGACTAGTGGGTAAAGCTGATGGGGGAAAATCAGAGATTAAATAGGCAGAAAAGGTCAGGTGTCTAAAGCTTAAAATAAAAGAGTAAATTTAAATGTGTCATTAATTTTGGCACTAAAGCAAACATCTGGATAATAGAAGCCAGAGAGAGAATAAAAAGCTTTTCAAGAAGGTGATGTCTGCAAATGCCAAAGAAATAAAGGTTGTTAATAATGAGAGAGAGAGAAAAAGAAACAATACTGGGAAGATTTATAGCAGAAGGCAAATTCAGTTGATTTGTTCTAATATCTTTTTTTAATCTGCCTTGAAATTCCTTAAAATTCAACATAATAAATTATATAGTATGACATTTTTATACTCCATGTGCATTCAATCTTAATAAATATGACTGGCAGATATTACTGTCTCTACTTTACAATATTCCATCATGCATAATTATTCCAAATCCATGCAGAAACAACTCAAAAGTTCAATCATAATGAGCACTATGTTTTTCTGCTCAGTGTGCAATTTAATCTTAATGTGTGCCTTTGGAAGGTATTGTATTCTCCATTGTTCTAGTACTTTGTGAATTGTAGCCTCATCCTGGAAGCCATATCTGTAGTGAAATTATTTCATCTGCTTCTGACATTTGAAAACAAGTGTTCTAATGATGTGGAAAATGGTTTACAAGAAGTTAATTTATTCTATCAGTTTCCATGACTTTTCCAGTTCTTTCACACTTTTTTCCCCCAGAGAATATGTAATGTAATTACTTGGCAAAAAATATCTCCCCCACCCCCACTGTTATAAACATACCTATCCAATTTAACCTTGAGCAGAGATTATTTTTTAAAAATAACATTATAGATATGAAGTATTATTATATCCTTTTGTGGAAGACTCTGTCATATGTCAATAAAAAATAAACTGGGAAAAGGAGTGATATTCCTATAATAGGTAGCAAAAATAATGATTCTTAAGAATCATGAAGTTATGTCACTGATAATATAATATTCTATTTTTCATTGAAATAGTACCACCCATCATCCATAATAACTCCTACCTAAAGCAGACAGTGTCGATTTCATGCAACGACAAGAGAGAGAGATCTGCAGAGCCAGCCTCACAGAAAGAACGTGGGCACACAGTTATCGTGTTAGGACCCTGACACCCCAAGCACATCACGGTTATACAATAATAAGCTCCTCATCTAACTAGCCGGGGCTCAGAGACAGAAGAAAAGCAAACTTTGTAATAATTTATGGTAATCAATAACTTATTTTATTGAATAAGACAAAGTTATATCAACCAAAATAAATAATACAGATTTTAAAAAATGAACTCTAATTTTATAAGAGGTCAAAATCAGTATGTCAGATTCAGTATTTTTTAATTATTTTCTATACAAATGTATAAAAAAAATTTTATTTGTTCTCTCACAACCTTATTCAGGCAAAATAAGCAACTGGCCTTATCATGGAGTAACCATTTTGGTTATGGAGGCAAAAACAAGATTTGGGAGGTGAAATAATTTCTTAACATGTAGAGATATAACACGAACACATACTAAAATACTGTTTTCATGCAATGTATGAAATATAAGGAGAGCAAGCTGATGGCTTTTTTAAAATTTATTCATTTTAGAGAGGAGAGAGAGAGACAGAGAGAGAGAGAGAGAGAAAGGGGTGGGGGAGGAGCTGGAAGCATCAACTCCCATATGTGCCTTGACCAGATCAGTACAGGGTTTTGAACTGCCAACCTCAGTGTTCCCAGGTCGACGCTTTATCCACTGTGCCACCACAGGTCAGGCGCTGATGGCTTTTTATGGGAATTTTTAGTTAGAGGAAAAGTAATGAGACATGACATAAAAGATAACCTCATAATTTTGTGAACATTTTAAATATTTAATATTTGTTTCGGAACAAAATGTATTGTGCCTTGCTTCTATACGAAGGCGACCTTCTTACACACCATTCTTTTGCTACGTTTATGCAATACAACACTGATTTTTCCTTCCCATAGCCCCCAGTATTTTCCATGCACAGAAACGGCAATAAATAGTTGTTGAATCAATTAAATTGCATGCCCAGACATCTTGGTGAAGAAAATGTCAATATCCTATATCTCCTAGAACTGTTATAATCTCACCTAGGTTAATAATCAGTAAAGAGAGGTTAAACTCTAGCTGTTTCCCTAACTAAGGTGGAAGTCTCAAGATAAATTCAAGTTCATAAACACTAAATCAGTAATTCACTGTGCACCTTTCTCAGGTATAAAACGTACTATGACTATTAACGTTTTTTGAACTCACAATGCAATTGACAAATGATGTATTACAGAAGTGTACACCTGAAACCTGTATATTTTTATTCACCAATGTGACTATTAATATTATTTTCTGTTAGTCCTTCCATTTCTTAAAATTATTTTGAAGCAGTTTAAGATTTTAAAATGTTAATTTTATACTTTTACCATTATTACTAAAGCTATGTGCAAAGATTTCTAATAAAAACAGCCTCCCCAAAAATAACTATGAATTTGTGAATTATACATAGGAATAATTTTTCTTTAAGATTGAATCCTGAGCTTTGGGAGGTCTGGATTGCTGAAAGTTCAGCACCACATAATCCAAATGAATAACTTCTTGCTAATTCATCAGTCCTGCTCTACATCTGATTTCATAAGAGAGAGGCAAGGTTCAGAACACAGCGATAGCTCACTCACTCACAGTCTTTGGCTTCTATGTCAGGCCAGTGCCCATATCTAATATTAAGCCAGCACTGAAGTTCTGGCTTTCTTATTTATTTATTTATTTTATTTTTTCTTTGCATTTTTCTGAAGTGAGAAGCGGGGAGGCAGAGAGACAGACTCTTGCATGTGCCCAACCAGGATCCACACAGCAAGCCCACTAGGGGACAATGCTCTGCCCATCCAGGGTGTTGCTCTATTGCAACTGGAGCCATTCTAGCACCTGAGTTGGAGGCCATGGAGCCATCCTCAGCACCTGGGGCCAACTTTGCTCCAATGGAGCCTTGGCTGTGGGAGAGAAACAGAGAGATAGAGAGAAAGGAGAGGGGGAGGGGTAGAGAAAGAGATGGGTGCTTCTCCTGTGTGCCCTGGCCGGGAATCAAACCCAAGACTTCCACACACAGTTCTAGCTTTCTTATACTGCACAGTTAGACATTGTTAAGAAACCATGCTGATGGTTCTTCCCCACCCCATTTTAAGAAAGCTGGCAATGTCCCTTTCTACATGCAGAAGAGAGAGATTCTTTAGGAGAGAAGTCCCATGCCACAGTGTAAAACAAAATGTGGGCAGCAATGAGAACACCTGATCTCACTGGCTTGCTGGATGAAGCCAAACCCTCTGTCTGCGCGAGGATCTGCATGGGAGTGGGGTAGGGGCAGGTCAGCTACACATCATAGCATGTTTTAGAGCACAAGATAAGAGAAAAAGAGGACTCTCCACCTGCCCACTATAAAACTCTGTTATTTGTTTCCTCACATGTCTACCTCTTTCATTCAGTACCTTTTGTTTGATACTGAAACCTAGAAACACGTCTGTGCACACATGAACGTCAGGGGCTGGTCAGTATTGGAACATGTTGCATAATGGGGTTTACAGCATTTATATTTGGTTATTTTTTTTATTACGTTCACTGGAGTGACAGTGGTGAATAGGATCATATAGTTTCCAGGTGTACATTTCTATGATGCCTGATCTGAATGTTGCATTGTGTGCCTGCCACCCAAAGTCAAACCGTCTTCCATCAACATACGTCTGGTCCCCTTTACCCCTTACAACCCCCTTCCCTTCCCTCTGGTAACCACCACCTGTTGTCTGTGTCTATGAGTTTCAGTTTTATATCCCACATAACTGTTTTTAGTCTTCACTCTGTTTTTATATTGTGTGCCACTTCATGGATGTGAGAATATTAAAATCATTTTAAGCTCACGAGAGGGGCTTTTAGTAGATGAGATTGGGTAGTGAGGAAATTAAAAGGCCAACTTCAGGGAGGAATAAAAACAATAATGCATACTACTTTAAACATTTTAACTGAAAATATAGACATATGTAATAATATCTGCCAATCTTCTGAGGCTGGAACATGACCTTTTCTCTGAGTACACCGACTCTGATTGGTGAACCACACTGTCTTTCTTAAAGAAAATGCAACCAGAAGGCCACATTTCAGGTTGGGTGTCTCTGAAGTGAGGCATGCAATAAAGGGTTAACTAACACGGCACTCAAACCCTGCACCCACAGAGAAAAAGCTGGTTCTTCACTGGCTTCTGGGAATTGATCTGTAAGTCCTTAGAATGTTTTGCCTGATATGACCACGTGTATGTACCTAGGCGCTTGGGTGTCGGCAAATATTTCATGCTAACCACGTGATGCGATCTGTTTTTGTTTTGCTGTCAATCCTTTGGGACCCTGGACCGCCATATCACTTTGACTTCAGGAAGAGCTAGAGACTAAGTAGTTTCGGTCAGTTATGTGGTTCCTCCATGACTACATGGATGACTCCCAAAGTAAATCCTGGACAAAGTTCAGGTGAGCTACCTTGTTCTGGAACACTTTCTACCTCTCACATATCATTGCTGGGAGAAAATTCAGTGTTGCCCATGCAACTCTACTATGAGAAGAAAATCAAAATTTATGCATGGTGTCTCCTAGATGCTGTCTTATGTACCTTTCCCATTCTCTGACTTTCATCTGTATTTTTCTGGAATAAACTGTAACTATGAGTACAATAGGTTTCCTGAGTTCCAGAGAATCAACAGTCCTGAGGGTAGTCTTGAGGATCCCCAAGATAAAAGAATTTAAAGGTACCTGCACTGCAATGTGATTTAGAATAAATCTAGATTTTTAGATTTTCTCTCTATCAAAGTGTTTTGCACACCAATTCTCACAGTTTATATGAAGTCTCTTCAGAAGATTCAAAATTAGCTTAATTAATTCAATTAATTTATGAAAAGGCCAATTCTCTTTCCTTTTGCATCCAGATTTTACCAATTTTCAAAACTCTTAATTTGCTTACTTAATGATTATAAGACCCAGTTTCTGAATAAGCAATGTCTTTTCCCACTGGGGACTAGAAAATATCCCAAGAGAGTCCTGAAGTGTGGAGTTAAAAATACCTTCCTCCCAGGTACTTCTGAAAGACAGACAAGGAACTTACAAGTAACATTTCATCATCAAAAAGCACTGAGTGGTATGAATTCCTTTTTTGAAGTTTGAGATTATAACAATATTTCACAGAAAATAATGTCAATACTTATATCAGTCAGCAGGCTTGGGGGCGGAGCCCAAAACAAAAAAACAAAAGGTTCTTTGGGATGGCCAGAAAAACTGTATTGTGAAATATACATAAGTCAATGATTATATATTACGTATATATGTACACATATATATGTGATAATATAAAAAGCTTTTCTGGAGAGTTTATCTCTCGAAATGTGATATAGATGGTTTTTCTACATAAATGAAGGTTAATCAGCTAAATTTTTTCTCATTCAGATTTTAGTTCTCTAGCAATACTGCTCTTGAACTTCTGAGTCATTTTTAATAGAGCACATGTGTATTACATACACAAACAACATCCAACGTGTAGATGTCCCAGTCCTGGAGGAAAAGAACACCTTTTCCCAGGGCGCATTGCTGTGTGTGTGGAAAAGGAAGAGAGCCACTAGAAAGAAGAGTCATTTTTTTCCAAATGCTGTCAAGCACTAAGAGCACAAAACAGGACTTTTCAGTGACCATGGGACAGGCCACAGGCCCAGAGGGAGTGAAAGAACCTTCCCATTAGGGAGGCTTTTGGAGGGCACTGGTGCATAGAACAAACATGGTGATTTAAGCTGAACACCAGACCAGCCTCCCTGTGGAGGAGAAAAGACACAGCAAAGTGTATTGAGCTTTGGTGACTTCTAAGGGGCATCAGTAGAACAAGCGGTCGAAGAGAAAAACACCCCCTACCAGCTGGAAGCTAAAAGGATTACAACAGATACAGAGGAGACAGACTAGGACTACCAACTTTGGAGAAATAAGTCAGCCAAATGTCTTTTTTGTCAAGTTATTGTGACCCTATGCTTTTTTCTCCTGGCTGGGAAGACCTGGGGATATATGAATCACACGTATAAACAAACCAGCAAATCTTACTACAATCTATTAAGTATTACAACAGGTATAAATATGGAATGATTTAAAGCCAAGTGCTGCAGAAAGAGAGAGAAATTTTAGAAAGCTTCCCAGAGTAAATGGTGTTTAAATCGAGTCAAGAAAACTGAGTATCTATCACCTGCAGCAGCAGGTAGGTGCACCAAGATTTTAGGCGGGTTTTGTGAAACAGGACAAAGTGGGACATTCTTAGAAGGCAAACTGAACCTTCAGGAATGGCTCGACCAAAAAAGATTGCACATATAGGATCGCTTTGTGGGGATTCAAGGTATAAATACCACAAAGTTTCATATAATTTGCCCAAACACATATGATTGGTTGTTTGCAGGGCTACGAGTATGACAATGTGCTCAGGCTGGAGGATGGGCTACACTAATAACGTGAAGTCATCTAAAAATTTCCTTCCCCTCTCCCCCCACTTTTCCTGAGGCGGAAGAGCTCTACGACCAGTGAGTCCCAAAGAGCTCAACAGCCACAAAACTGGCAAAGGCCTGAGAACTCAGAAGAGTGTAGAATGGGGGTTTGATAACTTAAAAAATACAAAAGCTGATCATTTAATTATGATTTAATACATGCCTTTAACATTTCATTGCATTCTCCCAAGGGGTCATGGACATTGTTTTTGAGGAGTTGGCCTTGATATTCAACCGCAGCCACATCAGGTTGAAATGAAGAGTAAAAGCATATGTTCTTAGGTGCATCTTGGTCACATTATTCCTCCAAAAGGAAAAAAAAACTTCTGCATTACTAGTTCTTCAGCAAAATGGTAATGGGACTAAATTGGTATAAGCCAGAGTAACAATCTAAACATCAAAAGGTCAGTTTGAATATTGCACACTGGCTATATATTAATAAAAGGGGACAAATCAGAGAACATATGTGTGGCTTTGAATGTTTTTAAAATTTAATGTTTTAAACTGCTGCCAAAAAAAAAAAAGAAACAGAAAAAAAAGGATACTTACTTTCTCTGACATTATCCCCTGCTTCATGCTTAAGGATGTCTTCCATAATTCTGAAAGGCATCCTAGTCAGTGGTATATCAAAGCAATGCTGTAGCGTATTGCCATAGCGCTATCACTTAGGAAGCAGGACCTGACTACTGCCAACAGGGACCCCTACTTGCCTGGGACAGGGAAACTGAGAGCACTTCCTGCAAAGAGTATGTGGATATTTACCATTTTATAAATCCTCCCTGCCAACAGGGAAGATTAAAAAAAGCCAGTTGCACTTCAGGACAATCTTTCACTGGGGAGATGTTTTTAAGGAGTAATATTTCAAAGACTGCTCAAGAGTGAAAAAAATATATATTTTATAAACAATATTGTAGAGATTTCCACAGTAAAAATTTTATAATATGGTTTTTTTGATGTGGTGTACTGTCATTTCACTGAAATCCCACCATCTGTTATTGTCTCTACAAATACAAACAGTCAAGAATGTTCCTACCTTGGTAAGAACTAAGGTAACTTTTAAATTCCCATACCAATTATACTGTCTTTAGAATCAGAGAGGTTTCTTATGGATGGGTTTATCCACAGTGTTTAAAAACAATTAGCAAGACAACTGATTTAAATAGGTAAGACTAAAAAATTATCCAATGCTGTCTAATAACAAAAAGTTAACTGCATAGCACATATGAGCTATACAAAGATACTTGATTTGAGAAACTAAATTACTGAAGTTACAAATCCCAGGCTTATTTCCAACATTAGATATGACTGAACCCCTAAGACATTGGTCAGATTTTTCTAAACTCTAGAATCAAGTGGGAATAGAGACTAGAAATGCTTCCAAGGCACTAAAGCTGTGGTTTGTACTTTCTGGACAGCCCGTAAGGATTTATCAAATTCTCCACAATGCTTGAGTTCAAATGTTTAAGTGGCATAGATTAATATTCTAGATCTCAGTTAACAGAAGGTGAAAGTTGAGACAAGCTTAAGCAGGACATAACAAAGTCACCAACTGTAAGTTAAGAACCCACTGTAGAGAGAAAGGCTGGTTCTGATCACCTTGGTTGCCAACTTGAATAAGCAATATATAGTTGTATCTTGGGATAAAGCCAAGAAATAAAGTCCAAGTTGAGAACCAGACCAAGAGTCTAGTTGGCTGTCTGCAGGAGCTACCCTGACACTCAGTGGTCAGGATTCATCATGAAGGCTAGAGGACAGATGAGGTCAAAAGAGTAATAAAACATGGGCAACAACCTCATCACACCATTTTCATGCCAAGGGAAGATCAGTGATCCTCCAAATACTGTTCATATAAAACATGTTTCAAAGCTTGTGGAGCAAGCTCCAATTATAAATGGCAATCTTTGCTTATTCCTGGGTTCCATATGTGACTTAAAGTTTGAAAAAAAAATAAACCTTTCTTAAGAGAAAATAACTCCAGCAGAAAAATGATTGTTTCCCTTTACCTCGACTCCCTAGAAATCAGAAAACAAGCCATCCAGCCCAAGAAAAAACAAAGAGCAAAACCACCCATCTCTAGGAGCTAAGGGGTGATGACCAAGACATGTTATTCAGAACAGACTTAGAGAAGAAAAGACTGTCTGGCAAGGTTTTCTTTCCTGTTTGCTGAAAACAGTGATGATTTCAAGGGGAAAGAATATCAGGATTCTTGAGAAAATTAGTAATAAATGAAGAGTTTTACCAGAAATATGAAAGAAGACTTATTATATTATTCTTTTTATTAAAGGTATAAATGCTGACAGTTACTAAGAAAGAACAACTGCCATAGAATACAGCATGGGGGCTTCTCAAAATATTAATAGAGTTAGCATATGACCCAGCAACCCCTCTTCTGGGGATCTGCCTGGAAAATGTGAAAACATGTATTCACAAAGATACATGCACCCCCTGTGTTCATCGCTGCATTATTTACAGTAGCCAAGACAGGAGAGTAACTGGTGTACTCTGATAGAAAACTGGATAGAGCAGATGTGGTGCTGACACACAACAGAACCCGCTCAGCCACAAGGAGAAATGAAACACCATCAGCTGCCACCACATGGATGGACTGTGAGAATATCATGCTAAGGCGAGCCAAGTCAGACCCATATGGTTTCACCCACGTGTGAAACATAAAACTGAAGGCAACAAGTGAACAAACAGGAAGAACAAACAAATAAAAACACGAGACTCAAACAACAGGATGGTGGTTATCAGAGGGAAGGGGGTGAGGGGAGGTAGTAAAGGGTAGAGGGAGTCAAATATACAGTGACAGAAAATTTGACTTTGGGGGTGGTGGGCACCCAATGAGATATACACATGCATTATTATAGAATTGTGCCCTTGAAACCTATGTAATCTTATTAACCAATGTCACCTCGATAAATTTCATTTCCAAAGAAGGAACATCAGGGGGAAGAAGATGCGAAGTTGATCAGCTGACAAGAAATCATGACAAGACGGTGCTCCAAGGCAGGGAAGAGTGGGGAAGATTGTGTCAAAGGACGCATGAGATTAGAAAGTGTGTTTGATTACTTTTACTTACTAATTTTTAATTCACTTCAAAAGGGCTTCAGAAGGACTTTCTAAAATAGCTAAAGTGTCAAAACACAAAATTAATCAGCGAAAAAAACTGAAAAAGAAAGAAAATACTCATTGAAAATCCAGTACAGCTCTAACGGGCATTTGCACACAAAAATACATCGCATGAGGTCTTCTAGAAGCTGTTGGATCTGGGAAACAAACTCCACTTGAATATTTCCAGGATTCCAAAGAAAAAGGGCTGCTATCACAGTGAGGTTGCTAGCTCTTTCTCTTACACAATCATCCCTCCTCGGGAAAACCCTTGAATAAAAACAGAAGCCTTGGGCTGGACCAGGCAGTATGGGCTGCGGGCGTTCTGCAGCCAGAGCCTGGCAGGGAGGGGCCAGCTGGAAACAGCAAGCAAGTGAGAGGGCTGCAGAACACCAGGGCCTGTTGGTCGCCACACTGAAATTGCTAGGGCTAGCAGACACAGTCCTGGTGACTGCATGATGTGGATGGCACTTGCTGAGACACTGCAAACAGAATGAGACGTTGAGGAACTCTCAGTTACCATATGCACACCCCAGCTCCCAGACTTTTTATCCCTGCCATGATCAGGCATCTACCTACACTGCCAGGATGACATTATCCTTGTCCCCATACCAACGTCTGCCTTGTCCTTCCCTTATCCTTCATCTGTCCACTGTTTTCCCAGTTCTTTCTACCTTGTCCTATATGGAATCCTGGTCTCATTGTGACAGACTTGACTAAACTTCACTCTATGCCTCTTTGCCTGACCACACTACCTGGCTTATTCCTTCTCCCATGACCCTCGGTCCATGGATAGATACCAAAGCTGCACTCAGCCTTCCCCTACAGACTCCTGTCCCTTCCATCATCATTTCTTTTGTATCTTACAGCATTGATTTTCAGAAAATGTTGTCTTCAGCACATTTTTCTGATTCGTTTTATGACCAGAATAAACTGTGTGATCAATAGCCAGTCATCCTCTTCAGTAGCTAACTGAAAGCCATCATCTCCTGGACTTCCGCATCTCACAACTGCTACAGGAAGTATAATTTGTTTTCTTTGTAAAGACTAAAATGAGAGCACGATTTTGACAGGAAACACTGCAGGGCTATGAAAAATTCTCTGATAAGGTTATGATATATTTCTTGTCTCCATAATTCTACACCTGTTATTTCCTTTTTTTCTAGAATGCTTTCCCATAACACTTTTCTCTGGAAAAGTATTCCTCCTCCAGGGTTTCCCCCAATTTCTGCTACATGTCCTGAGCCATCTCATCTCCGTAAGCCAAAGGTCCTCTTTTGTGTCCCTGCTGCACCTCTTATATACACCAATGCAAAGGAACCTCTCATGGCAATTAACTCTCGTGTCTATTTGCTATGAACCCCTTAGATGAAGGACTGGTTACAATCCCTCATTCAAAAAAATATGTTGAGTTCTTTCAATAGGCATTTCCAAGCTGTCTGTTAATGATAACGTGTTTGGTCAAGTTTAACCCCCTCCCCTCCCCAAAAAATTATAGTTATTTCAACAGTTACCCAGACTTGTTGTTTCAAGGTCATTCTGGAACAAAAAGGCTGCAGAATGTTTGAAGAGCTAGTGACATTTCTCTATCCAGTGGTGTTAATTCTCAAGATCTGTGATCTGAACCTTCTTAAAGAAGTGGTCCAAGTTGATAGTATGGACGGGGCCATAATACAGTTTACATTAAAGCATTACAAAGCCTCACAGTTATTAGAGATCAACATTTGTGAGTCAACAAATTCTGTCTTACCTAAATGAATGTGTTCATGCACAGCTAAGTAATTCTTTAGAAATGAATATTTATCTTTCTTGACTATAGAGCTAAAATTACAAGGACGTGCTAAGTTCCGATTTTATGCAATGTTAAGGTCAAACAAACTTTCTTTATCTTGCAAAATACATAGATAGATAGATGATGATGATGATGATGATAGATAGATAGATAGATAGATAGATAATGTCAACTACCATCTGTAATAACAAAATGAATGAACATTTTTACAGTTAAAAGTATTTTCCATGATGCACTATCCTGTCTATTGCTTTAGTGTTTTTTTTTTAAGAAAGTGAGTAACATCCTTGCTATATTTTGCTGATAAGACCTCTAGCCACCATCAGCACCAGCTGGTTCTTAGTATTCTTTAAAGACATAATAGGGCTTCTTTTATTGACCCGTTACTATAAGACTTGGCTGTGTTGCAGAGCACAGAGACACGGCCTGGAACCCTGAGCAAACAAGGTATCACGCAGGTAGAAAACAAGCGATCAGCAGTGTCCTGGTCTAAGGACAACACAGAGGAAAATGTTCCAGAGGTAATTTTTGTTCTTTTAGACCAGGGGAAAATATTCCCCGTATAAAACAAGCACTACAAGAGGAAGCAGTGTGGAAAAGACATATGAGCAAAGGACATAGTTTTAAAGAAATATAGAAATCTTTTGTTGACTTCCCATCCCCCAACTCCTTCTGCGGCATCACCTGCTGTCTCCCATTTCTGCACCAGCTCGCGGCAGGCGACCTGGCTGACTTCAAAATTTTCTTCACTTAAAAAGACCAGGTTGGGGCTTACTGTGCTCTTGATTTAGTGTCAATTTAACACTGAAACACTCTTGAAAGAAACTGGGCTCTCCTGCGGGGAACTGGCAAAAAGGACCAGGCAAGAAGCTGTAATGGTCGTCCCCCATTCCTCCAAGAGAGCCTCCCCGGTGCCTCCAACTTCATTACAAAAACCAACTCAGACTTGTAAATGGCTTTCAATACTGACTTTTTCATTCCAGTGAATACGAGGGTGACCTTTTCGTAAAGCCCAGCACAGGGTTGGAAACTGGTCTAGCCTGACCAGGCAGTGGCACAGTGGATAGAGCGACTCGGACTGGGACGCGGAGGACCCAGATTCGAAACCCAGAGGTCGCCAGCTTGAGTGCGGGCCCATCTGGTTTGAGCAAAGCTCACCAGCTTGGACCCAAGGTCGCTGGCTTGAGCAAGGGGGTCACTCAGTCTGCTGAAGGCCCGTGGAGCCACAACAAAAAACTGATGCTTCTCTCTCCATTCCCGTCTGTCTGTCCCTATCTGTCCCCTCTCTGTCTCTGTCACACACACACACACACACACACACACACACACACACACGCAACAACTGGCCTAGAGACCCGCCGCCCCTCTCTGCACACCCACCGCCAGACCCAGAACCACAGGTACAGGCAGGACAAGTGCAGGCAAGACCTGGTCCCTGGAATCTATTTTTAGAAAAGTACACCGAAAAGCTGTTGACGGCCAGCAACAGGTCTCTGTTACCCTGCTGGTTCAAGTTCTGTCACCCCGCAGCCTACGCTGCGTAGGCTGCACTGAGCAGCAGACCTGCCGGACGCAAGGCGGGAGCCATCTGTTTAAATCCGTCTGAGCGCACCGGGGCCCTCCCTCCAGTGACTCTCCTTCCTTTCCCATCTTCACGCTATCTTTAGCTGCAACTATCATCACATGTTCTAACACACTCTAAAACTCCACTGAAAAAAAAACCCAAGGGCGACCCTTCCTTCTGACACCAAGACCTGAATGTGATTTTGAAGCATTTGGGGGAAATTTTTTTTAAAAAAGCAATGCATCCTAAATGTGTAAAAGGGCAGCCTCTGGTTGCTCATTCTCCTTCCTCAGGCTCTACATAATACAACATATGCCATAAGGCCCATGTTTGGAAAACAGATGGTACTAGAAAAGCTTCCCCTGATTAATACTGTAATACTCAGGTTATACCTTTTAAGGTCAAACCATGATATATGCTTATTAGAATCAGGTAGAGGTAGGATAGACCACCAAAGAAAATGTCAGGGCAGGTACGCTGGGTCTCAACACCATTGATAAGGTAGACCACATCTGTGGCTGACCTGTGGTGGTGCAGTGGATAAAATGTTGACCTGAAATGCTGTGGCCACTGGTTCAAAACCCTGGCCTTGTCTTGCTCCCACCTTTTTCTCCCCCGCCCCTACTCCCTCCTCTAACATCAATAAATGTTTTTAAATCTTTAAAAAGACCACATCTGTTTAGCCATGGACAATCTATATTTAGAAACAAAACAATGTTAGTATTCTAGTTCCCTAACACAGATAACCTCAATTTACCCTATTCCCCCTGAAGAGTCTCTTTTGTTCTCTATGCTCTGATCTTTCTCAGGCTAATTCAGAAAATAGGGGGATCCTTCTCAACTACAAAGCCCCTAAGATATTGGCCGGGATTGCAAAGACCCCTATGATCACGCTTTCCCTTCCCAAAGCACCAAGAAACCTCTACGTGAGACGTGAGACCATTGGGGAGAACCAGGAGGTCTGAGCCCCTCTCTGACCCTGCCACTCACCGGGCTCAGGCAGGCCCTTCACTTTTCTGGGCCTCACTGTCTCCCCTGAATTGAAGGGGGTCGATCAGATAACCCGAGAGACCCATTTCAACTTAAAATCAATGAAGAGTTACCCAGTGTTCTCAGAACAGATTAATACTGGTTCTTCACACAGAAAAGAAATGGGTCACGTGAAATGGCTTCTCTGTTCCAGTAAAGACTTCTATTCATATGCCACTGATGGGACAGGTCAGGCTGGCTTCTCACCTGCCGATCACTACTTTAAGTAGGTCACTGGAAACAAATAAATAAAAATATTAGAAGGTAACTAACTAAACATCAAAGGCAAAAATATATATAAAGAATAGACGGTTTCCCTCCCCCTCATTTCAAATTCACTTCCTTCTATTTGCTAACAAGATTTACAGTGAACCTAAAAATGTTCTCAGATTAAATTTAGCGAAATGTTCTATGATTAAATTACTTAACGCTCTTGAAAAATTTATTTGCTTTTATTATATATACAGGGATACCAGGTAAAATCCCTAAGGAAAATATTTTCCTCTCCTAGGAGCAAAAACTTAAGAAGTGACCAATTTCTTATTTAAAAACTATACCTCATTATTGGTCCAGTTTTAGCATAGAGTCTTTGTACAATAGATAGGGAGGGGAAGAGTAATTTGTGAAACTAGCAATGCAATTTATTGTACCTAGAACCACTTCTTAATCATCTACTCTTCTTTCCTTTTTTTTAGTGTTAATATCTATGTCTATATGGTGAAAATAAGCAAATTATCCATAAATTACATAAAGCATGACCTGGCGGAATGATCTCCATTATGGAGAAATCAAAACCACTAACCCTACTTCAGGATTGCAAAAATCTATGACTTTCTGAAATTGAGGTCCAAAAACGAACCATAAAATAAAGAGTCCCAAACATGTAGCTAATTCCTGAACTGTCCTGCAAATGTTGAATCATGCATTCCATTAGCCAGGAAGCTCAAAACAAATAATTCTGCTAAACTAAATAACTATTTTATTTCCCTAAAAATAAATTTAAAAAAATTAACACACTGCCTGACCAGGCGGTGGCGCAGTGGATAGAGCGTCTGACTGGGATGCGGAGGATCCACGTTCGAGACTCTGAGGTCTCCAACTTGAGCACAGGCTCATCTGGTTTGAGCAAAACTCACCAGCTTAGACCCAAGGTCGCTGGCTCGAGCAAGGGGTTACTCGGTCTGCTGTAGCCCCACAGTCAAGGCACATATGAGAAAGCAATCAATGAACAACTAAGGTGTCACAATGGAAAACTAATGATTGATGCTTCTCATCTCTCTCCGTTCCTGTCTGTCTGTCCTTATCTATTCCTCTCTCTGACTCTCTCTCTCTCTCTCTCTCTCTGTAAATAATAATAATAATAATAATTAGCACCCTGAAATAAATTTTAATAATGCTAAAAACATTCTTTCCCATGCAGAAGATCTGAATGTCTTCATTTTTAATGTGTTTTTTAAGCAAAGGATCAAGTATTATGCAGCTGTCACTTTCCTCATGCAATTACCTATAAATTAGTAGTTTATTCTTAAAATATTATGCACAAGTCTATGATTGAAAATAACGGCTGAAGGAAAAATAAGATGTATCCAGTTGTTAGCAGCAGGCCTCAAAGGCGGAAACCTATCCAACACATATGATTTAATAAACTGTGCAGCAGAATTAAATTAGTTGTATAGTGCTCATTAAGACAGCTACAGTAGTGTATCCAGCAGAGCCCTAAGTTATCCAACCACAGGACTAACTGTAACCAAAATGTAATTGTCCAGCATAAATCTCAGTGGTCACACATGCGTCATTCGCTCAAATGAAAGCAGTGTTTCTTATTAGGATGTTGGGTTGTAAGGAACAGGATGGGCCAGAAAAAAAACAAATCCTAGACCCTGTTGATCAGGCCAGTGGTCAAGTTCAGAAGAGTGTGCCAGGACTATGATAATTAGACAAATTCCCCAGGTCAAGTAGGAATATGTTAGGTGCCAGAGGAGCCCGTAGAGGAAGAAAAGGTTAGAAAGATACTATAAGTCTAGAAGGACAGTGTTTCGGGTCCAGGAAGTCGGTGGTGACACTACCATAGAAGAACTAAAGTTCACTCTGATCTTAAAACAAGCCGTTTCCTCTCTGCCCTGTACTGTGTTCTCTATGTCAGAAAGTCTCTGAGCCTGCTACCTACTGTGGTCCTGAAGAAGTGGGAAAATCACAAGAAAGTATCACAACAGATCCTCATGCAAAAACCAACCTCATTCTATAACTGCCCCGCAGCTCGAGGAGACAATTAGAAAGCGAGGCTGCCTCCCCCAGAGAGCACAAGATCTAGCTGGGGGGCGGGGGGACATCATAGGTAGGCATGCTTGCTTAATAGTGATCCGTTCTGCGACTTTAAGTGAAACAACATATAACGAAACCAATTTTACTGTATGCTAATTGATATTAACAAGAGTTAAGTCTATCTGGTATTTCATGAATGTATAACAAGTTGACATTGCTATTAGAGACATGCTGTTCATATAACAAGTTGACATCGCTATTCGGAACAGGCTCTTCATATAACAAGAATACATTGCTATCCAGGACACCCTGTTCGTACATATCAGTGCAAGGCAATGGTTGATCCAGCGTCTAAGTTTTTGGTACAAACACTCCCCTTTCCACCTTGCCCTAAATCCACCTTCCGTACAAACTACACCATCAATGGCTACCCACCTTTGTCACTTATTTCACTTCTACAACCTGTTGAAACCGTCTTATCCTGGCATCTGCAGCGCCTGTCACCCTCCGTCTTACCATCAGCTCCTATTTACATTCTGGAGTAGGCACCACACAGCCATCCACCACTGTGCCTCTCAACACACCAACCCCTCTGCCAGCCCGCCAGTTGAGGGGTCTAGTCAGGGGGCAAATTGGATAGCACCAAAGGTATCCAAGTAAAAGTAGGCTTATCGTTCCATTCTTGTATTGTAAAATTAGTTATTACAGGACTTTCCTTTGCACATTTTACTTGTTTTTTATAGAAGTACTTTGGTCCAGCAAGGAAGTGGATAAAATCTCAGTGAGCAGCCAAGCACACTCCATTGTCGTGTTTATTCTTAGGCCGGTAAGTCAGAGAGACTGATGAAACACAGTAGGATCTTTGGCGAGCCTGCACTTTCAACACCCAGGATGAGAAATGAGGCATTTAGTTTACAAGTATGTCAGTTATAGTTTATTAAACTAATACCAAATTTAAAAAAACAATGTCTTGGGATCATATCTTGTACAGAATGATGTCAGTTGTAGGAAGCCTAAGTTATGCTATTAAATTATTTGCTGTACAATGCTTCATGGTATCTAGTAAAAGGTGATATTTGAATAAGAGACTTCTAATGAAAACTCACTTGTCACTGAACATAGGGCAAATAGCCCCAACACTGCCCCCTCCATTGACACTGTTTAGTTTTCCCCAAGCCACACCAATGTCACTGACACCCTTCCTGGGGAAACTACCTACATTTATGGAGTTGCCATTGCCAAGAAAGAAAACATCTGCTGAAACCAACGAAGAAAGTGAATTGTTAGGTTATTTATTTATATTTATGTTAGTATATAAATCAAAATAATAGTCTAACAAAATAGAGAAGCAAAATTTATCATTTCAGGCGGTAAGCTTTAATCACATGATAATGTTCTGCTGCTCTTCTCTTAAAAACCCAACCCAATTAGATAAAATGGTCAAGTAAACTCCACGGAAAAAGGTTTGGAAAACAGAGTCTTAGGGAGTTTTCTTATATGATTAAATGACAAAAGCGTATTGCTTTTCGTTGCTTTATGTGACCAGAGCATATACTGGGAACCTACAAAAGAAACAACAGGATACAGGTGGAAAAGTGGAAGGAAATGCAGCTGACAGAACTCCCAGGTTCATGAGTAAAATGTCCTCAGATCCCCAAACTGCTATCAAGTATAAATCCCAGATCACTGAGGCTGGGTGAAAGTTCTCGCGCAGGGCTAAGACACTGCAAACCACTTTCTAGGCATTACCTTCTCAAATTCCTTCTTTTCTCCTGAATTCATAGGTAAATAGCAATAAGAATAATGATAACAACATCCCTACCAGATAAACTCAAATTATAAAGATTCCATTTGGGAATTTCAAATTCCCAGAATACTGGATATTTAACAAAATAAAGAGCTATATAATTTAAGACTAGGTTCTTAGAGTGGCACATCTGCTCATATTTACAAAAAAGGGTAGCGTACATAATGAAAAATTCTATTCTATTAAAATTCTGATTTTGTTTATAAATACAAACACTCCCTTTCTCCCAGTAAAGCATCTTAATAGAATTTCCTATACTCTAGGTCCTCAAATTGTCTTTTCCATCCTTCCTTGAAACCATTCCAATCAAACTTTTGTTTTCATTATCCTATCAAAACTTCTGTTGTCATATCACCAATGACATCCTTGTTGTATAACCAATAGTCATACACCCATGGTCTAATACAGTGAATTTCAACCTTTTTCATCTCATGGCACACAAACTAATTATTAAGATTCTGTGACACACCAAAAAATATATTGTATTTTTTGCTGATATGACAAAATAAAAAAGTATAACTTTGATTCATTCACACCAGAGGGCTATTGTATTAGCTGTTGTCATTGTTTCATTTGACAACCTAAGGTAAAATAAGTCAGTGCCCCTGACTAAATAGTCCATTATTGCATGTTTCAAAAATTCTTGCAGCGCACCAATTGCTGATCTAATAGCTAAAAAACTGGCAAAGTTTCCAGCAACTGGAAGTGATATCTGCTTCTCCAGTTAAGATAGGATCCAAGGGTCAAAGGATGTCTTTAGTTGATGGTCATGGTGATGCCAAGTAGTAACTTCTAAAGCCAAAAAGGCTCAGGCAGAGGTTATGAAGATTTTGCTCAATAAATGAGGAATCTGGCTTCAATCCATGGTATTAGTATAAACCCTTTTGTTATTTAAAATGAGGTACTAAATTATAAGCGGCCATTTTCAACATAAAAATACACTGGATGAAGAGAATGCATAATTTTTCTTTCCCCTAAATACATGATACAGAGTTGAATATGGTTTCATTAATTCTTCTCTGTGCCATACCTAATATTCAATCTATAGGGACCCAGATCTTCAAAAATGGGACCAGTGTGTTGGATTTCTATAGAACTCTATTTCTGTATTTCTTCCCATTGTGGATGAGAGAATTTATTTTCTTCCAAATATCTGTTCCAAATTAAATTATCCCCCATCATTACTTCTCCTTTAAAAAGTTAAGGGCATTTTTTATTAAGAAAAAAGCTAAACATTGTGTATTTGACTTATTTACTCACCCTTTGTTGTTGTGCCAGGTTATCCTCATGCAACTAATATCTTTAATTTTTGCAGCAGGTGCTTTTTCCCACCTCAGATTCTAATCTGTTCTTAGAATCGGGTCACATGACCTTCCTCCGAAATTGGGTGTGGTTTTGCGGTTAAGCATCAGTGAAATGTCTTGAATTTATATTTTTATGCCAGTTTTCTACATAAAAACTATATGAGCCAAGGATAATTAGTTAACATTGTACCTAAAATATTGCAGAATGTTGAAACTTAGATAGTTTACACATTTATTATCTCAGAAAATGTTAAGATCATGTATTAGTCAGAGTTACAAACTGAAAGAACAGAAGTTGTCTCTGGTTACCTTAAACCATAAGGGAATTTATGGCGAAGATGTCAGGGTGGATGAGAAGCTAGGGGCCAGTCTTTGGAAAACTGGAAGAAACAGGGAAGCCCCGGGAAGGCAACCAGAATTGCAGAAAAAGTCACAGAATGAGAACAGTCTGGTCTGCATGCTGTTGTCGGTACAGGCTGTGCAGATGACAGCCAAGCTTTGTCACAAGTATCCCCACCCTCTGACTGTTGTAAGACAAAAGGAGAGGAAATCATACCCATTCCCTCACCACAGTGGTTAGCGGTCACCCGCTCCTGCCCAGTGTCTACACAGTAAAAGGTGCCTTAAAAGGGCGTGTTATGGCCAAGAAAACCATGCAGGTCAACCACAAGCCATCTTTGAAGGAACGCTACGCAGATTCAATAACACTGAGCACAGCCACACTCCCATAGGTGCAATCAGAATGAAATGATTACCAAAAACATCTCAAAGAATGAAAAATGGTTAACAAGTAGCACATACTGGCCAGGCAATGCTGTCTTCAGCTCACCCTTAAGCTCACCCCTAACACTCTCTCACTCTCAGCAAAAGATCCTCATTGCTAATTCACAAAGAGAACCACGGCCATTGGGAAACAGCCACCTCTTCTTCCCACAGTCTACAAACCTAACGAGGACTGGAACCATCCAACCTCAAAGGAGAGGGGAACCTTGTTCTCTTTAAGAGAAATCTTCCCACCAGGGTCCCTCATACATCCTCTCCATCCATTTTCTCCTACCCTCAAAGATCTTTAACTTCTCCTTTCGCACAACTTAGTAACAGTCTCATCCTGAGGCGGGGGGCGGGGAGGGTACCTAATACCTACAGGAGTAAATCATTTACTGACCTACTGTAAGTTTTCTGACTTTCAAATATATATATATATATATATATATATATATATATATATATATATACACATATGTATATATATGTATGTGTATATATATACATATGTATATATTATATATGTATGTGTGTGTGTATATATACTAAGTGATATATATATCACTTAGTGTCATTGCTGAGTTGATAAATACTTATTAGCCTAGCCTTGGCTGGATAGCTCCATTGGTTGGAGCTTCCGCCTGAAGTGCAGAGGTTGCCGGTTCAATCCCCAGTCAGAGCACACACAGGAACAGTTTGATGTTCCTCTCTCTCTCTCCCCTTTCCTCTCTGGCTAAAATCAATAAAAAATTAATAAACAAACAAATAATTAAAATATACAAAGCACTGCTCACAAATGATTCGTTCTACATTGCAACTGATATAGAAGCTCCTCAGCACAGTTAACATTCTACTGTGAGTCCGGGGTCTCCAGCTCACATGTCAGGAAGATAGAAGTGAAACTTGCGGTGAAAAATGTGTGAATTTCCTTGACTCACAGTCATTTAAATGTAAAGTTTTGGAGCTGAGAAAAGCTCAAAACCATCCCTCTTCCAAAAAGTATTAAAGAGAAGCAATCTTAGACCCAAGGTCCGAAAAGAAAGAGACCGTGTCAATAAACAAACAAACAAACAAAAAAATCACTTTACAAGATAGTTAAGATACTACCAACCAGAGAACCTGGCACAAGAACTCTTAAGAAATCTGTTCCAAGGACATTGCTTCATTGGACTGCAAGAAGAACTATACGTGATTGTTCGGATAGATTTGAAGATTTACATATGACCTCATTTCAGCATCTTGGAAAAGCAAAACCAAGAGCTAGGCAGTCAGCAAAGAGTCCAGACGCCAGCCACAGTTGTTCCAAGCACTCCACAAGACCGTACACTGCTCCAGAGGCTAACAAAGGACGAGAAGGTTACACTGGAAAATTGACAAGTCCTCGAATGGTTTCAGTGGGGTTAGTTCATTTAAATGATACAAGCCCAGATTATGAAATTCATAAAACCTGGCCAAAAGATAATTAAGAGAAAATGTTGAAAAAATGGGTGCTCGTTTGTGCTGTTATCCAATTGTTAAACAGTTCAGAATGATATCTGAGGCCAACAGTCAGAATATCATTTCTCCAATTAACAAAATGGTTTGCAGATCTGTCCTTTTGTGTGATAGAAGTCAGCAACTACATTTCATCTTGTTGGGACCATTTTGTTTTAATTAAAATAAAAATGAAACAAGCAAACAAACAAAAATCCAAATCGAAAAGGCACTCACATTGTTTAGCTGGCAGGAAGCACTCATCTGTGACCACAGCCAATGTTGGTGCTGCATACTGAGCCCAAAGCTGTATTTAAATCAGTTGGGATTAGCTAGTCTATTGATTTTCAGTTTGTGACTATGGAGGAAAGGGTGAAAATTCCGTATATAATGGAGAGATCATGTTTTTGAAAGTTTCAACCCAAGTGCCACGACAGGAGACTGACAGGCATGTAGGGAATGGGGGAAGTGGTTCTCAGGGGACATCTTTTACCCCAATTCCTGTCATGAGCATGTTTTCCAAATCATGAGGTAAGTCCCTACAGTGGGTTACAAAATTAGTGGATGGTGGCAAGCACTTTTTAAGAGAAGTTATATGGAAGAAAATAAAAAGTAGAGTGCAAAGTACATATAAAAAGCAGTAATTTTGTCATGAAAAACTATGTATATTGGTATGTGTCTGTGCATGCACACAATGAATCACAGTAGAAAATGTATTTCTTACTGTGGAGTGTGTGTGTGTAACACTGATCTGTTACCAAGCTTCACAAATGAGTACTCTACATTCTCTGTTAGTGCCTTTTCACTTCCCAATGTCAATCTGTTGTTTCTGCCACAGCAAACCCACTAAAACGTGATGGCCTTCTATCAGTCAGTTCCATTGTGCCCCCTTCAGATACGTCCACTGATAAATCCCCTGCATCACTGAACGTTGATCATTCATCCTTCTTAAGATTTGCTTTGTTTTTGGTTTCTGTGACGTCACTTTCTAATGCTTCTGCTGCCATCTCACTGGTATTTTTCTCTAGGTTTTGATCTCTGAGTCCTCTCCCTCGGTCCTCCCCTAAAATCCTGGCATTTCTGCAGAACAGAGCATGAGCCTCAGATATACCACATAAATTAAGACTGAACTTTATCTCTGCCACATTTCACCTCCAGGCCTTACCCACTACCATCTCTCGCCTAAACTACTGCAATAAGCTAGTGACCGGTCTCCCCTTCTATGTGTTTTCAAAGGGTGGCCACAGTGACCCTGGTTAAAGGAAAGTCAGATCAACTTATTCCTTTGATCAGAACCACTCACTGGCCCTGTGACTTTTCTCAGATCTTTGCTCAAATAGCACAGTGAGGACTTCCAGGCCTCCCTCTGTAAATACATGACTCTCCTGCCATTACAAGATGCCCTGTCTCCCTCTCCTGCTTACGCTTCTCCATAGCCCTTTTCTATGGATAAAATATGATACCATTATGTATTTTGTGTAGCATCTGTCTCCTCTTATTGGGACGTAAGACCCAGTAGAGCAAGGATTTCTGTCTATTTTGTAGACTACTACATCCCAGCATTCAGGATTGGTAGCCATACTAGTAGGCCAAAAACATTTATTGAAAATAAAAAATAAATGACTATCATCAATTCTTTGTATGATGATAATAGGCCTGAGTACACATAGCTATGTAACTCCCACACAATGCTATGCAGTTATCTCCATATGTAATATAATTTTTAAGAGGGATTTGTGTTATTAAGCAAAAAATAAGAGACACCGCTAGAAAATTGTCTGAAACTCATAGCCTGATTTTAATCTTACGTTAGCAGGGTTCCAGTGGACTAACCCTATGAGATGTAGACACCCAGTTAATGTCCAGGCTGAACAGATACTACAAGTATCGTAAAGATGCTTCTTTTGGATGCTTCTTTTTTATATCTACTTCAACATTCACAGAAATGCTTCCTCTGGCCTAAATAGTATTAAAGACAGTTCAATTTCCTCTCTTTATTTTTCTTTCAATAGCTGATAATTGTGTAAGAAAAGGAGAAAAATACTAATAGATTATTTTCCCCATGAATTATAACCAGTTCACAACCTTGGTTTTTTATTCACTACTATAGAATTTTAAAGGTATTTGCTTCTATAAAAACACTAAATCATTAAGGCTTTTCCCCTAAAGTACTTCTTTTCCTCTCAATTGGGAGACAAAAAAAAGTCAACTTAATTTTCTCTCTAGCCTGGGCTAGTTAGAGTTAGCTCAGTGGTAGAGCATTGGCCCAGTGTGTAGATGTCACAGGTTCAATTCCCAGTCAGGGCACAAGAAGTGACCATCTGCTCTCCACCCCTCCCCCTTCTTTCTCTCTCTTTCTTTTCCTCCTGCAGCTATGGCTCAATTGGCTCAAGCAAGTTGGCCTCGGGTGCTAAAAACTGGCTCCCGTTGCAACAGAGCAACAGCCCCAGATGGGTAGAGCATCAAGCTCAAGCCAGGTGGATCCCGGTGGGGGCACATGCAGGAATCTCACTGCTTCCTTTCCTCTCACTAAAAAAAAAAAAAAAAAAATCTCTATTCCCCTAATTTCTTCCCACTGAATTTCCAAAAACTCAGAATAACTCTCTCACTTACTGTTACTATTATCTCCATCAGTGCAGATGCGCAATTGAGACTTAAAAGAATAGAAAGATCATATTGTTAAGGTCATATTGGATAGAGGAGCTACGATCTAATTCTGGAACCTAAAGAATGGGAGATAGGGATTATGGGCTAGAGGAGCTATCTCGAGAAATGTGATTGATAGCGAGTAGGTTAAAAGCAAAAGGTGAAATTAAAGATGATGCCTAGGTTTCTGGCTTGGAAGACTGGTGAATGACGGTTTTTCCAGTGACCTGCAGAAGAAAAGAGTTTAGAGTACAAGTTTATCAGATCAGTTTCAGGTGTAAGTTCAAGGTGCTTGTGGAAACACAATTTGGAAGCTCAGAACTGTGTCCTGGGCTGGAGATGTAAATGTGGAATTCAGAAGCATAAGTTAGGATTCAAAATCACCAAGTCTGATACATTCACCCAGGAAGAGTTCACTCTGTTTGACAAACAGAAACTAACCGGTTATCTAAGAAACAGACCTTTCACTGGAATGAAAGGGTGGATGAAGATTGTTATCAGTCAAAGAGCGAATGGTTGGTGAGGAAGGAGAAACTGTGGGAAGTAATCGACTCTTTGGAGAAATGCTTGTGTTTGAAGGAAAAGAATTGATTAAACACTATCTGGAAACCACACTATCTGGAAACCACACGAGCTGTTAAAATTTTCTTAGCTAATCATCTCCCTTTTGATGCTGTCTAACATTGACCTTCCTAGAGACATAGCTCTGAAGGAATCATGTCCAAGGATAGACCTTGTTGGCAATGGATGGCCATTTCCCCCACATCTGAGGAACCCTCCTGAAAACAGAGCTCATTGGGAAACATCCCATGTGATGGCCATTCCCACATCACCAGGGGCTTAGGATCCAGCTCACTTAGAAAAATTAATCTGTATGGATGAATACCAGGTAATTTTTGCATTATGAAACAAGCCCTCTTGGGAATATATTCTAAAGCAGCATTTCACAAAATGTGCATCAGTGAAACCCAGTACAGGGGGTTTTGGGGTTACAACACAGTTCTGTTCCTATGACAGTGGTGTAATCCAAATTTGGTATAAGTCAAAACACACCCTAGCCTACATCACTTACCTATCCTATTAGAGTTGTGAAATCATCATCTAGATAGAACATAAAAACACAACTGAGCCACAGAAAAGGAAAAGGACATAAATATACTGTACTGTCCACTGTACTGTGTATTCTTCTGCCACGTGCAACCAAACTAGTTCACCCACATAGTCTGTAACTACTATGCTAATGGTGTAAATTGAAACAGTCACGTCTCAATTTTTTAAAGTCTTTATGGGAGTGAGCATTGTAAACTCAAAACATTGTATGTCAAGACTATTGTAACCTGAGAATGCCCTGTACTGCTGAATTCAATGAGGGCTACATAACAATATACTAAAGTACAAAAGGTCTCATGGCCCCCCAATGTTAGGAATTGCTGGGTTAAACAAAGTTAAACAGTTTCTTTATAGCAGGATTTTCAGAGACTAATATCTGAATATGCATCATAAAACTGCAGAAGGAAGATATAAAATTCAGCATTGTCTAAAATCACCTGGTCACAGGACTATTAAAAGTGTCACTACATGGATCGGAAATGTAGGAAGGTAACTTCTTATAGAGACAATGTTCACGAAGGTCATCTTGGGAGATGTGACATTGATGAGAGACCAAACTCAGTACCATCGCAATTGTACCCAGTGGCCTCCCACATGTTCTTCAGTACACCACTCTCCTCCCACAATGACCTTCATCCAGGCATGATCACTTCTAATGGAGATACACCATTCCTTGAAAGTTCAAGGGATTGCTTTCCTCTTTTGACCAACTAAATTCTATAAGTTCCATACTAAACAGTAGAATGTGAGGCATGGTGCCTTTTCTTCCACAGCCAGTGTGATTGATTACAAACGCGATAAAGCTGATGAGCAAACTTGTTGATCGTTGATATTATTTCCCTACTTCTATTTGTTTTGTTTTGTTTTATAGCTTGCAAGCTTAGTTGTTACAAAGAAAATCAATAAGCAAGCTTTCAAGGAAACTTAAACCCAGGGAGAAGAAAGGCCCTTTTGCCTTGAAGTTATTCTTGTTCTTTTTTTAAGGGTATATCCACTCCAAATCCAGTGTTCACGTGGAAGCCAAAAGGAACGCTGTGTGCTTGTGAGGACTCTCTACTGGGAGAACAGGGCTGCCAAATATTTTCAGAGGGATACCTTTTATTAGTAAGATGACTTCTGTGAATTGAATCATTTGGAACATCAGGTGGAACTGAAGAAAGAAAACTGATGTAGCCAAGAAAATAAACCATGTCCACATGTCCAGGAGCTAGAAAAGAACATAAGGGGCCTGAGAAATAAACTTTCACTATATGGCAAGTAGAGGTCGCCCCGGTGGCAGGTTACCTAATCTCGCTGCATTTCAGTTTGCTCACGTGTAGAATGGAGATTCTGGTAGACCCGGTGCAAAGATGGTTCCAAGTTTCCCTGCCCCTGTATCCAACCAATTGCAATGTGATATTGCACTCTTTTCACGCTGTGGTGGAGTCTCTTCCCAAATCTCTCGATTCCTGGCCAGCCTTGAGATGGGCTTTGGTCAACAGAATGTGGTAGAAGTGGCTCTGTGCTAGCTCTAGGCCTAGGTCACAAGAACCCTTAAGCATTCCTGCTCTTCTCTCAGAACTGACATCGTCATGAGGACAAGCTCAGTGCGGACTGCTGGAGGAAGAGAGATCCTGTAGAGCAAAGACAAGTCAGCAGCCCATTTGTCCCAGCCAAAGTCAGAGACACATGAGAGTTCAGCCAAGATCAGCAAAGCTAGCCCATAACTGACTTTCCAGATGACTGTAGATACATGAGCAAACCCAGCTAGGACTGGTCTCAACCAAACAGTTTGCAGATTTGGGCCAATGAGTTTTGCTCATCGGGTGTTTCTTTACACAGTAGTATTACTGAGGAAGAAGACCCCCCTTTAAATAAGAGGCTTCAAGGATATTTTATAATTTAGGCCAAGCGTTCAGAGAGAGTTCGTAAATACGATTTTTTGTGTAATTTACAAAATCTCAAGATGGCCAATCATATTCCTGCTTAGGAAAAGCTGTTATAATGTAAATAAACAGGTTTTCATACTTAGAAGGTTTTGTATAGAAGGAGAAAGGAGGCTTGGACCCCCTCCCTTCTATATACCTGGGTGAAAGAAGGTAAAACAGCCAGGAATATAGGAGGGGGAAGAGAGATTTGAGTAGCCCTTTCCTCACCCCTTTCTTTCTTTTTAATAAAAGATTTACAAATAATTATTCTCTGGCATCCTGTAAACCCCCTCCCATCCTGAAATCATGTAATTGAGGACAAAGGAATCACGAGAACTCAAGTTCTGTAAAGGGTATATAGATGTAAGAAATCTAATTTCGGGGAGCACGTGTCTTTGGAGCTATAGCCCCGCACGCTCCGCCGGCTTAATAAAATTCTCTTTTTCCTCTTATAAGTTATCTGAGTGTCAATCCTCCAAGGTTTTTCTCTCCTGTAACATTACGACAAAACTGAAATGGAGGTAACAGTGGGACCTAATTCTTAGTACTGTGTTAAGAACAGTGCCTGGCATCAAATAAGTAATATTTGCTATTATTATTATCCATAATTTGTCAGTTTCGCATAGGATGTGAGTGGGATAACTTCCTAAAACAAAAGTTTCCCAAGCTAAAGTCCAAAAACAAACAAAATCAAACATGAGATGTCTACTACAAGTTTCATGAGGTCTGTGACAGGATATTGATCTATTAAATTTGGACCAATTTTAATAAATTCATAAGAAAAAGGAAGCATATTTTCATAACAGGAAACAAGCAAATTGTCAATGTAGTAGAAGCCAACAATCTCCAAAGCCTGTTACAGATCCTGCATAAATATCTAATATCTGATCCACGCCCAGCTATCATATCACCAACTGCATCACACATCACACCTCTTGCCTGCAAACAGGGCAGTAACACTTTTATTACATGATTAATTGACCAGGTAATTTTGGAAAATGCTGAATTTTATATCTTCCTTCTGTAGTTTTATGATGCACATTCAGATATTAGTCTCTGAGAAGCCTGCTGTAAAGAAACCTGTTTAACTTTGTTTAACCCAGCATTTTCTAAAATTAGTGGGCAATGAGACCTCTTATCTTCGGTACATTTTTATGTAACGCACGCTGAATGCTGCAATCTTGGGTTTCAGTGGAGCACACTTTGTGAGCAGACATTTGGGACGCAGCAGCAGAAAAGTGGCCTTTCAACATCAGGATGAGGTGTCTGAATTTCCGGAACAGCCCAGAGGGAACCTGACCCTCTCTATATTTTAATTTAATTTGTGTCACTGCACAGACAAATGAACATGTTGAGGAGAAACTCACTGGTGCACATGGAAGTGGGAATTCGCTTCTCAGTGTGGTGCTAAAATAGTTGGCTTAAAATTGGCATCGTCTCTAATTCAGAATACTTTGCGAACATCTGTGTCACTTACCTATTTGTAAGTGATAAAAAAGGCAACAAACTGAAGATAGATTTTCCAATCACATCCCAGCCCTGACCCCCTCTGGGGGTTAAACCCTGGACACGTCAGATGGACTGTTACCGATCACACCTGCCTTGTGTTCCCACATCAGGTTCCATGTCGGGAGTGCCTTCACTGAACATCTGGCTAACCATGTGCCTTCTATTCATGGGCTGCACTCACCCACTGCACCTGCTCTCCGAGAGGAGATTACATAGGTCAGGAAACTGCAGCATGGTTCCAAATGTTTGGCCCGTCACCTACAAACATAACTCAGCCACAGTCATGAGGAGGATCTTGGTAAGTCATTTTCAGTAGTGGTTCCAAAATAGAAATGCACCAAAATAAATAAATAAATAAAAATACAAACAAACTCCCCCCTAAAATTTAATGATAATCTTATGAATTAAACCAATAATTCTCAACAACAACAACTTCAGTAAGAATGAAATTATTTCTTTAGCCTATATACTAGGTGAGTTAGCTACCATCTTACTGCAGCAACTAAAACAATCTTCTAAAAATCTTAAAAGCAATAAGGATATAACACTGGCCGTAGTATTTCCCTTGGTACAACTGGATTCAAGAAAGGCCATGTTTTCAAAATTCTCTTTTCTAGCTTTTTCTAAAATGTTTTTAAATGCATTAAAAGTAGAGTTTTTCCAAGGGAGAAAAATGGGGATAATTCTACCTTTTTAATAATTATTTTAAAATCTATGTTGTACTTGGTCATTTCATAGCCCTCAGACTGATTTCTAGCTGATGATTAAAATTCAACAGATTAGTCTGAGTCTTCCTGATAATGTGAATTTGATTTGACTGGGTATTAACTATATTATTTAAAAGTAACATTACTTGTTTCAATTGAACATTGGCCAATACTGTAATTTTCTTATGAATTTCTGGGAAAAATATTCTGAGATACTTCTACCTGATGAGGTAAGGACTAAACAAATGTGTGTATTGTAGTTTATAAAAAATTTTTTCTTTTCAATTTCTATATTGTTTTCAACTGATGAGCAAACACCCATAACACTCTTTGGCATCTTTCAAAATGTTCTAAGCATTTTGAAACAACACAACACAGATCCAGAAAAGGTTAAACATGTCGAAGTAAACAGCATACACATGTGAATGCTGAGAAATGAATACCACGAAATCTTCTGATGGGCTGTAACACCCAAAATGCCTCTTTCACAGAAACAGAAAGAAACAAATGCAAAGCACAAATACCCCTGCAATGGTGGCATAAATTGAATCATAGGGTATTGAAAGAGAAGTTTAGAACTCTGATATCATGTATACCGCATTTCCCCATGTATAAGACGCACGTTTTTTCAAAATTTGGGGGGTCTAAAAACTGGGTGCATCTTATACAGTGGTTGTAGAATTTTTTACTTGCATTTCCTGCTTGAGGAGTTGTATGAATTTCACAATGAATAAAACTTGAGTTCAATACTTTATGTACTACTTTTTTTTTCAAATTTTGGATCCCAAAATTAAGGTGCATCTTATACATGGGGAAAATAAGGTAATTTCTGACAAATAACTCAACCTCACACCTGGTCCTTCATGCCATCTCATTGGTGGACAGAATACTGGAAATACTAGAACTGTTACATGTAAACAGAATCCCCACTTTAAAAAACAATTTCTAAATATTTTATGATGCTTGTAATCTTCCTCTTCATATTTCAAAAACCACTTCTTATACTTTCAAAATAAGTACTTACTATTCTCAAAACAAGTGTTCTATTAAAGTAACAATTGTTTTTTGTTTTTACCAATTAAAGCCATAAGAACCCTAGGAGGTTGCTGCTGACACCTAGTGGCATTATTTTTTAAATTCCAAATGCATTTAAAAATAGACACCTAGAGAGAGAAAGAAACAAACATAGGTATAATGTATTTGCAAAGTCTAATGGACATCCCACATGACAAATTATTTGCCTCTGTCCACACCATTCTGCCTTTGATGACTTGTTTCTTCCAAAGTACTTCTAGTATTAAAAAGCTGAAGAAGGCCTGACCTGTGGTGGTGCAGTGGATAAAGCGTCCACTTGGAACTCTGAGGTTGCGGGTTCAAAACTCTGGGCTTGCCCGGTCAAGGCACATATGGGAGTTGATGTTTCCTGCTCCTCCCCCCTTCTCTCTCTCTCTCTTCTCTAAAATGAATAAATAAATATAAATATTTAAAAAGCTGAAGAAGCAGAAACATAAAGGCTAAAAGCCTTACAGGAACCAATTTCCTCAGAGTCCTTGGTCTTCTATCAGGAATGGCCAGTTCTCTGACAGCCCCAGTGCCCAAAGGTCCTGCACCAACAGTCCTGATTTCCTCTCAACTTCCCAAATCACCAACCTCCTTTCCCTCCTCCACACCTAGAGTTGAGGTACTTTCAAGGTCCTAGCCTAAAGAGACTCGCCATAGAGTTGGCAATATGCTGTCTCAGACTTCATATCCATAAACATACATGCACATTCAAAATGGTCACAGAATTCCTAGGCATGAAATTCAACAATTATTGAAAACATAAAAATAGCTATCATAGACTGCTTTCATGATTGCCAACTATCCACATGGATGATGATGTACAGAAATTGACTTTGATGTGAAAAATAACAAGGAACATAGAGATAACTCCTAACTGCTTGTAAAAAAATTATTTTGTAGCCTTTATATGTATTTATGTGTGGTGTGTGTGTCCAGAATAAGAGACAGACTCTCAAATTCTCACGTATTCTCACTCCAGCTAGAGCACTTGTGAATATAGTAGGTAAACAATGAGCTGATGAATAAATGAATAAATAACTGAATGAGTTGGCAGAGTACAATATATTTTTTCTATTGATTCTGATATAAGAAATGCAATATCCGCATAAGGTGATGTTTGCTCTTAGGCAAAAGTGCTTTCTTTGAGTAGCTCAGGTTAGACATTTCTCCAATGATGTGTGCAAAGTGGCCCAAGGCCAACAGGTGATACAATTGAGCAATCTCCCTTTGGTGAAGAGAGCAATTTGGTAAAAAGAGTAATTTCAATAGTTAAAAATCATTTGCTTCATAAGTTAGTATATTTGAATTTTTATTTTATTTTCATTGAAAGATATAATAAGGGGAAAGTAGATTTTAAGTTAGTCATAAATAATACAAATCATGACTAAATGCTAATTCACATAATTCCAAGGACTCTTTTAGCCTTTTAAATAGTCTTTCAATGGATATCCTAAAAATGGAAGGAGGTCATTCATTTATGTGTGTCTACTTCATTCACAAGTGGGAGTAAAAATGATGAAAGAAGGATCTTCCTTACAATCATAATGAAGGGGAGAAATCTCATATCTGAATGCATACCTTTCTATAGAATGAAATGAAATTGTACACACACACACACACACACACACACACACACACACACACAAGAACTTCTACATAGCAACATATGCAAACAGTGTGGCAGATGCGAGGGGACCTCACTGGGTGAATACGGGTTAAGAAGAGAACCTGATGTAGTAGAAAGAGGAATTCAGAAGGTTCTATAAAGGAAGTTATCAGGTGGTGCAGACTTTGAAATAAGAAGAAAGAAGATCGGGCACTCAGAGTGGAGTTACGGCGTCAGGAAAAGAAAAGAATGTTTAGGGTCTGTCATGGAGTAGGGGAGAAACAGGTCAGAAACACGGGTGGGGAGTCGGTGGAAACACCTGCATATCAGCAGGAGCTGAGTGTAAACAACGCTATGGTGTATAGTCTTGGGAGTTTTTCTTTTCTTAAGTTTTAAGAAAATGAAGTATCTCACAGGATCTAACAGTCAGGAAAGTAAAAAATACCAGGCACTTTTGCAAACAGCAAAAAATAATAAAAAATCAAAAAGGCAAATCCATAAAAATTATCATATTAACTCTCATATAAGTTCATCTTTAAAAATATTACTTTTAAAATGTATATTTTATCAATTTTACAGAGAGGAAGGGGGAGAGAGAGACAGGAACATCAGTCTGTTCCTGTATGTGCCCTGACTGAAGACCAAACTGGCAACCTCTGTGCTACAAGATGAAGCTCTAACTAACCAAGCAATCCAGCCAGGGCTAAAAAATTACTTTTTAATCACTTCTCCATGAAAATAGTCAATGATTTATCCTCTGACTTTCAGTTTAAATTCTCTTTAGGAGCATGTTTTGCTGGATACTGTAGCCATATTTCCATAAAGCATGGCATATATCATGTGTGGAATCTCCTTCAGGCAATGTGAGAGTTACATCACTCCTTTCATCACATGCTGTAAAAATAGTTCTGATTCTAATTTACATGGTCATTAACTTACTAATAAACCTGAAGCTTTTGATGCTTTACATTCCATTGTTACATTATAATAGGTATGTAATAAATAATAATAGAATATAATTTGTGGTAAGCCCTTATAATATCAGAAGACTTTTATCCTTTCAAACCTCAACAAGTCTTATTACTTTTACAAGATTTTGTACAGCCAGTAATAATAAACCACAATGAAACACACCTCTAAAAAATATCTTTATAACTTACTTTAAGTGCTCTTGAACATAAGGTGACCCTATACACCAGCCTTACGACAGCTGATTTCCAGTTCTCAAAATTGCATTCATATTAAGCCTAGATTTCAACCTAGAGGACATGAAAAAATTGCTGAATCCTTAGTATTAATTAAAAATTGATATAACAAGTACAATTTCCTACAGAAAAAGTCAGCTATATGTGAGAATAAAACTTAATATTCCTACATAATAAAAATAAATTGCAGACATGACATTTTCTTAATTGAAATTCAATCTATTCTAAGATATATAAACCTATATCAAAATAGAACAGAAGAACATCTTTTCTTTTTTTACATAATCATACTAGATATAAGTATGTTTAGATGTGAATAAAGTTGCCTCTCTCTGGCCTGACCAGGTGGTGGCACAGTGGATAGATGATGGACTGGGACACAGAGGACCCCAAGGTCAAAACCCCGAGGTCACTGGCTTGAGCCCAAGATTGCTGACTTGAGCAAAGGATCACTGGCTCGACTGGAGCCCCCAAGTCAAGTCACATATGAGAAAGCAATCAATGAACAACTAAAGTGTTACAATGAAAAAGTGATGTATCTCATCATTCTCCTTCCTGTCTGTATGTCTTCTTTGTCTCTCTCTGCCTCTCTTGCTAAAAAAAAAAAAAAAAAAAAAAAAAGAAGTTGCTTCTTTCTAGATGATAAAATTAAGAAGAATATTGTGACCAATTGACACAAATAGCTTTACATAATAAAACATCATATGAGGAGTTATTTAAGTACCCCTTTTAGAAGGGTTCAGTACAGAACTTTCAGGATCTGTACACACAAAGGTGTCTGTTAATCTAGCAGATTGCTCTCTGAGATCCACTGGCACAGTTGATCTTATGCAAAATAAGTAGGTTAGTCATCATGTGCAACTGAGAAAGCTGACCAGTCCCAGTCATCTAGTTAGTCATCATGTGCAACTGAGAAAACTGACCAGTCCCAGTCATCTAGAAATAGCACCTTCACTAGTATGTCTTAATAACCTACTATAAAAACATTCAAATTTAAATGTACATATTCCATCTGAGATAACAGAGACAGAGCATCGATACAGTAGCACTCATTGTCATTGTCTGATTAAAATGTACTGTTTATAAGATTGCAAACATGCTTATTTCACCAAATCCAAAGGACCAGTCTAGAGAGATCACAACATAAACATCACTTTTCCCATCCCAAGTCACCGTACACACCCCTCTCCCAACATCCACACAAACACACATGTCTTGGAACATCATCTCTTTGGGAGTTCTATGAGACCAAAGCACTGGGATTACAGCAAGATACAGAACTGTTCCTTTATCCTCATGTTGGGAGGAAACGCATTTTGAACTCTGGGTACAGAATGCTGGAAATTTCATCATGTGATGAAAATTCCTCCCTTCCACCCCCTCTCCCTTTCCTACATTCGATTCAAAAAGTGTTTCCATATCTTAAACAAAAAGCCTAATAGAACTAACCATATTCCTATGCACATGCCTCTAAATAAATAATTTCACACGAATGCTTTCTGGATAGTCTCTGCTCCCTTTATCCTTTGACTCGAAAGGGGGTAGACCCTTCACCCTCCTCATTGGCTTCATCTCTTACAATGTGTATCTTTCTCTTCACTGTGTCATCATTCATCAATTCCTCCTCCAAAAATGTTTATCTATTCTTTGTCTCCCTGTGCCTGTGTCACACAGCTCAGTTTCAACATCTTCCACAGACTGTCCAGGTATCGGTGCCATTTTAATGTCTCTCTGGGGGAGTCATGGCTAATAGTTCTGTGCAAAATGCAGCCCTCCATTGATGTCATTCACCATTTTAAAAATATTTTATAGACTTAATTAACATTTTACTATAGATAAAACCTGAATAGGGTGCCTACAACTTCAAATCGCCTTTAGGGGAGAGAAATCATTTTCTTGAGACTTTACACCATTTTGTTTTGTTTTGTTTTGTTTTTTGAAGAAAAAGAAGAATCAACTGAAATCAGAAATAGATAGGAACACCCCAATTTTTCATTCAACCTAACAATTTATTTTTGCTCCAGTGCAGAAATAATTTTTCTGCTGATGTCCATTACATTTAAATGCTACCTTTCCTTCAACACTCGATTTTTTTTAGGAATTCAACGATTTGTCAAAAATGAAACACTATCAGTTTCAATTAGCATGCAATCTAATATACATTTCAGTAAATCTATGGTGTACATACATATAGTAACACTGTATCTTCACAGCCATATAAATAGATCACATTGAATAGATGGATCCAGTTCCCATCACATTTCTAATCTTTTAGAAACTTTTCAGAAACACTCCTTAAATGGTACCTTCATTCATAAAATATGCACACACTGTATATCTGTATCTCACACTTTGTTTACACATATATAGCATTAGGATATTTGCATGAGTGTTCATATTTTAAGCCAACATATGTAAATAAATCGCATAGCAATTTAAAATTTTAGCAACTAAATATGTAACTGGTAAGCATAATCAGGCATGATATTCAACAACTGTAAGATATAATTCAGTCTTTCCAAAGAAAATGTTTTGTATGCTGGTGTCTTCATACAACTCAATGAAGTTGTGGAGAATTTGTACTAAATTTTTTTTGAATATTCAAAAAGTAGTATGTAAATGCATCTGACTAGGAAATTCTCATCACTGTTTCCTGACAAAAATCTAATTCTCTTATTGTATATCACTGTAAATATGATACACTAATTGGAGTTATTTCCAGACAAAGAGAATACAATCTTCTAGTCAAGATCCTATTCATATATTAACATGAATGAAAGAGTAGTGTCAGAAAATTAACCATTATCCACAATGTTTTGATAAGCTAAAATATATTTCAAATTTTACTGTTACTTATAAATATAGTAATCATTATAAACCATTCCTTCTAGGTTTCAGATAATAATTTACTTTTTTGACTGGTTATTCAATAGCGAAAACCAGTAATCAAGGAAAGCCAAGGAGTTTAATGTATCAGGATTAAACAGACTAAAAAAATATCAATTCACAGTTAAGTATTACCTTGGTGTGATTTTTCATAAAAGAGTGCTGATCTCTTGCCAGGTAACACCATTTCTTTGGATTCTGTGGACAAAGAGAAAAGAGATTAATAAACACAGCCTTTCCTTTTAGTCTTTAAGCGCTTCTTAAGGGAGAATCATTAGTAATAAAGGTCAGAGAAGAGACTCATTTAACAAAATATTCAGCTGCTGCCTTGGGAACCACTTGCTTACATGCCAAATAACTTCCCCAAAGACCCCCTCACCCCTAAGAACATGGGTAACAGTGGCACATACCCAGCCACTTTTCTTTGCTTCTCCCCCTTTTCTCACAGGGGAACAAGACTCACACTTGAGCAAGGAGCATTCGCTTCCGTCACTGGAAAAGACAAGGCACAAGCCATGTTGAGATGGGACTTTTTACTTGGAATACAGCTGACCGAAATGGAATCTCTAATTACCAAACTTACTTTCTTCCCGCCCCCAGTTTGTATGGGTTTTAAAATCTTCATGACAGTTTGGTTGCTTTTCTATTCTGTTTTTCCCCAAAAGTGATAAAAGGAGATTTTGTGATATGTCTCTAAATAATTGCAGATTACTCTCCCCATCAGATGCAATTTAAGAGCTATTCCATGCTGCAAAGAGGAGGAAAGTACTTTATAGAAGTCAAAAGTTATGAAAATATATCTTATTCCCTCCCTTAGCATAAAATAATCTTGAGTATCCCATAAAAGATTTTATTGCATCATTATCTGAACATGTAGATTGCAGGATAAGAAATTCAAGACTGAGTAATAGTCTACCAGAAAGGACTGTCAGGTAGATAGGTGAGAAATTTAAATATACCACTTAAGAAAGTTATTTGAAGAAATGTTACCAGTTAAAAGCAACACTGATTAATTGGCTATAACAGCCATTATAAGAATAGTCATATAAATGCAATCACCATATCTTACTAGCTATGTGAATTTAGGCAAATAAATTAGACTCTGTAAGCCTTCATTTTTCCTCTGTAATGTCAGAATGGTAATTCCTTCTACTCCATACAGCTGATAGGATAAGCAAATGAGATGAATACATACTAAGGATACAGAACTAATGAATGTCAGCTAATATAATTGTCAACATCATTATTACCCCTTTTAATCATCATCTCCTTTAAAAACAACAACAACAACAAAATATCTGTATACTGCATTGTGTGTTCACCAACCAAAGTCAAGTCTTCTGTCACCATATATTTGACCCTTTTTCCCTTTATTTTCTCCCTCCCACTTGAAACATATATAATTTTATTAACCAATGTCACCCCAATAAATTTCATGCTGGACATTACCTAATTATCCTATTGATTAATCTGATTCTGTATGACAAACGAAATAAAGGTCTTTAGACAGGCAAGGAGAAAAGGTTGAAAAGCACTTCAGGAAGATGAGTAAGCTGCCAACCACTTTGCTGTGTGGCTTCCTTTCTTTCTCCTGAGGATTTTAATCCAAGGAACCCCTCCGAGAAATCGTGATATGCTTCGGGGCTCAGAGCCACTGAACCTTTTCTACTCCTGTCTGAGTGCTATTCAGACAACACCTAGTGACCTTCCTCCTGCAAGCTGGGGTCCATACTGGACTTCAGAGAAACTGTAACAAACAAAAATGACTCGACAAACAGCTCAAAGGAGGAGATATCTGTACACCATTATTTCAAGGAATGGAGAAAGTACCATCATTAAACAATACATGATGCATTGAAGCAACAAAATGTACTGAAAGAATAGTCTGCAGTCAGGAAAGAGGGATTTAAAAAATAACCTTTAAAAAATTAATCAGGAAAGCTGAACTTGTGCACATGGGCTGACCATCCGTTCTGTTTCATCTTGAAATACACATGAGAAGGACTTTGAAGGACAAAACCTGACAGGAGTGGTACAACTTTCCAAGAAGCTGGGGCAATGCATCTGAAGAACTGGAAGCATTTGGAAACATGGAGACCGGCTCACCACAGGGCTGGCCGGCAGTGCCCACTTCTCCTCCTCCACTCGTGACAATTTTCAGCCAACAGTAAAGGAGAGAAACACAAGTAGCACCACTGGGAGGAAAACAGACAAAATATAAAGACGCCTCTCCAGTGGTTGCCTCCCTGACAGGGATAATTAAGAAACACTGTTTTAGACTCAAAACTCATTCTGTATATTTTGAAAGAACAGGGCACAAAAGATTAAGAAACAAACTAGGAAGGGAGTTTGGTTCACACCAACAACATCCTCTACCTCCAGGGTACAGACATCAAGCAGAATAACATGTTATGGGTTGAATTGTGTCCCTCAAAAGATGTGTTGAAGTACCACCCTAGTACCTGTGAATGTAATCTTATCAGGAAACCATCTTTCCAGATGTTATTAGAATATAAATTAAGATGACATAATAAAGGGTAGGGTAGACCTTTAATCCAGTATAACTTGTCTCCTTATAGGATGAGACATAAACATGAGCACACACATGGGAGAGGGTCATGTCAGACATAGAGGGAGAGTACCATGTGAGGAACCAGAGATCAGAGTGATGTGACCACAAGACAAGGAGTGCCCAGCACTGTGGCAACACCAGACGCCAAGAGGAAGTTAATGCAACAGATTATCTGCTAGAGCAGGGGTCCCCAAACTTTTTACACAGGGAGCCAGTTCACTGTCCCTCAGACTGTTGGAGGGCCAGACTATAAAAAAAACTATGAACAAATTCTTGTGCACACTGCACATATCTTATTTTAAAGTTAAAAAAAAAAACGGGAACAAATACAATATTTAAAATAAAGAACAAATAAATTTAAATCAACAAACTGACCAGTATTTCAGTGGGAACTATGGGTGCAGATGCATCCTGTGCTCCTCTCACTGACCACCAATGAAAGAGGTGCCCCTTCCAGAAGTGTGGCAGGGGCCAGATAAATGGCCTCAGGGGGCCGCATGCAGCCCGCGGGCCATAGTTTAGGGACCCCTGTGCTGGAGCTTTCAGAGAGAACATGGCCCTGTTGGCATCTTTATTATGGACTTGCAGCCTCCAGCACTGTGAGAAAACACATGCCTCTTGTTCAAAGCCACCCAATTCATGGTAATTTGTTTCAGCAGCTCAGGGAAATTAATTCAACATCTTCTGAGCCAATAGGAACTCGGTCCTCATCTATATATACCATGGGAGTGGAGTGAAAGAGGGAGGGAGGAAAAGGAGAGGTAAATGGAAGTGGAGCCTGACCAGGTGGTGGCTCAGTGGATAGTGTTGGACTGGGATGCAGAGGACCCAGGTAAGAAACTCTAAGGTCACCAGCTTGAGCGTGGGCTCATCCAGCTTGAGTACAGGCTCACCAACTTGAACAAGGGCTCACTGGCTTGAGTGTGGGATTATTGACATTACCTTATGGTTGCTGGCTTGAGCCCAAAGGTCACTGACTTGATGCCCAACGTTGCTGGCTTAAGCAAGGGGTCACTTGGTCTGCAGTAGCCCCCCTGGTCAAGGCACATATGATAAAGCAATCGATGAACAAGCAATCAACGAACAACTAAAATGCCACATGAAGAATTGATGCTTCTCATCTCTCTCCTTTCCTGTCTGTCTGTCCCTCTTTCTGACTCTGTCTCTGTCAAAAAAAAAAAAAAAAAGTCAGTTGTCACTGAGCTAAGAGGACTGGTATGTACTGAAAGCTGATTGTCAACCAGTGTTTGCTCCCCCTTCTCCAACCACAGGGGGCTTCTAGTCTGTACTACCCCTGATATGAGTCACACTGTCTCCCACAGCCACAGCTCCAAGTGACACCTTTGTCTTCTGTCTGCTGAGACCAGTTCAATCCCTGAGCTGCCTAATGAGCTAGAACCTAGACAGCCTCATGACCATGCTCACACATTCATGGTCCCCTGGGTTCCCTGGCGAACTCTGTAACAAAGCCCAGGAAAGTGGGTGAATCCCAATATACGTCTCCACTTGGCTCTACCACAGACTGCTCACTAGCTCACCTCGCAGTCTTTAGAGTCACCAGACACCAGTCCAAGGTTCTGACTACCACCCCAAATCCTCAAGAGACACATATTACAGTCTCACTGAGTCTCCTTGAAGTACTTCTTGTTGCCAATGAGAGGGGGAAACAGGGCAATTCCCTACAACCTATGTCCTTGTAGATACTCCTAGTGGACCCTCCATTCACCCCCCAAAACTCTGCTTTTAATTTCCAAATATTCTACTCCTGTTTAAGTATGAATGAGTTATCTAAAAGTTCTCATGCTCCTATGAGTGAATTTCTACAAGGTGATCTATTTCATAAATCACTTTGGTATCTGATAGCTATTCCCTTAAGGAGTCAAAATTTTCCAATTTTACATCCTATGGTATCAGTTTTTTTAATTTGAGCTTTAAGAGACCCATGGGAGAAGCAGCTGAAAATTGTACACTATGTCTTCTATTTTTAAAGTTCCCTGAGCATTCCATGAATTTTCCATTGCTCGTCAATATAATCTGTCCTACTGAGTCAGGCAGAGGGCTAATGGCTCCCATGTTATCTCTCCCAGTTCCATTCTCCTCGTCTATTCTGCTGGGTTGCGGTTCAATTCTTTTCAGCACCTTCCAAATTTACTACCCTGTCAAAGCTTTAATGCCAACTTCTCTACAAAGTGATCCCTAGATACTCTGGACTCTGTTGATTTATGACTCCCTGACCTCGAATAGCAATTACAGTTAATGCCTATAATTTATTTTGCCTTCTTGGGTGGTCTGTGCTGTCATGTCTCCCCAACTATATTTTTAGTTCCTCAAGGACAGTTATTGCATCTTTTCCTTCTCACCTGTCCCCTTCGGTACTCAATTTGATGTTTAGCACATATCAAGGAGGTTCCTAATAAGTATACACCCACTTGCTATGTATCAAATACCTATTAATAAAGGCAGAGCTAACTTATGTGGCATAAATATCTTCCATGTCCTATGACATAAATTGTATAACAAGTCCTTATTGTCACAAAAAAAAACTTAAAGACCATTTGAACAAACTAATATGTAAGATAAGAAAAAGGCAGCAAACAAAGGAATAGGAGAGAGGTGTGGTGCATCAATATAACTAAGTTGCTAATAGTTGGAAATATATCCACATGCAAAGCTTTTGCATTTCTCTGCGTTTGACCTTGCCTTTCTGCTGGAGGTAGTACTTGCCTCTAGGAGAATTCAGGTTATTCCACGATAAATAAAATGAGAAAGCAGGAGTCTAGAGTTTGACATCCAGCAAGAATTCTGGCTCCATAGCAAGACAATGGTTTTGAATATCAGGCTTTCATTAGAGAGAAAGGGATTTTAAAAAACACAAGCGTAGTTGCCATCAACATATTAGAAGTCAGACCTAGGGAACTAGGTCATGGAATTTTGTGATTCTAAGAGTGGAGAAAACATAGGGTATGATGTAAAAGATATGAAAAACTGCCTTGGGCTTAAAAGTTGCATGGATAAGAGGACAGAGTGAGGAGGGAGAGGACAAACATCAAGTCTTCATTTCCCTTCTCTTAAACCCCCAGATGCACATGGGTGTCACCGTATTAGGACAAGCAGGTGTTAGGGCTTAGACGGGAGAGAACTCCAGATACTCCGGGGAGACCAGCATTCAGTATTGAACACGACATAGGAGCAGATAGCGGATACTACAGGAGAGAGTGAAGTGTCTAAACAGGTGAACCAAAGACGAAACTTCCTTATTCCTGGAGCCAATGTGTGGCGACCACTGGAGAAAGAAATTTCTAGGAGCCCCGAGCAAGAGACAGGGGGTTGCTGAGAGGGCAGGGTCCCACTTATTACTCTCCCCCAGTGAGGTCATGTGAGGCCTGCTGTCCCCAGAGCCACAGTGTCGTCAGGAGAAGAGGAAAAGAAAGGGCAAAAGTCCTAGAGCACAATCACTTTCCCAAAAGTTGTCTGAGTCGTCTGCCCTGATAAAAAAAACCTAAAGTTTACTAGTTCAATATCATCATTTTAAAGATGAGGAAACCGAAGACCAGGTTGAAAGACTTGCTTATAAGAGTATTATGCAGTTGGGGACAGAGAAGAGGCACTATTTCCATTTTTCTAGCACCTGATGAAAAAATAACATACTATCCGACACTCTCATTTAGAACCAGTATTTTTTTGTTATGAATATCAATGTTGTTATTTAGTTAATATTTAAAAATAAGTATTCCGATAAAGATAATGATTCTAAATCCATTTCTTTTAATAAAATGAAATACTTTAAAATTAAAATAATGAGTTCACAGAAGAGCTCTTAGGTTTATTAGTAAACTTAGTAAAATGAATAAATTTAGGGTCATTGTACAAAAACCAGTTGTACTTCCTATATAACAAACAAATTTAAAAACAGAAACTACACTTAAAATTGAATGTAAAAATATCAAATACCTGGTGTTGGGCAGATAAAATATATTATGCTCACTTGGTTAAAGATGGCGCTGTCCATGTGCAAGTTTTAAGAGTAAGCTTTTCCCCACACCTTTGACTGATTGGATGATATGGGGTGATGCACTCTCATGAGGAATCCTCCCGTTATGCCTCACATAATGTATCAGAGACTTCCTTGTTTGTAGATTGGATTAAAAGTTGTATCAGATACTTCCTTGTTTGTAGATTAGATTAAAGGTTTTGAATCTATGCTATAAAGTGGGACAGACTGGGAGCTTGCTCTGGGTTCCTGAGGTTAGCATTAGAGAGGAGAGAGATTAGGGCCACATGGAGGAGAGAAGGCAGCCAAGATGGTGGAATGCTGAGGAAGAAGCCAGTTTGTGCAGAGTTTGTGTAGAGAGAAGGAGATGGGAAACAGATGAATAAGGCTGGTGAGCTAGAAACCTTTCGATTCTAGAAAACTCAGATAAGTCAGTAGCTTTGTGAGCACTGAATGAGTGGGTTTTGGAGCCCAGTGTGTGTTTTTGCTTGCCCGCCAGGTGCAAGCTAGAATTAAAGCTGATGGCTCACCAGTTCTTGGCTCTGTTGTTCCATTACCTACTGTCTGAATCTAATGGGAACCTGCACGGGTCAGGCGGCTGTTATGGTGGCCTTGGCCACTGGCTTTATACCCAGGAATAAATCTAACAAAAGATGTTCATGACCTCTACACCAAAGCCTACAAAACATTATCTAGAGAAAATTAACCAGGCAAATACATAGAAAGAGGTATATCATGCTCATTTTGGAAGATTCGCTATTATAAAGATGTTAATTCTCCTCAAATTGATTCATGTATTCAGTGCAATCACAACTGAAATCCCAGTAGTTGCTTTTTTTATTTTCAAGGTAACAAGCTCGCATTTATACAGAAATGCAAAGGGCCAAGATTAGCCAAGGAGATGTTCAAGAAGAACAAAGCTGGAGGTCTTCAATTACCAGATATCAAATTTAGTATAAAGCTTTTGAAATTAACACAGTGTGTAATTGGTACAGAAACAAACAAACATTATATATAATGAAATGGAGAGTACAGAAATAAAACCACACAAATTGTAACAAATAATTACACAAACAAATGTGGCAAGTTTGATAATATAGAACAGTGGAGAAAGGGCAATCTCTCTACTACATGATACTTAAGAAATTACAGCTCTATTTGAGGTAAGAAGATGAATCTAAACTCCTACTCATATAAAAATCAGTTTCAGAGGGCTGTATATCTAAGTGTAGATGGTAAAACATTAATGCTTTTAGAAAGTAACACCTTCCCCTTTGGATTAGGCGATGCTTTCTTAAACAGCATAGAAGTGGTCACCATAAACAGAAAAATTAACAAGTTTGACTGCATTTAAGTTAAGAACTTCTGTTCATCAATAGATGCCAAATAGAGGATGAAAAACCACAAAGCATAAGAAGAAATCTGCAATACATACATCTGATAATGACTGATAGATAAAATGGCTACTCAGCCACCATCGTTCTTAAGAACAAAGCAGGCCTGAGGGAGGAAGGACTTGCCTACTCAGTAATCGGGCTCAGACCTCCCTTGTAAGCTGGATGCTGATAAGGGACGATTGGATCAGGGTGGAGACAATTTTGAGGAACTGTGGTGCCACTCCCAACCACAAACCGAAGAAGTGATCTTGCAGCTGTCTTTGCCCAATGCCCTTTGATGAATCCATATAACCCCCTGCCCCATCCCTCCCTCGGGGCTGACACCCTTGCTGTTTTTAAAGTAAACTCCTTTTGGAACACACTAGCCTTGTGTTTTTGGTTCAGCCCATGGTTTCTGCCTTTCAGTGACTAGTGTTGAGAATATTTAAATAAACTCCTACAAATCAGTAAGAACAGGACATATAACTCAATAGAAAAATGGGAAAAAGACTTAAATAAAAATTCCACAAAAGAGGAGATTCAAATTTTTACTAAACATATTAAAATTTCCTTTACTTTATTAGTCTTTTGGAAATACAAATTAAAATCCCAATAAGATGTGATTTAATGCAGACAAATGCGGCTAAGATAAAAAGAACATGTACTTTTAGAGCTGGCAGGGATATAGAGCAGTGGTACTGTCATCCCCACTTGAGGGAAGCAGATAGTGAAAATTGGTGTAATTTTAGAAAACAGTTTGATAGTATTGTATCTACTAATGGTGGACATATGCACACTGTACTGCTGGGCACAAACCATTCCTAGCTTTATAACCACTATAAAGGCATCCGATGGTTGCCAAAATTATGTACACGAAGGTTTACAGTAGCATCCTTCACAGTAGAGACAAACTAGAAACAGCCCAGATATCCATTAACAGTAGAAGTGATTAACAACTTAAAATATTCTCAAACAATAAAATGCTATATATTATTTATTTATTTATTTATTTTTAGAGAGAGGGGAGGATATAGATAGGGACAGACAGACAGAAACAGAGAGAGGTGAGAAGCATCAATCATTAGTTTTTCATTGTGTTGCGACACCTTAGTTGTTCATTAATTGCTTTCTCATATGTGCCTTGACCGCGGGGCTATGGCAGAACGAGTAACCCCTTGCTTGAGTCAGCAACCTTGGGTCAAAGCTGGTGAGCTTTGCTCAAACCAGATGAGCCTGCGCTCAAGCTGGCAAGCTTGGGGTCTCGAACCTGGGTCCTCCACATCCCAGTCCAATGCTCTATCCACTGTGCCACCGCCTGGTCAGGCTAAAATGTTACATATTAATGAGAATAAACAAACCACAGTTACATTGACAACATGCGTAAATATCACAAACAATGTTTAGGGTAAAAGATCATAAGAAGAAAGTACATTCTACATGACAGCATTTACGTAAAATGGGGAGGGGGCACCTCTTGTTGGGTGATGAACAGGAGAGGAGAGAAGAGGAGCTTTTGTAGTACTCATGCTATTCTTTCTGGAGCTTCCACCTGGACATGTATTCACTTTGCAAACATGTATATGGTTGTACACTTTAGATTTGCTCACTTTTCCATATGCATGTTATACTTCACTAGTTTACCTTTTAAAGCTGTATGGGAATACCCACCCACTTGAGAAATAAAGGCACAAATAGAGTGTAAAGATACTCCCTGATTTTAAAGATAATCAGGAAGAAATAAGAAAGGAGATTTCAGTCTGCAAATGCTCTTCCTCACCATTTACAGGTGTGGTAATTCAGACCAGCACGTGGAGACAACTTTGGTGTTTTCCATGGAACACAAGCCATCGTCCATATTTTCAATGTATAACATTCTTCCTCAAATTATTCATTCATTATTGGTTTCGTTTAATAAAAGGGTATCTACCATAAAATACATATATATTCAATTTTAAAGCATATTTGTATCTTTAAATATACAAACATATATGTGTATTTGTACATACTGAGAAATTTGTAATATTGGGGCTACGCTAGCCAAAAAACATCTACAGTCAGATAATATGTATTATTCCTGACCTTTGAAGTTATTTCCTTTTGCAAATACTAAAACTGCTACCAATTGAATTCTTTTCTAATTTACACTTGCTTATAATTTTATGAAACAATTATTTCAGAAAATGAAAAACACAAAACAAAACAAAGGTTTAGAATTATGGGGTTTTATACTTGTCTGCATTTACACTTTGGAAAGATAATATACATTGAAAAAGAAGAACAATAAACACCTATTTATCTCTCTGTCTGCACACAGTAAGATAGAAAACACCTTTTCTTTTCTGAATTATAATTATCCCTAGATGAAGCATCAATATTGGAAAATTACACAGGTAATAATCAAAATGCTCAGGCATTTTGAAATGTATCCTTAATCTGTGCCACAGGAAAGTCAGATACAAAGTAACAACAGCACCAAAGCCACAGTTAGTATGGGTACAGCATACTAACCGTTGAACACTAGGAATAATTCATTTCTGCCCTTTCGTTTTTTAATAATCAGACCTTTTAGTCGGTTGATGAAAACTTTCTTCTCTAAATGCTATATTCTAATTCCACCAATAATGTTTTATTTACTTAATCATAAGTTTTCATTCTCTGTTTTTAATTCATAGAATCAGAATATTTCCCCATAGGCAATTCAGCAATAAAATAAACTCAAGAAAACTTTTACTTTTTAAAAACTATTTTTTAAATCTTTAAATGGAATTGTTCTAGAAGTGTCTTATTGCTATTATTGCACTAATAGAAATAAACATCTAGTATTGCCACATACAAATCAGGTATCATTCTGAGTTGCTGTTTTACACATTTAATACTTCTAAGAACCTTACTAGCTGGTTGCACTATTATCCCACTTTATAGATGAGGAAACTGAAGCATTGTTTGGTTATTGGAACTTACCCAAGCCATAGAGCCAGTAAGCAAAGGCAGGATCTGAAGGCAGGTAGCGATCAGCAATCCCAGTCCCTGGACTCTTCCAGGGACCCCATGTACCCCGGCTATTTCCAGATGAGCGCATGTATAAGTATTTAAATGTAAGACTTTATTCTTATTGTGAAGTCTCCCATTTTACTTTGAATGCACTTTTTATTTTAAAAAAATTCTATTCTGTGTACATTTTTGCTATTTTTTTTTATTTCTCATGCACTCACTGGAATTCTAAATACACTATACTTTGACTTTATAGTGGGAAGTATCTCCTACGATCTTAAAGCAAATTACATGTATCATGCCATTTCACCAGACATGCTCATCCGGCACTATTCGCTGAATGGATTTTCATAGAGTTTATTGTACAATTTCTCATCTTCTATCTCATTCTGTTGCCAAAGTCAGAGTCTAGATCCTCTCTTCTCAAAGGGTGGTCCGTAAACCAGCAGCATCACCATGACCTGGAAGGCTGGTTGGAAATACAGAATTCCAGGCACCACCCCGACCCACAGAGTCAGAACCTTCCATTTAATCAGAATCTCAGGTGATCTGTAAGCATATTAAAGTTTAAGAAACCTACTTTAATAATTAGTATCCTAAACTAAAGGCTTTCTTAATCCTGGCTTCAGCTGATTTATTTCCATAGGTTTCCTGAAAGATATTTTTACCACTTTTACCATTAATTCTTTCAGCCTGTTAAAATCATTATGGAAGGTTTCACTGTCTCTATCAGCTTTACTGTCTGCAGTGTTACTGAATTTTGCTGAATGAAGTACTGAGGACTTAAAACAGAGGCCCCTTTCGAGGGCTGTCTGAAAAGCTTTTTGTTTGCCTGGTACTCCACAAGCGAATACAGACGCCATCAACTGGGAAAAAGCAGAGCTCACTTGCTTTTGGTCTGGTGTGCAGCCTTGTAAATGTCTAGGAGAGTGCTTAAGTTAAAAGATCAATAGTGGAATAGCTACTGTTTTCTCAAAATCTTGGGAGACTTTGTGCTGTATTGTAGCACAATGCTGATCTCAATCCCTGCGTGAATTCTTCCCAGATTTCTTAGTTCTTGGGTATTCACTTATAAGTTGCCCTACGGTATACTGGCTTTTTATATATAAGTTGACCTGCAAAGGTTCCAGAAAGATATTTTAGTAGTAATATAGAATATCGTTTCTGGCTAAAACTACCACTATCAACAAAACCAAAACCAAACATAATAACTAATAAAACCTTCAAACAAAGAGAAATATCCATATTGAAAACCATCACAATAAGCTTAAAAAATAGTAAATTGATGCAAAAGAAAATCAATCGTAAAAATGTAAGAGAAAATTCTGTGTTGGTAAGTACTTTTTACTGTTTCTTTTTTTTTTTTTTTCTGAAGTGAGAAGCGGGAGTCAGAGAGACTGACTCCCACATGTGCCCACCAGGATCTACCCGGCTAGCCCACTAGGGGGCAATGCTCTGCCCATCTGGGGCATTGCTCCATTGCAACCAGAGCCATTCTAACATTTGAGGCAGGGGCCTTAGAACCATCCTCAGTGCCTGGGCCAACTTTGCTCCAGTGGAGCCTTGGCTGCAGGAGGGGAAGAGAGAGACAAAGAGAAAGGGGAGAGGGAAGGGTGGAGAAGCAGATGGGTGCTTCTCCTGTGTACCCTGACCAGGAATTAAACCCAGGACTTACACACACCATGCCAACGCTCTACCACTGAGCCAACCAGCCAGAGCCTACTTACTACTGTTTCAATGAAGTGCCAGCACCCATATCTTTAAAAAATATATGTCTAATTTCTTTATTATCTTAGCTCTTAGAATGGGCTCTTAACTGGGGAAATTGAGCTTACAATACAAGGGAAAAATCATTCCTTAAAATTTCACCAACAGAAAAATAAAAATATGTGGGTACAGTCTGGGTATTAGATGGTGAAAAGGAATGAATTATGTGATAGGTGCCATGATGATACTGTGGTTATGTAAGATAAACTTCCTTATCTTCCTGCAATATATACTGAAGTAAATGGAGCTAGAAATGTACAATAAGAGAATGATCCCTACATAGACAACAGTGTGGTGGTTGCCAAAGAGGAGGGGGTGTGGAGTAGTGAAGGGTAAAGGGGGATAAATAGATGGTGACAGAAGAAGTTTTGACTATGCGTGGTGGCTACACAGTGCTATATACAGATGCTGTATTGTGAAATTAAATCTGAACCTATATAATCTTAATAACCAATGTCCCTCCAATAAATTTAATTTTTTAAAAAGAGCATATTCTACTTTTAGTCCTAATACATTCAGTTTATAAGTATTAGTTCTGTTTATAATAGAAGAGTTATTGAAATACATGGAAAAATCATAACAAGAAAGTATAGAAAGAAAGATAGAAATAAATGTAAAGACTTACATTGTCCCTGGTTAGGATTATTAAAGTGTACCTTGATCCCTAAGCAAGCACTTCAAGTCCTACCTCAGATAATCCCACAATGACAGTATTATAGAATGGTGATATAATTCAGTTGAAAGAATAAGCAAGACAAAATTATATGAGAATAGCATTAAAACCCTGAGGCTCTTACCTTATAAGATGCTTACCTGCATTTTAAAGTGAAAATCACTGAAACAACAAAGCAATTAACACAGAAAAGTAAATTAATAGACTAGAAAAAATAATCAAGAAAAGAAATTATTAAAAGACCTTAATAAATGCCAAATGGCAAGTAACACAAGAATGGATGAAAGAATTGTTATTAATAACTATTGATAAAGATGACAGTGTAGAAAATAATTATATAAATCCATAATTCACAACTTCATGGCTCTACAAAAATAATTTAAAACAATTTTAATATAAAAGATTTTCTTCCCATCAGAGAATGGCATAAAAACTTTTAACTATTACAGAGATGAAGGAGAAACCTTAGAAACAGAAAAGATTAGTTAAATACATGTTAAAATTGCATACTAAAATGTAATAAAATAAAAACTACAACAAATAGAATGTCACTATGTAGAAATAAGTTATTTTTCAAAATATTTAGGGAAATTGTAACACTGGGGAACAAAATTTTAGTTGCATCCACAAAAACACTTGTTCTTACCTAATTCGAGTGTGCTGATCTCAAATCTGACATTAGTTATTCTCTGTAAGCTACAGTTTTTTTTGCAATTTAAGATTTTAGATTTTCATTTTATTTTAAAATTTTCAACATTTAGTTTTACATAATGAAGTAGAATGTTTTCTTGAGCATCATCTTTGTGAAAATATAATAATTTATGTAAAGCAATAAATACACTAATACACTAAAAGATATGATTGTATAAAATTTGTCTACAATTTCAAAATAGAACATATTAAAACACTTATTATAATCATAAAATTTGCACAAAACTTATTTAAATTCTATTCAGGCAAAAATTTGCATTTATAGCTCTTGTGTTTGTGTACTTGTTGAGGACAATCTGGCTTGATGCTCCAGCAGTAGTCTGCCATCATATTTCTGTCCCATCTCCCCTGATAACGCTCTTCCATCGTCTTCAGATCTTGATGAAAGCATTCTCCCTGCTCATCACTAACAGCTCCAAGATTTTCGGGAAACTTCTCAAGGTGACTGTACAGGAAGTGAATCGTAATGCTCATGTTACATTCAATGTTGCGGAAAGCCAACAGCATCCTTTGAACCAGAAGTTCATAGTTTTCTGCTTTTTTGTTGCCAAGGAAGTTCTTTGTAACTGCCACAAAAGACTGCCATGCTGCTTTCTCCTCCTTATTCATCTTCCTGGCAAATTCTTTGTCATGTATGAGGGTTCGAATTTGAGGTCCATCGAATACACCTGCTTTTATCTTCTCGAAAGACAGGTAGAAAACGCAGAAATAATATGTTGAAAGCATTCACTTTCTCTATTCAAAGCCTGAACAAACTGCTTCATTGAGCCAAGTTTGATGTGAAGTGAGGGGAAAATGATCTTATCTTGATTAACTACAGGTTCATTCACAATATTTTGCATCCCTACTTCCAGAGCTTCATGCTTTGGCCACTGCTTCATTGTCCAGTGTTTCTCCCAAGCTTGGCTATCCCACAAACACAGAAAGCAAGGATACTTTGTGAAACCTCGCTGCTGTCCTAGCAGAAAATTAACCATTTTATGATCCACGCAAATGATCCAGTTATGCTCCTCATACTTCAGAAAATCAAGGACAATTTTTATGTCATTATAATCTTCTTGTAGATGAGTTGAATAACCAATAGGAACCGCTACCTAAACATTACCATTGTGTAGGAGAACACATTTCAGACTCTGTTTAGAGCTGTCAAGAAATAGCCACCATTCTGTTGGACTGTAAGTGGTAACACCTAGCTGGCTGAGAAGACTACTGATATCATGACAGTCAACAAAGTTTTTATCTTCGGAAAAAGAGTCCGCAAAAATTTGTTCACGCTTCCTGAAATGGGATACTTTAGCTGACGGGTGAAGTACATTTTTTTCTTGAAGCCTGGAGGCTAATAACTCAGCTGCTTTCTTTGATAGGCCCAAATCTTTTATTAAGTCATTCAATTTGGGTTGGCTAAACTGCTGAGGGCTTAATGACTGCTTGGCATCAAAAGAAGACCTTTCAGATTCTACAACCATTTCTTCATGCATCTTATCAAAATACACTTGATCACCATGTTCACTTTCTTCGTCCTTAGAAGAAATAAAACCATTGTAAACTGGAACTGGGAGTGTCTCAGAGTGTGGGATAGGTCGTATTGCTGAAGGAATATTAAGATATGCGATCATATGCCATTTTTTCTTGCTGATGCCCTTTGTATGAATCAGACAGAAATAACAGTCACCGCTGTGGTCCTTAGGTTCACACCAAACCATGGGAATACCAAAAGGCATTCCTTTGCGTTTTCCTTTTGTCCAGTCATGAAGCATTTCCTCACAATTATGAAATACAATATGAGGAGCCCAATTCTTGTCTTGATCACCAAGGGGAACTTGAAAATAAGCAATATATGCACGTGTCACAAATGATGAAATATTGCACCTTTCACGTTGAAGTGTGTAACAGCCACATATATAACAAAAGGTGTCAGGACTATTCTTACATTTGCACCTACTCAAAGAAGCCATGATTCAATCTTAAAACAAAATAAGAGGGTGTTTTTATCAGATAATCATTTTTTACATTTAAGAACAACTACAATTATGTAAAAGTGATGTTTGTAAAACATTAGTTGCCTTTTCTTAAATGTTCAATCCAAGAGTCGTTGCCCTTTAACTCCAATTTAAAAACCAATGCATGCCATTAACTGTAACAAAAAGAAATTAAAATTGCATAAAAACTAGAGCATGCACCAAAAAACAGATTTCAGATTTGGAATAAGCGATGCAGAAGTACATAGAAAAAGTTCTAAAACCTCATGCAATAGAAAATAAAAATAAAATTGTTCCCCAGTGTAATCAATAGCTGGATTTCTACAGACAAGTAAAAAAGCTGATGAACTAATATATAGACTAAAAAATACAAGAAAGGAAATCACCTCACAGACTATAAATTATGTACAACATGATTGCAATGAAAAGTAATCAGAAATAAGCTAACTGCCCAATGAAAGAGGAATGATTAGGATGCTATCATTTATCAAGTTGAAGGAATGTAACACTTAAAAAATGACAAGTGTCGGCCTAACCAGGCGGTGGCGCAGTGGATAGAGCGTCGGACTGAGATGCGGAAGACCCAAGTTCGAGACCCCGAGCTCACCAGCTTGAGCGCGGGCCCATCTGGCTTGAGCAAAAAGCTTGCCAGCTTAGACCCAAGGTCGCTGGCTCCAGCAAGGGGTTGCTGGGTCTGCTGAAGGCCCGCGGTCCAGGCACATGTGAGAAAGCGACCAATGATCAACTATGGTGTCGCAACAGCAACAAGAAACTAATGATTGATGCTTCTCACCTCTCTCCGTTCCTGTCTGTCTGTCCCTATCTATCCCTCTCTCTCTCTTTCTGTCCCTGTAAAAGAAAATAAAAGGAAAAAAATGACCAGTGTCAGGAACAATGCATCTTCTCCTTAGCGCTTATACCCCTCATTAACTTTCACTGCCATCATCTGCCCTGATGGTACAAGCAAAGTGTATCTGTGTGCTGCCTAAATAAATACATCCGAGAGAGTACTCCCATCTCTTTCTCGCCCTAGCTTTTCCTCGTGTCTGCTTCTTTAAAAATTGATTTCCCCATTTCCTCAAAATAAATGTCTTTTCTTTACAGAAATTCTAGAACTTACTTATTTCTTAAAATATTGTTTATTCTGCTCTATTCCCAGATTTATCCTCTCATTCAGTAGTAATATTTATCTATTGTGACTGGGTTCTAAAAGGAGAGGGAGATGGGGAAAGAGAAAAAGAGAGAGGACCAGACATTATGACCCAGCAACTAGTAGGCTATGGATGACAGAATATCACTTTCAACATACATAGTCTACTAGTTGGAGCAGTCACAAGCCTCTACTCACAGATTCAATGGGAAGTAAGAGACCCCATATTCGGCATGTTGGTCACACGAGACAGGCATGTGCGATGATATTGGCATTGCCAAAATATAATCTGCAATGAACCCTGATTAAAGAAGTGGCAAATATATAATCTTGTAATTGATATACATAAAAGGGATTTCTGATGCTCTCAAAAAAGTAAAAAAATAATAATAGATAAATAAATAAAGCTCTTTTTTCCCGTAATAATTAAAAGGACAATAATGGTTAAGAACGTAGGGTTTAGAGACAGACATATTTGGGTAGGGTTAAAATAAATTAACCTCACATGTATAACAAGGATAGGAATACCTACTCTATATCTCTGTAACTGCATAATAAGGACTTGTTTTTACTATTAATAAACACTAACTGCAATATTTTGGGGGAAATACAAAAGCATGTAGAAAAGAAAATTAGTCACTCATGATTCCATGATTGTGCTAAGAAAATTGAAACTCATTTCAATTAACCTTGACAAAACAATAAGAGCCTATTTTTAAAAGAAAATGACACAATTCACTATAAAAATGGTAAAAAAAAAAAAACAACAAACACAAAAATCCTGCTCTGCCCCATTTTATAATAATATTTGCCAAATGGGCATGGCTCTGCAGGGCAGACGCAGAGTTAGGGGAGGCAGGAGCCTCACACGGGGGATGGCAGGGTAGAATGGAGCCCCGTAGCAGAGCCAGAGGAGGGGATACCTAGGCTATGTCAAAAGGGGGGGGGGGCTTCAGACCACTGGGAACATCAGGAAGAGGTCGGAGAGCCGGTGGTGAGAGCAGCAGAGACACAGGGACAGGCTAAGGGATCCATTTAAGAGGGGCTCTGGGGAGATGGTCTGAGCAGATTGGTGAGGTCTTTTAGGGCTAACAGTGAACAGAAGTAATTACTATGTCAGATGATGACCACGGATGCCAAGTCAAGGAATTTAAACAGTATGTTTTTAGGTCACAGGGAAGGGTTTCAACCTATACTATTATCTTTTAGGCCATTTAATGGGGAACACATGGGACAGTCTAGAAACAGGAACATAAAATACAAAATACCAGATGAGAGAACTTAATGGGGAAAAGTTTCTGAAAAAACCAAAGATTCAGGAATTAATGCAGTATGCAAAAGAACTAAATATACACATTGTAGAAAGACCTAGGGACTCTGTAGACACATGTCATATTTGGAGTACAACTGTTAAAATAACATAATATGAAACATATCGAAAAGGAATATGAACAAAAAGGGCCAGAATAGGACATACAATTAGAACTTCATGGGGTAGTTGCAATCATCAGTGAGAAACAGCAATAGTATAAGCAAAGGAGCAAAAACAAAGTGTTTTGTTGTGGTTGTTTTCCAAAAGAGCCAAAGCAATGGGGGCCAATGGAGTAAACAAATAAGCCCAAATAGTAACAAAGGCCCTCACGTAGATAGGTAGAGCCACAGAGGAAAATGCTGATTACCCGATCTCTACAATAGGAAAGGGGCTTACACATGAAAGCAAGATGGATTTCCCCTAGAAGTGATAATGCCTCTCCCAATGTAGACCTTCCATCTTCCTCTCCTTCCCCACCCCCCCACTCTCTACTCTGGAAATCTTCAAGAAGCAGGAACACTCCAGGGACCTCATAAATTCACCTTCCTCAAAGGCCACCCCAAGACACTGCTGATCCCAGGATTCCATGACTCACTCTCTCACCCCATGAGCATGGTCATCATCAAAGCACATGGCTTCTGCCTGCGGTGTGCTGTGTGCAGAGCTGGGAAGAATGAGGCGGCCTTTGAAATGGGCTGGAATGTGCAGAGCGGTGACCAGCAATTAAGGGTGACAGATATTATGGTCTCGGTCTCTTCATTCATTCCCCATTTGATGCTAATTTTTTAAAAATGATTAACAGTATCCCTCACACCACTGGGAATGCGCCACCTCCTACAAAACTGTTCTAGGGGCCCCGTTCAATGAGACAGTTAGTTAGAAACTCAGATTGTCTCGTCCCTGATCTAGGTGCTGCTTCACTGGGCCTATTTTCTACTTTTTATGGTATTTCCACTTGAATATTTTTTCATGTACTTTGGAAGTTATTTATTTCATCCTCCCCAAAGTGTATCATATGCCATGTACATCCTATTATGGACTGAATGTTTGCATCCCTTCAAAATTCATATGTTGAAACCTAATCCCCAATATGACAGCATTAGGAAGTGGGAACTGTCGGAGGTCATTAGGTCATGATGGCGGGACCCTCATGAATTGGATGAGTGCCATTATAAGAAGAGGCCAGAGAGCTAGCTCACCCTCATTCTGCCATGTGAAGATATAATGTGAAGCTAAGTTGAGAAGTCTGAAACCCAGAAGAGGGCCTCACCGGAACCCAACCACACCTGCACCTTGATCTCAGATTTCCAGCCTCCAGAACTATGAGAAATACACTGTAAAGTCATGGTGCGCTTTTGGCCGGTGCAAAATATAAAGTGCACCATGACTTGACGAACACACTGTACATTTCTATTGGTTATAAGCTGTCAGTTCTTGGTACTTTGTTATTGCAGCCAGAATTTAAGACATACCTGCTTTTCAAAAAAAAATCCATTTAAACTACTTAATGTTTTTAGGACGAAGAATTCTGTTTTCCTCCTTTCTGGGGGCCGGCCTTGTAACATGTAAGGCTAAAACCACAAATACCACAAGCACACCAACACTGAGGTTTCTTGTAAGACTTGCTTAGGAAAACAGACATTTTTTCCGAGCTATAGAATGCAAGCCAGTCACATAAAGTAAAGATCAGTGAATCCCATCACATGCAGCTGAAAAAGACAATTAAATTGTTCCATGTGGAGAGCACAGATTTCGGAGGCCCGAGCTGCCTTGCAGACAGAGGATACTGGCTTGGGACATGACATTCTGATAGGGGAGGAGGTCAGCCAGGTAATCTTCTAAAGATCAGCATTAAATCCCTCTTGAGACAGAGGAGGGATCAAAGGGACCAGAGGAAAAGAGGACAGAGGGAAAGGGGAGGATAGGATGGGATAAACCTGAAGGGAAGGGGCGAGGGCGCTGTGAGGAGGGAGAAAGGGAGATGTTGAGGGGAATACGGGCCGTAGGGGGATGCATTCTGGGTCACACTAGAATCTATGCAAACACAATAAATTAAAATCAATAAAAATAAATAAAATAAATCTCTCCTGTGGAGAGGGTCCACACACCACCTGCGTCTTCAGTTTCCCCATTGGTAGGACTTTTCCAGCTGTAACTTGTCCAGATTCAAGAATCATAGGCAGACTTCTGCCCAAGGCCCTGTCCCTGATCAGGGGCTTCGAACTCCGCCTTCCACGTGGCAGAAGTGAATGCCCAGCTGGCTGCCGGCGGAGACGGAGACAGAGGTGGCTTTGCCTTTCTGCTGCTTTACTCTTTGATGATTTTAAGCAAGTGGCTGGGGAAATCCGGGACTTAATGAGCCCTTCTCCTGCCCTTGGAAGAGTCACAGAATGTATCTGTCAGGCAGCTCGAGTCACACGGGAGTCTCACAGATCCTCCGTAACTCTTCAGATAGCGTCCTACTTTTAAGCTGTCAGTTACCCGCGATCTGACAGCTGGGAATCTACCTCCCAGAAATTCCCCCCAACAAAGGAGGGCTGGGGCACCTTCTTTACTGACCTGCCCGTGCTCAGAGGTCTCTGAAGAAAAGCAGATTTCCCTTTGGTGTCTACGAAAAAGAGAAAGCACAGCACATATGGAGGGAGAGTTACTAGAATCCAGGGACCCAGGAAGCGCTTCCTGAGTATCCACGTCCTCTGAAGGGGCACTGAGCTAATTGCAACAATCTGGTTCAGAGGAGTGCACAAGGTTTCTGGTGTACCCTGCCTGGGGGACACAGCTCCCTGCGGAGGGGACACGTCTAAGCCGAGTCTTTCTTCTGACAGACCTAGAAATGCTAAATCAGGAATTCTTAGTGAGAATAAGCGTTTATGGAGATGTGATAGTTACAAAGTACAATGACAATACTCGCATCAATCAAAGCTTGGCCTAACATTGTTTATCGCTTGATCTAAAAAAAAAAAAGTGAGGTCAATTTTTATTTCAAATCCTTACTTTTGTCTAGGTTAAACTTTTGACTGTATTTGGGGCATCCATGATGACATAGGATGCCTCTGTCTTCCCGCTGTCCTGAAATACTTCAGCATGTCCAACGTTACTAGGGGGCTGGCTTCAGGTCGGCAGGTTGCTGACACTATGGGCTTTGGCACCCACTTCAGAGTGAAGCCAAAATCGATTGGTTGTCAACCTGCTGATTATCACCCTGACATCAGCAGTCCAGCTGGTATGACAAAGAACAGGTCAGCCCAGGAGAATCCCTGAAGGCAAAGTTGCATATTGATTCCCATCCCTCCCTGTCACTTCCTGACTGTATTTGAAGCTTGCTGTGATGTAGGGACCCTTGGGAGTATATGTCTTTTCAAAGAGCGAAACCTGAAATCTTTCACAAATTTGTTTTCAGGATGAATTTTACTATTGAAAGCTCATCTATAATAGAATATGCCTCTCAAAGAGAAAATAAACCATTTTTTAAAAATAAATTGTTTCCCCCATGGGAAGAAAAAGAAATGAGCTTTATGTCAAGATGTCTATGACAAAGAAAATATGTATGAACTTTATCAGTATTATTTTCTGCTGTGCAAATTGCTACCAAAAAAAAAAAAAAGTTCTAGGATTCTTAGTACGTGCAATGTTCCTTAAAAACTCTAGAGATGGCTTGCTACCACCTCCTGAAATCTCAACTGTGATTCTCCTCTGTCCTGGGTCTGTCTTCTTTTTTCCCACAAATGTTTGGGCTGGGTCTTAAGGATTCCTAAGACAGCATGAGATTGCATTACTCTGGAGACTGAGTTTCACCTCTAGCAACTGAAAAATAAAAAGAATAACAACGGTAAAATTCCAAGAGAGGTCGTATTTAATGGCATATGTGGAAATCGTGCTCATTTCCAAACTAGCGGCTCCAGAATTACTTTTACATTCAGAATTCCCCTTTATACTTCTAGCAATTCCTCAGTATCACTCCTCTTCTCAGAAATAACTCCAAAATATTATTAGCTGGGGGTTTCTTTTGCCTTTGATTTCTCAAGTAAATGAGTCATACTGCTCTCTAGGACATCTTTTACTAACGAGCTTCCATATTTGGGCTGATGCAGTGGTGACCCTGAGTGCTGACAAGCAGTAAAAATAATTGCTGGGAACCCAAATGGTGCCTTTTTATGTGAAAAAGCCAAGTGTACTTTGAGGTACAGACCTGCTTGCTTTTCTTTCCTTCTATATCCACTTTCTGTCCACACCATTATTTCTTCTTGGGTTAGTGTCTTTTTCTCACAGTTACACCATAGCTAGGCTTAAAAATTACTGCAGCAGTATTTGAAATTCAGTTCTATACTAATAAGCAAGAGGTATCGTTTTTAAAAAAATTTTAATTTCAAAGTTGTTGAAGTAATCCAAGGGGGGATTCTTCTATTACATATAGAAGATGTACATATATCTATATTTTATCAACTTAAAATATATGTATATCTGCAATATGAAAGGATTCAGTCTCAAGGTGAATGGCTGGTGAATTTGATTTTGTAACCCTGGCTTTATTGCATGTATTAAATACAATGAGGCTTTGAGAACATGTATCAGATAAAACTGCTTAATAATTCTCCTATAGCTGAACTCTCACCCACGCCTGGCTTTTGTACACTCACCTTAGAATTGAGCTGAGCCTGTGTGCCCAGCAATAGCCTGACATGCATTCCAAAAAAAGGGGGGAGGGGGCTAAACATATCTTCTATTTGCCTGGCACATGACAATTTCATATTATGTAACTGCTCATGATTACACCTGCCTCAACCACAACTGCCTCAGAAGGTTTGCATGGATTCAGTGAAACAACGCAGGGAAATCCTGACACACACATAGGCCACAGTAAATGAAAACTCTTCTTCCCGTTCCTGATATCATTTTCTTCTATAGCTGACACACATTCCTGTACTATATGTTCTCATATTACCTGTTAGTCTTTTCTTCCAGTTAGCACTGAAATCAAGAAACAACCACAGACCTTCCCTCGCGCTTTCTTTCTGGAAAGCACTGAGAAATTCAAGTGAACTCCCCCGACTATTTTGTACCTATGCCAATTTCTGTTTCCCGATTCTAGACTTCACTGGGATCACTTTGAAACAACATTGCATTGACTTTTTATGAACTTTTCCAAACAATTTTTTTGTGTTTCATTATCCAGCTCTTTGAAGATTATATTTTCTCTCCCAGATAGTTTCTTTACTGTCAGTGATCTCAATTAGGCCTTTTTCCCCATTACTTCCCAATTGCAATGTCATAATTTTAACTCCTTGAGAAGGAGTTGGTGTAAGACTGTCATACAGAAGAAAAACATTAAAACTCAAGAGCTGTTGCCTGACCAGGCAGTGGTGCAGTGGATAGAGCATCACTGGGATGCAGAGGACTCAGGTTCGAAACCCCAAGGTTGCCAGCTTGAGCACAGGCTCATTGAGCCCAAGGTCGCTGGCTTGAGTGTGGGATCATAAACATGACCCCATGGTCACTGGCTTGAGTCCAAAGGTCACTGGCTTTAGTCCAAGCTCGCTGGCTTGACCAAGGGGTCACTCACTCTGCTGTAGCACCCCCCCACCCGTCAAGGCATATCTGAGAAAGAAATCAATGAACAACTAAGGTGCCACAATGAAGAATTGATGCTTCTTATCTTTCTCTCTTCCTGTCTGTCTGTCCCTATCTGCCCCTCTCTCTGTCTCTCTCTATCTCTGTCACAAAAATAAAAATCAAAAACAAAAATCAAGAGCTGTTGCTTCGAGAGCTGAATGTCCTCCCTCCCCATCAAGGACGGAGCACTGCACATACAGCCAAAAAGTATGACCAGAGGGTGAATCTGGAGCCATGCAAAAATTATTTGGATAAACAGGCTTTAATATGCTTTAGAGAGAAATAAAATCTTACCCTGTGGTTGGCAGAACTGTTTATCCTGGTACATCTGCCCTAGAAAGTGGTTACCCGGTCTTCAGCAACCAGCCAGTCCTTACAGCATCTCACCATTTTGAGAACATATTCAGTGACATTCTAGCAACATCTATTCTCTAAAGAAGGAAAATACTGTTGAGTCAGGAGCATCATGAATGCTCACAGTTGCCCACCCAGAAGTTACTTCCTACACCCAACTGTTCTTCTGGCTCACAGAATCCCAATTTTGTTCATATCCTGCTCATTAAACCCCAATGTTTACCAGTCATCAAATCCACTGCTGGCTTCCGGGGAGATGGCCCTATTTCTGGAACCAGGCCCAGCACTAGACCTAGGCATGCACCCAAGTCTGCTCAGTGCCCTGTGCCCACAGTTGCTCTGTGCTGGGACATGTGACACAGCTCAGGCTGGTGAGAGGATTGGAAAGAGAGACTGGAGAAAGGGCTCCCCTTCTACCCCTGGGGTGTCGTCAGGTCTGGATGTTGTCAACAACCGCAGCACCGGTCTTGGGTCCCTGAAAAAGGTGAGCCTGAAAGGACAGGCGGAGGGAGGCAGAGTAGAAAGAACAATGCAAAGTTGGATTTTGATGACATTAAAAAACTGCTGTTGGATTAACTAACTTTGGGACTGTCCTAGATCTGGAAGCTTTGCTACGTAAGATAATGAATCCCCTCATTATTTAAGATATGCCAAGTTGGGGTTTCTGATACTTGCAGCAAAAATCAGCCTAACGAAGCAACAGCAATATTATTTTACAAGATGCTTAAAAAGACCTGGGCATGTCCATCACTCTTGTGCTAGGCTGGAGGCCTTGTTCTTATTGTATAGCATTCTAGGCCCATTCTCTCTCAGCTTCCAACCTATAGACATGTGTTATTATAACTTAGAAAGGAAAGGTGGCATAAAGCATTAGGCAAAATAACAAATACTTCAAATATGAAAAAGTGAGAGTAATACATAACACTCACAAGAAAAGACTGGTGATAATAAATAAAGGACAGACCTGAATCTGAAACTTTTGTTATACTTATCATTCTGGAATGTCTATCCTGAATGACTGAATCCTGAAAGGCTATCTGAACAAGGCATGTAAGATTGAAAACAGTATGAGAGTCTATAGAATAGAACTAGAGCCAGAAATGGCATCGATGAGATGTGATAGGAATAAATGCAAAGTCTTAGGTCTCGGTCCTGGAGAACACAGTGCAAAAATTTAGAAAAGGACTAAAAAGAAGCACTGGTGGTTTTAGTTGTTCCCAAATTTGTCACATACAAATGGTGTTATGTGGCCAACATAAACATTATAAAATCTTTCTTTATTAATTGAGTATAGTGTCTAGACACAGGTAATTTTCAGTTCCAACTAAATATCATAATCAGCTGTGTCCTCTTAAGAATGCAAATATCTGGGCTCAACCCAAGACAGAGTGAATCAGAATACTTTGGAGTTGGACCTGGCTGTGTGCATTTTGTAAAATTCTGTAGGCAACAGCCAATGAACTGGTCTAACCTCTGGATTAAGCAAGATCTTGCTGAACTTGTCTCTAACTACATCTCATCAGTGTAATTTTATTTAGTTCTGGGAACCACAGGTTCAAAAAAAAACATTTCAAAGTTGGAATGCACACACAGAAAGCTAACCAAGAGGGTGAGGAGTCTTATAATTATATCATATGATTATTAAATCAAAGACCCAAGAATATTTGACCTAGAAGTGAAAGTACTCAGAAGGAAGCCATCGAAGGAAACTACACATGGAGATGTAAGATTGAAGGGAAAGCAGTACTATTGTTGAAAAGCTGTGAAATAAAAGGCTAGCGCATGCATCGGAAGGCCACAGATTTTAGGTCATAGAAAGAAAACTTTGACAAATTGATTCTCACATGCATGTAAGTTGAAAGGAACAAGATGAATTAGACACAACTGAAAAAGAAAAACATAGTATAAGGACTTACTCTACTAAATGTCAATTTAAAGTTACTATAATTAAGATAACGAGGTGTTGGCTCAAAAACAGATTGGTGGGACAGATTACAAACCAAGGCATATATGAACGACTGATTTATGAAAAGATCATAAAAGGGCAGACTAGTTGAAGAAATATTCTTAAAATGTGGCTGAGACAACAGGATAGCCAATGGACAAAGAAGACTGAACATCAACTGCTACTCAAGCTATACGCAAAAATAAAATTTGGGTGCATTGTAGATCTAAACATAAAAAGAAATCAATATAGTTTCTTGAAGATCATGTAGTTAAGGATTATTATTCCCTCACTGTGATAAAATAATTCTAAAAATTATTAACCATGATAGAAAAGATAATGAGATTATAGTAGGAGCAGAACTTTAGGTCACACAAAGATACGATATCCCTAATTCTTACAACCCAGAGAGAGCATATCATTAGTTCTGTTTTATAAATAAGGAACCTAGCTTTCTGTGAAGGTTTCTAACTTACTTGAAGCATTTAAATAGTAAGTGGGAAAGACAGTACTTAAAACCAAGTCTTGCCAAGCCACTCCTTACTTGTTGTTGTTTTTTAAATGACAACCCCTAGTGACTTCTCAAAGTCTACAAAACAAATATACTCCCTATTTCATATTCAAGAACTTCTATGATCTTTAATCAACCTCTCTTTTCAAGCTTACCTTTCATCAGTAACCTTAATTCAACTTAGGATCCAATTAGACTGCACTGTTTCCTTTGGAGCCCAAGGTCTCCTGACTCTGAGCCTTATATTAAAGCTTTGCCTCTAATAACTTTCACACCATTTGTTCTTCTCTCCTCATCTCTCTAAACTCAAATTCTATTCAAGGATTAACTCAAATATTTTCCCCTCAAGTCCCCTTCCTCCTCAGCTCAGAGTTAAGTTTTCCATCCTGAGAAGCCCACCGCATGCTATGGAAGCTGTCCTGCAGAACTAATGTTTTCTGTTTTGCACACTGTGTGTGTGCATGATCTGCATCAGAACAATATTTGTACATGCCTAATTTTTTCCACAAATTTCTAAAGTTCCCCACAAAATAGAAAGCATTTCATGCACATAGTATATAGTCAATATCTTTTGATTAAATAAATGAATAAAAAAACGCCACAAAGATTTTAAGTGATTTGCACAGGATCACAAAACTAATTTGCATTTCTATCAGAACTTGAGCCTATGTCTTACATACAGCTTTATTAATATTATTTTTTATTGTATCATGAAGTGACTCTGCTACAAACTTAAATAACTAGAAACAAGAATAAACCTTTGATTCAGCTTTCCAAGAGGCAAGGAAAAAAAATGGGTACAAATTTTAAGAAAAAATCTTCTGTTTTCTTAAAAACAGAAAATCTACTTGGTGTCATAGGTTTGAATGATTTTCCACCTTAAAAAATTAAAGCCAAGCTCAAGTACCGAAAATTGAGATCTGTCAAGGCAATTACTAAATAGTTAATTGCCAAAGTTTATATACATCCAGAAACCAACACTTCAAATTAAGTAGATAGTATCATGAAGTTGAGAACACATTCCCTGAATAAATAAATCTGGAAAATGCTAGAAATTCTTATGTCATAATACTAAATCTGGAATATGCCATCATATTTAAAAAAATCAATAAATCATTTTAACAGCTTCTCTGCCACGTCACATGTAAAAAAAAAAAAAAAAAGACAAAGAAAATGCCTTTCAACTCCCAAACCAGACACAAAGAAAAGAATGTAAAATTAGAGAACTTGGTAGTAAAACATGGTGATATATATAATACATATTATTATAAAAGGTTATTATTTTATACAAACTGGCAATTTCCTTGAATGGCCAGCACTACACTTGAACTTAGGGTCAACATTAATGAAAGTTTTCACAGTCAACTCCAGAAAGGAAATTATACCAAACAGCCAAGATACTCTTAAGAGGCAGTAGTCATAAAAAAAAATAAAGAGGCAATAGTCATGCTCTAAGCCCAATATATAAGAACTGTTCATTGTAAAAAATAAAAATAAATCTTACTTCAATGATTCTAACTGTTCTTGTAAATAATTTGGTATAAAAAGCACTGAAAATAAGTTTTTATGAAAAAAAAATCTTGCCTGAGCACACTGTGCTCCCTCTTTTGCCTTTGGCCAAACAATGGTGCTGCCATGTCTAGGAACACGTCTGTGAACCATCCCGCCCCACTCACAATTCCTCTCCTCTGCCTACGCTCAGAGGTGGATTTAACGGTGGGTGCACTGGGCGTGCACCCTGGGCACCGACTTCTGAAGGGCCCCACAAAATCCCAACTTTACACTGTTTTCTAATGTAAGGGGCCAAATATTTTCTTCCGTGCCTGGGGATTCAACTGTCCTTAATCCGCCTCTTCCTACACTGCACTCACACTTATGTTTCAGATGATGTTATTAACTTCAAGATTTCTTCCTAGGCCATCCTACCCCAAACTGGGTTGACTTCCCCCCCAAATGAACACCAGCCCTAGGACCCTGTGCAGGCCCCTAATACAGCATAAAGCTCACTGTCTCAACATGTCTTATTTATTTGCATGCCACATCTTGCAATCTGTGTGCATGTACACACACACACACACACACACACACACACACACAGACTATAAGCTCCTTTGGCTAAGAAAACATCTAAATCTTCTTGAACATTTTTAGTTGTATTCTGTAACATTCCTTATTTTATCTGCTGGCCAGTATAACAGAAGTCCTCAGTCCTTCCACAAATTGAACACTGAAGTTTGATATAGGTCCCTTTGGATAGTTTCCATATTTGTTTCCCACTTTGAAAACAGAAAAAACAGCCTGACCAGGTGGTGGTACAGTGGACAGAACGTTGGATTGAGATGCAGAGGACCCAGGTTCAAAGCTCTGAAGTCGCCGGCTTGAGCGTGGGCTCATCTGGCTTGAGCACGGGCTCACCAGCTTGAGCGTGGGATCATAGACATTACCCCATGGTTGCTGACTTGAGCTCAAGGTCACTAGCTTGAGCCCAAGGTCACTGGCTTGAGCAAGGGGTCACTTGGTCTGCTGTAGTTCCCTGGTCAAGACACATATGAGAAAGCAATCAATGAACAGCTAAGGAGACTAAGGAGTCGCAATGATGAATTAATGCTTCTCATCTCTCCTTTCCTGCCTGTCTGTCCCTTTCTGTCCTTCACTTTGTCTCTCTCTCATACAAAAAGAATAAAGAAAAGAAAAAAACCAGAAAAACATATGTCATATAACTTATTTTAAATCATTACCATGCCAGCCTTTATCATAAAAAATATCATGATGGCATGTGGTCAAGATTGAGAAATGTGTCCATTTTAGCATGCATACCAATATTTTCAGGTTACTGGCTCATCTTTTATCAATTAACTTTGTATTTTAAATAAATGTTCACAGTGGATCTCATTGCAGTAATTGACACGACAAATTTTTCAAGCCTATTCCACATCAGGAACATTCACTTGGAAGTTATTGTCAAGCTGACCAAATGTGTGATATTTGTTATTTTCTGTTTTTCACACATTGACAGAGGTAGAAAGATTACACAGCCTGTTTTGTCAGATATTATATAAACTGAACTGCGTTATGAATTCCCTGTTACAATAGAACATTGGGGTAACTCTGGATTTCTGTCCTTTCAAATATGAATCACTCACACATAAGGAGAGTTAAGACATGATAGGTCTTAGCCAAGGGTGGGACATAAAACATTATAGAATCTTTGAGAGCACAACAAGGCCAGCTGTGTAGACATGGAAGCTGGCCAAGCTCAGCTTGCTAGCCAAAAATGACCATTTCTGATCCTCTAGAATCAACATGAGGCTCTGACACAATTGAATTTTAAACAAAAACGTATTACATAACTTGAGGGAGGCATGCTTCAAGTTTAAATTTAGGGATGAATGCCCTTAACGGTCTCATGCAGCAAGTGGGCTCTGCAACAACGTGCCAAGTGCACGTGCGTGCCCACACTTTTTCCAGTTGTCTGTCCAGATGCAGGCTCTATTTCTGTGTTAAGCGCCCTGGCCCTCGTTCTGTATCTTCCAGGCATTCTGGAAGCATTTTAGAGCCATTGAGAGTGTGGGACTCCTGAACACACTCTGAGGTTAGAGTTGAGCAAAAGAAATCCATGACCACACGCATCTCAGTTCTCCATGTGTCTCCCCCACACACACCCTCAAACACAAACATACACAGTTTGTTTTAAGTTCAGAAGGACCTTGAGAAGGTAGATCGTCTTAGTATTTGAAATCTCAGGGTAACTCGGAGAGTCATCATAATCCTATGAGGTGCATTTATTCAAGAATTAAAAATAGCTGGCCTGAGCTAACCCTCCTCTGGTTAAGCTGGCTGAAAGCACTTTGCCAGGAGCAAAGCAAACCTATGGAAGCACTCTGCAGTAAGCCAGCCTAAATTTTTCCATCCTTCTCCTTGCCTGGTTAGCCCAGATCCAATCCACTGCAGCACACTGCTCTAAGAGACAGGGAGAACATGATGTTCTCTCTAATCACTGAAGTAGAATGCAGTGTACGGATGGGGGTGGGGGAGACCATACATTGAAGAGGTGTTAGCCAGAGGAAAGAATATCAGAACAAGAATAGCTTAGCCTCTAGCTGTGTCCTCTTGGAAAAGCCATTCAAATTCTCTACGCATAAATTTCCACCTGCTTGCAACTACATTCTTAATAGAAACTTATATAGATACTGTGAATGAAATATGTTCTAAGTCTTTCTCAAATATATTTACTCATCAGCCCTAATGCAAGCCTTTCATCATTTTACAGAAGTTACTAGTACAATTTATTTATGAAATAAAAGTGATAGATTTCAGAGAAATATACCTCAATATATACTAATTAACTCCCCCTTTTTTATTTAACCCTCAATAATAAGATGTTATACCAAGCAACAAACAACAGAATACATTAAAAAGCACCAAGATATTGTCCTGGCAAACACAGATGGAAGAGTTTTACCAGAGAAATTGACACATGATTGGGAAAGAAAACTTAGCTTGAGAATTGTGATGCAACATAATACCACATCTTAAGGGAAAAACTCAGAAATCATAAATATATTCAACTTGAACCTGCTGCTTTTTAAAAGGAAGAATAAAGACTATAATGAAGAAATAGAGAACTAGAAACCACAAATCAAAGTGCTAGTTATACCACGAGGGTAAAAGTGGGTACCAGACCAATTTTAATGGGTTTAATTGTTACGCTTACTTCTCTCTGAAGCTAGGAAATTTTCCAAAGACAATAACAAATTTTGCTAAATAAAAGGAGCATTCAAATTGTGGAGGGGGAAGCAAAAAAAAAGCAAAGCAAATAGTCAAGACAGATAAAATTAGTCCAGCTCTTACAAGATGGAAACAAATTTCTGGAGGAAATTAATGATTAAATATATTCATCAACAGCTTCCTAAAAGCTAAAATCTGCTGTTTACAATTCTTTGAGCTTTCCCAGTTTTAGGATGTTTTATTTCAACTTCAAAAAGTTATGATGAAATGCTAATTTTATTACTTAATTTATGAGAGTATAAATTTTTATTTCCTAAAAAGAATTTTTATCACATTCTCAAGACATTTTCTCTCCCTTTTTAATGTGTCAGACAAAATTACATGTGCGTATGCAACACTTTATGTAATTTACATCCAAAACATAAACTGCATTTAATCTGCACTTTGTAAGTAAAAACATACAAATAAACCAAAAACAACAAAAGCTCTTTTCTTACAAAAAATCGTTGCTTTCATTTTTGGACCCTTTTAAAATGGTTGTTGAAAAGTATATGAATGAGCACATACATCAAACAGATACTGAAACCCTCAAAGGCCACTTCTTGCTTTCTATAAGTAATGAAAAATTCAATGCAACCGTCAGAAAATAGCTGGCACAGCACCGTCCTGGGCTGACATCAAAGAAACTGTTGATTTTATGGTTACTTTCAAACAAAAGAAATAACTTACTTTGGGCCCTGAAGATCCTGGGATCCCACCCTGTGAATATAACCATCTCATTTTGACAAGAACAAAGAGGAACCAGTTCTCCTCCTAGGAGCATATTAGAATCCAGAGGATCATTATTCTTCAAAAAAGGTTCTTGAGTAACACCCTAGATCTCTGAGGATTTCTTTATTATACAACACCCAAAAAGTCATACCCATCCTCTCTATTCCTACCCTTCCACCTGTTGCCATGTATTTCAGAATCTACCCTGAGAATAAGAGCTCCTCAAGAAACTTAAGAAACTGGAGACCTTCAGATACATACACAGGAGCATGGAGAATGGGGGGTCTTGAATATGAAGCTAAGTTAGCCTTGGTCAGAAAGGCCATAGGGGACTACTAATGCATTTAACCAAGGGAACTGTGTGTTCTCAGTAAAGTAGAGTAAGTCATCTACTGGGGATGGGGCAACAATCGAGTACTTGAAAATAAACAGATTTGTTGCAATGACTCTCAACAATATTCTAGAAAGTCTATAATATATATAAATAGGAGAGTAAATCACAATGAGAACATAGCTGAGAGGAGAGAACACAATGTTACACAGACCTCAGTCCAAAAGTTTTCATGGCTTTCTGCAACAAGGCCTGGTTGCCTGAGAGTAAAGAAAGCTGATAATGGGGGAACTCAACATTAGCAATTAGTAAGAAAATGAAAGTGTTGAAACGACTAAATGGGTCCAGAGGGAAAAGCAAGGCAGTGAAGTCTACAAGGTGCTTATGACCCAAAATGATATAGGAGGGGGTTGAAGACTGAATCTATAAGGCTATAAATTATAACACAAGAGTCATGGTCACCTAGGTATGTCCTGAATCCTTAGGCACACTGAGTGATATGTGATGGGTTGCACCAAAACATTCTCTCCAAATACAGCACAGAATGTAAGATTGGACAAACCACTTTGATTGTATCTGGAGAATGAACTTCCATCAGTAGACAGATGGAAAGTAATCCTTGTGGCTGGAATAGACAGATCTCCTCATACTCCTCCAATCAATCACCCAAGAGCCAGTTTGGTTCAAAACAAAATTAACAAAATTAAATTTGGGGGGGGTTAGATTTAGAAAACTGTATTAGATTGTCACAGCTAATAACATCATAATTCCTATAGTTCTTAAGAAAAACATTAGCTAAATTAGTACTATAGCATAGTATGCTAATATCTGTCTTTAATTTATGTACCCTGAATTAAAATTGAGCATTGTTTTTAAGTATTATTATCTCTCTTTTATAAGCTAGAATTGTAACTCATAAAAACTTTTAAACAAAAAGTACCAGTTTTATGAAAATATGGTGAGAATGTGATGTAAATCCAAGCTACCATTTTTTTCCAGCTAACGAGGTGCTCTGTATTTTTTCAATAAATATTTAGTTTATTGAAGTTGGTCTGTTAGTTTTTTCCAGCCCATTAGATTCTCACTTAAATGAGATTTCTTTCTCTAAAGAAAACAGAGATATTAAATCAATATAACCTCCTATAGAAAAGAGCAATGGAGATCCCAGATGGCGGTGGAGAAGGTGGATGTTATACTCAAATCCTACCAGGCCCCTACTGGAATTACAACTGTATTTAAGAACAATCATTCTGAACAACTGACTCAAGACTAAACAAAGAGGAGTCATAACCAAAAATGCACAAAAAAAAGCCACATTGAAATTGGCAGGAAGGGGAGGGATGCAAAAAGAAATGGCCAACTCCCACGAGCCACAGCTAAGGTTCTGAAGGGATATCTCAGCTGAGGGGGATTCCCTCTGAAGAAGGTGAGGCCTAAACCCCAAACCAGGCTACCCAGCCCAGAGCACCAGAGCCAAGACAAGACACCTGCAGAGCATTAGGCTATGAAAAGCAGCAAGAAAAGACAGGAGTCCTCAGAGACTCAGGCACCCTCTTAAAGGGCCAACATATAAAATCTAATTCACAGCCACTTACCCCAGGCTCAAGCAGAATAGAGTTGCAAGAGAAGAGTCTGGGGTTTGTGCCTATAGGAAGAGAAACTGAGGGGTGTGTAGGAGGGAACAGTTACCAAAATCCAAGTGTTTAGTCATCCTTCCATACCGCAGTAACCATCTTTCGTAGGCAAAGCACTTCTCTCCGTGTGCCATCAGCCTGGGGGAAAGCAATTGTCTCACCCCCTGGTCTCTCTCTTGCCACACACTTAGAAGATTAGGTCCTGCTGAGGAGTCAGCAGCCTTAGCCAGGGAGTAGAGGTCTGGACAGACTCAGTAACTTAGTTGTCTGCCTTAGAGGTAGGGACCATTCCCTCCACTTTCCTGAGAATCTGACCGGTATCTCCTCTTCCCAAAAGATTCAATAGAAGAACCACTCTCCTAGCCACAGGGAGATCCACCCTCTGGGCTCCAAGGACCTACCCATCCAACTCCTACTGGCTCTGCCCTGCTGAACTTAGGGGAAAACCAGGACAGGCTAAGACTTGAGACTCTGGTGCGGGGGCCATGTCTACCACCTTTTCTGAAGCCTGACTGGCACCTCTCCTCAGGGGAGATCCACTAATCTCATCCTTCCAACCTGACCAGATGTGCCAGAGATGAATCTTAGGGTGTCTTGGGAAGTCACACTCTGCCAGGAGATCATAGCAATCAGAAAGATCTCACAGAAGATGTTGTATCTGCATAGAATCTTGACATATAAGTAGGAATGGCCTCAGGTGGGAGAAGCATTTCAAGTAATGAGAGCAACATATGCCAAAACATGTCAAAGGGACAAGAAAACATGAGCTCTTATAAAGAGTCACAAGGGGCTCAAGGGGACTGGAATGGAGAATTCCATGGGTGAGTGTCAAGAGACTATGCTGTATCAGGAAGAGACAATGCAGCATCGGGAAGGACAACTCATAGGCCTTAGTTTGGAATTAATTCAACAGGCAATCGGGGACAATGGAAGAATTTAATTTTTAGGAACTTGTTAGAAGTGTGGAAGATGGATTGGCAGAAAACAACAACTGCTTCTGAAAGAATCAGATGGGAGGCTACTGGGCCTGCTTTATCTGAGGTAAAGATGATGAAGGCCAAAACTGATCTGAAAGACTAGCAGTGAGGATAAGAACTGTATAAGCTTTGGTGACCGGAAGTATATGGAAGTTGAGGAAAAATAACATTTCTAAGATGATCTTCTTCTGGCTTAAGTAATTGGTTATTTAGTAATATTTTCAACCAAGACAAAAAAATAAAGACATGACTACATGGGGGAGGGGGGAGAAAGAAAATGAGTTCATGTTGGATACACTGACTCTGAGGGATCTACCAACCTCATGCCTGCTTCTATTGTAATGTCATCCTAGAGGAAGTCAGAACAGCCCAGTGAGGTTCTCATGATGCTCTGCAGGGCACTTTGAAGTACTTCTCTGGGCCCCAAACTGAAACTAGACCTTAATAAGTAGACTTGATATTTTAGTAAACTCCAAGCTACATCTGACCATTTTTTAACTCCAATAATTTACTATATCATCATTAGAATACACATTAGGTGCATGATAGGTATTTTAGAATATCATGTGAATTAATGTTGTGTCTGAAATTCCACCACTGATGATTTATTACTCTTAAGATATTGCCCTCTCCGGGGATGTTTTATTTTAAAAGTACAAATACCTTTGGATCCACACATTGAGGTGTCATTACTCATATCAACTCCATGGTTTTCTTCATTAATCTAATTGAAAAAAAGAGGCACTAGGGAACGGGAGCTTTGACGTTAGTGCGAATGGGAAGGATTGGATGTTAAGAGACTCTTTTCTCTTTGGGATTATTAGTCATCATCAAGGGTCCAGCTCCTGTCTGGAGGGACTTGGGTTGGACTTGGGTTGAGAACAGGGTTCACAGAAATGGAAAATAACTAAAGGCTGACTTCACTGTTTTAGCTCTTTGGGCTCAAGTTTCAAAATTGGGTACAGTGTAGTGTGCAGTGTGAGAAAACTACAGTGGAGACACTGAAAGCAGAGTCATGCTTACAGAATACTGATAGCAGTGTTTGTCTGTCTATTGTTGTTACAAAATCAGACAGTTTCTTGACCTTGAGAAGTTGCAAAGGAGCCTTCTGAAGCATCTCCTTGGTTGGTAGTGAAGGCAGAAATGTAGATGCAAGACCAATGTTCTGTTTAGAATGTTACGGTATATAAAGTAAAATTGCATAATGAAGATAAATCTTTATTTAAGCATGTTACCCTAAGTAAAAAGGCTGTGATTTGTGAGGCCTCAGCTGGTCTCTCTCAGCTTCTAGAGTGGAGAAACTTTTCTGACAGTCATCTCCGCGGTGAATTAATAGCATCGGTTTTCCTGCCTAATAAACTGGTACCCTGAGCATCAAATCTTCATCTTCTCTATTAAGGGAAACTATTCCCACTGCCCTCCTACCATATTCTCTCATTAAGCAAATACCTTAAGCCAGAGTTTCTTTTACCAATTATAGGCCTCATCAATTCCCCAATCTCAGTTTTAAGAGACTCTAATAGGAATTTAAGTTTCCTATAGCTAACAAGCAATTCCAGTAGGAAAAGAGGAGAGAGGAAAAGCAGTCACAGAATCACAGGGGAAACACACAGGCTCGTCCATTCAGTACCACTCTGCTACGTCCTCTGAGAAACAGCATGACACAGCATGGGGTCTGCTTCCAAGGGGCTCACTGTGAAGCATAAGAAAACAGCACAAATAGCTACAAGATGGCGAAAATCTTCAACTACAGAAAAAGAAACCAACTACCTGAAAATGCAAGAGGGGTTGCCAACAAGGTGGCATTACTCCATCTGTCAGCTAGTCAGTTAATAAATACCTATTAAGGCAGGTGCTTTTTAGAGGCTAGAGAACACACTCTAGTTGGGAAGTGGAGGAACGAAAGTACCCTGTACCTAGGAAGGGCTTGAGAAGATGAAATCATGAAAGAAGAGGACTGAGGGTGCCCATTAGTGTAGGTGATCAAGGAAGGTTTCCTTAGGAGTAGAAGAAAAACATAGCCATGCAAAGCTCTGAGCTGAAACTACAGCAAAAACAAAATCACTAGGCAGTAACAAACTAGCTTTCCATGCTTGACAGACAAGAAGGGGTCAAGGTCATTATAGCAGAGTAAACAAAGGGGACATAGAAAGAAGAAAAGTGACAGGTTTCTCAGGGGTCAAAGTATGTACACCTTCAGATAATGTGGTTAGAAATTTATATGTGATTGTAAGTAGATGCCATTGGGAAGCTTTCAACGGGAATACTGTGGTCTAATGTAGGTTCTAGAAAGTTTTCCCTGGCACCTGTGTGGAGAATGGGTTTCAGAGGAGCAACAATGAAGGCCAAAGACTGATTAGGGGACTGTGTGTGTAGCTTAGGTGTGAATGATTATGGCAGTAATCCGGGGCAGATATGACAGAGACGTGGACCAGGGTTAGGGATAAGAAGATGGTGAAAATGAGTAAGATTCGGAATGTGTTTTGGTAAGAATCGGTCAGTGTCTATTAATGAATTTAACATGGAATGTGAGGAAAGGGAAAATCAAGGCTTACTCTCGGGGCTGACCTGAGTAACACTGTAAGTGGTATTCTTACTTTTACTGAGATGAGGAAGGCTTAGTGAGGAAAAAACAAAAGCAGGAGTTTGCTGGTTATGCTGAGTTTGAGATTCTACTTAAAAATCCAACCAAAGAGAAGTAGATAATTGGTTATAAGAGTCAAGAGAGGTAAAGGGGAGGTTCAGTCTGGGGATAAAACCATCACGTAATAGATGGTTCTGAAACTATCTCAGCCTCCTGAGCTGCATCGTTCAGCTCACATGAAAAGGCATCTGCGATGTGTGAGGCAGACACCAGTCCTTGTGCTGGGATAAATAGGACGGCTGTCTCTAAGGGGCTTACAACAGAGTGTGCACACGCGTGTTTCCTGGGTGGATGTGTGCCATAAATAAGTAACATACACAGCAGAAGGAACAGATACAACAAGAGACCAAAGCAAAGTAGAGTAGGCATGTAGTGAAAGATACAGTTAATTCCAACTGAACAATCTGTTTCTCAGAGGCTATGACATTTCAGGTGACCCTTAAATAATGTGTTGATACTGGTAGGGGGATGAAGAGGGAAGGGGTGGAAGGTCCAGTGTGGGCAAGAGCAGGGTGGAACATCAGCGAATACAAAACATTTTCGTGGAGCAGGAAGGAATGAACGGATAAGCACCACAGTCCCCAGAACAGAAGGAGCACAGTATGCACAAGGAGACCTACGTGTACCCCAGTCATGAAAGCGGCCATCCGCGGGGTCAGAGAGGCATGCGGATGAAGGAGGAGAGAGAGCAAACTGACGCCATGAAAGCTGACGCTTTAAAGATCCGGCTGTATAATTGCTCTTAGGGTCTGAATTCAGGAAAGAAACACTCTTAGAAATTGATGCCGGAGAGGAAAAAGTAAGGGCCCTCTCCCAGACGAGAAATAAGAGGGAGATGGGCCAGACAGAGTTGAGCATTTCCTGTTATATCTGAAAATGTTCAACTAAGAAAAAAAAAAACAAGAACAAAAACAACAACAACAAAAAACCAGTCTGTGCTGTCTGGCTCTTTGTTATTATACACCACAACATTAATTTGACTACAATTAATGTCAGCAAAAACAATTAGAACACTAGTGTGCTATGACAGTGGACATAAAATCCAAAGGTCGGGACCTTCTACTAAAAAATTACCTTACCTCTGCTATTTCATGCAAACAACTACTGAGAAACGCAGAGCCTAAAAATGACAGATCAGCTACTTACCATGAGCTTACATACTTATGTTTCAAGGTGGCAGAACACTCTAATTGAATGCAATTTGTTTATTATTAAACAACACATGAGCTACACACACACATGCACACAAACAAACACATGCGCCATTACCCTCGCTATATTAGATACACTGAGGTATTTCTTGATCTGAGATAGACTGACTAAACTCTTTTATACAGTAAGGGCTAACGTTCACCTCGGCTTTGGTGTCTAGACACTTGTTAGAGAGCAGACGTGGTAGAAGACACCACTGTTTCGTAATAATGTCTGTATTCCCGAAGCCCCATAACTTCCAGAGAATCACAGTAGAGATGTGTGGAGTAGCAGCACGTGAGCGTGGAAACCCATGAGCAAGAACACAGTATGCCGCCAGTGGTAGCAGAAGGGAAGGTCGGTGACCACTAATGCTGCCTGTGCCACTTCCCCAGGAAATGAAATTCATCTGGATTTCCAGAGGGTAAGAGGCATCTGGTCCCATGGATAACAGCCACGTACGCCTGCCCTACAAAAGTTAATCCTACCTGCTGGAGCTAGCCTTGGGCATAATTCCACCAGAGAGAATTTAAAACTGAGATAGTAATATCCAGTATAAAACCTCGGTGAGGTTTGGTTTCACGTCTTCATTTTGTTTTATCTTAACATTTTTCAGCGTCCTTTTTTACGAAAAATAAAAAGAGTACATGCACACAAATATAATCTCAGAGGCTTTTCTTAAGCCCTCAGCAATTATTTCTCCCTTTCTATCTGGAGTGTGCAATTCCATGATGATCAGAGAAAATCTCGCCATCTGGACATCGTAAGAAAATAACTCGTTTCTGGGACCTGCCTGCAGCCACTGGAACCCCGGGCGGTGGCAGGGGAGTTGGATAAGACCCTTGGCAGCGCTGAGTGTCAGATGACGCCTTCAGGCTCCTTCTCCTCCGACTGTTCTCCGCTGTGCGGTTCCTTGAGCCTCTCTCTACCCGAAAATCAGTAAGAAGCGCTCTGACCCCCCCCCCCCCCCAGGCACATCAGTCATATTTGGAGCGCTCTAATTATCGTAAACTTCTTCTTCCAGTCTGAGTTAACATCTCCTACAACACTACTTGATCAGTTTGCTCCTGTTCAGCCACCGGCAACTGCACTGAAAGTGACCCTCCGAACTTTGCGAAGGCAGGAATGATAAGTTCTCCACTTAAAATCTCCTCACAAGCATTTATTCTATTGTAAGGCCCTCATACATGTGCTCTGTTTTTGTTTTGTTTTTTTTTAATTAACCATTTCATCTATAACCTGGTTGCCAGACTCACTCATTGATTTTTTCTTCTGCATTTTCTCTTTTTTATTAATAAAATTTATTTTCAGTATTTATTTTTATTGACTTTATTGAAGTGACACCGATTAATAAAATTATATAGGTTTTAGGTGTACAATTCTATAGTACATCATCTGCACACTGTACTGTGTGTTCATCACCCAAGCCAAGTCTGCTTCCATCACCATTCACCCTCTTCTAGCCTTACCAAAAAAAAATGCAAAGATAGAAGAGAGAATTTTCACATATAATGCATATCTAGTTTCCCCTACTGTTTGTTTTTTTATTTTATTTTATTCATTTTAGAGAGGAGACACAGAGAGAGAGAGAGAGAGAGAGAGAGAGAGAGAGAGAAAGGAGGGAGGAGCTGGAAGCATCAACTCCCATGTGTGCCTCGACCAGACCAGTGCAGGGTTTTGAACTGGCAACCTCAGTGTTCCCAGGTCGACGCTTTATCCACTGCGCCAACACAGGTCAGGCCTAGTTTCCCCTACTGTTAATTTCTTACATTAATATGGGACATTTGTCACCATTAATGAGTTTATATTGATACATCATATATCATATATATTATATGACTATTGATATATTACATACAATACACATAACTAAATTCCATACTTTATTCAGATTTTCTTAGTGTTTACCCAATGATAAAATCCTATTGGATCCTGTATAATATACTGGATCCAACATACAATAATGTGATGATAGATATAGCATTACATTAGGTTCCTCTTGACTGTGACAGTTTCTCAGACCTTTCTTCTGTTTAATGACCTTGATACTTTTGAGAAATACTGCTCAAGTACCTCGCAGAATGTCTTTTGGTTGGAATTGTCTGATGTTTCTCTCATGATTACACTAGCGTTATGGGCTTAGGGAGAGAGACCACAGAGGTAAAGAGGTATTTTCAACACAGCATATTAAAAGTACGTACTAAGAACATGACATCACTGTTGGTGCTGACCTTGGTCACCTGGTGAGGTAGTGTTTGTCAGACTACTCCACTGTAATGTTCCACACCCCTCCCTCTCCTTTCCATCCTGTATTCTTTGGAAGAATGCCACTATGCAAAGCCCACATCTAGAGAGTGGGTAGTTAAGCTCCATCTCCTCGAGGGTAGGGTATCAAAATACAGTGTGTCCGTAAAGTCATGGTGCACTTTTGACCTTGAGACTGGTCAAAAGTGTACCATGACTTTACGGACACACTGTACATTATTTGGAATTCATTTGCATGAAATGTTGGTCTTTGTCCCCCATTTACTTATTTATTAAGTCATATATTTACTATCTGTATGGACCTTTGGATATTTATTTCATATTTTGAGTTATATAGCTTTGGCTACTGAAAGATATTTCCATTGGCTCTTATATTTCTTTAAGATATCTCCCCCATTGAGGGTTTTTGTTTGTCTGACTTAGTTTATCTATTTGTTCAAATACCTCATTTTTAGTCACTACAAGATTATCTGGGTTCATCTTATATATATTCTGCCCCACATATAAAATAACCCATTCCTCCTATATGCTGTTTTTATATATTGTATAATGGCATTAGAATCCAAGAACTAAGACTTAGGTGTGCTTACTGCTATTGGGATAGTTTGCTTCTATATCTTTTAAGCTCACAGAGCAAATATGTGTCTATGTGTGGGGTGGGGTGCATATATACCTATGTTATAGGAATATATAAAAACATTTCTAATGTAATTACCAATATTAAGCTAAATATAAGTTCATATTGGTGATTCCAATTCTAATACATTACCACCTGACTCATTCTAGCCTCCTCCCTTGCTTTTCTGTAAATTTCTAATCCAACATTGAAAATTCTGGCTCCCACCATCCATCTCTCATTTATTTAACTGTTCAATTCCAGTATACCTGTACAGCAATATCAGAACTGACAGCCAGTTATCAGTTGCGAAACAACTTTACATAGTGCTTATTCCTGGCTTCTTTCAACTTTAGTTTAATGGACTCAACTAATTTCCAAATTTACTTAGATCAGTACCTTTCTCCTCTTTTCCCACTCAGTGAGATACTTTCATCCTTTTGTAATACTGTCATATTTTTTTTATTAAATTCTTCATTCTGTCCTTGAAATCTCCCCAACATACTAATGATTTTTTTAAAGTTTGCATACATTAAGATTCACTCAGTTTTCTGTGAATCTTCATGTATCCTGCTAAACTGCTACATTTGGTATTTCTTATAGGATTTTATTTCTTTGGGATTCCTCTGGGATTTCTACATGGACAGTCATGTCATCTGCGAACAAGTCCTTCCTCATCTGTATACAATTTATTTAATTGTTATACTCCATTAGCTAATACTTCCAGTATGAGGTTAAATAGAAGTGGAAACAGTGGACATCCTTTCCTTGTTCCAAATCTTAGGAGGCAAGTGTCCAGTTTCTCAATATTAGCAATGATGTTAAATAAAGTTTTGTTTTGTTTTATAGATGTTCTTTATTAAGTTGAGGAATTTCTCCTATTTATAGTTTAGTGAAAGTTTTTTTGTCATAAATGGGTAGCAGAAAAGCATTTGTCAGATGCTTTTCTGCATCAATTTATATGAGCATATAATTTTTCTTCTTCAGCCTATTGATATGGTAGTTCTTTGACTTTTAAAACTATGGTAACTTTTGTCCCTCCACATAGAGTACAATGGCAATATTACCTTGTTTCTTTCTACTTAGATAAATAAAACATGTGTTAATCTTCCAGTCTGACTGGAAATTTGTGCTTGCTATCCACAAAATCCCAAGTTTATTTTCTTTCATGAGTTATTCTTAATTTTAATACCATCCACTCTCTTCTTGAGAGTTGGGTCTTTATTTCTCAATGTTACATTTATGATTAAATTTCACTATAGATTCATTCAACAAATATTTATTGAGTGCCTTTTATATGCCATTCTATTCTAAAATGCTGGGAATTGAACACTGAGCAAAGTAGGCAATGTCCTCGCTCTCACAGAACATGCATTCTGGTGATGACAAAGCATAAATAAATTGATCGCAACATACAACAAATCCTAATAAAGACCATGGGAAAACAGAGCAAGGTGTGGCAGTACAAAAGGGTAAGGGAAGCTGAAATGCCTGGTCACTGAGCGTGGTCAAGAAGGGCTCTTACATTTCATGTAATACGTGAAGGATAAGAACTCAGTTTATAGAGACTGTCCTTGGAGCCCTGTCACCAGCATGTGTTTTCATTCAAAATTTTACATTATAAAAAGTAATCAACAGGGTAAGACCAAGAACAGAGCATGGTGGTTATATTAGCTTTGAACTGTGTCAACTCAGCTAAGCAGAAACTATATCAGAATTCCTTTCCCTCATGGTTCTGAGCTGTGCTTGGTCACAAGAGAAATTTAGGTGAGATTGGAAGGCCAAAGTGGAGCAGGGGCCATCTTTAAGCTTGAAAGGTTGGCATTGGGCCATGTGCGTCTGCAGCGACTACAGACAGATCAGTTGTGCATGGACTGGCTGACCTCACTGGCACGCAGCAGCTGCCCAGACCACACTCCTTCAGCTTCTCCAACTCCAGGTCAGGTGCACATTGGGGCACCAGCTTCTCCTGCCAGAAACCTGCCACATCAGAATTGGAAACTTGGAATCTGAAGCAGGATCTGGACCATCCTCCCCCCACGGTCGTTTGTCCTTGCTACCCTCTCCACATCCATTTTTCTTCCTGATGTTATACTGACTTCAGGCCCAGCAACTTTAACCAGTTCCCACAGTGACACAAGGTCAAAGCTCTGTAATCAATGCCTTATTTTATATTGATCTTCGGGCTTATATAATTAAATCCTGGTTGATAAAGGAACCCAATATGAACTCTTTTCCTCTTATGGCTTGTGATTCAACTTACAGGAGCTAATCATTCAACCAATCATGAATTCATTTGACGATGATAGTGTCAGTACCACTTTTCTGCACTTGGTCTATAAGAATATCATTTAGAAGACTTGTGATCACCTACCTAGAATCAAAAACATCACAGATATAGTTTTGCCTGGGCTTCCGTCTTATAAACACATTATAAGAAAAACAAATGAAGCTAATTTGCCATGATTTCTGGTGATCACCATTTTATTCCTAAGAGCTGATAAGTTACCTGTTTTAATCATTCCTTCCAGAATCCTATAGGAAATTGCTGTCAGACTCACTGCCCAGTAATTTTCAGAATCTATCTTTTTATTTCTTTAAAAAGGAAGGGCCCCTCTCTGGTTCCCTATGATTCTTCAGAGATCACTGGCAGTGCCTCTCTGATCATAGCTATAAATTTTTTCTGTACCCTAAGGATGTAATTTGTCTGACCCTGGAGACTTGTATTAATTTAAAGCAGTCTGACGTGCTCTTACCATTTCTTATCAGGACTGTTTCCAGCTGTGGGCTAAGGTCTATTACCCACTTGTGCTGGCCAAGAAAACACAAGTTGGGTGTAGCCCCTAGGGAGAATGGTGCTGCTCAGTATGTGGTATATTGTGGTGCTTTTCAAACACTAGTGCATGGAAATGACCTAGGATCTTGCTAACATGAGGGATTTTCTTCAGAAGGTGTGGGTGGGGCCTGAGATTCTGCAATGTAACAGGCTCCCAGAGGTGGTGATGCTGCCGGTCTGTGAACCAGAACCACTTGTTCAGTCGTGCGAATACAGTGAGAAGCAGAGGTCCATTTCCTGGGCAGCCAGTGAAGCTTCAAGGCTCATCACTTGCACTGCCTTCCTGGGATATTGAAAGTTGCCAGGAGCTATAGGTGAATGAGAGGAAACCAGGATGCAATTACAAAACATTTCTATGCAAGCATATCTACTGTAGAAGCATTTCTGCAAAGTACTTAGAAATCTCGGGGCGGGTGGGAGACCAAATCTACAAGGTTTGAGTAATTTGTGGTGACTTTTCTCATTCTAAATATTCCGTGTGTCTCCAATCTTGTAAATTATTATTTTGTATTCTCTTATTCAAAATGGGTCTTGTAAGACGTATAAATTTCATAGCCCAGTGGAGAGTAGGAAATTCAGACATAGAAACCAGATCCGCCCGTTAATAGTGAGCTGGGGCAGCCATAGCTTCTGGCATGGCTTTGAAGATGATCGTGAATGATCGGAACTCAGTTCAAGGCTACTTTTAATTTGACTTATTCCTGAACTATCAAAAAGCAATGCAAAAAATACAGATGAGATGAACATAGACGGGGAGTGAATTTCTACATCACCTTCCTTTTATCTCATGGTTGCATGTCCAAAGTTCGGCGGCCTAGCAATCTGAGTGAATAAAGAGGCCCACTTAAACAGAATGTTTTACAACTGTGGACTTCTATATGTAGTGGGGAGACCCTAGGGTGATCCCAAATAGTCCTCACCTCCTAGTGTTAATTGCTCCTTTGTGTACATCACTCCCCGTAACTTGCTTTTAATCAATATGGCAAAGGTATATTACTTTTATGATTACATTATAGCAGACTGGGGGAAAAAAGGACAGACAGATTATCCCACTGGCCTTGAAGAGGAAGTTGTGTGTGAACTGCATGTCAAGGAACTGTGGATGGCTTCTCAGAGACCTAGCCTAGCCAGGTCTGGTCTCTAGGGCCTCAGTCCTATAATACCTAGGAACTGAATTCTGCAACAACCACATGAGCTTGGAAGAGAACCCTGAGGTCCAGACAGGAATGCAGTCCTGCCAACACCTTGACTGCACCTTGGTGACACTATGCAGGGGACCCAACCAAGCTATGCCCAGATCCCTGACCCACAGAAACTATGGGATAATATGTGTTGCTTAAGCAGTGATTTGCTACAAAGCAAAAGGAAGTTAATATAAAGCATCAAGCTACATTGGTACCCAGAAAGCACCTAAGCTATCATATAAGATAATGAACTTCTGAGGGAGGCACGTCCCCTGGGCCTAATATCCTGATTTTAGAATACAACGTCCTTGTCATCCAAGCCCCTTGAGCTATCTACCTCTCCTTCTTACTAGGCTTAGGATTTATCAGTGTATGTCATTAGGGATCTCCATAGAGACATTAGCATAGCCTACAAGAAAGACTGGCTATGTCATTCTTAAGACCTAGTGCAAAACAAAAGCATGGGCCACTTTCCAAATCGTTAAAGAATTACAAAATGGTGACAGCAGAACCTTACAGCAAGCACTGGGCCCATCTAAGAACAGGGACCCGTGTGGCCACTCAGGAAGCTGGGTCTTACTGCCATCTTAAATGTGCCTTGAGCAAATTAGGTAAACTGAGTCTCAAGGTACCCATCTGTAGAAAACGGCACGCAGTAACTGCAGCACAGAATAGTGTGAACTGCACACGTGTGAAAGTCCCTGTTCTAGCTTAAGTACTCAATAAATACCCTCTTTTTCAGTCTTCCTTTGGGCCTGCTTATTATTGAACCATCAGTCTCAAACACATACATCCTTCCTACTCTCTTTTCCTCCAAGCACAGATAATACAGCAACTTTAGTTGTCCAAAGACACAGTGGTCACAGGTAAAACCAAAAGCTGATCATTTCTTATGAGACTTGTCACTTGTTTTCAGATCCTTCTTCCTATTTTATTCCTTTTAAAATTTGGCAAGCTACATAAAGATTTACAGATTTGGAAACATCTCAACATGTTTTTTAAAAAGCTATCCGTCATCGTATTACCCTACTCTTACAACCCAATCGTTAGAGAGCTTCCTCCAGTCTAAGAATCCCTGAGCAATGCTGCCCACTCCACCCAGTATCAGAAACATCACAGCGGAGATGCTCAGCTGGGTAAGTGTTGGGGACAGAAGAAGATATAAGAACTCAAGCAGGTAGGCAAACTGAAGAAGACTCTCTGGTGATTCCCGAAAAGGCACATATATAACTCACCACTGTAACTGTTTGCAATCATCACTTCAGAAAAGATTTCTATACAGTTTGCCTTCTAGGAATGGGACAGTGTTAGAGTTGTTTTCTATCTCATTTTGATGAGTCTACAGCTTTTTACAAATTGCTCCTCCTAACCTCTCCATCATGTAACTTTTTCCTCAGGTAATATATGACTTTTAATATTGGATGAGAGATCTGTTCATACATTCAAAAAGATGACTGAAGGTCTCTATTCAGAGTATTCGCACTTACCCACCCCTGTGCATATAAGAGTCAATGCAGCTTCGGAGGAGTACGATGAACTACCAACTTATTTTATTTTATGTAAACAGAAAGGTAACATTCCATATGCATAAGTAGAGTTAATATGTCCCTTACTTGTAGGTGACCACAGATAACCCATTCCAGCTCAGTCACTAGTGGAATCACAGCCAAACGGTCCCAGCATCTTAAGATGAAATTCTGATTTTTTTTTTCTGAGACAATTTTATAAATGCCAGTTATAAGTATTGAAATTATTAAAATTACAACCTCAATTTATTATAATGTGCTGAATGGTATTTGGTGGGCTAACTTGGCACACTGAACATTGGCAACAATGTTTAGTTACCCAAGCAAGACATTTCTAAACAAACTTTTGTAATACAAACTCCACATCATTTGGAGTCCACAGGAATCTACAACATTTAAAACCATCAATAGCACAGACCAAAGAATGCTATGAAAAAATAAAACGATACCTTACTGATATGTTTACCATCTCAGCAGAAATTTTTTCTTTCTACTGTACTCTTCTTATGACTCCACAATTCCCAGCTATTATTATTATTATTACTTTGTACCAGCACACCACACTGAGCTCCATTCTGGTGTGGCATATCTCCCTCTTTTGCTATGTTTCATGTTCATAGAATAAAAAGTAGTGCCTGAAACCATGAGAGGTTGTCCCATGTTCCATCTAAGAGGTCAGGAGGCTATATTTCACTCTTAAAGGACAGAAAAGTAGACTTTTGACTAGAATGAGATAAAAATGAACAAAGAAAGGAAAAAAAGAAAAGCAAAAAAGGATGAAAAGAAAGAACACATTAAAACCATGTGGTGCCTGACCAGGCGGTGGCGCAGTGGATGGAGCGTTGGACTGGGATGCGGAAGACCCAGATTCGAGACCCCGAGGTCACCAGCTTGAGCGCAGGCCCATCTGGCTTGAGCAAAAGCTTGTCAGCTTGGACCCAAGGTCTCTGGCTCCAGCAAGGGGTTGCTCGGTCTGCTGAAGGCCCGCAGTCAAGGCACATGTGAGAAAGCAATCAATGAACAACTAAGGTGTTGCGACCGCAATGAAAAACTAATGATTTGATGCTTCTCACCTCTCTCTGTTCCTGTCTGTCTGTCCCTATCTATCCCTCTCTCTGACTCTCTCTCTCTCTGTCCCTGAAAAAAATAAAATAAACCATGTGGTGACATCAGATCCTGGGGCAAACAGCATAAAAGGGCATAAAACAGAAGAGCCAGACCTGGGGGGTTGAGCCAGACACGAAGTCTACAGCATGTGTCCGCAGACCATGCTGCTCCTTAGAGAAATGAGCTCCTGTTTATTAAATAAGTCTCATTACTTTTATATTCACAGCAGGCAAAGAAAGAATAGGGTAATTTCTGACACCTCAGTGACAGCTTGAATAAGTTCAGGTTCGATTTAGAGAGAATTACCTCTTTTCTTTAAGTGAACACTATTTTCACAGTTTATTAATGCCAATTCCACAAAGCTAAGTATCTGCCTCTTTACCTGTGATAAAATCATCTCTGACCTTCAACAAAATTTCACAAGAGTGGTAATGACAGTTCCAACTAAGGCTGAAGATCAGAGGGAATTGAGAGAAGTCCTCTCAATTCAAATAAATGTTCAGGGTAGAGTCAACAGGACATATTCAAAATACAAAATGGTGGCAGAAACAGGACAGAAAAGCAATGTTATGTTTGACTTAATACATGCTGAGGACACATACATTTAGCACTAATGAATAAAGGCATTCATAAACTGCAGAAAAAGAACAACTTTTTTATTTAAACCAAAATTCAATTGTCTAGACTGAATCTGACCTTTATGAACTTCTCACATAGGAGTCACGTGCTGTAAGATGGTTCTTTCGGTAGTAATATAAAATTACTGCAAATATCGAGAGTGCCCATGCGCTCATTTATCTCAAGACCTTAGAGGCTTTAGAGAAATCAATCTCATAACGCTCACTGAAGTTGCTAATAAGTGCTTTTAAAACGCACCGTATCATTGCTGTGGTTCTTCATGTGCACGTGAGCCATTCTTAAAACTTGGCAGGGTTTCAACAAGATAGTGGTGGGACTGGGTCCCCGTGTGAGTGGGGCTGCCAGGGAATCAGGAGTACGGGGAGGTCGTTCATTCAGAGATTTGTCCCACAGAGATGACTAGGTGGGCATTTCTCCCTCTGGTCATGCAAAAGCAGTGTGCACACTGCCTGTCCCTCACGAGTGCTCTGCAGCTGCGCCATCTTTGTACTGTTGACCCTATTCCCTCCCACACATAGAGACCCTCACTCTGTGTACACAGAAACAGAGGGCAACACCTTTTACTCATCATGGGAAGAAACTCCCTTCAGCCAGTGTCGTTCAATGTAGAATGGGTCACCTCATAAGAGTGACTCTCATGCCACTGGAACCACCAAGGCCAGTCACTGGCACGGATAAGAGGCAAATCTGAAGTGGAGGGTTGTGGCTGCATTAGATGAACACTTTCCATCTATAATTTAATAAACTTTGAGAAGTGTAGAGTAAGTCAAAGATGCAAAAGCAGCCTGGACGGAAGACTGTGCAAGGGAGAAAAGAATCTATGAATTCAATGAGAATGACGCTTAATAAATTAGGATGCAGCCTGACCTGTGGTGGCGCAGTGGATAAAGCGTCGACCTGGGAACACTGAGGTCGCCAGTTCAAAACCCTGCACTGGTTCGGTCAAGGCACATATGGGAGTTGATGCTTCCAGCTCCTCCCCCCTTTCTCTCTCTCTCTCCTTCTCTCTCTCACTCTGTGTCTCTTCTCTAAAATGAATAAAATAAAAATAAATTTTAAAAAAATTAGGATGCAAGTCTTCATTAAGGGGTGCACCACTGGCATTACAATCTTAAACATAACAAATATAACAATAAAAGAAAGAGAACCTCAGGAATATGGACTTTCCATGAGAAAATAACCATTAGCAATAAGAATTTAATTAGTGTGCTTTAAAGAATTAGTGAAGAAAGGCCATCCATACCTTACTTGCTAGTCAGTTTCGGCTGGAATGACGTATTTCTTCTTTTTGTCCTGCTAACCTTTTTTAAAGCAGTGTGATTTTAAATTAAGTTGGCTAGCTTCCATATCAGTAATACTTGTGCCAGAGGGGGAGTGCAGCACCGTGTGCAGACCACTGTCACGGACCTGCCTTCCTTCCCCTCTTCTCAGTTTTAACTTCCCAGATTCATTTTTATGCATCCCTTGTGAATTCATTTTTTAGACACCATGTTTTGCTATATCGTGATTACGATAAAAAGAAATTTAGAATTCTCTGCATACTCTGAAAAACATTACAGTGATAAGAAGTATGCATTAGAAAGACTAGACAGTGTCATAATGCTTCATGTAGCGTGTTCCTAGCTTCCGCCCGATCCTCCCTACCACTTCCTTACCAGTTACAGAGGCAGGCTTAGCACCTGAAGCGCAAGGGTCCAGGTGGCAAAGGGTCAATGCAGAGGGAGGGGAGAGGAATGCAGAATGGTTGAGAGCATCATTGGACTATAAAGAATAAGACCCTGACCAGGTGGTTGCGCAGTAGATAGAGCATTGAACTGGGATGCAGAGGATCCAGGTTTTAATCCCTGAGGTTGCTGGCTAGAGCATGGGCTCATCCAGCTTGAGCTAGGGTCACCAGCTTGAGCGTGGGATCATAGACATGACTCCATGGTTGCTGGCTTGAGCCCAAAGGTCACTGGTTTGAAGCCCAAGGTTGCTGGCTTGAGCATGGGGTCACTCGTTCTGCTGTAACCCCATGGTCAAGACACATATGAGAAAGCAATCAATGAGCAACTAAGGCAGCGCAACTATGAGCTAATGCTTCTCATCTTTCTCCCTTCCTGTCTGGCTGTTCCTATCTGCACTTCTCTATCTCTCTCACAAATAAAATAAAATAAAATAAATAAAAGATAAATTGCTTTCTAAGAAGAAAAGATTTCAAGATTTTAAGGCTAAGAATAATGTCAGAAACTTTGCGTTTTAGTTCTTGTATCTAAAGGTCTTAGAAGTCATGATTTTCATGCTTACAGCAAGAAAAAAAGGTTTATGTTTTATTTTTTAAAATTTTTATTGGCATGACACCGATTAATAAAATTATACAGGTTTCAGGTGCCCACTTCTACAACACACCCCTGTGCACCATATTGTGTGCTCACCCTCCCCAAGACAAGCCCCCTTCCCTCACCATTTATCCCCTTCTGCCTCTTCTACCTCCCCACCCCCTTGCCCTCTGGTAATTGCCACACTGTTGTCTGTGTCTATGAGGTTGTGTTTGTTTTGTTTTTTCAGGTTTTTCTGCTTAATTCCTTCACCTTTTTCCAGTATCCGCATATGAAGTGATTTCACCAGTTGTCCTAGATTAAAACCTTGTTACTAAAGAAGGAAAGTTTATTCTTATCAGTAAATGGTAGATGTGGTCTGGAACCCTGTGCATGTTGAAGAAATCTTCATGTAAACAAAAAAAAGCATAAGAAGGGAAATGGTCAATAACTACATTTTAAGAAAAAGGTGTAAAACATTTAAGACCCCAAAATATAAACATATACAGTGTGTCCATAAAGTCATGGTGCACTTTTGACCGGTCACAGGAAAGCAACAAAAGAGGATAGAAATGTGAAATCTGCACCAAATAAAAGGAAAACCCTCCCAGTTTCTGTAGGATGATGTGGCAGCATGTGTGCATGCACAGATGATGACGTAACACCGTGTATACAGGAGAGCAGCCCACAACCATGCCAGTCGAGATGTGGATGGTACAGAGGAAAGTTCAGTGTGTTCTGTGGCTCGCTAAGTTCAAATCCGTGACCAAAGTGCAACATGAATATTGGCGCGTTTATAACAAAGCACCACCACATAGGAATAACATTACTCGGTGGGATAAGCAGTTGAAGGAAAGCAGCAGTTTGGTGGAGAAACCCCATCCTGGTAGGCCATCAGTCAGTGATGAGTATGTAGAGGCTATATGGGATAGCTACCTAAGGAGCCCTAAAATATCTGTGCGTGCGTGTGCTCGACAATTACACCTAAGCAAGACTACAGTTCATAAGGTGTTAAAGAAACGTCTCTGTTTTACGGGGTACAAATTGCGGCTGTTGCACGCTATCAAACTGGCGGATAGACCCACACAATGCACGTTTGCTACAGATATGCTTCATGAGATCGACAATGATGCAAGATTTTTGCAGAAGATTGTGTTTAGCGATGAGGTGACCTTCCATATCTGTGGACATGTTCATCGCCATAACGTCCAAATATGGGCTGCTGAACATCCTCATGCCTACGTTGAGTATGAACGTAACACCCCTAAAGTGAACAAGTGGTGTGGCCTGATGCATGATAAGGTGATAGGCCCATTTTTTTTTCACAGAGCAGTCTGTGACGGCAAACATCTATCTTGGCATGTTGGAATTGTATGCAGTGCCACAATTTCTGGAAGGTGTCATATTTCAACAGGACAACACTCCTCCACACTATGCCACCATTGTTCGTGAGTTTCTGGATGGAACATTCCCCCGGCGGTGGATAGGCAGGGGTTCTGTCAGGCCATGGCCACCACGATCCCCAGATCTGATGCCCTTAGACTTTTACTTTTGTACACATGTACATTGAATGTATCAACAACATTAATCACTTAAAACAGAGAATCACAGACATTATTCACTCTGTTACACCAGAGGTCCTTACCCTTGTGTGGCAAGAACTTCACTATCATTTGGATGTGTGTAGGGCAACAAATGGAGCCCACATCAAACTCCACTGAATAGGTATGAAACTGGGAGAGTTTTTCTTTTATTTGGTGCAGATTTCACATTTCTATAGTCTTTTGTTGCTTTCCTGTGACCGGTCAAAAGTGCACCATGACTTTATGGACTGTATTTCTTCACGTTTACGTACTTTCCATTCATGTAATATAAGAAAAGATATTTAACAGCACTAAAGATGAAGGCTAAATTTTAATCATCACTTTGCATATGGCCTTCATACCTACTTATTAATGTTTATTTTACTCTTCAGAAAAACGAAGGTCTTCTGAAAAACCAGCTGGTTAGGAAGCACTCTGGAGCGCCATTTGTCTCTAAGACCTTCAGCATTACATTCAGGACAAATGCTTGATCCTTCAGTACATTTCTTACCCACATCCTTGTGTTTCCACAGAAACAGGTACCAAGCACTGCCCGTGTAGTACCAATGCAGATTACTGAGGATGGATTCATAGACTAAATTTCAATTTATAAACTATTGGTAACATTCTGTCATCACTAAGAAAGTACTGACTCAAATACAAAAAAAGTAATAAAAACAACTATATAAAGACCCGAAAATATATACTAGGATTTATTTCAAATTAGTGAAGATTATACCAACTCATCGGCATTCTTCCACTGTATCCTCCTATGACTGATATTCTTGGGTCAACAAGATTCAGTAGAGCTATCACCAGTGACTTTTGAAAAGATCTGGTTCTCCCATGTTTAAAACAAACACACAAACCAAAAAATTAGAGCATATAACATGTCCTTGATCTTAATAAGAATCTTTCATCAAGTTGAACAACAATGTGAAAATACTGAACGCCACAGAACTGTATAGTTAAAATAGTACATTTTGTTAGGCATATTTTACCACAATTTTTTAAAAAAAGAATTAATCATCAAACCACTGATTAATAGTGCTGTCATTTATCATTTAATTATAAAATAATATATTTTACATTTGTTCACTATGTACCCTCATATAGTTTTGTTCCTATTGCATTTTCCTTTTATTCATAGTCCTGAACACCTTGATCCATCCATCAGCATTATTTATTGATGCAGAATATAAATATTTCACTGCCATAAATATGAGCAGCACTGTACTGAGATGAGCATTTCCGTTATGGGCACCAGCTAATATATACAATCATGTTTTCATTACTGTACCAGTGGCTTCATAGAATTCACCTACTAAGTTCCTATAAAGCACAAAGGACTCTCCCAGACACCTTTACTATCATCTCAATATATACCTGACCAGCTCGTAAGTTTTACACTCATACTATAGGTATACTCATATGTGAGGCTGTTATTAACATTGTGATCTCCAAGTCACTATAGAAATAAGACCAAATCCTGTTATCATATGTAACCTATACATATTTCTGACCCTTCATCTTCTTGGCCAGAAAAGAATAAAAAAAAAAATGTTTTCCGCCTGACCAGGCGGTGGTGCAGTGGACAGAGCGTCGGACTGGGATGCGGAAGACCCAAGTTCGAGACCCCGAGGTCACCAGCTTGAGCACGGGCCCATCTGGCTTGAGCAAAAGCGCCAGCTTGGACCCAAGGTCGCTGGCTCCAGCAAGGGGGTGCTGAAGGCCCGCAGTCAAGGCACATGTGACAAAGCAATCAATGAACAACTAAGGTGTCGCAACGGCAACGAAAAACTAATGATTGATGCTTCTCATTTCTCTCTGTTCCTGTCTGTCCCTTTCTATCCCTCTCTCTGACTCTCTCTCTGTCCCCGTTAAAAATAAATATATAAATAAATAAAACATTTAAAAAAAAATGTTTTCCGTACAAATTGTCATTTAACAGAGATACATTAGTTTAAAAGTATCTCTTCCTGATTTTACTAATTTTACGTGTCCAGACAGAAGAGGGCTCTTTTCTAGCAACTTAAAAATTGAAGATATTACCAGTATATATAGGTACCAGTATACAATACTGACATTTTCTGCGCCTGTTGTTAAAATACCAACTGTTGAAGTTGACGCTTATGGCTTTCTCAGGGGTTACCTAAGAATACTGCCATGGACCAGTGGCAGTAGAGGCTGGGGGCAGTGCTGGTGAGTATGTGTCCCCTCCCTCCACTGCACATCTGCCTCATGCAGCAAGGGGTGGCCATGGCAGTGGAGTCATGGGCAGTGGCTGTCACTGCTCAGAGCAGTCCCTCAACAACAGGCTGGGTGTGTGGATGGCAGGGCAGGCAGTACTGGGGAAAGTGTTGCTGACAGAGGGTCAACCCAGAGTCTCCTTGGTCCAGGCCATAAGGGAACCATTGACATCCAAATGTGTGTCCTGCCCTGAGCCAAGGGCATTGTGCCAGCTGCCCTCCAACTGCACAGAAGTGCTGACTAGGGGATGCTGAGTGAAGAGACCATTGGAAAATTTTATGATTTACCCTATGTCACGATGGGGAAATGGACATCAAAGCTATTGACGACCTCCTCGAATACAATATCACATTCACACTACTTAAAAATCAACCAATGATTTGGAAGTTGCTGGAATAATTTAATAAAGTTAAATGACTTTACAACTTAAAACGCTTGGTAAGTTGTCTTAATACACATGCCAGTTAAGTTAGAAAATAAAAAAGTTATTTAAAGTGTTTTCTTGTGGGTTGATTTATATGCTAATGTATCTGACCATCTGGTTAGCAATATTTTGAATATCATTTCGTCACTTTGCTCTCCTTACCCCCAGTCCATTTGGGTGAGGTGAGGACCTACATCTAGGTTTGTTTACCACCGATCCCAAAGGAAAACATGGTCCTGGAACATTAACAGGTCTCGAAATATTATGCAATAAATGAGTAAATAATTGGATAAATACATAGTCTACCAGCAGTTTTAATTTCCCAACTCCCTTAGATCCAAAGTCAACAATTCAATTTCCTAGAAGTATTATTGAAGCCTGACCAGGTGGTGGCGCAGTGGATAGAGTGTTGGACTGGGATGCGGAAGACCCAGGTTCGAGACCCCGAGGACGCCAGCTTGAGCGCGGGCTCATCTGGCTCAAGCAAAAGCTCGCCAGCTTGGACACAAGGTCGCTGGCTCCAGCAAGGGGTTACTCGGTCTGCTGAAGGCCCGCGGTCAAGGCACATGTGAGAAAGCAATCAATGAACAACTAAGGTGTCGAAACGGCAACAAAAAACTAATGATTGATGCTCCTCACCTCTCTCCGTTCCTGTCTGTCTGTCCCTATCTATCTCTCTCTCTCTCTGACTCTCTCTCTGTTCCTGTAAAAAATAAATAAATAAATAATAAAAAACAAAAGAAATATTATTGAAAACCCAGGCCTTGGCTGGTTTGCTCAGTGGTAGAGTATTGGCACAGCGTGTGGATGTCCCAGATTCAATCTCCAGTCAGGGCACACAGGACAAGCAACCATCTGCTTCTTCACCCCTCCCCCTTTTTTCTTTCTCTCTCTCTCTTCTCCTCCCAAAGCCATGGTTCAATTGGTTCAAGCACATCATCCTGGTCTCTGAGGATGGCTCTCTGAAGCCTCTGCCTCAGGCACTATAAATAGCTTGGTTGCAAGCATGGCCACACATGGGCAGAGCACTGGCCCCAGATGGGGTTGCCAGGTAGATACCAGTCGGGGTGCATGCAGAAGACTGTCTCTCTATCTCCCCCTCCTCCCACTTGGAAAAGAAGAATAAAAAATAAAACCTACTAAGCATAAGGTGCCATAGGAATCCTATGACCAGTGTAAGGAAGAATCCAGTTCCTGCTTCCAAACGACTTAAAATCGAATGCGAAATAGAGCTTCTTGATAAAAATTAAATCTCTACTAATGACAGCAGGCTCTTCTGGAAGTGATATACCTAACAGCAGGCACACATGGCCATACCCTGGGGTACTTTAACCTTGACAGTGGACAACTGGTTTGGGATTTCAGGATGGTGCCTGTCCAACATAGTTCTAGAAGTACTCTCCTGCAAAGTTGTCAGGTAAAGAAGATATCGCACTTTCTGGCTTTATCAACCATAACAGCTGCTTTATCAGCAACTTTCTTGTTTTTGCTTTGCTTTTCCATCTTTAAAGTTAGAAATGAATATAGACGTTGCACTAATTCCACTAAATTCTGTTAAATCCCATTCTTGCAAACATGTTGGTCTTCTTGCCTTATGTGTGGTAACAAATGTGCACACGTGTTGTTCATTTTGAGAAGCAAAAAACCACAGATGCTGAAAGGGTTTAAACAATACCTAGCTGACCAGAGGAGAAAAATAGAAACAATTATATCACCTCCCTGGTGCCTTATTTATACTTATTCATAACATAATAAGGTAAAAAAGATGTCAGAACACCCAATTTTAGTGAAATATTTTTGAGCAATAAAGACTCCTAGAACCCACAGGCCATATCCAACTTCTTCAGCTATGCGGATTTGACAGGTTGTATATGCAGAAGTGTAACAATCCTTTTTAAGTATTAGAAGAACACCCTTCTGGAACATTCGACCAGTCACAGATGGAGGATTTTCATCTATCCTTTAGATGGCAAAAAAGGAAACCTTTACTATGATTGACATCAAACATACCCATAGCAAGAGGCACATCCAGGTATTACTGTCATGTGCTCCTCAAATTATTAATGCCAGCTTCTCCCCAAATACTTGTGATCTAACTCTAAAAAAATGTCAAAATTTAAAAGCAATCTCACTGTAAAGGGAGTTTCTTCCACTCCACTCTGGTGTGATAAAAGCCTTTTAAAAGTCTCCAGCAAGGAGACTGAATACACACACTCTTCCATAATGGGGGGTGGGGGGTAATATTACTTTGAAACCTTATAAACTTTTCATAAACATTATATCATTTCAGAACATTCGCATAGCAACCTGTTCTGTTTTTCCTCACCGTTCATCTGATAAAAGATAAAGAAATTCCAGTGTGTGTTTTAGGAAAAATCTCTCCAGACAAGACGTCACATGGAGTTAAAGTATCTCTACATGAACAGAGCCCAGAGTTTACTTGTGGGAAGCAACTGGGTTAGTGGGGTAAATATAATACCTCATTTCTCTAATACCAATTTCTTCATGTCTTTCCTTCACTCCCGTGTTGCTAAGAGATGGAATGGAATGGTGTTTTGTGTTATTCAGTTAAGCTTTGCTCTGTGCCGTGTAGCTGGCAATAAAAAAATAAAGAAATGATAACACATAAAAGAAGATGGCAATGCTTTCTAGTTACACAGATTATAAATCCAAGCTAATAGAAAGTTCCGTTTTGAAAGATTATAGTGCCAACAACAAAATAAATGAATACTAAATCAGTATTTTACAATATATCGGTGTCCTATACATGATAAAAGCACAGAGTGACTGAAGGACTCTACCTCTCACCTCTCCTTTCCTTTTAGAAGGCTGCATTTTGTCTCTGGGCAGTATTTATATTACGAACTGAACTTCTATTACCAAATAAAACATCGTAGTAACTGCTTTAAAAATCATGATGCCAATTTCTCTGTAAATCCTAAAAAAAGTGTTTTCAAAAGTTCTAACTCCGAACCATCAGATTGTCCCCAATTTGATGTTGTCCCTGAGAGGAGGAAAAAGTCATCAAAACAGAGTCTAACCTCTCCCCCAGGGGGAACAGATTGGAAGGTGTGCTCCACTACCAGCTGAAGGGGGCGCTGTGAATGGGCAATGGTGGACACAGGATGTAATCCAGGCCCTGGCAGAGCATTTCCCCATCACTGCGCAAAAGACAAAAGGGGAAGAATAATAAGAAAACAGGTTAGAGGAATAAATAAGACCACACATCCTCTTCCTCTAGGGAAGAAATCACATTTTAAATACAGTATCTTCAAGCAAAAAAGTACACTGTGAGTGGAAGACGAGGGAATTGTGATGGGGCGGTGCCTTCACCAACCACAGCCCCAGGCTTTTCCCAACACCCAAGAGGTAAAAAATAAAAAATGAGAGCATGAAATAGTTGCCAAACATACATCAACATACACTGCAAAACATACATCTGTTTCTCTTGAGACTGCAGAAATTAACCAAATGCTAAAATAAGATACTTCTATCTATTACTAGCTGGTCAAGCTACCTATTACTACCATGGCCAAATAATCTGTTCTCTTCTCCACAACTGCTTTATATAGTTAGTGTATGAAGAGAGAAAGAAATGCCATGGACTTAAAATTCACTGCTCTACGATACATAGGACACAGGAGTCAATTGAAAGAGTTCCCAGTGGCCAAAGCTGGAACGACTTGAGCAACAAAATTCATAAAGTAGTATGGCATTATAGTCCAAATCATAAATATTCATAAAGCCACACTAATACAAATAAATGACTGAATAAATTAATATAGAGAAGAGAAAATTCTCCTGTGCAGAAGGATTCCAAATACTACATGTAGATACTCCACTCTCAAGACACAGTTTAACCTCCACCCTCAGGACTCCTTAAGTGTGGGCTGCACCTGGTAATTCCAATCTAAGGGCACAGTACAGAAAAGTGGTCTGGGGGAATAACTTTACAGGAAAGAAATACTACCCCAACAAATGATCAGGGTAACCTCAACAGTTATAACACAAGTGGACAGAATGGACTCAAGATATAATATGATGAAAATGGCATTCTATTCCCAAGAACCTATAAACCCAGTCAAATCATGAGAAAATGTCAAATTCCAATAGAGGGACAATATCCCCAAGTAGTATTCCTCAAAGCAGTCAAGGTCATCAAAAACAAGTCTGAGAAAACAGTCACAGTCAGGAGGAGCCTGTGGACACAATACAACTCAAATATAATCCTGGACAGCAACCTGGAACAGAAAAAGAACCTTAGATAAAAACTAAGAAAATCTGAATAAAGCTTGGACTCAGTTAATAATAATAAATCAATATTGGCTCATTAACCTTCGCAAAAGTATCATAATAATGTAAAATATTATTAGTAGTGGACACTGAGTGTGGAGTCCATTGGACTTCTGTATTGGCTTTGGATTTTAGAATCCAATGCGGCTCTAAAATAGAAAATGTATGTTAACAAAAGCTGTGCAAATATAAATCTATTATGCCACTCATAATTTTCGGTTTAACAAAAACAATTACCTTTCAGTCTATCATTCTATTAAACATAAGCTGTGATGGAAAAATAAATCTGACATCCCAATCAAACAATGTCTTTTTGCAGGCAGTTAGCAGTGATTAAATTCTTAACCTTATAAAGACCGATGAGATAAATAAGCTAGACAGCACATTAGCTTAATTCCATACATATTTATATGCATTTGCTTCCTTCTCTATGCATTTTTGTTTATTACAAGTCAGGTGTATTGTTTGGAGACATATTTCAAAAATTTAGATGCCCTGCTTTGAAGGATAGGTGAAAACCTACTGCCTACACCCTTCTCTCCTTCCCTAGGTACGCATTAATAATCTCTTCACTTTTGTAGATAGCTGGCTTTGTACTCACCATGCTTTTTTTTCCCCTTCACAGTGAATCTTTTCCCCTACTGTGTAAAGAGAGGAAAGTTCTACTTTCTATTGTGAAGTCATAATGCTAAATTTGTGTCACATTCATTGTTTCTATGGCAACAAACTGATGTCAGAAAAACAATCAGGACCACTCCAGGACCAAACAGAAATGCATGTCTCTGCTTCTCCTCTGGGGGGGCCCTCTCGGGGAAGGGCCTCCACCCCTGCACCCCGGATGGAATCCTTTGCCATTGATATCTTAGTGAAGGAAACATTTTCCCCCTCTTCACTCTTCGGGTTAACTTTCAGCGAAGACGATAATTCTCAGAATAGATGATTAATGCAGGTTAAACTCTTAAGTTCCCAATTTTTATTTCATAAGAAATTATTCCGTCAAGAACGTGGTGATGATACTTTTTAAATATTTAATTATGTGTTCATACTTTCTATACCCTTGTGTCAAACATGCTGTTATAGGAAACATTAAGAGTCAGTGGGAGAAAAAAGGATCTGCTTAGTCATTTCCTTCAGTCTTAAACTATTTTCTATCTTGAAAAGACAAATAGTAACAATATTCAGGGGTGCCTAAGTTCTTTAAAAAATCATATATAAAAAGATACATGCATACATATGTCTGTGAATTATATATAGAAAAATTTTCTCAGGTACCACTCAACTCTTAGGTTATTTTTTTCCTTGCAGTACATTTGAATGCCCAAAGTAAAACCATCATTTGACATAACGATCACTTGTAAAGCACCACCGTGTTCCAATCGCCACTGTAGAAATACATAAACAGATAAGGTATAGTCAGGTCTTTCAAAAAAGCTAATAATCTAGTGGGATACTGAGTTGAATCGTGTCCGCCCAAAATTCATGTCTACCTGCACCTCCCAATGTGCACCTCATTTGGAAACAGGATCTTTGCAGACTTGTCACCTTAAGAGGAGTTCATACGGAAACACACACGGGGACTGTCGGGTGACAGTGAAGGCAGAGGTTAGATGATCCATCTACAAGTCAAGGAAAGCCAAGGGTGGACAGCAACTACAGAAGCAAGAAGAGGGGCAAAAAAGAGCCCTCCCACAGAGCCTTTAGGGACAGCACAGCCCCGCCAGATGCCCTGATCCAGGCTTCTGGAACCGTGAGAGGACACATTTGTGTTGTTCTCAGTCACCAAGTCTGGGGGACCGTATTGCAGCATCCCCAGGAGACTAACACAGAGGGTGACAGAGATACACACAAACAAGACTTTCTATAAGAATAAAAAAAAGCCAATACATACTAGGCCTTCCGTATCAGAACAGTTGTTCTATGGAGCATGAGCAATTGAGATGGGGATCAAGGCAGAGACAGATAGGACTTTGTTATTTTCTCGGTTGTTAATAGGCCTGTTCCTACACCTTGCATTGCACCCACCCATTCCACAAGGTGGTTGATCCTTCTGGTTAAAGGATAAACGTTTTCTGAGTGAGGTTTCCAGCCACGGCTAACAAGTAACATAAAATTAAAGACATGTGACATGGAATTATTGGCCACAGACCCGCCAGGTTTCCATAACCCAAGTAAGCTGCCTCCGACAAACCCCTTCTTCCCCTCACTTCCATTGATTATTTAGTGTTTTAAAAGTCAGACTGCAGATGAAATGCTTTAATTTTTGCACATACAGCTGCTTCTGACGTCCCCCGGCCCTTTTACATTTGTAGGCATCTAATTCATCTCTGTTCCAAGGGGCATGGCCAGGGAGGGATGTGACACGATGGCTGGGCCACAGAGGCCCTTCGTCGAGTGGTGACTAACTGATTAAATGCTTAGCATGCCAAATCGCGTAGGCCAGAAGTCAGAAAGGAAGATGGCCCCTCTCACAGCACAGCACCCAGCAAGGCGGCCTCCGAGGAGAATTAAATTCATTTTACATAACGTTAACATTTCTTGGGCCTCTTCTGTTATCATACTTGGGTGACTTTGTATTCCGGATGTGTCTGCACTAAAAAATAAAAATATAAACATCTAAACCTACTTTACGACTGCTATATACTGACCTAAAAAAGGAAACCAAAATAACAACAGACACCAGGAAATTGAACTTTCTTAGATAAACTTATCTGGGTGGTTTTGGGGTTTCCTTGAACTAGAAATAGAAAACTAAACAGCCAGCCTGACCAGGCCATGGTGCAATGCATAGAGCGTCAGACTGGGATGCGGAGGACCCAGGTTCGAAACCCCAAGGTCTGCAGCTTGAGCGCGGGCTCATCTGATTTGAGCAAGGCTCACCAGCTTGAGCCCAAGGTCGCTGGCTTGAGCAAGGGGTCACTCGGTTTGCTGTAGCCCCCCATCAAGGCACATATGAGAAAGCAATCAGTGAACAACTAAGGAGCTGCAACAAAGAATTGATGCTTCTCATCTCTCTCCCTTTCTGTCTGTCTGTCCCTCTCTGTCCCTCTCTCTGTCTCTGTCTCATCACAAACACACACGTACACACACACACACACACACACACACACACACACACACACACAAAAACTAAAGAGCCAGCTTTTGAGAAAGGGAGAAAGAAAGGGGGAGAGAGAGAAAGGGGGAGAAAAGGCTTTTAAATAACAAGAAAGCAACAGGATGGGGGGAGGGAGACCAGGTCATCAAAATAATAAGAAAATGGGCCTTCAGTAATGTTTACAGAATGAAAAGATGGTAAGAAACCTGTTTCTCTCGGCATCACATGGAAAATCACAAGGAGCCCCTTGAACTTCGTGGAGCCCCGAGTCCGTGCCAATCCCCCGCCCGTGCCAGCGTTGCCCTTCCTCTGTGCTTGCGCCCAAATTTCAAAACCATCATCCTTTCGTTGAGCAAAGCCTGCCTGCTTCCCCAGGAACACGGTAGCTGTTGATTCCATTACTTACATTTCTACCAAAGTCAAATTTCTGTGGCTTTTTCTTATCAGAGGCTATTCCAGGGTTTGGTTTTTTCTATTTATAAAGGAAGGCAATTTAAATGTATACATATATGTGTGTGCATGTATATGTGTGTGTGTTTCCAATTATATCTCTGTCTATAGTTCAGTAGATTTGCAATTTCTGTAGGAACCATAATTTGAATAATATTAGTAGTATGGTTTAAAGCAGTGGTTCTTAACCTGGGTTCTATCGAACCCTAGGGGTTCGATGAGTCGGTCTCAGGGGTTTGGAGAAGCCTCTGCCACGGAGGCCAGAATAAAGTAATACCGTAATTTGTTGTGAGTTCATGCACTTTGTTGGTTTTGTTCTTTGAGCAAGGTGATGTTCATGCACGGCTCATTTTGTGCACCAGTTAAAAAAAACATATACCTATGTGTTGAATTTGGAAAAAAAATCATATTTTATTTATCACTAAAGAAGGGTTCAGTGAATGCGCATATGAAACTGGTGGGTTCGGTACCTCAAAAAAGGTTAAGAACCACTGGTTTTAAAGTCTTTACTGTAAACATGGCAATATAAGATAAAACTCAATATAACATTAGCAATAAAGGGATTTTGTGGGTAGGTAAGCTCCTGGACATCAGCCAGCCTCCAACCAGGCCACCATGACACTCTCCCACAGGATGGCTTTCCCCACTCAGGAGGGCCTGCCTGCCACTAGGACCTCCAGTTCACTGCCCCTGTGGCTCTACGGGTCTCTGCTCAACTGTTCCTCAAGCAGAGAGCCCCTTCTCCCTCACTCGTCTAAATAAAAGAGCAATCACCCAACACTCCTGAACTCTTCGTCTTGTTTCATTTCTGCTCACACTGTAACAATCCCACTGATACACCATTATGTTAGCTCGTGAGCTTTTGGTCCACATACGAATGCCATGAACGGGGACTTTGCCACTTGGGCTCCCAGCCACACATCCAGCCCCCAGAAGAGCACCTGGCTCTCACAGGCTCACGGCGCTGCGTCGTGGAGTCACCTGGTAGCATTCACTCCGGAAGAAAGTGACTCGGACACACATGTTCGCAGCCTGCCTGGACTCCAGTGCTTTGGAGTAGAAGAAAGATCCAGGATTAAGGAGGAACTACATCCCGATGAAAGTAAGCAGATTTAGCAATAAACAACTTCATTTTCAAACGTTAAAACACCAGCATCCCAGGCTCTTGTTGGACTTATCACGTGGCCTGGGGAAATGTGCCCGGACATATGATCCATTTCTTTCAAACTGACTTGCAATGGCGTGAGCCCTGCTGCTGCAGAGCACAGGGTCTGGTTGGCATCTGAGTCACCCTCCAAGCAACGGGGAAGGAACTAAGCATGCACATACTTTCCTGTTTCAGTTGACAAGTTCATTGCCTGTCCCTGCGGTGACAGTGTCGGGAGCAAAATGCTCGATGCAAATGCATGCTGAAATGGACCGTAACACCTTTCTCTTTTGCCCCTTTTTCGCACATATAGTAAACTAAGGACACCAAGCGGGAGGTCTCAAATGGCCACTAGAAAGTTCCAAGTGACTGCCTCTATTCTGTTCCTCAGTTCCCTTTGTTCATTAGATTCCACATATAAGTGAGATAATATGATATTTTTTCTTTCTCTGCCTGGCTTATTTCACTTAGCATAATAATCTCCGGAGATAGGGTCACAGGGACCAGAGGAACAGCTGTCAGAGGGAAGGGGGAGGAGGGGAAGGGATCAGAGAAGGTGAAGGGATTAGTGAAATTATAAACACATAACACAGAGATATAGATAACAGGACAGCAAATCCCAGAGATGAGGGGGTAGGGAGTTTGGGGAGAAGACAAAGGGGGTATAAAAAGGGACACAGGGGTGAGGGGTGAGGGAGTAATATTCAGTGGGACACTGGAATCCACGTAAACACAATAAATTAAAAATTAATAAAAATTAAAGAGAGAGAGGAAAAAAGAGGAAAGTTCCAAGTGAGTCTCAGGGAACTCTGGTACCGGAATTCTAAATGCAGACGTTTACCTACTTTATCTAAATCTATAGCTATCCTCCAATCTGGCTAAAACACCAGAATAATTTTTAGGCTACAAATTCTACCTGCATTTCTCTCCTTCAGCAAGATAGACAGAAAAGGTGTTCCTGAAAGCCTTAAAGTTGGTGAAGGTAAAATTCAAAGGTACATCCGTGGAGGCTGTGTTGGCACTCTGGCCAGACTCCCACTGATGGGGCCAGTGAAGTCAGGAATCACCTCACCGCCTGCCCCCTACCCTCCGCACAGGTAACCTGCGCAGGGGTGTGCGCACAGACATACATACACATAGACACACAATACACGCACACAGCCCACACCCGAAGACAGACATCCTTGGGTAACAAGGTGTGGTGTGGTTTACGGCATGGTTTGTGCCTCCTTAGTCCCTCGGGGCACCCCCACAGCAAACGCACAAGTAGTCAAGAGTAGAGCTGACCTGAAGCCACCTTCTTGCTCAGTCCCCTCCCCCCACTTCCCTGCAGCCCCTCCCTCAGGGGCGGGCCCTCCATAGCTCCTGGCACCCAATTCTCTGTATCCCCGTCTCAGGCTTGGCTTCTGAAAACCTGGCATAAAACGCCATTCCATCCAGATGAGGCCATTGACTTAAATTCCAAAAGTCGAACGGCTTCACTGAGATGAAATCAGAACAAATCCTACCTCCTTATAAGGCCACTTGAATTTAACTGAGTCTAAGTTTACAGAACTACAAAGATACTGAATGCAGAGGAAGAACGTTTCCTGTTTCAGTTGACAAGCTCATTGCCCGGCCCTGCTGTGGCAGTTACTGGGAACAAAATGCTAGATGCAAATGAATGCTGAAATGTACCAGAACCATAACACCTTCTTCCTATGTGCCTTTTCTCACACGTACAGTTGGTTGGTTTGCTTTTGTTTGTGTATTTGTTTTTAATTGGTTAATGTAGAAGGGCTGACTCAGAAGCTTAAAGAAAACATTTATTTAGCCAACTCAAAGTCCCTTTATTCTAATTTCAATTTGTTTGTTTGTTTTATGAAGTTGGTCTTGTGGACTTGCTGGATTTTAAGAGGATTCTCTCATGGTTTCTATTATAACTTTATATTGGTTATAGTTGGTTATGAATTTAATCTGTCTCCTGCATTTTATTAGCAAACTGTGTGAATTATCTTCACAATATGCAGGCTTGCTCCTGTCTGGTCAGTTATTTCTCCTAGGAATTAAAACGCCTCTTGAGAACTTGGTCAATTGCTTTTTTATTTTTAGTTCTCACTTTTTAGTATTAACATTATAAAATACTTCAATGAAGATATAGTATTTATTACATTCTCTTGAACCTAAATTCCCTTGAGTGCATTTATTTATCTGATTTATAAACTACTTTCTCATGGAACAGTTAGATTTATATTTCAGTCAATTTTCTATTTTCACACATTATATTTAAAATACACACTGCCTTAATTAAAATCACACCAAAGTGTGGCTATATACTTTTTGGAGGATAATGTTCTTTCTGTGTAGCTTAGTATTGTCCAAGAAGTTACTAATCAGCCTAATAAAAATGCACCTTTCCTGCATTATGCTAGTGCAGGGGTAGTCAACCTTTTTATACCTACTGCCCACTTCTATATCTCTGTTAGTAGTAAAATTTTCTAACTGCCCATCAGTTCCAAAGTAACGGTGATCTATAAAGTAGGGAAGTAACTTTACTTTATAAAATTTATAAAGCAGAGTTACAGCAAGTTAAAGCCTATAATAATAATTACTTACCAAGTACTTTATGTTGGATTTTCACTAAGTTTGGCAGAATAAATCTTCATAAAACAACTTACTATAGCGTTTGGTTGCTCCGCTACCGCCCACCATGAAAGCTGGAACACCCACTAGTGGGCAGTAGGGACCAGGTTGACCACTACTGTGTTATTTGTTTATCAGATTAATATTAATATATTGTTATTATCATGTTTTCTTTTTCAAATTGCCATCAACTCTATCACCTTATTTAACATATTTTTATTTTACAGTTTATTCTGTGAATTTCCAGTTATAACAATATATATACATATATATATTCTATGCATTCAACAATCTTATAAACACACAAGTAGAATGATACATTTTTTTACTTTCCTTCATTTCTTAAATATAAAATGAAGATGCTAAACATTACCTGATAGGATCTGGGAGAGGATATAGCCGGACAGAAACTGAGATCTCACTGAACACTACTAGCTCAACTGTTACACAACACGGTGTTGCTGGTTTAGGTCAGGACGTACAGTCTGAATGGGTCCCTGACATGTAAAGCAGTCAACACATCTGGAAGTCAATACCACCTAAAATAAACATTGGCTATTGTTCTCTGAAAGGAAGATTAGATTTTGCTCTGAGTGTCCATAAAGGCAAGGATGAGGACCAATGGATGGAGGCTTTGGGATGACAGACTCTCTCCATCTATGGAAGAACTCCTACCTGGCACAGGAGGCAGGGGTTCCCTGGTCACTGGAGACTTCCAGTCAAAGCAGAGTAACAACTTATCAGAGAGACTATAAACATGATCCCTTGACTTGCTGGGAAGTTTGACCAGAAGAATTCAAGATTCCCTACAACTGTAATACCAGAAAGCAATAAACACTAAAGCTCACAGCATGCTCATCATGCGGCTGTGTGGGGGGCACTTCAAGTGCCTTGTCTCATCCCATCATCACCAGGACTCTGGGAGGGAAGTGCTAAGATAATCACTCCCCCTTCCCAGACAAGGAAGTACGGCTCAGACTCGATGCCTTAGACTGCAGCCCTTAACTGCTGCATGGCAGTGCCCTCCAGGACAGGATAAACCTGACTCAGGTCCCCTCGATAATACCAGTGCAGTTGGACAGCCCATCTCTTTTTATTAAATTGTATTAAATTTACTGGGGTGACACTGGTTAATAACATTACATTAAGTTTCAAGTGTGCACATCAGCTGTATATGACATTGTGTGTTCACCACCCAGAGTCAAGTCTCCTTCCATCACATGACTCTACAATCTCACTTTGGGGTAGCTCCCCCCAAAATGTGAAAACATTTATTTGTAAAGATATATGCACCCCTATGTTCATTGCAGTCTTATTCATGGTGCCCAAGACCTGGAAACCACTATCACTTTTTTTACAGTCTCCTGCCCTAGTCCTGTGGTTTTGAAATCCCTTCTATATCAGCCAAAATTTGCAAAGCTATACCATATGAACAAAGAACTCCTAAATCTTCCTGTCATCTTACAAAGGTTTCTTCCTCATACACTCACATGTTTATAATGGCCGGCCTGGAGACCTGGTCTCTATCTCCTAACACTAGGTTGGGCTGCTGGAGCAGCCACCTTAAGGAAAGATAGTGATGAGCATAGCAGAGGCAAGAGAGAGCGCTCTGAAGGGTGCCACACCGGCAGTTAAATGCTCAGGTAAAGAAGGCACACAAGTACCATTTTCACTCACAAGTCACCGGTCAGAACTAGTCACTTGGCCACCCAAACACAAGGGAGCAGCAAACACAATCCTGTGATTGCTCAGAAGGCAGAGGAGCCAGAAACACTCGGTGAATGGAACTAATGACAATTACATTTTCATTACAGAGTTTCAAGCATTCACTCTCTCATTCAAAAACTGCTGAAATCTCACAGCTCCTCAAAATATGTTCCCCAAGGATTGAATGAGAAGGCGGCAACAGTCTTTGGCTGCACCATATAGTGCTAGGATGGAGCCGCTGTTTTCCTTCCGCAGTATTTATATCTCTTCTGAAAGTGTGGGGTTTCTTCTAACATGACTAAGAAAATAACAAGATGTACAATCCTACAAGACTATGATAGTATCTATCTACTCTCCAAACAAGGCATCGAAGCAAATAAGATAACACAATTTTCATATGTAGGCTTTTTAAAAACATAGACTGAATTTCTGTTGCTCTCGGTAATCTTCAATAATAAGTGTATTTCACTTTAAAGTGCTTTGCTGTTGTTCACAGATCATGTAAATTGCTGTGTTTTCTCTTTCAAATAACCTTCACTTTCAACACTCATTCACAAAAGATGCAATGGGTTGGCTGTTGTTGTTCTGACTGGACTGACGTCACTTCAGCATAAAAGCTGGATCCCGGCCCTAGAATCTCCATCAAGAAAGCAGAGGCTAAAAAAAAAAGAAAGAAAGAAAAGAAAGCAGAGGCTGCAACATGGAGGAGCCGGGAGTCCTCCTCTGGGCTCTCATACTAAATCACCCTTTGCTTCCTCTAAATCTTTCAGGCCTTACAACACCCAAGAACAGGCTAACAATAGCTAGTTCCTATGTGTTGTCTTGAACCCACTCAATTAAATAAGTGACTACTTTGAAATTTAAAATCAACCATAACTCGAACTCCAAAAGCTATGGCTTTCTCAGCATGCGTCCCTCCCTCCTCCGACACTGTCCAAAAGCCCCTCCGCTGAATCAGAAGTGCTTCACACTGCTTCAGTGTGAGCTGTCACTCATTCTCCCCGCCCAGCCCTTTATTCAGGTACAGGGCTTCTATACCTCCCTCGCCAAAAGACAGTTTGATCACTTCAATATTGTTCTACTTTGTACAAATGAATTTTTGAAACAACTTTTTTTATCAGTTGTTTTTAGAGCGAGAGGGAGACAGAGAGAGAGAAGCAGTCCTTTTTTGGTCCATTTTAGACATGTGTTCATTGGTCGCTTCCCAATGTGTTCATATGTGCCATGAAAAGGAATCAAACCCACAACCTTGGTGTTCCAGGATGATGCTCTAACCGACTGAGCTAACCGGCCAAGGCATAAATGAATTTTTTAAATAAAGAGGATTCTTTCTTATAAAAATATGTTCAGAATTTTAAAAATTACACCTTAATTATAGTGATATAAATTATAAAATGTTCAAAACGGGAACCTTTGTCTTTGAGGTTGGAGATAACATTTCTTGACAAAGTGTTAAGGACTTTAAAAAAAAAAAACTCATTTCTGTTTTAGCACCACAGAACTTAAAGCTAGGAAATATACTGGAGGGGTAAAAGCGTTGGCAATTCTGGGTAATAACTACAACCTTGGATTTGTATGCTAATCTCTTTGATGAGCTAAATAAAGCATACCTCAGACTTCTCTAGTAACCATGCTGTTTTAGACATATTTTAAAGGGCAAGTCATTTAAAGGGCAAATAAACTACTGAATATAGTAGGGTTGTTTTTTTTTATTTTCTTTCTTCTGACTTCCAGAAGCCTACGTACTTTTCTAAGAGGGGATGTGGTTACTAGAATGACTTTAATATGAGTACTGAGGATCTAATGTTTCATGACCTGCAAATAGAGATGTCCAAAAACAGTTCCCATTCACTTGTTGTAGACTCAAGATCATATACTTTGATCATTTTCACTAAATGTATGACATAAATTTAAGATTTTACTGTTGCTTTATCTGGCTGGCTTTAATCTACCAGCAAATTATTTTCTTTACCTAACTTTCAATTCAACCTATAAATAGAGAGTGCCTATTCTGTGCAAAGCAGGGACTATATATTTTAGGGCATACAGCAGTAGAACCCCTGCCCTCGAGAAGTTTCTAAGCCGGTAGAGATGTTAAGAGTAGGCACACAAACAAATGAACATGATACAAAGAAGTGTGCAGAAAGCCCTATCACAGAACCACAAGGGCTTTGGTGCATAGTACCAGGGGACAACGTTCAGCGAGGGAACTTGGGGACAGCTTTGCAGAAGAGTAGTTTAGGATCTGGATTGGACCTTGAAGACTGGGCAGAATTACTGAGACAAAATTGAAAAGAAGCATACTCTGAAAAGAGGAAATATGAACAAGTCAGGAGAGTGCATTTGGAGAAAAGCAAGTAGTCTTGTTTGGTTGTGGGCTGTCGCGGAGAGCTTAGCACACTAGAAACAGGAAAATGCACACTGCAGCTTCTCAGAGCCTTCCAGTGCTCAGGCTAGAAGGGATCTCAGGGACCCTTTGTCCGATACCTTACTTTTGAGAAGGTGGATAATAAAAGCACTTCACTGTTTACATACCCTGTTCTAGACACTTCAATTTGATTATTTTTTCCATTTTTCATTGACACACTCCAACGTAATTTCAATGCCAATAGTTTGAGAGAAAGGTAATAAATTCACCTGTGAAATACACATGAGAACTAACTACTATGTCTTTCTTTATCCAGGTCTAAAAGCCAATGTTTAAGGACGAGAAATCCTTTTCCTAAGTTTCAGTTAGTTTAATTAAATTTGTAAATGAATTTAGCTACACAGGGGAAACAGACTCAGATACCCTTAGATTTTATAAAACAAGGTCTTCATTCGGAATACCCCTGTATCTCAGGACAATGCCACAAAAGAATTCATAGCATTTATTCCAGCGTTTTACCTAAGATGCTGTTGTGCCTTAGGTTGCTCCTGGAGCGTCTGCCAGCTGTCCTCAAATCTCTAGTCCCAGTAGGCATGGCCCTGTCCCCTTCTTCATTTTCCTCAAGCAAAACTGTTTTCTTAAACTCAAACACAAACAACATTTTTTCCTACTTGCATCAGAATATCTCTCCCTGCACAGGCTCTGCCTTTCTGACATTTGGGTTACAGTGTCCTCAACCATAATACTGTTCTTTTCAACTGTTGTGTCTCTGCAGATGCTCACAGACAGCAAAGCCTGTGTTCCTATTCACTTTGACAAGTTCTCTCACCAATGTGGTCTTTACAGCCCCAACTCTCCAGCTTCCAATGCGCAGGAAAAATGAATAACCCAGCAAGCTCTCTCAAATAGCCAAGACAAAGTACAATGACCATTTTCATCTTTAAAAGATCCTTAGAAGCTTGTCACCGCTGTTGAAATAGCTTTTCCTTTGTAGCTACTGAAATTCACAGCTGCACCTCTGTCCACAGGCCTATTGGTGACTCTCTGCTGTATCTGTGACTCCCAAAATCATTGTCCCCACCATTGTTTCCAAGGCTCACCCAGGAGCACAAACCAGGTCTTGCCTTGTCGCCTACTTTCGAGGTCAGTCATCTCTTGTTTGGAAAAGCCAGAAGTTCTTTATTTGGAGCATCAGCCTCTGGTTTACCTCTACCCAGCAGTAGCTTGCTCTCTGCACTGTCCCTTAAGAAAAGAAGCTTTTAGACATGAGCCAGTCCGAAGCATAAGAGTTGTGCGATATTAATGAAGACAGATTTCACCCGAGCCCTCTACCCCTCTGCATTTAAAGTGCTTTCCCATATATTCAGGTGACACATGCCCTGAATATTAGCAGAAGTTAATTTCATTTTATCTGCTCTACTTGCAGCTACGTCTTCAAGCCCAATCATCAAATTTAATAAAGTCACACGCAAACTAGAAGGTCCTCATATTAACTGGAAAAGGACATCAATAATAATTTGTTACCATTCACCAGAAATGATGCAATAACATCCCGCTTGGCAGACAGAGAAGACCCACTACTGATGGTAGCTGTACAGAATTCTTCATGTTCACGTACATCACAAACATGTATATTTTTAAGGGAAGGGTAAAAAAAATCCTTGACATTGCCTGCAGTATGAAGTAGAGACAAATCCAAAGGCATAGACATATTTCCTGAAGAGAAGTACAAACTTCAAGAAACTGAAGTAAACAAAGTATTTATCTAGTAAACTACCATTACCGTTCCAACCTCCTCCTACCAGAGTACAACAAACTAACAAGTGTCAATCAAGACATATTAACAATTCTTTCATTTACTCAGTCATTCAACAAACATAAACTGGACACTTACTGTGTGCTAGACAGTGTGCTAAACACTAGGAAGATGTGTGTGAAAATTATCAATACAATCCCTGCCCATATGGAGAGCACAACAGGTGGCAAATTAAAGTAATAATTGATCATAAATATAAGATGATACAGGACAAGGAACTTGGACCTCAAATTTAAAGGATAAGCAGGGAAATGACATTGAGAAGGATGAGAAGGCAAGAGATAAAGTGAAAAAGAGGAGAACTGGTGATTTGCTTTCACACTAAAGTCCTAGATTTTAGATAAATTGCAATAATGTATATAATGCTGAGTCCACAGAAATTAAATAAAATCTCTCAATGACAAATTAAAATGAACAATAAATCAAGATAGCACCAGAAATGTTAATACCAGGAAACTAGACCTTGGGGAAGCCAAGTTCCCATATAAGAGAACAGGTGATAAAATAAAATCTTGGGTCTGTGTCCTTAGTGGAGCATGACCCTGACCCCCCAGAGCTCCTTGTAAAATGTGGAGCTGGAACATTCCACACATCAACCATGGGAACAGGTGAGGAAATCTGTCTGCCTCCATCATAGCTCTGAGCTGGGGAAAAAAAGAAGGAAAGCCTTTTCTGAAAAATTGTATATATAGCTATTATTTCACAAGAGTCTCAGGTTTCAATGACACTGATCACACAGGGAAGGTGTGGAGGTCCATGGTATCTTGCAGAAATAAATACAAATCCTCTTTGGAGATAAAGATCATCAACTCAGGTCTCTTAAGAATTGCACAGATTGATTTTAGCCAAAAATGTACTCAGATTAACAAATTAACATAAACTCAAGAAAACAAGCCATCGTGACAAGAATCAGCAAATCTATAGAACCTCAAGGCTTCAGACATTAGACCTGACAGATACAATATAAGTAACAATGCATAAGATGACTAAAGAAATAAAAGATGAGCTTTACATTTGAGGAAAGGCCAAAAATGACCCAAAGTCACCAAGAGAAATTTGAAGAGAAATGAAAACTAAATAGAATGAGCTAAATATCTTATGTTGAAATCCCAGATCCTTTCTTTCCACCCTACCCACCCTGCTCAAGTCCCATTTTTACCTGATCCGTATCCACCATCATATCAATCCCATCATGACCCCTGGCTTCTGAACGGCCAATGCAGAGCACGGGCTAGAGAACAGACAGAGGAGGGGAGTGAGTCTAGGTGTTTATAACCTGGGTTCCTTCTCTGTGATGTCTCCAGGGCTAGCTGAGCCTCTTGTCAGAAGGTCACGGAAAGGCACCGCTCTATACAACCCTCCCTTCCTTCAGTTCCCAGTAACCTGTCCCTCTCTGATTGTTCTGTTGCTGTTATTCCTGAGCTGCTATACTCTTCCTTGTGGCTTCCCTTTATCCTACCTACCCAGAGAGAAAAGATAAATCACTACAAAGAAATGGCTATTAAACTGACAGCAAAATTCTCAGTAGTAACTGGAGAAGCCAGAAAACCGTGGAACAGTATCTTCAAAATGCTGAGAGAATAGCCGTCAGCTTGGAATTGCATAACACTATTATTCAGCAGCAAGCCCAAAACAAAGGCAGCCCGAAATAAACAGAAAGCAAGAGCATTTACTACTAATAAACTCTCAGCTATAATAAATATACTCACAAAGCGGCAAAGCTACAGAAAAAAAATACTAGAATAAGAGAGGGTGGTAAAGTGGCTGATTTAGAAGATCAATACACTAAAACCAATATTTCTATACACCATTAACAAATAGCAAGAAAATGTAGCGTTAGAAGAAATACCATTTTAAATAACTACAATAAAATTGAGGTGCCGAGTAAAACTAACACAGGATGTAGAGGACCTTGAAAGAGCAAATGTTTAAACTGTCTCGAAAGACACTAAATAAGAGAGAGATACATTGTTCATGGATACAAAGATTATAATTAACAGCATAAGAGGCATAATCTATCCACATTGATCTAGGGATTCAGTGCAATTCCAATCAAAGAGAGGGGCCTACTAGGGAGATGGGGCACAAGCATGTTACATCATTACTTTTTACAATACTGTATACAAACTCTACCCATCTATCTGCCTATCTAGATACATTTTATCCAACGTGTTTTATATTGAAAAAATATTTTTTTTTATTTTTTTACAGGGACAGAGAGAGAGTCAGATAGGAACAGACAGGAACGCAGAGAGATGAGAAGCATCAATCATCACTTTTTTGTTGCGACACCATAGTTGTTCGTTGATTGCTTTCTCATATGTGCCTTGACAGCTGGCCTTCAGCAGATCGAGTAACCCCTTGCTCAAGCCAGCGACCTTGGGTCCAAGCTGGTGAGCCTTTTTTTTTTTTTGCTCAGGCCAGATGGGCCCGCGCTTAAGCTGGCAACCTCAACCTCAGGGTCTTGAACCTGGGTTTTCTACATCCCAGTCCGACGCTCTATCCACTGCGCCACCGCCTGGTCAGGCTGAAAATATTAATTTAAGAATAGGAGAATTTAGTATCAAAAAGAGAGAGAGAGAGAATTTTTTAACAGAATAGTTAACACAAGCTGATATTGCCCAGTCGTTAAGTAAGAGAAAGATGGAGAGCTACTTGTGAAAGGTACCACAAAGGATCTCAGTGACACTGGTGGCAGCGGTGCCACCAGAGCTGTGGGGTAGAGCGCAGACCACAATGAAACGCGGGAGCGGAAGAAAAGTTGCTCATCGCTTCCAAGATGCCTGGCTCTCCCATGGAAGTAACATGAAGGTACCTGGAGTGAAATACTCAGCAGAGAAGGTGTTTTCTTCATTTGAACGTGTGCAAATCTGGAGCGTGTTCACTGCTCATTGGAAGAAGGCAGAAGAGAAGTGAAGATACAGGAAATCAGGAATGATGGCCAGGCAGAGACCTCTGCGATTTCAGAAGGCCACGTGGGAAGGAGGACAGGATGGGGACCAGGTGCGTGAGTGAGTATAGTAGACTGGTGGTGGGTTATTAAAGGTAACACTTTTATTGGCTTTGACGTTTACTGGAAACTAAGAGGTAAAAGAGGGCCTAGGGATACATCCTTCCATAGCACCATTTTACAGCCTAACTTTGACACTGGTGAATCAAGTAATAAATTCAAATAGATACACTGGAAAATCTCAGTACCTTCACAGACATTTATTTCACCAGATCTGGGTCACAAATTGCTTGGTGATTCCATGTAGCAGAGTCCTCAAGTGTAGACCAAGGATACCACTCTGCATTCAGTGGCTCTACCCAACTCCACAGAAGTTTTTCGGAAGATAAGCCACAAGGGGAAAATGAAGCAGTAAGACTGTGCAGCTCAGAGTGCCATCCAGCAAAGAAATTGTGACTTGTCTGCTTTTGCATATTAAAACATTAATCTCCCCACGGGGGAGCAGCTCCAGTAATTTCTCTGCAAATGTCTTCTACAAGGATTCACAAGGGTGAGGAAAGACCTCTCACTGTCCATTAATTTAAAGAACATGGTTCATACAGATCCTCTCGTGCTTTCAATGAATTATGATCAGGCTGAGAACACCAATTCCTCTAGAGTTTTTCAAAAGCATTTTCTCCTCTTCCCACGATTAAGCCTTATGCTGGGCGATCGCCCCATACAGCCAGGCAAACAAATCTGCGATGATCACACAACGCTGTTTGCCATTATAAGACAGAGAATTCTTCAGAGAATGAGACTGAATGCATGCTTATCTTAATGAAACGTTGTCATCCAAGATGTGCTTGTTTTCTTCAAACATATTACTCTTTCCAAACTTTTGTTTATTGATTGATTTTAGAGAAAGAGGTAAGGAGGAGAGGGGAGAGAGAAGCATCCACTTACTCATGCATTCCTTGGCTGGTTCTTGTATACACCCCGACTGGGGATGGAACCTATAACCTTGGAATATCAGGATGACGCTCTAACCAACTGAGCTACCTGGCCAATGCCTTCAAATACATTGTTAACTGTGTTGGTAAGTCCCATGGTATCTGTAACCACGGCACAAATAAAGCTTAGCATCATTGGCACCATACAGCGTAAACGAATCTTTGCTAAAAACAAAATACATTTTGGGCTCAAGATCTATTTTCTCAGACAGCAGGAGTGATAAACAACTGAGGCTGTAAAGTGGTTTTCATACATTTGGCTTCCAATGTCTATAGGCGACTTTAACCCATGGATTTTATAGTGGCAAATGTTCATTTCTACTTACGCAGACTGTTCTGAGTAGAAAATTCAGTGACAGGTAAAATTTGTACGTGTTCCTGATGCATGTACAATAACCGTGTAAATGAAGCATGTCAGCTTCCACAGCTCTCATGAAAAACACAGCAGATGTTTCTTTCCACCGATGATGATTTTTTAGGCCACCAAGAAACTTGGCAAGAATGTTCAAAGTGCATAATTAAAGGTTTTCAATTGCGGGGCAGTTTATGCTCATAATCATCATAGGGTTTCCAGGTATTTTATACATATATGTAATATATTTTCAGGATATATATATATATATTTATATTTTATTTATATATATTTTAACAGACTGATCCAACCAGAGCTAAATAACCATTTTTTCTAACTTAAAATAGAAACAAATGCAAAGGGAAGGAGCCTATGGATACCCACATTGTTCTCAGCCAGGTCCCCCCCTGGACCGACACAAGCGTCTTCACGCTGGCACTACTACAGCAGGGAGAGCTCAACCTGCCCCCGGCACCATGGCTGCAAACCACCCACAATGGGGCAGTCATGCTGCTTTCCCATCAGTTGGGGCTGCCATGAAGGCTCCCCACATGGGACAGGCAAGCACAGAGGCTTTCTCTTACTTCTGCTGCTGACAGCCCGTGAGGCAGATGACAAGAGTAGCATCCTGCGTGGTGGGGGCTGAGGGAACGTGCTCAGAATCCTGGATCTATCATTTCCTAAAGAGCATGTTATACTTCCTTTCTGGGCCTCAATTTTCTCACCTGTAAAATGGGGTAACATCAGTGCCTACCTCATATAACTGTGAGGAGTAAAAAAGGTAGTACAAGTGAATCATTCATAGCGTTCAGTTATTGCTAGCTATCGCTATTTTTTTATCAGAATAGATCAGGTGAGCTCCCATGAGGATACATTTTCCCCCATTTACCTTTTATTGATAGTTCTCATGGATAAGACAGGTGTGATAAGGAACTCTGTAAATTATTCCGCCTCAAGAAGACAGAAGCTGACCCCCCAGTTCTACAAATATATAGTTGTAACTGTTTTCCATAACCCACCTGCCAAAGTGTAATAAACATTTCAGTGGGCATTCTTCTTTTTCTCTTTTTATTTTTCCTTTTTATTTCAGGAAAAGCATGAACACAGTCCCCCACTACAACAAACTGTGAAGTCACATTCCCCCCATTAGGAAAAATCACAGGAGTCAGCAACTCTGGAGTGTAATGGGTGAGCCTCACCCTGAGAAATCCCCCTCATGATCATGCTATCTCCCCTGCCAGGTAAGTATCAGTGCACATTTTTCAACAGGCTCTGATGCAGCATAAACCCTCACAGAGGATCAACCATATCTAAGGTAATGTGTTTAGCAAGCCTGATATATGGCAGGACCCAACTCTGTTCACTCCATTCCCATTTTCTTCACTGTGTCCCTCCCTTACCAACCCTCTAAAACTCACACGCATGAAGAAACAAAGAGTATGTGCATACAACACAGGCACACGCACACGCACACACACATGTGCTTTTCAAAACCCAGATTCTTCCAAAGTTTACCAAGAGCTTAGCTAACAGACTCAAGTTCTTCTAGACCTTCAGCAAGAAAGCACAATTTTTAGATGTTATTTAATTATATCATTTTCTGTCCCTTTCAAGATCTAATTCCTTTATATACCAACTGGCCTTAAAAAACATAGTGCTCTTTCTCAGAAAAACTAGAAAAACATTTTCAAGGCCTACCATGTCCAATGCATTCTACCGGGCATTGGGTCCAAAAGAGAAATTGAAAATGACCCCCATCCTTGAGAAATCTGCAGTCTGAGAAGAGAAAAACCATAGAAACCAAACAAAGGCACACACACAAAACCCAAATAAACCAGTATCAAACAAAGACACCATGAAAAAATTAAGACACTAAATAAAACAAAATAAATTGTATGATGAAGCTGATATAACTGTCCAACTATTAGCTATAAACCCAGACTTTACATAGAAGATAGAGCACAAGTAGGTTTACAGGTGTTCATATAGAAAATGATATAATAAGTAATAATACAAGAATATAGGCTCCATGTTTCACGTACTCACAAATGCAAACCTACTTGTGCCTCACCTTGTAGTTGTGTTCAGAAAGACACCTACTTGTTTTTATTGGCCAACCTTATCAATAAGTCTATTTTTTAAATGTGAACTTACAAAATTCACCTATACTCATAAAATATTGTTATTATATCTACTTCATAAAATGGGATTTCATTTAAATTCTACTGTCAAGCCTGACAAGGCAATGGCACAGTGGATAGAGCGTCGGACTAGTATGCGAAAGACCCAGGTTCGAGACCCCGAGGTCACCAGCTTGGACCCAAGATCGCTGGCTCAAGCAAGGGGTTGCTCAGTCTGCTGAAGGCCCGCAGTCAAGGCACATGTGAGAAAGCAATCAATGAACAACTAAGGTGTCACAACAAAAAACTAATGGTTGATGCTTCTCATCTCTCTCCATTACTGTTGTTCTGTCCTTATCTATCCCTCCCTCTGACTCTCTCTTTGTCCCTGTAAAAAAAATAAATAAATAAAAAATAAAATATTACTGTCAAAAGTTTAGAAAATACTAGGCAAGTAAAAGACATAAGTGAAGTGGGTGAGATTGGAGGAGCAGAGATGGTCACCTTGTGAATAGACTTACTCTGTCAAAGAACAGGTAAACTCAATATTTTTTTAATGTGTTTTCCTGCTCGAGGGCAGTTGAAATTCAATTTTTAAAACATGCTTATATTGTTGTCATCTATTCTAGAAATTCTAGGTGGGTGTTATACAAAATGTAGCAATTTCATTAATGATACCTGGGGTGTCAGTTGATTGCATTTGTAATTCAAAATGTTAACAAACTTGAATAAGTCTATCTCTATTAAATAATTTTGGTCAGCTCCCCCATCCAAAATGAATCTATATACTTTTCTTGGCTGTTCTAAATGAGCATTCTAAATATGAGATAAAACAGGATAATAATTATATCAGTGGGTGTCAATATTTTTAATACTCTATGTGTATAGTATAGTTTATAAATCGTTTTTATACACAATCCCACTTAATTCTCATTACAAATCTCTCAGGTGGTTATTATCTCTACTTCATAGATGAGAAAACAAGCTCAGGTAAATTATGACTTTCCAAAACTCACACCAGTCTAGATTTGAAAAAACAAAGACGTATATTAGTATTTTTTCTTTTTTAATAAATTCAAGTCTTTCAAATGCAACACGAGTGCCTAACGCTATACTGTCTGCATCAAACACATTCATGTGAATGAAAGCTGCCATCCTATCCTGTCTTGATGGGCCCAGAATGCTTCCATATTGGGCTCACGCAAACTGTCTGGTGGGAACCTTGTAACATCAAATAATTGCCCAAATAATCACTACATTTTCATCTAAGATCATGAAATTTGGGTAGTGATTTTAAATGTCCCAATATATTTCTTCTCCAATCTTTCACTGAGTAGTATCATATTATCAAATTTAACCTTTAAGACATACTATTTTGAGTCAAGCTCCTGAATACAGCGTTTACATTATTACTGAACTGCTGTAAAGACTCAACCCCTTTATATAGGGTTTTACTGTAAGCTATCTCAAATCAGTCTTACAAGTAGACAGGAAATAAATTATGGATTACTAAATACATACATAATTTTTTTAAAAAATCTAGCTGCTGCTAATAAAGACAAGTTGAATCCAAATTCTGTAATATCTCCAAGGCAATTGTTATCTGTAGAATGTTTAAGGAACACTGTCATAGCCCAAAACTGTCTCTTCTTTCTACTGAGTGCAATAGATTATTTGAAAACTTTTACCTATCACCCTCCCTATACTTTTCAAACTTGTTTTGGTGATAAGGTGTCCCATTTGCCCAAGTTTCTGCTGATTTTAGCGCTGAGTCTTTTTTGTTTTCTTTTTACAGGGACAGAGAGAGAGTCAGAGAGAGGGATAGATAGGGACAGACAGACAGGAGTGGAGAGAGGTGAGAAGCATCAATCATTAGTTTTTCGTTGCCATCGCAACACCTTAGTTGTTCATTGATTGCTTTCTCACATGTGCCTTGACCGTGGGCTTTCAGCATCAGACCAAGCACCGCCTTGCTGGAGCCAGCGACCTTGGGTCCAAGCTGACGAGCTTTTGCTCAAGCCAGATGGACCCGTGCTCAAGCTGGCGAGCTCAGGGTCTCGAACCTGGGTCTTTCGCATCCCACTCCGACGCTCTATCTACTGCGCCACCACCTGGTCAGCACTGAGTCTTGTCAGTTCCGAGCAAACCAAGATGCTGGTCATCCTAGAACGGAGCATCAAAATAGCTCAACTAGAGGTCTTTGAAAATGCCTTCTAGAATTAAGACTGTCTTTTTCAGTGATAATTTTTGTATATAATTAATGTTTGTGTGCTGGAATCAGAAAACAACACAGTGACATATATCGGTATGAGTGAGAATCCCAAGTAAAATGTTCTATGAGTTAGATTCCCACTGTAAGTTTCTTGCTGTGCACTGTCTACATTAGTCTACCTTATATTTTATTGAATTTATTGGGCTGACACTGGTTAACAAAATTATACAGGTTTCAGGTGCCCAATTCTACAGCACATCTTCTGTACACCGCATTGTGTGTTCATCACCCCCCACCAGGTCAAGTATCTGTCTATCACCATTTATCACCCTCTACCCTCTTCCACCTCCGTCGCCCTCCCTCCCCCTGGCAATCACCAAACTATTGGCAGTGTCTGTGAGTTTTTCTATGTGTGTGCGTGTGTGTTTACATTGGCCTCTCCTTTTCTCTCTCACACACTTTTTCTCAGCATCATATCACCAATAGAATCATATCACCAATAGAATATGACAGTGAAATTGCAACAAGCAGAAGAACTACCCTCTTGAGGCCCTGAGAGGAATTTCATCACTGCTAGTGCATTGTTGCTTTAAGCATTAAACTAAGAAGAAATCTATAAACCAAAGCATGAAAATTAGAAAATCTTAACAGAAGCAAATGACAAGCTTTTCACTTATTTTCATGTGTTCTTGAGCTCAATTATCTAGTCTATGAAATGGAGAGTGGGTGTTAGTGGAATCTGACACTTGACCCATCCATGGGGAAGCTCTTTCTATCTTACACAAGGCGATGAACGAGGTTCTTACACACCCCAATGCTTGTAGTTCATCTAAAACCTACATGTACATCACAAAAGAACTGCCCTTGAGAATAATACAACTGGAATTGGAGGGACAGACGAGTAGGCCTGAAGAGTCCAGCAAACAATACTTCTCTTCCTTGTCTATATGCAGCTTCCTGAGATAGGGCACCAGCAAAAGTAAGGTCCATTAACCTGAAATAAGCAAGTGTCAGCAGAAGAAAACCTTAAGGATTCCTGTTAATAAAAGCAAAACTTCCTCTTCTGCTCGATTCCAATAAGCAAACTCTTTTCTATACCAGGGTCAATGGAAGAAAGCAAGAGTATATCATTGTGTAGCACTTAAGGAAGACATAAGCAAATTATGCATATAAAAATATTTCTGGATTTACATTTTTTAAATCTCTGTGACTGAAGTATAGACCCAAATAGATAAGGTATAGCTTGAGGCTAGTTACCCAACCCTGCCACTCTACTGCAATGGATCAAAATTGATAAACATTTTTGGTAATTTCATCAGATTTGACAACTGGAAACCAAATATCAAACTGAGCTGCTTACTGCATTGTATTTTTTTGATCTACAAAGCAATAGATATTTTTGGACAATTTTATGACATCTCATTAGTAAGCTATTGAAGAAGTTGAACTATTATACATATTAATGTTAAATCTTTATAGTGAATGTCTCTTCATAGGCTAATTTAAGAGAAAATAATTAAAAATAAATATATATTTAGAGCAAGGCTGTAGCCCAGTAATGGGAAAGAGAAGCTTTCGGGCCCCAAGTGCCCTTCCCTGTCCTGGACGATGAAATGCTACTTGGCCAATCCCATGAAGATGGACGATCAAAGCTGATGTGGGCCCATGGTGCATAGAGCATGCTGTGGAATTCCTTGGTCAGTTTGATGAGTGAATCATGGAAAAGGAAAATATTTAGACAAGAATGACTAGGTGTAACATAGGTCCTTATGGATAGCATGAAAAATGCCTTAAATCAAAACTTCACTGAGAGTCACACCAGGTTCCTGGATAATAAGACAAAATCTTGTAAAGCTGCCATTCTCCTCAGTTTTACTTATACCCTCAATGAGATTTCAATTAAAAGACTAAAATATTTTGAGGTAGTTTTACCAAATTTTTCTAAAATGAATGTGGAAAAAATGTCAGTGAGAGTGTCCTAAAAAGCTACGCACAAGCACAAAAAGAAAATCAACAAGAAGAAGGTATCAATTCCACCAGTTATTAAGCAAATAACATTTAATAAAAGAACTGACAGGACACCAGTTGTGTGACCTTGAGGAAGTCACACACCCTCGGAAAAAGTAATTCCCCTAACCTTTAAAACAGGAGGATGCTGTCCTGGAGATTAAATGAGACACTGGGGACAAAGGTCTTGCACGATGGACGGCCTGTAGGGGCTGCTCAATAGGCCTTGTTGTTGTTACTGAAGAGGATGATGGACTGTTTTGATGTTGTTACAATTCTCTTCACTTTTCCTATTAGCAAACATTTTTTAGAAATAATATCCCCTTGCCTGACTGGGCTGTGGTGCAGTGGATAGAGAGTCAGACTGGGATGCAGAAGATCCAGGTTTGAGACCTCGAGGTCGCCAACTTGAGCATGAGCTCATCTGGCTTGAGCAAAAAGCTCGCCAGCTTGGACCCAAAATCGCTGGCTCGAGCAAGGGGTTACTCGGTCTGCTGAAGGCCCACGGTCAAGGCACATGTAAGAAAGCAATCAATGAATAACTAAGGTGTCGCAACGAAAAACTGATTATTGATGCTTCTCATCTCTCTCTGTTCTTGTCTGTCTGTCCCTATCTATCCCTCTCTCTGACTCTCGCTCTGTCTCTATAAAATAATAATAATAATAATAATAATAATATCCCTTGCCTGACCAGGCAGTGGCACAGTGGATACAGTGTCAGACTGGGACACAGAGGATCCAGGTCTGAAACCCCGAGACCGCCTGTTTAAGCATGGGCTCATCTGGCTTGAGCACAGGCTCACCAGCTTGAGTGTGGGATCATAGACATGAACCCATGGTTGCTGGGCTCTTGAGCCCAAATGTCACTGGCTCGAAGCCCAAGGTCGCTGGCTTGAACAAGGGGTCACTCACTCTGCTTCCCTTGATCAAGGCACATATGAGAAAGCAATGAATGGACAACTAAGGTGCCGCGACAAAGAACTGATGCTTCTCATTTCTCTCCGTTCCTGTCTGTCTGTCCCTCTCTCTGTCATAAAATAATAATAATAATAATAATAATATCCCTTAATTTTGGTGAGGATGGAGTTATGATATACTTCCAGGGAAAATAAAATTGAGTGTAATCATTCTAAAAAGCCAATTTGCAATGTGTCTAAGGAGTTTTTAAAAGGTTTATACCCTTTATTCAGTATACTAATTCTAGGAATCACTCCTTTAAAAAGAAAATATACAGATAAGGAATATCATAAAATGGAGTCATATAAAAAATATTTATCACAAGGTAATATTAGAAACAAATGCCAGTAATGTAAAAACCTGAGTTGAGAGGATGGTTAAACAAATTAAAATGATTCATATGCCTAACTACCAGGTAGAAACAAAAAAGGTCAGAGAAGTGTTTAGAGGCATGGAAAAAGTAGTTTTCTTTTTTATTTATTGCTGCAAACCAGAACAGAGCTTAGCATAGTCCCTCACACATAGTAGGTGCTCAATCAATATCTAAACTGAATTTGACAACAGAATTCAAATGAAACAAAATCAGAACTCTCATTTTCACAAACACACACTCATAGGCACATACTATTATCTCGATTTATGTAAAAGAATCACAGGAAACGCTAAAAGGGAAGACGATGAAACACTAAAAATACTGTCTTTGGGTGATTGTCTCTTCTTTCTTGTTAGACTTTTCTCCACTTGCCAATTTTTTTCAATGTAGATTTATTATATTTATAATTAGTAAAAAATTAGTAGGAAAAAAAAGAATGAAGGAAAGCAGCTAGAAGCCAACTGGCTCAATTACTTCTCATTACACTATTCTCAATATGTACCATTCCTCACTTCCACCCAAAATAGAGAATGAGAAATAAGAATGGTGAATAACACAAATAAATTGGGAGGCAGTCTTTAAACCATAGCCCAGGAAAGAAAACATTAAATTTCAAAAAAAGTCAAAAAAAATCATGTGTCTAATGTTAAGAAAATTACACAGAGGCTTTGCTCCCTATATAATTTACACATATAAAAAATATAGTGTGACAAAAATCCTTTAGATCAAATTACTTGTTGTCTCTACAATTGAATTATATTTGCCCTTAGGAATAAAATATTGCAAAGATTTATATATAGTGGTTACTGTTAATTTTTTAATATCTGAAAATAATTCTACTCATTTAAAATGTCAACTCTATACAAAATCTTAGGAGATCTATGACATCCACAAAGGAAAGGACCAAACAATTTCTCAGGTCCCCCAATTCTCAGACATACTCACTATGAATAATTAACCCTGGAAAGTGAAGTGCCAGGTCACCTAGAGCAGAAAATCACCTGGATGTGTGTGACCCCTGGGCCACTGCCTGGCCTCATGCACTGGAAGACCAGTTTTTCAGGACTATGTAATTCAAATTCATACCCTAGAAAAATTACAAATTACCACTTGTCATGTGCCTTTAAGACAGGTAATAAAATAATGACTCATGCAGACTGAATTCTTATATGCCAAGGGTCTGCTATATCTACAATGTCTGCCTCTGTATAAGCAAAGTTATATGAGAGAACAGTGGTGATCAGGCATGCAGACAGTTAATATTGGTTTTAATCTCAGAAGCCTAATTCAGCCATTGGTCTAAAGTAGGTGGAAAAAAAATATGATGGAATGTAAACTGAAATTCAATCTGTAATTATATAAAGTCCACCATGTTTTCCAGAAGCAAATTCAAGTGTTTGATTTACCTTATGTCAAAGTTTTTGACTTTCTAAATGAAATATGTTATGTTTATTCTGTAGTCATTATTTTTTAAGTTGCCCTTCACATGATCCCTTTTTATGTAAATAATAGCTTCATGATTTCTATCTCCTTTGGTATAATTCCTAGGATTTGCTTCCCAAGACTTCACAGAGAGGAATGTGATTGGGACTGTGGATGGAACAAAAAATGGCCATGACTGGAGAATTATTGAAACTGACTGACAGGTACATGGGAGTTCATTGTACTGTTTTATTCTTTTGTTATTATGTTTGAAATTTTACACAGCAAAATGTTCTTTTTTTAAAGAAGTGTATTTCATAATGAGGCCAGTTTATGTTGATTAACTTTTCACCCTCTGTCTATTCCCCCAGAGCCCACAGTCTGTGAACAAGGTTGAAATGGCTACCACATCGATCTTGAAGGGGGCTCCAGTAAGATTCCTGGACAATGCAGAGGCACTTTTTTTTTCCTTTTCATTGAATTTATTGGGGTGACATTGGTTAACAAAATTAGACAGGTTTCAGGTGCACAATTCTACAACCCATCATCTGTATACTGTATTGTGTGTTCACCCACCCCAAGTCAAGTTTCCTTGGATCACCATTATCCCCTCCAATACCTTCATCTACCCTCCCTCCTGTTCCTTTCTCCACCCTCACACCCACCCCCCGCCCCTGGCAATCACCAAACTGTTGTCCAGGGTCCATGAGGTTTTTTTTAATCTCATTTTTTCTTTTTCTGGTGCACAGATGATGAGATACATTGATTAACTCTGCCATGACCCATAATTTAATTATTCAGCCAAAAACAGAGATGCTTACATCCAGATTAATCAAGAAAAAATGGTTTAGATAAATTCAGCTGTCATAATTACCAGTAAATTATAGCGCTACATGGCTAATCCAGTTTGGTCAACATGGTAGCCAGACCATCACTGTTACAGAGCATATTAGGGGATCAGCGCAAGTGTCAGTGAGACAATCTATACTTTTTTTTTTTCATTGTCACAAGTGCATGGATAGAGAAAAAATAACAATCATAGCTTCAACTCCTAGAAAAGATTTACTCAACCTGTGTAATGATGGGATTAGAATTAAAATGCAAATGGTAAACACAATGTATATTTTTAAAAGGCCATATTTTTTTCCTATCATCTTCACTTAATCTTCCTTTTTTTCTTCACTCAGTCATAATCAGAATTTTGGCACATTTAATTCTATTAATTCCTAACAATCCCTCTCATAGATCCCACATAAAACCAAGATATGTTAAATATTACAATCAAATATTTAAAGTATTACAAACAACAGCTCTTCTAAATATACAGCTAAGAATTTTAATTTCATTAACTCACTCATGACATAAATAAATTGGGTTTAAAAGAAAAGCTTTAATAATGAATATATTGCAATTCAAATGACCCAGGGCTACTAAGCATTGCACACTGCCACCTAGTGCAAAATGTCTCCAAGTCCAAATACACAATGGACATCTGCAAAGCAGAAACACTCTATATTAAAACAAATTGATCCAGAAAGACAGATTGGAAACATTTGTTCATAATTGCTTCAGTATAAGAAGGCTATTAGAAATAAATAAAATGCTTTAAAGGTTGATTTCTTTTTTTTTTTAATACTAGGCATCAAGTAGACAACATACTCTGTTAGGAACGTGATATATGCCGATGCTCTAAAGTGGAATGAATACGTGATTATCCAATAAGTCTGGCACATGAAGATATTAAATAGGATATTAAATAATCACTAATGACACTTTCACGCTTTCTTAAGGGCATAGCTGTAATCTATATGTTATCATTTCAATTTAAGATGCCACTGGTTTTCAGTTTTACTTTATTTTCTGAGCAGTAAATAAACATTGTGTTTTGGTTGAGCTAATTGCTAGAGCTCATCTCTGATCTTTTGGCTCTTAGCAGAGTAAATCCCCATGAAAATGAAGTGAGACCTATTTGAAAAAGTGGAATAAGGAAAGGCTGGACTTCACTACGGTTGGGGAGTACATTTGATTTGCTTCCTTGTATTCTGCCATGGTAGGTCCCAGCGTGGTCTGCTGAATGCACTGTAACTACCTATTTTAAGAACTAAGATGAGAGGGGAAAGTCTCATATGTCTGTCAGTTAAGCTTTCCATGGTAAAAAGTGTTAAAAGGATTCCCTTTAAATCACTGTTGCATAACTTTTTAAAAATCCTACTCCCTTTTGAGAAACATACAAATCTCAGGTTCTCCTTCTTAAGCACTTCGCGTTTATAAATAAGTGACATATTGAATATCACTAGAATATAAAATTTTTTGAAGAATTATATTTTTGTTTTGTCTCAGACTTGTCCTTGTCGTTGTTAGTCCAATAATTCAAAGTCAGCATTCGTGTTAAGGCTGCCTGGACATCCTACAAACTTCTCCATTCTTGGAAATGGGAACAATACAGGACATTGTCCAGCTATTTTAACCCTCTGAGTAGTAGGAATGTTCATGTATGTCCTCACTCAAATGGTCAACAAAAAACTCTCTACTCAAAGGGTTAACATTAGTCCTGTTGCATTGTTTCACTTAAATAACCAGAAGGGCAGGTAAAAGTAGATAGATAGATGATAGATAGATGATGATGATAGATGATAGATAGATTAGATAGATAGATAGATAAATAGATAGATAGATAATAGACAAATGGATGGGAGGGAAGGGGGAAGGAAAACCAGGGGGAAGAGAGGGAGAAAGGTTGAGTTTTTTTCTTACTTTTAAGGGAAGTGTTGCCTCCACTCCCTCAAATTCATTAATTTAGATAATTCCCAAAGGAATCTCAGATCAAAGCCACATGATCTAGAAAACTTCTCAAGATTTTCTTTAATCAGCTTACTCAAATGGCTGCTGCCAAGTCAGTTTTACTGCGTTTGGCTCAGGGCTATTGTGAAGCCCCCACCACAACCACTGGCACCCAGAGTTGGGCTGGCAGCCCTGTGCAGAAGACAGAAGTTAACAATGTTGCAATTTAAGAAACTCAGTTTGGAAAACATTATTCACAAACACATGTTATATTGAAATCTAACTCTTCACCTTTTGTTGGGACTGCATCTATCATGACAGCTCAATGTTCAGTCAGATTACAAAGTCACTTTCCAAAAAAGCCTAAAATCGCTACTCCTAGGTATTTCCTTGGCCTTATGGTATACCATCTATAACAAGAAAATTCCAGTAAATAAGACAGTGATTACAACTGCGCATTATATAAGAAAAATCCCATTGCAGTTTCAGATATACACATATACTCATATATACATATATATATATAGCTATAAAAATATACAGGCATACATATATAATATATAGCTATATGTATATAACTATAATATTAATATATATATTAAGATATATATAGCCATATGTAGCTATAATAATAAAACTCCATAAGCATTATTTAAATGTTCCCATTAATCTACAAGGTATCAAAATATATAAAAATAAACAAGTCTTGATTCAAGTGAAAATTCTGCCTGAGACTCTGAACATTCCTTAAAATTTTCTCACATATCTCAGTTTTGGAAAACAAAAGCTATGTACCTCCTGCACACCAAAATGCAATCATAGCATCATTGGATTTATTTAAAAATAAATATTTCCCTGGCCAAATAGCTTGGTTGGTTGTAGCATTGTCCAGAAGCTCAGAGGTTGCCGGTTCAATCCCCGGTCAGGGCACATGGAGGAACAGATTAATGTTCCTGTCTCTCTCTTTATCTCCCTTCCTCTTTCTCTCTAAAGTCGATAAACATTAAAAGTAAATAAGTATTTGGTCCTGGCCAGGAAGTTCAGTTGGTTAGGGTGTCATCCTGACATGCTGAAGTTACAGGTTCAATCCCTGGTCAGGGCACATACAAGATTTAACCAATGATGGCATGAATGAGTGGAACAACAAATCAATGTTTCTTTCTTCCTGTCTCTGTCTCTCTCCCTTCCTCTTTATAAAAAAATCAATCAATAAAAATTAAAATAAATAAATAAATAAAAATATTTAAAGTGAAATCATTTGTCTAATAACCTCCTTTTTCTTCTTCTTCTTTTTTTTTTACAGGTACAGAGAGAGAGTCAGAGATAGGGACAGACAGGAACAGAGAGAGATGAGAAGCATCAACCATCAGTTTTTTGTTGCAACACCTTAGTTGTTAATTGATTGCTTTCTCCTATGTGCCTTGACTGCAGGCCTTCAGCAGACCGAGCAACCCCTTGCTGGAGCCAGCGACCTTGGGTCCAAGCTGGTGAGCTTTGCTCAAACCAGATGAACCCGTGCTCAAGCTGGCGACCTCGGGGTCTCGAACCTGGGTCTTCCGCATCCCAGTCCGACACTCTATCCACTGCGCCAACGCCTGGTCAGGCTAACCTCCTTTTTCTTAAGCCTGAATATGAAAGTATATGTATTTATAAGTGTGGCCTAAAAAGAGTTCTATAGTAAAAAATTTCTAACTCAACATAAGAAAACAACAAAAGAGTAGTAACAAAAGAGCCTATGAAGCAGATTGCCCAGGCCTGCTGAAAAATTAAGGTACAGAATACAGAAGAGAGGCCCTAGCTGTTTGGCTCATTGGTGGAGCATCTGCCCAGTATGTGGATGTCCTGTGTCAGGGCTCACAGGAAAATCAATCATCTGCTTCTCCACTCCTCCCCCTCTCCCTTCTTTCTCTCTCTCTTTTTCCCACAGCCATGGCTCTTTTGGTATGAGCTAGTTGGCCTCGGGCACTGAGGATGGCTCCATGGCTTCTACCTCAGGTGCTAAAGAATAGTGCTGTTGCTGAGCAATGGAGTGAAGGTCCCAGATAAGCAGAGTATTGCCCCCTAGTGGGCTTGCCGGGTAGATCCTGGTCAAAGCACATGTGGGAGTCTAACTATGCCTTCCCTCCTCTCACTGAATTAAAAATATATATATAGATATAGAAGAGACAGATAGATACATCTTTCAACTAAACCTTAACATTTAACTTGAGATTATTTAAAACAGCACATTTCTATCTATTAATATCCTCATGGTTATAAAAGATAAGAATTTATTCCTTACACATTATAATAATTATATTTGTATATCTAATATTAGTACTGGCCAGAGATTCTGCACTGTGAAATAAAAACAAATGTAATAGGTATTCAGTAAGCATTTTACTCACCAATTATGATTTTATAATATTTTTTTAACTTTATATTCTCAGATGTCAGGTACTTGCCTGGAAACTGACATGTATTTGGTTGCTAAGTGATACAAGATCAGTTTGCACTATTTTCTCTATCTTGAGCAGAATTGCCCTCTTGGGTTTTGCATCAAAGTAGAGAAAGTAACTCTGTTACCCATGTGGGGGGGTCTGAATTACTTGTACTAGAAGAAACTCCCAGGTTTCAAAAGAGAAATTAATTACTTTCAATTTGCACAATTTAGAACAAATATCTGGCTTTTCCCTAAGCTGAATGATTTTCTGTTTCACACAACTAAAATATAATAGCATTATTTTACAATCAAATTTAACAGAGAAGTCTATGTTGTGAGTATTTTGACAACAATTTTATAAGAAATTAAGTCATTTAGTCAATTTGCTTCCCCAAAGTGAAGTTCAAATCCAACATTTTAAAAGTATTTTCTGCCTATAACTTTGTGGGCTTCTTTCAATGGCTGCAGGGATCAGGCTAAACTTGGTCTGTCTGGATTTTCTCATACTTTATCAAAGGGTCGAAAGTAAAATGTGGTCATAAATGTGTACATTCTAACTGGTCGTTCATTTATCACAAATATAAATATTGGTTTGCCTAATCAAAGAACACGTTCGAGCAGTATTTCGATCAGTACATATGTTTCCTAATGATACTGAGCAGCAAGACTGCTTTCACGTGTACATTTCATAACCTTTCAAGGACAATCTTCAAAATCACACTTTAAAGAAATACTCTGAAAAAGCGTTCCATTGCAGTAGCATTTCGTACGACTACAAATCCAAATGGTTCCACTTTTAAGGTCCATGGACTTATCACTAAAACATTGATCATTTGTTCTGATTTCATGTCCATGCTTTCCTTGAGTAGACCGCAAAGAACACGAGAGGGTGCAGTTCTTTGTCTACTAAGTGAGATGATACCCACCTGGCCAGTCCTCTTTTTACTCAACTTCTCGCTCACTATCAACAAGCTGTCTTGTTGGTGACACTTGCTCCAAATATACTGCTTTAGCGTTGGGTGAATTTACTACCAGTTCTGGTCCAGAACCCACTAAGAAAACTCCTGTTCCAAGCAAGGTCTTTGAAATGCAGTTGTACACCTATAAAAGGGCAACCAGGTGCCCATCTTGACGGGAAGAGAGATGAACTTATCCTACCTTCTAGGCTTTTACTGATTCTCTAGAGCCACGCCTTTTAATCAAGTTCTGTCATCCTGAGAGGAAGGAAATACGCAAAATTTAATACCTGGACTCTTAAAATGTAATGACCACAAATAACATCTCAGAAAGAGGGCGGAAACCTGTCCCCCACCCCCACCCCATACACACACACACCCCGAGAAAAAAAACAGAGGCAAAGGAGTGAATCTGCATCATTACACCAAGAGAAACAGAAAACCCTCCTGGTTTTTCCAGTAAGTTTTTTGCAGCAGCAGCAACAGCAACAGCAGCAGCCTAATCAATATGCGTATCCTCACTCTTCTAAAACCTCTTGTACCCAAACAGAAACTGCCGATCCTTCTCCACGGGAGGGGGCATGGTGGGAAGGGCGGGGGGAAGCACCCCCCCCCAAAGGAGGCGATTCCAAAGGCGTGAGGAGCGACATAAACAGGTCTGAGTAGCTCCAGCACCCTCACTGGAGTCCCAGCTAACCAGCCTGAAAGTCCGCGCAGGAACCAGCCCTGGCTCCTGGACCTCCTCAGGCCTGGGCCTTCCCGCCAGAGCTGCCCGGAGAGCTGGTGGAGCTGGCAGCGCAGTTTTCAGTCGCCAAACAATGATCGCCCCCAACCCGGACCCCCAACCCTCCCCCACCGCGGCCTCACTCCAAGGCCTTGGATTTCTAAGCCCTTTCTGAGATAGGACAGTGATGCCTGGTGTCCACGAGCAGACGTGCCTGGCTTCTCTGTTGGAATGAGTTGCTGCGGGTGGGGCGGCGGTGTTCACCGAGAAGGCTTCTTTAGGGAACCCCAGGACATGGTCAACTGAGACCTTACAATCAGTCCCCCTCACTCCCGCCCCCATCCCAAGACTATCGCCTTAATGAGGAAGTGAGGAGGGAGAGTGGAGGGGAGGGAAGCGGCAGCTTTGCGGACCGCACAGGTGGGCGCAGCCTTGGAAGGTCAGTGAAGCCAGAGCTCAGAGTTAGCGGGGCCCAGGGAGTGTGGGTGGGTGCGAGTGACCACGAGCGCTGGCCCGGCCGAGGGGCGCGGGGCGACCAGGTCAGCGCGGCCACAGGGGTACCCCAGCCACCACGAAGACACAGCACACCCTGCCCCTTCCTTAGGCGACAGGGCTGCGGGGGCGATCGGGGCTGCAAGACTGAGAAACTTGATGCAAAACAGACAGGCTGCCCCCCGCCTGGATGAGCCCCCGCGCTCGTAGCCCCGCTCCAACACCTCGGAATCACCGCCCGTCACCCACCGCCAGCTGCGAAGCCCCAGCCAGCCCTCTGATCCCAAACGGTAATTACCTCTCCCGGAGGCGGAGTGAGGGGCGGCAGCGGCGGCAGCGGCGGCGGCAGCAGCAGCAGCAGACACTTTGAGCCCGACTTTCCGGGTTAGGCGGCGAGCGTGTGCGCGCAGAGCCAAGCGGTAACCTGCTATTTATAGAGCGGAGCCGGGCGCCCGGGGCTGCGAACCCAGAGGCGGCGGCGGCGGCGGCGGCGGCGGCGCAGGGCGCGGGCCGCGTCTCCCCGAGGCTGCCGGCGCTCCCTCGGGCTCCCGTGCTCGCCGCGCTCCTCGCTCGCTCCCCGACCCACCGCGCGCGCCCCGGAGAACTTGTCACCGGCGCGGCTGCCTCTCCGGCTGCTCACACGCCCCCTGGCACAATTGCTACTTTCTCCCCCCCACCCAACCTCCCTGCTCCCCTTCCTCCTCCTCTTCCTCCTCCTCCTCCTCCTCCTCTGCACGTTCCTAGCGGTCTCCTCCCAATGTCACCAGCGACAGAACAGTGGCAGCGGCGGCAGCGACAGTCGCAACTGGCGCAGCTCGCTTCCCGCTGCTGTTGGAGTAGAGTTGGTGCCCGGGCCGCCTAGCCCAAAATGACCAAAACACGCTTGCTGCGCGTGCTGACACCTCCCGCCCCGACCCTCTGCTGGGCCCCCCTCCAAGCGGGAACTGTCGCTCAGCCTGGACTGTGAGAGCACCGCTGCGAAGTGCTGCTGAGGGGTGACCCGGGGCCGCCACTCTGCGGCCGGGGCGGGAGTAACCAGAGGGTACTTAAACCCGCAGGAGGAGAACACTGGCAGCGTCAGCCAGAGCCGGGAAGGTGGGTTAGTGGGGGAAGGGAGGTGTCCCCAGGCCCTCGGTCTTCTGTCTGCCACCACCCTGGGACCCGTCTCTCTTGCCACTCCCCTCCGCAGTACCCGGGTAGGGGTCTGGTGGGGCACCGGCTCAAAGCAGCCCACGACCACCCACCGCCATCCCCACGTTTTGGCTGATGGCTGAGGCCGAGCCAATCCCAACAAGCGTGTGCGCCTTTGGCAGCCCGGGTGCGTGGGGACAAATCTGCACTCTGCGTGTTTACAGTGTCAGGAAAACGGGGTTCGTAATCATACAGTCTGAACGAAGGCTAAAACTCCCCCCACTTCCTCGCAAACAGCCCTCCAGGGAAGGCACGACGCAGGCTTGGTTATTCCCGGCTTTAGGGTGCGGGACAAGTAAGTCTCCCCATCTGCGCCTTACAAGTGCCACCTGGCGGTTCTCGTGGAGCGGTTTTACCGAGCTGCTCAAGGTAATGCAGAGCGGCCGTCCACATGAGCTCCCTCAGTCTTTTCCCTCCTGGAATTCGTGTTTTAAATAAAAGAGTGAGCTTGCTAGTACAGGGGCTCCATTTGCCAGGATGAGAGACTGTAATCCCCGAATTAGGATGGGAAAGTCGATTTGGGTTAAGTCTGTATTGACAGTTACACAGAGTGGGAAGCTGTCGCTGCCCCCAAGCTGTCACCCTGCTGTCACTTCCTGCATCTAGGCATCCATTCACTACACACATTTAACTGGCACTAGGTTATAAGCTTTATCAACGAGAACAGAGACTTTGGTGTCTTTTGTTTTCCCATCGGTCTTCCTCAGATATTGAAACCGTGCCTAACATGCTGTAGCTTTAATAACTGTGTATAGAATGAATTAACAAACTCAATGGGTCAGAAACTGTGCTTGTCCCATTTTCTCCTCTGGTTCCTGAAGCTCTTCCCTTTCTTTCTCTGCAAGTTTTTTCTGTCATGCTCAGCCACCAGTGCAGGTGAGCTGGGTGGGTAGGGAGAAGGCCTGTGAGTGACAGTCCATGCAGAACTGTGGGGATGCCATCTCACTTGGGGAGCCCTTTACACAGATGTCTCCATGGGACAGTGCTGACATACCCATTTGGAAAAATCGCCATCATACTTGGGGCTTGATGCAATGGATAAATCCTGTTTGTAAGGATCTACTAACCAGATTATAGAACTTTCTCATTGGGCAACAGTTTCGGCCTTTCCTTAGAACATCACAGCGCTAGGCCTTTGCTCTAACTTTAAATGGAGCTGTGTGTGTGTGTGTGTGTGTGTGTGTGTGTGTGTGTGTGTGTGTGTGTGTGTTTTATGAAAACTGCCACAGTACCAGAGGTAATATACCACTTCTTCTAAAAGACAGAGTTGTGAAATAATACAGCTGTTGTCTTTATGAAAATGAACACTCATTATGAGATACCCAGAAAACCTTCTTAAAATTAAAATCCAGACATCATGCTGACCAAGACCTATTACAGGGCTGTAAAGTGAAATATGATGTACCTGGGTGTATCATCTAGGAAGTTTAAATTCCAGTGGGAGGGGCAGGGGATATGAATCAGATGCATGTACCACATGGCATTTTAAAATTCCATCTACCAGCCTAGTATTTACTTTTTTAAAGTTATTTGGCACAGTTGAATAAGCCCAGAGGATTCCAATGTTTCTATGGCTTATTAAACTCATCCAGTTTTTTAAACCTTGAACTTTAGTCACTTGTGACCTCATAACTCCATTTGCCAATGAAGAACAAAATATTTTTCATTTCCTTTTGAAATATCTTTGTAGGGCCAGAGGCCAAAGGTGACTCCCACTAGTGACCTTGCTGTCTAAAGCAATAAAATCAAGCCAAGACCTGCAGGGCTGGCATCACACTTTTCTTCTTAGTGAAGTGGCTCATACTTCTTCATTGTATAAATTCATAGCTCCTGGAGACTTTTGCTTCAGCTGAGATTGCTATGGCACTAGAAGGACCCTACACTTTGATGATCGCTACTAAACACCCCATGTTAAAACATAGCGCCAAGTATGACATAGGCATTTTTTCTATTTCACGGTTGTTCATTTCTATTAATAATGACTTTGTAGATTGAGTCATGGTTTTCATCCCAGTTTTTAGGAATTTAACACTGGAAGAGTTAAGCTTTGATATTTATACATTAAGATTACCACCTGGTGTGCACAGGTGCGTGCGCATGTATTTAAATTAATGAGAGATGTTCTTAGACATAGAAATTTTGCCCAACTTGAGTAAAATGGGGAAACTATTGTAAAGGTACTTGGCTATCCCTAGAACGCAAGAACAGGAATGCAGCTGGGCATCAGTGACAACTTGGAATCTGGGACATGCCATTGGGACTTTATCCACCGCACTAGCTGCTCCATTCTTTCTCTCACTCACCCCTTGCTCTCTCTCCCTCCCATGCAGAACTTTCTCTGGTGTGCACTAAGTTGCATGGTTACTAACAGCTCTTGAACTTCATCATCTATGAGCCAGTTCCAAATTCTTAAAAAGTACCATGAGTTATTGAACTTCTGTCCAGACAACCGTGGCCACAGGGTGGAGGTGAAGTGTGTTCTCCTAGCAGCTCCTGTCCTAATCAGGTGGATAGCGGTGGCACGCTGAGACAGGAGGGAGAGGGCAGAAATTCCCAGAATGTGGGGAGGAATATAGGTCCTTCTTTACCACTGTTATCTCCTGATCCTTGTTGTTCCGTGAATGCTGTCACTAAGGGCAGAAGGAGCAGGGAGGAGAAACATAAGGACCAAGATGTCTGTGTGTATGACCCAGGTGCACGTTTCAACACTGAGTGAGGCGGAATGCCTTTTGCTGTGGGTGGTGCTCTAAGATGGCTTGTCCAGTCCATGTAAATGAATTGATGATCTCTTGACATGGGACCGATGAGCATGCAGAAGGAATCAAGTATTTCACAGACAGTTTACTTTAGCTACTTTTTCACGGCAAACTAAATAAGAGATTATTTTTTAATGAAGAAAATGAGTGTGATACTATTTACATTTATTGAAGATGAACATTGGGTTCTCATTTACATAAAAGTTACATTTCTAAAAATATATATAAATTATATATTTGAAACTGAATTATGTGTCAAAAATAATAGGGCGGTGAATCTTAACATTTTTGTAGTTATTGACACCTTTGAGAATTTGAAAAGAGTGATGAACTCTTCCCTCCCCCCAAAACTATACGAGCAGATAAACATACATTATTGGTGGGATAACATATGATATATTTACTTGCAATCTGGAACTTCAAACATCACGTTTCTCGTGTCTTCCTCCAGTCACCCTCATTTGAACAAGTGAAACAAAGACTACAGGTTTTTGAACAAAAGGTTTAAAATGCCAAATAGGTTAAAGCCAGAAAATTGGTAGGCAGCAGAGCTGCTGGAGAATATATGAACCTAGGGCACGGGTTACCCTCCCACCACTCCTGCCCAGCATGAGACACAGATGAACTATGGGTCTGTTTATCTATAAGAAGACAAAGTCTCAGAAGGATGGGAGAAAGTTGCAATGTGGAGAAGGATGCTGTATTCATTTGCAAGGACTAGCATGACAAAATACTACAGAGTGGGTGGCAGAGACAACAGAAATTCATTCCTCGCATTTCTGGAGGCTAGAAGTCCAAGATCAAGATTCTGGAAGGTCGGTGTCTCCTGAGTCCTCTCTTCTTCTGAAGACAATCACCTTTCTCTGTGTGCTCACACGACCTTCCTCAGTGTGCAAGCCCGTATGGTGTCTCACGGTATATCTTAATTTCTCTTCTTATAAGGACACCAGTCAGCCAGAGTGAGGCCCACCACAACAGACTCATTGTAATCTAATCACCTCTTTTGAGACCCTATCTCTAAATACAGTCACATTCAGTAGTACTGGGGTTGGGACTTCAACATATAAATGTGGGGTACACAATTCAGCCCACAACCGGGGTGCACCGAACCAAACTCCGGAAAGAATATGGCAGTGGGCATGGGGTATGGATTTCCCCTTTAAGATAAGAGGGCCCAGGACAGAGAAATGTGCATCCAGTTTTCCCACTGGTGTCTTTTGAAAAACTCTGACTTACTAGAAGAGCCCAAGACACGGGGGTGTAAGGTAGAACTAGAAATGGAAGGATGGCTGATTTGGACCCTCCAGGGCTGAGGACTACTGCCTGTCCAGCCCCTGGGCTTTCTTGGGGTGCACTAGTGGTGAGCAAGGGTTCCTGTGAGCTCTGGGAGGTCTGGAGGTGAGTCGAGAAAGAGCCACCAGGACATGAAAAGAGCCATCTGGGAGGACAACCAGGTAAAATTCTGAGAATGGTGTGGCCTGCCAACTGGTATGCAGAGGTGTGGCACGGCACGTACCTGGCACGCAGCCAAGGCAATGGCTTCCGAACAGTCGGTGCATGTGCACTAGGGCAATGTCATGCTTGCCTCCCCCAGTGTCATGATGCTTCATAAGTCTTACCAGGACCAACAAGCTACCCCCCACCCCCAGGTGAGAGAGAAGGAGGAGGAAGAGAAGGAGCAGTAGTACCTTAAACTGGTTACGTTTTAAATCAGGATACACTTGGTTTAGATTCCCGGATAGGACCAAGAAACTAAGGTTTCTGTTTCCGAGCACAAATGGGTGCTTATAAGTTAATTTTATTGCACAAAAATTAGGTTTCACATTTTGCACCTGAAATTTAGAGACTCTACAAACTTCTAAAAAAACCTCCTCTACACTTCATGTTTTTAATGCACTTTCAGGACATGCCTAGATCCCTCAGGTCATTGTCTCCAGAGGTCCCTCTCCATCAAGACTTCCTTTGTTCATCAGGACAGGATTTGTGCTTCCAAGTCAGACAATGTAGGGCACTGATCGTGGGGCTTCCATTCACCAGCTGTGTGAGCTTAAGATGCGCACCTGAAAGTTTCCAGGTCTCTGTTTTCTTCCTTGTAATATGAAGATAATAGTACCTGCCTCGCAGAGTGACTGTGAGACTCCTCGGAGACAATGTAAGGACACGACATGAGCCGACACATCTTGCACAACTTATCTGTTCGATGGCCCTGTGCCAAGACTGAAGAAGGTGGACATGGGAGAGTTTCACTATGAAACTTTCTGATTTCTATGTTCTAGGCTACCTGGTTCATCTCTATCTGCAACTCAAGGTTTGTCAAAGAGATACTGGTCAGCACCTGTGAAAACGAACACAGTTCTAAGGAATGTAGTTAAGGTCCGTGCCATCTGAGAAGAAATTTTTACAGAGTTTGAAATGGAAAGTCTCCCAGAGCCACTTCTTCCAACTCCCAGTGTATCTTTACAACTCTCTTCCCTAGTCAACTCTAACAAGCATTCGCTGAGCACCTACTAATTGCTGGGAATTGTGCTGGAATCTGGGAACAGAAGTGAAGGTGGCAGCATTAACTTTATCTTTAGTAAAGCACATCATTTAGAATTGGTTTTCCTAAACATATTGTTTATTATTTATTAACTACTTCATTTATTTTGACATCACACTTATCGAATGTTTAGAAGACACAAGGTGTAGGAACATGGAGACACAGGGTTAAGCACATAATTTAACTGACGGGACAAAGCAAGTATACAAACAGGCACAAAACAAGGAGAGACATTAAGCCACATTGCCATGAAAATTAGGAGACAGGAGAAATCAAATCTAATGGGAAGGATCAGAAAAATCTTCATGAAGGAGGAAATATTTTATTTTATTTTGAATATTTTATTTATTTATTTAGTATTTTTATGAAGTAAGAAGCAGGGAGGCAGAGGGACAGACTCCCGCATGTACCCAACAGGGATCCACCTGGCAAGCCCACTAGGGGGCGATGTTCTGCCCATCTGCAGCATTCCTCCATTGCAACCGGAGCCATTCTAGTGCCTGAGGTGGAGGCCATGGAACCATCCTCAGTGCCCAGGCCAACTTTGCTCCAATGGAGCCTTGGCTGTGGGAAGGGAAAAGAGATATACAGAGAAAGGAGAGAGGGAAGGGTGGAAAAGCAGATGCGCGCTTCTCCTGTGTGCCCTGGTCAGGAATTGAACCCAGGACTTTCACACACCTGGCTGACACTCTACCACTGAGCCAACTGGCCAGGGCCAAGAAGGCAATGTTTTATATGTGAGAGATTTCTGGGAACATTATTGGCATGAATTACATAGGGAAGCTTTTCAGCACAAAGACGAATGAAGTCTCCCTGGTAAAACTCATCCTTGAGGGCCTGATTTGGATATCACCTACTCTTAAAAGACCATCCACTTAATCTTCCATACGTCTGTAGCACTGTCAGCACGGCTCAGTTGTATTACTTATTGCATTGGATTTCTTTATCCATTTGGCTCCTTTGCTGGGTTGCAACGTCCTCCTGAGAGTAGAAACCATGTTTTATTTAGCTTTATGTAACAGATGTGAAGGATCCAAAAAACTCTGAGAATTTGAAGATAGGGAATTTTAGACTTAATTGATTTTTAAATCAAATTATATCCAACATGTACCTTTCACCACAGTAGCTGAAAAGTCTACCAGTCAGCTCTCCACATTACCTTTGGACCTTCTGCTTGGGTGGGGGTTGACTCAGTCTTGAAGCGTCTTCTGACCCAGGATTTTCCTCGAAACTTTTGCATTCCTTTCAAGTTCATCAGGAACAGTAAAGCCCCATGTGGCACATGAAGGTCACGGAAGCCGTAGCCCATCCATCTAGAGTTCCCTCTCTGTCCATGCTCTCGAACCTGCTATCCTGGGCCAACTGTGGAACTTCTCAGAGACATGCCATGTTTGGGGTCCTTTGAAAAGTATCTTAGCATATCTATTCTCTCGCCCTTGAAGACTGAGCTCTAAGAGGGAAGAAGGGCAATTTCCTTCATATTCTTCTTCTTTTCTCACTTCCTGCCCTTTCTCCCTCTCCGTTTTTCACTTCCCTCCCCTATTCCCAAGTCTTCTCTATATCACATCCTCCTCTTTCTCTGGTTCCACGGATGCTTCCCTTTCTTGGGGCAACAATGCCAGAAAAGCTGCAGGGAGAGAATTTGAGTGGCCACGCAGAGAAAATTCATCTAGGTTATTTCCAAAGTATTATTCCCTGCTACACAAACAGATAAATGTGTATGTGTGCATGAATGTGTATGCAATCATCAACTTTGTGAAGACTTTCAAAATTCTAGAGAAACTTTTTTTAATAAACACTAGAACAATGGTTCTTAACCTGGGTTCTATAGAACTCTAGAGGTTAGATGAGTCGGTCTCAGGGGTTCAGAGAAGCCTCTGCCGCGGAGGCCAGAATAAACAAATACCGTAATTTGTTGTGAGTTCATGCACTTTGCTGGTTTTGTTCTTTGAGCAAGGTGATGTTCATGCACGGCTCATTTTGTGCACCAGTAAAAAAACATTTACCTAAGTCTTAAATTTGGAAAAAAAATCATATTTTCTTTATCACTAAAGAAGGGTTTGGTGAATGTGCATATGAAACTGGTGGGTTCGGTACCTCAAAAAGGTTAAGGACCACTGCACTAGAGTACTGATTTCTACAGTATATCCAGAAAAAATATAAAGTTGAAGATATTTTTCTTTGTAAATATAATATAGGCTTCTCACACAGAATACAATGCAATGTTCTCGAAGGTAAAAGCTGTGAAATCATTATAGATAGCTCAAGAAGGCTCTTCCTTCAAAACACAGCACTTGTGGGTAAATAGGGTCATTTTAAACCTCAGGAAAAGGTTGAGAAAATTCATTGATGTAAAAAGACAACCGTTTTATTTGATCTAAAATGAAATAACAATTTATAGCACTGAATTTCAGTTTCATGAAAGTTTTAATGAAAACAAATGAGTGACTTATTTTATGCTTTCTATAAAATGAAAACTAAAATCTCCCTAAATTAGCCTATTTTGGTTTTGTAAGCAAAAGCTCTAAGAGTAGACTCAAATGTTTAAAAGAAATACTTGACAGAGTACACAGGATGGGGGAAATAAGAGACAGGTGAATACCACTATTTTAAAACTGTGAACATTTTTATCAAGTTTTCCAAATGTGGCTTAACCTGAACCAAGTGATCAGATTGATATTTATTTTTGGGGAAAAAAGGACTTTGGTGGGTTTTTGCAATAGTAAAGCTAAAAAAGAAATGTTTTTACTACAAAGGGATGTTCAAATAATAAGGAAGCAAGCAACTCCACATAATAATGGAAAAGGTTTTATTCACTCTACGCCCTGTAAAATCTCTGAAGATGATTGTATTTCCTGGAGAAAGGTTTAGAATTGGGGATTAGGAGCGGTGAATGACAGAGAAACCCGATCTGTTTCTTGTTGGATCTCAAAAGCCTTTGGGGCAACCAAACGCAAGGCAGGGCACCTGTTCAAAGGCATGTCTGTTTGAAGGATACAAAATGCTCCTTGCATCATGTTGACAAACCAAGTATCATCTCCTCTCCACTCCACCGTGTCCCTAGCCCAACGTCCCAACTGCCCTCTCATAGAAGTCACCTGTTTGTTTGCTTGTTTTTCCTTCATTGTCATTCCTTTCCTTGCCCATCATGCATTTGTGAAGCGTGGTTAAACACCGCGGGAGGATCTCGGCTGAGCCGTTTGCTGCGGTTAAAAGGAACAGAGATACAATGGGCGGACATGACATTCTAGAAATCTGTGTGATCCCTTCTCTGTGTATCTCATTGTCCTCTGTCAAAGAAGCTGACGGCTTTGCTGTGACAGGGGTCCTGGTCCCCTTGTACTAGAAAGCTATGAGTGGAGGGATGAAGGAAACGTGCGGGACACCACCACCATTCAGAACTAGTTTGGCTGTTCTCCGAATCCTTCCCTTGGATCATTAATTTTTGTCCGCAACTTTCATTGTCTGTGCTTCTTTGTGAAGGTTTCCCCTGCTCCTCCTAGCCCTAATTGAGTGTTCTGCATTGTCTGCAGACCAAATGGCCAAGGACAGCATGAGACCGACTGAGGAAATTAATCTCACTCCTGTTAGAGCCTCTAGCATCAGGCTATCTCATGCATTGCCGTTGCCCACCCACGTATGGTTAGGCGAGCCTCAGACCAGGGGTTCACGCTTCTCCAGAGAGTAGAAAGGGCAGCCTAGCACTGTTTCCGAGAGCAATGAACTGTGAGCTGGGGAGTCCAGCTCCACAGTGAATCTGGGCACTGGGATAGCAAAGGTCCTTCGAGAAAATAAATGCATATTCCACTACTGTAAGGCCGGTGGCCGCGGTCATGCAGGTTCACATTGGATTCGAACAGATGGTACAGGAACCGTGGAGCCGGAGGATGGTGGGCGATTCCGTTTATTAGAGTCTCATAACGGCGGACAAGCAAGCAGGCAGGGAAGATTGCTTCCCTCTCTCTCTCCCAGCTGACATGCAAACAGGCCGCGGGGGACCCCTTCTCAGGCAAACAATAGCAAAAATGGCCCCTCGCAATGGTGGCAGGCAGTCCTCATTCTACAGTCTGCCCCCTGAGGACAAGCGCCTGCAGCCTTACACAGACTGTACACACGTGGTGCTGCCCCGTGCGCGTGCACTAATCAGGCAAAGTGCAAGCGAGCCAGCCTAACACACTGCATTACCCAACAACTACGTAAAAGAATAGCATCTGGTGAAAACACACGCACATCCAGTGAAATGTGTTCCCACCAAGGGTCATGAACACAAAGAAAAAGGTTCGAGTCCTTGTCACCACGACAGGCCACACTTATGGATGGGGCTAAGCCAGCATGGCAAAAGGGAACTCAAATCTCACTGCTGAATGTTGTCTTTCTAAAATAAGGAGCACACTGCCTGCTTTATTCTGCTTTTTATAATAAAGCACGCAGTTGTGGCTTTTATTAGTTCCAAAAGAGAAGGCACAGCCTGACCTGTGGTGGTGCAGTGGATAAAGCGTCGACCTGGGAACACTGAGGTCACCAGTTCAAAACCCTGCACTGGTCTGGTCAAGGCACATATGGGAGTTGATGCTTTCAGCTCTTCCCCTCTTTCTTTCTCTCTCTCTCTCGCTCTCTCTCTCACTCTGTGTCTCCTCTCTAAAATGAATAAAATAAAAAGAAATTAAAAAAAAAATACCTCCCCAAAAAAGAGAAGGCATACCACAGCCTGATTGTCCCTTGATAATCTATATTCTGGGGAGGCCACAGCTTATTTATCTGAGTATTGATGAAAGGCTAAATTTTTATTATGCACAAACCAATTTAAAATGCATAAAGAAGTCATCTCTGCTTGTACAACTACACAATTACACGGTTTTCAGCAACCTCTGAGTGTTTCTTTGAAATTCCCTTGGAACATAGCTATTTTTATATTACTGATATGGAGATTTTTTTTCCCTGCTGAAAATCTAAGAAAGAAGAGTAAATTTAAATTAAAAAAATTTTTTTAAGAGTTTATTTATTCATTCTAGAGAGGAGAGAGAGAGAAGAGGGGAAGAGCAGGAAGCATCAACCCCCATATGTGCCTTGACCAGGTAGACCTGGGGTTTCAAACTGGTGGCCTCAGCGTTCCAGGTCAATGCTTTATCCACTGCACTACCACAGGTTAGGCAAGTAAGAGTCAAATTTTGACTTGCTTCTATCTCATGATCAGACAGTACCACTCCCCACCAAAATGTCTAGCTAGCGAAAGAGGATGAACCTTGGCCTCGGTGACCACCGTACCCACATCTTTATCAAACCCACCCTGAGCTTCTAAGTGAGTATGTTCAACCCAGACTCTCTGGCAAGGGTACCCAGTGCAAAATCATCAGCCTGATCTAAAACTATGTTTTTCTCTTTTTGGTCCATTCCCACACACGTATTGAAAGGTTTTGCTATCACAAACGAGCAACAACTTGTGAAACCTGTTGCATAAACCTTTCCCTGCAGCTTTGGCTCCACACCAGCAAGCTAGGAACTGATCTGGTTATGACTCTGACTCTGACAGCGACTCTGTGGTGTGGGGCACGGGCACATGCAGGGCAGGCATCTCCTGCTCCCTCATCTGCCCCGGGGGAAATCATCACAGGGCCTCCAGCAAGAAAGGAATAGCTTTATAGGAAACTAGTCTGCTTCTGCTTTCAGGGAATACTTGGTGGAATTCAGGCTTTTAAGGTACTCCAAGACATGGGACTCTAGCCCTGTTTCCATTTTCCTGGTCCCTTTCTATTCCATAAATGCCTTTGGGTTCACACAAGAGACACAAAGTCTGTGGGTTCACGCTACACAGCAATTCAGAAACTTGAAGAACCAGGCTTTGGTTCTGTCTTTTGACTCTGTCAGTTCAACAGCTACAAGAGAGTCCCGCAGGCAGCCACGGAAGTTCCCTGGTTCTCCGACCATGCCTTAAAGCAGAACTCTAAATATTTTATTGTTGGTTCTTTAAGTTCTCTGGAACAGATAGAAAAATCCACCCTAAAGTCTCTTGCATTCTTTATCATGACCACCAGTGATAGCCTTCTTCTTCTAAACAACCCCAGGTGTCGATTTAAGTGAATTCATCAGCAGGAGGTACCAGTGTCTAGTGTTTGATACTAGCTGATCTTAGCTGCCTTCAGTTCAAACTGGTGAGCTAACCAGTCTTAGCATCTCCTTTCTTTGAGAATCTGTTGCTTTTGGTCCAGGACAGCCAATAAGCACCCTGTGAAGGTTCAGTTATAGAGAACTAAACCTACCCTAGATGATGTGAGCAGAAAGGAATTTGTTTTCTGGGCTAGTAAATGGCTTATAACATTGTTTATAAACTTAAGAGACTTCAGTCTTATCTTCCAGAAAAAAAAGACATCTTAAATCATGATGCACAAGTGCCATTGCCCTGGCCATAATCAGGGAGCCTCTTGATTAATCAAGAAGTCACAATGACAGCTGCTAGCTGAAGATCAAAGCCCTTCCACTGTAATCTACACAGGCAAAACCCAGAGCCTCGTGCCATGTGTCCCTCCACTCTTACTGCAGTTTTGGGTTTAAGTCTTATGTAAAAGAATCCAGTTAGCAGAGCAAAAATCACATCCAGAAACGTGAAAAATGTAGATTTTTAGGTCACCAGCCTCTGCAGTGTGGGAGGCCACACCAGAACGTTAAGCCAGCCAGTCTACAACACCCATCACAGATGTCTCCGGCGGCGGGGGGGCGCGCTCTTCCTGTGATGGAACTCTGCAGCCTGCAGCCTCCTGGCAGGATCTCCGGATCCCCACCTGCCTGTCTTGTCACGACTCTGTCCATGGACTGAGCACACATTGTCTGTCTCCACCTATCAGACAAATATCGCCCTTCCCCCGTTATTGGGTACTAACACTCTTCCTCGATATAAACTTCTCTCCTAGACATGCACTTTTATTCCCCCTAACTAGGCCGACCTTTTCCTATACCCACTGTCATCCTTTTCAGGATCTATGACCTACCAGTGTATCCAACCCCAATGCAATCTACTCGGACACATTGCATCAAATCTCAATGTATACTGATGAAGGCATTTTAATGGCATCAATCTAAATAGATTCTTATTCCAAATTTTCAAAGAGATCCATACTGTCCCTTACAAACTTACTAACAAAAATATTAATATTTATCAAGTTCACACCTAGGAAGGAAAGACTATCTTGAATCGTCCTTATAATTCAGGTACGCATACAAGATAGTATCACTTTTCTGATTCAAGTATTTCCTCTTGTCCCCAAGAGAATATTAATTATTGGATCCGTCATCCTCCATTAACCAGACTTACTCTAATTAGCCCTTCTCCTTTCTTTCAAACTCCTTGACTCTGGAGGCTTTATGTTTGAACTTAAAAAATTTTTTTTGAAGAAACTAGCACAAAATAAATTATGTAGCTTCTTTCTGTACATAATTAGATTTCATGAAGTTCGTTGTTTTTTCCTGTCAGTGAATCACATAAGGATCACATTTACCTCACTACCCCATGATCTTTCGATCTGGTCACAGAAAAATCTATAAGGAGCTCATAGATACTGATAGCTTTGACCACCTGATTTGAAATTACGGGTCCATTACAGCATTTTATTCCTGATCTCATACACAGATCATATCTAGTTGAATATAGTATGGGAAGGAAGCTCTGTCTTATTTCTATTTGAGCTTTTTGTTGCATCGTTCACTAGTGCCATCGAAAATAGGCCTTTTGTTCCAAAGCAACCACTATATATTTTTTGGAGATTAGGTATTCAGCATATAGTTCCAGGGCGTCTATCTTTGATGAGCTAGGAAGTTGGTTTTGTGTAAAAGTGTCTGACACATCTGATTCTAAAAATATATTCTGGATTGCTCCCAGGTTAGTTTTGTGAAATTACATAATCTTCACAACTTGTTAATATCACTCCGGATTTCTCTCTTCATGCTGTTTTGAAAATCAACACATTGTCTCCCCACTATCAGTACCATCCCTAAGTCTTTCTTTTTTTCTTTAAGGAGGTCACAACCAGGAGAGGTGTTAATTGACTCTGGCTTTCCAACTAGCAGAAATAGAAAAGCTGGGTCCCTTTCAACCTTGCCTTCCAAACCTGCCCTCTGTACTTTCAAACCACTAAAAAAACCCACACATTTCTGTTTGTTCTGAGCCCCCCTTTTTCATTGTTGCCAGACTCATTTTCAATTGCAGAAGCAGACGACATGGCAGACTCAACACTACTCAGGGCTTACACCCAGGTCTTGACACGGTTAACAAAGCGTGCCGCAGCCGACACATCAACGACTGTGGATCCCTGCAGCCTGTCTTCGTGATCGATGGATTATTGCAGCTGGGCTAATTATGCAGCAATTTATATCAATCGTTTAGAGCAGCAGGGGTGAATCCTAGTGACTAAACTCGCCATCACAAGATTTGCTTCTTCTTGGACTGTACAAACTCGAGATAATTCAAACACCTTGTGAATTTACATAATTTGTAGAGGTCCGTAATTCCATGTGATCTAAACAAACCAAAGAGGAAACTTAGCTTTCTAAGTGCTTAAATATGGCTTCAAAATGTGACTTAAGAGACTAGGGTAGAAATGACAAAACCTTTTCTAACCAAATTTCAATTATTATCCTATATTTTTATCCTTTTAAAATAAAAATAAATGCAGAAATTATCCAGGCACCTAATTTTATATATTAGCAAGCTGAGTCATCCGATATAATTGTGCTTATACAGTTGACTTACTACCAAATAGACATTAAACCACTTTTTCACATTTAAACATTGAACTATATAAAGCCCCAAGGCTCTGATTATTTTACATTTAAAAGGCAGTTTTTGAAATGGAACTGCCTTATGATCCAGCGATTCCACTACTGGGAATATATCTGAAGAAAGCCGAAACAGTTATTCAGAAGAATATATGCACCCCTATGTTCATTGCAGTGTTATTTACAGTAGCCAAGATCTGGAAGCAACCCAAGTGCCCATCAGTAGATGAGTAGATAAAAGAGCAGTGGTATATTTACACAGTGGAATACTCTGCTATAAAAAAGAAAGAAATCTTACTTTGCCACATCTTGGATGGACCTGGAGAGTATTATGCTAAGTGAAATAAACCAGTCAGAGAAAGACGAATACCACATGATTTCATTTATATGTGGAATCTAATGAAAAACATAAACAAACAAAATAGAAACAGACTCATAGATAAGAAACTGACTGACAGCTGTCAGAGGGGAGGGGTTGAAGGTCTGGGTAGAAAAGATAAAGGGATTAAGCGAAAAAACAAAAATTCAAACACAGACAACAGTATGGTTATGATAAGAAGAAAGGTAGTGGAGGGAGAAAGAAGAGGGTAAAGGAAGGATAAATGGTAACAGAAAGAGATGACTTTGATGAACACACAATACTATACAGAGATGATAAGTTATATAATAGTACACTTGAAATCTATATAATTTTATTAACTGGTGTCACCCCAATAAATTCAACAAAAAATTTAAAAATAAAGGAAGAGAATGAACATCTCATCTTGGATATTATTGTGGGAACCCAGGAGACTTGAACTGCTATATTACCCTGTTCTGGATAAGTATACAATTCTAAGCTTTGCATCATTGCGTGATCAAATAAATGCTTTACTCCAATTCAAAAACTTAGTTTAACACTTTATTATGTAGTAAATTTTAAATCTATGTTTTTCAGTTTATTTAGATACTTGATTTTAGTGGCTGTTATATTTGAAAATGTTCTTCCAACAATATGTAAACTCAATGTAAAAAGTATATCTTTGACTATCTTTTCCAAATTATAATACTCATTGTCAAAGTTAATTCAAAATTATGTAAATATATTTTGTTAATAAATAACTAGAAAATTTTTATCTGTTGAGTGTTTATAATTAAAAATTTTAAGATCTAGGTTTAGCATGCAACGAAACTATTAAAAACTTTAACAGTCAAAACAATTTCCCAGGTTACTTAAATGTTCATGGATTAGAGTTTTTACAGGACTCCCAAGTTTTAGCAACAACATCATATATTAATGGAAACACATCCAAACTCCTGTTTTCTAAAAGCTCTCTCCATAACATGTCTTTCAAGAAATTTTTTAAAAAGTCAATATTTGAATGATTTCTGTTTTAAAAAATATGTTCTTTTCATTGGAGATGAAGGAAGATTTTCACATGTGAGGGTAGTGTTTTTCAAACTATAGTTCATTAGCGACTGTACAGTGGTCACATAGTTGTGTGTGTGTGTGTGTGTATGTGTGTGTGTGTTTAATTGCTAAGTAAAAGCCACTGATGTTTTAAAGACAAGTACAATACTTTACAGAATGGGAAATGCTATAGAAGGCTATTGACTGGCAAGTTGTAGGTGACTCCAGTTGCTCTTGAATTACTGAAAATAAGCAATGCTCTATTTGCTCTTTACCTGAAATAAATGAAGTTCTTCTGACTCATGAAAATTGCAATAGAAGGTCAAAATCTTTTATTCCCATCTCAGGAGCAATGTCTCTAAAAAGATACTGTGCCCTATGCCTTTACTGAACAGAACAACTAAAGGGACAGCAATTTTTAATTATAAGATACAAGGCTTTCTCAACAACCTTGTGACTTTGGGACATTGAAAAACCTGTTCACTAACAAACCAAAAAATCAAAGAAACCTGAATGAAAATGTCCATTTAAATGTCTCATAGGAATTCATTTAATGGAGTATGAATAAAAGAAAATGAGTTGTATGTCTTTTTCAAAAAAAATTATTTAAATACAAATATATAAATTTCTTTTATGTTCTTCGTTTATGTTATTTACCTAAACATATGAATGTGTACTTTTTCTTTTTATACAACTGAAATTGCTACTGGAATGGCCTTTGGTTTTAATAAAGTAATACAAGGTCTAAGTGTGAAAATTTGATTACAGTAATAGAATAGGTATTTCATAAACAAAAAAAAATAAAACGGTTTCATTCATTAGGTCAGCACTGGGACTGTGAATGTCCAAATGACTTACCAGGTAAGCAAAAAATACCCCATCCAATAGAGTTTATGGCAAAATTATTTTGTGGTACTTTTAAAATATTCTTTTCTAATTACAAAAGTATTAACACTCATTTAGAAAATTCAGGAAAGCATTTTCAAATAAAAATAGTTATCATAACCTACCCAGAGAATTTACTATTAATATTTTTATAGATTTTACTGCAACATTAAGTGGTCAAGAGCATGGGATCTAGAGCTTGTTCAAACTGTTCTCTACCATTCGCACACCTTGAGACTTTGCCCGAGCAACTAACCTATTTTGTGACCGCTTCCAAATCAATAGAGTGGGCATGGTAATACACATAACTCATGAAGTTACTGAGAAGTTTAACTGAAGTGATACATATACAATGCCCAGGAATGGTTTCTGGTATATGGAAAGAGTATAACATATACTAGGTTTAATTATCATTGCTAATGGTTTTCTTTTTATGGATTTTCTTTTTTATTGATGATTTAATATGTTTGGGGGCATCACTAACTTAAAAGCAGATTCATAAATCTTCTGGAAAATACGAACAAAATTTTTTTAAATAAAATTACAATTATTACATTATCAGACATAACTACTATTAATATTAGGGTTTAAAGTTTTAAAATAATCTCTAATTATGATAGAACCCCAAGGATTTGGGTGAGATTTAAAATATACATAATACATAGGAATAAATTTAACACAGTAGTGGCAGACTTGTAAACTAAAAATTACAAACACGGCTGAGGAAAACTAATTTTTAAATGATTATAAAGACCTTCCATGTACATGATTTGGAATACTCAATAGTGTTAAAATGGCAATTCTCCCCAATTGGATCTATAGATTCAACACAATACCTATCACAATTCCAGTAGATCTTTCTTTCTTTTTCTTTTCTTTTTTATATTTTTATTTTTATTTTTTGCTGAAATTGATGATAACAGCCTGACCAGTGGTGGCACAGTGATAGAGCATAGACCTGGGATGCTGAGGTACCAGCTTTGAAACCCCAAGGTAGCTGGCTTGAGTGTGGGATCATTGACAAGGTCCCATGGTAGTTTGCTTGAACCCAGAGGCCATTGGCTTGAAACCCAAGGTCCCTGGCTTAAACCCAGAGTTGCTGGTTTGCACAAGGGGTCACTGACTCAGCTAGAGTACCCCAGTCAAGGCACGTATGAGAAGCAATTAATGAATAACTAAAGTGACACAACTATGAGTTGATGCTTCTCATCTCTCTTCCCTACTGTCTGTCTGTCCCTGTCTGTCTGTCTGTCTCTCTCTGTGCCTCTGTCTCTCTCTTGAAAAAAAGAAAAGAAATTGATTATATTATATATATATATATATATATATATAGAGAGAGAGAGAGAGAGAGAGAGAGAGAGATATATAATTGCAAAATACCTAGAATAGCCAAACAATTTTGAACAAAAAAGAACAAAGTGGGACAATTTTGTCTTCCTTACTTAAAAACTTAATATAAAACTACAGTTATCAAGACTGTGGTATTGGCATAATGACAGAAATATTCTTTTTTATATAGAGAAAAGTATTGTGCTTTCAACAAATGATTCCTGGACAAGTGAATATCCACATGCAAAAAAATAAGTTTAGATACTTATGCCATAAACAAAAATTAACACAAAGTGGGTCATAGAATTAAAGAGCTAAAACAATAACATCTGAGAAGATAACATAATAAAATATTTTAGAATTTGGCCTAGGTAAAGATTTCTAAAATAGATCAAAACCCATGATTCATAAACAATTTAATAAATTAGATTTTATCAAAATTCAACACTTTTGCATTTCAAAATATACCACTAACAAAATGAAAAAACTAGCTATAGACAGAAAGAAAATATTTGCAAAACACATATCTGATAAACAATGTATATCCAAAAATACAAAACAAAAGAACCTTTACAATTCAACCACAAAACAAACAACCCAATAAAAACATGGACAGATGATTTGAGCAGACATTTTCACCAAAAATAATATGCAGCCTGACCTGTGGTGGAGCAGTGGATAAAGCGTCGACCTGGGAACACTGAGGTTGCCAGTTCAAAACCCTGCACTGGTCTGGTCAAGGCACATATGGGAGTTGATGCTTCCAGCTCCTCCCCCCTTTCTCTCTTTCTCTCTCTCTCTCTCACTCTGTGTCTCCTCTCTAAAATAAATAAATAAAAAGAAATTAATAATAATAATAATATGTAAATGGCTGGTAAGCCCATGAAAAGATGTTTTGTGTGATTAATCAGTAGGGAAATACAACTTAAAACCACAATGAGATACTATTACATGCACATTAAAAATGCTAAAATACAAACACAGACAATAGCAGGTGTAGTATAGAATGTGAAGAATCAAGATGCCTCCTACACTGTGTGGAAAGTGTAAAATGGTATATAGCAATTTGAACACTGTTTCACAATTTCTGATAATGTTAAATAAAAATTTACTATAAGGCCCAGCAATTCCACTTTTATGAGAAAAATAAAATACATATCCACACAAAAATTTATACATGAATATTCTTAGCAGCATTTTTCATAGTAGTCAAAAATTGAAAACAATCTAAACATTCATCAATAGACAAATAGATAAACAAAATGTAGTATACCCATATGGTAGATTACTATTCAGCAATTAAAAGGAATGTATCATGCCATGACATGGCTATTCTGGGTCTTTTCATTTACTTATCATTGACATTTAGTACTTAAACAATCAACCATCAAACATTACACCAAGTAAGAAAAGCCAGACAAAGGAGACCACATATTGTATAATTTCATTTTTTCTTAATGCTCAGAAAAGCTTAATCTATAGAAACAGAAAGTAGATTAGTGGTTGCCAAGGGCAGGGTATGTGGATGGAAATGAAAATTAGCAGTAAATGGACACTGGCAATAAATAGACATAAGAGATATTATCAGGGTGATGGAAATGTTCTCAAACTGATTTATGGGTATGGTTGCACAACTTTGTAAATTTAATTAAAAATCATTGAACAGTATGCTTTAAATAGGTGAATTACATGATATGTCAAATATGCCTCAATAAAGTTAGGTTGAAAAAACACTCCAATGAATTTCATTTTTAACAATGTATTTCTGTGTCTCAAAAACTGTGTGTGGTCTACCTATTAATATAGACATAGAAACCTACATTTTCAGTAAGACCCCATGTTATTAGGATTTAATCAATTCTTGGTCACACTATATCAGAGGATTATTGTGCTAAAAGTAATGCAGTAAATGGCATCGCTGTCCAGAACAGAGCAAAGATCTCGACAGCGGGAGGTCAGTGGAACAAAAGGACTGGTTTATAAAAGAGAAGTTAGGCAAGAGTCCCTCATCCAGAAGGTAGGACTCCTTGAAGATGTATGGTTTGAGCTTATATCTAAAACATAAGTAGGAGAAAATTAGGGAAGGAGGGCATTTCATATCCAGCAGCATTTGGAAACATGATAATTAGCTATGTGTTAGGAAGGTTGTATTTCATCTTCTTGCTGCTGAGGGTTTAATCTGTCTTGGGCCTATAGCTGATCTTAGTAAGAATACTAAGATCACATAAAAGTTCTAAGAACCATAAACCCAAGTGGACATCAACACATATAGATCTAGACTTAACTTATTTTAATCATTCACTTATCTTGTCAACAAATTTATGGAGGTATGATTTACTTATTATATAATCCACCTATTTTAAGTGTACAATTCAATAATTTTAGTAAATATATTGAATTGTGCAACCTTCATTATAATCCAATTTTAGAATATTTTTATCACATCAATAACATCCTTCATGCCCATTAGCTGTTAATTCCTGTCTCCACACCACGTCTCAGCACCCAAGCAGCCAGTAATCTACATATTAGTTTTTGCTGGATTACTTTACATAAATGTAATCACAAATTTGGGAGTATGGCATCTTTCACTTAGCATGTTTACAAGATTCATCCATTTTGTATCATGTATCAGTATTTCATTGCTTTTTATTACTAAATAGTATTCCATTGTATGAATATATCACATTTTCTTTATTCACCAGTTGAAGGACATTTGCACTGTTTCTACTATTATGAATAATTATAGTAAAAATATTTGCATGCAAGTTTTTTTAATAATTTCTTTTTATTTTATTCATTTTAGATGAGGAGACACAGAGTGAGAGAGAGAGAGAGAGAAAGAGAGAAAGGGGGGAGGAGCTGGAAGCATCAACTCCCATATGTGCCTGGACCAGACCAGTGCAGGGTTTTGAACTGGCGACCTCCCTGTTCCCAGGTCGACGCTTTATCCACTGCACCACCACAGGTCAGGCACATGCAAGTTTTTAAACATAGATATATGTTTTTATGTATCTAGGGTAGATAACCATGTGTGGACTTGCTGAAAGGTATGGTAGATTTATGTTTCACTTTAGAAGAAACTGCCGCACTGCTTTCAAATTAGTCATACCATTTCACATTCTTGCCAAGTGTAGAGGCTGACTCCCCATGCCCTCGACAACATTTGTGATCTTTCTTTCTGATTAAAGCCATTCTAGTGGGTATGAAATGGTACTCACTATGGTTTTAATTTGCATTTCACTGCTGACTAACAGTATTGAGAATCCTTTTGTGTGCTTATTAGCCATTTATATATCTTCTTGGGTGAAATGTCTATTAAAATATTTGCTTATATTTATTAACAAGATATAAGAGTTATTTGTATATTCTTTATAAATATCCTTTATTAAGTATATGATTTGCAAACATTTCTTCCTGACTCTGGCTTGTATTTTCATTTGACAATAGTGTCTTTTTTTTTTTTTTTAAGTGAAAGGCAGGAGGCAGGGAGGCAGAAACAGACTCCCGCAGGAGCCCTGACCAGACTGGGATCCACCCGGCAAGCTCCCCACCAGGCGATGTTCTGCCAGTTTGGGCTTCTGCTCCATTACTCCACAACTGAGCCATGTAGCATCTGAGGAGAGGTCACAGAGCCATCCTCAGTGCCTGGGGCCAAACTTACTCGAACCATTTGAGCCATGGCTGCAGGAGGGGAGGAGAGAAGAGAGATGGGGAGCAGGGGAGTGGATGAGAAGCAGATGGTAGCTTCTCTTGTGTGCCCTGACTGGGAATCGAACCTGAGATTTCCACACTCGGGCTGATGTTCTACCGCTGAGACAACCGTCCAGGGTGACAGTGGTGTCTTTTGAAAAACTAAAGTTTTAAATTTTGATGAGGTCCAGTTGATCATTCTTTTCTATTTTGAATCATACTTTTGGGATCATATCCAAGAAATCTTTGCCTAACCCGTTACCAAAGATATCCTCCCGTATTTTTTTCTAAAAGATCTTTTCAGCTTTTATATCTACCTCTCTGATCCATTTAATTCCATTTTTTGTGCAGGGTGAGGTAGGGTCTAACTCCCATCTTTTTATACATGTATATCCAATTATTCCAGCACAACGTGTTGAAAAGGTTATTCTTTCCCAAATGAATTATCTGACACCTTTGTGGGACATCATTTTAACCATAAATATAAGGGTTTATTTCTAGACTCCCAGTTCTGTTCCATTTTTGTATGTCTATCATAATACCACACCATCTTCATGTCTGTATATTCCCCATAAATTTTCAAATTAGGAAGTGAATTCCCTTCTTTATTTTTTAAAATTGTTTTACCTATTCAGGTTGTCTTCGATTAACATTTAGTTCTTAAATGGCTAAGAGCTTTTAAAGTTTCACTCATCTGTCAATTTCTTAAGACACTTGAGCACTGTATTGTTCACATAACAGCAGAGTTGAAAAAACAAAAACTTTGTTTTTGAGGCGCTGTGACAGACTGGCAGCTATAGAGGTGTGACAACACACATAAAGGACTATGTGTGAGCACAAAACATTTGTGTAAAAGATCATATACCATGTCATTGAAAAAGAGATCATAGGAGACATTTCTGTTAAACACACAAATATAAAACGTTAGGCAAGAAGTATCTCAACTCACTTATTTTGTTGTTAATTTCTAATCTTTTCTATAGCACAAAGATGTTTTCCATATATTGCTCAAGATAACATTACAAAATGATTATTTTGTGCAAGAAATCTTTTTCCTAAGTACCAATTAATCCATCAAAACAAGTTAAAATAGCTTTGCAAACTGTTATGATTGCTAAAAAGATGCAGCAATATCTCTTGGTAAATATGTTTCTATTTTATGTTTACATTCTTTTAGGAAATATGCAAAGAAGGGAACAAAATTATGATTAAAATCGGCATGTGTTTCTTCAGACAATAGATAATATTGAATAATTACCACTTCTTTATGAATATACTATCCAATAAATCTTTAATGACTTTTTTATCTGTAAGAAAAACAAAATGAACATAGCCATCTCAGCAGGCCAGAAATCTATAGCTACTAAGAACAAGACAGCAATTTCTGGAATCTAACCTCGCCTAATGCTTCTTTGACAGGGCCTGCTTTTAAAAAGTGATGGACCACATTTGGACACAATCTTTTTTTTTTTTTTTACAGGGACAGAAAGAGAGTCAGAGAGAGGGATAGACAGGGACAGACAGACTGGAACGGAGAGAGATGAGAAGCATCAATCATCAGTTTTTTGTTGCCGTTGCGACATCTTAGTTGTTCATTGATTGCTTTCTCACATGTGCCTTGACCATAGGTCTTCAGCAGACTGAGCCACCGTTGCTGGAGCCAGCGACCTTGGGTCCAAGCTGGCGAGCTTTTGCTCAAGCCAGATGGGCCTGCGCTCAAGCTGGTGACCTCGGGGTCTTGAACCTGGGTCTTCCGCATCACAGTCTGACGCTCTATCCACTGCACCACCGCCTGGTCAGGCAACAAAATCTTATCAGTATCTTGCACTAGCTCCTTTAACCCAAAGCAACCTGAAGTTGTTGGAAATTTTCTGGCTATTTCTCACTTAGAAAGGAAATTCCCCTTACAACCCTGCACTAACATGTATAACATTGAATGGAATTATTCATTATGAGAGATGATGGGAGATTTCCTTCTATAAGGAGCTTCAAGGCAGGTCATAAAGTAGGATTCTTGATAAAGTTTGTCATGTGTTAGTTCCTGAAATAGAAACCTTTAAGCAGCACCAAATCATTTTCTGACTAGATTCTAACGGCCTCTGTCTAGCTCCCGGCGCATGTGGGTACCAGTTGTGGCTTGCCCTGGCCCGGCTCTGAATCAGAGCAGATGTCACACATCTCTCTCAATCACATGAAAGACGGTGACAACAGGAAATACTCTTGTGAGTTTGTTTTTGAATGTGTGCAAGGTCTTTATTTAGGATAAAGATGACTTGCCCCCTCTAGGGACATACATGAAGCCCGGCTGCCTGATGTCTTTCTCAAATAGCATAGACTATATAGTCTTCTGTGCTACTAAGATCAGCTAATTGCTGAAAAAGAAACAGCTTGACTTTACATGTCATAAAACTATCCATAGCTTCCTACATCCATTCTCTCCGGTATGCTTTTTATGTTCAGCGACAAAGAAATAATAAATCGGTTAACACGCACTAAATCAACTGGCAAGCCCATTTAACTTTTTGAACAAAGCACTTCTAAATCCATGATTCCCTCAATACTAAACATATTCTGCTAATATTGGATCAGCTCGAAGCAAGTTTTGTTTTTTTTCTTCAGTAATAAATCAACCAGAATGAGCACAGTCGGCCAAAAATGACTTTCAGATAGCTGCACTGCCTCAGTCACGTGCACAGGGAGGCACACAAGACCATTCTGGCAACTTGAGGAAGGACTGTAGAACAGTGCTTCTCAAGTTTTAATGGGTATACAAATCACATGGGATCTTATTAAAATGTGGATTCTGGTTCAGAAAGTCTGGACTGGGGTCTGAAATTCTATGTCTAACAAGCTCCGGGACAGATTATCGCTGGTCAGCCTGTGGATTTAACAGTACGGTAAACTGCTCGGGCATGCAGAACTAGCAGACTCAGGATGGAGGCTGCAGCTGCAGAAGGAGGTCTATCAAATATATCCAAGTTGATTATGATGCAGCCACATAGAAAAGAAAACGTTTCATTTTTAAAATATGGAAAATCTGAGGCAAATGATATGAGGCAGATTCTAGGGCCGCATAGTCATCTGTGTCAAATCTTTAGGCATAAAAGCCAGAATCAACTCACTTTTCAGGGAAAAAAATTAGGCCGGCCTTAGAATTACTCACAGCAATGTTCATTCCAGAATGTAGGAAAGTTTTTGCCACAGTGGCCATAGTAATAGTGTGTAACAGTCATACTTTTGTAAGGGCAATTTCAAGCATAAAGAATTTAAGGAAGATAGTATTTATGGGAGATTTTGGAAACTACTACTTGATGATAAAGTCCAACCGAACCAGTGATGAATCAAGAGGCCAATAAAAGGTCTGGATAAGAACACTGAATTCATGGAATTACATAGCATTAAACAAGGCACGGCAAACCATTTACAAAGACAAAATGTACAATACAAAATAAACTGTCATAAATTTGTGCAACGATATATATATCACTAAAACTAATAAAGCAAAACTATAGAAAACAAGGAAAATAGAAACAAAATAGATGAATTTTAATTTTCCCATGCCATGAGAAATCAAGGAGATGAAAAAGAGTAAAATTATGAAGAATCTAAACAACAATAAGATAGCTCTGAGGCATTACTCAACAGCATTTGAGAAATCCACGCTATCTGCTCAAATGCCCAAAGACATTTATAAAACTACACACATAACCAAACCACAGAGGAAAACACAGGTCTGCAGGTCACCTGTGAAAATTAAGGTTTGGATTAGGTAAATGGGAAGTGGGGACGGAGACTCTGAACGCTAACCCCCCAGCTTCCAGATGAGGGCCAAGCTGCTGGCTAAAGGACCAGCTCTGAGTAACACGGTCTTAACTAATCCTTTGTTGTTGCTGCTGTTTGTTAATTTATTTAATTGAATTTATTGGGGTGACTGAAATGCCAGTGGCAAAAATTAAACCTGATTTTACTTTCATAATAATAAAAAAATTGACCAGGAAGTGTACCAGATGAAGAATTGGTTTTTTTCTTTTTGAGAGAAAGAGGCAGGGAGAGAGAGAGACAGGAACACTGAGCTGCTCCTGTATGTGTCCTGACCAGGAATCCAACCGGCAAACCTCTCACTCCGGAATGATGCTCCATCCAACTGAGCTTTCTGACCAAGGCTTAATTTTTATTGAGGAGGGGAAAGGAAAACATTCATTCGTTGTCTGTTCCATTAAGTCATGCATCTTTTGGTAGCTTCCTGTGTGTGCCCTGACTGGGGATCAAACCCACAACCTTGTTGTTTTCAGACAACTCTCTTAACTGACTGAGCTAACCAGCCAGGGCCCAGATGTAGAATTTAAAAACAAGTTGCTTATTTAGAGTTTAAAAAAATTAAGATTATTAAATCCAACTTTTCCATTTTATAGAAACCAAGGTCCAGAATATTTATACAGTATATCTAATTTAACACGATTAAATAACTTTTATTTGATTCCAAATCAAGACTTGTTCCTGTTCTGTGTGGCAAAGATGTGGTTTATATTACAGGTTCTTGTTCAGTCTGGATACTACTCTCCTGGACAATATACCTAAATGTAGACCTCAATCCAACACTTAATCCAATTCATATTCCTCTGAACCAAACGGTGTGTGCCGCGCCCAGTACGTACGGATAACGGACAGAGAGCTTGCCATTCATCTTTGTTTATTTGCAGCCCCATGCATTTCTGATATGGCTTTATACATCCAAAAAGTGCAAATTCACACTTTTTTCTTTATATGAATTTAATTACAACATTATCCATTCATTGGAAGACTCAAATGTTCAATAATTAACCTTGGCATCTCCTCCATAATCTTTATTCCAATGAAATGTGCAGGAATTATTGTTTAATTAGATATTATAATTGAAACAAATAGAAAATAAGCCAAGAATTCTAGAGTCAGCAAAACTGTGATTTGTTTGGGCTTTTTTTCCCTGAAAATATTCCATTGTTTTTCAAATATAGTTTAAGAATAGTTCTTGTAAAGGAGATCTACATTCCTGAAGTATAGAAATGGCATTCAAATCAAAAACAAACAAACAAAAACCAGGTAAATGGCACATAAACCAAAATACAAATCCAGAATGACTTTCCTAGGACAAGGGGCTATTATTACAGACATGAGCATGGTGGTAAGAGCCATTGTCTTTGACAAAGAAAAACGGAAACAACCCAAGTTGTCATGAGTATGCTGTTCTTTACCTGGTGCCTTCATTTTTACCCTTTTTACTTGGATTATTATATAATGATCTATTGTTGTTTCAGTATTTTCTCTAACACCCAAATATAATTATTTTGCCTTTCTTTCACTTAAATTATCTTCTCAAGCATGCTGGTTTTGTTCTGCTCACTGCACATACTTAAGAAACCTCATTTATTTTTTCTAATTAAACCATTTGTTAACATTCAACCTTTAAATGTAGCCATATATATGTACAGTGTGTCCGTAAAGTCATGGTGCACTTTTGACCGGTCACAGAAAAGCAACAAAAGATGATAGAAATGTGAAATCTTCACCAAATAAAAAAAAACCCTCCCAGTTTCTGTAGGATGATGTGGCAGCATGTGTGCATGCACAGATGATGACGTAACACCGTGTATACAGCGGAGCAGCCCACGGTCATGCCAGTCGAGATGTGGACAGTACAGAGGAAAGTTCAGTGTGTTCTGTGGCTCACTAAATTCTAATCCGTGACCAAAGTGCAACGTGAATATCAGCGCGTGTATAACGAAGCGCCACCACATAGGAATAACATTACTCGGTGGGATAAGCAGTTGAAGGAAAGCAGCAGTTTGGTGGAGAAACCCCATTCTGGTAGGCCATCAGTCAGTGAAGAGTCTGTAGAGGCTATATGGGATAGCTACCTAAGGAGCCCTAAAATATCTGTGCATGCGTGTGCTCGACAATTACCCCTAAGCAAGACTACAGTTCATAAGGTGTTAAAGAAACATCTCTGTTTTCCAGGTACAAATTGCGGCTGTTGCATGCAATCAAACCGGCGAATAGACCCACATGATGCGCATTTGCTACAGATATGCTTCATGAGATCAACAATGATGCAAGATTTTTGCAAAAGATTGTGTTTAGCGATGAGGCGACCTTCCATATCTGTGGACATGTTCATCGCCATAACGTCCGAATATGGGCTGCTGAACATCCTCATGCCTACGTTGAGTACGAACGTAACACCCCTAAAGTGAACGTGTGGTGTGGCCTGATGCATGATAAAGTGATAGGCCCATTATTTTTAGTGTATCTTGACATATTGGAATTGTATGCAGTGCCACAATTTTCAGAAGGTGTCATCTTTCAACAGGACGACGCTCCTCCACAATACACCACCATTGTTCGTGAGTTTCTGGATAGAACATTTCCCAGGCAGTGGATAGGCAGGGGTTCTGTCAAGCCATGGCCACTACGATCCCTGGATCTGATGCCCTTAGACTTTTACTTTTGTACATGTGTACACTGAACGTATCAACGACATTAATCACTTAAAACAGAAAATCACAGACATTATTCACTCTGTTACACCAGACATCCTTACCCATGTGTAGAAAGAACTTCACTATCGTGCGTGTAGGACAACAAATGGAGCCCACATCGAACTGCACTGAATAGGTATGAAACTGGGAGAGTTTTCGTTTTATTTGGTGCAGATTTCACATTTCTACAGTCTTTTGTTGCTTTCCTGTGACCGGTCAAAAGTGCACCACGACTTTACGGACACACTGTATATACGTCAAAGTACTTAGGTTTTTCATATTTTCCATAGTTATCAGCTTTTTTTATAACTGCTTAAGCTCTGCTACCAATTTGCATAAGTCTTAAAAACTGCCAGCTAATTCCATGAGAATGTATTTTATTTCTTCAAGGGAGTAAAGTAAGCAGTCAAAGTTTTAATGAAATGGAAATAAAGCCTCTTTCCCTCACCATTGAGCGACGAGAAGTTTGCCTGGCTAGTGAAGTGTCTGATTTTACTGTTATCTAGTGTAATTGCATGAATTGGAGCTCACTATTTTAGTATTTAAAAATAAGGTAAAATAAAATAAATCTGTCAGCTTATAAAAGCTCCAGAAAGTGTGATAACACAAAAACTATATTTCTGTGGTTGGTAGAAGATAAGAGTTTGAATCTAGTAAGTACTTACTACATTGAGTGATGAGGCATAAGGATGACATTAAGGTTTGACTATTATAACAGATCTGCAGTGCTTGGAGCAGAGCCGTTGGTAAGCATCTACTTTTAAGAACAACCATTAATAGGGCAAAATCTTAGACATTTTCTCAGTCTGAACTTCACCTAAGTCTAGATCTATAATAACAAAGTCAAGAGGAATGTTGAAATAACTAAGTACATCAAGACACAATTCTATCATGGCAATAAAAGAAGTTTTGAGAGCCTGAATTTTCTATAGGAATTTAGACTTTCAACAAAAACTATGTAATTTCTCAGCCATCCACTCTGAAGATGTAAGCAGGGAAATGACCTGCGTGACTTTTGGCTGGCACATCTCTCCAAAGCCCAATTTAAGAATGCTAACTTCTCTCTTTCAGCGTCTTTCAACACTACACTCTGAATCAAAATGATTTGTATTGGGGAAGACTTAAAGCTTCTCAGCATTAGTAGATAACCAGCCTAAAATCAAGGAAATATTTCCTTAGTCACTTGTCAGAATACAAATTTTTAGAACAGGGATTTTGTGTGTCCTGTTCAGCTCTGTGAATCCTGCTTCTATTTTTTGACTCATAGTAGACGCTCAATAAAGATGTATTGAATGAGTAAAAATAGATAAACAAGTAAATGAATGAACTAATGGATTCTCCAGTGGGGTAGTTGAGCTCTAGGCACCAAGTCCTTTCTTTGTAACTGAATTGTAATTAGCAAATCTTGATTTATTGCCTGATATTCCTGAGATACTGCCTTGTTCTGCAATGATCCTAGGAACAAATGCACTGCTCCTGACTATGTCTCCTTGGTTGCCTTCTTCCCCCACCTGCTCCCTTATTTCCCTTGTACCAAAATTTTTTGTTATATTTCTCCTATTGCCTCTTTCAGACTCCAAATACCATGTTTCACACCTCTATTAGGATACTTACACATTAGAATTTTCTGTACATCCTTAACCTAGACCCTCTCTCTGCTTCTCCATTCATCAAGGTCTAATGTGCTTCTTGTGATCCTTTATAGATAGTGAAGACAAAATAAAAATAGTTTTCAAGCTTGTATGTGATTATGAACAATTTTGTGCTTGAATACTTTAAAAAATCAAAATGTTTCTTTAATGTCTATACTTCATTGAATGCTACAAGTGATTAGTAGTTTGGTTCCATTTCTGCTTTTTCTGTTCTATAAATATCATTAAAATCCATAAAGAAGAATGATGATGACCAATTTGTAATTAAGAGAGCTTCACCAAGGGTCAAGAAAGTGGTTAGTGTAAGTAGAGGGTTACTTTCAGCTGATCTGTTACAAACCTATGTTTATCTCCAGAGATGCCTTGAGTCATGGTGCTGACCCTTGGCCAATTTGAATAAAATGTACTAACTAATTATGAATATAGTCCTGAGCTGGAATCCAAGACAAACAAGGGAGCAACTTATCAGCATTGTTTATAAAAAATGTACAGATTGATGGTTTGCACCTTGTTTCTATGTTCTTTCAATTTCTAAGTTCTGTCATTGAGACTTGTCAGGAAGGCTGATTTGAGCTACGTGATCAGTGGGGAATAAAAGATATCTGCTCACGTGGGATTCTGATTTCCCTGAAAATCAAGGCAGCTGGCACATAGATAAACATTTCTTGTCAAGATTTTACTGAAAAAGGTATTTCATTAAAATAATATGGAAAGCACTGCTCTGGCCTGATCTGTGTTGGTACAGTGGGTAAAGCATTGACCTGGAATGCTGAGGTTTCCAGTTCAAATCCCTGTGCTTGCCCGGTCAAAGCACATACAAGAAGCAACTACTACAAGATGATGCTTTTTGCTCCTCCCTTCCCCCTTCTGGCCTCTCTCTCCCTCTCTCTCTCTCTCTCTCTCTCTCTCTCCCTCCCTCCCTCCCTCCTCTCTAAAAAAGTCAACAAATAATATCTTTAAAAAAAGACAAGGCTCTACTCTAATGCAGTTTCTCAATGTGTGGTTTTCAAAATGATCTTATGACTTAGCAAATGATCTACAAGTGCTCTGATGATTTCAGAGGAGAAACCATTTTCATTTGCATATATTGCACTAAGATTAAATGCAATATTACCTATAAATTCCAAGAGAATTCTTTTAAGTTCTTACCAATCATTACATCATTAAGTGTGTGTACACGCTATGAAAATTATGCTGGTGAGTCACTATTACTAATATCCAGTTAACACTGCAATTCATCTCAACCAACATGCTGTTAGCATTTGTGTGCTTGTTGCTTACTTTTGCTATTATTGGTTTTTTATTGTTTCTATTGCACTTTTCATTACTATTGCCTGATGTCAAGTTGCTAAGCCCCAAGAACAGAAAATATGGTTTAGAGTAGGTTTTTTGAAGCATAATAATACTACAGAAAATATTAACTTAAATATTGTAGCTTAGAATATCATTTCATTCCTCTGAAAAATAGAAACAATAGTAACACTCTAATTCCACAGGAAAAGTAAATAAGGCAGCACTGTGTACATGGTAAAGTCATCATAAAATAGTGTTGACTTTTCCACGGAAGTTCTCAAGTGTTTGCTCTACTTAGCCTAGAGAAATAAGATTTAAAAATTTAATCTTCTAAAAAAGACTAACCTTTTATCTTACTCTCCAGAATTAAAATTAAGAAAGATCAGCATCATCAGAAATAATGTCAAGTAGAAGCAATGCATCATTCTTATAATATTTCAAGTGCCAAAAATAATCTCTTTGGCACCATGCCTAAAATCAGCCAGAAATGGTCATGTCAAAAACCACCACTGCACTTTTCATCATTGCGCACACTGTACTTTTAATATTGCTTTCATTTCAAATGTTGTCAAAATTTTGTGACTTACCACCAACAGCATTTAGTTTCATGAATAGGAGTAAACACATTGCCCCACTATTGGATTAAAAGCAAAATATGAAAACTTGAGGCCTTTCTAAGTATATAGTAAAGTTCTTTTCTGAGCTTGAAAATATTATCCATGTTGAAGTAAAGTACATTTGTTTAATACCAATAACACTTCTAGACCTTTTGTCTTCTCATCAGTGTAAATCTTAATTGAAAAGGCTAACATAAAGGATAAGCTCACAAAAATAAATGACTGAAAAGGAGTACATATTAAGAAAAATGAATTATGAGTGTCACCATAAGCTTCAAGAACACAAAATGGCACTTACTGCATAATTGCTGTCTGATCAATGCACCTCAGTATCAAATAGTCACATGAAAATCTTAAACCAAATGAATTCATAAACCAACTCACAAATTCACGCCAAAAACTAACTCCCTCACACATAGAGGATTTATGGGTCCCGGACCACCCTCTCATACTTTCATTTGTCTTTAAAGGTACTGCCTGCTGGCTGTTCGCCTCCAATGCCTTAGTTAAGGTTGTGACAACAAATTACCACCCGGAACATCTCCCTTTCCTCCTCTCAGTAATAAAATCCACAAGATTTCTGCTTGGCATGTGACCGCCCAGATAGCAGTTACATTTCCAGCCTACTTGAAGCGAGGTGCGGCTAGTGTCACAGGAGCAGAAATTATTTATATGCAATGGACAGGTCATCTCCTGAGAGCCAACACTGCTTATCCTGCACTTTCCCTTTGCCCTTTCTCATTTCAGTAGAAAACGGAGCAGATGGGGACAGTGTTGGAAGTCACAGATTGAGTCAAGTGTAAAGGGAAAAAAGGACCCTCTTCGTCCCCTACTGGGGCAGGTGTGCTGGCAGGTGAGAATGAGACAACTGAAGACCCGGGAGGGAAGAGTACCACTAAATGTTACAAAAATATGTGCTTGCACTGTGGAGACAGTTTATACAAAGGTCTCCATATTTCCCTTACTGTCATCAGAAAAACATACTTCTGCAGAAACAACGGTCCACAGTTTTCTCCTAGTTCTCATTAATGTTTGACTTTCAACAGAATGCCAGGTACAAATCACAATGAAATGTCATCTTTAACAACACACTAAGATTTTAAATCCTACCAGATGCCTACGTGATGGGTTAACCTTCATATAAAATCTCTTCTATAAAAATATTCTGTATTAATAATGCATATTTTGGACTCCACAAACAATGTAACACACACGTAGAAGCAAAATTAACATCAGCACCCAGAAAAATAGTAAAAATATTGCCAAACACTAATTTTTTTCTGGTAACCATCAACCTCCTTTTATTAACAAAGTGAATTCTAGGGAGAAGTTTGCTTACCTAATGATGGATAGCTGGATCAGATCCCAACTCTGTTCTCCCTGAAATCACCGTCTCCTCAGTTCCAGTGCCACTGCCACCCTGGGATGGGGCAGATGGTATTGTTGTTCTCCATTAAGCCTCTTGTCCAAACCACAACTGAAGTCACCCTGGAGCAGTTAAACAAAAATTTTATGAAAATTGCGGATCATAAAAGGTAAATCCAGTCAGAAAGTCACACTAAACCAGATATATATGTGATGGCCATAATAGTTTGAAAATAATGTAACCATGTATTTTTTTAAATTTATTTATTTATTTATTTATTTTAGAGAGGAGACACACACACAGAGAGAGAGAGAGAAAGAGAGAGAGAGAGAAAGGGGGGAGGAGCTAGAAGCATCAACTCCCATATGTGCCTTGACCAAACCAGTGCAGGGTTTTGAACTGGCGACCTCAGTGTTCCCAGGTCGACACTTTATCCACTGCGCCACCACAGGTCAGGCATAACCATGTATTTTTAATTCTCTCTGGCCCTCTCAGGTGTTGTATCAGGGCTTCGTTGCTTTAGGGGAAGAGTTCACAATGCCTAGGAATAAAGAAATTGACCACCTCAGTGTGGTAAATCAGATTTGTTAAAAGTTTGTAGTGAGAAACTAGTCTGGAAAGCCTGGTTTTCATGAGCAAGAGCATTGCCCCCCAACAAACACACACACACATACACACACACAAACACATGCACACACACACACACCTTGATTTCTAAAAACCTCTCTTTAAATATCAGCAGAATTTGGAGAAGATCATGAAACAGAGAAGTCAAGATATGTGCCTGCTCCTTGGCCAAGTGGCTCATTTGGTTAAAGCATCATCCTGATGAGCCAAGGTTGTGGGTTTGATCCCCAGTCAGGGCACACACAGGAATCAACCAATGAATGCATAAATAAGTGGAACAACAAATTGATGTTTCTCTCTCTCTCACACAAGTCAATAAAAAAAATATTTTAAGTTTTAAAAATTCTCACCCAACAGCAAAGCCTCTTTTTGAAGAAAAGAGAGACAAGAAGGCAAGGTAAACAATTCCAGAGGGGCTCCCTACCCCATCCCTTCTCATGGAGCCAAACCCCGCCTGCGGAGAGAGGCTTACACGGAGGTAGGTGGCTGAGCCATGCAGACCCGTCAGGGACCGGGACCGCTCAGATCAGGGGGCAGCGTCGTGTCCCTTCTGAGCAAGCCTCTCAGAGGAACCACAGTCTTCATGGTGCACCTCCCAACATGGCTCCAAAGCCAAAGTACAGAAATGACCGGGGGACGCCTGTGCAGCGCCCATTGTTAGAGTGGTGGGTCGTGGTTGCAGAAGGGGGAGAGAAACTCACTGGGGGTGTTGCTAACTGGCACACTTGTGGCAGGGGCAGTGGGTGGAGAGGGGGCCTCTTATGAAGAATAAAGTCGCTCTAGAGCAGACCCCTAGGACCAATGGCCCGGGGATGAAACAGCATTCTCGGAAGCCACACCTCCGACGGTCAGCCATGCTGGAGGACAAGTGCAGAGGCTGTCAGCCAGAGACTAGTAAGAAGACCCCCATGGTGCCTGGCCAGAAAAATCAGTCTGCTGCCTCATCCTGAGGACACTCACACTCCCCCTGTCTTGGGAAGCAGAAGGATGGAAGCAACCTTTTATAGGACATGTGAATGTTGAGTCAGATGAACATTCACCCAAACCAGGCTGGTATAAACTAGAAGACTCTGGCTAGGCCTTCAGTCCGCAGATGCACGGTGTCTGCCACTCCCTACCATTAACAGGAGGGAGGGCTGGAGCGCCCCTGAGCTCAGCAACAGGAAGCCAAGCTCCACTGTTCATACATTCTTGTTTGTAACTGTTAAATGTTGACCCTGTGACATAAAGTACATAGCTTTGACAATTTTCAGCTTACATACTACAGAGAATACGGTCATCTCAGAGTATGCCAGGCATTGCTTGGCTGCCCTGGCCTTCCTTTGACCTCTGACCACTGTCCTTCTAGTACAATGGGTAGGAGCATTGGGTTTTTGGAGCTGGGCTGACTTGGGCCCAAACTGTGGCTATACCACTTACCACCTGTTTGATTCTGAGTGACCTTCACTCACCCAAACTTCAGTTTCTTTACCTTAAAATTGAGGGTAGTAACTGGGCTTACCTCTCAGAACTGCTGTGAGTAGTAAGTTAAATTATACATGCAAAGTGCTTAACAGAATGTGTACAACATTAGTGTGTGTATGTTCACATGTGCATTCCCCACAAAAAATGCCCTAAAACATTATCCAACTGGGTAGGATGTATACAGCCTTGCACTAAAAGCTCCAGTAGTTCCATGCTCTCTAGAAGGTGATCTGCTTTCCGTCTGGCAGTTCCTCAAACACAAACACAGAGACGCACTCAAGGGCTCTTGCAGGTCCCCACACGCTGCACCCCACGGCTTGTGCACCGGGTGACGGGCATTCGCGTGGAGCGGTGACGGAGTCAGACACCACGTACGAACATTTATCACAACAGGACTAATAAAGGCTCAAATATACCGAGAGAGTTTACCATGCGCTTCATGCTGCTATAAGTGCTCGCCTTATTCACTCGGACACCCCCACAGCCCTCCTAGGTGAAGACTACTTTTATTACCATTTCATAGATGAGGAAATTGAGACAAAAACAGGGTAACTTTCCCAAGGTCACGAAAGCTGCAGTCAGAAACCTGGCAGTCTGGCTTAGTGCACTCACCTCGTATCTGCCTCACACTCTGCTTCGGAAATGTTTCTTCTCTCCCGTCGTTGGTGGCATCTTAGCTCCTGTCCCCGGCGTCCCCACCGCTCTTTTCTTCCTTTACCTTTCCTTTCCCGGCCTTGCTGTATAGAAAGCACTGTCAGCCAATGAGGGCATCGCTCCTCTGAGTAAACCAACCAATCACATTCTGTGTACTTTCAGTATCTGGTCTCTGTCTTCTCTGCAATAAAGATGCACGTGCCCTGAGACTTCTTCGGTTACAGCTGAATTCACAGCTGCCTCCAACAGCTGAGCCATCCTGACAGCTCCAACCTCCTCTCCCAGTGGGAATGACTCACAAACAGGTCCAGATGTGCAGACAGATATAACTTGACCTTGAAGCTCAGGTGTGGCCCAGCCCGCGGACATGCCTGGCCAGGTGGCCTTGCTCAGGGGCCATTCCTTCAGTGGACTACGTGCGGGTCTCTGCAGCGCCGCACAGATGGCTCTGGCCACATCACAGCCTGTTTACAGTACGATCACTGTGGTCAGGTGGGCACCTGAACCTCACACAGACTTGCCTCGCTGATTCTGAGGAGCCAGAAAGTGCTACTTGCATGTTTGCATGATACTTACTGTGTCTTTTATATTGTAATTTACTGAGACACCATAGACTGTGATATGAATGTTTCTGCACGTGTCATTTCAGTTTCCGCAGATGGTAATGCCTGATCGGAATGGTTGACCTATGTCCTGGCCCTTGCGTTCTATGCCCAGGTCATCTGTAGGAAACTAAAAAAATAAAGATAAAAAAATTTAAGGCCATAACCTTTGAGAAAAAGTGAAGCCCCAACTTGGATGGTTTAAACTATGTATTCTGTATGGAAATGAAAGGTTTTCTGTGATGGTCTGAATAATTCTGAAGTCACTTTTCCTCTGAGATCTACCTCCAAAGAAGTTAACTATTGACAGAAAATTCTGAGAGGCATGAAGTCATTTTACATTAAAAGAGAAATAAAAGCCTTTGATGTGTTCAGATACTAAGGAAAATGCTGGCCTCCATTTTCTATTGGTAACTATACTTATGGATCCTACCGAGGAGATGTTGGTTTTCTCTATAAACAAAGTTTATGCCAAAGTCAAGGACTAAGATTTTTCTATGGATAAAAGTGCTTTAAAAGCTGAATATCGCCTGACCAGGTGGTGGTGCAGTGGATAGAGCACCAGACTGGAATGCAGAGGACCCAGGTTTGAGACCCCAAAGTCTCCAGCTTGAGCGCGGGCTCATCTGGCTTAAGCAAAAAAAAAGCTCACCAGCTTGAACTCAAGGTCTCTGGCTCGAGCAAGGGGTTACTTGGTCTGCTGAAGGCCTGCAGTCAAGGCACATATGATAAAGCAATCAATGAACAGCTAAGGTGTCGCAACGAAAAACTAATAATTGATGCTTCTCACCTCTCTTCGTTCCTGTCTGTCTGTCCCTATCTATCCTTCTCTCTGACTCTCTCTCTGTCCCAATAAAAAAATTAAAAAAAACAAAAACAAACATCTACAAGTTCATTTCAGGCTTTACTTTTTTAGAAAAGGTAATTTCAAAGAATAAGTCTATAAATATAAGTACTAAGATGTTATTAATGTTTCCATATTCTCCTGAGTGGCTTATCTTCACTTTAGTATTATGATTTTTATTACCAATAAAAAATATACACATTAAATATCTAACATAATTATGACTCAAATAAACTACAAAATGTTTATTATATTCTAAACTCAAATAAAATAAACAGACTCACTGATAGTATTTGTTTCCTATTAAAATACACAATTTATAGCAGCAAAATATATTTCAAGGAAAAGGTGCCATTGCATACATCTTTTTAAGTAAAACCTTAATAAACCTTAGACCACAAGAAAGACACGGGAGGAGAGAGAAAACTAAGATTTGTGGGCATCCTGGTGGTAGCTGGGGCCAGAGAAGTATTAAGAGCCCCCAGGGATAGTGTAGACAGAGGACAGAATGTGAGACACCAACGTTTGAAAGATAGGAAGAGAAGCTAGGCAACAGGTCCATAAAACAAACTGATGAAAAGTGTTTGGAGCTTTAGACGAAACACCAAGAGAAAATGGTGCCATTGGGGCATGAAAATGGCTGGAGGAAACAAGGACAAGGACACAAGGTGCATGAGAGGGACTCTTACAGTGTTCACAGAGTGAACAGGTTTTGTGTGCCTGCAGGCAAAGCCCAGGAGGGAGGCTAAGAGATAAGCTCTATTGCCCTGGGCCATGCTGGGCTGTGCTTAAGGTTGTTGTGCAACTGACATACTAGGAGGTGATTGGCCTAAAATAGGGCCTCTTACATGTGCTTTAGAAGGTGCCACCACCACGCTGGGGGAGGGGCAGGGCTGCCCACCCCCTGTGACACTCAGTCAGGAGATGAGAACTTTGATTACTTCCCCGCAGCACAGTTTGGATCAGACTGAAGTTCCCACAAGGCTTCACAGAGAGTACAGAGGTGACCAAGAGTTCAACACAGAGATAAATATATAACTGAACTTCCCGATGCGGCTCTCCTGGGGCACACAAGGTCACCTTGGTTTCACAATATCAAGATTTCTCACTGTCTCCACATGTCAGGGTCACCTTGCGTGTTTAGGCTGTGGAATCTAGGACCCAACTTCCACGGTCCCAGAATGAGGGGTGGGTCAGACCTCCCATTCAGCCCATGCTCCACCTTCTCAGCAAAAGCCCTACAACTCCACTCAAATATGGCTGCCCTTCTCCAGCACTCCTTTTCTAAAATGTAGGGTCCTAGTCTTTTACCCAAAGCATATATGCACCCAAGGCAGAACCACAAAAGCATCCCAGAGAGTATGACAGCATTTCCTCCTGGCACTCCAGGAAGTGAGCATGTGGGACTGAGCAGGCGAAAGTCTCCCTGCCACCATCTCTCTGGCCTTCCTCTGGCCCATGGTATGAAACCAGGGTTAAGCAGGCGAAAGTCTCCCTGCCACCATCTCTTTGGCCTTCCTCTTGCCCATGGTATGAAACCAGGGTTATAGAGTGGCATCCTCTGCCAGCCTTCATTGAGGTGCCATAGGCACAGCTGGCCTTTCCCTTCTCCCTTCCTCGATCAACTATTTCTTTCATTCTTGCTTCTTCATCCCCTTTTCAGAGACTCATTCACTTCGATCTACTCAGGTATCACTGTGACATATCTCAATAGGCCCCATGGACTTCCCAAAACCCTCTGAGGAAATGGCCATCTCCTTAAAGCAGAGACACAATTATGGATATTGTCATTTCATGAGTACCTAAGAAGAATCCTAGAAAGGCTTGTCTTTAATAGTTGAGCACTGCCTCTCCAGACAGGGATAAACATTGAGGGTCCGCCCTGAGCAATGCTGATCTGTAATTACAGGTGAAGTTCTGCTCGGAGTCTTATGGATCTTCTCATTGTTGCTATCAAGAGTGGCCATCTCCCCTCTTCTCTTTACCTCCAGGACATCAGGAAGATGGCTGTGGTGTTCCTGCAAATCAGCTTGTCCTGGAACACCCCACTAAAGTGAGCCCCAGACAGGGACCACCTGGAAGTGCTTGCAAGGAAGACTACTGGCAACAGGTTGCAGTTTCGGAGGAGAAACCATAAATCAAAAATAATTTTCCTACATGTGATATTAGGAAGAAGGAAGGAAATAAAACAATAACTTCAAATATAGATCAATTTTAGGATAAAGGCCCTTTCACTCCCTTCTTCATTCATTCTACAAACTCTTCCTAAGAATATACTCTGTTCCAGACACTGAGCCAGGCACTAAGGGACAGTCATAAGCAATGGCCAATGTCTCAGTCCTCACATGGTGAGAGTCAGTCTGGAATGGGGGAGATGCAGACATTAATTAAGAAATCACAAATCAGCCTGACCTGTGGTGGCGCAGTGGATAAAGCGTTGACCTGGGAACACTGAGGTCGCCAATTCAAAACCCTGCACTGGTCTGGTCAAGGCACATATGGGAGTTGATGCTTCCAGCTCCTCCCCCCTTTCTCTCTCTTTCTCTCTCTCTCTCCCACTCTGTGTCTCCTCTCTAAAATGAATAAAATAAAAATAAATAAAAAAAATTAAAAAAAAAGAAATCACAAATCAATATATCATTACCGTTGTTAGAAGCACTGTGATGCAAAGTTAAAGGGTGCTTATTATAACTGACCCTGACCTAATCAGAGGAAGGTTCTCTAAGGAGGTGCTGCTTGAACTAAGACACAAGGGTTGGATAGGAGAAGTAAAGAAAAGAAGAGAACACAAAAGCCACATAAAATCATTTCTGAGAAAGGCATTTTATTACTACATGTACATGTGTGTTATGATGAATATGATCACCATGGGTGCACCTGAAAATATACTTGCACATAGTATAGAAGCAGAAATACCTTGTTTTAAAAATCACCCATAGTGATCCTTTTTTTAATAGCTTAAAAGAATAATTTAGAACCAACAGATTTTGTTAGGGCAAAGGCACTTGATGTCAATGCATGAGTTGGAAAGAACTTAGAGTCTGGCTTCTGAATGCCCAGGCACTAACATTGGCTTTCCTTGAATTAAATGGCACTGAGCAAGTCACTTAGTCTTTCTGAGTCTCATTTCTCACATCTGGAAATTGAGAATATTATAACAAGATGGTTATAATAAACCATTGTGGATGTTCTTTCAAATTATAAAATTCCATATTTCTGTAATTATTATCTGCTAAGATAAAGTAATTATCCAAAGAGTTCTACAGTTTAAATAGCAATGTAAGATGGCTAGGGAAAAAAAAATTAGTTAGATCCCATTTGAGGTTAAGAATAGCTTATACCTTAATTTGGCACCTTAAAAAAGTAGAATAAGAATAAAATCTTTCAGTAAGCTCTTTGTTAAAATTTTTCCATTTCGGGAACAAAGAATTCATTTTGAAAGTCTGGCAGAAATACATGCTGACGGAGTTAAGGATGTAAGAACCAGAAACATCTTGCAGCATTACAACTCATTAAAGGACTTACTAGACCATGGAGTAAGCATCTGAGAAGCAAGCAGGCTCTGAACATTGTTTTCTTGATGAGAATTCTCTGTTTGATCCACAAAAAAAAAAACATACAGCAAAAATCAATAAAAAAAGAAAAAAAGAAAATTCAAACCAGAACCATCGCTGGGAAAATGCCACTCTAAGTCCTGTTTGCCAACGTGGAGGGTAGTTCAAGTTGTGTAATCATGATGCAGTTAGAAGTATAATGAGGAATTGGCACTGGTAGTTTTAAAGGTTTGGGAGACAGCTTTACATGCAGCATGCTTTTTTGTTATTTACACTTTGTTCCTGCCATCATTTTCTAGCTGTTGACTTTCACCCCCACATACCACAGACTGCAAGACAGCAGAGCGTGCCCTCAAACAAAGGAAAAATGTTCCTGGGCCCCAATCTATAGGGCATGTCCCTACATGGTGACGTCTGCATGAAATGGGGCCTCTTGATTTGTTCGTGTTGTTTTTAAGCCCATGTATGAACCACTGTCTATGATTTTAGGTATATGACTTCTAATACCAAAAAAAAAGAAAATACTGAAAGACTGAGTCTACACACCAAGTAGATAATTGTTTGTACAACCCTAGAAGCTGAAGACTGGACCAGACCTCAAGGTCTTCTAGATTAATGTATCTTAAATATACCTGAAAAACAAATATCTTACAAAAGTTTTTTAAAAAGCAGAAAAAGATTATAGGACCCCAACCCTGCAAAACTGACTTGGAATGCCTTGTGGAAGAAGCCTGACTAGATAGTAGTTCCCAGTGCCCTCGAGCGATCCCTGAGAAAGGCTGATCTTGGGTCAACTTCCTATATGAAATTAGAATCCCAGCCTATGTGGTTCTCAATGGTTTATGTACATGAGAATCACCTGGGAAATTGTTTTGTTCTCAATAAGGAGACCAGTCCCTCCACAGATGTGCCTCCAGCATGGGGTCTTATACCTGTTTCTGTCTGTTTGTTCTTGATTTTCTGGTGAGAACTGGTATTGGCACCTTTATTAATGTTCCCAGAGGATGCTGATGCCCTAGCTGGTGTAGAAACAGCTGCCAGCTCTGCTGGGCATGAGAGGGTTATTCCTTTCTTTGCTCAAACACCTCTAAACCAAGAGCCCAAACCACTTCCACCTAAAGTAATTACATTTTGTTTTTCCTACCTAGGAAAACTCGTATTTTTTCCCACCTGCTTTTATGAAGACATACCCACTCTATAAGAAGAAGTAGATCATTTGATCCCTGTTATTAACGTGTTGACAGTGAGCTGGAGGTGTTCGTGCTGTGGCAACACCCTCTTGGGGGCAGCATGGGTGGGAAGGAAAGGGGACGTGAGAAATTTAGTCAAAACCTTTATTTGGCAGCACACAGACAAAACAATTAATTGACTGGCTAAATGGTTAATGCTAACTGATAAATCCATCAGGAATATAGCATCATACATTGTGAATACTGTAAAACTTAGCTATTTAGAAATTGCTTTGGAGAGAATAACTGTTTACTTAATGAGCACATTTCTTATTCTAAATTGATGTTCTGAATCTCTCTAATATTACAAAAAATCACTAGACATATGCCAGACTAGATTTTTACTTTTTTCCCCCCAACAAACATCTGTATTGAGGGCTTACTATGTTCTTGGCATTGGGGATTCAGCAGGAAACAAGGCCCCCCCCCATGACTTCTATTTAGTAAGGACTAGGAAAGAAACAGTTTATAACTATACACACACACACATATACACACACACACACACACACACCAGAATATAATATCTGGCAGAGATAAAGCAGTGGAGAAAATAAATTAGGGTAAGCAGACAGAGCAAGACGTTTATGGAATAGAACATTCAGAGCTCCACCATTAGCTGGCATTCATTAGTATGATTTATGGGTTCGCATCTTTCCTTCATATATGATTATAATGATGATGGCAATATTACTCTCCATATTTATGGATATAGCTTTTGAAAAAAATTGCCAACTGCTCCAAACAGAGAGCTGAGCAGGTCAAGCCCTGCCTTCCGACTGCAGGCTCCGGCGCAGGACCGGTCACTGTGTGCTGATATTCCAAGCTTCACACGTGGCTCAGTACCTTGAATCAAAATGAGCTGCCTCTGTCACACTGCCCTGCGCCCTGCCTGCCCAGAGACTGTACCCCGCATTCATCACTGAGGACAGCTCCTTTGGTGTCACATCAACATTTCTGACGGGCTTCTCAGAGCATGCCTAGATGGATGTTTCTCGGTGCGTCTTGCTACAGAGCAGCTGCTCCGGGTCTCGCAGCCATCCATCCGCAGCCCGGGCGCAGCTGAGCAGAGCCGAACACAAAGCTTTGCCATTTGCAGATTGGCTGCTTCCCAGGGCCGCCGGGAGGGCCAGTGTGATGCTGTGTTGCTGTGTATTTATATAGTGATCGTCACCCTTACAGCATGGCTACAGGCTGATCAAATGGTATGTCCAAGCTAAACCAGGACGAATGCACTACCTCGCTCAACCTCTTTCTGAAGAGAAAAACAAGAAAAAGTGAGCCAAAAATAGGCCAGAGAAATGACTGTTTTATAAAAAGCAAAGCACTAGCAAGCTTAAAATATCTTTTATAATATTACTGTTGGTGCTGACCACCAGCATGGTGAGTCTAAGAGTCCTGGCCAAGTTTGCTTCATATTTTCACCGGATGAATGAGGAATAGCCACCGTATGCTGTGTATACAAACCACATGATTTATTCATAATGGTGTGTTTAAGTCAAAAGTTCTTTTTTATACATTATATCATTGTCTCTTCAATGGCTTTTCATTGGAAATATTTTTCAAAAGCACTGCCCAAATAAAATTTTAATGAAATAACATTTTAAAATGTATTTAGAAAATTTCACTTCATTACCCAGAAACAGACCATGTCTAAAGTTAACTCATAATTATCCATATCCATGGATGCAGACAATGGAATAAATTGTAAAACATCCAAAGTAATCCAAAGCCAATTGTACCAAAGCTGTACCACAGGATTCACTGAGCGGCATAACTGATGTGTCGAATGTTATTCTTACCCATTTCAGTTAACTCTTGCTTCCCATCTACTGTTACTACTGCCCTCTCCTCATCTTGATGCTTCCTTAATCCGTAACTTCTATGGCACCAGTCAGGGTCTCTCCACCTCCCTTTGGATGAACTCCTTTCTTCCTCCCGTGCCCTGTAGGGGCACATGTCTTGTGTTCGGTAGCCATCCTCTGTCCTTCCTTTACCTACTTCCTTCCATCAGGGTCTCATCCACCCGCCCATTGTCCACTTTCCTGTCTTTGTAGGGGACTCAAACATCTTTATCTTTGACATTAACATGGGCATACATAGACCCCATATGGATTGTTCTAAAAATGGTATTAGAACAACTGACAATTCATTTGAAAAATAAAAAGTAGTTCTTATCTTCACACCATATACAAAATTCAATTCTAGATGGATGAAAACTGTTTTCTGTGAAAGTACAGTGGTCATTAAGTGTATACATATATATAGATATAGATATAGATATATGGATATCTATCAAATACATGTTAATAAATTTATAATATATTAAATATACCTCTAAATATATATTTATAATGTAATATAATGTAACTCTATTTACAAATTGAAGCTCCTTAATTACGTGATAAAAACTCAGATTTATCCAGTGAAAACCAGAGAATAAATCAGTGCATCACAGGTCCATATGCAGGGACATATGGAAATCCCATATTAATGTACCATATTTGTTACAACCTTGTAGTGTATTGAACTCTGCTGCACTACTGAGGGACAACACACTGAACCTATCATGAATGTGTTTGAACATATTTGTTGTCATACAATATCAATAAGACATGTATGATGGATATTTACTTATGCTACAGAACTTCTGATCACCCTATTTAAAAAGAAAGTATATGATTCTTTTATTTAAAATCATAGTAATAAAGGAGGCCTTTCTACCTATGTAGTTAAATTCAAAAGCCAGAAAGTAAATATTTTCAAATAGAGTTTTTTAAAAAGCTCCAAGGAATGCAAACTGTTCATAATGATTATCTTTAGTGAGTGGGAAGATTATATTTTTATTCCAAAAATTTATATTATTTATATAAATTTTAAAACAATAAAAATTTCAAGTACTATACAATACTTAACTAAGTCAATAATAATCAATGTATTTACTGGACTGATAAATCTCTCTGTCAATACACTTTTTTAAAACTGCTGATAAAAATACAAAATTTAACTTGTCTCTAATGTCTTCAACTAATCAAGAATCAACATGCTGAGAAGAATAAATTTCTCTCCCTAAGTTATCCTCAAGTTTGCCAGCTCTAGACGTCTATAAAAAAGTGACAGAAATAAATACAACTATTTTGATTAGAAATGTCAGAAACAAGGAAAGTGATTCCAAAAAAACAATGGGAAAATAAATTATGGATTAAAATAGCTATTTCCCAAACTTTTTCTCTTAGAACACTAGCACTTCAGAATATAAATGTTCTATACGGGAAACAAACCCACTTCATCATCCAAAAAATCTAGAAGAAATCTAAGCTAAGCAAAAACATATCTTTTTAACTTCCAGACTTCTGGAAGCCATTCACATGTGTTCACACATGTGGTCAATCACTAATAGAATGAGCTAGCATCCAATGTTCCCCACATTGACATAATCACAAGTTCTTTATTCCATGATAGCTATTTTTTTTAATTGAGAGGGTGAGAGGTGGGGAGGCAGAGAGAGACATACTCCAGCATGCGCCCTGACTAGAATCCACCCGGCAGGCCCACTAGGGGAGATGCTCTGCCCATTTGGGGCCGCTGCTCTGTTGCTCAGCAACCAAACTATTCTAGAGCTGAGGTTAGGTGATGGAGCGATCCTCAGTGCCAGGCCATTAATGGCTCATGGTGTACAAAATGTCTATCCATGTGTCAAGGAAGTTACTAAATTAAAAAATACATATTCTAACAATAAAAATTATAAATTGTACCCCCAATATCATAGCTAACCAAATAAATCAAGACCCTAGGTCGACAGTACAGTAAAGTGACAGCAGAAAGTTTTAGATATTCATGGGAAATAATAGCCTCTCTATCCATCCTGACATGTACTCCACATATTGGAATGCATGTCCTTGTTACCACAGCTGTATCTGGGCTTAGGGAGTACTCTCCCCATCCCTATTAATCTTCTTTCATGATTTGCAATTAAGACCTATTTTAAATAATTGAGCAAAGAAAAATAATAATAAAACTTATAGACACAGACAACAATATGGGAATGAAGGGTAGTGGAGGTGTAGACGGGTAGAAGGGGAATAGAGGGTAATGGAGGGAGGCTTGACTTGGGATGGTGAACACACAATGCAGTATACAGATGATGTATTGTGGAGTTGTGCACCTAAAACCTCTATATTTTTATTAACCAATGTCATTCCAATCAACTCAATAAAAAAAATTTTTTTAAAGGTTCAAATCAGTAGCTTTTAGTTCAGAATTTCCTAACTTCTGGATGTAATTATACTAAAACACTGCACACCAAAAGGTATGTAGCAAAATTCCCATAATCAAATTATTTATACTGATTAATAGTGTCTATAGTCACAAATAAGTCAAACTAAATATAAGTGCATTACAGAGTTATCAAAAAGAAAGGAATTAGCTCTTGAAGTATTTAGGCAAATAGCAGTATATGTAATATGTACAAGAAATTCTATTGTATATTAATGCAAGCACAAATATATGCATACGTATACTTACATATGAACATGTATACACAGTGGGGATCTTATTTTCCTTTCCCTCTTCATTAAAACAATCTGTAAAAATTCTTAGCATGATATGGACAAGAAATACTCTGTCCTGGCATCTTTCTCCTTTAGACTAGCCTGCAAACATTATGAGGTCAAGAAACAAATTGCCTCTTAAACATTCTTCCTTGTTGCAATGACTCAGAGGCTTACCACTTAAATATTTCATACCCATAATTGCATGGACTATATGCATAGATTGCAGTAATTTCTAAGCAATGCCCTAGAACAGGAGTCCAGCAAACTGTAGTTCCTGGGCCAAATTCAGCCAGCACCTGTTTTGATAGTAAAATTTTACTGGAATACTGCCACATTCTATATACTTAAATACTGTCTATGATTGTCTTCATGCCATGAAGGCAAAGTTCAGTACTTGTAACAAAATTTATTTTATGGTCAACATAGCCTAAACTACCATCTTGCCCTTTACAAAAAATAAAATTGTCAATACCTGGTATAGACTTTTTTTTTTTTTGTATTTTTCCAAAGTGAGAAGGGGGGGGGGCAGACACTCCCGCATGCACCTGACCACGATCCACCCAGCATGCCCATTAGGGGGCAATGCTCTGCCCATCTCGAGCATTGCTCTGCTGCAATCGGAGCCATTCTAGCACCTGATGGGGAGGCCATGGAGCCATCCTCAGCACCCAGACCAACTTTACTCTAGTGGAGCCTTGGTTGTGGGAGGGGAAGAGAGAGTTGGAGAGGAAGGAGAGGGGAAAGGGTGGAGAAGCAGATAGGTGCTTCTGTCTGGGTATCGAACCCAGGATATCCACATGCCGGGTCAACACTCTAATGCTGATCCAACTGGCCAGGACTGGTATAGACTTCTAAACAGGCCAATTCTCTTGTTAGTATAATTGCCATTAGATCTGTTTTTGAAATTGTGTTTGTCAATGTACTTGAATATTGGAGTCTCTAATTTTCTGAGCAGTCACAATTTTTATTAATGAAATATATTTTAAGTCTTTGAGGAATTTAGGGAAATTACATCTTTCCTCAATCCTGTCTCCTGGTTCAATTAATCCTTGGAGATTAATTTTTAAAAGTTCTAACTATGTGAGAATTACTGGTTCATTTCCTAGAGACATAAACTTAATGAAAGATATGTAACACTACTACACAAAAATCTATAAAACAGTGCTGAGATAATTTTTAAAAGATAGAGACAAAGAGAGAGAAAGAGCTTCCATAAATTGAAAGGCCCATTTTCTAAAGTTATCAGTTCCCTCCCAATTGATCTATAAATTTAATGGAATACCAATAAAATCCCACTAGAGATTTTTGTAGACTCTAACAAGCTGATTCTATGATTTATATGGGAATACAAAAACAAAAACTAGCTAAGAAAAACTTAAAGAACAAATTTGGAAGACTTATGCTAGCTACCCAGAATCAAAGACATATTATAAACTCAAGCAGTAACAAGTGTGGTCTTGACACAGTAGAGATAAATAAGCCAATGAATAGAAACCAGAAGCTAGAAAAATAAGCAAACATATATATTCATTGGATGTATGATGAATACATTGTACAAGGTCATATGTTTATTCAGTTAAAATAAAAATAAATCTTAACCTCTACCTCACATAAAAATCAATTCCAAGTAAATTATGAGACTAACTGTAAAATAGTAAAACTTCTGGATGATAACACTAAAAACAGTCTTCCAATTGTGGGACTAACTTTAGTTAGTTTAGTTTCTCTCATCATTTCTTCTCCTGTTGTTCACATCCCCTTTGAGTTGGATAGGACTTTGATTTGCTTATAACCAACAACCTATGGCAAAGGGGGAAGGATTTCAAATGTAATTAAAGTCTCAAATAAATTGATTTATAGTTACAGTAGACCTTTGAACAATAAGGATTTAAACTGTGTGGGTCCAATAAGTACAGTCAGCCCTCCGAATCCCTGGGTTTCACATCTGAGAATTCAACCAACTGCAGATTGAAAAGAGTACTTTAGATTTACAGTTGGGAAGCCACAGATGTAAAGGACTGATGGCATGTATTGTTCTACACCATTTTATATAAAGTACTTGAGCATCCTTGAGTTTGGTATCCATTGTGGGAGTATGGGGGTTGTCTTCAATCAATCCCCTATAGACACTAAGGAAAAACTGTAGTTAAGTTTTGGGGGAGTCAGAAGTTATAGGTGGGGTTTTGACTGTATGGGGGTGGGTGCCCCTAACTCCTGCATTGTTCGAGGGTTAATTATTATCAAAAGAGAGGTTATTCTATACGGGTATGACTTAACCAGGTAAAAGTCATGTACAAGTACTCTAGCATCCCTGAAAGAGGGATTTTCCTTGCAAGCCTACAGGAGTAAGAAGCCATGCTGAAAAGTTCATGTGATGAAGAACTGTAGGCAGTCTCCAGGAACACAAGTGGCCTCTGTGACTTGACGGTAGCCACCAGCCAGCAAAAAATACCAGGTTGGCAGTCATACAGACACCAAGACATTAATTCTGCCAGCAAGTTAAATAGTCTGTGAGGTAATTCTTCCCAGTTGGGTCTCCATATTATAGCACAGCACAGCCTATATCTTAGTTTCAACCTGTGAGACCCACATCAGAGGACCAAGTGAAGCCATGCTCAGACTTCTGACCATAGAGAGCATGAAGTAAAGCTATTTACGATGTTAAGTTCATAGTAATTTGTTCAGGAGCGATAGAAAATTAATACGATGACTTTGAGGTAGGCAAAGACTTTTTTAAAAGGATGCAGAAAGGCATTAACTATAAAGGAAAAGACTGATAAATCAGACTTCATTAAAATCACCATTAAGAGAGTAAAAAAGGCAAGCTATAAAGCGTGAGAATATACTTGCAGCCATGTGTTCAAAGAAAGGCCTCAATTTTATAATACTCTTATAAGTCAATTAGAAACATATAGACAACTTAATTTTTTTAATGGGGAAAAATTTTAAACAGGCATTTCACAGAAAGGATATCAGATGGCTTTAAACACATGAATACGTGTTCAGCATCATCATGTTTTCATGAGCATGAATATTAATACCATAATAAAAAAATCACTACATTTCCACCAGAATAGCTAACAGTTTTAAATAAATAAATAAACCAAACCGTGAACCAGATGTGATACAGCTGGAACTCTCATACACTGGGGGGTAGATAAGTATATTTGAACAACTACTTCTGAAATCGGCTTGACAGTGTCTACCAGAGCAGAACATAAGCATGGTCTACGATCCTAGAGAAACTAGGGGAGCAGATTCAAAGCAAAGAGAATGGATGGTCATTCAAAAAAGACCTCTCATGAAAGTCTGCATAGAATGTCTGTGGGTGAGGACACACGGAAGGAGCACACAGTGGTGAGAATTGTTGTGGCCTGCCTCCATTTTCCGGGTAAAACACCATTTCCCCGAGTTACAACCTGATTATATTGATAGGCAGCAGGATAAAATATTGAGACACGAAAAGAATGTGTTGCCCCTCTACTGTTCTGACTACCTCCTGCTGCATTCCAAACTAAAATTTAGTGGCTTAACACATGTAGTTTATTACCTCTCAAGATTTTATAGGCCAGAAATTTGGGCAGTCTCAACTGAGCATTTCTTACGTTCCACATGGTGTTGATAGATGTCACCTGGTGGTGACAGATTGTGAATGGGCTCACTAAAGGGTTCAAGATCGCTTCACTTACATGTCTAGCACCTTGACTGTGATGGCTGGAAGGCTGCCTGAGCTCAGCTAAAACTGTTCACCAAAATGTTCACATGTGCCCTCTCCAGAATAACAGTCTCAGAGGAGCTGAACTTCCGGTAGAAGCTTAGGGTTCCCACTTGTGAGCATTCAGAGAGGTCTAGTCAGGAGCTGCAAGATTCCTACAGCTTAGCCTTGGAAGTTTCAGAACATTACTATCATCCCATCCTATTAGTCAAGCAATTCAACTGGGCCAGTCCAGAAACAGACTAATAGTAATGAGGGAGTAGGTAGATGCAGAGGTAATGAAGCAAGGGATGCCAGCCATCTTAGAATATGCTTCCATCCCCATCATTTCCTTGTTTTTCCAAGACGTTGTGCATACTAAGTCAATGGCATATACAGAGAGGAATTAAAAAGTATACAAAGAACAAAATAATCAAATGTTAGTCTAGCGTAAGGATGGATACCAACAACAGATGCCAACAAGGACAATTAATGGCTGAGGAACGGATGTCCTCCCCTTTCTGGTGGGAGGCACTGGGAAAGCCCTGAATGCATATGCTGTCTAGGGGTAATGGAAAGAACATCTGACTGGATTAAGAAATTTGTGAATTGACTAACAGGACAATGGTTAAAATTGTGCCACTAGGCAGAATGTAACAGCACAGAAATTAATTGCAGTTGTAAAAAACTTAAATCATATTTTTAGCTCCTATGTTTGTGAGCAATTAAGTTAATACCTATCTAATACTTTAAGATTCTGTTTGAGTTGTTTTGATTATCTTAGTTATTTATATACCACAATTCAGGAATAGCTAACTTGATGAGTAATTTTTCTGTCTACCTCGTTCATTTTTCCTGAAATCTTGATATTCTTCTTATATTCTCATAGCAAAGAATGAACTCTTATTATTTGCTTCAGTTCCATATTCTTGATGACTTTAAAATATAATTTTTCTTAGACATAAAATATTTACTATTTTAAACAGTTAATTTCTATTGACTCATGCTCTTCTAAATATTCTCTCCTGAGATTGTCTAGTCTATTACTCCTGGAAGAGCTTCTAACATAGTACCTTCCCAGGTTCATTATTATTTGTCTTTTGCAACGCTTTTGCCCTTGAGCAGAATTATAATACTTTTTTCAGAGACAGTTGGACAAATATTCACTGAAATAAGCCATCAGACATAAATGAAGCAACAAAAAGTACTTTTGAAGTAGAGACAGAACTTCAATGAGGAGAAACCAAGGGGTAAAGATAAATTCACAATTGCAGGCTTATTCACCATAAACATACAAAAAGATTTTAGGCTCAACAAACATTTACCAACAACCAAGGCAGACACAGACACACTAATAATCTTTCTACAAAGACATTCTGAGTCATCTTTTCAATGGTAGTTTCCTTATTGGTCTGTTATATCCTTACGACACCCCAAATTCTTATACCTTCTAACCATAAAGAAGATTCGGCTTTGCCTGACCAGGTGGTGGCGCAGTGGATAGAGCATCGAACTGGGATGCAGATGACCCAGGTTCAAGACCCCAGGCTGGCCAGCTTGAGCGCGGGCCCGTCTGGCTTGAGCAAAAAGCTCACCAGCTTGGACCCAAGGTTGCTGGCTCCAGCAAAGGGTGGCTCGGTCTGCTGAAGGCCCGCGGTCAAGGCACATGTGAGAAAGCAATCAATGAACAACTATGGTGTCACAATGGCAACAAAAAAACTAATGATTGATGCTTCTCATCTCTCTCTGTTCCTGTCTGTCTGTCCCTATCTATCCCTCTCTCTGACTCTCTCTCTGTCCCTGTAAAAAAAATAAATAAATAAAAATAAAAAAGGAAGATTCTGCTTCTTTGACAAATGAGCTCCCTACTTACACTCTTGCTCCCCTTCAGTTTATTCCCATCCAAGAAGTAGAGTGATCCATTCAGACACATCAAATCATGTCTCTTCTCCAACAGGAAAAAGAACTAAGAAGATATTCCATGGACCTTACAACAGTAGACAATTATTCAAAAAACAAGACTTCTTGAGGAAATGATGTTTAACGAACACACCAAATTCCCTGTGTCTTACAAGCAAACTGCCCATTGTTTGTACCTGGATGAGCTATGGGGGAAAAGGCTTCTTGCAAGAGGGTGAAACAAAGTATGCTCAATGTCCTATGTAGCACATCTCATCCTACGCACCCAAGCCACTCTAACCTTTTGAGAAACCCAAAAGAAAAGTGTTTTATAAGGAGTTCTTTATACAGTTTTAAGGGAGCATACAGAAATAAAACATGTAGGTAGAACTACCAGGAATATACCATCTCCCAGTTATACCCTCTGTATTTTGTCTTAACGGACCTGATACACTCTAAGATTAATACAGAAATGTTTTGTCTTCTATAAAATACACATAGAAAAGTCAGTAATTATTCCACACCCTTTCCCTACTTGTGTGTTCAGACTAGCTAGCTGGCAATGGTGGTGTCCATGGTGTTAAGATCATAAAAAGGAGGCAAGCGTTTGGGAGCCGATCTGATTAGTCCCTATATAATTTGGTAGTGAGCTAAAGAAAAATGGAAAAAGTATACAAACTCAAAAAGCCCATAAAGCAGAGTTCCTTTGGATTAAAACTTTATGTTAGCTATCTAAAATCTATGGTCTCTGCACTCAGGCAGTAAGTTCTGTAAGAGTTTCCTGGGACAATGGGAAGAGGATTTGTTCTGAAGTCTTATGATTCTCAAGCCCACCATACTGGCTAAAATTAAAATGACTGACAACACTAAGTGTTGGCAAGGATATAGAGCAACTGGATATCTCATACATTGTTGGTAGGAATGTAAAATAATATAAACACTTGGAAAAGGGTTTGACAGTTTCTTATAAAACTAAACAAATTCTTCCTACTCCATGACCCCAGTAATTTACCATTTCGAGAGTTACCTAACAGAAATAAAAACATGCTTTTAAAAAACACTTGTACAAAAATGTCCATGCTATTCTTATACAGAATGGCCCCAAATTATAAAAATCCAGAGTCCATCAATAAGAGAATGCATGCACAATTCTTGGTATATATAAAATGGAGTACTACTCGGCAGTAAAAAGGGCTGAAATAATGACACATGCAACAACTTGGATGGAAGCATTTAAGCACTCTCAAAAGCATTATGCGAAGTAAAAAAAGTGGACACAAAAGACTATATATTGTACTATTCCATTTATATGACATTTAAGAATACGAAAAACATCTACTGTGGAAAAATAATCAGTAAAGTATTTGCCTCTGGAGAAAGAGGTAGGGTTTGAGTATGCAGGGTCATGGGGGAATTTTTTGGATAGTGGTGATCAATATGTTGATAAGGGTTTGATCAAAACTCAGTAAATGTGCTGGTAATGTTTGTGCATGCAAACTTTATATCAAAAGAGAAGCAGGGATCCAATGTTGAATTCTAGTTAATGATATGCATGCTGAAATATTTAGGGAGAAGTAACCTGTAATGTACTTTGAAATGCATCAAAAAGATAAAATGGATTAAAGAGTGAATAAAGGGATATATAAATATATATGTGACAAAGCACGTACAGGACAATATGAATGATAGAATTGGGGTTGTGGTTGTATATAGTATGATTTTTCACTGTAAAAGTATTTCAACTTCACTGGATATTTGAAAAATATCATAATAAAATGTTTTAAAACTCAGCATCTCAGCCCCTATCCCACCTGACATGGTAAGCCCCATTAGATTAAAGGTCCCTACAGTCAGTTGTGTCTTCCCTCAATGAATGATCATGAAGAAAAACTTCAAGGCCCAGAAGACTGTGGCCAGGTCCCCCAGCAGCTTCTATCCCATCCCTGATGACTTGTTGATGGGTTGCACTGGAGTCTTGGTCTTAGGTACCCTGGCATCCAACTTTGACAAGAACATAAATATATGTTTCCCAAAACAGAATGAAATAAAAATAGATTTTAGACTCGTTGGCCTTAGGATCAAAACATTTTACATAAATCCGTGTACATGAATATTTAGACATAAGAAGAAAGAATTATTTCAGCCCATTGCAATTTATCTTTTTGTTCTCCTCATATAAAATAAATTGAACTTTATTACAAGAATCCTTATAAAGGTAATAAAATAATGCAAAATGATCATAAAGCCAATCTCATGTTTTATAGAAAATAGCAAAACAAAATCACTTTGTGGGATGTCAAATCCAAAGTTCTCACTTAAGAAAAGACAACTTCCAGCTGTCTTTAAACATTGATATCTGTTCAACCTCTTGTGCCCTTTCAGGACTGGAAAACATTCTACTACTGTCTATTTTAAAAGATTACTGATCTTTGACTATACAAATAGAGACCTTCAGTGTAAATTCTATTAACTAAAAACCTTTTTAATAATTGTCTTTGAAACTCATACATAAAGACATCAGAAAGGTTGTTACCAGAAGAGAAAGTGAATGGGATCAAGGAGAAGGGGGTAAAGGGGGTCAAATATATGTTACCTACCATACAGAAACTACATTTTGGGTAGTGAGCATGCAATAGAGCACAAAGATGTCAAATAATAATATGGTATCTGAAAATTATGTTTTTAACGAATGTTACCTTAATAAATTTAATTATAAGATAATTATCTTTGTGATGTCTTTACCATTATGTTTATTCAGACTTCATCCCTCCACCTCAGGCAAAAGAACAAGACAAAACAAAATACTTGGGTTTCCTGTAATCATACCCTTTGAAACCAGCTGTCATGATGATGTACTAAGATCTACTAAATTTGGCCTAAGCAGAAATGTAAATGAAGTACCACAAGTTGACTATTGTTGGGCAGATAAAATATATTATGCTCACTTTGTTAAAGATGGTGCTGCCCACATGGAACCCTGTCGCTCAGGTGATATTAGTTGACCTTCCTGCTTGGGAATGGCATGATTATGTTAATACAGTGGTTCTTAACTTTTTTTGAGGTACCGAACCCACCAGTTTCATATGTGCATTCACCGAACCCTTCTTTAGTGATAAATAAAATATGATTTTTTTTTTCCAAATTCAAGACATAGGTATATGTTTTTTAACTGGTGCACAAAATGAGACGTGCATGAACATCACCTTGCTCAAAGAACAAAACCAACAAATTACGGTATTACTTTATTCTGGCCTCCGCGGCAGAGACTTCTCTGAACCCCTGAGACTGACTCTCGAACCCCTAGGGTTCGATAGAACCCAGGTTAAGAACCACTGTGTTAATATGTGTTGGGGGAGGGCTTTCGCACCAAAAGTTTTTAAAAGGAAGAGAGATGATGTTGTTACGGGAGAAGACTGATTGTGTTCTAGGAGGAGGGAAGAGAGCAGGGAGGAGAGCAGATTAAGGCCACGCGGAGACCAGGAGAAGCAGCCAAGATGGCGGAGTGCTGAGGAAGAAGCCAGTTTGTGCAGAGTTTGTGCAGAGAGAAGGATATGGGAAACAGAGGTGAATAAGGATGGTGAGCTAGAAGCCTTTGATTCTAGGAAACTCGGATAAGTCAGTACCTTTGTGAGCACTGAATGAGTGGGTTTTTGAGCCCAGTGTGTGTTTATACTTGCCCACCAGGTGCAAACTAGAATTAAAGCTGATGGTTCACCAGTTCTTGGCTCTGTTGTTTCGTTACCAACTTTCCAAATCTAATGTGAACCTGCATGAGCCAGGTGGCCCTGATGGTGGCCTTGGTCACTGGCTTTACAACTATGATCCAGAAATTCAGTATGCCTCTAAATAAGCAAGTGCTATATAGCAATAAATAATCAAAGTATAAGGAGGTCAAATGAAGCATTAGCTCACTTCAACTGGTGGGACTCTGTCAAGATATAAATTCAATGGGAGCTTTAGAGGAACAAAAAACTGGATTATATTTCTAAGAGGCTCACAAATTAATACCTAAAAGAATGAAACTTAATGAAAATGGTGAAAACAAAAGTAGTAGTAGGCAAGAAAAGTGAGAAAGATGGCTACTTTCTTCCCTCCATTGTCATTGAAATAGAACAAGATGGAACTGAAAGGAGCTACAACAATAGGTTAAGAAAGATGGAACACTTACTCAATGGTTTCTTTTCAGTCTTCAGTCAACTTAATGTTTGTGAGGCATTGTACCTGTCACTTAGTTCCTCCTTTATGAAGCTCCTGTCTTTCCTAAAGAACTAATCTTTATTCTTATCCTACCTTGATAGTAGTCACTCTTATTGATTCATGGTTTCCATGGTTTAAAGGTCATAAAAGGTAGACAGGAGTTTGGAAATGGACTAGGTTGTTCTCCACGTTATTTTTTACTTTCATTGTTTACTTTTTATTTAAAATTTTTAAAAGATTTCATTTATTCATTTTTAGAAAGAGAAGAGAGAGATAGTGAGAGAAGGGGAGAGGAGCAGGACATCAACTCCCATATGTGCCTTGACCAGGCAAGTCCAGGGTTTCGAACCGGTGACCTCAGCATTCCAGTTTAACACTTTATCTACTGCGCCACCACAGGTCAGGTGTTCACTGTTTACTCTTTTGCTTTTCCTTTTTGTGGCTCTGCTTCCACCTACCTGTAGAAAATAAATGTTATTTAAGATGATATCCTTTTGGGTCCCTTTTTTCTTTTTATTCTCTTCTTTTCCAAGTAATCTTAGAAAAGACCACACTGTGGGTCAAATAAATTTGCAAATATGATGTATATGTTTGCTCGCTTATAGTTTGCATTGGGTGTGGGGGACAGACTGGAAGCTGGCAAGGTCCTTATAGCCTAAGGCTTAGTTTTAAGACTAAGCTTTTCCCACCCTTTTAATACTAAGATCTTTCCAGCACTAAGCTTTTCCCCACACCCTTGACTGTTGCATGATGTGGGGTGGTGCATTCTTATGAGGAATTCCATTTATGCCTCAGATAAGTGGCTTCGTATCAGAGACTTTCTTATTTGTATACTGGCTTAAAGGCTTTAATTTCTATACTATAAAATAAGGGAGACCAGAGGGCTCTCTCTCTCAGTTCCTGAAATTAGCATTGCAGAGGAGAAGCAGCCAAGATGGTGAAGTGCTGAAGGAGAAGACAGTTTGTGCAGAGAGAAGATGGGGAACAGAGGTGAATAAGGTTGGTGAGCTAGAAACCTTTGATTCTAGGAAAACTCAGATGAGTCAGTGGCTTTGGGAGCCCTGAATGGAAAGGGAAGTGTTTTCCCACTGTGTGTATTTTTCGCCAGCCGGGTGCGAACTAGGATTAAAGGTAATGGCCCACCAGTTCTTGGCTCTTTTGTTTCATTACCGCCTGTCTGAATCAAATGTGAACCTGCACAGGCCAGGCGGCTGTGATGGTGGCCATGGCTACTGGCCATACACACACACATTGCTGATTCTTAAAATTATATTCCAACTTTAATCTCTTTCCAAACTGAATTTTTCTCTTTTTAGTTGTCTTGAAGGTACATAAAACTTTACCAAGTTGAAAAACAAACTTATTATTTCTGCCTAAAATGCTCTCATTTTCTAATATTTTTTTATTAATTACATTTCTATCAAAGCAGTCCTCATTAGCAACTATGAAATGACATTGCAAATTTTGGGGAGGCTTCCCTTTTCCATACCGAGGCTTCTTGAAAATAAGGATAGTCATTTTCCCTGTCTCAGTGCCTAGAAGAGTGTCTAATACATACCACGAGCACAAGGCAGGGATGAAAGAAGGGAGGCAGAGCGGAAGAGAAGAAAAACACAATGAAAGGAAAATGGGAAGGAAGAAAGGAGAGATGTGAGGAGGAAAGCAATTAGTAAAATTACTAAATTACTACCTATAATAGGCTAAAGCTTATAACAGTTGACAGTTGACACTGTTAATTCTTCTAAGGAAGAAAGCTCTTTTAGCTGAAATAAAATTATTAGAAGTCCTTAGAGTAAAAATTTAGCCCTTCAAGGCCTACATATTAACCAGTGAAAGCTTGGAGGGAGTGAGGAATACCCATTGTGATAAAGAGACAGAGTTTGGAAAATTCCAAGACAAAATAAAAAGAAAAGAGTGAGGCACAGAAAGAGAAACTGAGGCAGATGGGCCCATGACAATGCACTCACCCCGATGACTTTCAAGTGTGCAATCACTTCTAGGAAATTCATTAAAAGCTTGGCATGATTGGATATTTTTGTTCTTGCAATGCCTTGAAGGATGGAATTTAGAATCTAAGTTTACATGGGGTAAAAAATTAGATGAAACTCAGGGACATAAAAGCCTTAGGAAAAAGCTCCCAGGGGATCTGGGTGTGCATTCACAGTCACAAGTTGTAGTGAGAGTATTCAGCCTTGCCATAGAGCAATACTGCAGCTGAAGCCTGGCCTCAGCCAGGGAATCTGATACAGAGGATCAGAAAGATCAAACCAAAATTACAAAACCAAGTGTTCAGGACGGTACAAGACATCGCTTTATTCCAAGTTCAAAGAGACAAGGCTAAGTCAGCTTAATGTTCTAATAGGAAGTCAAGAAATTCAGCTTTGATCTTGGACAACCTCTTCCTATACCCATTTATTGTAGGGGTGAAGTCTCTGAAAAGGTTTAAATAGTTGAAGCTAGCACAGCCTTGAAAATGGGCACTGGCCCATGCTGCTTAAATTTAAGGAACTCTATAGGCTAACAGATACTTTGGCAGTGGGCCAACAATTAGCACCAATGTTTTCTCTCCCCTCACCCCAAAGGGACTCTGTGTTTCTTGAGGTATACTTGTGTTCTCATAGCTGAATGAGATGGGGAAACAAAGAAAAAGATAGGAATGTCTAGTAATTTGAAGTAAAAATATTTTAGAAATATAAACTTTCTTAGTGGTAGGCTACTGTACCCTACATAGTCATTCTGATGCTCTGTGGGCTAGTTTATTTCCCTTATATGCTTCAGTCCCAGTTTTATAACATAATTATACATGTTGCTATATAAAAAATGAATAAAACCACTCATTTTGACAGTTAATGAGGTTATAGGAGTATGCAATTTTATAGTAAATTCTACTATATGCTTGTATTGTAATAAACCAAATTGTGGATCTCCAAAATATGCTGCTGTCTTATAATAAAACCTTTCACAGCGATAGATAAAGAGAAGAGACTGCTTACTTTTCAACCAGTGATAGCCACCTCCACTATAAAAACAGACACAAAAAATGATCTGGTTTGTTTCTGACGCAAAAATATGAGCAAACACCCAAGAAACATTCCAAAAACTGATGTTAGTCATCAAAATAAACTAGCAAAGCCTCAAAGTCATCTGAAAATATCAATCTTGTGGAAGTTATAACAATCTTAGATGGTGCTTCTTCTACTATCAGCATTTATAAAACGTTTTTCCATTTCACTACTTGCTTGGTTATTGGCATTGTTCTCAGCTAGTATCTTCTCACTTAAGATAGTCTATGTCATATATATACTTTAAGTTAAAAACATTGTCCAGATAGCTTACGTTCCACTTTTCAAATACATATTTTCTTTCAAAGTACCAACTTTCTGAACAAGGTAGACACCATTGTCCCTGACCAAGAGACAGTCTTTTCTTTAAATCATTATTGTTTATAAGCATGATTATATGTTCCATATTTAACACCAAAAAAAGGGCACTGGTGGCATTCTCTAAACTTTTTCTCCCTTCCTTTGACACTTGCCTTCTGATATTCTGGTGACATAAACTGTCAATATGTAAAACAGCAGTCTCACATGTAGTTTGGCCACCATGGAAAGGAGAATAAGTGGGTTTCTAATTGCAGTGACGTCAAATGTAGAAGAGACATTTGACGTTCCCTCTGAAACCCTGCTCTATCATTGACCTACTTTGCATGGTATGGAATAAGCTCCCTCCTTGCTTCCTGACATGGCTTCCCAAATTAAATCTACCATATTACCTCACCTATGTTGAACTTGTCTATCTTTCGATTCAATCTGCATATAATAGAGCAAGGAGAGAATGCTCAAAAGACCAAACATGCTATTTATACAAGCACTCTCACTCTCTTTCAGAATCTATTTATTTTTAGTTTGAATGGACTTTAAAGAAACCTAAAAGCAGTACAATGTCATTACTAAGAGAACAGACTCCAGAGTTAGATGAATCCTGGCTCTGCTGTTTATTAGCCTGTGACCTTGGGCAAGATACTTAAACTCAGTGCTCTGCTGGACCACCCTAAGAGGAGGAAAATGAAATAACAAAATATTTAACAGAGTTGTTAGAGAATGGAATTAATTAAAATATGTAAAACACCTAGAACTATGTCAGGCACATAGTGTTATTTTTTATTTCTAAGTTTATAAACTATTTTTATAAAGAGCAAGAAAGAAGAGGATCAGAACTTCGATGGGCATTTGCACTGATACCAGCAAGCACTATCAACCAAAAGTCTAATAGTAAGGGAAGGGAGCAAGGATACTGTCTAAAAATAGACATAAGAACTGTGGGTATTTCTGAATATGGGAATAAAAGCCAGGTGAGTACCAAAAGGTATCACGTGATTACATTACAATAGAGTAGTGAAAGTTTATAAAGAGGAACTTGAACCTTCATGTATAAGAACTTTTATTTCACCTCAATAAAATAGTTAATGTTTATTAAGATGAACCCAAGCATCCAAAAAATGATTAAGATAAGCTCAATAATTTAATTAAAGATGCAATACATATTGAAAGATTTTTGTTCAAAAGAGCCAAATAAAAATGTTAGTACCCTAATAGATACATACTCAGCTATCCAAAACACTCATTTATCCATAAAGGTGTGCTCTCTAATTGGTCTTGTTATAAGAAAATGCTGAGAGTAAAAACAAAATATAACATAGCACATGATTTCATGAGGAGGTATGGCAAAGAGTGCTAACTGTCCCCCACCTTTTTTTGTTTGTTTGTTTCTTTAATTTATTGATTTTATTTTTAATTTTAATGGAGTGACATTGATAAATCAAGCTACATATGTTCAGAGAAAACCTCTGCACGTTATTTTGACATTTGATTATAATGCGTACCCATCACCCAAAGTTAAATTGTCCTCTATCACCTTCTATCTGGTTCTATTTGTGCCCCTCCCCTCTCCCTACCCCCTTTTTCTCCTCCCCCTTACCGTCCCCTGATAGCCAGCACACTCTTGTTCAAGTCTCTAAGTCTCATTTTTATGTCCCATCTATGTATGGAATCATTTATTCTTAGCTTTTTCTGATTTACTTATTTCACTTAGTATAATGTTACCAGGGTTTATCCATGTTGTTGTAAATGCTCTGATGTCATCATTTCTTATGGCTGAGTAGTATTCCATAGTATATATGTACCAAAGCTTTTTAATCCACTCGTCCTCTGACGGACACTTGGGCAGTTTCCAGATCTTCGCTATTGTGAACAATGCTGCCACGAACATGGGGGCACATTTCTTCTTTTCAAACAGTGCTATGGTGTTCTTAGGGTATATTCCTATAAGTGGGATAGCTGGGTCAAAAGGCAGTTCAATTTTTAATTTTTTGAGAAATCTCCATACTGTTTTCTACAGTGGCTGCACCAGTCTGCATTCCCACCAGCAGTGCAGGAGGGTTCCCTTTTCTCCACATCCTCGCCAGCACTTGTTCTGTGTTGTTTTGTTGATGAGCGTCATTATGACTGGTGTGAGGTGGTATCTCATTGTGGTTTTAATTTGTATTTCTCTAATGATTAGTGATGTTGAGCATTTTTTCATATGCCTATTGGCCATCTATATATCCTCTTTGGAGAAATTTCTATTCATTTCTTTTGCCCATTTTTTGATTGGAATGTTTGTCTTCCTGGTGTTGAGTTTTACAAGTTCTTTATAAATTTTAGTTATTAACCCATATCGGAAGTATTTTCGAACATATTCTCCCATTGTGTGGTTTGTCTTTTTATTCTGTTCTTATTGTCTTTAGCTGTACAAAAGCTTTTTAGTTTGATATAGTCCCATGTGTTTATTCTTTTATTTCACTTGCCCGTGGAGATAAATCGGCAAATATATTGCTGCTACTACAGATGTCGGAGAGCTTGCTGCCTATGTTTTCTTCTAAGATGCTTATGGTTTCACGGCTTACATGTAAGTCTTTTATCCATTTTGAGTTTGTTTTTGTGAATGGTGTAAGTTGATGGTCTAGTTTGATTTTTTTGCAAGTAGATGTCCAATTTTCCCAACACCATTTGTTAAAGAGGCTGTCTTTACTCCATTGTATGTTCTTACCTCCTTTGTCAAATATCAATTGTCCATAAAGGTGTGGGTTTATTTCTGGGTTCTCTGTTCTGTTCCATTGATCTATATGCCTGTTCTTATGCCAGTACCAGGCTATCTTGAGTACAATGGCTTTGTAGTATAACTTGGTCTCAGGAAGAGTGATACCTCCTGCTTTATTCTTCTTTTTTAATATTGCTGAGGCTATTCATGTTCTTTTTTGGCTCCATATAAATTTTTGGAATATGTGTTCTATATCTTTGAAGTATGTCATTGGTATTTGAATTGGTACTGCATTGAATTTATAAATTGCTTTGGGTAATATAGACATTTTAATGATGTTTAATCTTCCTAACCATGAGCACGGTATATGCTTCCACTAGTTTGTATCTTCCTTGATTTCTTTTTTCAATGTTTTATAGTTTTCCAAGTACAAGTCTTTAATCTCCTTGGTTAAATTTACTCCTAGGTACTTTATTTTTTTGTTGTTGCAATAGCAAAGGGGATTGTTTCCTTAATTTCTCTTTCTGACTGTTCATTGTTGGTGCATAAAATGCCTCTGATTTCTGAGTATTAATTTTATATCCTGCCACCTTGCTGAATTCATTTATCAGGTCCAGTAGTTTTTTGACTGAGACTTTAGGGTTTTCTATATACAATATCATATCATCTGAAAATAATGATAGTTTTACTTCTTCTTTTCCAATTTGGATGCCTTTTATTTCTTCTTGTTGTCTGATTGCTGTAGCTAGGACTTCCAGAACTATGTTGAATAAAAGTGGTGAAAGGGGGCACCCCTGTCTTGTTCCTGATCTTAAGGGGATTGCTTTTAATTTTTGCCCATTGAGTATAATGAGTTTGGCTGTGGGTTTGTCATAGATGGCCTTTATCATGTTAAGGTATGTTCCCTGTATTCCCACTTTGCTGAGAGTTTTGATCATGAATGGAAGCTGAATTTTATCAAATGCTTTTTCTGCATCTATTGAAATTATCATGTGATTTTTGTCCTTCCTTTTGTTTATGTGATGAATCACATTGATTGATTTGCGAATATTAAACCAGCCTTGCCTCCCCAGAATAAATCCCACTTGATCATGGTGTATTATTTTTTTTCATATATTGCTGGATCCGGTTGGCTAATATTTTGTTGAGGATTATAGCATCTAAATTTATCAGGGATATTGGTCTATAATTTTCTTTCTTTGTGTTGTTTTTGCCTGATTTCAGAATCAGAATTATGCTTGCCTCATAAAAGGAGCTAGAAGTCTTCCTTCCTCTTGAATTTTTTGAAATAGCTTGAGAAGGATAGGAATTAGTTCTTCTTTGAATTTTTGGTAGAATTCACTTGTGAAGCCATCAGGCCCAGGACTTTTCTTTGTTGGGAGTTTTTGGTAACTGTTTCTATCTCCTTTGCAGTAATCGGTCTGTTTAGGGTTTCTGATTCTTCCAGATTGATTTTTGGAAGATTGTATGTTTCAAAGAATTTGTCCATTTTATATAGGTTGTCTAGTTTTTTGGGATACAATTCTTCATAGTATTTTCTTACAGTATTTTGTATTTCTGTTGTGTCAATTGTTATTTCTCCATCTCCTTTCTAATTTTATTTATTTGAGACCTCTCTCTTTTTTTCTTGGTGAGTCTAGTTAAAGATTCATTGATCTTGTTTACCTTTTCAAAGAACCAGTTCCTGGTTTCATTGATCCTCTGTATTGTTTCTTTAGTCTCTATGTCATTTATTTCTGCTCTAATCTTTATTATTTCCTTCCTTCTACTTGTCTTGGGTTTTATTTGCTGTTGTTTTTCTAGTTCTTTTAGATGCAGGGTCAGGTTGCTTATTTGAGCTTTTTCTAGCTTCTCATGGTATGCCTGTAGTGTTATGAACTTCCCTCTCAGTACTGCTTTAGCTGTGTCCCATAAATTTTGAGTTGATATATGCTCATTATCATTCGTTTCTAGGAACTTTTTTATTTCTTCTTTGATCTCCTTGTTAATCCATTCATTACTTAATAACATGCTATTTAGTTTCCAAGTGTTTGAGTATTTTTCAGTTTTTCTTTTATGGTTAATTTCTAGTTTCATGCCATTATGATCAGAGAAAATGCTTGATATGATTTCAATCTTCTTAAATTTGTTTAGACTGCTTTTGTGTCCTAACATGTGGTCTATCCTAGAGAATGTACCATGAGCACTTGAAAAGAATGTATATTCTGCTGCTCTAGGGTACAAGGTTCTGAAGATATCTATTAAATCGAGTTGATCTAGTATCTCTTTTAAGTCTGCTGTTTCTTTGTTAATGTTTTTTCTTGAGGATCTATCCAGTGAAGTTAGTGGGGTATTGAAATCCCCTACTATTATAGTATTAATGTTGATATCACCTTTTATATCCATCAAAGTCTGTTTTATGTATTTTGGTGCTTTTATGTTCAGCATATAGATATTTATAATGGTTATATCTTCCTGTTGAATTACTCCCTTTATCATTATGTAGTATCCTACTTTATCTCTTACTACAGCCTTTGTTTTAAAGTCCATTTTGTCAGATATAAGTATTGCTACCCCAGTATTTTTTTCATTTCCATTTGCATGAAATATTTTTCTCCATCCTTTTATCTTCAGTTTATGTGCATCTTTTGTTTTAAGGTGTGTCTCTTGTAGACAGCATATGTATGGGTCCTGTTTTCTTATCCATGCAGCTACCCTATGTCTTTTGATTGGAGCATTCAATCGATTTACATTTAAGGTTATTATTGATATGTAGTTGTTTCTTGCCATTTTATTCTTTCAAGCTGTATTTCTCTTTTGCTATATTCTTTTCCCCCTTCGATCTGTTTACAGTAGGCCCCTTAGCATCTCTTGCAGGATTAGTTTGGTTTTAATGAATTCCTTGAGTTTTTTTTTTTGTCTGGGAAGCTTTTTATTTCTCCTTCAATTTTAAACATTAGCCTTGCTGGATAAAGTAGTCTTGGTTGTAGGTTCTTGTTCTACATTTCTTTGAATATATCTTGCCATTCCCTTCTGACCTCAAGTGTTTCTGTTGAGAAGTTGGATGTCATCCTTATGGGTGCTCCTTTGTAGGTGATAGCCTTTTTTTCTCTAGCAGCTTTTAATATTTTCTCTATATTACTTAGCCTTGGTATTTTAATTATGATGTGTCTTGGTGTCGATTTCTTTGGGTTTCTCTTTATTGGAGTTCTCTGTGCTTCTTGAACATGTGAGTTGTTTTCCAGCCTTAATTTAGGGAAGTTTTCAGCTATGATTTTGTTGAACAAAGTTCCTATCCCTTGTTCTTTCTCTTCTTCTTCAGGAACTCCTATGATGCAGATGTTATTTCTCTTCATGTTGTCACTGAGCTCTCTTAGAGTTTCCTCAGTCTTTTTGAGTCTCTTTTCTGCTCTGCTTCTGTGCTTTCATTTATTTTGTCCTCTAACTCGCTGATTCGATCCTCAGCTTCATCCATCTTGCTTTTAATTCCTTCCATTGTGTTCTTCAATTCTGATACTGTATGTCATTTCTGTCTGATTCTTTTTTATTATTTCAATTTTCTTTTTTATACTTGTTATCTCTTTATTTAGGTGTTTATAATGACTATCTATTGTTGCTCTAAGCTCTTTGAACTTCCTAACTATCATTATTTTAAACTCTGCATCTGGTAATTTGGTTATATCTGGTTCATTCAGGTCCTTCTCTGGGGATCTCTCTTGATTCATTTGGGTTGCATTTCTCTGCCTGCCCATTTTGTCTGTGTATAAGAAGGGTGTGACCACTGGAGACCAATGGGTGTTGCCTCTGTGTTCCCTAGGTGTGGTCTGTCTGCAGGCCCACCACCCCTCTGCTGCTGTCTAGGGCGTTTGGGTATGGGCGTTGCTGGCTGCCAGCTGCTGCAGCTGTTGCTGTGGTTTCTGCCTCTCCTCCATGGGATGGACTGTGTTCTCTGTCAGGCTCTACAAGCCTCAGCCTGTCTGAGCCTTCGCCCCACCCCCACGGGTAGGATTGCACACCACACTCAAGGCACAAGCCTGGGCACCAAGAGCAGGGGTGAGCACCTTTGCTCAGCTGGGTCCCTTCCTATTCGTGGGCTTTCGCCCCACCCCCGTGGTCAGGACAGGGTTGCAAACTTCGAAGGCCAAGTTATGCTAAGCGCCTGCACACCCCTGCTCAGCAGAAGATCTCTGCCCATTCTGGACTCCTGCTTTTCCCCCACAGGTGGAGCTGCAGGCGGGTCTCCAGCTGCCGGACCACTTTCTCACGTCCCCTCTGCTCCTGCTGGGCTAGACTGAGCTCACGCTGGCAGGCTGGGCCTCCACCCCTGCTGACAAAATCGCGTTTCTGCATCCCACTGCCACCATCCCTCCAGCAAGCCCTCAGCAGTATGGGTGGGGGCACTGCAGCTCAGACCCTAACACTCTATACTGTAGTCCTAAAGCTCCTTCTTTCTAAGCAACTGTGCTCTAAGTGCTGCGATGGAGCTTGTTCAGCTGGTGTCCTGCTTCCCTTTGCTAGTTCCAGGGGAAATATTTGTTTCCGATTTGGAAAGTGACTCAGCCCAGGGTTTAGGGTGGCTGTCCCTCAAAGTGTTTCTCCCTGTGCCTTCCAGACCACATTCTCTTCCCGCTGCTCCGGTCCTTTCCTCTCTCCCCATCCCCCAGAGTCCCAGGTGAGTGGTTGTGAGAGAGGTTTTCTGCGCCGTCCCTTTGAGAAGAATCCTGGGTCTGAGAAAACTGTCATTTCTCACAAACAGTATCCTCACTTGTTTCACAGCTCAATACTGTCCATACGCCTCTTCTAGGCTCTGGGACTGCAGGCTGGGGCTTTGTTCCTGGGACGCAGGTCCCTCCCTTTCCGCTAAAGTCTCTTCCCGCCATATGAGTCTCTCTGGGCTGCCATTTGGTCTGCGGAGCTTGGCAGCCCTTTCCACGTTTTTGCTTTTCCTACCAGTCTCAATGTGGCTTCTTCAGTGTTCCTTAGTTGAAGAGTCCACTTAGTTTACTTTAAAGTTGGTTTATCCAGATGATGGTTCTTAAAATTAAGTTATAATCCACTTTGGTTCCAGGAGTTGGAAGTTGGTACATCCAATTACTCCATCTCCATCCTGCCGTCTTGTCCCCTACCTTTTATTCTCCAAGTCTTCGTTTAGAAACAGAAATGTCCTGAGTATATGGGGCATGACTACCCACTCATCTACAGACTTCATGTCCTAGTCTCCCTTCTAGCTCAATATGACCATGTGACAAAATTCTCATCACTTGAATGTAAATAAAATCCATTGTATAACTTACATGGTACTTCCTCAAAAGAAAATTGCTTGCTTTCTCCTTGCTCTTCTCCCCACAAGCTGTACTGAGAACATGAAGCAGTTAAGCTAGCCTCTACCATGCAGATGAAGTGGTGACCAAGAAAATAGTGAACAAAAATACAAAGGAAACTGGGTCCCCAGGTCTACTTGTGCAGGGCTCAGGTGCCCTACCTCCCTCAGACCACGTACCTCTCTGTTAACTTCTGTCTCATTTGAACTGAGCTATTTTGGGTCTATTTATTGCAACAGACTCATATTGTCTTTTTTTATAGGTGGGGAGGGGGGACAACAGACAGATAGAGACAGACTGGAAGGGAGAGAGACAAGAAGCATCAATTATTCGTTGCAGTACCTTAGTTGTTCATTGATTGCTCTCTCATATGTGCCTTGACCAGGGGGGCTACAGCAGAGCAAGTGACTCTCTGTTCAAGCCAGCAACCTTGGGCTCAAGCCAGTGACCATGGGGTCATGTCTCTGATCCCATGCTCAAGCTGATGACCCCACGCTCAAGCTGACAACCTTGGGATTTTGAACCTGAGTCTTCAGCATTCCATGCTGATGCTATATCCATTGTGTCACTGTCTGGTCAGGAAGACTTATATTATCTTAATAAATTTAGAGAAAGATAATAGAAATTAAATTCAAATTTATATTGAGTGTGAATATTGTGAAATTACTGTGTCAGGCTCTATAAAGACACTGAATTAATTAGATGCAAGTTCTGTCCTCAGAGACTTTCTTCCAGAAAAGATGAGCTTAGTACCCAACAATTACATTAGCATATAGTCTACCTTGTTTTTATCTGAGAATTATAACCAAGGTGTTATGGGGCAATTGTAGGAGATAATTCTATCAATTTGCACCAACAGCTCTTGAATCAGGAACATCTTCATGAGGATGAACTTTGAGCAAAACTTACCATTGAAAGGATTTCAAAAGCAGAGATAAACAGTGCCAGAAAAGGAAAACAATATGAATAAAAGCACATGTGTCCTGGTAGAAGAGAGGGTAGGGTTGAAGGACCTTGGAATACAAACACTAGACGAGCAAGTTTAGAGCACACTGCGAGGAGCACAGAATTGCCATCATTATAAAATGTATATTGAGCCCTTTCTATATGCAAACATTGTGCTAAATGCTTTATGTGCACTTTCTCAATTTACCCTCAGAATACACTCTAATTTTTTTATATACGCCCTCCAGGGTTAGGAGTCTAATTCAGCAGGAAACAGGAGTTCTGAAGAACTAGGAGAGAATGGATGGCACCTTCTGATCGCGCTTCAGGATAGCTCACCGCCATGTAGGAGTGTGCGGCGCAGAATGCGGAGGGAGTGGTGGGAATATTTTCATAACAGAGAATGAAGAGATGGGGACTTGAGCTAGTGTGGCAGCACTGAAACTGGACTCCAGACATTATGTAAAACTTGGCAAGTAACTACGGAACTATGTAAAGAGTCCTATTGAAAAGGAAGTGGGGGGGGGGATAACCCTAAAGGTTAGAACCTGAGCCCTGAAATAAACAAAATGAGGAGGGACAAGTTGTTGTCAACAAAAAACAGGATGTGTCTGACCAGGCGGAGGCGCAGTGGACAGTGTCAGACTGGGACGCAGAGGACCCAGGTTGAAAACCCCAAGGTCACCAGCTTAAGTGCGGGATCATCTGGTTTGAGCAAGGCTTACCAGCTTGAGCCCAAGGTCTCTGGCTTGAGCAAGGGGTCACTTGCTCTTCTGTATCCTCTGGGTCAAGGCACATGTGAAAAAGCGATCAGAGAACAACTAAGGTGCCCCAACGAAGAATTGATGCTTCTCATCTCTCTCCCTTCCTGTCTGTCTGTCCTTATCTGTCCCTCTCTCTGTCTCTCTCTGTCTCTGTCAAAAGAAAAAAGGGACGTAACAAGGTGCACTGGCTTAGCAAGATGTTGATGGGTTCTATGCAGAGAGCCTTTGCTTTCTCTGTACCATGACTTACTATGTCATTTTCCAAAATTGGTTTAATAAACCTGTTTTGGACTCCGGAAAATAAGAATAAATATATCCAAATCATAGAGTTTATTTGAGGATTGGAGAAGATAGTGTTTTTTAAAGGACGGAAAAAGCATTTAGCACTGTATGGCACACAGTAGGCACTCACTCTGTAGGTACTATAGATACAGAGAGATATAAGTTGTAGAGGAGAGAGTGTATAAAATCATCAATGAAGAGAAGAAGTTCTGAGGCAAGAGCCTTGGGAAACACCTTCCCTTCAATATACAGTAGGAGAGACAAGAACCAGCGAAGGAAACGGGGGAAATGTCAGTAAGGCAAGAAGAGATGAAAGATGGATAAACAGAAAATTCAGAGAGAGGGTGGTGAACATGGCAAACGCTGCTTAAAGAGAAAAAAAAGAGTTGAGATCTGAGAAAAACAGTATTGATTTTAGTGACAGAGTCAAGAAAATGGAGTTTGTCAGGAGTTGGAGACCTAAATGTGTTTATCAACATATGAGAAAAGAGTTAGCAGAAAGATTAAATTTACAAAAGAAGAAGAAAAATCGAAGGAATGCAACCTCAGGGGAAGGAGAGGAGATGCAGAGCCCAAGTGGAGAGATTGCATTTTTCCTCCCTCAGGAAAACAGGAGAAGGGAGGGGGAGGAGAGGGCAGCTCTGCCGCAGGACAGAGCTCACTGCCCTGGCTCGTCAGTGAAAGAATACGTTAAGGCATCGACTCCGGGCAGAGAAAACAAGTAAAATTAAACATCTGCAGAATTGTTCGCTGTTTATTTTTTCTTTCACAGGTAAAGGGCATTTATCCAGGAAAGAACATTATTTCTTAATGTTTCCACTTTAAAAATATTTTACCAGGTCAATATTTCTCCTTAAAGCATGTATTGAAATATATATATATATTGGAGAAAGATTTTAGAGGAAATAATCTCAAATGACTGCAATTAGTCACTCCCAGTCATTTTCCTCTTTACTCTCGACTTTAAATATAAAAGGAGTGACTGATCCCAGCGGACAAGGTAGCAAATGGTACCGGGCCATTCGGAAACATTCACCTTCCTACAGAACGATTATAGTGCAATTTTTATAGATCGCTTTCCCACTGCACTGGGTTGAGTGCTGTTCCCTAAAAATTCATGTCTACTTGGACTGTGACCTTGTTTTGATCTTTGTAGATATACTAAGTGGAGATGGGTGGGCCCCAATCTAGTATGAGTCCTTGCAAGAAGGGAGAAATTCGGACACAGACTGCGCACTGACGTAGGACATGTGAGCACAGAGGCAGGTGCTAAGGCGAAAGGAAAGCTTGGGCTCTCAGAGGCTGGAAGACTCAGGTAAGAACCTCCCCCACATCAGGTTTCTGACGGAGCAGGGCCCTGCCAACATCTTAATTTTGGACATCTGGCCTCCAGAATTTAGGGAATGAATTTCTGTTGTTTAAGCCACCTAGTTTTGAGTCTTGTGGCAGTCCTAGGAAACTTACATGCCTACTGAAAAGGAAAAGAAAGGAAGCTGTCTGTGACTAAAGGGTGCTTCCTCTATTAGGCCTCATAAAGATCACCCAAAAATCAAAACCACCATTTTCTAACAAAACTTAGCTTTGCTGAGCCTGCATCCTTCTTTAGAAACATCATGAATATATTTCTTAAACTATCAGTGTAAACAAAGTAATGATTTATCTGAAATCCCTGAAAAATAATGGGGAGTGAGCATGAGGGGGAAAAAAGCATTTAAGATCCAATGTATTAAAAATTACCCAAGCACCATTAGTCCCAAAGTTCCACAGTAGAGGTCAGTCAAATGAGAATGAGAACTGATCATTCAGAAGAACCAACCAGGTGGAAAAAAAATAATAGCTTAAAGCCCTAATACATGTCCCTTTGAAAGGAAAGATGCCCAATTAGAACCTAAACCTGGAGCAACTATAGTGATGAAAGCAATCAAAGTGTGAGGGTTCCATCCAAAACTTCTTAATGACACACCAGAAGGAATCACACACGTAATCACACATGCACAAACTGCCACAGGGCACAGAAAGAACAAAGGCTCACTGCAGTTGGAAGACTGTGTTGCTGAATCTCACCACATTTCTGGATTAAAAAGAAAACAAAAACCTGACTCTCTATGCTTTGAGCCTGTAAGATATCACAGGAGGAACTAAATCAAAACTTAGAGATCAAGGTCTCAGACTGTGATACAATTACCCTGGAGAGGTGGTGAAAACGTACTACAAAGAGACTTAGAATAGCAAAAGAAAAACATTAGACCTAAGCTGCTTCTTTTTTTGAAACAAATCAGTAAGAGACAAAGGAAGACAAGTATTCCTTTTTTATTTAGTGAACTCCTGGGAAATATGTATTTATATCTGAAAAATAAAAAAGTGTATACAATGGAGTAGAAGGGGCCACAGTAGAAGCTATGGTGATATTATTTGTGAAGAACACCAAAAATTTGATCTGAAAATGGACTTGGAATCATTGTAGACTTCTAAAGATTTGAGTAGCAAGATCAAATGACACTTCAGAAATATACTTCATTGTATTCCCTGTGAGCAGGAAAGTTTAGCAAAGAGAAAAGATGATGAAAAGAGTTGAGCACCCAGACTGGGTTATGTATGTAAAAGACCCCAGAATTCAAAGTGGATTAGATGAGACAGACCTGCATTTTGATCTGCATTCCTTCCATAAACTCTTTAACCGAAACCTCCAATATTTTATTCTTTCTCCCTCAAGTAGATATTCCATCAATCCTTTTCCTACAATCCATTGATCCCAACAACCTTTTCATTGGCCCACATCTTCCCTGCCTACCCAAATTAAATAACATAGTTTGTCATTATAACCACTCCCTTCCACTTAACTTCCAACTCACTGCCCCTCCATCCTGCCAGTATAGTCAGTCAGCTGGCTAAACCTCAGTGGTCACTAAGCCCAACTCCCCACCTTTGCATCTGGACAACTGAATGGAGCCAAAGAAAAACATATAACCATTCTACGCTTCTTCCTTTTATTCCATAATCCCTGACTTCAAAGGGACTCTTGCCCAGCAAGCATTCTGTCTTCATGGTCTTTTCAGTCCCCCACTCAGCACTTACTCCATGACTTCAAATCTCCAACACCATCACCCCTCTGCTTATGAACTGGTTTTCTATTTCTCTGAAATGACAGATGAGATCACATGAGAAATTTTTCAAACTCCCATCACCATATCTGCTTCTGTATCAGCCTTTGATGCTAGAAGTGAACCATCCATGCTCTTCTCGAAGTCTAACCCACTTCTTGTGTCTGGCCTTGTCCATTTCTTGACTACTCAAAGATGTCACTCTAACATTTATCCTTCCTCTTTTCCATTATCAGTTTTCCCTCTCTCCCACCTTATTGCCATCAGCATACAAACATATACTATTTTTTTAAAAAGCCTTGCTCTGTTTCCACATTCTTCTTTAGGCACTGTTTCATTTCTCCATTATAAACTCTTTCAAAACTTAATTTTATGTCCTGAACTTCATTCTCTCGTTAACCCACTTCACACAGGCTTTCGCCAATATCACTTAATAGAAACTGTTTATCAGATCACCAATGCCACAACATTGTTATATGTGATGATAAATTCTTAGTGTTTAACTTACCTAGCATCTCTTTTTAACAACTGATCACTCCCCCTTTAAAACATTTTTTTCACAAGACTTCCAGGATGCCACTTCCTCTTGGTTCTCCTCCTTCTTCCCTGATGGTCTCTTTTATTTTCCTTCTCATCTACACTAGCCTGTGGTGACTCGGGGCTCAGTGCTCAGACCTCTTCCCTTTTCTATATCACATTTTTTCAAAGGTGATAAAGTCTACCCTTGTGGATTTAAAAATCATCTATACATGCATAACTTCCAAAACTATCTGCTTTACCCAGACCTTTCCTCTGAGCTCTAAGCCCATATGCCCTATTTCTATTATATGTCCATAATTGGGTTAACAATATGTGAGTACGGAATATTTAAATTTTTATTAGATGTATAACTTGCATTCTAAAACTAATATGATCAAAGAAGTCATTCATTAAAAGGACATAATAATTGTCTTTTCAATAAATGGCATTGGGAAAAGTGAATATTTGCATGCGAAAGAGTGAAATTGGACCCAGCTTCACACCACTCACAAATTAACTCAAAATAGATCAAAGACAAATGTAGTATCTGAAACCAAAAATTTCCTAGAATAAAGTCTAAAAGAAAATCTCCTCAACATGGGTCTTGGCAATAATATTTTTGGATAGGACATCAAAAACATAAGCAACAAAAGGAAAAACCAACAAGTGGAACTACATCAACAATCAGAATTGTATTACATGCTGTCTATCTTTATGAGAGGTTTTGGGGGAAGGGAATGTGAAAATGATTACTATTGAAACCCAAGCTGCTATATTTTTGTCACCAATGTTCTGTAAGTATAATTCTGACTAAAATTTTCTGAAACTATATTTCTTCTTGGTATTCCTGTGTTTTCATTACATTGCAACATATAGAGATTATTCAGTGAAGAAAAGTGGATGTGATAAAAAATTGCAAATAAAACTAACTTTAAAATACTAATCTAGTAAACAGTTCTTAATTGGCTTAGTGATCACAAAACAATTTTAATTTGTTGTCCTCTAACATTTGACTCAAAAATTGTTTCCCAAAAAATGCTGCCCTAAGAAATATTCAAGGCAAAATTGTTTGTGAAAATATATTAATTTCACTAGCAATTTAAAAAATTCAAATTAAAGTGACTCACTATTTTGGACATCAAATTAACATGTGTCTGACCTGTGGTGGCACAGTGGATAAAGTGTTGACCTGGAATGCTGAGGTCACCAGTTCAAACGAAATCCTGGGCTTGCTTGATCAAAGAACAGATGGATGTTGATGATTCCTGCTCCTCCCCCCTTTTCTCTTTCTTTCTCACTCTCCCTCACTCTCTACAATGAATAAATAAAATCTTTTAAAAAATTAATAACAGACAACTGAAATTGGGGACAGACAACACCAACCCTCAACTTAGCCAGCTCTACAAACAATACACCCAAATGAGGAGGGTATACACAGACAAAATGGGAAGACAGAGAAGTGCAATCCAAATAAACCAACAAGAGAAATCACCAAAAAATGAACTGAGATGGAAATAAGCAAACTACCAGACACAGAGTTTAAAATAATGATTATTAGAATGCTGAAAGATCTTAGAACAACAATGGATGGACACAATGAACACATAAATAAAGAGATAACAAGCATCAAAAAGGACATTGAAATAATAAAGAAGAACCAATCAGAAATGACAAATACAATATTAGAAATGAAAACTACACTAAAAGCAATTAAAAGCAGGCTGGGTGAAGCAGAGGATCAAATCAGTGATTTAGAAGACAAGATAAACAAAAATACGAAAGCAGAGCAGTAAAAAGAAAAGAGGCTGAAAAAATCTGAGGAAACTCTAAGAGTGCTCTATGACAACCTAAAAAGAAACAATATCTGCATCATAGGGGTTTCCGAAGAAGAAGAGAAAAAACAAGGGATAGAGACCTTGTTTAATAAAATCATAGCTGAAAACTTTCCTAAATTGACGCAGGAAAAAGTCACACAAGTTCAAGGAGTGCAGAGAACTCCATTAAAGAGAAACGCAAAGAAATCCACACCAAGACACATCATAGTTAAAATACCAAAGCTAAGTGATAAAAAGAAAATATTAAAAGCTGCTAGAGAAAAAAAGGCTATCACCTACAAAGGAGCCCCCATAAGGATGACATCCAACTTCTCAACAGAAACACTTGAGGTCAGAAGGGAATGGCAAGAAATATTCAAAGTAATGCAGAACAAGAACCTACAACCAAGACTTCTTTATCCAGCAAGGCTATCATTTAAAATTGAAGGAGAAATAAAAAGCTTCCCAGACAAAAAAAAAACCTCAAGAAATTCATTACAACCAAACCAATCCTGCAAGAAATGCTAAGGGGCCTACTGTAAACAGATCGAAGGGGGAAAAGAATATAGCAAAAGAGAAATACAGCTTGAAAGAATAAAATGGCAAGAAACAACTACATATCAATAATAACCTTAAATGTAAATCGATTGAATGCTCCAATCAAAAGACATAGGGTAGCTGCATGGATAAGAAAACAGGACCCATACATATGCTGTCTACAAGAGACACACCTCAAAACAAAAGATACACATAGACTGAAGATAAAAGGATAGAAAAATATATTTCGTGTAAATGAAAATGAAAAAAAAGCTGGGGTAGCAATACTTATACCAGACAAAACGGACTTTATTTTTATTTTATTTTTTTTACAGAGACAGAGAGAGGGATAGATAGTGGCAGACAGACAAGAATGGAGAGAGATGAGAAGCATCAATTATCAGTTTTTTGTTGCGACACCTTAGTTGTTCATTGATTGCTTTCTCACATGTACCTTGACCACAGGCCTTCAGCAGACCAAGTAACCCCTTGTTCGAGCCAGTGACCTTCAGTCCATGCTAGTGAGCTTTGCTCAAACCATATGAACCTGTGCTCAAGCTGGCGACCTTGGGGTCTCAAACTTGGGTCCTCCCCATCCCAGTCCGACGCTCTATCCACTGCGCCACCGCCTGGTCAGGCAGACAAAATGGACTTTAAAGCAAAGGTAAGGGATAAAGAAGGTCACTACATAATGATAAAGGGAACAATCCAACAGGAAGAGATAACCATTATAAATATCTACGCACCTAATATAGGAGCACCTAAATATATAAAGCAGACTTTGTTGGATATAAAGAGTGAGATCAACAGCAATACTATAATAGTAGGAGATTTCAATACCCCACTAACATCACTAGATAGATCCTCAAGAAAAAAAATTAACAAAGAAACATCAGACTTAAATGAAACACTAACTGGATTTAATAGATATCTTCAGAACCTTTCACCCTAACACAGCAGAATATACATTCTTTTCAAGTGCTCATGGTACATTCTCTAGGATAGACCACATGTTACGGCACAAAAGCAGTCTCAACAAATTTAAGAAGATTGAAATCATATCAAGCACTCTCTCTAAAAAAAACCAAAATTAACAACATGTTCACAAACAATGATATCTAGCATTAGCAAGACCATATGGGAATATAAAATGGAATAATGTTTCTATGTAGAGATTGAGTAAATAAATAAGTAAATAAATATTAAAGACTTTAAAAAGGGCTCTTATCACCTCTAAATACCCAAGGTACTCTAACAAAACAGATGCATATAATAATTTAGCACCATTGTTTATCATCTTGAACATTTAGAAACTACCCAAAATTTTAACCATATGGAATTTGTTAAATAGGTACAGTTTATCTCCACAATAAAACACCACAAATCTTTTAGGTGAACATACAAAGACATGTAAAGATGTTATTATGTATAATGTATAGCCTGGGTCAGAGAAAGAGGAGAAGAAAAATTGCATGCTCAAAAGGGATCTCTCCGCTTTGCGATTATGTTTTTCTCCTGTTTGCTTATCTGTTTCCTAAATTCTCAACAATGACAAATGGTTTTGTAGAAGAGTAATATTTGTTCTTTATCTACTTTCCAATTATAAAAGCTCACTGTATTCTACACATATATCAACACAATTTGCAATGCGTTAGCTAATACATGTGGAGCCACAATGTGAAGCTGAATGTGAACGTTAATGAGAACCTAAATGTGAACCTGAATTATAACAAGAACCTTAACAGTCAAGCTCAAGTTTAAGTTCAAAGTCAAGCTCACAGTCAAGTTCAAGCTCAAAGTTAGACTCAAAGTTCAAGTTCATAGTCAAGGTCAAGTTCAAGTTCAAATTCCAGAGTTGAAGCCACACTTGTGGCTGGTGTCTGAGCCATAGTGCTGCCTGTAACCTCAGCGAAAACTGTAGCTGGACTCAGCCACAAGGTGAAGCTGAATGTGTACGTGAACATGAACATGATTTTTTTTTTTAAAGTGAGAGGATGGGAGGTAGTGAGACATACTCCTACATGTGCCCTGACTGGGATCCACCCAGTCACCTCATCTGGGGCCGATGCTCTCTGTCTATCTAGGGTCAATGCTGGCAACAGAGCTATTTTTAATACCTGAGGCAGAGGCTCCACAGAGCCATCCTCAGTGTTCGGGGCCAACACACTCTAACCAATTGAGCCATGGCTGTGGGAGGGGAAGAGAGAAAGACAAGGGGAAAGGGAGGGGAAAAGAAGCAGATGATCACTTCTTCTGTGTGCCCTAACTGGGAATTGAACCACATGGGACTTCCACATGCTGGGTCCATGCTCTACCACTGAGTCAACCGGCCAGGGCTAAATGAGAACTTCGACATAAACGAGAAACTGAATGTGAACATTAGCTAGAATGGGAACCTTAACAGTCAAGTTGAAGTTCAAAGTCAAGTTCAGGTTCAGGTTCGTAGTCAAATTCCAGTTCAGGCTTTTTGTTTGGCTGCAGCAGCTGTGGCTCAGGTCTTACATTTGGAATTTGAATTCTAATTAAGGATATGCGGAGACAGAACGTGAACGTGAACCTGAACAGAACATGCATGAGGGCCTGAAAGCAGCAAGAGGCTTGGCAAAATTCACTATTGATAGTTCCTCTTCTTATAACTTGTACATAACATAATATAGTTATACATGATCTTGCATCAAGAAGTAAAACCTAGAACTATTGTGACAAGCAGTTATGTGGCCAGACAATATCACCACAGGCAGGGAACTGCACAACACGCCAACATCGTCCGTGACAGCTCCAGGCACTATCACAAGGGGAAACTAGGTGCAGCTGAATAGAGCAACAGGCAGCTAGTACCATGAGAGGCAGGCTGTATCATGAGGGTCCTGCCAGTATTGCAACAGGTCTGATAGTATCGCTAGATTTGCAACAAGCCGCCCAGTATCATGAAAGGCCAGACATTTATTGCTTCCCTGTGGCAAAATGCACCTTCCTTCTTCATTATATCAGATGTGGCCACCGTACTTGCTTTGTAAAAGAAAATATCAGTAGAAATGAGAAGCCATTCATTCAAGGGGGATCCGTACCCTCCTTCCCACTGTACTCCTCCCTTCATCTCAGAAAATGGTTTCTCCATCAGCCTATGTCTCAGGACACAAAGACCTGTAATAGAGAAACTGTTGTTATGTGCTCTTAAGACTATGGATTCGTTTGCTATTGCTGCATAACTTAGCTAAGCTGATTGATTCTTTAATGTTTTGATTTCTTAAAGCAAAATTTTGTTATATTGTATATGTAGCTCTCTTTCCTGTACTTTTCCCCTAATTTTATTTTGAAACATTTAAAAATACCCAGCAGTGGTCATGAAAATATAAAAACAAATAGCTTTTCTGTTTTTAAAATCAACTGAAAAGTTTGATGCATTGGAATGCACAAAGTGCTCTGAACAAGATATTGGCAGTCATTTGGGGGGTTTTCTCCTCACTTTTGCCAGGTGGTGGTTGAATTTATATCATAACTTCATTAATTAATTAAATTTAGCGCAATTTAAAATAATAGTAAAACTCTGGCTGGTGTTCAGAGCATCTCTGACCTCTGAAATGTTCTTCTATCACCTGTGTTCTAACAATTAAGACTTTACCACCTAGAATGGTGGACAACCCAGAGAGCTTGAACATCACTTCCTTCACTTCTTATTATTTTCCTATTTCTTTTTCTCTTTCTTAAAGTAAAAATAATCTACTTATCAACTAAAAAGGAAATAAGAAAAATACATGCACAGAAATAGATGAATCTACTTTTAAAATCTATAGTGTAGTTTGCAATTGTTTCTTATATTTATTTTTTTAACACAACATTAGAGAAGCTGACTTTCCCATGGCCTTGGAACTAGGCCCTGGTTTTCCTGGAAAAGTAATTCAAATGGAGATATTTTATGGCAATTAGATGGGCTAGAGAAAAGCTTTTAACAACTCAGAGCCTGTCAAACAAGAAGACATTATCTAAATGTCTTTGAAAAGAAGACTTTAATTTGAAAAAATAAAGCTCATGGGGGAAATGTCATTGTGTGTATTAACATTTTAAATTTGCACAAACAATTCTGTCATAACTTCTCTAAGACCCATCAATTCAAAGGCTGAAAAATGAAAATTATTACTTAAAACAGAATCAGTCAGAAAAATACATGATTTATATTTATTTGGAATATTAGTCAATCAATTTTTAATTCAGTAATTTAGTTATTTCTTTTTACTAAGGCATTTAAATCATACATATAGCACTAAGGACAAACACAATAAAAACAAAAATATAATATGAGCAGAAATAGCTTAGTATAAGTCAGTTTCCTTCCAATAATGTAGGGTAAATAAGTGAATTTAATATTTGTGGTCCAGTAACTATTTATTCAAAACTTTTGGTGATTTTAGCCTTCACTTGACTTGCTCCAAAAGGCATATTATTTTGCCTTTAGATTTAATTTTACAAAGTGATGTTTCCTAGCTTCATAATAAACAAACACTTCATTTCCAAGGGACACAATCAAAATGGGTAGTAGATATTCATGTTTCAATTCCTAAAAAGCCCTTTAGATGTCTCTGTTTCCTATCTCAAGAGAATTCAGCCACCAGGAAAGATACAACCTGGACCCAGCTTCCTAACAAGTTGAATTTATCCTTTAAGGACAAACAGAGCTTTTGAAAACAGAATTTGACAAAGTTAATGAAAGAAAAATATAGATGATGGCTCCAAATATGCCATTACTACTTCATAGTATTTATGAGCCAAAAATCTTCCAGAGTAGGGAAATGTCCTTTTCTACTTTGCTTACAGGCAATTCTGTGGCATAATACAATTTAATACTATATATTTGGGTTTGTAGTGCAGCCCATGTTTTCGTTAGAGGATATCTAGTCAAACTGAAGTGACAATAATTACATCTACATATGTCTTTCTTCTATGACTAGTCCTTTTAAAAGATATAAAGTCTTGAAATGACTCTGCTTTATTATATGTGTGCATATGTCTCTGAGATCTTGACTTCATCTCTTTGAGACTATTGTTATTGAAAACTTTCTAATTGATCAGTATAGTCCCACTGATGAGAATGACTAAGCATAGTCCCAGAGGGAGCTTCACCGTTCAGGGAAAAGGCATATATGGAGTAGTGAGCCGAATCCCAGTTCACGGTGGAAGGGCTAACTGCAGTGGAGCAAGTGGCTGTGACTTGACTCTCCTGCTGAGCTAGCTCCCTGACAAGCGTCCAAGTTTTGCCAATAATGTCAGTGTGAATCAAACAGTTGAACTTGGCAGCCAAGTCTGGAGCACCCTGCAAGCAGGCCAGACCAGTAACACAAGAAAGAACTGCGTCCATGGCCAACCTCAGGGATACCAAGAAAAAGTCAAACAATCCATTTAGTTCTCAAGGAGAATAGGACTGCAGTAGTGCTGGCGTGTGGGTTCAGAGGATCAGGCTGTTGGGACACTAAGCAGCAGGAAACTGGAAGTCACCCTAAGGCTCCATCACTAATGTGACAGCTCCTCCCTCAGTACTTTTCCTTTATCTGTTAGCACCCAACCTCTTCATCTTCTGTTTATCTTTGTTTCCTTCTTATAGCTTCCCCTTACACGTGACTTTGCCTCCATTGTGTCCATAGCCATGTAGCTTTGGCTCCCTCCACTAACCAAACTTCCTAACTGACGTGGCCCACAGTGAGAACTAACTGGCTCAGGTATGCATGAGCCAAACTTTCCATAAGGAACCCCCTTCTAGTAATCTGCCAGCCATTCTTTGACTGTCCATGGGTGAGAGGCCCACCAGTTCCACCCATCTTGGCTCTAAAGCACCTGTGGAAAAACCAGAGGAGGAAGAGGCGGGCAGAGCAGACCTCAGACAGCGCAGGCTGCCTAGGACTCCCCGGCAGCAGAGTCTGAGCCCGGGGTCGAAGTGGCTGTGGACCTTGCCAAGTCTTTACGCTAGAAATCCATGAAAACCTGGCAATTTTATGAACAAAAGGTCAACAGGAATATGTTAAGATATTCTGTTTAAATATTAATTTTAACAAGAGCTAAGAATATGGGCTATGAGTAGAATATCAAACTAAACTCACCCTATTCTGCATTGCTTAACAGAGTTCGCTTAGAATTTAGAAAATGAATGAATAAATTCAAAACTTTTTCAAAAGAAAAATACTCCTTAATTAACTGAATTAATGGCTCTATGCATTTCTCTTCTTGCTTCTTGAAGCCACTTTGTATACCCAGCCTCTTAACTCCATGTATTATAGAGTTTGTTGTGATTAAAGCAGAGTTTAATTTATGCTCCACAAATACCCATGTTATACTCAGCCCCTAATGAGACTACAACTTGAATATATGAAATTTAAAACTATTATGTTGAGAATGAAACAAACAAAAAATAGTTAGTATGCTAATATGGTGATCTTTCATACATGCGCTGATTGCTGGACCAGCCCCATTGCAAAACAAGGATTGCCCTTGGACTTAATGGCCTTGTCTCTGTAAACACCCAAGGGCACAGTAACAGACACTAAAAAGTTACTGGGCAGAGATCATGGGAAATAATCAAGAAAGTTCACACCATAGGAAGAATTCCAAAACATTTTTTTTTAATCGTGGATATAAAACCACAAGGGCTTCAGCTGCTTATGGAAGGTGAAGATTCACAGCCAAGGTGCTGGGTAGCAGCTTTACTAGTGTTGGGTTTTTTGGTAATTTTAATTGCAATCTCAGGAGAATATTGAGACTGTGGCCTTATATAAATACCTTAATTCAATTCTGGCACTAAAAATTGAATACTTGTTTTTCAAACAAATTATAGAGGGTAATGCAAATTTAGATCTTTTTGGTTTTGTCTGGTCATTTTGTATGTTGGAGAACATCTTTAGAGTTTTAAGTATATGTATTCTATCTTGTGCTATGTTTCCTTCTCCTTATTGATTTACTTTGCTCAGTAAAACAGTTTACTGTACACAGAAGCAGGCTTGGAAGCTTTCTGCAAATCGAATGTTATGTTCCTCTTACTAGCTGCCCCTAGGGTTCTGAGCTATAATAATTTTTCTTTCGACTACCCTGTCATATGCGGAGGAAATAGATGAGATTAAAATATATTTTCCTATGCTTATCAATGCATGCTGACATATAATTTTAAACCAATGGTTCTTAACCTTTTTTGAGGTACTGAACCCACCAGTTTCATATGTGCATTCACCAAACCCTTCTTTAGTGATAAATAAAATATGATATTTTTTTCCAAATTCAAGACATAGGTATATGTTTTTTTACTGGTGCACAAAATGAGCCGTGCATGAACATCACCTTGCTCAGAGAACAAAACCAACAAAGTGCATGAACTCACAACAAATTATGGTATTACTTTATTCTGGCCTCCGCGGCAGAGGCTTCTCCGAACCCCTGAGACCAACTCATCGAACCCCTAGGGTTCGATAGAACCCAGGTTAAGAACCACTGTTTTAAACTATTAGAAGGTACATCACTTCTCTATAATAAGTAAATATTATAGGTGGCATTCTTATCACCATGGCATAACGTGGGTACTTTGTGACTTCATCATACTAGCAATCTTCCATGAAAGCCTTTTACTTCCATTAGAACTGTCATAACTATTCAGGTATCAGAGCTGCTGTGAAATTATCATACTTTAAGGTTGAAAGCTCTACCCATCTTATTTGTATTTAACAACCATATAAAATACAAGGTGCATTTCTGGTACTACCTTAAAAATGAATATCAGTAATAAAGTTGGAAGACCAATGATAAATCAATTCAGATGAAGAAAATCACAATAACTGAGAAAGGATGAAGTATTGAAAAATAAAAAGACACACTGAACAAAAACAAAATAAAAACATCCTAAAGTAAAAAATAACAATTTTGTAATATAAATAGCTAACAAGTGGATCCAACAAAAAAGTAGCCAACTTGTCAAAATACAACACCAAGGAGTTTCAAATATGAGACCAGGAAGAATAACATTTCTGCAAAAATTAGAAGTTTTTACACATACACACACACACACACACACACACACACATATTTTAAATTGCATTTAAAGCAAAATAGTGAAATGCCATGCTTAAATTACAATGGCAGCAATAGTCCCCTTTCCTAAGAGACTCACCGTTGGCCCTGGGCACCATTCTTTTCCCCACATGAAGGCTCCTCACTCCGGCTTCTTCCTTATATGTTTGTAATAAATGCTGACTCTACAAGATGGTCACTAATATTTTAAATTTTTATTTTTTAATTAAACAAATTGGATGTGTAACATTGTGTAAGTTTAAAGTGTACAGTGTGCTGCTTTGATATATTAATATATTGTAATATGAATGCCAACATAACAATATTGATTACATCACATAACCATCGTACAATATTCCCAATTATTAAACGTCAGCCCCCTACACCTTCGTGACTCATTTGCTCCCTAGAATATATTATCAACATTTCAAAAAGGAAATATATTGTATAAAATTAACTTGCCCTCATATATTTTTTAAAACATTTTATTTATTGATTTTACAGAGAGAGAGGAGAGAGGGAGGTGGAGGGGAGGTAAGAAGTATCAACTCACAGTTGCTTCACTTTAGTTGTTCATTGATTGTTTATTGTATATACCTTGACCAGGTAAGCCCAGGGTTTTGAACTGGTGACCTCAGCGTTACAGGTAAACGCTCTATCCACTGTACCACCACAGGTCAGGCCTCATTTAATTTTCATAGGGAAGAAAAATGTTATGAGGACAATAATGTCAAGTAAGTTGTCTAAAAAGAACCCTGTCATTAGTCCCTGGAGGCCACCTAAGCTTAGCCAACCTCATTATTTTAAAGGGGAAATAGGTTTATCAAGGTAAGCATCAGTTTTTTTATGCATCAGTTTCCCCAAAATAAGTATCATATCTTCCAATTCTCTTCTTTCTTACACTATCTCCCTCTCTCTAATGATACTTTTAATTTGATAGTTTTATTATTTCTCAGGCAGTGGGAATGTAATATAACAAAGATAAAGTACTTTTTAACAATTCCTAACTTAAAGAGGAGATGCATACCTGTGTGTTCTTGGGTTAGATCCTGAGGCAAAACAGGCAGTTGGAAATTCAGAATCTTTTATTTCTGGAATTCTGAAGTCTTTAAATAATTTGCTGAGTCTTTGGAAGTTATCGAGAGGAAGGCATGGCAGGAAAAATATTTTTTTTAATTTAAATGCTAGTTTATGAACACAATTTAGGAAGCTCATAATAACTACATTTTTAATTGCAGTATAATCACATCCCTGCACCTAAACATTTATATGCATTAAATATGAATTTACCAATGGTATTGTGATTACAGAATTTTCAGCAGCTGAGACCACAGCATTAAAAGTGGAACGAAATTCAGATAACCAAAGATAGAACTTGGACAAAGTCAGAGGTCAAACACTAGAAAAGGTTGGAAACCGATCAAAACGAGACACAGATTAGATCAAAATTAGTCACGGATTAGAAAGAACGCAGTTGCAAACGATTTAGATATGTCATCACATCAAGAACCAGAACCTGTGAAATATGAAGGGTCAAAGTGAGGACGACAGAACTAGAACCGGACCAATGAGGAGAGGAAACGCATGCTACTTCCTTCTAGAATAAAAGCCCACTCTACAGTGTGTGATAGCCCTGGGCCTTCATACAGAAGGAATTCACATTGGAAAAATGCTAAATGGATTAATCTGATTAGATGAAGAATATGAATACAGGTCTACCGCAGAGATATTTCAGGTTTGGTTCCAGACCATTACAATAAAGCAAATATCTCAATAAAACATATCATGTAATATTTTTAGTTTCTCATGAATATAAGTTATGTTTACACTGTGCTGTAGTAGAAGTGTGCAATAGCATCGTCTAGAGAAATAATATACATACCTTAATTAAAAAATACTTTATTGCTAAAAAATGCTAACCATCATCTGAGCCAGGTGGTAAAATGTTGCCAGTTGACTTGCATGATGCAGGGTTGCCACAAATCTTCAATTTGTCAAAAAATGCAATACCTGCAAACCACAATAAAGCAAAGCACAATAAAATGAGGTATTCCTGTATGCAACATTCAAAGTGAAGGTGAATGCATTCTCTCAGTTTCTGGGAATCTTTTGCAAAGCCTGTAAGAATTTATATCTTCAGAGCTATTGTGCAAGAAGCATTTTGAAGTTGGAGGTAGAAAATGGATATGCATTACTATTAAGCTGCTAGAAATGTTTGTACTTCTTACAAATATCTAAGGCATTAGTTTAAAGATACTCTGTGACCATTTCTACACAATACTTACTTTTGGGAGGTCTAGGAAACAGTCTCACTACCCAGAATGAGATACAAGATTGACTTCTATAAATTTTCATAGCGTTCAGATAATTTTCAGACAAAACAAGTCTTTCCCACAGGCAACTAAGCACCTTTGGGAATGCCAATGACAGTTCTGCATGACTTTGAGCTCCAAGTTCATATCTTTTCATTTTTATTTGTTTGGTTCAAAAAATAAGAACTAATCTCCCCAAAGAATAAGAGGCTTAAAACAACATTGAGGTGATATATTAGACTATTCAGGTCATGATTATATTAACTGAAACTGACACATTTCTTTATCTTCCCATACAAAAGGAAAAAGTGATCAGGGTTGTAAGAGCAATAGAAACATGTAAAAATAAATTATTGATGAATTATCTACCCCTACTTATAACTTACATTGGTTAAAAAAACAACCACTGAGCGACCTCTGATATGGACATTCAGTTTTACAGAAATGAATTGGATGGCATACCAGTTAACTACTCACTACTGCAGATTTCCCCCACAATGCTCACCTTTGCCTCTCTTTCCCCGGCCATTCAGGAAGAAATTTCTAGTGCTGAGTACTTAGCATGCTCTCTAGAATTTGAATTAGCCAAATTTCAAAATATTTTTTGAAAATTCCAAAAATAAACTTATACCCTCACACTTGAAGAATGAAAGATAGAAGGAATTTCCCACTCTATCTAACAAATCAGTCCTAAATGAATATCTGCTATACACAAAACTGTGCTGGAAGTTGTACTCATGAAGTTGGATGTCAGATTAAGAGCTGATAGGGGAGTTTTGGCAATAAAGGTTTGGATGATATATAAACTCAAAGGGAATGAAACTATCACATTACTTCAATAATACCAGGCCCAGAAAAATAACTTCCCATTCAAGTTTGAAAAATTAGAGAGAAATCAGTAAAAGGGACCTTTAAAATAAAATAAAATAAAACCTCTGGGATATAGAAGATATAAGTTAGTTATCACCAAAAAAGCATAGAGATGTCTAGCTCAAAATAATAGTTTTTCAAAAATAAAAGCTTATATTTTTTCTGCGTTTTTTAAAAATCTCATGAAATGTATGAAATCATGAATTCAGTGAATAAGAGAGAAGACACAAGATAAAAATTGAGCTGGCAGAGGAAAAATAATGAAAGGAAACCCTCAAAAAAAAAACCCAATGAAATATAGAATAATTAAAATATATACTGGAGCATGTAATGTACAGAATTGAGACTGCATATAATTCAATTACTACCAACCTAGATAAAGTCTCTGAAAAAGTGAAGAAAATTCAACATTTGAGTAGTCGTCACCACTGAAACAGCAATCAGAAGAATTAGAACAGAGGAAATTTGAAGTTTATTAGAAGAAAAAATAAATGCCCTAACATAGAAAAAAATTGAAGCATAGACATTGATAGAGTAAAAAGACCTACCAAATTCTAGGCAAAATTAGTGTATAATAGGCTGAATCAAATATGAGCTACACAAAAATTTAAATTTCAAAATAAGATTTTATAAAAATTCAAGCAAATTACTTTTAAGAATTTTTTTAAAAAAAGTCCTGTTTTATTGAAAGCAGAACTATCTTCAGAATTTGAGGGGAAAAAGGATATGGCAATCATTGTATACCCAGGCTAGATAACATGATGAAATGGCTTACTGCTTGTGTGTGTGTACGCGCGCACGTGCACTCATATATAGAGATTTGAAAAATTAAACATATGATTTTCTTCAGAGAAGAGAAAAATTAAAAGAATGAGAAAATACAAATATAAAAGTTTTATATAAAGCATTTAAAATATGAAACCCTAACAATATGGTATATTAGTTATTAAATCAGTCCCCTAGACATACATCAGAATTTATTCATCCTGATGGGCTGAGAGCTGTAACAAACTATGCTAAAATTGCAACAGTAAATTTTAACCCAAGAACAGTTTATGGTTGACCTCAAGCCATAGTAGGATACACAATTCTTCAGAGATCAGTCTCCTCCGGTCTTTACTGTCATTCAGCACACAAGAGGATGGGAGAGAAAAACAAAGGCACACTATTCTTCACTGCCTCCAACTAGAAGTGATTTATTTTTCCTACTTATGTTCTACTGTCAAGAACTAGTCACACAGCCCATTAAGAAGGCTAGAACATTTGTTGAGTTTATGCCCAGAAAATGAAAGAAAGCTTGATGGGTATATAGCCAGTCCCTACCACACAGGTTAATTCTATTTTTTTCCCACTATTCAAAGCAATGCTTTAATAAACACCTTCTAAATACATTTTTGCACACTTCTGCAAGTATTTCTGTAGGATAGATATATAGACCAGGACTTTCTAGGCAAAAAAACTTGTAGAAGGTATTTTCTAAATACCTTCAGTTTGAAATAAGAATATTTTAGTAGACATATTATCTTTCTAAAGTAACATAATATAAAATAATAAAATAACACATACTATTTAATTAAAAGTATTCTAATATGTACTAAGCATTGTACACACTGAGAAGCTGGCGGGCAAAGCATTGCCCAATCTGGTCTTTATCATTAAAACTTTTCTCTCTCCCCCATAAGAATCCTCCACTTCTCCTAGACTCTTTACTTCTCAAACATGTCATAACTGTTCATGTCAGATCCTGGATCTGCAATTCCTCGCTCTGTGTTCTTGGTTATATCACTCTGAATCTTGGTTTCATCAGGTTGAAAAAGAGATAACAGTATAAACCATACCAGTTTCTTGAAAGAAATTACATAGTAAGAAGTGGCACATGGAAAATGCTAAGACATAATCATCACTCAGTGAGTGTTTGCTCCTACCTTTTTTTCCCCAATTATCCCAGGCTATAATCATCGTTCCTATCACTGAATTCCTATAGTAGTCATTCATATTACTTTTCTGTTGCTTAGCATACATGACCTTTTATCCCATTCTCTTTTCATGTGCTTTCTTATCTCCCCATCTTGATTGTCAGTGACTTGAGAACAAGAGCTGTGTCACGTTCCTCTCTAGGTCTTCATTCCCGTACCCAGGGCCTCACCAGTGCAGGCCCTACCTAAATATTTGTGAGGATACCAATTTCATTGAGCATACCGGTGAGAGAGAGAAAGCAGAATGAAACAAAAAAATCTATCCCAGTTATTTAATTTTAGAAAAAGAACCTGAAGAATCTATAGAGATTAGTTAGGGGAAAATTGAATGATAACATTTAAAAATTCAATAACCCACAGGGAGCTGGAAAGCATTTGTGAACACTTCATTGAAAACCCAAGATAAATGTATGTCAAACTTTAAAATGCCCGTGTGTGTGTGTGTGTGTGTGTGTGTGTGTGTGTGTGCGCACATGTGTATGTGTGTGTAGGAATCCCCAGACAAAGCTAAGGAACAGTGGAAGCACATCTTTCCATTTAAAAGAGTTATTTGAGAATTATTTAAAAGGAAAGAAAGAAAGTAGGGAGGCAAGAATGAGGAGAGAGAAAAAGGGAGAAAGAGAAGAAGAGAGAAATAAATCTTTCCAAGAAAAGAAAGCTGGCTCAGCTATCGAGCATGGTAACTCAGGAAAGATGCCAAGTCAGGTACAAAGCTGAAATTAGGCAGGAAAGACAAAGAAGAAAGAAAGAAAAGAAAAGAAAAGAAAAGAAAAGAAAAGAAAAGAAAAGAAAGGAAAGAAAGGAAAAAAAGGAAAGAAAGAAAGAAAGAAAGAAAGAAAGAAAGAAAGAAAGAAAGAAAGAAAGAAAGAAAGAAAGAAAGAAAGAAAGAAAGAATTGTGTGGAGCGCTTGGCTTGAAGAACGCCCGAAACCATCAGCAGGTCTTGTGGGTGTTACCCACGGAATTGGTGGGACCACTGAAGAGGCACAGTGCATATTTCAGCCAAGGGAATGGAGAGCCGGAGGGAAGCTGTAGCAGCAGCCAGCGCTGACGGGCTGATCTCAGCTAGGCTTCAAGCAGGTGGCTTGAGAGAGAGACCAGGCAGGGTGGGGGAAAATGGCCTTTATTTGTCACTGAGTGTCCCCCTTTTATCATTCTTCCTTTTTCTACTCTGGCTGTCTTCCACTTTCCCCTCAGACCTCAAAATCAAAATTCCTGTGCATTTCTCTACCATTCCCTCTTTCCCTTCAAGAATTCAACCCCAAAGATATATTGTACATGAATTGCTCTAAGTTTCATTAAAACCTGAAACAGGTGCCAACGTTTGAAAATAAGACTTCACAGTCCATATTTCAGGTGCCTCTTGAAAACACACAGAAGATCTGGCGGCAGCACAGCCAGTCCCTTGGGAGCTCAGAGCTGGAACCAAGGAGCTGCAGTCTCTCCAGTTAGAGTGGCATCCTGCATCCCCCCAGTCCCATTCCAGCCCGAGTCACCAGTAATGCCATCTGCCAGGCCCATTCGGGACAGAAGCTTGTCCTCCTGCAAGCATTCCTATTCTACTTTCTTGTGCAGAATGTCTTCCTTTCTTTGCCCTAGATATTTATTTTCTTCTTATATTTCCCTAAGCTGTAACTATAGTACATATGTTATTTATTTTTGTCCATTCTTCATGTTTCACTGAACAAATAGAAACTTTTTGTTTTCTCTTTATTTCTCACCATCCTTATACCAAATAATACGCTTTTAAATTAGTCTTTGACTAAGGATTAAAAATATCCTCAGCATATATACAAAAACAAATTTTAAAAATCATTTTGTCTTGCTTTATTGCTCTTTCAAAACCAGTACAAGTGACAAGATGTGTCAGTGTGATAGCAGCAAAAATAACATAAATATTTTAATATATAGCAACCTTTTCTTTGACAACCATGAATACAGAGGTGTTATTTGCTTTTTAAATAGTAATTATCAGTGTCTCTTCCTGTTCCCAAAGAAACAAACATCATTTTAGGGTTCTTACATTGATTGTGAACGCACTAAGAACTTATTAATCAGGAGTTTCCCATGACTTCTCTGTCTGGATGTTTTATCGCAGTTGGTTCCTGACCTGTTCAATCCCACCTTGCATTGACATCCCCCTTCCCCTCCCAGTGAACCATGCTCCATCGCTAAAAGACTCCTCATTCACATGCTGTTTGCATAGTTGAAATTCCTTTACATAATTCTGATCATTGTCCATTCTTTTGGGCTTATGCAGCATAATGATCCTGCCATGCTTCTGAAGATGACAGGTGAGATTCATTACTAGAAGTTCATTCATTTAATTAACAAATATTTGTGGAGGACCTGCTTGGTGGCAGATATTGGTTAGGTGCTGAGGGTGAGACATGGACTATGACACAGTCTTCCCATTCCAAGGGCTTACTGTCAACAAACAGTCAACTTCTTGCTTCTCACAAAATGGCAACTAGACTGTATTTCCCCACCTTCTTATGTTTATGACATAAAGGGTTTGAAAAAAAAAAAGACCTTCTCTCAGGAAGCTAACAATCTAAAACTATATGCCAATTTGTATAATGTCATATGTAGTTTTAAATTTTATTTAAGATGCACCATCATTTCAACAATAGCTTTGCTGGTATGTGTGTGGGTATTCAGTTGTAAGTCATCCTGGTTTCAGAAATACTAAGTAAAAGGATGATTTAATGGAATATTAATGAATATGATTGCTGATGGTGCCAATTAAACATATGTGTAATTTTCAACAATGTAAAAAGTGATTGAGCAACCATCTCAATTAATATAAGAATAAAAATGCAATCAGACAAACTTCTTCTTAAGCAAGATGGTTCTTTAAAAAATTTTTTTTCTTGACCAGGTAGTGGAGTAATGGATAGAGTATCAGACTAGGACGCAGAGGACCCAGGTTCAAAACCCTGAGGTCGCCTGCTTGAGCGCAGTCTCACCAGCTTGAGCACAGGGTTACTGGCTTGAGTGTGGGATCAAAAATATGATCCCATGGTCACTGGTTTGAGCCCAAAGGTCACTGGCTTGAAGTCTAAGGTTGTGGGCATGAGCCCAAGGTCTCTGGCTTGAGCAAGGGGTCACTTGCTCTGCTGTAGTCCCCCAGTCAAGGCACATATGAGAAAGCAATCAATGAACAACTAAGGTGCCGCAACGAAGAATTGATCCTTCTCATCTCTCTCCCTTCCTGTCTGTCTGTCCCTAACTGTACCTTTCTCTGTCTCTTTCACCACAAATAAATAAATAAATAAATAAATTTTTTCAGTAAAAAAAAAATTTTTTAAACTGAAAGTTAAAAAGTGCCCCATACTGGCTCTGGCCAGTTGACTCAGTGGTAGAGTGTCAGCCTGGTGTGTGGAAGTCCTGGGTTTGATTCCTGGCCAGGGCACACAGGAGAAGCACCCATCTGCTTCTCCACCCTTCCCCCTCTCCTTTCTCTCTCTCTCTTCCTCTCCTGCAGCCAAGGCTCCACTGGAGCAAAGTTGGCCCTGGCACTGAGGATGGCTCCATGGCCTCTGACTCAGGTGTTAGAATGGCTCCAGAAGCAATGAAGCAAGACCCCAGATGGGCAGAGCATCGCACCCTGGTGGGCATGCCTGGTGGATCCTAGTTGGGCGCATGCAGGAGTCTGTCGGACTGCCTCCCTGCTTCTAACTTCAGAAAAATACAAAAAAATAAAATAAAATAATAAAAAGTACCCATATTCAAGCTGGGACAGAACTCCTGGTATGATGTAATCAGAAATACCTTCTGGGAAATATCTAGGATTCATAATAAAATGTTGGAGCAATTCTTGGATAGATGATAATAACATTCAAACTCCTCTTGAGAAATTAGAGTAATGCCACTCAGCTTATAGTCATCTTGCAATAAGCCTAACAATCTTTTAGTAGACATGCATTTTTAAAGAGATGATCTAACAATGATTACTTAATCAAGTATTTCTCCCAGAAGATATCTCTACCAAGAGAAAACCTTTGGATTGGTTTTCTTAGGAGCCTTCTCCCTCTGGCAAGTTTAAAATAAAACTTTTACACATGCTCACAATCTGTGAAGTTGCCATAGAAGTATAAAATCTCGAGAGATAGTGATAAATTAGATCCTCTTCTGCTTCCCTAGGGAAGACGAGGGCCTCTGATTTGAGAGGCAATAGCGTGACTGAAGGAAAGCCCTGGGGAGGACACATTCTCCTTCAGCTGAAGAAGCAAGAGGCTCAGGGTGAAATTTAAAAAAGCAGTTTGACATTCAGGACACACAGACTGCTTCATTAGTAAAATTTCAGCTTTGCCAATTCTAAGAGAAGAATAACTACTGGGGGCCAGAGCAAGAGAACAAATCTAAATTGGAGGGATATGGACAAAAGTGTTCAAATTGGTAGAAAAATGAAGCTTAACATTAGATACTCCTCCTGCTGCCTTGGACCCATTTCCTAGGTTCTCCCTTGACTAGTTCCTCTTTGTCGATCCAACTCAGACCTCGGATTAATGTCACCTTCTTCTAGAAGTCTTCCTCGTTACCCAACCTAAAATATGTCCATCCCATTATCCTCTCTGAAAGCAACCTGCCCTTTTTCTTTATAGCACATACAGTAAGTACTAATTACTACTTTATTTGCTATCTATTTGGTGTCTATGTCTCCCACTAGACAACAAGCTCAATGAGAGCTGCCATCGGGCCTGTTTTGTCCACCTTTACATACCAACTATCGAGCTTATGCCCCACAAGCACATGACAAACCACAGAGTAAATGAATTAACTCAAATACCTGTGCTGACATGAATTAGCCCCACTTATCAGGGGGACCAGGCAGATCTAGTTCCTGGTTGAGAACGCCTTTTTCTGAGCAACAAACTAAGTTGGCTTTGTGATGGTAGTCTCCACAGGCAAGAGATGGGGAACTACTTCCGTACTTAAGTAGAACACAAAAGAGGCGCCCTTCTCAGTAAATATAGTACAGCACCTCCAGTTGGCAGTTGTATGAGTTTTAACATAAAGTGAATGGCTTGGCCTCATACACTGGCTGGACATTCGTCTCCCCAGCAATTCCCTTCTGGAACTGGACGCTGCAATGCGTGAGGAAGTGCATGCGGGCCTCAGCTCGTGTGGCAGGAATGTCCACAAAAGGACGGCTATTTCTGAGTCTCAGAACTCTGCTGTTGAGAAGATCCAAGTCATAAAGCGAAATGGGCAGTTCGTGTGTTTGGATCAGAATGTTCTAGGTATAGTGTTGCAGTAGAAATCTTTTTTTTTTTTTTTTGGCAGTAGAAATGTTCTTATGTATCTTATTGAACTTCGGGTAAATGGAAAGCATGAGAGATCTAAATTCAGAATAACTTGCATTTGAAGGTTTTGTCAGGAAAACATAAGTTCCTGGAGAAAAACAACAAAAATGAGAAGGGAGATTTTATTTTAAGGACTTTAATTTCAGTGTGGAAACTAATTATAGAAACAGACATATTCAGAATTCAAGCTTTTCATATTACAGTCATTGTAGTAATAGAATTACTGGCATCTATGTATAATCCTCTTTAATTAGCTGAGTTCCATAAACCAAGATGGACTGTAGAACAGGGAATGTTTTTCAGAGTGTGATCTAAGAATTAACATAAACAATATCATGCAGACTCATTTCAGAATCTCTTCTGATGATTGAGTTTGATATCACTGACCTTATATCTGGCTTTTACACACAATGGATTAATAGAATAAATAATAAAGCTAGGGGACATAAGCATTAGGAAAGAAAAAAGAACCTATATTAACTGGGACTCTTTTCATTGCAAGAAGCAAACCTCAAATCAAACTAGATTATGCAAAAGTGATTCATTGGAAACAAACATGGGTAAGTTGCAGACCCACAGAGGAAACAAGGCTTCCAGGAATAAAGTCAAGGAGTCACTCAGTGGGATCATCTCTTCCTACCTCTCATCAGTCTCAATTTCTCCAAGTGGTGAGAGACATAGAACCAACAGCTCCAAATCATATACTTTCAGTGTCCTCGAAACAAAGAAAGAAAGAGAAATTTTCCACCGTAGAGCTACACTGGAACAAAATTCCATACGAGTATTCTGATTGGCCCAGCTTGGGTTAAATGTCCACTACCAAAGCAATCACAGCATCCAGGTGGGTATGAAAGTCCAACCGGAGAGAGGGATAGGTAATGAGCACAGCCCCGAGGAGAGGAGGTGGAGGGGCACCTATGACTGAAAGCCCTAACAGAATATCAGGATTACAGGGGAAAGGAAGAAGCCTCACTTGCCCAGTGAAGGCTGAGAGATGCATATTTTTGTTCGAAGAAGAGAAAGCAGCTGAGCATTCTCCGTCCTTTCTTTCCATATCTATCTCTTGGAGAAGAAAACTGCAGGGAAGGGAGGGGAGGGGAGGAGAGACAAAGGAAATAAGAAAAGGTTTTGTTTTGGTTTTTGGTCAAAATGATAAAAATTGTTCTTTTAATAATAGGAATAAAAGCAGAGTTTTAACTGAAAACAGCAGGATTTCTCTACAGGGGATTTATCAGAGTTACATTTATACATTCCTCAGTGCATCTTATTGTTTTTAGGAAAGGGTGTGGTAGCAAAATAATGGCCCCAAAGGTGTCCATGACTTCGTTCTTGGAAACTAGCATGGCAAAAATGGGCTTTGACAATGTAGCTATGGGTATGAACTTGAGAAGGAGAGAATTCCTGGATTATCCAACAACCTGCCCCACTGTGGGTCTTTGTTTTCGCTGTTCTTTCTGCTTAGAAACGTCCCAGAACTTCACAATCCTGACTTCTTATATCATCCTTGGCTTAGCTGCAATGTTACCTCCTCAAAGAGGCCAGCTACTCTAAAGTCATCCCTTAGTCACTTTATCATGTCACTGTGCTGTACCACTGGCTCACACTCTCCTGCTTGTTTGCTTTTTGCTTGTGTTTTTTGTTTGATCTGTATCTGCCTTCCCATGAAAATGTAGCTCTAGTTATTAGTTAGGTGGCTTTGGCAAGCCTCGGACTCTCAGAGCCTCGGTTTCCTCATCTGGTCCGTAGGTATCAAGTGAGATGACAGTGTAGACTGGCCTCACATAGAGTTTACTTTCAAGATTTATTGGTTTAGAAAAAAGGGCTATTCAATTTAGTAAGTATAAACTTGTGAATAAAAAGAAAGCGACAAAATACCATTTTAAATTCTAAGAAGAGATATAATTTATTATTCCATAAACAGCAAGACACATATTTCAATTTTATAGTAAGAAATATATGAGGAGAGTAATAAAGATAACATCTTAATGTTTTTCAAAGCCACAAGAGGCAATGATAATTAAATAACACTATGACTTTGTTTAATACAGTTCTTCAGATGAATGAAAAATATGACTAAATGTTGTCAGGATTTGTCACAAAAAGCATTTGAATTCCTTTTTTAAGATTCAGAAACAGCCTGACCTGTGGTGGCGCAGTGGATAAAGCGTCGACCTGGGAACACTGAGGTCACCAGTTCAAAACCCTGTACTGGTCTGGTCAAGTCACATATGGGAGTTGATGCTTCCAGCTCTTTCCCCCTTTCTCTCTCTGCCTTTCTCACTCTGTGTCTCCTCTCTAAAATGAATAAAATAAAATAAAATAAAAAGAATAGAAATGCAAAGTTTAAAAAAAAAAGATTCAGAAACATATGAAATATTCCTCATTTTTTTGCATGAAAAAAGGTTGATTTCATGATTCAGGAGTGTTTCACAAACTTTCACAGTGTAATGAGCCCATCTTGTGGCCTTTTATAATATTGCCACTTTTAAAGAAAAACATTTTGTTAACCATAGGTATAAATGGTGTCATTTATTAAGCAAACAGCTTTTGAGCACTTATTATGTGCCACGTGTTATGCTGACTGGGGATACAGTGACAGGAAACAAACAAACAAAAAAAGCAAGGTCCTCACTCCGAATTCATATAAATCTAAAGGAGAGAGAGACTTTTAGGCAGAGATAATTATAGTACAATAAGTAAGTGCAATCATACAGAACTATAACCTTAAATTACTACACCATAGTGAAATGAAGTGTCCCCAGAATTCAGAATAAAACTTATATATCTACATTTCCAGGAATAACTTGGATCACTAAGGAAAACATGTATCATTAGAAGTTGGGTTAAATATTAATTTCCAGTCTACAGATATTTTTTTAACCTAGTGAATTCGCAGAAACCTAAGTGAAGTGCATCTGGCTCCCATCTAGATTACGCTTTCTCAGAGTATAGCGGGTATATTTTTAAAAAGAGCTTCCTATGTCCATTACCTATTTATTGGTAAGCAGGTTTCTATCTCTTTCTACCCACTCACAATCATAGCTTTAAAGGAATAGAAAGGCACTTACATAAATCAAACACATAAAATTCTGAGAAAATTGGGAAGTTGAAACCTTAATATTTTAAATACTTTATGTTGACTTATTATGTCTCTAATTAGTCATGGGGCGGGGGATCCAAACAACAAAGCCACAGGCCTTTGTGTAGGAAGAAGTGTCCCTGATCATCATGGAAAAGGACTGTCACGGGGACTTTAAACTACTGGTACTTCAAATGACTGACTTCGGGTTACAAATTTCTGAGCCAATATTGTCGAGAAAACTATCAGTAGAGTAATTTCCAGAATTTTTTCCCATGAAGCAGAAGACTTCCTAAAAGCAGATAACTAACCTAAGATTCAGTGGAGCAAGAACAACTCAATTGAATAAACTGATATGGGAAATTTTACTGTAGTAATTGAAATGTTGTTTCAATTCCTGGATAGACTCTAGATTTGTAAGCCAACCCAAGGAGGCATATATTAACACTCTGCTGCACCTGTGTAAAAAAAATTAGGCTAAACCCAGAGACCAGCCCTTCATGTGAACCTGTGAGAAATTAAGAAGAATTTGAGAATATTACGATCATTGGGTGGGGAAATTGTGGAGAAAATTGTGAAAGTCACCAAAATGGGCAAAGGAAGCTTAATGAGTATCAATAGAACACTAGGCATTATCTAGTGCATGCCTCCAGGTTATCTGATTTTATGGGAGTCTACCCTTTTCATTATAACAGATTGAGCTATTATTATACAACTGTCATTTAAAAAAAAAGAACTAATAGCACATAAATGACTCTTATTCATAGAGATGTAAATGAGCTTTGTTACACAGAAGTACAATCAATTTCACTACCATCATCACCTCCATTCCAAGGAAGAACATATTTGTATCTATCAACAAATTCATTCCAGAATTCCTGATGGTTGCTCATTTTTGCTCCACATAACAGTGTGTCCGTAAAGTCATGGTGCACTTTTGACCGGTCACCGGCCAAAAGTGCACCATGACTTTACGGACACACTGTATTACTGGCTTTCTTACTAACTAAATAAAACGTCAGACACATGTTCGTGTTATATTTGTACAAGAGCCATGATGTTGCCTCCTTAAAAAAAATGTTCTTTAACATAAGCATGTTACAAACTCTTTTATTTTATTTCAAACTGACTATAAGAAAGAAGACTTTCTAGAATAACCAATTCAAGGATTAATGTCCTGTTAGTGATATTTTATAGGATTTTTTTAAAGAGTAATTAGATAATCTTTGTGAGGCTAGATATAAAAGAATATCTTATTAGAGATCATTACTCTTTGCAAGCCTGGTTAAAAGTTATAAGGGTCCTTCCGTGACCCATAATCAGGGCAGGTATCCCAGTAGAGACTCCCAAATCTATCAGTAAAACTGCTTGAGCATTTAATCAGAAATGTTCATTACTTTCTAGAAAGGTTAAGAGACCACATTGCTCCACACTAAGTTTAGGAGTGACTCTTTCATACCATGAACAGTTTTAAAAGAACCTGGCACTTGCTCTATTTTTAAGCTTAATTTAGTACATTTACAAAAGTTAAGTACATCAGGGAGTATTGCTTAAGAAAGTCATAGCTTGCCTAGTCATGCACTTGAAGTACTGAAAAGGAAAATCAAATATATCAAATTTATTAAGGGCAATTTAAAATGTTTCAGAAAACGTAATTAAGTTTGTAAATGAGATTTATTGTTCAAGTGAGCGTATTCAGCTAGATACAATGACCAAAAATGTCCTCTAAAAGATGGTTGTTTTATTTTACATAAAATTATTAGATTAAAAAAATTTAAATTGCAAGATAAACAAACATGAAAAGTTTTAGCAATATTCAAAATATTTTAAAATATATTAAATATATATTTTTGAAATATATAATCCTTTCCATGGTCAAAAGCCAATCTTAGACAGCTAAAACTCAAATTGACGGAATCCAAAGCCAAGGGTACTGCCTAACAGAAACCGTGATAATCAGTTATTGAAAATGAAACTGAAGGGAAGAGAAAGCATCAGTGTTTCTCTCATACTAGGAGAAGTAGTATTGCTTCTTTTTTAAACTTCTTTTTCAGTTATGTGTGTGTTTGTGCCGATGTATGTATTGACCACAATATAAAATTTATTTTCTACTAAGAATATAGTCAGAAAACTTTGAAAGTCACTGATATTAATACATCAATAACCTCCAAGTAGCTCAAACTCCCTGTCCAACCAACAGCTGCTGAAAGGCATCTGGAGCCTAGGACTACCGTGGGGTTTCAACTCAAATTATAAAAATTCCATTGGAGAGGGGAGGCTGTTTTCTTTCATTCTTCAGCCATTAATAATTGCTTACTCTATCACTGTTTAGCCTGACCTGTGGTGGTGCAGTGGGTAAAGAAAGCATCAACCTGGAACAATGAGGTCACTGGTTTGAAACCTGGTCAAGCATGCACAGGTAGCAACTACTATGAGTTTATGCTTCCTGCTTCTCCTTCCACTTTCTCTCTCTCTCTCTCTTCTCTCTCTAAAAATCAATGTATAAAATCTATTTTTAAAAATCTAGCAATGTTTATCTTGACACTTCATTCAACTTAAAACAAACAACTGGCTGCCTACTAAACAACTCAAGGCATCAAAGGCAGAACACACTGTGTCCCTTCATGTGTTGCTCACTGTATTTATTTCCCATTCATTCCCTAAGGCAATGAAAATCCAATAGCCCTAAAACCCGTCCCCAACCCTAACCTCTTCTTGGAATAAACCATTGATGATTTCCTACTGGTTGGTCCCCTTTGGATCTTTATCCTCTTTGGACTGTGGGATATTTGATTCTATCAATATTAATCATCCCTTCTTCCTTGACATTCTTTTCTTCCTGTGCACTCATGGTACCATTGTGACCAACTTCTTCTCTCTTTCCCCATCTACCACCCAACTCTTTACTGTTTTCAAGGCTTCATTTCAAGCTTCCTGTCTAATAAAGGCTTCCAGAAGTTTCCATTCCACACTCCTCTTCCCTTTCTCTTCACTATTGTAACCCCTTAATTTTATATCCTATTATACTAGTACATAGCTATTTATTATTTCATTCCGTTTGTGGCAAATTTTGAAACATAAAAAGTTAATTATTTCAAAAGCATCACTGAGACTCCTTATCACTAAGGCTCTTCAGTTGCACATTTCAATCATACCTTGGGCTTTGGTCGGCAAACTCATTAGTCAGCAGAACCAAATATCAACAGTACGATTGAAATTTCTTTTGAGAGCCAAATTTTTTTAAGCTTAAACTATACAGGTAGGTACATTCCTTATCGAGGTAGCGCCTGCACGTGGTATTTTGTGGAAGAGCCACACTTAAGGGGCCAAAGAGCTGCATGTGGCTTGTGAGCTGCAGTTTGCTGACCAGGGCTAGGGTGACCTTTTCTTGATGCTGCCCTTATCCCTGGGTGCTAAGAGCATTTCTTACATTGATACTGTTACCACCATAATTTAAGATTTTTAAAGTGCTGAATTCCTATTCAATTTTCATGATTAGTACAAACTATTTCCACAATGAAGGCCTCCCTGATACCCCTCCCCTAAATCATTCATTACTTCCTCTTCTATGTTCCCAGCAAGAACATTTCTCACAAACATGAATCACATTACACTGTCTTTATTAGTTTAAATGTCTACCTTGCCTACTGAATGTGGGCAATTTGATGTCAAAAAGTGTCTCTTAGTCATTTCTGTATCATGGATGTTTGGCATTCTACCTGAAATCATTGTATCAGAATTCTCCATCCAGAGAGATAACTCCCATTCTTGGTTCAACAGGGCTGGTTATACAGCACTTCCCAATGCCTGCATATCCAAGGGGCCTCACTGAATCAGTGAGAAAAATACAACAAACAAACAAAAAATTACCCTTTAAAACAAACAAACAAAAAGCCATATCTTTGGTTTTACTTTTTTTTTTTTTTTGAGAAAAACAAATTCTTGTTTGTTCTTTATTAATTATGTGGTCTAAAACTAAGCTATACTGCAAATGAAGTTAGAAAATTTCATTTACAGAAAGACATTGTTCATCTTGACATTTCATTCAGCTTTTATAACTTTTATTTGCAACTGAGAAGCTCAACTAATCATAAATTATAAGCTTTTCACCATAATAAAGCATTTAAAACTCAAGGGCAAGAGCCATAAGAGCTCTGAGAATTTTACAATTTTAAATTTATCAGTTTCCAAAGAATAGATCTTTGCATCTCCAATGCTCATCACAATGTCTGATACATAGTAAGTATCCCATAACTATTTGTTAAATTTCTTCTGAATATATGAATAAAGAAGTGAATGAAGGAACGGATGAATTGAGAGACATTGCCTGGAAAGCTAGTCAGAAGGAGATAACTAAGACTATTTCAAAATACCAAGATTTCATTGGACTATAAAATCTTTTATATTTTATCAAGAACTGAAGTTGTGTCCCAACCCCTTGAATCAGGGCTGGTCAGTGACTTGCTATGACCAATAAAATATGGCAAAGTAATGCCAGTTACTTCTAAGCATTAGACTCAAGCTTTAGAGCTCTGTTGTTACCCTCTTGAATATGTGCAATAACTATATAGGAAACCTGGGTTATAATGAGAAAGAAGATGTGGAAATTTTTAAAAAGCCACCAGCCAACAGCCCAAGTTAACAGCCAGACATAGCACCACTAGAACAGCCAGATCACTGTAACCACACTAGTGACTCCAAGAAAGATCACTAGAAGAACCATCCCACTGAACCCAGTCAAATTTCAAAATCATAAGGAAATAGGCTACTCTATTAAGCCTCTAAATTCAGGGATGCTTAATTATGCAGCAATAAATGATTGATAAAGAAAATTTTAACTGGAAGTGAGATGCTAATTTAACAAAACATAAACGTGCCTCATTGTATTTGGGATCAGATAGTAAGCAGAGGACGAAAAAGGAGCAAGGATGATTGCAGGAATAGTGAACCAACTGCCAGAGAGTCTGAGAGTCAGTGATGACTGTTACTAGAGTCTGAAAAAATGGAAACTCATGGCATATAGTGGAGGAATAATTGAAAAACTGTTGCCTGGAGTCACTTGAAAACCTAGATAATGTAGCTAACAAATCTGTGGATCCAGCTAATGAGTTAGACAGAATGTTGAAAGTGTTAATTATCTTTCTTAAGCTATATGAGATAAGGCACATGAAGAGAGATATTATAAAGAAGGAATTGATCAGTCTGCAAACAAATTAACAAGGAAATATAGAGATTTTTGGACTTACTAGTTTGGAATACCATTTGAAGAATGGTATTCCAAACTAGATGAGAAAACCATTTCTCATCCCAAGCTTCTCTAACCAAACAAACAAACAAACAAACAAAAACCACAAAAACATCTTAAAGTAAAAAATGGTCTCAGAGTAAAAGTCAACTCAAGGGTGTGGCTATAAAACCCTTTGCTAAGACCTCAGAAAGATTTAAGATAGCACTTAGTGGGTGCTCTCAATTAGACAAATGTCTACCGTGACTCTTCAGGGTGTTTTCCTATAGTATATGACAGTACTCCATCTGAAAGAGGTCTGTCTCAAATTATGGAGAGTATTCCATTTCAACCCAAACTGGGTGTACTTTAATTCAATTCTGACACTAACCACCTGAAGTTAACACAGATCCCACAAGTTAAGGCTCAGTCTTCCAGATGATTGCTCTAATTTCAGGTGACTGCTACAAGTTCAGGGGGTCCAAATGGCTGCAAATCCAAGGATTCTCATGACCCCCTGAGGTTCAATTATTCACGAGTGTAACTCACAGCACTTAAGAAAGCGCTGTATTTACTATTACTGCTTTATAATAAAGGATACAACTCAGACTCCTCCCAATATTGTCTAGTACAGTCATAAACACTCATCACTTATTTTATATTCTAAAAGGTCATTGTGCTTCTTAATATTCTATAATATTGTATTTCCCTTTTGGTTCCAGAGAATAATTTGGCACAAGTATAAACATTTGCTATCTCTCCAGGATGCTTTATCTCACTACGTAAACACAACAAATTCTCCCCCATCCTAAAAATAATCCCTTAGTTCTGGAATCCTCTTGGCAAGCTCCATGTCTCCTTTAGCTCTCTGAGTGGTGAATTTTTTTCATGCTTGCTGACCCCAGGGAGTGAATGTTTTTTTTTTTCAAAAAATGAAATTTGTCCCACTTACAGTTTTATTAACTTAAAATCATGTTTGTTTGATGACCAATTTATGGAAACAAGAACATACATTTGCCTTTTTTTAATGTTGCCTTATACATTTTTAAAATAAAATATTTTTAAATGGATGGTCAGGAGGCACGAGGATGTACATGAATGTTCATACTATTCAAAGGGCTAGAGCCAAGGTCCCAGAAAGAGAAGCCTATTACACTCTCAACTTCCTAACCTCCCACTGCATGCTGCTTCAGCTGGCAGTCACCTTCCCACTGAACTGCACTTCCCCAGTCATGAATGGCATCCTAACTGCCCTATCTAGTAGATACGTTTTAGCTCCTGCTATTGTGAGCAACAATAGCATAGTAGTTTAAGACCATCAATTTTGCAGTCACTCTCAGGGTTCACAATCTTGGCTCTGCCACTTACTTTGAGTAAGTTATTTTATCTCTCTGTTTACTTATCTATAAAGCATGATTAATAAAAAATTTTTTTAAAACCTATATCACAGATTTGACTTGAAGAATATATATAAATTACTTAAAGCACTGCCTCACCTATGCTAAGTGCCCTATAACTTTTTTATCATCATTATTTTATTGGGCTTCTTTTTATGGTATTTAATATGGTTAATGATATCTTTCTTGAAATATTCAATCTTCTTGGCTTCTGTGATAGCATGCTCTTGAAGCTTTTGTCCTTCTCTGTCACCTTTTCAAGTTTCTCTTCCATTATCTGACTCTTAAGTCCTGATGGGCCCCAGAGTTATGCTGGATTCTCTTCTCTTCATTGTCTTTGGGAAACTTTATTCACTCATGCAGTCCCAAGTGCCAGCGACCTATTCTCCTTGTCTCCATCTTTCTATCTTGCTCTCTGCCTCTATCTCTATTCCCATCTCCATCTGTCTGTCATTTCACCCAAAAAAATGTCTATTGACAGTTATTCCATGCCAGGCATCATGCCAAGCACTCTGGCCCAGATTCCTGCCAGAGCTCCAGATCCACAAAACCAATTTAATTTATCTCTGTGTGTCTCAAAGGCATCTCAACTTTAAGAGGTCCAGAACTAAACACATTACTCCCCAATCCTCCAAACATGTTCTTCATTCTATATTCTTTGACACAGAGACAAGCATTATTATTCATCAGGGTGCCCAATACAGAATCCTAAGAGCCACATCTGAGCTCTGCATCATTTTCCTCCCTGCTTCTAATCAGTTGCTAATTCCTACCTCTTAAATATATTGGCCTGTTGTATGGTGGCTGTGTGCCTGGGCACTGGAGTCCAATCGCAGCTATACCACTGTTGGATGCATGACATTAAACATAAGCTGTTTCACCTTTCTTGACCTCATTCTTCATAAAATGAGGATGGAACCTACTTCATAGTGATGTGGTAAGTAATAAATGAAACAATCTATGTACAGCACACAGTGCTGTGCCTAACACATAGAAAGTATTCAACAAACAAATATTATTTCATTAACATCATTCTTATTGACATTGTATTAGCTCAAATCTCTGTCCTTTCTTGGCTAACACCCTAACTGGTCTGCAAAAACATTCTAACTGGTCTTATCTTGTCCCTCCTCAGCCTGTTCTTTATATCATTGTCCAAAACTCTGATCTAAAACACATTAGCATAAAACAGAAATGCAGTGAACTATGAAGTGAACAGTTTACAGTCCCTTAGTAAATCACATATAGAGTGGAAAAGTCTCCCCAAATTGCATTTACCTGAGAATTAGTTTCAGGTCAGTGGTAAAGAAAGAGACTTTTAATCAACGTTTAGACACAAATCACATTTGCAAAATTTTGGCAAACTTCTTCCACAGCAAATACTATTCATATCCATTAAGCCTGGTCTAACTAACCAAAGCAAGTGGTGAAGGTCATTTTATTACAAGACCCTGGTTCCTAATTCTTTGTTAATTGGTCAAAACATAATGAAGATGACTGTCTTCAAAATCAAAGGAAGTCTACTAAGAAGAGCTGGGTAATATTGAATATTTATAAGCATTTTAAAAACAGAATTATCAACGAACTAAAGAAGTTTGAGGGCTTATAGTGAAGTGGCTTGAAATAGATTTAGTTGAAATTTATTATTTTAACCTAAAAACAACCATTAAAAGCTGGGCAGTGTTAACTAATGGTGGCAAAACAGTTACCGTTTGATGTATTATGAAAAACTTGCTAAAGAACAAAAATACACCACTGAATCCTGTGTCCCGACTCTAAAGTGGGAGAAACCTTATAGGAGAAACCTTTGTAAAGAGGATGGAACCCCCACTTCATAGTAATGTGGTGTTACAGAAAATGTTAAGAGAAAATTCTTCTTAATCTGATAAACTGGAACAGGCTAATATCATTCGTATCCATAAATACTGATCTATCAGAGTCTAGCCTACCTCATCATGGCAACTGCCAGTCACATTCTGTCTTGTCTTGATTAAAATATAATCAAATCAATGTACACATATCTGTATCACTCAGACTGGTAAAATACTCCAGAAAGGCATTGCTTATTAAGTTCTGCAAGGCAAAAGAGTTAACTTAAAAAATGTGCAAATAACTAGTAAAAATTTAATCAACCTTTATACCATGTCCTAAAAAAAAATAACTGCATGGCCTGACCAGGCAGTGGCGCAGTGGATAGAGCATCGGACTGGGATACGGAAGACCCAGGTTCGAGACCCTGAGCTTGCCAGCTTGAGCATGGCCCCATCTGGCTTGAGCAAAAGCTCGCTAGCTTGGACCCAAGGTCGCTGGCTCCAGCAAGGGGTTGCTCGGTCTGCTGAAGGCCCCTGGTCAAGGCACATGTGAGAAAGCAATCAATGAACAACTATGGTGTGACAATGGCAACAAGAGACTGATGATTGATGCTTCTCACCTCTGTCCGTTCCTGTCTGTCTGTCCCTATCTATCCCTCTCTCTGACTCTGTCTCTGTCCCTGTAAAAAAATAAAATTTAAAAAAAACTGCATGAAACAGCATTTTCTCTATTATTCATTTAACCACATTTTTAGTCAAACACACAAAAAATTCATATTGTTCACCTTTAAACAAGGCAATGTTACTCTCTTAATTATCAACTTAAAAGAACCAAAGGAAAGAAATATCCAGAACACCTTATTTTTTTCTGTTGCATCAGCTCAACTTTGAGAAGATTTTGCAGCATACTATATACCTTACAAAATAACTGATGTCTTCATTACTGCTTTCTTTGGAAGTAATTTTATCTGTCATATAATCCTATCGTAAGTTGTATTATTAAAAAGTTATAAAATATAGAGATATGAATATTGTAATTAGTTCCTTCAAAGATGAAACCACAAAATTAATGAGGCAGCATTATTCAGATAGCAACAGAAGAAAATGTACAACTTTTACTGCTATTATACTAAAAATAATAAAAAACGTTAAAAAGCACACTTCCATATCATCACACAAAAAACTTGGTCACAAATTTATGTCATTGTGCATGCGTGCATTTGGAGAGTTGGGAAAGAAATTTGTTCAGAGATTTTTTTAAAATGGCTAGAGACTAGAAACAATTCTAAAAAGAAAGGTGTTTTTCAAATTCTTCTCCCAAAAAAATTAAAAATAGTATTTAATTTAAAAAAAGGGAACAATGCATTGGATTCTTTAAAATATTTGGAACCCACCTGACCTGTGGTGGCACAGTGGATAGAGCATCGACCTGGAATGCTAAGGTTGCTGGTCCAAAACCCTGGGCTTGCCCGGTCAAGGCACGTACAGGAAGCAACTATGAGTTGATGCTTTCTGCTACTACTCTCCACAGTTCTCTCTCTCTCTTCTCTCTAAAATCACTAAATAAAATCATTAAAAAAAAGTTTGGATCCAAGTTTATACCTCCCTTAGCTCTGTCTAGAATAAAGAAATGCACAAGTCTAAAGATGTAATCATGTTTATTTATTGTGCCAGTCAGGCTGTTAGTACATACGGCAAATAATGTATTTAATTCAAAATAAAGTTTAACAATGAATATGACCAATAATATATCTAACTTTTAACCTACTCACAGCAGTTCCCATAGGTGGCAACAGGAGAAAAGCAGCATAATGTGATGGAAGAAATATACATGAACCCATTCCTGTTGCCTCCATAGAATTTGATGAAATGAACAATTCCCTACAAGGCCAATTAAAACTACTGGAGAAACTGTGAAAGATTGCACGAACCCTTTTGAACCTTTCAGTTTTGGTCTATAGCTATTGCATTCTTCAGAAAAATCTTTAGCAATAATCAGCATTTCATCCTACTGGGAAAAGGTATTTTCATGAAGTAGTGGTTTATCTTTCATTTGATGCATTGAATCTCTTTCCGGTGAATGCCCAATTTCTGGAGAGAAATTCAATGGTTTGTTCTTCAGAACAGCCTCTTAGTCAGTCTTGTATTCAAACCCAAGATTACTCGGCTGCTAATATATTGCTCTTTTGACAGATGACTACGGTGACATATTACTCCATTTAGTCAAATGGGCTCTATTAAACACAGGCATCTAACCCTTTCTTTTGCATCATTCACCAACACTCACTTCTTATCGTAAACTTTGCTTTGCTTCATATTAGGGGTAATATGTGCTTGAGAACAGACATCCACTTTTCAACACTGCTATTTTCCCTACCTTGTAATATCTTACAAGAGCCATGTGGTGTAGTAGAAATTAAACAGTTTTGGAAATAAGGCAGATCTTGATTAGAATCCTAGGATCACCTTGGAAAAAATTACCTACTCTGCATTTGCTTCATTGTTTGTAAAGCAGAAAGAACAGTGCTTCATGTGCAAGTCTGTTGTAAAAAGTAGATGTAGTACATGTATACATGTACTCCCCTCCCCGTCAAACGGTAGCTACAAAGGCTTACATTAAAGCAGTAAGTTTTATCCCTCTTTTTGATCTCTATTCTCTGCACAGCAAGGTAATGATGCCCCGTGTTTTAATCACGCTAACGAGCTTCTGGGTACTGCTTAGTTTCTCTCCCTGCGCTCCACAGCTACCATTGATCCATCTCTCACCTCTGCTGCTTTCATTCTCATTCAGGTGACCCTTTCAGAACTGGAGTCAGCTCCAGAATTTCTCCCTAGCACAAACTTGGAGCAACAATCTGGTAAGAAGGAGATATGAGAAAAATTGTCTTAAAACTGAGTTCACACAGCCAGGACACTGCTTTCGTTGCAGTGAAAGTCAAGGGGTCGTTACATCGACCCGTTTTTATTTATTCTGTTTGTTTTAAGTAGCTATGAAGGAGACTGATGGGGAAGCAAAGGATCTTAAAACCCCCCTTCTCCCATCGTGACCCGCCATCATGTAGCCCATCACCAAACATTATGCTCCATGACACTTTTCACTGCTGCATTCATAGATCACGTGAGTATACACGCCTGGAATTTCATAACTGATTTATTCCTCTGAGCGGACCTTAAGAGATGTTAAAAGTTATAAGCTACTCATTCCCCATCACCTGATTTTGACCAAAATTTTAGTTTCCCGAAATCAAGAGAGCTGCAATAGACTGGCTAATGCTGGAGTCACAGTGCCTGTGTTCAGGCAGGTAGGTGACACGGGCAAGTTCCTTGTCTCCTCTGTGCCTCTCAGCTTCCTTTCCTATAAAATGAGGATGACAGTGGTAATCCACCCATAGGATTGTTGCAAGGACTAAATGAGTTAATAACTGTAAAGTTTGGCATAAACTTAGTGATCTATAAAGTTTATCAGTTGCTATTATTAATAAGCTAAAATGGTACCATCTTATAGATATATATACAGCATTCATATAAGCACTTAGCTAAAAGCAACTGCATTGTAATGAGCTCCTATAGATATATGGTAATCATCCCCACTGAGTGGTGCCTAAAATTTATTTTTATATGCAGCAAAAATGTCATATTTTTCTACATAAATTTAATGAGTATTTACTATATGCCAGCACTGTGCTGGAAGCTGAGAATATAGAGGTGAATACAAATATATTATCTAGAAACAAATATAGGGTGACGGAGGGTGATTTGACTTTGGGTGATGAGTATACAACACAATCAACTGTCCGAATGATGTGGAGATGTTTTCTCTAAATCTATGTACTCTGGTTGATCAATGTCACCCTGTTAAATTTGTCTAAATAAATAAAACAAAACATATTATCTCTCCCTGGTGATACTTAATGAACAGCAGGTAAGAGCACCATCAATCAAGTAATCATAAACAAATGGAAAACATTAACTACAAAAAATGTTACAGGGTGAGGAACATGAAGGTAAGAAGGCCAATTTGCCAAAAGTTAATTTTCCAAATGACCAATTCTCTGAATTTTATGACAATTTTTTGAGGGCTAGTTTGCCACAAGCCAATTTCTAGAAAATTTGACAAAACATAATCTGCCAAATCATAATTTCACCAAATGACCAATTCAGTGAATTATTGGGAATGTTTTTAAGTCATCATGTCCCAGACATTTCAACACAGTCCTCTCATTACAGCTCTTTAACCCCAAATGTGAGACAGTCTGTGTGGGCTGCAAGTCAATTCCATGTTTTCACATTTCTGATGCCAAGCCCTTCCCCTGTGCCCAATGACCCAGTGCTTCAATGTAAGCAAATGGTGGGCTTCTTCTTAAATGCAGTTTACGGTTGGTCTTCAGACTTAAATTTCTGCTTGTCTCCGCCTCGTGCAGAAAGACAGCTGCAGAGAACCAACCTAGAACACAGAGAAGTATCCTAGAACAGAGTGATGAAGCAGTCTTCTGCAATCTGCCAAGTTTATTTTTAGTAAATGGGTCATTCATGGAATTGATTCTTTTTTTTAAAGATTTTATTTATTTATTTATTTTGGAGGGTGGGTGAGAGACCGGGGGAGGGTCCAGATGCATCCATTCATAGTTGCTTTTCGTATGTACCTTGACCAAGCAAAGTTGGGGTTTCAAACTGGCAACCTCAGCATTCCGGGACAACAGTTTATTCATTGTGCCACCACAGGTCGGCAGAATTGATTCTAGTTAACTGTTTCTCAGGGAAATTATCTAGAGTTCTTGCTTTGAAACTAGGGAATTTAGCCTTGTCAGACTGGTGGAGAAAAAGTAACTGAACTGAGGTCAGAAGGATAAATTTTAAAATGCAACCAAGCAAAAAGCGGGAGGAAACAAAGGTGACAGTATATGCAAAAATGTGAAGGAGAAAGCACCAAAATTGCAGTTTGCAAAATAACCAGTGTGGCTGGAGTATAGGGAACCCTCGGGGAAGGGGATGGGGCGTAGGGGTGGAACATAGCATGAACTGAAGTTAAAAATATCGTTGGAAGCTAGACCCTGCTGTGTCTCACAGACTATAATAAAGATTTCTGTTCTTATTTTTAAAATGGGACTCCTCAATATATTTTAAGTAGAGGAATGACACGATCAGTTTTGCATTTTGAAAGATCACTTTGCAAACGGTGTGGAGACCATTTTTTAAGAGTGTACTGGTATAGTCTAACCAGTGGCACAGTGGATAGAGTGTAGGACTGGGACGCAGAGAACCCAGGTTCAAAACTCCGAGACCACCAGCTTGAGCGCGGGCTCATCAGCTTGAGCGCAGGGTGGCTGCCTTGCGCGTGGGATCATGGACATGACCCCATGGTTGCTGGCTTGAGGCCAAAGGTCACTGGTTTGAGCAAGGGGTCACTCGCTCTGCTTTCACCCCCCGGGGCAAGGCACATATGAGAAAGCAATCAATGAATAAGGAGCAGTAACAAAGAATTTATGCTTCTTATCTCTCTCCCTTCTTGTCTGTCTCTCTGATTGTCTCTGTCTCACACACACACACACACACACACACACACACACACACACACACACACAAGTATACTGGTATAGATTGTTTTCTTACCTGGAAAGTTATTATTACAATAGTTCAGGAGAGAGAGGATGGTACTTAGACTAGGGGGTGGCAGAAAGTAGAGTGAAGTAAATTGCTTACAGAGTTATTTAGGAGGTAGAAGCAACACAATTTGTTGGAGGGTATTGAGTATAGGACTGAAGAAGAGGAAAGTGTCTTGGACAATTGCAGCACTTCTGGTTTATATAACTAGATACTGATGTCATTCCCATTAAGGGAAAACTAGAAGACCATATTTGTATAATATTCTCTTCCAATGTTTTGCTATGTATTTATATATTTTATGTATTATATTCTTTTAAATTTTGGTTATTAAGAAATTAAATGTCGGCCCTGGCTGGTTGGCTCAGTGTCAGAGCATCAGCCGGCGTGTGGAAGTCCCAGGTTTGATTCTCGGTCAGGGCACACAGGAGAAGCGCCCATCTGCTTCTCCACCCTTCCCCCTCTCGTTTCACTCTGTCTCTCTCTTCTCCTCCCACAGCTAAGGCTCCATTGGAGCAAAGTTGGCCTGGGCACTGAGGATGGCTCCATAACCTCCACCTCAGGTGCTAGAATGGCTCCGGTTGCAAATGGAGCAACACCCCAGATGGGCAGAACATCACCCCCTAGTGGGCATGCTGGGTGGATCCCGGCTGGGTGCATACGGGAGTCTGTCTCTGCCTCCCCACTTTTCACTTCAGAAAAATACAAAAATACAAAAAAAAAATTAAATGTGAATTTGAAGATATTTATGAGATTTAGGGCCTCGTATACATAGGTATTCAATAAACTATAATCTTTTTGAGCTAAGCTCCATCATTTACTAGGTGGTTGACTTTATGAAACTAACTTAACCTCTCTGTGCTCCAATTTCTTCAGCCTTAAAATGGGATTAATACTATGCTTGCCTGGAAAGAAACTAGCTAGCAGTATTCCTGTAATCCATGCTTTCCTAAACTAAAGGGAAGCCCTTAGGAAAGAAGGTTGCTCTACTTAAATTCCCTTGAAAATACTAATGGCAAGCCCCCTGGCAAACTTGGAGCAAAGTTAATTATGCCGAACAATCATTTCACCAAATGATGCTAGTGAGATAGTCTTTGTTATGGACTGAATTATGTTTCCCCCAAATTTAGATGATGATGGGATTTGAAATTATATTTAAAAATGACTTAGGAATTCCACAGACTTTATTGCATAAGTGATAGTTATAAACCATAGGCATTCAATTTAGTCTTATCCCATTTTATTCCTTAAGCCAAGGACATCTATTTTTGTAAAATATCTGTAGACTGAGTAGTAAATCTTATTTCCAGGGGTTTTTACAATCCACACAATACTGAGAATGAATAACAACAATGTCCCTGGCACTGATGCAGGTAAGTGGAAGATTATCTAATAATGCTATCTAAGAAGCATTATGGTGGCCATGTTTCTGGCCATTGTGGTTTGGTTCTCAGTCTGAATATCAAATAGGAAGCAATTTTTCCTGCCAAAGGCAGCAGACTGTAGCCTTTGCCATCACAGAAAATAGGGCAGGACAAAGAAAACAAGGTCCACAACAGTCATATTTAGAAAAGTAAAAAAAAAAAAAAAAAAAAAAGACCATATTTGAAGTAAGCAGTAGGAACTGCAGATGCAAAAGTAAAGAAATTTCTGCAAATAGTAAAAGGGCTCTGATGCCATCATTCCATGGCAGATCCACATGGAACCCTCCAGAGGAAGATTAGGACATGGGAAAAAAATAAATCTAGATCAGACCAAAAGAGATAAAAATACTTATTAAGGAGGAAATGGACATTGACAGTAGTAGCCCATTTGTAAATAATTAATATTTAATTTTACACACCTACACATAAGTCAACTGTACATAAAGATGTTATTTGTTGTTTGTAGAATTCCTTATATCAAGACCTTCTTTCCCTAAGTATGGTTAGGAAGAGATGCCAGAGCTAAAAGAACCTGCCAGGAGAGGCAACCTGCAGTGGGCAGTTAGCATCTGCACAGTCTTTCAGGGTGTGCCAAGAATGCACAGACAGCCATGATCACTCTCTGCCCAGGCCATTTCTCAAGGTTGGGTTTGCAGAGAGCAACTGAGAGATAAGGTAATACACCTGCCCCACACAAAGAGCAGGTTTACTTACTGCTTGCTACAAAAACAGTGGATTCCCAAGCTCAGTGTTCCTGTCTTATAATAAAACTGGCTGCATGTGTGGGCTCCTAAACAGGCCCTCTGTGTGCCCCATGTGAATGAGGGGCAAGGGAACCGAAGCAAGCATACTGATGCCTCAATGGAACAGTAGCAGGCTAACTGATTACCTTGCCAGCATGGTAAAATCAAATCTCAGAACCAACGCACTTTGCTTGACACTGCATTAAAGATCCCAGGGCTCAGAATAGATGAATGAGGTGAACATCTTTCATATGTGTTTCTTTTTTTAATAGGTTTTTGTAGAGCAGTTTTAGGTTATAAAAAAATTCCCTAGAAAGTTTAAATGGTTTTCATACTCCCCCATCCCCAATTTTCCCCTATTATTAACAACTTGTATTGTATGGTGCATTTGTGACAATTGCTAAACCAATATTGGTACATTATTAACTAAAGGCCATGGTGTGCATTAGGATTTACTCTTTCTGTTATATATTCTGTGTGTTTAGCAAATGTGTCACGTCATGTGTCCATCATTACGCCGTCTCATAGAATAGTTTCATTGCCATAGAATTCCCATGTGCTCTATCTCTTCATCCCTCCTTTCCCTTTAACCACTAACTGATAAAAAAGGGGAAAGAAATATTTTTTGTGTGCCATGATGGTCAGACACTTGACAGACACTAGAACATTTAACCCACAAAACAGCTCTGGGAATAAGATGGTACTATCCTCATCTTGCAGATGGAGAAGCAGAGTTCCAAGTATGTAACTTACCCAAAGCCATAACATAAAAGAGAAGGTAGAGTCCATACACTTAGGACTGTTTAAAAAAAAAAAAAAGGTAATATTTTGCCTTCATTAGTCTGAAAGCAAAAAATTATATGACACTAAAAAACAGAAACATAACTCGGCCTGCTTTGTTCCTAATTCTTTGGTTCTGTTTACTACCACCGCAGTCTACGTTTCAGAGCTAGAAGGGACACTTCAAAGAACACAATGGCTTGCTCTTTACATGAGAGTACTTACTTTATAACTAAAGATGACTGAAGCACCACTTTCTAAAATACAAATACTTTCTACTACATTAAAGCCTATGATCGACTATCACAGCTTGTTTTATCTAAGAAATAAAGCTCCCGGTTGACACATGTCTGAAAAAAAGCATGTAGAAAGCCTCAGAAATAAGGCAATAAAATATTATTTTAAGTATTTAATAACCAATATGTTGTCAATGTTCATGTCATCTTAAAGAAATTCAACTGTTATTTTCAACAGATATTCCAGTTACAGTAAAGAAAGCTAATGTGCAAAATTTCTAAAGATATATACAGTGTGTCCATAAAGTCATGGTGCACTTTTGACCAGTCGCATGGTCAAAAGTGCAGCATGACTTTACGGACACACTGGTATAATATCACTACAGAACTTATTTCCTGTCAAATCTCTCAGTAAGAATATTGGTATATGCCAAATAAGGATCTCCCAAAATGAATTTTCACTAAAACCCAAATTCATTATTGAATAATCACTGAGTGCTGAGTAGTGGGGCACATGTGCTGGGTGCTTGGTAAGGAGCAGGATAGAAGATAAACATGACCCCTCTCCTCCTAGAACTTACCTCCTAGGGTAGAAGAAAGACATTCAAGAATTAAAGAAAAAATAATTTAATTGTGATAATTGCTAGAGAGTAATACAGGATGCTCTGAAGATATTTTACAAAATATTTTACCTATCCTGTAAAGTTAGGTAAGGCTTTCCCTGAAGATGGGACAGTTGACATCTGGAAGAATGAGTTGGTAAGACTTGGGAAAAGGACTATGAGAAGAAGAACACTACAATAAAATCATAACGTTAAAGAGTTTATCTAAATAACTAGAGAGGTTTGTCGCAACCAGAGTCATTATTTCATATAAATCGTCCCCAAACTAAGAGGATAATTTCTACAATAATTTTAAGAGAAAAAAAATCAGCTTAAGACAAGACTTTGGAAATGTGACTTGCATATTTCATTTAATTTACTTGTACAACAAAACAAAACTATGAGCTTTACAGACCCTGGTTTATTCTCTCTACATTTGCAATACCACCGTGTGTCTTCCACACTAATATCATTGCAGAATCTTTAAAAATAACCTAAACAGTAAATGAGAAGGTTTCCATTCATGCCTTCCATCTAAATCTTTAAAACCTGTACAAAAACATTGCATGATTATCCATTCCAGCGCTCTTCCCATCCTAGCAAACATGAGTTTTCAGATTTGCCAACACCCCAAACCACAGAACAAGTTAAACTACAATCATGCCACAGACACCTGCTCTACACCTCACTTCTACTTGTAATAACTATCCTGTGGTGACATGCTCGTCTCCAAGCCAGTCAAAGCCTTGGTTGTCCCTGACCAGAAAATTGTTCACCTCTCAACTTTCAAAAGTAAACATAATTCTGAAATCCTGTTATAAATAAGAGGAGACACACAGGTCTGGACTTTAGGGAGAAGATAAGGGGGTTGACCAAAACAGGAATCAAGCAATAATTAATATTCCCACCTACTGTTTTTCCTGCATCATGTATTGAGGATTTTAGGCACCACAGGAAGAACCATTAGTTTTTCATGTGCCTATAAACATTTACGTCCATTTTTCAGGTTTGGCATTCCCCTCCATCTTTATTTTGAATTCATATTAGCCATTTATGGCTGCTTTGATCTTTTGGGATTTTTTTAAAAAAATTAAATGTCAAGTATTCAATTTTGTTTGAATGTAACAATTGGTAAATTGATCTATAAGTCAACAAGATGCTACTGCTGTTCAAACTCCTCTCGGGCAAGAAGGTAGAAATTTACCACCCACCTTTCGAAAGAGCACCTCTTATGATAATGAAGGTCTTTGAGACAACAGCCATAATTGCTGTATGATGTAAATTAAATGTAATGAGTAATGAACCTTGATTATCTTCAAGGACTTCAGATTTCTTCATAACCCAAATGCCACCCTGTGCCCTTTACCAGGCAGATTTTGCCAACAGGCATTTCACTCCTGACTAATTTAAGTTCAAGCTTGTCCTTGAATAGCCATTGAAGTTTCATATATATTTATTATATTTTCAATCTGGAAGTTCTTTTTTAATCAAAGACTTTCATCAAGAATAATCCCATCATGCCTGTTGGGCAGATAAAATATATTATGCTCACTTTGTTAAAGATGGCACTGCCCACATGCAAGTCTGTTGATATTGATGTGTTTTGGGGGACAGGCTGTGGGCAGGCCGGATCGCTATAGCCAATGCCTTAGTTTTAAAAGTAGGCTTTTCTCCACACCCTTGACTGATTGGATGATGTGGGGTGGTGCACTCTCATGAAGAATCCCATTGTGCCTCAGATGAGTGACTTTGTATCAGAGACTTTCTTGTTTGTAGATTGGATTAAGGGTTTGGATTTCTACAGTATAAAGTGGGGCAGGCCGGGAGTTTGCTCTGTTGGTTCCTGAGGTCCTGAGGTTAGTATTAGAGAGGAGAGCAGATTAAGGCAACATGGAGGCCAGGAGAAGCAGCCAAGATGGCAGAGTGCTGAGGTAGAAGCCAGTTTGTGCTGGGGGAACAGAGATGAATAAGTCTGGTGAGCTAGAAACCTTTGATTCTAGGAAACTCGGAAAAGTCAGTAGCTTTGTGAGCACTGAATGAGTGGGTTTTGGAGCCCAGTGTGTGTTTTTGCTTGCCCACTGGGTGCAAGCTAGGATTAAAGCTGATGGCTCACCAGTTCTTGGCTCCATTGTTTCATTACCAACTGTCCGAATCTAATGCGAACCTGCATGGGTCAGGCGGCTGTGATGGTGGCTTTGGCCACTGGCTTTACAATGCCTTTTATGCCTGTTGAATTTAGTTGCCAAAAAAAGCCAGTCATTTTTGGAACTCTAATTTCCATACGCTCCCGATGTCCCCTTTTCTGACCCATTTCTTACCTTGCCCAACATTTCAAATCTTTCCACTTGCCCTCTAAGACACAATCAGCAGCAAAATTGCCTTCTCTGAACATTCCTGTCACTTCTTGATTTAAAACTTGCTCAATCCCGTAGCTCTCTCCTCTGCAGCCCAAACTCCACCACTGTTAGGCCTCCAGGTGGATAAGATGACATTCTTGCTCCTTGTTGCTCCTTCTTCCCTCTTCCACAAACACTGACAGTTAAATTTTATGACATTAAACTACAGCACTAACAGCCTTTCCCTACTGCAATGCTCAAACAACACCCAGGTCAGCATCCAGGCCCTCCCCTCCATTCTTGAAAATTTTAGTTCCTAATTCCCAGGCACTGTCTCAAACCCAATTCCTGTCACAATTCTCAATTGACCTCAGTGTTCACATAAATGATTAATCTAAATGTTTTTCACTTAGTGCCTTGAGCTTCTGTCTTCCAGTGATTTTATCTTCCACCCTATGCCAGGTACTTTCATCACCATACCTTAATTTTTGTCATTCCCAATAACGGTAGCCTTTCAACCATCTCAATCTGAGGCATCCCACTCTTTGACCACCATCTCCTCTCTTTCTAGCTCACTGCCTTTATTCCAACAACCCTCTGACCCCACTAGAAACCACAATTATTTTATTCTAACATCTTTGTATTGTCTCTCATGCCTCATAACCCCTCTTAATACTTGGGTGCCCAGCTTGGAGCTATTTCTCTTCTCCTATGTACACAAATTCCCTCACTGATCTCAACTAGAAATACCAGAACTTTCTTGGTTTAAGGCAGAGAAAGGTATTCAAAGGCTTAAAGAGACTGCAATACTAGAGTGGATTTGTCATTTTGAAACCAGAAAAATACCCACGTTTGTGCTGCCTGTCATCACTCAGCCAAATAAGTAGAAACAAAGATTAAATCTTCATGGGTATTGTTTCTCCAATGGCCAGCAATCTGAGGAGATGGAGTTTCTGTACTGCAACACCATCGTAACACCTCATCTCAGCCAACCTTTTTAATAAGGGGAAGAAAGAGATAGGTAGGGTGGAATTTTAGGGAAAATTTAAGTTGTAGTCCAGGGATTCTTCTAGCATTTCTTCATCTGCTGACCAATACTTTTTTATCTGCATCCTTGTCAGTGGGTGAGTGTCCTGTCCTTAGAGCACCAGGGCTTAGATAGCTTTGTGTTTGTGGATCTCCTGGGCCTGGGGCACAAAGGTGGATCGTTTACAGCCTCATGAAGTCATGTAGGTATCCATGCTCCTGAAATAAAGCTTTTTATTGACATTAATCATAAGTCTTATTAATTGTATTGATTCTTCCCCTTATAAAAGGATTGGCTAGGGCCTGACCTATGGTGGCACAGTGGACAAAGTATCAACCTGGAATGTTAAAGTCGCTGGTTCAAAACCCCTGGCTTGCCTGGTCAAGGCACATACACATATATGAGAAACAACTATGAGTTGATGCTTCCTGCTCCTCCCTACCACCACCTCACTTGCTCTTTCTCTCTCTCTCTCTCTGTCTCCAATCACTAAAAAAAATCAATAAATAAAATATTTTTTTTTAAATAAAACAGTTGCTGGGGGTAGGGGTTGACATGATTTGGGAATGTAACTCACATCTCCCCAGATTGCTGCCCATCTGAATAAAGCATCCATGAAGATGCAATCCCTGTCTTGGGCTGAATTGATGATAGGAAGCACAAACTCTGATATTTCTAGTTTCATTTTCACTGTTAGCATGAGAAATGAATTTGTGTGGAGAGCCCCAACATCTTTGAAGAGCTCAGTGATTGCTCTTCTCCATAGCCAGACCTTACAGCAGGAATCGAAGTCACTGAATTGGGAAACTTAAAAACAATGGGAGTAATTGGATCTTGTGGGAAGTCAAGTGGCATCCCTCTATTGCCACAGGCAAGGTGGGCGTGGTTACCATAATGGAAAGCTGAGTCAAAACAGCAATCAGAATAGTTTGACTTGCAGAGACCTATCAAGTTGGCTAATTTATCATGATGTTGCTAGAAGTAAAGAAGAGAGGAAGCCTAATAAATTCTTATTTCATCTGTATAAGCAGGAAAATTCTAGATCAAGTGAACAAAAGTCTAATGTAAGTCATAAAGAAAGAGAGAGAGATAACCCTTCAATCAATTCCCAGACTTAAGCCAGTTAGCAGACCCAGAACTCTTTGAATCAAGGAGAGGCCAGGTACTCTTGAGCAAGGACCCCAGTACACTGCCAAAAATGTATGCTGTTAATCTTTCTCCCAGCCTTCCCCAAAGTGACTTTTAGTCTTTTGCCAGGGCACTTGTGCATTGGGGAAAAAATAATTATCAGAGCTTTAAGGGACTACTGGACACTGACTCAGAACTGACACTAATTGTAGGAGATCCAAAACATCACTGTGATCCACTAGTCAGAGTATAGAAGTCAAGTGATCAATGGCTCAAGTCTGTCTCACATTAGGCCCAGTTGGTCTCCTAACCCGTTCTGTGATTATCTCTTCAATCCCAGAATTAATACTTAGAGCATAAATACTTAGCAACTAACCAAATCCCCACATTTGTTCCATTACCAGAAGAATGAGGGCAATTAAAGAGGAAAAGACAAGTGGAGTCCAGAACTACTCATTAGAACAGTCATACTCAGCAACTAGCAGAATCCTCATTCTGGTTCCCTGACCAGTGGAGTGCAGTTTATTAAAGTGGAAAAGGCCAACTAGAATCCATTAGAACTGCCTCAACCTAGGAAAATAACAAGCCAACAGCAATGCCATATTCCTGAATAGATAGCCGAGATTAGTGCCACGATTAAGGACTTGAAAGATGCAGGAGTGATGATGCATTTATGTCACTTATTTGACCTGTTCACAAAACAGATGAATCTTAGAGAATGACAGTGGATTATCATTAGCTTACCCAGGTGGATACTCCAACTGCAGTTGCTATGCCAGATGTGGTTACATTGCTGCAGCAAATGAACACACACCTCCCCTGGCACTTGGTATGCAGCTCTTGATCTGGCAAATGTTTTTTTCTTGGTACCTGTTAGTAAAGACCACCAGAAGCAGTTTGTTTTTGGCTAATAAGGCCAAAAATATACCTTAATTTTCCTACCTCACATAACTATCAACTCTCTCTAGCTTTAACCTAGAGATCATAATTTAATTTGCAGTTATTTTGGTCATTTTTTCCTTCCACAAGATAGCACACAAGTCCATGAATTAATGACATCATGCTGACTGGACTGGTGAGCAAAATGCAGCAACTACTGTAGACTTTGGTAAGGCACTTGCATGCAGATATACTTCTCTCCTTTTGAAAAACAGCTTTCTGTTACTAATTTTTATTAAAAACTGAATGCACAACCATGAGCCACCAAGACACCATGTGACCTGAGCTGCCCACCATGAACTGGGCAAGCTATGAATGTACAATGCACAGCCAAACCCCATCATCAGATGGAAATGATATGTGATTGGGCCTAAGTAGACCCTAAAGCACAAGTTACCTGTAGAAGAGACCCAAATACCTATAGTCCCCACTCCTGCATACTACCTTCTCTCTCCCAGACTGCATCCCTGTTGTTATAGGGAGTTGCTTATCATCAGTTGACAGAGGAAGAGAAGACTAGCCTCGTTTGTAGATAGTCCTGGAAAACATGCAAGCACCACCTAAAAGTGGCCAACTGCAGCACGACAGTCCCTCTTTCTGGAACATCCCTGAAGGACGGTGACAAAAAGAAATTCTCCCAGTGGGCATAACTTCGAGCAATGAACCTCATTGTTCACGTTTCTTGGAAGGAGAAATGACCAGGCATGAGGTTATATACCGATTCATAGTCTCTGGCCAATTACTTTTTCCCCAGCTACCCCTGTTATTACCCAATGGGGTCATAAACAAAGTGGCCATGGGGACAGGGATGAAAGTTATACATGTGGTCAACAAGGCAATCCTGGCTATGGCCACTGCTGAGTACCCAATCTGCCAACAGCAGAAACCAACACTGAGTCCCTGATATGGCACCATTCCCCAGGATGGTAGCCTGGTCACAGATCGATTTCATTGGACTTATTCCATTACGGAAGAGTCAGTGTTTTATTTTACCAAAATAGACATTTACTATATATATATATATATATATATATATATATATATATATATATATATATATATATATATATATGCATGTATGTATTTGCCTTCCCTGCATATGTTTCATGCAAAAACTACCATCTGTGAACTTACAGAATACCTTGTTCACTATCATGGTATAGCATTGCTTCTGATCAAGGAATTCATTTCACAGCAGATGAAGTGTAGCAATAACACATGATCATGGAATTCACTGGCCTTACCATGTTCTCCAACATCCTGAAGCGGCTACCTTGACAGACAATGGAATCATCTTTTAAAGACTCCATTACAATGCCAGCTAAGTGACAATAATTTGCAGGACTTGAAAAAGTTCTCCAGAAGGCTGTACAGCATATGCTCTGACTCAGCATCTGATATGTGGTGCTGTCTCTCTCATATCCAGGATTCACAGGTCCAAAAATCAAGGGATAGAAATGAAAGTGGCATCCCTCACTTTTACCCCTAGTGACCTATTAACATATTAGCAATATATATATATATAATCTTCTCCCTACCTTATGCTCTGCTGGCTTAAAAATCTTAGTCCCAAAGAGAGGAATGTTTCCAACAGGAAACAATGATTCCACTGAACTCTGAGCTGAGAATGCCACTAGGTCCGTGTGGACTCCCCATACCTAGGAGTCAACAGGCAAGGAAGGGCTCTGCTGGCTGAGGTCACTATCCTGACTATCGAGAGGAAATTGGGTTGCTACTCTACAATGGGGATAAGGAATGTACTCTGTATTACAAGAGATTGGACACCTCTTAGTATTACATGCCCTGTGATTAAAGTCAATGGAAACCTACAACAATCCAATCTACATAGGACTATTAATGGCCCAGACTCTTCAGGAATGAAGTACTGGGTTACTCTACCAGGCAAAGAACCACAACCAGCTGAAGTGCTTGCTGAAATATAAAATAGTGTAAAAGGGTTGTTATAAATACCATCTACAACCACAGGACCAGTTACAATAATAAAAGCTAATGGTCATAGTATTTTCCATTTATTTTGTTAGGAATATGTTTGTGTCATATTCATATAGTATACACAACAGAAATATTAGCTTTGCATATATATTTTTAACTAAACAAATATTTTTCTTTTCTTTCTTCTTATTCCCTTATTAAGTAACACAACATAAGACATATAGTATTTAAGTATTGTTAATTTTACATCATAGTATTTAAATGACAGGATAGCAAGGAGAAGAGTATCACTCAAGGACTTTGCTTCCTCTTATGGGGAAGAGGTTAGTGTTTCTGGTTGTATACATGTTAGGTAGAATTATGCTCTTGTCTTTATTTGGAGATTAAATATGGTTTGAGATGTGTATGGGTGCCAAGGGTGAATTTATGATAATTTTGTCACCTTGTCTGGGCCACAGGATGCTCAGATATTCAGTTAAATATTAATCCCTGTTGTGTCTGTAAGTATGTTTCTGAATGAGATTAACATTAGACTAAATAGATTTAAGTAAACTAGATCTTCCTACCAAATGTGGTGGGTCTCTTCCAATCCATTAAAGGACTGAACAGAACAAAAAGGCAGAGTAAGAGAGAATTCATGCTCTCTGACCGCCTTCAGACATGGGCTAGAACTATATTACAACTCTCTTGGGACCTCAAATAGCAGATTCTGGTATGTACTTCGCAGCTGTGTAAACCAATTCCTCATATGGTTCTATTTCTGTTAGTTCTGTTTCTGTGGAGAACCCAGAATAGTTCTGTGGAGAACACAAAACTATTTCATCACCATGTGCTTCAAAGTCACACCCACCCGCCTCTTTCCCCCCATCTTCCCTAACCCCTGGAAACTACAAATTTGTCCATCTCTAAAATTTTCTTATTTCAAGCATGTTATATAAATGAAATGGCACATTATGTGACCTTTGAGATTGGCTTTTTCTGCTTAACACAATGTCCTTGAGATCCATCCAAGTTCTCATGTCTATCAAAAGTTTGCTCCTTTTTATTTCGAGTAGAATTCCACGGTATGGATGGACCACAGTTCATTTAGTCATTCACCAAATGACAAATATTTTGGTTGTTTCTAGTTATTGGCTTTTATAAAGACAACTGCAATGAACATTTGTGTACATTTTTATATAAATTCTCATTTTTCTAGAATAAAGACCTAGTACAATAGCTTGGTCATAAAGTAGTTGCATGTTTAATTTTTAAAAACTGCCAACATTTTTTCCAAGGTAGCTGAATCATTTTGTATTCCTACCAGCAATATTCCAAAGATTGTTTCTCTGCATCCTTGCTACCATTGATATTCTATTTTTTATTTTAGCTGTTCTAGTAGGTGTGCAATGATATCTGGTTGCTTTAAATTCTATTTTCCTAGTAGCTACTGTTGTTAAACATCATTTCCTATGCTTATTGGCCATCTGTATACCCTCTTCAATGAAATGTCATGTTTTTTGCTCATTTTTAATTGGATTGCTTTATTTTACCCCCCCCCAAATTTGTGATGAAATATACATATAACAGCATTTTAACCATTTTAAGTGCACAGTTCAATGACATTCATAATGTTGTACAATCACTACCACTATCTACTTCTAAATCTTGTTATCTTCCCAAACAGAAACACTATACCCATTAAATGATAAATCTTCATTTCTTCTTTCTTCCAGTCTCTGGTAACCTCCATTCAATTTTCTGTCTCTATAAACTTCACTATTCTAGGTAACTCACATAAACAGAATCATATAATGGTTGTCCTTTTCTGCCCGGATTATTCAATTTAGCATGTTTTCAATGTTAATCCATGTGGTAGCATGTATTCCATTCCTTTCTAAGGTTGAATAACATTCATATATCTCTCATTATGAATATAATCGCTCACATTTGTTTACCCATTCATCTGTTCATGAACATTAGGGTTGCTCCCACCTTTTAGGTATTGTGAATAATGCTGATATAAACATTTGGTGTACAACTATCTATTTGAGTTCCTGCTTTCAATTCTTTTGGGTATATACCTAGAATTGAAGGATCAGATCATACAATAATTCTATGTTTAACTTTCTGAGGAACCACCAAATTGTTTCCCATCAGCAATGCACAATTTCTTCACATCCTCACCAACACATTTTCTAACCTTTTTAAAAATAAAAGACATCCTAATTCATATGAAGTGGTATCTCATGGTGATTTTTGATTTGTATCTCCCTGATGGCTAGTAATGTTAAGCATCTTTTCATGTACTTAATAGCCACTTGTATATTTTCTTTGAAGAAATAGCTATTCAGGTCCCTTAACCATTTTTGAATTGGGTTGTTTCACTATTGTTGTGTTGTAAAAGTTCTTTAGATATCCTGAATATTGGTCACTTACCAGATATAGGCTTTGCAAATGTTTTCTCCTATACTGTGCATGGTCTTTGCACTCTTGTGATAGTGTCCTTTGATATACAATAGTCTTTTAGTGTTGATTATTAAGAGTTTTACATACAAATCTGTTGTCAGATACCTGGTTTACAAATATTTTCTCCAGGTCTATAACTTTCTTTTTCATTCTCTTAATGGGGTCTTTCATTGAAGAACAGCTTTAATGTTGATGAAGTCCAATTTACCTATTTGCTTTTGGTGTTCTAAGTACTCTTAGCAAGGCATAGGTCCCAAATGTTTTTCCTATGTTTTCTTCTAAATAGAGTTATTATGGCTTTATGTTTTACACTTAAGTTTATGATTCACTTTGAGTTAATTTTTGTATAAGGTGTAAGGTTGAGGTCAAGGTTTATGTTTTGCCTATGGATACCCAGTTACTCCAATGTCATTTGTTGAGAAGGATATCTTTTCTCCATTGAATGACTTTTACACCTTTGTCAAATTTCAGTTGAGTATATTTCTGTGCTCCAATTTCTGGGTACTCTAATCTGTTCTGTTGATCTATGTGTCTATCCTTCTGCCAACAGCACAGTCTCTTGATTACTGTAATATATAGTAAGAATTAAATTTGAGTAGAGTGATTCCTCCTACTTAATTCTTTTTCGAAATTGTTGTCACTGTTTTGGTTTCTTTGTCTTCCATATAAATTTTAGAATAATCTTGTCTGAATCTACAAAAAAAAATTTGCTAGAATTTTAACAGGGATTTTGTTAAACCTATATACCAATTTGGGGGTAACTAACATCTTCACTAGATTGAGTCTTCCAATCCATCACAATACGTTTCTTTATATATTTAGTTCTTTGATTTCTTCCATCTGTGTTTTGTTGATTTTAGTATACGAGTTCTATACATGTTGGATTCATACTGAAGTTGTTCTGTTAATCAGTGATTGTTAATGGTATATTTTTTATTTTGTTTCCCACGTATTCATTGCTAGTATATAAAAGTAGAATGAACTTTTGTCTTTTATCTTATATCCTAAAACTTTTCTGAATTCATTTATTATAGAAGTTATTCTGTGGATTTTTTAAAAATGCATTTCATTTCATTAAAAAAATGTTCATTTAACATATTATCAGACTGTTTATTTTGTGTCAGGTATTGTTCTAACTACAGTACGTGTAGTAGACATAAAGGTTACCAAGGCAGTTAGTTTCTTGACCTCACTGAGTAATAAATAAATAAATAAATAAGTCACAGGAATGTAATGCACAGTACGGAGAATATAGTCAATAATATCATTATAACTTCACATGGTGACTGACGGTTACTAGACTTACCATTATTTTCATTTCATAAGGTATATAAATGTAGAATCACTACACTGTATGCCTGAAGTGAATATATCTTATGTCAATTATACTTTAATTTAAAAAATAAACAAATAAACAGCCTGACCAATGGTGGTACAGTGGCGAGAGCATTGACCTGGGACACTGAGGTCACAGGATCAACACCCTGAGGTTGCTGGCTTGAGTGTGGGGTCACCAGCTTGAGCATAGGGTCACTGACATGATTTTATGGTTGCTGGCTTGACCCCAAAGGTCACTGGCTTGGCTGGAGCCTCCCAGTCAAGGCACATATGGAAAGCAATTAATGAGCAACTAAGGTGCTGCAACTACAGTCGATGCTTCTCATCTGTCTACCTTCTTGTCTCTCCCTCTATAAAAGAAAGAAAGAGAAAAAATAAAATATAAAGAAAGATACAGAGTAGAGTGGAAGATAATCTAGCACTGACTCCATTAGGAGATAACTTCCAAACAGAGAAATTACAGGATCCAAAACAGAAAGTTTCAAAACCTCAGAACACTGTGAAAGAGTTTGACCTGAGGAAGAACCATGAGAGGGCCAGTGTGGCTCACATAGTAAAGCGGAGAGTGGCAGGAAAAGATTTGAGTCCCTTCATGTTAAGTATTGTAGTCAAAGACAGGCACTTGAATTTTATTCTAAATAAAATGGGAGGCACTGGAGGATTTAAAATAGGGTTGTGAGGTTAGCTTGGTGTACCTTACAAATCACACACACAAAAAAATTAACTCACCTTATTAAAGTGGTTGGTATATTTCTTTCCAGTTTTTACTTATAATTTAAAAAATGTACAAAAAACATAAACTACAAAGTTTAAAGGGCTATTTATAATTAATAAATGATGATTTATTAATCAGAGTTCTTGCTATCTATCCAATGAGTTAGCCTTTGATGCTAAAGGGTGACATAAACATCCTCGGGGAAAGTTAACCTTGTTGAAGAGATGTTTCAGTGGAACAACTCTAACTGCTATCTTTGGAATTGCTTTCTCTCTTTGCCAATCACAAACAAAAACAAACACACACAATTTTCACCTAATACCTCTTTCTTTAACCTCAGGCTTCATTGCTTATCTATAAAATGAAGCTATTAGCACCTATTTCCAAAAGTGTTTTGAGAACTAAGGATGAAGTACAATTTATTGAGTTTCAGGCAAATAGCGGGCATTTAATAAATAATAATTCCCTATCCTGAGGTGTTTTTCTTTCATCCCCATCACTTAATTCCCATTCCCAGATATTTGCAAAATCATTTATTTAGCAACTGGGGTGGGGGGGCGTAGACTAAATCTTTACGCAGAATCTTAAAGCCTGTCGGAACAGCACCCTCTAATCTAATCATTAGTGGCAAGGCGTACTATGGCAAACCTTCCCAAAGACTTCTGAAAATAGTTTAAAATGCTGAACAGGAATCTGGTACTGTTATATAATCTTTGGCTATATTATAAAATCGGTTATTTAAAGTAGACCACTCCCAACTGCATTCTTATAACCATAGAGAGCATACTATGCAAAATTTGTTTACTAACAGCAAAAGAAGGAAACATGCTTTGAACACTTTTGCATAAAAACCAACTAAATATTGTATTTCATGTATCTATCACTCAAGATGTACTTTAAAAGTACTGAGTCATGGAATTTTTGGAAGTCTGCTAGCATGAAATTACGTTATCTGTGTTATACAGACTGAGAACAAATTGCACTGTGTGCGTCCCACACATCTTATTTTACAGCAGTCAGTTTCTGAAGCCATAATATTAAAAAGAAAAGGGAGAATAGTATTGATGATTCAGACTAATGTGTCAAGTTTTTAAGTAAGTAGTATGTTTTTCCGCTCTGCTTTGGAATAATCATTTCACTACTGTTGTTCACCAATCCTCATGTAAGGGGTTAAATTACAATAATATACTGTATAAAATATCATAAAGACTAAGTCACAGATTTTTCTACAAGGAGTTAAAGCTCTGCAGATAACCAGAAGCTTAATTCACAAAACTTAATCTTTATTTTGTTGCCCAAAAAATAGAGTTCTCTAACAGCAAGTTCCCAGGGGCATCACAACCCCAGCTATTCCAGAGAAAACAGCAAGGACGCCAGATAGATCTGAGCTGGCATCAGGGGGACATTCCAGGAAGGCACTCCCGCACACCCATCTTGTACTTCCGCACACTGTTGTGTGACTAATTGCATGCTTTATAATAAATCACTTGTCTCCCCAAAATATATGTACAGGTCAGTCAGCCAAGACTATTACGGCAGTTCTGTTGGACAAGAGTCCCCTGCCTTCTGGGGCTGCTAGCAATCTGAATAAAAGACATTTTTATACCCCTCAGGCCCTGGTTCTGCGACTCAGCAGTGATGGGCAACTTGAACCCTGGCTTGTTAAAATTGGTAAAAAACAAAATGGTATTTAGCGAAGTAAACAGCTTCCAGTGTTGTTCGCTTTTGCATGGATCTTTTTAAGCAAGCCATTTCTTTAATTTTGTGTCTGTATTAAAAGCCATTAATGTCTGAGTTTGATAGGAGCAACTCAAGAGTTAAAACTTCAGCTTAAATAACGATGGCTTTGTTTATGGTTAGTGGGGACATTGGTTAATGCAAATAAAAGCTTTATTCCAAGAACTGGGCTACCTGAACAGGTTTACGTGACTTAATGTGATCTGGGAGTGATTCACCTTTGTGCCCCAAGAGACCACAAGGAACACACTTTTATGCCCCAGCAGATCTACAAGTGACCCACCTTTGTGGCTCAGGGAACTGCACGCAAAGCCTTTGTACTCCAAGCATGTGGAATGTCTGCTGACTACGATCCAATTCACTTTAATTATGATCTGATGAACTCTCCCTTGAAATTCCAAACTTACCTACCCTTGTCTTCCCCTAAGAAAGGCCAGCTGGGGATAGGGCACTGAGATGATTTGGGCATATACAACCCTTATCTCTCCAAGTCACTGGCCATCTGAATAGCACACCCATCAAGATTCTCTCACTCTCTGCTTATTTGGCTGAATTGGTGACAGGAGCACAAACCCCCATAATTCCGGCTTCAAGTTCACAATTATTACAGGCCAACTCTGTGTAGAGCTATAATTAGGGCATATTTTCTAATATAAAGGCCTCTGATTAAAGCTTCAATTCTTACTGTGAATCTTCGGAATTTAACCTGAATAAGTACAAGCATGACTGCATCTGTTCTTCCTTACTGTGAACCATGTTCAATGTCAGCATATACATATTAAATAATGTAAAATTTCCACCTCGTTTTCTATTTTCAAAGTACAGTACTCTTTAATATGACAGGCTGGTATATATACACCACCGTCTTTCATTTTCCAGTAACTCTCCTCCTATTTTTTTCAACAGCTTCGAAGTTTTCTATATGCCAGAAAAGCTCACCAGAAAGATATTTGCTAGAGGTTTGATCAAACAAAGCTCTCCTGATACTGACTGTCGCCAAATGAATGCCGCCAAAGCCAGCACGGTTCTTTATTAATCCCAAAGGGGTTGAGAGACACTCGCATTTAGGAACCCTGGCTCATGGCTTGGTGGATACACCAAGCCGATTTCTCCACAATCTGAGTTTTGAGGGTTTTCCTTTCTTTCTCCCCAAGTGCTCGGGTTTCCAAAACTTTGATTTTACATAAACTGCACTTTCTCGGGCTCTAACGAGTAACCGGACCCGAAAAGAACCTACAGAGATCTGAAGCTGGGAATCCTAGTGTCAAGGCCACCGCCATCGCCTGCGCTTCGGACCCTCCTCGGGGAAAGGCCCCTGTGACTCGACATTCGATCCCTAACGACGCGAGCGTCGCCTCGCGACGCGACTGCAGGCGGCCACGCGCTCACAGCAGCGAAGGGGGCGCGGAGGGGTCCGAGCGCAGCCCCGGGGGACCAGGCGAGCAGGGGCGCAAGACCCGCAGAGAAGAGGGAGGGACGGCTGGGGCGGGGCGGAGGGGCGGAAGAGCAGGCTTCCCCGAGGTTATACGTCACTTCCTGTTTGCGGGATATTCTGAATCCGGGTCAAGGGTGTTCATCTCCTCTTCCCGGCTGATCCGGCAGTCTCGGTGACAGCGGCTCCAGGCTCAGACTAGGGCCCGTTGTATCTGAAGATCGCCTGGGGCCCGGACGCCCACACCTGTCCCGGGACGCGGAGGCGCGCTTCCTCCACCGGCCGGCTCGCAGCCCCGGGTCCTAAGCGCCCGCCGCCGCCGAGGGCCCCCGCTGGCGCCTCCGAGCTGATGCTGAGAAGGACCGCGGGCCCGGGGCGGCGGCGGAGTGCGGGCCTCTGGCTCCTGAGACCCGCCGCGGGCAGTGCGGCTTCTGACTCGCCCCAAGCTTGCCAACACCCCCTGCTCGGGCTTGGATGGGCCCCCCTGCCCGATAAATGTGGCTGCTGAGGCGGCCGTGGCGGTGGTCGGTCCCGCTGCTGCGCTCCCGGTTCACCTGCGCCCCGGGGCACTCCTGCCCCACTTCGGGGCTGTCTCCGCCCGCTCTCTGCCCCCTGGTCTCGCAGCGTGGCGACAATGGACAAGATCCTGGAGGGCCTGGTGAGTTCCTCGCACCCGCTTCCCCTGAAGCGGGCGATCGTGCGGAAGGTGGTGGAGTCGGCCGAGCACTGGCTGGACAAGGCGCAGTGCGAGGCCATGTTCGACTTGACCACTCGGCTCATCCTGGAGGGCCAGGACCCCTTTCAGCGACAGGTGGGGCACCAGGTGCTGGAGGCCTACGCACGGTACCACCGGCCCGAGTTCGAGGCCTTCTTCAACAAGACGTTCGTGTTGGGCCTCCTTCAGCAGGGCTACCACTCGCTGGACAGGAAGGACGTGGCCGTCCTGGACTACATTCACAACGGCCTGAAGCTCATCATGAGTTGCCCCTCGGTGCTGGACCTCTTCAGCCTGCTGCAGGTGGAGGTGCTGCGCCTGGTGTGTGAGAGACCGGAGCCACAGCTGTGTGCCCGGCTGAGCGACCTCCTGACCGACTTCGTGCAATGCGTCCCCAAGGGGAAACTGTCCATCACCTTCTGCCAACAGCTGGTTCGCACCATAGGCCACTTCCAGTGCCAGTCCACCCATGAGAAAGAGCTGCGAGAATACGTCTCTCAGGTGACAAAAGTGAGTAATTTGCTGCAGAACATCTGGAAGGCCGAGCCCTCCACACTGCTGCCTTCTCTGCAAGAAATTTTTGCAAGCATTTCTTCCACAGGTAAGCGTCATTGTAGTCCCAGGAAATCTCTGGGAAATTCAGTCTGTCTCTCCCACTCGTACACACCATGTTGCTTCCCCACTCTAAAAATATTGTTAGAGAAAATCTGAGCACCTCATCCGAAATTTTATTCCCATCCACTAACCTACCCAGGTTATTTATATATCGAGAATGTGGAGGTCTAAGACCTTTGGCACTAAGCAAGTTGCTTAATTACCCATCCTCCGCCCAAGTGACTAATGCTTTCAGGATGACAGCTACTATATAAAGCTTCTATTCATTAGCGACTAAGGGTAGTGTAGTAATGCTTACCATATTACTATTGATTGTACTGTAACCCTGTCATTTTGTTACATGAGTCTTTTCCCCCATCTTTTAAATTTCCCATGTTTTAAAAGTTCGTGGACTGCAGTTTGTTTTATTATTGACTCATGCCAGTTAGCTCTGTGGTTTTTGGATATTGACATTTTCTGTCTGCGGTAGTGTTCATGAGAGGTGGCGGCTAGAATGAGGGAAGGGAAACTAACATGAGGACCTAAATAGGTGTTTTCCACTCCTGCTTTAGCATGACCTGCATCCCTAGAAAGCAGGGAGGAGTCAGGTGATACTTAGCAAAAACAATGCTTTGTCATCCAGTAATTGTACCTGTGCATTTACATTTCTTGTTTGGACTTGGAGCTTCCATTTCTGTAGGTTGTGAAACAATAGATCTGAAACTGTGTCCATTTTCTTTCTACTTGATACAGCCATTCTCCTTGGATATTGGTGGAAACTGAACTTGTCAAAGAGATGTTCTCCTTTATCTTGAGAACCAAAAATAAGAGTCGAGTTTTAACAAGCTCCATGCATGCTGGTGAACTAAGTCCATTTATGAAATAATTATCAGCTGTGCATTTGTAGTATCTGAGTTGGTTTATTTTTTTTAACTGTAGCCTCTGTTGCTAGAACTCTTATATTTCCCCAGAACATTTTCAACTGTAGCAGTAAAGGTGCTGTCAACCTAAGAAACATCCAAACCTGTAAAAATTTTTATGAGTTTATTTGAGCCAAACTGTCGACAATTGCCAGGAAGCCAAATCTCAACGGATTGAAAAAATGCCCTGGGAATTGACAATTTTACCACTTATTTTATACATTAAAATGAAAGGGGAAGAGCCTGACCTGTGGTGGCGCAGTGGATAAAGCGTCGACCTGGGAACACTGAGGTCGCCAGTTCAAAACCCTGCATTGGTCTGGTCAAGGCACATATGGGAGTTGATGCTTCCAGCTCCTTCCCCCTTTCTCTCTCTCTTTCTCTTTCTCTCTCTCTCACTCTGTGTCTCCTCTCTAAAATGAATAAAATAAAATAAAATGAAAGGGGAAGACAAAAAGGGGTTACATGAAATTCACTGGTGGTAGATTAGGGAAGCCAGAGGAAGCAGAGCGGGGAAATCATTGGGATTGGGTAAAAAAGTGAAAATGTTTAGACTCAAAACTTCTTTTATAGAGGTAGACATAAGATGGTTAACAATTAAGATGATAATAACAACGAGGGGGTTTGTGGTTTCTGTTCTGGTAGGGTGCCTGTACCCTGGGAGGGACAGGAAAGGATGGTTAGTCTTAACATTCCAAAGGTGTGTTCAGTCAGGTCTGTTATTGTAGCTGCAAAAAAGACGACTGACAGGCTCAGTTAAGGGTAAATATGGACCTTTGGTAGAGGAAAATGCCGCCCTAGAATGTGAGTAACCACGATGAACTGCTTTTAGTTAGAAAGTTTTCATTTCAGACCCTCCTGTGTGGTACTTTAGGTCTCCGAGTCTGCAAGGCCACCCTGCAGGCCCCCCCTGAGCTTGTGGGGCCAGCATTGGCCCCATGTTTGGAGGCACAGTGCTCACCTTGGATTTGCTATGGTTGAAGCAAAGCCCCCCCAAAATTTACCTTAATTTCTACTTTAAAAGATTTTTTAAAAATCTTCCTTAGGACAATTTAAAAGCTACTGTAATTAACAGTTGTAAGTTTCTTTGGAGGACCTAATGTGGGAATTCAGATACCTTGCAGAATGCATTTCCGCTTTATAAGTGGAAATTTTAGCAAAGAATTCAAGAAACTAAAGTAACTTTGGGACTGCATATGGCAATAGTGAACAATGTTTTTATAGCAGTGTGGGATAGTTCTGTCTATAGAACGAACAACCATGGTTACTCTTAATCTCTAATTTCTATAATGTAACATTCCTTTTATGTTAGAGCACCCCGGATGGGGAGCATAGCAACTGCTTCCTGATTAACACCTTCGCTGCAATTACTTTTTGTTGTTAATTGTTCTCTTCATGCTTGAACATTCTTGCCCTATCCCTTTTTCTTTTTAATTAAAAAACAGATGCAACATTTGAACCTTCTGTAGCGTTGGCAAGCCTGGTGCAGCATATTCCCCTTCAAATGATCACAGTTCTCATCAGAAGCCTGACTACGGATCCCAACGTCAAAGATGCAAGTATGACCCAAGCTCTTTGCAGGTACTTCATCACACTGTAGATGGTAACTGTATATTTGGGAGGAGGAGAGATTTTGTTGTTTTTGTCGAAAAGGGAAAACAAGAAAAATGTTTAAAACTGAAATTGTGGAATCAAATATATAAAGGTGTGTGTAGAATGACCACAGACTTTTAGGAAACCCAGCCTGCTAGTAGTTGGAAGACGTGAAATAGTTGGCAGGGAGTACTTTAATAACTTATAACTGATTGTTGGAAGGGAAACAGAATGTGTGTAGGAAACAGGGAACAGACTGATAACTTGTAGTTAACATGCATTTGAACTTTCGGGCTGCTCTTAATGTCTAATGGGACATTTAAATTTTAAGAGCTAAAACGTTAATAAAGATAATACTCCAGATTTAATGTAGACAGTTATAACTTAGCTGTTATGAAAATAACCATTTCAGTTGAGAAGTCAGTCCTTTTAAAATATTAGCTTTTTTCAAAAACTCATGTTTACATACTTAGTATTTATATATAGTTTACATTTTACACAAAGTTTTTACTTATTGCTACAGTATTAATATTTGATGGAAGAAAGGCATCACAGTGACTTTTTCCGGTGTTACATATTAACTCATTCACTTCATATTAGCCCTATAAAGTAAGCGTGTTTACCTATAATCTACAGATGAAGGAAACAGACACAAAGAGGTTAAATAATTTACGTAAGTATTTAGGGTACCTCTGATAATAAATGGTGAACTGAAATTTTTAAACCAGATTATTCTGATTTTAGAATCCTGGCTTTTTGTTTTTTGTTTTTCACTACTTTTTTTTTCTTTTTTTAAGGGAGAGGTGGGGAAACACTGAGACAGACTTCCACATGTGCCCAACTGAGATCCACCTGGCAATCCCCTTACCATGGGATGTTCTGCCCATCTTGGGCTGTTGCTCAGCAACCAAGCTATTTTAGCACCTGAGGCAAGGTCATGGAGCTGTCCTTAGCACCTGGGGCAAACTCACTTGAACCATTTGAGCCATGGCTGCAGGAGGGGAAGACAGAGAAGTGGGGAGGGGAAAGGTGGAGAAGCAGATAGTCACTTCTCCTGTGTGCCCTGACCAGGAATTGAACCCAAGACTTCCACATGCCAGGTCGACACTCTACCACTGAGCCAACCTGCCAGGGCTTCACTACTATTTTCTTTATATAATCCCAAAAATTGGATTACTGGATCAAATAATATGAACATTTGACCCAGTTTCTTAACAGTGAATTTCCTATTTCCAGAGAGGAAAAACTTTGGTTTACATTCAAATGTCTAGTTCAGATAGCTATATTTGAACTAACTTGGAGTAAATTTGTCTAATAAATTCTTAATATCAATATGTAACACAAATTTAAAACCTTTTGTGAACCATAATTTATCAGAAATTTCTTTTATGGAAACGTGGTTTAAGAAACTCAGCTTACGAGACTGGGAATTCCTTGAGTACAAGCGCCGACTGTACTTGTTTCCTGCGTCCTGATCAGTGCTTTGCACAGACAAGCTCAGGAAATGCTGAGTCACAGATGGGGTGGTTGTCTACTCTAACCTGTTGCTTCTAACTAAATAATGTTGAAAATATTTTCAATACCAACAGTTTTGTTTTTCTTTTTCAGAATGATTGACTGGCTGTCCTGGCCATTGGCTCAGTTTGTGGACACATGGGTGATTGCACTCTTGAAGGGACTGGCAGCTGTCCAGAAGTTTACTATTTTGATAGATGTCACTTTACTGAAAATAGAACTGGTAAGTGGGAGTATATAAATCTATTAGAATGTATGAACTCATATAGTCAACCTTTTTATTTTTGGGTTGTCCCCTTTAAGGCATCTAACATAGGTAACCAGAAAAATTTTGCTGTTTTCATATATCTAATACAAAAACCCATTTTTCCCATTATCCCTTGAATCCAACTAATTCAGCTTTATGAAGATTATTTTGCCCAAACTATCTCTGACACCAGTACTTTCCAATGTTGCTAAACACAGGAGATATTTCTCAGGCCTCCTCTATTTGCCCTCACAGCAGCATTTGACACAGGTGATCACTCTCTCACTTAGTTTCCAGGACGTGCACATTCCTGGTTTTTGTCTTTGGTAACTGGCATCTCAGTCCCTATAATGGGTCTTTCTAAGTTTAGAGTGCCTTTGAGTTTCATCTTGGGTCTGCTTTCTTCTCAGCCCATACTTAGCACTCTCTAAGTTAATGAACTAGAAATATAAACCATTATTCCTCCATGAATGCCATATTCACGTTGCCAGGTGTCTAATTGGATCTCAGATTCAGCTTATCCCAATCTAACCATTGATTTCTTTCTCCTCTTGGACCTGGTCCTCTCTAATTCAGTGGCCACTCCAGCCTTCCACTTGCTCATACCAAAAACCTTGAAGCTATCCTTGTCTCTTCTCTCTCTCTCAGCCCTTGTCCTACAAAACCTATTGAGTCCACCTTTAAAACATACCCAGAATGCTACCACTTCTAACCAACTGCATCACTACCACCCTGGTCCAAGTCATCCCCTCTTGCTGTACCGATTGCAGTAGCCACCTGGCTCCTGTCCTTGGTCTGCTACAGGTGTCACCCAGGTCCTTCCTGAGCTGGCCCACTGCTTCTTCTCTCGCCCAGTCTCCCAGTGGTAAATTGCCTCTGTTTCTGTGCTTTCCTTTCACGGGCCCCCTTGCTGTATGTGATACAGTGGAGTGTGGGCCTCGAGACCTCATAGTGCTGGGGCTCCACCCTGCTTGCTGTGGTTTTCTCCAGATATCTCTCAGGCTTACTCTCACTTCCTCCAGGTTTCTGTTTGTTTGTTTTTAATTTAAAGAGAAAGATAGACAGGAACATAGATCAGCTTCTGTATGTACCCTGACCAGGAATCGAACCAGCAACCTCTGTGCTTCAGGGTGATGCTCTAACCAACTGAGCTATCCGGCCCAGGCTTCGTCAGTTTTTTATAGTCAGATGTCACCTTTCTCATGAGCCTTTTTTAAATCCCCTGTATAAAATAGCAGACCCCTTTGCCAGTCAGCATTTCCTATTTAGCATTCCTTGTTTCATAGCACTATCTCCATATTACTTGTTATTGTCTCTACCCACCCTCTAGACCATAAACCCTGTAAGAGATGGTTTTCTATCCAGTCATATCCTCGGGGCCTAGACCAATGCTAAGCAACAGTGAGTGCTCAATAAATGTGTCGAAAGAATTGAATGAATACTGGAGCGGAGACGTAGCATCTTTAAACATGATTGGATGTGTTTTCATTTGATCAGGAGGTTTAAAGAGTTCGTTAGGCCATTATATTCCCTTGATCTCTGTCATCCTGCTCCCAAAGGTTACTAGGGTAACAGGTTATGATAGAACCTTCCAGGATGGGGGGTGTGCACGTAAATAAATTTTGGCCTAGGAAAATAACCTCTGATTGGGCTCCCAGCTTCCTTACAAACCCTACAGACGGCCGTCTTGTCTTTCTTGAAGGTCTTTAATCGACTTCGGTTTCCTCTTGTGAGGCCTGGTGCTCTTGCAGTTCTTTCTCACATGCTGCTTAGTTTTCAGCATTCTCCGGAGGCGTTCCATGTGGTGAGTTGTGACACAAGCTTTCCCCATTGAAACACCTGCCCTAAAGCCTTAGTTTAATACTGAGTCACATCTGTAGATAGTGAAAAGATTGTAGGTTGGTCCTGAATCTATTTACACGTAGCTTTATGATTTCTTAGATATCTGAGATTGTGGGATTTCCCTGCAAGGAATGTATTGTCAGAATATTATGGATCTCACCGAAACCACGCCACTCGTCACCACAACCAGCCGTTGTAAAGTGACTGCTCTGCATGAGGTGTCACATGGCATTGTCACTGACACTTGTCTGTTGCACATGTGAACAGTGTAGAAGGAATAAAATGGTTGAAAACCACTTTAGAATTCCAAAAGCATAAAAACATCAGCTGCAGAATTAGGGCTCAAACCACAGCCTCCAAATTCTGTTGACTCCTACTTTAAAATACAATCTGAATCCTACCACTTTTAACCAGCTACGGTGCTGGTTTGGGTTTGATTTGACTTCAGTAATTGGACTATCAGTTATTGCCCGTGAGAAATGACACAGTGTTATTTGGGGAAGCTGCACTTATCTCGGGCATCACAGGAAGGCAGTGCATTTATCTGGTTACTCACCTCCTCCGGGGTCTGATCCTCAGTTGTTCAGGACTAGAACTCATCAGTGTACCCACAATTTAAATCTCGGGAATACCGACCCACCACAGACGAATCCAGACGAGACTGATGACATGTAGGATTCACTTATTATTAGCTGGAAATGGAACTCGTCTTGGAGAACCATATACTGACATAGACTGCTCAATGTCTCCTTTCCATGAAGGAAAATTTGCAGGCTTTGTAGCAAGCCTTACTAACAAGTAGTTACATTCTACGTATCACTTAGGATGAGTGACTTCTGCAGTTAATTGACCTAATTGTTGAGCTTGATCATCAATCAAAAACCTTATATCTTTTTTATACAAACAGGACTCAGACTTGGGCTAATAGAGCACATAGACTAGCAAAGTCTCCCAAAGAACAAAACCATCAATTATTTGTCCCTGTATCAGACAGTCATGTGTGTGCCATTTGAGAAAGAGTTTACTTTCAAAATTCCGAGACAGAGATCCTCTAATATGACTTAATCATCCACTCTACGGTTCATTACTCTTCTCATGGAACACATTTCTTAATCTCTCTGAAAGAAGAAAAAGGTAGTTGAGATAAATGGCTGCCTTTGAAATATTTGACTTATTGAAGTAAGGAAATGTGAAGTCATTTATTTAAGGAATAGTTAGATCTGATGTGGAAAATGTGACCTGGCTTAGGAAGGCCTAAAAACAAAGACCTAATTACTGCCTGCCTATTTGGGTTAGCCTGACCTGCTACTCAATTCAAATTAACTTGGGCATCTAGTATTGGGTCATGTGGTAGTTAAGTCACCTGTAAGTCTAAATAACTTAGCAAAGGACTCAGGTTAGGAGTTATTAAGTTGAGGAGTAATCTGGAATCACCAGCGTCATTCGTTATATGTTTAGAGTATTTTAGAGCAAATCAAGATTTTTATATGTATTATTATGGACTAAGGTGCTTTTCATGGGCTTTTTATAAGTGGAAAGATATTTAAACCGAAGTAAAAATATCAAAGCTTCTAAGTAAATATATTTAATATACATTTTCTCATAGTAACTTAAGTTTAATGAGGATTACAATAATATCTACAAATACAGGGGTGGGCAAAAGTAGATTTATAGTTGGGAATACACGAAACAGTTTATTCTTGTATTATTATTTATTAATTATTGTATATTTTCCATACGGACAACTGTAAATCTCCTTTTGCCCACCCTGTATTTATATTTGCTCATTCAAAAAAATAATTCATTTTCAAGCATATAAATCTATATGCCTGTGAAGAACTTAGTCTTATTTCTATGTCTGTGATACTTTTGACTATATAGGGCATAGTCATAGATTACAAAGACTGAATTTACATCCCAAAAGCTTTTGGAAGATTTGGAATCTTAAATAAATAATCATTTAAAAAGTTATTTTCTCCTCTTTCATCTCTCTCCCCCTTCACTGCTAAAGAAACAAAATAAATTCAGATTTCTATTTTAGCAAGAGAGCATCTATCTGATAGAAGTGCAACAAAATTGTCATTCAGATTTGCTTAGAAATGAAGAGGCAATAGTAGCAGAGTTAACCTGTTAGGGAGTGGTAGTTTCGTGTCCAGATAGGCCTTTGATGAAGATTAAAGAAGGTAGTGCAGAAGTTGAAATGTGAATTAAGACCTCAAGCATAAGTGTAAACCAGACAGAGCAGAACGTGAATAGTGGTGTTAAGGCAAGAACACGGTGGTTCTCGGGGAAGGAAAGGGAGTTGACTGGCATGTTAGTATAATTGTTGTTAATGCTCTTTAATTATAAGACAACAGAACTATAAATTCACTTTTATCACTAGTTAGCAACCAAAAACAAACTATTCTACAAAAGAATGTAAGATGCTTTTACATATGAAGTGTAAATAGATAGTATGTATCAGATTATAATTAATAATTAGTTGGAGCAAGTATAGCACTGTCCTAATGGAATGAGCCACTTCTGCAAAATAGTTTATTAATAACATGTGATTAGTTCTTACTGACTTTTTAGTCTAATTTTATAATGAAAGGACGTTGTTGTGCTTATAATACTAACAGTTTCCTGTATGTTTATGAGCAGTAAGCATTTTAGATTTGCTTTTATTTTTAACCCCAGTTCCTTTAGAATAATACATAATAGTTCCTGACTTGGAATGGTGAACGCGAAGTGGAGTGGAGTCACACACCTGAAACCTATGTTAATTTGATTAACCAGCATCACCCCAAAACATCTCATTTTGTAAAAAGAAAGGAAAAAATAGCTTCTAATTCCCTTTATTTTTAAAGTGAAGAATAGATGTGGTTTTGTGAGGATAACCATGCTAACATGAGACATCCCCTGTGCTTATCTAAAAGAAAGGTCAATTGCAACTAAAGTTGCAATTTTAGTTATGTACATAAGGTAATTTGAAGACTTTTCTTTAAGTAAACTTTATAATGTGTAAAGGATGTATAATTCTTTCAGGTGAAAGATTTAAAATTTACACTAGATGGAGCTCTTAAGCTAACACTAAGTTTATCTTATAAAAGTTTGTTCCCATTGAACAATTTGGCATCTTTTAGAATGCGGTGCCTAAAGCTTCTACTTTGTACCTTGGGTTGTGTTTTGGATGGAGAAATGAGGGTGAAGAGCAGGGCTTTATATGGAATTGCAATTATGTGACTTTGAAAAGTAGATTTACCTTGATAGTCCAGAAATTTTTTACTTCTCAAATATTTTAGGAAAAGTCTGTGGCCGAACATATAGAAAGGTATTTGCTGATTGTGTAGCCTAGAAACTTTGTTGCCAATTTGTATGAATTGAGAAATGTTTATCTTCTTTTCTCTTCAGATTGTTCCTCATGTAGTGAGTTTGGTTCACTCCTTCAGAAGTGATGGTCTGCCCTCCAGTACAGCCTTCTTAGTGCAGTTAACAGAATTGATACATTGTATGATGTATCATTATTCTGGGTTCCCAGATCTTTATGAACCTATTCTGGAAGCAATAAAGGTATGATATGATAGTAGTTGCACCAATATCCATAGATCTGTAGCCCATGATGTGATAGATGATGGGGTGAATCATTCCTATAACTAGCTACGCATTTTACTACTGTATGGTAATATGCTTTTTGCTTGGAAAATGCAATTGAAATCAGTGTTTATTAACATTTAGGAAATAATGTCTTTTCTTAATTTCTGTAACTAATCTAAATAATAACCATATTTCTTCAGTTCTATAATGCTATCAATTATAAGGCATATCTTTAAATTTATAACAGCTTTTGGGGACATTTGTTAAAGAAATGCCATGTTAAGTGACTATATACATCAGAATTGCTCTAAATATCAGAAGTGTTGAAAGTATGTAAGATGCATCGTAGAATCAAGAAAGTCAAATATTAGACTTCTTTGCTTCTTTTTATTCCATTTTATCTATGGACTGTTCATAAATATCCATATTTCAAAGAATCTGTACTTGAATGATTTGTGAGCTTACCTTGTTTTTCAAGTTGTGTACATTTGGATCTGAAATGCACAGGTTCTGTTTGTCTTGAAGAATGGGTCACAATAAGCACAACTTTCTTTTAGTAAATGTACTGCATAATAGGGGTATAACAAAAGGATTGGAGGAGTTGCCTTAGCCAGACTTAATCAGAAGTTATTATAAATCAGTCTATCGATAGTATTTCTTCTTAAGGTCTGAAATACAATATAAAGTCTCATTATCTTTACTTCTGTATCTGAAATGGATAAAAACATTTTATTTTTACTATATAGTTACCTAAATTAAAATTATAGTGGTTGAGCTCAGAACACAACACTGCTCAGCAATTAGTGTGTACTACTAGTATGATATTTGACACAGAAGTAAGTATCTTTTTGGGTAGGAGCTGTTTTTCATGCATTGATAGTCAAGTTAATCTCTCTCTATGATGTCACTATATCCAATGATGAAAGCTAGTGATGTTAATTGTTGAAAATTCTACTGACTGAAATAGTCTTAGAGTCTCCCTCTGAACCCAGGAAAGCGCTTTCTAATAGCAATACAAAAACAGATTAAAATTCCTTCAGAAATTACTTGTTTTCTGAGGTATAAGCACCAGATAATAATAATAGCAACACAAAAGAACCTTAATGATTTTCTAATTCTCCAATGCTCTACTCGTGTTTGAAATTTCTTACTTTTAAATTTTTATGTCATATATCACAAAGCAGGTAAGAAGAGTCTGTATTTTGTAATTATTTTCAATATGGTTAAATGTGAGATTGTTATTTTTCAGTCAGAGGTCATTGTACTTAGATGCTTTCATGTTTCATCCACTGATTCCCTTGAAATTTTTTTGATACGGGTTAATACTGGGTAAATATTAATAGTGAATGAAAAAGAGATATTTTTTATTTTCATTACAAAATTTAAAAGCAAATTGTTCATGTAGCTTTTTAAATTGTGTGCTAATTTAAGTCATCTGCTGTCTTTGAATAGAAATGTAGTATACTCTCTGATCTCAAAGATTTATTTTGTGAGAGAGACAGACAGGAAGGGAGAGAGATAAGAAGCATCAACTTGTAGTTGCAGCACTTTTAGTCATTCATTGATTGCTTCTCATATGTGTCTTGACAGGGGTGGGGGGACCCCAGTCGAGCCACTGACCCTGCGCTCAAGCCAGTGACCTCAGGGTTTCAAACCTAGGTCCTCAGGATCTCAGGTCGACGTTCTATCCACTGCGCCACCACCAATCAGGCTCAAAGTTTTACTTTTAAAACATTTTGCTGACAAATTGGAAACAAATAGTAAAAATGTGATTTGAATTCTTGGTTTTTTAGTATTCCTCAACTTGATAAACCCTACTTTAAGAGTTTTTAATTTCTTTTCAGACAATTATTTTTACATAAAGTGTAATTTCATTTATTTTTGATGACTAAGTACTATCAAAACTAAGTGGAAGGGGGAAATGGTTAAGTGTCAGTGGAAGAAACTGCTTTAAGGTGTTAATAACAAAAATAGTTTATTTTTCAACTTTTTTTCTTTATGATCTACAGGACTTCCCTAAACCCAGTGAAGAGAAGATTAAATTGATTCTCAATCAAAGTGCCTGGACGTCTCAATCCAATGCTTTGGCATCTTGCTTGTCCAGACTTTCTGGAAAATCTGAAACTGGGAAAACTGGCCTTATTAATCTAGGAAATACGTGTTATATGAACAGTGTTATACAAGCATTGTTTATGGCCACAGAGTAAGTTTAAATTTGAACCTTTTTATATTCATTTTAACTGAAAAAATGGATGCATGCTAATGAAATGTAAACTGGTATGATTGTCTTTATATTATTTCTTATGAATGGCAGAAATATTATTTTCATATAATTGCCTTATTCAGAAATGAAAGTGCTTTTAGTGCTCAGGAAGTATTAAAATATTAACTCATGCCTGACCAGACGGTGGCACAGTGGATAGAGCATCAGACTGGGATGCATAAGGACCCAGGTTCAAGACCCCGAGGTCGCCAACTTGAGTGTGGGCTCATCTGGTTTGAGCAAAAGCTCACCAGCTTGGACCCAAGGTTGCTGGCTCAAGCAAGGGGTTACTCAGTCTGCTGAAGGCCCGCGGTCAAGGCACATATGAGAAAGCAATCAATGAACAACTAAGGTGTCGCAACAAAAAACTGATGATTGATTCTTCTCATCTCTCTCTGTTCCTATCTGTCTGCCCCTATCTATCCCTCTCTCTGTCTCTGTAAAATATATATATATATTAACTCATGTAAATTGTACTTTATGTTTCTATTATATCATACATAATACATTCTTATGAATTATACTGTTCACAAAAATTATAGAATATTTCAAAATGAATATGAAGTGAGAAAATATCCCCTAATTTTTGTGAGCAGTTTACTTTGATTTTATATTTATTGGTGTAACAGAGAGATTGACCTTTAGCCAAAGAGTTTGTGTCCTCAAGTACTAATATCTTTACTTTGAGTATAAATTCTTTAACTTCCTTTTAGCTTTAAAAAAATGCATGTGTATGTACACATTTATACAAAAATCATTATATTTTATTGCCTTTCAGTTTCAGGAGACAAGTATTATCTTTAAATCTAAATGGGTGCAACTCATTAATGAAAAAATTACAGCATCTTTTTGCCTTTTTGGCTCATACACAGGTGAGTATAAATGTATGTAGTGAATATATGTTAATCCCTATAGTATACATGTTAATATCATAATATTCTTTAAGCTTCACATTACATCAAACTTGGAAAGCCCCTTTCAATTGATGCAATCATATATCACCAAGCACAACAAATCCACTTAGAAATGCTTAAGAGATACTTACGGATATACCATTTTTTTTCTCCCTCCCACTTTTCATTCTTGTGGATGAATATTATGCTCACCCATTATTCTAATTTTTACAGATAAATTTGATTTTTATTTAATAAGCACCTTCATGTAGAAATCTTTAAATTTTTTTTTTTTTTAGGTAAGAGGAAGGGAGATAGTGAGGCAGATTCCTACGTACACTCCAACCAGGATCTACCCAGCAGCCCCTATCTTGGGCCAATGCTCAAGTACTGAGCTATTTTTAGTGCCTGAGGATGAGGCGCCCTGACCAACGGAGCTATCAGTGCCCAGGGCCACACTTGAACCAATCGAGCCTCTGGATACAGGAAAAGAAGAGGGAAGAGGGGAGAAGCAGATGGTCGCTTCTCCTGTGTGCCCTGACTGGGAATCGAATCCAGGATGTCCATATGCCATGCCGATACTCTTATTCACTGAGCCACCGGCCAGGGCCTAAATGCATTTTTAATAGTTTGTAGGTACTGAGTTAATAGATTTTCACAATAATGAACAATTAAAATAATTTTGTGGACCTAAGCACATAACTGTATGACTGTCATAGAAAGATAATACTAGGAACATTATATTAAGAGTTAGACCTGGGTCATAATACAATCTCTGTCACTAATTTAGCTGTATGACCTTGGGCAAGTCACATAGTTTCTCTAGACCTTAATTCTCATCTGCAGAGTGAGAAGTTATAACTGAAGGTTATCTAAATTTATTTCTAAATAATTTATCTGCCCTCGTTTTAACAGCTTATAGTAAAGTGCAATGTAATTTTAAGTAATCTTTATTAACCGTATATTAAGATTTCAGTTATTTGGTTCATGGTGTGAGAATTACCTTTTGTATTTTCTCTACTGACCACAAGAGAGAAGCATATGCACCTCGGATATTCTTTGAGGCGTCTAGACCCCCGTGGTTCACCCCCAGATCACAGCAGGACTGTTCTGAGTACCTCAGGTTTCTGCTAGACAGGTAAAAATTATTTTTGAAGTTACGATTTGAATTGTGTTCTTTCATAACACTTCTACACAATATTGTTTTAGCTTTAAAAATATATTTCAAGTGTTAATTTTTAAAATACCTTGCTTTTATTCTTTTATTATGTTTTTTAAGGATTCTTTTTATTATTAGTTTTTTTAATTTTCTCACTTTAGACCAACTGTTCTCAAAGTGTGGTATGAGGAATAACAAGGGTCCCAAAAACACTTTCAAGGGTCTTTTCTAGTTATACTTCTGAGTACATGTAGTCAAGGTGAGATTTCCTTCCCGTACCTCATCAAAAACAACATATCACGTTAGATTGAATGCAGAGCAGATTTGAAGATCTGGCTTTCTTCTATTAAGCCAAATACTTGAAAAATTTGCAAAGTAAATGTTTCTTTTTCTAACTAAATTTTTTTGGTTTTAGAAATATAACTTTTCAGTAAAAATGCTATATGTATTTATTACTGGTTTTTACATATTTTGTTATTACTTTTATTCTCAGTTTTTGAATACAACAAATATTGGTAGATGTTACCACATAAATGAAAGTGCTTGGGTTCCTCAATTGTTTTTAAGAGTATAAAGGGATCCTGAGACCAAAAAGGGTAAAAACCTTTAGACCAGTTCAGAATTGGGTGGATTTGGTATATTAACTATAACGTAGTAAGTGCTATAAAATAGTAGTATGAGGAAAGTTTAATAAAATATAGGCTAGTAATAGCCCACAGGTTCTCTTCCCATCTGTGTTCTCAAACTAGTCGATACAGGGGAGAGGAGATGTAGGTTTGTAGTTGTTCATTTGGAAAATAATATGGTAATAAATAGTAATATAAGATTAAAACCTATGTTTTGTGTACTCACAACTGTAAATCTACCAGAAATATATTCCTCTTGATTAAAAGAGAAGTTTGTTAAACATAAGCATTATATCTGATAAAAAATAATTTGTTTATATAAGCCATCAATATTTTTAAATAGCAATGAACTTTAAGCTTGAGTGAAGTAGCTGTGTAATGATATATTCTCCTGCAGGCTCCATGAAGAAGAAAAGATCTTGAAAGTCCAGTCCTCACACAAGCCTTCTGAAAGTCTGGGGTGCATTGAAACCTCTTTGCAGGAAGTGGCCAGTAAGGCAGCGATACTGACAGAGACCCCTTACACCGGTGATGGTGAGAAGACTCTGATAGAAAAAATGTTTGGAGGAAAACTACAAACTCATATCTGTTGTTTGAACTGCAGGAGTACCTCACAGAAAGTGGAAGCCTTTACAGACCTTTCCCTTGCCTTTTGCCCTCCTTCTTCTATGGACAGCTTGTCTTTCCAAGATCCAGCGTCATCACCAAGCGCACGGGATGGTGGTCTAATGCGAGCCTGTGTACCTGGTCCTTTGGAAGAACCAGGACTTTATAATCCAGCACCAGCTGCCTTTGTTTGTGACTCAGCAATGAGTGAAAGAATGGTAGGCAGTCCTCCTGATGAGTTTTGCTGTACCGAAAACTCTTCTGTCCCTCATGAGTCTAGCAAGATTTGTGTTACTAAAGATGTACCTCAGAGAGCAGGAGGTGAACCCACACCTTCAGTAACTGACTTACTAAATTATTTTTTGGCTCCAGAGATCCTCACAGGGGACAACCAGTATTATTGTGAAAACTGTGCCTCTCTGCAGAATGCCGAGAAAACTATGCAAATCACAGAGGAACCTGAGTACCTTATTCTTACTCTCCTGAGATTCTCATATGATCAGAAGTATCACGTGAGAAGAAAAATTTTAGACAATGTGTCACTGCCGCTGGTCCTGGAGTTGCCAGTTAGAAGAACTGCTTCCTTCTCTTCATTGTCAGAAAGTTGGTCTGTAGATGTTGACTTCACCGATATTAGTGAAAACCTAGCTAAAAAATTAAAGCCTTCTGGGACTGAAGAAGCTTGCTGCCCCAAATTGGTGCCCTATCTATTAAGTTCTGTTGTTGTTCACTCTGGTATATCCTCGGAGAGCGGGCATTACTATTCTTATGCCAGAAACATCACCGGTACAGAGTCCTCATACCAGATGTGCCACCAGTCTGACACTCTGGCATTAGCTTCCCCCCCAAGTCACTTACTCGCAAGAGATAGTCCCAATGCAGTTATTGAACAGGATTTGGAAAATAAAGAAATGTCGAAAGAATGGTTTTTATTTAATGACAGCAGAGTGACGTTTACTTCATTTCAGTCAGTCCAGAAAATCACGAGTAGATTTCCAAAGGACACAGCATATGTGCTTTTGTATAGAAAACAGAACAGCACTAATGGTTTAAGTGGTAGTAATTCAACCACTGGACTCTGGATAAATGGAGACCCACCTCTACAGAAAGAACTTATGGATGCTATAACAAAAGACAATAAACTATATTTACAGGTAAGTTGGAAATACAAGCTCCATTTGTGGAAAATACTTAAACATTGCACAGTTGGTTAAATGAGCAAGCATCCTAATTGTGAAATCCAACTTCTACATTTTCAAGGAATTAAAGATCCTGTTTTTAATTATAGAAGATGTGATTATTATAAAATCATACAGAAATATAGAGTTTAATAAAGTAGAAGAATCTTCCCTTTAGTTCCACCCCCCAGGGGGAACAACTGCTAATTTGGTGTTAATTCTTTCTAGACCTTTAAAAGTATTTTAAGGGCTACTTCTTGACATTTGGATAGATAAAATGAAGGACACTAAAAGGTAAAATATGTAAAGAAAGGATATTAGTATTATTTAACAATCTGAGCAATAAAATCAAGGAGATAAAAGAACTATTTTTCTTTGAAACTCGTCAAATTACTATTAATATAAAGGACCAATGCTAAATTATTGGTGAAACTGTAGGTGTATTGACTGGATAATCCAAGTACTTTTATAAGTTTAAATTAGCTTCTAGAACTTTTGTGTTTGAAAGTCCCCAAACTCCTAAAAGGAGCAGATAATATGAGAGAAGAAATGGGCAACCATTATACTGACTTCACTAATTTTTAGAGGTAGTTTTTCTCAAAAGTTTTGAAATTTACTGTATTATAAAATACTCAAATAATGATACATTTTTAAAGGAGTATGTTAGTGTACTAGATTGACCATGACAATACATTTTACAGAAAAAAATGAGAAGTTCAGACTGTTAGAACTGATTCACAAAGACTGTCATCCAGTCAGGTGTATGATTCAGGGAATAGAGTGTATTCAGCCATGTCCTGGTTAGATAGCACATAAGCACTACATGTTAAGCATCATGGTTCTTAAAGACTAAAGGGGCGGGGGTGAGTATAAGAGGGTTAGGTTGAAACAAAATGTTTATAATAGAAAATATGAGCCAGTGCCATCTTAATTTTTGGAAATATGCCAATTATCTACCGTATTTCCCCAGGTATAAGACGCACCCTTTTTCGAAAATTTTGCGGTCTAAAAACTGTGTGCGTCTTATACAGTGGTTGTGGCATTTCAAATGCCATAGATGGAACTGAAGACGAGGCAATATATGAAGACAGTGATTCGTCATCACACACAGATGTGGACAAACTAATGGATGGGAGTTTTGACAGTGATAAAAGGTTGTATGAATTTTATGATGAAGAAAACTTGAGTTCAATAGCTTTATGTCAGACATTATTTTGAATTTCAGGCCCCAAACTTAAGGTGCATCTTATACATGACAGCGTCTTATACATGGGGAAATACAGTATATATCAGTGATTGGGTGAGATATTATTAAAAGAGAGACATGGATTTTGAAAAGATGAAAAACTAGTCTAATTTCTGTGCTAGGACTGCCCAAAGCTCTTAGAACTGTAACAACTACTTGTACGGCAGACTGGTTCTAAGTGACTGTCTCTATCTTGCTGTTTACCCCGTTACATCCGAATTATACAGTATTTGGTGTGATGAGCCATTCATTATTGTCCTATTGTTACTATAAAGGAAAAGTGTTATGTACTTTCATTCAGTTTTCCAGTGCTGTGCAGTTCTAAATTTTAAGTCTCACGTTGTTTAAAGCAAAAAAGATATCACTAAACTAATTAAAATTTAATTTCATTTAATAGTTAACTACTTAATTTTAATTACTAGACAACTATTTAATTTCTAACTAGAAAAACAAAACCTGGCTAGAAATTACATAATAACATTGCCTTGCCAGATGGAGCAAAATAAATGGGCTTTTAGTTTAAAAAAGGGGGGATACAGTACAATGTTTGTTATTAATGTTAATTGTATTTCAAAAGTTCTTCAGAATGATTATGCCTAACAGGTTAAGGGTTATGTTGCCTTAGTATTTTTTAGACCTGGTTGACATCGACCTCATTTGAAAGTTATAGGCTCTTTCCCAGAAGTATTGGCACATGCCAGAATATTTTACATATTCTTCCAAAGAGTTTATGCCAGTTTTGAGAACACAGTTTTGTAACTTGCCAAACGAATTTTTCATTATTTATTCATTTTTTCTCCTTTTGTGGCTAAGTACCTAACAGTATTCTAACTTGAGATCATTGGTATTTATTGAGAACTTAATATGTATCTGGCACATAGGTGAATATGTTTCCTGATAAGATTTTTAATGGTTTGGTAGAGAAAAGTTTTAAGTATTACTGTAAGAAGATAGGTTCCAATTTCCAGTGTTTTGAAATGTTTTACTTACTGGGAAATAGTCTAAGGAAAGGGTAGAAAAAATTCAGCCTTTTTTCATTATCCTTACCTTTTACTGTAACGACCCACTTCTAAAATAGCCCCACTTGTTAGAAAGTAATAATCCATTGTCATAACCTTTAAATTCAGCATTCTGTATATTAGAAAAGAAATCTCTTCTCGTATGTGTTGATGAGTGTTAACAAGAACTGTAATATTCCTTTAGAGAAAATTTTGGACTGTGGGCTTCAGTTTCTTCTGTAAAGTGTGATACTGAAATAAACAGCCTTTAGGACCTGTCATTCTGCAGACTTACACCAAGACTTTGCTTTCTGTCTCATTTGCTCCATCTGTGATTATGTACTTTAGTAAGATTTGAAAGGATTAATGTAGTCAGTATTTTTAAAGTTAATAAGATCTGAAGAATGCGTATAAGGATTAAAGCAGTTTTAAAATATTTATATAGGTGATCTGTCCATTCTTTGTATTTAGGATTTTAATTTTGTTAAAATTATCTTCAATTTTAGGAACAAGAGTTGAATGCTCGAGCCCGGGCCCTACAAGCTGCATCTGCCTCCTGTTCATTTCGGCCAAATGGATTTGATGACAATGACCCACCAGGAAGCTGTGGACCAACTGGTGGAGGAGGGGGAGGAGGGTTTAATACAGTCAGCAGACTCGTGTTTTGATCCCGAGAGAGTCCAAAATGCACTGGTCACAAAACATCTAATCCTGTGACTGTTAAAGTGTCAGACTATAATAAGTATCACAGCTATCTTTTATTTTTCTTTTTCATTAGACCCTGTACTTTAAGAAAACACACTCAGTGCTTGTTTTTATTTTCTTGACAATACATTTATTAACAAAATGCATCATGGAAAAAAAAATCTACCTCTTAAAATTCCATTTGCTTTTATGGTTAGACATGCTTGACCGAACATTTTCACAGAAAGCTCTGTACCTGGCCCCTAATTAAGCTGCGCTGAATTTAACAGAGGCATTTAAATGCTTCTGTCCTCAGTTTTCCTGAACACAAAATGTAATTCATTTTAGCATCCTTTATAAAAGAATTATGTTAGAGATGAAGGGAGTATTGTTTAAGAAGAAAAGAATCCTTTATGTCCTGTGTAGTTACCCTATTATTAAGTTCGAGTCTTGGAGAATACTGGAGATAACACAGTCTCTGATGAAGGCAATAACAAAATTTATCAAGCTCTAGTACCTTTCAGGTTTCGTCAGTGTTGTCTTCAGCGGCACCGTGTCTGCATTTCAAGTGCAAATGTTTTTAAAGGGATTATTTATACATACGTGCTGAATTGATTTCAAGAAAGGTGCATGATCCGATAGAAGCAACATTTTTACCTAAAAATGGCTAACTTTGTAGTGTTTCTAATCGTTAAGGATTTGAACATTCTATTTCAGGGAGTCTTCTGTATGTCTGAAGGAAGGAGTTCTGATGTGCCTTGCAGTACTGTAATTCAAATGTAGTCATCTTTGGCTGCGGAAAAACTATTTTAAAATGAAATGTTAGGAAGTAATTTTTTGTGCTAACATTAAAATTATAACTTTTTGAAAGGTATTAGATTTTCCTGAAGTAAAATCTGATGGTTCTAAATCAGTGTGTGAACTTTGTTTTTAACTCTTAGAAGAATTCAGAGGAAATGAATCTAGTCAAGTAAAAAATCTGTTTTGATTTTGTTACTCAGTCCTCAGAATATTAAACATTGATCACCTAATATCCGGAGTTGTACGTTTGGTTTTTCTCTTTTTCATTTAAGCGATGTTCTGCACCATTGTTTCAGTTTCATCGTTTCAGATAAAATGTCAACGTGTCAGACCAGGAAACTGAAACAAGCCCCTTCTCCCAAGTCTTGATAATACAGTGTTCGGAAGTGATCCCATTGTCCTCCCTCCTAAGTGTCTGAATTTGTCCGTGGCTGTACATTGTTCTGAAGACAGGTCTCATTTATTTTGAAAACATTTTAAGAAAAAAATGTTCTTTGGTGATTTGAGGTTTATCTTTCTTCCCAAGCTTTTCATGGTCGTGGTTAAAAACAGCACGCCTCGTCTTCATTCCACTGCGTTCCCTTTCTAACCTTCCAGTCACCAGGGAGATTAGGAGAACTGGGCTAGTTAATCACGGGAAATTCTTTGCAGAATTAATCAAGATCTCCCTTCCCTACAAATGAATGAACCAGAAGAATTTCTGTCTCGCTTCCTTTCCTGTGGGCTTCCTCTTTTTCTAATCAGAATTTCTTAGCTCCCTGCGTGTTCAGTTATCCACAGATGAGATCATGATTTATAATCAGATTCTATGCATCTTTACATTTATTGAAATTGGTAAAATCATTTAATACTTGGTGGATTGATGTTGGGCTCAGCTACTTCTAGAAACTTCCATAAAAACAGACCTATACAAAGTTTTATCTATGACTAGCAGGTCATTTAAGGAGTTTTATGTGTTAAGGTAATATGTATTGAATTTTCAAAATGATGACAAAAAGATGAAACTCTAGTTATGTAATAATGCTGAAACTGTTTAGGTAACTTCATTCCCACCACCTAGCTGAACAGAGAAGAATCAGAGAATAGGGCAAGCATGGACCAGAGATCCCTGACGTGTCTCCGTACCATAAGACTCCAGAAGAACCCTTTAGATGTAGAAAGAAAGATCCCTCGTAGTGTCTAGGGCTATTGGGAGACTTTGTGACAGGTTTACAATGCCTCATATTTTTAACTGTCATTTGGAAAGAACAAAATATTTCAAAAGTAAGTCTTGAACTCAAATCTATAATCTTTCTCGTTTAGTTTTGTTCTTTTTATGACAATGTTAATTGTAAAAATAGTTGTTTTTTCATAGGCAACCTCTAAAAGCTTTTCCCTACCCTTCTAAAAGTGTGGAATGCTTGTGTGCCCAGCACAGTTTCAGGAAAACAATTGGGATAGTGTGTCCAGTACACAAATCTTACACAGATCACCATTTTACTGTCGTGTCCTTTGTTGCAGTTCTTAAATTTTAGGATTGTATGCTTCACATAATAATCTATTCTATCCAAAAAGAGCTTTTCAAATGACTATTTCAGAGGAAATAACATTGCACATTTATATATAGTATCTTTTCTCATAAGAATACACCACTTTTATATACTTTCATCTTGTTTTTTCCTAAATAGTTTAGATTTCTAAAATGAAATATTTCTGCCTGACCTGTGGTGATGCAGTGGATAAAGCGTCGACCTGGGAACACTGAGGTCGCCAGTTCAAAACCCTGCACTGGTCTGGTCAAGGCACATATGGGAGTTGATGCTTCCAGCTCCTCCCCCCTTTCTCTCTTCCTCTTTCTCTCTCTCTCTCTCTCTCACTCTGTGTCTCCTCTCTAAAATGAATAAAATAAAAAAGTTTAAAACGAAATATTTCTGAAGTAGAGAAGGATAAGTTACATTTTATAAAAACTTAGGAAATGTTAACTTACTAATAACTCAGTAACATCATCTAGAGGAATAAGGTTAATGTGATTCTGGAACAGAGTTAAAGTGCAACAGAAAGGCAATTTGAATTAAAAGTTATCTCAAGTTTAAAAAATAAGTCTAAAATATAAGTTAATGTATTTATAAGCATCTCTCAAACTGCCGTATATCATCATAGTGCTAGCCTTATTTTGTTTTACTAAGTTAATTTCCTTTTGAATCCTATTTAGAAGTGAATGAACCTCAGAATAAGTGGGGAACTTCTGAAAAACAAGGATCCAAAATAAACAGTGCTTTGAAAAAAAGAAACCCTACTAGTTTGTAAAGAAACAGCAGCTTTCCCGAATAAAAACAGTATTTTGCTCTGGAAATATTTTTTGAAGAAACAGAATAAAGATTTTTTTTATAAAAGCAACAATATAATGTTTACAAATTCAAAGGGATTTGTTATGTAAAACCTTTAGCCCCGATGTTATATAACCAGTGTGCATGTAACATTAAAAATAGAATCTAAGAAGTCAGCCAAGTGTGTTGCCAGCTTTCATTGGTGTCAGTTATGGCCTGCAGTTGTTTTTTAACAGTTCGTTTTAATGTTTTGCTTTGTGTGCTAGAGACACAAACACACACACACCCCTTGATTTCAGAGGAATATAAAAGTAGCTGTTGTTTTTTTATTTTTGCAACATCAGCAGTTTTAAACCTTGCGTTCATGTTAAAATCAATAAAAAGCTTTGAATTTTAGGATTTTAATATAACACCACTCCTAGCCTCCACCCCTATTAACTTACAAGAAGACTGGGCATCAATATTTTTTGAAGTTTCTCATGTGATTTTAATGTGCAGCCTGGATTGAGAACTTCTAGGCTAGAGAAAAGAGGTTTGTTTCCTAAGGCAATGAATTTTATGAAATAACATTTCTACAATCTGTGTCACTTAGGCTTTTGCGCTCCCGATATGATTCCTACAACAACAGAAAGTTTTGCTTTGCTTTGTTAAAACGTGTAGGTAGTGTTCTGAAAGGTTGAAAAACATAGTTCTTAGCAAACATATTTGCTATAATTATTGAGTCTCTACTTACTAGCTTTGCTAGCCTCATCTTTTCTATTCTTCTGTCTTCCCTCAGTCATACTGAACCTTGCACAGTTCTTGTTCAAATGACATTATGTACCTGCCATCTCTATGCTTTTTACACATACAGGTCTCAATATAACATGCCATACTCCTCACCCCACCGTTCCCTTCTTGTTTTCAGTGATTAATCCTGCTCAGGTTTTATATTAACCTAACACTCTGATTAATCTCCCCTTTTATCCCAGGTTGTATCTGTGCTTCTTGAATAGGCTATGGCTTAGTAGTGGAGCTAAATTAGCCCTAGAGTACAGGCTGGCCCTTTACATCCAACAAAGATGAAAAGCAGTCCTTGAAAGAATCGAATTCATTCGTAAGTAACTTCACTGCATGGAGAACAAAGGCCAGCCTCCTAAAGGAATACAATACATGGAGCATTTAAGAAAGTAAAAGTCAGCCTAACCAGGCGGTGGCATAGTGAATAGAGTGTTAGACTGGGATGCAGAAGGACCCAGGTTCGAGACCCTGAGGTCGCCAGCTTGAGCGCAGGCTCATCTGGTTTGAGCAAAAGCTCACCAGCTTCGACCCAAGGTCGCTGGCTCGAGCAAGGGGTTACTCAGTCTGCTGAAGGCCCGTGGTTGAGGCACATATGAAAAGGCAATCAATGAACAACTAAGGTTTCTCAACGGCAGCGAAAAACTGATGATTGACAATTCTCATCTCTCTCCGTTCCTGTCTGTCTGTCTCTATCTATCCCTCTCTCTGACTCTGTCTCTGTCTATGTTAAAGAAAGTAAAAGAATATCTAGCATCTGATCAACCATTATCAAGTATTCAGAAGGTAAATATAACTCCTACCCAGGGGAAAACAATCAATAGAAACATTCAGGAAATTATAAAAAGGAAGGTATAGAAAAACATGAACACAGTGAATAAAGAAATGAAAAATTCAAGAAGCTCAACAACATCCCGGCAGAATAGATATAAAGGAAACCACACCAAGGTACATCATAATCAAAGTCATTTAAGACAGTGGAAAGAGGGTTAAGGCGGGGAAGGAATTAAGATGTACAAATTGCCAGATAAAAAAAACAGTCAAGGGATTAAAAGCACAGCATAGGAAACATAATTAATAATATTGTAATAACTGTACATGGTGCCAAGTGGGTAATGGACTTATTGGAGTAATCATTTCATAAGCTATATAAATGTCTAACCACTGTGTTGTACATGTGAAACACTGTGTTGATTGTAATTGGCAAAAAATTTTAAATGATAAAGAGAAACTTAAAAACAGCTAGAGAAAAGGAACACATATACAGAACAGTGGTCAGCAAACTGTATACCGCCCTCAAGCTAAATCTATCCTCTCTCCTTTTTTATTTGTAGTATTCATTGGAACACTGCCACACCTATTTACCTATTGTCGAGGGCTGCTTTCACATAACAGTGGTGAGGTTGAGTAGTTGTAACAGAGCCTATATGGCCTGCAAAGCCAAAAATAGTTATTGGAGTAGTTACAAAAAATAGTTTGTAATCCCTGGTATAGAAAGACAGCAGTCTTATTAGAAATTATGCAAGCTAGAAAGCAATGGAATGACATCTTCTAAAAATGCAGGGGGAAAAACTGTCAACCTAGTGAACAGTCACAGTATTATGCCAAAGAAAATGTCATTCAAACTGAAGGTTAACGACATTTTTACACAAAAGTGGAGAGGAGGCTTTTTTTTCCATCCTTGCACTACATGCTGTGTTACAAAAAAATTCTCCAGGCTGAAGAAAAATGATACCAGATGGGAACTACACAAAGAAATGGCATGCTGGAAATGGACTTGGCACCTGACTCAATTTACAGACTATCCAGGAAAAGGGGGACAGCTTTGGAAAGCTCAAGACCCACACTGTGCTCATGAGCAGCAATTTAAACCTCCTGCTGCAGCCATGGTGTATCCAGCAAACTATACAGACAGGCAAGATGCTTCCAGGAAAAGTTTAAACGTGGTTGAAAGCAGTTTGGCAAATACAGTTCATGAGTCAGCCACCTGTTTATATACATAGAAAATCCCAAATAATTAACTTAAGAATGTTAAACTTATATATAAACTTTTAGGGTTAGTAAGTGAGTTTAATAAGTTCCCTGAATATAAAGACAATGTACAAAATTCAAGTGTAGTATAACAGAAAGAAGTATTAGAATATAACATTTAATAATATCAAATACAATATTTTAAAAATCAGTTTTTTAGAAACCTTACAGTAGATGCACAAGACCTCCACACATAATACTACAAAACATTGTCTAGGAATTGGAAAACCTAAATAAATCATGGCTTAGAAAGCTCATCTAATTTTTATCAAATTAACCTATAGAACCAAAGCATCCCTGATCTTGAAATTTTTATCTGTATTAAAGAAGAAGCTGATTCTAAAATGGAAATGGAAAAATTCTAAACATAGTGAAGACTCTGAGATAAAGAACAAGTTAGGATGACTTTCCATACAGGCTAACAAGCCTTATTATAAAGCTGAAATAATAGTTATAGAGTGGGCATACTATTCTGTTCAAAAGAATGCAGAAATAGACCCATCTTTATATGTGCACATGATTTATGACAAAAATAAGATGACCATCCATGCTGGTTTGCCAGAGACTGGGACTGTTCCAAGGATACAGAACTTTCAAAGCTAAAACTTGGAGAGTTCCAGAAAAAAAAATTAAGATGAGTTGGTCACCATAAACCCCATGATGGCGAACCTATAACACGCGTAGCCATTTTGGATGACATGCAGCCACATATCAGAGAAGTATGGGGTTGCATGCTGAGAAGGATGTTTCATTATCAGCTCCTGCACGGCCAGGTGCAGTAGCCGAGGATAAAACATTTGCTGTAGTGTAGACACTCTGTGCGGGAGGTCTGTAGGCCAAAACAACAGAACTCCGGCACAGAGTGTCTAGTTCTGGGACTTCTGGTCAGCCCATTTTTCTCGAAGTGACACACCACCCAAGTTATGCTCGGTTTTTTGGCGAATTTTGACACACCAAGCTCAAACGATTGCCCATCACTGCCCTAAACAAATATGGCACTTAAACACAGAGACAAAAAGATGGTCTTTTCAATGAATTAGAGTGGGGTAATTGGATAATCATGTAAAATAAAAAAAACTTAGCCCTTACCTCACACTACGTGCAAAAATGCATTTCAGGTTGACTGTAAATCTAAAGGCAAAAGTAACACTTCTAAAAGATTACTCTGTCGAATATCTTCAAATCCTAGGAATAGGAAAGATTCCTTAAATGGAACCTAAAAAGACTTTGTCATAAAGGAAAACAATGGTAAAGTGGATAACATAAAATGGACAAGTTCTGTCCATCAAAAACACCCTTCAAAATGAAAACGACAGCCATGGAGTGGGATATTGCACCTCATGAGTAGAGAAAGAGCTGCCGCAAGCATTTAAAGAGAGGGTCCATAGAACGGGCAAAAGAGGAGCAGGAACTTCAAAAGACAACGAATTTCTAATACACATAGAAAAGATGCTGATCTTCATTAATCAAGAAATGTAAATGAAACCGTAATGGCACACACCATTAAAAACTCATGAAATGAACAAACTTTAAAAGATTGACCGTATGAAGTATTGATGGAAGCGTGGAACATAACCTTTCATACACTTACTGACAGGATGGGGATTAGTAAAACTACTCTGGAAAACTGGCAGTATCTTCTCAATTTGGACATGTACATATTATTACCCAGTAACTCGCTACTAGGAATAGATCCTACAAAAATGTGTGCACAGACCACATTTCAAAGTGTTTAAAGTATTAACCAAATTGTTTATGAAAAGAAGAGTAAATTGTGGTTTGTTCGGATACTAAATTCCTATAGAGCAGTGAAAATGAATTAATTCTGTGGACGTATTTCACAAGCATAATCTTGAGGAAAACAAACCAGACACAAGGAATACATATTCATCAAACTGTATCCTTACAATTTGTACTTTTCTGTATGCCTTTAATACTTTGAAAAGAGTTTTAAAGTTTCACTGTAACTGGCAGTTCTTTTGAGACTGGCCTCGCAAAGTGTAAGGGGAGAGGCAAGAAAGCAGTTAAGAAGTCGAGAAAGTTACATAAAACAAGGAGGGTGAAAATGAATCATCTGCATATATGTAAATTGAGTATTTTTCATTTAATTAAAATGTCAGTTACTCAGGTGTGCTAGCCAGACTTTAAGTGGTCAGTGGCCCCAGGTGGCTCATGGCTACCATCACGAACAGGACAACTTGAAACAATGGCAAGCCATGGCAGCAGTAAACTACATTTTGTAATTTTATGTCTCTTTCCCATCCTGGGTACCAATTGTCTGAAGTAATTGAAAATGTTTAAGAAAAAAATTCTGGGTAACCACCTTAGAAATTTCAGTCTCAATCATATTTAGAAAATGGACCGCATACAGTATCTGAAAAAGGAACTTATTAACAATTTCTCTGTTATTAAGGCAACAGAGCAACAGACTTATTTTAATGCTGCTCTTGTTTGACCACTTCTCAACAAGTGTGTCCATTTCTATAAAAAGGAAAATAACTCCTAATGTTTGCTTGCCCTATTAGAACATCTTGTCTTCTTTTTAAGTTTATTTTAATCTTGGGTCTGGAATTATACTCTCTCCTCCACTCCCTAGCACTGACACTAGCTTCTTTACAGACCATAACCTGAAACTAAGATAATAATGAGTATCAACTATAATTGAAAATTAAAAAAAAAAAAAGAAGCCGACAAGAACAGAGGTGAACATTGTTCAGGACGCCTGCCTTGTGGTATGTCATCTTGATATGAAACTTACAACATTCCAGTAGAGAGCACTGCTGCCATTGAGTTTCTCCATGACCGACACTTGGCTAAGTCCAAGACACATGTTTCTAAATACTATTCACGCTGTATTTTCGACAGCTTGTATTTCCAGAGAACTTGATCATTGTGTGAAGAACAGACTTGACCTTAGCTTGGTTCTGTCTGGAGCAGTTTGTTCTCAAACATGGTCCAGAGTTAATGAGGAAATATTGAAAACTAGGTTGAAAACATGGAAAAGTAATTTTCTGTTATAACCGATGGTACAACAACTCTGTGTGTCTGTGCTGAATAACTTCTTGCCTTGGAGAATTTCCACCCTCTTGGCTTTTAGTAATACCAGAAGCAATTGCATAATCAAATTAGCCAATGGTCAGAGACAAGTTTGCTACTTTCCTCAGACATGGCTAAGATGAACACAAAACTAAAAGTAAAATAATAATGATGATAACAATACAAAATTTGACTCGCAATCTCCACTGCCCTACCCTATATCCCAACAAAATAGCGATAAGCATTCCAAGCAAACCTAAGAATCTTTCTTTGGGAAGCAATTGCTAAAAATGTCCTATTGTGACACTGGCTATGTATATAAACAGGTCAGCAATCTTCTAGAACACAATGAATATTTTACTATTCATCATGAACGATACATATAAGTATATAAAGTGTATAAAGGGCTAAGTTTGTGTTAAATACTGAAGACAAAGTAACAGATTGGCTAACATCTGGCAAATAAGTTATCTTCTCCAATCTACCAGTGACTCAGAATAAATGCCTTAAACAGCCCATATCTTCATTTTCTACGCAACCCTGCATCAGTTTCCAACATCTCGTACACTGAAGGCGTGGTTTGGAGAAATAACAATGACAGAGTAATAGTGTTGCTTATAGAGGATCTTCATTTTTAAAAAATGTATGTTGCTCTTTAGATTCCAAATATAAGTGAAAGCATATGGTATTTGTCTTTCTCTGACTTATTTCACTGAGCATAATACCCTCTAGATTTATTCAAGCTGTTGCAAATGGTATGATTTTATTCTTTTTTATGGCCTAATAATATTCCATTGTATATATGTGCAATAGCTTGAACTGACTCACAAACACAGAGAGCAAACTGGTGGTTACCAAAGGGGAAGAAATTGGGGGACTGGGAGAAAGAGGTGAAAGAATTAAAAACTACAAATGGTAGTTACAAAGTAGTCACAGGCATGGAAAGTAAAGCACAGGGAATAGAGTCGATAATATTGCGCTATGTATGGTGTTAGTTGGGTGGTGGAAATACTGAGAGGAACACTCTGCACATATATGATTGTCTAACCCAGTGGTTCTTAACCTGGGTTCTATCGAACCCTAGGGGTTCGATGAGTTAGCCTCAGGGGTTCGGAGAAGCCTCTGCCACGGAGGCCAGAATAAAGTAATACTGTAATTTGTTGTGAGTTCATGCACTTTGTTGGTTTTGTTCTTTGAGCAAGGTGATGTTCATGCACGGCTCATTTTGTGCACCAGTAAAAAAACATATACCTATGTCTTGAATTTGGAAAAAAAATTTATTTTATTTATCACTAAAGAAGGGTTCGGTGAGCCTGACCAGGCAGTGGCACAGTGGATAGAGCATCGGACTGGGATGCGGAAGACCCAGGTTCAAGACCCCGAGCTTGCCAGATTGCGCACGGGGCCCATCTGGCTTGAGCAAAAGCTCGCTAGCTTGGACCCAGGGTCGCTGGCTCCAGCAAGGGGTTGCTCAGTCTGCTGAAGGCCCGCGGTCAAGGCACATGTGAGAAAGCAATCAATGAACAACTAAGGAGTCACAACGGCAACCAAAGACTAATGATTGATGCTTCTCACCTCTCTCCGTTTTTGTCTGTCTGTCCCTATCTATCCGTCTCTCCTACTCTCTCTCTGTCCCTGTAAAAAAAAAAAAAAAAAGAAGGGTTCCGTGAATGTGCATATGAAACTGGTGGGTTCGGTACCTCAAAAAAGGTTAAGAACCACTGGTCTAACATCTAAACTGTACACATGAAACCTATACAAAAAAAAGAAGTAAATAACAAACAAACAAAAACAAATAGAAGGACTCATTCCAAAAGTGTTTTATGTTAATACAGCATAAAAAAACATTAATTTGTATGTCATTAAACTCAGAACTAAAAAAAAACTTGATATATTAATTAATTAATGAAAAGCACCTTACAAGAAAGAAGTCATTTTAAATCAAAAGGCAATGGTAAGCAAAGCCATCCTGTATTAAATATAAAATGGTAAAATTAGAAAAAAAGATGTATGATTAGAGTTGGGAAGACTTCGGTGATAACATCAAAGGCTCGTGTTAGTCAATGACTTACTTTCTCCATAGGAATTTAAGAGAACGGCTAACAAGGAGCCAGTTGACCAACAAATACACTTGTACTTTGCTCTCACCTTCATTTCTTGCCATCTTTAAGAGAATTTTTAAATAAAAAATAAAGTGCCCCAAAAGTTGGCAACAGAAAAATGGGAAAATTAAAATAAAATGGACAAAAATCATCTTTTTATCCATTAATCAGGCATATTAAAGAGTGCATTGGTTTTCTCCATCACTAGGAAAATCTGCAACAACTAACTAGAGGAGTTGTTTTAATGGTTATCAAGTAACTTTTAATATTAATCATTAATGTACTGAGCTATTTGACTTGTGAATATACTCCTCTGATACCCCTTTTGTAGGTAGAAAGTTTGTTATAAATCTTCACACTTCAAATAAATTAATTGATGTGATTTTGTTTTGTTTCTTTTTTGCTATTGCGCATTCTTAAAAGAATATATATATTTAAAACAACCTTCTTAAAATGTTGGGACAGTCGATTGTTAATCCCGTATATTAGAGAATATGGCTGTCTGTAATTAGATGAAATTTCCTCTGAAGAAATGCCTTCTTCATCTTTGCATCCTCGTACATAGCATAGCATCTGACATTTATTTAGTAGGTACTTAATAGATACACATGGAAGTGAACTCTGAACCTTTGAATTCTGATCTCAAAGGTTTTATCATTCCCTTGCAGACTGATAGAGTATATTCTCTCTAGAGCTTTAAGTCTCACTGGAGAGAATGCAAATACCCAAGTCAAAGAGACCTCAACTGTTTGAAGAAGGCCCTACTCCAGTGGTTCTCAAAGTGTGCACCCTAGAAGATTTCCAGGTGCGCCCTATGGTATCCCAGAGAAATATGTGCCTGTTGGGGACCAAAAAACCAACTGGATTTTTGGAGTTTAGATTTTGGAAAGACAGAGATGTGGAGAATTGGCTGTAAGCTGACAGTCTGCCCAACCCCTCACCTCACTTGTCTGATTAGGTTGCAAAAGGCTGTTAAGCTGCAGTGCTGGATTGTTTACACTACTCCCCATGTTCCCCAGAAAGACTGGAGGCAAGTTTCTTCTATCCTTTGTTTGGAGTAAAGTTAAGGTGATATATGTATGGTGGGGGTTTGGGATTGATGATTAAACATATGGAATTGTCTCTTGAAGCCTTTTAGATTTCTATAAAAGAAGAATATGTGGCAATATCTAAAAAAGCTGTGAACATTTTACTACAATTTTCAACATCCTATTTATGTGAATTAAGATTTTCTACCCTCAACACAAGAGTAAAAAGAGAGGAATTCTTCAATGTATTGATGAGGAAATGAGAGTTTGCCTTTCAAATATATGCCCAAACATTGAAGAAATCACTAGGACACATCAGGCTCATGTTTCTCATAAACACAAGAATGAAAAAACACATGTGCCGGGACCTACCAAATTTACTAAATCTTACTAAGGATATATCTGTATATATAAAAAGATAACTATTTTGTCATTTTTTAATTTTTTAACCCCTCTTTTTTATGAATTCTAAAAAGCATAACTCAAAAAATGTAATATAAAATGTTTTTTAATGTCAGAACAAATTTAATTTTGTCGTATTTATTTCGTTTAATTACCATAAAAGCACGCTTGGACTTTATATTTTTTTCTTTAATATTTGACTTAATTATTATAACATATATCTCAGAAATTTGTATATAGTGTGCATACAATTATTTGTAGGATTTTAAATGTACCCTGACTTCAAAAAGTTTGAGAACCACTGGTCTATTCAAAGGGCACAAAGGTCTGTACTTACTGAACTCTCACTCTTCTTAGTATTTATTTATATGGAAGGAAAAAAAACAAGGCTGTTGAGCATCCAAAAAATGAGACAGGGTGGCTGAGATGTCATCGCAAGCCTATGCCTTAGTGAACAAAATCAGCAGAATCAGGTGGAACTTCTACATTTGAGACGATGTGGGTTGAAGACTTATGGTATCGAGTTGGCATTTACTCCTTTCTTCTTACTTTTTACCTCCTGGGATCTGAAGCCCCAAGGAAGTCATTTTCTGCAGCTTTTCCAAATGTGGACTCTTCCCTCAATATGAAAACATCTGCGCTGTTCCAGCACTTTTATAACTACACAGGAGAAGTTCCTCTTCCTGAAATGCATTAAACAAGCCTTTTAGCTCTTGCACTATGCCACTACTCCAACTTAGTCTTTTTTTTTTTTTTTTTTTTTTTTTACAGGGACAGAGAGAGAGTCAGAGAGAGGGATAGATAGGGACAGACAGACAGGAACGGAATGGAGAGAGATGAGAAGCATCAATCATTCAATCATTAGTTTTTCCTTGCCATTGCGACACCTTAGTTGTTCATTGATTGCTTTCTCACATGTGCCTTGACCGTGGGCCTTCAGCAGACCAAGCCACCCCTTGCTGGAGCCAGCGACCTTGGGTCCAAGCTGACGAGCTTTTGCTCAAGACAGATGGGCCCGCGCTCAAGCTGGCGAGCTCGGGGTCTCGAACCTGGGTCTTCCGCGTCCCAGTCTGACGCTCTATCCACTGCGCCACCGCCTGGTCAGGCCAACTTAGTCTTTATTAATGCTCAAGTTGAAGTGAATCTCCCATCAACCTTACTGCTTATCTTATTCCCCAATTTGGTTAGAAACTGAATGGCAAAGAGGGGCTATACTGATGGAGACTCCAATACCACCTACTTATTACTCTTTGATTTTTAGTTTATAATAATATGCCTATATTTCTATTTCTTGGTTGATCGATTTTGGGAGTAGTTTGTTGATTTTTACAAATAATGTCGGATCTAGCTCACTAACTAGCTCCTTTTCCTCCAAGAACTTAACATTTAAAAACTCTTGAGCTCTTCTACTGGTAATCTTTGTAACTTTAAAGAACTGTGTCTTCTAGTTGTTAATCCATTTGCTTCGAATGATGTTTCTCTACTCTCCAATTTACAAAATGAAGAATTAGGTCTCTACATTTTGCTCCAACTCTCCTCCTATACCATCTCCCCCCAGCTCATTAGCTCTACCTTTTATTTTTACTCTATTAAAATGTATAATAATTTTATTTTATGTAGATTTACATATATATGCAATACTATAATTAAATGTTCTAAACTGCCAAAAGGCTGAATTATGAAAACTTAAAAACAATTATAAGTATTTAAAGTATGATTGAAATAATAATATTGTCTACAGAACAAATGATATGATTGGACACCCCAGGAATGTAACATAATCCTTTATCAATTAACCTGTGCTCTTTGAAGGAACCTTTTCCAATGTCAGGGTCAAATGGGTACTCTTTTCTTACAGTTCCTCAGTCACTCAATACCATGCCGCACTTCTTGTTTGCTTGGCATTCAGACAATGAGTTTTATACTGAGGATTGTTTTTCCCCATTGCCTTAGTCTGCCATAACAAAATACCACGAACAGAGTGGTTTAAACAACAGACATTGATTTTTATCACAGTTCTGGAAGTCCAAGATCAAGGTACCAAAAGTTGTTTTCTGGTGAGACCTCTCTTCCTAGCTTGTAGATGGCCGCATTCTCTCTTGTACTCGAGTGGCCTTTATTTATTCTATGCATAGATAGGGAGAGGAAGATCTCACCAGTGATCTTTCTTACCAGTATACAAGTCTTATGGAAGTGGAAGTCCATTTTTATTATCTCATTTAACCTTAATTACCACCCTAAAGACCCTTTTCCAAATACAATCACATTGGTGATTAGGGTTTTAACATACGAATTTTGGAAGGACACTGTTCAGTTCATTACTCCTAGGCAGCACATTTAATAAATATTATAATTGGTAATCTCCTATGTTCATAAATAGAGAGAGTATCATTTACCAAGTGTCTAGAAACTAACCTGAGGATGCCCTAAAACTAAATCATGCACTTGCCTGTTCTGGGAAATACACATCAAATGGGAAATTCGCAGGCCAAATTAGTCTTGTTTTCAGAGAAAACCCAAACTGTTATCTAAGTCCTCCAGCTCTCCTTTAGGTCACTGAGGACTGGGCAGTTGTTCCAAAAGGCATTGCAAACTATACCCGCCGCCCCAACCTTCTCTCTCCACCACTCCCATGTCCTAGTAAAGTTGAACAATAAGTATTTTGACCTACATCCAGGAACGAAGAAGTGATGACTCAGGTGAGCACTCTCTTCGTAAGACCATATAGTGAAAGGCATCTTATATATCTACTTGTCCAAAGTTCTCGTTTTATTGTTGAGAAAACTGAAATTTAGAAAATCCGGATGATGTTTTATGACCAAACTACACAGCAAAGTATATTAGGACCCAAGACTTCGGACATTTTTTTCTGTGTCCTCTCCATGAAACTACAATACTATTCAATTCCCTTCAATGAGCAAAGAGACTTTGGAATTCAGTGAAGGGGCCTGATTGTTACGGATAAACAACCATTCAACCCCGAGTAAGGACTGTGAATTGTGTCTCTATTCCAAAGTTTAATATTATTACCAAGAGCTGAATTGAGGTGGGGTGGGGGAATAAAACAAAGGCTCAGCAGCCAGGTTTTGAGGTGGTGAGTTAATATAAGCCAAACTGAAACTAAGAGCTAAGCCTTGACTTACCCACCAGGCTAGTGGACTCCAGAGGCAGGACAAGGAACAGCCTGGGCTTCCTGGGTCTCCCGTTCCCCTCTCCCCGACTCAGCATTTAGGCAAAGGTCAGATGTGTCCGTGCATACGGGGTGCTGTCTCACTGCTGAGGGAAACCTGGGGTGGAGGGACAAAAGGGTGGAAAAGAACTGAACACTGAGAGTGTAGAAAAGTGTCTGGAAGGCCCTTTGTAAGGAGGTTTCTGAATTGAGGAATTTGGCCTAGGAAGGTACATACGTGTAAGAGTAAGGTCAGCCAGTGTTGGGGCTGCGCCTTTGACTAGCTCCTTCCAGATTGTACACCAAGGGTGGCAGGGCAGCCTTCCCCAAGAGGTCAGCCACATGAAGCTTTGTCATTGCCCAGGGTCAGGGTAGGGTCTGGCCTGGAGCCAGACTCCTCAGTTACAAATGGTAACAGCAGCTTTTCACGTCCCTAGACGTGACTGTTGCTTAAGGAATGTTTTGATGATCATAGTTAACCACAGTCAGAATAAGCTAATTAATACCAAATTTTCTCCAGAGTAAAGACACCAAAGATGCTATAACTGGACATGAGTATGCGTGATCATAAGTGGTATTTTGTGTTCAGATACAGAGCTGGGCACATTGCGAGACCTCACACAATTAATATATGCTTGTTTTTCTTGTGTGTTTATTTGGTTACTATAAAGTTTTGAATAAAATTCATGGTCCATTGTGTTTTCTTTGCTTGTACTATATGGCTTTTAAATTCACATCTGAATTTTGTTACCCCATTCATTGTATATGGTTTTAATGATAATCGCAAATTTTTCTTGGCAGAAATAATTTTGGTAAAAGTAACCTTAGTAGAAATAAAGAAGATAAGATATTAAACATATGTCAACTGGCATATAAAAAAATGCAGCTGCTCCCTGACGAGATTTCATCCTAAGCAAAGAAACTCCAGATAGCATACATGGACACCCCCTCCCTATTCCTGCCTTCATTTCTTCCTTGACCTCAACCTGTTCCCTAAACTAGAACAGGAAAAATCTGGAGAAAAAGAAATGGAAAAGAGAATAAATTCACAGGCCAAAGCAAGTTTCCACCCATTTGGTAGGACTTTTCAAAACTTGTCAAAGCAAATTTTGGTCTATAAATGTGTGCTTTAAAAGGTTGAATATTGAATGTGGAAGGGAAATTAACTGCAAAGCGAGATTGAAGTATTGTGTGAAATTTCAGTAATTGTGCCCATTAACTGAAAAAATATTTGCTTAGGATTTCTTCTCAGTACCACCTCGTGGTGAGGCAGCAGAACAGGAATGCGCTGGCCTGGGCCGCTCTAATGCCCTTTCACCACCTACCATGAGCTGTGCCTTCCTATGTTTAGTGTATTTACATACCTTCCTCTATGTAAATAAATACCATACAGAATGTTAATAGATTGATTAAAGTGGAAACCCACTACAAAAGAGAGAGCAACCATTAAGCCTCATCTTTCTGCTCCCCAACTCTGCCTTGGGCATGGTTTTAAAAAGAATTGTTTATTATTGTTGTTATTTGACACATAGTAAAATTAACTTTTTTATTGGTGTGCTATCTTATGAAGTTTGTTTAGGTTTTTATTTCTTTTTCAGTGCTCAAGTAAGCTTGGATAGATAGAAAGTATATAAAAATTAGCTGTTGATTTCCTAATTTTTTGTTAATTTAAAAGAATTCATAGACATTATTTAAAAGCAGGGTTCCTGTATTTTCTTTATGAATAATTTAAAAGTCTTCCCTACTACTTTTCTCTGTTTTCCTTCTGCCCTTTACAATTTTTTGGTCTTCTACCTAGCTCAGCCTGCTTTTATATTCAGGCAGCCAACAGCATACACACTGTAAAACGTATCTGGCCTGACTTTGTTTTCTATCTTCATGTTGGGACATAGAGAGTAAGAACCTAGCAGCATAAGTTTTCCATATCCTAAAATAATAATAATGATAATAATGCATGCTGTAATACTTGGCTGGAATTTTTGAAATCCAAGTTCCTATGTTACAATTTGGCTTCTGAATAGGGCCAAATCCCAGCTGTCCAAACGTCTTTCAGGCTGGAAAATAGGCAAAGCTATTGCCTGGATCCCACTGCCGTTCTGGCCAGATGAACAGATCTAACCACACCCACTCCCTGTCCTGCCCTTGGCAGCACTGGTCAGGACTCCACTCCTTCCACGGAAGGCAGGAAGCAGAGCCTGAAGAAGGCAAAGGTGTCTGGGAGCCTTCATCCACTAGAACCAATAATGGTTCCTGCTTCCTTTCTGGCCACTCTCTGGGACCACCAGGAGAATGGCAACTCTTCAGTCACCTTTATTCATATTTAGAGGTAAAATTACCCCCTACATGACATTGAGTAAATTCTCCTTCCCCTATATTAAATTTACTAAGAAGGACAAAAGATATACATGACATCAATATGCTTTCCATCCTTTACCCACAACTGTATTACTTAATATTTCAGAACGATGATGTATTGGGATTAACCATAGAGTTATCTACTTCAAAGCAAATTTACCAAACTTAGTCATAAGCAATGAGTCAGTCTCATCCTAGAAATTACTCAGAGGGCACTTATAAGCAGAGATAATAAGGACTTCTTCAGTGAAAATAGGACAAAACACAGTATGTAGAATTTGAAACCACTCCAAACTATTTTATGTCTAAATATAAACAGCAAGAGCAATATTGTAACCCACAGGTAAGAAAGAACTTGACCAGAGTGCTGCTAAGGGTTATCCATCCCAGTAGAACAACAACTTGCCAAGATTTTGGGGGAAACTGTGCCTAATCTCTATGGTTATTAATCAGTAGTAGGAGTGCAGGTTTTCACACGGGAAGAAAGTTTATCCATATACCTACGGGATGTCAAGTAACAAGAAAGACAGGTAGTGGCATCCTTACATTTGGGACCCCAGGAAGATGAGGTTCACAGACAGGGTCTTGGATTCTATACTTCTTCTTAACACAGAGAACCAGTTTTCCATTTTTATCTGGAATCAGGACGCTTATTATTCCCTCAAGAACAATTGCCTTAGTCACAGGGAGGCGCTTAGCACAAAGGAGCAAAGGGAAGCAAAACCCAGTCTCAGGATTCAGATCAAATCAGAGCAGTGAGGGGAACGGGCCCAGACTGCTGCCTGTCTCATTCCCTGAGGTGTGCCACTTCCTTCCAGTGATTCCTGACATGCAGTAAATGATCAATAAATATTTACTGAGTATATGCATAAGTGAATAAGCAGTGATCCCACATGATGAACAATGATAAACCGACATGAACCATTCCTTGGTATAATAAGCACCAGAAATTTTTTAAAAAATGTTTTGGGAGTGCAGTATTCTGGTTTGTTTGATATTCAACTGACAAGTATTGTATCTGAAATGATTTTAAAGCAATGGCATAAGCATGCTTCATATTTTTTAATTCAACAAATAAATATTATAGATCTACTGCATGCAATTCATTGTAATATATAAGAGTAAGATCCCTTACATGAAAAGCAAATCACAATACAGGTAAGACATGATGCAGGAGTGGGACACACAAAAGAGAACGAGCCATTTGGATCACATGAGTAAAAAGGATGACTCTTGTTTTAATCACCTGAGCTTCAATGAGCAGTAGCTAAGAGCTCATATCAAAATCTACCCTTTAGCCCTTAATATCTTTTCTGCTTTGGTTATATAAATTGTATCAGTCAGAGTCTGGTCAAGAAAACAGAAACCACTTTAGGCATTTTAAGCAGGAAAGAATTTAATGCAGAGAATCAGAGCCCTTACACAAAAACCACTGGGAGGGGAGAACAAAGGTCGGAGAAGTGCCTCCTAGCACTCTGGAAATAAGGAAGCTCACCTCTGCCAGTGAGCTTAGCTTCCTGCAGCACTAAAGTAGGTGATTTCCAGAATACCTAGATACTTCTGACAGAGCCTCACGTCAACCCTCTTCCAAAGCTTCTGTGCTTGTCCATAGCTGCTGAGTCAATGAGGGCTTCTCTTTCTCTCTCTCTCCTTATGTTCTGTTCTAAATCTCAAGGAGTGTCTTCCATTTGTGGAACCTCAACCAGAAACCTGATGACAAAGCAGTTTGGAAAATGTCATTGCCAGTCTTCCAGACCCTACCATACTAAGAGAAATAGATTAGAGTTGGCATGTTGCTAAGGAAATACAGCACAGAGTTAAGTCTATAACCAAATGTAAATAATTTTCATTCATTGTGTGGACTTAGTCATCTTCTTTTGTAGGTTTGTTGTTATTTTCCCAGAAATTTAATGTTCAAGAATAAATACCTCTAGGTGCCATCACAGAAAAGTAAGTGGCCTGGGTAGAATCTACTGACTACTTACTCTGTTGCCCTAGAAGGAACCTAATAAGCAGTGTAAACCCAGTAGCCTAGGCCACCATCACAGCCATCCGGCCAGTGCAGGTTCGCATTAGATTCGGACAGTCAGTAATGAAACAACGGAGCCAAGAACTGGTGAGCCATCAGCTTTAATTCTAGCTTGCACCTGGCAGGCAAGCAAAAACACACACTGGGCTCCAAAACCCACTCATTCAGTGCTCACAAAGCTACCGACTTATCCGAGTTTCCTAGCATCAAAGCTTTCTAGCTCACCAGACTTATTCACCTCTGTTCCCCATCACCTTCTCCAGCACAAACTCTGCACAAACTGGCTTCTCCCTCAGCACTCTGCCATCTTGGCTGCTTCTCTTGGCCTCCACGTGGCCTTAATCTGCTCTCCTCTCTAATACTAATCTCAGGAACCGAGAGAGCAAGCTACTGGTCTGTCCCACTTCATAATGTAGAAATCCAAACCCTTAATCCAATCTACAAACAAGAAAGTCTCTGGTACAAAGTCACCCATCTGAGGCATAATGGGATTCCTCAGGAGAGTGCACCACCCATGTCATCCAATCAGTCAAGGGTGTGGGGAAAAGCTTACTCTTAAAACTAAGCCTTAGGTTATAACTACCCAGCCTGTTTATATTACAGCTTTCCCCAACCCCCAGCACCCATCCCAAGCATAAGGGCAAATACTATCACCTGGGTGATGGGCTTCCATGTGGGCAGTGCCATCTTTAACAAAGTGAGCATATTATATTTTATCTGCCCAACAAGCAGCTTGCCTGTGGACTGCTTAGAGAATGATGTTTTAAGAAAGCTTTATTTCCACAAGGCTGTGTAATTTGATGCACTGGGTGGGCGTAAGACCCTGGGGAGGAAAAGGTGGATTGTAAAGCCAGTAGTGAAGTCCACTATCACAGCAGCCCGACCCACGCAGGTTCGCATTGGATTCGAACAGTCGGTAACAAAACACAGGAGCCAAAAACTGGTGAGCCATCAGCTTTAATTCTAGCTTGCACCCGGCGGGCAAGCAAAAACATACACTGGGCTCCAAAACCCACACATTCAGTGCTCACAAAGCTACTGACTTATCCAAGTTTCCTAGCATCAAAGCTTTCCAGCTCACCAGACTTATTCACCTCTGTTTCCCATCTCCTCCTGCTCAAACTCTTAACAAACTGGCTTCTTCCTCAGCACTCTGCCATCTTGGCTACTTCTCCACATGGCCTTAATCTGCTCTCCTCTCTAATACTAATCTCAGGAACGCAGGAACCGAGAGAGAGCAAGCTCCCGGACTGCCCCAGTTTATAGCATAGAAAATCCAAACCCTTAATCCAATCTACAGACAAGAAAGTCTCTGATACAAAGCCACCCATCTGAGGCATAATGGGATTCCTCAGGAGTGCACCACCCTACATCATCCAATCAGTCAAGGGTGTAGGGAAGAGCTTACTCTTAAACTAAGCCTTAGGCTATAATGACCCGGCCTGCCCACAGCCTGTTCCAGAACACACATTAATATCAACAAACTTCCATGTGGGCAGTGCCATCTTTAACAAAGTGAGCATAATATATTTTATCTGCCCAACAGTGGATGCTCTCCAGTGACTTTTTGCAGAGGAAGGCTGAAATTCTAGTATTAGTCTTCTGAACAGAAAAGAAAGCATTGGATATTTAAGTCAACAGAAACAGCCTGTGATGAGTGTCTGTGACAATGTACAGACAGGGGAAGTGTCTCTCCTGACTGCCTGGCCTGTCTTCTCAGAGCCACTCAAGAGACTTTCATTAAAAAGCCCCAGTTAGGTGGGTGATATCTGTTGGGTGAGGGGAGGGGGTGAAACCACATACTCTAGAAGTCAGGCTAAGGAGAAAACAAAGAGTGGAATTATGTCATCAGGTTCCTCTCATTTAAGGGAACGCAAAACAAAGAAATTGTTTTTATCAGCCCTCCCAACTTGAACTCCCAGTCAAGGAGCCCTGTGGAATCTTCCCAAGGAAGAATAAGCAAGACCTCTCACCTGCCCACATGCTCTGGCCACTCCCTTGCTCTCGGCTCATCTCTCCAGGAGAGAGCTTTCCTGGCCACCCAGGCTGTGAGCCTCTGGGAATGGGCTTAGAGCCTCTTAAGTGGAGAGGAGCGCCCTGCCCTCCTCTTCTCCCTGTTTTCCTTGGGGTTAGGAAGTGAGGAAAATCATGGCCAAGGATCAGGTTTCTACTGTGATCTGTTAACAAAGAAAAACACTCTTTTATCTTTTTCCCCCTGAAAAACACTCTTTTATCTCCCCCCCCCTCCCCCCAGTCCCTAGAGAGTCTTTCTCCTATAAGTGCGGTGAAAGTTCTCAGAGCCACTCCAGAAAGCTGCCTGGGAAGATGACCTATGTCCAGGAAAGATCCCCACCCCTTCTTTCCAGTAGACTTCAGTCAACTCACCCGAGCTCTCAATGGAAAGCAACACGGCAAAAACTGTGCACGGAGAAAAGGAAAGGCATGAAAAATTGCATTAAGATTTTAGAGTGACTTTTTTCCCACCCACTGGGTTTCATTACTCAAGATGGGAAAAGATAAAGTACTTGGAGAGTAAAAATACACTGAGAACTAGCAAAAGCACTAGGACCCTTTTCACAAGAGTGAGGAGGGGAATACAGGGGAGGGGCTTCAACTTTTCTTTAAAGGGAATAAAATCTCTAATATGAAAAGAGCCTGTAGTTAGGGTTGCAAAAACTTTCATATATATTAATAACACACAGAAAATACTGAAAATAAGGTTTGCACTTTTTAAGGTATACACTAGCCCTCAGCCTGATAGGTTTTATGCTTCAATTTATGCTTTTCCTTATTATATAGTGTAGAATGCAGTTAAGAAGGGACTATCACTAGACTAATACGTCCCTTATATTAAGCCTCTGTAATAATAAATAATAAGTCATTGGGGAAATGAGATTAAAATAAAAGGGTTTAGTCAAACCCTAAAACAATAGGTTGCATAAACATAACTGCAGTTGTGTGATTACAGAAATAGCTTTGCATGAAACTAATGGATAAAGGACATGTGTTACAAAGACTTCCTCATGCTCAATCAGTTCATCATGCAAAAGTTTTCATTGAAAATTTATCATGCTATATAACTAAACATATAAGCACAAACCCTGCTATCCACAAATGGGAAAAATATATATGAGGCCAAACAAGCAAACAAACAAACAAACAGAAACGGGCAGATTGGTTTGAGTACGAATTAGGCTCACAATGTAAATGAAAAGTATTATTTCTACATCCTTTTAACTGACTGGTACACTGTATCATCGGATTTACCATCATAGAAGACTGGATAAAATTATAAAGCCTGGAAAAATGACAAAGGCTAATTAAAAATTCCAGCAAGTATATTTCTTGAAACGTGAATCTTGTATACTCCTCTCTAAAACAATACCACGTTTTTTCAGAATTCATCTAACTGAAGCATTCCAAAGCAGCAGTGTTTCCTGGGACAGGTTGTATAAGGGTCTCTAGTAAAAGCCTTTCCTAACACACAAGACATGTTCCTGAAATGTTGAATCATTACCATCAACACAAAACTCAACATTCAGAGAAATATGTTTTTGTTTTGTAACCCCTCTACTTCTTCCATCCTTGACAATAATTTCATGATTATTCCCAGCTTTGATTTCCTAGGGTTTCCCTACAGGAGCATTATCAGAATTTTATGCAGGATGCTTCTTCGCTGTTCAGGACAGTCTACAACATTGTAGGAAGTTAGCATGCCTAGCCCTTGCTCACTAAGTTTAGTAACACCTCCCGGTCATTCTGACAACACAAATTCACCCCCACATTTTCAAATGCTACCGCAAGGTGATACTCATGTCTTTAAGGGACACAACACCTCAAATGTGTATCTCTGTCTGATCAACCGCTACCTCTTGCAGCCCCTGAAAGGCAATTTATACTTCTTCTAGTTGGGACATGAGAGGGCTTACTCATTATGCAGAGGTTTCTCTCCCGGGATATATTCATCTCTGCTAAAGGTGTGGTTCCCTCGGAACATAGGTCCATTCTGAATGCTAAACCACTGGTGTTCAGTATTTCCTTATCTTATTTAAAGACACAGACAAATATGGAGGCACGAGATAGTGTGTTTTCTTCCCCCAGGAGTTCATACCCAAGTGTTTCAGCCCAACCCTCCTCAATCACATCCCTGCACTGTCTCATCTGAAGGAACAAATGAAAGTATTTTTTAGATTTTGCTGTTGTACCAATTACAATATGCTCTCCAAAAAAGAAAAAAGGTCTATCAGTTCTAGTAGGAGCACTTACTTTTAGTCATTGAGCTATTTTCCTGGCAACACATGTAATGTGTCCTTGACCACAACCTCAGCCATGGTAGTAAGCTTCAGAAGACCGAGGAGAGGACTTCGAAGGCTCAGAAACCTTCCCGAGGAGAAGAAATAAATAGCCTCCCAGGAAGCAACAAGGAGAAATTGTGGATTAAAAAGAATGGAGGTCACTCTGATACCAGTTAAGACCATATATCAGCCTGGCCAGGCGGTGGTGCAGTGGATAGAGTGTTGGACTGGGACACGGAGGACCCAGGTTCGAAACCCTAAGGTCGCCAGCTTGAGCACAGGTTCATCTGGTTTGAGCATGGGTTCACCAGCTTGGACCCAAGGTTGCTGGCTTCAGCAAGGGGTCACTCAGTCTGCTGTAGCCTCCCCCCTCCCCCCCGGTCAAGGCACATGTCAGAAAGCAATCAATGAACAACTAAAGAGCTACAACAAAGAATTGTTGCTTCTCATCTCTCTCCTTTTCTATCTATCTGTCCCTCTCTCTGTCTCTATTTGTCTCTGTCACACACACAAAAAAAGACCATATATCATCCATCTGATAAAACCTTAAAGAGCTTTGCTTTGAACATTTGTGTCCCTTCTGATGGTGGTGTCGTCAATTCTCAGTCCTGTACTCCTCAAGGGTTTTCCAACGCTCACATTATTCAGCAAAAAACATAAAAGAGCAAATCCTCCAGTCCACATGATGTTGGAAAGAGGGAGAATTTTCTTCCTAAGTGCAGGTGATGATCTTGGCATGACACAGTGCTGGCATGACAATGCAAGACATTGGAATGGCACTGAAAAAGAAAATGAAAGAACTCTCAATTACTAGCTCCAAACTATTTTTTGTTTCTTCATATACCTTCCAGATTTTATTTATAATTGCAATCATAGTTTCTATATCATTGTATATTGTGCTTTAAAAAAACCATGTCACAAATGGTTTCTGCATTCTTACCTTTCTTATATAATTATATTTAATGGTTGTATTGTAATTCCTCTTATTGATATAGTATAATTAACTCCATTATTCTCTTGTTGTTCAATATTTAATGTTTTTCTTTTTCAGTTTCTTTTCTCTAGTACAGAAAGAAACATCTGTCCTACATCTGTCAAAATATTTCCTTAAAAGAAATTCTCTAGTGTAGGATTACTTGCTCAAAGGACATGAATGTCTTTGTAGCTTCTACTAAATGTTATCTTATCCCTTTAAAACTGAGATGTGCTGATTTGTAATCCTCTTTGCTACATATTTGTGTCTAAACTTCACTGTCACCTCAGGTGACATAAAATGGTAACTCTGAATTGCATTTCTTTGGTTACTATCTGATTAAGCTGTGCCTGAATTCTCTCATCTCTTTTTTGTAATTCTTTCTCAAAGCTGAGCTTGTAACAGCAATAGCAGCTTATTGGCTCCTCGTTGCTTCCATCCAGAGTTAAGTTAAATTGCAGAAGAAAACTCTCAAGGATGACAGAGGAAGTATTATTTACTGTTTGTAAATGAATAAATATTTTCCAGACTAGGAAAACCTCAAATCTTTTGTGAAAATTCTATATAACAACTTAATGCTTCTTTGGATGCACAAAATACAAATTTACTCTAGCTCCCTTAGGGGGAAAAGAATTTGTAGGAAGTGTATTAGTGAATCTGATAGAATATAAGGAATATCTGGGTCATAAGGTCTCTTCTTAGGATACATTTTATTGCAAGTAACCAAAGATCTGACTAAGAGTGGCTTTAGAAATAAATTTAATTGCCTGGCAGGATAGCATTTCAGATAGATTCTAGGGAGAGTTCTGTCACTTAAGAATGTCATCAAGGCCTGACTAGGCGGTGGCGCGGTGGATAGAGCATCAGACTGGGATGCGGAAGACCCAGGTTCGAGACCCCAAGGTCGCCAGCTTGAGCGCGGGCCCATCTGGCTTGAGCAAAAGTTTGTCAGCTTGGACCCAAGGTCGCTGACTCCAGCAAGGGGCGGCTCGGTCTGCTGAAGGCCCATGGTCAAGGCACATGTGAGAAAGCAATCAATGAACAACTAAGGTGTCGCAATGGCAACGAAAAACTGATGATTGATGCTTCTCATCTCTCTCCGTTCCTGTCTGTGTGTCCCTATCTATCCCTCTCTCTGACTCTCTCTCTGTCCCTATAAAAAAAAAAAAAAAAAGAATGTCATCAAGAAGCCCAACTCTCTCCCTCCTTTCCTTGCACCTGCCCCAGTATGCAGTCATTCTGGGGCTTGGTTGCCTCAGGGCCACAAGATGGCTGCCTTAATCAGGCAGTTTTTTCAAAGGCAGAAAGCAGGAGGTGAGGATAGAGGCTAAGGCAGAGAGAAACTTATTATTCTTTCCTTATTTCTCAAGGAACACTAAATATTCAGCAGACTTCTAATTATGTCTCATTACATAGAACTGGGTTTATGAATAGCTTCAGGTAGTACTAGGTTATAGGTTTATGACCATCTCTAGACCAGAAGTTAAGCCCATTTTCCATAAGATCAAAGACTCTTCAGCTGACACTGGAGGGGAATTATGGTGTTTGGTAGTGGGAAGAGTAGAAGCTATGGGCTGACAGGTGGTGGCACGGTAGATAGAGCATTGATCTGGGATACGAAGGTCCCAGGTTCAAAACCCCAAGGTCACCAGCATAAGCACGGGCTCACCAACTTGAGCACAAGGTTGCTGGCTTGAGTGTGGAATCATTGACATAATCCTATGGTCAGTGGCTTGAGCCCAAAGGTCATTGGCTTCAGCAAGGGGTCACTGGCTCTGTTGGATCCCCCCCCCCCCTTCCTGGCTACGGCACATATGAGAAACAATCAATGAGCAACTAATGTGCTGCAACTATGAGTTGATGCTTCTCAGCTCTCTCTCTCTAAAAAAAAAAAAAAAAAGAGTGGAAGCTATGCCTCTTGGTAGACAGCTATAGTGTGTGCCACCTATGGGAACAAGGGAGTGTGTGGACCTTCCTTTCTTCTATGAATAGATTTCCATTAGCAAGAAACTCAATGCCTTCGGTCAAACTCCAAGGCCTACAGAGAGAATCTTACTGGTCCCATTTGGCCTATCACGGGGAACTTCAAAGTGATGGCAGGGCTCATGGTGCTTCCTCTGATGACTTACAGGTGAGAAAGTTGATAGCATCGATCCTCAAAGAAGGGGAATTGTCTTGAGCCGGAGATAAACACAATGTATATCCCTTCCTTCTCGGTTAAGTGAAATACCAGCAAAAGGTATTTATTGACCTCCTAACTTGTAGAAGAAATTGTGCCTGATCCTGTGGAATACAATCTATAATCTTTGGTCCTTGTGCCTAAAGTGTCTACAGTCTACTTGAGGACAAACTGGTATAAATGGCACTACGAGTAGATGAGAGCTAATTGTGAGGTACAGTCGACAATAAATGTATTGGCCCTAACAAGCTTTGTTGAAAATAATGGGACATGAACTACTGCAGGTGGAAGAGAAAGGGCCTAGAAATGTTTAATTCATTCAACTAACCATCATGTAGTCAGCTATGCCGCAGCTCTTTCTTGGTCACCTCTCACCCCATGGTCACAGCCTTTTCTTGTGGTTACATAACCTACCATGTTGGTGACAGGGACCAATGATGTGGCCTTAGAGATTGCCTCCAGAAATCCTGCTTCCCTCTGTCAGCCTTCATCTTCCCCTCCTTCTATAGCCTTTTTCAGGACATTCATTCTAACTCCTCCATTCCTACCCCAGACCCTCATTTTCTGAGTGGTTAGTAAAAATTCTATTATTAGGGACAAAGGTTTTCTAAATCTCTTTTATAGCCACAAAACAAGCGCATAGTATAGGATACAGTTAATGATTCTGCTCCTGGTCTGCTGTGCAATAAATAGCAAGTCACTTAACCTTTCTGGGCTGAAGAAAACATTTAAAGAAAAAGAATAGGATTTGCCTCTTTCCCAGCTTGCCAACCAAGTTCTTAGTGAATATCAGTAAAATGGCCCTGAAAAACTTGAAAGTATTTCTACAATATATTTTATATAAATATGCAATCCTTTTATAAGACAATAACAAAGCTCAAATGGATTTGTTTATGTATCCCCTCTCCTCTTGAGAGAGTTAATAGCTCTTCAGTTGAAAAATCCAATTACTAAAGTCTATATACTTTCTTCTGGTCATTAAAAAATTCAGAAACACTGAATTCATTTTTTAAAAAAATGTTCACACTCTTAAGTGAATTATAGTCAGCAGGACAAAGATCTAATTAGAAATGCTGTTACCCACTGATATTACTTATGAGCCAAAAAAAAAAAAAAAATGCTTACACCAAAACAGAGTGACTCCCAAAAACCCAGGAATAGTATTTGGGTTCAAAATTTGGTTAATGTTTTCCTTCCAGACTTAAGCACCTAGATCTGGATCCATTATTAACACGGAGGATTTTTTGTTTTTAAATCTTTGAATGTGATTCAGGACTATCCGCAGGAAGCAGACCCTTAGTAACAGGAAGATCTTGTAAAAATTTCTCCTTTCAGGAAAAAGAACAGAAGTCAGGAAAAGGGGGCTGCGTTCTAGAGAAGGAATCTACCCTCTACTAGACAGCATGGCTTCCGGATGCCATTGAAAACTACTTCCTTTGTAAAGCCTTCCTTGATTCCATAACTTAACAATTATCTTCTCTGTCCTGGCAGTAGTTCCCTGGGCCACTCATTTCAATTGTTTCCTAGCATTTATTTTACCGACCTAACACTACTGTTAGTTCTTTTCCCGTTAATCATCCTCCCCAAAGCTATAAGTTCATGGGGAACCAACCTTTTTGTCTCCCCCTCACCACCATCAGTGTCTGAAATAGTTCATTATTAAATACTAACTTCCAGCCTGACCAGGCGGTGGCGCAGTGGATAGAGCGTCGGACTGGGATGCGGAAGACCCAGGTTTGAGACCCCGAGCTCGCCAGCTTGAGCGCGGGCCCATCTGGCTTGAGCAAAAGCTCCTCAGCTTGGACCCAAGGCCGCTGGCTCCAGCAAGGGGTTGCTCGGTTTGCTGAAGGCCCGCAGTCAAGGCACATGTGAGAAAGCAATCAATGAACAACTAGGGTGTCATAACGGCAATGAAAAACTAATGATCGATGCTTCTCACCTCTCTTCATTCCTGTCTGTCTGTCCCTATCTATCCTCTCTCTGACTCTCAAAAAAAAAAAAAAAAATACTAACTTCCACAGTGTGTCACGTGCTGGTGCTGTGTCGAGTGCCGAGAGAAAACGGATAGCAAAATTAGTAGTATTCTCTTCACCCACTGCTTACAGTCTGGAATGGAGAAGAGCTACAACTGAATGAACATTAATAACTGAATACCAGGCACCCTGTGACAGGATTTGAGGTGTTAAGTAAGGATTTCTTTTGATGGTATGCCTGCATTATGAGTCCCTCTAGGGTGGTGTTTCCCTGATAAAATGAAATGTGGTTTGCTTTAGTACCATTTTATTTGAGGTTGAGTATGAATTCTTGGGAAGTGGAGTGAGTTCCCAGTATTTTGAGTTTTTTGACAAAAATCCTGGGAGTCTCACCCCAGACTGTACAGGCGTGCAACTAGAACGGGTCCCTGAAAACATTCTGAGACTTTGGGGAGGAAGGAACTCCAGCTACCCCAACTCCTCAACTTTGCTGACTGTCCCTTTTAATACATTTCTTTTTATATATTCTTAAAGACAGTTTGCTTATGCTAACACATGTGTGAGTATCATTCACGAGAAGTTCAATGAACTGGACTTCTAGCTGGGGAAACACACAACCAAAGCACACAACCTAATTTCAATGCACATTCAATTGAATTGTGAGTAAACAATTATCTAAATGTGAAAAACGGAGATTCAGAGACACTAAGAAAATAAAAATGTAAATAGAAATTATGAATCATTCATTCACCTGATAATGATTGCTGATTTATTACATGTATGCTAGTTTACAACTATGAGGCTAGTGTAAAGTTAGGTAAACCAGGTAAGTACCGAGTTTACTGTTGCTTCATTAGAAACGTTGCCTGTTGCTTGGATAGGTGCCGGTAAAGGTGAGATGGAACAAGATAGAAAAGCTGTTTTTCTCTCATCAGCACATCATGTGACCTTCCAGCATGTGTGAACAGAAGGACTATTCTGCCCATTATACAACTCTGTGCTGGAGCAAAAGGTGTTGCTTGGGAAAAATAATGTTCTGAGGCAAATGAAGGAGAAATCTGCCGGAAATAAACCTATAGTAAGTAACATACCAAATTCTAAGTCAATGAGAAGTAACTCTTCCCTTGCTTTATTTAATATGCACCTTCTGATCAAACAACTCTCTGTGTCACTAAATCCCAGCCCAACATCTTGAGGGAAAATAGTAGGAGACATAAAACACATATACATATTTCCAGTATGGACAAGATACATAGAGTCATTTTTTTTCCTGCTCAGTTATAAACTCTGGAAATGGCACTGAAGAACGCTTACAAGTGAAGAAAAAGGCCAGCTGGTTTGCGACCTCCGGAGGACAGGAACAGCACAGCAGCAGGACACCTTCTATCCTGCACTGAAACCAACAGAAGAAAGCCACTGGACATATCATTTTCCTACTCCTGACCCAGCAGTGGAAGCAGGGGAAGCAGGCGCATTCCTCCCCCACTGAACAAGAGCTCGTCCGACACATCAGGAAAGCCCAAGTCCACAAGCATGGGGGAGCAGTTGGAAATTGGAAGGTGCTTTTCTTCCCTGTAGGGCCTGAGACTTCCCTTTTCTGCTAAGAGAAACTGAGGAAGGTGGACAGAACTGACAAAAGAGACTTGGCTTCAGAAAGTAGCCAGGTCCAAGAGACCTCTTTATTCCCAGGGACCCAAGACTTCCCTCTACCCAGAGACACTGACACAGCCGCGGGCGTTCTGGGCCTCCTATTCCACTCCTCGCCAACTCACCCGGCACCCAGGCCTGGGGGCCACCCTGCCCACCCATCAGCCAGCACCAGCACAGAGCATGCATGCCCCTGGGGACTGGTAACCCAAGCCAACGAAAACAGCACCGCAAAGGTTCCAGGAATTAAATTGCCAATAAAACCACAGACCACAAAAGTAGGCCAGGACCCGCAGGCTCAACCTAAACGTGGTGAGTGCCTGCCAAAATAAAAGATTTAAACGGAGCCCAGAGTAGCTTAACATAATACAGAATTCCAGGATACAACTGAAAATCACCATCATACCAAGAACCAAGCAAATCACACCTCAAATAAGGAAAGACTACCGACTGAGGCCGACACCAGGACAAAGCGGTGGTAACAACAACCCGACAAGGGTTTCTAAAACAGACGTTATAACCATGCTTCATTAAAAACAAATTCTCTTCCAACAAATGAAGAAATAGAAAATCTCAGCAAAGAAACAGAAGTTAGGAGTAAAAAAGAAGAAGAAGAGAAAAAAGAACCAAATAAAATAGAAGTGGAAAACTCACTGCATAGGTTCAACAGGAGGGTGAGGACGACAGAAGATCGAGGCCGTGAACCCGAGCCAATGATCTCATTTAGGGGGAAAAATCTGTGCATAAAGCTTAGCTCTTATTTCTAAATACTATGTTTACACTGACAGCAAAATGAGCAAAACGGTAAAAGGAATATGAGCAACTCAGTGCTTTTCTCCCTTTTCCTTCCTGTGAGTAACAACTGCTTGATTGAAATCTAATCACCTTCTCCGGGCTGGCTTTCTCTCTCACTGACCCTGAGTCTTCTTTCAACGTGAGGCCCGCCCAGGGCTTTTCGTGTTAGGTTGGTGTCCAAAACCACAGCGTTTTCCTCTTTCTGTAGTGTCCTCCCTTGACGCGGTGATGCAGGCTGGTGGGCCTGAGAAGGAGGCTGGTCTACCAGATGTTCCTTTTCAAGTGGATGCTCTGTCTCCACCTCCCCTCAGGCTTCTACGTGTGGTCAGACGAAAAAAGGGAAGAGACCACTTGGCAGCACAGTAACCTGCATTCCAGACATTTCTTTCTGGCTTTTCCTCCCTTGACCCAGTCTGACAATGGCCCTCTTCTAAACCTTTTCTGTTATACAATGTTCTAAGGGGAGAACAGTCGGCCATGGGTCCTCCTTTTCTCCTTTCTGACTTTTTAAAACACAAGCAAAGATGTTTTTATGAGGCAACAGGTCACCAGCACTGTTTCATCTTGTTTCTGAAGCTCTTTTAAAAGCTAACTTAATTTGCTTTAGCAAAACTTCTTAATCTAACATTGAAAACGATATTTAAATAAGCACAGTTTTTAATTAGGGTGCCTATTGGTTTACATATGGAAGTATACAATTTATAAACATTTCTTCTTTATTTTCTCCTTTACTTTGAAATGATAAATATTTATTTGTTTTCTTTAAAAGATTAGATTTTAACATTTACCTCTGAATTCTCTGGAAACAATTTTGGTATATGATACAACTTATTTTGATTTGACAGAGGTTTAAAATATTTGTTAACTTTTTAGTTATTAAAGCAATATGTTTTCATTTCAAAATATAATCTATAAAGAAGTTCACAGACAAAAAAGCGAAGATTTTTCCTTTCCTCATTTTCCAAAACCCACAGCTGGAGAAAACATATTTTAAGTTTCTTAAGAAAAGCTGAAGTAGACACAATTACATTCAAGATATTTTCCCAGACATATATAAATGCATATAATGCATGCAAGAACATACCTATGTACCAATTAAAACTATAAAAAAGCATATGCATATGTAAAACTTTTTAAACAAAATGGGATTAAGCAATATGCCATTTAATATTTCATGAATATCTTTTCTCACAGCTATTTTGAAATCTACCTCAGTTACTCATTTTCCCATTTTGTGGATTTACCAGGAATAAATCAGCCACCTCTGAATGTACCTTTACATTGTTGATAGTTTGGAGCTGTTACAAATAATATTATAATTATTATCCTTATACAAATATCCTTATTCATTTATTAAAATATTTGTTAGAAAAATTCCTAAGTATAGAATTGTTAGTCAAACAGTATATGTATTTTAAATTTTGAAAGATACTTCCTAAATAGTTTTTTAAAAAGATGACTTCAATTTATATTACCAGCAACTATATATGAGAATACCTGAAAAATATGGTTTTAAAACTGAGTCATAAAATAGTTTCTCTATAAAAAAGATACCAAAAACTGACCTCCGTTATGAAATTCAGAATCTGTTAAAGAAAAGAAATATGCAAGCATAAAATAAGTAGAGGCTATTAAAAAGCTACTTGTGAAAAATACAAAGTAACAGTATAAACAAAGATAAATACCATTATTTAAAAGGTTATAATAAATATGCATATTTCAGTGGTTTTCTTATTGACTGATTTTTAGAGAGAGGAGAAAGAGAGGGAGAGAGAGAAAGAGCAGAGAGAAGTGGGGAACATCAACTTGTAGTAACAGTTGCTTCCTGTATGTGTGTTGACTGAGCAAATCCAGGGCTTTGAACCTGCAACCTCACCGTTTCAGGTCAACATTTCATCCACTGCACCACCCCAGGTCAAGCCAATGTATGTTTCTTTTAAAGATAACATGGATAGTAGAGATTTTTTTTTTCTTCTTTTCCAAGTGAGAGGAAGGGAGATAGACTCCCGCATATGCACTGACCGGGATCTACCTGGCAACCCCGTCTGGGGTCATTGCTCTGCCCACATGGGGCTATGCTCGCAGCTACTTTTAGCGCCTGAAAAGGAGACTCCACAGAGCCATCCTAAGCATTGGGCCAATGCACTCTAACCAATCCGGCCACAGCTGTGGGAGGAGAAGATGGGGAGAGAGAGAGAGAGAGAGAGAGAGAGAGAGAGAGAGAGAGAAAGGGGAGGTGTGGAGAAGCAGATGGTCACTTCTCCAAGTGACCAGGAATAGAGCCCGGGGCATCTACACTTCAGGTGATTCTCTACCACTGAGCAAACCAGCCAGGGTCTAATAGAGATTTTTTTGCTAGTAGGATACATTGTTTTGACAATTGTAAAAATAAATGTTATCAGTAAAAAGGGGGGCGGCTATTTTTCTAGATTTTAAAAGACTAAAACTAACCACCATTTTTAATTCCTAAAACATGTTGGATCTTGGTTAAAAAAAAAAAACAGCTATAATATTTTATAGCATTTTTGGTGGCAACTGAGGAACTTTAAATACGAACTAGACCTTAGATTACAATATGGAGCTACTGTTAATTGTTTTAGACATGGCAACGGCAGTTGAAAGAATGCCCTTAATTTTTAAGAGGCTTATGTTGAAGAAATATGGTCATGATCTCTGAAACTTACTTTAAAATGTCATGATGTGGCAAAATTTATTATTTTTAAAATCAAGATAGAGGGTACAAAAGTATTCACTGTCTTATTGTTTCAACTTTTCTGTGGGATTGGACATTTTTTAAATAGAAAATTGGAGAAGAAAGGGAACCAAACAGTGAAGCTGCAGATCTTGTGTTGAAAATTGTGTTTCATAATGTTAGAGCCTCTGAGTAGAAAGAAATTCACATTGACTTAGGTCTCTAAGTTCATTTTCTTAAATTACCACTTTTGTGTTCTCAATATGAGGCCAGTTCCGTTCGCAAGGGGAAAAATTCTTTCTGACTGCTGGCTATGCCTCACATATACATGGCTTTCATCCCAAAGGGGGATGACTTACATGTGTGAGGAACTTAAGAGAAACCTTCGTCACTATTAGAAAGACACCAAGGGTTTGTGCCTCAACAAGGGTGGGACACTAGGGCCATCATCACAAAGAGAGGGAGCACACTGTGACTTTTTTTTAATTTCTTTTTTTAAATTTATTCATTTTAGAGAGGAGACACAGAGTGAGAGAGAGAGAGAGAGAGAGAGAAAGGGGGGAGGAGCTAGAAACATCAACTCCCATATGTGCCTTGACCAGACCAGTGCAGGGTTTTGAACTGGCGACCTCAGTGTTCCCAGGTCGACGCTTTATCCACTGCGCCACCACAGGTCAGGCCACACTGTGACTTTTAAAAACTACTGTAAGTGTCCAAGGGAGTGGTACAGGCAGAGGATGACCTAGCTCATTAGTACTTAGGCCAAAAGTAGTAACTTGTCCAGACTATTTTAAGTGCCCATTTGTTCGTGAATTTGATGAGCTGATATTTGCATCCAGCCCCAGCTGCGTCAATGTTTTTGGCTTTTCATCCACTTAGAAAAATAGAGTAAGAAAGTCGCTTTTACAATAATACCCACAAGCAATTTGCCACAAAATTAATGGCATTCTGCCATGAACCCAGGATTTTGAGAAAAAAGGTATATATAGATGTGCATATAATTATATATATATATATATATATGTACATTCTATACACACCTATATTATATACTGCTCACAAAAAATAAGGGATATTTCAAAATGAATATGAAGCAATAAAAAATAGAAGCATTTGAGTCTTTTTTATTTAACAAGAACATCAGAAAAGCAAATGACAAGTCAAAGAAAGTGTTTGGTTATGCAAATGAGATGCAAAACCAACTTTTATTTCATTGGTGAAAATGCACTATACAAAATGGCTGAAAGGGCCCTGCCAGTTGGCTCAGCAGTAGAGAGTCGGCATGGAGTGTGAAAGTCCCGGGTCTGATTCCTGGCCAGGGCACATAGGAGAAGTGTCCATCTCTTTCTCCACCCATCCCCCTCTTCTTTCTCTCTTTCTCTTCCCCTCCTGCAGCCAAGGCTCCAGTGGAGCAAAGTTGGCCCCAGGCACTGAGAATGGCTCCATGGCCTCTGCCTCAGGTGCTAGAATGGCTCTGATTGCAATGGATCAATGCCCTAGAGGGGCTGAGCATCGCCCCTGGTGGGCATGCCAGGTGGATCCCAATCAAACACATGTGGGAGTCTGTCTGTCTGCCTCCTCACGCTTCTCACTTCAGGAAAATACAAAAAAAAAAAAAAAAAAAGTCTAAAAGTACTGGAGTATCTGCACTTCCCTGATCCCTTAATTTTTGTGAACAGTGTATTTTGATTTTGCTAGCTTTATTTGACAATAGTGTTTTATTGTCTTTTATATTTTTTATTTTTAGGTTGTGAGGTTTTTAAAAATTATCTCAGTAGTAAAAACAGTCAGAAATATTCAGTGTTTGGTGATGACAGTTTGCATAGTTGCCATTTTTATAATTCAGAAATATATTCAATTAGATTTTTCCTGAACCATTACTGCAATTTGAAGAAGTAATAAAAGTTCTCAGCATTATTTGTAAACTTACTTATATCTAAGAACCTGGAGGGCTAAGGAGAAAAATGAGTTGTCAAACAAAACTCTAAGGGAAGCCTGTAAAGCCAGTAGTCGCGTCTACTATCAGAACAGCCTGACCCGTGCAGGTTCGCATTAGATTCGAACAGTCGGTAATGAAACAACGGAGCCAAGAACTGGTGAGCCATCAGCTTTAATTCTAGCTTGCACCTGGTGGGCAAGCAAAAACACACACTGGGCTCCAAAACCCACACATTTAGTGCTCACAAAGCTACTGACTTATCTAAGTTTCCTAGAATCAAAGGTTTCTAGCTCACCAGACTTATTCACCTCTGTTCCCCATCTCCTCCTGCACAAACTGCACAAACTGGCTTCTCCCTCAACACTCTGCCATCCTGGCTCCTTCTCCTGGCCTCCACATGGCCTTAATCTGCTCTCCTGTCTAATACCTCAGGAACTAAGAGAGAGCAAGCTACTAGTCTGTCCCATTTTATACTGTAGAAATTCAAACCCTTAATCCAATCTACAAACAAGAAAGTCTCTGATACAAAGTCACCCATCTGAGGCATAATGGGATTCCTTAGGAGAGCGGACCACCCCACCTCGTCCAATCAGTCAAGGTTGTGGGGAAAAGTTTACTCTTAAAACTAAGCCTTAGGCTATAACAACACAGACTGCTTACATTACAGCCTTTCCCCTACACCCATCCCAAGCATAAGGGCAAATAATATTACCTGGGTGACGGGCTTCCATGTGGGCAGCGCCATCCTTAACAAAGTGAGCATAATATATTTTATCTGCCCAAACAAAGTGAGCATAATATATTTTATCTGCCCAACAAAGCCTAAACATGCAAAACTAACTTAAAAACTAGACAATGTTCATCCACATGATAGGAAATGACCAAATGTGTAGACAAAGGCAGAAAAACTGACAGAATTCCCCTTCCTTAGCTGTCACATGTACCCACTGTCATAAAGATACTAGGCTGTATTTAGTATATGTATTTTATTTATTTTTTTGCATTTGAAAGATCAGAATTCTGAATTCTTTTTAGAATACTAAAAATATTGTTCTTGGGAGTGGTATTAAGTTATTTTTGGAGAATTCTCTTCTGTGAACCTATTCCACAGAAAATGGGAGATGTAATTATAACTCAAAGAGATTCTTGTTCAATATCTAAACTTGTAAGGAATCACCCACCTAACCTTGAATCCTCTATGACTTGGTTTGGGGAACTTTAGTTAAAAGCCCTGAGTGAATGTCTCTTGGATACAAACACCAAGAAACTGTATGAGTGAGTGACCTTTGTGCAGACACAAAGGAATGCATGTGAACAGGCTTTAGAAAATTAGCCTAGAGGTTCTAGATTGCCCCTTTTTTTGTGCTTGTTAATTAGCAAAAGAAAAAGAATGTACTGACCCAAATTAACCCCTTCTCCATGTCAGCAAAATGGTCATTAGTCATTCTTTCCCCTTATCACCTGGCCTCCCTCCCTTGTAATCCTGTTACCTCTATTCTGCTTCTGATAAGGGAGAAGGAGATTTAGGAGGTCTTCTCTGCCTTCCTTGGCAGGCTTCCCCCTCTTCCTCTTCACATCAGTTTGTGTCTTGAGTACGTTTCTTCCAAGCGACACTGGTAGTTCCCAGTGGGCTGGAGGACTACAATACTCTACAGAGGTATGAGTGGCACCATTAACTAACACAGGCTTCTCTTCAAAAAAGGTCTCACAGGTAGAAGGAGTAGCCTTTGTGTCATGAGCAGCCCCAGGAAAGGGCCTCTTCCATCACTGTCTTTAATTATGACCAATCGTCCTCCTTTAGGGAGGACAGTTCTTTTGTAAGTTCTGTCCTTCCTCAAAAAGTGTCCTCCTATTTGATATTGGAAGACTAATCTGTAAATGTCCGTATTCAATCAATGCAGAGTCGATCCATTGTGTGTGACGTGCTGTATCTGTATTTGACATGACGATTCATCAAGAATCAGTACAGTGCGGTGAGATGCAATTGTGAGACACATATGCTCCACACAGAAGACCTTGAGAGACACGCAATATACCGAGCACACAAATGGCTTCGTGTACTTCTTACTGAAACATGGCATGGCACATATGACATTGTAGACCCACGCTTATTTCTTTCTCAACGAATATTCAATCAGACAGGTAAGCACAATTCACGTTTTATTAATTCATTATCTATTTAATAATTTCTAATTACATATAATTTTATTTATAAATATTTTCCCGAAATTTGAGTTTTAAAGTGGAAATCTAACCTCAAATCATATCTATTAATAATGCATTTTGATTAAATAGTTGCATAAAACAGACATTTTTTAATTAGAAAATTATAAATACACCTGAATATCTCTCCAAATTAGTGGTTTCATTTGGTATTTAGTTTTGCTAAATGAGTATTTTTTTCTTACAATTATTATTAAAAATCAATAGGCATATAAGCATAATTATAATATAAAATATTACAAATGTTTTTATTATACATTTATCATATTATAGTGTATTATTGTTGAAATGAATAAAATGTTTCTTTTACTTATGATATTGTTTCCTTCCATTTATTTTGTCCTCCTTTTTATTGTAAAAAAGTTGGTCACCTTATCTAATAGCCCTTGAAGAGCCCATGGCTTGACATACAGTGAGCTCCCCCAGCTGCTTTCACAGTGAGCTCTCATCTGGTTCCCAGCTCCACACAGCCAGACTCCCTATGTGCTGGGCAGATAAAATATATTATGCTCACTTTGTTAAAGATGGCGCTGCCCACAGGGAAGCCCATTGCCCAGATGATAACATTAGTTGCCCTTCCTGCTTGGGATGGGTGTGATTGTATTAATGTGCATTGGGGGAGGGCTTTCATGCCAAAGGTTTTAAAAGGAAGAGAGATCACATTGTTCGGGAGAAAAGTGATTGCGTTCTAGGAGGAGTTCATGCTGTAAGAGAGCAGAGAAAGGCCACATGGAGGCCAGAAGAAGCAGCCAAGATTGGCAGAGGATTGAAGGAGAAGTTAGTTTGTGCAGAGTTTGTGAGGAGAGAAGGAGATGGGAAACAGAGGTGAGTAAGTCTGGTGAGCTAAAAACCTTTGATTCTAGGAAACTCGGATAAGTCAGTAGCTTTGTGAGCACTGAATGAGTGGGTTTTGGAGCCCAGTGTGTGTTTTTACTTGCCTGCCAGGTGCAAGCTAGGATTAAAGAAAATGGCGCACCAGTTCTTGACTCTGTTGTTTCATTACCGACTGTTCAAATCAAATGCAAACCTGCATGGGCCAGGCGGCTGTGATGGTGGCTATGACTACTGGCTTTATACCATGTATATAGTTCATTTCATCTACAAACACAATAAAACTTCAGCTATTGAAAGACAGCCTTCCAGAACCCTATGATTTTTAAAGTGGATCTGAACCTTGAAGTCATTTTGACTCCTCCGTTCTCACACAATAATAAGGAAAGTAACTGAGCATCAAGTAAAACAAACAAAAAACCTCAAAGCTCCCTCCATCTATAGATCACACCTACCACACCTGATATGCTGATGTGCTGCCTATGACTTATTCATTCACTCACTATAGATTTATTCAACAAATACTTATTCAAGAGGGTGAGTTCTATTCAAGAGGGTGAGGGGATGGCAGTAGATAAGACAGACAAGTCTGCTCTTATGAAATCTATGTTCTAGGATGGTGGGGAAGATCAATGATAATGCTATGAAAAAAGCTGATACAAAAAGATAATATGAAGAGTGAGTGGGCTTATTTGGATGTGAACAAGAAAGGCCATCAAGCTAAGACAAAGAAGTGATGAAAAGTCCCCATGCAAAGATCTAAGGACAAACATCCCAGAGAAAGACAAGTTAAGGGTAAGGGCTCAGAAGTCAAAATAAGCTTAGTGAGCTGATGGAGGAAGTGAGAAACAGCGATAGGAGAGAAGATTAGAGAAGCGCATCGTAGTCCCAGGAAGTAGTTTTGTTTTTATTCTATGTGCACTGGGATGCCACTGGAGGGTTTTAAGCAGAAAAGTAACTGATATTTTATTTATATTTTTAAAAGATTGTTGCCTGACCAGGCGGTGGCGCAGTGGAGAGAGCGTCGGACTGGGATGCGGAGGACCCAGGTTCGAGACCCCAAGGTTGCCAGCTTGAGTGCGGGCTCATCTGGCTTGAGCAAGGGACTTGCCAGCTTGGACCCAGGGTCGCTGGCTGGAGCGGGGGGTTGCTCGGTCTGCTGAAGGCCCAAGGTCAAGGCACATATGAGAAAGTAATCAATGAACAACTAACGTGTCGTAACGGCAATGCAAAACTAATGATTGATGCTTCTCATCTCTCTCTGTTCCTGTCTCTGTCTGTCCCTATCTATCCCTCTCTCTGACTCTCTCTCTCTGTCCCTGTAGGAAAAAAAAAAAAAAAAAGATATCATTCTATGTGAAATAACTCAGGCAGAAAACGTCAAGAACTATATGATTTCACTAATATGTGAGATATAAAAAGATTGTTCTGGCTGCTTTTAAGAATGGACTATAGGAGGCAAGTTAGGAGGCTATTTCAGAGTCTGTTTGGACCAAGTTTTATGGCATAAACAATGCATTTGGGTCACCTGTCATATTTATAAAAGACCACCCTGTCATCAGCACCATCACTGAAATGAATGGGATAATCAAAGGAAATAAAAAGTAAGGAGAGAAAATGAGGGAAGAAATTGGGAAAGATTTGAATTATAAATGGGCAGTGTGTAATGAGCAGAGACAAAAGACCCTAAATGGGACCTCCATAAGCCTGGGACACCATTCTATAGAAGAGTCAGGAAGTGCCAGAAAGTAAGATAGGGCTCAAAACTAATGAGGGTCTTTGAGAAGAGCACAGGTCAGCATGAAGACGCAACTACTGGCAACGTTCTAGATAGTGCATTTATAATGGATGTGGACTGGGATGGATGTTACATGTTGAAGAAAAAGGATCCATGAAGTTGATACTGACAATGATAAAAAAACACTTTTAGGAAGTCTAAGTGGAAGAAGAGTTACTCTTTACAAAAAAAAAAAAAACACAAAAAACTGATTAATGCAAAAGCATGGCAGAAATAAGAAATGCCCATTTTTACAGTCACTACAGTAATAACTGAGACAGCAAAAACCAAAAATGCATGCCAAACCTACTGTGTAAATGTACTTTTGTTATACAGAACTCTAGTAGAAAGTACCTTACCCAAATGATCAAATTCATTATTATCAATAATGGGACAAACTGACAGTGTGATGCCAGGATGTGATTCACGAAGTAGGACCCATATGAACTACATAGTACTTCTTTTTTTTTTTTTTTTTTAGTGAGAGAGAGGAACAGAGAGGGACAGACAGACAGGGAGGGAGAGAGATGATAAGTATCAATTCTTTGTTGCAGCACCTTAGTTGTTCATTAATTGCTTTCTCATATGTGCCTTAACTGAGAGGCTACAGCAGAGCGAGTGACCCCTTGCTCAAGCCAGAGACCTTGAGCTTCAGCCAGCAACCTTTGGGCCCAAGCCAGTGATCATGGGGTCATGTTTATGATTCCACACTCAAGCCAGTGACCTTGGGATTCAAGCCAGCAACCTTGGGTTTCAAGCCAACAACCTTTGAGCTCAAGCCAGCGATCATGGGGTCATATCTATGATCCCACACTCAAGCCAGCGACCTTGAGCTCAACCTAGTGAGCACACACTTAAGCCAAAGGAGCCCACACTCAAGCTGGTGACCTCGAGGTTTCAAACCTGAGTCCTCAGCATCCCAGGCCAATACTCTATCCACTGTGCCACTACCTGGTCAGGCTCAACTACATAGTACTTCTTTCAAAAATGTCTTACCTGCATCTAATCATGACAAAACAATCCAAAAAATCCAAATTAAGTGATAATCTGAAAAAAAATAACAAACCTGGATTGAAAAATGTCAATGCCATAAAAAATAACTAAAGAAGTATAACAATTTCAGCTAAGTACAGCAATTAGTTATCTTCTGTTAAATTCTGAATTTTAAAAAAATAAAGCATTGAAGGGTGCATTTCTGCCCATAATCCAACCATGGAAGCTAAACTCTGCATCGTATTTATGGCAGTCTTACCCTCCTCCAGTGACAGTAGACCTCTAATTTACATCAGTACAGGATAAAAACCGACTCAGAGATGATCCAGATGTTGGAACTATCAGTGAATAACTTCAAAACAACTATAACTAATATCTTAAGGGATATAGCAAAAAAAGTGGATAATATGCATGAACATGTAGAGGAATAAATATAAAAAAGAAGTCCAATGAAAATGCTAAAATGTTAGAGATGAAGAAATCTTCTGATTGGTTTATTATCAGAATAAACATAACTGGAAAAAAATTTAGCAAACATAAAGATAGGTTGATAGAAATTATACAAACTAAAATGCAAATACAAAAAAAAAAGTAATAAAATATAATAGAGCATCCTAGAGCTCTGGGACAATATCAGTCTAACACATATATAACTAGAGTCTCAGGAGAAGGAGAACAGAGCAACGACGATGATGAAAATGATGATGATGATGATGATGATGATGATGATGATGATGATAAATGGACGAGCTCAGAGAATCTCTAGCAGGATAAAAACCAGCATCACATACACAATAAGAGGAACAAAAAACAGAGGGCAAAACAACTAGCAATGTTTGAAAATTTAATTTAATCATCACATTAATAATTCTATTAAATATAAATAATCTAAACAACCCAAATAAAAGTCAGATTGACAGATTGAATAAACAGTAAGATCCAACTGTAGACTATAGCTTTCCAGTAAAAAGAAATGTAATACAACTATTAAAATGTTTGCATGAAAAAAGAAACACTTTAAAGAAACAAAGGATAATTGTAAAAGAGAAGTTATAAAAATAGAGCAAGAAAAACTGACATAAAGCTAATTAGAGTTCCAAAAAGAGAAGAGAGAGAATTTGGCAGAGAAAAATATTTGATGACAGAACAGCTAAAATTTTCTTAACATATAGCACTCACAGTTTAAAGAAGTCTTACAGATTCAAGAAGGATAAATCAAAAGAAATTTTAACTGGATACTTTATAGTAAAATTACAGAAAACTAAAATCAGAGAGGATTTTAAAGGCAGTCGGAAGAGTGAACATTACACTGACAGGTGAGTACTCATTAGAAAAATAAAAGCCTGAAGACAATAATATTATAAATGTATGCAATGTACTAAAACAATATCTTCAGAAGTCCTTTGGTGCCTGACCAGGCAGTGGCGCAGTGGATAGAGCATTGGACTGGGATGCGGAAGGACCCATGTTGGAGACTACGAGGTCGCCAGTTTGAGCGCGGGCTCATCTGAGTTAAGCAAAAGCTCACCAGCTTTGACCCAAGGTCGCTGGCTCCAGGAAGGAGCTTGGACCCAAGGTCGCTGGCTCCAGCAAGGAGTTACTCGGTCTGCTGAAGGCCCGCAGTCAAGGCACATATGAGAAAGCAATCAATGAACTAAGGTGACGCAACGAAAAACTGATGATTGATGCTTCTTATCTCTCTCAGTTCCTGTCTGTCCCTATCTATCCCTTTTTCTGACTCTCTCTGTCTCTGTAAAAAAAATTTTTTTAAAAATCCTTTGGTTAATAGATATAACAGTAAAATGATAAAAATAATTCCTTTAATTTTGGGAATTGAGATAAAGGTACTCGTTATTACCACTTATACTCAAAATCATATTGAAAACTGTAGTCAGTGAGGAAATATAAGGGGATAAAAAGCATGGAAATTCAAAAGAAAGAAACGAAACTGTCATTACTATAGGTGGCATGGGTGAATACACAGAAAATACATAAGAATTCAGGGGCAAATTGTTAAAATTAACGGGAGCTTAACAATATAGCTGGATATAAAGGTAACATATAAAATGAGCTGCATCTCTATAGACCTGCAACAAATGGATAAAATGAAGTTTTTAAAATGCCATTTCCAAGAATATAAAAAATATGTACCTAAGATAATCTAACAAAAGATGTGAAAACTTTTATGGAGAAAATCATAAGCAATTCAAAACAGATTAAGAAAGGCAGAGCATTTGAGATCCTGCTTCCAAGCAACTATCATCAGTTTGGCTCAAGTTAATTCTTATAAAAATTATAAAATATATAAGGCCTAAGTAAATAGACATGTATATATCATATTCCTGGACTAGAGAACTTATTGTGAAAATGTCACTACTTCAGAAAGAAAGTCGGGACTTGCCTTATCAGCAATCAAGTTTACTGTAAAGTCATTGTAATTAGGACAGTGGGGTTTTGGCTCAGGAACAGATAACCAAGCCAGGAAAGAGAATGCATCTCTAGCCTCTGATAAATGATCGAGTTGGCATTGCAGTTTAGTGCAAAGTCATGTGCAGTTCAAAGCACCACTGAACCAGTTCCAAGAAGAGTCAAGATCTAAATATAAAAACCAAAAAATAAAGCTGTATGGATAGAACAAAGAGAATATTTCCATGACCTTGAGGGTAATGCAAGACTTTTAAAAAGATTTTTCTTATGTTGGGCAGATAAAATATAATATGCTCACTTTGTTAAAGATGGCGCTGCCCACATGGAAGCCTGTCACCCAGGTGATATTATTTGCCCCTTATGCTTGAGATGGCTGTGGGGGGAAAGCTGTAATGTAAGCAGGCCTGGTCCTTATAGCTTAAAGCTTTGTTTTAAGAGTAAGCTTTTCCCCATGCCCTTGACTGATTGGATGATGTAGGGTGGTGCACTCTCCTAAGGAATCCCATTATGCCTCAGATAGGTGGCTTTGTATCAGAGACTTTTCTTGTTTGTATAATTCGATTAAAGGTTTGGATTTTCTATGCTATAAACTGGGGCAGTTCGGGAGCTTTCTCTCTCTCGGTTCCTGGTTCCTGAGGTATTAGAGAGGAGAGCAGATTAAGGCCTCATGGAGGAGAGGAGACAGCCAAGATGGTGGAATGCTGAGGAAGAAGCCAGTTTGTGCAGAGTTTGTGTAGAGAGGAGATGGGAAACAGAGGTGAATAAGTCTGGTGAGCTAGAAACTTTTGATTCTAGGAAACTCGGATAAGTCAGTAGCTTTGTGAGCACTGAATGAGTGGGTTCTGGAGCCCAGTGTGTGTTTTTACTTGCCCGCCGGGTGCAAGCTAGAATTAAAGCTGATGGCTCACCTGTTCTTGGCTCCATTGTTTCATTACCAACTGTTCGAATCTAATGCGAACCTGCTCTGGTCAGGTGGCTGTGATCCTGACCACGACTACTGACTTTACATCTTAGTAGACAGTTTTAAAGGGAAAGTTAATAAATTCAGTTACATGAAAATTAATAATTCCTCTAAAAACCATCATGAAAAAGAGTAGAAAAGCAAACCATAAAATGTGAAGGGGTATTTGTAACATAATAAGCACAAAAGACTGGTATTTAGAATATATAAAGAACACTATTGAATTCATAAAAATGGGGGGAAAGAAAAAATTAGGCAAAAAGATAAGTGTCACTAGAATAAAAACTCAAGAGACAAACACACTAAAAGAGGTGGATTTAACAACAGGCGCACTGGGCATGCGCCCTGGGCCCCGACTTCTGAAGGGCCCCGCAAAACCCCAACTTTATAGTTTTTTCTAATGACACCAAGTTTGGTTTCATTTGTGCAATTTTAACATTAATAGTACAAAATATGCTTTATTTATTTAAAAATATGGTTAACATGTATTTTTACTTTCCCTGTCTTTTTTTTAAGGGGCCCAATATTTTCTTCTGTGCCTGGGGCCTCAACTGACCTTAATCTGCCTCTGAAAAAATCCAACTTCAGCCTGGCTTTTGATGGCACAGTGGATAGTGGATACAGCGTCGACCTGGAATGCTGAGGTCACTGGGCTTGCCTGGTCAAGACACATACCACAAGCAACAAGCAAGCAATGAACAACTAAAGTGAAGCAACTATGAACTGATACCTCTCACTACCCCCTCACCCTCTTCTCTGTGTAAAATCTTTTTTTAAAAAAATACTCAACTTCATCAGTAATTAGAGACACAAATGAAAACCATAATAAGATACCATTACACACCTACCAGTTGTGCAGATTTTTTAAAGTGGGGCAATGTGAAGTGTAGAAGAAGTGAGTCAATGGGAATTCTCATGCACATGTTTTGGGGAGAATTAATAGGGATGACGGCTTTGAATAGAACTTCTCATCGCTAGTAAATTTACATTTGCACATATACTGCAATATCTGTAATTTCACTCCAACATAGATACCTGTAAGGCCAGGAGCCGCCATCGTGGCCATTCACATGCAGGTTCCCATTGGATTCGGGCTGACGGTGAAGAAATGGCAGAGTCGGAGGATGGTAGGCCATTCTGTTTATTGGTATCTCACCAATACAGGCAAGCCACAAGAGAAGACAAGGGAGAAGCAGAAAACCAGCTTTTCCCATGGAGGTCAAGGGATCAGGGAGGCCCCTGCAATGGCAATAGCAGGAACAGAGAGAGCTCAAGCTACTGGTCTCTCCCATTTTATAGCATAGATAATCCAAACCTTTAATCCAATTATACAAACAAGGAAATCTCTGTATAATGGGATTCCTCAGGAGAGTGCACCACCCTACATTATCCAATCAGTCAAGAGTGTGGGGGAAAGCTTACTCTTAAAGCCAACCCTTAAGTCATAACAACCTGGCCTGCTTACATTACAGCCTTTCCCCCACACCCATCCCAAGCACAAGGGCAAATAATATCACCTGGGTGACGGGCTTCCATGTGGGCAGCGCCATCTTTAACAAAGTGAGCATATTATATTTTATCTGCCCAACAATCCACCCCTATGCTCACTTTACTAGCTACAATTCACACCACCGGCATCCCTGTACAAGGAAATTAAGTACATTACACAAATTACAGCAGTAGCACAAATCATACAGTTTCAACAATTACAAAGGTACATTGCATAAACAGAAACAGTACCAACTACAGCAATAGGATTAACAAATCAAAAGCTATGGGCGAAATGACAGAGCTGTCAACGGCACCAAGAGAGGCAAATCTTTTCCCTCTGGCAGAATACAGGCCAGAGTTTTATCTGCAGACAGCACTGTAGCTGGTACCAGAGGCCGCCCTGAGCGGGCATACCAAACCTTATTGGCCAATACACCAGCATCTGCTGGTTCTATGTGTAGTAAAATAGGAGAACTCATTATCGGCCATAAAGAAATTACAAAGGTGCCCTTCATTATGCTGTCCCCCTGAGCACTCAAAGGAGAATACACTTCTACCTTAGGTGGCCAGGTACTGGTTGCCCAAGGAGTTAACTGGAGGTCCACCTCTAGCCCCTTTCCCCATGGTGCCAACAAGGCCACCCATCTCAGATGGGGGGCCTGGACAGTCCAGGGCCAAGTCCATTGAAGCCGTTGGCCTTTAAGAAGGGCTGTTGGGGCAGGCAAGAGCACGTTGCCCTGCTGTCCAAAGCCTGGCTTGAGTAAAATGTCCTTGGTGCGTATCTGCAACTGAATGGGGGCAGCTGCCCGATGCAGGATGGTGTCCACTGGAGCTGGGCTCCCACGTCGAGGTCTCTCATTCAAAATCCTGAGTACTGTCCATAAGCGGCGTGTCCATCCAGTAAGGGAGCTGGTGTCCCCCTCCTGTCGCAGTCCCTGCTTTAAGAGTTCATTATACCGCTCAATGATACCAGCAGCTTGGGGGTGGTAGGGAACATGGTATTTCCAGTCCACCCCCAGCTCTTGAGCCCATTGCCTCACCATTGAACCAGTGAAGTGGGTACCGTTGTCACTTTCAAGGACCAATGGTCGCCCATATGCAGCACTCAGGCGGTCCAAAGCCTGTATGACTGCCCTCTGGTCAGGATTACGGGCGGGATAAGCAGCAAGCAGACCTGTGGCAGTATCTACACAAGTGACCGCATACTGGTACCCTTCTGACTTTGGTAAGGGTCCAATGATGTCTATCTGCCATCGTGTCAGTGGAACATGACCCCTCTGGATCTGTCCAGGTGACACCAGTGGTCTCCGAGGGTGCTCCTTGGAACACACTGCACATTGCTCACAAGCTGCAAGTACCTCTGCATAGGACACAGGCAAGTTCCATGCCTTAACCGTAGCCCACATAGTTTTCTGTCCTGCATGGAGCAGGCACCGGTGGAGCCATTGCGCCACATCACCTGCAGGTGTAGTCTCCAACCATTGCACCTTTGCCAATGTATCTGCCTCATCATTCCCAGGATGGGCTAGAGGGGCATGCCCCGTGACATGATATACTGTCACCTGCTTCTGGTGTCCTATTTCCCATAAGTCCTGCCACATGGCCTGACCCCATAGTGGGCGGTGCATTACCATCCACTGGTTAATGTGCCAAGTAGCAATCCAAAGGGTTAGTCCACGATATACAGCCCAGCTGTCAGTACAGATCACCAGAGGTGAAGGTTCATTGTGGGCAACTAGCCAAACAGCTCTTAATTCTGCCCATTGGCTGCTTTGGCCTGTACCCGTGTCCATCCAAATAGTCTCAGTGGCCGGATGGAAGGCTATGGCCATCTACTTGGCAGGTTGGCCCCTGCTGGAACCATCAGTATACCAAGCATCCTCAGGGATGGGCACCCGCCCCTCCTGGTAGGGACTGACTTCAGGTTCTGCCTCCTGAGCCCCCGCTGCACCTGACTCTAAGGTTGCATAGGTGACTGGACCCAAGACTTCCTGCAGTTCTTCCCTCAACGGGCTGGTGCTAAGAGCACAGCATTGTTGCAGGTAGGCACCCCACGTGGCCAGGGTGGACATTTGGGCCATACCACTACGTGGTTTTGTTGCCCAATCTCTCACCCATCCTGCAATAGGGTATGTTGTCTTGACTGTAACTGGTGTTGTGGTTGTAATACTCTCAGTGGCCAGGAGGGCAGCATACACAGCTGCCAGCTGCTTCTCTACTAATGAGTAACGAACTTCAGCACCTTTCCACAATTGGGACCAAAACCCAATAGGTTGCCGTAAGCGCTCTGTTCGTTGCCACAAGCCCCATCCAAACCCCTCCAAGGTTACATGAACATCTAACTCACAGGGCCTGGCAGGATCAAACACATTCAAGGCCTGTGCCACCTTGACAGCTCTCTTAGCTGCTGCAAATGAACCTTGCACCTGCTCAGTCCAATCCCAACGAACCCCCTTCCGAATAAGGTTGTACAAGGGGCGTAGTAACTGAGCCAAATGGGGTATAAATGCTCGCCAATACCCCAACAAACCTAAGAATTCCTGTAACTGTTTTACCGTAGTGGGCACGGGGTATGCTTGGATCTTATCTATAACTGCATCAGGGATAACTTTTGTCTTACCCGACCAGACAACTCCCAAGAATTTAACAGATAGCCCAGGTCCTTGTAATTTGTCCTCATTGACTGCCCAGCCTAATGCTTTCAAATGGGATAGCAGGGTAGGGACTGCTTGCTCCAATTCTGGAAGAGAATCACTAGTTAACATAATATCATCAATATAATGATACATGCAAACTGCCTCTGGCTGTTTCCATTTAGCCAGGTCAGCAGCCACCAGCCCATGGCACAAAGTGGGGCTATGCAAATAGCCCTGGGGTAATACTGTAAAGGTCCATTGTCTCCCTTCCCAACTGAAGGCAAATTGGTCTTGACTCTCTGCAGCTATATCAATGGAGAAGAAAGCATTGGTCAAGTCTGCCACAAAGTGGTATGTCCCCAACTCATGGCTTAGCCGATCCATCATGTTAGCTATCGAGGGAACAGCAGAGTGCAAAGGGGGAACAACTTTGTTAAGTTCTCTGTAATCTACTGTCATTCTCCAGGTTCCGTCTGGTTTGCGCACAGGCCATACCGGGGAGTTGTAAGGACTGTGTGCTGGCCGAATGATCCCCACCTTTTCTAGTTCAAGGATTGTCGCTGTGACTTCTTCATAACCACCTGGCAGGCGGTACTGCTTGGTGTTAGTCACACGCCGAGGGATGGGCAATTGCAAAGGGGAATGTGATGCATGTCCCCGCAACACTGCCTTCACAACCCTGATCCGTAGCCGGAACTCCCCAGCTGTAGTTTCCAACCATAGTCCTTGAAGGACATCTATCCCCAAAATATATTCAGGAATAGGAGATACATACACCTTATATGGCTTAGGAGGCAGTCTTCCTATCCCCAATGGAATAGTTATTGGCTTCACTTGAACAGTTTGGCCCCCATAGCCATCAATGGCCACTGGGGTCCCAGCAAACCGCTCTGGGTTCCCATAGAGGAGGGAACATTCTGCACCTGTATCCACCAAGGCCAACACCCGTTGTACATTGGAAGGGGACCAGTGGATAGCCAGTTCCACGTGTGGCCTCCAGTCCCCGCCCATCCCTGTTAGACGGGTCCCTCGGCCTTTTTCCTATTCAAACTGGTACAATGGGTCTTGGGATTTCTCCTCTCCCTCGGCCGTCTCTATCATATAATCTTGTAACCGAGCTGCCCGCGCACCAAATGTTTTATTGGTAGCTGCTGGGGCCCTTCGTCTCAATGGCTGGAACTTCTGTTCTGGTTTAAGCTGCCGCCAAAGCTCCAAAAGAATTTTATTAGACTGGCCATCCAATTTCCCCTTATCTGCTCCAGCCGCAATCAAATCTACCCACATCTGTGTTCGGGTAACCTTTATAGGCCCGTTTCCCTTGTTAGTTGGGGGGGCAACATGGGCAGCAGCCCTCACTGCTTTATGATCCCTAGCGGCTTCCAACTCTCCCAAATCTGCTACCATCTGTGTAACTGCATTGATGGGCTGCCCCACATAGGGGCCCAAGATAGCCACAAGTGACCCAAAAAGGGCTGACGGGGCGCTAGCAAGAATAAATTCCCTCATTTTTGCCGTAAACACTTCCTCATCTGGCCCACGGGACCCAGGGTTGAAAACAGCATTCTTCATACCTAGTTCCCGAAGGACCTTTACTAACTCGCTGTAGCACTGCCACCGACTCATTGCCCCTGGCAATTCTCCAGCATTCTGCCAGATCATACAAATGGCGGCCATCACCCATTCTAATAGGGTATGGTCTCCTGGGTTGCCATGGCAGTTCTGAAGACGCTGCCTCAAGGAGGAGTGTGTGGTAATGGCGGCCAATTTCTCCATCTCTGTTCTGGAGAGCATGATGCCATCCACCCCTATGTCCCATAATCGTAGTAACCAGGCTACCAGGGATTCAGTAGGTTTCTGCCTAAATTGTGCCCCCAACTCCATCAGCTCTGCCTGGGTATAGGGCCGGACCACAGAGTGCTCCATTACCTGGGCAGGAGGCTGTGGCTGCCCCTGAGGGACTCTACGCTGCTGGGTTTTTACCTTCTTGGCGACCACTGGTTGGGCTCTCAGTGTGCATATGGCAGCTTCAGCCTGAGCCTTCTCATCCTCAGAAGAGGAGTTGCAAGCGCCTGCTCCCGCTGACTCAAAACCAGTCCACCGGCACGGGTGCTGCTGCTCCTTTGGCGACCGTTTAGGCTCCTGTGGCTGCTGGCTTTTGGCCGGAAGCTGAGACTCGATTTCTTGAATCCTCAGTTGTTTCTCCAACAACTGCCGGTGCAAACGTTCAGCTTCCAGGGCAAACTGCAACTCGCGAACCCGTAATTCCTTCTCCAGTGCTCGCTCCAATTCCAGCCTTTTCTGCCGTTCGATTTGCAATTCATACTGAAGCTTTCGACCTCGAGCAGCTTCTTTCACAGAACTCTTGGTTTCCTCTTGAGTAAAAAACACGCAGCCCACAGCTCCTAAAAGGATAGCCATGGGAAGCCAGAACTGCAACCAGTCCTCTACCCCACCCCTCAGGGGTGGTGGCCCCATACCGATCTCCGAATCCTGCCGCAAACTATGCCAGTTGTAAGGCCAGGAGCCGCCATCGTGGCCATTCACATGCAGGTTCCCATTGGATTCGGGCTGACGGTGAAGAAATGGCAGAGTCGGAGGATGGTAGGCCATTCTGTTTATTGGTGTCTCACCAATACAGGCAAGCCACAAGAGAAGACAAGGGAGAAGCAGAAAACCAGCTTTTCCCATGGAGGTCAAGGGATCAGGGAGGCCCCTGCAATGGCAATAGCAGGAACAGAGAGAGCTCAAGCTACTGGTCTCTCCCATTTTATAGCATAGATAATCCAAACCTTTAATCCAATTATACAAACAAGGAAATCTCTGTATAATGGGATTCCTCAGGAGAGTGCACCACCCTACATTATCCAATCAGTCAAGGGTGTGGGGGAAAGCTTACTCTTAAAGCCAAGCCTTAGGTCATAACAACCTGGCCTGCTTACATTACAGCCTTTCCCCCACACCCATCCCAAGCACAAGGGCAAATAATATCACCTGGGTGACGGGCTTCCATGTGGGCAGCGCCATCTTTAACAAAGTGAGCATATTATATTTTATCTGCCCAACAATACCCTAGATCATTCATGCCCACGAACAACTAAAGACAAGTAGAATAATCAAAGCAGCATTGGTCTCAATAGCTCCAAGCTTAAAACCACCCAAGTCCATAAACAATTGAATGGATAAATAAAAGGTGGTTACTACCCAGTAGTGGAAGAGAAGGAACTACATCTACCCAGATGAATATCACCAATATAATGTAGAATAAAAAAAAAAGCAAGTCTTTATAAAAGTCTACTTACACTATGGCTTCATTTATAGAAAATACTAAAATATTTATTAGTTAAGAATGCACACATTGGTGGCAAAAATATAAAGAAAAAATTGATTGCCTGACCAGGTGGTGGCACAGTGGATAGAGCGCGTCGGACTGGGATGCGGAAGACCCAGGTTCGAGACCCCGAGCTCGCCAGCTTGAGCGCGGGCCCATCTAGCTTGAGCAAAAGCTTGTCAGCTTGGACCCAAGGTCGCTGGCTCCAGCAAGGGGTGGCTCGGTCTGCTGAAGGCCCACGGTCAAGGCACATGTGAGAAAGCAATCAATGAACAACTAAGGTGTTGCGACGTCAATGAAACTCTGTGTCCCTGTAAAAAAAAGAAAAAGAAAAAAATTGACTAATAGTAAGGTAACCAATTGTCCTCCTTTAGGGAGGACAGTCCTTTTTCTGTAAATTCCATCCTCCCTCAAAAGTGTCCTCCTATATGTCCTCCCTCCCCCCTTTTTTTTACAGGGACAGAGAGAGAGCCAGAGAGAGGGATAGATAGGGACAGACAGACAGAAATGGAGAGAGGTGAGAAGCATCAATCATTAGTTTTTCATTGCTGTTGAGCTCAAGCCAGATGGGCCTGCGCTCAAGCTGGTAAATTTGGGATCTCGAACCTGGGTCTTCTGCATCCCAGTCCAATGCTCTATCCACTGCGCCACAGCCTGGTCAGGCTATGTCCTTCTTTTTGATATTGAAAGACTAGTCTGTAAATGTTCGTATTCGATCGATACAGTTGATCCATTGCGTGTGATGTGACGTATTTGTATCTAAATGAGTACTTTTTTCTTATAATTATTATTAAAAATTAATAGGCATGTAAGTATAATTATAATATAAAATATTACTAATGTTTTTGTTATGCATTTATCATATTATAGTGCATTAGTGTTGCAATGAGTAAAATGTTTCTTTTATTTACAATATTGTTTTCTTATATTTGTCCTCCTTTTCATTGTAAAAAAGTTGGTCACCTTATTAATAGACATAAAATTCAGAGAAATTGTTCTCTCTGGGAGAAAGAAAGAGAGTACAATTGGGGAGAGGCAGAGGGAAATTACAATACACTGTCAATGCTTCAATTTATAACTCGGTTGTTTTGTTATTAAAAATATACATATAGATTTTAAATGCTCTTGGGTGTATATCATAGATTTCAAGACAAAAAAAACAAATTTTAATAAATAATAAATCTTTGCTTCTATTCAAGATGGAGTAACAGAGACCAAATTTATCCTGTTGCCTGAAACAACCATCAAAAAAATAGACATAATAGATGAAACAACAGTTTCCAACACTGAGCATCAGTCTTTGAAGGAGAGTTCATCTTGAGAGACAGGAAACAAATGAAGCGAGCCTTACCATCAGCAGGCTCACTCTTTGAGAGAGTGGCTAGCTGGAGGAGAAGAGGAGGAATTCGAGCAGATCCCAGGAGATGTCTAGAGTTGAAATATATGGCAGTCCTGGAGACCAATATGGCAGGAGTTCATAGGACCGAAGACCAGAGACAGAAAAGCTGCATGCAGAAGGAACCAGAGATCTGCGGAGAGTCCCCTTTGAGAATTCAGCAGAGTTCTCAGAACACATGCAAATGAAGAAAACATCCAAAGTTAGGGAAAGAACCATCTGACAGGACCAAAGGGGACAGTACTGAACCAAGAGAAAAGATGCATCAGAGCATATTTATTGAGTGACTCCTATACGCCATTCAAGCTAACATGTCCTTCCTATCTTCACAAGGACCTATCAGATGAGATAGATCCGTAATCTTCTCATTCTACAGAACAGGGATCTGGTGTTCCAGAAGGTAATGACGTGCAGGGTCACGCAGCTAGTCAATATCAACACCAGGATTCAAGATTAAGTCTAAGGTAATGACGTGCAGGGTTACACAGTTAGTAAATGTCAACACCAGGATTCAAGATTAAATCTTCTGATCAGAAAACACATCTTTCACAGTTTGCTGTACTCTCTCTGCTTACACTCTAACCTGGTATTGACAAAATTTGAGAGGACTAGCTTTTCTTTACTTACTTGTTGGAGATCTCCTCCCTTCATTAACAAATGAATGACACGACACAAAACGTATGTACTCCGTGTAGCTTATGAATGCTGCAGCTTTCCTTCATCCTTTAATTCAAGGTCAACTATATTTTAGTATTTTCTATAAATGTCCTTTTTTTTTCCTTTTACTTATTCATTTTAGAGAGGATAGAAAGAGAGAATGGGGAAAGGAGCAGGAAGTATCATCTCCCATGTGTGCCTTGACCAGGAAACCCCAGGGTTTCCAACTGGCAACCTCAGCATTCTAGGTCAACTCTTTATCCACACAGGCCAGGCTGAGGTCAGATAATTGTCTTTAGAGGAGGGTCATAGTTTTGTTTGATTTATTTAAGAATGGGTTGAGTACCTATGGTACTCACCAGTACAAACTCTTTAAAAATCATTTACACAGCATGTTTAAATGTTTTTATTTTATTTTTTAAATTGATTTTATACAGAGACAGAGAGAGGGATAGACAGGGACAGACAAACAGGAATGGAGAGAGATGAGAAGCATCAATCATCAGTTTTTCGTTGCGACACCTTAGTTGTTCATTGATTACCTTCTCATATGTGCCTTGACCGTGGGCTTTCAGCAGACCAAATAACCCCTTGCTCAAGCCAGCGACCTTGGGTCTAAGCTGGTGAGCTTGGCTCAAACCAGATGAGCCCGCGCTCAAGCAGGTGACCTCGGGGTCTCGAACCTGGGTCCTCCTCATCCCAGTCCGATGCTCTATCCACTGCGCCACCACCTGGTCAGGCTAGACGGCATTTTTAAATATTTGTTTTCTTTTTAAAAATGATTTTCTCCCCTACAACTATTTTCTCATCTTCAAAAATGTTAGTAAAATCCAGGTGCCTTAATTAAGTCATCCCTGAAGTCAGTATTATATAACACCTTGCAAGGTGTGGTAGAATGAATCAATGAAGTCCCTAACTGACAAACCGTGGAGTTGGGGTTAGTGTGGGCATCTCAGACTGAGCAATACTAAAGGAGTGTCCTTTATCAGGATCACTGGAATCCTGAACTAGGTCCAAAATCTCATATTTTTGTTTGTGCAGTTTTCCTGGGGAGGCCCTAATAGCTTTCTATGAATTTCCGAAGGCGTCTATTACCCAGTAAAGATGAGAAAATTTTACTTAATACTTAATATAGTTCTCATAGGCCACCAGCAGCAGCCGCATCTGTGATCCTGTTGAAACTGCAGGTACTTACACCTCACCCAGACCTGCTGAGTTCGAGGGTAGGGCCCTGTGATGTGCGTGTTCAGGTAAGTCTATGCGTGCTAAAGTTTGAGAGCACTGCTCTGTACTTCCCTGGGATTTATGCAGAAAGCCACGCAGAAAAAGGTTTCCCCTTGAAGGGATTTGGGGGCCGGGCGAAAAAGGTGAAGAGATGAAGCAAAGAAAAAAAAAAAAGCTCAGAGACAAAAGGCGATTATGAGAGGGAAAGGGGGGTAGAGGGAGCAGAAGAGTCTAGAGGGGATCGGATGGTGAAGGAGAGAAGACGGTGCTGAACGCACCGGGCAGCGTACAGAGATGATGAATTATGGAATGGTAAGCCTGCAACCTATGTAATTTTATCAACCAGCGTCACCTCAAAAAGTCCGTTAAAAAAGAAAAGAAACGGTTCCCCCTTATCCTCAGAGAACTCCTTTTTCTTTTTTTTTTATCTTGTTGAAGCTCATCCACTTAATGCAGGAAGCATTCCAAGCCCGGAGGAATTAAATTTCGTTTCTCCCATCATCTGAAAAGAGCCATCTCCCCCAACTCCCACCCTATCTCAGCACAGGATATTCACATTGTTTCTTAAAAGAAAAATAAATAAATGCAGAAAATCAGAATCAAAACTTCAAACCAACCATGAAGAGCACTTGGTGCATGTTTGGACAACATGTGCACAAACATGTGGCATGATTCTTCTGTGTTACAGCTTAAACTTCTGAACTAAAGGGACTAGAGCACATATACACACACACACACACACACACACACACACACACACACACACACACACTTGGGGAACGGAGGAGCCAAATATATTTTTAAATAGTGTATAGTAGTAAAATTGCATCCAAATTATGATTCTGCTTTATTATCTGCTATAGAATCACAGGGCTGGGTTTAATCAGTGTTAATGTAATCGCTTGCATTTAAACGTGTTCATCAGAGTTATGTCCCACGGTGCTCCAGCTACTGCACGGAATGTAGAGGAGCTCCGGCCCCTATTCCCATGCTCACTTCCCTGTAGCATTCTGTGCTTCTGGCTTAGCTTTTCCTGGGAAGAAAAACTGAAAACGTCCTTGGTACTAAGCCATGCTCCCATCTGGTAGAAAGATTTAAAAAATGAGGGAGGGAGCTTTTTTGTTCAGATTATAAATGCCAGATGCCGTCACGTTAATGGTCCTACACATCCCAATGGTGCTTACTTCAAATATTTGGTTTTCAAACCCTCCTCTCTAAAGAATGTGCTGATAACTATCAAGAGTCACAGAGGAGGGACCCACTACGTTCACGAACGCTTACTCCAAAATCGCCACTGATAGATTAGAAGAAAGGGAATCCCTAGGCTGTCTTGTGGTTTATCAGCTTTCACATAGCGCAATGGTCCTCAGATTGGAGACTTCCATTCTCCAGGGAATCATGAGAATTGTTAAAGAGGTCAACATGTCGGCTTTGCGCCAACAGGATATAAACCACCATCAGTGAAAGGCATTTCAGGCTTAGAGCTAGTATTGACTTATAGGAAACCATTCAGTGGTGTTGAGCAGATAAAATATATTATGCTCACTTTGTTAAAGATGGCGCTGCCCACATGGAAGTTTGTTGATATTAATGTGTGTTCTGGAACAGGTTGTGGGCAGGCCGGGTCATTATAGCCTAAGGCTTAGTTTAAGAATAAGTTCTTCTCCGCACCCTTGACTGATTGGATGATGTAGGGTGGTGCACTCTCCTGAAGAATCCCATTATACAGAGACTACCTTGTTTGTATAATTGGATTAAAGGTTTTGAGTCTATGCTATAAAATGGGAGAGAGCAGTAGCTTGATCTCTCTCTCGGTTCCTGAGATTAGTATTAGAGAGGAGAGCAGATTAAGGCCATGTGGAGGAGAAGTAGCCAAGATGGCAGAGTGCTGAGGAAGAAGCCAGTTTGTTAAGAGTTTGTGCAGGAGGAGATGGGAAACAGAGGTGAATAAGTCTGGTGAGCTAGAAACCTTTGATTCTAGGAAATTCGGATAAGTCAGTAGCTTTGTGAGCACTGAATGTGTGGGTTTTGGAGCCCAGTGTGTGTTTTTGCTTTCCTGCCGGGTGCAAGCTAGAATTAAAGCTGATGGCTCACCAGTTCGTGGCTCCTGTGTTTCATTATCAACTGTTCGAATCTAATGCGAACCTGCATGGGTCGGGCTGCTGTGATAGTGGCCGCGACTACTGGCTTTACAAGTGGTTATAAATGAAAGAGTTCTCAAACCATTTTCTTTGCAAACTCTGAGGAAGAGTAAATGGCTCAAAGCTGCTGTGCAGAAAGAAAGTAGTGTGTGTGGAGGCGGGGGGGGGGGGGGATGTGAGTGGTAACAAATTAAAGAAGAGAGAAAAGAACAGCCAAAGAAGAGAATGTGGAAAGAAAGAGTAAGCACTGAAGAGGGGAAAACAGTACAACAGAATCAACTCGGTCTTTAATTACAGAGTAAGGTTAAGCACGGCGTCCAAGGGAGAAATAGTTATGGAGGAGTCTAACTAAGAAATGCTGGACCGGCATTACTGATTTTTTCCTTTTGCATTAAGCTCCAATACGGCGTGGCCAACATTATTAACTGATCATGTCTTCATGTAAAATTTTGAAAGTTTGTTCATTATGGATTTTAATATTTTTAAATATCATGTTAAAATATCATTTATCTTGATTACTGAGCTTTTGAGCACTCCTTAAACTTTGCACCCAAGGTGGTGTGATTCACCTAATCCTAATCCTGGCCCCACAGACTGGTGGGATTCAAATAATGTCACTTGTTCTCTGCTCTAATGAATGTTTTAAGTATAAAAAAATGATATACCAAATGGTGGTTTATTTCATGCATTTAACACTTAAATAAGAACAGTAAAACAGGTACACAAAACTTGATTATGTTATCAGAAAAAGTTTCAAAATATTAATGAAAACATACTAAGTTGTACCTGACAAAAAAACAATAAAACTGTTATTTAAGATATTTCCATATTGCTTCTTTTTTTTTTTTTTAAATTCTTTTTTTTTTATTTTATTCATTTTAGAGAGGAGACACAGAGTGAGAGAGAGAGAGAGAGAGAAAGGGGGGAGGAGCTGGAAGCATCAACTCCCATATGTGCCTTGACCAGACCAGTGCAGGGTTTTGAACTGGCGACCTCAGTGTTCCCAGGTCGACGCTTTATCCACTGCGCCACCACAGGTCAGGCTCCATATTGCTTCTTGATTGGCATCCTCACTTGCAATTTTTTTCACCTGTGGACGGAATGGACATTACTACAGGCACTTAGAATATGCTGTTGAGTAGATGAACGTTCAAAAAAGGTAGGGATGTAAATTTGTGATTTCCACATTGGGCGGCTGGCTGCCCAGGTGCCCACCTCAGAGAAAACGCTGATTACAAGTGCCATTTTAACAACCAGTTCACTGAACTCAACAAAAAATTAAGTATCAGTTCTGCCAAACCAGTGCGAACCAGCTGAATGCCACCACTGCCCATACATCATACTGTTCTTCCAAATTTGCTTTGGTAGCGTCAAAATAGGAGATGGAGGTATTTCTTTCAAATAAAAAGTCTGGGTAAGTGTCTGGGTTCAGCTGAAAATAGATTTGAGGCTGGAAACTCTCTGGGAGGCTATTTTCACAAATCATGAGTTTGGAGAAATGCTTGCTCCTTGAGGAATTAAGATGTGAAGATTTACTCTGAATAAAGTTTCTGCCAATCCTCACCATACCCGTGCAAGCAATATTCTCAAGCTTATGTCTTGCTCTGTCACAGATAGAAGGCCCCAAGGTGAAATCAAAGACTCTTGTTCCGCTGAGTCTGATGAGAAGAGTAAATCAGGAACACAGCAATTTAGATTTAAATTGCAGTCTGAACCTGACAAGCTTCTCCCTAGAGCAGTGGTTCTTAACCTGGGTTCTATCGAACCCTAGGAGTTCGATGAGTCGGTCTCAGGGGTTTGGAGAAGCCTCTGCCCCGTAGGCCAGAATAAAGTAATACCGTAATTTGTTGTGAGTTCATGCATTTTATTGGTTTTGTTCTTTGAGCAAGGGGTGATGTTCATGCACGGCTCATTTTGTGCACCAGTAAAGAAACATATACCTATGTCTTGAATTTGGAAAAAAAAAATCATATTTTATTTATCACTAAAGAAGGGTTCAGTGAATGCGCATATGAAACTGGTGGGTTCGGTACCTCAAAAAAGGTTAAGATCCACTGCCCTAGAGCAATGTAAGAAAGGTTCAGGAAAAGCATGCTTTGATTGTCAACCTAAATGCTCCTTTCTGTGGGAAAGGGTACATGAATCACAGTTTATACAAATACTCCTGAATTTGGCGATCCCGTCAGAAGGCCGCAGAAAAGCATTTAGATGAGGAAAATCTTTCTAGACCCAAACTAAAGTGACCGATGTGAGAAAAATGTGATCTCGGGTTACGATTCAAAGAAATGTACAATTTCAATAATTGCAAATGTAGGTGATTCTAAAAGTTGGTAGATTCTAAAAGTTATGTCGTTAACAATAATAGTTTTTACTATCGTGTTACCATCTGTTAAGGAAGAAGAGGCAAAGTACTAAGCATTTTACTTATGTTATCTTTTTTTAATATTCATAATAACCACAAATGGGAGACTTTACTGTCCCCCTTTTCCAGTTGAGGAAACTGAAACTTAGGAAAGTGATTGGCCCCCAGGCAAAGGAGTAGTTTGTTAGTGGTTGGTGAGGCTGGACCTTTAACTTGTGTGTATGTAACACCACAGTCACTGTGCTTCTCCTTTAAACTGGCCTACGGACCATGTGCCAAGTCTCCTGTGCCACCTCAGGGGATGCAAACCAGGAACAGATTTTTACATCTCTAAATGGTTGGGGGGAGGGGAAGAAGAATGCTATTTGACACATGACAACTGAATGAAATTCAAATTTTTGTTTCCAGAAATAAAGTTTTATTGGAACCCAGTCACGCCCATTCAGTGTCTAGGCTGCATTCTCAGTACGACGGTAGAGTCGATGTTTGATACAGAGACCATACAGTCTATAACCTAAAATATTTACTATGGGTCCTTTAAGATAACATTTGCAGACCTCTGCTCTATACCTACTTTAATGTTCTATCAATCAGATTAAACTACTTTCTTTTCTTTTTATTGATTTTTAGAGAGACAAAGGGAGGGAGAGAGAAATTTGTTGTTCTGACTATTCATGCATTCACTCGTTAATTCTTGTAATATGCTTGGACAACACTCTAACCATCTGAGCTACCCAGCCCGACCAGAAACTACTTTCTTCTTAAATTACTGTCCGCATGGAAGAGAAAAATCCAAACAAGCCTATAGCCATGACTGCTGGTTTCTTGATAAACCATGAATTTCTGCCAAACCCATGATGGATCATAGGTATCATAGGAAGCCAAGCGAGATTACACTTAAGTTACAGCAAACGAATATTTTTTCAAGCTATATAATTCTGTGAATAAAGAAGAACAAAATTATGGGAAGGGAAACACCACCATACCACAAGTCAAACAAAATGATGACGCTGTTGCAAAATCCTCTGTTGAAATGTCTTGTTTTCAGCGTCTACTTCCAATGGATTTCTGCTGCCTACATTTCCTCCAGCAGTCACTCTGCTGACCTGGCATCCCAGACATCACTGTGTAAAACATTCTGGGAAACCAACATGCAGTTTTCAGCACCCTAGTCTAGCCCCCAAGCATTATTCATCATGCTAATGTCATCACTAGGAGCCAGCTGAGTTCCCACAATGCCTTTCATACAATGGAAGGAAGAAAGCTGGAGAAATGTCTATCCTAGGGACCTGAAAGGTAAGGCTGATGCAATACTTCAGTTCCCAACAGGCAGGGGTAATGTTTCTTTAGCTCTTGCCTCCAAAGTACCAGGACGGTTTCCCTGCATTTTCCTTCAGTGCTTCTCCTGTGGGCCCTCCAGCTTCACGATATTTTTTATGACCCTTGCCATCCACAAGAGGCGTTCATTGAATGAATATGAAATATTGCAGTCAGGGCTCGTCCTTGTATAGTGAGGTAGAGGTTTCTATGCCAAAATCAATGTTCTTGGATAGAAATTCTTTTTCTTTGCCTGGTCTTCAGTCTTTTCATTTCTCCCCTCCTTCCCCAATCTTTGGCCTTATTTTAAATCGTATTTTTCATAGGGAAAAATATTCTCAGCAACCTACGTGCACAACCAACTTTCCGTGAAAATAAACTTTGTTTTTCCATTGCCCTAGACTTCCATTTTCTGACACATTTGATATTCTAGAGTCGGCCAAAGTCAAAGCACTTCCAAACATGCCTCCTGCACCAATCTGGTTTTCAGACCAACTTGATACAATGCAGTTGAATGTTGACAGCGAGCAGAGAGGAAATGACTTGAATCCGAAGCAGGTTTGATTTAAAATGGTCTTGTCTGTGTGGCTGTTTTCTTTTTTTCTAGATGGTTCCAGAAAAAATAAAATACAAGTCTTGTGAGTGTCTACTTTGGACCTTGTTGTTTCCCTTCTTTGTCATTCTCGGTGGGACTCCCAAGGGCTAGTTAAAGAGAATTTTCCAGGAGGGAAAGAAAGGAAGAGGCAGGGAAAGACTCAGTGCACACTGACTAACTTAACTCTTTCTCACCTGTGGTGGAGCTAGTCGGTCAGCCAGCCGAGAGATCACTGCTGGCCGCTCCTCTGGTTCCTCAGTCTCAGCAAAACACGTACCCTTCGGGCTAGGTAGAATGAGTTTGAAAAGTTCTCTTTGCGAATCTTGGTAACTGTGCCAGAAACAACTTAGAGAGCTCAGTGGTGTAGCACCAAACCTTTAAAATGTAAAATACTTGGGGAAGGAAAACTAGCTTTAAAAAAAAGACAAACCCCAACGAGAGCAAAGATAACTTTTTAAAATGTGGGAAGAAGCTGAGTCAGGCCCTGTCAGCAAGCTTCACTGAGGCCTGGGGACTTGTAGCAACATGATTTTTTAAATAAAAAACTTACATAGCAACTTTTATCCAAGGCTAAATATAGAGCAGAGTGTTACAGGTTTATATTCAGTTCTGTATAACAGTCACTTACACCAGCATGCCATCCCACTCCTTTGTCTCCCAGAGTTAGGCTATAAAAGTAAGTTTCTACCCCTGTCTTTATGCCCAAAATGCTTGATGTGGTTCATTGCTCAAATTAATCTGCATCTGACCAACCAAAACTGTCTCTTAATATTGCCATGTGTCCTTCACGGGGCTTACCGGCCCCTGGTTGAGAACCACTGTTCTTTTTTATTTGTGATAGAGACAGAGAAAGAGACAGGGACAGACAGGAAGGGAGAGAAATGAGAAGCATCAATTTTTCACTGTGGCACCTTAGTTGTTCATTGATTACTTTCTCATATGTGCCTTGGCCGTGGGTTATAGCACACTGAGTGACCCCTTGTTCAAGCCAGCGACCTTGGGCTCAATCTGGTGAGCTGTGCTCAAACCAGATGAGCCTACATTGAAGCTGGCGACCTTGGGGTTTCCAACCTGGGTTCTCCGCATTCTTATCCAATGCTCTATCCACTGAGCCACTTCCTGGTCAGGCAAGAACCACTATTCTAAGTGAACAAACTAACTAACCAAGGCACAGAGCAGTCAATAAACGTACACAATAGTGCCCAGCCAAATGGCAGTCGCCAAACTGGAAGAAGAAAAATGATGGTTCCCGAGTCTCAAGCATGTGGCCTCAGTGGAAGCTCATCTGAGTCCCTAATTTATTCCTGGGTTTTTTTCTGAAAATACACCCGCCAAGTGTCACCAGTGTAAATTTTCCCTGCACGCTACACTGAATGCTTGACTGTGTTAAGGATGTCTCATGATATTATTTCCCTGGGAGTCACTAAGCGGATTCTGAGACTAAACCCTCTCTCAAAAGGGACGAGTCCATATAGTATGAAATGGACCCCAAGCAACCCTGTAACTGTACATGCAGAATCATTTATAGCTTAAAACCTTTCCTGAGCACAGAGCTGCTTATGGGCAGGGTGGCGGGGGAAGGGGTGGGGTGAAGGGTGGCAAATTAGGAGTCCACAGAATGATTTAGTCAAGCAGATGAACGTTTATAGATTTGTTAAGTACGTGAACTACATTAATTTTTTTTTCCACAGCATTGCTTGGAAATGATTGCAACATGTACTTTTGTGATCTGATTTGTTCAATCAATTTGCATACAGAGTGTTTTGATGTGTCCGCCTTTATCTCTTGGCACATTATAAAATGCCTGTCTGTCCCCTCCTCTTCTTTGTTCACATCAGTGTGTGAACTTGTTGATCTTTTCAAGTGAGTCAACAAAGGCAGGTACGAATTAATTTGAGTAATCAACCACATTAAGCATTTTGGGAATAGAGACAGGTGTAAAAGTTTATTTTCATAACCTGAACTCTGGGAGACACAGAAGAGGAGTGGATGGGCATGCTGGTATAAGTAACCATCGCCCCAAACTGGGTACAGACCTGTAACACTCGGCTCTGTATTTGTTCAATGGACAGGTGTTGAGTGCCCACTGGCCCCAAGGCCTTCTGCTGACGCTAAGGGGAATACAAGAATGCTCAGTCAGGTTCTGTGCTTTGGTGTTTTGTTTTATTTTGTTTTTTTCATAGACTAACAGAAAAACTATTATATATGCATAAAAAATTATACTGTGAAGCAGAAGGTAATCAGCACTATAAAGAGGAATAGGCATTGTGTGTTTTAGGCATTCACCATTTTTGGTCCCGTGATGCCAAAACAATTTCGTTTTCATCATAGGGGGCAACTGGTATGGAGGAAAAGAAGCCATAAATTTAGGTTATAAATAAAGTCTGGGCTAAATTATAGTTCTTTAATTTTTTTTATTATTGATTGATTTTAGCAAGAGAGGAAGGGAGAAAGACAGAGACAGGAACATCACTCTGTTCCTGCATGTGCCCTGGCCAGGGATCGATCCCGCAACCCGGGTGCTTCAGAATGATGCTCTGTCCAACCGAGCTACCCAGCCAGGGCTGAATTATAGTTTTTTTCATTCTGGAGAGGCATACCTCTGAGCGTGTTACTTAACCTCTCTGAGCCTCCTTTCCATTGTCTACAAAAAAAGAGAACAAGGGTAACTGTGAACAGCATAATTTTATTAAACTTTTCAGACAAATGTTACAATTTCTAAAACTGGGATTTAAGCATAGCTATACTTTGTTTGTTGTTTACTTTGAGCAAAGTCCCTCATTACATTATATTTGACCTCCACATAATGCTGTGAAACAAGCACCATTGTCCTCCTCATCTAGATAAGCAATTTGAAGGCCAGAGAGATGGAAGTGATTTGTCTGAAGTCACACGGCTGGCATTCAGCAGACTGCTGAGTCTATTGAACCTGGGCTACAGAACCCCAGAGCATGAGTAATCCCCAAGCCACCACGCTGCCTTTCCATAATAGTCTGTACCTTGCATAAAAGAACAACAAAAAAAGTATGACTACTACACAAGTTAATACGGCAGCCAGCAAAATACAGGGATTGATAAAAGAATCGCTGAGAAAAAGATTGGTTTATCATATTTCAAGAAAAAAGTTACAAGTTACTCTCGGTAGTATTCTTATATGAGACCAGGCAACTTACAATGTGAGACCAAAAACAAGTGTAGATTCTTGCAGAGGTCCGTGCCCTATGTTTCTTTGTTGTTGTTGTTTCAACACTGGAACAGATTAAGGGCCTGAAAACGTTGGGAGGTTTTCCGAATTTATGTTTGAACTCAAAACCTAGCGTGCCTGTCTTATCTAGAAAGGAAGAAAGGACCAGACTATTGCTGGATTCTAGAGCATGAAGAGAAAGAATTAGGTATCTCTTCTTAAGAAATGAAGACATTTGCTTACCGGCAGGTCAAATATATGTAGTATGAGATATCTGGTAGAAATAATCTACTTTTATGCATTAAAGATTGAAATTGTTTATGCATTTGTAATCCCATTTCAGATTGAAACTGAAGTTGCTTTTCTGGGAGAGAACAGGGAGACATAAAATCCTGAAAAATAGTCAAGGCCAATAAGGGTCTGGAGAGACTCATTGATAAAGTCAACTGTTTCAGGCTGGCTGCATACAGTGGTCTCATTTCATCCTTAGGACAGGAATGGGAGCACACACTGTGCACTGTTCTGCAGGTGAGTGCAGGTGAGCAAACTGAGATGCAATGACGCTTGCGCTTTTCCCACGGTGTCTCTGGACACAGAAACAGACTCCCACATGTGCCTGGCCAGGATCTACCCAGCATGCCCACCAGGCAGCGATGCTCTGCCCATCTTGGGGTGCTGCTTCGTTGCAACCAGGGCCATTCTAGCACTTGAGGTGGAGGCCATGGAGCCATCCTCAGCGCCCAGGACCAACTTTTCTCCAATGAAGTCTTGACTGCGGGAGGGGAAGAGAGAGACAGAGAGAAAGGACAGGGGGAAGGGTGGAAAAGCAGATGGGTGCTTCTTCTGTGTACCCTGGCCAAGAATCAAACCCAGGACTTCCCCACACCAGGCAGACACTCTACTGCTGCGCTAGCTGGCCAGGGCCACATGTTGCTTTCTGAGAACTGGCCACCTTCCACAAGGAAAGGGGTCCTCTCTGGCCCCACCTTGGCCAGCCATGCTACCTGAGCACCGAAGCTCTTCCTACTCATCAGCTCTGCATTGTTCTGCTCATCCTCTGTCAGGTACACACAGGGGACACCAGATGGTAACATAAAGCAGCACTATTTCCAATGGCCGATGACCTTCAAACAGACCAATGTTTGACAGACAGCACTCAATAGCCTGCAAAAGGCGAGCACATCTCCTTGGAAAGCCCCTGCCACAGAAGTGTAGTCCCACAGTACAAGGGGGGTAATTCTCACAAGATAAAGCAAGATAAGCAAAGGATCAAGTAGATAAAACTGTAGGTAAAAAGGAATCCTTTGAGGCCTCCATAGCCAAAGAGAAATTAATTATATTTGGATCATCTATTACTCCCCTCCATTAGGGCATATCATTGGGGTTACCTGGATGATCTGAAGACTAGGCATTTGTCTATTTTTATAGATGATGAAAATAAGTGTCAGAGGTTAAGCAAGTTGCCCCAGGTTACACAGCTGGGAGGAGCCAGCTTTTCAATCTCACCTTTGGTAAGGCACTCTACTCCCAATAAAATATAGAGCACAATGAAATGAGGGGAAACACTCCTTCTCTTTAAATGTATGATTAAAAAGTTCAAACTTCTGGCTCAATTTTCCAGCCTTACACCTTGTCAACTATCTACAGTGACTGCTGGCCTTTTCCGTATATCTAGTAACTTTCAGGCCCCGTGAATGTAAGTGCTCATTAACTTAAAAAATAATGTTATTAATAGAAGCCCTCAGAACATGGCATTACAAAAATAAAGCCTAAGTGGAAAAACAACATCAAGATATATGATTCAGCCTGACCAGGCAGTGGCGCAGTGGATAGAGCATCGGACTCGGATGCGGAAGACCCAGGTTCGAGACCCCGAGCTGGCCAGCTTGAGCGCAGGCCCATCTGGCTTGAGCAAAAGCTCGTCAGCTTGGACCCAAGGTTGCTGGTTCCATCAAGGGGTTGCTCGGTCTGCTGAAGGCCCGCAGTCAAGGCACATGTGAGAAAGCAATCAATGAACAACTATGGTGTCACAACGGCAACGAAAAACTAATGATTGATGCTTCTCACCTTTCTCCGTTCCTGTCTGTCTGTCCCTATCTATCCCTCTCTCTGACTCTCTCTCTCTCTGTCCCTGTAAAAAAAAATAACTAAAATAAAATAAATTAAGATATATGATTCATTCCAGGTCAAACAGAGAAGATTTTTCAAATTAAAAAAAAAAAAGTCAATCACTTTATTAATACCAGCAATAAAAATGACCATTAGGCATTATTACATTCACTCTAATTGAGAAAGTAGAAATTATTATCCCTGTATCAAGTTGACAAAACTAAAACTAAGCAAACTATTTAAGGCCATTGACCTACTAAGTGCTAGAACCTGGATTCAAACTAGGACTTTCTTGCTTATAAACTTACATTCTCCCTACTGCACTAACATCTGTGACAAAGAGCTGTTTATATGTACACCCCTTTGTATAATGACTTCCCCACTCCTCATATTAGGGGGTGGAATGTCCCAAGACTGAGAATTTTGAAACAGGACCAGTGCCCACAAATCTTCACCACTGGGCTGACTTAGGGCTTGAAATTTTCACACTGCCAGCAACCCGCCAGAAGAACTAGTTAATTTAAAGAGCTAGCTGTATTGGATAGCATAATAACCAATGAACTTGGGGGAAAAGTCCCAAGAGACACTTTATTTTTTTTATTATTATTATTTTTATTTTATTCTTTTGTGACAGAGACAGAGAGAGGGGCAGATAAGTATGGACAGACAGGAAGGGAGAGAGATGAGAAGCACCAGTTCTTCATTGCGGCACCTTAGTTGTTCATTGATTACTTTCTCATATGTGCCTTGACTGTGGGGGCTACAGCAGATCGAGTGACCCCTTGTTCAAGCCAGCGACCTTGGGCTAAAGCTGGTGAGCCTTGCTCAAACCAGATGAGCCTGCGCTCAAGCTGGCGACCTCGGGTTTCGAACCTGGGTCCTCCGCATCCCAGTTCGACATTCTATCTACTGCACCACCGCCTGGTCAGACCTGAGAGACACTTTAGTCAAAAGAGCTCTCAACATACAAGTGGCAACACGAGGGTATTGGACACCTGGGAGAAAACGGCATCACCCTAAAGATCAGACTAAGCTTGTCCTGGCTGGAAACACTCCCCATCTGAGCATGGAGAATGCCGTAGAAAAGCTCTTTCAACAGAGCAGTGCTCAAACCATTCACAGGGCTCAAAGTTCCCAGTTGCTAGTACAGAAAATATATTCGGAAGACAGGGCTGGTATATATATTGCATCTTCAAGAAGTAAATTGAGTCAAAATCTTGATTCCTCAATCAGAAACTGTCGCTGTACCAGAAGGCATATAGAGCCATCCTGTGCCCACGTACCTCCTTACCCACTGAGGTTCTGACCCCACATCCCTTCTTCTGTTGAGCTGGAAGGCACAGTTCCTCTAGGTTAGCTCAGGCTTAGCCTAGATTAGGCTGAGCTTTCTGAGGTCAATGTGCTAGCAAAAACCTTGTCCTAGCAAAACCTTGAGCACTTGTTAAAACACCGATTGGTTGGTGGGCTCCACCCACAGTGGTTATGAGTCAGTGGATGCGGGGTGAGGCCGGAGAACCCTGCCTTTCTGGGGCGAGGCCTGAGACTGTATATGCCAACTTCTCTAGGGATGCCGATGCAGCTGGTCTGGAGAGCACGTTTGGACAGTCGCCCTTATGGATGCACATTCAGATTTTGTCCCCAGGGTCTTACATCTCCAAAAGCAGGGGGAGACAAGACAATTCAAGGAAAGAGCACGTGACCAGGAAGAGCTGGCTAACGCCTCTCTTCTCCAGAGCCCTACACAGTTCTTTCTAGGACCACCTCAGTCTAACCTTTCTTTGAACCAGCCATATAAAAAAATAAAATAAAATGAGGAGCGAATTAAGTCCCCCTCCCCTCGCAAACGAGTAGGAAAAAAACATGAACCTCGTTCCTCCCTGAGAAACCCCACTCCTTACCACAGGACCTGATCATTGATTTTCCTGTTAGTGGGGGAGCTCGATTAAGCTTGGATGTGTCACTAACAAGATTTACAGTCTCGGGCTGTATCAGACGAACGACATTTTACAAAGGCGTTTACCATAAAATAAAGGAATTGACACATCAACTACAAATACTCTCTCAGAAATTTTATTTGACCATCCCAGAGAAGCGCACACTAAAATGAATCAACACGCCAACAAGAGAAAACACAAACAAACGTGTGGCAACTCCCCAATTGTTTTTTCTGAAAGTGCTCTAACCATGCAAACTAGAGAGGCTGGAGTTAATTGTATAATATATTAGATAGTTGCTGGAATTTTTTTTTTTTTTTTTACCTCAAATGACTTTCAATTAAGGAACGTGTACAAATAAACGATCACTTCTTCCAGCTTGAATGGTAATTTATGAAGTTTTAGGGCTTAGGACCTGTAAAACATTCTTAGCTTGGAAGATGTGTTGCAGGCTGGAAGGCTTGTGGGAAATATCCTCCCCATGAAGAGTTCCTGCTCCAAAACTCCTGGATCAATGACTATAAAGAGCTCTGAGGAAAGAGGGAGCAGCATCTTATGGCTGGCAGGCCCCTGGCAGGGCTCGCTGGAAACCCCGCTGCAAGCCAAGCGCAGTGAAGCCAGACCTCTTCCATTCAGGGCTGGTCCAGTTCCAGGAAAACGCCGTGGGCTTGGGACAGCTCTGGAGAGACTCTGCTCTAGCTGGCAGTGAACCAAGATCCGTTTCTTCTGCGGCCCCCAGGTCCCTCCACAGAATGAGTCAGCCTTAAGGCCCTGAAGGTGTAGGCTGCAGCTGAGGCCTGGAGGATCCTATGAAGAATAACCTCAGTGCCCTGCCTCCTCTTTGCTGGGAGACTGCCCTTGCAGAATTCCAAAATGGGATGAAGCACGATGGGAAAGGAATGTAGTATTTATTGAAACTATCTGCGGAGCTTTTTAAACATGCACGATTTGATTTAGTGCTCAGATTAACCCTGAAAGACAGGAATCATTGCCTCTCCCATTATACATGTGGGATAAGGGGGTGTTCCGGGTATTAAGTAATATGCCCAGCATCACACAGCACACCAGTGACAGAACTTAGATAAGGATCAGAGCCCGTTTCATCCAAAGTAACCACGTCTACCAGATCCTTTTAATTAACTACTGGAAGGGGACAAATTCAAAACAGCCCTGCAATATTTACCTTAAGCCGTTCAGACAGAATGGGGAAGAAATGGTTTGCAAGTCTTTATCCGTGTCAAGAAGTGATTCCCACCAGCAAGCCGGCAACATTTCAGAGCAGGTGATGTTGCGATTACAACCTTCCCATCTCCTAACCTCCCTTTCCCCCACCGAGGACCTGGATAACCCTCTCTATCAGAGCTCTGCTCCAGCTCAAGTTTGCCAAAACCCTGGGGAGGTCTCCCATGCAAAGTCACGAAGACCCTGCAGTCGTGCTGGTGTCTACTCCCCTGTGCAAGAACAAACCCCTCTAATACTAGTCGGGAGGCAAACATGTCTTGCTTTAAAATGAACCCTTCCTTCCCCACCGTCACCCTCTTGTCCACACTCCCCCAGTTTCCAGAGACCTGGGCTCAACTCGTGAAATGAGAGTTAAATGTATCTGAGTAAAATCATTTGTGCCACCCGAATGACAAGTGGGTTAACTCTTCAGAAATGTCTGTGTGTGGAGCGCTCAGTGAATTTCTAAGGCTGGGTGGAGAATTTTATGAGCTAAGGAGTTTCTCGATGCATCCCTTCCTGGCTTTATCATTCTTCACTCTCGTTCCCTAAGCTCCAAGAGGATTCCTTGGGCAGCCAACCCCCGTATGAAAGTTTGTCAAAGTCTGACCTAACATTACCAGGCTGTGACTTGGTGAGCCTTTCTGCTGCTCTGGTTTCTTCCGAATAAAGAGATTTCCTCTTTCCATGAATAATCATTGACCTAAAAATGAAAAAATGCCAAGAAAACCCACTGTAGCCAAGGCAGCCATGGGAATTCCCCAAACTCCCAAAGAACTGAACAATGTAGTTTCCCCAAAAAATATTTTATTAAATACTATATGTCAAAAAACTTTAAATTTTTTATATAGTCAAACTATTCTCTGTTCAGACATGCTACTTGCTTAGGATTGTTGAAGAGCTGGTCAGTCCTGTCTTGCTTAGCCTCAGAACACATATCGCTCAGGCCACATCAATTCTGAGAAGGTGAAATATTAAACTCAGTATGTACTTCCAAGGCATATGCTGTCTTTTACTTATTGTTAAGGAAAAATGAACTGTGTATTTAAAAATCCAGTGCTGTGCTTTCCGAAGCAGAATGGACAGAGGCTCCTTACTGGTGGAAAGAAGGCCCAGCTTGCTTCCTATAATAATTGGAAAGAAAAAGGAGGAATATAAATCCAGTGGGAAGAGGAAACATAGGTGAGGGTGTAGAAGAGCCTGCCACCAGTTCTCTATCACCCATAGATAGGTGGCATTCCACCCAATCACTGGCTTTTAAGGTACCTGCTACGAGGACAGGCTATGTTAGTGGGGCTCAGAAGAGCAGATTCTTGCAAACCATCCCTCCAGGGGTCCTCATTGATACACTCCACATACTTCAGTCCCCGTGGTCTCCTCTCTAGTGCTCAGCCATACCCCAGGCCCCTCTGTCCTTGGGCCTCTGCTCAGGCTGTTTCCTTCTCCGGGCACTCACTCACCCAAATCTGTCTTCCTCCCACTAATCACACACTATTCATTTCTCCAGGCCCATTTCAAATGTTATTTTCCTTGAGATGTCTTTTCTGATCCTTCCCAATAGGGGTGCACAGCTCCCTGTTGGAGCCTCTCAAGTACTATCTTTGTATATACTAGAAGGACTTTGTATCAATGGTGGGATTCAAGTAATTTAACAACCAATTCTCTGCCCTAATGATCGCTTTAAGTATAAAAAAGAATATACCGAAGGGAAGTTTATTATTTCATGCATTGAATACTTAAATAAGAACAATAAAAGAGGTACACAAAAACTAGACTATGTTACAAGAAAAAGTTTTAAAATATTAATGAAAAAATATTAAATAATGCCTGACAAAAACAATAAAACTGTAATTTAAGATATTTCCATATTGCTTCTCGATTGGCATCCTCACTTGCAATTCTTTTCACCTATGGACAGAATGAATATTACTACAGGTGCTTAGAATACACTGTTGTACAGGTGAACGTTAAAAAAGAGTAAGGAATGTAAATTTGTGATTTCCACATTGGGCGGCTGCCCAGGTGCCCACCTTAGAGAGAACCCTAATTACAAGTGCCATTTTAACAACCGGTTGGCAGAACTCAACAAAAAATTAGGTATCGGTTCTGCCGAACTGGTACGAACCAGCTGAACCCCACCACTTCTTTGTATTACTGTATAGTTTATATTTGTACTTAATACTTGGCATATTCCCCCTGCTAGAATGCCCATCAGAAAGAATAAACGTGTTTTTAATGGAAGTGAGAAGAAAATTGTAGAAGAGTAAAGAAGAGATATAATCCTAGAATATATTCTTTTTTTTCTCTTGGAAAAGCCAAGAAAGATACTTTTGTTTTTAAGAGAGAGAGAAAGAGAAGCATCAACTTGTTGCTCCACTTAGTTGTGTGTTGATCGCTTCTCATATGTGCATTGACCAGAGATCAAACTGGTGACCCCATGCTCAAGCCCGTGACCTCAGGATTGAGCGAGGGACCCGGCGTTCCGGGTTGATGCTGTATCCACTATGCCACCATGGGTCAGACAAAGAAGGATATTTTTAAAACTCTTTCCATCTTCTGGAACTCTTGTGCTGCCTTGCTTTGAGTGGGAAATTGAGGTTATCTTTCTTGTACTTGTCCTTCAGGTAGCTGTGATCTAGCCGGAGCTGAGATTACTTGTGCAGGGATAAGAGTGGGGTTATGCTAATGCTCAACATTCAGAGAAGGAATAGGAGACCTGATTTCAGACAACAGGATTCTTGCTGAACTTGCTTGGTGGCCTTGCAGGTCAATGTCTATATTAGGGCTTTAGAGTAGTCAAAAAAAATGTAGCTTGCTTGTGACTTTTTTCACATCTGGGGATCTCCAACAGACTGCTATCTTGTGGCTTTATAATCCTCTCCAAACAATAATATAATCAACTTAATTTTTTAACTCCAATTAAAGTGTTGGTTTAAATAACAATCAGGAAAGAGCCTCCATGTTAACTTTTTAAATGTTGCCTGATTATCCTTGGGGCATTTTAATTCTACTAACTTAGTTGTTCACCACCATGCCAGAGTGGCCTTCCCCCCACACACACACACATATATTGGAGGTTAGGGATCCAGTCTTCTATACAGAAGGACAGTGCTCCCAAATGGCCTGAACCGCCGGCAAGAAGTCCAAAGGGCAGTGTGCCGTTTCCAGGAGGTTTTGGCCCCTCTCCCAGATGGTGAGGTTAAGGGGAGGCTAGACCTTGGCTCCCATGCCTCTATCCTGAACATTTCTGTATAGTGTGTTCCCACACAACCTCCCCCTTCCCTCCCTCTACCCGCGCACCCTGCCAACCTTGGTTCCAGCAAGGTAACCCTTCTAGTTCACCTTCACTAAGGCATAAACTCCATGGTGATCTATTTCCACCACCTAGGGTCTAGCTTGGAAGTAGAAAACTGAAAAGCATCTGTTTATTCTCCTTCAGCTTCTACACAAACTAGTTAGAATTTGGTTTTGCCCACACCTCTTCCCCCCACCCTCCAATTAGAGGCTCCGGGAGCATTGCTGAGAGAATCAGGTGATACGATTAGTGTTCTCAGGCTAGAGGATGAATCCTTCTCCAGCACGGTGTCCCCAGGGGCACCTCCTATGTGAATCAGACCCGAGAAAAGAGACATTGGTCTCTTTTTAGCTAGCTTGCACAGCAATCCCACCCTCCTACCTTTTGACACACACCCGTAGCAGACTCTGAGCTTCCCAGCTTCCATAGCCTTCTCTGCGAGACCCTCTTCCTGTGTACTACCTACCTTGGTTACCTAGCAACAAGAACCTGTACAGCAAACTGCCACCACTCATCTACAGGTCAGTGAGAAGACACCCAAACCCCCCACATCAATGCACTGTCACCTATGAAAAGAGTAATATTATCCATGTGATGCTAGAAGAATGAAAGAACCGACCATGTCTAGCTGCTTTACAGTTTTCTGGGGCCACCCTACATCCGCAACAATTCCTCTTCCACTCTGCTCCAATAATAAAAGTTATTTGCAGAGGTGTCATCCCAGGGACATCCCATCACATGTCATCAGGAACACTGGCTGTCACATCTCCTGGGGGTTTTTCCCTAGAAGAGGAGGAAGGATAATGGAGCTCTTCCCCATGCACCTCTCTAATGGGACTTTCTTCAGCAAATTCTCAGAGCCACAGAAGAGGGTAAGTGTAACTGATAAGCACAGGGTCTTGAAGCCAGAATAGACTGGGCTCAAACTGTGACTTTGCAGTTTGAGTTCTATGGCTTTGAGCACATTACTCTGGCTTTCTTGGCCTTGGTTTCCTCGGGGGGAATCGGGAGACCACACTAAATGCGCCAGGGCTTGTGAATAAAAGACGCATCCTTCGCAATGTAAGGACTCAACAGTGGCGGTCCTCCCCTACGGAGTGAGCATTCAGGTCCACGTGGTGACCTCTGTGAATGGCGCTTCCTGGAACTGCTCAGTGTGACACCCGGAGGGATATTTTACCCTGTAGCTCTCAGACAATGTAAGTAAAAAGAAAGACCTTCAAAAGTCCACGTGGAGCAGAAGTTAGGCAGCTAGTGGGAAGTTCTCAGCAGCTGCAATTGCATTTTCGATTTTGCCCAAGTATACATTTGGTTCAGGGCAATTCTGGAGCGAGAGAGAAGGTTCACTCTTTTTTATTATTTTTTTCTGTGGGTTCATGTCTGGGAACACTAGAATTTTGGGGTAAGTAATGTGATATTAGGCATAAGCAAGAAGGATATTATGCAGATTAGATGCAATTAGACATAACGAAAAGACAGGCTTGTTACCGTCAAGGACCTTCTAATATAGAGAGCAGGGATTGTTAATCCTGAATGAGGCTCAGAGGACCCACGGACCTCCTGGAATCGTACACAATTGTGTGCAAGTTTGTGGGCAATTTCTAGTCAGAAGGTCCACAGCTTTCTTCCAATTCTCAAAGGGATCCCAAAAGGGGGCTGGGGGCGGGGGGAGAGAGAAATGGTTAAGAAGCCCCGATCAAGACTAAAGAATCATCTAATTGCAGTAATTTTCCTAAGGAATGCCACAAAAATAGACTATTCACAGTCATCTAACTCTGGGTTTCTCACACTGGTTTAGATAAAGGTCAGGCTTAATTCCTGGCCCACTGAATTTAAAGATAGCCTCGACTCTTCCGTTCCTCTGTAAACATGTGATTTTTCAATACGTTGGGATTTCTCAGAACTTGTTCACAAAGCCTGTGCCAAGGTCTCCGGCCCCCTTGGTATTCCACTTGGGCTGCCTTGAGCCGAACAGTAATCTATGAGCAGCCCGCTGCGCTGAGCCCTCCTCCCTGTATGACTAACAGGAAGAGAAGGTTGGCAGCGATACAGCCTTAATGAATGAAAAATGCAAACCTTGCAAATCCCTCCGCATTTAAATCCCCCAGAGTCCTGATGCAGACGCATTTCCAAAAAGCCTACATTTCCAAGATGCAATGGACTGCTAGTGGAGGTTTGCTGTGAGCCGCCCAAAGTGCACGGGCCTTATTAAAACCGATTTTATCAGCCCAGCCCATGCAGTGGAATGGTATGAGACAAGGGGGAAATCTGTTGAAATGAGCTCTGGTGAGAATGATCAGTCACATATTATCGTTGCATGGTGCTGGCTGATCTGCACACAGGGTCCAGGGCAGAGAAGGGGTCTGAGTCCTCCCTGCTTTGTGGCCTTTCCCCGCACAGGGTCTGGAGGAAGGAAGGCGACCCCCAGCTCGCGGTGCCCTTGTACAGGGTTTTCTCAGGAAAACAAATGTTGCTGAGGGAGAGGCTACCCCTGAATTCTCACAGGGAGTAGCCAGTCATTTCTTCTCGTTTATGGGCCTGAATTTAGCGCGGTAAAGACTCTAGGGAGGTGTTGGGGCAGAAAGGCCACTTCGATATTGGTTAGCATAGAGAACACAAGCTTTCCTGAGACTGGGGCTCTCTCCCGCCTGGGAATAGCATTGCGTTACCCCAGGCAGGATACAAATTATAGTACAAGCCCACAATCCATTATTCAAAACCCCGCAGGCCAGACATGTTTCAGAACTTGGACTCTTAGAGGTTTTTAAAGTATATACTCTACTTCTCAGAGAGGATAGGGCAGCCATTCCCATAATCAGACAGACCCCAGTTTTATCTTCTTCCAGCGTTTAAGAGTTGATCATGTCTCCCCTCGTGGTCCCAAGAGGGGTCTAACGATCTCAGAAATACTGTTTTCATGCAATGACAGGGAGAGAAGGGCATGGCTTTCCCCTCATGTCTCTCTGTGTTATCACAGAGAAAAACATTTTTCTGGAAGCCCAAGGAGATTTTCCCCAGGCACCATCATCTAATATGAACTCGAGGGAAACATTCATTTCCTGCACTTGGGAGGGATATACCCTCCCTGAGCACATTGCTGCCATAGCTGAACAAAAAAAAGTCAGAGTTCTTATTCAAGGAATAAGGAAGGAACCGTATTTGCTAAGGCAACCAGTGGCAATGTCCGCTACCACCTAGATTGTATCAGAGAGTCAAGGCAGTGTTCTGCTTCCTAGGGAAGGAACAGCAGAAATGGCCTAAATGACCTCTGATTAAAGTCTTAACCACCTGGGACCCTAATCTGCTTCCTCTAAGAAGCTTCTGTGGACACAAACTTAGACTTGTTACTCAGGTACAAAAACTAAATTCTATTGAAATAACCGGTGGTAATTAATGTCTTCTCTTAGGATTTGATATCAAGACGTGATGTGTCACTCCCAGTAATAAAAGAGAAGGGGGTGTGTGGGGAAAGCATGGGAGTGAGAGAAGGGAAGATTAAGCAATAAAGATACCAGTTACAGACTAGATCGGGGGTTATCAAACTGTGGCCCTTGGGCCAAATCCAACCTGTTGCCTGTTTTATAAATAAAAATGTATTGGTACACAGTCATGCCACTGGTTTACACACTACCTCTGGTTGCTTGTGTGCTACAATAGTAGAGTTGAATAATCGCAACATAGACCATAGGCCCCGCAAAGTGTAAGCATTTGCTATGTAGCCCTTTACAGAACAGTTTGCTGACCCCTGAGTTGGACCAACTTAACAAAGCAAGACAACAGGAGAACAAATAGAAAATGATACTCTATATTCTCAAGTCAAGGAAGAATCCCAGAGGAATTAACAAGGATAGCACAAGATGGACTAGTGTAACAACAGGGAAGCTAGGTTAAATGCCCTAAAATCTAGGCATAAGGCGATAGGCCTGTAGGAACTTGCATGGCCCACAGACACTAGAAAGAAGGAAGTAGCCAAAGGAAGGCCAGATTCCAGAACTCACCACAGGACTACATAACTAAATAAGTGAGTTAGATGGCAATTCAAAATGTAACCCAAAGTAGATGCATGGTTCTTCCAAATGGGCTTATGAACCAGAGCGTGGGGAAAGGAATCGGAGTGTGTGTGTGTGTGTGTGTAAATTCAAAACTTTGAAGGGAACAACCTCATAACTGGCGTGAGAGCCCACCCCACACAGAAGCAAACTACCAATTATGAAACTTGGTGGTCAGGACAGATTTGTGGTACAGAGCCAGAGCTTGGAATACTATGTGCAATAAACATGGACTGGTTGAGACATGCACTGGCCTATCGAAATGAATCGTGCCTCAAGTCAGAATTGTTCTGGGAAGTGACCAGAACTGAGTCACATGAGGAGAGACCAGCAGCTTATCTGAGAGTCCTTGTGGGCAGTAGAGGCAGGGACCCAGGGTGGCTGAAAAAAAACTATTTTCATTGGAGGTAATTACTGGAGACTGTTGATCAAGAATCACCACCCTCTACCTTAGATAGAATGAAAAACAAACAAACAAAAAACATTATTTTCCAGCTCTCTTTATTCAAGATTCCCTTCTATGTGTTTAAGTACAAACACATCAGCTATCTCCCACTTGCCCACTCTGTACTTTGATGATGTTGTTGTAACATGATGTAAGATTGTATTTTTAGTTACTGTTTCCTGGTGGCAGCTAGAAAAGAATCTTAACATCAATATTAAAAATACTTGAAAATTGAACTGTGAGATGTGCTTCCTGTAGGCAGGGAATCCACCACACAATGTGAGGATTCTTAGAGCTCCTTTAAACAGGGTGTTCCCTTCCGGGAGGTATCCTTGCCTCTTCCTGTTCCTCTGCAGCCCAGATCTTACAAGGAGTCCTCCTTAATCCTTGGAGATTTAGGGAAACTTGCTTTGAATTTCCAGGGTTACAGTTTGTATGAGCCCAGGGACTCCTTACATTTTCCCAAGAATTCCTGGCCTTTTAACCCTGGTTCCCTCTATCTTTGCTCCTACATCTGTTTCTGGAATCTGGGTATCATACTGTTACGGGTTGAATTACATCTCCAAAGAAAGATATGTTGACATTCTCACCTCAGGAACCTCAGAATGTGATCTTATTTGGATACAGAGCCTTTACACGTGTAGTCAAGTTGAGATGAAGTCATAAAGATGGGCCCTAATCCAACATGACGGCTGTCCTTCCCAAAAGGGAAAATGTAGGCCCAGAGAAAGTCAAAGAGCCACAAGGAGAGAACAGCCATCTCCAAGACGAGGAAACTTAAGGCTACCAGAAGCCAGAAGAGGTCCTTTTCTAATGTCTTCAGAGAAAAAACAGCCCTGCTGATGCCTTAATTTTGGACCTGTGGGCTCCATACCTGTGAGACAACATGTTTCTGTTGTTCAGGCCATCTGGTTTGTGGCATTTAGCTAGAGCAGCTCTATGACACTAACACACGTGCCCTGCAGGCACGGGCTCCAAGCCCTGCCCCTTGCCCAGGGAACACCTGCACATCTGTTCATGCCATGCCTCTTCTGAGGTTTCCACATAGGGTTCCCCAGAGCCGTGACTGTACAACCCCAGACTGCAGCCTCAGCCTCCCCTTGGCCTCTCCCTCACACTCTGCCTTCAGGGACAACTCACACCACTTGAAACCTCCTAGGAAGTGCAGGCTGGGCCCCTGCCCAGGCCCACCTGCCATCTCAAAGACTACTGGAGTTTGAGAAAAGAAAATTTCTTCACTTCATTTTACTGTCAGAATATGTAATCCTGGGGTTCAGGTTGCTGCTTAGATTTGTCAGAATATGTAATCCTGGGGTTCAGGTTGCTGCTTAGATTTGCATTTACAGGCCTTTGTCCACTTTCACCGTGAAAGAGTAGCAAGAACGTGTAGGGGTTACAGTTGCCAGAAGAAAAGAGGGGACAGGCTGGGGCTTTTCTTTAACCCAGGACTTCTGAGGCATAGCACATTGGTTTGAGCACGAGGGATCCAATGGCTGGTTCTCCGCTTTCCATGCAATAAACACTTAGCATGATCAAGTAGGTATAATCTTGAAACCAAATGGCTGATCCATGGGGCCCACTTAATTCACAATATGAACTATAATTGCCAAACGTACTAAAATACTCTTGTCTTCTTTTAAAAAAGGGTGTTTCTCTTTCTCTCTAAATAAAAGTACATTGAGACAGGGCAAACCATGTTATTATTTGGGTTACTGATAAATATCAAATCAGGATAATTGCAGCTCGAGCATACGGCGGTGTGGAAATCAAAAAGTATGAACTCTAGAGGCAGACAGAATGGGGTTTGAATTACGACGCTACCACTTATTGGTTATATAACCTTTGGCAAGTTCCACAGCCTTGCTTTCTTTACCTATAAAATAAAAATTAGAATGCTTACCTCATAGGATTATTCTAAGAATTACACGAGTTGATGTATGTTAAGTGCTTAGCAGAGACCTGCCTAATCCTTCCATAAGTTATCTACTAACTTGTATAAAAAGATCAGCTCTCTGGGCCAAATGGTTGGGGGCAGGGGGATGGCGTCTGCCAGCTGTTGCCACAGACTATGTTTGGTTGCTGATAACAGAGACTTGAAATAACAAGGTTTCAACAAGACAGGATATTCTTTCTCCCTCTCTCTTTCTCATTCTTTTTCTCTCTCACACAAAAAAGCAATGGGTAGCCAGAGCAGGTATTGTGACCTGAGGTCATGAGGGACCTAGGGTCCTTATTTCTCTTTGCTCAGGCCTCTTTATCATGTTGTTTCTTTCCTTAAGGTTATTTCATAAGATGAAGCCATGACATCTGAATCACAGACAGCTGTTTGTCTCCTTTAGGAACCTTCCCAGAGTCTAAAAACTCCTGTTTACACTTCATTAGCCAGAACATAATTATGTGGCCACACCTAGCAGCAAAGTGCGCTGGGAAAAGTAGTTTTTTGTTTTTGTTTTTTTTTTCAACTGGGCACTTTGTTTTCCCAGATAAAATTACGGTCATCCCTCCTTATCTGAGGGGATTACGTTCCAAGACCCCCTGCAGATGCCTGAACCCACAGATAGTTCTGAACCCTGGATATGCTATATTTTTTCCTATGCATGCATACTCTGATAAAGTTTAATTTATAACTTAATCGCAGTTGAAGATTAATGATAGCTAATAATAAAATAGAACAATTATAATAGTATACTACAATATAAGTTATGTGAATGTGTTTTCTCTCTTTCTCGCAAAGTATGTGCTATACTTCTCTTTTCACCTAAAAGATGGCTTCCCTTTGGCATGTCTGAACTGCCAGCATCACTACTCTAGCACTCTGGGGATAGTGTTAAGTAAAACAAGGGTGACTTGAACACAAGCGCTGGATACCATGACAGCCCAAGATGGCTACTAAGTGACTAAAGGTCAGGAGCACCTGCAGCCGCATGCAGATGCTGGACAAAGGGAGATCCACGTCCTGGGCAGAAGGAGCAGGACTCGTGAGATCTCATCACGTTAGTCAAAACTGTCTGAAGTTTAAAACTTATGAATTGTTTATTTCTGGAGTTTTCCACCTAATATATTTGAACTGTTGATTGACTGTAGGTAGCTGAACCCCAGAAAGCAAAATGCAGGTAAGGAAGGGGTACCTTCTTCCTTTTACTGAGGAAGAAGAGGAGAATGAATGTTGACAGACATCTTGGTTCTCTGCAACAAGAACCTTTGTTCTTTTCTAACTTAACCTTCACATGGGCTTGGACCTGTAAAGGACTTGAGGTTTTCAGGTCCAGAGAGGACAGGTCACCCTGAAAGGCCAAAAAGAGAGCTGACACCAGCCAGGATCCCTTTGACATAACAACACAGGTTATTTCTAGAGACAGAGAAGGGTGAGCACCAGGACAAAATGAAGACCCTGATTTGACAAGTGTTCTCATCATTCTAGAGAATAAAACTTGAGCAAGTTTCAGCCCTTTATGAGTTGGTGCTTGTAACGCTGGTGGTTGAGGCCAGGAAGGTTCACACTGGATTCAGGCAGACAGTAGAGAAACTGCATAGCTGGAAACGTCGGGCCATACCATTTATTGGAGGCGAGCAAATAAAGGAAAATCTGCTTTGGAAGCAGAGGGCAAGGGATCAGGAAAACCACACCTCACAGTGGCAGGAGAGCCATCTGGGAGAATCACCTTTGAAGGAAAGCACCCGTAACTTTTCACAGAGACACACATGTGGCTTTCTGCCACATGCTCGCGCAATAACTACACGAAGTGCTTGCAGCCGGTAAACCTAACCCATCTGTTTTCCCCACAGTGTTTTTTTTTTAAGGCCTGGAAGGCAAATATTATAAAATAAACTCTAGACAAGAAAACCTGGGCCTGAGAACTGGCTCCCTCAGTGGGAAGCAGGCAAAGGAAGGAACCTTTACCGAGTGCCTATTTTAAAGAAGATGTATGTGCTTTACATCATTCTCTCTTATCAATGGGGAGCTAGATAGATATTCTTAACTCCAGGTGTATGAACTGAGGATCAGAAACATTAGATAATTACCCAGGGGCCACTCAGTGAGGAAGGGGCAGAGCCAAGACTGAAGCCAAGGTCTGCCTCACTCTGCAGCTTCAGCTCTTACCAGCTTCCTTCCTCTTCAGCTGGGCCCTGAATGAGGCAAAAGTGAGCCTGACTCATGAGACAGTGAAGAAACCACAGAGGACCAGAAAGATCAACTAACTTGGCAAAGACCTGGGATTCTTCCTCTACCAGTTTTACTCAGCATCCTCTCTTCCGTTTTCTGGTAGGTCCGTTGTCTCAGGCACCATTTCAGTTGATGTGGTTGATGATGATCATGATACTGCGAGGATGCCTTGCACCAATGTTCATTCTCTTGAGAAAGCAAAAGGGAGGTTAGTGGTCATCTGCCTTTAGAAAACATTGCACATTATATCTACTTCTTTGATAACTCTCAGCACATAAAATGCTGAAGCAAATAACTTAGTTCAATTAAGCATGGTTTAAAAAATCCTCCGTTTTATTTAGTGGCATTATCTTCCTTCCAATTATCCATCTAAGAAACTGTCAGATAGACCATTCACCCCCCCCCCCCATTTCTGATCATATCTACATCTGTCACATTGCAAGATCTAAAGGGTCTATGCAGACCTTTTAGGCATGGAAGACATCTTGGTGGCAATCTAGATTTAAAAAAAAATAATAGAACAATCTAGATAAAAACAAATGGTCAAATGATTCAGAGAGCAAATGCACGCTTTCCCAACATCTTGGTACTATTTACACTCTCTAGACAACCTGGCGATTAACCCTTCTAGACTATAAACTTCTTGATGGCAATGATGTCGCAAAATTTCCTTTTACTATCTCCTCACCCAGTGGTGTCTTTTGCCAGAAAGATAAATGAGTAACTGAATAAGTCATGTTTCCTAGAAGGAAATTTTGGTTCTCAAACTGTAGTCTTCAAAAGAAATATATTCCTCTAAGCCAACCGGTAACATTCTACACTATGTTACTGCACCTGGAATATGGGAACTCTGGTAAAGAGACTCTCCATCCCACTGTGGAGAGAAAAGGATATGTTAGCCCCGAAAAGCCCCACTGTTTGCATGAACAGGAGCTGGTGAATGGGTTTCTGGGGTCCACATTGCACCTCATCATGGTTGTGTCTTCATTATGGTGTCAACAACCAAACAAAAGTCAACTAGGTATTCCACCACACAAAAGGGTTTTTATTTGGGGAAACAGGAAGGATTGCAAGCTAGTACATGGAGTCATAGCAAGCCATATACACAAACCGAAGCAGACAACGACGGAGGGAGTACTTTATAGAGAGGAAGAGAAAGTCATGGGAAGAGGTTGTTACAGCCATAGAGCCGGGTTGTAAGTATAGAGTTCTTTCTATAGGGCTCGGGTGATGACATAGACTGTAAGAGCTTCTCCTACAGGTCCTAGCCCCTCAGGACCTGTAGGTGCTTCCAATTTCTGTCCCGGTTAAGGTCTCTGTTTTAAATGTTAACAATGACGTAGACCATGGAGTTCTTTGCAGTGATTGCCATCCCAAGTAGGCCTCAGAGAGCTTACTTCTCTTACAGGCACCAGAGGAAATGTCTTTCTTGAATGTTTTATATCTTTCAATACTGTTGATAATGTATACATTTCCATCATTTTACTGAACATTTTTATTTAGGCATCTAAGTGCCTAGATTTAAAAAAGAAAAAAAGAAAGATAATTTTTGTAATACATTATTACTTAATTTTAAATGACCTTAGAAAGCCCTGGCCAGGTAACTCAGTTGGTTAGAGTGTTGTCCTGATACACCAAGGTTACAGGTTTGGTTCCCGGTCAGAGCACATACAAGAATCAACCAATGAATGCAAAACAAGTGGGACAACAAATTGATGTTTCTCTCTTTCTCTCTCTCTCTAAAATCAATAAATTAAAAATAATTTTAATGACTTTAGAAAAAATTTAAAAAGAAATTCTAGAAAAGTATAAATAGGTCATACCAGTTTTCTAATCCACTACAAGATAGCATATATTTCTGTAATAATTGGATATAAAATCTTTTCAAATAATAGGATAATAAAACCTTGACTAGAAAGCAATACCATTTTTTGGATATCAGAGTAGTATACACATCTTTAACATGTTAACTTCCTTTTTATTGACCCAAAATAGCTCACAATTGTAATAAGATAATAACTATAGTTTTTATTTTATTTTTTGCTCATTGCCAGCCTCAACTTTTTGTCATGCAACTAACAATTTGAAAATCATTAATCACTTATCTTGGCATTCCAAGATGTAACTATTTCTGAATGAACACATCAGTGTTTTTAATGAGGAAATCTCTGGATTTAACATTTCATGAAAATAAAGAGAAACTACAGTGAAACGTGACTAAACCACTAGCTATAATTTGTGCAAAATAACTTTTACGATGAACACAGTCAGACGCTGGGTTCAGGCAACCATACTTTTGCATCACGAGTTGGGGGGTTGAGGTGCTGAAAGTCAGAGGTCAGAGAGCTGGCTCTTGGGGTCTCCGTTGCAGCAAATGCTCTCTGGGTCTCCTGTTGCCCACTTCTCAGACCTGAACCTTGAATTCCCATTCATATTTAGATCCAGCATCTTCTTTTCTCTCATACTTCCCAACCTCAGCTCTCCATAGATTCATACATCTAGTGATATCCAGGTTTTAGTGGCTTTGTCTTTGATGCTGCCCTGATCAGTGTTTTTATCAAACAACTCTGGAGGAATGCTGAGGTGAAGAAAAAGGCTGCTTGCTCCCAGTGGCCAGTGGCCGGGTCAGCGAGGCCAATGAGGCAACAAAGGTCATTCACTCTCACAGATAACAGCAGTTTGGGCTGAGTCCTTTATCAGTATAACTGGGTTCCCCATCCTTCCCTGCTGGATTATTGAAATTTATGTCAGCAATTGTCTCCAATGCGTGTTATTCCATTTGGTTTGCAATTCAGCTCGTCCCTGACTGCAGATTTCTGACACCCCCTAAAACCTATCTCAACACCTCTTAAAAGAATACCCATTGCCAGCTCAGCTGTCTGACCATAGTCCAGATATTGGGCAACATCTGATACCCAGCTGAGGCTCTGCTCACTGACTAAGTATGCCCCCAGTCTGGGTTTCAGGCAAGTCGAATCATGCTACGGTGCAATAGAGCAAAGTTTTCACATCTGTGGATGACACAAAGCTGTGAGAGATGGCTAATATGATGAAGACTTTTCGAAGCTCTTGAGATATTGGAAAGCTGATTCAAAAGCAACAGAATGAGATTTAATAGCCCTAAGTTCGGGTTTCAAGTACCATCTCATAAATACAGGTGATGGAAAAAAATGGCTTGACTATTTTATGTGAAAAGACTGGAGTGTTTTGTTGCCCATGAATTCATTGAGATGTGACTTAGCTGCTCTAAAAGCTAATCCTCTTGTGGGCTGCCCTAATAGGATCGTGTTCAAAGCATGCAAGGCAATAATCTCAGTAGACTCACCTTCAATGGGTCAGGCAACAGCTGACTACTCAACTGTGACCTCCACTCTAGAAGAAGGTCATTAACAAGCACAGACAACTCAGGGGAAGCAGACCAGGATGAAGAGATCTGGGCTTGCCATTGTACAGGGAGTTGTCTGGACAACTACTTAGCCAGAGCAGCAGCTTTATATCAATTAAAACATTTTTGGTTCAACAGAAAAGTCAAATGGTTTAGGCTAAGAAGGGGTCATAAAGCCTAGTGATATAGACAGGGCAGCCTCTCAGAAAACACTTGTGGGTATGGCTGAACTAGCTGTTTATCTCTGGCATCTGCTCTGATTCACTGATCCCCACAGAGTACCAGCTTTATGTACTTAGAACACATCTTACAATGCCAATTTATTTATTTTTTTATTGAATGTATTAGAGTGACACTTGTTATTAAAATTTTGTAGATTTCAGGTGTACAGCTCCATAATATATTATCTAGATATTGTGTTGTGTGTTCACCGCCCCAAGCCAAGCCTCCTTCCATCATCATTTATTCCCCATACCCTCCTTGACCTCACTCAACCACCCCAACCCCTTTCCCTCTGGTGATCATCATGCTGTTGTCTGTGTCTATGACTTTTTTGGGTTTTTTTGTTTGTTTGTTTGTTTTGCTTAATCCCTTTACTTTTGTCACCAAGCCTCACAACCTCCCTCCCTTCTGACAGCTGTCAGTCTGTTCTGAGTCTGCTTCTATTCTGTTTGTTAGTTTATTCTGTCTGTTAGATTCCACATATGAATGAAATCATATATAGAATACCCGCTTTAAATATTTTGAATATCATCCCTGGAAAGAGGAGTACCACAACATCCAAGGGTAGAAATACAGCCTAGCTTGAGGAAGGGTTCCAGCCAGGAAATGAACTGTCGCTGGGGAGGCTGGCTCTCTGCTTCTCCCCTCTACTTCTTTATTCTTTGTCTGTGTGAGGCAGCTTCCTCCTGTCCCTAGTCCACTTGGCAGAAACTGTCTTTCTCTTGACCCCTTGACCCCACCTCCAAGCCCCCAGTAGAAAGAATTCTGCTTAGTGTCAGCATGGTCAATGTGTGAAACCCTGTGCCTATCAACTGAGACCAAGTGAATGGAGTACATTAGACAAATATGGCTGCTAGAAAACCATCCCTATGAATGGAGACGGGAATGATGAACGAATTATTCTGCACCTGATAAGTACCAAAAATGTTTTGTGTCAGTTTCTTAGCTCTCTTTGATGTCACAGACCCCTTTGAAAAGTTGAAGAAACTTACGTTTTCTTTTACACAAACACACAGAGTTTCATTTATGCTTTCAAGAAGTTCCTAAAACCTTGGAATATATCCATGGATCCCAAAATAAGAAATTCTGGCCTAGAAAATGAAATACTTAAGGGAGAAAATATAAATACCTGCCTTTAAATAGTTGAAGAATTGTTGGAGAAAGGGATTAAAATGAGTAAATATATGTATAATGAAAAGATTAGAATGCTATATAAAATTGAAAATGTGATTGTCTTCAGATGTAGTATATGAATAGTTCTTATTTTATTGTGTGTTTTTCAATTATCCTACCAGGAACATATATGGCTAGTTTTATAATCAGATAAAGCATTTTTAAAAAGCAAAAGTAGGCCTAACCTGTGGTGGTACACTGGATAAAGCATTGACCTGGAATGCTGAGGTCGCTGGTTTGAAACCCTGGGCTTACCCGGTCAAGACACATATGGGAGTTGGTGTTTCCTGCTCCTCCCCCAACCCTTCTCTCTCTCTCTCTCTCTCTCTCTCTCTCTCTCTCACTTTCCCCTACCTCTCTAAAATGAATAAATAATTTTAAAAAAATTTAAACAAAAGTAATTAAGTTTTCAAATACTGCCTGACCAGGCGGTAGCGCAGTGGATAGAGCATTGGACTGGGATGCGGAAGACCCAGGTTCGAGACCCCAAGCTCGCCAGCTTGAGCACGGGCTCATCTGGTTTGAGCAAAAGGTCACTAGCTTGAACCCCAGGTCGCTGGCTCCAGCAAGGGGTTACTCGGTCTGCTGAAGGCCTGCAGTCAAGGCACGTGTGAGAGAGCAATCAATGAATAACGAAAAACTAATGATTGATGCTTCTCACCTCTCTCCATTCCTGTCTGTCTGTCCCTATCTATCCCTCTCTCTGACTCTCTCTCTGTCCCTGTAAAAAATACAATAAAATAAAACAAATACTTTAGACTGAGTTTAGAATAGTAGATGAAACTAAGAAGAACACAGATTTTGACTCAGTGGTAGTGGCTGCCTTGGGGATAACCACAATGTCCCTGAATCTCACTTTTCTTTCTCTTCTGTAATCTGTTCTCACCACAGAACATAGGTCAGACAGTATCCCTCTGCTCAGAGCCTGGCAGTGGCTCCCCAGCTCAGTGACAGTAATGGCCACAGTCCTTGCCGTGGCCAGAGCGGCTCCACATGACCCGGTCCCTTTCAGGCTTCACACCTCACCATCTCCCACATCTGTACCTCCAACTCCATTTGATTCTCCTTAAACTCCACTGCCTCCTTAAATCTCTGCCGGTGGCATGTTCTGAGTGAGGCCTGCCCTATTTTAAAATTTGTATTTATTGGTGGTTTTTTTTTTTTTTTTAGAGAGAGAAAGAAAGAGACAAGCACATCAATCTGTTTCTGTATGTGCCCTGACTGGGAATGAAACTGGTAACCCCTGTGCTTTGGGACAATGCTCTAACCCACCAAGCTATCTAGCCAGGGTAAGATCCACCCTGTTTAAACTTCATTTCTCCTACTACCCTATCACTACTGTTACTCTCCACACCCCTTATCCTACTCACTGTCTTTTCCTCATAGGATTTATCACCTTCTATCATACTATATAAATTGCTTATATTCTTTTTCTTATCATCTGTTTCTCCTTACTTGTATATCAGCTCCATGAAGGCAGAGGATTTTGTCTTTAAATTTTTTTAGTCTGGTTTGCTTAATCCTAAGCACCTAGAACACTGCCTGGCTAATAGTGGACACTCAGTAGATATTTGTTGGAAGAAGAGAAGGAGTAAAGGAGAAAAAGAGAGGGAAAAGACTTGAAATGGTCTAGCAAAGATGGAGTAGCTATTGCATAGAAGGAATTTCTAAAATGGGGAAGAAGTTTGGCTTGGAAAGTTCAAAGTTTCATTGCAAATCTAAGATTCTACATGATAGGATTCTTTCCTTCTTCCAGCATAACCCATATTTTTACTTACTTAGATTTATTGTAATGTGCCAAGTTTTTTTGTTTGTTTGTTCTTTTTTTAGTCAGGAAGCATTTGGATGCAAGGAGTAGAAACCACCCAGGTTACAGTAAATAAAAAGGGAAGTTTTAATTTAATACATGGGATCTCATGGATCCCAAGGGCAAGAATTTCAGGGTGGCCCTTTCAGAGGCTGAAACCAGAATTGTCTCTCTGCCTTTCTGGTACCTCATGAGCATTCGGCTCTCCTTTGCCCAGCAGACATCTCATTTCTCCTCACTGGGGAACTGTGAGACCTCCCAGCTCCAGGGCCCCATTGCTAACCAATTACAATCTCTGTCTCAAATCCAGATTCTTTAAGAGTGAATCTGATTGGCTTGGCACAGCTTATCAATTGTTTTCCCATATGTTAAATGGTACCGTACCATCAGCCGTCACCAGAGACAATAGCATCAAAGAGTGAGGCTATAGCCAAGGAATCCACACTGGTGGGCTTGAGCAGGGAAGCAGCACATGAGCTGGACAGGCAGATTGGCTAGCTCGCCAAGGCACCATCCCATTGGAATCTAACCGCATTAACATTCTGAACAATCTAATTTCATTTCCCTAGCAATTTCCTGTCTGGAAGAGGTTGCTGATTTCTTTGAAGTTAAAATAGGCACATCCCTCACTTATAAAAATAATAAACAGCTTTCTGAGAAACTTCTGAGAAAAAGATTTTTTTTTACCACCTGGAAAAGCACTGCAAGAAGATTCATCTCCCAGAATACAAGTGGCAGAGACTTTATTCAGAAACAGAGCCAACCTGTCTCAAAATTCTACATCATGATGACAAATGTATATATAATTGTTTTTATAATAAATAAGCATTTTAAAATTGAAGTATAACATAAATTCAGAAATGTGCACAAATCGTAAATATTCAGTTGGATGAATTTCCAAAAGTAAATATACTGCTGTAATCAGCACCCACATCAAGAAACCATCATGTAGAAGCAATACGCCACACACCATCCCAAAGGTAACCATTCTCCTGACTTCCATAGATTAGTTTAAGTCCTTGCCTCTTTTTTCCTATTAAGTGTTTTCCTATCTTGTGTTTTTGTGTGTGTGTTTTTTGTTTGTTTGCTTTTAGAGAGAGAGATAGAGAGACAGGAAGGGAGAGAAATGAGAAGCATCAACTCATAGTTGCAGTACCTTAGTTGTTCATTGATTATATTCTTATATGTGCCTTGACGGAGGGGCAACAGCCAAGCCAATGACCCCTTGCTCAAGCCAGCGACCATGGAATCATGTCTATGATCCCATTCTCAAGCTGGTGAGCCCACACTTAAGCTAAATGAGCCTGTGCTCAAGCCAACGACCTTGAGGTTTCAAACCTGGTTCCTCAGCATCCCAGGCCAATGCTCTATCCACTGTGCCACTGCCTGGTCAGGCTTTCTTTTTTTTTTAAAGCAACTTTATTGAGATATAATTGACATGCAATAAAGCACACATATTTAAAGTGTATATTTTGATTTAAAGTATACAAAAGACCATTATTTCTTCTTTGAATTTTAGCAAATGTGCATAGCAAGAAAAGATCACTACTGTCAAGATACTGAATCCATCCTTCCCAATCCCAGCCAACTGCTGATCCTCCTTCTGCCATTGTAGATTGGTTTGTAATTGCTAGAATTTTACATAAATGAAATCATATAATATGTCCATATTTTTACCTGCCTTCTTTAACTCAGCACAATTATTTTAAGATTCATCCACAACTGTACATGGATTATTCTTAGTTCATTTCTTTTTATTTCTCAGCAGTATCCCACCCTATATCTATATCATACCTTGTTTATCTATTAACTCAATGATAGGTATTTGAGTTGTTTCCAGTCTGGGGCTATTTAAAATAAAGCTGCTAAGAACCTTTGCATAGAAGTTTATTTATCTTGGGTAGATATTTAGAAGTGGACTGTCTGGGTCAGGCATTATGTGCATGTTTCACATTATAAAAAACTGCCAAAATGTCTTTCATTATACACTGTTAATGAGAGTTTCAGTTGCTTGATCTCTCAATAAGTTGATACGATCAATCTTTTTAATTTTAGACATTCTATTCTGTGTATTGTTGTATCTCATTGTGATTTCAATTTGCATTTCCCTAATCATTAATGATTTTTGCACACATTTTTTGATGTTTTTGTGATCTGTATGTCTTTTTTGATTGTATAATTCTCCTGCCTGTTTTAATAAGATTATTTTCCTATAATTGTGTTCTGATAGTTCTTTATATTATCTGGATACAAGTCCTTTATCAAATATTTTATTTGCAAATAAAAAGCCTCCCAGTTTGTGGCTTGTCTTTTCATTCCCTCAACAGTATCTTTCAAAGAGCAAAGATTCTTAATTTTGATAAAGACAAATTTATCATTATTTTTTCTGTGGGTCATATTTTGGGTGTCATGTTCAAGAGATATTGACCTGAGTGAAAGTCACACATATTTTCTCCTGTTTTCTGCCAGAAGTTTTATTTCTATCAGGGGTTACATTTATCTCTATGATCTATAGTGAGTACATCTGTGTAAGTGCTGCAAGGTGTGCATTGAAGTTGGTTTTCATTTTTTTTATGTTGATAGCCAATTGCTTCGGCATCAATTATTGAAAAGAGCATTCTTTCTTCCTTGAATTGCCTTAGTCAAAAATCAATTGCCCATATATGTATGAGTCTATTTCTGGACTATCTATTCTTTTCCATTATTCCATTTGTCTTTCTTGATGCCAATACTACACTGTCTTTATTATTGTGACTTTATATAAGTCTTGAAGTCAGGTCATACAAATTCTTTAACTCTGTTGTGTATCAGTTGGTTTAGATATTCTAAGTCCTCTGCATGCATTTCCATATAACTTTTAAAATTAGTTTATCAATTTGGGGGGGGAATCTTGCTGGGAAATTAATTGGAATTGTGTTGAACTTATAGATCCATCTGGGGGAAAACTAACAACTTAGTAATATTGTCTTGTGATTTATGAGCTCAGTGTAACTTACTTTGGTCTTCTTTAATTTCTCCCAGCAATGTTGTGTCTTGAATCCATGGATTTAAATTTATAACTAATTTGTGTCATTTTTGGCCAGTATCTCTTCAAATATTTTTTTTTGTGCACTCCCCCTTCTTTTACACAAATATTAGGTGACTAGAAGTGTTCACATTTTTATTGATGTTCTATTCATTATCTTTGATCCTTTGTTCTCTCTCTCATATTGTAGGTGTTCAAATTCACTAGTTTTTTCTTCTGCACTGTTTAATTTGTTGTTAATTGCTTGCAGTATATTTTTCATGTCAGTCGTTATATTTTTCACATCTAGAAGTTTTATTTAGGTCTTTGTAATATCCTCCAGGTCTCTGTTTAATATGTTAAGTCATTCCTGTAGTTTCTTGAACATAGGATATAGTTATAACAACTGTTCTGTTTTTGTCGACTAATTTTATCATCTGTGTTCTTTCTGGGTTGGCTTCCATCGGTATTTCTCCTCATTTTTGGGTCATACTTACCTACTTCTTTTAAATTTCTGGTTGGATGTCAAACATTGAAGGCTATCTTGTTGGGTAGCAGGTATTTTTGTTTTCTTATAAAATATTTTGAGCTTTTATTCGGGAAAGAGTTAAGTTAGTTGGAAACAGCCTGATCCTCTGGGATCTTGCTGTGAAGTTTTCTCAGGACCACAGCAGCACTTAGTCTAGGGCTAATTTTTGTGCCCCCATTGAGATACAGCCCTTCAGAGTACTTTGCAGTGCCTTGTGAATTATGATGTTTTTCACTCTGGCCTGGGAGAACAAGAACTATTTCTACTCTGTGTGATTCTCTGGCAATTTTTCCTTGTAATCCTTTCCAGTGGTTCTTGCCCATTGTCAAGTGTTTCTTCACCTGCATCTGCTGATTGGTATTCAGCTGAAGACTTGAAGGGACCAGTTGAGTGGGGATCTCCAGGGCTCTGATCTGAGAGCTAAGGAGGAGATCATGATTTTAATTTTGTTGATTTTGTGGAGCCAATCAGCATATAAAGAGGGCAGCTGGATTTGCAAGTTGGTTGTTCAGGAGCGAGAAGTAGGCTAGGGATGAAAATTTGTGAAGTGTCTATACATAGACAAAGGCAGGATACCACCATACATGAGAAAGTGAAGAATGAGAAGAGAGGGCTAGACTTCAGAGTGTTAAGGACCACTAAGAGAAAAACCTGCAGGCTCACACTCAACATAACTGCAATGCCTAAGTGACCAAGAGAACAGGAAGCTTTAGGAAGGATTGACTGAAAATATAAAAACTGATTTTTTAATTTTTATTTTGTGATGTGGGGGTCATAGTGACCTAGGCAAGTATTAGAGAAAAATTGGGATGGTATCCGGAATGAAGCAGACTGAGGAGGGAAGAAAGATGAACTAGAAACAGAAACTATAGCAACACTTAACAGAAGTCTGGATGTAAAAGAAGAGAGAAGAGCTAGTAGTTGAAAAGGAACAGAAGATGTCGAGATATTTTTCACATTGTTTTATCAGAAAAGATGTGAGTGGGTTGCAAATAATACTTTAACAGAAGAACTGTATGTTTAAAATGTGATGGGCAATTTAATTCTACTTTCACTAAAACTGAAAAGAACTATAATTGGTTGCTTATAATCCTTTAATCAAATACAGTGCAACCAACTTTCATTTTAATTATTTGGTAGTTTATGCAGAAGACTAATGCCAATATTAGGAAATAATTAAATAATCTACAACTGCATGTTGTCAGCAACTTCATACGAGATTCCCACTTACAACTGCTACTTTAAAAAGGCATCACAGTAATGGTTTATCTCCATTCTTTAAAATGCTGTGTGTGGAGGTGGATGGGTGTGTACACTCAATCAGATCATGGTGGTATAAAGCAAAATTTGGCAAACTTCGGCACTTGGCCAAATCTGTCTCACTGCTTTTTGCAAATAAAGTTTTCCTGGAACACACATGAAGATGATAGAAAGAATTACATTGAGTATAGAGTATTTAGGTATATATATATATATGTATATATATATATATACATACATATATGTATATATATACATATATATATACATATATATATGTATATACACACATCATACATACATAAATACACAATCATTTCTAGGGTGAGGTTCTTGAGAAAGTGCAATGGGATGAAATCTAAAGCCTACGTGGAGAGACTGGCCTTTTGTAGGAGGACAGCAATGTCCTTTATTTGCCATTACAAGGAGGGAGAATAGGGGAAGTGAAGATAATATGTAGGCTTACATATTTGAGGTTTGGTGGCTAAAGATCGAAGGAGTTTCCATTTGAGCACTATGGTTTTCTGGTGAAACTATAAGAAAACTATTCAGAAAAAAAAAAAGATATTCAGTTGATGGGGAAGGTGGAGGGTTTGAAATTTGAGAAATCTGAAGAAGGTTTTAAGAGTTATTGTAAGCATTATTCATAACAGCCAAAAAGTCAAAACAATCTAAATGTCCATCAACTGATAAATGGATAAACAAACTGTGGTGTATCCACATCATGGGATATTATTTTACAATAGAAATGAAGTACTGATACATCATGTATCAGTAAATGTAGTACTGTAGTATTCGTGCTAAAACATGAATAAACTTAACTTATGCTAAGTGAAACAAACCAGTCATAAAACGTCACAAATTGTATGATTCCATTCACATGAGGTCCTTGAAAGAGGGAAATCCACAGAAGCAGAAAGATCAGGGGTTGAGGGGATGAGGACATGAGGAGTGACTGCAAATGGGAATGGGGTTTCTGTTTGGGACAATGAAATATTCTGATATTAGTTAGTGATGAGGCTGAAGAATTTTGTGAATATACTAAAAAAAACATTCAATTGTACACTTGAAAATGTGAATCTCATGGTATGTGAATTATATATCAATAAAGCTATTTTAAAAAGAAGTTATTGCAGAGAATACACTGTCTAGAGGAATTAGGATTCCCAGGTGGCAGAGACATCCACGTTGGTAATGAGGCTTCATCTGGGGGCCACTCATTGCACAGGACCCCACAAAAGTAAGAAGCTTCTGGGAAGGGTAGAATGTCCTACTTGGGACGGGAAGCATATCTATGAAAAATTTTTGGTAGATCACCTAAAGATGGGCATCTATATCTCCAAGGCTCTGATAATTTTTTCTTTAGTTTCTCATTCTTAAATACATATTCATACTGATTTTATATTTGCAAGTGTATATTCTTTTCCTTTAGAAGTACTACCCAAACCATATAAGCTTCAGTTTCCTGAAAACCAAGGTCTGGCCCTGGATCTATTGGACAGCTGAGGATCTATCTGAGGTCATTGGACCTGAATATTTAGTGGTGTTACTCATCCTGTTGTGTAACTTGCTCCAACATCACTTGGCTGCTTGGGTGCAGAAGAATGTCGAGTTGGGTTCATTCAGAGTTGGGGTTTTGTGAGTTGGGAGCAGTTAGTAAAAATGTGGACCACAAAGTTTAAACTGGATAAGGGGGAAATAAAGAAGGGAGAGGTCTAATGGATCATGAGAAAACAGAGGTATCCACAGGCTACAACACAAACTGTTGAGAAGAAATTACACAGGAAGAACTTGAAAAATCAAGTGGGAAGCTATATAAAGTGGGAGGCTGGAGGTGAATGACAGAGGTCACATGGGTGATTCTTTGAGGTGATTTGAAGGACACAGGAGATCACATGGTCATTTGCTGTAAGGAAAAGTCTGAACCCTGAGATGCTGTCCAAGGGTCTGCACAGTCATGCCCTTGCCGGCCTCTGGGGCCTTGCCCTCTCACCCAGTGTTCCTTTCCCTCACCTCACTGCTGCCTTCATTCAGGTACTTAGGAGCTCCTTCTGGCCTGGCGACGTGTACACCTAACAGTTTCTCTTCTGTCTGAAATACTCTTCTTCACTCTTGGGCCAGGCCAATTTCTACTCATCCGAAGGATCTCAGTTTCAAGTCTTTTCCAACCTGCCCATTTCTTTCCAGCATCTATAACTGTATTGTAGAAGGTAAGGGATTTTAATCATATGTAAAATGTTTTTCTGTAGGATACGGAATACAGGAATAGGTCTGGCTTTCCTCCGTATTGTATCTGGGGTCTTTGAAGACTTGATCATACTGGGACATTCCATAAAATATTTCCAGGAATGAATTTAAGATACTTACATATGATAGGTTTTTCCAGCATACCTTTTAATGTATAAATATATAAAATCTAAAATGACATATAATGTAAATATAATGCAAATTTCCTTTCTAAAATACATACAGAGACATTATCTATCGTCAATCTCTCCTCAATCTTTATTTGGTCTCTAGATACTAATCTAAAACAACATAGTTGATGGTTGGAAAAAATACTTAAAATTTTCTAATATATTTAGAAATGGGATAATTAAATCTCTTATTTGAAATATTAAAAAATATATATTAGAACTTCCAAAAGTTAAATAGACAATGCATATTACAATTTTTCATTTAAAAAGAACTTTATAACAGGAGTGGAGAGTGGTAAATTTTTGAAAGCCAACAACTATGTAACAATAAACTAGTCTTACCAAAGTTAATTATAAGTGCTTTTGACTCAGTGTACAGACATTATGCCTATGGGATAAATAAAAAACAAATTCTTCTTATTTATTGGAGTTAAGAGAGACAGAGAGAGAAAGAGAGAGCGAAGCAGTCATTTGTTGTTCCACTTCATTGTATACTCATTGGTTGCTCCTTCTATGTGCCCTGACCTGGGATCAAACCACAACCTTGGTCGTTCTAGAGCCAGCTCTAACCCACTGAGCTAACCCGCCAGAGCCGAAAACAAAAGTGATGACATATTTTCACTTGGACACCTTGTGGCAAAATTTGTGTTCACATACTTAAAGAGAATTGCTCTGGTTTAAGAGCTACCATAAAAATTACACTCACTTATGTTCTCAAAAGCCTTTACAACAAACCCCTTTGTTTGTTCTTTCTCTCTCAGTCCTTCTTGTGGTTGTGCCTTTTACTCCTCAAAACAAGTCTGATCTCTCCTCTCTACATCTTTCAAATACCTGGCTAAATGTCTCCTCCAGGAACTCTTCTCTCCTATCTTAGCTGACCTAGTCCCACCTCCTCCTTCTTTGGTGTCACTGTTTATATCCCTCAGGGCACATTTATTACTACGTGGATCTTATGTTTGTTTACTAGTTTATGCCACCACCAAAATGCCACTTCAGTGAGTGCAGGGGCCTTTGTTTGTCACCACCGCCAGCATCTAATTTCTTGATACAATTGTACAATTTCAAACTCAGAGGAACCCCTGAATACAAATGTGTGTTAATAAGAAAATGCCTGAGGTTATTGTTTCCTGAAATATTTATCTTCTAATATTTTTTAGCAGTTTTATCTGATTATTTATATTACCTTCCAAAATATGTTTGGGGGGTTGTTTTTCATACATAACTTTGAAGAGATACTTCTATTACAGGATCATGTTCAACTAAGAACCAGGTTATCATAATTGTAAAACACACGAATAGACTCATAGAACATCTAGTAAGTTTCCCTTTTCTAGCTCAACGTCCCAAGAGTAGATTTTCAACAAATATGTCAAGTGGAACAAACTGGAAACAAAAAGAGGCAGTGTGAAGCTTTAAATTGTGCCAGAGATAGACTCAGTCAATTCCTTTGGCCCCTCCAAATCTTAAGCGTTTCGACACTCTGGCAGGGCTGCTCCAGGAACCAGCCCACGAGAGCCCGGATGGATCCCCCTCTGTTCGCCCCTCCAGTTGGTATCTATGGCGCCCATCTCCGGTCCCTGCACTTCACTCTCCCGGACAGTCTCCCTTCGCGCTGTTTGAAAGCTGTCTAAAAAAAACTCCACAAATTTCAGATCTCGTGCAGAGTACAAACTCCGAACAGACACGCGGTGTGCCAAAATGGCAAACTCGACAGGACATTCGTGCGTTCTTCACTCCTCCCCACGCCCGAGCCCTGGTCGGGATGCCGTCGCCTCGGCCTCCCGGCCTTCTCCTGAGAGGAGCCGGCTGGGGGCTCAGGCTCCTCCGCCACTGGGCGGCCGAGGACCCCGCTCCAGCATTCCGAACTACAGATCCCAGGGTGCCTCAAGGACTCCTGCTCCCTCCCTCGCTCACTCCCTCCTCCGCCCGTCGCCACCTCCCTGGCCCTTGTTGTTTTGGCTGGAAGCGCTCGGGCGGAGTTTCAGAGAAAGTCTGGGTTGAAACAGGAGCTGGCCCGAACGTGGGAAGGGAGAAGAGGGAGCCGAGAGGCCGAGAGAGGGAGGGATTGGGCTGTGGGCCGGGGGCCGGGCGGTTCAGAACCTGCTGCACGCCCCGGGTGGGGGAGGCGGCACGGGAGAAGCTCGAGAGCACAGGACAGTGGGGTCCATCCGGGGTGCCCAGCAGCCCAGCGCCTCTGTCCCTCTGCCGCTCCCCGCCCTCTTCCTCCGCGGAGAGCGTGAACCCACCCTTCGGCGGACCTGCTCCCTGCCCAGCGACGCCCCGAGCTTCGCCTCCAATCAGGACCTGTTCAGAGCCCCCTGCCCACGGGACCCTCGCGGCTTCCCCTTTCCTTCGGGCTCCCAGGCGTGCAGGGGATGTGTCCCACCTTCCCCTGGGGAGGAGGAGGGATAGGATTGCCCTGGGCGCGCACCGAAACCGAGAGCGGGAGAGCCATAGTGGGCGCCGTGCTGGGCATTGTGAGTGAGTGAGTGAGTGAGTGTGCACGCGCGAGCAGCAGTGTCTGTTTCGAAAAGCGCTTTGGGGCGGTCCCATCCCTAGGGGGTGGAGCGCAGGGGACTGGCTCGGTGCTGGGGCAGAGTCCCGCAGAGCCCGAGCCGGCGGGACGGGCGCCTGGCGGTGAGGCGAGCGCACTGAAGGGAGGCCGGAGTGCCCTCGGCCGGCGGCGGCTCCTGCCCGGAGGTGTCGGCCTCGGCGGCGCAGCGGACTCCTGTTCCTGTCCAGGGACCGCGCGGGTGAAGCTGGGACGCGGAGCCCCAGCGCGTAGCGCAGCCAGCCCACCCCGCCCACCCCGTCGGACTGGGGTGCGCGTCCAGAGAGCCTTGTCCCCACCGCTGCGCACCCGACAGGCGTCGGCTGTGTCGGCAACGCGCCCTCCCACCCGCTCGTCCGTTGTCCCAGCCGGAGCCCGAACGGCGCGCACCATGAGCGGCGGCGAAGTGGTCTGCTCGGGATGGCTTCGCAAGTCCCCCCCGGAGAAAAAGTTGAAGCGTTATGTAAGTAGAGCTTCTGCCGGAGCTCCGTGGGCCTTGGCGTTCGCCCCTCTCCTCCACCGGCTCGCCGGTGGCTGCAGCTGGCCGCGCGCTGGGCTGGGCGTCCCCATCTCGGTCCCCTCGGCGCCTATGGGCCCGATTCTGTACCCTCACGCCCTGGCCTCCACTTTGCGGGGAAACTTTCTTCCTCCAGATTACAGTTGCCTGCTCTGTGAGCCTAGTCGGCCCTGAAGAGGGCCTGGGATTTCCACTTAAACGCCCGCTGCATGTTTTGATTATTCCTTTTAGCAAGGGTAGGGGGAAGAGCATTCTCTTTCCCTTATATTTGCATGTGATCTTTATGCGACTGCTGTGTACTAAATTTCCCTGCACTAGGAATACCGCTGAGGTTGTGGAAGTCACCAGCCCTGTCTTTGGTCCGCACACCCTCTCTCTTTCTCCTGATGTGGGTTTACAGACGGGAAGCGGGCTGTGGATCTGGGAAGTTGGCATTAGACAAGCATCTGAAATCCGCAAAAAGAGAAAGAATGAGAAGTTATTACGCGCCCTACCGTTTGCTTAGCAGGGTTCACATTTTCGCGGTTTTGAATCCAGCTAGCGACACTGGAGTTTGGCCCGAGAGCCTTGGCAGTTTGCTTCGAGAGGGGGGCGCTGGAGGGAGTCTGGCTGGTGTTTGGGCGTCTAGGACACGCTGTCAAACCTGGCAGGAGGGGATAGCAGAGGCCCGTGAGGATTTCTGTGGTCTTTTCCCAGGCCACCAGAGTTGCTTAAATGGTATTAGTGTAATTGCTGCAAGATGCCGATTATGTGTGAAACCGTTTTAGATGTTAGAAGAAATGTTCCTTGAAAGAACCACCCTTGCTTTGGTGGAAATCTGTGCTCTCTTCAGGGGTCTGGCATCTCATTCGCTTCTCCCCTGTTGGTTCTTTGGTCGTTGTTACCCTGCAAAGGAAAGAAATGACACTTTTGCCCTGGCACGTGGAGCAAATTTTTTCTAGCAAAATATCTTTCAAAAGCAAAAGGTATGCCCCTCTTAAATGTAAATTTGCTACCAACGGCCAACACTTCCAAAGGAACCTGTTACTTGTTGAAGGATATCTACACCCAGTGTTAGAATCCAGTTTAATCCTATTAGTCACTGTTTGCTTGCACAAAACCATGTGAAATGAAATACTTAGCTTCACCAACAACTGACCAGTGAGTTTGTTTACTTTCTGCCAGAATTTGTAATCGACAAGTAATTCTCACTTAAGAACTTGATGCCACAAATTCTTAAAAAATTCTGCAGAGATTTTTGAATCCTTCTAAATTCTGTCTCTCCACCTATCACAGTTTCCTGGTAGAGATTCTAAACTTTATTCCAAAAATTTGGGAGAGGCCCTCCCACAGCTCTTAAAAAGGATGTATGTATGTAAAAAGAGGGAGTAGAGAGATAGAGAGATATATTTGTCTTGAGAAGGCACATTTAGGAAAGACCTACACCTAAGTGACTGGGTTCTTGAGGAACTAAGGAACAATACGTTTGCTGAAATTGGTAGTGATAATAGAGGTTGAATGCATTCTTTCATGTGGTTGGTCTGTGGCCCCCTGAAGAGATGCTTGCACTGGACTAGGCACTATGAGATTAGAAAATACGGTAAGAAAAAGGCCCTGCTTCTTGGGCTTACAGTTGAATGTAAACCAGGAAGAAAAACAATCAGCCTAAAAGGAAAGTCCAGATTTTAAAAATGTTATTATTTCATTTGATCATTCCAAAAGTTTTATAAGGTATCTGTTTTACAGAGAAGAAGACAGTCTACATAAGGAGAATGTGGCAGAGGCAGAATTGGAACCAGAATCTGCCTGACTGACTAGGTTATAAAAAGGTTAATTCAGACTAGATAGATATCTCTAAAGGTCCTTTCAGATTACAATATTTTGCTCAGTTGGTTCGAGCATCGTCCTGATAAGCCAAGGTTATAGGACCCCAGTCAGGGCACATGCAGGAAAGAATCAATCAATGAATGCATAAATGAATGGAACAACAAATTGATGTCTCTCTCACTTTTTTTCCCCCCTCCTCTCTCTCAAAAATTAATAAATAAGAAAAGTTTTTAAAAGATTATAATTTTCTAGTCTATATAAGTATTAGTTCAGAATGCAAGAAAAAGGTGGGGTGTGGATTAAAAGGGCATGCTAAAGAAACATACAACCTTTCAAGTGGCTTTCTGAGTCTAAGGGAAGATGAGACAATTGTATAAAAGAAGTGACCTGACAGTGCGTAGTGGTTTTTGACTGTGTGCCAAGCTCAGAGCTTTGTTTTTTAGGGCTTTATTATTTTTTTTTTAGATAGCTGTTTTGAGCTTGAGGAACAAGCTCAGTGAAGTCTGAAACCATAGGAATGCTTTAGACCAGTGGTTCTTAACCTTTTTTGAGGTACCAAACCCACCAGTTTCATATGCGCATTCACGGAACCCTTCCTTAGTGATAAATAAAATATGATTTTTTTTTTCCAAATTCAAGACATAGGTATATGTTTTTTTACTGGTGCACAAAATGAGCCATGCATGAACATCACCTTGCACAAAGAACAAAACCAACAAAGTGCATGAACTCACAACAAATGACGGTATTACTTTATTCTGGCCTCCGCGGCTGAGGCTTCTCGGAACCCCTGAGACCGACTCATCAAACCCCTAGGGTTTGATAGAACCCAGGTTAAGAACCACTGCTTTAGAGAGACAGTGGGTTCCTAAAATTGTGTTTTCAACAGGGGTAAGAATCTGCCTCACAGCTGAAGGGAGGTTGAGTTTTTCTTGCCTGGAGAAATACTAGTGTTTTCTTTACTCTCTAGTAAAGTACAAGGAAATGGCCCAGGGAGACAGTAGGCAGGGTAGCTTTTGGGATCGAGGGGTTCAAGAAGGTTGACTGGGGGGCGGGGTACAAGTTAAAATGAAGCTTGTGTGTATTTTAGCTGTCAAGGTGGTTGACCAGGAGATTTTGAAATTTCCAGATTATTGATCTTTTGACTTTAGTATCTAATTCAGATCGCCTTTGCTACAGCAGCTGTGACCCTCAAAGATATCAGCATGTATTTATGCATTTCCTATGCTTGTTTTCTCTTCATGCAAATCTTTGTTTTCTGGATAGAAGCAAACTTTGTTGGCCTCTGAATAGGCAGAATGTTTCTTCTTAATGGTTTTTAATAACTGGGTTTGCTGTGAAAAGATATTTGGATGTATGGTACTATAATAGTTAAAGGGGACTTCAGGGAGTTTGAGCATTGATTCTGTTGGGAAACATTTGGCTCACGGGACTTCGACCGTTGTCTCGCTCTTTACAGTATTTACGGGGTGGTCCCAACATTGATGAAGATGATCCATAAGGGCTTGTAAGTGACAAAAAATTGTTTCAGGTTTATCTTTAAAGTCATCTCAAGTTATGGCCCAATGCATTCCATTTACAACTCCACTTTATGTTCCCTGTGCACAGTCAACTTAAGTAGCATTATGTTTGCATGCTGGCATGTTCATCTGACATGGAAGCTTTTCTAGAGTTTACTGAACTGAGTGAAAGGGGCATAAAAGAAAGTGAGAGAAATGTTGGAGTAGTTAGCAGATTCCCTAGCTTTTTTGTCTCTGTAACTTTCTATATCTTTATTTGCAAAAGGGCGAGAACCTCTCATACTTGTTTCATTCTCTGTGAATTTTTAAAATTCTATTTAAAATGGAGGTGAAAATTGACATGCTTTCTCTCAGTTTTGTGGCTACTGTATTGTCGTTTTTGTCCTGTGTTTCATATTAAACAGCTGCTCTTTTACTTTTAAGTACCTGACTGGAATCACTTACAGATCACCGCCACTAAGGGATAAAGAAAACAAGTAAACTCTTTGCATCGTACACTCCACAGACTTGCTCAGATTTTTAAAGAGTTATGTAAACACAAATCAGCCATTTGAAATAATGGTGATATTTTCATCAGAACTTGAAATTTTGAGCAAAAGTAAGTGTGGGAACAAAGGACTGATTCACACCAGCTGGCTGTCACCATATCTCTTTGGGAGGAGCTTCCCTCTGGCCTGCCCCAAGCCTGGATGCCACATTTGGGCTCCTCCATGGCTCTGCTGTCAGCATCGGGCAGGTGTGGCATCTCAGCAGGAGAACCTGCTTCTGGGGCCAGGGCAAGGGGGCCTGTTAGCTGCCAGCCAGCCTGAGTGCCAGAGCTCAGCCAGTTCGTGGGTATACAATCTACACCCAGCTTGGGATCTGCTCTTCCACTGTCAGTTAAGAAGATGGTTTTTGTCTGGACTTCCAGCACACACCCCTTTTCTGGAAATGGTCCTAGAAACAGAGACAACCTCTTCCTCTGGTTGGGCACCTGACATCTTACATGGAAAGGGGCACGGGCAGCCAGAGTAGCAGCCTCTCCTTAGTTCAAGCACTGCCTCAGATCTGTGCTAAGCGTTCAGTCTCTGCTCAGTAGTGTCGCTACAACAAAGAGGACTGAGATGTCTGGAAGTGCTTCCTGCCCCTTTGGCAGCTCAGTTACCAGAAGCAGTCAGTGGATTCTGAAGCCCTTGCTTACAGTGACTGAAGTAGCAAAATTATTCTGTGGAAGACATTTTTTTTTCTTGCAATCTTCCTGTTAGTAAACATTCCATTCAAATTCCAAATGTTTTCTTTTGACCGTTTCCAGTGTGGCAGGAACATTGTTTCTATTAACAGAGATCATCAACCACCAATTACAGTTAAGCCTCTATGACAGTTAATACTTTCACTGTGCTGGGGCTTGATCAGTATGAAACTGTCCATCTAAAACATGCTGAGTTCCTAAATCTGCTTCTTGTTCTTTGGGGTTCAGAATTACCATTAGGAGGGTGTTTTGGTTTGGAGAGGAGTTCTAAAAGAGTTCTTCTGTTCTAAGAATTTGTTCTCAAAATATTTTAAAAAGATCATCTTTGAACAAAATATACAGGGCAAGAGTTATACTTGGATAATCTGGTTTATAGCTGAATTGTTTATTTCCATGTGTTTTGTCATTATAAGTCTGCTTTAAAAATATGAAAGAAATATAATGACAAAGCACTTTTTAAGACTAAATGAAATTCCCTATTTGGAGTCAACATAAAAAGTGTAGATAATAAGGTCTTGATATTTTGCAGATTGGGGAATTTTAAGAGGTGGTACATTTCAGGAGGTGAAGTGCCAGCATTCTGATTTTCTTACAGGGACAAACACAAAAGCAAGCAGATAGCAGGTAGACTCTGTGTGACTTTGTTTTTGAATGGTTTTGGGTAAATTGTGCTGTTGTGTAAGGAACTCCGGACTGAGGGACAGGACTGGACTTGACCACTACCTGCGTCATCTTTTGACCAATCTGATCCTCAGTTTTCTTATCTGTAAAATGGAGAAGGGGTGGGCAGTAGACCTGCATTCTAAACTCCTGCAAGTTTTACATTCCTTTTGTCAGACATTTCCTCTTGAGATGGAGGCCGATGTGGAGACTTCTCAGTAGACCTCCTTTCTTAAGGAGTCTTAAGAAATAAGTCTTAATTTATTGTTCATTTTAAATAGTCAGTGCTTATATTAGGGACTGCTCGAGTCGAGGACCTTGAGTGTTTTGGTTAACCGAAATGCAGTCTCGCTGAGCACAGGCAGCAGTTTCTGGGCTGGAAACTGTGTCTTCAGCACCCAGGGCAGTGCCTGGCTTAGAGAAGCATATCTAATCTCTGTTGACTGAATAAAAAATGAACAGGTATTTCTGGAGTTTTTGTATTGTGCCATGTGGAGTATAGTGGAGGGAAAGGCCCACTCCCTGCCCTTAAGGAGTTTCTACTCTACTGTTTGTGAAGAGAACCTGTTATTTATGCATGTACATTTAATTTGTTTTATAAGACATGCTGTAAGGCCATCTGTGATTAATCGTCAAATGAAATGATACAGATGATAGCTGCTTAAGAGTTCAGACTGAGAGGGGCGAGGGGAGGAGGCTGCCAGGGAAGCTGCAGACATGCCTTTCAGCTCAGTTCTTAGAAGAAGTGAGATACCGCCGGCAGAAGTAGCAAAATCATAAGGGAAGTCTGACTTTTCAAGGAAGAAGGAAGACCTCTTGTTGAGATTAGATACCTTTGTGAAGAGAAAGGCCTGAGAACAATAGCTCAGGTTCATAGGTGGAGTTTGGACAGAGCTGTACTTCTGGTTAGTGTGGCAGAAGTTTCTGCCTCTGCTGCCACCTAATAACGCTCCTGACCCGATCCTGGACTGCAAGTGAATTTTTTGTTTTGTATTTTTGTATTAGACTAGAAACAAAGCAAGCAACTTGTTTGGTCACCTGAACTGATTAAAATTCTAAGGGACATGTGTTATTTAAGATTTCTTTATGTCTGTTTTGAACTAAATAATTCATTCTGGCAAGCCTTTGGTTTACAACAGAGAGAGAGCATGTTTTGGTGGGAGGAAGAATAAAAGAGCCTTTGATTCGTTTGCTTCTGAGTTGAAGTAGGGGGGCCAGCGCCGCCCTGGGCTAGCCTCTGATTTTGGACTTTGGAAGCCATCTTAGCCCAGCTGTGGGAGTGCCAGCGAGGGTTGGAGGGGAGCGAATAAAAATCTACAGGGTCACCTTAAACCCGAATAAAAATCTACAGGGTCACCTTAAACCCCGTCTGATGGTCGGTCGAGGGAGGACTTTCTCTCATTTCACATTCCTTGCATTAACACGGTGGCTAATGTCCACCAAGTTAGAGCTCCATCTGAATTTGTCACTTGCACTTAGATAGAAGTCACGACATTTCTGTGACTCTTTTTATCTCAGTCTGTCCACTAAATAAAGAAAACGTATCAAGTCCCAGGTTGCCTCCCCACCACCCCTTTTCTTCTTCCCTCTTCAGTGACAAGCACAAATAAAATTAGCATTCTTTTCTTCTTTAGATTACTCTTGGGGGAAAAGTGGCTCATTGTGCTGTAGATTTCTACACCCATTAAATAAGTAGCCTCTTCAGTTGCCTGCTCTCTGGCTAGGGGAGCCTAATGAAATGCAGATGGCAGTCAGACTTGTGGAATTACTGGGAAAAGTCAATTTAGGAACTGGAAGTTTTCTGACCACTCTAAACGTGTATGTATGAAGACCTTAAACAATACAAAACTGCCCTACCTGGAAAAGAGATCCGTTTGTTTTAAGCAGTTCTTTCATTCATAGGAGCAAAATTCTCCATAAGTGAAAAGAAAAATTCTGGTTGCTGAATGCCTATGAAGTAGAACACAGATTGCTACATATAAAACAGCTGAGACTGTGCACTGCAGTGCATGTTAGGTCGTTATCTCTGCCGCACTAGCTCTGGAAGCATTCTGATTACAACTTGTAGCTGCCAAGCCCGGTCCTGCGGTGTTATCTGGAGCAAACATTTTCCATGTGGTTGTTTTTAGCAGAGCTGCTATATGCAAACTGGATGCGAAGATGTAAGTCGCAAAAAGAGCTCCTAGAAGAGCAAATGTGAGTTATCTTCATTTTACTCTACCACTTGATTGTTCTTTACTTAGTATGCGTTTCGGACATTTTTATCATATTTCTAAACTGAGTTGGCTTTTATTTTTACGTACTGGAAAGAATGCCAAATTCACCACGAGTTTTTCTTATGGTGGCTTCCCCCCCCCCCCCCTCAGCTTTTTACTTTGAATTCATACTTGGCCTAGGTAATTCCCAATGTATTAAAAAAAAAACAACAAAAAACAATGTCCCCAAAGGGGGGAAAAACATGGCTACATTGTTCCATGAATTAAAAACAATATACCAAGAGTTCAAACATTTCTTTTAAATGTAAACAATCTTAGGTTATTTTTTTTTTTTGTAGGAAGAAAAAGACTATACTTTAACTATCCTGCTCATTGTTTTTCTTTTCCCCTTTCTATTTATTTTTCTTTGTTTTGACTCATGTAGTTTAAATTTCTTCTTTTGAAAAGCAGTATTATAGGTTCTTTAAGAACGTCATGCATGGAATGGAAGAAAACATCAGAAGTTTATTTTACATTTGAAGAGAAAAGTGACAGGAAGACATCATCTAATCTAAAGGGGGGGACATGTCAGTTAACATCAAGGCTTTTTAACTTTCTTGTTGCTCGGTCGCATTGCATATTGTCATTATTGCTTAGCTATTTTGCATGACATAAGCTGGTGAAAATAATTTTAGTTAAGAGGCTCACTTTTCTGAAATGGAAGCACAGGAAAATAGCGTCAGGAGGTTGAGAACTCACTCTGTGTTTGTCATTTTTATTCTTTAACACATCAGCTAGCCAACTGCTGTAAAATTTTCTTCACTTTTTTAAGTGGGAGAAAGGTAAAAGCATCCTTTGTCCCATGGATCACTTCCCTCTTGCTTTTATCCTCTGTTTCCATTTTTTCTTCTGTAGTATAAACCTGGCCACCAACATCACCGAGTATGTGTGCATCCTGACACACACACACACACTTCCACCTTCTCTCTGACAAGGGGGAGTTAGCCCTGGCCTTGTAATGCGGTAATCAAGACTAGGGATGAGAATGTTCCGCAGGCATGCAGGTTGTTTTTCTCTCCTGAAAGGCAGTTTAAGTTACTGCTGTGCTGGGAAATGTGGTTAGGCCACTTTCTGACTAGCACAACTCCTCCCTGAGATGACTACCTGGTTAAAGAATGAAGTACCTGGTGCGCTTTCCCCGTTCCAGTCCGTCACATGTTCCTGGCAGTGCCTTGGCCAGACTCTGGCAGTAGCCAAGATGGAAGTGCTTCTGGTTGGAGGGATGACCCACTTGACTGGCAGGAGAGAAGTGCTTTAATCTTTGACTCTGGGAAGAGAAACACTTGCTAAAAGGCTACCTCCTGTGTTCTGAATTCCAGTGGTGTTACGTAGAGCCTGATGAGGAATGATCATCTCATTTCATTTAGGGAGGTATTATTTGAACCCCCTCCCCTCTGGCAAAGTTATAATTGGCCCCGAAGTTGTGTAAGAGTATTGGATTTTACGAGTTCCCCCTGACAATTTCAGGTTTAAATGCTTGAAGTGTTGAGGAAAGGTAAAGGTAAATACTAAACTAGTAAGAATGCAAACTATTTGGGAAGCTAATTGGTTACTAGTGATGCTGTTACATGCACAACCAGAGCTTCCTGAGTAACCTTCAATAGATAGATAGGTTATCTCTCTCCAAAGAAAGGGACACCAAATTAAATTGGTACTATTAAATAGTATTTCTTTTATTCTATCTCTTCATTTAAGCAAATAGTCACAGCAGGAAAAGCAAGCCTAATAATATTTTTTAAATATCTTTTTGTAGATGATTTTTATAATGACCTGCAGTATACAAAGCAGGTGTATACACTTGATTTGTTTACAAAGAAAATTAGGGCTTCATTTATCATTCTTTGGTGTTTGTAATAGGGTATTGGTGTCCAGAGCACAGAGATAGCATTTGTTCTCTAAAACGTACAGTGGGGGACCTTGCACAATCTCTTGAACAACATGACCAAATAATTGTAAAACTTTAAACTTTAAAGATTATAAATCATCTTGTCCAATGTTCTCAATCTTTTCTAACCCATTTTTCTCGAAGACACTGCTTGAATGTCTTTTGCCTTTCTAAACCAGTTTTACTTTCTGTGATTTGTGTCACCAAAACAATAGCTAGGCTGAATATCTTTCCCAGTCACACGTGTCTCCTCCCATAGTAAAGAGTCCAGCCTCCTTGTTTTACAGGGAATGAAAAGTAGACTCTGGGAGACTAATTGATTTGTCCGAGGTCAGACTAGTTAACCAGCTGCTGTGGAAGGGCCACATGTGTCACCTCTCAGGTCAGATCCTTCAGTCGCTGAAAGAAGGCCCTTTGGAAAGAATTTAGAAGAGGACCAAGAGGGCACTGTCTCCACCCACACTTCAAGAGTTATTAGGGACTTAGGATACACTCTGTGCTGCACATTACGTTATGATCGGTGCTGTGTGAGACAAAGCTCTGGAATAATTTAGCAGAGAGCAGAGGGAGGTGAATTCAGGGACCTTCTGAAGGCTTAATGAAGGTGCTAAGAGAGATCTCACCGCGTCCTTAAAAGTTGGGTCCAGTTTTTAAAGACCGGCTGAAGTGAGACTCTGCTCCTGCCTTTTCCAGCTAGACACTTGAGTGGGTTTGGTGTGCCTGACTGTCCCTTCTTCCTTACCTGGCATTCATTTCGTAATGGAATATAGCCTGGGTCCTTTTCCACCACTCTTGTGTAAACAGCTCCCTCTGTGGCCCTCAGTGACCTCCGGTTGCCAAATCCAGCAGAACTAGATTTGACCATTTATGTTCTTCTTTTTCATGGAACTCCTGATGGAGATGACCAACCCTTCTTCTAAAAATATGTTCTTCCCTGTGCCTTCCTGAGACCAGGCTCTGGGTTCCTTCAGTGTTGGAGTTCCTATGGGCTCTAGTGGTGACCCTGCACGGTCTCTTCTCCCATCTCACATTGTTCATGGTTCTTCGTTGGGAGTTCATGAACTCCTTTGAAAATGTGATAAAAAGCTCTGGGCACTCAGTTTCCACAGAATCCTTACAAACTTTGATGCAAATGTTATTATAACTTTGCACATTTTCTAACCTTCAAAGCCCATCTATGGACCTTAAATAGCCCCTGAATTATACATAGGCTGATGATTTGAAGATCTTATCTCAACCCAAGTCCCCTCCCCATCTATGGATCTGCCTAGATAGCCTATAGCAACTCAGAGTCAGCATGTCTGCAGCAGGTCTTACCAGCCCGTACCTAAACCTGGTTTTCTTAACTATTCCGTCTCAGTCAGTTGCACCACCATCCCTTGTCCTGTGGCTTAAGCCAAAAGGTTTTCTTTGTTGCCTCTCCCTCATCCTCCACCACCCTCAGTGACCAAATCCTATCTGTTTTACCTCCCAAATGTCTCTTGACTTACCCCTCTGTTGCCTAAGCTAGCTTTGCCTTTCTTCTGGACTGTTGCAGTAGCCAGATGGTCTCCTTCCTTCCATTCCTGCCCTTCCCCCCTCCAAGCTGCCCTTATCAAGGCGGCTGAGTGGCCTTTCTGAGCACAGCTGATAATAACCACTCCTCAGCCCGAGGCTGTTCTGCAGCATCCCTTTGCTCAGGAACGTCCAGGCCTCTCCTCGAAGCACGCAGGGCTCTGCCACGTGGCACCTGCTGTGCCTCCAGTGGCATCTGTCTGCTCACTTCTCCCTCCCGCTTTCATTTCTGCTGTCCTTCATGTCCCAAGGTGGCCTTGTAACCTCTCCTTCTGGCCTTTGTCCGCGCTCATCGGTCCCTCTTCCAGGAACTCCTGGCCCTACCTTGTCTGCTAACTTCTGCTCCTCTGCCCCGGGGAGCTTCCCTGAACCGCCCCAGCATCACTCACGCACTTACGCACACAGTTACGCACTTACTTACGCACGCACGTACACACGCACGCAGCTGCCCGGCGCCTCCGAGCTTGTACTCTTTGGTTCTCAACCGCCCCTGCAAGACAGCCGCTGTCCCACCTGATTACACCCGTCTGTTTAATTGCCTGTTTCCCTGGGAGATGATGGGGCCACATTGTGATTTTTGGGAACTTTGGGCATTTTTGATTTCATGCCCCCCCACCACTACCTACAAAAAAAAAAAAGAATAAAAATTATGTTTTACATCTGCGTCAATTTAAAGATGAATATATTCCAAGCTGGTTTTGTTATATATGCATTATTATGATACAGATATTCCTTGACTTCGAAGAGGGTTATAATAAACCTAGAGGTTGAAGATAATCATCTGTTGAAAATGCACTTAATACCATGATGGCGAACCTATGACACGCGTGTCAGCACTGACACGCGTAGCCATTTTTGATGACACACAGCCGCATACCGCCGTATACCAGAGAAGTGTGGGGCCGCATGCCAAGAAGGACGTTTCATCCTCTGCTCCCGCACAGCCAGGTGCAGTAGCGGAGGATGAAACATTTGCTGTAGTGTAGACACTCTGTGTGGGAGGTCTGTAGGCCAACCCAACAGAACTCCGGTACAGAGCGTCTAGTTCTGGGACTTCCAGTTAGACCTTTTTCTCCAAGTGACACAAGTTATGCTTTTTTGGCGAATTTTGACATACCAAGCTCAAAAGATTGCCCATCACTAACTTAATGCATTTACCTTACGGAACATCCTAGCTTAGCCTAGCCTACCTGAAATGTGCTCAGAACACAATAACCCAAACCGCTGGCAACTCAGTCCCCTGCAGAGGCTGTGTACCCCGCTGATCGCTGGAGGGCTGGACGCTGAGCCTGCCGCCACTGTCCAGCACCACAAGAGGGTCTTGTATCGATTATGGCTGGCCCCCAAAAAGGTCAGAATGCCAGATTCCAAGTACGGTTTCTACTGAAGAGGATAGCTCCTGCACCATCGTAAAGATGAAACAGTTTAAGTCAAATCCTCGTAATCTGGGGACTTGTCTGTATTCACTTTTCTGATTTTGGAAAAAAGAAATTAATATTAAAACATTTTTTGTGGGCTCCTACAAGATTCAGGAGTCCTAACCCTGTGCCTCCATACCTGATGGAGAGTTGGGTATGTTAAATGGACACGATGTTTCATTATGTGGCATTTCTGTAGTGGCCTGGATAGCGTACTAAAGCAATATTAAGGTGTTGGGTTTTAGTCCCTAGTAATGAAAAAATGTATGGAAAGTTAGCATGATAAAAGGTGCATATATATGTGTGTGTGTGTGTATTATATATGTATAATATATATACATATATATGTAAGAGCAAAAATCATGAGATTCATATATCAGAAATAGGTCCTGTGAGCTCTTTTACTAATATGAACATTTGTTAATGTTGTTTCTGTCTACAGCAGTGGTTTTCAGTGGGAGCAGGGAGGTGATTTGCCCCCACCGGGGACATTTGGCAATGTCTGGAGACGTTCTTAGTTGTCACAACCAGGGGCGCTACTGGCTGTCAGTGGGCAGGGGTGGGAGATTGGTACACATGCTGCAGTGCACAGGACAGCCCTCTAGCAAAGAATCACCTGGCAGAATGTCCCCAGTGCTGAAGATAGACGGAGTCCTGCAAAGGGATCCTTTATAAAGCATGGTTCCTGCATCTGTATTATGTATCTAATTTACTTCCCTGCGTTTCCATCAGAAGCCATTATTCAGGGGCAGGGGGCTGTGTGGCAGCACTGGAACCAAACATTTATTTTTTGACTTCCATGAGGCTGAGAAAAACAGTCATCGAGGTGACTGAGCTTTTGAACAAGAGGGGTTTGGTACCCCTTTCACACGGGTTTATATGATCGACAAAATCTTTCTCCAACTGTCTGTTGTCATTGAAGTCATTACCAAATACTCATTTTGCCCTTGCTGATTCTAGCCAGAGTACAACCAATTGTTGTCTGGGTGGGGAGGGGGTGCTGAGTCATTTATTCATGCTTTTTATTACCTTTTGGCTTGAACATCACCATTCATTGTTCACAAGCTGCCCAGCTTGTTTACTTTTTATAAATTACATGTAATCACTCCTCTTGCAGGTCTGGCTACTGTAATTGGCAGTAGCCACAGAGCAGGGCTGACAGGTCTGCGTTTATGCTGATGTCTCACATTCAGTTCCTGTTGTACTTGCCAGGCTTTGTCACCTCTTCCACCTGTGTTTTAAAAAGAAAGTGAAAAGAGAACCACCACCATGCTCTCTTCTGCTCTGATGGTACTTATTTACAGCTTGTATAGTCCCTGTGTCATTAGGTTTGGGGAAAGTCAAGGGTTTGGGTCAGTGGTCCTCAAACTTCAGTGTGTGTAATAGTCAATCTCCTGGGTAACTTAAAATGAAGATTTTCCTTCCAGCTCTTTTCATTCACTTCTCCTTTTTCTTTAAAAAAAAAAAAATTAAAGTATACATGACATGCAATATTATATGAAGTTCTGGGGTACAACTTAGTTATTCAACATTTATAACCCTTTGAAGTGATCATGGCAATAAATCTAGTAACCATCTGTCACTGTACAAAGTTTTTTCAATACCATTGACTATAGTCCCTAAACTGTCCATAAAACGAAGGTTCCTGAGTCCTACCTACTTTCTGATATTTTTAGCAAACCTAGGTAGAGGTCCAGAAAATGGCATTTTCTAATCCAAACCCCTGCTGATTCTGATTGATGTAGGTGGTCCTTAAATTATACTTGGAGAAATTCTGAGCTGGGTGTGGAAGAAAAAAAAGAGAGGAGGAAGAAAATCCAATGAAAGTAAATATGTACAAAAAGGGGGTGAGGGAAACAAAAGCTAAAATTCTTAAAATAATTTAGCCTCTTTTCTGTGAGATAAGGGAAGTATGCCGCGATGCTTAAAAAGATATGTGCTTCGAGTTTTCCAGCGGAGACTTAGATGAGACTGTTTCTAGGTGACCTTGTCAGAGGATGACAGAAGTGAAAGGGAATTTTTAGAAAGGCTAAACCATGAGAAAGTACCTAACTATTGGCAAGAGGCTCTGAAGCCGTTATTAAATCAAGGAAGGTATTATGTAGGTATCGATGTAACAAAGAGTGTGAGTTCCTGAAGCAGGAGTTTATGAATGACTTAAAAATGAAGAGGAAAAATGAGAGAGGATTAGCTCTTTGCCAGAGCTTTGGTTATTGGATCTGAAAGCATAGTGTTGAAATACGGTCCAGGTTTCCTAGACTAGTTCTGACTTCAGACATTCTTTCCCATCATCTTCATAATACATGTCTGATTGGCCCAAACTTTTGGTTAGTTGAGATCTTTTTGATTTGTATGAGCACCGAAGTAGTTGTATTTGACTAAAGAAGTTCTCTTCTCTCTCTTTTTTTTTCTCTCTCTCTCATGTGTGTATTTTTTTTTTAACAGGGACAGAGAGAGAGTCAGAGAGAGGGATAGATAGGGACGGACAGAATGGAACAGAGAGAGATGAGAAGCATCAATCATCAGTTTTTCGTTGCGAGACTTTAGTTGTTCTTGATTGCTTTCTCACATGTGCCTTGACCACGGGCCTTCAGCAGATGGAGCAACCCCTTGCTCGAGCCAGCGACCTTCGGTCCAAGCTGGCGAGCTTTTGCTCAAGCCAGATGGGCCCGTGCTCAAGCTGGCAACTTCGGGGTCTCGAACCTGGGTCTTCTGCATCCCAGTCCAATGCTCTATCCACTGCACCACCGCCTGGTCAGGCTAGAAAGCTATATTTTTGACATATTATTTCCTTAGGATAACTTTGTATTTTCTTTCGATTACCTTGCAGAAAGATCTTGACACGCCCCTTGCCAAAAATAAGAGGAATTTGGAAAGTTACTTATAAAAATAACTCATTAGCTTTTTTGTTAAATCATTCTTTGTCCTGCTCTACCTCTTCATCAGAATGAAATGTTCATTTTTACATTTACTCTACCCTAATCATCTCTGTGTTGTTGGGTTCATGTTCCATGCTAGGCACCTAGAGTACCTGTAGAATTCTCCATCACTAGTTTGCTCACCTTTCCTCCCGCCCTTCCTTTCTGCATTCTTCCATGTTCTCTCCCGTCTCCATTTCTTTACTTCAGCCTCTTAGATACCATACTATGCCCATCTGCTCACAAGACCTTACTGGATCTTCCTATCGCCTTTGTAAGTGTTGGATATCATTATCGTTATTATTTTTAAATATTTTTTATTTTTCAAAGACAGTTGACATACAATATTATATTCATTTCAGATGTACAACATAGCAGTTAGTATTTATATAATTTACAATGTGATCACCCCTGTAAGTTTAGTGCCCATCTGACACCATACCTAGTTATTACAATATTATTAACTATACCCCATATGGTTTACTTTACAGCCCTGTAACTGTTTTTATAAGTGGCAGTTTGCACATCTTAATCTCTTTCTTATTTTCACCCATTCCCTCAGCCCCACCCCAAGCCCAATGTGGCAACCATCAAAATGTTCTCTGTATGGAGGAGTTTGTTTCTGCTGGGTTTGTTCATTGATTTTGTTTCTTAGATTTCCCCATATAAGTGAAAGTCTTTGTCTTTCTTTATCGCTTATTTCACTTAGCACAGTTTCCTCTGGGGCAGGGGTCTGCAGACTCATTAGTTAGCAGAGCCAAATATCAACAGTATGATGATTGAAATTTCTTTTGAGAGCGAAATGTTTTAAACTTAAACTATACAGGTAGGTACATTCCTTATCGAGGTAGCGCCCGCACCTGGTATTTTGTGGAAGAGCCACACTCAAGGGGCCAGAGAGCCACGTGCGGCTCGCGAGCCATGGTTTGCCAACCACTGCTTTGTCAATCCATGTTGTTACAAATGGCAAGAATTTGATCCTTTTTATGGCTGAGCAATATTCCATTTGATATACATACCACCTCTTTATTATCCGTTCCTGTATCGATGGACATTTAGGTTGCTTCCATATCTTGGCTTTTGTAAATAATGCTGCAATGAATATGCGGATGCATATGTCTTTCAAATAAATTAGTGTTTAGGTTTCTTTGGATAAATAACCCAGAAGTGGAATTGCTAGGTCCTTCTTTGTCTCTTGGCATAGCCCTTGCTTTAAAGTCTATTTTGTCTCATAAAAGTATTGCTACCACAGCTTTTGTTTGTTTCCATTTGCATGAAATATCTTTTTCCATTCATTACTTTCAATCGGTGTGTCTTTCGATCTGAAGTGGGTCTCTTGTAGGCACCAAATGTATGGGCCTTGTTTTCTTATTTAGGTACTCTTTGTCTTTTAATTTAGCATTTAATCCATTTACATTTAAAGTAATTATCGATAGGTATGTAGTTATTGCCATTTTATTATTCATCTTTTTAAATCTTTTCCCCCATCTTCTTAAAAAAGTTCCTTTAACATTTCCTGTAATACTGGTTTGGTGATGAAGTCTTTTAACTTTTTCTTGCCTGAAAGACTCTATATCTATCCTTCCCTACTCTCCTGACCGGAAGTCCCTCATTACTATTATTATGTGAAGTCTCTGCCACACCCTCTTATTGCACTGACATTCCAGGTACAGTCGGTTAGTAGATCACTTCACTGCTGGAGTGAATATTAGAGGTTGCTGCTGGTGGTGGAACACTAGAACCAGCTTCTACCATGTCCTCTGGCAACCAGGAAGGCCAGACGCCTGGGACTTCTACCCTGCACTGAGAATGAAGGCTGGGCTCACAACCTGCTCTCTTCATTTCCGGTAACCTTATTTTCTTGCTTGCATATGTTTTTAAAACCATACATTTGGGAAACCTCTTTTCTTAATATTTTTAATAATTTTTTCAGATTTTTTTCCCCTACAATTTATATGTTGTAATCCTACAACATATCCCATATGTTGGTTAACACATGGTGATAGATGTTTCAATGAATATTTATATTGGCTGAGAACAAGTATAAATGCTCTGAGGGAGAACCATACATTAAGTAGTCTTCCAAGTGGAGCATAAAAAATATAGTAGTATATACATATTCAGTGGGGATATTTTAACTTAACATATTCTGGTGTTGGTTTAACATATAGAAAAATGTTATAAAATATTAGGCAAGCAGATTTATTGCAGTTCAAGTTTATAAAGGGAAATGTTTAATGATTATATAAGATTTATCATTAAAGTTAATATACATATTTAGCCTTATAGTAATTGTCCTTTTACAGTACTTATATTTAAATAGAAATTAATCATAGATTCACTTAAAATTCATAGAATGTTGGTACTTTGACTATTCCTATGTTTTATGGTATAATTTTTAATACTCAGAACATAAAAATGTTTAATATCTCTGTACTTACTTTAGTGATTCTTAAACAGCTAAAAGATATTCTTTTATGGTAGTTTTTAAAAGCATGCAACATTTTTTTAGCAAATGTGGTTTTTATTCCCAAGCTGGAGAAATAGTTGTATGTTGAGAAACCCATGTTTTTAGTAAGGGAAATTGCAACATGGATATTGAAGTGTTTTTAATCTTTCAAATAAAGATTCTAGCCTGGACAGCATCCCTGTCTGTTTTCAAATAGCATCTGTTGTGATTCCAACCCATGTGTTTGCAAAGCAGAATACATTTCCATAGCTTGTGAGGCTTTTATGGAAGCAGTTAAGGAGAAGAAAAGGACTCAAGGAAGGTTAAGGTAATATGGTAAGGTCTCCTCAATCTCTCTGTTGTTGTTGTTGTAGTTTAACTGCGGGTAAAAACACACCACATGAAATTTGCCAGCACTTTTTGGGAAGGTGTGCATCTCACCTGTGCCTGCTCCTGCACTCTCATAGGAAGTTAGTTATGTGGGACTTGCTCACCTGAGCCACACAGAAGATCCTACTGGGTGCACCTTTGGAAATCCCACACCCCTTTCTGCCCCTGAGGAGAATTCTTTCCTGGTTTTAGGTTCAATGCTCAGTTTAATCTTGAGCATATGACAATGAGTCACCCAGGTAAGTATGTAGTCCCATTTTTACCTTCCCTCCACCCCGCCTTTCATTTTTTAACTTAAGCTGCTGGATACTGATTTCCTTCAGGAGGTCTGGTGGTCTGGGGACTGACTTCAGAACTGGGAGATGTTGCGACTTTTTTTTTTTTTCTGGAACCAGCTCTTTCTGTTCCACTGAACACAAAAGCTGCATAGCCTTGGTTTTAAAATTCAGATTCTGTGTGGAGTGTGTGTCTGAATGAGAAAACAGGTGGATGTTTTTGACGGGGGAGGCTGGGGGACAGAGGAAGAAAAGTTTTAAATAGCCTGATTTTTGTGAGGGAAATCTTGAGATTTTCTTTTTTAGTATAGGCACAAACCAAAAATAAGTATCTAGTTGCTTTGTGATTTCATGGTATACACAAAAGAAATACTTCATATTGGGCTCAAGAGATAATTGTTGAATAGCTGTATTAAGTGCTTAGATTTCTCGAGTTCTGCCGTTGATCCCAGTTACCATTATCTACATAACGTGTAGCTACTACTTGCATTTCTTCGTTCGTAGACTGAAAATTCTTTCGCTGGGGAATTACTTTAAAAAGAATACTTGCAAAGCAGCTTGGAATCGTTATGGTACTTTAAATAGAGTACTTAAAAAACGTAAACCACCAGTACGTATGCTTTTACACCCGATAGAGTACTCTGGGAGTGGGAGTGACTTGAACATAAAAACATGCATTTGTGAAGACAGCATACATTCGAACAAAGCCATTCTCTGTAAATGCTTATTGAAAACTGACAGACAGTCTTTGAGCCAACAGTCAGTCATCTCACTTAGCAAGTGCTCCGCACACCTGTTTTAACCTGCACCCAGTTCAGTTCACACAAAGAAAAGGAGGCGGGGCTACGTGATGAGAGCACCACGTTTGCTTCATTAACATATTTTGAATAACTCTACTTGAATATTTGCCAACTCAACTAGGCGATGTGGAGGCCTGCCAGCCAGCAGAGAGAACTTCTGAGGAATAGAGAGATCTGAGCCTGCGAAATGCTTACTTTTTATTTTTCGAGGGGAATCATTTTAGAAGAACCTATTTAGTATATTTTCTTAGTCTCCCAACTTTTTTTTTAATTCTGCAGAATTCTTGGATCTTCTCTTTTCTCTGCCTTTTTGTATTTTTTAGTAAAGGGTGAAAGATTTATACTATCTGAAGAGAAACCAGAGTATTTTTTAGAATATGTATCACACTAGTCTCAAAAATCGCTTTTGGTATTCTCTCCTAGATGAGAGTGAGTTCCTACTCAGCCTGTTGTTTGTTTTCGGTTTTTTGTTTTTTTATTTTTTCTCTTTGTAGAATTAGTCCTGAAGCTCTTTCTCTGAGCCTCGCTGGGGAAGGTCTTCTGCAGGCTCACCGTGAACACAGATGGTTGGAACAGGACAGACAGGATAAACCAGGGTGCCCGTAGCGCCAGCTCCTACCGAGCAGATGCTCAGATCATAAAGATGCCAGCCCGGCTTAACTCTGTAGCATACAGATAGTCTTTACAAGGTTCTGGTTTGGTGACCTGTCTCTGTATCTGTCAGAAATACAGACTTTGCATGGACATCTGTCTGGCTGAAACCACAACTTTATGCTTTAAAATTAGTTAAAGGAGTAGCTAGTTAAAACCAGGGTTTCTCTGATTGTCTGACCTGTCAGGTTTTAAGGGTGAGATGATGAGATGGGGCATGTGCTTGGTTCTCTAGTTCTCGTTTGGGTGCAGCTCAACGGAATATCAGAATCACAGGGAGCTTTTCCAAAAACCATTCACCAGGAGACTCTCAAGATGGTGATGGAGTAGGTGGAAGTACCAACTTCCAACTCCCAGAACCAAAGTGGATTATAACTCAATTTTAAGAACCATCATCTGGATAAACCAACTTTGAACTAAACTAAGTGGACTCTTCAACCAAGGAACACAGAAAAACCATTCACCATGGTCCCCCCCGCCCCTGTTTACCTATTACAGTGAAGGGTGGGTAGAGGTGAAAATTTAATGAGATGTCACTTGAATCTAGACTCTGTAGGAAGTTGCTCCACCATGTAGTGGTTTTCATCGTTTAGGCTAGTTTGCAACCGGGCCTCATGCTTACTCTTTGGAATGGAAAGATACATCCTGATGATACCAACTCTCACTCCTCCTATCAAAGATTTTGAAATAATGCCTGACCAGGCGGTGGCGCAGTGGATAGAGCGTCGGACTGGGATGCGGAAGACCCAGGTTCGAGACCCCGAGGTTGCCAGCTTGAGCGCGGGCCCATCTGGCTTGAGCAAAAGCTCGCCAGCTTGGACCCAAGGTCACTGGCTCCAGCAAGGGGTGGCTCGGTCTGCTGGGGGCCCGCGGTCAAGGCACGTGTGAGAAAGCAATCAATGAACAATTAGGGTGTCCCAACAGCAACAAAAAACTGATTGATGCTTCTCACCCTTCTCCATTCCTGTCTGTCTGTCCCTGTCTATCCCTCTCTCTGACTCTCTCTCTGTCCCTGTAAAAAAAGAAAAAGATTTTGAAATAATATGTTAAATATACATTTACTATGATGGCTAAAAGAGAGGGGTTTTCCCCCCTGTTGGAGGTTTCCTTTTTTTGCTTTGTGTCTTTAAAGGTTGTTCTTAAAAGTAGTTTTTTTTTAATTTATTTTTTTATAGATTTTTTTTAAATTTTCTTTTTATTGTATTCATTTTAGGGAGGAGACACAGAGTGAGAGAGAGAGAGAGAGAAAGAAAGAGAGAAAGTGGGAGGAGCTGGAAGCATCAACTCCCATACGTGCCTTGACCAGACCAGTGCAGGGTTTTGAACTGGCGACCTCAGTGTTCCCAGGTCGACGCTTTATCCACTGCGCCACCACAGGTTAGGCATAAAAGTAGTTTTTAAAAATTAATTTTAGAGAAGAAGGGGAAGAGAGAGAGAGAGAGAAAGAGATCAATTTGTTGTTCCACTTATTTATGCATTCATTGGTTGATTCTTGTAAGTGCCCTCACCAGGGATCGAATCCACAACCTTAGAGTATTAGGACAATGCTCTAACCAACTGAGCTACCCAGCCAGGTTAAGACTGACTTTTTAAAATCACAAAAATGGAATATCAAAAATGTAAGGTATTTTCCCCACCGAGGAAGAAAGAAGGGCGTAGCCACAAAGTGTGGAATAGCAAAAGCTTTATTTAGTAGAGCTCTTCCCAGACGAGGTTGTCTGGTCCAAGAGATAGGGGCCAGAAAAGTTGTGCCACCTCCCCTGTTTGGAGGTAATTTATAGCGTCCTTAGGGTGGGCGGGTTGATATGATGTGGCGAAATTTCATTGGCTGACAGTCGTTCTTTTTCAAAGAGCTCCTGGGAAGTTTCTTTTGGCGCGCATGGGTGTGGGCAGTTCCAGCCAAAGTTCCAGGGCCTGGTTCCTCACGTGACCTTCCCCCATTGCCAACCGACCTCACAAAAAACAGGAAAGAACAAATGTGATCATAGCTTTAAAACACTAAAAAATGAGAACTTAGGAAAAGAACTCTGGTACATTAAACCAAGCCCTAAATTTTTAACTAGTCTTGTTATGAGCATATATATTTCTATTTTATATACCAATCACATGCATATAAATATGTATGCTTTTATATTTCTAGACTGAAATTATTAAATAACTGAAGTTATTAAATTTCAGCTGGCTTTCGTTAAACTTCACTGATTAACTTGTGATTTTGTTAATGTTATGTGGTTATTATATTCACACAATCATTATCTGCTTTTAACCAATCACAACTGATTCTTCACAACTTCTTTTCCCAGTTGATTCATAACAGCCTGTATACAAGAACAAGTTTATAGGTGATTGTCATCATGTAATTCACGGAGCATTGTAAGGTTAAGGAGTCCCTTTGCTTACCATTTTAGTATTTTCCATTTTATTATAAAATGTTAAATAATGTATTTATGGAGCCTCTCAATGGTGTTGGTTTATCGTATTATAGGAATACTTATGAAATCCCAGTTTCACTGTTTAGGACATCTTCAACATCTCTGCGGGTGGTAGATATAAATTCTGTTTCTCAAGCAAATACATGCATGAAACTAAAACAACTTATTCAAGTCATACAACCACATGAGTGAAACTTAAATTCTGGCCCTTGGCCTGCTTTTAAGCTGATAGCCTGTGTGTGTGGGAAGAAGATACTAATTACTGATAATCTCTTTATAATGGGTTAATAGTTTTAGGTCGTCCAAATATGAATTATTCAATAGGTATGCCAGATTTTAAAATAAACGAAATATAAATACTGACTTTTGTGCCCCTTTTCATTAATTTTAGTGACTTAGTAAGTTCGTATTTACGGAAATACGTATGATAAGAACCTTTTTTATTGGTTGTCTTATTTGCTGTATCTTACTGAGAAAGTGTGGGGAGAGAAGAGGGAACAGAGAAGCTGCCTGCAGGTGCGGTGAGGTCTGACTCATGTGACGGTCCTGGCAGCTGGCTCCCTAGGTCCCTGGCTTATTTACATATCCTGCAGTCCAGACTGGCTTGTCCTGTTTGGTAGGTTTGTTATAAACTGCAGAGCTGAGTAAATGTGTGATAACATTTTCAATGGCATCAGAAGTGAAACAGCCCTTGAGGAGCGAGCTGCAGAGGGCCCCAGCTGTCAGGTGCCAGGGTAAGCCTCCTCCAGGCCATTTCCATTTCTCCCAGTAACAGGAAATAAACATGAAACTAGAGCGTAACCCCTGGCCGGAGGACCACTTCTTTGCCGGGGTCTGATACTGAGAATGTCTGATACTGAAAGGACATTTTCCCTGGGCAGAAACCAGGAAAACAAACCGCTTTCACCTGCCTGTGCCCAGGATGAAAACAGAGAAGGACAAAGGGAGCTGGAGGAGTCCCTGTTCCCCTCCTGCTCCGGGGTGTAACAAGAGAGAATGTTTCCACGGGCTTCATGCTGACCGTGTCTGTTGGCTGCACAGAACTGGGTTAGGCTGACATGGATGCTCAACTCATCCCCAGTGATGGGGTTACCGGCTTGTTGAAAGCATCCTCGTCCTTATGTGTTTAACTTGATGAAGGTTATGCTGAATCCTCTGGATGTCCCCTTTAGTGTCGGCTCTGTCCTTCTCAGATTCACTTTTCATCAGGCCCCCAGCTGGAAACTGGGATCTGATGATGAGTGTGGAAGTCTCCCCTCTACCCCACGGGGCCTCACTGAGATTTGCAGGGCTTCCCAGTGTCACAGGTTGTTGGGCGGTGGCCGTGACCTCCTACCGACATGTGATTCTCTGAAGCCTCTCCCTCTCTCACCTGTTCAAGTCTCAGGACTTCTCTTTGGGGGGTGGGGCGGAGAAAAGAATCCTAACTTAGAAGATCTCAACTGAGCAGCAACCTACTTTTCCCCCCATGAGTCACTCTTAATTCAAAAATATCCTAAAAGAGGTTGTCATTTCTGTAGGTCAAGCAGGTTGCAGCCTGCTTGATATTTTTCCCCCATATCTTGGGTTAATAATGATTTTAGAGGGTAGATGAGGAAATGGCTTTTATGAATGTTGCATAAAATTATAGGCCACGTGCAAATTATCTAATTTCCTATGAATCCTGGCGTATAGACAGAAGCTTCATGTGTGTAAGGAGATCTACCACTATCACCTAGTCTGAAATAATGAGAGAATAACCCCCTATACTATAGATCACATACATACTTTTTAAATTATAGTTCAGAGCTGGGAAACATTTCCAATAGTTTACATTCTTTTGATTATTTTTAATATTGTTTTCACTGTTTTCAATTTGCTTTCATTGTTTGAGATTAAAAAAAAATCTGTCTTCCTATTCTAACTTTTGAATTGAAGATTAGAAACCTATGTCCATGGAATTACTGTCTTTTCTGTGGCTGATTGTTGGGTTCCATCAGCAGAAGATTGCCAGGTCTTCAGAGGACAAAATGGAAAAATGAAGTTAGTTTTAGGACAAGGAACTCAGAGATTGCAAAAATTGCAAAATAAACTGTTTTAAGTGAATGAATAACTGGCAACACAGACTCTTTTTCCTGTAAGTTCCCTTTTCCCAAGTCTTTGCCGTCATACTAAAAAAAAAGTTTTCTCGTGTGCTGAGTGTTCTCAGAATCCTGCTGCTTACTATTAGTAAGAATTCTGTCATGTGCCGGTTTTGTTTTTCATGTGATTTCTCCAGTCTTTGGGTTTAATGAAAAAATATTTTCTTAAGTTCAGTGGTAAAAGTTAATGATAATAATCCAAAAGGAAAATTGAATACAAACTTCTAAACAATTTAGTTATAGTGATGAGGAGGAATTAAACATATTAGCCAAGGTGAATGAAGTTAGCTCATTAGAAGAGGAGTATCAATTCTAACTAAAGATAAAGTATGGATACTTAGTTTCAGCTTCAAAAATTACATTTTTCAAATCTTACCTGGCCTTTTCCCCAAGGATTATGCATATTTAAGATTTCTCTGTCAAGCTAACACAAGGCGATGCTACTGACTGAGCTGGCTTCAGGAAGGGCATTACAGTTCCTTTGGGAATAATTAAGCAGGGAGATAAAAATCCAAGCATTCTGAAAGATGCAGTTGGACTTCTTGAGCAATCAGATACTTTAGGGTATCTAAGAAAGTAGCTGCATGGTTTTTTTTTTTTAAGGGATAGTGTTCTGCCTCTCTCGGTGTGATGGAAAAAAATAAATCATATTAGATACAACCAAGAACAGCGCGGTGATGTCATCATCCAGTCGTTCTCATTAAGAAACCATCTCAGAAAGGCTCAATAACATCTTGCATAGCAGCTTCCTCTGACTCTCTCACTTAAAGGGAGGATCTTGCTGTATCTGTTTACACTGTAAATCTTACCAGTGGCCTTTGACCAAAAGTAATAAAATGTTACCTGACTTGGTGTTTCAGTCAGGATTCTCAGCTGTAAGCAACAGAAAACGCTGGCTAATTGCATCAGGAAAGGAGTTTCTTAACGATCAGTTACATAGCTCACAGTCTTTCTGGGGAAGCAGAGGACCGAGTTAGGAACTAGGAACAATGCCACCGAACTGGTCCAGGGATCATGTCAATACTGCCTCCTGGGCCATGACCCTCAGCCTTGCATCTTACACTCTATCACCAGTGACACCGGACACTGAATGCTGAACACTGACACGACTGCCTCTGGAGGCTGCAGTCACTGCCGCCCCCTGACCCAGGTTGCTGTCTATTTCTGTGTCTTGTAACTGCTTGAGAGTCTAAGTCTGGGATGAATGTGTTTCTTGGAGCCAGCGGATCTGGCAGTGTGCTTGCACTCTGTTGCAAGGGCTGCTAAGAAAACAGTAATCTTTCATTTTCTCTGTAGCAGTAGGGTTAATGATTTGCCAAACATAGGAAGGGGATTCCAGATGCTAGATGACCTAGAAGAACCATATGAGTCTACTACTACCCCTGGCATGTCGGAGGGTTAAAAATATGGGTGACAGCCACCCTTCTACAGAACTTTAAAAACGTCTGCTGACAGTGGGTATGAGGAAACGCTGTCGGAGCAAAATCCATCATTTCTCGGTGTTCTTGTAATGGCAGCCTCTACTGACAGAAGAGCAAGCACTCTGTTGAATAGCTGTTATGTGCTGGGTGGTGGATTTTTTTAAATCTCTAGTCCACACAAGAATCTTGAAAAGTAGACCTCCTGACCCCATTTTTACAGGAATAGAAACCAATGCTCAGAGTCACTTCCCAAATGTACACAGCTAGCATATGGCATTGCTGAGATTCACACCCATTCGTGTGGTTCTAAACCTCCGTGTTTTCTGTGGTGGTAGGTTTCCTGGTCACAGAAATTCTGTGAAGAAGCAAAGATGACCTCCCTGATGTAAATCAGAACATTCTGTGGGTGCTTCCCCATTGTTTCCTTACTAATCCACCGGTTGTCGTTTTTCAGGAATTGGGAGACCCTCCGGGCTCAGGGGAGTGGCTGGGGCTAGAGCTACAGGTTTGGGAACTGTAAGATGAGAAGTGTCCCCAGGGCTTCAGGCATCCGTGAAGACATCCAGGGAGAGTTTGCAGGGAGAGAAAAAAGAGACAGTGAAACACTCCAGAACCTTCATTTGTGTGGAGGAGCAGGAGAGGGAGGAATTGGCAAAAGACACAGTGGTTTTTACTTGGTTGAAGGAGATCCGGAGTAGAGACCTGTGAAGGGAGCCAAAAACTCAAAGTGCGAGAAGGGCGGTGTGGTTGGGAGCCAGAAGCTGCAGGAATCAAACCAGGATGGGTGGGAAAATGGCCACTGGAGTGGACTGGTCGAGCAGGGGGTTCTTGGTGGCCTTTAGTAATCTGGAGTAATGTTCTCCGAATCTTCTCCCTCTCTGTAAATCAACCGTGAGGTGCAGTGATGGAGACACTCCCCTTTATTTTAGGCTTACGTATGTAGTGGACACATACAATTTTGTGTTTAAAATTTTAATTCCTTATTTTAATGATCCTTTGGCCTTGGTGGTTTTGGGGGCCATACCCAGGCAAGGAACAGTTGAGACGGACTAGAGCATTTCTTGTCTTCCGTCTGGAATTAGCCTTGTTGATTTGGGCGCTACCATCCCACAAAAACGACCTAGATGGATTCCCGCTCAGTCTGGTATTTTCCCTTCCCATTCAGGCAGCCTTGCGAGATCTTGCAACTTCTTCATCTTTTTGCACATCAGGGAGCCTAGTGTCATCTTAAAGCATCCTTGGAATTGAACTTCAGAAAGGACGAGTGATTAAAACATGGCCATTGACTACTTAATTCCTCCCTCTTTAGAGTACACAGGCATGAAGCTAAAAGTATTCCTGGATGCATTAAAGGGGAAACTGAGGAGGTGTCAGAACAGATGTTAATATCTATGAAGTCGTGTGTCTGGAGCAGCCTGTCTGAGATGGGCTGGGGCAGAACGGCCTTCTTCTGTGGTTCCGGGGCAACCTTGTCCCATGGTCCTCCTCTGCTCTCAGTGTGATTCCTCCTCAGTCCTCTCTCTCTCCTCACTGCTGCAGTCTCAGGCATGCTAGTGGGCTCCCCCAGGCCCATGTCGGTGCCAGGCATCTGGGCCCTGCATTAGTTGGCACTGGGATCTGTAAAACGGGGTGGAAGCAGGAAAGATGAAGATGAAAGCTCTCTGTGCACCTGCGTTTCAGTTACTTGTTTTTGTCACTTATCACCTCTCACCCCCATGGCGGAATGGATGCAGATGGGAGGGGGGGAGCCAGGGCGAAGGGTGCCTGACCTGTCTAATACTCTCTTCCTTTTCTGCTCATCAAACCTCACCCCCCACCACTACTCACCCTCACCCCATTGTTTCTAATCCTTCAATGTCTGTCTTTCCTATTGGACTGTAAACCCGAGAAGGAGAGAAACCACGTTGATTTTGGTCTCTGCAGTGCCTCCCAGTGCTTAGCTCAGGGCCTAATGTATATACCAAATACGCTTTCTTGGTTAGTGAGTGAGCAACGGGAGGCTAGTGGGAGGAAGAACTTGTCACTTCTCCCTGTATCATTCTTGACAACTTTACCCTGGTCTGATTTCTTATTGATCCCACCAGTCTCTAACCTTGAAGGAGCCTGCCTCCTGGGTGGCAGCAAGAAGATGGTCCCCACAGTGGGGTGCTAGACACATCATGCCAGTGTGCGATTTCTGCATGGTGGTTAGCCTGTTGGAACTGTATGTATACTTCAGGAATCTCCTGTGGGCAGGCCAGAGAAGGGAGCCATTGCATACAACATTGTTTCTATGGGAAAATGCGTGCTGAGTTCAAATAAATACTTACATACACACTTTTGGGTGACGACCTTTCTGCTCATTGAGGACTGCCATTGCGTGATCTCCCGTTCAGGCTTTTATTCATTACTGATATATAAATGAACAACAAGCCATTTCTTTGTAGAAGGAGCAGAGCCAGAGGTCTTTCCCTTCCGAGATGGTAAACTGTTACATTAAAATGAATTTCATTATCCCATAAACAGGGGAGTTTATTTCAAATATATTTATAGAGTGTGTGGCACATGCTGGGCTTCCTATAAGGATTCCCACGTGAATAAAATAGGGACTCTATCCTAGGGAGGTCAGAGGCAGGTTTCCAGTTAAATTGGAACCGAGCTCCTGTAGTCCACAAGCTCACTTCCAGCTCTGAAATTCAGCAGCTCTGTGCTTCTGAATTACTCTATTCATTTCCTCATTTTCCTCATCATCTATGGCTCTGTTATAAAATGTATTTTTAGATAACAATGCAGGAAATATACTGCTCACAACAATTAGGGGATCAGGGAACGTGCAGATACCCCAGTACTTTCAGCGTTTGGTAGAGTGCATTTTCACCATTGAAATAAAAGTTGGTTTTGCATCTCATTTGCATAATCAAACAACTTTCTTTGACTTGTTTGCTTTTTTGATGTTCTTGTTTAATGAAAAAAAAAATCAAATGCTTCTTTCTTTTTATCACTTCATATTCATTTTGGAATATCCCCTAAATTTTGTGAGCAGTATATTTACGTTCATAAGTAACAATTAGTAGCAACAACCCCACCTTTACAGATTTTGAGTATTTCTAAATATGGTCTCTGAATTTACTATTAAGAATGTAAAAATCCAGGAACAGTTATTTACTGGCTTTTTATCATAAATAGAATGAAGGAGGACATATCATGAAGTAGACATAAGTAAAATGATAGGGACTATTACTTTGAAATAAGTATTCACAAGGACAATAAATAAATATGGGTGTTGGATTTACAATAATTTGTGTTTTTTTCCTGCATGCTTTTCTGTAATTTTGCAACTTTTGATAGCAAGTACGTGTCACTGCCACCATCATCCATACACACATGCTGTACAGAGTATTTCTTCAAGTAAGTTAAAACATTTCAGTGAGGTGCTCCTTTCCCCCCAAATTATTCACATTTGTGTCTTAATACTTGCTGAACAAAGCCTAGTTTTGGGGGGCTGAGATATGGGAAATCAGGATATTTCTAGAAAAAATTCTACAGACATGTATGAAATATACTTAGAACTCCCAGGAATAAAAAATACACCTTTCTTGCACTTTCTGAGTTATGACTTGAGTGTGAGAAAATAGTCTCATTCTGCCCTGAAACTTAGAAAAGTTACATGGTAGTTAACTTCAAATCTGTTTTGAACCACAACTTTATTGGTGGATCCTTCTTATTTTTTTGTTATTTTATTATTTTTATTTTTAACCATTTTTTTCTCTTTCTTCTTTTTTATTTATTCATTTTTTAGAGAGGAGAGAGAGTGACACAGAGAGAGAGAGAGAGAAAGAAAGGGGGAAGGAGCAGGAAGCATCAACTCCCATATGTGCCTAACCAGACAAGGGCAGGGTCTTGAACCGGCAACCTCAAGCATTGCAGGTCCATGCTTCATCCACTGCGCCACCACAGGTCAAGCCGGATCCTTTTTATTTTTAATAAATAGAAGTCTGTAATTCAACTATACTGTATTAACTGATTCTGTCCAATGAATGAGTGGCCATTTCCTCAGACGACCTGGAGAGAAACAGGTATTACGTCCGGCTTCTAAAATTCCATTGAGTGATCAGGGTAACAGGATAACCCCCGAGTTAGTACTTAAACTAGAATTGTTAAGTACATTTTAGAGTGTTATTTTTCTTTTTTACATTAATCCCCAATAAAGTGCATGTTTTATTGCCTTCTTGGTTTCTTATTCATCATTTTAGCAGTTCCTTTTAATGTAAAAATACATTGGTAGTTGGAATCAGCTCCCCATAATTATGGGAAATTGAAAACCCACATTTGAGGAGTAACTCAGCTGTAGTGAAAGAACAACTCATAAATTATTCAGTAACTTGCTTCAGTGATCCTGTAAGTATTCTCTGCTGTTCTGTTGAACGGGCATGATAACCCACGCAGGTAGACATCATAGCTTTCCGCCGACAAAAAAGAGCTCATGATCTAGACTTGGCAAGAATTCTTGAATTATTCAAACCAACTGGACTTCTATTAACTTGGTCTAATCCATACTTATTATTATTTCACCTTTATAGAAATTAAAAGTAGAGACAACTTGGCAAGCTTATTGGAATATTGTTTTTAATTAAAGTTTTCATTTTTAGGAGAAAATTCACATGATTTCCAAGTAAGAGTCAAATTTAAAATGAGAGAAAGAAGGGCCTTTCTTGATGACTGTCACATAAATGGTACACAATAAATACCAATTTTATTTATGACAGAGAGGTGGATGTTTAGATTTAGAAGCTTAAGGCCACCTCACAATCCACAGGTCTGCACAGTGTGAGGCATTTTTCTTCTGTTTTGCCTTAAGTATGTGCACGTGGAGCAGAATTGGTCGGCTCTTTATGGTTTTATGAGCAGTTATAGTACCTTCTTCAGTTTTTACTCTTAAAATGAACATTTAATCAAGCTGTATTTAAGCATTGATGAGCCAAGTTTTGTTTATACTTGAGTTTTTTTCTAAGTTCATTGTGTATAGCAAAATACAAAGTCAGAACCCAGGAGAAGACACTGTTAGCTTTCTAAAGCCTTTGACCCTTTCAAAGAGGAAGACACAGTAAATTAAATACTAATATCAGGTTCACTCTGTATATTAAGGATGAATAAATGGACCACCAACATAGAACAAAACCCAACCTGAAAATGTGTGATTATTCTTTTTTATATGGTCTTAGAAAACATATACAATGGAGTACAACTTCAGGTTTCAGATTAACCCTGCCATTTAAAAATTACACTTGATGTCATATAAGGGACACTAATCAGTTACACTAATGACCTGGTGTTCAAATACTGAGCTTCATATGACTTGTGCTTATTTATCATTTATTTTTAATACCTGAAGGGAGCCTGATTTGGGGGGTTAGGAAGATAGCAGATTCATTTCTTCTAGGAAAGCTCTAAGCACTGAACCTGCTGTTCCGTCCTTTGTACACCTGTGGTATTCTTTACACGTGCTTAATCCATGTGCCGGGGGGAAATACGTATAGGACACTAATCTAGCTATTCAAGTTCTTTATTAACATATATCTTAAAAAAGGATTAATTTTGGGTTTTAAAATAGCTTTATTGAGCTATAAATCACACACTATAAAGTTCTCCTTTTCTAGCATACAGTTCAGTGGAGTTTTTTAGTATATTTATTACAGAGCTATGCACTCATTACTACTATGTATCTAATTCCAGAGCATTTCTACACCCCCCCCCCCAAAGAAACTCCATGGACATGGGCAGTCGCTCCTCATACCTCGCCAGCAGACCCCTCCCCCCCACCAGCCTTAGGCTGTCACAAATCTACGTCCTATCTATGTGGACCTGCTTATTCTGGATGTTTCAGAGGATGGAATTTTGTACTATGTGGCCCTTTGAGTCTGGGTCCTTTCACTCAGCATGTTTTTAAAGTTGCGCTGTGTTGTGGCGTACATTTGCACCCCATGCCTTGTCATGGCCATTCACTTGTATGGCTGTATCACAGTGCGTTATCCAAAACGGGTTACATTTATTTTTGAACTAAAAATTTTACAGTCTTCAAGGCCCTTTGTAATTTTCCCAGGCTTCTTCCTCTTGCCTCTCTGTGTCTCATGTCCCACACCTGTCTGTCATGGCTGGATCTTCACAGTTTTTTGTTGTTTTTTTTTTTTTTTGCTCAAGGACTATTTCAAATGCAGCTTCCTTTTTGAATTTTCCCCTTGGTCCCATGGGTAATAAGCGATGCCTCTTCCTTCAGATTCTCACAGTTCTTTGCTTTTCCACACTTTCAACTTGTGCTTTTGGTTATTTACATACTTACCTCCCATTTCAGATTTGAATGCATGAAACAGGAACATTTCTGCTCCTGTCACAAGTAGCCTTGCAAATAGTCAAAAAAAAAAAAAGGAAAAATATCAGTAAATAGTTTTTAAAGTAATGAATGAGATCATTGGAGATCGCCTGAGTATCAATAAGGTGAAGGCTGTGATTGACATCTAGTTGGATCTAGCCAAAAAACTGTCTCAGGAATTAGGGAAGATAACTATTACATTTTGAGAAAAACCTGTCTTACTATTAATGTGGCGATCTAGTGTCTGGCGCATAGTTGGAACGCAGTGTTTGTTGAACCGGACCCAGTATCCGGTAGCAGGACTGGGAAAATGTTCAATGTCTCTAGAAAGGAATTTCTATAGTATTTGTTTATAAATATACTTAAAAGCCCCAAGTTTAAAAGGGAGAGAGTGAGAGCATAGGTCGGTCAGATGAGGAAAGTGTTTGGAGAATGCCTCTCCGTGGAAGAGTCCCAGAGCAGTTGCTTTTTGCTTTTATATTGGATGTGTCCGATTTGGATAGTCAGCAAATGTTTGCTATTTTTTCCTTTTCCCTTCTAGAGGAATAGGTTCCAGTTACACTGGAATCTCCATAACACAGACTGGGATAAGCTCTCCTCCAAGAGCAAGGGCCTGAGGGTACCACTTCCATCTTTTTGGAAGCTGAGTTTGGGCCAGCCTTAAGCCGGAGGTAGAACCGCAAGATTGGATGAAGTTCTTTAAGTTCTGATGATGAGCCATTCACATAGAGTGCTTCTCTTGGGTGCAGCATGAACTTTGATTGTGGGCTAGTGTGTTTAGTCACATGCAGAGGACTTTGAGAAAGAAGAAAGATGTATTGGTAAGTCCTATTTTTGAAGGATTAAGAGTAAACAGGGGTTCTGCTAGCATGACCAAGAACTTCTTATATTCTAGTGCTAATTACTTTACGTGGTCAAATATCAAACGAAGGACAGAACGGCAGCCCAGTGTTGGAAGACATAATAAGCACCTGGCTTTGGGGGTTCTCTTAGTTTCTACCTTTTCCCTAACATTTATCCCCAAAACAGGACTGTGCTGTTTTTGGAGATACCACTCCATCATCTTGTGATTGTCTAAAACTTAGATATTTAAACAGTTTGATAGCTTGTTGCAGTAGGAATTTTAAAAGTTTTATGACTTTCATTTTTATCTTCTCCATTCCCATGTCTCTTAAGTTACCAAAGACATGCCAAATTTCTATAAATATATACAATTAAACATATTTTAATTATAGCGCGTAAGCAGTTGTTCTTGGCAGTAGATTCCTATGCAAGTTTTTCTTTATATTTTGTGCAGTTCCCAAGACTTGTTTCTCTTTTGTGTAATCATTTATAAAGTTGTCTTTATTTTCCATTGTCTAAATTCATCTGGTTTTATGTGTACTTTTCACACCCAATCTTATGATTGCCTAATGCTTGTCACGCCCTTAGGCCATATAAAGAAATGTTAACCCTCACCAAATATTTTCATTCATCTTATATCACTCTGTTGGCATGAGAAAAGACAGCATTTTCCCAGTTGATGAATTCTTTGTAAGGTGAAACTCAATGCAGAGTGAAAATATCCTACGGGCATAGTAATTTCCACCAAGGGTCAGCCTCAATAATAAAAGATGAAAAAGAGAAGTTTGGTGGTGTTCACAAACCTACATCTGGCGAAAGAACGTAACATAGACATGATTTCCTGATTACTGCCGTTGGTATCCAAGAGCTGATATTGTTGCACGATAGCCTGTCATTGCTTCCTGTTTCTGAAGGACTGATTGCATGTGAAGCCAGATTGCTTGGCAAACCGGGAAACTGCGCTTACGGAACGCACAGGAAGTCCAGCTGCTCCGGCCGTTGTGCTGAGACGCAGGATTCGCTGTAAGCTGTGTGGGCGGCCTGTCTTCCACTGGCGTGGTTGGCCTTGAACACTGGCCTCAAATAAGTGAAAGACCTAATGTCACCGTCAGAGTTGCACTAACACTAGAATTATAGAGTTGGCTGAGTAGAAAGGAGACATGTCTGCCAATTCGAGATGGGCAACCCAGCTCCCCAGACCCTGGGCCGCGCCCTCCCTGCCCCTGGAAGTGTGCGCATAGAAACTGGATGCGAACCTGGCGTAGATGGGGCATTGGTCAGAGGGCTGCTGTGAAGCAGGTGGTGACACTCAAGTTGGATAATTTTGGGAACATTTAAGAAAGAGACTACTTACCAAAACGTAGAGTCTAGTGAGCACATCAGGGCGAGTCAGAGGGGTTGGAAAGGGCCAGTACTTACAGCTGAAGAGGAAAAAGGAGGGAATGTTACCAAATGCCAAGAGAGACGGCTGTGTAGAAATGGCTGCCCTGCAGAAGCTGGGGTCTTCAGTCAAGGGACATGCCATCCATTGAGAACACAGAGGGTGTAGGCAGGGAATCAGTCCCCTGACCTCAGGCTCTTCACCCCATTTTCCCAACCAAAGGCCTAAGAACTAGAGTTTGATGCAGTCCCTAACTGTTCAGCCTCCCCATGCTCAGAACGGGATGGAAGTACCGTATTTCCCCATGTATAAAACACAGCTTAATTTGGGTGCCCAAAATTTAAAAAAAAATGTCTTACATAAAGTTATTGAACTCAAGTTTTATTCATCATAAAATGCATACAACTCCTCATCACTGTCAAAACTCCCATCCATTAGCTTGTCCTCATCTGTGTCTGATGACAAGTCACTGCCTTCATATATTGCCTCGTCCTCAGTTCCATCCATGGCATTTGAAATGCCACAACCACTCTAGAAGATGCACCCAGTTTTTAGACCCCAAATTTTTCGGGGGATGGGGAGAACGGTGCGTCTTATACATGGAGAAATGCGGTAGGTGGAGCATGGATCTGGAGGGGGCTGTGAACACTGTCCAGGACAGATGCTATAGAAGAGATTCCTGTATGGCATGGGTTGTACCTATCGTTTCCATTTTTACGGCAGAACTCGCTTCTCTGAAGACTCATTCAGTCTCCAAACCTCTGGAGCTCACCTAGTTCAGAAATTCAGAAAATGCAGACTTCCTATTCAACCAACATCTAATTTAATATTTTCAGTTATGGAGAACAACATCTTGCTTCCAGAGGCAGCTTGTTCTGTTGCTGGAACAGCTCTCGTAATTGGGAAGGTTTCTCTTGCATTGAAGCCTGCCGTCCCGTAACTTGTAGTGGCTGCCAGTTCTCTCTTTTGGAGCCGCACAAAAGAAGTTTCCTCTCCTGCCCTTTATCTTTTATCTCCATTGTAGCCTTTTTTGTTGCTGTTGAACAGTCATTAATGTATTCAGCATGTATTTATTGACTGTCTGCTAGAAGCCAGGACTTATTCTAGGTGCTGGATATTGAGCTGTGAACAAGACAGGACTCCTGTGTTCACAGAGCTTCTAGGCTAGTGGGTAGAGACACACACTGAGCAAATAAATATATAATGTGATGTCCAGGGGTGATAATTGCTGAGACCATCAGCTGTTAGCCATCTTTACACGCACACACAGAAACACGATGGTTTAAGTTTGGTCTAAATTCATTATGAGTCACCAGTGCGTTGCCGTTGCCAAAAAGCCCAGTTCTGTTTTAGGATATGTAAGTATAATGCCCAACACTAGAGAGGTCATTTCCTCTGCTTTCTTATTGTCCTTCTGGACCTGGAGTGTTGCCTTTGCACTCTAGAGGGGTATTGACAAATGGGAATTTGTTCAGGGGATGTCCCCATTATATCCTCTTAACTAGTTGAAGAAAGCCATCATATCCCACACAGAGCATCCCTAAGCCCAAACCTGCAACAGTTTCTCATGCGGTGTGATTGTTATACCCTTAATTGACCCGGTCTTTCTCAGATAATTCATTTCCTCTTAAATGTGCTCCCAGAATTTAACTTGGTTCTCCAGATGTGGTTTCAGCTTGGGTAATGTGTAGTAGACTGTTTCTCCCCTTGACCTGGTTATTTAATTTTCATAATGCAACTGGAGATTGAATTCTTTTTAACTGCTATGTTACTTCTGATTCAAAAGTACTGTTAAGCCAAGTCTCCAGCATTTCTGTTTGTACAATTTATGCCTTTGCTTAAACATGGGACTCAGTATCGTATTAAAATATCATCTCAGGGCTGTCCATGCAGAATTCTATTACATTCTACAACATTAAAATTCTCTTGAATATTACCTTCCACCTAACTATGGATCGTCTACTGTAAGGCCAGCAGTCGCCCAGTCGTCACAGCCATTCACATGCAGGTTCCCATTAGATTTGGACAGATGGTAAAGAAACAGTGGAATCAAAAAATGGTGGGCCATCCTTTAATAAAGTCTTGCACCGGCCAATAGGCAGCACACGGGGCTCCCAAAGCCTCTGACACATTCTCCAGTTCCACAACCAGGAGAATTTTCTCCGGTTTCTCCTAGAATCAAAGGCCCCACCAGTCTCAGCGGAACTCACAAAAGCCCCTCACCTCTCCTTCCCCATCTGCATATCTTCTCCCTTCTCTCTGCACAAACTCTGCAAACATGGCTTCTCTTCTCTCTACCTCCTCCCTTACTCAAAAACTTTCTGGCGTGAAAACCTCTCCTCCAGCAAACATGAGCAAGACAATGGCCCCTTCCCAAACAGGAAGGTAATTAGTAATTTCACAGATCACATACCTGGTGCTGCCCAGTGCCATTTTTAACAATAAAAGTGAACAAACTCAAAAAACACAAATTTTATAAACTCATTTACCCAAAATTAGTAAGCATAGTCTCAGACTTCATCTGTGTGATTAATATAATTATTTAACTAAAAAAGAATAAGGACACTGGACCTTTCTTTCAGGTCATAGCCCCTTAATAGTTAATACTCTTTGAGGATGACCTTTCAAAACACTGGGGATGCCTAAGCTATGCCACCTGTCTCATACTCCTTCATTCTATTCAGATAGTCTTGAGGAATGAAGACATCTTCTGTTTATGGCATTTCTCTGATGGCAGCCTTATCAAAAAACTTATTAGGATAGTTGACATGACGTTGGAGAATACAATAAGCCATTGCTGCACCTGCCTACCCTCAAGCCTTAATAATCCATGGATTTGAAAACTGCACGGTAGAATTTTGTTTGGATCAGCACGGGCTCGCCCGTCTGTGGTTTGCCCTTTCTTCTTCTCTGGAACCCCCTCACCCTTCATGGGTAGGGAACTGACCAGCAGACTCCGTCTTGTTTCCTGAGGATGAGAGGAGGCTAAAATTTAAAAGTGGCCTTTGTTCCCTCTTTTTTAGGATGGGCTACCATTTCCAGTTTTAAGTCTCTTTCTTGATCACATCTAGAACACTGAGCTAAAATAGAATTTGAATAACCACACCTTCTGAGTTGTTGCGAGGGTTGTGTCATCTTCCCCAGGATTTTTACTTTGCTTCTCGTAAGCTCACAAGAGGGAGCGCTGTATCGCCCCACGGTCGCTGGTGCTGCTATTTGTACCTGGGGTCCCCCTGGGCCCCCTGTAGCCTCCTCACATACCTGCAGGTGATGAACTCTTGCACTCAGCCTTCGGTAGGTGCCCACAGCATTAGTACATGTGTTTGGTTTGGTTTTCTATTTGTGAGCTCCCTGGCTACAGTGTTTTCTTTAGAGACCTCCTTATTTATGGGTTAGAAAAAAAAGAAACGACATTGACCTCATTCTTCCTGGAAATATCATTGTTTTCTAAAGAGTTTGGTATCTTATTTTCCAGGATTCTCTAGATAAAATGTGGAACGTCTTGGCTCTGCTTAACTGCCCATGAGCCCGTATACCTTGCTGGTAGTGTAACTCGAAGCAGGAGAGTTATGGAGGCCATCTCTTGCCTGGTACAGAAGTGTCCATGGACCAGAATGTGGTTAAACATGATAAACCTGCAAAGCCAGATGACTTTTTACTGAGGGTTTGCATTGACTGCAGGTTCCAGAAGTTGCTTATTATGCTGATTAGAGGACCCGTATCTTAGGAGGATGAGCCTATTGATTAAACTTAAAGACCTGAAGTGGTTGAACAGTTTTCCTTGCTTTTCATGTGCCGCGAAGGAGAGACCGACCCCCTCCCGGCGCTCTCTGCTGTGGGCATCTCATACTTTCGGATTCATAAACAGTATGTTCAGCTCTACAGCTTTGGCATTTGCTTGGGTGTGTTCTGTGCTGGTTTTATACCGAGTATCAAATTTCTTTCCTTTTGACTATAACTGATTTTCACTTAACTAAAGAAGTACAAGTCATACCTACGTTTGGTACCTGTGGCTGTTCCAGACTTCATGTGGGCATCGCTGTCCGCCTGGCATTGCTTCAAAAGTGCTGTCACAGCTTCAGTGAACACCTGTCTGGTTTATACTGTTGTCCCGACATAACTCACTCTCAAAAGTGTCTTGGGTTAGAAGGAAAATTGTACGATTCCCTTGGATACATCCCAGACCACCCTAGAAAGCAGGTGGTTCCCACTGTTCAGTCCTTGCTCTGACCGCTGGGCCTTCTTTTCTCACCTCTCCTGACAAAAAAGAACCCAGTGACTTGTAGGACCAGCAGACCCAATAATCCTTGGAATATGGTCAGTCTTCTTAGAAGAACATTTGATTACGTCATCCCTGAGAAGAACAGAGATGATATTCATGGCGCAGAAACTAAGTCTCATCATTTTGGTGGAAAGAAAACACAGTCTTAATGTAACCGAACTTTTCGAGCTGGATTGATTTATGTAAAAACTTGCCAGTGAAGGCTTCTTAGTGATATCTGCTGAATAAACGAAGTCTTGATGCCTAAGGGGTTTTGTAAAGAACCCATGGGTTCTTGCAAACCACACTGCAACTTTCTCTACCCAAACTCTGACCACTGTGTCGATGGCTTGGTCTCCTTCACCAGATGGTAGCACGTGGACGGCAGGAACCATGGCCTGCTCACCCATCATCCCAGCGATGGTCATTCAGGAGGTATGGATAGGAGAAGGGGGTGACAGGGAAAGACCTGGAGCCATGAATAAGTCCTGTTGCTTTCTGCTTCCCTTTTTAGGAACTGAAGCTGCCTGTCTAGGAAAAGAAAAGGTGAATATTTTAGGAAATGACCTCCACACTCTTGCATATGACAAATCATTTCGTTTCCCAGGTCTGTTAATCTACAGCAGGATTTCCAACCAGGTCGGTCCTTGGTTATGGAGCTGCCTGTGCACTGTAGGATGTTTCGTGAGCAGCATTCTTGGTTTCTACCTGCTAGATGCCAGTAGCTCACCCTACCCCCAACTGTGACAGCCAAAAATGTCTCCAGATACTAACAAATGTCTGGTGGGCAAAATAACCCCCTCCCCATGCCTGAGAACCACTGCTCTGCAGGAGTTCGTGTCTGGGATAGAGGCAGAGCAGAGAAGCCAGCAAATAATGAAATTTGGCGGTTGGAGGGGAAGTTAGACATCATCAAGCATGTTGTTTCTTCTGGTGTTCCTCGCCCGCTCCTACTCCAACACACACCACCATTTTATACCTGAAGAAACTGTGATCCAGTCCTGGCCAGATAGCTCCGTGGGCTAGAGCATTGTCCCGATACGCAGAGTTGCCAGTTCGATCCCCAGTCAAGGCACATACAGAAACAGATCGATGTTCCTGTCCCTCCTCTCTCTCTCAATCTGTTCCTTCTCTCAAATCAATAATTTTTTTTTTAAAAAAAGAAAGAAACTATGACCCAGGGGATTTAGTGAATATAAAAAAGAAAATTACTACAAGTGTTTGAGGTAATATTGATTGTGGACTGTAGGCTTCTCTGTTTTAAGTTTGTTTACAGACCAGGCAAGTGTGTCTACTTTCAAGGAACTCAAAATAAGGAAACATAAGCTTGTGGAAACAGATAAGGGGCGCTAAGGATTACAGCACAGAAAAACTAAAGGCAAGCAGCACTAAAAAAAGAATTTAACACGTGTCTCGATGGTTTTTCAGATTAACAAGAGTAGAGCAAACTCCACTAGACTCTGGCTAGATTTCTGGCACAGCCCCGTAGAGCTATCTAGGCTTAATATTCTACTGTTTTAAATGCTTGTATCTAAAAAGAAACAGGAAAGAGTATTTAAAGTAAAAATAAGTTGCCCTTTTCAAAAAATGACTTGCTTTATCTGTCTAGATATTCGAGATAACGGCCTGTCTGATGAGATTATTTCTACTGCAGGTTGTGTTTTATTAGGGGCATATTGTATCTTACTAAGAATTCTCACAGAGAGGTAAGAACACCAAATTAAATATTAGCTGCTTGTGGTTTATTTTCAGACTCATCTCAATAACTAAGAGAATTGGGTTCTCACACTTTGTACCTTTTGATTATAAACAGCTTTAAACAGGTTTACACTGTCCTTCATCAAAAATTAGAGAAAATTGGCAGACTGAGACGCTCTGGGAATGAAATTAGGCAATTCAGAGTTTCTCATGCGTGTAAGCTGCCTTTTGGTTTGAGCCTTTCCATTCTTAGCCTGTGTTTTCCGAGATTCCGCTGGTAGGTCTGTCCTGAGTGAGGACACAAGAGAAAATGGCAGGATACTGAGCCACCGGGTCCCCACAAGACCTGCTGTTTGAGGTAGGGTGACATCCATCAGGCAGATTTTTGTCAGAACTTTTGGTTGAGTGAGTGTCATTTTGAGATTGGGTCTGATTGGTCTTTCTTTTTTGCTTTTGCTTGATTGGGTTTAAGCATAATGCAGTCATGTCTGTATCTATGCAGCAGGAACGTTTCTGAAAAATTATGGATCAGTCCATCTTTAATAAATCAAAGAGCATTAGGAGCACTTACTAATTGAATTCATTCTAATATTCTGGTCACCTATGTCCTTTAAGAGCCACAGTGATCACACCCATTTTCTGATTCACATATCAGCTAGAATTTTTTTTTTTTTAATATTCTCAAACCTGGCACCTCAATTCTCAATGGAAAAAAAAAAAACTTCCGACCATGTACATTGATGATTTATTGGAAATTCATAACTGGAAACCAAACATTCTACTTCTGACATTTGAAATTCCTTGGCTGGGAGACACTTTTTCTGAGAGCATATCTCTTGGAGAGCCTCAAAAAGTTAATTATTCTGGTAAAACGTCCTTTCTGAACTTTTTGAATCATTGCAATATTATGCTGATTTATCCAAAACGTGGATTCTGACTTGAATCACTTCGCAGTCCTGGCAGCCGTGAGCATGTCAGATGTCTTGGCAGTGTTTGAGGCAGAAGGGGACTTCCCACTTCTTTATGTAATCCACAATCACAGTATGTGGGAGTTTTATGAAATTTCTTCTGTTGTACTGAAATTCTTAGCTTTTCATACTGTCTGTGCAGCTCAGTGAAAATAGGCTCTGTGTGTGTGTGTGTGTGTGTGTGTGTGTGTGTGTGTGTATTTAAATGAAAAAGAAAAGTGAAATCCAAGCAGTTCCTTAAGTTTGCCATGGTAATATTTTCAGGACATGTTCATGTGTTCCATACAATCTCTTTTAAGTTAGCTGATTGGAACTTGGAACAGAGCTGCCTACCGAAACAATAGTATAGCATATGTGGTGGCAAAGTTTCCAGACTAACCCTCAAAATATATTTAACCCTTCATGTGCTAGCATGCTTTACAGTACAAGGGGCAATGATGTGCAGCTTATCCAGACACTGTTTAATGATATAAAACCTGCAGCCTTCTGCAGTGCTAGAAATGAAATAAAATTGAAAAATGTTTTAAACATGAATAAGGGATAGAAGATGGGTTCGGAGGGAAAGGACTTTTAGAAGCTTGGTGGTGGGGTAGGAGAGGCCAGGCAAACCTGAAGAGGTGCTGTTAGCAGTTTGAGCATCTTGGACAATTACATCAACTTCTCAAGACTCAGTTTCTTCCAATGACATGAAGTCATTTTGAGAATCAGAGCAGAAAGCGCACGTGAACGTGATCTGTAAAGTTCTCTACAAGTGTACAGTGTAAGTTCCGGTCCTTTCTTTAATCATGAAAACTCTATGTCCTGTCCTTTCTTTTCCTTAACATACATGTATTAGTAGCGAAAGTCTTTATGCTTAACAGCAATGAATAAGGTCCCTTTTAGCTCACAGATAGAGTAAACGCATGTCACTTTGACTCACTTGGAAGGCAGCAACATTAGCCTTTTTGAGACAGGTAGAATTTCCAAGGTAATCTCTCTCTCCTCCAACTCATGCTCTCATCTTCTAGTGTCCAAATCCCTCCTTTTCTTTGCCACATTCTCAAGTTTTAGGTTATACACCAGGCTCACTCTCCATCCAGGCTGGCCTCCCTGTGGCCCTAGCCTCTCTCTGACCCATGCCTCTGGCCTCAACCCAGCGCCACGCTCCTGGCCCACCCTGCAGGGGACCAGCCGTGATTGAGGGCCCTCTCCTTCCCAAGGTCTCCCCACATACCAAACCCAGGCAGCCAGTTGGACTGAGGGGTGCAGAGCCTGGCAGCAGTACTTTTGGTGTGACAGGCCCAGCCTTGGGCCCTGCCCCAGGAGTAAACTTGAAGTGCCGTGGGCCCGATCCCGCAAGCCCAAGCAGCTTTGCTGGTAGGAGCAGTGTTAGGAAAGGAAATGGGGGTTCAACAGCCACCACGGTGAAGCACTTTCACAGTAACCCACCAAACAAGGAGGCAGATCTACGGGGGCTTGGTGTGTGCCACTTATAAATCTAAGGGCTACAATGAATAACATTTAATAACGGAAGAGGCCTTAGAGATCAGGAAATGCAGTATATTCATTTTGGAGCAGAGAAAGCTTTAACCCGGACGAGAGAATGATTTGCAAGTGTCTTTTGCCTTCCAAACCTGAGTCCTTTCATAGCAAGGCCTAAAGGCACTACATCTGGGTCGTGTGCCCCTCCTCTCCCTGGGTAAGGTTGGCATTAGTTTTGCACAGCCGTGTGCCGAGGTCCTAGGATTTGCCTCACAAGCGACAAAGACGAGAAATGAAGTAGGGGGTAGCCTGCCACACCACCTCTGACTCCCTACTCCCAATCCAGGGAGACACAGTAACACTTAGTAAGCAAGGCCATTTGTGGGAGCTTAGGAACAAGAACTAGGACACAGTTCCTGCTCTTCTAGAACTTACAATACCCTGTTATCTTAACCTCACTATAATGAGAGAGCCACGTCTGGACCATGAAGCCCCCATTGATGTTAGTACACAGGGTTCTTCTAGTTTTGCCTCTTCCACTCGTTCTAGTTAAAGACTGCGAAAGATTACTTAACTTCTTGCGGCTTAGTGTTTTCATCCATAAAATGCAGAGCTTGACTCCTAAAGCCCTATGTCTGTACATTTTGTGAGTCACAGTCTCACGAATCTTTTATATTTCCATCGTCAGGCTTTTGATCCCCATCATAAGTTTTATTTCAAGGAAGTCTCAACCAACATGTAGACACTAACTAATTTATTTATTGATGGGATAGAGAACTTAGCAATTTATTGAACCACACTCAACTAGAGGGTAGAGCCTAGAAATGTGTACTGGTCTTCAACTTGAAGACAGGACTAGATCCCAAACCTATGTAAGATAATTTGGATTATTATATATCTCATTAGGTTTGTAAAATAGAATATACTGACTTTTCAATATCCAGAGGCTTAGAAAGTAAATTAGAGGATGATTATGATGAAAGAGCTTTCGGCTTTACAAAGGGCTTGGGCCACGGAATTCCTTTTAATAGGGAGTTCCTCTAGTGCGTTCAAAACGTAACATGATTTGCAGAAACTTAGTTTATGTGCCTCAGAAATGCACAGTTGGTTGTTTTTACAACTCACAGTCCTCTGCAGCAGTTCTGAGTGTGAGCGTACACTCTAAATACCCTTTCTGCTACCTAATTGGGAATTTTTATGGTTTGAGAAGGTTTGTCTTTTTTGTTTTCCTGTTGTGTTGGCATTTCACTGACCTTTCTTCCCTCACTCTCCATGTTCTTTCCAATTGTTTGTGCAGCATTTGTTTGTAAACCAATTAGCTCAGACACCAGGAGGGCAACTCTGGCTCTTGGCTGCGTTGCCCATTTAGAGGACAGACCTGTGGCTGGAAAGGTGGGAGGCTTTCTGTAAGGGCAGGATTGTGGCCTCCTACAAACAGGTGTAGCTTCACATGTCAGCACCACTTGTCACTAGCATTCAGCGAAGCACTTAACCCCTTAAAACCTCAGTTTTTCATCTGTAAAATAGGAATAATCATAAAAATGCTGATATTACATGATAAATGAGAGCATTTATCTTGTATGAAAGGGCCGAATAAAACAAGCACTCAGTACGAGGTTGCTGTGTGTCCTACCCCTCCAGTCCAGGGAGCGGTGACAACAGTAGCCCTGGGCATAGCAGGGATGGAGGCCTCCCTTAGGTTTAGGCGGATGGGGCTGGATGCTCCAGCAGAGTCAGTGTTGGGTAGCCTGGTGTCATGGCTGAGCCATTGGGATTTAGAACCAGAGAGCCTGCATTCAGCTGCCCTACCTCCGTGATCTTGGAAACATTTATCCGTGTGAAACGTCATTTACCTGTTCCTGATCTGTAAACTGAGGCTAACAGCACTTAACCTCTTCAGGTTGTTGGAGATCCCCAGTGTCAATCTGCGTCAAGTGCTCAGAACAGTCCCTGGCACGTAGGTCTCTGTGTTTACTACAGTGTGTTGCAAGGAAACCTCTTTTTTGTTAGGTGAAATGCAAACTTGAATGAGCTGGCATGGAAGAACTGTAGGCTTTCTAAGAACTGATCTTTCTCAGCGAGGAGGCTGCTGTTTCCTGCACTGTGCTCGGCCCATTTCTCTAATGGGAGAGAGATTTGCTCTTAGAAGTCTGCAGCAGTCTTTCCTCTCTTCCCCTCTCCCTGCCTGTCCACTCTGTACAGCTTTTGTTATTAATGTGGAGCAGTTGAAGTCACTGATTTGGGTGCAGGCCAGGCCAGTGTTGCTGTGGGCATATATTGCTCTCCTAGACTCTGGTCATGAACAGGATGACGGAAGACAGAGGTACAGGGACGCTGTCCTTTTAGGCAGCCCGCATTAAAGGTGTGTTTGTTGTCTTCGTCACATTGATGCTAATAGATCAGAATTGTATTGAGTATCTTAGCCAGGCTTCTGGGTTTTTTTCTTCTTAACCTACAATCTTTATCTCTTTGGGCTGTCATTTTGCTTGCTCTCTGGTTAGATATACAGATGCTGTTTTGTTCTGTGCCTTTCTCCATTGTTTCATTGTTGGAAATCTTCTCTTCGGTTAACTCAATATTTATTTAAGGCAGGTAAATTTTCTCCAAAAAAGCTGTATATTTCTGTAGGATACACACACACACACACACACACACACACACACACACACACACACGGAGATTTTTCAGTTTATATTGTCTCTCTCTTTTTTCTCTCTGTAAATAAAATAACCCTATAGAGAAAATACTCATTGAACTAGCAAGTGAAAGTGTGTTTCCCTTAGGAATAGTGTAATTTGAGAACACACTTTTCTGCTCTGCTTTTGTACTTGGGGCTTGGGAAAGGAGTTATTATTGTTTTGGAAAAGCAATGGAATTTTATCACACGTTTTCCTGAAACTCCCTAACTTCACCTTTTCCTGAAATACTTCTTTCAAACTCCTATTTTCCTCTATTAAGAGGTTCCATCGTGTAAAAAGGAAAGGAGTTTGATCAGTTTGGACTTTTTTGATGATCTGTTGGCTTTATAAAAAGAAGAGACTGTTTGTCAGAGAAGCAGCACTTGGAGGGTCATATGACCATTAGTGTGAAACTTGGGGCAGTGACATGTTAGCTGGAGCCATTAAGATTTTTTTTTTTCAGTATCAGCCAATAAATACGTGGCCTCAGACCCTGTTGTGCCTTGTGACTGGGAATAGGAGATACTTGATCCTGTTTGGGATTTTATTCTGACTTCTGTTCCCTAATTGTGGGAATTCTTTATGGTTTTATTAACTCTTATTGTGAAATAAAAACTGACTTTCTAGTTGATTTTAGGCACTGCTAAATTGTGACATGCACATATTTTTAAAATGTAACAGTTGTTATTGTTCTTCTTTCTTGCTCTTTTTTTTCTTCAATTTGAAAGCATTAAATGAGAATTAGAATTCTTGGAAATATCCTTCCATAAGGCTATGTCACAGATGTCTGAGAGTGCTGCGCACCCCGCGCTCCGTTTCTAATGCCAATTTAGTGAAGATAAAACGGGGATAATAATGTGTTCTGATGAGTCTAGACCAGGGGTGCCCACACTTTTTCTGCTTGCGAGCTACTTATAAGATGACCAAGTAAAAATGATCTACCTACAATAAAAATGCAAAACATAAATTTATTTCTTCTATATTATCATTATTTAAGTTACTATTATTACTATTTAATATTGTGTATTCTTCTTTCACCTTTCTCCTTCTCAGCTCTCTTTTCGGAGGAAAGTGAATGCCATAGTTTTTATGAACAGTCTGAAAAAGCCGCTCCACATTTCTCTTCTTTGGAATAGCAATGGCACACTGACAGATGAGGCAAACGCACTTAGAATATGACATAGTGGAAAAAATCCCCTCCCATTCTGTATGAAAGTGGTAGGTTTTAGGCTTCTTACTCGGACCAGCTACGGCACTCATTTTTATACCCTTTGTTGTATTTAGTTTAAATAAATTGAAGGCTAACTACGCAGCAATGTAATTGAACAAGTTAGCGCGGTTTAACACGCATGCATAGGGTGTCAAAAGTTCAGGCGTCAGATTGGCTACCCTGTATGCCAATCAAAAGACAAATGTCTTTTTAATGTCATGTGATCTACCCACATTTTCTTCGCGATCAACGTATTGAGCACCGCTGGTCTAGACCCTCTCTGCTCTTTCAGTATGCTTAGAGCACCGAGACTTGTGCTGTGTGATGTGTGAGTTTCTGAGGTTGTTATATAAGATTTCGACATAAAATAGTGTGCACTGTTTCCCAAACCACATCTGTATCCTCTAACAGGACACAATGAAAGGAGAAAACCAGGCCTTTAGTGACCTGATGTCCCTTGGCCTAGTTCTTTGAACAATGTATACTTTTATGGTATGTTATGGAAAATTTTGAAGATGCTGGGAAGGAAATAAAAATCACTTGTACTTTTACCACTCAGAGGAAAACTGCGGTTGAAATGTTGAGGTATTTACTTCCAATGGTCTGTGCATGTTTATATAAATACGTAGTCATTCTTTTATTGTAAGAATGTCTATAAACGTTTTTGAAACCTTTTTCTTAACATGATAACATATGTGAGGACAGTTTCCGTATCCCAGTGTCTTCTTTGAAAATTTGATTTTAAATGACTATACTGTTTGGCATCCATTATACTTTGGCTCTGAAGATACTTAAAGATGTTCCAAATAAAAATTCCGTTTGGGGAATTTTTTTGAGGTCTTCCTTCCTAATTTTAAAAATAATCAGTTTTAAAAATTAATTGAAAACATGTCAGTTTTGTGCTTAAGGTAGATTTAGTCTTTGCTACGTTTCTCTAACAAAACATGCTCTTTAAATATACTGCAGAATCTGGGGAAAGCAGCAACTAACTGTAATTCATTTTTAGCCACTCAAAGCTGATTCAACAAGTGAAGTTTTCAAAGAATCAACTTCTACTACTTTTTTTTTTTTTACAGGGACAGAGAGAGAGTCAGAGAGAGGGATAGACAGGGACAGACAGACAGGAACGGAGAAAGGTGAGAAGCATCAATCATTAGTTTTTCGTTGCCGTTGCGACACCATAGTTGTTCATTGATTGCTCTCTCACATGTGCCTTGACCGCAGGTCTTCAGCAGACCGAGCCAACCCTTGCTGGAGCCAGTGACCTTGGGTCCAAGCTGGCGAGCTTTTGCTCGAGCCAGATGGGCCCGCGCTCAAGCTGGCCAGCTCGGGGTCTCGAACCTGGGTCTTCCGCATCCCAGTCCGACGCTCTATCCACCGCGCTACCACCTGGTCAGGCTCAACTTCTACTACTTAAAAGAAAACTCAAACTAATTTTGAAATAGGTTAAAATTTCGCAACTGAATTTGGGGGGCATTCATCTGCCATGATCAGTTGGTGCCATTTCCTGGCTTGTAATGTTGGGGCGAACTCGACTTTCCCTGAGTCTCCGGGCTGTACAGGACAGGAAAGGCCACATAGGCAGGGACAGGGAGCCAGATGGTTCCCTGATGGGTGGCAGGCTCCCAGCAGAGACTGATGCCGCACCTGACTGCTGGGGGTAAACAGCAAATGTCGGTGGCAGCATTGCTCACCCTTTCCTGGAGCGCAGAGAAGCCCTTCCCCTCTGTTGGCATATTTTGAAACGGCTTTGCAGGCTCTCTTCAGCCTGGAGTAGCAGGTGTCCGGGCAGTTAACTTGTAGTGGGCAGTGGAGGAGGAGGAGGAGGCCACGCTGGGGCCCAGTTGGCAGCCCCTGTGGCTGGCTGGCTCATGAAATCCACATTCTGGCATTCTCAAAGCCTTTCAAAGGAATCTGGGTAAGTCATTTAACCTTGTGTCATTTTGGTTTACTTGGCTTCTAGAAGGGAGTAGTAATTAAACCAAATGGAGCTGTCAGTCAGTGAATCTTAGTGGCGCTTTGCAGTTTGGAAAAGAAAACCTGGAGTCACAGAGCCATCTCTGAATTTTGTCCTCGAATGGATGACTGTAGTTTGTCCTTGACCTGAGGGAGCTGATTGAGGGAAATGAACGTGCTTGAGAGGCACGTGTCCCTGAGTTAATATATCTGGGCAGCTACTTAGGAACAGTGTGACTTTGGGCACATTAATCTCTCTGGACCTCATCTATAAAAAATGATCATGATAATAATGGCTTTCAAGATAAGTGAGAGCTTGTATTTTATAAGTGCATGGCGCAGAATAAGCTTTCACTAGATATTAGCTCTCCTGATGATGATAGATCCGTGCCGAGCCATCTGACCACAGTGTGGGTTTGTGATTGATCATCAGTTTTTCATAACAAAGCCCTTTCCCCTTGTGAATACAGCCTCCTTGCACTGAGATACCCCTGAAAATGCAAAGCTGTATAAAGAGATGTCCCAAAACATACTGACCTCAGTAAAAGTGTTAGGAGCTTTCTTTTTTTCTCTCTTCCTTTCTCTTCCAGATGGTTCCTACTGGCCCAGGACTAGGATGGGACCTCAGTAGAAAAATTCCTTCCATCTTGTCTCTGTACCATCCTGAGGGTGTTGTCCCCATCTTCACAGTCAAAGGTGACTCACCATGATCTAGAAGTTGTACATTTTCACTCACCTTCTCTTCGGCAGAACAGTCACATGACCACAGCAAACAAGGATATAAGTGACAATCAGCCAGCTACCTGTCATTATAAATAAAACTATACAGTACTGGTACACAGCTGTACCCATTCACTTGTGAATTGCCTGTGGCTGTACTCACACTACGATGGAAGGAGTTGAGTAGCTGTGACAGAGACCATACTGCCTGCAAAGCTGACGTAGTTGCTCCTGTCCTTTTGCAGAAATTTGCTGACCTCTTTAGGGAAAAGGAGCCTTAAGGGAGCAACTGGTAGTCTTTGCTGCAGTAAGGGCCGTCCTAGGCCGCTGAGTCACTCACTGCCTTAGAAATGCAGAGCCAGGAGTTTGTTCTCTCTTTTCTTCTTTTAATTTTAATTTATTGATTTCAGTGAGAGAGACAGGGAGAGAGGAAGAGAGACAGGAATATCAAGTTGCTCCTGTATGTGCCCTGATCAGGATCAAACCAGCAACCTCTGTGCTTTGGGATGATCTCATTGACTTTTTTTTTCTGAGGTGAGAAGCAGGGAGGCAGAGAGACAGACTCCTGCATGCACCCAACTGGAATTCACCTGGCATATCCACCAGGGGGCGATGCCCTGCCCATCTGGGGCGTTGCTGTGTTGTAACTGGGACCATTTCTAGCACCTGAGGCAGAAGCCATGGAGCCATCCTCAGTGCCCAGTCCAACTTTGCTCCAGTGGAGCCTTGGCTGCGGGAGGGGAAGAAAGACAGAGAGAAAGGAGAGGGGAAGGGTGGAGAAGCAGATGGGCGCTTCTTATGTGTGCCCTGGCTGGGAATAGAACCCAGGACTTCCACATGCTGGGCCAATGCTGTACCGCTGAACCAATGAGCCAGGGCTCATTGATCTTTTTTTTTTTTTAGAGAGAGGAGAGAGAGAGAGAAAGAAGGGGGGGAGGAGTGGGAAACATCAAGTTGTAGTAGTTGTTCCTCATACATACGTGCCTTGACTGGGCAGCCCAGGGTTTTGAACCAGCGACCTCAGCATTCCAGGTCAATGCTTTACCCACTGCGCCACCACAGGTCAGGAGTTTGTTCTTGTGAAGACCGGTGACCTATGGGAGAGTGAGTTGGTATGCAAGTGAGTTTTGGAGAAGAAATGTTGAAGGAAAGATTTAAGGAGCCAGGCATGAAGTGGCCTGGTGAAGGGGGCAGTGTTGAAGGCAGCTTATCAAGTGAGCTTCCATGTTAAGTGGCGCATCATCGTGGAAGTCCCCCTTCCCGCCCTGCCTCTGGCTCTCTGTCTGGCTTTGGCGCTTGCTGCGGTTCCACTGCGGTCAAAGGCTCTTCGCCCATTACCTTCTTACTGGTCTCCCTGCACAGCCTCAGCCGCCTCCAGGCCCCCAGGGTGACCTCTTGTAAGCATGGCTCTTAGGTTGCGCCCCGCTCTCGGGCTTCCAGGGGGTTCCTGTACCTGCTGAGGAAAGGCCCGGCTCTGTGGTTTGCCACTGCAGGTCTTCCCACTCATGATTTCCCTTTTCCTCCAGCGCCTGGCACACGCTCGGGGCTCCTGCCTCGCGGAAACGCCTCCTGGCTGCTCAGCACTTTGCCAGCTCTGTGTCTTTGCCCCCACCATCCCGGAGCTTCACTCTGTCGGGAGGCTCTGGGGACGCAGGGCTGTCGCTGGCCCAGGGTAGGCGCAGCCACAGCTGGGCACGTGGGGGTGCTGACATCCTCTTAGTACCGCCTACATGTGTGTTTCCTCTCCCAGCTGGGCCCCTTGTCCTGAGCCAGGGCTGAGCCCTCCCTCCCTGAATGCGCTGTTTCTGTCATCGTAGCACTCAGACCCTGTGCTGTGAGTTATTACGTGTGTGGTTCGAGTCTTGCAGAGACTGTCAGGTCCAGATCGGACTGAGCTGCTGGGTCTTCACTTTCATCCAGTAAGTGTTGGTCGGTGTTACAGGGGTGCTGTCTGCGAACAGCGCCATCCACAGGGTAGCGCTCTCACTGAACATGTGACTTCTTACCTGGAGGAATTTAAGTGCAGAGGAAAAGAGGGCCCTGGTAAGCATGTTGAAAATGCGTGCCATTTAAGATCTTAACCCAGAGCAATTTGCAGCTAGTTCTTTAGGGAAAGAATAGTACATTTTAAAAATACTTTCTTAAGACCTGAAGCAGTGTAGAGTTACCCAAAATACTTAAAAAGAGAACTTCCTTATGACCCAACAATTCCACGTCTGGGACTATATCCAAAGAAACCCAAAACAGTAATTGAAAAGAATATATGCACCCCTATGTTCATTTACAATAGCCAAGATTAGGAAGCAGCCCAAGGGCCCATCAGCAGATGAATGGATTAAAAAGCCATGGTACATTTAGACAAGGGAAGACTACTCAGCTGTAATTAAAAAAAGAAAAAAGGAAATCTTGCCTTTGATAACAGCATGGATGGACCTGGATAGTGTTATGCTAAGTGAAATAAGCCAGGCAGAGAAACACAAATACTATATGATTGCATTTATATCTGGCATCTAATGAACAAAATAAACTTACAAACAAAATAGAAACAGACTCATAGATACAGAGAAAAGACTGGTGGTAATGGGGTTGGGGAAGGTGGAGGAGGGTAGAGAGGGGGTAGATGGTGACAGAGGGGGACTTGACTTGGGGTGGTGAACACACAGTGCAGTTTACAGATGGTGTGTTACGGAGTTGTACACCTGAAGCCTGTATGATTTTATCAACCAATGTCACCCCAATAAATTCAATAAAAAATAAAAGATAAAAGTATTTTCTTAAGACCTGAAGCAGTGTTTGAATGCAGTCCTATTTGGAAGTTTTAAACAGTTCCTTGAAAACCCAAGACTGAGTCAGGAATCAGACGGCACTTTCGTGGGGGACGAGGGAGGGGGGCATGTGGGCGGAACCCCCTGAGTGCAGAGAGGGGCCACTTGTAGAAACGCCAGAATTGGAGCATTTTCTAACTGCTACTTCCAGAGACATATGTGACAACTTAGAACAGGGACTTTCAACCTTTAACACCTCATGGCACATAAACTAATTACTAAAATTCTGTGGCATACCCAAAAATATATTTTTTGCTGATCTGACAAAAAAATAGGTATAACTTTGATTCATTCACACCAGGGGGCTGTTGTTACATTGGATGTTGTCATTTTTTTATTTGACAAACTAAGGGAAAAGAAGTCAGTACCCCTGACTACAGAGTCAGCTATTGCATGTTTTAAAAATTCCCTGCGGCAACACTTGTTGAAAATTGCTGACCTAGAAGATCCATCTAAAATCACTCACATTATACTCACAGAGGTGGTATTTTCACAGCTTCATCTTTCCACAGTCGGTAATCAAATGTAAGGCGAGCTTTTATTTTTTTATAGAAATGGTTTACGCTGTGGAATGCTAAGTTCTTTTTCTTCCTCTGTCTTTTGAACCAACTGTTCAACGAGGAGACCAACCTAAATATTGAAATGCTTGCTTATGCTGGCAAAGAATTCTTGTCCACTCATCCCCCGTTAATTAATACCTAGTGCACTTGGTGATGATGTTGGGAAGCAGACTGGGTACACATGAATTTTAACTGTATGGTCAGACCTTCTGAAAGGATTGGAAGGAGAGATGCCACCTAGACAGAATGAGTTGTGAGACTCCACCTGTGAGTTCCATAGCTGATGCGGGAACCTCTGTGGTGCTGACAGCCCCTCACCCCCATCCCCCTCAACAAAGGGCTGTCTAATGGGCAAGCACAGAAAGGGAACGCAGTCTTTGTGTTTTGCAATTATTAAGGAGTAAGACAATTGTGGAATTTTTATTCAGGCTTAAGTTAGGGTAACCATTACCATTCTGTGAAAGCCACTGCTCCACCCCCATTACTTACCTCCACTTGCATGCACTCTTCTGTGTCCAGTGCCCGGCATAGCACTGGATGGACAGTCGCTGCCCAGTTTGTGTTTGTTGAGTGAATAAATAAACGGACTCTGGCACGTCATTAGAAGAGCCTTCTGAAAGAATAAATGGATTCTTAAGCAAAATGATTTTTTGGAGGGTAAAAGTGTAAAAACAAAATAAGCTCATCTTTTCAATTCCCCTTCTCCCTGCCAAACCCCTCCAGTACTGGCAACTGAGTTTTAAAAATCTGGGAGGAGTAAAGGTGTGTGGCCTCGTGTTATTGAAAGGAAAACCCCGGGGTTGTGTAAGTGTTTCATGAGCCCTTTCATAATAAACATAATATGAAACACAGCCAAAATAAGTTTGTTTTGAATGTATCCTGTGTCTCACAGCACTCAATAGAGGTACAGACCTAGGCTTTGTGTGAAACAGAATAGACTTTTGGAAAGGGAGTGAAAACTTTCATCCAGAAGGCTATTTTCGACTTGGCCTACTGTCTTATTCCTTCAGAGTGTAGGGGGTTTATACAAATTTAGATCTTCAACAAACCAGATTAAGGTTATTTCGGAACGAGCCAAATATAATTTATATCCCATCATTTTGAGCTCATAATTTCTGCTCTAGGTAGATAAGAAAAATCTCAATTAGGGCAAGATGGTACAATTGCAAAGTGATTGGGTTTCCTTTTCAGAAACACTGTCGTGTGATAGGCATTTTGAACTCTGCACCTATCAGACCTGTGGTGGATCGTTGCTTCGCTGCTCTTTGTCGTTGGGGGAAAAAAACCCTCCAGTCTCCGAATCTGTGTTTCTTCTTCTGGCAAGTGGAAATAATAACAGTCCTTCCCTCAGAGGCTCATTCTGGAGATAATTATTCAGTATAAGGCACTCAGGACATTGCTACACGTGGTGCTCGAACCAACTACAGTGACAAGCCTTTGCTGCCGGAACATTGACCCCAAAATACAGTGCATTAAAGAAGGTATAAATTAATTTCTCGCTCTAATAGCAAGGTGAGCTTTCTGGGCTTGCAATACATTCATGCTCCTTGCAGAAATTCAAGGATCCAGATTCCTTCTACCTTGTTCTTTCACCCTTTCTACATTGGAGAGTCCATCTGCATAGTCAGAGCAAGGATACGGGCACTCTGTGTCCCAACTTCAAAGCAGGAAAACAGTGCAGAGGCGTCATGTCCAGGGTCTTAAGACCCAGACCCAGAAAAGGTACCCACTCTGCCACGCACTTCTCATTGGGGAGAATTGAGTCACTTGGCCGCATCTGTTTACAGGAGAGGCTGGGGAGTGCAATAGTGTGATTTCCAGCCAGATGCCAGGTACCCCCTTCCACGCCTTCACTGGGGAAGGATGGAAGGCTAGATTTCAGTGAGTAGCCAAGGATCTGCAGCACCGCTCTTAGTCAATGCGACCATTATTTATTTATTAGAAAAGAATATAGTTCAAGTGAGAATTTTAATATCTAGGGGGCAGGGGAATTAAGGAGTGGTGACAGCATGGAATCTGTGTCCCCCCATAAGATGTTTTGGGGATAATGGGATCCCTTGAGTATTTTTTTTATGGGGACAGAGAGAGTCAGCGAGAAGGATATATAGGGACAGACAGATAGGAACAGAGAGAGATGAGAAGCATCAATCATCAGTTTTTTTGTTGCGACACCTTAGTTGTTCATTGATTGCTTTCTCACATGTGCCTTGACCGCCGGTGTTCAGCAGACCGAGCCACCCCTTGCTGGAGCCAGCGACCTTGCGTCCAAGCTGACGAGCTTTTGCTCAAGCCAGATGGGCCCGCGCTCTAGCTGGCAACCTCAGGGTCTCAAACCTGGGTTCTTCCACATCCCAGTCCTACGCTCTATCCACTGCGCCACCGCCTGGTCAGGCCTCCGTTGAGTATTGAACCACAAAGGCAGGTAAGCTGGGAAAGAAACCAGAAAGGGTGGCAAGAAACTGTCGAAGGGGTGAGCATGTGACCAAAGGGGTGAAGTTGCTGGTTCACCGAGCTCTTCCTCTCTGGACAGCGCTAACCAGAAAGGCCTGCTCTGTAACTTAAACTTGACCCCTTACCTGACCTGGCGAGGACAAAGTACACCAGCTTCCAGCTTCCGAAGGAACCTTTTCTAGCAGCTGAGTCCTTGTTTCCAAGCGCAGAAAAGAAGGCAGAGAAGAGGAAGGTTGCAAAGGGAAACAGTCTCCTTGATCTTTCTTTTTAAAGGACATGCTTTGTCCTGTGGGATGGAGAAAATTGTATAAATACTCACGGAGATTATCTCTCACGTGACACTGTTGGCAAGGGGAAAACAAAGGCTAAATACACGAGTCTCTGCATTTCGAAGTGCTTCAGGTAAAAATTAACTATTAAGCAAGCAACTTTTCTCAACAGAAGAAATGCACCAATTCTTAAGGACATCCCAGTTGGAGGGTAAAGATCTGGTGTTTCGGGCAATATTTTAAACTGTTTATAAAAATTCCCTCCTCACAGTTATTTTAATTCTGGTGTCTTTGGCAATTGCTAAGAAACAGTAAGAGAGGATGAAATGAGGTCCTGAGTTACTCCATAGTGTTTGGAGAAAAAAAAAAAAATCTGCAATTTCAGGCTTGACGGGTAGCAACATACAGTGGACTTGTTTGTATGTAGGTCATGCTTGTGTGGTTGAAAACGGGTGATCTTAAAGAGCAGGAATCTGTTTTTGTTTTTATAAGTAACCCATTGCCTGATTGCTGAAAACAGCTGCATTTATTTTAAACGGATGGTCCCAAGTTGATGAGATAAAAGGGAAAAGGAGGCTGTGCCCCGATTTTTATTTTTCCCACACTGAAAACGGCAAGAATAATGAACAGTCCCTGTTGACTCTGAACCAAATGCTGTCTAAATCTTTACCTCTGAGGAATAAAATGTCTAAAAGGTGGGATTGTAGATTGAGGGAGCTCCTTGACTTCTGGAGTCAAAGCCAAAATACAGTGTGTCCGTAAAGTCATGGTGCACTTTTGACCAGTCTGGTCAAAAGTGCACCATGACTTTACGGACACACTGTAAAGTGCTTTGCGTCCTGCTTCATGATTGGGTTATCGAAGTAATTTAGGCATTGTTGAAGCAGAGCTCTTGATTTTTCAAAGAAAATTAAGTTGTGGTGAAATATATGGAGCCTATGAAGACTTACTTTAAGAAATTCAGGTGGTAAGTGGTGATGACATGTTCGTGTTTTATGTGAGTGGACCTTGCCAGAGGACCAGGAAGACCACAGATGGAAAGTTCATCATCTCATGATTTCCAAATTCCACAGGGTTCTTAAGTTTGTAGTTAATTAGTGACTCTAGTTTCTGACGTTGAAGAGTGAGTACTTGGGTAATGCAACAGTGAATTCATCTTAGTGAAGGATGTTGAAAAATACAGCATTTCTTTAATATGCAGATGCTGTTTTCAGACATCAGTGAGCAAATTACAAAAGGAATTCTGTCCAACCAGTAATGTGAGGAAGATGAATATCCAGTTTTCTACCTGCGCAATACTAGGTTGTTGAAGCTCACTAGATTTTTGTTTTTTATTAATTCCCATTCTTGATCATTGCACCTTGTTCCTGTCGATAAGCTATGTCTTTGTGGATGTCCACTCAAAGCACCTACAATTCTTTAGTTTGATATTTGCATTTTCTTTTTTTAAGACTTTATTTATTTATTTTAGAGAGAGGAAAGTGAGAGAAGGGGGGAGGAACAGGAAGCATCAACTCCCATGTGTGCCTTGGCCAGGCAAGCCCAAGGTTTTGAACCGGTGACCTCAGCGTTCTAGGTTGATGCTTTATCCACTGCGCCACACAGGTCAGGCTGATATTTACTTTTCTTTACTTTCATTGTTTTAGTGCCAACCCACGATTGAGGGGGTTTTTGCGTTCGTGGACTGCAGATTATAAATTCACCTATCTGGAATCTTTCACTTTTGCTTCTGTCTGTCTAAATGCCCAGGCCCGTATGAAGTAATGAAGTCATAGCCCAGTAGCCAGCAAACGACAGCCGGTAGGCCTGATTATGTGTAAGGGGGTTCTTTGCATTTTTAAAAGATTGAAAAAAAAAAAAAAGAAGAGGAAGAAGAGTATGACACAGAGAACACTGTAGCCCACAAGGCCTACAACATTTCTTATCTGGTTCTTTACAGAAAAGTTTGGCACCCCTGCCATAGAAAGATAGTATAATGGTACATGATTATGGGCGCTGGGCTCTGGGACCAGACTGCATTGGTTCAATTCCTGTCTTTACTGCTTTCCATTCTGACCTTGGGCAAGTTACTTAATCTCTCCGTGACCCATTTTCTCATCTATAAACTGGAATAATTAGAAGTACCTACCTCACAGGGCTGTGGTGAGAACTTCATTAATGTAGAAAAGTGCTTCAAACAATGCCTGGTACTTAGTGAGTACTGAACAAATGTTAATTATGATTATGATGATTTATTATGGTTGGGAGTTTTTAGAGAGCATTTGAACTAGTCCTCACTTTCAATAGGTGAATGTCTAACTTATCGAAGACTATTTTCCGTTTTCTTCACCGAGAATGAAGGTCCGTGTTCCTTTTAGTAGTGCCTGCTTTACTGAAAAAAGAAAAGTCAAGACAGACCCGTACTTGAGTGTAAAAAACAAATGTTTGAAAGCATAAAAGGAAATGATAACTGCCCTTTAAGTTAAGAAAAAGACATTGAATGTGACACTATAAAAAAGCAAACAGGCTCTTTCATTTTCTTTTTTCTTTTTTTCTTTTTGTGACAGAGACAGAGAGAGGGCTAGACAGGAAGGGAGAGAGATAAGAAGCATCAATTCATCATTGTGGCACCTTTGTTGTCCATCGATTGATTTCTCATATGTGCCTTGACCGTGGGGTTACAGCAGATCAAGTGACCCCTTGCTCAAGCCAGCGACCTTGGGTTCAGCTGGTGTGCTGTACTCAAACCAGATGAGTCTGCACTCAAGCTGATGACATCGGGGTTTCCAACCTGGGTCCTCTGCATCCCAGTCCGATGCTCTATCCACTGTGCGGCCGCCTGGTCAGGCGCAAACCGACTCTTGAGTGTACTTATGATAATGTGCTGGAAGTAATAAAGTGGAAATGAAAGCTATAAAAGAGGGGATAATTATTAAAGAGAGAAAGAAAAGGACATAAGAATAAGAAAGGTAGTCAGCAGAACAGGAGAACCATCCAGAGCAAAAGGAGAAGCTGAGGGTTTCTCCAGGACGTCCAGTGTCCGCAGCCCTCCTGCCCCTGGGACTCCACCAGTGGTTCCAGTGTAATCGCGTTCATTTGAAAGACATTGTGAATCCTTTCGTTTGGTTCTTTTCCACTGCAGAAATAATTTTTTGGCATCATATATACAAAATCATCCTCTTTTGTATATTTTTTAGGCCAAGTAATTTTCTGACCTTTAGCCACTTGCCTCAATCATCATAAAACACTTGTGGGTTCCGAAGTAACCTTCTTCATTTTTCTTAAAACCTCTTTATGTGCTCCACATACTCTGTTAAGTAGGAGAAGAACCAATTCGTTGTTTACAAAATGTAGAAAATGTGTTTTAAAACAACAACAACAAATTTTAATGAAGTGTAGTTCGTCCTCTCTTTGTCCTTCTTTTCCACGTGAGTTGTTTATGCTCTTTATGTATATTGAACTGCAGAGATAAGTGGTCCAGGCCTGGTGTTTGATGATGTCCAGGAATTAAACAGTGGCCTCACGTGGCGATTAAACAATGGCCTCGTGGGAAGTCACACGTTGATTGTCTCGTCTTATTAGCTGATGGAGACCCTCTGAGGCGACAAGAGTACACACCCCTCAAGCCTGCTGCTCCCAGGTTCCGATAGTAGGAATTGGATACTTGTCACTGCCCAGTAGGGCCATGTTGAAAATAGTGCTGGCTTCGTGTACTTTATGAGAGTGTTATAACACTTTCCCACATTCTTTGGACTATTTAGGTAAAATTAGGACTTTGAAATCAACTTTTCCTTCCTAGCAACTATAGAATTTTAAAGGTAATCCTACTTGTTTACTAGTTTTTGTTTTCCTCCACGAGAATTTAAGTTCGCTGAAGTTAGTGAATATTTGTTTCTTGGGTTACTACTCCTCCAGCAGCTAGAACACTGGCACATGTAGCTGCTCAATAAACATTTTTGGAGGAGGGAATGGATGAATGAATTCAATATAGCTACTCATTTTTTCCAATGAAATATCCTCTCCAGATGCATAAGCTTACCAGTCGATCACATTTTAGATGTCCTTTTTGCTAAGAAGAATATTTTAAATTTTGAATGAATTCTGTTTAATAAATATACCGTTGAGTACATGAAAGGGAAATTGAAGATGAAATCCATGCCTTCGTAGATTAATAGTATCATAAATTAAATGATAAACAGTAATATTATTAGATGTGTATGACTCAGGCAAGTAAGGGTTCCTTAGTGGGAACTCTCAATCCCCACCCTACCCCAATTCTTGACAGGACTTTTATAATACTGTTCCCTTTATAAATACTATTTTTTTAAGTGGTATTCGACACAGAAAATTGTGGGGGATGGGTGCGGGGTAAACCATGAATATCCACTAGGGGTAACCACCATGAGCCAAACCAGGACTTGCTTCTCTTTGGGGTAGAACTAGGGTTGGAGATGCCCAGGGTGGGTTTATTGTGTTGCCTATAAGCTCTCCTGTACAGTTTGATGTTTTAACCTCCTGCAGGTATGAATGTAATAGAGCATTTTAATGTAAGTACTTTTATTCAGCACCTGTTGTTTTAACTAATATGCTGAGAGCTTGGTGGACCAGAGTGACTCAAACAGGGAGAGTCTCTTTCTTGAAAATGCTTACAGTCCACTTGGAGAGATAGGGTACTACACAGACTGGCAGAAACATAATAAATATGATTGCAAATTGTGATTAATGCTGCCAGTTTCATTTCATAGCACACAAAAAAGTTAGAGTTGTCTGTATAAATTTAAGTCTTTAGCACTACACTAATTTTTAAACCACCATTATTTGGGAGTGGAAACCATTCTTTCTTGACTAGCCTATTTTGCTCTATTTAACTATAAATATGCTACATGCTCCAAATCAGATATACAAATGGAACAGCTGCCTCTTCATTGTTTTGTTCCTTTGTTACTCAATTTAATGAACAGTTTGACTCCAGAACATTAAATTAGATGTATAAGCATGCTTTAAGAATTATATCATGATGTTAGTGTATTTAAAACTTAGTGATATCATTGTCTAAATATAGTAAATTTTAAGAAAGTCAATTATTTGAGCTGCTTTACCTCTATAAATAATTTGGCAGTACAACAGACAAGAGATAAAAATTAACCCAAGGATCCATATCTAAGTATAGAATCAGGGAAATTCCCCACCCCCCACCTTCCTTCTTCCTGACATATGAACCTTGGTGATTACAATGAGTCTTTTGAGATCCTTGGTTGAAATTTGCCTTTCCTTGCTTTTCTAGTAGAGATCTGAGCAAAATCAGAGACGTTGGGAGAAACATTACAATCACAGGAGTCTTATACTGTCTTCCTTGATACTTCCACAGCTGACAGTTTTGTCCAAAGGGAACAGATAAACAACCAGAAGAAGATGTTTGTCGACTCTCTCATTGTTATTCCTCCCACCCACCGTTTGTAGCATTCACAACAGTCTGAGGACAGAAAACTAAATCCTGTGTTCCTGTATCCTGAGCATTTTCTTACTAAAATAAGCCTGTGAACACTTCATCTCCTCTGATTTAGATTATTTTGTTTCCTCCGTGAAAAGGCTGCTGTGAGGGTGTTTAAACTGATACTGCATATGTGTAAGGTGTAGTCATAAGTCACTGGAAGCTCACTGCTTTTAGAACCTGCCAGAATGATCACACTGATGCACTTCCACAAAGGATGTTAAAAATAGTAATTAAGTAAACTCTGTTTATTTTAGTCCCTGTATTCATCTCAGTGTTTTTTTGTGTGGATTCTGTCACTTGATTTTTGTACAGTTCTGGTGAACAGAATACCTGCCAATGCTGGAGAAGTGGTATATGTACAAGCACTTGAATAGGGGAAAAAATCTAGAATCACTTTGTTTACAATCATCATGACTGATTATGCATTCCGATTGCACTAGAGGCTAAGGCTGCTACCGCTGGGCCACTGAAGTCCAGAAACTACATCTAATACTTGTGTTTCCCCTGCAGGGATGATTTTCGATGTTTTGTTCAGTGAGTGTAGTTTCTATAACCCCGGCTGAATGTCTTGCAGATGTGTGTCACAGGTCACAAGGGGAGTGGGTGTCACATGATTGGCTGTTTATGTAAGTCACAGTAGCCATGCTTGTCATCTTCATATTTAAAGAACTGCACATGTTGGTGCAAAACTCTGGTATAAAATGGGCAGCAGCCAGTTTAGAAGGAAAGTCGGCTGCTGCTGCTGAGATCATAGAGAAAACCCACACCCCTTTCTGGATGGAAAGATCCCCACGGAGATACGCATGCTCTCTGAGAGAAGCCACTCGGCCACACCTGCCATCCCTGAACCACTCACTGCCTCTAATTCACGTTACCTGCTCTTGGAATTGCTGTGGAAATGAATCCCTAGATTTCCAAAATCTTCTTTCTGGAAATGATTTTTGGTTTATTTTGCTATTCGGATCTAATGAACACCAAAAGTAAAGTGGCCAGACCATGTCAACTTACTAGCAGTCAGTAAATTGTCTTCTTATATAGTAAGAAAGCCATCTACTGCCGAGAGGGGCAGACTTTTCCATAAAAGGCAGCGATTACAAGCTCAGAGGTGCACAAGGAAATGGTAAACCTAAGTTGATGCAAAAATTTTGTCTTTGGGACAAAAGTGTTTCATAGGAATTCATGAGTTTAACTTTTCTATTCTTGAGTGACTGATTTGTGGAAAGCCCATTGTGTATTTTGATTTCTTATGCTCTGTTCTGTTCTTTTTATCTGTTTTCTCTGATTTTTATATAGTGCCTGCCTTTTTTTCCTTTTTCTTCTTTACTCATAAGGACTCCACTAGGGGGCAGACCAAAGAGTGGAGAAGAAAGGGAACCCGTATTAGTGCATTGTGTTCACTTTAACCTTATGCCCTATGTTTACAGCTCCTTCTGCATACGTTGGGGAAAAGTTTTTCTATTTAGTTGTGTTTAGTATAATAGCATCTAAACTAGTTTTTAGTATGCTTATTTCTACATCTACAGCGTATTTATTTTATGCCGATTTAATGGTACTTTTTCAGTTAATTTATTGTCATAATATTTATTTTGCTTTTTTAGCATGTTTTCACCATCAAACCACTCAATAATGAGCACTTAATAATTGTTTATGGATGACTATAGTGCTGATCCCTATAGCGTTCTCCTTACACTGTGCATTGAGACACATTCATTCTCCTGACCAGGTGCTGGCTCAGTGAGTGGCCTGTGACATTGAGGACCCAGGTTCAAAACCGGAGGTTTCCAGTTGAGCAGGGGCTCACCAGCTAGAATGTGGGGTTGCCAGGTTGAGCATGGGGTTGCAAGCTTGAGTGTGGGATCATAGACATGACCCCATCGTTGCTGGCTTGAAGCCCAAGGTTGCTGGCTTGAACAATGGGTCACTGGCTCAGCTGGAGCCCCCCGTCAAGGCACATATAAGAAAGCAATCAATGAACAACTAAAGTGCAGCAACTACAAGTTGATTCTCCCTTCCTGTCTGTCTGTCTGTCTGTCTCTCTCTTGCTTTAAATAAATAAATAAATAAGACTCATTTATTCACTCACTCACTCAGTCACCACTTAGTGAGTCCTTTGTCTGTCCTTATGTGTTAGGTTCTAAGAACAGAGCAGTGAAGAACAAGCAGGTGCCTAGGTGATTCAGTATATACGGATGATTGGTTATGGGTGCCCTCAAAGCCATTTGGTAAAAAGACTAGGCTGAAAGGAACCAGCAGGGATTCTTAAAGCCTACAATGCTGGGTAGTTTTTATTTCTGATCATTCTTTTCCAACTGTTCATAAAGATTAGACTTCTATCTAGGGTTGGTGTGGGGACTTCAGTTGGAAATGAGAGAACTAGCCCCTCCTCTTAATCTGTGCCATACCTGAGAGACTAGCTAAAGGTGTGGGGGTTTTGTTTTAATTTTTTTCTATTAGAATTGACATTTAATATTATATAGTTTCAAGTTTACAGCACTTGAGAATGTTATATAAATGGTTAGACATTTATATAACTTATGAAGTGATCCACCCAAGAAGTCTAGTACCCGCTGACACTACACATAGTTATTACAATAATTTTTACTATACTCCCTATGCTGTACTTTACATCCTGGTGACTAATCTGTAACTGATATACTATGACAGTCCATCTGATAGCCAAGGGGCTACAAAGTGACTAACGGGCGAGAACATATACAGTGTGGAGACTCTGGACAAAGGGATGACTCACGTCCTAGGCAGCACGGAGTGAGATGGGGGGAGATTTCATCACACTACTCAGAAATGCATACAATTTAAAACTTATGAAGTACTTCTGGAATTTTCTATTTAATATTTTTCAGACTGTGGTTGATTGTGGGTAATTGAAACCATAGCAAACAAAACCACGGATAAGGGGGAGACTGCTATATTTGTTTTAGTCATTATTTGCTTAGAGCATCAGCCAACACACAGGGCATTCTTTGACTTAAATATTTTAATTGCTGGAATGTATCTGGGGCTCTGTGCTATGTGGGAAATCCCAGGGTAAATAAATGGCTTGTGTTTTTACATTCATCAAATGTACTTTCTTGTTGGTTTTCAGAAAGCATAAAAGTGAGGTCTCCACCTTTATTTGTATAATTCTAGCATGGTAAGCAAGACTTAGAAAAAGTCACAATGTGAAATATTAACAAATTAAAATTTTAAACCTGAGAATATTAAATCTCAGAAAGTTAGAAGTATGGCTCATGAAATCAAAGATATATTCTTCTTTATTTAAAAAGTATGAATATGTATGTAAATGAATATAAATGAGATGAAAACATTGAAAACCATTTTTTAAACTTTTCTTTTAATTTTTTTTTATTTTTTTATTTTATCCATTTTAGAGAGGAGACACAGAGTGAGAGAGAGAGAAAGGGGGGAGGAGCTGGAAGCATCAACTCCCATATGTGCCTTGACCAGGCCAGTGCAGGGTTTTGAACTGGCGACCTCAATGTTCCCAGGTCGACGCTTTATCCACTGAGCCACCACAGGTCAGGCGAAAACCATTTTTTGATGGTGGTGGGATTATATATTCTTTCCATAATTTTCTAGTTGAATTTGTACTTAGGAGTTTATTAAAAATACATTTGTTAAGAAATGCCCATATGATTTATTCTGGAGAATATGTCACTTGAATTTTAAATAACCTCCAGAAATATAGATTCCATCCCAGTAACTTTAAGAGGTTCAGACATTTGATATTTATGATCTACAACTATAAGGCTAAATCTGTTGTTACAGGGGTTTTTTTTTTATATATTTTTAACAGCTTCTAAATTTTAAGATTTTTTAGAAGAGGAGAAAATTAAATCTATACCAGTTTTATCCAAACATTAATAAGAGACCAAATAGACGTTTTTATTTTCAAAATAATATACTTCTTTGGTTCCTGAATGGTATTAGTACAACTGCCCTAAGCAGTTCCAATTGATGTGAGCATTATGCTTTTTCATTGCAAAGTTTTCCCTGTGTTTGATTTAAAATGACCTCACCCTTCAGGAACAGGCTAAGAATTAGAATTATTGTCCTCAAAATGTGTTCACTTGTAGCAGTTGGGGTGTGGGGGTTCACATGTATGTACATGTCCCTCTTGACTTCCTGTCTTCAGTTATCTGGTGCAGCAGCGTCCACAGATTTTGGCGTGCGGAAGGGGAAGGGGTAGTTCCATTGGGAAGTGGACGTGTAGAGTGGAAAACAGAGGCAGGATATCCCCTTTCAGACTTTGAAGAAGGTCGGGTCCCACCACGAAGAGTTGGTGGGTCTGTTGTATTCTGGAGGTCCTCTGGTTAACTGGGGGAAGAGGCCCCATATTTTCCTTCTCTGCTAGCCTCCCCATTCCATATCCACCCCCTCTTCACTCTAGTTCAGTGCCACCAATGTGTGGTTAAAGAAAAATACTGAAATGTGGATTTCTGCGGTGAAGTGTGGGATGTCCTGATGACGTCTCTGAAAAACCCAAAGCCAATCCCTGTCCTCTGGACGCAAGGTTTATATTTAGAAAACAGTGTGGATCCTGTATTTTCTCAATGCTGTAAACATGTTTGTGTGGTTATTTTTAGCTTTTGCAGACTTTAGTGAGCATCCAAGTTGGCAAATCAGACAGTCAGTTGTCTGTTTCCTCAGATGCCGGCAGCCTGTGAATGATTGATTGTCTTATAGGTTTTCTAACATGTGTAAAGCAGATGAGTATGTAAATTATGTGACACCTACCTGTGGTTCACCTATATATGCATTATTATACATACTTTGCATATATATATATATATCTTTTTCCTTTTTTTAACCTTTATGGACTGTATGACTTGGATAAGAGTTTTCCTTGGAGTTCAAGATGAGTTGGGTCCTGCCAAATGGTACTGTTACTCCTCTGGCAGAAATACAGTAGTCATTTTCTCCGCCCACCTCCACCCTTCTCTCCTAGTCCTCACACACTGAATCATGCAGACACTGTACAGATCCTTACAGTTGCCATTATTTTCAGTCCATTGTATCTGCTTCCTGTTGGTCACAGGTGATGAGGCTTGGGTGCTATGGGGGGAGATGGAAGGCTGGCAGGAAACAGAAAGCGGACCTTATTTGGGGGCCAACCCACAACAGAAGGGGCAGGATAGCTCTCGGTATGTTGAAAACAAAAAGAGGTAAATGGACAACAGCTTTTCTCAGATGAGGAGATTGCTATCTGTATATCACATGAATGAAAAAACCTATTTCCCCAAAGAACTATGATTTTTAAACTTCTGTCTGTCATGGAGGGGACAGGGAAGTCAGCAGCAGCAGCACTTGGGCTGAGTCTCCTGTATTCGCATCCAAAACTTCTTGATGTCGTTACCGGCGGAGGAATTTTTGTATCGTGTTCAACTGCGTCCTCGGTTCTCCTCTTTGGATGAGGTTATTGTTCCTTGCATCTTGAACTTAATGTGTTTTGTAGTCAGTGACTCCAGAATGCATAATTTATCTCCTTAGAAGTATGTCTTTCACAGGAAACCTTTTACTGCCACATGTCTTCTGCTCTCTCAGAAGAAAATTATAGCAGGCATTTTTGTTTTTTTGGCTTATTGCATATAAATGTAATTATGGAAATCTGGAATTTTGTTGTTGTTGTTGTAACACTTCAGTGCTTTTCCTTTGGTTCTTAATGTGTGTTGTTTTTAAAATGTGATTCAAATTTCAATGTATTATTGTTTTACTTTATTGTCAATTGTGAATGTTCAATAAGAAACTTAGAAGAAAAAAATAACAATGTCTTTGTATGTTTTGCTGTAAACTCGGAACCCTATCCCTACTCCAGAATTATTTTGACTTGGATAGCTGATCAACAAATAGCGTTTAGAAATGTGTTGGTTTTATAGAAGATAACATTTTATTATTCAGATTGTTATTGGTGTTATGTTTTTTACAACCTCTATTTAACCATGCATGCTTTTCCCAAAAAATAATAACAGCAACCTATGTGACATGCATTGGTGGCAGGGTGGCGAGTAAGTTTGCAGAACATGGGAAAATCAGGAAACAGGTTCAAATCATTATTAGCCTCTCAGGCACAGCTGCTTACATCACCACTAACACAATGTAAATGTTTACTTTATGTTTTATTATCACTTAGAGCTACAGTTCTTCAGTGAGTCAAAGAAATGGCCTTTAAAACTGCACTGTCTCTATGATAGCTCTAGCCACACGGGACTCAACTGAATTCAATAAATTAGACAATCGATTCCAGCCACTTTTTCAAGTTCTCTGTGGGCACATGTGGCTGGTGGCTACAGTGACAGCCAGCATAGCCTTTTCCATCCCTGTAGAATGTTCTGTGGGACAGTACTGCTCTCAAACTGCATTTAGAAGTCACTTCTGTGCTAGAAAATTGTGTGACCTTAATTTGAGACTTGATATCAATTTCCTGTCACTTAAATCAACAATATTTAAGTAAACTTCTCACACCTGTTCTTTGATTAAACATCTACACTGATAACATAATTATTAACAGGTAGCATTTATCCTTATTCTCTTTAATGACATTACATTCCACCCTTGGAGTCTAGAGTGTCCTCACACATAGAGACACACGGAACAGTGTTGAGAGTGTGTGTGTGTGTGTATAAAATATCTGAATATGTCTCAGAATTTTTATATACATATAATATATAACTATATATATAAATAAATATTCTAACAATTAGTATTATAACTAAAATATGTCAACATTCTCATAATATGGTAGATTACTGTCTGAAGCTGTAGATTCCTAATATTGGCACAGTGGCATGATATCATATTGGCTTGTTCCTTTAGTTTCACTTTTTTTTGAGTGAGCCTTGTGGAGTTGGAGGTTTGGTTGGGTTTATGGCTGAATTCTTACAGAAGTAAGAAGGTCCACTGCTGGTTTGATGTGTTGTGCATTTATGTAAAGACTAAGTTAGGGAAGAACAGAGACAGCAGCGTCGGGGTCACCCGGACTCACTTATTTGTTCATTTATTTAGGTAACACACATGCCTTCTAAGCTGCCAAGTCCTTGCAGGTTGTAAACTATGCTAAGCACTTAAAATGGAGTAAGATAGGCTCTTGGGAATGAAGGCAAGCATCTGAAGGACTGATTGACATGCAGGAGGAGAGAGCTCAGATAGCGGTGTGCAAAAGGTGCTGTGGGTACCAGAGCCATCAGCCCTGCCTGGCACAGGTGCCGGGAGCCGGAAGAGGTAGAGAGGAAGGTGTGGCCAGTCTTCCTCCACACCAGCTTCACCAGCTTCCACTTACTCCTAATGGAAAAGATTAGTTCTTTGCCAAGATCTCAGTATTTTTGAAATTTTGCAAACCATGGAGGAAAAAAAATCTGTAAAATACCATTCAATACTGTCATTTTAATGACTGTGTAAGACTCCTTTATAGAGATATATCATAATTTATTTACTCAGTCCCCTACTGGCACCAACTGCCCTGGTTTGCTCAGGTCTGAGGGATTTTCCAGGATGGGGACCTTTCAGCGCTAAAATCAGGGCAGTCCTGGGAAAACTAAGATGGCTGGCCCTCCTGCCTACTGATGACTCTTAGAATGTGTCGAATATTTACTAATATAAACAACACTGAGTTGAGTGTTTTGATGCCTGCATATGTAATCCCAGTTTGCATTATGTCCTTAGATGAGATTTCTAGAAATGGAATGAATGGCTCAGCGACTCTGGGCCTGCCTGCCTGAGCTCATGATAAGGCCCACAGCCCTTGACTGTGTTTGGGCTGTTTCCATCTGGATGTGTAGGAGTCTGCCTGGACATACACGCTACCTCTGCCGTCCTAGGTTCTTAGCGCTATATGCAGACGTTGTTATCACTAGCAGTAGCTCCCATTCTAAATCTGTGACTGGCCAGCTTGCAGAAGCCTCAAACTACCTTTTGTCCTGGTCAGGGGCAAGCTGACCCTGATTGCAAAAGCTAAAGTGGACTCCCTGACTTCATTTTTCTCTGACCACACTTTGACATGAGCTCACTGACTTACTGCACATAGTAGGGTCGAAAGGGTGATGGTGGATGAAACACAAGGCCAGTGGTTTTTCTTCCCAATACAAGTTCAAGGATGCATCATTCTAGGTCTCCATTCCCAGTCACACAAGACATTGCAAGCCTCCCTTCAGCCACCTCCTGGGTAGGATAGGGGAGCTTAAAATTCTGGAGTTAAGAGTACGTCCCCGTAGCCCTGACGGGTGCTCATTTTGATGAAATATGAACTAGTACTTAGAAGTAAAAATACATTATACTCAATCTGCCCCATGATGTGGTATTGAAAGTTAATTCCGTGAGGTGACTTACCTTCCTATGGAACTTACGAAACTAAATTTCCCTGGTTTGGGGGTGGGATGGGGGTGTCCAAGGTCTCAAATCAACTGTTCTTTGCAAAAAGAAGTATTAAGCTATAATCCTATTTCAAATGTTCTTAATGTGGGCCACAGGAGTCCTGTGAACCCCTGAAACGGTACAATATTATGTGCCTTTTTTTCTAAGGAAAGATTTCATTGCTTTTCTCAGATTTTCAAAGCAGTGCAAGGCCCAGCAAAGGTGCAAGAACTGTGTACTTTGTATAAATGCTGAGGAGGGTTTGTCACTACTTTTTTGTTTGTTTTCTGCAGGACTTACCCAGAGCTCTGGGGTAAGCATCAGTTTAGCAATGATCCCAACAAGACTGTTTTATGCACTATTAAGTAATAGTGTGTTTAAAATTCCCTGATCTCCCTCCTTCCCCCCCCCCCCCGCCCCCTGACCCCAGCTGCTATAGTATTTCTGTTGAGTTTGATGTTTTGGTTAGTGTGACTGTTATGAAATTGTTTCTGGTGCTGCTAGTTTGTTTTTGTCCAGGGTATGTATGTAAGCTCCCATTTAAAAGGTTTTTGGATTGGTTGTTAGCCTACATCTAGGCATTGTTCTGCATTATTTTTGGTGTATTCTTGTTTATATTACTACGCTAAAGTTAGCACAGATAACACTAGGCTAGAAAATGGTGACAATAGTTTGAAAACAGGAAATTTTAGGCTTGTGTGTGTTTGGAACAGATGATCATAATGATAGAGTCTGTGGTGTGGAAACTTCCACCAAGCCTGTTTTTTCCTTATTTTGCTCTAGGAGAAAAGATGGTGCTTCCTGTAAAACAGCTCAAGTGTTTTAAAGCAAATGGTTTTCTTTTGTCCCTGCTTTGTGGTTAATTTGTTTTTCTTTATATTACTTGCCCTGATAGTATTATTATGGAAACAATATTTTTAATGAGTCATTCCCAAAGTGATTAGCTTAGATATATATTTAAATCTCTATGTATATTACCATTTACTGACATAGTTTGTAAATGAAATAGTATGAAGAGTATAACCACCAGGCTTTATGGGAAGAAGAGGAGAAGTTTGTTCCTTGAAGTTCTCCCAACTTTCCTTTTTTTTTAACCCCCAAAATTCCAGTCTCTAAAACAAAGTAGTTGTACTTTATTTATCTAAGCTATTTCCTGACTAAGACTCCTTCCAGATGTATCCTGGAATTCTGTATTTTAAAAAAAAAAGGTTATATTCATTCATTCATGAGTTGCAGAGGAAGAAGAAAAATATGCATTTCCATATGTACATGAACTTGTCTTGTTTTGTATACATCAGTCCTAGATTTAAAATTTTTTTAACTTCCTTTTTTAGAATATTTCTAGGCATAAGCTTTTTAAACACCTAATATTTTTTAAATTATAAGAATAATAAATGGAAGTTTGACAACTCAGAGTGTAAAAAAGTATATAAAATAAAAATATGAAACTTGCCTGACCCTCCCATTTCTATTCCTGGAATTACCACAGTTAACACTTCCTGTATGTCTCCTTCTAGACCTGTCCTCTAAACATAGTTTGTGTTTGTTGTGTGTATACAAAAGCACAGTTGTTCAGACAAATGGAATCACACACACACACACACACACACACACACACACACATATATATAGACACACACAATTCTGCAACGTGCTTTTTAAAAATTCAACAATTATTTTGCGGGCATTTTTCATGTACATAGATCAGTCTTGCTTTTTAAAGGTTTTGTATCAATTTATTATTGTATAGCTGTCTCGTAATTTATTTAAATTTATCTTTACCCCGCTGGTGATGGAATTTGGATTAAGACCTATCTTACTAAGATAGCATTTTCATCTAGCAATCTAATGCTGTCTGTTGATTGGGATGGTGGTTCTCATTGTTGGTGGTACAGTAGAATTAGCTGTTGAGCATTTAAAATTACCGATGACTGGGCAGGGCTAGGGTATATTGGATCTTAGGTGATGCCTGGGCATCAATTATTTTCTTAACTTCTCCAGATATATAGTTAGGGTTGAGAATCACTGGACCACCCTGACCTCTTCTCTTTTGGTTATTTTCTTAATAATTACCTCTTCCAGTAAAGGTATAGGGGAGCGACTAGGAGGCCTTGACAAGCCTTACACCAGGCGTGTGTGCCATGATCAATACCATGGAGAACTCGGATAACAAGTATAAAGAAACACATACCTTGAGCCCTAATACTTTACAAGTTTCTGAGATTATACATGAATTTTGAATTCTACCAAAGAACTCGCATAATGATCTTCATTCCTGAAATATCAGTCGTAAAATGCCTTGTAAGAGATTTCAAAATAAAGTTCCATAGCGCCCCTCCCGGCCCCCTTACCACCACCCCCGCTTTGCTAGGATGACGTAGGGTTTAAGTGGTGTTACATAACGGAAGGGCCGCTGGCTCAAGGATGTAGAAAAAGCTGTTCTTCAGGTAATCAGGTCAGGCTCCACTAGAGGGGGTCCGGCTGCTGAAGACCTGGCGCAGCGGGCACTAGAGCCCTATCTGAAGTCCTGGAGGGGGTATGGTTGCTAACACGCTGCTGGAGACCTGCGGCTGGGAGCTCACGGGAGCCGCGGCAGATGGGTCCCTCACCTTGCGGGGAGGTGATGAAAGCTTCCAAGAAGAGTTTTTGGCCTCGGTCTTGAAGCGTGTGAGTAGGAGCTCGCTGGAGGAGAGAGAGACGGTGTATTAGACTAAAAACAAAACAACAAACTATAAAACCATGGAGGAGGGAACAAGCTATACGTGGGTGTTCACGCAGTCTTCTGTGGAGGTAAGAGATGGGAGAGGCGAGGTGGGTAAGTATGGCGCTGAGACCCTTGTGTGGCATCCTGGCAAAGGAGTGTGAACTGGACCCTAACAACAGTTTTGGACTTTGCTCTCCTTTTCCCGAGATCCTTTCACTAAAGATCACTGGCTCCCCATGATCATTCAGACGAGCTGAACGGAAGACTTGAAAAACATTCCATCCAGGCTTCCAGGGCTTCACAATGTGTGAAGCGCTGTCACAGATACAAAAAACATTTGCAGCATGGTCTCGACTTTCAAGGAACTTGAAGTCTAGTTGGGGAAATAATTCACAAGCATTTGGAACTTCTGGAAATATGCGTAGTAAAAATAACAGATGGTTCCAAACTGTTCCATCGCAATGCAAGAGACATTTCAGGGCTGTAGTTGATGGGTTGCCAACAGCCCAGAGAGAAAGGGTGGTGAGGAAAAGGGCAGGTTTGGACAGAATCTTGAAGAATGAATGAGGTTTCCAATAGTAGGAAGGAGTTTAAACATTCATCAGTAGGATAAATATTGTGAACAAAAGTAGGGAGGGGATTATAAACCACACTGGGAAGAGCAGAGGGCACAAGAAGATGAGGAATTGGACATGTGCTTGAAAGGACCTCTGATTTTTTTTTAATTCTATTTTAAGGAGCGATCTAATTCTGTCTATTGATTGGATGGTGGTTCTTATTCTTGGTGGTATGTTTGAATTACCTGTTGAGCGTTTAAACCCTATGCCTGAGCCAGGGCTGAACCCCCAGACCAAGCTATAGTGGATTTCAGGTGATGCTCAGGCACCATGTTTTTTTTTTTAAGTTCTCCACATATTTGCTGTGTTCATTTAGGGTTGAGAATGGCTGGACCACCCTGACCTCTTCTCTTTTGCCCACCCATATATTTGCTATTTCCTCGATAATTAGCTCTCCCATTAAAAGTACAGGGAAGATGTGAGGGGGGTTGGTAAATGTTCCACCAGGCACGTGTTCTGTCAGCTATATACCATACAGAACTCAGAGAACAAGTGTGCAGCAGTGACCAAGTTTTTATTATACCTGAGCCCAATTGCCATTTAGGCAAATTAGGCATATTTTGTGAATTTGTTCATATTATTGCAGATAGTGGTGTGAGACTAATGTAGATTGAATTTTTTTTAACCGCTAGAGAGTATCTATTGTATGTAGAGAGGATGGGACGCCATCTGTACTTTCTTGCCAATGTGAATGTGCATATCCATTCTCTTGCTTCAATGCGACAAGTCTATCTTCAGTTTAATATATGCACTTTGCTTAAATACAGAAAACATTTAAAAGGAGAGTTCCTTTAAAATGAAGTTTAAAAATACCCCTCATCTCTGTAGAGATTTACTATTTTTTCATTATTATTAGTTTATGGTTTGTACACATCTACCTTGCCTGACAGTTCTTGTCAACTAAATTGCAGATGTGCTGGGCAGGTGGCGGGCATTTTCAGTATCCCCATAAACCATGAGTAGTGTGAGAACTTCCATATTTCACCCTTGCCCCTTTGATTGGCATGTTCGGCAGACTGAGCACCCCCTTGGGACTAGGCAAGGGGGGAAAGAGAGATGAAGGGTGACGAAACTGGGATCCAGCCCTCAAGGAACTCACTCAAGGGGTGTCAAACACGGTAACTAAGAATGAGGCAGGAATGGCGAGCATGGCGGGACCTGCCCGGGGATGGTGCCCGAGGAGTGTGAGCAAATCCGGGGGATGGGTTATGTGCCAAGGAGAAGTACCATGTTTCCCCACGTATAAGACACACCCTTTTCTGGAAAATTTGGGGTCTAAAACCTGGGTGCATCTTATACAGTGGTTGTGACATTTCAAATGCCATGGATGGAACTGAGGACGAGGCAATATATGAAGACAGTGGTTCGTCATCACACACAGATGAGGGCAGCCTAATGGATAGGAGATTTGATAGTGATGAAAAGTTGTATGACTTTCAAATGTTGTATGATGAATAAAACTTGAGTTCAATAACTTTATGTAATACTTTTTTTTTCTTCAAATTTCGGGCCCCCAAATGAAGGAGCATCTTATACATGGGAGTGTCTTATCCATGGGGAATATGGTATGTGGCAGGGCCAGAAGCTGACTGTGAGGGTACCTGCAGGTCTTTCCAATGTAGTTGGAAGGCAGAGAAGCAAGAAATGAGGTTGGGAGAGACGTGGACCTTGTGCCCTGCCCTGGAAAGGCTGGGCTTTACCCCACAGTCACTTGTACTCACTGAGCTTAGGGACTGTGGACATGGCAATACAAATACTACAAACATTATGGATATTTATTTAGTTTGGCAGTCAGATCTAAGCGTATTTTCCATTGGGACCCATGGACTATACATGCTGTTCTCTTTTGATGTTAATGTAGCAGCTTGAAACCCTGAGATGAGACACTTGTATCAGAATATGGTGCTGTTGAAATGCAGACTTGCTGATGAAGTCTTATTTCTGCATCATTTATTCATTTTAAATTGCAGTGTCTGTTACATCCAGGAAATGTCAACAAAAAATTTGATATAGTTCTTCTCAAGCAAACCAGCCAGTAGTCTAGTAGTTAAAATGATTTTTTCCACGTGAGTTTTGCTGAAAATTGCTTCGAGTGCTTGGTTCGGAAGGTTTCTTGAAAACTTGTCCTTTCTGGCCATTACTGCTCCGTAGCGTAGATTAGACAACTGTACAGTTTTCTCCAGGGCTACCAAGGCAGCAGGGATAAAAATAGGGCAAACTTTAAGAATGCCAGATATTTTCAGATAACAAAGACTGATTTATGTGGACCCGTTTTGTGCTCTGACAAAACATAGAGAAGCTTTTGTGCTGTGATTAGCAAGGGTGCTGATGTCAGTTCTCTTGTCCAGCATCAAGCTTTATTCTGTGGCTAAATTGTGCTTTGTACCATAATCCAGAGGACCTTTGTATTTGCCTTTTTAAAGTGTGTCGTTTATGTAATTGCTTTTGTTTTCCAGTTTAATCTGTGCCAGATTCAGTGAGAGTGACTCATTTTGTGACCGAGACAAACATTCACATTTGGATCATGTTAAAAATATAAATAAATAAGTGGCAGGTGCTGCTTGGCTAAATTCTGCGTTTTGATGCTGTAATTTCCTGCTGTAAATGTGTCCGTCTCTTATATAATGTCTGCTCAGGCCTCTGTAATCACGAGCCCAATCTATCTAGTGCACCTTGATCCATTGCTACTCATTTCTTGGCTGTTTATTTTAGTTTCCAAGGGCCTCATTTTCACAGAGAAGCAATGAAATGGATAGGGGCGCCAGAGTTAACCAGAAGACAAGAGAGTGACACATATGCTATGGAAAAAGGACATGTATCGTTCTTTTCTCTTTCGGTCATTTTCCCATAGTGTTCTGTGCATGCATTTCACTAAAGCTTCCTTATGCTTAGTTTATTATCTGTATGTTCAGTATTGGAGCTCTTCCTCTTGTGTGGAAGAGGTTTTGAAAACACACCTTTCTATTCAACCTGTCCAGATAGCTAATCTAATAGTTTCAGAAAGTTTACAGTTTTATAAGCATAGGGAAATTCTATTTATTGTACAAAGATTTCTAAGTGCCCGGCATTGTGCTATGCATTGAGTATGGAATGACAAATGAAGTAGATATGGGCACTATCTTCATGGCCTTGACAGTCTGCTTAGGGAGTTAAATACTAAATAAATAAATATAAAGAAAAATTGGATGCAAAGTTATAAAAATCAGGACATAGGTAAGTAATAGAGTCCCTAACACTGTGCCCTGCTTTCCATTGGGAAGGTCGGGTTGAGGGTGGTCAGAGAAGGGAAGGCCTGAAGGACAGAGCCAGCCTGGTAAAGACTGGGGGTAAGAACAGACTGGACTGAGGAAATAGCATGTGCAAGGTCCTTGAGGCAGGAAACAGTTTGGCATCATATAGACCGTATTATTAGAAGGGAGACGTGACAATGGATAAAAACGATTATAGATGAACTCTGCAAGTATAGCAGTATGGCACTATTTAGCATAAGGGCAAATGACCCTCCACACAGTCCAATACTCTCTGAGAGCTTCTCCAAAGTGTCGCTATAGAAACTGAGGTCTCTAATACCTACCCTGAGTCACTAAGGAATGGATAGGTTAAGTTCAATTAATTATGTCATAAGGCATTTTAGAAATATTTCCATGTGAGACATTAAAGTTTTAAAAAGTCATTTCTGTGTTTAAAGGTGGAACCTGCATTCTCTGGAGAAATTGATTACTAAAAGATATGATTCCTTGATGGCCCTGGATAAATGACATAACACTATATTATCTTTTCTGTTTACTTCTCTCTTACTTTTTCAAGCTTACTGCTTGATAGGGAGCTATCCATATAGGCATAATTTTACTAAAAGATGATATTTATTTATTTTGATTCCTTCAACGTATACAAGTTATAAGTTTTTGCGTAGTTCAGTTTACTTGTTCTTTTGTTTCCTGTGCTCTCAGTGTCATATCCAAGACATCACTGCCAAATCTAATGTCATGAAACTTTTTCCTTTGTAGTCATCTAAGAGTTTTATAGTTGTAGCTCTTACATTTAAGTCTTTGATCCATTCTGAGTTCATTTTTATATGACGTAACAGTCTAACTTCATTATTTTTCATGTGGATATCCAATTTTCCTATAGCATCATTTGTCTACACCACTGCTCTTGTAGTTAATAAACACTGAACCTCCCTTGTTTTGTTGGCTTGATACTACGTATCGGACTAATCTCCTCTCATATTAGTCAGTATCTTCTAATACTCTATTAGAAGACCTAATAGAAAATAATATATATATATATATATATATATATATATATATATACACACACACACACACACACACATATATATATATATATATACACACACACACACACATTATTAAGTTAATTTGGGCATCTATAAACTGCTGGAGTGATAGACAATTTCATGGAAACAAAGAAAACGTTGTATGTGACTTTCTCTAGATAATGGCTTTGTAAAAATTGATTCAATAAATGTCTTAAATTAATACAAGATGGATATTTTTGTTTTTTTTCTAGGCATGGAAGAGGAGATGGTTTGTGTTACGCAGTGGCCGTTTAACTGGAGATCCAGATGTCCTGGAATATTACAAAAATGATCATGCCAAGAAGCCTATCCGTATTATTGATTTAAATTTATGTCAACAAGTTGATGCTGGATTGACATTTAACAAAAAGGAGTTTGAAAACAGCTACATTTTTGATATCAATACCATTGACCGGATTTTCTACTTGGTAGCAGACAGCGAGGAAGAAATGAATAAGTGGGTTCGTTGTATTTGCGACATCTGTGGGTTTAATCCTACAGAAGAAGGTAAGTTCAAGGTTTTGTTATTCACCCTTTCTTCTTTCTTACTACATTTTTAGAACTGTTATAAAATTCTGTTGTTTCCACTACATAATGTAATATTTGGCATTTCTTATAATAGTAACAACATTTGGGGGACGAAAACAACTAAACCTGTTCATCAATATGGGCAGAAACTCTTTAGAGATTTTAGAAAGAGAAATTTAACCATTGTGGGGCAGTGTCTAAATAAATGTCCTGAAGAAGAAGGTGACCAGAAGACATACTATTTAAAAGCCTTTCTTGAGTTCCTATATAAATGTTAAGTTGAACCTCATAATACTGCTAATATTTGACTGTTTCCGACCTATTCAAAGCAGCATTTTCACGTGGCTCAAGTTAATTCTTTATGTGTTATTTTTAAAACTATGTTGCCAGAGTGATTATCAATATCTCTGAAAAGCAATTGAGAATGAGTCACAAAACATGATGAAAAGGTAATAAACCAGTGAGTTTACTTAACACAGAGGTAAGAGGGAGTTCGTGTTTGGATAAGAGGTAATGGAGAAAGCTTCTCAGAGGAAGACACATTGTAAATTGTGGACTTTTAAAGAAAGTAGTATTTCTACATACTGATACAGAACTCCCCAGGCTTAGGAGCTAGAGAGAGGAAAGACCAAGGGAAGGAACAGAATCTGCTTGACTCCAGACGGCAAGGGGAGAGTTGCTTCAGGAGCTGAGATTTGGGGTGCCTGTCCTGCAAGGAGGTCTGAGGAAGAATTTTTCTAGTGGAATCCCTCTCCGGGTGTGGCCATATAGCTGTCCTGACCACATATTCCTTGTCTGCTTCTCTACCTTTGTAAACAAATACTAAGAACCTATTATGTAAGGGACTGCAGCATGCATTTAGGTTTGCAGAGCCAAGAATCAGAAGTAAGGTCTCTGACCTTAATGTCTTTCTTCGTGATTATGCTCACATTTACAAGTGTTCATTCCCAAACATCTCTATTTAGGAGCTGGAGATCCAGTAAGGGGCAGAAAAATTGTATTAACAGTAAACATCAAGTTTTGGATTGAAGTGAAACCTTAATTGTCTCTTATTAGCTCAGGTCAGAGTGCTGCTTCCTCTCTGGCCAGTCAGCAGCCCAGGAGAAGGGCCTTCCAGAACTGGGATTGGCCCAGGGGGCCCCGGGAAACCCCTAGGTGAGGACTTCAGAATGCCCAGGGCGCAGCCCACAGAGGGAAGGAGGCATCCCCACTTAGACGGAGGCGGCTAATGAACTGGAGACTTCAACAGAACTCTAGTGATTAGAAGCCTCAGGACAGCGTTTCATGTGGGGAATTTAGTACTTTTGTTAAAGTACTAAATTTTGTTCATATTTTAAGTAGGAGAGGGGTATTATTTCTAATTCCAGTTAAACTCTTTTCCTTTCTTTTCTGTGTAGAGCAGTGGTTCTTAACCTTTTTTGAGGTACCAAACCCACCAGTTTCATATGCGCATTCACCAAACACTTCTTTAGTGATAAATAAAATATGATATTTTTTTTCCAAATTCAAGACATAGGTCTATGGTTTTTTACTGGTGCACAAAATGAGCCGTGCATGAACATCACCTTGCTTAAAGAACAAAACCAACAAAGTGCATGAACTCACAACAAATGATGGTATTACTTTATTCTGGTCTCCGCGGCAGAGGCTTCTCCGAACCCCTGAGGCCAACTCATCGAACCCCTAGGGTTCGATAAAAACCAGGTTAAGAACCACTGGTGTAGAGTCTTTTTACTTAACGGTTACTTAACAGCCACTCAGTAATGATAATTATTGGATTTAGATACTACATTAGTTCTGTTATGTGATTTTTTCAGTTAAAATTTAACTCGTATAATCTTTTTGTTGATATTCTTTTGCCTGCTGACGTTTTCAACTTAGAATTTGTTTTGGGGACCTAAAGGCAGGCATCTGTCCCCACTGATTGCCTGTATAGTTTCTACTGATCTGAAGACTGAGTAGGTGTTCTTCCATCTGTCTTTGTTTTCTTTGTAATTCTTCTAAATATATTTAACAAAAGAAATGCAATGCCCTCCTTGAGGAACTATATTTTTCAGTTAAGAAATGCGAGCATCTAAGTTTTGGAAGCCCATTCAGGGGCGAGTAAGAGTTGAGAAACCCCAAAATAAGAATTTCTAATGCTCATGTCCCAGATTAACTTTGCACGTTTTAAGGCATGGAGTCTGGTCCATTTGTCCACCTTTGAATGATTCTTATCACCTGGAGACTGATGAACACCCAGTCAGCTCCAGGAAGAAGAAAAGCTTTGTCTGCTTTAGAAAGTTGATTCAATAATTTACCAAATTACTTGGGTTTACAAGCACTTTACTAGGCTTTCGGCATTTACGCAGCCAATGTCTACTGGGTGACTAGTTACGGAGGCAAATGGCCAACATGGCACGCATGAACCTAAACATCTAGTTGGAGAGGATTCACACCCAAAATAATTTATTAAAGTGTTGATGAGTACAAGATGTCTATATGTAGATATGTATATATTTTATGTACATATATAAAATTATACTGTTATATATATTTAATTTATATAATATATATTTGAGAAAGTATTACTATATAATATTAAAGTATAGCTAGTAACACTGGCCAGTGGCGCAGTGAATGGAGTGTTATCCCGGAGCACTGGTTTTGCTGTTGATCCTGGGGTCTCCTGCTCCGGCTCGGAGGCTGCCAGCTCAATCCTGGGAGTGCCAGCTTGACTCTGAGGTTGCTGGTTCGAACCCCAGTCAGGACACATATAAGAAGCAAGCAGTAGGTGTACAACTAAGTGGAACTGTAAGTTGATGCTTCTTTCTCTCTCTCTCTCTCTTTCCTTCCCCCCCCCGAACTCCTCCTTCCCCTTTTTCTCAAAAAAAAAACCCCAACTATAATTAATATATAATATTAAAGTATGCTAAAGTGGTACTACATAAATAGTTTTTGCCCTCATAGAATTTGTCGGCAGTCTAGTGGAAGAGACAGGCAAATGATCTGGGAATTATATACCAGTTGATAAAGACTCTGCTAAAGGAAAAATAAATTGCATAGACAGCAGCTGCATTTCATCTTAAGAGGGTCAGGAAAAGCCTAGGTAGTTTTAAACGGCTCTGAGACTATAACCAATAATGTACTGCGGACTTTATTTTTGTACTTAGTGGAACATTTTCTCTGATATTAGTAGTCAGAATTCATCACAATGTCGGTTTTCAGTTTATAAACCTACCAGTATAGGGAGAGGGGGAAGTTCTGAAATTTGAAAGCTACATTGACCTCTTTAGTGGCAAAACTCCCAAATCCTTATAAAACAGATTACAAGTATATTTGCCTTGAGTAAAACTCAATTTGTGAACTTTTTATGTTCACAAATTCATTAAAGGGGAAGTTGTAAGAAAATTAATAGTATGATTAATCAAATTTGACAAATATAATCTGAGTTGGTTACCAAGAACAGTGGTGCCAATCCCAAATCATTCTTATCTGTTCATTCAAACAAGCCCCTAAGGACTTCAGTTTGCCAGTGCTTTCTGAATTTAGCTCATGAGCTATAGCTAAATGCAACTGCATAATTTTTAAAATTCTACAATTCCAACTGTTTGCAAGTTTATCCTGGTCATGTCCCACATAGCCAGTTAGAAACATCTGACTCGACTATGTTGAAAATTTGAGTTTCTTAGAAGAAATCGGTAAAAGATGAACAGTCCATCATTGTGTAGTATCAAGAACCACAAAAACATTTTATTTCACTTTATACTTTTGGGTTTTGATGCCTAGCAGCAGAACTGCAAAAATGTTGTAACATCAAACATTGTACTTCTTTATTCATTTATAGTAGCGGCCTTTGCTAAGTGCTTTTTTAAAACAAACAATCTACACATTTAAAGATTCGTATCAAATTCTAAGCCTCCGAGAACTGTTATTATCCTTTGTGATCACATTCATACAGTTTAATATGACAAGGTAAATATCAAAATGTCTTTGTTCCTCCGTTGACTTTGCTACTTGCTCTACGTTCTCTTGCTTCCAAACAGGTCCCCTGACCAGTCACTAAGCGAGAGTATTTGTTATTACCTAGACCTATCCCCTGAGCCCGGTTCTCTTCCCATTTCAGAAAACTGAAGATGCTCCCACTCTGAACTGAAAACTAATAACACAAAATGGTATTTCATTACACTAGTGTTAGGCTAGACGTGGGAAGAAATAGACTGTGTGTGGATATTACAGTCTGAGAAAATAACTATCCCCAGTCCCTAGGAGAATAACTAATTTTCTCCTGAAAACAAAAGGAAAGGGGAAAAATCGGACCTGTGTTTTGATTCCAGGAACCTCTCAAAATACCGTTACTATGTTATTTGTGCTGCCCCAGGTGACCACGGCTATTATTGAATACTCAGAATGCTGGCAGGCTGAATCTGTTTTTAAATGCTAGCTCACTGAACTGTGTGTGGTTCCTATGAATGCTTTCATTTAGTATATTTGAGGGTAGAAACTAATTTCTTTTGTTTTTCTTGGAAATGTGCAGATTTATTTTTGTTTCTTCACCAACTTGGAAGCTGGTTAATCTGCTGAGCAAATGCTGAGAAGCACAGCCTGAGGGTTGTGTGCGGCTAACTGGCTCGTTGCAAAGGCTTCCGGCCTAATTTCAGCATGCGCCATTAGAAGGTTGCCTCTCAATAGTTGAGTTGCTTTTCTCAACATGCCCCGTTACTCGAGGCTTTAAAAAAAGTGTGATTCTCTGTTGGATTTTCTTCCCTCTGGGAAAGTACGTTAGTGAAGGATGTGATCACTGTGCCATACACCTGAAACTAATGACCAAAAAAGTAAGATAATAATAATAATAAAAGTAGGTTAAACTTACATGTAAGAATATACATATGCTCCCTCTCCTATAAAGTGGTGCTTCCTACTTAGGAAACTTAGCTTTCTTTGTATTCACCTTTTAAATTTGGGTATCACTTACTACTATGAAAGGCACAGAACTTAAGTGTACAGTTCAGTCTAGTTTTATATATCCATCTGTATCCATGCATAGAAATAGAGTCTGTGTAATTGCCACTGAGATCAAGAAATGGACATTTCTAGTCCCCCAAAAGGTTTTCTCATCCTTCTTCCCAGTAACTCCTCCTCCCAAAAAGCCCAAATAGAACCATTATTTCATTTCTATAACCTATACTTGAACTTCATAGAAATCAAACCTTCAATTCTGGCTTGTTTTTCCTCATGTAAAGTCTGTGGGATTCATCGTGTAGCCTGTGGCAGACCTTCCTGCTGTGTAACATAACTATTGATCTATTCCAATGCTGATGGACATTTGGGTTGTTTCCAGTTTTTAGTTAATACAAGTAAAGCTGTTGTGAACGTTCCTATATGTCTTTTGAGGGACATGAACACTATTTTTTTGCATATATACCTGTGAGTGGAATTGCTGCAACACCACACACACACACACACACACAATGATCTTTAGAAGATTTATTAGCTTTAGTTTTCCAAAGTTATTATGTCAGTTGCTTTTCTATCGGCAGTATATGAGACTTTTAGTTCCAGTGGTACCTCATGGTGGTTTTTATTTGCATTTCCCCGGGGACCTCTTCAACCAGAGAGTTTGTTTTATCATAGTTCTCAAGCTATTGCCCTTGAGATCTTGATTCACTGAGTCTCCTAAGATGGGAGCCAGGCACCTAGGTTTTTAAAATACGCCACAAATGATTCTGATTTCATGACATCTCTGGGATAAGATTTAGGCGTTTGTCAGCACTCCCTAAAGATTTATTTTCAAAGCCTCCAAGAAAGTTTTCACAGTCTATTAAGGACATTGTCATGACAAATAAGGTCATGTTCCTACTTGAAACATGTTAAATAGATCAGGCTATCATTAGAGGTCCTTCAATATTTGATTAAATAATTTGAATAAACTGCAGGTTGCTTCACTGAAAATTGGAACTACTGCTGTTTCTTGTTTATATCCATTTGTGAGATTTACTTTTATAAAATGTTCTTTCATTAAAACAATGGTGTGTTGAGAAGGGAGAAAATTATTTTAGGATTAATGATAATGCATACTCTTTGTGGTCTCTTATTTTCTAAGTTAATTAGACATAGATCTATTAAAAATGCTTTTGAGCCTGACTAGGCGGTGACGCAGTGGATAGAGCATCGGACTGGGATGCGGAAGACCCAGGTTCGAGACCCCGAGCTCACCAGCTTGAGCGCGGGCCCATCTGGCTTAAGCAAAAAGCTCATTAGCTTGGACCCAAGGTTGCTGGCTCCAGCAAGGGGTTGCTCTGTCTGCTGAAGACCCACGGTCAAGGCACATGTGAGAAAGCAATCAATGAACAACTAAGGTGTTGCGATGGCAACGAAAAACTAGTGATTGATGCTTCTCACCTGTCTCCGTTCCTGTCTGTCTGTCCCTATCTATCCCTCTCTCTGACTCTCTCTCTGTCCCTGTTAAAAAAAAAAAAAAAAAAAAGAAGCTTTTTGATAGAGGAAAAGAAAAGCCACAGGCACTAGGTGGTTATCTCACTTGGTTAGAGCATTTTCCTGAAACACTGACATTGAGGGTTTGATTCCCAGTCAGCGCACATACAGGAAGCAACCAATGAACACACAACTAAGTGGAACAACAGCAAATGCTACTCTCTCTCTCTCTTCCTTCTTTCTTTCTTTCTTAAGTCAATAAAAAGAAAATCTACTAAAGACCTAATAAATCAGTAATCCGTAGAATTAGAATAGCCTTGACCTATTTACCATTAATTGTGGTAACACTTTTACAGTAGAAACCAAAAAGGTAACACTTTTGCAATAGAAACTAAAAACATATTCTATCAGCAAACGGCACCCATCTTCAGAGAAAAAGATCGCTGCTGGTCTCCTGACAAGGACCTGAGCAATACCACAGTTTTATTACCACCTGCTCAGATATAGTATATTTGCAGTTACAAAATCAGAGGACCTGTGACATCAACTTTGAAATATTCTGCCTTACCAATAAGAAAGAATAGAATTGCTTTCCTGGGCTTAAGCTCTTATGCCATTTGGCTAGAAAAAAATGTATTATTTTGAATATTTAGAGGCATTACCTGGGCAGCCCAACTTCTGTGAGGGCATTATGGTTCCAAATAGGATAAAACTGTGCATTATGGTAAGGACAGTTGTGGTCTAATTGATTATTTGTGGTTCTCACATAATAACCTAGATTTCTCCCCTGAAAGCTAGCTTAGGCTTTCCTTAGCAGTGTTTATTAGTTTTCTAAGTAAAATTTAATTAAGAGTTTGCTTCAATAGGTTATTAGTCCTTTAATGGATGCTAATTATACTCTACGTGCCTTCTGAATTAAGAGACAGGAAATAATTTTATACATATAAGCAAACCCTAAATCGATGTTTGGTTCTCAGAGACTTGATCTCAGCACTACTGGAAGGAAAGCACAGTAAGGCAAAAAGCAACAAACATGGTCCCTTGACTACTTGTAGAGTCAAATGGACGCAAATCATGTGTTTTTATAATGCAGAACAGAAGCGTCTTTTTCAGATCAGTTGACAAACTTTGGCCAGAAATTTTATGTTAAGAGTGTATTAAGACACAGAGCAATGCTTACATTAAAATATTCAGAGCTGAGTCTAGATTAACCTGAGTAAAATAGTCCAAAGACTAAAACTTCTGAAATAGTGCATGTTCTGAGTCAAAGTGGTAGAACACTGTCCCTTCCCTTTTAAAGACCTTTGTATGCCATGTTGTTTGGAATGGTTGGGCTTGCTTTTTTACAGCTGCTTGAACGTCTTTTTTGTGTGTGTGTGAGCTTGCTAGTGAACATGATGGAAGTTTCTCTCTACTTATTGCCTCTTTGAAGTATAGTTGACCCTTGAACAGTGGGGGGGCTTAGGGATGCTAACCCCTCCATAGTAAAAGAAATTCACCCCAAAACTCACTTATTCCTTGGTATCTGCAGGGGATTGGTTCCAGGACCTTATATAAAAGTCTCTCAAGCCTGACCAGGTGATGGCGCAGTGGATAGAGCATCGGACTGGGATGCGGAGGACCCAGGTTCGAGACCCCCGAGATCGCCAGCTTGAGCGCGGGCCCATCTGGCTTGAGCAAAGCTCACCAGCTTGGACCCAAGGTAGCTGGCTTGAGCAAGGGGTTACTCGATCTGCTGTAACCCCACGGTCAAAGCACATATAAGAAAGCAATCAGTGAACAACTAAGGTGTCGCAAGGAAAAACTAATGATTGATGCTTCTCATCTCTCTCTGTTCCTGTCTGTCTGTTGCTCTCTCTGACTCTCTCTCTGTCTCTGTAAAAAAAAAAAAGAAAAGTCTCTTAAATTAAACAATGTAGAACACCACATACAGCTGGCCCTCCTCATTTGTAGATTTCCAACCACAATCAAAAATACTGTTTTCAATCCGTGGTTGGCTGAATCTGAAGATGTACCACCTGGGGGGGTATAAAAGTTTCCCCCTAACTGTATATTTACTGAACCTCATGTAAGTGGATACTCAGAGTTCAAACCCATGTTGTTCAAAGGTCAACTGTAAATCTAAGTGTTTCCATATCATGAATAAGATTTTGTTTTTTAAATTAGAGTGTTTGAATCTCAGTCTTTCCCCCTCCCCCAAAGAAAACTAAGTAGATTTTGCAGCTATAAAGAGGGTTAACACTGTTTTGTGATTCACAAATGAGAAAAATGGAAGGTTGAAAATGAGATGGTCCCATTGAGTTAATAAAACAACTCCTCTCACTTACACATATACAATTTAAATGAAGCACTCCCTCAGTCCGTTTAGCATATAACCATCCAGTTTAGAAAAAACATTAAAGGAAAAGTGTATCTATAACAACAACCACCTGGAGTTATATGTCCAGATGGTTATTCTAGGAGTTAGCAGTTATTCTAGGAGTTAACAGTTGAAAACTAGAATTTATTGTATTTTATATAGTAATGTATTTCCAGGGATTAGTTTCATTTTGTTTTGGTCAGAACTAAAAGTTGAACTGGATTATACAATTTTACCATGAGTCTTTGCTAGAGGAAAGAAGTATACTGCTCACAAAAATTAGGGGATGTTTCAAAATGAATATAAAGTGATAAAGAAAAAGAAGCATTTGTTTTTTTCTTTTTTTACTAAACAAGAACATCAGAAAAGCAAATGACAAGTCAAAGAAAGTTGCTCGATTAGGCAAATGAGATGCAAAGCCAACTTTTATTTCATTGGTGAAAATGCACTATACGGAAGGCTGAAAGTACTAGAGTATCTGCACATTCCCTGACCCCTAATTTTTGCGAGCAGTGTATATAAAATATACTTGTGAATACAGCCCATAGTGTACAATAACCACTTTCTAATCTCTTTGCCTTTTTAATTTTCCCTCCTGTCTTTCTTAAGCTCTTCTTTGAAGGTAAATATTTTTCACAGTTCTCTTAAGATTAGCAAATCCCAGGGATTTATTCTGAGTCACTAACTAATCTATTGCATTTTAAATCCCCTTAAATAAATCTCGGTAGATCTGCAACTGAATCAAAACAGTAAAATGTTTCATAGGGTTTGTTATATACACTATTTATAATCAACATCTGTTAAACACAATGAGGTATTTATGAGTTCCTGCTGAAATAGTGGCATTATGCTGTAAAAATGTCCAAAAAATTCATTTTTTTCTATCTGCACCATTTTCTGTTCCTGCCTTTCAGGAATAAGAAGGAATTAATTCATTAACTCCTGGCATAAAGTGTTAGATTTTGTTGGATGAGCTTATGTGAAGACTTGACGTTGCATGCAATGTCTAAAATGTTAGAGCAAGGGTTCCCAAGCTTTTTACACAGGGGGCCAGTTCACTATCCCTCAGAACGTTGGAGGGCCAGACTATAAAAAAAACTATGAACAAATCCCTATGCACACTGCACATATCTTATTTTAAAGTAAAAAAAAAAAGGGGGGGAACAAATACAATATTTAAAATAAAGAACACGTAAGTTTCAGTGGGAACTCTGGCTGCGGATTTATCCTGTGCTCCTCTCACTGACCACCAATGAAAGAGGTGCCCCTTCCGGAAGTGTGGCAGGGGCCGGATAAATGGCCTCAGGGGGCTGTAGTTTGGGGACCCCTGTGTTAGACATTAACTCAGCTTCTGTTTGGTTGGGCCAAACTCTCCCACCGAAAGAAGTGGTCGTTAGCCTTTCTTAGGGCTCACAAATTTCTCAAGGGCCAAATCTCAAACTGCACATACAAGTCCATGGGTCTTGCAGATTTGGGAGTGACCCTTACTTTAATCTCTTTCAATATGACAGAGGATGTGCTAAGTGTGTTTGTTTGTTTGTTTGTTCGCTGGGTGGATAAATCATTTTTGGCTATCTAACACAGAGGTCAGCAAACTCATTAGTCAACAGAGTTAAATATCAACAGTACAACAATTGACATTTCTTTTGAGAGCCAAATTTTTTAAACTTAAACTATATAGGTAGGTACATTCCTTATCGAGGTAGCGCCCGCACGTGGTATTTTGTGGAAGAGCCATACTCAAAGGGCCAAAGAGCCGCATGTGGCTTGCAAACCTCAGTTTGCCGACCATGGAAACACATGGAAGGCACAGCGAAGGATAAGAGTTCTGGTCATTTTTGTTTGTTCTGGGGACCTGCAGGTACAGATAAACTGCTGTAGGTAGCCATATCATGTGTTATTCAAGTTTCACAATTAGGGTGTGCATTTCTACATCTAGGAAAAAGCCATAAAATGAGCTACGTAAACTTGGCTGTGATACCTGTATGAATATTAAAGTGGCATGTGTAAAGACCTGATCAAACATTATGTGGACTTCCTCTCTAGTATCTAGAGAAGGCAGAGGTGGCACATAACTAACTCCCTGGTAAATGACCAGGCCACATGACCTGCATTTGATTTTACTTGGGAGAGCATATTAGTGTAATGAATAGATTGTGAATAGGATGTGCATACAGTATAGGATTAATATTACCTAGCATGAACAGACAACAAACACATGTATTCATTCATCTATGAGCATTTACCTTTTTCTGGATTTATAGCCATTCGTGTCTAACCAGATTCAGAGAATTTTTACTCTGGGCCCTTAAAAATGTGCTTGATTCTGTCCATGATCACAGTGGGATTTTATTTTGAGATTTTCAGCTCATTTCAAGTTGCTTCCTTCTGCACAATGTAGCTATTTTCATATGTCTTCTCAGGACATAAAGTGCTTAATAAACTACATCTTTACCTGCTGCCCCCTTTTGCACAAAAATCCTACAGAAACCCAATAGATGGCGGAGGAGACAATGAGCTGAGGGAAGAGCTGACGCCTTCCAGAAAAGCTCTCTCCCTGAACCTGAACCCCACAAGCAGCGCTGTCTACCCGGAATCTGCTGAGAAGCAGACGGGGTGAACAGCGGAATAAGGACGGGGGCGGGGCCAGGCCCTGGCACTCACAGCTCTGTGGACCTCTAGGTGCCACGCAGTAACATGGGTCACCTTGGAAGGCTGGCTTGGCTTAGGGAGCGCCTGGTTATAGCCCAGGGGAAAGACTCTGCCTTTTGTGCTCAGATTGTAGAACATCTTCCTTCCAGGAGCCTCAAAACGAAAAGCCTGGTTCAAGATGAGGCTCACCAGGTTTCTTGAGAGCCTCTGGAAGGAAGATCCCTACTCTGCGGATTTCTTTGACACCAGCCACTTATTTTCTATGTAAGTGTTGTCATTTAGGTTGTAGTTGTTTTCACTGACTTCAGTATGGTTAGCCTGCTTCCGTGTATTGAAGCCGTTTATCTCCAGACTTTCAAGTGGCTTTGCTTAAGAAAAAGAAATGTTCAAATGGGAAAGAGAACAGTAATCCGATTTTGCTGTTGCAGATCCTGTGAAGGCCCCCAGCAGCTCCTTACAAGCACCAGCAGATTTACCTTCTTCTGCAATCACCACACCGCCAGCAGCCCAGCTGGACACGTCCTCGGCTGCCCAGCCTCCTCCGTATCAGCTAATTAACCTCCCGCCACATCTGGGGACTCTGGGCATCCAGGAGGATCCTCAAGACTACCTCTTGCTCATCAACTGTCAAAGCAAGAAGCCCGAACCCATCAGGTAAACCACAGCACACGCATGCTCGTGTGCGTCCGTGTGTGTGCGCGTGCACGCGCACGCATATGTGTACACACTTAGACATCTTTCTTTTCAACATTTTTAACCCTGATTTGAAGCTTTAAAAATAAAAACCACCTGGATAGGCTCATACTTTAGGCTTATATTTCAAATTTATATTCCTCCACTAATCATGTCTGGTATTCACGAAATTTTATTGAAGAAACACCCTCTCTAGCATCTTGGGCAAAGAACACATTTACCTAAAAGCTCTTTTGGGAGACCTGTCTTCTGTTTCCTAGTCTCTGTTACAGACTCGCAGTATTACTCACTTAATAGATTTCATTGATTTATAAATGGTGATCTTGCTCCATTTCTTATGTGATTGTAAACCAGCCAGGGTTCATCTTTTGTTTCTGAAGAAGGAGAGGAATACCTACTACTAGAAGATTTTGAAAGCAAAGTGATTCCATTGCAGTGAGTCCATTGTGCTTGCTCTGGCTCGGTGTGAGAAACTAATCATACAGGCAAAATCCCAATATAGCAAAATCTATGGAAACTACAGATTGGGCTTTAGTGAAATTTGATGAGATCAGATAGATGTCTGAAAGCTATGAAATTTGAATTTTCATACCTAGTGATGAAGCAAAGCTTACCCAAACCTTGATTGTACAAATTTTTAAGTAGAAAGAAGTATATGGATTTCAGTGCTTGACCAGAGGTAGCGTGAAGACCTTCCCACATGCTGGTTTTCCTGTCATCCCCTCAAGATGCTCCAAGACCCCTCTCTTCTTCTAAGCTATAAGATACATATTTTAATTTGACACTGAGTAATCAGAAGGCTTGATTGAGGTAATGGTAAGCATAGGAGCTGAAAAATAATGAGCAGGAGGCCTCTCTGGGCCATTAACAGCTGCGATAACTAATGATATTGGGAATGTTTATTATCTTAATTTGTATTGTCAATGTGGGGTGAACTGCATAGTAGATACAAAAGATTTTTAAACAGGGTGATTAGATATTAAGCATTATTTTTCATAACAGAAAGATTTTTTTTTTCATGTAGAAAGTGACTGTTACTGAGTTAGGAATATACAAAGCACTTGTTTAAAAATTTTTGCCTTGGCTGAGTAGCTCAGTTGGTTATAATGTCATCCCAATACGCCAAGGTTGTAGGTTTGATCCCTCCCTGGTCAAGGCACATACAAGAATCAACCAATGAATGCATAAATAAGTGAAACAAAAAATTGATTTCTCTCTCTAACTCACTCACTCTGTTACTCTTTCTCCCTCCCTCCCTCCCTCTTTGCCTTTTTCTCTCTCTCTCTCTCTCACTAAAAAATTTATATAGAATTTGTTAAGATCCACAAATTAGTTTCTGTGACCTAGTCCCTAAGATATTAGAAGCAAGCACTTCAAAGATGGATTTCTATATATTTGTTGTAATGGGATTTTACTTGTAAGTGCAAAAAAATTTTTTTTAAATCAACGCTAGTGAATAATACCAAATTCTAACTTGATTTTGCTGTTTGCCGTGAGTATTTAAAATTACACACTTGCAAATTAGTTACCTATGTTACTAAGATTTTATTTTACGGAGAGTCTCATGAACGTTTTAAAAGCCAACAGCCAGGTGACAATTTTCAGTACAATTTCTTTTTCTTTTTATATACTGTCTTTCATTGATCTCACTATTCTTACAAATTTTCTCTTGTAGTAGAAATTATGCTCAGATATATTTTGCATCTACTTTTCTGCAAAAGTGACAGTAAAAAAATATTTATGATGTACCCACTATTTTGGTAGGTTCTATGTAGGTACAAACTAACTACATAAGTTACAGCTCCCTCAGATACAGTCACCTTCATGGTTTACAAGTCAACCTTGTGGAGAAGTCAAAACGAGTGAGCATTGAAGTCTTTGTAGATGGAGGCTAGGTGTGCGAATTGCCTTGCAAACCCTTGTTTGACCTGCGAGCCTCAGCTCAGACATGTGGAGGAAGCATTTGCCCCAGCGCCCAGCCTGGGTTAACTGCCTCTCTGGGTTTTCACAGCACTCTGGTTGTACCTCCAACCAGGATGATTTATTTTATTCATTCTCTGCTAACCCATACACTAGTCAAAGGCAAGAAGTTATGGTTCGTTGTACTCCTAGCGTCTTAGAACTCACGTGTTTTAATTCAGTAGCAGTGCACATCTGAGAATATGAGTGTGTGTGAAATTCCTACACTGGGAAGGGCAGGATTTGAACTGCACCTGGTTGGTGAGAGAAAAGGAGACTGTAATTAGTAATTTGCGTAAAAATACTTGAGGGGAAGGAGACAGTGAGAGTGATAGGTAGAAGCGAATGAGCAGGAGAGTCAGCCTGGAGTAAAGGATTCTGTCTGGGGACTAAGAGGACATATCATAGGACATATAAGGTGAAGCCAGGTTGTCAGTAGCCTCAGTGCCAAGGGGAGTCGTCGATGGGGTTTTGGAGTTCCCACACCCGAGAGGACCCTAACCAGGATTTTCTCTGAGTAGGTGAGAAATACGAAAACCATGTTTTGAAAATACTGATCTTACTGCAGCACCACAGTGTGATTCCGTGCATAGACTGGAAGAGAAACTAGAAGAAGTTCATTGGGGAGGGTTCAGTGGTGTAGAACTGAGCAGATACACAGACTCCATCTTGGGGTGGTGACAGTGGGAATAGAGCAGGAGATGGACATGTGGTTAGGAAGGAAGACTGTGTGCCTGAGTGATGGTGGAGATCAAAGAGAATGAGTGAAAGCTGATTGGGCGTGGAGCTTAGGAACCTGAATACAGACCTTACCTTTAACGGCAAGTTGGAAAGGGTGATCAGTTGGAGCAGCGAGTTGGGCTTGGCTTGGTACACACGAGCAAGGTAATCCTGGGATAACGAATTAGAATTCGCAGTATATCTAAACAGTTGGGAGATATGGAACTCAGAGTGTAGTGAGAAGATGGAAGTGGTCAGCATTCAGTGGAAGGTGGCTGTATGCGGCAGGAGAACTTTTTAATGGTGTGTGAGGTCAAGACTGAGAGGACTGAATTCTGTTGGCCATTCCCAGGTGGAGAGATAAGAAGAAGGGGCAGGTCAGTAAACAAGGGAATAATCAGTGAGGGACAAGGAAAATTCGGGTATCACAATATGGGCTCTTAGTAACAGCAGAGGAGAGTCCCAGCCAAAAAATGGAGTACACAGAGAAATCAGGGAAGATAAGCCCTTAAGAAACTATTGCAAGTTCATTTTTAAAATGAGTAAGTTGAAGCTCCTGTGGGACTTCAGAGAACACACGTGGGTAGTTAAGGCATTCTGTCTAACATGACAGTGTGCGAGTGTGCTGGTGTCGGTAGCTTATTTTGCCTGATACCCAAATTTTGTGGCAGAGACTGCAAATGGACTCAAAGTATAAAATATACTTTAATGAGGTTCCTCAAGGTTAATTATATTTGGGAATCAGCTCACTCTAGCTTGTGTTGTGTTCCTCTTTATAGTATTAGCAAAATGCTTGTTTTAAAAAAATTAGTAGAAAGGAAAATACGCAAAGCCTTTTAACTTGCCACCTCCTGGCAGATCACACTGAATTGATTCATTTCCAGGTAATCATTAATAGACTTTCACTTTTCAGCCACCGTCTTTACCGTAGGGGGGGGGGGCAGAAGAGCAAATGGCTCACCTGCATACATTGTGTTGGCACCAGGTTTTTGCATGCTTTTTAGCAGAAATGCTTTTCTTTATGTCTGTGCCTTAATCATTTACCTTTCTTAGAGTTTTGTACCATTCTAATTCCGGTATTTCAGGGATTATAGTTTTATGTGTGAATTTAATAGGTGGAGTTGGGGGTGTGGGCAGGTCCAGGATGGAAATTAGGAGGAATGCTTTTGGTGGTTTGTGGTGATGGTTTTGTCGTCTGGTGTATAATCATTAAAAAATGGGCAGCATTCACGCTTGAAATCTTATGGATCAAACAAAAAAAAAAAAAAAAGAAAGAAAAAATCTAATGGAGAAAAAAACATGGATTTTGATTGCTAAACTAAAAATATATTTATTAAAACGTCTCAATGTCTTCACCGTGTTTTATTTTTTTCTGTCGACAATTTTTTTTTTTTATTTAGAACGCATGCTGATTCTGCAAAATCCACCTCTTCTGAAACAGACTGCAATGATAACGTCCCTTCTCATAAACACCCTGCTTCCTCCCAGAGCAAACACGGAGTGAACGGCTTCTTCCAGCAGCAGCTTCTGTATGACTCGCCGCCGTCCCGTGCTGCGTCCATCTCGGTGGACTCCAGCCTCTACAATCTGCCCAGGAGTTACTCCCACGACGTCTTACCAAAGGTGTCTCCATCCACTACCGAGGCGGATGGAGAACTCTATGTTTTTAATACCCCATCGAGCATAGAGACGCCAATGAGGCATGTGTCTCTGAGCTATGACATTCCTTCCACACCTGGTAATACTTACTATGTTCCACGGACATTTCCAGAAGGGGCCCTGGGACAGACGTCAAAGCTAGACACTATTCCAGATATCCCTCCACCTCGGCCACCAAAACCGCACCCAGCTCATGAGCGGTCGCCCGGGGAAACGTGCAGCCTCCCACGCACGGCTTCCGACACCGACAGCAGTTACTGTATTCCCACACCGGGGATGCCGCCCTTGCGCAGTAACACCATCTCCACCGTGGATATGAACAGCATGCGGAAAGGTCAGCCCTCGTTGGCTTCCACTCTTATTAGAGATTTGTGATAGAGCATCGGTCTGGCTCTTTGTTCTCTCCAGCATAGTAGAAGGTCAGAGGAGAGTCCTCAGCCCTGCAGTGACCCGCTCAGGTAGCTGAGACATCCGAGTTCGAGTAGGTTCCCAGGAAAGTGCCTGTGCGCGTGTTCTGCAGGAAGGGAGAAAAAGTTGGGAGTTTTTCAGCCCTAAAGAAGTAAGACCTTAGTGATCCCTTGCTGCCTCAGGAAGTATGCACCCCTCTCTCCCGCTTTCTATAGATCCTGGGAAGAGGGGGCGGGGCGTGACAGACCCTCCCATGGGGTAGAGGAGCAGGAAATGGACCAGACTCACAGCGTCTGCGACTCATTCATTCCCTTTCCTGCACTTGTTTGCCACTGTGGCCACTTCTGTGTGTCACATTTACTGGGCTCCGTTTCCTTCCTTCCTAGACAAGTAGTTTTTACGTTGTGTCTGACAGGTAATAATCAGTTCCAATCAAGCCACTCTGGTTTTTGTTGGGTGTTATTTATTTTTTTAAGCTCTGAATCTTCTTTCCCCTTATTCCTGCCGCCTCGCTTATTTCTACACCGTCCCCCAGAGCCTGCCAAAAGTGACAGACCTTGACAGGAGAAAAATTGAGTCTGGGTTATACCCTGCGATTCTTGAAGGTATCCGAAAGTAGAGAGCCAAAGTATAAAATGCACATACCCTAAAACCGTGTGCTCATATAGTTGTATTTTGTGGCAGAGTTATCCAGCTGTCTTAAAGAAGATCAAGATTTAATGCGTCATGAATAGTTCTTATGTCAATGCTTATTTAGCCATTTGGTACCAATTTATAACTCCCTTCTTGAAGTATTTGTATAATCGGGTATTAAGTCAGTGAGATATAAATTAGGCTCAAGGTGGTGCAAAAGATAAGAAGATAGAAGTATGTATATCTTTCTCCATATTTAGATAATCCACCTCATCCCAGAGTTAGTCATTCACGGTCATAATCAAATACTGGTGCTGATTAGCATATGAGTGAGTATCAACATTTTGTAGTGATTTAGTGTGCCAATTCAAGATACTGTCCCGTGAGCTTCCTTTTTTAAATGTGTGCATATGTGTCTGCCTGTGTGTGTGTTTAAAGAGAGAAAGGAAGAATAGGTCCTTCCTGATTACCCTGAAAACTGGCAGATATGGGAAGAAATGTTGATAATTTGTTCTTTATTTTAGATGCTAGTTCTCAAGACTGCTATGATATTCCACGATCCTTTCCAAGTGATAGATCTAGTTCACTTGAAGGCTTCCATAACCACTTTGTAAGTATACTTGACCCTGGCATAATTGAGTGTATATTTCATTGTCAAAAATCTTCACGCTTAGTTCCCTGGGACTAAATGAGGTCATGAAATAAAAGCCCCTGCTGATCCAATATGAATAAGGTGTGGCTTACAAGTGTGTTTTTCCTGTTTGACCAAAGGTTTTTGTTTATTAAAAGAAATGTATGTGATGTGTGTTTTAGAAAATCAAAAATGTGTTGACAGTGGGAAGTCTATCAAGTGAAGAGCTGGACGAAAATTACGTCCCGATGAATCCCAACTCTCCGCCGCGACAACATTCCAGCAGTTTTACCGAACCAATTCAGGAAGCGAACTATGTGCCAATGACTCCAGGGACATTTGATTTCTCTTCATTTGGAATGCAAGTGCCTCCTCCCGCTCATATGGGTTTCAGGTCCAGCCCGAAGACCCCTCCCAGAAGGCCCGTTCCTGTTGCAGACTGTGAACCACCCCCCGTGGACAGGAACCTCAAGCCAGACAGAAAAGGTAAGGAGAACATGGCGTAGGACAAGGGTCAGGGTCGCTCATGGCCATTTGCACTTAACTGTCATTAAGTCCAGAACAGAATTGGGACTAGAAATATTGAAGTATTTCCTATTACCTTGGTTATTAACTTGTTTAAGCAATACTGCTGTTTATTGATTAATAATACTTTGATACTTAAGTGAAATCTTTAAATCTCCTTGCTCTAGAACAGAGGTTACAAACTAAAACACTCACAAGGATTGGCAGGGAACAAAAGAGAGTTATAAACTCAAATGCCCTAATTGGAGTAACTAAAAACTCCTTACCTGCAACCCTTTGTTGACTTGTGAAAATAATAAAGACCTGTTAACCTTCTGATATATCTAGAGAAGCCAGAAGTTTCAGATTTTATGTGTATTATCTTTTGATGTTTAAGTTCTAACCACTAATTTAATCATTTTGAAAGATCAAAACATTGCAGACCAAATCATAGTATATAGTATCAAATCAGACTTGAGATTATTAATGTACCTGACAGCAAGGTTGCCTGTATAATTATACCACTCTGTTTGTATAACAATGCCTTAAAAATTATTCTTTTTTTGCTGGAGTATAAATAAATGCTTCTAGTCTATTCTTTCATACTGGGCTTCCTAAGTAACATTAAGTTACATTAAGCAGCATGGTTTGTTAAGAGCTCAGTGTTAAAAAAAAATAACGTCTTCAGCCAAACTGGTGATATGTACCAAAGTTTTTGAAGCTTGGGTTTGAGTGTTATAACCCAGACAGCTAAGCTGTGTTGCAGTAGTACATTGTCGGTGTGACATAATCTGAACAACCAAGTAAGTCACTATATCACCTGTGTAATGAGTGGCACAATTTCTGGGGTATTCAGCACATTTGAAACATCTCAGAAGCTGAATATAGCCTTTTAAGAGCATGCAATATTTGTGTAAATTTCTCATTAACTTGGTCTTGGGTCATTAATATTAACTTTAATTAAGTTCCAGTTGTGGGGAAGAGAGACAGAGTTACTCAGAGTATCTTAAGAAAATGGGTTTTGTTTCTATTCTGCTGTCAGTAAGGACACTCCTGGGCTGCAGTGAGCAAGTGATTGGGAAGGCGGACCCTGGAGGAGACTCCCACATTGTCGTGCTCTCTGCATGCCTGTCCTGGGGACAGTCTTTGCATCTGCTTTGTTCTCCTTCACATTCTGTCCTCCTTTTGTTTTCTTCTACTCTGAATCCTCTGCTTCACATGATTTTCTGCTTGCCCAGGACTTTGGCTTTTACAACGCCCCTCTGTGGCCTTGGGTCTTCTTCGTGGTTCCCTTTGACTTGCCCTCGTAGCTGCCACACCTCCTTCATTATTTATTCACTCTGGGTTGCTTAGAGAATTTGATTGGTCTCATTTATCCTTTTATACCGAGCCACATTATAGATTGTAGGCCAGGCCGTAGCTTGGCTGCTGTTAGGGGTCAAGTGCCCATCTTTGACCCACCAGCTGGAAAGATAGTCCTGTGTGACACTTACGGCCGCCACCCCAACTCCCCCAGAAGGAGGGCCACAATCAGCATGGTTACCTTAGAAAAGGTAGGCGTGTCACCAGCTTTTATTTAATAACTTTTCCTTCTGTTACTCTCTTTCTTCAGTTGTCTTTGAATCTATTTAGACATTACTGGTCATTTTCTTATGAGCCTACAATATGTGAAAGTATGTTTGGACATGTATACATTTATCCTGGAGCTCATAGGTTGTGGAAGGTTTAAATACAAGTGTCCTGAGCTCTATGAAGTATTGAAGTATCCATGTTAATGCTGGCTCTTTTCCTTTTTCTGTAATTAGTGCATGTTAGACGTAGAGCTACACCTTTTTATCCCCAAGTGTAAGAGTTTCATATCTTGCGCTCCCCCATCAGTGTGGAGGCGCTGTGGATTGGGTAAGGGCACGAGCTCTGAGTCCCACCTGCTTTGCTCCCTGCCTGCCCCTTCGTCCCCTCCCGCTGTGCAGAACGCTGTTTGAAAATTCCCAGTAGCTTTCCCAGGTAATGATTCTGTGTGGTGAGCATAATGCAGAATCCGAAAAGATCCTATTTGTATGTTAGAAAAGTTTTAAAATTATGATGATATGCTTTTAGTATCATCTAGGTCTGGCAGATGCATCTACCCCATATTATATTTTTCATAACGGTAAGGCATGTATACAATATGTGATATATTACATATGTATTACATATTTGTACGGTTATACCTCCCAATGTGTATAGTAAAAGTACAGTATATTCTAGTACATGACAGATTAATTGTGCTAGTCCTCTAACTGCCGTAAAGGGGCTTCCCACTAGAACAGAACTAAGTAGGTTCTCGGTTCCATCTGGCGATTGTGTTCAGTCTTTGAAAAATGTAACTGTTGCAAGACCATCTTGAATTAATGGGCCAGATTGTTTGTTTGGAATCTTTCCTTAGATACACAATGAACTGAGAAAGCACCCAGAATAAATACCCAAAAAAGATTTTGACGAAATCAAGGAAAATGGGTTTAGCAAAAACAGTAAAGAGGTTACGAAAATCATAGTAATAAAGAAAATGTTTTTGCTTTTCTTTAGTCCTGTCCTGCTTTTTCAGTCAAATATGATGCAAATGAGGATGCATGAGAAGGTATTTAATACTACAGGGCAGACTTTGTCAACCCACTTGAGAAAGTTTTAACTATCTAAGAAAAACACATTTTAAAACCCAAATTCAGATCTTGGAGAAGTTTATTCTTCAAAACTTAAACTGTAAACAATGCCTTATTTGGTCATGAAATTCTTCTCATTATGCATAGCATCAGATGAGTCTGTTCTAAATTTCTAATTTTGTGACATCAGGTACATGACTTAATCTGTTATTCTTGTATCTCTTATTAACTAAACCTAATAATAAGCAAACCTAATTCTATAAGATATGGCTTGATTCGTTTCAGAGCCCAATGTAACTAGTTCAACCTCCAATATAGCCAGTTTCTGGAGTGTCCTCTTTGGAAGAGAATACACTAAATGAATGACATTCTAGCCTTGTTTATACCCCAATTATAGATGTCAGCTGCTGTAGTTAGTAAGACAGATGAGTTTTTCAAATACTTCTGAGTAACTGAAGCTGCAGAAATACACAGATATTCTAAACCTGTATGTTTAATGTACTTTTATGGATCCTTTGCCCACCCTCCAACCTGTGGTACCTTTAGTGCCATCTATACCATTTCTGCCATGATAGTGTTTGTTTTGAACCAAGTTTTGTGAATATTACTAGAGGACAAAAACATAATTTCCACGCATTGTATTAAATATTAGGAAGGCGGATGAGTCATGGGAAATGCAGCACAAGTTATATTTTGGTTGTTTTCATTGAAACTTTTCTATTTTAATGGAAAAAGAATTGTAAAGTTTGAGAGGTTTCTATAAGGCAGCTATCGTGGTTTCTCTTAAAATCAGTTCTTACATAAATCTACCATATTTAATCACTGCCTTATCTGAGCTCCTTCCCCCATCCAGTCTCCTTCTAACATGATGGAGCAGCTGTTTGAGCCTCAGATGCTCTTTTTCTTTTGTGTCGTTTGGTTTTGTCCCCTCATGGCTTTTTGCAGTAGTTCTGACCGTTAGTTATGGTATTGATTTTTATTTTAATTTTTATTTATTGACTGATTGTAGAGAGGAAGAGGAGGGAGAGAGAGAAACATCAACTTGTTGTTTCACTTATTCATGCATTCATTGGTTGTTTCTTATATGTGCCCTGACCAGTGATCAAACCCACAACCTTGGCATATCAGAATGATGCTCTAACCAACAGAGCTACCCGGCCTAGGATTGATTTTTAAAATACAGCACAAGGTTACTTCTGGTGTTTTTGTACATGAGTGTGATTCAAGGGTCATTAGGTCTGGGTCTTCATTTTGGTGTGGGAAGCACTTAGAAAACCAGTCGTGAAGGACCTTCCCTGGGTGGGTCTTTTCTGGGAAATGTGATATATTTGATCTAAACATTTTTTCAAGACATCTTCTAAAGAAGTTTTTGAATGTAATTAAAAATTAACAAGCCTTCTCAGAATGACTTATATATTATAGTAAATGTTTGTAAGGTGGATGCATGAAACCAGTAAAAGTAACTAGATTTTAATAAACAGGCATTACAATTGAATCTTTTATTTGGTGTTACAGTTTAAAGGAAGTACCTTTTTACAGCATAGCCTTTACACGTAGGAATTTTTTCTCCCCTAAATATTCTTGACCTTCCTATATAATTACCCTTAGTATATTCTTCTCTATACAATGAGACCATTAAAACAAGTATGAAAGTTTTTAGTATGCTACCTTGATTACTTTTTGGAATTAGCAGAAGATAATAACGTGAATTACTTTTCTTCTTTCTTGAACTTTTAGATGCCTACTGGAAATAGTACTATAGTCTGGAAAACTTTGGAAGAGTACAAGTAATTCCACATTGAGCTGATATATGTAGGCAGAACATATTAAAATAATACTGCATAGTGTACAGACTTTCCAAAAAAGGATTGCATCTGCTTATTTGAAACAACGTCGTGTGACTGCCTTGACCCTATTTGGGGATGACCAACTTTTAAAACAACATTCATTCACTCTTTTTCCCCTTTAAAAGTACAAACAAAAAATTATGACCCTGATCAGACTATACACCAACAGCTTTAAATATGGTGGATTTAAGTGCCCCCCAACTGTAGGATATGCCCTCAGCTAAGTCTTGGGTTTTTAGACACAGGGAAGAAAAGATGGCTTCCCTGAAGAAGCTCACAGTCCAGTGGAGAAGGTAGAAAAGTAAACACATTATCTTAATTAGCGTGGAAGGGGCTGTGGTTGAGGTAAGCTCTTGGCACTATTAGCTAAGCTCCCCTGAGGAAAGTCTGAGTGGGTGAGTAGCAATTAAATGATGGCAGAGGAGGGAAAGGTGGTGGAGGATTTCTAGTCAGAATAAACATCGTACCCAGGTTCTTCAGAAAGAGGGGAGATGGGGCTGACTCATCCTGGGTGGGAGGGATGGAGGGAAATGTGAATGAGGGCACGAATGCCAGATGCCTTGCAGGTGCCTGATCCTGAGAGTATTCTGATCCCCGCTAATGAGTTAGGGCTTTATTTTGAGTACACCATTAAAGGGCTTTAGGCAGGCAAGTTAATATAATCAGATTGGCCTCTAGAAAGCTTGTTCTAAGATTTAATGATACAATAAAAAAATTACTTTTTTGTTGTTGTATTTTGTAGTTTTCTGAAGTGAGAAGCGGGAAGGCAGAGAGACAAACTCCTGCAGGTGCCCAACCAGGATCCACCCGGCATGCCCCCTAGGGGGCGATACTCTGCCCATCTTGGGCGTTGCTCCATTGCAATGGGAACCATTCTAGCGCCTGAGGCAGAGGCCATGGAGCCATTCTTAGCTCCCAGGCCAACTTTGCTCCCATGGAGCCTTGGCTGCGGGAGGGGAATAGAGAGATAGAAAGGAGAGGGGAAGGGTGGAGAAGCAGATGTGTGCTTCTCCTGTGTGCCCTGACCAGGAATTGAACCTGGGACTTCACACACCTGGCTGACACTCTACCTCTGAGCCAACCAGCCAGGGCCAAAAAAAAAAATTACATTTTTAAATGTAGAATATCATAAGATCATGCCTTTTTCTGCATCTTTCTCAGAGAGTGCTTTGCCCCATTTTCCAAACCCAAGGTTCTTCAAGCCTTGGTTTAAAGATGGTCAAACAAGAAAGACTTCTAACAACAGTCCCCTTCTCTGGCTCTCAGTTGGCCCCTCTTCAAGACTTACAGTGATTTTTGAAGTTTTAAGGTCACTGGGAGTACAGGGGGTGGTCATTTAACCATACAGTGGGAGCTAATCACTCCCAGGAAAACTGAGTGAATGCACATTAATAAAGGAAGGAAGGACTTAAGACTTGCAGATTTTTTTAATTCTTGGGTGAATGAAAAGAAATCATTACATTGTCATTATAAATATAACGTAAAATTGGTTTGGGGAGATTAGAGAGAAAGTGGAATCTAGAATGAATCCTAAGAGGTCTGATGTGGGAACTGCAAGTATAGGAAACAAGGCAGGTTTGTGGTGAGTCAAAAAGGAGACATTCCATTTTGAACATGTAGTGTGAATGCCTGCAAACCACCCATGTCATCCATGTGGGTGGTTGTGTAGAAATGTAGATTAGGAGCTGGGGGAAAAATCTGAACCAGGTGAAGATTTACCAACTGGTACTTCAAATAAGAGAGCAATCAGGTGACCCAGTGATTGACAGTCCCGGATGAGATGGGTTTAGCCCATAAGGGTTAAAGCACAAAGGGAATTTCACCAGTAGTCAATGCTGTTTGCTAAATGAAAAAACAAACAACAACAACAACAACAAAAAAAACATTGCTTGCTTTGTTCCATTCTTGTCTAGCTAGAGGCAAGTTGTAACTGCCTTGGATTTAAAAGTCGAAGCTCAAATGAGTTCCTCTTGTTTGTGCTCAGAATGTGAGAATCGGTGTACTGTATTTTCAGGTTGGTTCAGTTTTGCCTCTACTTTAGAGTTTTTATTTCTCACTCTTTGTTTTCACACTTTTCTTCAACAATCAGAAAAACATTGAAGTATTTGCCTACGGGCAGTAGAGAAGACAGGGCTAAGACAAGCATTATTTGTACCTTGGACTTCTTTTCCTTTCTTTCCTCATAAGTGATACTGAGCTGTCACCTGGGCATGACCTTTATTTCTGACTGGAACACAAATGTCACATTAAGTTTGGAAGGATACAGAGAAATAAAGCTAACAAAAATGTCTCAGTGAGTCAGCCCAGCATATCCATGACGTGCCCTTTATCCTAAAATCAACCTGAAACTTTGGATGGAGTAGAAAATACATGTAGATTTTTATAAATGCACTTCAACGATCTCACACAGTACAGTATTTTTCTGTTAAGAAAACCAAGGAATACTCTTGAGAGTACTTGAGAGATGGCCTGGGTTTGAAGGCGAGATGATGGTCTCGGTGTCAAGTGTTGGAAGGACAGTTGGAGGTGACCTGTCAGACAAACTGAAGTATAGAACGAGCTCATTACTAGGGAGATTTAGAAGCCACGTGGCCTTGATTATGTCACCACAAATATAGGTAAGATACTGAGGGCGTAAGCAGAGAGAGGTAAAGAATGACCGCTGGTAGATATAGCACAGTGCAAAATCAGGTGGAAGCTCAGACTAATGAAAGTGGGCCTTTTCGGAAAGGAGGAGGGCAGAGAACTAGCTGAGTAAGTGCCAACGAACTGAAAATAGTGTTAAAAGCAATTTGTAATTTTTAAACATCATCTCCCTCACCTGTCTACCATCGGTGGCATTCATGTCCATGTAAGATCTCAAACAACTGACGATTTCAAAACTGAACTCCAAATACTGACTTTCTAAAATTCTCTCTATCCCAAAGGGATAGAGAGGTACCACAAAGCAGGCTCGTCCAGGGGCATCGCACCAGCAGGTAGGAGACTGGACGAAGCCTTAATTTAGTCTCTGATTAAAGGTGACCTGAGCAAGTCGCTAACTTTTCGCTCTCCACAAACTGAAGAAGCTGGGTTTGGTCTGTAAGGGCCTTTCAGCTGCAAAGTAAATGTGTTTTTGTATGATAAAGTTTACCGTCTGCCCCCTACTTTATTTTTAAGATAAGTACACTTTTTTTTGGAGGCGTACAATAAGCTGGCATGGCCTTTTGTTTTAGAAAGGGGCCCTGCCAGCATGGGCCCTGGATAGGTCAGTGTCAGGGATAGGATCATGGCCCAGAGTTTGAGCACTCACCTCTTAAAGCAGGCCTGCCTCATTTCTGAATTAACTCAATGTATTAATTGCCTAGCTTAGAAAATTGGTTAATTAGAGAATTTTCATGTTGTATAATCGAGATAATCACATTTTAAGGAACACGGAGATTTTGGTTATGAGGTGCGAGATGTCACTGCATTTTATTTTGCCATCTAATTGATTTCAACTCAGCTTTCTAAATGTCATGAGAAAAGAAAATTTGGTGCCATTCAGAACAGAACAGCTGAAATAACCTACTCAGATAATATCACTACTCTGACATCCAGGCTTCCTCTGGGAAAAAGTAGGAGGCCAACTGCTGGGTGGTGACGCTGTCCCTTCCACAGCTTTTCCATCACTGCTTGTATGTGCCAGAAAGTAAGTGAAAAGAAAATGATGGCAAATGAATTTATGCTTTCACATCCTTAAGTTAAAACTAGACAACCAGCAGTTACAGAATCTAAACATCTGACCCTGGCAAATGGTGATGTTACCAGACAGCCACTGAGTATCCAGGGGAAACAAATGTGGGTCGTGTATTGGCCAACATTGTAGCATCCACCTGCTTCTCTAGAAGGGGCTTGGTCAGGAGGGGAAAGAATAGTCAGATTAAAGTTTTTTAAATACCTCCACCAAACTAAGAGGGTGATGCAGTGTTACGAAAGGAGATAGACCTCCTTATTCTCTTAGGAGACACCAAACTAGAAAGAAAAAGTATACTGGAGATCGGACTGAGAGATTTAAAATGTTTTCGTATGACCCAGTTTCTAAGGCATGTTAAATGCACTAACATGGTACATGTTTTTCCTCCTTCCCACCAATAAAGAACTAACCAGGCCACTTATCCTACTAAAACCTTACCATCTTTTATAACACTTGGCTTATTACATTGGTGCACGAAGCTTCCTCCTTCCCAGTGTCCTGAGCCGGGAGGCTATGTAGCAAGATGGAAACAGTCCCCACAAACAAACTTTTGTTTATGCTTTTGAGATGTAACATTTCTGCTCAGGGTTCCGTTGCTTTTTTTTACAGAATCCATTTTTCCAATTAAAAAATAACATATTAAGAAGAGTCTTCTTTTTACCAATTAGGTCAAAGTCCTAAAATTTTAAGACCCAAACCCCATGGTTTAGAGCGAACTGATTCACAAACCATACGTGACTTTGCTACAAGAAGAAAGGGTATGTACTTTAGCACCGCATGCTGGATGGGGCGTTGGGAATTTATTTATTTTGTAGTTATTTTTTTCTTTCAAAGTTAAGAGCCTTAAATGCAACTGCTGTGGTAAATAATGCTTCCCAGCAGTTACTTCTAAAGTGAATGTTTGCCATAATACATCATGAGTCTCCTTGTGCTATTAACACAGCATGTGAAATATTTGATAATATGTGATATTCAGTCTTGTCCTTTTGCATTCTTTTAACCCTTTAGACATCAATACATTGTTTTCTTTAAGCTTGTGAGCTGCTTGTGAATTCTAGTTGTCCCCTGTATTTATATATAATGTATGCTTTCTGTTTTGAGATAGAATACAGACTCATGTCCATGGATTAATTATTTTATGGCATGACTTAGAATTTAACAGCTAGATTGCTGTTAACCTTTGGGTTTCAGAAAAGTGAAACAGAAGACTTACAGAAATACTTTCATTTAAAATATCAGCACAGTATCATTTGGCATGTGTCCATTATAAGTATAGAGATGAGCAAAATTACTTTACCTTGAACTTGAATTAATCTCATCTTCAGAAAATCACATGGAGTTTTTGTATTTGAGTTGACAAAAATACTTCATTATAAGCCCCAGCGAATCTGCCTAGCCCATTAAAATGACCACCTATTTTATAGCTTGATGGTAATTATAACATAGTTGATTAAAAGTACACATATATGGACAAAGACTAGAAGAAGGAAACATGAAAAAATGAAAAAATTTTTCTTAGAATAGCAAGATGAAAGGTAACTAAAGATGCTTACCTAGTATGTTTAAGTGGTCTCCTAAAATATAATATTAACAAATAATATCGTTTTTAATTCTTTCACTCATTTTATTACTTTCTGAAAAATGTTTCAGTCTTGACGTTAGCGGCTGAAAGCTCTGTGCTATGTACTAACATAGTACTGTAACTGTCTTCTGCAATAATGAGGTCAATAAGCAAAGACCGCTATAAGTAGAACTATAAGAATATTAGCATTTATTTATTTTTATTTAGTTTGGTCAAGAATATTATTGGTTGAATTAAAAATTTGAGATAATGGTTTAATTATGGCCTTTTCTCAGAGCTAAGTTTTGAGTCTAAAGATAAGCATATGGCTTTATTTTCTTCCATATTGGGTGTGAATTAATTTAGACTATTTGGTCGCTAATTTTTTATTTTTATTTCTTTGGTTTGGGTTTCACAAAGTTTTATATTTAATACTTTTTATACATTATTTTATATGTATAGTTGTATAACTGGTGCTTCAATTTAAGGATGAAATTAGGTAATGATGAAACGAGAAAGTCATGAAAATTATAAATCAACCGCAAAAGAGTGGCATCACATTACTCTCTCATTCTCATTTAGTTTTTCTTTATAAAATGTTTATTTAAATTAAGAAGCAACATGTTATAGTAAAGCTTCAGTCAATAATCATGAAACATTATCTGATTAACTTTGTCACTCATGGTTTAGCTGTGTAACCTTGGGTGAATCACATGACATCCATGAACCGTGAAACTAGCAGGTCTTAGGTGTACTCTGGCTATACCATGTAAATATATAGGGAGAGGATCTGGTTTTGTTTCTCAAATTTCTATATACTAAAATCTCCTTTTCTCTCTTTTATTTCAGCCAAGCCAGCACCTTTAGAAATCAAACCTTTGCCAGAATGGGAGGAATTACAAGCCCCTGTTAGATCTCCCATCACCAGGAGTTTTGCTCGAGAGTAAGTCTTTATTGATAATATGTAGCTTGATTGTTCGTTACAGTGGAAAACATCTAGAACAGTGGTTTCCAAATTATGGTCTAGGAAACCCCCCTTTTGGGGGTTCTGTGAGGTCAAAACTATTTTCATTAAGACACTAAGATGTCATTTGCTTTTTCTACTCTTCTCTTATGAGTATACACTGGAGTTTTCCAGAGGCGACATAGTATTTGATGACATTGTATGACAGCTAACAGAATGTGTATTTGTAGGTTTTAATTTTTTTTTCTACTGTTTGTAATATGTTAAGTATCTATAGATATAACCCATATAAACAAAAGTTCTTTAAGAGTTCTCAGTAGTTTTTAAGAGGGTAGAAGGCCTGGCCTGTAGTGGCACAGTGGATAAAGCATCTGCGTGGAATGCTAAGGTCACTGGTTCGAAACCTGGGGCTTGCCACCTCAAGGCACATATGGGAGTTGATGCTTCCTGCTCTTCCCCACCCTTTCCTCTCTCTCTCTCCTCTCTAAAATGAATAAATAACATCTTTAAAAAAAAAAATTTAAGTGTGTAATCGTTTCATGAGGCTAGACTAGAAATTTCTAAGAACTACTGATCTGGAAAACATGGTAGTTTCTTGTGAGAATTATTTAATTAAAATTTACTTAAATGTATATAGAGGGGCCTGACCAGGTGATGGCACAGTGGTCAGAGCATCAGACTGGGACACAGAGGACCCAGGTTCGAAACCCCAAAGTCACTGCTTGAGTGCGGGCTCATCTGGCTTTAGCACAGGCTCACCAGCTTGAGCGTAGGGTCGCTGGCTTGAGCATGGGATTATAGGCATGACCCCATGGTCACTGGCTTGAAGCCCAAGGTTGCTGACTTGAGCCCTAGGTCACTGGTTTGAGCAAGGGGTCACTCAGTCTGCTGGAGCTCCTCTCCCCCTCCCTGTCCAGGCATATATGAGAAAGCAATCAATGAACAACAACTAAGATGCTGTAACGAAGAATTGATGTTTCTCATCTCTCTCCCTTTCTGTCTTTCTATCTCTATCTGTCCCTCTCTCTAACTCTGTCTCTGTAAATAAAACAGTGTATATAGAGGGAAATGAGTATATGAAGTTACAAACCTGTGTTGAATATGTATTCTTGTTGCATGTATGCATACACATAGCTATTTTCAGTAAGAATTCTTAAGTCTTTATTTTTATATCTGTGACTTTCTACTTATCTTCTAAATCATTATCAATACCTTTTCTTGGTTCTACACAGGTCATTTGATGCCCCCAAATACACATTTTTCAATATAGCTGTAAATATTGGTTGTGCATTTGAATGTATGCAATAAATTGTATTATACTACAATTGGAAGTGATTTTAGAAATGCTGTGAGGGTTGATGTTTGTAATGATGATTTCTGTTATTAGCTCCTCCAGGTTTCCCATGTCCCCCCGACCAGACTCAGTGCACAGCACAACGTCAAGCAGCGACTCACACGACAGCGAAGAGAATTACGTCCCCATGAACCCGAACCTTCCCGTGGAAGACTCAGTATGTCAGATCTTCACCTGAACTTCTCTTTTATTTCCTCCCATCTGTTAGTCTTATGTTTACATCTTTCTTTATACTTGAAGGAAAAAGGATAAAAAGCAGCTTTTTCTAATGCTTTTTTAAAAATACTATGATAAAGTCTAAGACCAATAGAGGGTCAAAGTGTAATATCAGTATCTAAAAAATTAGATATAAAATTGGTTTAAAATTATAAAAGGTTTTCAGTTATATAGTTCTTTAAGATATGCTTCATTTTTGAAACTATACCAGAAAATACTTTTTACTGGACACTGCTTATTCATTTATACAAAGATCTAAAGTCAAGCATTACAAACTGAACCCTTCATGTGACTCCTGAAATTCAAACAATAATTCAGAAAATATTGTTACATGACAATAGCAATAAAAATATGTTCAATAAATTTATGTATTTTTAAAAGAATTTAGAAAAACAAAACACGACTGTTGTTTTTATTTTTATATTTTAATTCATAGAACACTCATAATAACTCCTAGAATCTTGGGATTTTTCTAAACTGTTTTGTGAAAACACTGGGTTAAAGGCTAGAATACAGTAACAGGCTGTTCCCAGTTGAGATCAGATCAAGAGCAAACAGACTTCCCTATAGGGACATAAATTTTAACAATACTTCAAGATGAAAAAATTTCCACTTCCAGTAATAATTAGAAAGCAGTTTAACTAGCCATTCTGAGAAATTCTCTTTAGGAATAACTCATTGAGTACATCGTATGTGTACTCAATAAATGTCTTCATCCTATGAACTCATAGGTTCCTTGCATAGCTGGATGATAGCTGTGAATTCTAGGTGTTTCCAATTAGCAAAATTCCAGGTATGGGTTCTTTGGGTCACATTTGAACACAAACAATTTTTCACACACATTTCTGCTTGATTTTTCTAATGTTAGAGTGAAATATTGAGTCATTTAGAGAAAAAAAAGATCTGTTTATGGATTAGAAAGCAAGGCAGGGAAAAAAAGGGCTATTTGTGCTCATTGAATACCAAAACTTGCTTATTTTTCTTTTTTTCTTTTTTGGTGCCCTACGTGTTGTTATTGACAATATCTTGCAATGTTTTATTAGAAGTAGTTACAGATTTGGTTTAAAAATCTGTTCCTACAGATAGGGCTGTCATGTTGAGTCGTGCCGAGTATTTACTGCCAAACACCCTGTCCCCAGCATGCGGTCTGCACACTGTGTTGTAGTCCTGATCGTGTCCCGCTCACCAGGCGGTAGGCTGTGCCCACAGAACTGTGTCACCCCAGAGGAAGGAGCACCTCTCTCTTTCTAATTCACAAAAACATTGTATATGGACTGTCAGCAGCCCGGCTTAGAAATGAAGGAATAAACTGTATTTTTCTAGCAACTGTTTTTGCCCTGAGTCCCACCTCACTCTCTGTAACCTGAGCAAAAATTCCTGTCCACTACCTCCCTTTTACCTCTCTATCTCTCTCTCTTTTTTTTTGTGACAGAGACAGAGAGAGGGACAGATAAGGACAGACAGACCAGAAGAGAGAGAGATGAGAACCATCAATTCTTTGTTGCATCACCTTGGGTTCTCATTGATTGCTTTCTCATATGTGCCTTGACTAGGGGTGCTACAGCAGAGTGAGTGACCTCTTGCTCAACCCATCGACCTTGGGCTCAAGCTGGTGAGCCTTGCTCAAACCAGATGTGCCCGTGCTCAAGCTGGCAACCTCAGGGTCTCAAACCTGGGTCCTCCGTGTCCCAGTCTGATGCTCTATCCACCGTGCCACCACGTGGTCAGGGTCCTCTCTCTTTTTTTAAAGACTAGTCCTACTATTGTACAAATCCTTTTAGGACTGACAGGATAAGGCTGAGAGAAGACAGAGAAAATTAAGCGGTAAAAATTCCAGATGGTTGAAATGATACACACTTGGACAATAGAGTCATTCTTCTTAGCCTTTAGTTAACTCACTTATTTTAAACCAATTTCATTATGAAAGCCTTTCAATAAAATAGAGAACTTTAAAAATTTTTTAATTTGAAAGCAAGGAGTATAAGGATCCTGTAGTTTAAAAACATAATTGAATACAGATAGTATTTTTATAATATTCAGGTTGAGCTATGGCAACTAATTAATGGTAGCTTGACATCCCAGTCTCGGTTTGAACCAAGTTTGACTTCTGAAACTACTTTTAGCTTATTTGAAGCTAAGTCTAGATTCGTTTTTTAAATATCACTTATTTTCCCCCAGTCCTAAAAGGTTCTTTAGTTTTCTAAGCAGACATGTTTCAAGCTATGTCCTCTTGAAATAAATATTTAGGCTTCAGTAGATGGCAGGCGAGGAAAGTGCTGTGTCACGTGGCTGTTCGGCAGTTGATTTTGTTGTATTGTACTTTCAGAATCTTTTTGGCAGTAACAGCCTTGACGGAGGAAGCAGCCCTATGATCAAGCCCAAAGGAGACAAACAAGTGGAATACCTCGATCTAGATTTAGATTCTGGGAAATCCACACCACCACGGAAAGTAAGTGAAACCCCTTTTCTAAGTACAGGGTGGGCAAAAGTGGGTTTATAGTGTGAGTACATGAAACACAGAATTTATTCTTGCATTATTATTAATGATTGTATCATTTTCTGTATGAACAACTGGAAACCTACTTTTTCCCCACCCTGGACAATTAGTTCACATTTTAAACCTAAAGAATCCTGTTTCCTTTGTGGGAATTTTATTAGTATGTTTATATAAATTTAGCAACATCTGTTTACCTAATGCGGTTTCAGAAATCACATGTAACAAAGTTATGGAGACTAAAAAAATTAATTTTTTCCTTTCTCATGGGTTGGAAGTGATATGCTTTCTATCTATTCTTTTAGTGGTTACCATGGAAATGCTCACTTAGCACATCCTAGAGTTAATCATCTTCCCTCTCTCCCATATTAGCTCAAATTACTCGTAACCCTTCTGACTTTTGTGCTATTTTTTGTCCAAAATTTCAGTTTTTTAATTTTGTTAAACCCACAGATTAGACAGTAGTAGCAGTAGTAGTATACTTATTATATGGACAATGTCTGTTTATATTTTCCTGCATGTTGGCCAACTTCCATTTTTATTCCTTCTTGTATGATCGACCTTCCTCCTCTAACCGCTTTCTTCCTCCTGAAACACATCCTGTTGGGGTTCCTTTTGTGGAGGTATGCTGGTGGGAAATTCTTGCAGTTTTTGTTTAACGGAAATGTCTTTCTTTTGCTTTCATTTTTTTAAAAAGAAGTTTTATAGTTTTGTTTCTGAGGTCATGATTATTGACTGACAATAAATTTCTCTTGACAAGTAGAAGATACTGGTCGCTATCATCTGGCTTCCGTTGTTCCTGTTGAAAAGCATGCTTGCTCTCAGTCTAATTGCAGGGTTGTTGGTAATCTGTCTTTTCTTTCTGGCTGACGGGATGCTCTTTTCTGTGTCTTTGATATTAGGCAGGTTTACTACAGTGTGTCTAGGCACCTGGACATAGGTTTCTTTTTATTGATCCTGCTTGCTAGAGGTTATACTCTCTTTGTTGCTGCATTTTATTTATTTATTTATTTATTTTTTACCAATTCTGGAAAAGTTTCAGTCGTTGTCTCTAAACGTTGATGCTGCTTTTCCACCAGTCTTTTTGCATTCTCCTTTGCAGTTTCTGATCAGACATTAGTTAATACTTCTTATCCTATTTTTTATAGCTTAGAGCTCTTTCATATCTTCTCTTATTGTCTATTTGTGCTTACTTGCATAATTTCTTTTAATCTATCACCAAGTTTACTGATTCTCAACTCTTTTGTTTAACCCATTTGCATTACATTTAATTTCACTTATTTTTATTCTAAAACAAAGTTGTACTTAGGGTTTTTTTCCCCAAATATGCTTAGCTGATTTGAATTGCTTCTTTTTTTTTATTTAGTTTAATTTTTTAATGCTTTAAGAAGTTTATACATATACATTTTATACTGTTTATGCAATAATTTCAATAGCTGAAGTGCTCGGAGGTCTGAATCCATGCTTATTGATTTGCTAACTTACAATCTTGATGGCTTCTTTCCTCATGTGTTTTATACATTTTTATTGTGAATTCATTTCTCTGAGACTCTCTGTGGGAATCCTGCATTGGCTTCTGCTAGGCAGCAGGTGGCGCTACTGGGCTAGGGCCATGTCAGTTCTCTTCAGGGGTCTCTAACTGAGCAGGGTGTCCTGGTTCAGCATGCTCTCCCACTCAGGGCCCCTGAATGCATTGCTGAGATTGACGTTCCCCCTGATGACAACACTGTCTTTACCATTTGGCAGCTCTCTGCTCCTTCTGTTTGCCTCACACCTTCGTTGTTTTCCTTATTTTATAGCAAGCACAACAATGCATTAATAACTACTTTTGTTTTAAGTTAGCTAGTATTTAGTTATATTTTAGGAGTAAAAAGGCCAGCCCCATCAGCCTATCCCTGGTTGGCAAACTGTGGCTTGCGAGCCACATGCAGCTCTTTGGCCCCTTGAGTGTGGCTCTTCCACAAAATACCACGTGCGGGCGCTACCTCGATAAGGAATGTACCTACCTGTATAGTTTAAGTTTAAAAAATTTGGCTCTCAAAAGAAATTTCAGTCGTCGTACTGTTGATATTTGGCTCTGTTAACTAATGAGTTTGCCAACCACTGGCCTATATAATTTGCCATTCTCAAAATACTGCTTTTCAAGAAACATTTCTTAGCTCTGAAAGTAGGCACTGACACGTGCTGTCTGGACTTGAAAAAGTCAAGCTTAAACTGAAGGTGAAAGGGAGAAGCAAGTTGTGTATGTTAAGATGAATCAGGTGTCTGCTGTCCTTATTCTATGAGAATTTCATCAGTGACAAGGAATATTAGTTTGAATTTTTATTATATATAATAATTTTAAATTTAAGGATCAACAGCGAACAGTTGAAGGGAGAGACATTTTTAAATTGAAGTAATATCATCTGTTTTATGTGTGACCAGATAGAATTTCAAGAGTTATTCATTGTGCATGTGTATTTATGTTTTAATACTGAATTTCTCTCAGAAGCTCTCACTTTATATGTGGAAATTTATGGGGGTTTTTATTTGATTTTTTTTTTTTTTAAGCAAAAGAGCAGTGGCTCAGGAAGCAGTGTGGCAGATGAGAGAGTGGATTATGTTGTGGTTGACCAGCAGAAGACCCTAGCCCTGAAGAGCACCCGGGAAGCCTGGACAGATGGGAGACAGTCCACAGAATCGGAAACGCCGACCAAAAACATGAAGTGAGCGTGTGCTCTGCTGTGTCTGAACACAAGAGAACTGAACTGTAAAGACAAATCCCGTTTGACTGAAGGTGGCTTGACGCTCCTGCTCTAAGTAGATCCTCAGCTGAGTAGAGTTGAAGTCAAAGGACCTTTCAGACACAATCAAGCAATTTAGACGGTCAATGGTGCTTTGTGGTATCTGAACAATTCAGAACATGTAGATGATGCGGGAAAATAGGACTGTTTAGCCCACCCCACCCCCCAGAAAAAAATTGGTTCCTTAGTTGACACACTCGTAGTATTACTGTATTTATGCACTTTTTTCATTTAAAACATTGGTTGGGCTATTCCCAAATGTACCTTAACATAATTCCTTTGGGAGTTTTTGTTTTTCCTCACACTACTTACTCTCTATAACAATACTAAGTTAACTAAGCTACTTTTAGATTTGGGGATCGCTCTTTAAACTTCAGTGTAATATTTAGATGAGAAGTAAGTTCACAATATACCTTTCCACCTGAAACTTCAGGTGGTAATCATTGAACTACAGAGTCTAGTTGGACTCATCATTCTTTGCCTTCTAGAATGCTAAGGATACTATATGTACTGGTATTAGGACCTAGTTCTCTTGTTCATGTACAGTTAGTTCTCAGTGGTAGAACTTGATTTTGTTAATGACAGTGTTCCTAGTTCACTCGGTGAAGATTCTGTGGTGTGGGATCTTGTACCTCGGAAAGACTGAATAATTACACTACCAAGTAAGCTTATAAATCACTGATGGCGTGAGGTGATGATATGCTCTCTCACACTTGTTAACATGCATTAAACTTTACATTATTTGCAAACCGTAGTTTATATAACTAATCAGGTACTTACTGGGCACTGATGTGCTAATACTGATCAGGTTTGGACAGTGAGCTTTCGCTGTGTTCTTGTTAGTCCTAAAGTTTGGTTTCCCATTTGGAATTAATGAAACAGTTGACGTTCACTGTTAGTTATAGCTGCATACTGTGATTTTTTTAATTAGACAATAATTGAGATTTACTACTCTAAGAATGAAATTCTATCTTTTGACACCATAGTACTCTTTCTATAATTTTTTTTAACTTTACTTAATATTCTTCTTGGCCTTATATTTAAATCCCTATGCAATTAATATTTTATACTTGCATTTTTTTAAAAAATAGATGTTATATAAGTGATTCTCATATGTAGCACCTGTTGCTTTTCCAGTTTAAAAAAATATTGAGGATTTTGTACTGTGATTTATATTCACTGCCCCAATTCAAGAACTATTGAAGCCTAGCTGTAATGTGAAACTTAAGAGTCATGGACCTCTTTCAACCAGATTTCTGAAACCACCTGAGGAATCATATAATTCTGTCTCACCTGTAACATGATCCTGTGACATGGACATCAAGATCACAATTATAGTGAGGCTGCAATTGTATGTATCTGTCTTGGCTTTGCTATGTAACTTAGAAAGCAAATAGAGTTGTTTGTTTGTTTGCTTGTTTAACTAAATGACATACAATCTCTTATTGATTTGAGACCTACTAATAGTTTTTAGAAGGGCATAGAGACAGGGGTACCCTCTATTCAGAACCCATTCGGTACACAGATGTGCCCTGATTTCTGGCGTCTTGGCCAAGTAATGTGCCTAATCAATGTGATGGGTTTACATCCCTATCCACGAACTCAAAATGTTCATAGCAAGATGAATTGTAGACTAGTAACATTTGACGCTTTTTAAATGTTTGCTTCTTTTTTAAAATGAAAATTAAAACCCGGAAGTGAATTTTAAGGTGGCCTTTTAAATAAAAAGATGGTTTGAGTGTGGCGTGCGCAAGCTGTGTTATAATGAAACCACAAAATAAAGTCTAAAATCATTGAATTGTTCCTGAACGTTCAAAACACAATGCAGTTGATGTGTGATGATAAGAAATTGTGTTACGTGGAGGAGGACCATATTTTGAGACTAAAACAAAAACAAATATGTGAATTCAAAAACAGAAATCTTGTTTAAAACTACCTATCAGAAGAGTCTAAGGCAATTATAAATTTTTTAATGTAATGGTTCTTTATTAGAAGTTAGGGTTTTGGAAGATCTGCAACACTAATTTGTAGAAGTGTTCCATTTATGCAGAGGAATTTAAGAATTTAAATGTCTTAGGCAGCCTGTTTCAGATGTTAAACATTGTATTAACAAATTAAATTAAAAAACAGATTTTTTTTATAGAGCACTATTTTCCAAACATTTTTTAGCACTATAGAGTCTTTTTTATTTTATTTTATTTTTTTCAGAGACAGAGGGAGAGTCAGAGAGAGGGATAGGTAGGGACAGACAGACAAGAGCGGAGAGAGGTGAGAAGCATCAATCATTAGTTTTTCATTGCCATTGCGACACCTTAATTGTTCATTGATTGGTTTCTCACATGTGCCTTGACCGCAGGCCTTCAGCAGACCGAGCCACCCTTTGCTGGAGCCAGCGACCTTGGGTCCAAGCTGGTGAGCTTTTGCTCAAGCCAGATGGGCCCACGCTCAAGCTGGTGAGTTCGGGGTCTCAAACCTGGGTCTCCCGCATCCCAGTCCAACGCTCTATCCACTACGCCACCGTCTGGTCAGGCTATAGTCTTTTTTAAATTAAATTATGTGCAGTCCCAATATGTAAACCCTGAAAAGTTTATTTTATTAGTACAAATGTACTTTAAGTTCACATTTATGTTCACTTATTTTAGTCCATGACTAAAAATAATATTTCTTAACACAGTATGAGATTGGGGTTACCGAGAGTTGGTGAAAAGCTTCAGCACCCCATTTATTTCTATACCTTGTTTTATTTGCATACTGTCAAGACAATTTTGATTCACACAAATATAAGGAAGTGCAAATATTAACTTTTACACACACTTCTTAGGAGGTTCTTGAAGTTGTATTCCAACATTGATACTAAAATAAATGATCCTGGTAATGGAAATTACTACATTAGCGGTCTCCAGTATGGTAAAATCATGATATGTAACAGATTAGAATGTGTATTTTTATTGGTTTTTAAGTGTGTACTTATAAAAACAAAATTTGAGTCAAACCCTTTTAATACCTTAGTCACCACTTCCAGGAAGCTGAGTTTCGGCCAGGCCTGAATTGAGCACCACTGATTTACATGTGACAGTCATAAGTCTGAAGTCTTTTTTTGCCCACGTGTTTGATGTTCTCTACCTTTTATTCCTTATTTTGAAAAATGGTAAATTTTCATGAAGGTTTGAATACCAAAGCACAGTTTTGTTTCAAAAATCAAAATTCAAACTTGAATAATATAAGCTATTTAACCCCAGAGGGTATGACTTGGTAAACTATAAAAGTTGGTTTTTATCTACATTCTAGTATATACATTTTCATCTTTATTTCTATCAGTACCATATAAGCTACTGTGAACATTTCAGAGAATTCCATAAAAGTACTATGAGTGCATGTGTGTATATTTATAGCATTGTTTTTAATTATTTACTAAATTTAATTTGATATAGAAATACTGCTATACTTGTGGTACATTAAGGTCGTAAGTCAGAATTTATTCTGGACTCTTTACATTTAATAAATGGTGGGGGGGTCACAATCTTCATAAGTGCATTTAAACTGGAACTCGAACACCAGTGTTTATTTTTCTTTTCCTACAAATGGGATGTTGTCTTCTTTCCCATTTAGTGAAACCTGTATTTTTTTAATATTTGGTAAAATGCTCCCAAACACTCTTAGTGCCTTTTCATTTGACCCCTTAAAAATACTGGTATTAGTATGTTGAATGAATACAAAGTGCTCAGAATTTCAGAAACAGTGATACAGGCTTCCCCCCTTCAGTTCTTCCCATCCTTGGATCATTGTGGTAGGTCTTGTTCTCCATTGTCAGATAAGCAGTCAAGCCCATGACAGAGATTGTACATATGACCAAAACAAGTGAATACAGAGAGAGAGAGAGAAAGATCCCAGGATAAGAATTACTGTCGATAACATCTGATATATATAAATCTGCATATAATTCAAAATACTGAAAAATATGAGATGAAAAGCCCTGGTATAAATGAATAGGGTATATACATCATAAACTTGATAGTATTAAAAATCAAATGTCAGGTTGTAGCAATAATGGGTTTTATTCTGACTAAATATGTTTATATAGTACAACAGCCTGAAATAATTTAGTTTGTCTTCTCTTCCAAAGATTAATCTTTTTTTAGTTCAGTAGATGTGTTATAAGTTTCAACAAACTGTTTAGTCAAGAACTTAACATAACTTCCGCTTCCTCTACATAAAAAGTCATGGCTTCGTGTGAGTTCTTGTAACCTAAGTCAATTGTTGATAATCATCCCAGATTTCAACAGCAGAATCTTATGTGTAAATTTATTTCTCCCCTCTTGCACATCTTCTTTTGCAAAAATCCAACTGTAGATGTTTTCTGCTACTAAATAAAACTTTTCAAACAATTTGGTTTCAAGACCTTAAAATAGTTCATTTGAATACAAAGATTGTGAACCAATAAGAACATATAAATTTATACTTTCGACATTTCCTTAGAGCCATTCTCTAAATCGAAAATTCAGTTCTGCATGGACTCTGTTTTCCTGTCCTACTTCTATAGGGTCATTCATTTGCTGCAACAAAGATGGTGCTAAATCATGCTAAAATACAGTGGTCGTGCTCTAATGCAGTGGTAGTCAACCTGGTCCCTACCGCCCACTAGTGGGCGTTCCAGCTTTCATGGTGGGCGGTAGCGGAGCAACCAAAGTATAAATAAAAAGATAGATCTAACTATAGTAAGTTGTTTTATAAAGATTTATTCTGCCAAACTTGGCGAAAATCCTACATAAAGTACTTGGTAAGTAATTACTACTATATGCTTTAACTTGCTGTAACTCTGCTTTATAAATTTTATAAAGTAAAGTTCCTTCCCTACTTTATAAATCACCATTACTGTGGAACTGGTGGGTGGTTAGAAAATTTTACAACTAACAGAGACACAAAAGTGGGCGGTAGGCATAAAAAGGTTGACTACCCCTGCTAATGAAACAGGAGAAGCTTCTGAGACTGCTGTCACACGCACATGGCTTTGTCTTGTCATCTAACCAGTGATGCAGGCCTTTGTTTAGTAAAAGGCCAGTAATAAGTAAGGATCTGTGTGCAGCTTTGACCAACAGAAAATAGGTTTTATACGTAAAACCTGACTTGGGAAAGAGGTGGCTGGCTTTTTCATGTCTATGAGAGTTTTCCAGACACCTCCAGTATTTTGTACACTCCAGGGATTTCTCGAAGTCAGTCCTTTGGCCTACTTGGCCCAGCATTTTGGGGCTCTCTCATTAAACCATAAATGGGAAGTTTGGGATGAGTGAGGTTATTTTCTTTAAGCTCATTCTGGTATCATCTGTCTTTCTGTCACCTTATAAATAGTGAAATTTCTGATTATTTGCATGTAACTTCTTTGGGAAAAGCATCTTTCTTTTGCTAAACACTTTTTTTTTTAATTACAGTTTTGTTAGAATTTTATGGAGAGTAACTTGGCTTCTTTGTGACTGTGTTATTGCATGTTTAAAAGCTGAGTCATGATAAGGAGGCATTTTATTAACTGTTGTGATAGGTAAATTCCTTCCTCAGAGTCCCTGTTTTAAGATTACAAAAGAATTAATTTCTTAATAAAATAATAAGTGAACACCTATAGAAAGTTTCTAAGATGTTTCTATAAACTTTATTAGAATTTTATTACTAGTTCTTTTTTTAATTTTTTAGATTTTATTTATTCATTTTTAGAGAGAGAAGAGAGAGAGGGGGAGAAAGAGAGAAAGAGAAAAGGGAGAGAGAGGAGCAGGAAGCATCAAATCCCATATGTGCCTTGATTGGGCAAGCCCAGGGTTTGAACCAGCAACCTCAGCGTTCCAGGTCAATGCTTTATCCACTGTGCCACTACAGGTCAGGCTAGAATTTTATTACTATTTCTAATGGTTTTTGGATGATTAACTCTCAGCATAATATGTCTCTGATTTTGTGATAAATGGTGCTCACAAAATTTTGAATACTCACTGTGTGGGATGTATGGTGGGACAGAAAAATAACAATCTCTCAAAATAACCCCCTTCCTCAAATACGGCAGAGTGCTGACTAAAGTGTCTGCCGGCTTAGCTGGGCCGTAGTGCCTGTGTTTGTTCAAACACTGGCCTAGCTGTTGCTGTGGAGATATTTGTAGATATGATTAACATTTATAATCTGTTGACTTTAAGTAAAGCAGATCATCTTCCAGAATGTGGGCAGGCCTCATCCCAATCAGTTGAAGGCTTTAAGAGCAAAAACTGGTTTCCCACAGAAGAATTCTGCCTCAAGACTGTAACATAGCATCCTGCCTGAATTTCCAGCTTGCTGGCCTGCCGTGCAAAGTTCAAGCCAGCCCCACAACTGTGTGAACCAATTCCTAAAAATAAATCTCTCCAATGGATGATGGATGGATGGGTGGTATATGAGTAGATCAATCAGTCCTATTGGTCTGTTTCTCTGAAGAATCCTGACTGATACAGGTATTAATTCATTCATCTGAAGGCTTCTTATACATATATCAGGCAATGCTTTTGAGGTTTAATTTGGAATAAATTGGTAAAGTTTATTCTCTTCTAAAATTGAAAGTGTTCATGACTTTCTGAAGCCATATATTAACAGTGAAACATGTTCTGCTTCTGGTGGCCATAACTTGTTTGTCTTTCGGGAACCATTAAATGAGCATGTCCAATGAGGGCAACAGTATGCTAAGAGGAACAGAAAGGTTATTGGTTTCTTGGTAGGTGGGGAACAGAATTTCATTTGCTACCAGTTGGGTTGTATTATTTAATTATCCCTGCTTTAAATATCGCTTTTGTATGCAAAACACCTATCCTTTATACTTCTACATGTACTTTTTAATCCACTCTGTGAAAACAACGAGTCTGGAGGTTGCTTGTTTCGGTCCTTAGACAAAGCAATAATTCTAGAATTCAGACTAAGAAGAAAGTACTGCTGTCTCAGATTGTTATTCTAGTGGATGATGGCCTATTAACAATCAAGTCATTTCACTAGAGTAGCCACTAAGTGTGAGGCATCATGCTAGGTGCTATGAGAAACAGAGAAAACCTATATCTTTACCTTTACAAATAATATGTGTGAAATTATAACAAATTATATGGGAAGAAAAATAATTGCGTTTGACATACCAACGATGAGCTACCAAAAGAATGACTGTCAAAGTATATAGTCAAGAAACACTTCATAGATTCTAATTGGTAGTTACAAAATTGTCCCAAGGATGTTAAAGTACAGCATAGGGAATACAGTCAATAATCTTGTGACAGCTATGTGTAGTGTCAGGTGGGTACTGGAAATGTTGCCAAGAACATTTTGTAAAGTGTACAATGGTCCAGCCATTGTGTGGTGCGCCCGAAACATACAAAGTAATATTGAAAGTACACTATAATTGAAAAATAGTAAATAAGTAAATAAAACACTTGGTAGAGATGCTCTTTGGAGGATTGGTAAGAAGGAAAAAGGAGGGCTTCCGATAGGAGAATAATAGGAACAATTTATTGGTTTGCTGAGGAGTATATAAAGGAGAAGAAAGAAGATGGAGAGCTGTGTATTGGGGGGAAGGTTATAAATATTGTATTTAATGTACCAATGTAACAAGCCAGAGTATAAAGTCATTAAAAATAGTAATCTAGCCTGACCTGTGGTGGCGCAGTGGATCAAGTGTTGACCTGGAACTCTGAGGTCACTGGTTCAAAACCCTGGGCTTGCTCGGTCAAGGCACATAAGGGAATTGATGATTCCTGCTCCCCCCTTCTCTAAAATGAATAAATAAAAATAATTAAAAATAGTAATCTATTCTCATAACTTCCATGGTCAGAAGTTAAGAAGTCTTGGTGGGGCAGTTCTGGCTCAGAGGCTAACAAAATGACAGTCAGATCAGCAGAGACTGGAATCATCCTAGGGCTGAAGGATCTGTTTCCACGGTGGTCCGCTCACATGACAGAAGGCCTGTGTTCCTCTTCATGTGGATTTCTTCACCAAGCCACCTGATGTCCTCATGGCATGGGGCCTGGCCTCCCCCCAAGCTAGTGATCCCAGAGGTTAGGCAGAGGCTTCAATGCCTTTGATGACCTCAGCTTAGAAGCCACTCATTGTCACCTATGCTGTACTCCAGTGGGTCACTCAGTCCACTCCAGGTTCATTGTGGAATCAGACTCACAAGGACGTGAATAATCAGAAAGGATACCCGGGAGCGTCTTCGAGACCAGCTGTCACAAAGGCAAAGCGGAGTGTTAAGAAGTGAGGTGGCATATTCTGCCCCTCGTGTGGCTGTGAGCACGCGATCCGGGACTCAGCCATTGGGGTTGTGGTTTCCTGAGCCAGCTTCCCGATTCCTGATGGTTCCCATGACTGGCAGTTCAGTGGCATCATTCTGAGAATCATTCCTAAAGGCTTTCACACCCACCAGTGACTGTACACTCCTTCATTCTCTACATCAAAATCCCCTTTGTTTAGAAGTACTGGAAGGACATGAGTCTATTTGAAAATTGACACAGAGGCCAGCCCACTTGCATTCTGGAATATTTTTTCTTACTCTCATACTGTAAAACTGTGTAATTTAAAAAAAATGGGGGGAGAAAGGAAGAATGCTCACAGACCATTACTTTTCTTTCTTTTTTTTAAAATTTTTTAAAGTTTATTTGTCAATTTCAAAACTCACTAGTGGAATAAAGAGTTTAATATAGGTATTCGAAAAGGAAAACCCCGTGTGCTTTCACAGACCATTACTTTTCTATCTTTGAATGTGTAGTTGGATTCTGCTTTTTTGCAATGATTCCTGTCATGTTTTCCCAAGTGTTGAGGATCTGAATTGTCATCTTTAAAGACTGCATAATATTGCCTGACCTGTGGTGGCGCAGTGGATCAAGTGTCAACCTGGAATGCTGAGGTCCCCGGTTCAAAACCCCAGGCTTACCCAGTCAAGAAGCAACTACTACAAATTGATGCTTCTTCCTCCTCCCCCTCCGCCTTTCTCTATATATATCCTCTCTATAAAATCAACAAATAAAATCTTAAAAAAAGAAGACTGCATATTTCTTCAAATATTTATAAATACTCAGTGACAATATTCAACACAAGTGTGGAGAGTGGAACATTATCAGATACTACCAATGGAATAATAAGTTGGTACAATTTTTTAAAAGATTTTATTTATTGATTTTACAAAGAAAGGAGGAGGGAAACAAGAAGAATCAACTCATAGTTGCTTCATTTTAGTTGTTCACTAATTGCTTCTCATATGTGCGTTGACCAGGCAAGACCAGGGTTTCAAACCAGTGACCTTGGCATTCCAGGTCAATGCTTTATCCACTGTGCCACCACAGGTCAGGCAGGTTGGTACAATTTTTTAAACAGCACTTGATCATACAATCTTAAAACATGATACTGTACTTAAGCTTTAATCCAGCGATTGCATTTCAAGGAATTAACCCAAAGGTGTGCACAAAAATTTATCTCCAAGGAGTTAAGAGCATATCCAACAATGGAGGGATGGTTAAATTGTACATACATATGTATGTGGCCATTTTTAACATAGAACAATAATCTTCAAGCGTGTTTCTTTAACAGGGGAGATCTCTGAAACAAGAGGGAGACCATCCAACCCTCTTTCACTTGGTTTAATTAGGGTACATACACTTTTTCTTTGCTCTGAAGTCTACTTTATTTTTCACAAGCAGAAAGCAAATGCACAAAGAACAAGACACACATGGACACTTGATTTATGACAAGGTAGCTAGCTCTGCTGAGCAGTGGAAAAATAATGTTATTTTCAATAAATTGTGGTGGACAAACTGGTTATTCATATAAATAAATAAAAGAACATTGACTTCTAGCTCACATCATAAACAAACAGCAATTCCCTGAACCTTGTAAACATTGTGTAAGTCAAAGCAACACAGTTAATATTGGATAATTGTATCCTGATCTGGAGTAAGAAAACATTTCTCAAAGAGGACTGAGAAAAGAACTAGTCAAAAAATAAAAGATTGATAGATTGGATTATATCAAGATTAAGGATATCTGTTCATCAATAGACACCATTAAGAGAGTCAAATCAAAACACTCTGGGTTAGCCTGACCAGGCAGTGGTGCAGTGGATAGTGTCGGACTGTGATGCGGAGGACCCAGGTTCAAAACCCTGAGGTCACCGGCTTGAGTGTGGGCTCATCTGGGTTGAGTACGGACTCACCAGCTTAAGCGCGGGGTCACTGGCTTGAGCATGGGATCATAGACAAGACCCCATGGTCACTCACTGGCTTGAGCCCAAACATCACTGGCTTAAAGTCCAAGGTTGCGGGCTTGAACCCAAGGGCTTGAACCCCTTGAGGGGGAAGGAGGCTCACTGGCTTGAGCAAGGGATCACTTGCTCTGCTGGAGGTCCCCTCCCCCTCAAGGCACATATGAGAAAGCAATCAATGAGCAACTAAGGTGCTTCAATGAAGAATTGATGCTTCTCATCTCTCTGCCTTCCTGTCTGTCTGTCCCTCTCTCTCTGTCTCTGTCACAAAAAAAAAACCAAAAAACACAATACTCTGGGTTATATTTGCAATCGATATATTTGACAAAGTTCTTATAACTTAAATGCATTTAGAATCCCTCCAGATTTATTAAAAAAAAAAACACACCCCCCCCCAGTAATCCAAAAAGGGAAGGAGACAGAATTTTCACAAAAACATAAAGAAACTCTGAAATATATAAAATGGCTCGACCTTCCTAGTAGTGGGAAACTGTAAATTAAAACCACAATGTCGTAATACTGTACATCCACCAAAATAATTAAAATGGAAAAGACGACCGATATCAAGCGTTGGCAAGAATGTGTAGCAACAGGTGTTCTCATACGGTGTTAATGGGGGTTCAAACATACAACTGCTATGGCTAATTTTTATGGAAGTTTCACATGCACATGCCCTGTGGTTAATAATTATATTGCTGAGCATGCTTATTTGAACAAATAGACATATTCCACTATATTGTCCATGGTAGCATTTTTTATAAAACCAAACATACATAATAACCCAAACAGTAGAAAAGATAAAAAATGTCAAGTTTTGCAATTAAGCTGTGTAAATGACTAAACTGTTATGTAAATGACCTGCACACAGATGATCTCACAAATACAATGTTGACTAAAAAGAAGCTAGACACAAAAGAATACCTGTGTGATTTTACTCATAACGTTCAAAAACGAAGAAAACTAACTTATGGAAGTTTTTTTTTTTTTTAGTGTGTGTGGGGGTGGACAGACGGGCAGACAGGCTGAAAGGGAGAGAGATGAGAAGCATCAATTTTTCATTGTGTCATCTTAGTTATTGATTGCTTTCTCATATGTGCCTTGACAGGGCGGGGTCGGGGGGGAGGCTCCAGGAGAGGAGAGGGAGTGACCCCTTGCTCAAGCCAGTGACCTTGGGCTCAAGCTGGCGACCTTAAGCTTCAAGCCAGCAACCTTTGGGCTCAAGTCAGTGACCATGGGATCATGTCTATGATCCAACGCTCAAGCCGGGGACCTCACGCTCAAGCTGCTGAGCCCACATTCAATCCGGAGACCTTGAGGTTTCGAACCTGAGACCTCAGTGATCCACTCCAACGTTCTATCCACTGCACTACCGCCTGGTAAGGCAATTATGGTTGTTTTTTTAAAATAATATTTTATTTATTGATTTTAGAGAGAGGAGGGAGAGAAAGAGAGAGAGAGAGAGAGAGAGAGAGAGAGAGAGAAGGAGAGCAGAGGAGTGGGAAGCAAGAATTCATAGTAGTTGCTTCTCATTTGTGCCTTGACTGGACAAGCTCAGGGTTTCAGGTGGAAGCTTTATCCAGTGAGCTACCACAGGTCAGGTAAACCATGGCAATTGAATGTCCTTAAGATTGTAAAACAACAAAGAAGGTAAATCAACTTCCATAAAAACAAGAATGTGATCATATTGGCTGGGGAGTAAATAACTGTGAGGGGGTAGACGGGGATTTCTGGGGGCTCTGGCAGCGTTCTTTTCAGTGACCAGAACAGCATATATATATATAGTTGTGTTTACTTTGTGATAATTCATTGTGCTGCATATTTTTGTTTTGGTGCACTTCTATGTGTTTGCTTTCATAATAAAAATGTCGAAAATAATCTATTGTCAAAAAATTTAATCTGAACCTATCTTTCAGAGGACATAGCACTAGGAAGCAATCAGGCAAAATATAGAACAGTCTATATATACAACTTGCTGGTTTCTATTTTTTTAAAAAAAAAATCAGTAAAAAATTAAAAAATGAGGGACTGCTCTGGAGCAAAAGACTGAAGAGACACAACCACCATGCTATACGTAAATTTTAATGGAGGAAAATACAACATAAGACATTTTAGGCACAAAGAAAAACATTTAACTGAACTGGATAATCAATTATATTAAAGAATGACTTAATTTTCTCAGGTCTAGTAACAGTATTATGGCAATGTAGTTGAATTTCTTCCATAAAATAGATCATTTCATGAAATGGATCACTTTAATAAAATTAATTAGGGAATCAGGGAATGTGCAGATACTCCAGTACTTTCAGCCTTTTGCATAGTGCATTTTCACCAATGAAGTAAAAATTGGTTTGCATTGCATTTGCATAATCGAACAACTTTCTTTGACTTGTTGTTTGTTTTTCTGATGTTCTTGTTTAATAAAAAACATCAAATGCTCCTCTTTTTTTTCGCTTCATATTCATTTTGAAATATCCCCTATTTTTTGTGAGCAGTATATTCAGGGTTAGAGCACCTGAAGAAAAACCACCTGAAAAAATCTGGGGGGTGGGGGATTCTCACAACACACACATAGAGAAATAGATTTAAACAAATAAAGCAAAATGTTCATTGTTGTCAAGATAGCATTTATTGTCGTGTTGTTTCAACTCTCTATTGAAGAGTTTGATAGTAAAACATTCCAAAATAATTGGACAATTGCATGTCCCTATACCCAGAAAGAAAGAAAGAAAAAGGAAGAAAGGAAGTTGGAGAGGGAGGAACAAAGGAAAAATGGAAGGGAACAGAGAGAGAGGAAAACAGAATGAGAATAAATACTACATGGGGGAATCCTTGTATATGTTTTTAAAAAGCTGTTAGTATATATGGAGACTATTCTTTAAAACATTTAAAAGCAATCTCTTTATAGTTTGCATTTATTCTCCACATCCCTTTGATTAAATCCATGTAGTAGTATAAATAAGCACAAAATAATTTTCCTTATAAGATTTTTTCCTATAACATTTTAAATAAACATAATCACATATCTCAAAATATAAAAAGGATAAAATATTATACAACAAAAAGTATCCCTCTCATTCACGTCCATGTTTGTTTTTCCAGGTCTTGTGCACTCATAAGCAAATTTATCATATTTATATATATTAGACTTGTAAATGTCAATTGTTTTTAATGATGCTTTTGCCACTGAGATTATATTTGCATATTTCCAGTTTCTATAAACAAATTTGTTACTTGGTGGACAGCGCCCTCTTGTGTATAAACCTGAACCTACATGGTAAATCCTGGCAAGAAGTGAAATAAATTTATATGAATATTCTTTCATGGAATTATAGTCCAACTTTGTCTCTGTAGAGCCTCCTTTTCTAGAAATTTAATACAAATGGAATCATACGTGATGTGGTCTTTTGTGACTTTATTCTTGCCTAATGTGTGCAAGGTTCATTCGGGTTGTAGCATATTTCAGTACTTTGTTCCTTTTTATAGCTGAACAATATTCCATTGTAGGGTTGCACCACATTCTAATTATTAGTTGATGGACATTTGGATTGTTTCCACTCTGGCTATTATAAATAATGTTGCCACAAACAGTCAATTGTTTTCCTTTTACAGTTGCAAAGATGGAAGTCTTCTGAGCTGAAAAGATAACTCAGAGGCTTGGAACAGGAGGAAGGGATTGTCCTACTCAGGACTTCACTTTGCCCATTGGCAACTGCACCTGGGGCTCCTCCCGTCCCCAGTCACCCCAACCTTCGCCTAAAGTCCTGTCATCCATATATCACTCCAGTTCTCCAACCCCCAGATGATCACCGGTCAGCTGTCCCAGTCTCCCGCCCTTTTCCCTTTCCCGGACCTTGCCTCTGGTTCTCTACAAAATTTCATCTGAATTTTATGCCCAATTTGCCTTGATGGGATGTGGGCTCCCCTGAGGACACACTTCCCCAGTTCTTCCACGTGGTGCTATTGCCTGTCATACCCCGGGTCCTGGGAGCAGGAAGTGAGTCCCCTTCCTTCTCCATCACTGCTTCAATAAATTCTTGTTTCTCCTCCCCAAACCCTAGAAATTGGGGAGTTTCAGACACCGCCCTTCTTGTCGCTATAATCTAGTGACTCCTGGTCACCTCTTCTTATTCAGTGGTCACTCCCTCTTGCTCCCCCATGGCTCACGGTCCTTCCTCCCCTCTTCTCCATTACTTTCAATATTCTGGGTGATGTTTATTCCCTTCTGACTTTCATATCCTGCTGAGCAGTTCGGACAGCACACTGCCTTCTCTTGGTTTCCAAATTCCACCTGCTTCAGCTTGCCCACCATCAAGTTTCCACCCTAGGTCTGGCAGAATCAGCACAATTCACCAAATGAATAATTGGCAGAATTTACTTAATTCCTGTTAATTTTAATAAGATTAAGAATTCCCTGCCCATCAGTAAAGATAGTTTTTTAATATCTGGACTGTAGACTTTCTGTATTATTGTCTTTATGCTTGCTTGACCTATAACTAAAATTTTAAAATAGAAACTGTGCTCTCTGTCGATATCTATAATGCTAGAGAACCTTTACTTTTCATCGTATGAGTGTTAAGGTTTTTGCATCTCTGGATGTTATTAGTAGATTACATTTTACTGTTTTAAAAGGTAAAACTTTTCTGATTGGTTGGTAGGGGTAAATAAGCACTTTCATGGATTGAATGTTCCTAAAATTTTCAGAAAGTAACAAATTTGTAAGGTGACCAATCGTCCTCTTTTAGGGAGGACAGTCCTTCTTTTGTAAGTTCCATCCTCCCTCGAAAAGTGTCCTCCTTTTTTGATATTTGAAGACTAATCTGTAAATGTCCATATTCGATCAATGCAGAGTCGGTCCACTGTGTGTGATGTGACGTATTTGTATTTGATATGATGATTCGTCAAGGATCAGTAGTACAGTGCAGTGAGACACGATTATGAGACACATGCACTCTACCCAGGAGACCTTGAGAGAGCCCGCGGTATACTGAGCGCGCGCAAATGGCTTTGTGTACTTCTTACTGAAACACAACATGGCACATATGACATTGTAGACTCACGATTATTTCTTTCTCAGTGAATATTCAATCATAGACAGGTAAGCACAATTCACGTTTTATTAATTCGTTATCTATTTAATAATTTCCAAATACGTATAATTTTATTTACAAGTATTTTTCTGAAATTTGAGTTTTAAAGTGGAAATCTAACCTCAAAGCATACCTATTAATAATGCATTTTAATTAAATATTGCATAAAACAGACTTTTTAAATTAGAAAATGATAAATACACCTGAATATCACTCCAAATTAGTGGTTTTGTTTGATATTTAGTTTTACTAAATGAGTACCTTTTTCTTACAATTATTATTAAAAATTAATAGGCATGTAAGCATAATTAAAATATAAAATATTACAAATGTTTTTATTATGCATTTATCATATTATAGTGTATTATTGTTGCAATGAATAAAATGTTTCTTTTATTTATGATACTGTTTTCTTCCATTTATTTTTGTCCTCCTTTTCATTGTAAAAAAGTTGGTCACCTTAAAATTTGTGAAACTTTAAATGTGCTAGACTCTAAAGGAAATAATTCTTAACAAAATTAACCAGTCATGTTTTAAGAGCCAAGTTCACAAAATTTAGTAAACCTTTTTGCAGACATGAACAGTCTAATATTTGTTTTAAGAAAACTAGCTGTCTTTTCTGGTTTAGCAGTGTTAAATACAATGCAAGCCTATATTTTATCCTAGTTCGGAATGTTATTTCTAAATTTATACTGGTTTATTGACCAAATAAGCTAGCATTACTTCCAGTTAATGTTTAAGATTATAAAAATATAAATTATTGGTTAGAGATATTAAATCATTATTCTGATTTTCAATAGTAGTTATATTCTATAGTATATGCTGACTTGATAATTTATTTAGGTAACTTAAAGCCTTAGACTTAAATTCCCAGATAGTCAGTGGAAACCTAAATCATTTTTAAGTAAGATATCACACTGAAACATTGATTACTAAACAAATTTTCATTGTACTGTATATGCTTTTATTTTGTACCTTTGGGTCTGTCAATAAATGTGCTTATTTCACCCTTTGAGAATTCTTACAAAGGGTGTGCCTGGCTGTAGAAAGCTGAGTTTTGTTATACTCTGCTAAAATGCCAGTGCATGACATAGTTAGTTCACAATTACCCCCTTCGTGTGTTCTGCGAAATAAAAGTGACGTTGGTTATTATTACTACAAATGATTGAGACTATACTTAGGAGCAACTGTTTCAGAGAAATACAACTGTGGGCATGCTTTTGTTTTTGAAGAAAAATACTAGTTTTCTTCTGAAAGCATCCCTTCTCAGCGTTTTTGGTTTAAAAATTCCCTTGCATCACATCTCTACCAGCAATGTGGGAGTGATTCAGTTTCTCAGTATCTGTAGCGACAACATTCGGCGTTACTATGTTCTATTTTATCCATTTTGTTAGGTGTAAAGTGGTATCTCATTTGTGGTTTTAATCTGCATTTCTTTTACGGCTAATGATATTAAATGTCTTTTCATGTACTAATTTGTTCTCTGTGTATCTTCTTAAGTGAAATGTCTATTTCTTTTCCTCATGTTCTAAATAGCCTGTTTGCTTTTTCCTGATGAATTCTTTATATAGTCTAGATACTCATCCTTTCTCTGTTTGCAAGCGATTTCTCCCACTCTGCATTTTGCCTCACCTCTTTGACAGTCTCCCAAAAGAGGAAGTTTTTAATTTTGTGATATTCAGTTTATCAATTTTTCCTCTCATTGACCAGGTTTTTGGTGTCAACAGTTAACTCAACACCTAGCCCTACATCTGAGTGTTGTCTCCTTTTATCTAAAAATTTTATAGTTTTGTTTTACATTAAATGATCAATTCTGAGTTGCTTTTTGTGCAAAGTGTGAGACTTAGGTCAAGGTTCTTGCTTTGTTTAAATGTATAGATGTTTCTCCATGACCATTTGTTGAAAAGCCTATTTTCATTGAGTTCACGTGATTTTTCAACGTTTGTCTTGTATCCTGAAAACATACAGAACTCAGTTATAAGATTTAGGATTTTTTTGGTAGATTTCTTGGAATTCTCTATGCCAGAGGTCCCCAAACTACGGCCCGTGGGCCAAATTGCAGCCACCCGGGACCATTTATCCGGCCCCGCTGCACTTCCGGAAGGGGCACCTCTTTCATTGGTGGTCAGTGTATGGAGTACTGTATGTGGCGGCCCTCCAACAGTCTGAGGGACAGTGAACTGGCTGCCTGTGTAAAAAGTTTGGGGACCCCTGCCTATGCCATCTGTAGGCAAGGACCATATTTTCTTTCTCACATTGTGTTGAATATGAGTGGTGTGAGCAGAATCCTAGCTTGTTTCAGATCTTATGGAAAAAACAGTCTCATTGAAAATAATGTAGGTATTGTGTATTTTTTTCTCATTAAGTGAAGGAAGCTTCCCTCTGTTCTTTTTTTCTCAGAGTTTTATTAGGAATGGGTGTTAAAAGTTAACCAAATGCTTCTTCTGCATCTATTGATAAAATCATGTGCATTTTCTTCTCTATCCTGTTAATATGGCTGGTAGCATTGATTTTCAAATGTTGAACCAGACCTGCATCTCTGGAATAAATCCTCCTTGGTCAGGGTGCATAATTCTTTTTAAATATTGTGTAATACTCGCTAATACTTTAAGACTTTTGCATCTATACTTTTGGGGAATATTGATCTGCCAGTTTTAATAGTATCTTTGGTTTGGTATCAGGATTATAGTAGCTTCATAAAATGAATTGAAACTTCACCCTCTTCTATATTCTGGAGGAGATTTTGTAGAAATATTTGGTAGAATTCTCTAGTAAAATGACCTGGGCCTGGAATTTTCTTTTGAGTTTTTAAGTTATGAATTTAATTTTCTATGTAGTTGTATTTTTCAAGGAAACAGTCTATTTCATTTAAGTTGTCAAATTATTGTTTGTAGTAGTACTTTAACCTTTCGATATTTTCAGGGTCTGGTCCTGTGAAATAGCAATAGACCTGTTTCATTCTTCATACTGGTGATTTGTGTCTTTCGACAGTTTTTCCAGAGATTTGTCAATTTTATCTTTTCAAAGAGCCAGTTCTGTTTCATTTTATTTTTTCTATGTTTTTCTGTTTTCAAATTTATTGATCTCTGTTCTTATCTGTATCATTTCCTTCCTCTTTCTGATTACTTTGAGTTTATTGTTCTTCTCAGTCTGTGTTTCTGAGATGGAAACTGAGATTGGAGACTATTGCCCCTTATTTTAACGTAAGCACGTAGTGCTACAATTTCCCTCTCAGCACTGCCTTAGCTGTGTTCCATACATTTTGATATATTGCATTTTCATTGAATTCAATATACTTTTGTCTTGAGACCTCCTCATTGACCCATGGATTATTTAGAAGTGTGTCATTTAGTTTGGAGATATTCCTTGTTAATAATTTCTAGTTTGAGTCCATTGTGAAGGACACAATGTATGATTTCAATTTTTAAAAATTTTATAAGCTTGTTTTATGGTCCATATTGGTATATTTTTGGTGGACTTGTCAAAATTACATTCATCCTCCTATTGTTCTGTGAAGTGTTCTCTAAATACCAATTAGATTCTGTTAATTGGTGGTGGTGGTGGTGGTGAAGTCCTCGATATCCTTGTTGAATTTCTGCCTGGTTGTTCTATCAATTACTGAAAGATGCTGTTTTCACTTATAATTGTGAATTTGTTATTTCCTATGTCAGTCTGTCAGTTTTTGCTTCGCATGTTTTGCGGCTCTATTGTTTGGTGCACATTTGGAATTGTTATGTCTTCTTGGTGGACTGACACTTTCCTCATTATATAATGTTCTTCTTTGTAAGTTTCTTTCCTCTGAGGTCTATTTTATTTGATAATGAGGTAGCCACTCCTGCTATGTTTTGAATGTTTATTTTTGCATCCTCTTAATTTCATTCAATTGAACAGAAGTACCCCAAAATTTCTTAATCATAGATTTGGCTATGATTATTTTGAAAATATTTCAGGATCAGTGGTAGTTAAAATTTAACTTTGGAAAATTATATTTGGGTTTCTAGGAGTATTTAACCGAAAACCAAGCAGGAAGGAAATGCACAGAGGACCTGAAATTTTAAGTTGTAAAGAGGAAGGAAAAGGACCATATAAACTGTCCATGTATCGTTGGTGACCGATTATGAGGGGAATGTATTTAAGCCTTATTTACTAAGAGCATAACGTGTTTTTTTTAATTGAAATCCCCTTACACGGCAAATAACCTATATAAGAAAGTTCTGAAAAATATACATAGATGCGATCACTGGTATCCAGTGTTGGAAATTCCCACTGTTAAGTACAAAATACTGTCTCATTGGTGCACTAAAATAGCCACTTTCTTTTCCTACGGTTTCACAAAACAAAACAAATATGCAATGAAGAAAGGCCCAGCATTCCTACTGTGTTTTTCGTTAACTTAATTCCTTTCCGTTACCATTCAAGGCCAGAATGCCAAGATAGTGGTGGCTCTTTGGTAGGTTGGGTCCTCTGGCGATATCGCTGCCCCTATTTGTACTCTATTCACTACAGTACATGCTGTTTGTTCTAGCACAGTAAACCTAACAAAAGGAATTTCAGGTAGAAACATGTATATGCATATTTGAGGTAGAACCTACCACGGTTTTATATAGTAACAAAAACCTGAAACGTCACTTGGTATAACCACAATGTCGTCAGCACTGTGGCGTCACACCTGTATAAGTATTAAGGCGTGCAGTCATACAATTTTCTTTAGGTGGCGTAAAGCCCGGGCAAGTTTTCAGCGAGTGACACCAGCCCGCTAAGGCCGATAAGACACCTCGGCGGAAGACACGGGGCCGTTAGGGAACACGTGGAGGATCGCGCTCGCGTCAGGCCACCGACCCGACGTTCAAACCAGTCCGCAAGCTTGCCACGGAGGCCCCGCCTACTCCTCTGCCTAGAGCCCGCTGGGGGCCTTAAAAGGGGCGTGGTCAAGGGGGTAAGGCGTGGAGAATACGCATGCGCACTCACTCGGGACCCTATCAATTAGGCAACAATCAATCTCGCGAGGGTTGGAAGTGGGTGGCGTAGGTAGGTGTCCTGGCTCCTGGCGAGATAGATGATCTCGACCGAGGAAGACGAGGTGGCGAACTTGTGTTCTCGCCTCTGTCTTTCTTGGGTTTTCCTCTCCCTTTCCCCCAACTCTCCGCCCTCCCGTCAATCAGCCCGCTTTTCCTGACCTCAGTGACCCGGGTGACCCCGCCCACTCTGGTCGACGTGATTCCCGCCGTGAGGTAAGCAGCGGCGGAACCCGAGCCCGGCGGAAGCGGAGGACAACGAGAGAGGGAGGCTGCTGCGCTCCGCTCCGGCTCAGCGCGGAGCCCCGGCGCCGGGGGCACTCGGGCGGCCCTCCTTTCTCCCTCCCTCCCTCCCTCCCTCCGCCCGGTGCGACGCAGCCTCCCAGACCTAGGCCTCTGCCTCCGCGCCGCGCCCGGCCTCCGGCAGCAGCGGGTGACGCAGACGGAACAGCATGTCGTCCGCCGCCGAGCCTCCGCCGCCCCCGCCTCCCGAGAGCGCGCCTTCCAAGCCCGCAGCTGCGGCCGCCAGCAGCGGGAGCAGCAGCAGCAACAAAGGCGGCCCCGAGAGCATCGCGGCCCCGGCGGCTTCCTCCGCGGCCGGCTGCGGGCCCGCGGATGCCGAGATGGAGGTGAGGGCGACGCGGGTCCCTGCGTGCGTGCGTGTGAGCGATCGGACGCGGAGCGGCTGGGGCGGACCGGAGACGGCGCTTTCACCCCGTGCGCCCTGTGCCTCTGACCTGCCCCCGCGGCCCGGGGCTTTCTGGCACTGGCGATTTCTCGCGAATCTTGCCAGATCTTCGCTCTCATTAAACAGATGTTCTTGATTACTGAGGCGGAGAGGGAGCTGCCCGTTCGTCTTTTTCCTCCCTGGACCCCCATCGTTCCCTCCGCCATCTCAGAATCCAGGCTTTAGTTCTGTTAAACTTGGGGGAAGGGTGCGGAGGACTGCCCTTAGGAGCCGGGGAGAGACGGGGGTGGGGGGCATTTGGAACGCAGCGTGTCCTGGGACTGGGGCCGCCGCCTCTTAATCCCGGTCCTTGCGGGGGCGGCATCTGCTCTGGGTGGAAAACAATGGCGAGAGCTGGAGGGCCGAGTGCGCGCTGGGGCTGAGCGCGGCGCAGCTGCTCCGGGAAGGGGCTGGCGGCCCCTCCCGGGCACCGTTCTGTGGGGAGGGCGGAGACCCGCTGTCCCGGACCCCTGTCTGTGTGAGGAGGGAGTGGATGGGTGGGTGGGGGAATGAATTAGGTCGGGGTCGGTTGGTTGGCTTTCAGTTCAGCTCAGTTCTTCTTTGGGGCCTTCGCCTTTTATTTTGAAAATTGGTGCTGCTCTCCGCCGAGCCTGCCCCGCGGATTGGGTTGGGCCAGGGGATGGGGAGCCTACTGAGGAGAGGGTTTGGGAGGGTGGGGGCAGAGATAAGGGAGCGCCAGGCGGGTCTCATGGGTGTGCTCCAAGGCTTTGCGATGTCCGGGAACAAAGTACTTCCTTCTTCCAAATTCTGTTCTTGGCCTTCGATCTCGATCTGTTCAGGCTGTAAACCCAAAGATTTCTGGGATTTTTCCATTCTTGAATAGGCAGACTGGAGGTATACAGCTCTGAAACTGAACCTTAATGCAGAATTAACACAGTAAGGAAACGGTAGCGCCATTTACCGTGGAAACATTTGGCGCAGTAGCTGATTTGGTTACCTAAGGTCTCATTTAGGGTGAAGTAACATTTTGCTTTTGTAGTTTTTGAGAGAACTTTTAGTGATCAGGTAGGTTTTAGGGGACAGGACATCTGATCTACCGGGGTTTTCATGATTTGAGGTATGTCTCAAATTCTTATCTGCTGTTGCCTGTTATTTTCCCCTTAAGGTTTTAAATGGTTCTTTTGGATTTCCAGGGCTCTTAAACCTGCTCCATGGCGTTTAAGGGGGGTTGAAAATCTGTGCCTGAATGAAATTTAGGCACTGAAATTGTGCCTAAATGAGCAGCTCGTTGCAAAGTGATGGTCATAGTTTTCATAGCTTCTCAAAAGGATCTCATTTAAATTTTGGAATAACTAATGTTATGCTTAAGAGATCTTATTTAAGTATCAGAAACCAGTCTTTTAGCCTAAACTAAATATGTATTTTGTTCAGTTGCTGTGTTTGTTTTTTATGCATATGTTTTTCAGTTGCTATTTTAAAGGTTTAAGTATGAATATTGGTCTGGTAACAAGTACCATGTGGAGTCAGTGGTATTTTTGTTTGCCTGGTGAAGAAAGAACTTGTCATAGAACCTGGGTCTAGCTCCAAGACTGACCCTTTTCCAACACTTCCCCGTCATCTTACAAAAACGGATAGTTAACAATTTGACTTACTGAATAGTGGTTTTAGTTAGTTTTAAGTCTCAGTTTAGGAATATCAATAATTTTATCTTTCATCAATCTTTTCATTGAATAGTTGTAATTTTGATTTTTTTCTTTTCACATTATAGTGTGCGTTTTTTTATCTTTTAAAATGAATCTACCTTTAATTTTCTTAACTGAATTTAGAAGTCATTGAGGTTTACTTGTAAAAACTAAGTGGGAACATACATGCATGATAATATCCGATAATCTGTTTCACCGTTGAAAGAAAAAAAAATGCTCTTGTTTGAAAGTAGAATTTAAGGGAGGTTTTTTTTCCCAAAAAAATAAAAATAATAAATGAAGTCTTGCATTCATGATTTTTTTTCTCACAAAGCTGACTTTCCTAGAAGGTTGGCTAGCTTTCCTTTGTAATCAGGAAGCAGTCTTGTCTTTTATTACGGTGGTCTTTGGGCAAACTGGATGGGGCCCGTCTTTGTTCATGCTCATTTCTCAATATTGACTAGACTGAGAGAGCCATACATACTGCAGGTGCCCATTCATACTGCCTCAAGTCTTGGAGTCCAAACTTTGTTTTTTAACTGAAAGAAATAACTATATTTAGAGAGCATATTTTTAGGGTATGTTTGACCTTTCAAAGTACCATTTTGTGAGGTAGGTTAAATAGATGACTTTGTCATTTTTCCTTGTGAGACCAGATTTGTGATGAGATTCAGGTTACACAAGTGCTTGATGGTTAGCAGTGAAGTTAGACTTGAATTTAGATCCTTTGACTTCCTAATTCTAGTACTCTATCGGCCCCTCCCCCAGCTTTTTAATCACAGAAAGTTTTATTTTATTATGTATTACAAGCACAGATTTGTACACCAATGAAAATTATATTTACCAGCTATTCTTAAGTTTTTTTTAAATGGATTATTAGAGTTTTGCAATGTAGAAGTTACTGCTGTTTTTTTGTAGTGTGTGGCATTTTTAATGTCGGGGTGATTACATTTGCAAGACTAGACATTTATTGCCAATGTAGGAATCATTATATTTGACTTAGGCTACATAAGAAATTTCTTTGTAATATTCCAAAAGGTGGAAATCAGGGTGACAATGCTACTTTCTAGGTAGTAGCACAGTAGATACTGTAATTTTATGATAAGAAACATTTTCACTTTCTATATTATTTTATTTTACTTCATAAATAATTGTTTTGATTAGAAAAGAGATTTGCTGAAAGTAACTTTGTTCTAGAATGTTATGGATAATAATTTTGTTTTTGGCAACAGTCATGCCATTTACATTTTTGGGTTAAATAGGTTGTGTCATTTTATTTCATTTCAAGGTTTCCTGTCCAGTTAGGTGATAGCAATATAATCCAGGAAGTTTCAGACAGAAATATATTACTTAGAATGTGTTTTGGAGCAGAAATCAGTCTAATGATGGTGTGTTGACAATTCTTGAACAACAGTCCATGATCTCTTTACTCCTACCAGGAAGTATTTGATGAGGCATCTCCTGGAAAGCAAAAAGAAATCCAAGAACCAGACCCAACCTATGAAGAAAAAATGGTATGTTTTACATATACGAATAGAGTCTATAATGATAACTTTTGATCAAATGATAACTTTTTGATTGAATGTACAAAATTTCTATGTTTAATTTTTATAATTGAAGCACAAATAGCCAATTAAGATATGTGTGATGTTGGGATACTATGGCTTTTGTATTTTATCTGCCTATACAAAGCAAATATAGAAGTATTACATGAATTCACATAACATTTTGTAACTATATGGATTGTATTTACCCCTTCATTTTAAGTTTTAACATCATTGAGATGAGTTCAAGACCAGAGAAGTTGTTCTTAAAGAGAATAATAATGCTCCTTACCTATAGCATTCAATGTGTATGGTGTCTTTACAGAAGAGAACATGATGTTGGTCTTGAATCTTAAAGACCCAGCTCACATTTTTCATCTTCTAGGAAAGTGTTTTGTACATTGATTTGACTTTTATTTGTTTATTTTGAGAGAGAGGAAGAGGGAAGCATCAACTTATTCCATTTAGTTTGTGCCATTGCTTGCTTATATGCGCCCTGACCAGGGCTCCAGCTGATAACCTCGTTGCTCAGGGCAGTGCTCTATCCATAGCACCACCGGCCAAGAACTTTAAGTATAATTCAGATTCATAACTTGGTAAATAATATCCTTCCACAGCACAGTATGCTCCTTAACGGTAAGAGCAGTGTCTTGATTTTCCGTCTGCAGCACGCGGAGCAATATGTGTCACGCGGATTTTTTTTTTTAAGTGGGAGGAGAGGAGATAGTGACACAGACTCCCACATGTGCCCCAACTGGGATCTACCTGGCAGCCCCGTCTGGGGCGATGCTCAATTCAACTGAGCTATCCTGAGCGCCTGAGGCTGATGCGTGGACCAGTGGAGACATTGGCTATGAGAGGGGAAGAGAAAGAGAAAGGGGAGGAGAGAAGCAGATGGTGGTTTTTCTTGTGTGCCTTGACTGGGAATTGAACCCGGATGTCCATATGCCGGGCCAACCAGCCAGGGCTCATAGTAGATTTGAGCTAAAAAAAATTTTTTTTGAAAATTTCTCCTTATCACTTGACATTCTCTTTAAGATCATTAAATATATTTTAATCTCTTAAACACAAAATCTTAAAAATATAGGATGTTTATTTTTTGAACACAGTGTGCATAATACATATAATTTATGTAAAATCTAAATGATTTATGGTATATGATTTCTAGTGCATTTTATATATGTGTACACCTGTAACTGTCTTATTTATTTGCTGTCAAACTTATTAAAAGAAATATTTGCCAGTTTTACTTTTTCCATTCATTCCTTTAAATGTCACAACTTAGATTCTGTGATGAACACTGACCACTTCTCAAATTTTTGTACATGCCATGAGAGACCCTTTTTTCTTTGATGATATCCTACTTACTTGACTGTTCCTTTGTCCTTCATTACATTCTGACCCTTTCTTCTTAGACATTTTGAACTTTATCATTGGGTTTCATCTGTCATATTTATTTATAGCCCAGATGCTTTCAACCATTGTATTTTCATTTTCTTATTGGACATTTAAGTCTTTTTAGTACCTCTTAGTAATATCCAACACTGAATTCATTATGTCCCACACATCTATTTAGTGTTATTTCTATAAATTTCCTCTCTTTTTTTAAGATTTTATTTATTGATTTAGAGAGAGAGAAAGGATGGGGGAGGGAATGGGAAGCGTCACCTTGCTTCCTGTGTATGTGCCTTGACCAGGCAAGCCCAGGGATTCAAACCAGCGACCTCAGCGTTCCAAGTTGAGTGCTTTATCCACTGCGCCACCACAGGTCAGGCAGTGTCATTTCAATGAATGAAAGTTTCTCTTACTGTATACCCACGCTGTCCATGAAAATACCTCATAATTTTAATAGTTTTGCAAGTTTAATCTCATAAATACTATTTCTTTAGTCTTTTCCCTATCACTCTACTTTAGTGCTCTTGTACAGCATGGTTTATTTCATTGGTTTCTTTATTTACCTCCTGTCTTGTGATCTGGCCTCTTCCAAATCTCTTCATTTTTGCGACGTGGTAGTTAATGACAAATGGGTGATGTGTTGAAGGTTTTCAGTGGGTCTTTTATAGTTCTTTTTATCTCCATGGTGGTCTGACTGCAAACTGGCATCTCTTCCAAGTCATCTAATTTTATTTCCTTTTTCAAAATTATGATCTTCACTTAACAGTTTTCTTCTCAGCAAGTTCCCGTATCATCTGCTAATACCTGGTCATAGATAACTCTTGATATCCGTCCACTCTTCATTCTTCAACCCATGATGCTAAGTACTGTTTGAGTAAATGAAATAATAGTGCTGATTGTACCAGAATAAATTTGTGGTTTCTTGCTCTCTTGGGCTTTCAGTATTTATTACCAACAGTCCCATTTAGCCATTCTTAAACTTGTCCACTCTAATTAAGCTTCCTACCCCATATCTGCCAGCACCCTTATTTTGTTTCCTCCACAAAGAATTTCAGGTCTGTCTTAACTTTGTTTCCAAACATGGATGGCCTCTGCTATCCTATGTCATTTCCTCCTGTCTTTGAGAAAGAAGCTTTTCCAAGGCTGTTGATTTTAATATTCATTTCTTTCAGGTTCCTGATTTTATTCTAATGTTTCTGGTTTTCAGGAACAACAGTGAAAATGTAGTTTTTCTCCCTTTACTTTTCTTTAATACCTCAAGTCATTTTTATTTTAACCATCTCATTATCTCATGCAACCAGTTCTTTGCCTGTTTTTCCACCTTATCTTGGTCACAGCTCTACTGAAAGTTTACTCTGTAAATGATCTGAATTCCTTGCTTTTGTTGTAGCTAGTTTGTGACCCCCTAGTACTTGAAGGAATGCATAGTGGGAATTTTGAAATCATTGTGTAGACTCCCTGGTGAAATTTATACTTAATTCCTTAAGGTAGTAGTTCTCAGACTTGATTATGTAGAAGGTAATAATAATCCTTGGATATTTTTGACCTGTGGGTCATGAATCACAGTTTGAAAACATAGTATCTTAGGCATATGGAGCCATTCAAAGCTTTTAAGCATTAGAGAGGTTTGCTAATGTCTAAGAAGGGTAAGCCCTTCCCCTTTCTGTGTTGAGACATAGCCTCTCTTAGGGTTTTCCTGATCACCCTTGTGAAAATTTGAACGCTGTTCTCACTTCCCATCTCCCCTTACCTTTATCTTACCTCTGAGCATTCATCACCTTCTGACATCCTTACATCAGTTACCGCTGTTTCTTTTTAATCTTGGACTTCATAAAGAGACCAAGGACCTTTTCTGATAGACACACAAGAGTATTTGTTAAACAGCTACTTAAGATGATAATGTAGGAGAAGTGAAGAATATTCAGTGATTTGAATAATATAGAACAGCTTTTACCTTAAACTGTCTAGGTTCTGATTTATTTCTAGAGAGTATTTCTCTTGATTCCAAACAATTAAAATAATTGAATAGTCTGTTTTCAAACCCGGCATCTTCTAGTTGCATGTCCTTGGCTTTTCTCCTATTGCATATGAATTGAGAAATGTAACTGCAAAATACACACACACATATATATGTATATATATGTGTATATATATCTTGCTTAGTTCAGTACGTTAAAACAGTTTATAAGATGTCAAAACAGCTGCAGCTTGTCATCTGTAGAACATTACTAGGTAGAACCATGTTACTAGCTTATTAATGGTGCATATTGGGCTACTTCAAAGACTCATTTTTTGCCTTAACAAAACTTTCTCTCCATGTGCTTTCAGTTTTTATATTGGTGTTAGTTTTTAAATTGTATTTTCCTTTGAAAATACATAGCTGTTATAACACTATGGTGTTTGAATACCTGTGGTGTTTGCTTTGCTAGGTGAAATATCTTTGTAACTTATTGTAAAACATTTCTAGGCAGAGGTGTTGAATAGCTGGTCTCTCTATTTGTTGAGCTCTTGTCTCCCCTTTATAACCAAACTACTAGTGTGATTGTGAAGGGCTGGTTGCCCAAAGACTAGGTTTCATTGTACTTATTTTTATGAAACTTGATTTCAGTGATCTTAATTTTTTGTTCAAATTCTTTCATTCTCTTCATGTGATAAGGAACATTATGAAGTGTCAGGTGTTAGATACGAACGGAAGAAGTAATAATAACTGCATTGGGTTAATGAGTAATGAATGAACTTAGTAGATGTTTTTCATGCCTGGTACCTTTGTAAAATTGGCATAGCCTAACTGATGTGTGACAGGTGCAGTTTTCCCCTTTTGAGTAAATTCACTTGTATGACATAATGTCTTTTAATTTTGTATTTGATATTTTTTTGTCAACTCAATTGAAGTTTAATCTATACACAACAATTTTAAGTGTGATTCAGTATGTTTTGGTCCATCTATGCAGTCACTTCACCACCCCCACAGTCCCATTGTCCCCACAATATCAGTAGTTCCTTTTTATTGCTCTGTTCATTGTCTAGAGGCATTTTGAAACTTTGATTTCTGAAGTTATATTAAAACTCTGATAAAATGCATCTTATTTTTTTGTAGCAAACTGACCGAGCAAATAGATTTGAGTATTTATTAAAGCAGACAGAGCTGTTTGCACATTTCATTCAGCCTGCTGCTCAGAAGACTCCAACCTCACCTTTGAAGATGAAACCAGGGCGCCCACGAATAAAAAAGGATGAGAAACAGAACTTGCTCTCAGTTGGCGAGTGAGTAATAATAGCTCATACTCATAGTTGAGCCCATTTTATTTTTGATAATCTTAATTAGAAGCATAAAATCATTTCATTTAAGAAAATGTTTTAGTTCTGTTCTTTGTCTCCAGTTGGTTAGGCAGGATATAGTCACGCATGTATAAATAAAAAAGCCCTGCAATGCCTTTCTTTTGTATAGCGTTATACAGTTTGTGGATTGCAACAACTCTGGAGAGTAGGGAATTCAAACAGCATGCTATTCCTTGAAGAGGAAACAAATGCACACGTTAAGTGGCCTGTTTAACATAACGTACAAGTAATTAGAATAATTCATGTTTGAATTTAGATCTTACTTACCATGTGCTCTAGCCTATCCCAAAGTATATACCAGTGTTAAGGGTGTTACTTTTAAATTTCTGTTGGCCTCTAGAATGTTGTGATGATTTATGCCATAGCAACTTGATTAAAATTTTGTTATGTATTTAGTTATCTTTACATAAATCGACCTGGCAAGTTGTATGCCATCCTTAGGTGGTTGTTCAAAATGTGTAAAATAACTGTTACATGTTGAATTTATATTATGATTTAGATTTTTTTTGTGCTAGTTGGGTAACTTAAGATGTTTAATTAATAATGAATAGACTTAGGGTACTCTCAGCTCTCTGGCCATGTGAAAATGAAATGCGGTAAGGAATGAAAATACTCAAGTTTAGCTAAAAGAGGAAATTACGGACTGTTATCAACCATCTTGAGTTTACTGTACATTAACAGAAACATAAGTATCATCTCTGTCTGGAAGGGGCTGTCATCAAAAAGCAAAAACATAAGACCTCATTTTATTTGGATTTTCCACTCATCCAATGGATCTTATTCCTTATCTATTGTGTCTAAGTAGAGTGCTGGTGTTTTAATACTTACAAACCTTCATAAGAGACAACTTTGTACTTCAGATGTATTTAAATTGTTTCAGACTTAAGTTTGCAGCTGTTTAAGTGGCATCAGCTTCATCCTCTGGAAATGTGAGCTCTAGTGGATGTTGTAATAGGGTAATCAGTATGGTGTCATGGAAAACACTTCCTGTAGTACATGTAAAATGTCCAGCTTGATCTACTTGTTAGTGTCATTGGGGGAGACTCAAGTAATAGATTTCTTCTCTACCCTTGGTAGAAATTAAGCTATAAATTAGATTTAGAGTTCATAGAAGTGTCCTAATTTGCTCTTTGCTAATTTAAATGAAAACATGTTGAAAGTATAAAGGTATAAAATTAGATGCTTCAGAGTTGGGAAGTAAGTAGTTTTATTAACTTAAAACCTTTAGAGAGTAAGAAATCTGGTGATATAACTTCAGGAAATTAGTTTTTAAAGGGATGTATATGACTCAGGATATCAAATCTGGGATTGTGTTTTAAAAGCTTTGAGTAATTCTGATGAATCTCTGCTAAAGAGTCATTGCTCCTAAGTATCTAATCTGAATTTTCTACAGTTTTTGGTGAAAGTTAGTTTTTAAAATGTGATTTCTGGAACTTTTTTTTTTCTGGTAAAAATATTTACAAAAGGTAACTTTGAAATACAAATTAGGAAGTTTTACTGGCTGCCTGTTTCCTTGACAATAAATGGTCACATTTAAGTTTATCAGGTTCTGGTTAACTTAAGGTATTACAGTACTTTAAGAATTCTATATTTTAGGAAGCTATGCAAAACATTTCAGTTTAAATTTACTTAATATTTCTATTGTTCACTCTATCTTAATTTCGTTGGCTGTTGAAAATGACTGTTGTGAGTCCTGGTCAGTTGACTTGACTGAGCCCATTGAAATAGTAGCAGCTAGTTAGTTAACATGGAGGCCCGAACTCCTGCCACTTGACCTTCTCTCCCCACAGCTACCGACACCGCCGAACAGAGCAAGAGGAGGACGAAGAGCTGTTAACAGAGAGCTCCAAAGCAACCAACGTTTGTACTCGGTTTGAAGACTCCCCTTCATGTATGCTGTACACACTCTATTACTGGGCTTTTAGAAAAATCTTCCAGGTTTTCTTTAAGACATCTTTTGGTTCATGTTTTGGATTTATCTTGGCTATAATTTATAAAGGGAATTTTTAGTAATCTTTTGAAATTTACTGATTGTGAAATAAACCAGATTTTTTATTTTATGGGAATGATAGTATTTTAGTGATAGTGGTGCTGTAGTTCAGAGGGGCACAAATTGTCCATTGTATTTATTGTCTGAATGAGGAGGTAAAACTGGAAATAGTTTTTGCTTTGTATTTGTCCCAGGTAAGAAAATTAAGGTATTAAAAAGGGCACTTGATGAAGACTTGCTTGTTCATTTTCCTATTTTGCACTGATTTGTTTTAAATCTTTTTTTTTTACCTTTGTTATTAGTGGTTTTCCAAAAGAAAGCATGGTTAGCCACGTTTCGGTTTTACCCATGTACACTCTGATTTGTTCAGTGGCACAGAAGCTTCCATCTGTCTTTGCTGAAGCCTAGTGTTTTCTTCCCACCTTCCTCTGTATCACTTGATGACTAGTTTATGTGATCATAGTAGTTGTGAGGGAAAAGGATTTACAAAGGTCAGTATAGGGTATGCTATTTGGATTTGTTTTCCAGTTGCTGTTACCTTGAATTCTTAGCAAGTGTGTCCTCAGGCAAGGCAGGCTCTGGTCAGAAATTGAGCAGTCTACTTAATTGTACACCTTTACTTTTGTGGAGGTGGGACTGTAGAGTTCTCAGTTTCCATTTCTTTTCAGAGACAGTTGTGTGATATAAGAGAGAAGGAAATTCAGTTGTCTGCCTTATTTCTTTCTCACATTCCTACATTATAACTAGCTTCTCTAGCTTTGGGTAGCTTTTCATCCTAAAATAGTGTTTTCAAAAGAGGATGGGATACCGAATATACTAATTAAAAAGAAAATCAGGTGATTATGATGTGGATATACTTGGTAATTGCGGGGGGGGGGTATGTAGTAAACCATGAAAGAAATGCTATCTGTGTAGGAACTCTTGTTAAAGTGATTTATGAAGGGTAAAAGAGAAACTATCTCTTTTATTTCCTTATTTCCCATTAGTCAGGAGGAATATAAAACCCTCGGAGAACCTCTGGTTGGTTCACCCTGGAAAGTAACACTTGGTTACAGACATTTGTGATGAACTTAGAAAAGGAAGTGGAGTCCAGAGTCTCCAGGACAAGTGCATGGGAAACACAGGAACCGGGTGGGTGGGTGGGCTTTCTGTCTGTGCTCATGTTTCCTGCACTTGGTCATCCTTCCTCCCCACCTAACTCCTGGCCTCTCAGACCCCAGCAGCTGCCTCAAGAGACTTGCCAGTTTCCCCACTCTAAAACCTGGTAAAAGAAAGTCACAGCGAGCCCACGTAGGCCCCTCTTAGAGCTCTGAGTATCAGTTGAGGGAATACTGCCTCCCTATATTTCTTGTCTTTATCATGAGCATTGTTTTCCCTTTTGTTCTTAGATGTCAAGTGGGGTAAGCTGAGGGATTATCAAGTCCGAGGGTTGAACTGGCTTATTTCTTTGTACGAGAATGGCATCAATGGTATCCTTGCCGACGAAATGGTATGTGTTTGGTAATGTCGAGGAGGCTGTATTTTGTAATGTAAAATATTTTATATCATTAAGTGTGTAAAAGTGAAGACAGTATAACACAGTTTTGTTGATTATAATCTAGAACTGTTAGCAAACTAGTTCTTTATCAAATTGATATAAGCAGCTTTTGTTACAGAAGTAGAATCTAGACTTCAATTGTGAGTAATTTTTTTATTATCTGTGTAATACATTTTTAAAAATATATTATGAAAAACATGCTTTTGGTTGACTTTCATAATAGAATGATTTGGCCATTTCCCCCACTTCTTTAAAAGACAGGTAAGGTCATTAAACGTTTAATTTATCATCTATAACTATTTTTCCAGGGTGGCACTTTGTGCCGTTCTCTCATAAAATGTTTCATCTCTTGTTAAACATTTCCGTCTACCTGTAGGCTACAATACTTGGTTACTCAGAGAAAGTATGGAGCCAAAAGAAATGGGTTTTTTCAGTTCTAGCTCTGCGGGGTGACCTTGGAAAAGTCATTTAAACTTCTGGGCTTTATTGGATGGTAAGATAGTACCGCATAGACTTGTAAAGATTAAATTACATAATTCATAAACTTGACATATAGCAAGTTTTTGCCATTTGTTAGCTTTTAGAAACACATAGCTTTGCTTTTAAATGTCCCTGTATATGTCAGGAAGTATAATTATGGAGATCTGTTTTGTTTTAGTTTTTAACTGCTTTGTGGTTATTCTGAAATTTTTCAGGGCCTGGGAAAGACTCTTCAAACAATTTCTCTTCTTGGATACATGAAACACTATAGAAACATTCCTGGGCCTCACATGGTTTTGGTTCCTAAGTCTACATTACACAACTGGATGAGTGAATTCAAGAGATGGGTACCAACACTGAGGTCTGTTTGTTTGATAGGAGATAAGGAACAAAGAGTAAGTGTCTAGTATTTTTGCTACTAAAAGAATTTGAATTTAGTTTTGGCAGAAGGGGATAGCCAGAGGAGGGATAAAGAGCAGGGGTCCAGTAATAAACTTGGTCTTTACAAATAGTATTAGTAATTTGTAGTATCGTCTTGGTTAAGAATTATACAGGGAGGGGTATTGTAGCCTATAGAGAGCTATAAGGATACAGTTTGTTTCTCCTTTTGCATGTGGTTGTATAAGCTCAGAGGCTTTGTTCTCATTCTAGAAGCATTTTCTTGTTTTTAAAAGAAGACAAGCATGTTAAGTGGTTGGAAATTTAAGGAGCCAGATTTTTAGATTGATGCATATAATGGTTATAGTCATAAAACAGAATTTTTTTAGTCTATTATAGTTATATGGTGAGTTGGTATCATAACTATAGAAATAAGTTAAAATGTAGAACAATTGACACATCCTTTTAGAGGAGAAATGGAAATAATACTATTAAAAATAAAAAGTTTAGATTTGAAAATTTATTTAAGTTGTATTTAAAAGATTATGTACTAAATTTTGGGTTTTTTTCATTTGGTTTTCAGTAATAATTCTAGGTTGTTGTTTTTTCTCTTACATTTTAAGTTACCAAATTACTTTTTATGTTTTGGAGACTGTTTGTTTAACCACTCTTTGCTTTACTTTTCTCACTTACAAAATGAGAATAGTAATAGCAATGTTTTAATACATTCTTAAACATGAAAGGCAGGAAAATGTTTACTGCAAACTATCCTTCAGTCCACTGTCTTTTTTTTTTTTTTTCTTAAGTGAGAAGCGGGGAGGCAGAGAGACAGACTCCCGCATGCACTCTGACTGGGACCTACCCAGCAGGCCATGCTATGGGGGTGATGTTCTGCCCATTTGGGGCCATTGCTCAGAAACCGAGATATTTTAGTGTCTGAGGCAAGGCCATGGAGCCATCCTCATCACTCGGGGACAATTTGCTCCAGTTGAGCCATGGCTGCTGGAGGGGAAGAGAGGTTTAAGAGGAAGGAGAGGGGGAAAAATGGAGAAGCTGATGGTTATTCCACCTGTGTGCCCTTACCAGGAATCGAACCTGCGACATGGGGCCAGTACTCTACCACTGAGCCTACTGGCCACGGTCCACTCTTTTCTTTATGTCAGAACTCTTTCCCCCTCCACTTTGCCTAAACCCATATCCTTAGAATTTCAGGACCTGGTAAAATTAAAGGAAAAAAACATTTTAAGAGTCTTAAATTTTCCAATTAATCTTTTTACTAAATGGCTTTAACACTTACGTGATTAATGACGTTACCTTTAGTGATAAGAAAGCTTGTTCTAGATTCTTGCATAATACAGATCAGTGTTTTTCAATTGCCAGTCTGCCAGAATTTTGGTGCAGGTCCACGAGTTAACTACCCTGCAAACCTCAGGACCCATGGTTGAAAAAGACTGATGTAGCCCTTTTTCTCCAGCCCTTTTTTATTGTTCCCACTCCTCTTATACATTAGATTACTTGTTATCAACACAGTTAATGTATAGTTTATATCTGCATAATGTTTTGGGTTTTTTTTGTCTTGCTACACAGGCTGCTTTTGTCAGAGATGTTTTATTACCAGGAGAATGGGATGTATGTGTAACATCTTATGAAATGCTGATTAAAGAGAAGTCTGTTTTCAAAAAATTTAATTGGAGGTACTTAGTTATAGATGAAGCTCACAGGATCAAAAATGAAAAATCTAAGGTAATTTGGTATTTAGACGTGAAAATTATTTGTGCTGTTTTGTGATCAATATGCAGAATATACTAAGGATGAATTTGGTTCTTTCAGTTGTCAGAAATAGTGAGAGAATTCAAGACTACAAATCGACTACTACTGACTGGAACACCTCTTCAAAACAACTTGCATGAGCTCTGGTCACTTCTCAACTTTTTATTGCCAGATGTCTTTAATTCAGCTGATGTAAGTATTTCTAATTATTCTCTGGTTGGACTAATAATGTTTTTGTTTAAATATTAAACATTTCCTTACAATTGGCCTGCTTTACAGCACTGCTTGAGGTAGATAATTATTAAATTTTTTGTGCTTTTACATAGTTGGTCTGGTGTAACTTAGTAAGTTTTCTGTGCATCTTGAGAATTTACTTTTGTGCCTTTTAACTTTAATCTCGTTTTATAAATTATTGATATGTCATAGATTCACATTCCTGTTTGGTAATCATGTTGGCCTGACGTTGTTTCAGTGGCTCTAGGCGGGCTGCTTGTATTCTCACTGAAAATTGTCTTGATATTTTTTAGAAAAATGTTTGGAAGTAATATTCTCAAACTAGGTATAAAGTTAATTACTAACAACAGTGAACATGTGAAAAACAGGATTGAGCTAAAATGACTTGTGATTCACATATCTAACAGTTTTAGAAATCAATCTTATACAGCTAGCATAGTAGAATTATATGTAGTTAACATTAACTCCAATCTTAGCATGTTTTTTGTTCGTTAATCTAGGACTTTGATTCCTGGTTTGATACAAACAATTGTCTTGGGGATCAAAAGCTAGTTGAGAGGCTTCACATGGTAAGTATTTACAGTGGGATTAAAGCACATTTCCAATAGGAATAATGATAGAGATTTAAATTAGTGGATTATTTTTCTGTTACAAAAAAGCAGAGGTTTTAGAATCAGGTCCGATTGAATCCTGCCATCTAACTGTTTGATCTCATAATGGAGGGAAGGAGTGGCGCATGTCAGTTTTAGTGTTGTTAGAACTTGGGATGCAATCCTCGATTAATGACGGGGAAAAGTAATCCGTTAGGGTTCGGAAAAAAGTACAGTGGGGTAAAGAAGACTTCCATAAGGGTTATTAACAGACAAGTTTTCGAAGGTAGTCCCATTTGCCTTCTGTAGAAGAATCAAACAGGTTCCATTCTGAAAGGCTGATGCTCCATCTCTTAGAGAAGGGGTCCCCAAACTTTTTACACAGGGGGCCAGTTCACTGTCCCTCAGACCGTTGGAGGGCCACCACATAAAGTACTCCATACACTGACCACCAATGAAAGAGGTGCCCCTTCTGTAAGTGCGGTGGGGGCCAGATAAATGACCTCAGGTGACCACAATTTGGCCCTCGGGCCGTAGTTTGGGGACCTCTGTCTTAAATCCTGTGACTGTGTATAAACAACTGCTAATAGCGCGTTGTCAGCAGAGTCGTCATGTTTTTGCCCTGTTCTTTCCTATGAAGATTCATGAGTGAAAGCTGGTAGAGAACTTTCTCTAACAGACCCTGGATTAAGAAATTCTGGTCAGCAGGATAAAGCCAGACCTTAAAAGCAAGGCGTCTGAGGCCTTGCATGATCTAACTGGCTTTCTTAACTTCTGACATTTCAGTCTGGATAATTCTTTGCGGGAGGGGGAAGGTGGTTTTCTATTTTACAGCATCCTGACTGACACACCAGAGGTGCCAGTAAGCAAGCCCATTTGTGACAACCAAAAACATCTGTAGGCATTACAGATGTTCCCTGAGCGGGGCATTGTTTCTCCCTTTGTCCCCCCATTGCCTGATGAAAGTTTTCTACATCTCTTCAACTTCTCTTTCACTTCATTAAAATATATATATATTTTTAATTACAGTTGACATTCAACATTATCTCAGTTTCAGGGGTACAACATAGTAGTTAGACATTGGTGTAACTTATGAAATGATTCCCCCGTCCTCACCCCCGGTTAAGTCTAGTCATTTCACTTGTTTTGTCAAGCTTTAATGTACTAGAACTGCTGAATCCAGTTTCAGTTTTCTGTAAACATTGTGCTAGGTTTATTGGAAGGATTGTAGAGTATATATGTGCAGTCTGCTTTACTAAATAGATAGCTGCTTGTAGGTGAAGCAAGCTAAAACAGCTTACTAATAAGTTATTATATATTTGGAAGGGAGAAGTCCTAAGACTCACTTGATAGCCAAGGAGCTGAATGTCTTTTCCATGTACTTTAATAGGCAATTTGAGACCCTGAAATTAAATATTAGGTTACAGATGAGGTCCTCTTTTTCTTCCCTAAGGTTTTGCGTCCATTCCTCCTCCGTCGAATTAAGGCTGATGTTGAAAAGAGTTTGCCTCCAAAAAAGGAAGTAAAAATTTATGTGGGTCTCAGCAAAATGCAAAGGGAATGGTATGTGATGTCACTATTATTTCTTCACTAATTTTCATTTGTATTTTGATTCCCTAATGTGTGACTTCCAAGAATTTCTGTTTGCTGCATTGAACTCATCCTGAGTTGTCTGGGCATGTAACAGAGGGCTTGCCGATCAAATTTATGATTCAAAGTCTTGAAACTGTTAGGTGATAGAATCAGGATGGGAGGTTTATGAATCTGAAAATTAAATTTGTGGTTTGGTTTACTAAATAGCAATGCAATATAAAGCCGTCTACTTGACGTTTGTAAAAGGAAGCTTTGGTTTCATAGACATGAGACGTAGAAGTGGTTAACTTGGTAGGTCATAAATACTGGGTCATGGATTGCTGCTAGGCTGATGAAGTTCTAGATTATTTGTACAAATGTGAGAAAATAATCAGTGATTTTACTTCATAAAGCTACATTTATTTAATCTAAAACAGTCCGTTCCTTGTTAATGTGTGAAACTGGGGACAACGGTACATGGTAGCTGTTTTTAAATACCTGCGTAGGACACAATTTCAAAAACTTGAAAACCTTGTAAGTCTTCTGTCTTTTCCCTTTTTTTCCTAGGTTTTATGGGTGTATGAAATTCAAAAAACTAGAAATCTCTGATTTAGTTTGGGGTTTTTTTGGTTTGTTTTTTTGTTTGTTTTTGTGAGAAAGCTCAACATGAACCACAATATGGAGTAGCTGCAGAGAAAAGATACTATAGCCGTGGCACATGTGAGTGTAGTGATCAAAGGCAGGAAATAGCCACACTTCTTTACTGGTTATACCGCATCTCAGGCACATTCAGTTCTGTCCTTAGAATTGATAAGTTTTTACACAAGGGGCCAGAGTTGTGGGGGAACATTCTGAAAGGCTGTAATTTAAAGAAATGGGTGTGTTTCCCAGGAAAGAACAATCACAGAAGGCAGAGAATCATCGTAAATGTCCTCAAAACTTTTGAAAGTCTTGTATAGGATAGCAGAGATGCTTGGCATATATATCTTGTATGGTTGTAACACACAAAATGAAAACATGAGTCAGTGCTAAGAGAAGCCAAGTTTTTTTTAGTTAAACATACTGGTAAACTGTTTGAGTTGTGATTAAAAGTGCTGCCTTTAATAATATATTATTTGCGCCCCATAATTGGAATGGGTAAGCATAGATTGCATAAATTATTTTATTCAGAGATTTCAAGGTTCAGAAACTTTGGTATTTGGATATATTGCTCTTTCCTGCAGAGTAATATCTAAATTCTTGGTGTGCATTCAAGGCTTTTTACAAGTTGGCTTATGGCCGTCTTCATGGCCCCTCCCATGTACCTTTATTTAGATGTAATCTCATTGTGTTCATCTCCTGCTCATTGTCATGCCTTACTCAGGATTCTTCCTCCCTCCTCAGATTCGTATTCTTACACAAACACTGGACTAGCTACAGTGAGTGCAATTCAGTAGTGACATTCTTCTGTTGGAAAAGACAGCAAATTAAAATTATGTTTAAAACTTATAAGTTATGCTTTTTATTTTAAAATGTAGTATCATACCATTTTGTTTTAATTTATCCCAAGGAGATGAATTTATTCTGTTTTGGGCCTCCAGTCCCAAAACATAAATGTGAGCATTAGAACACTGAGAGCACCACAGAAAAACAAGCAATAAGGAGGGAATGTGTGGTATTAGAAGTTGATGGGTTGTTTTTTACAGGTAATTTTGGGTTGAGATGGAGAAGGGGATTGAGTATGTAGAGTGGCAGGGACTGATCAGGGAACATTTGAGCCTTCTTATGAGATTTTTCTTCTCAATAGGTATACCCGGATATTAATGAAGGACATAGACATACTAAACTCTGCAGGGAAGATGGACAAAATGAGGTTATTGAACATCCTGATGCAGTTGAGGAAATGCTGTAATCATCCGTACCTCTTTGATGGAGCTGAACCTGGTCCCCCTTACACAACAGATATGCACCTAGTCACCAACAGTGGCAAAATGGTGGTATTGGACAAGCTGCTTCCTAAATTAAAAGAACAAGGTATGTTTTACTGGTGTAAAATTAAGAAGTAATGAAAACTTTCTTAAAATTCTAATGTTAAAATACCTTGGAAATACAGCTCTGGAATTTCCTCAAGTTGAAGCGTAGAACATTTTAAAACTACCCGTTATCTGAGCTCCCCTCCCCCTAAATTATAGGCCTTAATCCTTTTTAGTAATTAGGGCAGCCATACTCCCTGGATTTGGAGAGGATAGTTCTCATTTTATGTGTTTCCTCAGAAATACCAACCTTTTGTTATAAATACCAAGAATGTTCTTCCCACCTATACTTAGTTCGCAGTTCACCTGTACACTGTCCTTTGGTAGACAGTGTTGTTGTGTTTGTGGTATTGTTATTCAGTTATTACATATTACGTGCATGGTTCTAACGCAGTTTTATTTACAACGTGCTGACTTTTTATGTCAAAGTATGTAGTATGCATACAGGTGCATTTAATTACATCAATGTATAGCAAACTTAGTATGAAGCCAGCTTTGACAGTTAAACTCATGGCAAAACTTGTCTTCATCTGTATTGTACCTGCTTGTCTCCCCTTAGATTTCAGATTTCTCCATTGGTGTTTTTCGGTCTTTTGATAAGAATGACAATTAAACTGGTAGATGACTCTGATAGGATATTGACTATCAAAAATATTATAAAAGTTGTTAGTGAATTGTTTTCCATTTTCCTTTTTATGCCTTCTTGTAGAACTTTATTTTCTAAAGAGCTTTTTTTGAAAGCTAAAGGAGTTGAATTGCTGGGGAGGAGTGGCAGTATTCAGACATTAATGGAAGCTGTTAGCAACTCTGGGGAAAAGGAGACTATTGAACATCCTTGTGTACACTTGGGGTTGTGGGAGGACACCAGCAAATTTTCATCCTAGCCATTTTTATTATCACTTAGCAAAATAATCCCTTTGCCTTCAGGCATTTTATTGAAGGCATCATGCAGCTGGCTGAAGAGATGGGAGGCAGTTGGATAATTTCGAATAGGGCAGATAAGTGAGGGACACAGTTATGGTCCCTCGGTTCGGAATGAGTCTTCAGAACTGGATTAAGACCCCCCCGGGTATTGTGTGCGTGTGTATTCAGGCCCATGCACGAGGAAGAGGTCTGTAGTGGTATAAGGTTATTTTCAAATGTATGTATAAGGAAAAGATGATGGCTCAGCCTTTGAGATGACAACTCCCAGGCCAGACACAATTACCCCAAATTAGGGATCAGGGAACGTGTAGATAGATGATAATCCAGTACTTTCAGTCTTTTGTATAGTGCGTTTTCACCAATGAAATAAGTTGGTTTTGCATCTCATTTGCATAATCTAACAACTTTCTTTGACTTGTTTGCTTTTCTGATGTTCTTGTTTAATAAAAAAAGAACAAATGTTTTATCATTTCATATTCATTTTGAAATATCCTCTAATTTTTGTGAGCAGTGTATTATTACCCTTTTCTGTTTCTGTCATAATGGAAAATGGGAGGAGTGACTGGTTGACTTGCTAACTAATGGATAGTTTTTCTTGTAGCCAAGTAGGTAGCTTAGAATTAAGGGATAGTTGGCTGGTGTTAGTTGTGGTTAGATTTAAATTCTTTTTAAGGAAATATTTGTACTTTTAACGTTTTTGATAATGTACTGTTATATTCACCAATAGGTTCACGAGTACTAATCTTCAGTCAGATGACGAGGGTATTGGACATTTTGGAAGATTATTGCATGTGGAGGAATTATGAGTATTGCAGATTGGATGGACAGACACCCCATGATGAGAGACAAGTGAGTAAAATTCAGGAAGGGGAAATTACAAAGAAAGATAAAACAATTGTCTGACATTTGTTTTGCTTTATGTTTACAGGACTCCATTAATGCATATAATGAACCAAACAGCACAAAGTTTGTTTTCATGTTGAGCACACGTGCTGGTGGTCTTGGCATCAATCTTGCTACTGCTGATGTAGTAATTTTGTACGATTCAGATTGGAATCCCCAAGTAGATCTCCAGGCTATGGTAAGAGATAACAGATAAATTTATTTCCTGCTAATAGATTTTTTTTAGTTGGAACAAGCTAATAGACAGTCTTCAATGCCAGTAACATAACCCAGTAGAATGTTATTTTGTTCTTACCTGATAGTTTAGTGACTATGTTCTGCAGATGATCTTCCATCTAAATCAGGATACAGATGCTCTTCAACTTACAACAGGTTATGTTCTTGGGACATAATCCCATAATGACTTTAAAATCTTCGAAGTCCAAAGTGCATTTAACCTACTGACAAGTATAGTTTGCTTAGCCAGTTTCTGTGGAATGAATATTGCTTTCATACCGTGAAAACGTCAAAAAATCCTAAGTCTGGGACCATCTCTGTTTCCATCTCACAGCTCTGCCTACCTTAGGACCATGGAGTCCTGCTCTACCCTCTGTGTTGTGGTGGCAGAAAGGGGAGAGAGAGCTGAGAAATGTTGTATGCATCAGACCTGAAAGTGCCCCCTCACTCATTGGCCAGAGCTAGTCACGTAGCGTATCTGATGGCAAGGGGATTGCTAAATTATGGTCCAGCTGTGCCCTCAGAGGGAAGGGAAGCAGGTGTGGTGAGCTACAAGCCTACTCGTCAGTTAGATGCTTAAAATCTAGGCCCATGTGCGGAAACACCTTGACTGGGTCAGGAAGAGCATTCTTTCTTGAGAAAATTTATGATCTGTAGATTAAATAGAAACTTACAAATTCTTAAGACTGATACTGCTAAGGACTTGACCTATGATACTGGTGACCATAAACCCAACTGTTAAATAGCTGGTGTTAGTCACTTTCGTCTTACACTCTTTGTAAGGATGGCTGGGGAAATTGATCATTTTGACAGGGATATTTGGTAGGAATATGGTTTGTGAACTTACCAGAAGTTAAAAAGAAAATGGAATTATCATTAATTTGACTACTTGTCTGTAGTTAATTTGGTAATATTGAAAGACTGGGATTTTTACATTGTTTTTAGAGTTCATAGCAGTGGAAATAAAACATATCAAACTTAAAGACTGTAATTACCTCTTCTTGCCCAGAGACATAGTTATGTATATTTTATCTTGGTACAGTTTAGTAAAATCAATCTGATAGTGTGTCAGCAGACTCACCAGCTGTGATGTGTTCCATGCCCCCTAAAAGTTTCCTTGTGAGATAACCAGTTAATTTGATTAAAGCAAAACTGAGAATTTAAAAAATAGTAACATACTGTGACTTTTCAGCATAGTTTTTTGTTACATAATTTTGTTAAGTTTTGTACTTGAGAATATTTAAATTTGTTTCTTAGTATACACACTCAAATGTTTTGTGAATTTTTAATTTGACTCAAGCGATGTGATGCTTTGCCTAGGACCGAGCACATAGAATTGGGCAAACCAAGACTGTCCGAGTGTTCCGCTTTATAACGGATAACACTGTAGAAGAAAGAATAGTGGAACGTGCTGAGATGAAACTCAGACTGGATTCAATAGTCATTCAACAAGGTTAGCCTTATTATATTAGAACCTTAAAAAATTTCCCGAGTTGGGTTGATACGCATCTTTTTCCTGGGTTCTTAAGGAGATTCTTATTATCAACCAAGCATCTGTTGAATCAGGCTAGCAGCTGGTAGTATTTGTTTTCCAGAGATGGTAAGCTTTGGTTTATTAAGAGGGTGGGTTTGGGCTCAGGAAAGTTTACCTTTGAATATTGACTCTGCCAGTTAAAGATCTTTTACACGATCTAAGCCTGCTTTTCATCTGTTAGATGGGAATAAAGGTAACTACTATTTAGGTTTCTTAAGGATTAGAGAGGACAGTGTACAAAATATCTAGCATTCAGGATGGGACATATTTCAGAGCTGAAGGGAATTTCTAGTTCTCAGTGCAGATCTGCTTTTAAGGAAAGCATTTATGTTTTCGTGAAGCTTACAGTAAAGGTGGTGATGGGGGGGGTATGTAAAATACCACAATGGGAAACAATTTCTCCATAATTTCCTCCTCATACTGTATCATGAGAGTGTACTTTTTATCTTTCTATACAATTGAGGAATACAGGTAACATGTTTACTGATTACTTTATGTATGTCTTGATTTTACCAACCATTCTCTAATTTCTGTGTAAATGTTACATTTCTTTAGTGTCCCATAATGCCACCCATAGTGTAATCCATGTGTCTGAACGCCTAAAGACAATGAATGATTGCTCACTAGTTGTTTCAGTTAATAATAGCTTCCCATCGAGTGCTTGCTTTCTGCCAGGCGGTGTGCTAAATGTCTTACCTCCATTATCTCCTGTAGTTAGTTGTCATGCCAGCTTGAGGCTGACATCAGCTAGAAGCACATCGCTTGTCCACTGTTTATACAACTAGCAAGTGACTCAGACAAGGAATCAAGATCTGTGTTAACTATTAGGGTGAAGTGTTTAATTAGAAAAGTCTCTGGGAACTTCCGGGGCTTGCCAAAGAATGAAGTTTCTATGGATGATGTGCTGACTAGCTTTCCCCTCACATTTATTCATGTGTTGAGAAAACACCTGCTGGGTGGTTCTTGTTCTCACTTATTCTCGTGCATGAAACATTTTTTTTATTAATATTTCTTTACAGTCAGTTTAGAAAATCTGAGTTTTTCAATTTAGTTATATTTTATTGGTCAGCTCTTGTGCTGATAGCTTTGTTAATCCCATTTGTAGGCACAGCAGTCTAACAGCAAGCTGTTGTATATTCTAACTTTAAAAGTCACAGGTGTTTGCTTGTGCATTCTATTAGGGATTTGAGACCATGATACAAGTTGTGTCATGGTTCTAATACAAATACTGGACCTTTATATAATATATGTGTGTGAATGGCCCCAAGGGTAGAAACTATTCTATGTGGTGTTTTGTTTGATGCTTGTATTTTTGAAAACAAGTTATAGAGTTGTTGAAATTTTTGCCAATTGAAGATCTTAATTACATTTCTCTGATGTTGAGTTTTTTCCTATGTTCAAAACAAGCTTTCAACAATTTCAGTTCTTAAGATTGGAATGTTTTCAGAAATTGATGCTGTCTGTATATTTCGGTCCCTGCATAAAATTTAGCAGTATACAGGGTTTTTGTGGGGTTTTTTTTACTTCATTATTTTAAATAGAAAAGGCTGATTTGGGAGTTTTAGCATTAATATCTTTCTACTTTCAGAAACTTCTTTTGTTTATAATGCTGTCTTCTATTGGTAATTTTAAAAAATCTTGCAAATTTTTAGATTTTTCACATATCCCAAATTACTGTTATTCATCCCACACAAGTATATATTTTATTTATTGACCATATAAAACAGGTTTTATTACATAATACATAAATAGGTTTAGAAACATTTTAAAGCTTACCAACTGAAAATGTGGTTTTAAATTTTATGTAAAAATGAAAATGATCATTTGTGAAGAAACCAAACTGATTGATGTTTGAGGCAGAATGACACAATATTATATCTGACATTTAAAATTCCAGGTTTCCAGTAAATAAAGTTTGTTCAGTTAACAATATCCAGCATAATCTTCTTTCAGGAAGACTTGTGGATCAGAATCTGAACAAAATTGGGAAAGATGAAATGCTTCAAATGATTAGACATGGGGCAACACATGTATTTGCTTCGAAGGAGAGTGAGATTACTGATGAGGATATTGATGGTATTTTGGAAAGAGGTGCAAAGAAGGTGAGATATAGATTAAATAATGTTTTTAACATATAACACAAATCTGAGGAAATACTTATGTGAATTATAGGTAATGTTGTTTCCATAAAAAGCAGCATTGGTGTGCTGTGAAGTCTACGTTGCTTGTACTTCTTGGGCTTTGCAGCTCCTGGTTTACTCAGGTGTCTCTCTGTTCCCTAGACCGCAGAGATGAATGAGAAGCTCTCAAAGATGGGGGAGAGCTCTCTGAGAAACTTCACCATGGACACAGAGTCCAGTGTTTATAACTTCGAAGGGGAAGATTATAGAGAAAAACAAAAGGTAATTTAGAGATTTTTGACTACTTGAAGGATTTATTTTACTTGAAACTTAGAATTTTAAATATTAGTTGTAAATTCGTCTTAAGCAGCATCACTTCTGTTTATTCTTGTCTAAATTATTTTTATTGTTAAATTTATTGCCAGATTTCCAGTTCATAAGCTCCGAAGTGGTTTAGAGGCTTATGTAATGAAGAGTACAGTATATTATTTAATATAATACTGAAATATACAGTAGTGAAATACTGTGGGGGGGACTGCAGTAATTTGAGATATTTGAAATAAAATTAATGGCAAAAATTGTCACCACCTTATTAGAATTTTTTTAATAGCATAATTGGCTAGTAATGAAAAATTTTATAAGCAATACTTGAAATTATGGGAAAGTTAGAAATACCTCCAGAGTAGATGAAAAACGTAAATCTGCTTAGTGTTTCCTGACATTTAGACATGTCTATTCTCTGAATGTTTTCTAGCCTAAATATACATCTACATTATTCTCCTAATTTGGGTTGTAACATAAATTTTATAGCTTTTATTTTCCCAACAGAATTATTAACTTGGTCAAAAATTATTTAGTGAATAACCTATGCTGTTCACTAGATGCTGTCCTATGTGTTAATTACAGCTTTAAAAAAAGTGTCATGATCCCTATTCCTACAGAATTTATAGTCCAGAATTTTATAAATGTGTTTCAATTCGCAAGCAGTCTTAACAATGTACACCACATGAATCACATTCTTACAAGATACGCAACTGAATGTAATCACAGTGGGTGATTTGAATTGTTTTCCATGTGCTAGATTGCATTCACTGAGTGGATTGAACCCCCTAAACGAGAAAGAAAAGCCAACTATGCTGTGGATGCCTATTTCAGGGAAGCTCTCCGTGTCAGTGAGCCTAAGGCACCCAAGGTGAGTTGACCGCACAAAAATGTCATCTGATATGGGGAATGTAAATATTTTTCTTCTTATATTCTTACAATAAAAACAGATTGAGAATTAATATTTTGTGTGGCCTTAGTTTTTTAATTGTTAAAAGTTTTTTAAAAATTATTTTGAATCCGCATTTAAAATGTGTTACTTCATTTTTGTTGAAATATGCATTCATTCACTTGCTTGGAAAATTGATTCGCTGTCATGGTTTATGGAATAAAGATGATTAGAGATCGCTTTAAGCCAAGTGTTTCTTTAATAGTGCTTTCTGTTTGTTTGTTTAGGCTCCTCGACCTCCCAAACAACCTAATGTTCAGGATTTCCAGTTCTTTCCTCCACGTTTATTTGAATTATTGGAAAAAGAAATTCTATATTACCGAAAAACTATTGGGTACAAGGTAATACAAATAACACTTTGTTCTTAACTAATCTGTTTTGTTTTTAATTTAATAAATGTAAGAAGTTGGTATATTTTCCTTCGTGGTTAGATTAAAATTTGTGAAATGTCATTTAGTTAGTTAAGAGTTGAGTCCATCTCGTTTTCTCTAGTTTACTGACTGCTGACATTGAAAACCATATTTTTTAGGTACCTCGAAATCCCGACCTACCAAATGCAGCACAGGCACAGAAAGAAGAACAGCTTAAAATCGATGAAGCCGAGCCCCTTAATGATGAGGAGTTAGAAGAAAAAGAGAAGCTCCTGACACAGGTATAGCCTTCAGTCAACACGACATTTAATAGCGTACTTTCTAAGGCACTCGGTTAGGTTGTGTTGGCGTATGCAAGAAAAGAAAGATGTTTTCTTTCAAAATGCAGTCGTGGGGGATGGCAGCATGGGCACGTGGGTAGAGGCTCGTTCTGGCTGTCTTTAGTTAAGATAGTTGAGAAGGTTCGAGGTTTGCGCTGGCCTTGAAAGCAGGCGCCCTTTCAATTACCTTTCTCTGGTGTGATCTTAATTTTTCTGTGAATCTCCCCCACTGCCACTAAGTCAGAATTCTCAGTTATGTATCTCTTCTTGGCGCTTTTTTACTTAACATCCTTTTTAGGGTTCAATACAGTCCTTTCAGCATATGGCCTTCATCTATCATTAAAACCTCGCTTTCCCACCTCTTGTATGCGCTCTTTAGTGTCATTATTCCTGGCTGATTGCTAATCCTTCATACTTCAGTGAAAACGTCACCTTTTCATGCATTTCTTTTTGCTTTTTTTTTTTTCTTAAGAGAGGGACAGATGGAGACAGCTGGCCAGTGACCCCTTGCTCAAGGCAGCAAGCGACCTTGGGCTTCAAGCCCAGTCACCTTTGGGTTCAAGCCAAAGACCATGCAGTCATGTCTATGATCCCACACTCAAGCCGGCATCCTCAGATTTTGAACCTGGCTCCTCTGCGTCCCAATCCGATGATCTATCCACTGTGCCACCACCTGCTCAGGCTTCATGCATCTCTTTTTACTCTCTTCCACTCACTTTAATTGGGTATCTAAGCTGTGTATGATGTAATGCTAAATGTGCTTATTTATGTGTGTGAAAAGTTACCGGTTAAAAAGAATTGAATTATAAAAAATAAACTAGAAACAACTGAAAATTATTCTCTGTAATACTTAAAAGCATTGATGAAGTGTAACAGCACCATTTCCAAGTTCATTGTGCTGTGATTAAATATTGTTTCTGTTGCTTTGAAGGGATTTACCAATTGGAATAAAAGAGATTTTAACCAGTTCATCAAAGCTAATGAGAAATGGGGTCGTGATGATATTGAAAATATAGCAAGAGAAGTAGAAGGAAAAACTCCAGAAGAAGTTATTGAATACTCAGGTACCCATTTATTTTAATGGGGATAGAGTGTTCTCAGGCTCTTGGTGCGCAGCTGTGAAGCTCACATTTTCTTCGAATTACTGTTTTGATAAGAAACACTTTGCTTCAGCTTGGTGCTTTGTTTAGTTCTGTTTCTTAAAATTTGAGTTAGAAAATGTTTCTTTCTTCAAAATGGCCTAATTGTTTAATTACTTACCCTGTCTAGCTAGGTAGTGAGAGGAGGATGGTAAGCTGCTCTGCACAGCTTCTCAGACGTGGCCTGTCTTCTGCAGGCAGCTGGCCTGGCGGTGACTGGGTCCCGGAGCTGTGATGAGTCCGCTCCGAATTTCAGAGTAGCAGAAACGAGAGTTGGGAGATATTTAAGGCATCCACTTTATCACACTTTTTACAGTTAAGGAAACAGAAACTGTAAGGACCTATTTACTTTCTAGTATTAATGTGTGGGAGAACTGGAATATTTCTTAGCAAATAAAATTAAGAGCATTTATATTTCTCTTAACTTCCTCCACCCATCTCATCTCTCCAACTTCTGTTCTTTTACAGCTGTGTTCTGGGAGAGGTGCAATGAGCTCCAGGACATAGAAAAGATTATGGCTCAGATTGAAAGGGGAGAGGCAAGAATTCAGAGAAGAATCAGTATCAAAAAAGCACTTGATACAAAGGTATTTTGCATATTAATAAATTCGCTAGTTAGCAAAATAACGCCTGTTTTTAGTATGAGAGTGAAAGTAACTTTAAGAAAGGAGAGGAATGATGATACAAAATTTAACATTTTTTTTAAAGAAAAACTAAGTGTTACAGGTATTCTCTCAGCAGAACTCACCTCAGTATTTCAGTTGATATATCTGGGTCAGAGGCATTTAAATTAGCTCTTTCCTACAGATTTATCAGAAAGTCTGTTTTTCTTTAGAACAATAAAGACACAGTGTTTCAAGACAGGTGATATGATGCACTTTAAAGGTGTTAGAGATAGAAAAAGCCGATTTGAAATAATATAGCTAATTTTACTAACACTGGTTCTGAAATACAGATTATATAGGATTTATATTTTATAAAATCTGACTTTGATAGATTGGACGGTACAAAGCTCCTTTTCATCAGCTGAGAATATCATATGGAACTAACAAAGGGAAAAACTATACCGAAGAGGAGGATCGTTTTCTGATCTGTATGCTTCATAAACTTGGGTTCGACAAAGAAAATGTTTACGATGAATTGCGACAGTGTATTCGCAACTCACCTCAGTTCAGATTTGACTGGTTTCTTAAGTCCAGAACTGCAATGGTGAGTGCTTGGGTCCTTCTGTGTAATGTAGCAACAGTTCAGAGTAAGTATATTCTTTAATATTATCTAACTTCTTTTCTTAGAGGAAATTGTGGCTCCATTGTACCTTTGAGGTAACTTTACTACAGTATTGGTAGTGTATCAGAGGTTAAATTGATTTCTTAGAAAAGTTGATATTTATAAAAACTCCATACCATAAGGTAACATATTGGTCCTGTCTTTTAATGTTACAGATCTTCTAACATCACTATAGATCAGTGGTTCTCAAAGTGTGCGCCAGGGCGCACTGCTGTGCCCTAGATTTCCAGGTGCGCCCTTAGTATTCCAGAGAAATATGTGCCTGTTGGGGACCAAAATACCAAAAGGGTTTTTGGAGTTTAGATTTTGGGAGGACAGAGCTATGGGGAATTGGCTGTAAACTGACAATCTGCCCAACCCCCCACCTCACTTGCCTATTAGGTTGCAAAAGGCTGTTAAGTTGGGATGCTGGATTGTTTACACTACCCCGCATGTTCCCCAGAAAGACAGGAGGCAAGTTTCTTCTGTCCTTTGTTTGGTGTAAAGTTAAGGTGATATGTATGGTGGGGGTTTGGGATTGATGATTAAACATACGGAATTGTCTCTTGAAGCCTTTTGGATTTCTATAAAAGAAGAATATGTGGCCATATTTAAAAAACTTTGAACATTTTACTACTATTTTCAACATCCTATTTATGTGAATTAGGATTTTCTACCCTCAACACAAGAGTAAAAAGAGAGGAATTCTTCAATGTATTGACAAAAAAATGAGAATTTGCCTTTCAAATATATGCCCAAACATTGAAGAGATCGCTAGGACACATCAGGCTCATGTTTCTCATAAACACAAGAATGAAAAAACTTAACACATTCATGCTGGGACCTGCCGAATTTACTAAATCTTACTAAGAATGTTTATATATATAAATATATATAAAGATAACTTTTTTGTCGTTTATTTTTTAACTCCTTTTTAACAAATTCTAAAAAGCATAACTCAAAAAATGTAACATAGAAATGTTTTTTAATGTCAGAATAAATTTAATTTTGTCATATTTATTTCATTTAATTATCATAAAAGCACGCTTGGACTTTTTTTCTTTAACATTTGACTTAATCGTTATAATGTTTCCCAGAAATTTGTATATAATGCACCTACAATTATTTGTAGGATTTTAAATGTGCCCCGACTTCAAAAAGTTTGAGAACCACTGCTATAGATAATAGGACTAGCTTTCCATATTTAATTTAATCATGTTCTAAGTAACAGGAGATGTCACTATCAGTTTCAACTTGAATGTGATAACCATTTAAAATTTGTACTGTTCAGACTGGTTTTGTAAATAACGTCTGCCCATTTGAATGCCAAGTCTGGGTTATTTTTAAATAGCTTAATGTAGTGAAATTCTCCTTTTGTACTGATTTAATGCTAGGTTTTTATTTATTCCCAGTATCTCGCTGTTTCTGTTGGAAGTTGTGTCTAATGACTTGAAATTAGAACTCAGAAAAGTTTAGCTTTAATGGATTGATCTTTTTCTTCATACCTTACCACCTGTGACTTTTAACTTCATTGTGCTCTGCAGGATGACGGTAGTGCCCAGTTCTGTGCTTACATTTAGGAAATGCTGGGATAAACAAAGTGAAAGGATCTTTATATTTAATACTGTTTTCTTCAGCATATTTAAAATGTACTGTCACTTTTTAAGATGTGGGACAGTGTGCATTCTTTTCATGAGTGACCACGGGAGGATTTTTTGTTTGTTTTTTAGGAAACATTCAGAAGAGCCACTATTTTCTCAAACCCTAGTTTAGGAAGTGTTGCACTACAAAAAAATTATAAATATGTAGTTTGTAGAAACACAGATTTGGTTGCTAAAGGCTATTTACCTTATGTGTTTTTAAGTATGGGCGATGTGTATAGTTAATGAGGAAACATGCTTTTGTCCTGGGTGAAACAAGCTGCAGGGTCACATTGATTTATTAGTGCGGTGCTGTGGTCAGAAACTGGATTGCTTTTTGTCGTGTCTTAAGGCAAGGCACACATAATAATACAAGTATGGCCCCTTGCCATAAATAGTTGAGACCCAGTCCTTTCCTAAGAGCCAAGGGGGTGTCTGCTTCAGCACATCTGTCACACATTCTGGATTGCCTGCCTCAGTGCACCTGCTAATGGAAACAGTGTTCTGCCTTCTTTTGCTATACACTAGCAAATGTTCCTAAACCTTGCATGGTGTGTTCTATAAAACAGTGTTTTTAAATGATTTTGCTGTGATTGTGTAGTAGTTTCACTTACTACAAGAAAAAAAAAAAAAAACAGTTTTGCTCTGTAAGGAAGGTGGCTGCTAGCCAGAGACGATTCAAGTAGACTCCTATTTTCTTCAGGATTACCCACTACTTCTACCCCATGTGATAAAAGCTTCCGCAGGCTGTATTGATCGCTAGGGAGGACAAGGTGGAGCCATCAGAGATTTCCATGGGTGGTTTTTCAGAATTGGGAAGGGTGACATGTGATAGTTGATTACTGTAATTCTACTACTGATCATACTTTTAAGGGAAAGATTGTATACACCTCTTATTAAAGTTAGTTCCAGTTGATTTTGACCCTCAAAAATGCACACTGTTACTTAAGTGTGGATATAAATGACAGTTCTTAGGCATAGACACTATGTAGTGGTGTTGCATATATTGTATAATGAGATGTTCATTTTCACTGTTTTAATTCTTAAGTAAAAGGAAGGGTTTATGAAGAATACACAGTAGTATGGCTGTAAATAATAAAATCAAAATATTTACAAATCTATTTTTTATCCTTTACCATGCATGAAAATCAGTTCCTTTTGCTTTAAAATGTTTTGTCTATTGGGGTGATTTTATATTACCCTATTAAAACATACTTTACTTTTTTAAACTGCAATCATGAAACTTACAGGTGGAAAATACAGACTTACTGTGTGAACTTTTGTTTGCAACTCAGGAGCTCCAGAGGAGATGTAACACCTTAATTACCTTGATTGAGAGGGAAAATATGGAGCTAGAAGAAAAGGAGAAGGCAGAGAAAAAGAAACGCGGACCAAAGCCTTCAGTAAGTAGTCGCAAATATGTAAGTGCTCGCTGGAGTCTTTTTAAGAATTTGCATGTTACTTGGCTGTCATTGATGTTAGATTTTTTGTTTTGTTTTGTTTTATTATTGCTTTTGTAAAGCAGCCCTGAATCACTTAAAGTATAAATTAAACTTCATTGCATTGGGGAGAAAATCACATTAGGATGGTAGTCCATAATATTTTTAAGGTAAAAAAGCCATCTTGTTATTTAATAATAGTCTATTTATAAAATTATAAATAAATGAATGTTCCTGGATAATATCTGATATTTATGTAACCTCACAAAATACTTATTACTACTTTCTTTTGATAAGAGGGTATTTTATATAATTGGTATATTACTGCTAATTGTGAGTTTATTTCAATTTTAGCATTAAAATTTTTTATCATGTTAGTGATAAGGTTATTCTGGCTAAGAGCTTCTAATAGCTGTTGCTGTGCAGCAATTACTGGTCAAGTGCTGTGGTGTATCTGTCATGTATTCACGTTAGTGTTTGTCTTGTGATGAAAAGTGACCCTCTCTGCTTGTTTATAGACTCAGAAACGTAAAATGGAGGGAGCACCTGATGGTCGAGGAAGAAAAAAGAAGCTGAAACTATGAATACACGTTTGTTTCATAATCACTAACTTTAAACCAGTAGTTCTTTAATTTACGGGTCTTCATAAGATGTACTGTACAATGCTCAATTGTTATGTCATTCAGAGACATCAGGTTCATCTGTTTACTGAGCTAGAAACATAGTATGTAGTTTTCACTTTTTTAAATGCAACAGCTGTGCTGAAATTTTTTTTTTTATCATTAACACTTGAAAAATAAAATAGGCTCATTTATTAATAAATGTTTCATTTGATTTATTTTTCTATTACAGTTCCATATGTGAAGATTGTGACTTTTTGTTTATCAGTTATAATTACTACACTCGTGAGGTTAAAAACAAAACAATTGCAAATATTTGTCCCTTCAGTTTTCACTTAGTTGTGTAATTGTTTTAATTCACTTTGCCTTTGGGTATCATCTTGTTGTGCTATTGAGTCTCATGTGGAAAGATTATGTAAACTACATTCTCCTTGTTTATAATACGGTAAAATGGCGGGAAAAGGCAAGAAAAATACCATTATATTCTATGCATACTTCTGTTAACGCTTTTTGTTTCTTTCAGTAATTGGTTGTGAAGTGAATATGCCCTATTCTGTTGGGAAAACGGCCTTTTAGTTGTATAGCCAAAGACAGTATCTTCGGGTTCCTGAACGTGTCGTACCATTTTATAAGAGGAATATTATTTTTTTTAATTGTTTGGCAAAAATTTTGACAAAATACCTTCTAAAGCAACCACAGCTTATAAAGATGTCAACACTACCGTGATCTTTTTTTCCCAGACAAAATAAGATGTGAATTTGTCATGTTAAATTGAAATGAGTAACAAAATATATCTATCCCCTTCATTTACCTATTTTGAGTTTTAGAGAATTGAAAGTTTTATTTTATTATATTTTAAAATAATTTCTACATGTGAGCCGTGAGACTGACTGTAATTCCAGTTTTTAATTTTCTATGGACAGACTTGGTAAACTGGAGACCTTGCAGCAGGAGTACCCCGATTGTAGTGTCTGTCGGGACTTTAGCTGTGCCAGAGGCCTTTATGTGCCACACATAGTTTGTATAGTTTTATATGTGCAGACTGGGTACATAAGCAGCTCCATTGTTCTATGGGAATGCAGGAAACGCAGCGTCGTGAATAAATATAACTTTTATAATCCTTAAGTGGTCTTTTCTTTGCATTTAATTTTTTTCTCATTTGATATTTATTCACTTATTTCCTTAGGACGTTATCCTTTCCCTTAAATTTCATGCTTTAAAATTTCTGTCAGTTGTTTTCAGCTGCCCACACATAATTGCAGTTTTTATTGATAATGCTGATTTTTATGGTAACACTACTAACACTGCTTACTTTTCCGAAATGTGGGGTTGCTGCTATCAGTTCCAAGCAAACCAGTGTTTCTAGCAAGTTATTATGTGAATTTGTGCTCCTCTCAAATTGATTTCTGTACAACCTCGGATTCTTAAAGTAACAGGGGTCTAATGTATGCAAAATCTGAGGAAAGCTTCCTTTTATTTCATGAAAGGAACTATTTAGAGTGGTGACTTCATTTTGGGAAAAAATAATTGGAAAAATACAAGCCTGAAGAAAATGTCACAGGGGTCACAGCAAGAAGGGACACTTCCCAAAGGAAGAGAAGCAGCTGAAATCTGGGGGTTGGCGGTGGGGAGAGGTGGAGAGGGGAAATGCAAAATGAATCCAGCCTAGTGCCCTCCGCTGGGAGCACGAAGACTCAAATAGGAAAGAAACGTTCATATTTAGCACGTCAGTCCAGCCAGTTTTCAGACTGGTGTTTCACAAGTCTGACTATTGCTGCTGTATGTTTACAATAACGTAAAGCCATGTTTTTATTTACTGTTAATTGAAAAAAATGGTTCAGATAATGTTTTAAAGAGGAATTGTTGGAGAATATAGGCTAAAAAATGGGAGTATATCTCCTGTTTCTCAGTTTCCATTGAGGAAGAAGCTTTAAATGTAGAAGGGTGCCTGGAGCAGACCCGGAGGAGGCCGGGTGTCTGGGTGCTCGAGCAGGGCTGTAGTGGTTTGTTACCCAGAAGCTTTCCTTACCTGAGTAAGGCTTTATATTGTTTAGGAAGATTATATTCCATGGAGATCCAGGTAACACTGGTAATCAGTACTTTCAGCTTTCATATGTTAAATATTAACAATAAAATCTTGGGAAAAGGAGATTTTTTTCAAGAGCATATTTATTTTTTTAATTTACAGTACTTCACATATAGTAGACATAGCATGCCTAATTTTATAACAGTTCTTCCATATGCTTATTATAACGGGCCAGGGTTAGGAAATCCAAACAGAACAGTTGCATTTATATGGACCTCTGAATGTTGGCCTTCCTTAAAGAAGGTGGCAGTATCTTGTTAAACGAGTTAGAAGCATCGGCGAAAAAGTAAACATCAATATTTTAGTGTTTAATATTTTGCCAATTGGCCTCCCTATGTGTTGGTAGGTTTCAAATATTTTTCTCAAATAGAATTATGCTTTACAATAATGTTTTATGTGGTCTTAAAAATGTTTTGTTTTTAAAATGGACCTGTGTGTCCTTAAATTGCTAGGTAGGTTCAGGTGTAGTAACATTTTAAGGAACATCTATAAATCTTTTTTCTGAGAAGCCCTGCAACCCTTAACACTTGACACCATTTCCTGGGGAATTAAGGCAGTGGGCAGTCTCAAGTTGAAAAAGTATGAGGGCCTGACCAGGCAGTGGCGCAGTGGATAAAGCGGCAGACTGGGATGCGGAGGACCCAGGTTTGAGACCCCGAGGTCACCAGCTTGAGCACAGGCCCATCTGGCTTGAGCAAAAGCTCTTGCCACCTTGGACCCAAGGTCGCTGGCTCCAGCAAGAGGTTGCTTGATCTGCTGAAGGCCCGCGGTCAAGGCACATAAGAGAAAGCAATGAACAACTGAGGCAGTGGTTCTCAAACTTTTTGAAGTCAGAGCACATTTAAAATCCTACAAATTGTAAGTGCACTATATACAAATTTCTAAGAAATACAGTAAGTCAAATACTAAAAAAATAGAAAGTCCAAGCATGCTCTTATGGTAATTAAGTAAAATAAATACAAGATTAAATTTATTCTGACATTAAAAAAACATTTTTATGTTACATTTTTTGAGTTATGCTTTTTAGAATTTGTAAAAAGGGTTTAAAATAAACGACAAAGGTTATCTTTTTATATAGATAGATAATTCTTAGTAAGATTTAGTTAATTCAGCAGGTCCTTGTGCGAATGTGTTTTTTTATTCTTGTGTTTATGAGAAACAGAAGCCTGATGTGTCCTAGTGATTTCTTCAATGTTTGGGCATATATTCAAAAGGCAAACTCATTTCCTTGTCAATACATTGAAGAATTCCTCTCTTTTTACTCTAAATTGTGTTGAGTGCAGAAAACCCCCACCATACATATCATCTAAACTAGGGGTGCTCAATACGTCCGCCCATCACGAAGGAAGTGTGGGTAGATCGCATGACATTAAAAAGACATTTGTCTTGATTGGCATACATGGTAGCCAATCTGACGTCTGAACTTTTTTTTTTTATTGTTCATTTTAGAGAGGAGACACAGAGTGAGAGAGAGAGAGAAAGGGGGGAGGAGCTGGGAGCATCAACTCCCATATGTGCCTTGACCAGACCAGTGCAGGACTTTGAACTGGCGACCTCAGTGTTCCCACGTTGACGCTTTATCCACTGCGCTACCACAAGTCAGGCCTGACGTCTGAACTTTTGACACCCTACGCATGCACGTTAAACCGCGCTAACTTGTTCAGTTACATTGCTGCATAGTTAGCCTTCACTTTATTTAAACTAAATACAACAAAGGGTATAAAAATGAGTGCCGTAGCTGGTCCAAGTAAGAAGCCTAAAACCTACCCCTTTCATACAGAATGGGAGGGGACTTTTTCACTATGTCATATTCTAAGTGCATTTGCCTCATCTGTCTGTGTGCCATTGCTATTCCAAAGAAGGGAAATGTGGAGCGGCTTTTTCGGACTGTTCATAACAACTATGACATTGACTTTTCTCTGAAAAGAGAGCTGAGAAGGAGAAAGGTGAAAGAAGAATACACAATATTAAATAGTAATAGTAACTTAAATAATGATAATATAGAAGAAATATATGTTTTGCATTTTTATTGTAGGTAGATCATTTTTACTTGGTCATCTTATAAGTAGCTCGCAAGCTGAAAAAGTGTGGGCACCCCTGATCTAAACTTGACACCAAAGAATAGAGGAAACTTGCCTCCAGTCTTTCATGGAAGGGGGGGTGGTGTAGGAGGGGTAGTGTAAATCCGGCACCATGGTTTAACAGCCTTTGCAACCTAATCAGGCAAGTGAGGTGGGGTGTTGGGCCCCTGTCAGCTTACAGCCAATTCCCCACACCTCTGTCCCCCAAAAATCTAAACTCCAAAAACCCTGTTGGTTTTTTGGTGCCCAACAGGCACATATTTCTGTGGAATACCATAGAACGCACCTGAAAATGTAGGGTGCACCAATGCGCCCTGGTGCACACTTCCAGAACCACTGTTGAGGTGTCACAAGGAAGAATTGATGCTTCTCTTTCTCACTGTCCGTCTTTATCCTTCTCTCTTGTTCTCTGTCACAAAAACATAAGTAAACCATATATTTAAAAAAAGTATGAGGAAGTTAAATCGAATACAAACCACTGTGCTTGTTCCAGGCACATTTCTATGGACATTTTAAAGGAAGGAGCAACTCTTAAAAATTATGGCGTAACCTATTTCAGTGAATCTGTAACCAAAACTGTTGCACAGTCCCCACAGTGAAATTTATGCAGCCAAGGTTGGGAGTCTGCTTAGGTAACCACCCATCACTGGTGAAACAGCAAAAGCATACTTATGTCCTCACCGCGCGCGCAAACACACTCTCTCCTCTCTCTTTCCTGAAGTCACTTATGTCTGAGGCATCACTGAGCTCGCCAAGTTTCACCTGAAACGTGTCACACTGAATCACACGTATTTTGAAAATTGAGATCACAGTAAACTGCTATGAGCTCTAAAATCTTTAAGTAATGGTCATTATAATGTATGGGAACTTTTGTTACTATGTTAGCCTGTGGAAGCGTGTTAGAAATGCAGAATATCAAGTTGCAAGCCAGAATTGCTATAGTAAAATCTGCATTTTATTAAGATCCTCAAAAGTGATTCATATGCACAAAATACATGAAAAGCACTGTTTTTGCCAAAGCTATTTAACAGGTCTTTAACATTACTTCAGGGTACCATGGAAATTTTTTTTTAGCTTAAGTGAGGAAAATCATTCAGTAGTTATTTCAGAGAAAACAGTTTTTACTTTGTATCTTGAATTTTGGATATGCAGAAAGCATACCAGAAGTTATTCTGGGGTGGTTTTAGTCCTCAATGTCTTGTTAGATTCTGTGACTTCTGAAGAAACCAATTTTACCATAGACTAATTGATAAGAATTAAGTTCCTAAGGCATCCCATCAACGCTATAACAAACACTACTTGAGGATCTGCGGTAGTCACTACGCTACTTGTGTTGGGGTTCTTGGATCCCCAAGATAGAAATTGAGAGGAAGCCCCAGAGAAGTCTCCAGACAGATTTTATTAAGTTTGTGCTCAAACACAAGGGAGGCAGCACAGAGGAAAGGAAGCTCCGGTGATCTGGCGGAGGGGCTGGCTCTGCTTGACTGCTTTTTATATGCAGGCTTTGGAAAAGGACTTTTTGAAAAAGCCAAGCTTTGCAAAAACCTTTTCAGGATCCAAGGACTTCCTTTCTAACTGTCTTGCCTGGTAACTGTTTGCGCTTGCGCTGTGGGGGCAAGATGGCGGATTACTCATTGCCACCACCCTAGTAAGGTCATGTAGGGATCAACCTCATGTTGGTCAGTACTTTCAACATCTGCAAGGAAGCAGGCAATTAGAAAAGGGAGATAAAATCAGCTACCTCTGCGTTTTTCAGAAAGGAGTGGAAGTCCTTGTGGTCAACTTATCCCTCTTTCCTTCTGACATCCTGGTTTTAACTTGGCTTCTTGGCCACCCAATATTTTCCATTCCTGGGCTCAAGTCCCTATGCTCTCTCAACTACACCCCATTTGTACTAGACCAGTGTTACCCCAGTATGTGATCCGAGGACCAGCCGCAGAGACAGACCTAGGAGCCTGTGAAACATGAATGAAAATATGTTGGTTATTGTTTTCCTTTAAATGGAATGTTACAGTGTTTGTTTGTTTTATTTGGGTTTTTTTCTTTTGGATCATAAGTTGCTTTTTCTTACCTTCAATTTTATAAATTTAACCACAAGACAGTTCCAGAAAGGAGACCTGGTCCGGAGCAGGTTTGCCTAGGGCCAGCCAGTAGTAGGTGGTTGACTTTGTGCAGGGAAGATTTCACAGCACGGGTCCAGGTGATTCTGAGAGGACACTTATTAAAGCTGGGGCCAGTGAAAAAAGAAGGGCCTAGAATAGAAGAAGCAACAGGAGAGAGCCTGGGTGGGCTGCTTTGAGTCAGAGGAAAGGGACCTTGGGGCAGGTTCAGGACGCTGCCCATTGCTTACCTGGTTGCAAGTCTCATTGGGTCCCTTCAGCTTAGGAGAGAGAGGCAAGAAAAATGCTCCTGGGGTTAAGAAGAGGCAAGGTGGGGGCTTGCTCTTAGGAGGGAGAGAGCTCTGGGTCCTTCACCCTAATGCTTTTTAAAGGTGGAGATTTTAGGGAGGCATCAGGGTAGGATCTCAATAGAATATTCATCAGCCTTCCAGGTGTGCCCTGTTAGAATCCTGGTCTTCACTGATTGGTCGTCACCAGGGCTCATTAGTCAATGCAGCTGGTCCTGTGGTCAACCCTGATATCTATTGCTTGTCTGGTTCTGCTGAAACACACTGAGTCCTCCTTGTTATCAGTAGGGGTTCATGCTTAAGGGCTAGTCTCCAGCTCCCTTGTTCACTCCCAGGCTGAGGAGGTCTAACCGGCATGACCAGAAACATTCCAATGGAGGAAAGGTTACCCTGGGGGCAAGGTTCTTGTTTCCCTAGTTTTGCCCACTGCTGGGCACCTGGGGTCTTTCCAGTCTGGTGACCTGCTGTGTCTGGCCTATACAGTCCTTTCTTTCCTCATGTCTGTCTAACTGCCTACCACAGACTATAAAAGGAAGAATGCTGTTTATGTGGGTAAATAAATGAATGACATTGAACAACCCCATTTTTATAGTGAATGTAATGTAGAGAGGCACCTTTCTTTATACATCTGATTACAGGTGGTGGTTAAAGAACAAGATCTGGTTACTGCATGATTTTGGATGATTGTGTCATCTCTGTCACAGGAAGAATCATTTTAAACATCAAAACATGTCAAGAATCCTCAGTTCACTTTTAAGACATGGTCAGTCTGGTTTGAAGTCAGAAGCTTATTTCCACATTGATGCCCAGACAACAGAGGAAGGCAAACAGACCGCATGCTGCCCGACCGGGATCCACCCGGCATGCCCACCAGGGGAGATGCTCTGCCCATCTGGGGTGTTGCTCTGCAGCAATCAGAGCCATTCTAGAGCCTGAGGCGGAGGCCATGGAGCCATTCTCAGCGCCTGGGCCAATCCTGCTCCAATGGAGCCTTGGCTGTGGGAGGGGAAGAGAGAGACAGAGAGGAAGGAGAGGGGGAAGGGTACAAAAGCAGACGGGTGCTTCTCCTCTGTGCCCTGACCAGAAATCGAACCTGGGACTTCCACAAGCCGGGTGGACACTCTACCGCTGAGCCAACCAGCCAGGGTCTGCTTCTAGGTTTTGGTCATTAAGCTCAACTTGGCAGAGAAGGTCCTTCAGTCTTCAGCCGGCGATTTCGACGTTTGCAAAACTATATTGTGGGCTTACCGCCTGATTGCTGTCCAAGTTGCTTACTATGGGTCATTTTTCTCACTGGAGGCACAGACTTTAAGTAGAAGAGAAGTGGTAATAGGATTCAGCTCAGGAATAAGACACCAAATGCACACTCCCAAATGAACATGGTGCTGCTTCAAGGGTCCAGACCTATAATTTTTAGTCCTGTTTGCTCACGAGCCCTGTGTAGGGAAAAATAGCTGTGCTTAGGCTTGTTTGCTTGTTTTCTGGCTGCAAGCACTTTGCATGCTTAGTGCATGAGCATGTGGCAAAGCCACATGTGTGTATAGCCTACGTAAGGTGTTGGGCAGATAAAATATATTATGCTTACTTTGTTAAAGATGGCGCTGCCCACGGGCAAGTTTTAAGAGTAAGCTTTTCCCCACACCCTTGACTGATTGGATGATGTGGGGTGGTGCACTCTCATGAGGAATCCTCCCATTATGCCTCAGATAAATGGCTTTTTATCAGAAACTTCCTTGTTTGTAGATTGGATTAAAGGTTTGGATTTCTACACTACAAAGTAGGGCAGACCCGGAGCTTGTTCTCTGGGTTCCTGAGGTTAGTATTAGAGAGGAGAGCAGATTAAGGCCATGTGGAGGAGAGGAGAAGCAGCCAGGATGGCAGAGTGCTGAGAAAGAAGCCATATTGAGCAGAGTTTGTGCGGAGAGAAGGAGATGGGGAACAGAGGTGAATAAGTCTGGTGAGCTAGAAACCTTTGATTCTAGGAAACTCGGATAAGTCAGTAGCTTTGTGAGCACTGAATGAGTGGGTTTTGGAGCCCAGTGTGTGTTTTTGCTTGCCGGCCGGGTGCAAGCTAGAATTAAAGCTGATGGCTCACCAGTTCTTGGCTCCGTTGTTTCATTACCGACTGTCCGAATCTAATGCGAACCTGCACGGGTCAGGTGGCTGTGATGGTGGCCGCGACTATTGGCTTTACATAAGGATACAGGTACTTTGGGGGCGGTTTTCCTGATCACTTGCCCATCATTGCGAAAAGTGGTTTGCCTGTTTGCTCGCCAGCTGCCGGAGAAGCGGTTTCCCCCACCTGTTCCTCGCGAAAATCCAATAAACGGGAGTGGCACAACACATTTGGGCTTTGCAGTTCTTCCGAAATCTGCCCAAATCCGATGTGAATCTGCCCAGCCTTGACCACCAAGCATTATATTTTGCCACCTGGGAACAAGTCCAGAGTGAAGACGGCTGTTTTAGGCCGTTTCAGGGTGGTGCTGAGTATTAGTGTCCCTGTATTTACAGGCACCTGTGTCTTGAGACAGAGTCAGGACCTTGGGATTGGCTCGTCTGTGTTTTAAGGTTTGGGCCCTAGCAAAAGGAGAGTTTGGACTGAGAATATTTCAGGCTCCTTTCCTCAAACACTCTGTTTGCTTTCTTTCCTGATATAAATTGTATAACTATATACACTCTTCCAGTCGCCGCTTTAGAAAAGAAAATATACTTTGAGGAAGTTAACAAAGTATGAGAAGCGGGATGAGGTGGAGAAGTTGGAGGTTATTGTTAAAATGTGAGCTGTGGGTCATAAGCTTGAAAGGGAGCGGCAGAAGACAATGGAAACCATTAGATCAGTGGTTCTTAACCTTTTTTGAGGTATCGAACCCACCAGTTTCATATGCGCATTCACCGAACCCTTCTTTAGTGATAAATAAAATATGATTTTTTTTCCAAATTCAAGACATAGGTATATGTTTCTTTACTGGTGCACAAAATGAGCCGTGCATGAACATCACCTTGCTCAAAGAACAAAACCAACAAAGTGCATGAACTCACAACAGATTATGGTATTACTTTATTCTGGCCTGCGCGGCAAAGGCTTCTCTGAACCCCTGAGACCGACTCATCGAACCCCTAGGGTTCGATAGAACCCAGGTTAAGAACCACTGCATTAGATCCTGGCCAGGGCACCAGAGCTAGTACCCTCTTGTGGTTTGGGGCCAATGGAGCATCAATATCCATCCACACTGTCAATTTTTCTAACTCGAGTCTCTGGCTGTGCTGTATCCTAGAAGTTAACATGACATATTTGCTGTTAGCTTTTAAACCCTGGTGTTATTACAAAGTAATAATCAGTTTCTCCCTGACTAAAGCTTAAACTTTTTTTTTTTTTACAGGGACAGAGAGTCAAAGAGAGGGATAGATAGGGACAGACAGACAGGAACAGAGAGAGGTGAGAAGCATCAATCATTAGTTTTTCGTTGCCGTTGCAATACCTTAGTTGTTCATTGATTGCTTTCTCACATGTGCCTTGACCGCGGGCCTTCAGCAGATTGAGCAACCCCTTGCTGGAGCCAGTGACCTTGGGTCCAAGCTGGCGAGCTTTTGCTCAAGCCAGATGGGCCCGCGCTCAAGCTGGCGAGCTCGGGGTCTCGAACCTAGGTCTTCCGCATCCCAGTCCAACGCTCTATCCACTGCGCCACCGCCTGGTCAAGCGCATAAACTTTTTATTTCAAGAATTGCCATTTAATAAATTTCATGAAACTGGCCTCAACATATCTCACTGACCAGCCAAATTGTCCACTGGTAGCAATAATATTCCATTTTGTCATTTCCTCTCTCTCCCTAAAGTAATAGACCACACAGCAGCTGGCTAACAGAGCAAGAACCACATACCTAAGGTGACCAACTTTTCTACAATGAAAAGGACAAAAATAAATTGAAGAAAACAATATCATAAATAAAAAAAACATTTTATTCATTGCAACAATAATACAGTATATGATAAATGCATAATAAAAATATTTGTAATATTTTATATTGTAATTATGCTTACATGCCTATTAATTTTTATTTTATTTATTTATTTATTTAAATTTCTTTTTATTTATTTATTTTAGAGAGGAGACACAGAATGTGTGTGTGTGAGAGAGGAGGGGGGAGGAGCTGGAAGCATCAACTCCCATATGTGCCTTGACGAGACCTGTGCAGGGTTTTGAACTGGCGACCTCAGTGTTCCCAGGTCGACGCTTTATCCACTGCGCCACCACAGGTCAACATGCCTATTAATTTTTAATAATAATTGTAAGAAAAAAGTACTCATTTAGATACAAGTACATCGCGTCACACACAATGGATTGACTCTGCATTGATCGAATACGGACATTTACAGATTAGTCTTTCAATATCAAAAAGAAAGACATGTAGGAGGGTACTTTTCGAGGGAGGACAGAACTTACAAAAGAAGGACTGTCCTTTCTAAAAGAGGGTGATTGTTCACCTTGACATACCAGACTTTTGAACCTGTGGATTAGGGAGCATGGATGAGTGAAGCAGCCATGTTCCCTATGCTCTGGGTTATATTTGGGAATGTATCTATCTGCTCCCATACGTCGGAAGACCTTCTCAATGTTGCAAGTAGAAAAGTCACCTGAATTTCAAACTGGGACCACTATTACACAACCATAGGTCATTGACCTCTAAAGAAAACATGTAAGTCTGATGTCATGTTGAACATAAGGGAAAAATCACATCCGCTAAAGCGTGTCCATGAGGTTAGTTAGCATCCTCCCTTCCTTTCCTCCCTCTCTCCTTCTTTTCTTCCTCCCTCCCTCCCTCCTTTTTTTCTTTCTCTCTCTCCTTCCTTCCTTCCTTCCTTCCTTCCTTCCTTCCTTCCTTCCTTCCTTCCTTCCTTCCTTCTTTTTCTTTCCTGATGCAAAGTTAGCGATTGCAAATATTTCAAAATAAGGAAAATAATCATAAAGACCTAAAGGAGACATTTTCCAGATCTTGTCAAAAGCAGCCAATATATCGAATACCACTTATAAAGTTTTCCTAGAATTTCCTAATAAAATCATGAAATACTATGCAAGTCACTGAAATAGATGATGGCATTGCTCTCTCAAAGTTTCTTTCTTTTTTTTTTTTACAGGGACAGAGAGAAGGATGGATAGGGACAGACAGATAGGAATGGAGAGAGATGAGAAGCATCAATCATCAGTTTTTCATTGCTACACCTTAGTTGTTCATTGATTGCTTTCTCATATGTGCCTTGACAGTGGGCCTTCAGCAGACCGAGTAACCCCTTGCTGGAGCCAGCGACTTTGGGTCCAAGCTGGTGAGCCTTTTGCTCAAGCCAGATGAACCTGCGCTCAAGCTGGGGAGCTCGGGGTCTCGAACCTGGGTCCTTCCGCATCCCAGTCCGACGCTCTAACCACTGCGCCACTGCGCCACCGCCTGGTCAGGCAGGTTTCACTTTTTAATAAATAGGTTACTTAAGCTAAGGAAATGAGGGACTCTCAAAGTCGACTTCCAAAGGTACTGTTCTGGTGCAATGTAAGTTTTCTTTGACCAATAAATGAAAATAAAAGATCGCATGACCAATGGTGGCCTCCTCATCAATGCTGCTTCCATCGTTTTATGTTTTGTTTTGTTTTTTTAGGTGAGAGGAGGGCAGACTTCTGCATGCGCCCCCACTGCGATCCACTTGAGAACCCCCCATCTAGGGCTGATACTTGAATCAATCCTCAGCACCTGGGGCTGATGCTCCAACCAATTGAGCCACTGGCTGCAAGAGGGGAAGAGGGAGAAAGGAGGAGAGAAGCAAATGGTTGGTTGTTTCTCCTGTGTGTCCTGACTGGGGATCTAACCCAGGATGTCCACGTCCCAGGCTGATGCTTCATCCATGGAGACAGCCGGCCAGGGCCTGTTTTGTTTTTTGTCTCCTTGTGCCTGTGGGATTTGTCAAGTCTGACGATTAGGACAAACACCCAGACTCACATGGGGCCAGAGGAGACTGTCGGTCTGGAAGGTTGAAACTTTCTTAGTTTGTTCTTGCCTGCCCTGCACTTTGGGGATGTCTTAACTATTTTCGTCCATAGATGTTTTTGCTATATTCATAGTCCTATCAGTATAATGATTTTATATTGAGTGAATGAAACTTACAGGATACAATGAAAAACAAGTTATGTCTCCTGTGCCCTTTAAAATGTATTCTATGGCATTGATTCTCCTGTTGCTCTGTCAAAAGCTGAGCGGACCCCATTACTATTCTGGGCACTGTTAGGTTATACAAATGGTACAGGCATGTAGGTGATACTGGGTAGAATTTTGTATTGATTTTTGCTTAAATCATTTGCTTCTTAGGAATTTCTTGTGAGGAATTTGCTACATATAATAAATGCTTGAATAAGCAGAAGGCTCTTACCCAATTATTATATATTAATATCACTAAAATACCCTTGTTATTATGTCATTCCTTGGTTTCCAATATTTCCTTCTTTTTCTGATTTTTAAAAATTTTTATTTAGAAAATGAAATTTAACAGGGTGACATTGATCAATAAGAGTACATAGGTTTCAGGTAGACATTTCTATAGCATTTGAACTGTTGGTTATGTTGTGTACCCATCACCCAAAGTCAAATCATTTCCCATCACCTTATATTTGTCTTTCTTTAGACCTTTTCCCCACCCTTCCCCCATAAGCCCCTCCCCCACATCCCCTCCTCCCTGGTAACTACTTCACTTTTATCTATGTCCATGAGTCTTAGTTTTATATCCTACCTGTGTGTGAAATCATACAGTCCTTAGCTTTTTCTGATTTACTCATTTTATTCAGTATAATGTTCTCAAGGCCCACCCATGTTGTCATAAATGTCACCATGTCATCCTTTCTTATGGCTGAGTAGTATTCCATTGTATATATGTACTGCATCTTCTTTATCTAATCCTCTATCAAGAGACACTTTGGTTGTTTCCATGTCTGGCTTCCAATATTTTCCCTTTGTGATGTCTCTCACCTTTCTGCTTTCATTTTCTCCTTAGTTCAGACCTTTGCTTACACCTACACAAGCTAACACCCACGCCTGAGGGATAAAATTTTCTAATCAGCTTCACTTCTATCACCCACTCCAGAGTCAAATTTTAAGGATGTCAGCATGAACTCAGTGTGGGATCATGCTGGTTTAATAGGTTGGATTTCTTTACTATAATCTTATGCTGATTTAATTATAAAAATGTGAATAGATTAAAGGTTATTTCTTCCCACAAACTTTAAATTCAAATGTGTAAAGCCTGTAGATAGAAGGACAGAGCAATTAAATGGAAAAATTCAAGGAGGTAAGAGCAATTCTTGCTTTCATTATTCTCTGAACTCTCTTGCTCTGGCCTAGATGGCACAATCACGCCAATCTCTTACTTATTTTGACTTGTGAATCACTTCAGAAACAAAATTAGTCTCATTTTCTCTTGGTTGGTTCAGCGTTTTCTTTTTATTGAAGAAAACACATTTAGAAAAGTACTCTTGGTGCTTGTGATTAAACCAAGCCAATGATACTGTTAAATCTACTTTAAAAATATATACCAACAAAATTGTGTTGTTTTTATTCTTTATTTTAAATAGACAACCTAGTATAAGAACATTCTCTGAACAAGCAGGTTAAGATTTAGATTTTTTAATTTATTAAAAAATAAATTTAAGTTGCCAGGCCGAGATGTGTACATAATATTACTCACTTAATTATCACACAACAATGGAAAGCCATGTTGATTTTTATGAAAGCGGAAATAGAATATCACAGGAAGGTACTTCTTTGTTTTTATAATCCTTTTAAGTTTTATTACAAGTAAATGACAGGGGTACAGTCACAAAGCCTTAGTCTGATGACTAGAAGTTTCTTTTATATTATTTAAACCAATTTCCAAAGCTATATTAGTAAGAAAATTTAGTACTGGATGGATTAAAGAATTTAATTGAGAATACTAAAAAAGAATTTGATGGCTACCTATTAAAATATTCACCTGCATGTTAAATTCACACATCTTGTTGCATTTACAGAGTTGTTTGTTTTTGTTTTCTCGTTTTGTTTTGTTTTTTTGCAAAGAAAAGTCATTAATTCTTTTTTGTCTCAGGATTCTCTGACCATTTACATAAATAGCTCTTCTAGTGGAACCCAATGAATGCGTCAGTCTCAGTCAACGGCTTGGAGAAGTTCATGTTGTAAAGTCAAACAAATTTAAAAGAGCCATTTACACATATGTAACGTTTCACTTTTTGTAATGAAAAGAAAACCACCTTGTACTGACTTATGTATTAAAGGATGAATGTGTCATTTTTTTTAAGATATATTTTTTAATTTATTTTATTTTTATTTTATTCATTTTAGAGAGGAGACACAGAGTGAGAGAGAGAGAGAGAGAGAGAGAGAAAGAGAGAAAGGGGGGAGGAGCTGGAAGCATTAACTCCCACATGTGCCTTGACCAGACCAGTGCAGGGTTTTGAACTGGCAACCTCAGTGTTCCCAGGTCGATGCTTTATCCACTGCGCCACCACAGGTCAGGCTATGTGTCATTTTATATGTCCGTGTCTGTAGCTACATCTATGCATAGGTACACGTGTGCATGTATGTATGTATACAAGGCATTGCCAAGTAAACACTTTGTTGTTGTGACTAAAACTATCACCACCATTAGTGCATTACCATATCTCGCTTATTCAGTAATAAAAACATAAGATTTTATTTACTGAAAAATGAAAATAGATTCAGAAGTTTAGGATGACAAGAGAACTTAGATTTCATCTATGATATTACAAGCCTTTCATTTGACAGCATAATCATTAGAATAGAATAGAATAGAATAGGTCAGTCTTAGAGAATTGCAGATGACGCCTATTGAAGTTGTGAATCAGAATTCTAAATCAATGAACAATAAAAATTATGCTCACACACAAAAGCAAGCATGAAAGAAAATATTTGTTCTTCATTTTGAAATACTAACGAGTAGAGGCATTTTCTGTCGTTGAGTCACTGGACTCATTCTGATGACATTTTCATCCCAAAATTGTACAATTTAGGAATGTATACAATTTACATGTTAATTTTTCACTTCACTGCAGGCTCATGCCTTTTAGTTCTTCCAAAATTTGGCTTTGTTGAGAAGATTCTCATTGATTAGGTTTTTGTAGAAGCTTTATAGAGAGGAAAAAAAATACAATAGAATGAGACATAGTTATATTTAAATTTAACAGAAAATTAATGCAAAAATAAATGTCAGAATTCTACATTCTTACAGTGTTGTTCTTACATATAATTGTTAGGAAATTTCCTTTCAGTTATGTGTAAAGATACAAAACCTATTCTAAAAGCTTTAGGTTAGGAATAAACGTAATTGCTCTGCTCCTACTTTCTACAGAAATGAGAAACTAACACAGAACTAGTATAGGGGCAGAATATAGGGGAAGGCAGTTAGTGATACATGAGTTGAATTACTTATAGGAATAACTTTGTATCTTACACATAAACAAGAAATCTGTACAGAAATTCACTGGTAGCCTGACCAGGCAGTGGCACAGTGGATAGAACATTGGACTGGGATGCAGAGGACCCAGCCAGGTTTGAAACCCAAAGTTGCCGGCTTAAGCATGGGCTCACCAGCTTGAGCGCAGGGTTGTTGGCTTGAGCCTAAAGGTCACTGGCTTGAAGCCTAAAGCTGCTGGCTTGAACCCAAGGTTGCTGGCTTGAGCAAAGGGTCACTCGCTCTGCTGTAGCCCCTCTAGTCAAGGCACATATGAGAAAGCAATTGATGAACAATTAAGGAGCCTCAACAAAGAATTGATGCTTCTCATCTCTCTCACTTCCTGTCTGTCTGTCTGTCCCTGTCTGTCCCTCTCTCTGACTCTCTCCGTCTCTGTCAAAAAAGAAAGAAAGAAAAAAAACCCTCACTGGTAAATTCCTCTCTGATTCTACCACATGGTGAAGGGCACTGGTCTAGTCTCCACCAAATCCGTGTTCCATCTCTATTGGTTGGAAGGTTGGATTGTTACTCCCAGTGGGTATGGGAAATGGATGGGAAGAGCCTCTGCTTTTGTGGAAGCTGGGCACTGTCCACAGTTTTCTCCTATTTGGGTTGTTTTAGGAACTGTGCATCCCAGGCATTATCCAATGAGAAACGGGACAGTGAAGTCACAGGTAGCCAACACCATGTGCAGGTGACTCAGATTCACTTATTCTAATTTCCCACCAAGCACAAGCCATGTGCAAATTCAAGAAGGATAAAACAATTCATACTTTATATCCTAACATCTCTAGTTCTTAGTGAGATGACACTGATCACTCTAATCTCTAACTGCCTTTGGTTTGTAAATTACTTTAGAGCAGTATTCTACAAAAATAGGACTACAGCATTTTTGGATAATCTTATATGTTTTCTCACGTTTCCTGTGAGGTGGAATTAGGTTTTACAATTCATTTCACTAACTTACTAAGACACACTAACTTCATTTGCACAAACATGGGACATAAATGAGCCTACCATTTGGTTCACCTGACTTTCCACTGCTTTACGTATATTGGAGACATGAAAAGGGACTGAAGCATTAACCTTCTATTGGGGGAGTGCATGATTCCTTGGGTACACCACATGCAGTTTGTCTTCTTCCATGTCTTTGCTCAGGCTGCCTAACTGCCTTGCCCTAAGAACGTCCTCTAAGAATGGTTCCAGGTGATTTGTCCCCCAAAGACTTTGCTCCCTGTCCTGGTCTCTTTCCAATGCTATCGCCTCTGTACCTTCACTGCAGTGACTACAGTTCATCTGTTTCCCCCACTAGCCTATCAGCTTGGAAAGGACAGAGACTGACGCATACTGCTACAGTATATCCACTGCAGGCCCCTTTAACTTTATGGTTTGGAAAAGAAGTACAAAAAAATAGCTTTGTTTTTGCTTTATTTACAGTGCTTGCTTTATTTTTTTCAGTGAGAGAGAGAGAGAGAGAGAGACAGTGAGAAGGACAGATAGAGACAGACAGACAGGAAGGAAGAGATGAAAAGCATCAATTCTTTGTTGCAGAAGCTTAGTTGTTCATTGATTGCTTTCTTTTTTTTTTTAATGTTTTAATTTTTTTTTTTTATTATTCATTTTAGAGAGGAGACACAGAGTGAGAGAGAGAGAGAGAAAGGGGGGAGGAGCTGGAAGCATCAACTCCCATATGTGCCTTGACCAGACCAGTGCAGGGTTTTGAACTGGCGACCTCAGTGTTCCCAGGTCGACGCTTTATCCACTGCACCACCACAGGTCAGGTCTGATTGCTTTCTTATATGAGCCTTGAGTGGGGGTCTCCAGCCAAGCCAGTGACCCCTTCCTCAAGCCAGCAACCTTTGGGCTCAAAGTCAATGACGATGGGGTCATGTCTATGATCTCACACTCAAGTCAGCGGCCCTGCACTCAAGCTGGTGAGTCCACGCTTGAGTTGGATGATCCCACACTCAAGCGTAAGAAATCTCGGGATTTTGAACCTGGGTTCTCTGTGTCCTAGGCTGATGCTCTATCTACTGTGCCACCACCTAATCAAACTACTATTTTTCTTTTTTTTTTACTTTTCTTTTTTTTTTTTAAGATACTTGATGCCTAAGGGAAAATGTCATTGTGCAGCAGACAAATGTTCACATTAAAAATAATAATAATAATAATAAAAATAATCTGGCCCTGGCCAGTTGGCTAAGAGGTAGAGTGTCAGCCCGGCATGTGGAAGTACTGGGTTCAATTCCCAGTCAGGGCACACAGGAGAAGTGCCCATCCGCTTCTCCACCCCTCCCCCTCTCCTTCCTTTCTATCTCTCTCTTCCCCTCCTGCACCCAAGGCTCCACTGGAGCAAAGTTGGCCCAGGCACTGAGGCTGGCTCCATGGCCTCCGCCTCAGGTGCTAAAATGGCTCTGGTTGCAACTGTGCAATGCCCCAGATGAGCAGAGCATCGCCCCCTAGTGGGCATGCTGGGTGGAAACCGATAGGGCACATGTGGGAATCTTGTCTCTCTGCCTCCCTGCTTTTGACTTCAGAAAAATACAAAAAAAAAATCTTACAGAGGCAGCATTGATCAAACAGTATTCAAATTAATTCTAATTGGGCATACCCTTTCCAAATCAGAAAGAAGTAATTTATTAATTTGAATCCTAAGTGGGCACATCCTTTCCAAATCAGAAAGAAGTGACTCATTAATTTATTTTCCTTCCCCAAAGGCCAAAGGGAATAGGCAATAAGAATAGTCACACCAACCTGGATTTCCTGTTTCAACAGAACTTAAAGGAGCATCTGGGTCAAGTGAGAGGGGAGGCTGTTCGTCAAGTGAACTTTTCTGTAAGTAAAAAGCAAAAACCATTAACATCACAGTTTTCTAAACTTAAGACACTATAAAGAAAAATGCCTCAGATGAAAAACATTTTTTTTGACTAAAATTGTCCTCTTTTTGATTAAAATTTACTTTGTAGATTTTTTTGGGAAAGTCATTAATAGATATTTACAAACTTTTTAAATATTTTTTTTATTTATTCATTTTAGAGAGGGGAGAGGGGAGTGGTAAGCATCAACTCCCATATGTGCCTTGACCAGGCAAGTCCAGGGTTTTGAACCAGTGACTTCAGCATTCCAGGTCAATGCTTTATCCACTGCACCACCACAGGTCAGGCGATATTTACAAACTTTGATACAAACTTGTATTTGTACTTCTAAATAGTATCTGTCATTTCTATAAGGAGATTATTATCTCAAACATTGACTGTCATATTTCCCTCATATGAAAAAACTGAAATGGAAATTTTTTTTAAAAAAAAGAGGTAAAATCACTTGCTTGACCAGGTGGTGGCGCAGTGGATAGAGCGTTTGACTGGGATGCGGAAGGACCCAGGTTCAAGACCTTGAGGTCGCCGGCTTGAGCTCAGGCCCATCTGGTTTGAGCAAAAAGCTCACCAGCTTGGACCTACGGTCGCTGGCTCCAGCAAGGGGTTACTCGGTCTGCTGAAGGCCCGCAGTCAAGGCACATTTGAAAAAGCAATCAATGAACAACTAAGGTGTCGCAACGAAAAACTGATGATTGATGCTTCTCATCTCTCTCCATTCCTGTCTGTCTGTCCCTGTCTATCCCTCTCTCTCTCTCCTTGTCCCTGTAATAAAAAATAAAAATATATAAAAATAAATAAATAAAAAGAGGTAAAATCTCTTAGTCATATTGACCATGATCCAACTCTTATATATTCATATAGATTTTCTCTGAATTTTGTCAACTAAGTATTTCATTAACTTTTTCAGATTTTAGATGATCAACTAAGAGAGAAGACAAAAGCATAGTTTGTCAGATATGCCCAAATATAAGAAGACATTCTTTTTCTCAATATTTATATTGCAGACAAGAGAACTAACCCTCCATTTACTTTAGCTTGTTAAGAAAGTATTCTTTAGAGAAGATCCACTCACGTGGAGTAATGATAATCAATCATAGCTTTAGATGATTATTTAAGTCACATAAAAGAAATAGTTAAAAAAGAAAAGGGTGAAGAAACTTAATGTCGATTTACCGTCCACCTTGCCACGGCCCCACCATTGCAGTGTTGTTACCCAGTTAAGCAAGTCTTTTTCAAAGAATATTATATAGTAGTTATGGTACAGAAAGCACAGATAGAGATAAAATATGAAGGATGAATAAGAACACAACTGTACCATTCTTTTGTAACTGGACAGTTAATGACCTAGGATTACAGTTCCAGTGACAGCGTCATAGACACACATAACAAAGGTTATGTCTGACACATCTTAAACAGAAAGTTACAGTAAAGGTCATGTGCTTTGGGATGCTATGTCACTTGGACTTAAACTCAGCATCAGTGCTTAAAAACATCACTCACTCTGCAAAATTTGGGAGTGAAAGTTTGAAGAATTTGTTGCAGGAAATAAGATAATGAAAAAAGAAAAGCAAATGCTTTAAACACCTGTAAATATTACAAATTTGACTATTTCATCTATAACCATCAAAATATATTAAACCAAGTTAGACAAAAACTTCAGAGGACCTTTTATTGGAAAATGGGGATGAGGTTATATTTGGGGGTCCTTTACAGGGCAAATGCAAAGAAATTGTTTACCAAAGTAACTCATTAATTTCTCTGTGTCCAGTTGAAAAAGATGAATTTTTGTGCAGTTTTGTTTCTTCGTGACTTTATTGAACCCAGAGGAATAAGCGCTCCTAGCGATGTTCACACCAGCATTTACAACGAAGTTAAAAACTAAATTCTCACCTTACTCAGTTTGTTGACACTATAGGTAAGAAGGAGTATAATTCCAAGGATACCAGCCATCACCCCAAAAATAATGACTATTATCACTATGGGAAAAAAAGAGAGCAAAAAATTACAAAAGTGTAAAATAACTTACTATGTATCAATTTAAAAATTAAGCATATAAAATCAGGGTAATATCCCTTTGCCTTTTTATAGAAAGAACATTAGTAGACTTTTCTCTATATTGTCTTTTCAAAAATTAGGTTTTTCCTAGTAACCATGAAAGAAACTGAACCTTTGAATAGTAAAGTCTTTTGTCCAAGGTCACACATCTGACAGAACCAAGACCCAAGGCTCCAAGTTCAAATCCCAGTGTTCTTTATAGGGGCTCAGAGGCATACCTGTGGAGGACAGCTATGCAGGTGCTCTACCCAATATGGGAAAACCGTAAAGTGTTTTATATTTTCAAAACAATGAGAGCATATAATGTCTCGGGTATTGGGCGGAATCAGAAGTTTGGTATCAGGAGTTTACAAATGAGAAAAAGAAGTCTAATGAAGTTAAGTTACTTACCTAGGTGGGACCACTAGTTAGAAGTGACATGACTATAAGTCAGGTCGCCTATATTCTGAACTTCTTTATGCGTACTCTGTAATATAATCACTAAAATATGTTTTCAAATTTTGTATGTGTTGGGAATACAAAAAGTTTAAGCTAGCAGTACTCTCTCGCACACTCAGCATATCTGTAAGTGATTCCAAATGAACTAAAATAGAAGGCAAAATGTAGAGGTCACATGGCTCACTTATTTGGCTCATTTATATTTAAAAGTCTCATTTTTTATTTCAAAAAAGAAAGTAAAAATCACTTTTTCCCCCCTGGTATTGTTCAGCCTTCCTGTCCACTTAGCTTTAATTTACAAGACAGTGACTCAGTTCCAGCATCCTTTTTTTCTTTTTCTTGTGTGAAGTTTGGACACAGGCCAAGTGTGAAGGGCGGCTCAGCAATGCAGAGTAGTGAATGAGCACCTAAATGACTAAAGCCAGACCTACAGCAGCACCTAAGGGGGACAGTGACAGTCCCCAGTTATAAAGGTCCCCAAGTGATAGCAAAGGGCCAATGCTGATTGGGATTGAGGCATGAATGGTCTATATTTGTTCTTAATATGTTGACAGTTAATGAGGTAATTTTGAACTCTTTGCTTTCTTCACAGCAGGAATGAGAGAAGTTCAATTTCATAAGCTCCTAAGACACTTTTCTCCAGTTAATCATGGTGGTCAGAAAGCTAAGAAAATCTAACTCAAAAGAAATGATTTTCAAGTCATGTATTACTATTTCTAAAAAGTTTAAGAAAATAAGAAATGCCTATTTTAATTTTAAAAAGAGTATATCTTGTTTGCCTTTCCAGTTTGGTGTGGTTAAAGTTAATAACATTCATTTTTGTTTTTAATATTGACACTGTCTTATTTTCTTAGGCATTGGGAACTAGCAATATGTAATTTATACTAAAAAGATTGACCATCCATGTAAATATTAACACACCTGGTTCTGAGAATTGGTGAACAAGTTGTTTTCTTGCTCCTAAAAAGACAAAATTTCAAAATAAGTCAGAATGCAGAAGTTAACACGTCTAAACATTACTATTTTGGAATTAGATTATTTAGTGTTTCTTTTTCTCAACTGTGTTTAGGGAGCTAGCACTCAGGTTTCAACAGCTGGTGAAACTTACAAGATGCTGTCTTCCCATTCCTGGTTCCTATACCTACCTTCAACGACCCAACAAGCTTTCACGGGTCAGATATAGGCAAACTGGCTCATTGAAAGGCAGGGTAGGAGAAAATATTGAAACAAGCAGCTATTGATTTCCACAAGAACAAGTACATTAAAAAAATGTAAAAATAAAAAATAATTTTCATTAAAAACTTAAAAAAATTTTTTTAAGAATTACTATTATTTCTTTTTAGATTTCTTATTCATTTCTTTTTTTAGAGAGAGGAGAGAAAGAGAGAGAGGGAGGAAAGAGATAGAGAGAACATGGGGAGGAATAGGAAGCATCAACTGCCATATGTGCCTTGACCAGGCAAGCCCAGGGTTTCAAACTGGCAACCTCAGCGTTCCAGGTTGACGCTTTATCCACTGCGCCACCACAGGTCAGGTCTCATTAAAAACTTAAAAAAAAAAAAGTTTTAATGTATAACTGATGAGCAGAAAGAACACACACTGAGCCACCAACCCACATGGACTTTAGTCCAACCCCAAAAGAGGTCATTTTGCTATCAATTTTCTAGATCTATGCCACGGCCACCAACTGAATCCAAACCCTTATTGCGTCTTGTCTGAGCTTTTGTCAACAATCCCACTATGCCCTGTCTGCAGAAGCTTTGCCGGAGTTCAACTCCCCCTTGTCAGTCTACACTTCATATTTCTTTTCCTGTCTCTAAATGCCATGTTATATACCACAAGGCCCTCTTGTTCCTACAACTTTGCAATTGTCCTGAATTACTACAATAACACGTTGTGCTCTATTATATCGCACAGGTTATGTCTGGTAGTTCTGTAGCCGTTACTTATCAGGTTACTTGGGGCTTGTCTTCTCTTTCTTTGTAGCAGGTGACAACTGTGGTTGGTGGATGAGCTCCAGCATCGAACAGACTGGCTTCCGGCGTCGTACTAGTTGGATGGTCTTGGACAATTAATTTAATTTCTTTGTACTTTTGTATCTTGAGCAAATGAAGACTAGAATACCTATCTCTTTGGGTCCTATAAGGATCAAATCAGGAAATGCAGGCAAACTCTCAGCACAATGGCCCCACCACGTTAACTGTTATTTATAGGATTCATGGCGTGTACCACTGTGTGTCTGTTGTTGGCCCTTAAATGCTTGCTGGTTTGACACCACCATGTTGACTTCACATTGAAATAATTTTGAAAATTTGATTGTTTAATTGGACCCAGAAGTCTAATAATTAGTTCCAAGCACTAAGGTTAATTTTCCTCTCTTGATCTTTCTTAAAATTTGTTGCTTTCAGGTCCTAACCAGGCGAATAAAGTGTCGTCCAGGTATGCTGAGGTTGTGGGTTTGATCCCCAGTCAAGGCACATATGAGAAGCAACCAATGAGTGTACAACTAAGTGGAACAGTGAGTTGATTCTTCTCTCTCTCTCAAGTCAAGGGAAAAATAAAATTAAAAAGAATTGTTGCTTCCATTTATCTCAGTACATTTTTCTCAATGTTTTTATTAGCTAATGACCCCATAGCCACAGTCATCAAGGCTTTATTTTAAATCTGGAGTATCTTGCTTCCACCACACCTACAAAAATTTTCTCGTTCAATCTGCTTTTGTAAAGTCTTCTTCTCCACAGAGAAATAACCGAAGTGGATGTACTGCTTGACCACCCTCATCTCAGCCCCCAGCCTGGCTTATAGTTCTTGCCTATTAGGCACTCCTGATGTGTCAGACTCCAAGCTAAGCAGTTTTAAACACATCTTCATCTGTAGACAAATATCTCGAGATAAATATTATGGGCCCGATTTACAAATTAAGGGGGTAGAGGCCCTTGGCAGAGAGTCAGACAGGGTCAGCAGATGGGACAGCTGAGCTCTATGTGGATTCATTCGCTGTGGCCCCTTCTCACCGCTGCGTTTCTTGCTCCCGGTATGTGGTACACCATTTCATGGTCACGTTCATCCTTTACGTGCTTTGCTAGATTGCTTGCATTTCTTTAACCCAAAGTATTGTTTCTGTGAGATATTCCAGAAGTGAGAATTCCTCAGAAGTATGAGGTCTGTGTCTACTGATAAGCTTCCATTTTTTAGACTTTGTCATAGTTTTCTTGCAGTGAAAGGTCTCATGAAACAGTATTGTGTCATAACAATAACTCCAGGGCAACTATTGTGAAACATGGACAAACCTCTTTCCTCTGCTCCTCTTCCCTCTTCTCTTAAGATGGGTGTACTGCTACCGGAATCATCCGGAAGTCTCACCTTGTCAGAAGGGTGACTGTCTGCTGATACCGCTGTAGAAGACAGAAGTTGAAAGAGGCATCAAGAATAAGGTGACAGAGTAGAACACAGAGCACACCACAAGAGACAAATTTATCCCACGTCTCTCCCATTTACATAACATTTTACATAACTTGGGGAAATTGTCTGTGTTCCATGCCTCTCTCACTCCATCTCCCGCATACAATCCTATTTCCTTGGTAAAAATGAAAACAAACACTCTGGGTTTTTTTGTTTTTGTTTTTTAGATTATATTTATTTATTTTAGAGAGAGGAGACAGAGAGACAGAGAGAGAGAAAGGGGGAGGAGCAGAAAGCATCAACTCCCATATGTGCCTTGACCAGGCAAGTCCGGGGTTTTGAACCAGCAACCTCAGTGTTCCAGGTCAATGCTTTACCCATTGCGCCACCACAGGTCAGGCTGGGTTTTTTTTTTTTTTGGTTTTCTTTTTAATTGAATTTATCAGGATAACATCGGTTAATAAAATTATATCGGTTTCAGGTGTATGATTCTATAATCGATCCTCTGTATATGGCACTGTGTGTTCACCACCCCGAGTCGAGTCTCCTTCCATCACCATTTACCCCCCCTTTACCCTCTCCTTATTGCCCCCACCCCCTTTCCCTCTGGTAATCACCATACTGCTGTCTGTGTGAGTTTCTTGTTTGTTTTTGCAACAGAGACACCCTTAAATTCAATTTTCTTCTAGCCTCGTAGAAAATAAATCAGTTTCCAGTGTCCTCACCCATATTTCTTTTCTCTCTCTCTCTTTTTTTTCTTACAGGGACAGAGAGAGAGTCAGAGAGAGGGATAGACAGGAACGGAGAGAGGTGAGAAGCATCAATCATTAGTTTTTCGTTGCTGTCGTAACTCCTTAGTTGTTCATTGATTGCTTTCTCACACGTGCCTTGACCGCGGGTCTTCAGCAGACCGAGTCACCCCTTACTGGAGCCAGCGACCTTGGGTCCAAGCTGGCAAGCTTTTGCTCAAGCCAGATGGGCCCGCGCTCAAGCTGGGGACCTCGGGGTCTCGAACCTGGGTCTTCCGCATCCCAGTCCAACGCTCTATCCACTGCGCCACCGCCTGGTCAGGCTCTTTTCTCTCTTTATACTTCCTTGGGTGCTTAAGCTGAGGATGGATACAGATCCAATTTCAAGGGAAAGAAACCCAAATTCCACAATATGTGCCCTCAGCAACCACCAAGAAGGTTCTCATGCTACTTCTAATAGCCACACCCCTACGTCTATCTGGGTCTTCCAGGTCTCTCAGGCCCTAATCAGCTAATAGACATCTGTGGACAGAGTTATGCAAAGTTGTAAAATTTCTGTGAATAAGCAGATTTAAAACAAGGCTTTTTATAACAGACTCTTTAGTTGGGGCTAGTTGGTAAAAAGAATCTAAGTAAACTTGTAACCACTGAACAGCAGATGTGGTTTGCCTAACCCTCTTAGGGACTGGATTATGAGAAGGATCTCTCTCTGCTCTTCCCTTCTCCCTCTCCTCCCTTCGTCCCTCCCTCCCTCTTTCCCTCACTCTCTTCTGTCCTTTCTTCTTCTCTCTCCTATGCTCCAGGTTGAGCTTTCTGTAGTCAAATCAGGTTTCAGCAAGTCTGTTTGCATTGTTTTCAGATTAAAGGTCAATTTAACTATTGTTCTATTTAATTCAGAATGTACTTTTACATTTTACATTGCAAGGTCACTTGGAATATTTAATCCACCTTCCTTACTATACAGGTAAGAAATCTGACATCATCAAAATTAAATGTTGAACGCAGGTTAACACAGTTAGGAAGGACCGAAACAGACCTAACTGCTGACTCCCAATGTCAGTCTAACTTCCCAGATGACCTGTCTGGTTGAGCTCTTGTCAGCAAGATTTCTTTGATGTTTTAGCTTATTAATCGGTGAACACTAGGGCACGTTGTACACAAAACAAGCAAATTTTAGATTCCCAGACATCCTAAGGGCTAGAATTTTAATAAAAATCAAGTAGTTTTGGTTTTGATAATTTTTTCATACCAATGTATTGTGCTGGGGACAATAAATTTAGCCCTCAGTGTCCTCTTGTATTTAGAGAGACTGTTTTCTGCTCTATCATTGTTGACACCTCTTCTGCTAGGAACAGATCCAGACTATCCCTGAAAAATGCCACCTTTCTCTCCAAGAGAAGTATATTGACCTTGAGGTATTATGGAAGATGTGTCCAGTACCCGGCGACTCAGCAACAGATGGGCTTTGAGTCAACACTGCATCTTTCCTTAGCTTTTCTGAGCTCTGAAAATCTTAACCCATGCCTACTTGGAATGCAACACTCACTGGCTGAACCTTGAAGGGCAGGTGGAGCTTTAAGTGGAAAAGCAGAGGAGAAGGAATTACAGTAAAGGAGGAACACGCGCTAAAATAGGGAGGTAGGAGAGGATGTGTGCATCCACGGGAGACCAGAGGCAGTGAGCTGGCACCGGAAGGCAAGCTCGCAGATCAACAAGAGTTTAATGTTCAAATGGAAAATTCGTGCAAGATAGAAAGGTAGGTTCGGCAAGGTCTCAAATTCCTAGCTAAAAAATAGGTATATTTTTCATTCCCTAGACACTGAACTGGCATTTTCTATGGTGCTTTGTATAAAGCACATATTTGTGACCCATATTTGTGAACTGCACACCTTAATTTTAGGTCTGGGAAGGATGGAATGAATGAATATACCCAGAATATGAAATATTCCAAATTTGCATGGTTGTATCATCTCAGGGTTTACACTTGCATTACATTTGAATTATTCCAGAACATTCACCTCTTTTGTCTCTTATCCTCACTGCCCTGACCTCACAGTTGCTCAGGAATGCTCTACTAGACTGAGATGTCTGTGTGCTGGGGGAGGGAGCTGAGAGGGCCCCTGCACTATTTCTCTTGTACCAAGGAGGTGGGATGACTGTGGGCCCAGAACACTGGTGGAGAGCCAATCGGGAATAAAGGTCCCGCCTCCTAACAGTGTGCCCTGTGCTTTACCCAGGAAACCACACGGCTTTCCCAGCAGTGGACATTACTAACATGGAGTATTATAGACAGGAAAACAGCAGTGTGCAATGCTGGACAAATACCCTGCAGTTTTGCTTGAGGCCGGGACTCCCAGTAGCTGAGCCCTGTTGTGGACTGATAAAGTCAGCTCACTCCTGACTCACAGTCGATAGGAGTCTTATCTTGCACAAGCAAAGTCTTACAAGGGTACACACCCTGCATATGAAATGCCTTACATAGTTTCCAAGTCAGAAAACTAAATTTTCTCAGTATTAATAGTTTTTGGCATTGTGATGACCCTGAAGACTGACCGATAAATTTATTTGTGGAAGTTCAACACAGCTAATTTGTGGTAAAGCCAGGACAAAAACTCATCTGCTGAACATACTGTTATATAGGGAATATGTGTGTAAATGGGGCTCTCGCCCATTCCTGATCATGTTTGGAGAGGATTATTCCTGTTTAGCAATATTTTAAGGGAAATATTCAGTTTTGTTCCTGAACCAAAGGCTTGAAAAACTCAGTCTGGGTCACGTTGTAATAATATAATCACATGTCCATCTGTCTGTTGTCATTTATTTTTGGAAAGGTTTTATTAAGCTAAAGTAGGCAATTAAAATTTAGATCCACTGAACTTTCTAACGGATTGAGTGTCTGATATGATAACACTTTGGATTATTTGTTTCAACACTCTAGTCCAGGGGTCCCCAAACATTTTACATAGGGGGCCAGTTCATTGTCCCTCAGACCATTGGAGGGCCGGACTATAAAAAAAAACTATGAACAAATCCCTCTGCACACTGCACATATCTTATTTTAAAGTAACAAAAAAATACAATATTTAAAATAAAGAACAAGTAAATATAAATCAACAAACTGATAAGTATTTCAATGGGAACTATGGGTACGGATGCATCCTGTGCTCCTCTCACTGACCACCAATGAAAGAGGTGCCCCTTCCGGAAGTGCAGTGGGGGCCAGATAAATGGCCTCAGGGGGCCGCATGAGACCTGTGGGCCATAGTTTGGGAAATAGCCCTTAAAGAAAGGCCCAGCCTGGTAACGGGTGCAATTAGTGGGTCAGGTGTCCAGTGCAAGGCTCTTAGATCACCTTTATCTAGAGCTAGAACAACTTTATGAGAACATTAAAAAAAAATATCATGAACTGTAAAAAAAAGAAGAAAAAAGACAACCATTTGCTATAAGCCTGATATGCTTGAGAAATAAACCTCAATTTGCCATATCTCTTGTTGGCATTTATTGTGGTTTGACTTAGCAAGCCTCCTCTCTCCAATGCAGGATTCCACTCTACGCCCTTTCCAAGGATCAGCCCCTCAGCACCTGAAACAGAGGGAGTGGACTAACCCTGGCAGAAACTGGCTTCACAGGCCTGGATTCTTGAACCCTGAATCCATAGCCACCTGGGAGCAGCTTCAAGAAACTCCACAGGAATTTGGCTTAAAAATCCTCAGTCTAAAAATGAGTTTTCAAATTACAGGTTGGGCTCCTTTGGTACAAGACTTGGTAAACGTTTATCTGTAAAGGGATAAAGAACAACTAGTTTTGGCTTTGTGGGCCACATGGTTGGTCTCTGGTACGACTCTTTAACTCTGCCAGCATGGTACCAAAGGAGCCATAGGCAAGAGGTCAACCAGAGAGTAAATGAATGAATAAGGCTGTGTTCCAATGATTATTTATGGACACTAACGTTTTAATTTCATATAAGATTCACATGCTACAAAATAGTCTTCTTTTGATTTTTTTTAAGCACCAAATAATGTAAGAGCCATTCTTAACTTGCAGGCTGTACAAAACCAAGTGGTGGCCTGGATTTGACCCAAGGATATAGGTTGCTGGCCCTAACATTAGTGTAATCAAAATCTCTGGGTGTGGAATGCAGTCATGCGTGCTTCTTAGAGCCCCTCAGAAGACGCCAAGATGCAGTCAAGATAGTGAAGTACCGTATCAGGGGGTCATGAAATCAGTTCGCTGGGTTGTCACTGGCACAAAAGCATTACATTGTATGAAATAGAAGTGAGCATATCAAAGTGCACCACACATAGTAAAGATAGTTACTCTCTTATAGAATTGTGTTTCGTACATATATGTGTTTCCGTGTGCAATGAGTTGCAGTGTATATTCACTATGCCTTTGTCATACTTGACTGTGTCTTGAGATTGACACACTTGGTTATACCTTCTCTGAATCCCTGGTCTCCAAAGGGGCTGAGGGAATCCACAGCCCATGATACAGCCGACATTCCTTCAAGCACCTGCGAGCTATCGGCCAGTCGGATCTAGCCTAGAACAACCTTCCCCAGCTTGGATAGGGTTCATAAGAGCAGTGAAAGTTTCTATGTGTGTTGAGCCATTAAAATGGTTTGGAGTGCTGAGAGACAATGCTTCTAGAAGCATAAAGTTAAACAATGGCATAGTTACCGTGTTTTATATACCTTCAAAACATGTAAGAGGATAAAGGCAAATAAGCCTTTTTTTTTTTTGTATATAAATCAAAGGATAGGAAATAAGAAATCATTTAATAAAAGAAAGTATGAGATAAAGCTAAAAAATACTAAATGTCATCTGTGAATTCATATATGTCTATGGATTAATTTCTGTATTAAAAAGACACAGATCTTTAGATTGAGTCAAAGTAGACAGGAAAACAAACACAAAAGCTCAGTGGGATGTACAAAATCACAAGGAACTCAAATAAAACAAAAGAATGCAAAATGTGTAAAAAAAAGATGCAAAAGTACATTGGGCAGCCTGACCAGGCAGTGGCACAGTGGATAAAGCACCGGCCTGGGATGCAGAGGACCCAGGTTTGAAACCCTGAGGTCACCTGCTTGAGCATGGGCATATCTGGCTTGAGTTCAGGCTCACCAGCTTCAGTGTGGGCTCACTGGCGTAAGCATAGAATCATAGGGATGACCCATAGTCACTGGCTTGAGCCCAAAGGTTGCTGGCTTGAAGCCCAAGGTCAAAGATTTGAGCCCAAGGTCATTGGCTTGAGCCGAAAGGTTGCTGGCTTAAAGCCCAAGGTCACTAGCTTGAGTAAGGGGTCACTCGCTCTCCTGTAGCCTCACGGTCAAGGCACATATGAGAAAACAATCAATGAACAAATAAGGAGCTGCAATGAAAATTGATGCTTCTCATCTCTTTCCTTTCCTGTCTGTCTTTGTCTGCCCCTCCCCCCTGCTTAAAAAAATGTATATTGGGCAAATTAAAATAAATAAAAACAGAAATCACAATTTTAGTAGTAATACTACTAAATTTTAGTAGACAAAGTAGAATAAAGGCAAAAACACTAAAAAGGATACAGAAGATTAATTTATATTGTTAAAGGATATAATACACAATGATTCTTAAGTAAATAAGGATAGTTATACCACCAAAATATAAAAAACATGAAGCAACAGAAAAAAAGCAGAAGAACTAACATAGCAGTGAGAAAACGTAACAGTTTTCTTCAATTGTGATAAATCAAGGAAGCTAAAAATAAACATGGAGAGGACTTGAAAAATGTCTGCCTTGCCATCACAAGTGATTGATGACTAATAAATCAATGAGGATAAACTTTATCACACATTCCCACATCCCCATATATTCATTTTGAAGTGACATTCATGAATTGCCTGACAAGATGTTTTTGAGATCTGTTACCATGAGGCAAATTTTTATTGAATGAGATTATTAATATTGTTAAATGCTATTATTATGAAATAATTATTAATTATGTGACATGTTAAAATAATTGTGTTTATTTAGGAGAATGTCTATGTGGTAGATACATGTTAAAATGTTTAGGGGTAAAATGTCATGATGTCTTTAATTTATTTTCCAACGATACAAGAAAAGCATATATGTTTACATGCTTACAGAGAGATAAAGCAAATATGGCAAATTATTCATAATTATTGAATCAAGGAAGATAGTATATGAAGAGTCATTTCGGTCAGGTGGTGGCACAGTGGATAGAGCATCGGATTGGGATGTGGAAGACCCCCGTTCAAGACCCAGAGGTCGCCAGCTTGAGCGCGGGCCCATCTGGCTTGAGCAAAAGTTCCCCAGCTTGGACCCAAGGTAGCTGGCTCCAGCAAGGGGTGGCTCAGTCTGCTGAAGGCCCGCAGTCAAGGCACATGTGAGAAAGCAATCAATGAACAACTATGGTGTCGCAATGGCAACAAAAAACTAATGATTGATGCTTCTCATCTCTCTCCATTCCTGTCTGTCTGTCCCTATCTATCCCTCTCTCTGACTCTCTCTGTCCCTGTAAAAAAAAAAAAAAAAGAGTCATTTCGTTTTCTTGGATTTTTTTTTCAAAATGATACTCTGGTGTAAAGAAAAACATTAATATAATTTATCATATTCATGTATACAAAGAAAATATTTTATTTATTTTTTTAATAAGTGAGAGACTGAAGGCAGAGACAGACTCCCGCAGGTGCCCAGACCGGGATCCACCTGGCAAGCCCCTTACCAGGCAATGCTCTCCCTGGCTGGGCAGCAGCTCCATTGCTCTCAACCGAGTTATTTTAGAGCCTGATGTCAAGGCAATGGAGCCATCTTCAGCACCCAGGGCCAATTTTTTAAATTTATTTTTATTTTTTTTAAATTTTTTACAGGGACAGAGAGAGAGTCAGAGAGAGGGATAGATAGGGACAGACAGACAGGAATGGAGAGAGGAGAAAAGCATCAATCATTAGTTTTTCATTGCTGTTGTACACCTTAGTTGTTCATTGATTGCTTTCTCACATGTGCTTCACCACGGGCTTTCAGCAGACCTAGCCACCCCTTGCTGGTGCCAGCGATCTTGGGTCCAAGCTGGCGAGCTTTTGCTCAAGCCAGATGGGCCCGTGCTCAAGCTGGTGAGCTCAGAGTCTCTAAGCTGGGTCTTCTGCATCCTAGTCCGATGCTCTATCCACTGCGCCACCACCTGGTCAGGCACACCCAGGGCCAATTTTGCTCGAACTATTTGAGCCATGGCTGTGGGAGGGGAAGTGAGAGAGATAAAGATGGGGGGAGAGGTGAAGAAGCAGATGGTTGCTTCTCCTGTACCTGACCAGGAATCGAACCCAGGACTTCCACATGCGGACTCTAACACTGGGCCAATAGGCCAGGGCAGAATTTTTTTATTATCTATTCTTATTTAAAAAACAAAAAACCTCTTCTACCATAATTGAAATAGATGGCTACTTCTTAAAAAAAAATTTAAAGAATGCCTGACCCATTGTGACACAGTGGATAAAGTGTTGACCTGGAACCCTGAGGTCACCAGTTCAAAATCCTGGGCTTGCCTGGTCAAGGTGCATATGGTAGTTGATGCTTCCTGCTCCTCTCCCATTTTTTTTTTCTCTCTCTCCTCTCTAAAAGGAATAAAGTCTTAAAAAAGAAATTAAAAAGAAAGAACTAGATGGCTACTTCTTCAAAATATTTTTCATGCTTAAAATTGGCATGTAGTAATGATTAATATTTTTAAATAACATGGGCACAAATTTATTTAGATTTTTTGGTAGCAAAAGCACATGTGTATAAACAAATGAACTGCAGAAAAATGTTATGTATAACAAATATAGATATGAAGATCTTAAAACAAATATTAAATGCAGCACCATATTAAAAGAATATTCTGCAATAGCCAAGTGGTTTATACCAGGATAAAAGCAGTACAATATTATGTCAAGTGATATAAATCATCATTTTAGCATATTAAAGAATAAAAATACAGCCCTGGCTATTTGGCTCAGTGGGACAGTGTCAGCCTGGTGTATTCATGTCCCAGGTTAGATCCCCAGGTCCAGGTACACAGGAGAAGTGACCATCTGCTTCTCCACCCTTCTCCCTCCCCTTCTCTCACTTTCTCTCTTCCCCTCCTGCAGCCATGGCTTGATTGGGTCTAGCAAGTTGGTCCTGGGGGCTGAGGATGGCTCAGTTGGGGCCTCTACCTTAGGTGCTAAAAAAGAGTTCAGTTGCCAAGAAATGGCCCCAGATGGGCAGAGCATTGCCCTGTAGGGAGCCTTGTGGATCCTGGTTGTGGTACATATAGAAGTCTATCTCTTTGTCTCTCCTACTCTAAGGAAAAAAAAAAAAAAGAATAAAAATACAGGGATATCAAGAGAACCTAATATGATTATTAGACATTCCTTAAGAAAAGAAAAAGTTTAAACAGTTCCTGTTACAGTTGGTAGAACATGTTTTCTCTCACAATAACTGTCAGGGGATTTATCACTTACACCATTGAGCTATGGGAGTCAGCATTTAAGTATCAGTGGGGACACAGAAAAGGTATTTTATACAATTTAATATTTTTGCTTGATTAAATCTCTTAGTTTAGGACTAGAAGGAAGTTTCTGAACATGATAAGAATTATTTACTGAAAGCAGCAGACATCATAATCATTATATAGCGTTGTTTTAAACGTAACAAATGCAATCTGGTCAGAAAAGAAGTGGCTATAAATATTTCAGTGGAAAAACAAAATTATCATTTTTATAAAGAATATGATTGCTTAATTTGGAAACAAAAGAGAATGAACTATTACACCAAAATCAAAGTTAATGATGCCACTTACAAAATAAATATACACAAAGCAACAGATTCATCTCGGGCCATAGATAAACAGTTTGAAAATATAACAAAACAGGTCTTAATGAAGACACCACCAAAATAGTGTGTAAAATACCTCTTAGAAAAGGAAATACATAAAATCTATCTGAAGTTTACTTCAGTTAAATTTTTTGAGGAGATTTGTTTTAAACTCTTCAGAAAACATAAAAGTAGATAGGACTCAGTGGGAAAAGTGACTTATTCCCTGTTGAAAGATTTAGTATTATTAAATGGTTTGTTTTCTGTGAGCTCATCTATTCACTTAATCCTATTCTAACCAAGTAACACTGGGAATATTTTGATGTTAAGGACGACTTTACCAAAGGATTCTGCAAATCATCTGCAGAAATAAAGAGTTCTAGCTTCCAGTGGGGGGCTGGCAGGCAGCTCGCTGCGGAAGAAGCTCGACTCAGAACCAGGAGGAGCCTGACCTGTGGTGGCGCAGTGGATAAAGCCATCGACCTGGGAACACTGAGGTCGCCAGTTCAAAACCCTGCACTGGTCTGGTCAAGGCACATATGGGAGTTGATGCTTCCAGCTCCTCCCCCCTTTCTCTCTCTCTCTCTCTCTGTGTCTCCTCTCTAAAAAAAAATGAATAAAATAAAATAAATAAAAAGTCTATAAAAAATGTTTTCTTTTAAAAAAAAAAAAAAAAAAAAAGAACCAGGAGGAGGGCTGCAAACCTAAAGCTCCCGGGGAGTGGGGAGGGGCTTTCTTGACGGCAGGCACCTGAGAGGGGAGCGGAAGTGCACAGAGGTAACCATGATGAAATGAATGTTGGTACCCTGGTTTCCCTTTGTGAATGTTTGCTGATGTTGTTTAATGAATCATGTTTGTTCAGTTCACTTGTGAAAAAAATTTTAAACTTTTCCTGATTACAAGTTATGATTCTCTCTGCAGAAAAATTGGAAAGTGCATATTAAAAAGCAGAAAAAAGGTTACTCACAATCTCCATACCCAGAGATATCCCTGGGATGCTTCTTTTCAGTATTTTTAAAAATATATATATTTAAAATTTTCCCATTGATTTGAGAAAGAGAGGAAGGGAGAAAGAGAGGTGGGGGATTGAGAGAGAGAGAAAGAGAGAGAAAGAGAGAAATCAGCTGTTCCTATTAGTTGTTCCATTTAGTTGTGCATTTTTTGATTGGTTCTCATATGTGCCCTGACCAGAGATGGAACCCGAGACCTCAGTGCACCTGGCCAGGGCTCTTTTTAGTATTTTTGCTTTAGTTTTAGTTCAGTCCATATAACAGAAAAGCACACAGGTCGGCACTTAGCAAATGCACGGATATGATAATAATGGCTGGAAACCTATTACCCACTTACTTTTGCTGGTTACTTACGTAATTCAGTAATATCGGTTGGAGTAGGAATGGAGGTGGCAATCGATGTAGAAACATAACCTACAATGACAAGTTGGGGGGATTACTTAAAATGTGCTTCCCAAATAGGTTCATAAATGTTTTCAATAATCCTCTAGAAATTAAAGTAAAAAAAAAAAAAGAGCACAGGTACGTTAAATTCAATTCTGCAATTTAGAATCAGTGTGAGTTAATTTTGAGATACCATTCATTCTTTTCCCTCTCTCAGGACTCCTTCTTCAAAGGAATTCATAGTGGAGTGCCCGTTGCTTTCTAACAACCTAATTTTACATCAAGCTCAAGAGATTTATAGGTTTGAGAACTAGTCTCCAGCTCATCTCAGGCTGACCTTTGGGGACTCATTGAAGTTCAGAGATGAAAGGGAGTTTACATACTATCTATTTTGTGCTTTAATAGGCACAAGAAAACCAAGGCTCACTGATTTCACACAAACTAGTCAGCGGCACAATTCTGGTTATTTGTCGCTTATGTGAACTATTATTTTTTATTTAAAGCATTTCTTAAAAAATTTATTGGGGGTAACACTGGCTAATCAAATTATACAGGTTTCAGGCACTCAATTCTACAGCCCATCATCTGTACACTGCATTGTGTTCAGCACCCAAGTCAAGTCTCCCTCCATCACCATCTACCCGCCTTCTAACCTTCTCCACCTCCCCCTCCCCCACAACTATTATTTATTGAGTGCCTACTCTATGCCTAGCAATGTGTAGGATATGTAAATGAAGGCCCAAGTTCCAATTCTAAGAAACATACAGTCTTGTGGTCCCTGAAACCCCACTCAGAACTCTCTCCTGTGACAATTAAATGGGCAGAACGGCTCTTTTCTTGGATCATTGAAGAAAAAAGAGACAGCTTGCTTTTTTTTTTTTTTTTTTAAATTTTTTTCTTTTTATTTATTTATTTTAGAGAGGAGACACACACACACACACACACACACAGAGAGAGAGAGAGAGAGAGAGAAAGGGGGGAGGAGCTGGAAGCACCAACTCCCATATGTGCCTTGACCAGACCAGTGCAGGGTTTTGAACTGGCGACCTCAGTGTTCCCACGTCGACGCTTTATCCACTGCGCCACCACAGGTCAGGCACAGCTTGCTTTTTTACATCATACTAAGCATATGCTTTTCAAACTAGTGTACAGTACCTGCTAATGTATGTAATAAGAGGTGGTGTAATCATTGTCTACCAACACTGGGGTTCTTATTTTCCCCAAACAAACAAAAACAATACTCTCTTTTTGCCTTCTCCTTCCTCCTTCCCTTCCTCCCTTCTCTCTTCCCTCTACTTCCTTCTTGCTGATTCAGCCAATATCCTACAGTGGGTCAAGAGCTGTGCGAGGTTCTGGGGTTACGCCGATGAATAAAGCAGGCGGATGATACCTGTCCCTTTGGGTTTTCCAGTTAAATCAGTACGTTATGACCTAGAATGCAAATTTTGTATGAGTTTTTTTTTAAAGTAGAACCAGGACACTTTAGAGCAGGGGTGCTCAATACGTCAATCGCGAAGGAAGTGTGGGTAGATCGCATGACATTAAAAAGACATTTGTCTTTTGATTGGCATACAGGGTAGCCAATCTGACGTCTGAACTTTTGACACCCTACGCATGCCCGTTAAACCTCGCTAATTTGTTCAGTTACATTGCTGCGTAGTTAGCAGCGTGTAACTTTATTTAAACTAAATACAACAAAGGGTATAAAACTGAGTGCCGTAGCTGGTCCGAGTAAGAAGCCTAAAACCTACCACTTTCATACAGAATGGGATGGGATTTTTTTCACTATGTCATATTCTAAGTGCGTTTGCCTCATCTGTCTGTGTGCCATTGCTATTCCAAAGAAGGGAAATGTGGAGTGGCTTTTTCAGACTGTTCATAAAAACTATGACATTGACTTTCCTTCAAAAAGAGAGCTGAGAAGGAGAAAGGTGAAAGAAGAATAGACAATATTAAATAGTAATAATAGTAACTTAAATAATGATAATATAGAAGAAATAAATTTATGTTTTGCATTTTTATTGTAGGTAGATCATTTTGACTTGGTCATAAGTAGCTCGCAAGCTGAAAAAGTGTGGGCACCCCTGCTTTAGAGGGTCCTGGCATACAACCTAATGTCCTAGCTGAAGAGATATGATACTGTATGTTCAAATCCTTAGCCTCCGGAGCTGATGGACAGCTAAAGCTTCGTCTTGTCCTCGAGTGCACTCGGAACTTTTGCTCTCCACCTGTCAGTCAGTGCCCTTCCCCCTCATTTTGCAAAGTTGGCTTTTTCTCCCTGTTCAACTCTCAACATAAAGAGCACCTGCTAGAGAAAGATATCCTGCTACCCACTTCAAAAGCAGCCTCTGTGGTGCATTTATCACCTTACTTGGTTTGATCTTTTTTCATCTTTTTTTTTAACTGTCAGTTGTTTAACAGCTTCCTTGCTCTGTTGAATGTGTGTTCCCTCCCACTATGTGTCCAGCCCCCCCTTTTCTCTCCCCCGCCCCGTCCCCTCCACTGAAAGCTCTTTCCCTGGAAGCTCACTTGTCTTTCTGCTCTGGCCTCCGTGTGGGCCACCTGACACAGAATTACTTACAGAACAAATGAGTGAATGATTGGAAATGCAACTATTCGCCAAAAACTTAACTCTCCACGTGATGGGTGACTTCTGCGGTTTGAAATGTTGACTTTAGCCTTAAGGTTACTGGAAAAAGCAAAACCTCATTTCTTTTTCCTTAGCCAATGATGTTTAACCTTCCTCATGTTTTCTGGGGTCCCCTCTTCAGCTAAAGAGTAAAAGGGGAAACCGTGTTCCCACACATGTCTATGATTCTGTAGTAGTCACGTCAGGAGACTTTCTTCGAAGGGCTTCAGGAGATGTCAAGGTGACAACAGCATGGGCCTTGAAGGCCAAGGGAGCCTACAGAGTCGCACAGCCTCGCCGACCTCCTCATGAAGGGTCACTTAAGGCACTGACCCACTATCTGCTTGAACAGTTGTAGATAGGAAGAATTTACTTCTTCTCCAGGAATAATTTCCAAATTTTGGGCAGTTCAAAGAAGCATAAGTTTTCGCTAGATACTGTGCCCCACCCACGTGAAAGGGTAGTGTGTACTTTGATGAGTAACCCCATCTGATCCTCTGAGACAACAAAAAGAAGACCTCTTCTCCCTTTTGTGTAAAGCTTTACAAATATTTGAATATATTTAAATATGACACCACACATTCTCCATCTATTTTTTTCAAGTTAAGTGTTTTTATATGTTGCTACTTGAAAAAAAAAAATTTGGACCAGCTTTGTCAGCTTTGTTTTACTGTAATTTTCCCCTTCTCAGAAATTGCCATTTCATATTCAGGTTTGTCCCCTGGTCTATAATTATTACCATTGCTAAATACTTCTTCAGTCCTTTATGATGTGGTAGGCACCGGAGTAAGTACATTACTTTAACTCCTTTGTTTAGTCCACATGTGATTACTGTGAGCACTTTCCGACACTGTCCACATTCCATAGAGGAGGGTGTTGAGGCCAAGAGAGGTAAGTAATTTGACTTTGTGTCCCTCGTCCTTTCAGATGTAGAACCAGATTTGAACCCAGTTCTCTCTGTTCCTCATGCTAGCGCTTTAACCATTACACTATTTTATCCACTGAGGTGTCTCAGCAAATGCTGGCCCTCTTCCCTACCTCCTACAGAGTGCCCAGGAGAGGCCTGATACTTGCTCTGATCCAAGTTAGCACAATGTCCGACGTGTTCCATATGTTTCAAATGACTACCTCTCCGTACCTACGTGCTGGGCGCTGGTATTTTAACACATGATAACATTCTTGGGAAGAGACCCAAAACAATGATAATTTAATACAATTTAAGAATAACCCTACATTATTCCTTTATTTTAATGAATTGATCTAGATGTGTCCCCAAAGCAGATAACACCTAAGCCAAGAGATTTCTTTTTTCTCTTTCCCGCCTCCCAACTCAGTAATGGGCCCACAGAGAGATGGACGTGACCCCCACGGTTTCAGAGCTCATGCTTGTGGCTTGTACCTTTCTGACAGGAGGAGGAAATGATAACTTTTTGGCAAACTTTTTCAAAATTGAGAACCATGTAGCCATCATCCTCCCCATTAATGACTCTTTCATTTAGAAGTTAACCTCATTCAAGCCCAAACAAAAGCACTCTATTTATTCACCCAGAAATAGTTTTCACAATATTGGATAGACTGCTTCTCATTCTCGCGAGGCTTAGAATTCAAGCAGGCAGCCACCTTGACCGGTTCCCCTATGCCATTTCCTCCACCTGGGCAGTTGAGTCCCAACAGAGTCTCCTTGGCAGACTGGGCTCTGAGAGCAGGCTTGGTTATTTATTCGTTTAAGGAAGACAGAACTAAAGTGGGATAGTTCATATTTTCATCTCACCTCCAATATGACAACACCAGGGTAAAAAATAAATAAATAAAATCCACTTACCTGACAATAGCAATCCAATGATTATTTTTTTGTACATCCTGAGACCATGAGACGGCTCACCCAAGTCAGCGCAGAAACGCCGCAGCGATGAGTCGCAGCGCCCGTCTTCGGGGCACCTGCTATCTCAGGGCCCACCTTCCCAGCTGTGGTCAGCTGATAGGCTGGGGTGACATTTTCAACGACGCAAAGTTGTTAAACGCCCGTCAATCAAGATACAGGGATATCTGCTTAAATGAGATAATTAAAATGTTAGGTAAAATCTGCACCTCAAGGACCGGGCCGCTCCATGTTAATTTTGCTTTGCATACATGAAGTGGGCATTGGAAAGTGGCAGCGGTCAGGAGCTGCCCAAGTGGACAGATAAGAACTGGACCGTGCAGGCCTGAGGTCAGGACATGAGCCAGGCTGCAGTGGCTGTTCTGGAGTTAGGAACCTTCCATTTTAAATTCTGGGTTGCTGGGATGAAAATGACTTCTCACACGTGAAATAAATGAACTTGAGAATGTTAATAAAGACTGTTGGAGTGCTCTGAGATGAGAAAAAAACTCTCACCCTCCTGACAAGTCATACAGCAACCTAAAAATTTATGAGACACAAGAATTCTCTAATTCAGGATAGAATCTGAACTGAACAGCCTCCCACACAGCTGCACCCCCAGTAAGAGTTGCTCTGTACATGGGGCAAGTGTAAGTTAATGCCCAAGCAATACAAACGAGTGCTCAAAAACAAATAGGCAGACCTAAATCCTTGCTTGTAAGATGAGGGCGTAGGGCAATCTGAGGACCATTGGCTTTAAAAGCAGACAGAACAAAACCCACACGAATTAGATCTGAAACAGCTCCAGAGAGAGGATGGGATGCCACCTAAATTGTTTCCCTTCCTCTAAGTGTTTGGAAGAGTTGTCAAATAGATTATATTTACATTTTTACCCCAAAATGTAACTAAAAAGGTTATAAAATGATGTTTGCAACTTCAGGAAATTGAGTCACAGAGAAAAAGAAATTTACTGGGGAAAAGATGGAGATAAATGACAGCTAATATCCTACGGGGTGGGGGCGGGGGGGGGGGCGGGGGCAGAGATTGAGGAGGAGACCGGAGGAGAAATGCAGCTTTGGGGGAGATTAAGACTGAGGGACACAGAGGGGGGCTCTGAGGAATGAATGGTACAAGGATCTTAAAGCCCCAGAATCCTTGAGCGCCTCTTAAGGCCTGTGGCAATTCATGCAAAACAATGCAGAGAAACTTACAAGTAGTTTAATTGAGCCATCATTTCCTAAAGCAATACCTTGCTTAAATTATGTATTGTTGTGGGTGGATGTCAGATAGAGTTGCAGAAATTGTTCTTAACAGGCAGTCAAATGAAGGAGAGTTTGGGGATATTAATATAATTAATGAAAGAATTATTTCATAGTGATTTTATATTGATAAGGGGAAAACATTTAGCATGAGCCTTAAAAAATGCTCCTTCTCTTGGAAAATGGGTAAATAAAGTAATCACTATCTTCCCAATGAACTATTAGGCAGCAATTAAAATAATATTTTCAAGAATTGTTCATGATTTGTAGACTCATGATAAAATAGGTAAATGAAAGGCAGCAAGATCCAAAACTGCATGTGCAAAAATAAAACCCTGTTTGAGTCTTTTTTGATTTTCTTCTTCTTCCGGGTTATGCTGCTGCGGCCTGGAGCATGGTTATTCTCTTCTTCCACAGCCTACTTCCATTTTGCTTGGGGTCTCAATAGCACTGCCTCCTAGGAGACTTCCTGACTTCCTAAGTCTTCATCAGGGGCCTCTGCTCTGTACTCATATTGTACCCTGCTCTTCCCTTATCATAGGACTGTCACATGGCATTATAATCATCTTTGTGTCCCAGTGGCATATAAGTTCTAAGTGGGCATGCCCTTGGGGCTATCTTATCTACCAATGGGTGCTTGGGACACAGTTGACAATAAATATTTGTCAGGTCAACAAATGACAAATGACTATTTCAATATAGAGAAAAGCAGCTTCTCTTAGGTCAGTGATGGGCAATCTTTTGAGCGTGGTGTGTCAAAATTCGCCAAAAAAATGAGCATAACTTGGGTGGTGTGTCACCCAAGAAAAACGGGTACTGGAAGTCCCAGAACTAGATGCTCTGTGCCGGAGTTCTGTTGTTTTGGCCTACAGACCTCCGGCACAGAGTGTCTACACTACAGCAAATGTTTTATCCTCGGCTACTGCACCTGGCCATGCAGGAGCCGAGGATGAAACGTCCTTCTCGGCATGCGGCCCCATACTTCTCTGGTATGCGGCCGCGTGTCATCCAAAATGACTACGTGTGTCCATGCTGACACGCGTGTCACAGGTCTGCCAACATGGTCTTAGGCAGTCCTGGGGAGGGGAGCAGAGGTTGGTCTTTATATATACATCCTATGTCATATCTTAGCATCAGGTTGCCCCAGTATGAAAGTCCTTTGATACGGCAGGAAGGAGAAAAGGAAATCAGCCTAAAATCCAGGAGCCTGTGGTGACCGGCTTCTGAGAACGCCTTCTTCACGCAAGCTCCTGCTTTCCTAGAGAATCACTTTTTAAATCATTCTTGGGACTCCTGTAGCATGTGCATGCAGTCTTCCTTTGCTTGTCCTGCATGACCCTTTTCCATGGATGCTTAGGTCCTGTCTCCCTGTTCTATATACAGCTTCAGGCAGAATACCCCACAGAGGCGGAGGGGCAGTCAGTAAATTGTCATCAGGGATGGCAACCGTATGACATAGGTTGCCACCCACGAGAACATGAGGCTACAGGAAAGGAATGGGTGCTTTGCTCTTGGGCATCTAGGAGGGCTAGTCAGGTCTTGTTGGGGAGCGGGCACCATGGGTCAAGTAGGGTTTGGAACTTCTTTCGGGCAAACACATTGACCTGATTGTCAGAGCTATTATGTGCTGTTGAGTAGGCTCTGACTCCTGGAGACTGTATGATGAGTGTTGTCCACAATGTCCTTTTCTCAACAGCTCTGCTCAGCTCCTATAGACCCATGCCTGTGGTTTCTTTCATGGAGTCAGTCCATCTCGTATGTGGTCTTCCTCTCTTCCTGCTGACCTGTGTTTTTCCCAGCATTATTGTCTTTTTCAAAGAACCCTGCCTTCTTGTGATGTGCCCCAAGTATGACAGCTTCAGTTTTGCCATTTCTGCCTCCTGTGATATTTCAGGTTTAATATACTCAAAACCTGTAGCTTTCTCTGTGTAGAAATTGGAAGTCAGACATGGCATTACAGCCGGTGTGTGGACGCAGAACTCTACAGTGACCTCTAGTGGCACGTGTGCATAATGGAAGGAAATCTGTGAGACCTGAAAATGCAACAGAAAAAAGATACACATCAGGTGACATGTTTCATTTTCTGGCATTTCCTCCATCTTCTTTATAGTCTCACGGGAAGCCATGTTCAGGATCACTATCATTTTGTCCTAAGTGTTTTTGAAAACATATTGATTTAGTTGTCAACCTTTAAATTACGAATATACAAATGACAAATCAGGAGGGGATTTAATTAAAAACCCGGCCCTTCCTAAACAACACGAAGACCTATAGAGGGTGACCTTGCGTTCCCGCATAACAAGTTCACAGAAGCTAAAGATTGACTGACCCTCGGGACAGGCGGGCCTTCCGGAATAAGCGACGTCCTCCACCGGATGTTTGCAACGGGCAACCTAGATTAGTTATACTCTGATGAAATCTCAAAACCTCAATGTCTTTATAGCAACATTGGTTTGTTTCCTGTCTGTGGTGGCTACAGGTTCTGGGATACAGACAGAAGGAACAGCTTCCATTTGGAAGATGCTATTCTTGCTGCAGAGGGAAAAGAAAAACGGTCACGTGGGGCGAGGGCTTTCAGTGCTTCTGCTCACGCGTGGTAGATGTTGTTTTCGCTCACATTCTATGGACCAAAGCAAATCACAGGCCAAGCTGATATCAACAGGGCAAGGTAGTATGCTTCCTCTGAAGGGAAGTCCTTTGAGTCATATGGCCATGGTGAGGATATATATACAACACTTACAGGAAGGCAGTGAATAATTAAGAACGATAATATAATTGGCCACATTCATTTGGACTCTCTGCCTAGCTCCTTTCTGCATTGGTTTTACAAATCTAAGTTAGATAGATATCAGCAAAAGATAAAGGACAGATCTATGGTAATTTCTTACATTTATTTATTTATTTTACAGAGACAGAGAGAGAGTCAGAGAGAGAGAGAGAGATAGGGAAAGACAGACAGGAACGGAGAGACGAGAAGCATCAATCATCAGTTTTTTGTTGCCGATGCAACATCTTAGTTGTTCATTGATTGCTTTCTCATATATGCCTTGACCGTGGGCCTTCAGCAGACTGAGTAACCCCTTGCTGGAGCCAGCGACCTTGGGTCCAAGCTGGTGAGCTTTTGCTCAAACCAGATGAGCCTGTGCTCAAGCTGGCGACCTCGGGGTCTTGAACCTGGGTCCTTCCGCATCCCAATCTGATGCTCTATCCACTGCGCCACCGCCTGGTCAGGCTACATTTATTTTTTATTTAGATGTAGTATATACTGTACACAGATTTTAAGTGTGCAACTTGATGGGTCAGTTATCCACATGCACACACACATACATATATGCACCCGGCTGTGTGTATAACCACCACTCAGATCAAGATCTCTCCTTTCTAGTCAATCCTTCTTTTGGATTCAGGGAACCACTGCTGTGACTTCTAACAGTGTTGAAGATGAGTCTCACTAGGGTATGCTGAATTTGAGGTTTCTCCGGAAGATCCTAGTGGAGAGGTCAAGTAGGAAGAGGGATGATGGCATTTGCTCTCAGAAGAGGCAGCTAGACTGGAGACAGTGACATGGTGGCTGTGAGTCCGGGCAGAGGGAGAGTGGAGAGAATGTAGGTAGTAATGCACGGGAGACAGGGATAGTATGTAGCGTGTCAGGCTTGATGGACAAGCCCCAGCATGTCCCTAGCCTAAGCCTTAGGAACTCCCATAATGACATGGAAGTGACCAGGTCACATTGTCTTAACTAAGTTTCAGGTTCCTGTAGCAACCATCTGGAGCCTTCTAAAAGATACCCTTTTCCCAGAATTCAAGAAAAGGAGGATCTCCTTCCTCTTCAGAGGTGGGCCCGCTGTAGACATATATTTTATTATGTGACCATGAGTTTTGACTATGGCTGATTAGCTCATACTTGGGTACCTGACCCAACCTGAGCCCATTTGATTCCCCTTCAGGGCATGTTTTAATAAGAAGTACAGATGATGGGGAATTCGAAGTTCAGCCTTACTAACAATGAAGTTCTTGGGTGAATATTAACAAAAATTTTCTGAGCTCCATGGGACTGCCCCGGTTCCCACCCTTTCTGACGCCTGCAGTCTAAGCCTTTCTATTAAATTCTCTCATTCTGTGAAGCTATTTTGAAGTGGGTTTGGGATACTTGTAACCAAAAGAGTCTTAATTAGGACAGGCCTTGATGTGTCTAATTAGGGGATCATTAACAGCATGAAGCAGAGGCTGAGGCTGAGCTGAGCTGGCCTGGGACCAAGAGAGGCAGCTTTACAAGTCTCCATGACAGGAGAGTGTGGTGACTGTGCTCTCTGAAGTCACTGCAGCTCATTGGCATCAATGACTAAAGGGCCCTTTTGTGCCTGGCTACTCATGTGGGGACGCTGAGCACAGTCCAGTATGCCCCTTGGTCTTGCCATGACACTCCCATAAGTGAGATGTGAGCCTGCACTGTCTTTCCAGACAAACCCTGCTGGGTTTTTTCTTTCTTTCATTTTATTTTTTTTGTTTTTTATTATCTGTCTAGTGGAGAAGGGATACAATTACCCTTTAGCCTTAAAAATATGCCAAAGGAGAGTGCTGGCCTTCTGTGGCTTGGAACTAACTCATTGCACAAATCTGTTTCTCATTTATGTCGTTTAGCCAAATCACCAGGGTTGTTCTCTTCCCTCATAGAATGTGACAGCACAGAAGGCCGGGACCCTTTTCATCTGGGCATTCTACGCAGACCCTGGATATAGCAGGGAAGGCGAAGAAACTACCGGAAAAGTTTGATGTCTATCTTCACAGGACAGGAGCTCTCAGGATAAAAAAATGATGAAAGAAGTAATTTTCAAATACTCAGTTAGTTTCTGTGTTACTAGACTCACATTCTATTAGCCGGTGTGATTTAATAAATGAGTCGTAGGGTGATGTTTCTGCTGCATGCCTTTAGGGCCAAAATTGTGACGGATGCTAGGTCGAGTTTAAAAGACTAGGCGAGAAAATACCATGTTCTAAGAAAGAAAACAAGCTTCCTGGAATGTAATACTTCAAGAGAGGCTTAGGGGTTTGTTTAAATGTTATATATTATGATGCTGCAAAAATGCCACAGCTAGGAAAAAATGAGGACCTAGAAATGACCCAAAAGTTATTTCCTAAAAATATATACATATGACTGTCAATGAGATGCCTAACTGACATCCCCTAAAGTATAAAATAAATGTGTCTTGTTCAATAAAGTACAATGACTTTGGGTCTGTTTACCTGTTTGCTTTGGGCGAGCAGGGCTGAAGTGGTGGTCTGTGTACGTGCCACAGGGTGTTTTGAGTGATGGGATTCAGACACAGAACATGGTTCTTCTCATTCAGGTCCCGGAGAGGCTGTTCTTTAATACCCTTTTCCTGGATCCCCCGAGCTACTCTATTTTTTCTTTCTTTATCTACCTGTTTTTGCTTTCAGTTTTATTTTTTTGGGGGGGGAGGGGCTCCCATCAGCCAGCATTGGTTTATTTTGCTTGCAGCCATATAATTCTAACTGATACAATAGAAGGCACACACCAGAGAGAAGTAGCCCGAAATTCAACATCAGCGTCAATGCCACACCCAAGGACCAATATGCCCAGATTCAAGCCTGCATCATCTAATTTAAGCATCAGCATCTTTGAGCTGGGAGAAGGCGAAGGGGTCAGACTGGGTGGCCACTCTCTTTCTGGAGGTCATGCTTCTGCTTTTGTGACTTCATTTTGGAGAAAAGCCACAGTGGCTATTTGGAGCCTTTGGGAGGCCAGCAGTGCCTTGAGAGTGTGGCTTGAGAGCAAGGACAAGTGGGTGGACCTTGTAACACATCCTTCAGCATCACCAAATGATACTCCGAGGGTAAAGACCTGGCATACACACATTGTGATGCCTTTCGGTCTTTTTAGCTCATGACACCCATCCCTTCCATCCTTCTTCCATTTTACATTTTATTTTATTTATTTATTTTTTTACAGGGACAGAGAGAGTGAGCCAAAGAGAGGAATAGATAGGGACAGACAGGAATGAAGAGAGGTGAGTAGCATCAATCATTAGTTTTTCGTTGCCGTTGTGACACCATAGTTGTTCATTGATTGCTTTCTCACATGTGCTTTGACTGCAGGCCCCAGCCGACCGAGCCACCCCTTGCTGGAGCCAGAGATCCTGGGTTCAAGCTGGCGAGCCCCTGCTCAAGTCAGATGGGCCCGCGCTCAAGCCAGCGACCTCGGGGTCCCAAACCAGGGTCTTCCGCATCCCAGTCCAACACTCCATCCACTGTGCCACTGCCTGGTCAGGCCCTTCTTCCATTTTAATCAACCCAGAAGATGATTGATTTTTACTTTCTGTGTTTGGTATTAAGAAAGAATGGGTATATGAATATATATATATATATATATATATATATATATATATATATATATATATATATCTTAATGACACAGTCTCATGATACTGTAGTACCTCTTCCTGGGAGCGAGAAAGGTATGCAGATTGGTGGCTGAGTACATACAGTACATCTGCTTGACTGCGTAAACTCAGAAAGCAGTATAGCCAGGAAATTTAATGTATACAGTCAGAAAACATTTCAGAATGCACTACCCTTACTTTGATAATTGCAAAAACAGGTGGCCAGGAGATTTCTTCTCCCTACTTCCTCCTCTATTGCAAACTTCACCTGTGCATTATGTATCTTATACAAAGAAGAAAAAGAGAACTATGTAATATTCTTGTGAATGCAAAAGCCATAAAAATAAAGTTGTCTTCAGCAAACATTCTTGTCAATAACCTACAGCCAGTAGCTAGTGAATAGATACTTTGTGTAAGATTAGCACTTGTTGCTGATGTGAGAACCACGTATTCCCATGTGTTTACAAAACAGAGTTCTTTGGACCCAGATAACTCTCTACAAATTTATATTTATTCAAGTGGCATAACCTTAAATTACCAGACAAGGGCTGTGATGCGGCTCACATACAACATTTTTATCATTCTTGGTTCCCTGTTCAGCCACGGGCCCTTGGAGGAGCGCTTCAGTGGTAGCTATGTCACGAATTATCGTCATTTCCAGATTACCGCATGCGGCCTTTGGCTGACACGATGAAGTGTCTAGGTGACCATTTTTCTCTTCCAGAATCATCTGCAAATGTAATATTATGTATTGAAAATCATAATGTTTTGCACATTTTTTGAACCAGAAATTTTATTTTTAAGACGATCTTAATGCCATTATGCTGGAAGGGTTTAAAGACTTAGCTTCAAGGATAATAGAAAAGAAAACACATCAAAACAACCTAAATAGCCAATGATAGAGAATGTTTTAATAAACTATGATGAGAGAGTACAGCGCCAGTTAAAATAATATAGTAGATGGATATGAAAAGATATTCACACTGTACTGTTTAAAAATACAAGTTGCAAAATAAATGTTCTGTATCATCGTTTTATGTAGAAATACTTACTCTTTGTTTTGTTGAGAACCTGTATGTAAATGTCTGGAAACAAGACCAAAAAGAATATACTTGCAAATAATATTTTTTCCTCCTTTTGTTTATGAACTATTCTACCATGATACTACATGGCTGTTTACTAACAAGAAAAGTCAGTTACACTTACTTAGAGACTGGGTAGAAAAATGACCAAAACAAATCCCTGTATATAATTTCTGACTTTGGAAGATTCCTCTCTTCTAGAAAAACAACAAAGCAAAAAACGTGGCAAGTTTGTTCTCAGTTTTGATCACTAGAGGTCACCAAAGTCATAAACATTATTAGAAATTTTTTCTATCGTTTATATTTTGAGTCACAGAGGGATGTTTCTGGCTTCTCCTCTTGGGCAGTTGTAAAGCATTTACTGGAAGACTTCTTGCTGCTTCGTTTTAAGGGGAGTAAACTGTTTGGACTAGGTTTTTTTTCTAACATTAAATATTCCCTGGAACAGGAGGCCATGTATCTATGGGACTATTCAAAACAGATGGGTGTTCCTGGAGAATGTGATTTATTTCCCCTCTGATACCAAAGGGCCGCTGGCCGATACCTGGTGAATGTGAGTTCTGAGCGACGTTGTTGAGACAGAACCACAGAGCACCCAGCAGCAGCACACACCGTTTCAAATGAAACAGCACGGACCATTTCAAGGAAAAACGTCGCGCCTTTACTGGTAACGTAACGTGTGGTGTGTGAGGGCTTCATTGAAGTAGAATATGCGAGAACACCCCTAGTATCTTTTGAATTACAGGCCACACTATCTTTTTGCATGTTAATAATTCTGCATTTTAAAACTGCAACAGAAGTCCAAATTCCCAGGCCCTAAAATTATAGAAAGGCAGGGAAGATTACAAAACCAGACATCTTGCAAACATTCAAAGAAACTGTCTCACCCCAAAGGGTCTATCTAGCAAAGCAGAGAAAGAAACAAATAGTAACTAATTTCAATGTTCCTAACATTCTCACACTTGAGTGAGATGTAATTTATATTAAAAGATAAAATTTCTGTAATCAAGATGCAGCATGTGAACCGTGTCTGTTGGTCAGGAATGAAATACAATGGACAAACACAACAGGGTGAGGAGACTCACATTTTCAATATTTTAAATGCCAATAAGTAATGAGTTGCTTGGTCATGTAGATGATTCCGTGTTTGAATCTGTTTTCCGAAGAAACAAAACTATTCTTTTTCATAAGAACTCCCAGTGCTTAGATACTTAGATACCTGACAAACCCAAGGTCAAGGCTTTGGAACAAGCCATAAACTAGGAGATTTCAAGCCAATATCAACGTGACACATTTTGCATTCAGACTTGCTCCTTATTCAGTGGACTTTATTTGACTTTGATCTTGGTTAACTTTGAAGTGTTCAAGGTTACCATTTTCCATAGTTTTTATTTTCTTTTTCTTTTTTTTTAAAAAGTTGAATCAGACAAGCAGGCAAAGAAAATCTAAACCTTAAAAGAAGTGAAAACAACTAGACACTGTTAGATATTTTCATTACTTGGTCTAAGGTAGCCTATTGCTGTACTTAACACACATCACTGAGCTAGTTATTAAGTCATAGATAAAAATCACATATTCTGCTGCATCTTAGGGAAAACTTTGGGGAACTTTGTTGGGAACCTGCTGTGTGGTTTGTGAGATAGGTTTAGTGAAGGGTAAAACTGCAGATTATTATAAATGATGACCTAAAGACTATTGCCCCAAGTAGTTGTTAACTTAAAAGAAATATTTATATAGGAGTCCTAATATTGGAGATCTTATATCTGAAAGTCGGCTCTTCTATGGAATTTCACAGACTATGTATTTCAAAATGTACTAGAAACTTGGGGTTGCATTTGTATTTATTTATAAAGTAATTCAAACCCATACCTCAAACACTCATTTGTTTTATTTTACTCTTAATTATGCTTCAGATACATGGAAGTATTTTTTTATTATCATAAAGACAATTTCATTTACTAATGAAGTACATATACACAACTACACACACATGTGTATATGTGTATAAAATGATCATTTTGCACAAAAATAGAATCAATTATATATTGTTTATAAAGTTTGTCTTTGAGAGTATTAAGAGAGAAAATTTCTTTTCTGGGGAGAGATTTTAATATTCATCCCACCGGGGTACATTTATCTCTTCTGTGATACCTCATTCACCCATCTTCCTTTGTCTAAATCTGCAAAATGAAAGTTCCTTCTATTAAAGAAAACATCAAACTTATGATATACCAGGTTATTAACAGAGTGACCTGGGGGTAGTTCATGTTATTATTTCAATCCTATTCCAGAAAGTAGAAAAATGTAGGGTTACCTTCTGGGTCATCTAGAAAAGCTAAATTTTCTTTTGAGGAAGTCTGAGCTGTCAGAGTACAGATCCAATATCATTATTGTCCATATAATCTGAACAGCAATGCACGCAAGAACTTGGTGCTGTTGAGTTACCCAGGGTCTTGAGAAACTCTTTGGAGTAGAATAAAAACTCTTTCTATATCTGGAGACAACTTGAAGTTTCATGCCCACACTAGCTTTTTACATTCTCATGGCTATCTGGAGGAAAGTCAGAAAGGGACTTACTCACTTTTGTACAATTGAGAAGTTTAGGGATGAAACTTTAAGAAAGAGAATTTAGAGATATAATGGTGATTGGGATAAAAATGTGGAAGCCTCACTATGTCTTCTCCCAGATGAAAAGTGCTAGTATAGAGTGACATCTATGGTAGATGCTAAGGCTCCCATGGCTTTGGCTGTGTTCTTTGGGATGACTCTGGGGACCAAGGCAGTAGGCTGGGATGTCAGAGGCAGCCCAGGTCCAGGCACTGGATTTTGCGAGTCAATAGTCTCAGCTAGAATCCTAAATCAGTGTCATACTGGACAGGATATACTTAACCTTTTTGACCCTGAATTTCCTCACCTGTAGAATGGAAATAACACACACTGTAAATAAATGGAGAGTCCCAATGTAAAGCACTACCATTTTCGATACTAGTTTGTTTCCTTCAACAGAAAATTGTTGTCAGATTAAATGACAATGTTAGTAAAAGTGTTTTGTAAACTACAAAGTGTTCATCAAATACTGGTCATTATTAATGTTATTTTCAACCTGTATTTGGTATACACTTAGTTCTTCTGGAAAATTTGGGGCATCAAAATAGATAGAACTGATATGGGAATTGTGCCAGATAACAGGAAACCGAATTTCAGAGTGTATTCATTTCCTTCAAGGAAAAATCATATGATAATTAACAAAAAACTACTTTTATCATTTGAAATAACTATAATCTTTCTTCCTCTGAACACCAAAAACGCTCCAAAGGCAGGTAAGAAATACTCAGGGTGGGGTTGGGGAGGGCCAAAGGAAGAAAGCAAAGAACTCAGGGCTGTGCTAACAAGACCGTGTGGGTGACTGAAGATGGAATGTGATTCTAATTACTGAAAGGACTGAAAATTATTTTAAAATGTAAGTTGTTTTGAAAGACACTTTTTGACACCTACAATTAGACAAACATGGCTAAACAGGTGTGGAAAAGGCTGATAGTTTAAGGCGAAGATACACTTTTGAGGAGCAGGAGACCATCTCTGAACTTCCCGTGTGTGTGCACATGTGCGCATGCGCGCACGTGTCTGTAGAAAAAGTTTAAATCATGCAGACTAAGGCGCAAGTCCATCCTTGCCAAATCTGATGCCACTTGAAGGTAAGACCCTGTGAATTCAGTGCCCTGGGAGAAATACTATTGTGTGTCCTTGAGGGGCCACTAAATAACGAAACTGTGTAAGTCACAACAGCACAGAATATATACTAGTTTCTCCTGTGAGCAGGAAGCAATTGGAATTTGTTAAATTCAAGTTAATGCTTTGTGGGGATGTTTCTTCATAAATTAGGGTCCTAATGTATAGCGACTTTTTCAAAGTCTTGAAAGATATCTTAGATGAATGAAGGTCTTAAGTCAATGTGATATGGCACGGAGCCACAAGAGAAGAAACAGCATCAGAAGCAAGAAAATTCACATTGGAGTTAAACCAGCCAGTTACAGCCCCGGACTTTGTGACTTTGGTCAACTTGCTCAAACAACAAGCTTCAACTTCTTTATCTAGAAGATGGAAATAATAACAAATACTTTGAAGCACTGGTGTGAGGATGCAATGAGAAAATATACGCAAAGGTTTTAGCACTGTACCAACAAATAATTAGCCATGACCATGAATAAGATTAACAAAGTACTCTAGCAGGAGGATAGGGGCCTCCAACCAAGGACCTTTACGCAACTATGCTAGGAATGTAGGGGCTGTCCCAAAGAATGTTCTGTGCTAATTTTAACTGGGAGTGAAAAATGATTGCTTAGATAAAAAAAACCAAACAAACGCGAATCTTATTTTAATACGTTCTTTGAATGTCTCTCCATATAATGGTTAGATTAAATTAAGTAGAAACAGTCTCAATTTAGAAGATGCATCTCTTCAATTGCGGAAACTGTCCTTGTGCCCATAGAACTTAAAACATACCATTTGTTTTTAGCTCTGGAGAAGGCATTGTTTTAAAATACGTTTTATTTCATTGTGCACTGGTCAGCTCTAGGAGCTACACCAAAACTGCCACATTCCAGTGAATATCTATGACATATATTCAAACTTAAGTTTGATCTACACTTGGTTCTTTTTTGTAACTTCAGCCAACAAAATAGAATACCCAGAATTGCTATGGGAATTCTACAAAATAATCCAAAGCCAAATTTAAGACAGCAACCATTTGCCCCCCCCCCCCAAGAAAAATGTTAGAATAATGAACAAATAATTAACTTTATGATTTGGAACAACTACCATCTCCTTTCCTCTGAGCACAGAAGTATGCCAAAGCAGGTGACTGTTGAAAGATGTGGGAAGAATGATGACTCATCTTCAATGTGCATTTTTTGCTCATTGTCTACACTTTATTCTAGTGCTGCCTGAGTTGGCCTCCAGTCCTGGGGTCTGTGCCAAAACCTGTTGTGAAATCTACCTGGAAGGGTAGAGTAGGGGGTTTCTAAAGGAAGATTAAACAAAACCCCAACTAGAATGAATGTTCTGGGAGAGGTGGAAGAGGGAACAATTCTCCCCTTGGGGCAGATTTTCTCTCCTCCCTGCTGAGATTTGCATCTCCAACTCCCACATCTTCTGGGGATGGTTCGTTGACGTCGTTACTGACACGTCTATGTCTTGTCACAGTCACAGGTATAATTTGTCAGGGTGTTTTTGTGTGTATGTGTGTGTGAGAGAAGATAGTTGTGGTCTTTTGTACATAAAATATTAATATCACAGTGTTTCGTAATGCAGTCATAAAAGTGGAAGGTAATAGCAGGTGGTTATACCTGCATGAAATACAATGATCCTTAGCTCTCCCTGGTCTGCACTCAGGCAGTAGCTATGGGGCTGGAGAGGAGAGGGGGTGTAACTATTAGGCACATTAGAATATACATAAGGGTGAGATAGACAGCGCGGTCGAAGATGACCCTCAGGTTTCCGGATTGCTAGACTGCATGGATGGCGGAGCTATTCCCTGAGATGAGATAAAACAGAAAGAGAACAGTATGGAGGAAAAGAGAATGTGTTTGCATTGAATGGCTTAATCATCAGATACGCCAGCAGCAAGTGTGGTGGTAGCCATGGGGAAAGGGGCATGGAGGGTAGTGGACATGGGCAAGGGGGGAAATGGGAATGGAAAGGGACTTTGCTTGGGGTGATGGGCTCACGATGCGGTGTGCAGATGAGGTTTTGTTGAGTTGTACACTTGAAACGTGTATGGCTTTGCGGACCGATGTCATCCCAACTCAACTGAAAAAATTTCTGGTGGTTCTTGCTCAGGGTGTCTCATGAGGTTTCAATCACGCTGTTGGATACTCTATAGTCTTCTCAAGGCCTGAGTGGGACTGGAGAAGCCATTTCTAAGCTCACACACATGGTTATTGGCAGGCTTTCTTGCTGTTGGCTAGAGGCTTCAGTTCCTTACCATGTGGGCCCTGTCATAAGGCTACTAACAACATGGCAGAATGCTTCCCCCAGAGAGAGAGAGAACCAGTTTAATATGGAAGCCACAATCATATATAACCTAATTGCAGATATGACATGCTGTCACTTCTGCCTTATGCTATTGACCACATAGACCAGTCCTGGTCCAATGTGAGAGGGACTACACAAGGTGTAAGGACCAGGAAGTAGGAATTGTTGAAGGACATCTTGGCATCTGGGTATCACCATAGGGCAATGCTGATGATAAAATATTAACTGATCAAAACAAAGAATAGAAAGTGACCTTAATGATTTAAAAAATGCAGAGAAAGACAATGTGAAGACATCAAACTATTAAACTATGTCTATCTGTGTTGCAAGACTATCATTTGTTTCGGTTTCTTCTTTATAGTCTTTAATATTTTATAAAACTTTTAGTCAGCATGTATTTTATTTCTTATATTCTTCATAAATGTTAAAGAAGCTCAAAACTACATTGAGCTCTTTTTTATTTTATTATTTTTATTTTTTTACAGGCACAGAGAGAGAGAGTCACAGATAGGGACAGACAGACAGGAACGGAGAGAGATGAGAAGCATCAATCATTAGTTTTTCGTTGCCATCGCGACACCTTAGTTGTTCATTGATTGCTTTCTCACATGTGCCTTGACCACGGGCTTTCAGCAGACCAAGCAACTCCTTACTGGAGCCAGCGACCTTGGGTCCAAGCTGGCGAGCTTTTGCTCAAGCCAGATGGGCCCGCGCTCAAGCTGGCGAGCTCGGGGTCTCGAACCTGGGTCTTCCACATCCCAGTCCGACACTCTATCCACTGAGCCACCGCCTGTTCAGGCTACATTGAGCTTTTAATTTTAATTATTTTTACATTGACTAGAAGATGTTCCAATAAAATTTATGTCACTTACTAAAAAAATAATAAAGTATGTTACTAATTTAGTATAACTAGTTAGGCTTAGGATCAAGAGATTATCTTTTGATGGCTTATTGAATAGCTCCAATATATCTCCTACAGTCAGTATTTTATAGAAATTCAAATGTAATATGTAGGCTCCTAGGCTGATGACTAAGATGTTTTTGTTTTTCAACTTGTTCACTTTATCAAAAGTATTAAGTACCTAGGTTAGACAACTGTTAAGGAAACTTCCAAAATGCATTGATTTTTGTTAAATACTTAAAAAGTACAAGGCATAGTGCTTTCTTAGTCAACTGTACTAGTACATTCCAAGAATCATGAGAAATCTGAAGATGTTTTTGGAAAGAAAAGTTGGTGCAAATGTTTATATTTTACTTGTACCATGAAACCTAGGCCCTGCCCCAGCACACCAGAGGCTGGCATTTGGAGGTGTAAGAGTAATTACAGAAGTTTCACGAGTTTCAATAGCTTGCTACATGGAGTGGGGACATTTGTGGACTTCCTCAGTCCTGAGGAGTGTCTGTGGATACCCCAACAAAGGTTTTTTCCTGGTGTTTTAATGTTTACTGGTATTTCCCCCTGCAGGATGTCCGCTCTGCTTGTCTTCCCGCATGAGAGAGTGCAGATGTTCCTGAAAGCATCTTTGCGTGGAGTGACTTGAAGCAAGATGCTGAGCAAAGGGGGGAAAGTCAACGGAGCTGTCAGGGTTGGGGGGTGGGCACTGGGCAGCACTTCCCAGGCTGTACTGATATAAGCTGTTCTCTAAAAATTAGCTGCTCTTCTTTCTTTCTTTCTTTTTCTTCTTTCTTTCTTTCTTTCTTTCTTTCTTTCTTTCTTTCTTTCTTTCTTTCTTTCTTTCTTCCTTCCTTCCTTCCTTCCTTCCTTCCTTCCTTCTTGCCTTCCTTCCTTCCTTCCTTCCTTCCTTCCTTCCTTCCTCCCTTCCTCCCTTCCTTCCTTTCTCTCTCTTTCTTTTCCTTCCTTCCTCCTTCCCTTCTTTCCTCCTTCCCTTCCTTCTTAACTTCCTTCCTTCCTTCTTCCCTCCCTCCCTCTCTCCTTCCTTCCCTCCCTCCCTCCCTCTTTCTCTTTCTTTCTTTCTTTCTTTCTCTCTCTCTCTCTTTCTTTCTTTCTCTCTCCCTCTCTCCTTTCTTTTTCTCTCCCTCCCTCCCTTCCTTTCTTTCTTTTTTCCTCCCTCCTTTCTTTCCTCCTTCCCTCCCTCCCTTTCTTTCTTTCTTTCTTTCCTTCCTTCCTTCCTTCGTTCCTCTTCTTTCTTTCTTTCTTTCTTTCTTTCTTTCTTTCTTTCTTTCTTTCTTTCTTTCTTTCTAGAACAGGTTCTTGCTATTACAGAAGAGAGATGTTCTTATACTCTTTCAAAGTTTTAATATCCAAATATGCCCCTTCTGATGACACCCTTGGGTGTTTTGTTTGCCCTACTGAGGTCATAAGATTGCAGTTCAATGTCTTTTAATTGGTGTTTTAAAAGACAAAATGACAAACGTTTCTCAGTGTCTGAGATAGAGGTGACCTGTAGGTAGGAATGGTAGGTCCTAGGGAGAAAGAAAGACCTGAATTGATTCCATGTAAGTAAAATGAATAAGTGATGATAAAATCTAGTCAAATGAATTGTGTCAATTCTTCTCAAAGTGCTAGTTGCATGATAAAGCTACTACCACTGTGAAAAAGGAATTTACAACCAGGCATCTAAGGTGTGGATGACCACAATGGCAAATCAATAGTTAAACGTTTAATAATCTGTGGTGTACTGGACTCTTTTTTACCCTCATGGAAAGAAAGCACTGAGTTTTGCTCTAGGGAGCTGAGGGCTTACTGGAGAGAGAAAAAGGCCTTGAGGTTATTGCCATCAAACAACTAAGTCAGACAAATTTAGGAGAATGAGTACACGCTGTGATGATAAATACATTCTAAAAAGAAAGGGGACTGTACTCTCAAAATGGCACATAAAGCAATGTGCACCAAGTTATTTACACTCTAGTTTGTGTGCTATGACAGAGCTGTCCCAGTGGGAGCATATAAGGGCTTTTAGCTATGCATTTGTACTAAAACCAAACCAACCCAGTATGCCAGAATGAATGCAGAAACTTGTTGACCATGGTCAAGTCACAAGGCAGATGGAGAATCCATAAAGGATCACCTGAGAAGAAAAGAGTAACTCACTGATATCAACTTTCTCTAACAGTTCTCAAAAGTACAATTGCTTGCCACAGAGCTTAAATTTAAATGAATGAATATTGAGCACAGATAGAGGAAGATGGGGAGGAGGCCTACTGAAAGGTTCAAACTTCACACTGGGGTTCATAGCCATAAACTTCCAGCTTCTTCCAACCAAATCTTTAAATGTGTAGCCATGGCCAGAATTATAAAGGAAGGGTCCTAACCTGGGTGGACAGCAATGCATCTCCTTTTAGAACAATGGATTACACTCTCCTCCCCTTCTTCATCTATAATCAGGCCAAACTACTTATGCCTCCATGATATTATGTCTGGTGCTTCCAGGAATTAAGGACATATGTACGCTTTCCCTGAAACGTGTTTGAGGTCACTGGACTCAGTTGTTTGGGAGACACCCCTACGACCCCAGAACCTGGTTGTCCAGTTATAACGATAGTGTAATAGGTGTTCTGCACCATTTGTTTTGCTGCTACTTCTGTTACTAACCTTGAAAGAAGTATATTAACTTTCAGATACTCACGCCTTGCCTTTCAGTGAAAGGAATTATTGCTCATCTTTGTGTGAGTTAATAAGTTCCACCAAGAAAGAAAGCATTCATTTGGTAGATTCCCCATGTTAAGATGTCAAGGGCTCTTTACGGAATAAAGGAGTTCTCCTTGTCACCTTATTAGTTGTGGAGACACGCAGAAAATTTATCTATTTCAGCTCTGCCTCTTCTTTGTCACATGCCTCATCACAAGGATTAACCTTCACTTCCCCTCTGGCTTGAGATAGTAGCTAGTATATGAATGATTAGTTACATTAATCTAGATAGAAGAGTTAGTACAATGTTGTTTCCCAAGGTTAGACAGAATTTGTTTAAAGTTTCTCTTTAACAAAGTAAACAAATAAAATAAGAAAGGAAGAAAACAAAGAAGGAAAGAAAAAGAAGGAAGAAAAAAAGAAAAGCAGAAACCTAAGATAAAGGTTGGTTAAAGAAGAAATGAACTGGAAGTCAATATGTTTGATTTTGTCAGGTACAAAATTCATCTTTTATGGTTATTATTTTGATGAGATAGAAGTTATATCACACTTGTTTCCCTCAGCTACATCAAAACTATTTTCCTAATATGAACTGAGTGGAGATGACATCAGAGTAATGGTGGCATGAAAAATACTCCTGATCTTTCCCCTTAAAATTTCAATAAATTGAACAACTAAAATGCAGCAAAGGAACCTCAGCTGGTTCATAGGCACACTGGAAAGATCCACTCATTGAATAGACTAAAGGTGGGACAGGGTGAAAAGGGGGGTGGAAGATAAAATGCATTCATGGTGGGTTTTGGAGAGGAGAGGAGACAAATCTGAAGTGATTGGGGTTTTTTTTTCTTTGCTTGGCTATGGGGAGGAGGGTAGGTCAGGCTCTCTGGATTTTATCTGAGGGGTATGGAGAGGGAAAGCCAGAGTGACTGGGTCTCCCTCTGCTGGGAGGAGTGGTGAGACAAAGGGACAGATGGGGAGATAAAGCAAAGTGGCCAGAACGTGGGGTCATGGCCAATGTTACCATGGTCTGCCTGTAGCCTGCACTTGGCAGAGACAGAGAAAGCAAAAGTGTGGCACTAGCCTCCCAGATTCTGCCCTCCCTTACCTCATGGTACAGAGAGTAGCAGAGACAAGCCCCACAGCTAGCTCTCCAGAGCCACTCTCTGCCCTGAAAAACAGAGGTGCTCTACATCTGGTCTGTTGAGACGTGGGAGGGATCACCCAGAAGCCTGAGATTGCCATTGCTAGAGTTGTAAAGCTGGAAGGCTGAAGCCATAAAGCCCTCACAACATGCCCTACCCACTAACACAACTGCAGCCCTGCCTATATCATTGTGGCAGCAACATCTCAGCGGAGGACAGTAAGGAACTTCCCAGAGCTAAAAGTTGTAATACAGTGATGCCTACTGGAAGAAACCTCTCAAAACCAAATTTATTTTTCCCTTTCCCCCCCCCCTTTTTTTTGTTTCTTCTTTCTTTTTCTCTTTTGAATTTTATTATTTTAATTTTTATATCTTTTATTCTTTCTTTTTGTGGCTGTTTTGTCTTTGATTTCTTCGTTTGCTTTGATTGTTTTCTTTTATAGTTCTTGTCATAATTAAAAAAATTTTTATTGCATTTTTAATTTTAATTTTTTATCTTTTTAGTTGTTCTTTTGTTAAAGTTCTTAATAATACCACTTTCAAATGCCATCAAGGAAGAAGAAATTGAATAGCATGGCTACACAAGACAGAGACATAGTTTAGAAAGAAAATAAAATTCTCCAGAAATAAATGTCAACTACATGGAAACCTTGGAGTTAAATGATAGAGAATTCAAAATTGAAGTTCTGAAAATACTCAATGAGATGCAAGAAGACACCAACAGGCAACTTAATGAACTCAGAAAACAAAGTGAACACCTTACCAAGGAGATTGAAAATTTAAAACCAGAGATGAAGAACTCAATACATAAATTGAAAACTGAGGTAGAAGTTTGGTTAATAGAACAAGCCAGATAGAGTAAAGAATCAGTGACATCAAAGACAGGCAACTAGAGATGCTATAGAGAGAAGAGGAAAGAGACTCACAAATTTTAAAAAACTGAGAGAGCTCAACAATAATTGTCTGACTCCATCAGAAAGCGCAATATAAGAATAATGGGTATATCAGAAAACTAAGAGGGTAAAAAGGAGTGGAGAGCCCTTTCAAACAAACAATTGATAAGAATTTCCCAACTTTATGGAAAGAGTTAGAGCCTCAAATCCAAGAAGCAAACAGAAGGCCTAGTTATCTTAACCCAAACAGACCTACTCCAAGGCACATCATAATAAAATTGTCAAAAATCAATGACAAAGAAAGAATCCTGAAGGCAGCTAGAGAAAAGAAGACCATAACATATAAAGAAAAGCCCATCAAGTTATCATCAGACTTCTCAACAGAAACTCTACAGGCCAGAAGAGTGTGGATCCAAACATTCAAAGTACTGAAAGAGAAGAATTATCAGCCAAGAATACTATATCCATTAAAGTTTTCTTTCAAATATGAAAGAGAAATAAAATATTTTACAGACCTAAAGAAGCTGAGAAGCTGAGGGAATTTATCACCAGAAAACCCCCACTGCAGGAAATACTCAAGGGGTTTATTTGACTATACATAAAAAAACAAACAATTCAAAACTACAAGTAAAAACCCCAACAAGGTCACAATAAAAACAAAAATAATCTGTGACATAAATAACATAAAAGGGGAGAGGATAAAGATTGGCAGTAGCAAAGGAAGATGGAGTACAGAAGCACTCATAAGACAAAGAACTCTTGTACATATGAACATTTTTCTCTTAATAACCTAATGGTAACTACCCATGAGAAAGCTACTTCTGAAATACACAGTTTAAAAAAGAGGAGAAACAGGGGGAAAAGTATGGAATGCCACCAAACAAAAATAACTGACAGAAATAAAAAAGAGAAGAACCAAACAAGACACAAAGTGACCAGATAACAAAACATAAAATAGCTATAGGAAATCCTCAAGTGTCAATTACCCTAAATATAAATGCACTGAACTCATCAGTAAAGGGGCACAGAGTAGCAGATTGGATCAAAAAGCACCCAGACATATGCTGCCTTCAAGAGACACACCTAAGCTACAAGGAGAAAAGTAGATTCAAAGTGAAAGGTTGGGAAACAATACTTCAAGCAAATAATACATGAAGAAAAGCAGGTGTAGCCATACTCATATCTGAGAATGCTGACTTCAAGACAACAAAGGTAACTAGAGACAAAGATGGACATTTCATAAGGATAAAGAGGACATTGTATCAAGAAGACTTAATACTTCTTAATATATATATATACACACCAAACCAGGGAGCACCAAAATATATGAAACAAAGCTATTAACTGGTCTAAAAATGGAAGCAGACAAAAAAAAAACACAATCATATTTGGAGATTTCAACACACCATTGACAGCTTTAGATAGATCACCTAAACAGAAAATCAATAAAGAAATATTGGCCTTAAACGACACTCTTGATCAAATGGACATAATAGACATTTATAGGACATTTCATCCCATACACATCAGATTATACATTCTTCTCCAGTGTGCATGGAACATTCTCAAGGCTAGGTCATATGTTAGGCCACAAAACTAACATCAACAAATTCAGAAAAATTGAAATTATACCAAGCATATTTTCTGACCACAAAGACTTAAAATTAGAATTCAATTATAAAAAGGAAGTAAAGAAATCCACAAAAATGTGGAAATTAAACAGCATCCTTCTAAACAATAACTGGGTCAAAGAATAAATAAAAACAGAGTTCTAAAGATATATACAGACAAATGAAAATGACAACACGCATACCAAAATTTCTGGGATGCAGCGAAAGCAGTAGCAAGAGAAAAGTTTATATCATTATAGGCTTATATCAAGAAACAGGAGAGATCCCAAGTAAACAACATCACACTTTAAGGAACTAGAAAAAGAACAAAGGCAACCCAAAGTCAGCAGAAGAAATAAAATAGTAAAAATTAGAGCAGAACTAAATGAAATAAAGAACAAAAAACTATAGAAAAAATTAATACAACAAAGAGCTGGTTCTTTGAAAAGATTAATAAAATTGACAAACCACTACTAGACTCACTAAGGAAAAGAGAGAAAGGACTCATATAAACAAAATAAAAAATGAAAGAGGAGAAATTATCACAGACATCATAGATATACAAAGGATCATAGTGGAATATTATGAAAGATTATATGGCCCCAAATTTAACAACCTACAGGAAATGGATAAATTCCTAGAACTATACAATCTTCCTAGACTGAGTCACAAAGAAGTGGAAAACCTAAATAGACTTATAAGCAGGGAGAAAATAGAAACAACTATCAAAAACCTTCCCTAAAACAGCCCTGACTGGATAGCTCGGTTGGCTAGAGCATCATGCTGAAGCACAGAGGTTGTCAGTTTGATCCCTGGCCAGGGCACATACAGGAACAGATCAATGTTCTTGTCTCTGTCTCTCTTCTTTCCTCTCTCTAAAGTCAATAAAATAAACATTAAAAAAAAACCTTTCCAAAAACAAAAGTCCAGGACCAGATGGCTACAATAGTAAATTCTACCAAACATTCAAAGAAGATTTGATAACTATCCTTCTCAAAGTCTTACAAAAATTAGAAGAAGAAGAAATACTCCCCAACACATTTTATGAGGCCAACATAATCCTCATACCAAAACCTGGCAAAGACAACAACAACAAAAGAAAACTACAGACCAATATCTCTAATGAATACAGATGCAAAAATCCTAAAGAAAATACTAGCAAATGGAATACAACAACATATTAAAAAAATAAGACATCATGATCAAGTGGAATTCATTCCAGAAGCACAAAAATGGCTCAACATATGGAAATTGATCAGTGTAATACACCACATCAACAAAACGAAGAACAAAATTCATATGATCCTATCAACAGATGCAGAAAAGCCATTTGATAAGATACAACATCCCTTTATGTTCAAAATACTCAATAAAATCAGAATATAAGGAAAGTACTTCAACATAATAAAAGCCATATATGACAAACCATCAGCTAATATCATACAAAATGGTGGAAAAATGAAGCCTTTTCTTCTAAAATCAGGAACAAGACAAGGCTGCACACTATCTCCACTATTATTCAACATAGTTCTGGAAGTCTTAGCCACAGCAATCAGGCAAGAGAATGAAATAAATGGCATCCGTAGTGAGAAAGAAGAAGTAAAGTTATCAATTTTTGCAGATGACATGATCCTGTATATAGAAAACACCAAAGACTACACTAAAAAACTATTAGAAACAATAAACCAATACAGAAAAGTTGCAGGATACAAAATCAATATTCAAAAGTTCACTGTTTTCTTATACACCAATGATGAAACATTGGAAAATGAACTAAAAAAAATCCTTTTACAATTGCAACAACAATAAATAAAATACTTAGTACTAAAATTAACAAAGGACCCATATACTGAAAACTACAAGACATTATTGAAAGAAATTGAAAAAGACACAATGAAGTGGAAAAATATTCCATGTTCATGGATTGGAAGAACCATATACTGAAAACTACAAAACATTATTGAAAGAGATTGAAAAAGACACAATCAAATGGAAAAATATTCAATGTTCATGGATTGGAAGAATCGACATAGTTAAAATGGCCATATTATCCAAGGCAATATACAAATTTAATGCGATCTCCATCAAAATTCCAATATCATTTTTTAAAGAAACAGAACAAAAAATTACCAGGTTTGTATGGAACCATAAAAAAACCCCAAATAGCCAAAGCAATCCTGAGAAAAAAGAATGAATCTGAAAGTATTACACTATCTGACTTCAAACTAAACTTAAAAAAAAAATTATGATAATCAAAATGGCATGGTAGTGGCAAAAAAACAGACACAGAGACCAATGGAACAGAATCGAGAGGCCAGAGATAAAACCACATATATAAGGACAAATCATCTTTGACAAAGGAGCCAAAAACACAGAATGGAGAAAAGAAAGCCTCTTTAATAAATGGTGCTGGGAAAATTGGAAAGTCACGTGCAAAAGAATGAAACTTGACTACAGTTTTCCCCCTGTACAAAAATTAATTCAAAGTAGATCAAAGACATAAATATAAGATTCAAAACAATAAATTACATAGAAGAAAACATAGGTACTAAACTCGTGGACTTTGGCTGTAGAGAACAATTTAAGAATTTGATCCCAAAGGCAAGGAAAGTAAAGGCAAAAATAAATAAATGGGACTATATCAAAGTAAAAAGCTTCTTTTTTTTTTTTGACAGAGACAGAGAGAGAGAGTCAGTGAGAGGGACAGATAGGGACAGACAGACAGGAATGAAGAGAGTTGAGAAGCATCAATTCTTCGTTGTGGCTCCTTAGTTGTTCAGTGATTTCTTTCTCATATGTGTCTTGATTGGAAGGCTACTTCAGATTGAGTAACCCCTTGCTCAAGCCAGCGGCCTTGGGCTCAAGCTGGTAAGCCTTGCTCAAACCAGATGAGCCTGTGCTCAAGCAGGCGACATCAGGGTTTTGAACTTGGGTCCTCTGCATCCTAGTCCGATGCTCTATCCACTGTGCCACCACCTGGTCAGGCTCAAACTATAAAGCTTCTGCACAGTAAAAGAAACTGACAACAAAACAAATAGGCAGCCAACTAAATGGGAGATTATATTTGCAAACAACAGCTCCGATAAGGGGTTAATATCCAAAATATACAAGGAACTCACAAAGCTCAGCAACACACAAGGACATAATACAATTAAAAATGGGAGAGGACCTGAACAGACTCTTCACCCAAGAGGACATACAAATGGCCAATAGATATATGAAAAGATGTTCATCTTCACTAGTTATTCGAGAAATGCAAATCAAAACTACAATGAGATACCACCTCACACCTGTTAGATTGGCTATTATCAACAAGACAGGTAATAACAAGTGTTGGAGAGGCTGTGGAGAAAAAGGAACCCTCATTTACTGTTGGTGGGAATGTAAAGTAGTACAACCATTATGGAAGAAAGTACAGTGGTTCCTCAAAAATTAAGAATAGAGCTACCATATGACCCAGCAATCCCTCTACTGAGTATCTACCCCCAAAACTTGAAAACATTTGTATGTAAAGACATATACAGCCCAATGTTCATCGCAGCATTATTCACAGTGGCCAAGACGTGGAAACAACCAAAGTGTCCCTTGATAGAGGACTGGATAAAGAAGATGTGGTACATATATACAATAGAATACAACTCAACCATAAGAAATGCTGACATGGTACCATTTACAACAACATGGATGGAGCTTCAGAACATTATACTGAGTGAAAAGAGTAAATCAGAAAAAGCTAAGAACTGTATGATTTCACACATAGATGGGATATAAGACTGAGACTCATAGACATAGATAAAAGTGAAGTGGTTACCAGGGGGAAGAGGATGTGGGGGAGGGAAAGAAGGGAGAGGTTTGGAGAAGGGTATAAAGAAGGACAAATATAAGGTGACAGAAAATAATTTGACTTTGGGTGAGGGGTATACAACATAATCAACAGTTCAAATGCTATTGAAATGTTTACCTTATATCTATGTAATCTTATTGATCAATGTCACCATTAAAGTTAATTTTCTAAATAAAATTTAAAAACTAAAATAAATATATGAACTGAACAAAGCTATTTTTAAACCTTATTGCTATAAAATACATATGCCAAAGTGTGTGTTTATCTTAAGTGCACACCCTGATGATTTTTTCACAAACTGAACAAACCTGTGATACTAGCACCTAGATCAAAAACAAACAACCACCACCCTAGAAATCCACCATGTTTCTTTTCAGTCATGAGTTGAATCACTATCCTGATTTCTAACCGCATAGCTTAGCATTATCTCTGTATGTAATCATACAGTAGGTACTCTTCTGTGTCAGACTTTTACTGAATAGTTTTATTTTTGCAAGATTTACCCTATTGTTGCATATACTTGCAGACCATTCATTCTCACTGCTGTATAAAATCCTATCGAGTAAATATACCATCATTTATCTATAGATTCTACTGCTGATAAACATCTGGATAGTGCGCAGTTTGGTTTGGACTATTATAAATCGTGCTGCTATGAATATGCCATTTAAGTCTTTTTCTTATAAATTTTAGTATGTGTATTTGTTGAAATATATATATATATATATATATATATATATATATATATATATAGAGAGAGAGAGAGAGAGAGAGAGAGAGAGAGAGAGAAGAATTTGTGATACTGCTAAACAGTTTTTCAAAGTGGTTGTATCCAATTCATACAATTACCAGCGGTGTATAAAGATGTAAATTGCTTCATATCTTTTCCAATACTTGGAATTTTTTCTTTATTGTTTTAAGCAGTCTGGCGGGTATTTGGTGGTATTATATTGGGTTTAATTTGCATTTTCTTGATGACTAATAAACTGGAGAATATTTTTATTTGTTTATTGGCTATTTGGATATCCTCCTTTATGAAATACCTGCTCAAATCTTTCAATCTATTTCTCTATTGAGCTGTCTGCATTCTTCTTACTGATTTGTAGGAGTTCTTTATATGCTCCAGGTCAGGGGTCGGGAACCTATGGCTCATGAGCCAGATGTGGTTCTTTTGATGGCTGCCTCTGGCTTGCAGACAAATTTTTAATAAGAAATAATAATGTTAAAAATAGAAAACATTCTCATGTATTACAATTCATTCTTTTCCTACCGCTCATGTTCATGGTTGTGGGTGGCTGGAGCCAATCACAGCTGTTCTCTGGGACAACACCAAATTTTTATTGGATAATGTGTAACGTACACAGGTCGTTGTGAGGTCAGGAAGTAAACTTCCCTCCTTTTAATCAAGTAGTCAGGTAGCTAGTTGCAGAAACCCTTTTGACGAAGAAGATGGCTAAAAAATAAAAAGTTGAGGAGTATCGTACTTTTCAGCAGGAATGAACAGAGGAATTTGCCTTTGTGGAGAGAGCAGGTTCTGCAGTTGTCTAATATGCAATGATAAAATTGCATAGATGAAATGGTCAAATATAAAGTGGCTCTTCGATACACACCATACTACATTTGCATAGAAATATCCAGTGGGGGAACGGCAGGAAGAAAGCATGTCAAGGGCTACTGTGCAGAGTGCAAGCTAGTCAGCATCAACTTCATGTTTGGGCCCAACAAGGTGACTGGAATTCGGCTAGCCAGTCGAATTTGGAGAGTATGTCAAAACATTCATGCTTGATGCTGTCAATGAACTTTTTGATGACATTTCAGATAAAGACAAGATAATCAAATGAATAAAAGACATGCCTCTATCAGCAAGAACTGTTCATGACCGTACCATCATATGATGGCAAATCAAATTGAGGCAACACAAGTGAAGGACATAAATGCAGCACCATTCTTTTCTCTTGCTTTGGATGAGTCAACAGATGTAAGCCATTTATCCCAGTTCAGCGTTATTGCAAGGTATGCTGTTGGTGACAAACTAGGAGAGGAAAGTCTTCCTGTTTTGCCTATGAAAGAGACAACAAGAGGGGAGGATTTATTCCAGTGTTTCACTGAGTTCGCTAAAGAAAAAAATCTACCAATGGATAAACTTATTTCAATGTGTACTGATGGTGCTCCGTGCATGGTGGGGAAAAGCAGAGGATTCGTAGCGCTTCTTCGTGAACATGATAAGAGACCCATTTTAAGTTTTTACTACATCTTACATCTGGAGACGCTTTGTGCTCAGATGTGTGGTGAGCAGATTGATGAGGTGATATCGCTGGTCATTCGGATGGTCAACTTTATTATTGCCCGAGCTTTAAATGATCGCCAGTTTAAACACTGCTGGATGAAGTTGGGAATTATCCTGGTCTGCTTCTGCACAGCAATGTGCATTGGTTGTCAAGAGGGAAAGTGATCAGCCGTTCCATGGCTTGTCTGAGTGAAATTCGAACTTTTCTTGAAATGAAAAACGTGGAGCATCCTGAGTTAGCTAACACTGAGTAGCTCCTGAAGTTCTACTATCTCGTGGACATGACTGAACATCTGAACCAGATCAATGTAAAAATGCAAGGCATTGAAAATACAGTCTTATCCCTTCAACAAGCAGTGTTTGCATTTGAAAACAAGCTGGAACTCTTTATCGCGGACATTGAAACAGGTCGTTAACTACACTTTGAAAAACTGGGAGAGTTTAAAGATGCATGCACAACAAGTGATCATGTTCAACAGCTTGATCTCCAGCAGCTAGCGGCTGCACATCTAATCTCCTGCTGTCATTCAAAGTGTGCTTTGGAGAATTTCGTGAGCGCACTCGTCTTTTTAAGTTCATCACCCATCCACACGAGTGTGCAGTGGACAGCGCCGACCTGAGTTACATCCCCGGTGTCTCCGTCAGAGATTTTGAGCTACAAGCTGCTGAACTAAAGGCCTCAGACATGTGGGTGAATAAGTTCAAGTCACTGAATGAAGATTTGGAAAGATTTGCACAACAGCAAGCAGAGTTGGTGAGCAAACACAAGTGGGGAGAAATGAAAAAACATCAACCCGTGGACCAGGTGATTGTCAAAACTTGGAACGCACTTCCTGTCACATACTACACACTGCAGCGTGTATTGCTGTACTGACAATGTTTGGCTCTAAGTATGCATGTGAGTAGTCTTTACCACATCTAAAGAACGTTAAGACCAACTTACAATCACATTTAATGGATAGAAGTTTCAACGCCTGCATGAAGCTTAACCTCACCACGTACATATCAACCAGACTACAAAGCCATCAGCAAAACCATGCAGCAGCAGCAGTTGCATTAATGGTAAGAAGTACTTTATTCATCATTGGTTAGCAACAGCATAACAACATTATTAAAAAGAATTCAGAGACTTATTGTACCTTAAAAGTGTTGGTTTTACATAAAATGCACAAATTTATTTGTATTTAGTGTTAAACATATTATATGGCTCTCATTTTAAATTTTAAAATATGCCTATGTACTAAGTAGCCTTACATTTTAAAATATGTGGCGTTCATGGCTCTCTCAGCCAAAAAGGTTCTCAACCCCTGCTATAGGTAATAGTTCTTTGTGATACATATTGTAAATATCTTTTCCTATTCTGTGGGTTGCCCTTTTACTCTCTTATGTTGTTTTTTGATAAAAAGAAGTTCTGAATTTTAATTAGAAAAAAATTATAAAGCAAGAACAATACTGTGCTAAGCATTAAAAAGAGGCAACGTGATTTCACTAATAGAAGGGGGGTTAGGATCCTCAGCACTGCTGGGCTGTGTATCAAATTCCCAGAAGTCACTTGACATCTTTCTGCAACTTGTTCTATCCAATCATAATGTTGGGAAAGCCACAGTTGCCCAGGACTCATAGGAATAATGGGTGGATTTTTGAAATTGTTTTGCCATCTGAAGATTGAACACAATGTGAAAATCTTAGCAAAGATGGTTAGAACAGTAAGGGCACTAGACTGGAGAGTTTTCATAGTCAAGTTGATACTAGCCCAAGACCCCTTCAGGAAACTGTTAGTCTTCTAAAAATAATAAATCAGAAAATTTATTTCAGTTTTTGATAGCACAGTGAGAATGGCAGTGAGAGGCACTATTTTAAGTCCAAAATTTATCTGTGAGAGTCTTTTCAGGCCCCCAGTGTTAGGTTCTACAGAGATATTTTTATTATTTATTTATTCTTCTTTTACTTAAGAAAATTTATTTGTTTAAACTGATTTTTGGAGAGACAAGAAGGAAGAGAGAGAGAGACACACAGGGCCTTTTGGCTCCACCTGCTGCTAGGGTATCGAACCCTTAACCTTAGCCCATAAGGCCAATGATTCAGTTAATCTTTGGTTTTTCTTTGATCAGTCTGAATTCATTTTATGCTGAATTCATTCCTGGGCTCTAAGTTTTTTGTTTCTTCAGTTATTTCTTGGCTATATTTTCCTTCTGTGCAAACTCCTCTTCTGGTTGAGGAACAATTCGCTCATTTCAGTAAGGATCATCATCTCAGTGGAGCAGGGAGAGGTCATGTGCGGGTCAACCTGCCCACGAGCTCTGCAAGTTCTGGTCCGCATCATGAGAGCTTTGTTCACCTGGATGTGCTCAATGGCCAGAGAGTCTATGTCTAAAACCTTCAGTTCAGCAATATTCTGCATTTTTTAAGTACATGCAGCAAAAATTCAGCACTCTTTTTGGGTCATCGACCCTTTGTACAGCTCCACTGTTTGGCCTGAACACATCTAGCAACTCTACCATTGTAACAACGGAATGGTGCACACTACTTCTGTAAAATGACATCCTTTAGCTACTTGGTGGCTTTTCTTATATGCATTCCCTTGATGGCCCAGGCAGTGTCACGAGTGTTCTTAAAGTGAACATGAAATTTGAACCTCATGATTTGCATGATTTTGTAGGACATGAGATAGTATTATTTTAATGCCTAGAGTTGGTTTATATCCAACATAAGATTCATGTTAAAACAACAAACAAACAAAGCAGATTACAGCTCTCTATACAATAGCATGAATGAATGAACATATTCCTAGGAAAATGGAATTTACTATGTGAAATACCATAAATAAGGCTCATTAGAAAAAAAAAATCTTGGCTTTAAAGTGATTTGGTGAAATGAGTATTTTCCTCATAAAACAAAATAAATTCTTGTCATATCATTAAACGTTTTACAACCTCAAAATGCTGTTTAATAGTAGACCAGCTAGAAGTTAGGATTAAAGCTTACTCTATTATGGTCTGGTTAGAGTTTAAGCAGAGGGCGCGGTTGCTAGAAGTTGCTCCTTCGGTCTGAATGGCAAGGATCACTCAGCTGTTTTTCTGCCTTGAGCCGGCCTCAGGGTCATCATCTCTGTGTGCTCCATGTCCTAGTCCCTGGAGAAGGGGTCCATTATTCTAAACAGTCTTTGCCCTATTTTTATGTTTTCATCATAGTTAATTACAGAAAACTTTGTTGAACACAAATCCCTAGTCAAAATGCTAAGTAAGCTAAAAAAGCGCCATAGAAAAAACCTCCAAAAAGTATAGATGAGTAGAAATAAGAGATTAAAACATTACTCTTTCAGATGTCGCAGGATTTGTCTATGAACCATGAGATGCTTGTGCACTTTGCTAAACCGTAGGCTCCTCAAAGGTAGATGCAGATTCATTCACCTCTAGGGCTGTCTTTGTTCCCAGCCGAGTGCTGCACACACACCACGTGCCCAGCTTGCAGTTGTGGACTGACTGAAGGTCAACGTTCATCTTTGAAAATGTAAAGTGTGAGAGTTTAATGGATGTTGTCTCTTCTTCACTTTCTAACTACTTGGAACTTAGAAAGTGGATCTTACAATAGTAATCTTTTCTCTCTAGATTCAGTTTTTCATTTTCTTTAAAAATGTAATAAAAAGAAAGAAAAATGAACTGGAAGCATTAAAAAGTTTCCAAAGTACCAAATCTCTCTTGTAAGAATGTGTAAAGAGGTAACTTAAGGGCGGCCTACCATCATTTCATTATGGGTTAAATTTTCTCTAAATGTGATCTTGTTTCATTTTGAAATACACATTTCTTTAAAAGCATACGTTGTAAGCAAGTGGAAAATTGATTTTAAGCACATGTGATATAAGATTTCACAAATGTTTAGGATCATGGTGTTATTTACATGACTATGAGAGTTCATAAACACATTGGATAGCAACCATTATGGTTCAGTACGCCTCGGCATAACTGAGGTGGTTTATTTCACATGAAGGCATTTTCTACCCATTACTCTAAACAGTTATGTTTTGTTGTATTTTAAGTGAACATTTTACACACAGACCTGTGCAAAAGGTAAATTTTTTAGTGTTACATATTATAAGTACATATATAGCTTGCAGTCTTTAACCCCAACTAACATCCAGACAGCCTTATGAAGGTAAAAATAATCAACTTTTACCTGCAAAATCAATTATATTTTTGTGTGCTGCATTTAGTACATTTGCTGCTCAAACTGCTCAAGTTAATAGAATTTTCATTCCCTATTTAGCCTAGTGCAATATTAACTTGGTTTACTTATCCTTACCATGCAGTAGAATTAAAACTATAGAGGCTAATCTCCTTTTGGTATTACTGTTGGAAAAAAAAAACTCATATTCTACGATATCTGTTTCTAATTTGTCTTTGGGGAAAGGAATGCCAAGTAGTTGCCTTGTTTCCCCCTTCAGACATTCAGAACCTCACCAAACTGCAGTCAAACCAGGATGCACACCCCGGCATGTGATTTTCCCCCCCTCAGGATCATAGTCAATAAATTTGATTAGTTTGTAAAGTATTCCAAGCCACCAGCCCACAAAGCAGGTTGAGCCAATACCTTCACTCACTCCCTGTTCCTTCTAGACCACCAGGGCTCTAGTTTGTATTTTTAAACCTGGGTTAAATTGTGGCATAACCACAAACCATTGTACGCTATTAACAGTGGGGTTCCAATGAATGACTGACAAACAAAATCTTAGCACACGAAGTCTAGTTCTCTCAATAGTAAACACATGTTATTAATGAAACGTTTCTAACGGGCGCAGCCAGCTTGAAGTCTGGCTTGACGGACAAGACTGTATTTTGCTATCTGGGCTAAACAAACAAAATAAAACATTTAAAAATAGTATATGAGAATACGTGTTGGTGAATCACAAAGGCATAATGTGCAGCTCTGGATTCTTAACTTCCCCTCCACCAAACCTGGACAATTGTGTGATAGTTCTCCAAGGTTCAAAGGCAGTGCCTAGTTCCTGGATCTTTCTTATGGTCTTGCTGGTATTCAACTCAAACTTTTGCCCACCTTCAAAGAGAGTTACTTTGGTGCACAAAGAACTCAACACAAGTGTTACATCGGTTACTGGGGAGCATCCAGGTAAATCTCTATTTTATATGCAGATCCAAGGCTCAGAATCTGGGTGCTCAGAAAGAACTGTGGCTGTGAGGTAGGATGCTAAACGATCCTTTACTAGGTCAGATGTGACTCATCCTCAGCTTCCTCTAAGTTCACGGGGTGAGGAGTGGAGACTTTGTTCCTGCATATTTGAAGTTTTTCTTTATCAACAACACCGGCTACTTAGTACATAGGCATGCATGAAAACAGCCAGTCTTTTGTGCAATTTTTCCAAACTCCTGTTTAACATAAAGGGATAGCAAAACCCAAACCAAATAAAACAACACTGGTATTGCATGTTAGATGTCTTTGAAACATTCCAATGTTTTGGACCACCAAACTCGAACCCACGATGGTTGCATTTCATTTTGATCAAATTGGGCAGTGCTGCCTCAAGCTGGTTTGCATTTCTTCTCCTCAAATTTACCCGGACTCTGTTAGAGGAACCAGAGAATTACAGAACAATGCACCGTCAATCTGTTCTCTAGAGTTCTTTTGGAAAGAAACTGAGTAGTGAGGAAAAGAGGGATGGACTCTGATTTCAGAGTGATAGCAGTATCATCAACACAGTTCCTGAGCACAGGAGTGGATTTTCACTATCTGTAACAACATCAAAGGAGCCAATCAAAGGCAAGACTTTATACAAATCAAATATCCATGCTGTAAATCCTTCTTTTCCCTGAATTAACTGAATTACTTTCGCCTTGCTGAATCAACAAGATAATGTCACAGGTATAGCCTACAATTAAGCTGAGAGAGTATACTCTAAAATAGTTTAAGAGCGGAGTTGAAGACAAAATAGTCTAGGCTGTGCATGAATAAATAAGTGTTTCAATGAATAAGTCTAACCAACCACTTATACTGTGTACCAATCTTTGTTTCTTTTTTGTTTATTCCAAACTGCCCTTTTTCCAACTGAAGTCATTGTCTCCATATTCTGCCTTCCACTTGCCCAGTTTGCTCGCCAGTGATCTGTGTGGTCTTGCTCCTTGCCGCATGGTCTTCACTGTTGAATTTTCTCTGAAGGACAGCACAGCCAGGAGCATGGGGGTCCTGCCACCTCTGTTTTGGTGCCCAGGATCTTCCTCCTGCTCTCAGGGCCTTGAAAGGCAGACTCGCAACCCTCTTCCTCACTAAACCTTCCCCCTTGCTACAGGGGGTCCTCCGGTTACGACATAGTTCCGTTCCTACGACAATGATGTAACCCAACTTCTGGTGTAAGTCAAAACACACCCTAGCCTACGTCACTTACTTATCCTAACACGGTTGTAAAATCATAATCTAGAACATAAAAACACAGCTAAGCCACAGAAAAAGAAAAGAAACATAAATATACTGTACTATGTACACTGTACTGTAGTAACAGTCCAAAATGCTGTAGGTAAGCATACTGGGGGTCGCCAACTCTCCACTCATAGGCTGTGCTGTTGCTTATTGTTCTCCCGCGCAACCAAACTAGTTCGCCCACATATTACATAAGTCGATGCTAATGGTGTAGCTGAAACACTCACGTCTCAATGTTTAAAAGTTTTTATGGGAATGAGCGTGGTAAACTGGAAACATTGTATGTCAAGACTGTCGTAACCTGAGGACACCCCCCCCCCCCGTATTTGTGTCCCTAAAGCCACTGCTAGTGGACTTGCTAATCTAAAAACACTCTGTCAGGTCAAGGTGATGACGATGGACTCAAACCCTGTCATATGTATTTTGAAATAGAATGCTTGGAGAAACCATGTCTTAAAACTTATCAATGAATTGTAACTGATGGGCCCTGGCTGGTTGGCTCAGTGGTAGAGCATTGGCTCATGTGGAAGTCCTGGTTCTGATTCCCAGTCAGGGCACACAGGAGAAGTGATCATCTGGTTCTCTACCCCTCCACCTTCTCTCTCTCTCTCTCTCTGCCTCACTCTCTTTCCCCTTTCCACAGCTATGGCTCTTAACTGTTTGAGCAAGTTGGCCCTGGGTGCGAGGATGGCTCTGTTGGAGCCTCTTCCTCAGGTGCTAAAAATGACTCGGTTGCGCCTGACCAGTTGGTGGTGCAGTGGATAGAGCGTCGGACTGGGATACGGAAGACCCAGGTTCGAGACCCCGAGCTCGCCAGCTTGAGCGTGGACCCATCTGGCTTGAGCAAAAGCTCGTCAGCTTGGACCCAAGGTTGCTGGCTCCAGCAAGGGGTTACTCGGTCTGCTGAAGGCCCGCAGTCAAGGCACATGTGAGAAAGCAATCAATGAACAACTATGGTGTCGCCATGGCAACGAAAAACTAATGACTGATGCTTCTCACCTCTCTTTGTTCCTTTCTGTCTGTCCCTATCTCTCTCTCTCTCTGTCCCTGTATAAAAACAAAACAAAACAAAACAAAATGACTAAAATATGACTCGGTTGCTTAGCAACAGAGCAGCAGCCCCAGATGAGCAGAGCACCCCCCTTAGGGGACTTGTTGGGTGGATCCCAGTCCGGATGCATGCAGGAGTTGGTCTCTGCCTCCCTTCCTCTCACTTAGTAAAAAAAAAAAAAAAATGTAACTGCAAACATTGTAGATAAGATTAGGTAGCAAACAGAGGCTACCAGTTATCCCATTCCTTACTCCATGGCTGAGCAGCTGCCTGGAGCCCGTTTACTCTTCTCTACCTGTGTGGTGTTCAGGGATTGTACCTCACAGTCTGGTTACTCACATTACCATTTCTCAGGTAAAATAAAACAAAAAGGGGTTACGTTTTGTTTGTTTGATTAAAGAAACTTGATCCATATTTATTTGATTTGACGAGTGGGTAGAGAAAAATACAGGATGCCTCTAACATACATATTATGATAGACAACTAAAGAATTTTAAAAATTTATAGCTGGTAGGGAACTAAAGGAACCAAAGCCAGAGAAATAGATTAATAAAAGAATGAAGATTAGAACTTAAGTCTTTTTGACTTTTCAATTCAGGATGTTTATATGGCATCATACATTGCAGTGAAAATTATATTGAATAAATTTTCTAACTATATTATTTGTAACATAGTTTATGTAGAAGTGCTTAAGTTTGGTACCTAGTAACTTGGTTGACTAGTATTTAAACTAATGGCACATATATATGTGTGTATATGCACACACACATACGTAAAAACTTGGGGAATCACACACTTAATTTTAACCCTTTGAGCAGTACGAACGTTCATGTACGTCCTCGTGCCTCCTGCCCATCCAGAGTACAACTGTACATGTGTAAGGCAACATTAAAAAAAGGCAAATGTATGTTCTTGTTTCCATAAATTGGTTATTAAACAAACATGATTTTAAGTTAATGAAATGTAACTGGAACTAATTTCATTTTTTGAAAAAAGAAAAAAAACAACTCACTCCTGAGGGTTAGTGAGCGTGAAAAAACTCACTACTCAAAGGGTTAAATAGCCTTTCAACTTGTTCTTTTGAATTTTATATTCTTACAGATTTCAGGATTATAAAAAGCTTTTATGCCCTCATCTCAGTATTTGGACACCAGCCACAGTAAAACATCAACATCCATGTCTTCTTGCCTTGGTTTGTCAAGTGGTGAGCACTCTGTCATAAACTCAGTGCCTCACAGATTTAGGAGAAGATGAACCTGGATGAGACAAATGCTCCATCATGCATAATTCTCAGATCTCATCCTAAATGAGGCACTACAGCATCACTGAATATTTCATTCACTCATTCATTCCACAAGTATTGATGAAGCATCTCTATTAAGCCAGGAATGGTGCCAGGCACTGGGATACACACAGAGTGGAATTAAACATTTCTGCCTGTGGCAGTGCCCATCAATCCTTTCCAATCTTTGTGTCCTTTTCTTTTCTGTGAGGCACACAGCCAGACTGCATTTTTCCATGTTCTGGCCAGCGGAATAAAAGTGGAAGTGTTATGTACCTCTCCTAAACCTGCCCTATAAATCTGTCTCATGTACTATTCTCTCCTCTCTGTCTCATCCACTACATAAATGAAAGGGACTCAGAGAACCTAGAAGAGAGAGGGGAATCGCAAGAAGACAAGAGCCTGGGTCCCTGAATGGCTGTATGGAACAGAGTTCTTTCATCATCATCAACTGACATTGAACTGTGACTAACAAAAATAAGTTTCATGGGGTTAAGTCACTAACTTGTCAAAGCAGTGAGTCCCTGTATCAGTTTTGCTGTATAACAAACAACCCCTAATCTTCGTGGCTGAGGACAACAACCATTCTGTGTTGGCAGTTTGGATGTGGCTCAGCTGGAATGGCTCTTCTCTCCTCCTCGTGGCCCTGGCTAGGCTCACTCACGGGGTCAAGGTCAGTTTGCAAGTCCAGTAGAAGCCGGCCAGTATCAAATGGCCTCTCTCACAACCCTGGCAGTTGGTGTTGGCTGTTTGCCGAGCCATGTTCCTAACGTGCTAACCTGAACTTCCAGAAGAAAGGCAAGCTCCACTCATAAGCATTTTTAAAGGCTCTGCGTGTATCACATTTACCAGCATTGCATTGCCCCAAACAAATCATATAGCCTAGCTTAGAGTCAGTGTGGGAGAACTACCCGAGGTCATGGAGATGGAGAGGCATGCCTTATCAGGGGGCTAGCATTTTAACAATCCCCACGCCATGCTTGATGAATGAGTTGCTCTTAAGGAGCTCAGAATCCTAAGAGAGAGGCACATAAATAAGTAATTACAACACTCTGCAAGAACGGTTAGAACTGAGGCATGAAAACAATGCTACAGGGGCACTAACAGAAAACAGTTAAGTCTGCGTGCCCTGGGCATAATGGCAAAACTTTTATAACGAGAAGAATTTTCTCAGGAGTGCCAGGAGCACATGACACAGTTGTGGGACAGAAGGAGGGACATTCTAGAAAGGGAAAATAATAGCACAGGAGGAAGCATGGCTATCAGGAAGGGGAAGTGAACCCCATGGGTGGGGGGCAGAGAAGAGTTCAAGGGCACCAGGGGTTTTGTGGGAAGTACAGTGAGACGGCCGCACATGTGAGCAGGGCCAGGTGCTGATGATAAAAGTCTATGCCACAGCATTAGGAATTCACACGGACGATGCTGGATCACTGTACAGACTTTATCATGGAACTCATAATTTCGGTAACCAGACCACAACTGGTGACCCTGAAAGATGACCCTGAATTAGACTTTCGGTGGAACAAGAAGGTGAAGGTGGCACCTGCTGGCACAAGCAAGGAGAGAGAGTCTCAGTGCACATGTGTGAGTGTGCAAGAAAGGTTGTTTTCTTCATTTTACTTATAATTTTGCTTTGATTATTTTATTCATCGTTATACTTAATTTTTACTACAATTCAACATATTTTCTATCTTACACCCCCATTCTACAAGGGTGACAAAGAATTGATCAGTAATTTTAAAATCTTTCATTCAGAGTTGTGGGTAGGCTTTAACCTATCTGAGACAACTGGGTCTTCCACAGAGATTTGCAAACAAATGAACAGATCGTCTTTGGGAACCGGGCAGGAGCTCTGGTGTATTCTGGGCCCTTTTCTCTGCTTCAGAGCTGAATGGGTCTTTGAAATCCCTGGACCTCTGGGCCAGCGTGAGGCACAGTGTTGAGAGGCTAACGTTTGGGAGCCATGTTTCTTTTGAGGAAGAACAGGAGTTTGAATAAAATCCAGGCTGAGTCAGCTTCTAAACAAGGGTGAAATTCAAGTTCATGAAACTAACTTGCGAGCCCGAGGCAGCTTATTTATATATTTTTATTGCTTGTCTTAAAAAGAAACATTGGTTCTATGTCTTTTGTAAAATGCTGAATCGAATACTCAGCAAAAGCAAACTTAAATTGCTTCAAAACTTTCCCTCCAACCAGGGCTGGTAGCAGTGGCATGGTGATAGCTCCCGAGCCAGACACCGGGCAGCCAAGCAGGAGCCCTGAGAACCCTGCCTGTCTGGGCACGAAGGAACTTTTGACCTTGGACAAGTCACTTCACTTCCCTAGGTCAGAAATAGACTAATTTATTAGACAGGATGCCTAAGGCACTCAAACATTTTAATTGCTATTTTCATCTGACTTTAGGGTTGAGGAATCTGAGTACAGTTAAGCCACCTGTCCTCAGTCAAATATTGAGTCAGTAGGCTAGGAATGGCCTGCGTGCCCTTTGAGTACCAAGCTGGGACTCTGTCTCCCCCACGGCTTTCCAGACGCAGTGGTAGCTCGGGCTGTGTCTCATGAAAGGCTTCCGCTGTTCGTGCCACCCACAGGGGAGCACTCTGACTCTGGGGCTCCCACCAGGTCTTCCTAGCATTCAGGGAGGCTTATCCCATGAGTTCTACCTGCCTCAGCGGCTCCGAGGCACAGCCTACCAGCAAGCCCAGGGCGTAAGGAATAACCCTATGCAGTGAACAAATACCGTCTCAAGCCCCAAACATGCTCAGAGAAGCATTGCTTGGATTAGTGGATTAAATGCATCAGTCTAAATGATCTTACCAATTTTGCATTATAGAAGAAGTGCAAACCTCAGCGTGATGGGAGTGTTACTTTGCAGAGCCAGTGAGAGCTTTCTAAAGGACCATAGTCGAGGGAGAAGAGAGGGGATTGTGACACAAGATGCACTTCATCCTTGAGTCATTGCAGCGCCTCTACTGCAGTATAGGACGAGACAGCAAGGCCAGTTTCTGGTGTTCTCGGGTCAGGGAGGATAAAGAGAGAGGCAGCGGGTTCCCGGACCCGTGATTCCCCAGGGTGGTCTCCTCCAGAGCAGGCTGCAAAGATGGTTTGTTCTACTGGGGCCTTGTATAGCCCATCTCCTGTCCCGAAAAGCCTTCAGTTACAATAGGGAGCTTGCTCTATATATGAAAAGCCTTCATTTAATTTTTCCATGTAAAATCCATTTTATGCCCACTATACAGTTGAGATATAGCTATGACCTCAGATGGCAGTCATCCAGGATTACGAGAATCCTCTATTTCATTCATTGAGTGAACACCCAGCTTATTAAGTTCTTGGGGAGATGATATGAGGATAGCACTGGTGCCTTGCTTCCACAACCTGGGGGGCCCGAGAATAGCCTCGGTGTGTCAGACCCTCCTGCCCCTGGCTTCTTTCTCCCTCCTCTTCAAATATCCAAGGGTCAGCTCACCTTCTAACAGGCTTACGGCTGCCTCCTCCGGAGTTAGGTTGTTTGAACTGAAACAGCTCAGCACGGTGCCTGATGCACACTGGCCTGTCCTGACCTTGACTCCCCGGCTGAATGATGGGCTTTGACCTTGAATCTTGGGCACGAAATCTCTTTCGGTTTTGCTTCCCTAGAGATCCAGCACCTTTTGCCTTGTTTCTGCCTGTCCGTACCCCCAGCAGCTGAGGGTGTGAGCTTGGGTTCAGGTCTTTGCTTTTTTATGGGATGACCTCAGGCAGAATTGTTTTTAGGGTATAATAATAATAATAATATAACCTATCTCCAAGAGTTGGTATAAAGGTTAAATGAGATACAGTGTATAAAGCACTTAGCACAGCATCCATCATAGCTACTCAATAAGATTAAGCAATTAATATTAATAAAATACATACAGAAATATAGCAATTTTACTGCTATCTGTTTCATTTGTGCAGAATAAGAGTCTTTTCCTCCAAATTGAATTGTAGATTATTTTAAAAGTCAGGGGCTATGTCTGAAAGGGTTTTCAGATTATCTCCAGAACTGAGCCAAATGGAGGGCACCTGGTGGGAGTGAATAAGGTTTGTGGTTGATTTGAAACCAGAGCAAGGTATAAAATAATATCCTATCACTACAGCTCGGGTTGAAACTTTGTACATTTATACCAAGCAAAGGCAAACTAAGTCAGTCTTCAGAGAGCAGGAATGGTGAGCCCTGTCAAGACAGAGCACTCTGACCCCAGGGCATACCAACCACATAGGACAGACCAGGTCTTCACCTGGCCCTGGGTTACTAAATGCTCTAACCAGTAACCTGCCTTAAAATCAAGCTGTCAGTGTAGGCACGCAGAAAGGATGCCCAGTCTGTATACTAAGCCTTCTTCAAAATGGTTTAAGTCAAACACTCTTGCTCATCATCTTTGACTCCTATTACTAATGAACTAATCGAGCAGTCATAAAATCCCAACAGGCAAAGCTTTCCTCTATCAGAAACTCGCTAGAAAATAGCTCTCAGAATAGGGAAAAGCAACACACATCAACCATCACAAGTAAAAAACAACTCTCTGGGTGTTTATGCGGATGGCAAGGTTTTTGTTTAAACACAATGTGGTGAAAAACACAGATTTATGAAATCCTCTCTTTCATCAATGAACTATGGCAAACTTGAAATACATGGATTATATTTCTGAGTGTTGAAATCCAAAAAGCAGGAAAACATCCCAGGAACAGATTCTTAACAATAATCACACAACTTTTACTGGTTTGGAACCTTCTCCTGACATTCTCCCTCAATGTGTCTAGGCATTCAAAAATGGGCCTTCTTCTCATCTTTTAACTAAAATAATCTATACCATCAGTGAGGGTTGCCTTGGGATGTAGTCAGAGAAAAGAAAGGTGAAACGCCCTGGTCGGTTGGCTCAGCGGTAGAGCATCAGCCCAGCGTGTGGAAGTCCCAGGTTCAATTCCCAGCCAGGGCACACAGGAGAAGCACCCATCTGCTTCTCCACCCTTCACCCTCTCCTTTCTCTCTTTCTCTCTCTTCCTCTCCCGCAGCCAAGGCTCCATTGGAGCAAAGTTGACCCAGGCACTGAGGATGGCTCCATGGTCTCTGCCTCAGGTGCTAGAATGGCTCTGGCCACAATGGAGCAATGGCCAGATGGGCAAAGCATCACCCCCTGATGGGCATGCCGGGTGGATCCTGGTCGGGCGCATGCGGGAGTCTGTTTGACTGCCTCCCTGCTTCTAACTTTGAAAAAAAAAAAAAAAGAAGAAAGGTGAAACAATCAGGGGTATTGTAAGTCTAGTTCTTAGTAATTTGGGAAGCTTAAAGATGTAATTAGTCTCAAAGACAATAATCACCAGTACATGATCTTTGAAGTCGGGATTATGCTCAGAAAATTTAAGGGACGATGCTGTGAATACCATAGGAAGAAATATTTTGCTCGTTTTGTTTCATTGCATGGATAAAGTAACAGGGCATCTTCAGTCACTGTTGGCTTCACCGTTAATTATGAAAAGTAAAGAGTGAGTTTTCCCCCCCAAGGTTTTCTTTCTTTCAATTATTTGTTCTGATATTTTCCTACATATTTTTATCTGCCCCTGTCTCTTTTAAAGGTCACTGTTGCAAGGAACACTGGACAGTTTCTAAACTTAGGTCAAAGACCACTTCTTTTTAAAAACAAAAAGAGAGGGCCCTGCCCGTTGGTGCAGTGGTAGAGCATCAGCTCAGCATGCACATGTCCCAGGTTCGATTCCCAGCCAGGGCAAACAGGAGAAGCGAACATCTGCTTCTCCACCCCTCCCCCTCTACTCACTCTCCCCTCCCTTCTAGCAGCCATGGCTCCATAGGTTCCAGCGTGTTGGCCTCAGGTGCTGAGGATGGCTCCCTAGCCTTTGCCTCAGGTGCTAAAAAAATGGTGCCATAGCTGAGCAACAGAGCAATGCCCTAGATGGGCAGAGCATTGCCCCTTTGTGGGTTTTCTGGGTGAATCCAGGTAGGGGCGCATGTGGGAGTCTGTCTCTCCGCCTCCCCTCCTCTCACTAAAATAACTAAATAAATTATAAATTTTATTTAATTTTCTTGTTTAAAAAAGCTCTTGTTCTAATAAACAAAAGTTTAGCAGGGTTTGAAGCAGTGTCTGCTTGGAAATGTCAGAACTGGTTGTCTGAAAGAAAGTTTTACAAACATGGTTCTTTTGAGCGCAGGTGTTTCGTAGACTTGTAATGTCCTGAACTGGATGTAAGCACGTCCAGGTAGGAATTGTTGATATGAGGGACCTCAGCCTGCTGGTCAGCCGCCTGGTTTGCAATGGAATATGTTCTTTCCCGATCATTATGTATGTTTCCATGTGTACAATGGTGTGCACCCACTTCATACTTCGTATGGAGGCTATGTAATATTCCCCATGTACTCTTCTCTTCACGCTGCCACAGTTCTCCTTGTCCCTTCCTCCTGATTGGTGTATGGCATCTATATGTCAACATTTCATTATCGGGAAGGCAAGTCTATTTAACAGTTGTGCGTACTGGGGATTTCCTCTCTTTCCTTCTCTATCAGAAGAGCCCAGTGCAGCAATACTAGATATTGTGGATCTATAGTTTCACAAGGCTTGGATTCGGGGTGCAGGGGCATAAATGATTTTAAAAAATTGATAATCCATTGGCTGCCTATCTAAGCCATTACCTGTGACTTAGCTATTGCATGAACTTGGCATTTTAATCACTAACCGACTGACTCCTCATTCAAATATTCAGAAGGTAGGCCATTGCTCAGAACTCGGACAAGGTAAAGGAATATCATTCACTGGGCGCCTTCAAATCCTATCAATTATGTGAAGACCCATGATCCAAAATTTTCAGTTTTCCCACTGATTTACTTGGTCTAGAGGTTGTCTCAAATAAGGAAAGGTTGAACATGAATCTCAGGTTGAGGGCAACACATTCAGTAAGAATGTGTGTGTGGGGGGGTGTTTCCTTTCACATTCCTACAACTTTTATTAGGTGACTCTTTAATAGCTGTAAAATAATTACAGTTTATACCACTTTAAGATTACTCTGTTGGAATTAACTCCTTTCTTAAAAAAAAGATCTCCAATTTGCTACAATATAAAATTTCTCAGAGAATTTCTAGAATTTAAACTATTTATGTATTGCCAACATGTGTCTGCAATTACGTTCTTATAAACAATGGAGTTTACTCCTACTCAGTGAAGTTGATTTCTGACAACCATGGTATAAGCAATGGCTTGAGAAGCAAAAGAACTCGAGTCAGAGCATGTGGACCCTTAACGTACAAACTTAGACCCATCCCTGAACTGTTCTGGATGTGTTCATTATACCTGCAGCTAGAGAAAAATAACACCTGTCTTGCCTACCTCAGAAGACTGATGTGAAGGTCAGAGGATGAGAAAATTACATGAAACATAAGTGTTTGCAACTTTCCTCATTTGACCAGTTCTCTAAGTACAATACCATTCAGCATGGATGACCTCTCACTTTTCTCTTGGCATTTTGACACTTATTTTTTTCTACCACTTTGGCTTTCCTTTTTAACATCTACTGAGCTGGATCACCTGGCCCTTTTCTTACAACAGTGCTAGCCTGAGTTTCCCCAGAAAGAAGATAAAAGCTTGCAGGCAGAAACTTTCCTTGGGCAGTGATCCTAAGAAGCAAGGTTGAGAGACTAAAGATTGCAATAGGAAAAGAGGAAAGCCAATGTCAAAATGAGTTGCCATTTCTTTGGGAAATGAGTCCTGAATTTGGAAGGAGCTTTTGAGGAACCTTGGGAAATGCATCCCAGAACTGTCTGCTGGGCTGAAAGGCAGAAGCATCGACCTCCTATTAGTGGTCCCAGGGGCAATGACTGTCCTCTACTTCCCGGTTACCGTTGCACGAGTGCAGAATGCTTCCTGAGAGTGTCCCAAGCAGCACAGCAGAGATGTTCCAGTATTGGGAAGAAGTTCCAGGGTTGATAAGAGAAACTGTCAATTAGCACCTGTGGAATGACCTTGGAAGAGTACTTGGAACCAGTCACCAGAACAGTGGCTGACATAAGAGGAAGGTCAAACAGACTAACGGGAGCAAACCAGATGCAAATATACAGACATCTAGATATGGGGTTCCTAAATATTCCTCTCTTAATATATCATACTTTCCCTACGTGCTCACATCTAGTCTTATGGTTGAAATAATTATTTATAAGGTTATTCCCATGTTTATGTCATTAGCTTAGATCTCATTTCTGATTTCCATAGTTATTCTGTCCTCAAAAGGGCACTGACTCTGGAATATTTCAAGGGGCACACATTTCTATGTGTAAAACTAACTCTTGATCTTTCCCAACAAATCTATTCCTTCCACAGCCTTTAGCAGCTTAGTAAATAGTACCTTCCATTGCTTAAGCAAATGTATTACTTATCTTTTGCTGTGTGACAAAGTACCACAAAATTTAGTGGCTTAAGGAACAATTTGTCTCCTCCCAGTTTCTGTGGGTAAGGAGTTCATGAAGCAGCTGAGTTGGGTGGTTTCAAGTTAGGGTGCTCATGAAGTTGTAGTTAATATGTTGACTGGGGCTACAGTTATTTGAAGGCTTGACTAAGCCCAGAAATCTCACTTTCAAGCTGTCCCCTCCCATGGATATTAGCAAGCAACCTTAGTTTCTGGATGGCTGTTAGTAGGAAGCCTCAGTTTCCTGCCACACGGGTCTCCTCATAGGGCTGCTTACTCAAGAGCCAGTGATTCAAGAGGGAGGGAGCAAATCAGAAGCTACAGTGATTTTTATGACCTCGCCTGGGAGTCACATGTCATCATCACTGTCTCATTCTAGTGATCACACCAGAGGCCAACTCTCTCTTATGGTGCAGAAGGGAGTCACATAAGGCTATGAATTCCAGGAGGGAGGGAAAATGGGGGCCTTTATAGAAGCTGTCTACTAGCGCAAGATACTTGAGAGCAATCCTGGATCTTCCTTCTTCCCAGATTCATTGTCTGATTGACTCCTGCTGATTTAGCTCCAAAATATATCTCAACTCTGTTTCCTTCTTATCTTCATTGCCATGTCGCCAATCAAATCCACCATCATATCTTGCTTGGACTGTAGACTTCTAACAGGTCTGGGTTTTTTTTGTTTTTGTTTTTGTTTTCTTTTTGTCTCTACTCATGTTTCCTTCTAACCTATTCTTCAGAGTTGTCAAGGTGATTTTTTGAAAATATACCACATTATGTCCCTCTGGCAGTTCCCCAACCATGTCACATTACTCTTAGTATAAAATTCGAAACTCTTGAGCTTGCAGGGATCTTCAGGTTCTGGCCACTGCCCATGTCTCTGACCTCACCTGTCACTGCCCTCCCCTAACTTTATGTGATACAGAGCCTTACCTCCCCCTCCCGACACACCGCTCACCAGCTATCTTCACATCCACTCTCTTTCTTTGACTTTGACTAATCTTCAATCATCACATTACATTTTAAGGAGACTTTTCCTAGCTCCCTAATTGTGTCTCATCTTTTTATCCTCTGGCCCCATCCCTTGTTTAGAACACTTACTGATATTTAGCACTGGAAATGTTGCAATGCATTAGTTTGATATCAGTAGAAAGGGACCGTGTCTATGTTGCTCACACATCTCCACGCATGGCCATGCGCAACCCTTAACACAGCATAGTCATTAATTAAACAGTGGTTGAGTAAAAGAATGCTATACCCAAGAAGGTCTTTCTGTTGTCACAGTTTAAACCAAAAATAGTCGTGTCTCCCTCCATCAAAATTTCCCACAAGTTATGAGTGATTGTTTATCAAAGAATAAAGAAGAATTCAACTGAAAGATATAAAGTAGGGGTCACTGTCCTCATTGCTATAAACTTCATGGAATAAGATACAAGCAACCAGAAAGATAACAAACACAAACAGAGAGAAACAAACAAAAACATTTCAATCGAGGCCGTAGAAATCATGAAGTATGTTGTTATAAGTGACCATGCCAACATAGACTTGCAGTATAGTTCGAGTTCAAGTCAAACTGGAAAACAAATGACTTTACATGTAATGTTTTGCTTTCTAGATGATTAATCTCCCAATAGTGACAAAACATGAAGATAAAGCTAACATCTTTGAAAAGTTCACTGTTCAGAGGCTGTACCCAGAGCATGATTAATCAAATGCAATCTTTTGTATACAAAACAACCCCCTCCTTTTTTTCATTCTTAATGGTATCAAGCTGAAGCTTATTATACACAGAAAAACTGAAGTGTTCACACATGATCTTCACACCATAGGTTGCTGCTTCAGACGAGAATACTTCAAGTCTTTACCAGGTTACAGCTTTTTGAAATTATTTCCCATCATCTATCACTATTTGTCTTTTATCCACAAACACTTGTGTTCAGAATTGTGTAATTCTTTCTCCTTTTTTCCAGAAAAATCAGTGTTTTTTTCCCTTTAAAATTCTATTGTTATTTATACAATATGCATTGTGTAACACCCAAAGGCATTGAAATATTATCTCTTCCCTCTTCTCTATTTTCCATGTCCTGTCTTCTCCCCGCCTTTCCCTTTCAACCACCCACACATCAACCTGGGGACTGTAATAAAATTAATTACCATTTTTCAAATTCATCCCTGTACAATTTTTTTTTGTTAACATTTAACAAACCTAGCTGATGAAGGGGTGTGTATGTGTGTGTGGGGGGGGGGACGGGGGGGAGGAATGAACAGCTTTAAACCTATGAAGGGCTAATTATAACCATTTCATGGACATATATAATCAAAAGAGAGTTCTTTTTCAGTTGCCGAATTGAGAACTAAAGCCTCTTTGAGACTATGAACTTTCAGTGTTGCTTCTATGAGTGCCCTCAGCTTCAAGAAGCAAACTTAAAAATTACCTTCCCATGGTCAGTGGAGACCAAACTCCTTGGAATGAACATATAATTTCTTAGAAGGTGATGAAAGAAACAGTAAAAAGAAAATGAATTTCAGCACTTGGTCATATAAAACATCTCTGGAAGCTCTCACTACATCTGCAAAGTTGATCTGGCCTAATGAGCAAATAAATGTTTCCTTAAGTAAAGGGAAATATATATTTTAAAAAACCCTATATACCCTTTAAATTGAGTTACAAATACCTTGGAGCAACAGGTTGGTGTTCCAAAACAAATTTTTCATGCATTTCAGAATTGTTGATAGAAAGAGACTTTAAGAAATATGAAGGGGGATTTGTTGATAGAATACACATGTTACTATGGTGATATTTTTGGATCATAGTGTTCGCCAGGAACATGGTGTAATTCTGGCTAATTTCAGTTCAAATTAAAGGCTGTTGTGACAAAACAGAAATGTCTCTAGGTCACATCAGTGTGATTTGCACTGGGAAATTAGATTAGTCTTCATTGCAAACATCAGCTACAAGGCATGACCACACAGCTTCATAAATCTTTCTGATTTAGAAATGGAAAATGTGCTCTTGTAATGTAATCATTATTAATAAGTGTTCTACACTCTCAGGGTACTCATTTGTAACTAGAAAACAACTTGAAGCATCACTCTTCTAACTACTACTTCAACAAGTCCTTCTCAGAGTTCCAGGACTTAGCTGATGGGGCGTGGAGCCCGCACAGAGAGAAGCACGTCTGGAGTCTGGGTCCCAGCTCTTTGGAGCAAGAGTGCAGATGTTAGTGCACATCTCCGCCACTTCCACGTTATGGCAGACTCTGTGCTCGATTCTATAAGACCTTGATTAATTTGATGTCTTTGTGTGGATGTGCAAAGGCGTCTGGGAGATAGATTTATTCTTTCTGTACCACGGAGTGAGCGGCAGCTAGCTCCACTGTTCACGGTGTGACGCTGGGGGTCTGCGGGTACCTGGGAGCTAACCCACGTGCACATTTTCCAGACGTCAGCTGATGTTCTGAACATTCAGGTGTGTGGGTGGAGAGCGAACAACTGATTATTTGAATAGCATTTTTTTCTTTTCTTTTCTTTTTTTGCTTATCATCTTGGTTGCCCTTTGTATATCTCAAGTATAGATGAACCCAGCACTTCCCGACCGTCTGCAGACGGAACACCGAGGAAATAATGTTTGTATGGCACATCCAGGGAGGTGGATGGAGGTGTTAGAGGCTGGAGGTAACCTACTGAAGACTCCATCTGCTGTCAGGAGGACCAAGGCGATCAATGTCCTAGAGTGTCCTTTGACTGTGACAGCTGAGGGCGCTGTGGCTGATATGGGAGGCCCTGGAAAACCATGTGTCTCGCTTTTCCACAGGTGCCTGCAGTGATTTCCCCTAATTCCAATTGAAATCACCTGGACCAATTTAAATTGCACAGCCCAGAACTGTGTCCAGTGTCAGGAAATTAATGTGATAAATTTGTTTAGTTATCCTTTAGTTTCTGCGAACTATGGCTCTAGGCTAAACATTTTAGCATCATGTTTATTTTTCTAAATAACAACCACAGGCACCAACCAGGTAACAACAGAAGTACCGTATTTCTCCATGTAGAAGATGCTCCCATGTATAAGATGAACTCTAATTTTGGGGCCCGAAATTTGATAAATAAATGTATTGCATAAAGTTATTAAACTCAAGTTTTATTCATTTACAACAATGAGTGCAAAAACAAGCATGAAAAAGTGGAAAATGGAAGTATAAAAAACTACAACCACTGTATAAGACGAACCCACTTTTTAGACCCCAATTTTTTCAGGAAAACGTGTGTCTTATACATGGGGAAATATGGTACAACTTTTAATGCAATTTGTTGTCAACTATAATCCCTGAAACTTTGATTAAGTAATGCCCTGATTATAATTTCCTAAGGGCCAGTGAGCATTAAATATGTTCTTAAAAATAAATTTGGGAAATATTAAGTTCTCTTTAAAAGCAAGGTAAACCCAAAGATATTTAGCTTAGATATTTGACCCTAAAATTATACCTTCAGTGCAAACACCTAATTTTCTGAGTTAGATAAAATCTATTTGTGACCATAATTCTTTCTTTTCTCCGTAGTTTGGTAGGCTTCATATTCTCAAGTATGAAGGATACTTTAGTTGATTTTATTTTCTGTAATCTGTGCATATCACATTTTCTCACGTTTTCACTGGGAATGGGTTCAATTTCTGCTCACCTGCATGTGTGCATATGTGTACACACATGCTTCTACGTAAATGTCCTTAATGAAAAAATATTTCTTAAACAGAATGTGTGGGGAAAGAAGGGTTTCTTGGAGGTTAGAGGTTATGTGTTGCGTTTTATTTTATTTTAAATATTCCTTTTTTTTCCTTCAGCACTTCTTTGCATAGACTCAAATGAGATTTAGTACATTATTTTACTGAGAGTGGTCAATACCATTAGTTTCACCTCCTGAATAATGGTGAAACCAACTTGTCCAAATAGCTACTTACAAACGTGGAAAAAACAGACCCCATTTCTCAAGATTTTATAGACAGTTTTATTTCTTTTTCCCCAAAGTACCTTTATCTGTGACTGCTTAGTCAAAAACTCATTTCAGAATCACAGGAAGAAGAGATTACAATTGGGGGATGTTAAAGCTGGGAGAAAACCTTAGAGGTTAACTTGTCTAACCCTATTGCTTCAAAATATACCTTAAAGATAAACTTGTTTAACCTCATAATTTTAAAACAAAGAGAGATCAATAGGAGAGGAACTTGGGTATGCGGTGCTTTTGTTGCTACGCCTGGTGTTTCTCAGAAGACAATAGGATTAAATGAAATGAAGACTCGGGAAACGATAATTTTGTCTTTCATTTACATATATTTTCTAAATACTCTTCTTAGTAAAAGGGTACTAGCACTATTTGTATATTTGTCCACCTGAGTAAGTAAATGGTATTCAAATAACATATATTCATTGCAAAAATACCCCAAAGAAGTTGAATATCAAGAGTTTGTGGGTTTGGTTTGTGTAGGAGCGTAGGTCATAGCCTTTGCAACTTGAAGAGCTGTGGAAGGTCCAGTGACCTTTTTAAAAACTCTCACGCAATGTGCACTATGGTCTGTGCCCTTTTTGAACGTCTCTCCTCCCTTTGTACTCTTGGGTCAGTTAAGCCTTTGATCGGCCCTCTTACCCTTTCTTATCCCAGTGCCTGAAGCGAGACTGCCATGGGCTTGGCCTGTTCAGCGTCCACTGACTCACACAAGCATGGGGGGAGGGGGGTGAAACGGCATGGCACTGGGAGCTAGGGTCCAGATTCCGGAGCTGGCTCTGTCCCTTATCCTGTTCGTATCCTTGGGTAAAAGTTAGAAGACATGACTAGGTAGTTTCTATTCCCTTAGTTCTCAAATGCCTTGGAGTTTATGATTAGAGTTTTGCCAAGAAGCCAGGAACCATGTGCCTGCTGTGTAATTTTAGTCTGGAATCACCAACCAGCACCACCCCTTCATTTTGTGTCTCAGGTCTCAGCAACAGTCAGTGGGGGCCTGGCTCAGTCCCCTCGGTGGGTTGGCTACGGAGCAGTGGGACATTGGCGGGAAGCCCTTTGATGAACGAGATTACCACAGTCATCCTCCATCTCTGTTTCTATTTGTCCATACCAGGAGATAGATGCTGATACGGTGTGACTTTGCTCTGTGTCCCTAATCAGATTCCAAACCAGACTGCACCTGTGTGACAAAGTGCAGCCTGACCCTGCAGTTGGCTTGACCAGGAGGAACTGGGCATGTGAGTGAGTGTGGTGTGGGGTCAACTTTCCACCATTGCCCCTGTGACCTCTTTGTACCTCTACTCATAGTTTCTTCCCCAGATACAACAGCTGATCACTTTTATGTCATAGTGGAAGATATGGGTTTTTTTTGCTGTACTCCTTGGGTGAAACTGGCCTCTTGGAATAGTCTTAGACACATCCATGTATACTTGCTCTTATGCATTCCCATATGATCATGTTTCTTTAAGAGCAATTTCTTTATTATTATTTTTTAATGTTTATTGTATTGACTTTAAAGAGAGAGAGGGGTGGGGAAGGGAGAAAGGAAGAAAAAGACAGAAACATTGATCTGATCCTGTATGTGCCCTGAGCGGGGATCGAACTGGCAACCTCTGTGCTTCAGGATGATGCTCTAACCAACTGAGTTATCTGGCCAGGGCAAGAGCAATTTCTTAAGAAAGATGATCATCTTTTTTTCTTTTAAATGTTCATGATCACATAGAGTGGAATCGCTATCTATTATGGGATTGTAAAACAATATAAAATGATTTATCAGTCTGAAAAATGGGAGCAGCTTACCTGAGAATTACGATGCCTTTATAAGGTGCTAGAAAATCATAAACTTTATACCTAAGGCAAATATCAAACCTAATAAGTTATTCTTATGCAATGATGTTAGGTTTAACCTTTCATTTAAGTGTTCTTTATCTGTTACCTAAAGATTTTACTTTCTTCTCTTTTCTTTAAGGATGGGGAAGCCATGGGGAAATGGGTGTTAAAAACAGGACAAGAAAGTTATTGAAAATGATTCCATGTAGTTTTAAACTGTGACCATTCTATCCTCTGGTGTTTTAAAATACAACCCTTTTCTACATTCCAGAACATCTGTGGTTGTGCTTAAGTTCATAAGGACCTAGGGCATTTCTGCAGCAATTTGAAACCTACAACCTATGTGCTTTTTGTAGAGATATGACCCCACAAGTTTAGATTCAGAGAAGGGCCCACCCAAGTGTAAATGTAAGTGAACAGTAGAGTAAAAACAAAACAAAAAAATTAAAAATCCAGATTTCTATAAAGAATTCTAGAACCCCTTGGCCAACTTCCCATAATCTATGTGAATCTCAAATAGTTTCCTGACTTTGCTTTTGAACTTCAGGGGTAAGTTCTGGTTTTCTAATAGTGAGGTATTAAGAGTATTTGGCCACCATCTCTTCCCAAATCTGGGATCTTTGTCCAGCAGATGTTTCCAGTTGTGTTAATGGTGTTGAGTTGTACATGGGGTATGATCATGTGGAAACCCAGAGAAACCCGGAGAATAGTTTGAGAGCAGGCCAAACATTGTTGCTTACAAGGGGCCAAACTTGAACTCATGCTTCCAAAGCTTCAAAAGCTAGCACATTTAGCTTCTCCTGGAAAACACAGCTTCCAGAACAATAAATCATTCTCAAAAGAGAATTCAGTTATTTTTGCACACCAAATGATTACCCCTCAAGCCTACTCTCTTTTAAAAGTGGAATGCTGCGTAATGTGTCAACTCTCCAAAAGTCAGAAAGCAAGCCCCTTTTGCAGACTGATGAGAAGACGTCCTAATGAGGCCATCGCCTAAAAATATTGTCAGTGTAAAATCCACAACTGAGAGACTGGGTAACACATCCAGTATCTACAGGGAGGATAAAAAAAAAAATCAAGCCAAAAAGTATCACATTTCTTCTGGGGTTTTCCTCTCCCTTGGTGTGGATAGGAGTTTGAGGTTTTATCATAAAGGGATAAAATGGCAAGAAATCGTTTACTGGCTTGCAGTCATGGAGAAAAGGCATTCACATCTGTTTCTGGTATTCTGTTAAGGAATCTCTCCAGTTGATAATTTGGATTGGAAGCAAATTGGTTTGTTTTCATAGGTTCTTTCCTTCCAAGCTCAGATAAAACAAACCTGTCCTGTGGGTCCCATGGTTTGCATTCTGAATTCTTGGTTTACATGGCACAGAATCTCTCTATTATATTGCTAACACATTATCTATCTTAGTTCTTTTTCTTTCTTTAAAAAAGATTTTATTTATTCATTTTAGAAGAGAGAGAGAGAAGTGAGGAGGAACAGGAAGCTTCCACTCCCATATGTGCTTTGACCAGGCAAACCCAGGGTTTCGAACCAGTGACCTCAGCTTCCCAGGTTGGCAATTTATCCATTGTGCCATCACAGGTCAGGCCCACATTATCTATCTTGAAGAGAATAAAATAGCTAAGTTTTAGCAGGATTTATATTACATGAGCTCCCATGACTGACGGTGTGATGTGTGTACCTGTGTGTGTGTAACAGATTAGAATTCTTATGGATTTCTACTGTAATTCTGTCTGTTAACTATATATTTGCTTTAAATGATGACTTGTGTCTATAACAGTTACTGTGACTTCTTGCTTAGAGGACTACCCTAACAGTTACCGGCTAAGATAAAAATAAGGATGCAATCACGTGATCAAAGGTGACAATAAAAATCTCTTGTGATAAAGTATGTGTCCTTTTTCCTGCTTGACTTCTGCTGCTTGAGGAATATACAGTATTTTTTCCATTTTAAATCAATCAGTAATAGATGAAATAAATATCATATATAGACAAGTTTTCAAACTCAAGTTTTCAAGGGTAAGGAAAGGCCAAGTTCATGTCTTCACAGACTATCAGATACATGAAAGGGGGAAAAATTGAAAAGTAAATAAGAAAAGGGGAAGAAAGAGGTAAATACATAAACACACAAAAGATGCATAAATATGCTAAATATGGCTGCTTATTAGGTTTGGTGATAGGCTAAAATGACTGAACCAAGTAAAAGCAAATTGGGGAGATAACAGGAAGTGTTTCTTTTCAAGGAGCATTAGACGAAAAGCAAAGTCTGTATTACATGAAAGAAAGGCATTGTCTTAGATAAAAGATGTTTTAATGAGTATCTAATTAATCAGGAAAGTTATTTGTACTTGCTTTTCCTTTAATTATGCTGGAATTCTGATGTTGTTTCCTGCTACATAAAGTGTAGAATGAAAATATTTTCCAAAATTATTACAAAATTAAGTGAAGTGCTCCAACATGGCTTTGGTTCCTTCAATTAGATTTTTACAAAGAAATTTAATTTGGGGAAATGACAATTCTTTGAAGTAACAGACCTTTTAAAAATCTTTACAAAAATAATTTTGGGGGGAGTTACAATGAGAGACTGAAAAATGAGAAATTGTTTTAGAAAAAACATTGCCTCTTTGTCTTTTCCCAAGACTCAGCAATATAAACAAGTAGCGGATTTCCTGTATGGCTTAATGAGACATAAACACAGATAGTAAAAGAGAAATGAGCACCAGAACACATTTTTTCTTTTTAGTTATGAAACTGGTGACATTCACTGTTCTCTTGAGACATATTGTTTGGGACTACTGGATTTTTCTAGCTAAAAAGATATGTTAATTTGCCGCAGTCAAGAGCAACCTGGCTCACTGATGCCATTTTGAAGTTGTTGACCTTCTTATCGTCAGTGTGGAGTCAGTCTGGACTGACCGCATAACCTCTGTCTTTCCTATATAACATATCTCAGTGGGAAATGGTATTTTTTCTATTGTAAGAATTCATTCTCCATGTGGAAATAAATAATTTTTCTTTAGATCTCATAAACTCTAGAATCCAAAAGACCAAAAAGACACAAACCAGGCTTTAAGAAAAAGAAAACACAAACCAGATTCAAAGAAAAAGAAAAAAAATTATTTCTAAGAGAACTGAACAAACAAAATAAATGAATCACATTATACCTATAGCATCATAATGAAGAATTTCAACCTGGCTTAGGAAACGCCTGCACATTCAGAAGAGATACACTTTTCCTCCCTGTGTGAGTTCAATTGTTTCATATTTTTATTACTTTTTTCCTGTTAAGACCAAGGGTACATTTTAACCATTAAAAAAAGTATGAAACATCAAATAAAAGAATGTAATAAAACTACCCTGAGTATTGTTAACATTTATAACCTGAGTCACTCAGAGGAGAAGTGAAGATGAGTTTTATAATGTTAAAAAAGTGGTAGTACCCATCCAAAATATTTGGGAAATGTTCCAGATTATGAAATAGTCATGTATTATAACAATGTACTTAGGGCATGAAACTTAATTTTGAAAATGACTGCACATAAAAGTACACGTAAACTGAATTATTACTGCTCTTCTTGCTGACAGATCCATTTATTGGGTTCACATAACTAATGTGACCTCTTCACCGGGGAGAACTTTCCTCATGATTTGTATATAAATGATTCTTCCACAGTGGCGGTTCCTAGGAGACAGCACCTCTCCTGACAGAGACAGTATGGTCTTTTTAGGGGCAAGCAAGGCTGTGATTTCTTGTCCCTAATTAGGGTAGAAGGAAAGTTGGTCCTAGGCACACCACTTTTCATAGTGCTTTTAAAGTCTCTGACTCATAAGTAAATTAGAAAAAATCCACACCCGTCTCATTCTTCTGGTAATGATAGTAATAATACTCCTAATAATAATGAGACGGAGGAGAAAAAGAAAGGAGGAAGGAGAAGAGGAGGAGGTGGAAAGATGGTCAAGGCTCAGCTTTCAGACTCACTTTCCAGGATCACCTTGTGGATAAAATCTCAAAATTTATGCTGCGGGAGAATGCCTAGAAGCTGTCTTTTAAGTGCAGGATTTCCTGGTTCTGCCTCTGATATTCTGATGCAGCATGTTAGAAGCTGGGCCTAGGAATCTGCATTTGAAATGGAAGTCTCCAGGTCTGTAGCCAGTCTCTTGAGAAGTGCTGCCCTGCGTATTTCAGAAGATGAAAGAATTGTGTCTGCCGTTGGCTCCTGGAAGCAGCCACTGACCATGTCTGTGGTTCTGGCTCTGCTGACTATAACCATGGACAGCTTGGCCATCCTTTATCCGTGCAAGGGGCAATGTCCACACATTTCACTCCCTCACTGCCCACTCTGCGACTTCACTCCCCCGACACACCATGCTAATGTAGGAGGGGTCTCAGACTTCACTGAATGGCTGGGGTTGGCTACGGAAAACGAATACACAGGACGTGAAAAACTCAGCTATGTGGTTTATAAGACGCCCGACAGCTCTGTTCCAAGAGTCCGGAAAGGTCAAGGATTATTAACAGACTACTAGAGATTAGGAACAGGTGAGAAAAGATTCTCCCTTGCCGATTTCAGGGGAAGCATGGCCCTGCAGAGCCTGTGATGACGGACTTCCTGCCACCAGTACTGTGAGACAATAAATCTCTGTTGAAACATTCTTAGAATGCTTGTAGTTTTCACTACCGTCTTCAAACCCACTTCTCTCCCTTTGTATGCTATCAATTCTTATTTAGACAATGCTGCTTAAATAATTCACCTGATTACCATTGTTCTTTACTAATTTTTCTTCATCAACTTGGTATTCTAGCTGGGGCAAATTGGTTACTTAGACACATCCATGATGCTATTTGATCAGCCTAGCATGTTTACATCTTGCAACTGTTGATGCTTCCTTCTGAGAAAAAGGCAATATCTGCTCTTTTCTCTCCAAAAATATTAATTATGTCCAATTTCGGATGCTCTATTAACTGAGGTACAGGTTCTCTTTTATGTTGTCTACTTTTATGGTATTGATCATAAAATCATAAACTGCATTATAGTAAAAATTGTGCTGTCCCTAAAATGAGTGAAAAGCATGTGTTTATTTGTGACTCCTCAAGCTGGTCACTGAAATTTCCTGCTGAACAGTCAGCTACCTCCACTGGACCAGCCGATCTGGGAGAAGGTAAAAGAAACTGCTGGAGCTTTGGTTCTTTATATTTTGTTGCAAGAAGTGGGCTGGTGAGAGTTATGCTGCCTAAGGAGAAAACTTGGCAGGTGTTTTTCTGTGTAAAATGGCCAAGTATTTTTCCTGGTGTCACCAGCCACCCAACCACCGCTTTCTACCTTGCTGTAGGCACTTCTAGCAGCTGAAGACGGATATTCCTGTTGCAGCATCCTAGTCTACAGGGGTGTTAGTACATTTGGGGCCGTTGACTTCGGTGATGACAGAAGGAGAAGAGAGAACAAATTGATAACCTATTAGAAAAATATGATGACAGCCTGACCAGGTGGCGGCGCAGCAGATAGAGCGTCGGACTGGGATGCAGAGGACCCAGGTTTGAAACCCCGAGGTTGCTGGCTTGAGTGCAGGCTCATCTGGCTCGAGCATGGGCTCACCAGCTTGAGTGGGGGGTTGCTGGCTTAAGTGTGGGATCATAGACATGACCCCACGGTTGCTGGCTTGGAGCCCAAAGGTCGCTGGCTTGAAGCCCAAGGTTGCTGACTTGAGCCCAAGGTTGCTGGCTTAAGCAAGAGGTCACTCAGTCTGCTGTAGCCCTTCAACCCCCGTCAAGGCACATATGAGGAAGCAATTAATGAGCAACTAAGGTGCCGCAACAAAGAATTGATGTTTCTCATCTCTCTCCCTTCCTGTCTCTGTGTCCCTGTCTGTCCCTCTCTCTGTCTCTGTCACACACACAAAAAAGAAAAATATAATGATAGACAACTTCCCTAACCTGGTGAAGAAAATAGACATATGAACCCAGGAAACTCAGAAAGTCCCAAACCAAGATGAACCCCAAAAGGCCCACACCAATATACATCCTAATTAAAATGCCAAAGGTTAAAGACGAAGACAGCATCCCAAAAGCAGCAAGAGAAAAGCCGTTTGTTACCTACAAGGGAGCTCCCATAAGACTGTAAGCTTATTTTTCAATGGAAATTTTGCAGGCCAGTAGGGAGTGGCAAGAAATAGTCAAAGTGATGAAAAGCAAGACCATACCAAGATTACTCTACTCCACAAAGCTATCATTTAGAATCAAAGGATAGATAAAGAGCTTCCCTATCAACAATTGAATCTAAAAAAACAAAATAAATGAACGATCAGAACAGGAACCGACTCAGATACAGAGAACATTTTGACAGCTGCCAGATGGGAGGGGGTTTGTGGTATGGATGTAAAAGGTGAAGGAATTAAGAAGTACAAATCGGAAGTTACAGAACAGTCACGAGGATATAAAATAAGGCACAGGAAATATAGTCAATAATATTGTAATAACTATGTGTAGTGTCAGATAGATGTGAGATTTATTGGGATGATCACTTAGTAAGTTATATATATATATAATGTCTAATCCCTGGGTGTACACCTAAAACTAATATAATAATGTATGTCAACTGTAATTTAAAAATTAAAAATGATAAAAACAGAACAAAAAGAAAAAGTGTTAAAAATCTCTATTTTGGGGTAAAAATTTTAGTACACAATAATGTTGTTCCATGAGCATTTCCAAGACACAAGTGTATATTGATCAAAGTACAATATAATTTGGAGGAAATCAGGATATTATAATAAATACTTGGCATAGAAAAACTGCTTTCTAACTATTTATGTATATATACATTTAATATGTTAATGAACATAAATTAATAACTTATTTTAAGAGATATGCATAGAGACATTTTATAAAATAAAAATTCTAAATTTAAAGATTTTTTATATTAGTGATGAAAAAATTTTGTCCCTATTTCCATAAAAGAGAAGTAGAACAAAAATTCAAGTTTTGAAATTTCAAAGGTTTAGCCACAGATGTTTCTAAATTTCATCTACATTGACACCCTAAATACCTTCATCTTAATATTTCTAATGTTTTATAGCTTTTATTCAACATTCTATAATGTGACCTTTTGATTCTTTTCTATCTGATAGTTCAACTTGCCATTTTGTTAGTACCTTTATTCAACTTTCTTTTTTTGGAGAATCCTTTTCTGCTCCATTTATGCATGATGGTCACTCAATGCTCATTGAATGCTTACTGTTTAGAATCACACAGCTTAGCATAATAATGACGATAATGATAGCAATTGTATCTAATATTTGCTACGTATATGTACTAAGCAATCCCCATATAACATCTGATTGAATTCTTGCCAAGGGTCTTCATCTATTACAGAGAAGAAAACCAAGGCTAGGAAGGTTTAAATGACTTGTGTAAAATTATAGGAACAATAATGGCAGAAAAGGAGTTGGACCTGAATCATTTCAACTCCAGAATCTTGCACATAGCAGATGTTTAATAATTACTTTATTTCTTCTTATTTCTCATTATTTTTGCCTTCTTTATCATCTAAGTTCCATTTTAGTTCCCAAAGTCTGTTATCATGCTAATATATATTGCAATTGTGTGTTTTCTTTCTGGGAAAAGAAAAACGTATATAAATCACAAGATTTCAAATTAAACACTTTTGCTAACAAAACCTCAGGATAGACCCTATGTTATCTTTCTATCTAATTCTTTAAGGGGTAAGACTTAACTCTCTAAGTTAAAATCACACCTCTGTGAAAAGCTGTTGGGTCACTCTAAAAGGGCAAGGCTTCTTGGTTAAAATGATATTCATACTGTTTCTAATGCACTTTCGTTTGCGTTCTCTCTTCTCTTACAAACAGATTGTATTGACAATCTGAGAGGTTAACTAACCTGCAGGGAGTAGGAAGCGACCCACCCGCGAGTAGAACTCAGGCCATCTACTTTCATCTCAGTTCTGGCTGATTTCCAGTGCCCATCACCACTGTGCCCAGGGACCTTGCTCTGTGGATCATGTTGGCTATGTCGATTTGTCTTCTGTGAATCAGCACAGAGCTCAGTGATAAGAACCCCTTGTGAAATGAGACACTGCTTTACCCACGTCATTATCCATCCTCTTTTTGTTGAAAAAAGCATGGTTAGTCTGTGTTCTGTGCTATCAGTAGTTCCAAACAGTACAACAAAAATGGGGCAACCATTGTGTCCTCATGTATGTTCTCCTACTGTTATTATCTACTCAATGGTTATGTTTGGTGATATCGGTGTTCTTGGTTTATAACTGAATTTCACAGAGCCAATATTACACTCTATATTCCTCTCCACAGAGGCAGACATTCCTTAGGGGGGATAGGAGGGGAGGGGGCACTTTTCCCTAATCTCTGGAAATAATAGGTACAATTGCCTGTGAAACATACTTTATCAACCAGTTCTGGACGAAGGTGAAATCACATTTTGCTTAGAGGTAAATTTCTGGTTCAGTGCTTTTGACAAACTATTTCATAATGGAAAACAAATGTGTTTTAAATGTGAAACAAAGGGAAAGTTACAAACTTTTCCTCTAATTAAGGAATGGTTATCAAACATGTGGTGCTTTTCATAGTAAATAAATCTAGAAGATACCTTACTGAGCTGTGTTTATTTGGCCTTGCGTATCTTGGGTGAATTTGTCTGTGACAGATAATGAAAAACTATCTGGACGGCTAGGGCAAGACACTAACTTATATTTTTGTTTTTCTTTTTCACATAGTGATAGTCATGATCTCTTCTCATTAACATTCCTAAAAACTTCAAACATGCAGTGAGATTTCCTTTGTTCCACTTCATCGGAGTTTTTCTACACATGGAACACTCTTTGAAGTTAATTGGAGCCCTCCATGTTGAAGCAAGATGAGGAAATAAAGGAGAAGAACTTGTGAGACTCCATTGCAGAACCAGACACATTCTCATCATGATACAAAGAGCCCTGTACGCAGGTGAGGTCTGAAAGACAATATATCACAGAGGCAACATGGCGCTGGGCTGCTGTGGGTAAGTACAATATTCTAAATATGAAAAGTAGATTTTCTTTTGTTTCTCTTATGCATCTAATATCACTGAATATTTTACCTGAAAATAGAAAGAAATCAGACAAATCATCTTCACATCGAACCTACCAAATGAGACCCTTCAGAGCAATGATTTAAAGCTATAAATCACTGATCACCTCACCTGTCCATTTCTAAACTAAGTATTTACTAAACTAAGTTTTACCATAGGCTCCTTTGAAGAAGTGTTAGAGCCTTCAGTAACTAGATTAGCTTTCTAACTTTTTTGTGCCCTGCTTGCTGATCAGTACTTTGTTGCTCAGACTGAGGTTGCCTAGGTATAAAACAAGAGGTTTCTTTCAGGTTGGGCAATTCCCTTGGTAACCCTTCAACAATAACTTACTGAGCATATAATATGTTCTGAGTACTGTATCATTCACTGGGGATTCAATGGTGAACAAAGTAGAAACAAGGCTTGTATTCCATCACTGTATGAAAGACCAGTTAATGGCCATATATATATATTTCCCCCCATTGGTTGTCAAATGATCTTTAACTGAACTATTTCCCCTTGTAACAAACTATAGAAATGATCCCTGAAAGTATTGTCTTCTATTTCCCTTTGTAGTTCTTCACTAGCTGGGCATTCCACTGCACCACTGCTGATGTCATCTATGATGTCATGAGCATGGCAATCATTAACATGGCAGCCCACAGACAGGACAGGCAGTTGCAAGGATCTCTTTAATGGCCCCAGAGTTCTCTAGCTAAAGATCAGTGCTGCATCTGTCAGGCAATGTCGACATCTCATCAAAAATGGTGTTTCCTCTGTGCTTAATGTTTGTTTGCTTCTTTCTGTCTCCTGGTGGTGCTTTGAGGGCTTTGATGGTCAGGACAGAGGCGGAAGGCGCTACCTCAATCTGGGCCTGTCTGTTCCGAATGGTGTTTCACTGTAATCCTCAGACCCTTCTAATCACTGGTTGCTTTGGTAATGTCATCACCAACTTTTTTTTTGAGACAGACCCAGGAAGCAGATCTTGGGGGCCAGGGCAGATATAGCACTGACTTCCCCACCTATGGATCCTCAGGTATAGGTATATGAGTTTGATCTAGTGGGCATGGTCGAGGTGGCCCAATGTTATGTAAACCTGGCTTCGGGATGACAGAAGAAAATTGCACCTAGGCCTCCTTTGAGCTGAAAGCCAAAAATCTATATTCTTTTTAAAATTTATTTTCTTTTTAATTTTTTTTTATTTATTGATTTTAGAGAGAGGCTAGAGAGAGAGAAAGGGAGTGTAGGAATGGGAAGAATCAGCTCATAGTTGCTTCCTGTATGTGCCTTGGTTTCGAACTGGTGACCTCAGCATTCCAGGTTGACGCTTTACTGTGCCATCACAGGTCAAGCCAAAAATCTATATTCTTGATTAGAAGTTATATTTTTGGCAATTTTTAGTAATATTTTCTAACTTTTGAATTGTTAAGTTCCAATTACAGGGCTCGTTATTATGGAGAATCTTTCTTCCATGATCTCATTTAATTCTTCCAACAACCCTTTCTTCCTTTTTTGCTGCTGTGAGATGAGAGGTTAAGTACCCTGCCCAGGGCCAAACAGTGAGTGGATTCTTCCTCACCTGCTCGTAAGGAAAACATACACCACGTGTCACTGAAATAATCCCAATTTGTGCCAAATGTCCCGGTGGGGTTATAAATAGCATCCCTTTTATTCTCAAAAGTGTTGCACTGTAGATAACATATTTGATCTTTCTACTATCAGTGTTCTCTTGGCCTCTGCCTTCTTAGGATCCATTGCAATTTTGCTGGTTGGGGCCCAACCTATGGTGTTCCATTTGCTAGAAACTTTCTTTTATCTCACACCTCTTATCTAAACTACTTACCAAAAAACACATTGCCCTCCACTGAGACAGTGCTTCTCAACTGGGGGTGATTTTGCTCTTTAGGGAACCCGCGGCAACGTCAGGAGACATTTTAGTTTGTCTCATCTGGGACATGCTACTGGCATCTAGTGGGAAGAGGCCAGGGGTGTTAATAAAACATCTTACAGAGTACGGGATGCATAAAAGAATGATCTGGCAAAAGTGTCAGAAAGGCTGAGGTTGAGAAACCCCGCTCCACGTTATGAATTCAGCATATGTCTCGAGCCACCCTACAATGGATGCTGCAGTCACTCTAGGACTTCAGGGGTTCTTAAACACAAGTTGGTTAATAATAGCCAAAACTCTGAGGCTAAATCTTGACTGTTTTGGGTCCATCCAGCTTTTTATGTAAACCCTCAAATAAGCTATTCCAAGCTTTGAAGACCCAAGATGGGGACCCGGGGGCTCACCATCATGAGCTGGCAACCCCGCTGACGATATTGTACACAGGCGATGCCAGCCAGATGATTTTACCCTAATCGAGATTTGTATGAACATGACATTTTGTTTATTCTGTTGCCTTTTTGTTCTTCTGATTCATAAACAGCAACAGCCGAGAGGAACAATGACCCCTTGTTGTTGCAGACACAGATGTGTAAATGCATGGAGGCTGGCAATGAGGGCAGCGGTGCCAAAACAGCTCGGATTATACCTCATCCACTGCCTGATAATACTTCAGACAACAGAACGTGTGTGAAAGAACACTGTCGTCCTCTGTGTTTATATTCAAATACTCTGCATAGACACACAAATGTTGACTTGTACTAAGTAAGGTAAGGTCAGCTAACTCTCTGCAGAGGGCAAGATAATAAATATTTTAGGGTCTGTGGACCATACAGGCTGTTTTGCGACCACTCAGCCTCTGCTCTGGTGGCGGGAAAGCAGTCATGGCTAATATGTAAATGAATGAATGGGACTGGGCTCCAATAGAGCTTTATTTATGGACTTTGAAACTGAAGTTACACATAATTTTTGCACACCACACAAAAAATTGTTCTTTCTTTCATTTGTTTTCTAACCGTTTTAAAAAGAGAAAAACCATTCATAGCTCATGGGCCACCAAAACAGGTAGTGGGTTGGATTTGGCCCATGGACCATAGTTACTAATCCTTGATTTAAGGGACAGGGCTGTTCATATTTATATATATTATATTATATATATAAAATATAGCAGCACCAAGCAGAAGGAAGACAATTACAAGGAGAGCAGAAGTCTTGCTTCAAACTTTCATCTTTAGCCTAAAGACAGTTTAAACAAATTATTCTAATTTAGCAGTAAAAATAATTTGGTAAAAAATAAAGATATTACAGTAAATTTGCTATATTGCTCTTTCATTAAATAGAAAAATTTTCAAGAAGGTTCACATTTTTAACAGCATTCTATTTTTATAACAGGAATACTGATGGCTGGCTTAGTAAAACAATCTTAGAGAAATTCAATCAGGAACATTCTGTACATACTTTAAAGTATTTCCCCCATATTTTCTTTAGGCATCGTATTTTAAAGGGTTTGGCTCATGGTACATCTATTGTAATTAACCAGAAGTAACAATTTTATTTCTAAATCTATTTTACTTAAGTGTCAGTGTTACCCCTTAGTGGGAAATAAGAGGGAATTCAGTGAAGGTACTTAGTTTATATCACTTCAAGACACATTCTCTAGCAGAAATAATATTTTTATTGTGTGTTTATTTGGAGTGACTTATAGGGGCTTTCAGAGATAGTAGGGAGAGGGGCTAAAACTTCTCTAGCAACTTTATACCCCGCACTACTGCTCTGGTCATCAGTCCCTCCTGCTTATACTAGCATAACATTCTGGGCTGAGAAACACATTTATCCTCCTTGGCGAATGACATCCCAGAAGGAGGTGAAACATTAAGAGCAACGAGATTTCTAGCTAATTTGAATTCTCCCTGCATTACACCGGGGAGTATGACAAATGAGCGATCTGAAAGGAAGTTCTTTACCGTCTCTCAATCAAATCTATACACCTCCATAAAATTCCTCTAATTTTTTCTTTTTTTTCAATTCCTCTTTTTAAGAGGTAGACTTTAATTATTTACTCCTTGAATGTGGGTTGGTTTAGTTCCAGCCCACAAGCATTTCCTCCTTGTAGTCTCTTCTTGGTTAGCAACCCCACCAACACCTCCATTTCTTCCCCTTTTCAAGAAGTCTCTCTCACTCTTTGGTAAGAGTCATCTAAAGCATGGCAGCATCCTAGGTGTTAGCCGGACAAAGACTCTTACTCACCTGTGTTCCATTTCAGAGCTATGTCGGCGGAAGCACAGCAGTGGGGAGGGAGTGGCCCTCGGACATATACAAAAATGAATATGGCGCTGCCATTGCTGCTTTAATCTTCGCACCACTGAGAGGTGTGGGCTTCCTAGAGCTCTACTGAGACCTGTTTAGTAATCAGATCTTTGAAATATAAGCATAACTTATGAACAGCACTTGGAAGAAAGAATATTCTTTTTATTTGAAGAATTCTAGCCCTTCCAAATAGACTACATAATTCCTCAAAATTGGACTGAAGGCTATTAGGTTCTTTCTTTCGCTGGAGACTAGTGTCACCAACCAAGAAGTATTACTGACTTTTCATGTCTTCTTTCTTTGTTTACTAGGACACTATGGTGGTTCTGATCGAACTCTTTTGATACGTTCCGGTAAATTTGTAGGGATTATAAAATTGTGGAGATGGAGGAATGGGTACAGGCATTTCTTACCAGAACATCAGTAAGAAAAGTCAGAGGGTAGTTTTTCTAGAATTTAACCTCTCCTGACACTTGCTGGCTATTAGTCCCTTAGCCTGTGGGATTGTTGTTTACATTGCATCTTTCTTTGAGAGTCATTAAGAGAAGTAAAAGCTAATAACCAGGCTCATGTTTGCAGTTATTGCCAAGTGGACAGATGAGTTAGTTACTTTGTATTTTCTTCCTTACCTTAATCACAAGCCTAATCTCAACATAGTAGACAAAAAACGTTCTCTCTTCCCTTGCATCTCTGCTTAGTGTCTGACGCCATATTGATTTAATGTTCATAAATCTAACTTATGAACGTGGTCATGCCTAGGCCATAAGAAAAACAAACAGAAGGACAGTAACCAAGTAGCTTGCTCAGGAGAAATAAAAGGGACTGAAGTTTTAAAAAGGGAAGATAAAAATTTGGAAGAGCAAGCATACTATTGTTGGCTCAGACTTAGGAGAAAAGAAAAACACAATTCTATTTTTGTTTTTAACTTATGGTCAATCCCACTTTGCAAATAGGTTCAGATGAGAATGAGTCTATAATTAAGTATAGGAAAAAGGAATCAAGGTGAGCAATTTACCTTTCTGATTGGAATATGATGCAGAGATAAGGATAGTCACCTGTCCTCAGAGACTGAGAGAAAGAAGGCTATGACAGATTCAATTGGCACACCTTAAAGAAAATAAAAATAAGTAGTTTAGAATTTCCAAATAAGCAGAGTATGTTTATTAATCTTGGTAAAAGTAGAACTGGAGCCCATAGATAGTTATTTGAACTTCATGTGAAAATAGGGTGAATGCATAGAAAAGGTTCATGTCTCATGCTATCATTTTGGGGGACCAGTCCTAGGTCTGACTGTTTGAAATACAACAATGGTCTATCATTGCACCATGAGAGACCAAGGCCTGCAGAGCCCTAGAGCCCTAGGATCTTAAAGCAGTCAGAGAAAGCAACAGGAATGAGCACTTTCAAGACTTAGGCTTCGGTCGAAGTGGGTAAATGTTAAAATAAATGTTGATCTTTGGGGTTAAAGGGAAACTCGGGAGCTTACTATACAAAACCAGGAAGAGTCCTTGAAGCTTTTAACCTTCTTTTCAGAGTCTAGAAATCACACATATGAGGCTTTAAGTTTATTCTAAACTCTTCAGTCTGTGATGAACAATAATGTGGTTTCTGTTTTTGCTTGCTAGATTGCCTGTCTATGTTTATTTGTGGGTTGCAGCTAACTGATCACACACCATATCTGGTCCCTTGCGGTAGACCAGCACTATTTGCTTTGTTATTTTCCTGGAGGTTGTTTGTAAAGTGTTTCCAGACGTCAAACAAATGGGTTATTCCAAGCACTCTTGTTTTCTAAGCATTTAGTGCACCTCCTCCGTTGACTTGGGTTGAAACTCTGATCTGTTGACTTAGGTGGCTAAAGTATTTAGATGGAAGATGGATGAATGGATGGGTCGATAGAGATATTTAGATAAACTTATTTTTAAAATAATTTGTTTATGGAAGTCTTGAGAATAAATTCTGGGGTCAGACATTAGAATAGAGGGGGAAAGAGGATAAGGAGTGCAGAAGAACATGAAAGGAAGAGAGAGACAGAGACCAAGAAACAGAGTGAAAGTCAGTTCAAGTGGGTGACTATAACCCCTGGCAAGAGATCAGACAAACAAGTTCAACCCAAAGTCAATTTAACTTTATTGGACCACACTGTCTCAGGCAATTAGAAAAATATTTGTAAAACATCAGATGAGAAAAAGGAACGTGGAGCCCAATAATACAAAACAATGTTTATAAGAGAGAAACCATGAAGTGGGAAGAGTAAACACAATTATTCTATCAGCACCTCCTGTTCTTCTAAAGATTACTTCACTTACATGTAGGGAACTCATCCAAACAAACAGCCAAAATACTTTCTTTCTAGCATATTCTTTCCCCTACTGTTGTTAGTTTAAAGGTTAAAGAAAACCCTCAAATTTTTAATTTTGAGGAATTAGAAACAAATACTAGATTCCATGGGATTATTAATTATTTTAGGCCAACTGATAACACCAAGCCAAAAGGGACCCAAAGACTGTCTTCTTCATTCCTATTTACTCGTTTTTCACGTAAGTGAAGAAGAACGAATTGACAACAAACATGAGTGATAATCTGACAGTTGAGACTATAACTATAGGCTTCTTTGGAGAAGAGAATGTGCTTCAACTCTTCATCCAAATGGGCTTTCAAAGTTCTTCATAGCTCGTGTCAACTTAATTCAATCAGTGTGGTATTGCAAAGTTTAGCTCATTTTACCAAGTCTTACAAATTGCAATAGTTGAGTATCTCGTGAAGCTAGAAGGTATGATGCGTTGTAATTTTCCCAACTTCTATCACATACAACACACACACACACACACACACACACACACACACACACACACACACATTATTCATGGTCTGCTCCTAACTTATGTTCAATAAATGCTGCTTCTGCATATCCTCCTCCTCCTAACTCGTCTTTTCCATCAGGCCTCACTGTCTTTACAGAACTGTCCTGGTGATTACCTACCCTCTTTCTTTATCAACTCCCTCCTAATCACTAAATTATGTACACCCCTTTGAGGGAAAATGGCCCTATAGTTTTCTTCCGAGATCACAAGAAGACTACTATCTACTTAAAAACAAAGTGAAGCTAATAGTGGTCTTTCACTCCTGCCCCAAGCCTTGCAGTTCACATGTCAACCTTCACATCAGTTCTGCTTCTCTGGAAAAGCAATATGCATCAAAATCTATGCCAGGTTCTCTTTATTTCAGAAAATAACTATTATGAAATGCAGGTGAAAATATTTTTCATATATTCTGACTCCTAGAGAAATATTAGGTAATAAAAATTCAGATTTCTTAGAATTCTAACCCTATATATTATTGAATATTTCTAATCTGGGACCCCATTTGTAAGCAGTATTGTTCTTTGAAATCCAATGAGCCTCTCAATTTTTTAAAAATGTTTTTAAAGGTGAGAGAACCATTCTCTATGTGTTACTATCATTATGTACAATTAGTAGGGAAATGTAGAGACTAACAGAAGGAATGGCTACATGCCTATATTGAAACAATACTTGAGAAATAATTGTAGATAATAAATTGACATCCATATATATGTGTGTGTGTGTATGTATGTATGTATCCATGAGTGTGTGTGTGTGTGTGTGTGTGTGATTCTGTTTCCTTCTGTATTGTCCTACTTTAAGTAGTTTTAGAATTTGATGTATTTATTATGCTCCCCCAGCCCCGGTCAAAGCAGTGGAAGGGGAAAGCTTCCTGGGCATCTGGTCACTTTTTAAGTACTACTATTGAATCAGTGTTCTTGGAAGAGACTGAGGTGGTAAAACATTTCTGTTAATTTCCCTCCGAAGAATGTCACATTGGGTAGTGTTCTGTGGGTGGTCATGTAATGAGACACTGGTGTCTGTCTATGACACATACTGTATATGAAAGGAGGCACAGATAAAGGTAACTTGAATTCCATCCCTCTCTGTGTTTATATGATGCTTATCACCATGCTATTTAGACATCCAGGCTAGAAGCTTTACAACAAGTAAATGTTTCACCTCCACTTATTTGAAACCAATGGACAATGAGTCTGGGCAGGCTCTCAAAGGGTTAATATGCACATATGCTTCTGGGTAGTCAGAGATGAAAATGGACGGATCCAAGTGGCAACAATTTCCCCATTTCCAATAATGTAAGCAACTGCTTTAGTGAAATAGCACTGGAACTGAGTCTTCTGTATTATAAACATATTCTAAGTGCATTTGCAGGCATCTAGCTATTTAAATTGTTTTTACCTAAACCAGTGACTTTTGTAAAAATATAGCTATTCACAGTCATAGTTTATTTTGAAGAGTAATAGCATGGAAAATGTCAAAGGAAAATATTTAGTTATTTTTTCTGTAGGAGAAAGCAAGTATTATCGTGACTCTGTGTTGTGTGTGTGTGTGTGTGTGTGTGTATATATATATATATATACATATATATATATATATATACACACACACACACACATATATCTATATTACTTTTAATTTTAAAAAGTACATGTTTCTTTTCTGTATGTAAATATAACTTTTAATAAGACTTGCCGAAAGATATTTCCTTTTCCCTATCCCACGATGGAGTTGATAGAGCATGTTGTTGTTTAAGACCAAACATCACTAGAGTCCAACTGGACTTTTTACAAAGTCAAATTATAACAATAAGGAGACTCTAAGAACATCTGTATTTTCTTTTGGGGAGTCTTTCACTTCCTTCCTCTTTCTAGCCTCTAACTTCCTTTGTTTTCTTTTAGTCTTGAACTGTAACGAGGACATTCTGGAACATAGATTTATTCATCTTGACCTCAGCTGTGATCAACCCACCCGAGACAAAGATCAACTTCTGGCAAACACCAGTTCCCTCTCCTTATATCAATAATGCAAAGTCACCTAGGTGCTTGCAGTATCTGCTCTAGGTATGGTAGAAAGAGAAAACCCAGAAAGTAAAGATGCAAGAACTGTCCGTGAGTCCTGTAACCAACATGTATTGGGTATAATTTGTGGACAGGCACTGGGTAGGCAGTATTTTTAGTTAATGACTATTAATTCTACTGTACCTGAAACTACAAAATGCAAAGGAAGTTTAAGAGGATGACAAATGGCGTACAGTTCACATTTGTACGTCCTGTTCTTACTCCACAGCCATATGGTATAGAAGCAAAATTCTAATTCTTTGGGTGGGAGGAGGTACTAGTGTAGATTAATCAAATACACTGGCAGCTAAGATGAATGAAACCTTGGTTAATACTAAAACCTCATTGAAACCATTAGTTCTGACCTCTTTATCAAAACTTTTACCCAGGCTGCTAACAATTAACAAAATTGATGAATCTGAGTTTTAGCCTTTTGCCTTTCTTGGGCCATCTGTCAGTTAGTAGCCTTTATTAAGAATTCACTATGTACAGAACATTTTGCAGACTTGGAGCTTCCATACCCGTTAGGAGAAAACCATTTGAAGGAGCACTAATAGGCTTTTTGAAACCTACTTGTCACATTTGCAAGTAAGTTAGTTCAATGGTGAGAAAATGAGTTTCCTTTTTATGACAGGCCTTCTCAGAGTCTCTAATCTTCCAGCACATTGTTAATATCCAAAGGAGGATTTAACATTCAGCATTTTCCTTTGTTATCCTTTATTATCCAAGCACTAATTAATATTTTCTGGAAATAGTGTTACATGAGTAATAGGAGCTGTGGTCACTGTTTTCAGAAAAGGAGGCTAATATCTGTCTTGTGAAGGTCATCACAGTATAAATGTTTAGAGTAAAGCAGGTCAGAGATCACTTAACCCAGTGGTTTCCAAACGCAAGTGACTATTAAGTTTTCCTTGGCAGCCATTACAAAATACAAATCTCCAAGCCTGGCCTTCCCCCAGACTTACTGGTTTAGAGCTTAGGTGGAAAGAACCCAAATCCTCAATCTCCTATACTGATTCTGATGGTGAACCAGGTGTGGAAAAACACGTTCCAGTTCAAATCAGCCAATGCCCAAGTGAGGATGGCACCTTTTCAAAGGGGCTCAAAGCCTCACCGTTAAGGCATCACGGTTCCATAGCAGATGACTACTTCCCCAGCCTCTGCCCAGGGTGTCAGCGAAGTGCCCCGAACCCACAGGCTGGCAGTGGTAACCCCAACCGTGAAGCAGACTGCTCTACAAAGGTGACCTACCCCGACCAACTTCTCCCTCTCAGCAGTTTGCCCTGCAAAACACAGGGACAACAAGCTCCTTGGGCTAAGGGAACTAACGTCAAAGATATGTAGGAAAAATTCATGAGCAATTGGAACTATGATGGCTTTTGAAATTCAAAACAGGCAGAAGCTAGGAAGAAATAAGCTATAAGGTTACAAAGCAATACGCTGGATATATGTAGAGGCTAAAGCACCCGAGCATTTCTGAAACTGTGGTATACGTGCACACTATTTGGTGCCAGATCATTTGAGCCTGGCGGTACGCTCCAGAAGAGGGCATGCGCAGTCTGCCTCACTTTTATTGATGGCTTACACGGACCCGTGTCTCTCCAGTTCACTCAAAGTAGAGGTAGTGAGTGGGAAGGTGACATCTCTCCGGCGGGTTCTCAACCTTGGCTATACCCATGGGCTTTTAGAATACATACTGATGCCTAAGTCTCACCACAAAATCATTCATCTCTGGGGAGTGGTGTCTAGGTATATATATTTATTATCACCCAGATGATTCCAAAAGGCAGTCAAAGTTGGGACGTGCTGTTGGCAGGAGAGCAGACGTGAAGAGGGCGATGGGAGCTTCCTTCTGCTCCATCAGGATGAAGACAAATTGAGCCGCGAGCTGAGGAGACCCTCCTATTCATTTCCTCCCGCATTGTAAAGCCAGTGTGTTGCCTTTTTTGATTCATGGTACAAATATAGTTTCCTTATGGAATCATTTTGTTAAGGTGAAAACAAAAGGTGAGTTGATTTTTTTAAAAAAGATACCGACTAATAGAGCAGGTGGTAATCCGGTGTGGCAAAGACTGGTGTCGAAGCTTAGACGGCGGGTGGGCAGACTCTGCGCCCGCCAGCAGTGAGAGGGAAGGGGGCAGACAGGCTGAGGCCCCTGAGTCACTGACGGTGACTCGGGAGCCCAAGCTCCTGCTGCTTGGCCTTCCCAGAGCTCTTATTTAGCTTTCGTTCAGATCTAAGTGACTACTGTCTCCCCAGTACCTGTAAATGGGTCTCTCTTTTTCTGGCAAGCAAGAGAGTCTTCCTAAACAGATTTATTTCATAATAAAACTATACATTGATGAGGCTATACAGTGAATAAATATATGCATCATTGCCCTGTCAGCATGGGTCTCTATGTTAGAGCCCTAATAGAGAAGCATGAAAGAACAGGCAAACGTGTGTTTCCACAGGTTACCAAAGGGTCTCCCGAGGCCCCTTCCCTGTCCCAGGCTATCCTGGCAATCAGCTGACCATGCTAGATCTAGATCGAGGTGTCCCTCCAGAAAGGCACTTCTGCGCATGGTCCACACTGGGACATCACTCTCCTGGATTAAAAAAGAAGCTAGACAGCTTGACCAGGTGGTGGCACAATGGATAGAGTGTGGGACTGGGATATGGAGGAGCCCTGAGGTCGTGGGATTGAGCACAGGCTCATCTGGTCTAAGCAAGGCTCACCAGCTTTAGCCCAAGGTCGCTGGCTTGAGCAAGGGGTCACTGGGTCTGCTGTAGCGCTCCCCCCACACCCCCCGTCAAGGCACATATGAGAAAGGAATCAATGAACAAGTAAGGTGCCTCAATGAAGAATTGATGCTTCTCATCTTTCTCCCTTTCTGTCTGTCTGTCTGCCTGTCCCTCTCTCTGTCTCTCTCTGTCTCTGTCACACACACAAAAAGAAGCTAGACAAAAGATTCTGTACAAGCACATATCATATATGCACACACACAATATAAAGCAAATATAAGCAGAACCAAGCTGCAGCAGTCTGATTGATTGGAACAGTGAATGGGAAGAATTGGTTTCTTATCTATTGGAAACACTTTGTGGAGCAAATAAGAAATGGATAGTATTGGAGAAAGGGTTAAAGCACATTTGGTAAAAGGCAGGGGGCAGGCCTTCAGCTACGTGGGCACAGACGTGGAGTAATACATGCATGAGCAAACAAGGAGACATGTGCTTGATGGAAGGAGGACTGGAAAAAAGGGACAGGTTGGTTGGTGCCCTGGCCTTCAATCCATGGCCTCAGTTTTAAATATGCTTTGAGAATTAATTAGGAAAAGTATTACCATGTTGAAATGTTATTACTTTCAAGCTAACATGCATTCAAAGCCATATCCATGACACAGCACTCTCTGCGCTTTGACTCATTCATCCCTCCCAGCACATCTGGGAGGAGAGATGAAGACATGTCCCAATGTGCCGGGGAAGAAATAGAAGCCAAGAGATGGCAAGCGTTTCACTCAGGGCTTGTAAGTGTTAAGGTTAGGATTTAAACACAGACCTTAATCCCAAAGCTATACTGTGAGTTGTGATTATTACATTTTTTCAATAGTCAAAATAGATGTGAAGCCAGCTTCAGAGGGAAAGAAAAATTAATGATTTTATTTCTTTTTTTTTTTTTTAGTGAGAATGGAATTGTTTACAAATTTGCTCTTGTCTCAATAAGAACAAATTATTGTGCCTTTCTACAGATGACTAAACTCAGCCAAGGTGATACTCTAATTCATAGCACCCCGTTAAAAACTATTTGGGGAGATAAAGCCTAATGTAGCGTCAATTTTCTCAGAATTACCTGATCCATTTTCTTTATGCCACTTAGTTTTTAAAGATTGTATTTATTCATTTTAGAGAAGAGAGGGAGAGAGAGAGAGAGAGAGAGAGAGAAAGAGAGAGGAAGAGAGAGAAGTAGGGGAGGAGCAGGAAGCATCAACTCCCATATGTGACTTGACCAGGCAAGCCTGGGGTTTCAAACTGGCAACCTCTGCATTCCAGGTTGACAGTTTTTCGACTGTGCCATCACAAGTCAGGCTGCCACTTATTTTTAAACATATATTTGTATGCATCTTTTGCTTCCCTAAGAGTTAATTAATTCTTTTTCTCATTCAAGTTGATACAATAGGAATGTGCTAGAACAAAAAAATTAGACACAAGTCTAAAGGTTATGAAAACCACACTATAAGAATTAAGAGAATTGAGGTGGTGCAATGATTAGAGAAATTTGTGTTTTCTAAAACATGTATGAAACCTGGAAAAGTTTATTATTAGTTTAAAATTAATGCTTTGAGCCTGACCTGTGGTGGCGCAGTGGATAAAGCGTTGACCTGGAATGCTGAGGTTGCCGGTTCAAAACCCTGGGCTTGCCCGGTCAAGGCACATATGGGAGTTGAAGCTTCCTGCTCCTCCCCCCCTTCTCTCTCTCTCTCTCTCTCTCTCTCTCTCTCTCTCTCTCTCTCTCTCTCTCTCCCTTTCCTCTAAAATGAATAAATAAATAAAAATAATTTTAAAAAAATTAATGCTTTGAATTGACAAAGTAACTAGAACATGAACACTGGCATGATGTCCTATTTTAAGCACATTCATGAAAAACTTTCAAAAACCATGTTTTCTCTGAAAATATATCAACAAGTATTTATATTGTATAAGAAAAAATCGAGTAAAGAATGCACGGCAACCATGTCTCGAATCAATCTATCTTTTCCAAATGCTCCACATCTTTGTCTCCAGGGAACTTGCACCTTAGTAAGCGTCTCTATTTTCCTAAATAATGTGGAGGGACTCTTACTGGGTGGATCTTACAGCAGAAGAAATTTAGATTTAGAGGGAAAACACCCATGATGACAGGAAGTATATATTTCTAGGGCGGAAACTCTAAGTATGGAGGTGAAAACCGCCTAGGTGGTTAACAACGTGGGAGGTGAATGCCAGGGAAAGGTTTTAGTTTCAGCATCTATGATTAGTGTGATTAGTACTCCTCCCTTCATTACTCTATTCTCACCTCACTGATATTGTCTAAAGTTTCAAGGTTAGAGCTTGAAAGAGAAAAAGAAAACAAATGGTTTTTCTAGAAGCAGTTTTCAAATCATATACATTTCCGCTAATTTCCATGTTTGTGTCAATGAAAACACACAAAGATCCAGAATCTTCTTTTTCTTTTGAGTGAAGGGTTACATTTTGCAGATATTTTTATTCTGCATTATAGGAATATTAAAAAAGAAATGAAAGAAAACAGAGAGATTAGAAGTTCTTTGAGAGTCTATCTCACATGCATTTGAACGATTCCAATGACCATGCCATGCCTGCATTTATCAATCTCCACCAAAAAGCCAGGTACTTTGGAAACCTCTAGACTAATGTGCCACATATAATCACAATTACATAATTATACAATTCAAAAACAATTACTTAAGTAACGTTACCGCTTAACCCTGGTAATTACATGTGCGTGTATATGTGCAAACAGGGCAAAATTTCACTAGGAAGACAGCTCTGTTTGAAATTGTTTTTATGATGAAATTGTGGCAGTTCACACACACACAAACACACACACACACATGCGCACACGCACACACAAAACCCACCCTAAACTAAAAAGGCACAGCTTTGATTGCTTGGCCTGTGTGTAAACTTTCCAGAACGCTTTTCAAATTTGGCACAGAACAATGTTGCAAGTCAAACAATCAAAGGCAATGTGCTGAAGAAAATGTGTGTTTTAGGTTGGTTTGAAACTTGAAAAAGGAGATGTATTAATTGAGAGAACTAGATGTGTGTACAAGTGAAATCATGCTCACCCCAACTAATAATTGGGATATATTATTAGCCAAATAAAGGCCTTTAGAATCCCTGCCTCCCAGAAATGAGAACTGGAGCAAGAACAAAGAGAGGGAGGGATAGACGCCCAGAGCTCTTTTCTGGGGTGAGAACCCCTCCCTCACACCTAACACTAATCACAGAGCCCTCGAACACATTTAAATGCTATGAGTTGTGCTACAGGTTGTGTAATCCATTTGTTTAATTTAGTTGAATGAGGTAGCTATTTTTTTTTTTTTAAGAAAAGAATGAACCACAAGCTCAGTAATTTAGTAAAAAATAAGTCGATGACTTGATTACATTGACCTTCATTTAGTCTAAGGACCCAGTCGGTGTTGGCTGAGGAGATGGACCGAGAGAGTCCCTGAGGCGATTATATACAGAATTTTCCTGACCTTCTACAGGGGCTTACCATTGTGAACTCCGCGGAGCTGAGTATAACTGATGGCAGAAATAAAACCAAAGAGTGATACGTTGATTAAGGCAAAAGAGAAAACATTAATGGTAATTATATCTAGAGAAAGGACTCCTTCAGTAGAAAGACAAGAAAAAAAATTGGTTTCCTGATTTATTTTGCCTTTCATAAATAACGTTCCTCTTAAAATCGGGCTCAGAATTTAATTCAGCGTGCTTTTCTCTTTGCTCCTGAACTTGTTAAAGACTGAACCGCTCTACCTGTACTTTTCACTGGAGATCAATGCACAGTATCAAAGAAAAACATTGCTTCGTCTAGAGAATAACTTTTTGCTTACATGTATCTTTGCCCTCTGATCTATCTGGGTACTGCTAGTTTCTTAGAATTTCTCAGCGAAAAACTGCATCACAATCTTTATTTATTTTAATGAGAATATTTCTTTGTAATGAATGATGGAAAAGTAAAGATAAGCTAAGTATGCTAAACAGCAGATAAATCAAGTTAAATGTGGGTAAAGAGAAGTTTACAAAATTGACGTTCACCCCCAAACTAGCCTTTGAATTGCTAAAAAGACACAAATGCAAACATCACGTAGAGTGGATTACCAATACTGAGTGTCAGTTCTTTCCAGCTGTTTAGGTATGTGGCAATGAAATGACCCGTGGACAAGAAAAATACACACGCTGGTTCTGCAATGTGCACTGAATAATCTGCAGCCGGCCGGGCAGCACACGGCTCTCACACTTGTGTGCTCACAGAGGGATTCCACGGAAGGGGGGTGAAGAAGGCATGGCCGGAGAGACCAATCTTTTGGGGAAAAGAAACAAAAAATGAATGAGGTTTGAAATTCTCCAGATATAGCACACAAACTCCACTCCTCCTGCCCCAAGGAACAAAAACCAAATAAAGTCATCATTGTCTTACTAATAAAAGCCTAGAAAAACACCACCACTAAAAACAGGGGTGAGTTCTAGAAAGACCATGAATTCTAACAAAAAGCTGACCTGAGACTTTAAAAGTTAAAAACTGTTTAGTTCTTCCTTTGATACTAGAATATTAATCACTTTAAATTTATTTTAAAGAAAAACTAATGCCTGGTTAAGAGGCACTTGTGTGGACAACATTGCCCACCTTGCTAGGTGAACGATAAGACTTGGTGTAAGATCTCACACGGACTTTTTCCAATGCCATCAATCATTGTTTCCCAAAGGTTTGAATTATGATGGTCACATGCTTTGACCCCGTCTGATTTTGTAAAATTGATGTTTAGTAGTGATGGTGGCCAGATTTAAGTTTAGCTTAAAAGGGAAATCTGTGTATAGTAGAAGTCAGGAGAAAACTCAAATTAGATTCACAGAATACACAAGAATCACGACTTGTTTGTTCCAAAGCTTTATCGCTTTCAGGAGGATGTCATATTGGTGCTTTTCTGATGCGCCCAAATTTTTGTTATGTTGGAGAAGGTGGTTACTATCTCTTCTTTGCAGATGAATTAAAGATGTAAGTGGTTTTCCTCCATTCTCTCAGACCACTTCTTTGAGTCAAGAGACCTGTGTTTGGGTGTTCGGGACACGGACAGGTGGCACGGGCCCTCTAAAACACAAGGTCCAATCCCTGACTGATGTCAGTAATTTGGAGGCCACGGTAGATTACAGCCCTGTCACCTGGCCTGTTTAATGAGAATCATGGAAGCGGTCTGAGCTTAGATTGGGAAGGGGGTGCTACTTAGAACTCAGCCAGAGAAATATAGACCCTCTGAATACAGGGGAGTCAGTCTGAGACACTCAATGCGAAATAGAGAAAGATGGTGAGCAGCTTAGAATGGAAAGAAGAATTCTGAATACTTGCCTTGTCCAGCCCAACTTCCTTTCTGCTGAGGATGATGGTTCAGTTGCACACAGTGTTACATCTTTACAAAATAACTTTCATGATGATCTCTTAATGATTCAGAGGACTGTTCAAATCCCTTGAAATGAGACTTCTTTAAGGATATGCTTGATGAGCCCATCATATTATAATTACGGTATTTTTCACTCCATAAGACGCACCTGACCATAAGACACATCTGTTTTTATTTATTTATTTATTTTTAAAATTAATTTTAATGGGGTGACATTAATAAATCAGGGTACATATGTTCAAAGAAAACATCTCCAGTTTATCTTGTCATTTAATTATGTTGCATACCCATCACCCAAAGTCAAATTGTCCTCTGTCACCTTCTATCTGATGTTCTTTGTGCCCCTCCCCTCCCCCCTCGCCCTCCCTCTCCTCCCTCCCCCTACCTCGTAACAACAACACTCTTGTCCATGTCTCATAGTCTCGTTTTTCTGTCCCACCTATGTATGAAATCATGCGGTTCTGTTTTTTTTCTGTTTTACTTATTTCACTCCGTATAATGTTTATCAAAGTCCATTCATTTTGTTGTAAATAATCCGATGTCATCATTTCTTATGGCTGAGTAGTATTCCATAGTATATATGTACCAAAGCTTTTTAATCCACTCGTCCTCTGACGGACACTTGGGCTGTTTCCAGATCTTCGCTATTGTGAACATTGCTGCCATGAACATGGGGGCGCATTTTCTCTTTTCGAACAGTGCTATGGTGTTCTTAGGGTATATTCCTATGAGTGGGACAGCTGGGTCAAAAGGCAGTTCGATTTTTAATTTTTTGAGGAATCTCCATACTGTTTTCCACAGTGGCTGCACCAGTCTGCATTCCCACCAGCAGTGCAGGGAGGTTCCCTTTTCTCCACATCCTCGCCAGCACTTATTCTGTGTTGTTTTGCTGATGAGCGCCATTCTGACTGGTGTGAGGTAATATCTCATTGTGGTTTTAATTTGCATTTCTCTAATGATTAGTGATGTTGAACACCTAGGTTATTTTTTTTTAAGTTTCTTTTTAATTTATTCATTTTAGGTAGGAGACACAGAGTGAGAGAGAGAGAGAGAAAGAGAGAAAGGGGGGAGGAGCTGGAAGCATCAACTCCCATATGTGCCTTGACCAGACCAGTGCAGGGTTTTGAACTGGCAACCCCAGTGTTCCCAGGTTGACGCTTTATCCACTGCGCCACCACAGGTCAGGCTGAACACCTGGGTTTAAGGAGGAAAATAAGAAAAAAAGATTCTGAACCAAATGGTGTGTTAAAATATTTAATAAAATATCATATTTTTCGCTCCATAAGACACATGGGCATTTTCCCCTACACTTTTTCTGCGTCTTATGGAGTGAAAATACGGTATTTAAACCATGAGCTATGTTTTGCCTAATACATTCAAAGCATGGTTTACTGAGTAACCAGGACACCGTCTCAGCTCAGGAAGGTCCAGAGGGTGGCTCTGAAATCAAATTGCCTTGGATTGGAATCTCAGACATGCTACTTATTCATCGAGTAGTTTTTGGTAAATGACCGTAGTTTCCTTTTTTGAAAAAATGAAAATGATAAAAGAGAATGCCTACTTCATAGTGTTCTCATAGGAGTACATAAAAAAATCCACATAGGCTTTGAATGAATGCTTTATAATATGAGCTCTCATTGGGGAGGTTGTTTTTTATTGAGACCCAAGCAAAGTTATCTTTGTGGCAGAACTTAATTAAATCCTAATCACAGTTCTCACATGAGCACCAGGCAAACACGACTGCTTTCTGGCACTATCCATGATTTGTCTGTTCTGAACATTTCATGTAAATGTCATCATACAAACTGGGGCCTCCTGGGCCTGGCTTTGTCCACTTCGAATAAGGTTTCTGAGGCCATCCATGCTGTAGCAGACACTACTATTTCATTTCTTTTTATGGATACACCACATTCTGTTTAATAATTTATCAGTTGATAGACATTTGGACTGCTTCAGCTCTATTATAAATAATGCAGCTATGAATATTCATGTACAAGTGTTTGTGTAAATATATATTTTTAGTTCTCTTGTGTATAGATACCTACGTGTAGGATTTCTGAGTCATATGGTAATTCTGTTTTTAACATGTGAGGAAATGTCAGCCTATTTTCCAAAGTGGGTGCAACCATTTTATATTCCTATGAGCAGGGTATAAGTGCTTCGATTTGTCCACATCCTCACTAACACTTATTACTGCCCTTTAAGAATATATATAACTATCCTAGTGAATGTGAAGTAGTATTGAATTGTCATTTGCATCTCCATAATGACTAATGATGTTGAGCATCTTTTCATGTGCTTTTTGGCCATTTGTGTATCTTCTTTAAAGAAATGTCTATTCAAATTCTTTGCCTATTAAAAAATGGGTTTTTTTTATTACTGAGTTGTAAATGTTCTTTATATAATCCATATACTAGATCCTTATTAGATATATTATTTGGAAATATTTCCTTCCATTCTACGGGTTGTCTTAATATTTTTGATGCTGTCATTTAAAGCATATTTTTAATTTTGACAAAGTCTAATGAATCTCTCTTTTAGGTGTCATATCTAAGATCCCAGTGCCTGATCCAAGGTCAAAAAGATTTATACATTTTGTTTCTTCTAGCAGTTTTACAGTTTCAATGATTACATTTAGATATTTGACTCATTTTGAGTTCATTGTTACATATTGTGTGAGGCAGGGGTCCAACTTCATTGTTCTACACATGGATATTTAGTTGTCTTTAACCATTTGTTTTAAAAGATTATTCTTTCTTCATTGAACTGTTTTGCCTTGTCTAAAATTATTGACGGTAGATATATGGGCCATCGCTAAATTCAATCCATTTTGAGTTAGTTTCCGTGTATTATATGGGATAAGAATCTAAGCTAATCTTTCTGTGTGACTGTGCAAATGTCCTAGCGCCCCTTGTTGAAAAGAGGACTATCCCTTCCTTACTGAAATTGCTTTGGCACCTTTGTCAAAATCAATTGATCTTAAGTAGAAGTTTTTCTTTTAAACTCTCAATTCAAATCCATCTATCTCTATGTCTACTCTTATAAGTTGGTTACTTTTAATTTTATCATTAGGGATTCTTGGTGAGGAAGCATGTTTTACTCACATAGGTCATTCCATATCATTTTTTTCTCCTGAAGAAAATAAAGTAAAACAAGGCAGAAGTGAAACTAAAGAAATGTAAAGTAAGGCACAAGTTAAGCTGAACGATGGACTACTGGATGAGGAGCCATGGGCTTTACAAGAACTAAATTTCCATTTTAACTAGCAGAGTATAGGATAATGCAATGCCCAGCTGATAGTTTCCCATTTTTGCTAAATGAAGAAAGAAGATTGATAAGAAACGTTGTAAAAAATGACAGGCTCAAGAGCGGGGATTGGGTGGATAGGATACTGTATCAGTACCAACAGTAGATGGTGTCACAAGCTACATCCCTGAAATGGATTTTTCTGTAACAAAACACTTTTTTTTTTTTAATTCCCTGGGCAGCACACTAAATTAAAAAGCAGGGAATAGGAAAAGTATTAGGGAATAGGAAAAGTATTATTGATAGACTTCTACACACAGTCAGTGGTAGCCACTGTCCTGGGAAGTAGGACTTATGAAACAGGCAATGGTGCCTTTTTTTTTTTTTTTTAACAGAGACAGAGAGAAAGCCAGAGAGAGGGGTAGATAGGGACAGACAGACAGGAACGAAGAGAGGTGAGAAGCATCAATCATTAGTTTTTTGTTGTTGTTGTTTTGGGTTATTTTATTATTAATTTTAATGGGGTGACACCAATAAATCAGGGTATATATGTACAACGAAAACATTTCCAGGTTATCTTATCATTCAATTATGTTGCATACCCATCACCCAAAGTCAAATTGTCCTCTGTCACCTTCTATCTGGTTTTCCCTGTGCCCCTCCCCACCTCCCTATCCCACTCTCTCCTCCCTCCCCCCACCCCGTAACCACCATTCATTGTTGTTTTAATTTGCATTTCTCTAATAATTAGTGATGTTGAGCATTTTTTCATATGCCTATTGGCCATCTGTATGTCCTCTTTGGAGAAATTTCTATTCATTTCTTTAGCCCATTTTTTGATTGGATTGTCTTCCTGGTGTTGAGTTTTATAAGTTCTTTATAAATTTTGGTTATTAACCCCTTATCAGATGTGCTGTCGAATATGTTCTCCCATTGTGTGGTTTGTCTTTTTATTCTGTTCTTATTGTCTTTAGCTGTGCAAAAACTTTTTAGTTTGATATAGTCCCATTTGTTTATCTTGCCTTTTATTTCATTTGCCCGTGGAGATAAATTGGCAAATATATTGCTGCTACAGATGTCAGAGATCTTGCTGCCTATGTTTTCTTTTAAGATGCTTATAGTTTCACGGCTTATGTTTAAGTCTTTTATCCATTTTGAGTTTGTTTTTGTGAATGGTGTAAGTTGATGGTCTAGTTTCATTTTTTTGCAGGTAGATGTCCAATTTTCCCAACACCATTTGTTAAAGAGGCTGTCTTTACTCCATTGTCTTTTCTTTCCTCCTTTGTCAAATATCAGTTGTCCATAAAGATGTGAGTTTATTTCTGGGTTCTCTGTTCTGTTCCATCGATCTATGTGCCTGTTCTTATGCCAGTACCAGGCTGTCTTGAGTACAATGGCCTTGTAGTAAACCTTGATATTTGGAAGAGTGATACCTCCTGCTTTATATTTTCTTTTTAAGATTGCTGAGGCTATTCGTGTACTTTTTTGGTTCCATATAAATTTTTGGAATATGTGTTCTATATCTTTGAAGTATGTCATTGGTATTTTAATTGGTATTGCATTGAATTTATAAATTGCTTTGGGTAATATAGACATTTTAATGATGTTTATTCTTTCTAGCCATGAGCATGGTATATGCTTCCACTTGTTTGTATCTTCCTTGATTTCTTTTATCAATGTTTTATAATTTTCCGAGTACAAGTCCTTAACTTCCTTGGTTAAATTTACTCCTAGGTACTTTTCAATCATTAGTTTTTCATTGCGACACCTTAGTTCATTTATTGCTCTCTCACATGTGCCTTGACCGTGGGGCTTCAGCAGACCGAGTAACCCCTTGCTTGAGCCAGTGACCTTGGGTCCAAGCTGGTGAGCTTTTGCTCAAACCAGATGAGCCTGCGCTCAAGCTGGCGACCTCGGGGTCTCGAACCTGGGTCCTCCGCATCCCAGTCTGACGCTCTATCCACTGGGCCACTGCCTGGTCAGGCAACTGTGCCATTCTTGATGCAATGTGAATGTTGTGCGCAGGAAGGAGTGCAGAGAAAACTTTTGACAGTCAAAATAGGTGTAGTTGATGGACAGTAGAGGCTCAGGCATTTAGCTGTGCTTGTCTGCCTTTAGGAATCCAGCCTGTGGGATGTGGGAAGCTTTAAAATGAATCAAGCTGGGGAGAGTGCAGTAGGAGCAATGCCTACACCCTCTCAAACTCTCTTCTGTTATCGCAAATGTTGGGACAAACCACTCTAGAAAAGATGAGAACTAGTCTTCACTTGTTCTAGTCCTGCTTAAATCTCTAGTCATCTTATTTCATCATGGGACACTAGAAAGGATAAATATACCAGACAGTGTCACAGAGGTGAATGTTAGTTCAGCAGCCAAAAGCAAAGAGTAAACAGGACGTTAATCCTACACTCCAAAGGACCAGACAATGGCATTCGCTGCACTGAGAGCAGAAGAGGTCTCACGAGTCATGTGATCAGTTAATAAATTTTACCTAGTTAACTTTGAAAAAAATTTCAAAACAAAATAAAACTACCTGAACTACTATAGGCAGAAGAGTGGCATGGTTAAGAGAATGGGCCCTAGGACAAGACTCCTGGCGTACAATTTCCAGATCTGCCTCTTACTACTATCTCTGAACTTGGGTGAGAAATTCAATCTCTCCCAGCCTGTTTTTCACCTGTTCTGTAAAAAGTGTAAACATTGCAACCATCTCACGGAGTTGTAGCCAAGATTAAATGGGTCACTCTGTGTAAAGCACATTTGCATACTGGAGATTTACTAAGAGGTATGCAGGTGCTTGCTATCATAATACCATTTATTTTCATTTGTCATACATTCTTTTCTATTCTGTAGAGCCAGTATTCATGGCCACCATCAAAGCCGCCTGGCCAATGCAGGTTCAGGTTTGATTCAGACAGGCGGTAAGGAATCAACAGAGCTGAAAACTGGTGTTCCATTTTCCTTTAATTTTAGCTCGCACCCAGCGGGCAAGAAAATACACACAGCAGGAAACACTTCCCTTTTTATTCAGGGCTCCCAAAGCCACAGACTCATTTAAGTTTTCCTAGAATCAAAGGCTTCTAGCTCACCAGTCTTATTCAACTCTGTTCCCCATCTCCTTCTCCTCCATGAACTGGCTTCTCCTTCACCATTCCGCCATTTGGGCTGCCTCTTCCATGTGGCCTCCCTGCCCTGCCTCCATGGGCTCTTCCTCTCTACAAGAACATGATCACTCTCTTCAAATGGCCTCCTAGCTCCACCTTTTAAAACCTTTTGGCATGAAAGCCCTCCCCCAACACACATTAGCATAACCACGCCCCTTCCCCAGCAAGAGGGCAATTAATGTTATCACCTAGGTGACGGCCATCCACACGGGCAGCGCCATCTTTAACAAAGTGAGCAAAATATATCTTTTCTGCCTGACATATTCCAATTGAAAAGCCAGGTGGTTATCTAAAGCTTAAAAAAATCAGTGCATTCCACTTTTGAAGTAAGGTTAGGGTATAATGTACTATCAATATTATTTGATGGTAGGTGAAAATCTAATTTAATGTTTAATGGAGTATTAACCTTGTTAATTACATGGTGTTCTTGAATCAGTGAAATCACTTCTGAAAAGAAGGGTAAAAAGTGTATTAAAAACTCTTTAAAATGAAAAATAAAATCATGGAGGCAATAAATACATAATACTTTTGAATTTTACATAAAAATGACAATGCTTTCATATAAAATAGTTTCTACTCAGAAAAACAAAACAGTGAAAGTCAAGTTTACATTATTTTTATAACAGGTATGTTACTGAGAAGTTAAATAGAGAAGAATATTTGAAAACTTGATAGCATATTAAATATCCTTCTTGTGAAATGACAAACTTTCTGTAATGCAAATTACCCTGCTAATTTCATTTGTGTGTGTAATTCACACACACACACACACACACACACAAGTGTTTAGAATTTAAAGTGAGATCGTAAATATTTGTATAAATGGAAGTTAACATATAGTTTCTAGATGCATTGTTATCTCTAGGTGGTTAGGGGGATCAATGTCCCTTTTCTTTGGGGTCATTAAAGACTGGACATGCTGCAGGAGAAACAGATCCCAGCCTCTGGCCAAGGTTAAGGTATGGCACAGGACTGCTTAGCGTGGCCTGTGGAATTTGGGATGCAAGAAATGTATCCCCTTTTATGTAGAGTAGGGACAGGTTGCCAGTAGCTCCCTCACAAGATGGTTCCATTTCACTCAAATGAATGCCATGGCTCCAGCTGAGGTCTTCACAAATTTCTGTTGTAGTCCTAATGTTGCATGGACTTAAGTCTTCCTGTCTCATTCTTGGTTTTTTCTCTTGTTTCCTGTTCTATAAATCTTTGGCACTTTGTGTTCAATGATGCTTCCAAGGTAGTTATAGCCTCCTTTCTTTCCTTCCCCATCCCTCACCACCCCTATTTCTTCCAGAAAATCAATTTCTTTTCCCCAGCCTCCCCAACCTGGCTGCTACAGTTTCTCCAGCCATCCTGTCAAGAGTTTTACGGTTTGTTTGCACCTACGGTATGTAATGCTACACTGTTCATTGTGGTTGCCAAGCAATAGCATGTCGTTATTCCCCCCAGGGAATTCCTAAATTCCCAAACACACTCATTCAAGAAGGTCACCCTCGAGACATCTGTCTTCCTTTCTGACCTGCTGCCGATAAGCAACAGCTGTTGGGCCAAACTTAGCTCGTATCAGATCCACTGTCTACCGCAATTATTACACCCCAAGAAATCCTATGCTTCCTACAGGGTGATATCACTGTTCTGAGATGCTAACCCCACCAGCTGGTTCTGGTGGTGGGCAGTCATTTCCCTTGAGTTGTTGCTGGTTAATGTTCCCTGGAATGCTGTCATCTAGAGAGACTATGCACTGCCAATAAGGAAACACTTTCCTCCATGCAATCGTGGAGGCACCCTTGCTCACAGTACTCATTACAGTTCACAGCTGTCCTTCCAACAGCAATCCAATGTCAGGACCAAGGGAATCACTCTTACAATTCTTGTTTGATAACACTGGGGAACAAAATTTTAGTTGCATCCACAAAAACACTTGTTCTTACCTAGTTCGAGTGTGCTGATCTCAAATATGACATTAGTTTTTCTCTGTAAGCTACAGTCTATTTTGAAATTCAAGATTTTGTGTTATCATCTTGTTTTATGTTATCAACATTTAGTTTATGTTATCAACTAAATGTAAAATTTTCAACATTTAGTTTAACATAATGAAGTAGAATGTCTTCTTGCACATATCTTTGTGAAAATATAATAATTTATATAATGCAATAAATACACTAATACACTAAAAGATATGATTGCATCCCAATTTGTCTACAATTTTGAAGTAGAACATATCAAAACACTTATTTTAATCATAAAATTTGTGCAAAACTTATTTAAATTTTATTCAGGCAAAAATTTGCATTTGTAGCTCTTGCATTTGTGTTCTTGTTGAGAACAATCTCGTTTGATGCTCCAGCAGTAGTCTGCTCATCACTAACAGCTCTAAGATTTTTAGGAAACTTATCAAGGTGACTGTTCAGGAAGTGAATCTTAACACTCATGTTACATCCAATGTCGTGGAAAGCCAACAGCATTCTTTGAACAAAAAGTTCATAGTTTTCTGCTTTTTTGTTGCCAAAGAAGTTCTTTGTAACTGCCACAAAAGACTGCTATGCTGCTTTCTCCTCCTTATTCATCTTACTGGAAAATTCCTTGTCACGTATGAGGGTTCAAATTTGAGGTCCATCGAATACACTTGCTTTTATCTTCTTGAAAGACAAGGCAAGAAAAGCAGAAATAATATGTTGAAAGCATTCACTTTATTCAAAACCTGAACAAATGACTTTATTAAGCCAAGTTTGATGTGAAGTGGGGGAAAAATAACTATAGGTTCATTCACAGTATTTTGCATCCCTACTTCCAGAGCTTCATGTTTCGGCCACTCTTTCTGTGTCCAGTGTTTCTCCCGAGCTCAGCTGTCTCACAAAAACAGAAAGCAAGGATATTTAGTGAAACCTCTCTGTTGTCCTAGTAGGAAATTTGCCATTTTAAGATCCACACAAATGATCCAGTTATGCTCCTCATACTTCAGAAAGTTGAGGACAATTTTTATGTTATTATAATCTTCTCGCAGATGAGTTGAATAACCAATTAGAACCGCTGCATAAACATTACCATTGTGTAGGACAGTGATGGGCAATCTTTTGAGCTTGGTGTGACAAAATTCACCACAAAACCAAGTATAACTCGGGTGGTGTGTCACTTTGAGAAAAACGGCCTATGCGGAAGTCCCAGAACTAGACTCTCTGTGCCAGAGTTCTGTTGTTTTGGCCTATAGACCTCTGGCACAGAGTGTCTATACTACAGCAAATGTTTTATCCTCAGCTACTGCACCTAGCCGTGCAGGAGCCAAGAATGAAATGTCCTTCTCAGCATGTGGCCCCATACTTCTCTGGTATGCGGCTGCATGTGGCCGTGTGTCATCGAAAATGGCTACGTGTATATTATAGGTTCGCCATCACGGGTGCAGGAGAACACATTTTAGACTCTGTTTAGAGCTGTCAAAAAATAGCTGCCATTCTGTTGGACTATAAGTGGTAACACGTAGCTGGCTGAGAAGACAACTGATAGCATGATAGTAAACAAAGTGTTTGTCTTTGGAAAAAAAGTCCACAAAAATTTGTTCATGCTTCCTGAAATGGAATACTTTAGCTGACAGGTGAAGTACATTTTTTTCTTGAAGCCTGGAGGCTAATAACTCAGCTGCTTTCTTTGATAGGCCGAATTTTCTTACTAAGTCATTCAATTCGGGTTGGCTAAACTGCTGAGGGGTTAATGACTGCTTGGCATCAGAAGAAGACCCTTTAGATTCTACAACCATTTTCTCATGTATCTTATCAAAATACATTTGATCACCATGTTCACTTTCTTCAGCCTTGGAAGAAATAAAACCATTGAAAACTGGAACTGGGAGTGTCTCAGAGTGTGGGATAGGTCGTATTGCTGAAGAAATATTAGGATATGTGATCATATGCCATTTTTTCTTGGCAATGCCCTTTGTATGGATCAGACAGAAATAACAGTCACTGCTGTGGTACTTAGGTTCACGCCAAACCATGGGCATACCAAAATGCATTCCTTTGCATTTTCCTTTTGTCCAGTCAGAAAACATTTCCTCACAATTATGACACACAATATGAGGAGCCCAATTATTGTCTTGATCTCCAAGGGGAACTTGAAAGTAGGCAATATATGCACATTACAAATGATGAAATATTATGCCTTTGACATTGAAGTATGTAACAGCCACATATATAACAGAAGGTGTCAGGACTATTCTTACATTTACACCTACTCGAAGAAGCTATGATTCAATCTTAAAATAAGAGGGTGTTTTTATCAGATAATAATTTTTTACATTTAAAAACAGCTGCAATTATGTAAAAGTGATGTTTGTAAACCATTAATTGCCTTGTGGTTATGTTCAATCCAAGAATCATTGCCCTTTAACTCCAATTTAAAAACCAATGTATGCCATTAACTGTAACAAAAAGAAATTAAAATTACATAAAAACTAGAGCATGCACCAAAAAACCCACAAATTTTATATTCGGAATCAGTGATGCAGAAATATATAGAAAAAGTTCTAAAACCTCATGCAACATAAAATGAAGAAAAAACTTGTTCCCCAGTGTAATCAATCCCCACCTCAAACTCCATTCTTGTTCATCAATGTCTGAGGCAAATAAATGTACAAGTTTATTAAGTCTCCCTACATATCTTGCTTCATGTCTACTTTTTCTCTTACTCTGATTACCTGTTGTTAGACAAATAAGTTTGCAAAATATGATTTTTATGTTTGCTCGCTTATAGTTTGCATTGGGCGCTGGGCAGCGCCAGGTGTATGTGGTCTGTGAAATTGCAGATTACCTTCCTGCTTGCGAAGGGCCATTGTTTTGCTAATGTTTGCTGGGGGAGAGGTTTTTTTTTTTTCTTAAACCTACCAGTTTCATACAGAATGAGAGGGGATTTTTTTTTAATTTTATTTTATTTTTATTTTATTCATTTCAGAGAGGAGACACAGAGTGAGAGAGAGAAAGAGAGAAAGGGGGGAGAAGCTGGAAGCATCAACTCCCATATGTGCCTTGACCAGACCAGTGCAGGGTTTTGAACTGGCGACCTCAGTGTTCCCAGGTCAACGTTTTATCCACTGCGCCACCACAGGTCAGGCAATACTGGGGGGGTAGGTTTTTGCACCAGAAAGTTTTGAAAAGAGCAGAGAAGAAGGAGAAGAGGCAGAGAGAAACCATGTTTGCCGAGTGAGAGCAGAGAGAATGCAGGGTGCTAAAGAAGAAGCCATGTTGACAGAGAGGAGAAGGTGTGCAGATGGGAAACCAGAGATGAGGGGCTTTGCGAGCTCCACTAAGACTGGAGGGGCCTTTGATTCTAGGAGAAACTGGAGAACCGGTTGTGGAACCGGAGAATGTGTCAGGGCTTTGGGAGCCCTGTGTGTTTGCTTGTCGGCCAGTGCAAAACTTTAATAAAGAAATGGCCCACCATTTTTTGGCTCCATTGTTTCTTCACCATCTGCCTGAATTTAATGAGAACCTGCATGCGCATGGCCACAATGGCGGCGGCCCCTGACCCTACACCTGTTAGCATCTCTTCCTTCAATTCCTCCCCAACTTGCCTCAGTCTAGTCCTCATTCAAAATCACATTCATGACACACTTCCTGTGGAACTTGCCCCTGTGCTCATCCAGCTCTATGAGATTTATCCTTCTCTCAAAACTTTGTTACCACTAATTTGACCATTATCCTACTTTTCTATAGAATTTCAATATTGTAGAGTTGGAAGGAACCTTAGATGACATTGTATCTGCTTGCTTTTTTGTACAATTGACAAACTGAGGCCCAGAGAATCTGAGTGACTTTCACAAGGGCCCAACCTCCCTTCCCCTAAACCCGAGGGAATCAGAGGCTCTGCTCTTCCATGGCTGTGGCCTTGACATTGAAGAATAAGACATAGGCCTGCAGCTTCAAAATACAGAGAAAATGAAGCCGGAGTCCTGGAGGCAGAAAGGCTCTGGAAGACCAAAAGTTTTAATTCCAAGGAAATAGGCCAAGACAACAATCAGACACCAAGTCAAGGGTTAATCAGAGGACACAATAACCTTTGAGTGACTAGATTTAAGAGTTGAGGCAGGAAACATTGCCTGTGGCCATGGTATCCAAAGGCATTAGAAACTTATTTAAAATAACTTAAAAATGAGGCCTTAGAGAAGAAGGATTTAGGAAATTCATATCAGTTTATATACAAGATGGATGTAGTGGCAGTGTGTGTGTGGGTAGATATAAATCATACATGAATTTGTATTTTCCTGTGCTTGACTGTGACTTTCTTTCATTTTTTTATAGAGTGGAGAGAGAGAGAGAAGGGATGGAGCAGGAAGCATCAACTCCCATATGTACCTTGACCAGGCAAGCCCGGGGTTTCCAACCAGTGACCTCAGCATTCTGGGTCAATGCTTTATCGACTGTGCCACCACAGGTCAGGCTGTGACTTTCTTGAGGGCCATGGCTATCTTTGACATATTAACATCTGGAATAGCGAGCTGTGTGTCATTTACATAATAGAAGGTAGGTACACAATGAAAGTTGGCTGTCTCAGATGGTGAGCTTCTTCTGGTCTTCGGGAACTCTCAAGTAGCTCTGAAAGTGTCACAGTAGCCAGAGGAGGGCCTTACTGAGCTGTGAACTCCCCTAGGACTTCCCTGGTACCTCTGGGTGTCCCAGCTGTTGCTACATTCCCACCCTGCAGTTGCTCTTAGAATGCCACATTCAAGTACCCTGTTTACAGGCAAAGCCTTCTGACTACAAGGTGACATCCCATTGCTCCCTGAGGTTCCAGAGAACATCAAGGTCTCTTAGTGGCCTTGGGAGACTCCATCTGGCGTGATGTCTGCTGGCAAGAGAACTGACACACTCTTCTCAGCAGACTTTCTGGGACAGGCTCATGTAGGATTCAACATAATTGGTGCAGACAAGTTAGCCATAGTCCGAAATGTTTAAAGGCCGTTTGCAGTTACCAAGCCAGAACTATTCAGAATGACTGATGATGCAACTTTCAGAGCCAGCCTTCCTGGAGCGGTCATCATCACCTCTCATGCCCCCGGACCCTTCATCTTGTCCCGGGTCTCGGCAGCCTGCATCTGCTGGTCCACTGCCCAGGCACTGCTTTGATGGTGGTGTTCCCAGCTCAAACTCATTCACTCTCCCGCCAGACCTAGCCCCCGACCCCCCGGCTAAACCCTTGTGGCCAAAATGCTCAGAATTAAGTGGGAAACATAAGCTTTCTGCTGCTCAGGAAGGAATAGCAAGACCAGACCTGTCCCGAGACTGAGTGAACTTGACTGCGAAGGGAAAAGTGAAATTTTAGCACTCACACACCTCTTTTTGAAAATATGCACAAGAAGACATTCCTGTTCTGAAATACCAAAACGGTGGAAACGGAGCATTAGGGAAACCCGATAGGCATGAGAAAGCACTTATGAGGCCCCCGACCCCTGGTGTTCTGGTCTCCCTCAGACCCCAGGAAGTGGTGTGACTCCAGCCAATTGTCACTTATCCACAGTGATTGGGGTCAGGGAGAGCTTGGCTAATGGAGGTCTGCTGTGAGTTCCCAAGCCTTCTTTAGTCATCGATTTTATCCTTCTTCCCCACCAAAACTTTGCTAGAGCTGCTAAGAGACCAGGTTAAAATCCCAGTCCTAAGCCCACCCTCTGCGAAGGTGCTCACTGACCTGGGATAGAGGTCCCAGCTCAGGTCCAAGGACCACAAAATGAATGAAAAGAAACACCGGAAGATCTCGCAGGGTACAGAGGGCCCAGCGTCCTGGGAAAGGATGTGACAGCTGAGAGGAGGAGCTTTCCCTGCCAGGGGAAACTCACCGAACTCAGGATTTAAATACACGCCTTAAATCTGGCCTTCATGCACCAGGGGAGCACCAACTTCTGCTCCAAAGGGCAGAAGTACTCTTTCCCCTACTCCCAAATCACAGGTAAATTCCGTGTTTGGATATAACTCGTGTTGATGGTAGAAGAACAAGAAAGCATTCATTTGTATAAATTAAGGAGTCAGTAGGAGAAGCTGAGAATGGTGCAAGCACTGAGACCCCTGGGAAGGTGGCAGCCTAGGGTGCAGCAGCACGGGCTTTGATGTCTGCCAGGGCCGGTGGGGAGCAGGTGCCCCTGGAGTCCCCTGTCAGTGGTTGGCAGCAGGGCAAATGCTCAAGAGAAATCAAGGAATCCTTTGTGTCCGTGTTTGATTTTATAGTGTCCTCAGCTATTGGGTAGTGTGAGGTCCTCAGGTATTAGCAGTCCTCCGTACCCTCTTAATTGTGGCTGCTTTTCACAGGCCCGAAGTGTGCTTAGTTTTAATGGCTGAAAAGATTGTTGCTTCTCTCGCAGCTGCTTTTTCCTAAATGTGCAGAAGAGCCGACTTCGTGGGGGACCAAATCTTGTCATATCAGTCATGGCATCATTTTTCAACTGTGAAAAAAAACTTCCCTCCACCTGCAAAAATAAAAGCGATACCATTCTCCATACATTTTTATATCATGTCTTAGGAAAAAGAACATACCACCCAAACCCTCGACTGGCCATCACTTTATCCTGTGGTTGAAAAATGATGCCATGACTAATGGGCTAAGTCTCCCATTAGAGGCTAAGATTTAAAGAGAAGGCAGATTGATGGGAAAACATCAAATAAATGTCCATCTCATGCACCTTTCCCAAGGAGCAATGACACTTTCTTTTATGTGAGATGCTTCAAATAATCATAGCTAAAATTCCTTTCAATCTCAGTCAGTTTTAAAAGTTCCAGAAAAAAAGAAATCCCCCTAGTAGGAAATATCTCCAAAGTGTTTACGTCATCACCAATCTTTTCCATATTATGTGAGTACATGAAGACAGAAATGACATCCTTTCCTTATTTTAAATGCTGCCTATTATTAGTCATGAACTGACAATCATTTTAATAGCATTGGTAACAATCCTGCCTTTCATTTGGTTGATGTTAAATATTCCTTGTGGTTACAATGAATGTATAGAAAAGATAGCAATACTTCTTTACTTTCCTGGAGTTGCGTTCCATTTATTATAATATGGTAGGAGAAAAGGATCTACATTCTCTTGTAGTTAAGCAGGGACAAGTGACATCCAAGAGCCAATAATATCATAATTAGGTGCAGACAGGCTATCTCACTCTATAAAATTAGCAAGATGTGGCAAACCTAAGAAAAATCAACAAGTACTACTAATACATAGATACTTTCCATTGTTCATATGCAGGCAGGAGTGGGTAAAAGAACTCTGAAGTTCCACACCAGCAGTATTCTCAAGTAAGAAAAATGTATGAAACCAGAGTTAGATGAAGGAATAGGCTACACATATTTTAGGTAGGCTGAGGCCACTGGTTAAAAACTCACAACTAAACCACCAGGATTTTACCAAGCTCACAACAAATTTTCAAGGTTGATTTCTTAAAAAAAAAAAGACAATAAACAAAAGGATTTTTATTCAGACAGTTTAGATCTTTGATTCAATCAATAACAAGTTAAATTTTATAATTCAGGCAAATCCCAGATTTAAACCAGTTTGTAGGTCATTTTAAGAATAACTTTGGGAAAATAAATCAGTGTTCCTTTGTTTTTTGTTTATTTTTTTGCTCCTTTGGTCCTAAATGTCTTTAAATAAATTCCTTTTACAGTGTACATGTCACCATCCTTCTGGCGAAATAAAAATCTAGGAAGATCCCTAATTTTCCTTTACAACCTTATCTATGGGTGAGAATCAATTCAACTCAAGATAACTAAAGAGTCAGAAGAATTTCATTGTCAGAAGAAAACAACAGGCAAAAGACCAATTGTGTTCACAAACATAGCCAATTAGTTTCATCCTTAGGAGCAGTGCTATTCAAATCTGATCAAATAGCTATGTGATACCATGGGAAAAAGCAACAGTCTTATTAAAATTATTCATGCTTTTTCTAAGAGACAAGATCCAAATTTGTTAAATGATGATACAAAGCAATTCTTTCAGAGAATGATTAATGTTTGAAAAGTAGAGTGGATAGAGCCATTGGGATCTCTCCTTCCCATGGGTAAGATGACCCATCCGCAAGCAGTCTTTGTGCAAAGTACCGTATTTCCCCATGTATAAGCCATTCCCATGTGTAAGACGCACCTTACTTTGGGGGCCCAAAATTTGAAAAAATATGTATTACATAAAGTTATTGAACTCAAGTTTTATTCATCATGAAATTCATACAACTCCTCATCACTGTCAAAACTCCCATCCATTAGCTTGTCCTCATTTGTGTCTGATGACGAATCACTATCTTCGAAAATGTTGGGCAGATAGAATATATCATGCTCACTTTGTTAAAGATGGCACTGCCCATGTGCAAGTTTTAATAGTAAGCTTTTCCCCGCACTGTTGACTGATTGGATGATGTAGGGTGGTGCACTCATGAGGAATTCTCCCAGTATATCTTAGATAAATGACTTTGTATCAGAGACTTCCTTGTTTGTAGATTGGATTAAAGGTTTTGAATCTATGCTATAAAGTGGGACAGACCAGGAGCTTACTCTCAGTTCCTGAGGTTAGCATTAGAGAGGAGAGCAGAGAAAGGAGAGCAGATTAAGGCCACATGGAGGCCAGGAGTAGCAGTCAAAATGGTGGTGTGCTGAGAGAGAAGCCAGTTTAAGCAGAGTTTGTGCTGGAGAAGGAGATGGGAAACAGAGGCGAATAAGTCTGGTGAGCTAGAAACCTTTGATGCTAGGAAACTCGGATAAGTCAGTAGCTTTGTGAGCACTGAAGAATGGGGTTTGGAGCCCAGTGTGTGTTTTTGCTTGCCCGCCGGGTGCAAGCTAGAATTAAAGCTGATGGCTCACCAGTTCTTGGCTCCATTGTTTCATTACCGACTGTCCGAATCTAATGTGAACCTGCACTGGCCAGGCGGCTGTGATGGTTGCCTTGGCTCCTGGCTTTACAAACAACAAGGGCAAAAACAAGCGCGAAAAAGCAGGAAATGCAAGTAAAATAAATCTATAACCACTGTATAAGACATACCTAGACTTTAGACCCCAAAATTTTCGGGAAAAGTGCGTCTTATACATGGGGAAATACCGTATATGCTCCTGTCTTCTCCCCTGTGTGGTTCCCACCTGACTTCTGTAGCCTCCCACATGCCTCATGTTTTCCGAATTCCTGTCACTATTAAAACTTCTCTCCGCATCTCTGAGAATTAAGACTGCCTCCGAGAATTAGGTGGTACTGTAGTATGAGTATGGTGGTACTCATACTGCAGTACCACCAATACCTTCTGGGGGTTTGCAGGTTTGGTCAGAAAGATTTAGAGCTCATATGACAGGAGTGTGCCCTTGGGACTTACCCTTTCTTCTAGGCTTTGGAGGGCAGGCAGCTCTCTTCAATCACAAAGATCTCTTCTAAGAAAAATTTAGCAGTCTTAATAGATTCAATTTGGTTACAACAGAGTCTTGCAGATATGAGAGCTATTTATTGTACTCCCAAGTGACTTCCCCAACCTCTACCTTGAGCCACAGGCAGAAGACTTCCGCATCTAACTTTCAGAATGAAATCAATTTTATTTACACTGCTCACAAAAGTTAGGGGATATTCTATAGCTTCATATTTGTTTTGAAATATCCCTTCATTTTTGTGAGCAGTATACTTGGGAAAGGCCTCACAGTGATTCCCCTGCCCACGCTGCCCCCAACATCACTTCCCTAAGAATTAACATTTAGGAGTATGTTAAGAAGGAAATTAAAATATGGGCTATGGCAAGTAAAATATTCTAGGTTAATATGCATTTCTTACTAATGAGGAGATTAAGATATCAATCATAGCTTGGGCTAGATAACCTTTAAGATCTTTTACAATTTTGACTATCTATGATTGATTCTAAGGTATTTTCTTTTTCCACAAGCAAAAATTCTTGTTTAATAATTTCAGGTATTATACATAGTAAAATCACACTAGACAAGGCCTTAGGGCAAATAATTCAAAATCTTCTCATTTTTCAGAAAAAGTAATAAAATACTTCAAGTCCCACAGCTAGTAATTCAGCCCAGATATGTTTCTGCTATCTCGCACATTCCATTCTGCCTCTAGATATCTTTAGAGAAGCATTTGAGAAGTTAAACATTTGACATCTATTTTTTTTAATGGTTACCATTAAATTGTTAGCATACATACTTGACATAAGTTTATTATAGTTGCATTCCAGTTCTCCTTTCTGAGATCCATCTTTCTTGTTCTGAAATATATTTCTTGGTGTTTGTTTGTTGTTTTAGTGCAGGTCTTTCTATGAGTAATGAATATTCTTAGTACTTATCTTAAAATGTCTTCATTTTAACCCTCATTAGTGAGTGATAATTTCTTTGGGCTTAATACTTAAAATAAAAATTATTTTCCATCAGAATTTAAAAGCTATGATTACAAGGTCTTTTTCAATGTAAAGTCAGCTATCAATCAAAAGAACACTTCCTTTTTTAGGTAATTTACCTTTTCTAATCTCTTTTCTGACACTGGACCATACTTATCCATTATTTATTTTAAATATTGTTTTCCCCAAACTCTCTATATTCTTGGCCTTTTGGGAATTCTTCTTAAACATATATTAAATTTTATCATTTTATTTTTTATTTTTATTAGCCTCTCTTTTATATTTTTGTTTCTCTGTTCTATTTATTCTATATAATTTTGTAAGAACTATCTTCTAGTTCACTAATTCTCTCTTTGGCCATGTCTAATTTACTTTTTTACTCATCTAATAAATTTTTAATTTTAATGATGAAATACCTTAAAATTTTTTCAAATGTTTTATTTCGATCTATTTCAAATTTGCCTATTCATTTATATACGAACCTAGTCTTTTATTATGGGTTCTATTTTTTTTTTCTTCACTGTGGTTATTGTTAGAACATACTGGGGTGGGAAAAAGTAGGTTTACAGCTGTTTATATGGAGAAAAATATGCAGGTTATGATGATTACAACAGCTTTGCTGAGTGCTGCCCTTTGGTTTCTTGTAGTACCATTTTATTTCTTACTCAGAGTCCCACATGAGTGACTTTACTGCTGAATTTCTAGAAATGAAAAAAAGTTTTTCTATTTCCATTTTCATAGTCTGAACAGCTTAATTCCAGCTTCCTCACTTTCTTGGACCCTAGACTCCGTCTATGATTCCCTGGAGGTTGTTAAAATCCCCAGTATCCAATGTGTAGGGCCCATGGCTGTGGCTGAAATTCTCATTTGGATTTATTATCCTTTTTTGGCACCAGAAAATTTTCTTTCAAATTTCAAGTTAATTATATATATTTTTTAAATAGAATTGAGAAATACAGTGGTCATCAATAGTACTGTTGTCAAACACCGCAATCCATTTAAAAGAGTTTTTCTGCAGGTCCAATTCATACCTTTCTCAATCTATTTTAATTGTGACTCTAAAATAATATGCTGAGGTTCAATTTCCCAGAACCTAAGAAAATGAGGGGACTTGAATTACTGACTGGCTCAATAATCTCTTCAATTCTTTTAACATTAGTTCTAAAACAGCACCAGTAACATAATATCTCAGAAAATAGTACATTCCACATTTAACTGGAGTCAGTTTCTCCATGGAGGATCAAAACTTTGTAAAATTTTGTTGTTAGAGTAAAATTTTGAGAGACAAATAAAGACTCTCACCAGGCAAAAGAGTATCCTTGGCCTAGGGAGGAGGATGAACAAAGGCATCAACATAAAAGAGTGTAGCAAGATCAGAGACCTACAAGTATATTGCTCTCAAAGATTAGGGGATATTTCAGAATGAATACGAACTATATAGTATCCCCCAAATTTTTGTGAGCAGCGCGTAGTTTTGAAGACAAAAGCATAAGATAAGTTTAAGAATAGAGAAAGGCGGAAGCCCTGAGAATTTGAGCCAGAGAGGTAAGTAAAAATCAGTTTATGGTGGTTCTTTATATCAAGCCACAGAATTTGAACTTTGTTCCTATGGTAAACAGAGTTTTAAATTTCTTGGCTTTGCACTTTAGAAAGATTTCTCTTAAAGAGCATAGTGGAGAATAATCATTATGGAAATAAAGCTGGAAGCAGAAAACCAAGTAGGAATATATTTCAGGTTAAGAGAAACTAAAATAAACAAGGGATAATAGAAATGAAGAGGAAAATGGGCAAAACAGATATTTAAATTTTTTTTAATTTATCAAGTTTAGAGAAAGAGAGAGAAAAACATTGATTTGTTTTTCCACTTATCCATGCATTTATTAGTTGATTCTTGTATGTGCCCTGACTGGGGATCAAACTTGTAACCTTGGCATGTCGAGATGATGCTCTAACCAACTGGTCTATACAGCCAGGGCTACAACAGATATCAATGAGCAAGAACTGGTCAGATTTAGTCATGTATAAGTGGTGCTATCCACCCTGACTTGAAATACAGAAACAGCTTTGAAGACATGGCAATTTGTGCATTTAGATACATTGATTTTGAGGCATCTACGGGACACAGGCAATTGAAGGTACTAGAAAATTAATCTGACTTAGATATGTAGATTTTCATAGAATCAGAAAGTTCTTTATTGGAGTGAAATCTTCCTTGTAGCTTTTGCTGAAGAAGAGAGAGAAGAAACTGGCCCTTCACATGACTTCTTATATGGCATTTAGTCTTTCATTCATGCAATTGATCACTGTTGACTCAGAAGCTGACATGAGCTGGGGACTTCACTCTGCAATGAAGATCTAACAGTGCAAAAGGAAGGCATGGTTCCTGTAGCCTGCGTCCATGCTGTGGAAGTTAAGTTCAATGATAGAGAGATAATAAAACAGTGGACAAATAAATAAACAAAATAATTACACATTAAGATTAAAAGCACAAAGTAACAGGGAGTTATTTATAAAGAGAAGTTGCCTAAGAGCTAATTTAGACAGAGTAATTATGAAAGCCTGTCTTTGAAAGTTCCATTAAAAATAATACCTGAAAAATGAGGAAAGACCATGCACAATGCCAGGAAGTTGCAGGTAGAAGGTACAGCAAGAACCAATACCTTGAGGAAGAAAAAAAAAAATTGATGCAGTTTAGGAAATATCAGAAGTTTAGTCAGCCTGACTGAAATATAGGCTTAAGACCATGGTGAGGAAACAGAGAGAAAAAAGATCATGTGAGAAAGGATTACAGATGCCTCATTGTTCTAGAATTTAGAGAATAAGTCTCACAATCATAAAAATAAAATGTGTAACATTAGAATTTTATTTTTCTCTGTTCCTGATTTTATCTTCATTCTCAAGGGTTCATTTCCACCAATGGTACAGAATGTAATCTTCATAATTCAGGCCCAACTTTATTTAGATTTTTTTTTTTTTTTTAAGTAAAAGGCAGTCACTTTCAGATGATCACTTCATTGTTCCCTTCTCTTACCTCTGGTAATGATCTAGGTTAGTGGGAGTCAACCTGGTCCCTACCGCCCTCTAGTGGGTGTTCCAGCTTTCATGGTGGGCCGTAGCAGAGCAACCAAAGTATAAATGAAAAGATAGATTTAACTATAGAAGTTGTTTTATAAAGATTTATTGGAGGAGCAAGATGGCGACGGAGTAGGCGGACGTACGAACTTCCAACTCCCAGAACCAAAGTGGATTACAACTCAATTTTAAGAACCACCACCTGGATAAACCAACTTTGAACAAAACTAAGTGGACTCTTCAACCAAGGAACACTGCAGAAGCCACATTGAGACTGGTAGGAATAGCGAAAACGCGAAGAGGGCTGCCCAGCTCCCCGGAGCAAACGGCAGCCTGGAGAGACCCGCGGGGCGGGAGGAGAGTTTGGTGGAGAGGGAGGGACCTGGGTCCCAGGAACCAAGCCCCAGCCTCCAGTCCTAGAGCCTAGAAGAGCGTTTGGACAGTATTGAGCTGTGAAACAAGTGAGGGAGCTCCCAGGCCTACAGTGTGGAGTATTAGGTCCCTTCCTACTCTGCTGAGGGCTGCTTAAGGTTTTGGGGCGGCAGGACGCTGAAAGGCGGTTCTGTCGGCGTGGGCGGAGGCCAAGCCGGTGGGAGATCGGTCTAGCCCAGAGGGTCAGAGGGGATCGCGAGAGCGGTCCGGAAGCTGCGGGCCCGCCTTTAATCCCACTTACGGGGACAAAGCGGGAGGCCAGGAACGGGCAGGCCCTGCGCAAGCCGGCCCTGACCGCGGGGACCGGGCTAGGACGAGGGACGGGCAGGGGCTTGCGGCAGACCTGACGCTACCAGTCCCACACACCCCCCCACCCCCGGGGCGGAGAAACCGCGGTTGGCCAGTATACGTGCGCGAGCGGGCTCCGAGCGCGGGAACGGGGTGGACCCCGAGACAAGTGGAGGCTCGCAGCTGAGCCCACACTACTATCCCCATCCGGCCGGAGAAACTCCGGATAGCATTCATACGTGAACGAGCGGACTCCGAACGCGGGGGCGGGGTAGAGCCCGGGACGAGCGGAAGTACGCAGCTCAGCGGAAGCCAGCAAACACGCCCGCCCCAATAAACCTTGGTTTCCGACCCTGCGCAAAGGGCCCTGGCCTCGAGGGCGGGGCTAAAGCTCCGGACGGGCAAAAGCTTACAGCTGAGAGCACGTCAAAAGCCCCGCCTAACCCGCGGAACTGTAGCGAGCAGGCTCCGACTGCTGGTTCTGGGCGGAAGTCCGGAAATAGGCTGGGTCCACAGCTGAGGAAAGGTGCTCACCTCTACCCTTGGTGCTAATCTTGTGGCTTCAGTCACAGCCCCTCCCACGGAGAAGAGGCAGAAATCATAGCAAAAGCCACAGTGGGCCGGCGCTGGCAACGCTCATACCCAACCACCCTAGGCACCGGCAGAGGGGGTGGGGGGCCTGCAGATAGACCACACCTAGAGAACACAAAGGCAACACCTACTGGACTCCAGTGGCCACAACTTGCTTATACACAGAAAAAATGGGCAGGCAGAGGAATGCAAACCAAATGAATCAAGAGAAATCCCCAGAGAAGGACCTGAATGAACCAGATATAACCAAATTACCAGAAGCAGAATTTAGAATAATGATAGTTAGGATGTTCAAAGAAATTAGAGCAACAATGGATAGTCATTATGAACATCTAAATAAAGAGATAACAAGTATAAAAAATGAAATTGAAATAATAAAAAAGAATCAGACAGAAATGACAAATACAGTATCAGAACTGAAGACCACAATGGAAGGAATTAAAAGCAGGATGGATGATGCTGAGGATCGAATAAGCGAGTTAGAGGACACAATAAACAAAGGCACAGAAGCAGAGAAGAAAAAGGAAAAGAGACTCAAAAAATGTGAGGAAACTCTAAGGGAGCTTTGTGACAACATGAAGAGAAACAACATTCGCATCATAGGGGTGCCTGAAGAAGAGGAGAGAGGACAGGAAATGGAAACTTTGTTCAATCAAATCATAGCAGAAAACTTTCCTAAATTAAGGCTGGGAAACACTCCACACATTCAAGAAGCACACAGAACTCCATTAAGGAGAAACCCAAAAAGATCTACACCAAGACACATCATAGTTAAATTACCAAAGCTAATGGATAAAGAAAAAATTTTAAAAGCTGCTAGAGAAAAAAAGACTATCACCTACAAAGGATCCCCGATAAGGATGACATCGGACTTCTCAACAGAAACACTTGAGGCCAGAAGGGAATGGCAAGAAATAATCAAAGTAATGCAGAACAAGAACCTACAACCAAGACTACTTTATCCAGCAAGGCTAACATTTAAAATTGAAGGAGAAATAAAGAGCTTCCCAGAAAAAGAAAGCCTGAAGGAATTCATAAAAACCAAACCAATTCTGCAAGAGATACTAAGGGGCCTCTTGTGAACAGTTTAAAGGGAGGAATGAATAGAGCAAAAGAAGAATACAGCTTTAAAGAATAAAATGGCAATAAACAACTACATATCAATAATAACCTTAAATGTAAATGGATTAAATGATCCAATCAAAAGACATAGGGTAGCTGCATGGATAAAGAAACAGGACCCATACATATGCTGTCTACAAGAGACACACCTTAAAACAAAAGATGCTCATAGACTGAAGGTAAAAGGATGGAAAAAAATATTTCATGCAAATGGAAATGAAAAAAGAGCAGGGGTAGCAATACTTATATCAGACAAAATGGACTTTAAAACAAAGGCTGTAGTAAGAGATAAAGGAGGACACTACATAATGATAAAGGGAACAATTCAACAGGAAGATATAACTATTGTAAATATCTATGCACCAAATATAGGAGCCCCGACATACATAAAGCAGACTTTGATGGATATAAAGGGTGAGATTAACAGCAATACTATCATAGTAGGAGATTTCAATACCCCTCTAACAACACTGGATAGATCCTCAAGAAAGAAAATTAATAAAGAAACAGCAGACTTAAAGGAGACACTAGATCAACTTGATTTAATAGATATCTTCAGAACTTTTCACCCTAAAGCAATAGAATATACATTCTTCTCAAGCGCTCATGGTACGTTTTCTAGGATAGACCACATGTTAGGACACAAAAATGGTCTCAATAAATTTAAGAAGATTGAAATCATATCAAGCATTTTCTCTGATCACAATGCCATGAAACTAGAAATTAACCACAAAAGAAAACCTGAAAAATACTCAAACACTTGGAAACTAAATAGCATGTTATTAAATAATGAATGGATTAACAATGAGATCAAAGAAGAAATAAAAAAGTTTCTAGAAACAAATGATAATGAGCATACATCAACTCAAAATTTATGGGACACAGCAAAAGCAGTTCTGAGAGGGAAGTTTATTGCACTACAGGCATATCATAAGAAGCTAGAAAAAGCTCAAATAAGCAACCTGACCCTGCATCTAAAAGAACTAGAAAAACAACAACAAATAAAACCCAAGACAAGTAGAAGGAAGGAAATAATAAAGGTCAGAGCAGAAATAAATGACATAGAGGCTAAGGAAACAATACAGAGGATCAATGAAACAAGAAGCTGGTTCTTTGAAAAGGTAAACAAGATTGATGAACCTTTAACTAGACTCACCAAGAAAAAAAGAGAGAGGACTCAAATAAATAAAATTAGAAAGGACAGTGGAGAAATAACAACTGACACAACAGAAATACAAAGCATTGTAAGAAAATACTATGAAGAACTATATGCCAAAAAATTAGACAATCTTGGTGAAATGGACAAATTTCTTGAATCATATAACCTTCCAAAAATCAATCTGGAAGAATCAGAACAGCTAAACAGACCAATTACAGCAAATGAGATCGAAACAGTTATCAAAAAACTCCCAAAAAAGAAAAGTCCTGGGCCTGATGGCTTCACAAGTGAATTCTATAAAAAATTCAAAGAAGAACTAACTCCTATTCTCCTGAAGCTATTTCAAAAAATTCAAGAGGAAGGAAGACTTCCAAACTCCTTTTATGAGGCGAGCATAATTCTGATCCCAAAACCGGGCAAAGACAACACAAAGAAAGAAAATTATAGGCCTATATCCCTGATGAATTTAGATGCTAAAATTCTCAACAAAATATTAGCCAACCGGATCCAGCAATATATGAAAAAAATCATACACCACAATCAAGTGGGATTTATTCTGGAGAGGCAAGGCTGGTTCAATATTCGCAAATCAATCAATGTGATTCATCACATAAACAAAAGGAAGGACAAAAATCACATGATAATTTCAATAGATGCAGAAAAGGCATTTGATAAAATCCAGCACCCATTCATGCTCAAAACTCTCAGTAAAGTGGGAATACAGGGATCATTCCTTAACATGATAAAGGCAATCTACGATAAACCGACAGCAAACATCATACTAAATGGACAAAGATTAAAAGCAATCCCCTTAAGGTCAGGAACCAGGCAGGGTTGCCCACTTTCACCACTCTTATTCAACATAGTTCTAGAAGTCCTAGCTACAGCAATCAGACAAGAAGAAGAAATAAAAGGCATACAAATTGGAAAAGAAGAAGTAAAACTGTCATTATTTGCAGATGATATGATATTGTATATTGAAAACCCTAAAGTCTCAGTCAAAAAACTACTGGACCTTATAAATGATTTCAGCAAGGTGGCAGGATATAAAATTAATACTCAGAAATCAGAGGCATTTCTATATACCAACAATGAAATATCAGCAAAAGAAATTAAGGAAACAATCCCCTTCACTATTGCAGCCAAAAAAATAAAGTACCTAGGAGTAAATTTAACCAAGGAGGTTAAGGACTTGTACTCAGAAAATTATAGAACATTGATAAAAGAAATCAAGGAAGATACAAACAAGTGGAAGCACATACCGTGCTCATGGCTAGGAAGAATAAACATCATTAAAATGTCTATATTACCCAAAGCAATTTATAAATTCAATGCAATACCAATTAAAATACCAATGACATACTTCAAAGATATAGAACACATATTCCAAAAATTTATATGGAACCAAAAAAGAACACGAATAGCCTCAGCAATCTTAAAAAGAAAAAATAAAGCAGGAGGTATCACTCTTCCTGATATCAAGGTTTACTACAAGGCCATTATACTCAAGACAGCCTGGTACTGGCATAAGAACAGGCACATAGATCAATGGAACAGAACAGAGGACCCAGAAATAAACCCACAGCTTTATGGACAACTGATATTTGACAAAGGAGGAAAGAACATACAATGGAGTAAAGACAGCCTGTTTAACAAATGGTGTTGGGAAAATTGGACATCTACCTGCAAAAAAATGAAACTAGACCATCAACTTACACCATTCACAAAAGCAAACTCAAAATGGATAAAAGACTTAAATGTAAGCCGTGAAACCATAAGCATCTTAGAAGAAAACATAGGCAGCAAGCTCTCTGACATCTGTAGCAGCGGTATATTTGCCGATTTATCTTCATGGGCAACTGAAATAAAAGGCAAGATAAACAAATGGGAATATATCAAACTAAAAAGTTTTTGCACAGCTAAAGACAATAGGAACAGAATAAAAAGACAAACCACACAATGGGAGAACATATTCGACAGCACATCTGATAAGGGGTTAATAACTAAAATTTATAAAGAACTTATAAAACTCAACACCAGGAAGACAAACAACCCAATCAAAAAATGGGCAAAAGAAATGAATAGAAATTTTTCCAAAGAGGACATACAGATGGCCAATAGGCATATGAAAAAATGCTCAACATCACTAATCATTAGAGAAATGCAAATTAAAACCACAATGAGATATCACCTCACACCAGTCAGAATGGCACTTATCAGCAAAACAACACAGAATAAGTGCTGGCGAGGATGTGGAGAAAAGGGAACCCTTCTGCACTGCTGGTGGGAATGCAGACTGGTGCAGCCACTGTGGAAAACAGTTTGGAGATTCCTCAGAAAATTAAAAATCGAACTGCCTTTTGACCCAGCTATCCCACTTTTAGGAATATACCCTAAGAACACCATAGCACTGTTCGAAAAGAAGAAATGCGCCCCCATGTTCGTGGCAGCATTGTTCACAATAGGGAAGATCTGGAAACAGCCCAAGTTTCCGTCAGAAGACGAGTGGATTAAAAAGCTTTGGTACATATATACTATGGAATACTACTCAGCCATAAGAAACGATGACATCGGATCATTTATAACAAAATGGATGTACCTTGATAACATTATACGGAGTGAAATAAGTAAATCAGAACAAAAGAAAAACTGAGAACAGCACGATTACATATATAGGTGGGACATGAAAGTGAGGGTATGGACATGGACAAGAGAGTGGTGGTTATGGGATGGGGGGAGGGAGGGAAGAGTGGGATAGGGAGGAGGGGAGGGACGCAGGGAAAACCAGATTGAAGGTGACAGAGGACAATTTGACTTTTGGTGATGGGTATGCAACACAATTGAATGATAAGATAACCTGGAGATGTTTTCATTGTACATATGTACCCTGATTTATTGATGTCACCCCATTAGAATTAATAAAAATAAAATATATATATTAATAAAAAAAAAAAAAAAAAAAAAAAAAAAAAGATTTATTCTGCCAAATCTAGCAAAAATCCGACATAAAGTACTTGGTAAGTAATTATTATTATATGCTTTAACTTGCTCTAACTCTGCTTTATAAATTTTATGAAGTAAAGTTACTTCCCTACTTTATAAATCACCATTACTGTGGAAAAAGTGGGCAGTTAGAAAATTTTACTACTAACAGAGATACAGAAGTGGCGGTAGGTATAAAAAGGTTGACTACCCCTGATCTAGATTGTTAATAGGTAGAGGTGAGAATGAAACAGTGTGTTTCTCTCTGTGTGTGTATTAATTATATACCCTAATTTGCCTGCTATGGTCTTGGCTTCTTTGTCCTGGGATCCCATCTGGTTTAGCAATTATCCCCAAGTGGTAAAATGTAATAAAGCATTATTAATAATAATTTTATTGAAGTGATCTGAAACGGGGTTGGCAGTCTTGCCCTTTGGACTGGTAGCTTTCACTTTGGTTTCCTCTAGTAGTGTGCAAGATGTGCGTGGTGAACACAGCTCCCACGGCACATTTGCTAAATCTGAGAATGACTAAGGACAACCTGCTTCTATTTTTAACCTTTCTCAGATCTAAGGAAGCTCAAACTTTCCTCTCAAGGTCAGCACATGAGGTACTTCCCGGTGGAATGAAATGCATTGGATCACGAGCATCTAGGGAAAGTGACCTTGTTTCTGTCCCAAGTGATAGTGGGGAAACTCAACTCGGCGGTCCCTGCTGGTCACTAGGTGTAACAGTCAGTTGGGTGACAGCCATTGCCTGTGACCTGCACCACTGTAAAAAATATACATTAGGTCTCAGGAAGTATGTGCAGAAATGAGAGGTTGAGCAGTCTTGCTGCAGAGTACACAGAGACTGTGATCTCCATGTTCTTGCTCCCGGTGGTTTCGCTCTTGAGTCTATGCTGCAACTCTGAAGCTAGTGTTCCAAAGTGTTGTGTGATATATCGCTCAAGACACAGATATAACACCAGTTCCCTAAAGAGGCATTTTAATATAATTTTTTTATCTAGATATAAATTGTTAACTAGGTTTAAAAAGGCATAAAACAAGCAAGCAAACAAAAAAGAACTGTCTCTTGGGGTTCCTGAAAATAGGATAAAATAAAAAACAACAGGGCATTTCCTAAGCAATAGCTTCATATCAGGTGCCAGAGACTCCGTTGATTTGCTCCAGTAAAGACATTATATTTGGAGCATAACTGCAACTGGGGTTGCCACCTATGGTATTTCCCCATATATAAGACACACCTTAATTTGGGGGCTTGAAATTTGAAAAATAAAAAGTATTACTTAAAGTTATTGAACTCAAGTTTTATTCATCATAAAATTCTTACAACTCCTCATCCATGCAAAAAAGTGGGAAATGCAAGTAAAAAACCACTGTAAAAGATGAACCCAGTTTTTAGAGCCCAAATATTTTGAGAAAGGGTGCATCTTATACATGGGGAAATATGGTAGCTTACAGTAACCCATAGAAGTCATGGGAGATTCATCCGCCTTCTTCCTAGAACAGACAAGCCTGTAAACCGAGGCTTTGAGGGCTATCTCTACATTGCACCTTCCACACCTTAGCTGGCAGCCCCAATCCTTATGTTTCCCCCAGGGATGTTATATTCTTCTTGACAGAGCACAGCTCATCGTGGAGAAAATAAGGCTCTTCCTAATTTAAGAAACTTAGAGAGTTTTAAAACAATTCCTAGAATTGACTGGTAGACAGATAAGTTATAACGTCACCCAACAAACTGCAATAGTCTATTATTTGAGATAGGAACTGTAAATGTCAAACTTCATAAACATTAGACTAAAGTAACTGTAATACAAATATTTTCTGATTAAGTTTATGCCTAGTCCCCTGCACTCCCTCACCACCAAACTTTCTCTTGTTGTTCATGTTCAATCAGATTTTAGAAACGTTTCAGCCTTCAAGGAACTACTTTGCAAATCAACCTAGGAGTTCTATGATGGCACTATTTCTTAAAACAACTCTGCATTTAAAAAAAATGGTTGGAAATCTTTTATCAAAATATCCAATCAACTGAAAACCAGGGAATGTTAGGTTTTGTGGTAAGTGCGAACAAAGGCAAATTTATGCCTACAAAAGCAGGAAAAAGAACAAACTAAATGATGAGACCTCAAGCAATGTACAAGATTTAATTTTAAAATTCTGTGAATGCCTTTGAAGTGACTTGTAGAAAACAACTTTTTAATCAAATTCCTTTTTTGTAATTTGATTATATTATGTACCAGAATGGAATGAAATGAAAAAGCCCTGTGATTTTGCAGCATCTATTTGGCAAAACACTAAAATGAAGAGAGAATTTATTTTATGAGCTTTGTCTTATAAAAACGGTGTAGAAAGAGAACCTCTAAATCGAGGCAAAAAGATAGTACCTATAAAAATATTTGAGCTGATACACTTCATGAAAATTACAATTGAGAATATCCTCCACTTAGAATTTTCTCTGAACTTGTTAATAAGCTCAGCACCTCTAAATATTTACTCAATACGTTATATAGTCTACAGACAAAAGCAAATACATGTCCTTTTTAAATGTATTCATATAAATAAAACTGAAAATTGAAGGCAATTTTTGAAAAATTAAAAAGATAAGATCATATTGAAACACATTCTTCAGAAAACTATTAATGAATCAGTACTAGAGAAAGGCATGGTTTGTGCAATTTTAAATAATATAACAATCTTTTATATTTGACAATATAAAATATAATTTTTATATTTTGCTTTAATCTACAAGGACATATGTCCTATGTTTTAGATATAATTTTATTATTGTTATTTTTTACAGGGACAGAGAGAGAGTCAGAGAGAGGGATAGATAGGGACAGACAGACAGGAACGGAGAGAGGTAAGAAGCATCAATCATTAGTTTTTCATTGCCGTTGCGACCCCTTAGTTGTTCATTGACTGCTTTCTCACATGTGCCTTGACAGCGGGCCTTCAGCAGACCGAGCAACCCCTTCCTGGAGCCAGTGACCTTGGGTCCAAGCTGACGAGCTTTTTGCTCAAGCCAGATGGGCCCACGTTCAAGCTGGAGAGTTCAGGGTCTCGAACCTGGATCTTCCGTATCCCAGTCCAACGCTCTATCCACTGCGCCACCGCCTGGTCAGGCTATAATTTTATTTTTGAAAATAATTTATGCCCCAAACTATTTTATATGTCAAACGATGTAAGTAATATAATCAACTGGTTGTTCAATGAATAAATATTTCAAAAATATAATTTTAATTAATTTTCACATCCTCTTTCATTCTCAAACATGTTTTGACATGGTGTCTTATTCCACTCAGGCTGCTATAATGAAATATCATAGGCTAGGTGGTTTAAACAGATGTTTATTTTCTTACAGTCTTAGAGCCTAGAAGTCTGCCAGCACGGTCAGGTTCTGGGGTCTGGTGAGCGCTGTCTGCCTGCCTAGCAGACTGTGTGTCCTCATATGGTGGGAACAGAGACCCCAAGTTCCCTGGTGTCTCTTCTTATAATGTTACTAATCCCATTATGAGGGCCCCACTCTTATCTCATCTAAATGTGATAACCTCTTAACATTATGGGTGAGGACTTCAGCATCTGGATTTAGTGGTGGGGCGGTGAGGAGACACAACTTAGTCCATAACACATGGACAATACATTTTGAGGCACCATGCTTATAAATGTTATTATTTGGACTCAAAACCATCTTGCCCATTGTCCTTAGATTTCAGATGCATAGCAGTCCCTTGCTTGTCTTTGCTTGTCTACATCTAGGTCCATTGCAACCAAATAAAAATGAACGTGTTTCCCTTTAAATTGTTTTCTATAAACTAGTCATTCTTTACGCTCCTCTCCCTGTCTGTGAAAGATCTCTACTTGATTAGCCACTTCTGTGTGCCTCTTGGGGATGTGGTTGCTCATTTGTATCTTCCTAGGGGGCAAGGGATTCTGTGAGCCGGCCTTCAAGCATTGTGCCTAGACCCGTGATGGTGAACCTATGACATGCGTGTCAGCACTGACATGCGTAGTTATTTTCGATGACACACGGCCGCATACGGCCACATATCAGAGAAGTATGGGGTCGCATGCTGAGAAGGACGTTTCATTCTCGGCTCCTGCACGGCCAGGTGCAGTAGCTGAGGATAAAACATTTGCTGGAGTGTAGACACTCTGTGCTGGAGGTCTGTAGGCCAAAACAACAGAACTCCGGCACAGAGCGTCTAGTTCTGGGACTTGCGGTTAGGCCGCTTTTCTCGAAGTTACACACCACCCGAGTTATGCTTGGTTTTTTGATGAATTTTGACACACCAAGGTCAAAAGATTGCCCATCACTGCCCTAGACAGCTCACCCTACCATTGCTACTCTACTGGGCAGATGCCATGATGAATGCTGGGTTTCTTCACCATAGGAAGCCAACCAATAGTTCTTTGTGTCTAGGGTACCCTCAAAACACTTTGAATTTTTATTGTTCCTCTCTACTCCTGGTACTTGCCTGAGAAGAGGGGCAGTGGGTGCCTGTTCAGGGATTCATCACCATCTAAGGTGACCAGTTACATCCCCTCTTATTTGTCCCTCCCAGAAAGTTGACTTGATTTTATTTATTTATTCTTTTTGCTAAAGAACTGGCTCTTAAGTCATTCCATTTTATTATTTTATTTACATAGACACAGTTTAAAATTTGGCTCTCATATTTTTCAAAATGCTTTTGGAACTCTCTATTAAATAGCATCACACTTGCAATCAAATGCCTTGGGTTTCAAGATTATTGTGGCTAACATGAGCTTGGAAACAGCAATAAAAAATTGAATGACTTTATTGTTTACTGTATCTGCCCTTGTCCTGAATAATGAAAGCGAGCGGCTCCACTGGGGACATCAACAAGAATGCTGGAAGGACAAACCTTAGTCATTACCTCAAAATGTCCTGCCAAAAATGTTGGAATTTTAAGACCGAACAAAATTCTTATAAATTATTCATCAAGTCCACCCTTTTGTCCAGTGTTAAGTGAGACCCAGACAAAGTGAACAACTTCCATTTAAGACTACACAGGTTCTGAAGAGCGGAGGTAGGACTATAATGACCTTTACCTCCGTCAAATACAGAATTCTTTTCACCGATTTACACAGTTTCCTTCTAGGTATATTTCAGTTTCTCTCAAAAGGTGGCCTCAAGAATTGGGTGTGGCCCTTCAAATACATTCAGAATGTGGTAGAATTCTGGTAGGCTGTGGACTTCTGGAAACTCTACCTCTCTCATTGCGGACTAAGACTCTGCGGGGAGTGTCCTCTGGATGTTCTGTGTCGCAAGCACGCGTGTGTACGCTGGCAATGCCAGGACACCGGGTCTCTTTGTTCTTTATCATGTGCTTAATTTGTGAAGTTGCATTCAAACCCCAGGACATCAGAACGGCACAGAACAAAGTTGCTTTAATGGTTCACATTGCTAAGGGAAAGGGAAATGATTTCTACGGTAAAAAACAAAATCCTTTCCAAATAGTGTATAATCCAAATCCTCACTGCTGAGGGGGGAGAAAAACACCGTTTTTCTCACAGCGTTGAACCAAGTTTCTTTCCAAAGGTTTTCAGTTTCAAGTAGAACTTTTTAGATGCAGATGCTTCCTGAAGCACATTCCTCCCAGCCCTGGGATCCCAGTATTTCAAGCGGTCCTGGGAGCCACCTTTACGGCTTGGCAAATCTGTATGAACCACATCAGAATTTTCAAGGAGAATATTCTAAAACCGTTTTTCTAATAATGCTGATGCTACACCTCTTTATGAGCAGGTTTAACGTTCTTTTGAGGTATGAATTTGTTCCTGCTTGACACTTAATTGCTTCAGTTGGTTTGGTCACCAAAGACAGAATTTTAAGAGGGATTCTTATCCCTGGCTGTTCTCAACTCCTTCTTCCTCTACTTGAGGTCCATAATGTTCTGACAAGTCAGAATGTTCTCATCTGAAGAAATGCAGGTCCCAGGCGACAGTGAATGTTTATCATTTTGTTATCTAAAATAGAAGAGTTGCCTCATTTATTCTAGATTAATCACGTACTTCTGTGTTTCTGTTCTGCGTATTCATCAAAAGTTTCTTAAACAATAAGATCTTAAAATGTGTTTAATGCACACAAAGCAGATTCTTCCTTTTCATAAATTTTTAGTTTACAAGAGAAAAAAAATCAACCTGTTAAGGACATTATTACAATTTTAGGGCCTGCACATAGTTATTTCAAAAACATATGGAAATGCAAATGAGAAATAATAGAAAATTTAATGCAAATGTAAAATAATTTATACAGTTATTTCCTGTCATGCTTCGTCTTTTGAAATACGTTATTTATAAGGGTGCTTTGCTTTAAAAAACAACAATACGTTGTATATAAACCAGAGAGCATGCATAGCAGCTCTGTTTAGAAAATAGCAAAGTACCATGTAAAAGGCCTTCGTTTAGTTAGCCCACCCACCAACTAGGGGGAGAGCTGAAGTGAAAAGGGGGGCCTGAATCTATGAGTTGTTACCACTGTGTCAGACCCAGGGTTTTATTCTCTAAACAGTGGTCCCTGGGTGGGGTCTGAGAGTAATTATTCAACACATTTATTCAGGTAGGTACCTAATTTGAAAATTCAGTCCTTGCTTGAACATAACACTCCTTGTTCTTCTGTTTTGTTTTTAAAATGTGTGTGTGTGTGTGTGTGTGTGTGTGTGTGTGTGTTTTGCCCCTGATGTAATGGGGTGAACTATATAGATAGAGAAAGAGTAACGACACCATCTTTTACTTTGCCCTCTGTTTTCTAACTTTTACAATTTTTATTTCTGTGTTTCAAGCTAACCACAACCTTCTGTGGAAGACGGGGTGTGTGGGCAAACTTTGGCTCCCATTCTAAACAACTGCATCAAGTTCACACAGGTTATTTATGACAGAGGCTGAGGGATGATCCAGGTTTTGTGATTCTCAGGCTCCTGCTTTTTCTGTTAGGTGACACCAGGTACACAATGGTTTTCTTTGTCATCATTGCTGTGAAACTGTATGTATTAGATAAAATCATCATGAGAAGTTGGCCTATTGCCTTATAGAAATCAGAGTGTTGATAAGACCTCTAAATTTTATCTCAAGTTTGCCAGGTGTCTATCTCCCTGCCATGTATCATGTGGGTGTTCAAACTGAACACATGCGAGACCAAAAATTCATTGTCTCTATCCTGGTAATCTGTTTCCTGGGTCTCACCCGTCTGAACCGGGCATGCCATGTTGGCCCTCACCCCACAGAGAGCCCCACGTGGAAAGCACCATGCAGCCCATGACGGAAGGGGCATATAGCGGACCAGTTACTGCCCGGCCGCTGGAGCACTGCCCACCACAGGGACATTATTTACTTCTCGTCTACCACTAGGACGAATCTAGGGTCCCATCTACTCTGCCTCACCTGTGTGGCGTCCCACTCAGTTGACCTTACCTCTCTCAAAAAGCCCTTAGGTGCTTCTTTTCCTCCTTCAAAGTTCCTACCTGCAGTGACCCCCCCCCCCTTGACCAGCTCTCCCCCACCCACCTTTATCCCATACCTTGTTCTGTGTCCAAGGCCGGAAGTCAGGTAGCCATTTTCATCCCTGTGGCCAAAGCCAACACGTTTTTTTTTGCTCTGGCTTCTTACCCTTTTCTGAATGAAGCCCCCCCCCCACCCCCACTTCTCCCTAGCTAACATTACCCACCATCGATTGCATAACTTAGTGGTATGCATCATTATGCTAAAATAATGTATATCAGCAATCCAAACCTTCCCTCCAGACTCATCAATCCCACCTTCTCCTCAACATGCCACTTGGACAATTATCAGTCAGGTTCGATAGGAGAAACAGACCCAGTAGGAGACATACATTTAAAAATACATTGCAAAAAATTGGCTTATGTGAGCGTGGAAACTGTCTAGGATAATCTTCCTTATTAAAGTCAATTCTTATGGGCTTGACTCGGCTCTGCAAAATACCTTCACAACAAAACTTGTAATCTTTGATTGGATAGCTGGAGTCTCTGAACCAAATTGGTACATCAAATGACCATCACAAATGTCTAATGGACACAACTCAAAATAAACTTGTCCTTGCTGAACACCTGTCCTCTCCTCTCAGCCGTCTTCACAAACTGGCTTATATACCATTTCTAAACAATGATGGATTGTGGAGATGTGACAAGACAATAGCAAACGGGATTTGGGCTAAAGGAAGTAAACTGTGGGAAAGTGGGTAGGAAATATATAGGGGAATTGTTATTATTGAAATTTAAATTTTTAATTTATTGTGTTGACATGGTTACAAATGTCACACTCAATAAAATACCCTCTACACATTGCATTGTGCCCCCACCCCATGCCCCATGCCCCATGCCCCATGCAAGGATTATTTTGTAGGATCATTATGTAAGTTCATCTTGGCATCAACTTCCTGCCTCCAGTGATAAGAATGTTCTCCTCCTCCTGGGACAAGAGGGAATCTTTGTCACACACACAAAAAAAATGTATGTCCTGCTTTTAGGTAGACAGGGAAGGTCAGAATTGATCTTTCCCAGGTGTCTGCAGCTCAGAATAATCAGTACATCAAAGTAGCATATTTTGGGGTGTCATGTTCACTTCATAGTTATTCCACCTGGGAGGCTGAGAGTCTTTATTCACCAAGTTCCCAGAAGAGCATTAATTCTCTGGTACCCCCTTTCTGCCATGTGCACAGGGCAGACTGTCTCTTTTCTCCAAAGTCCTCCCAAAGAGATCATTACCAGCTGAAAAAAGTCAAGCCTGTCTCATGGGAACAGTAAGGCCTGAAGGCACATGCTGCTAGGCTTGTCCACCAAGAGCGAGGGAACAAACCCTTACCTGTCCAACCAGCAAAGTTAAGGATATAGAAACCTGATGCTCTCATTATAACACCGTCTTCAAGTCCTGTTGCATGATCCTTCTTATTTGTCACCCTGGTTGAGGTGTAGGAGTGGGGGAGGTTGGCAGGGGAGATAGGGTGTCCTTTGGAGCTCTAACAGGGAAGGTCTTTCTCTGCAGAACCAGAAGGAGGATCCTGAGTCAGGATCCACTAGAACAGATGGAGTGCTATTTTCTGGGACACCCTGAATTGATGTTCTGGTTATTTACAGCTAGCATCTGATTGGTCAGTGTCCCTTCCAGGCATGTGATTCAGTGTCTTGAATATTAACTCTTACAAGGGGCTTACTCATTAAGCCAGAGCTGAAATCTCAAAAGATTTCCAAGGCAATGAAGTGTCCCTGGAGTGGACGTGGGGGTGTGGGAAGCACTGAGAGGCATCAAAGAGGAGGGAGTGATGGGTTAAAGGGATGAGTGGGTGGGTGGTCTGAGTAAATGCCTAAGATGAGGATTGTTCCTTTTGGATGTTTTCATGTCTTTCTGCAGCCTGATGTGTTGATAGATCAGGTAGTTTCAGGGGCCTTGAAAAGAATACATAAGAAAGATATCTTACAGACAAGACTGACTTATCATTTAAGTCTTTTTGATATTTCAATCTACTAGAGAGTCAAGGACACACAGAATCTACAAAGATGAAACTTCCTTAGTGACAGGATGCAGACTTCATCTACAACAGATCAGCAAAGAGTTGTGGATACTGTCCTTTTGTCTGATCCACCGAAAAGCATTTCTTTGCCACTTTAAGAGAAGGTCAGAGCACGGTCACCCTAATTTCTACCAGAATGTCTTTAGGCCTGATGTCATTTTTCTTCTAAGTCCTCATTTTTCTTAGGTGCCCGGTGGAAAGCATGGACTAATTTGGCTAACTAATAACTATGACAGTTGATGCTGAATATAGAGAAAAGCAGTGAAAAAGAGCAACCAAGTAATGAAAAACAGATCACGTGAGTCTCCCAAAGAGAGCTTTCCCAGAAGGGTAGGAGTCAGATGAGGAAGCCCGAGGTGGAATAATGAAGTCCAGGATAAGGGGCTGTCACAAGGCATTCCTCCTTGCTCCAGATAAGTTGAAACAGCTTCCAATGGAATAAAACATCACTTTGAATTCTCATCAAAGTCGGAAACCACTGTCTCAGGATTAGTGTTCCAAAGGTAGCCTGAATCAGTGTGGCTTCCCAGCTATGACCATGTCTAAAACTGAAAGATGGTTTTCGCAGCTGTTCTCACAAAAGGTGCCAGCACTATAAGGCTAGAATACAGGAAAGCTAGAGCTGAAACACGGAATATATATTCTCCTTAGAATAAAAGGAAATGACTACAAGCCCGGTAATAAATGTGGCAGCTTACTAAAAGGCAGGGTTAAAGAATAAGGAAAACTCATGTTAGAACTTAAATTAAAAGCAGGTGCCAGGCTTATATCACGGAGTCTTAGAATGTCAGAACTGGAGCAGACCCAGGGGTAACTCATCCAGTTCCCATGTTTGATGTGTCAGGAAAGCCAGGTCACAGAAATGAAGGGACTTGCTCAATGCCACACACAGTTAGGGTCAGATGTAGCTCCCAATTCAAACGTTAGTCTTCTTTTCAGAAATCATAATGCCTCTGGGCACAAAATGAACAAAAACATCCTTTACTCCTTTTTATATGATTCATTTTCAATTTAAATTCTAGATAATCATAGTTATCTGACCATTTTCTTTACTACCACCTCTGCTTGAATCTCACATTTGTCCACATTTTCATCAGGCTTGTCACACTTTCCTGGTGTCTCAGGTGGGTTTAAACCACCACTTTTTCTTTCCCCTAATCATTTGATTCTTTCCTTTGCTCCCTACAGCCAAAGTACCAATATCAGCTCTCACTGTCTGATTCTGCCTGATCGCATCGGGGATTTTTTACCTGTATTGTTCTGCTTCCCATGTCTTTTCCCTACTATCAAATTTAAACATTGAGAAAGTCATCAGATAATTTTCTGTTTTCAGATGTATTTCCATGCACAGAAGAGAAAGCATAACCTCTAACTAACAATCTCCGTCGTGTAATCATGTCCTCCCTTATCCAATTAACAGCTGACATCACTCATCCAGCACCTTCTGGCTCCTACTGGTTCAGAAATAAACTACATGGACACTTTCCACACATGGACATACACGCATGACACATACCCTCACCCAACAGGACTGCTAGTCTACTTTTCCCGGGCTATCCGAATCCTACCTCTTCTTCAAAGCCCAGCAAAAGACACAAAGTGAGGAGGCATCTCTGGGCATTCTAACTTGTCTGTATTTTCCACTCATCCGAATCCTTGAGTATATATTATATTACTTTTCTAGTTTCTTAACTGTTCTCTATGGGTGTCTTACAAAACACCATGTCGCATCTTTACAGCGTCTAGTGTAATTGAGACATTGCTTTTACAATAAGCATGGTACGTAATGCTCCTTAAAAGTTCACCAAAGAAAGAATGAATGAATGTGCAGCATAATGCCTGAAGAAGTGGCCATGTATTTGAAGTCTTTAAATTTGTGACTATAGACTCAACATTCTAAACAGCATGTCACTTCCATGCTGTGGCAAAAAAGCACATCCTCTGAGAGTGTACCTGAAAAATGTACACACAAGTCCCTCATCTAGAGTTTCGATTGCCATTTGTCTGGGGAACTCATTGTTTCCATATGGGGCAAAGAGGAAACTGAAATAATATCTAATAACCATGCTCCTTAGCCAATTACCATCCAAATAATCCAATCAGTTGGTCATTCAATCAACAAACACTATTTGAGTATGTACTATGTGCCAGGCATTTTCTGGGAACAGTAAAAATTTCTTTCCCTTATTATCTCTCTTTCTAGGAGAGAGACACTTTCTCCCCTGGCCAGTGGTCCATGTGGTAATCATTCTTCACTTGTACAACTTACAAGGTAGAAATAGACTCTCTTCTCTTCTCTGACTCAGTGGTGTTGTCCTTCAGGGCCCTGGCTCCCTAAAGAACTGAAGTTGAACTGTTTGAGTCTACTGCACTCACTTTACTTCATTTTTAAGGGGTTCCCTTGATACTGTGCAATTCTTAAGCCCCATTGTCCTTGTTCCTGCCCACGGAAATTGTCTAATTTTTCAGCTTTTTATGGATAATCTACTCAGTTTCCCTCTGATCTGAGCCATCAAGTTCCATTAGCACATTTGGTAAGATTATTTCCCCTCTTCAAAGTCTGTCCTGATTTCCTTCCTAATTTTATCAGAAAATCTTTACCATTAAGGCTTAGTTCTAACAGGCATTTAATCTTGGCTTTAGAGTGTTATGCTAGCAATAATAACACCAGTAACAATGACTAGCATTAATTTAGCAACTACTATGTGTTAGACTCTGTGATAACATGTTATGATTATTAATATTTCATTTAATCCTCACAACTCCTGAAGTAGACATTACTATTTTCTCCATTTTACAAACAAGAAAATGTATGTGCATAGAGTAACAGTGTCTGTTTATTATATCAGGCTTTTTTAAATCCCTCTAGTAGCGCCTAACAGCTCAAACCAACAAATGCCAAATTTAATGATTTTTTCTCACTCATCACGACTACTACATAGACTTCTTCACAAATGCAATTTCAAATTAAAAACAGATATTTTTTTTTTTCTGAGAAAGTCTCATTATTGTTTTCCCCATAAATGTAATAGACTTAAACTCACACACACTGTAGAAAATCCACTTTCGCTATGACCAGGAGTATTTTGAATATGTTTAACTCTGACATTTAATGAGTTAAGTAGAATATAAAAATTATTTTTCTAACATTAAAATTTCATTGAAAGTCCAGCTTAAATCAATGTTACTGAAATTATTTTTGCTAGGCTATTGTTTTGGATTTTTTCTTTTTATTTATTCATTTTAGAGAGGAGACACAGAGAGACAGAGAGAGAGAGAAAGGGAGGAGGAGCTGGAAGCATCAACTCCAATATGTGCCTTGACCAGACCAGTGCAGGGTTTTGAACTGGCGACCTCGGTGTTCCCAGGTCGACACTTTATCCACTGCACCACCACAGGTCAGGCAACTAGGCTATTGTTTTAAGAGCATGCCAATTACCTCTAAATTCTATAAAAATGAATAATCCACCAGGTATAGAGTACTCTAAAGTGGACATGCCTGCCTCCATCCACCCTCCATGTAGAGTCTTTAGAAACTCATAAATGGGCAACTGTAATAGTGGAAGAAGTTTTGAGTGATGAAAAGAACTTACACATTTAAAATTAAACTGGAAATCAGATTCCCATCTCTGATTTTGGCCCTTTTCTCTCTGTGCTTTCTAGCTCTCCTAATTGTGAAACTAGTGTAGTAAGGCAGAGCCACAGACTCCCACATGCAAGCTGTCCTTCTGAATGCCAAACAGGACCAGAGGAGAGATTCAAATGAAAGAGTTGTGAGCAAACTGCCTGAACCTGTCCCTCCCTAACGTAGACTTTTCTAAAGGATCAACGGGCTCAAACATAGATTTTTCCCAGTGTGTCATGCTAGGAGATAATGCACATGGCGTCCTCAGAACAGCAGACGAATGAATGATCACCAATAATGATGTGTGCTTTTGGCTGGCATAGCTTCATCCATAAATCATTAAGAAATTCAACACAGAGATGGGTAACAGCTCAAAGATTTGATAATTGGTGTCCTGGCCCTCTCGTTCCATCTTTCAGAACAGACACTGAAGGCCCTAGAGAAATTATATATTGCTAGACATAACTGATGAGTGCTGATATTTTGAATATTTTTTTTCTAGGCATTGAAAGGAGGTGATGATGTTGCTATGATTTTCCCAGATGCTGAGAGGTTGCACATTCAATTGCGGTAATATTATTCCCTTAGTGAACTCCCTTTTAGATTATAGTTCAGAAATTAATTAAAACTACCCACTCTCCTTCACAAACTCTGAGCGTTTTACAGCTGCGGCCACTGTCTCCGTCCACCTCTTTTGTTTAGAGTCACTTAACAAGGATATGTTCTCCTTTCTCTTGCCTTTTTCGCACTTGTGCTGAAAGCTTAACCAACTCCATTCAGAACTAAAGAAAGGAACAATGTGGTTTTGTACCTCATAACAGCGACTGCTCTATTTGTAAGGAATAGCTTTCTACGACTCTTAGGAGCAGCATCCCCCTCGAACCCCATCTCTTCTTGTGATCGCTTTCACAAGGTTCCTCTCTACGTGTCAGTTGCCTCACCACAAGGAAGAGAATGAAGGCTATCGTCCTCACTTTAAAGAAAAAAATAATTGTCCTTGTTTCTAGGGAAAGAAGTAGGAACTGAGTAGTGGTGAGATAATGTATTCAGGCACGTTGCCCAGCCCTTTTCTCCACGCTTTTCATAAAAGGAACCAAGTCAAGGAAAAAAGGGAAGTTCTAGTCCGAGATTCTCTGAGGTCTGGATTACAATGAGTCACAAAGGTGGTGATTTAATACCAGTTTGCCACTCACAGAGAGCACAGGCCCCCCAGCTCCTGTCCCTGTGTTAGTGCCAACCTAATTCACTGCCTTAAAAGGGCCAACTTAATTTTTGTAACTTTGTGTCAGATGAATGAGTTACTTAACGTCTTGGTGGACCGCTTAGTCAGTCTTGCAATGGTCTCAGCCCTCACTGGGTGTGCGGCCCAGGAAACCGAGGCAATCAGAACAACTCTCCCCCACGAAGATCCTTCACTCCATCCAGTCTCAGGGAGAAGTGTGGAATTACATCCTTAGTCAGTCATTGAAATCAAACGTTCTGTTCCATTATTCAGCTGGTTAAGTCTCCAGGCTGGACAAAGGTCTCCTACATGTGAAGCATTGATTCTGAATCATAGTTGTTAACTCCTTAAACATATGGAATTAATGCATTGTCATTTAACAACTATAATTCAGTAGAATAGAAACCTTCAGTATGGGGGGGGCTGTTCTTAAGAATAAATGTAATGAAATGATAAGGAAGATGGGGGAACTCATTACTTTGAGTTATTTGCTTTAAAAGATACCTTTTGTTTAAAATTGTACTGTGTACTTATATGAGGATGGAGTGATATAACACAGGAACTTTATATAAATTTTATTAAAGAACAAGAAACTGCATATATGTAAGTCATTCACATAATTTATTCAGAAATATGTATTGAATTAGTTGTATCTAACTTCAAACATAGCATTTTTAAAAAACTTCTGAAGTTCAGATTTCTTTCGTATAGTTTTCAAAGATACGCCACTGTGGAACTCAATTGTCATTAATAACATTTACCTTAAAGAAACCAAGAAATATTAAAGGAACTTCTTTAAGAAGAAGTAAAAAGAATACGAATAATAAAATGGTAATGACTACATATTTATCAACAATTCCTTTAAATGTAAATAAATTAAATTCTCTAATTAAAAGGCACAGAGTGGCCAAATGGATAAGAAAGCAAGACCCTTACATATGCTGTCTATAGGAGACTCATTTCAGATCAAAAGAAAAGGGTTGAAAAAAGATATTTTGGCCCTGGCCAGTTGGCTCAGTGGTAGAGTGCCAACCTGGTATGTGGAAGTCTCAAGTGTGATTCCCAGTCAGGGCACACACGAGAAGCGCCCATCTACTTCTTCAATTCTCCTCCTTTCCCTTCTCTCTCTCTCTTCCTCTCCCACAGCCATGGCTCAATTGATTTGAGCACACTGACCTTAGGGCACTGAGAATGGCTCCATGGAGCCTCTGCCTTAGGTGCTAAAATCAGTTGTGAGCATGACCCCAGATGAGCAGAACATTGGCCCCCAGATGGGGGTCACTGGGTGGATCCCGGTCAGGGCACATGTGGGAGTCTGTCTTTCTATCTCTCTTCCTCTCACTTAAATTTAAAAAAAAAAAAAAGGAAAAGAAAGAAAAAAGATATTTCATGAAGATAAAAACAACAAAGTAAATCTGGGGTGGTAATATTTATACCACACAAAATAGACTTTAAAACAAAGGGTATAACAAGAGACAAAGAAGGATTCAGTGATTCCACTTCTGGATATTTGCACGAAGAAACCCAAAACGCTAATCCGAAAAGACATATGTATTCATATGTTCATTGCAGCATTATTTACAATAGCCAAGTTATGGAAACAACCTAACTGTCCACCAGTAGCTAAATGGATAAAGAAGTGGTACATATATATAATGGAACATGACTCAGCAACAGAAAAGAATGAAAGCTTGCCAACTGCAACAACATGAGTTGACCTAGCAGGTACTGTGCTGAGTGCAATAAGACAGACAAAGAAAAACAGCAAAAGGATTGAGGAGTACAAATCAGTAATTACAGAATGGTCACAGGGATGTAAAGTACATCATAAGGAATACTATATCATAATAGCTACATTTGGTGTCAGATGGGTTCTACATTTATATGGGCGATCACTTTGTAAGATATGCAAGTGTCTAATTGCTCTGCTGTATACCTAAACTAATATAATATTGTATGTCAACCATAATTAGAAAATAAAAAAATTACAAAAAAAAAATGAAACCACTGGTGTCACAACTTAAGTGTGAAACCCCCAACAGAGACAAGGCAAGCCAGCAGGGACTACGCTGGCTCGGAGCACTAATGGTGGAGTCAGATGGGTGTGGCTTCAGGTCCTCTTCTGCCAATGACTTAACATTGAAGGGCCCCTGGCCAAGGTGACTTGTTGAAGCCCTGACGTTTTTCACCCTTAAAAAGACGAACGCGGTACTTGCTCTCAGGTTGTTGTAAGGGTTAGAGTATTTAACAGAGTGGCTAGCACACAACAAGCACTCAGTCCACCTTCACCCATTTAATTAGCAATAATATGCTTCTCAGTCTCCCAAACAGCAATTCAGATTAGCGAAGAAGAAAAAGTGGTCTTAAGAAAAAAATAAAAAGAAGCTGCAAATCTCCTTTGACATACTCGCACAGCACACTGATGGTTTTAAAATAAGAATTGTAGCTTGCTTGTGTGGTTCCACACAGGATGTCACAGTAAAAAAATAAAATAAAATAAAATAAAAGAAAGAAAAGAAAGGGAAGAAAATGTGGAAGAAGGAAATCATCTATGACCAGCAAAACATCTCTTGGGAGAACTTAACAAGATAGTAAAGAAAAGACTCAGAGTGAAGAAATGAAACAGTCTGAAAGTCATGTCTGAGATAGACTCATCACACGTAATGGTGACAAACACTGGCTAACAGCAAGAGGAGGAATCCAAAGAAGTCATGAACCTTCCAGTCAGGACCGATGACAATGTTATACCAGAAAGCTTGTAAGACAACAAAGGAAGACATAACTGTAAATCACAGCTAGACCTGAACGCAATAATACAGAAAGTACTCGATGCTATAAACCCAAAGAATGTTAGTGCCTTAAATAAATGCAAAAGCTACTCGGCCTCTACTTACCTGCTCAACTGCTAATACCTTTCGTTTGGATTGTGGCTCCAAATAAAGCATCTACTATGTCATGCTACCTTAGACTTTGGCAAAGAATAAAAACACAGTTATTAGTGCTGTAATTTTAAAGCAAGTTTCTGAATTTGGTGCCAGGTGGTACAGTTTGTTTTGCTTAGGAAAAAAATTCCTTCCTTTGTAGAAAGAATAAAAATTTTAAAAGATATTAGGTTACGATTTCTTAAGGTAGAAAAATGCAGTTCCACTTTTAATGCATTCGCCCTTTACCCTACAACGCTGGGCTCAGAAAATGAGGAGAGGTAAAGCATATTCCGTTCTCAGCCCCCTAGCGTTTGAGTCCAATTAACAGGTGGATGAGAAATTTATTTTTATTAATAGAGTTATATGTCTGGAATTTATTTAGTGGTTTTCTTTATTTGGGGGGGGGTCGGGGAGACTAGAAAACAGGATTGGAAATAGGGTGGGAAAATAAGCCAGAAAAACCAAGATCATTTCCAGTTGAATTATGGCCTCCAGTGGGTTCCAGAAAAATGGAATTTCCATAATTCACAATCCTCCTATTGGTGATTTCTGGAGCCTTTCGGCCGAGGGTAACCTCCTCTGTTGAATCTCTAGCCTATTTCCTGGCCTGTTAGCCTTTACTCTCCACTCCCCATTTTACTAATGAATTGCTTTCTGTGCGACCAACTCCCTAAAAGGAATTGAGAAGGTTTGGTACAAATGCTGGAGGAATGGAATCGTTAAGGGGAACAAAGAGGCAAAGGGTCGTGCAGTTAAAAGAAAAGCGAGCTGTACCCCGAAAGTAGCCCACGCAGAATCAAGAGAGCCGAGCTGAAAACTAAGGGCCCACGTTCCCAGCCGCCACTGAAAACGTGTCCCCGCGTCATGAGGATCAGTAAATCACCGACACCACCTCTGAAGAGCAACGGCTCAGAAAACACAGACCACAGGAAGTCTGACAGAGACGAGAGGAGACAGTGACAACCATAGTTGTCACTCCAAACAAAAGAAGGGGGGAAAAAATCTGCTAAAAGGAAAACAGAAAAGATTTGAATAAGAGAGAAGTGAACAAGTGGAAGTGTGTGTCCCTTCTGAAAAATCCCTCTCTTCAGAGGTTTCTGGATGTAATATTAGTTCCAGACCAGGGCAGGAAATAACCAAATGTCACCCGAATCATCTGGAAGTTAATGTAACCTCCTAGCATGTGATTTACTTTCAAGAAAACAATTTACTCTCAGAACGTGGGCCCTGGAAAATTCACTTCAAAAAATTGGAGAGGGAGTCAAAAAATATATATCCGCAGAGCACCTTAACTGCCTGGGCCCTGCTGAGCCAGGGCCAATTACAGGTAGAAGGAGCAAGAGCTGAACATTTTCTGTCGGTTTGGAGCCGCTGCCGGTAAAGGTGGAGGAGCAGCTCTCCAGAGGCGCCGGGCTCTGCTGGTCCCCATGGAGCCGCTTCCCCTTGACTTTGGTGGGGCCCGCCCCTCCCAGGCACATCTGGCAGGCACTGTCTGGCACTGGGCTTCTTGGAGCAGCCCAGCAGGCCTGTCTGCAGCCTCCAACGAGGGACAAGGCGGCTTTTCTTAACTGTCCACTCCCTTGGCTTCGGAGCTCTTACACTGTGTCTGCAACATCATTCTCTGCAAAGTGGAAGACGTGCAGACAGGATGACATGTCCCAACATAGGTCTGGTGTCCCAGACCTGCTCTGATGGCATGTTATTTCCGCACAATGAGAACACATGGGCCTTTGTGCAATGTGCATCTGGAAAACTTCCCAGATCATGCATCTGCCCTCTGATTTACACCTTGCAGAATCAGGCTGACCCGCAGGAAAGCCCGAATCTCTAAGCGGTGGGTGGGCTGCGCACCCTCCCCCAACCCCTGCCTCCTTCCTATTCTCAGAAACAATCGTGGGTGTTCCCACCTCGCCAAAACTCCCTCCTCCGAAAACGAAGGGGGGGGGGGGGAGCTGCTTCCTGGCTGAATAAAGCTGAAACACCTGTGTTCCAGAAACACACAGATGCAGTCAGGCGCGCATTGCTGCAAACCCATCTGCCCAGCCGCCTGGCGGTTTGGGGTGGCGGACAATTAGGGTGGGAAACCCACGCTGTAGGACAAACTTCCTTTGGTCCTCATTATCCCCATTCCCTTGCAATTCTTCTTCTCGCATTTCTCTCTCCCACATAGCACTCTTTTTGCTTTTAAAAAGGCAGTTACATTTCAAGTGGTATCTTCCCTCCATAGTTAACTCATGCCGCATTTTTGAGCTGAGCTGAAAGGACAACTGGAAAGAAAAACAGTACAATACTCACAAAAAAAGTTTGTCTTTTCCGCCACGGCTATGACTCTTTAGCTCACGTGAAATGTGTGCTGAGCTTTCTTCATGATGAAACTGTATTTATTGAGCACAAACATGCCTGGTATTGTGCTAAGTGCTGGAGGTATGGCCCCTGGTAGGGTGGCCTCATCAGAGCTCGTGGATAAATGCAGTAAATACCGTGTACTGTATGAACAACGTCATGTTTAATAGACTGAACAGTGTCACCATTTTTTTTTCTGTTGCTTTTATTTACAACCTGGTTTCTTTTTCTCTGATAGAGGGCACAGTCCTTCAGAACACCGAGGAGTTCACATTGCCTAGTACAGCATCTCACATGGTGCAGGCAGCTAATCCCAGTTCTGGGAGAATAATATGCTTAAAGTTGGCATAACAAATCAGCAGACCTTTTAAATTCTGAGGATTATGCAAATGAATATGGCAATTAAAAATAAAAAAGGCTGGGGTGTGGGGAAGAGATGGAGGTTATCAGTCAGGGCCTAAAACAAACCAGTTTTTGGACAATAATTTTTGGTTTTTTTTTTTAATACTTTTTATTTTGAGATAATATTAGATGACAGAAGAGATACAGAGGCAGTACACAGAGTTCCTCTAGACCCTCCACAAAGCTTCCCCTAATGTGAACATCTTACATAACCACGGTCCCCTTATCCAAACCAAGAAATTAACATTGGCGGAATGCTGTGAACTCTATGACAGTTTATTCAGATGTCACCCGTTTTTCCACGAACCCAGGATCTAAATCAGGTTATCCCAGTGCATATCGGTTTTGCTTAGTTTTAAATGAGGTATTTATCTGTGCTCAGTAGGTGTTCTATTGTTATGATTCCCTCATCTGGGGGAGGAAGCACAGCCCCCCGGGGGACCTGTGAAATGCAGACAAGGAGATAGGAAACGTGAAGAGGTAGAAAAATGGGAAAAGGCCTATGACTTTATTTCCTAACCTACCTGCAGGGAGAACAGATGCACTTGGAAAAGTGGGTCCCTGACCCTGCCTATCTACTCAGCCCTGGGAAAAATGAAAGGTCAAGTACTCTCTTTTGATAACCTTGTTAATCTCTAGGGGCCCAAGAGCCAATTAGTGTTGATGTGGGCCTGCATTCTCCTTCCATTTCGGGGATGGGAAAACCCGAGCCCGGCCTCCGGACGGACTTGTTTAGGATCTCAGCGGCCTGTCAAATATGTAATAAGGCTCAGGCTTAAATCCGGAGAGTCAAGAGCAGCCCTGAAGTCTTAGTTGCTAACCCTAATCCTCATTACACGCAAGGGCACTGATTTGCAGGGATCCAAGGCCAATGCTTTTACAAGAAAAAGTTTGGAGCAGAAACTGAAAATGGAGTCCCTGAGTACATTTGGGCGGGGGCGGGGGCGGGGGAGGGGGTGAAGGCGGGGTCCCTATTGCTGTAGTAATGAACTCCGGCTGGCACGGAGCTTACTCTAGCAATTTTCAGTTGGTTTGAGCCTCAGTGGCCCAGGAGCTAAGTCACGTGGGAGCCTCCTACGTGCCCGTTTGAGAGCCAGTGACTGGGACTGCCCAGGTGTGCTGACGACTAGAAGTAGGAAGGACGAGAGAAGCACATTCTGAAATGGAAAAGGCTGCCCTGCCTTTTGGACTCAGGAACCCGAGCCACGGACCTGGGGGGCGGGTCACTCCGTCATGGTGCACACTCGTGGAGTCGCCAGGAGCAAATTTCAACATTTCAACAGCAGGGATGACACTGACTGTCAAGATAATCCATCTTCCTCAGGATCACAAACGGGTCTGCTTGCCTCCCTGCTCCATCCACTCCCGTTCTTTACGGTGAAAGAATCACCGTGGAGCGAAACCTGTTCATTCCTTTCCACCAGCAATGCTGCTGTTGGGGGGGGTGGGGTGTGGGTGTGTGGGAGGGACCCTCACTGGATCAAAGAGGCCTCCCTTGCAGACCCTATGTGACAAAGGAACATTACTACAGCCTACAGCCTCCCCCCCCCCCACACACACATTAGACATTCTTTTATAGTTTCAAATGAACATTAAAGAACAATGACAGTGATTCACGGCTTCGATACACACACAAAAAAGCAGGGACACCTTCACAATAAAACTCTATAAAAATGCCCAAACTGGCACGTTTTAAATGACTCTTTAGTAACAGAGGGGAGGGGGGGAAAGCCTATGAGGTAAATCCTTCACCAGGGAACTCACCAGGGAGACTGGTTAAAATAAATTGCACTGCTCTGATTTTCCTAGCAGCTTCCATGCTATTCTTTGAAACTGAGTGCGAACCCCTTGGCCTAATCCCAAGAGCCGATCTATAGTAAATAGTGCACACTTAATGCCTAAGTTCCTTTTTAGCACCATTCAGACAGTGACTTCAGCCGCAGAGCTTAGTCATAGCAGACATTTTTGTGGTGAAAGCACTAAACCCACATGCAGCTCTCTTTCTGTGGCCACTGGGGGTCACGCTCCCTTCCCATTAGCTGAATAAATCATAAAGTCGGCTTGGACCACCCAAGGAGCGGGACCAGAGCGCCACAGGCGATGCCTGCAGCCGCTTTTTTTCTTTTCAGAATCTACAGGGGAGGGGGGGGAAGCAGAAAAAGAAAAACAAGAAGCAACACTGCACAACAGACCGGCTGTAGAAAATCATTTGATTTTTTTTTTAATGTGATCTCTGAGAGTAACCTGGGAACTTGTTTATTTGTTTGTTTACTAGTGAAAACTGGGAGACCTGGTTTAAGGAAGAAAAGTAGTAGAAAAATAAAGCCACGTGCATGCCTTTTGTCATACGCTGGAGTATGCTGGACAAAAAAAAAATTTTTTTTTCTTTTCCCCCCTCTGTGGATTTTAAATTAAGGAAGGCCACCCTGTGTGGCCAGAATCTTCAGGTGGTTCCGATAAGACATAATGCAGACACAACCCAGATGGGGGTGGGGGGGGGCGCTGTGCATCCGGCTGGAGGACATAGCCCATAGGGATTTAACCAGGAAGCAAACGTGTTGTCTGAATGTGCCCTGTATCAAATGATTCACTCCTCCAGAAGATGGTCTGCGAGCAGGGTCCGCGAAGTCATGTTCCCATCAATCAGTAAATAAGATAAGAAACAGAAATTTAAACACGACTATTAGCGGGCCATCCCCACAATCCCATCAACGAACCGGAGCTCATTAGGTTAAGCGGTCTTTGTGCGGGAGGAGGAGGAAGGTTGGCAGGGAGGAGAGACTGGGGGCTTTTTGACTTGATGTTTTCAAGTGTGCTGAACTTTAAATCACTCTACCTCGGCCTAATAGGCAACTGAAATTGGGACCATTTTTCTCCCCAAAGCTATGATCCCTAACCCCTACGTAAAGTTTGGCAAGAGGGGAGGTGTATTCCAGGTGGGTTCTAATGATTTCCCAAAGACCCTTGGACAGGGAGGGTGCAGGACCCTGAGGGAATGTTAACCTAATTGAGTGTCTGTCACCCATGGCTCCAAGAACAGCTCCCCTGCTCTCTGACAAGTTTGTGATTTAGAAACTTGTTTGTAAATTTTCTTTTCTTTTTTTTACAGAGACAGAGAGCGGGAGAGATAGGGACAGACAGACAGGAATGGAAAGAGATGAGAACCATCAATCATCAGTTTTTTGTTTTGACACCTTAGTTGTTCATTGATTGCTTTCTCATATGTGCCTTGACCGCCGGCCTTCAGCAGACCGAGTAACCCCTTGCTCGAGGCAGCAACTTTGGACTCAAGCTGGTGAGCTTTTGCTCAAACCAGATAAACCTGCGCTCAAGCTGGCGACCTTGGAGTCTCGAACCTGGGTCTTCTGCATCCAAGTCCGACGCTCTATCCACTGCGCCATCACCTGGTCAGGCGAGTGTGGTTCTTAAAGTAATAGACTATATTAAATTTTTGCTGAAAAGTCAGGATAACATAGGCAATTTCTCCGTGACTGTCCACAGAAAACACTGCCTAAAATCTCTCCCAAATCCTCATCTTCAGTAGCCTTTTCACAACTTGAGAAAGGACAGCCGGTGGGTCCACACTGGGTGGTCATTTTGTGACTCGTGCCCACCAGAGAGGAGGGCAAGATCGCTTATATACCATTTATGACTTAATGTGTGAGTCACAGGGTCATAGTGAAGCAATTCTGACTGTCAACAGCCCATGTCCCAGCAATCACACCATGAAGACAAGTAAAACCACCTACTGATAACTCTAAGTCCATTAAAATTGTGGTCATTAAAACCTTTATTTGATAGTGCAGTTACATAGCGCTTTACGCTATAGAAAGCTCCTCCCATGGCGCGCCAAAAGCACTATAAACAAACCCTTTGCTCTCAGACTTTCACTCATCCCTGTGGAACAACTTTCATTACTTTTTTTTTATGCACGCATTTTTCCACATCATTGAGAAATAAAATAGTCTTAAGCCTCCTTCCCGAGTCAAAGGGCTTCAAAGAATTTGGCCAACTGTTGCATGGTGTCTAGATGCTTTTCTGTGACCCACCCAACAGGGCCATGTCTCTCTAATCGCAATGAACTTAACATAGACAAAGTGGCTTGGTTGCACATGGGGGGGTGTGTGTCTCTGCATTGCAGGAGAAGGTAAACAATTCCAAAGAAAATAGTCCAGAAGACTCGAAACTCAACTGACAACCGATGCAATTTAAGACAAAATTTAGAAACAACTCGTTTCATTTATTAATAGACACCAATTCCTTGGAAGATCCGCTCTGATGCTATATAAAGTGCAGCTTTCTCTCGTTCAGTTACCCTCAGCCAGAATTGGTTTTCTTTTGTGTTGCCAAAGCTGTGTGTGTGCACGTACTGAGGGTCTTGTGTGTAAACTATACTATGTGGATGCACGTGGATTGGACATTTTTACCTCTAAAGCAGTGGTTCTTAACCTTTTTTGAGGTACCGAACCCACCAGTTTCATATGCGCATTCACCGAACCCTTCCTTAGTGATAAATAAAATATGATTTTTTTTTCCAAATTCAAGACAGAGGTATATGTTTTTTTACTGGTGCACAAAATGAGCCGTGCATGAACATCGCCTTGCTCAAAGAACAAAACCAACGAAGTGCATGAACTCACAACAAATTACAGTATGACTTTATTCTGGCCTCCGCGGCAGAGGCTTCTCCGAACCCCTGAGACCGACTCATCGAACCTCTAGGGTTCGATAGAACCCAGGTTAAGAACCACTGCCCTAAAGGTTGTGAGGCAAAAAAACATGAGAAGCTGGGATGTTGAGTCACGGCAAGAAGATGGTGGGTCTGAAGTGGATTACTTTATGATTCTGTATCTGTGAGGAGTGGACCCCCTGAGAGTGGTGACTCTGTCTTCCTGCCCCTTCTCCCTTTCCTTCTCAATACTGGAGACCTATTGCTTCTCAGAAGCCCCACGCCTTCCACCCAAGTTTCTGATTCTCGCCAGCATCACCTTGGGCTCTGGACACTCACTATTTGAATGCAGGACCTCTGGGCACAACTAGCCAAGTCCTATTGGTAGCATCCAATGCACTCCTCCTCATCTCCCTGTTTCCACACCCCTCTTAGATGTTCCTTGTCCCGGCCTCCTTCTGTAATAAAACATCAGGAAACCCCGGAGTCAATGCTGCCTCTGAAGTGTTCTAAGACTATCATTACCATCTAAACATACCTTTACTGCTGGAGCTGGGGGATCGTTTTATCCTCTCTGCTTTTTGTTTTATTAGTACATCTAAAACTTCAAAAAAAGAAAGGGGGGGATGTTGAAGAAACTGTCACCTGTATTCTGTTTCAGAAAGGCCTAGGGAGGAAGGGAGAGAGAGAGAGGGCGATCTGTGGATAGGGCGGCAGACGAAACACGTGGTCCCTACCCTCGGGGAGAATAGGATCTACTAGACAAGACGATATACAGACAGATTATGCCATGGTAGTGCAATGTGGGACACAAAGGAATAGGTATACCACATAGAAACAGAATAGAGGGTGACAGGCAGGCTAGAGGTTCAGAAGAGTGAAATGAAAGAGGTTCAGAAGGGAGAAATGAAAGGGCAAATAGGGAAAATGAACCTGCCCCCATGAAGAGAGGCGGGAAGGTAACTGTGGAAATGGAGCTATGGATTGTGTTTAAGTAGGGCGAGCACGATCTGAACTCTTGCTCAGGGTTCCTGCTTGTATTGGAAGCAAAACTATCTGGTGTTGGAGTGGATATGGAACAGAAGATTAGACAAGGTTGGTCAGTCCACCGAGAATAACGAGAGCGCCGACCAACAAGAAGTGAAGAGATGGATAAATGTCACAAAAATTGAAAAAGAGTTGGGAAGGCAAAGGATAGCAATATTGCCAATCATCTTGGCTACGCAATTTCCCTCAATAGCACTTGGCTACCAAGGAAAACAGGTTAGAGAAAGCAGAGTTTAAATTGATCCAGGTTTGAAATTTCAGAACGTCATAGATACTGGTAAGAGAGTATGTTATGTGATTAACTAGGAGGTCTAGGCCGGACAAATATTCCTTGGTGCTGTTTGGGTAAAGCTCAAAACCCTTTGACACTGACCCACTAATCCACGTGATTTGTCTGCGGCTCCATCAGCCTTGGTTCTCTGGCACAGCTTCTGTGCCCCAGACTCATTGGGACTTTTTCAGTTGCTTTGTACACACTTTGAATGTGCAAATATCTCACACATCAGAGTTTCTGGACTTGCTGATCTTCCTACGGAAACACCCTTCACGCTCTGCCTGGCTACTTCTCGTTCTTCGGTTTCTACTTCAATGTGGTAACTGCCCCAGAGACAGTCTTAGTTCTCTGCCTTGGTAGGCGCCTCTCCCACTCAGCACCTGTGCTATACCCTCTAATGCTCATCGCGCTGGAAATTCTCCCTCCCTAGTTTCCTTCCCTGACGTCCTGCAAGTTCATTGGGCGTGTTTCTCATATGTACCACTACATCCTGAGTCTTTCATGGCATTCTCCTCACAGCACACGCTCAGTGAACGTTTGTGGAGAGAATGACTCCTTGAGTTGATAATATTAAAAGGCAGTCTCAAGGCTAAGAGGCAGGAAATGAGAGAGAGAGTGAGCGAGCGAGCGCTTGGACAGATGGGGATGTGCTGGAGATCAGATTTCAGACTCGGAGAGACTTTTCACAATCACATTGCTCCTGGTGAGCCCAGAGGAAAGGATTGCTCGACTGAGCAGTGGTCTTTGGATCTGTAAATGAAGAAACTAAAAGGCTGGTGTGTGAGATGTTCTTTTTTGTTGTTGTTGTTCAAGTGCCTACTGGGAGCTCTCAAGATCTTGGTGCAACTGAGGTTGGAAACCATATAAAAATCTGGGGTCTAAAGTATTTAGTTAACAATGGAGGATGATGGAATGATAAGTAGATAACATTCCCCAAAACAAGTGGGTAGTGAAGCTACGTGGCTTGCAGTTCAAGGCAAGAGGGAGATCAGTGACCATCATCAAGGTTTTCAGCATATTGGAGAAGGGGCAGGGCTAGCCTGCCTGGGGGTATTAGCATAGAGTCACTGGGATAAGTCTACATATCTGTTGAAAGTAGAGTACATATTATTTAGAAAGATTTTTAACAAGATCTTAAACTAAATGGCCTTTCCGTTTAATAAATAGTGAATCAAATCTTAACAGACAGAAAACTGTATTTCAAAAGCATGGTCATTTATTATTTTCTCCTTAGCACTTAATACTATTCATCAGAATATATATTTTACATATTAGCATCTGTGTTTCAGTAGCAGTAAGCTTAATGACAGGGACATTTTGATCTGTTCTGTTCACTGCTGTGTCCTGAGTGACTAACCTGAGCCTGATGCATAGTGGACACTCAGTAAGCTTTCCTTAAATGAATGAAGTTCATTGAATGAAGGATTGGTTTTCTTTTGTTAACTGTCAGACTAGTTCAGCTAGACTTGGTGAATAAGATCTAGCTCAATTTTTAAATCATCTCTAAAGTAATTTTAGAATTATTGTGTCTTTGAAAGATCTGGCATTTGTTTTGTTTTCAGTAAAATATACTGAAAACATATATATATGACAAACCTTTCTGAGAAGTGATTATTAGAATCCAAGCCCTATCATATATGCATGCACGTGATGTACAGACACATCTCTGTAATATACCTTGGTTATAAATCATGAACATAACGAACAGCTTCTACCCTTCTCATCAACACACAGATTTAATATGCCCACATGAACTTGAACGCTAACTGTTCATGAATCATTGCTTTAAGGTGTTGATTTCTTCAATGGCACTTCCAGTAATTTCCTTAGAATTCAAGCCCAGGTTTTTTTTGTTGGTTTTTTTTCCTTCAAATCACAGGTTATGTTGCTAAATACTAAGTTCCTTATTTTCCTGGGAGATCTTTTAGAGAAAAAAAAATCATGTATTTATGAACTAAGTAAGATATAGTATCAAAACCAATTACTGGTGGAAGCAGTGCTCTACAGTCTAATTTTTTTTTCAGTAACAATTAAAATACTACCTAGGAAATGGCACTTCTGTGGTACCACCTTAAAACACGGGCTATTTTTCTCTTCTTTCAGCATGGGGCTGCAGTGGGGGCCACCCTTCAAAGGCAGAGAAGCTCTTATCACTGCTCTGATGTCTTTCTCTTTGACAGAGCAGCTGTCCGAAGGAAGGGGAATGTCAGTCTCTGTAGACTCTCTGTATAAAGGCTCACTGCTCTGAGATCCTTAGGAAAACTCCCGGGCACCACATGTCTCAAATGGTGCACCTAGGGTTGCCAGAGTTAGCAAATCAAAATACAGAATGCCAAGGAAATCAGAATTTCAGACAAACAATGAGTAATTTCTTACGTAAGTATGTACCAAATATTGCACAGGACATACTCAAACTAAATATATATGTATATATTCTTTTAATCTGAAATTCAAATTTAGTTGGGTGTTCTTTATTTAACCTGAAAGACTTAAGTGTGTCCTAGTGATCCTGTCACAGCTTGGAGCACCGAGACCCCCCTTGCTCTGAACACGGGCCACGTGGCTGCCTGGAGTGGAACTCTTTGCCTGTGTTGTAAGGGCTAGGAGGGAATGAATGGGCCCTGGAAGAGGGAGTGGGCATAGAAGAACAGTCACTTTCCTTGCTAGGCCTTTGCTTTTGATGCCTGAATTAAATGAAGGTAAGAATGAGGCTTTGACAGTGCAAGTAGAAATGGCTTTCACAGATGGGCTAGGTAATGATTCAAAGCACCATTAAGAACTCAGCCCGCCGAGTCGGAGTCAGCCAGTGGCCCCATCCTCTGCCCGCTCGCTTCTCATGCCTATGTATTAAGGGAAGTGGGGCGAGATGGGAGAGACTCAACTTGTAAGCATATCTCTGACAGTTTACTTTTAATAACGTTGTTTGTATTGTGGGAATGAATAGAAAAAGAAGTCATCAGTGGCAGTTTTCATACTCTTAAATGCCACCAGATAGCTAAACTATGCAGGAGGATTTACTTTGTCAGCTCACCAGCGCTGAGCTTCATTTGTAAACCTGGGGGAAGAGCCCCCCAAATAGTAAGACACTGAACAATGGAAGAATGAGTGACAAGTGGGGACCCCATTATTTTGCACAGAAATTCCTGGCAAATCCTAGGTCTGATCATGTTTTCTTTGCAGATTTATAGCAAAATCTGAATACAGAAAATCCAACTAGATATGACCGATTAGTTACGTTTTTAAAATCAAATTATTTTCTTCAGTAATGTTGAGAATGGGAAATACAGGTCCTATTTCCAGCCTTGCCACTTACTAGATGACTGGACAAGGCATTTAATACCTCAGGACTTCACCTTCGTCATCTTTAAAAAGCACATAATAACGTACACTCCGCCATTTCCGCAGAGAACTGTGAGTGACGCTGTGATGCAGAGCCAAGTGCTCTGAGAAACGCTGTGGACAGCACCGGCATGGGCGCACTCTCACTAGCACATTACTAGCACACACCATTTAGATGAATGACTAAAGTGGAGCCTAAATCAGTTCCTGCAGTAGGTTCAGAACTTGGAGCAGCACACAAGGCTGGTAAACACACCACTTGGGAAAAAGCTTTGGTTTTGAGAGTGATGCTTACTAGAGCTCTGTCTCAGGTATTCATTCTATCACGTACCAAAGAAGGGTAAGGCATGGTTCCTGTCCCCATACAGGTTCCAATCTATTAGGAAGAAAAAAAAATGTTTGCTGCTGTATGGCCAGTAGCCGGGGACACCACCACGGCCACCTGGCTCTTGCAGGTTTGCATTTAATTCGGACAGACAGTAAAGAAACTGTGGAGCCAAAAACTGGTGGTCCATTTGCCTTTATTCTAGACTCACACTCGGCAAGCGAGTAAAAACACACACTGGGCTCCAAAACCCACGCATCCAGCGCTCACAAAGCTACTGACTCATCCAAGTTTTCCTAGAATCAAAGACTTCCACCTCACTAGTCTATTCACCTCTGTTCTCTGTCTCCTTCTTCTCCACAAACTGGTTTCTCCTTCACCATTCCACCATTTTGACTGCCTCTTCCACGTGGCCTCCCTGCCCTGCCTCAATATGGGCTCTTCCTCTCTACAAAAATGTGGTCACTCTTCTCCCAAAACGGCCTCCTAGCTCCTCCTTTTAAAACCTTTTGGTGCAAAAGCCCCTCCCCCAGCACACGTTAGCATAACCAAGCCCCTTCCCAAGTAAGAGGGCAATCAGCCGCTCCACATGGGCAGCAGCCATCTTTAATGAAGTGAGCATAAATTAACTTATCTGCCCAACACCTGCTAAATAAAAAATGCAAGATAGTTTCCAATTTTAGTGCCCAATGCATGGTAATGGCAGTGGGGTTTCATTAGCGATCACAGCAGACCATAATCAATGTAGGGTCACTTTTTCATAGAGTTAGTCTTCAAGGTGGTTAGAGAAGAGCTTAAAGAGTTGAAGAGAAGAAGGAAGGGCATTCTAGACAGGGGCATAAATTAGAAAAAAATCTTTGGATGGCCTAGTGAAGGCAATAAGAAGACTAGTTTGGCTGGATCAAAAATCTGTGCTAGGACTAATACAGATAAGCACATAAAATAACAGTGAATAAGAAATAAGGCTGAGTCTGATCAGGCGGTGGTGCAGTGGATAAAACATTGGACTGGGATGTAGAGGACCCAGGTTTGAAACCCCGAGGTTGCAAGCTTGAGCATGGGCTCATCTGGTTTGAGCACAGCTCATCAGCTTGAACCCAAAGTCTCTGGCTTGAACAAGGGGTCACTCACTCTGCTGTAGGCGCCCAGTCAAGGCACATATGGGAAAGCAATCAATGAACAACTAAGGTGCCACAACAAAGAATTAATGCTTCTCATCTCTCTCCCTTCCTGTCTCTCTGTCCCTATCTGTCCCTCTGTCTTTCTCTCTGTCTCTCTGTCTCTCTCTCTCACACACACACACACACAGAGAGAAAAGAAATAAAAGAAATAAGGCTGAGTGAGTAGATTGAGTCAAGGTAATGGAAGGTTTGGAACACCAGGACTGGAAATTTGGAAGTGACATATCTACTCACAAACAAATACAAATGAACCATGTATGTATACATGGAGATGCATTCATAATATCTATCCTTGATTTTGAACAATCGACATCTACACAGAATATGACTTAAAAGACTTCTACTTAAAGAGAGAAGTAGAAGTCTTCTCTCTTTAAGAAGTCCCCCCGCCCCCCACTGAAGGCTTGATCAGTTTTTTTTTTTGAAACTGCAGTCATTGTTAGCAAAACCTATCACAGCTAGTGGCTCCTTTATTTACTTTTGTAGGGTTCATGGCTTTTGATGTCATAATTTTGCTGATTGCTGTGTTCCATGTTCCTAGTTTATCTACTGTTCCAATTTAGAATTCTGCTGCAGAATATTTTAGTGTCTTCTACTTCTAAGCTGTGGTTTACTAGACAGACAATGGCCACTGTGATCTGTGTTGTCATCCTTTCCTCCCATATGTCTCACCCAGGGAGTGATCTCCATTTCCACGCTGTTAGATTGGCTGCGTGACAGACTTTTGTTAATTCACTCCTGCTAGTTAATGTTAACTAATGGCATAAGTGATTTTGATGAGTTACCAAAGAGCCTGAATCCATTTCTGTAGCAGGTCCAAGTCTCAGAGTAGCAAAAGAGACTGGCACAAAAACTGCTTTGGAAAAAAGTTTTGGTTTTTGAAAGTGATGCTTGATAGAATGGTGTCTCATTCTGTCCACTAGTCTCTGAAAGACATTCTGGCCTTATGGATTTAATTTTATGCATCTTGGTCAATCAGCTCACTGTTGGATACAGTGCTGCCAAGGAAAGAAAACTCAGTGATGATTTTCAGCCACGTTGCCAAAGAAAATCTTACATTGACTAAGTCTAACTTCCCTTGTCGAGTCTTTGAAAATGCCTGTGGAATATGGATTTAATGAAAACTGACCTATTACACAATTCAGTTTTAGTCCACTGGTAATGAGGAATGGGCTGGCCGTGAGGATATCACTGGTGACACAAGTGGACAAATCCTCAGTAAGTGGCTTGCAGATCATCAGGAACACAAGTTGGGAAGCCAAGCTTTTAAAAGTTGCCAAAGCATCTGAGAACAAAAGCTTCATGAACACTGAAACTAGTGCTGGCTTTCTCTACACTTCTGTTCAACCAAGGTCATGTTTATATTACAGGAAGGTCAAATCTGCCCTGTGATTTTAGAAGTTGTGCTGTAAGTTTCAGATCAGAGTGCAACCCAGAGTCAAGAAGATGTCATCAGAAATCAGGTGTCATTGTCTCATTCGCATGCATTACAAAATGGCTTCTGTAGACATCTAAATAAGTCTTCTACAAATGACTTAATGGATAGGAAGCTTGGAGAGCCGACCACATGGTACACGCTATAGGAACATTTGCACCTATAACTGTTATTATCATTTAATTAAAATGTCTGAGTACATTTGTATGTCTTCAGGTTCAAGAACGCTATCACATTTTGCATTTCTGTCTTAGAAGAAGACTAATTCCTCAAAATTTGTTTAAAACCTGGTAGATGGCCATTTCTTTAAAGCCTGGAAGGTTTTTATCTGAAAAATTAATATGTATATTTAGGAAATAAATCTAAGTTTTAATAGAAAGAATATTTTATTCTTTGTCCAAAATGATTGATTATGAACATACCTGCTCTTCGATACTAAGCATAGATAGGAGGTTCAACTGAAGTCTTACACACTCTGCTCTTCACATTCTACCACATTTGATTCTTAACTTCCTGTCACCTGGCAGGTTTTAGCATTACTTGCTGAAACCACTTCTCAAGTTCTTGTTGCAGAAGCTGCTGTATTGGACATTAAGTACCTAATATCCATTGTACCTCTTTTAAGGGGATGTAACAGATTTTCATTTTCCATCCTCCCTTACATCTAGGGGAAGACAATGCTACATAAGAGGAAGTCAATGAGAAGAGCTCTCAGAAAAGTTCTTCAATAGTTCCAGCAGCTCTTTTACTCCTCCTCTTTGTTCTTAGCTAGAATGTGGATGTGATGGCTGGTGCTACAGGGACCATCATATAAACATGAGGTGACTTTGAGAATGGGCACTAATGAAGGAGATACAATAGGCAGAATGTAAGGAGCCTGGAATACTGATGATATTGTGGTGCCTCCAAAGAATTGCTGGGTTGTTTGTCCCTAGACTTAATTTTATATGAGAGAGAAATAGACCCCTGTGTTATCTTGCATACCTTTACCTTATATCTTAATTACAAAGGACCTATGGTAATTCTTAACCGACACCAAGTCCAGTCTTTTTTGCCTACAGGGATGTTTCTGAATGATCTTTTTCCTTTAAAAATTTTGGCCCCTACCTGAGGATAAAGCTCCTTAAAAGGCAGGAACTAGACTTATGCCCTAGTTCTCTTTCTTTGGTGATTAATAGCATCATATGCAGCTATGAGGCTGTTAATAAGTTATCTCTGTTGCTGTTAAAAGCATCTGAGGTCTTAAAGATTGCAGTTTTCTGATCAGAGGCTAATTATATATTGATATTTGTGCATATATATATATATATATATATATATATATATATATATATGTATATATTATTCTGAAATCTCTGTGTTTCTTTCAAACATTGCTTCTAACCAGAAAAGAAGCCTTGGAAATAGATTAAAAAAGAAAACTAATTAAAAAAGAATATCAAGTTGTCAAACTTGTTTTAAGGATTCACTTATTTTGAATGATTAAACTCATCTGTTCCCTTTGAACCTAAAGCTATATCTAAGCATGAAAGCACTACTCATTTCTCATAAGCTCTGAACATAGTCTTAATTCATGTATCTACGAACAGTAGTCAGAGGAATAAATACATAAATCTTTTTTGCTGAACAGACTACCAAATGGAAGACTCTTGTCTGGTGGGTCAGTCGATTTATTTTTTTGGCAACTGGTTTGATAATAGTTTTCTCAGCAAAACAGAACCATACCTCGCCTAATGGAAAATTTGTAAATACCAACTCAACAGCACAATTTTAGGAATGAATTCTCATATGTTGTAGATATTAACGGCATTAGAATTTACCTAGAGTTTACCAATAAACAAGTTTGCTTCATAATGTTTTAGTTCTCTTTGCCTGGTGTTGAGTAGACTCGGAAATAAATACCGTTTCCGCCTTTTCCTTCATGGGTTCCTCAAGGAAGAGAAGAAACAAAGACTAAGGCAAAGGCAGATTAAAATGTCACTTTTTTATTGCTAAGGTCTAGGTTGGAGAACCATTTTTTAATACTGAATCCCAGAATTAAACTGATCAGTCCAGCGAGGCACAACTCCACAATCAGAAGCCACCTCATATGGTGACCTGGTCCCTTCCCAGATGGACTCCCGGTCACATATACTTAGAGCATGGAGAATCAGACCAGAGGTTGTGCTTTCTTTTTTTTTTTAATTTAATTTAATTTAATTTTATTCATTTTAGAGAGGAGACACAGAGTGAGAGAGAGAGAGAGAAAGAGAGAAAGGGGGGGGGAGGAGCTAGAAGCATCAACTTCCATATGTGCCTTGACCAGACCAGTACAGGGTTTTGAACTGGCGACCTCAGTGTTCCCAGGTCGACGCTTTATCCACTGCGCTACCACAGGTCAGGCCAGAGGTTGTGCTTTCTACAAGCATTTGTCTCCTAAGTAGAAAGGGGGAAGAGGGGTCAGGTTCTGCAAGTCCAGTTCTTTGCCCAAATTTGTCAATCTGATCATTCTTTCCATTTTCACTGATGAGCAGGGAGTAGGGGTTGGAAGACAAGAATGTAGGAAAAGTCTCTCCCTGTGACATCCAGAGGTGTGGGAAATAAACAGCGCTTCCCACACTACACCCTCCCTTGTTCCCAAACCAACATTCTTTACATGGCAAGTGAAAGTGCTTGCCACATAATGTTTCTAGTGATTTCACATTTCATATTCATTGAAGGGATGACAATGCTTAGTCAAGAATCTGCAAAGCTTTTTAACAAACAATAACTGAAGATTAGCTTGAAACATTTCCTGAAAAGGTGTGAGTCATCCCCAAAGGAATAAGGAGACGATTCATCAAGAGGTTTGTCTGAATCAACAGTGAGAAAATCCAAGTGCTCTGAGCCATCAACCACACAAGGGGACTAATATTGATATCACTGGCATGTCTACGGCTAGAGGAGAAGGGGCCAAAGTCACTTTGCTAAATTCAAGGGTTTCCCCATCAATGCTGCCCTAGAAAGACCAAGCAAGCCAGGAGAGTGGTGTTGGAGTTAGAGACCAAGCTGACCTCATTGGTTAAGAGACATTTCAAGAATGGACTAAAGCTTAACTGCTGCCCAGTTGTCCAGATTCAACACACAGATGTCTGTTGTGTTTCTCAAATTATTAGGTAAGTATATCCGCACTTATATTTAAACATATCGTTAGAGATACATTGATTTTGTGTTGATATGCCATTTAACTTTGAGAAGCAAGCATTTAATCTATTTCTACTCTTTAAAGAAATACCAAGTTATACCTTATTATCTAGATAAGTTATCAAGAAGATCTTAACTTTATAGCTTTTTGGATTAAATCTACCTAACTCCATGCTTTCGACACTTCTGTGCACTCAATCACAGAGATTTCTCGGTATACGGTTTTTTATCTTATCTGAATTACTGCTCCTCAAGTACAACTCTCCATTTAAAAATCACTTTTCTAAGAGTGATGTACATTTTGGGCATCTGAGTATATTTGTAGAACTAGTAGTTGTGGTAACAAGACTAAGTTTACATGTCTGTCCACATCAGCACCATGTACTCAAGATGGATTTCAGCTGCCAGAAAGGTCACTCCACACTGCTTGCACAAACCTGTCTTTATGCCCCTGTTTATTATGCTCCGTGTAGTAGATGTTTTAGGACTGAAACAGCACAGCCATATATCAACAGCTCTCTGGTGGTTCCGAATGGTCTAAACAAGAGCAAGGGTGCGCTGAACCTCCCATGTAAACTTTATACAACAGATTCAGCAGAACTGTAATTATTTACAAAATGATGGCATGAGAAATCTCTGGATTTATATCTTATGTTAAAGTAACTTAGATGGTGTCCACATAATTCTTGAAGTCGTGGTAGGTTGCAATTTATTTTGTCTTATTTTGGTTGCACTTGATACAGCTCTGAGGCTATTTTCATTGAAATTTCACAAAGAAAACAACTAAGCTTGAAACAGGTTTCTGAAATGTACCTGACCATGTAGCCTGATGCAGGCATGGTACCATAGGAACTTGAACTCGTTCTCGCATGGCCACAAAGTATTGTGCATTGGGTGTGAAATATTAAAACCTTTTTTGGTTGGCTGTTTGTTTGGTTTGTTGTTGGTTTTTGTAATTAAAACAAAATCATTAAGATAAAATAGAGCATGTCAGAGAAGTATCTGTCGACATTAGGGCAACTAAATCAGGTGGAATTTTGAACTTCATGCCGCCCCTTTTTAATTTGTTGGTTGTTCACGGTAGTGAATCTAAGCACAAAGCTCCCTTTGAGGCCAAGGGGACGCCCTGTTTGTACTGGCATCATAGGGTGGAGGTGAAAAAAAGAAATGACATCTATAAGAACATGGAAAAATCCAGTTTTAATGAGGATTACAGTCCCAAAGTTAAAATGAAAAATGACATTAAAATACCATATATATGACATCATTGGATATATATCAATCTGTAAACTGTATTGCTAAGAAACCCTTTTAAATTGTTTTGTCATGTATTCGATACTCATACACACTTCTAGTTCTCCCTAGTGCAGTATGGGACTTAGCAGCACTGAGGACTTGAAGGGCGGGGAGACTTTACTTAGAATATAGCATATTTACAAAATTAATATAAGTCAATGATTTCTTCTCTTTTCTTTTACTCCTGAGAAGTTAAAATCTCTGCCCCCTCCCAAAATAAAGGGAAAAAAAAGATAATGTAACTCCAGAATCTTTCACTCACATACCAAAATTACTTTGGGTATGTTCTAGGAAGATATTTCAGTGGGTGGTTAGCCATAAGTGCGTGAATAATCTGCTATGAAATGCTATCTTATTACTGTCAACCTACTTTTCAAGCTTTAACTAAATATTGCTCCTAACACTACTGTAGGAGAGAAAAAGATTATCATCATATCATCTTCTCGCAGCAGGAGGACTGAAAGAGCAACAGTTCGTTAGTTGTTTTATTTTAGGCAAGAGAGAGCATCAGGATTAGAAATAAGATTAGACTCCAGGGTAACGCCTTATTCCATAACCAGGCCCAGCTGGCAAAAGCCTACTGATTTAGGAGGATGAAGGAGACAGTCCGGACGACCACCATTATTCTCCCAAATCATTAACTGGGAAAAAATTAGGTCAGCACTTCCAGGAAATGCTCATTTTTTTCAGACCTTGAAGAAGCCATTATTCATAGTGAACTACAGCACCATGTTGAAGACCTCACCTACTACCGGGAAGTGCTTTTACACGATTACGTATGTGCCAAACCTCCTTCTGTGGCATAGTAAAAATGAATCAATTAATTTTGAAAAGAATCACAGAACTCAATTTATGTTTTAAAAGTAAATCAGTTAGGAATGAATTTCTCTATCTAGCAATGAGCTTTTCCCTGAGAAAATATGAAGCCAAAGCCAGAAGCAGAAATTAAGGGACAGAAATCTATAGAGCTGGGAAACTTGAGGTTTGCTTTGTCAAAATAGATACAATTTTGAGAACTTGGAAGTTCACAATACAGTCTGTGCTTCATATTTTAAATACGAAATGGGATTAATAATGGTGGAGCTTAATTAGATTAGAAAGAAAAGTTGTAAAATAGGTGTTTATATTCTTTAGACCAATTGTTCTCAGAATCTTTGAAATGGCCATATTTCATCTTTCTGTAGTTGATTTTACATAAACTATCATACCTTGAGAAATTCTACTCTAGTGTGAATTTATTTTGAACACGACAGTGACGTGTAAAGGTACATAAACTTTCATGTCCTTTTTTAAAGTGGAAGCACTGTCTTAAGAGAGAATTTCATGGTATGCCTTGAAGTTATTAAAGATCTCCCCAAATTTAGTCTAAACAGGTGTCAGAAAACCAGGTTGGTCTTCACTACTTGGCATAAACTTTATTTTATGGCCTCTTAAAAATGAAGTTCAGAATCATGAAAAATGAAAACAGCTTTGTTTTATATTTATAGAAACAATACAAAGAAAATAGAACAATCAGAATTAACCTCCTAGAAAGACATTACGCAGTGGTGCGCCTGTTAGAAGTAATAATTGCCTTTCAGGTACGAGATAGGCATTGAGCTGCACTAGAGATTTCAATATCTGTGGAACCCATGAAACCCTCAGGAGAAACAATCTCAGATTTTGTTTTTAAACTAGACTTCAGAAAGGAAGGGAAGCTCTCGTTCGTCCAAAGAGCTATCAATTATCCAGTCTAGGAGAGTGAACAAAGTTATGGACATCTCAAAAATAATAATTGAGGACATAGTCTTTTAAAGAGCATTAACTCTAATCCTTCTATACTCCATCATTCTTCTTTATCCCCCCCTCTGCTCCTTCTAGCAGACTGTGGGCTGGGTTCACTGCGCCAGAGACGTTAGGGAAAAGTGAAAAGCAGAGGGAAAGGCTGTTGAGTTTCCTGGCTTTGATCTCCCAAAACAAATCCATTGAGACTATGGTAGTGGCATGACAAGCATCAGGCAAGAGATACTCCCTGAAAGCTAAAGTTGCTGTTGTTTCTCTGACAATTCCCTTGAGCCAGAGGGAGAACACTGGAGATGAAATTAGATTAGTTTCAAGACCTGCTTCCTGGAAGCCCGTCAAGGGGCACAGTGGGAGCAAGAGAAAAAGGTTGCGGTGGATAGAAATGTGGGCCTTCACAGCAGCTGACCACCATGGGGCCCCTTCTCTGGGCTAAGTCCCCTCCTGTCACCTTGACGGGACCATGGGTGGAGAACTTCCGTGCCTGGCAAAGCAGCAGCCTGACTAAAGATGCCCATCCCCCTGGAGTGCCTCAAGACTTGCTCTGAGCTCTCTGACTTTCCTTCAAGATCCACAGAAAGCCTGACCTGTGGTGGCACAGTGGATAAAGCGTCGACCTGGGAACACTGAGGTCGCCAGTTCAAAACCCTGTACTGGTCTGGTCAAGGCACATATGGGAGTTGATGCTTCCAGCCCTTCCCCCCTTTCTCTCTCTCTCTCTCTCTCTCTCTCTCTGTGTGTGTGTCTCCTCTCTAAAATGAATAAAATAAAATAAAATAAATTAAAAAAAAAAAAAAGATCCACAGAAGCCCACCAAAAGGCCCAGGTGTCCCTGGGCACCTTGTGGAATTGTGATCAATGAGAGAGGTCCCGATTGTGTGCACAGTGAGGCTAAATAATAAAGGACTGTGGTACTCTCCATCATGGTTGAGGCACACCTGCTACAATCTATTTTTTTGTGGGGGGGAGGAGGATTTTAAAGGCATTCCATTTTATTTTTGAGCATTTGCATAAGAGTACATTGGATGTTCAATTTGCTTCAGACTAAAAAGCAGGTGTGAACTCGTCACCACGAGCTCTCTCGGCAAAGATGGGAGGTGCTCAGTCTCTTCACTGGCTTCCTCTGTTCAGCCCTTTCCAGAAATCGACTAAATTGTGAGGCAGACTAACAAGAACCTTTTCTCTCAGAACCTTCCGGAAAGACAAGATAGCGTTATGGGTTCTGGTTTCCCAGGACATCGCTGCCAACCACTTGCCCTAGAAATGGATGTAATCTGTCCAAACCCCAAAACAAGATTTGCTGAATGTCATTCAGCAATGGCTCAGTGTTTGAGTTCAAATCTGGAACGAGACTAGACAAATTGGAAGGGTTCAGGGACCAAACTGGAAGTCCTGTGATACCAGGTTGCCATGTCTGCAGGGGAATTTGAGCAGACCCTTGGCTTCAGACTTGCTCTCTCACTGTGGACCGTTCTGAGCCCACATGAGTGGAGGGGCCCGTTTTGCCGGCTCTCCTGCAAGGGTTGTTACTATAACCCCACACACGCCTGGTTAATCAGACCCAACCGCTCAGCTTGACTGTGCTCAACCGTAAATATTTGTATTTTTCTTCTCTGTGTTATTCTGATGAATTAAAAATACTCTGATTTGAAATGAGCATGCCAGAGATAGCTTTTTGAACACCAAATGCACTCTTGCACAAATCTCAACCTCATGACCACTGAGACGACTCTTGCCAGCATCACCCCGCCCCCAACCACCACCGTCGCCCTCTGCCCATGTTGGTCTGCTTAAAACTGGTGCTTCTCTGCTGTAAACATTCTAAGATATGGTGAACAACGTCGTATCAGACAGTATATAGAGTTTAAAGGTTAACATTTTATATATATATATATATATATATATATATATATATATATATATATATATATATATATATATATATGAATCCGAGTGATTATAACTTTCCTCCACTGGAGAGTTTAACATAGTACAGTCATCAGTGTTCACAGTGCTGTTCACCAGCTCCAGGGAGGCAAACATTTCTTTGCAAGCATTTACTGAGATATTGTAAATTACTTAACTCCAGCAGTGTGCTTTCTCTCCCTTAATCTTGATCTGATCCCTGAGGGGCTATTTATTACGGATATATACAACTTGTCATTGGAAGTGAAGTTAATGTAATATGACACAAGTAGCTCACATTGTTTAAATGTGTTCCAGAAAGTTAGCAAATTCAGTTCAGAGAATACTTACATGCTCTTCTGCCTGAAAAGCAGCAAGAAAGGAGTGAGGGGGAGGGTGGGGGCAAAATATTAAACACAGCTCACTGTAGGTGGCCAATTAATACCCTGTATCCAAGCTGGAACAAATCCTTCCACTATATACATAAAGCATATAATCTCTTATCTGCTTAGGCATTATCAAATATTTTAGCAAATCCTAGTAACTTCAAACACAGGTTTAATGGAATGCGGTGCTAAAACATGCAAAGTCAAGAATCAAGTTTTTTAAGAACATAATCTGTTTTAGAAGGTTTCAAGAGAACTACTTTTCGAAGCCATTATAATCTCATCCAATGAGGAGAGATGTCTGACTTGGCAAACCTTACATGTGTTAAAGCACAATGCACAACTAACTCTGCCTTCCCCAAATCAGGGCGAAAAGCAGGGAAATCATTTCAATGTCTTAGAAACTGAAAGAGTGCACAGTTATTGGCCTGGTTCTCAACCTTCAGTCACCAGATAATATTAATTTGAGAGGGCATTCTAATAGATGGCCATATGACATTAACAGTATGACCCAGCTGGGATATGTGACATTATTAATTCAACATTATGGTTTATGCCTCATCATCACATTAAAAGTAATATGATTCATTGTACCACAAGCATGAAAAAAAAAAAAAGTCTGAAACACCATCATAGACAATAATGAAACTCTGATAAAATTTCAGTTTCAGTCATCCATACATTTACTTTAAAATGAATCACTTCCCCCCCCCCCCAGCTATATGGTCCTTCCCCCCCCCCCATAAATAAGATATATTTTTAAGTGTCTTCTCATATTTTCTATCTTCATCTGGGATTCTGTCACGCACTCAGGGTGATTTTGGGGAAAGATCAGACAGTAGGTAAAGTGAGAGCAAGCTTCCTTTCTAAGCGAGCCAAACACAGCGTGAAGCCAGAGAGGAAAGCGGAGAGACAGATAGGAAAAGACACACAAAACTGCACGTAGTCAACTGATCTTCCCATGTATTTGAAAGCAAAAGCTGAGCTTTTTTGACTTGTAAGTGTAACATTTTATGCCTTTTATATAAACCATAATATATAGAGCCAAAAGACAGTTACCAGCTAAAGGCAGAAAGAAAGAAAAAAAAGATAGAGAACTATCTTATTATTATTATTATTATTTTTAGAGACTGATTTCTCGGTAGCTTTTGCATAGCTTAAGGAATTAGTGCTTGAGAGTGTGATGCAGGATAACACTTTCTTGTAATTTTATACAGTAAGCAAAGATTTAGAATATTTACAGACCACCCTGAGTAAGAACGTCACTGGATTCTAAGAGCGTGCTCATACCAGAACATTCATCTTTGGGGAAAAAAAAGTGTCCAGTGGCCCTCAGGCCATATATGGCTATAGGGGAAGGTACGCCTTTGACCTCCCAGTGCCTGCAGAATTAGAGCACAAACTCATTACAGCTGACTGAAGGATTTTCTTTCTTTCATCTGTTATAATGACTAACTTTTTATCAGATCTGGCCAGCGACTATACTAAAACACTGAGGTTCCCCACACTCTAATCTTTGACAAAAATAAAGATCATCAAGATATTTGTATTGTTTCAAGTAACAGTTTGCTGGGGTGAGAGGCTATGATTCAGCGTGAAACAAAGTTTTTCAATCATTTGTCCACCAGCAAACTGTGCTGCTTTGGTATTTGGGTGCTGCTAGCGTGTTCTCTGCTTGTGGCCTGACGTAGAAAGGAGTCTGTGTATTACATTTTAGACCGTATACAGCCAGACTGGTGTAAGTTCTTTTTTCTGATTTATGGGTAGGTCTTGAAACAGAATTTCGCCTTCTTAAAATTGATATAGGAATGTTACAAACTTTCAGTCAAAAAAGAATTCCTTTCATTTTTTTCTCTACAGTGTAATTGTAATGAATTACAGTATTCCACTCTTTATATTCTCAGCATACACTTTCACAGAAGTTTCCTGTCACTCCACATTAGTTAACAGATGCTACAATGTCTGATCTAAAAGATTTCATGGCCCCTGTGTATTTTTCCCATTACTCAGGCAGCTAGAGTTCTCCCCATTGGTTATTTCCTCTATGGAAATAAAGACATTTTTGCATAAGCATTAACTCTTTTGCGGTTCCGCGTGCTGAAGCATGATGCAGCGTGATGCAGCCGTAAACAAAGCAAACGACCCATTTGTCTAAAGGCGCATATTTAATAGTCATTCAGATCGCTTTTGTGTTAAGAATATTTTTGAAATAACTATTCACAGTAACCACTTTCCTATCAAGCAACTGTTTTCAGCAAAAGATGCCAGACAACTTACACAGCATTATTTTCTATCAGGGGGGACCTATAACTAAACATACACTGTATGTTGACCGGCAGGTCCTAATCTACCTGGGGCATAGAGGCTTCTAAATATTTTATTTCAACATATCGGGTCAATTTGTTTTTAACTGGATGAAATGCCCTTGGTTTTCTTACTTCCTGGATTCCGGAAGTAGGCAATGCATGTTCAGTCTAACAACATCACTAATCGAGAAAACAAAACAGGGTTTTGTGTAAAAGTCTCTTTATGATTAAGTTCTGCAGCCACTGTAATCCATTAAGTCTGGTTTATCTTAACAGAGTACCAGTGAGTTTTAGATTTGGTAGTCATTTACAATTTCTAGATAGTTGTTGCAATAAATGGGTATTTATTTTAAGGATAGGTAAACAGGGCTTGCCACCTCGAAATCAGGAGAGTGGTATTTCCAAACCAAGATTAGCTCTACGGGGTCCTCAACCGTGGTTGAAAAAAGTGGGTGTTATTCTGTTTTTGTATTTAGCCATATGGTTTGATTAAAAGGTCAATAGATTACACTTTTAGTTTGTGCACATTCATTCATTCATTCATTCATTCAAAGACTATTTTTAGTTGTCCTTGAACGGGAATTATAGAGGCTGGGAAAGATCACTTCTTGCCCCGAGGTGGTCTGGCATTCTTGGTGGGCATCTTGCCAAAAACATGCTTTGAACACGTATGGGTTCTGTCTTCAGCCAGTGTGCCCATGAGCAAAATGATATGGAAAAGTGAGATCACAGGATCTCACTTTTCCATATCACTTCTGTCAGAAGTGAGTCACTATTCCTGCTTTCACCTGGTCCTGCAGAGCAATGTGGGGCAGCAGAAAGAAATGTCAGGAGGGAAACTGGACCGCGCTAAGCCCTCCACTCCTGGCTCTCAGCTGGGTGCTCTCAGTTTATTAGGTCCAGAGGCACCCACCAGACTTGCAGATACATAATACTGTCTCGGCATTTGAAAGTGAAAAGCTATTCTTGCTATCTCAGGCAGTGGTAAGTAAACCTGTAATCTTCTATTGCAAAGCTTTCTGATCTCAGGGGATCTGTTTCACAAATCATTTACAAAGAGCTGGGCAGAGCAAACAAGACAATAATCCTGAGAATACTCAAATTTCAAAATTTTCAAAAACTCTTTGGAGTGCCTCTTTCAGGTTAAAGTTTCTAACCTCAAAAGATTCATGGAGCAAGTTGTGGCACATTGAACACCAGGGGTTTTCAAACAGTGCTCATGGGGCCTCGGGAGCCGCTGAGGCTGGCGCGGACGTGGGTGAGACTGGCGCGGACGTGGGTGAGACCCCAGGAGAGGGAGCCTGGTCCTCCGAACACACGGCTGTACTTGTAGCTGTCACATATATACAGGAGAGTCATCATTACAAGATTTCATTTCACAAGGAATTTCCCTACTTAAAGAAGAAAAGAAATGCTAAAAGTTACGTATGTATTCTAGATTAATGTGTTACCAGAGGCATTACAGAAATCTAAACGAGCTGGTTTTAGCAACAGAATTCTCCCCCCGCCAAATAAAAAATTAAGAAGACCATTAGAATTTTCTTTAAATTTGAATAAACTTTCACTATTCATTATGAGAATAGAAATCAGTTATTATCCCCACAAAAAACAAAAAGGGCCTGACCTGTGGTGATGCAGTGGATAAAGCGTCGACCTGGGAACACTGAGGTTGCCAGTTCAAAACCCTGCACTGGTTCGGTCAAGGCACATATGGGAGTTGATGCTTCCAGCTCCTCCCCCCTTTCTCTCTTTCTCTCTCTCTCTCTCATTCTGTGTCTTCTCTCTAAAATAAATAAAAAATAAAAATTAAAAAAAATTAAAAAAAAATTAAAAAAAAAACCAAAAAAAACAAAAAGGTAAGAAGAAATAAGCATTGTAGCAAGAATTTTATTTGAAAACAACTGAGGAGATAGGTGTGTTAATATAATAATAACTATTCTTCGGGTGATAAACGTAGTATAATACATTTTTATTGTAAAAAATTTTGGATACACAGAGTACTTTCAAAGTAGTTTTAAATTATCTGTAAGCTCATTATGTGTTTGAGGATGTGTAGATGTAGGAACATAATTTATATCATAATCAATATACTTCTTTGGTCTGTGTATTTAAATTCACACTGTCTTGTGTGGTTGCTCATTATTTTAAAGTTTTTATTTAATGAAGAAATAGAAAAGACATAATTGAAGCTAATTGTCATTGGTCTAAAATTTTAAGAAGCATGAAACAGAGATCTCATCTCATTATAAATTCCTTTATTTTTCCATTTGGACAATTCCAGGTAGCAGGTAGTATTTGCCTCGAAGCTAATGTTTTCTTGGAGGCCCTAGGCCTCTGGGAATTTAGTCTATTTTAGGGATATCATCCCCTTTGGTTTAGTCTCACTTCCCTAATTTCTTTTTCCATTATCTCATAAAGCAAATAGTTATAAAATAAATAAAAGGCAATTTCTACTGTGAGAAGAAAAGCCAAATAATAAGTTAGAAAATAATTGCCTTAATGAACTGCTAAGCCTAAATTAGACTTCCTGATGTAAACTAAAGTAAAATGCCCACAGTTTGTGATAAATTAATGACTATTGCACATAGTAAGCAAAAGTTTATCTAGTCGGTTTGCAAGCTAAAAAAAGGCAAGATTTCCCAACCAGAGGCTAGAGAAGATGAGTTTGGGGGATGGGTAGATTCACATAATGCTTAGTGTAAAGGTCTACTAGGGTTTTCTCCAAATATATTTTAGATTAAGTATCATAGAATTGCTAGATCTATTTAAAGTTCACAGCTACTGCAAGTGTTTAAACACATTGAGATAAAAAACAATCTGCCTATCATAATACAGAGCTAATTTAAGGAACTAAAAACAGTCCAGTGGTAATCATAATCTAGTAGGTTAAAATATTTCCTCTTCAACCCAAGTGTCCATCAACAGACAAGTGAATAAAAAGTTGTGGTACATATATACACTGGTATGCTACTGGGCCATAAAAAAAGAATGAAATCTTACTATGCTTTGCAATAGCATGGATGGACCTACAGAGTACAGAGTGTCCGTAAAGTCATGGTGCACTTTTGACTGGTGACGGGTCAAAAGTGCACCATGACTTTACGGACACACTGTATTACGCTAAGTGAAATAAGTCAGTCAGAGAAAGACAAATACTATATAATTTCACTTATATGAGTAATCTAAAGAGCAAACTAAACAAGCAAAATAACAAAACAAACTCATAGATGCCAAGAACAGACAAATGGTTGCCAGAAAAGAGGGGGGTTAAGGAGCTGGGAGGAAAAGGTGAAAGGATTAAGGTTGGTAGTTACAGATAAGTTACAGGGACACAAAGTACAGATAGGGAATGTGGTCAATAATACTGTGACAACTATGTGTGGTGCCCGGTGGGTACTAGAAATATCAGTTTCTAAAGTACATGACTGTCTAACTACTATGCCATACACCTGAAACCGATAAAAAATAATGTTGAATGTAAACTCTAATTGAAAGAAACCCTGGTGGACACAGAAAACAAAGGGATGCTTGCGGGGGGTTGGGGGGTTGAGGAGGGTATGGGGGGATAAATGGTGATGGAAGGAGACTTGACTTGGGGCGGTGAACACACAATACAGTATACAGATGATATGTTGTGGAAGCCTATATAATTTTGTGAGCCAGTATCACCCAATAAATTTAATAGAAAGGAAAAGAACTGTAAAAAGAAAAGTTGAAAGAACATAAGATCAAAAATATTTTAAAAAACCCACCACATTTCTTCTCTAGCTTCTTTGAGCCTGTGCTCATTCTGTCTGTCTCTCTGTAGCTTTTTCCTCAACTAGATTATCTTCTATCCTACCCCCAAAACCCAATTAGCATGGTTGACTCTTGGTTATCATATTAGTTGAGTTTTAGATTTCATGTCCTCCCAAACTCCTCCCAGTGCTGGGTTGCCTGCCCTCCCATTTACTCAGATGGTAGCCTGTAAATTCACTCTCGTAACAATGGATTAAAATTGCCTTTGGCATGTCTCTCCCACAGGACTGTAAATATCTAGAGAACATCATTTTCCTCAGCATCAAATAAAGTCTTAGTCATTGAGTAGGTGCTCAGCAATATTTATTAAAGAAGTGAATAAACAAATGATAATAATAAAATGGAATACATGGGTCCTCAGGTTACTGTAGTCTTAACATATGATGTTTAAAGTTTACAATGCTCACTCCCATAAAAGCTTAAAAAATATTGAGACATGAGTATTTCGGCTTATGCCATTAGTTACGTACTATTTTTTACACTTATTTTTTGTCATTTTTTCTGTTACTACAGTATAGTGTACAGTACAGTATATTTATGTCCTTTTCCTTTTTCTGTGGCTTAGTTTTTTTTTATGTTCTAGATTATGATTTTAGAATTGTGTTAGGATAGGTAAGTGACTGAGGCTAGGGTGTGTTTTCACTTATATCAAAATTCAGGTTACGTCACTGTGATAGGAACGGAACTGTGTTATATCTGGAGGACCCCCTGTAAATGAATAATAAAGAAAATCTGACCTAATTGGGATGTTGTCATGACAATGACAGACTGGCACTTTTGCCAGTTCTTTTTGTGCAGTAACCTAGGACATTAAACTTCACATGACCAGGTGAATTCCACTTGGTTAGCTGTAACCATTAAAACATCACCTGCTGTCAGACATACCTTTCAGTCTCTGTGTTTTATTTAAGAGAATTAAGAGAAGTAGGCTTGGCTTAGAGCATTTCTTTGGGATAAATGATTATTAAGGGTTAATGACCCAATGCCTTGCTTTAGACCAAAAACTATTTCTAATCAGTCATTAGTCTCCCCCTACGTGGCTTGGAACTGCACAATTATTGCTTAATTTAAGCACAAACTACTATGCAGGCGGAACATTGCCTATCTCTGTCCTTTAAACATAATGAGCACAAATTTCAGTGAATTTAATCAGTTGTTTACATGAGTTGGTTTTCAGCAATAACAGAAATTGGTTCCTTGGTTTTTAGAAAAATGTAAGCATAGTACTCTAAGAGGTCACATCATATTGCTTATTGTTCCATGATCAACATCATACGTTTGATTGAATATTTTTAAAGTTACAAATTGGATAAAATTTCATGTCAATGTTCTGCTATGTTATTCTCTATTTATCTCTTCTCACTTAGCCTAAATCTGATTCATTTATTGCTATATATAATAGCATCTGTCTAATGACAGTGTGAGCATACTTCTTCCGGGCAATTTGATACTGTATGATTTCAGAAATACTTGCAGCCCTGGTCGGTTGGCTCAGGGGTAGAGTGTCAGCTTGGCGTGTGGAAGTCCCGAACACACAGGAGAAGCACCCATCTGCTTCTCCACCCCTCCCCCTCTTGCTTCTCTCTCTCTCTCTCTCTCTCTCTCTCTCTCTCTCTCTTCTCTTCTCTTCCCTTCCTGCAGCCATGGCCTAATCCACTCATGACCATGAGAATGACACCACCAACTGATTGCTGGCTGCACACCTCTGTCACACAAGCATACTGTGGCCAACAGAGCCAACCAGGAGTGGGTAGGGCTGATCATTTAGTGTCAGCAGTTTTCAAAGGAACCAAATCAGAAAGTTTGGCTTTTCTCTTGGCCTAATATTTAGCAGACCTTAACAAAAATGTGTGTGTGCGCGCGCGCATGCGTGCTGTGCATGTATGTGAAATTTTTTGAACAAATTATTTTTTGAATTAAAAAAAGAAACGTGGAAGAGAAAAACATGGTCTGAATGACCTTGATTTTTTTTTTTTTTTGGTTTATTATATTTTTATTTTTGGTTTCAAAGGCATTATGGACCTTGGCTCATGTCAGCCCTGGTGAATGTGACCTAATCACTGGGAAAGTCAATTTTTTACAAAAATGTTTTGTATCTTTCAAACTTGATATTGATAACTGAAACTGAACAGAGAGGCATTAGCATCTGGTTTTGATGAATGTGGCCTGCTTATACTTTAAAGAGAAAGAATTCAGGAAAAGACTGGAAATTCCTGCTCAGAAAATCAAAGTCTAATACAGTTTTTCAATACCTGATACTTGTATGTTACAAGTGACCTTGGAGACTTTATTCTACCAGTTCCACATATTTTTTAGATTAGAGTATTATGGCGTTATGCTTCATTTTAGGATATATTTAGGTTTTTGTTCCAGAGTGGTTGTGGGGTTTCTTTCTTTTTGTATATTTGTTTACTTTTCTGCTACATATATGAAGATAATGCCTTGCCTGGAGAAAAATCAGATACTCTCATTTTAAAAATAAGGTAAATTGGTTCTCTGCCCCACAGGAAAATGCCAACTACCAAAAACCAAAATGATTTCTACCATTTCTTCCTACTGATATATTATACCCCAGCATAATATATCGAGGGATTTACCAGATTGTAACATCCTCTGGTAAACTATCATTTTCTAAGACAATAACCTTATCTTTTTCATTATTATGTATTCCCAAGTGGTCCAGGACCTTGTGAATTGCAAGTACTCAAGTCAAATCAGAAAAATGAATAAATAAATGTTTCTTGAAACACCTGATTTTTAGAAATTTAATTACAAATATATTAAATAATCCTTTCAATAAAATAATTGTTTTCATTTCTGAGGGTTTACTTCCAGCTCTGCAGCCAACCGAGTCCTTGATTTTTCTCCCTGTTCTCTGTGCTCTCCCACCTAAAATCAGTACTCTCAGAGAAGAAAAGGGGGAAGAGGGAAAAAGCCAGCATTTAATCTTGCATGCATGCTTCTGAAATAGTCTGGTAAAGGGCTGTTTTGAGAAAGCAATTAAAACCAGTGGCTAAAATAAGGCTTGGGGATTATCAGTAGACATCATTTATCAGTGCTATCCCTATTGTACATCAAAAGAGATAATCAAGACAGCATTTACCGGAGACTGTGTATGGACTAGACAGAGAAAATTACTGTATCCAGTAGGAGAAGAGAAAAATCATTTGTGCATGCAAAATATCTGCCTGCTATAGGATTTATAGGATTGAAGTAGTTCTTTTTCTTTTTCTAATAAAAGACACGGAATAATTTAAATCTATGTAAAATATTATGGTTCCAATGTTGAATGCTGTTATAAAATGACCTTTTCTCTGCATTTCCACTAATTAGCTTTTAAGATGCTTTTGATGTGGTGGAAAAGGTCAAAGATCAATGAGTGGCTTGTTAGTCTAAATCATTTATTTTGTCAGAAAAAAAGAACCCACGAGCTATTGAAAAAAATAGAATTTTGAAAGAAATACACAGTCTAGTTGCCTCTGGCAGGCTTCAAAATTTTTCTTTGGTCCCTCCAAACATGGGATGGTCTAATCAGGAAATTATCAAGTAGACTGAAGAAGTATACTGAAGTTTGGTGCTGCCAACAATACTGGTAAAGCAAAACTTTGGAAAAATCCATGATATGTTTTCTGTTACTAATTTTAAAAATTGCAAGTATTTCTTTTTAAAATTTTATTTTAGTGAGAGGAGGGGATGCAAAAATAAGACTCCCACATCAGCCTTGCCCAGGATCCGCGTGGCAAGCCCACTAGGGGGCGATGTTCTGCCCATTGGGGGCCACTGCTATGTTGTCTAGAGCCATATTTTAGTGCCTGAGGTGGAGGCCATGTAGCCATCCTCATGCCACATGACACATGACATCCTCATAGTTATTATCAATGTGTTGGTAGAGACGGGACCATATTGCACACTTATATCTTTAGAAGAATAATGTAGCCCTTGAGGTCATCTGATGCCCTTCCTTTGGGCATCCAAAATTCTAATGATATACCATTTTCTCCAACTGTATTTGAATACTCTGCATAAAAATCTTTCCTTTCTGCCTGACCAGGTGGTGGCACAGTGGATAGAGCGTCAGACTGGGATGCGGAAGACCCAGGTACGAGACCCCAAGGTCGCCAGCTTGAGCATGGGCCCATCTGGCTTGAGCAAAAAGCTCGTCAGCTTGGACCCAAGGTCGCAGGCTCTAGCAAGGGGTGGCTCGGTCTGCTGAAGGCCCGCGGTCAAGGCACATGTGAGAAAACAATCAATGAACAACTAAGGTGTTGTGACGGCAATGAAAAACTAATGATTGATGCTTCTCACCTCTCTCCATTCCTGTCTGTCTGTCCCTATCTATCCCTCCATCTGACTCTCTCTGTTCCTGTAAAAAAAAAAAAATCTTTCCTTTCCTCTTAGAAAATAATGTTAATGGCAGTGATATCTCATACAGAACTGTATAGTTTTTAAGTGCCTTTGCATAGTTGTTTTAGTTTAGTAAAATAAGATTTACTGCAGCTACAGAAATTCAGAGAGACACATTAATTATATTTTAAAAATTCATGAATCCACATATTGGCAGAGAATTTCTCAAAAATGTCAACTAGATGTTAAAATTTTGATATATAGAAGCAAGTAGCATAATTGTAGAGTATTACATCTATATTAAATGTGAACATCTATATTGAATGTGATGTAAACACTATTTGGAATTTTAATCTTACGAAGATAGTTAAGTGCTATGTTAGGCACTAAATGTGAAATGGTAAATGAAACAATTAGGAACTCCGTCTTCATAGAGTATACAGTAAACAAGCTTACAGTACATAGAGCTTACCAACATATTGTAAACAAACACATAAATAAACATATAAATCAACAAGTAAATCAATAAAATGGTAATATGTGTAGTGGAGAAAATGAAGAGGGCATAGCAGGACTTAATTTTGTAAGTTATAGGAGGTATGACAGTTAATTGAGCGGGCCACACGATGCTTACATAATTCATCAAACATGATTCTGGGTGTGTCAGCGAGAGTGTTTCTGGATGAAATTTTAACATATGAATTGGTAAACGTAATTAATAAAGCAGATTGCTCTCCCTAATGTGGGTGGGCCTCATTCAACCAGTTGAAGGCTGAATAAAACAAAATGGCCAAGTAAGAGAAAGCTCCTTCTGCCTGACTAGCTTTGAACTGAGACATCAGTTTTTTCCTGTCTTCTGACTCAAACCAAAATGTGAGCTTCTATCCTGGGTCTCAAGCCTGCTGATATTTGCACTGAAATGGTACCATTAGATCTCCTGGGTCTCCAGCTTGCCAAAAGCAGATCGCAGGCCTTGGCAGTGTCCACAATCACACAAGCCAATTCTTTATAATAAATCTCTCTCTTTCTCTGTTCATCTATCTATTCATATTTATACAAATAAATATTTATAAAGACACACATCTTGTTGGTTCTGCTTTTCTGAGGAACCTTGAGTAATATAGAAGGTACCTTCTAGGAAGTCTCACTTATTCTGAGATGTGGAAGTGTTGGGCAGATAAGTTATTTGTTCTCACTCTAATTGTTAAAGATTGACGCTGCCCTCATGTGATATAGCTAATTGCCCTTCTTGCTTGGGAATGGGCTTGGTTATGCTAATGTGGGCTGGAGGAGGGGGTTGTCCCACTGAAAAGTTTTAAAAGGAGAAGCTAGCAGGCCATTTTTCAGGGAGAGTGACCACATTCTTGTAGAGAGGAAGAGCTCATGCTGTAGCAGGGCAGGGAGGCCACATGGAAGAGGCAGTCAAAATGGCAGAATAGTGAAGGAGAAACCAGTTTGTGCAAGAGAAGGAGGTGGGGAACAGAGGTGAATAAGAATGGTGAGGTAGAAGCCTTTGATTCTAGGAAAACTCGGATGAGTCCGTGGCTTTAGGAGCCCTAAATGGAAAGGGAAATGTTTCCCGCTGTGTGTATTCACTCGCTTGCCGGGTACAAGCTGGGATTAAAGGAAAATGGACCACTAGTTTTTGGCTCCACCGTTTCTTTACCGTCTGTCCAAATTTAATGCGAACCTGCAAGAGCCAGGCAGCCATGATGGTGGCCGCAGCTACTGGCTTTACAGGAAGATAAATAGAAATGAACAAAATAAAGTGCAAACATTTGCAAAATCTTTGAATTGAATATAGCCTTGCATGACTGAAATTTAGTGCAAAACACCATGCTGTAAATTTTGTTTTATAGTCTAAGTGAATTATGAAAGACTTTAAAGCAGGACCATGACTTGTGTTTATACTTTATTATTTTATTTTATTTTTTATTTTTTTAACAGTGACAGAGAGAGTCAGAGAGAGGGATAGATAGGGACAAACAGACAGGAACGGAGAGAGATGAGAAGCATCAATCACTAGTTTTTCGTTGCAACATCTTAGTTGTTCATTGATTGCTTTCTCACATGTGCCTTGACCGCGGGCCTTCAGCAGACCGAGCCACCTCTTGCTGGAGCCAGCGACCTTGGGTACAAGCTGGTGAGCTTTTGCTCAAGCCTGATGGGCCCCGCACTCAACCTGGCAACCTTGGGGTCTCGAACCTGGGTCCTCTGCATCCCGGTCCAACGCTCTATCCACTGCGCCACCACCTGGTCAGGCTATACTTTATTATTTTCAAATATATTTATACTTGAAATAAATTTGTACTTTAACAAAGACCACTGGAACTAGTGATTAGAGGACAGATCAAAGGTGGTGGGTGGGTTGAAAGCGAGACAAGATGGGGGAGGGGCAGCCATAGGGACAGGGCAGGGGAAACAGCATCTGATGGTTTGGGAGGTAACATCAGCTGAGGAAGAGGAGGGAGAAGAAGGCAATGGGAAGGATGATTCTTATGTTAATGACTCGAACCCTTGGGTTGAAACAATTGGATGAGGAGCAGATTTGTAGGTGAACAACAGTCAGTGAAATTCTGGGAGCCGTAGGCTGACAGACGGTGTTAAAGGCATGGGGGCACGCAGGCACAGAGTCAGAGGAAAAGAGCCTGTAAGACTGAGTCCTGAGGAGCAGGTTCACGTTTGGGAAGAGAAGGAGCATAGGGAAAACACTGCGAAGTGGTGTTATCAGGAAAGTATGATGTCACAAAAAGTCAAACAAAGTAGAGGGTCCATAAAGAATGGAAGAGTCAAGAGTGTTAAATAAGATAATGAAAATAAGGTAGTCTAAAGACAGAAATCAAATAATCAACGGTACCTATTTACTAGTCATTTGTTTTTGATAAAATAAATCATCTTTTCCTTTCCTAAATCTAATTTTGGGCCAGCCAAAGGGCTCAAAAACAACCTACCTTACCTTATGGAAAAGACCAGGCAAAACCCAGAGGACAGTTTCAAACATTTGGCAATGCTGTTTTGGACTTTTGTAAGGTTATCTTCACCAAAGCAGTGCGGGTTTAAAGTAGAATGACTGGGGATTATTTTATTTGTAATGTCAACGCTCAGGGGAATGACTTTGGCGTAGCGGCTTCGAGGACTGTTAGGATATCACTTTCTTTCCCCATCCATAGAGTTGTATACACAAGAAAACCAGGACCTCGTTTATGGTTTTGCTTCTTCTCCCCACGGGACTTGCCAGCATTCTCAATTTAAATCTAAGGCATAAGTGCAACGGGTTGACTTTGGCTTAGCTATAAAGTCACACATTCAGAAATCCAGAAGAAAAAAATGTTGCATTGATTCTGATAGCCCACAAACTATTCCATTTCAGTTGATAGATCTGCTTTATTTGAATATATTACATATTTTAAATTCTTATTGTGCTTGTTTATGAATGGGAATAGAAGACTTTGCGGCAACATTAAACAAGTGGGAACTATGTACTCTGAATGAGCCCTTTTTGGTGCTATTACTTTAATCTGGTGTTCTCCGCATGCAGATGGCTTAGGTCTGATACAGGTATAAAGTCCTGAACGTTGGTTGCATTTAGTGACAGATTTGTCGGGAACAAAATTCCAGCTTGCTTGCATTCTAAACTGATGGTCTCTCTAGAAGGTGGTTAGGGCCCATATTTCTGGAGGGTTTTTGTCCTTCCAAATATGTTGGCAGTTCTTGGCCTCCGGTCGGATTCTGGCTGGTATGGAATTTGTTTTTCTTTGAAGGCTACTCCAAGACCTGAGTAGGATGATTTGTATCTGGGTCTGTTTTGCTTTTCAGGTGGTATCATACTCCCTTGCAGACACTTTGCCAGGAATAACCTCTGTTAGAAGGAAAGGGGAAGGGAGGGATAGAAAGAAGGATGGGAGAAACGGAGCACATCAGACTAACTTTATGTATCAGAGTTTTGAGAAAGAAAGCAGGACTTACTTGGGAATTCACTTAAATAAATAGCGCATTGCCTAGATAATCACACTCAAGTGGTTTGGAACAAGATGAGAAAGCTATATAGACTGACCAGGCGGTGGCACAGTGGATAGAGCATCGGACTGGGATGCGGAAGACCCGGGTTCAAGACCCCGAGGTCGCCAGCTTGAGCGCGGGCCCATCTGGCTTGAGCAAAAGCTCATCAGCTTGGACCCAAGGTTGCTGGCTCCAGCAAGGGGTGGCTCGGTCTGCTGAAGGCCTGCGGTCAAGGCACATGTGAGAAAGCAATCAATGAACAACTATGGTGTCGCAACGGCAACGAGAAAGTAATGATTGATGCTTCTCACCTCTCTCTGTTCCTGTCTGTCTGTCCCTATCTATCCCTCTCTCTGACTCTCTCTCTGTCCCTGTAAAATAATAAAATAAAACAAAATAAAAAGAAAGAAAAGAAAAAAAAAGATGGGAAAGCTATAGCTTGATGGTTATACATCAATGGCTACAGGTGCAATATGAGCTCACAGTGTGGTTTGGATGCATAAAAACAGTCGTATTTAGGCCGCACTGACTGCAATGCTGTGCCGGAACCGTACACCAAATGCAGCGCTCCCCCTGGTGGGGCTGCCTTCAGGAACTGCATTTAATCCAGCTACCTCAATCTAAAAGGGATGCTGACAGATGAGCACGCATTGAAAGGTGGCCTCCGTGTCACCCTCGCACAGAAGATAGGATATTTGAGGAAGAGTGAAAGGCACACACTTATCTCAATCTAACCCAAGGAGGATTCGATTGCCTTTCTGAGAGTGTGTTTGACTGACACCTGGGTCAGAATTCCTGGAAGTGCTTTTCAAAATCAAGTTTTCTTGGCTCCATCTACAACTCAGAGAATCAGAATCTTGGGTGCCAGTTGTGGAATGGATAGGTTTCTTCAAGAAGCTTCCAGATGACGTTTATGAACACAAGCATTTGAAGCCTACTAGAACACAGAAGCCAAGCTCAATCTTCCAGGGATTGATGGGCTGTGTTATACGGTAGACAGAGAGGGCAAGGCATATGATATCAGCCCAGGGATGGAACTAAAACCACAGGCAGTCAGATTTCAATGCAACTAACTCCTTGAAACCATGTGTACTTCTTCATCTGAGAGGGTTTTCTTTTCCTCTGTGTACCTTCATTTCTTAACAGAGTGCATTCACTTTTTGGGGCTTAGTAACTATTTATGAAATGTATGAAGGACTAATTATCTAATTAGGATGACCATAGATTTTGGTTTGGTAGGGCAGTTCTTGGTTTATACATGTTAAGCCGGGGGTTAGCAGTTGTCCTGGATTTTTAATTTTTTTTTTTTAAAGAAAGCCAACTACCATTATTATTACTAGTTTCATTAAAATAAGACTGGATGGGTCTGGTCTGCTTCCACCTCTTGTTTTCAGCTTCTGTGATGGTCCATCCACCATGTGTGAGGCGAATGCCTCAGCATGTGTAAGAATGAACAGAGTTCTTACTTTTCACACGTGGTGAATGAAATCTGAACAGTAACCATCAGTGACCCTCTTTTCCCCCCAGTCATTTCCTGCTGTAATATAATTAACACTCCCCTTTATAGAACAGTGCTCAGGAAATTTGCTAATGAAATTTGTACCTTGGGACCCAAGCAGCGGAGGACAGCTATTGCCATTCAGCTCTGATGGTGAAGAGATAGGCTGTGAATGCCACTATCTCTGTGAGCTGCTTGGTGAGCCAACCTGCCGTGCCGTCCCCTGTACTTGGTTTTCAAGGTGCACAAAGCAGCCAGGCCACCAGTTAGCAAGGTCAGAGGACAGTGTGGGAAAATAACTTAGGTGCACACGAGTATATGCAGAAAACAAAGACTGAGCTGTTTTGCCAAAAAAAAACATAAACAAAAACAAACCACAGAGCAAATAATTGGGACACTGTAGTTACGGTGGTTTTGTCAGAAGATTGTATGGTGCTAGGAAAAGAATGAGATAGTGGGAGATTAACGCTGTGTGCATTCTACTTTGTTTCTGTGATAAGCCCTTTCAACAGCAACATTCTAAAAACTGAAACTATGTTTCATGAGAAGTTCAAGTTCTGAATTTCTATTTCACAATATTTGTTGATATTATCCCACACGGGGGTCAGAGTGGCATCGCTGGGCACATGAAAACCAGAAGGTACAAATCTGCTGAAAATGCATTGATGTCTAATTAGGCTGAGCTATATATATGAAATTGCTATTTTGTAGGTCAAAAGCAAAAAGTTTCAGTAATATATAGTTCAACCTTAATGCTTCCTAAGTTAGTAGTTATTTTAGGGTGATAATTTGTTATGAATAATAGCAGAGGTGCATTTATATATCATTCTTTGAAGCCCAGAGTTTCATTTAGTGAAATGATTGCTTTTATAAATGAATTTCACTCATTTTTCATTCTAACGCTTTTTAAAAAAATTAATTAACAGAAGTTAGCATGGGCTTCATTAACAGTAGAATTTGCACACATTTAAATGATATCCATTTCATACCAGCAAATATCAGCTGCTTCAACTGGAAAAAATCAGTTAAGTGAATTATAACTTGAAGTACCCAGCTCACGATTGGCAAAATGCAGTGGTAACATAAATACAAATTCTGGAGAAATTGGTTTTTATAATAAATAATATCTTTTCAAATTGAGAAACCCATGGAGCAGAAATACACTTGGAACTGGTTATCTGATACAAATAACTCAGCATCGCATCCAAACCAGCTGCTGGATATTCTCCAATACAAGGAGAATCTCTAGTTGCTAAAATTTATAAATACTTTATATACACATAGAATAATAACATTATAAAAATATGCTGATGAAGCCTATGTTAAAGAAGAGAAAATAATTTAAGATGGTCACATGCGCCCTTTGTCTTTGCTGTCCATCATGTCCGCCCACGCCCAAGGAATGTCAGTCCTCCAAAGAAGTACTTTGTAAATTACCTCAGTATCCTGAATAGCAGAGGATTTTTTTAAAGTAACTCCTCTATATTTTGGTTACAGCTTTTTCAATCAATTAAATAAATTTTATCAAAGTAGTCAATAAATGAAAGTTTTGGAAAAGCTGTGAAACTTTAAGGAAATGGCAGTTACTGACAACACAGCTTTGCAGACCAGAAGGCACTGAAGTCAATCCCTACGGGAGGAGTGAACAAATTAAGCCACAACGAGCTCAAATTCGGTACAAGATTTCATTTTGAAATATCTTGAACTGTGGGAAGAATCATCTGATCAAACCCTTGCTTTTATTGGATACATTTCTATTCTAAATGAGGCTAGAAGGACATTGAGAAGGTCTATAATTTTAGTGCGTCTGAATTTGGTAAAACATTGAAAAGCATTATACTCTGAATGGAGGTAAAAACACAGCACCTGTGAAAATATTTACCCATTTCAATGCAGAAAAAAAAATTAGAATTGAGACTTTATTTTAGTAGAACTTGCTCTGAGCTCACCAGTTGCCTCAGCATGTTTGCGTGTGTGTTTGTTCCTCAGTTATAGGAAGTATGATATATGGAGAAGGATAAATTGATGGATGATGTCAATAATTTCTAGTGAATTCACCATAAAATATAACTTTGAAGAAAACTGAAGAGAATGACATTTAAAAATTTTTTAATATTAAGATCATATTGAAAAGGATACATTCCTCATAAAAATGCCAATGACACATTTTTAGGGATAGCTATAGCTAAGAAATGGATATAGGAAAACATACAAAGAATTATTCAGCCTGACCTGTGGTGGCGCAGTGCATAAAAGCGTCAACCTGGAATACCGAGGTCACCATTTCAAAACCTTGGGCTTGCCTGGTCAAGGCACATATGGGAGTTGATGCTTCCTGCTCTTCCCCTCTTCTCTCTCTGTCTTTCTCTCACTCTTCTTTCTCTAAAAATGAATAAATAAAATCTAAAAAAAAAAAAAGGAATTATTCGGCTGACATTTAAAAAAAATCATCAATGACCCATTTCATTTTTTAATGACTCATTTTAAATGTTTTAATTTACATAGATGTTTTTATTTTTAAGAAAAACTTTTTAAAAATAGCTTTTTATATTTATTTATTTTTCAGTTGAATTTATTGGGATACGGGTTCAGGTATGAAACGCAGACATCATCTGCACATGGCATCGCATGCCCATCACTCAAGCCAAGTCTCTTTTGTTCCCATTTCCCCCGCTGTGCCCCCCTCCACCTACCCCACCCTTCCTCCCTCTGGCTGTCACCACACTGTTGTCTATGTGTTATATATGGGTTTTGTTTTCTTTTGCTCAATCCCATCCCTTTCTATTATCCAGTCCCTCCTCAACCCCCTTTCCTCTGACAGCTGTCACTCTGTTCCATGTATCCATATCTCTGTTTCTATTTTGTTTGTAACTTTAGTTTGTTCATTAAATTCCACCTATAAGTGGTGTTTGTTTTTCTCTGCCTGGCTTATTTCACGTAGCATAGCAACCTCCAGGTCCATCCATGCTGTTGCAAAAGGTTAGATTTCCTTCTTTTTTACAGCTGTGTAGTATTCCATTGTGTAAAGGTAGCACAGCGTTTTTATCCACTCATTTACTGATGGGCACTTGCACTGTTTCCAGATCTTGGCAAAATAGTCTTTTAACACAACTATGGTTTTTGCCACACCAGTTTACTAAGAGCAGTCTGTCAATTAACAAACATTTCAAAAATTACATAATTTGTTTTCACGCCTCTCTCCTTTTACTTTTAAATGATCACAGCTTTGATGATGAATTAAACAGTCATCAGACTTTTGATAATTAATGAGAGTTGAGTTAGGCTCTCACAGAAGGTGTCCTGTCCCAAGAAATTTTGAGCAACAGGACAAAATGAGCCTGACGAGGGATGCTAAGGTTAGCACCTCTGAATCAGGAGTGAACCTAGACCAGGTCACTGGCCTTCAAACTTTTGTATCTTGTTGGCACAGTTACTTTTCTGTTTTAGATAAGATTCATGCAGAGGAGAGAAGCAAAATCATCTTTTATTCATTTTCATCCCTCAAATAAGAAAAAGGAAGATGGAAGGGGAAGGGACGGTGGGAGGAGATAGTGAGTAGGAAGGAGGAAGAAAAAGAAGATCTAAAAACCAAGATGGCCTCTCCTTATTGGATGTGATGCTAAAGGGTTATCTTCTTCTAGAACCATGCCTATTTTTCATGAGCGAGCCCTATGATAGCCTGTTTTTATGCAATGACACTTATGCCAGGAAATGGGCCAGGGCTCAAGCACAATAACCCATAGAAAAAGTCAAGACGTACGGTGGGTAAGAAGAAAGTGGACTAGGAGAAGCACTGGTGGTCCAGGTTGCTGCAGCCAAACAAGCATCAGTGGTCCCTGTAGACAGCTGGGGTCAGCATGTCATCCAGGCCATGGCACTATGGAGTGAAAGAGAGGTTTTCTTGGTAGTTGTCAGAAAAACTGCAGACAAGGCTATATCAACATCTCACTGGTGGATGAGAATCACTGAGCTGCAAAGGCCCCTTTCTGCACCATGAGGCTGCAGAGCTATTCCTGTGGGATAGCTAAGAGCTAGCAGGTGGAGTCAGACACTGACTCTATGCATGTACCTTACAGCCTCGGTGATCCTGAGTAATCGCCTGATGTGCCTAAGCCCACGCCTCCACATGTAAAGTGAAGATGATATTTCTTACTTCAGTCTATTTGGGAAGGATTAAAGAAAAGAATGCATGACCAGTGCTTACCGTCTGTTAACATTCGGTAAGCATACATTACAAATAAAATGTGGCATTATTACTTATTACTAACATTATTGTTCTTGTTATTACCATTATTATTATTGTGACCAGGTGGCATTCTGGTTTTCCCCTATTCCCTTCAGAATACTATGATTATTGTTCCATTCATTCACTAAATTAAATTAACTATTAAATTCCTACTGTATGCAGAGTTCTGAGATTCCTGGAATTGGAAGATGATTGAAACAAATTGCAAGACCTCAGGTCCGGGCACGGAAACTAGACTTTCAGTCTGTTTGGAGACAGACTACTCGGAAGTGATATAATTGAATCTCCACTGCCGGATCCACTAGCGTTACGTGACTAAATTCAAGAAAGGGTTGTTTTATGTTCCTTGGGACAGTTCACTATCAGAACACGTAAAACTCTTACTTTAGGAGACTATGAAGGCACACGTGTGTGTGTTCTTTGCATGTGTATAAATTGGACCTCACTGTGGATTAGAAAGACAAGTCTGTCTTGCGGCCATTGTCTCAGCTAGTGGAGTGCGACAACAGCCGTGCGTGGGTTTAGGCGAGAGGGACTCGGCTGCGGGCTTTGTTCCTCCTCAACCATCTTCCCCGCTCTGGGCTGCCAGCAGGGGACAAGGCAGAACCTGTTGGGCCTCCACAGAGGACTTTTAGAGGTTACTCCGGTTGCTGGGAACAACTCCCGCCCTCCTCCGCGGCCTGTGGAGCACCAGTCCCTGCCAGCCCAGCTCCTGTGTGACTTCCTCTGTGAAGTCTGCTGGGACTCTGGCCCTGTAGGAGGGTGAGCCACACTCTCCATTGGCCCCACTGTACTCTCTGTAACTTCTGTAATTATATGTCTGCATCTCTCTGCTAATCACGTGTCCCTTTAGACCAGAAACAAATTCTCATTGATCTTGTATCTCTGACATACAACCCAGAGACTAGACTGTCAACGGGAGCCAATGCAAACTTGATGCATGGGTCTGTGAATGAATGCATACATGCTTGAATAAGCAGAACTGACTACAGACTACAGTAGTACAGATACGTAATATGTTGATCACGATCTACTGGTCCATCACGAAGGAAGTGTGGGTAGATCGCATGATATTAAAAAAACATTTGTCTTTTGATTGGCATACAGGGTAGCCAATCTGACGTCTGAACTTTTGACACCCTATGCATGCGCGTTAAACCACACTAACTTGTTCAGTTACATTGCTGCGTAGTTAGTCTTCAATTTATTTAAACTAAATACAACAAAGGGTATAAAAATGAGTGCCATAGCTGGTCTGAGTAAGAAGCCTAAAACCTACCACTTTCATACAGAATGGGAGGGGATTTTTTTCACTATGTCGTATTCTAAGTGCGTTTGCCTCATCTGTCTGTGTGCCATTGCTATTCCAAAGAAGGGAAATGTGGAGCGGCTTTTTTGGACTGTTCATAAAAACTATGACATTGACTTTCCTCTGAAAAGAGAGCTGAGAAGGAGAAAGGTGAAAGAAGAATACACAATATTAAATAGTAATAATAGTAAGTTAAATAATGATAATATAGAAGAAATAAATTTATGTTTTGCATTTTTATTGTAGGTAGATAATTTTGACTTGGTCATCTTATAAGTAGCTCGCAAGCTGAAAAAGTGTGGGCACCCCTGACGTAGGATTAATTATTCCAACCTGAAACTCTTCCTGTCTCATCAGCAAAGTCTCCTGGAGTGATCTCTAATGCTTTCTATTTCATAATCTTCTCTTACCCTAGCTGAACTCTTAAAAGAACTCTGTCCCCTAACTGCTCCTCCTAATCAAATTCTGAACATTCAACTCAGTGTTTCAGAAACTAGAAACCATCTCCCCCATTTACTTTTGATAACTGCTGCCGGACATTCTCACTCACCTGCAAACCACAGAGATTTGTCATCACTTTCAATTTCCCAAGAGCCCCAACTTTCTCTTTCCATCACTTCCAAACTTGACGACAAGTCTAATTCTCTTTTCCTTCCACCCCCCTCTAAGAACACAGCCCTGCCACCTGTCTCGACCTCATCTCTTCTCAGTTACTGATAACCTTGACCTCAAACTCTTGTCTCCTCTTAAACTTTTCATTAATTTTTCCCTTCAGGAGTTTTTTTTCAGCTTTGTTTAAGCATGTTGGCTCTTACTTTTCACCAAAAGTCATGACTGAATTCCATCCGGCCTTTCGTCTACCACCCTACACATGCTCTTTTGTTATTAATCTCTTATCCCCGTCTACCTTCTCATGTTCTTTTCAGGCCACATTTAGACACTTACAGGTTTTTCTTATCTTCCCAAAGTTATTGCTGGATTCTACACACATTTACCTAACTGCCACTCAGGATTCTCCTACTGTTCATCATGTCTCAACTCCTGGGGCAGTTCCTAAATCCCTTCCAATCTTTCATTCATGTAGTTGGAAGAAATGTAACAAGTCAGTTTTAGAGCAAAATACAGGTCAACTAATTCTTTCTAGATGTTGCCGATTGGTCCTTCCCATTCTTCTTTCCCCAGCATAAGATAGTTTATCCTGACCACTCTTCTGTACTGCATGTTTGTTCATTGCCTGTCTCTAATCAGTTATTGATTCAACACATTTCTGACTCTATTATATCCTAATAACAATCATAACCTGTCTTATAAGCATTGGAAAATATTCTATTTGAGATAAAAGGTATAGGGCACCTAGTACAATGCCTGGCATATAAGAAGTCTTTCCATATAAATTCTCTACATGAACTATTTCTCTTTGTCCACAACAACACTGTGAGCTTGTTTATTTCACAGGCAGAAACTGAGCAGAGAGAGATGGATTAAATTTTCAGAGCTTTCACGGCTAATCAGTGACTACATCAGAACCAGGGACCAGGCTCCCCATGTGCAAGCACAGGCACAGTGATCCGCCCTTTGGCTTTCTGCTTCTAAATTATACTTTACACCATGAAATTTCATTACCCCAAACTCCAAAGAGACTTTCATACTTAATAATTATCTGAAACACAGAGATAATGAACCATAGAGTAAGACTTAACAAATGTGCCCCAATTTATTATTTTTTTCATTTTATTTTTCAGTTACAGTTTATATGCGATTATTATTTTGTATTAGTTTCAGGCATGGAGCACAGTGGTTACACAAATCATATACATTACAAAATGTTCTCTCTGATATGTCCAGTGCCCACCTGTATGCCCAAATGTAAAACAAACTAATAAGCACAAGAAAGAATAAATTTGAAAAATAGAAAAGAATAAATTATTTCCAGCTAAAGGATACTTACTTTACAAAGGGGGGAAACACTGAAAGTATCTCTCAAGTATAAGTGCCCTGTGACCTAAAATATCTTGTATAAATTATACATTTTATAATTACATGTATTGTATAAATACCTTATTATTTAAAATAGCATTTAATCTTCAAAGTTTAGCTTGTAGAAAAATCTGGGAAACCATCAGATGACCTGTGCAGTGGGCAGAGACACCTTCATGAGTGGGTGCTCAGAGTGGGAGCACACACCCATCAGGAGATGCAATGATGAGTTTGTGAATCTCGTTACAATGATATTGGCCACTGACTAGCTTGGCAACCTTGCAAAAGTTTCTCAACCACTACTGCCCTAGGGTTTATACATCTATAAAATAGAGACAATGTCCATAAAACATTACAAATAATATTTACCAAGTCCCTAATGCAATGCTCAGCACACAATGGGGCTGTTTGCAACTCTGCTTTCACCCATCTCTCCTCTTGGTGGTATTCTCTGATTATGGCCCATGAAAGCGATCTTCCTCTAAGCCATGAAGTTGGCCCTCATGCCACAAACTATAAAGGTTGTCTTCAGGACACAGCCCTGTTCTTTCACTAGTTTGCAACAACAAAAAAAATACTAAAGAAAAAGTCCTCAACACCCAGCTAATAAGTCTATTTAATGGGATGCTGTGCATCTGAAACAATGCTAACATGTACTTGTATTTGTTAATATGAAGAGCAATTAATAATGTATCATTGATTAAAAATGACAAGTTCAAAACAATACGTAAAGTCTTGTACCATTTAAATAAACCTCATGCATACAGACACACAGGTGCTTACACATAACTGCATGCATTATTACTGAATTCCCAAGAGCTGGACACTGAGGGTGGTTCTTCTGATTGTTTCCTATCATAAACAAGCTAAAGAACACAGACTTGATTTCCTAAGGAAAAGCTTTAATATGCTACGGAGATTATACATTAAAATTTTAACTAACAAGTGATATCTTAGTGTAATGAGCTATTCTGATGGGTTTTTTGAAAAATTTAACTTATATTATGTATTTCCTCAAAAAATAAATGCATATTATTTGTTTATAAAAAATTAAAAGGACAAAAAGAAAATCAAACCCTATATTCATTGTACCACGTGATATACCCTGGCGGGTCAGTATAGCACATGAGAATCCCTGTGCACAGCTCACATGATAACATGGCAAATACAGCAGTTCCCCCTTTCAGAAGCTTGAAGCTAATATCACTATGGATGTTAATCAGTTTATTAATCACAATTGTCTCTGTGTTTACACAAATTCTAAATATGACCAATGTACAAGTATTGATATAGCCTGAATTCCTGGAAAAGAATGTGTACAGATTCAAACAAACTTGGAAAAATCCAAACAGTCTTTTATTAGTGACCCCTAATGACCCACAATCAAGGCTAAACTTCTTGGCCAAACAATTATCTTTGGGAATTGAAATGTAAACAGAAAGAAAGCTGGCTGCTCACCCTTACCCTGTGGGGCTATTCCTCTCCGGCAATAACACATCCACATACACCCTATGAATATTTAAAAATTCCTGTTACAATTTTTAGAAAGTTATCACTTTCTCATTTCACAAACAATATGAATATAACTATATATCAATGTACCAAAAATTAATTGCCTTTCCCCTAAAAAAAAGGCCAGTATGAAATTATATAGGAAACAGCAACCTTTGTTCCTATAACCAGGCATCTAAAATGCCTCTTGAATGTTATTTATTACTTGGCATTCTCCACTCTTGTTTCTAAATCAGTGTGCCTTTCATGTGAAATGCTTTGTAAAGCTTGGGTATGCTCATCTGCATGCCAGTCCTTAGAATTATGTCCCAAGAGCTGTTTAATGTTACAAGTTCTGGTGCTGATTAAAAGTTCTAGAAATAAACTTTAAAATGGGTGGAGGTATACGCATGTGTGTTTAGAAGAAGTCATTTCACCAAGAGCCCATTCCTGCATGTGCACTGAGCCCTAAGAAATTGAGATACGTACAAATGCGGAAGAAATGAGTCTGGTGCCCTTTAGAAACCCCAAGATGCTAGATTCAAGCCAGTGAGGATACTCTGTCTTAAAAGTCAGAACAGGTTGCCTCATATATTTTGCTGTGAACAGACACTATTTTTGGACTGATCGCCTGTAAATCCTGCTACACTCATCATGAATAAGGAACCATATCAGGAACCTCCCTTACAGAGCCAGATGTTTTAGCCACACAAACTCCTTACAGACATATAATTAAAATAAATTTATTTCACTTTACTTCTCTACAATCATAAACCTGAGCAAATGCAGAGATAAACAGCACTTCTGGAGGCAAATATCACTTCCAGCTGATGGTATTAAAAGAATGTTAACTTGTCCTTGCCCGGCCTCGTGACTCCTGTTGCTTACTTTCTAGAGAAATGACACTTTTTTTTTAACAGTGTAAATCTCTTTATATGGCATACATAATAAATGGAGAGAAAAGCACAATAAAAGAGGAAATAGTAAATGACTATGTTAAATCCTAGCTCCTTACGTGGCCATCTGTCTTCAATTTCAGGCATGTTGTTTTTGAGTGGAGTTCCATTGTAACCAAATATAATAGGATAGGCAAGTTAATGAACTACGACACAGCCCGTCATAAATGTGATGTATCACCAAGGCAAAGCCACCCAAGATGCAAGTCAGCTACTGTTTTTCTGTGAGGCTACCAGCTTTTAGTTCAGTGCTCTGGGGAAACAGTAGCCTCATTTGTCTCTGTGTTTGTTATAAAGTCTCAAACTGTTGCTCTATCCTTTTTCTCCCTCCCTGACTTTGACCTTCAAAGGAAAAATGACAGAGGTAGAGAAGCCACACAGAGATGTAGGTAAAGAAGAAAGAGATAAGATTTGGATTTCTAAAGGAAAAAATACATGTTCATCATTTCCATCGTCAGTTTAGCTTTGCCAACATGAAATCAGTTGTTGGCTAATTCAGTTATTGACCAAGTGTGTCTTTATATATTCCTCTCCTGAAACTAAATCCTTTCCTCAGGAAACACCCACTTGGTTTACATACTTTAAGTATACTTAAAATATGTGTACAACCCTACTTTGTGAAGAACTGGATTTAATTTCTTGCCTGTTAAAAATATTTAAAATGTAATTAGAAATGTAATACATAGGGTTAGAAACCAGGAGACTTAAGCAATTACCTTGGAGGAGTCTGAGTGTCACTTGTCCACTTTCATTTTCCTGTAGAATAGATGGAAGTAATTTTCAGTGAACAAAGTAGCTGATTCCAAAGCTTGTAAATATAAGTGGTTAAGGATCTCTTCTAAAACTCATGTTATTCTCTTAACTGATTTACCTTTTCCATCAATTCAACTTTAACCACTCAAGTGAAATGCTGTCTGTCCTCCCTCTTCCAATTCTATATACTCAGACTCTAGAATAATGTATGTGTATGAAATGAGGGTAAATTACATATTTTGCTCCCCATGATTCTCCAGTTGTGAAAAGGTCTGAACTCAGTTTGTTGAGCACATCAGTCCATGTGAGATTCAGCCATTCTGGGGGCAGCCGTAGCCAAGATAGAGTAGCTAGTGGATCGTGGCTGCATGAATCGGAAGAATTCAAGGAGTAAATGTTTCTCAGTGGGTATTTTAAAGGGTTTATGTATTTATTCAGTCTGATCTTCTATTGAATACACAATATAAAACATGCACAATTCTTGGAACAAATTTTTCTTTTATTCCACAAAAAAAAATTTATGTGAAGAAAAAATGCTGACATTTGCCGTTGATTTATTCTTAATTTCAGAAAAATATGACCAACAAGAATGGTACTGAAGTGTAAGTACAGTAACTGAAGGAACAAAATAAAGAGAAGGACCATATGTCGCCCAAAGGAAACTCTCCTGGAATGTTAGTTACTCTGGTTTGGGACTTCAGTGTAAGTGAGCACACTAGCTGAAGTCCTCAACTAGAGTAAATTGATTACCCCTAGACCTAAGGTCACAAAAGGATAGAAATCCAGGAAAGAGTGCTAAATAATGGTTTACATGTCAATGGAGACACATGTCCCCTCTTTGTTAGTTTTGTTAGTTCTGGTTTGTAGTCCAGGACTCTTAGAAGTGACAATTATTTATTCTTTGACATCACATGAATACTCTTCATCCTTAAAAACGATCATTTGTCAAGAGTGACAGAGGTGTTAGTTAACCCTATGGTAGTTATCAGATTGCAATATATAAATGTATCAAGCCAACATATTGTCCACCTCAAACTTAGACAATGTTTTGTGTCAATTATATTTCAATGTTTAAAAGAGCATATTAGTGGCCCGAAAGAGTGAATAGTAGTTTCAAAAATGCTTAAATTATCACTATCTTGTAACTAATGCATGACAAGGATCCAGCAAATCTATCAAAAACTTCAAAACAGATTAAACTACAGGAGGCCCAAACTTAAATTTCAGATAAATAACACATAATTTTTAGTATAAATATACCCCAATATACTTATGTTAAAAATTATTCACTGTTTATCTGAAATTCAGTTTTAACATCCTGAATTTTTATTTAGTAAATATGATGACCCTAGAATAGGTAGTAGGATGCAATTTTTTGAACTTCCCAGAGTGAACATTTTATTTTGTAAGTAACTAGCTTGAATGGCACCTGAAAATAACAGAACTGCAGAGTAAATAGTCATTTCCTAGTCAGTATCTCTCTTGTTCTAGGCATACCATCTGGATAGAAGTTAAATTCCACCAATAACTCTCCTCACAGGGGCAGCCAAAATAGTAGAGAGCTATATCATAGGTATACCAAAGACCTAACTTTTTGTCACATTTAATCAAACCATTTTTAAGGAGACCACGACGATGCATTTCTGAAGTACTTGGGACAAGCTAATATCGTGACATGCTGTGTAAATCAAAGACCAATATACAGTCTCCTCGGTTGAGGAGCTTACACTCTGGAGAAGAAAATAGCAAACATGCATGGGACACAACTGGAAAATGATGAAGACCTGTGACTTATCTGGCATTCAAGTGTGTGCTCTATGGACTCACCTGTTCATTCATGCTTCAGTGAGAACCTTGGTCAGGCCTTGATCCAGTGTGGATAAAAGAAGTCCGAACAAATCAAAGTCCCTTTGCTTATAGATTTCCCATTCTAGCTGAGGGCAGACAGTTGATAAACAAATGAAGTCATACAGCAATATCTGGTAGTAATCATTTCCATGGTGACTATTAAAAAGGGTGGTAGGGAGCGCATTTAGGTTCGGGACAAGACAGGTCGTCTCTCAGGAAGGGGCATTTCAGGAACCAGACTATAGGAGAATTGAGGAGAAGCAGCATCCGGGCAGAGGGCAGAGTCAGAGCAAAGATGCTTAGGTAGAAGTAGTCAAAGCAGGAAAAAGATGGCTGAGTGGGGAACAAGAGGGGAGCATGGAATGGCCGAGTCAGCAAAGGAGAGGGCTTGTTCTGCGTGTCATGGAGAAACGATTGGAAGGCTTTAAGCAAGTGAGTGAAAAGATTTGAAATATTAAGAAAAAAAATCATCCAGCTGCTGCAAAGACAGAATCACCTGTTTGCAGTGACCGAGTAAGCGTGGACACAGAAGCAGTGATGGGAGACTTTGACCCTGTGCAGGGCTGGCACTGGTGACTTTTCTCAAGTCCGAATGAACACAGGGATAAAGGTCAGGTTTGAGATATATTTTGAAAGCGAAGTTGATAGGACTTGCTGTTGATGGAAAGGTAAGAATCAAGGGAATTTGCTAGGTTTTTGCCTTCCCAGACACTGGATGGATACTGGGAAGGGACATTGAACAATCAAAAATTGTAATAGGGGACTTATTCAGTTTGAGATTCCCTTTAATCAGTCAGTGGCTATGTTAAATAGGAGAGATTAAATATGTATTGACATAGTCCATAAAGAATTCACGGTTTAAAAGGACTTATCCTTGAAAAGTGGGTTAGATTCAGATGAACGTGGGTGGGATTTCCAACAGAGGAAATGAAATTAGAAATGATGCAAAAGAGAATAAGCATGAAATGTGGTTGGAAGTGGAAGAATGGGGACTTTACAGTAGGGAAGAGTAAGAGGTGAAATCAGAAATCAAGGTAGGACTAGTTTATAGGGACCTTCAATAGAAAGAGTTTATATCCTTCCTCTAAAAAAACATGGGGCCATGGCCAGTTTTAAAGTAGGAACTAAGGTAAATTTCAATTCTGTCTTGTTCTCTGTTATACCCCTGTTCTTAATACAGAGCCTGGTACACAGTAAGTGGGTTTATTTATTAAATGAATGAATGGAAAATGAATGAACGATTGTAGAGCTAAACGGATTAGCAACTGAGAGAACAATGGGTGAAGAAAACAATGAGAGGGCTCCCTTTCAAACAGCTAGATTTTCAGATGAGGGGAAAAAACCTTTGTATAATATAGTGATAACGAGAAGGAAATGAAGGTGCCTTATTATATCGCCCAACACAGTAAGACAACAAGGCTGTAAATGTTCTAAAAATCAAGAGGCCCAAATTTTACTCTCAGCTATTCATGCCACTCAATTCTTAAATAGTTTTATGGCTGAAACTTTATGTAATTTTTTTTTCAGTGTCTCTGTAATGTTTCTGTTGACTTAAAACTAATTAATTATTTTCTAGGGCAGAATTTTGATAGGCAGTGGAACGATGAATCACAACCTCACTTTTCTCTGGAACCCGCTCTTGTTCCGGGAATGTCCACTTTCTACAAAAATCTATAGTCGGCATGCATCTACATTTGTGTGCCGATGCACACGGATGTTAGGGTTTTGCGAGGCAAAGACAGTGACGTGGTATTGCTTACTGAGGAAGCAAAGGGAAGTCCCCGCTCAGCACACACAGAGGGAAACAGAAGATGAAAAAACCCCAGGAACGTCAGTAAGCTCTGTTGGCACTCACTTTCCACAGGCCTCAAAGCTCTCAGATTATACGCCCTTTTACTGGATTATTACTTTAATGGGACTTTTAAAAGGGCATTTTAATAGCCTCCTTGTTTCAGCAGATATACATTGAGAGGCACTTGGAATACCTCCCAGTGGCAACATTTTTGATCTTCACATTTCTTCGCATTCTGACAACCTACCAGGTAACAGTTAGTATGATATCATGGCGACACATTCCAGAGCTGGCAGTTGTTGGATTTGCCAGTGCGGTTTGTTATCCAGATCCCGTGGGCCTGAGATTTACCGCCTTTCCCTTTTACCCACTTCAACACAGACCCTTCCCCTGCCCTCTTCTTTAATTTTATTTTTTTAAACTCTTTGACTAGCTACACTATAGATATGTTCTTAGGTACATCATGACCATCCACAGTCAGTGCATAACCGCATATGAAACAAGAATGAGTTGCAGAAGTTCTTAGATTGTGAATCTGCACTGTTCTGTGTGATGTGAAGAATTAGAGATAGCATGTTTACGGCAGAGACATTTGTTTTCTTCACCCAGACTCCTGCCATTGTCAGAACTCTCCCAAGCCACAGATGATGTATATAAACCCTCAGAAAAACTAACTCTGGCAAAGTAACTGTGCTGTGGCCACCACAGATTCTTCTTTCCCAAATCAGAGCTTCAGGTATGGGAAGGTACAGAGAGGAAAGAAATCAGGAAACAGTCATAAAGATGCTTCAAAAGCACAACCTTTTGTGACTTGGGTTAAGGGTATGTCCCTCCAGAATTATTTTGCATTTGCTTCTTCTAAACAGCCCCAAGGACGTATCCAGCTCGGAACTAATTTTAATGTCAATTCTTTTGTTTTAGGGACACAAATTATGCAAGTAATGTAATTTGAACATCAAACACAAGTGTGATTTAAGTCCATGGGAATAAATTCTCAGGAAACACTTTTTTCCTTTGCAATAATAAGTTAGAAACAAACAAGTTTCTTTTGTTGGATCGTTCTGCTAATGGAAGGATTTTTATGCTTAGTTTTTTCACTGAGGGTTCAGACTTTGAGCATCTAGATTTTTATATGGGAATGTCCAAGTCCCAAGTCCTGGTCTTTCCAGGGCTTAAGGTAAATGAACTCGTATTACCAGGACTGACAACCTTCCTTTACCCTTGGCACAGCTATCTGCTTATCATTCCAGTTTTCAATTCCCTCTTTGTTTCTAGCAGATAAACTTGATTGACAGATACTATTCTAGAGAATCTGGTAAGTATTCTTTTTTAGTATCAGCACTTACTACTTGACCAGATACTCTCACATGCACACACAAAAACACTTTATATGCAAATAACTTCAATGAGCATCGCCATTCATTAAGCCCTTAGAATGTGGCAGGAACTATGTCACTGTCTGTGCATTATCTCAGTAATAGCATTCTCAGTAGCTACTACCGTATTATTATTCCCATTTTACAGACAAGAAAACAGAGAATTTGAGGGTGTGGTAAACTGTCTTAAAGAGATAGAACCAGTGTGGAAACCCTGAGTTCTCCTGAATCAGCTGAGATATTCTTAATCATTATACCACCTAGCTTCCAGTATGTGAGCCTCCCTCTAAGAAGAGGAGTCTCAATATGTGCATGCCTCCTCTCTGTTTTAAAAACTTTTAGTTTAACAACACATGTACAGATTTATAAGTTGTTAGAGATTGTATAAATGTATTTCTATTTGTCAACCACATACGACTTCTGTATATCAAGTCAAGTGAAAAATTTATCATGGTAAATATAATGTATGTTAATTTAGTCTTGCCAATGGAATTTTAAAGAAAGTAAAAATGTAATAACCTTTTATCTCTTCATGCTGAGGAATTAGCTGTCCATCTAAAAAAAATTTTGCAAATTAGCAGATTAACCTTTTGCACACTAAATTTTAATAATTTTTGTAGAAATTATTCCTTTAGTAGAAATGCTCTCTTCTTTTTTATTACTCCTAATTTCAATAAGTTTAGTCAGCAATCCAGATTTGCCTTTATTACCCCCAACTTTCTCAAAATGTGTGGCTTTTTTGGACATTTTTAAAAATAACACAGCCTCAATGGAACCACTCTGGTTCTATAAACACTGGTTTATATCTTTGAACCCAAACAGGGAGCCACTACAATTTCATTTTTTTTTTCCCTAGAAGATTCCACCTGCTTGGCTAAATTCATCATAAAAAAAATTTGATTTATAAAAAAGGGCTACTGTCCAGTAGCATCAAGATGCAAAGGAAATGAATATATCTTCTAATAATAATAACAAACTTCTCAATTTTAACATATCTTTGCTATTGTAAAGAGCAAAGCAATGAATGCTAAACCACAGGATATGAGCACTCTCCAAATTAATTCATATTAAATTACCTTTCTAGAAGTTTGAGCATTTTTTCATGCTGTTGTATACATCGAATGCACTTTTTTTCTAATATGATTAGCAAATATGACTTTTAATCCCTAAAATTATAATATTTAGTGAGGTTGGACTAATTTTCAAATATTCAGCAGGACTGACATTTCTTCTGTTGTGGAATAATTGCCTATATTGTTCATATAATTATTTGAGTCTGGGTATGTTTCCCACTACAAGTTTTGCATAGTAATCTTTAATAATTAGTTTATAACACTTCCCAGTTTATTAATCACCTTTTAATTTTTTGGGCCTTTCTACACACCAAGGTTTCTAATTTTTAGATATTCAAACATGTCTGTTGTATTTTTTACAATATTTTGAATGCTTTTCATTCCTCCCTCAGCCATTAGAGAAACATACCGTATTTCTTCCTTCTGGTTTTCATGGTCCAATTTGTTGACATTACCACTCTTATTGATTGCAAATTTATTTTAACACCTAGAAGCAGTAAAAATCTAACATTTTCATATCTAAATAGATAACCAGTTTTCTGAAGTATTAATATTTTTGCACAACACATTTATTCTCAATGGATCTGACATGTCTATTTTTAAAAATAAGTATTAGCTTAGTATATATTATAGAGTGTATGTAGCTTTTCTTTGGTATTTTAAAGAATCCTTAAGTCAGTTTTGCACAGATTATTAATGCTTTATAGTATGTTTCTATAAATAGGTATATTAGCCAACCACATATCTGAATGCCCTGTCTCATTATTACTCTTCAAAAAAATCATTTTGTGTTATTTATAACAGTTTAGTTCACCATTATAAAAGTTACATAAAAAATGAAATTATATCTTTTCTATATATTTAGAATTTTTACTGTGAGCATCAAATGTTTTGTTATGTGATAACATGGTACCGTCTGGATATTTGCACTTAAGTAAATATTGCAGGATGTTTTAGTTTAAAAAGTATTCCATGACCAAGAACGTTTGGAAAATATTGCTTATTTTACTCCCTTCTTGGACATCCACAACAAATATGAACATATAAAAGACAGAGAAATAAGGAAACTGTGCAGTGAGGAAATCTATGTGATACGGTTGAACCCAGCATTTTCCAAATTACCATGTTATTTTAATTTTTGCTTTACAGTTACTAACAAACCATGAACATGCCTCCCTTGCCTTGTGTGTTCTAAGGATGATATTTTCTTTTGACTCCTCCCAGTCCTTTTTCTTCTTCTTCTTCTTTTTAAAATCACTTTTGCTTGAAATGTCGACTGATTCCACAGCTAAGCAGGGCATGGCTACACGGGAGTGCCTCTGGTTGGCAAAAGACAGAAGTGGTTAGAGCAGGCAGAGAGGGTGAACTGGTGTCACGTCAGACCCATCAAAGAGGTGTCCATGCCTTTGTGTCTCAGGAGCTGGTGGGGAAAGACTTCAGTCCAAGAAACAGAGAAGCTCAGCCGTGTTACCCAAGCCCTGAAGAGAGGCAGTCCGTCTGCCAGTCCTGCTCAAAGTGGGTCACTTCACCACTGAGGAATGGCTCTGGGTGCCACTTCAGAGACACTGCGGTAAGTAACAGAGCCCTGATTCATCGCCGGGGAGATAGTGTTTTTCCTCTCCGGTGATAGATTCACGCTGGCCCAGCAGTCTTTCTGGTTAGGCGTGACTTCCTGAGGGATTTTCTCTGGATTCACAGAAGGTCCCCTGAGTCCCAGGGAAAGCCTGACTCACCCACAGGCCTGCCGGGGTGTGGCTGGCATGACTTGGATGCAACTTCTACTTGGCCGAACTTCCACGACAGTAATTTTCAGCTTCAGCTCGGCTGTCTCCCGGAGAAATGGAAGAACACGACGCGGAAAAGGCCCCACGGAGGTGCTGACAGGGGCAGTGAACCTCTCCCGCAGGCTTCCCACTGTTGCCCTAGGGTGACATGTTAGGGAGCTCGGGAAATATTTTTCTCTCTACCACTTCCTTTTTCCCTACAGCAGCTTCTCCAACAGGTTCATGTCCCCAGAGATCCTAATAACTGACACTTATTCTAATAACTGATACAGTATTTTGGTCAACTGGATCCAAGCCTAGAGCTAACTTCCTAACTTGGCACCTTAGTCCTTAGCTTCTATACACATGCCCAGGTTTCCTTTTAATACCTGATCTTATATTCTTTATCACCTAAGTTCCAAGAGCAATCTTGTTTGACTTCATGCCACCCATGGAAGAAGTATTTACATTCTCAAACCCTGTCACTCACATGCCAACACAAACCCATCTGTGACGTCCGTAAACAAGCAAGGTGATGGAGCTGTCTGGTGGATAACTACCTCCAAGGAAGTGAAGGGTTTGTTTGCGGTTACTTAGAGCAAACAGTAGCCAGACGCCAGACAAAGGGACAATAACAGGTTGACCCTGAGGTGGGTTAGGAGAGTAAGTCGGAAAGTCCCAAAAAGAAGGAAAGGTGACACATGGCAGGAACAACTTCCCCAGATGTTTGAAGCCCAGGTCTGACTCTCACTAGTTGAGTGACTTCTGGCAATCTACTTTATCTAGTTTTTAGTTTCTTATGAAATAGGGATCGTGTTTGCTTCACGGGACTGTCATGATTATGAAGTCAGATGCTGTGTGTGTAAAATAAAATGCATCCTGCCCACAGTTATGCCCAGGAAATGTTAAGAATTATGTGGCAACAATGGCCTTTGAGGGGGTCACTGAAACCTTGTAAATTCAGTGCTCGTGAGCAGCTTTCTGGGAAAAAGAGTCTATAACTTTCATCAAGAATTCTCCCAACAATTAAAAACTCCTGAAATTATTGAAAACATCAAATATATGGTGATAGAACAAGATGTGACTATGGGTAGTGGAAACACAATGCCATACAGATAATGGGTCATAATTGTACACTTGAAACCTGTGTAATTTTATTACCCAAAATCACCCTAATAAATTTGAGAGAAGACATGAAGAGAATCACTGAAGTAAAAGGCAGTTGTTCCAGCCAAAGTGATCTCTCCAAAGTTACAAAGATAATTTCCACCCTGTTATCCTTAACTAAAAGATATGTGTTGCTTTTCTTCACTTTTAAATACTACCCTCCTCGCTTTAAAATTCAGGTCAGGTATCCCCTTGCTGAAGACCTGACTGGACCACTCAGGTAATACTTGCATAATTCCCCTTTTATAAGTTGGTCCTACTTCTCCAGCTCCATCCCAGCTATTAGAAAGCAGGGTTCCAATCTTAGAGCTTTCCTCAATGTCCAGCATCAATCAGCCTTTGCACATGGTTACTAACTAACAAATGTATATTACTGCTAATAATGATACTTCAGGATGTATTTCTATGTAGAGTATAATGAACTTCTCCTGGGTGAATCCACACAGTGGGCTATGCCATCTGTAGAGCATACCATCCAACATAGCAGTGCTTCATGAGTGGTTAATGAAGATTTAAAAAAAAAAAAGGGTCATTATCAGTCAGTTATATACCAATAAATGGCTAAACTAGGCAGGTGAGGAGGGGATGAGGGAACATTTTAATTTTCTTTTTAAGATCACTGTCTGGAAGATGTAACCAACCCTCACAACATTTATTTCACACAAATACTATAGTTTTCAATTGTGTACCCAAAGTTCACTGGACCAATACAGTTTCATCAGCAGACCACAGTTTAAGTTTAAAGGGCCAGCCACTCTTATACTCTGAGAACAAAATCCAAATCATAGTTTCATTGGTTTTCCCCTTAAGGTCCTAACATGGAAGCCATCACCCATCGCTGAGTTGGACGTTTATGGAAGGCTCCCTGCACTACCTATGATAGAATAGGAAAGGGAGGCTTCTTAAAATCAAAAGGAAAACAGCCATCCTGGCAAGTCAATGCTCCGTGGAGATAGGGTTGGGAGAGAATGGGGACATGCACGTGCAAAGCAACCGCAAGGCACCATGGGAACCATTGATGGATAAACTGTCTCTGAAACTCCTAAAGGAATCCTATCAGCAGCACCCGGCAGCTCGGATTTGTCTCCAAACTTTTTTTTCTTTCTTTTTCGCAAAATGTTCAGAATAAGCACAAGTTAACTGAGAAACTATATACATTTTTCATTTAAACACAGAACAAATGGGAAACCACACAACATATACAACTGTGGGGCCAGGAGAAAAATACACTTGTGAGAAAGCAAACAGAGATGCTGGCTATAGGGGCACAGAGCCCCAGGCAGGGCGCACAGTCAAAGGGAAAATGGACCACTGGGAGTGGAGGTGAGTCTTTGCTAGAAACTCAGGCTGTGGCTATTTCTTCCCCCCACAAGGAGCACATCCGCTTTGATTTCATAAGACATTCTAAATTGAAATTTTACAGAGTACTGATTCATAGTTTCCTTCTGGCCAATGTATTTTTATGAAGCCCAAAAGTAGAGCTGGGAAAATCAGTTAACTGGTATGGGTCATACAGTGTCTTCAGTAAAGCGAACAGTGATGCCATACTCTGAACACGTAGATACGTAGAGAAGACCAGTGTCACTCAGGATGAATGAGGAACATGCAACCCCAAGTCATTGTTTCTAACATTGGGGATACAGAAGAGTCACATTTCTCCAATCATGTTGACTAGAATATTAGTCCCACTGGCTCTTAGCAGGTGATATGCCAGATGAACAGTGCTCACTGCCTTGCTAATACAGAATCTCATCTATACCGATATGCCTAAGAAACAAGCTTGATGCAGACATTTTTTACAACAGGTTTTAGTAAATGATGTCCAAAGATTAGTCCTCCTTTTATGTCCTACTTCTCTATTCTCAGAGTGTGTTCAAGAAAACACTTGTTCCAAACAAAACAGAAACAGACTCATAGATACAGAGAACAGACTGATGGTTGCCAGAGAGGAGGACGTAGGGACTGGGCGATAAAGGTAAAGAGATTGAGAAGTACAGATTGGTAGTTAGAGAATAATCCCAGGGATGTAAAGTCCAGCACAGGGAATTTAGTCAATAAATGGATGGATGGTGCCAGTTGGGTACTGGGAATATCAGAGGGACATTTTGTAAAGTATGTGATTGTTGAACCACTACACTGTATACCTAAAACTAATACAAAAATAGAACAGAATGTAAACTGTAATTGGAAAAAAATTATTTCAATTAAAAAAAAAAGTCTGTGAAATGGGAGTGGAGAGAGATTTTGCATGGGGCGTGGGGGGCACATCCCAGGGGGTAGAGGGTGATATATTGAGCAGGACACTTGAACCTCTGTCAACACAATAAATTGAAAATAAAAAATTTTAAAAATTATAACCTTGCTCTACAAAAATCACATAAATACATATGTACACACGTGCATAATATGTAAATAATGTCCATGATAACATAATTTAGAGAAATTCTACACTCTATCCCTTATTTTTAAGCATCACAATGCACATTACTTAAAGACTTTTAAAAATTCTACAGCACAAAAACTCTGTTTAATCCAGCATTGCCAAAATTCATCTTATCATGAAAGTCCTTTCTTTTTTTAATATGTAATATTTGTTAATAACTCATGGAACGCAGAATTCCTTTTTGAATATACTGGCAGAGAAAAATATTTAATAACAAATTGAATAAAAAACTACAAAAGAAAATAATCACAAAGGGTGTATACCATGCTCCATTTTTGTAAGATAATTACATACTGGTTTTTTCTATTTTTCCATAACATATTTTTGTTAGGAAAAAAATGTTATCGATAACATTTTTAAATGTTTCATATTGTTTTATTTGGCATGGGGAAAAGGTACATAGAGTATGGCCCATTTTCTAAAGTTTCCAAGTGTTCAAATCTCTGTTACGGTTATAACAGGAGCCAAACACCTTCAGTGAGTGACGGCCCTGTCTTGCTATGCTGGCTGTTGAATGTTGAATATTTAATGTCATGGGAAGTGCCCCAGGCTCCTATTTCTACTCCTAATTGGTGCACCTGAAAGATATCCATTGAACTGAGCTTAGAATCGCCTGCATAATTAGTATAGTATATAACAAGAAGACCAAATGTAAGGACAAAGTAGTCCCATGCTTTCCCCTCTCAAACACCAACTTTAGACATTTGACTAAATAAGTTCATCTGAATGTCTCTTTCCTCATTGAATGAACAAAAAAGCACTGGGTTCTCCTCTCACCCCCTCCCTCCGGCAGATGGGCAAAGGAGACTTGAGTAACAAGCACTCTCACCTGCTAAGAGCACTCAGACAAGAGGCAGACAGGAAAGGTGTGCGCGTGGTCTCCATTTCCCAGACGCCTCTCACTCTAAGGAAACCAGGACTTCCGGAAAGTTTGCTATGGCAGAGAAGTGTACTATACAGAGACCTCACTACATGGACATCGTGTTACAGCAGAGGAGAAGCTGTGGAAATTGACAAAGAGAGCAGGGAGGAGGTGGAGCTTCCAACTCCAGGGAGCTTATCATCAAAGGCTGAGAGTGGGATAAATGGAAGTATTTGGATTCATACATTTCAGCTCTCCTGGGGGGTGGCTCTCAATGCTGTGCTGTCAGGGAGGTAGGAAGGATTTGACAGCTGGAGAATGAGGTAGTAGACAGACTGATCTGGAAAGACTGTAACTGGATAAACCAAGAAGCATGCATGCCTGTGTTAAGCACTCAGAGGAGACTGGCGGCACAAGGTGTATGGCCAAGCTCATGCCCTCAGGGAGCAGGCTGTCTTCCTGGTTGACTCAATGGCATACCTAGAGGAAACATTAAAAAAATAAATAAATATATAAATAAAAACAGTATGTCATTTGGTTCTAAATGAGGGGATAGAGCCTGGCATCAAGCCTGGAAAGTGGGTACTTAATACGTGTTTATTGGATTTAATTAGATCTCTAAGCCGTTGGAGGGCTAGACATGAGACCTTTGCGGAGTTATGCAGGAAATGAGGATTCCTATTAAGCAAGAGCAGGCAGAAACAATGGTAAAAGTGGTAAAATGGAGCCCTGGGACCAGATGGGGAGAGGGCAACTAGAAAATGTTTTTTTAAAAAAATATATACAACAATCAACAGTTTAAATTTCATAAGGAAGGTACATTAGAACCACTTTTATGCTTGAAGAAGGTAAGTGACAGTCAAGCTAAGTCCCAAGGACCACAGCTTCTGGTAAGAACGAGTGAAGAGAGAAGAGGCTTGAATGAGGCAAACCGACAAGAGCTCTGGTTGTCCGGCCAGGTCTTGGATGCTAGTTTACCGCTTGAACTGAAATGTGCTGTTAGGCTTTCTTGGCAGTCAATGGTAAGAGCCATGTTGCATGCACATCAGATATGAGTACAAGAGATCATTGCTTAATATTTAACTCCCATGTCTCTCCCTCATCACAGGCAGAGTCACAAATATTTCCAAGCCACAAAACATAACTCACGTATATCACTACTTATTATATAGGCTATAAATGAATTGTGTGCACCCAACGTCAGGAATGGCCAGGTGTGTTTCTTCCTTCACACAGCTGTCCTCCCTGCTGGTTTGGGAAAGTAGACCCTGAAGAGAAAGACCCTATACATTCTGGTTAATGCCAGTACGAGGTCAAAGTCCTACAGGCATGGTTTTTGCTGCAGATTGCTGTGTAGAGAACGGAGTCCCAAAGTGCACTCTGAACCAGGCCTTTGTGTGAGTTGAATTACGACCTGATCATCTAGTGCTGAAATCGCAAAGAAAAATGTACAGGTTGGAGGGGTGGAAGAAGAAAGAGTTGCTTCCATTGGATATTATATTTTCCTTAGTTTGATTAAGAGGCTGCCCATCTTCTTTTTCAACCTAGAGATTCTGAAAAAGAGGAAGAATCCAGGACCGTCTGTCTCCAGGATGATTTCAATGCATTCAGTTTCACCAGGCATTTTTGTTCCTGAAAGAATCATTCCAGATAAGAAATCTCCCATCACAACTCTAAAATCAGACCCAGAGAACATGTTTTGGCAATATCTCTTGACTAAAGAGTGGTACTCAGTATCAGGACTTGTTTTTCTCCCAAAGACAGATACCACCAATGTCAGGCTACTTTCGCAATGGAAATCATCGCTTGGGCACTGAATCCAGCCACAGAGCTTTTGGCAAAAAGGCTGTAACCTCTCCTCTCTCCTCACCAGTGAGAATCCCACCACAGTTTTCCATCCGTTGGTGACCTCCATCACAGAATACCTCAATGCCCTCTGCTCAGGGTTATGGTTAAAGACCTCCCAGAAGCACCAGCTGTTGGTACAGACTACATCAGTCTTCTCGTTGTTAACGGTCATAGGCTGACATGACTGGAGTGTCTCTGAGTCCCCAGGGCCCCTCTGGCTTAGGCTGGTGGTCTCAAGCCCTTTCACCAGCTTGAGTCACTGAGTTTTTCAAAAAGTATATTGGGCCCATTGATATTTTGTAACTTTTGAATCTCCATCTAAGCAAGTTCACCACTACTAGGCAAGGAGGTAGACTGATGAAAGCAAAAACCATGAAACACTCTTGAGAATAAATAGATGCAAAAGGAAGTTTGGGTAAATTCCCTCAGTTTTGCACAACAAAGTAGGCCAGAAGGAAGCAATCAGGAAAGTATAGTTCTCCCTGGAAATATTAGGGGGAACAGTTTGCAAACTATATGATTGTTTAACCACCATACTGTACACCTGAAACTGATATAAAATAATACTGAATATTAGCTGTAATTGAAAAATAAAGTTGAGCCTGACCTGTGGTGGCGCAGTGGATAAAGCGTCAACCTGGAATGCTGAGGTTGCTGGTTCAAAACCCTGCACTGGTCTGGTCAAGGCACATATGGGAGTTGATGCTTACTGCTCCTTCCCCCTTTCTCTCTCTCTCTCTCTCTCTCTCTCCTCTCTAAAATGAAAATGTTCTTTTTTTAAAAAAAAAGAAAGAAAAATAAAGTTGAAAAAAGAAAAAAATGTATAATTCTCTTTGAAAGGATGCCATGGATGCGCATGATTGCTGGCTGGAAGCTGGAGAAGCTGTAGCCAAATGGTCTCCCTATCCATGCCATACCATCACAACAACTAATTACAACTTTGAAGAAAATGACTATAAAGTAGCAATTTGCAGCAAAGAATTATACACCTTTATTTTATTTCTTCTGGTCTTCAAAGAAATCCAAGATTATCATCCCAGGTTTGTTGACGATAGAAACATGATTTTAAAAATTAGCAAGGCAAAACGTCACTATCATTAAATGCTTCGTTTCCAAAAGTTTGCTTTTGTAAAACACTTGCTTGGACATCAAAAATGTAATGAGTAGGTAGAAGGGCCTACTCAGGTATTAGGATGAAGTCATCCGTTACCTAAAAAGAAAGATATTTCATAATCAAGCATTTTATATTTAATGAATACTCACAAGTGAAGAAAGTTACATGACTAGAAAAAATAGAATTAGCTAGATTCATGCTACGGATTCCTAGAGATAATATTGTTTTCTGCTACTAGATATATTAAAGTAATTCTGTAGAAATCACAGCTGTTTATATTTCAGGCATTCTCAGGAGCACAGGAAAGATAAACTTACGGCAAATCAGCATGTTCAATAAAAATAATTATGGAAGGAAATACAAGTTAAAATATAGCTATTTTTTCAAACTTTATTTATTTGCTTGCTTGCTTGCTTATTTATTTATTTATTTATTTATTTTTGACAGAGCAAGAGAGTCAGAGAGGGACACATAGGGACAGACAGACAGGAAGAGAGATGAGAAGCATCAATTCTTCATTGTGGCATCTTAGTTGTTCATTGATTGCTTTCTCATACATGCCTTGACGGAGGGGCCGGGGGGCGAGAGCAGAGTGAGTGACCCCTTGCTCAAGCCAGCGACCTTGGGCTCAAGCTGGTGACCATGAGGTCATGTCTATGATCCCACACTTAAGCCAGTGACGCACACTCAAACTGGCAAGTCTGTACTCAAGCCGGATGAGCCTGCGCTCAGGCCAGCAACCTCAGGGTTTCAAACCTGCGTTCTCCACGTCCCACTCCAACACTTTATTTACTGCGCCACCACCTGGTCAGGCTATATTGACACAGATACTATACACAGGGGTATGGTATGATATGTATCTCCCTAGACCAGTGGTTCTTAACCTGGGTTCTATAGAACCCTAGGGGTTCGATGAGTCGGTCTCAGGGGTTCGGAGAAGCCTCTGCCATGGAGGCCAGAATAAAGTAATACCGTAATTTGTTGTGAGTTCATGCACCTTGTTGGTTTTGTTCTTTGAGCAAGGTGATGTTCATGCACAGCTCATTTTGTGCACCAGTAAAAAAACATATACCTATGTCTTGAATTTGAAAAAGAAATCATATTTTATTTATCACTAAAAAAGGGTTCGGTGAATGTGCATATGAAACTGGTGAGTTCAGTACCTCAAAAAAGGTTAAGAACCACTGCCCTAGAAAGAGCCAAGGTTTCAGTCCTCATTGCTCTTTAGGCTCCATCACAATACCAGTTATTTTCATTCTGGTCCCCACACTGGCCAGTTACCAGAGACAGAGCCATGAGCCTGCCTATACATTTACTGCAAGTGTTAATGATTCTGCCAATGGCTTCACCATTCCAAGAACTGTGCCTATGGGCAGCTAGCTGCACATCACCTTATGTCATATTAGGGTCAGTTTCCCTTGGTATTTATTCCCTTCTTGTATTTAAAGACCCTCTAGTCTCAGCGCTCAAAGAACATTCTTTTGGTTTTTCAAAAAACCAAAAGAGTCAAGAACATTGCTCCTAACTCTTTGGGTTGCCTGACATTTCAAAAGCCAATCCAGTGGCCACCATCAAGCTATGGTGAAGCATTTTACCAGTGTACAGCAAAAATAGGAGTGAGACAAAAGGCAAGATAGTGATTGGGAGTTTTTCCTCCTAAAGTTAAATGGATATGCTATAAAAGCTATTTGCATCCTAATTTTAGGTCTTTCTGACCTTTCTACTTTTCTAGTGTTCTTTCTTCTGAAAAACGGTGATTAATTGATTGCAAACTTTCCTCTATGTCCTTACTTTGCTAAATATACAGGTGAAAATCATGCTATCCCTTTCTCTTCCTTTTTCTCTCTCTCCTGTCCTTATTGTTTCTCTCTCATGTTTGTTTGCTCATTCTTTGTTATTTTACTGTTTGGTGAAAGTCCAAAGTGTGGAAAACATCGTGTCTTGGACTTTCACTGGTCACCGGACCATATTGTTTGGCTGTCAATGTTTACCTTATAGTGATCACACAGGCCCTTTGAAACCCCCTTAAACTGTATGGAAATCTTTCTCTGCACATTCTGAATATGGAAGAAGAAAGTATGTATTTTTTATGAGGGCCTCTAGTAAGACTGTGCAGAAAGAAGAAAGAGAGAGAGAGGGGGAGAGGAAGAGAAAAAAAGGAAGGGAAAGGGAGCAACGGCAGACACAAAGGTGTGCGTGGGATTTGGAGCAGGGTTGGTGGGGAGTTTCTAGTTTAAGTGGGAGTCTAGGTAGAATATAAAGGAGAGGACAAACTAGTTACTCATGGTCTTCAAATCTAGGCAGAGAAATGTAAACCTGATACAGAAAGAAATAGTTCACAAGAACTAACAGAGGAATGCTGGATGGCGTATGATTAAAAGTCCATCGCCCCACCTCTCCCTTTCCTCAATTTTTTGTTATTTCATGAAGATTAGAGACTTCTTGCAAATATCCTTAGGCTATGCTTACTGATTAAGATTATTTTCCTTCACAAATATTTGTTAGAGTTTACCCTACACTGGGCAGTAAACCAGAAAAGTTCACCATCCGTTTAAAATGAAAAGGGTACCATGTTTCTAGATAAATGTTGCAAAGGTAGAGTTCTTTCTCAAATAAAAATTTTGTCCAATACATTTTTAATCAAAGTTTCAGTAAGATTTTTATTTATTTATGAATGAATAAAAATAACTAGATGGGCTGAAAATGAAGAGTGACGGGGAGGTGTAGGCAGTTCTCATTGTTAATGTAATTACAGAGGTGTAATAATGAAAAGTATCTACCTAAGACCATACAATAAATGATACAGGAAATAACAGCAGAGACAGAGCTTGTTATGTGTGGGAATATCATATCACAAAGGCCACATTATAAACCAATGGAGAAAAAAGAAAAGACAAGATTTGGATCCAATTGATTGATCAAAAATTAATAATAAGATTAGAGCTTCAATACAAATTTTTCACTAAACTTCATTTATATTAAAGAGTTAACTATATATGAAACTGAAATAACAAGGAAATACAGGTTAGTATCTCTGGATGAGGAAGATCTTTCATGAGATACAAAAAAGAAATCAATGGAAGAAGTTCAGAAAGTAAGGACAGATTCAAATTAATACAATTTTTAAATAAGGCTGTCTGTCAAAACTTATAAATTAAAAAGAAAAAGAAGAAGGAAATCCAAGCCAATAGTTAACTTAAAAGTTGATATTAACACTTAAAAATATAAAAAGCGAACAAAAGTTATGGTTGCAACATTTATGTCCTAATTATGAAGTAGCTACTGATTTGATAAATCCAAAAGATGTAATCTGACCACTGCTATCATCTGAATGTTCGTATCCAACCCCCTAAGTTTCCTATGTTTAAAACTTAACCCCCAAAGACGTTACTAGGAAGTGGGACCTTTGGAGGTATTTATATCACGAGGGTGGAGTGCTCATGAAGAGAATTAGTGCCCTTATAGAAGAAACAGCGTTTCTGCACTCTGTCCACCCTGTGAGAATGCAGTGAGAAGTCCCCAGCAATGAACCAGGAAGAGGGTCCTCATTCAAGAACACAGCCAAGTTAGTGCCTTGATCTTGGACTTCCCAGTCTCCGGAATTGTAAGCAATAAAGTTCTGCTGTTTAAATACTCATCCCAGTCTGTAATATTTTGTTTTAGCAGCCTGGATGGACTAAAACTGACACACAACCAACCACAGCTGCATACTCTGAGAGAAGCAGTGGATTTCTATCCTTTTCTTTTCGAATAAAAAAAAAAAACTCTCCTGAACTATCTAAATGTAATAATAGTAAAGCTTTTATATTTTAAAGATGAGTTGTATTTGGTAAAGATTTTAAAAGCAGCCCGATTCTCTTTGACATCATTCTGTCCCAATTGTTTGGTACAACTTTCAATTCCTTTGTTGATCTTACTCCTCACTCTTCTCCTAATTCTAAGTTAAATTGGCTTCCTGGGTTGCCTGGGTTTTTTCTTAGACCAAATCCTCTTTTCTGAGGCTCTCATTAGTCATGTTGACTCTCTCATCAAAAAAAAAAAAAAAAAAGTTTCCTAGATATTCTTGCTCATCCAATTAGGTAAGAGATTACCTTTATCCGACTCTTTCCTGGAAGTACAATGGAATCTACAGGAAATGAGGTAGCACCCCCCCCCCCGGGGCAGTACGGACTTTGGGGCTGCTTTGTCCAGTCTCAAGGTCTGTCTCAATTTGCCCATCTCCCTTCCTTTTCTTGCTTTGAACCAATTATGCTTTATTTCCTGAATTCTAAGAAACACAATACTTCCCACATTTTGAAATTTCTAAAATTGGCATTTTAATTGAATTTGCCAAAGTTCCCTTGTTCATTATCGGAACTAGAATGCAGCAGTTCTTTCAATACAGACAATAGGTTATAGTTAACTCAAAGCTTATAAAATATAAAGCATCCATTAATTTAAAGGTGCTATCTTCTCAAAGTATGAATCTCTCCCCTATAAAAACAAAAACAAAACATTAAAAAGGTCTTAGTAAGATGTTAATTTTTTTAGTATTTAGATTTTAAACACTCCTTCTAAATTTTTTTTTCCTTCTAAATTTTTGAAGGATGTATGTTACAACATTTTTCCTCCTTGCGTTCTCATAAAAGCAGTTGTGGGAGATCTGGAGAAACGTTTAACTGCTCAGAAGCTGGGAGAGGCATTCTTTTGCAAGGAGACACCTGCTTTTTAGAAACAACCGGGCTGCTGTTCAGCTGGATGCACTTATGTGGCAGAAATGACTTTGCCCCTTTTGATTGCTCAGTGTTCATGCTGCACCTGTTATTAAAAGCTTTGCACATCACCCAGTTGTGTGCTGGTGGATGTTTAACAACTGGCTCTCTGGGAGAGGAGGTCTGGATGTAGAGCCTATGCCGGATTTCCCTGGTATCCCACCACAGCCAATTTCAAGCTCCCGACATAACGACTATCACTGAATGCAGAGTTGGGAAGAGAAGACAGATGATCTCAGTAGACCCCAGCAAATTATTGAATTTAAGTCCTAGAAAAGAGACTTGATAAGCTACCACGTGGCTGAAGAGAGCCTCAGGCTGTTACCCAGATTTCCAGAAGGAGGAGAATTATGGCAGGGAGGCAAGGACAGAAATGTGGGTGGAAAGGGATAACTCCCTAGGCCAGAGGTTAAACAGACTTTATTGGGGGTTGGGGGGGGGTTGTCCAATTGTGGCTTATTAGGTTATTTATTGTGTGTAGATGGGGAGGAGAGGCTACGTAAACATCGTCATCTATGAAATCTTTGGTAAATTCTACATTGCGCACCAATGCTTTGGATGAATCTTGTGGGGTGGGAACGGGCAGTGTGAACTGAAAACAGTGCTGAGTTCTGCTTCCAGATCATGCAGGACTACCACTGAGGCTGACGGGCGGGCGTAGCAAATCTGCATGTTAAAAAGTAATATAAGAGGACCTGACCAGGTGGTGGCGCAGTGCATAGCAGTGGTTCTTAACCTTTTTTGAGGTACCGAACCCACCAGTTTCATATGCTCATTCACCGAACCCTTCTTTAGTGATAAATAAAATATGATTTTTTTTTCCAAATTCAAGACATAAGTATATGGTTTTTTACTGGTGCACAAAATGAGCCGTGCATGAACATCACCTTGCTCAAAGAACAAAACCAACAAAGTACATGAACTCACAACAAATTACGGTATTACTTTATTCTGGCCTCCGCGGCAGAGGCTTCTCCGAACCCCTGAGACCGACTCATCGAACCCCTAGGGTTCTACAGAACCCAGGTTAAGAACCACTGGCATAGAGCGTTGAACTGGGTCACGGAGGACCCAGGTTCGAAACCCCGAGGTCGCCAGCTTGAGTGTGGGATCATCTGGTTTGAGCAAGGTTCAACAGCTTGAGCCCAAGGTGACTGGCTTAAGCAAGGGGTCACTTGGTCTACTGTAGTCCCCTGGTCAGGGCACATATGAGAAATCAATCAATGAATAACTAAGGTGCCACAACGAAGAATTGATGATTTTCATCTCTCTCCCCTCGTCTGTCTGTCTCTCTCTTCGTCCCTCTCTGTCTCTGTCACAAAGAAACAAAACAAAAAACAGTAATATAAGAGGTCAAGAGACAGAAGTCAGAGTGGAAGAACGTTTTCCAAAAAAGAAGAAGCAGAGAGGTTGTTTGTTTTGTACTTTTCTTGAGAGGGAGTTTCATTTATATGGCTGCCCACAGAGGATGGCCGACAAAAGGGGAGGAAGGGATAGTGTAAAACGCATGGGCTTTCATTGGCTTTAGGGACTACACCGCTAAGCCAACAAGGTTCTGACCATTAGCCAAGGAGTCTGTGATTTCTGGCTGCAAAAACAGATCCAATTTTGACACAGTCTGATATCACTTCGAACCCAGCAGCTGGCTCCTCAAAGTTAAGTAATTAAGAATCTCTTCTAGATAGTACTTCATAAATTATTTACATTTTCTAAATTCTTTCCCCAGATTGTTTTTACCTGGGAAAGGCTCATCGTGGAGTTGAGGAGACTCTTTGAGATACAACATACACATATGGGGACAGAAACTGGGGACACAGGGAACAAAGACATTAAAAGGATCTGTCCACAGGCATCTCCTTTGTCCAAGGACAGACCTGAAGATAAGAGCCCTGTCTTCAGACTGCTGATTCCGCAATCTTTCTTCATGACAACGTTTATCTGGCTACGCAGCGAGCTCTTGGATGCACAGAGGACCCAGAAACAGAGAAAAGGCCCCCTTATACTGTGCCCCTTGCTGGGGAGATAATTTCTACATTGGTCCTCTTCTGAACAGAGCAGGAAAATGAGGAGGACTGGATGGGGCCATTCTCTGTGTGGTCCAGAGGCCTGTACTGCAGGAAGTGGGCCCTTTCGGCCGCAGTTCTACCAGGAATCTTTTCTTCCCCTTATAGTAAAACCCTGTTTATAAATATACATTCACCCATACACAAACATATACATGCCTCAAATATCCAGAGCAGTTCGGCATCCACAGAGATAAATACAGAAAGGGGCACGACAGAGACAGATGGATATAGAAGTATTTTTAATTTTTTAAGAAAACATTTGCCTGCTTTGGGGAGAAACCGTTGGTTCTGAAAGAAAGGAAACCTATACTTAGGCAGAACTTCCTCCGGATTAATTATTACTGTATTTGAAATCCAAATGACTTGCCCCGTCATTAGTGGATAAGTGTAGGCCAGGGAATAAATATTCGCTCTGTCCACAATAAGACAGGTATCCACACCAAGTTCAAAGGCCCCCGGACTTGACCACACACACACATTAGGCCATCTTTGGAGCTGTGATGATGACGAAAGGTTAGATGCATTCTGCAAGCCCAGGGAGGCCGCCAGCGCGACCTCAGGCTAATTAGCAGAAACCACAGGTATAACCAGCTGCTGGGCCATTCACGTAACCAATACTTGAGCCAGATGCCGCTTTTGGAAAAACATACCTCAGTGCCCCTCATTGAAATTCCGTCTCTGGGCTTATAAAGAGTGTACTGTCTGAGCGACACAGGCAAGGCTTGGGGCAAGTGGGGCCACTCTGTGAGATACAGTCAGGGGTTCTGCTCTGCTTCCCAAACGGCCGCTCATTGTAAACAGCCTGTTCGGCGCGCCTGGGAACCCGGCTCTGGCCCCGCGGGGGAGTCTGTACGCACGCCTGCGAGTCCAGCCTCCCTGTGTTCTGACTTGTGAAGGCAAAGGATCAGACGGGCAGAAAATCTCATATGAAGTAAATGAACCAAGAAGTGTTTTATCAATAAAATTTCATCTACACCTCCCATGCGGATCACTGAAATGACAAAAGCACAGGAACACCTCCCATCTTCTTTAGAACGTATGTCTTTTTTTCCCCTATTAATAAACAGAGCGCAGACCTCAAACACTTATGTACTTAATATGTGTTATTTGAAGATGGTGGCATTTGTTGAATTGAATTCATGCACTTGGCTTACAAAGGGTTCTCTTTACTCCATCATATTTAATGTGACTTCAAATCAACTACCAATCCTTCCCATGAAGGAAACATTTCATGACTTAAATAGATTTTAAAACAATTTGGTACATACCCAGTACATGTTGGCACTAAACGTCCTTAATATTTGCAAGGTCATATTCAATCTTAGTACACTGTCTTTTATTTTGAGCATTTTCTAGAGAGGAAAAAAATACTTTGGAGAGCAACATTTGGCAACAAAACTAAACAGATCAGATCATGAAAGAGCAATTAGTTATAAATACCCTTTTGAAACTCGGGACAAAACAGAATGTGTAGAGCATATACAAACTGGCATATTATCTTTTCAGTGTTGGTGAAGGGAGCTTATAAAAAAACCCTGAAAGTTAAACAAAGCCATAAAGGCCACAAGGGCAAATAGTATCATTGTGCGGTTTATAAGAGATTGGCAAGGGATTGCAGCGTGTTCTATGCACTTTCTATTTGCCAGGCTACACTACCTATTCTTCTAACCTCTTTATATCCACATCAAGTTTTCTATTTCTCCATATTCTTTGTTCTCGACATGGTTTCCCAAATTCTTTCTTCTATGTCATGATTTCTTATTTTTCCAAGTTGTTTAAAGCCCATGATAAAGTCATACACAAAGCTATCTCTGCAATAAGCTAACATGCCCCAATTCTCTGGTGAGGCAAGTGTCATTGGGGTTACTAAAATAAATCTGAGCCCATCAAGCAGCCTTCATTCTCCCCACCTCTGTCACCCACTTTGACCCTTCCATTGCAGTCACCACACATCTTGATGCTATAGAAATGGGGAGCAAAGTGTGGACTAGTGCCCAATCAGATGCCACATCTTCAAAAGGGACTGCATACATTATAAAGCATGAGTATGGATGGACTTAAGAACATTATACCAAGTGAAATAAGTAAATCAGAAAAAGCTAAGAACTATATGATTTTCACATACAGGTGGGATATAAAACTGAGATTTATGGACATAGATAAAAGCGAAGTGATTACCAGGGAGAGGGGAAAATGGGAGAGGAGGTTGGGGGAATGTGGGGGATAAGGAGTAAAGAAGGACAAATACATGGTGACGGAACATGATTTGACTTCGAGTGATGGGTATATAACATGATCAACTGTTCAAATGCTATGGAAACGTTTACCTGAAACCTATGTCCTCTTATTGATCAATAAGACAAATAAATTTTAAAATGTCACCCCGTTAAATTTAACTTTCTAAATAAAAATTTTAAAACATATAAAAGGGAAAAAAAGAAACAGTAAGACAGATAAAATGAAATGTGTTGATAATAAATATCCAGAAGAATTGAAAGAAAATAACTATGAAGAACTGTATAACAAAAAATTAGACAACCTAGGTGAAATGGACAAATTCCTTAAAAATATAATCTTTCAAAAATCAATCTGGAAGAATCAAAAAACCTAAATAGAATGATTACAATGAATGAGATCGAAACAGTTATTAAAAAACTCCCAACAAACAAAAGCCCTGGGCCAGATGGCTTCACAGGCAAATTCTACCAAATATTTAAAGAAGAACTAACTCCATTCTTCTCAAGTTATCTCAAAAAATTCAAGAGGAAGGAAAACTTCCAAGTTCCTTTTATGAGGCGAGCATAATTCTGATCCCAAAACCAGGCAAAGACAACACAAAGAAAGAAAACTATAGGCCAATATCTCTGATGAATTTAGATGCTAAAATTCTGAACAAAATATTAGCAAACCGGATCCAGCAATACATGAAAAAAATCATACACCATGATCAAATGGGATTTATTTTGGGGAGGCAAGGCTGTTACAATATTCACAAATCAATCAATTCATTTATCAGATTCAGTAGTTTTTTTACTGCGACTTTAGGGTTTTCTAGGTACAGTATCATATCATCAGCAAATAATGATAATTTTACTTCTTTTCCAATTTGAATGCCTTTTATTTCTTCTTATCTGATTGCTGTGGCTAGGACTTCCAGAACTATATTCAGTGGTGAAAGTGGATCTTAAGGGGATTGCTTTTAACTTTTACCCATTGAGTATGATGTTGGCTGTGGGCCTGTCATAGATGGCCTTTATCATGTTGAGATATGCTCCGTGTATTCCCACTTTGCTGAGAGTTTTTATCATAAATGGGTGCTGGATTTTATCAAATGCTTTTTCTGCATCTATTGATATTATCATGTGTTTTTTGTTTTTCCTTTTGTTTATGTGATGAATCACATAAACATTATTTGATAAATCACATAAAATTAAGAAAACAACCCCATTCACTATTGCAACAAAAAAATGAAGTACCTAGGAGTATATTTAACCAAGGAGGTTAAAGACTTGTACTTAGGAGAGGACGGCAAGATGGCGATGGAGTAGGCGGACGTACCAACTTCCAACTCCCAGAACCAAAGTGGATTTTAACTTAATTTTAAGAACCATCATCTGGATAAACCAACTTTGAACTAAACTAAGTGGACTCTTCAACCAAGGAACACAGAAGAAGCCACATTGAGACTGGTAGGAAAAGCGTAAACGTGGAAAGGGCTGCCCAGTTCCCTGGAGCAAACGGCAGACTCGCGTGGCGGGAAGAGAGTTTAGAGGAGAGGGAGGGACTTGGGTCCCAGGAACAAAGTGCCAGCCTGCAGCTCCAGAGCCTAGAAGAGGCGTTTGGACAGTAATGAGCTGTGAAACAAGTGAGGATACTGTTTGTGAGAAAGAGACAGTTTTCTCAGACCTAGGATTCTTCTTAAAGGGACAGCGCAGAAAACCCCTCTCACAACCACTCACCTAGGGCTCCGGGGGATGGGGACAGAGGAGAGGACTGGAGCAGCGGGAAGAGAGTGTGGACTGGAAGGCACAGGGACAAACACTCTGAGGGACAGCCACCCTAACCCCTGGGCTGAGTTACTTCCCAAATCGAAAAGGAATATTTCCCTAGAACTATCAATACCAGCAAAGGGAGACAGGACACCAGCCAAACAAGCTCTCCCGTGGCACTTAGAGCAGAGCTGCTTAGACGGAGGGAGCTTCCAGGACTACAGTGTGGAGTGTTAGGGTCTGAGCTGCAGTGCCCCTAGCCACACTGCTGAGGGTTGCTGGAGGGATGGTGACGGTGGGACACAGAAACGCGGTTCTGTCAGTGGAGGCAGAGGCAGAGGCCCAGCCGGTGTGAGCTCGGTCTAGCCCAGCAGGGGTGGTGGGGACGAGCGGGATAAAAGCGGGAGGCCAGGAATGGGCAGAGATCTGCCGCTGAGCCCGGCCCCATGGGTGCTCAGCATCACCTGGCCTTCGTGGTTTGCGATGCTGTGTGACCTGGCCCTGACTGCGAGGGCAGGGCTAAAGTCTGGGACAGGTGGAGGCTCACAGCTGAGCGCAGGCCAGCAGCCCCGCCTGGTCTGAGAAACCGCGATTTGCAATCTTGCGCGAGCCAGCTCTGACCACGGGGGCTGGGCGGAAGCCTGGGAACAGGCGGGGTCAGCAGCTGAGCAAAGGTGCTCACCACTACCCTTGGTGTTGAGGCTTGTGTCTTGAGTGCGGAGCGCAACCCCACCTGTGGGGGTGAGGCGAAGGCCCAGATAGGCTGAGGCTTGTAGAGCCGGGCACGAGAACACAGCCCCTCCTGCAGAGGAGAGGCGGAAATCATAGCAACAGCCGCAGTGGGCGGGCGCCGGCAACGCCCATCCCAACTGCCCTAAGCAGCGGTAGAGGGGGTGGTGGGCCTGCAGACAGACCGCACCTAGGGAACACAGAGGCAACACCCTTTGGACTCCAGTGGCCACACCCTTCTTATACACAGACAAAATGGGCAGGCAGAGAAATGCAACCCAAATGAATCAAGAGAAATCCCCAGAGAAGGACCTGAATGAACTAGATATAACCAAATTACTGGATGCAGAGTTTAAAATAATGATAGGATGTTCAAAGAGCTTAGAGCAACAATGGATAGTCATTACAAACACCTAAATAAAGAGATAACAAATATAAAAAAGAAAATTGAAATAATAAAAAAGAATCAGACAGAAATGACAAATATAGTATCAGAACTGAAGACCACAATGGAAGGAATTAAAAGCAGGATGGATGAAGCTGAGGATTGAATCAGCGAGTTAGAGGACAAAATAAACAAAGGCACAGAAGCAGAGCAGAAAAAAGAAAAGAGACTAAAAAAATCTGAGGAAACTCTAAGGGAGCTCTGTGACAACATGAAGAGAAATAACATCCACATCATAGGGGTTCCCGAAGATGAAGAGAAAGAAGAAGGGATAGAGACTTTGTTCAATCAAATCATAGCTGAAAACTTCCCTAAATTAAGGCTGGAAAACGTTTCACACATTCAAGAAGCACATAGAACTCCATTAAAGAGAAACCCAAAGAAATCTACACCAAGACACATCATAGTTAAAATACCAAAGCTAAATGATAAAGAGAAAAATTTTAAAGCTGCTATACAAAAAAAGGCTATCACCTACAAAGGAGTCCCCATAAGGATGACATCCAACTTCTCAACAGAAACATTTGAGGCCAGGAGGGAATGGCAAGATATATTCAAAGTAATGCAGAACAAGAACCTACAACCAAGACTACTCTATCCAGCAAGGCTAACATTTAAAACTGAAGGAGGAATAAAGAGCTTCTCAGACAAAAAAACCCTCAAGGAATGCATTAAAACCAAACCAATTCTGCAAGAGATACTAAGGGGCCTGTTGTGAAGAATTCAAAGGGGGAAAAGAATAAAGCAAAAGAAGAATACAGCTTTAAAGAATAAAATGGCAATAAACAACTACATATCAATAATAACCTTAAATGTAAATGGATTAAATGATCCAATCAAAAGACATAGGGTAGCTGCATGGATAAAGAAACAGGACCCATACATATACTGTCTACAAGAGACATACCTTAAAACAAAAGATGCACATAGACTGAAGGTAAAAGGATGGAAAAAAATATTTCATGCAAATGGAAATGAAAAAAAAAAGTCGGGGTAGCAATACTTATATCTGACAAAATGGACTTTAAAACAAAGGCTGTAGTAAGAGATAAAGGACAATACATAATGATAAAGGGAACAATTCAACAGGAAGATATAACCATTATAAATATCTACGCCCCAAACACAGGAGCCTCGACATACATAAAGCAGACTTTGATGGATATAAAGGGCAAGATTAACAGCAATACTATAATAGTAGGGGATTTCAATACCCCACTAACATCACTGGATAGATCCTCAAGAAAGAAAATTAATAAAGAAACAGCAGACTTAAAGGATACACTAGATCAACTCAATTTAATATCATCAGAACATTTTACTCTAAAGCAGTAGAATATACATTCTTTTCAAGTGCTCATGGTACATTCTCCAGGATAGACCACATGTTAGGGCACAAAAGTGGTCTCAACAAATTTAAGAAGATTGAAATCATATCAAGCATTTTTTCTGATCACAATGCCATGAAACTAGAAATTAACCACAAAAGAAAAACTGAAAAAACTCAAACACTTGGAAACTAAATACCATGTTATTAAATAATAAATGGATTAACAATGAGATCAAAAAAGAAATAAAAAAGTTTCTAGAAATGAATGATAATGAGCATACATCAACTCAAAATTTATGGGACACAGCAAAAGCAGTACTGAGAGGGAAGTTCATAGCACTACAGGCATACCATAAGAAGCTAGAAAAAGCTCAAATAAGCAACCTGATCCTGCATCTAAAAGAACTAGAGAAACAACAGCAAATAAAGCCCAGGACTAGTAGAAGGAAGGAAATAATAAAGATCAGAGCAGAAATAAATGACACAGAGGGTAAGGAAACAATACAGAGGATCAATGAAACCGGGAGCTGGTTCTTTGAAAAGGTAAACAAGATCAATGAACCTATAACTAGACTCACCAAGACAAAAAGAGAGAGGATAGCCTAAGGCTTAGTTTTAAGACTAAGCCTTTCTCACCCTTTTAATACTAAGATCTTTTCAACATCCTTCTAATACTAAGGTCTTCTCAAAACTAAGCTTTTCCCCACACCCTTGACTGTTACATGATGTGGGGTGGTGCACTCTTATGAGGAATCCCATTTATACCCAGATAAGTGGCTTTGTATCAGAGACTTCCTTGTTTGTATATTGGCTTAAAAGCTTTAATTTCTCCACTATAAAATGAGGCAGATCAGGGTGGGGTGGGGGGTGCATGCTCGCTCAGATCCTGTCATCAGCATTGCAGAGGAGAGGCAGCTAAAATGGCGGAGTGCTGAAGGAGAAGCCAGTTTGTGCAGAGAGAAGATGGGGAACAGAGGTGAAGAAAGCTGGTGAGGTACAAACCTTTGATCCTAGGAAAACTCGGATGAGTCCGTATCTTTGGGAGCCCTGAATGGAAAAGAAAGTGTTTTTCCACTGTGTGTATTTCTCACCCACCAGAGCGAGCTAGGATTAAAGGTAATGGCCCACCAGTTCTTGGTTCTGTTGTTTCATTACCATTTGTCCGAATCAAATGCAAACCTGCATGGGCCAGGTGGCTGTGATGGTGGCTGTGGCTACTGGCTTTACCCTTACCAACAATAAGCAGCCAAGAGAAGCCTTCTCCTCTCCCATCATGCTATGATTCTTGTTCCCTACCTAGAGACACCAACCAACGCAGGAGGGGAAATCAGTAAGAGGAACCCAGCAACAGAAAGCAGCCCAGTCTAAGAAGCTTCTTTGTCCCTCTGGGCTTAAGCCTTTCCTCCCCCACCTAGAGATAATGTGGTAGCCCTGAGGCACTGGTAGGAGGATCCCACCACACCCACTGGTAGATGTGTGTGTGTGGGGGGGGGGGCTAACCTGGAGAAATCCCTCCTTCACCTTCAAATAGCACCAAGAACAGTGGGAGCCCCAGTGGTACCCAGACAAACCAATCAGAACAAAATAATACTGTAAATTAAAGTTCCAATAGAATAAAACCCTACAGAAGTAGGGCAAGACTCACACGCTCACCTTAAGCAGGGTGACTGCTAGCTAAAATAAAATATTTAAATTTCACCCAAAGTTTCCTAACATAATAGGTAAAAATTTGCAGGATAGAGTAGAAAATTATGTCATATCAAGAACCAGGAAAATCACAACATGAATGACAAATGACAATCAAATGACAGTAGTACTGAGATGAGTCACCTGTTAAAATTATTTGACAAGGATTTTAAAACAAAATGAGATAAACATTTCAACAATCAATTATAAATTCTCTTGAAATAAATAAAAGAAATAGAGAAATCTCAGTAAAGAAAGAGAAGTTATAAAAAAATACCAAGTGGAAATTATAATAGAAAAAAATACAACAATAAAAATAAAAAAACCTCAGTGCATGAACTAAATAATAGAGTGAAGATAAAGAAGACGGCATTAATAAACTTTAGGAAAAACAATGAATTCTTCCAATCTGACCAACAGATAGAAAATGAACTGGGGAAAAAATAGTGCTGAGCCCTAAGGACATATGGAACAATAACAAAAAAGTGGGGCTGAAAGAGTATTTAAAGAAATAATTACTGAGGATCTCCCCAATTTGCCAATAGATAAAAACCTACAGATCCAAGAAGCTGAGCAAATCCCAGTTAGGATAAACTCAAAGAAATCCATGCCAAGATATTATAACTAAGCTTTTGAAAACTAAAGACAGCCTGACCAGGCGGTGGCGCAGTGGATACAGCATCGGACTGGGATGTGGAAGACCCAGGTTCAAGACCCTGAAGTCCCTAGCTTGAGCACGGGCCCATCTGGCTTGAGCAAAAGCTCACCAGCTTGGATTCAAGGTCGCTGGCTCCAGCAAGGGGTTGCTCGGTCTGCTGAAGGCCCGCGGTCAAGGCTCATGTGAGAAAGCAATTAATGAACAACTAAGGTGTCGCAACGAAAAACTGATAATTGATGCTTCTCATCTCTCTCCGTTCCTGTCTGTCTGTCTCTATCTATCCCTCTCTCTGACTCTCTCTCTGTCCCTGTAAAAAAAAAAAAAAGAAAACTAAAGACAAATTAAAAAAAAAACAAAACACACACACCAAAACTGAAAACATCTAGAGAGAAAAAACATTTACACTATACACAAAAATTAACTCAATATGGATTAAAGACTTCAATGTAAGGTCTGAAACCATAAAACTCCTAGAAGAAAACACAGGCTGTACATTCCTTGACATAGGTCTTGGTGATAATTTTTTGAAAGCAAAACCAAAAGCAAGAAAATAAAAAATAAACAAGTGGCTAATCCCTTCACTTCCTTTCAGCTAGTCCTCTCTCCTCCTCCCTCCCTTCTGACAGTTGTCCTTCTGTTCTATGTGTCCATGCCTCTGTTTCTATTTTGTTCATCATCCATAGATACAGACAATAGGGTAGCAATTGCCAGCTGGAAATGGTGAGGTAGAGGTAGGGGGAGGAGGGCAAAGGGGGTAAAATGAGGATGAAAAGAGACTCTGCCTAGAGTGGTGGTTGAACAAGATGGTATACAGATGTTGCTATATTGAGTTGTACACTTGAAACCTGTATGGTTTGGCGAATCATCTCATCCCAATAAATTAAAAAAAAAAAAAGAAACAACTGGGACGACATAAAACTGAAAAACTTCTGCCATCAACAATCTAAACCATCAACAATATAAAAAGACAGCCTACTGAATGGGAGAAAACATCTGCAAATCATACATCTGATAAGGGGCTAAAACCCAAAATATATAAGGGATTACTACAACTCAGTAGCAACAACAAACAAACAATCAGGTTAAAAAATGGGCCAAAGGTCTGAATAAATATTTTTTCCAAAGAAGACATACAGATAGACAACAGGTAGATGAAAAGATGATCAACATCATTAATCATCAGGGAAATACAAGATATCGCATTACACCTGTTAGAATGGCTATTCAAAAGACTAGAAACAAGTGTTGGTGATGATGTCGAGAAAAGGGAACCCTTGTGCACTGTTGGTGGGAAGGTGAATTGGTGCAGCCACTTTACAGAACAGTGTGGAGGTTCTTCAAATATTAAAAATAGAACTACTGCCTGACCTGTGATGGCGCAGTGGATAAAGCGTCGACCTGAGAACACTGAGGTCACCAGTTCAAAACCCTGCACTGGTTCGGTCAAGGCACATATGGGAGTTTGATGCTTCCAGCTCCTCCTCCCTTTCTCTCTTTCTCTCTCTCTCTCTCTCTCTCTCTCTTTCTCTCTCTCTCTGTGTCTCCTCTCTAAAATGAATAAAATAAAAATAAAAAATAAATTTAAAAATAGAACTACCATATGATCCAGCAATTCCAGTCTGGGTATTTATCTAAATAGAACAAAAACACTAACTTGAACAGATACATGCACCCTAATGTTCATTGCAGCATTATTTCTAATAGCCACAATATGGGCACAGCCTATGTTGTTCACTGATGCAATAACTAGACAGAAAGAAAGAACAGAGAAAATCAAGGAGGGGGAAATCATCAAAGAAATAATTTAAGAAAATCTCTGAGAATTGAAAAATATCATATTCCCAATTCAAATAGAACTTTGCATACTCAGTAAATGCATAAAAACAGACTTACATTAAAGTACTTTTAGAATACCAGGGATAAAGGAAACATCTTAAAAAGCTTTCATGCTGGGAGCAGGGGCGGGGGATGGAACAGGTCACATACAAAGAATCAGAACTTAAAAAGACACATGCAAAAAAATCAATTCAACATGAATCAAAGACCTAAAAATAAGAACTGAAACAATAAATTACATAGAAGAAAACATAGGCATTAAACTCATGGATCTTGGCCATAGAGAACAATTTATGAATTTGACCCCAAAGGCAAGGGAAATAAAGGCAAAAATAAATGAGTGGAATTATATCAAACTAAAAGCTTCTGCACAGCAAAAGAAACTGACAACAAAACAAATAGGCAGCCAATAAAGTAGGAGATGATATTTGCAATCAGTAGCTGATAAGGGGTTAATATCCAAAATATATAGATAACTCACAAAGTTCAGCAACAAACAAGCAAGCAATCCAATTAAAAAATGGGGAGAGGACCTGAACAGATACTTCTTCCCAGAAGACATACAAATGGCCAACAGATATATGAAAAAATGCTCATCTTCACTAGCTAATAGAGAAACGCAAATCAAAACTACAAAACCTCACACCTGTTAGATTAGCTATTATCAACAAGACAGGTAATACAAGGCTGTGGAGAAAAAGGAATTCTCATTCATTGCTGGTGGGAATGTAAAGTAGTACAACCATTATGGAAGAAAATATGGTGGTTCCTCAAAAAATTACGAATAGAACTATCATATGACCCAGCAATCCCCCTACTGGGTATCTACCCCCAAAACTTGAAAACATTGGTATGTAAAGACACATGCACCCCCATGTTCATCGCAGCATTATTCACAGTGGCCAAGACATGGAAACAACAAAAATGTCCCTCAATAGAGGACTGGATAAAGAAAATGTGGTAAATATATACAATGGAATACTACTCAGCCATAAGAAATGATGACATAGTGACATTTACGACAACATGGATGGACCTTGAGAACATTATACTGAGTGAAATAAGTAAATTTAGAAAAAGCTAAAAACTGTATGATTTCACACGTATCTACAAAACTGAGACTCATGGACATAGATAAGTGCAGTGGTTAGCAGGGGGAGGGAGAAGAAAGAGAGGGGGAACGTGTTTGGGGGAAAGGTGTAAAGAGGTACAAATATAAGGTAATGGAGAATGATCTGACTTTGGGTGAGGGGTATACAACATAATCGACTATTCAAATGATGTAGTGATGTTTACCTGAAACCTATGTACACTTGTTGGTCAAGGTCAGCCTGTTAAATTTAATTTTCTAAATAATAAAGACATTTCCAAAGCAACACAGAAAGCAAGAAGGCAAAGGAGCAATGTTTCAAAAGTATGACAGATTTATTCTATATACTGATAAACTGTGGATTTTAATAGTGAAGGGCAGGAAAGAGACTTTCAGATATGAAGTATTTCAGACTTCTTTCCACGCGCCTTTTCTCAGGAAGCTACTGGATGTAGGAGCCACACCCGAAGCTTCTGTGACTTCCTGACAGTGCGGGTGAATAGAAAGGAGGTATGAAATCCAGGAAATGCGATCAAATTTAAGAGAAGTTGAATTCCTGTCTGGACAAGACAACTTATTTTATTCAGGTTAGATCTGGTCTATTCAGATTGCAACACATCGAAAAAGGAAAGTTCATAGAATTGTCATATTTGAACATATTGAGAGGAAGTTTAAAAAATCTGATAATGAATTGATGCTAAGTAAATTTAAAAACCAAGCAGGGAGGATGGTGGGGGGAGGAGGAGGGGCTTAAAGAGAAACAAACGTAGGGTGACGGAGGATGATTTGACTTTGAGAGATGGGTATATGGCATGATCGACTGTCCAAATGATGTGGAGATGTTTTCTCTTAATCTGTGTGCTCTGGTTGACCAATGTCACCCTGTCAAATTTAATTGCTTAAAACAAACAAATAAATAAATAAAAAACAAATAAAAGATTTTAAAAAACGGACATTTATTAACTCTGGGTCAAAAAGATTTTCAAGGGAAAGAAAGAGGACAAGGGCAGAAAGGAAGGATTGCTCAGCCCTGAAAATATCTGCATGATCATAATAATGTAAATACACAATGTTGATCTAAACTAAAAATGTAATTATATTTGGAGGATGGGAAGATGTGAGACTTGTGGTGAGAAGAAGAGGTGGCACAAACAAAAAAACAAATAAATAAGAGCTAAACACTCATTTTCCATGGTGGCAATACTTCCAATTGAAACGTCAAGAAATAGCCAGCCAAGCGTGTTATTTAACAGAGGAGTTGAAAGGGGTTGCCCATGGGGATTGGAAAAGGAGGAAGCGAAGCAGGCAGAATTCCATGCTCTGATTATGAACTGCAGAACAATAGGATTATTTAAACCATATGTATGCATAAATTTAATAAAAATTAAAATCAAACTTTAAAGTCTGAAATCCATCAAATAAAGCAATCATTCAAAGCGGGTATATTACCTGGGGCTTCCGTAAGAATGAAGTCAAGCCCCTACCTGCCCCTCTCAGTTCAACCAGACCCTGGAGTACCATCTTGACTCCTGAGCTACACTTACTTTTCTGGGTAGCACTTCCCCAGCTCAGACTGTGTGCCAGTCATTGTTCATTCAGGGAAGCCTCACGCCAATGCTAGGAAGGGAGATTTATTTGACCTTATTGTTGTGGGTGACGGAGCTAAGTAGTTGCTGACATTCAAGCTCATCAAACTGGCTCCAGAGTCTGTTTCTCAGCAGAAAGGGTTAAAAATTCTACCTCCCACCAGGATTCCCAGAATGCAGGATCCTCCTCAACCAGGAAGACACTGAACAGTCTAAATCCAAACACGCCCGTTACAATGAACAAGCTGGGAGGTATACGGAAATCGCTGCATTGTGTTCAGTAAATCCTTGTCCAAGCTAATAATATCAGTATGCACTGGAGAAAACTCTCATGTTTTTCTTAATTTTTGAAGTGAAATGAAACAAATTGAAGCAGTAATCCCACCAGAAACCTGCTTGTTCCTTAGGTAATATAGTAGTAGTTTCAGAGACACTGAATTGAAAAAAAATAGCTACTAGCGTATGCTTCAGAAAGGTGTGTCCTAATACATCCTGAATCCAGTCTGCAGGAGTGACTTGAGCAGTTATGTAACTGGACAAGAACTAGGACTCAACCTCAGGTTAAATTAAAAATAATGGCAAGGGACTTTCAATTTATTTCTTTTCTTTTCTTTCTTTGTTTCTTATATTTTACTTTAGATGATTGAGAACCAGGGGAACAAAGGAATAAATATATTTGGAAAAGTAATAAAAATCTTTAACTGTGAGTGACAGTGAAGTTTCTCTTCCTTTTAGCCAGGTTTGTGCCGTTTTGTGTAAATAATGCACAATCCACAGGTAACCATGAGAATTTGGTGTGCATCCACCCCCGCTTTTCTTCTAAATTTATTAGTGATTCAAGTATATATATTTTAAAATTATACTATATATATTGGCCTGCAACTTGCTTTTTCTCTTCTGTGTATTTAATTGACACCTTTCCGGATCAGAATACATAGTCTTGCTTTGTTGTTTAGTACGTAGTATTCTATGATGTGGATATGTTATCATTCCATATCATATCATTCACTATTGTTAAGAATTTTGACTGTTTTGATTTTGGCGGGCTATCACCAATAATGTCACAATGATCGCCCTTCAGCAAATATATTTATAGATTCATATTTTTAGATTCTGTATGATGTTCTAGAAGTAGTCTTTTAAAACACAAATGAGATCATGTTTCTTTGCTTCAAATCTTCCAGCACCTTCCCAGTTGCTGAGAATAAAATTCACACTCCATGGCTTTGCCAACCATCCAACCCACCTGGAGCCACCTTCTTCCCCCACCTTCACTGAACTCCAGCCTCGCTGACCTTCTTCCCGCACATGCATGCTCCCCTCCCGGAGGGGTTGTGCACCTCTCTTCCTGCTGCCTGGAAACTGCCGCGGGCCAACGCCTTCTCCACATCAGCTCTCACCAGGAAAGGCCTGGCCTCAGAGGCCACCCATGTACAATGATGTCCCACCTCCCCCCTAACCTCCACTGTTTCCATTTTGTGCTATTCTCATGGAGGGACATCACATCCTCCAGGCTTTGCTATGCCTTGTAAGGCTCATCCTTAAATGCTTGGCTTATGACTCTCAGGGCCTGACCTTGACTTGGAAACACCATGCCAGCCACATGTGAGGAGCACTGATCCAGTCAGTTCCGGTCCATTTTGAAAACAAGAGCCTTTCTCATGTCTCCAGATGGTGTCATATCTTAATTTTCTGACCAATACACTTCCAAGGGACCCACTGAAATTTTTGAGAGTGAATTTTCTTCAGACTCTAGGAGAAAGAAGCCATTCCAGATTCGATATGATTTGGAAAAATATGTTCTGTCTCTGACAAATGTAACAAAGATATGATTCCTAAAAGAGAACTTGAGAAGAACACTACAAATATTGTGAATCTCATAAGATTAAGTATAGGGATCAAGAAAAGGCCAGCGTGCCACACCGGTTTGTCCTAATTTTGAAGCATTAATTGTATACGTAAGATTCGTGAACAACAGTTTTGAAAGTCTTAAATGATTATATCAAAGTTAATGATAAAAATCCTCACTAGATAGGAATAATACTGGCTTTATGACCAGGAGGAAAAATAAAAAGGCCCATAGAGTTAAGCTATGTTAAAAGGCCATAGAGTTTAACTGATGCTAAAACTCGTAGATTGCAGTAATAAATATTAGATATAGGCCTTGTTCCTTCCATTGGAGATAACCCAGAGGAAAGCATTTTTCCATGAATGAGGCTTTGGCAGAATCATTAACAATATTTGACATTCAGGACTTGTAACACCAACAGGGTCAAAGAAAATAACATGCAGGGGCTTGTCAGATAGTTCCAGACTGTGGGGACCTTGGTCTTGTCAGCCAACGTAAATGCTGGATTAGGAGAAATATATTTTCATTATAGAGATGGTATATTTTCTGATAGTAACTAAATTATAAAGGCCCTGAAAACAGTGAACATGAAGAAACTTGCTTCCTAAAATCAAGGTCGATTTGTTTTTTAAACCAGTGATAACGCCCAGGAAAAAAAGTTAATAAGCCTGTTGGGCAGATAAAATATATTATGCTCACTTTGTTAAAGATGGCGCTGCCCACATTCAAGTCGGTTGATATTAATGTGTGTTGGGAGACAGGCTGTGGGCAGGCCAGGTCGTTATAGCCTAAGGCTTAGTTTTAAGAGTAAGCTTTTCCCCCCACCCTTGACTGATTGGATGATGTGGGGTGGTGCACTCTCATGAGGAATCCTCCCATTATGCCTCAAATAAGTGACTTTGTATCAGAGACTTTCTTGTTTGTATATTGGATTAAAGTTTTGGATTCTACACTATAAAGTGGGGCAGGCTGGGACCTTGCTCTCTCTCGGTTCCTGAGGTTAGTATTAGAGAGGAGAGCAGAGTAAGGCCATGTAGAGGAGAGGAGAAGCAGCCAAGATGGTGGAGTGCTGAGTGAGAAGCCAGTTTGTGCAGAGTTTGTGCAGGAGGAGATGGGGAACAGAGATGAATAAGTCTGGTGAACTAGAAACCTTTGATTCTAGGAAACTCGGATAAGTCAGTAGCTTTGTGAGCATTGAATGAATGGGTTTTCGAGCCCAGTGTGTGTTTTTGCTTGCCCGCCAGGTGCAAGCTAGAATTAAAGGTGATGGCTCACCAGTTCTTGGCTCCATTGTTTCATTACCATGTGTTTGAATCTAATGCGAACCTGCACTGGCCAGGATGCTGTGATGGTAGCCGTGGCTACTGGCTTTAGAAAGCCATACAATGCAAATTTCACTTTGAGATGTTGAGTGACATGGTTCTATTGCTGAGTTAACAGTGCTGGCGGGATGGGAGGCCGAGGGGCGGCCACATGGACTATCTGTGAACCAAAAAATATTTCACAAGTTATTACACCGTCCATTGATAGTGAACAAGTGTCTGATAGTCAAGCCGGAAAAAAGCCCCACTATATACAAAGTGGAAAATATACTTGCAATATTTCATGCTGTAAACAGTTTAAAATTCTTGGTAGTAAGAGTTCTTATGAATCAAAGAGACAAACAACCCTATATGTTGCGGCCCTGAATAGAAACATAGAACAGGGACAGAGTTTAGTGCCCTGAGGCAAAGGCCACAGTGGCTTTACTGACAAAACTACTGAACTCAGTACTGTGCTAAACACAGCACAATAGGGACAGAATTGGCAATTCTGATTAACTAACAGGTGAGGACATTAGAGCTACTCCCTTGCCCTTTTATCTGCTCTAAAGAAGTTCCTCTTCCTGACTTCCTCATTCCCTTCTCTGCTTCCGGACTCCCTCATTCTTGTCCCTGCTTCTATTTGTGTGTATCAATAAATGCCCATAAGGACTGGGGGTCAGGGCTGTCTCATGAAACCTGTACAGGGGATTGTGAGGTGGTCTCCCCTGGTCCCTTAGTGCATGCCATATGGTCTCTGAGTAGTCATTGTCTCTGTGACAAGTGTGCCCCCTATGAGGAACAGGAACCAAACACCAACAGAAAAAGGAACGAGGGAAGGACAAGAACAGAAAATTCACACACACACACACACACACAAAATAAATAAATAAAACGAAAAAGAAAACTATCAATTAAAATGCAACCCTAAGTATGTGAAAATAATGAGGTATTATTTTTCTCCTCCCCCTTTTATCTGAGTAAGTGTAAAGCCAGTAGCCACGGCCACCATCACAGCTGCCTGACCTGCAGGTTCGCATTAGATTCGAACAGACGGTAATGAAACAACGGAGCCAAGAACTGGTGAGCCATCACCTTTAATTCTAGCTTGCACCCAGCAGGCAAGCAAAAACACACACTGGGCTCCAAAACCCACACATTCAGATAAGCTACTGACTTATCTGAGTTTCCTGGAATTAAAGGTTTCTAGCTCACCAGACTTATTCACCTCTGTTTCCCATCTCCTTCTCTCTGCACAAACTGGCTTCTTCCTCAGCACTCCGCCATCCTGGCTGCTTCTCCTGGCCTCCACGTGGCCTTCATCTGCTCTACTCTCTAATACTAACCTCAGGAACCGAGAGAGAGCAAGCTACTGGTCTGTCCCACTTTATAGTGTAGAATCAAAACCTCCAATCCAATTACACAAACAAGGAAATCTCCAATACAAAGCCACCCATCCGAGGCACAATGGGATTCCTCAGGAGAGTGCACCACCCTACATCATCCAATCAGTCAAGGGCGTGGGGAAAAGCTTACTCTTAAAACTAAGCCTTAGGCTATAATGACCTGACCTGCTTACATTACAGTCTTTCCCCGCACACTCATCCCAAGCATCAGGGCTTCCATGTGGGCAGCGCCATCTTTAACAAAGTGAGCATATTATATTTTATCTGCCCAACAGTAAGCATTGGAGGTTCTTAATATTTAGAAGGTAATCCTAAATTTTGTTGCCACTTTTGATTACAGTGCCAGAAAGTAGTTTGATAATTCATAGGAAAAGTTGGAAAACTTGGCATACCTTGCAAGCTATTGTGTGTCAAATACTGTGCTGAGCACTGGGTTAAAAAAGGTAAAAAAAGACCCAGCCCAAGCCCCATGCAACATATCAACTTCATTCATATGCGGACGCAGGAGCCCAAATGCTGTTACAAGTGAAAGGTTGCTTGAATAGCCTGTGGCTGCCACCATCATGGCCATGCACATGCAAGTTCTCATTAGATTCAGGCAGATGGTAAAGAAACAGTGGAGCCAAATAATGATGGGCAATTCCTTTGTTAGTCTCGCACCAGTGGATGAGCAAACACACAGGGCTCCTGTTAGTCAAATAAGTTTGTAAATATGATGAATATGTTTGCTCGCTTATAGTTTGCATTGGGTGTGGGAGACAGGCTATCAGCTGGCAAGGTCCTTATAGCCTAAGGCTTAGTTTTAAGACTAAGTTTTTCCCACCCTTTTAATACTAAGATTTTTTCAACATCCTTCTAATACTAAGATCTTCTCAAAACTAAGCTTTTCCCCACACCCTTGACTGTTGCATGATGTAGGATGGTGCACTCTTATGAGGAATCCCATTTATGTATCAGAGACTTCCTTATTTGTATATTGGCTTAAAGGCTTTAATTTCTACACTATAAAATAAAGCAGACCGGGGGCTCTCAGGCTCAGATCCTGCCATCAGCATTGCAGAGGAGAGGTAGCCAAGATGGTGGAGTGCTGAAGGAGAAGCCAGTTTGTGCAGAGTTTATGCAAAGAGAAGGAGATGGGGAACAGAGGTGAATAAGGGTGGTGGGGCCTTTAATTCTAGGAATACTCGGATGAGTCAGTGGCTTTGGGAGCCCTGAATGGAAAGGGAAGTGTTTTCCCACTGTGTGTATTTTCTTGCCCACCAGGTGTGAGCTAGGATTAAAAGTAATGGCCGACGAGTTCTTGGCTCTATTGTTTCATTACTGTCTGTCTGAATCAAATGATAACCTACACAGGCCAGATGGCTCTGATAGTGGCCGCAGCTACTGGCTTTACAGCTCCCAAAGTCCTGATGCATTCCCTGATTCCACAACCAGTAGAATCTTCTCCGGGTTCTTCCTAGAATCAAAGGCCTCACCAGTATCAGCAGAGCACGCAAAGCCCCTCAACTCTGGTTTCCCATCTGCACACCTTCTCTTTCCCTGCCAACATGGCTTCTCCTTCAGCACTCTGCATTCTCTCTGTTCTCCCTGCAAACATGGCTTTCTTCTGTCTCCTTCTCTCTCTTTCAAAACTTTCTGACACAAAAAAACTCTCCTCCAGCAAACATTAGCAAAACAATGACTATTCCCAAGCAGGAAGGTAATTTGCAATTTCCCAGACCACATATACCTGGCGCTGCCCAGCCCCCATTTTATAACAATAAAAGTGATCAAACTAAAAAAATACAGATTTTACAAACTCATTTGCCCAACAGTGCTGCTCCGGTAATTCAGACCAGTGAAGGTCAGGGAAGGTTTTTACAAAGTTAATTGCTAAAGGCTGCCAAGGCCTTTTATCGAAAAGAATATAACTCAAATTACTAGTGCCCAGTGCAACCGAGGGCAATAGAAACAAATTTCTTTTAAAGTGCTGGAAGGTTAGATCAAAAGTGATCCCTCAAAAAGCTTATAAACATGGGATCAGGGTACAAGTAGCAGACTTAGAAGGGTACACTTTTTGGACTCTCCCGTTAAGGGTGATATTTGCAAAATGTGTAGCTAATAGCACCTCTGCGCCCCCTGGTCGCCCCATTCCAGTTTCCCGTCATAATCTGCCCTTTCAGTGTGCAATTTACAGGGCGTGTTTGAAAATGCTGATTACTTTCAAGCCTTTATTGTTAGCCATTTAAGTTGTTAGACTTGTGGCCTCAACATCATTTCCAGAAATTGATGACATATTCCAGTGTTAGTCTCCTTGGAACTCAACTACAGATTCTAATCTTCAAGCTTTTGTTCACTTAACACTAATTTGCAGAAGTATTGTGTTCTAAGATAAATGTACAACCAGTTCTTCTGTGGACTTATTATTCAATTTTAAGAACTTTTTTCCTTCCCATTTTCTTTCCTTTTTGTATTTGGAGCTGATTTGAGTATGACTGACTGTGATCGTCAGATGTGTGTGTTTCGTGCACACGGCGATGTTTTCCATGGAAGAATTCTATAGGGAATGCAAGTGTGTACAATTCTCTTAGAACACAGCTCCGACAAATGCTAAGAAAGATTTTTGCGAAACGAAAGAAAAGTATAAATATGACAAATTAGACTGGCACGTGTAGTTGGCAGGTGGTGGGTTTTCCGTGGAGATAGACGATTGTCCATTTTAGACCCCATTCTTTTCCTCGGAGCCAATTGAAACTTTGGTTCATTGTAAGACTCCCCATGGTGGGGTGTATCTAGCCAAGGTATTATTTTAACTGTCAAAAGGAGTTGCCATCAGTCCTTGCCTAAGGGAGCTAGGCTAGGCCCAGGATGGAAAAGAGCCACAGTGTTAAGATGGCGATTTTTATCCGTTGTGCTGCAAGCATTTTAAAACACGCAACATCTAACTATGTAGACAGGGACACTGGCTTCTTTTCCTTTAGATTGCTAAAGAAATAAATGACAACAGCCAACACAACAATAGCCATCTGGTGTAAATGAACCAAAATTATACCAAATTCTTTGTCAGATCGGCCAAAAAATGTATACTTTTTTGGTGTACCGCAGAATTTTAGTAATTACTTTATGTGTGCCGTGAGATGAAAAGAGTTGAAAATTGCTGTGTTACGGCAAACTTAGGGTTTTAGACTGTCCCTTCCCCTTTTCCTCCCACCAGGGAGTTGGTGCACTGCAGTCTTGTTGGAAGAGTCCGTGAAGAACACTGACAATGTATCGAATTGGTCATGGTAGGGACGATTTTCATGGATGGAAATACAAAGGCCAGTGTTAAATGAGAGCCTTTATCGGGGCTTTGAACAGTAATAAATTCTGATGAAAAGTCTCCCACCCCTGCAGACCATCTTAATCTTTCTCAGGCGGCACACTGGACAGCTTAAGGAGAAGTAGCAGCCCTCCACGGGACAGAAGGGAAGAACAAAACCCGGTGGCCTTTCCTTCAAGCTGAGAGACAAAATTCACCCAAATTTCACAGAAACAGTCTTTGGACATAAATCAAATGAAAAATTCTTTTCATAGTTGGCCCGACGGCATGCCACCTAATATGGCCAAGTTTGCTGTTTGTGTTGTCTGTGTGTGCGAGGCCGGCGAGGGAGAGCAACGCATGGCTGGGTATAGAGATCTATTTTATATTGGAACACAAAGCAGAATGCTAGGAGACCCTACAACTTCTTTGAAGCAGAGAGAAAAAAAGGGAGGGGGGAATACGTACCAATAAGTGCTGGTCGCATTAAAATAAGGAGCAAATAAGTCATCACCGTCAGGGTTTCCAAGTCTCGCAGCCCAGCGAGCCTGAACTCTGCTTGGAATGTGATAAGGTGGCCAGGCCTGTTGTGAAATACTTCTTTGGTAGGAGCTCTGAGCTGACAGGCCATATAAAGAAGTGTTGCAGATTAGAAGCTTATTTCTTGTCAACATAGCAGGGGTGGTCCTTTCACAGCCTAACAATCTGAGGGACACCAAGCCCTGACAGGAGAAGCAGGAGAAAAGGTTGGCTTCTAAATAGGAGGGGGAAATGGGTATAAATAGCCTAATCTGGCTTTTAACTCCCATTAACCACAGTACCTGACGTTGATGAGAAGGGGGACTTAAAGGGAGGCAGGGAAGTCAATAGAAGGAGCCGGATGGAGCTTTGAAGCCTGACAGCCCAGGGAATGAGTGCTTTCTTCATTCCCCAGTAACTGTATGATGCTGGGGGAGTCTCTTAGCCTCCCTGGGGCTCAGCCTCCTCTTTGTTGAATGGATGTAGTAATACACGCCTGCCGGCCTCCTTTCAAGCATTAAATGAGGTAATACATACCTCTCGGCATTGCTGCAAGGATTAGACGGGTAATCAAGGAGGCAGGTCTAGGTCTGCACAGCCTGTCTCCTCAACTCATTCCCTCGTGCGGACCCTACGACTTTTCTGTACCTGAGAGACAGACTGACTTTATCTTACTAGGTACCACTTTGCTACAATTCCTCCCCTAAAGTATTGACCACTGCCCCATGGATTTAGAAGATTTCTACTTTATTCTACATTTTTGCCTGATGCGGGAGTGGGTCTTGTTGATTATTATTATTTTTTAATTTCAAGCGACAAGTACTCCTTGGGGAAAGTCACAATGACTCTAAATTTCCACTTACGCTGCCCTCCCTGAATCAGCACCCTGGTCAAAGCACGACACAGAGGTCATCTAAGGGAAGAATGAACACTAAGCACAATAGTTGCGACCACACAATGTGCCTAACACTCAAGGAATCACTTCTTGGTTGTAAGAGGAGTCATGAAGGCCTGAGTTCTCTCCAAACAAGAAGTAGCAGTGGCTGGCCCTCTAATTCATTGTCATAACATTGACACAAGCGTTATTGGTTGTGTCCAGACTAAGGGGACTGTAGTTTGTCTAGAAGGGATCAGTGGTGATCCAATGAAAGAAAGCAAGGAATGTATAACACTAAAACCAGACACGTCATAATCAAATCCCTGCATTTTACAGAAGACACCATGGCTCTCTGGAGGGTAGGTGACCTACACAGTGACTGAGTGTCTGAGCCAGAACACAAACCCGTCTCTTCTCAGAGCCCTAGGCTCTTTTTTGCATTACTGCTTCAGAGCCCCTGAAACAGACAGCCCGGCTCTAACTACAATCTGGAAGTAACCTAAACGTCTCCTGAAGTTTTGGAAATGTCACACCCTATATAGGGCTTTCTGACATGGTTTTCCCAGAGATATCTAGAGACACTGGGGGCAAAAAAATGCTTTTTGCAACAGTGGAGCCAGCAGATGGTGATTGTGTAACAGTCATCCCGATGTTCAATCCCAGGAGGTATAAATAAATACAGAGAAATATCTACTCTTTTGAATGATCACCCAGCCCTCTTGAGGTTTCCATCATCACTACCCATAAATATCACTTAGCGTTTCCATTCATTTGTGGTCTGGTCATACACCCCGCCAGGGACGAGGAATTTCTCATTTCTAAAGCTGGCCCGGCCACCCACTTACTGTGTGGCCTTGGACAAGTCATTTAGCGACTTTCCCAATCGTAATCATAGAGTAAGAATTGCATTATGAAGATAACCTCATGCGGTCTTTCTAAGGATTCCCAGTTTCAAAGCTGATCTTATATCTATAAAGTGGCAACATCATATCACCTATATCAAAAGACGAGGTGTGTGGTCTTTCCATCCAAACACAGCAAGATTGGAAGGAAGGAAAAAAAGAAGGAAGGACAAACTCTCCAGCACATAGCTGCTGAAATTGAAGTTTGGTCATGAGCATTCTTAGAAATTATGTTATTAGGAACAAGGCTCTAATGAGGATTAAACGTCCATAGAAATTTACCACTTCTCCATGAAACAGCTCTGGCGTGAAGCTTCTTGGGGAAGTTTCAGAGACACAGCCTTCATTTGTAGGCTAATTAGGAATGGTTTCTCTGTGATCTCATAATCCCTTGGTTGTGCTGATGTATTTCATGTATCACATTGCCTTGCTTACTTCTGCATGTAGCTGTGGCCCCCCAGTAGACTTCACTTCTCATAGGCAGGAGCCATGTCCCCTTCATCTTTCTCTAACCACTGCCTGGTGCAAACTGGGTATTACACACACAGCTTCTTGAGCTACACCATCATGAGGCAGTTGACTGCAGAGAGGAGAAGCTGTACAATTCTATTGTCATAGCCAGTGGAGGAATTAAATGATGTTTTTCCAGCAGAGTGTTACACTTATAAGAACTTGAACTTTTACAAACATATTTCAGCATCTTCCAGCTATCTTTATTTTAGGCCCTTGACATAGTTGTCTAAGTACGGCTATATTCCGTTGATTCTGGCTGATACACACACACACACACACACAAACACTCACATATATACATACTCATTAAACACTAATACACGCACTCACATATGTTCACATGTTTACATATATTCTCTCTAATTCACACACACACACACACACACACACACACACACCAGAAGACATGCAAAAAGGAAAGAAATACTGAGAATTCATATAGGGCTACAGGTGTGTGGTAATCATGGAAAGGCTAATGATTTACTCTCCTCAGTGAGAATTATAAGTTTTAGTCCAGAAAACATGCTTCCTACAAAACTGTGAGTGACAAGTTAATCTGCCTGTTCAAGGAAGTCAGCAGGCATGCAGAAAATCCTGACTACAGGAACAATATATCACTGCAGATCATGGCAAGACCCATGGGCCCTTGTTTCTCCTTGGAAATGTGTCATATTCCTGTGCACTATCTCGTGGGTGTGTTGAAACTGCTTGCTCTACATATACATTTGGGTGTAGATAATCTAAGAACCCCGAAGAATGCCAGCATTCATTCACAACTGTTTATCATACATATTTATCTTTGGCTGATAGGTAAATCCAAGATAACGTGGCAAATTTACTTTTCTGAAAAAAGAAAAATCCAAACTAAGTGGAAACAAAAACTTAAGAGATAAATACAGGAGGGATATTGCTTCTTTTTTTTTTTTTGACTAATACTATATATATATTATTTTGATAATTTTAGTACATTTTTGGCTGTGTTCTCATGTGATAATGCACAATAACACTTGTTACTAATATTGTTTTATTTAAAATATTTTATTTATTGATTTGAGAGATAGAGAGATTTCTTTTAGAGAGAGAAAGGAAGAGAGAGAGAGAAACATCAATTTGCTATTCCACTTACTTATGTATTCATTGGTTGATTCCCATATGTGCCCTGACCAGGGATGAAACCCACAACCTTGGTGTATCCCAACGATGCTCTAACCAACTAAGCTACATGGACAAGGCTGTCACTAATGTTTTCCCCTCAATTTTTTTCCCCTATCCAAACAGGGAAGAAAATTCTACCTTACGTCAATTATTCCTAAAGTAAACTGACATGAATCTGTGGGAGACCCTGGATTCTGGCACTGTAAAGCCAGTAGTCGTGGCCACCATCATAGCCGCCTGACCCGTGCAGGTTCACATTAGATTCGGACAGTCGTTAATGAAACAACAGACTCAAGAACTGGTGAGCCATCACCTTTAATTCTAGCTTGCACCCAGCGGGCAAGCAAAAACACACTGGGCTCCAAAACCCACTCATTCAGTGCTCACAAAGCTACTGACTTGCCCGAGTTTCCTAGAATCAAAGGTTTCTAGTTCACCAGACTTATTCATCTCTGTTCCCCATCTCCTTCTGCACAAACTGGCTTCTCACTCAGCACTCCACCATCTTGGCTGCTTATCCTCTCCTCCACGTGGCCTTAATCTGCTCTCCTCTCTAATGCTAACCTCAGGAACTAAGAGCAAGCTCCCAGTCTGTCCCACTTTATAGCGTAGATTCAAAACCTTTAATCCAATCTACAAACAAGGAAGTCTCAGATACAAAGTCACTTATCTGAGGCATAATGGGAGGATTCCTCATGAGAGTGCACCACCCCACATCATCCAATCAGTCAAGGTTGTGGGGAAAAGCTTACTCTTAAAACTTGCACATGGGCAGCGCCATTTTTAACAAAGTGAGCATAATATATTTTATCTGCCCAACAGGCACCTATATCTTGGGTCAGCACACAGAGCAGCCATTAGCCATGTGACCTTGGGTAAGTTACTCAGCTTCCCTGGGATTCATTTCTGTATCTTCCCATGGGAATACCTCTCAGACAAAGAACCAACTAGCCCCCAACTCACTCTAGCAGTACCATAAAAGAGGAAACAAATTGCAAGACCCTGGTCTGTCATCACCCATGGGACAGAAACTAATCCTTCCACTGTTACCAGCAAGACTGAGTGACAATAATTATCATTTATTACCCTTCATCTACCACCACTGAAGCCGAGGGTATTACTTGAGACTGCCTGTTTCCAACCCAGGAGCTCTTCATGTGGGAGTTGTAAAGCCAGTAGTCAGGGCCACCATTACAGCCGCCTGACCCATGCAGGTTCACATTACATTCGAACAGTCGGTAATGAAACACAGGAGCCAAGAACTGGTGAGCCATCACCTTTAATTCTAGCTTGCACCCGGCGGACAAGCAAAAACACACACTGGGCTCCAAAACCCACTCATTCAGTGCTCATACACTACTGACTTATCCGAGTTTCCTAGAATCAGGTTTCTAGCTCACCAGACTTATTCACCTCTGTTCCCCATCTCCTCCAGCACAAACTCTGCACAAACTGGCTTTTCCCTCAGCACTCTGCCATCTTAGCTGTTTCTCCCGGCCTCCACGTGGCCTTAATCTGCTCTCCTTTCTAATACTTCAGGAACCAAGAGAGAGCAAGCTACTGGTCTGTCCCACTTTATAGTGTAGAAATTCAAACCCTTAATCCAATCTACAAACAAGAAAGTGTCTGATACAAAGTCACCCATCTGAGGCATAATGGGATTCCTCAGGAGAGGGCACCACCCCACATCATCCAATCAGTCAAGGGTGTGGAGAAAAGCTTACTCTTAAAACTAAACCTTAGGATATAACGACCCAGCCTGCCCATAGCCTGTCCCAGAACACACATTAATATCAATGAACTTCCATGTGGGCAGCACCATCTTTAACAAAGTGAGCATAATATATTTTATCTGCCCAACAGGAGTGGTGGCATTTCACAAGGGAGAGAATAGAGATTATAGGAGATAATAGGGAGAAAACAAAGAGGTTGACGATGGAGGGCCAGGGTATCAAATCCCAAAGCCCTCGAAATAAGTGAGAATATTATCCACAGGATCCCTTCCTTATGAGTCCCAATCTTTAGGAATTTGTCCTTTATGACTTCAAGAGAAAGTTCAAATGAACTACAATGCTAATCTCTTTCCTCCTTTATTTAAATCTGTAAAGCCAGTAGCCACGGCTACCATCACAGCCACCTGGCCCATGCAGGTTCACATTACATTCAAACAGATGGTAATGAAACAATGGAGCCAAGAACTGGTGGGCCATCATCTTTAATCCTAGCTTGCACCCATTGGGCAAGTAAAAACACACACTGGGCTCCAAAACCCACTCATTCAGTGCTCACAAAGCTACTGATTTATCCAAGTTTCCTAGAATCAAAGGTTCCTAGCTCATCAGACTTATTCACCTCTGTTCCCCATCTCCTTCCCTGCACAAGCTGGCTTCTTCCTCAGCACTCCACCATCTTGGCTGCTTCTCCTGACCTCCTCCAGGTGGCCTTTCTCTGCTCTCCTCTCTAATGCTAATCTCAGGAAATAAGAGAGAGCAAGCTCCAGGTCTGCCCTACTTTATAGTATAGAAATCAAAACCTTTAATCCAATATACAAACAAGGAAGACTCTGATACAAAGTCACTTATCTGAGGCATAATGGGATTACTCATGAGAGTGCACCACCCTACATCAAAAAGGGTGGGAAAGGCTTAGTCCTAAAACCAAGCCCTAGGCTACAAGGATCCTGCTAGCCTACAGCCCGCCCCCACCACACATTAATATAATGATGCCTATCCCAAGCAAGAAGGGCAGGTAATATTATCACCTGGGCAATGGGCTTCCACGTGGGCAGCACCATCTTTAACAAAGTGAGCATAATATATTTTACCTGCCCAACAAACTCCTTTAGGAAATTGCCCTGACAATTTAGGATAAAATATAATCACATATTCCTAAACGGTCTGCCGTGCCAGTGTTGGGGTGACTGAACAAACAGAACAGCAGGGAGCTTGGTTCCTCCCCACTCTGTCTGGGTGCCAGCCTGCTGAGACCATCACAACGTGAAGTTTCAGCATGCACGGGAAACTCTGCCTGGCCCCAAGGACTAGAGGAGCATTCTGAAGTGGGCAAGCAAGACCAGGAGTAAGACCAAACCTTCTTGTTAGCCCTGCAGGTAATGCAGAACAAAGAAATAAGGCACAGGGGCCACAGGTCAGATGGTATGGAGGAAGGCTGGGCTTGCAGCCCAGACAAAAGCAAAGACAGACATAACATCACAAGACGGGGTGCAAAGGCAGGTGACAGCCTGAAACCACAAAAGGGTCTTCATGTGCACGCATTACGTAAGTGCAGCGCATTGTTTAAACCCAGTCAGTATCTACAAGACGGTAGAGGGGGTGACCTGGAACACTGGGGATCTGTGATCTGTCCCCATGCCGTCTGTCCCGTGCAGAATTCAGCACATCACAGAGATTTACCTTGGATTCCCAAAGTTCACTTATTTTTATCTTTTCAGGAAGCCTATTGCTCCTCCTTTTTCATGAAATTGACTTTGTAATTTGTGTCCATCCTACTTACTAACATTTCTGAGTTCAATACTTATCTGAATATAAGTGAATCCGCAAATATATTGACCCCAAAAGTCAAGTATGTGAAATTTGTAAATAGTAGGATTTTCAATGACTTTTCTTCCTTTAAATTATATTTTCCATAAACCTAAAACCAATGAGTAAGAAAATCCTTAGCCCAGCCAGACTTTCTCTAGGTTGACATCAAGTTATGTGAGTACCTGGCAACCAGGCCATATAAAATAATAATGATGATGGTGATGAGGATAATAATAATAATCACGCTTCTTGTAAAAACTTCAGGTGTTAGTGGAAATGGTTTTCCTTATTTAAGAGGCTATAATTTTAAGTTCATTTCTCAAGAGCTGGTATTTATCACAGCAAGTCATTAGCAATCATTTTTGCCATCCAAATAAGAATGGTGCATGGGAACTTTTCAATTTCTTCCCCAGTTACCACTGAAGTACAGTAGTGACAGAGCTCTGTGTTCCTGCCCAGACTTCCCATTGGCTGGGGGGGCGGGGGGCACCTGAAAAATTCCTTCCACTTTCCTCCACCAGCTCCTTCCACTAGCCAACTCACAAGCCAGCTTCCTTCCCGTCCCCAGGTCACTCCCTGAAGTCCTGTCGCGTAGCACATTTCAGATCTTTAGTAAATAGGACCCAGGTTTATAAGACCCAGACCCTTATTTTAGCTGCCACTTGCTTAACATACTATTAGATGAAAGAAGAAATTAGGTCAAATGAAAACTGACAATGAATTCTCAGTGATATTGGAGTTAGTATCTTAAGCCTCTAGGATTCTTTTTCATTATAACGGGGAAAGTACACAAGTGAAGAGACAGCATTCCACATTTAAAGATAATTCTCATGAATATAAAATCCATTCATTTATTTCTGAGTCTTATAATTGAAAGTGTTTTATTGAAATATGTTAACTACTTTTAACTGCTAGATTTAAATCATAAATATCCATAGTCCTATATACTACTAAGACAACTTCTTGCACGTTTCGTTTCCAATTAAAAATATCAAAACATGATTGAAAAAAATATTAGCTAAGTGGTTCATCCTTATTAGGAAGTAGCTGAAAGCCTGATGCGAGCCTGACCAGGTGGTGGCACAGTGGATAGAGCATCGAACTGGGATGCAGAAGACCCAGGTTTGAGACCCTGAGGTCACCAGCTTGAGCGCAGGCCCATCTGGCTTGAGCAAAAAGCTTGCCAGCTTGGACCCAAGGTCGCTGGCTCCGGCAAGGGGTGGCTTAGTCTGCTGAAGGCCCGCGGTCAAGGCACGTGTGAGAAAGCAATCAATGAACAACTATGGTGTCACAACGGCAACGAAAAACTAATGATTGATGCTTCTCACCTCTCTCCGTTCCTGACTGTCTGTCTGTCCCTATCTATCCCTCTCTCTCTCTCTGTCCCTGTAAAAAAAAAAAAAAAAAAAAAAAAAAAAAAGCCTGATGCGAAATTGGGGCTAGAGATGTGACGAGGGCATACCTCTAGAGGTGTGAGGGTCAGTCATGGGGAACTTGAATTTTTCTGTTACACTTAATGTTAGCAACAAGACAGAAATTAGCGGGGGTGAGGGGGTATCTGAGATTTCCAAAGCTAATGTGCATCCCAGATTCCCTGGACTCCCTAGACCGAGAAAAAACCAGCAGGTCATTTAGTCATTGGAACCAAACGTCCCTTGACCCCAGTGCAGTATCTGCTTTTCTCTTCAACTGCTGCTCTGCCTGCACCATAAAGTCCTCGCCTCAGTCTGCAGCAAACCAAATTGACGATGTGTGAGTCCTTCTTCCACTCTTTCCTCTTTCCAGGTTCACGGAACTGGGGCGAGGTGATCTCTTTCCAAGTTCATGTAACTGGGGCGAGGTGATCTCACAGAGTTCAGTTCAGTCAAATAGGTTGAAATGCTAGACCTTTATAGGTTGGTTGTTTCCCCTTGTTCCAATCTTCTGTCTAGAGCAGAGGTCTGCAGAGTAAAGCTCTTGGGCCAGACAGTCCCAGCCTTCTTCTATTTTAGTGTGTGTGTGTGTGTGTGTGTGTGTGCGCGCGCGCGGTGATGTGTGTGGTGTGTGAGCCATAAGCTAAGAATTTCTTTTACACTCTGAAAGGGTTAGAGCAAAAAGGAGGAGGAAGTGGTGGAGGAGGGGGAGTCGGGGCCGTGGCTGCGATGACAGAGACCCCATGTGGCTTGCAAAGCCTAAAATACCGCACAGGAAAGTTCTGCCGACCCCTGATCTAGAGAGATAGCTGGCCTCACTCACAGGATGTGATTTCTTTTGAGAACATTTGGGACAAGGACGTAAGAAAGTGCAAGGAGAAAAATACAGTCAAGTCTGACCCTGGTACAAAGAAATTCTTGATTAAATCCTGTTCTAAATATTTTCCCTTGTGTTAAAGGCTGTTGGTTGCCACCCCAGCAGACCTGCTCTCTCGATTTTGATTTTAAAAAATCAGGCAGCTCTGTGCTTCAGTGGAGGCTGGGGCCCTCCTCATCCCCAGGGGGGTAGGTCTGGATACATCCAGGCAAGGTAATTCCATCCTCATTGCCAGGGATTGATCTGGGACTCGGCACAAGTTGTAAATCTGGCCAATAAAACTGAAGGGTAAGTCACTACGGGATGCATGAAAACAGTGTACTTTCTTTTAAAAGGGAAACCAAAAAAAAGAGTACGTCTTCTTCTTCCCCTGGCCTCATTGCACCTTACTGGGCAATGACAGAATGCCCCGAATTGCTACAGCCATCTTGTGACAGTGACCCACAGGCTGAGGTGGGCAGGCAGGACAGAAAGGTCTCCAAAAACAATCAACCCTCTGGCCACCTACCAAGGAATTTGGTAGGGGGGTAATGCAATGTCTCTATGTCAAACCCCCTTTCAGTTGTTTCCTTTCCAACCCACCCCCTTCAACCCAGGGGCGGCTTGATATACCCAGTATTGGCAACAGCTTGTAGGAAAAACCTGGCGGCCTCATTCATTGCACAACAGAGGATTAAAAAAAGAAAGAAAGAAAGAAAAGAAATGTTAATCTTGTCCTAATTGGAAAGAGCAATCTATTTATTAATCTATCCCTTGAGACATACCACTTTTGAACCTGTGGTAAATACACCCCGGGTGCAGCTTTTATGACTAATTCTTGATTTAGGGGAACTGTCATTTAGACTTTTAAGTAGACTAGATCTTCCGAACCATTAGTAAGTCCATAGCTTTTGTTGTGCTCAGAAGGGAAATTAGATTTTGACAGAGTTTATCCAAGTTTCTAAATATTTTATTCAACGGTATATGGATCCTCTCACCCACATTTGTTGTGTTTTTTTTTTTTTGAATAATACGATGGGCAGATCACAAAAAATGCCAAATGACTGAGCGAGATTCATTGTAAGAGTCAGAAGAGAAACTCCCACGAGGACAGAGCAAATCTTAAAACCCAAGGAGCTCACTTCCCCACCCCCACCCCACTGCCTCTCACCCTTCCCCACCCATGTTGACATATTCCTTACTGCCCCCGCCCTCCATCCAGCATGCTGTTGGCCATGTGTGTTACCACACTTGCAAGGAGTTACAATAGTTTATTCTAAATATCTTGGCTTTTACAGCCTAAATGGAGGCCTTTAGTGGCACTTGGAAATTATTTTTGTGGTTTACTTTTATAGATAACACATTTCCCACCCCTACCCCTTTCTGCGGGCCCCTTCAGAAATTTGGTTGAGGGAAACCACACAGAATTCTGAAATCTGTAGGCCAGGTGCCCACAGCACTGTAACTAGGATCACCATACTGGTGGCTTTTGGCAAGCCATCAAAGTCCGTTCCTTCTCCTATTATCATTCCTAACAGGAAATTTGACTCCAGTGAATATATATAATATTTTCAGTAGCTTTAACTCATAACCCATTAATTACTTTTGGTTTTATTTATTGTGCTTCTGGTATTTCTCTTAAATTTAAAACTCTCCAAGAGTCTTTTAATATTATACGATTATTTATGGGAAATTGCAGCAGGGATATTGGTGGTAGAAAGGAGGAAGAAATTGATGAATTTTTGTCACTCTTCTCAGATCATTGCGTTCACCAACCTCCCGCATGTGGTGCTTTGTTGTCTTGATTTCCACCCAGGATACTTCCTGTCTCTGTCTCCACAGACCGACAGGGAGGGAGGGTCCCTCATTCACTCGCTCACCTGTTCATTAATCCACAAATACTTATTCATAAGGTACTGTGAGCCAGACATTTATAAAGACCCGAGGGGTCCAGTGATGAACAAGACAGACCCCATCCCTGTCAATATGGAGCTCACAGTCTCATGGGGGGACAGATCCAAAACAATGAAGGAAATTATTATGGGCTGTGGTCATTGTCATAACAGCAACAAATGAGAAGCTAAGTGGCACATAGGGTGTGTTTTCCTTTGGAAAGGTTGTTCAGGGAAGGCATCCCTGGGGAGGTGATTTGTGAAGACATGAGAAGCAGCCAGCCATCAGAACTGTAGTAAGATTGTCCCTAAAAATTCTGACTCTAGCCTCCGGCTTTGCTAAAGTTCTCATCAATGTCTGTTATCTATTACAGCAGATGTTGTCTTCCTCCCAGAAGTTGTCAGCTAGAAGAGTCTTCATTATCTTTATGGTTTCCCTGTGACAACTGTCCGGAACCACAGGGGAGAAAGTTTTTACTCTCGGAACTCCGGGACAAGTACAGTTGGCCTCAGACCTAAAATTCTGTGGACTTTTTTATTGCAACAACATCCAAGAAACCCTAAGGAATAAAGAGTCCTTTTTGCCACTTAGGAATGTGGAAGCAGAACTCTGAACTCTTCCAGAGCAACACACACCTGCGTATGTAGGTCTGTCCTTCTGCCCCCAACCCACCTTCTCCCTGCCTCCTTCACATCCTCACCTTTGTCTATGCAGACTGTAGAAGGGCAGTGTTTTCCTTAAGAGGAATTTTCTCACATCAACGTCTGTGCAATCCAAACTGCCTGGTCTTACCAGATTCTATTATTTGCATCTCATTATACTGACTCAAATCGATACTTTTCTTCCCCACACTCTATAAATACAAAGCATTTTTTTTCTTAATCATCTGTCGGGGGTTGAATGGTGAATCCCAAAATGATACGCACGCATCCTAACTCACAAAACCTGTAATGTGACATTATTGGGAAAGAAGTCTTTGCAGATGTAATGAAAGATCTCAAGATGAAACCATACTGGGTTAGGGTGGGCCCTAAATCCAATGCTGAGTCCTAACAGAAGAGAAGGCGGAATAGACACAGACACGCAGGGAAGAGCATACGATGACGGAGGCAGAGATTAGAGTGATGCAGCCACAAGCCAAGGAATGCCGGGAGCCTGGGGCAGCTGGAAGAGGCAGGAGGGGACCCTCTCCTGGAGCCTCCAGAGAGACCACAGCCCTACCAACACCTCGATTCACAGTCCCGGCCTCCGGAACTGGGAGAGAATGCATTTCTGTTATTTTAAGCCACTAAGTTTGTGGTCATTACTTGCAGTGGCCATAGGAAATGAATAAATACATCATCTGAAAACTCTGAATGATATTTTTTAAGGTTAAAAAATTATAGTTTGCTTTATTTTAGTTTATTTTACTTCATTTTAGTAAGAAAAGCAATTGACAAGAGATGAAGCATGGCAGGAAGTGGCAGCCCCGGGTCTCCCTGCACCCCATTCCTTGGATGGCAGGCAGCATGCGGTATTGGAAGGACGGGTGGCCTGGGAGTTAGATGCTGGGGTGACTGTGGTCCCTAATTGTAGATTCTGGATCTTGAGTTTTCCATCACACTTTGTATGTCATCGTGGAGGCATCTTAGAATGGAGAGGATGAAGTAATACAATGAAAGCTGTGAACATGAGTCATAGGTATAATACCACACAGAAAGGAGCTCGTGTTCTTAGAGAAGAGCAGAACGCAAAGAGGATTTGCATGCATTCCTGTCCCCTAGACATCGCTACACCCAAATAATGAACTGGGACCCTCACTGCAAATGACTACCTTTGCACAGCCCACTGTTTCCAATGCTGCTGAGTCATTCTGATGAGTTGCTAAGAGTCACGGGTCCACCACTATTTCTTCTTCCTTACAGAAAATAAATGTGAAAAGAAGTTACCCCTGGGTTTCTTTGGGAAGATTTAATATTCAGAGAGGTGACAGCCTCATCACACGTGACAAAGTCAGAATTCAGTCCCATTCCTGGCCAGCTGGTATTTGCTGGGAGCCTTCGGGAGACATCGGAACACCCTGGTGGCACTCAGTCTTAGCTTATGCACCAAGCCTGTGGCCGTTTCAGAAGAGATGCAGAACAGCCAAGGCGGTGGTATTGAGGGGAATCTTGAAGGTCCCTACCCCAGAGAAAACAGCTGGATAAGTCCATTAGCAGACCCTCAGCTTAGTAGTTAGTCCCACTGAGACACTCACCTTGATGAGAGAGGGTCCCCGTCCTACTGCAGAAAATAAACACCAAGTTTGTCTGACAAACTGGGTGGGAGATGCTACCTCCAGACCCAGAAGAGCCCAAAAAGAAAAGTTGGGAAGGTTACACCAGAGAAAAGAGAACACAGGCTGAGATTTCAAAAATAGTGCTTTAACACTAGCCTGAAACATGTTAGAGAGAAGTTGATTCCTCATCTTCTTGCTTGCTATCAAAATTAAATTATATTTTAAATGAAAATATCTTCTTTGCATTCATGCTGCATGTTACCTGTCATGGAAGCTCCATGATTTGATTATGGTTGACTACAATAAAGTGGACAGAACACTGAGCTTACATACGTCTGGGTCCCAGCCTGGACAGGGTTTACCTTGAACAAGCTGCGGAAGAGGCTCAATGACCTGCTAAATCTCAGTGTCTTCATTTGTAAAACTGGAGAGCATAATTGGAGAGGATACAGGGGCGCTTCTTAAAACCGTATCTGGAGAACACTCAGAATATCAATAGAACAATGATTATTTAAATACATCGGTAAGTTCCTAGGTTTTTCACAACTTTCAAATCTATCTCAAGCCAATAATACCAACTGCCCTAGAAATTAATCCTAGGAAGGCTGACAAACAGCACAAGGCTCTCTCTCATACCCACTAAAATGTATCCTCTACTGTGGAAAAGTTTTGCATGGTAATAACTTAAGGTGTGGATTTCTTAGCTTTAAAAGCAAAGGATACAATGGAAATAAGTTAAAATGACTCAGGAAAACATACAAACAAATCAATATAAAGCACAAAGGATATGAGTCTAAAAGACTTCAGAAAATTATTCTTAGTGGGCCAATGTACAAATATTAAGTTTAAATAATATAGGAAAGAATAAAACCAAAATAGCACTATATGTTGACATTTCCCAGTAAAAATGAAAGTATAAAAATCAAGGGATAAGTTCATATGTGTGAACACTGGGTTTTGTGGCTTTTTATTATCTATAGAAGTTTTTATTATCTATAGAAGAGCTTTGGCTCTTAAGACTGATAGTTATCTATATTGTAATTTTCACCTTTTGTACATTTATAAACATCACCCAGACAGACACATGGTCAGACTGAAAGCAGTCCTGAGATCATAAAATTTTCAAAGAGTCCTGAGGTCATGAAAGACATGGTCAGTGTCCTTAACAGCAAAACAAGCCAAGGGATCCCGTTCTCTGTGGAGGGGAGCTTGGCATCTCTAAAAGACCTCGCAGTTAAAAAAAATAACAGAGAACCATGGGCAGGGTGGACTGGATCAATGTCAGGTTTCTTCTAAAGCAACTCTCCTATATAAGGAGAAAATTTCAGGGGCCCAGGGTGGGAGTGGATTGGGGATAGGGGGGTAACACCATAGCAGCTCCCTCCAGTCACCTGCTTCCCCCTTCTGTGGTCATTCTCACAAGTCAGCAGGGGGTAGAGGCAGGAGGCAAACCCAGCACATCGTCAAAATAACCGAGTGCTCTCTGCCAAAAGGAAATGTGGGCTAAGAACTATAACGAGAGGGTAAGCAAAGAGCCACCCGTTCCAAGCAGCGAGATGTGTCGGCGAGAGAGAACAGCAGCCCTGCTGGCCCTGGGACAGGCCAGAGCCTTAGTCTGTAAATCACTCCGGAGCCCCATACGTCAAGAAATGCGGCCACCCCTGGAGTACAGGCATGAGGCAACAAACTAACCTCCTGCGGATAACCCATGTGACAGGGCAGAAAAGCTCCGGTGTCCAAGAGGGAGGATTAAGGCTGGCTGGCCAGAACCTAACTACGTTTCTTCAAGATGGCAAAAAAAAAAAAAAAAAAAAAAAAGATGAGCACATGTTCCGTGATCCCAAATGAAAAACACACGCATGTGCACACACATGGACACACGCGCACACATACACACATACCACTCTTAAGACCATACATTCTCTCATCTCCCTTTATAAGCCTACTCTAAAATTTCTGGCACGGGCCTGAAAGTCATTAGTAATTTAGCTGAAACGTAAAATTTTACTGTGGCGCATTGGTAGCTATTATGAGGTATAAATCTGTGTGGCTCTGGCAGGTTGAATTCCCTCCCGCTCCGCTCCACCGTGCTACAAAAAGCATTTAACTGGGCTGGGGGCACAGGACGCACATTTTGGAATTAAATTAGAGACATGAGAATACTTAAAATACCCTTTCTTTTCTTGATCTGCACTAACCATTTTGAACGGTTCTCTTGGGCCACAGCCCACTAGGGAAAATGTGATCTTCTTTAGGAAATTTGGATCCAGCAAACTACCTTGTAAAAAGCCACAGTGTTCAAAGTCCCCAGGGTCAACAGAACCTGCATTGGCTTTGCCCACATTTCTCAGATCGACCCGGGCCCGTCATTTTCAGATGTCACTGGAAAATGCATGTTATCTTATTCATAAATTCCAATAGTTTCCTTATAAAACTAAGCAAACACACAAAACAGAAAACAAAACACGTCTACTGCTGTTTGTTTTGTTTTTAGGAGAGTTTTCTCATATTCTTGTTTGTTTCACAATTTTCTTCAAAAATTTTCCTGGAACCTTTTGGTCTTGGATGCATACATATTTTCATAGCCGGAGTATTATGGTTCTGAGCATTTGAGATTTGAACCTTTTATTACTGGAATGACTTAGGAAAAGGCATGAATTGATGCCTAAATTCTGTGCCCTTAAGCCAGGGAGAGCAAAGAGAAGAGTTCGTCCCACCACTTGCCATTCTAGTGCTCGTAGCAGATATAATTCATGGGCTACAGGGGTAAATAAACTTCAGGTGAAGCTTGATCCAGGAGCTCTTTCAGGTTGAATCAAAACACAAGCTGAAATCTTAAAAAGAAAAAATAAAGCAGGAGGTATCACTCTTCCAGATATCAAGGTTTACTATAAGGCCATTATACTCAAGACAGCCTGGTACTGGCATAAGAACAGGCACATAGATCAATGGAACAAAACAGAGAACCCAGAAATAAACCCACAGCTTTATGGACAACTGATATTGACAAAAGAGGAAAGAACATACAATGGAGTAAAGACAGCCTCTTTAACAAATGGTGTTGGGAAAATTGGACATCTACCTGCAAAAAAATGAAACTAGACCATCAACTTACACCATTCACAAAAACAAACTCAAAATGGATAAAAGACTTAAATGTAAGCCGTGAAACCATAAGCATCTTAGAAGAAAACATAGGCAGCAAGCTCTCCGACATCTGTAGCAGCAGTATATTTGCCGATTTATCTCCACAGGCAAATGAAATAAAAGTCAAGATAAACAAATGGGACTATATCAAACTAAAAAGTTTTTGCACAGCTAAAGACAATAAGAACAGAATAAAAAGACAAACCACACAATGGGAGAACATATTCGACAGCACATCTGATAAGGGGTTAATAACTAAAATTTATAAAGAACTTATAAAACGCAACACCAGGAAGACAAACAACCCAATCAAAAATTGGGCAAAAGAAATGAATAGAAATTTCTCCAAAGAGGACATACAAATGGCCAATAGGCATATGAAAAAATGCTCAACATCACTAATCATTAGAGAAATGCAAATTAAAACCACAATGAGATATCACCTCACACCAGTCAGAATGGCACTCATCAGCAAAACAACACAGAATAAGTGCTGGCGAGGATGTGGAGAAAAGGGAACCCTTCTGCACTGCTGGTGGGAATGCAGACTGGTGCAGCCACTGTGGAAAACAATATGGAGATTCCTCAGAAAATTAAAAATCGAACTGCCTTTTGACCCAGCTATCCCACTTTTAGGAATATACCCTAAGAACACCATAACACTGTTCGAAAAGAAGAAATGCGCCCCCATGTTCGTGGCAGCATTGTTCACAATAGCGAAGATCTGGAACCAGCCCAAGTGTCCGTCAGAAGACGAGTGGATTAAAAAGCTATGGTACATATATACTATGGAATACTACTCAGCCATAAGAAACGATGACATCGGATCATTTATAACAAAATGGATGTACCTTGATAACATTATACGGAGTGAAATAAGTAAATCAGAAAAAAAGAAAAACTGAGAACAGCATGATTTCATACATAGGTGGGACATAGAAGTGAGAATATGAGACATGGACAAGAGAGTGGTGGTTGTGGGATGGGGGGAGGGAGGGAAGAGTGGGATGGAGAGGAGGGGAGGGACACAGGGAAAACCAGATAGAAGGTGACAGAGGACAATTTGACTTTTGGTGATGGGTATGCAACATAATTGAACAATAAGATAACCTGGAGATGTTTTCATTTTACATATGTACCCTGATTTATTGGTGTCACCCCATTAGAATTAATAATAATAAAATATATATATATATATATATATATAAAAAAAAAACACAAGCTGAGGCTTTTCTTAACACAAGTCTTCAGTTAACCATGATTAGTTAATCAAAGTTAGCACCAGGGCAAAAGAACTCATCTGCCTTCCTAGGCCTAAACAATAGGCACTATGAGAGCAGGAACCACACTTTGTGTCTGGGCTTCTATCTCATATCTGGCATGTAGCTGGCCTTGGAAAACATGTATTCAATGCAACTGAACTGTCTAACCCTGCTATTAATTCTAAGAACTTCCCACACTAAATAATGTCTTTTCCTTATTTTGTTTTCCTAGAAAATCAGTATTGCGTCAATTACCAGTTACCATATTATTGTTAAAAAAATCAAACATTAAATTAAATGTTACTAATACCATTAAATGTTTATTTAGAAATAATACCATGTTCAGTATTACTTAAAGCAAAATAAGTAGGCATGTTCTCTACTCCCTAGTTGCTTAGAATCTGAATAGAGTGACCTTAAATACAAATGAACATTGCTTTACGGAGCTTCCTCTAGCTATGGCCCCTTCCAGGGGAAAGGGGCACTCACCCTTATCAATATTACCCAGGTCCTTGGTATCAGAAAATTTCCTTGCCTTGGTTCAAGGAAGTATGGAGAATATTATTGAGGATGTTTGTCAGTATGTTACAACTTTACTGGTGAGAATACTTTCAGTAATAAGTAGCAGAAAACTTCACTCAATGTGTTTAAACCGTACGGAAGGATTCACTGACCCATGTAATTAAAAATACCAGAGGAAGGGTAGACTACAGGTAAACCTTGATCAAGCTACTCAATTGTTTACCCAAGATCATTTTTTCTTTCTGTCTAACCTCATGGTCCTAAAATGGCTGCTACTGCACCCAGAGTAACACACATCCCCATTAATTTCTTCAACAATAGCATCAGTGTTCTACTACAGTGTGTCTGTAAAGTCATGATGCACTTTTGACTGGTCGACCAGTCAAAAGTGCACCATGACTTTATGAACACACTGTATTTCCAGGAAAAGAAATGAGATTTAATCCATTTGGATGGCTTAAATTAAATATCTGAAAATACATACCGAAACCTTAACTAACTAATAACTATAACCTGTGAATGGAATACACTGATTAGATTAGCCTAGGTAGGTCATGTGCTCCAACTTAAACCCCAAGGAAGAATCATTTTTTTCACACAGATCCCCACACAGAAATCAGTACTGTTTGGAAAGGGTGAAGGGAATGACATAAAAAACTCAGCCAACAAATATCTACTGTAACAGCATCTCTTTCTGATGGCCCAAGGCAGAAACTCCCGTGTGATCTATGAACGAAGAATAGTTGACAATCTCCTGGGCATCTGTTATGCTTTATCTTACAGACATTATAAACTGATGTAACTCAAATATCTTCTGATCCAAGAGGCCATGAGCAAACCAATAGTGTTTTGGAGGAAACACACAATTCTGATTGCCTCTATATACCCTCTACATCTATTCTTTCCAGAATTCATTCTCCTGTACTATTCTCTCACCCTCAGACATCTCTGAGAAGTCCCATATTTCTCATTTGAGTGAATTTTTTTAGTAGATTGCTGTCATTGTTTAAAAGGTCATGAAATTTTTCACAAGAAATTATTAAATTATATTTCACACATAAAATGGCTTTCAAAGTCTCAACATTTAATTGTTCTTTTTCTGATGTCCACACTTTATTTACAGTAGAAAAAACGCGTTCAGTCGCAACATTAGTTCCTGGTAAAGACAGCGCGTATTCCACAATTTTTAGTGCATTATTGTATGGAACATGGTTTGTTTAAAAATGATGAAATATTTCTAAGCATTTGTCCTCTATTGTGATATTTGCTGATGCCGAAGATTTAACCTTTTCCTTATCAATATATTTTTTTAATAATGATACCTCATTAAAAAGATCATTTTCAGAAATATTATTACTCTATGGGAAATTTTGAGTGAGTCAGAGGGATCGGGTTACACGGTCCCGAAATTGATGCCGGAACTGCAGGAGTGGGCAGGAACAGGCAGGGCAGCACTGCCTACACCCTTGCACATGAGCGGTCGCGCACACTCCCCGCCTGGACTCATCCTTGCACATCCGCTCCCCAAGTCCAGCCCCGCCGCCCACTGGAGACCGATTGGCTTGTGCCTCGTCGAGCCAGGAGCTGCACGCCGGCGTCCAGGACGCGAGCCTATGGGTAGTTAGGGGACTTGACAGCCACCACCCCAGCAGGTACGTCCTGCCTGAAGTTTTTTGTTTCGGGCCAACACGGGGCAGCCATGGGGCAGTGCGGGCGCTTCCAGGTGGAGGCGGGGTCTCCCCGCTGAAAACCGTATATTCCCTTCCCGTTCTCCCGCCGTTCCCTAGCTTTTCATGCATTCTTTCCAAAAATTGGGACTTTTTTAAAATGCCACAGGACACAGGACAAATTGTTAAAAATCGGGACTGTCCCACCAAAAGCGGGACGCCTGGTCACCTTAGTCCAGTGGTTCTTAACCTTTTCTGAGGTGCTGAACCCACCAGTTTCATATGCGCATTCACCGAACCCTTCTTTAGTGATAAATAAAATATGATTTTTTTTTCCAAATTCAAGACATAGGTATATGTTTTTATTACTGGTGCACAAAATGAGCCGTGCATGAACATCACCTTGCTCAAAGAACAAAACCAACAAAGTGCATGAACTCACAACAAATTACTGTATTACTTTATTCCGACCTCCGTGGCAGAGGCTTCTCCAAACCCTTAAGACCGACTCAACGAACCACTAGGGTTCGATAGAACCCAGGTTAAGAACCACTGCCTTAGTCTAAGGGCATTAGCTGCGCCCACAGGACACCTGTGTCTTTTCCAGGATGCCACCAGCCCTTCACCACCTCACCCCTCCCACTAGAATATTTTACCCTGTCCTGCAGGATGTGTTCCTACTGTGCAGCTCTCAGTTCTCATAAATTCCCCCCATAAAGCACCCTTATTTGACTAGTCTGACTAACAGTCACAACGGAGGGGGGAGCTGAGGTTAGATGCAGCCTCGTCCCGTTGACCAACCTTGTAACACCCTTTCCACACCCGGGAACCCATCCAAAGCCTCCTCCATCTGCCCACCTCTGTTTGTTTTTGTTTCTTTGTTTTTTGGTTTCTTTGTTTTTGACCCATGTTAGACTCCTGGAAAAAAATAAAGGTTCACATTTCACTTTTCATTCAGTTGAGAACATTGGCTCCTCTCTGCACTGGTTCTAGACATCTTTGAACTGAATGGAAGTTCCCTTGCCCCAAGCGTATGTGTGCGTTTTAAGCATTACTCCTAATGCGCAGTCTCTTTCCTGGCTTCCCTCCCTCCGTAGCCAGTGATTCCTGTTTCTGCTTTCCTGATGATTCCTCACCCTGTGGCTGCATCCTGCCATGGCTCCCTTGTGGGACGTCTCCCACATCTCGCTCCATGTTTGCAAGGTCCCTCAGGAATATGACTGACGGCAGTCATATCCAGTAGAAACTCCTGCCAGTCAGGTGGGTAAGTTCAGCCTCCCCTGCCCACCCCCTGATCCAGCATTGTACCCCTCTTTGACAGCTGCAGCAGAAGGTCCTGGAAAACTGAACACCTCTCCCACCACCAAAGAGAGGCACATACTTAACCCAGGGAGAATCTTTCAATGAGGCCCCTTGTCCCCATGAAGATGATAGACCGTCACTCTTGGAGATAGCTTCTTCCCTCTCTTAACTGGGATGAGGGTGCCACTAGAACCCCACACAGGTGACCAATATCTCACCCAGAGGTGGCATTGTTCCACACCCATCACCCACCCCCTAACTAGCATCTCATAACTAGGTTCAACCAGGTCATCTGACCCTGCCTCCATTCCCTTCCTTGTGACACTGAGAAACAGAGCACAAATTAAGTAGAACTGTTTTAAGCTGCACTGCAGACAGATATTTGGTTTAAATAAATAAGTTTCTTATTTACAAATAACGAGAGCAAAGTATTCAGACATGGATGTGTCAGGAGTAGTGGCTACCACTGTTCCCAGAGAAAGAAGACCTCAGGTGCTCCCCGGGTGGGGGAGAGACTGTGTAAGGAATTGAACTACAGAGTGAGACCTGGAGAAGGCAGTCTCAAGGTCGCCGTAGCATGAAAGCACAGACAGACCATTACTGAACTGGGCTGAAAGCTGCGGTGCCATGGGAAGAAAAACTGAGTAGACATGTGGGACATGAAAAGCTCTGTTCAAGGGAGGCAGCAGGTTCATTGTCACAATGAGCAGTGCGAGAGAAGCAGGTGGGTGCAAAGAATAACTGAGAAAGGTGTTATTTTGGGGGGGAAGGGGGTCAAAGTGGAAAGTATAATACTGAAGGGGAGTAGAGAGTATTTGATAGAAAGTTAAATGCCCTAATAGCTCTGGGCAGGAAAAAACCCTGTTAAAGTATTCTGAGATGGTCATAAGGTCATTCTCTTTAGGGGACTATTATTTAATGTCAACAGTATGAACTTGTTTCTACATAAAACGGGCTCTGCTTATTCCACAGTGGCAAATGTGCTGCCATTAGAAACCTAATGCCTTTCCCAGAGTCTCCACTACCTACCCTCAAAACACTCCCCTTTGAGCAGTTGACAATGCTTCTGAGTAGAAAGCATGCAGCGGAAAAACACAGGAGCACCAGTTACATTTTTTTCAAGAAAAGGCATTAAGTCCATTTCAAGTTAGGAGATTGGCCTATAAAATAAAATTAGACTTCTTTTAAGTGTAAAAGAAAAATATAGAGAATAAAAATGAAAATCAAAATGAAATTAGAAGTTCATTTTGGATTGTAGAGAAGTAAATCGAATTGTGAACCATCAGAGGAAACGAGAAGGTAATCATAAAAGTAAAAACTAGCGGCCTGACCAGGTGGTGGCGCAGTGGACAAAACGCCAGACTGGGATGCGGAGGACCCAGGTTTGAAACCCTGATGTCACCAGCTTGAGCGCGGGTTCATCCAGCTTGAACACGGGCTCACCAGCTTGAGCTCAAGGTTGCTGGCTTGAGCAAGGGGTCACTTAGTCTGCTGTAGCCCCCCTCCCCCAGGTCAAGGCACATATGAGAAAGCAACCAATGAACAAGCAATCAACAAACAACTAAGGTGCCACAACAAAGAACTGATGCTTCTCATCTCTCTCCCTTCCTGTCTGTCTGTCCCTCTCTCTGACTCTCTCTGTCTCTGTCAAAAAAAAAAAAAGTAAAAACTAATGGTTTAATAAAACCATTTAGATTCTCGTTGGTGCATAAAATTTTCTGTGGATTGAAATGCACCTGACTTCTTTCCGCGTCAGATGGGCCTCTTCCTATTATCTTGTATTTGCTGCCCTCCAAGCCTGCAGAGCTGAACGCTCAACCTTACTGCTGAAGAGCAGGCGTGTCTGCTTTGTGGAGCGCACAGACAACCTAACTGAGTCATAGGCAGGAGGCCAAGGACCTACTGCAAGCTAAAACCTAAAATAAACAGAACAGAGGCACTAGTGGGTACTTAAAAAAGGAATTTATGGCCCATTTCCTCATTTCCCCGAGGATTTTGCTTGTGAAAATAAATTTGATATTTTCAGCATTAAATATATATATTTTTTTCTTTTTTCTTTTTTCTTTTTCAAAAAGGAAACAAAGTTTCACATGTCTAATCTACCGTTCCAGCAAGACACACCAAAGTGTAATAGCATCAGTGGGACCCTCCATAGGGGCACTGAGTCTGAAGTCACCACTCTACAAAGCCACCCACAACCGAATGTCCCTGACTGCTGCCCTGGATACGCCAAGCCTGCTCACTGATATCACATTAGTTATTTCAGGACATCTTATCCATTGAGAAGTCGAAATGTAAGGGCAGTTTCCATTAGGCGAGCAGTCTTCCCCTTACTGTTAGCTTATTTCTCCACGGCATGTTTTCCTCCCAGGAATAGGAACGGTGACGTTCAACAGGATAAATCACAGTGCCATAAATATATATCCCATTTGTTTAACAGCTTTCCACCCCGAGGAATGTTGCAGACTTTGAAATTCTGCATAAGTCATAGACTTAGGATTTCTAATATGACGTAAAAGCCCACTCAACTGCCTCCCAGCTGTTGAGGACAGGAAATAAAGAGAATAAGTCCTTTTCCTGTTAATCCTCCCAAGAGGAATTGAGGTAGCCAGCAGAGCCATTTGGGAATTTTGCTGGGAAACAAGAATTAGCATCTCTGAGGGACATTCCCAGAATATTTGATGAGAAGCATGCTACTGGAGTTGTGTTAGATGGGGTCCAAACACTTCAGCTTGAGGTGACTCTGTGAGCCTCAAAACTTGCTGCAAGAGGCTATGCCATGGTAGGTGACCAGCATTGCCTCTTAGATCCATTTCTAAAGCCACTGGAGAAGAAATCTGGGAATCTGGAGGGTCCTTAACCTGTTAAAGAGATTTATCTTAGCCTTTCCATCTTTAATAGTCGCTCCTTTACTTTCATGGGTCTCATTCAATTCAACAAAAGAAAGATTGACTTAGAAAATTTGAAATCACTCGGAGGTTGGAGAAATTCTGTATTGGGCACAGTGCTGGCCAAAGTTACAAAGATTCCTGAAGACAATAAGCAGAGTCCTTGAGCACAGAGATGGCTGTCTATTCAACTTTGTGTTCTCTGCATCTAGCATAGGACGTGGCACATAGCAGATGTCCAAGAAATGTGGAATGAACAAATGAACACATTCATGGCACTTTTTCCAAAGGGTCTCATTCCTTAAAACATTTCTTTTATCTACTGGAAACTAAGCATGTATTGTATCTCATTGTTAATCTACATGTTGCTTAAAGTTAGGAGTTCTTTCATATTTGCAATTTATTCATTGATTAATTAGTTCAACAGAAACTTTTTAAAATATTTTATTTATTTATTTTAGAGGAGAGAGAGAGAGAGAGAAGGTGGGGAGAAGCAGGAAGCATCAACTCCCATATGTGCCTTGACCAGGCAAGCCCAGGGTTTCGAACCAGCGATCTCAGCATTCCAGGTCAGCGCTTTATTCACTGTGCCACCACAGGTCAGGCCCAACAGAAACTTATCGACCAATATTCTTCCCCAACATCTAAATTTAAGTTCTATAAAATACTCCCCCATAGCAAAAAGTACAAGATATAGTATACATTGATTTAAAAAATACAGTGGAAAATTACAGTTAAATTTACTTGCTTTGACTATTAATTCATCCTAGAACTGTTAATATATATAAATAAGGTAAACAGAATCATAAAATGAGTAACACTGGCTTTATAGTTAAAAATCTTTATATAGTGGGCCTCTACTCATTTGATGCATTTTTTTTCAAGTATGTTTTGAACCCATTAGTTATCAACAAGTTGCTAAAATTCATCTAGCCATGTTAAGAGCATCTGAAACTTTTTTACTCAAGGATGGGAGCTATTAGAAAAATGTCTTCTTAACTTATGCTATAAACCCAACACTTGAAGTGGATGTATAGTGCTTTGAGGATCACAATCCTTACTGACAACACTAAACATGCAAACTGTATTCACATAACATAACTTCTGTAAAACACACGGGTACATTCAAAACACGAAGGTGCTACCTTAGATCTTACCTTTAAATAGCATTCCTATGTTATTCCTTCCCAAGTGACCCGTCAGGTAGTCCAGGGTTGTTCCCTTGCACTTTGTCACTTTGCACGTTCCTGTAAGCATAAAGGTGCAGGAAACAGTTTGGATATGACTGGCGAAATTTACGAACAGAAAGAGAGCCCACTGAAAAGTTCAATTCCCTCCTAAAAAAAATGTCTTTTTCTCCGTTTTTTTTTTTTTTTCCTTTTTCCTTCAAGTACTTAGATAATTGCATCAGTTCCTCATTTTGCTTGTGTTGACAGCCTGAAAGTGTGATGTGATCATCCCAGCTGGAAGTCTCTGGAACTTTCCTGAACCATCTTGCGGCTGTAAAAATGGGTGGTCTTCCCTTTGCGCCACCCGAGCCATGAGGTGCAGCCCCCCCAATTGCTTCATAAGCTTTCCAAGAACCCTAACACACCAAACAGGGCTCATTCCCAATTAGTTCCTACTCCCTCTTCATCAGCAACATTCCAGGCGATGAAATATTTTCCACTATGAAACTAGGTATTTTGGAAAGTACGACACTGGCTTGTTTGCACAGGGTTGACATTTACACAATCATGAACAACACTTTCTGTGATGCTTAGGATTTCTTTGGAGGACCTTTATCCAAGGGCTGACCTGGCTTAACCCTACTTAACTTGTAAAAAATGAAGGGATTATAGGAGAAGGTATATGGCCATGGGCCACTGATGGATTAGACTTTGCCTTGGTTGTGTTTTCTCAGAGCCTTTGAAGTGTGGCTTGAGCACAATCTTCCTTAATGTTCCTTCTTTTGGACTTTGTTTTGTTACAGTAGCTGATCATCTGGGGTTAGGAAAATGGAGAAAGAATGTGTTGTGCTCCTTTTGCTTATAAATGGTATGTATACCTTTGCAAGGAGGAGAGCCATTTCCTTCACAATGTTCTGGGGACCTGTCCTCTGAAAGTATAGAAAGTATCTGGAGTCTCATTTTTAATTTTAAAACCTAGTGTTGCCAAAGGGTAGAGAAATAGGCCCTCTCATACATTGCTTCCTGGTGGGAACTGTTAAATAAATTTATATATATATATCTCCTTTGTCCTGGCAGGTCCAGGTCCAATTCTAGAAATCTATCCTAAGAAAATAATAGGGATGTGCATAAAAAACCAATCCCTGGCTCAGTCATTGCAGCATTGCTACAGTACAGCAACCTTGAAAACCCATCACTGTAAAACGCAATATATTTGTATGCCCACAGAATGGTAACATAGCCACCCATGGAACTGCACACACAGGGTGGGCAAAAGCAGAGTTACGACCGTGAGTATGCACAGTTATTGTATTATTTATTATTGTATTATTTATTTGTATTACAACCATAAACTTTTGCCCACCCCAGTCTACTATAAAAGTGTCTGTAATACTGACATTGACAGGTTCTCTCAATATGTAGACAAATATAAAACATAATCCCATCCTATACCAAATGATATCATTTTTGTAAAAAACAAAAACAAAAAAAACTAAAAACCTTAAAACTTCCCTTAATGAATGCATTTGCACAATCAAAGCAGCAGAATAGTGCTAAAAATATGGACAGCTTTCTTTATTATGTTACATCATTATTATGTTAATTCGTTATTATGCGGCAGGGTTATGGGTGATATTTATTTTCTTCCTTTTTTACCCTATTCGTATTTCATATATTCATCTGGTAAAAAAAAAAAAAAAGACTTCAAGTTTGTTTTTTTAGGGAGGTGGGGGTTTGTGTCTCAAGTAAATGAAGTGGACTGAAGCTGCAAGCTCCGTGGGCCAGTGCAGCCTGCCGGCTTGGAGAGGAGAGACAGACGGGTCATGGAAGGAATTCTGGACCTGGCTTCAGGCCTGAAAATCTGGGCTCAGCTCTGCCCACAGTCTCACTCAGTGCAAACCAGTGAATCTTTTTATTTGTTTGGGGATCAGTGTCCCCACCTTTAAATGCACTCACCACTGTCACCCTACATACCTCACATAATGATTATGTGCATTGAATAAGTTTATGTAAGTTGATGAAAAGTTCTGCATATTGGGCGAAGGGAAGAACCAGGCATCAGCAGACAATTCAAACAGAAAATCGCAGGCTATCCAACCAGCTGGGGCACTGCCTTGGCCCCTCTCCTGTGCCAACAAGAAACTCGGCCCCCCTGGGTCCAGAATGCAGCTTGCTTCTCCTTTTCCGCTCCTCAATTCAGCACTAACAGATGTGCAAGGAACCAGAAGGCCACCCTTGTGTTTTCTTACATTCACTTCCAATAACCCTGTTGGCCCACTGTTCACTACACACCTGCGGGTCTATTGCCTCGGACAATTCCACTGCGCTGTGAAGCCCTCCCTTGTCGACGTTAAATGCGCCCTGGTGTACACAGCGTGCTCTGTTTCCAGTTGCCCGCAAGAATGTCACAATAGCCACATGAAGGAGAGAGAGGTCTTACTTCACATACTCTGAGTTGTCTGTCTAGAAAATCTACCCCCCACAGCCTCTACATAGAAGAGTCCCTTTATCTTTGGGTGTCCCCTGCTGTCCCGCTCCAGTCCACAGATTGATAAAAAATGAAGGGGGGGGGGCAGACTATTCATTTTTGAGTCATGTGTCTTTCTTGGCTTTCAAGCCTGCAGAAAAGAACTTGGACTTACATGAGGGAAACAAGTCTTCTCAGGTGGTTGGAGAGAAGCTACTGTTGTCTGATCACCCAAAATGAATCTCCCATGCCCATTGGAAGACGACCAGACAGGTTACCAAGAGAGACAATTGCCTTGTTGGAACCTTCCATACATCCTGCCTTCTGAGTTAAGAATGATAAGGACAAAGTCTAATAATCCTTGCTGTAGCTTGGATAGTTTCAAAAATATTAAAAGCACCTTTATAAAGTACTTGGGATCCAGTCTTTACCCAGATGTGGACAGTCACTTCAATAAAATAGGCTCTTATCAAAGGCCCGGCCTTTACCGTGTTGGGTAGGACTATGTGATCTTGCTGGCAAGAGGAACAGATGTTCTCAAATCTTCTGAACAGGCAGAGAGTTCGGCTGACACCAGCTCTGATAACCGAGAGCTCTTTGTTCCTGGCTGCCCGTCCTGGTGCCCTGTCGCGTAACATTTTAATCATTCCAGCCAGGTCGATATGGCCAAAAGAACAGCTTCAGCCCCGGACAGACAAAGGGACAGTGTTGGAGAAAGAAAAGCAGTGGTATTCTTGCTTCATTTTAAAATTAATAGAGTTGGTTATAGTTTCTAAGTACACTTGGAATTCCAGCCGCCAGAGAATGGGGTTGAGCACTGAAAGGGCTCTTTAATCCGTGGACCCCAGATAGGTAGAGGTGCTTTCCAGCGAGCAGGGCACAGGTAGTGAGTGCCACTGCAAAGCCAGCACAGAGAGCCTGCCAGGAAGCTGCAACCCTGTCCTCAGGGAAATGCATCCACGCTTTGATGTCTGCTCAGTCTGCTCCAGGGGTGCCAACGGTGTGGTGGGTGTCCACGAGTTCACTTTACAGAGACCATCAAAGCAGCTTTCAGATGGCAAAGACTAACAACCTGGCCTCTATTTGAACAGCGAGCAGCGCTTCAAACCGTCTAGTTCCCAGAGTCTATTAAACGGAAAGAGAGAGAAGGAATAGAGAGGATGTTGAGTACTGCACAGAAGGGAAGGGAGAATAAGTGAGCAGACTGGGGACGCTTCTGCCACTGGCCGACATCCACCAACCGTCAGTTTCCCCACCTCTGAAACAAATTACTGCTAAGTGTTATTTGCACTTGCACTGCTGGAGTGCAGGCGGTCCCTGGATTCCGAACAGGATAGGTTCTGCAGCTTTGTTCTTAAGTAGAATTTGTATGTAAGCTGGGACAGGTACATTTAGCTATTAAATGCAACTTAGATGTTTGTCTTAACATAGTATTTATTTTTATTTACCCTTCTGTGCATATAAATAAGTAAACGTTTTCAAACATACAGAACCTATCTCATTCATAACCTGGGGAATGCCTGTACACAATTTGAGTGAATCATGATTTGGCCAGTGATGATCATTAAATGTTAAAAGAACTACTGCAATATCAAACAAAGACTCGTCAGAAGATAAGAAGAAAGAATACCCCCAGGAGAAGAATTTAAATAAAACAACACAAGTAAGTGATTTTTAAAATCAAAGTTAAGCTCACTGAAAAGAAGTTTCAAGAAAGATAACTTTGTAAGCAGCCAGTCCTAATCCTGATAATCTGGCTCTTCTGACTTGAGACATCAGTAATGTATTTTTAAAATACTGTTTTCCATGAGAGAACCAACTATACATTGGAACTAAAACCATTTCTTAATGGCCCTTCTACTGCCTCCCAACCTATATTTCCTTCTATACAAAAATTGTCATATTTTTCATTAGGACATAAAAGAGTTAAGACTGATGATATAGTAAATGCTAAAAAAATAATAATAAATTAAAAAAAGACTAAGTCTATAATGAATCACACTGTCTCCAGAGAACATGATAGGTTGAGGGGTATTGTCTAAAGATTAAATATCACTTAAGTGACTTTCACCAGTAGTTGGTCCTTAAGTAGAAGACAAAATGCATCATCAAACACTACAGAAGAATGAAATGAACTAAACGAGCATTCCACATAAGAAGGAATATAAACAATCAACAAACATTGAAAGATGTTCACCAATGGCCAGGGAATTGCAAATGAAAACAAGATGGCATTTGTCTCTGATTAATTTAACAAAAAAATTCAAAACAGTGACAGATAGCATCTAGTATTGGTGAGAATATGTGAAATGGGCACTCTCATATATTATTGATGGAAGTATAAATTGGAATAATCATTGTTTTGAGGGGGAGAAGGAAAAAATTGTAGTGGCTATAAAACATTTTAAATACACAAATCCTGTAGACCAGAAAACAATCTCACTAATCAAATGCATATACTTGGCAAAATCACAGAAACTTGATCTCAACCAATCTTCAACTCTTTTCCTCTCGGACATTTCTAAATATTGATGTCACATCAAGATGTTGGGAAGGCAGAAGAGGGGGTACATGATCCTCCATGTCAACAGTCTGCACACGTGTCCTTCAGGAAGTCACTGGTTCTCCCATCCTCAGATACTATCCCAAGCAGGTCACTGATGAGATGCTCCTTTTTCCTAGTGGCACAGTCTCTTCATGTCTACCAGCCTTCTCTGGTCCTTTGCTGCCATGCTTGAGAACCTGGAAATAATTGTGCTGCCCTCTGGCTAAGCTAGAGCCTTGGAATTGTGGCAGTTATGCAAGGGCAGATCTTCCTCTAGGCAGCAAACAGCATTTCTTCTCTGGGACCCCACCCCCATCACTATCTTCATCCCTAGGGCTGGCTTCCTCCCTGAGATTGTAACCTGGGAAACATAAGGCATGGCCTGCAGCTAGGACCTACAAGTGCCTCCGCTGTCCTCACTTCCCCTCCTTCCTCCCTGCCACTCCACCATGCCAGGCAAACTTTCTCTAACCTAAAACAGAAGTTCTGTGGCCTTTTATTATGTGTCTCCCACACATTTTGTCTTTGCCAGTTTTCTTCATTCCCCTAAGGACTTGGGCTTTTGGAAACCAAGGCCCTGAAGACTTTTCTTTTGCCCCTCTGATTTTGGAATAGGAACATTCTTCCTCAGTGATTATAAACATAAAAGAACATGGCAAGGGCAGGAGGGAGAGAGAAAAAACATGGGCAATATTTCCAAAATATCTAATGTCTGACCTAGCAGTCCACTCCTAGCCTACACAGCTATTGTAATCCACTACTGTCCTATGCGCTACCACCACAGAAATAAAGAGATAGAGACAGAGATGGTGATCGTAGCATTGTTTGTAATAGTGAAAAGAATAGAAATACTTTACACGTCCACCAAGAGTGGGGAATGGTTAAAGAAAATCACAGTAAACTGATACAATGGAACTCTACATAAACATTTAAAAGGATGTGTACAGATCGATTAAAAGCAGTGAACTTGGTCAGGTGGCAGACACATGTAAATGCTGCCAAAAACAAGACTGGAGCTGCTTCTGTCATTGATGTGGTATGATCTGGCTATCGCAGCCTGCCATCGTGAAGGCCAAGTTCTTCAGCAGAAGCTCTGAGGAGAAGATTAAGGATATTGGCAGCGGGTAGGGGTGGGCGCCCTGGTAGCTTAAAGCTACATGGATGGAAGTCCATTAAATACTTACAAAGGCTTAAATAAAAAATAGAATACATTGCAGCACAAGTTAATTTAGCTCTAGATGGGACCTTATTCATCCTCAAAGCATATATAATTCCTTGGAGAATCTGGAGCTAAGACGTAAAGTGAAGCCCTTCCATTCATTGAGATTTATAGCTCAGCGGCCAAGATTAATAATTTTAGGCCCGACGATGATTATAAGAATCATTTTGTACAACCCTGACTGGGAAGTAGATTCCTGCTGTGAAATATAAGGGGACCGAAATGTAAACATAATTGAAGAAATTTAAACACCTTATCACTCTCTGCCAGGCTCGATGAGTCAAATAAATGCAGGAGATCTTATTTCAAACAAATGATGGCAGTTGACAACAAAGTATAAACATGGTCCAAGCTAATATATCTGCTAATTGTTCTTTGTTTTCATCCCCAATACATATCCTCCACTATCTGGGAGATTAACTGCTTTGTCTTGAGTCAAATCTAAGGAAAGCTTCTTCTGTCGCTGATACCCTTTCCGTATAGAAAAGGAAACTGATTCGTCTGAAATCCAGGCCTGAATTAAACACACTCGGCCCAACTAGAGGTGTTCCAGTGACCCAGCAGAGGGTACAATTATGAGCTCAGCAGATATGGTTAGCACAGCATTCCAGCGTGGCCGCTTAATGAATAATACAGATACCACATGATACCTGAGCAAGATCTAATATCTTTATAGATAATGCCAAAAGAAGACCAATTGGATCACACAAGAGAGTCCTTTTGCTTCACACATAAAGATAGTGACTCACAACTATCAAAGAAGAAAATAGCCATAGTTTCAAAATATCTCCAAGTGCATACGCTCATTCTCACTAGTGCCAACCAGTGTAAAAAGCTCGGGACATCTCAACAGTCAGAGATGCTTTTCAAACATGCCTAGTGATTATTCACTCCATCAGCATTTGCTGAATGCTATGTTCCAAGAACAATTCATATTTATTTAGCACTTACTATGACATAGGCACTGTTCTAATTTCACAGATTGACTCATTTAATCCTCATACCAGCCCCAAGAGGCAGATATATTGTCTTACAAATTTTATAGAATTGGGGACTGAGTCACAGAAATGAAGGAACTCACCTAAAGCTCACACAGAGACTGTCACTGAAGAAACTGCGATTTAAAACCCAGGTGATGTGGCTTCAGAGCCAAGCTTTCTGCTCTACAAATGAGGCTAAAAATAATAATAATAATATAATAATAAAGGATATAAGAAATTCTGTCTATGTGAGATGATGGATGTCAACTACACCTATTGTGGTGCTCATGTCACAATATATGAGAAACTAACCATCACTCTGCACTCCTAAAGCTCACACAGAGATGGGTCTCAATTATTTCTCAATAAAATGAAAACATACAATAAACAGGTTATACAAGAAAACATAAATAAATAAAAAGCACACTCTAGTGGGGGTAACGGAAATGCAAACAATAATTAAAATGCAATGGAATGCTTGAGCAGCACAAACACAGGAATGAATGAAGAAAGGCCACCAGTATCCAAGTTGAGTTTTTATATATATCATGGAAATATATACGGGGTGAGGGAGCTAAATAGCAATTATTCCATTTTTTGAAACTCCATATTAGTTTACATCTATAACTAAATGAAATACCTTCTTAATTCATCCAAAGTAAAAATGTATAAATCAATAAGTTCTAATCCAGCCAGGTGGGTGTTTTGGAGTTTATCTGATTTTGGGAGACTGTGCTTCCATTTAATGTCTTACTTCTTTCTGTAAGAAACACTTTGGCATTCTGAGAGAAAATATTGTAGCATTTTATTCAATGAAATAAAGCTCTATGCTGAACAAGATCTTTGCCTTTGACTCCTAATATATGCAGGTCCTGGAAGATCGACCAAACAGCCTTTAAAACTCTGCCCTCCACTTGTTAGAAATCCTGCCAATAAATGGAATTCCCATTTCCACTTTCCTCTAACTACTCTCAACACAAATACTTGGTGTGCGAAGATGTTGTCATGTCATTGGCAAAATTCACTTGTTGTGTGCTATTTCTATTTATTATCCTTATTCTAGACCTCATCCCCAAATAGACCTACATAAGATGCCACATGTGTCCGCTAGCACTTTAGGAATTAAGAGCATATGGTCAATAAAAATGGAATCCCTATGACTTCAGACTCGGTTACCCAGGCAAGATGTCCATCCAACGTGGTTATGAGTTCTTTCTCAGTGATGGCTTTTGTTCTAAGTTTGATTAGGTATATCAAGGTAAACCGCAGCTGTTCAACACAGGACTCTTAAAAGTTCAGTACCTTAACCCTGTCTCAGTCTGCTCGGGCTGCTATAACAAAACACCATGGATTGGGTGGTATTTATAACAACAGAAGTTTATCTCTCCATGGTTCTGGAAGCTGGGAAGTCCAAATTCAAGTCACTGGCAGATTTGGTATCAGTTGAGTGCCTGCTTCTTGGTTCATAGAGGGCCATTTTCTCCCTGTATCCTCAAATGGCAGAAGGGGCAAACGGCTCCTCTGGAGTCCCTTTTATAAGAGCTCTGACCCCATTTATGGGGTCACCTTCACAGAGCCCTACCTCTGAATGCTATCACCTTGGGGGTCAGGATTTCAACAAATCAATTTGCGGGGAGTCACAAATATTCACAATATCTGAATAATGTGACTCTTGAAAAAGTAAACTGTCACAGAGGCAGGTGAAAGTATAGCATTTCTATTTAGGTTTATTATTATTATTATTATTAATGGGAACTCAGAGGTGACTGACACAGGCCCTTCCCATATTATTCCCAAACCAATGTCTGGAGCAGGTCAATAGTCCTGCTTCATGTTCGTCACTTTTGTAGAGTATATTTTTGAAAGACCTCCTTAATTCAAAAGTAATATCTTTGTCAAATAAAGACATTGATAGCATCCTCTCCAAGACTGAGGACCAGATTCCTTCCTTCAGAATCCCACAGGACTTTTTCGTATTACTAGATCAAACATCCTCATCCAATATGTGGTTTTCAGCCAAGGTAGGCTAAAAAGAAGACTATATTAAATAACACATCAAATTAGTCATTTTTAAGGTCATAGCATAATCATCTGCTAGACAATGACACTTTTAGGAAACACCATATGCTGGAAAAAAGAAAAGAAAAGAAACTCAAAAGGTCATCTCATTTCAAATGAAAAGCTGAATTGTAAAAATTATGGTTGGCAAAGTGATATCTCTTCAATCAAAATAAAACATAAAATGATCCTTACTAGGGCAACAGCAGCTGTCCAATTATAATAAACAAAATTCCTCAGTTGATGTCTTTTTTTGGACCCATGTTTTCTTCACCTTTTATTTTTTTCCTGAAAAAAAAAGAAATTAAATGGAAAGACCCAAGGGTAGGGGTGAAGAAGAAAGGCATTTGGGGCTAGTTCTTGTGTGTCTGTTGGATTATCTGAAATACACAGTTAAAACTGGGTGTAAGCCTTAAAATAGAGTAGAGTGTCAATTTCAAAATAAATAATGATAATGCTATTTTCAAGATCAGCTCTTTATTCATGTTCTGTGCCAAAGCACTTAAATACCCTGTGCTACTCATAACATAATGTGGGTGGTAAAAGGAAAAAAAGCCATCTCTACTTCACCATGTTATTCCTAAAGAGTCCATTCGTGTCAGTGCTGCGAAGAGACAATGAATTTATATAACCCCAATACCCTGACACCGAAACGCAAAGCCCACCAAGCAAAACATTCACTTATTTTGAAAAGAGGAGGATGAACACGAACCCTGCTTTTCACCACCGAGCAGAGCTAGTTTAGATAAATAATTAAATATTTTAATTAACAAATTACTCTGGTAGGTCATTTTTATCAGACCCTTAATTTTATTTTATTTTTTAATGTTCAAAGTTTGAGCCCACACATGCTTTTTTCTCCACGGGACTTAACAACTGCTGTGCCAGCAGTTTTGTAAGATTTGAGACAATCTGGGCTTGGCACTCCTTAATTCAGCCTGGATGTGACATTTGCCATCATAGTCTTAAATGATTGGTTTCAGATACATTCTGTAGGCCACGTAACTCACCTATTGGCTGTACTACATTCTAAGGATACCTTTTCAATGAAAATTAACCTCTGGGCCATTTAAATCTATTTCACTAAAAACATCAACCAGTTAAACTTTTTAATTTAATCTGGTTCATTATACAAGTTTCATATATATTTTTTCTTGAAGAACTCTAAATAATAATAAATCAAATTGTTTGTCTTTAATAATTTTAAGTGAAAAAGAAACAAAACAAAGTTCTATTAAAAAATAAACTTCAACACAACCTAAAATCTAACTTTTCAGACCAATAGCACATTCAAAGTTGGGTCAGGAACACTGTGCAAATGAAGTTCCATTTTAATTACGCCTGTAAGTAACAAGAAGTAATTCTAGTCTTGGCTTACAACTGGGTTAAATTTTTCAGAGTTGCCTTAAAATTTTGAGCTGGGTAAATAACAGCTGAGCATTATCACAATTTGTGCAAGACTCCTTAAGAAAAAAAAAATCTCAGGTTTTACCCAGAAAATACTCTATTTTTTGTTTTAATGAGAGAGACAGAAAGGGACAGACGGACAGAAAGAGAGAGACGAGAAGCATCAATTCTTTATTGTTCATTGATTGCTTTCTCATATGAGCCTTGATTGGGGACCTCCAGCCGAGCCAGTGACCCCTTGCTCAAGCCAGCGACCTTGAGCTCAAGCCAGCAACCCTGTGCTCAAGCCAGATGAGCGCACACTCAAGTCGGCAACCTCGTGATTTCAAACCTGGGTCCTCTGCGTTCCAGGCTGGCACTCTATCCACTGCGCCACCACCTGGTCAGGCAATAATCTTTCTTATTTCTTTTTTGAAGGAAGCCTTTTGAATTTACAAAGTAGGTGTGTGTGTGTGTGTGTGTGTGTGTGTGTGTGTGTCTATACTTGACAGAGAGGAAAAGAGAACACCCAAGAGTGTCCAAAACATATATTTAAATATCACCAATTACAGAGGCATTCCCTACACTTAACATTCAGGCCTAACCTTTGTGTATATATTCAGGTGGGGTCAGCAGACTATTTAGGGAATACAGGGCAGTACTGCTGGGAACCACTTCCCCCTGTGACAGGGTGGTAAGGCAACAGGTGGACCTTATCCAAGAGAAATAAGATAGGGACTAAAAGTGAGCAGCATCATACAGAGGTCAGAACTATAATTTCCTTAAGTCTCCAACCCATGGGAGGTGGAGAGGAGAAAGATCATTTTAATTCTACAAGTTACTACCAGCAGTAAAGAGGTCTTATTTCTTGTAAATGTTTATTTTATTCTGAAATCAATCCTTTCTTGTTTCTAATAAAATGTACCTTGCCAATGACACCAACTCCAGCCAGACGCACTTAAGGAACACAGTGTATACGACGAGGATGTTGGTGTTCACAACAGCGAGAGGGGTTGGATCCGCTGCACACCTGTCTTGATGATTAAAATAGAAAGAATGGACCAGCGTCTGGTGGAAACTCCAAGCAGCAGGATCATGTTACTTTTGTGTATCCCACCCATTAACCCAGCGTGCCTGCGGAGGGGGTGGGGGCGGGGCACACACTGAGATCCGTCTGCCTAGAGAATGCTAAATACTCCCTGTGAATGAAATACCAGAGGATTAAAATTTATAGATTAGGTCAGAGCTGGGCAGAGGAAACAGTGTAGCGCAGCAGAAAAGGCAGACAGGCTCAGGGTGGACTTTTACCATTTACTGGAGATGTAGACTTGGGCAAGTCAATTCAGCAGCACATTCACTCTTCCTCAGTGTAGAGATGATGGGGTCTTTTCAGGGAGCGAGTGGAATAGTGGCACTTCGTAGGCATTCAGCTGATGTTTGTCTTCCCCTTGCCACTTGACAAACAAAGCTCATTCAGGAATCTGAAAATGATCACCTCTGAGCCTAAGACCACTTTGCCCAAGAATCTTCGCAGGTCCCTCCCATGGCTCACTCATCACTATCGTGAACTAATGATCTCACTCCAGAAGAATTTAGTTTATTCTAACTGTTTGAATGGTAGTGGCTCTACATGGGTACGATGGGTGGTCCCCAAGTTTGTTCCACGAAGGCAAGAACTATGCCCCTCCTGTACAGATCTGGGGCTCAGTGCCCAGCTCAGAGCTTGGCACACACACGCTTTTAAGAAATATTGGAGTGAATAAATGAAATGAATACATGACTTACACCCACCTCCAACATGGTGAAAGAACAACAGTAAAGGCCTTCAAAAATTCTGTTCATCTTTACTTCTTACTTTTTTTTTTTTTTCTGAAGTGAGAAGCGGGGAGGCAGAGAGACAGACTCCTGCAGGTGCCCAACCAGGATCCACCCGGCATGCCGACTAGGGTGCGATTTTCTGCCCATCTGGGCCGTTGCTCTGTTGCAACCAGAGCCATATTAATGCCTGAGGCAGAGGCCATGGAGCCATCCTCAGCACTCAGGTCAACTTTGCTCCCATGGAGCCTTGGCTGAGGGAAAGTTGCAGGAAGAGAGAGATAGAAAGGAAGGAGAGAGAGAAGGGTGGAGAAGCAGATGGGTGCTTCTCCTGTGTGCCCTTGCCGGGAATTGAACCTGGGATTTCCACATGCTGGGCTGACACTCTACCACTGAGCTAACTGGCCAGGGCCTCTTACTTCTTATTCTTTAACTAGAAAATGAAAGGCTGAAGCAGACTTCCGCCACCATGAAGAAAGGGAAACTGTCTCTGCCACATTTTAGAAAAGCACCATTTCCAGTACCCAGCTGCTCTCTTGCTGGAGGTTACCATGGATGCTCCACTTCTCAACGTAATCGTAAAAATAAAGGGGTGGCAGAGAGAGCACTTGAGTTAAAAAGGTGAAGACGCAGAGATGTTAGTGATATCCAGCACATGAACACTTGGGTAAGTCACAATCTCTCTGTCGGCCTCATTTTTTTTTCTCATTTGTGAAATGCAGATAAATCTTCACTGCATGAAATACTAACCTTACCAGTTCATGGTGAGAGAGGATGAGACAAGATAGGCAAATAGAGCTGAAAGCCTATAAACCTCTATATAGAAGTAATGAACTGTTACCGTTAACACATTCATAGAAGGAGGGTGAGGGCAGCTGCTCCCAGGGCAGGCATCAGTATGTTTAGTCTGGGTCATAATCCCAACAGAGCTGCTCCAAAGAAGCCATAAGGCCAATGGGGGGAAGGGGCTGTGCGCGTGTTGGGGGGGTGGGAAGGAGAGGTACCATCACTTATTGAGCATGGACTGTCTGCTACAATCAGCCAATGTGACATACACTCCAGGCATTTGCTGAATCCCTTCTCTGTTCCTTGTCTACAACTTCTCAACAATCTTCAGACCTAGACCCAGACCCACCAAAGAGGCCAGTCAGAATTGAGAAAATGAGCTCAATACTCGTTTGTATATTCTACTTGTTGTTGTTCATCTAGCAAATAACACCTCTAACTTGACTAAGGATTTTTGATGTTACTTTAAAAGCATTGTTGTTATAAAGTATTTTATATATTTGTCCCCTCAGATCTTGTTTACATTGTTTCACACTTTCTAAGAAGCAAGAGGCATATGCTATATTTCATTAATTGAGTTCAAAACTTTGGTTTAGAAACAAACAAACTCATTTTTGTTTTACATAAATCTTCTTTCTTCTTACTTTTCCTCTTTCATTTTCCATTTTTTTCTCAACTGTCATAATTACCGACCTCTCCCCATTCTATGCCTATTCTCCCTCCAGACCCCCCTACTCCCTGAGTTGCCCCCTACACCCAGCAGAGCAAAATGAAACACCCAAATGGAAACATATTTCACATCCTTTGAGTTTTTAGGCATAGAGCCACAGCCTATGAAATATTTAAGGAATTAAACATGAATGAAAGCATGTAATTCTATCTGCTTTGTATTTTATATGCATCCACATTTTGTCATCTTTCTCATCTAGGAAAACTTCTTGTGGGAAAGAGACTTTGGATTGGCTTTAATACAGCAATAACCTTATTAACTATTCACATTCAAGGCCTCCTCATTAATGATGATAAACCTATTAGTGAAACAGATGTCAGTTGTAATCTCTCCATCATAGACATGATCAGACATTTCCCCTAATTGGCAAATTAAATTCAACTTCACAAGTCTTTAGCTGTAACTTGGACAAGTTACATAGGTTCTACGAACCTCAGCTTTCTCTACAATGGGAAGAATAATAGTAGTATTTGTTTTGCAGAACTATTGTGAAGGTCAGTGACAATATTACCAGAGCACCTGGTACAATGCCATACAGTATTATTATTGTTGTTGTTATTATTGTTGTTGTTCATCTAGCAAATTGTTACATTGACACTACATTTTCTTCTAGATAACTGAACAATACATACACTCTTTTTTTATAATAATTTTTTTTATTTATTTATTTTTTACAGGGACAGAGAAAGAGTCAGAGTGAGGGATAGATAGGGACAGACAGACAAGAACGGAGAGAGGTGAGAAGCATCAATCATTACTTTTTCATTGCCGTCGCAACACCTTAGTTGTTGATTGATTGCTTTCTCACATGTGCCTTGACCGTGGGCCTTGACCGTGGACCCAGACTGGCAGACCGAGCCACCCCTTGCTGGAGCCAGCGACCTTGGGTCCAAGCTGACGAGCTTTTTTGCTCAAGCCAGATGGGCCCGCACTCAAGCTGGCGAGCTTGGGGTCTTGAACCTGGGTCTTCCGCATCCCAGTCTGACGCTCTATCCACTGCGCCACCGCCTGGTCAGGCACATACACTCTCTTGATAAATGTTTTTCTCTTTTTTGTCTATCAGAACAAATATTTTAAAATAATAAAAAATTGATTTTATTTTATAACACTATTTTATATGCATATTTAAAAACATTTTAAAATACATAATGATAAGAGAAAAGGAGAGACAAAGCCTATTCTTCAAAGATGTTCCACCAATACAGTGTTACATATACCTCCAGGCTTTTAAAAATGCATCTATAGTTATGAAATGAAATCAAACTATATACATACTGTTTTGTAATGCACTTTTTCCATTTGACATATCATGAAGTTCTGTTATGTCAATAGATATAATTATACAGCCAAATGTTAACACCTACAACAGATGTCACAAAGTCCAGACATGGCGATTATAACTGACTGCAGCTTTTAGGTAAACGTGAGAGACAGCTTACCCAGAAGCCTGGTGGAGGAAGGGTTGGCCAGACCAGATTTATCACTTCAGAAAAGTCAAGTGGAAAGTGATGAGTGTTGGATATTTATCAGATCTTAATAAGGTAGAGAAGAAGAGAGTGAGATGAACCAACAGGCCATAGCAAGTTGGCTCCACAGAAGAGAAATATCCTACAAAGCTCCTAGAGAAGAGAACCAAATGAGAGGCTTCCTTTTACCTCCTCTATTTATCCCCTTATAGTGGGGAAGACAGCATTTAATAGTTCTGCCCGAAGACCCAGAGTATTGCCTGGTCCAGCACACTAACTTACAGGTGATTAGCTGTTTAGTGCAAACCCCTGGGCTATTGTTAGTTTACAGCGGGGACTAAATAGCTTAGATAGCAAGAAATATAGTTTAGTCCTATCCACCCCAAACCTTACTTCCTTAGTTCAAGGCATAAGAGAAATTATTTGAGGATTCAATGTGGTTGAGATGAAGTAGATAAAATTTGAAGAATTAACATTACAATGGCCCAGGCCAGTTGGCTTAGTGGTAGAGCATTGGACTGGCATGTGGACATCCCAGGTTCGGTTTCCAGTCAGGACACACAGGAAAAGTGACAATCTGCTTCTGTCCCCCTCCTTTTCCCTCTTCCCCTTCTCTCCCTCTTCTCCTCCCACAGCCATAGCACCATTGGTTTGAGCACGTTGGCCCAGATGCTGAGGATGGCTCCGTGGAGCCTCCACTCAGGTGCTAAAAATAGCTCGGTTATAATCATGGCCCCAGATGGGCAGAACATCAGCCCCAGAAGGGGGTCACAGGGTGGATCCCTGTAGGGGTGCATGCAGGGGTCTATCTCCCTTCCTCTCACTTGGAAAAGAAGGGGGAAAAACAGAATGACCAAATGTTTCAGAACAGTTGTTTTTGAGCCTGTGTATGGTTGAGTGGATCTGGTCTTCCACAAAATCAATCACTTCTAGCAACAAAACATGAGTTATAAAAAGGGATTTAAAAAAAATATCATCACATCAAAAAACAGAAAGCTATTATTACTTCAGAAAAGAAAAGGCAGCGAGGCAACTGGCTTACTTTGTCGTTGCTTTTTACATTCTTTTGGATGCAAGCACAAAATTGCCAATAACATTTCTCAGCAAAATTGAGTTGAAGCAGTTAGTGGGAAAAGCCACTCATAATATTACCTCCTCTGCAGTTCCCCCAGGTTACCCATTGGCACCACCTTGGACACTCACCCCCATCTCTCCACTCACTCATTCCCCTCTGCTATTTGGCTCAAGAGCACCCACACAATAAAGCAGAAAAAATACTTGTTACTCTGGCCATGATTCACTTCCACAGGGAGTCTTGTTTCCTGGAGTGTCCTCCGCCTGGGTGGTCATCCCTCAGGCCTTGGGATCTACAGCAGAATAGCTGCTTTAGGCCCAAAGGGGTTTCTATTCTTTCTCAAGAGTTACCATTTCCTCCCATCTAGTGAGGCTAAGGAAAAACCCTCTGATCGCTTGTATTTGTTGTTCTTCAATGTTGAGTCGCCTGTTTAAAGGGTTTAAAATTAGATTGGCTGCTGCTGCTGCCTTTCCTGTAGCCAGTTAATCACAGGATTCTTTGCCATATTGAGGCCAGACCGGGCATGGCACATGCAACAAGGAAGGAAACCACTGATTATAGGCCAAAGAGCTAATGTGCTTACACAACATGAATTGTTTCAAACACTCTGAACATTATTTTGTTTTGAATCGTCCTTTACTTAAGAATTGTTTCTCTAGGACCCAGCCCTGGACCTGGCACAGGGTTTAATGAGTGAACGGGTTTCTGGCTTTGCCCTTGAAAGGCTGACCAAAGTAAAAGCTGGCTTTCTCTTGGGCAAATCAAAAGTGGAGTTGGAGGAAGTCCTTTAGCCATCACTGCACTTGAGATTCTGAGGGCCCTCTATTCTCCTTGGGCTACTGCGACCTCATTGGCGATAATGTTAAAATTCAGAAGATGCTCCGTGCACATTTTAAACATCGGTGAAATATCTCAAAAGCATATTGCAGTGAAGAAACTCGCCATTTGCTTTTGCCTTCAGGTACAGTCAGATTTTTTTTTATGTTTTTTTTTTTCCTTTTTTACAGGGACAGAGAGAGAGTCAGAGAGAAGGATAGATAGAGACAGACAGACAGAAACAGAGAGAGGTGAGAAGCATCAATCATTAGTTTTTCACTGCCGTTGCAACACCTTAGTTGCTCATTGATTGCTTTCTTACACGTGCCTTGACCGCGGGCCTTCAGTAGACTGAGTAACCCCTTGCTGGAGCCAGCGACCTTGGGTCCAAGCTGGCAAGCTCTTTACTCAAGCCAGATGGGCTCACACTCAAGCTGGCGACCTCGGAGTCTCGAACCTGAGTCTTCCGCATCCAAGTCTGACACTCTATCCACTGCGCCACCACCTGGTCAGGCAGGTACAGTCAGATTTGAAATCTGAGTACAAACACTGTGCTACCACCTCTCTGCTTCCTGGTATCACTTTGGCATTGCCTCAGCTAGAAACTCCTTTTGTTTCAGGATCTTAGAATGTGCATAAAACATTTAGTGTCACGCAGGGACTGAACGTTCAGAGCTCATGTGTTCTGACTCGCTTCTCTACTCTGACTTGCTGTCCACCTTACAGCACGTCTCCAAATTTCTGTCTCCTTCTGCGTGTCTATAGAGTGAAGATAATTCAGCTGCCTTATTTCACAGGGGCATCACATTGAACAGCTAATTAGTGATTATAAAGTGCATTGAAAGTACAATGCGCTAGACAAATGTGTATAAATGATGACATGTTACAGACTAGGAAGGCCATGTGTAGGCACTTTAGTGTAGAAGAAACTTAAAGCACGATGAGACTTTCCACATTGGAGTTAATGTTAAAGGTGATAGAAAGCAAACCCTAGCTCAGTGGTTCTTAACCTTTTTTGAGGTACCAAACCCACCAGTTTCATATGCGCATTCACCGAACCCTTCTTTAGTGATAAATAAAATATGAATTTTTTTTCAAAATTCAAGACATAGGTATATGTTTTTTTACTGGTGCACAAAATGAGCCATGCATGAACATCACCTTGCTCAAAGAACAAAACCAACAAAGTGCATGAACTCACAACAAATGACAGTATTACTTTATTCTGGCCTCCGCGGCAGAGGTTTCTCCAAACCCCTGAGACCGACTCATCGAACCCCTAGGGTTCGATAGAACCCAGGTTAAGAACCACTGCCCTAGCTACTTCCTTAATGGTCTCATTGTTCTAGGTTACTGACAGCCAAAGGAGATAACATAACATTAAATAATTAGAAAGAATTATCCTGGAGAGTTAATGCCTGTCTAAAGCTCCCTGCAACTTCTATATACTATAGAAAACAGCTTAAACATGTAGCAGCATGGCCGACCGACAGTGGGAGTGGTATTAGTCATTGATCTCCTAGCTTCTGCTCGTCTGTTTTAATACTGGGGGGAGAGTGAGTAAAGATATCAGGCCAATCTGACAATGGCAAACTAGTCATAGAACCAAAAGATAACTAGTGTAGTTAGTACAGCAAAAATATTTTAATGCTGTGTGAATACAATAGGTTGTTTCTTTGAATTCTAAATGGTACAGTGTCCCCTGAGTCAGGTGCTTATACCTGCTTCTGTTCCCTAAAACTGGGTCGGGTGCTGCAGTTGTTTCAATGTTTCCCAAGTATGCTTATTTTTGAAAAATGGATAGAGCCACACACCAGATCATTTCCTTCACCAACTTTGCTGAGGATTCCAATAGTCCCCATGATGCGTGGCCCACCGTCTTGTGCGGGGACCATGGCATGACAGACACGAGCTTAACTCTGTGGCACAATGCCCAGAGAAAAACAAAAAGGAACATTTCATGGGGCAAGACAATTCCAAGTTATGCAAAAGTGAATTAAGGGTACAAAATTACTCTGACCCATAAAAACAAGAGCTATAAGAGAGTTAGATGTTTTTATATTCCTAGGGAGCAAACTGTGACTACACTCAACATGAAAATTAGGACCAATACACTGGAAATTTGAAGATTATCAGCTGATTATAACAATAAGTAACAAATTTAATATCACAAAAAATGTTATTATGCCACATAAATTTGGATGCATTGCGCTTTCACAACCCTTTGGGAAATTCACTCATTCAAACATATTTATTCAGGTTTCTGGTTCCAAGTAAGAAATAGTAAGTGACAAGGGCCACTATTTCTACTACAATAACTTTTTTAAAAAAGGTGAAAGGATTAAGTCAAATTAAAAATAAAAATTGTGCCTGACCTGTGGTGGCACAGTGGATAAAGCATCGACCTGGGAACACTGAGGTCGCCAGTTCAAAACCCTGCACTGGTCTGGTCAAGGCACATATGGGAGTTGATGCTTCCAGCTCCTCCCCCTGTTCTCTCTTTCTCTCTTTCTCTCTCTCACTCTGTGTCTCCTCTCTAAAATGAATAAATAAAAAAAGAATTAAAAAAAAAAAGTTAGTTATTCCTTTAAAAAAAAAATTAAAAAAAAATAAAAAGTGTGTGTGTGTGTGTGTGTGTGTGTGTGTATAAATCACATAGACACAGACAACAGTGGTGACAGCCAGAGGGAAAGGGGGTGGGGCATGTGGAGGCGGGCAAAGTGGGGAAATGAGGACAGAAAGAGACTTTGCTTGGGGTGATGGGCGCATAATACAGTGTGCGTGTGAAAACTGTATGGTTTTGTGAATCAATGTCATCCCAATAAATTCAGTGAAATAAGTAAATAAATAAATAAATAAATAACAGAAATAAAAACCAGTTACACTGCAAAAAAAAGAGAAAGAAACCTATTTAAAAGACCTTGAAAAGTAAAGGAATCAAGGAGATTAAGCAATCCATAAAAGGGAAAGCCCTTCTGAGATGAGCAGTCTGTCACTGACTATTTTCTATGGAAGATTTGCCAATTCTAGACATGGGCTGATGACCGGGCTTGGCCTGCACAGAGGGACTCCACCAGAAGAACGAGAAATCAGCAGAGCTTTCGGTGGTTATAGGGGCTGGCGGGGTATTTGGAAACTTCAGACATTCTAACACATGGTTAGTTTTTCCCACAGTATATTTGCTGAATTCTGGGATCAGGAAGCTTTTAGAAAGCAAACAAATCTCCTGTAGTACCATGGTATTTAAGAGACAAAGTCCCACTTGACGATGGGACCTGCCTCAAACACACAACTGGACTCCTCCTCAATACATTAACCAATGTTGGAAGCAGCGAGAAGCAGGAGGCCAAAGACCAAAGTCCCAAGTGTCTGTAGCGCAGGCTTTAATGGCTAAGGTTATAGAGACCTGCCAAGCTCTCGATAAAAAGCCTTAAAAGAACATGCCAAGAAGCATAGGTGAACTGATTCGAACTGAGTCATATATACCTGCAACCACGTCCCAACTCAGCATAATGCAGGTTGGAATGAGATATTCTGTCCTTAACACTATCTTCCTAACGTGGGAAGTTCATTGGTAGAAAGTATCCTCTCCAGCTTCTAAAGATCATTACACACAATCTTTGTCACACAATTAAAAATTACTAGATTTGTGAAGAGGTTGGTAACTGTGGCTAATAATCAAGGAAATAAAACAAAAGAGTAGGAGATATTTAGATGATTTAATATTGGAGTTGGCACATAGGGCTTTGAAATAACCAGTTCTAATAGATCAAATAAATTAAAGAGAAAGAGGGGAAAATTGATGAAGAGATGAAAATTTTCAACAGAAAACAGGGATTGATTACAAAGAAACTAGATCTGAGCAGTTTGCTAAAATTATCTAAGAAAGCAAATTTCTTTTGAAATACAGGTGAGGAATGTTGTATAATTGTGGACAAAGAAATTGAGAAGTCTCTGTCAGTTTTCTTTAAGGCACTCATTACCAATAAGTGACTATGTTACAACAATAACAACAAAAATAGGCTACACAAAGGGGATTATTCCACCCATTTGATAAGTTAAGAATGTGATCTGTCAATACAGAGATTTCATTTAGTTTATACCTGAACAAGAGTTACAGTAAGGTAAATCCAGATTTATACTGAAGATTATTTGAAAAATATTATTATTTAATAAAGACTAAATAGCCCTTTTATTCCATTTTATGAATTTGTCCATTCTAGATCATTTTGCCTCAATAAAGTACAAATTTTAAAACCCCTTTAGAACCATTATGGATTTCCATTCTCCAAGTTAGCCCACTAAGTTTTCATGTTTCATGAGTTCTAAGCATTTGCATGGGTCATGTTCTTTGATTTTCACTGACATTCCGTGAATCATTTTAGCTTCATTTTACAGATCAGAAACTGGACACTCTTAGAAAGGGATGAATGATTCAAATACTAAATGGACATTCAGCCAGAAACTCGATGAAGAGAGGAAAGAGGCTTCACAGAGACCAAGGACATCAACTCTCTTCCTCTGGAGCTCAACATCTAAGGTAAAAAGCAAGAAAATGAAACACAGATGATCACCTTCATCCCTACCCAATGCCGCGGAGCTGCCTGCCAAAATAAAGAAACCCACCCCATTCAATGCTGCAAATCTTTCAGTTCAAACCTCTGGTTGCAAAGGAAACAGCACCAATTTGCAACATTCCAGGGCTCTGAGTTGGTTTTTAGAGACCTCTGTGTCTGCAAGGAGAAGGAATTGATGCCATGGTTCTTTGTTATGTTCAGTAAACTGCCTCTGGAATGAATAAAGGATCTTGAGGAATGGCTTAATGGTAAGAGCTGAAAAGGAGGAAGTTGTCAACCTAGAAGTTCGAATAAGTAATCACAGACATGCAGTTGTTATGTATTGATGCAATGCCCACTAGGTACAAGCGCTGTGAGGAAACACAAGAAAAATGTTTTCACCAGATATGTATACTTTTCTCCCTTTTAATCAAGAAATCATTTTCCTTGGGTGACTTGGCAAAGACCGATCATCTGTCAGTAATACTGTAATGAGTGGTTTTGAGCTATGGTTTTAAGGTTAGGCTTCTTGAAGAAAGTCACACTTGAAGAAACTTTAAGCAAAGGAGGGAAGAATTACTTGATGGATAGAACATGATAGATTTGTCTTAGACTTGTGAAAAAGCACAGGGCTCATAAAAGCAGACCAAACAAGAAGAAAGCCATTTTAGACAAGCGAATTATATAAAATTGTAGACAGAAATTGAAGAAATAGACACAGATATTTGAAAGCTTATGAGGTCATCTAAATGTTTAATGGTAGGAACTGTTGTAATAAAATATGGCACATCTACTCTATGTAATATTATATACCCTTAAAGTCATGCTGTTGAGGATTATTTATGGCACCAGAAACTGTTAATGATATATTACTTAAAAGAGAAAGTAGGGCCCTGGCTGGTTGGCTCAGCAGTAGAGCATTAGCCTGGAGGGTAGAAGTCCTGGGTTCAATTCCTGGTCAGGGCACACAGGAGAAGTGACAAGCAACAATCTGCTTCTATACCCATTCCCCCCCCCCCTCTTTCTCTCTCTCTTCTCCTCCCACAGGTTCAGAAGGCTCAAGCAAGTTGGCCCCAGGTGCTGAAGATGGTTCCATGGCCTCACCTCAGGCACTAAAATAGCATGGTTGCAGAGCAACAGAGCAGTGAATCCAGATGGGTAGAACATCTCCTGGTAAGGGGCTTGCCAGGGTAGATAGTGTCAGGCACATGCAGGAGTCTTCTGTCTCTGCCTCCCCACCACTCACTTAATAAAAGAAAAAGAAAGCGAGAGAGAGAGAGAGAGAGAGAGAGAGAGAAAGTAGGATATAACCTTCATATGCAGGATAACATCAGTTTTGTTATTCATACCCATGTAAACAAACACACCACACACATATGCACACTATTTCAGGACTCTTTGTTACAAATATAGAAAAGAAATTAAAATAGTCTGTCTTGAGCAGAATAGGGAATGACTGATAATATAACTGAACTAGTCAAAGATACAAATGGCTTTAAATGTTGCTTGACCTGCAGTTCAAACACTGCCAGGACCTACTTTCTCACACCAGATTTCTCCACTCTCTTTCTGTGATATTGCTCCCATTCTCGGATAGGTCATACTCTAGAGAACTTCCTGGGGCTGTGTGTATCCACATTGAAGTTACGTGGGAAAAGAAGCTAAGGACGAATCATATTTCTTTGTATAGACATATGACAATTTCTATATTGGCGGACCAACACTTACTATGTTTTCATGTCCTGGCTTTTGTGAATATTGCTGCAATGAATATGAAAGTACAGATATTTCTCCAGAGAATAACTCCATTTCTTTTGGATCTATATTGTGACACCAACCCCAATATGTGAGGTTTTCGCCACACCAAGCAATTCTTTGACAACAGTGAGGTGTCCTACAATTCAACTCAGTTCTAATACTATTTATCTGGAGACAGCATCAGATTCCACAGTGTGACAGTACTGCTTCCCATTTCAGATGCCAGTTGCAAGTTCAACGGTGTAGAAACACAGCTGATATTTGTTGTTTATTTTATATCTTGAAATTTTAGTGAATGTTTATTAGTCCTAATAGGTTTTGTTTTGTTTTGTTTTGCAGAGTCTTTAGGGTTTTCTACATATAGGATCATGTCATCAGCAAACAGAAATCATTTTACCTCTTCCTTCTGTTTTGGAGGCCTTGTATTTATTTTTCTTATCTAATTGCTCTGGCTGGTGCTTCCTGTACTATGTTGAATAGAAATGGTAAGCGTGGGCATCCTTGCCTTGCACTGGATATTAGAGGAAAAACTTTTAGTTCGTCCCCATTGATTTTGACGTTAGCTGAAGATACCCAAATGTTAACATTGATTACCTCTGGCATTGGATTACAGATGATGTTATGTGACTTGACATTATTAGTTATTTGCATAAAAATCTTTCAATAAGTATTATAAGCTGAGAAAGAAGTTACAAAGTTTCATGAAGGCAAGTAGGTACATTTCCTAACTATCTCACTAAAGCCAGGCAGGTTATTTATATAGTGATAGTTTTATATGGTTAAGTATAATTATATATAATTCTATATTGTTTTATACATGTAGTTTCAGAAATATATAGTTTTATAGTTATATATAGATAAAATACACATATAATTTATTTTATTTTATTTTTTTAATATTTTTTTTATTTATTCATTTTAGAGAGGAGAGAGAGAGAAAGGGGGGAGAAGCAGGAAGCATCAACTTCCATATTTGCCTTGACTAGGCAAGCCTAGGGTTTCAAACTGGTGACCTCAGCATTTCCAGGTTGATGCTTTATCCACTGCGCTACCACAGGTCAGGCCAAAAATACACATATAATTTAGTTATTCATAAATTAATATACATTTAAAAGTTTGAGATTGAGTGCTAAATGACTCTAAAAAAGAGTTTAAAACTGTGGAGAGTTAGTGAAATAGAGTGACTTCATCAAGCAATAGTTGAGAATGGGTTTTTTATTTGTTTGTTTTTTGTAATTTTTCACTGGGTAAACTTACTTGGTCTTATTAATTACAATTAATTGTCCAAACATTTAGAGCGCCATTATCTATGTACTTCAAAAACCTGTTTCTTCAAAAATATTCACTCAAAATGTCCTATAACTGACCTGTGCCTGGGCTTTCCTGAGTCATTTCCCCTCTAGTCCCACCTGTCCCTAGGTCAGTCTTAGCCCATTGTCAATGGTCTCTGCACCAAAGAAAGCAACACACACATACACACACACACACACACACACACACACAACCAGTAAAGTCATTTTATTGACAATCTTGTGAACAGAAGGAGAATGGGAGTATATCAGATAACACAACTTAATAAACAGCATAATTACCCTTATTCACACATTACCCAAATGCCCTTGGCCTTGGCAGCTGTCTCATACCTCCTAGTTCACTCGTCTAAGAAGTCCGCATCTATTTTATCTATTTTTGTCTCCTCCTTCTCCCTGCCTTCTGCAGCCATGTTGCCTCCAGTCCCGTGTTACTCTAGGTCACTTCCTCTAAGTCAGTGGTTCTTAACCTTTATTGAGGTACCGAACCCACCAGTTTCATATGCGCATTCACCGAACCCTTCTTTAGTGATAAATAAAATATGATTTTTTTTCCAAATTCAAGACATAGGTATATGTTTTTTTACTGGTGCACAAAATGAGCCGTGCATGAACATCACCTTGCTCAAAGAACAAAACCAACAAAGTGCATGAACTCACAACAAATTACAGTATTACTTTATTCTGGCCTCTGCGGCAGAGGCTTCCCCGAACCCCTGAGACCGACTTATCGAACCCGTAGGGTTTGATAGAACCCAGGTTAAGAACTACTGCTCTAAGTCAAGAGTTGAAATGCAAATGCCCATCAGAGCCAGACAAGTAACATAAAGGAAAGAATAAAAGTCCAGGCATAAAGGACTCATGGGGACTATGAAAAAACGAAGAGCAAATGCTCCACACAGGACTTACTACCCTGTGGGAACGAGGACCCAGAACTCCCTGAGTTTCCAATTGTCAAGATGTCCTAGAAATATGATCTTTTTCATATCTTGGCAACTAACTGACATTTTGAAAAATAGCATACGTGCCAAACAAGACATATTTGCCAGCCAGATGACCTCCACGGGCTACCTCTTTACCAGTTTGTAACCTCTTCTCCAGATCTTTGTAAACTCTTCTCCAGATCTCTCCTGCTAGAAGATGCAAGAAGCTGAGCAATGGAGCCAGTGCAGCTGTGGAGCCATGCTACAGAACCGGAACTGGAAAAGCAGGAAGGACACCTCCTCTCCGCTCCTCCCACCTCCTCACCTCCCTCCGGCTGTCTCCTACTTGCATAACCTACCAGAGACTCCCATCTGGAAAGGAAAATCCCAATGCCACCACCACAGAGCAGTGTTAGAGGGTATATTTGAAGTTGAGGGACAGAAGGTAAATATCTGGGACAGACACAACCACAACAAGAAATCTCTTTCACATCGGGACTTAGAACTCAACACCTCATGCACGGCCAACTGAAGCAAGTCTCAGATGTCAATGCAAGACACTATAGTTTCTTTTCTTCTCTATTCTCTCTCATTTAAATATTTTAATGATGTTACATGCCCCCCCCAAATGATTTCATGACCTATTCATGTCCCAGAAGAATCTCAATTCTGAAAAAGAAGTGGTATGTGATTCCTGGGTCTCCATGGGAGCCAAGTGTAAGTAGTTAAGACAAGGGACTCCTATCAAATCCAAACCAAAGTCTATGAGCAGTTTAGGAAATGTGGGGAAAGTTTGGGAAGGTTTGTTTTTCCATTTTCAGAGCAGTCCTCACAAGGAAACAGAAAATATCCCTGTGGTGGAGTCAGCAAGTTGCACATTTTCATCTTGACCCTGCCTTCTCCGTCAACATTGCAGATGGAAGTTTGGAAGCAACATATGACATAGGTGTTTACATGGTGGGTGGCACTGAAATACTTAATGCCCTTTTCAGAGTCAACATTTTCAACATGGTGGCACATGGAAATTAGGTTTGTTTACTCTAGTGAATAAATGTTAAGAAAATTACAGTGTTGTTCACCGATGGTATAAAAGTTACTAATAAATTCTTCTTTTGATTTCTGGGGTAATTAATTGGAAAGAGTGAACTTCTATGACTCAAAAGACACAATTGAACTTCACTCTTTATTCCTTTATTTAAAAATCATTTTAAATTTATTGGGATAACATGAAACTCCAAACTACACAGGTTTCAAGTGTACAGTTCAATATACCACAACCTACACACTGCACCATGCACCCTTCACCCCAAGAAAAGTCTCTTTCTATCTCCATTTCCCCCACCTTTACTTTCCTCCCTTTACCTCCAGTTCCCCTTGCCCTCTGGCTATTGCTACCCTCTTGTCTGTATCTATTTATATATGTTTTTTGGCTAATTATTGGTTATTATCAAAAATTAAGTCAAACTTTTAGATATATTTAAGTCAGTGGTTCTTAACCTTTTTTGAGGTACCAAACCCACTAGTTTTATATGCGCATTCACCGAACCCTTCTTTAGTGATAAATAAAATATGATTTTTTTCCCAAATTCAAGACATAGGTATATGTTTTTTTACTGGTGCACAAAATGAGCCGTGCATGAACATCACCTTGCTCAAAGAACAAAGCCAACAAAGTGCATAAACTCACAACAAATTACGGTATTACTTTATTCTGGCCTCCGCGGCAGAGGCTTCTCCAAACCCCTGAGACTGACTCATCGAACCCCTAGAGTTCGATAGAACCCAGGTTAAGAACCACTGATTTAAGTTCATTAGTCATTCAAGTACTAAATTTGGTTCTCATGAAGCCATTTAGGTATTAGTACTACTAAAGAATACAACCCCTACTTCCCCCAAATAAACAAGAAATTTGGGGAGAAAATAATTAAAATACGCTATGACAAAAGCAAATTAAAATCAAGAGATGGTTTTGACTCACAAAGTTAAAAGATTCATTCACATGTAGAACCTGGAAGTATTTCTGACCCGATTGTACAGCATTTTATCCTTTGTATTTTATCACCTTACACACAAACCCTTCCCTGTGTGTTAGATTCTGAAGATCATCAGGAAATTCCAGGTCCCAAGTCTAGGCTCAGAGCCTGTTTTTTCCATTAACGCACTATTTGAACTTTGGCAACTCACTTAACTTCTTGATACTAAATTCTCTCCTCAGCTAACTTTTGTGAAGATCAAATGAGATGATAGATGGAGACAAATGGGGAGGATTTCAGGTTCTGTTTAAGGGCAACATCTTATTAAACTCTTGTCTTATATTCACCATAGCGTCTAACAATAGCTGGGGACACATATTCAATAAATAATAATTGATGGAGCACTTTTTTTTTTAGATGAAAATATCCAGCAAGAAACCATGATGGCCTAATATACTCCCATTGAAAGATATACGTACACACTAGAGAGAAGAGGGGTGCACTGCAAGACTTACTACCAGCATAGGGTCATATAAGGGTTGAGAACGTGGTCTCAGAGTCTGTCCACCTCAGCTCAAATCCAGGCTCCACGACTGCCTGTGTAGCCTAGATGAGGTGCTGGCCCTCTTTGCCTCGTTCTTCCCACCTATAAAATGGAGAAAATGACACCATCTAACTCATGGAATTCGGAGGTTTAAATATATGTGTGTGCCGAGTACTTTGGAACAGTGCCCGGCAAATAGTAGCCCACCATAGTGATCAATTATTACTATCACGTTTTATTATTATTTCTAGAGTCTGGGAAAGCTCATGGAGAGGTAAATGCAGGATGGAAAGGATGAGATGACAGCAGAGGCATGAATTTGAGAGATGCTTCAGAATTCTGAGTGTTGCAACAATACCACAGCATTCAAAGTCCCCCAGAATGACAGATTAAATCCCTGAATCTCCTCTTTCCCAAGTTTCCCAGCTCCCTATGCAGAGCCATCGTCCATGAGAATGCCACTCTGATTTTAAAGTCAAAAAGAACTCCCAGGTTTCATAAATAAAACTACGATGAAAGACCACTACATACTAAGAGAATGGCTAACACGGGCAAGATAGACAATACCAAGCATTGGGGAGGGTGTGGCGTGAACGGAACTTGAGTCCACAGCTGGAGCCATGTAAACTGCTAAAAACCACGTTGGAAACAGGCCGGCAGTATCTACGAGAGCTGAGCATATGGGTTCCTCATGATCCAGAAATTCACTCCCAGGTATAAACGCAAGAGCAATGAATACATATGTACACCAAAGACATAGCCAGGAATGCTCCTAGAGACAATATTTATAAAAGCCTGAACAGGTAACGACCCAGATTTTATCACAGAAGAATGGGTAAATAAACTGTAGTATAGTCACAGAAGAGACTGCTGTATAGGAAAATGAACAAACCATTGTTATACAACATGGATGAATCTCACAAACATAATATTGAGAGCATCAGCCAGACACAAAGAGTACTACTTTGTGATTCCATATTACTATGGTATGGTTATATGAAGTTTAAATGCAGGCAAAACGAAACTATGAGATTTGAAACTGGGATAACAATTATCTTTGGAGTGAGGTGGTGACGGAAAAGGACACGAAGGGGCCCCCAGAGCGCTCCCAGGCTCTGTCTGCTAACCTGGGGGCACATTACATGGGTGTGCCCACAGCGAAAACTGGCCAAAACATACACATACATGTAAACATACATGTATACATGATACACAGTTTTGTGTATATATGTTAAACTTCAAAAATGTACATACACACGTATGTGTGTTAAACTTCGAAAAACTTAAAAGTAAAATATTAGTCTTGAGCATTTTAGTTACCATAATAAAAACAGTGAGGACCTTTGAAGGAATAAGCTCCCAAGGGTTTACTGAAAGTCCCTCCTTCATGCCACCAGTTAAACGTGCACCATGGCACCTAATACAATGCACTGAAATCACTCATTTACCTGTCTGTCCCCCATATTCAGCCATAATCTGCTTACGGCCGGGGACTATGTCTCATTTATCATTTATCTCCACTTCTCCACATTGAGCCTGACACACAGTAGACTCCTTAAATAGATACAAATTAAAACTAATAGAAAGTGAGATACATTTCACTTTGTTTTATAGAAATACACTTTAACACCAAGTTTGCTGAAACATCAGTTTTGCCAAGAGGACTACCCAGTTATTTATGTTAACCGTCTCCTTAAGTCCTCCCCCCAAATTCCACCCAAACTATCAAACTATTCATTGCCTTTCCCCGGCTTGGGAATATTCTTGACTAAGCTCTTCTGCTCTGAGAAAGCAGAAGACATCATGAGCTGTACTTTCCTTATGAAGGTTACCTAACAGAGTCTATGATTAAAGGAGAAAGGGAAGGAGGGAAGGAGGGAAGGAAGGAAGGAAGGAAGGAAGGAAGGAAGGAAGGAAGGAAGGAAGGAAGGAAGGAAAGAAGGGAGGGAAGCAGGGAGGGAGGGAGGAAAGACTTTTGTACATAGCCTTGCTGACTCCATAATTCATCAGAAAAATATGATAACGTCACAAATACATTGGTTATGTACTTCTGTGACCTGCTAAAGTTTGCAGAGACAACGTATGGATGGAGGAAGCTTTCTTGGAGTCCCTTAAACGATTTTCTGAGATTCACAGTTTATTGCTTTCAGAAGATATCAAGAAAAATGAAGTAATGATCTGAATGTGGGCATCTGCACTTCCCATCCTGGGGGGCGAGTTCTTCCTTTTCTCATGAGTGGAGTCTGTTTAATTCTCTTGCTCTCCCTTAATTTGTAGAAGTGTACTTAACAGACAACAGCCGAGAAACACCACACCTCAGCTTTTATCACATGCTAGTTTTAGCTCTTTGCATTTGAGACTTGGAATGCAAAGCAACACGAGATATGTCCATTTCTTCAGCTTCCAGAAACTGGTTTCATATTTGCTGTCTCAATGGCCACCAAAAAGGACAAAATAACAACACATGATGTACAGTAGTGTAAAGGGGTGGGGGAGAGGATTGACGTCATCCATTAATCAGTGACCTAACCAGAAAAACATTAGTGAGTGATTAAAGAAAGATGACCCTAAGGGGAATGCAGGGGGATTCAGACAGGCTTTGGTCAAAGCCTCCAAATCTAATGTAATTTCAAGCTGGCCTCAAAATTCAATTTGTATGGAGCCTCTAAGTCATCTATTCCGCAACGACATGCAGCATAATTGCATTTGAACGGCTTCCAGCCCAGCCCTGAGAAAATGTCGTGTTCCGGGCCCGGAGTGCCCACAAGGAAGGCGGCCCAGATGACCACACAGGGAGGACGGGCTGAGTAACGCCGTCTGCCGATCCCACCTGCTGACCGTTGGCCTCCACAGGAAGCACATGTTTCTGCTTAATTCCTGCCAGCTTTTGGCTGTCAGGTAGGACATCTGCCGTGGGCAGCTCCCGAGGGCTGCCACCTGGTGCTGTCAGTCCGCCCCAGACCAACGAGGAAAAGGGGAGGCATTCATCTATGTGCTTATTTTTCTGTGTTTAGGGTATTTCTTGGGACTTGAGAGTTTTCACTTGGCAAGTGAACTGGTGTCGGTTAGGAGGGGAAAAAGGCATTTTGCTTGCTTGCCTTTAACTCAGAGTTCCCTTCTTTGGAAAGGCTGTTGAGCAATACCTGCTTCACCCTCATTAAATCCATGCAACTTCTGCGCAGTCCTACACGCCGGCTGGAAAATACACTTAAAAATATATTTTGATCATCGGAATTTGAGACGGTCCCTCCCTCTCATTATTTACGTGCAGTTATAAATAATTAGAAATAGGCAGTGGCCAAGATATCATTTTAATCCCACTAGAAAGAAAAGACAAAAAATAAATAGAAATAGATGTCCCAGGAGAAAAATGGAGCATTCCTTAGAAAAGACCATTTTTTTGGCTGCTGTCTCAATAGTTTAGAGCATGCAAAGGAATAAGAGATTCTCAGTGAATGTCAACAGTTAGATAATATTTCAACCTCAAACAGGCTGCTCCTTTTGATCCAAAATCAACTTATTATAGTTCATTTTAACTCATAACTTGCGCTGGCATATATAACGCATTACAACTTTCCCTAAAACCAACTAGATCCAATGAAGTTGACTATTGAGGAAGCGCATTTCTCTTTCACCAGACTGCCTTAAGTAATAGGACAACTGTGAACAGGAATTAGCACCCAGGTAAGAAGAAAGCCATTACCATAATGACACATATTTTTGTAGTGGCTTCTTGCACTCTGTCCTACCGATGAGGGATAGAAGTGATAATGATGATAAAATATTTAAAGATCCTGAGTTAAGGATAGTATTTGTAGTAATAGGAAAAGTTAGATATAATCAAATACTGGATTTGCTCAATAAACTTTAGATCAGTGGTTCTTAATCTGGGTTCTATCAAATCCTAGGGGTTCGATGAGTCAGTCTCAATGGTTCGGAGAAGCCTCTGCCGCGGAGGCTAGAATAAAGTAATACTGTAATTTGTTGTGAGTTCATGCACTTTGTTGGTTTTGTTCTTTGAGCAAGGTGATGTTCATGCACGGCTCATTTTGTGCACCAGTAAAAAAACATATACCTATGTCTTGAATTTGCAAAAAAATCATATTTTATTTATCACTAAAGAAGGGTTCGGTGAATGCGCATATGAAACTGGTGGGTTCGGTACCTCAAAAAAGGTTAAGAACCACTGCTTTAGATTGTATGTTTAAGCACCTACAGGTATTTTTTAAAGCATTCACCCAAAAACCACTAAAAAAATCACTTTGTTATCTCTCTCTGGTTCTGAATCATATCTTTTCTACCAAAGCAATTCATTTTATTGTGGGATTCTTTTTTTAATAACAGAATTGTTGAGAAACATAACCATCGTGTATGGCAGGACTGATTGTTCCAAACTTCCAAAATATATTACTATGGAAATTGATGTTCAAAAAATCAAGTGGAAAATGCCATGAGTTTATTTCTGTCTTAATGGCATTTTTAACACTGGAAAGAGTCACAGTGGAGACAGAATAAGAGAACCCTACACCAGCAGAGTTACCCACGTTTTCTAGTAAATATAAGCACTCCACCGCCTTTATTTACGGGGCCAAATTTTCATTCTACCTGTGTATTTTTAGGAAGTTCAATAAAATATTTGCTCCGAAAGTATTCCGGACATGTGAAGGTCCAAGGTGCCAAGTCATACAAAGAACTGGATGCAAGAGAGGAATAGGAAGTTGAACGGGTGAAAAGTGGTCGGGCAAAGAGGTACAGAAGGGATTTTAAAAACATCAACAACAACAACAACGCAGAATGATTCTTCAGAATCAGAGGAATTGGACCATCATTTTCAGAGCAGAAACTCTTTTTCTGACTCTTTGTTCCTACAAATGGTGTCTTGATTATCTTAAACCTCTGGCCAGCTGCCTGTGCCCCTCGCTGCTACGGGAGCATAGGGTGGAGGGGTTTTTACTTGTGGGGAGATGTTGGAAACATGCTCTCTGGGCACGTTCAGATCCCTCCTCTCTGCACGTAGCCTCGTACAGCAGCTATTCACAGTACAGTGGTGCTGTGGGTTCTCCCAGGTGTCTCGGCAATCAATGCCGATGGACAGAGAGTGGCCATCACAAGGGGACGCGGGCTCCCTGGACCCCAGAGAGGGTTTCTAACGTGACAAGTCTTATTTTTTTTTCTAACAGAGATAGAGAGTCAGAGAGAGCGATAGATAGGGACAGACAGACAGGAACGGAGAGAGGTGAGAAGCATCAATCATCAGTTTTTTGTTGTGGCACTTTAGTTGTTCATTGATTGCTTTCTCACATGTGCCTTGACGGGGGCGGGGGGCCTACAGCAGACTGAGTAACCCCTTGGTGAGCTTTTCTCAAACCAGATGAGCCTGTGCTCAAACCAGATGGGCCCCGCACTCAAGCTGGCGACCTCGGGGTCTCGAACCTGAGTCCTCCACATCCCAGTCTGACGCTCTATCCAGCGCGCCATTACCTGGTCAGGCTAACGTGATAATGCTTAATGAATGCCCAAGGAACACTCAGGAAACTCCTTCAAGGGAATTCTGCTGTGGAACACGTTTGTGAAACTGAAGTGGTTTCTCTGAGCTGGGAAAGCATCACCCAGCTGGCAGGGCAGGGGACCTTGTGGCCTGGCCTGTGATACCCTCTCTTGGGTTTCCAGCCCACTCTGCTGAGATTTGCCCTTGGACACACAGGAGAGCTTGCTGTATATTATTTTTAAAAGGATATGACTCCAAAGAGTTCCTAAGTGTTTGGGCATATTCTATATTCATGTTCGCAGAACAGTATGCCATGCTACATGTCTCTCATTCAGCTTGCCCCGAAGTAGAAACACCCATCCCCCTGCGTGCACCGTGAGAAATCCCCAGGTTTGGTTTCATGAATTTTTTATGGAAAGCAAAACATTGTTTTGTTGTTGTTGTTTTGTTTTTGTTTGAACAGAAGATCTTTTAAAACATCTTGAACTTGCTTTGGGCATTTGATCAGCTGGGTTTTCTGCAGCGCTGCTTCCCGCCCTCCTGCTCCCTCATCCAAACCCCAAGTCCTGCAGCCGTGGCCTGTGTCAGAGCCCTGGGTTGATAACCCTGCAATTGGAGGGTGGAGTGGGAGGAGAGGCCTCACACCTTTGTTTTTCTGGTTCTCCCCAACACCCTGGTGGCCTACGTGGGTGTCCCAGAGGCTGTTGGTGGAAAATAGTGTGTCCCTTTTAGCAACAACCCCACCTAGCATGAGCTCCTGAGCTATACTTAAACCGGGGGACAAGCGAGCTGGGCTGATTGAGGCCTGCCTTATGCCATGCGAGAGGACAGGAGCCATTTTCTCTCCGTGGTGGCGGGCCACAAAGTAATTTCAGCTTCTGCTTTGGCAACCCATGGGCTAGAGGGAGTGAAGTCATGTTACTTTCCAGTGTAACAAAAATGCAATTGGTGTTCAGGGGTATATTTTCAGGGGAAATTTTCAACAAAGTTGAAAGGGTTTTTTGTTGATGTTGTTTTTAATTTTAACCTAATTTTAAGAATCTAAAAGAAAATCTATTTCCTAAGGCTTCTCATCATGTTGGATTATCTTTTTTATTAAGAACAGGGAAAGAGATTCTATGTAGCTCAGAGTACACATGTTCCTCAGAGCTGCACAAAATGATCACCCGCTTTCCTATTTCTTCTTCAAAATAGCCATGGTCTTTTGTGTTTGGCAATATTTATAGAAAAATATGGACTAACTTCATAGCCCAGCTTTTGAAGCATCTCAACTATTTAGAGTGTTTCCCCTAAGCACTAAAACCATGCTGAGGGAGGGGCATGAACATGTCAGTGTATGCCTCCAGAGGACTCCAGGGAGATCAGCCTGCTTTCTTCTTCAATAATCAGTATGAAAAGTGCTCAGGCAATTTTTCCTAAATATGCAGTGACTAAAATGTAACACTCACACCCACCTATTAAAGTATGTGATGTAAAAGTCTACTTCTGGGGGTCCAGTCTCTCTTACAACATTCCAAAACCACCTTCTGCCTCTGTTCTAATCATACTGAGACCATTTTTCCTTTGTGTCCCATGGGACCCAATAACTTTGTCTAGCATTCAATTATCTTTCTTAAGACATTTTATTGTATAGCTCATTATACTGATTTGTTACATATTTGTTCTTCAATTCAAAAATAGAAAGCCCTTAAGTTCCCACATGTTGGCATGTTGCCTTAATTATTACAAAACTTCCAGGGTCAAGAACACACCCAGGACTTACAGATGACTGATATATGTTTGTTGAAGAAAAGAATGAATGAATAATAGGATGTCAGGACTGACATAAAGGCTAAAATATTTATACCTTAAAAAATAAATTGGCCCTGGCCAGTTGGCTCAGCAGTAGAACATCAGCCCAGCATATGGAAGTCCTGGATTCAATTTCTGGTCAGGGCACACAGGAGAAGCGACCATCTGCTTCTCCACTCCTCCCCCTTTTCTTTCTTTCTTTCTTTCTCTCTCTCTCTTCCTCTCCTGTAGCCATGGCTCAAATGGTTTGAGCAAGTTGGCCCCAAGCACTGAGGATGGCTCATGGCCTTGCCCCAGGTGCTAAAATATCTTGGTTGCTGAGAAACAGAGCAGCAGCCCCAGATGGGCAGAGCATGGCCAGGTAGGAGGTTGTCCAGTGCATCCTGGTCTGGGCACATGTGGTAGTCTGACTTTGCTTCCCGCACAGAATTTTGAAAAGAGAAAAACAATTTCTTGCCTTATTTGTATATTTTCTAAATACACTCCTCTTTTGGAGAGCAAACAATATATATGCTCCTAACAAGACAGGGACATAATGGCAGGAAGACAGTTAAGTCTGGACAGAGCTAGAATCTGTGCTCAGGGTAAGAAAAGAACTGCTTTCTATGGTGTCCCTTCTTCATTTTAGACCTTCTGCTCTAGGCGGAAGTTTTCCCATTTTTTTTAAATCTCCCTGCTGCTATAAAAGAGAGAGATAGAGAGAGAGACCTTTGTTATTATTATTATTACTACTATTTGGTAAAGAACTAAAAGCTTGCGTGCAACAAACGTGCCTAGTTTAAATTATACCGGTTGAAAAGAAAGAAGCTTACTTTCTGTCCTTTACACACACCCAGAGGACCGAGCATGGAATGAAATAAACAACTGGCAGGGCTCACGGACATTACAGTGAAAGCCGAATAACATAAAGGGCTTCTCTGGCACCAAATGTATGGACAGAGCAGAGCTAAAACAAAATAAAAATAAAAATCAACAAAACTAAAGTAAAAATAAAAATCAGTGTGGAATGCATACATCATAGAGGTGATGTACTGTTTATTGTGCATCCCCGTAGGCTAGGTGTTCTTTTGGGGAATGTTCGTGATTGTAATTAGGAATACTCAAAGTTAGGCGTTCAAAGCCAGGAGCCTCTGAACTGCAAGAAAAGCACTCTGTTATCCCAAAGGGAGATTTTATAAATAGAAGATTTTGTATATAAGCCTATTTATCTGCAGCCTGGTAAAGAGTTGAGATCTGTCTAGAGAATGTGATCTAAGTAGGCAAACAATTCTGATAATGTAAATTCTAGTTCGAGGCCTAAAAAAAAAAATTACAGCAAACATGTTTAGTCTAAAAAAACAGAGAGGCTGAAAATGGCTTGCAAATTCTGAGAAAAGTTTTTCTGGGACTGGACAATATGGAAACACTAAAATATAAATGAAAATCAAAGAGACTCTGCAGTTTAAAATGGTGTGTCCAGGAAACTGCCCCAAACAGCTTGTCCCAAGCTCCCATTCAATTGCCACAGAGACACGCACAAGGAAAACAAAGGTCAATTGTCTATTGCTAGAGTAAGAGATGAAATTTTCAGAAATAAAGCTATTCTGAAAACAACAACAACTCAGAAGCTAGCCATGCTTTACCTCTTGAAACAGAGTAGCCCCGTAGACCCAGAAGAAGAGGAGACCTTTCTATGACACCTGTGGCAGTGACCCAGAGAAGTTACCTAATAACAAAATGGAACCATTTCCCTTCTTGAGGGCAGATGGTGTCTTCTGAGACCTGCAGAGTACTACATCCTCAACCATACTTTTCATATCCATTCTGAGACTCCAGAAATAAAGGTACAGTCATTTAAAGAGGTACCGGTGATGGGGTACTTGCTTCCTTGGTGGAGAGAGACGGCAGAATCCAACGGCAAGTCTTTGCTTTCGATGCGGTTTCCCAGGTGCCATGGGTTTAGTGTGTGAAGTAACAGTCTGTGGGTATGGACCCGGAAGTTTTCACTTGCTTCGCTGCCCTTCAAGGACTAACATTGGTTGTGGCAAAATTAATGAAAGAGGATCCACACAGAGACTTGAGCTAAGAAAGTGTTGAAACTGAAGAACAATATCTGGGTAGAAAATGCAGGTTAGCTACAAGGGGGCTGAAATCAGAAGACGATGAACCCATAAGTGCACGGAGTTTGTGAGCGCAACATCTGATACTCCAGTTAAGAGGTTTTCAGTGTGAGAACACTAGTCCTTGGTATGGCAGGTCTAAAAACAAGCAAACAAAAATCACATGTCCTTCTAGAAAAAAATTATAAGACACATTGGTCAAGATTTATTTCAAAAATAACAGGCTCGCAGTTGGAAAATATTCTATAAAAGCATAGTGGTAGAACTCCCTGAAATCTATTAAACACAGTTGTCTAAGTAATAACATAAATAAGTTAAAAAATGGAATGCAAGTTTCTCAAGCTTATTTCAAAGATAAAACATATAAATTTATAAAAATAATAACAGTTTATATTGATTGTTAGTATGTGCTAGACACTCACTCTGACAATTCGTTTAACTTCAACAAAACTTCAGGACAGGCATCACTAGTATCTCTATGATCCAGATGAGAAAACTGAGGCATAGAAAGTACATTGTCCTAGGTTACATAACTAGAAACTGGATTAATAGCCTGAATTTACAAGTGTGAGGTTTTTTTTTTAACTTATAAATTGGGAGCAGTGGGTGCTAAACTCTCTGAGATGTATTATACATTTAAAAAACCAAAAATTATTTTTAATTGTTCCCTTCCCTGTCTCTATAACGTCCTAATTGATCTCCAAACTTTTTTCCTAAACCTTTTTAATTGAGTCTTTACCCACGAATCATGGAACACAGCAACTATCCTTCTAATTCTCCACTAACTTCCTACTCTCTTTAGAACAGGACTAACTCCTTCCTGTGTCCCAGGAAGCCCTGCATGTCCTTCCCCAGCCTACTGCTTCCTTCTTATCCTGAGTTTAGCATGCCCTTCTCAGCCTTTGACATTCTACACTTTCCAAAAATATATTTTTCATGGAATATAGAAAGAATATAACTAATCTATTTGAATCAATATGTTTATCTGTCTTTCACTCACTACCCTGCCAGACAGATGTGAATAAATGTTGAGTCTAACTGGATAGAAAGTTACAGGATAATTAAAATACTGTTAGAATAAGGGTAAAGATAATCCGCTGTCACCAAAACTCTATGGAGAGATAAGGCCATAATTGGACATACTATTATTAAAAAACAAAGACTAAAAATAAATTTTAAAAATTACACACAAACTGATGATTGACAGATGGGAGGGGTCGGGCTGTGTGTGAAAAAGCTGAAGGGATGGAGAAGTACAGATGGGTAGTTACAGAACAGTCATAGGGGTGTAAAGTACAGCATAGGAAACATAGTCAATGATACTATAATAACTATGGATGGTGTCAGGTGGGTATTAGACTTATCGGGGGATCACTTCATAAGTTATATGTATGTTTAACCGCTATCTTATACACCTGAAAATAATATAATATGGAATGTCAACCATAATTGAAAAACATTAAAATTAAAAATGAAAGGTAAATTAATAAATACCATTTTATAAAAAACGAAAAAAGATTGCACACAATACATTACAAAAATATAATGCTATTTTTAAGAGTAAATTCTTAAATCTATAAGTTATATTGTTTTGCAATTCTGATTATTTGTTAAAAGCTATAAAAATGCAATCAAGGAAAAATTAAATTGAATAACAAATTTAATACGAGAAAGAAGATATATAGGAATGTAGAGGTTTGAATTCTTTTAATTAAAAATTTTTTTAATTATAGAAAATACTATATAACAAAAATTTAAGTACTACTATTCAGTGCTGATTCTACCACATCTAGAACAGTACCTGGGACAAGGAGATGTTCAGTAACATCTGGTGAATACAAAAATCTTATAGAAAAATATTACTTGTCTCAAGATGTAGAGAGCCTGAAAAAATGCAACAACCATGTGGGAAAGGGTGGGTACTTTCTGTTACCAAAGACTTCTCTCAAATTCCGAAATCCTCTCATTCCGCAAACCCGAGCGCTTACTATATGCCAGGAATGACTCTAGTCACTGAAAATAGCCATCCACCCTCCTCCAACAGTCTTCATCAAGTTTCACTTATTCCTATTACCAACAGGTAACAACGAAGCCTGAGCAAACAGGTGGTGATATGCGCTATGAAGAAAACTACAGCAGCATGAGAGGACCCAGGGAGGGAGTCCATGGAGGTTCATCCCTCAGGTGAGCCAGGAGCAGCAGGCGTGGGAAAAAAACGAGAAGGGAAACCTGCAGGTAAGGAACCAAGCTGTTTCCAGAGGAGACAGGAAGTAGCGGGAGCCCTAAGCAGAAAGCACATGCGCGTGCCTGGAGCTGAGACCCAGCAGGAGCAGTACGAGCAGGTCACGTGGACCTGTCACTCAGAGTATCAAGAGAAGCCACTGTGGTCTTGAGCTACCGTGATCTAACCTCGGTTTGAAATCCATACTGAGGTTGCGGCGGGGAGAATACACTCTAGGCTACAAGGTGAAATCTAGAACAACTTCAGTATAGGTCATTGCTCTAATCCCAGGAAGAGATGATGGTGGCTGAATTCAGTGCAGTCACAGTGAAAGCGGCTCAGCGGGGGGAGGGCTCTGGGTATATGAGCGGCCCCATTATGGATTCACTCTGAGGGGCTGACGGGATTTGCTGAGGGAGTGGGGAGAATTCAGACTTTAAGACAGTAAAACATTTGTGAGTTGCAAAAACAAAGAAACAAAAGAAAGTAGAATCCTGGTTCAGTGCAGGAATCAGTAACTCAAACTACACAAGAGATAAACCATTAACAGGCGCTAGAATATATTTTTAAAATTAAGTATATGATATGCATGACTTTACAAATCAGACCTGTAGAGAAGAGAGAATTATTCAATAAATGGTGTGAACATAATTCATGACCTATTTTTAAGCCATTCTTAGCTATTGCATATGCCAAAAAAAAACGGTAGGTAAAGTGATAAATTTAAATGTGAACAATATTTAAAGGCAACCATTACTATCTAGAACAGTGGTTCTTAACCTTTTTTGAGGTACCAAACCCACCAGTTTCATATGCGCATTCACTGAACCCTTCTTTAGTGATAAATAAAATATGATTTTTTTTCCAAATTCAAGACATAGGTATATGTTTTTTTACTGGTGCACAAAATGAGCCGTGCATGAACATCACCTTGCTCAAAGAACAAAACCAACAAAGTGCATGAACTCACAACAAGTTACGGTATTACTTTATTCTGGCCTCCGCGGCAGAGGCTTCTCCGAACCCCTGAAACTGACTCATTGAACCGCTAGGGTTTGATAGAACCCAGGTTAAGAACCACTGATCTAGAAGAAGCTTTTGATTAATTTTTATCTGAACTCAGTAGCCATAGAACACCTAACTTAAATAGCAGTGAAAGAAATCACGAAGAGGAAAACACACTACAGCGATAGCTAAATAAAATGTCTATACGTCAATATCTATGAACAAAGTCAAAATCTGAGAAAGTAAAAAAAATAATAGTTAAAAAAATCTGAGAAGGAAGTTTCTGCATAAATATAACAACGGATGGTCAATATCCTATTTATACAGAAATTTTTTTAAAAAACAAAAGCAACCTAATCCTATCCACCATGATAACAAATTAATTTAAAGACCAAAAACAGAAAGGGGGGTTCAGTGGAGTTGTGCTAATACAATATTTTTTCCTGAGTCAGCACTGATTTCTATTTTCTTAAAATCTTCAACATTGAAAATAATACCGCTCTAGTTTCCAGAGAGTAGGAAGATTTGAAATGTAAAACTGAAATGGTTAGCCGAATGATGACATCACAGAACATTCAAGCAGTCAGGTGAGCTATAGCTTCAACCTATGGGAAGAATTGCATTTGGGAAGAAATTTATAAGTAAAGAAATTAAAACTAAGGAAGAGTTCCAAAAATAACAGCATGGTGCTTGCCGAATATAAGCTCCCACTATATTGCTGTGGACAAAGGGAGCAATAAAATACCAGATATCAAACGTGAAAATGTCATTCAAAACCACAGTGGACTGTCCCTGGAATATACTATATGCAGGGACTAATGGTTGCTGACCCTCTAAGAGAGAAAGGAAAATAGACCGCTCTCGGGGAATGAGAAGCTTATAAAAATAAACTTCAGAAAGCAGGATTCTTCCTCACAGGTGCAAAATAAAAATAATACCAATAAATGTACTGTGTGTTTACTGTGAGCCAGGCAGCATGTTAAATTCTTTCATTATAATATCCTATTCAGTCCTCCCACATAGCCTAGAAGAGAGGTATTCTCACCCCTATGTTATACAAGAGTACGTGGGTTTCCATGCCTGAGGGCACACAGCAGGGAACAGCTGAACAGGGACCCTTAGGTGGGCCTGTCTAACTCCAGCGCTCTTAGCTGCCAGGATCCTTACTTTGTGGAAACAAGTGATACGGGTTGGTTTGCCACATACTAGACTTAGGGGGCACTCCTTGAAATTTCAAAGAGGGAAACCCAAGTATTCCCAGTAAAATTCCCTCCCTCCCTTCTTCAGCAGGTCAGTACAAAGCACAACAGATTCAAAACCAGTCTTTCATCTGCATCTTCTTCTTCGCTCCAACAAGTATTTATTGAGACCCTGCTACTCACCCAGCACAGTGCTAGGCACTGAATGTTAGATTCAGACTAGATTTCTAAGGACAGGAAGGAAAGCTTGGTTAGACTGGGCATTCTCAGCCTTTTTAGATTGAACTAATGAAAGGCAAGCATACTTTGAAAAGAGAAGCCCTTTCTTTCCCTGGTGTAGTGAGCACAATAAACCAATAATCTGACACATGCCCTTCTGTCTACATTTAACCCGTGTACATTTTCAGAAGCGGAACACTTGGACTATGGGTATGGTTTTCTGAGCACTTGAAGAAAAGAGCACTGGGTCATAATTTTGGCATGGTAAGATGCAGTCAACTTTTTAAATGTGAAATCTGCAGATTCCTTGTACATTTATTTACTCTTCTATTCCCCAGAGATCAACAAAGTACTTTTCGAGCTGGTTTATTTTCTGCTGTGATTTATATTACACTGTCAATGCTTCCTAATCTTTATCTTCAAGTTTCTCCATCCTCTCTCTCATGATGTCGACTTTGGAGGATTGTATTAAGCCCTCTATAAAACCTGGGAAGAGAGCAGATGTTTTCCCTAAAAATGTGTGAAAGAGAAGGATTACATAGGAGTGAAGCTGTTCTGAAAAGCATTATATTCTATAGAAGCAAATAAAAACATCAGGATATTTCCAAAACTAAATATTCTCTTGTAAATTATAGAGAAGTTAATTTCATCAATTGAATTTGATCCTAGCTGACACAATTTTCCAACTTGGGAATTTCGTGTTTGTGTAACCAGCTTATATTTGGAAAATAATGGCTTCGTGTTTACCAGCCGCCAAAAGCCTAACTGTAGGACAACAGACTCCCAGAAGGACAACTGTGCCTCAAGTCATTATAAAGGTGACGCTAGAGCCCAGGAGGAAGGAAACAGATTGCATTGCACATGAGCATGACCTAGTGGCTGGTTCACTGAGTGGCATTTATGGCAGGCAGTAAGAGAAAAGACTACTTGTCTGTGTCAGGGCAAGTGATGTGTATGCAGCTGCTGGCCACAGAGAGGTGAAGAACTGGAAAGAATAAATAGCATCTTAGAAAGAAAGCATAGGTGAGACAAGGACATTCACAATCTCTTACTATTCAGCAGCTGGTCTCCCCCACTGCCTTCGGGAACCCGGCTCATCAAAAGCACTTCAATACATAAGTAAACAGAATGCTCTTACCGATTCTTCACAAGGAACCAAAAATGATAAACTTTGCCTCGTCCTGGCTCCCAAGTCATTGTGGTGAGTTTATTTAGACTGTGAGACAGTTAACAGAGCTTACCGTGGTCAGCATTACTTGCTATACACACTTCATCAGGGTCTCACTGGCCGGCGTGCAGTTATATTGCTAATAATGGAAATACAATGCATTAATGCTAGAGAAAATGTAAAACTGCTATATTTCATAGCCAAACATGTAAAATATGCGCCTAAACACCTCTACAGTCCTTTAATTACATGGTTTGCATGCCTGTCAGGATCTTTTTCTCCCCCTTTTATCGAATTGATTGACACTGGTTAACAAAATTAGACAGGTTTCAGGTGCCCAGTTCCACAACACATCATCTGTATACTGTATTGTGTGTTCACTCCCCCTCCCCCCCATCTCCTTCACCATGTATTTTCCTCATACCCTCCACCACTTCCCCCCCACCCTTCCCCTCCTCCAGCAATCACCACAGTGTCTGTCCTAGAGTTTCTTCCCCTTTTGTGCTCAATCCCTCCATCCCCTCCACCAAGCCCATCCCCCAACAGCTGTCAGCCTGCTATCTATGAGTCTGTCTCTCTTTTGCTTGTTAGTTCATTTTATCAGATTCCACACATAAATGAAATCACATGGTATTTGTCTTTCTCTGACTGGCTTATTTCACTTAGTATAATGCTCTCCAGGTCCATCCATGCTGTTTTAAAGGGTAAAATTCCTTCTTCCTTTTTATGTTAATTTTACCACCAAGTAGTATTCCACTGTGTAAAGGTACCACAGCTTTTTTATCCACTCATCTACTGATGGGCACTTGGGCTGCTTCCAGATCTTGGCTATTGTAAATAACACCGCAGTGAACATAGGGGTACGTATATTCTTTCCGATTAGTGTTTTGGGTTCCTTTGGATACATTCCCAGAAGTGAAATTGCTGGGTCTTAAGGCAGTTCCATTCTTAATTTTTCTAAGGTAACTCCATACTGCTTTCCATAATGGCTGTACCAACCTGCATTCCCACCAGCAGTGTACAAGGGTTCCCTTTTTTCCACATCTTCACCAACACTTGTTTTTTTGATTAATTGATGATAGGTGTGAGGTGATATCTCATTGATTTTAGTTTGCATTTTTCTGATGATTAGTGACATTGAGCATCTTTTCATATGTCTATTAGTCATCTGTATGTCCTATTTGGAGAAGTGTCTATTTAGGTCCTTTGCCCTTTTTTTAAAAAAATTTTTTTTACAGGGACAGAGAGAGAGTCAGACAGAGGGATAGATAGAGACAGACAGACAGGAACAGAGAGAGGTGAGAAGCATCAATAATTAGTTTTTCATTGCCATTACGACACCTTAGTTGTTCATTGACTGCTTTCTCACATGTACGTTGACCGCGGGCCTTCAGCAGAGTGAGCAACCCCTTGCTGGAGCCAGCGACCTTGGGTCCAAGCTGGTGAGCTTTCGCTCAAGCCAGATGGGCCCGCGCTCAAGCTGGTGAGCTCAGGGTCTCGAACCTGGATCTTCTGCATCCCAGTCTGACACTCTATCTACTGCGCCACTGCCTGGTCAGGCTGCCCATTTTTTAATTGGATTGTTTGTGGGGGTTTTTTGATGTTGAGTTTTATAAGTTCTTTATAAATTTTGGATAGTTATCTCTTATCAGATGTATTGGCAAATATTTTCCAACATTCAGTGGGTTGTTTTCATTTTCATTTTGTTATTTTTTTGTTTTTCCTGTGATTTCATTTTGTTACTTTTTTTCTGTGTAAAAACTTTTTAGTCTGATGTAATACCATTTGTTTATGTTTTTTGTTTCCCTTGCCCTAGGCAATATATCAGAAAAAATTTGCTATGAGAAATGTTCAAGGTTTTACTGGCTGTGTTTTCTTCTAGAATTTTTATGTTTCAAGCCTAACATTTAAGTTTTTAATCAATTTTTAGATTATTCTTGGGTATGATATAGGTGGTCTATTTTTTTTTTTTTTTTTTTTTTGCACATCTTTCCAATATTCCCAACACCGTTTATTGAATAGATTGTCTTTACCCCATTGTATGTTTTTGCCTCCTATAAAGGCATAGATTTATTTCTGGGCTCTCTTTTCTGTGCCATTGATCTATATGTTTGTTTTTATGCCAGTACCATGCTGTTTTGATTACTATGGCTTTGTAAGTATAGTTTGATATCAGCTAGTGTGATTCCTCCAACTTTATTCTTCTTTCTCAAGATCACTGTTGTTATCCTGAGGTTTTAATTTTGTTTTGGGGGTATATGGTTTCATATAAATTTTTGGAATATTTGTTCTAGTTCTGTGAAATATGCCATTGGTATCTTAATAGGAATTGCATTGAATCTATAGAGTACTTTGGGTAGTATGGACATTTTAAAGATTTAATTCTTCCTATCCATGAACATGGTATATACTTCCACATTTTTGTATCTTCTTCAATTTCTTTCTTCAATGTCTTATAATTTTCTTAGCACAAATCGTTTACATCCTTGGTTAAATTTATTCCAAGGTATTTTATTCTTTTTTGAAGCAATTGTGAATAGGATTTTCTTAATGTCCCCTTTCTGATAGTTCCTTATTGGTGTATAAAAATGCTACTGGATATTTGGATTTTTGGATATTTGCTTTGTATCCTACTACTTTAATGAATTTATTTATCAGTTATAGTAGGTTTTTTGGTAGAATTTATAGGGTTCTCTATATACAGTATCATGTCATCTGCAAATAATGACAGTATTACTTCCTCCTTTCCAATTTGGATGCCTTTTATTTCTTCTACTTGTCTGATTGCTGTGTCTAGAACTTCTAGTACTCTGTTAAATAAGAGTGGTGAAAGCAGATATCCCTGTCTTATTCTCAATCTTAAGGGAAATGCTTGCAGTTTTTGCCCATTTAGTATGATGCTAGCTATGGGTTTGTCATTTATATGGCCTTTATTAAATTGAGGTATGTTCCTCAATGTAATAAAGGTACCACAGCTTTTACCTTTACTGAGAGTTTCTATAATAGGTGCTAGATTTTATCAAATGATTTTTCTGCATGTATTAATATGCTCATGTGGTATTTATCTTTCATATTGTTAATGAGGATTATCATATTTATTGATTTGTGGATACTATGCCAACCTTGCATGCCTAGAAAAAATCCCACCTGATCACAGTGTATGACCTTTTAAATGTATTGCTGGATCCAGTTTGCTAGTATTTTGTTGAGGATTTTAGCATCTGTGCTCATCAGGAATATTGACCTATAATTTTCTTTCTTCGTAATGTCTGTCTTTATCTGGTTTGGAAATTAAAATATTGCTGCCCTCATAAATGAGCTTGGGAGTCTTCCCTCCTCATAAATTTTTTGAAATACTTTGAGAAGGATAGGTGTAGTTTCTTCTTTGACTGTTTGGTAGAATTTACCTGTGAAACCATCCAGTCCAAGTCATTTTGGGGGGGGAGCATTTTGATTACTGCTCCAATTTCATTAGTTGTAATCTGTCTATTCAGATTCTCTAATTCTTCCTGACTTAGTTTTGAAAAATTGTATGTTTCTAAGAATTTATTTCTTCTAGATTGTCCAATTTGTTGGCAAATAGTTGTTCATAATATTTTCTTACAATCCTTTGTATTTCTTTGATGTCAGGTGTTACTTCTCCTCTTTTGTTTCTAATTTTATTTATTTAGGCCCCCTCTCATTTTTTCTTGATAAGTCCAGTTAAATGTTTGTCAATCTTGTTTATCTTTTCAAAGAACCAGCTCTTGGTTTCATTGATCTCTTATATTGCTTTCTTATACTCTATTTCATTTATATCTTTATTATTTCCTGTCTAATATTCATTTTGGACTTTGTTTGTTGTTCTTATTCAAGTTCCTTTAAGTGTAAATTTAGATTGTTTAGTTGAGATTTTTCTTGTTTCTTGATGTGGGCCTGTAATGCTATAAATTTTGCTCTTATGGCCACTTTCACTGTGGCTATATATAGGTTTTGGGTTGCTATGTTCTCCTTTTCACTTGTTTCCAGGTATCTTTTATTTCTTCCTTGGTCTCGTTGTTAACCCATTCATTGTTTAGTGATATGCTATTTAGCTTCCATATCCTCTTCATTTCTGATTGATCCATTTTTATGGTTTCTATGTCCTTTGTCATGTTGTTGAGCATTCTTATAACCATTACTTTGAACTCTATCTGGCAAATAGCTTGTCTCTATTTTATTTCCAGAGATTCTTATTCTTTCACTTGGAGCTTGTTTTTTTGTCTCCCCATTTAGGCTGCCTCTTTGTGTTTGTTTCTATGACTCTCAGCCTTCATGGGGTGGCCTTATATATTAGTAGGTGTCCTACGGGGTACAGTAGTGTACTGTTTTTGATCCCCGAAGCTGGGTGCTCCAGAAATGTTCCTTGTGTGGGTTATGTGGGCCTTTCTTATAATTAAGTCTTGATTGCTATTGGTCTATTCATGCATGGGATCAACCCTCGGGATGGCTAATTGTGAGGTTCATCTCCAACCATGGCAAGCAAACTGATATGCAAGTACTGAACTCACTAAGTGGAATTCACCTCAGCAGGGTTTGGTGCCTGGTGAGATGTCCCTTTGGATATGCTGCTTGAAAAGTTTATTGGACCCTGCTCTGATGTTTTCTGAATCTGGCTCCTGGGTGTGTTGGTTCTGGGCTTCTTGGGTGGGACTCTGGTGCAGGCCAATATAAGACACTGCCTGTGACTGGTCCTCAGCAACCTGTTGGAACAGTCTCGGCATGGCTTCTATAAATCTTCAGTTATAAGACTTCTCTTCAGCCTGACCAGGCGGTGGTGCAGTGAATAGAGCGTCGGACTGGGATGCGGAAGACCCAGGTTCGAGACCCCAAGCTCGCCAGCTTGAGCACAGGTCGCTGGCTCCACCAAGGGTTGGCTAGGTCTGCTGAAGGCCCGCAGTCAAGGCACATGTGAGAAAGCAATCAATGAACAACTATGGTGTCGCAACGGCAACTAAAAACTAATGATTGATGCTTCTCATCTTTCTCCGTTCCTGTCTGTCTGTCCCTATCTATCCCTCTCTCTGTACCTGTAAAAAAAAAAAAAAAAAAGACTTCTCTTCAGCTAGTCTTCAGTTGATTATTCAGGTTGACTATTCTACAGTTTAGTTGCAATCCTGGTTTGTTCTTGAGAGGAGGTGAGTGTAGCTTCCACCTATTCTGCCACCATCTTGGATCTCCTCAACATCTTGATTAAAACTGAGTACATGGCAAACTATCTGAGGCACTTTTTATAAACTTTCAATGCTAAGTGTTTCACCTTAAACACATGACTATTGATATAACAGTTAACATTTTGTTCCTATCAGATTTATAGAATTAGAAAATTCCCAGGAAGAATTTGGGACTTACTACAATATTCCTATAATCAGACTCAGTAATTTTGGGGAACAATAATGCCAGAGCTGATAAGGTTATAGTTCTGCTAAAAAAAATAATAAAGCCAAGTTTCAAATGCCTCATTTAAAAACTATGTTGCACAAATTTGCATATTATCTTCATGAGGCTTATCTGTATAAATTTAAATAATTGTTGGATTATGTTGCCTATAACTCAAATTCATTTATTGAGTTGTAAATTCATGAACTGCAAAGAGATTATTAAAATTATTACGTCTCTGATAAGAAGAAAAAGGAAAAGCATTGGAAATATGAGATAAAGTATGATTTAATAAAAAGGGGTTTAGACTAGGAGTATAGAGACCCGGGTTGGAGCTTCCACTTAGTTGCAAAGATGTGTGAGCCAAGCCTTCAGTTTCCTGTTCTCATATAATTGCTGGTGGGGGCAATTTATAATGTTTTATCTTAGAATGATAGATGTTTCAAGGACAGAAAAACCCAGCTCAGATTAGTTTAAAGGATAAGGGATTTTATGATTTAGAAAATGTGAGGGTCCAGGGGCAACCTTTTGGGTTGGCTTCATGCTCCATCTCAGTGGTATCACTAGGGACCAGATTCTCCCCATCTCCCCAGCCTGGTGTCAGCATCATCCTCAGCCCATCCACCCTCACAGTCACCAGAGAGCTGCCAATATCTGAAGATACACATTCAGGGACAATGTATCTGCCTTACATTTAAAACAAAATATTTGCATTTTTTTCTCTGATTAGATTAATGAGGACTGCTACACCAGAAGCACCTCAGCTGTGTGGGTGAAGTGTGCCTACCTCCAGAAACTCTGGCATTTGTTAGAGAGAAGAGTAAGGGGGAAAAAATGAATGCTATGTAGATAACTAATAAATATCCAGTACAAAATATTTTTTAAACCAATTTTGACCTTCTACTATTCTAAGTCCCTTGGGTCTCACTGAATTTATGCATTTATTCAACAAGCACTTATTTAGAATCTGAATCGTGGACCCTGGCCCACTCCCAAACAGGATTACAGCCTAGTTAGAGACATAAGAAATTTCAGTAACCAACAGAGAGATTGTATGAAAATAAATAAATCAGAAACAAATGGGTGTGTGGGAGGTACGGTGAAGAGTATGGGGAGAGGTATAAGGCAGCAACCTGAGGAACATAGAGAAAGGAAGTGCCCAAAGAAAGCCTGGATGGGAGAAGGGGCAAAGGTGATACGAAAGATTGCAGAGGTCAGACAGAGAGGAGTCTTTGTGTCCTAGTGCGGGAAGCTTTCACCTTCTGCGTAAGTGCATTCAGATTTCTTTGGGAAAGTGGAACACATGATGGTAATTTTCAAAAGACTGAAAGTATAATTTAGGTACATTGACATAGGTGGCCAACTCAAATCTTTGTTGAGGGTTTCCTTTGCCGTGTAGAAACTTTTTAGTTTGATGTGGTCCCATCTGTCTGTTTTAGCTTTTTGTTGCCTGTTTGTTTGGGTGTCATATCCAAGAAATCATTGTCAACACCAATATGTCAAGAAGCTTTTCAATATTTTTTTTTATTCTAGGACAGTGGTTCTTAACCTGGGTTCTATCGAACCCTAGGGGTTCAATGAGTCGGTCTCAGGGGTTCGGAGAAGCCTCTGCCATGGAGGCCAGAATAAAGTCATACTGTAATTTGTTGTGAGTTCATGCACTTTGTTGGTCTTGTTCTTTGAGCAAGGTGATGTTCATGCATGGCTCATTTTGTGCACCAGTAAAAAAAACATATACCTATGTCTTGAATTTGGAAAAAAAAATCATACTTTATTTGTCACTAAAGAAGGGTTCGGTGAATGCACATATGAAACTGGTGAGTTCAGTACCTCAAAAAAGGTTAAGAACCACTGTTCTAGGAGTTTTACAGTTTCAGGTCTTACATTTAAGTCTTTTAATCCCCTTTTAGTTGATTTTTGTGTGTGGTGTAAGATTAGAGTCCAATTTCATTATTTTGCGTGTGGCTGTCCAGTTTTCCCAATACCATTTATTGAAGAAACTATCATTTCCCTATTGTACGTTCTTGTCACCTTGTGAAAGATCAGCTGATCATATATGTGTGGGCTTATTTTTGGGCTCTGTATTCTATTCTATTGGTCTATTCATCTATTTTTAGACCAGTATTATACTGTTTTGATTACTGTCATTTTGTAAAATATTTTGAAATCAGGAAGTATGCTATTGGGATTTTGATAAAGATTGCATTGAATCTATAGGGTACTTTAGAGAAAATATTTACAAACAATAAATCTAATGAAGGGTTCATATCCAAAATATATAAGGAACTCCTATAACTCATTAGCAAATAAGTAAATAAGCTGATTAAAAACAAAGAAACTGAATTAAAATATCTCTAAAGAAGATATACAAATGGCCAACAGATATATGAAAAGGTACCCAGTGTGACTAGTTATCAGGAAACTACATATCAAAACCACAATGAGATATCGCCTCATAGTTGTTAGGATGTCAATTATAAAAAAATAAATAAACCATAAGTGTTGGTGAGTGTGCGGAGAAAAGGGATCCCTTGTATACTGTTGATGGGACTATAAAACGGTACAGCACAATGGAAAACTCCAAACACCAAAAATAAAACTAGTGTATAATCCAGCAATCCCACTAATCAGCATATCCCCAAAGGAACTGAAATCAGGATCTCAAAGTATCTCAAACAACAATATAAATGAACCTAGATCACAGTATGCTTATAAATCACAATATCGCAGCTATTTAATACAGAAATTCAAAACTACATGTTAGAGGTCATAGTACCAGCAATAGCCTTGACAGCATAAATTAAAAAAAAACAAGAATTTCTTACTTCAGATATCAGAACTCACTTCAGACATCAGAACTATTATCATGACTCTTAATTGAGTGAATTTATGGATTACTATCAAAGGAAATGTAAGCAGTACAGATCCACAAACACAAGACCGGTTTGACTGCAAGATCTCTAATTCTTTGCTAATAGGAGGGTGAAACTAACAATCCATTGAGCTATGCTACCTTTAGAGAGAACAAAAAAGGGAATAGTTTACTATTTTCAGGAAAAGGGACTTTGGTGACATACCTTTTTCCTCTCAAATATAAATCACCTTTCTGCTGCTTCCAAAATAAGATTCCAGAGCAGGTGGAGAGACTGGAAGATGCTGAGGACCCTTGAATATGGGCCAAAACCAGACGCAGATGGGTGTGAACCACATAAATACTCAGTGTCTCCACACTCAGGTGAGCTGAGGTTCTGGGAATTTGGGGGATCTCTGAAGGATGTAACTTTGAATCAGAGAAGCTTCCAGAAATTTATGAGGAACCACTGCTGAGGGAAGAATTCTGAACGTGCAGGAATTTACTTGAGCAGGATGAACCCTTTCAGAGTTACATAAAAGTACATTTTCACCAGTGGCCTATGGGGCTGTCTGAATGACTGCCATCCTCTGGACCCCTGCGTTTTCTCCCGTGCATTTCAAAACACCTGGAGTAGATGTTCCTTTAGGGGGAAAAGGCGAAAGTCAAAACAAAGCCCCCAAAGCAGCTGTGCGTCCCTAGAATCCCACAGGATCCAGCATGATCCTGGTGCTTTCCAGAGATTCCTTGAGATTCATGGAGTTGGGCACTTTGGGCCTAAGTTGTCCAGCCTCTGACTGTCAGACCCTGAGATAGGCCCACTGATTAACTCAGGAGCAAAATGTCCTTTCTGTATTGCTAGGTGTTATTTTCATGACTCAGCTCGCTGTACAACACAAGTCATTACATTATGGCTCCATTCCAAGGAAGAGGCCTTACTCACTGCCTAATTACAAGTAAGAAATGCACAAATTGATTTCCAAATCAGAGGCAGCATGTAAGCTTGGAACAACTCTCCTGGTCCCCTAGCTGAGATTTTAGCTTCATTCATCTTCCAGAAAACTATTCAGCCATGTACATCAGCTGGAGTTTGAAAGCAAAACAAGTCATGAAGACAAGGAAAGAATTTTAAAGGAGAATGAAGCCACCACAACAGGACAAACAATCCTGAATCACAAATTAGAACCCTCCCATTGGCAGAGACACAAAGGTAATATTTTCACTAGAATGAATAGTCCTAAAAAAATTTGTTCTCCAATATCAGACACAACCAGGCCTTTCCTTCCCTGTGAGACATGAATGTCTCCTTTTTCTACTTCATCTTTTTCAGTTATCCAAACAAAATTTTAGCAGCAGGAAAAATAATGAATTTAGGCCATTTTAGATCCAATATTTCCTTGTTAATGTATCGACTCCTTGGCAGTAATTAAACAGAGCACTCTGACTCCAGACTATTTCTTTCTCTTTTATCACTTTTAGAATCCCAGTGTCACTGAATAACTAATTAGATTCTATTTCATTTGCAAGAAACACACACCTTCAGAGCCCGTTAATTTCTTCCTATGGACCCTTTGGGAAGCTTGGTAGAGCACAGAGGCAGACGGCTGTTTCAGATGTTCCTTCTTTAGTGTTTGTCAGAACACTTTCACTTTAAACACTCCGCTAAGGGGCTGTTGTTTTAGTTCAAAGTGTACGCAAAGGAGAGGGTCCCCATGTATGAACTAATATTTGCTTAACTGTCCTCATCTCCCTAGTGCCATGGTATTCAGTGCTCTGTATTCCTCTCTGTAGCTGTCATAATGGTAAGTGAAGAAAATTTATGTCGTTTCTGAGTACAGCATATGCCAGAGTCTAGCATCTGGCCTCGTGTTTCTCATAACTCTACATTAAGCGAGGCCTTTACTTCTTTGAGATGAAGGGGCAGGCAGAGAAGGACAGAGCGTGGCCCGGGGGGTTAGCTCAGGTCAGCTCTTTGACCCTGAGTTGCTGCTCCATATGCCAGAAGCCAGCACGACCTACCGTTTCTCCACTCTTATGTAACAGTTTTAAAACTAAATGACTGCCACCCTGGGTGGTGGGATTTAAAGTAACATAATCACAAAACCAACACCAATGAGGCAGGGGACAGGGGAGAGGGGAAGGGAGAGAAGGATAAAGAAAAAAGATGGAAAAACAGCCCCTGTAGAAAGACCTGGAAATGCACTGAGGGCAGCCAATGCTGGAGCTCTCTGCTCTTGGTTGTGGACAATAGCTGGGTATGACCCACAGCTGTCAATCATTCACTCCCAAAGCTGTCATCTAACTTGAGGCTGCGACACAGAATAGCAATATCAAAGCCTGGAGAGGGGTCAAAAGCAGAAGACTGACATCTCAGTCCCTTGAATGTCACTCCGGCGCTGCGTTTGCGTTGAGAAAGGGTTCAAAATGCCCTCCATTACTCTTCTTATCTGTCCTCTTCCAGATCTTCACTTTCCCCGTTCCTAGTCTCTCCGCTGCTTCCTCTTGAGAACCCACTACCCAGCGGGCCTAAAGGTGGGGACACAGTCTACACTGTGGAGGATGGTGGAGGGCAAGAAGGACAACCAGTTGGCTTCTTCACATCTCCCACACCCGTCTTCTGAGTATATCCTTCCCACCGAACTTCCCCGCCACCTTTGCTTGCTGCCAGGGCATTCCTCAGCACTAGTTCTAACTGTAAGCCCCGTAATTTCAAAACCGAAACTCCCAACATCACTCTGCGTTTTAGCCCACCTCTGACGGGCTGAGCAGTCTCCCAGAGTGCCCAAGGATCCCAGGGTCACAGCTTTGTTCATCCGCCACTTCAGGGCCAATGCCGCCTTGCTCCACTTAATTCATCACACTCAAGGCAGAGCTGTTTAAACTCTAGGAACTCGCTGACAGCATTGCTTCCAGGCCTATCAAAATACCGTCTTTGCCTACTTGAGCCCGGAGCTCTCTGCCATTTTTTTTTCTTTTTCTTTTTCCAACGTTATTATACAATAAAGCCCTCTTTATAAGATTGTTTCTCAATTGAGTATTTGAAATAGAGGGGGGGATGGCCAGTCATATTTACCTTCACAGTCTCATACCCATTCGTCTTGAGAGAGAGCATGTGTCTCCTTCGGAGCGCTGGGCACTGCAGGGCAGAGCCAGGACGCACAAAACAGTGTTCCCCTTCTGCTCACCCACAAACCATGGCCCGTGTGCAGAGCCAAGCACCGCAGCGGAGCGCCGCTCTCCAGAGCCGCTAAGCCTGTGGTCTCCCGTCCCGGGAAACAGAGCCTAGAACTATAGCTGACCCACCTCTGAATATAAGTGCTTCACTGTCTCTCTAAGGCCAACACCCCCACCCCCCCTCACCCTGCTGCCCCAAAGTCCTTTTGGATTTTTTTCCCCTTTACAGGCTCTTTACTGGGATGTCTCTTCACTCAGTCAACATGACAGTTGTCTCTGGCTGGGCCCTCTGAGCAGTGAATAGGCCAATGATGACAAAGAGGTTCCAATTGTTGCTGTGGCTTCTCCCTCCAGGTGACTCGCAGGTTCCTGTGTGTGGTTTGCAGGAGGCTCTGCTGATTGTCGCCCTATGTCTTACCTGTTTTGTTTTGTTTTTTCTTTTTGGCCTCTGGCCTCTGTCCCATTTCTGCAAAAGTAAGAGTGCCGTTTCTTCAACAAACAAAAGATTTCCTCTGTGCCTACTCAGGTTTGGTAAAACTCCACTGCTTTAATATTTCTGTTCCCCACTTAGGAGTTCTTTCCTAAAAGCACTACACCACAAGTGGTGTTGGATGGCATGCAATGTCAGGCTATTTTTTAAAATTTCATTTGGAGTACAAGCGCATGGAAAACTTCAGTCACCTGCCTATATGCCGGGTTTCCCCAGGCTGTGCACTGTTCTTCAGAGATTGGGTACCCAACACCTTTTCTTTTACTGACCCCCCATCATAGAAAAAGAACAGACATGAAACCAGAGATATAGCATTAGATTTTACTATTCACCAGGTGAAACTCTTGTGGAAAGGATGTGGCAGAAATAGATGGAGAGATCAGGTGCTTTCAAGTTTTGAAATAAGCTGTAGGTATGGCAACCATTTGTTGAGCACTTAGTTCAGGCACTGGACGGTAGGCTTATATACCCTGCTTTATTTAATTAGTTCAATTATCTTATGAGGGTCTTATCACCGTCTCCATTTTACAGAGGTATAAATAGGCTCAAAATAACCCACCGACTGTATCAACCAAGAAAATCTCAAAGCAGAATCAGGGGTATAGATTTTATTGCATCTAACAGGGATACCACTAGGTGTTCTGCCAGAGAACATATTGAGTTGTCCACGCTCTCATAATGGTCATTTAGCTGCCAGTATTTTATTTACTTATTTTTTTGCTAGCTCCTCTCTATATATTTTCTAAAAAAAAAAAAAAAAGAATTACTGGTCCCCAGGATACTTGCACATGCTTTGAAAGCGCCTCCTTAACTATGTGAGGCTCACGGGCTGAATTTGGTCAAACCTACACTAGAAGACTAGGTTCTTTACATACCAAAGCGATTACTCACTCACTTAACACATATTTATTCAGTACCCAATGACTGTTCCGGGTTCCGGATAGAGTGAGCAAAGGGGACAAGGTCTCTGCTTCCATTCTAAATGGAGATACAAGAAAGTAAGTCAGCTAATTCATACACACTAAAATATGTAAATACAATATATTGGATAAAGGTTATAGTACTAACCTGCACTCAGATTAAGAGGGACAATCTTTTCTTTGTCAGAGATGTTTGGAGTTGGGAACTGTAGATGAAGTTGATGGGGCAGAAAGAGGTTCGGGAGAGGGAGAAAGGTTTTGAGACTGGGTGACCCAAGAGCACGTCTCTTGGGAGGGGATGTTGCAGCTGAGCTGGGATAGGTGCACGGGAGCCAAGCACTGAAAGTCTGAGGCCGAGCATGCCAACCCAGAGGAGCCCAGCACTGAAAGTCTGGGGCCGAGTACGCCAACCCCGAGGAGCCCGGCACTGAAAGTCTGGGGCTGAGCACCCAACCCCAGGGAGCCCTTTAAGCAGTGACCCAATGGCTGAGGCTACCCATGAGTTCCTTAATTGACTGCCTCCTACTTTAGATAAAAAATTCACCAACTGGAGAAGATGCTGCTCCAAACACATTTGCTAAAGTAATAAAGATAATTCACTTACACAATAAAATGAAGTAGCTAATTATTAAAGTACTAAGTTGGGGAAGACCAATATGTAACATAAGAATGTCCAGATCTTTAAAAAAATCACAGAGGCAACTGGTCCAATGGATATCCAGTGGTTCCCAGTCTCTGCCATTTTGCTTTGTCCCTGTCCATGAGAGCCGTGAGCTGCACACACGGGTCACCAGCAGACACTGAGGGAGGACAGCCCTCATGCCAGGACGCTTGCCAGTGGGGTGATCAGAAGTGCCTGCCAAAGGGCAAAGCAGGCACAGAGATGCCGTTATAACTAACAGTGATGTTCAGTTACCTAGAAATGCGTCCACCCCCCAGCTCAGGTTTATACCCTTCTCTCTCTCCCTGCCCAACAGGCTCCCCCTTTGGGCCCCAGCACCCTGAACTGGCCAGCCTGCCCAGCAGTGGGGAGACACGCCACCGCTGACTTCGAGCCTGATTCTGTGTGCCAAACCTCACAGCGGAGGGTCTCCATAAGCCCAGCGCCCCTTCTAAAGCACCTCACAGCTTCTCCTTGCTTCCTCCTACAGGGTCCCCTGGATATGTACTCACACCAGAGCCCCTCCACGTCTCTTCCGGAACCCTGTGGCGTGGCAGATACATCAATCAAACACCAGAGGTGGAAAGAGCGAAGGAGAGGCGATTTAAGTTGAAGCTTCAGATGCCTTTCAAAAGACTGCAGAAGAGGAGACTCTACTACCTGTATTACTTTGACCCTAGAGGCAGAAATTCCATGATCTTTCATAATAACTCAAGCTATTGACAGTGGCGGGTGATATAGTTCGCATCCCAATGATGACCATGATGTGGTCCTCGCTTAGATCCAATGACATTAGGAGTTATCGGGGGCTTATAGTTAGGGATTAATGCTTAAGGGCAGTAAAGTCAAAATCTGTGCCTGAATGTGAGTGTCAAGATCAGTATTTGGAGGCCAAAAACAAAATAAGGAGATGGCTCAAACAGAGGAAAGAATAGAGTTTACTGACTGTTCTAGTTTCAGGAAAAAACAAAGAAAACATTCTGTGGACTATTTTGGTTTCAGGACATTTCTATCCTCCTGCCCTGTGACTAGGTCAACAAAAGGACAACCATTTAACTTGATCACAAATGAGGCCATCGGTATATCTGGAAAGCATCAGTACCCACAGCTTTGTTCGGGGATGTCCACTGGCATTGCTAATAGGCTCCGTTTAGCTCAGTCCTAGATTTCGTCTCTCTTCCTCTCCTAAACACTTAACCTCTTAAGTTCTCTTCTATCAGAGAGTTGCCAAAAATCAAAGACAGCTTATTTTTTTTTAATCAAGATATAATTGAAAAATAACATTATATTAGTTTCAGATGCACATTGTAATATCTTCATACATTGTGAATGCACAGATATTTGATAGCTATGTATATTGTGAAATGACCACCACCATTAGACCAGTTAGCCTCCATCATCCTACAAAGTTAGAAAAAAAATTATGTATCTTTTTTATTGTAAAAGGAAAGCTACATGCCTGACCAGGTGGTGGCACAGTGGATAGAGCTCGGACTGGGATGCGGAAGACCCAGGTTCAAGACCTCGAGCTCGCCAGCTTGAGTGTGGGGCCCATCAGGCTTGAGCAAAAGCTCGCCAGCTTGTACCCAAGGTCGCTGGCTCCAGGAAGGGGTGGCTTGGTCCGCTAAAGGCCCATGGTCAAGGCACATGTGAGAAAGCAATCAATGAACAACTAAGGTGTTGCGACGGCAACAAAAAACTAATGATTGATGTTTCTCACCTCTCTCCGTTCCTGTCTGTCCCTATCTATTCCTCTCTCTGACTCTCTCTCTGTCCCTGTAAAAAATAATAATAAAAATAAAATAAAATAAAGGTCTCCAAATGCAAAAAGAGCACCCTTGGACTCAGCATCTCGCCTATACCCCCTCTTTCCAATTACCCATTGTGACTTCCTGACTAGATATCCTTCCAGAATTTCAAACCCAACTCAACAAAAATCAAAGCAGATCTTTCTGATTTCTGTATTTTTGTAACTGGCACCACCAATGTCCTAGTCCATCTAAGCTGCCAGTATGTAATAATATAACCACTTTCATTGGCCAATGTACAGAATGCATAGGAAAAAAATGTTGCAATTTTCAGGCATTTCTGGGAATGCTTGAGAGATTTGAATTATGACTTTAATGTGAACAGCATTGTTCAGGTAGGCAAGGTAGAAGAACATGGTATTTTAGGGAACTTCGTATCTCTGGTCTGACTAGAAAACCTATTGCATACAGGGATGGACAATGAGTGGAAAAGATCGTTTAAAACAAAGATCTAAGGGGTCTTATCAGTCAAATAAGAAGTATGAACTTTATTTTTAATGATGAAGAGCTACTAAAGAAATTTAAGCAGAGGAATGGGATTATTCAATTTGCATTTTAGTAAGACAAGCCAGTTGGTAGTATTACAGCAGTGGTAGTCAACCTGGTCCCTACCGCACACTAGTGGGCATTCCAACTTTCATGATGGGCGGTAACAGAGCAACCAAAGTATAAATAAAAAGATAGATTTAACTATAGTAAGTTGTTTTATAAAGATTTATTCTGCCAAACTTAGCAAAAATTCGACATAAAGTACTTGGTAAGTAATTATTATTATATGCTTTAACTTGTTGTAACTCTGCTTTATAAATTTTATAAAGTAATGTTACGTCCCTACTTTATAAATCACTATTACTGTTGAACCGGTGGGTGGTTAGAAAATTTTACTACTAACAGAGATACAAAAGTGGGCGGTAGGTATAAAAAGGTTGACTACCCTTGTGTCAACAGGATGGTTTGAAAGGAGAGAGGGGGTCAGTGAGGATGCTACTGCAATAGTCCTGGCCAAAGATAATGAATGGGAAGGGAGAAGTCACAGGATATCATGAGTGATCAATGTAACAGGTGAGAGAAATAAAAGTATTAAGGACAACTCCACATTCTGGCCTGTGCAACTGGTATCGTAATCAAGTAGTTTCTGTTGCTCTTTTGATATACGTCCTACACTCACTCCATCTATTTCTCCCACAGTCAACCTAGATCAGGACAGTATTGCTCTCCCATGACTACTTTAAGAGCTTCTAACTGGTATCCAAGACAAGAGTTTCTTCTTCAGTCTTTCAACCCATTGTATGTACCACTTAGTACAATCCTTAACATTTTTGAAAACTTGCTATTGTTCACAGCAATACCATGTTAACTCCTTCCAAGGAGTTATTTAATAATTTTTATTGATTTTAGATAGAAGAAGGAATAGAGAGAAAGAGAACCACTTATTCATGCATTCATTGGTTGATTCTTGTATATGCCCTGAGTGGGGATGGAACCCATAACCTTGGTGTATCAGGACGATACTCTAACCAACTGAGCCACCCAGCTAGGGAATAGTCTCAATATTTAGAGCTATTGCAACACAGAGAATTGGTAACATAACACTTTTAAGCCTGATTATTTAAGAATAGAGTTCACATGATGGAAGAATGAGAGTTTTCAAGTCCTGATTCAAGATTTCCATAGCTCCTTCTTCCAAATTCTTAGCTACATTATAGCGGGGTCTTAATCATACCCCAAACCTCTGGCCTCAAGTTCAGACATTGAAGAAAGTTGGTACGATTTTCCGTTTCTCTGGTTTAAAAGAAATTTCAGGTAAAAAGGGACTGGGACTATACCAGCCAGTGAGTATATATCTAATAAAGTAATTTAGCTTGGTCAGGGTGTTGTTAATTTAAACAAGGTGACCTACCTGCACATGACATTCTTGCATGAACTAGGAGATTCTTGGCTAATAGCATCAGAATTTTTAAAGGCTATTCCAGAAGAAACACACATAGTCGTGACATTATCATAACAGGCTCCATAGCCATCACTCACCAAGTCATCCTGGTCCCTCTACCCTTTCATTCAGGAGGCAGTCTCTGAAAGGGGAAAAAAAAAAGATCAATGACAGGGCTGAGGGAGTAGTTGGAATAAATTGCGGAAAACGGAACATCGACGTTTCTCAGAATCCCCACTTTTCCTGTGGAGTTTCAGCGAATGTTTTAATTTATTATATTATCTTTGCTTTTATGTTGTCTGGGTGAGACTCATTTCCATCTTTCCCTTTGAGTCATGTGGAATGGCTACTAATGGGAATGATGACAGCGCGGGACTGAGTCATACAGTCAAGAGGGAAAGAAAAGCTGCCGCCCCCGATCCTCATTTCTCCAGATGCCACAGCAGAGCACCGGGGCTTATAAATTATAAGTGCAGGTTCTTTCCTAACAGCAATGGCAAAATTACACAGAAAATCAAGACAACGATGTCCCACGTGTTTATTGCGTGGGATGCACTGTGCATACACAGTATCACCCTGTCTTCAGGAAATGTGGCAATCCAAAGACAGGTTCCAAAGACAAGCCATAGACACACAGGTTAGCAAAGAACAGAGCGGGAATCTCCATCTCCAGTCCTCTGCCCTTATACAGACTGTTCTTTCTGCCACTACACCCGCCTGAACACAGACCAGGAACAACATGCAAGTGCTTTTCATGAGGTAGGGACATGGCTAATTAGTTAGCATTCCTCAGGAATTACATAACCTTCCTCAAGAGAATTCTTAATCCAAGGAAGACAGTCTACTTGAATGTAGTCAAAGAAAATAATTAGAATGTCCTGGCCTCAAAGACACCCAAGAAGGTGAGTTTCAAGATGGCTGTAGTCAGAAGTGTGGAATGTTGAATTTACTCATGGCTTCTTTTTTTCAAAAAGCTCGTCTCTTTTCTGTCTCTCGGTCTCATCTCCTCCATTAAAAGGAGACCCTGGAGTTCAAAACGCTTCACCACCCAACCACCACATCGACTGACCTCTTGGTACAGTGTGATTATAGAGACATTCTGCAATTCGCCCTTCTACACCAAGTCTTTTGACTTCATAGTCACAACTCTATGCCATTCATGGTTATTAACTAAGATGTTAATGCAGTCCCCTGTGTCCTTAGTCTTTTCACAAAGTTTTGTAACTTCCATGCTTGCAGTGACTAACCTCTAAAGGGGTGTGGGTTAGCCTCCATCGGCATTTCACTGAGAACTAAATTTTATATTTGTCAGTGTGGTAACTGCTGAGCTGTCCTTTAGTAAATGTGACAGGAACAGATATATTGCACAGTTTGAAACCAATGACTAATATCAAATTATGGAGTATTTATGCAAGATGTCACTTCACATTAGCAGAAATATTTTGAGGTTGAACCTACCTTAAGTACACTTAAAAAACCATAATAATTTACTCAAAGACATTTGTTTTCCACACATGATCTATAAGTAACTCTAGATAAAGATGACCTGAAAAATAAAGAAAAGGAAAAGGAAAGGAAAAGGAACTGTTTTTAAAAGGGCATTTGGGTTATAAAATTATAAGATGATCTCGTCTGGTGGCTCATAAAATGGATCTGAGGCGAAGTCCAAGAAAGTGACTTTCAATTCTGTGAGCTCAAAAAGCATCAGCAGAGTGGGTATCTTGGTTTCTTTCCAAGGTGACTATTTTCAAGGGTACAATGCCAGCTTGCCTTTATAGGTTTTGAAGTGTCTGATTAAAAAATTGATCTTTCTGCTTAAAAATTATATATACCAATCACTCAGATAAAATATACTCAAAATTTTCAGTAATAAAAGGCACCAGATTATTGGCTTCAAAACAAATACAATTTTTAAAAATATACTAAAATGTTACCAGTTTTTATCTTGGGGTAGGAGATGGAGAAGGGGATGATGGTGATTTTTGTTTCCTTTGTGGCTTTCTGTATTCTCCACATTTTCTACATTGACAATGTATTTCTTTTATAATCAGAAAAAAAGTTACAAACTTTATGTAAAATTAGCTTATTCACATTGTACTCTGGAGATGTTAAGCAGCACCATTATTTTTTTTCTGAGAAAAACCCAAAATTTCCTTTCAAAGGGAAAAAAATAAAGTTTATATAAGAATTATATAACCAGACTCTGGTTGGCACCCTATTGAAAGAATTTTCTTTGAGTGACTTTTATGACCCAAAATATTAATTCAGCACATTTCAATTTTCTCTGCTCTGGGTAGCGTATTCATTTCCTCTCACTGACTTCCAAGGAGTTCTATGCGTGAACAAGCCATTCAGGGAAGAGACTAAGACCTGGGCTCGCAGACATGAGCATCTTTTGTCATGGTACTCTTCATGGCTTGCATAGCACAGGACTCTTTTTTGGCCAGGAAAGCATTTGTTCATTAAATCTTCCTTAAAAATGCCTGTGGATTTTTAAAGAGGACTTCTTCAGAGAGAAAAAGCACGCTGGGGGTTTTCATAACACAAAACATTTGAGAAAATGGAAAGGTTTCACACATTCCTTTACTTCTCTCAGACTAATGTTACTTGTCCAACTTGGGACATAGACAAGCCTCTTTATTCTTCTTAAGGTTCTTTTTAAATGGGTGGCCATTAAAAAAAAAATTCTACATGTTTGTAATGCAATTAAAACCCCAGCGGCTTTTCCACTGCTTTGAGGACTTACTTCTTCATTCCTGTTAACTCTGTCAGTTCAGGAAATAGTATAAAACCTATTTTAACAGTTACATATTGATCAATAAAAGTTAAGAGTTAGATTCCTCTGGTGTTCATAGCGTCCCCCTCCGCCCAGCTCCATCAGGAACTATATATTATTGGGGAATCAACAAGCGCTATTTCTCTAAATATCTGATTCAATATTTGCCTTTTAACATATGTTGTATTATCAACGTACACTAGACATGATAATCTGATTCTGCCAGTGGATTTTAATTGAGTAATGAAGCAAAACAAAAAATTTCCCATGTGATTTTGATTAGACAATTAGCTGCTAAGCTCTACTTGATTATATTTTTAAGGGCCATTCACTACCGTTTTATTTTCTTTTTGTCCATAAGCATCAACTTCTATCTAAACAGCATGGGTATAACAGTATTAGTTAAGAAAGTATTAGCAGCCTAGGGCATCCTTCTCACCTCTGTGAGATCCTTTTCCTTGAGAGTGGGTGGGACCTCTGACTTGCTTCTAACTAAAAGAAGAAAACTAAGGTGACCGGATGTAGGCGATTACACCTTTGTGATCCATTACACATTGTAGTGGACCCCTTGAGAGGACATCCTCTCTCCCATACGGCGTTCAAAAAGTAGCTGTCCTGTTGTGAGGGGACCCATGTCGAGGGCGATGCGATAAGTAACTGAAGAGGGCTTCTTGCCAACAGCCGAGAAGAAACTGAGGCTCTGGGTAAGAACCTGAAAGCTGCCAACAACCACAGGAGCTTAAAGCAACCCTACCCCAGTCTTGCCTTAGTTCCTTGGTTGAGACTAGAGCCCCTGAAGCCAGCCTGTCCCCCTAACTCATAGAAACTAAGAGATAATAGATAGGTTTTTTTAAGCTGCTAAGCTTGTGATGGTATCATTATGAAGCATATACATTTAACAGAGAGGACGTAATCACAAAAGGAATGAATGTCAAACCAGAGGTGGCCACAAAGCACAGGGTGCTATCTCAGAAGGAGGTGGAGGAGCTGGGGTGAAGCAAGGGCCCAGGGGAAATGGGGCCAATACAGAGAAACAGGTTGAGTCATCTGTTCCACAAAGACCAGGAAGTCACAGACGCAATGAACTTTGGACTTAGAGACACGTGATGGACGCAGGTACTGAGAACTCTCAGTGGTGTATGTGGTGTATGTACAGAAAGGTGTGGTTTCAGATGGGCCATGAGAAGATGAGAACAGTACGGGGACATCTGTGTTCAGGATAAAACAATAATCAGTACAGTTAACGGATTGAACATGGTCTTTGGGCGTGTCTGTCTTTAAACCATGGCTCCGCGATTTATAAGCTATATGGCCATGGGAAATGTCCTGAGCTCACTGAGGTTTTATTTCTTACATAAAATGTATTTATTTTATTGTAGGGTTGCTACAATGATTAAATGAGATGATATATGCAAAACAGCGCTGCACCTGGCGTAAAGGGCTCAAATATACTTTTTCTACTGGCTTTTCACACTAGAAACTTCACGTCACAAAAAATAAGTGATCGAATGACTTCAAAGACTAGAGGGAAATGTTGCATAGGTGTTGAGAAAGAAAGCTCTTAGAAAAACCTATACGGCAAAAAAAAAAAAAAAATACAGAAAAAAAAGCCATTTATTTATACAAATTGAATAGCACACAAAAAAAAACAAACTGAGAAATGAACTATGTCCCAGAAGGCCTGAAGAAAGAGGAAAATGCTAGTTTTAAAAGAAATGAGATAAGGCTGGATTACAAACTTATAGAATGCAACACTGATGTTCAGAAATATGATCTCATTCTTTTCCCTGAGGAGATGCTAAGTCTATATCCATACCTCGCAAGATCAACACATTTTTTAAAGTCTTTTTTCCTAACTGTGAGTGAAGACTTTATTTTAGGACTATCTCCCTGTGTAGCGCTGGTCTTGGGTTGGTCTCACACACAGAGCCTCTTACTTTTTCCGGATGAAAATAAAACCACTCTTCCTCAGGTGCATATTAATCATGCTAAGCTATTCTTTAAAAGCAATAAACAATGCACACATGGTGATTAGGAGAGAATTATTTTTCATAGGAAAATAAAGTCTGGCTCCATATGTTTTGGATTCGTGCTCCCAAAAATAAACCCACAATTCTCCATTCCTTTACCAAAAAAGAAAGAAATAATCATCTGTTTTAAAGAATATGGAATCCTGACATTTCGATTAACTTACATGTATAACTATCCAAACACATTTCAAGAACTAGTTAATATTTGGGTATACTTCAAATATTTTAAATAGAAAAATCACATTTTATGGAAGGTAAACAAACCAAAACACCGAAAGGTCGAATCTGGAGGAATCTATGTTTTTATGACATACAGGTAGATTTTAAAGTTAGAAAGCTTTCTCTTATATCCAACATTTATTCTAAATTTATGCATGTAAAAATATCTGTAATGTCTACAAAATGCCCAGGTGTTTACAACATTTAATAAATGAAAATGTTTGCAGAACTTCGGGCCCTTGGGCAGGACATAAAATTTAGACATATTTCCAACAAAGAACTGAAGAACTTCTTTATAACTAAGCCACTCATTTTGAAAATAAATGGATAACATGCTATTCATGAATTTTAAAATAAGGCAGAATCGGCGGTCTCAAACCACACCACACAAATAATTTTTTAATTATATCACATTCTATCAAATCAGATATATAGTTGCCTAAGATGTAATGGTTTCTTTGGTCCTAAAATTTAATGACTAAAATTTTTGTTTTAGTCTGTCAGAACATTCTTGCCCATATATATCTGTCCCCTTCCAGACCAAATAACCACAAAACTATTGCAAACCCACATTTTTAACTACACGATAAAGGTTTTTATAACATACCATTTTTCCAGGGCAATTATTTATAATATAAATAATATTTTAAATGTTTATTTGAATATGTTTAAATAATCATATATTTAGGTTTGACCTAACGAGTTTCATATTGAATTTATCTTTTATATTTTAAAGAAATGTTTTGCCAGATTCTCAAATTGCCACAATTGTACATAGCTTGGTATCTTTGAAGAGTAGTAGTTCTGTATCTTGATTAAGGTAGCCTTTTTTGAATAAATAAATCAGCATTTTTACATTACACTTGAATTAAACATGAACTAGAGCATGTTTTCCTTTCATTAGTAAGCATTCATTTGCATATGTTGTTCTCGTTAGTTGCCAAACATGTAGTCAAATGATAAATAGATACTTATTGAGGAATTAAACTTTCCTACAGGGTGGTCTTGATATGAGTCAAAGCCAGAAAATTAATGCTTAGTTTCCAAAACACCTAATGCACACAAAAGTAATTAATTCTATAGCTGTGTGGGCTTTCAATTCTGCAAATTTATAATGTCTTCCACATTTTATTAATTGTTTACATAGTCAAGGTATTATACTTTCTCACATCATTTACGTAGGGTTGAGATATAAATGAGTTAATATAATTGATGTAATCATTAATTACTGAATCATCTCAGTTTTGATCATTCTGTTTATGAGGTAATTGCATGATGCCAACTGTTTTCCATTATTTTATAATTAAGTCCCATTTCTGCACACCCTCTGGTCCCATTAGCTCACCCTTCCAATTCCATCGAAGGAAAACGTATTAGCACATTGCACACTGCAGCTGATTCAGGTATTATACGAAATTGACATTTACCAAGGAAAAACTAGCATGCATTATAAAAATAACAGTTTAAGTCACTACCATTAAATGAGACTTCACAAAAAAAAAAAAAATGTCTGAATTGACAAGACTCAACTCCAAGAGACACAACTTCCAACCATCACAAGAAATCTATATGAGAGACTCCTGTTGCAAGCACTCAGGAGTCTCTATCCCTATTCAGTCTCTCTTAATGACACCAGCACTAATCAATGTGCACTATTAAGGATGTTCAGTGGCACATCCACAGTCTTGGAGACTCAAATGCACGTATGAGATGCACTGGCCACACACACTAGGTGATAGTGGCTGTCATCCCCCTGCAACTGTGGCCAGGTGTAGTGAATGCTGCTGATCGGCCCCATCTAATCCAGACATAATTCCATCATTCCATCATGATTCAGACATGATTAAGGACCAATTGTAGATATTGAGTAGAGGCCAGCTATCTGTAAGGAATCTCATGGAAATGGCATCTGCCAATTGGTACTGCTGCTCTTGGAGAATTTATATCTAGCAATAAAATTGTATTCAGTTGAATAAGTAAATATAATATGTAAAGTATAAGAAAGAAGGCATAATTAACATGTAGTCTCTAAAAGTTGTTTTATAATGAATTATATATAGCACAATAATTATAATGAATTATGAATAAATTAAATATAAATGGACTAGAATCAAAATTATAAAATTATAATTCTCTCTCACATGATTTAATAAAATAAACCACAGTTATTTACATCTACATATTTACTTTAAGCATAAATATCATGGAAGAAAGTTTGAAAAGGCAACACAACCTAAGGAAACAATATACATAGTTTGGGCAAATTTTTAATAATACTTTTGTGTTTGTGAGAGAGACAGGAGAGAGATGAGAAGCATCAACTCGTAGTTGTGACGGGTCTAGTTGTTCATTGTATAATCAATACATTTTGAAATATAACTTTGCTCATGACACATACACAAAAAAACAAAACACACACACACACACAACAACAACAACAACAAATGGTAACTGTGTAAGGTGACGGATATGTGACTGTGGTAATCACTTCATAATATACATTAAGTCCTCACCTAACATCATTGATAGGTTCTTGCAAATTATGACTTTAAGTGATACAATGTATAAAGAAATCAATTTTCCTAAAGGTTAATTAGATATAAACAACAGTTAAGTTCCTATGGTATATTTTTTGTCACGAAACATCACCAAACTTATAAAGACCCAAACATTGCCAATATCAAACAGTGGAATAAATGTGAGCTGTGCATACCTTTAACAAAGATGAGTAAAAACAAGTAAGATCGTTATTTTCCAATCAGGTGGGTGCCAGTCCAACACTATAAACAGCATATGAACCTATCTCCTCTCATCCCTCAGATCCCATTAAAATAGGAATAGAGCAGTTAAAAGAGGTAGGGTAAATACAGAGCAGTGGGAAGAGCATGACACAGTTTATCAATGGGTAGACTGTCCCAACACAGCTCTATGTGGTGGAAGGTCAGTGGAGGAGTGACTCAGACAAGGAAAAGACAAAACCCAGAATAACTAGGAAGAGGCTCAGGAGGGAGCCATTCTGCCTTTGAGAACTTGGGTGGGGTTATGGACTCCAGGATGCCAGGTATGATGGGCAGCAGAGTATAGCAAAGGGCGGAAAACAGAAGCGTTTACTGAAAAGTCTGGTGCTGATTTCCCTCTCCTTACATTCGGAATACACAGCAGCCAGGTGTTACCCTCTAGGCAAAAAAAAAAAAAAAAAAAGGAAGAAGAAGGGTTTTTTTGTGTATTTTCTAAATATATTTAACACATTGTCTAGCATCAACAAAAGAAGTAAGTAAGTGTTGCTGTCGGAGCACAAGGAAGAAAACATTCTGAGCATCAGAGTTGCCCAGGGTGATGGCAGGGCTGGGAAGAAGACCCGGGCATGGCTCAATGGCCTTGATATAAGAAGGGGAAATGTAATTAGTATCACTACTCATAATGAAGGGCAAACATGAAAAATGATGGAAATAAATTCCTGCAAACTACTTCACAAAGGTTCAGATTATATGTAGCTATGAATCCCCCAATGACTTGGTGACAGCCTATTACCTAAATTTTAAAGAAACTGAGTGATTTATCAAAAACCTTCTCATACACACAAAAAAGATATTGATAGACTTCTGCTTCTAGTCATGACGGAGTAACATGGACCAGCTTTCCCATCACTTGAAACGAGTAAATAGTTAATCCTATAATATTATAACAATAAGAACTAAAAAGCTGGACAAGGTTTTCAGACACTGCACATCAACTAAGTAAGCAGAGGACATTAATCCCTGAGAGAGGGAAAACAAACAAGGTAAGCCCCATAACTGTCCCAGCTTGTAGCCCAGGCAGATTTTCCAGGCTGTGTTACAGGGGAGAGGAAACCCAAACAGAATGAGGTGGAAACCTTGAGTTGAGGAGAGATACATGGACTCTAGCAAGGCCAAGAACTGGCATTCAAAAACAGAGTCCTGAGAAAAGACAGCTGCACAGAGGATAGATACCGTTCATGTTTTCAGCTGAGTATTTAGGAGCATACATGACTGTAAAGAAATTACCTGAGGAAAGGAAAAGAACCACTTGAAAGAAGCAGACACTCAGAGCTCGGACAGGTGCAGGGATATTTCATGTTCCAAACAGCCAGAAGGAAAAACCAAATAATTCAAGGAAAACTGGGTTCAGCACCTGTACAATGGCATCACCTCAGTAGTGGAGACAATTAGCCTTAGATTAAAGGTGATTCTGGTTTCAGCTAACAAGATTGAACATAAGACTTATAAAGATCAAACTGTCATTTAACTGCACTTCACAGAAGAAGTCAAGAATATTTATAGGAATATAATATTAAGCATCTAAAATGGTTAAAATCATGTTTGGAATTTAATGAAAAATTATCAGGCATGCAAAGAAGTAGGATCATATAAACCAAAATAAGGGGTAAAATAAATGAATAAACACAGTCTCAGTACTGTCATAGGTGACAGAATTGTCAGACAAGGACATTAAAACAATTATTTTAACTGTATTCCATATGCATAAGAATGTAGAAAAAGATTGAGCAGACTTGAAAGATTTGTAAATGACCCAAATCTAACTCTTTGAGATAAAAAGAAGGCATACCTGGGATGGGTTAAACAGCAGATTAGACATTGCAAAATTAAAGATCAGTGAACTTGAACATATAGAAACTACCTAAAATAAAATACAGAGAGAATAAAGAGTAAGAAAAAGGATGAAGAGCACATTAGTGAGCTGTGGAACACTTTCAAATGCCTAATATACATACATATATTTCTCCTCTCTTCCCAAATGAGGAGAAAATATTGAAGACATAATACAAAAAAAAATTTCAAATTTGAAGAAATCTATAAAGCTACAAATTCAAGAGGCCCAACAAACCCCAAGCACAAGAAACAAGAAAACTACAATGAGGTATATTAGAATTAAAGGGCTTAAACCTACTGATAAAATAATGTGACAAGCAACCAGGGAGAAAAAAGACACATTATATACAAAAGAACAAAATAAGAATGAAAGCAAGTTGTCATTGGAAAAAATATAATTAAGAAATAATATAAGAAGACAGTGGAGCAGTATCTTTAAAGTACTGGGGGTGGAGTGGGGGTGGGGGAAATCCCTCCAAACCTAAATTCCATACCCAGCAAAGATGTCTCTCAAAAAAAACAAACAAAAAATAAATAAATAAAAAGGGGATAATCCTTTCCTAAAAATCCACAACTCTCTGCAGAAGTGGAGCCCAAATTCACCTACCGCACGCAGCCTGGTTCTAGAGCTGCTGCTGGAAACGCCCCACATCCCACGAGCAGCTGATGCAGCGCTACAGCACCCAGCAACCGCTGCGCTGCACCCGGGCCTCGGGAAACCGCACTTGCACTCACTGCTGAGCGCCTGCGCAAGGCCCCGAAGGCGGCCCTGCCCACAGAGAAGCCCCAGGTGGTGGAGGGGCACCTACTGCTGAACATGATCATTCTGCGGGGTGATGTTAGGCAGCATGGTGAATGTCTACAACCCCAATATTTCAACCAGGTGAAATCAAGCCTGAGATGACTGACTGCGGCCAGCACAAGTTCTCCATCACCTACAAGCTGGGGAAGCCCAGCCAGCCCAGCACTGGGGCTGCGTTCTACTCTTGCGTCATCCCTCTCAAGTGGCCAATAAAAGCACAGACTTATCTAATAATAATAATAATAATAATAATAATAATAATAGCAAAATACTTTTCAGATCTGCCAAAGTTGAAAATAAAATCATCAGAATTAAACACTCACAGGAAAACTCTAAGAAATGCAGAACAGCAGAAATGGTATGTGGGTAAATATAAAAGACTTTTATTTTTTAAATCTCTCTAAAAGACAAATATCTGTCGAAAGAAAAAATAATAACAATTGTAACATATGTGGAGTACAAGACCGGGAGGCAGAAATAAGAGTATACTGTTAAGGTTTTTATGTTATAGGTGACATGGCATAATATTAACTGGAGATGTGCTCTGATGACTTAAAGATACTCCAAACTGAAATGCAAGCACAAAAAGGAAACACTTACAGTTAATAAGCCAATAACAGAAACGAAATGGAATAAATCAAAATAATCCAAAAGAAGAGAAAAAATAAAAAGGATATAAGCAGTAAATGGAACAAATGAAAAACAAGGTGATGGGTTTTTCACTGAACTGCATCAGTAATCCCATCAAATGTAAAGGGTCTAAACACTTCAGTTAAAAGTTTTAAGTTGTCACATTGACAAAAATAAGCAAAACCCAACTATACACTGCCTATAGAAATGTGGGCTCCAGCTTACACCCTTATGTTAACTGTTGTATAACTGTAATGACTATACATAGAATTATTTTTCTCATCCCTTGCAGCTCTGTCCCCATGACTGCTTTTCTTTACAGCACTCAGCTTCCAACAGACTGTTACTTTTCTCCCCCAATAGCACATGAGCTCCACGAGACAGGTTTTGTTCATGGCTGTGCCCCCAGTGCCCAGAGCAGGGTCTGGCATGCAGCAGATGCCAACTTTTGAAAGAATGACTGAATGAATAACTAGAAAAAACCCTACCAGAAGCCCCACCGGCCAGTGTCACTGTATTTGAATTCTAATCAGTCTCTAATTTTTAAAAGATGGGTATTTATTATTTGGCTTCATTGGCTGCCCCTCCACAGTGGAATCACACTTGATGGCAACGTCTCCTGAAATTCCTTAGTGATGTACATTGTGTCGTCCTTTCTGTTTAACAATTTAAAATTTTATAATGCAACTATTTCTTCCATTTTTAAATCCTTAAAAAGTATGAAGTCAACCACAAATGGCCAGTCAGCAGCATGCACTGTATGATGAGAGTGAATGAGAATCTTGTCACCAAAGGACATGTCATTCCTGTCTGGGTGGAGCTTACCATAGCCTAGATATTCAACTCTCAGGTCTGAAAAGAACTCAAGAGTTATCAACAATGCACAAATGAAAATATAGTACCTAAGTGCAGGTTAGAGGAGACGCAATGGCTGAAAGGCCATTTGAACTAGAATAATTCCTAGTTGAGTGAAAAGCCAGGATTTAAAGATCTATAAGGAGGAGGCAGGAAAGAAGAAAGAGTACTTGCAAAAGGAAATGACAGGTCCATGAGTCTGACTTCATTAGTTGCCTTGTCTATAAACTACATATACCATAAATTCGGCCTGTAGCCTCTCCTTTCTTAGTTAACCACTATGCTTTTCCTTTAATGTACCACAGTCTATTTTGAATTCAAATGCTTCTGTACTTTAAGTAGCAGGGTGGAGTCACTTCAGAAACTCCTTCCAACTCATTCTCAGGTCTCAGCCGAAATGTCATTTTTACAGAGAGGCTTTTCCCAGTCACTTCACCTGAAATAAGTACACCTTGTTATTCTTCATCTTGGCATTTTTCATAGCTCTTACTACAATTAGTAGTCATAAATTTGTGACCTTACCATCTGTCTTTTTCACTAGATTATTATCAACCTAGAGGCAGGGTGTTTATATTTTTTCATTACTGTAAATAGACTGCTTAGCACAGTAGCTAGACACTTAATCTATATTTGTAGAAATGGAATGAAATAGTGCCTAGTTCCACAAAGTCCAGAAATCCAAATAGAAAAACTGATTGCAATGCCTCAAATAATTTTATTTTAAACATTTACCAATTTTAAGTGGTGCTTACTCTAACACATACAAATGTGTATGAACATAAGTACAAGTACATACATATATATTCACACATAATTCATATACATGATAATATTTGGAGCTTTACCAATTCAATTTCAATTGTTTCAAATACTTCATCTTTTACAATAAACCTACATCATTCCCAAGAATCTGTAATCTATCCAAGGTAAGGAATATAATCCTGGATAGGCCTGGAGTATGCGGGCTGGGTGGTCCTAGTTGCTCTTAGCCCATACAGGGTGCCTTGGTGCAAATCAGAAGGAGCCACATGGTTGGGGAAGACACAGCCTCTGCCCGGTGAGTGGAGCCCAAGCAGGATTTCAGCTCCTATTCATTGCCTCAGCCAGATGCCGTCGTTCAGGGCACCACCTTCATGTAAGTGCAGTCCGAGATGGCGCAGCTCAATGCTGGTGCAAGCAGGACATGGTGATCTGGCCACCCGAATGCAGCTCCATCCCATGCCTAAATAAAGACCTAATGTAATTTGTCTGGGTGAGTCTGGCTGAACAGGGGTCCCTTCATCTTCTCACCACTTCTGATGATTCAGCTGAAAAGGGAGGTCTGCCTGGAGGAAGACCACTTTTCACATTCAAGTGTTCAGATGGCTGTGCATCCTCCAAGTGGCTTTTCTAGGTTTAATCTTAGGAAATAACCCAATGTTGACTCTTGATTCCTAGAAAATTATGCTGCCAATCTGGCTGTGGGTGAGCTTTGCAATTTCCCTCTGGAAAAAAATAAATAAAAATCAGAAGTTAGTTCATGTATATGACACTGCTTAGGGACTACTTGGAAATCCTCTCAGTGGCACTGAAGAACAAGCTCAGCTATCTGGTCAGTAACCCAGTTTGCTGTCTGTCGTGGCTGTCCTATTTCTGCAATTCTTTATACACTCTCTGCATCTTGAAACTTAAGCTCATAGGTTAGAACAGCTGCATAATATTTTAAAACCAAAATTAATTTACCCTTAGTCTTGATGTATTATCATAAGAATATCATATGCCAACTCTTAAAAGAAATGTATCTTGAAGAATAATCATATGTTTCAAAACTGCTAAGATGAATTCATCCCTTGGAGCAAGAGCACAAACTACTGAAATAATTTTAGAGAGATTTTTATTTTGGAAAAAGAACCTAAAACTGATATTTGGGTATATACAGCATTAGATAATGGATGCAACCTAGCCCGGGCCCCTGGATGTTGGTTTTTAAACAACCTAATTAGATGAGGTTGTGTAAGTGATACAATCTTGATGGGGTTCATGTCTAGATCTATTTATTAAATGAAAATTTAAAGTCTTTATAACTCTATGCTTTAGTTTATAAGTCCTCAAAGCAGGAAAAAATGTCAGATAAAGCGTCTGTGCATCAGAAGATTCATTTGGAATCGCATGTATACAGGGTTCACACATATAAAACAACCCCTTGTAGAAATGGTAAGTTTGTCATAGGGGGCACTACACTGAACTCAGGACTAGAACAAGTATTCCAGCAAGTTCTTTTCAGTTACTCTAATCCAGGGGTCCCCAAACAACGGCCCACAGCATGCAACCCCCCGAGGCCATTTATCCACCCAGCAGCACTTCGGAAGGGGCACGCACCTCTTTCATTGGGGGTCAGTGAGAGGAGCACAGGGTACATCCGCACCCATAGTTCCCATTGAAATACTGGTCAGTTTGTTGATTTAAATTTACTTGTTCTTTATTTTAAATATTGTATTTGTTCCCATTTTGTTTTTTTTACTTTAAAATAAGATGTGTGCAGTGTGCATAGGGATTTGTTCATAGTTTTTTTATAGTCCGGCCCTCCAACGGTCTGAGGGACAGTGAACTGGCACCCTGTGTAAAAAGTTTGGGGACCCCTGCTCTAATCGTCACCTTTTTTTTTTTTCCGGGGGTGGGGGGGAGAACCTAGCTCCACTAGTGTATCTGGGCCCAGGAAGTGAAAGGGGCAGAAGCCTCATCTAGCCACAGTGCACACTTTAACATAATTAGTTCAATCGGCTTTCAACCTCCACATCACCAACTTTCACGTTAGCTTGACGAAATCTATGTCCTAGAAGTGAAGCAAATCCAAATATGGAGAACATTTTTTCCTCCATAGCCAAAACGGGAAAACTTCCTTATCTACTCTTCAAAATCTATCTAGCAGAACCTCGCCTATTCAATACTCAAGTGGCAAAAAAGCACACTGCGTGCAATCCCTATGCCAACTTGTGGGGATTCCGAAAACGTCAAGTCACCACTCTTGAAAACATATAATTCTTTTTACAAACTTTCTTTAGGGAGGCTCTCTAACTGGGGTAAAGTGTAATTTAGGTATACGTCCCGATTCTGGACGTCAGCAAAACCTGCTATGAATTTGTCCCCCAGAACCAGAGCCTCTGTATTGACACCCCAAGGGAAATCAACCCAGGATTTGTTTTTCTTTTTTCATTGAAAAGGAAGCTGATTCGCGGCCAGCTTCTTCGCCTCTCCACCTGGGACTGGGAACCTGCGTTCCTGCGTTGTGTGTGTGGGGAGTGGGGGGGTCGCCAGCGGGGCTTGGCAAAGGTCCAGGACACGGGGGGGGGGGGCTGCAAGGGGCGTCCTGGACCAGCCCGCCCAGGCATTCCCGCAGGCAAACTCCGCCGCGCACCCCACTCCACCCCACGCGCGCGCGCCCGTGCCGCTCCAGTCGCGCGCAGGACCTTAGGCGAGGATGGGCACCCTTCTCCGCACAGTCTTCAAACCATCTCTACCCAGTCCGCGGCTCGCAGCATCTGGGATGCAACTTTTAAATCAGATCCCAAGGAAGATCGTAACCGACTCGAGCTTCACACTGAAAATCACCGGGGAACAGGGGGAGTCGGTGCAGGCCGGGAGCAGGAGAGGGGCCGCAGAGCTCCCTCCCGCGCCTCCAGCCCATTCGGCTCACCCTCCCCAGGAGCGAGGGGCGGGCCGGGGCCGGGGTGGGCTGGGGAGGCCCGGGAAGCGGCCCCTCCCTTCTCACCTCCCGCGGCCCACTCCTACTCACTTTCTCTCGGAGCCGCAGCCCGGCCGCCTCTGGCCGGGTCGTGCGGAGGGGCCGCGGGCAGGAGAGAGAGCCGGCGGAGACTCTCGGGGCCGCGACGTAGCCCCAGCGCGCCCGGCCGGAGAAGCGGGGCCGTGGACGCCTCCTCGAGCGCCCGGGCCAGGCGGGCGAGCCGTGCTTGGCGCCCAGAGGCCGGCTCCGAGAGCTCGGCTGGGCCTCCCACCTCGCCGCCGCCGCCGCCGCCGCCGCCGCCGCGGCCCGCGCCCCCTCCCTGCGCATCCCGGAGGCCGCGGGCCCGGGGGACGCGCTCGCGCCGGGGCCGCCCCCTCCCCTCCCCCAGCCCGGGCGGGGGCGCGCGAGAAGCGGTGACGTCAAGGGGCGCGCGGTGGCAGCACCTCCCCGCGCGCTAGTTAAAAAGAAGAAGAAAAGAGGGAACGAAACATGAGAGGTTGTGTGAGAAGCTGCAGCCGCCGGCAGAGGAGACCTCAGCATCATCTAGAGCCCAGCGCTGGCCCTGCGTTCGCCTGCCCCGCCGCCGCCGCCGCCGTTTCTGTTCCTGCTACTGTCTCACCTAAACAACTCCCGTTACACGGACAAGTGAACCTCTGTGGCCGGCTTCTCCTCCTCTTCCAAGTCCTTCTCCTCCCACTGCCCAGCTGCAGCAGAAAGCCCCTAGCCCCACTGACACTGGCACAGCTGTACACGGTGTCATCCGCACAACTTTCTCTCGCTCCTCGGGCTCCCCCAAGCCATTGGACCCATCGCTTCGGCTTTTATTTTTTGCAAAGTTGCGTCGTCCCCGCCACCTCCCTCTGCCTCGCGAGTGTCCCGCCGCCCCGCAGCCTCCTCCTGGAGCTGCGCCCTAGTGCCCCTGCTGGGCAGTGGCATTCCCCCCCATCCGCCCGCGCCCAACCCCGGCCGCTCCGGGCAGACGATGCTGAAGATGCTCTCATTTAAGCTGCTGCTGCTGGCCGTGGCTCTGGGCTTCTTCGAAGGAGATGCTAAGTTTGGGGAAAGAAGCGAAGGGAGTGGAGCGAGGAGGAGAAGGTGTCTGAATGGGAACCCCCCGAAGCGCCTGAAAAGGAGAGATAGGCGTCTGATGTCCCAGCTGGAGCTGCTGTCTGGGGGAGAGATGCTGTGCGGTGGCTTCTATCCTCGGCTGTCCTGCTGCCTGCGGAGTGACAGCCCGGGGCTGGGGCGCCTGGATCACAAGGTAGGCACGCATCCGCCTTTGCACTGCGAGGTTGGCTACTGGCTGGGTGGGGTTCCCTGCGGCTCCGGCAATGCTGGTGGCCGTAAGAAAGGCGACACTTGTTTGGGGAGTTCTTTCTTGCTAACTTTTTTAAAGTGCTAGCGTGATTCCGTTTTGTGTTCCTCGGGGTGCGCGGAGACCTCACCCGCCCTCAGGAGTCCGCGGTCGGGATGCTGTGCAACACTTGTCTGTCTCAGAACAGCTTCTATGGTACCCGCATTCGGGGCTGGGTAAATATTTTAAAAGAATCGCGATTAACAGTGTGTTTTGGATCGAATCGGCATTGGCTGCTGTGAAACTGTAAATTAAGGTGGCTGCGGTTTCCGGTTTATTTTTCTAGAGTAAAAAGATTTGTGCAGCTTTCTCCACGTGCTCGGTTAGGGAGAGGGTTGAATCGTAAAGGATGTTGAAGCATGGTTGGTTTATGAGCCTCAGCCCCGTCAGAAGGGGGTTGTCTAACGTTACAATCGTTAAAACAGCGAAAAGGGAATTCCTGGTACTCCAGTTGAGAACCCAAAAAACTGGCAAAAGATTCTGCTGGGGCATTTTTATTTGCCACAGAAAACGGAGACAATTCTCCGTCTCTGCTTGTAATGTTTTGTAATGTTATCAATTCAGGCTTTCCAGGGGTGTATCGTTGTCTAAGAAGACCTCTAGAAACTTGTTCCAGGAGTTCAGGGCATTTACATTTTCCTTGTGTTAGTAAGTTAAACAGATATGAAAGTATTGGTTGAGTGAAGAGACAAGCTTATGTTTGAGCTTGCTACATCTTTCGTGCCACGGGATGCAGTAATGTGTGCTGTCTGTGTACTGTACTCTAAAGACAGAACGGGGGGGATCAGGCGGATCCCGTCATTAACAATCGCTGCACGTGAAATAAACAATCAGGTGTCTTTGCTCCCTCTCCTTTTCCTCATTTTAGGTTTAATTAAGAATTCCTCTGTTACAACACTGCAGTTGTCAAGGTCTGAGAGACTCTTGGAAAACTTGTGCTTCAGTCTTGCTGGCCCAGGAATAAAAAAAAAAATACCCTGGCTGAATCTAATTTTTATGCTCAGTTCACGGTAGATTTCACTCTATTCTCATGTAAACAGCTCCTACGAATCAACATATGTGTCTGGGTGGTATCTCTCACTTTGTTTTGTAACAAAAAGCCATATTGCATCATTTAATTTGCTCAAGTCATGCAAATAGGAAAAAATCAATAGGACAAAAAGGGGTCGACTTATCCTCCTCCCCACTAAACTGCTGCCCACACACAGAGTCCTGTTGCTTATGGCAAAAGAATAACAACAACACCATTGTGTTTTAGTTGGTTCACTAATGGGTGAAACTAGAGAACATCATTCTCTTTCAGTCCCAAGCTCTGTCCAAATGTTCATGCCTTTTGAGGGAGCATTTGTCCAACTCCCTGTATTCCCAGATGAGTGAGAGCTGTCTTGTTGCAGGTTTTCAGCTGCAACCCGCTCTTTATTCTTACCATATGCAGCAGTAGTTGGAGAGGCAGGGAACAGATATTCCAGCATTTTGTTCAAAACAGTGTCATTAAGCTCCTGTGCTGTAATTGAATTAAATTACGGAATAGCTACATTCACATCATCTGCAGGGTTTTACCAGGATCCCAAAAGAGCCAGGACATTAAGAGGAAGGCTTAGAAATTATTTCCTACTAAGTATCCCTGCGAGCAATGTATACTGAGAGTACACCCATGATCTGCAGAACCCTGCCATACTGAACAGGAACATGAGGAATGAAAACTTTGTTCTTCACCAAATGTAGTGGAGAGTGGTGTGTTTGTGGGGGGGAGGGGAGAGGACTGATGGGAGTTAAAATCCTTAAGTGAAGTTATATTGTTATTTTTTTTAATCATTCTTTAGGAAGCAATCTGCCACATTAACTATCCACATTACTTTCCCTGTTACATGCTTCCAATGTCCAACAAAATCCTACTGGTTTGGGAAATGAGTCTGAATTAAATTTGGTACACTAGACTTTGCTGGTTTCATTACAAATGGTTCATAAACCAACAGTACTCAAATTGTTCAAATTAGAGATTTGATACAGTTATGCCTATGCATTCTTGACCTATGTTAGCTCTTATGTTTTAATAGTTTTTAAAACATTATTTTATAATAAAATTTACTATTTCTCTTCTATCCCTAAGCTTTCCTGATTTATAATATATATCAGAGTCTTATTTTATAATGCATGTACAGGACAGATGATGACTATTTGAAAAAGCCCTTTTTTGTTCATGAAAAAAAAATATCCCCACCCACCCACCCAAGAGAGTTCTGCAACTTTTCAAGAAACTGCAGGAGTAGCCTTTTCTTCTGGGAAGAAACTTCATAGGCAAATGCATAGTGGAAAACTATGTAGGAGTACTGAGCATGCCCAGCTGTTAAACACTAATGCAATTGGTGATCTTTACACGTGGATTATCAGTTTCCAGACTAACATACTTTCTTTCATGTAATGTACTGGCATTGAGTTCAGTTCTTTATCCATGGTATTATGCTCTTATATTTTAAAGTTCTGTACGTTTTAATAGTTTGTGTATTATAACAAGATGGCTAACTACAGTTATAAGTAATTCTTGACAAAATTTAGAAAGTTATACAGTCTTAGCAATGTTTTTGCAGCGCCTAAATATAACACGCTAAAAGGATCTAATTCCTATTAGCCAAATTGAATCGGCAACCAACTGAAATACCCCCGTTTCTAAAACTTAACTTGTAGCCACAGAAGCATAGAAGATCTCTCTACCTTGGGTGGTTTCACAGCCAAAGCTGTCAAGGAATGGGTGAAAAGTAATTGTTTTCAAGTGTGCCCTTTTACAATCATTTGTTTGCTCTGGCTCTTTCAAGGACAAAGGCTATTGTTGAACACATCCAACTAAACAAATAACTCATCCTGGGGTCCCTTTAACAGCTGCCTTAGTACAATGATCTATTTACATATTAGCCTAAAATTGAAACTGAACTCTTTAATGACATAATCCAGCACTATAGTCCAGAGACCCATGTGTTTCTACCCAACAGCTGAAGAACCTTGTAGGCATGTGATTTTTAAAAAATTACTTTTTATGTACCAGGTGATGTTAAGGCGACATCTTAATATACTGTTATGTATATCCTCCTTTTGTCCGCTCATCAGACCCATGTGGGGGCCTTTTTATCTTCTTTGTTCAGTTACTTGATAAATAAAGAGAAATACAGAAGGTCTCTGTCACCCGTTTTACTATTTGTTGATAAGCTATAGTGGTAGGCCACACTTCACTGTGTATTCCAGGATTTATCTTACCTTTCTTCTATGGATTTTACTTTCATGTGGCTAAAGATTAAAGGATGACATGCCAGATGTTATAAATTAGTCAGCAACAGCTACAATCATTATGAGGAATGCTATAATAATGTTTTGAAGTTTTACATGATTTCCAAAGTATATTTAGTTTAAACCACCATAATTTGATGGTTTCGTATATGGCTTTTAAAAATCGAAACAGGAAATTAGCTTAAATTTCTTTTAAAGATTGATGACATTGTCAGACATAAAGTTAAGGGCCTATATAGACAGACACATAGGCCGACAAGAAAAAAAAAAATACCCTACACACACACACACACACACACACACACACACACACACACACACGGCAGTATACAGCTGTGTAGAACAGTGTTGCAGCTTGGTCTGAGTCAGTTTAATTGACTTCAGTAAGACTATTGGTTCATTGAAACCAAAGTCAGAATGATGGCTCTATCTATCTTCAAATGGGTATTTACACTGCAGACCTCACACAGAGCAAAATGTTACCATCCTGCTGGGCCGGAACAGCACACAGCTTTACAAAGAATAATATTATACTTGATTTCAGATCATTTATTGAATCCTACTTCTGAAACTTTTGATGGGAAATCTTATGGCCAGGACACATTCCAAAAATTGTAAAAGACAAAATTCTTTAGGCACTAAACTCAAGCTCTTCCTGGACAGCAGCTGGGAGAGTGTATGGGGGTCATTTTGTTTCAACTATAAAAAAAAAAAAAATGGAAGCATACGTAGTCTCCATAAAACCAAAGGTAATTACATTGCAGTTTTCAGCCAGCCCAAGAGGTGGTTTTAGCATCCTGCAGTTGTTTTGTTCTTAGAGGACTGCCATCTGATAAACAAACAGAACAAAGTGGAGCAGCATTAATATTGAATAGATCTGGTGACGTCTGCCAGAGTATGGACAGTAAAAGACATTTAAAACATTCTTGGAATGCAAATTCTAAGTGTCTGGTATGTTTAGAAAACTTGAACCATTTAAGCAATGGTCATTTAAATAAATTGATAAAAATTACAATATAACAATAATTATGGTTAAAAATGGCTTCTGAGTATTGTAGATTGTTATAATATATTGCATATTTTATTTTCTGAAACTGGGTAACTTCTATAGAATTTTTAATGACTGTATGCTAAAATTTCAGCATGCTTGTAGTCAACTATTTTCTTGTATTTGCTTTGCTCTTTCAGATCTAAATTTTTTAATTATATAGCCTAGCTTTATCCTAAAACAGTGAAGCCATATGATGTACTCAGATTAGAACCTCAACTTGTGAATGAAATATTTGCTTTACACAATAATCTAGAGATTGAAATATTAACTTCAGTTCACAGCTCTAAAGAAATGATTAAGTAAAAGCATAGTTATGTAAATTTGGAAAAATCACAAAATTTAATCCTATTATGGTATTTTTTAATATGAAAAATCACATCTCAGCTATTGTGCTGATATATTGTTCCTCTATATTTATAAAAGGAACTCCTGAAGTCAGTTTTTCAAAGTTAGTACCAGTCACCGGGACCTAACTAACCTCAATAAATTAATGACTCCCAAATTGGTCTTATTGAAATAAAAGACATAATACTATACAAATAAAGATAAAAGTATGCCTTTTCCCATTAAACCATTTCTGAATGCTATACAGAAGCACTGTTACTAGACTCTTGTGTTTATTCATGCATATATCATACCTGAGGATCTAGTTAGAAAGCTTTTCCTGGCTAAGATATAATGAATAATAAATATTAGTCTTAAACCTGTTTGATTCAGCTTCAGGTATTATTTTTATAGAGAGTTTTACCCCTTTAGAAAACGTTCCTCATGCAATCTATAGATTGAAAATTAATTGAAAAAATAGAAAATGTAATTCAAGTTAACATCTTTGAGAATATCATATTGAGAATTTCAGGAGAAATAGATTTTTACTTGAGACACAAATAAACCATGTTTTTATTTAAAAAATTCTGCTTCACATGCAGTTGGATAAAGGTATTTGGAATTTTAAAGTTAAATATCAGTCAGTGTACACTTTTAAAGCAGAGTAAAGTGGTAAAGGGTTAAAGGGTCTAAATATAATTGTCATTTCATTTTTTATACCTGAAAGACAGGTGAACCACTGGATTTGCAAGAGTAAGAAGACTTTTGTCCATCCTTACCCTTGGCTCTCCCCTGCTGTACAAGAGAGTACTTGTATCCTTATAAAGGCATTCTCTATTGTCATGTGGTAATTCTTTTCAGACAATGCATTGGCTAAACAATACTTTTCTACTTATATGATTACAAAAAAGAGAGTAACCGAACCTAACGTCACCTAACTAAAATGTTTATTTCTGATTTATGGCTTTCAGATATTTTCTGTGAGCAACAATACAGAGTGTGGGAAGTTACTGGAGGAAACCAGATGTGCACTTTGCTCTCCGTATTCTCAGAGCCTGTTCCACTCCCCTGAGAGGGAAGCCTTGGCAAGAGACCTGGTGCTCCCTCTGCTCTGCAAAGACTATTGCGAAGAGTTCTTCTATACTTGCCGGGGCCACATTCCAGGTAAAGATTCATACACTAACTAAACTACCGCGGAACAGCCTGCCAAGGTACCTCCTCTGAAATGCTCGCATGCCCGTGTGTAAAACTTCTCTCATCTTTCAAAATACCTATTCTTTCCTCCGAAGTAACCTTTTCAAGTTTGTCATCTTTTATTGTTGCTAAAGGGGAGTACTGTCATTTCAGTACACAAGCAGTATGTTGGTTTTGTTGAAATGTCCCCCCGCCCATTTTTTTCTGTTAAACACTCATACAGCTGGTGATCTTGACACATGGATTATCAGTGCAAATTTCTTGTTGGTGTCTTCTTTACCCATCCATGTATGAAGACAGCCTCCTCCTCTACACAGCTGACACATAAATGCAGACTGTCCACTGACTTTTAAAGTATTTCCTTAAATAAAATACAGTTCAAAAATAAATAAATAAGTAAATAAATAAAGCAATGGCTTACAAATCACATTCATGTATAATGACTAATCCGCTCCTCTAGCAAGGTAGGTGGGAAAGGTGGAGTCATCTCCAGTTAACAGATGACAACTGAGCCTCAGGAGACTTTAAGTGCCTTAACCAAAGTTGTACAGTAAGAAAGTAACAGGGTACATATGGAAGTTCTTAGTGCTTACAGTACTCCAAATATACCTGGTCACTATCATGTTTTGGACCCTAATAAACATATAGATTCTTGGGCGTTGATTAATTTTACCATTGAAAGTTTGTAAACTTTGGTTGTTGGTTTAGTTGGAAGAATCAACACAGAGGTAGAAAAGAATTTAATGAGACAGATTCTGTTTAGTTAGGCAAAGTCACACACAAACAAATCTACTGAAACTAACAGTTTATAAAACTAAATGGCATTGAAGGAAAAGAGAACCCTTAAGAACTCTGGGGTGCACTTGGAGATGGTCTTTCTAAATGCTATGCACATTTCATTTTTTCTCTGACCCAGAAAAGTATAGATTTTTTTCTTTTTCTGTATCTTTTCATAGAGCGCTCTTAATAACTTAAGAAAACATTTTGACTAGGGTTGCTCGCTTCCTTTGGTTTATGTAACATGTACCTAAACCCATTCAATGTGAAAATATTATTATTGTCTTTATAAACTACAGCCATGTTTCTGGGGCTTTTCTTAAGCCAGCTGTTTCTTCCTCTTTATCACATTCCCCAAAGCAAAGCAGAATAGGTCACGGTTGCCTAGGTGGCCTGTCGAGAAGCGATAACAGATTAGGTCCCATAAAGGTTTGCTGCAAATTTCAAGTCTTGAAGGTTGGCCTTTATCACCGTTAAGTTGAAAGTGATATCAACACTTAGCATTTTCATCTACCTCTATCCACTTGAGATAAAGACAACCACGCTGGGTTCAGCATCTCATCTGTGGGGGTCTTCCTGTATCTGAAGTTATTTTAGCTTCCAAAACAAACAACAGAAAGCGATATCCACTGTGAGAGAGAGCCCAGCAAACAGCTCAGGAGCCAGAACAGCAAGCACCTCACTCCCCAGATCAACATATGTGGTGATGAATGACAAATTTATTTTTCTACAAAGTTTGTATATATGTAAAACTGCTGAAGTGCATCAAGATGTCAAGTGCTTTTGGTGGCCACCCAGGCTGCCTTGAAAGATAACCAGATGAAAGCGCTCCTCCAGTGGTGGATGGAGCAATCAGGGTGCTTTCCAGGGACAGGCTAGCGGGCTTCGGCAGCTAGCAGAAGGGGCTTCCTCTGGGTCCGTGAGATGCTAATAATGTCTCTAATTACCCGTCCCCAAAGTAAGCTGCAATAACACACTCTGTGTTATTTACGTTGGGTCAATTTGTTAGCCAGATTGATCCTTGGCACATAGGTTACTATGTCCTCAAGTGTGATGAATAAGATGGTCGTCCTGTCCTCAGCCCTTCCTTGCTCCAACCCAGAAGTCTCTTTAGAATTCTAGAATACTGATTTCTCAGAAATTGCTCGAAAAGCAAGTTTGTAATATTTTCACCTTCTTAAGTCTATTTAATGACATGGTTTACTTTTCTCTGAAGTTCAAAATGCTAAAAACAAACAAATAACAGTTACTTTGTGATTCTATTTTTATATATATAAGAAACTAATCAACCTAATTTGACGGTCTTCATTAATACCCTCGTCTTTCTATAAATGGAAAGTGGTAAGAGGAAGGTACCCTAAGGAAGGTGTTTTGTTAAGGCAAATGCTGAAAGGGGTTGAAAGTAATGCCAGAGACATCTTCATGTCTTCTTCCTTTGCCCAGTGTGTAAAGAAATAAATATATAAATGATCTACCCCTTTGCTTCACCCTCATGGCTTTAAGAACACACTGGTCACTTGGGAATACATGTGCCCCTGAGAGATAGTTACTTTCTAGAAACTTCAGTTCAGAAATATTAATGATCTGCTTACTATCCCAAGCATGAGAAAAGAAGGTGAGGTAAAAATCACTATAGTGAGGATACACCTGAGTTTTATTAATTAGAATCTTCTCCAGTTGTGAATTTACTTTGGGAGGTGAATTCTTAAAACTTTTAAAAATACCAAAATCACATTAAAATAAACAAACAAAATACCAGCAGAAGTTCTCTTCTTCTGCCTGAATGATGATGCTCACCATGGGTACTTTGCTACTAAGTGACCACACTCTGGAAGGTGGTCATTTCCACACTCTGAAAGCCTTGCTTCTTCCATTATACTCGTTATCGAAATGATTTTTATCACTCTTTGAGCATCATCGGTAGGTTACTGCAGCGTGAAATGTCTGTGCACAATTAGTTCAATTGGTTTAATCCCATTGTTAATGAGGCCAAGGTCAAGGATTTGATTCCACTGAGTGTCTCTGGTCCACGGCCACTTTTGACCCCCCAGTCAGATATCTTACACATGTGTTTTATTAGTCTGATTATCTTACACAGCAAACCAGAGAGAATGGGCGGACACATCAGATCTACTAGAAAAATACCGGCGTGCAGACCTTACTGCCTGTGGTGTTTTATTTCCCATTTTTTCCTTATCATGATGAACACCACATGTAATGTGGAAAAATAACTCTTCTCTAGTATACATGCTGAGAGAAAAGCTAGAGCTTAGAATTCTCCACCGAGAATATTTATTTACATGTCAGTGTTTTATAGGGTGCCTCGTGGTATAGTAGAGCTGGGTTCAGGATCCGGGAGAATTGTTCCAGCTCTAAGATAGTTGATAAGTTATCGGGAGTTTAAACAAAAAATACAGCTGCTGGAATAACCAGTGAACTCCCATCATGATCCGAGGTGAGCTAAACACTCACTACGATAACACGCTCTTGAGTCTCATCTTCCCAACAGAAGGGTGCCACTTGGTAAAAAGTACATCTTCGCTGCAATAAATGGTAACTCTGTGTTCTGAACAAGATCCCTTTAGCTCTTCCCAGCAAAATATATCTTATTCATTGTTATCCACAAAATTTGATCATTTAGGTAAAGTATTAATTAAAGTGTTAGATGTTTCAATTCAACCATCATGACTGTAAGAAAAAAATGCCCATATTTTTATGTAAAAGTCCTCTGAATTTGCTCTCTCCTTCACACTTAGATGATTCTGTGTGTTCACATTCTGTAAAAAGCTTGGAGTGATTCATTGTTAACCTTCTGGGGCTTTTTTTAAATTTTTTATTGAATTTATTGGGGTGACACGGATTAACAAAATTGTATGGGCTTTGGGTGTACGATTCTAGAATCCATCATCTGTCTATTGCTTTGTGTGTTCACCTCCCCAAGAGAAGTCTCCTTCCGCCATCATCCCCCCCCCCCCCCCCCGTATGCTCTTCTACCTGTTTTGTTTTTAATTTGCTGAAAAAATTGTGGTACCTCTGGGGCTGCAGAGTTTATGAATTGGCACCATTAATTTTCTGATGTCCCATTCTCATTTCACCATGTTGGTCCCCAGCTAAGAATTCCTTATAAAGTGGAATCAGCCACCAGCACTGCTCCTTCATTTCCTCTAAAGATGGCATTGGTTTGCAGACTGGAAGGCTGGAATGCAGATTTTTTTTTCAAAAAAGAAAATAAAAAAGAAAAAGAAAAATTTCTTCTGACTTGTGCTTTGAAATTTTTCTGTGGCCCTGGAGGCCAACATCACATTAACACAGAATTTCTCCTTCACATATTCAGTTATAAATAAATTCATTGTCTGACAGTCTTCCCCAATGCATGGAGATGGGCATGGAGAGCTTCCTACTTGATGGTAAATATATATAGCTTTATATAATGAAAACATATGTTTCATATAAACATAATATATACCCTATATACAATGTTATATATATTATAATGTATATGCACGCACACACACACATACACCTTTCCCAAAAAAAGATCTAGCCCAAAACTGTTCAAAAAGTTTAACTTAGCCGCTCAGTTTTTCTTGTCTTCTTTTCACGCACACAGACTTGAGGAACACTGCTAGGCAACCTTCCTCTGTGTGCTTAGACATCTAAGATTGGAGGGCGAAAGTTCTCTTTGCAAACAGTGAATTGCCGCAGATGAGTAAATGTTGCTGCAGCCTGCATCTCCTCAATTTCTAATCCGGATTTTTTTTCAAAGAAAGATAACCTCCTTCCAGCTGCCTTCACCCTCCCATGGAGCGCCTTTCCCAGCTGTCTTGCCCTCTTTTCCTGTCCACACCTCTCACCCTACCCCCAGCCCTCCCCCCCCCTCTCTCTTTCTCTCTCTCCCAAGGACATCTGCTCTTCCTTGCCTGGCTCGCAAGGCTAAGATGTTTCTCGATAGCCTAATCAGATCTGGCCTTGAAGAATCTGTCTCAGATATTTAGGGGTGATACATTTTACTGAAAAGTTAGGTCAAAAATTTATATCAAGTTTTAACCATTTGGGACCCTCAGTTGCCAAGATTGATTTTAGGTTTGGGGGACCTAGGTCAAGCTCACAGAAAATAAACATTTAGTGTCTCATATGTTCCGCAGATAACCTTCACTTGATTTTCCCCAAATTCTTGTTCTTAGAAACCCATGCAAACCAGAATGAGTTACACAACTTTTGAACTTCCATTAAGTTACCGAGTGCCTTCTTAGCAATATTGATGGGGAGTACAATAATCTAATTTGTTAGGTAAAAATCAAGGTGTTAAACATAATGAAAGGTATGAGACCAAAAGCAGGAATTTAGGACTTCATATAAAGTCAGCTCTAGTAGCAACAACTATTTTAATAGCAAAAATCATCGGAATATGGAAGTGAATCGTTAATTAATATGATCTCTCCCGCAAAAAACCAACATTTGATTAACTCAAATTGAAAAGTAAAAAGTAATGTTAAAATTCTGTTTTATTATAAGGTGCTCTTCTTATTCGAGTATAGCTGTTTTTATTTCATAAATATTGTTAATATGTAAGAAAAGTTACCAATCTTTCAGATGCCTCTTTTGCATTTTTGTTTTGGCTCGTTATAATTTTTCTTTTCAGTGAAAGGTGTTACGTCAGCTATTCTGCTTTAAAAGATCAAAAGGATATTTTAAATATAATGTTTTTTCTTACAATATAATCATTATATCCTAGAAGTGAGATATAGAAAAAAGGCACCTACATATCTAAAATGGTGGCTCTGTTGTTAGCATCAATTCACTGCTTGATCATTGCACAGTGAATCAGTCAGTTATAGCATATAATGACCTTGTGCTAGTCAATAGATTTCTTATTTAATCATATGTGAGTGACAATACAATGAGAATTGTAAAATGGCCCAAACTGGCACATGATGGTCTATCTCTTTCTTGATTCTAATTTGTTCTTCTTAGGAAGTTATTAAGTACTGTAGCACAGAAATTGCTAAGTAGCAATTAGATAAGCTTACAAGTGCAACACATGGTGACCAGGGAAGCTTGCAAATAAGTCAATGCAATAACAAGATTAATGCTGGGTTGGTATTTCATAGGAGCCTTTTAAAATATTTCACTTTTACCGAACGTCTTAAGTTTTGGTTAAAAAAATGGAAATCCCAAGCAAAAAAAAAAAAAAATCCTTTTCTTTTTCTTTTTATCTATATATTTTTCTAGAATATTTAGTTTCTAAAATTCTTTTCCTGTATTTCACCTTTCAAATAGGGTGTTTCTACATGACACTGAATATTTCTAATGAGTCTTTTTACATTTTTTAAAGGTTTCCTTCAAACTACTGCAGAGGAGTTTTGCTTTTACCATGCAAGAAAAGATGGTGGCTTGTGCTTCCCAGATTTTCCACGGAAACAAATCAGAGGACCAGCATCTAACTACTTGGACCAGATGGAAGACTATGACAAAGTGGAGGAGATCAGCAGGTTCATAAAGATAATGCTCATTAACCCTTTTTATTAAAAAAAAAACAAACTGACAAATCTTGTGTTTTGGAAAGTGAATCACCTGCCTTTGCTGTGTCCAGCACTTTTATCCACTTATATCCTCCAGACGCCTTTTCTTTTCTTTTTAGTAGTTTGCTTCTGTCAAATCATATAGTTTAATTGCTCTTAATGCTTAGACTACTCATTTTCTGTTATGAGCTTGGCTTCTCTATGATTCATGTGCATTTTATGAGGATAGTTTTAACTTGAGATTTATGGTGGTTGTTATGTTATGGCACTATGGAAAATATTCAGCACAATTATTAGCAATCAGTTTTATAAATAGATCTTAGGCCTTTCTCTTTGAGCACCTTTGTGTGGGGTTTAATTATTGTGAGCAAAGTTAATTTTAATTTTAGTCACTGAAAGATGAGATAATGAGCTTATGTAGTTTTAAAATACATACTTTTTTGGTAATTTCCGAAATTGGGTGATAAGTAAATGGCAGTTCTTTTTTTCATTTAAATTATTTTTTCAATTACACTTTCCACTCAGTGTTATTTTGTATTGGTTTCAGGTATACAGCATAGTGGTTAGACAATTACGTTCTTGACAAAGTGGTCTCCCTTATATTCCCAGTACATCTTGATTCTCTCTTTTAATTTCTGATAGGAGACTGTTTATTATTTTCTTTCCAATTGAAAACAACTTCAAGGAATCATACTGTGCCCTTGGGTTGTTGGTACACCCCTTTAGGACTATCAAAACCATTGATTCTTAGAGGAAACGTATTTTGAAAAGAATGCTAAGTGCATCCCTTACCTCTTTCACCTGGCTTAAGGAAAGCTGACTGGTTTTCTTTCATTTGTCTAGAAAACACAAGCACAACTGCTTCTGCCTTCAGGAGGTGGTGAGTGGGCTACACCAGCCTGTCAGCGCCCTCCACAGTGGGGACGGCTCGCGCCGGCTCTTCATTCTGGAAAAGGAAGGTTATGTGAAGATCCTCACCCCAGAAGGAGAAATTTTCAAGGAGCCTTATTTGGACATTCACAAACTTGTTCAAAGTGGAATAAAGGTTGGCTTTTTAAATTTTATTTATCTTTTCTCTGGCTATGTTAATTTTATTTTAAAGTTATCCTCACTGAAGGTATTACTTTACAATAAAAGAAAGTTTAAGGAGAAAATAAGGAGACACATAAGGGAACAATAACACTGGCAACTGAATTGGGGCAATGACATTAAATTTTTAATGTTATTTGGTGACTATTAAGCAGTGCAACCAGATTGGTATTTTGACATGCTTTCCTTATGTAATTTACACATTTAAAATAATTCTTGGTTTTAAAAAGTATTTTTTGAAATGTTGTTTAATAGGCATCATACTTGCAATTGTAGAATTGTATATCCATATTTCCTAGTAGAAACAAAGAGGTCTTTTGGTTATCTTGGCGATTGCAAATCACTCTTTATCACATCTGTTTTTGAGTCTGTGTCATAAAGATGCTATTTATACTGTGACTTCCTTGTACAATGTTTTTACAGGTAAGTCAAATATTTTTATCTATAATAAGCCATTGTTATATGTTAGCACATCTTTTGCCTTCTTTTCCTTCTTCAGTCTGAGTGCTCGTTACGTAATCTAATAGGTATGTAAATAAAATTATCAAATTTGTTTCACGAGAGTTAACACAGTATAATATTAGCAGCACTAAGGTGTAAAACAAATTGAGGCATTCTAAAATAAAGACACATAGAACAACTCATTACTGTTTTAAAAAGTAACTTAATTTGGGAAAAATTGGTTATCTTTTTTCATGTCTTAACTAGAAAATAACATTAAAGGAGGATTTATACTCTTCTACTCATAGAGAGATAAACTCCTCTTTGCTTTGTTGAGCTCTACCCAAAGGTAAGAACATCAAAACCAGAACAAACAAGCTGGAAAAAATATATATATATTCCTGATATCTATGTGTTTGGTACCTAACATCTAAAATAATAAGAAAGATTCAATTAGAATTTAGGGAATGCCATATTGTTGGGACCACCCAACTTCAAGCTCATGTTGTGACAGTATCACCAAGACAGACTACCTAAGAGAAGTGCCTTATGGTACCTGTGGTGCTTTAAGGAAAAGGACTTTGGCACCAGACACAGATCATTTGGAGAATCTGTTTAAGTCGATTCAACTTTCTCCCAATAAAAATTTTCTTTAGCATTTGCTGCAAATTATCAGGTCTATTAAAATGAAGCATTAGCGTTTGGCAAGTGAGAGTTCAATAGGTACATTGCAAAGTGTGTTCTGATACTTACTGCCTGTATACCTACTGAGCAAAGAATAAAATGCAGCAAAAAATGCATCACTCACTAACAGTGTATTTTTCTTACTATGAAAGCTAAACAGGCTCTCTATGAAAGAAAACATTGGGGAAAGTATTTAAATACCATCGCCTATAATCTCATCAATTAAAGAAGATCACTGTTAACATCTTAATATACTTTCTTCCAATCTTTATATCAAAATTAAAGGAATTTTTCCTGAGTATAAAGGTAATACAGAAATGTAGAAACACAGAAAAGAACACACTTTCTTGTAGTTTTTTATCCTAAAAAAGCTTTAAAATAAAATTGAAATCAAACCTGATCAACATCTTTATAACCTTCTTTTTTCACCTAACAATATGTCATGAGTATGTTACCAGATTTGGAAATTTTTAATTCTCAAAAACTCCATCTACCTTTTATGAGACATTTAGGATAACTCCAGTTTTTTCTGTTTATCATTATGAATAATGTTACTTGTCCTTCATATATATATATTTTTTATTTTATATATTATATAAATTATTTAAGAATCAGAAAGAATATATTATTTAAGAAATATACATATTATTATTTTATATATATATATTTTTAACCTGATTATGGATGACTTTCTTAAAATTCATAAGAAGAAGAGCATTGGTGAGTTGAAGGGATACATATACGTACACATTGTTAGTTTGCTCTAAAATATGTTTGCAAGTATTTGAAAAAATAAGATATAGTTTTAAATATTATTTTAACTAAGATATTGGTATTGAAAGATATCTGTGATAAAGTCTAGGTGAAAGATTAAGAATACTTGAAAATTTTGCTGTAAGAAACAACAACAAAACCCCTGATGTTCCTGTTTCTACTTTAACTGTCTAAGAAATATTATCCTTTTAATCATTAGAGTTACTTCAGGGTCCCTCTTCTTTAATTGATGCCCATCCCTTGGGACACTGAATGGACGTTGACCTGCTCTGTTACTGAGACATTGCATCGCGCGATAGAATGGCACAGCCAGGCGACAACAGTGCTGGGCTCTGCCCCTGCACGTTGCAGACCTCCAGGAATTCTATAGAACCCCCTCAGTCCCTCTTCTCCTAGGAGCACCCCAGGGCCTAAAGGAAATATCAACACCCACTCTCCTACCCATGTAGAATGACTTATAGAATATGACATATTTTAAAGTGCAATATGTTGAATTCTCTTAGTATTTGACACTTGTGCTGTCAGTAAGATACCAATCTAGCAGAAGGACATTTGAGGGTACACTGGGTAGTGAGTGATGAGACCATATCCTCACCACCTCAAGGCGGTTATTCTACAACTGGCTATTAGCTTGGTCTCCATGGAACTCTTGTCACAAGTCACAGCTGGAAGCATTAGAAAAGGCAACTATAGGTATGATGGAGCCGGGGCCAGTTTGTTCATCTGGTGATCAATCCAGTGACTTTCATGGTGTACCCCTCAGAGACTTTCGAAGTAAAACATTTTCACAGCTATTTCACAGTAATTTTTCAGGTTTCTTGATAACATGAACAGTTGATGTGTTCATGGCCGTATTCTATGTGAACAATCATTTTGCATAAGTATTGCAAATAGGAATTTTCATAAATTATATATATATATATATATATATATATATATATATATATATATATATATATATATCCTTTCTCTACTATTCTTTCTATTTTAAAATCCCAAGAGAGGGAATAAAGCTGTTTTAACAGAGCATAGTATTGATGGCAATATCCAGATCACAGAATTACTAATGTATACTAAACGCCACCTTTTCTGTATTTGAAATGAAAACAAGACAAAGCACAGTGGGGTCCCCAGGGTATTAATTAATGACTGGCATGAGTGTATTCAGTCAGACATGAAGCAGAATTCCTGATTATAAGAGTGTCTGAAGCTCGTCCTGGCTGGCAGGGAATCTGGAATTCCTTTTTTACTAATTGTCAACTAAGAATCAACAGTCATTTCTGCCACATGAAAAAAAGGACTAACCATTTTGTGGCAAGGAGCTGGACTTGGTTGGTCTCCTTAAACCTGTGCTGGCCTGATTCTTAAAGCCGGCAAAGGGCCAGCCCTTCCTCCCGGGAACTCGGACGGCTCCCCCCAGCTGGGTCCCGACTGAAGCTAAAATGATGCCTGGTTTCAAACACGCAGGCTGTGGGAGATTCCAGCACCCTGTGAGCCGAATTGTCAACAAAGAATTGACTTCTTTTTGCTATAGAAAAAAAATTGTGGAGTCGGATGAGTGGAATAAATTTCGTGCTGTATGAATTTAAACTGCTGTGTCATTTAGGAAGAGATGATTCCATTCATAATAGCTCAAATCATGGAACTCTGAGCTTTATGACATTGCAGGTAAAGAATTGGTCCGAAACGTGTTTTTAAAATATGTAGTGATTTGATAGGTCTTTGGCAATAGTGCATTGTCCGAGGTAACCACTAATACGGACACTGAGAAGAATGGCTCAAGTGTCCAACTGGTGAGAAAATTTGAAATTTTCAGTGTGTGTATGTGGAAGGGCAGCTGTGCGTTGTTTGTTATTGTTACTGTTTTATTCCCAAAGGGGAAATTCCAAGGTGCTGGTTATTTGAAATCTTCACTTTGAGCTTATGTCTGAATTCTGGATCAGAACTTCTGGCAAGTTCTAAACCAGCTTTATCGATCTGAAGTCTTTGGGAATGCTAGACCAGTGGTTCTCAAGAATGCCTACCCAGTTAAATTGCCTGGGAGCTTTAGAAAATACCACTGCCCAAATTAAATCAGACTATCTGGGGTTAAACATTCTAAGCATCGGGAAGAAAAAAAAAAAAGATATTCCAGGTGATTTCAATATGTAGCCAATTTGAAAACTGGGTCTAGCAGAGGTCCCCAAAGTATGGCCCGCGGGCCAAATTGCGGCCACCTGAGGCCATTTATCCGGCCCCCGCCGCACTTCCGGAAGGGAGGGGCACCTCTTTCATTGGTGGTCAGTGTATGGAGTACTGTATGTGGTGGCCCTCCAACGGTCTGAGGGACAGTGAACTGGCCCCCTGTGTAAAAAGTTTGGGGACCCCTGGTAGAGTCTAGACGGAGCCAAACTCCTAGCTCAGGGACACATTGAATGGGACACATTTTCTCTGCCCAGTCTATGCCCACATCCTAATAGTGAAATGATTACTGGGATCAAATCGTTTGACACCACTTGTCATTTGTCCTGTACCTTTTGTCATTAACTTGGCCTCCATGTGTCACTTGACCACCTTGATTGAGGAGATAAGTTAAATTCTGGCAGCATGTGAGGATCTTTAATAAAGTTTTGAAAAATGGTATTTAAAAAATCTCAACAGTTAATCTTATTGGACAAGTGCTTTACCCTTTAAACTTTTTCCTGTTTTTGTTCCTTTTTTTGGAATCTGGTATTCATCTCGTTGGCAAAACTGTTATCATTCCTGTTCCTTAAATATGTAGTTGGCTAAAATAACCTGAAAAAGCCTGGTAAAACATGGCAAGGACACCCGAAGTTTTCTAGTGTCATTTTACCAAACTTCTCCTGACCCCCAAAGATCTGAAAGTCAGCCTTAGCTCTGCGTGTGTGCAGCAGTAAAGACAAGCCTGCACCTGTCACCTACAGGGTGGCCCCTTAAGGAAACCAACAAGCCCTGATCTCTGGCAACAAGCCCTCTGGGCAGCCCGACAACGGTGAGGGGACCGTGAGGCTCACAGCCACTGCTTGCAGCGTGCAGCAGACAAGGCAGAGAGACTTGTCTGTCATTGGAACAAGTGTGACTGAACTCTTGTCCCTCTCGATCTACTTGGATCCTCATTTCAAAAGATGCTTTTGGAAGCGGTCCTTTAACTGGGGGTGGGGTGTGGAGGGGGAAGAGAGGATGTACAACTGAAAGCTGCTGATTGTCCGGGTGACTGAGCCCATTGAGGTGAGGCTCTTCAGAGAGCGGGTGCCTGGGAGCCGCAGGAGCATGTGGGGAGGACGCAGGGTGCGCCCAGGCAAGCCCCGACCGACCAGGCGGCCTCTGATTTCACAATGCTTGTAAATCACATGCATAATTATGAGCGTTGAAAGTTTCGTGAACTCCAAGGGCTCATCAACCCACTGGGGTTGATGTCTTGCTTTGCTAAAGTTTATCAGAGACCTGACCTTTCACGTGTTCCTGTCTTTGACTTGTGATCTTATGACAGCCCATGAGATGTTAGTGTATTTTTGTTAAAGCGAAGTGAATCAGAGCATAAGCTAGAAGCAGTTTACTTTTCAAAATTAGTATTAAAAGCATAGTACACTCACATATGCTTGTGGTGATGATGGAACCATGTATCAAATGCTTCCTCCGGAACATGTTAGGTAGGACTCTGCTTCTAAGCGTGCGTTAGGTTGGAAGGCGGCATGCATTTGAATGACAGAAAGCAGCAAAGTATACATGGTAAATACTACAATAGAAGAATCGCTAGTTTGGAATGTTAAACATTTTGGCCTATCAAATGACTGCTTTTGAGGTTTTTAAACCTCATCTAAAAGAGAATGGCTAGAGTGCTGGAAATTACCATTAGGTAAATTCATTCGAAAAGTGGTCTGCCACTTTCAATGAAATAGTCTTCCCCCAAATGAAATTTTGTCAATGTCTTCCTCTTTTAATTCTTTTTTTTTTGGCGTAGTTTAAAATTCTGGTTCCAAACCATTAAGGTAAAATGGTCTAAAACATTGATCTAAAAGTAAAAAATTTTAATACACTTATTTTTCTTTTATCAAGGTAATAATAACTTAAGTATTAAAGTCAGCTATATTTTATTATTGAGTATTGCTAACACTCTACATCAAAATGCTCTGGACTCTGTGAAAATTTAAATCAATTTTCATTTTAAAATCAATGAATGTCCACAGAGAAAAGCAAGAAATCCCTTAGTGAGGTGAAATAATCTCAGCGTAATTTTCTGTTCAGTTGCGTTAGTTTTCATTTCTGGTGTCCTCATGTCTTACTCGCGGCCTTGGCCAGCCTCTGGATCAAACAGTTTCGCAACTAGGTGTGTGCATTTGTGCAGTGTAGAAGCCCCGCTGTGCATGAGTCATGGACACCGTGTCCTCCCAGTTGAGTAAAGGAAAACCTGGCTCCGCCTACAGAAGTCACAGCTGAGGTGAGGAACGTTTTTACATTAATGTCTCTACACTTATCTAAGACTTGAAGGACAGAGGTAATCGTTTAAAATAAGTGAAACACCAAGAAATCTGGACCCCTGAGAAGGTCTCTGCCGTCTGCACGTGGCAGCCACCATCTCATCATATCTGACTAGAAAGAGAAAGAGACCTGGGGGTGACGCTGCTTATTGTTCCTGCCCAGTGCCCAGTTGATGTAACGGAAAGGAAATAGCAGGCACCACGAAGCTGTCTAACTGGTGGACAGCAGCACAGCCTCCCTTTCAGGGACATTCAGTAGCTTTTGCCCCGGTGCTACAGTCTCCAAACAAGCCATCTTGTTAGCAGTGACTCTCTGGTCTTCCTTCTTACTAATCATAACCACCATTTTTAAGCACTCCCCTTTGCTGAGCTGTTACGTAGATTATTTCTGCGATCCTTGCAGTAACCCCATGAGCCTGGTATTAGCATCCCGTTTCACAGATGAAGAGACTGAGGCCCACTTCAGTAAACTGCCCAAGATAACAAAGCTAGCCAGTTACTGGGGTCAGATTTCCAAGGCAGCTGAGTAATGCCACACTCTCAGCCAAAGTGCTCTGCTGCTAGAAGCTTCGGTCAGAGCCACTGCCTGGGACAGACTGAAAAGCATGTTTAAGAGGCAGAAATTGGTGACAAGGTGTGGGCACACTCAGTACTGATTGCAGGCCAGCGAGGAGGCTGAGTGGTTGGATTTAGGGCCAAGCCTGAGTCCCAGGCTTGGGTTCCAGGCACTGCATCGACACCATGGTGCTGGGGTGTTTGTTTGTTTGGCTCCTGGCAAGTTATTTCACCTGTCTAGGCTTAGTATCTTCATGTGTAGAATAGAGATAATAAAAGGTTGCATGCACCTAACACTTGACGGGCATGGATCTGAAGGACTTCATAAGCATTAGCTGTGAGCATCGTGGACCTCACTCACGTGGTTAGGAGGGGAAGAGGGAGAGGAAAACGCACCAGCTCTGAGAAGGACTCACAAGCCCCAGCGGCCGCTCTTAGCTCTGCTGCCTAGTATTAACAGGTCCCCTTAATATGACATTGAATAATAACTTATGGAAATTCTGTGACAGTGTTAGCATTTGCACCAGAATTATACAGCAATCCCACGGAAACAAAGTGATATTGATGGATGTGTGGGGCTTTTCTTTTCCTCACACAGAAAAGTCTAGACTACATTTTTATTGAAGTAGCATATAGCTAGGGAAAGACAACACCTTCGTTTGAACAGTAGCACCTTTTGCCATTAGGTGGATGGCATTGCTACCTAGCTCATTATGCAGAAGCCCTCCGCTCTGCAGTTTGTCAGAGCACGTGCCTAACGATGATGAAGCACGAACCAGCTGACCCAGGAGTCCAGCAGCAGCCTTTCATCAAACTTTCCTTACTTTCAGGGTAGTTTTTCTAAAGCTGGATATTATAGTAACGAATGTCTTTTGGGGTGTTTATTTTGGAACACGGTTTGTGTCAATCTGCCCTAGAGTTAATAAATTGTAGGATTTGCAAAGGAAATAGACTGGGACTGAAAACTAAGAAGGCACGCATTTTCTACCCACCAGCGACTAACTACTGCTCAGAGCACAGATTCGAGTCTCAGGATCTGGGAGGGAGCAATTGGGCAGAGCTGCTGGAAAATTAACACGAATGTCATGATACCGAGAGCATAGTACTCAAACAGACAAACAAAACATTTTAAAGCAGATCAATAAAATGTTCCAGAAAGTCAGGGAAGGGAAGACTTTAAAGGAAGGTTTAGAAATTAAATGGCAGCAGCAAGAAATATCACTTAATTTATCTGTGAAATGCACTGAAGATCAGGTGTAAGGATATATATATACATGGAATGACCCCAGCCACCTCCTTCTCAGAGCCCAGCCTACAGTAGAGACTTTTCTTATCACATTCACCCAGTATTTTATAGAAAATTTCCTAAATCTGCAAGCACGTTTGCCTCCGGTTTGTGGCTGCCTTTCAATGAACAATTTCGGGAGTTTGTTTGTATAGCATTTTCCTTTTACCAGACTTCCTTCATTGTTGCATTTATATGACAAATATATAAATTTATCTGTTGACACAATATGTTTATATATAAGATATATGTTAGCTGTTATTACAGTATATTTTAATGTATTTGCCGGCAGTGTTCATCAATTGACATTTAGCTATTGTAAAATCTATAAATTCTAGGATTATGTTGAACTATCAGAATGTCAAGGTGGCCAGCACTGGAGACATAGCTAAAGTGTTTTTTAAAACTGGATCACTGCCTAGAAATTAAAATCCGTTTTGGACTTTTCAGTCAAAATATGCTTTGAAAAATAAGGTGCTACTTGTCAAAACCATTCTGTAATATAATGAGAAATGCGTGAGAATCTTTCTAAATCCTATAATTTTCTATCTTAGCAAGACCTTGTGATACCAGGTGACAAGGCATATGGTCACAGGGGCTCTCAGGAATTGCCACCAAACGGGAGGTAAAATGGGAATCCTTTAGCAAGTGAATCTCTATTTTATTCTATCTGGGCATGCCATATACAATAAAATTTAAGTGTATCCAGTCACTCATTTTAAGGTGTCTAATGTCACAAGCCTAATCTCCAAATCCCAGAAAATCTGTAAAAAATATTATTTCTTTAAAATAAAATATATACTCATCATTCTATCATGCATCATCTATGTGGCAGGACAAGAACAGAAAATGAGAACATCAATGATTTTTATCTAAATTAATTTCACCATTGCTAGCAGTCGAAATGATTTCATGTGATTATAAAACTGAACCTAATAAATTAGAAGCTAATATAAAAATAAAACATGACAAAGCACCAAATTCTTGAGAAAAGAACATTCCTTTTAAATATTCAAATATCAAGTATTCTGACTTTCTCTTTAAGACTAGCTAAATTCTTTACCTTTAAAAAAAAAAAAATTCTAATAAGCGGTTTCTAAAGCAGCCTCTTACCCTAAAGCACCTTTGATCCAAATGGATCACAAACTTAAATAAGATGACATCTGTCCTCAGGCTATTTCTAGATAGGGAAACACATCTGTTCTAAGAACCCTTAGCCAACAGTCTGAAACTGTTCAGAATTCCTTTTTAAAAAGAAAAAATTCTGTTGGAAAAAATAAAGAAAAAATTGTATTAGAAGAAATGAAGAAAGCACTACTCTTCAGAAGATAAAAAGATAACCCAATTGAATTCCTGTGACATTTTTTAGCCTTTCTCTGAAGGACTTGGTCAGGGGGCTCCCACAGTGAAAACATCTTTGTGGATGGCTGTGAGCACACCTGTTCAGGAAAAGTGAAACAAAACCTGAACTGACTTCCCTCAACACACAGGTCACCAAACATCTGTCATAAGTTATCAATTACTAGCCTAGACTGGACCCAAGCCTGTGACCTGAGGTTGAAAAAGCCACATAGCTCATTCTCTCCCTTCCCCGGTCTGTGGTTTTTCCCTGTACCACCATTAAGGCTTCTGTTGGAAGTCGCCAGGGGTTTGGAAGATCAGGTTGACCCCGTGACATTAATAACGTATTTACACCCGGGGCTTCTATGAACATTCCCTGGGGGCTGATTTTAGTAAAGATTCTGTGACTTGCAGTAATGTGGCTAGTTCCAAAAACGTTTACCCAATAGTTGGCATAGTTCCTTAATTGCATAAGTTTCTTAATTGCAACCTAAACACAATGTCTCTTTGTGTGTGTGTCTATTTTAAGATTTTGGCTTTTATTAAATATCAATACATATAAAACCTCTGCAGAAAAACAAAACAAAACTCCTCTGGGCATGACTGTGAGGTGAGCTACTTCCCATGTAAATAATTAATTATTAGAAGAACCACTAAGTAGAAGTTTTGGTGACAGCATCCACTGTCAACACCTTTGATCCTGATGTGTCACATTCCTGGAATATCCCACTTCAGTTGCAGAACTGACCACTGCATGGCCATACCACTCATCCATTGCCAAGACAAGGGCACTGGTTTTGCTAGTCGTTGATTGACTTGGAGCCCTCTTCTCAATTTTCTGGGATCTCTGAAGCTTCACCTTTGAAGTCGAGGCTAAAGGATACATTAGGTCCTTCCTAGCTCTAAAATTCTGTGAAAATGGAAAGCAGTGCGAGAGAATTGGAGTAAAGCAGAGCGGAGTGGTCAGTGTGGCTCTGGCATCGGAAGTCCGTGCTTGTCCGGGCTCACTGTGCCTTCCTGTGCTTTATTCTGACTTCTTCCCTTGGATCCACCCCTGAAACTCAGTCATTCTCTTCCCCACACAGCACCCACTGAGCACCCTGCCACCCTGACAATCAGCTGCCCTCTCCCTTCTGTGTGGTCACCATCGCTCTAGTTAAACCTTTCAAAGCAGCCTAACTCAGTGTCAGTGAGACTTCAGGTGTCTAGGTCCTGGCAGGAGGCCGTCTCTCGTGGGCAGGGATAGCAGGGTTGTACATTTTCAGGTTTGAAGGTGGAGCTCTACCAGGACCTGGAAGCCATCTAGGGAGGCCACCAGGAGGGCGCTAGGTGAAGGAGGCGTACAGTAGCCGGAGGAGGTGAGGGCGCGGAGTTGAGCACTGATGCGCGGATGCCGGACAGACGTGTGTGTCAGATGATGGAAAGTCTCTGGCTTGTACTGTGAGTGAAACGGGGAATCACTGGAGGATTTTGAACAGAAAAGTGACACGATCTGATAAACTTTTAAACAAGTAACTAGCAGCCAGAGACGAGGGGTGAGAGTAGAAGCAGGCAGTGGGTAGGACACTGAATGTGCCTGTGGCCCTGGGCCAGTCGCTGACTGCTTGAGCCTCGGAGTCCTGTCTGTAAGGTGAGAGGCTACGTGACGGCTGAGGGCTCCTTCCATTCTAGTTTTTCAGTGCGTCCATCACTGGGGGAATACTTGGAAATTTGCTGTTAAGTGTAAGCATTTTTATACACAGTGTTTACTGAACGTATGCCTTCTTTCCCATAGTTTTAAAATACAAATTCTGAAACCTAGTACGTTAGCAACACAGGATGTTTAATGGGTTCTAGTGGAAGGCTGTTGATGACAGGAGAATGTCAGTTGCGGTCATGTAAAGAAGAGGGCTCATTGGGTGCCGGCTGTAGAGGGTAATCTGAGAAAATGGTAACCGCAACTAAAGACAGTTTGTACACACACGTTCCTCCCTGGAGAAACGCACATTTAAATAGAAAAAGGGGGTCAGGTGATTATTTTTTGAAAAGGATAATTTTACCTGGATTTAGCATACAAGAAGCCAAACTCCAGGTATCATGAAGTCAGAAGGGATTAAAATGACAATGGAATACAAAACTTAGAGACCCCTGATACGGAGGATATACAAATGTTGTTGTCAGGACTTTCTAACTCTTTAAATTATAAAATAATTACCTGATTTATAAAGTCCTTGTAATTCACTCACACACGTAGAAATTCCCAGATATACCCTCAGTGAGTTTCTTTCTCCTCTGTTGTTTGGCCATTGAACTTAATTTAGTTAATCAATCTGTCAGGCTATAAATTCAGCTGGGGGGGTGGGGGGAGTCTGCCTGCCTTTCTACCTGTATGTGAATCTACAGAAGTTAATTTGGTTGTGGACAGAGTAAACTAGCTGTGAAAAATTGAAAAGGGAAGGAGGGTGGTGTTTGATCATTTTACTCGCACACAGAAGGATTTCAGTGCTGCGCGCTTCCTTGAGGGAAATCCCGTGATGCCAATTAACCTAACTTATTCCAAAACAATTCTCTGTTTGGAAAGAATAATTTTCCTTGTGGGTGTTCCTGGAAATGGTATGCCTCCTCCCCTGTTATTACTGAGCTGTGTGCTTTGCAATCGAATGTCCCAGCTTCGTTTCCGTGCGCTGCGCAGATCTGAGCTGGATCCCACACACAGTGTCAGGTAATCTGTTTTAGTTTTGTACAGTGCACACATATTTTAACCTTTAATAATTTTTTAAATGTGGAAATACCATCTCTACCTAATACTAAGCCAAATATTTCACGTCAAAATTATCAAAAACACTAAATGCAGATTTGTTTTAATCAGGAAATCGCTTTTCTTGCAAAATGTTTAAAAGTACATTAACTGTCTTGGCTTAAATGGCATCTTCATTTTTCCCTTGAAATACTGTGGATGCGTTTCCCCCTCTAATATGAGACAAAACTGGACCAGAAGAGATTGAAAAGGATTTTAACTGATTTGGTCATAAATACAGTCTCTTTTATTAGGCTGTTTTTGGCTATTTGGATTTCTGGAGTATTTTTTTAAAACCTAATAAATTAATTAACCAATGTTCATTCTGAGATTTAATTTGGTGAATAGAATATATGTGCTTTTCATTAGGTCACGCATCTTTTTTTTAAGTCTGAAACCACCACACACAAAGAATTTAATTCTGACAGACATTTGTTCTCAGCATAACTACTTTAGGGCCAATAGTTGTCCCCACTTAATCATGCTTCTTAAAAGTGAATTCCAGAAGACTTGAGGCTCCAAATGACCCCTAGTAAGGTGAGTTGTCAGTAAATTACTTTTATGATGTGCCCTAGGGAAGCAGGTCTGCTAGAAACTTAGTAGGAAGCTGGTCCCGTCTTGCCTGTAGGGGATGACCTTTAACTTTATCTAACCTTTGCATTTCTAATTCTCAATTTCTGGGAGGCATTTAGTCACATGGTTGGATATCATATTAAAAGAGAGACCTCTCCTGTGCCCATATGATAGTGTTAACCACACATCTGTTGTTAAGACTTCCAGATGAAGCATGACAGTAAGCTTTTTATTTCTACAATTTAATTTTAAATACCAAACATTTAATGAATTGAATTATAAATGAGTTCAAAACGGATTCAGAGTTAAATTATGACAGTCTTGGGTGCCATTTCGGAAACACTGTAGAAAACTGAATCTCTGTAATTTTGCTAATTTGAATTTATTGTGGCACTTGAAAATTTTTAAGAGCCATTAAAGATGAATGATGAAGAAAAAAAGATGAATGATGATATTGTACCAGAATAAATTTATTTTTTCACAAAATATTTAGTTATTGAAAACAAGTCTTGTCAATCCTTTTGTTGTGTCCATTATGAGAAGGGTTTTATTATACTATTTGGGGATAATAATGTACATCAAACAAAGGAATTTTGATTCAGTTTTGGATGAAAAAAATATATACCCTTATTTGGCTATATTAGACTGAAAACATTGGGAAATAATGCTTTCTATAGGATATAAAATACAAAGTGATCATTAGTTTTCTATTAATGGTCAGGGAACAATTTAGGTAGACCCAGATGTCTATGTTTTAGCTCCATGAATGTCTTAATTTTTCATCTTTTTCCATTAATTTTGAATGACATTTAATCGGCCGGCATTTTTATTCTTCCTTAAAGAAAAGTATATCATTGCTCAGTGTTATTGTCTGTAAGTATAGTCTATGATTATACACTTGTATATATATTTCTTTAACATATCTACATATATATAATAGAACATTGAGTGGTTGAATGAAATATTACTAAAGATAAACTCTTTCCAAAAAATCACACACCTAATTTTTAATCAATGTTTAGCTGTATAAGTACACAGACTAAAAGTGGACTATTTCCATAATCTCTTTGAATTATTTCATGTTGTAGCATAAGCAAAGCCAAGCAGAGAGAGCTTTGCATTTGATATCAGCCCTTTGAGAAGAGATCAACAATAATAAGGAGTCAGAGAATCAATGAGTGTAACTTCAGTAATTTTTTAGTGAGGAAGGAAAGAGATCAGCAAATTCTTTCCTGTAAACTGAAGGATCTGGCTCAAGAGCATATATAAACAAGATGTAAGTTTTAAATATAGCTTAAATGCCACCCAGGAGCAAAACTCAATGGTGAAAGAGTTGTCAACAGACAGAGAATACTTTTTACATGATGGGGGGAATATTAAACTGATGACACTAATGTTAGGGGTACACAGGCATGTGCTTCCGTGACCCCACCCCCCATTGTTTTTCTTTGGATCTGGGAGATGTCATAGTAAAACACAATATAGCCATAACCAGTTGATAAGGTTTTACTAGAAAAAAAAGGCAATTAAACTCACATTTTGAAACATATTAGAAAACAACTGTTAGAATAAAACAGATGACACAGTAAAACACTAATATACAAACTGTGCTATGATGTTTGCTTATTTCAACCTACTTAAGCATTTCTTTGTCATCATGCCTGATGCTACTGGATAAGACTTCATGGTTTTGTTTGTGTGTTTGTTTTGTCAAAAATTGTGCATGAAAGTATCTTGATGGTTGTAAAAACTACAGCCTGTGTTTCACTTTGTCATTGTTTAGAGACTTGCTATTTAATTACCATTAAACATGGATTAGGAGACACCTTTCAATGTGTTAGGTACTGAACAGATGCCCCCCCACTCTGAAGACATCTCTGGGACCCAACCCGAAACACAGGACCTGGATTGTGGAAGTGAGCTCCTGACAGGAAAATCAAAGTTCTCTGACCAGAAGAAAGACATGGTGGCCAGGAAAAGCAGCAGGGATATGAGAAACTCAAATCCAATAGAAGAGAGAAAACAGAATAAATCACCTGGTACATTCTGTAAGCAAAGCTAAGTATCAGCAAAGTCTGGGAGGGCCCAGTAAAAGCAGGGAATGCCAACTCTCTGAGGATGGTGGCACCTTACAGAGTGAGTGACTCTTCCAGGGTATGGGCAGAAAAGAGGGAAGAGCCTTTCATGCAAGAAACATCATGAAGGGATTGAGAATAGGGTGGACACGAAACCTGAGGCAAGAGACAGTACCCAGAAGGGGTCTCACATACTCAGGGAGGGATTCTGGGTTTCCATCTATGGGAGACAGTGACAACAGCTGTGGTCAGCCCCCAGGCAACGTGTTAGGGTCCCCGGTACTGGTTGTTTCCTTCAAAAACCCTTGGGGAGATTTTGGGAGCTTGTCCCGGTCTGGAGGGCCAGGCAGTTTAAGAACTGACTCTAGAAAGAATTGAAAAAGAATGCAAGGAAAGAAGATCCTAGGAAGAACAAAACTCAGATGGACTGAATCCAAAAGCTCCTAGCTTAGCTTGCCCCACAGGTGCCCCCCTTTGCCTCGCTGGCTTCGTTCTCGGGCAGCCTCTTTCCCTGAGGCTCCCACGGTGGCGGCTCCAGGCTCACGTCCTACCGATTTAGCAAATCTGTGGGAGCAAGAGCTGCTTTTCCCTCCAAGTTCCCACAGAAGTCTCGGAATGGATGAACTCGTGGGTTTCAGAACAGGCGCCACCGTGATTAGCCGGGGCCATGTACCCGCTCCACAGCCAGGGCCGGGGACCAGCATAGTTTACAGCGGTGCTTTGTAACCCTGTGTGCCGCAAGAAGTTTTGACACATGGCGATACCTGACTACTTAGTCAGGGCCACTGACCTCTCTTCCCTGGACTGTCAAATAAAAAAGTGACAACAGTCTACACAGCAGTAGCCGTCCAGTGTGAATGAATCAAAATTAGACCTATTTGGAGTGGGGAGGGGAACATACAATACAGTATCCAGATGATGGGTTGTAGAATCGGGCACCTGAAAGCTGTATAATTATGTTAACCAGTGTCACCCAGTAAACTACATTTAAGTAAATAAATATGACACTTATTTTATTTTTGTCAGATCAGCAAAAAGGATAAAACATTTTGGGGCATGCTGCAGAATTTTAATAATTGGTTTATGGGCACCATGAGATGAAAAAGGTTGAAAATTGCTGGTCTGAAGCACTGAAGCCCAAGCGTGGAAGCGCTGATGCCCCAAAGGGCAAAGAAGACCCCTTTAAATCAAGTCCAGGCTCTCAGTCTTCAGTCCTGCCTCCCTCCATACTCCATGCTTCTTAGACTGGACTTCCTCTGTGGCATATGTTAGGGACACTCAAGGGTTGTGAAGCGACCCAGCTAAAGCTGATTCGATGGTACTTTTTAACCTAATCCTAGTTTCTTGCTTATGTCTACCTTCATTTTGAAGACACATAGACCAATGTACCTGGATTTGATTGTACTGATGAAATGTACATCAGGAAGTGTTGCTGAGCCACCAGAAGCAACGGGGTCAAAAAGACTGACTTAATGACTTCTAAATTGCAGAAAATGACTCATCTCAAAAAAAAAAAAAAAAAAAGTAGCAGAGGACCTGAAAGAATTACCGTATTTTTCGCTCCATAAGACCCACTTCTTTTCCCCCAAAAGTGGAGGGGAAAATGCCCATGCATCTTATGGAGCGAAAAATACGGTATTTTATTAAATATTTTAACACACCATTTGGTTCAGAATCTTTTTTTCTTATTTTCCTCCTTAAAACCCTAAGTGTGTCTTATGGTCAGGTGCTTCTTATGGAGTGAAAAATATGGTACTTCTCTACCAAGCCCTCTCCTGATTTCAAAAAGCTTTTGTAAAATTTCTATTCCGATCCCATCCATTAATCATATTAGTGAGTACTATAGAGTCTGCATCCAAACCTGCAAGGCTCTCAGCAGTACGTAGGGGGTCTGCCTGAAAAATGCTTACGTTGAGAATGTGAAGCATTTAATAAGGTTTTGTAGTTTTGTAACATATAATTTTGGAATATTTTACACTCTGATGTCCACATGTTCTTTCCAGTGATGTTGAGCTTCATTATGTGCAATTTAATTAACTCTGGTAAACAAATATAATATGTTTTGTCTTTAGTCAGAATAGTGTGATTAATGTGCGGTAGACTGTTTAAAGAGTAATAATGTCATGTTTTACACTTCAAATGTTTATTCACTTGAGTCTGTTAGTATGCCTTTGCTAAGTATTTAATATGCATATTAAAATATGGTCTTATTTATTCACTTAAGTGAGAGGAAAACTAAAAAGCATAAATTCTGACTCTACCCAAGAATATGTGTACTTTTCTCTCTGTTAGGAAAATCTTTAAATTAGTCATTTTCTCATTGAAAGCTTTGGTCACATTTAAACATCTTCTTCAAATTAAGGCTAACTATATGCAATAAGCATTCAAAAATAAAACGATCATTTCTTTTTAATGAAAAAAGCTAGTTTGTATCTTATGTCTGAGTTTTAAGTAGGAATAGTATTACAGAAGTATATGACAGGCTTCCCCGTTAGTCTATGTCTCTGCCTAAAAGCATGCCTCTGAGCTCACCATCCACCACTAAAAAGAAAAGAAAAAGAGAGAGAACATGTTTTCCTTAGCATGTATTCCATCAATGTCTGTCATAGCCATTCCTTCTAAAAGCAATGTTTAATGTGTTCGTGTAGGAGGTTGAAATGACTTGGCCCTCTGCTTTATTTCACTACACTGGCCCCTTGTCACACTATTCATTCTGTCACCTGATTAGGTCAACTGATGGGAAGCCATTTTCCTTTGAAACTGGCTTTTCACTCATGCAAGGTCCAGGTAGGGATCCAGCTGGAGGATTCTAAACCAGGAGATGGTAATAAAGCTCCTTTCTGTTTGATCAAAAAGCCCACAGAGCTGTGGAATTCAGCTCAGAGGAATAATCTATTTTCCGAAGGTCTCTGTGTCAGAACGTACTGACTGTTTTCCCTGCGCTTTGTAGATCTCCAAAAATAATATGGCTCAGTCCCACGTGGAGGAGATGGCTATAGATAGGTATGTCATTCATTCGTTGATGGATTCGTTCATCAAGCTAATGTTTATTGGACTTCTAACTGAGCCAGAGGAACTTGGAAAAGTCCAGAAAGCCTGTCTTTATACGTTGATGGATTACAATGAATTCACTGCAAACATTCAGGAAGAGATTTACAGTATTAAGGAGAAAGATGGAGGGAATGAGGGCATTTGGATTCGTGTCTCAAGGTTGCTTCCTAGGCAGGTTCTAATACCTCTAATACCATTTGCTTGCTCACTTATTTGTCATGAGGCTGTTTCATTGTTCCCTATACTGACCTGCAAAATACTAAAATGAATAAACTTGCCATTTATCTGTAACAGGGAATGGGGACATCTTATTGACTGAATAGTTTTATTAAGTAATTTCAAAAAGATACATGGTAAAAAATACCGGTTTTCAAAGAATATATGTGAAATTTTCATGAACACAATACCAAACACTATTTATGCTTAGATGTAAAACTTGGAATATTGTAGTATTCAGGTCGTTAGAAATATATTGATTTCGCCATCCCTCACCATCCTTTGCATAAAACCCTCGAGACTAGATAACTTTCAGAATTCAGGAATTTTCAGGTATATACTGTGCCAATCTGGTTCACATGTAAGGTATGGGATAGCACCTCATAATATTATTAATTTATCTTCAGAAAAACACTGACTATTCAGACTCAGTGACATGAATAAAGATTATTCAGGTCTAATTTTTCTGGCCAATAAATTTGCACTAAACATACCCAAAATAAAGCATTTCGAAGCTTTTTGGGGTTCAAAATTATCTTGAAGAGACCACAGGTTGCTTAGACCATAGCACTGAGCTTTCATGTCCCATTTGTCAGGCCATCAAATCAACATCAACTTTCAGGGACAGAGCGAGGAAAGCAAAATGAAGCAAAAATGGCTTCTGGTCTTCAAAGAAAGTAGCTGTCATTAAGTGCTTTCATCACAAAATCGTAAAACTTTTTAGAAGTCTAAGGGACCTCTGAAATCATTCTACAGTTGAAACTAAAATCGGCAGAGGCGAAATAATTTGTTTGAGGTTGGTTAGCCACACAGAGCCATACTGACAGCGAATTATATCTAAAATTCATCTTCATTATTTAACAATCTGATGCTTTGCTATAGGCTTTCCCAGAATGTTCATGTTTCTGAGCGACAGTGAACAGTGGATTAGAACTGCAGAGGGTACAGAGGGGAACTCAAGAGACTGATGTACTGAGAACTGGAAACTGATAGCAGGGTGAGAAGCAGCAGATCTGCACGGCAGAGAAAACTTCATCCCATAGCATAGCCTGAAGGCTAGACAGCGGGACTAATGGATTCACGGCAGGGTGACAATACCTGTCAGTTGTTCAGATGCTCTTAATCAAAGGAGAGGCAGTGTTTTTCCAGGACCACAAAGGGAGGGTCTACATGGCACTACTTGTTGCCAGCCTATTCACCCTGGGTGAAATTTATTTCTTTCCAAATATCCCCATACAGCAAAGTAAAAAACGAGAGAAACTTGCCTCCGCTACTCAATGATATTTCAGTTAGATTTCCTAAGAGAAGAGAGATAATGAAACAGGAATGAATGTTAGTGTTGTTTGTTTATAGCAGTTTGCAGGGGAAAATGTGTGTGAAGCAAAGACAGAGGAGCCCCTTTATTATCAAGGAGCATGCTAAGATATTAAGAAAAAGTTAAAATTGTAGTTACAAAAGCAAGGATGTCTGAAATATACGTTTTAAAGACCATCTGTACAATTGCTATAGCTCGGTGTCCATTAACATGCAGATGTTCCTGAGAAGGCTGGTTCTGGTCTTTACCAGTCTCTTCAGCTCAGTGAGAACAAATTTCAGCTCTCTTCTCAGGTGCAGATTTTGGTGGGGAGAAAACTTGAGGATGTTTAGGTTAAAAAAGGTAGAAATAGAGAGCTTTAAGCAGAGAAAGAAAGGCTAAACCTGAGAGTGCTTGGGCACTGAAAACAAATGTTTGGTCCTGTAATCTGGCCGACATGAAAATAGTAACTTCTGGGATCAAGCTCCCTTGTCAGGTCATAGGATTCTTTTATGTTCTTGGTTAAGAATGTTTAAACCTTGTTAGTTTGCAGACTATCAGTATGCAACCTGATATTCCTCGTTTTCTTTCTGAAATAAAGAATCTTGGATCAAATTGAAGAGAGATAAAATATTTTCTCAGTCTTGATCCTCACATGGGATAAATGAGCAGACCAAATGCTATGTACTGTATTCTTCATCTGTATAAAAAAAAATAAAGAATAAGTAGTAGAGTTATGAGGATTTCTGAATATAAAAAGTGGACCTGTGGTTTTAAAAAAAATGGAGTGAATTCCAAAATTTTTTTTGTTTGTTTTAGTAACAATAAAGAATTAACAAGAGATTGCGGTGGTTACAATGGTTGGTTCTTGGAAATTAAATTTAAGATTATAGTTCAATAACTTAATTCAAATCTTGAAATAAAGTATACCACATATGTAGATATTATATAGCTTGTGGGTCAGAGTAAAGTATACTTAAGACATACTATGTAGTAATGACTTAGACTAAGGAGTGGCAAATTACAGACAGAATCTGGCCTGCTGCCTATTTTTATAAATAAAGTTTTATTGGAACACAGGCATGCCCTTTGTTTATATATTACCTGTGACTACTTTTGAGCTACAACAGTGGTGTTGAGAAGTTGATATACAGAAACTATATGGCCCACAAAGCCTTAAATATTCACTAACTGACCCTTGGGGAAAAATTTGGCGACCTCAGATTTAGATGACCGTGCTTAATACACTCCTTTCTGAGAAGTTATGTTGCTTTATATCTTTGAAGACACCAGACTACTATTTACATAGTGATGTTTCAACAAATTAGGGATACCTTGAAAAGTTAGCATATTTTTCTAAATGCACATTTTAGTTCTATCAAAAGGAATCCTTTTTTTTATGGTTAATATTTCCTGGGACCTTGAATTTTTTAGGACATCATTACAAAGAACTATTTTTGAGAGTTCCATATACGGGACTGGTAGAAAGAAAGTGGTCGTATTGGTGCTTTTGATAACATTCTGCAACTTCCAAGTCTGAATGACCTATGTGGGATTTCCATCCAGCCATTGGCACAACAGGCCTTTTACTTGTACATATCTCAAATCCCAATCCCCGTGATCTTGACCCCCTGAATATACCACTGCTCTCTACCACTAACAGTGCACCACTGACTGTTCAACTGTACCCTTCCGCACTGGGTAAAATAGCCCAAGGATGCTCTTTATGAGTCGCATCCTCTACTGTGATGGAAGGGACCACCTCCACTGCCATCTCTGCCCACGTTCCTGGAGGACGGGGACCATACTGATGCCATCTACCCACATGGCAGCCTTTAGCACCATTTACTCTGCGGAGCTGATATTTTCAACTAAAAGTGTACTTTTAGAATTCTGCCCACGCTCAGTAGTTGGAATATGTATTAAAGTAAGTGTGACCATTTAATTTAACATCCGAAATGGGATACTTTTGAGAGTTATGAGAGTCTCTTCATCGTTTTATTAGAACACAGACCAGAACTGTGTCTAGACAAACTAAGATATGTGGTCAGCCCAAGTTTGATAAATTTTAAAATGACAAAATATCCTTAAGTGTATCAGGTCTGATCATTAACTATTTATCATAAAACAGACACAAAAATGACCTTGATAGTGTCAACAAAATGTCTGAAAACAAAAATATGTTTTAAAAACCGAGGGAATGTCCGTTAACTTGAACTTAGTATTTTGTGTCTGCTCCAAGCACCATGGTGACCAAGCCTCCTCCATTTTGCTTCCTGCTTCCAGACCTTTCTCATATCTTCCCCTCCTTTCTATTGCCTGGAAAAGCTGGTGGCTGTCACTATAGACAATTGCCACAAAAGGGGGGGGTAAAAGTGGGAGTAAGAAGGGGACTGATCTCGGGTTGTATCAGGATTAGGAAGCAATATCTTGCATGAGCCATCTTGTTTCACTTCTCTTCCTTTTTAATCACTGCTTTTTAAAGGAAAAAAAATAGCGTAATTGAGCACGCACTGATCTTTCAGTAAGCTTCACTTATACAGTCAACTTGAGCACATGCTAAATTATGCAGTTCACTATATTAAGCCAGGACTTTCCAGTCCACCCAGAGTTTCCAGTAAAGTTCTGTTTGACCTTTGTATAAAAGACCACCTTTACTAGGTGACTTATTTTTGCTGCCCTCTTGGGTGGTCCAATGAGACGGATTTCCCTGTTGAACAACATACAACCTTCCTTTTTGCCAACTGAACATTACACTGGGATGTGGCTTGGAGGAACAGTTTCTCAATACTATAAACAACGGCTTTCTTGGAACAGCTTGTTGCTTAAGCATAAAGAGAGGTTACTCTTGGTTTCGACTTGAGTAGCATATGAATTGGTTAAGGAAGTAAGTGTGGCTGACCCACCAATTTACAGTGGCCATAATATAATTAAGTTTAGTATCCTCCCTGGAGGCCCCAAGAAGTATTATTATGACACCAAACTTAAAGAAAAGGAATTTTTTAAGAGCCAGGAAATTAGTGAGAAGCAGTCTTTGGGGAAATGTTGCAAAGTTAGAAAAACAAAATCAGTAGAAACGGCGTGGAAGTCGTTCAAGGAAAAAGGCCGGTTAGAATGTGATATTTTGTTTTCTGTGATCCTATGTTAGGTCTGTGTCTTTTTGAGAAGAGTAGAGTGTCCAGGGATTAAAGATGCTATTGGAGTTTGGATGGGGGATTTGAGATGCATCTGAAATACTGGAAGCAAATGAAAACGATGAAATGTTCCTAAAAGGAATTATTGGGAAGGCATTTGCTCTCTGCTTATCCAAGTTAAATTGTTCTGAAAGGTATAGTTTCTAATAACAGCTTGGACTGTTAAGGAATAGACTTCATATTGACTATTAAAAGGCTATTCAAGGCGTAAATGAGTCTGAGTGGAAAGAAGGGAGAGAGGAGTAGAGTTGTAGAGAGATGTCTGGCTCGCCATAAGGCCGCGGCATTCTCTGACCTGTGTAGCGGTTAGAGCTTCCCAGTGAGACTGCAGACTGGCCCCAGCAGTGATGGGCACAAGAGTTTCCCAGAATGTGTGTGAAAGCATCAGCACTAAAAAGAAAGATGCTCAGCCTGGATTTCTTTCCATTGCCGTTCAAGGCATGGCTCTCGATCTCTGAGGCTCCCTGACAGACTGGCTTAAGATAAACGATCAAAGTTTATCTTGTGATCAAGGGCAAGGGTGATTTATTCTTTGGTAATATACCACAGCTTTGCCACTTCACGTAATTGTTATATTCTGTCAGTCTTTATGCCATTCATTGGTTCTCTCTAAATAACCAGGTAATCCTTCAGGTGTGTGTCTGTCTAGGCATCAAACATCCATGCAATAATTCCTTCCATATCCTAATCATACTCTCTTCCTGTATCCTGACCAGGAAGGCTGCCTTGCAATAAACATTGCTTACATATAAGTAGAGTGCTTTGGGGTAGAGAAGAAGGACTGTCCCCACGACGGTGCTGGTCAAACAAATCAAGGGGCTGAATGTATATCTGGCGAATCCATCTCTTAAAACAGCCAGTCTTCTGCATACCTTCTGTTTAGACTATGCATGAATTGTATAGTAGTATAAAACTTACTAGTGCACTCCTGCTTGATTTGTACCAACTTCACGGAGGGTATTTCAGCCTCCTGCAATTAGGAGCTAAGAATGTTTATTAGATATGCTAAAGAATCAGTGAGCCTGCCATGGAATAGGAGAAGTCAGCCCCTTTCAATTCTTCAGTTCTAGGTGGAGCGGCCCTAGATTAGGCAGGGCCTTCGGGGGCTTCCTTCCCCCCACCATCTATCCCATCACCCTCCTACCACAAAGCCACGAAAGTCACTGGGTCTACCGAGTGCTTTAGGTAAAGTTCCAGGTGCCTAATAACTTCTGGAATCTTTTTGCAGATGGCCTATAGGCCATTTCAGCATTATCAAAGCTAAGGCTAAATTTGATATCTCACACTCTATTTGCATACACTTTTTAACTTCAGAAGGAAGGCCATGCATCTTTTCAAAGTTCTACTAGTTTCAGAGACTTCATAAGACACACCCTATTTAATCCTTGCAGTAGTCCCATAGCCTGCATATTATTATTCCTGTTTTATAGATGAGAAATCATGTTTAGAAAACTTAACCTCCCCAGTGATCTACATCTAGTGATGAGGATCCAAACTTATGTCTGTCTGACTCTAGTAACCATGCAAAATCCCTCCAACAACCATCCAAAATGTAGCCTGTGAACATTTGAAGACATTTTGTTCTAGAATCAGCACTGATTCCCAACTCTGGTCTGTTCTACGAGCATTACATAATAAACTAATACAAAGTTAGACTCAGATCATGTTCCTGCTCCTGTCAGCCTCGGTTCCCAAGCAGAGGTCAGCCTTGGACCAGCTTGCTAAAGCAGAAGAAGAAGGCTTGAACAACATGAATTGTAGAGGAAGTTATGAGTGGCTTGCTAGAAGAGCCTCAGCTTAATGCTGGTTGACAAAGTGTCTTTCTATAAAATAAATTGGAGATTTCTTTTTTAAGTCCCAGGCAGCCAACAAGTGAAAATACAGTATTCATGAAAGTCTTAAGGAGAAGGCTCATCTGTGGTAAGATAAGTTTTCCCTCTTCTGGATGGGTGGGAAGTTTGGTTTTTCTACCGAAATAAATTGGGAGTCTAAGTATTACAACTTATGGAGAAGGGTAATGCCCTTCTGTTGTATTTGAAGAAACCCGAGACTCTTTTATTCTTACATTTTCTCACGTCCATTTTATACTCTAAAAGACACATGCCATGGGGAGCACGTTAAATGTCAAAGAAACTGCAAACCGGTAGACGTTAATTAATTCTGCCAGATGAAACAGTTGCAGAATGGGACCGATGAGGAGATGCATCATCTAATAAGTTATACGTAAGAATGGAAGGGTTGAGAACTCATTCTCATTACACAAAACTCAATTTTCCTGTGTCTTCTATTCCTCTTAAGTTGCAATTACTTATAAATTGGATATGGATAATTGTCACGGATATTTTTCGGGTTTAAAGTGGAAGCACCAAAAACTCTAACTGTAAATGTCATTGGAGCACTCGTTTCTCCAACAAGTTTGATAAGTTACAGATGTCATGGAGGGCCCACTGCCGTACCAGTGGGCACATATCATTTGGGGACTGGTTTAGGATACTGAAATCATTTCAGTGACAGATAAATACCTTCCAAAGAGTTTGGGTTGCAAAAAAGGAAAAAAAATCTTTTCATAAATTGCTGGATTACAGCATATAGTTGTCTCAGCCCACAGTATTTAAGCTACATCTGCACACTTATGATTTACAAAGATAATTTGACTTCACAGGGCATTTATTAATGTATTTTATTTCACCCAGAAAGTGTTTTTTTATAATAAACAGGAAGCCTCACTAAATGTAACCCAACGTTTAAGCAATGGAAAGGCACATAGATGATGTCGTGCATTATAAATATTTTTTGTACTTGCTAGTTTATTTCTAAGGAAATTATGAGAATGACATCATAATGATGACTGACTTTTATTAGTGTTCTTGCTCTGAAACACCAGACAAATAATTAGGAAGAAAAAAGTTGTCTAGTGTTATCCCTTAACTTTACCTAATGTTTTCTAGTGACATTAATCCTAGGAAGTAATCCTAAAATGACTATATTAGCTTTAGTTTTCTTTTACACTTTTATCATAAATAACAACATGGTGGTAAAGCACACATTTTCTTCAATCTCAATGGGAAATACTTACCTTTTGTTCTGGTCTGAACTAACTGCTTGGATTAGTCTGCAACTCAAAAAACCTATTTTAATAGACCAGCACTTGTTGCTATCAGAGGAAACCTTTTCATAACTGCTTATTATATATTTTAGCAATATGCTCCTTTGTTCTATTAATTCCACATGGAAGTCATTAACATTCTATTATTACTGAAGCTTTACGCTAGTACCTTTTCTAGATTAATTCTTTTAAATGACTTCACTGATAACATTGAGCCTTAGAAGAGTGTGGAGTAAAGATATGCATAATACGTGAGATGGAGCTACAAGTTTTACAGTCTTTTGTTCATACACTTAACAAAGTTTGAGTGCCTCGTAGGTGCAGCCATTGGGCTAAGTGCTGGGATACAGTCAAAGAATAAGACTTCATTTTCATTCCAGATTTCTTCTTCATGGGGTGGGAAGACTGTCAGGGCCAATCAAAATCATATGATAGTGCAGTGTCCTAGCAAGACCTAGAAAGAGTTAGGAAGAAAAGGGAGCGGCGTGCTGAACTCAAGTCAGAGAAGGCTGCAGAAAAGTTCTTCCAGAGCAACTAGATGGGGATCCAGACAGAGGGAAAACAGAGTGTAAATGCCTCAGGATGTGAAAGCCTGGGAGCATCCCAGGGGACTGTGGCCGGAACAAGAATGGGATAGAATGTCAGAAGTTGAGGCTGTAGAAAGAGGCTAGCGCCATCTTGTGAAAGGGTTTTGTGTTCTCTTTTCAATCATTTGGAGTTAGTTCCTTTTTAGGTGATGAGAAAGGGTTTTGTTTTGTTCTTGTTTTCTGGAAGAAAGGTAAAATAATGAGATTTGTCTTTTTTGAACCTGGGTGAAGCTAGTAGAAACAAAACACTCTTGTAGCCAAAGGAGAAAACTGAGCTGTTCTTTATCTTGTCCATATTTTTCTTACTTTCATTTAGATTTATATCAGGAAACTCACCGATTCAAAGAAAACTTAACTTTATCTATGTTTTAACCAGCTAAACAGCAATGGATGCCCCAGTCATCTCAGCATTAGTCTGGGCAATTCTGTCTCAGGCCCCTTCCTGCTCCTGACTGCTCTGGATGGTATTGCACAAAACAATGCCTCATTGTCTCTGAGATGCTGTGCTGTTTATCACACGGTGGGAAGATGGCCAATTTTCTAACTTAAAAAAAATAAACTTTTAAATCATCTTTACAATAATAAAATATGGGTTCCCAGATACGTGGATTTTTAATATTTACATTGATATAGACTTACATTTTGGTTATAACTGCAAGAAAAAAATCCTTTTAAAGTTTTATATCATGCAATCTTAATTTTGATAGGTAATCTTACATTTCCGATTCCCTGATTCTGCTACCCAAGCATATATAGGGTATCATAAAAGACAATATATTTTGCATCTTAAAATATTTAAGAGAGAGCAGAACAAGGCAGCTCTTTTATATTGCTGATAAATTAGTGTTCATAATTAGGCTGATGAATTGCTGCTTCTAGAAATTTACTTTGTTTAACCATTTGATGAAACAATTATGTAGTTTTTGCTAATGTATTTGTGTTCACGTTTTTTATATTCATAAACATAAGTATCTGTTTATTTACATAATTAAGTCTATGTAAATTTAGACTTTATATATAAAAATGCTTTTTTTAAATGCTTCTTTTGACTTAAATGTTAAAAATACACATTAAAACAAGTAGCTTTGCTGGAAATGTCACACACAAGAAGCCAAAGTGCCATCAGCAATGGCTCTACCAAGACTCTTGGTTAAAGTCACTTTGCCAGATATGCCATCAAATGAGGGGGAAAAAATCAAACACTTTATCCAACTATAGTTTTCTACTTGATACCATCAAAATGGGGGGAAAAGCAGTTTTTCCTATCAAGATGAAAAACATATAAGTGGTTAGGAGGAAAACTTGAATTAGCTTTTCTTTTAGAGCTGATGTTATCAATTTCAAGGGAAACTTCTTGGTTTGGGTTGGGGTCTAGGTCTGACAGAATAATCAACAAAGGAATAAAAGATTATTGATCACTGAATATGATCTTACACTCTCCATTCCCCCTGACCTTTAAAGATAGCATTTCTACTGTCCTTGTGGACCAGATCCACGAGCCCATCCCCCACCCAGCCCTGTGAGAAGAAGTGCTGAGCCGTGAACAGCTGACATTGCTATCTGAGTGCTTGTAGTTTAAAAATGTTTACTTTGTATATTTTTCACTTAAAAAGAAACTTTATAAAGTAGAAATTATAATTAATTTGCAAAGGAAGAAAAGCACCCAAAGCTCAAAGGTGCCAAATTACCTCTCCGAAGTCAAAGGGCCTATAAGTCAACCAGCAAGGACTCAAAGCCCCCTCTGGTGCTGTGGAACCCACATTTGTTCCACTTTACGCACATGAGCCCTCAGACCCCTAAATCTCTCCACAGCCAGAGAGCAAATGGGAGAGTGTATATACTTCTGGGTTTCCCGGTCATTTCTCTTTCCCCAGAAAGTCAGCCTCAGAATCTTCCCTCTCACTCTCGGGCCCCTTGAAGTCTCAGCTTGAATAGACATGGTCAGAAACATCGTCCTTGACCCCTGATCTAAATTAGGTTCCCTGGCCCTGGCCGGTTGGCTCAGCGGTAGAGATTAGCCCACCGTGTGGAAGTCCCGAGTTCAATTCCCAGCCAGGGCACACAGGAGAAGCACTCATCTGCTTCTCCACCCTTCCCCTTCTCCTTCCTCTCTATCTCTCTCTTCCCCTCCTGCAGCCAAAGCTCCATTGGAGCAAAGTTGGCCTGGGCACTGAGGATGGCTCCATGGCCTCCACCTCAGATGCTAGAATGGCTCCCGTTGCAATGGAACAACAGCCCAGATGGGCAGAGCATCGCCCCCTGGTGGGCATGCCGGGTGGATCCTGGTCCGGCGCATGCGGGAGTCTAACTGCCTCCCCGCTTCTAACTTTGGAAAAATACGAAAAGAAAGAGAGTAAATTAGGTTCTCCCTGACCTGCTTTGTGACATCACCTATTCTTTTCTCTATAGTCCTCTTCAAACTGTAATTATGTATTTATTTGCAGACTTACCTGTTCAAAGTCTCCCTCCCCAGCTGGATTACAATAGCATGCCCATTGCATATAGTAACAATGGCTAACTTCTGTTGAGCTCCAACAGTGTGTCTGGACCCATTCCACACTGTCTATGAACTACTTCACAACAACCTATGAGCTAAGAAATCCCCCGTTTTGAAGACGATAAAACTGAGACATGAAGAGGCTAAGTAACCTTCTATGTCAAGAAGCTAACAGGCAGAGAAGCCGAGTTGCAACCCCTGGCAATCTAAAGCCCCAAGTCCATACTCTTGAACCCAAGAGAACGGGAATTAGATGCACAGTGACACAGAAGCAGGTGGCTTACCATATCTGCCTCCTGCTGACTAACTGGAGTGCTGGAATCCGAGAGCGAGAGCCGGCAGGAAGCAAGGGTAAATGGTGACGACGCTGTAGATGTTGAAGAGAGTGGATCCTGGCAGTCAGGAAAGTGGAGCCTTTGCAAACACTTCCTTTGCTCTGGGATTCAGAACCAGGAACTTGTCTCTGTGTGGCAATTCTGCGAATTAAGACAGGAAATGTTAATGGGCCATCATTTTTGCCCACGTGGCTACATATGTTAAATGACGAACATCCATATTAGAAAATTGATCTGTCTCTGTTTGGCTCTTTCCTCAGTTAACTAAGAACATAATCTCATGCAATTTGAATAAGCAGAGATTTCCTCCAAATTCTGCCTTCATGTATTTCAGGCAAATTAAGTGTACTTGGATTTGTTTTTCAAACTTAAGAAATCCAAGTGCCCCCTCTTTAGTCTTTCTTCATAAACCCTACTCTGATTTTATAATTAGCTTCCTATCTTTGATACAGACTTCAGACTTTTCAAACACCGACTCTACGTAATTCTTTCACTTATTTCATCCTAATGGAATAATCATACTTTCCTGCTTATAGAAAACCCGGAGCTGCAAAACTCTGTATTTTAAATTTTACATAATTTAATATTAAAGATGCATTTTCAGAAGTATAGATCTATTGCTTTTATTCAGTTAATGTAAATATGTAATACATTAAACATCAAAACGATATCTGAGGCATAGCAAATGTTTGTTATCTAAATGTTGATTTGTAACTAATGTTCTGGAATTAGAATGATGTTTTAGTGTGAAAATGGATGTTTAGATTGATCATTGTTTCATCTCTTAGTGTTGCTAGAATTCTGCATTTGATCATTTAGTAAGCTAGTGACTAATGACAATATAAAAGAGCCAAAGAATTTGATTTTGTTATTTTGGTAAATTGCAAATATAATTGACATATAAATCACATAAACACAAACTCTACTCAGAAACTAATTTTAAAAGTACCATAATTTTTGCATGACCTTGAAGTTCCAGCCATCCATTGCAAAACTTCTCAAGAGAAGAGAAGTCAAATGGAGGAAACCTCATATTTTCTTAAATTTATTAGTGCTTCTTGGTGGTCTAAACCGTTGGTTTTTTTTCAAGGTTTCTTTTTCAAAGCAATAATCTTACTTAATTGTTGAATGTTTGTTCTCATATAAGTCAATTTGAGTTCTTCTTTTGAGTAACAATAGGAAATATATAATAACCAAGACAGTGAAATATGACTAGGAAACTCAAGTATACTGGTGTCATATTTCTGTATAATGACGTGAAGATAATGCTTTTAGCTGCATGACCACCATATTAGCCACACGTCATAAAAAACAAACTGTATAAAAGCAAGAGGTCAAATTCATTAAAACAATTTTGTTCTCTTTGCTATAGCTAAGCATTTATCTTTAATGTTGTAATCTTTCTTTCATTGAAAGGACCCTGAATCTCCCATTTCCTGACAGGATAAAAAAAAAATAGTTTTCAAACTACAAAGGTATAAATCAGATGAAACTATCAAGAAAATATGCTTTATACTTTGGGGTTTAAATAAGTGTTTAAAACAAAATGGTCAGACACAGAGATTTTAGCTATCAAGATGGTAAATGAAATAACATGAGTTTATTTTATTTCATTAGTTTTTAGTATAGAGAGTTAATATTCTAAATAATTCCATTAAAATGTTTACTTTTATTTTGATAAAAGTTAATAGCTCTTATGTTCATGAGACTTTTAATAATAAACTTGGAAAATTCTTTTTCTTTATTATAGACTAAGTCATCCTAAGAAAGATATTTCTAAGCTACAAGACAACAGAAGGACACCTTCTTCTTCTTACCCATCAAGTAAAATAAATTTGAGGGGGTTTGAAGAAGTTAATGCATATTCTAAATTGTTTTTCCTGTTCCAAAAGAATTATTTGCTTTTTAACAAGATTTGCCCCATATTTTTCAATTTAATAATTTTTAAAAATATTCATACTTTAAGAATGACCCTAAGAAGGAAATCCTTAAGAGAATGAGAAAAGGAAAAAGGGAAACTTCACAAACATAAACAAATACTTCCTTTATTTCGTAGCATTATCTAATTTTGGAGGATATGCATCTTTTTAATGAGTGTACGTATTCTCACACCCTCTTTGAGCAATCTTCTATTCTTCATTAGTTTCTAATTGGATATCCAAATCTTCATAAATATCTGTAAATATTGCTCTGAGGTAATTTTCACAACTGTTTACCACTATTAAGAATGCATATTTAATCTTGCAGGTGCATTTTTACTAAGAATTTGTTTTTGGTGGGGAGAAAATAGCACTGTGATTTGCTATCAGTATTACTAGAGAACACACAAATGTTGTTGGGGTTGATTTGTTTTCACTGCCACTCGTCTTTGTTTACTAAAGACATTATGCTTGACTTTAGAGTATAAAAGCACCATATATGTATTTTTTTAAATAAATAAAAAACTAATATTCCTACAGTGGCCAAGGATTACCTCCAGTCTTATAAACCAATCATTAATAAGCTACTGGAAACATATACCATCTAAATCTCCTGAAGAGATATAGACAGATCTTGATCAAACTATGTGGTGAGTGAGCCTGATGCTAAATATAAGTGTAAAAATGCCTTGCCATGCCTGCAATTTTCTGAAGTCCGAAAGTTCTTTGGATGGTAGGCAGCAAGATAATAATACTTCTGCATAATTTAAATGCATTCCTCATCTGATTGAAATGTAGGGCTACAGATTCCCTACCTCCAGATTACATTCCCTTCCAAAACCTTATTTTATGAATCAGTTGAATTTAAGGATGGCTCTTATATCCCTGTTGTAGCTATATCTTCTATTCAAATACCATATTGGAATCTACAGTGACTCTTAATTTCATTGCTTCTTTTAATTATCTGAGCTACCTTCTGAGAAGAAGGACAGACAGAGTTTACCAAGGAGTTGTCATTTGCCTCTCTCCCCCATTAAATAACCACATGAACTCCTTGAAAGGGTTGTCAAGTGTTCTGCTCTGCCTTTCCCTTTGCATTTTATGTGTGTGTGTGTGTGTGTATGTGTGTGTGTGTGTGTGTGTGTGTTTATTGCAACCTTTGGAAGGAGGCTTAGTCTTTTTTTTTCTTTACAGGGACAGAGAGAGAGTCAGAGAGAGGGACAGATAGGGACAGAGAGACAGGAACGGAGAGAGGTGAGAAGCATCAATCATTAGTTTTTCGTTGCAATTGCAACACCTTAGTTGTTCATTGATTGCTTTCTCACATGTGCCTTGACCCCGGGCCTTCAGCAGACCAAGCAACCCCTTGCTGGAGCCAGCCACCTTGGGTCCAAGCTGATGAGCTTTTGCTCAAGCCACATGGGCCCGCGCTCAAGCCGGCAAGCTCGGGGTCTCGAACCTGGGTCTTCCGCATCCCAGTCCGATGCTCCATCCACTGCGCCACTGCCTGGTCAGACTCCCTTAGCGTTTAATTAATGATTTATTTGATTATTTAAATCCTGGTTTAATTCACAAAAAGATTTGGGTACTTCATGTTGAAAGAAACAGGTATGACAGAAATTTTAAAACAGGAGAAAAGAAAAGCAGAATAACAATGAAGGGAAAGAATAAGAGGTTTGAAGGAGAATGGGAATTCTATAGTAGTGGTCATGGCCGTGCAAGAGCTGATTGTGCTTGGCTCTTCACACACCACCGTCAGTGACATCAAGTGTTCTGTTTGAAATTGGCCATGGGGAGAGTATTTACATCATGGAAATGCACTCAAGTCAGGATTTTTTTTCAAGATTATCAGTTTATCAACACATTGCCCTAAAATTAACATTTGTGTTAAAATAACCACTGTAAGTTTCCTTATATCTCACTCCAGTGAAAATAACTGATATGTAGACTTCATTGTTTACCCTGTAGAGCCTTAGTTTGTGAACAATCAGTACTGATGGTGGAATACAATCTGTTCTTTGTTGGTTCATTTTTTCATTCAGGATATATCTGGTGGGGTGATGTAACAATAGTTCATGTTATTTGTTCTTTCATCTCTGCCACTTCTAGGCGTGCATTTTGAGCAGGTTACTCAAATCCTTTACCTAGAAAATAAAGATAATATAAAATAGAGATAAACTCTATAGAGTTGTTATATAAAGTTTAAGAAGATAATGTTTGCCAAATACTTCACATCCTCTCTGGCACATAGTAAGAGCTCAATACATCTTACCTTGTGTGACAAGATTTCTACCATAATGAGATCCTGTGCTAGACACCAAAAATACCAAGACGAGGTACCTGCCTTCAGGAAGCTTACAGTCTAGAGGAGAATTGATCTAGTTCTTAATTTATGTATCTGAGATTTTGCCATGTCTCACAATATAACTACCCGATATATTACCCTTTTACAAATGTATACTTTTAAAAATCTAAGGCCTAAGAAGTATTAAACCTGTAAGTTGTTACAGAATACTTCAGTGTAAAATTTTAATTCCCATGACTTTCCTTGTAGTTTTTGTTAAACCTTTAACTTATTTTCATGTAGCCTAAACACACAAGCACAAAAGCTTTGCTTTCTCTATTTATTGACATTTTTTCTATAACTTTTCCTTCTTCAAAAAGTATTTAGTGCTAAAATTTTGTTTATAAAAAGAGTTTAGACTTTCTGTCATTTTATTATTTTATTACTGTATTACTTCAAATAGATGCTTTATAATTTAATTATAGTGAAACATTTTATTTTTTGGAGAAGATATTTTAGAGACCTGAACTTAAAAACCAAAGATATTGTTAATATTTGACACACACTAAGACAAATAGTCCCTAGTGTTCAAGCCGTTGCCTGATATCATATTGATTCTTTGGGCAGCATATAGTGAGGACCTAACAGCAGCTAACCACTATCTAAGAGTCAAGTCAGTCATTATCTAATATGCCATACTGTACCAAATATCACAGTTCAAATCGGTAAAAAGCCTGGGGAAAGATACAGATATGAAATTTAGTCCCATGTGACAAATATAAAGTTTACGTAAAATAAATCATGTGCAGACATTCATCAAGTATTGTGATCATAATCATTTTGAAGTATATAACCGAGTGTGTATATAGATTTTTTTCTCATAGGCATGAAGTGTCAAAAGAACATTAGTATATGGAATAAGCAGCACCTGGCACTGGAAAGTCTAGAAAAGAACCACTTCTGCATCTTCCCTCTGTGTAGGTTGTAACTCAACCCCAGGGTGACTGATTTATTCTGTTTATGTTTGAAAAGAATGGGGAAGAGGATCATGGAAGAAAGCTAGTGTGACTTTCTGGTAGTCGGTCTCCATCTAGAATATATTTCATTCCCTCATTTGTATGTTTCTAGTCTGCCTTTGCACTTGCTACCTTTAGGAGATGAAATGTGTAAACCTAAACATACCATTGACATGGACCTATTGCTACATACCAGAAATTATATTCCCCATGAAACCCTTCCTAAAAACGCTGGATCTCTGGCTCTCTCCTGGAAGCTCCCCCATTGGAAGAAGGATGTGCTTCTCTGTCCAAGGGAGTGAGGTGGAGGTGGGCGTGGGTCCTGCCAGCATTTGAAAATTGTATATGCTTTCTCAGAGCACCTGGAGAGGTGGGGTAAATACAATTAACCAGGAAGAGATGAGCTGAGCCTCCACACTTTGTTACCAGGAAAACAGAGAATAACTCAAAAAAGTGAAAAGACTTATCTGAAAGAAAAGTCAAATTTGGAAAAAATAGAGAAAACTTTAAATAAAGGGGAAAAATTAGTACAATAAGTAATAGGTTCTCAGTGGCTGGTTTCACCCTCAGGAACAGTGATGGGAAGAAAAGGCAAGAGTGAATAATAAAATCACACAAGATATTTTCAGTGGTGGGATTCAAATAATTTAACATTTTAAGTATAAGAAAATGATATACCGAAAGGTAGTTTATTATTTCATGGATTTAATACATAAATAAGAACAATAAAAGAGATACACAAAACTAGATTATAAGAAAGTTTTAAAATATTAATGAAAAATGTTAAATAATACCTGACAAAAAACAAACAAACAATAAAACTGTTAACTTAAGATATTTCCATATTGCTTCTTTTTTTTTATTAACTTTAATGGGGTGACACCAATAAATCAGGGTACATATGTACAATGAAAACATCTCCAGATTATCTTATTATTCAATTGTGTTGCATACCCATCACCCAAAGTCAAATTGTCCTCTGTCACCTTCTATCTGGCTTTCCCTGTACCCCTCCCCTTCTCCCTATCCCACCCTCCCCTCCCTTCCCCCACCCTGTAACCACCACACTCTTGTCCGTGTCTCATATTCTCACTTTTCCCATATTGCTTCTTCATTAGCATCCTCACTTGCAATTCTTTTTACCTATGGACAGAATGAATATAACTACGGTTATGTTCAAGAAGAGTAAGGAATGTAAATTTGTGATTTCCACATTGGGCGGCTGCCCAGGCACCTGCCTTAGAGAGAACCTTGATTACAAGTGCCATTTTAACAACCAGTTTGCCAAACTCCACTAAAAACTAGGTATCAGTTCTTCTGAACCAGTGTGAGCTGGCTAAATCCCACCACTGATTAGTACCTGAATATTTTATAAAAATGTTAAAGATAGTTTATAAAAATGTCAAAGTAAGAGTTGCATGAAAAGAAGACTTCCAAATTATTTCCAGGGTTCTTTAACTCGAATGTCTTCAGTGCCAGTGATCATGATCACCTTCTCCTTAGACAGGGGGATGGGCTAAGGAACCTGTGTGGTGTTTTATTTTTGGAGGGGGTGGTGTGTTTTCTGCCAACAAATAAGATTTTCTTTTTCTCTCACCAACCAGTTCTCTAACCAATTGAATGTCCAACAATTCAATTCACTTCTGACACCATGCTGATACTAACCCGAGTAGACCCCATAAGGGCTCAGCCCTACAGACTGCCACCACCTCAGGCACTCACAACCACCAATGGGATGCTCCCGCTACCCCCCTTTCTGCCTAGCTGACTACAAATTCAGGGTGTCCTACAAATCCCCCAATGTGGGCTCAATCATGCAATGGAACAACTCTCAGAAGTCAGACAGGTGTTTTAGTTACTGTTACTGATTTATTTCAAAGGCTGTGACTCAGGAACAGGCAAATGAAAACGTGCGTAGGGCAAGGGGTGGGGCGCAGCCATGTCCCCTTCAGGTGTGCCACCCTCCCGAACCTCATGCGTTGACCAGCCCAGAAGTCCTCCGTGCCTCACTGTTCAGAGTTCATGGAGACTTCACCACGTAGGTGTGTGGGTTAAATCCCCTGCCACCAGTGGCAAACAGCCTCCAGCCCTCCCGCATCCGCAGCAGCCCACGGTGGAGGTGAGGATGAGTATTTCAATCCTGTAATCACACATTTTTGCTCTGGACTCCCGACCCCATCCTGAACATTTTCAGAAACTGTGAAGAAATCAATACTCTACCGTGTTTCAAAACTTATAAACGAAGCAAAATAATACCATTTCAGTAAGCTTAAAAATCCTCCCGTTATTAGAACTAGCTTTCAACCCCACTTTATTTTGCATCCTGTGATAAACTCTTTTTTTTGTTTGTTTGTTTGTTTTTTTTACAGGGACAGAGAGAGAGTCATAGAGAGGGATAGATAGGGACAGACAGACAGGAATGGAGAGAGGTGAGAAGCATCCATCATTAGTTTTTCGTTGCCGTCGCATCACCTTAGTTGTTCATTGATTGCTTTCTCACATGTGCCTTGACTGCGGGCCTTCAGCAGACAGAGCAACCCCTTGCTGGAGCCAGCGACCTTGGGTCCAAGCTGACGAGCTTTTGTTCAAACCAGATGGACCCACGCTCAAGCTGGCGACCTCAGGGTCTCAAACCTGGGTCTTCCACATCCCAGTCTGACGCTCTATCCACTGCGCCACCGCCTGGTCAGGCTGTGATAAACTCTTGATTGAGTGCTTGATAGGTGAAAGTGTCACGTGCCCACGTTTCAGATGGTCTCCTCTGCCTCCTCCCAGATTCTGAAAGGTGCTGTCACTGTCACTTCATTCTAAAGTGAACGTTTACAATGCCAGAGCTTTCCTTATGGATCTCCTTATAAAACTTATAGGTGAACTTCACCAGTCACCTCTTCCAGGGTGCTCACTTTGGGACATGGCCAAGATGGCTCATAGATCCTTTAAAAAAATTAATATATCTAAGTGGCGGGCAGAAGAATGACCTTCTCCAGAATATGTTTGCATCTTAACCCCCAGAACCTGTGAATATGTCATGTCACCTTACATGGCAAAGGGAAATTAAGGTTGCAGTGGAGTTAAGCTTGCTAGAGACTGCGGAGGGAGATTTTCCTGGACCACCTAGGTGAGCTCCGCGTCACCACAAGTTCTGAAAAGTGGAAGAAAGAGAAGAGGAAGTCAGAGGTATGAGATGTGCTATGTGACAAGTACTCAGCCTACTGTTGCTGGCTTTGAAGATGGAGTAAAGAGGACACAAAAAAAAGAAATGCAGGTGGCTTCTAGAAGCTATGAAAGGAAAGGGGAGCGATTGCCCCTAGAGCCTTCAGAAACGAATACAACCCTGAGACACACTGGGCTCTATCTAACCTGTGGGTTTTAAGATAGATTTGTGTGGTTTCAAGCTGCTAAATTTGTGGTGATTTTTTACAGCAGAAATAGAAAACCAGTACAATCTGGCATTTTATTTGAACCAACAATTCTGAAACAAACCTATTGTGCATTTCTGAACAGCATAAGGCTCCAGTCTAATAGAAACACAGGTTTGCACGAGGAGCCACCCATGTTAGTCTCCAGGTCCTCGTGTTCCTTTCCTGATGTGTCCCAGCAAAACTTAACATGTGAATGACCATTAATAAAGGGACTGTGATGCCCTGCCTTATAACAGTAAATATTTTGTAGAGAATTAAAATGTCCACCACTCCATTCTTACGGTAATCCTTAGACACTCCTTCGTTATTTAGGAGAGGATAGCACTTCTACCAGAGGTCTCCATTCACACCTGTGTGCCTGTGTCATGTGCAGTATATGAAATAAATCAGAAGATGGTCGACTTTTTGCAGAAACTGCCTAATTCCTCCTGTGATCTAGCTTTCATACAACCAAGCTCTTTCTCTTTTCCTTAACAAGGTTCGAGTTGGAGAAACCTTAGGTGCCGATATACTAATTAGCCTATGTGTCAGAGTTACCTAGAACATTCATTTATTATCTTTAGCGCTTGTCTTTGGGCCATTCACATTTCTAATAGTGCAGCACTGCTTAACTACCCACCCACCTCCCACCACCAAAATCAGCATCATAAGAAACTATGGTGGGAATAAAACAACAGAACTGTATGTACTTTGTTACCTGTTTACATGTCTAAGCTCCTCCTGGGCAGGGGTTGGTTTTGATTGATTGTCTTAGCCCTAGCACCAAGCACAATGGCTAACACATAAGAAGGTATTCGATCAATATTTGATAAATGAATGTTAAATATAAACTCCCTTTTGACAAGGCAATCACAAGGACTATCCTGAACTTAGCACTGCACTGTTTACTTTAATATACGTTTCATTGATTTCTTAATACCATAGGGCTGTTTTGTAGACTAGTGAGCTTGAAGCCAGTCACTTGCCAAAAGGTCACTAAGAAAAACTATGCAAAAATGGAACATGGTGCTTCCAGTTCAGTGCTGCCCAGTCCTGTCTCCTAAAATATACGTTCCTTGAAAGAGATTAAGGCACATTTTAAAGAGGCCAACAGTCAGGAAAAATTAACTTCAACCCCACTGAAAATATAAAGGGAATGTTTTCTTCAAAATAGTATCACAGTGAAAGACCATGCCCCGCAATTTCTTTTTTAAAAAGAAAAAGATACTTTCTAGTATAACCATTTTGCGATTACTTCTCTATTTCAAATACTTTGGGTCCTTCATAGACTGGAAATATTCTTAGTTAAGAGTACATCCCCCAAACTCTAAGACTGGAGCTGATCTTGTACTTACATATACTAAGTCATCAATACTCTTCGTTTTCAGGTTTCGCCTCTTCTTCTGTTGTCCCTGTGAAATTTCTCCTGAGGGCTGAAAGATAATTGGATGGAAGTTAACTACTTATTAAGAGTCCCCAGGGGTGTGGCTAGGAGGTGGTTATGATGTACTCTGAAACATGGGTTAGTCTCAAGGTGTATAGGGACATTATTTTCTAGTCATTCAACCACCTGATTTGGGGGAGTCATTTGTGCATGGTATGGGCTATCTAGAAGAAGATGTAGTCATATTGGGGGGCTCAGCACAGAGCAACGAGGGTCTCACAGTAGCTAATGATGCTCGGGTGAGGCTTCAGTCAGTTACAAGGAGGAGGAGGAGGAGGAGAAAGAAGAAGAGGATGAGGAGGAGGAGGAGGAGGAGGAAGAAAAGGAGGAGGAGGAGGAAGAGGAAAAAGAATAGGAGGAAGGGGAAGAAGAAGAGGAAGAGGAAGGATCATCCATATTTGGACGAATTGCTGCTGTTCACATGGGCATGGATGGGCATTTTGGGCAACAGTTTGCAAAAGTATGATGTTAGATGTCAGTGTCCCTTTGAAAGACCTCTTCCATTCGCCGTTCTATTAGCATATTTTTCTCCCTCTTCAGTAGCTTGGCTGAACTAATTCCCTAGAGTTTTATTCTCCCCAGAGGCTCACTAGAAACAGTCCCGTAATTTGACATTTCTGTAAGAAGCGCATGATCTGACTTCCATAAGACTCCACATAATGAGGGGAGGGGATGTGGAGGGGTAAGAAGAGAGCCGGTAACACTGGCACAAAGGCTTTCTGAGATGGCTCCCAGGTGGGGCAGCATCCCAATGGGGAAGGCTGGCGTTGCAGCAGCCACAGGGGCCTGGAGACCTCACATGCTTGGTGGTGTTTCTGGCTGTGGCCTCTGACCCAAGCCCGAAATGAACCCTTCAATACCCAATCAACGTACTTCTCCAGATATACCTGGAAAAAATGACCCAGATCTCAAAGATAAGTTTGCATTTGAGAGCTAGTCATGATTTGTCAGCAACATACTTTAAATAGACACCATAACTCTGAAGGCTTATCCAAGTTAAATGTGAGCTTATTGATTCTTTCATCTCCTGACAGTTGTATATCCCTCCTTCCCGATCTCTGAGCACTTGGGAGCCGTGTTACACTAGATAAATTGAAGAGCTAATTTCAAGAGATGCTCTAGGATACTTACACAAAAATTTTCAATAGTATAGTTATGAAAGGGAATACTTCTCTGAAAGTAGAGTAATTCGTGTAAACGAGCCAGAATACTACTTTGTACCAGAACATTGACTTAAACAATATGAAATCATATTTAATGATTAAATAGATATAAAAGAAAGAAAGAGATATACGTATGTATGTATATGTGAGAGACACGTATATTTAGAGAAATGTAATAACCATTAGTGAATTTGGATAGAGGGTATATGGAACTTCTTTATACTGCGCTACAAGTTTTCTGAGAGGTTGAAATTATTTTTTTTAATTTATATAAATAATATAATGCATGTAAAAAATATGAAATCATATATAATGATTAAACAAACGTAAATCCAATAACCTGAAAATTTCAAAATGACTGACATTTTTAAAATTACTCTTTTGATTTATTTTCTTGTCATTCAAAAGCCTCATTCTGTTTCCCTATTTGGCACTTTTATAAATGTCAGCTACATTCCCAGATTCATTCATGGCATAGGTGACACTTGGGATTTGTGTAAACCTCTTTTCCCATTGGTCTTCCTATAGTCCGTGAATTCTACATATCTAATTCCTGGAAAGCACCCAGCACAGCCTTAAACCATGTTGCTCTCCAGCTCTAATTGTATTTCAGATGATTTGATTAAAAACTACAAAAGAACTGCTTTCAACAAAAGCTGCTCAGCGCGGAACACAAACATTTGTGAAGTGGACACACAGTCCAGTCCCTGCACTCATGGCTTTACAGGGAAGCCTGCGAAGGAGGAATTAACCACAAACTCAGTCCCACCCGGGGGCCTCCTTCTAGCTCCCACAAGGAGGTTTAAATGTGGAGTGGCTTTTCCATAACCAAATCTTAGTGTCACATCCCAGCTTTCAAAGCCTCATAAGAAAGGCCAGAGATATTTATTTAATGGAAATGTAAAAAGGAAAACAGCAACACTGAATCAATTTTAAAATCATCATAAAAAGATATAATATGAAAAATTTAGGCCCATACATAAATCAGAGTCATTAGAGCCAGACCCTTCGAAGAGACTGTTCTTTGGATTAAAATTAACATCAAATATATTGTGATATGCAAATGAAGAGGCAGCCTTTTTTGACATCTGGACAATGATTTGGTAGTTCTGCAATATTTGTGTCAGCTTTCTTATTTATAAAATCTTAAAGTCTGGGTGTTTTTACTTTGGGTGGCACGTATCTGAAAGCATTTTTTTCTCTAATCCAGGAAATCAATCAACAGTGTTTAATTTACTAAAACTGAGCTTTTATGCCCAAAACTTAAAATTCTCAAATCCATGTAGAATACAAACTACGAACAGTTTTATGCTTTGCTAGTAACACATGCTATTCTGGGGACAAAAAGCACAAGAGTGTGTCCGTTATTGAGCATGACCTTGTGCGTAAATAGCAGCAGTAGATTTTTTCCGTCCTCTAACACTTCTAAGGAGTAATGTGTAGCTATTTTGCCATAAGAGATGTGTGTTTAAAAAATAGTGTGCACAAAGTGATGTACTAACAGCATTCAATTTCTAGGCCACTTTTTTCACAACCTATCAGACTGCAAAGAAGATGCTCACTGACTTACTGGAATATGAACTTAAGTCTCTGATCTAGATAATATTAGATACTTTGATTTCATTATAGAAATTCCTAGACTACTTGTGGGATAAAACAAATGCTAAGACCATATTGAGTTTCCAGCTGAATTAGCAGAAAATAAAGATAAAATGCCTTTCTATTTAAGAACATGATGATGTTTTAATTGTTACAGCATTTGGCATGCTTAATGTACACAGTCCTTGACATTCATATAACAAAAGAAAGTTATTTGGGATTCTTATTTCCTAGTGTCCCCTTTCCTCTCTAGCATTTCTCCCACCCCCATCCCAGCCCTGGCTTTTAGCTCTCCTCCCGTTTCCCCCGTCCTTCTATAAAGAAAAGCTCTGAGCAGTGAAGGGGTGGGTGCATGTAAAAATGCCTCATTTCTATGTAGATAGGCCAAGGCTGTTATTACCTAGCTATGATGAACAGACCACCATCGTTGTGACAACTGATGGCGATGCCTCCAGGGTAAAACAAAGGTTTACATATTACACAAGCAATTTAACTGTTTTCTAAACATATTGCCAAGACAGTGGGAGTTGGCAGCCCACACTGTGTTTTAGGTTTTGGAGACTTGGATTAGAAGTGACTGCTGAGTATGAACCTTTTTATTTGTCTTCCGTGGACGACCAGCAACCTAGTAACCCGGCCGAGAATTCTTCCCAGCCCTTCAACTTGTCTTCCTCACATCCCAAGCTTACGGTACACAAATCACTCGACGAAAGGAGCGTACGGGGTCTTGTGCGGAGATAACCACACACAAGACAATTGGTTTGTTCTGACCCTTGAAGAGTTCCGCAACGTGAAATGTTTTATAATCCTTTCTTGTGCGGTAGGCAGGGACAAGAAGAAAAGCGTCCCAGGCAAAGATTATCCAGAAGAAAGAAAGAGACTCTTCTGGGGTCCCTGCTGAAACACAATAAAGAACATAATTAACTTCGCCGTTCTTTGTGTTTTCTGTTTGACTGCAGGGAGGAGATGAAAGGGGACTGCTAAGCCTGGCATTCCACCCCAATTACAAGAAGAACGGGAAGCTGTACGTGTCTTATACCACCAACCAGGAGCGCTGGGCCATCGGGCCGCACGACCACATTCTCCGCGTCGTGGAATACACAGTGTCCAGGTACGAATGCGACGCGTGAAAACACACATATATCATTATCACATTCAACTTTTATTTCTCTATATTGCATCATCATTTGTGTTGTCATTGTTGAGAAAGTTACCAACCAGTGGCCATACGGTGGCAATAATCCAACCCATCCTCTGCATCTCCCTGGAAGCCCCGGATGTGTGTTTTTATGGAGAACTGAGAAAAATTATCGCTTTGACACTTTTTCTTTAACGACCTCTCAACTTCAATGCTACTTTTCTGCAAACTAGGAAAATAACGTAATTTGGGGGTAACTTTTATTAGCCCCAATCGAGTGTGTGCTGCTCCCCTGTTTACAGGCCAGGTGTCCGCTTTCCTGGGCATAGGCTCTCTCCTTTCTAGGGGACTCGGCTTACATCTGTAATGATTGTGGTTGTTGTTTCCTCCCCACGCTGCAGGAAAAACCCCCACCAAGTTGATCTGAGGACCGCCAGAGTGTTTCTCGAAGTGGCGGAACTCCACAGAAAGCATCTGGGAGGACAACTCCTCTTTGGTCCCGACGGCTTTCTGTATATCATCCTTGGGGATGGCATGATCACGCTGGACGACATGGAAGAAATGGACGGGTTAAGGTAAAAAAAAAAACTCACAGGTTCCATTTGATGTTAACAATGTTCTTTAGTGCCAGGGAAACGGGATGGAGCTAGTGAGTGAAGAACTGTCTTTGAACTGTATCACCTTGGTTAGATATTGCACCTTGGTTGTCAGTGTCTGCATTTATAACACCACGAGGCGCTCGATAGCATGCTGGGCAGCATTTTCGAAAGTTGCTGTCCCGAGATGTGCCGACACGAGTCACTGCTGTGCGGTTTGTGCTGCACGCAGCCCCGAGAGGCAAAGAGCTCTCATCCTCCGTGCAGTGGCCCTGCGCTCTGACACTGCCACCAGCACTCTGCAGAGTGCACCGACCTCCCCCAGGGAGAGTCTTGGGGACCGCAGGCTACACAGGTCAGCAAAAAAAAAAATGAAGAGGACAGATGCACACAGCAGCACACTCCTGGGGCTGCAGCCTTCGACCACCAACGGGCTGTGTCTTAGTGCTGCCACCTGTCTGAAATCAAACTGCCCCTTGTTGTATGTCCCACGGTAGGGAATTCAGGACTTGAATCATTTTGCCTCGAACAGGGGGATGATCTGTCTGTAGGCCACCTCTCCGCACTTGGAACTGTGCGGCAGAAACAGAAGCGCTAACATCGCCCTCCGATTTCTCAGTGACTTCACAGGTTCCGTCCTCCGGCTGGACGTGGACACAGACATGTGCAACGTGCCTTATTCTATCCCAAGGACCAACCCGCACTTCAACAGCACCAATCAGCCCCCCGAAGTGTTTGCCCACGGCCTCCATGATCCAGGCAGGTGAGAGCCTTCGCCTGCTTTCAAGCCAGGCTGGATTCAGGAGCTGGGAAGGGAAGGGAGGGGTCCGGCACCGAGCAGCCAGGAGGGGTGTGCGAGGCTGTTCCTGAGTCCCCACCAGCTCACTGTCCCAGCCAGTATTGAAGAGTCTTCCGTTAATGCACGCATCGAAGTTAGAAGGTAGGTTAGACGGGGGAGGACAGATGCGTGGAGAGAAATAGCCCTTAAGTTTTGGAAGGCTATTTTTAGAGAACACCATTGGACCAGTGTATTGATTCAGAATTCAGTTGAATGATCAAAGAGATAATAAACCTTTCAGTTTGTTTCCTTAAATCCATCTAAATGATACTTTCCTTACACATTTAATGGGGGAGGGTCAGATCTACCTTGCAAGGATGGTGCAATGATTAAAAACATATCTGTAAGTAAAGCATAAAACAGTCTGACACACCTGGTAGAGTTTGAATAAATTATACTTCTTATTAACATAATTTCCCTTAATATATATAAGGAGACAGTATCAACTTGTAAGGAATTAATTAAACAGTAACATTCTTTTCCTTGAAAAAAAAAAGACACATAATAAAGGAATTTTAAATGAAATATTGATGACTTAAGATAAACAGTAAAGAAAGGAACATTAAGCAGTATGTAGAATGAGAAATTTGGGGTACACTTAAAAAAAGCTATGAAGTCAAATATAGCCATTCTGTAGTGAAGGCTTCACCCAATCCGTGGTCTGCAAGTCATACTAAGGGCTATCTGGCCGCATTCATTCATTTACTAGCTAAGGTATTATTGCTATTTAATGTTTATTGAGTGTTCAGTGTGTGCAAGGTATTTTTCGAACTTTTTATTTTTATAATCCCGTGTGCCCTCCATCTCCCCTCCATCAAAGTCCAAGTCTACAGTTCATTTCCTTTTTGGCATCTCAGCAGATCTTAAAATCCGTGCGACAGGGAATACTTAAGGTGGGCTCAGGATGTGGGAGAAACTGTCACATTCCTTTCCTATAGCTCAGAACTCGCAGATGCCACCACAGAGCAGCATGTTGAGGTCGAGCAGCCTGAGTCTCCACAGTCCCACTGGCCCTTGCCCACAACCCTCCTCGGGGTCCTGGGTCCTCGGTGTCTCCTGGGACCTCACGCATGGCAGCAGGACACCAGGTCATGGAGTCCTATCTCCTCTGGTGGCAGAGAGCTGAAGGCACAGTCATGCCTCCCTCCAGGATTATTTTAAACAGAGGAATATTTAATAAAACAAAAAAGAAACTAAAAGAATTACTGGCTAAACATAAAGCTGACTTTTATGAGGCACCTGGGTGCAGAGTACTGAGCTAAGTGTCTCGTGCTTGTTACCTCCTGGTGCCTCTCAGGAGGGCACAGCTGGTACCAGGTCCTCACGCCCCTCCCCAATAAGACTTTAATTTAAAAATTTTTTCCCATTTTATTTGAAAGAGAGAAGAAGGGAGGGAGAGGTAAGAGAGAGAGAGAGAGAGGCATCAACTCATTGTTCCACATAGTTGTTCCATTTAGCTGGGTACTCATTGGTTGCTTTTCATATGTGCCCTGACTAGAGATCCAACCAAAGTCCTCAGCATACCAGGAAGACACTCTATCCATTAAGCCACCTGGCCAGGGCCAAGGCTTTAAATTTTTTTGGGAGCAGTTTTAAGTTCTCAATAAAACTGAGAGGAAAGTACAGAGATCTCCTATATGCCTGCTGCTACCACACCTGGAGAGCCTCCCCACTATTGCTGACCCCACCAGAGCGGTCCACTGGTGACAACTGATAAACCACATTGACTCATCATAGTCACTCCAAGTGCACAGTTCTAGGGCTCACTGGGCGTCTCACACTGTACGGGTTTGGACAAATGGATAACAACATGTATCTACCTTTATGGTATCACATAGAGAAGTTTCATTCTCAGAATTTATTTATTTATTTCTCCTTCCTTCCTTCCTTCCTCCCTCCCTCCCTCCCTCCCTCCCTCCCTTCCTTCCTTCCTTCTTTCCTTCCTTCCTCACATAGAGAAGTTTCATTCTCAGACCTTCCTTCCTTCCTTCCTTCCTTCCTTCCTTCCTTCCTTCCTTCCTCCCTCCCTCCCTCCCTCCCTCCCTGCCTCCCTCCCTTTCTCCTTTCCTTTCTTCCTCTTTCTTTCTTTCGAGGCAGGGAGGCAGACAAACAGACTCCTGCATGTGCCCAGACCAGGATCCACATGACAAGCCCCCTGCCAGGTGATGCTCTGCCCATCTGGGGCCACTGCTCCATTGCTTGGCAACTGAGCTATTTTAGCACCTGAGGTGAAGCCATGGAGCCATACTTAGCAACTGGGGTCAACATGCTTGAACCATTTGAGCCATGGCTGCAGGAGGGGAAGAGAAAGAGAAGAGGGAGGGGTGAAGAAGCAGACAGTCACTTCTCCTGTGTGCCCTGACTGGAAATCAAACCTGGAACTTCCACATGCAGGGCCCATGCTCTACTACTGAGCAAACAGGCCAGGGCTCAGACTTTTTTTTTTTACATAAGAAACTAAAGGTTAGAAGGATCAAGTGATTCTCAGTGGACCTAGTATGCAGCCAGAGCTAAAAATCTCATGGCCCCCAGCAACTTAACCTTTGGGAGACCTGGCCTTTTCTTCTCGACTTGCTCTTTCTTGTTAGAAACAGGTTAGACTTTTTTGTTTTTGTTGTTATAGTTTTATCTAAAAAAAAAAAAAGAAGAAGAAGAAGAAAGGAAAGCAGCAATACAGGAAAATTTTCTCACCCTGCATAGACTTAGTTCCACCTTAAGTCACAGCATGTTGATGTTGTGATGCCTGCCAGGCATTGTGTTCTGTGAACCCTTGAATCAAAGAGGACAATAAAAGGACTGTTGCCACATAACAACTAACCCATCTTTGGCAGGTCAGACCTATAGTTTCCCTATCAGGAATGAGATAATCTGGAGGCAACAGTTTTTGTTTTGTTGTTGTTATTGAAATAATTGCTACAGTGTTGCCTAAATCCCAGAACCTACTCTCAGATTGTTTTATTTTTAAATTTATTTAATTGCCCCAAGGGTTTTCTTTTATTTTTAAGTCAATGTGTTTGGGGAGGGAGACCTAAAACAGTGATTTTTTTTTAAGGATTTTATTTTTATTTATTCATTTTTTTACAGGGACAGAGAGAGGTCAGAGAGAGGGATAGATAGGGACAGACAGACAGGAACGGAGAGAGGTGAGAAGCATCAATCATTAGTTTTTCGTTGCCATCGCAACACCTTAGTTGTTCATTGATTGCTTTCTCACATGTGCCTTGGCCGTGGGCCTTCAGCAGACAGAGCAGCCCCTTGCTGGAGCCAGCGACCTTGGGTCCAAGCTGATGAGCTTTTGCTCAAGCCAGATGGGCCCGTGCTCAAGCTGGCAAGCTCGGGGTCTCGAACCTGGGTCTTCCGCATCCCAGTCTGATGCTCTATCCACTGCGCCACCGCCTGGTCAGGCTAGGACAGTGATTTTTAATGGATGATTTGGCAATGCCTAGAAACATTTTTGGGAGGAAGGATTCATCTAGTCACGTGGAGGCCAGAGACGCTGCTACACACCTTCCAATACTCAAGACAGCACGCCACCGCCGCCACCACCTGAAGAATCTCCTGGCCCACAGTGTCAATAATGACAAGTTTGAGAAACCTAAAAACAATGCAACACTGTCTTTCACATTTGTGAGAACTTTAAAATTACATTGTTCCACTTTATTCTTCCCCCAATCCAAACTCCTCGTGACTTTCACTGTGAACAAATAGTGAGCCCTTTTCATGCTGCCAGGTCGGAACTAGGTTACACAGAGATTAAGAGGTTGGAAGTGGCTCACGTCCTCATGGAGTCTATAGCCAGGGACTTCAGTCACAGAAAAATTCTGGCCCAGAACATGAAGACAAAAGTCAACTGAAATTCCTCCACGGTTGTGGGACCAACTTTATTTTATTCCCTATATTGGAGTGCACACTTGCCTTTGTTAGAGCAACCCGAGTTAGACCGGAGCACTTCATGGAAGACACACAAAACCAATCCTAGGCCTGACCTGTGGTGGCGCAGAGGATAAAGCGTTGACCTGGGAACACTGAGGTCGCCAGTTCAAAACCCTGCACTGGTCTGGTCAAGGCACATATGGGAGTTGATGCTTCCAGCTCCTCCCCCCTTTCTCTCTCTCTCTCTCTCTCTCTCACACACACACACACACACACACACAATCTCTCTCTCTCTCACTCTCTGTCTCCTCTCTAAAATGAATAAATAAAAAGAAATTTAAAAAAAAAACAATCCTAGAACTAATTTTATACTGTATGTTGCAAATAGGGGGTTGATGCTACTTTGCTGATCCTTATTCTTATATGTTACCAGTTTGTTATACACCTGATATTCCTTAATAACAGACTAACAAGTGTTTTAAGTCAGTCTGCATGTACATAATGGAGGGAGATACCAAGGAAAATTAAGGAATATTCCCTAGAGATCATTAAGCTTCAGCGGAATAAACAAACACACCAGGTTGTTTCCTTCAGCCTTTTCTAGATGATCCAAACTAAATAGCCCAAAGGGACCTTGCCCGCCCATAAAGGGTTCCTGTGTCAGGAAACTCCGGTCTCAGCTTGGAATACACACATGTAGGAATTCATGGGTGCCCCCTTTTGTTACACAGATGTGCTGTGGACCGACATCCCACTGACATAAACATCAACTTAACAATACTTTGTTCCGACTCCAATGGAAAGAACAGATCATCAGCCAGAATACTACAGATAATAAAGGGGAAAGATTATGGTAAGTAGAGCATCATATGTTGACTTTGCTTTTGTTTGGGTTTTATCTTATTTTTCCTATAGTAACCGCAGAGAAAAGGACTTCTGCAAAGTGAGCATGGGGAAAGCCAGGAGACACTGGCCTGACAGAGGCGAGGGAGTAAACCACTCACTTTCTAAAGGTCCAGTGACCCTTCCAAGCCCTGGGGGTCACATTTGGGCAATTGCCTTTCCTCCGGAGTGAATAGTGCTAGGTGGGTCCAGAAAATTTAATGGACCTGCAAAAGTTAGCAGTTTATATTTTGCTCATCTGAGAATCAAGGTGAATAACTTCTACTTATTTAATATAGAAGGGAGAACTTGCCTTAACATCTTACATATTGAGGAAGAAACAAGCATTAAAGGTTAAGAAATTTTTCAATAACCAGCACGCTAGTCTTAGCAATTAGGAAAATTGTGTTTCAAATAAGAATGTAATTGTTAAAATGTGTTTATTTTAGAGAAAACAAAATAATTGCCTTGTAAAAACATAGTAGTGCCCTGGTGGAGTGGCTCAGTTGGTGAGAGCATCGTCCTGATACTGAAAGGTTGCAGGTTCGACCCCCAGTCAGGGCACATTCAGGAACAGATCAATGTTTTTTTTCTCTCTCTTCTTTCCTCTCTCTCTAAAAATCAAGTAAATAATTAAAAACAAAAACAAAAACATATTATTTACCTAACCCATGGAAATGGGATGTTTAGACATTATTTTTAATAACATGACTACTAGAGTTATTTAAAAATACATATAAAACATAAAGTCAAATAATATGAAGCCAAAGATATGTAACATTTTCCAATAATTTAGTATTTACTCCTTTTGGATGACTCAATATATCAAATATTAGGATTCAGAGAACATAGTAAATTGAAATTATTAAATTGATTGCTGCTTCCATTTTCTCATTCGATACAAATATTCATTTAGTACCAGGAATGAGGCAGCTGTGTTAGTTCAAGTGGTATGCAGTTGTTGTTTTTTTCAGGTATTCATATTCAGGTATGTGTGTGTGTGCATCTCACAAAAGCCAAACCAAAGAATAATGTGGTTTGAAATAAAATAGCTAATGAGTTACTAGCTTGATGGCATTGCAGCATTATGTGTAGACTAAGCCAAATCTACAAGCACATTAGTTGGGGTTCTGCTGAAACTGGTTACAATGTTGCCAGCCCTACATCTGTGTATTAAAAACACGTCCACAGGATCCCTTCACAGTGCGTTCATATATCAAATCAACATGATGTGCACTTTAAATATCGTACAATTTTATTGTCAATTATACCTCAGGAAAACTGGGGGGGGACCCACATCCACAGTGCTTACTACAGCCAGTCCTGGAGTAAGCTCTTTATAAACGCTACTCATTTCATTCACAGAACACTCCATGGGACAGGCACTATTATTGGCCACATTGTTCACAGGAGGAAACAGACACAGTAAGGTTAATTATAACACAACATAGAGCGGCAGGGCCTGATGTGAACCCTGGCAGCCTGACTCCAGAGTCCCTGTCCTCGGTCCAATTATCCTACTGCTCGGTGTACTGGTTTTTAAAACCTGTCTTTTCTACTTTTTATAATGCCGTAGTCACCATAATCTCATAGGGAGAGAAACTTACTGTCTTTCCACAGAAGATTTTGCCTAAAAGACAGCCTGTTGATAGTGACTTATTAATAATAAGCACGTACTCTACTTAATCGGTAATAAGTAGTTTTCAGGTTGATTTGCGTCTGGCTTTGGGTCTTTTCCGTTGCCATTAACATACGTGTATTCCAGTGTCTGATGGCACACGTGCAAAGACTGGCATGCGTGTCCACACATGTGATTCAAAAGGAATGACTACAGTTGACGTGTGAACCACACAACTCCACCAACAAAACTACCCAAATATTTTAAGTGAAGATACTACTTAAGTGACAATGTTTTAAATGTACAGCTATATAGTTTTAAAGACCTTTGATGTACTATACTTTTATTTTCATTAAAGTGCAGACTTTTAAACACTTTATATAACTTGACAGAGGTGTGACTCCATTGACTAAGTATATGCAGAAGCATTTCTACCCCCCAAAAAAATTCAATATTAAAAAATGCAGTATTATTTTTTAAGTATTTTGGTTCTAAAATAAATAACCATGATTTCCAAACTACCCAGATTCTAATTTCATGGAAAACTTGCTATGCCCTGGGACTTACAATAACAGCCTGCATCTCAGAACACTCCCATTTCATTAGGTTGTATGTAGAAGCCCTTTAGATTTATACCAGTTCAGCCAAAAGAGTAACTGTTTTCAGTAAACAGCTACAGCAAGGCTCCATCATGAAACACACGTAAGGCAGGGACTGGAATCATTGTTGTTTGGCCTACCTTACTTTTATTTTATGAAAATATGTTTTCCTTTGACCTAACACTGTGTTTATTTCTTTCCAGAAAGCGAGCCATCACTTTTAGAATTCAAGCCATTCAGTAACGGTCCTCTGGTTGGCGGGTTTGTTTACCGAGGCTGCCAGTCTGAGAGGCTGTACGGGAGCTACGTGTTAGGAGACCGCGACGGGTAGGTGTCCGGTACCACAGTCTGAGATCTCAAATGACATATGCATTGATTAGTGGGCACACTGCCCTAAAGTATTCAGATGAGTGTCTCCCTGTGGGGGTCAACTCTGGGACACACCTAAGTATTCTTTATTTTTAGTTCCTTCCACTAGCTATGGTGGTTTAAAGAACTACCTAAGAGATGTTTTTTTAAACAGACCTGATAAAGTTCACGAAATAATTGTTTTAAGTGCAGAGAAGTCTTTAGAAGGACTTTTCATATTATTTAGGCTCTTCCCTTCATCCCCACCATAAATTTATCACGATAATGAGTAATTTGAAAACTATAGTTTTTACATGAGTTTATAAATATTTTTAAAATTACGTTGGAAGGCTGAGAATTTTTGCTTTTGCCAGACTTTCAATACTTTTTGGCAAGTTAATTCGTCCCTGTCGGTAGGAATACTCCCAAGTTAAATTTTAGCCTAAAGTTGAGAGGGCACATGGTGAATAACTATAAGAAATTCTGGGATGAAAAACAAATTAAAAATCTTGTTTCCCAAGTCAGTGGCATCCAAATATATGGCAGCTTATAGGGTTGGTCACTGCAGGGAACTAAAAACGTATACTAACCCCATCCAAGGTCTTCCCTCTGTCCTGCTCTCTGATTAATAGCATAGCATGGAGTCTAGTCCTGGAGTGGAAGTATCAGTCTCTGGAGGAAGGGGAAGGCTCTTCTCAGACTCAGGTCCTTTTAGTGCCCCCCCCCCGCCCCCGGGGAATGAGATCTTACCTTGAAGTCCTTTCTCCCCACCTGAGAATCTCAACAGTATTCACACACATTCTGGGCTATACTATTTTTCCCTTTAGAAGCCAGGCGTATGTCACAATGATTTGTTGAGTTTTATTTTAAACATCTGATTGTGTTTTTTAAGCCAAGGCATGTTTTCATTGCAGGTTTATGGTCTGTTTGTGTTTTAGGAATTTCTTAACTCTCCAGCCAAGTCCCGTGACCAAGCAATGGCAAGAAAAACCACTGTGTCTGGGCAATGGTGGTTCCTGTCGAGGGTACTTTTCGGGTCACGTACTGGGATTCGGAGAAGACGAATTGGGTACTGTACACACAACTTCTGTTACGTTCCATCCTCACCCCCTTGCCTGAGAGGTTCTGTTCTACTTGTTGGAACTGTAACCTAGAGCAAAGATGACCTGTGGTAGAGATGTCAGATGGTCCAGTTATGTATGATGGAAGGTTATGGAAAGACCCCTCCGAGGAAGGTCTTTCCATAACCTTCCTCGGAGGGGTCTTTACATCTTATTTCTACTCCAGAAATATGAAAGTCACCAATGCAGGAAAAGAGTTATGGGTCCTGAAGAGAGGGAAATTTTTAAATGTCTACTAATATTTTTGATGCACCTGAGTCATTTGTTTATATTCTCCGTCTGAAAACCTTTCCATTTATCCATGTCTCTTGGAAGAAATTAAAAATTTGTTGCAATCCAAACTTCACCTTAACCTCTCTTTCCTAACATTTTTTTTTTTTTTGCCACTGGGGTGTGGAATTTATACAAAATACTTTTGAATTTGTAGATCTGCTTCCCAACAGTCTAGAAATTAATGTCTCATTGATGATCGGTGGGATAACATAAATTTATTTGTTGATAGATTATCAAGATGTCTATAAAAAAGCAGTTGAAATTAGAATATGATCAAAGAGTGGAAATATGCTACTAATTTTAAATATCAGAGATAAATGTCACTTCCATAATGATTCCCTTTAAAGAAAAATATACAAACAAACATGACTACTATGCTCCATTAACATGAGAGATGAATTTCTCGGTATGAAGAAAGAGTTGTGTTTCCCACGTAAATCAGAATATTTCCTCTAAAAGTGTAGATTTGGTTTTCCTATATCAGATGAAGGCTTCATCAGAAATAGTTCCACGCCCTTTACTTAAGCTAACAAAGAACTCACACAAGATTCTTGAAGCACAGAACACATATTTCAGTGCCTCAGGAATATAATGATTCAAAGAAGAGAAATCCAATCTGTCTTTTTCTGGTTCCAGCATTGGAAGCATTTTAGAACTACTTTTCCCTGGATATTCTCCTACCCTACTCATAGAAACCAGAAAGACAGTCATTTTCACTTAAATCTTCTGTAATGTAATTTAAACGTCATTGATAAACTCTTACTTTAAAATACAAATTAGGGTTAAATTGTTCATGGCAGAGTTAGAGGTGAATATTTGTAGATGTTGTGACTGGATCATTTAGATTTCTCCAGACCTTATTACAAATGATTCACCATCAGTCATCCTATTAGCATACCACCATTGATTAAAAGATTAAAATATACAAAGGTCGCCTGACCTGTGGTGGCGCAGTGGATAGAGCATTGACCTGGAATGCTGAGTCACTGGTTTGAAACTCTGAGCTTGTCCGGCCAAGGCACATACAAGGAGCTGCTACTTTGAGTTGATAAGTTGATGCTTCCTACCCCTACCTACCCTTCTCTCTCTCCCTCAAAAACAAAACAAAACTACACACACACACACACACACACACACACACACGTATATATATATATATATCTGGAAATATATATATATTTTTGGAGATATATATTTTTATATATATTTATATATAATATATAGTATAATATATATAAAGATATATATTATATCTCCAAAGGTCTATCTATACTCAATACTATGTTGGGAGTAGAACCAACAAATGAAGCATACACAATTCCTACTGCCCAAAGCTACAACATCATGTGTACTTCATAATCAAAAATAAACATATTTTCACTTAATTATGTTTTAATGAGAAACTGGAATTAATTAAGTGCCATATAAGAAAATGAGTAACTTCTTACGTTTTTTGAAACCAAAAATATTGAGAATCTTTTTTTCCTATGTGTCTTTTTTTTTTTTTTTTACTATAAAATCAGGATAGGTTTGTTGGAAGGATCAAATGAGGTAAACTGTCTAAAGTATTTGATACAATAAGTAATATTTATTTCCCTTACATACCTTTGCTTTTCAACTTCATTTTTACTTTTTTCTGTTTTGTCTGTGTGTTTAATGGAAACCCCATAACATCCTTTTCGAAAGTAAGAGAGTAGTAGGGTCTGTTTAATACACAGCAATAGAATGGAATAGAGAAGTAGAGACCAAATCAAGGACTATTTCATGAATGAGAACCAATATATAAATTTTACAGCCTTATAAACATGTAATCATCAGTACAATGTCTAATTCCCTATTTGTGTGAGTCACTCTACACACTGCACTAGAGGCAAGTACTGGCAATAAACAGGAGCTGTTGTCTCTTGAAAGGGCCCTCCTTCTGTTGCAGTTCATCATCAGGAACACGGCCTCACACCAGCGTTAGAGAGAGAACATCGGGGTCTCTCTCCCTCTCTCTTTACAATTTTTAAATTTGTATTTATTTTGTTTTAAAAAGCTAAACATTAAAAAAAAAGCACCCCAGTTCCATCTGGACTCAAATGATCAATTAACAGTGACAACATGGTAATCAAACCTTTCAATCTTGGGCAGAATAAATCAAGATAAAACTCACCATTCCCCACTCATGATATAAATATGTACTGAGCCTCACTTATGTGCAAAGCTCTGTTCTAGGTATTGCGAGTCCAGCAGCAGATAAAAATCTAAACTGTTGTCATGGAATTTATATTCTAAAGGAGGACAATAAAAATAAATTTTAAACAATATGTACCACGTGTCAGTTGGTACTTAGTGCTTAGGAGAAAAGTCTAGTTGTGAAAAGGGGTAGAGATTGCTAGGCGCTGGAACAAGTGCATTGTTAAGTAGGACAGTCAAGAAAGATGATGTTTCAGCACAGACTAGAAGGAGAGAGGAACAATGAACTATTGGTGATGATCTACTGAAAGACAGGGACCTGGGACAGGAACCTGCCTCAGGTGCCCAAAGCCATGGGCCAGCGAGGCTAGACAGGAGTGAACAGGAGGGTAAAACATTGCACATGAGGTCAGAGCAGTGAAGGGGACAGCCTAGGCCACTGTCAGAACTCAGCTGTGCTCTGACAGATCAGAAGCCATTGGAGGGTATCGAAACAAGAGTGTGATCCAACGTACAGGATCGAGCTTGCTTTACAAGAATCACTGTGGCTGGTATGTGGAGAGAAAACCTAGGAGGACCAGGACAGAGGCAGGGAGATCCGTCAGGAGGCTGCTGCCATAATCCAGATGAGAAATTACTACCTGCTCACACTGGAGTCGTGGTGGGATGCAGAGAGGTGAGCGCACTCTGGTGTACTGCAGACACGTGAAACTGTCACAGTCTCTCTAGGCACGTGATCTTCCTGAGTGTGTATGTGTGGACACACACTCACATATCCATATCTACAAATGCATGTACTGTATGTATATATAAAATATCTGCTAGGCAGTAGAAAGTAAGGCCTTGTAATACTGTGGACTGACTGACAGTATTTCTCTCTACATAGGAGAAGTTTACATCCTATCAAGTAGTAAAAGTATGACCCAGACTCACAATGGAAAACTCTACAAAATCGTAGATCCCAAAAGGTGAGATTGTTTTTACTATTCCTTTAAGTCAAGAAATATTCTTGTCCACATTGTCGTAGCGCATTCAAATTAACGATGGACAAATTGCAGGTAACATTCAAGAATGACGAACGCTTCTGTCCTGTCCCCACACTATGTATTGTCTTGAGAGCACCCTTGACCCCCATCTATGAGGGCTAGCCTGGACTCCTCTGAATTTTTTTTTTTATGCTGAAATGTAAAAGCCTCAGTGCAGTCACACAGTCATGCCGTTCTGGTTGTCATCAGAGAGCAGCGTTATAATAATAAGTATTTGTGGAATGAATCCTCGGTTACACGGCTGAGGAGGACCCGGATGTGTGAGGAACGGGCTTCGGCCCTCCCGTGGGAAATAGTGAACCTTCCTTGTCTTTGGAGAAAACTAGAAACATACCAGCAGACGTTACAGCTGCTTCATATGATTTTTGTTAGGTGACCGGGGTAAGTTAGTTTGGCAGTCCGACTTCTGAGTCACATTTCAAAACTATCTGGAAGCTTGCGGCTCACAGGCGGGCTTCTGTGACGGAACAAATGAAAACTGAAAAGGGGTTTTTGTTGTTCCCCTCGGCAAAAAGAAGATTTGAAGGTTATCCACCCCACCCCAGCCCGTGCTCCTCTCCACCTACCCATCACAGCACGTGCCCAAAGTTCAGATGACCTTGAATCATATTTAGTCAATTGTTAGTTTCATAGATAGAACTGGACTATCAGAAGCTCCTAGAATGATACACTGTCAAATGCATTTTCAGTCACAAGTTTAGAGACAACTATTACAGAACCCAAGCATCCTCATAAATAACAACTCTAGCTGAATGAACACCAGCAGTTATTGGAGTCTGGCTATACCTTGTTGTGAATTTCAAATTAGTTCTACTGTATACTTACTTACCTTAATAAGTCCATTGGCAAATTTAAATTCCTGAATTTCTAGTCTTTCAGAAGAATAAATGCTAGTAATATGAAAAGTTTACTGAAAGCAATAATTTATCTACGTATTCAAAGCATCATTTGCAAATTTTAAATTGGGTATGCTTGTCTGAAAAAGTCACTGACTCACAGAATGGAGATTCGTGTCCCTTGACCGTACCACAGAACACTATCTCTTCTGAGAAAAACAGAGATTGACATCGGTACTGCAGAAGCCAAGGAAAAATACTCGGTTCTAAATGGTCGCTCTGCAGTATCGCTTACGGGCATCTACCTCACAGTCATAGCATTCCTTCTCTAGTTAATTACACATTTTCTTTCACAGTAACACAAGTATCCATCTATGCCTTGCAAGGGAGTTCTTTTCCCCCTTGAGTGTGAAACCAGTGTTCTCTCTGTGAAAAGCAAAGTAATGAATGAAAATTATATCAGACACTGTGGCGACTATTGAAGTTGGCCATAGGAAGGATGAAAAATGCAACCTAATGTCAATTCAGAGAATACCAGCATTCTACTGATTCATAATAAGGTCGAGGAATTCACTTGGGATCCCAGGCCATTGTTACCCTGTTGCGTTTGTCCAAGTGGATTTGCTTTTGCAAGCTTCCTGGTGGTGTTATATTAAACGTTCCCTCCTCCTCACAAAAATCTTTCCCTCTTCATCTGAATTGTTTAGTCTGTTGGTGGTGCGCGGAGGTGAATTTTACACCTTCAACCCATTATTAGTATCTAATTACCAGGGTTGCCATAAGAGACCTTGGCTTTGTGATCTTAGGGCCTCCTCTCATAGGGTGGTCTCAGAGTGACATACCTGAAAGGCCTGACTTCTCATTAGGGTGCCTGTTTCTGGTAAGTCATGTCATGTGTGGGGCCAGGGTTAAGATGTGTGTTTGGTTTTCAGGAGGTGGGGGGAATAACAGAGTCCCAAAGACACCGTCCTTGTATCCAGGCATGGACAGGAATTTCAAAATTAAACCGACTGTAAGAAAACAAATGTTTTCATAAACATTTGTTGGGAGCCTCTTGCTGTTTTGATTTGGATGCCAGCGTTTATTATTATAGTATTTCTGCCTAGATCAGTTGAATTTCTATATAAGTACACACTTTCGTGTATCTGAGCGGGATTATTTTGAAAACACAAGCTAATGACTAGCCTCACAGTGTTCAGAATGTCTGCTTCAAAGCAAAACTGTTTTTCTAAAACTTTTGAGGGAGAAATTGAAGAAAGAGCCTCATCAACTGAAAAAGCAATATACGTATAGACATTTCTGGTTTCATCAAAAATCTATCTCAAATTAAATTCTGAGGTGAATCTGTATTCCTGTGGAGGAAGCCCAGATTTATTAGAATAATGTTTTCAGAATGACTGTCAAACATCAATTGACTCCTGGCTCTGGAAGAGAGGAACAGCAAATTATAAAAATGTTATATTCTATATTAGAGGTCATAGAAGTTACTTTCTTAACATAGGATTTGTTTTTTCTATTTTTTTCCTTACATAGACACGCACACATACACACTCACATCGAAGAAAAATAAGGCAGTTTATAAACCATATGCAATATTCTTAAATCATTTTGGCAAAAGCAGCCAAGGTTTCGGCATTACCACCTCAGTCTGTAAGAACCATGTAGTCTAAGGCTACACGTTATATATTCATTTACATAAGTGTACAGTCACTTACAGTGGACATCCTCAGAAAAGCAAGGCAAGATTACTTATAAAAATTGAATGCCATTATTTGTAATGGAAAGAAAAAGGAAGAAAGAAAATTCAGTGAGAATACAACCAGGTTTTTCTAAGGCTTGACTAGAACTTCGGAGTCATTTAAGGGAAAAGCAGAGAAGCGATGAATTTTGCCTCCATGTTCGAATACTGGCCACTCCTCAAGAGTATCTTTCTGAAGTGGAGCCGTCACACCTCCTGGTGGAGTGGAAGTAAGATCAAGTTCATACCAATCACCTAGCCTGCTGGGCCAGCTCACTGGGTGTCCCAAGTCTGAGCTACTGGCTTCTGCATGCCCTTACCTGGGAGCTCTTTTGGCCAGCAGTTCCCGAAACCAGATTCCAATAAAGTGAGCCCAAGCGCTGGGCAGTCATCTTAGTTTCACTTAGTTGTGCCCCCTGAGAGCAGTCAAGAGTAGAAGCAAGTCTGTCCTGCAAGGACAGAGAGTGGGTCTTGTCTCTGAAATGTCCTTAGTGTGGGACACTCGCTCAGTGACTTCCCACAGTAGGTCTCTTTGCCCGTTAATTGATAAGTGCTAATGATCGCTCTGCCCTGCCTCCTTTCTGTACAGTGCTATGAAGATTATTAAATAATATCTTTAAAAACACATATACACACACATATATAAATATAATTGAATATATTCAATTCTTCAGCATTATTGATGTTCATTCCATGCATTGCATTATTTTCAGATGATCGCTCAACATTTATTCAAAAATTAGAGTAAAAGTGTCCTCAAGCTTTAAAGAGCTCCTCATACCTAGTTTTCCAATATCCAAGACATGCCTTGGATGCTTGCTCTGCATGAAACCAGGACCCAACAGTGCTCCCGGGGCATAGAAACTAAAGAATTCTAATAGAGTAATGAATTTTCCAAGCTTTATTCTAGAACACAATTTTTTTTCTTTTGCACTTTTGACAAAGATTCTTTCATTTCTGTTTCAGCTGAACTTAAACCAAATGACCATTTTTTTCTGTTCCTAAAATATTTCTGGGCTTAATTCTCCAGGAATATGAACAACAAAGTTATTCCTACTCCTGTTGATTTCATTACTACCTACCCAGCCGTACTGTATTTTAACATACTGCTTATCTGTTACCCAACCAGATCATATGGACCATTCCCTTAAGGTCTACAAATTAACAATGCAAATTCCAGGCTGGAGAGGTCATTTTACAGAAATGCTATATACCTCAGACTCCTGTGTGACCAATATCAGCAACTGCCCCTCCCGCCTCCTCCCTGCTGCTCCCTCCGTGGCCCCACGGACTGCCCTTTGTTTATTTTCTTAAAATATCTTCATCCCGCTCCTTATTATACTGGATACTGAAGAGTGCTTTAAAAACAAGAAAATCACTTCGTAAGAGGAAATCAGTCTGTTTATCCTTTGCAGATGTCCCAGGGAGCCAGCAGGCAGCCCGGCCATCCCAGAGAAAGTCATGCATAATAGAGCGGCTTCAGCCCAATAAGCCAGGCTAGTCCCAATTCATCAGTCAAAGTTTTATGCAAGTGGCCCCCCTAGGTTGATAAATCCCCACAGTGCCTGTTGACCCAGCTGCCAAGCCCTCTTGCTGCGGGCGGTGTTTTCATGACCACCCTGACAGTAATACAAACTGTTTAGCAGCTCCATTGACCTTTCAGCTATTAACAGGGACACAGGCTCCACTAGGGACTAGTTTTCAAACATGACAGAATTTCTTAACACTAGAGGTCATGAACAAGTATATGCCCTATAAAAATCCATTCAGTATGGTGGATTTGAAGCCTAAAAGACAAGCATGTGCCACATTCTTGCTATTACTATTTTTTTCCACATATCCAAGAACTAAAATGGATAGCTCTGCCGGGTTCTGTTTTATTCTTAATGTGCCATAGTGTTTGTTGTGGTGCGCAGTACTTTTCAACTAACAAATCCTTTCTAAGGTGCCATACAGCATCTGAAATTCTAAAGATGTATTGCAAAAAAGTGGGATGAGAGCAAAGTATAAATTTCTAATAAATGGACACACATGCATACATAATATAAGGTAATAACCAAAGCATAACCAGAATTTTATGCATCCTTTACAAAGATTTGCACCTTTATGTATAAACCATATTTATGTAATCCATACAATGCTACGTGGAGCCATAACCTATTTCAAAATGAATGGAAAATATTATATAATAATTTATTTAAAAAACCAATCTAAATGACTAATATTATTTTTAAATGGCTACATAATTCTTTTTATATGTATCTCTTGTTTCCTGGAGATGTGATATATATGACCACAGCATTCAAAGGAATTTTCTGCTTTGTACTCTATATTCTACTCTTTCTTAAACTATCCATTTTAAATGTTGGAATATCAGTTCCTAGAGTAATTGCACAGATTGATATGAAAACCTGATTGAATTTCCACTTACAAATGGCATCTGTTAAAAAGTTATAAAGTGGAGAATATGAATAGTAAAGGATATATTCTTCAAAATGAGACTCATTTGTTAAGAGTTGAAAACTCCTAAAAGCATTTTTTCTAATTCCCATGTTTCTGCCCTGCCTGGGACAACGGGGGAAGTATAGTAGTATTAGACCATCTAAAGAGCTTACACTCCTTTTGCAAGGCAGTATATCAGCCAATATTGCAGTACTTGAGGTAAAAGGAGATTTAATCTTGCATAAAACAGCCACATAAATTTATAAAAAAGATGCTTTCAGGAGGAAGCATTACTTTTTAAAGAAAAAAAACTGCATATCACCATCATTTTTTTTTATTAATTCATTTTCGTCAAGTTAAAATAATTTGTTGCTTACATGGCTTGTTTTGGTCAACATAGACACGTGAATCAAAAAGACTAACATCAAAACTTATGAATTGGAGTTTATATTTCAGAAAAAGTATTTGAGAACGTTTCTACTATAAGCATTCAGTTCAGTTGAACAAACATTCATTGAATGCCTATGCAGTATTCTCCTAGCTCCTATGAATATAAGTAGTTGAAGGAAATAAAACACTTTAGTGGCTTAAATGTCATCTTTCAATATGATCCCTCAATTCTATACTAATGGCTCCCTCGTCTATATTCCTGTGTTACTTCATTTGCACAAATATCATAACAAAGATCACGCTGATTGACACTTTTGTGTTCATACATCTATCTCCTCCGTGGTTTCTCCATGAGGGTGAGGATTGTGTTTGGTTTGTGTCTCCGTCCCATGACAAGCACAGTGCTTGCTCAGGACTTAAAGAGGATTGACTCTGTGGTTTTTGTCCTCAGAAAGCTTTCATTCCAATGGGCAAGGGAAAAAGGACGGTAACCCATTCCTTAAGGGCAGTGGAGTCCTACAAGAAACAGGCTCTGTTTTACATAATTTTCACATTCAAGTATTCCAATAGAATAACAGTTTAAAAGAGAAAGAGGGGACTTACTGGACAGGCTAAGTGAGGAATGTTAGTTGTCAACTTCATAGAAGAAGAAAAAGATGATTTTTCCCAGGTATTTTAATAAAAACTTAAGGGACTCGTAATATTTATATACAAGACAGCCACAACCTCTTATGTAAGCTAAAGTGAACAAACCCAAATATGAAATAATTTCATCCATAGGTAGATAAGCATTTACTAAATCTTAGCCAGAAAAACAGCTTAGAATTTCGCCCATCATCTATATTTCCATATATATGAATGTTTGGTGAAAAACAGTCAAAACTTCTCATTGGAGGGGTGGAGTGGAAACAAGGATCAGATGCCCACCCTGAAGAACTGCTCTTCAGAATGGGACCCTTATCCTCCTGCCCACGTTCCTTTCCCCAGGGAAGTCCCACCTGAATCGACGCCCTACACTCTGCCTCACACTGTCTTCTAGTTGTTGTCCTTTAATCAGAGCCACCTACATTCTTGACCTAACTGGCGTCTCCTCTATAGATTCATCTGCTCAGGCATAAGCCATATCATCAGATATCACATGATCTAGGTGCCCCCGTATTCTGCATCACAAATACTGTGTTATATTTCTGACATGCTCTACTTCCGGGTCTTCTTTCTTGAATGAGTCAGCAAAAGGGTGAATGAGTAAATAACAAGTGGAATCAGATAAACAGAATTTCAGTTACCAGCAGAATTTGAACACCTGTTTACCGCTTGCCACTTGATAAATGGCCTATGACTCAAAAGAACTTCCTGGCTACTGAAAAATGGCTCTTCCGATGGTCAAAAACGCTGCCATCGACTCACAAAGTAAGAATTGTATATGAGGAAGAAAGAGCAGACTTGGGCTATTCCACAACCGGAGGAGAAGGCAGAGGCCACACCCTCACTTTCTTTGACATAACCAGTTAGCGTTTTTTCTACCTTGCGCCACCCAACCCTTACTCCCAGCAAGATGCCCTTGGGAACCCCAGCGAAAATATTCATTAATGTTGTCTGAGTAAAAATATGCTCAGTCCATGGAATGCCTTGGGGATTTTTCTAGAAATTGACCATTTGGGGGACTTCCATAAAAGGGTGACTAGATTTCAGAGGGTTTCCTGGATTGTCACATTGGTTGTAAAACACAGGGCTTTCAACTTCGATGGGGACTTCTGTTTGGAGAGAGGAGCTGAAGAAGTCACTATATATTTTTAATATGGTTTTGGGTCTAGGTAGAAACAAACCGAGGTCAGGCCCCAGATTATTATTGCCATTCGTAGTGCCCATAGGGGCCTAACAGGACAACCATGTCTCAGGAAGACTGAGTCTACAGGACTCGGATGATTTGCTTCTCTCAGAAAGCTGCATTGTTTACCTCTTGTGGTGGTTTTGACCTATAATTATCACCTTCTTTGATAGGGTCCTTAAGGACTCCAACTGCTTTGGCCATCCTAATGATGGCAATTTGGTGGTGGCCTGTCTGTTTACATTCCTTAACCAGAAAGAGCTTTCTCACCACACTGGGGCCCAGGTGACCCGGCTGATAGGAAGTACGTGGTTGCATATTTTCCCCACAGATTATTAGGTAGTCAGTAGTTCATTGTGACCATGATTCCAGTCTGACCCAGCCTGAAAGACAGCCTCTTCTTTCAAAACCAGCCAGAACTATAAAAATTGTCTGAAGGCATCTGGATCCCTTTCTAAATGATGGCAGTTACAGAAGAAGTAATAGAAAATCTATGAGTTTTTACTTGGCAGATAAGATGTTTCTCTTTGTTACCAATAGCAGCCCTTTTCTTCACAGCAGGACAAAACTTAAATTTTTAAATGTATATGTACACATCTAGATATGTATCATTCTTTGCATAGAGTTGAAATTTTGAGTCAATAGAACACACACTCACATACACTGTGTGATGTCCTTTTTAAAAAAATAGTCTAAACAAACTATCTCAAAAGAAATGTAACACTGAAACAAAAATGGATTCCCAGATGTTTTAAGTGACCAGCACTCAATCAGATGAAGGCCTTCAGCCCTGTGACATTGCCAAATATGCCAATGACAAGTGAAACCTATCTCAAAAGCTTTTCTTAAAAATTATTGTAGATCTGAAAAAAAATTATTTAAAAGAGCTATACACCTTTTATTTTTTAAGTTGTCATTGCTCTACATTCTTAGCCAACAAGTGTAAAATATCAATATAATATAATTATATTTTTAACCAATGAATTTTGATTATGATCAAGTTTCTTACAAGGTTTATGTTCTCTTTGGATCAAAACTAGCTAATTTGTTTCCTCCACCGGTGTCTTTTTTTTTTTTATTATTCTTAGAAAGTTGTAAAAAAAAAAAAAAGTTGTCAATCTTCGGGAGTCACTTAAAATAAAGGTCTGCTTAGTGCAGTGGCATAGGGAACAAAACTGGCGCCCCCCTGAGGGCGTAGTACGCTTTTCTTGTTTGTCTTGGAGACCATTTGGCACCCCTCTGCGAGTGGCGCCCCGGGCATGATAGACTCCTTGCCCCACCCCTCGCTATGCTACCGGCTTAGTGAGCAAGAAATATGCTTTGTAAACTTCAAAATCAGTAGATTTCATTCCAGCATTGATTTTCAAACACAATACACCTTCAATTGTTTTCTGTGCAGACCTCTGGTGCCTGAGGAGTGCAGAGCAGCGGTGCAACCCGCCCAGATGCTCACATCTGAGTGCTCCCGCCTCTGTCGCAATGGCTACTGCACCCCCACGGGCACGTGCTGCTGCAGCCCCGGATGGGAAGGGGACTTCTGCAGAATCGGTGAGTATCTCCACTGTCCCCGGGAAAGACTGGGCATGGGACAGTCCTTAGGAACTCAAGAACTTAACACCAAGTTACTGCTTCTAGAATTGTCGAGTGTTCAGCATTCAGTTATTTACAATAATACTGATGGTCACATTGCTCCTGAACTAACAAATGAGATCTTCCCCATTTTTCTTAATGTACACAGTTCACATATATGTTAGCCAGAAACATAAAAGTCTTTTAAGTAATTACATCCTTTCAAAAAGTAAAAATTAAAAACAGGTCGTTTTTCTAAACTCCCAGTTCTGGGTTTGAGATTCCCCACCAGCCGATGACCTCGACCTCATGTTTGCTAAGCCCTCACCAAGTGGCAGCATTTTCCAGACACCCCATAAATGCCTCTCTAACTTAACTGTTTGCTTTCTGGCTACAATGCACTAAAAACAGGGTTCTTCAGTGGGCCTTATTAAATAAAAAGGGGAACAGCAATTATCCAGGGGCATATAGGAGATTTTTAAGTCCTTTTTGCTGCTCCCTTGTGAATCATCAACTAGGTGTGCGGGTGCTCAGAGGGCAAAGAGATTTATTTCAGGGTCCCTCTCTCCTTTAATGCTGGATTTCCTCCATGACATGCGATGATGTTCAAATACTACTGGGTGTGAAGTAAGAAAATTATAAATTGAGATACTTAAGAGTTTGAGACAAATACATTGAAAATGCATTTTCAGGAGAAGTATTTTTTCCTTTCTTCTCATTATATCTAGATGAGATGTTAACTAAACCTGCTGTGGTAATCATTTCACAATCGAGGTAAATCATAAAACCATGATGTATACTTTACACTTATATAGTGATATATGTCAATTATTTCTTAATAAAACTGGGGGGAAAATTGCCATAAAGATAAAAAATGCCATAAAGATAAAAAATATTTTTTATATATATATATATATATATATATATATATATATATATATTACTTTAAAATATTTTGATCTCTGCTATTTCAAATATTAAAGTATCTCTTGGCAATGAAAATTTAAATTCCCATTCTTAATTCCTAAGTGGTATCATTTTTCTTTATCCTAAACATATACTTGTTTCACAAAAATTACAACCATAACTTCTCTACTTTATATACTGCCTGACAAAAAGTAGCCAACATTTAAAGTCACATATGTATGTAGTCTGCATTTTAAACTTAAATTGTTTCAATACTAATAGCATTACGTGATTGATTAAGACTGGTTATATGTCTAGGAAAGAGCTATCATAATTAAACTCAACAGAAGTGAAAACAAATGCTTACATTTTATTGACCCAGCCTATCTCCCTTTTGCTGGATTGACAAAAAATACAGTAGAGAGAATCAGTGTCCAAATGCAACTAATATTCTAATTCCTGATAATACATCTTCCCTTTGCTCGTTCTGATGCCTGACAATATGTATTCTATCTGCTTCTTTATATAGTGTGCCCATTCTGCTTTATCCCTTACTTTGCACTTCATCTAGCTTCTCAAACCACTAGATAACAAATATTTATTGAGTGCCTACTAGCAACAGTATGCTTAAACAAATTATTTTGAATATGGGTGCCATTATATACATACCATAATATATATTAATAATAATACTATGTGATATAAAATGAAAATAGGCACTCTTTGAGTTAACATGAGGTTTTATTTCAATAAAGTACTTTCATCTTTCCACTAAATCAATTTAAATAATTTGCATATGTAAAAAGAAAACCATTCACAATATGTGTGATCCAAACAAGAATTTTATATCTTTACTGACATAGCTTACTCGTCTCCCACGAACTTGAAAGAGAAAATAGTCTGTTTCCTTTTCCAAGTATCAACCACCAACCCCTACATATTGATTAATGCATTTGCAAAGGTTAAAATGGCCCTGTACCCTCAAAGCATAAAGAAATGTATTCAAGGAATTGATTCTGTCTACAGGGCTACACACCCCAGATTCATCCTATCAGTAAAAGACCATTAAGTTATATACCCAATTTTCTCTCTCCATCTGATTTTAGCAGTAAATCTTTACCTTCCCACCAAGACTGTAGTCGTAAAAATCCTTTCGTGAAGAAATTCTGTGCTATAGAGATCGCCAAGAACTTCCTTTGCTGGCCAACTGCCTAACCCAGAAAGGACCTCCAGAGTGCACAGGGACACAGCATTAGCTGCGTCCCCCTAGAATCAGGGAGGAGGGACCTTGGGAGTTTAAGTGGGAAACACTCCATCTAGCCAAATCGAGAACTGACCGTCCCTTTAGGTTGTGTTGGAGATGCTCAAGCCACTGGGCGACTCTCGGGGGCCTGGCCCTTCTCACACTGAGGTCCTACCGTGGAGGAGCAGGAACAGAGCGCTCCTTGGAAGGAAATGCCCCAGTGGACCCGAGACTTGAAAGAACTGACACCCTCGTTTCAAAGAGTCAGTTTGGCAAGGGATTGAAATTGTTTCGCATGACCTGTGCTTCTCAGGAGCTGTCTCCCAGTCTCTGCTGAGGTCTGGCCACCAGATAACTATAGATCTGAAAGTGGTCTTCCCTTCTTGCCTTTTTTCTCTTTTGGATCATTTTGTGACTGGCTTCTGCCTTCTTTCTCTCCCTTCCCTTACTCATCAAATATCTGGGCTGTTTCTGACATACACAATGTGAGTATGATTTTATTGCTTTTGTTATTTTTCCCTCCTAGCAAAATGTGAGCCAGCTTGTCGTCATGGAGGTGTCTGTGTTAGACCCAACAAGTGCCTCTGTAAGAAAGGATATCTTGGTCCTCAATGTGAACAAGTGGACAGAAACATTCGCAGAGTGACCCGGGCAGGTATTCTCGATCAGATCATTGACATGACATCTTATTTGCTGGACCTAACAAGTTACATTGTATAGTTTCTGGGACTGTTCGAATATTCCTTTCCAATGGGCATTTATTTTTTACCCTGTCATTAAAAAGAAAGACTGTTGTTCTGCTACACACTCCTGTGATTTCATTTTCTTTTATTAATTTAAAAATAGTTTCCAGAAATGTGCAGATTCTGTGTGTGTATGTTGGCACATTTGTTCACATACGCATGTACACACACACACACTCACAACCCCTATCCATGTGGTTGCATAACAGATGGGTTTTAAAAGTATATATTTCCTTGTGTGAAGTAATTTACACAGAAATTCCACTGTAAATTGATAACGGAATTTTTATATCACCAGAAGAGATTATGTGACTTCCCAGGAATTTTCTGTCTGTAATAACTAAAGTCAACTTTAATGGAGTTTTGAAACATTACTGTGCAATCTGATGGATCTAATAAAAAAAAAGGCAATATTTTTATATTAAAGGACTAGAATGTGAGAATGTTTCAGAACTCCCTGATGAATTTCTGAATGGGCAACTTGATTTAAAATTGTAATCTTCATTTTGATCATTGTATCCAATTACAGAATGTTATGCACTTACCTTTTTATTGGCAGAGAAACTTGGTTACTCTAGCTTAATATCAAGATTGTTTTCAAGTGCTTTATAATTAAATCATAAGAGCATATTCTAAAAACCAATCTTCCTAAAAGGTCTGCTTTTATTGTATATTTTATTTAACAATAGGCACTGGGTTTGTGATACATATTTATATTTTTTATTTTATTTTTATAATATAGACATCACCTAGATGAAACACCTTTACCCTGTCCTGTAAAATACTAAAGTTACATTTTTCACCAACTTAATTGGAAAGAAGGGGAGTGAGAAAGCAAACAGTCTTAAATGTGCTGTGGATCTAATCTAGCAATGTATCCTTGTGCCAACATGTAATCATTAACGACGGATGAAAAAGCAAGAAAACAGCCAGTCCTTATAAAATTCCGGCATTTAACATTTGTAAAGTGCTTTTCACCATAGCAAGACTGTCAAGTGTATGTGATTAGAATATTACAGATTGCTCACTTGATCGAACCTCACTGGAGAAGAGTTCTCTCGTTCTTAACAAACCTTGGCTATGTAAGCTGTCACTTGTGCATATTTTCAATATAAGAATCCTTGCCAAATATGACTTTTCATGTATATGTTCCTTCAGAACTCAATGAAAATCCTCTTTGGTTAATGTCTGAATACATGTCTGTAAATGTTCTGTTCAAGTTTTGAAAGAAATGCTATGTTCTGACTTACAACTGCAAAACATTCTGATCGACCTTTTTCTTACTGGTTTTCAAGGCCAGCTCTCCAAGTTTGGATTGTAACAAAATTATAAGGCTTCTTTGCACTACTGAGAAAACAGCCACCCCTGACACATGCACACCCACGACGGGTTGCCCTGCAGTAAACAGCTGTCCCCCCAGAACCTAACTGGAAAGTAGCAGAGATTATGCTGCACGGGCTGACTTTCCAAACCTTACTCTTCGGCATATGAGCCTCAATGAAAAAGAATAAAATCTTGTAACTGGTATTTCTCCTTTGTTTTTAAGCAGGAGAGTCGCAGTTAAAGCTCAGCGTGCATTTATGCAGAAACCACAATGTGGAGAGACTGGTTAAGTACACTGCCCTTGTCTTCTATATATGATTACTTAAGTTTCAAGTGACCTCATGCCGAATGGAAATGGGTTGAGAAACCTTGGTTCAGCGCTTAGGGAACAACAGGCTGCATTAAGAAGTGCATGCATAATTTTACACACTTTAGATTCCATTGACAGTCCATTCAAAGAAGTCTCGAGATTAAATGAGCATGGAGACCAAATTGCCCTCTTACCCCAGAGAAGGGGTGGTCCCTTCCAGTCACACTAACACTTCATTGGCCCAACGGTGTGACAAATCTTGCAGTGAACCCGGTGGTAGCCTGCGTCTGTAGGTTAATAGCAGTCTTTTGTCTCCACTGCTTTCTCCTCCTCGCCCTTTTACTGAATTCCATCACAGAAAGTTTTACAATTAAAAAAAAAAAATGTCCTGACAACCATGTCTGTAAATGGACCTTTACCATCTAATCATCCCTTATTCAACGTGGTGACATTAACAAAATGTGAGCTTCTTGTGAGGGAGCCAGCTGTCTGAATCTGTCGGATCGCGCAGTTTTATTACACATTCTCCCGGTCATAGTTTCACTGACAACAATAAGGATCCCGTTATCCACACGGCAAAATCTGAAAAAGCCACGTTTCTTCTTATATCCTTAATCTTTCCATCTCTTCTGAAATCATCCTTCCAAAAGAAGGTGTTCTATTGCCATTTCTTCTTCTATTTAAAAATATCTTCGTTAAATTGACCAGACCCAGATTTTTGACGCAGTCTTTTCCCAAGTGAAGGAGTTTCGGATGACTTAAAAAAACCTATGTCCCCTGCATTTTCTATTGTGAGTCATTAGAATAGAAGAGCACAATCTTCTAAAAAGAAGATAGTGAGATCCGGGGATATGATGCCGAGGCAAAGAAAGGCAAATCGTTGAAGTCATTTCTCTCTGTTCTTAGCGGGAACATAAATAACAATGTTCATTGATGGCTGTGTATTTTAAACTCAGTGGTCATTTCAAAAATCTCCGGACCTTTTTCTTTCAAGCAGATTTTTAAAATAAGTGACTGGAGAATTATCTTACGTGATTCACAAGGACAGACAGATAGAAAGTGGTTAAAAAGTCAGAGCAAAGGAATAGTTCTTGTTTCATCACACAAATGGCAGTGTCAGCACTGACTCAGTTCATCAAGTGTGCAGTCAAAACAGAAGGAAAATGTCCTTGGTGTGAATGCAGATGTGTGAGATAAAGCTAGAGCAGTGAAATAGGAAAGTGTATATTGTTAAGCCTTTGTCCCTTTTAGAGTTTAATATTTGGGTGCCAGTGTAATATGAAATGCTGCTATGGTAGGTTATAAAGACTTGGAAACAAACTTTCTACTTACTGCTTCCATCAAACTCTCATCCTAGTTAATAAAACCTTGTTTTCTTGACGGTTCTATAAGGAAAACTGAGTGGGGATGATTTCAGAAACTTAAGTGACGATAAAAAGTGCTTTCATCCATGCCTTTTCTTCTTGGCATTTTGTTTCAGTGTGGCTATTATAAACTATATATTTTATTTTTATCACAAAGAATACTCAGACGTTGTCTCAGATTAGTGGACTATCTTGTAAAAAAAAAAGAGCAAAGAAACCTACCCATACGTTATATACACACAACCCAAATAGAAAGCTCTTTTTAATTACCAACTTCAATAATTACATATTAATGTACTAACAATCTTAATGTCCTTTTTGATATTATTTTTTTCGCTGAATCATAAACTATACAACAGAGTTCACTAGGTATAAGACATGAGGTTAGGTGCTACATCTAAGGTGTTTTAAAGTACACATTAATATAAACTCATTAGTCTTTCTTAGCTTTTAAATATAAAAGAGAAACCAAGCCCAAATTTTTAAGAGGAAAACTAAGGTATACCACAGGGAGTTGAAGTGCGCTGATCAATAAAGTTTCTGAGCATCTCTGCAGAATGTTATCTATGATATCCATTTCTCTCTTTCTCCTCTGGCACTCCCATGGAGCCTTCTTCCTTTTAACCTGTTCCCTCTCGATTTCTATTGTGTTGTTTGTTTTTCTTTTAACAAAACAAACATGTCCTCAATACACCCAAAATGAAGATGTCCTTGGGTAGGTTGCTATTGATTTTGCTGGTGACGATCTTTTATTTGTTGTCCTGAAAAATGCCTTCCCCCGGTGTCACATTTGCTCAGACTCTCTCCATGTCACCAAGAACAATAGATAAGTAGGAACAAACCAGACTGATCTATTACAGTTATTGAAAAAAGTGACCCAAAGCAGAAATGACTATCAGCCCAGATGCTCTAGTTCAGCTGGAGTTCCATCACTGCTCCAGGAAAGACATGAAAATATCCCTAGGAGAGAGCTTCAGCTGGCAGTATCCCTAGGAGAGAGCTTCAGCTGGCAGCAGGGAACGCTGGTAGCCAGTCCCCCTTCAAGCAACAACCATGTGCATCTATGCAGTCTACTTTGAAGAAGCTTATTCCAAATCTATGAGAAAAGGATAAGAAATAGTTCCTCAGTGGAGGCTTCCGAATCTTCTATCCCCAGCCCAGAGGAGACTTGAATTTGTAGAGAACTCAGACAAGAGTTCCATGCCCAGAAAATGTAGATATTTCTCTACTTCCCCCACACACACCAAAAGTTAGCGGGCCTATTATTGCGAATGCTGGCAGTACCTGCCGAGAGCTCCTCTTTAGAACTTCCAGAAGTGCATGTTTGCTTTCTTACCTTCTTTCTCTTCACCACACCAACGCGAATGAGCCAGACCTCCAACACTTCACACCATGTCAAAGAAGGTGGAAAAGCTAAAAGTAGGAGCATTTCCATATTAAAAATATTAAAAACATGACTATGACTATAGAGCCTGTCAAACACTGGTCCTAGCTAATTTCAGCACTTCTTTCTCTTAAATGTCTCCTCCTAAGTTTTGGAAATGGCCTTAGAATAGGTGTTTAGGGGACTGCCCACGCACGACAGCGGGAGGAAGAGGCGCACAGTGCTCCTGCCCTTCACCGTGTGCTTCCCCAGCTGCTGCGAGAGAGCGGCTCCTTTCTCAGATTAGCACTTTCTTTAAATCCTTCCTTAACAACAAACCCAAGATAGAGCCATCACTTATCTTGCTTCCTTTTATATAGGTCATATATAACTTGGTTGGAAAGATAAAAAAATAAGTAATAGACCCTTTGTATTGACAAAACTATGCTTTATACCTGTGAGTGCCTTTTATTTTTTATTTTTTGCACATGGTGACTTACAAAAATAAAGTAACAAAATGAATTCTAAGGTTACATCTTGTGCATCACAAAGTCAGACATCTTGCTTCAGTCAGGTTGCTTTTGCATTTGTAAATGATGTATTACTTAAAATCAAAATACATATATACGCATATATAAGCAAATTAACTTAAAAGTTGGGTGAGTTGTCTCAGTTGACTATAATCTTTTAAAGTTAAAAAAACATGTTAGCACACAGGATACAAAGGACAGAACGTTAACAGTGAGGGGCAGCTCCTAATGACTAAATGTAAAATAAACTGTCTTCACAGTTAGAAACTAATTCTTGTACATTTCCTTTGGAACTCAAAAGTAGCTAGCCAATAGTTTCCATTCACGTGAACAATTTATAATCAGGTTTAATACAGTCTATCTATGCCCAAAATATATTTTGGATATTTCTTTATTCCATATTCTTAAAATCTGAGGCATGACTTTCCTAGAACAAAATAAGATTTCATATATAGCAGAACTTAATACTATTTAATGCATTAACACATTCTATTCAGAATACTATTATTGAGAGATCAAGTTGACAACCTTATCGGATACCAAATCATTCCCCTATCTCATTATATATACTGATAGACACTTTTAGACATGCATTTCACCAAGACTTAGGTGGTAACAGGATCAGTGACACTGGGGTCTTATGGAATTATTGGAGTTTGGTTCCCTAGGATATGTGAGAACACTATTTATTTAAAAGAAACCCATCTAATTAAAATGTAAAAGATTACCAAATTATTATCCATAAATAAGCATAAGAAAAATCTGAAAAGAAAACCCCTTGTCTTTATGGGCTTTATCTGTGATTCATTTTGTGCAGTTTTAAAGACTGGTTAACCTTATCATTCTTCTAATACATTTTGATTTTCCTACCAGTTAGGGCAATCTGTCCATAATCTCAGACACAGAAGATACCAGAACCAACCCTTGCTTGAATTCCTGTTGATAAGAGGCAGAATGCTGTGTGAACAAGTATAAAAGCGGTACACATTTGAGGAAGCAAAGTTAACATATGTGCTAGTTGGGATTTCTATAATGTTCTTCTGAAAAGTAACATGCCAAGTCATTGGCTCAAATAATCTCTCAAAATCTGAATTAATCTGGTTAATTTAACCAAGTTATTATAATATGTCTTTCTCTTTGATCAATCTTCTATTATTCAGCCATCCACCCCATTCATTAATTCAACAAATATTTATTTAAGTGCCTGGCATGATTAGGTGACACAGAAAAGGTGAGGACATTTGTAGTGGGGGGTTGGGAGCCCAGTGGGTCTGATGAAGCAAAAGACACTAATCACACCCAACTAGCTCCAGTGCAGCTCAACATTAGAATCCAGCAATAACGGTACAGATGGCCTAACGTACATCTGTGTGTATCTGTAGGTGTGCACACAACCGTGTATATATATTTATCTATCTGTACAAACACTACATATGTATACACACTATCTATGTAATATATAATATATGTATAATGCATATAAATTCTAACAAGTGTATTTGTGTTATCTTTAAAATAGAACAATTGTATCTTGACGTGGTAAATGCAGAGAATTGGTTTTTATTGTTGATCTGTGGATTTAATGATTTTTTTAGATGAAAAAGGATGTTTAAGTGTACAATTTCTTTTCTTAATTTAATATATTTATGTAAATGCATGCCTGAAATTTGGTTAGACTGACTGTGTTTTGTGTCCTTTAACATGATCAGATGTATTAAACTTTATCTTAAGACCTGATATACATGTGCTATTTTAAAATTCTTTTATTTTAGTAGTTAAAGGTTTTCCTAAATATACTGATTAGATGAACACTAGTTTTTAGATGTTCTACACCCAAACTGCTTCTTCAGAATACTCTGGCCTTTTGTCATTTTTTCATGTTCTAATTTTAAGATTTTACTTCCCAAAATATATGCCAATGTTAAGGATCAGTTTCATTGTGTGGATATATCAGGCAGCCATAAGATGCTGTATTGATTTCAATTTATTCTAAGTTGCACACAACTTCAGTCTGATCCCTTCAAGTGAGAATTAGTGAGTGACGAATATAAAAGAGCACTTGAGGGTACTCGGTGCCCAGCCGAAAGGGAAAGGCATGTAGGAACGGAGGGGCATGAGAAAAGGGGGTTGCAGACATCCCAACCTTTGTTGACCTTGCCATTTAGCTTCCTGTTAACCTTATCAAGAGTATGTACATGGGGGAGGGGTCAGGCCTGACCAGGCCATGTCACAGTAGATAGAGCATCAGACTGGGGCTCAGAGGACCCAGGTTCGAAACCCCGAGGTTGCTGGCTTGATTGATCATGGGCTCATATGGTTTAAGCACAGCTCACCAGCTTGAACTCAAGATCGCTGACTCTTGAACAAAGGGTTACTCGGTCTGCTGCCTGGTCAAGGCACATAAGAGAAAGCAGTCAATGAACAACTAAGGTGCCACAGCAAAGAATAGATGCTTCTCATCTCTTTCCCTTTCTGTCTGTCTATCCCTAACTGTCTCTCTCTCTCTCTGTCTCTCTGTCTCTGTCATCCCCCAAAAAAAAGCAAAATAAAAAGAGTATTTACATAGGTCAGATATGCTGTTGTGATTGTGAACATGAACATCCAATCTGCCCATCTGCCATCTAGATCTCCTTTCTCCCTGAATAAATATAGCTGCTTGACACTTCGAGAAAAATAAACTGTTTCTAAGAGATGACTTTCTATGAGAATAAAATGTATTACAAGTTTATTCACAGACAGTCCTTATTAACTCAGGTGGCTCACAAGAATTTTTAAGTTAGGCAGTGCGACACTACAAGTGTCCTTTAACTCACTCCACAGGGCCCCATAAGCACCAGAGATCTCCCCCCTTAGGCTCTGCCCTCCCAGACCTTAGGACCTGCCCCAGTGATTAGTCATTCATCACCTTCTTTGTTCCTCGTGCTATCTGGTCTCTCAGACCAGATATAAATCTCCAAAGGAGCAGAGATCCTACTTTTAAACTCCCTGACAGACTTTGAGCGGCCCCTGCTTACTTGCCATAAAGAAAATAACAATAATATGTCTTAGTCTAGAGATGGAAGTGGTGTCTGCTGCTACCGAGATGGGTTTTTTCACTGTTCCTTGGTTGACTTCTCAGCTCCAACATCGCCAGGGAAATCAATTCCCTGCATTAAATCTCCCTTGTTGTAAACACTTGAAGTGGTTTCTGTTTTCTTTTTTGAGATGGATTGAGTTATATCTATGATTAAGACACAGATGAAGAGAGATATAACATGGTGGAACTATAGAAAGACATGATGAGATCGTCTGCAGGAGAACAGGATAAAAAACAACACCATTGCCTTGAATCCCAACGTGATCACAGCAAGATGTAGTCAGAGGGATCCTACTTCCAAACCTGATATGTAACCCTTAAATTATTTAGGCAGCTACCAGTGAGAAAGGCCATTATTTCCACAGTTGCCCCTAAGAGTTTTCATATCTCAAATGTACTATTAAAATTATCAGCCTCCTGCTTGTCCAGGAGTCTTGTAGCTGTTAGTCTTTATACTCACTTTTTAAAAGAATTTTTTAGAATAATGTACTACTTCCAGTAGAAGTACAACTTAAAATAGCAGCTACACTTAATATCTGATCAGAAAAAATATATATACAGTTTCTTGGTTTTTTGTTTTGTTTTTTTTTTTTATTTGGAGCTCCAAAGAGTTTTCTCTGGAGATTAAATCCTACCATCATTCAAATAACTGAAAGAATAAAAGGAAGAAAAACAACTTGGATGAAATATTTCTTCTGCATTGTCATAACTTGATTTATGTTTGATTTCCATACAATATTTTCTATGATTAAAACAAACAAACAGAATTTACAAGGGGGAGAGGAGGCGGCCGGAAAAGGAAGGGAGAAGCCCGGGTTGCTCCTGACTATAAAACTCATTCTTCTTGGGACGATGCCCACAACCGAAACTGCCTGAGCTCACTCTTGCAGTTTAATAAAATGTCATCAGACCCCTTTCACATATTTATAGCCTTATAATGAAAACGACTTGATGCAAAATCCATGTGCTTCATGTAGAGTCATGTGGATGAGCACAGATACCCTGTTCTAGGATCTACAGCCACCAGAAGCCCCGCTGGCCAGGTGTGCTTGTAGGAGTCCTGGGCCAGGGCTGTGCGATGCGGGTCCCGGCCTGGTGTCTCCACATCATTAACGGGGGATGATGGGTAAGTGCTTCGCTGCACCAGGACTCAGTTTTCTTATGTATAGAATGAGATCGAGGTTCCTTCCATCTCGAACGAGTCTTGTTATTAGATATTACTCATTCCAGAATACATATACACTGCAAATTTGAAGTTGCAAATCTCAGACAGGAGTCCATTAACTACTCTATGTCATTAATTTGTGGTGGCTAAATAATTAGAAAAGACACTCTAGTCTCCCAGTCTCCTCTCTTCCTACCCTTTGTGGTTCTTTGTTGCTTTCTCTGATGTGTTTTCTGAGTCTTTTTCTGGTTTTCCTACCTATATATGGTTTCTTCTCTTTTTTTACTTTTATTTTTCAATTACAGCTGACATTCAGTATTATTTTGCATTAGTGTCAGGTGTACAGCATAGTGGTTAGAAAGTCATCTACTTCACAAAGTGATCCCTGATATTTCAGGTCCTCACCTGGCACCGTACACAGTTATTACAATATAATTGACTATATTCCCTATGCTGTACGTGACGTCCCCATGACTACCATATTCCCCCATGGATAAGATGCACCATTTTTCGAAAAATTTGGGATCTAAAAATTAGGTGTATTTTATAGAGTGGTTGTAGGTTTTTTACTTGCATTTCCTACTGTTTTTGCACGGATGAGGAGTTGTATGAATTTTATGATGAATAAAACTTGAGTTCCATAACTTTACGTAACACGTTTACATTTTTTCAAATTTCAGGCCCCCAAATTAAGGCGCAGCTTATACATGGGCGTGTCTTATACAAGGGGAAATATGCTATTTTGTAACTGCCGATCTGAACTTCTCAATCCCTTCATCTTTCTCACCCTGTCCTCCAATGCCTACTGCTTCCCCCTGGCAGCATCAGTCTGCTCTCTGCACCTGTGAGTTTGTTTCTATTTTGTTTGTTCATTTATTTTGTTCTTTATATTCCACGTGTAAGTGAAATAGTAAGATATTTGTCTTTCTCTGACTGACTTACTTCACTAATACATAATAGGCCTATCCATGCTGTTGCAGATGGTAAGATTTCATTCTTTTTTAAGGTTGAGTAATATTCCATTTTATATACAAACTACTGCTTTTTTTAACCACTGGCCTACTGATGGGCACTTGGATTGCTTCCATAGCTTGGTTATTGTAAAGAAAGCTGCAATGAACACAGGGGTGCATACGTCCTTTTGAATTAGTGTTTTGGGTTTCTATGGACATATACCCAGAAGTGGAATCTCTGGGTCAGAAGGCAGTTCTTGAATTCTATAGCTCTTAGTCTAAATTTAGAAAATACTCTCGATCTATCATCATTTTTCTTTGTGCTGAAGAAGCACAGTGTTACATGGAGGCTGCTACTCACTCTAGGGTCCTTAGTGTCTAGTTTTGCAACTGTCAGAAACATAACTGTCTCTTCCATGAACTATGTTCCCAAGAGGACTGTTGTAGGCACACTACTTGACAGATACCATATTTGGGGAAGATACAGAGCATAAAAAAGACATGATCTAAAAGGCAGACAATTCATGACATGGAAGAAAGGGTAAGCATGTGCCTGTTAGAGCTGCCCAGACAGTCCCACCGATGGGCTGGCCCAGGCTGGAGGCTAAAAGTCTGAAATCAAGGTGTCCCCGGAGTTGGTTCTTTCTGCGGGCTGTAAGCTGTAAGGGAAGGAATGGTCCCAGGTCTCTCTTCTTGGCTTATAGATGTCTGTCTTCTCTCTGTGTCTTTACATAGTCACCCTACTCCATGTCTCTCTGTCCAAATTTCCCCTTTATATAAGGACACCAGTCGTACCAGATTTGGGCTTGCTGTAATTACCTCAATTAAATTTGATTACCTCTTTCAGACTCTATTTTAAAATAAAGACACATTCTAAGGTACTGGGGTTTGGGACCCTAAAATATGAATGGGGGGAGGGGACACAATTACACCCAAGACACCATGACCCAGAGACCACATCAGACTTAAACTGAGGTCTCCTACTCATTGTCCAAAGTAGTGCCTCTCCCACTTCAGCGTGGCTCCAGTCGCTAGGGGACTTTGCAGAAGTCCAGATTCCGATCCAGTCGGTCCGGGGAGGGCTAAGGCCCCCATCTCTGCTAAACCCCTGTGTGATGTGAACGCTGCTGGTCCGCGGGCTGCACTGGGACGAGCAAGGATCTAAAGCATGGTTTACAGGCTGTTTTAACATCTAGGACAGAACACAAATACTGGGAAGGGCTTGATGAAAACATGACTTCCTGCTTCCATAAAGCAACCAATGATGTGTCCTGAGTCTTAACTGCAGGCTGGTGTTTAGCTGAGCGGATTGTACACAACAACACAGAGTAAGCATGTATGTGAGGCAGTCCACCACTGTTTCCACGCTGGGCTCCTAGCTGTTGCTACCACAGCTTCTGATTTCATTTTCAGCAATAGCCTCAGTGCTGGGATTCAGCCGGTTCGCACCAGTTCGGCAGAACCGATACCGATTTTTTTGTTGAGTTCAGTGAACTGGTTGTTAAAATGGCACTTGTAATCAGGGTCCTCTCTAAGGCAGGCACCTGGGCAGCCGCCCAATGTGGAGATCACAAATTTACACTCCTTACTCTTTTTTAACGTTCATCTGCACAACAGTGTATTCTAAGCACCCGCAGTAATATTCATTCTGTCCATAGGTGAAAATAATTGCAGGTGAGGACGCCAATCAAGAAGCAATATGGAAATATCTTAAATAAGTTTTATTGTTTTTGTCAAGTATTATTTAACAGGTTTTCATTATATTTTGAAACTCTTTCTTAACATAATCTAGTTTTGTATACCTCTTTTATAGTTCTTATTTATATAAGTATTAAATGCATGAAATAATAAACTACCTCTCCGTATATCATTTTTTTATACTTAAACCGGTCATTAGGGCATTTTCATGTCTGTTGGAATTCATCTATCTGTTCAAAATAAACTGGTTTGCTAGAGCAATATGTATCATAAAATAAAATGTTTGTTTTAAGCTGTGTAAATTCTGCCGAGATAATATGTAGTGATTTTAAAAAGCTATGAACAACTTCTATTGACAGAAAAAAATTTTAAAGAAAAAAATATCACTATGGATACCTTGAAAAAAAGAAAATGAACTGTGTTATACTGAATTTTCAGAAATAAGATTGTATACCTCTATCTTAACACCATGATATAATCACGTGACTTAAAGTTGTAAACACATCTAGGACTATATCAAAATGCCTGGGAAGCCACTTTTAGTGCTAATCACTACAAATAATACTTACTATCTGATTCAAATGTTTATATACTTTTTCAGAGCAGAGCTGCCCAATAGGACTTTCTGTGATGACCAAGGTGTCCTATGTCTGAGCTGTTCTGTACGGCAGCCGCTGGCCAACCTATGGCTAGCGAGCACTTGAAACAGGGCTGGTGTGAGGGAGGAACTGAATCGATTTCATTTCATTTTAATTAATTTTAAGTTGCCTATATAAAACTAGAGTGTCTTTTTATATTGGCTACTTCAAAATTCAGTGCCAAAGGCAATTCAGACAGTTCAGTTCTAACGTTTCGGTCACGTGTGTTTGACAGCCCCTGATCTGTAATTCACACTGAAATGCTTCATGTTCCCTTTGACTTTGTTTTAATCCTATAGCACATCCAAAATGGTACACTATACATACTCTTGGCTCCAAATCGTTTCACATGGGCCTTTCACCAAAGCCAGTACAATTCCTAACTCTAGGTAGAGCTCTATCGTACAGTCAATATCTGTTAGGCATGTGTGGGAGCAGCACCATGATCATGTGTGCACATGTCTCAGTGTCAACAAGGGAAGGAACACCACCACACACACGGAAACCTGGTGGAGCGATGTGCCGCTGGCTGACACCCGTCATAGGCCGAACTAGAGAAAGCAGAGACAGGGAGCAGGGACATGAGAGTGCCCCTCTGTGCTTTTACATTTCGTTCTATAAAGTTCTCCTGGAAGAGAAGAATTTGGAACAATGACAAATAATATTTATAGAGAGAAAATAAAATCCATTTGGCTGTCTTACAATTTCACCACATGCAATCTGAAATAACCATGAAAAAAAGCAAGAAAGGACAGCCCAGGGCGATGTCAGAGGTCCAAAGAAAGAGTGAAGAGAAGCTCTCTCCCTAAATGGAAGTGGACACAAAAGGCATAAGACAGCAATGATTCAGCTCAACCAAATGCAAGTAAGTGGGCGCAGCAGTAATAATACCAAACACCTATATGGGACGGCATGCTGGGCACCTCTAAGTACGGTCAAGCACTGTGAAGTGTCTAAGATTTCACTCTAATTAGAAGCTAACAAGTTCAAGTTCCCCTGCCATGCTTTCATGATTGCTGTCAGAAGACACGAGGCTCCTGGGTCAGAGACTAAGAACAGTTTATTATTCTCAGCAAAAGCCATAACCAGTAACTAGTTCTCTGAGCCCCAATTCCCAAAGAAAAGGCCAGGTGATGTTTGCACATGCAATGGGTTGAGTTACAGAAGAGGAACTCTGAGCTTAGGAGAATCAAATCTTTCATAATGGACAGCAAGCAAACCTATTTGATCTTTGCATTAGAGGGAAAAGCTATCTCTGTCTTCCAAGGCTGTTTGCTATACAAGCATCCTTGAAAAAGATTGTTCAGAAGAAAGGCATTCAGTGCTTCTCCTTACCAGATGTGCAGAAACACAAAAGACCCATGGGGAATCAGCATCCAATGAGCACTTCACCAGGACTACCTCATTTAACCTTCTCAACGGCCATGTGAGGTAGGTATTCCTACACCATTTTACAAAGGAGGCAAAGGAGGAATCCAGAGTTTCCACAGCTATGAACTGGTAGAGTGCACAGTCTGGCTCTACCTTACGGAGCAGCATGGTCCAACAGAAGCGTTAGGTGAGCCACGTGCATCATTTTAAATTTTCTAGTAGCCACAATAAAAAAGTAAAAAGAAACAGGTGGAAGCAATTTTAATATTTTTTACATGACTCCAGGGACCTAGAATATGATCACTTCAACATGCAATCAATATATAAATCATTAATGAAATATTTCACATTCTTTTTTAATACGAAATCTTTGGAAACCAGTGTGTATTCAACACTGACAGCATATCTTAACTCGGACAGGAAATTTCTATCAAAACAATTGACAGTTGAAGAAGTAGATTCACATACCCAAGCTGTTTCAAATATACTTACAAGCTTTCTAATAATGGACTCAGGTATCGGTTTTAAAGGTAAACTAATGAGAATTAAGTATATTAAGCATTCGGTCCTTAAGTCATAGTAACCACGTTTCAAGTGCCCCATAGCCACACCTGGCTAATGGCTCCGGCATTGGACAGAATAAGTTTAGAGCCTGTGCATGGAACCTCTGTGTTCCCTTGTCTTACACGGAGAGGGTACACAGCACGTTCAGTTAATTCTTTGTTCTTCTATTCTGACTGTCTCTCAGAGTCACAGTTGTTTACGCCATTGTGCCTGCCCTGGAGGGAGGGCTGCGGATGGAAGTTTGGAGAAGGTGGCATTGTTGGAGAACCAGACCACAGGCTCACAATCATAGCCCAGGACTGATCCAAGCTCCAGCACTTGTCACTTCTCAGCTGTGTGACCATAAACACGTTTCCTGACCTCCCAGAGCCCAATGTCTCCATCTTTAATGTCAGGCAGTAATAGCAGCTCTGAGGATTCAATGAGGCCATTCATGTACAGCGTCTGGCACAGTGCTTGGCACACGGTTGTTGCTCAATAAATGTCAGTCATTATTTGGCAATTAGAGTAAATCTAACATGACAGACACCCACCCACCCACCCACCCACCCACCCAAAAAAGTTTAATAGTATACCATTTTATGATGCCGTTTGCTTCCTGAAGAGAGGCCTGGCTCACCGACTGTGCAGCCCAATGTCACCCTCTAGTGCCTCAAACCTTGAACTGCAGACATCAGTCACCAAACTTCCGGAACACAGAGCCTCTGAAAGGCTGTGTTCATTCCTTAACCTCAGAGGCTGTGCCTGACTGACCCAGACCCCAGGCCCCAGCCCTGGTCACTGGAACTCTGACTTTTAGGCCAGTACTTCTGACACTCTGATGCCTTTTCTTGCCAGTTACCGGGGGGGGGGGGGTGGGGTGGGGTGGGGGGATCTCCGGGAAAGCGGTTTACGACTCACAAAATACACCACGCAGCCTCAGTGGCTGCGTTTCCCATCAGCTCCTGTGTAACATCAATGTTCCCGCCCCACAGACCCTCGCTGAGTAAGCAACATTTTATAAAATGTGACCCTTTATTCCAACTCTGTCAGAAGTAACCTCCAAACTGTTAGAGTAGAAAAACCGCAGCGTTAAGCTAAATGTTGTCTTCTTTCTTCCACGGACATGCGCAAGAGGAAAGGCCAGATGGAGACCAAAGGTGGAACACAGCCGCATTTTAACTATGGCTTCAAAGACAACAACAGTATTATTGCAGGGAGTGCGCCCAGCAAGAGAAGAAGAGGGTGGATGGGTCAATATGGCCATTCTTATCTTCCCTTAACTTCAGAATGTAATTTAAGGTCATGTGCTGTTCTCATAATATAGAATATCTATGAATTAATGATGACTATATAAATTAATATGTGTCCATAGTTCACAACCCAAGACAATTTGGACTAGATAATGGATGGCATGATGGTGGGATTGCTGGACCAGCAATGGAAAATGAGTCAGAAACTCAGCAGTCACTGATCCGTGGTCTTTCCCATGTCATATTCAATAGACATTGGAAGGTTAATACTTGGAAGAAATTATCATCTATACTTATTTTATACTTGGTAAACGGGATATAAAGGTAACCACCACGTTTTTGTGTTTTGTTTTATTTTTTGGGCCAACATCAAAGGAGATACCACGGTGAAAATACTTTTAAAATAGCATTTTCGTGGCTATGAATACAATTTATTAGAAGTCTGACAGACCAAACTGGCCTAGTAGTTCTTTGGCCAAATAGACAACACAGGTTATTTCCGGTAAGGAGAAAAGGAGGGGGACTTGGAATTTATTTAAATTTGTCTATCCAGTTTTTTTAAAAGAAACAAAACAGATTAAAATTACAATGACTTAATTACTCCACATTTCTAAGTATTTGTATTGCCTCCCACAACGTGACTGCCAAGTTACTGATAATATTTATCTTCATCTTGTTTTCAAACATTTATTTCGGATGATGAGCTTAATACACTACACTGCAGTCATGCTTTGTTGGTCAGTTTGCTCATTATCTAGCTGCACTCACTTTGCTACCAACTTTGGTAAAAACAAGGGCCCCAGGGCGTTCCCAAGCGTGCTGCAGGTCCAACCCGGTGGTCGCCCGCAGGGCTGGACTGGCTCCTCTCACAAAGCATTGGGACATCATGCTGGACCCAAACTCTCAAGTCTTACCTATTTCCAACCCCCCCACCCCCATGGATAGATGTGAAGACTGGCCTCTGTGCTTCTTGTTTTGTTGTAAGAAATGCCTTTACTTGTTTCTGTTGGCTTCTTAGCAGCTTGTTTCAAAATATTTCACTTCTACTTGCTGTGGCTTGGGAACTCATATTAACGTGCCTCCCCTAATTGATTCCCGCTACAGTATTAGATTTCCAAAAGACATTCATATCAATGTACTATACTGACCACAAATGTAAAGGGGGGAAGGAAAGTGTGATTCCCAGAGTTAGAGAAAAAATATAAAATAAACATATGTTTCTATAATGAGAATCAAAGAAGGAAAGTAGGAGAAGGGAGGGAAGAAGAAGAAAGAGAAAGTAAGAAAGAAAGAGGAGAAAGAAAAAAAGGGAAGAGGGAATGAAAGGAAGGAGGGAGAGAAGAAGAAGAAATTGGGAGGTTTTCTTCCTGTATACCTTCTCTCTATTCATTTACACAACAAAATCTGACACTGGGACCAAGAGACACTGGGACCAAGAAACACCGATTCCATCCCAGGATCGCATGAAGAAAGAACGCTTACCACAGCCCAGCAATCACATAATAAATAATCACTGGACACTAGTTTGGGCCTTGTTAGAAAGACAACGGTGTCTAAGGGGCATGTTCTTCATTCCCAAAATGCTGGCAGTGTGGCGGCAGAAACAATACCCAGACCTTAAAGATGACACTACTCGTGTCCGGAGGTGCTAAGCAGGCAAAGCAAACTGTTTTGTTCGATCCAATCAACTTTGGTTATTTACTTAAGGCCTGTGTTTAGGGGGGAGGAAGGAGAGGGTAAAGGGGGGATACATGGTGATGGAAGGAGACTTGACTTGGGGTGGGGGGCGCATGTGCAGTGTACAGGCGATGCGTTACGTGGTGGCACACCTGATACCTATGTAATTTTGTTAACCAATGTCACCCCAATAAATTCAATTTAAAAATAAATTAAAATAAAATAAAACATTAAAAAAATAAAAATGACCTGTGTTTGGGGCCTGAGCCAAAAATGGAGGGTGAGAGCTTGCGTTACAATCAAGATTCCAGGTGAGCCCTGGCTGGTTGACTCACTGGTAGAGCATCGGCCTGCCCAGCATGTGGAAGTCCTGGGTTCAATTCCTAGTCAGGGCACACAGGAGAAGCATCCATCTACGTCTCCACCTCTCCCCCTCTCCTTTCTCTCTGTCTCTCTCTTCCCTTCCCGCAGCCAAAGCTCCATTGGAGTAAAGTTGGCAGTCACTTGGCTTCAATTGCAGTGGAGCAACGCCCCAGATGGGCAGAGCATCGCCCCCTAGTGGACATTCCAGGTGGTTCCTGGTCGGGAGCATGTGGGAGTCTGACTGCCTCCCACCACCCCCACTTCTCACTTCAGAAAAATACAAAAAATATATATTTCATGTAAGATTTTCACTTAGTCCATTAAATAAATGCATCACCATTGTTACGCTGAGCACTAAGATTTCCTGCTATTTCCATGGCCCACCCCCAGGACAACTGGAAGACTGGGCCAGCCAAACAGCACCTTCCCACTATCATCTAATGTCACAAGCTCCTGATTTCAACCTCATTGGTTGGACTACCTGTTCCACTCCAGCTCAAGCTTTCATTCAGCTCTGCTTTTTGTCACTATGTTTATGAGCTGCTTTACCTGAGGCAGAAGCAGCTGCAACAAAGCACAAGCCCAGATTCAGAAATGTTTATTTGCAGGCAGGCAGGCTGGTCTATGATAGTGTGGCATTGCCATGCTGCTCCAAACTCAATGTCTTCAGTTAATGTTCTATAAAGTTAAATTCCCTAATGAAAAAATAAATACAACCTGAATATTGCGACAGAGGCAAAACAAGAGTATGGAGCTTTTCAAGACCAGAATATGATACTTACTGCCAGTCTTGCCTCATTGTCCCCTTTGCTTCTATCCTTGTTATAAATGAGGAACAGCAAGGCTAATATCTGTAAGGACTCCCCACCTGAAAACCATCATACGCTTCCTCTGGCAGACGGTCAAAGTGCATATCACATATAGCGTCCCCAAAAGGCGCTCAGGAGATCCCCCAAATATCCATTTGAAAAACTTTGACAAGACCTATTCAACCTCCCTTCCACTTGTCCCCAAATGACTTTCTAATCACTTTAACAAAACACTTGAGGTATGTGTAGTAGAGAGTTGAGCTAATTAAGGAAAAACTTAAAGGGAGCCAAAAAATGTCCGGCAAAGAGTTCCTTACCGAGATGTGGAAAATTATACGGAAAGCTAATCAGTAGCCAAATGCCTCACTATCTGGCCCAGTAAAATGTGGCCCAATAATCATTCAATTAGGTATCTGAAGACAGAATTCCTTTGACACACCCACTGCCCTGCACTGGAGGACTTGGGAGTGCAGCCGGAAAAACTAGATAGGGCAGAAGACCAGAGGAAGGAAGGGACTTGATTAGCAAAGGTCGCATCTCTAAGAACGAGGTCTGGGTCATGGGCTGCTGGGGCAAGAAGGCCAAGGAACACAGGCAGAGTCTCCGAGAGCCTGTGTCTTTCACATGAGAACTCATCAGATTGGAGAAATGTCTGCTTAAACAGAAGAGGAAGGGGAGATTCCTGACAGCTGCTGGGCAGTTATTGCTGGGTCCTTTAGAAAGTGGTTAGGTTCAAGGGAAAAGGCCATTTCACAAACGATGTGCTTTAGTTTCATGAAAGAACTGAGTTGAAGCATCCGCTTGTCCTGGCATCGGGGCTTTCATTCAACACTAGCTGCACACACCTTTGGGTCAGTGATACAGGAATCAGCAAGGCAGGCAAGGCTCCAGCCCTTGGCGAACATACAGCCTGAGGAGGGAGACATGACAGAGAAATCACCCGTAAACACTATAGTTACGTGCTATAAGAAATGGCATTGTGGCAGATGGCGTTTCCCAAGGTTGCATGCAACAGGATCTCCCCACGTATGCTTTCCTAGAGCTATCCCCCAACAACACCTGGAGTCTTACTCCCTCCATCTTTCCATCGGGGCCGTCAAAAAGTAGAAATGATGCCGAGTGACTTTCAATGTCACTATCCTAGAAGGTTATGCAGCTTCCACTTTGCTCACAGGAACTTGTGGCTTTGGAAGCCTTCAGCTACCATGGAAGCAGTCAGACTCACTGGGGCCACTGTGCTGAGAAGAAGCTAAAACCAGCCTGCCTGAAGAGAGCATGAAACTCCATGAAGGCTATGTGTGCAGCCCGGCCAGCGGCTCCAGCCCCACGCTGGTCCAGTTCAGTCACCTCCTGACTGCCACTGCATGCCACACTCCAAGCAGAAGCCACCCAGCCAAGCCGTTCCTCAATGTCTGTCCCAAAGAAACTTAGAGATAGAATACAATAATTGCTTTTGCTTTAAACCACTAATTTTTTGAGCAATTTGTTACAGAGTACCATATTTCTCCATGTATAAGACGCACCCTTTTTTCAAAAAATTTGGGGTCTAAAAACTGGGTGTGTCTTATACAGTGGTTGTAGATTTTTTTACTTACATTTCCCGCTTTTTTTTTTTTTCAGGGATAGAGAGTCAGAGAGAGGGATAGACAGGGGCAGACAGACAGGAACGGAGAGAGGTGAGAAGCATCAATCATTAGTTTTTCATTGCCGTCGCAACACCTTAGTTGTTCATTGATTGCTTTCTCACTTGTGCCTTGACCACGGACCTTCAGCAGACCGAGCAACCCCTTGCTGGAGCCAGCAACCTTGGGTCCAAGCTGGCGAGTTTTTGCTCAAGCCAGATGGGCCTGCGCTCAAACTGGCAACCTTGCGGTATCGAACCTGGATCTTCCGCATCCCAGTCTGACATTCTATCCACTGTGCCACCGCCTGGTCAGGCCTTTTCCCGCTTTTTCAAGGGAATGAATTTTATGATGAATAAAACTTGAGTTCAATAACTTTATGTGATACAGCACATTTTTTTCAAATTTCAGGCTCCAAATTAAGGTGCGTCTTATACATGGGGAAATGTGGTAATTGATAAGCAGACAGTTAAGAGGGAAATGAACAGGGTGATGGCACTGAGACAAGCTGGAGGGGGGGCTACTTTATACAGGGGGACCACAGAAACCCCGTCTCAGGAGGAGGATGTGAAGAGTTTGGAAACGGGCATCCCAAACAGAAGCAGAAACATGGAGGGCAGTATTAAGCTAAGGGAAGAATGAGGTGGGACATGTAGGCAGGAGACAATCACGCAAGCTCGTGAAGGCATTGATAAAGAGTTTGGGTTTTATTCTACGTGCATTGGAAAACCCCTGTGGGTGTTAAAGCCGCTACCACAGTCCATACTCATTTCTCCAGCTGCCTGGGTTCCAAGGGTGTCCCTCCAGGCCACATTATCCCCCAAATGGGCTCTGTGTCCATGGGAAACTGATACAGAGTGACATCAAGACGGTGCATCCACAACCACAACCGCCAGTTTCTGCTCCTACTGCTGTGACCCAAGTCTTCGCTGGCTCCGAGTGACACCATTCTCTACAGGGCTTCCTGGTGACTAAGACACCTGGTCCTGAACCCTCTCAACCTTGTACTCTAGTTTCTTTCATCGTCACGCTTATTTTTCCTACAAAAACACTTCATTTTTGTATTCCCCTACAGATCCGACCACTGCGAACATACCTATTGAGTAAATGACTTGCTAGAACAATGCAAAACCGAATGCTTGATTTCATAGCCAAACCTTGTACATTTTGTAAATTGGTATCTGCAAACCCCGTCCTTAACTGGATAACCCGATGGGTTCTTCTGGGCGAAGGCCTTTATGCCCAGGGTCTTTGCTAAATCTGCCCTGATTTCCCAGCTTTGTAGAGTCTGTATTTTTTTAAAACTGCATTTGAAATTCTAAAAGCTACTCCCAGGCATTTCAGCTTGCTGAGCAAAGAAGGGAGGTGAAGGGGGTGGGATGAGTTGGGGCAGGGTGGACCGGGTGGTCGACTGGTTCTTATCATAACTGTTTAGTTTCATTTACATTTTTCTCTGGGTTGCTCAGGTCCAGGGCAGTGTTATTTGATGTGGAACACCTGCCTTCGCACGGGGGGCGGGGGGGGGGGGGGGGGGGGAGGCAGCCGCTAGCCCTACCAAGAGCAGTATGGACGTGTCTGCTCTATAGAATCAATGGGGCTGAGAGGCGGATAGCGACAAGCCTCCGTCTGGGTCACAGGATTCTGGCTCAACAGGAGTCACCGTGTCCATAATTACAGAAGGACTTGAGGCCCTCCTCATGCCCTTAGCGATTGTGGGTAAAAGCAAGCCTGTCAGTGCACCGAAGCCATTTGATTTTGTTCATTGGCCGTGTTTATAGGTCAATGCACTCTTCGATGAGATGGATGATAGCTGAGTAAAACCTGTACTATACTGTATTCAGCTGATTCTCAGGGAGAGCTTGGTTATAATCCAGCAGAGCTGTAATAAAAGTGAAGGTTACTAGAGATTATCATGCTAAGCGAAATAAGCCAGTGAGAGAGAGATGAATACCATATGATCGTGCTGATATGTGGAATCTAATAAGAAAATAGAAACAGAGGCATGGAGCAGACTGACAGCTGTCAGAGGGGAGGGGGTGGAGGCCTGGATGAAAGAAAGGCAAAGGAATTAGCAAAAAAAAAACCCACTAGATAGATGATAGATAAGAGAGATATGACACACACAACAGTGTGGCGACAGCCAGAGGGCAAGGGGGTGAGGACAAGGTGGAGGTGGGCAAAGGGGGGAAATTGAGACGTAAGACTTTGCTTGGGGTGAGGGGTGCTTGATGCGGTGTGCAGATGATGTTTCATTGAGCCGTGCCAGGAAACTTGTATGGTTTTGTGAACCGATGTCATCCCAACAAATTCAATCAACAAAATAAATAAATGCATACATAAATCTATACATACATAAAAGGTGAACAATCTTTAAAATTTTAAAAATTTTATAAAGAAAATACCAAAGTAAAGGTTATGTGGCTCAGAGAACTTCCCATCCTGAGACTCCAGAATCATTCACAGGTCACTGGACAAAAACAAATATTCAGAGGTCTCGAGATTGGCACTTCTCAAACTTCCATGTCCCTTTAACTACCTGGACACCTACAAGGCAGATTTAGGCACTGTGGGTCTGCCGTGGGGCCTCAGACGCTGCATTTCCAGCAGGCCTCCATGTGACGTTGACACCCTCGTCTGGGACCAGAGCTAGGGTGGGAAAAGTCTAGTTTCAACCCCAGATTCCACAGCTCATGCTCCTCGCATGGCGGTTCCCAAAACATGGCCAGCAGCATCAACACCAGCTGGGAAGTTGTTTTTCTTTGGTTTTTTTTTAATACTTTATTTATTCAATTTTTTAGATAGGAGAGAGAGAGACAGAGACAGAGAAACAGAGAGAGAGACAGAGAGAGCGAGAGAGAGAGAGAGAGAAGGGGAGAAGAACAGGAAACATCAACTCCCATATGTGCCTTGACCAGGCAAGCCCAGAGTTTCGAACCGGTGACCTCAGTGTTCCAGGTCGACGCTTTATCCCACTGTGCCCTCACAGGGCAGGCTGGGAAGTTGCTAAAAATGAAAATTCTCAGACCCCACCCAGACCAGAAACTTCAGCGGTGAGGGGAGGCTGAGCACCCCGTGTTTCAGCAGGCCCCTGCCATTCTTATGCACCCTTTAGTTTGACAAGCAAGATTCATTCAGATGAACTAAGGAATTTTAGCTACTGCCTCCGAACTTGGATCTAACACTCGACATCTCTAGAATCAATAAGTTTGATGAATTTAACACAAATCTAGACTTTAGAAATTAAATCCATTTCAATATATTTCATCCTCACCATCAAATTGCAACTTCCACATAAAAGTCCTCGGCATATTTTTTTTTCTTTTTTGCACTTAAAAAGATTAATCCCTTCATCCCTCATTTAACAATCTTTAGGTTCAATGATATGATCTTTGGACAAGTCCAAAATCCTGAAAGCCAGGCTCGTCCAGCCCAGGTATGGACACCAGGCCAAGGTCACTAGAGTTCTTGGAGTCTAGGTCCATCTTGGGACATTTCCAGTGGCCTAGTGGTTATCCCTGAGGGGAGGCAGAGAGGCAGCTCAGTGATATCTCAGGCTGAAAAATGGTGCTCTCAAGAGTCATCTCTTCTACTCCCGTAGCATAAACCATGACTGGTGCAATCTGTAGGCTAGTAATAATTAGACTACCCTCCCTGAATAGGCTGGAAAAACATCTCTGACCTCAGACCTTGAGGCAAAATTTCCCGGGCTGCCAGGGCCCCGTGAACTGTCTATCACCTCCAAAAGTGCAAAGGGGCAGGTCACCCCATGGGTCACCAGAGAAGGTGGAACCTGAAGGCTGGCCAGGCCACATAACACCACCCTGGACGCCCAGGACTCAAACCCACAGGCTTCATACTTACTCTGGTTTCAACTTTGCAATTTGAGTTCTAAGAGTAATCTTGGGGAGGAATACATAAACCCCTGACTAATACCTCCCCGACTATAGCTATGCTAGTACAAGACTGCGCAGCAGCTGAGTAACGCTGACTAATGATATGTCAGACGCCCATAGCCCTTTCCACGGGAAGACCTCAAAGCACTCTACCCACAGGACCTCATAAACGCATGAAACAACGTCTGTGAAATATACGGGAAATATCATTGCCTCCATTTCTCAGACGGACAAAGGGAAGCATCTGTGAACTAGTCAGGTCTTGCTGTGTGTTCATAACTAGGCTCAAGGCTAGGAGCAGGTAGAGAGATTGGGAGCATCCGGAAAGGCATCAGGATGAAGGAAGACAGGAGGATGGTAACCCGGAGACGGAACACCCGGACTTGCAATGTAAATGACATTAACCATGGATTGCTAAATAGAATTACTAAAAAACAGAAATACGGCTGGATTTTTGAACTTTCTGTTGCTATTGTTTTGATATTTTGATATCTGCACGCTTCCCTTTAGTCTTCATTCGGGTCAGTGTAGTTTGGGGGGACAGGGTTGAAAGGAGGTCCTGCTTTATCTCTCCACATTGCTCAAGCTCATCCTGTGAAGTTATGCCCAAGGGCCGGTGACTAAGCTTACCCTTCTGATTCTGATTCTTAGCTTCCTGACTGTTCCCTGATTCCAACTTCTTTTTCCCAATCCTGCTTTTGTAATCCACATTTTATTTATGCAATAATTGCAAAAATGTCCCCTGGGGTCATTGAGGATATTATTAAAAGTACCTCAGATTTCCTGAACTGATAAGTTAATATTTAAAACTTTTTTAGAATGATGCAATTGCCTTTCTTTCTTTCTTCCTTTCCTTTTTTCTTTCTTTCTTTTTTCTTTCCTATTTTAGAATGTCAAAGGCTTCCTAACATGCTCTGGCCATGGAAATGGAACATATTTTCTCATTAGGTTAATTAATGGCTCTGCTTGGGTGGCATAATTTGGTGTAAGTTTCCTTTTAGAATTCTGTCATAACTAAAAAGGATCTTATTTTTGTTATGTTTTGTGGTGTCTTTAAATTTTTATGACTTCTACTTTGTTTAGTCTGTGTGTAATCCTTCTTTTGAAACCTAATGTCCTAGAAAATTTACAGTTTTCTCTCAAAACTGGCACTTTTTACATTTTACGGTGATTCCTGTTCCTTCGGATCTCCCTGGAACTTCATTTAAGTCCTTAAGGTGTAATTCGCAGCTTGGGGAATTTATGATTACATCGTCAAAGTAAACTCCCCAAGCGCAATATATTAAACCTGACAAGACGCTGTTCATTAATCTTTGAAATATGGCCAGGTGTGATGTAGTGAAGTGAGCCTTCCAACTGAGAACAGCTGAAGAACTCCCAACTGCCCCCCGCTGGGGAGGATTCCTTCCTCTTCACTGCCAAGGCCACCTAGGTGGGGACCGGGAGGGCCAAACGCCCTTCCTCTGCCAGAGGTAGTGTTCCCTGTCTCTGCTGGTGTTCCTATCGCTCTGCGGCGTCTCATTTTCACATATTTGTTCATTCAACAAATATTTACTGATAGCTTACTCTGGGTCAGGGACCAGGTGGACGTGGAAAGGCAATAGTGACCCAAACAGGAACAATCCCTTGCTTCATGGGGCTTATAGTTCTGGGTCTAGCTCTGTACCAAGAACCCAAGACTCCCTCACTCTATATCACCCAACCCGTCTGAAACACTTCTTCTCTGCCCTGGGTGTAGCTCTGATGCTAAATGACTCCCATTGTCCCTAAGTGGGACTGCATACAATTTGAGGAGTACCTGGATAAACGTGTAAATGGCATCAAGGAGAGTCAGCCAGCCCTGACCAGGCGGTAGTGCAGTGGATGGAGCATCAGCCTGGGACACAGAGGACCCAGGTTCATAACCCCCCCATTCACGGGCTTGAGTGCGGGCTAATCCAGCCTGAGTGCAACTCACCAGCTTGAACGCAAGGGCACCAGCTTGAACGTGGGGTTATAGATATGTCCCCATGGTCGCTGGCTTGAACCCAAGGTCACTGGCTTGAGCAAGGGGTCCCTGACTCAGCTGTAGACCCCGGTCAGAGCACATATGAGAAAGCAATCAATGAACAACTAAGGTGCTTCAATGAAGAATTGATGCTTCTCATCTCTCTCCCTTCCTCCTATCTGTCCCTGTCAGTCCCTCTTTCACACACAGATGCTGAAAAAAAATAGGAGGAACAGGCAGAACCAGCCCGGGGTCCATTAGTGCCTGATCAGAAAAGCCAAGTCCAGTTAATCTCTGTACAACACTACCTCTAGAACAGGTGGAAAATCCAGATAAAAGGCATGCCCTCTTAAAGGCATTTCCCCAGGCCCTCCTGTTTGCATCTGTGAAATGTGGCAGGCTAAATGCACTGTGGCGTTCTGAAACAGAAAAAGGACAGGAGTGGAAAGACGAGGAGATCCATACAAAGCCTAGAGCTTAGTCAACAGTAACATATCAACGTCGATTTCTTAGTTTTGTCTAGAGCGCTATGGCAACGTAACTATTAACACTGAAGGAGCAGGGTATGGGGGAAATATTTAGGAAATCTCTGTACTACCTTGGCAAAGTTTTCTTTCATTCTAAAACTACTCTAAAATAAAAAGCTTATTTTAGAAATGTTGTCTTATAAAACAGAATCCTTAAAAATCCTTAAAATGAATAATAAAAAAGTACTTTAAGAAAAGCACATAGAGCCCTGGCTGGTTGGCTAAGTGATATGGTGTCGGCCAGGTGTGTGGAAGTCCTGGGTACAATTCCCAGTCAGGGCACACAGGAGAAACAACCACCTGCTTTTCTACCCCTCACCTTTTTTTTCTCTCTCTCTTTCTTCCCCTCCTGCAGCCAAGTTGGCCCTGGGCACTGAGGATGGCTCCATGGCCTCACCTCAGATGCTAAAATAGCTCAGTTCCTGAGCAATTAAACAGTAGCCCCAGATGGGCAGAGCATTGCCCCCTAGTGGGCTTGCTGGGTGGATCTTGGTCAGGGTGCATGCAAGAGTCTGTCTCTGCTTCCCTGCAAAGGAAGGAAGGAAAGAAGGAAGGAAGGAAGGAAGGAAGGAAGGAAGGAAGGAAGGAAGGAAGGAAGGAAGGAAGGAAGGAAGGAAGGAAGGGTGGGAGGGAGGGAGGGAAGGAGGGAGGGAAAGAAGAAAGAAAGAAGAGAGAGAGAGAGAGAGAGAGAGAGAGAGAGAAAGAAAGAAAGAAAGAAAGAAAGAAAGAAAGAAAGAAAGAAAGAAAGAAAGAAAGAAAAGTACATAGTAGGCATAGGGAAAAAGATATAGCTCCCAATGACATGCTACAATTTTGTTCTTGAAACTAAGGAGAAATATACAGAGAAATCCTAAACCCAGAAACTGATACTCTATGAAAACAGCAGTTTTCAGCCCTTTTTACCTCATGGCACACATAAACTAATTACTAGAATTTTGTGGCACACCAAAAAAATTATTTTTTGCCCATCTGAAAATAATTAGGTATAGGTATAACTTTGCTTTATCCACACCAAGCAGCTATTGTTGTATTGGCTGGTGTCATTTTTTAAATTTGACAATTAAGGGAAGAGAGGTGACTGTTCCTGACTAAATAGTTGGGTATTGTGTGTTTTAAAAATTCTTGTGACAAAATGGTTGAAAATTGCTATATTAAAGAAATATTCTCATTAGATTTTTTCTCTTTTACTCTAATGCTACATTTGGTTTGCTCTTGTTGGTTTTAAGATCTTTTAAGCTGTGAGTAAACAGCACAAGTGTGTGGAAGAGTCATGTTTCCCGAGTTAAAGAATCAAGAGTCCAACTTTTTTATTTTTTATTCTGAATGTACAGCACTTTTTTTCCCATCATTGCCACCTTCCTTAATATATGTACACACACTTACTCTCTCACACATTTTCACACTCTGTCTCTCTGACACACACACACAGACTCACACCCAAGATTATTGTTGAAGCACAGCTAGCTTGTCCTTTTCTGTCTGCACACACATTCTTCCTTTTCCTACAGTTGTCTGGCCATGGAGAAACTTCTCTTTAAGTAACCTAAGTATTGACATGTACAGATGGAAGCTATTGAGGAAGCCCTGGCTAATGGCACCCTGTGAGTGGTTCTGGTTTTGTTAGTCTACTTACACGGTGGGACAGTTACACAACATGAACCATACATGGTCCTAGGTAAATCTCATCAGGGAGGATTTCCCATCTCAAAGTAAAATAGGTGGTGATAAAAGCAATACTGTTTTTTAGCTAGCTGCGTACTTGAAAAGGTAACTGCTTTGTAAACTTTCAAACAAACTGCGGCCACAATAAGGAACTTCCTCCAAGAGCACAGTCAGCCTTTCACTATTCAAAGGGCCCCTTGTTCAAGATGGGCGTTTCTGCCCACCCAGGGAAATAGATAATAGAATTAGAATATCATGCCAGGAGGATTCTTTGAGATCATCTAACATAATTTTATCTTATTAAAGATGAGAAAAACAGGCCTGGGTGGGACTGATGCCTTACTCCAGGCTTTAATGACTGAGCTCAGCCCAAAGCAGTCACCCAGATGCCAGGTCCACTGTCACCTCCTCTGTGCCACGCTGGCCTGTCATCCTAGGGCCCTAGCTCTGGGGTTTTAATATGAATGCTCAACAAGTAGGCTTTGTGTTTTGTGCTTTCTTTATTTAAATGAAACAGTGCATGCAAACTAATCGTGTATAAACTGGAACGTACCACATACATGTCATTTGTGATCGCTGCTGTTGTTATGAAGAGCAACCTCGGGCTGTGAGAGAGACACGATGCATACAAAGTCTACCAATTCTTCCCTGGGAAGAAAGGGAATTTGCACATGCCCATGATTGCCTTCTGCTCCATCCCTACAGATCCCATTGCTTTCCCACAGGGTCCCCTGTTCTCTTTAAAAATCTGCTTCTTAAAATTCCTTTCTTTCTTTTGGACTTTCATTCTCTCTTTTTTTGAATGTATATAAGCTGACAAGGAGGACTCACTGAAGAACAGAGCCCAGGTTTCTAGAAAGGCTCTGCAAATAGGAAGTAAAACCACATCACACCCTTCATCTGCCAAAAGTAATAAACCAGCCAGCCTCAGCGCCCTCTTGACTTCGTCAGCAACTAATGCTCCTCATTTCGCCTTTTCCTTGCAAAGGAAAAGGGGGAAAAATGCCAGGCAAAGAATGCCAGGCAAATCAAACCATGGGAAAAATAACACCTTCAAACTCAGGGCAAAATTCTCCTTTCCAATCCTTGTTGCAGATGTTGCATCCGGTATGCTTGGCAGGGACACGGTTCTTGGAACAAGAGGCAAAACACAGGTTAGAGGGAAGATTTGGGCCAGAGACTGGTTGTTAATTTTTAATTCATAGTTATGAAGCCTGAGAAATCTCACTATGACTTAGTTTATACCATAATCAAAACAAATCCATATAAGAGATAGTCTCTTATATAACTTTAAGAAATATACCTTCCAATTTTTCACATATTAGATTAACTACTTGCACCTCCAATCAGCGAGTCTGCTAGCTGACAAATTCAAGAGTCAATATTCCAATATTTTCCCCCAAACAGAAGCTGCTATAGCCTGAAAAATTCATTTTTTTTCCTTTCTTTATTTTTAAGATTTTATTTATTGATTTTAAAGAGAGGAGAGAGAAGGGGCAGGTGGGAAGCAGGAAGCATCAACTCATAGTAGTTGCTTCTTGTATGTCCTTGACTGGGCAAGTGCTGGGTTTCGAACTGGCAACCTCAGCATTCCAGGTTGATGTTCTATCCACTGTGCCATCACAGCTCAGGTTGGAAAGGTCATTCTTGACTCTTCCTTTTTTCCAATTTTAATTCACCTACCTCCTCTTCCAAGTCAGTAGAGGGTCATCTGAAGGCCAGTAAGAAAGCCCACCTTCTCAATATTGGCTTTAATCATGCCAGTTAACCAGGAGTAGTAACTGAGAGGAAAACCAGCCAAAGAAACACGTATGCCTGAACCGCTCTTTCTAAAATACAAGGTTTCAGATTAAAAAAATCAAATAATCTAGATTTTAATCCCTGCTTCCTCATGACAGACGGTGTGGCATCTATAGATTCTCAAACTCCTTCTGAGTCCTTGCAGGGTTGATGCTGCACATGGTCCATCTCCCTCCCCAGGTGCATGGCGCAGGGGTCACAGGTCCTGAACGTAGGCCATGAGATCAATGGTAGTAAAACAGTAAATAAGGTTATACTAAGAACAATGGACCTGAGTCATCAGATATGTATCAAGGAGGGACAACACAGAATGGTACTTCTCCTTCCCCCTATCCCCTGTTCACCTGCTTATTTGCACATAGACAAAGAGTTTATTTTTATTTTTTGTTTTGTTTTGTTTTTACAGAGAGAGAGTCAGAGAGAGGGATAGATAGGGACAGACAGACAGAAAGGGAGAGAGATGAGAAACATCAATTCTTTGTTGCAGCTCCTTAGTTGTTTATTGATTGCTTTCTCATATGTGCCTTGACTGTGGGCCTTCAGCAAACCGAGTAACCCCTTGCTCGAACCAGCGACCTTGGGCTCAAGCTGGTGAGCCTTGCTCAAACCTGATGAGCCCACGCTCAAGCTGGCGAGCTTGGGGTCTCAAACCTGGGTCCTTCCGCATCCCAGTTTGACGCTCTGTCCACTGCACCACCTCCTCGTCAGGCAAGACAAAGAGTTTTTTAAAGTAACTGCCCAGGGCTTATCTATTTGAACTGCAACCCCACCCCACATGGCACAGAGCTTTCACTGGCCACCAGGGGTGCTGTCCTTGTATGTAAGTAATAAAAGCTATGTCTGCTCCATCTGGTCCTCCTTGTGGTTTCTTTGAGATCTTGAAACAACACCAGATTGATTTTCTGGGTCTGGACCTCCTGTATTACAGTCCTCTGATACTCTGCTTTAATAATAAGGATCATTTCTTCTACCTCTAAAAATTATATTATCCCTAAAATTAGATTTCTATTAAATAGGCAGGAATCTATCTATATATTCAGAAATAACTGTCATGTGAATGAAGAAAGGTACATGTTTCTATCTGGAAATGGGTATTAATGGGAAACACAAAAAAAGAAGTCTTCCTGTTTAGGACACCTCTCATGTTTTTATTAATTTCCCATCCACCAAACATTTGCTGGTTTCCTGACCCAGGGTATCTTTCAAGGAAATTCAAGTGCATCCAGGGAAACTTTTTCTACAATGATCAAAAATCAACCAAGATTATCATATTTTTAGAAGCATTGCTTCATGGTTAATTTTTGTTTTAAAACAGGTTCTACCGTGAATTTTTGAAGAAAGGAGCTAGTGTGCACTGAACCCACACTATGCATTAGCATGCATGTTCCACGGGCTAACATTCCCTGATTCACCTAATCACAACACTTAAAGAGATATTAACACCCACATTTACAGAGGTAGAAAACTAAGGAATGAAGTATAGTCACTTGTCTAAAGTCAGTTATATGCAATAAATGCTGGAACAGAAACTTAAAACAAATGTGTCTAATTCCTAAGCCTTTTCTCTACAATAGTGGTTCTTAACCTGGGTTCTATCGCACCCTAGGGGTTCGATGAGTCGGTCTCAGGGGTTCGGAGAAGCCTCTGCCATGGAGGCCAGAATAAAGTAATACCGTAATTTGTTGTGAGTTCATGCACTTTGTTGGTTTTGTTCTTTGAGCAAGGTGATGTTCATGCACGGCTCATTTTGTGCACCAGTAAAAAAACATATACCTATGTCTTGAATTTTGAAAAAAAATCATATTTTATTTATCACTAAAGAAGGGTTCGGTAAATGCGCATATGAAACTGGTGGGTTCGGTACCTCAAAAAAGGTTAAGAACCAGTGCTCTACGACATATGAGCTTGTTTATTCAGTGCTTTGCCTCTTAGAGAAGATTAGCTTATTAATGCTATCTAAGTTAAGTTTCCTCTCTCAAGCAAAACTGAATACAGAGGCATGTAATCATAACACTATTTAAACTGTCAGGTGGAAACTACTTTTTAAGTTGATGAGTACTAACATAAATTCAAAATAAAGGAGAAAAGAATATTCTTATTTGCAAGTATGGAAAGCAATGTGGGAGATCCAACCAATGTTTCAAAAGTCACCTAAGAGATTACACAGCAGGCTAAGAAACTCTGGTTGTCCTCTTCAAATACTTCTTTACCTTACCCTGACTTCAACCCAGAGAGTTTCAAGGGGCAAAGAAGCAGAAAGAAGCAGCATGGCTGCAGGCCAGTGGCGTCAAAGGCATGCCTTGCAGAGTGTTAGGACCAGGGAATTGCCCCTGATAACTTTGTTTTAGACCATGAGAGGCTTTTTGAAGTTCACTGGCTGGGATTCAAATCCCCAAACATCTCCTCATCCCATCTTCCTTCCCCAAACACACACTATTTATTTACTTCTCTCCACACTCCCATATTTGACTAAACCGGGGGCTGGCAGGAGGATGTGGCAGGAGGAGCCTCCAGGTGTCCTGCTCCCCAGGATCAGAGGAGCTCAGATTTCATCTCCCCACCATTCCCTCCCCCTCCCCTGTTGACTCATTCATACGGCACCATCACTCACCCTGACAGGCACACCTTACACCTTTGGCTGTCTTCATGGGAGGTGTTTATACATAAAGGCACCTGTCTGTGAAAGCCAGACGTTCACAGGAGCAGCCTAAGAGACAATAGATTACATGTTTGGGGAATTTCTGTGCCTGAACTTTCCCAACAGCTGTATCTGCACTATGTAGGCTTTGTGAGGTTTTGTGTTGCAGGAGAAAGAGAGAAACTGGTTCCTTGTCTTTGTGTTGGAAACACATCTGCAAATCTGTCACATTCTACAGCAAGTGAACCAAAGGTAAACATTTAATAGTACTTGGAACTCTACCCCTTCTCTGTTAAGGAAGGTTAAAACATGTTGGTTAAATGAAAAGTTTGGCTGAAACTAAATTCTTCTCCAAACACAAAAGGAGGTTGTAATTTCAGGCATTTTCCTCCTTGGATGCAATCATGAATATTAAGTATTGGTACCCAAGTGCCAGAGTAACAAACTAATATAAAGACCACCCATCAACTTAATTCCAAAGGCTTATTTCATGTAACTCAAGCTTCAACTATCTGAGAGTGAGCAATGCTATTCACAACTGCCCATAACAAAAGCCAAAGGGTTTATGGCAATTTGACCTTTTCACTTTTCACTGCTTTATTTTCAGATAACTGGGGAAATAATTTCTACTAGTATTTAATGATATGATTTCTAAAGCATCTTGATTAATTTCTTGTTAGCCAGAATCACCCCAAATGCCTCTTACATTGAATCATTGGCCAAAAAGCCATTATCCAGTGATGAAATTTAAGCAAAATTTAATTTGAGCCCAATAGTCCAGAAGGTCCTAATTCATAGAAGCAATTGACTTTCTCTTATAATTGTAATATTTGCCTCATCCTAATTATCATTCTTATATGTTTTTAATTATTTCCATTCTACTCAGGCCCAAACACTCCAACCTTCTTCCACCAACACCAACATTCCACCTTCCTCCCCTGCCGTTTGAGATAGAAATGAAAGACTCTATCCTTTGTCATTTCAAAGTTAAGAGTGCACTTCTTTTTCTCCTGAAAACAAGAAACCACAGATGTTTGAAAGATCTGTGATTTAAATCATTGTTGCAATTGAGACATGACAAAAACAAAAACACACTTTTAATGCATGTTTGCCGGAAGAAATGAACTGCACTACAGGGAAGGATGTAGAGGTAGATCATCATGAAAACCCAGGGACATAATCCAGTTAAACTCCTTGACCTGCCTTCAATGTTGGCAAATCTAACTTCTCTGTTAGAACAAAAGAACTTTCTGGGACACATTTGCAACATCGCTTAAAAGTCCTGCCACCTAGTGGAAGAAGTAAATAAACTAGACCTCAGGTAACCAGCTAGATGGAAAGACATTGAGAAGAATAGCTCCTCCATCAACAAGACGTCGCTTGACAAAGCATACTGGGTTAGCGTTAGACCTGATTGTCATAAACCATCCAGGTTCGCAGAAATAAGTTGTTTTACTCCTCCCTCTTCAAATGCATTCCATTCAAGACAGAAAAAGGTTCCATGCAAGCCCTCAGAACCATAGGTGGAATCCACAAATAGCTATGGTAATAGTTCTGTTAATCTGCTTTGGTCAACACTTTTCAAAATGGATTGTACAGAGTTAAGAAATAAACCAAATCCACTCCAGCTTTCCCTGGTGGTGGGCACTCAACTAGGCACTTAGTCCTCCAAAAGCTCAGCAGGAGGCCTCTTTATAGAGGGAATTTCTTTAGTTGGCTAAGGGAAAATATCCTGCCTGAACAGGAAGGTAGATCATTAGTGGCTGGACCTTACAGACAGCCACTAAGTTGCTGAGAAAACATCCTGATGAGTCACGCTACAAAAGTAAGGCTCCAGAATGGCTTTGAGTAAAGCACTATTCTGGAGTAAGACCCACAATGTATGCTTGGCCCCAGTGTCATCAGCAGATGTGCTATGATGGCAATCCATTTTTCTTTGACTTGAAGGATTGCTTCCCTGCCATTGTGACCAAGGAACCATGACTCTGATGCACACCATCAAAAGTAGAGCAGGATTACTGCACACTGCAAATGAGCAGGTTTCCATAATGCAAAGCCACTTAACACACTTGCCATGTGCCAAAGTCTATTTCAGATCATTCCTTCTTTATGATAATATGCAAATGTTATTAGGCAAATGCCTATTCCTTCTTTCTAAAAGTCCAGGGCTATTCAAAAGAAAACAACATTTGCTTCTGGTGAGAAAATTATGATTCCAGACTCCATTATTTAATATTTTCAATTCCATCTCCTATCTCTGGAATAAATGATCTACTGGCAAATACTTGTAGATAAATGATCTACCAGTGAACACTTGTGAGGTTTAAGTTATCATGTATAAAACACTTTGAAAGGAGTTATGAAAGACAGACCTACCATTCAATTGTCAAGAACTATGTTCTGTGCCTTACTCAAACTTTCCATTATTTGTTCAGTTTTTTTAAACAAACACTGTTGTTTACAAACCCAGATTTGATTTCACAAAGAATTTATTTCATAATTTAAGACTAAAGTGCTAAAGCATTTTTTGTAATTTAATTATTAGTATTGCTACATTCAGAAAGAGTTTTTCCATCACTCTTCCAGAATAGAATTTTTGTGGAAAAAGATTAAAAACAAGAAAACCTTTAAAACTTGTTCAAAAGAAAAGGAACTACAGTATTTCTAAAGGATGTGAATTTTTTTTACCACAAAGTAATTACTGTTTTATCATTTTATCAGTCATTTCTAATAATTTTCATGGCCACTCATATTGTTATATGGTCATCTTTCTCAAAGAAATAAATGAGAAACTAATAAATGAACTTGAGACTTACCCTACAAGAAATACTAACGAGAGTTCTTCAGAGTAAAATTAAACGACACTAGACATTAACTCAAATCTCTGTGAAGACAAATTAACACCAGTAATGGTAACTACAAAGGTAAAAATAAAATAATAAATAAAATTTTGTTTATAATTCAATTTTCCCTCCTATCTGATTTAAAAGATAACTGCATCTAACAATAGAACTCCAAAACACATGAAGCAACAACTGACAGAAGCAGACAACCCAGAGGAATAGTGGGGAACTGCAATATTCCACATTCGACAATGGATAGTACAACTAGACAAAAGATCAACAATAAAATTGAAGACTTAAATAGCATTGTAAGCCAACTACACATAACAGAGATCTATAAAACACTCTACCCAACAACAGTAGAATGCACATTCTTCTCAGTTGTAAATGAGACATTCTCTAGATCATATAATAGGACATAAAACAAGCATCAACACATTTGAAAGAATTAGAATCACACAAAGTATGTTTTCTAATCACAGAATGAAGTTAGAAATCCATAACAGGCCTAACCAGGTGGTGGCGCAGTGGATAGAGCGTTGGACTGGGATGCAGAGAACCTAGGTTCGAGACCCCGAGTTCGCCAGCTTGAGCGCAGGCCCATCTGGCTTAAGCAAAAGCTCGTCAGCTTGGACCCAAGGTCGCTGGCTCCAGCAAGGTGTTGCTCGGTCTGTTGAGGGCCCGTGGTCAAGGCACATGTGAGAAAGCAATCAATGAACAACTATGGTGTCACAACAGCAACGAAAAACTAATGATTGATGCTTCTCATCTCTCTCTGTTCCTGTCTGTCTGTCCCTATCTATCCCTCTCTCTGACTCTCTCTCTGTCCCTGTAAAAAAAAAAAAAAAGAAAGAAATCCATAACAGAAGAAAATTTGAAAAATTTACAAATATGTGAAAATTAAACACATTCTATAAATATCAATGTTTCAAGGAGGAAATCACAGGAAAATTAGAAAATGTTTTCTAAGATGAATGATCCTAAAATACAACATACCAAAACTTATGGATGCAGTTAAAGCAGTGCTTAGTGAAAAATTTATAGATATAAATGTCTATATTAAGAAAGAAGATTGGCTGTTATCAACAAGATAACAGTTGGAGAGATTGTGGAGAAAAAGGAACCCTCATTCACTGTTGGTGGGAATGTAAACTAGTACAGCCTCTATGGAAAACAGTATGGTGATGACTCAAACAATTAAGAATAGAGTTACCATATGACCCAACAATCACTCTACTGGATATCTACCTGAGAAACTCAAAAATATTATTTTGCAAAGACACATGCACCCCCATGTTCAACACAACATTATTCACAGTGGCCAAGACATGGGAACAAACAAAGTGTCACTCGATAAAGGATTAGATCAAGAAAAAGAGGTAGGTACATTTATACAATGGAATACTACTCAGCCATAAGAAAAGATGAAATACTGCCATTTGCAACAACATGGATGGACCTTAAGAATATTGTGCTAAGCAAACTAAGTCAGTCAGAAAAAAAGCTAAGGACTATATAATTTCATTCATATGTGGAATATAAAACTGACATAGCCAAAAGTGACATGGTCACCAGAGGGAAGAGGGTGGGGAATGGAGAGTACAGGGAGCCAAATATACGATGAGGGACTTGGTGTGATGGGCACACAATGCAATGAATAGGTCACGTGCCATGGAGAAGTACACCTGTAACTTATGTGTTCCTATGGACCAATGTCATCCCTTTAAGTGTAATTTCTAACAAAAAAATTAAAAAATAAATAAATAAAAAGAAAGAAAGAAGAAAGATCTCAAATCAATAGCCTTCTCACCTCAAGGGGAGCAAACTAAACCCAAAGGAAGTGGGGTTTTTTTAATGAAATTAACAAGAAGATCCTAAAATTCATATGGAAATGTAAGGAACTCAGAATAGCCAAAATATTCTTATCAAAAATAAAAACCAGTTAGAGGATTCACACTTTCTCATTTCAAATTCACAAAAAGCTACAGCAATCAAGACTGTAATACTAGCATAATGATAACTATGCAGATCATTGGTATAGAACTGAGAGTCCAGAAATAAGCCACACATCTATAGTCAATGAATTTAGATTAGGCTGCCAAGACCATTCATTGGAGAAGGGAATAGTCTTTTCAACAAATGGTATCCAGAATATATAAAGAACTTTTATAATGAAACAATAAAAAGACAACCCCATTTAAAAATGGACAAAGGATTTGAATAGATATTTCTCCAAAGAAAATACGTAAGTGGCCAAGAAGTACATGAAAAGATACTCAACATCATTAGTTATTAGAGAAATGCAAATAAAAACCACAGTAAGATACCACTTTATACCCACTAGGATGATGATAATCTAAAGGATTGATAACAACTGTTGATGAGCATTTGGAGTACTAAACCCCTCATATATTGCTGATGGATGTGTAAGATGATGCAGCCTCTGTGGAAAACAGTTTGGCAGTTCCTCAAAGAGTTACACATAGTTTACATATGACCCAGCAATTCTGCTCTTAGATAGATACCCTAGAGATCTGAAACATGTACACACAAAAACCTGTACCCTGATGTTCAAATCTTCAGATACCCTGGATTGACCACCAGATGACAAAGAGACCCTGGAACATCCTTTATCTTACTGTTGGTTCCTCCCCACTTCCTACTCACTCCTCTTTCCACTCTACAGACACAGCTTTCAACTAATAACAGATGGATTTAGTGGGTAAATACTCCACCTCCCTCACTTAAAAAGCGACAACTCTGACGCATGTCCTGTGCCTTGTCCCAGACCTCTCCATGGGATTAAGCCCCAGTAAAGCACAACGGTAGCCTGCTTTTTAACTCAAGTTTTCTGTATCACTTCTCTACTCCCCTGCCAAGCTTTCCCTGAGTCACTTCCCAAATAACCTACAAACACTCCAGTGTCTGTCTGTGGATCAGATTCTATGAGGGCTCAAATGAAGACAGCACGTGTATCACAGTGGATGAATTCACAGTTATCTGTCCACTTTTAGTGAAGAGAATTTGTGAGGACTCTTTGGTATGATCTTTTGGTTTTCTTTATAACACTCAGTATTTGTCTCATACACCACTTAAACTTGGGGAAAAGTTTATCCAGAAAAATACATCAAGGTGGCTGTGGGTGTGTTAGTTTGCTAGCGCTGCCGTAACAAAGTACCGCAAACTGGGTGGCTTAAACACAGAGGTGGTTTTAAGTTGGTGGAGGCTCCAGGCACAGAAGAAAATTTTGGGTCCCTTAAAAAAGAGAGAGAGAGAGACAGGAAAAATAAAAGTACATGTTAATCATATTTTTAAATAAATAACAAATATTATGTACTATTAATGTTAAAATTGCACATATGAAACCAAACTTGGTGTTGTCAGAAAAAAAGTGTAAAGTTGGGGATTTTCGGGGCCCTTCAGAAGTCAGGGCCCAGGGTGCACGCCCAGTGCGCTGGCCATTAAATCTGCCTCCACTTAAACAACAGAAATATCTCAGTTCCGGAAGAGACTAGAAGTCCAAGATCAAGGTGTTAGCAGGGTTGGTTTCTTCTGAGACCTTTCTCCTTGGTCTATAGATGGCCATCTTCTCCATGTATCTTTACATAGTCTTCCTTTTGTGTTATATGTATCCTAAACTTACCTTCTTATAAGACACCAGTCTTATTGTATTAGGGCCCACCTTAATAGCCTCATTTTACCTTAATTACTTCTTTAAAGGCCATATCTCCAAATACAATCATATTCTGAGTTATTGGGGGTTAGGACTTCAATAAATAAATTTGAGGGTAGGAGAGATTCAACCCATAAGAGTGGTATCTATGTGTTGTCACTTTTGTCTTTAGAGGCAAAATATCTTACGAATAGATAAAATTTCCCTGCCATGCTCTCTACAGATTACTACAATATGAACTATGAAAACCAGTAAATCCTCACTCAGTGATAGGCTGTGTGAAACGACATATAATTAAACCAGTGTTACCACAAGCCAGTTGATACAAACAAGAGTTAAGTTCCTAGGTATCTCATCACCCTTATAACAAAATGACATGGGGTGAAACAATGTTATTCAAGGACATGCTGTATTGTCCTCTCTTTATACCTCAAGGCTTAGCACTACAGAGCGGGCCAAGGTTCCTCTCCCAGTAGAGCTAAAGGAAAGAGATACTGACAACAGAGAATGAAAATACTATAACAGGAAGAAGAATGTGAACTTCCTGACAAATAGTCCCACCACAAGCCTAATGCTGAAAACTGTTCTGCCCTAGTTCTGAGCCTCCACAAGAAACACCAGCCAGCAGCTCTGGCGGTCTTCACCTCATCACCCCCGGAGACTTGATATGACAGACTCACTTTGTATCTTCAGCCTGCATTCATTACACAGTCATTCCTCCATGATTTAAATGAGGACACTGACTGCCAGTGAATAATGCTAGTCTCCCTTCATCCTGTAGACGGACTGAGAAAATTACGATGGGCTCTGCATTATTGTAGAGTGTGATGATAGCATGATTTACGACCAGCGGTGCCGATGTGGCTATTATTCAGTGTTATGTTATAAACATACCAAGAAATACACTTACGCCACATCACAAGCCAATGTCATCCAAGCAGTTTGACAATATTGTGATCCAGGACCCAGGAAAATATTTCATTAAGGAGATGGGTGGAATGTGGAGACATGAATACTGTGATCAAAGGGACAACAAAATTTGCTTATTTCTGACTAACAAATGGCCTGTCAGTTACAGAAACCATCTCCATTCAACTCTGTGCCTTTCATATTTTGTCGAAGCAAGTGCTCTCTTCCCTTACCATTGGAATTCCCAGCTCTCCTGGGCCTCCTTCCTGTGCATATTTTATGGCTCAGAGAGCATACTGAAATATAGGTAGAGATTTCTTGGTCAGGAGGCCAAGCCAAATTTCTTTGCTTCCTGGTGCATGTCACCAGGCCACCAGGGTCTTTTTTATTATTTTCTTTTTTAATAGAACTTTGTCTAGGGGCTCCTGATCTTTCCCGATCTGTGGCGATCCGGATCCTATTTTCTCTTCCCCAGATGCACTTTCAGTTGTTGCCTTTTTTCAATCAATTTCCAGATGTTGTTGCTTATTCGTTTTATTTCCAGCACATTTTATCCTTTCCTGAACTTCTGCATAATTGCCTTCCATACCACCTTCACCCCCTCTCCACCACATGCAGATGAAGTCCAGAAACTGCTGCAATTACTCCAAATTTAATTGGTTCTTCCACGCCCCAGCTGAGTGTGCCCCAGCCCTGAAAGTGAAAGGGAGGACTGGGAGGCAGGAGAAGCCCCTTCTGAATGAGCTCCCAGCTGATAGCCAGATGCTGTTGAGGTTCAGGCCTACTATTGTGTAAAAATCTCTACAGAGAGAAAGAATGTTCACTGGGGCCCTGAAGTACAAACCGCAGTTTGTTTTAGAACTTTTCTTTTAATTTTAATAATCTCTTTGTGCAAATATTAAACCAGGAAGCCAGAAATGTTTTTTTAATTATCACTGAACAATAAAAAAATTGTAAGGTCTTCCCTTCTGTAATACTGCTTGCATTTGGCACCATTTGGAAATAAGATCTTCCACATAATTTTTTAGACAACTGAAACATGTCTTTAAGCCCTAGATCGTTGCAAATCTTAACCATATTTAGATAAATCCTTTTAGAATTCCTAACATTTTGAAGTGTGCCAATCATAATCCAATGTTTTACTAATGATTCAGGGTCAAGGTTATGAATATCAGCAAAGCCATGCCCTAAGGTTTAGGAGATCTTAGTCTTTTTACCCTTACCCCAGGGTTTTTCAACTCAGCATTGTTGACATGGGGCAAAAAAATCCTTTGTATTAGGAGTGTGGCCTGTACACTGTAGGATGTCTAGCACCATCCTTGACTTCTACCGACTAAGTACCAGTAACACCAACCCCTCAGTGGTGACAACCAGTAGTGTCTTTAAGTATAAGAAGGTGTACCATCATCACATATTCCCAACATTGATTTGGAGGCCGTAGAGAGTGCAGTAGAAAACAAAAGGAAAGATAAGTTATGAGGATGGAAAAAAGAAGAAGAAACTGTATTCATTTGCAGAAGACATGACCATATATATAGGAATTCCAAAATAATCTTTAAACTAGTTAGAATTAACAAGTGAATGTCAAGGGTCACTAAAAATAAAATTAAAATACAAATACTAATCATATTTCTATGACCTAAACAAAACACAACTGGAAAATAAAATATTTTTTAAAACTACATACAATTTTTTAAAATAAAATCAAGTAAGTAGAAAAGAATCTAACAATAGGTGGGTATAACAGCTATACTGAAAACTATAAAATATTAAAGAGCAATGAAAGAGGACCTAAGTTAAAGTAAGACACAACATGTTAATAGATGTAAAGAAGTCAAGATTATAAAGATTTCAATCCTCTCCAAATTTATCTACGGATTCAATAAAAGCCGAAACCAAATACCAGCAGGGATATCTTTAAATTGACAAATCTAAAATTTATATGAAAATTTAAATAACTTGTAAAAACAATCTTGAAATAGAACTAATTTGGAGGAATAATACTGTCAGACTACAAGACCTATAAGGCTACAGTAATTACGATTGTATAATATTAGACCAATGGAGCAGAAAAAAATAGAATTATATTTAAACTCATCCAAATACAATCAAATGCCACTGAACATTTACCAAAAAATGTCTCTGAAATTCTGAAGGGAAAAGATAATAATTTTAGTAAATGACACTGGAGCAATTATCTATATGGAAAAAAGCAAAACTGTATGCCTACTTCATACCAGAAGAAAAATGAAGTTGAGTTCATCATGGACATAAATATAAAAGGTAAAAGCATTAAAAAAAATTTTTTTTGAAGAAAATATAAAAGAATATCTTCATGACCTTGAGGCAGGCAAAGATTTCTTAAGCAAATGCAAAAGGCACTAGCCATAAAAGAAAAAAGTGTTACATTGGATTTAGTTAAATAATGTACGTTCATCAAAAAATACCATTATGAGAGTAAAAAGACTAGTAAGACTGAGAGAAGATATCTACAATACAGAAATACAAGAAAGAATTTATATATTGATTTTTTTTAAGAATTTAAAATTGGGCTGGCCAGGTGGTGGTGCAGTGGATAGAGCATTGGACTGAGACGCAGAGGACCCGGGTTCAAAACCCAGAGGTCGCCAGCTTGAGCACAGGCTCATCTGGTTTGAGCAAGGCTCACCAGCTTGAGCCCAAGGTCGCTGGCTCGAGCAAGGGGTCACTCAGTCTGCTGTAGCCCCCTGGTCAAGGAACATATGAGAAAGCAATCAATGAACAACTAAAGTGCCACAACAAAGAATTGATGCTTCTCATCTCTCTCCTTTCCTGTCTATCTGTCCCTATCTGTCCCTTTCTTTGAGTTTCTCTGTCTGTCTCAAAAAAAAATAAAAAGGAATTTAAAATTGAACAAAAGAAATGATCAGATGTGTTATAAAGTGTAGTTAGTTGAAAACAAAAATATCATAGAAGGGCTTTGAGGCTGTGAGAATTATCCTTCCATTGTAAATAACTAGAAAATTGGACTGCTCTAAACTTACCCTAGCAAATCTGAAAGGAATGAAAAGGATCAAACTGATCTGCATAACTTAACTGCTTATCACAACAAAGTACAACACTCTTCAAAGGAATACAACAAAATCAGGGGCTCAACAGTGTCAAAGCCAGTAAGTGTGTGGAATCCAATAAGAAAATAATCAGGCATGCAAAGAAGCATAAGAATGTCACACATAACCGGGAAAAGTATCCACAGATAAAAACAGAACAAGAAATAACAACTATGATAAAATTATCAGACATCAACTAGGCAAAAACAGGTTGGTTGTTGAAAGGTAACTTTCCTTTGGGGATGGCAGGGATCTATCAGGCAGCTGACCTAACTAGTGCTGATCAGGTGATTCCTGATTGACTGGTTTGATTCCATTTCTGGGAGAGCTGCAACTGTAATTAAGTTAGGTCTCAGTTTAGTAACATAAGGTTTAACATAACATAAGTGACTCCATTTTGGGCCTGTGGTCTTTTTTTATTAAACATCCATGACAGGTAGGAACATTATGATAAGAGTACAAACACAATGCAAAGGAAGTCCATCATTTCATTCTGACATCAGTATGACATCACAAATAATCTGATATTTGATCTGTACTGCAAAAGATGAGTAGAACTTCTTTTTTATTATTTAATTTTTTAGAGAAAGAGGAAGAGAGAGAGGGATAGACATCGATTTGTTGTTCCACTTATTCATGCATTCATTGGTTGATTCTTGAATGTACTCTGACTGGGGATGGAACCCATGACCTCAGCATGTCGGGGCAATGCTCTAACGTTTAGAGCATGCGGCCCCCTGAGGCCATTTATCCGGCCCCTGCTGCACTTCCGGAAGGGGCACCTCTTTCATTGGTGGTCAGTGAGAGGAGCACAGGATGCATCTGCACCCATAGTTCCCATTGAAATACTGGTCAGTTTGTTGATTTAAATTTACTTGTTCTTTATTTTAAATATTGTATTTGTTCCCATTTTTGTATTTTTACTTTAAAATAAGATATGTGCAGTGTGCATAGGGATTTTTTCATAGTTTTTTTTATAGTCCGGCCCTCCAACAGTCTGAGGGACAGTGAACTGGCCCCCTGTGTAAAAAGTTTGGGGACCCCTGCTCTAACCAACTGAGCTACCCAGCCAGGACCAAGATGAGTAGACTTTTAAACAACTGAAGTTAAGTAAAAGCACAGAATTATAACAACCATGTTTTGAAACGGCAAAGCTTTCGGTGGCTACACAGACTGCACCCGGTGGAGTGAGTCTCCAGGAGACAAGACATCTGTCAACAGTTTTTATTATCTTTTTTTTTTTCTTGCTTGGTGTTGGGCAAATGAGATGTAAAATCTGTATTTGGGGTTTTTTTTCTCACTCTTATTGGTAAAGATGGCCGCTGCTCTCACGTGGTGATGCTCTCAGGTGATACAGCTAATTGCCTTTCATGCTTGGGAAGGGGCTTTGTTATGCTAATGTGTGCTGGAGGAATGGGTTGTCTCGGGGAAAAGTTTTAAAAGGAGAAGCTAGGAAATCATTTTAAGGAGTTCACGTTGGTCCAGGGGAAAGACCACTTTGTTCCAGGAGAGAGAGAGGCCATGTGACGGAGAGGAGCCAGCCAAAATGGCGGAATGGTAAAGGAGATGGGGAACAGAGGTGAATAAGACTGGTGAGGGCCTTTGATTCTAGGGAAAAAAAAATGGAAAAAGTCAGTGGCTTTTGAAGCCCTGAATGGAAAGAGAAGTGTTTTCCCGCTGTGTGTATTTTCTCGCCCGCCGGTTGCGAGCAGGAATAAAGGAAAATGGCCCACCAGTTTTTGGCTCCACTGTTTCTTTACAATCTGTCCGAATTAAATGCAAACCTAAACCTACACAGGCCAGGCGGCTGTGATGGTGGCCGCAGCTACTGGCCTTACACTTGGAAAGAAAGACGTAAGGAGTACTGCCTACGTGTAGCACCGTATGTCAGTATCTGTGCACAGGAACGAGTACGTGGACATGGGGGTGGGCGGTAGGGACTGGAGGTCTAGAAAGGATCATTTATTCCAAAGGAAAAAGCAGACAGGAAGAAGAAGCAGGGGAAGTGGAGAGGGAAAGCTGGAGAAAGGTTAGAGAAAATCACGAGAGGTACTGTTTAACCCTAATTTCTGTGTCTTTTTTTCTGACGAAGATGTGATGTTAATGGTTTCAGAGTTAATCAGAGAGCCGTGTGTCTTAAGTCTCAGATATAAGCCAGATGAAAACAGAAATCCCACTTAAGTGGTAGTTTAGTGACACAAAGGCTGAAAGGAAAAAAGAAAAAGATTTGCATAGTAACGACTCTATCATTACTTTAAAGCTGCTTGGTATTTTCAGAGCCCCTGACAAGGACCAAATCAGGGATTCAGACCACACCCCAGAAAGGCTGGGCTTCCTTTTGTTAAAAAGAAAAACTGAGGCCCTCTGAGGTCAGTTACCCAGGCAGTGAGAATCTCAAGTCCTGGCCCCCTCTAACCACTGGAACACTTGCCAGGTAGACGGACACCCATGGAGGACATTGCCAAAACCCTAAGACAGTATCATGACTAAGATCTATGTCTTTCTACAGAAGGCTTCTCATGTCTCTTCCCTGACACTTCACAAAATAGAGAAAAAGGAGGGGGAAAGTGTGCCTGAGAAAAGGCCGAGTGAGAAGAAGAACTTGACTTTGGCATCCCCTTTAGAAGGTTCTACTTGCTTCCTCAACCCATGTAGGGCTTGCTGTTGAGCAAACACCATAAAGATAACAGAACTTCAGCTTCTATAAGAGACGGCACCAAAAGCAAGAGCACTCATTAGATAGATAAATCACAATCATAGCTAATAATTATTAAATTCCTACTACATGTCAGGCATGATACTAACTAAGAATTTTACACGTAAAACTTCAGAAATGCTGACAATGGTTTCATTGTCCCCCACTTTGTAGACAAGAAAGCTAAAGCACAAAGAGGTTATATAACTTCCCAAGGTCAGCACGAAAAGAAAGTGGCAGAGCCAAGGTCAACCCCAGCAGTCTGATTCCAGGGCTCATACACTATGTATACTGTCTCTTAAAGAAGAAACGAGAAGTAACATCACTTTACATTAAACTTTTCCAGAGAATAGAAAAAGAACAATTTCCAATTCATTTTATAATACAGAACAAACTTAACACCTCACAAGGATATAACAAAAAAGGAAAATTATAGGTCAATCTCTCTTGGAAAGACAGAAGCAAAAATAGTATATAAAATATTAACAAATTGATTTCAGAGAGTTCTTATAAATTAATAAAAGGCCATCTGATAGAAAAATGAGATTTTGCAGAAGACATCCACATGATAAATAAACTTATTTTTCAAGGGTTCAATGTCATTAGTCATTGGGGATAAGCAAATTAAAGCCAGAGCATGTACACCAGAATTACTAAAATTAAAAAAGCCTGACAATATCAGGAGTTGGTGAGGATGTAAAATAAGAGGAACCCATATACTGTTGATGGGAGCATAAATTAGTATGGTCATTTTCAAGAAGATTCTAGAAGTATCTACCAAAAGTGAACATCTACATAGTTTATAGCCTAGAGATTCCACTCCTATGTTTATGTATACTGAACAGAAAGTTATGTACATGCACAAAAGGACACAACCAAAAATGTAATAGCACCTTTATTTATAAGAGTAAAAAAGTAGAAACAACCTAAATATCTATTAACAGTGGGATGGATAAGTAGATTGTGTTATAGTGATACCATGGAGCACAACAGAGCAGTGAAAATGAACTGTTACAAAGCTCCTCCCTGTTGTCTTTTGCGCTGGTTTCACATTCAAAAATGCCTTCCATCTCCTCTCTTTCCTAGCCAAAGTCTTAAATTCTCATGATCATTTATATTTCCATGGTGTTTCTCTTCTCTGAGTTGCTTGCATTTAGATTGGCATGTCTCGTTTAACACAGAATTAATAATATATATACACATATTAATCTTGTACTCTAATCTGTCAACTAAACTGTAATCTTGTAAACTAAACTGTAAATTACATAAGGACCAGACTCTATGTCTTTAATATCTACTATAGCACTTACTGCAGTGCTCGACAACACCCCAAATATACAAATTAAAAAATACATTGGATGATAAACCACCTCAGTGAATAATAATCTCTGACTATAATCCCAAGTAATGGAGTGGTATCACTCTAAAGATGCCATTTTACAAAGATAGTCTTTCTATTTATTTGAAGAGTGACTCCTACACATTTTCTTTAAAATGGCACTTTTTTTTTTTTTTACCTAATTTCAACATTTAAGATAATTCTTATTTTTTAAACACTTATCTCCTGGTATGTATCTCCACAACTGTATGTTTGCTTAGTAAATAACTGTTAAAATTTGAATCTAGATGCATCTTGAGAGGCAGACAAAAGTCAACCTGGTTTAAAAATCTGGCCGACAATCAAGAGTATCGAGAATTCAGAGTTCAGGTAGTCACTTAGTTTGTGTTTTCTTTCCAGGAAGACACAATCAAAAGAAATCATACATGTTGCGAATGTAAAAACACCAAGAAATGCTAAGTATTTTTCAAAGACACAATTATGGCTCGTCCAATACTTTCCATCAGGTCCCTGTCCACTTTCTAAGGAGAGCAGCAGAGATGAGCCCAGACTCACACCACTTCTTGTTTGGAGGCAGGAAGGCTTCCAGATCGGAGCACTGAGAATAACTAAGTAGAAACTCCTCACTAGGTGCTGGACCCCAGAAGAGCAGGAAGGAAAAGTGCAGTTGGCGCGGCGAAAATGAACGGTCGTGTTTTAAAATCTCTTAGTTCCTTTTTTAAAGGTAGGCTTTGAAAACCTCCATTTTGCGAGGTATACATAGGGACCTGGAAAACTGCTCTTAGCATTTTAACATAAATTAAAAATCATTTAAGCAGACCTCTATTCAGCTCGTGCCAACTGCACATTTATTTTTCTGGTCAAGGAGGCTTTGCCGTTGTAAATGAAGAGGAAATGAAGGCATTAGAGCTTGGGCATATCGGTAAAAAACGAAGACCGGAATGTGGATGTTGGATTAAGTCCTCTCCGAGCTGCATTTCCATTTATCTGGGCAAAGAACTTGCCCCCCAACGGGGTCCTCTTGAAAACAGTCTCTGAAAACTTAGGTCGCTGTGTAGAATCCGGGGTTGTTGCAGGTGTTTCTTAAAAGCTCATTAGCCCTCCAGAGAGCCATGAAAATGAAACAGCCGCAGACCTAATGAGAGCGCAGTAAGCAAGGTGGTCAGTTGGAAGAGCTAAGCGGGGAGGGAGTTGTTTCCACCGCACCTGTACCAGGAGATTAGTGACCTAACAGGACTGGCCGCTTAGTTCCATTCCGGACAAGCAGCATCGGGAGTGGGGGATGGAAAAATGGGGAAATGAAGGAGAAAACATTACTTGCTAATTCTAAACATATGTCGCCTGCGCATTGGTGAGTTGAGCTTGGCAGTGGGTGAAACAGACTCTCGCTGAAACGCTCAGTGACAACTCTGTTTGTTGATATCTCCACTGGCACCCAGCTTTTGGAGTCTCCATTTTCCTAATTCAGAAACAACAGAGCGCAGTCATCGCTCATGTCTGAATACAACGCTTGCCATCCATGTTTTTGTACAGAGAGGATCATCCCCTGGGGGCCTGTAAAACATCAGCCTCACTCAGGCAGAGTGGAGAAATTTACATACCCGCAGTCTGGTGGATTCAGTCACCACAGACAGTACCTCTCCCTGCCCTTCTTGGCTCCCTCTGTTTCCCAAGGCACAGCAAGCAGCTGAATAGAATACAGCACAAGAGGTTTATGCTCCACCCCTTTCCCCCCTATTAATAGTACATGGCAGAGGAAAACCCTGTGAATGTCAAGTCAACAGCGAGCTCAATTAACGGTGGCCCATCTGGAGTCAAAATCAATCAGGACTCTCTTCCATCAGAAGGAGGAACGGGAGCTGGGAAGGGATGTCACCAGTGACTTGTCATGGAACTTGAGAGCATCATGCACCAGGAATTCGCATGTACTGCTGGAATGGAGAAGACAGAGCACATCCGATCAAAACTAATGTTGCCAAAAGCGTCCTTTTTACTGTGTTTATGCTAGGACTGGCTAGGAAGTAAAACAAATTTGTTCATAATGATGTACTCTTTCTTATGGTTCAAGTACTTCCTATAGCAAAATCTTATTCACCAAAACTGAGTTCTAAGGGAAGAAGTTTTTTGTTTGTTTTTACAGAGACAGAGAGAGAGTCAGAGAGAGGGATAGTTAGGGACAGACAGACAGGAACAGAGAGAGATGAGAAGCATCAATCATCAGTTTTTCGTTGCGACACCTTAGTTGTTCATTAATTACTTTCTCATATGTGCCTTGACCGCGGGTCTTCAGCGGACCGAGTAACCTCTTGCTGGAGCCAGTGACCTTGGGTCCAAGCTGGTGAGCTTTTTTGCTCAAACCAGATGAGCTGGTGCTCAAGCTGGCGACTTCAGGGTCTCGAACCTGGGTTTTCTGCATCCCAGTCCGACGCTCTATCCACTGCACCACTGCCTGGTCAGGTTAGGGAAAGAAGTTTCATTATTTTACCCCACACTTTTGTTGAATCTTGCCCCAGTAGGCTATGCAAGAAATCACCCCACTAATTGTAGCCCCATGTAAGATCAGTGGTGGGATTCAAATAATTTAACAATTGGTTCTCTGCCCTAATGACCATTTTAAGTATAAAAAAAAGATATACCGAAAGGTAGTTTATTTCTTGCATTTAATATTTAGATAAGAACAATAAAAGAGGTACATAAAACTAGATTACAAAAAAGTTTTAAAATATTAATGAAAAAAATATTAAATAATATCTGACAAAAACAATGAAACTGTTATTTAAGATATTTCCGTATTGCTTCTTGATTGGTGTCCTCACCTGCAACTTTTTTCACCTATGGACAGAATGAATATTACTATGGGTGCTTAGACTATGCTGTTACGCAGATGAACATTAAAAAAAGTAAGGAATGTCGATTTGTGATTTCCACATTGGGCGGCTGCCCAGGAGCCCACCTCAGAGAGAACCCTGATTACAAGTGCCATTTTAACAACTGGTTTGCCAAACTCAACAAAAACTTAAGTATTGGTTCTGCTGAACTGGTGCAAACTGGCTGAATCCCACCACTGTTTAAGACATTATAAACTTTGTCTTTGAAGGTATAGAGCTGAGATATTGTTCAATTTGAGTAATCTATAAGCTTCTTGAAGGGTACATCCAGATTCATCTCACTATTTAGTACAATATCTACAAGACTATTCGTGGATACACTTTAAGTTTTATCAACAAATATTTACTGAGCATACACATTGTCTAAATACTTTATTAGTATCACATAGGATATAAAGGTGACTAAGAAATGATCTCTATTCCCAAGGGCTTGGTACTGCAGAAGAAGGTGGTTAGAGATTTACAAATACTATATTGATTCCATGTGAAATACGAGGAGTGTCAGGAGAAAAGTACAAAACAAGAAGCTACATAAGGAGGGAAAAACCTCTCTTTCTGGAGATATGCAGAAAGCCTAACTAGAGGAACGCTGTTTCAGAAAGCACTGGCAAATGACAGGATTTTGACAGGGAGGGATGAAGGAAGGAAACAGTGTAGTGTGCTAAGTACAGAAAAGGAGCAGTCAGACTCACCAGTTATCCTGTTTGGCTAAGGAAAATGATATGTAAAAAGAAAACAGAGTATTAAGGCTAGAAAGGTACATTCACTCTAACAAGATGTTCTCAAGATACAGTTTATGAATGAGTTAAACACTTTCTACTGGTCCTTGGTGTATGTATACTCATGGCCCTTCTATTCTATACCCTACCCTATATGTCAAACTTTCAAGAGCTAAAGGTTATGTTGGCAGGACTCCTTTGCAGCTAAGAACCTATGTATGATGTAGATGCCCGCAATGAGATATACTTTCATAGCATTCAGAAGGCAGAGAGGAGACAGAAGCCAGCTCTGTAGAGTGATACCAGCTAACAAGATTGAAAATTTTAGGGAAGCTTCCAGGAGCCTAGTTTTCTGAAGTCTCCTAGGTTTATCTCTCCAAAAGTGAAAGATAAGTCACTGTACCCTGAAACCCTGACTGCTATAAAAAAGGCAGTGGTTGGTGACCTCTTTCAATTTTGGACTCAATGTGTACAGGTATCACATTTGAGTGTGCTGCTCCTACCCACTTACTGAGAATATCAGTTATTTATGGCCTGAATAATGTGACAAAGCCACACCAAAATTTAGTGGCTTAAAATAGAAGTCAGTTATTATTTTTTATGAGTCAACTGGGAGCTGGCTGTTCTAGGATGGTCTCAGTTGGAACAACTCAGCTCCCCTCCACATGGTCTCTTATCCTCCAGCAGCCTAGCACAGGGTTCAAGACAGGAAACAGGACTATACAAGCCCCGTTTTCAGCCTCTTCTTGAATCTCATACTCTATTATCCCATCAACCAAAGCAAGTCTCACGGCCAAGCCCAGAGTTAAAATAAGAAGGGACTACAAAATTACAAGTTAAAATATATGGACACACATAGACCATTAATTGGGGCCATTAATGTAATCTACCAAACTGAGTACAATTTAAAGCTGCCAGTTTCGAGTAAGGTCCAGAGTAACAGAAGGCTCTATAGCTAGTAATAGCTGCAGTTCAAGCAACTCTGGCTTTCTGTTCTTTATCTCCGGTGATGTATAAAGCATCTGCTGCAGATGCAGATACACTGTGAGCCCTCCGCAAGCCTTAATAGAAAAATCTTAAGGTTTTTGGAGCAAGTTATACCCTCTTTGGTAAATAAGTGAATAAGCATTTAAAGGAATAGTTTCTGGCTCAGGTCCTAATAGTGACTAAGGGTCTGCTCACGGAATAGTGGCCATGAGACCTGACCTGCCAATCAAAGATCATGCTATCTGATACCAAAACCATAAGGTGCACAATTGGAAAGGCTGTGTGTGAGACTGAGGATAAGCAGTTCCTGGAATTACCCAAGCAGGTGGCTCAGATACACACGGCACCCACTCCTGCTGCACTGCAGCCTCTCCCCAAACTAACACTCGTGGCCTCCTGACACATCCCCTATAACCAACTGACTGCAGAAGAAAAAACAAGTCACGCTGGTTGACAGTTTTGCAAAGATAAGCTGGCATCAAGCAAGATTTAACTGCTATGTATGAGAGCCCCAGTTAGAAGTAGCCTAGTAGGAGGAAGATCAGAAAGAGAAATACACAATGGGCAAAACTTTAAGATGTGTATCTAGTTGTCTACAGGCAACATCTAATGACTTGGCCTGATAGTCATGAATGGAAACAGAACTAAATTAGAGAACTGGTTACGAGAAGGTCTGGAGAATAAAAAGGCCTGGGAATGGACTCCTCAGAATGTCAGAGAATGGGCAAATGTCTGTTGTCCAGTGAATGCGCACCAGCGGAACTCACTGGAAAGAAGCTGACGAAGGCAGGAGGACAGCAGCCATCTGAGCATTTCTGCCGCCTTTCTCCCTGGCTCCTCTAGAGCTTGCTTGCTCGATGGGCACAGAGACACACTGGTCCTGAGAGCACAGATGGGAGTGACGCACAGCTCAGCGACGTGGGCTCTCACGAGGGAAGACGCAGAAAATGCTACTACCGCTGCTCGCCTGTCTCAGGGAGACATCGGAAGACTGAAGGAAAACAGGTGCTCAGAGAGATTCAAAACTATGGCTTTCGTAAAATAAAACAGGTACAGTATGCATAATATGAAATTATTTTAGAAATCATTAAAAGTTTAAGATGTAGCTATTGATTTATATGAGTAGGAGAATGGACAGATGAATATCAAATATTTTAGCAGAAAGATTGCGATGAAAGACTGTCCTAAGACACAGTGTAAATAGCACAAAGATACGTTTGAGTAGAAACATGAAGACCTGGAGGACAGATGTAGGGGTTCTGATGTATGTCTAATAGGAATTTCAAAGGAAATAGAAAATTTGAACGTGGGTCTATAAAAATAAATGAAGAAAATTACCCAAAGTATGAATCCATAGATTTAAATGTTTCAGGGTTAATGAGGAAAGAAATGCCTGGACACCTCATGGGGAAATCTCAGAACTCCAAGCATAAAGAACAAATCCTAAAAATGTGCAAAGTAGAATAAGGAGTTGCTTACACAGAAATGAGAAACAGATTAATATTTACTTTCTTGTCGCCAACACTGAATGATGGAAGACAATGACAGGAAATCAGGAATAAAAATTAATGCATAGTAAATATAATGGCATGATAAATCCAAACATATCATTAATCATAGTATTAAAAAGACAGCAAAAATCAGACTACAGAGACAGAAGGCATGTACCAGCTATGTGATGACTGTAATAGATATTCATGGAAGCGAATGACACAGAAAGGCTGGCTGTAAAGAACTAGAAAGATATACTAGAAAAATAATCCTGGAGAGTTAATATTGACATCAGAAAAGAAAAATATATAAATAAAATAACAAGGACATTTATATTGATATTGGCATAAATTACATTAACACATTTGTAGAATCTATCGATGATGCAAATACGAAGCAAAATACGTGCATTTTGGAGGGAAAGGAGAGAACCCTGAAAATAAATAAACTAAGTATCAACTTAAGAAACTAAAGAGAGAGAATTTGGGGGGCAGAGGAGAGGGAAAGGAGAATAATCAAATAAACTAAAAAGTAAATTAATAAATTTGAAAGTAAAAAACGAAAATAAGTCCAGGGGGTCCTCAGGTTACAGCACAGTTCTGTTCCTACGACAGTGACATAACCAGAATTTTGGTGTAACTCGAAACACACCCTAGCCTAACACAAATGAAAGGAACACTTGCACTTTTTAAACAGTCCAAAGTAGTGTAGGTAAGCATTCTGGGGGAAGCCAACTCCTTCATAGGCCAAGTTACCATGTATTCTTCTGCTGAACACAACCAAACTAGTTCACCCACGTAGTCCGAAAGTATGACACTAATGGTGTAAGTCAAAACACTCACATCTTAATTTTTAAAAATTTATATGGGAATGAATGTCATAAACTCAAAATGCCGTTATGTTGAGGCTGTTATAACCTGAGGCCCCTCTGTAGTTGATTAATCAAGTGAAAAAGCTAGTTCTTTGATAAGAGTTCTTTAAAAAGAACAATAAAACACACCAAAGGAAACCATCAACAAAATGAAAAGACAACCCACTGATAAGAGAATAATTTGCCAATGATACATCTGATAAAGGGTTAATACCCAAAATTTATAAAAAAACTTATAAAAATCAACACCAAACAAAAGAGCAATTAAATAGACTGTCAAATGTAATCACGATAAAAGAAATAAGACTTAAATAATCTATATTAGGATTAAGAAAAAATAAAAAATATTAATATGGCCCTGGCCGGTGGGCTCAGTGATAGAGCATTGGCTTGGTGTGTGGAAGTTCCGGTCAGGGCCACTGAAGTGACTATCTGCTTCTCCACCCCTCCCCTTCTCTCTTCCCCCCCCCCTCTTTTCTCCAGAAGCCATGGTTCAAGTGGTTTGAGAGAGTTGGCTCTGGGCGCTGAGGATGGCTCCATGACCTCCCACCTCAGGCATTAAAATGGCTTGGTTGTAAGCAAAGGAGCAAGGGTCCCAGATGGGCAGAGCATCACCCCCTAGTGGGCTTGCTGAGTAGATCCCAGCTGGGGCACATGCAGGAGTCTGTCTCTGCCTCCCCTCCTCTCACATATATATATATTAATTCTAACCAAATCAAATAAAAATTTATACCAAACAAATTAGAAAATTAGTTGAAACAGATTATTTTGTAGGAAAAACTGAGTTAACAAAATTGACTCAAAAAAGAAACTGAAATCCTACAAAAACCAATAACCATAAAAGAAATTTAAGAGGAAATAAAAACCCTAAAAGGGCACAATGCCCCAAAAACCTTCTGGGCACATTTATTAAACCTGCAAAGAACACATAATTCCTGTTAAAAACACGGCAAGAGATGGAAAGTTTCAGCTGATTCTACAAGTATAGCATAACACTAAATCATAACCAGATAAAAACAGAGTAGAAAAAACCATGCATAAACAAAAATAAGAAACCCAAAGACAAAAGACAAATAGAGGCCTAAATCCCAAATAACATATTAGAAAAATCTAACCCAGCACTGCATCAAAAGAATTGCGTCGTGAACTAGTAGTCTTTTTCACAGAACCATTCGAAGAGTTTAACATTGGGTGTAATTCACTACACTAAGAGCTTAAAAGAAAAAAAAATTATATCATTATCTCAGGACACATGAAAAAGCATTTGCTAACACAAGCAATTATTCCTGATAAGCAAAGTTTTTCTTAAGCAACTTGATAGAAGACACTGCCAGAAAGCTACATAATCCTTTCAATGAATCGTCAAGAGCATTCCAGTTCAAGTAAAGGGTCCTTCCACCCTTGTAAGTCTTCAGTAGGGACTACTCCACCGCAGCAAGGCAGCAAATTAGGAAACAGAAAGACGTATGATCGAGGAAACACATCATCTAACCAAGAGAGAGGCAAAGGAAAGCCCCAGAATTCCGCTGAAAGAAAATCCAGGTCGACAGCTATACAGCGGATCTCGAGAGTGAAGAGCAGGAGGATGGACATCTGTAGAAAGGATAATTCCAAGGGGCTGGTAGCAGCACTGATAGGACTGTTCAAATGTACTGAGAAGAGATGGAGGCTTCAGGCAGTTTTAATATGAATCTGAGATAGGTACCTAGAACCTTAAGCAAGGAAATAAATGAGTGAACTATTAACTCTAGGAAGCAAGAGGTATTTAGAAAAAAATAATTGAATTATAGTACACTATATGACTCAGTTGCAAATAACATACACAGTCATAATAATGTAAAATTGAAGCTCTGAATATTGATTTGATCAAAATTTTTGATATGACCTGTTTGAGAGAATGGGGTTATACATGTAAGAAAGTTCATTCCTTATCTTCCATAATTGGAAGTCAGTAGACAATATCTAAAATTTAAAAACAAACAAAATGATAATAGCATAAGCACGTTATTTAGAAATATAAATGTGAAATTTCCTGAGGAGTGGGGGGCGGAGAGGCATGTGGCTAGAATTGCTTGGGTCTGTTGTAAGTCTTGTAAAACTCATTCACTTATTTAAATACCTGCATGTATTACTTTGGTAAAAATTAAATTTTAAAAAAAAGAATGATAATACCCAGTAAGATTGTGGAGATATGCATATACTTTGATACTACCGGTGAGAGAATAAATTAATATGAGCTTTCCAGAGAGCATGTTGGCAGTATCAAAATTTCAAACATTCCTATTAGCCCAAAAATTCCTCCTCTGGAAAATTATTTTAAGGAAAACAGCAGGGGAGATATGCAAAGGTTTACCTAAAAGGATATTCATGGCATCATTCTTCAAAATACTGGGACACTTTCACTATTCCTGTAATTATTAATAAGGGAATGAGCCTGACCAGGCAGTGGCGCAGTGGATAGAGTGTCGGACTGGGATGCGGAAGGACCCAGGTTCGAGACCCCAAGGTCACCAGCTTGAGCGCAGGCTCATTTCGTTTGAGCTAAAGCTCACCAGCTTGGACCCAAGGTCACTGGCTCCAACAAGGGGTTACTCAGTCTGCTGAAGGCCCGCAGTCAAGGCACATATGAGAAAGCAATCAATGAAAACTAAGGTGTTGCGTCGGCAACGAAAAACTGATGATTGATGCTTCTCTCATCTCTTTCCATTCCTGTCTGTCTGTCCCTCTCTCTGACTCTCTCTCTCTGTGGAAAAAAAAAAAAGGGAATGATTGAGTAGATTATATACTTCCATATAGCAGAGTATTTGTAGGCTTTAAAACTAATACTATAGCCTGACCAGTGGTGGCACAGTGGATAGAGCATTGGCCTGGGATGCAGAGGACCTGGTTCAAAACCCTGAGATCATAGGCTCAAGTGCATTCTCATCCAGCTTGAGCATGGGCTCACCAGCTTGAGCGCGGGGTTGCCGGCTTGAGCATGGGATCATAAACATGACCCCATGGTCACTGGCTTAAGCCCAAAGGTCACTGGCTTGAAGTCCAAGGTCACTGGTCGCTGGCTTGAGCAAGGGGTCACTGGTTCAGCTGGAGCCCCCCACCCCATCAAGGCCTAATTGAGAAAGCAATTAATGAACAACTAAGGTGCCACAACAAAGAACTGATGTTTCTCATCTCTCTCCCTTCCTGTTTGTCTCTTTCACTAAAAATATAAATAAATAAATATTTTTAAAAAACTAATAGTATAAAGTCTTACTTTGCAAATCATGCTTTTGGGAGTCTGTATTGGTTACCTAAGGCTGCCATAGCAAAATACCAGAAAGTGGGTGGCTTAAAACAACAGAAATTTATTATGTCACAGTTCTGAAGGCTAGAAATCTTAGATCAAGATATCCACAGGGGTCCTGGCTGGTTGGCTCAGTGGTAGAGCATTGGCCCGGTGTGTGGATGTCCCAGGTTCAATTCCTGGTCATGGCACACAGGAGAAGAGACCATCTGCTTCTCCCTCCCTATTGCTTCTTTCTCTCACTCTCTCTCTTCTCCTCCTGTAGCCATGGCTTAATTAGAGTGAGTTGGCACTGGGCACTGAGGATGGCTCCATACATGGCCTCCGCCTCAGGCAGTAAGAAAAGCTCTGTTGCTAAGGAACCAAGCAATGCTCCAGATGGGCAAAGTATTGCCCCACAGGGGCCTTGCTGGGTGGATCCCAGGAGAGTCTGTCTCTCTGCCCCTCCTCCTGTCACTTAATTAAAAAAAAAAGAAAAGATAAGCACAGGGTTGGTTCCTTCTGAGGGCTGTGAGGGAGACTCCCCTCCAGGCCTCTCTTCTGGCTCCTTGTGCTAGTGGCATCTTTGGTACTCCTTGGCTTTTTAAGAGTCTTCATCTTCAGACCTGTGGTGGCACAGTGGATAAAGTGTCGACCTGGGAACACTGAGGTCGCCAGTTCAAAACCCTGCACTGGTCTGGTCAAGGCACATATGGGAGTTGATGCTTCCAGCTCCTCCCCCCTTTCTCTCTTTCTCTCTCTCTCTCACTCTGTGTCTCCTCTCTAAAATGAAATTAAAAAAAAAAAAAAAAGAGTCTTCATCTTCACATGGTGTTCTCCCTGAGTGTGTCCATTCCTGTGTCCAAATTCCCCTTTTTTATAAGGATACTAGTCATACTGGATCAGAGCCCACCCTAATGACCTCATACTAACTTGATCATCTGCAAAGTCTATTTCCAAATAAGGTCACAGTCACAAGTACTAGGGGTTAGAACTTCAACACCTTTTGGGGGAATATGATTAAACCCACACATGCTGAGGAGGGCCACAAAACACACTACAGAGAAACTGGTAGTCCTGAGTTGAAAGTTCTAGACTTCTTTCACCAACTTGAAGTAGAAAGGTTCTCCTTTTTTATATAAATTAGTATCTTGAGAATTTATCTAAAGAAAGAGTCCACTACTTTAAAATATTTAAGAGCTACCAAAATAAAACTAACTATATTTATTGATGTCCCCACTATGTAGCTAATTAGAAAAAGCAGTTAACAAGAATATGAACTTGTTCTCAGTTCTTTAAAATTACAAAAATATCTATATTTATATCTACAGTGTTTATTTAAGTGACATACTTTTTGATGTAATGCCCCCCCCCCAATATTCACAGTGTTAACAAGGCTACAATTTTATAAGGGTCCTTTATGTTTGTTTTCATACTTTTCTGTATTGTCTAATTTCTTTACAATGACATATCTTTGTAAAAAGACTATAACTACATTTTAAAGGGAGAAAGAGGTCATGTAAGACATTTATTAAATATATGTTGGTGAACTGATTGATATAGTTTATCCATCTCTCTTGGCTTGTAAGAATTTCAAACCAAGATAATTTGGATGACAATTCAGTTCTCTCCAAAACATTAGTCCTCGCCATTCAAACCTCACTGATAAAACCAAGCTTGTAAGCCCAAGTATCTATCAATGGATGAACAGAGAAACAAAAGATGGTATTTATATACAATGGAGTATATTCAGCCTTTAAAAGGAAGGAAAGTCTGACACATGCCACTACATGGATGAGCCTTGAAGACATTATGCTAAATGAAGTCAGTTACAAAATACTGTATGATTCCACTCATGTGAGGTACTGAGTAGTCAAATTCACGGAGACAGAAATCAGCAGGATGGTTGCCTAGGGCTGAGGAGAGGGGTGAATGAAAAGTTATTGTTTAATGGGGACAGTTTCACAATTTGGGATGGGGGAAACAGTTCTGGAACTGGATGGTGATGATGTTTGCACAACCACATGAATGTACTGAATTCCACTGAACCAAATACTTAAAAAATGGTCAAAATGGTAAATGTTATGCTATGTATATTTCACTACAATTTAAAAATGAACAATTACAAAGTCTGAACATAATTTTTAAAAAATGGAATCTTTAAACACTTCAAGGTCACGTGTACCTATCAGACATCTATTTTTAATTTTCTAAGCTTATTTGTTATTTCTCACAAGCAAATCATTATATCATGATCGTTTTCATCGTTACTATCGCCACCATCCTGTATAGGAAACCAGCTGTATCCTTTATTCTAAAAATGGTATTTCATTTCATTATATAAGCAGCATAAACTTTTTTTCGGTGAAAAGCACTAGGAAAGTCCTTATTTGTAATACTTCGATGGATTTACCTAAACTCAACAGTCCCTCCCTTGCTCCAGGGCAATGCCCCCCCCCACGGCCCCCACCTCCCACACTGGGAAAGATGGACTGAGATAATCAGAAAAACCACCCAAGAAAAGAAAAAAAGAGAATCAGTTACAAATTCAACAAACCAGAGCACAAGAAAACCCAAATCTGTTCCAGTTCTCTGGTTTCGCCTTAAAGGCAAAGAACTGTAGTTGCTCTAGGGAGCCCTTCAAAGCCCAGACGCACGGCCACTCCACTCCACGCAGGAGGTGACCAGCATCTGAAGAAAAACAACCTAGACCAGAAAAGCTCGGCTTTGTTTCCATTCTTCGCGGTCCTTCAGGAAACTCTTGATAATGTGAAATGTTATTACTGCAAACGTTGGCCCAGGCCAGTTTACTCTAGAGTCTGACTATCACCGACTGTTCACAAAATAAAATCATTTTTAAAGGCCGTGCGGAGAGCCAAGTGCAAACCACAAATCAGAAAACCACCAAGGCGGGCTGGCCCGGCTGCCAAAGTTTAATGTGATCTAATGGGAGGACAACAAGATGTGAGGATTTGATTTTACGATGCTTCGTGAAACATTTTGGCAATGCAAGAGGGGCTGGGCCCAACTTCCCGGTCCTTAAGCAAATATTTGAAGTAATGTTTTACTTTCTCATCAGTTTTAATTCTGTCAACCAGGGCGAAGAGATCAGGCCCGCCCTACTCATTTTTAAAAGTGCCGTCTGCTGTGGGTGGTTAGAGATCCGCTCAATATCAAATCATGCAAGAGGCAGAGTGGCAGGTGGGGAAGGGGCCAGGAAAATCGGGTGAAGCTATGCGGTGGCTGAGAATCAGCTGGAGCGTGGTGCTCTTCTGCATGTGTGATTTATTTCCCGGGTGGAAGGGCAGGGGACGGGGCTCACTGCAGCAACATTCTTTCTCAAGCAGAACTAACCCCAGCATGAGACACAGTCAGATCCGGGCTGACTCAAGTTACCCAGTCTAACACCAAGTGAGATTGGAACTCAAGTGTAGCTCTATTTCCCATCACTTGCGCATGCGCATGCAAACACACACACACAGAGAGAGAGAGAGAGAAAGAAATAGGAATAATAAAATGGTAACAACATTGAAACTCGTTCCACTCATCAAATTAACAACCGATGGCTCTACGGAATAAAGGCCCATGAACAAGGGGAAATAAATGAAAGTCACATTTCATGCTGCTTTGATTTCTACTGCCAGGATAATAGAATGAGAATCAGATCTCTCTTCCTCTTCGTAGGGAATAATGCATTTCTAACAATGCCAGACTCTTACTTAACATTGTCATGTCATAGCAATGACTGATTTGACCCAGTGAAGATGTGAAACCCAGAGCCAAGTTTCTTAAAGCAATAGTTCACTAAGTGAAATGCAACATATCCCAGGATGCAGGAAAAAATACCAGGGCTTCTATTTCTATTGACTTTAAAAAAAATTTATTAATTGATTTTTAGAGAGAGAGGAAGAGAGAGGGAGAAAGAGAAACATTTATGTTGTTCCACTTATTTATGCATTTGTTGGTTGAATCTCGTACGCACTCAAGCCAGATGAACCCATGGGTTTTGAACCTGGATCCTCAGCATCCCAGGCTGATGCTCTAACCACTGCACCACTGCCTGGTCAGGCTGAGATTTCTTATTTAATAACAAAACACAAAAGCCACATTCCACTGGGTTCTCCTCATTTTTCATTTCCTTGATATTAAAATGGTAAAATAATATATGTAAAAACAATCTGGCAACAAACAGATGTTTATTCATTTGTCAATATAGAAAAATTGCTAAAGTTTTAAGAAATAAGAATTCAAGTATGTTATGCCATGTTGGGATTTGATTCATAGATGAATGAAAGTATAAGTGTTTCTATCTCTTTCAGCTTATAGTATTTGCTAGATCCTTTTTCAATAGTTAAATATCCAATGATTTGTGCTGATGTGTGCTTGCATTATTAACTGTCTCCATGAAAGAATTTGAAGTATATATCTGTAGTCAAGAGTAACACTTAGTGAAATAATACTGTATATGTAGGTTTTCCTTTAAAATATTTAACATAGTTCTGCTTTCATTAATTAGATTTCTCAAATCTGTTTAGAATATTATGGGACACATTAAGTAAATAAACAATTATACAGAAATAAACACTATATTACTTTCTTTTTATCTAATCTCTCCCTCACATAAACACACTACAGATCTACCTACCTGTACACCTCAATCACTGTATTTTAATTTTATCCCTTTTTCCTGCTAACTGTAAGCAAGACTTGAGCTTATCTTAAAAATAAGATATTGCAAGTCTAATATGAAAGGAGACCAATAATAAAACTTAGTCAAAAGTTTCCTCTCACCTGACCAGGCAGTGGCGCAGTGGATAGCATGTTGGACTGGGACGCAGAGGACCCAGGTTTGAAACCCTGAGGTAGCCGGCTTGAGTGCGGGCTTACCAGCTTGAGCATGGGGTCACTGGCTTGAGCCCAAAGGTCGCTGGTTTGAAGCCCAAGGTAGCTGGCTTGGACCCAAGGTCGCTGACTTGAGCAAGGGGTCACTTGCTCTGCTGTAGCCCCCGGGTCAAGGCACATATAAGAAAGAAATCAATGAACAACTAAGGAGACCAAGGAGCCACAATGAAAAGAATTGATGCTTCTCATCTTTCTCCCTGCCTGCCTGTCTGTCCCTATCTGTCCCTCTCGCTGTCTCTCTCTCTGTCTCTGTCACATACACAAAAAAAGTTTCCTCTCACTTTCCATAGGTTCCCCCCAATCAAAGATGATAAAAATCAATTTTATTTAATTACATTAGCTTCCTAATCACATAAAAACTGGACTGCTGACCCTTTCCCTTTCCCAACAGGGCTGAGAAAGTCAATAAAATGATAAGATAAAGTCTGTCAGAACTTCTTTTTAATCTTTTTGATTAAGAATAACGTACTTGGGATTCAAATCAATTTCTCGAAAAATTTCATCAAAAAATGAATCAGGAATATTAGCTGCACGAAACAAATAGGATTTTCTTTTTTGCAATCTCTCTTTAAAACTGAGAGAAAGAGATGTTAATGAGCTTCCCTGTTCACCTGGAGTAACTCTGAATTTTAGATTAAGTAATACAGCAGAACTTTAGAAATGTGAAGGTCAAGTTCAGCTGATGGAGGGACAAAGATTTTAATTGTAGCTGAATGGTCCACCCTTTCTGTGTCAGCTTCGCACTCTGTTAGATCCTTCAGAACAAAGGGCTCAGACCCTCCTACTGGGAATCTTTAGCTGGAGCCCTGGGCACTATTGTTGATTTTATTTTAAAGGGCTTGGGAACACATTTTATAAACAGGAAAATAAAGAGCAAATAAGTGTGAGAAACATTTAGTGAAAGGTCACTGGAAATAGCTCACTGCTGTCAAAGCCCCACTGGATTTCTTGTCCAACGACTAGGTAGATGCATTTCTGGTTGGCGTGTTTAGTCAGATAAAGGTTTGAAAAACCATATTCGTGTGTCTCTTTCCTTACATGTGAAAACAATCACCATTTCTCTGGGAAGACTCTCCCACTGAGTTACCAACCACTAGGCCTATCCTCTCATACCTCCAAATGCCTTATTTTCAGCCTGAGACTCAAAGACGCTTTCTCTGGACAAATCAACGTCAGTTCATGGATGGAAATTATGCTTACTTCGGCCACCCAATGTGAGGGGAACACTGGAATTCCATGGAACCTGCAAACCATTTCCCTTCTTCTGGCTGGACTGGGCACATTGAAGCATAGAGTCAGAACTAGTAAGCCAGAGTCTTATCTGCCATATGAATGCTATCTCGGGATATCGTCAATGATGTTGTTTTCCTTTTAAATGAAAATACAATGAGCTCTGGCCGGTTGGCTCAGCAGTAGAGGGTCGGCCTGGCGTGTGGAAGTCCTGGGTTCGATTCCCAGCCAGGGCACATAGGAGAAGTATCCATCTGCTTCTCCATCCCCGCCCCCTTCTCTCTATCACTTTCTTCCCTTCCTGCAGCCAAGGTTTCGTTGGAGCAAAGCTGGCCCAGGCACTGAAGACATCTCCATAGTCTCCGCCTCAGGCACTAGAATGGCTCTGATTGCAGCGGAAAAAAAAAATACAATGATAAATCAGATGACAATGCCATGAAGAATTTTGCACATGCTAAAATATAAAAGAGGGACATTATTTCTTGACTGTCCAATATTTGTGGAAGCCATTTCGAACTGGAACAAACAACTTGAAAATATACTCACAAATGGCATTTGGTTGGAACAGTTGCCCATGCAACTGTGAAAGAGGAGAAATTCCATCCACCGATGAGGGCTGCCCGAATGGATATTAAAAACCCCCAAAGCTTTCTCAGTTTAAGTTAAGGAATAAAATTAGTCTCCAATAAATCCTACCCCTAAATCAAAAGACAAAAATTGTCCAGCTTTTGTAAGCAGACCTTTTCGACTAACAAAATAATTCAGCCTAAGAAAGCCACTATTATCCTGCATGGACTCTAATAAGCAGCAGAAAATTTTCTCAGGATCTCACAGGGCTTCCAAGAGTGCTTTTTTTTTTTTCATGACAAATGGTGGTTATGACTACCAAAAACTCTTCCACAAAATATAAAGCTGACAGTAGCCTAGAAATCTATTCAGTCAGCAAGCATTCAGTAACTATGAGCCAGCTGGACAAGATATACCCAATACCAGTCTCTGTCTGTCCCCACATCTACTCTGCACACGCTTGTTGCAGGCAACCACATGCTGGGTGCTGGGGTGTGAGAAAGGCAGCCCAAGTGGTGCTCTTCTCGTGGGCGTGTCAAGCTATAAATGGCAGTAAGAACTCAGATTGAGGAAAGTGTTATTATCACTGGTGTCAGAATGACAGAACGCTTAGTTCTGATTCTCTCAAGGCCACACTATGAATGAGGTTGCAAAGAAAAAAGTATGCTTCCTTCACTTTTGTTAATTCAAAAATAGTACATGCAGTTTACTACAGCCTGAATGTTTCCGTCACCCCAAAATTCATACGGTGAAACCTTTTCTCCTAACGAGATGGAATTAGGAGGTGGGGCCTTTGGGAGGTGATTAGGACTAGATGAGGGCATGAGGGTGGTGACCTCGTGAATGGGGTTAGTGCCCTTACAAGACACACAAGAGAGCTTTCTTTCCCCTCTCTGCTCTCTGCCCTGTCAGGATACAAGGAGAAATTGGCGATCTGCAACCCTGAAGAGGGCTCTCACAGAACCAGTCCATACTGGTGGCACCTTGATCTTTGGCTTCAGCCTCCAGAACAGTGAGTAATAAGTGCCTGTTGTTTATAAGCCACCTGGTCTGTGATATTTTTGCAACAGTAGCCTGAAGAGAGACGGAGTTGGTGTGAACTAGGGTTTTTTTGTGTGTTGTTTTTGTTGCTGAGGCTATTGTTGCTTTCCTTCTGTCTCCTTTCCTCATAGGTCAAATTATGAATGGATTGGAGTAGAATCAGTATGAATAACCACAGAACACTAACCCTCATTTAGAACCTTTGACACCAAACTGATCCAAACAGACATCACTGTCATCATCATCATCACCAAGATTCCTGCATTGCATACCCTATGAATCCTATTTATTATAGCCATATGACTTGTGTTACCCAAACAGCATCAATGGCTTGGTCAGATATATATCTCAATATATATCTGTATATATTGAGTACCTAATGAATTTGGTATTTTAGAAATTGTACCTCCTCCCCCCAAAAAAGAAAAGAAATTGCACCCAGGCTTGGCTGAAGCTGTATAGAAGTGTAATAAAAACCTAATAAAACCTTTGGGCAAACTCACACATCTGTGGACAGATGGGAGGCATTATGAAATACAGGTCATTGCTACGGCAACCTCTAACCCCCCTGGCTACCGCTGCCGGGCCAAGCCTGAGTGTAAAGGGCCCCTGTGAGTTTTCCTTCTCTGTCAGCATTCAGAGAAATCATTTGTAATCTCTTTAAAATGAACTATTAAAATAGACAGCCTTTGATCCACACCCATGAAAACGATGCACAAAATACTCCAAATCTTTGACCCAGGACCCAAGGTCTCACTGCTTGTATCTGTTTGTTTTTTGAAAACATAATATTTCCATGAACACACTTTGCTACTTGCCAGAAGTTTTCCTCTCTGACAAATGCACTAGCTCGTAATGTTTGAGGTGGGCTCCTCAATGTAGCTTCAGAGAGTAATTTCAGAAGTGATCAGTCAGTTTTATAAACCACAGAGCAGAATGAGAGATAGGTTTGGAATTTTTAAAAGGCTATATTCACCAGACTATGTGAATAAAATGAAATCAATACTCAGAAATCCTCATTTGAAAGGGAATTAAATATATTTGTGGGCACTGATGTGTATAAATTTCACTGAATTCCAGAGTAACATTAGAATTTCCTCTTTCCACCTACTGACTAATCTTCAACGTGGTATTTGAGAATGACTTTCTTCCCGCATGGAAGAAATCTATGGTATTAAACATCTCAAGTGTTTAAGTCTGGAAGGTTGGATTTAGGGAGAAGAGGGAAAGCACTTATGCAGCGTCTAGTGACAAGCTGTCAAGGGCCATTTAGGGAAGTGTGTCAGAGACGCAACATTTACACAAACTTTTGGGTCCACTCTATTTGGATTTAGCCCTATCACGTTTTTGGCCATGAGACTCAATTTCCTCATCTGTAAAATGAGTATAATAGTAGTACCTACCTCCTAAATTTGCTGTGAGAACTAAATATTTTATATAAATCACTTAAAACAGAATCTACCTTGTAGTCAACAAACGGTAGTAATGTCATATTTCAAACCAAGGTGAAAAAGAAATTCAGCTAAAAAAATCATTGCTCAACCATCAAAATCTTGGGTCCAAACAGTAATGACAGGGAAAAATCAATTACCTCAAAGTGCTTAGTAAATGTATCAGTCATTAAAAATTTTTGTTAGAAGCTGGATTATTTACCACACACTTATGATTACCTCTCTTAGCCTCCTTGGCCAACAATGCCAAAAAATGGCTAAAATGAAAACTATCTCTGAAACAGTGCATGTCTAAGTATTCCAGCACGAAACTCTAAGAACAAGAGCTGCAAAGTGGCCCATGTGCTTCTCCACTCCTCCCTCTCTTGCTTCTCTCTCCCTCTCCCTTCCTGCAGCCATGGCTTGATTGAAGCGAGTTGGACCCGGGCACTGAGGATTGCTCCATAGCCTAAGCCTCAGGCACTAGGAAGAGTAATGAGCAACGCCCCTAATGGGCAGAGCATCACCCCCTAGTGGGCTTGCTGGGTAGACCCCTGTCTGGGTGCATGAGGGAGTCTGTTTCTGCCTACCCTCCTCTCACTCAATTTAAATAAATATATATATTTAAATTTTTTTTAAAAAGCTGCAAAGTGGAGCTTGATTGTCCAAATATAATGTTTCCCAGATCAGGATACATAGAATTTCATGTTTGAAATTAGAACTCTGTATTGTGATTCATAGATTTTTTATTATAGAACCTTTTTGATATGTGCAAATTTGTAGGGAATATTATAAGGAACACTGGTATATCCACTGTTTAAAAAAGAATTAAGCATTCTGAGCATGCTCAAGAATGCCATGCTGAGCAATTGCAGAAGCACTAGGAGTGGTTCCTTTGGAAGGCAACACACTGCAGTCCATGTGAAAGTATCTCTTGGGGTTGAGTTACACAACAGCAAGACCGGACACAGTCAAATACAGTGACCACTTCCCTGTATCATTCAGAAGCCACCATCCTGAATTTGTGTGGATTATTCCCTGTTTCTGCACCTACTGTTGACAATAGGCTTCCCAGAGGGACTTGTTGACATTTATTAGTGTAACTGTGCCCTGGAAAAAGGTAACTATACCCAGATCTTTATTTAAAGAACTATTGGATGCTGGCTCTGAGTAAATGCTAATCCCTAGGGTCCTATATTGGTACTGTTGTCAACGATTAAGAAGGGGGTACTTATTGGGGTCAAGGGATATAGTGTTCTTGAACACAGATGTGGTTATTCCTCTAGTCTTGTATGCAGACTTTTAGAAAATGACAGCTAGACTAAACCTTACTATGGTTGCCTGACCTGTGGGGTATAGCTTCCTGAACTTGGCTTTCTGATAGGAAAGCCAAGAGGAAGCTTCTGGAAGTATCACTCCTTTCCACAATAGCAAACCAAAGATAACACCACTTCTCTAGGAGGAGTCACAGAGATTAGTGCTGCCATCAAAGATTTGAAAGCTACAAGGAGGCCATCCTTGTAAATGTCACATCTACATTTAATCTTTGTTGGGGTTGTACAATTCTTGTAGGATGATAGTGGATTATCTATCACAAGTTGGTTTAGTCGGCTTAGGCTGCTACAACACAATGGCATAGACTGTATGACTTAACAACAGAGATTTACTTCCCACGGTTCTGGAGACTGGAAATTCCAAGATCAAGGTGACTTCAGATCGAGCATCTGGTAAGGGGCTGCTTTTTGGTTTATAGACAGTTACCGGGAGGGGGGTGTGTGTCAATGAGACCTCTAGTCTCTTCCTCTTCTTATAAGGGCACTAATCCCATCATGGGGTTCCACCCTCATGACCTTATCTAAATGTAATACTTTCCCCAAAAGCCCCACTTCCTAATGCCATCGCAGTGAGGGTTAGGGTTTCAACATGAATTTGGGGATTCACAAACAATCCGTCCATAATGCAAGCTTAATTGAGGAATGGTTCTTATAAATATCTGATTAAGTTGTTAGTGATCTAGCAACTTTCTATCCCCACCCCAATACACTGAAAATACCAGAAGCCCTTATATAGCTCAGGCAGGGAGACGCACGTACCATCACCGCCTTGCCTCAAAACTAACTAACTCTCCAGCCCCAGTCTCAGTCACCATATCACCTTCCCCAGGTCATCAAGCTGGGTGGTTACACCACTGACATCATTTTGATAGGACCTGGTGAGTGAGCAAGGAGTGGCCATCGCACCCTACTCTCCTTCCGAAGACATGTGTACGCTAGAAAGTGGAAGACAAACCTCATAAAAACTCACGGGCCTGACATCCTAGACCAGGCGTGGCCAACAGGTTTTGCCCCCGGGCCAGATTAGAAAGAAAACTTTTTTCACAGGCCAGATGAAATATTAAAATTAAAATATGGTAAATACAAAAATGATTCATTTAAGTAAACAAAATTTTATTATGTAATTTGTTTATAAATAAATATGTGAGTAAAAAAAGTTTTAATATATAATTTTAATAAAAATATAATTACATACTGTATAAATATCACAATCAATCAAAACAATATTTAATTAATAGAATAAACTTGAAGGGGTTATATCACAAATAAAACAATTATTTTGTTTTACAAACAGCCTGGACACGTTTTCAGTTATCAACTGCTGCTATTGTCTATGCTACAATGCCACTTGATTCAGCACACTTGACCACAAAAATTACGAATTGTTTGACTTTGGGTGTGCATTGGCAAACTCCGCCTAAAAGAATGTGGGTTTCACATCGTAGCTAAATGTCAAACAGTTCATATCGAGTACAGACGAGTACAAAAGTTGTAAATTGTTGGGCAGATAAAATATATTATGCTCACTTTGTTAAAGATGGTGCTGCCCACATGGAAGTTCGTTGATATTAATGTGTGTTCTGGGACAGGCTGCGGGCAGGCTGGGTGGTTATAGCCTAAGGCTTAGTTTTAAGAGTAAGCTTTTCTCCACACCCTTGACTGATTGGATGATGTGGGGTGGTGCCCTTTCCTGAGGAATCCCATTATGCCTCGGATGGGTAACTTTGTATTAGAGACTTCCTTGTTTGTAGATTGGATTAAGGGTTTGGATTTCTACACTATAAAGTGGGACAGACCAGTAGCTTGCTCTCTCTCAGTTCCTGGGATTAGTATCAGAGAGAAGAGCAGATGAAGGCCACGTGGAGGCCAGGAGAAGCAGCCAAGATGGTGGAGTGCTGAGGAAGAAGCCAGTTTGTGCAGAGTTTGTGTAGAGAGAAGGAGATGGGAAACAGAGGTGAATAAGTCTGGTGAGCTAGAAACCTTTGATTCTAGGAAACTTGGATAAGTCAGTAGCTTTGTGAGCACTGAATGAGTGGGCTTTGGAGCCCAGTGTGTGTTTTTGCTTGCCCGCCGGGTGCAAGCTAGAATTAAAGCTGATGGCTCACCAGTTCTTGGCTCCGTTGTTTCATTACCAACTGTTCGAATCTAATGCGAACCTGCATGGGCCAGGCTGCTGTGATAATGGCCTTGGCAACTGGCCTTACATAAATCTTTATAATAGAATTTTTTTAAAAAATAAAAAAGTATCGCGAATCCACTCAACCAATTATTGGAAGTTAACCCTAGATTAGTCACACGCGGAATTCTTTTCCGCGTATCACTGTCTTCTTAAATATCTCGATTTCCAATAGTCAAAGACGCTTCTGCTTCTGAGTAGCTGAGATTTTAAAGTAGCAGAGAATATTAAAAATTTAATCACGAGCCGCAAAAACTCATTACGCAGGCCAGATCCGGCCGTGGCCGTACGTTGGCCATGCCTGTCCTAGTCCATAGGTCTCTGGCTATCAAGATAGAATTGTCATTGAAATAAAAAAGAAATGAATAAATCCTACAATTAGAGGCATGCTTGATGGAACTTTAGAGTTACTCTGTTAGGGCGGAGATGAGTGGGTTATTCGTATGAGTGAGAGAGAAAATAAGTTAAGCTTTTGCCTTGCTGTTGTGCTTATTTGGAAATCCAAGTTAGGGAAGAAGGGCCGCTTGGTGTGTTGAGCAACCATAGAGGTGCAATATGGTATACTGCTGATTCAGATTCACACATACAGAGGCCAGAAGGATCAACACCATTCCCCTTCTTTACAGCTCGGCTCTGGAAACGACTTAGACTCTGCCAACCAGATGAGCTCAACAAGATTAGGGAGACAGAAATGAGGCAGAGCCCACTTTCTGCTGCTGCTGTGCTCTCTGCTGGCAGGCATGGTCACGGTGTGTGTGTGGGCCAAGCCCCAGGGGCTAGTTGTGAGCTTGCAGGTGTCGAGAGCCCTAGCAGAACAGCTGTGCGGTTGGTGTGGATCATAGCAGGTACGGCGTTGATCTGGGTCCAGCAGCAATCGCTGCAGCTTTCTGATCATGGCAGCTTCCTGAGTATGACAGTTTCCTGCTGTGACAACCTACTGACCTTCTCAGCAGCCATATGGTTCTGGAGCCATATGACCCTGATCACAGAGGAGGCAGCAGCTCCTTTGCCGATTGGGGCGCGGGTGGGCGGACATCCCTGACAGGACAACTTAGAATTGTTCTATTCCAGATTCCATATACTCTCCATCAGAGAGCCAGATTGTATCATTGTGGGAAAAACAACGAACAGACCCACACACCTGGTATCCGAAGTGTCCCGCTGAAAGTACAGAGAAGCAGTGATTCCCCAGAAGTCGGGACTGCTGTATCACGTCTGTTACACAGAAGGGGAGAAGCCAGACCCGGGACCTGCTGTACCTGGGCCGGGCCAGCCCTGTTAATACACGGCTGCTCTGAGGCTCGAACCCAAGCAGTGTGGCCTCATCCCTCTCCGTTGTAACCACTACGACTCTATAGCCTGTCATGAAAACTAACCGTCACAGAGGTTGTAGTTCTAGCCGAAGGAGAAGGACAAAGAGCTCTGAGAATACAGAACAGGACAGAGCTTCACCTGGAGGGAGTGGGCAGGGTGTCAGAAGAGGTTGCCTTGGAGGAGAAATATTTAAACTGAAATCTGAAAGATGTGTAAGGTTTAGTTTTGTGAAAGTTCCTTTTACTTCTTTTGACAGGGGGTGGGGCCAGTGGGAAGAACCTTCTAGGAAAAGGGTAAGTGCGGGACTACAGTGGTGCCATGGAAGAAGCCCGTGCAGCTGGAACAGACAGAGGGAGTGTGGTGGGAACTGAATGGGAGCAGGGGGAGGGGATTGGAGGAACAGGGCACACTGGACACAGGTGCCCAGGCGAGGGATGTGGACTTAACCCTTCACCTCCACAGGGGTTTAAGCCAGAGGCGACATAAACAATTTACGGTTTTAAAAACAAGATGAGCTGATTATATTAAAGAAGGCACAATGCTAGAATTTCATTTTAAAAAAAAATATTAGGTGAAGATTTCCATAAATAACTAGTTTTACTAAAATTTTTCTGAAAGACAAATTTATCAAGACTGAAGTTGAGCATGAAACTGGAACAACACAGAACCAAGAGCGTGGCCTCTGGAGAACTCCCATCAGACTCCCATCCAGCCGTTCAGATTGCTCACGGCCTGACTTCAAGCCAGCTAGGTCATTGCTATGAGTCTCAGTTTCCTTGTCAGTGAAGTGGGAATGATATATACTTGGAGGCTTTTGTTAGTATAGTTTATCCATCAGCAGGATAAACCGACCTCTAAGACTTGGAAGTCTGACTGAATTTGGGGCGACTCTGCAACCCGTGACGATGAAAAGCCCTCCTGACAACTTCCAACAACTTCCAGTGGCTCGTGGCCATCATTTCATCTTCATCTAGATGTCTACACCCACCAGACTACCTTAGCATCTCAGTCTGGAGGGGAGTCCAGCACCTTGGAAGTCTCACCAAGTTTCCTGACCCAGAAGTTACACAAATTTCACAAATATACTTAAGATTTGGAGGGAAGGGATCACAAGAACTATATATATTGAACATTGCGGTCTCCACTACCTCACTGGTTCTACTTCTAGTCTGTCTGCCTATTTCCCTAGTCCTCTGTTTTCCCCAGTTCTTTTTTTTTTTTAATTCAGTGAGAGGAGGGGAGGTGGAGAGACCAACTCCCGCATGCGCCCTGACTAGGATCCACCCGGCAAGCCCACTAGGCGGCAATGCTCTGCCATCTGGGGCATTGCTCCCTTGCTCAGCAACTGAGCTCTTCTTAGAACCTGAGGCAGAGGCCATGGAGCCTTCCTCAGTGCTCAGGGTTAACTCACTCTAATCAAGCCATGGCTGCAGGAGTGGAATGGGGGAGGAAAGCAAGAGAAGGAGTAGAGAAGCAGATGGGCACTTCTGTGTGCTCTGACTGGGAATCGAACCCAGAACATCCACACACTGGGCAGATGCTTTACGACTGAACCAACCGGCCAGCACCCTGTTCTTCCAGCTCAACAACAGCCAACTTCCCTGCATTTGGTAAGAGTTCTGCTCACACCTACATCCTCACCTGCTCAGTAATTGCAGCATTTTTCTAGCAAAGACAGCTCTCCTTTTTTAAAGAGAAATTCTGGAGAACTGTATTTTCTTCCTATCATTACACTAAGAATTCAAAATCACCTGACCTGTGGTGGCGCAGTAGATAAAGTGTCAACCTGGAATGCTGAGGTCTCTGGTTCGAAACCCTAGGCTTGTCTGGTCAGGGCACATATGGGAGTTGATGCTTCCTGCTCCTTCTCTCTCTCTCCTCTCTAAAATGAATAAATAAAAAAAAAATTAAAAATAAAAAGAGCTCAAAATCATTAAGTATAGGTAGTAGCTACTATTATCAATATCATTATCAATATTATTATTGGTATATATATTCTTCCTTAGCATAGAGGAAAACACGCCTTTAACCCTTTATTTAGGGTTTCCTTAAAGCGAAATCATCCCTGAATCAGAGTCTCTCTAATGAAAACCAGGGATGACTTCATTAGCTAGCTCTGTGGCATAAACAACAAACCTGAATTGATAACGGCTTATAAAAGAAAGATTGATTTTTTTTTTCCACCGGCGTTTCACAGGAACTCTGGGTCCACTGCAGCTGTGTTTTTGGCAGTGGCTAGCTTCCATATGTCTTCACATGCTGGAACCCAGGCAACAGAAGCAGCCCCCACGTGGGACACGCTTTTCTCACGGCAGAGGGCAGAGAGGACCAGCATTAAACACACAACGGCTCTTACACCTTCTGCTCAAACAAGACATGTCATGCCCACTCACATCCTATTGGCCAAAGTCCGGTGGCTAAGCTCCATGTCAGTGAGACAGAGAGCTGGAGAGACCGAACATGCAAGCAGATACTGGCCAGACCTGTGCAATAAAACTCTGACCCCCGACCTCGGCAGCACACAGCCCAAGAATCCAAACCACAGCCTCCACAGCAAGCAGCCCCAAAATGGTCAGGACTTGGTCCATGACCGCCAGATATATATATATTTCTGATCCTGCTTCAAACTCAGACCAACCAGGGAAAGTTAAATGTGCTCAGACCAATCACACAACATCCCCCACTTGCAGTTAGCCCGCCTCCAGCTTCCCTGTACCAAAGACCTCCAATCAGCATACCTGGAGCTTTCCCTCTCTTTCACTGTAAAAGAGCTCTCCCACTCCCTGCTGCCTTTGACTCTCTGCCAAGTGCGAGAGATGGAGGCTGACTGCCTTGCTATATGGCAAACTGAATAAACAGCCTCTGTTTGTTCTCGTTTGGGTGGTCTGCTTAATTCCACAATATAGACCCCTCCTGTGGTGGCAGAGTGCGGTGGGGAGGGGCCCTGCACATCGCCCGGGGATGGGTGAGGATGAATAATCTTCTTTGAGGGAAGGCGAGAATAAATAGAGGGGGGACAATGACACAATCTGCCACAGTTCACCCTCTGGATCAAGAACTGCTTTCCTCCTCCCCTCGTGCAGAATTCCCTGCAGTTGTGAACGTACACTCAACAGTCTTTGTTTCAAACCTGGATTGGTCTGCTTCTTTACAGGCACAGGGACTAAAACACAGCGCTGTACGTAAGGTAGAATAGCAGCTCAGGAATAAGAGAACAGCAATAAACACTCTTCCAAAAAGGGAAGAACCGGAGGTGACTGCTAAGTAGTAGCAGTCACTTACCAATAGCAATTCTAAACTCCCCTGGACAAAGGTTGTAAAGCATCCCCACCCCGGGGAGGAAGTGCTCCAAGATTGGGCTCCGGATCCACTTCCAGGAAGTCATCCTCCAATCCAAGATTCTCCCTGACTCTTGGCTCCGCCCTCTAGGAGGCCCTTCCTTTTTCCATTATCCTCCTCGACTGCACCCAAACGAGGTCAGCGGACAATATGCCCTCCTTTGTGGTTGAGCACTGTTCATGAGAAAATGATTCTGACATTTGTTAAAATGGGAAGAACGACTTTATTCAGGACTGTTTGCAACAGGTGCCATGACTGTTGAGGAGAGAAACTGGGCTCAACTCTGAATAAAACAAGGACAAGTAGGGATTAATAGTCAATGAGCAGAATGAGGGGGGTCAGTGGATGGAAAATTACTAAGAGGAAGACATCCAGGGAGATCAGGATTCCTGCTGCAGGCAAGCTGGGGTGATCAGCTAGCAGGAATAGGAGATGAAAAACTATTCAATTGGCTATTAAGAGTGATCAGATATAAAGGGAGAGAGGAATTCTTGCTAGAGTGGAGAGGGAGAAGGGGGAACTAGTCAAAAAAAGGACTCCTAAGAGTCTTTGTCAGCATCTTTCCCAGTCTCTTTTCTGCCTGTAGACATTCAGAGACCCAACACCTTACTTTTATGTCTTGAACAGTTATGTTTTTTTAATTCAGGCTGTTGGCTGAACTCTCCCCCCAAGCCTTGTGTGTATGCACACACAGTCAACCCTCAAAAAAAAAATCAAAAAGCACTGTTGGCTTTATATCTATTTTATTCCAGTTAAATCCATGTGCCAAGAGCCACAGCTACAACATCTTTCAAGACCTTCTCGCCACCTCTCATAACAACTAATTTGAGCGTATTGGGTTTTTAGTAGATAGACAAGCCCTTATCTCTTTTCTCTGAGCCATTCTGTCCAGCTGAAAAAAAATTAATTGAGGCTGGGGGAGGGTTATACCTTAATACATTAAGAGGTTTATTAAACAAGGGGTATGGATAGCCACACCCTTTGATTTATCCGTAGACCCAAGATTATGTTTTAGTTGGTCTCTGTTGCTCAATGTGTTTCAAACTTTTATCTTCGATTGGTAGATAAGAGAAACGATAACATATTTCAACCTTGCAAGTTTCAACACTTCTAAATTCTCTTCTTCCTCATCCTTGCACGGTGAATTCTTTTCTGAGCTCATTTCTTCTTTACAGTTACTTGTCAAATGCATCTAATAATAACCATGGTACAATATTGACATTCTATTACCATGTCTAAACTGAAAGTCACAAGTATATTATGTGTATTATCTGCCTTCCAATTACTGTGAACAGTATTACACCAAATATTAACCACTCCATATCAGAGATTGCCATTTATTTCCCTGCGCTTAATTAAGGTTTCTTTGTCACATACTGGGCAGAAGCCAATGCCACATGTTTTAGCAGTTTTGTTACACAGCACTTAATTCCTGGTACCAAGCTAGTCAGCTTTGCTATAATAATAAATAATCCCCCAAATCTCTGTGGCTTGTAAAATAAAGGTTTACTTAGCACTCATGTTACATGCAGGCTGCACATCAGTTTGATTCTACCCCGTATGGCTTCTCATTCTCAGACCCAGACTGGGGAAGCAGCTCCTACTTAAGGACATACCATCCTCATGGCACATGGAAGACAGTGTTGTAGCCAACTGTTGAATGGCATTTAGTACATCTGCCCAAATATGATTGGCCAAAGGAAATCACATGGCCAAAACCCATCCCAATGGGACAAGGAAGAACACCACTTGATGGGTGGAAACTGCAGGGTAAAAATATACAATGTTGTCACTAGGAAAGGGGAGCAAATAACTGGAGAAATAATAGAATCGACCATGCTAGTTAAGAATAAAATTATTTGAGAAATATGTTTTTCTTTCTTGGTATTGACAAAGCAAGAGAATTAATAAATGAGTTTAAAATCGCCACTAAAACTTTGATAAGAAGAAGAAAAAGGAAAAAAACAGACTGAGAGATTTCCTTTTGCTTTCAATTGCTCTGTTTTCTCTCACCCTCCCTAGTCTTACATAAAGTGCCATGTGTCATATGGAATACAAGAAAAAACTGCTACCCATGTACTCTGTGCACCCTGCATTCCAAAGACCCAAACCCGGGAGCACTCTGGTGGCAATGAAAGGGCAGGATTGCAGATCCCACCTGGTAGAGACATAACCTTATACTTCCCTCCATAGCTTGCTAACTTTCCCCATCAGACTAGGCCCTACTAGTACCAAGGAGAGAATAAGACCACATCTATCCTCCAGTTTAAACAGTTCTCAAAGTAGAAGAGCCATCTGCCTACAAATCAGTAGCTGCAATATGAGTCCAACTGGCCTTTTCCTACGGCCCAATTTTGGAAGCAGAGACTCAATCAATCTCACATCTTGAACAGGGAAGCTTAGCTTATGTGTGTCTTTCTGCCAAAGAGGAAAAAGGTGTCTCCTTTCTAAGCGGACAAACTACAAAACGCACCATAAAAAAGAAAGAGAGAGAGAGAGAGAGAGAGAGAAGGAGGGAGGGAGGGTGGTAGGGAGGAAGGAAGGAAGAAAGGAAGGAAGGAAGGAAGGAAGGAAGGAAGGAAGGAAGAAAGGAAGGGGAGGAAAAGATGCCTCCTCTTTCATTTAAGAATTAGTAAAAGATGAGAATACATGATTAAACTAAAGAAAGTGCCTTTGTGGGATGAATAGCAAAGGTAGCCCTTCTCCAGGCTTCAGCTTGGCAAGTGCATTGGGTCTTTGGCTGCAGCCCCCACTCACCTTTGGGATCACATGCCTTCATTCAGTAAACAAAAACACAATTATGAGTGACAGCCCTGTGCTTGACATTAAGCATGGGATGCAAAAAAAAAAAAAAAAAAAAACTCATGTAAAACTTGTCCAAATGAATATTTTCCCCCAATAAATTTCATTCTCAGCTTCTGCAGACCAGCGTTGAGTGGTTTAATTAAACTCCACACTGACGTGAGCCAGTCACTTATAGCCATTCTGTATTGAGAAGGGAGCCTTAGGTAACTCCATGGCTGGAGCACAATAAGACCTTTCTCTTCCATGTAGGTAATATGTCATGTTTAGTGCTCTCTGATGGAGTTATTTATTCACTTCCTTAATGCAGAAACAAGCTGGTGAGCTGGGGGTTTCCCCCTCTCCCTTTCTTTTTCATTTATCGTTTTGCATTTTATTCCCCTTTCTGGTTCAACCCTCCACATTCAGATCTTTACCTTTTCTTGCCAATTGCCAGTAACAATATACTTGAAAATGTTTGCAGGATTTTCTCCAGACACCTGCTGTCAAGTACCACATGCAGGAGACTTGTACAGTAAATGGCCTCTCATTAGAGAGATTTGCCATATGCTATTATAAAGAAGTCATTCTTCAACTCCTTTGCTTCACAGAGCAGTGCAAATGTACAGATTATTTAATGTTTCACAACACTCACAAATGGAGTTTTAACAAAAAAATGACCAACGAACTAAGACTATTTACTTTTGGGTGAAGCCAGTGTCAAAGCATGGCAGTGGCCTCACCTGCAATGTGAGTCCTAACTTTTCATGTCTGCGCAGCACCCGCGCTGGCGCTGTGTGTGTTCGGCGTGCACAAAGAGTGGCTGGTGACTTGTTTTTCTTAAAATAGACCGACTCACAGTAGAAGCAGTCATGAATAATCTCAGCCCACTCATCAGAAGCCACCTCACGGACATAAAATGGAAACTAAAAATAAATAAATCCACATTAAGAACTCACTTGGTTCTAAGATTTATCAGTGCGATTTGAAAATGGGCTTTTTAAATAATGCTTTAAAAAAAATGTTGAAATGAAAGAAATTCATCTATTCACTCAGTGTCACCAAATGAAGTTTATACGGCTTTGGGAAGATGCTTATAAATCTTCACTGTGAGCCTCCTGAGGATTCTCAAGGTAACTAACTCACAAATGGGTGTTCTCCCGGTCTTTTCTTTTTTTATTTTATTTGGTGTGAAGATAAAAGAAAGGATTGTTTTCAGTTACAAGTAACAAAGGTCCCAAATCAAACTAGCCAGAATACTAAAAAAACAAAACCAAAAGAACAATTAATACACGGTCCAGAAGTAGAAAGAGCTGTAGGGCTGGTTATGTCCGTGGCTAATGAGGTTATCAGTTCTATCCTGTCGGTTGTTGGCTTTATTCTCAGGCTGGTTATGAGATGACTTAGGCAGTTCCAGAGTTCGTGTCCTAACAAAATACAGAGGATAAATTTTCCTCTTCTATGGCTCTTTCTTAAGAGCAAGAAAATCTGCCCTAGAGGGTTCCATATCCCATTCCTGAACCACCCCTGGCAAAAAATAAAAGGAGTTAACAGTAAATCAGTCAGACCCAGCTGGGGTTGGGGAGCTGTCATTCATCCCGGGGTACACAGCTTCACAGTTCTGGGGGGTGGGACAGGGAATGATTCCATATGGGTTTCTGATAGAAAAGAAGAGCAAATAGATGATAAGTGAGGAACCAATATAATCCTCTCTGATGGCTAAATATGCAATTAGTTTAATAAATCTTCATAAAAGTGTCTCCCAAACTTTGAAATCCTAATTATAAAAACAAAAAGCTCTTCCTTCGCAAGAGATTGTCCAGTTTTTGCACAAACTCTAATATTTAAAAATAAAAAAAAGGAGAAGAGGAAGAGAAAGAAGAAAAAGAAAAGAAAAACCCTATACCTCTTAGGAATGTATTTACAAGGTCCAGTCAACCTCAAAACTAAGAAAAAGCTCACTATGTTTAGATGAGATATTTTGGCACCTTCTAATTGCTGGATACAGACTACAGTGAAAGCTAAGTGCCCTAATGTCTTTAGCATGAAGACAGTGAGAAGCAAAATGCTCATGGATCTATCTTCTCAGAGGATGAGGAAAACATCCCAGCTGACTGTCATCAATGATTTCCTGATGTTCCAGTTACCACTTCACATGCTTTTGGATCACATAGGTATTCAACAAGCTTTTAAATAGTCTAACATCTTGCTAAACAAAACACATTCCCTGGGCCGCTGTATCAGCGTCATCTGGGAGCCTGTTTGAAGTGCAAAATCCCAGGCCCCACCCAAACTTACAGAACCTACATTTTAACAAGGTTCCCCAGAGATTCACATGCACACGGACACTTGTAAAACACTACTATAAGGCAGATTTAGTCGCCCCCTTGGCCACTGGAGCCTGCAGGATACATATACATGATAACAAAATCTAGCAAACGACAATATGCTATTAACTACAAGAAATTAATATTGTGGACTCAGAAAAGAAAGTTCTTGCCCATCTCTTAACTCCTTTCTGATAATCCAAATGTCAAGATTCCATTTAAACTCATTGACTTATACAGGAAGGATGCCAGAAAATGTTCGATCCCTTTTCTTCTGGTTACATTAAAACTGTCTCGACATTTGGACATGGGTTTGATGGGACACAGCAGAAGATCAAAAACTAGAGCTTGCTTAGAGTCACTGAGATAAATGCTGGCACTATTTCCACCAAATCGGAATTCAGGACAATACAGAGGCCAACACATGGCTGATGCCCCAGTAAATACCCCCACGTTAAATTTTTTAAGTGATAATAAGGCTAAAGTTACAGACTGAAGTTTGTTCCTACAGCTTGATGGTTTGGACAAGCACAGTATGTTCAGGCTTATCTACCCCACAGTTAGCTAGCTCCCCTTCTTGGCATTTCTCTCATTTCCTCGAAAAGCCTTTTCTGGAGAAACTTCAGATCAGAAGCCAAAGAAAATTCATCTCAATTTGCCCTACTCCCCACGGAGCTCCCAATGACTGAAGGCTTTCATTCCCTTCTCTACCACATTAATTCTGGCCACGCAGTAGCCACCCACCATCGGCGTTTCCCTGGGTTTGCCGGCGAGAAAGCAGCACGTGTGCTGGCTAGTCTAGACTAAAGGGAGCAGACGGGGCTTCATTTTCGTGGGCATTCGTTTTGCTTTGCTTCATTTGTTGCTGTAGTTGTCCTGTCTAGTGCACTCTACTGATAAGATAGATATATAACCATAGATGTGTAAAGGTATGGTCAAATCCACAAACCTAAGATCTAGAAATATCTTGTCCCCAACACCTCAGCTTTCCTCTCCCTTTGTCCTGTACCTGTTCTTTGTCAGATTCTCCTTCCACACCTATGCCTTTTATAATTTATCATTTTTCTCTTACACTCAGGTCTATGCCTACCACCCTTCCTCTGCACAGAGGGCCTTGTCTCCTGCTTCATAAAGAAATGTGAGGCTTACAGGCGAGAACTCTTTTGGTTCCTGACCCACCAACTCCAACTTCTACACATCCCTAGCTTCACTTCCTTTCCCCGTTCTCTTTATATTCCCGGTTCGATTCCAGACTCACCCCTCTACTCCAACTCCAGATCCCTTCGGTAGTGGGTTGACTGGTGGTCCCTAAAAAGATATGTCCAAGCCCTAATCCCTGTCACTGTGAATGTTACCCTATTTGGAAGAAGGGTCTTCAAAGATGTGATTAAGTTAAGGATCTTGAGAACATTCTGGCTTATCCAGCTGAGCCCTAAATCCAATAACCAGTGTCCTTGTAAGAAGACAAAGGCAGAGGAAGGTTTGAAGTAGACAGGAGAAGACACAGACACCGAGAGGACAGGACAATGTGAAGGCGATGGCGAAGACTGGAGTGATGGGGCCACATATCAAAGACTGCCAAGAAAAGCCAGCAACCACCAGAAGGCAGAAGAGCCAAAGGTGGGCTCTCCCCAAACCCCGGGCTCAGGGAGAGGCGGCCCTGCCAACACCTTGATTTCAGACTCCTGGCTTCCAAAACTGTGAAAGAATCCATTTCTGTTGTTTTAAGCCACAAAGTATTCGGGAACATATTATGGCAACCATAGGAAGGGACTCCATATACCATCCTTAGCAGAGGAAGATCTTCCTGGATCAATTAGTTCTTCTTTCTCTTATATTTTTATCCTTCTACTACCTCTTTCCCCTTCACCATTGATCCTTGCAACATCCTTCCATCTTAAATATATATATATTTTAAAAATATATTTAAGCATTCAAAAAAAACAACACCACCTGTTAAATATGTTAATGACTGACTGTAAGTGGAACAAGAATCCTTTTTGCTGCCTTTGGGCCACATGGGTGTGGGGAGCAAGCAGAACGAACCCAGCACCTCCCCACGCGGCACCAATTTTACTGAACGTTAAGTAATTTAAAACATTTTCAATTTAAAAAGCAAGTATTATACATTATAGTGTAAATATTGCATTAATCTTGAAGGTAAAGTGTTCAGAAGAAAATTCGAACATGATTTGGCCCACTTTGGGCTGAAGTGCAGACTTCCTAAGGCAGACAAATTTAGTATTTGTGTTCTCTAGCACGGAGGGTCCTTGAGCGGAAAAGTTTCAGAGGTAATGGCAGAGTACTCTATTTATTGCAGGTAATAAAATGAGACTCGTGGTCTAGATATTACTAGCTAGGAGGCAAGGTGTCTGCATAAAAGGTGTGTATCACCTAAGCCAACAAACCAGGAAGGGCTGGATCTGTGCCCAAAATAGATTATATGATAATTCTTTACAAAAAGAAAAGAAAAAAGCACACTTGCTTCCGAGTTATAGACAATTGTCATACAAACTAGGGAAGAGGTTGAGCCCTAAAGTTTCTGTAAATCCTGAATTGAAAGAGATATTAGGTAAATCTTAAAAAGTGGACTCTCTTTGTACAGCACAAAATACTTTTTAAAAAATATTATCCAGGTTCATCTAGTACAGAAGCTTTTTGAAAGTCCTTTTTGCTAAAGGAAGAAATTGTCAAAACACGTTTAGCTACATGCGACCAACTGTAGCTTCTCCTCCTGCCCCCTTAGAATGCAGTTGCAGATAAATTTATGTGTGAGTGTGATTATATTTTACGTGGATGTCTGTTATTACATATATCTAGCAAATAATCTTGCCATTTTATGACACTTCTTGGACCACGGGTATATAACTAAGTTACTAATACTAGAGTTACAATACAAAAGCAAAGGGTGGAAGCCGCTGAAAAATTCTAAGTTGCTCAAAAGACTATTGTGGGTCAACACAAGAGGAAAATCTGAGAATGTTTTCTTAAAAATAAAAATAAATAAATAAAAGAAACCAGAGCATGCAGCTTCCGAGCTCAATTTATGCCTAATCTCTCTGTGTGGGATTTTTCCATTCCAGCACGTAGGCTCCCAGGACAAGCACACAGCGACCCCTAAATCATGTTCATCTTCTGGGGATAATATATAATAGACATAGCCTTCCTTAAAGAGATATGCAGGTCAGGGCAAAACACAGTGTTTATCTCCCATCCTGCAAATTCAAAATGTTGATACAGATGCTATGTAGTGAAAATGAACACTAATGGCCATCTTGCTGGAGAAAAGAATGTCGATGCAACAAGAGAACATGTGGATTTAGTGAATAGGGAAGGGGTATGGGGACTCTCATAACTGCTTGGAAATTGTATAGACTCTATGTGGACTCCTTTTCTTTTTTATTGGGTGGTTGGCACCCCTTCCTTCGCCCATTACCACTGCCTCACTGGAGAAGTTCACGCGCGGGTTCTCACAGTGTCAGCATATAAACCCACCAAATTCTCAAGTCCCTGCTACAGCAACATCAGAAACTATTTCTGTGGCAAATATGGCATCGGAAGGACACCTCAGATTTCTTTCTGTTCCTATTTCATTCACCTCCAGGTGGCAAAATCTATTATACTCTCTGCCAGATGGGTCTACAAGAGACAACTGTTGTCTTTGAAAAAGGGTATGTAAATATCTAGAACTTCAACCTTCTGATGACTGCCTTACCTCCTTTTTATCTTTCTATATGCAGTTCAAAGTTAACTGCAGTACCTAAAGGAAGCAAGACAACCTTATCACTGCGATGCTCTAGCTTAGAGAAAAGACAAAGGACTGATAGAAACCTCCACCCCGGGCACTAGGTGTTTATAGCAGCCATTCTATAGTTTTCTGGAAATCTTCTCCATGTGGCATGTATTTGAAGCTGTAAGGTGCAAGTGCTGGAGAAAACCCAGCTCTTTTCTCAGTGAAATGACTGAGTTATTCTGCGGAAAGAAAGGAGGTGTTTCTCTAAGACCACCATTACACCTGTTATGCTTTGCTGAAATTCAAACCACCCTCACCTCTCACACCTGGGAGCCCGCGAGCAAAAACACAGTTGGGTCCGGTGTGGGGGATGGGTTAAAATATAACCAGCTTGGCTTCTGGGTAAATAGCTCTTGCAAATGTCTATGGTTTTCTGTGTATAACTGAATTTGGGTCTAACTATATGGTGGAAGTACCCAAACACTTGGGCTTTAATTGACATACACACCCGCACGCACACACACAGACACACACAAAGATTTTAAGATATTTGGCAAGGCATTTTGTTTTTAACCTTAGTGAAATGCAGCCTAACAGTGTTCTTACTGTAGTCCTGCCCGAAAGTGATCGCTTTCTGTACTTTTCCTATGACAAATTTATTTTCCCTATATGCTTTTGTTGGCTAGCAGCTCTGGCATGGCTTGACTGACAATGAGCCAGGAGATCTGAGTTTGGGGAAAATGCATAGCTCTCGGGCCTTGGCACGTGGTAGATAAGTGCAAACGCTAGGCATTCAAGCAGAGCCCTGCGTGCTGGCCTCACCAGCTCACCAAAGAACACCACAGACACCGGATGAAAATGGCATATCCCACAACTTGGGGACAAAAACCCAGTTAAAAGTGTGTGTATATGTGTGTGTGTGTGTGCGCGCACGCATGTGCATACATGTGCGCACGCATGTACTTTTCCATTTTAAAACAATGAATCAATTGCTAAAGCTTCCACTAGCTTTGTTAGCTAAATAGCAGGGTATATGTTTACAGGATCTGTACAGTTCACATAATTGCTGTCCTACAAGAGTTGTGAAAGATTCCCTCGGATGATTTATCTTTTCTGTATGAAGAGAGAAGAAGGCTAGCAGCTCACAGCAAGGATGAGCGTGGCAAGGGCTGAAAGAGATTATCCTAACTCATGGATTATGAAGGAATTTTAACAGCAAATTCTTCTAGAAAGAACATATTATGTAATCTACAATGGCAATCTAATTAGGGTATACACATTTAAAACTGATCTTTTATGCTAGCATTTAATCATAAGCAATGCACAAAAGACAGGCACCACATGATAGAGGATATCAAGGTATGCTAGCATACACGACCCAAAGATTGCCAGTTCAATTAACAAGTGTGCATATGTACCACATTGTTTGTTGTTTGTGTGATAAAATGTCAACCTGGATCACTGAGGTTGCTGATTCAAAACCCTGGGTTTGCCTGGTCAAAACACCTAATAGAGTTGATGTTTCCTGCCTTTCCCTCCTTCTCTCCTCTCTCTCTCTCTCTCTCTCTCTCTCTCTCAAATGAATAAATTTAAAAATTATATTTAAAAAGTTATCTTCATCAGAATCTGAGTATTTTATTCAATAGATGAATGGATTCAACATTGGGCATTAAGCCTACAATTGCACCAATAGGCGATGATGTGTAAAACTTTTCTGGACCACAATTGCCTGAGAATAGCAAAATGCTAAAAGTTCTCCCTGCCCTGGCTATCTAGCTTGGTTGGTTGGAGCATCGTCCTAGAGCTCAAAGGTTGCCAGTTCAATTCCCCAGTCAGGGCACATACAGGAGCAGCTTGATATTCCTGTCACTCTCTCTCTCTTTCTCTCTCTGCCTCTCTCTCTCTCAAAAAAAAGTTCTTCCCAGAAAAACATACATACACACCAAATTTTACATAAAATTTCAGAGAGTCCACAGACCTCCAAAAAACCTACTATAACAGGTATTACTAAGTGCATAAAAACCAACACAAATGGAAGAGCCTAAATCAATATTATTTACTTGAAAATTCATGGGTCCACAATTCAGGCTGCATGCAGCTAAGAAGTCTTGATTTTGTCTGGCTATCCCTACCTCTTGGTTGCACCATAGGTCAGTCGTGAGTGTTGCTTATGCTTCTTTCTGGGCACTGGCTCTTGGAGGCTAGGACACCTTGGCTCATTTTCATGAGGTTTATCATCCTCAAGCATGTTGCCTGGACTTATTCTCATGAGTGGAGACAGGTGTCCCAGATAAAGCTGAAATGCTCAAAACCTCTTAAGGCCTAATCTCATTATTGGTACTACTGCCTCATTGTTTTGACAAAAGCAGCTCACAAGGTCAGCCCAGATTCAAGGCAGTGGGAAATAGACTTTATCTCTTGATGTAAGATGTTATAAACATATTGCAAAGGGTATTTTTACAGGGAGGGTTAGAAAATTGGGAGTAATATTTCAATCAATTTACCATATTTATCATGAACCTAGGTTTGCAAATAAAACATAGTAATAGGCATTCAAAGAAAAAGCAGGAGCTATTTTTACTGTAAAATACAAGCACAAAAATCAGTAACTCCATTTGACATTCCAGAAAGTGTCCTCATGTCAAGTCCAGAGCCAACAGAATACCTTTTCTTAGTGGTAAGCAAGAAACCTTTAGTGTCGTTTTTTCTTTCCTGAAAAATATGTTAGAAAATAAATACACATTGCATAGCTGAAAGTCCTATGTTACTGAAACAGGACATCATGGATCGCATACATATTTAGTGGGGTGAATATTAGCAATATGATGGACTAGCTGAGCAAAATGACTCTGGATATTCTAAATGTTTGTGTCAGTTTTTATGCCCAACTGTACTGAAGTGGTATGGGACTCCAAGTCTTCCCATGTATGTCATACTTTGAGGATCCTATAGTGAATAACTAACAAATCTGACTCTACTAGAATCCTAGAAGTCAGTATTTCCATAAAGCACAGGAAAACTTCAGGACAATCAAAATTCAAGAAATATTGAAATCATAACATACCTTGAAAGTGATGACTGAACCAGCGATTCTCATGGCATCATCAAAAATCAGCTGTCAATGATAGGTTTGAGGATGGTCGTATTCTCTTTCCCTAAAAAGAAAGAAGAGAGAGAAAAAAAGATCGAGTATTGGAAATTGAGCAAATAACTGAAAATTCTTAATTGAATTTAGCAAAATGTAAGTCCCTTATTCAGGTACATTTAATTTACATAGACTCTCACTTTGCCATTACTGAGGGAATATATGTCTAGCTGGAAGAGCATCTAGGCCCAGTTAGAAGAGATCTTCTTTGATACTCCAATGCTCTGATGTTTCTTACGTGTTTTTCTTTTCCTAAATTACAAGAATATTGGTGTAATGGCTGAATCCACCATCCCATCTCAATTCCCTTTCTATAATTCTGTATTGGTTTTCTATTGCTGCTATATAACAAGTTACCACAAACTTAGTGGCTTAAAACAACACAAATTTATAGTCTTATAGCTCTGGAGGTCAGATGTCTGAAATGGGTCTCACTGGCTTAAAATCAAAGTGTCAACAGACTGCATCACTTTCTGGAAACTCTCTGCTGAATGCATTTTCTTGATTTTTAGGGCTCCTCCAGGTTGCCTTTACTCCTTACCTGGTGGCCCCCTTCCATTTTCAGAGCCAGCAATGGCTGGTTGAGTCCTCTTCATATTATATCACTCTGACACTGATTCTTCTTCTATCTCCCACTTTCACTTTTAAGAACCCCTGGGCCAACATTGGATGCACCCAGATAATCCCAAATAATCTCTCTCTTTTAAGGTTGACTGGTTAGGAACTTTAAATCTATCTGTCTTCCACCTTAATTCTCTTTGCCATGTGACATAACATATTCACAGGTTCCAGAGATTAGGACATGGATCTCTTTGGGGAGCCATCATTCTGCCTCCCATCCCACATCTTTTCTCAGGCTACGTTAGACACTGATGTCCAACAATATGAACCAATTCGTCCCAGAAGAGGCTGTGCAGTACATGCTTATGATATCAAGGAGAGTTTCTTTATGATGGCAGATGCATCTTTCCAATGCAAATTCTACAAATATCAACTATATCATCACAGAAATATAAAACAAAAAGTATCATGGTTTTTTCAGCTATAAAAAGAGTCATTTGAAAGAATATAATTGGAATAGTGTATGTATTATTAATAAACTATTCCCAGCATCAATTCCATGTATCATGATTTGATTGATAGGTCCCTTGATTGACTTCCTACAAACCCTCCTTGTTTTTACCGCTTTCTTTATCCGCAAAGTGTGTGACAGTAATCACTGCCTATTCTGAGGTAGTGATCAATGTCTTGGTTTAACTTTTTCCATATCACTAAATTAAAATCAGCAAGATCAGTCTTTGTTCTCAACCCGTAATAACCTGGGACACAAATGATTCTCCTTATTACAGGTGGACATGAGGATTATTTATATCCCGTGATCTAATTATTTATCCTTTTAGAAAATGGCAAGCATAATCTAGTCCCATATGTAATAAATATGGTAGGGTAAAGAGAGAAGTTCTAAGGCCCAAATGAGGAAGAATAAATTAGAAAATAAGAAATGAGGAAAGAAAATATCTAGCAAGTAAGGAAAGCATAGCAATTGTGAATAAGTGAGAAGAAACATTAATTTCCTTGGGATTTAGCCAGTGGCTACATAGTGGCTGCCTTCTTTTTTCACTAGGTATGACTTAATTTAAAATATTGGTGCTCTGGCCAGGTAGTTCAGTGGATAAAAGCTTTGTTCCAATGCAACAAGATCACGGGTTCGATCCCTGGTGAGGGCACGCATGAGAAGCAATCAATGAGTACACAATTAAATGGACCAACTAAGTGGGGCAGCGAGTTAATGCTTCTCTCTCTCTTCCCCTTCTCATCTCCCTCTCTCTCTCTCCCCCTCCTCTCTCCTCAAATCAATGGAAATTTTTTTAAATAAAATAAACATGATATAGGACTACATTAAAATGAACAATGATAGGCATTTAAAGTTTCCTGTAACAATAGTTTGTACCAAATTTCTTATTAGAATATCGTGTCCTGTTTTGAGTTTTATCCTTTAGAAAATGTAGGGTGTGAAGGATTGAAAATAGACTCCATAATTGCCCATGTCTCCCCTTCTCCTTTTAAGAACCTCATGCTATTATTCTGTCTTCCACCTATGTAAAAGATCTGGAAATAATTCATGACTGTTTTGAAGCCGAGTTCTGCATTTGGGTAACCATAAAGAAAATCTGAGATTCCTGGATTAAAACATGATCACAAATACACTGCCTAAAACAGGCTAAAAAAGAAAGCTGAATTAAGTTTAAGTTGAATGTTCAAGAGAATTGAGAAGTCAGTCCTCAATTATGTGCTAAAAGAAAATCTTTAAAAGTTAAAACACATAGAAAAATATCAAATATACTGAAAATACAAATACCGCAAAATTCTAAATGAATGAGCCAAAAATCTTACATTACCAACATCAAACTATCCCAAAGGCTCAACATGTTTTAATAATATGCATTTTTATAGTTAGAAATGTGGTAAAGATGAAGAATGAGGGATTCCAAAGCAAAATAAACAAATCTTCAAGTCACTTTAGAGTAGACAACGGTTAGAAAGGGATAAAGGTGCTGGAAATGAAGTTAGAAGTGATCATTTTAAAAAGTGGGAAATGACAAGCAAGTTTTTGTGGTGAGAAGAGTTTATTTTCCTGAAGCCACATTGAACAAAACGACACAGTGGAATCGTTTTGTGTGGTCCTGGTCATATTTCCATTGGATAGGCACCGTGCTGATTCCACCATATGTCTTGCAGCCAAATATGACAAAATGTGACTTTAAGCAAAAATATGTATAAAATACTGTTTATTATTTAAAATTCAAAACAAGTATTACGTTCAGAGTAAGAACCACACACTACTTAAGTATTATAAAACACACCCTGAGTATATATGGCCATAGATTCAGTCTAAACATTTTCTAAATGCTCTTTGATGAGAAGGTTGAATATATATCATTTTGTTCATTTACCTGCTCAATAGCACAAATGCAGTAAATTCTACTTTGATAATATATCAGCCAAGAAGTTTAAGGGCATAACTTGGATTATTGTAATATGATTTTATTTGGAAATGGAGAAAAATGGGAAGTCTTCAGACAAGTCTTTTTACCTCACAAGCAATAGTTTTGACCTATTCCCCAACAAAATCTTTTCCCAGAAATACCAACACAAAATTAAGATCTTCCTTAGAGCTTTTTTCCCTAGGCAGTGGGTAGAAGCAAAACCCAATGTGTCAAATCTTTATTAATTAGAAATTAAACACAATCAGAATTTTCTACATTAATGCCTTCCTCAATTCTGAAAAATTATCTATTGCCAGTTCTCTCTATCCCTCCAAATTCTTCTCAGCAATGCTTCATGAAGCAAACATTAGCTTTCTTCATTTTAATTTACAAATTAAAATTCAATTAATTTTAAATTCAAATTCATATTTTTAACTCTTCTTTCTTTTTTCTTTTATTGCCTTTTTCTTTTTTTTTTTTTTTTTTTTTTTTTTTTTTTAATTTATTTTTATTTATTCATTTTGGAGAGGAGACACAGAGAGAGAGAGAGAGAGAGAAAGGGGGGAGGAGCTAGAAGCCTCAACTCCCATATGTGCCTTGACCAGACCAGTGCAAGGTTTTGAACTGGTGACCTCAGTGTTCCCAGGTCGACGCCTTACCCACTGCGCCACCACAGGTCAGGCTTTTATTGCCTTTTTCATTCCCCCTCTGCTACAGTCATATTATTTCCTCAGACCTATCTTTCAGTTCACTAATTCTTTAGTTGTGTTGAACAGACAATTTAAACTATCCATTGTGTTTTGTATTTCCAATGACTATATTGTTCATTTCTAAAATTTCTCTTCAGTTATTTTTTAAATCTACCTTTTATTGACAGTATCTTTTTAAAATGTTTTATTCCTTCTTTTATGCCACTAATTATTTAATTTATTGTAAAATATTAGTTGTTGATTCTTTTTTTAAAATTTCCTCATCACTTAACTAAAGAGAACAAAACTCCAGCCAGTGAGTGAATTATGCTGATGTGGGACATTGATTGCCTCTTCACTTCGAATACATACCTATGATGAATAAAACAATGAAACAAAATTAAACAGCTGAGTTATAAATTTAAAAAGAGAAATATGCAGGTGCTAGAAATAAAGAAATGTGAAAAGTGGTATTATGGGTTAAATTGTGTCCTTCCCAAAATTCATACATTGAAGTTTTAACCCCTAGTTCCTTAGAATGTGATTTGGAAAAAGGTTCATTGCAGATATAATTAGTTAAATTAGGATAAGGTCATACTGAAGTAACATGGGTCCCTAATTCAATATGCTGTTATCTTTGTAAGAAGGGGAAGTTTGGACAGAGACACACACACGCAGTAGGATACCATGTGAAGATAAAGGTAGAGATTGATGTGATGCTCCTACATACCAAGGAACACCAAATATTGTCAGCCATGCAACCAGAAACTAGGTGAAAAGCATGAAACAGATTCTTCCTCTGAGTCCCCAGAATGAACTGAGCCTACTGACACGATGATCTCAGACTTCTAAACTCCAGAACTGTGAGATACTAAAATTTTGTTGTTCAAGCCACCCAATATGTGGTTCCTGGTTACAGCAGCGCTGGCAAACTTATCCAAGTGGTAAGCTGTGGCCAAAGATACAATGCTTACTGGGTAATAAGAACCAGGGATGAGCCTAACTATCTAGGAACCAGAGTTTTAAGCCTGCGAAACAAATGGAATTCAAGGATAGACTTGTGTCTACACCTCCTTCCACTGGGAAATAAAACTGAGCTACATGTATAAGACTCTTCTTGTGCACAGGGAGAGAGACAGAGAGAGACAGAACAAGCTCTGTGGTACAAACTCTCCAGTGTTGTTGTTTTTGTTTTTTTTTACAGAGACAGAGAGAGAGTCAGAGAGAAGGATAGATAGGGACAGACAGACAGGAATGAAGAGAGATGAGAAGCATCAATCATCAGTTTTTCATTGTGACACCTTAGTTGTTCATTGATTGCTTTCTCATATGTGTCTTGACCATGGGCCTTCAGCAGACCAAGTAACCCCTTGCTTGAGCCAGCAACCTTGGGTCCAAGCTGGTGAGCTTTTGCTCAAACCAGATGGGCCCACGCTCAAGCTGGTGACCTCGGGGTCTCGAACCTGGGTCTTCTGCATCCCAGTCTGACGCTCTATCCACTGCACCACCGCCTGGTCAGGCCAGTGTTGTTGATTTTTAAGGACACTAATACTATTAGATGAAGGCCCCAGCTTTATTACCTCACTTAACTTTGTTTCCTGAGAGACACATTTCCAAATACAGCCACACTAGGGAGTTAAGGCTTTAACAAATAAATTTGGAGGAGGGGGCACAAACAATTAGTCCATAACATTTTGCCCCTGGCCCCTGAAATTTATGTCCTTCTCAGATGCAAAATACATTCATTCCATATCAACAGCCCCAAAATCTTAACTCATTCTGGTGTCAACTCCAAAGTCTAAAGTCCAAATTCTGATCTAAAATATCATCTAAGGCAGTGGTAGTCAACCTGGTCCCTTCCACCCACTAGTGGGCATTCCAGCTTTCATGGTGGGCGGTAGCAGAGCAACCAAAGTGTAAATAAAAAGATAGATTTAACTATAGTAAATTGTTTTATAAAGATTTATTCTGCCAAATTTAGCAAAAATTCTACATAAAGTACTTGGTAAGTAATTATTATTATATGCTTTAACTCTCTGTAACTCTGCTTTATAAATTTTATAAAGTTACTTCCTGACTTTATAAATCACCATTACTGTGGAACCGGTGGGCGGATAGAAAATCTTACTACTAACAGAGCTACAAAAGTGGGCGGTAGGTATAAAAAGGTTGACTACCCCTGATCTAAGGTAAAATTCATAATGAGGCAAAATTCCTCTCTAGCTGTGAAGCCAGGTAAGTTATGTGATTCCAAAATATAATAATGGGACAGGCATGGGATAGATGTTCTCCTTCAAAAAAAAGAGACATTGGAAGGAAGAAAGGGCTGATGGGCCCCAATCAAACACAAAATGCAGCAAGGTAAATTTAATTAGATCTGAAGGCCCAAGTATAATTCTATTTTGTTCACTGTTTTGCCTCCTGGATCTACTCTGATGGCAGCAACACCTTGCACACCCACTGGGACAACAGCATCTTCACAGTTCTGCTGGGCCGGGGCCATGCCCTTGCAGCTCTGCCCGAAAGGAATCTTGTTCCCACAGCTCGGCGAGGCAGGGGCTCTTTGGCCTGTTGGAAACTGAGGCAGTGACCCAGATAATCTCTGTCTTTTGATTGGAGAGTTTAATCCATTTAAATTTAAAGTAATTATTGGTAAAAAGATACTTCTGTCATTTTGCTATTTGCCTTATACTATTTGCCATTATATGAACCTGACAGATCTCTTGGCCCTTATTTCCTGCATTATGGTCTCTTCTGTATTTAGTTGATTTTCTGTAGTAAAACATTTTTTATTTTCTTCCAATTTCTTTTTACATATAAGCTATAGCTATTTTCTTTGTGGTTACTATGGGGATTGCATTTAACATACTAAAGTTATAACATGCTAATTTGAATTTATACCAGATTAAATCCAAAAACATACAAAAACTCTGCTCATTTATAGCTGCATCCCCACATTTCAGTTTGATGTCACAAAATTATATCTTTGTACACGGTGTCCAAAAACTTAAATTAATAATTGTTTTATAAATGTATTAGTCTCCCAAATAAAGCATTTGTTTCTTGAAATTATATAGAAAACAAAATGAGTTGCCAATAAGTTATGATGATAATAGCTTTTAGCCTGACCAGGCAGTAGGGCAGTGGACAGATTGCCAAACTAAAATACTGGGGACCCAGGTTTGAAACCCCAAGATCACCAGCTTGATTGCGGCGTCACCAGCTTGAGCGTGGGATCATAGACATGACCTCATGGTCGCGGGCTTGAGCCCAAAGGTAGCTGGCTTAAGTCCAAGGTCGCTAGCTTGAGGAAGGGGTCACTTGTTGGCTGGAGACCCCCCTCTGCCCCCCCCCCGTCAAGTCAGATATGAGAAAGCAATCAATGAACAACTAAGATGCTGCAATGAAGAATTGATGCTTCTCATCTCTCTCCCTTCCCCCTCTCTGCTCCCCCCACTAAAAAAATAAAATAAAACAATAGCTTTTAGACCAATAAATATTTTAAATATATGCGGCTCCTAAATCATGTGGAGCCTGACTTTTGGTGGCACAGTGGATAAAGCATTGACTTGGAATGCTGAGGTTGCAGGTTTGAAACCCTGGGCCTGATCAAAGCACACATGAGAAGCAACTACTACTAGTTGATGCTTCCCGCTCCCCTCCCTTTTTCTCTCTTTAAAATCAATAAATGAAATCTAAAAAAGAAAAATGTTAATCATGTGGAAAACAAAAAGCGAAGTTATAAACTGTTGTTACAGTAATATTAACTTTACATTTTTATTGATTGATTTTAGAGAAAAAAAAGAGAGAAACATTGATTTGTTGTCCCCTTTTTATGTATTCATTGGTTGATTCTTGTATGTTCCCTGACTGGAGACTGAAACCACAACCTTGGCTTATCAAGATGATGCGCTGACCAACTTAGCTACCCAGCCATGGCCAGTAATACTAACTTTAATAATTGCCCATATATTGATCCTTACTGAGATTTTTATTTCTTCACTCGGATTCAAGTTATTGTCTACTGTTCTTTGGTTTCAACCTACAGGACTCCCTTTGGGATTTCTTTCAGGGCAGGTCTAGTGGTAATGAACTCCCTCAGATTTTGTTTATTTGGGAATATCTTAATTTCTTCCTCACTTTTGAAGGATGTTTTTGCTTAAAATGGATTATTATTATTATTATTATTATTATGCACTTTAAATATGTCACACCATTGTGTCTGGCCTCTAAAGCTTCTGATGACAAATCTGCTAATTATCTTACTGAGGATCCCTCTGTGGGACCAATTGGTTTCCTCTTCCTGCTTTCAAGATTCTCTCTGTGTTTGACTTTCTGAGTTTGATTATATTGTATCTGAGTGTGGATCTCTTTGAATTCATCTTACTTAGAATTCATTGAGTTTCTTGGATATGTATCAATGTTTTTAATCAAATTTTGGAGGTTCTCAGCCATTACTTCTTCAAATAATCTCTCCTCCTCTTTATCTCTCTTTTCCTTCTGGGACTCCCACAAAGTGTAAGTTGGTCCACTTGATAGTATCCCACAGGTTCCTTATGCTCTGTTCACTTTTCTGTCATTACTTTTCCTGTTACTGGAACTTGCTCGTTTCAGTTGTCCTATTTCAAAGTTTGCTGAATCTTTTTTCTGCTTGTTCAAAACCTTTGAATCCCTCCAGTAAATTTTCCATTTCAGTTATTGTATTTTCCTGCTCTAGAATTCTTAGGCTTCTATCTTTCTATTGATATTTCCACTTTGTTCATATATTGTTTTCTTGACTTTCTCCACATCTTCCTTTAGTTCTTTGAAAATCTTTATGACAGTTGTTTTAAAGTCTTTGTCTAGCAGATTTGCCCTCTGGTCTTCTTCAAGGATAGTTTTTACTTGTTTATTTCTTTCCTTTGAATAGGCAGTAATTCCTATTCCTTTATATGTCTTGAGATATCTTTGTTTTAAAAAAAATGAATATTTGAATCTAATAATGTGGTATTTCTTGATTCTTCTCCTTCTTCAAAGGTTTACTGTTTTGTTTTGTTTAATTGTTGGACAATGTCTCCTTGCTGAGGATCAGCTTAAGGTATAAACTTAAGGTCTTTGTGGGTCTTTTCTGAGCCTGATCCTTTGCCTGGGCATGTTCAATGACCTTCTAATTTCCTCAAGATATGCAGCTGTTTTTGACCATCCTAGTCTTTATTGTCTGGACCCCAAAATAGGAAAGTGAAGGGGGAGGGGGCATAACAAAAAGGGAGTGACCGCTCATCAACTCCCCTGAAAGTCACCTGAGCCAGTGAGAGAGGTTTGTGACAATGAAGGGTGGTCATGCAACAGTGACTGGCCACCTCTGTGTCTGTACTTCCATGATCAGAAACAGCAAGCAGACACAGATCTTCAATAGAGCTCAGGGTCCTTAATGCCCTCCTAGCTCCTGTGAGCTGTTCCAGGCTCACATGCACAGCTGCCTGCCTTGGGCTGGGGAGTAGGAGGAGATGAGGGAACTGAACTGTGCTAAGGGTTGGAATTTATTGAAATGAACTGCAATTTAGTTGCCCACCATTCCTCAGGAAGCTGCAAGCCTTCAATAAACTCCAGAGTTCCAAAATAGTTACAGTTGACAGATTCTGCCATGCTATTGTTGTCTAGGTGAGAAATCAGATGCCTGATGCTTCCTTTTCTACCATCTTCCCAGAACTGTTCTCCCAGCTCCATATTTTTAAGAAAGAAAGTCTGCAAATATCAACATTGCTGTGAACTGAGATGTTTTCTTTCTTTCAAAGTAAAAAAAAAAAAAAAAAAGTTAATATAACCACCTGTTTCTACTTGGAAGAAATTCTAGAGTGCAAATGCATTTATATGGAATACTGCTTCATGACATCATCAAGAAACCATGATCTGACCTCACATCATTCCTAAAACATACAAATATTATTCCTAATTATGCCAAGATTTTGTGATTCAAGATGTGGAATGAAAGGAGAGAGAAATGAGATCTTTAAGTAAGAAAAACATACATGCATGTAAGATCTGGACCCTAAGAGAACTGAAGTTCATGCTATATATCTTGGAAACCAAATCAAATGTAATTTAATCACTCCTTCCCCTCTCCCTCACTCCCTCCTTCTCTTCCATCCCTCCTCCTATCCTTCCTTTTTTAATTCCTTCCCTTCTTATTTCCTTCAATGAATATTTATTGTGTGCCCTTATGTCCCAACACTGTCCTAGACATTAAATATACAACAGTAAACAAAAAGACAAAAGTCCCTTTCTCATAGAGCTTACATTCAGACAAAAAATAGTAGACACAACAAATAAATTATACACTATGTTCAAAGGTGATAAGTGCTATAACAAAAATATAAAGTAGGAAAGGGGAACAAGGACTGTCAGGAAAAGTGACACTATTTCTTCTTTAGTGTTTAGGGAAGCCCTCACTGTAGTAAATAATCCAGTATGTTTGAATCACACTTAATTCAGTCAGTAGTCAAACCTTCCTTTCAATCATTTAATATGCAATACCCTAATTAGCCTAACTTTCTCCACCTGGGGGTTCTTTTGATATTTTTTCCTTATTAAATTAAAATGTACCAAAATTCTATGCTTGTTGCTTAGTGAGTCAGGCAGTTTGATGTACAAAGACCTGAATAAATACCCCTCACCCCACCCCAAGGTGTATGCAATTATTAGTGATTCTTTAAAGGACTTGTTAAAATGCCAAAAGAGTGCCACAGAAAACACGTCAAATAAAGATTTAAGTTTTCTTTATGAAAAAAAAAAGTGTTTAACGAGGGTTTATGGGGTTTTATAAAAACACCTTAACACCTTACAGACCTAAGGGGAAAAAGCTCTATTTAAGTATCACGCACCAATAGCAGACCACCCAATGCTGATGACTAGAAGCCCCAAACAGACCCATCCTTGGGAGCCTATGTGGAGACCCTAATTTTATGGTCATTTTAATTGTATTTGGGTTATTACCTCATGCCCCAGCAAACACCTACAGTATTTAATAAAAATGAGTGCAGAACACTGTTCTAGTTAAAGTATGTATTAACCAAAATCATAAACTAAGTATGCTTCACCATAAATTACCTGGGTGTTTAGTGTTTCTTTGCCTTTAAGTTATATTTATTTTTCTTATAACATGGTAGGCTTCACTATGAACCAAATCAATGTTAATTGACTTAGCATGTAGACACACTCTTCTATCTCTCTCTAGCTCAGACATCCACATACACACCTGCCCCGCATGTTATAAAAGTGAGATGTACAGCTAATCCACCCTCCCAATAGTCAAAAGAGTGGTTCTAAATGACACTGGGGCTGAAAAACAAACAAACCTTGAAGAGAAAAGCGAAAAAAAAAAAAATTTTTTTTAACCCAGCTCATTTTGTATTTGTCTAGGGTCTGGATGTAGTGCTACTACTTCCATTGAAGTTAACTCGGCTATAAAAAGTTGTAGTCTTCCTCTGCAGAGAAAAAGAAAATATCTTGAAAAGAAAAGCTCAACTCCTTCATTCTGTATTTGTCTAGAGTCTAGGAAATGGATTCTTAATTTTTTCCCTGCAGTACTCTGCAGAAGAAGGTTAATAGATGCGGACAACATACAAAATTTAGAATTGATGTTCTTTACCGCCACCACGGTCTGTCCAGACATTCCAGCATAAGCCCCCAGTTACCAAATCTGTAGTTTCAATTTCTTTACCTAGTCATTCCATAACCCATTACATTTTTCTTTTTAAATTATTTATTTATTTATTTTAGAGAGAGAGGAAGGGAGAGAAAGACACAGAGAGAGGAACATTGATCTGGTCCTGTGCCCTGATGAGGAATTGAACCAGCAACCTCTGTGCTTTAGGATGATGCTCCAACCAGCTGAGCTATTTGGCCAGGGCCTATAACCCATTATATTTAGATCTTCAAATTCTCCCCCTGCAACAGGACACTGAAGGAGTTTTTATTTAAATCACCTAACTGACAAAAATGCTGGTCTCTTTTTTTTTTCTTTTTTTATTGATTTTAATCTTAATGTGGGGTGACATTGATAAATCAGGGTACATATGTTCAGAGAATGCTGGTCTCTTTTCAGTTCTCAGTTGATATAGACCCTACAGAACACCACTCCCGCCGTGTGCTGTCTGACTTGGGTACATCGTCGCCACCCCAGTTTCCATCCTGCAGCCTCACAACCCTTCTCAGTCTCCTGCATGTCTCAACGTATCTTTCCACAAAACACTTATTAATCACAAAAGGTGAAATATTAATAGTAACTAAGGGCAGAAGTCTTGCAGATACCCTTCTTAACCAAGTGATCAAAATGAACATCGCCTGTCCGAGTATTACACACAGAGAAGGATGTTCTATCACGTTGGTAGTATTCTTGACAAAAATGCACGATTCGACATGCATGTTTCAACATAAGAAAACAGCAGATAAAATGACAAAATAACTGGCCAGGATTCTTCAAAAGGTCATGAGCAACAAAGAAGACCCAAACAACTGTCCCAGATTAAAGAACGCTGAAGCAGCCTGCCAATTAAATGCAGTCAGTGCAGAACCTTGGATTAGATGCTGGACCATAAAAAGGACTTTAGTGGGACAAATGGCAAAATGAGAATAAAGTTGGTAGATTAGTTAATGACACTGTGTCAACGTTAATTTCCTGGTTTTGATTATTGTGCTGTGGTTATAACATGTTAATATTTGGGGAAGCTGAGAAAAGGGCGTATGGAAACTACATTTTTTGTAATTTTTTGACAGACTGAAATTATTTCAAAATAAAAAGTTAAAACTCACAGTTGTGATATAAAAATAAATGTATATTTTGGTCTTTATTCCTGGCTTCCTTGCTTATAGGTCTGAAACCCTTGGAATTCTCAGAAGTGAAGTGCTGTGTCTTTTTGCAGCCTCAGGAGGGGGGCTGTTGTCAGGGAAACCAACCAGGTGATTAGAGGGTTGAAACATTTAACCTCACCCCCCAGACCTCTGGGAGGTGAGAGGGCTAAAAGCTGAGTTAACCACTAATGGCCAATGTTTTAATCAATCATGCCTACTAAGAAAGCCTCCATTAAGAACCCTGACCACAGAGGTTCAGAGAGTTTCCCGTTGCTGGAAACAGAAAAGTGCCTAGAAGACGGTGTGCCCAGAGCGGGCCTGGAAGCTCCACACCCTCCCCTCAGACCGTGCCCAGTGCACCTCTTCCATCTGGCCGTCGCTGCGTTGTAACCTTTGATAACAAACCAGTGATCTAGTAAGTCAAGCACTTTCCTGATTCAGCGAGCCATTCTAGCAAATTATCAAACCTGAGGAAGGGGTTGTGGAAATCTTTTATTTATAACCATTCAGTCTAAAGCACATGTACCAACCGGGACATGCAATTAGCATCTAAAGGGCGGAGGGCAGTCAGAGCACTTAACCTGTGGGGTCTGCTCTAACTCCAGGTGTTTAATGCCATAACTGAATTAAAGGACACCCAGTTGGTATTCAGAGAGCTGGACAAATAACTTGATGTGGAAAGTCCACAGATTTGATGTCGGAAATATTGGTGTGAGTAGAAGAAACAGTTTTTCCTTTAATAGGTTAATGGTTATGCTAAACATATTGTTCTTCATGGAAACATAATGCTGTTTACTTCTCATAGAGTTGGTTATCTGTCTCATAGAATATTTCTAGGAAAAAATTTTTTTTCACATAATATTTAAGTAGATCACTGGTGATGGGGATCGTTGAGTTACCAATGTTATCTTGTGGTCACAACCTCAGACCTGGAATAACATTAAACATTTTCTGGGTGGGAAGTAGCATGGTACAAGTGGAGGCTGTAACAAATCTACAGGACAACGATAAGACAAAAGGATTGGACGGGAAGAGGGGTGGTGAGTCAAGGGAGCGGGCCATGATCTAAAAGGGAGTGAGTGAGGACTTGAATGCTGGCTGACAGTGAAAAAGGAAGGGTGAACTAAAGAAATTCACATTTTAAAGTTCAGGGTTTGTCATCTGAAAAACAGGGAAGGAGCCACAGATGCGAGCTATCGTGGGAAACAGTAGCATCTTGACAGAGACACAGAAATCAGGAGGGACAGATGATGAACCCAATTTGGGCCATGATGAACTTTAGGCAGTGACAGAACATTTGGAGTTATGAGGCTGGAACCCAGAAAAGAGATTCAAGCTGTAAGTACATTTGAGTGTCACCAGTAAAATGTGACTTGCTGAAATCATTAGAATGTGCATTCTCTTTGATGGAGACACTGCAACAAAGAAAATCAGGGAAACAGGGGCTGCAAAGGGGAAAAGACTAGAAATAGGCTCTTCTCATACTTCTATGCCCACATATTAGCAAAAAATATGGCCACTTTGGTTTAAACGTTATAGCAGACAATGCTTATAATGGTACCTGCCTCTCTAGGATCCTCCATTTCTGGGGATAGCTTCTGACTACAGGGGTGGGGTTCAGTGGCCATGCCTCCACATGACCCTTCAAGAGCACCCCCCACCCCTCATTTAAAACTTGGAATGGATAGACATTGTGACTGGGTGTCACATTTATGGTAGAAAAGGTCAACTAAAGTCCCTGGGGCTTAATATCTAAAGTTTGGTTTTTAATTCTCCATAATACACCAGTCTCTTTTCCAACAAATGCTCTCACTCCTGTGTCTGCTTTAAGGTACTTGGAGTCCGTTTCCATCACTGTGAACAAGACTCAATTCATACCACCGTCTCAGTCTGTTCCGGCTGCTGAAATAAGGTATCAGAGACTGGGTTTCATAAACAACAAAACTGTTTCCCATGGGTCTGGAGGTAAATGCAGGATCTAGGTGGCGGCAGCTTTGGTGTCTGGTGAGGACCGACTTCCTGGTTCTCAGATAGAGGGCTCAGCCCCGGTGACCTAATAATCTCCCAAAGACTGTCCTCCAAACACCATCACATTGGGGATTAAGTTCCTACATACAAATTTGGGAAGGGACATCATTGGGCAAACAAGTGTGTTACAAGTGTGTTAGGCTTGCTCTCTTGTACTTTGCCTGATTGGTGCATGCGCACGGGGCAGCACCACGTGTGTACAGTCTGTGTAAGGCTGCAGGTGCTTGTCCTCAGGGCAGCAGACTATAGATTGTGGATTGCCTGCTGCCATTGGAGGGGCCATTGTTTGCTATTGTTTACCGGAGAAGAGTTTTCCCTACCCCGGCCTGTTTGCTAACGGGTTTTCCCTGCCCACTGCGAGACTCTGATCAATGAAATGGCCCACCATTCTCCAGCTCCACAGTTCCTTTCCCATCTGCCCGACTCCAATGGGAACCTGCATGGCCACAGCCGCCGGCCTTACAGACATAAAACACCATAACAACCGCAAATAAATAATGACCGTTTCGTTAGTGTGGATATGAATCACCTAGGCATCTTATGGAATGTGGATTCTGATTCACCAGTCCTGGGGTGGAGCCGCGGGCGCTCCATGTCTAACCAGCTCCCAAATGATGCCACAACTGCCAATCTGAAGATGCACTTGAAGTGACAAAGGCATCGTGTAACTGTGCCCTCAAGGAACTCACAGCCTGGCAAGGTAGATGAACCACGTGCATGTGAAATAAATAACTCAGGGTGTCACCGTGCAGCAGAAAGTATCCTGAGTGACTTTGGCCTTGGCTCTGTTTAAAACTATTGTGTTTAAACTTGCAATCACTGCATGGAATTGGATGTCTGCTTTTGCCTCTGTAGAGCAAGAGTGACAGTAGGACTACCATATCTCTCTCAACTTTCAAATTCTGTCCATATAGTTAAAATTAATTACTCAAATAGGTGCGACATCAACTTAAACAACTGTATATGTTTATAATACTAAGAAGGGAGTTATTTCTAATCAAAATATACATTTAATAATTTCAGAAAATGTGCATAAAATATTGAATAGAAAAAGAATAGTTTAATAAATGATATGTGTAATATTGTCTTAAGTTAAATATATAATTGACAGAGAGGAGGGAACGTCTGGAAATGTTTAAATAAATGGTTAGTTCTAGCTTTTCCTCTTATCCTTTTCTACTAGCAACAGGTCTGTTTTTATAAGAACCCCAAGCCTATGAAAGATAGTGTCCGTCCTTGTTCATCTCTGACTGTCCTAACCCCACCCCCGGGGCTCTCCACCTAAGCCTTGAGCGAGCAATGGCCTGGTCTGTCCCTATGTTAGAAGCTTCCTTCTCATGAGTGTGCAGAATGTGGAATAGTTTGTCCACTGTTCCTGGAGGTGAACTGAACTCCTGGGAACTGAGCTGCCATTTGATATGACTGGCCTCCTGCCCAGCTTCTGGTTTTCACCCTGGCTCCCTGTTGGATAGGAACCCAGCCCTGAACCCCAGCCAAAAATGCTGCAGCCCTCACTCCACTTAATCGGTGCCAGCCCAGGAGACAGACCCTGCCATGGGGATACCACCACCACCACCCCAACCTCCCCAGCTGCTAGACTGTTCCCATTGGCCCTGGGAGACCTCCCAGGGCTGCAGCTCAGATAGCGGCTCCGATAATGAGAGACCCTGCAAACCCTGTGAAATTCTCCCCTAGCCCTGAGACCTTAGCCTGCCAAAAGCCTTTTACAAATGACTTCTTGACATTCACAGAAACACATTTTGCAGGTTAATTCACAGTATTGACAAAAGAGCAGCTACAGCTTAAGAGGTGAAATGTATTTGCTTTGGAATTGTGGTCTGATCACACACTTTAATATATACATACCTATGCTTACATTATGGATGAATTGTGACCATATAGCATCTTTGGGACTTGGGTTTTCTCACCTGCAAAGTGACTGGAAAACTCTTTCAAATCTTTTCAATTAAAATTCTAGATAAATTTCTTTGCCAAGCAATTAGATTCATTTTTTGGTCCCATTCTGCTGCTCCCATTGAGTTCATGCTGCTAAGTATGGCCACGATCTCACACTACATATTTTGTACTTACTGCTGCACATGAGGTTTTCTCCCGAGGTCCTTGGAGAGTAGGATTTTGTTTACTTTTAGCTGAGTATCCCACGCAGCAATCAGCTCACAACAGCCTCCATCAGTCCTGACTGAACCACAAATATTAATCACTAAATTACAACACAACACCAAAAACGCTACACCTGGGCACAATCTGCAAAGTAAGTGTCCTTTACCGTTCTTAACAACTCCTTACATCCTGGAAAAGTCATCTTTGGATAAAAACAGTCATGTTGAAATTCCATCAGGGGAACCCTGAGTTCTTTTGGTGACGTGACATCAGAAAATGCGGGAGGGGGACAATTATTTTACGGATTAATGCAGCCCACCTTCTGCAAACAGAACCTAGGGCAGCTCGCAACGTGCCAGGAGACGCAGGAACTGGCAAGCTTCACCTCACGGCTGCTCAGAAGCCCTGAAGCTACCTCTCCGGAGACAGAACAGCTCATCAGAGTTGGGAAGATAACAGAGGCACCAAAGAAATGCCAGAACATCAGGATAAATAACATCAGGCTAGCGGGAGGCTTGCGCAGCTAGGCTTCATTTTCTTCCTGACGATCTTGCCTCTGAGATTCCCTGGGTCACTTTAAGAACGTTTTGTAAAATATGTAAATATTGGTCTTTCTTGTAACCCCTAGTAAAGAAATAGTGCTTTGAGAGCCTAGTAGAAGAGAGAGCTGTTAATAAGATAATTTTCAGGAAAGAAAAAAAAAAAAGGTAAAATCATGGCTCCCATGATATAAAAATAAACATGGGTTAAAAATATGTTTTAATCATGATTTAAGGGAATCAGGCTGATGTTATAACAGTTAAAGGAAAAGTCAAAACACCACAAGTTTATAAGGAGTGAAGGAACACTGGATGGATTGCATACAGGGACAAAATTAGTTTAGCCACTTGGGAGAAGTAAATGAAAATCACTCCTAGGTCTCTCCCTTACCTATAACTTACAGCGCATTGCAAAGAGCTCAAAGACAATGAGGTAGTCTGGAAACTGACCATCCAGCGAGGTGTCCGACCAATGAGGAATAACTGCATTGAAACACAGCGTTGTCTTCTAAAGAGATTACTTGACCTTCAGTTCTATCAGATGTCTTTAAGCTTAACAGGCCTCTCAGCCACGCTTTGACAAGCAACTTGTTGTCATTTCATACCTGAAATCTCTCCGGGTTTCTGAGAAGCCAGTGTCCACAGAGCTCATTAAAGAAAGAGCCACATTTTTGATATCGGGGATGCACATGGGAACAGCTGACCTCAGGTTTTTAAGATTCCTAAGAAAATGACATTCTCAACCCCTGAGCAGAAATGGGACACGGGGCTTCTCCTTATAAACAAGGCCAAATTATTATTTTCTCCAAAAGTAATATTGACTGTGCTCAAATACTCAGGCGGGTACTCAGCTGACACCCTAGGGTTCTGTGCCATGACACAGGAAGGATCATTTGGGCCCGAGACGTGTTGAAGGCTGGTGTTACCTATTACCAGACTTCGTGCTTGAAGTCATTCCTCCACAAGCAGCGTCTCCCATGTGTGCCCACGTGTCGGCATGACCTTTCCACTCCTCTAGGGGGTGTCTGTGATCTCTTGTTGTAGCTCTGCCCAGTTGGTAGAAGCCAGTCTGTCCCGGAGAGTGGCACCTGGATGGGAAGGCAGAGCTGGGCGAGGTGGCTGAGCCTTCCTCTGCAAGCCACCCCTTCCTGGGGCACGCAGCCAGCGAGGGACCTCGCCCCGTGGCCAATCCCCTCCCAGGCACCACCCCGGTGGTCTCTGCCTGTTCTCCTATCTCAGCACAGGCGCGGGGCCTGTGTTCGCTTATCGCGCTGTTCCCGGCTGTTTGATCCCCTGCGCCCTCCGGGAGCTCCGCCCCGCTCCTCCTGCCCAGGCCACGCCCTCCCCTCAGGAATGCCTCTCTTATCTGTTTGCCTGTCGCCGCAGCTGCCAGTTTTATTCAGAACCTAAAAACTCGTGTAATCTGGAGCCAGCGGCTGCGCGGAGGGATTAGGATCCCCGGCGCTGAGCAGGAGGCGGGCTGGCTCCCAGAGGGCCAGGCACGAGGAAAACCACCCAGGGGCTGCCTTGACCATGAAAGCAGTTCAGCCTGGCCTCTGGTGAATGTCTTAATTTTTTTTTTTAATCCTAACGGTATCCCGATGGACCCACCAGGATTATGTTAACTGCAAAATACACATTCCAGTAGCTGAATGAGCTAACCGGTTGAATGGGGTTATTTAGCATTGTTCATTTAGAGACTGGGGAATGTCTGTCGAATACAATGGTTTCCGCTGTGGCACAGCTGAGGTTAAACTGTTCTGATAGTACGTAGGCAGCAGGTTCAGCAGCTTCTAAAGGAAAATCCTGGATTGTGTTAACAAAACCAAGATCAGCAGCTTGGAGAAGAGAAGGGCGCATACTCTACTTCCTCTGCCTTGCCGGGGTCTCCAGTTATGTAAACAGCTGCATTGTTAGCTATGAGTGAGCTATGATGACAAATCAAGGCACAACCCCGTGTTATACATTCATTCATTCATTCATTCATTCATTCATTTATAGCAAGTGAGAGACAGAGGGATAGGGACAGACAGGAAGGGAGAGTGATGAGAAGCATCAATTCATTGCAGCACCTTAGTGGTTCACTGACTACTTTCTCATATGTGCCTTGACCAGGGGGCTACAGCAGAGCCAGTGAACACTCCTTGCTCAAGCCAGTGACCGTGGACTTTAAGCCAGCGACCATGGAGTCGTGGCTATGATCTCACACTCCAGCCGGCAACCCTACGCTCAAGCCCGGTGAGCCCACGCTCAAGCTGGTGACCTTGGGGTTTCGAGCCTGGGTCCTCTGCATCCCAGGCTGACGCTTCACCCACTGCTCCACCGCCTGGTCAGGCAATGTGTTATACATTTAGAATCAGAATTTATCCCACTACAAGACACACAGAATTATAGAACTTAATTTATAGATTCATTCAAAAGATATTCACCAAGGGCATCATTGTTCTCTAAACTGGAGAGACAAAGATGAATAAGACAGCTCTCTGTCCTGGAATTTATTATACATCAGAAACAACAGTGCAAATGAATGTGACAACATCTTCACAAGGTTGGCTGTGTCTGTCAGTAGCTGTTTATTCCTGGTGTTTAGCTTTCCTGAAAATATACTAACTTGAATTGAAATAAAATTCTGTGGTGGTATTATGATACATGTTCTTTTGAGAGCAAAAGATTTGATTGGATCAGGAGATAAAATCACCATAAAAATCATATTATTTTGTTTTGACTTCTGGTATATTCTTTAATTGAAATAATAAAAGTAACATATGCCTACTATAAAAGAAATCATCCACAACCTCATCATTTGGGGGGGGGGGGTGGAGAATGTACACAGCTGAATACTTATGAGAAGGGGTCAACTCCAATGATTGATTAGTCTATATTGAGGCCGATAATTCATACTCTACCATCTTGACCCTGCCCCCCTTTCTACTATTTTCTTCTGGGATAAAGAGAATAATAATGGTCTGTAGTAGATTATACCTAAACTCTGCTCCTTTTTCATTTAATGTTTATCCTTAGAGCCACTTGGGGTGGGGGGAAGGTTTGCCAAAGAGCAGTGGCCATTGTTTTATTTAAGCTTTCAGTGATAATAAAAGAGTTAATAATAAAACAAGTAAAACTACAGAGTTAATAGATCCCAATTTAGTAACTGACTTTAGTTTTTGAGTTTGTAGAATACAAAGAGATCACCATATGACTTTAAAGCTGAGGTCCATAACTTCTTACACGTAGGAAACTGGGGCCGTTATGGGTTCTTTCAAAGAGGACTTCCATGGACAAGGCTTTTCCTACATTCATATTCATTATTAGTCCCGTCAATCCAACCTAAAATCTTTCACTGAAATCAATCATAACCACCCCTCCCCCCAAATAGACCAATGAGTTCTAGAATAACCTAAACTTAGTAAGTCAGTGTATCAGTCAGGTAAGCCATGTGAAGGATTGTTTTACTAACTTTGCAGGACATATCTGGCATCTCAGAAGTCTTTCCTGAGTAAGATAAAATAGTAAAGATCAATGTGAAAAATGCAGATTTTTAATTTCTGACTTTTTTTAAAGGGCTTCTCCTCAGGAATAACACCCCAAAATTCAACACAAGGTTTTTCTCTGCCTTACCTCAATCCCTGACTTTGGCTAACTCATCCCTTTGTGCCTAAATTTTTGTCTACCCAAAACACCATATCAATCACTAGAAGGAGATGAAAACCAAATCATGAGTAGGGATTAGAGGGAATAAATACATTTATATTTTTAAGAAAAAAAAGTTTAAACCAAATCCCTTTAAGATAGCAAATGCAACATGAATGGGTGTCTCTTCATGTCTTTGACCTATAATTTCTTCACCTCTAAAATGAAGAGTTGAGCCTGACCAGGCGGTGGCGCAGTGGATAGAGAGTCGGACTGGGATGCGGAAGACCCAGGTTCAAGAGACCCTGAGCTCGCCAGCTTGAGCGTGGGCCCATCTGGCTTGAGCAAAAGCTCGCCAGCTTGGACCCAAGGTAGCTGGCTCCAGCAAGTGATGGCTCGGTCTGCTGAAGGCCCGCGGTCAAGGCACAAGTGAGAATCAATGAACAACTATGGTGTCGCAAGGGCAACGAAAACTAATGATTGATGCTTCTCACCTCTCTCCATTCCTGTCTGTCTGTCCCTATCTATCCCTCTCTCTGACTCTCTCTGTCCCTGTAAAATAAATAAATAAATAGAAGATTTTAAGATGAAGAGTTGAGTTAAATGATTTCTTGGGTACAATGTGGTATTAAAATTCTATCTCCATGTTATTCTAGTATCATGAGAATTATATCCAGAAAAGTAAGAAATAAGATATCAGACAACAAACACAAATCATAAACATCCCATAATGCTTCCAATTTAGCTTCTACAAAAACAAAGTAAAATCTCAAAGAGGCAGAGCTGGGGGTGAAAAGTACCCTGAAACCTATGGTCTGACTCAGGCCAAGGGTCAGGGAATAAACATAGAGCCACAACCAAGTAGACATGGTAGCAGAGAGAATCATTTAGTGGAGATCAGAAAAAAACTGCTATTTTCTCCATTCTGGTTATAATCAAACAAATAGAAAATTTACTTACAAAGCAATTTTTAAATTGTATTTAATAATAAGATATCAAAGTAGATATAGCATTAGGCATTTCTCTAGGCCATTCATACGCTCCTTAGGTTGCTGTAGGAACTCAGCATCCAATGTATTTGAGGTGTGTATGAATGGCTTAGTTAGTACAACAAAGTATCTTAGTGGCGTATTTACTAAAGCATTTATTCTACTTCTTAGGGGCAAAGAGATTCAGTGCATCCTCGCTTAGGAGCTATCTTGCTAGAGACAGTAGTAGCAAGGCTGCTGCAGGCTGGAGACCACGGACTCACCCTGTGGCTTGCTGATAACCTCAACTTGTCAAACTTATCATTTGTCACCGGGACCTTCTGAATTAGAATCTGAGACATTTCATCAATACCTGTCAATCCACACTCAGCAAAGAAAGCAATACAGTGTCAAACACAGATTTAATTTAATGAGCTGGCCATAAACCTGTCATGGGTTGTTTCTTTCTTAGCTTCCCTCTGTCACCACTTCCCAAGCCAAATTCTATCACATACACAGGGTTCACTTTCCGGAATCACTCAGAGTTGAGAGAAACCCCCCAGACGAGCCCGCCACCCATCTGTGTAGCCTACCAGAGACCTGGCTAGCCAATAGAGCCCCAGTTTACCTACCTGTTAGAGAGTGAACTAAATGGTTTGCAGAGCTAATATTCCATAATTCTCCTTGTATTTATGTATGTATTTATTTAGTAGTATAAAGAACCCTGAGTAAAGCCAAATTTCACATTTCTTCCCTCAAGGAAATTTGATTTCTTTTTTCTTTTTTTTCCAAAATACACTGTCTATGGTACAAAAGAGCTAAAAGGCCCTGTTTTAGCTTTACCCCTTTAGGGTGGTATTTAAAGAATGAAAGCAGGAATGGCTGCTATTTAAAGAAGCAGTCATTTAACAAGAGAATAAAAGCTATAATTTAGAACGGAATTGTTTTTAATGAAATAATGCCACATGTAAGGGCATCGTCTTTTAACCTATCTCTGTGGGTATAAATACCATGCCAGTATGCCTGTGTTGTAAGTGGACTCCCCAAAGAAGGAGACTCTGTAAAATGAAATGCTTTTATTGTAGTCAAGGTGTTAAAAACAATAATAAAAATAAAAGCCTAGATCTTCTGGAAAAGGCCTGGGAATTGAAAATCACTCCTATGTAATACCTAGAGGAAAATGGATCAGAACAAAACTATATTGAGCTTCACCGTTGGACACATAATCACTAATCATATAATTATTAGCCATGCTATTACTGCCAGCATTTCCAGTGCAAGCAACAGGAAGATGAAAATGTTCTTAAGTGTTGGCCTATGAGGCTGAAATGAAGCAGTTACGTCGAGGCCAGATATCCATTCTGGCTTTCTCTATGAACAACGACACAAAGAATAACACATTCAATCAATCATTTCTGGGTCAGGCAAAAGAGGACTAAGTATACACAAGAACCCGGTTTTACACCAAGGTTCTAATAGGAAGAAGGAGTGGGTTGAAAGAACGGATTCTTTAACCACATGGAATGACTTTTCCGACTTTTTGTCGGAAAAAGACAGAATCGTTTAGCTAACTTGTCTAAAAGCAACTGAATACCTTCTCCATGAAGCCGCCCACTCTTAAGCTGCAGGAGGATTAAACCAGTTATTTCTAAGTTTCTTAAAGTTTGTTGTTTTTTTCCTTTTTTTCAGTGATTCCTGGAACTTTCAAATACATATCCAAATGAAACACATACCCAGTTTGAAGGCAAATCTACCCCAGAAAAAGCCCCTTTCACACCCCGTTCTATCTCGCCTCAGTCGGTTTATTCAAGATTCCGGCCTTTCAGGCTTCTCAGCTCAAATTTTCATTTCAACTGCTCCACCTCCTAGAAATACCTAATGGACTATTAAAGAATTGGCAAGGAGTAAAAGAAATATTTCATAACTGGTATTTTTATTTTGGTTAGAAAAATTCACAGGTTCTTTTAATTCACTGCTATAGTTCTTAGCCTATTTTAGAAGAGCAGTCAAAGCTGGGATTTTTTTTTTTTTTTTTTTTTTTTTTACTTACCTTTGCTCTAGACTACCTGCGAAATCATTAAAAATGCGTCCCCGGGTGGGCCTGCGGTTAATTACCGTTCTCTGTGAAATCCATCTGTAAAGGCTCACTATAAAATATATTTTATTTCCTGTTTTGCTTGTGTTCCCAGGTTACTCGCTGCCTCTGCTCAGGCTAATCTTGACCCGGTTGTCATAGAGAAAGACACAACGGTGTTCGAGTTCACAGCCTTTGGGAGTCACAGCAACACCTGGGGCTACCACTGCTCTTGTGAGATGACAGCCCTCATCACTCATGAAGAAAGTGTTTCAATCATCTGACCCTGAATTACGGATCGCCTTCAGAAACGCGTCCAAGAGCTCTTTGCGGCTGCCCCTGGCGGTGTATTTGCCATCCAGCAGCTACAGGGTCAGCATCTACTTGGTATGACGGTTCCCCTTGCTCCACTCACACTTGATCCTACACTTATGAGACCCAGAATACACCAGGAAGAGGAAGCACAGCCACCAGTTAACAGAGGCAGACTGAGGATTTACCAGCTAGTAATTGTACCCCACCACCACCCAATTAGTAGAGTTCTAATGGTTCCATAAAGTTTCAGAAGTTAATATTAGATATAAAAGCCCAAGAATCGGTATTAAAATAAAGCCCTTTCATTGGCATTTGGTCAAGAAACGAGTTGAAATAAGGAAACAGCACTACATTAGGAGTAAGAAGATCTGGGTCACCAACTGCCAGTGATGTCAGTTCCATCTGCCTCATAGAGCTGACACCGGCCTTACCTACCTGACATGGTTGCTTTAAGGATCTAAATGAGTCCAGGCCTGATTAGAGGGTTGTCCCATTCTGCCAAGGTTGCAGGTTCGATCCCCAGTCAGGACACATACATTAATCAACCAATGTATGTATAAATAAATGATGGAAAAACAAATTGATTTCTCTCCCCCCCTCTAAGATCAATAATAATAATAATAAAGACCTGACCAGTGGTGGCACAGTGGATAGAGCATTGACCTGGGACACTGAGGTCCCAGGTTCAAAACCCTGAGGTCACTGGCTTGAGCGCAGAGTAGCCAGCTTGAGTGTAGAATCATCTACATAATCTCGTGGTCACTGGCTTGAAGCCCAAGGTCACTGGCTTTAGCAAGGGGCCACTGGCTCAGCCTGAGCCACCCCCCCAGTCAAGACACGTGTAAGAAGCAATCAATGAACAACTAAAGTGATACAACTACAAGTTGATGCTTCTCATCTCTCTCCCTTCCTGTTTCTCTCCCTCCCTCTATCTAGCTGTCTAAAAAACAAACAACAACAAAAAACAAACAAGAAACAAGCACCTGAATGGGGCAATGGCCGTTTATGTTCTTTGTAAACAATAAAGGATTTCACAAAATGTTTGAATAATTCACTTTTCCTGTTAATGTGTTCAGAAATTGAAATACATTTTCAAACAAGATTTTTACTAAAATATTGCAAAAACACTGCAAAAGATCCCTAATAAAAATTTTTCCTGCTCTTCTCAGAAAAAGAAGGGAATAGGTTGGTGCGGCAGCCGCGAGAGAGGGATCAGATGACAAAGAGCCCAGAGCCTCGCAGCAGGGAGAGTGCTGGAAAGACTTGAGTCTCTCTAAGGAAGTTTGGATGAAAGAGATTCACAATTTTCTACAAGACCTAACTTCAGTTTCATCACTGATTTTTTAAAACTACAAAGCAGCAAAATATTCACGCAAGCAGAGCTATTCATTGGCCACCCCAGGGCACTTGTCCTGAGATTGGCCCCTTCTTCCATCTTTACAATGTCTTTGGACACCTGTAAAATTCCAAAGGAAAAGGAAAACATCTGCTCACACCCCTACTCATATGCCCCTGGGTCCTATGAACCAACGTTATTATTAATTTATTAACAATTATTATATTATTGTAGTAGGATTTAGATTAGACCACATAGAGATGGCAAGGGTAAACAGGATAGATAAATATTATTTTAATTTTAATGGGATCATACAAATTCATTTATGATTTATTGCTAATCCAATGAAGGGTCCCGAAATGTCTAAGTGCCCCAGGTCCAGAACAACTTCTACAAGGTTGAAATAATTAAACACAAGCTCATTATGAAGTAGAAACAATAGTTCAAGAAGCAGTTTGGAGATACCGTGAGTTTCTCTAAGAAAGACAGACAGTACAATACACAGATGATGCATTATAGAACCGTACACCAGAAAGACTAGGGAAAAGAGACTCCTTGCTCTTTACAAGACTCAGTTTAACATTAAAGCACATCAATTTATTTTCAAACAAAGTTGTAGTCACAAAACAGTCAAGCAAGCATCTTCTCTGAGAAGTCACAGAAAGAAATACAAGTGAAGACTTTTCTTGGTATTAAATCAATCTTTCCTCCACTCCACCTGTGTCCTTCCATCCCTCCCACTATTCTTCTTTCTCTCTCTTTTTATTTCTGAAAAGCAACAGGCTTAATCTCTAAAGAAAGAAGGAACAATTTGCCTGGTCAACTTTTCATATGTCTTTATCTTAGTGTCCCCATCCTGCATCCCACCCACCCCCCATCTGCTAACAGTAATGATGTGGAGAAGGAAGGTTTTTATCTGATTAGGTCAAAGGTGAGACTCCCAGGACAATGTTGTCCTTTTAATAGTCTCTGGTATGACAGAAAACATAAAACCAAAGGCCACATACCTATCTTATCCACACATACCATCAACATCAGTAGGTATTCCACCACAGCCTTGGGCAGTTCGTTCTGACTCTGACAAGCATTCTGCCCTCCACCCACTCCTGTGTCCTGAGGACCCAGTTTGCTCTGACTGCATGACTATCCCTGCATTTTCGTCTTCTCTACTGTTCGCAAATAGAAGTCAGTTAAACTCGACATTTCATAACATCTACATGAATCTTTCTGGTGCTAAAGGAATATTAAATTATTTCTATGTGCTATCCAATACTAGAAGATGTGATAGATGGTAGATAGATACATAGATAGATAGATAGATAGATAGATAGATAGATAGATAGGTAAATAGATGATACATAGATAGACAGACAGATAGATGATAGATATATACATACATACATACACACAGTTACTTCAGAGTTACTTAGATGTAAATATGCAACATAATCATTTGTGCCTTTGCAATTTAGTCAAAGTAAACTGTGTCCTTAATTCTAAAAGGGAATAATGATAATTACAGGAATATTATAGGAATTAAGTATGGTAATACATAGAGAATGCTTTATCATAATGACTGGCACAAAGAAAGCACCCAGCAAATGCTAACTATCTTTCATGCTGAGTGCGGACAAGAGGCAGACTTTGCAAGGCCAGAAGAGTATCAGCCTCAGTAAACACATGAGGGAGCCTCAGCCCCTCTCCTACCAGCCCTTCCTTCCTCTTCCACATCCCGGTGTGGAAAGACGCACGTGAACGAGATCCCTACACAGCAAGATCCCTACACAGCAATGCTTGTAACTGACATGGGGAAAAAGCAGCTGAGAATGTGATTGCAAAAACACTTAAAAGGACCTTCTTAGCACAAGAGATGACTCATATTTCACCTGTTGCTATTATGGATAATGCCAGAATTACTCCCCAAATTGGAAATAGCCTGGTCACTGGATAGGTTGGAGTTTGTGATCAGGACTAGGACATTTTTAACAAGCCTGAGGAAACAGAGTCTACTATGGAAATAACGAAATCTTAACAGTAGCTGAAATAACAACTTACTCCTTTACCTTTTTTAGGATAAAAAATTATCTTTTCACTTAAATGTACATGACAATAAGAAAGACTGTGTGTCTTCTGTTATATGAAATTATGAATGGTAATTCATATCATTATGGCAGTAATTCCTATTACAATCATTTTTACTATTTCAGATACTTTTTTTACAGAGACAGAGAGAGAGTCAGAGAGAGGGCTAGACAGGGACAGACAGACAGGGACAGAGAGAGATGAGAAGCATCAATCATCAGTTTTTCATTGTGACACCTTAGTTGTTCATTGATTGCTTTCTCACAACCTTGGGGTCTCGAACCTGAGTCACCTGGGTCCTCCGTGTCCCAGTCCGACGCTCTATCCACTGCACCACCGCCTGGTCAGGCTCAGATACTTTTTTTAAATGTGTAGAATATAATAAACTTCTGGGTATATGCTACTTAAGAAATAAGACATGACAAATCCGCCTCTCCAAGGACCCCATTTCTCAATTCCTCCTTCCTCTGAACCCCGAGATAATCATCATACTAAATTTGATGTTACTTACTCACTTGGGATGATACATCATCAAGGCTACTTTCTCAGGCAAAGATAAAAGGGTGTGTCTTCTATGAATTTCAGAGTTAATTATTATTCCTTTTGTGCCTGTGAGTAGAATTTACGAAGTGGCAAGGTCTAATGATAGCAGAATTAGGCACTCTTTTTTTCTATTAAATCAAAAGAGGGAAATGCGCAATTTTAAGGCCACTCCAACTGTGGAATGTAATGTCCTTTTAAAAAGCCCAGGATATATCACCTGACCTGTGGTGACGCAGTGGATAAAGCGTCAACCTGGGAACACTGAGGTCACCAGTTCAAAACCCTGCACTGGTTCGGTCAAGGCACATATGGGAGTTGATGCTTCCAGCTCCTCCCTCCTTTCTCTCTTTCTCTCTCTCTCTCTCACTCTGTGTCTCCTCTCTAAAATGAAAAAAAAAAAAAAAAAATCCCAGGATATTTAGAAACCTGGGGAGAAAAAAACTGCATAAATGTAAAAAGAATTCAAGACTTGAGTTTCAGCAATATGCAGACTATACATAAAAACCCTCCTGCTAGGTCAACTGGAAATGCTGGGGTAAATCACACAAGCTTTTAAAAAAACCACACAGGTAAGTTCAGATAAAAGAAAAATATCCAGGTGCCAGGAATAATGAAGCAACTGAAAACTGGACTAGCAAAAGAGTAGGCTAGCCTGTGTTTGCCTCCATGGCGGGTGGTGAGCAGGGGTTGCGATCTAAGAGTTTGGTTTTAAAGGAATGCAAAGGATGAGAGATAAGAACTTGGCTCTTGTAAGGTGGAGAACTGAAACTAAGATTCCAGCACACAACTGGAAGGACTAAACTCTCAGTTGCATGTTAGGGGGACTACCCACCAGCAAAAGAAGACAGTAGACAATAGGGAAACTGGTTTATTTGAGCCTGGGCTCTGAATGGAGAAAATAAACACCTTGAGAATTCATGATATGGCCTGCACAACACAGAGGATTGAATTTATGTCACGTGTGCTCTAGGAACCTACAGTCAAGAAATGACAAAGAATTAAGTCCTAAACCAGGGATCCCCACTGAGTGTACAAAATAAACCAAAACTATCTTGGAAGAACATTCTTGATCCAGGCTGCCCAGGAATTTTATAGATAAAGCCCTACTGCAGATGAGCTCAGAATCCAAGACTTAAAACAGAACAAAGAATAATCTGTATTGAGTAGGTTCAGCAGCCAAAAACAGCAGATGGAAACACCCAAAAAATTAACACGATAGAAATATCTGCTGGAAACTACTATAAATTTATGACTAATAGAATCATCACATATTTTGATTTATTAGTCTAAAATTCTGATTACTACAAATTCTACATTCTTTAAAAGACACAGAAATGAAAAATGAGTAAGCAGCTCTTAAAGGAAAGATTATTAACTGCATTTGAAGGGAAGATGGGGGTAAACCTAGAAATAGGAAGCACTGAATTATTTGCCACTGAATGACTTTGGCACTGTGTAATAATATAAGGTTGTGAAGGCACTTAACAGTTAGCCTTCCCAATGAGGGAACCATGGCCTCCTCTGAGGTTCCTTCTTCAAAAGGACCCACAAAAACATGGATGTACAGCAAGCAACTACCTATATAAGCTCAGAGGATGCTGGTCTATACATCAAAACTAACACTGCAGTCTAAATGTGGGAGAGGTGGTGGTGAAAAAAAATGTTACACTCATTTTCAAATATTGCCTACACTTAAGGCTTTGTAATGCTTCATAAGTTAATGATCAATATATTCACCTTTGTCTCTTTACCTAATTGATTCTTCTGAGGCCCCACATAATAGACAGCAAGGGCTCAAGGCTGATTGGCTGATTATCTTGAACCTACACTTAAACTTTCTGCCCAGCAACGTGTAAGCAGAAGATAAATTCTATGTATTGTATATTTCCAGCCATTTCCATGATGTTTCCACTGCCACATTCCTCTCTGGTCCTGGGTTTTCCGTTCAGTCATCAAACATTTCAGGACGCTTACCCTGCTTATGGGACTGTTGTTCTAGAGACCACGTCTCCAGGATGGTTTCAGAACCTGCCTTCCCTGCCGCCAGTGCTTCTGGCTGCAGTTGTCTCACCGCTTTAACCTTCTGAAAACACGTATCACTCACTTCCCTGTTCTAAACCCTTCAAGGGTTTCCTAAAAGACACAGGCCAAACATTTTACCTTGATATTAAAAAGCCCGGCCCTGGCCAGTGGGCCCAGCCTGTGGAAGTCCCAGGTTCGATTCCCAACCAGGGCATACAGGAGAAGCGCCCATCTGCTTCTCCACCCTTCCCCTTCTCCTTTCTCTCTGTCTCTCTCTTCCCCTCCTGCAGCCAAGGCTCCAATGGAGCAAAGTTGGCCCTGGTGCTGAGGATGGCTCCATGGCCTCTGCCTCAGGGGCTAGGATGGCTCTGGCCACAACCGAGAGATGCCCCAGATGGGCTGAACATCACCCCCTGGAGGGCATGCCGGGTGATCACCGTCAGGCACATGTGGGAGTCTGTCTGACTGCCTCCCCGCTTCTAAGTTCCGAAAAATACAAATAATAATAATAATAATAACAATAAAAGCCCTCCAAAATTTGGCCTGAAACAATCTTCCTAAAATTTCTCTGACCTCTCTCCTTGAGGTTTATTGGCATTGGTTTGGGAAGCAGTTATCTTCCAAAGAAGCCACATATCAAGTTCTTCCTCCCAGAGGTTCAAACTGAATAAAAAGCATAACCCAGTTACAGTCGTCTCACGCCATATCGCGGTTCACTTTTCACGGTCTCACTGTATCGCGGATTTTCAAATTGTGTATTATATCTAATTTTGTATTGCAATTTTTTTGCAGTATTGCGGGATTTTGCGGTATATAGGTATTTTTTATATATTTATTATTTTAATTATTTTTGCGGCAAAATAAGTGTGGGAAAGGTTAGTAACAGTGTGGGAAAGGTTTATAAGAGTGTGGGAAGGGTTTATAAAGCTGTAAAATAAATATAAATAATAAAATAAGGTCGCTACTCCGTGGATTTTCGCCTATCACGGGGGGGTTCAGGAACCTAACCACCACAATAAACGAGGGACCACTGTATATTTTATTTATAGAAAACATAAGAAATACAGGGATATAAAATGGTGGAAAGTAAAAGGAGAGAGAAAGAAATAACATTAAGACATTAATCAAAAGAAAACTAGCATAGCTTTATTAAATCAAAAAAGTAGATTATGGCCAATGATATTACTAAAGACAAAGAAGTACACTTCATGAGTGGTTTGATTCATCAGAAAGATATAACAGTTCTAAATGTGGATGTGTGTACTTAAAAACATAGCCACAAAATATAAATAAACAGAAAACTGACAGAATTGTAAGGAAAAGTAGAAAAGCCATCAATCATGTGTAGGGTTTTCATACAACTTACTTATTAACGATAGAACAAGCTGACAAAAAATATTAGTTGGATATAAAATATGGAATGACCCAATTAATAAATTTGAACTAATTAATATATATGGAGCTCTGCACCCAAAAACTACAGAATAAATATAATTTTTATGAAACATTTATAAAAATGTAGCATATGCTGGGCAAAGTTTCAACAAATTTCAAAAAATGTTCTCTGACCACAGAGTTATTATGCTGGGAATCAATAATAAAGGATACTTTGAAAATCCTCGTATATTTCTAAAGAAAATTAAGAAATGTTCTTCTAAATAACCCACAGGTCAAAGAGAAACATTCTAATAAAAATTAGAAAATATTCTAACCAAATGATAATGAATAATTATGTATCAACTCATATAAGATGAAAGAGCCATGCTGAGAGGGAAAGTTACAACTTTAAGTGCATAGTTGAGAGAAAAAGAACGCTGAACCATCAATCTAAGGATTTACTTCAAAAACTCAGAAAAATAAGGTAAATAAATGAAGCCAAAAGAACATTTAAAATGGCAGACATTAGGCCTGACGTGTGGTGGCGCAGTGGATAAAGCGTCGACCTGGGAACACTGAGGTCGCCAGTTCAAAACCCTGCACTGGTCTGGTCAAGGCACATATGGGAGTTGATGCTTCTAGCTCCTCCCCCCTTTCTCTCTCTCTCTCTCTCTCCTCTCTAAAATGAATAAAATAAAAAGAAATTAAAACTTAAAAAAAATGGCAGACATTAATGAAATAGAACAAATACATGCAACAGAGAGGATAAATACAGTCAAAAGTTGGCTCTTCAAAAAGACGGATAGAATTGCTAGGTTTCTGCAGAGACAAATGAAGTAGGAAGGGGAGATCATGAATAGCCAGTAGCAGGAATGATGGAGACCTAACACTATAGATCCTACAGTCATTATAAAGATTATAAAATAATAATATGAATAATTTTATACCAAAAAAATTTAAATGTAGATGAAATGCATAAACTCCCAACAAAACACAAATTGCCAAAACTTACAAAAGAGGAAAGATAAAAATCTGAATAGTTTGCCATCTGCTTAGAATTAAAAATCAAACCATAATGATGTCTTCACAGTGAATCTTCTAAATAAGGAATTCCTCTAATCTCACACAAATTCTTCCAGAAAATATAAAAACAAAAACTTTCCCATTCATTTTATGAAACCAAGGTGCTTCCACTACCAACATATGACGAGGGCCGCACAGAGGGAAGGTCGCAGGCCAACCTCACTCATGATGCAAAAACCATTTGGTGCACATAGATAAAAAATTCCCCAACTAATTTTTAGCAAACCAAACCCAATTATTCATTAAAAAAGAATTATGTCTATAACCAAACTGGATTTGTCCCAGGAGTGATGTTGATTCAACATTCAAAAGTCAACCAAAATAATTTAATAATAAACAAGAAAATCATATGGTTATTTCAATAGATGCAAGAAGAGCATTTTATATATTTAATATTCATTCATAATTTAAAAGCAAAAAATAATTGGTAAACTAGAAATGGAAGGGCCTAGCATTAGTCCTAATAAGGTTTTTCCCCGAAAACAAACTAAATAAACATTATTCAAAATGGCAAAATTTTGAAAGTTTTCCTACTGGGATCAGAAACAATGTTCAATTTAACGTCTCAGCTTCTATATAACAAATCACTGTAGGCTGTAGCTAGTATAATGAGCAAAGAAAGTAAACAAAAAGTATAAAGAAAAGAAAATAATAAATAAAATAGCCACCATTTAGAAATGTAAGAAATCCAAAAGAATCTATAGAGAAATTATTCTAATTAGGAGGAAAGGTAGAAAGTCTCTGGTTATAAAGTCAAGATACAAAAATCAATTTTACTTCAACTAACCAAAACAAACTTTTTAAAAGTATCATTTATAATAGCATCAAAAATATCACATCCTTAGGAATAAATCTACAAAAGATGTACAAGATGTCTCCCTAGGAAACTATAAAGCATTATCGAAAGACATTAAAGACTCAAATACAGGCCATGTTCTGCAAATTTAGAGGACTCAGTGCCATAAAAGGGTCAGTTCTCAAATCGATCTATATATTCAAGGCAACCCCAATAAAAGTTCTATTTGGTGTGTGTGTAACCTGATCCTCTGAATTTAAAATGTATATAGTAATGGAAAAGGCCAAGAACAGTTGAGACACTCTAAAAAAGAACAAGCTGGCAGAACTTGATCTACCTGATGTCAAAACATATTACAAATAAAGACAGTGTGGTCCTGATGCAAGAACAGACAGACTGAATAGAGTAGAGAGCTCAAACACATACCACACACATATGGATACTTGATTTAAAACAAAGGTGACATTGTAGAGTGCAGAAAAAAGAGGTCTTCGACAAATGGGTAAATTGGATATCCGTATAGAGAAGAAAAAAATGAAATTTAACTCCTACCACCTCAGGTGGGTTGTTGTTCTAAAACTGGTACAACAAAGCAAATAAAGCTTTTATAAGATAAGAGAGTATCATCATGATGTTAAGGATGAAGATTTCTTAGCACACAGGACAACACTAAATATCATATAAAAGATTAATAAATTGGTCTACATTAAAAATACTTATTTTTTCATTAAAAATAAAACATCTTTAAGGGAATGAAAAGGTCAACAATACCATGGGATGATTATAATACTTACCACTTTCAAAGGGTTTATATCCAGAATATCTGAAGCATTTTTATAAATCAATACAAGAAATGAAGACAAATGTTTTAAATGAACAAAAGACTACACACAATACTTCACAGTTACCCAAATTTCCAAAAAATATATAAAAAGTGGCTTCACCTCATTAGTTACTAAGAAAAGAAAAATTAAAACTACAGTAAGAGAATACTACACTCATCAAAACGGCTAAAATTAAAAAGCAAAAATATTAAAGACTAGTGAGTGAGAAGAGCAAAAGCAACTCTTAAATCCCGCAGTTGAAACATGAATGGGCACATCCCCTTTGGAGAGTGATCTGGCATTATCTACAGAGCATGAGCACACAGACCCTTTGAGAGGGGTACTGGGCTCCTATATACATCTCACAGAAATGCACATGCAATGAGTCAAAAGATAGGTACTAGAATTTTATAACAGCATTATTTGTAAGGTTCTCAAACTGAAAATCCCAAACACCAAAACAGTAGAATGAAAAAATTGTGATATATTCTTATACTAGACTATTATATATACTTCTGTAAAAATAAACAAACTATAACTACATGCAGTAACATGGATACATATTACAAAAATCATGCTGAGTACAAGAAAACCAACACAAAGAAAAATACTCCACTCACAAAAATTAGGGGATCAGGGAACGTGCAGATACTCCAGTACTTTCAGCCTTTTGCATAGTGAATTTGCACCAATGAAATAAAAATTCGTTTTGCATCTCATTTGCATAATCAAACAACTTTCTTTGACTTGTCGTTTGCTTTTCAGATGTTCTTGTTTAATAAAAAAAAAAAATCAGCCTGACCTGTGGTGGCGCAGTGGATAAAGCATTGAGCTGGAATGCTGAGGTCGCCAGTTTGAAACCCTGGGCTGGCCTGGTAAAGGCACATATGGGAGTTGATGCTTCCTGCTCCTCCCCCCTTCTCTCTCTCTTCTCTAAAATGAATAAAGTCTTTAAAAAAAAAAAATCAAATGCTTCTTAATGTATGCATTAAACATACTAGGTGAAAGTTACACCGTTTAACTCCGGGTAGAGAGTAATGTTGGAGAGGAGGAAGAGAATGCTGGTTCGGATGGGACATGAAGAGGGCTCCAGGCTCCGGAGGGGTTCTAGTCTTTGGCACAGACATCGGTGTCCACTCTGAACTAATTCATGGAGATGGTGCTTAGTGTATTTCACTGCTCGTACACTATGCTTCACACACACATACGCACACTTCGAAAGGAAAAAAGGCCAACAAAATTGGCCAAAGATTACAGTAGATAGAGGATCAGGGCTTATATAATTCCTATACTACTGAGTTACTTCCTTTAATATGCAAACAATAGAGAAAAATTTTCACATGGAACTTTCCATTAATGTCTTTCCTCTTCTTATATTCACTAGCCACACAAAGAGTATCTGCAAAATGTTTACTTTTTATTAAAACAAGAGACTGTGCTTACACTAGATTGTTTCTTCGTATCACTAGTATATTTCATGCTTCAGTTGACATTATCTTAAAAAGGGATTCAAGTATGAATCATACTGTTTCAAAGACTTCTTCTGTTTTAAAAGGAACCTTTCTTAATTTGAACCCAAAAGTAATTAGATGTAAGACAAGCACAAATTGGACCCAAAGGAATCAAGCTGTGTTCCCACTAATGATGATTTTGTTTAAACACACAGCCTGCCATATTCCAAGAACTCAAATATTTTTGTAATGGCCACTTGAGAGCCTTATTTGGAGCTGTTCATGATTTCTGATGGTCTTGTTTACAAGTGGATTTTTCTTTTTCTTTTTTTTAATTTTTTTTTTTTTAGATTTTATTTATTCATTTTAGAGAGGAGAGAAAGAAAAGGGGAGAGGAGCAGGAAGTATCAACTCCCATATGTGCCTTGACCAGGTAAGCCAGGGGTTTCAAACCAGCAACCTCAGCATTCCAGGTCAATGTTTTATCCACTGTGCCACCACAGGTCAGGAATAAGTGGGTTTTTCTAAGAGTTATATTTATTATCTAAATCTGTGGAGTGGAAGGAGGAAACCTAGAACAATGGATCCAAATTAGGTGGACATTTCTGACTCCACAAGCATCATAATCTAAGGAATGCCCTTTGGAAAAGCAGAGATTTCCACCCAATTTTTTTTTTTTACCTCAGGCAACCTTCAGGTAGCCTTCTACAGGTCTAATCTTAGAGAATTATATATGATAAATATTCAGTAAATATTTTGATTCACATAAAATTATTGTTTCAAAAGATACAGCTTTTATCTCATAGTCTCCTTTTCAACTTAGAATGGTGGTAGGTGCTTCGTCCATCCTGTAACTTAAGGATGTTACATGCTCTTCATGTTTAACACCCTGTGTACCACAGTCAATATGGGCTCCTCACTCCTCCACAAATCTGTACACTTTCCCATGCCTAAAATGCCTACCTTTGCCTCCAACCTTGCCTCTATTTAAATCTGTTCATTGTTCTGGAACCAGTGTAAATATAGGTAAACTTTGGCCTTGGCCAGTGGCTCAGTGGAGAGAGCATCAGCCAAGCATATGGACATTCTGGGTTTGATTCCCAATCAGGGCTCAACAGAAGAAGCAACTATCTGCTTCTTCCCCCCTCCCTCTTTTCCTTTTCTCCCTCTTCCTCTCCCACAGCCAGTGGCTCAATTGGCTCAAGTGTGGGCCTGGGCATTGAGTATAGCTCCATTGGAATGTATCAGCCTCAGATGTTAAAAATAGCTCAGTACTCTAGCATCAGCCCCAAATAGAGTTGCTGGGTGGACTCCGGTTGGTGCACATGCAGAAGTCTGCTTCATTATCTCTCCTCCTCTCACCTAAAAAAGAAATATATATATATATATATATATATATATATATATATATACACACACACACACACACACACACACACACACACACACGCTTCTTCCCCACACCTAAGGATTCACAATTGGAAGGAAGCTCAACTCCTTTACTCTGAGCCTCTCTCTACCCCTCTGCTCCATCCCTGAAGTAAACAGCTCATTGGTTAACATCGGAAAATACAGCTCAGTTCCATCCTCCTCCTTCTAGGGAGCTTCCTGCCTCAGTCAGTGCAACCAGCTACAACATGAATCTTACAGATTCATTGTTAGAAACCCAAATTAGCTAAGACTTGAAAGCACATATGTCAACCTGTTATTTATCAAGAAAGGTGATATTTTTGCCTTCATCTTCACTATTTCTCAACTAGTACAGAACCCAGGAAGGCCTCTTCAGATACCGCTAGATAAGTGAATTTCGGTCTCTTCCATAAGAACCTTACTGACTACCCGGGACACTGATGATATCTACCTCTATTAAAATAATGCCTATTATCTCTTTTCCTCAATACCACCTGACATGGAGTACGTGTGAGTGTCTCTGTGCGTCCCTGGCCATCAGGTAGACTGTAAGTCTTTCTAACAGAAAACATGTTTGCTGCTTATTTGTATTCCACACAGGAGTTAAGGCATTCAATAGCATATGTTGATTATTTGAGAAAAAGGTATCCTTAATAATTAAAAAGTGGCACTATGGATTATTCTGTCCTAAGTAAATCTTTATAAAATGCATTGCATGCCTTCCAGCCTCAGTAAATGTCACACGCCCAACTGTAGTTACGTTTCTTCACCAGCACAGTGTTACCAACATGATCAGTTATGTTATCTCATGTTGTTAGAGATAATCTAGAATAAGCACTTCTCCTCAGTTGATCAAAATAGAGAAAACTGCCCCACCGTGGCCTGAGAAAACAACATTGAGAGGAGACAAGTTTGGAGCTAGAAAAATAGTGCTTATCTTGAAATCCCAAAGGGCTAGAAAGGGCAGAAGCCAGCGGTAGCTACCAGAAGCTGAGGGATTCAGAACTAGAATCAGGAGTAAGAAAGGGTCTCAGAATGGTTCCGAACAGTTAGGTGTGGTCAGAGGAATGTGATGTTCATTTCCTACTTCTGAGAATGAGCGTGTGTCTTAGAGAACTTAAAGGGATGCTCAGCATCTCTGTCAGCTTGCAACATTAGAAAGTTTTTTGTTTGTTTCTATTTTTCTTAAGTGAGACGTGGGGAGGCAGGGTGACAGACTCCTGCATATGGCCCAACCAGGATCTACCCGGCAAGCCCCCTATCCAGTGATGCTCTGCCCATCTGGGGCAACCAAGCTATTTTAGCGCCTGAAGCAAGGCCATAGAGCCATCCTCAGCGCCTGGGGCCAACTTGCTCCAACAGAACCATGGCTGCAGGAGGAGAAGAGAGAGAAAGGAGAGAGGAAAGGGTGGAAAGCAGATGGCTGCTTCTCCTGTGTGACCTGACTGGGAATCAAACCTGGGACGTCCATATGCCGGGCCAACGCTCTACCACTGAGCCAACAGGCCAGGGCTGCAAATTAGAAAGTTTTACTAGTCATCTTTTCTTTTTTGGTAAGATTGAAAAATGCAAGAAATAGACTTTCAGTATTTTGTATGGGCTCAAGAGGATAAAACAATGTATTTGATCTGGGTCCCATTCCTTGTAACAGAATTTGCAGAATTTAGAAATCCCTAGTTTGTGTGGTAAAATTCTATGTGATTACTATTATAGACAGGTGCTGGTATACAACAGATGATAAAATACAGATACTGAAAAGGGGCTTCAAAGGTTGCCATACATGCAGTGTTCCCGACTCATGAGGGAAGAGAGAAAAACAGCCATTTCTTCCCCCAAAAGTTCTCAGATCAAACTACATGAACCTAAGAACAATAACTCTAATACCAGCTACTCTTTGTTGAGTACTTGCTATTTGCCAGGCACTGGGCCAGGTGCATTTGTTATCTCCCGTTATCCTCTGAGGTGTACTATTAGTAGTTCCAGTTTGCAGATGAGGCTGCTGACGCTTAGAAATGTTGTATGTGGCAGATATTGTATATTGTCTATCTAATATCTAGCCTCCCTTCCTCTGTGCATAGAGAATGCTGTTTCATATTTATATTTATTCTTTGCAGAGGGATGACGTGTTTACCCTAGAAAAGAGCATTTGTCTAAGTCAGCAATCTACTCCTGGCTTTCCCAAAGCCGCCTCCATTTCGGGCATAGATGTCCCTGTGACCCAGTTCTGACCAATGAGATACAAGCATGCTGAAGACTTCCGGGGACTCTTCCCTTCTGATAAAGGAGGACAGTGCCGCCCTTCTTCCTTCTCTCTCAAGGGTCAGGTTCACAGCTGGGACTACAGCAATTATCTTGTGACCATGAGAGATGACTTAAAATGTCTCCGAGAGCCTGTAATTAAGCTGCTGGGCCAATGAAGCAACCGTGGGCTTCCAAACCTCTGAATACACAAGAAATAGAAAAACTTACTTGTTGTGGTAGGGAATTGTATTATTCACAGCTAAATGTAACCGACACAGTGATTTATGAAATGAGATAAAATATGTGAAAGTATGTCAATGCAAGATCTTGCTTTAAATAAAGCAATGTATATTTACGGCGTGACTATTAATTCTGTTGCGAATTGTAATAATGCCAATGTAGAAGATACATAAGACTGATTTCTTGTCTTCAAGAGTTAGCAATATACACAGAATAATATTTGTGTTAATATACTACTGGCAGATTACAAAAATACTGAGAGGATTTAAATTAAAAGCAGGAGCCCTGCCTGGATAATTCAGTTAAGAGCGTCGTCCCAATACGCCAAGGTTGCGGGTTCAATCCCTGGTCAAGGTACATATAAGAATCAACTAATGAATGCAAAAATAAGTGGAACAACAAATTGATGTTTCTCTCTCTCTCTGCCCTTCCTTACTCTCTCTCAAATCAATCAATAAAGTTTTTAAAAAGGAATAAAAATTTATAGGATTAAGATCAGGTAAGTTTAGGTGTTCAAGAGTAATTTTTGAGCTAGTTTCTACTTGAGAAAGCCACATCGGTTAGTTGAACAGTGACAAGATTAAATGCCATTAGATGTCACATATAAAAAAGTAAAAAAATATGAATGAGGGTGCATAAAACAGACAAGCATATTTTCTTGGCTAGAGCAAAAAAGCCTGAGAAGAATGGAAAAAAAAAAAAAACGGTTATAAAAGAGGCAGGTGAGAGGCATGGGATGCCAACAGACTTGGGATTCATACGTTTGGTAAATTTCTATAGGTGATATGGAATCAGTACCTATATTTACAGGAAGCTGTAAGATGAAACATTGTTCAGATACTTCTATTTTAGCATAAACTAAAGACCAGTGGTCCACCTGGAGCTTCCTGCCATTGGCCTAGAATGATGTGACCTGGGTGAAACTAAAAGTGATCATTAAGGTGGAATCTGCAGTACTCAGGATTACTGAGTATGAAAAGTTGACGGGAATAAAAATTACGCCAAATTCCACCAGGTAAAATTTCAAGAAAAAATAACAAATTTTTTTTCTTTGAAACAGCTCAGATGACTTAACAAAAACGAATGAAAGAAAACTTCTGAAGAATACGTTCCTCTCCTATTAGCTGCTACCTTAAAAAATAAGCACTATTTTAAAATAAATAGTAAAGTCCTTTGCTGGGTCTTTGCTAAACACCTATGTTTTAACAATAGTTAGATAGATCATCATCATTCACTCTCCTTATATTGAAGTGATCCTCAATTTCATTTGTCTTCATATCCACCTAACATGTGATTCTTATAAATTTAACAGTTGAAAACAAACAGCTGGCTGAACTCTCTGCTTCAGTCCTTTGGACACTTTGCTTCTTGGTAAATGATCAGTATTTTGATACTGCTGTGTAACGACAGGAAATGATCTGTTAAAATCTGGATGTCCAGCTACAGATGAATGCCAGGGTAAAGAGGAGAGCTGGTCTCAAAATAAAGTCTATAAAAACAGTGCAAGGAGTTACTTCCAGGACCACAGGGGGAGAATTGTAATTTGCTCTCAACATGAGAAAAGCAAATGCCTCGTGGAAGAACATCTTACAGCGATCACTGAATGTCCCCAGTGCAAAGCTGCCAGCCGCAAATGCAGTAATTAAAACGGCTCCAGGGGTAAACTCTAGAGCTGCAATAATACATAGTGTGAAATACCATTTTCTGAAACAAAAAATTCACTGAGAAACAGGTTTTGTAAGTAGGTAGAGCTCTCCTAAAATTGGTTCACTTGAATTTTGCTTATGTTCGCAATAGCAACTTGTTTCCACTCACCAGAAAGGACAACAGAAGATAAAGGTGGTGGAATAAGAAAACTGTAACTTTGCCTGACCAGGTGGTGGTGCAGTAGATGGGAGTGTCGGTCTGGGACGTGGAGGACCCAGGTTCGAAACCCCAAGGTCTCTGGCTTGAGCACGGGCTCATCTGGCTTGAGTGCAGGCTCACCAACTTGCGTGCGGGATCACTGGCTCGAGCTTGGGATCATAGACATAACCCCATGGTCACTAGTTTGAGCCCAAAGGTCACTGGCTTGAACCCCAAGGCCACTGGCTTGAGCCCAAGGTTGCTGGCTTGAGTCAGGGGTCACTCGCTCTACTGTAGCCCCCCGGTCAAGACACATATGAGAAAGCAGTCAATGAACAAGCAATCAATGAACAACTAAGATGCCCTAACGAAGAATTGATACTTCTCATCTGTCTACCTTCCTGTCTGTCCCTATCTGTTCTTCTCTCTGACTCTGTCAAAACAAAAAAAACAAAACTGTAACTTTTCATATTAAAAAAAAAGTACTTTCAGATAAAATTGAAAAATAGTACTTCATTTAATAGTAAAAAATAATTTTAACTTTTCACATAAAATTGCCACTAATTATGGACATTTTCTTAGATTTATAGTTGAGGGAAGTCTAATTCGCCTTTAGATTTGTCCTGGTAATATTAATAAATTGTTACCATGGACAATTAATAAACTAATCCCAAAGAATTTTTTCTTCATCATCTTCCTCTCCTGAGACACCACTTTGTGGACACCACTTCCCAGAAACAGTCATGACTAAATAGGGGAGCAAGAGGCACAGAGTTTCCAAACACTAAAATCTAGAACAGCAATTTTCAACCTTTTTCATCTCATGGCACACGTAAGCTAACTAAAATTCTGTGACACGCCAAAAAATATATTGTATCTTTTGCTGATCTAACAACAACAAAATAATTTGGTCTAATCTTGATTCATTCACACCAGTGGGCTATTTTTGTGTTGGCTGTTGTCATTTTTTTATTTGACAATCTAAGGGAGAAGAGGTCAGTGCCCCTGACGGAACAGTCAGGTATTGCATGTGTTAGAAATTCATCTGGCACAGCAACTGAAAATCGCTGCTGGAGGGAGTCGTAGCAGAAGTGGGGAATGACGAAACAACGCAGGCAAAAGAAAAAATCTTGGCGTGAAAGATGCAAAAGCAAAAGTGTCCACACAATCACAACCACCAAGTATTATTTTCCCTAAAATTTCAATGCAACACATTTTGCAAATTTTATCATTTTAAAGGTAATTGATGAAATAAACTACATAACCAAGAATTCAATAAAAAATAATATATAAGCCGACATTTTATTAAGAAGTTTAGAGAAGTAACAATTTTCTAAAACACTAAAAACATTAAATACTTGTATTTGACTCATAAAATTTTATACTAATTAAATTTATACTGTAAGTATATTAATCTGTATTAAATTTAGTAGTCATAATGGCTAAAAGAACAGGAAGCATTGTGTCTAAATTAGTTTTCAAGATATGTCTGTTTTAATTATTGGAACCTTCCAAACAAGAGTCCTCTTCCAAACAAGAGTAAATGTGCAAAAAACTCCCTTCATTTCAAACACACAAATCATATATTTTAAATTAGTTGTTGTTACTTATACACACACAATGACAGACTGGATTGAAAAACAGGCTTAAAAAGTGACTAAGTAGTTGATATTACAAAGAGTATTTCCAAAATTCCACCTCCTCCCCAGTATCTTATTTCGCTTCACCTCTAATTTCCTGAACAAGAAGTCAACTCTCTTCCCCTCTACAGTCCCATTCATCAATTAGAGATGTTACCACACTAATTTCTGATTTGGTTGTTCCAGTGTTTTTCAACTGCCAGTGCACAGACCGGTTGGCCAGAAATTTCCTGCCGGTCCGCAAAACAGTGAGTCACCCAGATGTTGCATGGAGATTACAGACCCAATCTTAGTCCAATATGCTCATGCTCAGGGTGAATTCTGCCTTAGCAGCCCCCAAAATAATTCCATTTTCATCAGACCCCAAGTGTAAAAAGGTGGAAAACTGCTGGTTTAGAGGACTATTATTTCCCCTAGCAGGCTGTAAGGAACTGGAGAGCAAGGTCCACATCAGATTTATCTTGGTTTCCTGATTACATCTAATTCAAAAGTTGCGTATTATTAGTGTTCAATAAACTGCTGTTTTAAAATTCCAGTTTTATACAGTTTCTTGTGACTTTACTGCCTCAGCTAATAAAACTGATTTTAAAAGTTTTATATTTAGATTATATGTGAAATTTAAAAATTAAAGCCTTTTAACTGCACAGTTTAGTACTAAAAAATGTATACTTGTTACAAATGAATTGGTGAATTTGCTATTGTTATACTATTAAAATGCCTTTTAATTTTAGTTTTTGATTCTCAAATCCTATTTATTAAGAAATAAATTGTCCTGACAGGGTATAGTTCAGTTGGTTAGAACATCGTCCCTATATGCCAAGGTTGCAGGTTCGATCCCTAGTCAGGGCACACAGAATCAACCAATGAATGCATAAATAAGTGGAACAACAAACTGATGTTTCTTTCTCTTTCTTCTTTTTACTCTCTAAAAATCAATAAATAAATTTTAGAAAAAGAAATATTTATTCACATTGCATGCATTAATTGTTCATTTTTATTGCTCTGTAGTATTCTACTATATGGTATACCACAATGTTTACATTCTCCTGTTAATCAATATTTAGGCTGTTTTCATTTTCGGGATATTACAAATAATGCTACTATGAACATTCATGTAAAAGTCTTTGTATAAACATATGCCTTATTTTTCTTGGGTAATGCCTAGAAATGGAATGGCTAGGTCATATAATTAGGTGTATGTTTAACCTTTTAAGAAATTACCAACTTATTTCCAAAGTGGCTATACATTAATTCCATCCTCACTAGTAGTGTGAGGTCCAGTTCTTCCATAGCTTGCTAACCCTTGCAATTGTCTGTTTAATCAGAGCCCTTTTAGTGCCTGTGAAACGGTACCCCAATTTGGTTTTAATCTGCATTTCACTAATGTCCAATGAAGTGCAGCATCTTTTCATATACTTATTTACAAGTTGTATGTCTTCCTTAGTGAAGTGGCTGTTCAAATCTTTTGGTCACTTTTAATTGGACTGTCTTCTTACCACCGAGCTGTAAGAGTTCTTTATTCTAGATCCAAATCCTTTGTGAGAGAGCTACTGTTCACTTTTAAAAGAGAAATGCAACTGCTTCAGATAATTATATTTTGTTATTATAATACATGGTCTATCTGTACTTTAATCCTAATAATAAGGGCAAGCATTATTTCCATAATCCTCAGGTACCAACTTTTCTCATGCCTAGTAAAGTGGTCAGCAGCTGGCATGTGAAAAACATGAAAAGGAAGTAAAAGTAAAAAACATCCTCATTTGCTCAACATTCTTAATTCCTCCTAAATTTAGGTGTCCCTTTGCAAACTATTAGTAGTAGGAGACCACAGACTGGATCCTGTGAAGGATAATTAGTTCTCCTTGTTTTTTTTCTTATAAGCAGATTTTTCCAAAGCGGTTAGCAAGTAGTAACATTATTACTAATAAATCCTTCTGTGTTATTAGATTTATCTGTCTCTTAGATGAAGACGACCCTGTCGTTTACATAAATTTTTTTCCTTATCAGACTAAATAAAGCAAAACATCTAAATAAAGCCTATTGTATACTGCTACTCTAATTTCCTTACTTCTCTCTGTTGTTTTCATTCCTATTCCTGTGTTTCTCTTTCATCCTTCTCCCCTGCTTTTCTGCACCCCGCAGTGATACTGGGACTAGCTGCCGACTTCAAATGACTTTTGGTTACAGACTGTTCGCTGACTCTATAGATCACCTACCATGTTTTTTTCAAAGATAACAGAATGCACACAAAACCCTGTGAAACTCATAGAAAGGACAACAGATTCTGCTGAGTGAAAAAGTAAAACCTTTATAGTAGCCATGTAAATTAGTACTCTCTGCCAGAAGAAAGTAAACACAGAATTATTTTCCAAACTTGACTACTTAAGACTTCAGTCTCTCCAGTAATGACAGAACCACCAAAAAATCTTCTCAAGCAGGAGCCAAGCTGGGGAAGCTCTTTGGTTAGACAAACACCCTCCCCAAAAGTAACAGAAGTGGGGGAAGGGTGGTATGCAGAATCAAATCTCCTCCTTCTAACCTATGCATGAAAATAAAACACATTTAAGTTCCTTCTATATCTTTTTATATATGAAAAATAATATACATTCACAATTTTTCACGAAACAATTTATTCCTCAGGAATGCTTCAGTGTCAGACACAAATTTGAGACTAACCCTTCCATAGTAGCACTAGAATTAGGATCAATGGCAGCTTACCTGGTGATCTTTGACTTGGTATCAGAATATAGACAACACAACCCTACAGTCAGAGTATTTCACAGAAAAAATTATAACACAATTAGCTGTATTCCCCAAATAAGAATGGTTCACATTGAATATCTAATGCCAAACTTATTTTGACACTTTATAAAAAGGTCCAGTATTTATAGAATAAATTTTCTCTGGCTAGAAAAAGAAAAGAATAATTTTGGCTTATTAAAGATAATATTTATTGATAAAACATAGGTTTTATTCTCAAATACGCAGTAAATCATGACTCTAATGCATGATCACTATATGAAATAACCACCTGGTTAGTAAAAAGTTATCTTTATCTTAAAATGTTCAGTTCAACTGGTTTTCTCTTGGTATAAGAAAGGTTTAATGACTGGCTTCAAATCCATTTTTAATAATACAAAATATGTGAGCTTGATTATATGTTAAAAAAAATAAAAATGGTATGATCCAAAATTTTTAAAGCTACAACAATTATAATACAAAAATTGTAAAATAACTATAACTGATGCTTTTTCAATAAAGATACCAGATATAATGTTCACTGCCCAGAGAAAACAAAGACATAGTTAATGACTGTTCTGTTTCCAGGTCACCTTATTGAACGATACATCATGAAATCAATGGTTGTACATCTAGGAAATTTCCCAATGGAGCTCTCTTCCACTGGTGTATATATTTTAATTTGTCTCATGTGGGTGTCTCTTCCATTTTGGTGATTGGCTAGAACAGCAATCTGTATCATGAATGTGCGAGTTGGCTTCTTATGATTATCAGTTAAGGGAACGTGAATCCAGCCACTTGGTTCCACCAATTCAAGTTGCTGCCAGGAAAAGAAAAGTCAGATTAGGTTTTCACCCAATAAATATAATTTATTATAATAAATATTTTCTAAAATATATCTATGGATGGTGTGAGATGGGTACTTGGCATATCAGGATGATCAGGTTGTAAGTTACACAAATGTCTAACCTCTATATTGTACACATGAAACTAATAGTATATGTCAACTGCATTTGAAAAATTACAAAAAATATTTTTAAATACAAAATAAAGATGACTTAAAATTAGCCTTTTGTTCACTGAGAGAATGACAATATGAAACTAAACATTATTATTTTTTAGATATTTTTACCATGGTCTATACTTATGGTTGCTGAGCACATTCCATATACCATCTTAGTAGGCAGTCTTAGTGCTGGAATAGACATATATAAATGTATATATATACAATGGAAGCCCATGCTGATACATGTAGGAAATAAATCTAACATGCTTCTGATATGTTTTATTTCAAGAAACATGCCTAATACATTCAAATTCATATAATAATCAGATTCAATATAAATTATATTAACAAATATAATATCAGTCACTAAATAAGCATCAAAAAAAGATTTATTTAGTCTAGAACAGGGGTGCCCACACTTTTTCAGCTTGCAAGCTACTTATAAGATGACCAAGTCAAAATGATCTACCTACAATAAAAATGCAAAACATAAATTTATTTCTTCTATATTATCATAATTTAATAAAGTTACTATTATTACTATTTAATATTGTGTATTCTTCTTTCACCTTTCTCCTTCTCAGCTCTCTTTTTGGAAGAAAGTCAATGCCATAGTTTTTATGAACAGTCCGAAAAAGCCGCTCCACATTTCCCTTCTTTGGAATAGCAATGGCACACAGACAGATGAGGCAAACGCACTTAGAATATGACATAGTGAAAAAATGCCCTCCCATTCTGTATGAAAGTGGTAGGTTTTAGGCTTCTTACTCGGACCAGCTACGGCACTCATTTTTATACCCTTTGTTGTATTTAGTTTAAATAAATTGAAGGCTAACTACGCAGCAATGTAACTGAACAAGTTAGTGTGGTTTAACGCGCATGCGTAGGGTGTCAAAAGTTCAGACGTCAGATTGGCTACCCTGTATGCCAATCAAAAGACAAATGTCTTTTTAATGTCATGCGATCTACCCACACTTCCTTCGCCATTGACCAGTAAATTGCGATTGACGTATTGAGCACCCCTGTTCTAGAAGATCATCTAAACCCAGAAATCTAGATTTTTAATTTTTTTAAAGAGAGACACAACAGGGACAGACAGACAGGAATGAGAGAGATAAGAAGCATCAATTCTTCATTGCGGCACCTTAGTTGTTCACTGATTGCTTTCTCATATGTGCCTTGACCAGGGGCTACAGCAGAGCAAGTGACCTCTTGCTCAAGCCAGCAATCTTGGACTTCAAGCCAGCAACCTTTGGGTTCAAGCCAGTGACCACGGGGTCATGTCTATGATCCCATGCTCAAGCCAGTGACCCCACGCTCAAGCTGGTGAGCCCGCGCTCAAGCCGGCAACATCAGGGTTTCAAACTTGGGTCCTCTGCGTCCCAGGCCAAACAACGGAGCAGCAGCCCCAGATGGGCACAGCATCGCCCTGTAGGGTACTTCCAAGTGGATCCCAGTCAGGGCACATGTGTGAGTTGGTCTCTCTGCCTACCTGCCTCCCCGCTTCTCTTAATAATAATTATTTTTAAGTACATTACAAAGTATAAATAGCTGTTAACGTGTCTCACATGGCTTCAGCAGGAACTGCATTGCCTGGAAGTCATAAACACCAATTCATGCGTCTACTTCATTCCTGTTGTGCCCAGTTTAAAATTCTCAGTGATCTCCAAAAAGTTATTATTCTGATACTGCCATATTTAAACTTTTTTCACAGATTAAAAAAATTCAAGTACATAGAGTATATATAAATTTAATTTAAAAAAAAAAATGTTTGATAAAAGGATTAATATATTTTAAGCAAAAAGTTATTTATAGAAAATTAATGAAAGGCAAAATCTTGCCAAAATAGCTTTCTTTTTTTCTCTCTCTTTCTCCAATTTCTAGTTTGGACCTCAATAAAAGAAAATTTCATCACCATTACGGTATAATGTTTCTATACTCCTCCTTGATGTTCTTTCTGCCATCTCCCCGTTTTGGCTTCTTTCTCTATATATCTACTTACTTGAAAAGTTTTTTCCCCTTACTTTTTCATCTGCTGGTTATCTCTGTATCCCATTCCAATCTGAATTTTTTTGAAGACTTTATTTATTGATTTTACAGAGAGAAGAAGGGCATAGGGGACATGAAGTAGTTGCTTTACTGTAGCTGTCCAATGGCTGCTTGTTGTATGTGCCTTGAGCGGTCAAGCCTGGGGTTTTGAACCTGTGATCTCAACATTCCCAGTCAGTGCTCTATCCACTGTGCCACCACAGGCCAGGCCCAATCTGAATTTTTTAAACACAGTTTCGTATACAAAAATATATAACATTGTTTACTAAAGATAGTAAGAGAATGTTGTAAATGATAAGAAACTGATATCTCAGTAAGGATAAATTTAAAGATCAATAAAGACTTATTCTTGCTGAGTTAATAGGATACTTAAAATTGTCCTATATAATTGTATCCAGAGCCATGACCTCAGGTACCTCAAGTAGACATATGCTGAGGATTCAGACTTTTACCTCTTTCTTCAGAGGCAGCTTGGGAAGATGCCAGCCGGGGAGCAGCAGAGACCCAGATCTAATGCTCCCCCTGCCTGCTTCCTCAGTCTTGCTTTGAAGGTTCTTTCACCTATTTTCAGTCATATCATCTGCAATAGTGCAAAAATAAATGTATACTAGGAGGGAAACTGATTCTGAAAATATTCCAAAGATCAAGAGATGGCAAAGAGATATGAAGTGTATTCCATTTAAAATGGGGTCACCTGTTATGTATGTTTAGGCAAAAAATAATTTAATTAACTGAAATTAAATGAATTGGTTGGAAAAATAAGAAAACAAGAGAGGAAGTTAGAAATGCAGTGGCTCAATGAAGGAGGTGTCACCGCTAACAAATGTGAAGTCAGAAAGAGAAAACAGAGAAGGAAACCATAAAAGAGCACCTGCCAGAACTGAAGAACAGGTGTCTCCTCACTGATGGGATCCACTGAGCACCCAGAACAATGTAGGAAGCCACGCACACACGCGCGCGAGCAACATGGTAAAACACTGGAGATTTCTAAATATCACCAATAAGGAAGATAATTATAAAAGCTTCTACAGAGAAAAATAGGTTACATGCAAAGCATGAAAAATCAGAAGTGTTCCTCAACATTTTCACTGAAAACTATGAGGCAATGGAGAATGTGCTTAAAATTCATGAAAAATTACTTCCAAAGTAGAATTCCATACCCAGCCAAATCATCCCTCAGGGGTGAGATTAAAATAAAGTTTTCTGTCATGCAAGGCTTCAACAATTTTACTTCCCATGTGGAGGGTGCATTCCACCAAATAAAGAAAGTACACCCAGGAAACAAGGAAACCTACCAAAAGAGAAGGTAAAGGACATTCCAGGCGTGATGGTGAAGGGATAATTTAAGAAGACAGCTGTTAGGCCAGGTCCTGTGAGAAGCAGACACCAAGACATGAATCGATGCACCAGATATTTATTAGGGGAAATGTCTTTGGGAGAAAGTGGACGGGAGCCAGGGAAGGCTGGAAGAGCTCCCCGACATTGAAGCAGGCCCGGGCCCAGGGGACGAGACAGGGAGACAGGAAAGGGGGGTGGACCGTGTCCGTGGCGGTGCAGCTCTAGGGAAAGCCCGGTAGGCTCCCAGGGACTCCCGGAGCCCAGGCTGCCCGTCAGAGGAGTCCAGAGTCCCCAGGAACGAGTTGTTTAGCCCCCCTGCTGGGCGCACTCACGGGCTGTAGACAGACGCAAACTGCATGGCCTGGGCAATAACTGATGATAGATCTCATCGAGCAGTTGGGGCCTTCAGTCAATTACTCCTCCCAGTCATAGCTCTGAGGAACATTCTCATGACCACCTAAGGTAGCTCTGTCATGTGTCACCTGGGACTAGCTTAAGCTACATTTCCCAGGGTTCCTTCCTCATGTTTTTTGTAGGACGGGACATGAAATATTATCATACAAGAGCTGGAGGGCAGAAGTGAAGTAGCAGCCATTTTGTTTTTCACACTCAAATTGAGGCAGGGGCTCACAAAAATCACACAGGTTGTCACTGCCTGCTGGCTCACTTCGCTGTGTGGGGCAACGGCTGGGCCTAGGGACTTCAAGTTCCAGCATCAGAAGTGAAAACAGCTGTAAAGATCTATTTAAGCAACTTTTTCTGTGTAAGGTAAAGTTCCTGTAAAAAATATCCCTTGTTATATACTACCCCCACCCTACACAGATACCTGCTGTGTGCACGCGCGCGCACACACACACACACACACACACCCCAGTCCTCTGTTCATGAGTGAAATCCCACTCATACACCGACACAGGAACTGAGCTGCAGGCCCAGGAAAGATGTTACCAAGAAAACAGTGCAGAAGCAAGAGCACACACCTGACTGTTTCAGGAGGTATTTTATAGCTCTGGCACAGAATATAGGGATATGCGATAACTGGTAACATTTTTATAATTAAGGAAAATAATGAGGCAACTATTAATTTCAGGAAAACAAACTTAGGTCTAAAACGGAAATTTAAGCACTGAATATGACATGAATCAGATAGAAACAATATGTATGTGGCCCTGGTGGGATAGCGCAGTTGGTTGGAGCATTGTCCCAAAGTGCAGAGGTTGCCAGTTCGATCCCTGGTCAAGGCACATACAGGTACAGATCAGGGTTCCTGTCTCTCTATCTGTCTGTCTATCTATCTCCCTTCCTCTTTCACTAAAATCAATATAAAAAATTTTTTCATGAAAAAAATATTTATATGGTCAATAATATCCTTAATGATTTCAGCAAACATCACAAAAAACTATACTAGGACAAGGAAGAAAAGGAAGGAATACTGGAGAAGACGTGAGATTGTAGAGCTAAAGTACTGATGTGTCACAGGGAGGTATCATTACATCATGTCTTTACACACAGATATGCACACATACAATATTTGGAACTGTACATACATGTTACACATGTGTTATTTAGAAATATAAAAGCAAATAAAACTAAAAGAAATAAGAGAACTGCTCACAAGAAATAGTATCAGGATCTCAGACAGGGAGAGAAGTGCTATTGTTAGAAATGCTACTGCAGTCCTTTCAGACTTAACCTATGTACATGTTTTACTGTAATAAAAATATACTTCAACTTAAAAAATTAAACTTAAAAAGTAATAAAAAAAATTTTTAAACTAAAATGATCACAAAAAGGGCAGAGGTTGCCTCTAAGGAGTAGGGAAAGGACAGTGATAGAGAAGAGGATATATCCCAGCTTCTGGGATGCTCATAAAATTCTGTTTCTTGTATTAAAAAGTTATGCACACACATAAACTACATATGTGGGTTTTATGGACCTCAGGAGGAGGGGCGCTAAGCACACAGTTGCGGAACTTCTTATGCTACAAATGAGGTTTAGTTTTTCCCAAGTCCTTGACATTCCAGGTAAATTATGATTTGCTATTAAATGGGCTCTAAAGTAAATAAACGTATGTTTTCTTTACATTTTACATTACTTTATGTTTTATCCTAGAACAAAAATGAAACAGAATTGGTATGTACAGTAGCCATGAGAAAACATTAAGCAAATATGTACAAATTTACACTTTTCACATGTATGAGTAATTCTTAAGGTATAGCAAATTAAAAAGTACACTGTCATGCTATCACCACAAATCTTAATAGTAAATAAGTTATCAAAACAAGGAGAGGTTAAAGATAGCTTTTTGGTACACATGTCGGTAATACAGGAAAGCAAACAGGCTGTTTGATGGCCTACCATTAGAGTATAAACCACTGAAAACTAGATGAGGGGATCAGGAATTTAAGATCCCAAAGAATCACTATAAAATACTTTTTATATAAATTGTGTAACCACTAAGTAAATAACTGCTTATTTAAAAGGTCCGGTTGAAGCAGAAGGATATATGGAGACCCAATTACCTTTTTAAAAAAAAAAATGTTCAGTATGCCTGACCAGTGGTGGCGCAGGAAGGGGACAGAGCACCGAACTGGGATGCTGAGGTCCCAGGTTCAAAACCCCAAGGTCACTGGCTTGAGAGCAGGCTCACCAGCTTGAGCATGGGATCATCAGCATGATTCCATGGTTGCTGGCTTGAGCCCAAAGGTCGATGACTTGAGCTCAAGGTGTTTGGCTTGAGCAAGGGGTCATTGGCTCAGCTGGAGCCCCCCAATCAAGACACATATGAGAAAGCAATCAATGAACAACTCAAGTGCTGTAACTATGAGTTAATACTTCTTATCTTCTCATATCTCCCTCTCTCTTTCTCTCACAAAAAAAAAAAGTCAGTCTTCACAATCAAGCTGCCTTCAAAACATGTTAAAAATTTAAGCCAGGACTTATGAAAAACAAGTGATACATTCAACAGATATATTTGATTAAAAGACATCTGAAGGTTTATATCACAGCTTCATGAAGGTAATGAACAAGCAGAATTCTAGCTGCAACACAATCCAAAATGCATTTTAAGGAGATGCAGAGCTCTGAAGTGGCCAGGAAAGAAAGGTAATGGGAATTATTTAGAAGTGGATGAAAGAGACATCTATTAATTAAGAATGATACCATTCAAGTTTTCTGGCTTTAAGATTTTTCCTTTTGTATTAAAATAATCATAGTTACAAACTACTCACACGTTCAGAACACCGCCTCTCTGCTAGGCGTTGTGTTAAGAGTTTGACATGTACTGGTTTTACTCCAGCCTCATGATTCCTGCCTCCGCAGCGCACTATTCTCACCTCCATTCTACACACAAGAAATCTGAGCAGAGAGAACCCACGCTTGCAAGATTCACAGTCAGAGGGCAGAGCAGAAACTCCACCCCCAGTGAGCTGACTCCAAAGCCCACGCCCCTGGATCAACTCAAGAACAGAAATGCACACCTGATGGTTACTGCCGCGCTAGTGCCGTTTCATGAGGTCGCACAGAAAAGCACGCCAGCGGGTGCTTTCACAACCTGCAACCACCACCACCAGTGTTCACGGCTCTGCTGCCTTCCGGCCGTGCACTGAGCCGCCACCAGGGGCCATGCCTTAACATACACTTCCTTTCATCATCCTAACACCACGTTCCCAAGTTACAGCGGGGGCCTGGACTTCAGAGAGGTTATACAGTGTGCTGAGGGTTACCTAGCCAGTGCAGATGAAGCCAGGATTTGAAAGGAATTTCCCTGCCAAAACTCTGAACATCAAAGCAATAAAGTCGTCTTAAAATACGACTGTCTGTCTGAAATAAGACAAGAATATATTCTGATATTAGTACGATTGCATAAAATTGACAATTCAAAAAGCTGTAATCCCAAATAGGCTTGAAAGAGATGAGGATCACTGAAGATCGGGAGCGAGGTCTCACGACACTCACTGCTTCCCGTCGGACTCGGCACCTGGAAGACAGTGGGACCGGTAAAGGGTTTGTTACAGGTCCTAGCAGCGGGGGAGACCCAGGACACACCTCCAGCTTGGTAAAAAATCTCTAGTATTCTCAGTAACAGGTTTCCAAACAGCTGAACTAACCACCCCCCAAACACACAGACATTTTGGCTTATAGGATCTGTGATTTCCATTGGTCCCATAAGTCATATATATGACCAATTTTGTTTATAAAAGTACAAAAAAACCACCTCGTAATGTACTTTCAAGTGTTTATCCAAATCTAAAACAGCTGTCTAGAATAGTTAAGCTGGAATTATACAAAATAAATATTTTGGAGTAAAAAGTAATGAATTTTATTTAACATGAAACTGAAAAGCATTAAAGTAGCTCTACTGCTTATGATTCAGATATTATGGAGCTGGACTATCACTTTGAGAAGAACGTGAACTTGTTTCCTCAAACTGCAGCCAGTGACAACTGAGCAGAACAAGCAGGGACAGTTCTGTCTATTCACAAGCACCAATGAACAGCCCAGTGGGGAGATGGCCGCATGCCAGGCTGCCCCTGGAGCAATTAGGCTTCATGGTAATCAGGAGGCTCAGGCGTCTTCGGCCCCTACAAAACCAGCATGCTAAGGTGCTGACGATGACTGTACTTCCCTCCTCCTGGGGGAGGTGGGAGACACACCTTGTTTGTTTCCATCCATAGGCCTGAGAGGTTAAGACTAATAAGCAGCAAACCGAGGAGACCATGGGAGAGGTTAGCAAGCATCCCTGCCTACTGGACCTATTGACTGAGGGTAGTAACAGGTCCCACATAGTAATCTCATTCTAATAATCAGAAGAAACCATAGTTAAAGGATTGATATAACTATTATTAAATGTAAAAGTACTCTTATTTGATTAAGAAACTCAGAGTAAAATTTAGAAACAAACCTGAAATTATCTTTCATATTTTTTTTTTTTTTACAGGGACAGAGGGAGAGTCAGAGAGAGGGATAGATAGGGACAGACAGACAGGAACAGAGAGAGGTGAGAAGCATCAATCATTAGTTTTTCGTTGTGTTGCAACACCATAGTTGTTCATTGATTGCTTTCTCATATGTGCCCTGACCACGGGCCTTCAGCAGACCCAGCAACCCCTTGCTGGAGCCAGCAACCTTGGGTCCAAGCTGGCGAGCTTTTTGCTTAAGCCAGATGGGCCTGCGCTCAAGCTGGAGAGCTCGGGGTCTCGAACCTGGGTCTTCTGCATCCCAGTCCGACGCTCTATCCACTGCGCCACCGCCTGGTCAGGCTGAAATTATCTTTCAATGAAAAATAGTTCAAATGAGTAAACACCTAGTTTCATCAAAGACATGTATAACTTCTACGTGAAATGTTTCTAAGAAAAATAAAGATGTTCAATAATTCAAATAAACCTCAAAGGAGACTGGGCATCAACTTCTATTTCACCGAATTTAAACCTGAGGTTCCCTGTTATCTGGTAAATGCTTTCTCCTTCTGATGTTTTATGAGTCTCAGTGAAAGGTTCAGACTACCAGCACACAACACTACATTCTGCAAGTTTGCTATCTGTGTCTAACATGATACCCAGCAACAAAAGAAGAAGAAAAATGAAGTAAATAAGATTAAAAATTTTTAAGTGTTATCTAAGGATCCATAATATATATTGATTAATCGTACAGGGTCAGTTGAAAAAATTCAGTAACTCAACATTGTCAAGAAGCCAACGTATTTAAGTATCTGAATTTCAAGTGGAATACAGGACAATTTTATGATATTTTTATATTCACCTAGCCAAGATACATTTCACTTTATAAATAAAATAGATTTTAAAAGGCAAAAATCAATATTTAAATCAATCTTTCTTTGTATATAGATTTCTCTCCAAAATAAACTCATTATATCTTACCTTCAATACTTTCTAATTTCACCTGACATTTTTCATTATTTTATAGTACATAAACAAGCTTTTTCTTTACTTCTGATGTGCCAGTGACAATCATGTAATATACAGCTATGAGAACTAATCCTATAACAGAAATCCTCACAAATTTGAAATATAAGGACAACAAATGTTTCACTACACTAAAAAACACAGAGTCTTTATTCTAAAAGGAACTTTCGGTGAAAAAAATGATGTGTGAACAGCAGACACTGATGTTCACACAAGCACACTGCAGACAACCCAGCAGGCAGCTCTCTGTTTTTCTTGGATTATGCTCTGGAGGTGCTGGCACAATGGAATTGCAATACCATAATTGCTTACTTCTCTGTGTATCTTTAAAATAACAGGTAAAGAAAAAAAATCAGCTATGAAAATAACAAAACAAAATGTTTTTAATTCTTCATTTCAAAGGGCGTAATTTACAGCCGTTACACAAATGGAGAAGCGCACAAAAGGGGAAGAGAAATGAAGTAATGTTCCAAAGGTTCAGTTTACAAGGACCTCACACTAAGTTGTTTTTTCTCTGCAACTCTTACTAGAAACAGTATTATTTGCTAAAAATGCACGAGCTGCCAAGAGCCATGGTCCATCTAAAGCAAAATGCTTAAGATGGAAACAGAGTGTTAATACAGAAAAAAGGGCAAGATTCAGTATAGAGATTTCTGTGAAACCCACTTTAAAAAGAATAAAGTCTTGACTTTGATATCTTTCTGACTGAAAATAATTGCAATAATAGAGAAAGTACTAATTTATATATAGCACTGTATTAAAACAATAAGCTGTAATGAAATTTCAAACTTTCTAATTAAAACTTTGTTTTGGGTAAGTTATTGGGAATTCAACACTAGTCTTGGTTCACATGATAGAACAATGGGAAAATTTTCCAAATGGTTGAACACTAACCCTGACAAGTGTGGAGAGCCAACTACAATACATTATACGGTAGCATAACCTGCCACCCACGTTGCGGAGAGAACCGCTTTCAGACACATGCACTGAGCTGTAAAACCACAAACTCCCTTACTACACATTGTCTTTCTTACTCTAGGTGAAATATACCATCAATTCCTTCCGTTATAAATCTTTTTTTATTACTATTTTTGAAGCCCACTTAAGAATTTGATTGTCTTTTTCTTACAATGTAAAAGATGCCTTTTTTAAAAAAGAAAATGCAACAGAGCTGTTATCACCCTTCTCCAGTATTACAATGAAGGCTGGTATCTGTGGCACAATTTCTCCGGCTTACTTGTGGGGGCCCATTTCTCCCAAATAAGTTTTAAGCTAGGTTTTTTCTTTTATTCCCATTAAAGACCAAGCCCTGATAGTGTTTCACTAAATTTCTTAAAGCATTTGAAAACACTTGCTTTCTTTAAGTAAGACTGATGTATTGCTCTGGGGGTTCTTTAATAAAATATATGGTTTGCTTCATTACCAAAAGAGAGAGAGTGGGAAATTTTCAGTTTGTTACAGAGTGACAGTTCTCTTTCTGTGTCTCTTCCAGCATTTCTCCCTTCCCCCGCTCTGGCACAAATCCAAACCTCAACCAACCAATCAACAAACCAAGCAACTAACCAGCCAACTAACCAACAAACAAAAAGCTATTTTAGACTCAAAAATATAACAATGCTTTAGATAATATTTGTGTTATATTGGTCAATGAAGCAAAATTGCAGAACAAACTTGCTTCATCTTCGTTATAGCTCTGTGCTTTGTCAAAGTCCTGTTCTTGCCAATTTCAGAAAACAGCTCACTGCAATAATGACTACGGAATCCATACAAAAGGGCTTGAGACACAGAACAAGGGTGAAAATATAACGAACTTAAAGACACTACTTGTGCAGAGATTCAAGATGTTAAAATCATTTCTAAAGCCAAGTGTTTCTCTCTAACATTTTGCCTAATTAATTTCTCTCCCAAATTTTTCTCATCTCTTTCACATTTCCCTTCCCCCAACTTCCGCCCACCAGACCCACCTCCCCCCACAGTCTGCTGACTGAATCAGAGCATACCAGGACTGTCACAGGACAGACCAGTTTCTTCTGGGGTTTTCATCTGCAATGTTGTTGGCAAAGAGAATTTTATTTCTAAGTGTTTCTATTATACTGACAAGGTCAATTAGTCCTGTAAACCATCAGTCTTTCTGCCTAATGGCTTGGTGAATTATTCGAGTAGGACCTGTTCATAACCTAAAACTGAATGCAGCCAATTAACCTCAGAAACATGACAATGCCGGTAATCTAATGGGATTTTGAGTTTACCTTAACAGACCACAGTAATGTCATTTTCCCTAAATTAGTGGTATATTATTTAATAGAAACTATGTGCTTTACTCAAAAGTGAATTAATTTGTATGTTATGGTATACAAATTAACAGAGTAACTTCTATTTTATGAAAGTTCACCATAAAAACGTGGAAGCTTTTTAAAAACAGTAATCAGCTATTATGCCTGTATTTACCTATGTGGTTTATATAACTAAATAAGGAACATGAGATGTGATAACTATGTATGATGCCAAGTGGATACTGAAAATATTGGGGAACATTTTGCAAACCATATCGTTGTCTAAACACTATGCTGTACATCTGAAACTAACAAAATAATACTGGATGCAAACTGTTACTAAAATTTTCTTTCTTTTATTAAAAAATAATCGTTTTTTAGTGTGGGGAGGGGAGGAATATGAGAACCCTGTAGTATGTGATATCCAGCGTTCTTATTAAGACTCCTCTGGAGGTATAGAAAGCACTGCTCCTCTCCCAAAACTAATATGGAAATAAACTTGTATTTTACTGCAAATATTCAAAAAAGTCTTTAAATTGTCAAACATTATTTATTTTTTAAAAACACGAAAGAGAATTTACATTAATTGAGTGTTTACTATGTGGCAGGCAATATGAGTAGGCACTTTGCAAACTTGATCTGACTTGTCTCAGGAGTCCAATGAAACAAGCATGGTTATCCTTATGCTTACATGCGAGGAACCTGAGGCACCCAAGGGGCTAAACGTGCCCCAAGTTTCACACAGCTAACAAGACGCAAAATTAATGTTTCAAGCCAGATTTGGGCCCTGGCTGGTTGGCTCAATGGTAGAGCATTGGCCTGGCGTGTGGATGTCCTGGGTTCAATTTCTTGTTAGGATACACAGGAGAAGCAAGCATTTGCTTTGCACCCTTTCCCTGCCCCCTTCTCTCTCAGTCTCTCTCTTCTCTTCCCACAGCCATGGCTCAATTGGTTTGAGTGCCTGGGCCCCAGGAACTGAGGATGGCTCTTTGGAGCCTCTGCCTCAGGTGCTAAAAATAGCTGGGTTCTGAACATGGCTGCAGATGGGCAGAACATCAGCCCCAGATGGGGTTTGTCAGGTGGATCCCAGCTGGGGCACATGTGGGGGTCTGTCTCTCTTATCTCCCCTTCACTCACTTGAAAAAAAAAGAAAAAGAAACCAGATCTATATAGTTTGCTAAACTGTGGTCTTTGAACATCACTTAGCCTAAAAATAGGAGCTAATCTCCAGTCATCTCCCAGTATCATCCTATAATAACTGGACCACAGAGTACTGCCAAGCTTCAAAACCATTTCATAAAAGAATGATATCCAATTATTTACCAAGCAACACTACGAGGAGGAAATGAATAAATGAATAAGGGTGTTTTGATAGCCATATGCTTGTATCAACACTAAAGTTTTATTAACAGTAAGATGATCCTCCAGGTTTTTCTTATCAATTCCAACCCAATGCACACTCACATATATGATCTTCCACACACAGGTCTGTAGCCATATGTTACATGCTCACACACACAAACTCATCCCAACTGTCACACTCAATGTTCCCAGTTTCTAAGGCAAAAGTATTGTCTGCATGCCAGGTCACAAAGAAATGAAAAGCTGGCTGAATACTACAGGTATCAAGGTATTTCAGGGTTTTTTTGCCAAGAAGGGTTTTAAAAACAAGTTAAACAACTTCTTCATACAGTAATATTTTTAAAACTATTTGATCTTGTGAGCCAATTTAACATATATAGTGTGTCCGTAAAGTCATGGTGCACTTTTGACCAGTCACAGGTCAAAAATGCACCATGACTTTATGGACACACTGTATTCTAGCAAAAACTGTATTGTGATTTACCTCTGCTTTTGCTTTACAAACTTCAAACAGAAGCAATTTGTTCAACTGCTAGGCCCAAGCACCCTAAAAGCAAATGCCTTTACCACGAGCATGTTTTTCAAAACTCCAATTATTCCTCTCAACTGCACTGCTACAAGAGCCTTCCGACCGGCCAGGTGATCTTAGGGCTTCGCTCATTGCTCCATGGAAATGTTTGTCAAAATATTTATGCAATTAGGGTAGAGTTTTATTTGGAAAATATCGGCTTGGCTAAAAATCATGGCATGTAAGATGTGCACAGATAACATGTTTTTTTAAACGCCCGCTTATACCCGCTACTCTACAAAGTGTTCACTATTAATATTTTATTAGTTTAAAAGAATAGATCCTGTAGAAAAAGTATTAAGGCTGTGAAGTAGAATTTAAAGTCATCAATGTGGGGGAAGGAAGGAGAGGAGGGGGTGGGGGCAGGGGAGGGGCACGAAGAAACCAGATAGAAGGTTATGGAAGACAATCTGACTTTGGGTGATGGGTGTGCAACATAATCAAATGACAAAAGAACCTGGGGATGTTTTCTCTGAACCCATGCACCCTGATTTATCAATGTCACCCCATTAAAATTAATTACAATAAAAAAACAAAGTCATCAATGTGAAGTCAGACTTGCTTACATTTTAAATAATCAATCAAAATAAATACCATAAGCACAAAAATTTCAATAACAGAGCCCAAAATCAAAGGAAGTATCCACATTAGTAAACAATTACCTTAGTTAATAAAGAAAGAGCTAATAATTTGACACAGTGGGTCAACATGTGATCAAATAAATTTTATGCTATTAAGTGGGTCATATCAGAAAGACTAAAACTGTCCCTCCAAAAGCCACAAAATAACAATGCTACTGATGCTGTCGTTTCAAAGGGTTAAATATGTATATTTAGTCCAATGCCAATGGAAATTTCATTAAAGTAAAACACAAATTACTAGAAAAGCCACATAAAAGGTATCCTCTGTCCAACTCTGGACAATTGATATTAAAATGCCAAATGTCATCATTAAAAAAAACAAAACACTTCATGCTTAAATCCAGCAACAAGGAATTGAATTCAAGACAACTAGCTACTATCTAGTACTAGAACATGCCTTACTAGAGATAAGACACATTTATCTAGCACATTCTGGCCCTGTGCAGTCATGTATGAGTAAAGATAAAGCAAGCAGCTACAAAGCTAAAAGGAAGAAAGTATGGAAGAACATCAGCTTACACTGACTGAAAAATCTGCTGTGTACCTGGTATATTACAGATGCTTTTACACACCTATCTCCTTTAATCTTCACAACCATCCAAACAAAGTAGGCATCGAGATTGTTTTTTTAAGTAAATAAAAAGACGCTCAGAAAGAACAGAGAAATTTTCTCTGTATCACAAAATAAAGGATTGATAGTAACAAGGTTCCAACTCTGATCTGACAGAACCAAAACCCACAAGTAACACACCATGTGGCAAAGACAATCTAGAAACACGCTCCTTCCTCTGGCTTAGATCTCGTCCTTCTGTCCCACTCCGAACAAAATATTTAAAACTCAGACTGCAGATTATGAAACAGACTGGGGTTTTTGCACCATCAGCCAAGGTTCGAGAACTCTGCGTTCAATGGCGAGGACAATATGCCTGTAAAGAAACAGCAGTGAGTTTCAAATGACTCCAGCTTCAGGTTAAACGGAGTTCAGTGAGTCATGATAATTCCATGCCAGTGACCATCCTGAGCTTGGTCAACAGAAACCTTTCAAATCTGAATTCCATATTTGCCTTGGACAATCCACTCTCAACACAGAGCAACTCTTCCTACAAAATAAGCGTTTGAAAGCCAGGACACCTCTCAGTGCCTTTCTCTGATTATCTCAGAGAAATGATAAAATTTTTAAATGGATAAAGCTAATGTTTAACAAATAGATTTTACAAACTAGCTGAGAATCGTTTCGACTTTGTATCCTTCCCTCAAGTTCCATGCAAATCGGCTCCCTGAGCACTCAGCTAGACGAGGGAAGGCAGGAAGAATTCTTCTCGTTGCTCAGTTCTTATTCCCTATCATGCCTTCCTTAGCAGGCTTAAACTAAGCTGCTCGCCATGACAAGAGCAAGTTATGGGCTCCTAGATTCTTCCAAGGTAAATGACAGTCCCTTTAGTCATTATTTTAGGCTTTCCTTGTCCCTTAGGATGCTTCTTGCACAAAATAACATGCACAGAATAAATTGAGAGAGAGCCTAGCCACGCACAGATGCGGTTCAAAGCTGTGGGTCTGAGGCTGGGACCTGATGCAGTTTCCAGGGAGGGGATGGTGGGGCCCCCCTGGCTGCCCAGGGCGCCGCTGCCTCTGGGCACTCTCGGCGTATACAAACCCCTAACCCTATTTTTGCTTTTCACCTTTTTCCCTAAAAGTAAAAATCCTCTTCAGATTTCTTTTGGTTAGTGAAAACAGGTACAAATGTAGGTCTTCATAAAAGTTAAGCGGTATAATATGCACTTTCAAAAGTGAGGCATACTTGTTTTTTCTTTAGAAAAAGAAAAGACATTTTTAGAACAGTTTTAGATTCACAGCAAAATGGAGAGCAAGGTCCCACGATTCCTCATACACCACCTACCCCCTCCCCCAAGCAGGGCCTCCCTGTTATTAACATCCCCCACCACAGTGGTCCATCTGTTACAGCTGAGGAGCCTGCATGGACACATCATTGTCACCCAAAGTCCAGGCTTTCCATTAGGGCTTCCTCTTGGTGCTGTGTATTTTATGGGTTTGAACCAACATATGATGGCATGCATGCACCATTGTAGTATCATACAGAGTGTTTTCAATTGCCTAAAAATCCTCACGGCTCTACCTATTTATCCCTCTGAACCACCCCCAACTCCTGGCAACCCCTGATCTAAAACTGTCTTCATCGGTTTGCCATTTCCAGAATGTCACATGGGTGGAATTATAGAGTCTGTAGCCTTTTCCGACTGGCTTCTGTCCCTTAGTAATATGCATGTAGGGTTCCTCCATGTCTTTTCCTGGCCTGAGAGCTCATTTCTTTTTAGCGGTGAACAACTACCATTGTCGGGATGTACCAGATGTTTATGCCAAAAGCATTAGCATTACAAGTATCAATCAATTTTCAATAGAATATATTTAAAAACAATTTTTAAATGCAATTCTGAGAATCTAGTCAATCTATCCCCTGTTGCTCACCAGCTCATTTACTCAGCTACACACTTCAATTTTTCTTAATAATGAAATGAACTATTTTAATAACTTGTAATTTAATGTGATTTTAAGGGAAAAAAGATTGTAGGCGTATTGCATGTTGATTCCCAGCTATAGCACCAACTTCCCGTGTGACACTGGACGGCTCACTTAGCCTCTGAGGCCATCTGTAAAATAATGGGCTTGAGCTTGATTAGAAGTTGCTAACTGGTGGCCCTTGGCCACATTTAGCCTGTGGACGTACATTTGCCCAGCATGTTTTTAAAATTGGTAAATTTCACATTCACACCTAGGTTTCTGATTTCCCTGTAAAAAGTATAATTGGCAGCAATGGGTCTACATTCCCATGTGCCACAAAGGCTCCGTATGGACAGCAGCTGTCTGTCCCCTTGGAGAAGGCATGAACTCATAGTGGTACATTAACTCTCAAGGTTCTTTCAACTCGAACGTTCTCACATGAACAGTTAGCCATAGAGCAAGAGGTTCACTTAGCCTCCCCCAGTCTCAGCTGTATCTGAATAAAGGGACGGTGATTACATCTGACCACCAATAAAGCTTAGCACAGTGACACACATGTAAAAGTTCTTAACAAAAAGTAGAGGGAACAAGAAACACAAATGATGGCCCAACATATCTAAATCAAAACTGACATGCTGACACTTCTATTTCGAATGCAACATTGGTCCCATCCGAGAAGGGAAGGAGGGAAGAAAGGAGAGAAGGAAGGAAGAAAAGAAGGTAGGTCTACTATTTGCCTCTAATCTTTGGAGATTATTAATTTCTCATTTACTACATATTAAATAAAAACCTAAGGAGAAAAAAATGAAAGTCCTGAGTGGACTCACTGCAATTAAGATATACTTTAAAATTATGATACAATTTTTCAGCAGATGGTTTTCAGCAAGGCCCTGCTGAGGCTCTTTCTGCGGCTACTATTGTTTTAACCAGGCCACTTTGACTGCCAAGAATAAAAATTCACCCAAAAGTTCCTTTAGGAAAAGGGGGCTCACTGAAATGTTTACATATCCACCAGAACCCTGGAAAAAGAAAACAACTCGGTATCAGACAGGTCAGTAAATGAAGACTATGGGGACACAAGCCACTGGTTCACCTCTGTTCTTCCCTCTCCCGGTTATGCTCAATCCTGGCATCCCTCTGTCCACTCTACACTATCGTGCCTCTTCCTTTATCTTACATGTTATACCCTTCTACATTCCAGAAAACTTCAGTTTACACACGGCCTTTCACCTTGTCCACCTTCTCTATATCACTATCTATCTGGATCAAGTCTGGCTGCTAACTTGCCCATCTCTTGTAAGTCAGATTTCTGAGAGAGGCAAAAAGTTAAAACAGTGATGGGCAATCTTTTGAGCGTGGTGTGTCAAAATTCACCAAAAAAACCGAGCATAACTCAGGTGCTGTGTCACTTAGAGAATAAAACCATAATTTTGCGATATTTATAGTTTAAATACAAAAATGTTTTGGCCTACAGACCTCCAGCACAGAGTGTCTACACTACAGCAAATGTTTTATCCTCGGCTACTGCACCTGGCCATGTAGGAACCAAGGATGAAACGTCCTTCTCGGCATGTGGCCCCATACTTCTCTGGTATGCAGCTGCGTGTCATCAAAAATGGCTACGTGTGTCAGTGCTGACACGCGTGTCAGGTTCAAGAACACGGAGTTAAAACTACAACCACTGTATGATGCCGCAATCCCACTTCTGGGTACATACCCAAAGAACCGAAAGCAGGGCCTCAAAGAGATTCTGCGTGCCCTTGCTCATGGCAGCCTTATTCACTGTAGTCAAGAGATGGAGGCAACCCAAGTGGCCGAGATAGATGGATAAACATAATGTGGTAAATTATATAGACAATGGAGCATTATTCCGCTGTAAAGAGGAAAGAAATTCTGTCACATGCTACTACCTAAATGAACCTTGAGACAACAGTGCTAAGTGAAATAAACCAGTCACAAAAAGACAAATACTTCTGAGTGCACTTCTGAGAGGTATCTCCAGCAGTCCAATTCATAGAGACAGAAAGGAGAACCGACAAAGAGGAGGGGAAATGAAGAGTTGTTTAACGGATACAGAGTTTCAGTTTTGCAAGATGGAAGAGTTCTAGAGATCTGTCACACAACAATATGAATACCCTAAGACTACTGAACTTAAAAATGTTAAGATGGTGCCCTGGCTGGGTAGCTCCGTTGGTTAGAACATCACCCCAACACACCAAGGTTGTAGGTTTGATCCCTGGTCAGGGCACATACAAGAATCAACCAACGAGTGCATAAGTAAGTGGAACAACAGATCGATGTTTCTCTGTTTCTTTCTCCCTCTCTCTTTCCCCCATTCATCTCTCTATAAAAAATGTTAAGAGGATGTTATTCTTTATCACAATTAAATTTTTTACAAGTTTTTCTGAGAAGGAATTCAATTTGCTTAATCTTTTTTGAAGCAAACTAAACAGGAATGGGTCAGTGGCAAGCCTGTGGACTGACGGCTGGTATATTTATTTATTAAACACCTACTGTTTCCAACAGTGTGTTGGGCTGTCAGCCAAGTGCCCACCCCGGCCCTGCTCTACTGGCCACACTCACTCAGTAGACTTTCCTTATAGAAAGGGGCCTGATAACCCATGTCTCCAAAATCATGTCGTTTTCCCTTTTGTAAGCACAGGTTTTTACTGCATTATCCCTGCCATAGGGTTAAATAGTTTTTCATTTTGTTTTTCTTCTTTGCCTTTGGCTGTTACTACTCCCACAATGCCTACAACAAACAGTGCAGTTCTCCCACAACTGACGCGAAGGAGCGCTAGAAACAGTGGCCTGACAGCACGTCGCTCTTGCAGGAGACCTCATCGGTTTCCAAGTTTACTTTAAGAACACACCAGCAGCACAAAACCTTCCAGCGCGAAGCATTATGAAACAAGAATCCCCTTCAGAATCTTCTGACTTGGAAGAAATACGATGGTAGGAAAAGCTGGAATTCCAGCTATTAAAACAAGTAATTTCATTAGTCTCCAATCTATAAATTTAGAAACTATTACTCCAAAGAGTGATTAAACGACTTGCAAGAACTGCCTTAGTTCAGAATTGCATTAAATAAATTGCCTATTAAAACACACGTAACAGAGGCTTACGAAGAAAATGTTTCAGTCCCTACCCAAACACCCCTGGCCATTCTCAGCTTCTGTGACATGGTATTCTCTTCATTTTCTTATCTCTCTCTCTCTTTCTCTCTCTTCCCCTCCTGCAGCATGGCTCCAATGGTTGAGCAAGTTGGCCCCAGGCACTGAAGATGGCTCCATGGCCTGCCTCAGGTGCTAAAACAGCTTGGTTGCTGAGCAACGGAGCAGCAGTCCCAGATGGGCAGAGCACCGCCCAGTAGGGGGCTTTGCTGGGTGGATCCTGGTAGGGGTGCATGCGGGAGTCTGTCTCTCTACCTCTCACTTACTTAAAAAAGAAAAAAAAAACGATGACAGTAAATGTTATTTTAATAGAAGAGGTGACTTACTAACCACTCTGTCAAAGTACCAGATATGGACTCTCATGCCATAATACTGATTTCGTACACAAGGCAGAAAGCCACAATATTGTCATAGCTCTCTCAACACGGAAGACTTGTTTCAAGCTACCTCTTTAAAAAAACAAAATCACTTGGTAACAGCTTTATTATCTGAAGTTGAAAACAAGACTTAAAATTCAGTTAAGTTAATGCTCAATTTTGCACTCCATCAGTATTTTACCGTTTTGTGGAAAAAGGATAAAATTTAATGACAAATTTTAGAAGTGAAATGCTAACAATGAACCAAAAGACAACTTTCTTTGTGTTAAAAAGCATCTGCTTAACCTTACTTAAGTTGTTTTTCACAGACCTACATGGAAATAATTTTGAGAGCTGTGACTGTATGTCTAATAAACCACTTTTGTTTTGTATTTAAGTACAAATATTTCTACAATAGTTTTTAAAAAGAAAAATATAGTTGGCTCTCTGTATCTGGGAGTTCCACATCTACAGATTCAACCAGTCACAACTGAAATACTTGGAGGAAAAATGTTATGTTGTTGCTAATGTGTACTATGTAGTTAGTTCTATGATTGTTTGCTTTTATTGAACATGTACAGCATTTCTGTTTCATCTTTATTCCCTAAGCAACACAATATAACAACTGTTTACATAGCATTTACACTGAATTAGGTATTCTCCTTAATCTAGGTAGGCAACCTAGAGATGATTTAATGTATAAAGAAGGGCTGACCAGGCTGTGACGCAGTGGATAGAGTGTCGGCCTGGGATGTAGAGGAACCAGGTTCAAAACCCTGAGGTCATCAACTTGAGCGCAGGCTTACCGGCTTGAGCATAGGGTTGCTGGCTTGAGCGTGGGATCATAGACATGACCCCATGGTCACTGGCTTAAAGCCCAAGGCCACTGGCTTAAGCCCAACGTCACTGGCTTGAGCAAGGGGTCACTTGGTCTGCTGTAGGCCCCTGGTCAAGGCACATATAAGAAAGCAATCAATGAACAAGTAAGGCGCCACAATGAAGAATTGATGGTTCTCTTCTCACTCCCTTCCTGTCTGTCCCTTTCTCTGTCTCTCTCTCTCCCCCATAAAAAATAAATAAATAAATAAATAAAAATAAAAAAATACTGGAGGATGTGCAAACACTAAGGAACTTGAGCATCTGCAGATGGGGGAGGAATTGAAGGGATGACTGCACCTAGTCAGCAAATTGAAAAGGACTTAAGTTTTCTTGGACTTTATCTGGAGATGTTTTCTAAAATGTTCAAATGCTCGAATCTAAGATACAGCATTCTTTCGTTCCTCTAATTAAATAACAAAAAATTTCCTTCATATATTATTTTCCATCTGAGAGGAAAGGAGAAGAACAACATTAAACCAAAACATAGCCTGATCAGGTGGTGGCGCAGTGAATAGAGCATCGGACTGGGACGCAGAGGACCCAGGTTCGAGACCCCGAGGTCACCAGCTTGAGCGTGGGCTCATCTGGCTTGAGCAAAAAAGCTCACCAGCTTGGACCCAAGGTCGCTGGCTCGAGCAAGAGGTTACTTGGTCTGCTGAAGGCCTGCAGTCAAGGAACATATGAGAAAGCAATTAATGAACAACTAACGCAGGGGTCCCCAAACTTTTTACACAGGGGGCCAGTTTACTGTCCCTCAGACTGTTGGAGGGCCAGACTATAAAAAAAACATAAACAAATCCCTATGCACACTGCACATATATTATTTTAAAAAAAGCAAAACAGGAACAAACACAATACTTAAAATAAAGAACAAGTAAGCCTGACCTGTGGTGGCGCAATGGGTAAAGCATCGACCTGGAATGCTGAGGTTGCTGGTTCAAAACCCCGGGCTTGCCTGGTCAAGGCACATATGAGAGTTCATGCTTTCTGCTCCTCCCCCTTTCTTTCTCTCTGTCTCCTCTCTCTAAAATAAATAAATATAATCTAAAAAAATGTTTTTAAAATAAATAAATAAAATAAAGAACAAGTAAATTTAAATCAACAAACTGACCAGTATTTCCATGGGAACTATGGGTGTGGATGCATCCTGTGCTCCACTCACTGACCACCAATGAAAGAGGTGCCCCTTCTGGAAGTGCGGCGGGGGCCGGATAAATGGCCTCAGCAGGCTGTAGTTTGGAGACCCCTGAACTAAGGTGTCGCAACAAAAAACTGATGATTGATGCTTCTCATTTCTCTTCATTCCTGTCTGTCTGTCCCTATCTATCCCTCTCTCTCTTAAAAAAAAGACAAAACATAAACATAATGCTAAAATATAAAGGCTTAAAAATTTAAAAAGCATCTGTATCTTTATTTGAAAACTTCTCTTGAATAACATCTTGAACAAATGAACATGACTTACTGAATAAAAGTATCATGACTGAAATAAAGCATTCTGAAAAGATGACATAAAAACTCATGTTTTTTATTTTTTATAGATTTTATTTATTAACATTTAGAGAAAGGAGAAAGAGAGGGAGAGAGAAGGAGGGGGGAGAAGCGGGAAGCATCAACTTGTAGTAGTTGCTTCCTGTATGTACCTTGACCAGGCAAGCTCAGGGTCTTGAACAGGGGACCCTGGTGTTCCAGGTAGACATTTTTATCCATTGCGCCACCACAGGTCAGGAAAGACTCATGTTATATGAATGTTAAATCTCACTTCTGTTTAGAAAAGTCTGTTATATAGAGGCAATAAATTATAAACGTCTTATCAAATGTTCTTAGGTTGTTGGTTTCTGATGTGATAAGATGAATAATGGTGGGGGGAAGTAGAATGAGCAGCATAATTCAATTTAACTTTGGTGTCTAAAATGTTCTATTTGGTGAAACCCAGTTATAGTATCTTGTAGCCATTAAGCAGAAAGTACAAACTTCACTTCCATTTTAAGTCCTTTTTAAGTGTAGAGGTTAAAATATGGATTCTAGAATAGCAAATGAAGTATCTGATCTCTTTGTAGAAATTTTTCAACAAAGATGTAGATAGAAATTCATGCTTCATAAATAAAATGAAGGAAGACACCTGACAGAGAAAGAATAATTTTGGTACCCATTAGCTTTTCTTACCCTGAACTAAAAAAAAATTAGTTATCACTCAAATCAATAATAAAATTACAGAAAGTAGGTTTTTAGAGTATTTCAAATAAACAAATCCATAATTTCTGGTAAAAAAGGAAAACCTATTAAAACACTCTAATACACACTGCACCCTCCAGTGGGCAGGCAGCCATGGAAAAATAGAAAAAGATTTAGTTGGATTTTCCATTCAGTTAAATCAGTCCTATAACTAATGAAATGATGGTTCTAAAATCTCAAAGTTCACATTATTTTAATCACTTACTATCTGAGTTAGAAGAAGCAAAGATTTTTTTAAGTAACAATTTATATCTTATAGAGGAGTAATGTAAGAAATAAAATCATAATCTGCTTATTTTTCCTTAAAACCAAAGTGCTATGAGATTCTTATTTCTTTAACTTATAAAGGGAAAAAAGTAAACAGAATAAATCACATATAAAGACATAATTAAAAGATGAAGTATCCTTTCTATCATGAACTGCAAAGGCAGCACTAATATTTTAAAGCAAAATACAAGAATTATGGTTCCTTAGTGAGAACTGTGTCAGAAAAGCAGTATGTTCATTAAGTTTTTCAGGAAAACAACTTCCATTATCACCTGGTAATATTTAGTATTACTGGTCTCATGAGGCTATGTGGTCACTACACAGAAATATAAACACACTTAGAATAAAATTAAGACACTACCTAAAAGAGCCCTTATTCTATATGGCTAATGTTTTAGCACTTAAATGATATAATAGAAGCAAAGACTAGATTAAAAGTATTTAACAATGGTTCAAATGTCATTTAAAGTTTCTCCAAATTAAAATAGAATACAAAACATATTTAACACATAAATCTAAAAATCATATATGAAAATGTACATTTCCAAAAACATATCAAAGAATTTTTGAATATCCATATACTTAAAACTACTACAATTAAGACTACTTCAGGTCTTATTAACTAGGCTATGAGACTAATAATTAAAGGACAACAGTGACATCTAGCGAACATTTCAAATATATACCACACATATCTTAAATCAAAACTATTTCCAGTGTTTCTAATACTTCAACCTGCCTGAGGAATTATACACAAATCTTTAGTTTTAAACCAAAACAAGGCTACTCTGCTCCCAAATGGCTTCCCAATATGAGTGACCCATTCATGTGATAAATATAAAATGTAGAGACAGAGTATTAATATAAACATTAAGTCAAATAAGAGTACAGGCCATAAATTAATTGGAAGTCTTTAAAAAAACCACAGGTGTTTTTCAGATCTCTCAGAACCAACAAATTTAAAAGATTTTAATGGTTATCTGAGTTTAATGATTTTCTGACAAAAAATGCTATGGTCCAGAACTTCACAAATATACCATTCAGAAACATTGAAAATCTTTCACCAATGTAATTTTTTTCCTTAAGTGAGAAGTGGGAAGGCAGAGACAGACTACCACATACACCCTAACCAGGATCCACCCGGCAAGCCCCTATTGGGGCAATGCTCTGCCCATCTGGGGCCGTTTCTCTGTTGCTCAGTAACTGAGCTATTTCAGCACCTGAGGTGAGGCCATGGAGCCATCCTCAGTGCCTGGGGCCAACTCATTCAAACCATCTGAGTCATGGCTGTGGGAAGGGGAGAGAGAGAGAGAGAAAGAAAGAGAGAGAGAGAGAGAGAGAGAGGAGGGGTGGAAAAAGCCGATGGGCGCCTCTCATGTGTGCCCTGACTGGGAATTTAGCCTGGGACCTCCACATGCCAGGCCGATGCTCTACCACTGAGCAAACTGGCCAGGGCCACAAATGTAAATATTTTGAAACTAAAAAAAATTCAATTCACAAAAGCTGTCCCAATAGCTTCAAAAGGCATACAGAGGGGGAAAAGTACTATGGTATGTTCAAACAATGAACTATAACTCATGGATAAAAAAGAATGAAGGAGAGATACAGGCAACAACATGGATGGCTGAATGAAAGAACCTTTATATGTAAGTTACACCCTGTATGACTCCATTCATATGACATTCTATCTAGAACAGGTACAATGACCTACGGAATGAATGAATATATACACACATACATAAACAAAATCAGAACAACAGTGACCTCTGAGGGCAAATGGAGATGAAGACTGGGAAAGAAGATGAGGGAATTTTCGGGGGGAATGAAATTGTTCTACACCTTAATATGAGTTGGGGCTACACAGAGGTATGCATTTTGTTAAAACTTACTAAATAATATACTTAAGATTTGTGCAAATTTATATAAATTGTACCTCAAAAATGAAACTTAGCAGCCTGAACAGGCAGTAGCAAGATAGGGCGTCGGACTGAGACGCAGAGGACCCAGGTTTGAAACTCCGGGATCACCGGCCTGAGTGTAGACTCATCCAGCTTGAGCCTTGGGTCTCTGGCTTGAGTGTGGGATCATAGATATGACCCCAAGGTCGCTGGCTTGAACCCAAGGTCGCTGGCTTAAGCAAGGGGTCACTCGTTCTGCTGTATCCCCCCAGTCAAGGCACATGTGAGAAAGCAATCAATGAGCAACTAAAGTGCCACAATGAAGAATTGATGCTTCTCATCTCTCTCCCTTCCTGTCTGTCTGTCCCTCTATCTCTCTGTCTCTGTCACAAAGGAAAAAGAAAAATGAACCTAAGCAAGTATTAGTAACTCCCGCTATCATGAATTATGCTGAAGTACCTGGGCTGACACGTACAGATAGGTACAACTTAGTCTGATATACATATAAATATTAGATGGATTGTTAGATTAGAATTAAGCAAACAGAGCAAAACATTAACAACTATAGAATCTAGGAAGTGAGTATATTGGGATTCACTATAAAATTCTTCCCCTTTTTATGAACCTGAAAATTTTCATAATAAATAAATTACTGAGGAAAAAATAAAGGTGACAATTGGAATTCAAAAGAAAATTTAAAATATTATTAAAAATTAAAAATGTTTTCTAAAATATCAATTTTACTTTTATATACAGGTGTAGATAAAAGCAGGTTTATAGCTGAGTATGTAAAACAGTTTATTCCTATATTATTATTTATTCATTTTTGTATTACTTTCCATATGAATGACTGTTCCCTACTTTTGCCCACCCCTATATTCTACTCTCCCCAATTTGATGTCAAATATGACTATTCTCTAAAGAGCATGCGTTACAGGGTAACATATGTTTTAAAACTTAAAACATACCCGAATTTCTTGAAGGTTGTGGAAATTATTTCCTACTCTGACTGAGATCTTGCTTGGAGTATAACTTTCATCAGATTTGTAGTCCGCATAAATACATAACGTCTTCACCGTTGTTTTTCTTCTAAAAGCAATAACGTAAAAGCAACATAGATTACATCCAAAACACCTTATCTTCTGATTTTAAAAATCATTGTTGGCTAAAGAACTATTTAAATCAACAATTTCAATGTTCTTTACTTTTAACAATGATAAAAATGAAAATATACATACACATTTTCCTTATATAAGGCATCTCCTATATATAAGACATGGTCAAGAACGAGGTGTGAGCACAAAAGAGTTAAGCCAAGAGGCACCTGACAGGGCAACCGGGCACTAAGCATTGCAGTCCTCTTCATTTGTACTTTCGACAGAGAAATTATTTTAACATGCTTAGTTTTCTTTACTAGTTAATTATTTAATTTCCTATGTTAATACTTGAAAGTAACTAGCTAAGTGAGAAATTAAGTCCAGCAAAGAGGAAAGCATTTAAAAAAAAAGTATAATCTATTTCTTAATGCAAAAAATAAAATTCTGTTTTAAAAATATACATCAGGGGTCCCCAACCTACGGCCCACGGGCCGCATGCGGCCCCCTGAGGCCATTTATCTGGCCCCCACAACACTTCCAGAAGGGGCACCTCTTTTCATTGGTGGTCAGTGAGAGGAGCACAGGATGCATCCACACCCACAGTTCCCATTGAAATACTGGTCAGTTTGTTGATTTAAATTTACTTGTTCTTTATTTTAAATATTATATTTGTTCGCATTTTGTTTTTTTACTTTAAAATAAGATATGTGCAGTGTGCAGAGGAATTTGTTCATGGTTTTTTTTATAGTCTGGTCCTCCCAACAGTGAACTGGCCCCTGTGTAAAAAGTTTGGGGACCCCTGGTATACATATTTAGGAAGGTTAGCAAAGACTATGTAACAAAGTTAATCTCAGAAAAATGCAAGTGACTAGCCTGGCCTGTGGTGGTGCAGTAGATAATGGGTCAACCTGAAATGCTGAGGTCACCAGTTCAAATCCCTGGCCTTGCCTGATCCAGGCACATATGAGAAGCAACTACTATGAGCTGATACTTCCCATTCCTCCCATCTCTCCACCTCTCTCTCTCTCCCCTCTCTAAAATCAATAAATAAAATCTTTAAAATAAATATATTCAATCTCTAATAATCAAAGAAATAGAATCTAAAACACACAGACATTACTTTTGTTATATATTGCAAAATAATAAAATGATTTCTAATACCCAAATTTGATTAGAAAATGGTACTTTCATAGCCAGTCAGTAGGTACACAGCCTTTGACCCACAAATTCAACTTCTAAGATTGCATTAAAAGACAATACAACTACTTAAAAATGGATGCAAAAAAATGTTTATTGCCCTCCGTTTAAATTCCTTTTAAAGTTATGAACAACCTAATATTCATCTTATTGGGGAATTAGTTAAATAAATTATATACTAAAAAATTATTTAAAATAATTACGCAGAGGTACAGTTAGATATAAAAAGGTGGATTACAACCCAATATATACAGAAAGACTGCATTTTGGGGAAAACAACATATTCTGAAGACATATGAACTTACATACGGCAGGGTACTCAGGTTACAACACCATTCTGTTCCTACGACAGTGACATAACCCAACTTTTAGTGTAAGTCGAAACACACCCTAGCCTAAGTCACTTACCTATCCTAACCCAGTCGTAAAATCATAATCTAGAACATAAAATACAACTAAATCCCCGAAAAAGGAAAAGGACTGTACTGTACACTGTACTACAGTAACAGAAAAAATGACAAAAAATGAGTAAGTCAAAACACTCACATCTCAATTTTTTTGTTTTTATAGGAGCATCACAAACTCAAAACGTTGTATGTTGAGACTGTCGTAACCCAAGGACCCCTGTATACATATAGAAAAAGGCCTCCACAAAGTCATACAAAAACAGTAAAAGTGACTATTTTGTTGGGTTGGAACTATGGGAAATCTTCATTTTCTTCTTCATGATTTCGATGTTTTCTGAATTTTTTACAATAAGCATGTTACTTTAGTTATTAGAAAAAAAAGACAATTTTAAACATCAACCACAAAAACTACTAAGAAGTCCATTTAAACGAGCTTTAAAAGTTAAGTTCTGGTATAAACTGGCACTAACTTAACAACAATGAGCTCCTTGAACAGAAGTAGTCTGTGTCAGAAGTCAACCTATAAAAACAGCAGGGGACCTGCAGCTCTTCATGAGGGTCTACACTTCTGCAGCCCAAGCTGTTTATCAGAAAGGAATGGAGAAAGTTCAGCACTTTCCCTCAAATAATAAAGACAGATGAAGATATTAAATGCTAAATACCCAGGAACTGCTGACAAGATAAATACCATTACCAGGTTTTCAAAAGAGGCCAGAGGTATCAAAATGACATCTTTCTGTTTCTGCAGGACCAGGAAGGAGACGTGGGGCGAGAAGAAGGAGAAGTTCTGAAGGGCCCACAGAAGACCTTTTCCCTGATGAACCATAAGCAGGCACTGAAAGCTGTTTCTTATTACAGAGAGATAAAAAAATCATGAAGATTACTTTTAAGGACTTCTTTTCTTTTTTATGAAAGCAGATCTAAAGGACCAAGCTTTTTGCTCAGAATAATTTTATCCCCAAGTTATGAAATTCAAGATAACTTAGTGGCTGGAATCTACAAGATTATCAGGGTGAGGTTAGAAAGGCAAAGAATAGTAACAACACTAATCATTGTAAAAAACAACAGCAACAGTGAATACTGTGTCTGGCCCAGAACTAGTGGTTTCTGTTCATTATCTCATTTATTCCACGACCTTGTGAGATAGATAGGAACTATTTTCACCTTCATTTCACTGATTTAATAAAGCCCTAGCCCGGTGGATCAGATGGTTGGAGCATCGTCCCCAGATGCCCAGGCGGCAGGTTTGATCCCCAGGCAGGGCACATAACAAGAATCAACCAATGAATGCATAAAGGAGTGGGGAAATCAATGTCTCTCTCAAATCAATAAAAGTAAAATAATAATAATAATAATAAAGGAAAAAACACAATAATACTCAGACTAATAATTGGTTAAGTTCAGGCCCTGGCCAGCTGGCTCAGTGGTAGAGCGTCAGCCCTGTGTGGGAAGTCCCAGATTCAATTCCCGGCCAGGGTACACAGGAGAAGCCACCATCTGCTTCTCCACCCCTCTCCCTCCTCTTCTCTCTCACTCTCTCTCTCTCTTCACCTCCAGCAGCCATTGCTTGATTGGCTCAAGCAAGCTGGCCCCAGGCACTGAGATGGCTCCATGGCCTCCACCTCAGGTGCTAAAAATTGGCTCCAGTTGCAACAAAGCAGCAGCCCCAGATGGGCAAAGCATTGCCCCCTAGTGGGCTTGCCGGCTGGATCCCATAAATGTATAGATTATGAGAAATATGATCAACTACTTAGGTTATTCAAATCATCATTATATGGTCCTCACTAGGTGGGGTTCAGTGAATAAAACATCATCCCAGTGCGCTGAGATTGTGGGTTTGATCCCTAGTCAGGGCTCATAAAAGAGGCAATCAATGAGTGTACAACTAAAAATGGAATGAGTTGATTCTTCTCTCTCTCTCCCTCTCTTCTTTTCTCTCTCTCTCTCTCTTTCTGTTTCTGTCTCTCTCTCTCTCAAATCAATGGAAAAAAATTTTAAATCATCATTATAACACTAATGACCATCAACTGAATGCTTTCTATATGCCTGGCACCATGCTGAACTCTTAGGATAAGGTATAATAGGAAGGGAGAAGGGCGAGGGTAACACTTCCCATTTCTGATGACATAAGTCACATTCCCAGCCTCTCTGTTTACTCACCCACTCCTCCCTTTCTGCTGAGAAAGAGCTGCTGGCAGGAAGCAAACATTTGCTTTGTTCCTTCCTGCCACAAATTTAATAGGGACAGGCTCTACCTGGTCTACCCCTTTCATAACTGGATGGGCAAGTCTGTTTACTTCTAGGGTTCAATACTAGGAAACATGCATGACTGCAGATATAATCCCCTTTCTCTAACATAAACTTTGTCAGTTTTATTGGGATGATATTTTGGTCTCCATCTGGTCACTCCTGAATAATTTCTCAGCTGACTTAGAATTCATGAAATTTCAACAGAAGACACTAGAAACAGATACTCCAAGTTGCCGACCTAACAGTCCCCTTTTCCTTTTATCTTCTTAACATCCAGCTAAAAGACTCTATTCCCCAGCCTCTATTAAAGCTAGATATGACCGTAAGACTATTATGACCAGTAAGATTTAAACCAAATGATTGAATAAAATAGTTTAAGAGGACAACATGACCCATGAAACTTTCCACCTACTCCTTCCTGCTACTTAGGACACAGACATGATGCAACCTGAGGACAGAGTCCATGAGTTAAAAAAAGTGGAATGGAAAGAGGGAATCTGGGTCCATAAGACATTGTGGGCTTCCATGCCACTCCTGGACTGCCAGATTCATCGTAAGTGAAGAGGAAAAAGAAATAAATTCCTATCATATTGAAAACATTGTTATTAGAAGCTCTGTTATAGAAGTTCTCATTCCTACTTTTTTTTAAGTGAGAGGAGGGAGACAGAGAGACAGACTCTTGCATATACCCCAACCAGGATCCACCTGGCAAACCCCCGGATATTCTCAGCCCATCTTGGGATGTTGCTCGGCAACTGGGCTATTTTTGGCACCTGAGGTAAGGCTCCACAGAGCCATCCTCAGCACCCAGGCTACTAGAACCAATCCAGCCATGGATTTGGCAGGGAGGATAAGGGGGAGGTGGAGGGGTGGAGAAGCAGATGGTAGCTTCTCCTGTGTGGTCTGACCGGGAATCAAACTTGGGACATCCACACAGTGGCCGAGGTTCTACTACTGAGCCAACTGGCCAGGGCCTCATTTCTACTTAATATGGCATTATTATGCCCGCATTACAGATGAAGAACCTGAAGCTCACATCAGGTTAAGCAACCAGTCCTCACGCATCTAGTAAAGCACAGCGCCAGTTTTGTAGTCTGTATGACTGCACTACATTAATTAAGAGTAACTACAAATTCTCGAGGTGCAAGACTTAAAACTAGAAAACAATATAGTTATAAAATTGTTTATCATTTCTTGTTAACATGCTAAATATATTATTACTGAGAGACTGAGGCATAAAAGAAACATAGTTTGCATACTATCCTAAAACAAGAAGCAAATGAATAATTTCTATACATAGAAACAATAACACTCTTCTTTATTCCTGATGCAAGGTAGGGAACTCCCTCTTGTGTGCCAGTTTGTTTCTGATCAACGTTAACAGGATGCTAAAGTGAAAGTTTTCACTAAAGACTAAGACAACAAAGACCATGCTTCACAGAACATATAACACCTTAGCACAAAATTTCCAGCAGATGTACACAGTTAAAACCAAAACAAGCAAATAAAAGTCAGGGATGACCCCCATGAAGAAATCACTGTTACAGGACTTGTCCTCCCACCACAACCAAGTAGAATAAACAGAAAGCTGGCTGCAGACACCAGCCCACAGGCAGCACAGGACATGGAGTTCTAAGAGAAAGAGACGACCAAGGCGAGCCTGGGAAAGCCCAGCAAAACCTCGGAGTCTCACGGAGCCGAGGCCGGAGCTGTACTGAGGAAACACTCCAGAGTACCCCTGAGCCTCAGTGAACCCCAACTACACTTGCACAGGTGACACTGCATGATGACGTGAAGACCAGCCAGTGCTGGGGAAGAACACCCCTGGAGAGCAACAGCAGAACAATGCCCTGAGCTGCCAACCAGGCAGGGGATCACCAGAGCTCCCAACAACTGAAACGGCAAGTCCAAATACCTCTTCAAATATCTAGGACATTCATTGGGGATCCCAGAAGGATTACGATTTGCAAACCACGAGGCTAATCTTGCCCCAGAGAAGTGACTTTAAAGAGTGGTCTGGGAATCTGAGGGGACCTTTCAGGGAATCAACAGGTCATAACTATTTTCCTAATAATACTAAGACATGATTTGCCTTTTCAAGAATCATTCCCTTAGGAGTAAAAATGCCTGACCTGTGGTGGCACAGTGGATAAAGCATCAACCTGGAACGCTGAGGTCACCGATTCGAATCCCTGGGCTTGCCTGGTCAAGGCACATATGGAACTTGATGTTTCCTGCTCCTCCCCCCTTCTCTCTCTCTCCCCTATCTCTCTAAAAATGAATAAATAAAAATTTTTTAAAAAAGGAGTATAAAGTGGAATTTTCCAGATGCTATCTGACATGGGACTTAATGAAGGAACATATATGAGACTCCAACTGTCTTCTCTTAAGCGAAACACTAAAGAGATTCACAAAAAAAGTACAATAGTAGCACTGTTCTCACTATTTTTGCTTGTTTGGGAAGAGACAGTTTCATTTTTAAAATGTTACTTATTAACATAATAGGTTATTATTTAATTTTAGACGAATAAATACTTTTAAATCCCTCGGCTATAAGTTTTAATACGGTAAATACCGATAGATATAAAAAATAAACAAAAGATCTTTGGAGACCTCAATAAAAGTTTAGAGTGGTACTAAAACTGAAAAGTTGGAGAACTGCGGCCTTAGTGCAGAGATCAGCAAACTACAGTTTACAGGCAAAAGGTGGCCTGCCACTTATTTTTATAAATAAAGTTTTATTGAAACAAAGCAATACCCACTTACTCATATACTGTCCACAGCTGCTTTTACATTACAATGGCAAAGATGAGCAGGTGGAACAGACAAAAACAAGTTTTCCAGGCCGAAAACACTCACTACCTACCCTATTATAAAACGTTTGCTACCCCCAACCTAAGAGTACTCTTGACTCACTGGAAAGAGGCTTAAAAATAAAGCCTCAGAAAGATCAAATTGATTTTTAACTAACTTAACTGCCTGCCAGAACCAAGACCAAGCCTCTTTAAGAAAAGAAAAATCCAACACTAACAAGGTAAAATTTACTACATCCAATATCCAATCAACAATTAGTACAGTCTGGCCTGTGGTGGCACAGTGGATCAAGGGTTGACCTGGAACGCTGAGGTCGCCGGTTCAAAACCCTGGGCTTGCCCGGTCAGGGCACATATGGGAGTTGATGCTTCCTGCTCTCCCTCCTTCTCTCTCTGTCTCTCTTCTCTAAAATGAATAAGTAAATAAACATAATTAAAATATAAAATATTTTAAAAATATTAGAACAAAGAACAACGTGACCCATAATAAAGAAATACAACTCAATAAATATAAACAAGACAGAAACAATGAAATTAAAAGATAAGAATTTAAAATAAAATGGAAATACCTATCTATAATTTATCTATAGGTGTATAACAAACCGCCTCAAAACTTAGTGCCTTGGAAACGTAGTCATTATTTTCTTTCTGAATCTGAGTGTGGGCAGGCTCGGAAGAAAACGCTCTGCAGAGCGTCGGGTGTGGCAGCCTGACCGGAGACCTGAAGACTGTGTAGCCAGGCGGCTGGTTACCCTGAGCAGGTGGGTGCTGGCTGCCCGCTGGGGGCGGAGCAGAGGCCTTGGGCTCCGGCTCCTCTCTTTATGGGCTTCTCCATTTGATGTGGGTTTTTCACAACATGGTAGATGGTACCAAGGGAGAGAAAATAAGGTAGAATTCGTATTGCTTTTTATGACCCAGCCTCAGAAAACACAGCATCATAATATCCATATTGTGTTAGGCAAGAAATCCACAAAGACCTGACTAGTTCAGGGGCAAGGGGGACAGAGATGGCACCTCCTGATTAGGCAGTAGCAAAGCTGGACAGAGCATGTGTGATAAGAAAGAATGTGAACACTCTAGGAAACACGGTCTGCCATAAATTCGTTCAAAGAAATCATGAAATCGAGGAGAGGTGGAAGATATTTAAAAAACCAAATGGGATTTCTGGACATGAAAAAGAAATCTGAAATAAAAGATTCATTGGATGGGATTAAAAGCAGATTAAACATTGCAGAAAACAGTGAACATATAAGATAGCTATAGAAACTCTGCAAAGAGAAGCAGAGAAAACAAAAAGCTCTCATCTCTCATTAAATAGAATAGAACGTCAGTGGTCTATGAGACAGTATAAAGCAAACTAATATGTAACTGGAGTCTCACAGTTATGAAAAAGTTTAATTTATAAATAAGGCACAGTAAGAGATTAACAATAAAACAATAATTACAACCAATCAATGAGATAATGACACGAAAGCCATAAGTAACATAAGTAATTGGATTTCATCAAAATTAAAAACTTTTATAACAAGGCAACGCACAGAATGAATGGTAGAAAACATTTGCAAATCATATCTGATAAGAGAATGATATCCAGAATATATAAAGACCTCCTAAAATTCAACAAGAAAACAAAAACCCAATTCAAAAATGGGCAAAGAACTTGAAGAGCCATTTCTCCAAAGAAGATGTCAAATGGCCAATATTGATAGATATAAAAAAAAAACAACACAGAAAAATAGAACAGTAGTGACCAGAGGCCGGGGAAAGAAGAGCACAATAGAGAATTACTGTTTAATGAGTACAGAGCTCCAGTTTGGATGGTAAAAAGTTATAGACATAGATAATGGAAATGGTTGCAAAACAATGTGAATGTACTTAAATGCCACTGTGCTATATACACTTAGAAGTGATGTTATATAAGTATTTTACAATTAATAAAACCATTGAAATGCACCATCTCAACAGACTAAAGAAGAGAAACCATATGATCATATAAGTAGATACAGAAATGGCATTTGAGAAAAACCAAGTTATTCATTAAAAAAAAATGTGTAAGCATAGTAGGAGTAGGGAGGGAACTTCATCCCCCTGTAACCTAACGGGCTATATTGGCTTCTTGCTAGTAAGGAAGAACAACCCTCAGCAGGGAGCTGGAGGTGTCACCAGAGGTGTCACAGCCAGAAGGAGAAAGTGAGGGATGTAACAGGTGAATCACGCACAGCATTAAGTGACTGGAAGCAGATTCTTTCAGCCACAAAAGCATACATAACATACAGTTAGCTTTACACATAGAGCCATGTACCAAAGGCACCAACGCCAGCTCACCAAGATAAAACCGGCAATTATGAACCTGCCTTCTCTGCTTTGACACTAGCAGGCCTGAAGAGGTCAGAGATTAATTGTGAAGATGGAAGAAGACAAGCAGAAGCAAGGCAGATAAAGAGAAGCAAACCACACCTTTCTTTTTCCATTTGCACCAGACTCAAACTTAGGGGAAAAAGAAAATTCAAGACACTAAAGCAAGTCTGAAGCTTTCACTGTTAGCTAGGACTGAATGTTTTCTTTTCTTTTTTTTTTAAAGGAAGAAAGGGAGATGGAGGGGCAGACAGGGACAGACAGACTGGAAGGGAGAGAGATAAGAAGCATCAATTCTTCATTGCAGCATCTTAGCTGTTCACTGATTGCTTTCTCATATGTACCTTGACTGGGGGATCCAGATGACCCCTTGCTCAAGCCATCGACCCTGGGCTTCAAGCCAGCAACCTTTGGGCTTAAGCCAGTGACCATGAGGTGCATGTCTATGATCCCACGCTCAAGCCAGCAACCCCGCACTCAAGCTGGCAACCTCGGGGTTTCAAATCTGGGTCCTCTGCGTCCCAAGCCAACACTCTATCTACTGTGCACTTCTTGGACAGGCAGGAAATCCTACCTTTTGCCACAGCATGGATGGATCAGCATTATGCTAAGTGAAATAAGCCAGTCTGAGAAAAAGAAGTACCATATGATCTCATTCATATGTGCAATCTAATGAACAAAATAAACTAATAAAATAGAAATAGACTAACAGAAATGGAGAACAGACTGACAGCTGTCAGAGGGGAAGGAGGTTGAGGAGTTGGGTGAAAAATAAAAAATTAAGAAAAAAAACAAAGAAAAAACAGTGTGGTGATTACCAGAGAAAAAGGGAGGCAGGGGGAAGCAGATAAAGGTAAAGGAGGGATAAATGGTGACGAAAGGAAACTTGACTTTGGGTGGAGAACACACAGTACAATATAGAGATGATGCATATAGAAAATGCATACTTGAAACCTATATAATTTTATTAACCAATGTCACCCCAATAAAGTCAATAAAAATCTTTAAAAATGTATTACCTGAATTGGATGTTCACTAAATGAGGCTGGGAGCCATCTGACTGCCAGTAAGTTTCTAGATTGTCATCTCGTAATTGATCCACTCCAAATCCTAAAAACAACACAAGTGACAATAAATTCTCAGGCTAAAGAAAAAGGTGTATTTTCAAAATATAAAATTACCGTACATATATTTGTCCAGAAAATTTGACGGTCAGTGCTGTGAAATTTAAATTAACCAGAATTCTTTCACCATCTTGACCTCAACTCTGGGAAAAAGGATCACTTTTTTCAAAAATATAATTTTTTAAAAAATATCTAACCTGATCTGTGGTGGCGCAGTGGATAGAGCATTGACCTGGAACACTGAGGTCACTGGTTCAAAACCCTGGGCTTGCCTGGTCAAGGCACATACAACAAACAATCAATGAACAACTAAAGTGAAGCAACTATGAGTTGATACATCTCGCTCCCACCCCGTACCTCTCAGTAAAATCAATCAATAAAATCATTTAAAAATTTAAAATATATATGTCTAAATATACTGTGTATATATTCATATTTACTTCCCAAATGTGAACACCGTTTTACAGTGCTACTTAAAATTTTTCAATGGCTCATATTCGTCAGACAATAGAACATGAAAAGCTTAATAAAGCCCTCTATGATCAGGCCTCTTTGTAACTAGTTGCTTCACCTACGCCATTCTGTTCTAGACTGACTATTACAGTCCTTGAACGAGCCGTGTTTTGTCTAAGCTGTACTATTCCTCTTGCCTTTATGTCCTTACACAGTCAAGTCCTATTCTTGCTCCATCGTGCAAACTAAGCAGCATTTCCACACGGATGTCCCTGAGCCTTTCCAGGAGAGTCAAGCACTTTCTCCTCTGGACCACTTCTGCAAGGATCCCATACTTAGTGGAAACCAGTATGACATACTGGAGGCTGGCTGCTTGAATAGCATTTCCACTTACTATGTGATCTTTGCCAGATTACTTATTTTTCTACTACAGTATCCTCATTCAGAAAATGATAAAAATACCATACAAAGCATACTTCATATTACGTTTAGAGACTTCACTGAGATAATCTTTACCTTATACATGTAAAGTACTTAAAACAGTACCTGTCATTCAATAAGCACTAAACATAAGCTATATATTACGTTGTATAATAATCACTACTTTAAAGCTATAATCCCTCCACTAGATTGCAAACTCCTTGACAGCAAGGACCATATATTTTATCATTAATTTTTTAATAAAAATAATTATATTAAAATTATTTAAATTTTGTTTTTAAATTTAAATTTAAAATTTTTAACTTTTTAAATTTAAATTATTTTAATTTAAAATTTTTTAAATTGAAGGTCAATAAAATGAGTACCTTCTAGTTAGCCTAAGCAGGAAAGACACAGATTACTAATACCAGAAATGAAAGAGACCAGCGCTACTGATTCCACGTTGAGTCGGGGGTAGCAGACTGACAGGGGGCACAGGGGAACTTCTCTGCAAGATGAAAATACGTGTTCTGTATTTGATTGTGATGAGGCTTACGTGCCTGTGTGTTTATTAAAATTCATAGAACTATATGCCTAAGAAGGGTGAGATTTATTGTAAGTAAGTTATCCCTAATAAATTACTCGTGAAAAGAAAGAGGAAGGAATTGTAAATGGAAACAGAAGTTTGGTTTGAAAGGTAACTACAAGAGTCTCAATGCTCAATTAATCCAAGTTTCTGCAGGAGACACAGCTACCAGACCAAGAGCACTATAATTCAAGATGCTAGCACAGTGGTTCTTAACCTGGGTTCTATCCAACCCTAGGGGTTCGATGAGTCGATCTCAGGGGTTCGGAGAAGCCTCTGCCGCGGAGGCCAGAATAAAGTAATACCGTAATTTGTTGTGAGTTCATGCACTTTGTTGGTTTTGTTCTTTGAGCAAGGTGATGTTCATGCACAGCTCATTTTGTGCACCAGTAAAAAAACATATACCTATGACTTGAATTTGGAAAAAAAATCATATTTTATTTATCACTAAGGGAGGGTTAGGTGAATGCGCATATGAAATTGGTGGGTACGGTACCTCAGAAAAGGTTAAGAACCACTGCTCTAAAGCTAACAATCTTTCTGAGCTTGAGTCTACAGATTGAAACTGCCCATCTGGCCCTGGCCGGTTGGCTCAGTGGTAGAGTGTCGGTCTGGCATGTGGAAGTCATGGGTTCAATTCCTGGTCAGGGTACACAGGAGAGGCGACTATCTACTTCTCCAACCCTTCCCCTCCCCCTATTCTCTCTCTCTCTCTCTCTGTCTCTCTTCCCCTCCTAAGGCCATGGCTCAAATAGTTCAAGCAAGTTGGCCCTGGTGCTGAGGATGGCTCCATGGCCTCGTCTCAGGCGCTGAAATAGCTTGGTTGCTGAGCAACAGAGCAGTGGCCCCAGATGAGCAGAGTATCAGCCCCAGACAGGGCATCCTGGGTGGATCCTGGTTGGGGTGCATGCTGGAGTCTGTCTCTCTCTCAATTTAAAAAACAAAGAAAGAAATTACCCATCAAATCATAGGTTAGGTGAGAAAGGTTATACATGTATCCCAAGTTATAGAAAGAGAGCGAGAGAGAGAAAAATAAGTATAGGCCTTCTAGTTTGCAACATGAAAAGAATATGGGGAAATAGCATCCATAAACTTTTTTTTTTTTTACAGGGACAGAGAGAGGAATAGATAGGAACAGACAGACAGGAACGGAGAGAGGTGAGAAGCATCAATCATTAGTTTTTCATTGCCGTTGTGACATCATAGTTGTTCATTGATTGCTTTCTCACATATGCCTTGACCGCGGGCCTTCAGCAGACCAAGCCACCCCTTGCTGGAGCCAGTGACTCAGTGGACAGAGCACTGGCCTGAGCATATGGATGTCCCAGGTTTGATTCCCGATCAGTACACACAGGAGAAGCAACCATTTGTTTCTCTCCCCCTCTTCCCTTCCTGTAGCCAGTGGCTCATTGGAGTGTGTGACCCCAAGTGCTGAGGATAGCTCACTTGGTCTGAGCAAGTGGGCCTCAGGCACTAAAAATAACTTGGTACTCAAGCATCAGCCCTAGATGGGGTTGCCGGGTGAATCCTACTAGTCGGGCAGGGCGCATGCAGAAGTCTGTCTCTCTTATTTCCCCTTCTCTCACCTAAAAAATAAAAAAATTTAAAAAATTTTAAAAGTTCTGTATCAACCAGGTGTAAAATAAAGTTATTTTTAAATATGTAATCCAGTGGTTCTTAACCTTTTTTGAGGTACCAAACCCACCAGTTTCATATGCGCATTCACCGAACCCTTCTTTAGTGATAAATAAAATATGATTTTTTTTCCAAATTCAAGACATAGGTATATGTTTTTTTACTGGTGCACAAAATGAGCCGTGCATGAACATCACCTTGCTAAGAGAACAAAACCAACAAAGTGTATGAACTCACAACAAATTACGGTATTACTTTGTTCTGGCCTCCGCGGCAGAGGCTTCTCCGAACCCCTGAGACCGACTTATCGAACCCCTAGGGTTCTATAGAACCCAGGTTAAGAACCACTGATGTAATCACTCAAGAACTGTATCACTCACTTATCCCATATAAAGAGCCAACAACAAAAATGCTAACTAAATAACCAAATCTCAGCAGAGAAGGGATGATAAAGAGGAGACCTTATGCCACATGCAGTTAAATTCAAGGGAATATTAGTAAAGCAACTGGGAAGATATGTAACAGATGAAAATTCAATTAAATTTATTTTAGAAATAAAATTAAGTATATAAACAAAATAGTATTAGAGTCAGTTCAGAATACAAGGATACTATAAGTACTTATTACAAACAGCTTTTGTTTTGTTTTACCTGGTTTGCAAGATGAAAGTGACCAAACCGCTTGTGACCCAATTTCTCGTACTGTTCCGGTCCTTTCCAACTGCTTAGGGTCAGCACCAGGAGGTGTCTTGTTTGGTGTAGTCATTTTTAAAATATTCTATGTAGAAAAAAAGAATACCCACATTATACCAGGACCGGAGCATCTTTGTACAAAGGATAAAAATAAAAACAGCAAAATGAGTCACTAATCGACCCTTGATATTAACCATCAAGTTCTCAAATGCAGTTAATGTACTTTTCAAAATTTCAACCAGTGTAATTTAAAAAATCTTGGAAATTCAGTTTTTGTGTCTAAAATATATTATGTGCAAAGCAGCAGAGTACAGTAAGCAAAAGGGCACATAATCAGAGTTTTAACTAAGTCTCTCCTTTAGCGTAGACACTGGGCAGGTCTGGGCTTATTTTGCTCCCTGTTAAAGAGGTGGACTTGACCTATAATTCTATAATGCTATACAGGTCTATATTTCTGAGTAAAAATTCTTAATGTAGATTACATGTTTTCCCTAGAAAACTCAGACTGAAATTGACTTATTCCAGAAATATGTGAATATTGGTCTCCATTTTAAAAAATGTGATGCAGAGAAAAATCACATCTCCCCACTCATTGTCAAAAGCTTCATTTATATGTGCTCTTACTATAGAAGACAGAAAAACAGCTTCAAGGTCTGAGTTACTGGCCTATTCTAAACCAAAAGTTTACTTTATCTTTCACAACTTTTATTAATCTTGTTAAGTCTATGCAAACATAAAAAAAATACTTCTTGGATAGTGAATAATTTATAAAACTGCCTCAGAAATGCGAAGTTACAGCTACAGAACACCATTATGTGTGCTACTAAAAACCTGGGCCAGACATAACCAGGTGGTGGCACGGTGAATAGAGCGCTGGACTGGGAATCAGAAGACCCAGGTCTGAAACCCACGGTCGCTGGCTTGAGCGCAGAACTCACCAGCTTAAGCGTGGGGGCACTGGCTTGAGCAAGGGATCATAGATATGACCTCATGGTCGCTAGTTTGAGGCCAAAAGTCACTGGCTTGAAGCCTAAGATCGCTGGCATGAACAAGGGGTCACTCACTCTGCTGTAGCCCCCAGTCAAGGCACATATGAGAAAGCAATCAGTGAACAACTAAGGTGCCACAACAAAAAATTAATGCTTCTCATCTCTCTCCCTTCCTGTCTTTCTGTCTCTATCTGTTCCTCTCTGTCTCTATCACACACACACACACACACACACACACAAAAAAAAAACAACCCTGGGCCGGCAGTTCAGCCATCTCATTGACACCTCCTTTTAGAGCTCAGCTGTTCCCTAATCCCCACAGAAGCACTTAGATACTAAGTAACAGTAGAGCCACTGGACTATAAAATTCATTAACGCCTAAAACTTAAATGCCCAATTAACAATTTCTTAAATTAATAAGGGAATAAATATGGGGGTCCTAAGGTTACGAGTCTCAAAATAGGATGTTTCGAGTTTACAACACTCACTCCCATAAAACCTTAAAAAAAAACTGAGACGTGAGTGTTTCGGCTTACACCACTAGCGTACTTAGAGGCTACATGGGTGAACTAGTTCCAGAATAGCCTGGAACAATTCTTTAAGAAGGTAGAGAGGCCTGCAACAGATCCTGTACCCTCCACATCAGCTGCTTCTCGAGAGGAAACACCTGTAGTGCAGGTAGAATCATCTCCAGCGTCTCCTGCATGTTCCTTAGGCAATCCTGATTCACCTGACCCAGTATCTCCAGCACCTTCTGCAGGTTCTCCAGCCTCTCCAGCTTCCTCCTCCCCATAGGTCACTTGCTCCCACCTTGCAATATCCCTTCCAGTGTGCAAGCCAACCACAAGAATAAAGGTAAGGAATTTTTTTACACTCATTTTTGTCATTTTTTCTGTTACTACACTATAGAGTATGTTTATGTCCTTTTCCCTTTTCTGCGGCTTAGTTGTGTTTCTATGTTCTAGGTTATGACTTTACAACTGTGTTAGGATAGGTAAGTGACTTAGGCTAGGGTATGTTTCCACTTACACCAAAAGTGCAGTTATGTCACTGTCATAGGAACGAAACTGTGTCATAACCAGAGGACCCCCTGTAGGTTCAATCACACACTAAAGGATTTGACACCTGCAACTGAAATTAGGTCTAGGATGAGGTAATTAAACCTCTGGCAATTATTACACTCCAAACATCCTGTATCAAAATAAAAATAAAGGGCCCATCTCTCTACTGGAGCAGAATTCAACCGCCGGGCTTAGTACTGAACGCCACCAAGTGGATAAATCGCGGAGCTCGGATAAGACTGGGTTGCTGGCCACACAGTTCAGAGAGAACTGAGGCCAAAGAGGGAACGCCCCGCGAGCAGTGCCTGGACCAGACGCTTGATGGTCCTGCCTGACACCTGTGCTAGAAACGCTACAATGAACAACCGCTAAGGCTCCATTCCTGACCCACCTGCTTTGAGTAGATTGGAAGCGGAAAAACAATCTAAGTTGGGGAAGAGATAGCAGATAGGGCCATCCACCACGTCGGGGAAAAGCTCGCGCACTTACAGCTCACAAACAGTGTTTGCACAGCTCCGCGTTTTAGGATTTCCTGCAGTTCGGCGCCACTCCCACTCAGTTTCTCTAGATAGCCCGGCTTCCCTACGACGTTGAATGGGTGTCGCATCACAATGACGTCAGTCCTCGCCCGCACTCCCTGTCACGTGCGCACGCGACGTCCCTATGGCATGCGCGAGGCAGCGGCTGGGTATCGCCATTTTGGCCGGAGGCCGCAGGAACACGTTGTGTGTCTGGAAGTGACGGCAAAAGCTGGTTAGTCTGCGCTCCGCTCCGCAAGGGGATCGTTTTCTCCAGGTACGTAAACAGTCCGGAGAGGGTTAGCCTTTAGCTACGATCCTCCATGATTTAAAGATCGTAGGGGCGTTCTACTGATTAGGCCTCGTCTGACGGCGATGAGCACGGCAGCGGCGCGTGGCAGCCGGCTTGGGTAGGGTAGGACTGCTGGGAGCGCCGGCGACGGCATGGCGCGTCGTGCTTCCGCTCCAGCTGATCTGGCGCCCGGCCCCTGTTGCCTGCCGCCCCCGGCAGAGGCTACGAGAATGGAGCCAGATGCCGTCGCGACGAGCCAGCCTCCACCGCGTCCGGACCCCCTTTACCCCGCTCCTCCCCTAGAGGTGCACCTTCTAGAGAGGAAGACCCCTTCAGAATGCACAGCACTCCTCTGTTACCCTCACCCTTCCCCGGCACAGTAAGATGGGTATATTTTCACATGTGCGTATTTGATTATGGCTTTTTCTTCCACCGTTTGGCCATTATGGAGTGAGTCATGGCATCTTGCCGCCATGAAGTTGATTCCTCGACCACTAACAGCCTTTACAGAAACAGTGGTCAGACGTCGGACGTGGCTGTACTTTTCTTACAGAGCAACGTGTACCTCGGCTAGGTGTACCTCAGCTGCAGCTGGGGTTATACCAGCTAATCTCCCGGTTGAACGCCTTTAGTTTTTTTGGTACACCTCTATAGCATTCGGCACTTTCCCCCTTGGTGACCATTCCCGCTTCCCCTTAGTTATGTCTTCAACTCCTGGAGATCAAGGGTGGTGTCTTAACTCAAAATGCCTTTATTTTCCCTTCAGTGATTCATACATTGTAGTCACGATGGTCAGTGCCTGATTTCCACGTCCTTTAAAGTGTATATAAGCCATTTTCTCTTTCTCTTAGTTAAGTCGATAAAAATGGGAACTGTCAAAACAGTGTTTTGGGGGGGGGGGGTTATCCTATCTTCCACAGGACTGCAAACTAGGCATTAATGAGTGGTGTTTGTGTTGTGATCCTCAGTATTGTCCCATATACTGAGAATATTCATTCTTTACCAGCTACTGAACAATAATGCTTTTTCAGTGTTAACCAAGAGCTCTTCACCTGTATTTAACCAAAAGGATTTCTTTTCTTTTAGTTAAAAACCTTGTTTGCCCCTATTATTACTATTTTATTTTACAGAGTCAGAGAGAGGGATAGACAGGGACAGACAGACAGGAACAGAGAGAGATGAGAACCATCAATCATTAGTTTTCCGTTGTGACACCTTAGTTGTTCATTGATTGCTTCCTCACATGTGCCTTGACCACGGGCCTTCAGCAGACCAAGTAACCCCTTGCTCGAGCCAGCGTCCTTGGGCCCCAGCTGGTGAGCGTTTTGCTCAAGCCAGATAAGCCTGCACTCAATCTGACAACATCTGGGTCTCAAACCTGGGTCCCCCGCATCCCAGTTTGATGCTATCCACTGCACCACCGCCTGGTCAGGCTTGTTTGCCCCTATTAAAAAAATTTTCCAGAAGAACATTTAATGTAATTGCTGGGGAGCAGGAAGAGGGGAAGGAAGCAATGTCAATTTAGTGTCCCTTCTAAATGTCTTCAATCTTAAGACTCGGAAATCAGAGTTGCACTACTCCCTTCTTATGTGTTTTATAATACTAATAATCTACAATAATCATAGGTTAGAATATTTCATGTGCTATTAAGCATCATTTGGTAACAGCGACCTTTAAATGGCTCTCACACAGTTCTATAGTAATTTTGGCCTTAAACTGCAAATGCTTTTCATATAAGCTGCACTTTTTCCTCCCAGCTGGAAGAGTAACAGCAAGAGTCATTGTTGGAGTACCTATTTTAAACACAGTTCTCCAGATCTGAAATATTTTTCCAATCCTTCTTTGTTCCCAGGAATAACGTATCACTTTTTTAAATGTAAATCAGCTTATTAACTGTCTTTGGTATGTTTATTTTTTTATAGTAATTATTACAGTTACTTGGTTTTTTGAATGGATGACATATTAGATGAAACATTACAGTAGTTTGGCAGATATAAAGTTTAATTTAAGCAATTTCGTGATAAAAAGATGTATTCTCTAGAGAGTACACTCATTCGCCACCTAATTTGTATGGTGCCCGGGCTAACTAAACAATCTTCAGCTGTCACTTCCAGAATGATAGCTTTCTGAAGTAATTTCAAAGCCTTTTTTTACCCCAATTCAAAAGTCATTTGATTTCTCCCTCTTATAATCTCTACGAGACCTGAGCCAGTTTTTCAAGGTTTTAATGGGCTAAAGTGAACCTATTAATTAACATAACTTTGTGTATTACATAAATATTTAGCCTCCTTTTTGGCAATTTTTTCCCGCAGTACATTCATAACCATTACTATGGAATATTCGGAACTTGAAAGATTTCTTAAGTTGTTATAACCTGTAGGAAAATTATTTACTATATTTAAGTTTATTTTTTCATTCACGTGCTTCAGCTCTTACTATTGTCTATCATTGGCCTAGCCACTGATTTGAACAAATGGACAAAAATCTCTGCCCTTTGACTTGAGGGGAAAATATTGTCTCTGTGTGTAGAGAGAGAGACAATATTTAAGTACATATACACAAGATAAATATGTATGTATATTATATATACATGTATGTGAAATACATATAAACTTGTATAGTAATGCTAAGAAGAAAAAGCGGGGAGGAGGGACAGAATGTCGGTTGGGTATATTTTTGCTAGTTTAGCTAGAGAAGGAAGGTTCACTGAGAAATAAACATTTAAGACTTGAAGGACTGAGCCATGTAATTTACCAGGGAGAATATCATTACAGGCAGAGGGAAGAGAAAAATGCCAACACCAGGAAGCAAGAATACGTCTGGCATGCACTAAGAACAGCAAGGAACTAATGTGACGAACAAAATGAGCAGATAAAGTAGTTGGAGATGAGCTCAGAATGTTAACAGTGGGTGATCAGTGCCATGTTGGTTATTTTAAGGACTTTGGCTTTTATTCAGAGAGTAGGGAAGCCATTGCAGGTTTTGAGTAGAGGAGTGACATGAATTGGCTTGCACATTACAAGAATGAATCTGGCTCCTGTATTGAGGATGAACTGTCAACGGTTGTAATAGGAGGAGGTAAGAGTAAAAGCAAAGAGATCTGTTGGGAAGCTGTTAAAATAATGGCATAACAAGCTGTTTTGATGGAATGACATTCACTAAAGCTTGGAATGGATCCAGAGAAAATAGACATTCGAAACAACTGACTACAGGCAATTCTTTCAAGTAGACTTGCTATAAAAGGAAGGAGAAATAAAGCAATGACGGAAAGTGGAGTCAGATAATAGAGAGTTCAAATGCTGATAGAATAAACCAGTAGAAAGAATTGATGACAAGCAGGAGGGAGAATTGTTGGGACATTCTCCTTAGTGGATGTCTTTGTGTGCAAATGGATTTTATAGTGTGACTGTTGGTTGGGAGAGGGTTCACTTGACATGACACTAGCTAGGCAGCATGGCTTTGTTTTTTTTTTCTCTGTTTTCAGCTTTATGTGTGCAGGTAGAGGTGCATTTAACTAGGATTGTAGTTAAGGGTATAAATGCTTGACAGTGAAATTTTAGCTAGGTGCGGAGGTAAACGAAGTTATGAGGGTTTGAGGAAAAATGGAAACGTGGTAAAACTCAAGAGACAGTTGGTCTGAGAAATGGGGAAATTCAAAGGGTTGGATTGCTTTGTATGAGAGGGATGAGCTGAAAAGATAAGAATGGTGGTTGGTGAACCAGGTGTTTGTTATGGAGGCTGTGGAAGGATTGCAGTTATTGATAATGACAAGGTCAAGGGTTTGAACAAAGGAATGAGTGGCTGAAGTAGGGTGAAATCAAGATCATTCTAGGAGAGACATTAATCAGCTGAGAGCACAGGCTATTAAAATACTCGTCTATGAACATACTGAACCAAGAATTTTGGCAGGAGTTGTAATAGAAGGTGAAAGTCAGCTAAGGTCTGAAATCCTCAAAGAGTGGGAGCCAGTGATCTGCTAGTCAGTAAATGACAAAGCAGTTGGATAATCTGAGAGGCAAAAGCTGACTTTTTATTGAGAAGGGAGAGAGTAATAGTCTGGAAGCAAGATCTCTTATCCCCTCCAAACCAAACGGTACTGTGCTGTGTGAGAAATACACTGCTGACAAAAATGAGGGGATATTTCCAAAAATACGAAGTGATAAGAAAAGAAGCATTTGATTTTTTTTTTTTATTAAACAAAAATATCAGAAAAGCAAACAACAAATCAAAGAAAGTTCAATTATACAAATGAGATGCAAAACCAACTTTTATTTCATTAGTGAAAATGCACTATACAAAAGGCTGGAAGTACTGGAGCATCTTCCCTGATCCCCTCATTTTTGCTAGCAGGGTACTTGAGGTCTACAAGGGGAAACAGTCTGTCAAAAAAAAGAGGACTCGCCTGACCTGTGGTGGCGCAGTGGATAAAGCGTCGACCTGGGAACACTGAGGTCGCCAGTTCAAAACGCTGCACTGGTCTGGTCAAGGCACATGTGGGAGTTGATGCTTCCAGCTCCTCCCACCTTTCTCTCTTTCTTTCTCTCACTCTGTGTCTCCTCTCTAAAATGAATAAAATAAAAATAAAATAAATTAAAAAAAAAAAGAGGACCCACGATCAGTCATGATAGAAACACCCAACAGAGTGTCTGACAGCAGGTAGTCTTTTGGCTTGAGGCTCTTTCGTTACATATTGGAAAAAGAGTATTAAGGCACGTTTTGGACTTACTACTTTAACCACCATCCTCAGAAAAGTACATCTAATTTCCCTCTGTCAGTAAGTCCAACATTGTAAAAGAATTTTAAGTTCCTTTTGACTTTAGCTGTGTAATTGATGGCACTGTTAAATGTCAAGACTTACAAAACCTTTAAAAGCAGCAGTCTATACTTGGTTACTTGGTTTGCTTTTCATTTCAGTGCTGTTAGCATAGAATTCATCTGTGCATACTGCAGATTCCCAGAGAAGTGCACTTTTTACTTTTGCTCCTTACCAACATGATGTTCAGAACCTTTGTGATTGCCATTTTCATCAATAGTGTCGTTATGGTTGGGTAAGACAGGAAGTAGTGCCTAGTCTGATGGGTCAGCATCTTCATCCCGTGTCTTAGTTGTCCTGTCAGATCTCCCTGTTCTGTACTTGTGCACTGGTGTCAGTGCTGACTGCTGAGGCCGGGGGTCGTGCTCTGCCAAGCCGAGGTTCCCCGGTGCCCTTGGTCTTTCTCGGTTTTCCTGGCTGTTGACTACTTTTATTTTTGCATAACAGTTGTAAATTTGGTTTGTTCAGTTGATATTTTCCTCCTTGAGATTGGATTAAATGTATAAATTCAGGAAAGGTAGAAATCTCTAGTAGTAACTATTCTCTATTGTAAAAACAGACCTGTCATTCTGTTTGTTTGGGTCTTTTATGTTTTTCATTGGTTTGTTTAAAGTTACCTCACATTTGGTTGTCTTATCTTAATTCTTGGATCCTTTCTTTTTTGGTGACTATTTAAGATGGTGCTTTTTGTTTCTTTATATAAATTCTTTGATTAATGGTATATATGTATGGTATGTATTTGTTTTCCAACTTTATTAAATTATTTTATTACATTATTTTATTACTTATACTAATCTTTTAGTAGTTCTAGATAATTGTATCTGAATATAGTGATGTTTGTTCTATTTAACTTTTACGTTTGACTTATTCCTTAATTAAGTTGATTAATTTTCTAATTACATATTGTTAATTTTTCTTTAATAGAAGAGCTGGATACGCCTACCTAGAATTATGGCAGATAAATTAACTAGAATTTCTATTGTCAACCATGACAAATGTAAACCGAAGAAATGTCGGCAGGAATGCAAAAAGAGTTGCCCTGTGGTTCGAATGGGTAAGCTGTTCTTTGGATCATTTAAAGATAAAAGATTTCAAAAATAATAAATTGCTGGTTCTCTAGACTTTAGCTGTTAGTTTCTTTGGTATCTAAAAAGAAGACAGATTTTGTTCTGAATTTTTTATTGTTTTATGACCATGTGATTCTGTTTTGTTTGTTTTTTTAATTAAAGGATACTATATTAGTATATATACATTTTTAAAGTTTATTGAATATAAAACAAACCAGAGTTCAAGTTACTGAGATTCTTACTGTTCTACAAAATCCAGTATGTTTGTATTTGATGATAATCTCTCTTTTAAGAGTTTAGTAAGAATAACTGTTCCTGAAGTTTTGTCGTATTTTCAAGATTAAACTTACAGCAATTCAGAACTGATGAATTGTTGGTATTCTTTAAGAACTATATTAAAGTAATTGTAATTTTAAATGTACTAGTGAGGTATAGACTTACTAAATCGTGAAAAAGACTTTAGATACCACCTATTAAAGTCTACCATGCTATTCAGAAATTCCATTGTTTTAATATCTGTTTATATTCTATTGTAAGTTTAATTTTCCTGTATATTAGATGACTACATACCTTTTGAGAACTTTACTGATTTAACTGACATATTTTTTTCTCTGGTATACATTACCATTTTCAAGGTATATTTTATAAATTAAGTATTTAGGTAAGTCAGCTTATAAACAAAACTTTCAGGATCTGCCACGATTGTATGAGCATGTTTTCTTCCCCAGTAGTAAATTAAGCAGAATAAACTTACTGGAGTCGTCTCCCGCTTGCCTGATAAGAGTATCTTTCCTTTGACAGGAAAATTATGCATTGAGGTTACACCCCAGAGCAAAATAGCATGGATTTCTGAAACTCTTTGTATTGGTTGTGGTATTTGTATTAAGGTAAGTGATACTTTACTTACTGAATCAGATTTATAACCTGAAAATGAAATTAAAGAGGCAAATTACAAAACAGTGAGTAAAGAATATAAATTTAAGAAAATTGTACTTATAGTAATAATTTAATATTGTTGCTTTTTTTTAAATTAAGCCAACGTTTTATTTAAACATTATCCTCACCACACTCAATTAATTTTTATGAGAAGGGCATTCTCCAGTAATGTTGTCACCAGAACTTTTTGGAACTAGGAAAACAAAAAATATAAGTTATGTGGCATACCATTTATTTCAAGTCTCTGTTTAATTTTGAATTTATACCTTTTAAATAGAAGTGCACATACACGTAGCCAAAATTTTTCAATTTAATAAAATCTTTAAATGCTTTTTTTTTTTTTTGCTGTATTATATGTTCTCCTATTGTTGACTATTCCAATAGTGCAATTTTCCAAAATACCCAATTACTTTTTGTTACATTGAATAGTTTGATTAGGGTTTTTGAATTAAGAATGTTGAGTTTCGCCTGACTGGGTGGTGGCACAGTGGATAGATGGTCGGACTGGGATGTGGAAGACCTAGGTTCGAGACCCCGAGGTCGCCAGCTTGGACCTAAGGTCGCTGGCTCCAGCAAGGGGTGGCTTGGTCTGCTGAAGGCCCGCGGTCAAGGCACATGTGAGAAAGCAATCAATGAACAACTAAGGTGTTGCAACGGCAACGAAAAACTAATGATTGATGCTTCTCACCTCTCTCCGCTCCTGTCTGTCCCTATCTATCCCTCTCTTTGAAAATAAAAAAGAATGTTGAGTTTCAAACTTAAATTTATAAAAGGTATTTTGGAGCCAGTTTATGAAGTTCTTATTTTAGATATTTTTATTTGTAGATTGTATATGTTAGAAAGGACCTTTACACCCTGACAGGTTGCTCAGTGATCAGAGTGTTGGCCCAGCATATGGATGTCCGGGTTTGATTCCCTGTCAGGGCACATAAGAGAAGCGACCATCTACTTTTCTCCCCCTTCTCTCCCTCTTCCCCTCCTGCAGCCAGTGGCTCGATTGGTTTGAGCATTGGTCCTGGGTGCTGAGCATGGCTCAGTTGGTTCAGTGTTGGCCTCAGGCACTGAGGATAGCTTGACTGATTAGAACATTTGCCCCAGAAGGGATTACCGAGTGGATCCCAGTAGGGTCACATGCAGGAGCCTGTCTCACTTAGAAAAAAAGGACCTTCACCAAAGTGTGGAAGCCACCTCATTGTTTATTCTAGTAAGGCTAATGTGTATTTTGCATTGGTTCTTGAATCCTTAGTTTAAGTATCCAGAATATTTTGCTACCTGAAAGCATTTTCTCTTATTTTGAAAATATAAAGCAGGATATGTTTCTTTGAGCAAGTAATTTTTTTTTTTTTTTTTGAGCAAGTAATTTACTAATCTCTTATATGCCAGAATTCTGGGTGCTGGAAATCTGATTTGAAACAATATGTTTTTAATTCTATGGGGAAAAAATAAAAACTTTCTTCACTGCTATAGGAAAATAAAGTTCCAAAGTTTGAGGTATGCACTTTAGTGGCTGAAAAGATACTAATGTGGTAAGTCTGTATGGTAGTGGGGTAGTGTAAACGCCCTGAACATTAAGATACTTATAACACCTCATATATGAACAGTGGATATTTTTTTCCTTATAGATTTAGAGAAGTCAAAATTACTTGCAGCCTAAGGATTTTATGTATGTTGATGGAATAAAGAGATTTTATGGATGAAGGTGACTTTGTTGGCAGAATAAATGTCTCATGTAAAGAATTAATCTTTTTGGTTAGAGGGTAGTAATTACTCTGTTAGGAAACAAGAGTTTGGGTGGGTTTTTTTTTTAATTACCGGTATCTGTGTTCTTGTAACATAAAATGGAAATTCGCTGAAATTCTTATATTCGGAGACTTTTAAATTGCTCCTTGAGTACACTGACCAGTTCTAAACAGATCTCAGATGTGAGGTGATGCTCTTTGGGATGTGCCTTTTTTAACTTACCTGGACTTTCTAGCCACATTACCAGTCTTAAATGACCCTCCAGTTCTTGCCATTCTTCTTCTGTGGACATTTACCTGATTGATAGTCAACTGTTATTTGAATATGTTTTTCTATGAATAAGCTTGTTTTTCATCTGAATTTAATTGGTTGGAATATGAAGCATTTTCTGTATATAAGATAGTTAAAAATCACAATAGAAAGACAATCTTTGCTTTATCGAAATGTTGTTAGTACATAAATAGATCCAAAAAAGATACAATTCATGACCTTAAAGCACTTTACAAGGTAGGAATGGGCGTGTACAAAGACAGGAAAAAGGAAGGGATCTGTCTTGGGCTGAAGATGCAGTCACGTTTTATCTTACCTCTCAACCTTATCTAATAATGTAAAAAATAAAAATAGGAGGCCCTAGCCAGTTGGCTCAGCAGTAGAGCATTGGACGGCGTGTGGAAGTCCCGGGTTCGATTCTCAGTCAGAGCACACAGGAGAAGCAACCATCTGCTTTTCTACCCCTCCTTCCCCCTTCCCTTCCCTCAGCCATAGCTTAAATGTTTCAAGCAAAGTTGGCCCTGGGTGCTGAGGATAGCTCCGTGGCCTTGCCTCAGGCTCTAAAATAGCTTGGTTGCCAAGTAACAGAACAGTAGCCTCAGATGGGCAGAGCATCGTCTGGTAGGGGCCTTGCAGGGTAGATCCTGGTCAGGGCACATGTGGGAGTCTGTCTCTGCCTCCCCGCCTCTCACATAATAATAATAAATAAAAATACCTATACAATTAGGACCTCCAAGTTCTATAAGATTTTTCAATAAGTATTAAATGCATATTAAATATCTTAAGATTATGGCATCACTAAGGGTAATGCAAAATTAATAATATGATTCTTGCCTTTAAGGGACATAACTTATTTTTTAAATCTATAAGAAAATGAAAACTATATATTTGTACAACTCCCACATTTGTAAGATTGCTTATAAAAAAAAGTCTTAATCTCTCCATTTTAGTCGTGTATACTTCTAAAAATTAACACAAATTTAATTCTTTAACAGAAATGCCCCTTTGGCGCCTTATCAATTGTCAATTTACCAAGCAACTTGGAAAAAGAAACAACACATCGATATTGTGCCAATGCCTTCAAACTTCACAGGTATATTTTCAAGTCAGCATTCTTCTTCAGTCAAAAGTAAAATGCATTTAGGATTTAAAGAGAAATACAATATTGTAACATCATGCAGAATCATATGTATATCTCAGTCATGTATTCTAAGATTAGAATTACCTGGGGGATCTTTTCAAAACTACTAATGCCCAGATTTTAGCCCAAATGAATTATATCATATCTCTGAATTAAGAGTCTGGACCTCAGTAAGTTGTAAAAGCTCCCGCATGATTCTAACATATAACTAGGGTTGAGAATCACTATTGTTAATAATACCCTTATTCCCAAAATGACTTGTAAAGAAATTTAGCTTTGACTTGATTCATTAATCTCATGATCTACAGAGAATATTACTCTGAATTTGGGGATATTATTGTTAAATCACAGGAGTCCTTAGAAGTTTTTAATCTGCTGAATATGAATATTTTGAATCTGGAAGTCTAGGTTTAACTAATAAAAAGGCATCTCTCCACCTGCCAGCATTAAGGAGCCCCCTGCAGCAGGGAGAGTGGAGTGCAGTATTTCTGGCTGATGTGGTACTTCTCTCCTTGTAAGTAAATGGCAGACAAAATAACCAGTGTGAACTTGCACCTGCCATGATATTCTTTGCTAAAGCATTTTTGTTATGCATTAAAACTGGGTCTTAAATGTAAAGAATAATTGTTACTTTAGAATGGACTTTGAATGAAAATTGAATAAATAAAACTTGGAGTAATATTGTCATAGATGCATTTCTAACTATTAACAGTTACTCTTGGCTGGGTTTTTTTCTAATAGCCAATAATATGTGGCATAGATCTCTTAGCTTAATGGATGTGTATGGAGTGCAAATGTATTAAAATAAAATAGGTCATTCTGATATTATGTAGCTTTTTCTACCCAAATCTGAGTTTTATTGTTTTTGTATATTTTTGCCAGGTTACCTATCCCTCGTCCAGGAGAAGTTTTAGGATTAGTTGGAACTAATGGTATTGGAAAGTCAACTGCTTTAAAAATTTTAGCAGGAAAGCAAAAGCCAAATCTTGGAAAGTACGATGTATGTATTACCACCTGGTCAAGATGAGGGTCTTGGGTGGGTTTTGTGAGGCTTTGAAGGAGAGTATACAGGGGTCCTTGGGTTATGACACAGTTCCATTCCTATGACAGTGACATAACCCGAATTTTGGTGTAAGTCGAAACACTCTAGCCTAATACAAACAGAACACTCGTGCTTTTAACAGTGCAAAATGGCATAGGTAGGCGTACTGGGGACGCCACGTCCCTCCCTCCTGTGCCCACTCCTGCGTGCTCTTACGCCGTGGGTAGACAGACTGGTTTATTATGTAGCACGTGAGTGCGTGCTAACGTGTGTCTACACTGCCATAACCCAAGAAGCCCTGTATGTGATACTTTTTTAAGTTATTTTCAAAATTATTTGTGGAATAATGCTGAGAAACTACATACAAATGAGACTCCTTAATTTTTAATTAAAATCTGTTGATGCTACTAACTGATTATTCTGATCTTCATTAAACTGTTATGAGTTGGTATGGCTTGATTTGAAACTAAATCCTTAACTTTAAGTTAGAAGCCAATAATATTCTGTTTGGACATGTGTTCTGTTTTGTATAACATCCTCTTGGTAATTGTATTATTAAATTAAATTCAGGTCATTATATGTGTATTGCCAGGATCCACCTGATTGGCAAGAAATTCTGACTTACTTCCGTGGATCTGAATTGCAAAATTACTTTACCAAGATTCTAGAAGATGACCTAAAAGCTATTATCAAACCTCAATATGTAGACCAGATTCCCAAGGCTGCAAAGGTCAGTTGCTTTCAGGAGGAATTTATGCTTTATACTATCAATGGAAGTATATAAACAATGTTTCAAGTTCAATTTTAATATTGGAGGACATCAGTGATAACTATTTTTGGTATATTATGACAGGGGACAGTGGGGTCTATTTTGGACCGAAAGGATGAAACAAAAACACAAGCAATTGTATGTCAACAGCTTGGTAAGTGCTTATCTTGTATGTGTTTTAATAGGCCCTAAACTTAACTCATAAAGTAAATGTCTTTATATGGATTACTGAAATAAACGGGGAAATCTCTTGTAGTTGTTTTATTTACTTTTTATGTTGCACAGTTTTCAACTGAACTATTCAAACCCAGAGTGACCTGCAGGGTACATTCTGCTTAGCAGAGGTAAAAGGAAACTGAACGTTAAACACAATGCCTCTATGTTCTTTGTAGATTTAACCCATCTAAAAGAACGAAATGTGGAAGACCTTTCAGGAGGAGAGTTGCAGAGATTTGCTTGTGCTGTCGTTTGCATACAGAAAGCTGATATGTAGGTTACTTTACACTTTTTCTAGATCTCGATCCTTACTGTGGAAGTTTTATTAGTAACACTGCTAAGAAAGCAGTGGTGTTGAGAGGAAGGAACACAGATAGGGTCTGAGATTTTAATTCTGAGGTCAGATGTTGAAGCAATTAAGCAGCCACTGCCCATTCTCCCTGTTCTTCCTGAAGGGGGAGAAGCTCAGTGATTTAGAAGAGTCCTTTACAACCAATGCGGTTCAGAGCTTTCTATTGTAAAGGCGGTTGTTTATTATTTAAACTCTGTTTGTACATTAGAGGAATATTTTTTAAGACTTTAAGCTGTCCAACAAAGCCAGCAAATTTTTCATATCCCTCCAGTGGAACATGAGGTCTTTCAGATTACACAAACTGGGGACAGCTACCATGTGGGAAGGAAAGGGTGGATCCCTTCCCGTGTCCAGGGCTTCTTTCTCCCAGACATGGGCTCCCATCCTCCGCTGGTTTGCACCACGGTTCTGCTCCAGGGTCAGAGCACGCTAGCTCTTCTCCACAACGCCGGAATTCTGTACGCTTCTCTCCCAGAAACCATGTGCTTTAATGAAACTAACTTTAGCTAGTCAAGAGAAAAACTCTGAATTACTTTGGTCTATACCAGAATATTTTTTATAAGCAGGTAGCAACTTATAAATTAGCCTAATCTTAATACACAGTCCTGCTTTTCATAATAGCAACATACAGAAGTTTTTACCATTATAGGGGTGGACCCCTATTAGGATAAGGTGATTTTTGTTGTTGTTCAAATGTAAATTATATTACAGTACTTTAAAATAACATGCAACGGAGAATTAAGTTATATTTGTCTTTCAAGTCATATTTGCTTTTCTTTTTCAGTTTCATGTTCGATGAACCTTCTAGTTACCTAGATGTCAAGCAGCGTTTAAAGGCTGCTATTACTATCCGGTCTCTGATAAATCCAGATAGGTGAGTCTAGATTTGGTATATCCCTGTGTTATTCCATTTGGGGGATTTTACAGATTTCTAAAGATTAAACACTGGGGCTAGTGTCATATACAAGTGATGTTTTCCATCTTGGTCACTTGGAGCTACCACTTGAATTTACCTTCCTCTGTCTAAAACGTAGGTTCTTAATGCAAGATTGATTAACTACCATGCCTGTTTCCAGGGAACTGTGAATACTCTGAAGTGATCTGCAAATTCTGGTGTATATCAGTGGGTTTCTGAGAAGCAGATCCTTAGCTTTTACCAAATCCTCAAATGGGTATGTTACTCAAACACACAAAATTTAGAACATATGGAACACCAAGATATTCCAGTTGTTCAGGGTCGAACAAAGCACAAGAGAATTCTTAATAATCTGTTAGGTAATTCAACAGTGTTTTTTATAGTTTGCAAAGGTATTTTTGTTGTTTTAATTTAGTGATTTTTAGAGATAGGGACATCAGTTTGTTCTACTTATTTATGCATTCATTGGTGGATTCTTGTATGTGCCCTGACTGGGGATCAAACCTGCAACGTTGGTGTATTGAGATAATGCTCTAACGAATAAGCTGCCCGGCCAGGGCCAATTTGCAGAATTTATAAATTCATTATCTCATTTAAGCCTCATAGTAATATTTCTAGGTAGAATCTTTAGACTATCAGCAGCAAAGAAAGAATCTTAGTTGGCCCAAATATTAGCTGTAATTTTACCTTGTTCATGGGCCTGGGCATTAGGATAGGGTCTGGGGGGATACAAGAGTATAAAATGTAGTATTAAGGACTTCACAGTCTGGTGAGGAAAAGAATACCTAGTTCTTTAGTTGTAAACTCTAGTTCCTTTAAATAAAATATTATATACCCTTTATTATATTGAAATGCAAGAAAGATATTTAATCTACCTTTGCTCATAATCTTTTTAAAATATCAAGTAATGTCTTAACTGTAATAAAAAGGAGAGTGAAAAGGATAGTGATTTACAACCAAGTGACATTGACATGTATCTCAGTTTATAAGAAGGAAGTCATTGTGATCCTAGGAGAGGACAGCAACCTTAATAGGATAACACATCAAAACAAATTAGAGTGACAAAGTGAAGAAAACGATTGAGTTAGACGTTTTCACAAATGTGCTAGATCTCAGGTATAATCTCTCTTTCGTGTAAACTGATAAAAAGAAGAATTACGTCTGCAGCCTGAAATTCCAACAGATGTTCGGGCAAAATGTTCAGTTTTGAATGCTTTACAAAGATTTTGGAGATCATGTCCTTGGATAAACAGCAAGAAAGAGAGAATGAGTTGGAGAAAGGAAAAATAATGCAAGAGATTCAACCTCTACGAATATTTTCAATAAGATTAAAAACCAACAGGAAAACTAAAATTAATTGTAGGGTATAAATTTTCACAGCTTAGACTTCTCATTATGCTACAGATTTCTGTTCCTTTTCAAACCCTCAGAAAATAGAGTGGCTCTCCTTACTTTTTTTTACATTTTGGACATTTGCATAAGCTCCATTTAAAAGTAAGGAGAGCAGGAGGTTTGACCTGCTTTTGCTTTTTCCTTTCAAAGTAAATAAAAAGCCACTAGGTGATAAGCTGCCTATACTGGCCCTGAAGATTTTAGTGGTAAAAAGAGGATTACTCCAGATAATGGAATGTTACCAACAGGAACACAAGGCAGAATGAGTACTGGCTCACCCGTACTTCCTTTTCATACTAAACTTGCCCCCATTTTCTTTCATTCCTGCTGTTACTGCCTGACTCCTGGATTACTGCGAAAGCTTCCTTTTAAAAACTCCGTGGTTCTTGCCAGACTAAGCTTCTTGCAGAGATATTATTTCCTCTCATTTTTTTATTCTAGAACTGTGTTGTAGCCTCTACCCATATATTGCTATTTTTATTTTAATTGAAATGAAAAATTCATTTCTTTAGTCAAACTAGTCACATTCTAAGTGCTCCACATTTCGTGTGGTTACTTGCTACCAAATGGGACAGCATAGCCATCGAGCGTTTCCATAATCGGGAAACTACTGGACACTGTCTCCTCATTGCCATTTAATACAAGTCCAAATTTCTCATCTTGTCATTCCACAAGTTCCTTCAATATCTGTTTGATGCATAACACAAAACTATAGATCATGGAGTTAGAGATCACAGTCTGGCTTCAGGGTGTTTGGAGCCAAGTTGTAGGGATATTCATAAAATTCAGGTGTTGGATCAGAGTGACGAAGATTCAAGAATGAGGGAAGAAAAATTGAATTGACTATCAGAAGAGAGATCCTGTAGAAGTAAGGATTTGAAACTATAGGGAGGACTTCAACAGGTGAGGATTTAGGCAGGAGACCTTTTTGGAGATAGAAAACCCCTGAGACCCACACAAATGGAAAAGTAGATTATTTTTAGAAAGTAATGAAAGATCCATTTTTTAGTGTCCTATAGAAAAGAAGTAAAAATACTATAGTAGCTTAACTTTCAGAGGGTCTTAAAGTCTAAGGATGTTATTTCTTCATTGGGAACTGAGAGCTGTGTCTAGGGACCTGAAGAAGAAGAAGAGATTGAGCTTTCCCAGATATGTTGAAAATCCCCAGGTTAAGGGTGCTGTCGTTCTTCTCTGCATCTCTTCTATATAGCATGGGATAGGTGAGAGGGTTTAATGTGTAAGCTGGATGGCATAATAAACAGTTTAGGCTACACCTGATTTAAATCTATTGTTTCTGTTTTGTTAAGTTTAAAAATATGTTCTTTATTAGCAAAACATTTCTTCTATTCAAAAACGGTTTCATGTTAACTTTTTTTCTTTTAGTTTAAGGTACCAATTTGAAATATGAACATTGGTAGCCTTATTTAATGAAAATACTGCTATTTTCCTAAAATTTATACTCTGGTAAAAAATTATGTAGTAGTTCTAATTAAATACAATTTTAATTTTATCATATCTGTTACATTTTAAATCTATTTTCAGATACATCATTGTGGTGGAGCATGATCTAAGTGTATTAGATTATCTCTCTGACTTCATCTGCTGTTTATATGGTGTACCGAGCGCGTACGGCGTTGTCACCATGCCTTTTAGTGTCAGAGAAGGTAACCTGCAAAACTGTTTTCACAATGCTGTATTCCCTTTTCCTCTAATGCTTAGAAAATGTATCACTGTTGATATTAAGTAGTCACATGTTCTAATATTTATATAAAACTCTGGTCTCATGGAATTTAATCACTCTACAGAAAATACATCTATATGTATGGTTATAGTCGTCAGTTGTCACATAAAACCTAATTTTTGCAGAACATTAGAATTTGCATGTAGAAATGTTCTATCCATTTTACTGTTTATTTGCTATATTAAAAGTTTGTTTTATAGTTTGGCTTCTGTAGAATCATTGTCTTATTTAACATCTTCAACTTGATCTATAACAAACCAGTACCAATAGTAAAACTCTTAAATGTAGTGCTTACCTTGTTTCAAATTCATCTGTTGTCTCTCCTGAGTTTGTAGAACTAAGACAGCCTAGAAGTCTTAATAAGATAGGTTAGTGTGTATATAGTACAATTTAGTAACTGACTAAAGTCTAGTAAAATAGTTTAGTAAGTATCTTTTTATATATTCCTTCTACTTTTAGGAAAGAGGGACTTCCCTACCTAAGGTAGACAGAAGTAAAAAGTAGCCTGTCATGTCACTAAGAGGATCCTGAAATAGTAGCAGTGTGCCCTCCACCTGCTATGCGGTTTTCCTTTTCATTTCCTCGCACTCTTTCCCTTTCATTTCTTCTCTTTGTTTGTGCTACTTTAAGTTGACAATCTAAAACACCTAAAAGGACTACTTACTTAGTTCATATCTTGAAAAAAATACCATAGTCTGTAAGTGGTAATTTTTGTGATGCCTAAGACACTTTGAAAGAGAAATTTAAATTGCATTATACATCTTCCATAAAAAAGGCTGCAGCCTGACCAGGCGGGGGCGCAGTGGATAGAGCGTCGGACTGGGATGCAGAAGACCCAGGTTCGAGACCCCAAAGTTGCCAGCTTGAGTGCGGGCCCATCTGGCTTGAGCAAAAGCTCATCAGCTTGGACCCAGGGTCACTGGCTCGAGCAAGGGGTTACTTGGTCTGCTGAAGGCCCGCGGTCAAGGCACATGTGAGAAAGCAATCAATGAACAACTAAGGTGTTGTAACGGCAACAAAAAAACTAATGATTGATGCTTCTCACCTCTCTCCGTTCCTGTCTGTCCCTGTTAAAAAAAAAAAAAAAAAAAAAAAAAAATTAAAAAAAAAAAAGGCTGCAGTAGCTTTTAAAATATAAAAAGTACATAAATAGTTTAAGATGTGAGGGAGAATTTGCTGTCACGTATCTTCTTGTACTTTGAGATAGATGCATATTTTAAGGAAGTATTTGTGAGATGGCTCAGTTTTCTTTCTAGTCATCCTAGAGATATAGGAAACAATTTTTTGTTTTATTTGCCTCAGTTTAGCCAGGATTTTTTGAGCACCTACTTTAAACTATATAGTAGTGATGGATGGTTCTCTAATCGTGTTGATAATGATGACACTCGGCGATCACTACGTAATTGTGGTTATAAATGCCGTATGGAAAGGCTGTGATATTGAAGGCTGAGGTTTTCAATGTGCCTTCCTCTGTTAAAACAATTCCAGTAACAAACCACTTAATCTCTCTGCTTTCCTTCACTCTATTGAAAACAATGCAGCACATATAAAAGCTTTCTCGGGACTGTAAAGGCGAGAAGTCAGGCATTGCAGGAGAGGTGGGGTGTAAAGGCCAATTTATTAATGTTTTGCTCAAAGTCCCTTATTCAAGTCGTTTTCTTACCTGGTAAATTGTGCACTTGCACTAAATGGCCACTAAGGTTCCTTCAAGTTTATGTTTTTATTTAATTTTTATTTTAATTTTTTAAGCTCACATAGTTTGCCGTTTTTTGCCAGAATAAATATATACATTCGTTTTTTCTGTCAGCAAATATTTACTGAACACTTAGTTTCAGGCAGAGCATCCAGGCCTCTAATGTGGTTCAGTTCCAGATGAAACAAACGTATAACACACGTAGACTTTCTTTCAAGACCTTCCAAAACTTCAACTACTGTCTTTCTTCTGCTTCTCTTATGTATATATATATCGGAAACACTGAATACAGATCTTTTCCTTGTTTCTTGAAAAATCTACTTTTTCATTTCTATGTGTCTGCCATTATGGATCTTAACAACATTAATATGGATGGATTCTCATGTATAATGTTAATAGTTTTTAAAACTTTAGGTAATGGTGTTTAATTTTGTATAGTGAAGCCAAAAAAATGTCAAATGAAGTTCATTATTATAAATTTCTTTAAACCTGCAAAAATAATTGGGGGGAAATGCAGCAAATCATTAACTTCAATGTATGTATGAAAATAGTTCATGGAAAATGAATACTCATAATTTAAATTCTTATTTAAAAACAATTCCTTAAACTACTTTGTTTCATTTTCTGTCAATCTATGAAAATATTCCACTTTTACTAGTCATTTTTAGAGATGGGGGAAAAAAATCTTAGAAAAATCACATCATAATGAAAGGATGTGCTTTGTATGTGTGTGTGCAAAGGCACGTATATACATGCATGAATTACTTAAACTTGCATTAGATGTATAAAACCACATGTTATTACTATATTACATCACAAATCTCTAGCTTAGAAAGCTCCCAAGAGAGTCTGCTATGATTTCTTGCTGTAGAAAAAGTTTAGTCTTTAATTGATCTTTACTAATCTATTATCAATGACTTCTCAACAGGAATAAACATTTTTTTGGATGGCTACGTTCCAACAGAAAATTTGAGATTCAGAGATGCATCCCTTGTTTTTAAAGTGGCTGAGACAGCAAATGAAGAAGAAGTTAAAAAGATGTGTATGTATAAATATCCTGGAATGAGGAAAAAGATGGGAGAGTTCGAGCTAGCAATTGTAGCTGGAGAGTTTACAGATTCTGAAATCATGGTGATGTTGGGGGAAAATGGTAAGCTTTTCTAATTTTGTGATAATTGAACGTCTATTCTGTTTACGTAGTAACTTAGATTTAACTACCCGGTACTCCATAGAAAACGTTGACTCAGTCAAAGGTCTGGGACTGGATTGAATCCATACATTTCTCTGTGTAGTACACATTTTGTGACATTGTATGACTTAATCTCAGTGTCATTTTATTAATTTCATATTTGTTTCATAACCTCTAAGTAAAAATAAGGTTTTTTTTAAAATCTGGGTTTTCTGTGTGTAAACTGAGAGGGCATTGACTCCTACGAGAGACTGACCAGTAAGGAAGTACTGGTCGTTCAGGAGCAGTCGTCTGGGGTTTCCTGGCACTCTTTCTTTAAGAGCTTTTCCTATTTTAAATTCAAACTGGTCTACCTTTGTAAATAGTTGTATTACCAGTATTTTTTAATATTAGGTTGCCCTCATAAATATAATTAGAAGATGAATAAATATAATTAGATGAATTTGAGTACCAAATAATCTAGTATTCCTTTCATGAGTTTAAAAAATATTTGAATTGTATATTTACAGCTTACAAAAGTATAGAAGATAACATTTTTATGAGGATTGTTGCAATAGATCAGCCTGTAGTTAATGGAGAAATTTTGAAGTGGGTTGCAGTTAATTTAAGTATTTCATATAAAAGGACTTTTTAATATGATACGGATCATGACAATACTATTTTAATAGATTGTGTGCATTAACATTTTAGTTAAATAGGTCTTTTAAAAAGTAGTTCAAATCTTACATTTACAGACCTATCATTTATTAAAATGGTCATTATAAGCTTTAACTAGTTTGTATTCCTTCTGATGAGTTTAAAATGATACTTAAAAGGTGAATCATGAAAGTTTAAGTATTTGCGTGACCTTTCAAAATTCAGTAGTGTTGTGTATATATTTAAAATGAATTTCTCAGTGAAAACCCAATAGGGCATGGTAATTTACTATAATTGTGAAGCATCTTTTAAGTCAATTTCTTGTGTGTTGTGTTGCCAGGTACTGGTAAAACGACATTTATCCGAATGCTTGCTGGAAGACTAAAACCTGATGAAGGAGGTACTGCTCTAATCTTGAGTCCTTTTACCCTGTTGCACATAGTAAACTTGAAAGACCTGGGCAGTCTTCAGTGTCTTATTTATTTGCATTGTTTTGCAGGAGAAGTACCAGTTCTAAATGTCAGTTATAAGCCACAGAAAATCAGTCCCAAGTCAACTGTGAGTTACTCTGCTGTTTTGTTAAGAAAAAGTTTTTGTACATACCTATAACTTGAATCTTTTACTGTATCAAAATTCTTCTCCAAGCTAGTTTCTGTACAGTTTTATCAAAAAGTGGCTAAAGACTCATTCCCACTACTAGGAAAATGCTTTTAGAATCTGATAGGCATCTTTATCCAAAATGAACCTTTTAAAACCTGTGTTTTGTGCTGCAAATAACACCATCAAGAAAGTGAAAAGGGCACTCGCAGGATGGAATAAACTGTTTGCAAATCATGGATTTAATAGTAAGGTACTCATATCCAGATCCTATAAAGAATTCTTAAAACTCAATCTAAAATTGGGGAAAGGATTTGAGTAGACATTTTCCCAAAGAAGATACACAAATGTTCGGTAAGCACATCTTGACCTTTTAGTGAAATGGAAGTCTAAACCACAATGGCGATACTAGGTCACACCTACTGGGATGACTTGAATGAAAAAGAATAGTGTTGGTGAGATATGCAGATACGGAACTCTACGCATTGCTGGTGGGAATGTATACTGGTGCAGCGGCTTAGGAAAACAGCCTGACTGTTCCTCAGACAGTTAAACATAGTTGCATATTAACCAGCATTTCCACTCAAGAGAAGTGAAAACTATCAACACAGAACTTGCACACAAATGCATTATACATAATACCCAAAATATGGGAAACAGCCCAAAGGTCCACCAACTGATGAATGGATAAACACTATATATCTATAAAATTTTATGTTAACAGTACTTGGCCATAAAAAGAAACAAAATACTGATACCTGTTAAAATATGGATGAACCTTGAAACCATAAATTTAATCTTTAGCTTTTGCTGATGTTGTAATGAACTTCTTTTATCTATACTCACCACTCATCTATTTGAGATGACTTAGTTCACAGTAAAAAGTTTATCATTGACACTTTCTATGTCAGCTTTTTAAGTTCTCAAATTCAGACCTTTCCTCAAATAATAAGCAGTAGGCATCCTAAGATTGGTCATTATCGATGTTATCTTTCTGATTATGTCAAGTTACTTAATACCCACACTGACCTTGAAAATTATTCCTATTCTCAGATGATAACTGTTGTTGGCAAACTGATGTGCTTTTTCTGTGGAACTTTGTTATGACTCAATAGAGTACTGTAATGAACTAAACTGTCAATATATTTTTCATTAAAAACAGGGAAGTGTTCGACAGTTACTACATGAAAAGATACGAGATGCTTACACTCATCCACAATTTGTGACTGATGTAATGAAACCTCTGCAAATTGAAAACATCATTGATCAAGAGGTATTGTCATTTTTTGTTACTTATTTTAAACTGGCAGTCTCTACATAGTCTGCTAAACTTCTTCTCCAAATAGGTGCAGACATTATCAGGTGGTGAACTGCAGCGAGTAGCTTTAGCTCTTTGTTTGGGCAAACCTGCTGATGTCTATTTAATTGATGAACCATCCGCATATTTGGATTCTGAGCAAAGATTGATGGCAGCTCGAGTTGTCAAACGGTAATGACCTGTTCGCAAGAGTATTACTTTTGGTTGTGTGCACTGACATACAGCTGTGCCTAACACAGCATTTGAGTATTTGATGATAGGAAACTAAGAGGTTTCAAAACCCTCTGTTTCAGTTTCATACTCCATGCTAAGAAGACAGCCTTCGTTGTGGAACACGACTTCATCATGGCCACTTATCTAGCAGATCGAGTCATCGTTTTTGATGGTGTTCCCTCTAAGAACACAGTTGCAAACAGGTAAAACTACTTTCTAGAACATTCAACCTAATTATAACTTCTAACAATTAGAAAACTATTAAAATTTTTCTAATCAGCTAATAAACATTACTTATACCATTTTAATTTTTAAGAGCCAGAAATTCTAGGAATTATTCTGTGACTTACAAGATGATTCTCATGGACTACTGGACGGGACCCAGTAGAATAGTGGTTTTTGGACTATAGTACCGAGCTCCAGGCCCAAGGATATAAGCATAGAGGGTTCTGGGCCTCTCTCCTTTTTTATTTTTTTAATTTTAGAGGAAGGAGAGAAAGAGAAACATCTATTCATTGTTCCACTTATTTATGCATTCGTTGGTTTATTCTTGTATGTGCCCTGACCAGGGATCAAACCTGCAACTTTGGCATAACTGGGATGACACTCTAACCAACTAAACTTCCTGGCTAGCGCTCCTCAGATTTTCTTTTAGGTTAACTTCTGTCTGCATTATTTGAACTTCCAAAGCACAATAGGGTTTTGGATTTGCAATGACCTTGAAAACCACAGGTGTTAATATATGACAGAAAAAATAAGATCCACTTACACTGCCAGTGGTGCAGCCCACAGTAGATGCCAAACGTCTGGTATTGATCTACACTGCAGTTAAAATGAATCATCTTACCTTTTCCCCTTTTTCCCTATAATTTTTTCCCTTACTAGCTTGATTGAGAGCATTTATAATATGAAGAAGCCTAACATTGAAATCAATTTTTGAGAAATTTCTTATACTTTTAATGTTAAAACCTTACATTAGGTTGAACCATATGAATTTACTAAATGCAGCCATTTTTGACCTTTAAAAACAGAATTTCATGTGATTCAAACATGTTTTCTGGTACTGTGGAGGAATGGAGTTACTTGAAGTATTAATAGAAGTACTTTACTGAGCTTTCCAGAATTCCTTTTTCATTTTAAAATTTGTATATCAATTAATGAGAATTACATATTTGTTAGGGCAATTTCTTCGGCCATATGAAGCTTACTTAAATAATGATCCCCCTTTGTATTTATAAAATATGTATTCCAAATGTATGATGTGATTTAGCAAGATTTAAGATGAATAAAGCATAGAAATTTTTAAAATTACTAAACACTATTGTTATGCTTTTTTCTTTTTAACAGGGACAGAGTCAGGGAGAGGGATAGATAGGGACAGACAGACAGGAACGGGGAGAGATGAAAAGCATCAGTCATCAGTTTTTCATTGCGACACTTTAGTTGTTCATTGATTGCTTTCTCATATGTGCCTTGACCGCGGGCCTTCAGCAGACCGAGTAACCCCTTGCTGGAGCCAGTGACCTTGGGTCCAAGCTGGCCAGCTTTTTGCTCAAGCCAGATGGGCCCGCGCTCAAGCTGGCAACCTCGTGGTCTCGAACCTGAGTCTTCCGCATCCCAGTCCGACACTCTATCCACTGAGCCACCGCCTGGTCAGGCCATTGCCTAATTTTTAACATGAATATTACCTTTTCTGTTAAATTCTCTTCTCCCCTAAAAAATTTTAATTTGAAATTCTGTAATTTCCTAGTGATCTTTTGTTTTTGTAAAGTAGTACTTCTTAAATGTTTCTTTTTCCAGACCAGAAACACATTAAACTGTGTTGCTTTGCACAGATACATTACAGCAAAACTACAGTCCATGCAGAAATTCCTGAGCATAATACGCTGTGATTATACTACTATCCAGATGACTTATGATTGGGGAATTAGAGGGAACAGTTATTCTTAATAGTCTTTATCCCAAAAAGCAGCTAAATTTGAGAGGTAAAATTTAATCACAGTTGATCCTGTTTTTCTTTTAGTCCTCAAACCCTTTTGGCTGGCATGAATAAATTTTTATCTCAGCTTGAAATTACATTCAGAAGAGATCCAAACAACTACAGACCAAGGATAAACAAACTTAATTCTATTAAGGTATGTAGAAAAACTATCCTAATCAAATCACTTACTCCTCAGTGTAAATAATTGAAAAGCATGTTTTAGTTGGAAGTCTGTTTCATTAAAACAGGGGTCCCAAACTTTTTACACAGGGGCCAGTTCACTGTCCCTCAGACCATTGGAGGGCCAGACTATAAAAAACATCTATGAACAAATCCCTCTGCACACTGCACATATCTTATTTTAAAGTAAAAAAACAAAACGGGAACAAATACAATATTTACAATAAAGAACAAGTAAATTTAAATCAACAAACTGACCAGTATTTCAATGGGAACTATGGGTGCAGATGCATCCTGTGCTCCTCTCACTGACCACCAATGAAAGAGGTGCCCCTTCCGGAAGTGCGGCAGGGGCCACATACGGGCTGTGTCCGGGACCCCTGCATTAAAATCTGCATTTTCTCATTTTCAGGAGTCAGGCTTTTCACATTAGTATCTGATGGCGTAGCTGAGTCTTACAGGCAGTTGTGCTGCCTTGCTGCCTGAGCCTGCATAGCTGCTCATGTCGTCTCTGGCCTGTGCCCACTGTTGTACCTCCTGTGTTAATTGCCATTTTAACTCCCTCAGAAAAATTACACTAGTTTGCCATTGAAAAATATTCTTGACTGCCTTAATCAATTTCTCATGTATTTCTTTTGTGCATACACAAGAACATGATGTCCAAACAAGTTTCTTCAATGAGCATAAAATTCTAAACAATGGAAAAATATTGTCAGTTTATTTAGCAGTTTTTCTTTCTTTGCAGTAAAGAAGTTTGCACCCTACACTTGATGCAGCCTGTGAACTACCATTTGTTTTTAGATGGCAATAATCTCTTGGTTGCTCAAAAAAACTCTTTTTTTTCTAAAATACCATTTCTATGCAGCTCCTCCTTAAAATGCTACTTACATGTCATGGTTCTCTGGCCACTGTACCTAATACTTTAGAAGCTTTAGAAGATAGGCCATACCTGTGGCATGTACTGGACTGAGATTTGTTTTGTACTCTGCTAGCTTTGCAGCTGAGCCATGAGCTCTTGGGAGGGACAAGACCATACACGTGTTCTCAGGCACCAAACACGGTGCGGGTGCCTTTAGCCTTCACTGTGTGTTTTGTTTATAAATGACTTCTCACTGGCTAGGACAACGAAATTACAAAATTTGACTTAAAAGTGAAGAGCTTTGTCAGTTTTGGAAAACATGAAGCAGAGGTGAGGATCTAATTTCCAGAACACTTACTGTGTACAGCTTAGTGTTTTCCTAAGAACTTCTCAAGTATTGTGAAGTTGTGCTTTCAGGAATTTACGGCTCAGTTCTTTCTGCCCAACCATCTGTCATACCTTCGCCCTAACCAAGGAGCAGCTAGGCAGAGAGGTAGCTGGATCGTTCCTTAGCCAGTCGATAAACAGTACTGGGGAAATGTTTTGTTCTGTGTAACAGGCAGTTCTCAAACTGACAGTATGGACCTTTTGTACCAGGAGCTTAAAGTTAAAATTACAAAAATGAAATTTAAGTTTTCCTGAGAACAGTATGTAGCAATATTATGTGTGTATAAATAAAGCATTTTATGCAGAAGGGCTTTGCTTAAAGTGAACCAGGGGAGGTGTAGAGAAATGGGTAGCAGCAGTAATCTTGCCTTTAAGTAGTGGACCCAGTAAACACTGCTAAGTAGAGGTAGAAAGTCTGCCTCTGCATAGTGGAGAACAGTGTTAATTTTTGTTGCTCTCTATTTTATTTTTAGGATGTAGAACAAAAGAAGAGTGGAAACTACTTTTTCCTGGATGATTAGACTGAATGATAAGCCACTTATTAGAAGAAACAATGATTGGGATTTTTGTCATATAAAACTTTAATCAGGTTTTATGCCCCACATATTCTGGAGCCTGAAGTATAATTTACTTATTGTAATATAAGCTAGTTGTGTTGTAAATTGTACTCTAAACACAGAAAATGCCACCTTTCTGTACTTGGTAAGGCCCTTTTTGTGTGTAACATTCTAAAGTGACATTTCAAGCTATACTAATTACCTTCAAATTTTCATGAAGGTATTCAATAGATGTATTTATATTCATGTACCTAATGCTGACAATGTTGCCCCATTTAAAAATCTTGAAAAAGATTTCTGTACTTACATGTTTTGCCAAGTATGGCAGTAGAAGAATGAACTGCCATTATTTTAAAAGCCGGTCAAAGAATCCACTAATGAAATTTGCTAAATAAACATTAGGATTATATTTGTTACCTGTTTTCAGTCTTTGCAGATACTATCAATGTGTTTAGACTTTCAAAGGAAGGTCATCTACTATAAAACACCACTGTCAGAAAAATGGCTTTTACCAACTTAACCACTGTTGACACTTTTTGGTGCTTTGTAATATCTTTATCAAAAACCATTTCAAGCTTGACCAGGCGGTGGTGCAGTGGATAAAGCGTCGGACTGGGATGCAGAAGACCCAGGTTCGAGACCCCGCGCTTGCCAGCTTGAGCACGGGCCCATCTGGCTTGAGCAAAAAGCTTGCCAGCTTGGACCCAAGGTCACTGGCTCCAGCAAGGGGTTGCTCGGTCTGCTGAAGGCCCACGGTCAAGGCACGTGTGAGAAAGCAATCAGTGAACAACTATGGTGTCACAACAGCAATGAAAAGCTAATGATTGATGCTTCTCACCTCTCTCCGTTCCTGTCTGTCCCTATCTATCCCTCTCTCTCTCTGTCCCTGTTTAAAAAAAAAAAAAAATTTCAATACTCTACAACCCCCTAATTTGACACTGATTTACTTAGTTTTAATATTCCATACAATTCCGTGTTCTGTAAATATTTTCAAGGTAATGTAAACATGTTTATATAATCACTGACCAAGATTTAGGGCAAAGCATTTTAAAGAATACTTCCTTCCCTTAAAAGTACAGGCTCAAAATCTTGAGTTACTAAGTAAATGGGGCAAGCAAAATAGAGCTGGAAATTAGAGATTATTGAACAGAGCTTGAAACAGCTTTGATTAACATGATAGATGGAAAGGATGGTTTTACTGGGCTCCAAAAGGCATTTATTTAATAATTAATGTAATCTGTAAATAAATGTGAGAATTCAAATATAAAGAAATCTAGAATAAAAAGTTATGATCTTTCACATTACCCTCCCAAAGGTTATCAGTGTATGCATTTTAATATATATCCTTACATATTCACGCTTTTTTAATGTGCACTCATCTAATGTTTGTTATTGTATATAAACTGTGTTATACTAAAATACATAGTACCTGTTCTTCAGGATAGGTTAAATTTGTGATTATTTCAAATATATTGAATAAAAAAAGCCAAAAACTATTTTTTATTTACTGATTCTATACTGTCCTAAAATAATACTTGTATGTTAAGAGCACAGTTCTTTCTACTTAATGCTTATGGCAGAGTCTGTATTTTTCTTGTATATGACATTTTTAAAATACGGATTTACATGTTATTTAAAATTTTACATAGCAGTAGAAAATGTCTTACAGTTGCTAAGTTTCTCTATAAAATCAGTACTACCAACCCAAATTACCATGCTAATGTTGGCTGTTAAAAAGAAAGCAACTGATTAATACATCCCAATTGGAAGAAATCTCTAAAGTTTGATGCAAGTTCAAAATTAAAATACACAATAGGGTACTCAAAGCTTAATCCTTTGGGAAGACTAACTTGATTACAGAACACGAAAGGAGACATACATACACATGCACCCACTACCTTTTTATATTTTGTACGTATCAACCATTTAGAAATTGTTTCTACCATCTTGAAGTCCAGTCCCAGATCTCTCTTGCTCATATTTCAATGTAGTTTGGTGTCTAGCATGTAGTTTACATACTGTATTGAAGGAATTAATCTACTTACCACAAAAAGTAGGAAGAACAGGATAACAATTTGGTTCTATAATTTCGTTCATATTCATTAACATTTAGTACATGTGTCAGACTTAACCCAGTGCCCGGTGTATTATAAGCACTCGCTGGTTCAGACGAGAAATAGTTGTGTTGGAGAGTCAGAAAGGGTTACGTGAAGGAGGTAGCTCCCAGGAAAAATAGCACCTATAATGATAAATGGTGAAATAATCCCTGTAAAGCAGAAGTTGTCCGGCCAGAGGCAGAAATTGGCACTGGCACTGAAGAGGCTAGTGGGAGGAGGAATACAGGCAGATTGGAGTGGCCTTTCAGTACCTTCAAGATTCAAGTTAGAGGTTTTAACATGCTCCAAGTAGGGATTGAAGAGAAGGCAAAACCTGTTACCAAGAAGCAGCTACCAGAATTATCAAGAGAGCAGTTAGTTTTTCAGGAGCTTAAAATTGTTTATCCCATCTTTTATTTTAACCTTTTGAAACATTTAGCATGTCCATTTAACACATCCATTATGGTATATTTTGTGTTACATTTTGCTCTTGGATAGTTTTGGTTTGTGAGGCTCTTTATCTGTAAAAATCCTAAGGTTTAAGGTGTCAAACTCTTCCTTTCCCAACCTCATACAACTAACACCCTCCTTACCAACTCTATAGGCAGGCAGGCCCCTCAGCCCCAGGCTGATTCATGACTGGCCCAGTCAGGCATCCTCTTCCATGTTTTCCTAGTCTCCTGCGGTTAGGCATGGCCATGTTGACCCAGTCTGGGCCAGAGTTGAAAGGAGCAGTCTCTTGAGGGTGTCTCTGGAAGCCACTTTGCTTTCCTAGTAAGTATATCTATCTGGTACTGATTCTTGTGGATGTCGTGTCCAAAAGTGACCTGAGAAGTGCCAAAAATGCCACAAGGAGGCTAGTCCTAACGTGATGAGCAGCCCCCTTCCCTCCAGATCTCTTTCAAATGGGAAACAAATCCCTTTGTTTAAGCTAGTAAATTATACTAATCTTATGTTCAACTAACTTTGACTTATTGACTGAGGTCTATCCAAAGGCTTTCAATTTGCATCTACCAGGTGACTGAAGCATACTTCCAGCTTGGAATCACTCTTCATCTTAGCTTACATCAGGGGTCCCCAAACTTTTTACACAGGGGGCCAGTTCACTGTCCCTCAGACCATTGGAGGGCCAGACTATTTAAAAAACCATGAACAAATCCCTATGCACACTGCACATATTTTGAAGTAAAAAAACAAAACGGGAACAAATACAATATTTACAATAAAGAACAAGTAAATTTAAATCAACAAACTGACCAGTATTTCAATGGGAACTGCGTGCGGATGCATCCTGTGCTCCTCTCACTGACCACCGAGAGGTGCCCCTTCCGGAAGTGGGGCTGGGCCAGATAAATGGCTTCAGGGAGCCGTATGCAGCCTGCAGTTTGGGGACCCCTGGCTTACATTCCTGGACCTCAAACCTAAACAAATGTGTAACATACTCCATATTTTGTTTTTCCTTTAAGAATCTGGAACCCAGGACAGGACAGGCTTGTCTACAGAAAATTCTTACATAATAGTTAACTATTAAACTTTTTACTGGGGTGCTCCTGGCTTTGATGTAAATTTGTTCCAGCTCGCAACTTGCATGTGCCCAAGTAAGTCTCCCCTATGTACACGGTTGTCAGCTAGTGATGCTACGCTACAAGCCACATCTGTCCATCCGATAAGCCTTTCTCCTAGAGCGCAGCCTCAGTGTGGCTTCACGCCTGCACCTCTGGTAGCCGTTTCTGGCCCCTGATTTGTAAACAGACCTTATAAAATTGTAGAGAACATAAATGCTTTTACTAACTCCAATTTTAGAAAGTTAACTTAAAGAAAGCATGCAACAAATTACATAGTAACAGGTATATTCCCTAGGTAGGGTATCATCACTTTTGTTTTCTACTCTATCTGCAGGCAAAGCAATTAGTCAAAAAGCTTACTACAGAGAATCCTTTTGTAGGAAGCAGAAACTTGCCGCTTGACTTTCATTTAGATACTGAAAGGCACAGGGGGCAGTTTGAGTTTTGGGGGTTTTTTGTACTTACATATTAACCTTTTTAAGATTTCTTTGTAAATGTGGAAAATGTAATCAAAAGATTGATATGTATTTTAAAATGGTTGACTCTGAAGCTCTAATGAATTCCTAAATAAAAAAAAACCTAACGTGACATTTTACCTACTCTCATTGAGGAGTGAGATTCACTTTTGGGTGTTTCTGATAAATTAGTGTCTCTGAAAAGAAGTTGTGATCTATACATCTCACAACTATTCCCTAGACATGGACCAAAAGTCCAAGTTAAGTGAACATACAAAATACTCCAAGTGAAAAGCAGACCCTTCTAATACAGAAAACTTACAAACCCTGGATAAGGCATCTCTTGTGGATCACTGGCCACTTGGCCTTTTTATCCCGTCCACTTCAAATGACCAATTCTGCAAGGGCTCCAACCAACAGATACTTCTTTTTTTTTTTACAGGGACAGAGAGAGGGCTAGATAGGGACAGACAGACAGGAACAGAGAGGTGAGAAGCATCAATCATTAGTTTTTCGTTGCCGTTGTGACACCATAGTTGTTCACTGATTGCTTTCTCACATGTGCCTTGACCTTCAGCAGACCGAGCCGCCCCTTGCTGGAGCCAGCGACTTTGGGTCCAAGCTGACGAGCTTTTTCTCAAGCCAGATGGGCCCACGCTCAAGCTGGTGACTGCGGGGTCTCGAACCTGGGTCTTCCACATCCCAGTCCAACGCTCTATCCACTGCGCCACCGCCTGGCCAGAACAGATACTTCTTGATGTCCTCCCCATACACTGGCTTCTCTACTAAATTACTGGCAAAAGCATACTGGTACTCCAAAGCTAACAGATAAATACTTCCTTCCCCTTTTCTTCCTTTTTCCCTTTGATCCTCCATGTTTCTGATACTTCGCTCACCACCACAAGCAGTCCCAAACACTGGCCCCTATGACTAACCAACTTGTTGCCCTTCCCAGCTAACTGCGCCTGTTCTAGATCACCTTTCTATCAAACACTTGTACTGAATGAAGCCTTTTTTCAAGTGCTGCCTTCTGGTGAAGCCATTCTAAGATAGAGTATATATCAGTAAGTAGGTTAATCAAGTACTGACTAGCCATTCTCTTAAGTGACTTCATTTAATAAAATAATACAGCCTTAAGAAACTTGGGTTTACATTTAAAAACACTTTCAAATGATTTCATCTTTCTTCAGAACACAAATATTGAATACTGACTTTAAGAAAATAAAAGGGCTGCCTGACCAGGCGGTGGTGCAGTGGATAGAGCGTCGAAGTGGGATGCGGAAGACTCAGGCTCGAGACCCCGAGGTTGCCAGCTTGAGTGTGGGCCCATCTGGCTTGAGCAAAAGTTCGTCAGCTTGGACCCAAGGTCGCTGGCTCCAGCAAGGGGTTGCTCGGTCTGCTGAAGGCCTGCGGTCAAGGCACATGTGAGAAAGCAATCAATGAATAACTAAGGTGTCACAATGAAAAAGTGATGGTTGATGCTTCTCATCTCTCTCCATTCCTGTCTGTCTGTCCCTATCTATCCCTCTCTCTGACTCTTTCTGTCCCTGTAAATAAATAAATAAAAGGGCCATTTAATCTATAAATTACTTTTCCCATTTCGTGACTGCTGAAAAAATGGCAGTGAGCACTACAACCTCTCAGCTAGATTCAAATCTAAACTCTACCTCTTACAAGTTGCATGACCTTAATCAAATGTAATTACTGGGCCTGCCTCAGCCGTCTTATATGTACACATAAAGCAGGGAAAAGAACAGTACCTACCCCAAAGTTATCAATCCCACGTGGATTTTAGTTGCACATACTAGAATTATCTTCAGACTGGATAAAAACCTTGGAAACCTCTTTTTTTAGAAGTTTACTAAATTCCTCTTAAGATTTATATGCTATATTACTTGGTTAACCCTGGAAGCAAAGAATCACAAGCAGAATCAACAGACAAAATTTAATATGTGCACACAGTTGTATATATAATGCAGCATCACACCATGTAGGGCATTTACTCTTATACATTCAGATATGTTTGAAACACTTCTTAAGGCTACAAAACAGAACATAGAAAAATAAACAGGAATATATTCAACACTTACAAAAAGTGATATGATAAAGAATATAAAGTACTATTTTTCCTTTCAACACTTCAAAAGATATTTATATATATTTTTTACAAGTAACATCACAAATGATCACATCTTCACATGCTTTTAAGTATTATTTGTACTCAGTGTAAGGCTATTAATCATTTTTCATACTTAAATTTTTTTCTAGCTCTGTAACAATGCAATTTAATCCATTCAAGTAAATTCAACCCCAAAGTTGCCGTTTCCCAGCATTAAGACATGCACCCACCCCTCTTCTAGGATTTTCTAAAACTTATTTCAGGGGAAATACCCTAATTAGGGGTAAGTAAATGGCTGACACTACTAGCAAAACTTATTTCTTTGCAATTGACATGCTGGAACTGAGCCATTATTAAGGTTCTAAACAAAAACAATAGAATTTAGACATTAAATAAGAAGCAAAATATATAGTAAACAGAAATAGTGTAGCCAAATATGCATTCTCTTCAGCTACACTAAAATGGACCTTGCTTAGTACCCACAAGTGAAAGACTAAGGTTCCCTCAACTAAAACTGAAGGTAAAATAAATGAGGCTTAAATAAACATTGCTAGTTGCTAGGATGGCTGAACATTTTCTAAACCGGAAGTGGTTAAAAAGGAATTTTATTGCGCCAAGTCAATCCTAAGCGAGTTTGCAGTTCACAGGCATTTTAATTCAACCTTGAGTCACAAAGGAAACACAATGCCAAGAATATGCAGTTTGCATCAGCTAGGCTGTTTGAGCACTACGGTTTGGGAAAATCCACTCCTGCCGGATCAAGGCAGGGTCTGCACTCGGTCAGCACAGAAAGAACACACGGGTTACCAGGAAACAGGATGTGAACTACACAGATACTAACATTCTGCCAACAAGTACATGGAGCAAGACTTGAAGATTTTTATCTGAGAGGAAATGAACTTGAAGAAGTAAAATATATACAATACTAGAAGGGACAAAAATCAAGTTTAGCAAAAGCCAAAAGTGGGCTTTGGTCATTCTAAACATTTGTTCTTTAAAATGTATATGATCATAATACAGTGAAGTTCCATAATTTCCAACTCAAAATACAAATAATTCTCACTTCTAAGCATTCTTCTGTTAATATAGAAACATTATATTTCATGTCAACATATCATATGACTCAGTTATAATGAAGGAAAAAAGCTTACTTGGCCCTAGTTCGACCTCAGTGTAAGGCAAAATCCCCTGAATACATTTAAGACAAACCTAAAGAAAAAAAAAACTGACCTTCATGCAAAGACTCATAATTTTAAAACTAATTATCAAAAGTCAGAGTTCTTTTAGTCCAGAGGTCACTGAGTAAAGTACCATCTGTAAAGTTCTCTTTCACCACTGTTTCCATCATGTCCTAGAGGTAAAATACAGGGAACAGGAAGCAAATCAGTTATTTCCTTCAGGAACTAGAGAGTATCTGTTACTCAATTGAGGTAAGACAGAGTGACAGTGAAGAAGTGAAGTTTCTTTCCTATCCAATTTCCAACATTTCCAGAAGAAACTGAGAATAAGATCAATCCCAGTCAATAAAACGAAAGAAACTAGAAACAGCGATTTCTTTTGGACTCCTGAGTTAAAACATATATTGAACTTTTAAATGTGGTCATAATATCCAAAGATGATTTTAACAAAAAATTCAGGTAAGCTAATTGCATACATAAAAAAGTGTGAGCTGAAAGTGAAGGACCAGCTGATCTCATCCTGTAACTACTCATGTTGACTAAGGAAAAGAACGGCTTAAGCAGTACCTTCCCCAACTGTTTGAGCTTAGAAGGTGACAAAAGAAATTCCTTTCAATAGGTTCTCTCAAGATTGTTTTCCATACAACCATCTCGGTCTTAAAGTTTTCACCTAGCACCATCATAAAACATTATCTTTCAAAGTGCTCTCTAAAATCCTATGTTACAAAACATCTAAATGCTAATCACTACTCAAATCAGCAGTTACGCAGACATTCGGTAATTAAAACAACACAGAGGTAAAATAACCATTATTACAGTGCAGTGGCGATTCACTGGGCCTAGCTGGCATCCCAAACATCCCTGTAAGTTATCAGAGAACCCAGAAAACCCATGTTTCAGTTTGTCAAATTCAAGTGAATTGTATCTGCTTTTTAAAGTAATTTGCTTTTATTTTTTATTTTAATCAAATTTTGGCTAGGAATATTTTACATGGCATGCAAAGAAAATTACTACTTGATTTGCATATCATTCAAAAAGTTCCTGACCAAAAGAGAACATGAAAAACGATTTTCACATTAGTATGTACAAATAAGAAATATAAGCTACAGTTATTTATACAGTGTAACACAGATGAATGAATACTGTGTTTGAATTCAGAGTCAAATCTCCAAATGAAAACAGTGCAACATGCAAAGGGAACTTCTAGTGAAACACTGAGAAGGCTGCATGGAAGCAGGATCAGAGAGAGACGTGAAGCAAGGGGTAACAAGCTATAAAACAAAAAGCAAAACCACTTTCTAGCAGCATCCTCTAGAAAAGAACTAGAAGTCACAATCATCCTTTTTGAACAGTGTAGTTCCAGCTGTGATAAACTGAACATGCACATGTAAAGTGATACACAGAACCAATGGTGCAAAGAGAAAATACAAAACACAGGAACTAGAGAAACCTGTCGAGCTAAAACTTTTTAACATTTCTCACAAAATATTTAAATGTCAGTGCATTAGTGTTAAAGTGGCATTAAAAAACTTCTGCAGTTTTAACAGATGCAGATTATTTTCAGAATGCATAGCATCTACACTTCTTTCCAGTAGGCACCATATTTACACCAGTGCTAAAAATTCTTGGTGGGAACAGCCATTTCATTAGATTTCCTATTATTTCTTAAACATCTGTTCTTGTATGCGATCTCAGGTTCAACAAATACTCATTGAAATTCAAAAATATACCCTATTAATAGTAAAAGAACTATATACAACATTTCTAAGACACAGGTTAATAGGCTGCCTTATGTGTAATATTAAGAGAAGACATTATTCAAGTTTGACAGATATTGAGATGAAAGGCCTTTGGGTTGGAAGCATTTCAAAAGACAACAGTGTTTTAGCCTAAGAATTGTTTGAGCCCAGTTCATGACTAAGGCATTGCATAATAAAATATACATTTCTATTTGGTGCAATGTTATGTTTTGGAATCTATCGTGTGTCAAATGGTGTATTTTCTTGTCACTTTAGTAAACACTATAAACACACATTTCCAATATTTGAAATTAAACTTATATAAGGAAAAAACCAAACACTAAATCTATAATGTTTTATATTAAACTGTTTATAAAAAATACTTTAACAAACTTATTTTCTTTTTATGGAGGCAGTCACCCGATAAATAAACAAACTTGAACGGAGGAAAATGGCAACGCCAAGAATTCACTTGCCCCCTTGAACACGTATCCAATCTCTCGTCCAGGAGTGAGGGGGAAGGGGAAGGGGAGGAGATAGTTCCAATTTGGATTTTTATTTTAATGTATTTTTTTAAAGCCGTCAGAAACATTCCACCTAAGAAAAGGTTTTTGCTAACATACTCCAGTGACAGCCATCAAGTGTGTTGTCCCCGATGGCCATCTCCCATCCCTGATCTCCTCCTGTCCCCCCTGTAGGGCCGTCCTCTGCCATTTCGATGGTACTGATAACCTTCATCGCGGCTTCTGCTTGGCTGCCCCTTCCAGGACTCCTCGCCTCTTGCGTGTTGATACCCTCCCCGACCAGAATAGCTCCAATCACTTTTGTACTTCCTGCCTCCATACGTCTGGTTATAGAACTGCTTGGATCTTCCACTTTTCAGAATATTAGACACTTCGTTCTCATCTTCTGAACTCTCTTCTTTTGGTCTCTGCAGTCTGCTATCCACAGAGTTGGCCCCACTGACCACAACAGCAGCAGTCTTATGATCTTTCATTTTTTCTGGTTTTTCTTTCAGACTTGGAATGGTCCTCTTAGGCTCAAGTTCAACAGGCACAGCTTCTCTCTCTCTGTTTAGACTCTGAGTGGGAAGATGAGCCTTGCCCTCTGCCACTGGAGGGGTGGACGCCAACGCCAGGTCTGCCTTAGGCGTCTGGGACGACTGCTCTGCCCGACCTTCATGCTTACTCACGCTTGCCTCAGGGAGAGAATGCTGTGTACCTTCACATCTGGCCTCCTGAAACTCATCTATTGCCGAAACTGAACCACACTGTTTAGACAGATCCAGATTTTCCAGGGATATATCCAATTCTCCTTTCTCATCAGAAGGCATAACAATATTCTGCCTCATTACTGGATTTTCTATGAACCCTTGAAAAGGGTACCCATACCAGACATGAGGAAAGAAAGGAGGTGCAATGGGGACTGGGCCTAAGTATGGATTAGGTCCAAAGGACGGTTGTGGGAACATACTCTTGCCACTCAGTGACTCTTCATATTCAGCATGAAGAAGCTGCCCGGAGTTTTCAGATTCAAGATCAGCCTGGTAAGACAACTGTCCATGACTTTCAGACACCTGAGATGGAGGGATAACCAGAGGTGAAGAAAATGTCGGCGGTCCAATCTCCGCCTGTGGCATCTGACCGTTAACACTGGCCTCGGTCTGCATAGGGAAGTGTGCATCGGGACACGTACAATCACTTTCACTCGGAGCAGGAGCTTCTTGGAACCAAGGATTCTGAGGATACACAGGGACAGGGACCTTTGGATACATCCTACAGGCTGCCAGGTAGGCCTGATGCAGAGGGTACAGGTAAGAATGTGGGGCCCACATAGGACAACTATATGCCTAAAAAAAAACAAAAAACAGTTAAGATAAACAAAAAGGGGGTTAAAAAGGAATTTAAGAATGGGCTCAAGGCAAGTTTCTTATGCCTGCAAAGACCATATATGGACTTTTTTATAATCTCCATTCCAAATACTACATCACTGTGAAATTCAACATGAAAAGGAATTACATTAAGTCACTGCTCTAAAGCTCCACTCCTTGTCCTATCCTGAAACCAACTCAAAGTCCTATGCAAAGTTTGACAGGCAACAATGTAATGAACCCAATCACAGATTATGATGACATTAATTTCACCGTTTGGATGTTAACACAAAGAAATAATTATGGGTGACACAGATCTCAAAAATAACCACCAGCAAGCACGTGAGCCTCCAGCTTTGAGTATCTCAGTCATTGACTATTTAGTGTGACCTGCATTTATTTTTTCTTGGCTCTACCACTAGCTCACTGTGTGATCTTATGCCAACTGGGTAACTGATCTGGACCTCTTCTACCAGAAAAATGCTGGTATAGAAGATGACCCCTAAGACTAGGCCCCCACAGTTCTAGGAGACCCACAGCACTCTGCAAGGATAAAACTCAGACCCCTCTCAGAGAAGGGTAACACTGAAAATAAAGTAGGCCAACTCTTTTCCCTACAAAGTATCAGCAAAAGATCACACACAAAAATATTTTACCAGCTGAATGGCTAATTTAGCTAAAACCAACATTAGATAAATGTAAAACTGGGCAATGAAATGCAGTAGACAGTAAAATTAACTAAGTCTCCTTTTATGAACTGGTAGATAGGACGAGAGCAGGACACTTCATTTCACATTAACAGTCTAGGACCCACAGAAACTAATCCAAGATCGGAAGGAGTCAACACAGCACTGACAAGGATATAGAATTCGCCAGCCTCTCTTCCTAAGACAAGCTGTTTTTTGGCTGAGCACTTCCAAAGGATACCTCTGATCCACTGGTCAGAACTGCACTTGTTAAGAATACTTTCACATTGTATTGCTTTTGATCATTTCAACAACTGAGGCAGGCGGTAGAATGCAATCCTCACTCCATAAATTAAGAAAGCTACATTCAGATACATTAAATGACTTGTCCAGGGCTCTCCAGCTACAAAAGTGATAAAGAACCGCAAACCTAGATGGCTCGCTTAATCCCTCAATGAGAGCATTCCCATTAGGTCGCCCAGGGACACGGCCATCTCCTGCACATATGCACAGGGTTAAATCACTGCCCAGTGAAAAGGAAAAGCAAACAAAATTCAGAGCCTTAACTACCACTGAAAAAAAAAAGAACCCATATTACACTATTGAAATGATACGTTTTTAAAGTAATGAGATTTAGTAAAACTTCAGGTTACTTCTACTGACAGGATATTAACTAGTAATAATTTAAAACTGTTAACTTCAAAATAAATTTTAAATGATAAAACATAAATACCTTTACACCAAGATTAAAGAAGAATCGGAGAATGTTCTTATCTGAAAATAAATAATAATCACTCACTAAAATTATACATTCAAAAGTTTTTCTTTAATCTCAAACAGTACATAGTTCTAAAGACAATTCTGCCTACTAGAATTCTCTCTAGCCTGATATAAACATAGATAAAAACCAATTTTAATATAACCAAAACCAGGCTCTGTTTCTATAGGTCATTTTCAGGTACCAAATGCTTTGTCTTAAGCCCCGAAATACCTTAAACTGATATTTGTCTCTGATTTAAATTAAATCTGTGTAAAAGAAACGCAGGTGTTCACTCTATTTCTTTTTCAAATTCTCTGTGGAGTTTAAAATATTATGAAATAAAAATGATGGAGGTTAAGGGTAAAATCAACATAACCCTAACTCATTAAGATTAATAGGGCCTGACCAGGCGGTGGCGCAGTGGATAGAGAGTCGGACTGGGACACAGAGGACCTAGGTTCGAGACCCCAGGTTCGAGACCCCGAGGTCGCCAGCTTGAGCACGGGCCCATCTGGCTTGAGCAAAAGCTCGCCAGCTTGGACCCAAGGTCACTGGCTCCAGCAAGGGGTTGCTTGGTCTGCTGAAGGCCCACGGTCAAGGCACATGTGAGAAAGCAACCAATGAACAACTAGGGTGTCACAACAAAAAACAATGACTGATGCTTCTCATCTCTCTCCATTCCTGTCTGTCCCTATATATCCTTCTCTCTGACTCTTTCTCTGTCCCTGTAAAATAAAGATTAATAGGATAGTATCAGTTAAGGTATTCATCTGACATTAGCCAGTTACCCACAGACCAGACATGAAGCCAATGAAAATAAAACAATATCCACAAAAATCCAGGTAAAGAGCATACAGACAGTTACTGCATTACTTTGCCTACAAGTAGGAAATTTTGCAACTTATAATTTCTTTAAAGAAAAGGGGACAGGAAAATTTTAAAAGAATTCTTTTAAAATATAATGACAGCTATAACGTATTATATTCACCCCCTATAACTTTTTCATGAAGTAATTATGAGTAGTGATGAGAAAACTCAGTAAATGTTTAGTTATCTGGTTAACATTAAAACTTAATTCAAAATGGTTTTAGGCTGTTCTTGAAAAAATAATGGGGTGAGGGTGCAGACACTAAACACACAAAAACATAATCCAAACACAAGCTGAAACACAGGGTGAATGACTAATACCAAATCTCTGCTGTTTTTCCCACGTAAGTTTTGGCTAACTCGGCAACATGACTTCTGACCTCTAGTTAAATTTCTCACGGAATCTTATCAATACTTTACAAAGTACTGATTTTATTATCAATTGGAACCTGGAGAAGAGTCATACCTTTAGGCAGGTCCTCGCCAGTGTGACACAGTGAATAAGGCGGTGCAATGGCTCGGTCTCCCTTTTCATTACAAGGAAACCCAGGATAGAGTGGGTCTTGGTAAAGGCCCAGTGTCTGAGGCAAAGGCATCAAGGGCTGGCTAACTGCCTGTACCGACACAGGAACTGGGGAGGGTGTTAAATGAGCTTGAGACACAGCAGAATCGGGTCCAGTAGTCAGAGTCTGTGTCACTGATAAGACAGGGATTTGAGCAGGGACACCTACAAAAAAAAAAAGGAAATAAATAAACTATAGAAAGGTGAAAGTAATTCTCTACAAATGACATAGCTGTAAAAGATGTGTACTTAAACAATACAAAGAAACTTTTTCTATTAACCAAGGACCCTCCTGGGCACACAGGAGAAAATAAGCCCAGGAAACAAGCTCTGCATCAATGTCATCTAATAGTAGCTCTCACAAACATATGTAGACAAAACCTGGCAAAGGTTTTAACAGGGGTCATAAAGGCTGGTCCATGGGGAATGCAAACTGTGGGGGTCTGTGCTGAGCAACAAGATCAACCAGCGGTGAGAACGAGCTCAAACATCTCGATCCTGGGATGTTAAGGGCATATCTCAAATGAATACCAAATGAATGGAGACCTCCTATACTGGAAGCAGAGCAAGGCAGTGGATCAGAAAATGCTCTGTGAGGCTCCACACACTCGAGAATTGAAGTCTCTGACTTGCAATGCTTATGTTGAATAGTTCACTGGATTTTTGAAATTCTGATCTAACCTGTTGGTCCAAAAGATGTAGGTTCGCTTGGCCAGGCTGGCACAGTGGCTGGTAAAGAAGGCACTGCAGGAGTTAGATGGACCTCTGGAGAAACCAGAAGGGGAGCTGGATTTGACAAAGACACATGTTCTGCTGGCTTCTTCGAGAAGAGGAGGTAGAAAAAGATAAGAGTGCATTTTAAGCATCATACATACCCTGAATTGCCTACCTTTTATACAGCTGCAGTTTCTACATAAATGGTCTTTCCGGTCTTAGAAATGAAAGAAAAAAGCACAGTAGCCAAAAACTCCACACAAATCTGATCCCAACCAGGAACTGCTTGCCAAAATTCAGAGAAGTCATTGGCAGAATTAGAAACAAACTCTAAAGGAACTTCGACACAATGCTTTTAAGGCAAGGAAAAAAATCATGGAAATCACCTTGAAATCTATGAGTTACTTAATTAAAATGGCTCCTCAGACAAAGACATGCCACGAAACTACATGCTTTCTAACTGACAGAACGGATGTGACTGAAAGGCAAGGAAGGACTAAGACCTTTCCCTACTCCTGTATTAGAGCAAAACCCAAGTTTCTTACGGAACTCAGATTCCTCCATCCTTAAATTTGAAAGTTGGCGGCACTGCTCTTTAAATTTCTTTCTAATCACTTCATTACAATTTAATCATTGCATTCCATACATTCTATGAAGTAATTAAGAATGCAGACAACTCAAGTTTTAAAATAAAGTAGAAATTCTCAATTTCCCTTCAAAAATCCAATTTTCAAACCAACCCACCATAACGGAAACTAACACAAGGTACCAAATATAAACATATTCAAAAAAATTCAGAATGACAAACTTAGAACATTCTAAACAACAGAATTATAAAAGTTATAACTGCACCCAAATTATGCTAAATCATATCTTCCTGTTTCCTATGTAGATGTTTTTCTGGCTTTATTTTTTTAAGATTTATTCATTTTAGAGGAGAGGAAAATGTCAGGGAGTAGCAGGAAGCACCAACTACCACATGTGCCTTGACCAGGCAAACCCAGGGTTTTGAATCGGCAACGTCAGTGTTCCAGGTTGACGCTTTACCCACTGCGCCACCAAAGGTCAGGCGGATGTTTTCTGTTTTTAAATAACCACATACAGAACTAAGAAACACAGGGAGCCTGACCAGGCGGTGGTGCAGTGGATAGAGCGTCGGACTGAGACAAGGGGGACCCAGGTTCAAGACCCCTAGGTCGCCAGCTTAAGCACAGGTTCATCTGGTTTGAGCAAAAGCTTGCCAGCTTGAACCCAAGGTCGCTGGTTTGAGCAAGGAGTCACTTGGTCCACTGTAGCCCCACGGTCAAGGCACATATGAGAAAGCAATCAATGAACAACTAAAGTGCCACAACGAAAAATTGATGCTTCTCCTCTCTCTCCGTTCCTGTCTACCTCTATCTATCATCCCTCTGACTCTCTCTCTCTGTCAAAAAAAAGAAAAGAAAAAAAGAAACACAGAAAACAGAGACTTCCATGTCAGATGCAACAATGTACTTACTTGTTCTACAAGAGGTGGGCATTCTAATTTCTTTGACTTTAATGGTGATGAAATCCTTGCACATTTATCATCGCTAGTATTCTTTGAAAGAAAAACAAAAGGCTTACTTTCATGTTTCAAAGACCCACATTTTAGAATCATGGTGGTCATTGTGCAGTTCACCCTACCTACACCTGACTGAACCCCTCTGGACTTTTTTTCTTAACTACATCTGGTCTTCAACACATAGGTAACAACTTTACGTGCACATCTTTGTAATGTCAAACTACTGAGCCGTTTTTCTTGGGGACATGGTTTTAAGAACAGATTGTTCCTTTAAAAATCTCAACCTATTATGGAGCATTAGAAAATAAAAGCTAGTCTCCACCAATTCAGACAGGTCTTCATAATGTACCCTGGAAGGAATGGTTATAACTTGTGAGAGAATTCTTTTTAAGCACTAACATCTTTCCTCCATTTTTCTCTACCTGTTTCCTTCTCTAACAGTTATAAAATGAAGTCAACATCTTCCCCTCCTACCTTCTTCCTGCTATATTTTCACAGTGTTAAGGGAAAAGAAAAGATGCAATTAGTATTAAAAGCATTTACCTCCGATGTGCTTGGCCCAGGTGTTTTATCCAGGTGAGTATGTCCATGGCTAGAGTCTGTAACAGATCAAGATAATAAAAGACACAGCATCAGCCATTAGTCAGGGTTGAAAAAAGAAAAAAAAAATACATATAGAGCCAACACTACTATTTGAATGATGTTTAAATCAGTGAAAAATATAATTTTCAGAATAACATTGAACATGAGCATTGGCTTAAGTCAGTTTCTTTGCAACAGTAAGATATGTGATACTAACTTATTTAATGATTTTAAAAGGGTTCTCTTCTCAATGGATGACTTTAAACCAGACACAGTTCTCAAGCATCTGCTTTTAAAAGATGAAATATCATACCTTTATCTTTTCGTTCTTCAGTATCGATCCTCCGCCTGCTTCCTTTCCTATCACTCACATGTGATGATTTTCTCTGGATGCACGGGTTGCTACTCTGAGAAGATGAGTGACTGACTGATGAGCTCTACAAATTAACAAAACCCAATACTTTGTGTTAAAAGATTTAACCACAAATACACTCTTCATACATCTGACTTAAGTCTAAAAATTCATAGCCCCTTTATATCTTTATACTTCCAAACATTAAAAAATAGGACCTGCAGTCCATATTTAATTTTACACTCTACAGTTATAGGCCTATTTATATAAGTCAAAGTATTAGGCAATCCGACGCTCAGCCTAAATTATTAGTAACGCTTCCTCATATCATGAATTCAGGAAGGTGCTCTGACCAAACTTTCTCCTTGCAACTTACACTCACATTCTTTGTATAGAGAGCAGCACCCTTCATACCCACCACCTTCAAACACAATATTGTAGAGCTAGTCCTTTTTGGGGAAAAACACCAAAGTCCAAATTAGCAGATAAAGTGCACCAGGATGTTATCAATGAAATGCTGACTATCCACAAATCAAGGAAGCTGTGCCTGAGATCTCACCTTTTAAATGGTGTAACAAAGGGACTGGAGTAAGTCAGGTTTTTAACCTAAATTCTCATTGCAGGTCCTCTCCTCTTGGTACCCCATGAGGAAATACTGCTCATAGCTGAGAGGAGAACCTCAGCCCTCTGAGGCAGGAGTATTCTAGAGGACAAGACAGGATTCAAACTGCCTAATCTAAAATTGTGTATGACTCCGTTTTAACAATCAAAATGTGTCACAATCTATTCCCACATACAGTAGTTGTATTCTTACCATTCACTAACTGAAAAAAGACAAAAAGCTGAGTACAAACTTAAGTTGTACTTTTTATTATCTAAACATTATGAGAAAATAACATATTACATATATAAATATATTTAACATATAGTCCATAACTAATTCACACATGGATTTGGGCACTTTGGCCAGTAATTCTTAAGCTCCAAACCAGACTGAAGTATTCCAGAGAAGCATCTCACACCTCTACAGGATCCCACAGAAGCCAGTGGTCAGAGAATGGAGTGTGAGGGGCATTATTTAATGTTTTACACTGGCATGCTGGGTAGCCTCCTGTCACTGTCCAAGCACCATTCTGGATCACTGGTGGTATGAGGCGACCAGCGCCCCTGACTGAATCACCACTCCCCTATTCTGCCAATGAACCCTCCTCACAGAATATATACTTCACTCTACAGGAGAAACTGTTTTCCCTTCTGACTCTCCCAAAAGAATTAAGAAACGTAAAGGTAGTGAACATTGTTTTCATCAGAGAAGCATCCATTACAGCCCCGCATCTGACACAGAGCCAAGGACAAAGAACAGATTATAGGTACTGTGACCTCCAACAGCAGACACTCTGAGCCACAGCTCTTACTATACATATTAGGTTATTAAGTGCTGGTGTGTTTAATAAAGAACACTGAAGAAACTTTCCTGATTTTACTGATGTATCTTGTTATTTTGGCTAGCAAAATAAACATGTTTTAATTCACAACGCTAATCTACAAATGAGCTAAACAATTTACTTGCTTCAGCTCCTACACCAACTATCTTTAGACCTCACCTTCATGAAAAATGTGAAAAGGAGGAACAATTACATGATCTTTAAGGTATCCTTCAGTTTAAAAATTATCAGTCTATCATTAAAACTATAGTTGACCACTGAACAACATGGGGGTTAGGGGTGCCAAACCCTCCCATGCAATCAAAACTCTGCATATAACTTTAAACTCCCCAAAAACTTAGCCATAGGCATCCCTCAGTATCCAGAGGATTCGTTCCAGAACCCCAACAGAAACCAAATCCCATGGATGCTCAAGTTCCTTTTACAAAATGATGTAAGAGAATGCACACAGCCAGCCTCCATATCCACTGATTCTGTGGTTGGTTGAATCTTCAGATGCCAAATCAGGGGATTCAAAGGGCCAACTGTATTTATTGAAAAAAACCTGCATATATGTGGACCCACATAGTCCAATCCTGTGAAGTTCAGGGATCAACTGTATATTCAGGAGATTTTTAACCAAGAACTTTTAAAATCTCTTTTTATACATACAGAAAGGGCTGGGAAAGCGTGTTCATCTCGGTTTTGAATCTCATAAAGCAATCTAGATTCTTCTATAGCTTGCTTCTCTTTGCGCTCTTCTGGGGAGAGGCCAAAATAGTTAGATTCTCGGCTCGTGTGATCAAAATCCTCAGCTCTCTCACGATCAGGTTTTCTGTTAAATAAAACATTCTTGTCACAAACAACAAATAAATGTATGAATACCTAAAATAAAATAACCTGTTTTGGCAATACAATTATTTGGATAATTTAGCTACCCACAGCGTGACATCACTACAGAACTTCTGGCAACCCAATTAATAACTGCTGAGCCAGTGGAATCTCCTGTGGCATCACCCATGTTACATGACACAGTGGAAAGACAACAAACTCACACAAGAGGACGGGGGAGAAAAGAAAGTGATACAGAAATAACTGACAAGGTTTTTATTCCCCCCTTCATTGGAGCAGAAATGCAGGAACTGCATATATTTCTTTATTCCACATTCTAATACTTTCCTAAGAACTCACTTTCAAAAGAAGAGGAAAATTATTAGTTTAGGTCTCAAAAACATTCTAATTTTCTGTTCTAGGTAAAGGGCAACGTTCAAAGAATACACTAAGACAATCCTGCTGCTTTCTGATGATACCATCACGGAGGATGCAAAGCTAGAAAGAGAAGATAGTAAAACGTGCCAGGCTCGGTATTAACTGCACAGACAGGACTGTGGTCACCTCAGTATAGTTTTGGTCAAAGAAGGATAACCAAACACTCATGGAAAGAGTTTAGTGCCCTATAACAACATACTCCTAATGTTTCTATATACCTTTTACCTATTACAGGAAACATGAATACTATTTCTACTGTATCTAACAGTTTCACAACTGTGGGAAATGAAAAGCCAAAACCCTAAAGGAAAAACATGTTGTCACAATACAAAGAGATAGAATCTTCCTGAAAAGAGAGTGGGACACAGTGATACCATATGATTCTTTTTACATCCAAAATGACAACCAGCCACTTTATATCCTCAGTCCCACTTAAAATCGCATCCTAACTCCAACATCGCAGATGTCAATCCCAATGTTACTGGGAAAAAGCAGGGGAGCAAACTGGACCCCGATAATTTTAGACCAGTCCTCTCAAGCCCCCATGCTGGAAGCCTCCAAATACGACTCAGCGAATGCCGGGTGTCTCTGGGAAGTTAACACAACCATAGCTTGTGTCTGTTCTACTGCTCAAGCCATCCCCTCACCCTCCACACAGAACCCAATCCATCCTGGCTGCACCTGGCTGGAGGACAGAGCAATGGTGTTACTATCATTTTCTGCGCTCACATAATGAAGCCACACATGGAAAACTGCTTGGTTTTTATTATATTCTTATTTTTTTCAGAGTGAGAGGTCATGAAGGTCTCATGCTCAGCATTACAGTTCTTTCATTCTATAACTAGAAGAGTTCAAAACTGATGTGTTATATATTAGAAAGATAAACTCTAGTGAGTTTAAATCAAGTGGACTATTAACTATACAATTCCAAACTTTGACTTTAAATATTTGATCATCAGTAGTCTCTAAATTTGTTTCAATATACTAGTAAAATCCACTCTCATACATATAGTGGAGAAGGTATACTAACTTCAAATACAATTAAGTTTCTATTTAATCAGTCACAATGTCAAAAACTCTCCAAAGCTTCACAGCCATGCATTACACACTGCTTTCTTCCATCAAGTTGGGTCTTTTTTTTTTTTTAATGTTTATTTTATTGACTTTAGAGAGGACAGGAGAGAGCAGGAAAGAGATAGTAACATCTGTTCCTGTTTGTGCCCTGACCAAGGATCGAACTGGCAACCTCTGCTCTTCAGGACAATGCTCTAACCAACAAAGCTTTCGGACCAGGGATGCGACAGAGACATTTCACATCTGTCTCATCATTCTACCAATTCCTAAGAATTGGATATAAATTCATTTTGTGGTGAACAAAAGTGTACTTAAATTAGCCATTTAGTAGCCTACATGCATTTTCTTAATCTTTAAGATACTTAAGAGTAAACTTGTGTCAAAAGGCAAAAACTACCTCTTTTCTAGTCTATTAAATAAAATTCATTTCTACCTATGACTTTCCTATGTTTGCTTCACAGTTTCAGGTTTTCAATGTAATATTCAAAGTAAGTCAGAACTGGCCAAGCTTATTCAGCACAGAGCAAAGTGCTATAAACTACTCTACAGAAACACAGATTAGGAAAAATAAAATCCATAGCTCAGGAAATTATGACCCTGAAGTTCCTCTGTGTCTGGATAGTCAGTCAGATGCTGATATTCATGATTACATGACCCTAAAACTTGCAGCCCCATTCAGTATCAGACATACTAATACTAAAAATACAAACTTATCAGAACAAAGTAAACCAGCCATTTCTGCTGATTTAAACTTAAACTCCTTTATAAAGAAAAACAGCCTGACCAGGCAGTGGCGCAGTGGATAGAGCGTCGGACTGGGATGCGGAAGGTCCAGGTTCGAGACCCCAAGCTCGCCAGCTTGAGCGCGGGTCCACCTGGCTTGAGCAAAAGCTCACCAAGCTTGGACCCAAGGTCGCTGGCTCCAGCAAGGGGTTGCTCGGTCTGCTGAAGGCCCGCAGTCAATGCACATGTGAGAAAGCAATCAATGAACAACTAAGGTATGCGACAGCAACTAATGATTGATGCTTCTCACCTCTCTCTGTTTCTGTCTGTCTGTCCCTATCTGACTCTCTCTCTGTCCCTATAAAAAAAAAACACAAAAATATAAAATAAAATAAAAAAATAAAAACATCCTCACCTTCCAAAAAGCTAGAAATGCAATTTGCAATTCAGTATTTTAACCTATTACATGCTACCAGAAAACTGGTAAGTGGCCTGACCAGGCGGTGGTGCAGTGGACAGAACATCGGACTAGGATGTGGAAGGTCCAGGTTCGAGACCCTGAGCTCGCCAGCTTGAGCGCAGGCTCATCTGACTTGAGCGCAGGCTCATCTGACTTGAGCAAAAGCTCGACAGCTTGAGTCCGAGGTTGCTGCCTTGAGCAAGGGGTTACTCGATTTGCTGAAGGCCCACGATCAAGGCACATATAAGAAAGCAATCAATGAACTAAGGTGACGCAACGAAATGCTTCTCATCTCTCTCCGTTCCTGTCTGTCTGTCCCTATCTATCCCTCTCTCTCTGTAAAAATAAAGAAAAAGAAAACTGGTAAGTGATGGGATAAAATTTGACTAGAATAAGATCTCCCAAATTACTTGGGGTGTCGGGGGAGTTATTCAAAAATAAAGATGACTTACCTGCACAGTCACTCTATTTGTTTAAGAGAACTAGTCAGAACTGAAATCCTCTCAAAGTATTTTATCAACAATACTTTTAAAAATTATTTTCTAGCTAAAAGCATGTAATGTGGGAAAATAAAAGAAATCCCCCCCCTTAGTTTCTATGTCTCCCGCATCCATTCAGAAAGGTTACCTCACGATCTGCGAGGGGGTCCTGCTGAGGCCTCTGTGCTCACTGGCGAGTCTCTGAGCCTGCGGCCCTGCAGAGTGACTGGAGAACGCATGCTGCCTCACCCCCAAAGGGTGCTGGAGTCGAGGAGGTAGTGCTGGTGGAGCTTTTACCGGTTTGCTTGAATTCTTTGGCCCTCTGTAATCCGAATCTATGACAAGAAGCAAGAAGACCTCGTAATTCTCTATGATGAACGACCCCAGGTACCATCACCCTTCCCCCCAAAGAGAAACTCAATGTGCTCCTACCAGAATGGACATTTTGTCCAGAAGGGGAAGGTTTTTTCACCTTCCTCCCTGACACTGTATTCCAGCTTTCTGAGGGAGGTGGTTTGAGGCTCTTCAGTGAGTGTCTTCAAAAGGAAGAAAAAGACTTGTAATAACTTAAAGTGCTTGTAGTAAAGACATCTAGTTAAGTATTCAGCACAACAATTTTATTTGCAACTTATATAAGAATTTCCAGTTTTAGTTCTTGTATTAAAAACAAATTAGCCTGGCCTATGTGGTGGCACAGCGGATAGCATCAACCTGCAATGTTAAATAAGTTCACTGGCTCTAAATCCTGGGCTTGACAGGTCAGGGAACATATAAAAAGCAATCAACAAACAACTAAAGTGAAGCAACTATGATACTTCTCAAGTCCCCCCTCTGTAAAATCAATAAATAAAATCTTTTTAAAAAAGTACAAAGCCATTTAGCAATCCAGATGTAATCTAATCAAACAAGAAAACATAAAACTATATTTTCTAACCTAATTAAGAAACAAGACTAGGCCCTGGCTGATTGACTCAGTGGTAAATAAAGCATTGGCCTGGTGTATGGAAGTTCCAGGTTTGATTCTTGGTCAGGAGCAGTGACCATCTGTTTTCCACCACCCCATCTCTCCCCTCTCTATCTCTCCTCTCTCTGGCCCTCCAACAGCAAGGGCTCAAATGGTTCCAGTAATGTTGGCCCCGGGCACTGAGGATGGCTCCACCGCCTTGCCTCAGGTGCTAATAGCTCGGTTGCGGAGCAACAGAGCAGCAGCCCAGATGAGCAGAGCATTGCCTGGTAGGGGGCTTGCCCCCTCAGGGAGCATTCTGAAACGGGTGAGGGAAGGGATGAGTCTTTACTGTGTTAAGACACATAAAAGCATCCACATGTCTGTAAAAAATGGTGTATATATAAAAATCTGAAATTTTTTGAAATATACCATTTCCATTTTTAAAAATGATAAGGGAGAACAGATTAGAAAAAACTGCCAAATACTATTAATTCCTGAAACAGGGTGATGGTATATTGGGATTCACTGCACTATGCTCCTTACATTTGTGTATGATTAAAATTTTCCATAGTAAGTTTCGGTGTGCCTTACTACCTTTACCTCTAACAAGAGCAGCAGCAACTGAACTAAATAAAGAGTGCTCTAAAGTAACACTGTAAGCCAACCATAACATTTTACTCCATCAGACACTTACTTAGAATTAACTACAGAAAATGCAATACTGAATGATACTACAAACTAATATGGTCGCTGTCCCCCAAAGCTCCCACTACACAGTTAGGATACTATTTCTAACAAAAAAAATGAGTTGTTTTTTTTTTAAATTTAAAATATGTAACCAAGCAAAACACTGAATTTGAACTCAACCTATTTTTTCAAAAGCTCTAAACAAATATATTTCCTACACATAGGAAACACCCTTAAATGAATTTGCAAATACACAGAGCCATTTAGAATGCTAAGTGGAAAAGACAATAAATGCCTTAGTTGAAGAGTAGTACATACTTCTTTCCAACTTCTTCAACCAAAACTGGGCCGTTCTCAGAGTGAACCCCTTGCAGGTCTGCATTAGAAAATTTTCCATTGTGATCCAACCTAACCTGTTGAACAATTCCAGAAAGATCAGTAACCTGCTTCCTTACAGTACTGATCCATTTTTAAATTTTGTTTCCAATTAAAGAGAAAATGAAATGTATATTGTTAAACACAAAATTTAAAAAGGGTGTACATTTGTCTCTTTGACTTCCCAGACTTCTGTACTTTTTACCTTAATAATAAACACTTTTGTTTAGCCTTCCCAAATTGTTCTAAATTCTTTTCCTAACAAGTAGGAATACAGTTTTTTTATAAGAAATTAAATTTAATGGGGTGACTGAGACTCACGAACAGATAAAAGGAGCAGAATCTTTAGAGCTCCCAACAAGAGAGGTATCTTGTCCTCGTCCTGTGCTCAGAGATCTGGCACAACACACAACGAGAATTCCAGGCCTGGCATTTCTATGGCACAGTGATATGACCTTGGGCAAGTTACTTCTCATACTTCAGTGCCTTCATATGCAAAATAAGACTAATAATAGTACTAAAGTCATAGGATTCATTAAGATGGAATGAGATATGTATTATACATATGAAGAACATGAGTAACTACTATTGTAATTACTATTATCATCTCACTTTCCCAATATTCAAAATGTGTAACTGACATTTCTTCTCCCTAAAAATAGACCCATCTGTTTTTGACATACAAACTGGTATTTCCCAAGAGCAAACTGTGACAAGAGAGCAAGCACTGAGGCTTCTTTCTGTAGTCAAACAATACACACTGAACAGGGCATCTACCATGACTGCACTAGGAACGTCAGTCAGGCTTGTGGAAGTCCCGGGTTTGATTTCTGGTCAGGGCACACATAAGTGACCATCTGCTTCTCCAACCCTCCCCCCAACCCCCTCCCACATAATGGTGCAAGCAAATTAGGTTTGGACACTGACTACTACTCCATGGCCTCACCTCAGGCACTAAAATAGCTGTTGCCAAGCAACAGAGCAGCAGCCCCAGATGGGCAGAGCATCACCTGGCAGGGGGCTTGCTGGGTGGATCCCAGTCAGGGTGCATGCAGGAGTCTGTCTCTGCCTCCTCACCTCTCACCCTCTCATTTAATTAAAAACAGAAAAAAACAACCCCGATATAAAAAATATACTTTGAAATCCCAAACTGACAACACAATCAAATGACCTGCTTTCTCCGTTTCTATTACAAGATTTCAAGCAAAGCCTTTTCTTTTATATAATCACTTACTTGGCTTTTCTCTGCAGCTCCATACTGTAGCCCGGCAGCAATGGAATAATCACGTTTCTGCTGAGCTGCAAACAGTATCAGTACAACATCAAGTCATTTCATTATCTTCAAGTGCCACAGAACAAATTGATGAACATCACAGATTTTTAAACTTACCTTGTTTAGACTTCAGCCAAATTTCATATTCTACATTTCTATAAACTGTTGGGTTGAGTGACTTAAGAACCTTTCTAGACAAAGGAAGATTTGGAGAGTTCCCACTGTTCTTCAAGTGCTAATAAATAAGCAAAATCAGGAAATCCAATCAATACATACATGCTTATAAAACATTTTTGTTTGCGTTATGTACAAGAATAAATAAAATCAAAAGAATTCCAAAATTAGAATGCTGCTGACAAGTTTTTACTAGTAGACGCCCCTGACTCTACTGAAATGAACCAGAAAATTTTTTTTAAATAATCCAAAATGTACCAGAAAAGAGGAAAAAATTAAGACTATAATTTCATAAGCTCTTATATTAAAGAAAGAGTTAAAACCTCCAGGGGAAATAATACCTGATCACTTGGCAAAGCTTTAAATCCATTCACATCATTAGTAACGGTAGTTTTACTCCTACAAAGGAAAGAATAAAACCATAATTAGGGATACATGTTTGCATGCAACTAACTTGTTCTATCATCACATAAAAATGTCATCAGTAAGAATTATATTCCAAAAAGTCACAGCCATATTCCAATGAGCCCAAACAAGTTTTGGTAAAGTGTGCGAGTGTGTGAATGTGAGCTGCTCCCATACTAAACCCAATTTGGAATTTTTACTATCTGAAAAGAAAGAGGTGGCATTATGCAATGTCAAGAAAATAATTTATTCAGCACTGGATAGGTACACAATTGACATGCTAACCTTAAAATGTTATAATACTACACATATTGGGGGACCAAACCCATCCCAGATTTCAAAGAAATAGATGTTCATCAAATAAAGATATCAGTTTCTTAATAAAAATTAGGTAAAATTATTAGCAGGGAAAAAGAAACTTCTATTGCAAAAGACTGCTATATTTTAAGAATACCAAAGATACTAAAGAATTTAAATTCATTCTTACCTGCAACTATCATCCTCGGAATCTGATATTTCACTACTGTTTTCACCAGCTACTTCAGCAGTATCCAATTCCATCAAGATCTTACTAACATCAGTTTTAAATACCTTCTCATACAACAATTCATAAAGGAGAGCTACAATTAACAAAAAAAGATGTTGTGCAACATTAACTAATTTTATGCTGTAACAAAATTGAGTATCTATTGCCCAGTCTTCTAAAATCCTAAACAGACACCTGCTATATCTGTGGTTGATAACACAATTTAATCAGAAAGTTACCTAGGTAGAAAGCAACCAGAATTTGTATATACTTAGTCTGAAATCATTACATAACTGACATTTTAAAAACTAACAATAATACAAAAAGGTATCACAACTGTGAAACATGTATAATGACAATAAAAGCTAAGCAGCTTACTGAGCAATTATTACCCTCCATGCACTGTGTTAAGCCTTAATAGTGTCTTCATAGTTAATTCAAGCACAGTGGTATGATTATTCTAATTGTACAGATGAGGAAACTGAGAATTACAGATGCCATACAATGTGCACAACCTTAAGAGACTTGGCTGGAACACATTGTGACATTAAAATTGCTAGAAGCCCAGGGCCAGATAGCTCAGTTAGTTTGAGCATCAACCTGAAGAACAGAGGTTCCTGGTTTGATCCCCAGTCAGGGCACACAGAGGAATGAATCAATGTTCCTCTTTCTCTTTCTTTCTCTCCTAGCCTTCCTCTATGGCTAAAATCAAATAAAAATAAATTAAAAGAAAAAGAGGGACTGAAAAGAACCTTTTATAAAATGTATGCTCAGCAGCCAATGAAGAAGCATATTTAGACATTTTTGCTTTAAAAGAAATAAAACAGAAGACATGGAAATATATATTACCAAATACACAAAAACAAAAACACCTACACATATAGTCTACGACTCTCATTTGATTTTACTGCAGTTATCCTTATGAAACCAAGTACACTAAGAATTCATCAACAATGAGATCCCAAAGAGACCTCCTTCTCACAAACCATTGTTCTTGCAACCCCAATACCATCCGACACACAGGCACTGAGAAGCACAAGAAAGGAGGCTCCATGACTATCCTCCCAAAGTTGACATGTCCAGATTTTCACTAGCTGGGGAAAAAAGGACACAGCCCAGGATAGACAGCTGGATTTTCATACCTCAAAATAGAACAATCAAAAAAATTGCAGCCTTGACCAGTTGGCTCAGTGTAGAGCATCAGCCCCAGCATGAGAAAGCCCCAGGTTCGATTCCCCGTCTGGGCACACAGAAGTGCCCATCTGCTTCTCCACCCTTCCCCCTCTCCTTCCTCTCTGTCTCTCTCTTCCCCTCCTGCAGTCAAGGCTCCACTGGAGCAAAGTTGGCCAGGCACTGAGGATGGCTCCATGGCCTCCGCCTCAGGCACTAGAATGGCTCCGGCTGCAAGGGAGCAATGCCCCAGATGGGCAGAGCATCGCCCCCTGGTGGGCATGCCCGGTGGATCCCAGTCAGGCACATGCGGGAGTCTATCTGACTACCTCCCTACTTCTAACTTTGGAAAAATACAAAAAAAAAAAAAAAATTGCATTACACAATATCATTACTGATCATCACTAGCTTAAGAACAGAGGAAAATGCTGTCATATGCCCAGCACCAATGCCCTGTATTACTGTGGTGCACTTTGTCAGAACAGATGAAGAAAGAAACCAATAGAGCAATAATTTTCAATTGGAAAGGGAGAGAAAACTATGTCCTCCAGGAAATATGTGGCAAAACCTGGTGAAATTTTTGGTTGTCTAAATGGGAAAGAGATCTCACAAAGTAGATGCTAGGAATACTATTAAATATCCCATAATGTACAGAACAGGCCCCACAACAAAGAATTTTCTGGCCCAAAATGTCAGCAATGCCAACATTAAGAAACCTTGCTCTAGAGCCAAATACAATCAAATGTTTGCTCAGTCATTTAGATTTTCAAGCTATACACTACCAGTTTGAAAAACAAATACAATCCTTACTGACCTTACTTCAGAAAAGAAATTACTTTGTATTTACAAGTCCAACTCTAGCTACTGGCTCTTTTATTGCTATTGAAACAAGTTTTTAATACAGTATTAATATTTTTGGGGCCCTGACTGTTTTGCTTAGTGGTTAGATCATTGGCCTGGCGTGTGGATGTCCCGGTTCGAGTGCCTGTCAGGTCACACAGCAGAAGCAACCATCTGCTTCTCCACTCGAGCCCTGCTCCCTCTTTTTTCCTCCTATAGCCACTGCTCAGCTGGTTCAAGCCCATTGGCCCCGGGCACTGAGGATGGCTCCAAGGAGCCTCCACCTTGGGCACTAGGAATAGCTCAGTTGCATGGGCCCCAGATGGGCAGAGCATCTGTCCCTAGATGGGGGTTGCTGGGTTGATCCTCGTTGAGGCATATGTGTGAGTCTATTTCCCCTCCTCTCACTTAGAAACAAGAAAAAATATAAATATATATATTTTGGTAACCAAAGGTTCTTAGAAATATCTTTTTATACAATAAAACTGAGTATACTTGCCCTGACCTGTATGCATGAAGACTGGAGAGCTTAGAAATATAATTTCCTATATAAACACAAAGGTGATACTTACACTGACACATAGCAGAGCTCTCTTTATACTTTATAGGATAGACAATATCATAATGGTTTCCATTTGAAAAACACAGTAACACCTGGAAGGGAAAAATAAAAGACATTTTTTAGCTCTTCATAGGTGACATTTACATAGCAACTTATTATCGCCAATCTCTCAACTACTAGTAAATAATTTCCAACAGAAAATGAGTATTTTAGAAGCAACCTAAAGCTCCAATGCAGTCAGTGATGGTCCATATGCTGAAATGTTACACAGCCATTAAATCACAAAGTTCTTAGTGACTTAGGAAAATACTTAAATAGTTTAACAAAAAACCAATATATGAAAACAACATGATTTCAGCTACTTAAAGAACAAGTTAAGAGACTATAAGAAAATATTCCAAAACTTTATTAAAGTCCAGAGGCAGAATCAAAGGTAAAATTTTTCTGCTTCTTTACAGTTAGTTTTCAGTACAGTTAACTCTTGAACAATGTGGGGGTTGGAGGAGCCAACCACGGCACAGGTGAAAATCTGAATACATATAACTTTTGAATCCCCCAAAACTTAACTATTCCTCCCTAGGAATCTTGAGGAATTGATTTCAGGACATAGCCAACCCCATACCAAAATCCACAAATGGTCAAGTCCCTAGTAGAAAATGGCATAGAACAATGAATATAAGTTAGCCCTACAGATCTACAGATTCCCAACATCCAATCTTAAATAAAAATACTATTTTCAATCTGCAGTTGGTTGAATGTGCATATGTGACACCCTGGAACACAGAAGACAAACTGTATATTTATTGTAAAAAATCCACAAAGTAGACCCAGACAGGTCAAACTCATGTTGTTCAAGGGTCACCTGTACTTTCTAAATAGTCAATTACTTATGCAAGGAGAAATGCACACTTACTTTATTTAAATTTTCATATTTCAAAAATTGTACTGAAAAAGGCCAGATCTAGAACCAAGCACTTTGGAAACCCTAAGTTCTTATGAAGGTAGTATTTCACTCAATTACACTACCCCTTACCACCATTAGCATGGTGACAAGACACTTTAAATTAGCCTAGATGACTCCAAAACAATTAACTAAAACAAAGTTTTACTATTTAATGTTTATACTGACACAAAACAGTAACAGTTTGGTTAATCATATACACTAGTATCTCAATTTTTTTCTCTCTAGTTAAATGTTATCAACACAGTAATTTGTAGGAAAAAACTACAAAATAATATGGCTCAATAATTAATAGAACTACACTACATAAATTCAGTGTCTAACCTTCATGCAAATATTTCCAAAATCACTTTAAAATTATAGCATAGGTGGCAACTCACTGCTTCTTCTACTTAAATCTTTAAAAAACATTGAAAAGTATTCTTACCTTTTCAGGAAAATTATTTTCAGTTACTTGTGAAGGAGAAACATTTGGTTCCCGATAAATTACAAAATCTTTCCTGAAAATATTTAGAAATTATTTCAGATGAAATATATCGTATGAATTAAGAATTATCATTCATTCATTCATTAACAGCCTATTATATGCCAAGCAATAGTCTAAGCACTAAGGATATATCAGTAAACCTAAGTCAATAATGGAATAACTAAGTCATAATATACCTATATAAAAATATCTTGTCTCTTTTTAAAAATAAATTATTTATTAATTTTTAGAGAGAGGAGAAAGAGAGAAAGAGAGGGGGTAAGCAGGAAGCATCAACTCATAGCAGCTGCTTCTGGTATGTGCCTTGCCCGGGAAACCCTGAGGCTTCAAACCGGTGACACCCCAGCATTCCAGGTTGACATTTTTATTCATTGCGCCACCAAAAAAAGTATCTTTTCAAAAAAATAACATTTCAAATATAACTTGTATATGTGACTTCAGATATAATTTTTAAATGAGACCTCAAAACCACAGAAATTGTCAAGAGGATATTTTTAAAGGCATTTTAAAAAGAAAATAAAAAGCATCCACCTCCTCCTCTACTCAGCAACAGTAGTAAAATTGAGAATAGGGTGTTTCGCCTCTGTTCTAGAAGCCATTCAATGCTACCAGCCTTGAGAAAGTAGATAATCATTTCCCTGTGAGGTTGATAAATGATCCAGTTTATAGGCCTAAAATATTTCCTGTATTCCTTTCCAAAAATATTTTGAGAATTAAAATTTCCAAACGCTGACATATTTAAATGTTCAAGTCTAATTCATACAGCAAAAACTTGGAAAAGATGCTTCACAACCAAGACATAAAATTGCTATTTTAACAACTTTTAGTACAATGTAGTACACTAATTTTCCACTAGCTACTTATTTAATTTATGTTATGGTATTTACCTGTACATAAGAGAAAGGGCACTTATTTCCACCTGTCCAACCCATTCCTGTATGAAAGGGGAAAAAAAGGGCACATAAGTGTCTCACACTTTTTTACAATATACTCTAAACCAGCAAGATTCAACCACTGTGTGCTGCAGGAATTTTTAAAAGATGTGATTGGGGACACTGATCTCTTTTCCCTTAGATTGTCAAATAAAGAAAACTTTTTAAATTAAAAAATGACTGCAGACAACAGAACAGCCATCTGCTGTTAATGAATCAAAATTATACCTATTTGTCAGATCAGCCAAAAATACATTCTTCTGGTGTGCAACAAAATTGTCATTAGTTTGTATGTGCCATGAGATGAAAAGATTAAAAACCGCCCCTCAAAACTGAATCTTCATGCATACCTTTATACAATATACTTAATGAATCAGAAAGCTCAGTATTATTTGTAGTAGTATAAATATAAAAACATTTATATGAAATAAGCTATAATATACTGTATAATAAAAGGCAGCCAAGTCTCTGCTGCAAAAATCCTTAGAAACAGGATGAAATGACACGTCCTATTGGTGTGACAAGACCAAAGAATGATATCCCTAAATTGAGAACTAGTTGAATGCAAGATCACTTGTCCTCCAACCTAGCACCCAGGACAGGGTTTGGCACACGATATGTGCCCAGAAAATGAGATGTTGAACAGAGCCGAACTCAGGAATCAGGATGGTTAAAAAAGTACAGATCTGTTATCTTCAGGGTGAATGAAGGTACAAAGAGAGCAGCAGTCTCCCAGTAACTGTTTTTGAAATAAAGGAGAGATTCTACAATTCTAAATGAATTACTAAGTCTTTATGCCTTTTTGAAGGATATGGCCAGTTTATATAAAAATACTAAAATATATCCATATAGTCTTTGACACAGCAATTCAACTTCTATAAATCTATCCTACAGAAGTGTTTCATATGTCCACATACACATAAGCAAGGATGTTCACTATAGCTATCTGTAATAGTTTAAAATTTGTTTTCTTAAAGCCCTAAGATTCCACTAATAGGTGTCACACTAAGTACGGAACATTCAATCGTTAAAAAGAAATGAGGTATATCCAAATGAAATGACTTGGAAAAATATTACGCTAGTATAAAAATTAAGTCATAGGAAAATAATCCTATTGTACAAAACAAACAAAAAGGTATGTATAATATAGGTGTACATTCTTAGAAAGAGGACTGGACACATCCTAAACTCACAGTGGAGACAGAGAATTCAAGAAAAGGAAAAACAAAGAAATTTTCATTCTTCATTTTATATTAAATCTTTTACTATAATAATGTGTTTTTACAACTTGTGAAATTACTAAAGGTCTAATACCAACAACAATCACTAAAAATATGTCAAATTAATGCTGCAATGTTTTCCTTGAAAGAAAAATATTTGAGAAAAGAAAAAGATTTTACACAATGATCTCAGACAAGGATAATCTTTCCTCTAGAGACTTCATTTTAATAGTTCTTAAAAGTTGGCTTCAGTTTTCAAAAGGAAACTGTACCATATATTAAAATAGATTTCTTAAAATAGGCCTCTGCCTAACAATCATGGCTTCTCATAAACTGCTACAAGCGACACCACCTCTGGTATAAATGAAATCCCTCACTAAAACCAGTCTGCTCAGATCATAAACACAAGCTATATCTACCTTATACAAAATATTACATCACTTTAAAAAATGGAAAATTATTCTAACTAGCATCAACAAAATACTACCTCTCAAATAATGTACCATTTTACAAGTATTTAATCTTTAGAATAAATTCTGCTATAATCTGGTCAAGTAAACAATGGCTATCTTCTTGTCTTCTCTAACCAGGATCAATTTTATTTTATTTACCTTTTAAAAAAATGCATTTATTGATTTTAGAGAAAGGACAGAGAGAGAAAGGCAGGATGCGGGGACCGAAAAGCAGGAAGCATCAACCTGTAGTTGCTTCTCGCATGTGCCTCGACAGGACAAGCCTGGGGACTCGAACCAGCAACCTCAGCATTCCAGGCAGACGCTTTATTCACTGCGCCACAACAGGTCAAGCCCAGGGTCAATTAAAAATAAATACACACCCACACACACACACAAATAAATAAAAGACCTAGCTGGTAGCTCACTTGATAAGGCGTCAGCCCAGAGTATGGATGTCCTGGGTTCAATTCCCAGTCAGGGCACACAGAAGAAGCAATCATCTGATTCTCTCCCACACTCTCTCCCCCTTCTCTCTCTCTCCAACTTCCCGCAGCCATAGCTCAGTTGGTCTGAGTGCATCAGCCTCAGAAACTAAAAACAGCTAGGTACTCAGATGAGCATCAGCCCCAGATAGGGTTGCCGGGTGAATCCTGGCCAGGGCACATGCAGGAGTCTATCTACCCTCCTCTCATCTAAAAAAAAAAGAAAAATTACGGTCTACCATTGTCTTCACCTTAAGGCTACAATTTATTTACTCAGCACTTTTTGTAATATTTGATACACTTCCTTATTATAAGAATAAAGCATTTCTGCAAAATATGTTAAACTAAAGAACTCGTCACTATATCAAAATCACATATTTAAATGTACTTAGTCAACAAAAGTAAATTTGTTTCTCAAAAAGATACTATTAAGAAAATGAAAAGATACAAATTGGAAGAAAATATTTATAAAATATATATCCAACACAGAAGAACATATCTATTATAAAAACCTCTTATAATTCAATGAAACCAATGTAATAAAAAATTAGCAAAATCTACCACTTAACATACATGAATGGCAAATAAGCATATGAAAAGGCTTAGAGAAATGCAAGTTAAAATCCCAAACCTGCTTGACTAGGCAGTGGCGCAGTGGATAGAGCATCGGACTGGGATGCGGAAGACCCTGGAACAAGACCCCAAGGTCGTCAGCTTGAATGCGGGCCCATCTGGCTTGAGCAAAAGCTCGCCAGCTTGGACCCAAGGTCGCTGGCTCCAGCAAGTGGTGGCTCGGTCTGCTGAAGGCCCACGGTCAAGGCACATGTGAGAAAGCAATCAATGAACAACTAGGGTGTTGCAACGGCAACGAAAAACTAATGATTGATGCTTCTCATTTCTCTCTGTTCCTGTCTGTCTGTCCCTACCTATCCCTCTCTCTGATTCTCTCTCTGTCCCTGTAAAAAAAAAAAACAAAACCCAAACCAGATAGCAGTGCACAACTACTAAAACCTAAGCTACAATTTAAAAGGCTGACCGTACTGAGTGCTGATAAAGATGTAGAACAATTGGAATTCTCATATATTGCTAATGAAAAAGAAAAATGGCATAGTCACTTCGGAAAATAGTTTGGCAGTTTTTCATTAAGTTAAACATACATTTACCATATGGCCCACCATTTCCACACCTACATTAATCCCAGAGGGGGAAAAACATACATCCACATAAAGATTTATAAGTGTTCTTAGCAGCTCTAATCATAACAACCTAAAACTGGAGAGAACCCAAATAGCCATCAACTGGTAAATGGATAAACAAATTGTAGTACTTTCATGTAATAAATGACTGCTCAGCAATGAAAAGGAACAAACTACGTACGCATACATACAACATGGATGAATCTCAACTCAAGTGTTTCCATTTCACTAGGTGAGAAGCCAGACATATAAGACTACAAACTATCAAAGTACAGATATCATTCCATTTCCGTAAGACAAAACTTAGAAATCAGATCAGTGGTTGCCGAGGGGGTAGGAGAAGAAAATGAAGTGCAAAAGAGCGTAATTGTTACAAAAAGTAGACATTTGTCAAATTTCATCAAATTATACACTTAAAACTGGTGAATTATATTGTACGTCCTTTACATTAAAGCTGACAAAAAATACACTCTTGCAAAAAGTTTGAGAAATTTTCAAAATGCTATTTTAAATAAAAAAGAACAAAGATGCTTTCTCTGAGAATTGGATGAAACAATGAACCTTATCCATCAACTGTACTTTTTTTTTCATTTCATACACTGTATATATCAAAGAGAAAGAAACAAATGAAGATACAATATTTGTTGCTAATAATGAAAAACAAAATACAACTACTATTTCAGAAGGCACCTAAAACATCTGGAAAAAAGTTGGATCAGACTGGGGGCTATGGGACCATAAGAATTAAAAGTGTGGCCATCCCTGCCTGACCAGGCGGTGACACAGTGGATAGAGCATCGGACTGGGAGGAGGAAGAGCCAGGTTTGAGACCCCAAACTCGCCAGCTTGAGCGCGGGCCCATCTGGCTTGAGTAAAAGCTCACCAGCTGAGTTCAAGGTCACTGGCTCGAGGAAGGGGTTACTCGGTCTGCTGAAAGCCCGCAGTCAAGGCACATGTGAGAAAGCAATCAATGAACAACTAAAGTGTCAAAACAAAAAACTGGTAATTGATGCTTCTCATCTTTCTCCATTCCTGTCTGTCTGTCCCTATCTCTCCCTCTCTCTGTCTGTAAAAAAATAATAATAATAAAATAAAAAGAATAAAAGCGTGGCCATCCAGAACCCTGGAAAGGAGGCACCTTTCCTGTGCTCAAAACCACAGCAACTTTCCCTCCCTCTTCTCCCAGACTCCCAAAGCACTCTCAGTTCATTCACATTACCTCATTTCTCCCTGTCCTCCCCTTCTCTCCATTCCCATCACGTCAATCCTTCCTCAGACCTTCACAGCTAACAGCCTGAACTACTGTACGAAAGATTACTATAAAATAGTATCATGGGTTAATTTCTGACTAAAAAACAAATTGTCTTTGTCATTTCCTTTATTTTCTATAAAGAGAGTAAGTATTACCAGTAACACATACATCTTTTGCTTACAAACTCATTTAGGTTAGTTTTCTTAAATCAAGTGAAATAATTTTGATGTTTGTTCACCTACTCTTTCTCCATTATTTCTGGCATCCAAGGACATGACAGCCACTCAAATGTGTTAACTGTGATTTGTATCTCTACAAGCCTGACAAAATACTTTCTACCAAAAGGGTACATCAATTGGGGGAAAAAAATCTCTAGTAATACTATTACCAGAGATAAAAACTTTTAACATTCTGGTGTTTCTCTTTCCTATTACACAAAATCCAATATAAATTTAACATTGATTTAACACCCAGATTGCTCATAAATTAGGCATCCAAAATTGAAAAAATGATGGGAATTCCAAAAGCAATATAGAGTCCTTTCCTTCAAAGAGGCTTATAAACTAAGAGAAAAATATAAACTTCATGAAAATGAATTTGTGACCATGATATAGACAAAACTCAGTACTGAAATCACTGAAATAAAAATGTGGTTGGGAGTATATGTAGAGAAAAAGCCTAAGAGAGTGTCTCCCAAACTAGAATACTACTATTCTTATTCCTTTCCTTTTTTTATTTTTTGTATTTTTCCGAAGGGATCTACCCAGCTTGCGCACTAGGGGGTGACGCTCTGCCCATCTGGGGTGTTGCTCCATTACAACCATTCTAACACCCAAGGCGGAGGCTTTGGAGCCGTCCACATTGCCTGGGCCAACTTTGCTGCAATGAAGCCTTGGCTGCGAGAAAGGGAGAGATAGAGAGAAAGGATAGGAGGAAAGGTAGAGAAGCAGACAGGTATTTCTCCTGTGTGCCCTGGCCGGAAATCGAACCCAGGACTTCTACACACCAGGCCAATACTCTACCACTGCGCCAACCAGCCAGGGCCCCCCTCACATTTCTTATTCAGAATCTATTCAAACTTCACTGCACTCTCCAGTTCTTGCTTTGCTTCCCCAGCTGGAATCAAAACTCTGAATACCTATAGCATCATACCTGTACTTATTATGACACACGTACTTTCTCACTGCAGACATTCTTCCCCACCACAAGGAAACTCCTGGAAAGAGCATCCAAATCCCAGTTACCTCTGCACTCCCAGGGTGACTGGCAATTCTTGACCCACAATAAGCACTCAAATTAGTGTTAGGGAATCACATGAAGATAGCAGTTGTTGATCAAACACCCTGATCTTATGATATTATTCCCTTCCCTTTCTGCCTGACTCCTTCCTCTTCTTAGCTTCTTCTTTTGCTAATGTCATTTTAATTACCTCTGGAGATGATGGAACATTCTATATGGCATTCTACGTGGCATTCCATGATATCTGAATTTTTAGGTTTTTTTTAAACTTTATTTTTAAAGATTTTATTTATTGATTTTACAGAGAGAAGAGAGAGAAGGATGGAAGGTGAGAAGTATCAACTCATGGTTGCTTTATTTTAGTTGTTCATTGACTTGTCGTATGTGCTTTGACCAGATAGCCCGTGGTTTTGAACCTGTGGCCTCAGTAATTCCATGTCGAAGCTCTATCCACTGTGCCACCGCAGGCCAGGCAAAATTTTTAGTTTTGAAAGCAGGAAAAAAAATAATTTTAACTTCAGAATGACAGAGAAAGTGTGGCACTATGAGACCTGGTGGGCAAGTGCTGTCCTTTTCCTCAACAGTCTCTCTTCTTCTCAGGTTGATCACAGGAAATGAACCTCCATCAGAGCACTATCTTCTCAGTTACCTAACGAAGCAATGAGATCCTGCCTTGTCTACTGAACTCCACACACCTTCCAACACAGCATCCGGAAACTGAGCACCAGTGTTATTTCAGCTTTTATGCTACACATGCCATTTTAACAAAGATAAAGACCCTGTCCTCAGGCAACATCCATACACAGTATATAGTACAAAGCTCCAACTGTCTTTCCAATAAAATGCTACATAAAATGTGCACCTAAGAAATGTTTATAAGGAAATAGGGTAATCACTGTTAATTAACTCTTCCATATACTATAACATTAACCTTATATATGTAAGAATAGATATATTAAGATTACATACCTGTGGATTTTCCAAACGTTTTAAATACTCTTCAAATGACCCTTCTATAAACTGAAAAAGAAAAAGTCTATTAATATATCAAAACAACAGTTAACCTCTCTACTTTGAATTATTGCGTTCTTACACAAACCTTGGACATATTAGTAAGTATATATATGTGTGTACAGAACACACACACACAATCTAATTATGAAAATATACACAAATTATTAAGTAAAAATCATAAATATACAGAAGAATTTAAAGAAAGGAACACTATCAGAAAAGTTTTCCTTGCCAGGATGTAGACAGGCACAGGAACAACATGGCACATGGAAACAATGAGAACCCTGTGTTGGGCAGATAGGAGTGACCTGGTCAGCAGAAACAGGGTAACTTCATGGGAGATCAGTGAAAAAAAACTCAGACTGAACACCTGTTTATAGAGAGCCTTGAGCCCAGGCAGGACTTTAAGATGAAGACAAAGCAATTCAAGGTCATTGCAGGTGATCCTATGAACAGAGAAATTATATGCTAAAAGCAGCATTTTAAGATTACTTTGGTAATGGCCAATGTGTACAGAGAATAAAGACAGATACACTAGCTAAGGAATATTAGTTTACTCATACAGATATGAATATGCATTATCCTTTAGGTCAGTTATACTAAAAAGAGATGAAAACTAAGAATGCTAACAATATTTTCAAGACTCAACATTGTCACCTTAACATAAAAGTTTATTCAAGCTATGTAACATTTTTTTGTTTTTCTAATAGTGATTATTCTAATTTAATTGAGAAAGCTCTGAAACACCAAATTCAATTTTATTTAAATTGTAGCCCCAGTCAATTTAGCAAAGCAATACATTTGAAAGCATTAAAATACACTTCCCAGTCTATAAAAATCTTTTCAACGCCCATGGATGTTTTTAAAGATTGAAATTCTTTTCTAAATCGTACACTGTCAAATTTCTAAAAAATATCTGAAGTTTCAACACATACTTATAATAAAATAGCTACATATAACTATTTTAAATATGCTACCCATCAGAGGCTACTGTTCTGTATTAGGTGATTATTTATAAACTTAAAAAACAAACAAACCATGCCTGACCAGGCGGTGGTGCAGTAGATAGAGCGTTGGACTGGGATGCGGAAGACCCAGGTTCGAGACCCCGAGCTCGCCAGCTTGAGCGCGGGCCCATCTGGCTTGAGCAAAAGCTCACCAAGCTTGGACCCAAGGTCACTGGCTCCAGCAAGGGGTGTCTCGGTCTGCTGAAGGTCCGTGGTCAAGGCACATGTGAGAAAGCAATCAGTGAACAACTAGAGTGTCGCAACGGCAACAAAAAACTAATGATTGATGCTTCTCACCTCTCTCCGTTCCTGTCTGTCTGTCCCTGTCTATCCCTCTCTCTGACTCTCTCTGTCCCTGTAAAAAAAAAAAAACCCACAGAATCATTTAAAGTTGGAAGAGACCCAAGCAGTGTTCTGCAAGCCTACATCCAACATCTGACTCTCCTTTCTAATCAGAAAGCATCCATTGAGGCCGACTGGACATTCTGTCAGAAGAAACAACCTCGCTTCCTATGACAACCTTTCCAATTCCGCCCAATAGAAAATAAAGGTTCTTACTATAAGAAAAGTGAAACTTACCCCTTTGGAACTTTTAACCTCTGATCGTATCTCATAAGATAGTAAGGGCTAAATAAAACATATACAAAGCACTTACAATAAGATAATGCCTGGCATACAGTAAGTGCTCAAGCAGTGTTAGCAATTTCCATTACTGTCAACAGTGTTATCCTCTGGGGCCAATAATAGTAACTCATTTGTAATTTCTTCAAACATTTAAAGACCACTACCTTCACCCCCCTCTTCTCCACTATACCCTAATACTCTATCTAGCCTCTTAATAACAGTTTTCTTGATGTATGACAAGTTTTCAGATCTTCTGATCAAGGAGGTAGTCTCCTTCCTAAAATGTATTACTGTCCAACATATAACATGGCACCCAGAAAAATGTCACCAGTAATATTTTGCTTGAACATAGGAATACCAACCCACAAGCACACCCAAACTAAGAATCATTTACCCAGTAAGTCTTCTTTTTTTAAAAATAGAGTAGGGGAAATACAGAGACAGATTCCTGCATGTACCCCTACTAGGATCCACCCCGCAATCCCCGTCTGGGCCCAATGCTCTGCCCAGCTGGAACCATGCTCTGCCAGCTGGGGCCATGCTCGCAATCAAGCTCTTTTTAGGGCCTGAGGAAGAGGCTCCACAGAGCCATCCCCTCAGCACTCTCGGTCAATGTGCTTTAACCAATTGAGCCTTGGCTGTGGAAGGAAAAAGAGAAAGAGAGAGAAGGTGTGAGCAGTGAAGTAGATGGTCGCTTCTCCTGTGTGCCCTGACCCAGAATCCGACCCAGGACTTCCACACACCAGGTTGATGCTCCATCATTGAGCCAACCAGCCAGGGCGTATTAATTCTTAGAATTGAATGATTTGCAAAATGTCAATGTTCCTTTAGCAGTCAACAGAGGAAAATTCCACTGAAATTTGTCAGATGACATAACTCTTAGGTAAATCTTATAAGGCTTTCAATGCAAAATGAAAATAGGTCACTGACATATTTCACAGCCTACATCATACTATTGAGAAAATTCCTGTAAGGTATTCTACAACAGTATTAACTATTAATCATTATTTCCATAATTATAGTGTCCTAATATGTGATTCACAATGATGAACCCTAAAAATTAAAAATGTATAAACATGCCTGACCTGTGGTGGTGCAGTGGATAAAACGTCGACCTGGAATGTTGAGGTCCCTGGTTCAAAACCTTGGGCTTGCCCAGTCAAGACACACACAGGAAGCAACTACTATGAGTTGATGCTTCCTGTTCCCCCACCCCTTCTCTCTCTCTCTCACTCTCTCTCAAATAAATAAAATAAAAATCTATAAATGCTTTCTGATAAAAGGCTCAGTATACATTTTTTTAATAAGGAGGTTACAAATCACGGAAAACTATTAACCACAACCCAATTCCCTATGTCCAACAAAGCTCACTCTGAATATGCAAGAATCCTGCCCAAGTCACCCACTAAGACACAACTGTGTTTTATCTGTCATAGAAGCTTTCTAAATGTCTGAATAAATGAATACCATGAAATGGTGTAAAACTAGCACAAATGAATATAACTGGAATTTTCATAACCTGCATTAAGATCCATCCTGTGAAATTTCCACTGACCACTTATAAAGGGTGAACTGAAAATCCAAGTCGAGACACCATTACATGTTGAAAATTACAAATTACCTCTTCAAATTTCTCTCTGTTCTCTCGAAGATAGTGAATACAGGCCATTCTTACTTCAACATGGCGAGACTGGGAGTGCAGTACCTAAAAAGAAAAAGCAACACTATTAAGCATTTTGTTAAAAGATTTCAGCTGAAACCTAATGCCTTCTTTCACACCCCAAACAAACTCACAACCAATAGACGCATCATTTATTTTCTTATAATTTCTAGATCTTGATTCATTCCCACCTCACCAAAAAGATGACATAACATATACAAACTAATATTTCTTAAGCTGGACGTCATTCTATAAAGACCTTATTGCCATTTCCTCGTTAAGTCACTGAAATCAGTCCTTTGAGAAAATCTGTGAACTTCAGATGCTTGCCTCTCTTGGCCAGCTCTCTACTAGAACTATGTATGCTCTTCACAAAACAGGATTAACAGAATCCCCGCTACACTGTGCTTAGCTCCATCCTATGCATTCTGACTTGCTTGCCTTATGTAGAAATTTATGTCTACTTGTGGTTTCAAAAAAATAAGGCACTCATTCTTAACTCCTTGGTTGGTGGGCTTACATGACTCTTGAAAGAACATTAAAGTGAGCAGCACACAGGATGCAAACAGCAGCTGTGTGTTGTCAACTCAATAGCCTTAAAACTTGCTCTTATGCCCAAAATCTTAAAGCACCATCTGAAATAAACCACATTGCAAAGATGAACCAAATCCTCTCACTTTATAACCTCTATAGCCTCTATGTTGTACAGTTAAATAACTAACTTAACAAAAGAATAACTTATTGGCCTTTTATCTCCTACTAAAATTCCAAGCTTTGGTTTCAAACAATTATCAAATGCTTAGGGAACCCTATGGCTAGCCTCTAATACTTTAATTTCCATGCTTAAGAAGAGATTAAAATTCTTTTCTATGACTAGGTGTCTCAAATGAAGGTCTTCCTGGTAACCTATTGGGTTAAGGTGAGGGAGGAAAAAACTTGACATTTAAAATAACCACATCTGAAACTACTATAAAGACCTCTTGAAAAGTTATATTATAAAGTAACTTTACCAATGTCATCCCACTAAATTTCTAAACTTAAAAAAAAAGTAACTTTGGGAGTTACAGCTCCAGTATGTCTGATAAGGGATTGATATCCAAAACACATAAGAAACTCATAAAACCAATAACAACAACAAAAAAAGCAATCAAAAAATGGGCAGAGCAGCTTGAGCGCGGGCTCATCTGGCTTGAGCAAAAGCTCGCCAGCTTGGACCCAAGGTTGCTGGCTTGAGCAAGGGGTTACTCGGTCTGCTGAAGGCCCGCGGTCAAGGCACATGTGAGAGAGCACTCAATGAACAACTAGAGTGTCGCAACAAAAAACTGATGATTGATGCTTGTCATCTCTCTCCGTTGCTGTCTGTCTGTCCCTGTCTATCCCTATCTCTGACTCTCTTCTCTCTGTCCCTGTAAAAAATTAAAAATAAAAATAAATGGGCAGAAGACTTAAAAAGACAGTTCTACAAAGAGATACAAATGGCCAACAGACATCAAAAGATGCTCAATATCACTAATCATCAGGGAAATGCAAAACAAAACAATGACATACAGACCACCTTACACCAGTCAAAATGGCTATTATAAGAAAGCCAACAAATAATGTGTTAGTGAAGATGTGGAGAAAAGAGAACCCTTGTGCCCGGCTGGTGGAACTGCAAACCACTACAGCTGTTGTGGTAAACAGAAAGGAGATTCCTGAAAAAAATAAAAATACAACTACCATAAAACCCAGAAATTCCACTTCTGGGTATTTATCCAAAGAAAACACTAATTCGAAAAGGTATATGAACCCCATGTTCATTGCGTCATTATTTACAATAGCCAAGATATGGAAACAACCTAGATGTCCATGGATAGATGAATAAAGATGATGTGGGGTGTGTGCTCGCACAACGGGGTATTACACAGCAATAAAAAGGAGTGAAACCTTGCCATGTGCCATGACATGGATGGACCTAGTGTTATGCTAAGTAAAGTAAGTCAGACAAAGACACAAATGCCATGCAGCTTCACTTATACGTGGAATATATAAAAAGCAAACAAAACAAAGCAGACTCAAAGAAACCAAAGGGCTGGTTGTCATAGGGGAGGGAGACAGGGAATTCAGTGAAAAAGGTGAAAGGGACAACAGTCAATAATATGATGGTAAGTTTACATGACAGATGATTACTAGAATTAGTGAGGTAATCATGCTATAAGGTATAAAAATGTCGATTCACTACACTATACACCTGAAACTAACATAACTCATATAATATTGTATACCCACTATACTTGAAAAACTTACAGCCCCAGCAGAGCTAATGTTCACTGCGAGCAAGAAAAGGAGGCTCCTGCTGCCCATTTCACAGGTCTCTGGGTAACAGCCAGGGCTCATTTACACCCACAGAACCAGAGCCACAACGCATGCCCCTTTCCCCTGAGAAGTACTGAAGATACCCCACTGAGATTGTTTTCAGTGTAACAGCTGGTTTTCAGCTTAACTGAGTGTACCCGCATTACTGTCCTGGGAATTAAGAAGCACCCTTACATACTGTTAAGCTTCCAGCACCGAAAGAACTGTCCATATATAAAAATAACTACCACACAATTTTTTTTTTTTGGCCAATTTAACAAACGACAGTTAACGACACTTCACAGATGCTATGTTAGATATCATTATGAATCAAGGTATTACTAGTTCAAGTAAACTGTAGTGTCATCTGATAGGGCTTTCCTGCAGTTAGCAAAGTGAAGCTGTCTTAATGCGATTCACCTAGCAACAGGTGGTAGACATAAGTGAACAAAGCTATTTTCCATCAAAAACAATGGTAGGAATGTTTTTTTCTTTTAACAAAGATTTTATTAACACATGAAATCTGACCCTGTTACTCAGAAGCAAAGACACTGCAAGAGAAGCAAGGTTATAAGACAACTTTAAAAAGTGCATGTTCAAAGAACACTCAAGAAAAATTCAAATGACAAATATCTTTGCAAATTATTATATACATGAAAATAAGCTAGAAATAGAAGGCTTTTCAATCTTGGGATGAGATCGTGATAAACATTGGGAAAGGCTGAGATACACTGCTTTAACAAGGCCTCTAAGAGTGCCCTATTTTTAGCACCATGGCCACAAAGCTGATTCAGGTCAGGCCTCCTGCAGGCCGAAGTCCAGACGTGTAAAAGGCAAGGGCCTATCTAAATCAAGTCATTTGGAGGGAAAGACTACCCCTAATTCAAGTCTTGACCTCATTCCCCCCCAAAACTGCCATTCAGATTACTTACTCTAACTCCTTCTTAGAAACAATAAATTCTTTTGATAGTATTAGAGAAAATGTTGGCAAAAAAGTAAATCCTTTCTTTGTACATCTTTTTAAAGGGCAGCCTGAGGTTGGTGCTACTTCCTTTGCCCCCCATACACTTATGTACTTTGCCGTTGGCCATGAAGGCTCCACACTCAGCCCATGTCTACTGAAGAACTGAGCTTCTCCAAAAATCCATGGTATTCAACTTCCTAAAGCCCAGTAGACTACAAGTCAGATTCACATAAATGGCAGGGTTATTCCCTTATACCTAACTTAACACACTTTATTGGGATTTTCCTGATGTTTAGCAATGAGTTCTTAGCACAACTAGCTCTTGCCCTCTTCTACTTAAAAAGAGATCCCACTAAAATAATAGAGAGAATGCTGTATAATCAAGTTCACCATTATCTATGGCATAGAATATTGAAATGAGACACACCTTTCTGCTTCACTATAAACCGAGATCTAGAAAATCCAATCCCAAATAAATGCTGTAATTCCTCATTTCTGCTGGTATCTTGACCTCCTTCCATCCCAAACTCTTGCTAGAGCTAACAGTGTGCATGATTCACTTCTACCTCTTCCCCCTGCAGGGAGGCGGAGGCCGAGGCAGAGGAAGCAGGACAGATGGGGATGTGGAAAATTCAAAACGGGATTATTTACCTACTAATAGTAAAGACTAGGGGGAGGGGCGTTTGAAGACATCCCACGGCAACACTGAAACATCCTAAATTTCTAAAATGTTAAGTCTACTGAACTGAAAAAGACAGAGCTGGAGAAGATGAACGTCTGAGTGGCAATATCTGCAACGTAATGCAAAAGTGATGTGAAAAGAGGGCCTTTGAAAAATAAATGGTAAGCCTTTTGACATTAAAATTAAAAAAAGACTGGTCTACATAATTAAGTAAAACATTTACTCACAAACAAATTTTATAAGCTATTTAGCATTCAAAAGAGGTGAGAAAAGCAGAAACATTAAAAACTCCACAGAGGGGAGAAGCGAATCTTAAGCCAAAGGAAAGCCAACTGTGATGAAAGGTATGAAACACACACCAAGAGCAGGAACGTGAAACTTTCATCGAACTAGTAGACTGCTCACAAAAATGAGGGGCTATTTCAAAACGAAATTAAGCAATCAAATATCCCCTCATTTTTGTGAGCAGTCTAGTTTGACAGCTATTTTCAATACAGAATGGATTTTGGTGACTGCATGCTTACCAACAGTGTTATTACATATAACACGAAATAAACCCTGTTACCCCACCACCACCCAATCAGAAACAGCTTCCTGAGCAACTGTGTTAGAACGTGATTTGGACCATTAACGGGAAAATTCGACCAGGAAGAACCTAAAAAAAAACAACCCAGTTATATCCTTCCTACTACCAACACCAAAACAGACTGGGGGAAAAAAAAGAAAGTTGATTATTTCTAGGATACCTACAATGCCTTGCAGCAGAGCAAAACAAAGTGTGGCATCTACTCTTAAGTTCATTCTTTTCCGTCTATAGGCTGGAAAGCCCGGCTGTCCCCAGCCGCACCCCCCCCCTCCACTCCCTCGCTTCCAGCGGCCCCCGGCGGGCCCGACCGCCCCACATTCCCAAGCGCGGCCGCAGGAACAAGAACGCGGTGCGGCGCGCCGCCTCCTCTCGCAGACCTCCGCTTCACCGGGGGCAGCGCCGCGGCGCCCGCACAACAAAGATGAGGAGAGGGCGGAACAGGAGGGGGAACAGCATCTCGCCAGGTGCCCAGCCATCAATCACCGAGGCGTGCTTCCGCAGGCCTCCCGGGTGGTGGGCCCCGGCTCACCGCCTCTCCACCGGGACGGCGACAGCCCGGGGACCGACGGGCTCTAAGTTTCGGTTTCCAGCTCCCAGCGTCCCGAGCCGGCGCTACAAAGGGCAGCGGTGACGCCGGCGGGGCCGCGCGCAGCCCGGGACGCGGGTTGCCCGAGCGGCCGCCGGCCCCCCGCGTCGTCCCCCGGCCCCATTACCTGCTCCGCCACCGCCCGGAACAGGCACGACCCGTCCTTGGCAACCAGTTTCCGATACAAGCCCAGCTTCCGCAGATAAGCGTCCATGGGCGTCGCGTCCTCACGGGGCCCCGCGCTGCCCCGGTCCCCGCCGTCGGGGGCGCCGACGGCCGCCTCCATGTTGCCGGTCCCGCTGCAGGCCAGGCGCGGCGCGGGCTAGCCCCACATGGCCGCGCCGCCGGCTCCTCGACGCCCCGGCCTCGGACGGGCGGCGGCTCGGACGGGGGCTCCGCGGGCGGCAGGCGGCGGTGGCGGCCCGAGGCGGCGGCCCGCGCTCTCCGCGAGCATAGGGGAGCCCTGCCTAGTGCATGGCCGCGCGCACGCGGCCGCCCCCCGCGGCCCCGCGCGCCCAGGGAGCCGGGGGAAAATGAAAGCGAGCCCGAGCGTGAGAAGTCACTGCCCGGCGGCCTCGCTGCTCCGCTCCAGACCCGGGCCGGGGGCGCCTTCCCCGCAAGTTCCCTCGTCCCGACTGGGCTGAAGCGAGGAAACCCCGCCCCCCGCGTGCGAGGCCGACTCGGGTGAAGCGAGGCCTGCGCGCCCCGCACCGAGAGCCGAGGAAGCCAAAAGAGAAAGACGCGGCCTTTCGTCTCCCCACCTCACAGGAGGGCGCCGGAGGGGCGGGGAGCTAATGGGGGAGCCAGGCGAAGGGCAGCTCCCTCGAAGCCCAGAATTTGTTTTCGCTTTCGGCCCGACAGCGCAGAGGATGCCGGGAGGTGGAGTTTTGGTAGCGGCAGGAAGTCGGCTTGCGACGGGCGGCGACGCGCGGCCGGCCTACTCGGGGCAGGCGCCCAGGAGGCAAGCGGACTACAAATCCCTACAACGCGTGCGCCTCCTGAACGGGTTTCGCGCTTCCCGGGCCCGGCGTCTGCGAGCAGGCCGAGGTTGTCCGCGAGCCGACGCGCGGCGACTTGCGCGCGCCGCGCCGCTGGCCGGGCCGCCTACTACGCCGCGGGGCCGCGGAAAGTGCGCGCGCCCCACTTCCGTGGAGTTGCCAGGGACACTGCGGCGGCTGGGTCGGCCCTTTGTGTATTCCCAAACAGAGGGCGCACCTGTCTGCTCCCCTCCCCCCCTTCCTCTTCTCCCGGCGTTTCCATGGAGGTGGCTTGAGCAGCTTAAGCAGAAAATAGAGCTAATTGGCAAAGGCTGCTGAAACTGGCACGGCGCTGGACGACACAGATTGTCTATGCATCAACCCAGAACTGCTGGTTCCTATGAGAAATTAGGGGTGCACCTCATGCGCTGTGGCATGATGCCTTTGCCACAGACACGTTTGTTCACTGTAGTTGCGTACCCCAGCACAAAGAGAGGTCACTGGTCAGATAATGTTAGATTTTTTTTCCTTAAATATTTCATCTTGTGCCTTGGCAGGATAGCTCGGTTGGTTAGAGCATACTCCGGAAGCCAGAGGTTGAGTGTTCGATCTCCAGTCACGGCACAGAAGTTCCTGTCTCCTGCTCTCTCTCTCTCTCTTCCTCTCTCTAATAATCAATCAAATAAACATTTAAAATTTTTTCATGTTGTGATTGTTTGATGATATGTTGGACTTGCCACGGCTTCTGGCAATGCTTGAGGCTTCCAGCTCAATTTCCCACCCAATGAAGTTGAGTGACAAGTTTGGTTGAGAACCCAGCATGTTGTGACTGACTCCAGATTTTTATTTTGCTAAAATTCAACAGCAGATGATAATCCTAATTACTTAAATGCGCGGCTAATCATAAATTTTACTCCAGTCGTAGTCCAAGGTGGAGTTGGGAAGAAGGAAAAAGTGGGGTGTGACTATAGGTTTAGAAATGTAGTCCAAAAAACTCAAATGGGGGTTAAGGCAGTAAGTACCGTGAGAGTCCAACACAAATCACTGGAAATTCTAGAAATTAGTTTTCAATACTCTCGGTGCAAGCCACTAGTGAATTGTGCATTCACCTTAAAGCGTCTCAATTTGATTTCTTATTATTTAAAGATTGTTTTTCCAATTGTGCTGTTTTTAAAGAATACAGAAATTATTGTGACCTAAGTAGATTTTATTGTCCCAATATTAAATTTTGTACATGTGGTAGGGAAATGAACATTATGGAATCACTTAGAAAAATCTAGTTTCAAGTCAAACTTCTTACTTTTCCTCAGAAATATTTTCACTGCACCTAATCTGTGGTGGCGCAGTGGATAAAGCATTGACCTGGGACACTGAGGTTGCTGGGTTCAAAGCCCTGGGCTTGCCTGGTCAAGGCAGGTACTTGAAGCAACTAGAGTTGATGATGCTGCCTGCTCTTCCACACACACTGCCCTCACTCCCCATCTTTCTATCTCTCTTTCTTTTCTTTAACATCAGTAAGTAAAATCTTTAAAAATACATGTTTACGGCCTGACCTGTGATGGCACAGTGGATGGAGTGTTGACCTGGAATGCTGTTTATTTAAATGTGCTTCCATATTTTTTAATAAAGTAATATCACGGGTTTTATTACTGAGCTTGCCCGGTCAGGGTACATATAGGAGTTGATGCTTCCTGCTCTTTCCCCCTTCTCTCTCTCTCCTCTCTCTAGAAATGAATAAATTTTTTAAAAAATCTAAAAAGAACCCATAAACACCTGTAACACACTGACCTTTAAAAAAAATACATATTTACAGTGCATAATCTCCTTCCACTCGAAACGAATTACTGAGATTTACCACTACTTACGACATGGCTTGCCTTTTTTCTTTTCTTCCTTCCTTTTTTTTTTTTTTTAACAGGGCTTGCCTTTTAAATCCACAGATGAATTTAAAGTAAAGTAACATCTAAACCAGGGGTCCCCAAATTTACGGCCTGACCCCCTGAGGCCATTTATCCGCCCCCGCCGCACTTCTGGAAGAGGCACCTCTTTCATTGGTGGTCAGTGAGAGGAGCACAGGATGCATCCGCACCCATAGTTCCCGTTGAAATACTGGTCAGTTTGTTGATTTAAATTTACTTGTTCTTTATTTTAAATATTGTATTTGTTCCCATTTTGTTTTTTTACTTTAAAATAAGATGTGTGCAGTGTGCAGAGGGATTTGTTCATGGTTTTTTTATAGTCCGGCCCTCCAACGGTGTGAGGAACAGTGAACTGGCCCCCTGTGTAAAAAGTTTGGGGACCCCTGATCTAAACCATAGAGCTTAAAAATTGAATTCTTCAAATTAATAGATCCTATAATGTTCATTTTATAAGCAACAGACTTTTTATATATTTTTTAATTTATTTATTGATTTGAGAGAGAGAAAGAGGAAGGGAGAGAGATAAAACATCAGTTTGTCATTCCACTCATTTATGCATTGCCCTGACTGGGGATAGAACTCACAGCCTTGGTGTATAAAACAGCACTCTGACCAACTGAGCCACTAGGCCAGGGTAGCAACAGACTTTCTCATATACCAAGAAACCATGCCTTTCCTACCATTTATTTTAGTATATTTTTCAATAAGAATTTCTGAAGTTAGTGTGTATTTATGGAAAATATACTTGTATATATCATGCTAAGATTACATTGCTGAAAATCTTGAAGATATATTAGAAACATTTTCAGGGACTTCATATTTGAAAATTTATGAATGCTTATAATTGAAAAGTTTATGATAAGTGCTTTAATATTTTAAAGTCATTCAAATAACAATGTTGCTCACTTTTATGTGCACAATAACTTCATTTTGGGTAGCTAATAATGTTTCAAGCATATTTTCTATTTTAAGGCTTATCTATATTTTAATTGTATTTAAATGTGCTTCTATATTTTTTAATAAAGTAATATCACCATCTCCTAAAGCCCTCAAATTCCTTTAAACAAGAGCCTGACCAGGCGGTGGCACAGTGGATAGAGTGTCGGACTGAGATGCAAAGGGCCCAGGTTCGAGACCCCGAGGTCGCCAGCTTAGGCTGGGCTCATCTGGCTTGAGCAAAAAGCTCACCAGCTTGGACCCAAGGTCACTGGCTCAAGCAAGGGGTTACTCGGTCTGCTGAAGGCCCGCGGTCAAGGTACATATGAGAAAGTAATCAATGAACAACTAAGGTGTCAAAATGAAAAACTGATGATTGATGGTTCTCATCTCTCTCCATTCCTGTCTGTCTATCCCTCTCTCTGTCCCTGTAAAAAAAAAAAAAAATTCTTGACAAGAAAAGGAAACCAAATATATCCTTAATTTTACAATGTCTTTGTTTTCCATTGCAAAAATTTAATTCACTGACAACAGTATAATCAAAATAAGAATGGACATAATTATTTCAATAAGTATTGTAATATAGAACCTGACACTAGAGTTCAATTTCAATATTTTTAAATAAATTGTTAAATACTAAGAAAACAGAGATCTTTATCAAAATGCTATGTTATCTTGTAAAAATGTGGTTTGTTATTGGAAGTATGAGAAGAATAACACATTTCCGGTTTTTCTACACTTGATGTCTTGGCAAAATTACATATTGTCCTCACTCCTGCTGAATGAGTGCAAAACAGTCTCACTCTAAACTGGCTGCTTCTGCTTCCCAAATTAGAAGCAAAACACCTGTTGTATTTTGACCTGTTTAAGGAAATACTTTAGGTATTTTGACACCTAATCCAACACAGACCCTCTCTATCCCAAATTCCCAAATATAGCTTGCTGTTCAGGCAACTTTAAAAGATCCTATGTTTTTAAACTGGGTCAGAACTTATAGAAACTCACTTACTTTCAAAGGATCTTTACTTGTTAGCATTAAATTCTGAAACTTTTCAAGAAACCACATCTGAAGTAAAATGTTCACTCTGAGGAAGCCATTTCTGATCAGCAAAAGCAAAGAACTCTTTAAACAGAGACATTTTATCTTTTTTTATTGAATTTATTGGGATGACACTGATTAATAACATTGTACAGGTTTCAGGTGCAGAATTCTACAGCACATCATTGCACTGTGTTCAGCATCCCAAGTCCAGTGTCCCTCCATCACCAGCTGTTCTTCTACCCTTCTCTACCTCCCCCACCCTTTCTCCCTCCTGCAATCCCTACTGTTGTCTGTGTCTGTGTTTTTCTTAATCTCTTCACCATTTTTTACCCAGCTAATCAGACATTTTAATCAAATAAAACCTGAAAGATTCAATGCTCCTGAAAACCTAATAGAATTAATCAAATTCATCTTATGCAAATAAGTCAATTAACTTTTTTTTACCTTGTACATAATGCCTTAAGTTTGTTTGCTCTGACAATTTTTTAGCTAATAGTTATACTGGATGGAATTTTTTGTTTAAAAAAATAGCCTGATCTGGTGGTGGCACAGTGGCACAGTGGTTGGAGTGTCAACCTGGGATACTGAGGATCTAGGTTCAAAACCCTGAGGTTGAGGCTGCCGGCTTGAGCGTGGGCTAACCAGCTTGAGCATAAGGTCACGGGCTTGAGCATGGGATCATAGACATGACCCCATGGTTGCTGGCCTGAACCCAAAGGTCGCTGGCTTGACCCCAAGGTCAAGTGGTCACTGGCTTGAGCAAGTGGTCACTGGCTCATCGAGAGCCCCTGGATCAAGGCACATATGAGAAGCAATCAATGAACAACTATAATACCGCAACTATGAGTTGATGCTTCTCATCTCTCTCCTTTCCTGTCTGTTTCTGTCCCTGTCCCTCTCTCACTCTCACTTAAAAAAAACAAAAACAAGTTTTCTAGAGGTTTTTTTTTTTCATTGAAAATTTAGATATCGTGGCCTGATTTGTGGTAGCGCGGTGGATAATGCGTAGACCTGGAATGTGGAAGTCGCCAATTCAAAACCTGGGCTTGCCTGACCAGGTGGTGGCGCAGTGGATAGAGCGTCGGACTGGGATGCGGAAGATTCAGGCTGGAGACCCCGAGGTCACCAGCTTGAGCGCAGGCCCATCTGGCTTGAGCAAAAGCTCGCCAGCGTGGACCCAAGGTCGCTGGCTCCAGCACAGAGTTGGTTGCTCACTCTGCTAAAGGCTGGCAGTCAAGGTACATGTGAGAAAGCAATCAATGAACAACTAAGGTGTTGCAACGGCATTAAAAACTAATGATTGATGCTTCTCATCTCTCTCCGTCTGTCCCTATCTATCCCTCTCTCTGACTCTCTCTCTGTCCCTGTAAAAAAAACAACAAAAAAACCTGGGCTTGCCTGGTCAAGGCACATATGGGAGTTGATGCTTCCTGCTTCTCCCCCCTTCTATCTCTCTCTCTCTCTCCCTCCCTCTCTTCTCTAAAATGAATAAAGTCTTAAAAAATTAAAGAAAAACAATTTAGATAATGTGGTAGGCAGTCTATAAGATGGCCCCCAATGATCCCTACCTCCTAGGGTTCACACTCTTGTGTAAGTGCCCCACCTTGTACCGAGGTTGACCTGCCTGATCAATAGAATGCAATAGAGGCAAAAGTGATGGTATGTCACTTCCGAGATTAGGTTATAGAAGCAATTTTTGGCATTTTGGTTGCTATCTTACACTCCCTCTCTCATGGGTAGGTGACTCTGGTAGAAGCTAGTTAGGTCTTAAGCAGAATTTCAGAAAGGTTCTCTTGGTTGGGAACTAGGGCCTCCTACCAACAGCCATGGAGAGCTTTGGAGCAAATCCTCCACTTCAGTCAAGCTTTCAGATGACTGCAATCCTGGCTAAAATCTTGACTGCACCCTCATGAGAAACCAGGAGCCAGACCCATCCAGCTACGCTCAGATTCTTTTTTTTTTTTTTTTTACAGGGAAAGGGAGAGAGTCAGAGAGAGGGATAGATAGGGACAGACAGACAGAAATAGAGAGAAATGAGAAGCATCAATCATTAGTTTTTCTTTGCCGTGGCGACACCTTAGTTGTTCATTGATTGCTTTTTCACACGTGCCTTGACCGCGGGCCTTCAGCAGACCGAGCCACCCCTTGCTGGGGGTGAGCCAGCGACCTTGGGTCCAAGCTGACTAGCTTTTGCTCAAGCCAGATGGGCCCACGCTCAAACTGGTGAGCTCAGGGTCTCAAACCTGGGTCTTCCGCATCCCAGTCCGACGCTCTATCCACTGTGCCACCACCTGGTCAGGCACGTTCAGATTCTTAATTCTGAGATTCTGAGACTCTTGGCCTCAGATACTCTGTGAGAGAATAAAGGTTTGTTGTATTAAGCACCTAAACTCTGGCATAATTTGTTATATAGCAATCAACAAGTAATACAGATGTAATACTCCATTTCCTCTGTAGACATAGACTATATTTCAATAATTCATGAAAATGATTACTAATTTAATATCCTTAGTGGTTTTATTAGTTCTCTAGTAAACTAACCAGTAAGTGGAATTTTTAAAATATAAAACCCTTTACAAAAATAGAGTAACCTGAGAATGCCTAAACTTTATTGGCACATAGTATTTTGATTTGCTTTCTGTAAAAATTCAAGTAATTGAATCGTACAACACCAAATTGACCCTTACATAGTTTCACTGCTGATGCTAGGACTGAGACTTTTGCAAAGTCCTTTCCCAGACTCCTTTGCCATCTGGCTGTTGAATTCTGCCATTAGGAAGCATTAGATTGCGCCTGGAAGGTGAGAGGAAGAAAGGAGAAGCATCTTTCCTGATTTTTGCTGTTCTGACTGTGTAGGCCCAGCTTTCAGCAGCCCCAGCTTCACCAGCCTCTCAGCGGTGGCCAGGCAGCACGCACTGGGCAGTGCCAGTCCCTAGCCTAAGGGGGCCCTTCTTCCAAAGAGTGACTAGGAGTCCCATTACTTTCCCTTTTGTTTTCCCGGGCCTGGATGGAGCCGTTGCTTCTGCTGTTGGCTCTGGGTTTCCCCAGTGCTCCACTCTTGCTTTCTCAGTCCTACAACTCTTGAATAACCTATTCTTACATAAAATCTCCCCTGATAAATACCAAGTGTCTCTCTTCCCCTTCCCCTTCTCTTCTCTTTGTCCTTTCAATCTCCCGGCTGGAGTTTGGCTAATAACACAATACTTTACTCTACTTGCTGTAACATGCAGGAGTAGCCACCTCTCCCTTTAGAAAGATATGGAAAGACAATCTACTCAAGATTCACTTGCTGTAGCTCACGTTTCAACTCTACATCTGTTCCTGGAGAGAAGCCTGAAAAGCTTGGTGGGGCTGTACTGACAACTTACAATCAGAAAATGTTTCAGTAGCTGTATTTAGGATGTCAAAACAGGAGGAAAAAAAAAAGCAAAATAGTTGTCATACCAATTAAGTTTTTGTTCTCAAGTATGGCAAATAACTGATTTGAGTTATTATCACACAATCAACAAAGTTTTGCTTTTACTTTGCTTTCTCTTTTAACTGAAATTACAAGTCATCCAGAATTCAAAGAGTAATTTTGTTCCAATCAAGGAACAGCAAGGATAAAAGCTTTTACTCTGAAAAACATCAAAAAGCTGGACCAATTAATTCAGGCTTCGCTTAATGTTAAATTTGCATTTAAAATTAACACTGGGGAAGGAGATTCTAGTAAAAGCTTAAGGCCTAAGAAAGCTTTTGTTTTAAATACCTTCCTGTGGTTTAGCCCACATGCAAAAGACAGTTAATCTGCAGATGGGCACACATTCACAAATGAACTATTCAGTGTTGCAATTCACAGCCATTCACAGCCAATCGAATCCTTACTTCAAGTGAACAGATTTTCACAAATGGACCCCAAGCGGCAGGAACACACACATACATACCTCTGATGTTTCTGAAGGATATCTTAGAGGGACTGTTTTTCTGTAACTAGTAACACTAAGGATTATATATGTGATTACTTCTGTGAGATTTTCTAATAGGTCAGTTGAATTTTTTCTTCTTCTGATTACTACTGAAGTAAAAAAGGAAATTATATTTGTCTTTGGAAAACACTGTTTATTATAATCCTAATTCTTTTTTTTTTCAATCCTAATTCTTAATAGCAAAAAAAGAAATCCAAATGCATTTAAGTTATTAAGAGCTACACCAGAAAAGAGCAAAAACTCTCAACTAAGAGGGTCTGAAAATTAAGTGCCAGCCTGTAATTGCTCTGCTTGCCACCTGCCCTCTTTCCCAGTCTTCCAGTAAAGAAAACAAATTAAAGTTTCTAAGTTTCTTTCTCAAAAGCCAGAGGGCAAAATTGAAGAGACTCCTTTGAGAGCAGAAGAATATACCCCTATCTACACACTAAGAAAAGGCCTACACTGAATAATCCCCAGGCAGAGTATGCGTACCACTGTCTATCAAGATTTTTCTAATCTCTTTCCCATTTAAAACATGGAGTGGGCAGCATGTTTTAATCCAGTTTTTACTGTTGTAACCTAGTAACAATAATTTGAGATTTCTAAATAGGTAAGTGTCACCATGGAGACAAAAAAATTAATCTCTGTGAGAGATGCTTCTGCCAGGGGGTTAACACTTAAAAAAAGAATAGAACATGGGGCTCAGAGTGTATGCAGACCAACTCATGCACTGTGGAGCTAGCTGAACCTTTGGTCTGTTACTAGCCCTGAAAATAGATTTTTAAATGTCCACATACATTGTTGGTTGGTTTATAAAATGGTGTTATCTCTATGGGGAACAATTTGCAAATAACCATGAAATTACAATTACACACACTCTTTGACCCAGCAGATCTTCTTCTGGGAATTTGCCCTACAGATAAACCGAATGTATCCTACTGATATGTACAGCATATACATGTATGCTAAATAATGCATAGATGAGGTTATTTGTTGCAACATTATTTGTAATAGCAAAAGCCTGGAAACAACCTAAATTTCCATAAATAGGGCACTGGTTAAAATAAAGTATGCAATTCTATGCAGCCATATTAATGTGGAATGATAGGATACACTTAAAGCAAAAAGAGCAAGTGCAGTAGCAAGCAAATTGCATAACATGCTACTATTTATGTAAAAGGAAGAGATCATATTTATTTGTTTCTATATGCATAACGTATCTCATATGGATTCACCAGAAAAGTGCTGACTTTGGTTGCCCTATAAGGAGTAAAGCTGTGTAACCCAGGTATAGAGATGATAGAGAGTTTTTTCAGTGGATATTTTTAGTAGCTTTTGAATTTTGAACCATATAAGATGCTATTTGAAAAAGTAAACAAAAGCAAAACAAAATTATAATATATACAGATGAGCCTGACCCATGGTGGCTCAGTGGACTAGGTGTCCACCTGTAATAGAATGCTAAGGTCACCAGTTCAAAACCCTGGACTTGCCCAGTCAATGCACATATGTGAAGCAACTACAAGTTGATGCTTCCTTACCCACTACCGCCTTTCTTTCTCTAAAATTAATAACTAAAATCTTAAAATATAGCCTGACCAGGCGGTGGTGCAATGGATAGAACATCTAACCGGGATGTGGAAGACCCAGGTTCTAGACCCCGAGGTCGCCAGCTTGAGTGTGGGACCATCTGGCTTGAGCAAAAGCTCGTCAGCTTGGACCCAAGGTTGCTGGCTCCAGCAAAGGGTTACTTGGTTTGCTGAAGGCCTGCGGTCAAGGCACATATGAGAAAGCAATCAATGAACAACTAAGGTGTCGCAAAGGCAACAAAAAACTGATGATTGATGCTTCTCATCTCTCTCTGTTCCTGTCTGCCTGTCCCTATTTATCCCTCTCTGACTTTCTCTCTCTGTCCTTGTAAAAAAAAAAAAATCTTAAACTATATATGTGTATATATACCTATATATACAGATGAACAAAACTGTCCCCTGATCACAAAAGTTACACTGGTTTTACCCACATTTAGAGATATCTTATCATCTCTGTCTTTCATTTTGTATAAAAAGATTTTCTAATGTGGAAAAAGTGTATTCTAAATAATGTATAAAAATCGTAATAGCTGGTGGAATATATGTTATGTGCCAGGTAATATACTCAGCTCTTCACATATATTTTCCCTTTTAATTATCATAGCTCCATGAGACAGCTACTATTCTTATTTATCTTCATTTACAGAGGAGGACATTTATGTAACTAATATAGCTAGAATCCACACCCCAGTCCTACTGACTCAAAAACTTGTGTTCAAACATTCTGCCATACTATTGGGCATTTGTTTTTTCAATATACTTAAATTCTTCAAAGACCTTGGCTGTACATCAGTTTACTAAAATTGGATAAGTGGAAAACAATGTTTATGCATTATTTGGCAATTGCTTATCTCATTTGATCAGTAAAAAAACAAAACATTGTTTCAAAATAGAAGCCAAATACATTGGCTGCCTTCTTGCATGCCAGTGCAGTATGATCTTGAAGCCATCTGGTCAAAATCATAAATCATTAAATAAAATTTGTGATTGAATAGAAACCTTCAACTAGAATAGAATTAACCATCAACCCTCCACACACACACACACACAAAAAAAATAGTAAATAATCCACTCTTCCTTCATGGCTTGGTGTCAAGAGCCAGATGTTAAAACATTAGTTAGGTTTGGCTCTTGGTGAATTTAAAAGCTCTTAGGTTCACTGGACTTGAGTCTTGTGTAGTTCAAGTTTCACTTAGGCTTGACAGTACTCAACCTTGGTCTTCAAAGGATAGAGGTATTTGAAAGCATCATATTATAAGCCTTCAAATGTTTTATACCAAACAATGCTGATTACCTAACTGTAAACAAATCAGTAACATCTGGATTATTTGCAACTTCACATGCAATTTTAAGGAGAAAAAAAAAGCCTGGAAGAATATACTTAGGACTTAGACAAATAGGGAAATAGACTTCTTTGAGTAGGTTTGTGAAATTTCATCCACCAGAAGATTATCTATATTCATTGCATAAATTAAGAGACTAAAATTTAAAAGGTCATTTTCTTGCCACATTACAAGAAAAATATTCAGTAGTATTCATGTAAATAGTAACACAATCTTACATTAAAGGACTTCATTATTTACAAAGGGAAAAAGATTTTATATATTTTATAAAGTCAATAACTGATTTTTAAGAGAGGTGATTGTGATAAAATTTCAAGTATTTAGATGAATTAAATATTTTTTATTTTTTATTTTTTTATTTATTTTTAATTTTTTAAAGGACTGCCCACACAGTTGCCCTTTTTTAATTTATTTTTAATTTATTCATTTTAGAGAGGAGAGAGAGAGAGAGAGAGAGAAAAGGGAGGAGCAGGAAGCATCACCTCCTATATGTGCCTCGACCAGACAAGTGCAGAGTTTGGAACCGGCGACCTCTGTTTTCCAGGTCGACTCTTTATCCACTGCGCCACCACAGGTCAGGTGCAAATATTTTTTATTTTTAAAAATTCCTATCTATTTGCCAAAGATTTGAAGTTGTTTGTAATGAACATATCTGTTTTCATCTAAGTCCAGTCAGGAAAACAGAAACTGCTCAAGGTCTTTCACAAGAGGGGATATTAATTAAGATAATTAAATGGTCACAAACCAGAAAAGCTGACCTGTGGTGATGCAGTGGATAAAGCATTGACCTGGAATGCTGAGGCCGTCAGTTTAAAACCCATGGCTTGCCCGGTCCAGGCACATACAAGAAGCAACTACTATGAGTTGATATTTTCCACTTTTCCCCGTCTTTCTTTCTCTCTCCTCTTTCTAAAATAAATAAATATAATCTTTAAAAAAAGAAAAAAAAAGCTGAGAAGTCAAGCATAGGACAATGAGGCTACCCAGAGACTTAGTAATGCAAGATGTCACCACCAGCCCAGAGCAGGAGGACAACTTGAGGAGGTATATTCACTAAAGTCCAGAAAACGGGCTAGAATGGAGGATATACAGCTAATGACCGAGCTGGGACAGAAGGGGCTTCCTGGCAGAAACCCAAACCAAGAATAACAACTTCTGCAGGTGCTGCATGAAACAAAGTTAGAGATGATTTACCATCTTCCCTCCTTTTGTCCTCCATTCTTCTGCCAGTACCTCTTATTGGCTGGACCTATGTTGAAGCTAGGGGGAGAAGAAACCAGGAGATGAAGAGTAGAGTATCTGAGAGCAGAGTCTAGCCTTTTTGCTCTCCAGCATCCATTCTTACCCTTAGACCAAGAGAAGAGCACCTTTATAATTCTGCCTAACATGAAGCAACCATCCATCATGCGAACAAAGAGACTGACATCTTCTCAGCAAGGGGAGACAGACCAAAATGCTATCAGCCATGGTATACACCTAAAGGTTCTCCAGTTGGGATGCAATGCTCCCTGATGTGGCGCCTCAGGGTCCTGGTGACCAGTTCTTACTCAACATAGTGAGGAAGAGAGAGGGGGAAAACATCTGAAAAAAAAACACAACAATCTGGTGTATATCTGTAAACATAGAAATTATAAATAGATAGGTAGATGAATATTGAGTATGTGTTTTTACAAAAAGGGGGGGCATAACTTCTATCCCTATTTTATTTTTTATTTTTATTAATTTTAATGGGGTGACATTAATAAATCAGGATACATATGTTCAAAGAAAACATCTCCAGGTTATCTTATCATTCACTTATGTTGCATACCCATCACCCAAAGTCAAATTGTCCTCTGTCACCTTCTATCTGGTTTTCTTTGTGCCCCTCCCCTCCCCCCTATCCCTCTTATTTCTATAACTGTTACAAGACCAAGGGTGATTTTCATCACTTCCTTCACCTCCCATTTCATAATCCTCTTGTCCTCATCCAGCACTGTCCCTGTTGGGATTCTTTACCTGACTGGATTCCTACAACCTTTGTTCTGAAGGATCTGAGCCTATAATAGTTTAGTCCAGGGGTCCCCAAACTTTTTACACAGGAGGCCAGTTCACTGTCCCTCAGACCGTTGGAGGGCCCAGACTATAAAAAAAACTATGAACAAATCCCTATGCACACTGCACATATGCACACAAGTCATATGACGTGCTTCCAGAGCTGTGATGTGGGCGTTGGGCGTCACCCGAAGTAGTACTGTACATGAGCGACAGCCGCGCTTTGCAGCGGCCACTCATACAGTACTCCAGGAGCACAGGATGCAGATACATCCTGTGCTCCTCTCACTGACCACCAATGAAAGAGGTGCCCCTTCTGGAAGTGCAGCGGGGTCCGGATAAATGGCCTCAGGGGGCCACATGCGGCCTGCGGGCTGTAGTTTGTGGTTTAGTCTGTTTTGTGTCTCAGGATGCAGTTTTCTCCTTCTAAATCAGATTTTTGCAATTCTGCCCCTGGGGCATGCTGGCATCCAACTGTAGCTGTGGATCTATAGAAGCAATGTGAGATGAAAGATAAAAAAGATTGGATTCCTGATCTTAAGAGGATTGCTTTTAATTTTTGCCCATTTAGTATGATGTTTGCTGTGGGTTTGTAGTAGGTGGCCTTTATCATGTTAAGGAATGTTCCCTGTATTCCCACTTTACTGAGAGTTTTGAGCATGAATCGGTGCTGGATTTTATCAAATGCCTTTTCTGCATCTATTGAAATTATCATGTGATTTTTGTCCTTCCTTTTGTTTATGTGATGAATCACATTGATTGATTTGCGAATATTGAACCAGCCTTGCCTCTCCAGAATAAATCCCACTTGATCATGGTGTATAATTTTTTTCATATATTGCTGGATCCGGTTGGCTAATATTTTGTTGAGAATTTTAGCATCTAAATTCATCGGGGATATTGGCCTATAATTTTCTTTCTTTGTGTTGTCTTTGCCCAGTTTTGGGATCAGAATTATGCTCGCCTCATAAAAGGAGTTTGGAAGTCTTCCTTCCTCTTAAATTTTTTGAAATAGCTTGAGGATAGGAGTTAGATCAGGAACCAGGCAGGGGTGCCCCCTTTCTCCACTCTTATTCAACATAGTTCTGGAAGTCCTAGCTACAGCAATCAGACAAGAAGAAGAAATAAAAGGCATCCAAATTGGAAAAGAAGAAGTAAAACTGTCACTATTTGCAGATGATATGATATTGTATATAGAAAACCCTAAAGTCTCAGTCAAAAAACTACTGGACCTGATAAATGAATTCAGCCAGGTGGCAGGATATAAAATTAATACTCAGAAATCAGAGCCATTTTTATATACCAACAATGAACTGTCAGCAAAAGAAATTAAGGAAACAATCCCCTTCACTATTGCAACCAAAAAAATAACGTACCTAGGAGTAAAATTAACCAAGGAGGTTAAGGATCTGTACTCGGAAAATTATAAAACATTGATAAAAGAAACCAAGGAAGATACAAACAAGTGGAAGCATATACCGTGCTCATGGCTAGGAAGAATAAACATCATTAAAATGTCTATATTACCCAAAGCAATTTATAAATTCAATGCAATACCAATTAAAATACCAATGACATACTTCAAAGATATAGAACACATATTCCAAAAATTTATATGGAACCAAAAAAGAACACGAATAGCCTCAGCAATCTTAAAAAGAAAAAATAAAGCAGGAGGTATCACTCTTCCAGATATCAAGGTTTACTACAAGACCATTGTACTCAAGACAGTCTGGTACTGGCATAAAAACAGGCACATAGATCAATGGAACAGAACAGAGAACCCAGAAATAAACCCACACCTTTATGGACAACTGATGTTTGACAAAGGAGGAAAGAACATACAATGGAGTAAAGACAGCCTCTTTAGCCTGACCTGTGGTGGCGCAGTGGATAAAGCGTCGACCTGGGAACACTGAGGTCGCCAGTTCAAAACCCTGCACTGGTCTGGTCAAGGCACATATGGGAGTTGATGCTTCCAGCTCCTCCCCCTTTTCTCTCTCTCTCTCTCTGTCTCTCTTTCTCTCTCACTCTGTGTCTCCTCTCTAAAAAATGAAAAAAAAAAAAATTTAAAAAAAGACAGCCTCTTTAACAAATGGTGCTGGGAAAATTGGACATCTACCTGCAAAAAAATGAAACTAAACCGTCAACTTACACCATTCAAAAAAACAAACTCAAAATGGATAAAAGACTTAAATGTAAGCTGTGAAACCATAAGCATCTTAGAAGAAAACATAGGCAGCAAGCTCTCCGACATCTGTAGCAGCAATATATTTGTCGATTTATCTCCACGGGCAACTGAAATAAAAGGCAAGTTAAACAAATGGGACTATATCAAACTAAAAAGTTTTTGCACAGCTAAAGACAATAAGAACAGAATAAAAGACAAACCACACAATGGGAGAACATATTCGACAACACGTCTGATAAGGGGTTAATAACCAAAATTTATAAAGAACTTATAAAACTCAACACCAGGAAGACAAACAACCCAATCAAAAAATGGGCAAAAGAAATGAATAGAAATTTCTCCAGAGAGGACATACAGATGGCCAATAGGCATATGAAAAAATGCTCAACATCACTAATCATTAGAGAAATGCAAATTAAAACCACAATGAAATATCACCTCACACCAGTCAGAATGGCGCTCATCAGCAAAACAACACAGAACAAGTGCTGGCGAGGATGTGGAGAAAAGGGAACCCTCCTGCATTGCTGGTGGGAATGCAGACTGGTGCAGCCACTGTGGAAAACAGTATGGAGATTCCTCAAAAAATTAAAAATCGAACTGCCTTTTGACCCAGCTATTTCACTTTTAGGAATATACCCTAAGAACACCATAGCACTGTTCGAAAAGAAGAAATGCGCCCCCATGTTCGTGGCAGCATTATTCACAATAGTGAAGATCTGGAACCAGCCCAAGTGTCTGTCAGAGGACGAGTGGATTAAAAAGCTATGGTACATATATACTATGGAATACTACTCAGCCATAAGAAATGATGACATCGGATCATTTACAACAAAATGGATGGACCTTGATAACATTATACGGAGTGAAGTAAGTAAAACAGAAAGAAACTGAGAACAGCATGATTTCATACATAGGTGGGACATAAAAGTGAGACTATGAGACATGGACAAGAGTGTGGTGGTTACGGGGTGGGGGGAGGGAGAAGAGAGTGGGAGAGGGGGGAGGGGAGGAGCACAAAGAAAACCAGAGAGAAGGTGACAGAGGACAATTTAACTTTGTGTGATGGGGCCTGACCTGTGGTCGCGCAGTGGATAAAGCGTCGACCTGGGAACACTGAGGTCACCAGTTCAAAATCCTGCACTGGTCTGGTCAAGGCACATATGGGAGTTGATGCTTCCAGCTCTTCCCCTCTTTCTCTCTCTCTCTCTCTCTCTCTTTCTCTCTCATTCTGTGTTTCCTCTCTAAAATGAATAAAATAAAAAGAAATTTAACTTTTGGTGATGGGTATGCAACATAATTGAATGATAAGATAACCTGGAGATGTTTTCTTTGAACATATGTACCCTGATTTATTAATGTTACCCCATTAAAATTAATAAAAGAAAAAAAAATTAACTTAAGAACTAAAAAAAAAGAAATATTGGAAACCAAGCCATGGAGAATAGCTTTCTCTCTCCAGCAAACATGGGCTACCCTGTCATTGGAAGAGGTTTGAGATCAAGGGCCTTGGTCCTCCTCAACCTTTTCTCTACCCTTGAGCTGCAGCCACTGATGCTGGCCTTGTTTTATAGTATTAAGGGCCTATTACAATTTCACTCATATTGGATTCTCATAGTGGTAGATATGATAAGAATTTTTTAAACATTTGAATGTCTAAATAATTTTTTTCTGTGAAATAAAAGACTAATTTTCTTCTTCTTCTTTCCAATTGAGAAGAGGGGAGATAAAGAGACAGACTCCTGCATGTGCCCTGACCAGGATGCACGTGGCAACCCCCATCTGGGACCAATGCTTTGCCCATCTGGGACTACTCACAACCAAGCTATTTTTAGCACCTGAGACGGAGCCATCCTCAGCATCCAGGGCAATGTGCTTGAACTATTTGAACCATGAAGAGAGAGAGAGGGAGAGAGAGAGCAAGAGGAGAGGGGAGAAGCAGATGGTTGCTTCTTCTATTTGCTTTGACCAGGAATCGAACCCAGTACACCCATATGCCAGACTGATGCTCTACCACTGAGCCGACTGTCCAGGGCCATGAAGGACTAGTTATATCTCAACCAAAGCCTTAAACAGTCTCTACAGATTTCTCATTAAATTAAAACAAAATATAGTGGAAAATATTTTGTTTTCACCATTACTGTAATGTGACATGAATTACTCTGAGGCTTTACTTAAATAAAAATAACTTTATAATAAATACCAAATAGAGAATTCAACTCTTTCATCATCGCAAATTATATATATATATGTACATATTTTTCCAATTAACAAGAAATTCTTAGAATGGTTGTCAAATACACAAACAAAAATAAATAAGAATCCCCTTTTTTTCCACTTAATTCTTCATGTCATTACATTCTTCATAAACATAGTTTTAATTGCAGCACACTATTCTATATGGGTCTTCTCTAATTTATTTATCTATTCCCCTGTTAGAGAATTTGTAAGCTCTTTTCTATTTTTCTCTATTATAAAGAAGGCTTTGATGATCATCCTTGTACATAATTCTTTGAACATATCTCTGTTACATATATATTTTTTGGATGGAGTCCTAGATATAGAACTAATAAATAAAAGGGTATAAACATGTAAGAATTTCTTGTTCCATATTGTCACATTATTTTCCAGGAATATGACATCATTTTTTCCGTCCATCAATAGTATATTAATGTATTTTATCCCTCTCACACAAGCACTGAAGTTTTTTATTGTGGTGAAATATACTTAACATAAAATGTACCATTTTAACCATTTTTAAGTGTAGAGTTTTGTGGTAATTAGTATATTCACATGGTTGGGCAACCAACACCACCATCAATTTCAAAAATGTTTTCTTCTTCCCTAACTGAAACTCTATACCCTTTAAACACTAACTCCCCTCTCTGTGTTGTAGCTTGGCTCAGAATTCTTCCTTTTGAAAGATGGATAACATCCCACTGCAGGAATAAATCCCATTTTGTTTCATGTTCTGTTTACCCATTCATTTATCAACGGACACTTGGGTGGCTTCCACCTTTTGTCCAGCAGCATTAAATTAAAAAAAATTAATGTAGTTTTAATTATGTTTATTTGATTTATCACCATATTGAACATACACCACACACACACACTCTCACATTTTTTTCCCTCTTGACTCTTATTTGTAATTTAATTTTGCTTATGTGGAATTTTTGGACAAAAGCTTTATTGGCTTTAATAGGTATTATATACAATTGAGGGTTGGCAGAGTTTGCCACTCCAAAATATGCCTTTCTGGGAAATTGATTCTTTTAAGCTGGTTATTTTCAATAGAGGAAAAATTCAGGAAAAACCTTCTTCCTTACTCTTAACTGCCTAAAAGACTTTAAGATAGAGGGCCTGCCTGACCAGGCAGTGGCGCAGTGGATAGAGCGTCGGACTGGGATGCGGAAGGACCCAGGTCCGAGACCCCGAGGTGGCCAGCTTGAGCGCGGGCTCATCTGGCTTGAACAAAACGGAACCTCACCAGCTTGGACCCAAGGTCACTGGCTTGAGCAAGGGATTACTTGGTCTGCTGAAGGCCCGTGGTCAAGGCACATGTGAGAAAGCAATCAATGAACAACTAAGGTTGACGTCACAACAAAAAACTGATGATTGATGCTTCTCATCTCTCTCCGTTCCTGTCTGTCTGTCCCTATCTATCCCTCTCGCTGACTCACTCTCTGTCCCTGTAAAAAAAAAAAAAAAAAAAAAAAAAGATAGAGGGCCTGCTCCAAGAAGGGACTTACTACTGTAGATAACTATAGTTTAATATGAATTCGGTGTGGTAGGCAAGGAGAAATTGAGCAAGGCCCATTCTATCAAAGTCCTGTTTGTATCCCATTGTTTTAAGATGGCTCAACAATTATTTACTAAATATTAACTTTCATCACCCTGTGGATTGCCTTACTTCCCTTTGAAGTCTCAGACCCCCTACTTCCTTCTCCGTAGTTCAGAATGACATGTATACCTCAATTTGCTTTACATGAAAATTTTTCATCTTTATGTGATATCCTTGTGCAATTGTCTCCTGTTAATCTGCTGTGTGTCGCTGGAATATTATTAGACCTGCCAGAAGAATTTAGGAGGGTAGAAGGAAAATTCTTTTTCCTCCCCAACAGAATCAAGAGGATTTGTTGTTCTTAGCTCTATAATATTAAGCCTAGTGATTAATATTATTAATAATATTAAACTAACAACATCTTATTTATGTTTGTATCCAGCTTTAAGTCATGTATTTATTTTGCAATTTGCCACAGCTTCCTTTAGATGGCATTAGATCCTTGGGCATGTGTTACAGAGATTTTTGGATATTGCATGTTTATGTGTATGTTTTAACTGAGGGATTTCAAATGTTATTTGGGACCTAGAATGCAGGTGAATCATTATAGACACTGGACATCTTTCAGGATGCAGGCTCTGGTCTGACTAGTTCTTCCCTCCTGCTTCTTCCTATAGCAAATACTTTCCAGGTCTTTGCCTTGGATTAGATCACTTTAAAACAAAAATCTTCACAATGTTTAGAAGTTCAGTGTGAGCTCCTAAGAAAAACAGACCATCTTCTCTCCACACATGGTACAAGTTTGGATTGAAAGGGAGTTCTTTTATGTATATAAGTAATCCCTTCAATTTGTTTTTCTGAATCAACACTTGAGACATCAGAATTTACAGTTCTCCTTGGCATCATGGGTGCTTAAATATCTAGCATGAAGGACCTGGGGAATAGCTATCTTCATGATTCAAATATTGGTTGTTGATGTGAACCAATGATATTTTTATTCTAATTTTTTGCTATTGCATTTGGAGTTCATTTTGCCTATAGATTCTTTTTTTTTAAGTTCTCATGTTGCTTTGGCTCGTTTAAAATGCTTTACTCTCAGGAAGAGGCAACCTGACTTTAGCACATTTCACTCTGTTGTCCTGGGTTTGACTGGTGCTTGGGAGGTCAAAGGATTTGTCAGGGGTCTCAGCATGGGTGATTTTGTGGCTAGCCTCCCTTACACAGTGATGGCATCAGTCGGCTCCAAGATCTTTGTTCTGTCTAGCCACTAGACCACATTGTCTTCCAAATGAAGCCTAACTTCGGCTGAAAGCCAGAAGGAAACTCTTTAACTCACTTGATTGTTTGGGAGAAGACTTCTTTCAAGGCAAGGGGGTGAGGGGAAGGCTGTAAAAATAGTCTTGTCTTCCAAATGAAGCCTAACTTCGGCTGAAAGCCAGACGGAAACTCTTTAACTCACTTAATTGTTTGGGCGAAGACCTCTTTTAAGGCAAAGGGGTGAGGGGAAGGCTGTAAGAATAGTCTTTTTGGTAAGCAAGTGACTTGGACCATTTCTACCTTTTGAACCGTTAGCATTTTATTTAGTAAATTATTACTGAAAACAATGCCCCTGTTTGTAAAGATCAATGACATATAACATCATAAGTAATAGTACTTTGAACCCTTGTAAAGAAATATATGTTACCATCATATCTAGGATGAAGAGTTAGCAAATTCAGAAAACCTAATAGGTACCACGTGCTAATACCTCACAATAACTTTGCAGTAAGTATGGTTATTTCCATTATATTGGTACATAGCTGGAAGTTCCAGGACACGTAAATGAAAATTTTGCTCAAGTTTGCACAATTAGTAAATGAAAGAATGAAGATCATGGTCTATTCCTTTGGAATATTTCGTGGCAATAAGAACAAATATGTTTATTTGTTTGAAACATATTAGGCTACTTAGCCCAAATTGACATCTTCTGAATCTTTGTAAAATTCCTACACCCTTTCTCTCCTTAATAGTCTCAGATTGCAATCACTGAACTTCAGATGTGTTAAAGAGAAAAATCATGGACCCAAAATGGCATCACTTGTGCTAAAAACCCGCGATAGCCACCTTAGATTTAATGACGAATCTTACTGCAGTTTCAAGGTTTCCCAGAAGTGTAATCTTAATCAACCAGTCTGGAGTTTTCCAATCAAGCACCACTAAATGAATCTATCAATGGGGGGGGGGGTCCTCTCCACACCTCCCCACCAAAGAAGGAAGAGGCAATCTGCATGATAAAAACCCTTGCCGTCCCCCCCCCCCCCGACGTCCTGGTCTAAAAGTAATCCTTTTTCTTTAGTCAGTCGCTCCCTTGCCCACCCTTCTTCCTATAAGAAACTTCCATTTTATGCACCCCTCCAAGTGCCCTTCTAGTTGCCAGATGCGTGCGGCCTGATTTATGAACCCTGAGTAAAAGCCCGTCACCTCTTCAAGTGTACTCAATTGAATTGTGTTTAACAGATGTATTTCACAATGTTTCTTTCTATAGTTATATCTCACTCATAATTGGCAGCATTTTGTCATTTTCCCACTGAATCTGTAATTAGTCCATGAAGGGCTTTAAAAAATGCGTGGCTAACCGAAGAAAAAGGTGACGGAGAAGAGCAGTAATACAGAGCCAGTACTTGAGGACGGCTGCGGGAGAGGGGAAGTCCCTCCCGGAGTGGGCGTGAGACCACCAGGACTCTCACTGCGAAGGGCCGCAATCGCTAGGGAGAGGAAGGCGAGGGACCCCTAGCGGAGAGAGGACTGAGAGAGGGCGCTAACACGGAGTCTTTGGGTTTTCAGATTCCCCCCTGGCAGCATCGCTTGGGGGCTTATTTCTGCAAGCTTATCAGTAAGTAAAGCTGCTGGGTGACATCTGTGGGTGCCGCAAAGCAGGCAGGTGCAAAGTGGCCAAAATTTCGATGGTTCAGGCTATTTAAAAAACAATTGGATGTAAATAAATTTGAGTTTGGCACCATGGGGCTTTTGAGATAGTAGGTATCAGCCTGCAGTGAAAAAATAAATATAGCAGTCTATCTCAAGGCACCAAAAGTACCTATTGAGAAAAGCTTCTTCTTCTTTTAAAAATTTATTTATTTATTTATTTTAGAGAGAGGAAGAGAGAGAGAGAGAGACAGAAACATCACTCTGTTACTGTATGTGCCCTGACCGGGAATCAAACCCACAACCTTTGCGTATCAGGACAATGCCCTAACCAAATGAACAATCAAGCTAAGGCGAGAATAGCTTCTTTTGATTACAGAAAGTATCTGATTCAACCAAACTAATAGTTAATGAGTTCAATGATATTACTCTCTATGAATTTATCTACCTCTGTTAATGGCCAATGGCACCAAACGTTAGACCTTGAGTTCTGGCTAAGGAAGAATATAGAGCCAAGACTCAAACACAGTGAAAGTTTATTTAGAAAGTCCCAGAGGTAGCAGTGAGTTGGAGAAGGGAGCCAGCCGAGCTGCATGGATTCAGAAAACAAGTTACAGAGGCGAAAGAAGGGCCCTTGCAGCCTAGGAAGGAGAAAGACAAAGAACATGTGTAGGCTTGCTGGAGGGTGGGGGACAGCGGTGGGGTTTAGCCGATTCCAATACCTAATTTTTTGTTGAGTTGGGTGAACCAGTTGTTAAAATGGCACTTGCAATCAGAGTTCTCTCTAAGGTGGGCGCCTGGGCAGCCGCCCAATGTGGAAATCACAAATTGACATTCCTTACTCTTTTTGAACATTCATCTGTGCAACAGCGTATTATTCTAAGCACCTATAGTAATGTTCATTACATCCACAGGTGAAAAAGAATTGATGGAACTATGCTTGTAATATTTATTTGTTCGTTTCATAAAACTCATTATACCTTTGATAAAATACTACATTTTAATTCCCTTGTGTTTGTTACTTCAGTAAACAAACATATAATGTAAAGAGAAAAAGTACCAAACAACCAGAAGGTAACAACTTGTATTACTTTTTTGTCAGGTATTATTTTTTCATTAATACTTTAAAACTCTTTCTTATAACATAATCTAGTTTTGTGTACCTCTTTTATTGTTCTTATTTAAGTATTAAATGCATGAAATAATAAACTACCTTTCAGTATATCTTTTTATACTTAAAACGGTAATTAGAGCAGAGAACTGGTTGATAAGTTATTTGAATCCCACCACGGATCTAGCCTGCCTGTTGTCTTTTGCATCTACAATAATAGTATTGTACCTGATAACATGCAGGTAATCTTTTCCTGCCCCACCCTTAGGGCAGGTGTCCCACCAGGGCAGGAACCCACAAATCCCCCCAATTGTTATTGTTATCATGTTAATTAACGATGAGCTATCTTGTTCCTGCCTATGTAGAAGAAGTTTCAGTACTTTTTATCCAATCCCAGGTATTCCCCCACCTTGCTTTCTCCCACCTCCCTCATCTATCACCAATCCAATCAATTCATGTAATCCTTCTTTGTCTCTGTATAAAATAACTGGTAAAACCTCCATTTCCCAGAGCATTTTCTCAGCCCATTGAGACTCCGTTTCCTGGCAATTGTCCACAGTTTGGCTCAAATAAACTCATAAAAATGCTTACAGGTGTGGAAGCTGTTTTACGTTGACATTAGTTTGTAGTATTTCTGATTTTGGCATGAGACCTTACTAGCTTCATTGTAACTCCAAATACTTTCAACTGGTTGATAAACAGACTGCAGGCCCTCCCCTGTCTTGCCTCCCCGTCCTGACTTCATCCTGACTTCGCTGCTAGGTCCGGTCACCCTCCTGTTCTCTGGCTCATTCAGGCACCAGCCTCTGTGCCCTCGAACTCCACCCGGCTTCTGTGATAATTCTTTTATTTTTAATTTTTTTTAATCTTTAGATTTTATTTATTCATTTTTACAGAGAGAGAGAAAGAGAAAGAGAAGGGGGAGGAGCAGGAAGCATCCACTCCCCTATGTGCCTTGACCAGGCAAGACCGGGGTTTTGAATGGGCAACCTTGGCATCCCAAGTTGACGTTTCATCCACTGCACCACCGCAGGTCAGGCCATTTAAAAAAAAATTTTTTTTTTTTAGATTTTATTTATTCATGTTTGAGAAAGAGGAGAGAGAGAGAGAGAGAGAGAGAGGAGAATGCTTAGTCATTGCACACTGCACTGAGATCTTAGTGCAGCCTTGGGCCCATACAACTGTAGTGCTCTCTCTTCTCAGGACTGCCATGCAGGAAATCGACTCTCGAATGAATTTCCAGGCTCCTGGTGGGTGCTAGTTGTTGGGCCAGCCTGGTTATCCCAAGGTGATGTGTCTAGCTTCTCTCGCTGAATGTATAGGCCCTTTCCCCACTGGCCTCAACTGTAAGGCGTCCTCTGGTGCTCTAAGAGTACCTGAAATATTCTCACCTGTGCTCCTTTACCTACATAGCACATAACACCCTAGTATGGAAGAGTCTGCTTAGAAGAATCAAAGGAAGGAAACAAACATTTGGTGAGTATTTTCTATTGCTAGGTGCAGTAAGTGGATTATCTTATTCACTCTTCATGAAAACTCTAACCTGTAGGTACCATTTTGTCCTGTTTTATTACTGAATAAATTAACTAGGACACTTTATCTGTGATCAAAGCAATGGTTCAAACTTAGATCTGTTTGACTTTGAAATACAGGCATCAAAATTATTAGCATTTAAATATATATCAATAAGCATTTCTATTTCCAAATAATTTAAGATAAAAAATAGAGTTAAACTAATTAGATATGGAGAAATATCTAAGAAGTGTAACAAAATTTATAAAATCAGAGGCGGATTAAGGTCAGTTGAGGCCCCAAGCGTAGAAGAAAATATTGGGCCCTCTTAAAAAGAGAGAGGGAAAATAAAAATACGTGTTAACCATATTTTTAAATAAATAATTTATTATGTACTATTAATGTTAAAATTGCACATATGAAACCAAACTTGGTGTCATTAGAAAAAAAGTGTAAAATTGGGGTTTTGCGGGGTCCTTCAGAAGTTGGGGCCCAGAGCACCCACCGTTAAATCCACCTCTATATAAAATGGCTGACTTTTCATTTATAATATTGAATTATACCAATCTTAAGTCAGAGGTTATCTTGAAGAAAAAACTTTTATGGCCTGACCTGTGGTGGCGCAATGGATAAAGCATCAACCTGGAACTCTGGGGTTGCTGGTTCAAAACCCTGGGCTTGCCTGGTCAAGTCACATATGGGAGTTGATGTTTCCTGCTCCTCCCTCTTTCTGTTTCTCTCTCTCTCTCTGTCACACACAAACACTCTCTCTTTTCTCTAAAACAAAAAACAACTTTATAGATCTAAATGAATATGCTAAAAACAAAAGAGGATGATATGTTAACGCATTATTTTTGTTGAACTAGGTAATTTTCTATTATTGGTGAGCATTTAGTACAACTGATCTTAATTATTCACTTCATATAAAATCATACATAAATGTTTGTTCATGAAGAACCATATATTGCAAAACTGTGTATCTTGTGTTGTCTCTATTTTGAAGCTGCTTTATTCAGATGTAATTGACATATAACAAATTGCACATTTTTTTTTAGATTTTTTAAATTCATTTTTATCGAGAGAGGACAGAGAGAGAGAAAGACAGAGAGTGAAGGAGGGAGGAGAAGGAAGCATCAACTCCCATTTGTGCCTTGACCAGGCAAGCCCAGGGGCTTGAACTGGCATCCTCAGCGATCTAGGTCGAAGCTTTATCCACTGCGCCACCACAGGTCAAGCACGAATTGCACATTTTAAGGTGTACACTTTGATAAATTTTGAATTCTCTCTAAACATGTGAACTTATCCTCACCACAATCAAGAAAGTGAAACTATTCATCACCTTCAAAACTTCTTTGTGCACTCTGATAATCTCTCTCTTGTGTTTCTCCCGCACCCAAACAATCTTGCTGCCACCATAGATCAGTTTGCATTTTCTGGAGTTTTAAGAAAATGGAAACATTTAACGTATACTCTTTTTTGTCGGGTCTTTCACTCAGCATTGTATTCATCCATGCTGTTTCATGTATCAACGATTCATTCCAGCTCATTTTAAAATTTGGTTGTTTTCTTACTGCTGAATTTTAAGAGTTCTTCGTATATTTGGATAATGTTCCTTTATTAGGTGTCTTTAACAAATATTTTTTCCATTCTGTGGCTTGTCTTCACATTCTCTTGACATTGTCTTTCACAGAACTGAAGTTTTTAATTTTCATGAATTCCAGCTTTTTTTTTAAAATAGAGAGAGGATGAGAGAGACAGGAACAGACAGGAAGGGAGAGAGATGAGAAGCATCAACTCATAGTTCTGGCACCTTAGCTGTTCATTGACTAGCTTTCTCATATGCACCTTGACCAGGGGGCTCCAGCTGAGCCAGTGACCCCTTGCTCAAGGCATCAACCTTAGGCTCAAGCCAGCAACCTTGGGCTTCAAGCCAGTGACCTTTGGACTCAAGCCGGCGACCATGGTGTCATGTCTACGATCCCATGCTCAAGCCATTCATCCTGCGCTCAAGCTGGTGAGCCCACATTTAAGCCAGCAACCTAGAGGTTTCAAATATGGGTCCTCAGCATCCCATGTCAATGCTCTATCCACTGCACCACCGCCTGGTCATGCGTGAAGTTCAGTTTATTAATGACTTCTTTCATGGACCAGGTTTTGGGAGATGTAGGTGTTTGGTGCTATATCTCACTCTATTTTTTATTCCTTTAAAACTATGTTTCTGACTAGGTAAAGTGGATGAAGAGAGACAGACAACCAGGAGAGTCCTAACTGAAAACACAATGAAAAGGTTATATTAAAGAGATCATTTACTGAGGGGTGGTCAAGTTTAAGGAAAATAAAAGCTGATGGCTAGCAAAGAACAGCTGCCAGCCCAAAGCCTAAAAGGACAATAGGAAGGGTCAGCTACTGAGAGCTGAGAAAAGGTGACTGCAGGCCAAGAGTGTGCTTTAGAGGAACTGCCTGGAAGTCACAAACCAAGGCAGTCACGATATATTCCACATGGGTCAGTTGCCAGAGGTTCAAAGTAGAGCTGGAGGTACAGAGAGTGAGTTTGGAGGAACTTATGGGAATGATCTCCACAAAGACTTTCAACAGAACCCTACTCTTCCCAAACATTCACCCTAAAACAACCCACTTCTCAGCTCCAAAGTCATAAGTGACGGTTTCAACCTGGAGACTGGTGATTTCTAATTCCTTTTGGGTCACAGACTCCAAAAAGTACTTATTAGCATACACACAAATTCACATACAAAGTTTTGTTTTGTTTTTAAATTTTATTTTTTTTACAGGGATAGAGAGAGAGTCAGAGAGAGGGATAGATAGGGACAGACAGACAGGAACCGAGAGAGGTGAGAAGCATCAATCATTAGTTTTTCTTTGCTGTTGCAACACCTTAGTTGTTCATTGATTGCTTTCTCACATGTGCCTTGACCACAGGCCTTCAGCAGACCAAGCCACCCCTTACTGGAGCCAGCGACCTTGGGTCCAAGCTGACGAGCTTTTTGCTCAAGCCAGATGGGTCCACGCTCAAGCTGGAGACCTCGGGGTCTGGAACCTGGGTCTTCCGCATCCCAGTCCAATGCTCTGCTCTATCCACTGCGCCACTGCCTGGTCAGGCTGTTTTGTTTTTTTTTGAGACAGGAAACCTTTTATTAAATAAGACCTTAGATCTTTCTTGTTCATATTCTTTTCTTTTTTTAAAGCAAAGTTTAGAATTTTATTGATTTATTTTTGTTTACTTATTTATTTTAAAATTTTCATTTTACTTTTGTAAGATTTTTATTTATTCATTTTAGAGAGAGAGAGAGAGCGAAGGGAGGAGAAGCAGGAAGCATCAGCTCCCACAGGTGCCTTGACCAGGCAAGCCCAGGGCCCTGAACAGGCGACCTCAGCATTCCAGGTCGATGCTTTATCCACTGTACCATTACAGGTCAGGCTGTTGCTCATATTCTTGCAAAAAAAGTAGCCAGTACCTGAAAAGTTTATAAATAAATCTAGATTGTATATTTCAAGTAAAAAAATTTCAATTGAAAATTTCTGCTTAAAAGAAATTTCAAAAGTACATGGCTTTTTTTTTTTTTAAAACATCGATAAGAAGTTTAACTTTGGGCCTGACCAAGCAGTGGCACTGTGGATAGAGTGTCGGACTGGGATGCAGAAGGACCCAGGTTCGAGACCCCGCGGTCGCCAGCTTGAGCGTGGGCTCATCTGGTTTGAGCAAAAGCTCACCAGCTTGGACCCAAGGTCGCTGGCTCCAGCAAGGGGTGGCTCGGTCTGCTGAAGGCCCGTGGTCAAGGCACATGTGAGAAAGCAGTCAATGAACAACTAAGGTGTTGCAACGGCATCATAAAACTAATGATTGATGCTTCTCATCTCTCTTCATTACTGTGTCTCTGTCCCTATCTATCCCTCTCTCTGACTCTCTCTCTGTCTGTAAAAAAAAAACAAAAACAAAACAGAAAAACAAATTTAACTTTGGAATGGTCACTAGCATGGTGATTCTTGTCAAGAATGTCAGCTCTAAATCTGATGGCAGCATGTTATGACATCCCTGATTACAAGGGCAGGTCTTTCAGATGAAATCAGCAGTCCCACGGCTTGCTTTTCCAGGCAAGGGTGGGCTGGAATCAGAATGTCAGACTTCTTAAACAAGTTGTGAGCTGGATTCCATTTGTATCATTTTTTTTGTCTTCCAGTTATGGAGATCATCTTGCTCAAGATCTGCCCCATTGATCCTGTCTATGTGGTCTTTTGAGCAGAATTAGCATGCAGAGTATTGCAGTGTTTCTAGAGGTTTCTTCCTGCAGAGGAATTGCGACTCTGGAGTCTAGCTGGTGGATAAAACTTCCCCCCAGATCTGTAAAGTTTCCATAGCTTTCTATGTTCAACATGCACCGACAGAGAGGTAGTTTCATCCAAGAGCAGGTCATTTACCAGCAACTTCCCTAATAGTGAGTACATAGGGGACTTTGAGTCAGGAGTGTGTGCTCCAAATTTAAGACTACCTGAAGCTTGGCTCCCCGCTTACTAATGGGAACTTAAGCAAGTGACTTGCCTCCACATGCCTGGATTTTCTCATCAGTGGATAATAACGGCACCAATTTAGTAAGATTGTTGTGAGAACTAGCTTATTTCAGAAAAGCCTGTTAATAAGGGCAGCCATATTTTGTTATATTCAAATGAACACATATCTAGAAGGCTGTGGAAGATTGTTTCCCGCCATTGATTCTTTTGGTCATTCATTCGTTTATATCAAATATTTATTGAAACCACTCCCTGCCCAGCACTGTGCTATGTGCTAGAGATAAATTGATCAAATATATTGAGTTAGACCTGACCTCACTGAGCCCACAGTCTAGCAAGGAAAACAAATATTAATCAAAAATCACAACCACAAACACAAAGTTGCTATGGAAGAAAGGTATATGATTCTGTGAGAAGCAGTAATGGAGTGATATCACTCTTAAGAAATGTTTGTTTGTTTGTTTTTTAAATCTGAGATCTAAGGCCAAGTAGGAGCTATCTACCTCAAATTCAATTAAGTGCTGCTAGACTTACCTTTCAGACAACCAGGAGATTTCTGCATAACAGAGGAGAACTTCATTCTGCTTTCCTAGCCAAACTTGAAAAGACAGAAATTCAAGGCTCTGCTGCTGAACGGATTATTGACTTTCGTGGTAGTAAACAAATTTATTCAGGATTCGCCTTTGACACTAACTCATGACCATCTGGAGTGGAATGACTCCCAGTGCCGCGCAGACTGACTTCACCAAGGCGGAGAACCCAGAGGAGCTGCCAGACCTTGCCTGTTCTCTACCCATGCATAGCACCAATGTTTGAGTTCAAGTTTTGTTTGACAAATAAAGTTTTTACAATTTCAAAACCACAGCAGGCCTTTGAACTTTCCAAAAGGGCTCCCAAAAAGGGAATCCTCATTTGATCCTGTCCTTGGGCAAATAACACGGGAACCAGGACTTGGCTCCGTGAAAAGTCAGTGCTTCCATTTTGAAGGAAAATGGCAATTCTTCTATGATTTGCTTCAAAATGCTGAAATAGATTTTAGTGATTCTGGAATGGATGAGAACATCTGACAGAGGCATTGTTTTAGTTTTTTTTTCTTTTTATAATTTTATTTTATTTTTTTGTGTGACAGAGACAGAGAGAGGGACAGACAGGAAGGGAGAGAGTTGAGAAGCATCAATTCTTCCTTGCAGCACTTTAGTTATTCATTGATTGCTTTCTCCTATATGCCTTGACCGGGGGCTACAGCAGAGTGAGTGACCCCTTGCTCAAGCCAGCAACCTTGGGCTCAAGCTGGCAAGCCTTGCTCAAACTAGATGAGCCCATGCTCAAGCTGGGGTTCCGACCTCAGGGTTTCAAACCTGAATCCTCCACATCCCAGTCCGATGCTCTATCCACTGCGCCACCGTCTGGTCAGGCTTAGTTTTTAAATTCTCCTCCAACGCACAAAGCAGCTTCATCATTACCAAGACACATTGCTTCACTCAGATCTTTTGGTAAGGCAGCAAGCAATTTTGCAGGCACTGTTTGTGTTGAGGCAAATCCACTTTTGATAAAGCTTCAACGTTTTCTAATTGAGTCTTTTACTTAGGCAAAGAAGCAGTCTGTGCAGTGTATTTTCAGGATATAAGGGGTTGTCACTTCAGCTTTGCCAACTTCTATTCTCGTAGGTAAGGATCTTGTCCCATAAGGCGCCTTCTGACTTTTGTGTTCCATTATGTTCAGTGACACAAATAAAATTCCAGGAGCTATGTATATTCTTTGTTATATTTCCTAGAGTATCAAAGCAATAACAAAGGGACGTGACCTTAAAGAAGTGGTTTTTAATCTGAGATCTTAAGGCTGAGTAAGACTTCTCTACCTTGAATTCAATTAAATGTTACTAGACTTAGGTATGGATAGATAGATAAACATTCATAATTATAATGACATATCACATTTTCAGTTCATATCAAGGGAAGGCCTAGAGGGTATTACAGTTGGCCAATGATAGCAATTATAAATTACGGAACTGTACATTGCATGCTGCCTTTTACTTGTTTAGTATAAAACAGTGCTTTAATAAAAACGCAAGCTGTGCAAAAAGTTTTTCTCTTCTAATTGTGATTTTAAATATTGGGGAAGACCTAGAAAAAAATATGTATTTTTCTCCAGGATTGTGGATCCTGTGAAAGCCATCCATCGGTGTTCTGGGTCATAAATTCCAGGCTAACAATCCTATCTATCACATATTTAATTTTACAGTGTTAATCTCTTTCTCTCTCTCTCCAATTTTCATTTCACCTTTACTTTACCTATTAAGTGTAACTGTCTAAGGTGAGATAGAAACTTACAAAAATGACTTGGAAGAGCAATTTATAAATTGCGGTACAAGGGATGACTGACGACCCCCTGCTGGACCTCACCACCTTTCCCAGCCTCCCAGCCTCCCAGCCTCCCAGCCCTGTGGTTATTGGTCCTCCTGCCTTCTCCTCTCCTCACATTTTTTTTTAAACCCCCATGATTCTCTGAAATGATGAAAAGGCTCTCAGAGTTTTGTGCATCAGATTGACCATCTGCACATTTCAGAGGCTATTTTCCTAGAAAGGTTTCTTGACCTATGCAGGGTCTGTGTACTCTTAGGGATTCACAAATGTCCCTTAAGGGGGTCTGGAATCAAAACCTCCACATTTATTACATTCATTAAACCGTTTGGAGTTTCATGTATCATAATTCTTTTCTTCCTATGACTTTTTTTTTCTGTCTTTGTTCTTATTTTTCTAGAAGGCTTATCCCGTCAGCTGTCATTCATGATCACTTTCTCTTGGATTCTTCTCCTTTCCTCATTCTAAATGCTCTTCCATGTAAGTTTTTGAATTGCAACCTCCTATATATCCCAAGCCTGGCCCTGAAAGCCAAGTCCTTTACTTCATCCCCCCAGCAGGGGTCACCCTAGCTCCTTCTCAGAGAGCCTTATAGAGCAAATACCCACTATCAAGTTCAAGAACCCGCCTTCTGGTCTTGATAGAGATTCAGTTTCCCTGTCGCCTTATAAATACTAAAGGCTCAACGTTCACACTGCAGTCATCTCCATCCTAATCTAACGCTGGGTAGCACTTTAAGCACTTTTTAAAAACAGTAATTTAAACATTGTATTTGTTTATTTATACTCTAATTCCCACAGGAAAAGACAACCTCAAAATCATGCCTTATACATTGCAGAGCAAAGCATACTGTACTTAGACACGAAGCATACCATAAAGAAAAGTTACTGCACTTTTCTCTTCTTCTTTTGTTTTCAGCTCGTACTTGTTCCTATACATTGGAGATTTACACGTATATGTATTTGAAGCACTTAGAATCTAAATAATATAATCTAAATAAATTTAAATTAAGATATATATTGTTTATTAATCAAGCATTCCCTTTAAAATTATATTTAAAAAAATATTATTTCTTGACTGTAGAGAAGAGAGAGAGAGAAAGGAGGGGGCAGGGGAATGGGAAGCATCAACTTGCTTCTCATATGTGCTTTGACCAGGCAAGCCCATGGTTTCGAAACAGCGACCTCAGAGTTCTAGGCCGACGCTTTATCCACTGCACCACCACTGGTCAGGCTTCCTTTAAAATTCTTAACCCATTTTTTGGCCTGACCTGTGGTGGCTCAGTGGATAAAAGCATTGACCTGGAATGCTGAGGTTGCCAGTTCAAAACCCTGGGCCTCCCTGTTCAGGGCACATATGAGAGTTGATGTTTCCTGCTCCTCTCCCCCTTCGCTCTCTCTCTCCTTTCTAAAATGAATGAATAAAGTCTTGAATAGAAATAATTAATTAATTAAAAAATTAAAATTCTTAACCCATTTTTAAATGTATTGAGTTTATATTTTTTAAGTCATAGTAAGGAAAATCCAGAAAAATTAGTTACATGACAGCTGGCTATGAAAACATAACAGTGTTAATTTAAATGATTATTAGAGTTAATCTGAGGGAGCAGCTTGATTTAAACAAAGATATCACACCAACAGTTCTGCCTTCTCATTCCAGCATCGTTAAATTAGATCATTCCCACAGCATCCACCATGTTATTATTGTCCTTATCTTGAAACAAACAAAATTTTTTGAGTCTACTTCTCCAGTTATGGCCCCAACTCTTTGCTCTTCTCTGAAACAAAACTATACTTTCTGTCCTCCTCTCCCCTCATTATCTCTTATACCCACTCGGATCAGGCTCCTCCCCACCACTCCTCTGAATTTGCTTGTGTCCAGGCCACCAGTGACCTCCCTGTTGCTAAATCCAACAGTTAGTTCTCAGTTCTCATCTTACTTGACCTATGAACAGCATCTGACAATTAATACTGCTTCTTACTTCAAACATCTTCTTCACTTGCTTCTTGGACATGACACCGGCCTGGTTCTCCCGTTACCTTGTTGATCCTTCATTGACAATCTCCTTCCTTAGAGCCTCCCCTTCTTCTAGTGGATGTGAGAGATCCCTAGGCTCTGGCATGGTTCTCTTTTGTCCTGTATTTCCACTTATTTCCTAGATGATCTCTTCCAGTTCCATGGCTTTAAATCCCATCTGTTCCCTAATGAATTACATCCTAAACACATTAGAGTTCATTCTCTCATGTACTAGGAGTCGGAAAGAGTCCATTCACAACTAATATGGCAGAGCCAAAAATTCAGAAAAACTCAGGCTATTTCTTTTTTTCTCAAATTATTATTTATTGATTTCAGAGAGAGAAGAGAGAGAGACAGACAGACAGAAATATTGATCTGCTCCTGTATGTGCCTTGACCGGGGATTGAACTGGCAACCTCTGTGCATCAGGACGACACTCTAACCAGTCAAGCTAACTGGCCAGGGCCAGGCTATTTCTGATTTTCTGTTTTATCACTTTAGCAGGCGGCTTACACTTTCAGGCCCACCTATGACCTGAAATGGCTGATTTAGCTCTAGGCATAATCTGCAGATTCCAGGAAGAAAAGGAGAGAGGGACCTCCCCAGCAGCTCAGCTTGTTTAAAGGAGCCTTTAAAGGAGTGGGGAAACAGCCCCCACTGCTACCCCGCACACACGCATTTGCATGTTTATCTCATTAGTTCACCGGCTAGACTCAGTCATGTGTTTCTATCTCGCTGAGATGGAGGTTAGTGGTTGTGGCTTTTATTTCAGGCAGCGGTGTGCTCAGCTAAGATTGAAGTTCTGTACTTAGGAGACAGAGGAGAAAGAATATTTGATAAGCACTTAGCAGTCTCTGCCATAGCATCAATATATTGAAGGGTCCCCTATTAACATCTCCAGCCCTGCACTCCTCTTTGAGCTTCAAGGCTGTTTATTCATTGTCTCTGCTTAGAGGCCGACTTGGCAACTCACCCTTAACGTGAGCAAAGCTGTCCCTTTATAAAGCAGTCTCAGGCATGATGCCTGATTAGGAATGAGTTGAGGGAAGAATAAGGAATGAGAAAGGGAAGTCTGAACATAAAGAACTCTTTCAAGGAGTTTTGGAATAAAGAGAAGCAGAGCCTGATCAGGCGGTGATGCAGTGGATAGAGCATTGGACTGGGATGAGGAGGACCCAGGTTCGAGACCCTGAGGTTGCTGGCTTGAGCGCAGGCTCATCTGGCTTGAGCAAAAAAGCTCACCAGCTTGGCCCCAAGGTCACTGGCTCGAGCAAGGGGTTACTCAGTCTGCTGAAGGCCAGCGGTCAAGGCACATATGAGAAAGCAATCAATGAACAACTATGGTGTCGCAACAAAAAACTGATGATTGATGCTTCTTACCTCTCTCCGTTCCTGTCTGTCTGTCCCTATCTATCCCTCTCTCTGACTCTCTCTCTGTCCCTGTAAAAAAAGAGAGAGAGAGAGAGAGAAGCAGAAGTAATGGGAAATCACTGGAGGAGAATCTAAAGTCTAAGAAGAGTTTTGGAGATCTTTAAAATAAAATGAGTGATATTTCAGCCTACGTGTCTGATGATGGGAATGGTCTAGGAGAAGAAGAAACCAGAGATTACAGAAAGAAAGGGAATAATGGCAGAAGTGAAGTGCTTAACAAGATAAGGGTGGATGAAATGCAGTGCACAAACAAGAAGACTGCCATTTGATAGACACAAGAGAGACGGCAGAGTACATGGGTACAATTTTTAGGCAAGATGGCTCACTGAGTTCAAGCTTTGATAACACACACAGCTCAAAACACAGAACAATAATAGGTCAAACCTAAGGGGAGGAAACAAAAAAGATAAATTCAGGTTCAAAAAACAAGGCAAACATATTTTAGATGGAAATAGAACAAAAAATGTTGAAGTGTGTAGGCTGAAGCCACAAAGTTTATGGAAAATTCAGAAAGCATAGACGGCTGGCCAGGATTTCAGCTCCAGAGGGGTAGAGGACACTAAAATTATTCCGTTAAGAAACTGGATCCAACCTCACGGTTTGAAAACTCCTCCACCCTCAGGACTGAGGCTGAAGAGATATTAAAACTCCAGATGAGTTTTACTTGGAGACACAGCTTCTAGAAAGCTGTGGATTTAGGGAGATGGGAGTATCTACAATAAAAAATTGAGTCTAGCTGTCATATTGTTCTGTGACTGAATCTGTGGAACCCAAAATATCATCTTAGGGCAGCAATTCCCAGAGGTTCTGCACACAGAGAAGGGTGAGCTCATGATTGAAGGCATGAGGAGAGGTGGAAAGAAAAATGTTAAAAGCTGCCTAAGGTAACCTGGCCAGTGGCTCAGTGAATAAAGCATCAACCCAGCGCACCAGAGGTCATGGCTTCAACCTCTGGTCAGGGCACATAAGAGAAACATTGAATGAGTGCACAACTAAATAGAACTAAGTGAAACAATTAGTTGAAGCTTCTCTCTCTCCCCCTCTCCCTCCCCTTTCCTCTCTCTCTCCCTCAAATCAATGGGGGAAAAAAGCTTCTAAAGGCTTCAACATGAGCCTGCAAACCCAAATTCCAAAGCACGAGGAGTGCTTTAATGCTTAGAAGAAAGCCAACAAAATCAACAATGAGAATGTAAATTGAATATATATATATATATATATATATATATATATATATATATATATATATTACAGGGACAGAGAGAGAGTCAGAGAGAGGGATAGATAGGGACAGACAGGAATGGAGAGAGATGAGAAGCATCAATCATCAGTTTTTCATTGCGACACCTTAGTTGTTCATTGATTGCTTTCTCACATGTGCCTTGACCGCGGGCCTTCAGCAGACCGAGTAACCCCTTGCTGGAGCCAGCGACCTTGGGTTCAAGCTGGTGAACTTTTTGCTCAAGCCAGGTGAGCCTCAGGGTCTCAAACCTGGGTCCTCCTCATCCCAGTCTGACGCTCTTTCTACTGTGCTACCACCTGGTCAAGCTAAATTGAATATATATATAGATGAAATCAGTTTTATCTCTGGCAAGGTGGGTAAGATTGTTATATAAATGTGATGGAGATGATCAAAGAGATAAAGGCATAACTCCTACTAAAAAACCTCTAAGAAATTATGGAATAAAAATAAGCAAAAATGAAACACAAAATAGGTGATAAAAAATTTGTAAATGAAAAATACTGTCATTGGAGTACAATTGTATCAGAATATTTGAGTTAAAATATAGTTGAAGGGAGAATGAATGATTTGCAAGATCATAAAAAGAGAATAGCCCAGAACACAGCACAGAGAGCAAAGAGAGAGGACATGTGGTTGAGGACACGGTATGTGTGTGTGTGGTATATTTGGTGGTGGGAGATTAGGCAGGTCTCTGTATTGCTTCTACACTTTCAGTAAAATTAGCAGGTGAGATTATCAGCTGAGACGGAGGAGGAAGTATTGAATGTTTGAGGAGAAAAAGTAAAGTGTGACAGTCCTTTTAGAGAGTGGGGAAGCAAATTAATAAAATATGGAAGGATTGCCAGGAAATGCTGGAGGTTCACGTTAGTCTAATTACAATCTAGACCCCACGATAAAGTCTTTGTTGTCAATGTGGCAAATCCTGGGAAGTGGGCAACAAGGTAGTTGAGTGGAAAGACAAGTATGAGGACTGGTGTGAGTTCAATTTGTTGTGATTTTTACTTTGATAGTTGAATAAAAAGGTGGATTCTGCCTATGAAAAAGCCATATTTTCAAATGAAAGGCAAGAGAAAAGAAGACATGGACAACTTTTGAGGAAAGAAAAGCAAAGAGAGACAGAAAAAGAAAGCAATAGAGATATGTCACAGTTACAGGTACAGTAAGAAGCAAATACTCGAAACGTAGAAAGGATAATTTAGGCCCTGGCCAGTTGGCTCAGTGGTAGAGTGTTGGCCCAGAGTGTGGATCTTTGGGATTTGATTCCCAGTCAGAACACATAGGAGAAGTGCCCATCAACTTCTCCACCTCTCCCCCTTCTTGCTTCTCACTCTCTTTCTCTCTCTTCCTCCTTCAGCCATGGCTTGATTGGAGCAGGTTGTCCTCAGGCACTGAGAATGGCTCCCTGGCCTCAGGCACTAAGAAGAATTCAGTTGCTGAGCAACAGAGTAATGCCCCATATGGGCAGAGCACCGCCCCCTAGTGGGCTTACTAGGTTGATCCCGGTTGGGGCATATGCGGGAGTCTGTCTCTCTGCCTCCGCTCCTCTCACCGAATAAAAGAAAGAAAGAGAGAAAGAAAGAAAGAAAGGAAGGAAGAAAGAAAGGAAGGAAGAAAGAAAGGAAGGAAGAAAGAAAGAATAATTTAGAAGGCAGATCAACTTAGTTCTGGGGAGTGAGGGGTCAAATAGCCACTTCTAGTCCATTGACATTTGAAAGTTTGTTTTTTGGGGGGCATATTTTAGAACATTTTCATCAAAATTAATTAAAAGTTTATAATTTAGTCTTTTAAGAGAAGTGCCTATTTGGAAAAGTCTGCTCTTGAAAGTTGATTTCTTGAAGATGATAGTTATTAGAGGTATGAGAAATCTTTTTTCCTCTCCCTCTTTTAGAAAATAATAATGTATGCTGTAAGAATATGGTAATGTTCTAACTACGTGAAACCGAGGGATCTATATATATTCAGTGAGCCAACACATATCTGTTGCCGAAGTACATATGTAACTTCAAGGAAATGTCATAGTGTGTCAATTCTATCACCTGGAATCAATTCCAAGTTCAACTACTCAATACCATTGTGAACTGCGGTTGAGTGAGTTACTTAACCTCTTGAGTCTCAGTTTCATATTCTGTAAAATAATGATGATGATAGCACTACCTTCCCTCATCAGGTTCTTGTGAGCATTAAATTATATCAAGTATTTCAAGTGTTTAAACTAGTGCCTTGTAAGTGCTCATGAAATGGTAGCTGTTAGTATTATCTACTAATTAAAATTCCAAGGAGCAGATTATACTGTCTGAGACGATGATACTAAAGCTAAATATTTGAAAGTGAGAATCATACATTTTATCATGTATGTGCAATGCAGCTAGCATCATCTTATCAGTAAATAATGTCTACCACTGTTATTAATAATAATAGTACTTTACAATAAAAATGCTGGCATATACATTTACCCATGTTGATCCTCTGCACCTGGAGAAATAGATATAGGGCAAAGGTTATCTTCTCAGTTTAAAAAAATGAAGAAGTAGAGAAAAGCTAAATGCCTTGACCAAAATCCTATGGCTTGTAAACTGAAGAACCCAAACTAGAATACATGCATTTGTTACTAACAGTTGTTAATGAGCATCATAGAGATGGAAAGCAGTCATTAATGGAATTTTTGGTTATTTTAATAATTGCACTAATCACTTCCTTGTTTTACATAGAAATTATTTAATTTCACTTGTCAGTGATTAATATATCTAAAGATCTCTACAAACCACAAAATAACTTCATTAGTTCATATGCTGTATGAAGCATAATTTTTCTTATACATTTACAATGGGAGCCATTTCATTTTTAAATAGAACACATTTTATTTTTTATTCAAGAGTTAAAAATTCTCATTTCCAGCAGTCCCCTTCCAGTTACACATGGCCTGCTCATAAAAATGAAACTATTGCTCTTGCTTCGTATCTTCACAGTCATTATCTCCCTCTTTCTCTTTCCCTCTTCTATTTTATACCGCCAATCTGTGAAATCTGTGATGTTTGTTATTTTTGCCATATGATGCCATGTGAAAATAAATTATTAATATATTTTAGCTTCAGGACTTTCATTGTTTATTAAAGGTAGAAAGTTGCTGGCACTTTCTGTGAAGCTATATAAAGCATTTGCCTAGAGCAGTGGTCCTTAACCTGGGTTCTATCGAACCCTAGGGGTTCAATGAGTTGGTCTCAGCGGTTCGGAGAAGCCTCTGCCATGGAGGCCAGAATAAAGTAATACTGTAATTTGTTGTGAGTTCATGCACTTTGTTGGTCTTGTTCTTTGAGCAAGGTGATGTTCATGCACGGCTCATTTTGTGCACCAGTAATAAAACATATACCTATGTCTTGAATTTGGGGGAAAAAATTATATTTTATTTATCACTAATGAAGGGTTCGGTGAATGTGCATATGAAACTGGTGAGTTCGGTACCTCAGAAAAGGTTAAGAACCACTGGCTTAGAGTTTGGTGTTGCTATGATTTGACCTTGATCAGTCTTTCTCCCTACTCTTTTATTTAAGAAGGAAGGTCCTGGCCCTGGCCGGTTGGCTCAGCTGTAGAGTGTTGGCCCGGCATGTGGATGTCCTGGCTTTGATTCCCAACCAGGGCACACAGGAGAAGCACCCATCTGCTTCTCTACCCCTCTCCCTCTCCTTACTTTCTATATCTCTCTTCCCCTCCTGCAGCCAAGGCTCCATTGGAGAAAAGTTGGCCTGGGTGCTGAGAATGGCTCCATGGCCTCCGCCTCAGGTGCTAAAATGGCTCCAGTTGCAATAGAGCAATGCCCCAGATGGGCACAGCATCGCCCCCTAGTGGGCTTTCTGGGTGGGTCCTGAGTGGGCACATGTGAGAGTCTGTCTCTGCCTCCTCATTTCTGATTTAAAAGGATTCCCTTAGTGTGCACATTCACAATGTTTTTGCATTATCATCAAGATACAAATATTTGTTTTCTTACATAAGCATTTAGCACAGTGGTTCTTAACCTGGGTTCTATCAAACCCTAGGGGTTCGATAAGTTGGTCTCAGGGGTTTGGAGAAGCCTCTGCCGTGGAGGCCAGAATAAAGTAATACTGTAATTTGTTGTGAGTTCATGCACTTTGTTGGTTTTGTTCTTTGAGCAAGGTGATGTTCATGCACGGCTCATTTTGTGCATCAGTAAAAAAACATACCTATGTCTTGAATTTGGAAAAAAAATCATATTTTATTTATCACTAAAGAAGGGTTCGGTGAATGCGCATATGAAACTGGTGGGTTCGGTACCTCAAAAAAGGTTAAGAACCACTGATCTAGCATATACAAATGTGTATTTAATGAAATGTAGCTTAGTTAAATAAGTTTTGTGTGTATAATCGTATAAACTGAATATAGCATTGCTCTGGTCTTAGTACCCACAGTGACACATTCAAAAACTTTACAAATTCAATTCCAAGAGCCTTTTAGAAACAAAACAGAAATAGACTCATAGATACAGAGAACAGACTAATGGTTGTCAGACGGGAGGGCGTTGGGGGCGAGGTGAGAAGGGTGAAGAGATTGAGAAGTGTAGATTGTAGCTATAGAACAGTCACAGGGGTGTAAAGTACAGCATAGAAAACACAGTCAATAATACTATAATAACTATGTAGGGTGCTAGTTGGGTACTGGCAATATCAGGGGGAACACTTTGTAAATAATATGATTGCTTAACCACTATGCTGTATACCTGAAACTAATACAAAAGATATTGAATGTAAACTGTAATTGAAAAGAAATTAAAAAAGGAAGTCATTAACATTTAAACAAAAACTTCCAAGTACATGAAAAAACAATAAAGAAACAAAACAACAACAAATTAGATGGAAAGACCTTTTCTAGAGGAATAAATTTTCCTAGAAAAATAACCTGGATTAGTGTTGGTATATGTTACAGAATCTGCATTTTAGTTTGTGAATTTATTCAGAAACTCTCTTAATTTTTCTGGAAATGAGATAGCAGCATTGTCCCAGCAATTTTCCTGAATTGTCTATGTGGTTGGCTTCACTGCCCTCTTTGCTAGGAAAACTTGGCCCATAGTTCTCCTGAGTTAGCAAGAACAGTGAAATTTAGTCTGAAGCTGTCATTTTTTCCAGTTAACCGGTATTATTGTCAAGTGGGTGATTCTCCGCTGATTGGCTCCACCACAGATTTATGACTTCCAGCCTCCGCTGGGTCCAGTGCTATTAGGCAATCATTCCTGTGGCGGAGACCATGGGCGAGCTCTCCAAAACAATCCTCAATTCCCCACGCCCTTATCTTCATCTACAACTTGAGCCAGTTAACAAAAATTCCCTACTTCCCAGCTTCCCTTGCGGCTAAGAGGTGGCCACATAGCATAGTTCTAGTTAAAGAATGAAAGGGTTTCCCGTTGCAAACAGAAAAGCAATGGCTCTCTAGGTGAACACTTTTCCCTTTGACCATCATTAGCCCCTTTTCCTTTTTCCTGCCTTGAACTTGGATAGAAACCTGGAAGTATACCAGTCATCATTTGATGTTGAGATAATAATTATGAAAATCTATTAAGCTACTAGACCAGTGGTAGTCAACCTGGTCCCTACCGCCCACTAGTGGGCACTTCAGCTTTCATGGTGGGTGGTAGCGGAGCAACCAAAGTATAAATAAAAAGATAGATTTAACTATAGTAAGTTGTTTTATAAAGATTTATTCTGCCAAACTTAGCGAAAATTTGACATAAAGTACTTGGTAATTATTATTATATGCTTTAACTTGCTGTAACTCTGCTTTATAATTTTATAAAGTAAAGTTACTTCCCTACTTTATAAATCACCGTGACTGTGGAACCAGTGGGCGGTTAGAAAACTTTACTACTAACAGAGACACAGAAGTGGGCGGTCGGTATAAAAAGGTTGACGACCCCTGGACTATACCAACCTTTGATGGCCTATCCATTGTTGCTTGACTGAGTGACATAAACCCTTGTCCATTTAATCCATGCTCAGCTTCTGTTGTTTGATGACACTTTGGACTGAAACAGTCCTTAGTTCCATTTGTCTTCTTCTTTTCCAAACAGTGGCAGGGCTGCAATTCTACTTGAGTGAGTACTTCTTGATGGCCACTTCAACCATCCCACAAAGCTCTAACTTCTGTTGCAGGATCTATGTGATTTATGGAAAGCCATTCTATTCCTTTATCGAAGGGTGAAACACTTGACCTCAGCTAAGCTAATTGGTGCATTCCATATTCTAGCCATAATGTTTGGTTTACAATTGAGTACCATATTTTCCCATGTATAAGATGCGCCCTTTCCTGAAAAATTTGGGTTCTAGAAACAGGGTGTGTCTTATAAAAGTTGTAGATTTTTTACTTGCATTTCCTGCTTTTTTGCGCTTGTTTTTGTGCTCATTGTTGAAGACAGTGATTCGTCACTAGACAGAGATGAGGACAAGATAATGGACAGTTTTGACAGTAATGAGGAGTTTATGAATTTTATGATGAATAAAGCTTGAGTTCAATAGCTTTATGTAATACATTTCTTTTCAAATTTTGGGCCCCCAAATTAAGGTGCATCTTATATGTGAGAGCGTCTTATACATGGGGAAATATGGTATGTAACCCGAGGTAATCCAATCAGGGTGAGTCTCAGGACTTTGGGAATTCTCAATCATGGTCTCTTTCTTTCACTAGTCAATGTGCAGATGCAACACCAGGAACTTTGCAGCCATTTTGCTAGCATGTGGTAAGGCAGCCAGAGGACAGAATTGGCATACTGAGGAGGCCAGATCTCACACCCTCCCAGAGAGCCAGCATCCTGATTTAATTGCACCCAAACCCTGTCCAATAACTTTTTTTTATTGTTGAATCATTTCAAGTGAGCTAAAGGCTTACTGATACGCTTGAACTCTTAGTAGAAAGGCTCACATGCAGGATATCTTCTGTTTGCTCCTCCAGATCTGCTCTACCCCTCTGCTCTTTATTCTGTGCCTTATGAAGCTGAACTGTTAAATCATAATAAGAAGTATCTTTGCCTCTGACTTCCAGGTGGATTTGGCTAACAGGAAGCACCAGCTTCCAGAGGGAAGGGAACACTGGACTAAAATTAGGGTATTTGTTTCCCTGAACCCCTCCTAGTAGTCGTCAGTGCAGGCTGGTTGTGTCCCTTGGCCAAAGTTCAGAGCTCTCGCCAGGTGCGAACTCTTGTCTGTGCAGCCTTTCTCTCCCTGTTCTAATAACCACAGCCTTGTCTTGGTCCTCAGTCCTATCTATACGTGATAATGGTTCCTCACTGATGCAAACTAGAGGACTGCCTCATGTCTTGTGGTTTCCCTGCACCCCAAGCATCCTTTTTGCAAACAGTCCCTTTACACAAAGCTCCTCAAATTATCTAATGTGTCTATGTTGTCTGTTTCCTGCTGAGCCTTAACTGGTACACCTCATTTTCTACTTCACCATAGAAGAGGAGGTCACACCTCTGCGTATCTCTAGCCATCATGAAGAGTGTCTGGGCACATCGTGAAGAGTGCCCAGACACACTTCAAACATCACTCTGTGTCAGCTCTGTGTTTCTGAGATTGCTGGGGGCTGTGAAGCAAGCCTGGGTTGCTTTTCCTTCTCATAGGGATGGGAGTAATGGTGCTTTCCTTACATGCCTTGTCAGGAATGGTATAAGACAAAGCACATATGGATGTGACAGTACTTAGACAAGCTGAGTACCTGACCCACACAAAGCTCTAGTATTACTGTTACTACTACAGAGCTAAATGTCAACCTGGGTTATCACCGTAGCCCAATGAAAGATGTTCAAATGCTCTCTCTCTTCCTCCTTCCCTCTCTCCCTCTCTCACTCCCTCTCTCTCTCTGAGTTTACAGGCTACTATCTAAACACATGTGTGTATTTTGTTGACAACTGCAAATACCTCTAATTACTGGCCATGTACTCCAATTAACCATCATTTTGGTACAAATCCTACTTGCCCTTCAGATCCCTTCTTGCACGGGTGGTTATGTGGCAGAAAGAGCATGAATTTTGGAGCCCTCCAGATTTAGCTTCAAGTTTTGCTCTGTCACTTACTAGTTCTCGGGTTCCAGAGATATCACTCAGCTTCTCTAAGCTGTAGTGTATGTCAATGAAATGGTGATAGTTGCAAAGACTGAGTGGACGACAGTGCACGCCTAGACCTGCAGTGCCTGCACAATGCCCCGCTTTCTCCTTGCCTGGCTCCAGGAGCAGATACTTCCGTGTTGCAGCTCATGCTTCCCAGACCCAGAATAAGCAGGTCACAGCTTAGCTTATGTATAGGGACCGAAAGTTAGAATGCCAAGAGATGGCCTCCAAGATGACTGTGGCAAAAGGGCTGGGAAATGACAGCATGCTCAGGTCAGGGAGGGGACACTCTCTTTGATTGAAACTTACTGGAAACTACATAACTGTGGGTGGGACAAACCAGCTACAGAAACCCTTCCCAGAAGTTATTCATGTGATGTGAGGACATTTTACTGATGATATTAAGATGCTAAGATGCCATCAGCCAACCTAAAGCAAAATTAATGTCCTACCAGTTATAGACTTGGAAATTGTAATATTTGATGAATGTCGACTGAAGTTGGCATGAGAAAAAAAATAGCATTTATAGAAAATCTACATCAGGTCTGGCAGCTTATATTGTCACATCAGAGCCTCATATTAACCCTGTACAATGGATATTAGAATTCTTATTTAGCTGGTGGGGAAATTAACTTTCCAAAGGCAGATAACATGTAAGTAGCTCTGGATCAACTTCTCAGACTCACAGGGAGCTGAAGTATATTGTATGTATTGTGGGTATAACTCTAAGGCCACAAATCTAGGTACATAAGAAATATGTCAACTTTTGCTCTTATGTAGCCCAGCTAAATATATATTCTGAGTCGCCATCCCGACAAGATGGCAGAAACTTAATCTCTGCCAATTTGGATTTCTGTCTTCTCCCTTACAAAGGATTATAGTTGAGTTCTGACTTGATATGCTTTATATAAGTTTATATGGTTATTTGGGTTATATGGTTTCGAGGCATTGGTGGTGGTAGCGCAAAGTAGGAGGAAATCTGGTCTTCAATGGGGGAGTCGGGGGTATATCTATTCTTCCAGAATTGGTCCATGCAAGTTGTCATAGAGATATCTTTTTTACCCATCTGTGCAACCCTTCAAATATAGCCAGCCCTTCTCAACTATTTCTTTGCCTTCCTCAGATGCATGAGACTCATTCTGTTGTTGCCCCACCAAAATTGCTTGAAGCTTAAACGTTTGTCTGCCGACACAGATCACAGAAATATTTCTTCTCTGGGATGACTCTATTTCCCCAGGATTCTACCCCGATGCTCAGGCACAGGTCTCTTTTTTTCTTTTAAATTGACTCATTCTCATGCTGATCCAACAATTACTTTTATTTTTAATTTCTTTTTATTTATTTATTTTAGAGAGGAGACACAGAGTGAGAGAGGGAGAGAGAGAGAGAAAACGGGGAGGAGCTAGAAGCATCAACTACCATATGTGCCTTGACCAGACCAGTGCAGGGTTTTGAACTGGCGACCTCAGTGTTCCCAGGTCGACGCTTTATCCACTGCGCCACCACAGGTCAGGCCCGGCACAGCTCTCTTTTGCTATCAGATTCCATAATCCCATCTGGGGGTTTTGGCCCCAATGCTCAGCCTAGATAGCAGGGCACAGACTCCCTTTCTGGGGGTCATACTGGTGTCGTATTTTTATCACTTTAATTCTTTTCCTTTACCAGATGTAGAGAATCCTTTTCTAGTTGGTAGGGAAGGTGGACAGGAAAAACCTGCTCTTAGTGCTCTCAAACGTTGCCATGATATATATATATTTTTAATTCTAAGGAACTAGCTTTTGAAACACAAAGCTAGTCAACTCTGTTTCTCCTGTTTTCTGCTGTTGCATTATCTTCGCATATCTTTCATGAGCCAATGAATCCTAATGGTTTGGCTGTCATAATAGAAGGAAACGTTAGGAAATAAATAATAACTTTCAGATCTATTATCTTGTCTGTAAACAAATGACTTTATATATTTTTATTTTATTTATTTATTTATTTTTTTACAGAGACAGAGAGAGAGTCAGAGAGAGGGATAGATAAGGACAGACAGACAGGAACGGAAGAGATGAGAAGCATCAATCATCAGTTTTTTATGTACGTGCCTTGAGCAAACCAAGTAACCCCTTGCTTGAGCCAGAGACCTTGGGTCCAAGCTGGTGAACTTTTATTTTGCTCAAGCCAGATGGGCCTACGCTCAAGCTGGCGACCTTGGGGTCTCAAACCTGGGTCCTCCGCATTCCAGTACAATGCTCTATCCACTGCGCTACCGCCTGGTCAGGCCAAATGACTTTATTTATTTATTTTAATATAATAAAAAATATAACGGCATGGTGACTGGAACGACCTCTCACTCTACCCTTTCTCTGCTGATCGCGACATATTTTCTCTGTGGCCAAGACACATGGGAGGCCAAATGATCACTAGGAACTTGCTATCAGAGCATGAGGAAAGAAGTGACAGATGTTGCCTCCCTGTGACGGTCTGAAATGCCTCCTACCACTCCTCAGGAAGGACCAGAGATCGAGGCTTATAATACTGACCTTGGTAGCTGGCCTCTGAATGGGGATAAATTCTTGACTTCCGATCCTCACTTTCCTTGACTGAATAACGTCCATCTCTCTTTTCAGTTTTCCCATCATTCTTTCCTTGTTTCTTATATTGCCCAGCAAGCTCTCTCCAGGTAGGGCACAGTGGAGCTGTTTAAGCCATAATTTTCAGAAAGTTGTGTATCTATTGCAACTTGCTTCTGAAAGACTACCCAATGTAGCTCAGCTGGGCTTCAGTGTGATCCAGACACCTGAGCCATGCATTGCTGGGCAACCTCATGAATTCCTGTTATTTTTTGAAATGAAAATACATGTACATGGTTAAAACACACACACACACACACACACACACACACACACACACACACACACACGCATATTTAGTGAAACAGTCTACTCTCCACCCTTGACCTTCCTCTTCAACTCAGTACTTCCAGTCCCGTTTCTCAGAGGCTATCATTCATACAGTTTCTTGTGAGTCTTTCTAGAGGTATTTACATCATACACACATACCACAAACTGTAATATATTCTGTGCACTGCTCTCCACCTGCCTTTTCCACTTTACAATATATCTCTCCATTATGTTTTGAGTGCTTCACTCCCAGTCCTTGTGAGCAAGCTATTCCATCATGACTACACATGTAATTGTTGCTCATAACCTTTTCTTTAGCCCTCTATCCATCATTATATCCATCTTCAGAGGAAGCTACCTCCTTCCCTATTTGAAGTCAGCCTCGTCTGAGGACAGACCATTATAGCACTATTAGATGTATACCATTAACCAACCACTCAAAAAAGCTACCAGCAAACTTAATAGTACCACAAAGTGGTGACTCCTTGTAAAGTAGTCTTTTATGATGAACAGAGAATAAAGCACTAAAATCTTTCAGAAAGATAAAGTTCTATGTTTGCGCTATTTTATTTCTGTACATAGACTCTATGATCATGTATCACACGCTACAATAATGCTTCCTCTATGACCATGTATAACATACTACAAATAATACTTTCTCTACAACTATGTATAACACACTACAATAATGTTTTCTAATGTGCTATGACTACAAATTGGACTGCCCTAAGTTCTAGAAGTGGATGCTTAAGTGGCATATCCTTTTTTTTTTTTTACAGGGACAGAGAGAGAGTCAGAGAGAGGGATAGACAGACAGGAACGAAGAGAGATGAGAAGCATCAATCATTAGTTTTTTGTTACCGTTGTGACACCTTAGTTGTTCATTGATTGCTTTCTCACATGTGCCTTAACTGCGGGCCTTCAGCAGAGTGAGCAACCAACCCCTTGCTGGAGCCAGCGACCTTGGGTCCAAGCTGGCGAGCTTTTGCTCAAGCCAGATGGGCCTGCGCTCAAGTTGGTGACCTCGGGGATCTCGAACCTGGGTCTTCCGCATCCCAGTCCGACGCTCTATCCACTGCGCCACCACCCACTCAGGCGGCATATCCTTTATATTTAAGTTATTTCTACTCTAATAATATGAATGTTTTGTAAAACTTCTGTATTAGGATGGAGGTTTTTCTTGTTTTTTTTTTTAAAGAGATATTCCTGTTAAAAATGTATCTCGGGACTGCACTTTATGGCATAAAGAAAGCAGATCTAGTAGTCTGTAAAGAACCTTTTAATCCCTAGTTATTCATGCTAGAGATGCTGTGGGACGAGAACAATCCTTGGGAGGGTTGTCTGGAACGTTGCCACATCTCTATGTTGGCAAAGAGAACTCGCCATTGTGTGGGCACCCGGCATCTCTCTCTGGGCGTTGACAAAAAAGCCAGGCTCTAAGGATTTTGTGCTGATTCTGAGAACCCATGCAGACTGTGCTTGAGAAGGCCTTGTTCTAGAGAGCTTTATGTTTAAGATTTGATTTTATGATTATTTCCTCCTTCATGTCCCGCCCATACCTCTATTGCACTCCAAATTTGGTCTTCTGAGTCACACAGACCTGGATTTGGATACCAGTCCTGCCACTTATAACTGTATAGATGTGTACTTGCTCAACCTTTCTGAACCTTGGTTTTCACATCCGCGATGATGGGAATAATGATATCGATCTCACAGGAACGTTGTGAGCATTACACGAGGTAACGTGCACTCGGTGGTTGGTAATTACTCATTCAACACATACTTATTTGGAACATGTTATGTGTCAGGAATTTCATTCATAAAACTGAACCTTGAAGTATAAAAAAGAATTCGTCAATGAGGGTGGATGGAAGGGCCCTGGGAACAGGGAGAAGAACATTCTTCATACAAAAAGAACAGCATGTGAAAAATTACAGTGTAAGAGCGAGTGTGCTGTGTTCTGGGAGTAGACAAAGGACTACAATGACTGGATCAAAAACTGCAAGACAGCCTGACCAGGCGGTGGTGCAGTGGATAGAATGTCAGACTGGGATGTGGAGGACTCATGTTCGAGACCCTGAGGTCGCCAGCTTGAGCGCAGGCTCATCTGGTTTGAGCAAGGCTCACCAGCTTGGACCCAAAGTTGCTGGCTCGAGCAAGGGGTCACTTGGTCTGCTGTAGCCCCTAGTCAAGGCACATATGTGAAATCAATCAATGAACAACTAAGGAACCGCAATGAAGAATTGATGTTTCTCATCTCTCTCCCTTCCTGTCTGTCTGTCCCCATCTGTCCCTCTCTCTGATTCTCCCTGTCTCTGCCACAAAAAACAAAACAAATAAACAAACAAAAAAAGAAACCCTGCAAGACAAGAAATGGCCAGGAATGAAGCTGGACCATAATTCTTAGAGCTCAGGTGAAAATATTTAAATTTTATATTAAAAGTAATGGATTGCCATTATGATGCTTATTCTTCGAATGGAGAAAGTGACCCAAGGAAGGTAAATATTTTACTAATGCCCAACAGCAGTTGAATGGCAGAGCGCTGAAGGGCTTTAAGTAAAAAGTGACATGGTCAGATTTTGCTTTAGAAATACCATTAAGGCACAGATGGGAGAGAAGCAGAGGCAGCTAGGAAGGCTGAGAGGCAAGGAGAGAGTAGAAGCAACTCATGTGAAGGAAAATGGGACGAGACACTTAGGAACTAGGAGACAGGGAAGCGTCAAAAGTGTACCTTCCTCCCCTGGAGTCTGGTAATCCTGGATCCTTCACTGGTGACACATCCATCAGTGTCCCAGGCTTTAGGGACATGGTACGTGGAGTGACAGATTCAGAGCAAGGGCAGGAGTGAAAATGACAAGGTGAGGACAGGGGAAGACAAAGCCACAGATACCCTGTGGCAGGTGAAGCAGAAGGTGGAAAAAAAGGGAATGACAAAGTGAAATTCCAAACACATGAACAATCTTCTTTACTGAATCGGCGGATGGATTAGCTAGTTTCAAGGGGTCTACTTGTTTATTACAAAGTCCTAGAAAAGGGAAGCGTACTCCCCCTTCTGTATCGGAGGTTAAGAGAGGCTATTTAGTCTGCCTGCTCTGAATCAATGACTTGGGAGGTTGTATTATTGTGTGTATTTGATCTTGGCCAGCGCCTGCTCTTTCATTGCTCTCCATTTTCTTATCTACACAATAAGGCTGACACAGCTAAGCCTATTATTGATTGCCTGTGTGTGCCAGGTATTTTTTATACGCATTTTCTCATTCATTCTCACAACAAGCCTGTGAGGAAGATGTTATTTTCATTTTACAGGCTAGGGAACTGTAAAATGTTTAGAGAGGTTTTAATATTTACAGTTATATCAAAAGAAGTTCGATTATTATGGTGAGGTTGGAAATGACGTTCCTAAGCAAAATTAGAGCTCACACCTTTTAGAAAAATAATTACAGACGACTATAACATTTTAAAATTCTGAATGTTGAAAGATGCTTAAAGACAGTTAAAAGGCAAGTGACAGGTTGAGAGAAAATATCTGCTCCGTGTACAGTGTGTCTGTAAAGTCATGGTGCAATTTTGACCGTGTGACCGGTCAAAAGTGCACCATGACTTTATGGACACACTGTATATCAAGCAACATATCAATGTATAGAATATATAAAGAGCACTCACACATCAATAAGAAAAATTGTACATGACCCAAAGAGGGAAAAATGAACAAAAAAATATAAACAGGCAATTCACCAAAATGGAGCTATAAATGATCATGAAAACCTGAAAAGATGCTCAACATTGTTAGTAGTCATGGTAAAATCTTGTTTTTAATGTTAAAAATGTTAAAATGTTTTAAATTTAGACAATCACATTTTTATCTTCCAAGAACTGTAAAACTGATTCTTTTTCACAGTAGCTTATTCTGTTTTAATGGGGACCATATTCCCTTAATTTCTCTTGTGATAATAATTATATGCTTTTAAAACTGTCTCCATTTCCTGTATTAACAATTTTCTCAGAGGTGAATTGAGTAAAATGAAATAATATAACAAAATGAAACAATTTGGTTTTATTCCAATGTTTGGCAGTTTTCAGTTGTCTGTTGATATTTGTGGAATATACTGGCGGATGTGTATTTGAAGACGTTTGATCTCCAGGCCATGAAGAGAGAGATTCCTATGGCAGGAGCCAGCTATGGTGACTTGGGGGAGGGGCAGGCCAGGGGCACTTAGTGTGGCCAAATGGGCTCTTTATTTTAGTGTGGCTGGGTACCTTGCCTTCTCTGTGTGGGGTCTCTATGTCCCTTAAGACCATTGTCAGTTCTTGGGGCTTCTGCCTGTCTCTCTAGTCCCAATGCTCACAGGGAGCCTTACTCATCAGAACTCTAATTTTATTTGGCTATTTAAAAATCTATCATGGCTTTACCCCAGGGCAGAGGCTCAGTCCCTGGCTCTGAGAGTCACAAGCTGATGCAGGCTTTCCCCAGACTCTTAATTATGTGCCGGCTGCCGCCTCTGCAACTCAGTTTCCTACTGGCCCCCGCTGCTGCTATCAGGGCTTCTTCCCATTCTCTAGTGGGAAATTTGTTTAGAAGTCTCTTCTTTCACAGACATGGGTTTCTGGTTTCTTGCCTCCTTTAGTTTTCTCCTCACCTGGATTAAATTGTCTAGAAGTTCCATAGTCTTGTGGTCTATTGGTATCCTTCCTGTTATGGATTTATCTGTATTGCTATATTTCTGTCATTGCCTCAGTATGACTTTGCCGGGGAAGGGGGAAGAGAGATAAAGGTGTGAAGTTAATCAGGGATCTTAAGCTGAAAGTCCAAGTACAGTAAGTCCTCAGTTACTTTGTCAATAAGGCCTTGGAAACTGTGACTGTAATTGAAATGAGATATAATTTTGCCACAGGCTGATTGATATAAACCAGTGGTTCTTAACCTGGGTTCTATAGAACCGTAGGGGTTCGATGAGTTGGTCTCAGGGGTTCGGAGAAGCCTCTGCTGCGGAGGCCAGAATAAAGTAATACCGTCATTTGTTGTGAGTTTATGCACTTTGTTGGTTTTGTTCTTTGAGCAAGGTGATGTTCATGCACGGCTCATTTTGTGCACCAGTAAAAAACATATACCTATGTCTTGAATTTGGAAAAAAACCCATATTTTATTTATCACTAAAGAAGGGTTCGGTGAATGCTCATATGAAACTGGTGGGTTCAGTACCTCAAAAAAGGTTAAGAACCACTGATATAAACAAAAGCTAAGTTCCAACAGCATATTTATTTCTGGTCATAAAGTGTCTCCAAACATCTATCTCAAGACCCAAAACATTTCTAGTATCAAACATTGGAATAAATGTGAGCTATACATACATGTTTTAAAGGTGAATAAAAACAAGTAAGATAATGATTTTCCAACCAGCTTATTCCAGTTCAGGATCAAGATGGCCAGAGCCACTCCTGGCAGCCCAGGGCATAAGGTGGACCTCAACCAGGACAGGACTCCTTCCACTGAGGGGCCACTCACACTCACAGCCACACCCACGCAGACTGGGTCGATGTAGACACCCAGGTCATGTCACTGCACATCTGAGTTGTGGGAGGAAACTGGAATCCTCAGAGAAACTCCACACAGACATGGGGAGAAGGTGCATACCCCACGGAGACAGTGGCTCCACCAGAAATTGATTTTTTTTTTTTTCTCATCTATGTTACGATGTAACAAAGTTATTCAAGGATCTGTGATTAATGATTTGGGTCCATGTATAGTAAGTGCTTTGAAGAGAAATAACATTATGATGTGAAAGTATACACTAGAGAAACCAAGCCTAGTCTGGGGTGGTGGTGCTTGGATTGGGGGGAGGGGGCTGTGAGGAAAAGCCTTCCCTAGAGGTACATTTTAAAAGGTAGACCTACATACGAAGTGTGGTTCAGAAGTAGACACATCAGCTAGATGGCCTTTAGGATTTCTTTCATATTTATAATTCACTGGTTACCAAGTTTTATGTTTATGAAGATTTTTATTTTTATTGTTATTTTTTTATTTTTCGAAGTTAGAAGTGGGGAGGCAGTTAGACAGACTCCTGCATGCGTCCAACTGGGATCCACCCAGCATGCCCACCAGGGGGCGATGCTCTGCCCATCTGGGCCGTTGCTCTGTTGTGGCCAGAGATATTCTAGCGCCTGAGGCAAAGGCCATGGAGCAGTCCTCAGCGCCCAGGGCAAACTTTGCTTCAGTGGAGCCCTGGCTGTGGGAGGGGAAGAGAGAGATAGAGGGGGAAGGGTGGAGAAGCAGACGGGTGCTCCTTCTGTGTGCCCTGACCGGGAATCAAACCCGGGACTTCCACACACCGGGCTGATGCTCTACTGTTGAGCCAACCGGCCAGGGCAAGGATTTTTTTAAAAAAAAATTAAGTAAAAAATAAATTAATAAATTCTTTTTCAAAATAGGGAAACTTAAAAAGTCTCAACTTGCAAGGAGCTGAACTCAGCATTTCAGCCAACACCTCTGTTGTCACCTGGTCCAACTGGCTCTACCTAGGCCTCACTGAGCTCCTCAGTTAAAACTTTCGCTGAACACTTCAGCTTGTCAAGGGGTTCCCTTCTTGTGGGGAAGCAATGCTCACTTTTTGGGGGGGACATTTTTTAAAACAAATTTATTGGAGTGATATTGGTTAATAAAATTATATAGGTTTCAAGTGTATAATTCTATGACACATCAATTGTAATGAATGCATTGGGTGTTCACCACCCAAAGTCAAATCTCTCTTTTTATTTTTTACACGGACAGTGAGAGAGTCAGAGAGAGGGACAGATAGGAACAGACAGACAGGAACGAAGAGAGGTGAGAAGCATCAGTCATTAGTTTTTCGTTGCCGTTGCAACACCATAGTTATTCATTGATTGCTTTCTCACATGTGCCTTGACCGGGGGCCTTCAGCGGACTGAGAAACCCCTTGCTGGAGCCAGCGACCCTGGGTCCAAGCTGACGAGCTTTTGCTCAAGCCAGATGGGCCCGCGCTCAAGCTGGTGAGCTCTGGGTCTTGAACCTGGGTCTTCAGCATCCCAGTCCGATGCTCTATCCACTGCGCCACCACCTGGTCAGGCTCAAATCTCTTTTCATCATCATATATTTGACCCCCTTTCCCTTTTGCTCACCACCCACACCCCTCCACCCTCTGGTAGACAACATGCTGTTGTCTGTGTCTAGGAGTTTTTGTTTGTTTTTCTTGTTTGTTCATTGGCTGCTTTCAGTTTTACATCTCACATAGAAGTAAAATCACATGGTTCTTAATGTTTCTGTCTGACTTATTTCGCTTATCATAATATTCTCAAGGTCCGTCCATGTTGCTGCGAATGGCAGTATTCCATGTTGCTGCAAATGGCAGTATTTCATCTTTTCTCAAGACAGAGGAGTATTCCATTGTATGTAGCAGTGATTTTCCACTGGTGTGCTGCAAGAATTTTTAAACCATGCAGTCAGGAGCACTGACCTCTTTTCCCTCAGATTATCAAATTAAAAATGACAAAAGCCAGCCTGACCAGGCGATGACGCAGTGGATAGAGTGTCGGACTGGGACGCAGAGGACCCAGGTTCGAGATCCTGAGGTCGCCAGCTTGAGTGTAGGCTCATGTGGTTTGAGCAAGGCTTGCCAGCTTGAGCCCAAGGTCACTGGCTTGAGCAAGGGGTCACTCAGTCTGCTGTAGTGCACTAGTCAAGGCACATATGAGAAAGCAATCAATATGAGAAAGCAATCAATGAACAACTAAGGTGCCACAATGAAGAATTGATGCTTCTCATCTCTCTCCCTTCCTGCCTGTCTGTCCCTCTCTCTGACTCTCTCTGTCTCTGTCATAAATAAATAAAAAAATATAAATAAAATATTTTTAAAAAATGACAAAAGCCAATGGAACAATAGTCATATGGTGTGAATGAATCAAAATTATATCTATCTTTTTTGTCAGATTGGCAAAAATTATATTTTTTGGTGTGCCATACAATTTTAGTAATTATATGTGCCATGAGATGAAAACAGTTGAAAATCAATGGTATTTGTCAGTGGTATTCAACCTGGTCCCTACCGCCCACTAGTGGGCATTCCAGCTTTCATGGTGGGCGGTAGCTGAGCAACCAAAGTATAAATAAAAAGATAGATTTAACTACAATAAGTTGTTTTATAAGGACTTATTCTGCCAAACTTAGCAAAAATCTGACATAAAGTACTTGGTAATTATTATCATATGCTTTAACTTGCTGTAACTCTGCTTTGTAAATTTTATAAAGTAAAGTTACTTTCCTGCTTTATAAATCACCATTACTGTGGAACCGGTGGGAGGCTAGAAAACTTTACTACTAACAGAGATACAAAAGTGGGCGGTAGGTATAAAAAGGTTGACTACCCCTGGTATATGTGTATCACATCTTCTTTATCCAATCATCTATTGAAGGACACTTCGGTTGTTTCCATGTCTTGGCCACTGTGAATAATGCTGCAATGAATATAGGAATACATATATCTTTGTGAATAAATGTTTTTGAGTGTTAGAGTAGATACAGAAGAGGAGTTACTGGGCCATATGGTAACTCTATTTTTAATATTTTGAGGAGCCACTGTATTATTTTTCATAGTGGCTGTACCATTAAAGATGCTTACTTCTTGCCTCAGCAATAATTATCCTTTATTTAACTCTCTAATTTTATGATGGTGGGTAAGTCATTATAGAAGCTGTTAATAAAATACAAAACACTAAAGTGGTCTTTTCTATGGAATTTAGAGTGAAAAGAATTTATATTGCTTTTAAAATTATAATTGGTAGTTATTTTATTACTATGGTCATACCTCTACCCTCAGCATTAGGATGAGAACTATTACTACTCATATAATTTTGTTAATAGGATAAACTAAGGGCTGAATTATAGTGGGGCCAAAGGAGGGATGTCTCTTGTTGCATCTGTTAAGTCTGAGTTTTAGAAACTCTTACTTAGAAGACCTTCTCTAGCATAGAGAAACTGCAATGAATGATCTGAGTCTCAAGTTAAGATCAACATAATAGTCCTTTAATGATACCTCACTTAACCTTGTGACGAATCCTCGAGTAGAAGTATAAAATTCCAGAAAATTTATTTGAAATGCATAGGAAGCATGGCTTTGGTAATGGATCAAATTCTAGCTCCTGTCTACACAACAATGTTCACCAAAATACTAAAATTATAGTCATTAGTCATGATTAACTATGAATTAACTACTATTTAGCTATTACCAACACATTAGTGGAAAAATTTGTTATTTAAGAGAAACAATCAAAGGAACATATTAGCTTCTATTTCCCTAACTCTCTACGCACTATCCCTGAGGAAAGTTACATTCCCAGGAAATGATATACCTAGGCTATGTCATCATAACTCCCCACAGAAATAGCTTTTATGAGTCTAACCACTATGCTGTACACCTTAAACTAGTGCAAAATAAGAATGGATACAAATTATAATTGAAAAATAAAATTAAAAACGAAATAGCTTTTAGAAATATAATAATTACTCTCTCAACTTTTATAGAAGGTTGCTATGTGAAAAACAGTTTCTTTGGGGTCATTTGCAAAACCCTAATATTAAGATATAATCCAATTTGTATCCTTATGTCCTTTAGGAGAGATTTCTTTTGTTACTTAGTGAAAGGAAATTTCTCTCTCTAGGATATTTTGTGTGTGTGGGGGGGGGCATCTGCAAGTTTAATATTACAATGTTTGCATCATCAGAACTTAAGATCTTGGTCTTTTCTTGTGCCTTTACATAAGGCCACGAGAGAGACATTGGTTACTCTGACAACCTTAAAGTGAATTCCAGGAATGTCACCAATAGCATGACCTTTGTCACTAAATTTAACCTTCAGAACTTCATCGTTTATCGCAATAAAGTTCAAGTAGCCTTTATTGGGCAAGAAGGTCATGTTTTTGATCAGCTGGACCCTAACTGACACATGTTGTGATAGCAGAATTTGGCTGCTTGGCTTCAACCCTGACTTTTTCTAGCAACATTCTCTTTCCATGTGACATGCTTCAAAAAGGAGTTGGCCTGCAGAGCTGTGCCCAAATGGGCTCTCTTGTCCTGTGTGTCATAACATGTTTGTTTGGTCTTGGTGGCTGCAGAGCTTCCTGGCAGTACAGAGACCTTGACACTTGCCCATTCTGCCTGTGCTGCAGGCCCAAGGGAAAGATCTAATATACTCTCTAAGAAAATTGTAGTAAAATACACATGCCACAAAATGTACCACCTTAACCATTTTGCAGTGTAAAGTTCAGTAGTGTTAAGTATATTCCCATTGATTTACAACCAATCTTCAGAACCTTTCATTTTTATAAAACTGGAACTCTGTATCCATTGTAATGGTTAATTTTATACGTCAACATGGTCAGGCCACAGTGCCATGTTATTTGGTCAGACATTATTCTGGATGTTTCTGTGAGGGTGTCTTGGGAGGAGATTTACATTTAAATTGGTAGATTTTGAACTTGCAAGCCTCTGAATTTGCATTAGCCAATTTCTTCAAAAAAATTTCTCTCTATGTATCTACATACCTATTAGTCCTACGTCTCTGGAAAAACCTGATTAATACACCCATTAAATAACAACTCTCCCCTTTCCCTTCCCCCAGCCCCTGGCAAGCACCATTCTACTTTTTGTTTCTACTATAGATACCTTTTGTGTGTGTGTATGTGTGTGTGTGTGTGACAGAGACAGAGAGGGAAAGACAGAAAGAGAGACAGATAGAGACAGATAGACAAGAGGGGAGAGAGATGAGAAGCATCATTTCTTCGTTGCTGCACCTTAGTTGTTCACTGACTACTTTCTCATATGTGCCTTGACCAGGGGGCTACAGCAGACCGAGTGACCCCTTGCTCAAGCCAGCAACCTTGAGCTCAAGCTGGTAAGCCTCTGCTCAAGCCGGATAAGCCCATGCTTAAGCAAGTGACCTCGGGGTTTCAAACCTGGGTCCTCCGTGTGCCAGTCCAATGCTCCATCCACTGTTCCACCACCTGGTCAGGTTATAGATATCTTATATAAATAAACCAAACAGTATTTGTTTGTGACCAGCTTATTTCATTTAGCGTAACATTCTCAGGATTCATTCCTGTGATAGCAGGTGTCAGAATCTCTTCCTGAATAATACTCAGGAATATTATTAATAAGGCTGAATAGTATTCTATTGTGTATATACTCATTCATCTGTCAGTAGACACTTTGGTTGCTTTCACCTTTCTGCCATTGTGAACAATGCTGCTATGAATATGGGTGTATTAATATCTCTTCAAGGCTTTCCTTTCAATTATTGTACTATAGATATATATTCAGAAATGGGATTGCTGGGTCATATGCTAATTCTATTTTTAATTTTTTGAGGAGCCATCATGCTGTTTTCCATAGTGGCTGCGTTTATATTTTCATCATCCGTGTACAAAGGTTCTAATTTCTCCACATGCTTGCCAATTGCTTGTTATTTCTAGCAATAATAATCTTGTAGGAACCCAAAATAATCTTCCATAGCGGTCCTTTTGGTTATAGGATAGTATTTTAAATGTGTGTGTGGAGGGAATGGTGATATAGACATGATTCTAGAAAATATGTTAAGACTTGATACATACATAATTTAGGATGAATCTACATGATATCAAAACAATAATTTAGAAGCAAAATATTCTGTCAAGAAGTTACTTTGCCTTGTCAGAAAATTTATTCATTTTAGAGAGAGGAGACAGAGAGAGAGAGAGAGACAGACAGAGAGAGAAGGGAGGGAGGAGCAGTAAGCATCAACTCCCATATGTGCCTTGACCAGGGAAGCCCGGGGTTTTGAACCGGCGACCTCAGTGTTCCAGGTTGATGCTTTTACCCACTGCACCACCGCAGGTCAGGCTGCCTTGTCAGAAAATTAATAGCAGCCCTGTCTAAATAGCTCAGATGGTTGGAGCATCATTTCAAAGCACACAGGTTTTCAGTTTGATCCCTGGTCAGGGCACAGACAGGAACAGATGTTCCTCTCTCTCTCTCTCTTCTTTCCTCTCTCGCTAAAAAAATTAATAAGTAGAACTTTAAAAAAATTTATTTTTAAAGAAATTAATTGCCTTGATATTTCTAAGTGACTGGAGTGGTGGGTTTTATTGTCTAGAATTTACAGACAAGCAACCTTATTCAAGGTCCTGCCCATCATAAAATGTACATAGATCACTATAATTGTGACCAAGTCACTTTGAGAGCAAAGCATTTTAGAATTCTGATGGAGTTGAAGCTGTAACGCAGAAGGTACAAACTGGCAGGCCCCGGGCCAGATCGGGCCTGCACATTTATTTGATTTGGCCTGCACATGTGTTGGCTTGCAGAGCGTTTTTTTAAAAATTTGAATTAGTTGACAACTTTTTAAACGGAGCGATTTTGTGCAAAAAATCTTGATTTCTAACCTTTTTTGGGAAAACTAGCTGACCTGGCAAGATGGGGGCCTACATTCCCACATGGCAACAGTTGGCTGGGGCAGAGGAGCAGCTGCCCTCTCAGCCTGAGCTGGTTACCCAGTTCTCCACGGTCTCGCCCAGCCCCAGACTGGAGAGCTTGTGGGCACCCAGGCGACGGACTTGCCTGGGTTTGCCGGGCCTGCTTACAACTGCCTGGACCGTAGTGGGATGTACAATCCATGGTGGGCTCTCCGTGTTTGCTGCACTATTGATGGATTCTGATTCTTCCTGTCCTAAAATCATTCAGGATCCTTTTCTCTTTCTTGGTGGAAAAGGAGACAGTAAGACTCTGCCCTTAAATTAAAAAAAAAACAAAAATAAAAGGAGTTAGACATAACAGAGATGGGAAACACTTTATAAGGAAATAATGATGCAAATGTGATTTTTTACTCAGCCATTTAGACTTGAACTCTCTTTGTCTGATGTGAGGAAAACTGAAGAAAACGGCACCCAAGAAATGTTTCAGGCTAAAGTGTATGTTTAATACAAGAGAGAAACAAGGGGCTAAAGGTTAGTTGGCCATCTCACAGTGGCAGAATTCTTGAGTTAACAGATAGAAATAGATATAGAAAATGAGGACCATATGGTTGGTTAGATCAGAGAGTGTGTGTGTGTGTGTGTGTGTGTGTGTGTGTGTGTGTGTTAGTGCACATACGCAGGCATTTGCAAGGCCACCCACTGAGAAAAAAATTTAACTTATTTTGTCTCTACATATTAACAACTCCCTTTTAATTACTGAGGCACTTGGAGAAGTTCTGTTTTCACTTTCAGGTGACAGCAAATAAAAAACTGTGTAAGGGAAAATGCAGATAGTGTTTCTCTGTCTTGGTGATCAGTTAATTAAGAGAAATACGGAAGTTTTCTGGAAGATGTGCCTTAATCTCCAACCCAAAACATGGTTTCAAGAAAAACAGTTCTTTAAACATCTGCTTGCAGAGTATTCGCTATTATCCCACTGAGCAAAGCAAGTCATATGGCCAAGCCCAGAGTCCCTTTGCAGAGAGACTAGCAAAGCATGTAAATTTAGTGATGCATACCTTCAAGTCCAAAAACTATTCTTGAATGGGCAAGTAGAACCTGGGTCAGTCACCTATAGTAGTTGACTCATTCAAATTAAATTCTACTATTTTATTTTTTCTATTAAAAATCATGTTTATAAGAAAATGCAAGAAATAAATTACCAAGAAAGAGAAAAATCACCCAAAGCCTACAATCTAATAAAAGCTATTAAAGTTGGGTGCACATAATTTCATAAAGCTCTCTGTAAATGTTCCTCTCACTTAGAAGTGGTTCTGGTCCACTTAGAAGTGCCTCTGACGATGGCAGAGGATGGTAGCCTGGACTGAATCTGCATCATCCTCTACTTAGCCAGAACAGTATGCATACTTTGAATTTTTTGAACTGTGTGTCTGTTTGCAAGTGTGTGCATTGACTTACCAGAATTGAAGAAGCTAAGAGAGGTTAGAGAAAAAGGGAAGAGGCAATCTATTCCCATTGAAAAATTATCAAGAAAAGAAGGGCCCTGGCAGGATAGCTCGGTTAATTAGAGTATTGTCCTGATGCACAGAGGTTGCTGGTTCAATCCCTGGTTAGGGCACATACAGGAATAGATTGATGTTTCTATCTCTTTCTCTCACCCTTCCTCTCTCCCTAAAATCAATCAATATTTTTTAAAAAAGAAAGAGAAGGAAACAACGAAAACAGAGAGAGTAAAGAAAGAAGACAGTGCTGGTTTCCTAGTGGGATGCAGCTTCATTGGCAATTTATGAAAGAGGAGAAAATATTTGCAAGTCATATATCTGGTAAAGAGTTAATATCCTAAATATATAAACAACTCATACAACTCAATAGCAAGAAAAAGAAATAATCCAATTAAGCAATGGGCAGATGATCTGAATAGACATTTTTCCAAAGAACACATGCAGATATGGCCAACAGGTACATGAAAAGGTGCCCCACATCACTAATAATTGGGGAAATGCAAATCAAAACCACAATGAGATATCACCTCACATCAGTAAGAATGACTATCATCAAAAAGAAGGGATATAAAAAAACCCAAAAAATATAAAACAAGGGATAACGGCCTGACCTGTGGTGGCGCAGTGGATAAAGCGTCGACCTGGGAACACTGAGGTCGCCAGTTCAAAACCCTGCACTGGTCTAGTCAAGGCACATATGGGAGTTGATGCTTCTAGCTCCTCCCCCCTCCTCTCTGTGTCTCCTCTCTAAAATAAATAAATAAAAAGAAATTAAAAAACAAAACAAAACAAGGGATAACAAGTGTTGGTGAGGATGTGGAGAAAAGGGAACCCTTGTGCACCATTGGTGGGAATGCAGACTGGTACAGCCACTGTGGAAAACAGTGTGGAGGTTCCTCAAAAGATTAAAAATAGAACTACCATGTGATCTAGCAATTTCACTTTTGGGTATTTATCTGAAGGAAACAAAAAGACTAACTCAGAAAGATAAATGTACCCTTATATTCGTAGCAGCATTATTTCCAATAGCCAAGACTTGGAAGCCATGGTAGGCATCGATGAATGAATGGGTAAAGAAGTGGCAATCTAGACGCACGATGGAATACTATCCAGCCATAAAAAGGAAAGCCTACTGCTTGCAACAGCATGGACAATTTTTCAGGTCATTATGCTAAGTGAAATAAGTCAGAGCAAGAAAGACAAATACCACTTATCTCATTTATATGTGGAATCTAAGACAACAACAACACTAAGCTCATAGATACAGAGAACAGACTGGTGGTTGCCGGCGGGGGTGGGAGGCAAGGTGGGCGAAAGGAGTCTGAGGGTACAAAGTTCCAGTTATAAAATAAATAAGCCGTGGGGATGTAATGTGTAGCATGGCGACTGTTGCTGATAATACTGTATTGCATATTTGAAAGTTGCCAAGAGGATAGATCTTAAAAGTTCTCATCACAAGAAAAAACTTCTGTAACTATGTGTGGTGACAGGTGTTAATTAGTCTTATTGTGGTGATCAGTTTGCCATATATATAGATATTGAATCATTATATTGTACACCTAAATCTCATATAATGTTGTAGGCCAATTATACCTCAATAAAATAAGTGAATAAATAAGAAATTTTAGAAAAAAAAAGACAGCTTCCTCAAGTGAGTCATTATTAGATGTTTCAATTTTCTTCTATAATCATGTTCTATAATGATAAATAAAACACAAGAAAAACAAGGTCAGTTTAGGCCTTGGCAGAAAGTTAATGCCTTTTAAAGAAATTTAGTAAAATTGCTTGCTGTTGAATTGTTAATGGTATTTAAAGGAAGCTTGCAATAAAATTCAGTAACAAGTTAGGCTTTTAACTGATAAATGTGTGTTTTCTATAAAAAAAATTAATATATCACATAAAATTGCTTTTGTTTTTTATAAAACATATACATGTGTGTGTTAATATGTATATGTGTTTATTTATACAAATATATTGCCTCTTTTTTACTATATTGTCTATAAATTAATTTTACTCTGAACTTGAACTTGTGGTTTCATGATAGTGCCAAATGAATTCTTCAGACAAAAAGAGGCATGATCTCATGAGCATTATTTAAAAAGTTTACTCCATTATTCAGAAGTCTTCATGTTTCTAGAAACAGCAGTCTCTGCGTCCCAAATGGCCAAATGAGGAAAATGGGATAACCCAGCAAAGGCGTAGGGAGAGGTATCACCTCTGGGAATCAAGTGCAGATAATCGCACCTCAGAAAGTCAGGAAGCTTGAGTCTAAGACAAAGAACATCTTAAAGTCCAATTCTCCAAGTATAAATTATCTGATAATATATTAAAAATTAATTTGGACTGGAATTAGCCCATGATTCACTTGTAGATCTGAGAAAGCAAGAACATGAGTTAGCTTACTACAACCGACACAGCAGCTTGTCTGCCTTGCTAGCTGCCAGGGAGAATAATGTACAGGAAAAGGTGACGTAATGATTGTCTCACTTTCATTATTCTCTCCCAAATGAATAACCTTCCACACCAAGGATGAGCTCACTCACTATTAATGGAATAACATCTGGTGAGCGAGGGCCCCCAGCTGAACATGCTGTTGGTTCGGGACTATATTTAACCAGCAGAAACCCAATCATTGTTGCATGTATCACATATGCAGTCCAGTTACATTGTGAAAAAAAATGTTCAGGGGTAAGGAAATACTTCTAAAAGTATTTTAACATACGAGCTTTTTCCTTATGAAGCAAGGCATTAACCTGTTCCAAAAAAGATCCTACGCTATTTTTAGAGTGGAATATCTTACACATGTGACAGATGCCTCGTCCTCTTTGGCACAGGCTCGGATGCTTGCAATAGCTATCTAAGTTTAAATTTCAAATCACGGACAGGAATCTCTCTCCTTCAATTTCCTTTCCCATTCTTAATTTCCAGGCAGGCCTGCCACACTGACCATGGTGAATTTTGCAGTGTAATCTATCTAATAGATTTACTGTAAATGATGAATCACCCTAGTATTTAAATCTAATGAGTAATGCTATAAGTCAATTTTGTTTTTAAAAATGCAACATAGCTAAGGTCATCAGTTAAATGTGCTATAACAGAGAACTGTCAATGTTCAGAACAGTTTGGAACACATGGCAGTCGGTCCTAATGGTCATGAAGCTGGAACACTTTGGAATCTGCTGTGTGCCAAAGTTCTTAGGGAGATTGCTCACTCACGATCATGACATTTGGAAAAGAATTTTATTCCATCAGGATTCAGGAAACTTTCCCAAATATAGGTGTCTCATTGTTGTCCTGGTAAAATGTAGTAACACTTTATTGTGAAGAGCCTAACCAGCTATTGTTATTTTTATTTAAAATATTGATTACAAAAATAATGGCTATTTTCTGATATGGGAAATTCAGAGGAGCACAAAGAAAACACAATTTATTCTGATTCCAGCCACCCAGAGCTTGTTGTGTGTGTTAGCCTTTTTAAATTTAAATACATATAATCATTTTCTCATCTTATTAACAACTATTCTTCTACAGTTTCATTCTAAATGGCCATGTCATATTACATCATATGGCTATACCATAATTTATCACATCAGTTTCTTATTGGACACTTAGTATACTACCATACTTATTTCTTGCTATTATAAACAAAAGTGTGATAAAGGTCAGTACAGAGAAATTTTTACCCACATAAGTGATTATTTCCTTGGGTTATACTTTCATAAATAAAGTTCATTTTTACGACTGTATGTTTTTAAGGGTCTTGACATTGGTTGAGGATGTCTTATGAGGGACTAAGAGATTTTTCTCCTTCTCTGTACAAGATATCCCTGAGCTGAAAGATGCTGCCCCAGTCCCTCTACCTCAGTCTACCTCTGGTTCCTGATGTATAAGTATAAAATAAGAGGGCTGGAACAATGGGATAACAGTGGTGCTTATTCTGCTAAATCACTTTTGTATGTTACCTTCTTTTGTCTATACAATAATCCTGTGAAATAAGATAAGTATCTTGGTGAAGTCCAGAGAGGAGCCATAACTCGAACCAGATTTGCTATCTCAAAAGTCTATGTCCTAAACCACTAGGCTACCAGTTTCTTCCAGGGCTATCATTCACTCATTCATTTATCAATTCGATATACTGTGTGAGAGTCACACAGAGAATACAGTGGTGAACTGAATAAACTCCTTGACCTCAGGGATTGTAGAGGGATGGCAGACATAAGCTGCAATATACAGTCTTGTGTTACTTCACGGCAGGAGTACGTTCTGAGAAATGTGTTGTTAGGTGATTTCATTATTGTGTGAACGTTACAGAGGGCACCGATAGCTACATGGTACTACGCAACTAGGCTCTCTGGTCTAGCCCATGTGGTTTTCAACAGCTGGTCCACCAGAAATTTCATGCGGGCCCGCGAAAGAGTTAACCATCGTGATGTAATATGAAGATTATAGAGTCACAGGCCAGTCTGCAGACTGGCAGTTGAAAAACACTAGCCTATTGCTCGTAGGCTCTAAGCCTGTACAGCATGTGACTATACAAAAACAATACAAGATTAAATCAAGAACGAGAAAGTTATGCAATCAAGAGACACAATAAACACGAGCCGCTACCTCCTTAACACAGCATACTGTTTTACAGAAAACTGTATTTTTAAATTTTTATTCTTTTTACATTTTTAGTGAGAGAAGGAGAGATAGACAGACTCCGATATGCTCCCCAACCAGGATCCACCTGGCAACTCCTATCTGGGGTGGATATTCAAATCACCTGAGCCATCCTCAGCACCTGAGGCTGATGCTCCACCAGCGGAGCTACCCTCAGCGCCTGGGGTGGACGCTGGAATAAATGGAGCCACTGGCTGCGAGAGGAGAAGAGGGAGAGAAGGGGCAGAGGGAGTGGAGGAGAAGCAGATGGTTGCTTCTCATGTGTGCCCTGACAGGGATGGAACCCCGTATGTCTGAACGCTGGGTGACACTCAATCCACTGAGCCAACCGGCCAGGACCAGAAAACTGTATTTTATAAATAGAAACAGTATACTCTAAAATAATAAGAGCATAGTAAATGTGTAAATCAGTAAGATGGTCATTTACTATTATTATCAAGTATCACAGACTACATATGATTGTATATGATTATGTGTGCTATACTTTTACACCACTGGAGGCGCAATAGGTTTGGTTGCACCATGAACGTGTAATGCGTTGTGCTATGACATCCTGACTTTACCACCTCTCCAACGTGTGGCCGCAGGAACCACCCTGGTCTGTGAGGTCTATCCGTAATGGAAATGTCCTTATGCAGTGCATGACAGTAACATCAGGCAGCAAGTTTTATGAGGAAAGACAAAGCAGGAAAGAAGGATAAAGGATGCTGAGGTTGCTGCTATCGGTAGGTGGCTTGGGAAAACCTTTCTGAGTGGGCGAAGCGGGGATACAGAGGACAAATACTCCAGCTAGAGAAGCCGCAGTGCAAAGGCTGTAGAACCAGAACGCGTCTCTTCTGGGGAACTGCACAGAGGTGGTTGGGTCAGGAGTGCTGCGATATACAGGAGACAGTTTCCATCGGTGTTTTCCAGCCTCCTGTCTGTGCACTCGTCTGACAAATTTTGCGGGGTCTCCAAAAGAGTTAACCACTCTGATGTTGTATGAAAAGTATAGACCCAAAAGATCATAGTCAAATCGCTTATGCTCAGGGTGATTTCCGCCTTAGCATCCCCAAAATAATTCTCCTGTGTTCACCGGTCCCCAGATGTAAAAAATGTTGAAGACCACTGATTTACACTGAGTCTATGAGACCTCCAAGCCAGTTGTGGGGGTGGGAGGAGTTGAATTCCTCAAGACTGATGGGACTGATTTTGCTGCAGTTCGGAGGAGGAAAGATGGCTAGCTACAGCCACCTGGGTTCTCCTGTTCTTCATTTGGCTCTAAGTAGCTGGGAACTTAAGCCGCATTAAACCCCCAGCCCTCCATGACCAGGAATAGCCCACGTCAACTATTTCTGGAAGTAAAGGGAAGACTTGGGATCCATGGCTCATTCCGCCATACACGTCCCTTACAGGTCCTCTCCAGAGGAGGCGCTATGCCTGCATACTAGCCACAGCTCACACCAAAATAGAAGAGAAAAAGTTTCTCTGGCTGAGATGATCTTGTGGAATTGGGAAAGCAGCCATTTTAAAGTTCAGAACGATGCGGTTATTAATCACGGTAGAGGACAAACACATCTATCAGGAGACCAGCTGTTTCCTGCTGTCATTTAAATTCTTCAGTCCCACATGTTCTTCAGCAGGAAGGAATCTTAACTTCCTTTCTCTTATGATGAATGTGTCTTTTAAAATTTAATTTGAGGTTAAATTAATTGATTATACATTATTAAAAACCTAAATGTTCTAGGAGAGCAATTTCCAAGGGTGTCATAACACCATTGTTCGGTGGGACTTACCTACAGCCAATGAAGTGGATTCCTGAATGGTGTTCTCCAGCCTTAAGAGATGTGAAGTTGAGAGCTTTTATTGTTCCACTGTAAGACCCCATGAAATTTAGTGCAAGAGAAAGCTAGACTGCTTTAGAATCTCCCAGTTTCAGGATCTAATGTATTCTTTGTCTACCAGGGGGAGAACTCTTGACTGCTGGAAGCAGAGTCTGGCTCAAGGATATACTCCAGGGACTACTTGGGTGGAGGATGCATCCTGAGGGCAGGCATTGCTGGAGAGAGACAGAGAAAGAACAGTCACAGCTAAACTGCTCTACAATGTACATCTGGAGGTGGGCAAAACAGCAGACCTGGAGTGTGTGAGAGCAACTGGTGGTGTATCTTTAAATCTTTTGTGATGTTCAATACGCAGTGTTCAGTTTTGTGAATTTACATCGCTCTGATGTATACCCCGCTTTCACTGTCCCAAATCTTTAGTAAGTTTTACAATACACAAAAATGCCTTGGGTGAATGCAGGGCTTGTGTGAGCACGTGTCCTGCAGGAACCAAGGGGCTGAGTTCCATCTTTGGGTGAATGTGGTGCAGAACAGGGACAGTGTGGGCCGCATGGCAAGTTCATTTGTCAATTAAACTAATCAGCGGAAGCAGCATTCAGAGCCAGAAATACCAATGCGAATGAAAGTCCCCTGGAAATTCCCAGAAATGCGGAGATGAGCACTGGACCTTCACTGGAGAAATGTGGAATGAGGGTTTGAACCATTTTAAAAGGTGCAGAGGAAGGGGATTCACTTAACACCTGGGTTATGTGTTAATGACACATATTACCTCTGATGTGTTTAGTTGTAATTAAGGTATAAAATGCAGACATTGCAATTGCTTACCTCCTTGTAATGAGCAGGGCCTTGGGTGGAATGTCTGCAAATTACCCAGCTTTCTCTGCTCTAGGTATTGGTAAAGACTTCACTGGAATTCTGCATTTCTCTTTCTCTCTTTCTTTCCTTCTTTCTTTCTTTCTTTTTTTCCCTTCCCTTCCCTTCCCTTCCCTTCCCTTCCCTTCCCTTCCCTCCTTCTTTCCAGTACAAAGGTCTTTTAATTTTTATGCTAATCATGCCACAAATTCATCGGGAATGGGCTTCAGTGGCTTAGGCCCCTTTCCTTTGGTTCTCGTATAGTGCTGCTCTGGGCAGAGCAGGCTGGCACTTCAGTTGAATCCAGGTACCTTTCTCTTTGGTTTTCTTTCTTTTCTAATCGTTTTCCTTCATGTGTTTCAGGAAGCTATCTCGGTTCTTAGAGGACTTAATATGCTCAATACATACATCAATTCTCTTGGTAAGAACATTGCCCTTAACTTGTTAGTTTATGACAATGCCCATTGCATGCTGGTGACATTAGAGACTCTTCCAGTTTTGCCATGGTAACATCTGTGGGACATTCTTTTCTGAACAGTACCCATTCTCTTGATGTCTCCAATACCGCCTTTCTTGTAGACTTGCCTCTATGAGGCCAAAGGAACCTCTCCATGTTTTCTGAAAGGCATAGGAACGACAGTGGATGCCTCTCCTTTTTCCCTTTGTGTTAGTCATTTTGGAGAATTACAGAAAGATAGAGGTCCCAGCCAAAAAAAAACTTTTCAATATTTCTGATGATGTTGATGTTGATGTTGCCAACCCAGATGTTCACATCCCTCAAGAAGTTCTTTATAGGGCTGGATCAGAGGCTCTGTGCATTGACACACAGATCTTATAGAAGCTAAATGCTATTGTGATATTCCCAAGAACACTTGCAGTGTTTCCTTGAGTCTACCCAGGTCTTCATAGGAAATAGGCTTGAGTTAGTGGCAGTGGCATTTTTCATGACCTGGTTAGTTGTTTTAGATCAGGGAAAGCCCAGCTCACAAAACTTCTCATCAATCATGCAACTCTAAAAGCTTTTTATGCTTTGTATTAGGCTGGAAGAAGAGAAAAGCCTTTAGCAAACTTTATCACCTTGATTAAACTGATTCGGAGTACACTTTTTGGAATGCCTCATCACCATTTTGCTTCATTGACCATAAGTTACCCAATATTTACTAGCCATCACATGCATAGATCTACTGCAGTTATGTTCTGAAGATACTCCAGTGGCATATGCAATTGGTTCGATTCTTAGGAGGGGCTAGGCCCAGTGGGACTGGCCTGGGCCTCCCGTGGAGCTTTACTTAACAACTGGCTGACTAGGATATTTAGGATCTTTGATATCTTACTAGCATGTTAGAAAATTCTTTTCTGAAGGGTCACATTTGGCTCTATGTGGAATATCGCTGCAAGCCAGAAAAGGCCTTTCTGATTACATACGTAGGGTTTGCTTATGTTTACTGGAAGGGTTACTTTTCCTATCTTCATCCCCATCTTCAGGAAAGGTGATTTGATCTGGACAAGGTACAATCTCAGGAACATTTTGTTTGCAAGAAGAACAACTCCATTCAATTCAGTGCAAGTAAAAGTTGCACTGAGCTAAATTGAAAGAGTACTGGAAGAAGTCAGGGACTCAAGGATGGTTCTCAGGAACTGTAGCAGTTTCGAAGTCCTCAATGGCTAAAACCAAGCACTCAAACCCTGAATAGCATTCTCTTCTGAATTTCACTTCTGCTTTCCAATGCATACTGGTTTTATTCTATTTTACTGTGGAAGAGAGGCTCTTTCTTTATGGTGGAAAACAGAGTTTTTTTATTCCTGGGCTTTCATCATCTATGGAGGAAAAGGGCTTCTCTTATCCAATGTTAGGTTATAAAATCCTGGAGCAGGACTCTGATTGGCAGGCTTGAACTATGTTTCTAACCCTTGAATGAATTTTGTAGCTGAGAACAGAAAGTACCATGATCAGCTCAGGCTGGTCACATGTTCATTCCTGAGATTAAGGGACAGATTCTGTACCCTAAGGTCATATGGGGTCATTGTGCTCCAGGCAGCCTTATCAGTTTGTGTTGTTGTGATTTTCCCACTATATCCCTAACCCTAACAGGGACCATCAGTCGGAAAAGGCCTGGCCCTGAATTCGACTTGGCCCAAAGAAAGAACTTTGAAAATTTCTTCCACATTTTATGTAACTAATGTTGGCCATCAGGGTAGGTGGCTCTGTTGCTTGGTGGGGAAGGCTTTGTTTCTGACACATAGGTAGGGCTCTGGGAATTGCATGAAAGTCAGGGGAAAAACCCAAAACTTCTTGGTACAACTTTATGAAATGCTATTTTGTGTGTAGGGGGGGGCGCTGGGAAATATAGGCAGATAACTTCATATTTAGAAAGTTTATCTTCTTTAATATAGATTTAAAGAGTATTATCTTTGAAAAATATTGACTCAACTAGGAAGGATATGGGGGATGTGTTTAGTTCAATGGCTATCCACCAGGAAGACTGCAAGAATGATGAGGGCGCATAGTGTCGCATTGCATTGGCCAGAAACTTCTAAAGAGAATTGTAGTGCAAAGCTTACTGTAGCTGTCTCTGAGTCACCCCATTAAATCAGTGCCCTGCTATGGCTGCTGTGTCCTTGAGTTACACAAGTGGAGGCCCTGGGGCAAGGGTGGGGTCCATGCCGTAGCTATAAGGATTTGCATTTGGAGGACTGAAGAACTAAGCCATTCTAGAAGGGGCAAGAGAAACTAGACTTCAAGCAAAGGAGCAAAGTTAGAAACTAAGATGTTTCCACAAAGGGACACCTGTAAAGGACTTACAATTTTACCCCTTGGGCTGTGAGAATTGTCCTATTTGTAATTTAATTTTAGGTTTTCTTCTTCTATATTATAAATCTACTTGGTTTTCATCAACCTTTTAATTAAGTCTATTAGATTTGCACAAGCTCTGTATTGGTGTGGTGGGAAATTAGAGTAGAGCGCCACAGGGAGGTGTGATCTTATCTCTTTCCATGGAGACCTTCATCATATCAGGAGAAGAGGAATCCCAGATCACCCAGGTGGGGGGAACAGGAGAATCGGAGCAGAGCTAAGGGTGATGGGGGGAGCAAGTGACTCACAGAAGCAGCTGCAAAGAGGGTGACTCAGGAGCAAATGGGAGGCAAACATCCTTTTTCTGAGACATCCTAGAGGAAGGTAACCCTCAGGGGTTAAGAAATGAGAATGGTTTGGGGTGGGGGAAGGGGCAGGGGAGGTGAACACTGTTAGAGTCTCTGCAGTTAGACTCCTTCTCCTTCTTTTTTCTCCCTTCTCTGCCTCAACATTTATTAAATGAATTTCTCCTTCCAAGATGGCCTAAATGTATGTTGCTTATATAAGTATTATACAGCTCATTTCATTCTGCCATGTATTTTTATTATTTAGGTATGTGTTTGTTAGCTCCATTAATTGCAAAGACAGTGACTATGACCTGCTCCAGTGGAAAGAACACTGGAGATAGTGCTTTGCATACTGTAGGTGCTTAATAAATGCTTTTAAATCAATTTGAAAATGATTACTTAGTTGATTTCCTTTTTACAAGAGCCAACTAAGTTTCAGTCTGATTCTGTCTGCATCCTTAAATTGCCATATTGTCTAGAATATTTTAATAACTTCTATAATTTTGAAATAATATTGAGTCAAATTAGTTTCTTGCTAAGCTTCTCAAGGAAGCAAAACCACAAATCCTTCAGGTGTCATAACATCAAAGGTATATATTGTTTTTCTGTGAAGGGAAATATCACAATGGGGCATTTGCTCTTTAGGAAAATTCCTGATGCTTTTAGGATGATTTCAACTTCCACTTAGGAAGTTAGGCTGTTTTAGGAAGAGAGTTATTGTTGGGTGAAAGAGTCTGGTTTTCTCATGTTCAACCAGAAGAGTCAGCTATTGAGAAATTGATACTTTAAATAATTTTCTGTTTGACTAACAGTCCTCAACATCAACATTTTCTTTGTGAGTTTATTTTATTTTTTCCCAGCTTTGTTGAGATATAATCAACATACAACATTGTGTAAGTTTAAGGTATAATGTGATTTGACATATGTATATATAGTGAAATGTTTACCACCATAGGATTAGTTAACATATCCATCACCTCAGAATTGCAATTTGTGTGTGTGTTGACAACTTTTAAATATACAAAGCAGTACTCTTAACAAGAGTAACCTCGCTGTACATTTCTATCCCCAGAATTTATTCATCTTATAACTGGAAGTTTGTATCCTTTAATCACCTTCATCCCTCTACCCCCTGCCCCAGTCCAATCTACTGTCTTTTTTTGAGTTTGCTTTTTTAAGATTCCGTGTATAATTGAGATCATACAGTCTGTCTGACTTATTTTACATATCACAGTGCCCTCAAGGTTCATTCGTGTTGTCACAATGTCCAGATTTCATTCTTTTTTATGGCTGAGTAATATTTATACACCACATTTCCTTGACACATTCATGCATTGATGGACACTTAGGCTGTTTCCATGCATTGCCTATTATAAACAATGCTGCCATGAACATGGCGTGCAGGTCCTCTTCAGTAGAGTGATTTCATTTCTTTCAGATAGATACCCAGAAGCAGAATCATTGAATCACGTTAGTTCTAATTTAAATTTTTTGAGGAACTGCCATATTGTTTTCCATAGTGGTTGCACCAATTTTCAAACCCACCAACAGTGTACGGGGGTTTCCTTTTCACTACATATTTACCAGCTCTTGTTATCTTTTGTCTTTTTGATAACAGAATTCTAATGGATATGATAGGATTTCTCCTTGTGGTTTTAATTTGCATTTTCCTAATTATTAGTGATGTTGAGCACCTTTTTATGCACGACTTGGCTATTTGAATATCTACTTCAAAAGATGTCTATTAAGATCCTTTGCCCTGCCTGACCAGGCGGTGGTGCAGTGGATAGAGCGTTGGACTGGGATGCGGAAGACTCAGGTTCGAGACCCTGAGCTCGCCAGCTTGAGTGCGGACCCATCTGGCTTGAGCAAAAAGCTCGTCAGCTTGGACCCAAGGTCGCTGGCTCCAGCAAGGGGTTGCTCTGTCTGCTGAAGGCCCGCGGTCAAGGCACATGTGAGAGAGCAATCAATGAACAACTAAGGTGTTGTGACAGCAACAAAAATCTAATGATTGATGCTTCTCACCTTTCTCCGTTCCTGTCTGTCCCTATCTATCCCTCTCTCTGACTGTCTCTCTGTCTCTGTACAAAAAAAAAAAAAAGATCCTTTGCCCATGTTTTATTTTTTTAAATTTTTCCATTGATTTGTTAGAGAGAGAGGGAGGGAAGGAGAGAGAAAGAAGGGAGAAGAGAGAAAGAAGCATCAACTCATTGTTTCATTTAGTTGTTTCATTTACATGTGCACTCATTTGTTGCTTCTTATATATAGCCTGCCAGGGGATCAAACCTGTGACCTCAGCATGTCAGGATGATGCTCTATCAATCGAGCAACCTGGCCAGTGCCTCTTTGCCCATTTCTTAAATTGAATTATTTGGGTTTTTTTGTTTGTTTGCTATTTGGTTGTGAAAATTTTTAATATATTTTAGATATTAATCCTGTATGAGATATGTGGTTTGCAAGTATTTTTTCTTATTTTATAAGTTGCCCTTTCATTTTGTTGATTGTTTCTTTTGCATGCAGTAGCTCTTTTAATTAGATATAGTCCCTCTTTTTATTTCTTTATTATTATTTTCTTTTTGCTTTTGTTGCTTTTACTTTTGATGTCACGTCCAAAAAAATCATTGCCAAAAGCCATGTCAAAGAGCATTTCCTCTGTTTTCTTTTAGGAGTTTTGTGGTTTCTCTTCTCACATTTCAGTCTTTAATCAATTTTGAGTTAATTTTTGTGAGGGAGGGGTGTAAGATTGGGGTCCAGTTTTAAATATTTTCAAATACTACCTGATTGGGTCCGCACAACCCCACGTCCGAGCCCCGCCCCCTACTTGGAGTAGGTATCAAACATGGATCTTCTTGCGCCGCACCTCCTGTATTTCAGCATAATTGTATTCTGAGACTTTTTTCTCTTAAAATATTTAAATGTTGTTATACAACAGTTCCAACCTAAAATATTCCATATTTGGTTATCTCTGAAGTTCCATTTGGCTCCAAAACATCACCTTTTTATTTCCTAGAAAAAATATTGTCATACTGTATATTAATGATACAGGGTTAAATGGACTATTCACTGAAGTTGAACTGTGAGATGGAAATAATTGAGAACTATGGACTCGTGCTTTATGCCTTTTAGCTCTACATATTTTTATTTCATTATTCATTCCCATCAGTATCCAGTTTCTAAATTGAATTTGCTTTGCATAGTTTAAAAAATTCAATAAATTATTATATGATAAAGTTCACTAGGATTAAAATTCAGTTACTTTATTAAATATGAATATGAAATTTGAATATGGCTCTTTAGCATTAATATTAGAGAATCTTTTTTTAAAGATTATATTTATTCATTTTAGAGAGGAGAGAAAAAGAGAAAGAGAAAGAGGAAAGAGAGAGAAGGGGGAGGATCAGGAAGCATCAACTCCTATATGTGCCTTGACCAGGCAAGCCCTGGGTTTCAAAGTCAACCTCAGAATATTAGAAAATTAACTATTTTTATCATGTTTCTTTATTTTAAACTTATAATAATACCTCCTCAAATCCACACACATAAGTCAACTAAGCCATAAATTATAGCACCATCTTTGGGTGCAAACTCTAATAACCCGTCAAGTGCTGTCAATTTTATTCCTAATTGTGTCTCTCTATTCCTTTCTCTGGACTCCTCCCTCCCTTAGCATACCACAGTGAACTCTGACTACTTTCCCCCTGTCTCGTCCTGCTCTGTTCTAATCCATTATGTATACTATTGCCAGAAAGATATTTTCTAAAACACAAACCTGATAGTGTAACTGTCTGACTCACAACTGTCCTTGTGGCTCCCCTGTGGCTTCAGGATATGGACCACATTTCACTTATTTAGTTATTTTGATGTTTTCTACTTCACCTCCCATCATATCAAACTCTGTGCAGGTCTGCAAATATGTCATGTGCTCTCTTACTTCCGGGCTTTTGCCTATGCTGTCCCCTTTCTGCTGGCTGCCCCTAGTATACCCTCAGGTCTGACTTTTGACACCAGTTCCATTGGAAACTTCACCCTGACTGCCCAGAAAAAGGTCATGGCTCTGCTGTGTGCTTTCTTAGCATCTGTTCTTAAACCTATCTCAGCATTTATCTGAGTGCCTCCTTGCAATTAACAGTTGATTTGGTGTTTGTATTTTTATACTTTTTATTGATTGATGTTTTAGAGAGAAGAAGGGAGGGAGGTGGAGAGAGAGAGAGACATTGATTTGTTGTTCCACTTACTTTATGCATTCATTGGTTGATTCTTGTAAGTGCCCTGACCGGACACCAAACCTGCATCCTTGGTGTATCAGGACTATACTCCAACCAGCTGGGCTATCCAGCCAGGGAGCAGTTGATTTGTTTATCTCTGTAACTGTATTGCAGACTCCTTCAAAGTAGGGGTTGTGTCTAATCTCCAGTGCCCGGAGTTAGTCCGAGACTACATAGGCATTTAACAAATATTTCTTGAGAAAGAATGGAAGGATGAAAAGTCCTCAACTTTGCCCTCATCTTTCTTTCTTCCTTTCTTTCTTTCTTTCTTTCTTTCTTTCTTTCTTTCTTTCTTTCTTTCTTTCTTTCTTTCTTTTTTTTTTACAGGGACAGAGAAAGAATCAGAGAGGGATAGATAAGGACAGACGGACAGGAACAGAGAGATTTGAGAAGCATCAATCATCAGTTTTTCGTTGTGACACCTTAGTTGTTCATTGATTGCTTTCTCACATGTGCCTTGACCGCGGGCCTTCAGCAGACCCAGCCACCCCTTGCTGGAGACAGCGACCTTGAGTCCAAGCTGACGAGCTTTTGCTCAAGCCAGATGGGCCCGCACTAAAGCTGGCGCGAGCTCGGGGTCTCGAACCTGGGTCTTCTGCATCCCGGTCTGACGCTCTATCCACTGCGCCACCTCCCGGTCAGGCGCCCTCATCTTTCTTAAGAAGAAGTGATAGGAATATTTATTTACTCTGATGTCAGCCTTTACTGAGCCCACTGAGCAGGCAAGTGAACAATTCAGGGCTCTCTGACTAACAGAGATGATGGAAGTAATTGCTGGTCCCACTGCAGAAACCCATAAATAAGATAAATGAATCATGGTTATGTTCCTGGTATGGATGCCACAAAAACGGGCTCAGCACTCCTGGAAACTCTCTCAAAATTAAGACAAATTTCAGGGTTGGCTGCTTGAGGTATTTTCCGGCACACGTATTTCCAAGCACCACACCTGGCAGACAGATAGTATCGTAACATTGAACTTGATTGTGTTGGACAAGTAAACTGTGCTTCTGGTAACTTCAGCACAAAAGCTGCATTTATGTTCTCATTCACTGAGGTCTGTAGTGGTGACTAATGAAGACATATCTGAGATGGGTGTGAGTCCAGGGCAGGGTTAGGGCCTAAATTTGGCTGCTGAATGCATGTCCATTGACCTTTTCAGTATCTGGCAAACTCTATTTTGAAAACAGGTTTGATCTTTAACTTACCACTTGAAAAATTGCAGCCAAGTACAACCTCTCACCCATTGCCCCACTCCCAAATAAGGCAACAATGATCTCTGCCTTTAAAAAAGATTACAAAGTGTCTTCTGAATAGATAGGTGTCACATGATGTAATTTTTTAATTACCAGAGCCTTCACTTTAAAGTTACTGTTTCTCCTGACCAGGCGGTGGCGCAGTGGATAGAGCGTCGAACTGGGATGCGGAAGACCCAAGTTCGAGACCCCGAGCTCGCGCCAGCTTGAGCGTGGGCCCATCTGGCTTGAGCAAAAGCTCGTCAGCTTGGACCCCAGGTTGCTGGCTCCAGCAAGGGGTTACTCAGTCTGCTGAAGGCCCGCGGTCAAGGCACATGTGAGAAAGCAATCAATGAACAACTAAGGTGTCACAACAAAAAACTGATGATTGATGCCTCTCATCTCTCTCCGTTCCTGTCTGTCTGTCCCTGTCTGACTCTCTGTCCCTGTAAAATTAAATAAATAAAAGAAATAAGTAAATAAATAAATAAAATAAAGTTACTGTTTCAGTTACGAATTGAGTTCTTCTCTGATTACAAACAAACAAAAAACAACAACTTTGAATGAATAGAGGCTTACACAAAGCAGGGACTTTATTTTCCTCATGTAATAAGTTCAGAGGTAGAAAATCCAGAGCCGGGAAAGCAGCTGCTTTGGAACTGTTGTGGGTTGAATTGTGTCTCTCCAAAAGATGTTAAAGGCTTACCGTGCAGCACCTCTGGACGTGACCTTATTTGGAGATAAGGTCTTACAAATGTTGTCAACTGAAGATGATGAGGTCATCGGATGGGCTGTAGTCCAATATGACTGGTGTCTTAATAAGAGGAGGGAAATTTAGATGGAGACATGCAGGAAGATGGCAGAGATTAGAGTGATGATGCCACAAGCTAAGGGACACCTGGACTATCAGAAGCTGGAGGAAGCAAGGAAGGATCCTTCCCTAGAGGCTCCCACAGAGGATGGCCCTGTGGATACCTTGACTTTAGATTTCTAGCTTCCAGAACAGTGAGAAGATATGTTCCTGTTGATTTAAGCCCCTCAGTGCGTGGTTCTTTGTTGTCGCGGTCCTAAGAAACTCATACACTTTTCTGCTCGGCTGTGCTTGTGGCCTTGCATGCCCATGACAGCTGTGCCACGTCTAGGATGGTGTCCAAGTTCTGATAGCAGAGAAAGGCCAAGGAGTAGAGGACACCTGTCGGGGAGGCTACGAGCCTTGAGAGAGCTTTCCCAGAAGCCTCCCTCAGCAGCTTCCACTACCATGTCAGCAGCACCCCGCTGGCGAGGGCATCGAAAAATGCAGTGTTTTAGCTGAACCCAGCGTTGGTGTATGTAAATCAGAGTTCTCTATGTAAGAGAGAAGGGAGAGTGGGTACTGAATGCCATGATCCCATTACTGAGTGTGAGGGTCATAAATAATTTTAGGGTAGGATGAAAATAAGAGATCCTAAATTAATGCAACTGTATATGCTTCTCTCTAAAACATTAAAAATTATAAAATTATAGAAAGCTAAAAGTATACTTAAGGCTGTCCAACCAAAGCCTCTCATTTTGTCCATGAGGAGTAAGTCTCGGAGATGTGTCAGCAGCACAGCCAGAGTGTATAGAGGTAGTTAGTAACAGAGCCCTTGAATCTCACACAAAAACTTGTGCCATAATACTTGCTTGAATGACTAACACAGCTGTGCAGTTCATCTTTAGAAGGTAAGACTCGAACAATTTCTTTACCATGCTAAATGCTGATACTGTACTAGACGCACAAAAAACACTGACCCAAATAGCTAAGAGTGGCATCTAGTCTCTTTGCTTTTTATGCTTTATTTCCTGGATTGAAGCAGAATAGGAAACTTTCAGCACTAAAACATAGGGGCAGCAACTTAGAGGATGACCAGTATTTGGATAAAACAAACAAAAAACAAGAAAAACCCTGTAGTTTTCAAGTGGATCCGTCTATTCAACTTTGTTTATCCATAATTACATTCCTAGACCAAGAAATTAAAAGTGTAAAAGTTCAGCTGAATTTAGACACCCCCCGACCCCAAAAGAAAAGGGTGAGGAAAGTAATTTGCTCACACCTTTCCAGAAAAACCTATTTGGTAAAGTGTTGAAGTTTGGAGAGTGTCATGAAGACCTTTTAGTTAATGTATATTCTGAAATTGGTCTTTTGAGTATGAGAGGTTTAGAAGACTTTGTGATTAATGTATAAAAAGTACACAGCAAAGTTAATGGAGCAGTCTGAATGGCATGAGTTTTATATAAAATACAACATATTTATCATTCAGATAAGATATGATGTGTGCATTGCATTAATAAATACTTTTGCCAATATGCACAGTGGTCATATAATGAAATCTAATCTACTCACCAAGAGTACTAGGATATCGATTTATCATCAGTTAGATTAGGCAAATAGGTCACCATCCTAAATCACATGTTAATAGTAGTTTTGGGTTCCTTGCAACATAAGCACTGTTTTTTAACTGATCCAGTGAAACTTGCATGGAAAAATTTGCTTCAGAATGATATGTGCTCTAATGCTCAGGGGGACTATCCTCTGAGTCATTCTAATTTTGGCTGCGATTCTGCTGAATTAAGCATTGCCTCAGAATGAGGAGTCATGAGACAACCTGAGGCCAGCAGCAGATTAGAATAAGGAGACTCAAGGAGAAAATAATCAGCAGTGTATCCTGGGTCATAGCTTCTGTACAAGATGCTCCTTCCACACATCTGCCTGGGTAGTTTACATTTTTTATTGTATTTATTAAGAGAGAATACATTTCAAAAGTTTGATACTCAAAGGATGCAGAAGAGGCTGGGAAGAATCTTATTTCTGCTCACAGCTACCTCTTTCTTAAGGCAAATAGTGCCTATCAAGTTTTAAGGCATTTTCATTATATTGTATTGATATAATTGTGTGTTTATTTGCTTATTTACTTTTTGTTATAAAGTTTCTAACATACATAAAAGTAAATAGAATAGTAAAATGAAAACATCATTTATGGTCATATCTTTCATTCCTTCTGGATTATGTTGAAGCAAATGCTAGACATCGGATTTTAGCTATAAATATTTTATTATGTATCAATAAAAAATAAAAAATCATTTTAAAAAAGCTAACTATACTACCAATATCATATGCTACCAAATCAATATTATAAAATGACCAATCAATCATCAAATGAATCAATCAATGTTTACATTTCTCTGATTGTCTCAAAATTTATTTTTCTTTTTTACAGTTGGATCCAGACAGGGTCTATACATTGCATTTGGTTAATATATCTTGTAAGTGTCTTTTAATCTATAACTTTGCTTTTCCTGTCCTTTCTTGTTGTTTGGGTTTTGCCTTGCAATTTATTTATTGAAGAACCTGAATGTTTTATGCTTTGGGATTTCTCACACTCTGGATTTAGCTAATTATACTTTTCTAGGGAATTTAGAAAACTCCAAATATAAAGCAATTGATTACTGGGTTTCTTTCAATTATAGATTTAACTATTCAAAACTTTTCAACTCACCTAGATAAAAATAATTCATTGGTACAAAAAAAGGCAGAGAGAATTTGCCATTTGACACAAGCCAAAAGTTTGTAGTTTATCATCTCTGCTTTCCTTGCCTCCTTCCTTCCTTTTGTACCCTACGTCAATTTATCCCAAATTCCATTGGCTTTCCTTTCAAGATATATCCAGGATCTAAGTACTGCTCGCCACCTCCACCTCTACCACCCTGACACCAGCTACCAACATCTCTCACCTGGTCTATTGCAGCAGCTTCCCAGGCTTCTCCCTGCTTTTCTCTTTGTACACATTACCTTTCGAACCAGAATGATCCTAATGAAACCCCAAATCAGATCACATCACCCCTCTGTTCAGAGCCCCAATGACTTCCTCCTTTACTTGGAGAAAAGCTAGAATCCTTCCAATGGCCGACAAGTTCCTTTATAAACTACTCCCTACTTCTCTTTGACCTTATCCACCAACCATACTCATCCTCTCACCACACTGACCTACCTCTTTGTTTCCTTAAATACACCAGCCATACTCCTATCTCACTGGCTGCTTCGTCTGTCCACCACACTCCTTTACCAGCTAGCCACATGGCCTGCTCCCTCATGGCTTCCAGGTAAGGCCTCCCTGACCACCGCCCCCAAGTCCTGCATCCCCCATCCTTCTTGTCCTGTCCTGTTTTTCTTCATAACACTTGACACCTACTAAAGGATTGTGTGACTTATTTAGTTTCTATTTTTGTCTTCCTCCACTAGAATGTAATCTCCGTGAGTGCAGAGATTTTTGGCCATTTTGTTCACTGCTTTATCCAAAACAGTGCCCAAGACACATTTGTTAAATGGATAAGTTTCAGACATTTAATGAATTATTTCTACTTCCTTTTGCATACAACATTTTTTCCAGATTTTGCTTGCCTGGAACCTGTATAGAACGAAGCTTTTAGTGCTTGAGAGCTACCTAACCCTTGTGATCACTCTGTTCGCACTGATCCCTTAGGTAGAACTAAAATCGCTTTATTTACTGTGCAGAGTGGATAGTTGCTCTGGAATATGACCACTGGGGACCTGTTATGGGTTGTATTATGTCCTCCAAAGTTCATATGTTGAAGTCCTAACCTCAGAATGTGACCTTATTTGGAAATAGGGTTGTTACAGAAGTCATTAGTTAAGACAAGGTCATCCTGGAGTAGTGTGGGTGCCTACTCCTATTTGACTGGTTTCCTTATAAAAAAGGAAACTTTGGACACAGACACACATACAAGGAGAATGTCATGTCAACATGAAGACAGAGATCTACAGGCCAAGGAACATCTGAGATTGCCAGCAAACCACCAGAAGCAGGAGAGAGGCATGGAACAGAGTCTCCCTCAGAAGAAACCAACACCACTGATGCTTTGATCTTAGACTTCTAGCCATTATAGCTGTGCGACAATACATTTCTGTTGTTGAAGCCACACAGTTTGTGGTCCATTGTGATGGCAGCCCTCAGAAACTAATAGAGGACCCATGGAACTATGGCCTCTTTGTTTTTGTTTACAAGTGGTTCCCATAATTGGTGTAGATTAAGCACTCAACAAATACATGTTGAATGAGTGAAGGGAAAATGATGCCAGGAGTCTGCTTCAAGGAGGGCAAGAAAGAAGGGAAATCATATCACTAGCTTTAATTTCCACCAGGGCAACAACCATGTCATTTAATAGTTCCGAGCACAGAACCAACATCTCAATACACATTTGTTGAACCAAAGTGAGTATCAGGCAAAGCAGGTAGCTTGATGTCAATCCAGTAATCTTAGGTAGAAGAGCTTGGGTGGCCTGGTGCTTCCTGATGCATTCATAAACTTCACCAACTCTCCTGATTTCACACTGTCAGGAGCCCCAGGACTGAAAGATGACCACGGTTCTGCATGGTTACTTGAATCCACTTTATTTAGGTATATAGTACGTGATCTTTAAGATACATTTCTAGGACTATTAGTAGGTACACATTTATTTTATCCGTAATCAGGTGGTTCAACATTTCTTCAAACTCAGATTTGTTATTCTGTTGTTAAATTACTATGTTGCATTTCTAAAAAAAAAAAGAAAAGAAAAAACCACTTAAAGGCTGATATGAATACAAAACCATTCTTTCTTTAGAAAGATTGTTTGAGGCCACAGTAGGTATTCCTAATAGATTGCCTTTCTTGGTTGGTTATTTTACATCAGAGGAGAAAATAATGCTGTTGTTGTGGAATAAAATATCATTGCTATTAAATATCAAGGACATAGAAAACCAAAATCGTAGCGGCAAAGATATAGGATAAAAGTAATGGGATCCAATATGATATTTTTGAAATGTGCTTATTCATGGGAGTTCAGAATGAGTTTAAGTGTCTGGGCAACTCAGGTAAAAACTTTTTTCCCCACCTGAAATATATTTTTTAAAAATCATGATTTTTTTCTTTAATGCCTGAAATTTTCAAATGTCTCTATTATCTATTTGTGGTTGACAGAAAAGGGCCACCTATTTCTTGCTGTGCTAACTTTTGAGAGGCGACATCTGGTTCTCCTCCCTTTGATCCTGGCTGACCACAGTTGCTGTATCAGGTGACTGGAAGATTTGGTCTGGTCCTCTGAGTTATCATGGAAGAAGTTTAATAGCGCTAAGGCTATCATACTATGAGGAGACCCAAGGTAGCCATGTGGAAAGGATGTAGGGAGAGAGGAAGAGAGAGAAAGAGAGAGAGAGAGGAAGATAGACAGAGAGAGACAATGATGACCAGGCCCCTCTCCCTATCTCTTGCAGCCTCTGGCTTTTTGAGTCATCTCAACTGAGGCCCCAAACAGTGTAGAGCAAAGGCGAGCTGTCCCACTGTGTTCTGTTCAAATTTATTCCTGACCCATAGAAGAGTGAGACAATCATAATAAACGGTTGTTTTAAGCCACTAATCTTTGACATAGTTTGTTATGTATTCGTAGGTAACTGGAATATTATCTTTCAAGGAGAGTTTCAGGTTATATCTTATAACTTCATAGGTGTTCTATTTGTGGTATCCAATAATATCTCTGGTCTTCAAAATTAGAATGTCTTCGTTAATTATCTATATGCTCAGTATACACTGATTCAAGCTATTGTACCATTGACTTGAAGCAAAAGGTTCCAAAGTCCTATTTTGTGCACTTTTTTCTCTTGGCATAGTATGCACAATTTGGCTTGCTAAATTATTTCTTAAAAAATTGTGTCTCTGTTCACGGATATTTTCTTTAACTGTTATTAGAAAAAGGCTGCTTGTTAGCACCAACATAATATTAAAAAAACATTGCTATTGGCTTCCAAGAAATACGATATGTGTTTTGATAACTAGTTAGTAACTGGACTTGCTCTGCTTCTTTGGGTGCATCCCAGAAACTATATAATGTTCCTTGCAATCCTGTGGCACATTTAAATTTCCAATGCATGCTATTTATCACTGCCCCTCTCCTTTGTTCTTTTTTGCTGATGTATACTATTTCTACTTTCGGAAACCTCATGCCAGTTTAAAATCATAGTCTGTTGCACACTTATTTTTAACCACTGAAAAAGCAACTGTTTTGTTGCTACTGGTGATAGAAATTAGAAGTACAGTATACTGTTGGTATTTGAAGGTTCCTCCAGCAATTTGCATTAAAGGGGCTTATATTAGAAGCTTCCATGGAAGGCAATTCATTTTCCTTTAAAAGAGATGTATTTAGCACATGAAATCAAATATACTTTGAAAATTCACTCTCTACCCCCAGAATTATGTCAGACATATGGTAACAGTTGTTTAATTTGCCAACAAACTGGGTGTTTGTTTGCATTGAGTTTAAACAAATTACAAATATGCACAGGAACATGTAAAAAATTTCTCTTTAGACGAAGTCAGTTGTGCTTTGTATGCTTAAAGATCTCTTTTATTGAGTCTTTTAAGGTTTAACAAAACGAAAGGGTGAGGAAATTCTGCACAAGGAAAATGGTTGTATTTTAACTTGAATATAAATTGAGTGGTACAAGATTACCCCAATTACTCTGTGTCTCTTAAAATGGCATAATGAATAGCTTACTTTGACACGTACTTCACGTCTCAAGTAAAGTTTATAGCCTGACCTTCAACTGCATTTACATTCAGTCACAGAAACGCTGGAGGCTTCGGCACAACCTGGAATAGTGGCCTCCCGAGAACAAGTTTAAGTTTGGTGTATCGTCTAAGCTAAGAGGCAGGTATAAGTCTTAGTAGCCTCTGTGGGGCTTAGCAGAGTACATGACTCAAAATGATGCTCCAAAATTCATCCTCAAAAATGACTGTGAGATTTTAGTCAGAATCAAAAGTCTTTAGTGGGAATGGATAGTAGTTCTTTAAGCTTTCTCAAATTTTGATTCTGCTTTACAAGATAAACTACATTGAGGCCCCTGGGAGAGATTGTCGGAGAGAGAGTGCCAAGCTCTTAGTACAGAGGTCGGCTTCCCACTCACTCCATCACTGGTATACTCAGAGAAAATTTATTGAGGCATTTCTTCCCATTTCTGAGCTAAAAACAACTGGCCCGAGTTCTTTCCTTTTAAATACCTCTTTGACCTGGAGAGAGACAATTCTCATCTATCCAGAGGCGCTATCCGAATTGCTCTTCTTCTGTGGTGTACGTTTGAATGGTGCTATTTATATTAGCTCTCTGCAGCGAAGCGTTATATATAGCTGCAAAGCCATCTACAAAGTGACACGGGAAATTTGATTCACAGTGAGGGCAGCTGATATAAATCACTTTTTGTTTCTTATCCTAAAGGCCCCCTCATAAAAGTGACAAGCTTTTGCCAACCTCTTCAAATAGTCTCTTAGCCATCACATGAGTTAGTTCCTGCCTCTGTGCCTTGACCAATTGCTTGGTGGCGGCTGTGTGGGTGGCTTCAGTGTTACATTGAGGGCTTTGATGTATTTTTTTTTTTTCAGGCTGATGGGCTGTTTCAACTGCCTTATCCTTAGGGGTAGCGTCTCGAATTTGACTGGCCCTGATGAATTCATCTTCAGTCATCTGAGAGAAACATTTAGTGAACATTCCTTGTGATATAAATACAAATTTGTCTCCTTTTCCCAGCATGGAAAATTTCTGCCTCAGAAAACTGCAGAAGACTTGGAAGACTTAGATTATGTCTCATTTTAATAAAAAGCCAAGAGAAACATTTTCACCCTTACTGCATTCAAGTCCCTGAATGTTCTATGAATCAGAAGATACAAGTAAAAAAGAAGGTAAGAAATGTATTTGCGACTGCAATGTTACTTGACCATTAGCTAAGCACATCATAGAATGTAGCAGATAATTCAGCCCCATATGCCATTTATTGAGCATCTACTATGTTCCAGGTAATCTGGAACATACGTGCTAGGTAATCTGGTTACAAAAATGGCTATAACACACATTGTAGCTTGGGATCTCTGGAGAGAAGAAACTGAGATGGAGTTCAGAGAGCAGAAACTTTTTGCAGGAGTGTAACTCGCATGATGGAGAATTAGAAAAGGCAGGACTGAGCAGAGAGGACATCAGATCATGATGAAGACCTGACAATGTCTCAGCCAGCCCAACAGGATGTTCCAGGGCAGATGGCCCACTGGAGACCCATGTATGTGCCAAGGCCACTGTACCTCAGCTATTGGCTGGGGGCCACCCCAAGAAGAGCCTGACCCCTTTTGCCATTGCCTTGTGTAGTTGTTAACCAGTGTCTTCTCTGAGCAGCACATGACTGCAGCTTGATTGCTGAGGTGACTCCTGAAGAAGCTAACAGCTGGACTCTGTCGGGTAATCCCCGTCTTCCTCCTGTTCAGCAGGTCTGCTTCTCCATGATATTTGGAAACAGCTCTCCCAGGCTCTGGGGGCCTTACTTCCTGACAGGAAACTTAGATAGAGAAAGGTCAGCGTGACCAAACAGAGCCCTTATCCCTGAAGTTGGTCACAGGGCATCATCTCCTTCCTCACTCTCCGTTCTAAGTTCCCTTCACCCTCAGCTACCATCTATGTTGGTCTTGGCGGGTTTTGTGAGGAGCTGGACTCCCTATAACTGTAAACTTCTCTGGCCAGGTGTGGTGCATGTATCTATTCAAGTGGGCAAAGAATACCAAGAAGGACTCATATTGGATGACTTGAGTGCCATACACATTCCTCCTTGTTTTTATTGTGGACCAGGAAGCCATCTTCTCATGCTGTTCAGAGTCAATTACTTCTGACAAGATGATGACTCCTCTTCTTGCTTGCTGGTTCCCGTAAACAAGTATCTCAAAGCAGCAGCTGTAGCCTGCGCTCCAGTGAGAATCTTGCTGTATTTCCTGGTGTGTGCCCTTTGTGGGAGCAAGGGCTTCTCATCCTGCAGAACCCAAAGTCCAAAGTTGTAGAGACAGGAATCTACAGAATCTACAGAATACCCCAGTAAATCACTGGGAATGCTAGAAATTGGGGGGGGGGGTAATTCTACCTCTATTGCTTGGTTTTAGACCTGGGTGTTTTACCTAATGGGAACAGGGTACCATAGAGGGGACTCTGACTCAATCAGTGTAACGTGTCCTAGGAAGCTGGGGCTTCAGCTGCCCGTTCGGGAGGCTGCTCGTTACCCTAACAGACCAGCAGCCTCTAGATGACATGGCTGAAGTCGTATATGATATGACTACTGGGGTGGGCTGTGGGCTCACTTTTTTGCTTCTCTGTCATGAGAAGGGGGGGGTCCCTGGTTGCATATTACATTCTGTGGAGTTCCATATCTATAGATCAGGCATTCTATATATTCCCAGATAGTGGTGCTTCCCTGTGGGCACGTAAGGCAAACCCACTCCAGGAATAAGTGTCTTCTCTTGTGAGAAGAGAGAAGAAACTGCTGAAATTTCCAAGGTGGGAGATTCCCAATGAAGTCAGCCTGCTATCAAGTGGCTGGAAGGCCTCCAGGAAAAGCACTGCCACACCAGGGGCTTACATAGCATTGGTCTTTGGTGTCAGCAGGTTAGACAGTGGACCTTAGATACAATTGGACATAATTAGGCCGATTGGCCTTGGTTAGTGGAAGTCCGTGCTATTGGGCCCACGTGTAATCTCTGTTTTACTGCTGTGGCCACTTCATGTATACATTTTGCCAACCCTGCAATAGACACCGATAAAGGGTAGCCACCACAGACCGGCCAGCTTCTTTAATCTACTTGGTTATCGATATACTTCTGCATGCAATTCCATATAATTATCCCATTCCTCTACCCCAGAATTCCTTGCTTTAAAGGTTAAATTCCAAGCTTTCGATCTTTTTTCGATCTTCTGGGTCTCCAGCTAGCCAGACAAGCCACTTTCTATACCCAGAGTCCATATATAATATCCCATCTCAGGCTTCATATTCCACACCAGGTGAATATGACCAAGTGTACCACTCAACCACTCAGCTAATGCTACACCCATTGAGAAGAGTTTTCCTTTGCAATGTCTCTCAAGGTCACTCTTGAGTGGGAATGTAGCACAGCTGCCAGACAATTTTTGGCTCGTACATGCTGAGCCAATTCATCTGTAAACCGAGTTTGGGCATTTTTCTCCTCTTTCACGTGATCATACTGGACTCCCTCTCTCTTTCCCGATACAACAAGAGGTATGCTCTGGGGGTTCCATGTTGGTGAGACTTTGTTGGTTAACATGGGGGTTTGGGCTCTCTCCTCATGTAGCCTCCTGTGCCCTCTGGCCCTGCTAATGCTCAAGCTTGGATGTGTATTTCCATTTTATGATGGATTGCTGCTGAGTCCTCATGGCTTTACAATTTGGCAGGTCCGATAGGCTCCAGCTCATGTTGCACAGTTTGAGATGCATGATCACTTTGGTGTTTCGTGCTTCAACCATTCCAGCTCTCTACCATGGCTTGGCACTCGAAGAGCCATTTTTCAAAAGCTGTGTATATACATCTCCATTGCAGATGGAATGGCATTGCTTCAGAACCCTGGAGACTGCACTGACATTCTCCCACTTGGGTTATCCATAAACTCTACCCTATGTCTCTCTTTTGTCACTGATATCTCCAGCATCATAGTGTCTGCCAGATGCTATGGCCCAAGCAGGTCATATGTATTCTAGACCTTCTGCAGAACCCTGTCTTGTCCTTAATCCTTCTCAACCATGGCCATGTTTTGTGTCATCTTAACAGAATGAAGCAGTGTTCTGAGGTGTAGCACAGGTGCTCTGGAACCCAAAGAAGCCAAGAAAGTGTTGTGCTTCCTTCTTCTCAGTAGGAGGTATTAGATACAGCAATTCGGCTGAGGGAAGGTAAATGGGTATTGAAAGCAGGGATGTACTGGCCCAGCGAAAGGGTGCCTTTTGCGAACAAAGACGTGAGCCTACCACGCCGGTGCTGTTGGGGGCATTTTCACCCAAAGGTGGGGGCTTTTCTAGCCTTGGGTCTGTTCTGTCCCGTCCTGCTCTATTTTTTTTTTAATATATATATTTTATTATTATTAATTCTAATGGGTGACATCAATAAATCAGGGTACATATGTACAATGAAAACATCTCCAGGTTATCTTATCATTCAATTGTGTTGCATACCCATCACCAAAAGTCAAATTGTCCTCTGTCACCTTCAATCTGGTTTTCCCTGAGTCCCTCCCCTCCTCCCTATCCCATTCTTCCCTCCCTCCCTCCCCCCATCCCATAACCACCACTCTCTTGTCCATGTCTCATACCCTCACTTTCATGTCCCACCTATGTATGTAATCGTGCTGTTCTCAGTTTTTCTTTTTTTCTGATTTACTTATTTCACTCCGTATAATGTTATCAAGGTACATCCATTTTGTTATAAATGATCCGATGTCATCGTTTCTTATGGCTGAGTAGTATTCCATAGTATATATGTACCATAGCTTTTTAATCCACTCGTCTTCTGACGGACACTTGGGCTGGTTCCAGATCTTCGCTATTGTGAACAATGCTGCCACGAACATGGGGGCGCATTTCTTCTTTTCGAACAGTGCTATGGTGTTCTTAGGGTATATTCCTAAAAGTGGGATAGCTGGGTCAAAAGGCAGTTCGATTTTTAATTTTCTGAGGAATCTCCAAACTGTTTCCCACAGTGGCTGCACCAGTCTGCATTCCCACCAGCAGTGCAGAAGGGTTCCCTTTTCTCCACATCCTCGCCAGCACTTATTCTGTGTTGTTTTGCTGATAAGTGCCATTCTGACTGGTGTGAGGTGATATCTCATTGTGGTTTTAATTTGCATTTCTCTAATGATTAGTGATGTTGAGCATTTTTTCATATGCTTATTGGCCATCTGTATGTCCTCTTTGGAGAAATTTCTATTCATTTCTTTTGCCCATTTTTTGATTGGGTTGTTTGTCTTCCTGGTGTTGCTTTTTATAAGTTCTTTATAAATTTTAGTTATTAACCCCTTATCAGATGTGCTGTCGAATATGTTCTCCCATTGTGTGGTTTGTCTTTTTATTCTGTTCCTATTGTCTTTAGCTGTGCAAAAACTTTTTAGTTTGATATAGTCCCATTTGTTTATCTTGCCTTTTATTTCAGTTGCCCATGAAGATAAATCGGCAAATATACCGCTGCTACAGATGTCGGAGAGCTTGCTGCCTATGTTTTCTTCTAAGATGTTTATGGTTTCACGGCTTACATTTAAGTCTTTTATCCATTTTGAGTTTGTTTTTGTGAATGGTGTAAGTTGATGGTCTAGTTTCATTTTTTTGCAGGTAGATGTCCAATTTTCCCAACACCATTTGTTAAAGAGGCTGTCTTTACTCCATTGTATGTTCTTTCCTCCTTTGTCAAATATCAGTTGTCTATAAAGCTGTGGGTTTATTTCTGGGTTCTCTGTTCTGTTCCATTGATCTATGTGCCTGTTCTTATGCCAGTACCAGGCTGTCTTGAGTATAATGGCCTTGTAGTATACCTTGATATCAGGAAGAGTGATACCTCCTGCTTTATTTTTTCTTTTTAAGATTGCTGAGGCTATTCGTGTTCTTTTTTGGTTCCATATAAATTTTTGGAATATGTGTTCTATATCTTTGAAGTATGTCATTGGTATTTTAATTGGTATTGCATTGAATTTATAAATTGCTTTGGGTAATATAGACATTTTAATGATGTTTATTCTTCCTAGCCATGAGCACGGTATGTGCTTCCACTTGTTTGTATCTTCCTTGATTTCTTTTATCAATGTTCTATAATTTTCTGAGTACAAGTCCTTAACCTCCTTGGTTAAATTTACTCCTAGGTACTTTATTTTTTTGGCTGCAATAGTGAAGGGGATTGTTTCTTTAATTTCTTTTGCTGATATTTCATTGTTGGTGTATAGAAATGCCTCTGATTTCTGAGTATTAATTTTATATCCTGCCACCTTGCTGAATTCATTTATAAGGTCCAGTAGTTTTTTGACTGAGACTTTAGGGTTTTCAATATACAATATCATATCATCTACAAATAATGACAGTTTTACTTCTTCTTTTCCAATTTGTATGCCTTTTATTTCTTCTTCTTGTCTGATTGCTGTAGCTAGGACTTCTTGAACTATGTTGAATAAGAGTGGTGAAAGTGGGCAACCCTGCCTGGTTCCTGATCTTAAGGGAATTGCTTTTAATCTTTGTCCATTTAGTATGATGTTTGCTGTCGGTTTATCGTAGATGGCCTTTATCATGTTAAGGAATGATCCCTGTATTCCCACTTTACTGAGAGTTTTGAGCATGAATGGGTGCTGGATTTTATCAAATGCCTTTTCTGCATCTATTGAAATTATCATGTGATTTTTGTCCTTCCTTTTGTTTATGTGGTGAATCACATTGATTGATTTGCGAATATTGAACCAGCCTTGCCTCTCCAGAACCGTCCTGCTCTATTTTTGCTTCACTTTAACACAAGGCTTGCCCCATGTTACTAAAAGCTGAGAAACACTTTGAAGAAGGAAATTACTAGACCTGGAAAAACCAAATAGTTTTTCCTATAAGAAATAGGAGAGAGTGAAGAGTCAAAAAGAACTGAGTTTTTAGATTGGTGTTACCAGTATCACTGAAAAGGAGGGTGGAAGGGTCCTGTAGTGGGGTTGATCAGTGTCCCCTCCCAACATTTATGTTCACCCAGAATCTCAGAATGTGACCTTATTTGAAAATATGATCCCAAGATGGAGTTATTCTGCATTTAGGGTGGGCCCTCAATCCAATGACAGACATCCTTATAAGAAGAGGGAAGACACACAGAGACACAGAGAGACAAAGGCCATGTGATGGTGGAGTGAGAGTGTGGAACGATTTGTCTACGAGCCAGAAAGTGGCAAAGACAATAGGGCAGGGGATGGGACATATTCTTCCTCAGAACCTTCAAAAGGAACCAACCCTACCAACACCTTGTTTCCAGACTTCTGGCCTCCAGAACTTGAGAGTTAAATTGCTATTGTTTGAAGCCATTAAGGTTGCAGTAGTTGGTTATGACAGTCATTGGATACAAATACAGATACTTAACTGTATTTTATTAAGAGCTTCCTCTGCTTACTCAGGCTGAACTGTATGAAACTGTCCCTACTTGACTATTCAAACCAATAGTCTGTGTAACTAACAATTTTTCCCCCTTTCTCAGACACAAAAACACTTTTTGAGGGTCTGTTTGAAACAACCCCTTCAAATAAGTCTCATTATCCTTATTTTACTGATGAGAGAATTGAGAGTCTGAGAGGCTAACTCTCGTGGCCTCATGGTCAATAAGTCATAGAACTAGGAAACAAACTGAAAATTGTTTAATTTTCATGTAGTCTTCATTCTGGGCTTCTCAAATTGTTAGTTGTTGAACAGGTTTCTAAGGATCTTGTTAGAATGTAGGTTGTGATTCAGTACATCTGGGATAGGACCTGAGATTCTGCATTTCCAAGAAGCTCCCTGATTATACTGACACTGTTGCTGCTCAGCCATACTTTGAGTATTGAGTGTAAGCTTATTTATTTATTTGAGAGAGAGAGGAACGGAGAGAGAGAGAGAAGCATCAACTCGTTCCACTTAGTTGGGCATCCATTGATTGCTTCTCTGGGCTTGAACTGGTGACCATGGAGCTGAGCTGGTACCACATGCCCTGACTGGGCTTGAACTGGTGACCATGGAGCTGAGCTGGCACCCACAGGCTTAAGCCAGCAACCCTAGTATTGAACCTACAACCTTGGTGCTCTGGGACAATGCTCTATCCACTGTACCACCAGTCAGGGCCCACCTTTCTTGACATGTTATAATTAATGATGTGATTTCTTTTGAAGTTATATTATTATGAATTATAGTCATATCAAGGTGAAGTCACAATGCAGGTGAAGTCACAATGTAGATGGTTGAAAATAAGGAGCTAGCCTCCTTTGGAGAAATGTTGTTAGAGGCATAGATTTAGAAGTCATCAGTAAAGTGTAGATGGTGGAAAATGTGAATGGACAAGCTTATTGAGTGGCATCTTAGTCTATTTTAAAAATATTCGTAGTTTGTTCCTTTTTTTTTTTTTAGTTTGTTCCTTTTTAATGGGACTGATTAAAAAAAGAAAAGAAAACCCTCATTATTCTTGCATAATGATTAAAAATATTTTTTATTCATAATGTATATTTTCAAAGCAGCATTATAAAATGTCTTAATTAGATAGTTTTTATTTTATTTTTTAGAGAGAGGGACAGACAGACAGGAAGGGAGAGAGATGAGAAGCATCGATTCATTGATGTGGCACCTTAGTTGTTCATTGATTGCTTTCTCATATGTGCCTTGACAAGGGGGCTATAGCCGAGTCAGTAACCCCTTGATCAAGCCAGCGACCTTGGGCTCAAGCCAGTGTCTTTGGGATTCAAGCTAGTGAGTCCATGCTCAAGCTAGTGAGCCTGCACTCAAGTTGGCAACCTCGGGATTTCAAACTTGGGTCCTCATTTCGAACTTGGGTCCCCTGTGTCCCAGGCTGACGCTCTATCTACTGTGCTACCACCTGGTCAGGCTTAACTGGATAGTTTTATCTTTTCAAGACTTATTTATTTATTTATTTATTCATTTATTCATTCATTCATTTATTTTAGAGAGGAGAGAAAGTGAGCAAGAGGGAGAGAGAGAAGGCGGAAGGAGCAGGAAGCATCAACTCCTATATGCGCCTTGACCAAGCAAGCCCAGGGTTTTGAACTGGTGACCTGAGCATTCCAAGTTGATACTTTATCCACTGCACCACCACAGGTCAGGCCTTAACTGGATAGGTTTTAGTGCTATAAATTAATGTTGCCTCATGGTGAAATAAATTAATTAATCCATAAGCCTAATTAACGAATTTTTACAACCAGAAGTTTAAGTGGATGCTTTAATAGTACTTCTTTCACAATAAAGTTTTGGTTTAGTGGAGCAACTAAAGAAACTGAGAAAAGGTTAAGGGACTCACATTTTCTATGGCCAAGAATGTTTCTGAACTCAACATTTTTCAGATATCTGGGATGCCCAAAAGGAGCAGTGGCAACACCACATGCCAAGGAACAAGAAAGTGGAGGGGGAAAGCGTCTTCAATTTTTAAAAAGTCTTTTTTTTTTTTTTTTTTGAGGATGTGCATAGAATTCTGATATTGGGCTGTCTTACAAATGAGTAATGAAATTCACATTAGACTCAGATCTACGGTAAAAGGATTTCTTAATTTGAAATATTTAAAGAGCTAATTTGCAACATCTGCCCAAGTAAACAGAACTTACTTGAAAAGCAGAGAAGCAAAACCATGTGTCTGAAAAATTGCACACAAGTACTTGATAGATTAACTAAATCAGACCCAGAAGGACATGTGGTTCTGTGGAATCTCAGTAGTTTTCTTGCACGCTGTTTTAAAAGGCTGCACTATTAAAGTCAAGTAGAATCTTCAAGGCCAAGGAATCCTATAATTGAATAGATGATGAAAAAAATAATAGGTGGTTTCCATTACGTTGGCTAAGTACTTGTAGAGGCAGTTCTTTTGAGTATCATGACTTACAGGTTCCTTAGAGAAAACTAGTCATAGTTCCCTGGCTTCTGGATCACTTAGTACATTGTTACTGTAGAAAAGGCCTGAACTGTTCATTTGTGAGTACACGTAGTTTATTTTAGTGATCTCATGCAAATATCAACTATTGGAGACCTTTTCAGATCCTGAAATTCATTATCCACCCCTTACTACTTGATAGATTTGTTTATAATCTTTAAGGAATATGCATTTAGAGCCAAAGACATTTTTATAGACTGTATGTGTATACTGTATTCAGTAAATAAGGAGGGGAAACAAATCTGGAGAACCAAGATGAGAATGGGTTCTTTGTATAAACTTTAGGGGAAATCCTTCAAGGTGATTAAATAATTCAATTCAAAAGGACCTTGATAGTAGCTAAGTAACACTGGGCAGATAGGGGAGTTCACTTATCTCCTTCTTGGTGTGCTATATTGTAATTATTCAAGGATAAAACAAACTATTGCAAAATATTGTGAATAAATATATTTGAATGCTAAGCCTAAGGATTCTACACATGTAAGGAGAAGCCAAGTTGCTCAGATTGAAATGAAGCTATCCATTTAAAGCATCTGCAAAAATCACAAAGCTGATATTCTTCTTCTAAAGAAGAGATGATATGTTACTATTCCTTTTTATTAAATTAAGTTATGTTCTCCTGTAATTTAAAAATCCCAATGAAGGAAAAAAGATCAAGTTTATAATGACTCTAACAGTTGCATTCTGAAGGAATATATCAAATTTTTCTAGATGATGGTAAATCTACAAGATAGAATGATTTATTGACTATCCCAATTTCAAATACATCCCACAATAAAGTTTCTTTCAGTTACATGGACTATGTTAAGCACAGTCTCTTGATAAAACCTTTTTAGATGATTGTTAGAAAATGTATTGAATTCTTAAAGTTGAGTAAGCACAAAGCATTCTGCACTAAGACATTTTCTTGGCTTTCCATTATAACTCCATGAAAAATCAAATTAGTTTCCACTTTGGCTAAACACTTCACCATTTATGGCTGGAAGGTGCCAAGCATTGTTTTAGTTATTTTCATTTAGGGATTAAAAGATAAATTGACCCTCTATGAATACACATATTATACACAGTATGGTTTTATTTCAATCTTTTTTTTAAAGGTCTCACATATGTATTACTGAGCCAACATATTAGAGCAGAAAAAAATTGACAAAGAGAAAAAAAATCTTCCAATGATTTCCCAATAAAATGCACCCAAATGCCAAATGTCCAGCTAGTAGTGATTGTTTTAGTGACATGGTCAGATGTAAGCAACCTAGATACAGCATAAATATGCGAACCATTTCTCATCTACGGTTCCTCATAGATCCGGCTTGATTCTTCCCCAGGGTCTCTTCTAGGAGTTGTACCTGATTGTATTACTAGTTTTCATCTGAATCTATTGGGGGAAATGGGCTGATTCTGCTTTTGTTCTGTGACCAGGAACCTCTTGATCCTGAAAGTCTCGTGAGAAGACATGGCGAAGAAGAGTCAACCACACACACCGCAATGGTGGAGGACAGAGGTGCTTCATTTCAATCTTTCAAGTTGGAGTGCTAAATAGGCAGAAAAGAAAAAAATAAAGACCCTAGGGTGAGTCTTCATTCCCTCTCGGTCCCACCAATTCACTCCTCCACTTAGCTAATGTGAGTTGAACCTATGCATTTTACATACCATATTAAATAGCAATCATATGCTTATATGTGTTTTCATCACCAGAATAGAAGCTCAGGATAAGAGCCAGGTAGTGGGCAGATACAGAGCATGGCTCAGATCCCCCTTTAAGAAAAGACTCACTGCAGTTAGCTCCTTCAGGATCTAGATCAGCATTTAAGTCAAGCTGGTTCTTTTCTTGGGGAAGCTCACAGAGAATGACTGGGCAAAGCAGGATGGCTGAGCTCATATTCTCCTCTGGCAGCCCTCGTCTATGACCATATGAAGAGAGGGCAAAAGGGCCAGGCCATCTGCAGGCCTCCTTTTTACCCTCTGTGGTCCCACATACCTCCAAGTCCTTTAGAGTCTCTCAGAGCTTCTTGGCTGGTTCTTAATCAGGTGCCCCTTTGTGGACACTTTTGAGTGTAGTTAAGTCAGTAACCACTTTTTTATTTCATTGATGTCTTCCAAAAATTTGACTTGCTCATCAGCAGTATTGCTCCTTGTCATTTGTGTTTGTTCCATAACTTTAAAATTCAATTCTTAGCATTTTAACAGTCTTGGAAGAGAAAATAAACTCACAATCTACCATAACTAAGCATCCAGTCTCTTATTCATGTAGAACAATGACCTCTTTCTCAGCTTTACCAGTTTAAATTCGTATTCTTATGCATTGTCCTACTGGATTGCTCTTGGAATCCATACCACTTAGAAGGATGTGGTATTTGTAATTAAAAATATTTTTTAAATGAATAATTGATATAGCACTGTTGTATGTGTTCTATATGCATATTCATTTTAATCTAAATGTTTACATTTAATTTTTAAAAATTTGCAAAAGATAAAGTTGGGGAGTAGAATTTAGCTGTAATCTATGGGTCTTCACATCTGACTCAAACCTTGAAAAATGACTGATGAGCAACAGCTGGCATTTATTAAGAGCTCACTATGTGCCAGACACTGTGCTGAGTGCTTTATATTCACTCTGAAAGAACTAATATTAGCTCCATTTTGCAGATGTGAAGACAGAGGTTCAGAGAGATTATTTGTAACTTGCCTAACATTACACAACTGATAAATGATGGGGTAGATTGGAAGGCAAGAGTTTGTCTCTAAAGCCAGTGATTATTCTTTCTTTTTTTTTTTACAGAAACAGAGAGAGAGAGTCAGAGAGAGGGATAGACAGGGACAGACAGGAACAGAGAGAGATGAGAAGTATCAATCATCAGTTTTTTGTTGTGACACCTTAGTTGTTCATTGATTGCTTTCTCACATGTGCCTTGACCGTGGGCCTTCAGCATACCGAGCAACCCCTTGCTCGAGCCAGCGACCTTGGGTCCAAGCTGGTGAGCTTTTGCTCAAGCCAGATGGGCCCGCACTCAAGCTGGCGACCTCGGGGTCTCGAACCTGGGTCCTCCGCATCCCAGTTCAATGTTCTATCCACTGCGCCATCGCCTGGTTGGGCTCTAAAGCCAGTGATTTTAATTATCATGCTATTCTATATTCTAAGGTCCCGTGGTTTGAGAAACTTCATTGTATTTCCCATAATCATTCACCACATGTGTCACTGGGTGGTATTCTTCCTCCTCTACTAATCTTGTGAGCTCCTTGAGGTATTTATATCTATATCTCAATCTGTTCTTAAAATTTCACTGCAGTGTGATATCCACCATAGAATGTGTTCAGAAGACTGCACGGTACATAAACATTGACCACTGATTTCAAACATTAGGAAGAAGAACTCTTTAGAAGCAAACTATAGTTTTGTGGGGATGGGAAATAAAGGGACATTCCAACTTTATTTTAGTACTTATGGGAAAGGGTGCAGGAGAATTTTTTCCTCTAAACTTGCGGAGAAACTTATTCTTAACGGTATCCTTAACTGGCACCTTTAAAAAAAATCATCAAAGTCTGGCTGAGTATCAAGAGAGTCTTGCTATAACTAGCCATGAACTATGACCAAAAAGGACAGCTTTATATTTAAAAAGTGAGGCGGTTGGTAGGATGGGTAAGGAGGAGGAAGTGGAGGGAAGGGAAGCTTACAGTTCTGTAAATTACAGCTTGTGATGGGGTCACAATGCCTCACCAATCTCAGCCAGAGGGCGAGTCAGCCAAAGGACCGTTACTCACACTTTAACAATTAAGGTTGCATTTTTGGTATAATAAAAAGGCTTACAAGGGAGATGTTGAGGGGAATACGGGGGAGGGGGGATGCATTCAGGGTGACACTAGAATCTATGTAAACACAATAAATTAAAATCAATTTAAAAAAAGAAAGAAAATTTTCTCTAGTAACAACAACCAAAAAAAAGGTTTACATTTTGGCTTGTATGGTCTCATTAACAGTTATACAACAAGCAATATATTCCAAAGGGCAACTGTCAGGAGAGGCCCCATCAGGGGACTATAGTGACCCAACTTTAAAGTTGGAGGGAAAAGAACAAACAAAAAAATCCAACTTAAGACCAAAAGCCTTTGAGGAGAGAGAAATCGAGAACTGAACATTGCAATTGTAAAGCCAGTAGCCACGGCCACCATCACAGCCGCCTGGCCCACGCAGGTTTGCATTTGATTCAGACAGTCTGTCATGAAACAACAGCCAAGAACTGGTGGGCCATTAGCTTTAATCCTAGCTTGCACCTGACAAGCAAGTAAAACATACACTGGGCTCCAAAACCCACTCATTCAGTGCTCACAAAGCTACTGACTTATCCGAGTTTCCTAGAATCAAAGGTTTCTAGCTCACCAGACTTATTCACCTCTGTTTCCCATCTCCTTCTCTTTACACAAACTCTGCACAAACTGGCTTCTCTTTCAGCACTCTACTATCCTGGCTGCTTCTCCTCTCCTCCATGTGGCCTTAATCTGCTCTCCTCCCTGTTCTCTGCCCTCCTCCTAGAATGCAATCACTCTTTTCCCCGGAACAATGTGATCTCTCTTCCTTTTAAAACCTTTTGGTGTGAAAGCCCTCCCCCAACACATATTAACATAATCACGCCCCTTCCCAAGCATAAGGTCAACTAATATCACCTGGCTGATGGGCTTCCATGTGGGCAGTGCCATCTTTAACAAAGTGAGCATAATTTATTTTATCTGCCCAACAGCAATACAAGCCCTTCTATCTTTTCCTTTGCCACTCGGAATTATTTCTTTACCTGTCAATAGCAAAGTATTGGGGAACCATCAAGAAATCCTCTCTGATACTTTGAGTATTGGGCTCACAACAAGCTGTAAGATTGCCCTCTTTATAAACTTCTTTTTATTTTATTTTTTTTAGAGAAATAGAGGGACAGACAGACAGGAAGGGATAGAGATGAGAAGCATCAACTCATAGCTGTGGTACTTTAGGTGTTCATTGATTGCTTTCTCATATGTGCTTTGATAGGGGGCTCCAAATGAGCCAGTGACCCCTTGCTCAAGCCAGTGACCTTGGGCTCAAGCCAGTGACCTTTGGGCTCAGGCCACTGATCAATGGGGCATGTCTATGATCCCATGCTTAAGCCGGTGACCCCGCACTCATGCTAGTGACCCTAGGTTTTGAACCTGGGTCCTCAGTGTCCCAAGTTGATGCTCTATTCACTGCGCCACGCCTAATCAGGCTTCACAAACTTTTAAAAGAAGAATTATTCATCTCTTAGGGAATTTGGAAATATATTGGTTTTCCCAAAATGTATGTTGCTGACCCGGAAAAGAAAAGCTGAGTAACTGATCTACACTTGTTTAGTGACTAAGGGAATCTCTGTAGACTAATACTGTATATAGAGAGCCAGACAAAAGTAGGTTTACAGTTGCATTGGCTCTGGAGTACTGCACATGTCCTTTTCTGAACAATGCCAGGGGGGTGAGCTAGGGGAATGAGACATCTCACCTCCCACTACAACCTTAAGCTGGTCCATATAAGTTACACACACAACTCTGCAATGACAAAGCAGTGAGCCAGTTCTCATTTCTGGCTCTCAAGGCCTAGCATGGAGTTCAGAAGAATGGAATTGGAGGAAGTCATTTAGATACTCTTTCTAAAACTACCCTTCTTCTTTCAAAATTACTTTTAACGACTCACAAAGTCATAAGGTATTTGCAGTCATCTCTGATTTCTGAGCTCAGGTTAGGTTGAAAACCTCACTGTTGGGATGGACGGTAACATCTTCTTAATTGAGCTGTTCATGATAAGCACTGATTCCGTTTGTCTCCTGCTCACGCTGTCCCTGGAGAAGAATTTGCGGTTGCAACTGTACTGTTATGTACGGGGTGTTCCCCACAAACGAATTTTGGTTTACCAACTTGGAAAGTACCCATGCTTTGTGCCCCCTCACTAAAGAGACAACAGGCACTTCTACACGTGAGCTTTGATTTCTGGCAGTCTGTGGCTCCCTGGAATAACATATGTGCTTGCTCAATGTCTTTATTTTGCCAACAAAACACCCCCAATCTCAATGATATTTTCAACCCCTCATATCATATCCTGATGTCTGTTTATATTGACATCCAGACATTTTAGTTTCACCACTGGCACAGAAATGACATTTTTTTGTGTGTGTGCCTAATTATTAGTGTGGTACTGAAATACAATCTTTCTCCAGACAAAACCCCTCACTGCCGGCCACAGCTGAAAAGTTTGCTTTATGAAGGTTTCTTTCTGATAATTGCATTTGGCCTCTAAGAAATTGTTTATTTAATATTGTGTGATTTCAGGAGTTTTGAAGAGCAGAGGCCATCCATTCCTCTTTAAATGTTTATGCCAGCTATCAGAAGATTTGAGTTACTACTCATAGGATCAACACACTTGACATATAGTCTTGGCCCTGATGTTATTGGTTTATTGTTGGATCATATATATGACTGTAGAATTTGGAATAAAAGAAGCTCTAAATGATTTGGGAAATAGTTATTTGCCTCTGGTCATAACTGGGAGTTTAGGATATGTGTGGAGGAAACAAGCACACAAGGGGGCTACAATCAAGTAAAATCCCATGATAACACACCCCAGGATTATGCAAATTTGCATGTAATCCAGTTAGCTCCTCTGCTTCATTCAGTCTCAGTTTCCAAATGCAAGTGAACTAATGTTCTTACATTCTGGGAAATAGGCTGAGACCATGGAAGGGAGCATAAAGTTTGATGGGGAAACTGCAGGCAATCCAAACTGAGAAGCAGGCCACTGGAGCGTAGGTCTGCAGTATGCCATTGGGCTGGTCTTCAGGTTGGGTAGATGGAAGAGCTTTCCATAGGGAAGGAGATTCCTGCAGTCACTCTTACTGTCCTGCAATCCCAGTCAGCATTAGACGTCACTGATATCTAGCAAGTGGTGGGATGGGAGCAGAAAGAACTCCCGCCAAGTGGCTCCAAAATGCAGCAAAGATCTGGATGGATTTGGATCACACTAAGAATTCCCTAGGATAAATTCTAGTGGACAGGCAAGGTAATTTTATTCACCTTAAGTAACGCATTAATGAAACTGCCCATATTACCCAGTCTATAGTCTGTCGATTTTGTTGTTTTGTTTTGTTTTTTGAGAGGGATAGGAAGAGAAGAAGGGGGGAGGGAGAGAGAGAGAGAGAGAGAAGCATCAACTCATTGCTCTACCTAGTTGTGCACCCATTGACTGCTTCTCATACATGCCCTGAGTTGGGCTCAAACCGGTGCCAGCTGGTCAATCCAGCTGGCAATCCTGGGATCGAACCAGCAACCTCTGTGCTCCAGGACAGCGCTCTATCCACTGTGCCACCAGCCAGGGCATAATACATCTTTTTGGATCCGCATTTGTCATATTATAATGGGATCTACCATAATTCCCTACTCTCTATCAAACTGTGACTGAGATTTTCTTGCACTATGGAACTTAGGCAAGTGTATCATGACATTAACTCTTTAGCTCATTTTTTTTTTGTCTATTCCTGAAATATGTTCCATCAAATATGGTTAAGATCATGGTTTTTAGGCAGCTTTACATAGCAAGGGCAAAAACTACATTTTAGATTTTGCCAGTGGAATATATCAACATTGTGTGTATGCTTGCATATGTGTGTGTTCACATACTTAAACATGCTGTCATTTTTACTGATTGAAGGCAAAGACATGGGTGTATTTAGCTTTGTGTGTAACATACAGACTGAGAAGCCAACATACAGGCTGTCAGTGGGATATAAACCAGCAAAGCATTGGAGCATATGTTGTGGGTACCCTAGACAGAAACTGGCAGTTGCTACAGTGTATAGTGAGTAGAGGGCAGAAAATGCAGTATAGCGGATCATTGTTAGCGGAAGGAACATTTATGTGGTCTCCTCCCTTGCATGAGTATGGTGTGAATAGACTCCATTGTCCTGATGGGCAGTATCACTTTGAAAGGTTTTTCTTATTATGGGAAGAGTCACTTAAGTGACCTTACTGAGTCACTTAAGTGTGGGGTGAGCAGGCTGTTATTCTGGGAGAGGAGTGTATGTAACCAGAACTTGGATGTTTTAAGTGTCTTAAAAATGTTGTGAGGACCTTACTGCAGAAGAAGGTGGGAACCTCTTGGCAAAACACTCCTGGGGTCATGTTGCCTTCTGAGAAGTGACTCCAAACATGAACTGAAAGAGTCTGATCACAAAGAGAACTTTGGGATTAGGAATTTCAAAACATAAGGGTCTTGTAATAGGACAGGATGCTGGGGAGTGGCCTTTCCCCATAAAGGACTGTTGTGGATGACCTTGACTTTGAAGTGGCAGGAATAGAGGACGGTGCCTCCTTCAGAGAGCGATGGCACTGCCTCGGAGATGTCTTCCAGGGTGTGGGCATTTATTTATCTTCTTCTGTTGTCCCAGAGCACTCAACACAAGTGTTCTGAGACAACTCTCACACCAGATCTCTTAGCCTCCAGCACATTGCTTCTTTGGATCCAGAACTTATGAAACCTCAGCTCTGAAGCAATAGAGAAGCCAAAGGGCTCTATGCAGGCAGGTCCCGGCTGGTCTGACTGCAAGTGCCTCTCCTGTGAGTAACACGGATGCACAGGGTCAGGCCTCCGGGCCCCTTGGCTGTTTGCTGAAGTACTTTCCTTAGCTCTGCCTTCTGGCTATGACTCTCCAAGATAACCTTTCATCCAGCAGTCAAGGCCCAGTTACTTCGACTTGACCCTCCTTCCCAAGTCACTCCTTTGCACTGTGGACCTTTGAATGCTTCATGAAGAGGAGAAATGGACCTCTGGACTCGTGATTGCTGTCATGAGAAAGCTCAGGAATTACACTTGGAGAATAGATGGAAGACAAGTTTATGGCACTCTGTACTGGGCTGAGGCTCACCCAATTTTCTATCAGGAGCAGAGCTAACATGCAGAAAAGGGCATGGTGCTATGCCAGTGGTTCTTAACCTTTTTTGAGGTACCGAACCCACCAGTTTCATATGCGCATTCACTGAGCCCTTCTTTAGTAATAAATAAAATATGATTTCTTTTTCCAAATTCAAGACATAGGCTTATGTTTTTTTACTGGTGCACAAAATGAGCCGTGCATGAACATCACCTTGCTCAAAAAACAAAACCAACAAAGTGCATGAACTCACAACAAATTACGGTATTACTTTATTCTGGCCTCTGAGGCAGAGGCTTCTCCGAACCCCTGAGACCGACTCATCTAACCCCTAGGGTTCGATAGAACCCAGGTTAAGAACCACTGTGTTATGCTATTCAATGGGAAAAGCAAGAGACAAAAACTTGCTGACACACACACAGAGTAGTATATGCACGTGTGTGTGTATGTGTGTGTGTGTGTGTGTGTGTGTATTAGTTCTGGTTACATACATCATAGGGAAGTAAGCAATAAATACCCAGATGAAATTAAGATAGAAATAAAAAAGCCAAAGAATAATTTCTTTCAAGAAGGAGACCCAGAGCAGAGTAAAAACAATTAGAAGTCTAAGCCCGTATCAGAAATCTATGTCATTGGCAGAAAGAGACACTTTCTCCCTTGGCCTGAAGGCCAAGCCCTCAGGGTTTCCCTGAGTCATGCTTGGTTTTGTCATTAGGAGAGGTCAGTGTAAGTTAAGGTAATGGAAAGTCTGTGACCTTCTTGCAACATTAGAGAATCAACCTCTAGTCAGAAAACGGTGATTCTTTTCTCTATGATTCATTACCTAAGAAGCCTCTGGTTTCCTGGAATTCTTTAAAAATTCCAAGTCTTTCAGAATAACTGTTAAATGCCACAATTGTGGATAATAGTTTCTCTTTCAGACTATGGAATTAATCCTCTTGCTATTAAAATGAAGCTGTTTGTCTTTTAGTGCCTCCTGGCCCAAATACTGGTTGACTCAAGTTATTTCAGAAGTGCATAAAAGGTAGTCATAAATTACATAAAAATGTGATAATAATTTTATTTTATATATTACTATTTTTTTACACAGTTCTATATATTGTTGTTGATGTTATAAACTGCCATTCATTCAATAACTATTTATTAAATACCAACTGCTGGATGCTGTTCTAGGAGTTAACCACTGATTGTCACTGAACAAGGTGTTTCAAAGACATGTCTAATTCTCACACTAGGGAAATGTGGGGATTATTCTCCCCATTTTATAGCAGGAACAAAAAACTCCGAGGAGACCAGAGAGTTTACGGAACTTGCTCAGAGTCAGACAGCTGATCAAAGGCAAGGCACTTTCAGATGCTACGATTGTGTGGCATTTCTGCCAGGCCAGAACAAATCTTGAAAACTTTCTTTTTTTTCTGTTAACCCAGCAACGTTTTTCGATTATTCTTCCATATTGATTCTCACTGCTGGCAGTTGTTCTGCTGGTCAATCTCACATTTTCTTCTCTTTATATTATACTGATATCCGACTACTTCACCATCTTTCTTACTCTGGGAAAGTTTCAGGGGAAGCAAACCTGATCTTCGGGAATACTCCATGGACTACAGAACTGGGAAGGTTGATCAGCAGAGTCTGGAAGACTAAGTAGCTTTGGAATCAGATCTTCCTAGTAAATATTCACTATTATCTTTGAAGTAAATTCAAACAGAATGTATTACTAGAACCTCAGCTACTTCTATTGTCAAGTGCCATTCTAGGACAGATTTTAAAGCAAATATAATTTTAAATGTGCCATTTAAATTTACCCATAGATCTACTTCATTTAGAGCAATAATCAAGACTTGACGATAGTTGAATGCGTAGAGCTCCTTGTAACTTATGGGTGTGGTGGAAAAATAGGAAAGACCATGTTTTTGTTTGGTGTTGTTTATAAGGATTGGAAACCTAGAACTCAGAAATACATCTACGAATGGGTTGAATTTCCTGTACAGGCAGTGAAAGTCTTTGGTTGGCCATAGGGTCATAACTACAATGTGTCATGCTATGCAGAGTATCAGAATATGCCATTCCAAAACACGCCACTATGGCATAGGGATTATTTAGAGCTGAAGGCAATTAAGAAGAAGCAGATACAAGAGAAATTTTCTGCCTTCTCCTTTTTTGCCTGAAAAAGTAGGACAAAAATTTGTGAAGGCTCCCCCACCCCTCTCTACCAGGAAAGCAAAAGTTAATCATCAGAGATAACCCTAGATCCTTGTCAGCCCAGAGATAGCACAGATTCCAAAGAGGAATCTATGTGCCAGTAACGAACTTTGCTAACTAGCCTTTACCTCCCATTAGTTCCCTATATATTTGCCTTCCCATGACTGGCACAACCCTAGAAACAGTCTTTTTTCCTTAGCCTTGTCTCTTCTCTAATAATTTATTTATTGTTCCTTTGTTAGGGTGGTATAAAGCACTAGTTCTAACCACCTCTTTGAGTTATTCATCACTAAGTATCCAGTGTATATAAATGAATACACAAGTTAAACTTCTGTTTGTTTTTCTCTTAGTAACCTACCTTTGATCCATCTCATTTACAGGACCCCAGGCAGATAGCCTATGAGGCATAGGGAAACTATTTTTCCTCTCCAAGGACCATGAATGTCATCTGACATGTGTGTAAAAGTAGAAAAAGGCATTGACCTCCTGTTTTTGATTGTGTTTTTGGTTAGAAGACAAGTCTGACTCTCCTTGGGAAATAAAAGTGGCTTCAAATGTTATTGATGGTTGTTGGGTCCAGAAGGCTGATCTTCCCAGAGCGCAGGATTGCCAGCCCTCTTTCATGCTCAAGATGGATAACTCAGCAGGACACTCACACATGAACTTAAAGATATTCCTCCTGATGTTCACGTTTATGCCAAGCAAAAGTGTAAGAAAGGCTTTCTTGAGCTGGGTTGTTAGGAGATATCTGATGCCACTTATTCTGGATTCCATCTTCCGTTCAAGTTATGGTTGGGTTTTTATATATATATATATTTCCCCCTGTTATCTTAACTTGTCATTACGTAGATCTAAGGGTTCTAAACCGAAGAATACTAGTTAGAGGAATTCAGTGCAGTTTGGCTGGGAACCAGGTAAACTCATGGTGCCTGAGCTCTCACAAACCTGACAAGAGCTGTGTGTTGCTTCTGTTTGTATTTCTAGTGTTTATCACAAGATCTATTATAGAGTACTTATTCACCAATGCTGTTAAATATTAAAATATTGTGAGCAGCGGTGGTCTAAGTGCCATCCTTCTCTTAGAGGGGTTGGCTGGCTAACACCTGCACATTCGACCCATGCAAGCAAACATGGATCTCATCAGCAGATTATCCTGAAAGTGTCCCTGGGACTTGCTCAGCAAAATCTCTCTTTTCCTCTGTAGATACCACTCAAGTTTTCTCTTTCTCCCTCTTCTCCCTTTTCTTGATTGAAACTTTGAAAACTTGTGCCTCAGGTCCAATAAATTCTTCTCTGTGTGAAATGTTTAACTTTACCCTTGAGTTTTGTCTGGGTGTGCTATAAGATCATTCAGCTTTGGACTCCTGTCTACTGGAGTCCTCTTGCCTCATTGTCTAGGAAATTCTCTTGTTGCAGACTCAGAGAGTGCATTCTTCATCATTGTCTTTGGGGATTTAGTTCAGGGAAGGCGGGAGAAACTCAGATGTCCATTGTTTGTCTTTCTGCCAAAGATAAGTCATTGAATACTACTTGATACATAATTGACTCATTGGTCACCATGGAGCCGAGTAACGAGGGTCTGCCATTTATTTCTGAGGGCCATTCCCTTTTGGCTTTTTATACAAGGACTCTGCTTGGGGGCCACCTTCTTACCACCTTGAGCTCTTTGCTTAAATGTTGTGTACTCAGGGAGGCCCTACTAGAACACACTATTTAATGTCACTGCCTCCTCTCCTAGGAATCCCTGACCCCTTCTCTACTTACTCATCATCATCTGATCTGCTATAAGTGTAATTTACTTACATTATTTATTGTTTCTCTTTTCATGAGACGATATAAGTTCCATGAAGGCAGAGATTTGGGGTTTCTTGCTCCCCTCTGTAGTCACAGTGACTAAAGCAGTGTCTGGTTCAACACTATTTGTGGAAATGAAGGAGGGAGGAAGGAAAGGAAAGGAAAGGAAAGGTAAGGAAAGGAAAGGAAAGGAAAGGAAAGGAAAGGAAAGGGGAAGGAAGTGAGGGAAGGAGGGAGAAACAAAGGAAGGAAAAAAGAAGGGAGGAAGGGAGGGAGGGAGGGAGGGAAGAAGTAAGAAAACTAGGGAGAGAGAGAGAGAGAAAGGAGGGAGGGAACTTACAAAGAGTTCTAATGGAAAAGAAGGTCTTTTATTGGTCTTCTCTGAAGATTTGAGTCTATGTTAAGGGAGACATTAACAGACATGTGAATAACAACCTGGGCATTTTCAAGACAAATCCAATTACCAGACCTTGGAAACAGCCACAGAAAATGCTTTTCTACATAAGTGCTCTCACACACACTTAAATCTCTGTGTGAAATATACTTGTGTGTTTGTGTCCTTTGATATATGTTTCTTCATGGAAAGGTAAGGAATGTGATACATATTTATGTACAAAACATGACGTTGATGAGGTCATGAATGCAGGTTCAATCTTCAGATAGACCAGTTATGTTGCTCTTGTCTAATTGCCCAGAGCATACCCCTAAGTCCAGCTATTGCCTCAGAAATGCTTTTTACTTAACCGTCAAAACAATGGTGATGGGGCAGATGTATGAGTGCGGGAATGTAGATGGATAGATGTAGGTCCATTATTGCTCCAGGAAAGGCAGTTCAAAATTCCTGACCCGCTGCAGTTGGGTCAAGAGAGCAGTAATCTTCCCTGCCAAAGGCTAACATATAGTGCCTGACCTTCTTTCCAGGTTGATAAGGCAACTCACTTTTCAAAACAGCTTGCTCAACGTAGAAATCAGTTCAGAATAAATGACAAAAATCTTTAACTTCTTTCTGATAAGGACAAAACTCTGATTAGCGGAGCTTTTTCTTCTAATCTTGAGAAGCAGCTAGGTAAACTGTTGAAAATAATATGCCAGTAAGATAGTTTCTTCTGCCTCAGGCACTGTTGGCTAAAAGCTAAAAACCTTGGGACACTCCGGGTTTATTTTTTTCTTATGAATACACTGCTCGTAAAAATTTGGGGATATTTTATTGCTTCATATTCATTTTGAAATATCCCCTAATTTTTGTGAGCAGTCTATTATTCACTTAGTTTATAAACTCTTTTTGGATAATTTACTATTTGTAAGAGACAGATCTAGCTTTGTAAGATGCCAAAAACGAATCAGAGAGGAACAGCCTGTGTTATAGAACTTACGCACCTATAATAGAAATAAGACAATAACATCAATAACCTACTGTTTTGCTATATTTACTATGTTATCGAAAGAAATAAGAACAATTATAAATGATTCTGTTTTGCTTCCTCACTATACATGCACAAATATGCTGCTAGTTCTTTGAACAAAGAACGACTGAGAGCATGCCCATGCAAAGTATTTTAAGTTTACCCAATCAAGTCTAAACACCCCTATGCAGCACCTTCAGAAGTCTAAAATCCTGCAGCAGTTGTGCTGCCGTGAAATCTGTGAGGCTCACAAAAACCACCGAAGGAGCCGGAATGAGGCCTGGAGGAATTCTAGCAATGTCAATCTGAGTTTTCTCAATTTCAGATAAAGTTGAACATACCTGATGTGAAGAACAGACGTGGATAGCTAGGCTGGAACAAGCTGGGTCCTCTTGCAGAACTTTTATCAGATTACCAGCTGGGAGAGTCAGCAGTAAGAGAGGAAGAAATGGGGTCAGTTTTATTTTTAAGAAGTTACTCCGCTCTAAAGGGACACAGCGAAACAGGTAAACATCGATTCCCCATTGGGGTTCTCCTGATGGCCCCTGCAGGCATTGTAGAGGTGTCTGTCTGTCCCCCTTACTTCTAGATCAGTGCTTCCTCCTGAAGTGTGGAATTGGGTGCTGCAACTGCTTCTGAGCACTTAATTGGGGGTTTGAGGAATGCTGAATCTCAGTGGCAAAGATTCTAAGGCAGGACAACATCCACTCTGGTAGCACCAACACACACACACACACACACACACACACACACACACACACACACACACACACACACAAGAAAAGAGTTCTCCAAGGTTTGTAAAATTCATCAGGAGCCCCAGGAACATAGTAGTCCTGCAGCTTCCGGCTTAAGCAGTCATTGGGGAGCATTGAGAGGGCGTCAGCAAGGGTAGCCACTTGTCTCTTTTATACTTTTTCATTTGGCTTTTCTCCTTGAGCCCTCTGGACTTTTCCCTGGCATCATGTGCTCTTCAGGGTCCAAATGATTAGGGTATAGAAAGAACTGCGCCTCTCAGTTCTCCTAAAAAGAAAACCCGCTTCCCTTCATAACCCTTCACATTTGTTCTTGATGTTTTCATTGTAGCTTAATATGGTAGAAACTTTTCGGCGTGGTTGTAATGTCTTTTGTTTCATTTAAATACTGCTTGGCCTTTCAGGTGACCTAAAATTCCTGTCCCCCAAAATGTGATATTAATATCTTTTTTTTTTTTTTTTACAGGGACAGAGAGAGAGTCAGAGAGAGGGATAGATAGGGACAGACAGACAGAAACGAAGAGAGATGAGAAGCATCAATCATGAATTTTTTGTTGCTGTTGCGACACCTTAGTTGTTCATTGATTGCTTTCTCATATGTGCCTTGATTGCGGGCCTTCAGCAGACCGAGCCACCCCTTGCTTGAGCAAGCGACCTTGGGTCCAAACTGATATTGATATCTTAAAAGAACAAAGTGACAATGAATGTGACTGGAAAAAATAATTATGGACAGACATCTTGCCAGGTGAGTCAGCTTGGCAGATGTCAGTGTTTGGACGTTTCTGAAGATAATAATCTTTCTTTTTGTATGTATATGTATGTGTACATGTATATGTATGTGTATGTGTATGCGCATGTGTATGTATGTGTGCATGTATATGTATGTGCACGTGCATGTGTATGTGTATATGTACATGCATGTGTGTATGTGCACGTGTGTATGTATGTGTATGTATGTGTACATGTATGTGTATGTATGTGTACATGTATATGTATGTGTATGTGTATATGTAAAAACTCAACTCTTCCTTCTTCAAGCCAAGACACACACAATCGAAATGCTTTCAAGTTCTTGAAATTTGTTCAGTTCAATAGAATTTGTCAACAATGGGATACAAAAAGTACTCAGATGTATTGTCTCATCCTTTGGAATTGACACCCAGTCCTCCTGTGTTCATTAAATACCACCTAGAATCTTGCACTTACATGTGTCTGCTCCTGTGGTTTCCCTCTGCTGAGAATGCCCTTCCTGCCCTGTGCCCCCTTTGAACCTCTAGCCCTGTTTTGACATGATCTGCAGGCCGGAAATAGCCCTACCACCCTTCTGCAGGGGTTGGCCATAGAGCCATGTAGTCTATACCATAGTCTGGCAAGTGTGGCACCACAAGTGTGTTGTACTAGCTCCTTGTACACTAAGGAAAGCACACTGTGAAAACCACATGCCACAGTGGCTCAGCACTCAGTCCCCCTTCAGAGCCAAACCAATTTTTCCTGCTCTAGGAAAAAAGAAGGAAGCACTCTTTTAATTCTCTACCGGCATAGTCCAAGCTACAGAAGAGGTATTCAATAAAATATATATTTAGTGCCAGCCACAATCTGTCATTAACTACTTTTGGGCGTTGGTATTTTATCTTACGCCTGTTCTGGCTGAGACACTGGTTAGGGGTAGAGGGTCCAGTCCGTTTGACTGTAAAACTAGGTAAGTAAAGATATGACCCTTGCTAAGACATGATGTATTGTCTCATCTTTTGGAATTGAGACTTCTAAAAAATATTAATGCCTATTAGGTACAGTAGTGACCCATTGTCTCTGGTTTTTGTACCCTTGCTCAGTCAGGGCTAAAAACATTACATAGAACATTGCAGAAATAAACTGTTTATAACTTAAACTGTGCACCATTCTGAGTGGTGTGATGAAATCTCACACTATCCTGCTAGGTCCTACCCAGGATGTGAGTCATCCCATTGTCCAGCATCTCATGCTGTGTACTCTCCCCACCATGAGTCACGGAGGAACATCTCAGTTATCAGGTGACTGTCCTGGGACCATGGTGCTTGAGTTCAAGTAACTTATTTTACTTAATAATGCCACATTCACATAACTTTTATTATAGTATAGTGTTATAATTGTTCTATTTTATTATTGGTTATTGTTATTAATTTCTTACTGTGCCTAATTTACAAATTAAACTTGATCATAGGTATGTATGTGTAGGAAGAAATAGTGTATATAACATTAGGTACTATCTGCAGTTTCAGGCATCCACTGGGGGTTTTGGAAAGTATCCTCCATGGATAAGGGGGCACTGTACAGCAGACATGTAAAATACAAATATTAATTTTTTATTGTGGTAAAAATTTAATATAAAATTTACCATCCTACCCATTTCTCTGTGTACCATTTAATGGTAATAAGTATCACATTGTTGTGCAACCAATGTTCAGAACTTTTTCTTCTTGCAAAACTGAAACTCTCTACCTATTAAACAATAACTCCCCATTTCCCCTACCTCCCAGCCACTGGCAACCATTATTCCATTTTCCATTTCTATGAATTTGACTACTCTAGATACCTCATACAGAAGGAGCATTCTAAACCTAAGAGCATGGGGATCTGGACTCGTTCTGGACTCTTGATCGAGTGCCCAGCACATGCGCATTGGCGAAGACTGCTGCCCGGCCTATGCCGTGCTTCCAGCTGGAGCGCCAGTCCGGAGCCTCAGGTGACCCTGGCTGTGCAGCAGGAAGATGGAAAGCACAGGATATTCTAACCCTGTTTGCCACCACCTAAGTCCACGGCAGGTGCCAGAGCAAATAGAGACATCAGCTATTGATTTTGGAAACTTCTCCCAGAAAACTGACTGGGCCAATGGGAGCTTAGCATTCTGGATGTGAATGAGGAAGGCAGCAACCTGTCAGAGGACCGCTGATGGTCCAGCCAGCTCTAGTCAGGAAGACCTGAGAAGAGGGACTTCCAAACAGGCAAAGATAGACCTAACCCACCTGGTGGACAGTGGGCTGAATTAGTAATGAACTGACGCTAAGGCACAAGGAAAAACGTAGATTTTTGTTCCTCGTTATGCTAATAAAAAAGCCAGCATCAGCACATAAAATGGAGTACCTTCTCCAGGCCGTGCCATGTGGGCAAATCGGGGAAGTAGAGGCCACCTAACATCCCACTGTTAATCATTCCTAGAAACACATATAAAAATAGATTATTATACGGAAGACTGTACTTTCTTGTAGGAACGAGGTTGTAATTTGGGGTTGACTTCCTGATCCAGAGTATGACCAGCAATAAATTATAGGGCAAAGCTCCATATATAAATTATAATACTTTAGGAATAATAAGTGTGTTCCAAGTTCCTTTAAAATGCACTTTACGTATTTATTATACAGAAGCCAGTGAACTATAAACTATCTATGAAGTACATGAAAGCATACTACTCTCTCAAAGGGGGTGGGAGGAGGTAGAGAAGGGTACCAGATGGTGATGGAAGGAGACTTAACTTGGGGTCAATGCAATAAATACATGATATCGAATTGTGTACCCCGAACCTGTATAATTTTATTAACCATTGTCGTGCAAGAAATTCAATAACAAATTTAAAAAGAGATGTGCTATAATGTAGATAAGAATTGCCTGTGTTTATTGAGCACCTACTAAATGCTGCCACCTACCTTATGTTATTTAATCCTGTGAGGAAACTGAGGCTTAAAATGGAAACATCCCTTGTTCAGATACAATTATTTAATAAGTGACTGAACTGAGATTTAAACCCAAGGCGTCTCATCATGGGAGGAAGGAAAATTGGAGAAAAACTAGGTTTTCATGATGTTGTCAGGTCACTGCATTAACCAGTCTGGAGACTATTCCCAACCTCCGTACTTCTTGTTACATGAGATAATTCAGTTCTTCGTTGTTTGAGTCATTTAAAGCTGTGTTTTCTGTTATATCCAGTCTTAGCTGCCTGATATCCTGCATGAGACTTAATTCCTGCTCCAAAATATGGACTCAGTGCTTTCCTTGGCATAGTTTCAGGCCAGAGCCACGAAGCATTTAGTAATTCAGAATCTACAATGAGTAACACAGACTCACAAGGAGTTTTCAGATTGCAAGGAAAAGAAATGCTATTCTTCATTCAGTCAGGAGAGCACCTCCCCCAATGTATATTTCTCCGTATTTTCTGATCACCTTTGGTAACTTAGTATGGAAAAAGAGAAGGAAGGGAAGAAAGGATAAAAGCATGACATTCCTTGGCCCACTCTGTATGTATCACCTAAACTCTCTTCTCTTCTAACTAGCTGAATCTTACTTTCTTTTCACGGTTTTTCAAGTCACATCTTGTTCAAGAAACTTGAGAGCCCTGCACTTCACTTCACTTTGATCTGTAATTCCTCTGGAGTCATAGTAACACATTTGCTCACCACCTGGAGACATCTCTCCGGTTATATATTCCATCTTGCTTTTTCTCCTGTTTATGTCTTGACTTCTCTAGTACTTTCTAAACTTCCCTGAGATCAGAGGCTCCCACGGCATTCTTTAGTGATTCTTATAGTGCCTACCTGCTTATGGTAGATACATGTAGTTGTCTATAAAATACTAGGTCTTATGATTTAAAAGGTAAGTGAAAATAAGAGAAAGGTGGGCAGAAAGAAGAGAGAAAGAAGAAAACTCTAGGAATGCATGTAATCTTGACTTGGCCTGTCTTAGCATTTACAAAGTAACGGTGAGTGTGCCATGCTTTGGATAGCTCCAGATTCCTAACACAAGCATGATTGTCTCCATCATCCCCACACTGGGACCTCAGGTAGGGAGGATGGGGGAAGTTGAATGAATTCATAGATGTAGATTTGCTGGGCTTTCAGACTCAGCCCAGGTTCTTCTAGGTATCTGCAATCCTGTATACTCTTAGTCATGACCTGCTTCAATCAGTTGTATTTTCAGCCTGGCCCCGGTAAGTACCGTGCTTCCAACTACTGCTCCTCAGGGTATAAAATAATAGTAAAAGCAGTTAGTACCACTGCAATTTTTGTCAAGAACTTTTTAAACAGGTTCCAAATGGTAAATTCCCATTATGGAACACCAGGTGATTTCCAGGGACACTAGCCTCTGCTGGCACTTCTTCCAGTCCTAAGAAAGTGCCATTTATCCAATAGGCCCCTGCCAAATACTGGACTGCTCCCTCGAGTAATATAAGTTTACCATACAGGGTTGTAGCCAGAGGTGTGAATTCCATGTTTGCAGCCCGCCCCCCCCCCCCGCCCCCACCTAAGCCTAAAAGAAGCAATGTCTTAATAGAATATGTTTAGTACATCAGGGGACTCCTTTCTATCCTTTCTAAAATTTTTCCTCTGTGACCCAGATTTTTGGCCTAAACCCTCAGATACACAGGATGTAAGAACATGCTTACAATTCAATCAGATGTCTTGGGATTATTTTCTTATATACAAAGAAAAAAAAATTGATGGTAAGTTAATTAAAACATAGATGCCGGTTCTTTCTGGACAACTGTCAAAACAAAACAAAGAAACTCTCAAAGCAACAAGGTTTTTTTCTGTGTTCTCTCGTTTCCTTAATTCTTATACTCTTTCATTTAGTAGTTTTTTTCAACTCCTTTAAAAAATAATTTCTCTGCCCCCTCCCTTTGTCTTTCATTTTATTGGCAGTATTACTCCTCACTAATGAGCCTAACAGTGAAGAGATGTCTGAACCAGTAACATGCCCCTAGTTCTAGTTCTCTGCCCCAGTCAAGCCTGGGCTCCCCCTTTAGAAACCATGGTTGTGCAGACTGGAGAAAGGTGGAGATAGGGGCGGGAGAGGAGAAGGAAGGAATGAATAGAAAATAGCAGAGACACTCCTCTTTGTGCCTGGCAGGAATTGAGCAACAGAGAGCTGAATAGAAGGGTGTACAACTGGATCCTCAGATGCCAAAGACAAAATGCCCCAATTTCTCAGCTCACCAGGACCAGTTTGTACCCTGAGTTATTCAGCCCAAAGGAATCAAGGCAGAAGGCTGGCCAGAATGGTAAGCAAGGCTTTTAAGCCTTAAAATTACACATAGTTTTGTATTGAGTTTTATTTCTTGAAAGAAGAGTTGCCTTACCCAATTTTAATGGGTTTTTAAAAAATTGTTTGTTTAAGGACAGTACAATTTTTATCATTATCGTTATCTTGAAAACAGCGTTTAATTCTACTACTTCTATGCAAACAAAGCCTTTCTCTCTTTCATTGTACATCACTCACTGTCTCTTGTAATGGGTGAGGAGCGGTATTTTCAAGAGCAGAGATTTCAAAACATTCAGTGCTTCTGAACTTAGTGTTAAAACTGCCAAGTACTGCATTAAAAAATAAAGAAATTTCCATCTCTTTCCACATCTCACGTTCATTGGGATTATGAGCTTGTAAGTAGAAGTCGAGGGGGAGGGGCAGGGTTGTGGGGAGGGAGATCGAAGGGCCAGGAGGGTATAAATGCACAATGCAACAAGGCCAAGGTCAAAGCCAATGCTGGGAGAGCCGCCACAGAATTCCGATTGAGGGGCAGATCTTGGAATGCTTGAAGTTTCTGTTTAGACATGCTTCTTTCCTCCTTTCCCTCCTTCCCCACAATCCTAGCCAGCAATTAGATCCTGCAGACCATTTATAGTTAGGAAAGCTCAAGACATTCCACTAGTTCCTGGTTTGGAGCAGGTTAGAAAAAACAGAAAAGAAAGAAAAAGACGAGTCTTATAGAATGTAGAGCTCTAGACCTGTCAAATAAAAAAATCAAGAAATGTGGAATAATGACTCTTAGCTCTTACATAGAGCTTTTTATCTTCAAAGGACACAGTAAACACGAACTAATTAAGTTTCACTGAAGTGCTGTGAAGATTTGTAAATATTATCTTCTTCATTTTATGCCTAGAGGAACTGAGCAAGGCAAAGGCACCAACCCACAGAAGCCAACAAGGTTCGGAAGATGGCCTCCATGGGCTTTGCCGGGTGTGCTTGGTCTGGCCGTGCCTCCACCTTTTACTTGTTCACCTGGACATTACTGTTAGCTTAACATTCTTAGGAGTTCAGTGTGACAGCGCTGGCAGGCTCTGGAGTGTATCTGCTCACCACATGGCACAGGCAGAAAGAACCCGGCAGTAGATGAGGGGCAGGCGCGGGAATGAGTCAGGGGGTCTGGGGTAGACTCCCAGCTCTCCCCTCTGCTCTGGGACCTTGGCTAAGGTTCCGTTTCCTCACCACTTACATGGTGAGCCACCACAACTTCCTTCCCCTCCAAGCCACTAAAAGGAGGGACTTCCCTTCCATCTTTCAGCCACTCCCCCAAGCTTTTCCGGTGGTCCCCACCTGTTTCATTCCCCTTCTTTGCTGACCCCAGAGCCTATTAACTGGAAGAGAAGCAGCAGAGGTTAGAGACTGGTTCCCAAACCTGGCCATGGACCAGAATCAGGGTGTTTGTTAAACACACCAAGGCCCAGACCCCAGTCTGGAGCGTCTGCCCCAACGGGCCCTGGAATTGTTGTTTGTTTCCTAACATGCTGGCAACTCTGATGCTGTCCCAAAGATTGGCAGCAACCAAGTCTCTCTCAGCACCCTCAGCTCCAGGCTGAGGGACCGCTAGGAAGGTGTCATACTGGGCTGTCCTCATCTTCTCACTGCCAGCCCTCCTCACTCCTTCAGACACTGCTCATGCCACTACTAGCTTGATGCTAGTTGGGGGTCTGTTTTTCTTTTTCTTTCTTTCCTTCCTTCCTTCTCTCTCTTTCTCTCTTTTTAAAAAGATTTTATTTATTGATTTTAGAGAGAGGAGAGAGAGAGAGAGAAAGGGCCAGTGGAAGGAGTGGGAATCACCAACTTACAGTTGCTTCTCACATATGCCCTTGACTGGGCAAACTCAGGGTTTCGAACAGGCAACCTCAGTGCTCCAGGGTGATGCTTTATCCACTCTGCCACCACAGGTCAGGCTGTTTTTCTTCTGAAATGCAAATGCTCACATCTCAGTGAGTCTGGTCATCTCTGATGCCTGAGTTCTCTCTGCCACAGCACTCACTCTTTAACTGTATAGATAAAATGGACATTCGTGTGCTGGCCTGGGAACCCACTACTGCTCTGAACATCTCTGTGGCATGTGAATTCTCTGTTTCAAACATCTGACTTATGAATAACCCTTAGGAATATAAATCCACTCACTATGTGAGGAACTCCCAAATGTACAAAAGTAGGTTCATCATGACTTCAGGTTTGCCATTTGGGATTTTGACAACTTCTTATTTTATTCAGGTTGATTTATTTAGCTGGTCTTTGGCCTGTCCCAATTCCTTATTGCTAGCGATGTGTGCCAGAATCTCCACTGAATTCAGTGGCCCTATAGTGAAGTCCGCCATTTGCTAGCTCCTTAGACGGATGAATGAGAGGCCGTCCTCCCTGAAGGTGTTCTCCCTCTCCCAGCTTCAGTTCCGTTCACTCACGGTCAGCGGGGAAGGGCTTCTCCTTCCACAGTCTCTCTCTCTCTGTCACAAAGAACATCTTGGCTCCCCACCACATTTTTGCTGACATGCTTGCTGCTGTTGAGGTCCATTACATTTGAATCTCTCTAAACCAGAGGTCCAAACAATGCTCCTCATTTCTGTTCCCTATTCTCCTCTGGAACACGGGGGAATGGAGAGAAGCAGGGTGATGTCAACAGTCTTGAGGCGTAGAGACTCTGGGCTCAACTTGCAAGGAGAAAGAGGCTCCTGCGTCCTGTGGAAAGGACTTGTATGCCTTTGAAAATCAAATTTGACTTCTTTACTTGTTCCTATTATGTTACTTTTCTCATTTAGCAAATGATTTTTGAGTATGTGTACATAACGCTGGGCACCGGGACAAGCACCTTTGTCTGTGGAAAACAAAAGTGAAGGAGAGGGTGCCTGTCCTCAGGGTGCTCCCGCCTAGAGAAGAGTTGAGAAACCACAAACCAAGCCATGATCTTATAAGGACCCTGAAAATGGGTCTATGCGTTGGGAACACACAGGATGGAACAATTAGGGAACAACTGAAGAATGCTAGGTGACATGAACCAGTCAGGAAAGAATAAATGTTGGCTGATTCCACTAACATGAGGTACCTAGAATAGTCAAATTTGGCTCAGTGTCCTCAAGTTATATGATCTTGGGTGAGATACATGCTTTCTTCTCAGTTTTCATTCCTCTTATAGAAAGATAATAACACCTTTCTACACATCGTAAGGCTTAAATATATGTGAAAACATTTTATAAACTCCAAATTTTAGGAAACGTGAAACACTGTATTCTACCTCACAGTAAGATTTGGAAGTGAGCGATTTTAGAGACAAAGAAACTGAGACCCCCAGAGAAGGCTGTGAGGGCAGCAGCTCTGCCCATGGCAGCCCAGCCTGCGGTCTGACTTTGATATCCTGGGTTCTTAGGAAGGCAAATCGAAGTAAATCCATCCCTATGCAGGTAACGGGACCACCTCACTCCCTGGGCCTTATACAAGCTCCTCTCAGGTGGGCAGTGCCAGGAATTAAAGGATAGAAAACTGAGAAGAACAAACATTTAACGTGGACACTTGGAAATAACCATGCTCTAGTTTCCCTGGGTCCTCTTTTATTCCATAAGTTATATCGTTCATCCATTCTAGTTGAACTCGCTCAGTTCACTTAATTTCTCATCCTGAAGGATGTTCGTGCTGTCTTGGCTCCTGAAGATAAGGGTTTCCTTTGGAAAAAGATGGAAAGCCTTGTGAGTGCTGAGGTTGGTAGGAGGGCAGGGATAAGTGTGACCCAACACCTGTCACTCTGCGGTTAGAACAGTCTCCAAGGGGCACTCCAAGGTCTGCAGCACCACACCTGCGGGACCTCCTCACCCGCAGGGCAGTCTGAGCCAAGTCCTGGTTAGTGTTCCAACTCCAGGAGCAGCTTTTAATTCCTAAGGAGTGGGGGGTGGGGACATGTGACACAGTTGCCCATGTGTGACGCCCTTCTATCATGAACAGCTGCCAACAAGGAGCTGCTATAGCTCCTACAGAACAAGATTCACCTTTCAGAAGCCTTTTCAAACAGACCCTGAGTCCATGCTGTGGAATTTCGGACTGGACCCACACTAGAGATTTCACTCCGTTTCCCTAGTGTCATGTCTGCCCGGGTGATCTGTGTAGAGACCTCGGAGAGAGAAGGTCCAGCCAGGAGAGCCAGCCATACCTGCTAAAAGCGGGCCCCACCACAAATGGAGCTGGAGGTGGGACTACTGCTGCTGGAATTTTCTCTTTCTGAAAGACTGGAATGCAGTTGGGATGAGAAGTCCTGGAGAAAAGACAGGTCACTTGTCAGCTGTGTTACCAGCAAACTCTAATCATCATTTTCATCATCCTGGTGGCAAAACTGTCATTGAAGAGATGAGGAGTGGTAATATACTCAACACTTACCAGTTGATACTGCCCACCAAAAATTAAACAATTGACAACAGCAAATGGATTGCTCTTTCATTGAAATGTCAGCCACCCTTGGTGTTTATTTTTGTTTGCAGTATGTGTGACATGGGCCTGTGGAGCTCAGGAGGAAACTTTTCTCATTCCTGGGGGCCAAGCTACACAAGGTTCTGCCTCAGGAGCACCCTGAACACTGCTGGGGCGTAACCAAGTTGTGAAAGATTTAAAAGAGTACAGTTTCTTCTCTTAGGATCTCTGGTGCAGATAACTCGCCTAGAAAAAACCTGGATAAAAATGATTTCTAAAGGCTGTTTACATGGATGGGTGGACAGGTATGTGGTAAGTCAAGTTTGGAAATTTATTTTATCACTGTAGTCAACTAAAACAATAACATGCTAAATCCTGTTCATTCTTCCCTAGTCTTGCATCAGTGTCCATTTTACCTCACTAATTTTATCAATTCACTTTGAATCAGTTTTAATTTTTTTTTTTTTGGTAACTTAAAATTGAGTTGGTGGCTTACCCAGATCATTCACTAAGGTAGACCACACATTTTGTCTGATATGAAAATAAAAAATACAATTTATCAAAATTTGTAGGATGCAGTGAAAATAATTAGAGCAAAATATATAGCATCTAATGCATATACAGGTAAGGAGATCTAAAATCAATAGTCTAAGCTTCTGCCCTGACCGGATAGCTCGTTTGGCTAGAGCATCATGCTGAAGCACAGAGGTTGTCAGTTCGATCCCCAGTCAGGGCACACACAGGAACAAATCAATGTTTCTGTAGTCTCTGTCTGTCTTTCTCCTTTCCTCTCCTAAAATCAAAACACACATTAAAAAAATAGCAGTTTATTAAAAAAAAAGTCTAAGCTTCCATGCTAAGAAATTAGAGAAAGAAGAGCATTTTAAGCCTAAAGCAAGCAAAAGAAAAATAATGAAAATCAAACCAGGAATCAATGAAATTAAAAATAGGAAATCACTAAATAAATTAAAAAGCTGGTTCTTTGAAAAGATTTAACATATTAATATGCTTTTACCAACCTAAGAAAAAAAAAGAGAGAAGTCATAATTTAGTAATATCAGAAATGAAAGAGGGGTCATCATGACTGATCTCAGGCACATTAAAATGATAATTAAGAAATGTCGTTAATGACTCTATGCTCAGGAATTTGATCACTTAGATAAAATATGCCAATTATTTGAAAGATACCAACTATCAAAATTAATACAAGGAGGAACAGATAATCTGAATAGGCCTACATATGAGTTAGGGTTCTTCAGCAAAACAGAACAAATAGAATGTATGCATGTCTAATTTACATGTATATCCTGTATATAATTTATTATAAGGCATTGGCATAGATAATTATGGAGGCTGGAAAATCCCGAATCTGTAGGGTGGGCCAGCAGGTTGCAGATCCGGGAGGGGAAATGCTACAGTTTCAGACTGAGGTTGTCTGCTGCAGAACGAGGAGGTACCGCTGTGCAGATGAGGTCTGAAAGCGGTCAGTCTGCTAATGAGTCAGTCTTCTCTAGCGCAGGGGAGGTCAGTTTTTTTGTTATATTCAGACCTTCAACCTGATTAAGGCCCACCCACATGATGGATGGCAATCTGCTTTACTCAAAGTTCACAAACTTAAAAGGTAATCTCATCCAGAAACACCAGAATAACGTTTAACCAAATATCTAAGCACCTTATGGCCCAGCCAAATTCACACACAGAATTGACCATCACAGTCTAAATGCTGAAGAGATTGAAACAATAATCAATAACCTTGAAAAAAAGAAAGCATCAGCCCCAGAGAGTTTCACTTGTGAGTTCTACCAAACATTTAAGGAAGAAATAATGCCAATTTTCTACAATCATTTCCAGAAACTAGGAAGGAAGGGAATACTTCCTAAATTATTCTATGAAACCAACATTATCCTAATACCATACCAGATAAAGACATTACAAGAAGGAAAACTGTAGACCAGTATCTCTTATGATATAGATGCAAAAATCCTCAATAAAATATTAGTAAATCATATTCAACAATGTATAAAAAAAGTTTTACACCACAAACCATTGGGATTTATGACAGGTATACAAGGCTGGCTCAGTAACAACAACAACAACAAAATCAAGTAATTAAGCTCATCTCATCAACAGGCCAAAGAAGAAAAATCATATGCTCAAATCAACTGATGCAGAAAAAGTACCAGACATTATCCAACATCCATTCAAGATAAAACCTTTCAGCAAACTAAAAATAGGGAGGACTTCCTCAGCTTGATAAAGAATATCTGTAAAAGAATTGCAACTATTATCATACTTAATGATAAGAAACAGATCATTTCACCCTAAAATCAGATTGAGATAAAGATGCCCACTCTCCTATTCAACATATACTGGAAGTCCTATAAAGTGCATTAAGACAAGAAGAGGAAGTAAAAGGCATATAGATTAAGAAAGGAGAAATCAAAGTGTTTGTTTGCAGATGGCATGATTGTCATGTAGAAAATCCCAAAGATGACCAAGAAAAGAAAAGAAAAGTAAAGAAATTGTGGAGCAAATAAACAATTACAGCACAATTGCAGGGTGCCAGGTTTACATACAAAAGTCAATTACTTTTCTATATGTCAGCAACAAAATTTAGAACAAATTTGAACTTAAAATTAGAAATACATTATCACCCTAATAAATGAAATATTCAGATGTAAATCTAACAACACAATATGTCTAGAAACTATGTGAGAAAAACTACAAAACTCTTATAAAAATATGAAAGATCTAAATAAATGGAGAGATATCCCATGTTCATGGATGAGTACACTCAATATATTGTCAAGATGTCAGTTCTTCCCAACTTGTCTAGGTTCGGTGCAATCCCAATCAAACTGTCAGCAAAGTATTTTGTGAATATTGACAAATTATTCTAAAGTTTGTATGGAAAGGTAAAAGACCAAGAATGGCAAACACATTGTTGGAAAAGAAGAATAAGGTCAAGAACTGACGTATTACCCAACTTTAAGACTTACTATAAAGCTACAGTAACCAAGGAAACATGGTGGCTTGACCTGTGGTGGTGCAGTGGATAAAGCAGAGGTGCCCACACTTTTTCAGCTTGCGAGCTATTTATAAGAAGACCAAATCAAAATGATCTACCTATAATAAAAATGCAAAACATAAATTTATTTCTTTTATATTATCATTATTTAAGTTACTATTATTACTATTTAATATTGTGTATTCTTCTTTTACCTTTCTCCTTCTCAGCTCTCTTTTCGGAGGAAAGTCAATGTCATAGTTTTTATGAACAGTCCGAAAAGGCCGCTCCACATTTCCTTTCTTTGGAATAGCAATGACACACAGACAGATGAGGCAAAAGCACTTAGAATATGACATAGTAAAAAAAATCCCCTCACATTCTGTATGAAAGTGGTAGGTTTTAAGCTTCTTACTCAGACCAGCTACGGCACTCATTTTTATACCCTTTGTTGTATTTAGTTTAAATAAATTGAAGGCTAACTACGCAGCAATGTAACTGAACAAGTTAGCGCGGTTTAACGCGCATGCCTAGGGTTTCAAAGGTTCAAACGTCAGATTGGCTACCCTGTATGCCAATCAAAAGACAAATGTCTTTTTAATGTCATGCGATCTACCCACACTTCCTTCACGATCAACCAGTAGATCGCGATTGACGTATTGAGCACCCCTGGGATAAAACATCGACCTGGAATGTTGAGATCACTGGTTCAATACCCTGGACTTGGCACATATGGGAGTTGATGCTTCCTGCTCCTCCCCCCTTCTCTCTCTGACTCTCACTCTCTCTTTCCTCTCTAAAATGAATAAAGTCTTTAAAAAAAAGAAACATAGTAAGGGCAAAAGAACACAGACACACACACAAATATAGCCAACTGATCTTTGACAAAGGAGTCAAGGCAGTTCAATGGAAAAGAATAGTTTTATCACCAAATGGTGATGAAATAACTGAACATTCCTATTAAAAATAAATTTGGATAGAGAACTTGCACATTTCACAAAAATTAATTCAAAATTGATCATAGACATAAATAGGAAGCACAAAACTAGAATTTATATAAATGTACTTTATATTGCCTGCTCCATGGTCCTTGCCACTGCACCACAACTGTCTCCAACGTGAGCCAAAGAACAGGCACAGTGAATTTATCATTTTGTCAATTCCTCAAGGGAACTTTCTTACTTCCCCTTTACGTAAAGTTTTCAGATACAAACTATGAGCCCCCAAATTGTCAGAGAATAGAAGAATATATATTTTTTCTGAAAGAAGAAAGTTAGAATCATTTTCCTGAATTTAAAGAGAAGAAATAATTAGATTATAACCACATACCTTTATGAAGTCTGCATTCATTACAAGTCTTCCTTTCATACCTTAGAAAGCCCATCTAACTAGTGTTATTCTTTGGTAAACAAACTGAACATCAGCGGCCAAAATATGTGAAGCGCTTTGATTTCACGAAAGGAAAGTATTTAAATGATCACACTGGATCAAAAAAAAACCAAAACCCTAACATTTAGTTTTTGTTCTGTGAGAAATTGGACTGATTTTGCTCTCTCCCTAAGTTTCAGATCCATTAATTAGCCTTGACCACAGGATGAGCCCCCATAAGCATATTTGTTGCTATTTTTTCCTTAAACATAGCTCAAAATCTAAAGAAAGATTGGAGCTTCCAAAGTCTTTTGAGTTTGCTTGATTGTGAGTGAATTGAAATTATAACCCACGGTTCCAGCCCAGGACCTGAAAAAAAATTAGGGCAAATTAAAAATAATTGAGGCAGCAGTTGAGATAATGCATTTTACTACCTTTGGCCATACTTTGAGTCAAACTGCCAGCAATCATAACTGCTTTATACCTTTAATGCGGAGTGGACTGAAAGGAATTCTGTAGACTAGTGAATTATTCATAGGAGTTTGGGTTATTTTAATATATCAACAAGCTTTGCCATATTTCAAAGCAATAAAATGTTAATTAATTCTCACAATTCTATTCGATGTTTAGTCAAAGACCTTTCCAATGTTTTAAGAATATTCTGCACCTTGAATATTCCTAAATGCAGTTCTTGCTGCTGGCTTTATAGACATAAGTACAAGGAAACAAAAGGATTGGCCAGGGTCAAGGAGAGAATGTGTCGGCATTGAAATTGAAGACCTGGATCCACATCCGGGTGTCGTATTACCAAACAGGGGGAGATAAAGATGGATACTCAATCCAGGCTGAGCTAGAAGGTGCCATTCCAATGACTGGGGAAGAAATTGAGTTTGCAAAAATGAAAGTAACATAAGAGGCAAGAAACAAGATAGAGGAAACTCAATTTTCATCCTGCAGAGGTGAGAACACTTGGAGGGCATTTGAATGTGTTCTTTTAATATAGTTAAGAAAACACAAATCTCAATAAGGACATTAAAATTATTAAAAGGTAGGTCTTTCTTTGAGAAGTCAGTATGTAAAGAAAAGATAAGTTAAAATTCATATTTAAAAACCAAAGATTTATTTTTGCCAGGCAGGCTGTGTTCGGATTCCAGTTTCATCATTGGTAAGCTGTGTGACTGTGGACAGATTTCTCAACCTTTCTGAAGCTCACTTGCTAAAAGGACGAAATGTAAGGAGAGCATTTATCATTCTGCTTGGCATATAGCATGCATTCAACAAAAGGTAGCTGCTGCTCCTCCTCCTACTGCCATTACTTCCCCCCTTCATTTCACCATGTCCCCTCTTGCCTGTTTATATTTTCATCCTTCACGTTTTCTTCAACTACCTTATAATCTAGACAGGGGATACTGGAGTTGGGAAACTGACACACTCAATTCTCAGATCAGAAGATTCAATTGCCTCAAAACCCGGAGTTCATGTTTTCCATGATGGGTTTCTTATGAAAAAATGGTTTCCCTGGAAATGATCTCATCTAACTTTTCTGAAGTGATGGAGCTTATCGGAACGTCTGGTGTGAACTTTACCCCTGAACATGGATTAGGTTTTTATGCTTTACAATTATCATTTTATCCTTTTATCTCGGGTAAAATAGGTATTCTTCTTTCTCCACCAAAGTTACCTTTCCCTAAGATTCCATTATTCTTGAAAAATTCCTTCCACATTTTTTCTATTCTTCTTTCTATTTACCCTAAATGTATCACAAGATGTCTTTAACATTTTAAGAAAAGTGATACATACAAATATCGAAGTAGAAAAAAGGAGTAAAAACTCACCCAGAATCCTACCACCTCGAATCACTACCATTAACTTATGTGACCATTATTTGAGATGTCTCTTTATATTTACACATAGTACATGTAGCACATCAACAGCAAAAAGAAACCTCTGCTGGGGTAAATTTTTGCAAATTTTAAGAACATTGGGGTTAAAGAACTTTGAGTTTCCAAAGTGTCCAGAGATCATACAAATGTTGGAGGATCAGACTTACAAGTGTTTGCATTAGTACTAGGAGATGATAAAGCAATTTCTTTAAATGTAATGTAATTCTTTTCCACTTAGAATTTCATATCCAGCCAAAATGTTAAATTATGAGGGTGTGACAAAGATAAGTCTCAAAAATTTTCCTCCAAACTGGACCTTCTCAGAAGTCTAATAGGACATGTAAGCTGACAAAATGAGGACATAACCAAGAATGAAGAAATTGTACAGGTAATAAGGGCTCAAGACAGGAAAGGAATTCCCAGGATGGAAAATGAAGTCTTAGACTAAGAACTGACTAGACCTTGGGGTGCACACAGTCCAGGCTGGCACAGAAAGACACGGAGTACAGGAGAGACATTTTCAAGAAGAATATGAAGTATATGGAATATTTAATATGTTTAAATATATTTTAATAAAGTTTCCATTCTGATAAGGTCTTGGGTTGCTACACAAAAATGTTATACAAAAAGAAGCACATTTTAACTCCAAAAAAATTAAACAGAAGAAAAACCAAAAGAACTTGTTCAAGAAAGAAAATATAACCACTGCATACTATGTAGTTCAGCTGTGAAATAGCTATATACTCATAATATGACCACTAAATATTGATTTAACTGCAAATGGTAAGAAAGAGGAAAGGAGGGGGAGTGTGTAGTTGTTAGTCATATGTACATATGGATGATGTGGGTTAGGGTTGGATTGTAAAAGAGCTAAACCCTCCATTGTAGTCAATCAATGCATAATACCTTTATTTGAAAAATTATGGAATAGCATCAATTATTAATTCTGAGATACATACAAAAAATCTGAGAGATTTGAAAGTTGCTACCTTGGGTAAATGGGAATTGAGATTGGATGGGGCAGATAAAAATTAACATTTGAAAAAAGTGAATGGTGTGAGTATTCAGTCAAAATGTATATCACTGATAAGAAGAAATCACCAGATGACTCCATGTCAACTTTTAGTTCTAGAAGGAAGTAGAGCAGTGCTTACCAAATGGTTAAGAAAGAAATTGTGATCTAAAATTTTATTCCGAGTTTAACTGTCTTTCAAATATAAAGGCAACAGACAAGTATTTTTTAATTAAATTTATTGGGGTGACATTGCTTAATAACATTATCTAAGTTTCAGGTGTACAGTTTTATAATACATCATCTGTGTATTGCATTGTGTTTTCATCACCCAAAGTTTAGTCTCCTTTGATCACCATGTATTTGATCCCCTTTACCCTTTTCAAGCTCCTCCCAATCCCCCTTCCCTCTGGTAACCACCATATTGTTGTCTCTGTCAATGAAGTTTTTTGTTTGATTGTTCATTTGTTGGTTTCTGCTTTATATCCCACATATGAGTAAAATCATGATTCTTGCCCTGTTATCAGACAAATACTTTTGAACATAATAAAAATTTAAGGACTAAAGATATCATGATCCTCTTGAGGTCAAACTCCAGCCAATCAAAGGACAAGTGAAAACACTACAGGTAAACAAATTGACAGAAAACATTCATGTCATCTAATTGGTAAAATAAAGCAAAGGGTGAGGATAAATGTCCTGAACAGACTATAAATGTTATCAATCTTGACAAAGTATAAATGAATTAACTAAAAATGTTGAAGGAAATGGGAGATAATGATGGAAGATAAATATGCAGATGCCTCCATCTTTAATGACCATGGGTAAACTAAATAATGCAGGTGTACTTTTAACTTTGTAACAGTAAACTTGAAGAAAAATAAGGCAATCAACTAAAATAGGTGGCAAAGACTTTCTCTTTTGACCAAACTTGATTCAGACTTCTCCTTCTGACTAGTCTCTGATCTTGGCCTCTCTGACTGTGGCCCATTTAACCCAGTTTCAGCAAGAATCCTGCTGGGTCAGTTTTGGGAAAATTTTACACCCTTGATATCTGATCAAATTCCTTATCCCCAATGCTTGGTATCTTATCACCTTGGCTTACCTTCAGCAGGAATCCTGTTGAGTTGGTCTAGCAAGAATCCCCCCAATCCTCATCTTTTCTCTCAGTAATTTTCCATCCACTAACCCTTCGCCCTGCTTCTTGGCTATTGCTTCCCACTCTTTCCTGTTGTATTCAGAGTTGAACCCCATCTCTTTCCCCTACTACAAAACCTATTGTGATAGTCCCTCTGAATAAAGTCAGCCTTACTCTTTTTAACAAGTGTCATAAATCATTTTTTCTTTAATAGTTGGAGGTTAGGAAGGAAAGATAGGAAATATGCTAATTTTGCTGTTTTTTATTGTGGCTTCAATCCAATTTTCTGAAAGTCATTCAACAGATTGGCCTTAGAACAAATTCACTTTTGGTGAATTGGTACAGTGAATTAGCTTGGACAAATTTACTTTTAGTGAATTGGGCTGCCTCTGCTTCAGTAGGAAGCCAGTATATATATCTAAAGAAATACAGAATTAAATACTATATATTTATATAATTTAATTCTGTGTGTGTGTATAAATATATATATAAATATATAAATTTTGCACACAAAGTTATAGTACATAAAGACAACCCTAAAACAAACACATAAGCCTCTCAAGTAATAAGAAGTATTACAGACATATATACAGAAGAAAAGGAAACAGTGAAAAAAAATTTTAAGCTATAAAACAGGAAGCACAAAAAATGGCAAAAATATATCTGTCATGGTAGGAAGTACAAATGGGCTAAAACCACCCATTTAAAAACATCTGATTATATTAAAAATAATAATAACCTCAACTGCACCCTGTATGGATACAAGGCAATGTAAAGGAAATGATTATCGACAGTTGTGGAGCCAAGGTGCTTACATTTAAATCTTATGTCATTTGGGGCAACTTTCTTCATTTCTCAGTGCCTCAGTTTTCTCCTTGACAAAATGAGGATATTAACTCAAGTTAACACAGTGAAATCTTGGGCAGATTTAGCAAGTTAATTTATGTAAAGCGCTTGGAATGGTGCCTGTCACATAGTAAAAGTTCAATAAATATTGGCTCACTATTATTACCACATGAGACACATCTGAAACCAAATGACTTAGAAAGGTTGAAAATAAGAGAATGCTCATAGCCGTCTCGATGAATGCCAACATAAAGAAAGTGGAATTTAGTACCAGAGAAGATGAAAGACAAATAAGGATACGTTATAATGATAATAAAGGCAGCATTCATATCCATGAATTAGAAGTACAGAAAGTACAGTGAGAAATCGGAGGGAAACAACAGGGATAGAAACACCAGGTCAAGATGGTTTCATTGAGGCATCCTACCAACTTTTAACAAAAGACTCTTCCAATGTAGTTTAAGTTGTTCCAGAGCTAGGGGGAAAGGTTTGTTTTTGCTTTTAATTTTTTTTAACATTATTTATTGATTATTTTTAGAGAGACGGGAAAGAAAGGAGAGAGAGCAAGAGAGAGAGAGAGAAGCATTCATTTGTTTTTCCACTCAGTTATGCCTTAGTTGTACACTCATTGGTCGCTTCCTATATGTGCCTTGACTAGGGATGGAACCTGCAACCTTGGTGTTTTGGGATAGTGCTCTAGCCAAATGAGCAAGGGTGGGGAAAAAAAGTTTTTGAAATCAAAATAAGTTCCTGACGAATCAAAGGTTACAGTTTTCTAGATGAAAAAAGAGAAAACTTAAAATATAATCTCAAAGTGGGGAAGTTGAACAAAACCTAGATGCCTTTAAGCAACTTTATAAATATATTTTTAAAATTTCTACATAGCACCTGACCAGGCGGTGGCGCAGTGGATAGAGCGTTAAACTGGGATGCGGAAGACCCAGGTTCGAGACCCTGAGGTTGCCAGCTTGAGCGCGGGCCCATCTGGCTTGAGCAAAAGGTCGCCAGCTTAGACCCAAGGTCACTGGCTTCAGCACAGAGTTGGTTGCTCACTCTGCTGAAGGCCCACAGTCAAGGCACATGTGAGAAAGCAATCAATGAACAACTAAGGTGTTGCGACGGCAACGAAAAACTAATGATTGATGCTTCTCGCCTCTCTCCGCTCCTGTCTGTCTGTCCCTATCTATCCCTCTCTCTGACCCTCTGTCACTGTACAAAAAAAAAAAAAAATTCTACATAGCAAAAGTCAATAAGACATGTGAAAAGATAAACAATTTATTGGGGGAATTATTTCCAACACTTACTATAAAAGAGTAATTTCCTTAATATGTAAAACACTTTTACCAGTCATAAAGAAAATGAAGATACATCTTTTTTTTTTTTTTTTTTTTTTTTACAGGGACAGAGAGAGTCAGAGAGAGAGATAGATAGGGACAGACAGAAAGGAATGGAGAGAAATGAGAAGCATCAATCATCAGTTTTTCTTTGCGACACCTTAGTTGTTCATTGATTGCTTTCTCACATGTGCCTTGACTGTGGGTCTTCAGCAGACCGAGTGACCCCTTGCTCGAGCCAGCGACCTTGGGTCCAAGCTGGCGAGCTTTTGCTCAAACCAGATGAGCCCGCGCTCAAGTTGGCGACCTCGGGGCCTCGAACCTGGGTCTTCCGCATCCCAGTCCGACGCTCTATCCACTGCACCACCGCCTGGTCAGGCTGAAGATACATCTTTAAGAAACTGACAATGAGCCTGACCTGTGGTGATGCAGTGGATAAAGCGTCGACCTTGAATGCTGAGGTCGCTGGTTTGAAACCCCGGGCTTGCCTGGTAAAAGCACATATGGGAGTTGATAATTCCTTCTCCTCTCCCTCTTCTCTCTTTCTTTTCTCCTCTCTCTCTAAAAATGAATAAAATCTAAGAAAAAATTATATAAAACTGACAATTGTACCAAGGATATGAATAGATAATCACAGGGAAGGGAATACCAATGGCTGTTCCATATGCAATGATGCCTGACAATAGCTACCTTTGACCCAGGGCTTCTGTATGTAAATATGACATATTTACAAGAATATACTTGTTCTATCACTGTTTTTAAAAATAAAAAAATATTAGAAATAATGTAAATATCCATCAGTAGGGCCTATAAAAGGCGGAACAATGCTCCTCACTCCCGCCAAGATATTCACAGGTCTAGGGATAGCGTGATCCTCAGAACCTGTGAGTGTGTTACATGGCAAAGAGAATTCAGGGTGTGCATGGAATGAAGGTTGTTAATTAGCTGACCGTAAGATGGAGAGAGTAGCCTGGCTTATCCAGGTGGCTCAGGGCAACGCATGAGTCCTTAAAAGCGGAAAGGGGTTGCAGGAAAGTCAGAGTGACACGGCAGGAGAAAGGCTCCGTTGCTGGCTTTGCAGATGGAAGGAGGCGTGAGCCAAGGGACAGGAGCTCACAGGAGGTGAAAGAGGGAAGGATACTGATTCTCCTCCAGGGTCTCCAGAAAAGAACAAAGTCCTCATGACACCTTGATTTTGGCCTAATGAGACCTATGTCAGACTTCTGACCTCTAGAACGGTACTATAATCAATCTGTTGTGTGCAGCCACCAAATGTGTGGCAACTTGTTACAGCAGCGACAGGAAACTAATATCGGAACTAATTAAACGTTATGGTAATCCATGCAGTGGAACACCATGCAGCCTTTACAGGAGAATGAGAAAACTCTCTATCATAGAACAATCTCCAGAATATATCAGCAAGAACTGCAATAGTATATAGAAGGAACCAGGAAGAAGACTAGTTACTTTTAGGCAGAGACTAGGAGGCAAGGACAGAGGTGGCAGGCAGGAAACCATTTTTCACTATGTATCCTTTTGTAACTATTAAATATATACTAGTTTATTTAAAAATAAAGAAATGTCCTCCACCCCTAGGAAAGCCTTTGGTACCGTACATCTGAAAACTTTCTGTATTCTCCTTCATAACCAGATACTATTATAGCCTTAACCTCATACTTTGTAGTCGTGTAAATATACTAAAACCAATTACTGTTGGTCTCAGAATTTTTATTTAATGTTTGTCCTACCCAAGAGATGGTAAGTTCCATTAGAGCAGGGGCCAGTTTGCCTTTTAATTGTGCCTAGGACAGTGTCTAGCACTTAATAGGAGGACTTCAGTAAACATTTATTCAATGAATGGATGAATTAACTAATGAACGCAGCCAAACAAAAGAGTAAGAAAGTTTATAATTTAACCAGTTATGATTTCTCAAAAAAGCATAGTTAATTCTAAAAAATAAAATTAAAAAAATCAAAGCATACAAGAAAGAATATTATTCAGAAATATAGAAATGTCTAGCTCTACATAACTATCCCCATATTGAACTCTATTAAATCACAGCTAAATCTACTTCTCTAGCTTTCTCTATCCAGAGAAAAAAGTTTCAACTATTTTTCAACTCATGGTGTTAAGATCCCTGGACCGTGTTCACAGATTGAAGCCATTTAGCACAGGGTTTGACTTTTTACAGCTGTCCGCGGTCTCAGCTGTCAGTCGAGAGGCCTTTAAGTCCCAAGCTTGCCCTGTTTGCTCTGTCTACCCACTTCACTTTCTTACAGCTTCTGCTCTCACTGCAGCTCTCAGCTTCTTTCTATTCTTTCATGACCAGATCGTGGACACTGAGCGAGGACAAGAGAGAGCACATTCCTGTAGGCCTGGGGACCCCATGACTGCCCATAACCGGGAAAATTGTACCATGTTAACCATTGTTCAGATGGAATGCTGTTAGTTCTCTGACATCATTTCTCCCCCTTCCTGTGCATCCAGCGATGCTGTATTTCCCAGGCTACTTTGCTGTTGGGTGGGACCATATAACTGAGTTCTGGCCAATGGAACATGGGTCAGTCATGGGTCCAGTGGCTGGATGCAGAAACCTGGTGAAGTCTAAGACCCTGGAGGATGGAGGAGTCACTAGATTGGAAGAAGTTTCGGTGCGTGAGCTACCAGGTGGAAGAAAGAGACCTGGGAGACCCATCCAACCACAGACATCTGTGTTGGACAATTTCAGGTCAAAACCACCAAAATGTTGGTGACTGTGTTAGAATTCAGAAACTGGTTTCTGCCATAGCAGGAGCCTAAAACAAGTGAGTGAGGTGGTGAATGGCAGGACAACCGATGGTGGCAGCTGAAATGATGGATACTATGCTATAAAGTGGCAGGATACTCTGAATAACTGTCACCTGCCATATTTTGAAAGAAGACCATGTACTTACTGAACCAGAGCTCTAGGGCAGGGGGAGTCAACCTTTTTATACCTACCGCCCACTTTTGTATCTCTGTTAGTAGTAAAGTTTTCTAACCGCCCACCAGTTCCACAGTCATGGTGATTTATAAAGTAGGGAAGTAACTTTACTTTATAAAATTTATAAAGCAGAGTTACAGCAATATAAGCATATAATAATAATTACCTACCAAGTACTTTATGTCAGATTTTCGCTAAGTTTGGCAGAATAAATCTTTATAAAACAACTTACTATAGTTAAATCTATCTTTTTATTTATACTTTGGTTGCTCCGCTACCGCCCACCATGAAAGCTGGAATGCCCACTAGAGGGCGGTAGGGACCAGGTTGACTACCATTGCTCTAGGGGAAGTGGTTGGAGTCATCTGAGTGCTAGTGTATACTGTCTGCTATTAGCTGTCTTCGGTAATGTTTTATCTGGGAGAGGTTAGTTCAGGAAAGAACGGCTGATTTTCAAGCTAAAATGCAAGGGAATTAAAAAAAATCAAGAAATCTGGGACATTGAAATATTACAATGATGATATCTTTTAGGTTCCCAAATAGTAAGAGATAAGCTTATTTTTTTGTTTGTTTGTTTGTGAATTAAAGCCTTGGGTAAACAAAAAAGTCAGTCCTGGGACAAAGATCACATTAGAAATGTGGCCTTCCCACATATTCTTTTAGCTGGACACAGGGTAGAGGTCATTGCGTTAAGGGAGAACAGCTAATAGTGAGGAAACAAAAAAGTAATAATAAAGTTAAATTGAGAATGTATATGTAGGCAAGAATTCTGAGTGTCTTTAGTGGTACAAGGAACTAGCTAGAAGCTTATTCACTTTTTTAAAGAAACGTTATTGTCAAAGTTATCATGACCATTTAAGGAATACCTTTGCAATTTAAAACAACTTTTGAGCCCAAAGGTCCATCCAACAGGAAGCAATCTACAAAGATGAGAAGGTGCTAATGAGAGTATGATCCTCAGGGCCCCCTTCAGATGTGGCTGAAGAAAATGATAGACAAAATGAGCCCTCCAAGAGGGTAGGGACAGAGGCCAGGGAGAACAGTGGATAGTGGCACTCTTGACAAAGGGCTGAGTTGGGACCTAATCAAACAGGGTAGAGAGCTTTTAGGTCTATACAGCGGGGTTTTATAAATGCATGGACAAGCTCCCACTTTGTGCCTTCTTACCCTTTCCAAATAGTACTTATTCCGGCTGTACCATCCCTGCATCATAACTGTTTGTTAGGGAGGGGAGGAAGACAAATAATGTTTTTTTTTTACAGCCATGAGGAATTATATCTGGACCTGATGGAGAGAGGGCTCACATCCGCAGAAGATACTGGACCTTGAGCCAGATGACAGGACTGGTTGGGGTTTTGAATTGCTCCTTTGAGAGAAGGACCTACGTGTTCTTCGTACGCAGTGTATTCTACATACGGGATGAAATGAACAGGTCGTTGGTGGATGGAAGGGCAGACTGAGGCAAAGATTGGGCTATGAATTCACCAAACCTAGCTTTCTTTTCCTTCTAGACACACAGCTAGACTACATGGCCCAGCCTTCCTCCCTCTGAATTTTATGGGGTCACATCACTGAATTATCACAGTGAGATGGAGGCAAACTTGACCACTTCTAGGTCTGGTTCAGACTAACCTTCCATTCGATCATCAACACTCTCTTCCTTTTGTTTGCCAGTAGCAGAGTTCTGACACCCTAGGGTCAGGATTCGCAGAGAGCCTGCAGGCTTATTTTTCATGGATGCTTTTGCGCTACAGAGTCGAGCAGTTGTGACAGATACTCTATGGCGTACAAAGCCTGGAATATGTACTGACTGGTTCACCACAGAAAGCTCTGCCAATCTCTGCTCTAGGGAATAACAGAAACACTGGCTAAGACAGAGCCTGGCCCCTCAGCCCCAGCCAACACTTTGGGGGACAGCCTATAGGTCAGAAACAGCCCTGCTGAACTGTTGCCTAAGCGAGAGATTTGGGACTAATAACACTTTCACTCATCCTACATACAATGATGAAAGTATACAGGGTGAGGGCAAAGGTAGGTTTACAGCTGTGAGTATGCAAAACACAGTTTATTCTGGTATTGTTATTTATTAAATATTTCCATACGAACAACTGGAACCCTACTGCTGCCGCACCATGTATTTACCTTGCACTGAATAACCAAAAGCTTCTCATTCACTGCAGCACGTTGGCACATGGCTTCTGCCATGGTTCAGTTATACAGCCTGGTGTCCATCCGCTTACCTACCCGCAAGCGCTTATCGAGTGTTTGTTGTGTGTCAGGCACTTTGCTGAGGATACAGTGATGAGTAAAAATGCGCTTGGACTCTGCCCTCATAGAACTTAGGGTCTAATGCAAAGACAGTGGAAAGAAAAAGCGTAGCACTTACCCGCCTTAGACTTGACAGAAGCTTTCCCAGGTCAGCAGAGCCCACACTGGGCCAGCCTCACTCCTCTACCTGCCTGGCCCCTGCGCCACTTACGCCACTTACAGCTTTCAATCCCCACATCAGAGGAGGCAAAAAGACAGTGTGGCTGAAGTTATTAAGGGCGAGAGTGTGGGAAGGGGTAGCTGAAGACTTTGTTGAGGGACAAATGCAGAAACGATAACTTACCTTTGCCCATAGGACCGTGGCTGTCTGTCTCAGTAATCAAACCTCCCTAAGCCTTATCTTGTAAGCCCTCAGAGATACCTGGACTCTGCTTCCTAACCTGAACCTGTGGTATTTACTTTTCTGTATTGTTTAAGCCAAAGCCCAAGGCTCTGGCTGTGACTTTTTCTTCCCAGACCTCCAGACCTCCAGACGTTTTTCCATTGTCTCATGCTGCCATTTTTTCTGTACACCCATTTTTGTATGATTTCCATTGGCTCTTAGGATAAAGTCCACACTTCCTTACACAGCCTGCAGTGCCCTGAACATACTAATAGTTCACTTATAGAAATGGCACATACTAGATATTACAGGATTTAGACATTTTTTTCTTAAACTTTAAACACTCTGAAGAGACTTATTTTTAAAAGTGTATTTCCTTTTTTAATTGCATGAGAAATGTAGAAACATTAGAGATACAAATGAGCAAAAATCAAATCTATATTAAACTAAAACCAAGCAAAAACACAAAATACCCAGGAAAAAAAATCACCATTAACATTTTTGTGCATAACCTTTCAGATTTCTACCCAAGCAAGTGGTCTATTTTTAAAAACTAGATTATCAACCACATATTCTCTTATAATCTTTATATATCATCTAATACATTATGAAAATTCATCAGCATCACTAAGTATAGAGGTACACTATCACTTAGAATGGCCAAGCAGTCAGTATTCCATTGTATGGAGATATCTTGATTTAACTAATCCTCTACTGGTGGACATTTGGAGTGTTTCCATTTGTTGTAGTTAATTATATGTGTCAACTTGGTTGAGCCATGGGTTTCCCAGATTAAACATTATTTCTAGGTGTGAGTCTCTGAGAGGGTTTCCAGATAAGATTAGCATTTGAATGGATGACTCAGTAAAGTACCGTATTTCCTATGTATAAGACGCACCTTAATTTTGGGGCCCAAAATTTGAAAACAAATGTATTACATAAAGTATTGAACTCAAGTTTTATTCATCATAAAATTCACACAACTCCTCATCACTGTCAAAACTCCCATCCATTAGTTTGTCCTCATAGGTGTCTGATGACGAATCACTGCCTTCATAGACTGCTTTGTCTTCCGTTCCATTATGGCATTTGAAATGCCACAACCACTGTGTAAGATGCACCCAGTTTTTAGACTACAAATTTTTCGAAAAGAGGTGCATCTTATACATGGGGAAGTATAGTAGATTGTCCTCCCCAGGAGGGAGGGAGTCATTCAATCTGTGGATGTCCTGAAGAGAAAGAACAAAAAGCAGAGGAAGCAGGAATGTGTCCCTTTTTCTGTATGTCTGTTTGCTTGGGCTGGGACAGCTCATCTTCATCTGCCCTTGAACTGAGATTTACATCATCAGCTCCTCTGGTTCTCAGACCTTTGAACTGAATTATATATACCGCTAGCTTTCCTAGGCTGCCATATGTATATGGCATATGTATATTTATAAAATACTATATATAATATTATCTTATTAGATACAGCCTATTGTCCTACTGGTTCTGTTCCTCTGGAGAAACCCTGACAAATAGAGTCTTTGTTGCTCTTGCTATTGATATTGCTATTTTAGACAAATTGTCTAGCACATATATGTCTTTCCACCTTATCTGATTGTCTCCATTATATGAATTCTTAACTCAAGGGGCAGGAATCTTTTCAAGGTTTTGCTTCATACTATCTAACTGACTCCAAGACATAAAGCAATGAAACAACTTTTAAGTAGAGATATATAAAACTGACATCTACATTTCTAGCCAGTTTCTCAAACTGTTATGTCCAATTGTTTGGTTTTCTCAAAGATGTGATTTCTTGGGATTGGCATCTTGTCCAACCAGGTGGAAAGCTAGAGATTCATTAGGGAGGAATTCTCCCCATCATTCTTCCAGGTTGATGGAAGGAGCTGTCCCTCCACAAACAGTGCCCAGCTCCTCATGAATACCCCTGGGGCTCTTACAATAGTCCCAGCTCTGTTTGGATTAATCAGCTATTTCCTTGCAATGGTATGAAGTTGATGCAGGGCTCCCAGGCTGCCCGCAGAGTGACAATAAGTGGAATCACCAAAGCTTAGATTCCAGAGCTGAAAGAGAACCCAAGCAACCATTTGGCCCAATTCTCTGGTTTCTGGCAGATAAGATACTCCATTAGCAGAAGAGTTTTAGATCTAGACTGTTCTTGGCGAGGAATAGTGTCTCTTAGTCATTGTGTTAAGATAAAATGGAAAACACTACAAGGAAAACAAATTGCAATAAAATTAAAGTATTAGGCCCGTGAAGGAATAGCTCTTAGAGTAGTAACTGCATCTATACGAGACTGCCCTCTTCATGGCCTGTCTGTAGTTTGCCTCCGGTGCCGCCTTTCTCCCCCATAACAGCAGTTGCCATCAATTCACTTAGCATAAAGTGTTAACATTTTTAAATCTTTTTAAAAAAATTTTATTTATTGATTTTAATGAGAGAGGCAGGGAGACGGAGGAAAAGAGAGAGATAGGACATCAGTCTGCTCCTGGATGTGCCCCAACAAGGGATCAAACTGGCAACTTCTGTGCTTTGGGATGATGCTCTTAACCAACAGAGCTATCCGGCCAGGGCTAAAAAAATATTTTTTAAATTTTATTTTCTCTACAAAGAATGTTTAAAAAACAAGGGAAAGCTACCATTGAAACACATCTTAAATAACCACTTTTCAAAATAACCACTTTTAGCATCTTGGTTTCCAAAAGAATATTGTAAAAGAACAATGGTTTTAATCATAATATACAGTAGTTTAGCTTGCATGTTCCCCTTACTATTGTTTCATAACAATTTTCATGTGATTAGTAATCTCTAAAATCATTATTTTAAGATTATTATTAGGCGACAGATGGGAGGCAGGGAGGCAGAGACAGACTCCCACATGTGCCCCTACCAGGATCCACCCGACAAGCCCCCTATGGGACAATGCTCTGCCCATCTGGGGCCGCTGCTCAACTGCTCGGCAACCAAGCTATTTCAGTGAGGCCATGGAGCCATCCTCAGCACCCGGGGCCAAATTGCTCAACCATTGGAGCTAAGGCTGCAGGAGAGGAGGAGAGAGAGAGAAAGAGAGAAGGGTGGTGGGTGAAGAAGCAGATGGGTGCTTCTCCTGTGTGCCCTGATCAGGAATTGAACCTGGGACTTCCACATGCCAGGCCGACGCTCTACCACTGAGCAAACTGGCTGGGGCTAAAATTATTCTTTTTTAATGGCAGCAGAATACCATTATTTGCTCAATCTTTCTCAATTTTTAATTATAAGTGACATAGTGGTAAAGATTTTCATGCATGGGACATTCACCATATTGTAGATTGTTTGTAAAAGCTGGATTACTAGAAATTAAATGTTTTGTTCAGTATAAATGAATGGTTAAATAGTATACAATAATGATATCTGTTTTATCCCAAATTGGGGATTTTTCCAAATGATTTCATTTTAGGACATCAAAGGGTAGGAGTGGACTGGGACTATGAAATTGTAAAAATAGAGGAATGGATAAACTTTTTGAATGATATTTCTTATTTTTAAGTAAATGTAATCATACATTTTTCATAATTTGTTGTAGCCTTAGGAGCTGACTGAGTCCCTTCCCATCACTTTCTGTTGGTGGGAGATAGACTTTGGCAGGTAAAATTACTATTTCTTCTTAATCTTTTTCTTTTTTCAGATTATGTGACATATAACACCATGGTGTTGCTTAGTACATGATTAATAAGGTTCTGTTAAATGGGTGAATAAAAGAATGTGTATGGGCTTTGAACCTAATAAGCAGAGAGGGGTTCAAATCTTTATTCTTCCCCTTACTAGATGGTGTACTTGTTAAACAGACAAATTGCTGTGGAACACAATAAAAGCTGTGTTCTGGATAAATTCCAGAAGTCAGTGACAAGCCCTTTGTAGTTTTCTTATGTGAAACCTTACATTAAATTCTTAAGTAGAAAGAGCAATGTCCTAAACATATCTCAACATGAAATCTAAGGGCTATGATGTGATACAAGAAGAGAGTCTTTATGGTAGGAAACCATGGCTTGCTAAGATGATTTTTGAGAATCAGCTTTTATTTTCTTTAATTGGTGCCAACTCTTGCAACGGCTGAAACTTTAAATGCCAAATCATTTAAATGACCTCATCTACTAAGGAAGGCAGCAGGGGTTGTGGAATGGACACCATACTTGGTTTTTGATAAGATGAATTACCTTGGCTGGGCAGAGAACTGCTGACCTGTGGCATTTCTTTCTTTCTAATATTTCTATAGTGTCAGCACTTTCAGGCACCTAACAGGTGTAGCAAACAAAGGCAACAGCTTTGATCCAAGTCCATGTCAATTGGGTGAGTCTTTAACGGGCTATGTTGTAGGGAGCAAGCTCTGGAAACCACAAACGACAAGTTATTTCTGGATGCTAAGGTTATTGTTAATGGGCCAGTGAAGTGGAGCTCACAGTGTTAGTCCACCTGCATTTTCAAAGGGAAGAAATCTTATAGACCGTTTTTGGCCTTCAATCAGGCAACTTCAGTTTTGTTTTTAAAAAATTAGTCTTAGGAACAACTGGGGGAGTGGAGTTTTTTTTAAAAAAAAGAATTTATTTATTCAATTTAGGTGAAGGGGGAGATTGGGAGAAGGGGAGAGAGAGGAGCAGGAAGCATCAACCCCCATACGTGCCTCGACTGGGCAAGTCCAGGGATTTGAACCGGTGACCTCAGCGTTCCAGTTCACTTTATCCACTTCATGCACTATGCCACCACAGGTCAGGCAGGAGTGGAGTTAGAGTGGGGTGTAAAGCAGAAAGACTATGCACCCGAGGGTTTCAAACATTAAAGTCCAGCCCAGTGGTCCACTGGTGGACTGCTCACCCAGCCTCCTCCATCACATGGCTCTGTAGGTGGAGTATGCAGGGAAGGTGACTCCAGAAGCCTGGGCAGACCATGGAATCTCTGGAGGCCTGTTGGAAGTAAAAGGAGTCTTTGTTACTCTACTAGGTCAGGGAGCTCACTTTATGTTGCAATCCTGTCTTCTTCCTCTAAGGCAGGGCCATCTGTCCGTGGACTCTGCATCCTTCTTCCTCATGAGTGTCAGGCTCCTCCCACCCCCAGGCCTTCCACCTCCCTGCTGGTAAGACTGGAAGACAGAAGTTTGTAAGATGATGTGACAGTCGGTTCTCTGGGGAAACAAAACCAGTGGGAAATATAAATACATATTCAATGCATATATACATATGAAAGATATATTTTACTATCGAGAAAGATTTATTTCAAGGAATTGGTGTACACGATTGTGGAGGAACTCACAAGTGTGAAATGTGTAGGGCAGACCAGGAGACTTAAAGTAGAAGTTCTCTTTCTCAGGGAAACCTCAGTCTTGCTCTGTTGCAGGTCTTTCAACTGATTGCGTAAGGCCCTGCCTGATTATCAGAGATAATCTCCTTTACTGAAAGTCAACTGATTTAACCACATCCACAAAACACCCTCACAGCAGCACCTCGATGAGTCATTATTAAATAACCGGATATTTTAGCCTTGCCAACTTGACACATAAAACTGACCGTCGTGAACCATCAGTCTTAGGAACAGACATTTTTAATTGAACTATGAGAGACACACTAACTGGGCTAACGCTCCTCTTAGATTGTGTTTATTCCATTATCTTATTTAAAGAAAAAAGCTAATAAGATTAATTCACACCAAAATGTAATTGACTGATGCCTCCTCCTGGAATCTAGCAGAGCAAATTACAAGTGGAAAGAGGAAAGCTTATTTAATCAAGTGAATATTTAATTATTGAAGAATTTCAAGTGGTGTGACTAACTGAAGGATTCCATCTATGTCACCCGCTGGCTCTTCCTGTATTATAGAACTTTGGGATTTTTTCAAAGCATCTTAATTCTCCTATAAATATTGAACACATTCACTAAGCTCTTTGAACCCAAATCAGTTTCTTCAGAGTACTTTTTAGTGGACTTTCCCCAGACTTTCTATGGTGAACTCAAAAAAAAAAAAAAAAAGAAACCAACAAAAACCAAAAAACAAACCAACTATCAATAACTCATCCTTTCAGGTATGTCGGGGACTCTGGAAAATATATGAGAAGGGTAGGCTTGAAGTTGAGAAACAATAGGTAAAAAACAGATGGATCGTCATATATTTCTTACAACAGCAATGTTTGCTTTGTTTGGGTATAAGTGATTGCCTAAGTCAGGGGTCCCCAAACTTTTTACATAGGGGCAAGTTCACTGTCCTTCAGACCGTTGGAGGGCCGGACTATAAAAAAAACTATGAACAAATCCCTCTGCACACTGCACACAACTTATTTTAAAGTAAAAAGAACAAAACAGGAACAAATACAATATTTAAAATAAAGAACAAGTAAATTTAAATCAACAAACTGACCAGTATTTCAATGGGAACTATGGGTGCGGATGCATCCTGTGCTCCTCTCACTGACCACAAAGGAAAGAGGTGCCCCTTCCGGAAGTGTGGGGGCCCGGATAAATGACCTCAGGGGGCTGCATGCGGCCCCGCAGGCCAGGCCGTAGTTTGGGGACCCCTGGCCTAAGCAATGGATGCCTCTTCATTCATTTTTAGGCAAATGCTTGCGGCAGAAAGAAACTGAAGGATGACTCTGACTTGTCTATGGTTTACCCACTAGGGCTGTCTTGACACAGGTCATTAGGCCTTTCTAATAGGAAATGGGGACACACATATCTCATTTCTGTGTTCTGTTCATTCCTGCACTACCATTCATTCCAACTACCCCGCCAGGTTACATTATGAAACTTGTTCATTCAAAGAACTGACATACTAAGACACTTCTATTTTTTTTTTTCCTGACCTTTTTAAGAACATGAACTATTTCTTCTTTACATATTTATCCCCAGCACCCAACACAGTGCCAGGCATAGAATATGAACTAAAAAAATACCAATACATTCATATTTAGATGAGGAAGACAATGAAGGAGCATTTGTTCTCTGCCAAGGTAACATCTGGAAAGGCCTCCGATGCAGACAGCACATGTTGATGCGAAGTAGTCATTACATCACACTTTGTGGTATAAATCAATAGAAAGAAATTGGCCTCCTTTCTGCTCTTCCTAGAGATACAAGAGTTTGGGTTTAATTATTCCTGATTAATCTCAATATGTTGAAAAGCTGTATTTATTCAAACTTTAAAATGTGAGGAGGCTTGCCTTGGGGTGGGAGAAAAAAGAGGCATTATTTTCAATTATATTCATGAAGAATGTGACCACAGACTTGTAAATTCCCATTTGCTTTTAATGAGGCCAATGCTTCATATTTAAGTCACAAATGTGGAATTTTCACACTGAGGGCTCTAAGAATAAAGACACATACTTTGCCAACTTTTGCCCACGTTGGTATTGGAAGGGAAAGAATCAACTTGACAGTGGTGAGAAAGGGGGCGCTTTTATAGTTAGTGAAAGAATGGCCGAAGCAAGTTCTACAGTTCCCGGCATGTCCATTTTTAGCTGGGAAGGAGAACTCTGGTGGAATATCTGAGTGCTTTGATGCAAAGGTGACAGGCCACATTTAGAGTGTTTCCCCGGTAACAAAAGGGGCTCCCCGGACACACAGCTGCTCCAGACAGCATATGTTTAGCGAACAGTGAGGACATTATGCTTAAGCATAGAAAGTTTCTTCCTTTCTCGGATGCCAAGAAATAGTCAAATGTGTTGGGCCAGTTCCAAGTCTTCTTGGTCAGCCCTCGCTCAGCCCATGGATGTTCTTTTAGCAGCAATGCAAAACAAGACAAAACAAAACAAAACAAAACACAAAATACAGAAACATGCGGACCAGGAGATGCACTCTCCAAGAGGAGGAGGGAGTGAACATACCAACAGTTCCTCGGTTAGGTGTGGAGGCAGCTGTTGAACCTCAAATACATAAATAAAGGCAAATTTAAAGATCAAGAACACAGATAGCAACATATCATGTTTCCCCAACGGCATTCAACATCCCCTATCTTAGTCAATGTCATTTTACTGCCATTTCTTAAATGTGAAATTGTCTTGAACTTCACGTGACTCTTCTAGAGCAGGCCCCAGTTGTTGTCTTTGAGATGAATGGTGGAAATGCTTTTCTTCTTCTTCCAATCTTCAAGCATAAAACTTGGGTCGACAAGGTCTCCAGGAGTGAAAGTTTTCTGCGTTGATCACCAAAACGAAGTAGGGCAAAGTTTAGTTTGTTGAGTGATACATAATTATTATTTATGCACATATGCACGTATTTTTACAGATTGACAATGATGTAATACTGGGGGAAATGTCTTTATAATAAAGTATATTTCAAAATAGAGAAAAAAATGATAAATTTTCACAGATAATATGATGTCTCCTGGAAATGTGAACAGGAGAAAAAGTATTGCATTTAAAAATGGGAACTTTCATAACAGAAGGAGATCCAGACCCATTCCTCAGGGATATCACAGGGAAAGTTCCAAGCTTAGCCATCAGGAGACCTGGCAGAGGCAGGATCAGACCATACAGAAAAAACATTAGTGGTCACATACTTGATATGATGATCTGAAGGACACTGAAAGACGGTTTCACCTCAGGCTGTCAAAATACCTGCAGTTCCGCCTTCAGAGCCGTACAATGGCCTCCACAAAGACCAATGAATGTGCAAGTATTTTACCTGGGAGAGGTGTTACGTTGTTACGTTAACTTAATAATTCTACTCTTGGCATGAATAAGATGAGCACGTTGTACTGCACCCTGAGAAATGGCTCAATGGTAAAGGAGATTTTGAGGATGAGCAGGAACCCTGCTGGAGTTCGGGGAGAGGAAGGAGACTAGCAAGTCAAGGGATGAGTGTGAAGACCCTGAATCAGGTCGGGTAGAAGTTAGAGACAAATAAGGGTGAAGGGTGAGGGTCCTGGCCCAGTACTTTCTAGCTCATTTGATGATGAGTTCTACCAAGTGAGGGCAGAAGGTTTTAGAATCTGGAAACCAGGAAGACATCTCACTGTTCGGCTGGGTGAGGCTGAAACCAAAAGGTTCACCTCAAGAAGTGGGGATAGTGTTCTTTATGAGAAGGTCAGCACTTCTGCCGGGCGTAGAGAGAGGACATCTCAATTCTCTATGTTCACAAGTTCAAGATCAATGTATCCATATAGGGAATGTGAAAACCACTCTGGAACTGGATGGATGTTTTTATTTGAATAGCTATATACGTTTAATAACTATTAGAAAAATGTAAGTAGCATATCAAACCTATGACTTCATGAATATTACAACTTAGGAAGAAGCTAAAATAAAAAGAAACAGTTAATTGAAAGGAAAATATTAAGAAGATAAGAAAAATATCATGAAGGCATATGAACAAAGTGTGTAAAACACTGTTTTAGAAATATTTAGAAATGCATGTTTCACTGGTCTACTTAAGAACTATGTATGGTACATTGACAGGTGAATCGAGGGAGTCATTTAACGTAAATGTGAATGACTGGTCGGGAGTGGGGGAGAATGCAGTTGGATCTTCAAATGACGGCATTCTGATTTCCGAGGCAGTATTGCAGGCTGCGGCCTTTGGAGTCAGGGTCCAGCTCAGACTTCCTCCGTTACAAGGAGTCTGACCTTGAATAAGACATGGCAGCTCTTATTTGCCATGTCTCAGTTTGCTCATCTGTGAAAAGGAAACTTTATCTCCTTCTCAGGATTATTGTAAGGGGTAACTGAGAGGATGAATGTGAAGTACTTTGCATACCTGAGAAATGGTAAGATCTCGAACATGTCAAACATGGCTGTTTTGATTTTCTTGTCTCTTTCTTGCTTGGACCCTTTTTCAATTTTTTCTTTTTCTTTTTTCAAGTACCTTGAACTGACCTTTATCACATCTTTATAGACACGTTACCTGGTCCTGCATACTTTGTTTTAAATGTTGCTGTGTTAGTGTAAAAGATCAAGAAAAAGTAGCGGTTACTTCCAAAGGGACTCCTGGTTGCCCCCCTGGGTCATGTAACCATGATGGTTCTTTGCTTTTTATGCATTTTTAAATGTTTTGGTTCTATTTGTAGAGAATCCCACATAATCTACCTCCTTCCACTGCCAAAATTCCATAGCTTCATGATGATCCTTTTACCCATTTGATACTTCCATAACAGCAAATCGACCTTGTAACTACGTGACACATTCTTTAATTTGTGGGTCATCTGCCTCTTTTGGAAAGACATGTGAAATAGAGTCTTCTGTGTCTTTATCTAGATAAAGTGTGCCTATTGCTGGGTCCATCTAATACCAGGAGACGGTCAAAAGGAGACATTCCTGAAACAATTCTTTCTAGTGCCGAAGTGACCAGCCTGAGCTTTCTAGAGCTGAATTATAACACTCATATTGTTTAACGTATTAATCTAACCAAACAGTAGCCTGCATTAACAGATAACTAAGGCAAGGCTCTTCTGTGATATTTTGAAACAGTCTTTAAAAATCCCTTCAGTGTCTTTATAATTTACTTTCCGTAGCAAAGACATACAGCATCATGATGCTGCTGATCACCACTGTCATCGTAGTTTGGTCAGCAGGCTGCTGTCTTTGTTGACAATATGTTCACTGTGTGACCTGTAGCCATTTACCCTGTTTTTCAGTTTCCCCAACTGTAAAAGGGGAAGCACATATAAAATGCTTGGGTGAGTGTCTGTGGGGCGGCCACAGGACGAGTATGGGGTCCCATGCAACACTGAATACAAACGTCGAGACCAGTGTATTCTATTGAATTCAATGAAAAGGCTTACTACAGTGAGGCCTTTTGGGGAGAGCGCGTCAGGCACCCCAAGCTGGTCGGAAAATGTCCTAAGAGAATAGGAGACTAAGGAGCCTGGTGGGACGAGCTGAGAGCAGGACCTTCTGTGGTGTCAAAGTAGGGAGCGCTGGCTTTCTGACCATCTTGCTCAGATGTGGGGCAACAGGAGGGCGGAGGCTTCAATGCTGTCTACTGTAAAACATCGACACATGTAGTCAGATTCTTTATTACAGCCTGTGACAGGCCAAGTGGTCAAGGACGCCCGTTATGTATTTACTTTCTACGAGTCCCTAAAGTTCTCCTGAGCATGATACTCCAGGAGTTTTGACCTAATAATAGGACAAGGCATACAGTGTGCCCATTAGAGCACTTCATTAGCAATGGAAGAAACCCAGGAACGGTCCAGGGCCACCAGGAGCCGAGGAGGTGAGAAAGGGTTCTTTCCCAAAGACTTCAGAGGGGAGCACAGCCCTGCTGACACCTGGGTTTTGGACTTCTGGCCTCTAGAATTGTGAGATGATAAATTCCTATATTTTTAAGCCATCTAGTTAGTGGTAATTTGTAAGGCAGCCCTAAGAAATGAATATATCACTGTTAGCCTTATTTTGCAGATAGTGAAACTGGGTGTTAGAATGATTAAGTAACTTTCAAGGTTCCATAGCCATACATCGAACTGAATTAAAGATAATATAAACCTGTTATGGTTAATCATTACTCTGTATCCCACCTGATATATGCTATGTATTATATAGGCATCATAGAAGATACTAGTCTCCTTACTCATGACTCATGACTCTTAGAATATTTAAAACACTATTTTTTTTTAAATTCAGTGAGAGTAGGGAAGGCAGAGACAGACTCCCACATGCACTCTGACCAGGATCCACACGGCAAGCCCAATAAAGGGCAATGCTCTGCCCATCTAGGGTGTTGCTCTGTTGCTCAGCAACCGAGGTCTTCTTAATACCTGAGCCAGAGGCCATGGGGCCATCCTCAGTGCCCAGAGCCAACTACTCCAATCGAGTCATGACTGCAGGAGGGGCAGGCAGGGAGAGAGAGAGAGAGGAGAAGCAAGGAGGGGAGGGGTGGAGAAGCAGATGTAAGCTTCTCCTGTGTGCCCTGACTGGGAATCAAACCTGGGACATCCACATGCTGGGCTGATGTGCTACAACTGAGCTAACCAGCCAGGGCCCTATTTTAAAAAATATAGAAATGGAGTGTATACCACGAAAACAGACTGACAACCTCCAAATTATCCAAAGCTGTATTACCCAATTGTCCCTTGATATTCTCTTTCCGACTTTTCTAATTGGTCTATCTTTTCCTCTTCTCTCCTCTCCTCTCCTCTCCTCTCCTCTCCTCTCCTCTCCTCTCCTCTCCTCTCCTCTCCTCTCCTCTCCTCTCCTCTCCTCTCCTCTCTTCTCATCTCCTCTTTTCTTTCTTGTATTTTTTTAAATTTTCCTTAGCATCTCTAACATGCTATTTCAGTGAAGAAATGTTTGTTACTTGAACAAAGAGTTGAGTAGACATGAAGGAAGTCTGTCTAGAACAAAATGTACTTAACTTCTGTTAAACATAAAGGAAGGATGATGTTGAGAGGAAGATTTGACATCTCCAACTAAAATAGTATAATCCTTATTTCTCCTTTCGATACTATCAGATTTTCTTTAAAACTCTTTATTATGTACATAAATATTTAGGATTTTTAAGTCTTGATGAGTTGATTATCTTTATGTCTGGTCCTTGGTGATTTTCTTTGTTCTGTAATCTACTTTGTCTGATATTAATTACTACTACTCAGCTTTTATAAAATTCATTTTATCATGGTATGTATTTTTCTATCCTTGTACTTTAATTTACACGTCTTTCTATTGAAAGTGGGTCTCTTGAAGACAGCATATAGTTGGATCTTACTTTTCATCCCATCTGATAATCTCTGCCTTTTATAGTGAGTGTTTAGCCCAGTTACACTTACTTATTGATATGGTTGGCTTTACATCTACCATCCTCTTAGTCAAGGCTGCTCTAACAAAATGCTGTAGACTGGGTGGCTTATGAACCACAGGAACTTATTTCTCACACTTCTGGAGGCTGGAAGTCCAACATCAAAAGTGACCAGTGAGGACCCACTTCCTGGTCCATAGACTGCTGTCTTCTCAGTGTCCTTACATGGTGGGAGAGGGCACTGATCACACTTACAAGGGTTCCACCCTCATAATCTAAATTAATTAACTCCCAAAGGCCCTACCTCCAAGTACCATCACATTGAGCATTAAGTTTTTCCATGAATTATGGGGAAAGCAGTCTATAGTAACCATCTTTTCTTTGTTACCATTTTCTTCTGTTCTGTCTTCTTTTGGATTGTGTATTTTATAATTTCATTTTATCTCTATTATTCACTTTTGGTTTCTTTTATCTTTTTTGTGTGTGATTCCTATTGGTTTTAGAGTATGTATCTTTCACTTATTACAGTTTATCTTCAAATAACATTATATATATAGTATAAGAACCTTATAGTACATATTTAAAACCCTAACTTTTGTGCTACTGCCATCATACATTTCACTTTTGTAATGTTATAAACCTCATCATACATTATTACTTTTAACAATCAATTGTATTTTATTTATTTTTGATATGTTTTATTTATTTTAATTTATTTTTATTTTTAAGATTTTATTTGACCTGGCTGTTCAGCTCAGTGGTAGAGTGTCTGCCTGATGTGTGGATGTCCCGGGTTCAGTTCCTGGTCAGGGCACACAGGAGTAGCACCCATCTGCTTCTCTACCCCTCCCCTTCTTGATTCTCTCTCTTTCTCTGTCTCTCTCTTCTCCCTTCTCCTGCAGCTGTGGCTCGATTGGAGAAAGTTGACCCTGAGTGCTGAGGATGGCTCCATGGCCTCCATCTCAGGCACTAAGAAGAGCTTGGTTGCTGAGCAACAGAGCAACACTCCAGATGGGCAGAGCATTGCCCCTAGTGGGCTTGCCAGGTGGATCCAGGTCAGGGTGCATGTGGGAGTCTGTCTCTGCCTCCCTTCCTCTCCTTGAATAATAATAATAATAAAGAATTTATTCATTGATTTTAGAGAGAAAGAGAGAGAAGAGGGGAGGCAGAAGAAGCATCAACTCAATGTTCCTTGTATGTGTCTTGACCTGGCAAGCCTGGGGTTTTGAACCAGCAACCTCAGCATTCCAGATCGATGCTTTACCCACTGTGCCACCACAGTTTAGGCAATCAATTGTATTTTAAAGAGAAAAAATCTAATAAGTCTATGCTCGTATATACTATACCTGGTGCTCTTTATACATTAGTAAGTTTTATATTTCCACATATTTCCCTTCTGCCAAAAGGACTTCCTGTTTCATTTCTTATAGTGGCAATTGGAATATGAAAAGTCTTTTGAAAGATCTTTTGGGTAAGCTTATATCTTTTCCTTTGAATACTTTAAAGATGCCAAAAATCTATTGTGTTCTGATTTGTAATTGTTTGATAAGAAGGCTACTGTTATTTTTACTGTGATATGAATTATGTTGTCCCCTCTTTCCCAAATTCATGTGTTGAAGCCAAATGTGCCTATATTTGGGGACAGGACTTTTAGGAGGTGATTAAGGTTAAATGAGGTCATAACAGTGATGTCCTAATTCCATTCGATTGGTGGCCTTATAAGAACAGGAAGATTCTCTCCTTCTCCCTCTTTTTTGCTTTCTTTCTCTGTGCATGCAGAGGGGAGGCCATGTGAGCAAACAACCAAAAAGCTACCTTCTACAAACCAGAAAGAGATCTGTCATCATAACTCAACCATTCTGGCATATAATCTTGAACTTCAGCCTCCAAAGCTGAGAGAAAATAAATTTCCATGGTTTAAGCCACCAGTTTATGGCATTTTGTTATGGAAGCTAGAGCTGACTTTCATATAGAGGGATACATCATATATACATATATATGATGTACATAGGATAGGATATATCCTATCCCTCTATATGTAACATTTCTGTTTTCTCTTTATTACTGGTTTACAGCAATTTGATTATGTTACACCTTAATGTGGTTTTCTTTATGTTTTCTGCTTGAGGTTTGCCGAGTTTCTTAGATCTGTAAGTTTATAGTTTTTATAAAATTTAGAAAATTGTGGCTGTTTTTTCAAATAACACTTTTTAAAAAATATATTGATTGATTTTAGAGAGAGAAAGGTAGAGAGAGAGGGAAATATTGATTTGTTGTTCTGCTTACTTATGCATTCCTTGCTTGATTCCTGTATGTGCTCTGACTGGGGATCTAACCCACAACCTTGGTGTATTGGGACAACACTCTAAACAACTGAGCTACTCAGCCAGGGCTCAAATAACTTTTCTGTTCCCCTCCCTGAGCTACTTTTTCTGGGATTCCAATTATAAACACAGCAGGCTACTTGGCCTTGTTCTATAGCTTACTGATGCCTCTGTTTTATTTCAATAGTTTATATTGCTAAGTTTTAAAGTTCACTGTTTTTTTCTTCTGAAGTATCTAATCTGCTATTAATTTCATACAATGTATGTTTTGTTTTGTTTTTCGCCTCACATATTATGTATAGTATTTCATCTCTAAGAGTTAAATTTGGGTCTTTCTTATATCTTCCATGTCTATCCTCCCCATGCTTATGCTTTAGCCTACCTTTTTGAATATATATAGTATAGTTATAGATGATTTAATGTCCTTTTCTACAAACTCTGTCATCTGTGCAATTATATTTTGTCTAGTTTTGTATTTGTTAAAGGTGGAAAAGTAAGTCTGATCTTTGTCTTTCTATTGTGCTTAGAAGCTGAGGTCTTTAAAGTTGGAACAACTGGTGAAGAGAGTTATTTGCCTTATGTCCTCAGGGTATGGGCATTACTTAGCCAATGAGGAAAATATTAAAACTTAGAATTGAGCTTATGCCAACTTGGTGAAAACTGATGTTGAATTAATTGGGCAAAAGCTATGGTTTTATGATTAGAAAACAAGTTGACTATGTCTTGAGGTTTCTAATATTTTTGTTTTAAATATTGTAAAACATTTCTATATCTCCATTTTTCTCATTTTATACATGATGATAGATACTAAATTCTCATAAGGTTGATTGCATTCCCTATTCCTGAATTCCTGCATGCCTCAGAAATATGCCTCTACTACTGGAAGAGGTTTCCATGTTAGCTGCTAGGCGTTCACATTTTCATTTGCAAATGCCTAGCATAGTTTCCCTACGGAAATCCCACAGATGGAGTTTCCTGACTCTGGTTAGTATCTAGCAAATGCTTTACACTTCTAAGCCTATTCCCAAATTCATAAATGAAAAGGGAGCTGTAAAAACCTTCCCCTTTAGCACAAAGCTCAATGGCTTGATTATCTGAGATGAAAGAAGTTGCTTATCATCTACTGTATGGTAACTTTTTTGGGGAAAGGAGTGTGTTTTGTGATAGTTGTATCCACAGAAACCATGCTGGAGACATAAGTAAGTGCTGCGAATATTTGTATAAATAAGTGAATAGACTGCTGTTTATGCTCAAAGATGGCGAGAAGGACCTTGGGTGATTTGCCAGTATCTCTCAGAATACACACACCTGTTAATTCTTACATTTTTCAGCTGAGCAACCAAAAAATTGAAAGGCAATAAAAATGATAAGTACAACCTCAGAGGTGAAAAGTTTCAGAGATGAAATGTGTTGGTTAGGGCCCCACCTGCAGTGGACTGTTAAAGCCTAGATGAAGAATCTGAAAAGTCTCAGTTGCTAACATCGGGCTGAATTCGTAGAGGTGAATTCCTGTCTTTAAAGATAAAACTTGATTTATTAGCATGTATTTTCATGGTAGCATATAAATTTAGCATATCTTAATTAAGATTATAGTCCACAGTTAAGAGTCTTTCTTATATATTTTGTGATGTATGTATTTCACCATTAAATTTTACAGAGGAAAAGGAAGGACACATTTTGGCACAGACTTAAAATATTTGCTGAACTTTGCTTGTCAGCAGCTGGTTGTTGCTGTGTACTTTATGTCCTTTAAACCAAGCCCAAATTTGAAAGAAAATAGCAGATGTTCAGTTAATTATTTTTCCGTGTGTGTGTGTGTGTGTGTGTGTGAGATCTGGCTACCTTCCAAAGACATCAAACACAAGCGTTGCTTATTGATGGTCATCTTGTTTCAGACTAATCAGCTGGCAAGAATTAATTGAATCCTATTAGGGCATTTTGAAAATAGTTTACAACAAAGAATTTCAATAGAAATGTTGATCAAAAACTAGACCATGTTTTGTTTTGTGTGCTTCGGGAATAAGCAATGAAGCTGTGTGGCTATGTGAATCTTAAATGATTAACATTAATATGCTGGCTGACTTGGGAAGATGGCCAATTGGGATTTCACTATTGAAAGCTTGGTTCCATGAAATATTCTAGGTCATAGATGTACATGAACAGAATGATTTTTGTATTCAGTTTCTTACAAATATTCTATTATGTGTATGACTGAATTTTGTTTAGGGAACTTTAGTTTTGATAAAGTTGTATATTTTTCTTAAGATATAAAGCTTCTTTCTCCTGGCAAGATAAATATCTTTATAAATGTTGGAGTTATCTATGCAAAATCTTCCAATTACATCCTATTTGACAATACTCACTTGATGAATGCCAGAATAACCTTATCCCCACCTTTCCCCTACTTATTTCAAATACCGAGGAAAGGAAAAACCCTTGCCATCATAACATTTAATTACTGTCTCAAAGCTTGTTGAAAACTAAGTTTGAAACAAAAAAACTGTTTAAACTACTAGTCTATCAAAAAACACTGAGGTGCTGCCATTAAAAAGACAGGTGATATACCACCTAATTAATTAATTAATTTTATAGTGCGAGAGAGAAAGAAAGAGTGAGAGACAAGGACAGACAGACAGGAAGGGAGAGATGTGAGAAGCATCAACTCATAGTTGCAGCACCTTAGTTGTTCATTGATTGCTTTCTCATATGTGCCTTGACCAGGGGGTGGGGCTCCAGCTGAGCCAGGGACCCCTTGCTGAAGCCAGTGACCTTGGCTCAAGCCAGCAATCATTGGTTCCTGTCTATGATCCCATGCTCAAGCCAGCGACCTCAGGGTTTTGAACCTGGGTCCTTGGAGCCCCAGGCCAACGCTCTATCTACCGGAGCTGCCACCTGGTCAGGCTCCCTTAACTTTTTTTAAATGGGAGAAAGATCAGAGGGAATTACCATTTGTGTATAGTCACACAGCAGCTCCAGCTGGAACTAAAATTAGGCATCTTGACACTTAGCCTCTTTCTTGTCTCGTAGCAATAACTCTGTAAATTTCTCTTATAATTAACTTTGTAAACCCAGCTAAAATTAAATTAGTTAAAATAACTATAGACTGATCAATATGGTGGTATAGGTAAAAGGCGGACTTCAATCTTCCCATAAAAGAAAAAGCTAAAGGGATTCCCCTCTACCAAACCAGTATTACATGAAATATTAAAGGGTCTTCTTTAAGAAGAAAAAAATATAAAAAATATGAACAATAAATGGCAATAAATACATATAGATCGACAATTGAATCTAAAAACAAACAAACAAATGAACAAGCCGAACAGAAGTAGACTCACAGGTACAGAGAACATTCTGACTGTTGCCAGATGGGAGAGATGGATGAAAAAGGTGAAAGGATTAAGAATGCAAACTGGTTGTTCCCGAAAAGTCATGGGAGCGTGAAGTACAGCATAGAGAATATAGTCCATAATATTTTAATAACTATGTATATTGTCAGTGGGTACAAGATTCATTGGGATGATCACTTAGTAAGTTATAGAATGTCTAATCACTGTGGTGTATACCTGAAACTAATATAATATTGTATGTCAACTGTAATTAAAAAATAAAAATGATTTAAAAACTAATTTTAAGCCTGGCTTGTGGTGGCACAGTGGATAGAGTGCCGACCTGGAACACTGAGGTCACTGAAGCTCAGAACTTGCTGTTTTAAGTCACATATGACAAGCAACCAGTGAATAGCTAGAATGAAACAACTACTTCTTGTCCCCAACCTCCCTGCTCCATAAACTCAATCAATAAAATCTTTAAAAAAAATTTTTTTTTTCTTTTAAAAAAATTTTTTAAAGAATAAATATATAACAGTTATTTCTTTTTTTCATTATTTGAGAGTTGCATTTAATGATAAACAAGCATAGATAGTACCTATATAACAGATTTTTAAAGCATTTCAAATTAGTATTCAAAGACAACTGATCAGCTAATACTCATCTCTACACTCAACTACAGGCAAACCAACCTGAGAAGAAGCTTAAATGTTTTGCCACCGGTGAATCGTGGCTTGAAACAGAGCAAGATCAAAGTTAAATGAGCTATGACTGTGATGTAATGATCTGATATTTTTCAAGTAAGTATCAGATCTAACTAAATTTAGTGCTTTTCACTTTAAAGTGGCTTCCGTAAAAGACTACACACCCATGTATTTCAAGTGCTACTGTATTCTGATGAATTTTTAGCATTTCTTTGAAATTGTCTTTGAAAACTACAGAAAAATAAAAAAACCACAATCAGTATTTTCATCTCACTTTTCCCTCAAATATAATTACCTGGATTAGTCATGTACACACTCACGTAGTTACAGCGTTTGCCTTAATCATATCCATCTTAAAATGTTGCCATCATTGAGCACTTTTAAAAGAATAAACTACAGATTCAGAGGGAATATCTATTTAAAGAATTTGAGCAAAGACAGCATCACTGTCTTCTGTAGAGAACATCTCCCCACCCCCACACACACTTTGGATATTTACGCTATAGAATCTTTTAAAGTCATATCTTGTCAATCCATTAGCAAATATTTATTAACTCTGCTAGGAAAGCACTAGGGCACAGGGAAAAGATGTTGGCCTTCTGAGGCAGATTAATCTACTTTGCCACCAATTCTATTATTATCTTGATCAATTATTTAAGTTTTGAGTTTCAGTTTCTTGACTTGTAAAGTGGGGATGATCATGCCTGCTTTGCAAGGTTGTCGTGAAGATGAATAAAGATGAATTACCCCCGCACATCTAGAATTCGAAATGTATTAGAGCACAGTCGCTTTAGGAAGGCCTCCCATTTCAACCTCAAGACATCCCTTCCTAGGTAAGTATGATTATCTCCGTTTTGCAGACAATGAAACTGGGGGTCAGAAAGTTTAAGTAACTTGTTCAAGTTTCCACAGCCGTCAGTCAAGCAGTCTATCGTATTTAATCACTACACTACACCCACCTGGTACATGTTGGGTGTGTGGGCTTAATAGAAAATAAAAGACGCTGGTTTTCCTTATGATCCTTAGAATCCTTCACACCGTTCCTGAAAATATAGGAACAGGGCTTGAGACACAAAATCAGAATGACAACCTCCTGATTAGCCAAAGGTATATGATCCAGTTGTCCCTTGGTTTTCTCTTTTTAATTGAACTCTTTCTTTCTCTTGTTTTTGATGTTCTTTGGCATGTCTACATGCTAGAGCAGAGATGAAATTTAGTTTCATTTCTTGTACAAAAATCTGGGTGGCAGAAAAGAAAGATTGCCCACAAGAAAATGTACTCAGCTTGTTAAGCAAATAGAGATCGTCATCATAATCACATTAGCCTAGGTAACTAGATAACACTATATTCAAACAGTCCCTCAGGAAGTCCTTGTCACTGGACAGGCTAATGACATTGACATGGAGCAAGATTCTCTTGCTCTATCAGGGAATAACTATAGCCCCTGAAGTAGTATACAAGATAGACTTAATTTATTATTGCCTTGTATTTAAAAAAAACCAGCTTTATTGCAGTATAATTGACATACAATAAACAACCTCTATTTAGAGTGTAAAGTTTGGTAAGTTTTTACATAGAAAAACACCTGTGGTGCCGTTAGAACAATCAAGATTAATGAACGTATGTATCACCATTGAAAGTTTCCTCCTACTCCTTTTCTAGTCCCTCCCTCTTGTCCCTGCCTGCACTCCTCCTTTCCCCCAGTATCCCTGGTCTGCTTCTTGTCACTATAGATTAGTTTGCATCTTCTGGAATTTTATCCATATAGATTATGTCTATTTTATATATTTGGGGGGTGGGGTGGAGGTTTATTCTTGCTGCTGCACATATCACGTTCATTCATTCTTGTTGCAAAGTACTGTTCTATTGCATGACTATGCCCTAATTTGTTTGTCTGTTCTCCTTTGGGGGCTATTGCAAACTGAAAAGCTGCTACAAACCTTTCTGTACAAGTGGATAGAATGCTTTTATTTCAGAGTGTCCACTCATTTCAGAACGGACATATGCTTTCATTTCTCTTGGAAAAATACTCAGGGGTCCTTCCCTAGGACTGGAGGAGAAGGAAGGGGTCTTGTCTCTAGAGTCCCGCAGCTGGCAGAACATGAAGGTGTAGCTGCTTGGAACTGACTTCCTGATATCTGCAGAAGGCTGGGCTGTGTGAGGAATACTAACAACCAGGGATTCTCGTGAGCCCAGATTAGATCACATGCTCATCCATTTGCCCAGGACAAGCAGGATATGGTGTTATTTTATCACTAACTATTTTATGCATTAAAATTTGTCATTTATAATAATTGTGGAAATTTTAGGTGAAAAAAAAGAGAATATAAGTATTTCACCATCCATAGAGAGCCAATCTTCGCCTTTTGGAACATTTTGTACCTTTTTATAAGTAATTTATCTTGGAAACTGGGGGAGGGACAGCAGGGTCAGCAAGTTATTTAGCATGTTATTTCAGTTTTTATTTGGGAATGCTTGGTTTCATTCTGGAAACAATTAGATGGAATTAGAATCCAATTAGACCGTTTAATTTGCCTGTTGACACGGTAAGTCTTATGTTTTAGCTAAACTCTAGGAAATAAGGAGAGAGAAGAAGGCTTCTAGTTTTTTGCCTATAAACACTGTCTCTTTAAGAAACCCAGAAACTATTTTGCTCCCATTGCCAGGCTTGACTCACCTGGGTTCAGAAACACCTGTATACCTTCAGGGTAGTCTCTTTTGAGCACTTGCATAAATTAAAATTTGCCTTTAGGGATCCCAAAGTTCAGTGTCAAAGCTGCGTTAAAGCAGAAAACTTCACAAATCAGGTTCAGTAGTTCTCAAACGTCTACAGTGAGGGTTTTAAAACAGCCCCCTTTCCATCTAGACGAATGAGCCATTTAGCAATGTTTGTTGAATACCTATTTTGGGCATAACACCGTAGATATTGCTTTGGGGATCATAAAAGAAGTGGGCACACGATCCCCACTCTTAAAAAGCCGGCTATCCGTCCAGCTGGGGAGGCAGGTAAATTGGATTTTATCAGTTTTATTCGGAGTACTGAGTCTACACTCTTGGAGGTTAATGCCAAGGTGTTAAAGCCACAAATCCGAGTATGACAAACATTCAGTTCAACGCCCTTGCATCTCATTGTTTGTCACCATGTCGTTCACTGCACTTGTCACAGAGAGTGGCACAGTATCCCTTCACACAGGGCTACTGCTAGGACATCAAGTGCCTTTATATGGGGGTGATGGAAATCCCATCCAAATTCTTCTAGGTGGGATTTACAAAAATGTGTCCCCTTTTGACTGGCCAATTAGAAAAAGGTGCCCCCTCTGGTCAGACTTATGAGAAAAATGTGCCTCTTCTGTGGCCCTGGGCTGAGCAAAGGGGAGGCTTTTTTTCTTTTTTCTTTTTTTGGATACCCTTTGCACCCCAGTGGCCCAATCCACACGAGGGACTTGGCAATTTATCTTTATTCTTCACCCCTTCTATTCTCTAATAGTAAGCAGTTCTACTTTGAGTCAGGCAACCAGGGACGCTCTTACAGATGTGGAACTCCACTGCCTCTGGTTGTTGCTGTGACTTCCCTTTAACCTCTTGGACTTCCTTCAGATCCCCGGTCCCGGTGCTAGGCTTATTATTTCAGGAGAAAAAGGTATCTCTGTGTTTTCCACATATTGTTAGCTATGATGGCAGAAGATCTGAAGGGCTTGTCATAAGACGCCCTGGGCAGCTGGAGTCGTTTTTGCCAATTCATGCATTTCAGTGCTCTGACTTATGGGCAAAGACAAGAGGGTTAAAGTACCTTTGAGCAAATACACAATTCTCCAGTGACCTCGCTGGCAGTACATCAGAGGTTCAGCAATATAGCTCCAGGCAACAAATTGAGGCCAGCCGGGATTGATGGAGGAGCCTCTGCTGTGCTCAGCTCTTAAAAATACCTGCACTACAGTGGATGACAACTGGCTTCTGCTCAAGTGCCTGCGGTGACTCCAAACTGGGCCTGATTGCTATTCAGCCTGGACTGTGCTCAGGAGTGTTGTGGGGATATCACTACTGTTTGTGAAACTTTTCTTTGGAGTCAGGGTGTCTCGAGGTTGTAACGAGGGTGTTGTCATAATTGACTTTGGATAAATGGAAGCTTAATGATAAGAACCTTCAGCCTTTTTACAAGCCTTGTTATAAATTGCCTAGGATTTGTTGGGACTATGATTTTTGCTAAATTTGTATCTTGCAAATAAACTTTGGTGTGCATGGTATCATCCTTTGTTAGAAAATAATTGGATTTCTAGCCCTCTTTGGGCTAGAAATTTGTTCCTTTCGTATGATTTGCCCCTTTCATGCACATGGGCCTGCGTGGTTTAACTGTAAATGCGTCGCTGGGCAATTTCATCATTGTGTGAACATCATTGTGTGCACTTATACAACCCCCATGGTATAGGCTACTACACACCCAGGCTCCAGGGGCCAGTCTATTGCTTCTAGATGACAAACAAGCCTGTAGAGCAGGGGTACTCAATACGTGGATCATGATCTACTGGTCGATCGCGAAGGAAGTGTGGGTAGATCGCATGACATTAAAAAGACATTTGTCTTTTGATTGGCATACAGGGTAGCCAATCTGACGTCTAAACTTTTGACACCCTACGCATGCGCGTTAAACCGCGCTAACTTGTTCAGTTACATTGCTGCGTAGTTAGCCTTCAATTTATTTAAACTAAATACAACAAAGGGTATAAAAATGAGTGCCGTAGCTAGTCCGAGTAAGAAGCTTAAAACCTACCACTTTCATACAGAATGTGAGGGGATTTTTTTTACTATGTCATATTCTAAGTGCGTTTGCCTCATCTGTCTGTGTGCCATTGCTATTCCAAAGAAGGGAAATGTGGAGCGGCTTTTTTATTTTAGAAAAAGTGTGGGCACCCCTGCTGTAGAGCATGCTACTCTACTAAACACTGTAGGCAACTGTAACACAATGATAGGTAATTATGTATCTAAACATATCTAAACATAGAAAAGGTACAGTAAAATACGGTATAAAAAAGTAGTATATAGGTGAATATAGGCTATTCACCATGAATGCAGCATGCGGGACTGGAAGTTGCTTAGGGAGAATGAGTCAGTTAGTGAGCCACGGTGAGTGAATGGAAAGGCTTCGGACATTACCGTGCACTTGGGCTGCACTAAATTTATAAACACTACACGAGATTAAATGTATAGAACAACACAAGGAAACGATGCAAACTAGAGTCACAGAAAATGTGAGCTGGGTGAGGCTGCCTCAGTGTGACAAGACATACTGTTTTACAGTCAAGTTTTTTTTATAAATAGAAAGTGTACACTCTAAAACAGGTGTACCGAAACTTTTTACACAGAGGGCCAGTTCACTTTCCCTCAGACCGTTGGAGGGCCACCACATACAGTACTCCATACACTGACCACCAATGAAAGAGGTGCCCTTCCGGAAGTGCGGCAGGGGTCGGATAAATGGCTCCAGGTGGCCGCAATTTGGCCCGCGGGCCGTAGTTTGGGGACCTCTGCTCTAAAATAACAATAAAAAGCATAGCATAATAAATACTATAAACATGTAGTACAGTCTTTGATTATCATTAGCAAGCAGTATGGACCGGACGCGCTGTACTTGCATAGGCAGGCAGTGCAGCAGGCTTGTTTACACCAGCACTGAGCAAACACATGAGTAATGCATAGTGCTATGATGTTAGTATCGCTGAGATGTCACTAGGTGATGGGGAATTGTTCAACTTTGTATCATCTTATGGGACAACTGTCATAATGTTGTCCGTCATTGTCTGAAACGTTGTGCAACGCATGATTACGCTTGTTGACTCAACCCGTCCTTCACTAAATAAACAATAATCTCATCCAATGAAAAGGATAATTTAGTCTCTTAAAAGAGAATGGGGTTGTTTGCCGCTGACCTGAGGCTGCACTGCTGGATAGTGAATGCACACCAAGGAATACTGTGCCACGGTGAGAAACTGATTTAAATGTACACATAGCAACACAGATAGACCTAAAGCATGTAAATACTTCATGGAAAAAGTAAGAAGCTAGTTATATATCACAATAACATTTATGTAAAATTTAAAATATGTACACACAAGACAATATTCACAATGCAAAAACACATCCAAACAAAAAGGTAACACGCCACAAACATTAAAATGGTTGTGGGGTATGACACAGAGAGGAAAAGGAACAGGGTATGACAATGAAGGAGAATAAACAGTGTCACAGTGGGACCTGCCTAGACCAAATCGATCTTTGTTCCTAAGGGTCAACAGCAACAATGACAACACAACGAGATTTTTACTTTTCTTCTCTAGACAGTTTCAGAAGCTATGTTGGGGTTCCAGGAAGCTGTTTGACAAGCATTGTCATCAATTCTTCTGATCAGAAACGTTTGAGAAACATTGCTTTAAAGTTTAGAGCAATTATTAGAGCATTTGATGAGAATTTCATGAAAGGTGAAAAGGTTGTGGGGGCCAGGAACAAAAAGCAAGTAATATCTGGTTGTTGCCCTCAATGAGCTAAGACCAACACACCAAGAATAAAATGTAGAATGCGTATGTAGAAAGAAGCTCATTCTAACTATAAGGGCAATTTTGAGATGGGAGATATTGGAGTAGACTGGAACATTTGGGGAAAGACTCAACCAGGTCCTGGGAGGTCTAATGTTCTTTGTAGGATGAGTAGTATGAATGGTTAGAAGGGGGAAATTTTGGCATTCTATTAAAAGAAATGTTGAGCCCAGTTTCTGCAGTGGGGACTAGCACAAGGTGGGCAGTGTGGAACGAGGCATTCAGCATAACACAGAAGTTTTGTTTTGACTTGACATGAGAAGTGCAGGCGAACAGAAAGGCTGAGGAAAGATTATGAAGGATTTTATTTTTTTAAGTTTTTTTTTTAAACTTTATTGTATTGATTTTTAGAGAGACAGAAACTTCTACCTGTTTCTGTATGTGCCCTGACTGGGGATTGAACTGGCAACCTTAGCATATCAGGACAATGCGTAACCAAACAAGCTATCCAGCCAAGGCAGATTATGAAGGATTTTAAAACCCAGTGTGTATGTGTGTGTGGGGAGATCTAGACTGGGCCCAGAAGAACAGTATTTGGAGATCATATAAAAGAAAGAAATCCAATGAGGGAGTTTGAGGAAGTGTAGCCAGAAATAGGAGGAAAACCCAGGGGAGGGAATTTCAAGAAGGTGGGTCAACTCTTCAAAATGATGCTGAAATGTTAAGAGGAACAAATTCACCTGGATTACACAGAAATAAAATAAAGATGCACCAAACAGATGAGCAGACCAGGAAGAATATCCAGCTTTATTTTAGAATAAGAAGATCAGTTTTAGTTATTTAATTTTAAGTGAAAAAAAATTTGCCTTTCAGAGATCACTGGTGTACTTCCCACAATGGACATTTCAGGGATACATCAAACCAGTTGCTGAATTTGATCTTTGTCTCCCATGGGCACACAAAAGTGTGTCAGAGTAAAAAACACAATGTGACTTACTTATCCGAAATAGTTTATGGAGAATCAATGAAAACAATGTGAAAATATGCACAAAATAAAATAGCAAATTTAATAAATTAACCAGGCAACAGATACTATTCCATTCCTGTAGGTGTCACACCAGATGTGACAAATACTAGACAGATGGTAATTATAATTATAATTACAATGATAATGCCCATCATAATTGTGTGACACAGTTATTCTGGGAAACCCAAGAACTTTTTGTAATTTTCTTTGCTACCTGAAAATTATTTTTCTGTTATGTAATTCAATAAAGTAAAGTTCTGGACAGTGATAACCTGTTGTTGAACAACAGCCATTGGCCGTCTTAGGACAATATTCCTGTTGTGAAATTGAAGACAAAGGAGTGCAAGCCGAACTTAAAACATTAATATTGCCTTGGCTGGATAGCTCATCCCGAAGTGCAGGACTGTCAGTTTGATCCTTGGTCAGGGCACATACAAGAACGAAGGTTCCTGTCTCTATCCTGCTCTCTCCCTTTCTGTCTCTAAAATTAATAAAATAAATATTAAAACAAACATTAATATGTTTGCATATGTATAGGCTCACTCCTTTCATCTCCTTTGTGTTTTGCAAAGTTATATATCTTTCCAGTTTGCCCAAAAGACAGACCATTTTAAACATGTAGGCTGTTATGGGCTGAATTGTGACCCCTTGAAATTCATATGTTGAAGTTTCTAACCCTCAATGCCTCATAATGGGACTGTATTTGAAGACAGGTTTTTACAGAGGTGATTAAGTTAAAATGAGACTTAATCCAATTTGACTAATGTCCTGATAAAATGAAGAGATTATGACAAAGACATATACAGAAGGAGGGTCATATGAAGACACAGGGAGAAGATATCTATCTACAAGCCAAGAAGAGAGGTTTCATTAGAAATGAACCCTGCCGACACAGTGATCTTGGACTCCAAAACTGTGAGAAAATAAATTTCTGTTGTTTAAGCTAAATTTCTGTTGTCTATGGTACAGGGTGGGGCAAAAGTAGGTTTATAGTTGTTTGTATAGAAAATAATAAAATAATTAATAAATAATAATATAAGAATAAACTGTTTATGTACAGTAATGCCTCGGTTTTCATTGACTTCGGTTATTGTCGGTTTCAGTATTTGTCAATTTTTTCCACTAAAAATTTGTCTCGGTTTTCATTGGTTGCCTTGGATTTTGTCGGCGTGCCCATGTGACCTTGCTGCTAATTTTGAAAAAACAAAGGGCCACCCACATGTTCTCCTGCTCAGGGTGGCGTTGTTTCTTGTTGTGTGAGCATCACCCCGCACATCTAGCCAAATAATTTCATTGCTTTCCAGTGTTTTTGTGCTTTTTTAATTGATTGCAAGTGCTAATACTACAATTACATGTAAATGAAGAGAAGTGACCCCATATAGTGCCTTGATACCTAAGGTCCTGATGGAGGGAAATTCCCCTTCCAAACAATAATATCTGCACATCTCTCTCCCCTCCTTGTGTCTTCCATATGCCAAGAAGAGTCTTCAGAAAGGTAAATGCCATGTTAAATGTTCATTTATTCCTTACGTTAGTCTCTTATATTCATTTTATATTAATTTTGTATTTTTTAGTATTAAACACTACATTTATTGTCTATAAAATGTATTTTTGGTATGTATTTTAGAGTGTCTAGAACAAATTAATTGGATTTACATTGTCTTATATGGAAATAATTGCCTTGGTTTTCATTGGTTTTGGATTTTGCCAATTGTTTTTGGACAGATTATCAAAAAAAACCGAGGTACCACTGTACTTATAACCATAAACCTATCTTTTTCCTACCCAGCATCTTGTTATGGTAGCCCTAGCAAACTAATGTGTATGTGAACTTGAGTTTTTCTTTAAAGAAACTAAATGTGTCCTGATGGTCTGCCTCCCATAAACCTGTTCAGGTCTTTCATTTTAAGGATAATCTGTATTTTCAAATATTTGGGAGAGAAGGCCAAATTCAGATCCATTTTCCTTTTTGAAAAATGTTGGCTCTGGCTGGTTAGCTCGGTTGGGTAGAGTGTTGGCCTGGTTTATAGATGTCCTGGGTTTGATTCCCACTCAGGACACACAAGAGAACCAACCATCTGCTTCTCTCGCCCTCTCTCTCCCCCCTTTTTCCCTCTTCTCCTCTCACAGCCAGTGGCTTGATTGGTGCTGAGGGTCGCTCGGTTGATTTGAGCCTCATTCCCAGATGGAAGTTGTCTGGTGGAACCTGGTTGGGGTGCATGTGAGAGTCTGTCTCTAGACTTCCCCAATTGTCACTTAAAAAAAAAAGAAAAATGTTCATTCAAAAGATTGATACAGCCAGTTATGTCATGTTAATTGTAATTTGTACAGACATTTGGAATATTAAAAATGCCTGAGTTAAGCATATATAAAGACTATTTTCTTTTGTAACCTATAGATTTATATATGCGACATCAGAAGGAAAACTCAAAATTACTGGAGTGGGAAAGTGATGAAGATGATTGATGATATCAGTAGGAATTATTCTGACGTAAAGCAAATTGTAACAAAAAATATTTTCACCTCATACCAAATATCATAACTCATTAAGAAAAAATAGATCATTTCAAACAGAAATAATGGATAGACTATTTGATTTTTTTGGTAATGCAATTAATAAAAAAATTATGCATTAGAACCATAGAGAAAAATATAAATTCCTTGTTCATTTGACAAAATTCTGATATGATTGAAGATAAATTAAAATTTGTGATGCTTTGCTAAACAAGGGCATCAGTCTTCCATGACAAACAACTTATCAAATGTTGTCAATTCAATGAATGACTATTCAAAGTTGACCCTACACTAGAAAATTTGAAATACCCTGAACTCTTATAGCCTATACATAAAATAAACTGAATTAAGGTTTTCCTAAATTAGACAACAATCCCAAAAATTTGAGACAATATCAATAATGAAAAGATAAATATAATCCACATACACTGAGAAATTAAAAATAGACTACTAAATCATGATTCAAAAAATTAAAATGTTAAATTTTAAAACACTAAAAAATGAGTAAAACTTGAACATATCAAAACTTGTGGAACAAGGTGAAAATAGCACTTTAAGGGAATGGTGTAGAAAAGAATAAAGATGAAAATTAATCTGCTAAACATATAACTAATAAGTTAGGGAAAAAGAACAATATAGACCTGCAAGAAGGAGACAATAAAGACAAGAACAGAAGTGAGCCAGTTAGAAAATAATTACAAAAAATAAAAATCAACAAATTGAAAAAACCCAAGTTGGTTCTTTAAAAATATTTATTTAAAGATCAATCTCTTGTAACATTGATCAAAGAAAAGAGAGACAGACCAAGTGATCAATATTAAGATTGAAAAAGGAAGCATAACATCTCTGTTGTATCCATGATTATAATATTGAGTACTATGAACAAGTTTATGTCACTATAAACTTGAAAATAAGAACAAAATGCACAAATTCTTAGAAAACTATTATCCAAAACTGACTTAAAAGAAATGTGTTTGGTATATATTCAATAGGCAAATTTTACCAGGCTTTATGAAATGAACAATTCTGGCCTCATACAAACTTACACAAAAACATAAGAAAGGGACAAACGTAGGAATACATTCTCTGAAGCATTTTAACTGATACTAAAATTATAAAAGAATACTACAAGAAAAGAAAATTACAGGTCAATCTAATTTAGGAACATAATTCAAAATTTATAAATAAAATAGTAGCAAACCGAATCAAGCATGTACAGACAAACAAAATATCCCATAATTAAGTTGTATGTGTTTATCCAAAGAATACCAGGAGTGGTTTAATATTAGAAAATATATATATAATAGTTGCCACATAAATATATTAAAGGAGAAAAACCACATAATTATTTCAACAGATGTACAATTAAAATAGCATAAATGAATCGCTCATTTTGGATTTAAAAAATCCCTATTAAGTTAGAAACAGAGGGGAATTTTCTCACCCTGATAAAGGATAACTACTTATATAAACTATCATTTTACATGGGAAACATTGAAAATATTCTCTTTAGAATCAGGAACAACACAAAAGTTGCACCTGTTATTCAACATTGTTCTAGGTATCCTACACCAATGCAATAAGAGATACAAAGAAGAAAAGGAAAGAACAAAAGCAGTCATTTTTCATAGATGATATACATACATAGAAAATCCAAAAGAACTATAGACAAATTATTGGAATTATGAGTTTGGCAAGGAGGCTGCCCAAAAGATCAATACACAAAAATCAGCTGCATTTATATATGCCAGTCAAAAGTGCAAATGTACTCTAAATATCCATGTACAATGGCAACAACAACAACAGAAAAGTACTTTAAAAATCTCACAAGAAATGTGCAAGACCGTTAGGGATAAACTATCAAATGTTATTGAAAGACATTAAAGGAGAACTAAGTAAGTAAAAAAGATCCCATGTTCATGAACAAGAAGACTCATTCAAAATATGTCATTACTCCCCAAGTTGGTCTACAGTGTTAACGTAGCACAATTACACTTTCTGCATTGTTTTTGGTGTCACTTGCCAAACTGCTTCTAAAAGGCATGCAGAAGAGCAATGTGCCAGGGATCACCAGTACTCCTAACAAAGAGGAATATGGTAAATGCACTTGCCCATCAGATATTAAAACATTATGAAACACTAACAATGAAGACAGTCTTGTCTTAGTGCAAGAGGGGACAAACTGACCAGTGGAACAGAATAAGAGTGCTCAGAAACAGCACTTCTGACATACGGCAGAAGTTGTACGGCAGTTCTTCAGGGAAAAGATGAGGCTATCAGTAAAACCTGTTAGGATAACTGGTTATTGTAAATGAAGTTAGATGCCCACTGTATTTATCTGTTAGGGTTGGCATTAAAGTACCGTAGACTGGGTGGCTTAAACAACAGAAATTCATCTTCCCCACAGCTCTGGAAGCTGAAGTTCAGGATCAAGGTGTCAGCAGGGTTGGTTTCTGATAAGACCTCCTCCTTGGCTTGCTTGCACATGGTGCCTTCTCCCTGTGTACTCACATGGCCTTTCCTTTGTGTGTGCATGCTCTCCTGGTGTCTCTTTATCTTCTTCTAAGGACATCAGTCCTATTGGATTAGGGCCCCACCCTTATGACCTCATTTAACCTTAATTTCTCTTTAAAAGGCCCCATCTCCAAATACAGTCACATTGGGGGTTAATGCTTCATCATTTGAATCTGGGGAGGACACAATTCAGTGTTACTTTAAAAAAATATTATTTCAGACTGATTGACGACTTAAATGTGAAAGACAAAACTTTAAAACTTACTAAAAGTGAACGTAGATTCAAAGCAACAGTCTTGAGACATTGGATATCAGGCAGCACAGGTCAGCAATCCCTGAGAGAATGGAAACTAGCGAAGTAAGCCCTGGAATTACCCCAATTTAGTGCTTAAAGAAAGTTTCCAGGCTGCAGTGCAGGGAGGAGGAACCCAAACAGAACCGTGGCTCCCCCAGTTAAGGAGACAGAGCTGAGTCGTCAGGGAGGCGGAAGCAGCTGGAAATGAAGGGCAGAGGACCAGAAAGATCACTGCAAAGAAAGGAGAGACCTACGGAAATAGAGCTCCGGAGATTTGCAGAGGTTAACCCTTGAACCTTCAGTCGATACTGCAGATTGATCAGCTCCTGCATGTCCTGAGAACCAGAGAAAGAAAGAAGTACCAGAAAGGAGCAGTTGGAATAATCTCCAGAGATCACACGGGGCTAATGCAGCCAGCATGGAAAAACCTCGTACTACACAGGGCAACAGAGAACTCACTCAGAAAGGTATTGCTTCAGAATGGGGCCAAATTAACCCCAGACTTAAGGCTGCTCTGATCCTACCTAAACAAGCTTAAAAGCAAACTTTGAGAAGATCAAACTGCTTCCAAGTAGCTTAACTGCATCCCAGAACAAAGTTCAAAGATACTTAAAGGAATAGGGATATATCCGGTGCACACAATGTGAAATTCACAATGTCTGGCGTCCAATTGAAATTTCCAGGCTTACAAAGAAGAAAAAAAATATGCCAAAGAAGGAGGAAAATGTGATTTATAGTGAGGATAAAAATCGATTAATAAAAACAGACCCCAGTGAAATAAATTATAGAATTAGCTGATAGGAATGTTAAAATCCCTATCATAAATATTCTTTATATGTTTTAGACAGTAGAAGAAAACATGAGTGTGTCAGAGACTTGCAAGAGCTAAAGAGAAATAAAAAAACCAGATAAAACTGCTAAAGATAAAAAATACGGTATTTTAGGTAAAAAAATACACTGGATGGGATTAACAGAGAATAGACACTGTTTTAAGAAAAGATTAGTAGTTTTTGAAGGCAGCAATAGAAATGCTCCAAAATGAAACAGAGAAAAGGGGGGGTGTATGTGGGGTGGGGGAGAGAGAGCAGAGCATCGTGGGTATGTGATGATTGTAGTCCCAGCAGGTGAGGTGCAAGGAGGGAAAGGGGAACATTGAAAAGATTTGAAGAAGTAAAGGTTGAAATTGTTCCAGATTTCATGAAATATATAGGAAATTTATTCCTAATTTAATTAAAACTGCCTGTAATTCAAGAAACTCACAAAGTACCACTGATGGATGAGTGGATAAAGAAAATGTGATGTATGTATGTATGTATACACACACACAGACATGTGCACACACACGGAATATTATTCACCCACAAAAAGGATGCTGCCATTTGTGACAACATGGATGAACCTTGAGGGCATTACGCTAAGTGAAGACAATCAGATAGATACATAGATCATATGATCTCATATGTGGAATCTAAAAAACAGAAGCAAAACCTGACCTCAAAGATACAGAGAAGAGATGGGAGTTGCTAGCGGTGCGGGTGTGAGAACCGCGTGAAATGGGTGAAGGGGGTTAACAGGTATAAACGTCCGGTTATAATGTAAATGACTCTTGGGGCTGTGATGTGTGGCATGGCGACTATAGTTATTAGTACTATATTATACTGCATTTTATTGTATTGAAAGTTGCTAAGAGAGTAAATCTTAAAATTCTCATCACTAGCCCTGGCTGGTTGGCTCAGTGGTAGAGTGTTGGCGCGGTGTTCAATTCCCAGTCAGGGCACACAGGAGAAGCGCCCATCCGCTTCTCCACCCTTCCCCTTCTCCTTCCTCTCTATCTCTCTCTTCTCCTCCTGCAGCCAACGCACCATTGGAGCAATTTGGCCCAGGCACTGAGAATGGCTCCATGGCCTCTGCCTCAGGCACTAAAATGGCTCCAGTTACAACGAAGCAGTGGCCCCAGATGAGAAGAACATCACCCCTTAGTGGGCATGCCGGGTGGATCCGGTCGGCCACATACGGGGCTCTGTCTCTCTGCCTCCTTGCTTCTCACTTAAGAAAAATACAAAAAAAAAAAAATTTCATCACAAGAAAATACTTGTAAGTATGTATGGTGACGGATAACTAGACTTGCAGTGACCATTTTGCAGTCTGTACACACATCCAATCACCATATTTTATATCTGAAACTTATATAATATTACTTCAATTTTTAAAAAAATCAACAAAAGTTCTAGTGGGGTTTTTTTTTTTTTTAATCCTTGAAGATAGTCATTGGAAACTGCAGATGCAGAAGATCTGAGTTTTAATGTCCTCAAAAAAGGTAGCAACTTGTCTTCGGCTGAGGGAGAGTGAGAGAGCAGTGCACCAACGACCAGAGGTGACACGTTGCCTACTCATTCAGAGAATATCCAAGTGCTTTCATTCCAAATCACTGATGATTTTAGAATTGGAACAACTCCCAGAGATCATCTCGTCTATTTCCTCTGTTTATAATGGCAAGAACTGAGAACCAAAAAGTTAACCAAGTTAACTGACATGTCCAGGGTGACATAAAATGTTAGTTACAAAATTGTCACTAACATTTAAGTTCCTTGATTCCTAGTCTAGAGTGCTTTCCAGTAAACCAGGGGAAAATTTTTTTTTTCTCACTAAATCATGTATCCTGGCAAACCACAGGGCACTCCCAACAAACAATATTATTTACCAAAATAGCTAGTTCAGAGAAGAGCTGTGAAAATGTAACTAGTTTAGGGGGTAAAAAGTAGTTGGGGTTGAGTGTTGTATGAGGCATAGCTAAGGGGCCGTGAGAGAGAGGCGTGGCACTGCTTCTCCATGCGTGGTTTGGGGACCTGGGACACTTTCAAAGGGTCTGTGAGGGCAGAGCTGTTTTTCCCATTCATACTGAGACATCATCTGCCTTTTCACACTCCTCTCTATGTACACAATGGAATTTTCCAGAGGCTACTTGACCAGTGATGTCACAGCAGATTGGATACAGAAATAGATAGGAGAATACAGCTGTCTTTCCTCTAAGCCAGATGTTGGAGAGATTTACAAAAATGAAACAAAACAATTCTCCTCACTAACTTTTGTTTTGTTTTGTTTTACAAAATAGTTTTAGAACTGGACAGGTAGTTCAATTGGTTAGGGCATAGCCCCGATATGCCAAGGTTGTGGATTCGATCCCTGGTTAGGGCACATAAAAGAATCAACCAATCAATTCATAAATAAGTGGAACAACAAATCCATGTCTCTTTCTCTCTCTCTCTCTCTTTCTCTCAATATCAATAAATAAAATATTTTTTTCATACAATGTATCTATGTCAACTTGTAATGGGTTTGTTATTTTAAATATATATTAGTAAATATTTAAAAATTTTATTCTGTCATAACTACTGATAGATAGTGATAGCTACAGCTCATATAAATGAAAACTGTCTGGGGTGAATAATTTTTAAGAGTGAAAAGGAAAATAAAAATGTTTGAAAATCGCTGTTATGGAGGATTTCTAAAACTATGTTGAAGAATTTGACACCCCAGGCAGCGCCTTGTCACTAGAGTTCTGAGCCCGGAGGTGAAAGATTAGAGTCAGGCTTTTAGGAAGACTTATCTGGGAATTTGTGGGTCGACAGACAGTGAAGGGGGTGTGAAGATACAACAGTCTGTAAGAGAGCAGTCCCAAACAGTGAGATGGGGGGACCAGATAGAAGAAGCAGACAAAAGCTACAGCAGGCAAGTTCATGAGACAAAGACAAGACAGACAACTGACATGACTTCCTGGGCACTGGAGAAAAAAATGACCAGTGTGTTCCCTAGCTGACCAAGAAGGTGGTCGTACCGTTAACAGAAATAAGGCAGGAAGAGGGAATGTGACTTTAAGCTTTGACATGTTAACCTTGAGGGAGAATAGTGAATCTGACCGACAGAGAGTTGGAAATGGGGGCTTGGAGTTTGAGAGAGGTTAGTTCTTGTTGGGCACATGGAGTTGAGTGATGTTTGAGAGTGTGGGAGGTGAAGGCAACCCCCAAAGAGATGCTGGGAGAGATAGAAAGAGGAACAAAAGACCCAGAGGGGCCTACTAGTGAAGGGGATGCTTCGATCCTAAAGACAGAGGGAGAACTCAGATTCTACAATGTCTCAGAAGCCAGAGAGGAGTGCGTCTGAATGAAAGATACATAAATGGCACCCAGAAGCTTAGGTAGTGGGAGGCTGAGAGAAATGCAGTGACTTGAGAGATGTCCCCAGAAACTTCCCATTATTTTATTGGAGTGGTGAATATGAATCAGATCACAAGGGACCGAGGAATGAGTGTGGTTTGAGAAAGTCTGAAGTTTGGCCTTGAGAGAATAGAATGAGAGAAGGTGGTGGCCTGCCCAGAGACTGGATGAACTCTCCGGGGATGAAGAGATTCAGAGCCAGACCCGACACCCCTGAGAAGCTCACTGTTTGGAGTCAGAAAGATGGAGCCTAGAAAAGAAGGAAAGGATGGTTAGTGTCTAGAAAATGAGAATATGGAAAAAAGAAAAGAAAAAAAATGTGGACTACTGTGAAAACCAGCAGAAGTTTGGAATGCCCGGAGGCAGGGGAGACCAGAGACACTGTGCACCCAGATTCTATCTCTACCCCAGACGAAAACTAAGCTTGTATGTGTAGAAACCTTCTGGAGGTTTTATAATAGTAAACTTTTCAGAGCGTTTTCTTCTGAAAAGTATTACTTAGGGAGATTTTCTTTTTGTTTGTTTTCCTGTATAATTGGAAAGCTTTTCATTTTTAATCATGAGTCCGTAATTTTTATAATTAAATATAGTCATCATTTCCCACACTCTGTGAAATCAAGGCCACAATTTTAAATTGATCCTTGAGAATGAGCAAGGAAAGTAGGTACCTCTCACATACTAGTCTATGTATTCATACGTACTTGAGAAATTTCTTAATGTGTATAAACTTCTTTTATAACGTAAACATTTTAGAAATTGTGGAATATTGTCACAAAGAGGAAAAGCACTTGTTGTATTCTGTGGTGTTCAAAGTTTAGTTCTGGGTATGAGGTTACCCTTCCCTCTGGGATTAGGACATAATGCAAAATAGCTTCTGAATTCCAAATCAGTGCACAGAGTAGAAAACATCTTGGGACAGATTATAAGGTCATTGGAACTAATAAAAAAAAACAACAACAAGTAATTTGAAACTTTCAACAGCAGTGTCAGTGGGCTACCAGGGACTCCAGGATTTAGAAGTTCAGGAAAGATTGGGCGGTGATGAAACAGAGGCATTAGATGTAAACTACTCATCTGGAATCATGGCCGGGACAAAAAGCGTGCCATACAAAGGTGGTTAGCAGTGCGTGCTCCAGAACCACAGGGCTTGGGTGTGGGTCCTGGCACCATCGCTGCTGTGGGTCCTGGCTCCATTGCTGCTGTGCTGTGTGGTCACGGACAAATGACTTAACCTTAAATGGAGATGATGATAGTATTTGCCACGTACAGTTTCATGAGAATTATAAACATTTAACAGGATGCCTTGCGTATGTTGGCACTCAAATATTAGTTTGTGCTATTACTTATCCTAATATAGGAACACCTAAATATATAAAGCAGATTTTGATGGACATAAAGGGCAAGATTGACAGCAATACTATAATAGTAGGGAACTTTAATATCTCACTAATATTAATGGAAAGATCCTCCAGACAGAAAATTAACAAAGAAACAGTGACTTTAAATGATACACTAGATCAACTGGATTTAATGTCTTCAGAACCTTTCACCCCAAAGCAGAATATGCAATATTTTCAAGTGTTCATGGTACATTTTCTAGGATAGACCACATATGAGAACACAAAACAAATCTCAATAAATTTAAGAAGATTGAAATCGTATCAAGCATCTTCTCTCATCACAATGGCATAAAACTAGAAATCAGCTGCAATAGAAAAACGGAAAATTATTCAAACAGACGCTAAATAGCATGCTATTAAATAACAAATAGGTTAACACTGAGATCAAGGAAGAAATAAAAAAATGTCCTTGAAACAAATGAAAATGAGCATATAACAACCCAAAATCTATGGGACACAGCAAAAACAGTACTGAGAGGGAAGTTCATAGCACTACAGACATACTTTAAGAAGCAAGAAGAAGCTCAAATAAACAACCTAACCCTGCACCTAAAAGAACTAGAAAAAGAACAACAAATAAAGCCCAGAGGAAGTAGAAGGAAGGAAATAATAAAGATCAGAGCAGAAATAAATGACATAGAGACTAAATATTATATATATATAAAGTCAATGAAACCAAGAGCTGGTTCTTTGAAAAGGTAAACAAGATTGATGAACCTTTAACCACAGTCATCAAGAAAAAAAGAGAGAGGACTCAAATAAATAAAATTAGAAATGAAAGTGGAGAAGTGACAACTGACACTCCAAAAACACAAAGGATTGTAAGAAAATACTATGAAGATCTATATGCCAAAAAATTGGACAACCTAGGTAAAATAGATAAATTCCTAGAAACATACAATCTTCCAAAACTCAATCTGGAAGAATCAGAAAACCTAAACAGACCAATTACAACAAATGAAATTTAAACAGTTATCAAAAAACTCCCAGCAAACAAAAGTCCTGGACTGGATGGCTTCACAGGTGAATTTTACCAAATATTTAAGAAGTACTAATACCTATCCTTCTCAAGGTATTCCAAAATATTTAAGAGGAGAGAAGACGTTCAAGCTCATTTTATGAGGCAAGCCTTATCCTCATTCCAAAATCAGGTAAAGACATTACAAAGGAAAAAAACTATAGGCCAATATCCCTGATGAAAATAGATGCTAAAATTCTGAACAAAATATTAGCAAACCAGATCCAGCAATACATTAAAAAGGTCGTACATCACAATCAAGCAGGATTTGTTTCAGGGAGGCAAGGAAAATCAATAAATGTGATTCATCACATAAACACAATGAAGAGTAAAAATCATATGATCATATCAATAGATGCAGAAAAAGCATTTGATAAAACCCAGCACCAATTTATGATTAAAATTCTCAGCAAAGCGGGAATACAGGGAACATACCTCAACATAATAAAGGCCATCTATGACAAACTGATAGCCAACATCATACTCAATGGGAAAAAATTAAAAGCAATCCACTTAAGATCAGGAATGAGACCAGGGAACCCCTTTTCAGCACTCTTATTCAACATAGTTCTGGAAGTCCTAGCCACAGCAATCAGACAAGAAGAAGAAATAAAAGGCATCCAAACTGGAAAAGAAAAAGTAAAACTCATTATTTGCTGATAACATGATATGGTACATAGAAAACCCAAAGTCTCAGTCAAAAAACTGCTAAACCAGATAAATGCATTTGGCAAGGTGGCAGGATGTAAAATTAATATTCACGAATTTGTAGTATTTTTATACATGAACAATAAACTTTCAGAAAGAGAAATTAAGGAAACAATTCCCTTCGCTATTGCAACAACAACAATAACTAAAATAAGGTACCTAGTAAGAAATTTAACCAAGGAGGTAAAAGACTTGTTCTCAGAAAATTATAAGGCATTGAAAAAAGAAATTAAGGAAGATACAAACAAGTGGAAGCACATACCATGTTCATAGATATAAAGAATAAACATCATTAAAATGTTTATACTACCCAAAGCAATCTATAGATTTAATGCAATTCTTATTAAAATACCGATGGCATACTTCTCAGATCTAGAACAAATATTCCAAAAACTTATATGGAACCAAAAAAGAACCCAAATAGCCTCAGCAATTTTGAAAATGAAAAACAAAATGGGAGGTATCACACTTCCTGATATCAAGTTATACTACAAGGTCATAGTAAGCAAACAACTTGGAACTGGCATAAGAACAGGCATACAAATCAATGGAACAGAACAGAGAACTCAGAAAATAAATCCATGCCTTTATGATCAATTGATACTTGACAAAGGAGGTAAGAGTATACAATGGAGTAAAGGCAGTCTCTTTAATAAATGATGTTGGGAAAATTAGAAAGGTACATGCAGAAAAATGAAACTGGACCACCAACTTACACCATTCACAAAAATAAACTCAAAATGGACAAAAGACTTAAATGTAAGTTGGAAAACCATAAACTACTTAATAGAAAACATAGGCAGTTAATATTCCAATATCTCTCATAGCAATATTTATGCTGATACATCTCCACAGACAAGTGACATAAAGGACAAAATAAACAGATGGGACTATATCAAACTAAAAATGTTTTGCACAGAAAAAAGACACCATTAACAAAATAAAAAGACAACCCACGCAGTGGGAGAATTTATTCGCAGATACATCTGATAAGGGGTTAATAACTAAAATTTATAAAGAACTTCTAAAACTCAACACCAGGAAGATAAACAATTCAATTAAAACATGAGCAAAGGTACTGAATAGACACTTCTCCAAAGAGGACATACAGATGACCAATAGGCATATGAAAAAATATTCAATGTTATTAATCATCAGAGAAATGCAAATTAAAACCACAATGAGATACTACTTCACACCTGTCAGAGTGGTGCTCATTAATAAATCAACATACAAGTGCTGGCCAGGGTGTGGAGAAACGGAACCCTCCTGCACTGCTGATGGGAATGCAGACTGGTGCAGACACTGTGGAAAATAGTACAGCATTTCCTCAAAAACTTAAAAATGGAACTGCCTTTTGATCCAGCTATCCCACTTTTAGGAATATATCCTAAGAATCCCAAAACACTGATTCAAAAGAAGATATGCACCCCCATGTTTATTGCAGCATTTTTACAATTGCCAAGATTTGGAAACAGACCAAGTGTCCATCATTGGATGAGTGGATAAAAAAGCTGTGGTACATATACACAATGGAATACTACACGGCCATGAAAAAAAAGGGAATCTTACCTTTTGCAATGGCATGGATGGACCTGGAGGTTATTATGCTAAGTGAAATAAGATAGACAGAGAAAGACAGATATCATATGATCTCACTTATATGTAGAATCTAATGAATATGGTGAATTGAGGAATGGAATAGAGGCAGATGTGGGGTCATGGGGAGCAGAGGGACAGCTGTCAGAGGGAAGAGGGATGAGGGGACAGGAAGAGAGAAGGTGAAGGGATTGGTGAAATTATATATGCATAACACATAGATACAGATAGCAGGACAGCAAATCCCAGAGGGAAGGGGGGAGGGAGTTAGGGGGAGAGGGGCAAAGGGGGTGAAATGGAGGTCATGTGGTTGGAGGGTGAGGATGTTACATTGACTGGGACACTTGAATCCATGTTAACACAATAAATTGAAAAAATTTAATATAAAAATAGATAAACAGGTGGGTAAGGCCTAAGTTGCAAAAAAGACTTTGAGTGCTCCGATAATGATTTTCTACTTGATTCTGCAGTCCATGTAGTGTCATTGGAAGGAGGAAAATGTGAGGCACTTCAAGGAGAAAGGAGCAAAGTGGAGCCTTTAAATGGGCATTCTGTCCCCAGAGAGTTTTTTTTTTTTTTTTTTTTTTTTTTTTTAGTGAAAGAGAGAGAGAGAGAGAGAGACAGGGAGGACAGAGAGACAGAAAGGGAGATGAGAAGCATCAACTCATAGTTGCGGTGCCTTAGTTGTTCATTAATTGCTTTCTCATATGTGCCTTGACTGGGTGGGGGCTCCAGGTGAGCCAGTGACCCTTTGCTCAAACCAACGACCTTGGACTCAAGCCAGCGACCTCGGCCATCAAGCCAGGGTCCTTTGGATTCAAACCAGCGACCATGGGGTCATGTCTATGATCTCACATTTAAGCCAGTGACCCCATGCTTAAGCCGGCGACCTTGGGTTTTCAAACCTGGGTTCTCGGCATTTCAGGCTGATGCTCTATCCACTGCACTACTGCTTGGTCCGGCTCCCCAGAGAGTCTTAAATGTTATCATTGTCATTGTTTTGTATTTGTTCTACACCAGAGTCCTTAAAAGGCAAAACAAATAACACATTAACATTTTCCCTTTAACATTTTCCTTGGTTATACTAAATGCTTGGTAAAACTACTAGATGTTAGGATGGAGATACAAATGATCTATTTTAACTCCCCGTTGCCCAGTCCATGAGCATTCAAGTCCTGAAGAATGATTATTGCTTGGCCTCCCTCAAAAGCCAGAGTCCTAGAAGCAGAGCTCGCTTTGGGAAAAGCTGGGGTTGGAAAGGGGTGTCACTTCTACTGGAGAGCCAGGATTAGTCCCTTGGAGGATATTTCTTCATTGTATAGAATCACTTAAAACAGGGGTCCCCAAGCTTCGGCCTGTGGGCCGCATGGGCCCCCTGAGGCCATTTATCCGGGCCCCGCCACACTTCCGGAAGGGGCACCTCTTTCATTGGTGGTCAGTGTATGGAGTACTGTATGTGGCAGCCCTCCAGTGGTCTGAGGGACAGTGAACTGGCCCCCTGTGTAAAAAGTTTGGGGACCCCTGACTTAAACATCCTCCAAGTAATGAAAACGTAAGGCAAACAGGCAATCTTTGCCTGTGTGTAGATATAGGTGTAAGTGTGCAAAGCAGGTAGGCGTGTGTTTGTTGTTTAGCCACATCTGCCTTTTCCCTGTTTGTGCACCAGGGAGATCCCCTGTTGGGATGCGGCGAGGTGGTCTGATGACAGGGAAGGTGCCACATGGATTGAACCAGGCGTCATGGGGAAGACTTCCTGTGGCGTGACAGGAGCCTGGGGCTCGTTTCTTCTGTAGCTACGGCCCACCTGGCACTGTTCTATCAGAATAGTGAGCTTGACTGAGCTTGGGACTGTGATCTAGAAGAGAGATGGCTTCAGGTCTGAGGGGTTCACCACTGGGCCGATGAGAAGAAAAGAGCTGGACCAATCTGAGTATTGTAGCAACCACGAACAATTTCCTGACATCAGAATGTGTGGGACCTCCCTGTATCCTCCTGGGGCAGAGATACAAGCCACAGCATTAGTGAACTGGTCACACTTCCCCAGCTTTCTCCCTCTTCCTGGCTTTTTGCAGCAGGACCAATGTCCTTCAAATGAAGTAAGACCCTGGTGTTCCTGCCCAAGGAGGGGATTCAAGGCAAGCCTAGGGAAGTACGTGGACTTCTGCCACAGAATGCAGGTGAATGCAGTAAGATGTACAATTGAAAGTGAGGCAACTGTGTTTGTTCTCCAAGCCAGTAAAGTGGATCATTCCAGATACACTGTTGACATGGATTACTAGAAAGTGAGTCATTTCCCTAATGGCATTTCTTAAAATTTCTTAAATGTGTTTCCACAACACCTGCGGTTAGCCCAGTGCTTCTGGGAATATAAGAAGTAAGGCACAGAGCCTATCTATGAGAAAAATGGACTTCTTTATACGTGATATAATGAGAGCTCTGAGAACAGGAAACTTGTGTGCGCTAGTCTGGTTCTTTACGCCGCTTGTTCCTTACCTACCAGCATGCCGCCTGTGTGAAGTCATCTCACAGGACATCTGCCGGAGTTACTAGGTTGGTTATTGCCTGAAAGAGTTCTGCATTGCTTTTTGACATGTAAGAGGGTTTGGTAGATGCTTAGGAAATATTTACTGAACAAACAAATGGATCTAGTGAGCGAAGGAACATGAAGGTATCCGAACAGTACAGCGTAGGAGTGAAGATTGATGAGGGTACATTTCTGTCCATTGAAAACACAATTAGAGAGGGAGAAGTTCCCTGGAAGAGGCTTGGAGAGAGGAAGGAACACATTAATACAAATGCACCAGGGAGCAAGCTTCTGTGATGAAGGGCTTTGCTCTAGGACCCTTTAAGCTGCACGGAGCCAAAGATTTGCTGACTGATGGGGGGATCCCTGTGTAGAGGAGATCAAGAGCTTCAAAGAAGGGGAAGTAAATCTCCATTTCCTGGGCCCGATGCTGGATATTTCAGCACATTAAAAGTGACAGGCAAACGAGACAATACCTTGAAACCAATTTCAGATTGTATATTTTCCTCCCTTGTGGGTTAGTTGGCTTTGTGTCTAGGAAGTACAGCAGGTCCTCAAATATCATCGTTTTGTTATAACGTGGAGGAGGAAAACAATTTGATTTCCGGCCGGAGACACTGTCGGTGTGGAGTTTGCATTCTCCCTGGTCTGCGTGGGTGTTCTCTGGGGACTCTGGTTGCCCCCACAGCCCAGAGGTGCGCAGGTGAGGTGAGCTGGTGTGTCTGCGTCATCCCGGCCCGCGTGGGCGTGGGCGTGGGTGTGGGTGTGGGTGTGCCTTGGGGTGGAAGGGCATCCTGTCCAGGCTGAGGGCCGCCCGCACCCTGAGCTGCCGGAGGCAGCTCCGGCCACCCGGACCTCGAACGGGTATAAGTAGCTGGCAAAATAATTCTCTTACTTGTTTTCATTCATCTTTCTTAAATGTATGTCTAGCTCAGCTCAGCTTTATTTCAGTTTTAATATTAGAAGGGTTTTGGGTCTTTCTGTGGAAGTTCGGTGATGTTCTTTTGTGAAGAGGAGTCTGCCATGGGAACTTAACTCTTCTTTATATCAATTAGCCTGCGGTAAAACTGCTCATGTTATATGTTGTTTCACTTCAAGTCACAGTTTCCAAGAACTTTTCGAAGACGTTAAGAGGGGATGTGCTTTAACAGAGAATGTGGGGAGAGGGGTTCTCCGCTGTTTTCTCTGTAACTGTAGGGCCACACTGTCAGGAAGGCTTGAGATCTAAGGCAGATTGTGGGTCTAGAGGTAGACAACCACTTCTGTCTTCACTTGTATCATGACAGTGAGAGGATTCTGGTTAGCCAGCGCTGCTGTCTGCCGCTGGGTGGGTTGGGTGTATGTATACAAATTAGCCTGGTTATGATCTCATTGACTATGTGAGCAGAGGCTACAGAAAATGTGAAAAGATGGTACAAAGGTCCAACATTCCCTTCACCTATTTTCCCCTTAAGTTAACCTCTTTCATTATCATGGTGCATTTGTCAGAATTAAGTTGGTTCCTGAGTTTTCTGAAATAATTCCAGCAGTGTGTGCTAGTTCTTTTGCTTTCTGGTATTAAAAGCTGATCTGTAGTATTCTTATATATCGTTTGCTCTAGATCTAGCTTCAGTTATTTCTCTAAAAAAATCTGTTTCTTTTAATGGGGAATGGTATTTGCAGACCACAATCTGGATGTTGAATGTGCTCATTGCTATTGCATTAGTAATTGTTTCTAGGACGTTTCCCTCAAAAGAGCCAGGGACTGTTTTTTTTTTTAGATAAAATACACCATGAGTTCCTATTGCTATTTCCATCTCGTTTGAGCAAGGCTCACAGCTTGAGCCCGAGGCCGCTGGCTTGAGCAAGGGATCGCTCGATCTTCTGTAGCCCGCCCCCCCTTCAAGGCACATAAGAGAAAGCAATCAACGAACAACTAAGGTGCCACAACGAAGAATTGGTGCTTCTCACCTCTCTTCTTCCCGTCTGTCTGTCCCTTTCTCTGTCTCTGTCACAAAAAAAAGGAAACCATCTTTAGTTAGACTAGTATTTTCATTGCTTTCTTTTCTTTTGCTGAAATTCATGGTTTGCAGCAAAGTTAAAATAATTACTTTTATTACATATAATATTTTAATGATAATTTCAGAGTAAAAATGCCAAGTATTACTAATAATATGAATACTGAAAATCATTTAAGATTCATTTAATGTTTTTTGTCCTTCAATTATCTTCCCATAGGAATTTACAGTCAGATTGCTGTATGTTTAAACTCATTTGAAATAATTCCTCTTGCGTGCTTATTATGTCAGTCTTGATTTACAGTCAGGTCCACTTGTTTCATTTTGACTTTAGTTTTAATTGATTCTTTAAAAAATACTTTTTTAAAATTTAATTAATTGTGTTTACATATGCTATATAATTAGGTAAAAGATTTCCATGGTTCCAAAGTCAAATCCACAAACATGGTATATTCAGAGAGACCTAGCTCTAACCCTGTTTGTCCCGCCTTATTCTCTCTCTTCCCCTATATGTAACTTTTTTTTTTGTAAAGTTTTGGTTTATCCTTCCATTATTATTTTGTTATGAGCAGATATTCACATCCCTCCACTCTCTTAAAATATTTAAGTTATCTAGTTTCTGCACTTTTTTTTACTTGACAAAATATGCTAGATTTTACTCCATGCAGCGTATAGAAAATAGTTCCGTTCCCGTATTACAGCTCCACAGTACTCCATCATGTTATTTCAACTAGTCATCTAGGAAGGAATACTTTGGTTGTTTCCAGTCTTTCACAAAACCGAAGTTTTTAAAAACGAAGGCATGTCTAGTAGTGCCTAATGAATCTGAGCCATCCAATAGAAGACAAAAAAGTACTCAATGGATTTGGCAACATGAAGGTCAATGAGATAGATCGTAACCAGGGCTAAGTTGTATACACCCAACCTACCCAGCGGTATGCAGTGGCCCTGGCTAGCCAGAATCCTCTCACTATCATGATACAAACTGAATTCAGATCATAGTTGGTCACAGGGTCATTGTGATATAAAAAAATGGAGACAACAGGAAGGATAAACGACTCTTTCAGGAAGTGTGGATACAAAGAGACACCACTATAACTAGAGAAATTTGGGAATACAAAGAGTTTTATTTTTGTGGTTCTGTTTTATATGTTTATGAATGTGTTTTTAGGATGGAAGATTAATCGAAAATGTTTCTTGTTTAGGGGAAGGAGTTATAAAGAGAACAAGTTAAAAAACTGTTGCTGGTAGAGAAGTTTTGTAATTCTTCGTTTCTGAAGAGAAGATTCTTGAGGGTTTTGAAAGTGTAACTGGAAAATATAAATGTGTGACAAGTATCCTTAAAAAGATACATCTCCTGAAATTTATAGGAACTCAAGTCACCATGAAAAGGCAATTTTCACTGGCTTGATTCTTGTCCTCTTGAAGCTTAGCACAAAAGAAGTATTTATCCTTACCACAGTATAGCATTTTATTCTTGGTTTACCACTATCACTAGCTGCTAGTCCAAGCCACAGGCTTCTCTTGTGACTACTGTGTCATTTAACTGTCCTACCTGCTTTCACTCTTGATCCACCTGTAGCTCCCATTTTCTACAGAGAAGCCTGGACAATGTAGCACAAATCCCGTTTTTCCCTTGCTTTAAATCCTTCAATGATGTCCTATTGCAGTTAGAAAAACTCCAGTGTCCTTGTGAAGGTCTAAAATGATGACCTGTGGCTTCTTCAGCCTCCGTCTCATTGTCCACGTCTCAGCTCTAAGTTCTTCTTTCAGAGAGGCCTTCCATGACCATCTTATCTAAAACAGAACCCTGTCCATTCCTGAGAGTCCTGATCTATTTATGTAGCCCTGTTTTATTGACCTCATAGCTTTAATGATCACATCTCAACTTACTCTGTGTTCCTTTGTTCCCCAATTAAAATATGTGCCAAATGAAAGTAAAAGTAGTAACTTCAGTGCCTTAAATGATGCCCAGCATACAGTAGGCACTCAATAGACATATTGTTATTTGACTTCTGCCAGGTCCTTCTATAGTCATCTTCCCATTCTTTTACCTATCATTTTTTCTCATTTGGTTTTATGCAAAGCCTTTCAGTTTATTGCTTTGGCAGTTAGTACAACTGCGGAAACTTTGAGATGGACAAAATTTGACTTTGAGCTCCTTAAAAACAAAATGCAAACTCTAGGGAGTTTTATTTAGGCAAAGTGGAGCATCCCTGGGTTAACTGGAAAAAAACCTGATCACCTTGTCTCAAGTGGAAAAATGCAACATTAGCCTTTCTTTAGAAAGATGAGCTAAGTCAGGGTATACACTGATGCGGAGCGGAAGGATCCGTCAGGAAACCAGAAAGGTATTCTCAGAGAGGAAGTGACCTGTGCTATCCTAGTACAAGGAAGGCATAGCCCGTGCCTGTCCCACTATGCTAGTGCCTGAGAATTTCTAATTTGGAGGTAAAATATTGGCAAGCCGATTGGGCCACAGATCTAAAGGCTAAATATTCCAAATCATTTTATAGACCATAAAGACCATATTTTCAGTTCCATCTGTCTGACTTCTGGTTTTGGTTCTTTGTCTTCATGCCCAGGAGAGGAAGCAGGTGTTATTTATTGACCACCCTCCAAAAAGTCCTGAACAGAGACAGTGCTCAATTGTGGTTGCTTCAGTGGAATAGCCAAACCTTATACATAGATTGCTGATGGACCATTGTTTTTATTTTCAAATAAGGTTGTTCAACACAGCTGCTACAGTTGCATCACATCAGTTAATGTATATCGTACAAAGAAAGATTTTTAAAAGAAAAATCTTTTGGACAAAAAATAAATTCATAATATCTTTAGTTATACAATAGACTTTAAAGGTAACAAAAACTTTCTTGTCATGCAAGATATTATCCAGAGAAATTAAAAAAAAATTGAAAGAAAGTTTAATACAAAATTTCAAAGGCTTCTTTTTGTTTAGTCTTGTCCATTTATCACAAAAGAAAAAGAACAATGTAAGATACATTATGCAGCTCTAATTTCTGTGAGACTTGGTTTCTGATGCTCATTTCTAAGTGCCTCAGTTCCTTTACTAATTTTCTAGGAATAAATTTTGGAAGAAAAAAATTATTTTGAAGGCTTTTTCATACCTCAGAAAGGTTATACCTGAACTTGAAAAAGCTGGTCTGCCTTAGCAACAGCTTATTATTGTAATTGCCTCCAATACTAAATGCAGAAGCTGTTTTTGCACAAGTCTGAATCTTACCAGAACAGAATATTTTTATGCAAAACGTTTTTGAGTTCCTGAATAGAAACGTACAGTAGTTCGGTGGCATGCCTAACAATACTAAAAAACAACTTGTATGTTCTCTGGGGAAATGCTAAAACCTAATATAAATGAATGGGCCTAACGTCTTTATGGAATAAAGAGAGAGGGTTTATTAATATGCTGAGTACTTCAAAAGATTACCGGCCTCCATGTTCCTAAGTCTCAAGCATTGTGATAAGAGACAAATGACAATTAATAAAGAAAATGAAAAGCCCATGGTGACAGGGACTCCTAGTTACCTACTTAGTATTCAGTGGTGTGCTGGTAATTGTTTAACAACTGGCTTTCAAAAAAAAAAATGCCTTACTTTGTGGTGTTTGCCAATTTTTGTGGTGTAAACACTCCAACTGTGACCAATTTCTGAATACCAATATGTTTAACAGCCATCTATCTTATGTAAAATCTAAAAATTTAACCATTAGCTCTCACAAGCCAGAGTGAGCCATTTGGAGCATAGCATTGCATTCATCCTCCCCTTCTTCCTCATTAGCAGAAATTCCACTTGATTGCATTGGCAATTTTCTAAAAGTAAAAACAAAAATTATGACATTTTCCAGCCACTCTTGCAAATAAGAAAGACCATAAGACAGTGTTTAATGATGAGAAGTAAGCAGATGTCATGGTAGTGGTGATGGCCTGCCATGATGGTGTGTTCCTTAAAGGGGCTTCAGACTTAGTTCACTCCTTTGTGTGAACTGAACCCTTTCTTTATCTTGCCTGGAATGCAGACGCAATGACTGGAGCTACAGCAGCCATTTTATCAACAATGAGGGAGAAGCTAAAGAAATCACAGGCATTTTTGAGTTGCCTTACCATTCCTGGAATGTCTATTTTTGATCTCTTATTTCTAGAGATAAAATAATTTTCTATTTTGCTTAAGCCATTGCCACTTAGGTTTTGTGTTAAAGGCAGCCAAAGCCAATCTTTCAATTTAGGCAAGCTTGTCAGTGGGTGCACATCTAGTGAAGAGAAATTGCTACCACAAGCAAAATTGTTAGGTAGTCATTAAAACTGTAAGAAACTGAACAGTCCACTATATATTTTGTCAGTATGAATTTACTTAAAATACTTGACTTTGGAGGAAAAAATGAACTCTCAGCACAGCATGATGAACATTTAGTGTAACAAAGTTTGGCTACTTTTACTGAACACAGACAACATATCAGATACCTTGTTAAGCACTTGGGAGGCATCAGCACACTTGCTATGTGACCTTAGGAAAGTTACTTAACATCTTGGTGCTTTAGTTTCCTCATCTATTAAATGGAGATAACATAACTATATCATAGGGTTGTTTTGAAGGATAAAGCAATACTCAAGACCCTGGCCAGTTGACTCAGTGGTAGAGCCTTGACTTGGTGTGTGGAAGTCATGGGTTTGATTCTTGGTCAGGGCACACAGGAGGAGTGACCATCTGCTTATCCTCCCCTCTCCCCCTTCTCTTTCTCCCTCTCTTCCCCTTCTGCAGCCATGGCTCAATTGATTTGAGTGTGTGGGTCCCAGGAGCTGAGGATGGCTCCATGGAGTCTCCACCCCAGGTGCTAAAAATAGCTTGGTTGAAAGCATAGACCCCAGATGGGCAGAGCATCAGCCCCAGATGGGGGTTGCTGGGTGGATCCTGGTCGGGGTGCATGCAGGAATCTCTCTCTATCTCATTTCCTATCACATAAATAAATAATGCCTTGCAAATAGTAAACACAAAATAAGTGTTAGCAATTATTCTCATTATTATGATTCCCCACAAAACCTATTCAATAAGCACTGATATTCCTAACAGATGAAGATAATGGCATCTATTTCATAGGGAGATTCTGAGACCAGGAAGAGAAACTGCCTCTCTAGTGTTTAGCATGATACTAGGTAAATGCTCAGTAACCCCTAGCTAGCTATTATGAGTTTGATACATGTTATTATTGACTTGATACATAACAGCACTCCACTGAGGCTCTTTTAGCAAGATTTGTGCCTAAATATGATGTCAGTGAAGAGAAGAACCTCACTTTTTGTTGGAGGGACGGCTAGTCATTATTCATCCATAATGTGCTTATGAGGTTTTATAATATATAATGAATGGGTCAAGGAATGAGTGCTATGTGTCATAGCCTAGGTATAAACACAGTGTATAGGACACAGCAAGAGAAGGCCTCGGGGATGAAGCTTTAGGATAGAGAAGAGATGGCTCTGGTTTAGGAGACCTGGAATTGGACCTGGTTCTGCCACTTACTCTGTTTTTGACCTTGCACAAATTACTTAATTTTTTTAGACTTCATCTCCCTCATTTGTTGAAATGAGAATTTTGAGCTCAACAAACTGGTACATCCCAGTTTTAAAAGTATTTTTGTCCATTTGTTTCATATTTAGGAGATGACGTTGGGCTTTAAAGAATAGACAGAATTTTTAAAATTGGAGAGGCCGAGGTCCCATACCAAGTATGAACAAACGATGCAGTATTTAAATACTTGCGGGGAATCTGCCAGTGTTTGTGTGGGAGTCTGAAGACCAGGCAAAAATGCGGGTCAGAGTGACCGTGGGTGCCAGGATCTTGTCCTCTACCTACCTCAGTCATCCAGCTTTCTCTGGTCACACCACTAGATCTTAGCATCACCCCAAACTGTCCCAGCTCCGTAATTTCAATGTCAAGCCTCCTATTCTCTGTCTGTTATCCAGCTCTTGAGAGTGGTTTCCAATTCCAGCAATTTTGGGGTTCCATTGATTTTATCACCTATCCATCATCCTCCACTCCTTTATGTCCTCACCTCCCTTCTGATCACGGTCCCCCACAGTCACTCCCTTGCTTATACCCTCTGCTCTCTGACACTCTTTTTCTCCATCACACCCTCCTGCAAAACCCCAGCCCTGGCTAAACCCAGCTCTGCCCCAGATGACTGAGGAGGTTGAACGAAAATCCACAGTCATGCTGACTGGTCTTGCTTTAAATTCATGACCACTAACCTCAAATAGGCATTTAAAAGCGCTGCCTGGCAACCTGACCACGTTTCCGAAGTTCATTTGCTCTCAAACTCTCCTGGAAGATAACTGTTACATATCTGTGCCTCTCTCTTCCAACGCCCAACACCTCTTCCATCCTCACCATTCCCAGGGAATAGGGGCTGGCTATGTCACCAAGATAAGAGAAGAGAATGTTCCTGTGTTTCCAGTTCCACAGCCACCAGCCTGTGTGCACCTGGGCCCACTCTCTCTGCCTTCCCTCCCGTGGCTGGCTCCTCGGGGCTCTTCTGCGAATGGGGGAAGGAGAGTCGGCTCCATGGTCTTTGCCCTTGGCTTTCCCTCTGCTTGGGAGGTTGGCAAACCTCCCAGGTCATGTGGCACTCTTCCTCCCTTCCTTCAGGACCTCTCATCAGCGAGGTTTTCCCTGTCCCTATAGAAATAGCAACCTCCCCCACCCCCAGTCCCTCTAACCCTGCGCTTCCTCCACCCGCGTACGACCACCTAGTACACTTGTAGACAATCACACTCCGCTTAACGATGGGGAGACTTTCTGAGGAATGCATCCTTAGGCGACTGTCATTCTGCAAACACCAGAGAGCACAGGGACACAGACCTAAATGCCCTAGCCTACCCCATAGCTAGGCTATATGGTCTAGCCTATTGCCCCTAGGCTACAACGTGAGTCAAAGAAAACAATGATGCAATCAAGAAATGCAATAAACATGAGAGAAGAGGCTGCTGCTGCAGTCACTAGGCATCCTGCTTTACAGCAAGCTTTATTTTATTTTTTATAAGTAGTAAGAGTACACTGTAAAATAATGGTAGGAAGTAGATCACGGTAAATGCATCAGGCTGTAACACAGTTGTTTATTCTCATTATCAAGTATGATGGACTGCGCATGGTTGTAAGGGCTATGCTTTCCTACTACTGGCAGCTCAGCAGCTTTGTTTACTCCAGTGTCACCACAAACACCAAACACATGAGTAATGCGATGCACTGTGACGTCACTAGGCAATAGGAATTTTTCAGTTCCATTATAATCTTATGGGACCACCTGTTGTATATGCAGTTCCTCGTTGACTGAAGTGTCCTTATGTGGCGCATGACTGTATTTATTCATTATTTGTCTTCCTTGAAGAAAACAGGGATTTTTATGTTTTGTTTGGCACCATGTCCTCTGTGACGCAAACAGTGTTTGATTCATTCATTTTTTGCTGAGCTCCTATTAGGGGCATTGGCTTAGGCGCTGGAAGTATAGCAATGAACAGAACAGACCCCGAATCCTGCTCTTTTGGCTAAATAAGTAGATGGGTAGTGTTAAGTGAAAGGTCCATGCCTTCCAGGGAAAGAGGATAGAAATGTATAGGTTCGGGAGGGGTTGCAGTGTGTGTGTGTGTTAAATTGTAGGTAGAGTCACCAGGGTAGATCTCATCGAGAGAAGAACATTTGAGTCGAGACCTGAGTGAGGTAAGGTAGAGGGCCAAGTGGACATCTGGGAAAAGGGCTCTCCAGGGAGGAAACAGCTGGCTCAAAGGTCCTGAGGTAGCAGTGTGCCCAGGTTGTTCCAGGGTTTGTGAGGAGGCCAGGGTGACTTGAGGAAGTGAACAAGGAAGACAGCTGGAGACCAGGGCAGAGTGATAAATAAGATGTGGAGGAATGGTTGCGTAGGGCCTTGTACACTTTGTGAGAAAATATATTTTGAGTGAAATGGGGAACCAAGGGAAAGTTTTATTGTTTTGATACAATGATATTAATATACAACCCACTTTCAAGTTTTCACAGTTGTTCCAATAATGTTTTTTTTTTCTTTAAATAGTAATTTTCTACTATTATTTAAAGAAATAACTTGCACAAGGGGCAAAATCAAATTTCATAGCATGTGTAGTATTCCTAATTACCATTTGGGGCTACTAGATTTGCATTTAAGAAAGGTCATCTATGATTTTTTAAGTGAACGGTTGTATAATGTCATTTTATAGTTTTTTTCCTCCCAATCCATGATCCAATCAAGGACCATACACTGCATTTAGATGTCACACCTTTTAAAAAAATATAGCTTTATTGAACTAAAATTTCTATACCAGATAGCTCACCCACTTAAAGTGTATAATTCTGTGGCTTTGAGGATAGCCACAGAACTTTGCAGCCATCACCACAAACTAATGTTAGAACATTTTCGTTACTCCCCCCAAAACCTCCATTACCTTTGGCTATTACCTCCTAGCATCCCCCCATCCCCCCAGACTTAGGCAACCACCATCCTTTCTGTTTATAGATTTGCCTGTTCTGGATGTTGTATATACAGTAAACGGAAGCATACAATTTCTGGCTTCTTTACCTTAGCATAAGGTTTTTAAGGTTTATACCTGTAGTATGTGTCAGTACTTCATTCCTTTTTATGACTGAATAATGTTCCACTGTATGGAGAGAGCACATTCTATTTATCCAAGGAGGGTTTTGACCAGAGGTGTGATCTGATCCGAGCGGCATTAAGCAAGGCTCACTCCAGCTGTTATTCCAAGCAGTCAAGAGAATGATGAACTGTGTCAAATGCTGCTTTTAGGAAAAATAAGGCCCAAGAATCAACCAGTAAGTGCTTAAATAGTTTAATGAAGAAATTAGTAGAGCCTGACCAGGCGGTGAATAGAGTGTCAGACTGGGATGCAGAGGACTCAGGTTGGAATCCCTGAGGTCACAGCTTGAGTGTGGTCTTATCCCGTTTGAACATAGCTCATGAGCTTGAATCCAAGGTCGCTGGCTTGAGCAAGGGGTCACTCACTCTGCTGTAGTCCCCTGGTCAAGGCACATATGAGAAAGTAATCAATGAACAACTAAGATGCCACAACGAAGACTTGATGCTTCTCAACTCTCTCCCTTCCTGTCTGTCCCTATCTGTTCCTTTCTCTGTCTCTGTCACCAAATAAATAAATAAATAGAAAAAGAAAAAAGAAAAGAAATTAGCAGAAATATTCTGATCTATAATTTATAAACAGCATTTTGTGTTTTGTGGAAATTGTTGCATTTTCTTTGGATAATTAAACGTGGAATGCAGAAATAATAAAGTAGTTAATAAATAAGAATTTCAAATGGAACGTAGACATGGAAACGTACGTAAATAACTGGATAGCACCATTAATTTACAGAGGGCTTTGATATTTTCTTTATTTGGGTGGTAATGATTCTTGTGGTTCATGTGAAATTTATTCCTCAGAATAATTCTTTGTCTCTAAACATAACTCAACATTATGGTAATTATCCAGGATTTCATCCAGCTTCCAGAGAACTAGCCAAGAGAAAAACTCATTCTTAACACAAAGGTTATTTTCGGTGTCTGTGCCAATCAGGTAGATGAAAGCTGGTTTTTATTGAGAGGGGGTTGTCATCTAAAAGACTGCAGAAACTGGATCAAAAATTTAGAGTGCTGTTGTGGCATCTGCCATTGTTTGGAGTAACCTACTGAAATCATTAGATCCCAAATTGGCACAAAACACAAGTATTGATTAGGGGTTTGGTATAAGTACATGCAATAGTTACTAGGCTACCCAATTATGTATACGTGCAACTTAAGAGGCTTGCAAATCATTCGGGAGTAGGTGAGTAGACGTAAAAAGGCGACTCTTAAAGATAATTGTCATACACACACTACACGTTTACAGTATGATCTGGTGAGCGCGGTGGACGTATGGATGAGGATTTCAGAAAACAAACACTGACACAGAACTTCACTTGCAGATAATGCACCAAGTCCGCCCACCGGGACTAAAGGAGGCAGGAGAGGGAAGTCAGAACGCGCGGAGTAGTTTTCTATCGTCGGAATTGGGGGAGGGGGGGGGGCTGTGGCCGCGCCCCTCGCGGTCCGCGCTCGGCCCGGTGGGGCCGGGAATTTGGAGAGGATCCCTGGTCGCGCGGCAGCGGCGGCGGCGCACGGGTTCGCGTGTGAGCAAGCGGGCGGGCGGGCGAGTGCGCCGGGTATTGGCAGCCGCGGAGTGGAGGCTGGGCGGCTCCGACTCCCTGACGCCAGCGCGACCAGATCAATCCAGGCTCCGGGAACGAGCGGGCGGGCGGGAGGAGGAAGGAGAGGCCGAAGCGGCTCAGCCCGGGCCGAGGCGCGGGGAGGGACCCTGCGAGCGCGGCGCAGCGCAGCGCCCGGCGCCCGCACCGGGGCTGCGGGACCCCGCTCGGCCGGCCACTCGTGCGCCCGCGCGGACGGGCGCGCAGCCAACCTGGTAAAACGAAACAGACCCGAACCCAACTTTCTCCTCTGCCGCGTCCCCGCCCTCTCCCCTCGGCGCCCCGGACTTTCCAGCGCCGCTGCCGCCGCCGCCGCTGGGGCGGGCACGGGCCCACAGGGCTGCCGCGGTACCCGGGGCCCGGCGCGGGCCGCGGCGGGGAGGGGGCTCTTCCCCGCGTGGGGCGGGCCGGACACCCCCCCACCCCCTCCATGATGGCGCCTCCGGGCCGCTCGGAGCAGCGAACCTGCCACCTTCCCCTGCGCTCGCCCCAACCAGCCGGGCGGGGATCGGCCGGGACTCCCCTCGCGTCTTTGTTGGGTCTTCAGTGGGGCAGCCGCGTTCCTCGGCCCGAGCCTGGCCCGGCCCTGCCCGCGGCGGGACCTCCCCGGCCGCCCTCCCCCTCTGCCCGCTCCCCGTTTCTCTTTCCCTTCCTGCAGCCGGGCCGAGGCCCATCCGCGCGGCCCGAGGGCCCATTGTGTCCCGCGCCGGCCCGGACCACCCTGCGGGAGCTGGACGGCGGCCGCGGGCGCTGCCCTTTACGCGCTCGGAGCCGCTCTCGCGCCGGGGGGACACCCGCTGCCCTGGGTCCCTGCGCGTCCTAGACCCGTTCGCTTCTCTGCGCCCAACGAACCTCTTGGGGGTCGAGGTCAAGGAAAGTTCGTACTGAAATTCCCTCTAATTTATTCAAAGGTTTGGCGGCGGCGGCGCGTAATTTTTTTCTCTCTCTCTCTTCCGCCTACACCCCCTTGCGCCTCCAAGTGTCGTCTCATTCCTTTCCCTTGACCGGATTCGATGGCCTCACTACAAGTGTATTTGTGAGTTCGCTGTTTGTTGAACAACTGCCCCTTTACTCCGCTCCCAGGCTTGGGGAGGGTTTCTGGGGGTTGTTTCTGTAGAAGGTGGGGGTTGTGGGGGTGAGACGGAGCGATGTGGGCTTGTTTTTCTAGTTGCTTAATAAATACGAAGGCTTACGGGGAGAGCGCTTCCTTGATCTCCTTAGCGAGGGTGGAGGGACAGATGCCTGCCGGATCTCACAGCTGCAGTAGCTGCGGCTTTTGTTTATTTAGAGGCGCAGACGATTTTTAAACGCACCGTGTGAGATAAGCGCTTTCCTTTTGGGAAGGCGGCGCGTCTAAGAACCAGCTCCCGAGGAAGCATCGTTTTCGTGAGTGCTGTGACAACTGGCCTTTTTCTTCCTCCTAGTGGTCTCTGCTTTCCGTTGTATGGGAAATTTCCAAGTAGGTGGAATGGTTCAGAAGTTGCACGATTTCTGTCTTTCCTGTTGCTGACAGAGGACAGAATGCCTTTATTTCGGAACACTTTCTCGCGCTAACTGCTGGCCTGTCGTGCATAGCATGCCTACGTTCAGTAACACAATGAGAAAACTGTTCTCTGCCAGTGTTGATTTTTCACATTGTTGATAATTACCACTTGACGTTTTATTGGAGGTAGGTGAGCTGTTTGGGAACCAGTAATGAAAAAGAATCGAGGTGGAAGGCAGTGTTCACCGCCCCAGCGTTTTCAATAAGTAAAAATAATTTTGCCTGGCGTTTATTGTGATATAGGTACCAGGCCTAAATATGCTGTACTGGTTTAAGTGTTTGTCCTCCCCGGCTCCCTCCCCCCTTCCCATTTGCAGTTATTTGATATTTCTGTGCAGGTGGTGTACATTTGTGTAATACTGCAATTCTTAGGAAACTGTAACCAGCGTTGCCCTGGATGATTTTCTAGAGGTGGGAGATGCCAGAGCCTCTGGGAGAATCCAGGCTGGATCGGGTTTCTCCTGAGGGTCGGGATTTGTCCTTGCTTTAGTTTTGACTCCTCCAACTGTAGGTATGTAACCGTATCCATTTTTCCTTTTTGCAACTATCCTTTGGTTTCATATCCTTGAAGAGCTGATGACTTTTGCATTAGAAAAATGACAGTTTTAGGAAAGCAATGAAACCTGTTCACCTCTTATGCCTCTTGAAATTTAATTTTTTTTCTACTAAGTTCATTAAAACATTAAGAGGAGGTAGGTCTCATTTTCCTAAATACATCTATTATTTAAAAACTAAATTTCAGATTGTACTTTTTATTTCTGGTAATTCTAGGTTAAAGATAAAACCTAGTAACTTGGTTAGATTGGAAGAGGAATGAACTTGAGCGTAATTAGACGAGTATATTTAAGCTGCCATCGCCTACATAATCAGGGCCAAGTTGTGTGTGTATAAGAGATCTCAATTGTGTAGTCTTACAAGGCTAATGGAGGCATCATTGATGCTTTATAAATAATGTAAGTTGTGTATAATGTAGAGTCTCCAGAGGCAGCAGAGAAAGCATCATTACCAGCCTTTTCAACCGGCTTGAGATCTTAAATTGATTTACAGCACTGAACTGGTGCAAAATGATACATCAGGATGACATGGGGTCAGCCTGTAAAAGTCTATGATGTCAGCCTATTAGTTCAGTCATCATAATTAAACCATATTACAGGGGCAGCTAAGGCGGAGTCTGGTGTTATACATCAGATATGGGTGCTACGTAGATTTTTGTTTATAGTGGAAATGCTGAATGGGCCAGGAATGCTGGTGCTTTTGAAGACTTACCTCTAAATTTCTGAAAAACATGGAAGGTAAATGCAGGAGGGTTCAGTCTGCATTGCTTAAGCAGCTTTCATTTTAGTAGTGGAGAAACAGATGCTTTGAGAGTGCTGGTAAGGACCTTCGCAGCTCTGACCCCTGTGCGGAATCATGCTTCATGGGTGCTTGAATTCAACTTGGCCTTTGGGACCTTCTAAAATAGCAGAGGACCACATACTTCTTCATCTCTGATCGTTTTATTAGCACGAGTTGCCCAGTATTGATGTATCAGCTAACATGTTATTTCTTTAACTAGGTGTAGTTACCAGATCGCCATTGAAAACAAAGATATTTGAATTGAACATATGAACAATTGAGGAAAACACCCTAGTTTTTTCTGAGATTTCTGACAATTATTCAATGTACGGGTCATCTAGGGCTGTGCTATCCAGTAAGGTAGCCTTAACCACACATGGGTATTTAAATTAAAATTAAATAAAAATGAAAATTCATCTTCTTAGTAGCATTAATCACATTCCAGGTGCTCAAAAGCCACATTTAGCCAGTGGCTGCCCTATTGGATAATATCTATATAGAACATTTCTATCATGGCAGAAGGTTCCATTGGGCAGTGCTACTCTGGGACTTTATTTTTCTTCTTCCTCCTTTTCTACTCATTTTCCCTCTATTTCTCTGCTTGTTACTCCTACTGATGAGTTTGTGGGACTTATCTCAAAAAAGAGAGCTATCTACAACTTATTTGTATGTGCCAGTTGAAGCTTCTGGATAAAATGAGGTTGACTTTTCTGTGCGCGTTATATTTATCCTTGCTGTCATGGATTCTCATATGGGTTAGAGCTTTAGATAGGAGAAGTAATTATAGCTAATTGTTTCTGAGGTTCTTTTTTTTTTTTTTTTTTTTTGAGAGAGAGACACAGACAGGGACAGACAGACAGGAAGGGAGAGAGCTGAGAACCATCAACTCACAGTTGCAGCACCTTAGTTGTTCATTGATTGTTTCTCATATACGCTTTAACTAGAGGCTCTAGATGAGCCAGTGACCCCTTGCTCAAGCCAGTGACCTTGGGCTTCAGTCCAGCGACCTTTGGGCTCAAGCCAGTGACCTTGTGCTCAATCTGGTGAGCCTGTGGTCAAGCTGATGACCTCAGGGTTTCAAACTCGGGCCTTCAGCTTCCTAGGCTGATGCTCTATCCACTGTGCCAGCACCTGGTCAGGCTTTTCCTGTGTTTTTACTGTTTCCTTGTTTTTAAAACTATCTCATTTAAGCTTCAAAACTCTCCTAAGTACTATTGTAACATCACATTTTATAAGTAAACTGAGTTCAGAATTATTCACTGTCTTGCCTTGGGCTACATAGCTAGCGGTTATGATATGAACAAGGTAGTCTGACTCTGGGTCCTTACCCTTAAATACATACACACACACAGCTGTGTGTGTGTGTGTGTGTGTGTCTAGAATACTCAACTAATCATTGTTCTGCTGGACTTTATTATTCCATAATAGACGTGACTTTGCTTTTATTTTTTAGGCCTTTAGACAAATTTTATGCTATTGTGCTTTTCCTGGCTATCTCATTTTAAGTGTTTGGAAAAAAAGGAAACGTAATGTTAATCCGTATGGAAGCAGAACATAACTGGAAGAATAAGTCTGACATAAAAGTCATGCATTTTAAAACCCAATTAGTTTTATCTCTGCTTTTTTGGATAATTCCTGCCACTTTGCCCTTGCATTTTTTCTTGTGTAATCACAAACTGATGTTACTAAAGAGAAAGTTCTAGTAGTTCAGTTTATCTCATCAAAATTTGTCTTCCCTAAGCTGGTAAACACTGTACCTTGAGATACAAATCATTCATTACAAATTCCTTTGAAAAGATTATTTTTTTTGTACATTTAATGTCCACTATTGTGTAGTCTTGCAGTTCAGCAGTTCAGTTCTTATACTTATTTTGGGGGTAGAGCTATTTAAGAATCTGATGAAATCAGGGGTCCCATACCTTATCACTACTGTCCTCCAATCCAAAAATGCTTACATGCCCTGGTAAGCTTGTGTGTACACTTCAGTACGCCCACTGGTAAGCTTGTGTGTATACTTCAGTACACACACTGCATGCTATTTCAGGGGAAGGCCATCATGGGACTGCCTCGCCAAGCGCCTTCATAAACATTCAGGTTTGTAATTTTCTTTACAGAGAGCAGAGCTATTTAGTGTTAAAAGCTGCTCTGAGGATTTTCTAATCCAGTTGGTTCATATCAAGTAGAGCAATCTGAGACCCAGAGAAGATAATCTGATTTGCCTAAAAGTCACCAATCTAGTGATCTGAAGAGGGAAAGCAGGAACTTGGATCACTCTTTCTCTTGTTAAGTTTTCGTTTGTTTGTTTTTTCCTACCCTGGTTGTAGTGTTCCTGAGGCTATGTTCTGAGCATGTCCAGCCCACTGTAATTTGGGGAGGGGAGAAAAGAAGAATGTTTTGGTATGATACTAACTTTTGGACCTAACATTGTTGGAGCTGAGTTGGAATCAGGTCTGACAACCTCAAAGAGATGTTTAAATTTTTTTTTTATTACCATTTTAGAGGTGGAAAAGAAGAGTCCTGTGTGTCTGATTTAATCAATGGGATCTTACCAGAAAATGGGTGATTCAAGATTGTTGGACAAAGTTCAAATTAAGTCAGGCAGTTCTGTGCGACTTAGCCTGTCTGGAGTCTAAAAAACAAATCATATTCTTAACCAGAAGCTAAAGTTTGAGGTATTTAGGGAAGGAGCTGTGGGGTACTAGGGAGAGAATTAGAAAGATCTGAGGAGAAAAAGGATCATTTAATATATATAAAAAGTTAGAGAGGTTTGCTATTAAGTGATATAATGACATTGCACCTGATGAAGTGTTCTCTATAATTGTACTTCTTCTTATATGTGGTTCTTTTTCTTTTTAAACTTACAATGACTGGTTTATTATAAATAAAGGATGCAACTCAGAAACAGGCAGAAGGTAGGAATGTGTAGGGCGAGGTGTATGAAGCAGGGATGCAGAGCTCCGTCCCTCTAGATACGCCACTGCCACCCGCCTGCATGTGCTCAACAACCTGGAAGCCCTGGGTTTACTTTCTGGGGCCAGGAGTAGCAGGTCTTGCTTTGATAACAAACGAGGCATCCTCATTTTGCCCCAAAGTGAAATCTCTTGTTTTTTTTTTGTTTTGTTTTGTTTTTTGAGAGAGAGAGAGAGAAAGAGTGAGCACTGGAGAGACAGGAAGGGAGAGAGATGAGAAGCATCAACTCATAGTTGCGGCACCTCGGTTGTTCATTGATTGCTTTCTCATATGTGCCTTGATGGGTGATGGGGGTGAGGACAGGATACAACACTCCAGCTGTGCCAGTGACTCCTTGCTCAAGCCAGTGACCTTTGAGTCACGTCTATGATCCTGTGCTCTCTCAAGCGTGAGACCTGTGCTCAAACTGGTGAGCCTGCGCTTAAGCGGGCGACCTCAGGGTTTAGCTCAGTATCAACACTGTTCACTGCGTGCTACCTGGTCCGGTTCTCTTGACTCTTTATATTCCTTTCTGCTGTTACCTGGTAGGGCAGCTACTTGGTCTGATCTGGTGATCTGTCATCTGATTTGCCACAGAAACACCTGAAATGTTTTTGATTCTTCCTCTGGAGTAACTCCCCTTAAAAAGAATAGCGAAGTTAGGTAGCGTGAATGTACTTAGGTGAAACGGAAATCGAAATCTTCACTGTGGTGTACGTTGTGAAGATGGTGTGCGACGAGCCCTAGAGGCGGAACCCTGACCTGTACAACTGCTGCTAGCTGACCTGCTCTGCCGAAGAGTCATTTGCATAAGGGAAGCTATCTTTCGGATGGGAAAAACCTAAACTTGCATAAACAGTTCAACTCGAGTGATGACATCAGACTTTTAGGAAGGTACTGGAAACTGCAGTATTTGAGCAGTTTAACATCTTTGTGATATTTGTTTAAGCGAAAATCAGAACTTCAGGGAGGATTCCCTCTTGAAGAGAAAGCATCAAACCCTCTGTGGTTCATGGGAATCCTTACCTGGCGACTCAGCCAAGTCCCATCTCTGCTTAGTCTGTTGTGTTCCGATAGGGAGCCTTATGCCCTTGTATGAACCCAGGTCTTTGATGTGGTGGATTGGTTTCTTAACTGATTTTCCTGACAGGTATAAGTTTAAAGGAACATGTATACACACAACAGTTAATTATGCATCTGTATGGCTTTTGAACTTAAAAATCCAAATAAAAATATTTGGGTAGAGGAGAATAGAGAAGTTTAATTTTTGATTTAAAAAGATATACATAATTTTTAATGCTTATTTGTAGTTTCTGCTTAATTTTAGGGCAGCTGTACTATAGTTATTTTTTTTCCTACAGTCTCAGATAGTTAGGGTATAGTTGCTCAAACCATTCATTTTCCTTTCTTGTCTATCTTTTGTGGTTTCTTTTCGGTGTTCTTAACGAAAGTGGAAGTATTTCAGACCTTGATAGCCTTTTTCTTTCAGTTTCAAACACCACGGGGGAAAAAGGGAGCTAATTATCTTTCAAGTATTATAATTAGGCATTAAGTTAAATCATTATTTAGTTAACTAAATGCAGGATCCCTTGTTTGCTTAGATTGAAAGAAAATGTGTCATTTTAATGGAAGAAGGATTTAAAATATACTCTTATTTGATCACTGTGATACAGAATTTAGTTAAGTATATGTTTTATTATTTAATGAATATTTATTCATTCTGAGTGGCTCAGTCATTGGTGAGAAAACACAAAAATGAAGAATTAAATGCAATAACATTGCAAGAGTTGTGACAAGGTACTGTAGGAGTATGTTGTACAGAGAACTCAGGTGAGGACCACGTGGCGTGGGAGGCCATGTCTGTCTGTGTAGGTGGAAGGGAGGGACAGCCTGGGCAGAGTTGTGGCTGGCAGATTCCTAGGGAAGCGGAGTGAGGAGGCTGTCTGGAGCAGGCCTGGCCAGGAGACCCTCCGACAGAGACGGCTGCTTCTGTATCTGCGCGTTCCAACGGTCCGGCCACATGTGGCGATTGAGCACTTAAAATGTGGCTAGTGCAACTGAGAGCCGGATTTTAAATTTTCATTAATTCAGGTTTAAATAGCCGTCAGTGGCTACCTTATTGGATGCACAGATCTAGAGGCTGGTGAGCAGCTCTACCCAACCACAGTCGGCATTCCCGATGGGGCCCAGTGTGGTGAACTGGGAGAGGTACTCAGAAAAAGTTAAATTGGGTGAGAATTTTTGGGCCTTTGGATGTCAGAATAAAAAGCATTGGAAGTCACTGAAGGTATGTGAACATGCACTTTGGGTCTGAGGGGTTTGAACTCCCTAGGCCGGGAGATTAAAAAGAAAGCTGTTTGACTTATCTATTTGATGAGGTGGGTTTTAATGAGTGAAAATGAAGTTGGTGTTCGTTTATCCATACAGTAATGGGAGAGAAAGGAAGCAGAGATTATTCTAAGTTTCCAACCTAAGTGGCTGGAAAATTAATAAAACCTTTACTAAAGGATAGGGAAGGACTGCTTGTAGAAGAAGTAAAGTTGGTGTGAATGATAAAACAGAATGGACAAGTTGAATCCAAGGTCGGGAATCTAGGTATCCTACAGGCAGGTTGGAGATACAAACTAAGCTGAAGCTTAGGGTAGGGCTAGAGCTTTACATATAGATTCTCAGCAGTGATTGACTTTGGAACTGATGGTGAACTTCTAAGAATGGGTGGGTATTTTGAGAGCAGCATGAACAGAAACAAAGATCCTGTGGGCTGACTCTTCCATTAAAGCCCACAGTTAGGAATTAGGGAAAGGGGCTGGTATGTTTGAAGTAGGCAAGAGAAGGAACTGGAAGAGAGGTGTGGGGTCAGAGGAGTAGTTAAACCAGGAAGCCGAGGGAAGAGAGATTCTAGAACTAGGTTCGGAGGGGAAGTGTGTGGCTCATGGTGAAGGAGGAAAGGTCGGGGTGATCAGGTGAATGCGGTGGAGGAGAGGAGACTTAGTAGTCTAAGAAATCAGAACTAGATTCTTAAAACTCCCCCGAGTGACTTCTGTTTCAAAATATATATAAGAGACCTCTTGATATTTGAAGGTTGAGGGATAGAAGTTAGTGGACAGAAGACAAAACTTGGTGGAGTTAGTGATTTTGAGCACAGGCGACGAAATATTAGCCATGGCAAGAAGGGAGAGTTGTCTGAGAAAAAGGCAGAACGGGCGGGGTCGAACATAGAGAGGGAAGCGGGTGGCAGATCTCATGCCAGCGCGTGCTGATTTTCCCAGTAGTGTGGGGTGCAAGTCCCTTCCCTGGGCTGGTGAGGCGGTGGCATCAGCTGATGGCATTGGAAGATTAGAATAATGGAGAAGCTTTGGGAGAACCGAGGTGGGTGTTGTGCCAGGAATTCGATGGAGAATTCAAAGTAAACAGTAGGGGGACCCTGAGGTGAAGTTTTTGGTGGCTGCGGCAAACAAGGTCGTGGTTGCTTCTCGTATGACTTGGTGGCTTGATAGTAAGCTCGGAGGGAAATATTTGTGGAAATGACTCTGGCCCGAGAATAGCAAATTGGTTAAGAAATGAGGCTCTGGAATCTGAATGTCTGGGTTTAGGCCCAAGCCTCAACACTTTGCTTGGTTTTTATAACTTTGGGGAAGCTACCTACCATTAGCGTCTGTACCTTACCTTACTTTTTCTCATCTGAGATGAGAAAGAGGTTGTAGTGTCAGCCTCACGATTGTTTGCAAATGAAGTGAGTAATCCTTTCGTATTTCATCGCATCAAAGATGCTGCCAATTGTGAGACATTATTTCATGTACTACTGAGGGGAAAAACTTGTCAAATCAGACATGTCATACCATTGATTATATGTTTCTTGGCTTCGGAGGTGAAAATGGGAAGTGCACCCAACAGTCACTGTAGTACAGGCTACACAAAGGACATAACATGGGGCCTGGCACATAATAAGCACTCAGAAATTGTTATTTATAAAAATCAATGTGATTTTAGAGTCTAGGATGTTAATGAGAGCAGGATCGAATGTAGTCTAGATAAGGGGGCCACAGGTCATGAGTCTAATGGACTGAATGAATTGGGCAGAGTTAGCAGTAGCAATGCCCGTAACGAAGTTGTGAAATACCAAGTTTGGGAATTTGTAGATGGAGCATTTTCCTGACAACTGTAGATAAGGTTTTCACGAAAAGTATAGAAATGGAACTAAGAGAAAAAATGCCCGGTAATGATTTTAAAAAGTTATTTCATTTGCCTAGAGCTCTGAAAAGTACGTGTTTTGAATTTATCAGTGCTTATTCTTAATAGCATTCATTAGTGTTAATTTTTTTTTTTTTCATTAGAGTAGTATATGCTCAGTGCAGAAAGGTTCTGGCGTGGGTTTTTGTCATAGTGTCAGAAGGAAAGGGGGGATGGATTGGTACTATTTCAAGAGGTGGGGAGGTATTAACAGCTGGCTGTAGAGTCCTTCTAAACATGGCTCCCAAGGCTGAGACCATAAGGGAAAAACGTAAAGATTTGACAGCATTTATGTGACCACAGCTGACCAAGTACATGCTCACAAACCCAGTCTTCCAGGTAATAAACTTGCATCTGGTTACTGGTCTGTATAAGAAACAGGTGAAAACAATAGGATTTAAGTCCTGTAGAAAAATTGGAAAAGGACCCGAACAAGCAATTCACAAACAAGATGCGGACTCTAATGAACACGCAAGGTTCTGCCGGGTGCTGGATTGGGCTCTTCGGTCGAGTGGGCATGGAGTCTTCTCTTCTGCATTCTTGTGTTACTCTTTGTGGGCCAGGGAGCGCTAGTCTGGGAAAACTGGGCTCTTCTTATTGAGGGAAAGGAAACCAAAATTTCCCTGCCTCCTAGGAAGGGCTGGAGTCCAAGAAGGTACACTTCAGGGGCTATCAGTTAGAGGTACTTCCTTAAGGGGTCAGCTGGCAGGGACGATGAACCTGGAAGACACTGGCATGTGGAAATGGACCTCATTCTCTCCTGCCCGAGTTGCAACGTTGGTGTTTCTTTATAGTGACACTTCCCTTATTCAGTGATGGCCTTTGAATATGGATTTGATGATTTTTTTTTTTTAAATCTGGGGTCTAAAACCTGGGTGCGTCTTATACAGTGGTTGTGGCATTTCAGATGCTATAGATGGAACTGAGGACGAGGCAATATATGAAGACAGTGATTCATCATCAGACACAGATGAGGACAAGCTAATGGATGAGAGTGTTGACAGTGATGAGGAGTTGTATGAATTTTATGATGAATAAAACTTGAGTTCAATAATTTCATGTAATTCCTTCCCCCCCCCAAAATTTTGAGCCCCAAAATGAAGGTGCTTCTTAAACATGGGGAAATACGGTAGTTTATAAGGTATTAAAATAAAGTGAGAGAAGTTCTTCCACGCAGTAAAACCTCTTATAACGTGGAAAAAATTTAAGGAAGTTAGGCATTAGCATTTAACTTGCTAGATTTTTCTCTTAAGAATAATGGTTCAGGATGTGGGTGTAAAAAAGGCTTTGCACCTGCTGCCGTTAACCAGTCTGCTGGGTACAGGTGGGACCCTTAGCTGAGTTAAGTACACTCATTCTTTGCAGGATTGAGTGTGTTCTTATCCAGCCACCAGACAGAGTCAAATGTGTCGGTTTCTTCTGCCTCACCATCTTGTTTCTTTTAAATGATCTGCAAATATTTTAAAGTTGATGCGGGGAAAAGGGCTCTTAAAACTCACCCACAGGCTCCGCGCTTGGCCTGTTAATTAACCACCCTCCTTCTTTCTGAATGATTGCCCGGAGTAGGGACCCTGAACTGGGGTGCGTCAGCCCTCCCTCAAACTCTTTAAGCTTTGATTTGGAGAGAGAGAGTATGAACGTTGGGAAAAATGGGTCTTAATTTTCTCAAAGACAGTAGCTTTTCATGAAAGGGAATAATACCGACGCAGTGACATTTAGCCATATTAAAGTTCAGGGCATCTACAGCTTGCTGTTTTGCTTGTTGTCCACTGCTGGCTTTGCAGTCTGGCATAATTAATAACAACCTCTTTATTTTCCCCATGCTCATGTTTGTGTACTCAGGACTTGGGTTTAGTTTGTTCAAGCTTGAGCAAATATTTGATTGGTTAAATGTTTTTCTGTTAACCGTGAACACAATTAGCTTACCGTTTAAATGATTGGCACACAAGCTATATTTACAGCATGTATTTGCATTCAGACACCAAAGAGTTTTGTCTTGTCGAATTGCATAGGCTGAGATGTTGCTTTGTAGTGCCTGAAAGCCCGCTTTTGTAAAGGTGCATCATCCCTGTGGAGTTCTGCTCTTTGTTAAACTGATACTAATCAGTTCAGCAAGTGTTTCGTGAGGTCCTACTGTGTGTCCAGCCCTGGGCTCTGATTATGTCAGTTTCTGCCCTGATAAGGGGAGAGTGCTGTGATGTGAAAAGTTAAACGACACACCATTGTTATTAATGTTATATCATCTCAGCTAGAAGGTATTAATCTTATAATTGGGATAGTCTTTCAAACTTGAGGGGTTGGGAAAGAAATCTGAAGCAGTTGGTAGAGCTCTTGCTTCCTGCCCATGTCTACCTTCGTTGGTTCTTTCAGCAAGTTTTTGAATGTCTGTATCTATGATTCTGTTCATAGTGTATACCTCTCATGCGGCTTGATAAAGTTGGGATAAGGGGCTGTCAACGTAGGACTTGCACTGAGGATCTTAGAAGTTTGAGGAACACTACAGACCTGTTTGTCTCATCTAGTGTCAGTTTTAATAGCTTTTACTAGTTATCTCATTCATTCCAGACTGAGTTCCTTAAAGGTATATGGACAGTATCTCTGTGACCTTTGTGTTAGCACCGTGCTTCTCACCTTCTGTGCACACAGAATTACGTGCACAACCGCTGCAGAAATGCCTGGGCCTGTTCCCCGGCTGAGAGCCTGTTCAGGGGATGTGGTCGGAGTTGTCAGAAAGTACAACTTTCTGGGGACGTCTGATACATAACAGTGTTAAGAACTGTTGGCCGGGCACACAGTAGGTACTTTATTTTTCATTTTGATGTCTTTTGAAACATGTCAGGGACTACGACCTATGGTGTGTTGTAAGTTCGTTGTGGGTCTGCTCTGTGACATTATACCCAGCAGCAGCTGGTGCTGTGACACCTGTCGTCGGTGCTCCGGGCAGTTACATCTGAGGGTTAGCTGTTTTACCTGCTCCTCCCTCCCCCCCAATTTTCTTTTCTCGGAGGAGAAAAAGAGATGGGGAGAACAGGTTTGTATGTTTGGCACATTTTCCTTTTTGTAGAAATCAGCAGTTCCTTGTGTGCCGGAGCCTAGAAGTAGAGTTCAGTGACGGTCTCAAGGCCTGAGGCGCTCAGCTTGTGCGGGAACAGAAAAGTGCACAGAGCAGAGTGGCAGTCCGCTGGGCTGTGCGGAACTTGGGGCTGTCACAGCTGGTTGGGGTTGTCACAGCTGGGGGCCGGCAGGGTATTTCTGCAGCGTCTGTGGGCGGAGGCCAGGTGATGATAAGCTGAGGAACCCTGGTATAGAGAAGGACAAGGGGACCTGGAGGCAGGTTGTATCCTGAAGCGGCAGTGTCGCTGACTTGTTCCCGCCCTATCAGTGCGCCCAGATCCTCTGGAGCTGAGAGGACTGGGTTTATTTTCTGCCATTTTCCTATAAATCGCATGGAGACTGCCAGCTGTGTAGGAGCCATTGAGATGAGTGTTTAAATATTTTACCTGTAATAAAAGACGATACTTGGAAAACTTCTTTAACTTTTCTGTCTCTACATTTGCTTAAATGGAAAAGTATTACCTCAAGAGTTAAAAATAAAAAGAGCCCGTCATTCCTGTTTCGTTTTGTTTATGTTTTAAGTAAAGGACCCTAAGAATTATCGGTGGGGATGTAAGGAAAATGAATTTCTTAAAAGGAGTTTAATTGTATTGTTCCACAGAAATTATAAGGAAAGAATATGAAGAGTTGAACACATACAGAGGCTGTTGATGTGAAGTAACAGAGTCGGTTTCCTTGTGTCATGTTGAGTCCTTAAGCTGGGATGTTTCAGATGTTTTGTAAAGGACATTTTGCCTCTAGTATGAATTTTGAGGGGAAGATAGAGTGATTTATATGATAAAATATGTTGGTAAGTTTTTATAATATAATAAAATCATTGTAGTTAACTGGCATCCACTTACAGATTTCCCACAGAACTATTTGAGTTTTGAATAGGTATTTTCTTTAGTATTTACTGTGTTCTCAGGGTACCTAATAGTTTTATTATTAGTGTAAGCAAAACGTGATCGGGAATTGAAGGCTTTCTCGGATAAAGCAGAATACGTCCCACAAGCAATGGCTAATTTTTATAAGACTGTTTTGAATTACCCATTCCACTTGATTATTCATACCCACTGATGCCACTTGTGGCTGGTTGGACTCACTTGACTTTCCATGGGACCGGAGGAGCCACAAAGCCCAGGACGAATGGCCCAGGTTGTTGGGCACTCTCCCTGCATGTATGTTCCTCCTTAAACAGCATGGCCATGTCAGGTGGCTCTTATCACAGTCATGATTCCCCCACTCTTTTTTAACTGTGAGCTTGGTGGTGGTGGAAACTGTATCATACTCGTTTTCTTTCCATTGCACTTGATGTTGGTGATGAGCACTGGAAGAATTGTTGAATAGCGAATCGGGAAGACTAACACTGTTGTAGTAGCTGAACCTGTAAAGGAGGACTTGGGTTCTGAAGCCTTCTACGAGCCCTCTGTTTGGGCTTTCCATTCTGATTGGTGAGTAAATTACTGTGGGGAGGTTAATGGACCGGGCTGGACTGAACAGCGGACTTGAGGCAGCAAAGATCTGGACTTATGGGGCAGGTCTCACCTGATTCTGTAGGCAATGCTGGCTTGTAGCCACAGGCGTTCTTTTCCTAGCCCCGGGGAAGACGTTGCCTCGTAGCCTCGGCTGCTTTTCGCTCTTAGCTGGAGGGAGCTCTTACAGTTCTGGCATTGGCGGCTGCTCCTTGTTCAGTGTTCCCTGGGGTCGGGGGCACGTGAGCGTGTGGGAGTCCAGTCCGGTTTTTGGCAGGTTGCAAACAGGATGTCACTGGTCGTCATGTGGAGGAGAGTGAAATCTGGCTGGTCTCAGTGTTTGTTTCGGTGATTATGTAAACTTTTATTTTTCAGAAGTTGTTTTAGTCTTGTGGAGAACAGATTTGTGGATGGGGAAAGGGGCCAGACCAAGCTGCTTTTGGGACACTTGAGGAATACAGAACAATTTTGGAGCTAGGGTGCGTGCTCTGAAAAATATGAAGGCTATTTGAACTGATAATGGGAAGGGGACTAGAGGACTAGAATGGGAAGGAAACTTATTTTTCGTTATGTTATGGCATTTGGTAAAGTGGAATTTTATTATCCCATGCCTGAATTGCTTAATAAAAAAGTATATACATTCCCACTGATACCGTATTCACCCAGAATTAGGTCATATATTCCAGCCCTGTATACAGAAATAAATTTCTCTGAAAAAAATCTCAGTCCAGCGCTGTTCTGTACAGAAACACTTTCAATCACTCTTTTCTTTGTAAAAAGATAAATCTCACTAGCTCTTGGTCATAATACTGCGTTCTGGAGCCATGTGGACTAAATCTCTTACCTACGTTCAGTTCTCATTTATTTTTATTTCTGGGGTTTTGAAATTGAAAGCGGTGATTGATCATTAAAAAAAAACCAGTCTGCTCTCTTAGATTGCCCCCTTCCTAGCTCATTCCTGAAGGTGAGCACTTGTTCAGTTTTGTTTATTTACTTCCAGGTCTTTAGGGATACACATATGGTGCATGGAGATGTGTTATAGAATTGGGCACCTGAAACCTGTATCATTTTGTTAACCAGAGTCACTCCAATAAACTCAGTTTTATAAAAGGATGCACATATCTAAAAAGATGCACATCTACAGGTTTTGTTTCTGTTTGTGGATTTTTTTGTTGTTGTTTTGTTTTTAAGGGAGAGGAGGAGAGAGAGTGAGACAGACATGTGCTCCTACTGGGATCCACCCAACAATCCCATCTGAGGCCGATGCTTGAGTACCGAGCTATCCTCAGTGCCTGGGCTGATGCTCGGACCAGTTTGAGCCACTGGCTGTGGGAGGGGAAGAAGGAGAGAAGAGTAGGGGCAGAAAGAAGCAGAAGGTTGCTTTTCCTGTGTGCCTTGACTGGGAATTGAACCCAGGACATGCATATGCTGGGCCAACACTCTATCTGCTGAGCCAACCGGCCAGGGCCTGTTTGTGTTTTTAAAATGAGATTGCACTATATATGTTGTTTTGCAATTTTAAAAAACTGAATAATTATGGTATGGATTTCTTTCCATGTTAGACATGAAAGTCTTTTTCTATGGTATTTTTTAACAGTTACATCATTGTCAGATGTACCATAATTTATTTAATCATTCCATTATTGTTAGACATCTGGGTTATCTGGAACATGAGTAATCTTGAGCATATATGAAGCTGATCTGAGAATGCCCCTTGCCTTGTGGCTCTTTAGGTCCTGGCCATTTTCTCTTCAACTCCTAGCACAGGCTGGAGGTGGGAACCCTCCCCTTCACGGCCACCTCAAACCATCCCCCCCTCCCGCCAGCCTCCTTAAACACCCAGCTTTGGGCTTTCACTGTCAGCTCACACCACTCGCTTCCCTTCACTACTGCCTCCTCCCCATCATTCCCCCTCATTCCTGCAAGATTTAAGCTTCTAGTCCTTATTCCTGCCTTGCTGCTCCTGTGCTTGTTCTTGGTTTACTTCTCCCGAGACCTTTGATCCTGGGTGTTGGAGGTTCAAATGTTCGGTGTCCTAGTCCCATAATATGGGATTTTGCACTTCTAAAAATTAAACAGATTTCTCTAAGTTACAGTTAATGTCTTTATTACGCAGGAAAGTATATTTGTTCATGGTTCTGCCTTCAGAATATATCTAGAATTGGACCCCTTCTGCTGTGCTAATTCAAGCCTTTATCAACTAAACCATGACAATGACCATAGCTTTCTAACTGGTCTCCATACTGCTTTCTACTTCCCTCCTTTCCATCTGTTCTCATCCCAGCAAGCCTTGGTGGTCCTGTTAAGACTGCCGGTCAGGTCATGGCTTACATACCTCTCTGCTCACATCGCCCAGTGGTCCCCATCTCTGTCCACAGCGAAAAAGAACAAGTCCCTCCAGGGAGCCTGTGTCTGCTCCCCTCACCTCTGGCCTCATCTCCTCACTCCGTTCCTGCCCCACTGGACTTGCTGGTTGAACGTTTCAGCCACTATTTATGTATCACGTTCTCAGCGAGGCCTTCCTTGAGCACTAGAATGCCTGTCTCATGAAGGCATGGACTTTCTAAAATTTCTGTTGTCTCCTTTGTTCAATGCTGTTGTCCCCCGTGCTTAGAAGAATATCCGGCACAATATAGGTGTTTTATCAAGTGAATTGGATGTTTGTAGTGTTTATCAGCTTTTCTTTTTCTCATTAAAAAAGGAAGTTAGAATTTCACTGAATGGATAAAAACTAGGACAGAAACTATTTTTTTGTATATACAAAATATTAAAATTAGGTTTCTTATTTGTGAAACTGCTCTCAATAAAATGTTATCTTTTTCAGCATGTTACAGTTCTCAGATCAGTTTTACATATTTATGTTTAATCTTCATCACGGCCCAGCAGACTCAGAATTTTGTGGAAAGGCAGATTGCGGCTCATCCTGTTATAGTGCAACTAACTATGTGTAAAGCTGCCATTCAAACCTGTATCTCCTTCCAAGAGAAGGGCTCTTGTTTTCTCACTTAGAATCATCTTCAAAAGGACAGAAAAATTGCACGGGTTTTATGTGGGAAGCCTGGAGACTGCGCCCCGATTTCTTACTCCGGATTTAGTCTGCCTTTTGTTTCCATTTTGAAAGGACATAAAATAAATGGTTAACTTGAACATTCCTGACAATGACAGATCAACAAGTTTTATTTCTCTCACCTGTGGAGGAAGTGGCCTCCACCCAGTTTTACTGAATTAGGAGGGAAGTGATTTTTTCAAGTGATAAAAAGAAATAAAATTCCATGCTCTTCCCTGAGGAGGAGCTCAACAATTGGGAGCGTGGTGTGAGACCATATGTCGGTTTGTAAAAGGATATAACTTGTAAAGATGTTTCCTTTGATGCCTGAGATGAATATGGATGTGCTTCCCTTCTAGAGGGTCCAGATGAAATTATTCAATTCAGTGCTGAGCCGAAGGATCTAAATATAGGAAGAGGGCTCAGGCTGTCCTGCCTGTGAATGTCACTTCTCCCCTACAGATGTGCATGTTTTGTTGTCATAAACAGCACCTGCGAGATCCGTGGAGCAAGAGCGAAATATTCCAAAAAATGAAATAGAACAGGATTTTTTTTTTTTTTTAGTAAAAGGGATCGTTCCCCCCCCCCCCCCAGCCTATCCCATTTTCATCTGTGAGACTTTTGGATTCTTTTTTTTTTAACCTGAAAACAGACATGAGTACCTGGTCTGGTTTAAAATGTAGATCTCTCACTTGCTAGAATATGATCTTGGGGAAGTTACTTAAACTCTCATCCTCGAGTGTGTTAGTAAAATTGAGGCAATGATTCATACCTTGAAAAAATGTGAGGAGTCAGTAAGAGGTTTATAAAAAAACAACCCATATAATGCTTGCGTAGGTAATAGCTCAGTTAAACTAATTTCATTCATTTGTTAATGATGAATCATTCATAACTGGCCACTTACGGAAATTTACCACATTTAGCAGTCCTTGCAATCTGTAAAATTGCTATTCTAGATAGCCATGACTTGAAGAGATTTGTTTTTCTAAGAGACAACTACTGCAGACTTCTCTCCTCTCATAGTAAGATTAAATTTTAAAATGCCTCCGGTCTTCCATGTCCTGTGTTTGAGGAGTGAACTCTCACAGGTCAATGACTGTACAGTTTTTGAATTGAGATGACTACAGATGAAGTTTTTCAGCAGGGTGAGGTAATTAGGGTCCAGCTATCTCGAAAAGCAACTACGTGCTGAAGGACAGTTTTCCATTATAAGCATGAATTTAAGAACAGGATTCAGTGAGATGAGGAGTGTTGTACAACTTTTGGAAGAAGTGGCAAGGAGATGGAGGAGGAAGAAGCCAGGTTTGTTGAAGTTGAGGGCAGTAAGAAAACTTTTTTAAGTGCCTTCAGCCTGTTTAATTAAAGAGTTATCTAATGGAGCAAAACAGAACTGACACTTGCTACTCTATGTGGAATCTCTGTGACTAAAAAATATTGACCAGTTACCCTAGAAGCAACCCAGGTTCGTCAGGACGGAAGGACAGACTTGTGTTTATGCAGAGCAGGACCCGGAAAAAATTCTTATCTTAAAGGATTTTATAACACAAGTTATATTGAATAGCAAGCATACTTGGCACACCTAAACCTATGAACTACATGCAGCTCTGTCATTGGACGCTCATGTAATTGTCACATTCGTAAACTTTGTTTTCATCAAGGGGACGCTACTTTTGAAGTCATTTGACTGAAATGCTACAGCCCTGGGTGAGCTTACAAGTGGTAGGCTAGAATTCAGAGTCTATGTGTTACTCCTTTGCTTTTCGATTCCTAAGATTCCAATTCACTTAACACTCTGTTGAGAGACCACATCAGAGCCCTTGCTAGCATGTCACTGAAGTCACAACTGAGAGACTGACCGGAAGACATTTTAGGCAGTGGTACCTGCCTAATTGCGTTACTTAAAAGAGGCTTTCAGGAGCTTGTCCTCTCTTCCGCCTTCAACCCCTGATTTCTCCAGATAGGGGGAATTAATTTCTGAAAAAGAAATTTAATAAGTAGCTATTGTGTCATCAACTCCATGTTTAGAAAGTTGGGAAATGTCAGAAAGTAACCGAGACAAGGCTTAATAATAGAGTCCCAGTAAGGTGAAATTTGACTTCCAGGTGTTGAGGACAGCAGGACTTTGCTGTTGCTTTTGTTTTGACACTGGCACAATTCTTCTAGGATGTCAAGAGGTCTTCGTATTTATTGCTTTCCTGCATAGGAATTTTTGCTTAAATACATTTTCTTTTTCTGAGGACTCAGTCGAGGTTGAGTGCCTTTTAGCCCAACAAACACCCAAGCAATGAAACAGGTAGTTTCCAAACTGCTATGCAATCTGTAAAAGAAACAGAGAGAGATTGTATCCATACTTACTTTCTTGTTCTAAAATCCCCTCCCTCTTATTTTGGTTTTTAGTGGGTAAATTTGGTTATTTTGGACTACATTTCACCCTTCTGAAATTGAGAAATGTTTGCAAGTAAGTCAAGGGCTAACTGCTCTTTGAATTAGGAAAAAGAGACTCCAGCTGTTTTCTCCTACAGTACAAATATTTCAAAACCAAGCTAGTTCTAATTGGGATAACCAGGGAAAGAAACATTTGAACAGATTATTTGCTGAAACCAAATCACAGAGCATTGTTACTTTGGGGTGTTTTCTGAGACTGAAATAGCTAGGGAAAACCCATCTCTGTTTTTACATTCATTGCAATGGCATTACGCTTGTGTAGCAAATTTTAACTTTTTTTCCTGTCTGCCTTAAGAGTAGATACATGCGTATCATTTTCTTAAGGATCTGTACAATAAATAGTTTTTCATGCTTTTATTAGGAACTGTTTTGAGTGGGTACGTACCACTTCTAGTTGGAAGGTCAAGTCTTTTTCTGTTTATTCCAAGATCATCTGTTTAAGAAGAAAGCTAGTAGTATAAGTCAGGAAATACGCACACAGTTTATTTACTTGGAAATACTCCCCCCCTCAAAGGATCAAACATTTATATAGAAAGATAATTTTTATAAAGTTGTTTTTCTTAAATAACTCATTCAACTGTTAACCAGTTTCCAAGTAAAGTTGATCAATAAATACCCTGTGATTTTAGTTCCTTGATGCTTTTGATCTTTATGCTTTGATGTTTTACTGTTAGCATTAAGATAGAGTAATGACCAAAGAGTAAGAAGTGAATTTTAAAAAAGGGAGTTGCTTGCTTCATTGAAGATCCATCATTTATCTTCTGTCACATGCTTTTTTTTTAAGGTACTGGGAGTCTGATATTTTTCCCCCAGTCACTTTTTTGAGCCCATATTTTATATTTACTTTTATTGAATAATTGAATGCTTTCAGTACTTAATGGACTCGTTTATTCTGCCTAGTTCACTTGAATTCCATGCCAGAGCAAGAATTGTAAAAGGGCAGTAGTCTGAAACTATAGGGGACATCCATTATCTGTCTCCTCTCCCCATCCTTTTATTAAAGGCACTTGGTGGCTACCCTCCCCCTGCCTTCTTAAAACATGTACCTTCCAGTACAAACTAATTTCCTTTTTAAACTTTCTGGGAGAAATTTGGATCTGAAAGATATTTAATGGCAGAGAGTGTATTTTGTTTATATTCACACAGTTGGATAATTACATGCTTCTTTTGCCCACTGTTGTACAGTTGACTGATTAGGTTTCTTTCAAATATAAAGCAAGTTACACAGCAGTTTAACGTATGCTACATTATTTTTGCTGTTTCCTTTTAACATTAGGGAATACCACATAAGGAGCAAAATTAAATATCCAAGTCAAAAGGTGTTATTTTTTCTCCCTTAGTTTCTGGTAATGCTCACAGAATTCCTTTCTAGGGATGGGACCTCACAGGGAAGGACTCTGAATTTAGAACCCTGCTTTAAAATGACGTTTTTACTTCTGAAATCAGGTTACATTGTATGTCCAACCTGACATAGAGATAGAGTTTGTTTGTGGCTTGAGCTCATGAAATTTAGTTTTGTTATTTTGTAATTAGCAAATGACATATGACATAATTAGCAAATGACATATAGTGTTTCATTAAAGAGTGTTTGGAAAGTTTAGAAAAATAGGAGATATGCTGCTAACCTTGCAAACCGAGCCACTGTTAGTATTTTGGTATATTTACGTAGTTGTTTATCACACACACACACACACTCGTACATATACACACGTACATATACACATGCACACACACACGTACATATATACACTCGTACATATACACACACGCACACGTACATATACACACGTACATACACACATATACACACGCGCGCACACGTACATATACACACGTACACATACACGCACACACGTACATATACACGTACATACACACATATACACATGCACACACACGTACATATACACACGTACATATACACACACATATAGCATAAACACACACGTACAGCATAAACACACACAAATAGCGCTTTGTATTCTGCTTAAGGGTTTTTCAAGTTAATACATAATTTTTATAAACATGACTTGGAAGGGTTATATAACAGTCTATTGAGTGAATTGTGCTATAGCTTATGTAAATATTCCATTTATTAGATATTCCCTATAATAAATAATTCTCTGATGAAAACCTTTGTACAGAACCTTTTTACCTTTTCTAGTTTGGAATATTTCCTTAGTTTAAGTTTCTAATAGTGAAATTGCTGGAACAAAGATACCAATATCTTTATTAAGGCTTCTGTTGGGGTCTTGACTAGGTGAATGCCCCCTCCTTTTTTTTTTGTCAGCGTGAAATGTTTGTATTTGGAGAAGAGGGAAGGAAGTCTCTGTTTGCTGACTCATGTTTTTATTTTGCACTTTAAACTGATAAGGCCACTTAACTTTTGACATAAACTAAAGCAGGAAGTACAAAAAGGGGCAGAAAAAAACGAGTTGTCTTGCCAAGGTCGTAGTTATCATGGACTCATTTGAATTTCATTTTTATTTTTTGTCAGGTATTATTTAATATTTTTTCATTAATATTTTTAAACTTTTTTTTTTTTTTACAGGGACAGAGAGAGAGGAATGGATAGGGACAGACAGACAGGAACGGAGAGAGATGAGAAGCATCAATCATCAGTTTTTCATTGGGACACCTTAGTTGTTCATTGATTGCTTTCTCACATGTGCCTTGACCGCGGGCCTTCAGCAGACCGAGTCACCCCTTGCTGGAGTCAGCGACCTTGGGTCCAAGCTGACGAGCTTTTGCTCAAGCCAGATGGGCCCGCACTCAAGCTGGCGAGCTCTGGGTCTTGAACCTGGGTCCTCCCAGTCCAACGCTCTACCCACTGCGCCACCTGGTCAGGTGTCATTTGAATTTCTAATGGGAGGTAGAGGGCTTGTGTGACTTGCGTACAACAGAAATGCTTAACTCAATAGGGCCAGAACTGGTGGTCAGCCTGCATTTTGCTCCATCTGTGCACATTGATATGCAGAGGCTCTCGTCACTTTAATTATTTTGAGTGGCATGAAGACATTTACATCAGGTCCCCACGGTATTTGGAGGCAGTACCTTTTCTGTAGTTGTTCCCTGTACGGAGAAGACTTGCTGTATTCAGGATATCACCTTAGTCGTCATTCTGAAACAGATCTAATCACGTCGATGCCCGGATTTAAACCATCCACTTGTCTGCAAGACAGGATGTATCATGCCCTTCGCATTCTTGTCCCTGCCCTTCTTATCAGCCTTGAACCTTAGCACGTCTATTATGTATCTGTCAAAACTAGCAATTTAGAAAAGTGATTTTAAAAAAAATTGAAAAAGGCGGACAGCACAGGTTCAAACCCCGGCTCTGCCTTATGGCTGCGTACATAGACGCTGTTGTGCGGTTCACTTTTCCAGCTCGCACAGTAAAGAATATGCTTGTGTTTCCTGGGGAGGGGTTTGTTGAAAAGGTTACACTAGCCGTTAGATGTCAAGTGTGTTCCTGTCAGGTAGCAATCACTCAACACATTAGCTCTGTTTCCCCAAATTCTACTTGTTCCTTAAGACCCGATAGCTCCTCATTTTGAGAGTACTTCCCAGAACCCCTGGAATGAATTGTTTTCTCCTTTTCTGCTTTTCTATCATTTGTACCTGTTCTAGAGCTTTTATCACACTGTTCTGTAGTTGCCCACTGGCTCTTGCATTGGAGCCTGAGCGCCTTCAGCGGGTGGACACCTGCCCTCTGTCCTGTGTGCAAGACGGGGGCAGTGCTGGGTACTTAGCGGGCACTCAGTACAGTTTTGTTGAAAGAATGTCGGTTTGAATAGTTAGAACACAGGTCTGGAATGGTGGCTCTTAACCTCTCCTCGCCTCCCAACACACTTATTAGTATACCCAACCCATCAGTGGAAGAGTTTGAAGTAGCCCCAAACTCCCTCCCTCTCTATTTGAAAATCATTGGCCAAAATATAAAAAAGCAGGTTTTAGAATAGAAGAAAATAACATAGAAAGGAAATATATGTATTTCCTTCATAAATTGTGGGCTAGAGGACTAGATAGAAGCTGTCTTTCTTGTTCATATGCAAAACTAACCTTTAGTAAATGATCATTTCAGTAGGTACACTCTGATCAAGGATGACTTTTGATAATAGCATAATTTTGTTTCCTGTTTCCTTTTCTGTTAAATGAAAATACCAGCTTGAAAAGAACTGGTAAGTTCGGGCAAAACTCTTTAAAAAAGGAAACAACTGACTCCCTACAGGCTGTTGAGTTAAGTTGAAGCCCCACACTTGGCCTTCTGATTCCTGCAGGGAGCTAAATCGTTCATTAACCATTTACTGAGAATGTGCTGTGTGCCAGGAACGGTGCTGGACTCCAAAGGTAGGAAGACAGAAGACTGAATTCCTTATTTTCTATAACGGAAGACGTGTTGCATTGACCACAGAGTAGCTATAGACATGCACAGTGTGCTGTTTGGAATCATTATCTTTTATCCGTTCTGAGGATCAGTAACGAGTTAACCTGTTTTTTGTTATTGGTAATTTGTGCCTTCTCTTTTATTAGCCAGTTTCCCTAGAGGTTTATCCAATTTTATCAGTATTAAAGAACCAACTTTGATTTTACAGGTTTTCTCTGTGCTTTTTTTCTTTTTTATTTCTGTTCTCATTTTCTTTTTCCTTTAGATTTAACTTGCTGGTTTTCTTTTTTTGTGTGTGGATACATGGAACATTAGTTTTCATCTTTTTTTTTCCTTTCTAATATATGCATTTAAGAGTATACATTTCCCTTTAAGCATGACTTGAGCCACGTCCAACAGGTTTTGATTTGTCATATTTTTATAATCATTAAGTTAAAAAGGCTTTCTAATTTCCACTGTAGTTTCTTCTTTGACCCATGGGTTATTTGAAAGTATAATTATTTTTAATAGTATATTTGTTGTTCCTATGCTACAATCAAAGGGCATTCTGTATGATTTGCTGTGTACATAAAAATTTGATATATTCATGGTGGATTAAGTCTTTCAACTTTATGAAATGTTTTTCTATCTCTGACGATGCTTCTTATTTTAAAGTCTGTTTTGTCTTATTGGATAGCTTTGCCAGCTTTTCTGATTAGAATATGCATAGGTGTTTTTTTCTATCCTTCTGTCAGCCTTTCTGTGTCTTTATATCTACTCTGTGTTTCTGGTAAGTTTCACGGTAGTTAATGCTCCCTGTCTTCACCCCGTCTTTTACTTACATTGGTAATATGCTTATATGTAAGTAATTGCTGATACTTTGGGGATTAGATCTAAATCCCATCTGATATTTACTCCTTTCCCCCTTATATTCTTTGTATTAGTTATATTAAAAAAATTTCCATATTTTCGACTCCTGTTGCCTTTTTATAGTTTTTAAATTACTCTTTCAGTGGTTGCTTTATTATGACATGACCTCAAAACTTCTATCAGTAGTCATTTAATACTTTACCATAGACTGGATAATGCAGGGACCTTCGAACACCAGTTTCATTTTTCTTTTGATAATGCATTTTTATTGTATATTTTAAACACCAAAGAGATGCCTACTGTTGTTTTATAAAGTCAGTATTGATTCAGAGTTACCCTTATTTACCCTTCTGAAACTCTTCATTCTTTCCTGCAGTTCCTTGCTTCTTTCTAGGATCTTTCTCCTTCTGCCTGACGAATCCCTGCTGGAAGCCAGTTTTCTCAGACCTTGATTGTTGGGAAGCATCTTTATTTCACAACTATTTTTTCCCTTTTTGGCATGCCCCCCCCCCAAGTATAGAATTCTAAGCTACTAGCTACTTATTAACGTTTGGCATGCTAGGGTGTTATCTCATTGTCTTCTTGTTTCCATTGTTGTGGAAACATTGGTTGTCAACCTCATTGTGCTTATATGAGAGTAATGTCTTTGAAGAATTTTGTCATAGGTTTTTAGCAATTTTATTGTGATATGACACATCAAAACTTGTAGTTTTCTTTATATTTACCCTTCTTGGGATTTATAGGATTAAATATGTGGCTTAGTCTGGTTGGGCTGCCGTAACAAAATGCAGTAGGTCCTTGAATAACATTTTGTTCAGTGTTTTGTTATACCGTTGATGAGATACCTTAGGGACTCTTGTTTATGTCAGTTAGCCTATGGTGTAACATTGGATTTCTTATACGTCCTTTTGCTTACAGTCGCAGAACCTATCAAAAACATTAAATGAGGGCTTACTATACCATGGATTGTATAGTTGAAACAACAGAAATCTATTTGTTACAGTTCTGGAAGCTAGGGAGTCCAAGATCAAGGTTCCAGCCAATTTGGTTTTTGGTTTTCTCTTCTGGGCTTGCAGATGACTGCCTTCTATCTGTGTCCTCTCATGACCTTTCCTCAGTGCATGGGAGAGAGATCTCCCCCTTCTATAAAGTCGCCAATCCTATCAGATTATGGCCCCATCCTCACGACCTCATTTCACCTTAATTCCTTCCTTCGAGGCTCCATCTCTAAATATAGTGACATTGGGGGTTAAGGTTTCAACATGAGTTTTAGAGAGAGACAGTTTGATCTCTATCATTCTATATTACATAAAGGCACTTAAAATTGTCCCTGGCCCATACTAATTCCTGAATGGATTGTGGTTTTGTGTTAGAGCTGATTTTAAACATCCCCCCCCCCCGTTTTTTCTTTTCTAGGTGCTGGCTTTGAGTTACCTTTTGAAAGACTAGGAATGATCATTTGTACTTTCCAGCACCTCAAAACTAAGAAGCTAGAGACTCCTATGTAAATAAAAGGAAATCTCCTGTCGGCCTTTTGCATTTGGAGACTCCTTTGTTTCACCACACACAGGGAGTGTCTAACTAGTGCCGTCACCGTCACCATGAACGTGACCAGCTTATTCTCCTTCACAAGCCCAGCTGTGAAGAGACTTCTCGGGTGGAAGCAGGGCGATGAAGAAGAAAAATGGGCAGAGAAAGCTGTGGATGCTTTGGTGAAGAAACTGAAGAAGAAGAAAGGGGCCATGGAGGAACTGGAGAAGGCTCTCAGCTGCCCAGGGCAGCCCAGTAACTGTGTCACCATCCCCCGCTCTCTGGACGGCAGGCTGCAAGTTTCCCACCGGAAGGGACTGCCTCATGTCATTTACTGCCGTGTGTGGCGGTGGCCCGATCTCCAGAGCCACCATGAACTCAAACCACTGGAGTGCTGTGAGTTTCCTTTTGGTTCCAAGCAGAAGGAGGTTTGCATCAATCCCTACCACTATAAGAGAGTAGAGAGCCCTGGTAAGTGAGTCTTTTCCTATTGATGCATTTAACAGATTCCTGCTGTTGCAAATATTAAAATACTTCCTTTTCTGTGATTTTCGATGTGATTTTTAAACATAAGGGGAAAATAGATGTTTGCCAGCCTTTGAATGTTTCATGCATTCTAACAACTCACTCCTTCTTAGTTATTTCTTAGGACTGGGGGTGTGTGTGTAAATTTTTTATAGTGGTGCAACTTTTAGTAAATTGTTTTTTCGCTAAATTTATTTTGTATGGTTCTCTGCATTTCTCTAGACAAATTTAGCTGTGATTTTATTACGAGGGAAGAAAATCAGGAGAGGGAAGAAGCATGGTATTACTATCTACACGCTTGAGGGAAATACATCTTGAGGGCATGTGCCAGTGACAAGTCACTTTGTCCGTAAGGGTAGCACGTGTTACCATCTTCAGTGGAATTCCACTGTGACATAGTCCCCTATAGAGGATGTGGACAAATTATGTTCTGCCGTGGAATCATTTGATACGAGATAAGATGTTTCCAGTTTTTACATGTATGACCTTTTGGAGGGTTTGTATAGTAAAAGATGCACTACTTTAAAATTTGTTTGGTTTTGCTCTCAAATACGAATTCACATTTTAGACATTTGCATCAGTTGGGAAGTAATTAGGCAATCTTAAGCACTTAAATATCGTAAGATTGGAACCTATTTAGTTGATGGATGAGTTATTAATAGCTAGTGGTTACCGAGAGTTCCCAAATGAGCATTAGAATGTCATGATTCCCCTCCCAGAAATTCTGATTCTGGTATAGCTTAGTAATCCATGTCTTTAACAATGTGGTGCTGATGTAGCTATTAGATTGTGTTTGCTAGACCATGTAATAACATGGTTCTTAAATAAAAGGCATTCTGGCTTTTTATGGAATATTTAATACAAATAGAGTTTACATGCAAATAGAGTTTAAAGACTAGGGAATGTTATAATTACATCTTTATATCCATCACCCACTTTAAGAAATAAAAGAATAAAGCTTACACCCCCTCTGATCTCATTCCCTTCAGTAACTATTCTGAATTTGATGGTTAAAATTTGATATTTATCATTCCTGTGCAAGCTTTTATACTGTTACTACATATGAATTCATGTCAGTATCTAATATTTTGTGTGCTTAAGAATATTATGTAATGACATTGGAGGATCGTTCTACAATTTGTAATATTCATTCAACATTATGTTTTTGTGATTTCAATATTATATACTTTAGGATTACCCTGTTGAGTTTGGTGAAAAATCTTCTGGAGATTTTATTGGAATTTCACTGATTGGGGAGGGGACTGACATAGTTACTTCCTTGTGCATAATATTTCTCCAAATTGACTTAGGTTTTTTTAAGTTTTCTTTAAAAAGTTCTTGTGTATCTTAGGTTTATTTCTAGATAACTTTTTGGGTTTTATTGTATTCTTTTATAAGTTATATTTTGCTTTTTTCCAACTTTGCCAACTTCCCCTTCACGTCTAATATAGAGGCACCTATTGCTTGTTATATCTGCTGTGATGTTAATTAAAAACACACACACAAGGATACATGGCCTTCTTTTAGTCAAAAAGTGAGATGGAGCTAAGAACTTTAGAGAGTAAAAAATAGTGTATAAGTAATACAGTCGTACGCCACATGGCAATGTTTGGTCAACACGTGCCACCTGTGTGTCAGTGGGCCCCCAAGGTTATAACAGAGCTGAAGATTCTATGCTGTCATAACACCATAGTGCAAAGCATTCCTCCCGTGTTTGTAGTGGTGCTGGTGTCAGGAAACCGCCACTGCCAGTTGTATGAAAGTGTGACAGTCTATAAGTTTGATAATGATAATTAACAGCTATGTCACTGGCTTATATATTTACTCTACTTTCTATCGTTAAGACTCTACTCTTTCTACTTGGCAACGTTACGCCAGCAGCAGCCTCATGCGTCTTGTGTTTACTGAGTCTCGTGATCGCATCCTTTTCTCTTGTGCTGATTTCACTTCTGTCATTTTGTTCGTCCTGGCCCTTAAGTGTACAAGAGCCACCGTTCATGTTGCCAGGACAAGGCCGTGTCAAGTGATCGACCTGAAAACGAAATTGGAAGTGACGAAGGACGGCGTCGCTGGCAAGTCAGCGGTGTTACTGTTCCACGGGCAGGCATGTTGCGTTCCCCACAGCAGCAGCTCCTGAAGAACGAGAGCAAAGTGACAGAAGCTGATACAGGCTCTGCTTTGTTGAAGGCAGTGAGACTAACAAAAATTCAAGAGGGACCCGTGTCAGACATGGAGGAACTTGTAATGACCTGGATGGAAGACCAGACACAGAAGCGTTATTCCTGTCAGCACCATGACGGTCACGGCCAAAGGAAAACGTTTGTTAGTGATGTTGAAAGCAAAGGCAGCACCTGACTACCATGTTGAATTGTCTGCTAGCCCTGGGTGGTTAGAAGGATCTAAGAATTGTTACTCATTCCATAATGTGCACGTGAGTGACGATTCTGCGGGTGTGTATCTGAAGGCAGCCGAAGACCTTTTGGAAACTCTCGATAAGCTGATTGTGGAGGAAAGTTACTTGCCAGAGCAAGTAGTCAATATGGATGAAAGCTCTCACTTCTAGAAATGGATGTGCCCATATTGTGGGCCGTTTTTCAAAAGGCCAAGTCGGTGCCAGGTTTCCAGGCTTTTAAAGACAGGATAATAGTCATGGTTGGGGCAGTGTCAAAGGCCACAAATTACAACCCTTTCTGATCTGGCACAGTGAGACCTGCCCCGGGCCTGCAAGCATTTCAGTGTGCACACACTGCCAGTGGCCTTGAGGAGCAGTGAGAAGTCATTAAAATGCAGCTCTTCCAAGATGGCCTCCTAATTGCTCTACCAGCATCTGCTGTTTTAGAGAGTAACATACCTTTCAAGATTTTGCTTATTGTTGATAATGCTTCCGGACATCCTCCTTTTTTTGGTGATCTTCATCTCGCTATCAGAGTGGTGTATCCTCCCTCCAAACATCAACTCTTTGGTCCAACCATTGGGTCAGGGAGTTACAGCAGCTTCAAGCCTTACGACCTGAGGAGGACGTTTGTCCAGGTTGTCGCTGCCCCTGTCACTGAGAAGACACTGATGCAGGCCCAGAAGGATCACATCTGTGGTGGTCAAGGTTCTGCATCAGGAACCTTGCTTGGACTTGGGGTGATGTCTCCAAGGACTGTATGAATGGTATCTGGAGGAAGACACTCCAAAGGTTCATTCGTGACTTCAAGAGATCTCTCGAGGATGAGGAGGTTGCAGAAATCAGCAGGGCTGTGGGTGAGTGAGATGGCAAACAACTTGGACGTGGGTGTGGATGAGGACGGCTTGAGGAGCTCCCAGGGGTGGTTCTTGAGGAATTGCGTGAGGACGAGGTGTTGGACGCAGGACAGGATTGCGTAGCTGAAGAAGAGGTGAGAGAAAAGGAAACTGCAGGAGAAAAAAAGAACCCCCAAGAAAATGCAGTGAAGGGTTTAGCAGAAGCTTTTGCATATCTCAGCAAGCTCCTTAAAAGGTTTCAAAACATGGACCCTGCATTGCCGATGGCCACTGTTATGGCCAGGCCCGCCCACACTGGGTTCGGGAGAGGGCAGGAAAACTGCGGAGCGGGAAAGCGTTGGGCCATTCTGTTTAATAAAGTCTCACAATGGCTGACAAGCACGCAGGGAGGGGAAGCCGCCTCGCAGGCAGACAAACAGCAAAGCGGCCCCTCATGGTGGCGGGCGGGCACTCCGCCATCCACAGTCCCCCTGAGTACACGCACCCATGGCCTTATCTAGGCCATGCACACACGTGCCTCTGCCACGTGCTCACTCACTAATCAGGCAAAGTGCTTGCAGCTGGTAACCCCGCGAGCAAGCCTAACACAGCCCCCCCACAGACCCCAACACTGAAAGGTTTGGATGGTGCATTATCTGCTTAGAAGGAAATCCATGATGGACAAAAGAAACCCAGCAAACCACCTGGGTCAGGTTTCTGGAAAGAGTGCCGAGGTGTTCCGGAAGAAGGCGTTTCTCAGAGGAAGCGACATCTCCGCGAGTGTTATTGTCCCCTGAAGACCTCGCGGGGCAGACAGGATGCGGAGGTGGAAGACAGTGATATTGACGATCTTGGCCCCGTGCAGGCCTTGGCTAGTGTATGTGTGTTTGTGTCTGTTTTTAACAACAAACTTTAGAAAGCAAAAAAATAAAAATAAAATAAATTTAAATTTAAAAATGAAATAAAGCTTATAGAATAAAGATATAAATAAAGTAGACATTTTTGTATAGCTGTACAGTGTGTTTTGTTTTAAGCTAAGTGTTGTTAAAAGGATTGAAAAGTTAAAAATGTTAAAATACATATATATAAAGTAAAAATGTTACAGTAAGCTATGTTTAATTCATTATTAAAAAAAGAAAATAATTAAAAAGAAATCTAGGTTCGCCTTAGTGTACAGTATTTATAGTCTTCAGTAGTGTACAGTAATGTCCTGGACCTTCACACTGATTCTGCTCGCTCGGAGCCACTTCCAGCCCTGCAGGCTCCATTCCGGGTGACTGCCCTATCCAGGCGTACCATTTCTATCTTTTACACTATATTTTTTCTGTACCTTTTCTATGCTTAAATGCAGAAATGCCACTGTGTTCCATTTGCCCGGTGTTCTTTACAATAACGTGACTCATCACCTAGGGGCAGTAGGCTAGACTAGTAGCCTAGTTGTGTGGTGAGCCGTACCATCTAGGTCTGGGTAAGTGCACTCTGAGGTATCCCCACGACGACAAAATTGCCTGACAGTGCACTTCTCAGAATGTACCCCCATCATCAAGTGAGACCTGACTGAATGTACAAATAAGATTACTTAGGTGTGTGATGTTAAGGATTTCTGTTTCTGCAAACATGTGACAGTTATAGGAAAGAGAAAGTTTGTGCAGCGTTGGAACACTGTGACCCTGCCGATGATGTAACAGGTGACAATTTACTTCGACTTTTGGTGGCCTTTAGAATTAAGGCTACTTATTAGTGGTTGGGGTAAGTGTAGGGTTTCTTTCTCTTTACCAAAGGAAATGCTGACAGTAGTGGATTAAGTCATCTGACTGCGGTCTGGAAAAGACCCCTCAGTTGCTATCTGCTATTGAAATGCCTTCATGGAGCATGGAGACTTCCTGTCATTTGGCGTTTTTTCTTTCTTTCTTTTTCTTTTTTTTTTTTTTATGTTTTTCACATGGTTCTTAAAAATTATCTTCTCTACTTTGAACTTAATCTACTTGAAAGGCCATATTGAACCTGAACTTGAAATTCTGAGATTTCAGTTTTGATCTTTAAAGTAACACCCTGCAGTTAGCTTCCAGGTGCTTCCATTTTCAGGGTAATGGCTCCCAGCTGTTTACAATCTTCTTCACCTGTAGACCCAATTGGGGTTTCTGACTCTGGCTGCTTCAGGCACAATGCAGTTTGTCATTTGGTAAATTTTACCTTTAAAAGAAAGTCTTCAAATTATAGAAATGGAAAATAAATTGGGTGGTTGTGGGAGGGGGGGACTGAGGAGGGGACTGGGTGTGGCTCTCAAAGAGCATCTGGAGATATCCTTTGGTTGATGGAATTGTTCCGTGATTTGACTGTAATCAGTGCCAACATGCTGATCATGCTGTTCTATATAGTTTTGCAAGATGCGGGAGGCTGGGTAAGAGGTAGGCAGGATTTCTCTGTAGCGTTTCTTACAGCTGCATGTGAAGCGACACTTACCTCAACTTAAAAAATAGTGTCCAAGCCTGACCGGTCAGTGGCACAGTGGATGGAGCATCAGACTGGGATGCAGAGGACCCAGGTTCGAGATCCCGAGGTCGCCAGCTTGAGCGCGGGCCCATCTGGCTTGAGCGAAAGCTCACCAGCTTGGACCCAAGGTCGCTGGCTCCAGCAAGGGGTTGCTTGGTCTGCTGAAGGCCCACGGTCAAGGCACATGTGAGAAAGCAATCAATGAACAACTAAGGTGTTGCAACGAAAAACTGATGATTGATGCGTCTCATCTCTCTCTGTTCCTGTCTGTTTGTCCCTATCTATCCCTCTCTCTGACTCTCGCTCTGTCCCTGTAAAATAGTGGCTCGGGGCAAGGCAGCGGGCTGGCTCACGACTCCTGGTTGCGGTCCCTGTAGACAGCGGCTGTGCTCACATGCACAGCAGGGGCCCTCCATGCGCGCTGCTGCTTCACACGGAGTATTAAGAAGACACTGCATACTCAGGGATTGAGATTTAGTGAAATTGATGTTTCTAAACAAAAACCAAAATCTTTTTTAAAAACTGTGTTTCTTTATATTGTGCATGTTTTTACTTGAACCAGTGGTGACAAACTTTCATCTAATTGACGTTTTGTGTGTGTGTGTGTGTGTGTTTGTGCGTGTGTAACTCCATCCATTTGGAGGATGGGATTGGGTGAGAGAAGTATTAGTTTCTCTGAGTGGTGATATCTAGGAGTCTGATAACTGAAGTTGTAATCCAGATATCAACACATGATCATTACAAGTGTTTTGAAGATTTGGGATTAACTAGTAACAATTTTAATTATAAAAGTTAAAGCATTACCACGTGTGTTAGTTAGGATTCTCCAGAGAAACAGAACCAATAGGATACAGATATAGATAACAGATACAGAGATAGAGAGGTAGGCAGGTAGGTAGGTAGATAGATAGATGATAGATCGATCGATCGACCAGAGATTTTTTTACAGGATTTGGCTCACATGAGTGGAGGCTTGCACATCTCGTGATCTACTGTCTGCAACCATGGGAACCAGGAATGCTGATGGTGTACGACTCAGTCCTCATCCAAAGGCCTGAGAGCCAGGAGCACCCATCTCCAAGGACCGGGAATGGCTATCTCAGTTCCAGCAAAAAAAACAAAAAAAAAACAACAAAGAAATTTGCCATTTCTTTGCCTTTTTGTTCTATTTAGGTCTTCAGCAAATTGCACGATGCCCAGCTGCACTGATGAGGGTAACCTCTTTCTACCGATTCAGAGACACCCTCACAGATATACCCAGAAATAACGTTTCGCCTTAAGGAAACTTACCTTAAGGGACTGGGCATACCTAAGCCTAGTCGAATTGACACACAGAATTAGTCATCACTCTGTTCATCTATGTCTAAATTTCTCTTCATACATTCACGGCGCCTCTACAACTCCTCAGGATGTAGTCTGCCCAGTAGAGACTGGCATGTAGTGACAGCACCGTGTGCCAGATTGAGTAACAGAAGCGTGGACGGGGATGCAGCTCACTCTTAGAAGCCTGAGAGAGGCCACAGAAAGCTCACTTGCATCTAGACATTGTGTTCCAGTCTATTCAGTGGTGCCGGCATACGTGTGTATTTCATCGTACAGAGGCTTTAAGTCCATTTATAAGAAGACATGTGATAAAGTAGAAAGTATTACTAATAAAGCAGACTAGGGAAAGCACATTAAAATGGAAGGTCAAGACTAAGTGGAAAAGCAGCACAGAAGTTCCTTAAGGGTCACTGTGGTACAAACACACTGCTGTGGGCAGTTACTGGATGTTTCCGGTCCGAGTGTGGGTGGTTCTCTAACACTCCTGGTGTGGGAGCTGTATGTGGCACTGAGATGAAGAAGGGATGCTTTTAAGAGCTCTGAGAGCTTTTGATGGGCACTTGCAAATCCAGGCATGGGTCCCCGAAGGACAGGTGACAGGGGAGGCCGTCTGCGGGAGGGGTGCGGTGCAGGGGGGTGAGGGGAGCGGCCGGCCTGTGCCGCCTCACACCGTCCATCCCGTCCATCGGGGTGCCATCCATGTAGATATTCTGTTCTGAAAAAGCGTTTAATAACTACTACTGCTTCTGTCCAAGCTCAGCACACAGCCAAACGGGATTGGGAGTGTAGCTGGTGAACTCTTCTCCAGGATACAATGATTATTATTTGGCTAGTGTTCGGTCATTTCACCATTGTCATTTCCAATACTAGAACAGATGAAGTAATATAATCGCAGGTAGGATTTTATACCCAGATATTTTAGTCGAGTCCATATTCTTAAGTCCAAGGCAGAATGGGAAGTTGATTCTGATTTTTTAGTGCATTATTGGAGGCATTGGTTTATTAATTGATGAGCATATGCAGCTACTAACTGTTACTTTTACATAATTACATCTATGGGAACAGACATCTGGGCAATTATGGAATTTATTTCTGGGTGGAATTTTTCTGCTGCTAAATCTCCGAATTTGAAATTTTAAGACTGTATGCTACAGAGTATATAAGGTATCTTTCCCCCACTTTTACTTTCCTTACCGTTATCCTCTACTTCACTTTTTTTCCATCTCTGCAAAATTAGGTGGGCAAAAGAGGCTATTTTCAGATCTTCCTGATTGATTTTATATATTTTTTGTATTTTTTTGAAGTGAGAAGTGGTGGGGGTGAGGCAGACAGACTCCTGCATGCGCTGGACCGGGATCCACCTGGCATGCCCACCAGGGGGCGATGCTTGGCCCATCTGGGGCGTTGCTCCATTACAACCAGAGCCATTCTAGCACCTGAGGTGGAGGTCATGGAGCTGTCCTCATCACCGGGGCCAACTTTGCTCCAATGGGGCCTTGGCTGTGGGAGGAGAAGAGAGAGAGAGAGAGGGAAAGGGAGGGAGGGAGGAGAGGAGGAAAGGTGTAGAAGCAGATGGGAGCTTCTCCTGTGTGCCCTGGCTGGGAATCGAACCTGGGACTTCCACACATCAGGTCAACACTCTACTGCTGAGCCAACCGGCCAGGGCCTTCCTGATTGATTTTAAAGTTCAGCACGCTTCCCAGCACTACTGCTAGTGTATAGGGCCAAAGGAACCCTTAGCTAGGGTTAGGAACAAAACACACACACACACACACACACACACACAACATTGCTGATGAAAACTAACAATTTTAAAAATCATAGAAAAATATTTGTTGTCATAAATGAAAGAAGTATTAGTCTATACACCAAATGCACTTGTGTGAAAATGAAGAAAAAACCTGGTTGATCTTTCCAAGTCTAGCTTTGGGTGAGAGAATATTGAGACCTGTTACTTGTGCTTTTTTTGGCTTGTTTTGCCCACAGCTGGGTCATCCTCACAGTGATTTCTTGTAGGGCTGGGAATGTTCCTGTGTGTGTGGCTGGAGTGACTCGCCCCGTGTTGACAGTGTCCTGTGCTTTTGGTGGACTCTTGTGAAAGTGCAGGAAATGGAAGGGGAGGTGGGCAGTGACCTCAGGCTGAGGGTATCGGCTGTACTCCCAGCCTCCCTGGTCTAGTAGATTATCGAAAGGCTCGAACAGAAGACTGCAGATTTCTTTCCCTGAAATGTTTGTCCACCCCATTGTCTTTTTCCAATTCAGAATACCTATGTTCTCTTGAAAGACTCAGCGTCATGCCTGATAATCACGAATTAGCCAAATTGTCAAACCTTGCCCTGATATCAGAGCCGTCTGGGAAGGCGCTAGGGAAGCAAAGAGGCTGTTTATTTTAAAGCGCTGAGCTCAGAGACCGTGGGCAGCTGTAGGGTCCCATGAATACTGCATTAACCAGCTCAAAGGGCCTGAAGAATGGGAAAGATATAAAGCCCAAATTTTGTTAATTTGCCAGCAATCTGGGGATTAGTGGAGTTCTTAGACACTGGTTTTAGGATTAGCTTGAGAAGCTGCAGACTTCTCTTGCCCCTGCAGTGAGGCAGGGAGATGGACACTTACTTACCTTGCATTGCACCCGCTCCGTGCCCTCAGCAGGATCTCTCTCTTCCTGGGACCCTCAGCCCTACAGCCTGCCTGTGGCCCCCTGGTGCAGGTCTGCTTTCCATAAAGCCGCTAGAGCTGACGTGGGGAACCGTATTTCCCTATGTCTAAGACACTCCCATTATAAGATGCACCTTAATTCTGGGGCCCAAAATTTGAAAAAAAAAATGTATCTAATTACATGCAGTTATTGAACTCAAGTTTTATTCCTCATAAAATTTATACAACTCCTAATCACTGTCAAAACTCCCATCCATTAGCTTGTCCTCATAGGTGTCTGATGACGAATCACTGTCTTCATATATTGCCTCGTCCTCAGTTCCTTCTATGGCATTTGAAATGCCACAACCACTGTATAAGATGCACACAGGTTTTAGGCCCCAAATTTTTTGGAAAAGGGTGCGTCTTATACATGGGGGGAAACGGTAAGTAACTTTTTTGGAAACGGACTATATTTAAATGAAAAGATCTAGGCCAACACAGAACTGTTTGGCAACCACACACACACACACACTTCTTTGATTAATCATTTTTATGCTCTGGAATCTCCGCTGACCTTGCAATGGAAGATCGGGTTTACGTTGTACGACACACATCACTGCCTCAATTCTAAAGCCGCTCTCCAAGGTACGCTACTGTTCTTAGCTCTTTACTCTTTCACCTGAAAAAACCATTTCTTGTCTAACTAGAGGTCTGGCTTATGTAGTCACATCACCCTCACCTGACTACCTGCTTGCTTGCCTGTGTGGAACCTTCGGTTACCATAAGGCAGGAGGAGAACCAATGAATTTTAATAAGTGATATTTGGGCAGCTTCTTGTAAACTAAGGGTTAAACATATATATGACAATGAGTTGAATTGCCTTGCATGTTTTTTCCTTTATGTTTTCCTAAACTATATCTAACTAGTGCTGTAACAGCGTCTACAGTATTTCTTTCTGGGACTGTATTTTGCTTTGAGCATCTAAGAAGTTTATCCAGGGTATAGTAGTGTACCGGGCAGGTGTTTGAGTAAGATCAAGTTAGGAAGCCAGTTGTGGGTAAATGCTTTTGAAATATAGAACCTGCAGCTTTTAAATAGGAAAAAGAACAGCTAACTTTAAAATGAGTTTTTTTTTAAAAAAAAGCAGACTGATGGGAGCATGTCATAAGGACATGGGTCAGCTTGAAGGGACTATCCCTGGCTAAATCAGACCGTTGATCAGCAAAATATATAAAGACAGAAATAAATTATAAGCCACTGGGGGACAACAGGAATCTGTGCTGATAATAAATGGGGCTGGGCTCAAGGGAGGGCTCTTGTTTACAAGTAGAGTGCTGGCTGCCGACTGGTAAATGTGGAGATTTTAGGAAATGTAAGATAAATAAAACCATTTAAAGGCAGTACATAATTCTCTTTAGTCATAAGGTCGAGATACAGTCATGGAGAATCTTGGGTCAGAAGGTCAGGATTAAAATTTTGTCACTTGATATCTTTGACCTTGGGCCAGTTTCTTATCCTCTTTGAGCTTGTATTTGCTAACCAGTGACATGGGGAGCGAACATCTACTGTCCAGGGTTGTGGCAAGGATTAAAATGCATCTTTATATGCATTATAATGCAGCCGAGACAGTAAAATAAGGAATTTATAACCTCCATACACATCTTCTTTAGAATAAAGCCAGAATTTGTCACATTAAGTTTTCACTAAACAGATCTTCAGAAAACTAAGGATAGTAGTTGTCATAAAAATAGTAGTAATGACAAAAGTTAAAATAGCAGCTTTTTTTTTTTTTTTTAATGTGGGCCATGTGCCAGGCACTGTGCTTATCCCTTTCCTTGTAGTCACCTTTAATCCTGGCCACAACTGGAAGAGGTACAGGTGTCGGCAGGACCGCTGAGGTGCAGCCGAGTTGTCACACAACTTGTAACCGGGGACCCAGAATTCAAATTCAAGCCCGAGTCCAAGATCCGTGCTCTTCACCCCCCAGCCCACGCTGCTTCCCCGAGTCCGCAGCTTTTTCTCCCTTTAATCGTTTTTTTTCTTTTTCACAAAGGGGAACGGTATCCAGAGTGTTTGGTAGCAGAGCCTGTGATCTGAAATGCAACAATTTGGGGTTGATAACGGTAAATTGAGAGAGTCCACACCTACGCTTCAAGTTTTTATGAAGGCTTTATTTATTTTCCATTGGTCAGAATTCATCATTAATAACTGGTGTCTGTTTCATGGAATTTATTTAACAGAATAACATTTGAAGTCAGAATGGGAACTAATTACATTTAATCGCAGTTAGAAATGAAGCCAGGCTGCCAGGTGAGACACCTGGGGGTGCTCATTTACATATCAGTAGTGTCTAACAGATGATGAGGCACGGTAGACCGGAAAGCGCTAGTGTAGTAGCACCTGTCCTTCCGTGTGTGCTGTAGCCCAGGAACTTGTTAAAACTAGCCCGGGCAGCATAGCACCCACAGCAGGGTGGGCAAGCACCTGGGGTCTGAAGCAGGCTGCCTGGGATTAAATCCTAACTCCACTGGTTACGTATACAGTACATAAGTGAGGCACGTCATCTGTATACCTCAACATCCGCTTTTATAAAATAGAGGTCGAGATAGCGCCTAGATCAGAGTTGTTAGGAGGATTGAATGCTGTATTAATATTTGCTACAGCACTAGGCATATATAAGCACTATAGAAACGTTAAATTAAAAAGTCTGAGAAAAGTACTCTACTGCTCACAAATATTGGGGGATATGTTATAGCTTCATATTCATTTTGAAAATATCCCCTAATTTTTGTAAGCAGTATATTTCTAATTTACTATTGAGAAGTGAAGTTTTAAGAAACGATTAGAAATACGGCCAAGCTAGCAAAGGGTACAGAGTGTGAAACTAGCAGCTGGGAACTGCAAGAAGCTTAGGGGGCTGAGTGGGGAGCAGGGTGCGGGATGGAGCCAGAATCTGGATAGGGGCACACTGTCGTGGAAGATTCTCTGCGGTGGGTGCACAAGCTCACAGAGGAGAAGGGCCCTCGGCCCAGGATGGGCTAGGGAGCTGGGTTCTCGGAAGCTCAGCTCAGTGTAGACTCCCTGTAAGCAAGTGTAGTGGCTTTTTTTTTTTGAAGCTTCGGGAGACTGTTACTGAAGACGATTCATTTTTCTGCTTAACAGTGTGTCCATAAAGTCATGGTGCGCTTTTGTCCTGTGACCTGTCAAAAGTGCACCATGACTTTACGGACACACTATATTAAAATAGTGTTCACATCTTTGTCTTCTATTAATTTATTTGTGCTCAAGAGTAGTGGATATATCCCTAGGAAAAAGAAAAAAGAAAACTACAGACCACTTCCATAATCCTTCTGGTTTTGTGGCACTGAGTAATGTAGTCTGGTGGCTATGACCTCGATGCCACATCTGGCCCTCAGTCCAGCAGCTGTGTCACCTTGGGTGTGTTACTGAGCTCGGCTGAGTCTGACTCAGCCATGTGTTGTTAATTCCACGTGGGTAGGGACAGTGGCTGTCCTGTGACTTTTGCATCTCCAGTGCCCTGCACAGAGCTCGCCTGTAGTCAGTGCCATGGGTGTGTATGTTGCGCTCAGTGAACGTTCCCTCGTATTAATCAGCTTCTGTGCACCATCGTCTCGCCTCCAGTAAGCACACAAGAAGATAAAATGACATCACTTAGGGGTTTTTTGGAGATATATAATATGTATGTGTGTGTGTGTATATATGTATATATATATATATATAAAACTTTCATTTAATCTCTCTTAAAGCTTTGAGAATCTTAGTGTAAAGTTTTTCAGACATAGCCTGAGATAGGAATTTTATTTCATAAATGCATATCCTGTTTAACTTCTAAGGGGTCTTGTCTTCTCCACCACTTTCTACTTGAAATGCTTCTATTTAGGTCACTGGACGCACTCTGTCCAGGGCCATCTGCCTAGTGGAGCTGTTACACTGGGCACAGCTGTTTAGGCATCTTAGCTGCCCCTCCCCCCTCCAGCCTTTCCCCAGTGGAAAATTGCTGCCCCTGGTCTGGCTCTTGGACCATTCTTGGTTAGCCCTGGGCCACCCTTCCGCTCTTTTGGTGACCTCAGGGGTGAGTCCGGAGACCCAGCCAGACTCAGTCTGGCCCTGAACTTCGTATGCAGCTAAGCTGTAGACATCCACAAGGTAGTATTACCATCAGCCAGGAGACTTGCACAGCTGAGCGCAGCAAGGCCCTGGAGTTCAAGTCCCCGGCTTTTTGTGTGTGTGAGAAAGTCGAGACTCTCAAAATTTATATGATTTGCTTAAAGTCACAAAAGTAGTTATTATGACAGCCGGGGCCAGGTATCTTGACTCCTTACCTAAATACCTTTTCTGAGTCTTCAGAGCCAAAAAGCGTTCATGTACCACTGCGTCGTAGCTATTTTCCATCATGTCTGTGTCAACAAACAGAAGCAAGGGCCAGGCAACATCGCTATAGAACTCTCTTATGCATGTGTATATGTATGTATATTGATATATATATTTAAAGCTAGTCCACGAACATTTGGTGGGTCACAACCCAGGTGGGGAATTTGTCAGCCTTCATCTGGTTACTAACTGACTTGACCACTGACAACTTGGCGATTGAATTTTAAACAGTGCTTCCAAATCTCAAAAAAGCTCCCCAATCCAGAGGGCATGTGGTATGCTCTCCAGAGCTCAGCCCTTTCCGATTGTAGCAGTTTCTTTTTCATTCCTTCTCCTTGTGCCTTGGCAACGCAGAACCCTGGGTCCAACAGCAGAATCACAAATGTCCCTCGAAACTCGCTTCCTGAAACAGAAGTATCTCCTGAAACTTTCTCAGTTTGTTTTTTCCTTCCCAACCAAAAGTGGATTTCATTTATTTATTTTAACCAAAAGAGTTGCATAAATTCTTTGAAGAGCAGAGGGACATCATTGAGAAAAAGCAGAAATCTGACTTTTTTCTTTACTGAGAGGTCAGGAAAAGAAGGGAAGAGTGATTTTCCTCCTTTTGAAGGCATTGGGCAATTAGAGATGTTTTGAGTGACTGGAGGGGAGTGTGGTGAAATCTCCTAGAAAAGCCCCCCTCCCCCCCCCCCCCCCCCCCCGGAATACATCTGAGGAGGTGATGTGAAACTAGCTTAGGGTTTTTACCAGGGTTAGAACTCCTAGAATTTATAAATGAGATATCCCATCTGATATTTGAATGATTCAAATAAAAAAAATTTTTGAGTGTAAAGAAAGCATGTTAATAGTGGCCTTCTCTTTGAATTCAGATTCAGCAGTAGGAGCAGCCCTCAAAGGGAAGCCACACACTAGTCATCTCTGACGTTGCCAGTTAGGGGTAGCCTTATTCTGGGCACTGGGGAAAATAGGCCCCAGGAGACTCGGTGCTATATATTTCTGTTTCTATAAAATATAATAGAAATAGCCCGAAACATGGAAGGAAAAGATTAAGAGGAAGAGACAGACATTCCTCACTCACTCTTCCTTCCTATTTCTGACCTGAGTCAGGCCTAGAGTTTGCAAGTCCTCATTCTTTAAAAAAAAATTTTATAGTTATTACAATATTATTAACTAGATTCCCTACATGCCAGGCCCTTACCTATGTTTGTTGACACAGTCCTAATGGAAAATAGCTAGCTGCTACCCCCGGTACCTAAATGTTTATTCTTTCAGCTGGGTAATCACTCCGGACTGCCCCCTCCCCCCTGCCCCACCTCATCCCTAGAAATAAGAAACCCCCGTAGGTTTGCTTAAACATGGATGTTTAGGCTGGATGTTTATTCTTTCCTTGTCCACCAATAGAAGCCAGATATCTTAATTATCCCTTACCTGAAATATTGTTGAAGTGAAAGGAACAGGAACTGGGGGTTGAGAGAAATGTAGTCAAGAGCAGCAGCCTTGTCCTGTGGGGTCTCACACATGTGGGCGGGGCCTGGGCTCTGGAGCAGCCTGTCTGCGCATGCGAGGTGAACCCTGGCCAATGGGGCTTCCTCGTGCCTCTTCCACATTAATGCTTCTTTCCAGGGCTGGAGTCTGCTTCAGAACCCGGACCCATCTCTTCCCTCTTCTGAAATTAGTTATTGTTAGTAGTTTGGATGGTCATACAATTTATTGTTCAAACCAGGACGCTTTGGGGCACACAAGGGCCACCTGTTAATAACTCCATCAGACAGCAGGTCCCCATTGACTGTTCTGGGCAAGCCAGAACATGTAGACACCCTACTTACAATATGTCAAATCACACAAGTCAGATGTGATAATGATTCACTTATTACACCTTGTCGGGGAGTTAGGCACTTCTCATAACTGAACTTATTAGAGTTTTCTCCTTTAAATAGAGTGACCCTAACTGTGATTTGTCCAGAGACATTCTGGAATTTGTTCTATTCACCCATCTCTTAAGCAGGCCATACAGAATGTAATTTAACATTCGTAGAGACTTCGAGTCTTTGAGGCGGTAAAAACATCATGGTTGAGAGTGCATATTGCTTTCCCAACTCGTGATGCTTCCTCTGTGACTTTAGGTTAGTTACCTACGCCCGGCATTCTTACTTGCACAGTGGTGTAACGTGTTCAGCATGGTTCTAGGCTTATAGCACATACAGTATTTGTGGTAGTAGGCATGTTGATGTGAATTTTGTCGAGTGTGATGAGCACTTAAAATCAATTTGATATGTTTCCTTGCTTCCGATAAATCCTCTAAGTTCTAGAGTCTAGTTTAATATCTGTTTCCCTTCTTGCTGTTACCAGCCACATTTTACTGTAATTTTCTGGGAAATTAATAACTTGTTAGAATTGTGACACTGAGTAAATAGGAAACCCATGCCTTCAATGTAGAGTATATCCACCCAGCCCAGCACAGTGTGCTGTGATATGTACTCAGGGCCATCGGCAGCATGGAAGGTCTTCCTGGAGTGTCAGTTGTACTTGATTGTAAGTGATTTTAAATGTTTTTGCGTTTGAGAAGTAAAGAGGAGTAGAACATAAAATATATGGGAATTTGGTGAGATAGAGAGCAAAATTTCAAATTAATTTTACAGTTCCCTTGACACTGCGGGGACCCACCCCTGATGAGTCTCCTCTTTGTCAGTGACGTTTACTTTTGTGGAAAATGTTGACAAACACAAGGGAATGTCTCCCAGGAAGATTGTGTATCTTGCTGTTCTGCTTATTAGCTTTGAGTGGCCCATGGGAGACATTGTCAGTCTTAAATGTTTTTGCTGCTTTGACATGAGGCTTTCTGGAGCTTTTCACCTTCAGAATCTTTCGTGAGTTTCTCCTGGAAGAGCTGGTGTGTCTGTGGTCATGAGCAGGACTTCCTTCACACACACACACACACACACACACACACACACACAGTGGGGTGACATTGGCTAATAAAATTATATAGGTTTCAGGTGTCCATTTTAATACATCATCTGTATATTGGGTGTTCACCACCCTAAGTCAAGTCTCCTGTCACCCTTTATGCTCCCATTAAAGTCAGTTTCTTAATGGGGAAACAGAGGCGCTCACACCAAGTTTAAGAATGAATAATGTATATTCATTATCAGTTAGAAGATATAATGGAAGAGAAAACCCCTTTTAAAATAGCAACAGAAAAGATAAAATAGTTAATAAACTTAATAAGAAATGTTAAACCTGTATGCAGTGTTATAGATTGAATGTGACCCCCCCCAAAAAAAATTTTATATATCAAAGCCTAACTTATAAATACCTCATAATGTGACTATATTTGGAGATAGACCATTTAAAAAGTTAAAATGAGGCCTTTGGAATGAGCCCTGATTCAATCTGACTGGTGTCCTTATAAGAGGAAGCAATTAGGACATCCCGGGAGACACTCGGGAGAAAAAGCTGTGTGTGGACACAGCCAGAAAGGGTCATCTGTAAGCCCAGGAGAGAGGCCTGGGGAAGAACCTTGGTCTTGAAATGCCAGCCACCAGAACTTTGAGTAAATAAGTGTCTGTTGTTTAAGCACCCCATCTGTGATAGCAGACTTATACAGACCATACGATGGAACACTTCTGAAATGTACAACAGTAGACTTGAGCAGACCTCCCAAGTTCCTCACTGGGACACTTCAATAGAATCAAGATTAATTCTGAAGTTAATGTAGAAATAACAATGGGTTTCCAATTAAAGTACCAATAATACAGTGTGTTCGTAAAGTCATGGTGCACTTTTGACCGGTCAGAAGTCAAAAGTGCACCATGACTTTACGGACACACTGTATATTTTTTTTCTGGAGGTAGACAAGGTGATAAATAAAGTTCATATGGAAAAATAAGCATACAGCCTGACCAGGCAGTGGCACAGTGGATAGAGCGTCAGCCTGGGACACTGAAGACCCAGGTTCAAAACCCCAATATTGAGCTCGGTGTCACTGGCTTGAGCCCAAGGTCGCTGGCTTGAGCCCAAGGTCGCTGGCTTGAGTAAGGAGTCACTGGCTTGGCTGGGGCCCCCTGCTCCCCCCCCCATGTCAAGGCACGTGTGAGAAAGCAATCAATGAACAACTAACGTGCCACAACTATGAGTTGATGTTTTTATCTCTCTCCTTGTCTCTGTGTCCCTGTTGCTTGCTCTCTCCCTCCCTCACTGAAAAAAAAGAAAAAGAAAAAATAAAAATAAGCATGCTACATTGAAAAGGAAGACCTGTGAGAGACTAGCCCTATCTATATGGAAATATACTCTAAAGCCTCTGTAACTTAAACAGATTGGTACTGGGGCGCCGACTAGAATAGAATGGAATGGAATGTCTAAAAATAGATCCTAACATGTATGGGACTTTATAAGAAAAGTGGTTGTCTCCAACGACCGGGACAAAGATGGGCTTTTAATGGTGTTGAGCAACTGGCTAACCATTTGGAAAAAGGTGAAATTAGATCTGTTCCTCCTACTATAAATAATACTGAACTCCAAATGGATCAGAGAGCTAAATAAAATAAGAAACTTTATATGCACTCCAAGAATACATGGGTGAATTCCCCCTTACAATCTGGGTGCAGGGAAAGGCTTTCTATGAATCAAAATCCAGTTGCAATAAAAGAAAATACTCAAAAATTTGAAAATAAAAAATTTTGCACATAAGCAAACTCAAGACAGATTGTGATAAAATATTTGTAACATATAACTATATCATGGTTTAACATCTCTAATATGAGAGAAAGAGAGAGAGAGAGACAGGAACATCGATCTGTTTCCGTATGTGCCCTGACCGGTGATCGAACCAGCAACCTCTGCACTTCAGAACGATGCTCCAGCCAATTGAGCTATTCAGCCAGGGCCACTAATGTGTATTTTTAAATGCAAAATGAAAAGACCAGAAAGGGGCAAAAGACAAGCAGACAGTGCACACACACAGACAAGTATTAAAATTTCCTCTGAAATACATGAAAAGATGATCAGTTACTAGGATAAGTGCAAATTAAAATTGGGCAAAATACCATTTCCTACCCATCAGAGTGTCTAAAAGTCAGAAGCTTGACAAAATGGCCCGTTTGGGAAGCTGTGGATGGAAAAGCCACTCTCATATGTTGCTGGTGGCGACATAAAATGGTACAATCCTAATAGAGGGTACTCGACAGTGACAAAATGATATCTGCATTTACCCTTTCAACCAGTAGTTCCACTCCTAGGAATTCCCGCTAGGGATACACCTTTAACAGTACAATAATATATAATACACTGGCTTATTCACTGCAGTTTACATGTGGTGGTAAAATATTGTAAACTGCCTAAATGTCTAGACAGAGAAGATTGGTTGAATAAACTGTGGTGCAATAAGCTGTAAAGACAAATGAAGAAGATTTCTATAAACTCAAGTAAAGTTAATTCTAGGATATAATGAAAAAAGCAAAGTGAAAAAAAGGAGATATATGACTTTCCTTTTTTTTTTCTTCCAGGGACAGAGAGAGAGAGTGTCATAGAGAGGGACAGATAGGGACAGACAGACAAGAACGGAGAGAGATGAGAAGCATCAATTATCAGTTTTTCCTTGCAACACCTTAATTCATTGATTGCTTTCTCATATGTGCCTTGACCACGGGCCTTCAGCAGACCAAGTAACCCCTTGCTCGAGCCAGCAACCTTGGGCTTAAGCTGGCAACCTTGGGGTCTCGAACCTGGGTCTTCTGCATCCCAGCCCGACGCTCTATCCACTGCGCCACCACCTGGTCAGACTGACTTTCTTTTTAGTAATAAAAATGAAATAAGAAAACATATATTTATGTGCTTAAATTTTTCAAGAGGAAACACAGGAAGGATAAACCAGAGAAAAAAATGAAATTGATGATCCTCTGGAAAGGTTCGATGGGGAGAGCGAGTAAATAACTTGTGTTAGATACATATAGTAAGATGCTAAACATGACACTGGGGGAGCCTGATAGACATACTGTTGAGCCAAAGGAGCTAGACGCAAGAGCCTGTACAATTCCATTTATATGAAGACATTTTAGTTTAGATGTGTGATACCTCAGTACATTCTTTAAGATATTAAAAGTTAGATCTGCCTACACCAGCAGTGGCAAAAATCATCTTAATAATTGGGTGGGGGAAGAATTATTTTTCTTGTCAAATTATCTATAGAATGCTGATTTGTTGTTGTAGCTGGTAGCTCACTTCTCCCAGGTCATTAGCACAAGCTGGTTGGCCTCATCTGTAATGTCCACTGAGGACTGACTATGCCTGGGAGCCAGACCTCTGCCCACCACACAACAGCGTTACTGCAGGGACACCGCAGAGCATCAGCTCGGGGTGCAGAAATAGGTACTTGGCCTTCTGCTGCAGTGGGAGGGGGTGGACGCCCACTTCTGAACGGCAGTAGGAGACTCTAAAACTGGGATGCGGTAAGGAGGGAGAGGGCAAGATTGTGTGTGTGTGTGTGTGTGTGTGTGTGTGTGTGTTGGAGGGTTAGGTTCCTCTGAAGGGTTAAGATGGAGGATTGATTCATATTGCTATCTGGTGCTGCCTTTGGGGGGTGTACAGAGGGCACTGTTTGCCCTCCTTTAAGGTGCACCAATCAGAATTGAGGTGATAGCTAGACAACCAAAAAAGGCAAGTTTGAAAGTGGGAACCTAGGTCGCGGAACTAAAAGAAAAAAGAGAATTTTCTATTGCATACGTAATTTAAAGGCATTGAATTATCTCATAGCATGAGTTTATTTTGGAATATAGATTTCTGTTGGCGTTGGGGGAGCCTTTATGACCACCGTACGGGGAATGCTTTTGTTCAACAAAACAAAGGAGTTTATACTTCAGGTGGCTATTGAAAGGTAGAAGTAGGAACTGTTCTTTTGATGACTTGATTTGGGCAAATTCCATCGCTGTTAAAAAGAGAATACATTAATTTATTATACTAAAAAGATTTGTTTTAAGGGGTCAAATAAAGACATCATATTGTTACAGGATTTCCGTGTGTAAAATTTCAGATACAGCGTATGAGAAATTTTCATATTTTCAAACATATACTTAAAACATTTTTCAGCTCACGAATAAGTGATAATCCAAGTATTAAGAGCCATTTTCTTTTCCTGTAGAAATGTTAGTAATTATGGATAAAATCCCTGGAAAGCTCTCAGAAATCTGCTTAATTTCTAATCCCGCTTAGTATTGTTTCATTGGGAAAATAAATTCTCACCCCCAGCAACAGTAACAGATTTTAAATCTCTTCCTCTCTCCTTTCCTGCAGTTGACCAAATGGGTTGTTTTTGTCTTCCTAGCCAAGGCCACAAGAGCAGTAGGGACTCCCAGGGCCTTTCTGACTGGGGAGAGCCATCTGGTGATCCCGGCAGGAAGCTCAGGATCTAACCTGGGTTAGGGCGCTGTTCACCAGCCCTTCCCTTAGATTCTCATGGCTTTGGTAGTGGCTTTGCCTCTGGAGATTTCTGACCATGCTAATTATTGTTAACTCCTTAGGTTCCTGACAGAGCTTTTAGGAAGGATTTGTTTTCTTTCCTTCTCTACTGGTGTAAATATTTTCAGCCTTAAATATTCACTTAACAAAATGTGAATTGTATGACCTATTTCTTTCTTTTTACCTGTCATATAATGTGAAAAGGATCCCTGAAAAGTGGGTAAATCCCATGTTTCCCCATGTAATAAGACACACCTTTTTTAAATTTTTGGGGTTTAAAAACTGGGTACGTTTCATACAGTGGTTGTAGATTTTTTTACTTGCTTTTCACGCTTGTTTTTGCGCTCATTGTTGAAGACAGTGATTCGTCATCAGACACAGATGAGGACAAGCTTAATGGATGGGAGTTTTGGCAGTGATGAGGAGCAGTATGGATTTTATGAGTAAAATTTGAGTTTTAATAACTTTATGTAATACTTTTTTTTTTTTTTTAATTTTGGGCCCCAAAATCAAGGTGCGTCCTATCTATGGAGTGTCTCATACGTGGGGGAATGCGGCACATTAAGATCCTCAGAGAAGAGATGTTCACAAGATATAGTCAGGCACCCCATAATGGCTTTTCAGATCATGACAGAGTGTGTATACATTTGTGGCCCTGAAAGATTATAAGGGAGATCAAAAATTCCTATCACCTAGTGATGTCCTCATAATGGCTGTAATGTGTAGAGTGATGCATTCCCACGTGTTTGATGACGTGGTGTGAACCAAGTAGCTGGGCTGCGAGTCATATAAAAGTGCAGCACATACAATTATAGTGGTGGCTGCACCATGTAGGTCTGCATCACTGCCCTCTGATGTTAGCACAACCACAAAGTCGCCTAACAATGCTTTTCCCAGAGTGTGTCTTTGACAACTGCATGTGACTGTATGACTACTAGGACATAACATAAAATCTGTTCCACAAAACATCATATTTTTTTCTTTTTTTTTTATTCAGTGAGAGGAGGGGAGGCATAGAGACAGACTCACTTATGTGCCCCAACTGGGATCCACCCAGCAAGTCCATTATGGGACGATGCTCTGCCTATCTGGGGCACTGCTTCGTTGCTCAGCAACTGAGTTCCTCTTAGTGCCTGAGGCAGAGGCCATGGAGCTGTCTTCAGTGCCCGGGGCCAACTTGCTCTAATTGAGCCATGGCTGCAGGAGAAAAGAGAGAGAGAAGTGAGGAGAAAGGAAAAGCAGATGGTCAGATGGTTGCTTCTACTGTGTGTTCAGACCAAGAATGGAACCCAGGACATCCACACACTAGGCCGATGCTCTACCACTGAGCCAACCAGCAGGGCTGAAAACATCATTTTTATCTAATTAACTGTCTTTATTGGCATGTGGATATTGGACTGTTCACTGTATTTACCCTCTTGACTCTCTTTACTATGCTTCCTTTTGGTTTAAAGTGAGTTGTGTCTGTTTGAAACATTTTATAGTGAATAGTGCATATCATTCGATAAATATTAACTCTTAAATGTAAAACTCTTACCTATCAGGTATATGAAATGGACTTATCAGTGGTGATATATATTCTTAATTGTGTTTGGTTTTTAGTAGATGAAAAAACTAAGACTAGGGGAGCCATAACACTTTAATTGAAAAGAATGTTTTTTGTAGACTTTCCCCAGGCTGTTCATCAGTGCTGCTTGTCTCAGGTGTAAGTCCTCAGTGATTCTAAGAAACAGTATTTTTCACTGCATTTGTTCATGGGTGAAAAGTGACTTTTCATTTGAATGGCGCTTTTGAGTTGGCAGCAGAGCAGGGTTCAGATAATTTGTTACTTACCAATTATGTTTCACCTTTATTACAATGTTGTTATAGATTTCCATCATTCTCATTGTCTTTTGTTATTCTGTGTGTTTTTTTCCTTCTAGTTCTTCCTCCAGTGCTGGTGCCGAGACACAGTGAATATAACCCTCAGCACAGCCTCTTAGCTCAGTTCCGCAACTTAGGACAAAATGAGCCTCACATGCCGCTCAACGCCACTTACCCGGATTCCTTCCAGCAGCCCAACAGCCACCCCTTTCCTCACTCGCCCAACAGCAGCTACCCAAACTCCCCTGGAAGCAGCAGTAGCACCTACCCTCACTCTCCTACCAGCTCCGACCCAGGAAGCCCTTTTCAGATGCCAGGTAGGTGGGAGTGTTGGGTGCCGTTCTGTGGTCCGCTCCGAGGTGTCCCCTCAGTGTGGGGGGGGAAGCTGTGTACCCGGCCCGGGAGCATCTCCGTGCTGGTACACGGTGCTGTGCTCTAGGACTCGGGATTCGCCCGGGGCTGAAAGGAGACCTCGCTGCTAGGTACTAAGTACATACCTTGTCTTATTCGTCAGGCACAGATGCTTGAATAAGTTCTGTTTTTTATTTCGAAGCATTTTGACGCAGCTGCATCCTTCTGGGAGTGGCATCATTGTTCAACCTTTGCTGTTGATAAGAGAGAAAAAAGAGAAAAGCAGTGTGTTGTACACGTTTGCTTTAGGAGAAACGCAGCCTCCGTGGACATTATTTCATACATAGGAAAAGTATCCTGCTATAAATTCAACCTCAGGAAAGATATTTCCTGAGGGAATCCCAGTCCCCTATTTAATTAAATTCATTTAAGTGGTGATGTAATCCCTAGAAACGTATACTTAAACAACAAAGGAATTGCAACAGAAGTACTGGAAACCATCTGCTTGTTTAACTTAGCTAAGACAGAAAACAATTACCCTCCTTTTTAGACTTCACTGATGGTGTAATGTTTATCAGAATAAATGATTAATTAGGACGTTTTGTTTTTCAAGTTAATAGGTTAATAAGCCAGCACCTCAGAGAACAAAGATGGGGGATAAAAGATGTTTAGTACCAAATTTCTTACCAGTAGGCATCAAGAAACCTATCTAAATAAAGATAATACTTGACATCTATATACTTGACTTCTATAAGTGAGGGAGCAAGCATGTTTATTGGGCCACTGAAATGTTTTTGTTTATTCATTTTAAAAGGGGGGATAAAGATGGGGGAGGAGTAGGAAGCATCAACTCCCATATGTGCTTGACCAGGCAAGCCCGGGGTTTCAAACCAGTGACCTCAGCATTCCAGGTCGACGCTTTATCCACTGCGCCACCACAGGTCAGGCTGAAATGTTTTTAAAGTAAATTTGAGTTCAACATGAGTACTGGTATGTCCTCAAAAGTTGAAAAGTGGTTCAGACTTGATATTTCTATCTTTTGTTTATATATCTATTCCTTCCTTTTATTTTCAGCCTTGTGTACTTTGCTTTTTTTTTTTTTTTAAATCCAAAATCGTTTAGGATAAGGGTGGGAGATTGATTCATTTAAAAATCAAACTACTATCTTCTTGTGATTTCCTGTTCACTCCATCCCTGACCCGTTGGGTTTTGGTGAACAGGCTGGCGGGGAGATCATTTCAGAAGGCTTTTGAGCAGTGACAAATGCAGGGCGAGCGCAAGGGTGAGAGAAATTGAAGGCTGTTGCTTGAATTCACACTTCTTTCCTGGCTCTCCAGGATTAAGGCACAGGCCAGTAGAGGAAAGAGGGAGAAGAGGTTGCCGGGGTGGGAGGAGGTACTTGTGGGAACAGTGAGCACCGCCAGTGGTCACCTAGTCCCCCTGCGTAGGTGGCCCGTGAAACTGTCACCAGCATGTTTGCAGAAATGTATTGAACTTGGTCACAGAGGAGGCTCTTTGTCTTCATTCCTGTCCGGAAGGAAAGCCCAGTCAGTGTCCCTGCTTCAGGGGAGAAGCAGGGTTAAAGAAGCTGGAGGAAGGGTGGAAAAGGCAGCCAGAAAAGGTCCCCACAGTCCTGTCTCTGTGGCCTGAGCCCTTGGCATGGTAACAGCTGGAAGGTGGAAGTCACCGGATTGTGGGATTTAGCTCTTTGCATTTGATAGTCTCCCTGAGTGGAGGACTTCCCTAAGTCACCTGTGCTTCCCTGGGCTAACGCTTTGTTCCCTGCTCTGTTGCATGCGCTACGTGGGCTCAGGCTAGCCAGGGAGGAACTTGCTTTGGGGAAGCCTATGCCCTTCAGTTTAGAAAACAGAAGACTTGTATTCACGTTGTTTAAGAAATCAATATTGTCGACCTCTTACTTGCCAGCTGGCTGTGACTTTCCAGAAGAAACCTTAAATGTAAAAATTCTGCAGTAGAAGACAGCAAGGATAAACTGATTTGTTTCCTGTTATTCTGCTAAGGATTTTCAAACCAGTGATTATTTAAGTGGGTAGGACGAAGGTGGTCCAAAGAGATTGCCCGAAGTCTTGGGAAACTAGCAGTTTAGGTCAGTAAGCTGACTGTAACGAAACTCGGTAATTCCTAAGAGCCCATAGGTTTAATGTAAGAGAGCCCCGTTGGGTAAGTCCTAAGTAGATTTCAAAGGTTTTCCATCCACCTGCGAAACTGGGAGATGCTGAGGTCCTCTCCGCGTGGCTTGTATGCAAGAAAGATCGTTTAGGTGCTCGTCTGTTTTACAATGGCAGGGTTCTGGGTAGGCAGGCCCCTTCTGGAACTGGCCTCCAGTGCTTTTCCTCTTGCTAAATCTTTGCTAGAATTCTGGAAGACCGTGAGACGGTAGTGATTTTCAGGAAGTGCACACCAAGCCCAGTGTCTGCAGCACCCTTTGTTTGGATGGGGGAGGTTGAAATGGTGTGTGTGTTTATTAAGGACAAAAAAAAAATGTTGTTTTTTTAACTTTGTAGCTGATACACCCCCACCTGCTTACCTGCCTCCTGAAGACCCCATGACCCAGGATGGCTCTCAGCCAATGGACACAAATATGATGGCACCTTCACTGCCCTCAGAAATCACCAGAGGAGGTAAAACGAATTGCTACTTATTCCCTTTTTCGAGTCTCAGGTTTATCAGTCCAAATGTTACTCTCTCACTCAATTTGATCAATTTTTAACAAGGTAGCTATTTGGGGAAGACCGAGAGCAATAAGAGAAGCTCTATAGAAACGATCCTTGCATCTTTTATACAAAGAACAAACACACTGGTGTGAAGACCTAAGTGTAATTGTGCCTCAGTACTTGGTAATTCTGAATTGGAGATAAAAGAGCATTTTTATGTAAAGGGTGGGGTGGTGGTATTGTACCAATGATCATAACAGTACTGAAGTCGAGTTCCCACTGGTGATTTCCCTGATTAGAAGTTCATGTAACAAGGCTTTCCAGAAGGTCCTTCTGACGTTAGGAGAGGTGTTTGTAAACCCCGTCTGGTTTCTAGCCGTCCTCTGTGGAGAGTGGCCGCGGGAACAAACTGACAGCCTTCGTTTCCTTCGTGCTGTGTTTATTTGTTTCTAACCTGGCTGCAAAAGGAATTTGAGGCGCCCGTTTTTCCTCCTCTCACCGGGAGGAACTTGAAGCAGAACCAGACATTTCTTTCCCTCCCTGGCAGAGAGGGTGGGTCTGTTTGCAGCTCTGCGTATTCCTGGGCAGGGACTGAGGGGAGGATGCCACCCTTCCTCCAGGGCTGCAGTGCCAAGTGGAGCGGGCTTGAGAGAGCAGGGAGCGCAGGTGAGGGAGTGCTGGGAACATCTCTGAGCATCGGCGAGAAGTCAGGGCTGCACCGCACCACACCGCTGAATAAAATGCTCCCCACAGCCTCTCGTGGGGGAAAGTGCTTCGCCTGTGCATGGGCGCATGGCCGGGATCCTTGAATTTGTGTAAATTACATGCAAACTGAAGTTAAAACACAGTTCGACTAGGTATGTCTTATTTCATTCTCATCAGCTTTTTTCTTAAAATTGGGGATACCTCAGACTTTGTCTGACTCATTTGTATTTTTGAAGGTCTTAAAATTTGTTGACGAACTCAAAGAACCTTTCTTAGGTGTGAAGTCTAATGAACAGGAATGTACGTTTTCTTACTCCATAAAAAATGTTCACATCTTTTCTGTTGACTCTGCCGATCTCCAGAACATTCTCTCAAACACGTAATTATGAGCCAATAAAGATTCTGGTTGGAGGAAATAACTCCTGTCTCACACATCTTCAGACTTGTTATTTGGGGCACAGGATAGCAGGAAAAAATAGGGCATAGCACATACGGTTTATAGCCTGTGGAACCTATAGCTATTGTTGCTAAGTCCAAAATGTCTGATTTCAGGAAATTGACCTTGAAATTGTTTTAAAAGTGTTCATTTAAATAGCTTTAAAACATTTCACCATTAGATCCTGACCAGACAGTGGCACAGTGGATAGAGCATCAGACTGGGACGTGGCGACCCAGGTTCGAAACCCCAAGGTCGCCAGCTTGAATGCGGTTCATCTGGTTTGAGCAAGGCTCACAAGCTTGAGCCAAAGGTCGCTGGCTTGAGCAAGGGGTGACTTGGTCTGCTGTAGCCCCACCAGTCAAGGCACATTTGAGAAAGCAATCAATGAACAACTATGGTGCTGCAACAAAGAATTGATGCTTCTCATCTCCCTTCCTGTCTGTCTGTCCTTCTCTCTATCTCTCTTTGTCTGTCACAAAAAACACTAATTTTTTTTTTTTAATTATTATTTTTTATTTATTCATTTTAGAGGAAAGGGAGAGAGAGAGAAAGAGAAAGAGAGAGAGAGAGAGAGAGAGAAGGGGGGAGGAGCAGGAAGCTTCAACTCCCATATGTGCCTTGACCGGGCAAGCCCAGGGTTTTGAACCGGCAACCTCAGCATTCCAGGCCGACGCTTTATCCACTGCGCCACCACAGGTCAGGCCATGTCTGTCACAAAAAACAAAAACAATATTTCACTATTAGAGTAAGTTTACAGTTAATATTTTAATGAGGAAGGAACGTTGGCCTTTTTGTTGTTGTTGTTTTATGTATTTTGGTGGTTTTCCTCGAGTGTGGGGTCAGCATTACAGCCTGTAGGCCGATTCATACTGTTTTCCTATCTTTGTGAATAAAGTTTTATTGGAATACACTGGGTTCATTTGTTACATATTACCTGTGGTTGCTGTTGCACTACTTGGGTACAGTTGAATAGTTGCAATAGAGAACACATGATATCTAAAACCTTTCTGGCCTTTTATAGAAAAAAGAAATTGTCGCACTGCGACCTAGAAGAATAGTATTTTGAACAACTCCGAACTGATAAAAGCTGTCTGTTGATGATGTTGCAGCCTTAAGATATGGCAATTGTAAATCACTAAACCTTTGCCCTTTGAAATACAGCAGATTGGCAAGGGCGAGGTGCTTAGCCAACAGGGAAGATGGTGTATGTTTTCAGCTCACCCATGTAAGCATATAAAGCAACTAATGTTTGTGTGGATTTCTTTTTTTATTATTAAATTTATTGGGGTGACATTGGTTAGTTAATAAGATTATATAGGTTTCCAGTGTACATTTCGGGGGTACATGGTCTGTATACTGTGCTGCGACTCACCCCCCAAAGCCAGGTCATCTTCCCTCGCCATGCATTTGACCCCCTTTACCCTCTACCCCTCCCCCACGCCCCTGTCCTCTGGTAACCACATACTGCTGTGTGTGTCCCCGAGTTTGTTTGCTTGTCCTGCTCGTTCATTTGTTGCTTTCAGTTTCATATCCCACATACGAGGAAAATCATACGGTTCTTGACTTTTTCTCTCCAACTTATTTCACTTAGCAGGATAGTCTCAGGATCCACCTGCGTTGTCACAAATGGCCGTGTTTCATCTTTTCTTGCAGCTGAGTGGTTTCTTGCAACCATTTTTCTTGTTTCTGTACGGAATTCTAAAGTAAAGTACATTTAATATTTATGGAGGTTGATGTTAAGAACATGGAAGTGCTTTCTCCCTTCATAGTTATATAGTTCATGTCTCCAACGTGGATTTCCTTTTATTTTATTTTTTCTTTTTATTTACGATTGTACCCTCAAGACTTTATAAACCTCAGATCATTATGTTACCGGCAAACTGGCTGTATGTGGTGTGTATTCCTGGAATCTCTACCACGGTGATATGAGAGGTTTTTACTACAGAAGGAACTTATCTTTAGAACCTTTTAGTTGCAAATATTTAGAAGCATGTTCTGTTTGGAGATTTGTTAGTCTTAAGGGATTTGATTTAACAAGCTGCATCCTGTCTGTAAAGCTGGGTAATTTCCATTGTTGGCCCAATCTGGGAATGGAGAGACAACACACACCTGCTCTGCATGACTTAAAGCAAATGTAAGGAAGTCAGCGTGAAATCTGGATGAGAGAGATATGATTCATTCTGCGAGCCTCGGCCAGCTGGCCAGGGTCCTTCCTGAGTCTGAGGGCCGCGGCGTGGGGGCTGGGACAGTTATTGGCAACTTCACGTGAAGTGACTTCTTATCAATAATTAGAAACTGATTTTCATTGCTTTGAAAAAGCCTAGGCATCCGCAGGCTTTGTTGAAAGTAATTCCCTTTCTATGCCAGCACCTTGGGCTTATTTCCCGCTCTCTATTGTTCTCTTCCTCCTTGTTTTGTTCACCTCACTTAGCCCTTGTTGCGTTTCTTTAGATGGCGAGCCAGGGTTTGGGATGGGGGTGACTTCCATGTTGGCCTAGGACAGAGCGGGTGTCCCACAAACGCTGTGGGTATGCTCGCTTCGCCGGCGTTGCCGTCGTCTGACAGTGACTAGAGACAATTATTTTCCGGTGAAAGGGACACGCCGCGCTTAGCAAGGAGTACCTGCTCTAGATGTCACAGATGAGCTCTGTCCATCACAACAGCAATGGCTTTTCCACATCTTCCTTCCATGATCCTGAGCCAGTTTGACAACACAGTTTCCGTTTTTGTGAACCCGGGGCACTAACCCTGGTTGACGACAAGCGTTTCTCTCTCACAGATGTTCAGGCGGTTGCTTATGAGGAACCAAAACACTGGTGCTCCATTGTCTACTATGAGCTCAATAACCGCGTGGGCGAAGCGTTCCACGCCTCCTCCACAAGTGTGTTGGTGGATGGTTTCACCGATCCTTCCAACAACAAGAACCGTTTCTGCCTTGGGCTGCTGTCCAACGTTAATCGGAATTCCACCATTGAGAACACTAGGCGGCATATTGGAAAAGGTGAGTGTGCATTTGAACCTCTGTTGAATGGTTCAGTCCTTCCCGTAGCGAACCAGCAATGCCAGAGAATATATACAGCGTGTCCGTAAAGTCATGGCGCACTTTTGACCACTGGTCAAAGGTGCGCCATGACTTTACGGGCACACTGTACTTGCTGCAGTTTGTAAATATTTTTCTAATTTGTATTAGCACGAAGTTCACTTCCAGCCAGCGATTTTTGTGGTCTACCAACGCATCATAATTAGTAATGAGCAGAAAGAGTGATTTGTTATTCGGGAACACGGGCCTGTCTTGTGTTTTGCTGCAGAGTAGGATGGCTGTTAAAAGTTTTCTTACAACCTAAAACTAAAAGTGAATTAAAGTAAGTAAAGCTCATGTAGTTCAAATGAAAACCATAATTCACTGAGGAAAAACAAAAAGAACCAAGTAATCCAAAACAACCCATGAATAGCACTTAGCTATGCACCCTCAGTCGGGGCCAGGTAGGGCAGTGTGGCTGTAAACAAACCCTGAGCTGTTTCAGTAGACTTGGATGACGTGCGTATTTATGATCTCATGTATATGCATGTGTGTATGCGTGCTTACAGAGATGTGTCTGTACATGCAGAGAGTTTCTGATATGCATGCTGAAAGGGCCAAGAGGCAGAGACACCCAGGAGCACTGAGCACGTTTAGTGCTGAGATCATCGTCTCTCACACCATTTCCCACTAAGGGAAACCGGGGCTCTTTGGAGGAAGGGCTGACCTCAAGGCTGGGACAGGCAGGCGCAGGATGAGCCCGGAATGTTCTGTTGTAAAGAATGTTCAAGAGTAAAGAAAGGCCTGTGGAAACGATGGGGGCACGTCACGGGGGCCCATCTGGAGGGGCTTTCGCTGGCCACTTCTAGGACACTTGGAACACCAAAATAATTAAGTGCAAGAATGAATTTTAAACTATTGAAAAGCAATCAATTGTAGTTCTGAAGTCCATGCCAGTGGTGACTAGATAAATAAATGAGTAGGAAAGGCTGATTGGTAAATGTAGAGTGAGTGCTAGAGTTGAAAAAGTTCTTTCTTAGCCATCAGGCAACAGTCATCAGTGGACACTAAACACAGAGAGAATCCTTAAATGAGAATGAGGATATGTGCATGGCCCTGAAGTGTTTTGTCCCACGCAGCCTGTGAGTTTCAAGGAAGAATAAGGATCAGTCATTCATTACACAGTGGGGGAATTGGACAGCGTTGTGATTGTGGGATCAGAATCATCATCCCCAGTGAGAGACAGATGAGTATCCTATTCCTCCAGAGGCGATGCCCTGGGAGGAAATAGCATCACCCCTGCAGAATGCCGCATCTGTAATCAGGAACCTGCAGACAGATCCCAAACAGGGAGCATTCTGTTAAAAAGGCTGAAGAGGAACTGTATTCTCCCATAACAACAGTTTCAAAGGACGGGGGTGTGAGAATGTTCCAAATGAGAAGAGGTTAAAGGAATATGATCACTCTGTGTTATAGCCTGACCCTGGGTATGATCCTGTACTGGACAGGGGAAAACATGTTATAAAGAACATTATTGGGGTCAACAGGCAAAATTAGAATAGGAGTGGTAGATTAAAGTGTGATACCCATGTTAAATGTACCAGCATTGCTAAGGTACTGTGCCTCTGTAAGAGAGTATCTCCATGCTTAGGAAATACACACTTAAGTTATTTAGGCTAAAGGGTGATGATGAAATAAATGGTTGAGGAAAATAAATAATATTTTATATATATTTATATGCAGGAGGGGCAAAAGTAGGTTTACAGGTGTAGTACAAATTAATAATGCGAGAATAAACTGTTTTGCATACTCAGTACTGTAAACCTACTTTTGCCCCACCCTATATAGATCTAAATCCTGCGTTAGAATAATATACATGTATGCATACGTGTGTATGTGAGTGCGCACAGAAGAGAAGGGAGGGAGGTGCACAAGATAAAGTATGTGGAATAAATTGTCCCAGTAGAGGAATCTGCATGCTGGTTACATGGGTGTTCCTTGACCTGTTTTTCTGTTTCTGTAAGTTTGAAATTATTTCCAGGGGACAAATTTTTTAAAAAAATTACCTATGATGAACAACTAAGGAGCCGTAACAAAGAATTGATGTTTCTTATCTCTCCCTCCGGTCTGTCTGTCCCTATCTGTCCCTCTCTCTGTCTCTATCTCTCTTGCTTTAAAGAAATGACCTATGAAATGTAGAACAGTGGACTAAATTAAAAGGTTATTTAATAGCTGCTTAAAAGACATTTGAGATAAAGTTTAACATTTAATTCTAAAAGAAAATGCTCTGAAAGCAGGAATTGATGGATAGTTCCTTAATATGATTAACGGGGTCCCTAAGCTACACATTGAATGAAAAAATGCTAGAAGTTAGTTAGGTTCATAACATACAAATATGTTTCCTTGGTCTGTAAACCCCTGAGATTGTAGGTACGCACAATTTTGCATACATTTGGGACAGAGAGACATATTTTTCATTAAGTTCTAATGTTGGCCATCGCCCCAAGGTAGTAAGAAGCCGTTGTACTCTGGGGCATTCTTATTAAAAATTAGGAAGAGGATAAGAATTCTGGGAGTGCTATTATTTAAAATTGTTCCAGATGCCTTGACTATTGAAGAATTACAGATAATGGAGATAACCCCAAATGATCATTAATTTACAGATGGTATGATTAATTAATTGGTTGCTAGGGTTTGTTTTTTGTTAGGGGGTGGATAGATTATTGAAGTGAAATTAGTAGGTAGGTTATAAGCTCTTGATATATTTTTTTCTAAATTACTTTGCAGGAAGCTTTTATTAATTTCCTCCTGTGCAGGAAATTTATGAAAGCCTTTCCTCCTTTGCCTGTGGTAGTGTTACTTACAGCCGTGGCGTCAATTCAAATGATGTATTTATTTAGAAACTTCTAATGAATCTATTTTTAGAAATTATATGTCAATCTCTTTTAATTTGAAAATAACCAGTTAGAAAATACACTAGAGGGGGAACTTTTATGCCCAGTAGCAACAAGAAACTTAAATTTCTTTTTGGAAATAATGTGAACTAAGAATATATGAAATTTATGTAAAGGAAACCAAATTTTATTGTGAGAGAAAGAAAATTTGAATAAAAGGCAGTCTGTGCTTTTTAAAGAGAAGGCCTAACATTGTAAGAACGTTTTGAGGGTATTCATTCTCCCTAATTTAATAGTTTAAAGCAATCCATGTCACAATCACAACGTAATGATTTTTTGAAAGTTGGAAAGTATATGCTGAGTATTATAAAAAACTGAAAATAGCTAAATTTTTTTAATGGAAGAGTAAAGAAAATATACTTGATGTTAGGGTTAATAAAACATTATGAAACTACAATTAAATCAGTGTGTAGACAACACAGTAGAATAAATTAAACTCAGACTATACTGCATTTTAAAGTTTAATGTACGTTAAGTGAAGCATAACAGACTAGTGCAGTGTTCTGCTAATGGCCTTGCGATAACAGAGCTAGCTTCGGGATGAGGCTGCAGGGGGACCCTGACCTCATCCCATAGATGCAAAGAAATTAATGAGCTGAACTTTTTTTTTTAAGGCAAGCTATTAAAATGTTAGGAAAAAATATATATTTGATCAGAGAGAAATTACTTAAGCATATTGAACAACAAAAAAGATCACAAGAGATCTGACTAATTAAAGACTTCAAACTTCTGTAGTTTTTAAAAAAGTACATAAGCAAAATTAAAAGACAGAAAGCTAATGGAGAAACAAATAAATGATATGTGCAGTTCATAAAAAATAAAAATACGTAGAACCCTGGCAGGATAAACAGGTGAGAAAGATGAACAGTAAATTCATAAATAAACAGATGGCTAATAGACATGTGAAATCATCATACCAGCCTCACGTGCAAATTAAAACACTGTTGTTTTCCAGCTCTTAATTAGGGAAGTTTTGTTTTTGTTTTAAGCTCAGACTTGGTACTGGCACAAGTGGTATAGGAAGGCACCAGACACTACCGGTGCGGAAGGTGTAAATTGAGAGAAACATTCTGGAAAGTCATTTGGCAAAGTGAATCAAAAGCATTCGATTCGATGACTTAACTTCCAGGAATCTCTCCTAAGGATATTACCAAAAATGATCCAGAGAGATTTATCATAGTATTATTATAATAGCAGAAAATTAATGAGAACACAATAGTTCAGTAATGGGAGAATCGTTAAATCAATAGTTGTATCCATCTAAGTCATGTAGATATTTAAAATGATTGCAAAAGAAAGTTTATTGATACTCAAAACCTAATACAGTAAATCAAACTGTTCACAATTCTTGCCTCTAGATCACTAAAGAAAGGAAATTTTCTCTGCTTTATATTTTGTTTTACTTTCTAAACTTTCTAAAAATGAAAACTTCTCCTTTTTATAATCAAGGGAAAAAAAGTAAAAAACCAACACACAGAACACGCACTCTTAAGTTGTTTTCTCTACATTAGACAGAAAAATAGGCTTTTGCTGCGGCAGCTATTTGTTACAGAAGTCTTATCCGTTGTGTGTACATGTAAACACAACACATAATATTTTGTGTTAGACAATAGTGTTAGCTTTGAATAAACTATGCAAGAGTTACCTGCAAGGTAGATAGACTGTGTAAAGCCACATGCGATGTGACTCTGTTCGCTGGGTGGCCTGTAATAAAATAATCTCCCTAAATGGTGTGGGGCTTTGTCAGAAAGGTTCCCCGCCTTTCCTTTTTACAAAGGCTGGGTAAGATCAGTTTCCTACAGCCATGGCACTCTGGGGCTCACAGGAAGAAGTTTGGAGCAGATGGTAGCTCGGTGAGATCAGGTTCCACACAGTATGAATTATTTTTCTAGTTGTTGTTTCCCTGGACCTTACATCTTACAGCTTTCCACGATACTTCCTCCACCTGTGGTTTTTCCTAGTTCTTTGACGTCTCTCCATCTTCCCTTCTCTTACCCTAAAAAATTTCAAACAGCTTAGCTGCAAAATAAGTGCAGGAGAGCTATGCGATGATCCCATAATAAAGTCCAGCTTTACTGTGGTGTATTTTTTAAAGTGGGAATATGCTTTCAATTCATGGCGGCCAAATAGGGCATTGAACGCTTACCAGAATGAAATAGGTGCACTTTGTCACTGATTTTTTTTTTAAAGAAACTCGCTTATATTATTTCCTTGAAACCTGGACGTGCATGTTAATTAACATATGGGCACTATGTTAACTAAAACAATGAACTAAGATTCTGTCAGCTGTGCAAGACTTGGAAAATATCTGTTTATCTAATTAGCCAAAGGTTAAATCTGTGTCAGTTCACATAGTGAAGCTATGCGTGCTTTCCAGCTGGGGGCAGAGATAATGACCGATTCTGCGCCATGTCTTCCCACAGGAGTCCACCTTTACTACGTCGGCGGGGAGGTGTATGCCGAATGCCTCAGTGACAGCAGCATCTTCGTGCAGAGTCGGAACTGCAACTACCATCACGGGTTTCATCCCACCACTGTTTGCAAGATCCCTAGTGGGTGTAGTCTGAAAATTTTCAATAACCAGGAATTCGCTCAGTTATTGGCACAGTCCGTGAACCATGGCTTCGAGACAGTCTACGAGCTCACAAAAATGTGTACGATACGCATGAGCTTCGTGAAAGTGAGTGAGTTCCAATGCCTCCGGTGGGGTTGAACGCTGTGCTTTCTCTCAGTATTTACGTCTGTGTCTTCTTGATATGTGTCCACAGAAGCCAGCTCCTTATCTAGGCATTGTTCAACTTAAACAAGGATATCAGTTAAGAGAATAATACAGCAGGCCCTCAAGTAATTGGCGTTTCATTCGACATCATTTCGTTAGGACATTGACACGGTACCATAGGAACTCATACTTCTCGCGTATGTCCGTTACCCTGTGATAAAATGGGTTTGGTTATATGTCATTTCACTTGAAGTCCCAGAACATTAGGTGAGGACTTAACTGTATCATTGGAATACACAAGTGTGCGTGTTAAATGAACAGTAGTAGCACATTTAATAACTTCTCCATATTCGAATAGCACTATTTTAGCTATTGTAATATCATCACAATGTGCCATGCTATATACTTCGTGTACGCAGTTTAAATGCCTGGTTGTGTTATGAGAGCAATTCAGTAAGCACACCCCCTCTTCTTTTTCTTTTCATTCTGTGTTTTTAGTACTTCTATGATAGTAAAACCCCTCTTTTGTTTCAACAATAAGCAAGTAATCTTTTTGTAAAAATAAAAGTTCATCATACTGGGGTTTATTTTGAATAGGTCGGTTTTCCCAGTGGTTGTAGCAAACCCTATGATTTTCCTATAGTCCGAAAGTTAACAAGGCCTTTGCCTGAAGGTAAACAGATGTCGTGGCCCTGAGACTGAACTGTGAGGTGTGAGGAGGGGAATGTCAGGGACATTGCTCACAGTAATCGATCTCGTTGCTGCCTCCTCTTTTACCTCCGAGAAATAAAAAAATGTAAGATACTATTGATATGTAAAAAGAAAGAAAGAAAGAAATATCTGTTCAGTAACTAACTTGAGTGAATGACTTGTTGCTGTATTCTCAAAGATTAATTCTTATCCTCTGTTACCTTGAGAAACAAAATTAATTACATAGTTGGGTGAGGCAGGCACCTTTCTTGTCCTGTCTTCAGAAGCTCACCTAACTTGTTGTTAAACCTGCTCAGTAATGAATTTATTACAGAGGGCACTTTGGGAACCTGACTTTGTTAATCATCCTTTAGATTCCAGATATCCTTTCCTGAATGTCTTTTTTATTCTTCCGTACTTCTCTGAATCATAGCAGCAGATTTTCATGTGTTCTCATAGTGGTGTTCTTCTCGAAACGTAATTCTGCAGCTCTTCACTGCTGAGTCTGGTGCCTTGGTAGCGTTCAAGGTTTGAAGTTTACCTCCACGCTTTGTACCTAGGAGACTACAAAGACCACTCTCCTCCACTAGTAGCATCGTACATGTCATTGTGGACTTAGCATTTTGGCTGAAATGAATTTTAAAATGAGGACAGTGACCAGCCAGCAGCATTTTTTGTTCGCTGTTTTTGTGGCTATGGAGGAAGAAGAGCTCAGGGTTCTAGTTCTGTCGGCTATTTTAACCGTGTCGTTAAAGCATGGGAATCCTCCCCCCTCCATATTCATGTTGCTCAACTTTAAAATGGGCAGATGGAGTCAGGAGTTGTGGCAGTCATTGCTAAGTTCTCTTGATGTGTCTGTTATTACTGAAGGAACACTCTAGAAGAATTTATGACCCTCTTGCTCAGTTGGCTTTTTCCTCAAACTCATTTCATATTGATTACCCAATTTTAATTATTTTAGTTCTACATATTTGATTCTTTAATTTTACACACATAAAAACAACCTTTATGCTAATAAAAAGTGTTTATGATGCAAGGCTATGCATTAAAAATCTATTAGATTTTGCCTGACCTGTGGGTAGCACGGTGGGTACAGTGAATAGAGTGTTGACCTGGAATGCCAAGGTCACCAGTTTGAAACCCTGGGCTTGCCCGGTCAGGGCACCTATGAGAAGCAACTATGAGGTGATGCTTTCTGCTCCTGCCCCCTCCTATCTCTAAAAGTTAATAAATAAAAAATCTTAAAAAGAAAAAAAAAAAAAAAAATATATATATATATATATATATATATATATATATATATATATATATATTTGATTTTATTCATTCAGCAAATACCTTGAGCAGTATTCTAGAGAATTACTACAAAGATGAAAAAGCATTTAAGTCTCTAGCTTCAAAATGCTTATGGCCTAGTGTATGTATAATGAAAACATGGTAAGTGCTGGAATGGAGAGTTATACAAGATACAATGGATATAGCTGGGAATCTGGATTTGGAGAGTTAAGGATAAACAAATCCTGTTTTAAAACTCCTGCTGTGTCCTGTCGTGATGAAGGGCAGTGCTTGTTATACATCAGCAACGAGAAACTTGCACAGCAGTCGTTTTATTATCACAAGGACTTCATACTCTGCTCTCTCACACTTAGCATCTTAGGGAAATAATATAGAACATTTTACTAAAAGCCCATCTTACACTCTTTTAAAAGATGATTATTTTTGGACTTGAACACAAAGTACAGATTGTATAAATGATTTGCACAGTAAATTCCCCATACCTGAAAAATCCCAACCAGTTCAGATAAACAGGGGTTTCTCCAGAGCCTCTGCTCTGTCCCAGTCACCATTGCTGGGTGTTTGAGATAAAAAATGAGTAAAATCTAATCTTCACCTTCAGGGCAATAGAGCCCAATTTTCTCTGCTAGCCCTCATGAAATAAGGGTTTATCAGAGCTTCGTATCCATCATCCACCATACCAGTGAGTTACTCCTCTTTACATACCAGTGAGTTACTCCTCTTTACAAGAGCAAAATTCCTTTTCTCTTCTGCACAGTGACTTTCTTCTTTGCAGCCTACTGTCCTGATTCATTAATCCTGAGGATGTCTGACAAGCTACCTTCTCGTGCAAATAAATAATGGAATCTCTTGATTCAAGGAAATGATTGGGTGTCAATAATAGCTTTTGGATACTTACATGCTTCTGCCAGTTTTGCTTAGAGATTAAAAGTGCAAGAGCTCTTTGTCCATAGGAGACTTACAGGGGCTGTATGAGGAAGAAACAGAATGCGAATTTATCCCATACTGTTTTCCTTTTATTCTTGATGATAAAATGAGAGTTTAATAATATCTACCACAGTACCACTGTACTACCAGTAACTTAACGGGCAGTGAAAATGAAAGTTAAAAACTGTTGGGGAGGGCTAGGTGTGGGGGGTGGAGGGATTGAAATAACAAGATTTTTAAAAAAGAAAATATTTTTCAAACTTAAAGAAAAAACTGTCTTTATTAATTAAAACAATCTTATAATGTTTTTTAAAACTTTCATTCCCCAAGACTAGGATTGAGCAATCTGGAATCCATGGATGGGCTTTCGGGAGCTGAGATGCCCCCATTCCCTGAAAATGCCTGCCATATTGTGTGTGCACCCCAGCACTTGTCTGGTGGAAAGTGTCCGTCCATATCTTTATGTCTGATTATGTGAACTCATTTTACTTAATAAGTTTAATCACTGCATTGAGCAAGTTGAATGACCTCCAACCTGTTGTTTCTAGGGTTGGGGAGCAGAATACCACCGCCAGGATGTTACTAGCACCCCCTGCTGGATTGAGATCCATCTGCACGGCCCCCTCCAGTGGCTGGATAAAGTTCTCACTCAGATGGGTTCGCCTCATAATCCCATTTCATCTGTATCTTAAACGGCCTCGGGCTTCTGCCTCTTGAAAACTCTTGAGCCTTGCATGTACTTGAAGGATGGATGAGTCAGACGCAATTGAGGACTGACAAAGGAGCTTTGAAAATACTTGACCTCTGTGACCAACTGTTGGATTCAGAAATTTTAAAAAAACAAAAACAAACAAACAAAAAACTCTTGGTAACATACGGTTGATATCGAGAATCTGTTTAGTTTACATTCTGTTGTAAAAAATCACCTAAACTGCATACGTTTAGCAGGACTTTGTGTATAGCTAAAGGAGAGATGGCCATGCCAGGGACACATTGTCTGTTGGAAAAAAACGGTCCTAAGAGATTCTTTTGTGTTTGGCACTTTAAGGTCATCGTTTGGCAGAAGTTTAGCATTAATAGTTTTTCTGAAGTGTGTTTTTATCAGGTTCAGAGCCCATGTGGAGTCTTTTCATGGGTTTTCATAATATTTTAAGACTATTTGTTTAGTAATGGTTTTTGTTTGTTTTTTAAGTAAAGGTTAATCTTGATGATATACATAGTAATCTTTCTAAAATTGTATGCTGACCATACTGCTGTCAGAATAATATTAGGCGTATGCTCTTTGCTAAATATATATGTACAGAATATTTGGAAGCTAAGAATTGATTAGAATAGTGGATTTAGGAGTATTGGAGGGGGTGGGGGCGAGGGACATAACAACGACAGATGTAGAATATACTGTAAAAATTCAGTTTGTCGCTTTATAGAAACAAACTGATGTCTGAATTTTGCTGTGTTTCAATTTTTTAGAGATTTTATCCTTTTCTTTTTTTTTTTTGACATCTTTTTCATTTGCTCCAGAAAACAGTTATGCAGCTGGTTAATTCATATAACTGTGAGAGCAAATGAATAATTCCTGCTATTCTGAAATTGACTGCAAAAATGTTTCAACACCAATCGTATGAAGTGCTTACATTTTATAAGCAGTTTTTATGGCGTTTACAATACAGAAATAGGCTTTAATTTTCAACTGAATCGTTTGCCAAACTGTTAAATATTTGAAGGATTTAAAGAACATCCCCGTTTAAATCCATTTCAAACTTTTTCAATTTTTTAGTACTATGTTTGGTTTTATTTTTCTTCTGCTAATCTTTTATATTCACTTATGCTCTCGTACGTTAAGTACTTTTATTCCAAAACTAGTGGGTTTTCTCTACTGGAAATTTTAAATAAACCTGTCATTATTGCATACTTTGGTTAAAAATTTGTTGTTTCCTTTCTTTGCACACTAGATTTATGATCCATAAGATTCGCTATGTTTTTGAGGGGTTTTTCTCTGATATTTTTTGCCAAATGTAACAAACTAAATTTCTGACACAGAGACTGGGATTGTGAGGAGAGCAGAATTACTTTAAATCAGAAAAGAAAAGACATGTGGAACTTTAAGAAAAAAATGACAAGACAAACTAGCAAGATCCGGAATCCCTGATCTTAAACATACCTACTTTTTTCTGTGAGGTGCTACAGCAGCAGTGACTGGTGGATACCATTTGGTCCACCAGAAGAATCCCTGATTCCTACACTTCAGAGGAGATGCAGAGGTGACTGTGAAAGGGTGTCATATCGGGGAAGGAATGGGGACTAAAACTGCAACGTGACAAAGTGATTACAGCAGCTCCTCAAGGCCAGAGTCACTTTGCTATAAAGTTGATACGATGCCATGGGAACTTAGCTCTTGTTTATGGCAATTAACCTCTGGCAAGATTGGTTTCATTATATGTAGTTTCGCTTGAAGTCACAGGACTTACCGACATTAAGGGAGGACTTACTGTACTTTCGCAATGTGCTCTGCCTGGGATCCTCTGTCTCCCATCTCCCCCCTCCCCAACCCCACCCCCCCAAACAAAGTTTGCCCACAGAGGATGCAGATTTGAGGAGACTTACTAGATTCTTTTTTGGCCAAATAGACACCACTTTCTCTCCTTTACATTTTTCTGCTTCTTTCCCAGAGTTATTACCAGCCCCACCTAGTCCCAGAACTATGACTCAGCAGAAATGCCTACTGCATCTTGCTGTCTCCAGAAACATCATGGTTCAAACGGAGAAAACCCTGAATGGAAGACCAACGTTACAGCTCACTCATGTGGGCCTTTGCTGGATTACTTAGCTTCTGGGAACCTCTGTTTATTCCTCTGTAAAATAGAGGTGATACTGTACTCTTACCACAAAGTCGAGGTAGGGGGTACTAGAAGAAAAACGTGTGAAAATACCTTAGAAACATAAGTGCCTGAGTAAGTATAAGGGTCACTGTTTTCTTGAGCTATCCCCTGTACTCTGCTTTCCCACCTACCTGCTCAGTCGTTCCCGGTGCAGGTGATCTGGTTCGATGATGGCAATTGGTGAGACATAATAAAAGAAGATCAATAAATTACAACTATCAGACTTCAGCAATGAGATGTAACTGGAAATTGTCTAATAATAAAGAGGTCACATCAAGATTTCTCACCCTTTTCCTAGTGATGGGACAGGAATGCCAGCTGTGAACTGGGTATAGCAGTGCTGGGAGCCTGGCAACCTACCAGACACAACCCCAAGATCATCCAGTAGATTGAAGCCTACTAGATTGGGGCGTTCAGGTCTTGCACAGCATGGTGCACAGCATGGTGCACAGACCAGCACAAGGGCAATTATTTGTGTCTTTAGTAAAATCTTAGTGAAGACCTTTGTCATCAGCCTTCAGAGGCTATTAAGTCTCCTGGAAGTTTTCAATTTAAAGGAATGAAAAAGTCAGTGCAATTATTTGTTTGGATTTGTAGTGGGGGGATTTTAAGCTAGTTCAAACAAAATGAAGCAATGTGAGTATTTCATAGCAGACATGTTATCAGCCACTAAGAAACGACAGGATGATTAGAAGTAGAGAGTCCTGGAGCTGCCATGGTCTCACTGGGTCAGTTAGTAGTATCTGACCTCCAGCGAGCTTCTTAACTTTTCTGCACCTGCTTCCGCATCTGTGAAAACCGAGGCAATAAAGCCTATCTCGTGAGATAACCCCATGTAGATCATTTCTATAGATAATTTTAATCGAAACAATACTTGCTTACTAAAGATTTTTGAAGTGAGTCCAAGAAAAGCATAAAGAAATTAAATGTCACCTGTACCAACCCTTGACAATGAGACTAGTTTATTCTTGAACTGGGTGATTATGACAACTTGGCATTGAGACACTGAGCATGCTGTAGGAAATCCAGGTTCAAAGGTTGGTCTTGTTCGCTCCACTGGTCAAGCAGCTGTTGGCACCAATCCTGTACCAGCTACTGTGCAAGGTGATAAAAGTGACGAGGTCCTCAGACCTGCCCTCAAGGAGTCTGCACTCTAATGAGAACAGACAGTGACAGTGCTGTGTCAGCAAGGGCACAGAAGGGAACATGACCTGGATGGGAAGAATAAGTAAGGGAAGACGTTCCAGAGGAGACAGTGCATCAGAGCTGAGTGCTAGGGTGCTAACTAGGCATTTCCCAGGCAGGGGAAGGGAAGTGGACAGTGTGTTCTAGGCAGAATGTGGGAGAGCCTGGCACATCTGGGAACAGGAATGCTGTGGACCTAGCATATAGGACAACGAACCATGATGGTGAATCAGACACTGGACAGGTAGGGAAGGGCCAGGTCATTAAAGATCTTGTTTATACTAGGGAATGGGATTTTGTTTTTATCCCCCTAGGATTTTGGGTCCCAACCTAGAAATGTTTGAGATCACCAGGGATCAACCAGCCCAGGGTCCAGCAGCTAACCAAGTTGGAAAGACTTGTAGACGCCAAGGGGAGAGTCCCAGCAAGGAGGGGCTGGTGAGCAAGGTGAAGGGCACGGGACTGAAAAGGATGAGAACTCAGAAAAGGCTTTACCCTTGGTCATTAGGAAGCGTTTGGTGACCTGAGAAGTTTTTTTGGTGGGTGATTTGGGAGGGGTAGTTGGAGAGTCAGGCGATGAACATTTGATTCTAGAAGAGGGGTCGGTGAGGAGGAGATAGGGAGCACAGACAAGTAGTGGAGAGTGGCGTGGACAGGACCAAAGGTGGGGTCAGAATGGTGAGGATGTGCCGCCCCCGACCCCCGCCATGAGGCCACTCGCTATAGGGGGCTGAGGCTGAAGCAGAGTGGAAAGGTCTGAGCAGTGGCTGCGAAGAGTGGGGTTCGCTGGCATTCAGCTTGGCACCGTGGAGCGCACCAATGATGGCTGAGCTCAGATGACGTGGCCCGACATAGATCTGATCTATATGGAATTGGGGGACAGGACATGGTCAGAGAAGAGGAATGTGCAAGTCCTAGAGTTGAGGATTGGCAGCACAGCCGTGGGGAAATTCTAGGGGACTAATTACCATCATTGGAAGGAAGGTCTATGTGGTCCGGGTGAAGAAGCGAATAAGGGACAAGAAGACAGATGGGAGCCGCCGGGAAGCTAAGTTGAGGGCCACCTGTGCATTCAGTGTGCGCGACTCACACCGTCTCTCGCTGCTTTGCTCAGAGAAATGTCCACTTCCCAGGGACCTGTGGTTTATGCTGGCTTCATCGCTCTCCAGCTGTGTCATCTGAGGCAACTAACAATGTCTGAGCTTTAGTCTCATTACTTGTAAAGTGGGAAAAACCATACTCTCATAGGGTACGTGACGGTGTGATGCACACTAAATATTTGGCACAGAGCCGGGCACATAGTAAGCACTTAATAGTGGCTTGGTTATGTTGATGATGACTGAGAGGGCCTCATAAATATTGGCCTCGTGAGATTTCAATAAAACAGAGGTGGTAGGGTTCTCAGTATCTTTGGGATATAGTAGATGGTTCAAAACCCAGTAAGAATTTCTTCCTATAATAAGCATTATAGTAAGGTGTAGCATAGCCAATATTAATAAAACATAAATCTTACCCATCTTTCCCTGAGGCTTCCAACAAGAGTCTCATCTGTGGCTTCTTGATTGAAGACTCTAGGTATGACTGTATTACAAGTTTTATTTTATCTACTCTGTAACTGTGCTTTTCCTAGTGATTATAAATCCTGATTTTCATTGACATTACTCCCTAAGCCACCTCTAATTTATAGACTAGCTGCTCGTTAGGACATCTCTTATCCTTGTGATTCCCATTCTCAGTATTAATGTAATTTCTGCCCTGGCAGGATTGTTTGGTGGATGGAGCATTGACCCAGCATGCCAGAGGTTGTGGGTTTGGCTCCTGGTCGGATCACATACAAGAGGCAATCAATGAGTGCCCAACTAGATAGAGCAACTGGGTGGAACAGCAAGTTGATTCTCCTAGCCCCCGTCCTCTCTCGGGTCAATGCAGGAATTTCTTGATTCCTGGTTCCATCCTGGGTTGCTCTACCTTCGATGTTTGTCACACCTGATCTCAGACCAGGACAAACTCCTGACACCCGTCTTAAGAGTGCTGCTAATTCTGAAGGGTTCTAGCTGTTCTGCAGTTCCTGCTTTTACATCTGCGGGAAGGACACCCCACCAGAGAGCCTCAGCCCGTGTACGCCTTCGCCACAGCGTTAGCTATTGTCTCTCCTTGTAATTCCACATTCCAAATTCTTGTTTATCCCTTTGTAGGCGAGGGTGTGTTTGGGTCGTGTAATTTTCTCTCCTCTGGTCGGGACACGGAGAGCTCCTGTTCTGCTTCTGGGAGTGTGTGATGTCTAACTGGGTGACCTGGCAGCCAGTCTGCCCTGGGTGTTTGCCTAAGTACACAGCAGATTCTACCACTACCAGTCCCCGTATATTAATAACTCCTTTGTATCTAGTAAAGCCGCTAACTCACATCCCGACAATTTTCCTACTCCACCCCTGCACGTGCCTAAATATATTTAGAAACTTCAATTAGCACAGGTCCTTTTGAGAGGAAAGAGACAAGAAAAGCCGATTTAACCTTTTATAGGATATGCAATTCTACTTAAGCATGAGGTGTTAAATGCAACACCACTAAGAAATGTCTCTGATGCCAACCCCCATGTGACAATTAAACGCTTTAAAATTTGAACCATCGAGATGCCAATCCATACTCGGCCATAAAAAGAGAATTAATCTCACACTATTTGTGACTCTATGGATGGACCTAGAGGGTGTTGTACTAAGTGAAAACTATCAGTCAAAGAAAGACAAATGTCACAGGTGGTCATTAAATTCTACATAAATTATATGTAGAATTTAAAGACCAATATAAACAAACAAAACAGGAACAGACTCCTAGATCCAGAGAGCAGACTGATGGTTGCCAGACGGGAGGGCGTTGGGGGACAGGGTGAAAAAGGTGGAGCATTTGAGAAGTGCAGATTGGCAGTTACAAAGTAGTCCCGGAGACCGTAAAGTACAGCATAGGGAATCAAGTCAATGGTGTTGTAATAACAAAGTACAGTGCCAGGTGGGTACTGGATACATCAGAGGGACACTTTGTAAAGTATATGACTGTCTGACCACTGGGCTGTACACCTGAAACTAATACAAAATAATACTGAATGTAAACTATAATTGAATAATAATACTTGTAATAACAATAAATCCCAATGGATTGTGACTTTTATCTCTTTTAAAAGGGTGGAGGGTTTCTATCTATATTCCAGACTCTAGCTTCTGTTTTTTTCAGGAGTCTGGGATCAAGATGAAGTAAGAAAGGCTTGAAGTCAGAGACCTTCACCCAAAATCTGGCCCCTGAACTGCCTGCTGATCCCTGAGACATTCCCCAGTCCCTGTAAGGCTAGATTTTCTCTCTGTAAAATGGGAGACATATTCTTCAGGTATGTTATGAAAATTAGCAACTATTATGTAAAGTGCTACTTGTCATACCTGTTACCTGAGTCAGTGCCCAATAAATAGTTGCCATTATTATGTTTGGTTAAACTGGCAGGGTGATTTATTTTTTAATTTATATATGTCTAGGCCCTGACCAATTAATTAGCTCAGTCAAAGCTTCATCCTGAAACGCTAAGGTTGCAGGTTTGATCCTTGGTCAGGGCATATATGAGAAGCAACCAGTGAGCACACAACTAAAACGGAACAAAAAACAAATGTTTCCTTCTCTTTCTCTCTCTCTCTCTCTCTGTCCCTTCCTCTGTCTCTCTAAAATCAATCAATAAAAATAAAAAAATATTTTTTATATGTCTATTTGAAAATTTATTGTAACTGCCTTCAAATTCAAAAACACTAAAGTTGTATGGTATGAAAGTTATATCTCAATAAAGCTGTAAAAACAAACAGGTTTTTTAAATTTAGAGAGTGGAATTTATTAAATTCCCTTAGAACATACAAAAATTATTTTTAAACTGAAAAGTCTCAATGCCTGTTTTGAAGGTAACCAATAAATTTTGATTAATAGACTTCATCTGTAATTTTTCATGAGAACACTATGTGGCCTGTCCTTAATCCAAACATTAATTACTACCTTTGTATTGTTAAGATTCTTATGATAATCATACTCCATGCATTGGGAAATAATTTGAAATTCATGAAAAAGTACGTCCTCATGTTTTGATAAATGAGTATAATTAGCTCCAATTTTTTGGTTCATAAGCCAAAATCCCAGTGTCATCAATCATTAAATATGCCCATTAAAATAAATTGTAAAAACCTCAGTGTTTCTCTTAATGGCATAATGACTAAAGTGCCTCACTTAATGGTGCTGGAAGCTGGCGAGGTTCTCTCTTGCCGCTCTTCTCTTTCCCACGCTTCTCCTCTGCCCAGGTGACCTCTGTTCTCCAATCCATGGAATGAAAGGATGAATGAGGTGAGGCCAGGTAAAGCGTCTCGGTGATAATATGTAAATATGATTCATAATTCTAGAACACAAAACTGTAATGTGTTGCATTATCAAATAAAATGTTTGGGTATTTGAACCAATATGGTGGTGTGAATGGCCATTTCAGAGACTGCAGATTAGTGCTGACTGAAAGTCACATTCACAGTATTTGACAAGCTCTACTTTTCCGATGAGGTGTGGTATTTCTTTCTTTTTCTTTTTTATTAATTTTAAGTGAGAGGCTGGGAAGCAGATAGACAGACTCCCACATGTGCCCCAACTGAGATCCACCAAGCAAGCCCCTTATGGGGTGATGCTCTGCCCATATGAGGCCACTGCTCCATTGTTCAGCAACTGAGCTATTTTTAGAGCCTAAGGTGAGGCCATGGAGCCAACCTCAGCACCCGGGGCCAACTTGCTCAAACTGTTTGAGCCCTAGTTGTGGGAGGAGGAGGAGGAGAGAGAGAAACAGAGAGAGAAAGGGTGAAGAGGTGAAGAAGCAGATGGTGGCTTCTCCTGTGTGTTCTGACTGGAAATCGAACCTGAAACTTCCACATGCTAGCCGACATTCTACCGCTGAGCCAACTGGCCAGGGCCAAGGTGTGGTATTTCTTAGTTAAAATACATTTGTGGCCTGACCAGGCGGTGGCGCAGTGGATAGAGCGTCGGACTGGGATGCGGAAGACCCAGGTTTGAGACCTTGAGCTTGCCAGCTTGAGTGCAGGGCCATCTGGCTTGAGCAAAAGCTCGCCAGCTTGGACCCAAGGTCGCTGGCTCCAGCAAAGGATTGCTTAGTCTGTTGAAGGCCCTTGGTCAAGGCATATGTGAGAAAGCAATCAATGAACAACTAAGGTGTCACAACGGCAACGAAAAACTAATGATTGATGCTTCTCACCTCTCTCCGTTCCTGTCTGTCTGTCCCTATCTATCCCTCTCTCTGACTCTCTCTCTGTCCTTGTAAAAAAAAACAACAAACATTTGTGGGCATTTGGGGTGGTAGAACAGCTCATATAAGTGACATCTTGCTCAAACTGGGGTTAAAAATAAAAATCATGCCTTTCCAGGTGGTGGCGCAGTGGATAGAGTATGGGACTGGGATGCGGAGGATCCAGGTTCAAGATTCTGAGGTCTCCAGCTCGAGTGCAGTCTCATCTGGCTTGAGCAAAAAAAAAAAAAACCCAAAAAACAAAAACCTTACCAGCTTGGACCCAAGGTTGCTGGCTTGAGCAAGGGGTTAGTTACTCGGTCTGCTGTAGCCCCACGGTCAAGGCACATATGAGAAAGCAATCAATGAACAACTAAGGTGTCTCAGCGAAAAACTAATGATTGATGCTTCTCATCTCTCTCCGTTCCTATCTGTCCCTATCTATCCCTCTCTCTGACTCTCTCTCTGTCTCTGTAAAAAATTATATATATATATCGAAAGGTCAGATGACCCTCAGCAAACCTTGGTTACTAAAAAGCAAGTTATTTGCATCAAAAATTGCTTAGAAGCACAGATCTTAGGTGAGTAAAAACTTCCATCAAGGGAGTATAGAAAGAGAGATGTGTACCGAGTGTGAATTGACCTATCTCCACCCTTCCTCACTTCCAAAGCATCCTCTGCACTCTCTTTCTAAAATACCATCGTTTTTCTCTACCCTGATGAAAATCCCTAAGTCCTTATGCGCGTATGTGACGCTTGTAATAATGAGATGAACTGCCACCTCCATGAAGAGCATGAGGCAAGCCCTCATCGTCGGCTCCTCCCATCCCCCTATGAGTCCCTGCACAGGCCCCAAGCTCCAGTCACCCTGGAAAACTTGTCATCCTTTCCCACGACAACCACTTGCCCTCACTCAGCTTCCGTCTGAGACGTGCTTCCCTTGCTGCCTCGTAAACTCTAACTCATCATCAAAGATATTTGAAGCATCACTTTTCCTGGGCAGGCTCCTGATGTCTGTCTTAGATGGTGTCCTTTGGGTGTCCCCTCCATTACACTTCCATAGCACTCTCAACCTAGCCCCCAAGTTTAAGCCATAAGCATTTCTAGTCCAGTTTTCTCATTCTATTTCTCCATGCAACCAGCTGCTGTTTATTCTAGGGCTGTCATCTCATTTATCTTAGGACCCCCGGTACTACCCACAGGCTTGGCATGGGAGGCACTCAGTAAACCGCTGTCTGAGTGAAAGAATGAATTCACCTAAAGCTTTATACCTCTTCTTGTTGAAGCGCATCAATATCCCAGAAGCTGCTGTTTCAAATACAGTATCATTTTTATTGTTGTAGAACTGAACACGATTCACTTTTTCTATAGGGAAGGCTCACTCTGAGTCGGAATGTGAGATCTGAACTTTCTTCCCTGGAATTTCTAGGCTCCACCTCTTCAGAATATCGCTCAGTAAAAAACACAGGAGATGCACGGAGGCAGGTAAATCTCATGCCACGAGATTTTCCCAGGGGATTTGTGACCGTCACACTAGATAGGGGCTGCCGAGAGCGGAGGCTGTGGCCCAGCCTGGTTCATGACGAAGCTGAGGAGGTCCGGCAGACAGTCACAGAGGAGTCAGCTGCGGGACCGGGCAGGTCACATAGCCCGCAGGCCCACAGATGGCCTACACGTGGGCTTCAGGGACACAGGTAGGGGCGGAAATTGCACACACAATGTGTTGTATGTGTGCTGAGATGTTTTCCCTGTAGGTACATGAGCCCCTAGCTCTCATTAAACTCTCAACACTACCTGAGGCCAATAAAAGGTTAAGATGGAGCCCAGTGTCTGCCCCTCTTCTTTCATGAAGAAAATGGAGGAGCAGGTGGGTGATTTGTCTAAGCCCCCCCCCCCCATAATTCAGCATCCTACCTGTGTCTAGCACCCAGTTCCCAGGGGTCTTTCCACTGCCTGGCCATGTTGCCATCCCATCAGAGAAGTCTGATGCTTCTGGAGGTTTCCTCAGGAAGGTTTCTGAAATGGGTGGCCGTACTCCATATGTCCTCAATCAAATACCGTATCACCGAGCACCACTCCAGACCTGGGGTAAGCAGCATGCCTGTTGCTCTTGATCTCTGTGTTACACCAGATTACATAACCACTATGATTAAGTGCTATTTGCTACTTTTCTTTTTCTTTTCTTTCCACACACACTTTGGAGACACTTTAATATTTTGCTTCAATGTGTACTACAGGTCAGCATGCAAATTTTATAATAAGACAGATGAGCTCTGTTGGAGCTTCTAAAATTGCAGTTTCAGCCTGACCTGTGGTGGCGCGGTGGATAAAGCATCGGCCTAGAATGCTGAGGTCGCCGGTTCAAAACCCTGGCCAGGTCAAGGCACATATGGGAGTTGATGCTTCCTGCTCCTCCCTTCCCCAGAAAACTCCTGTTTGGGTTCCATTTTCATGCTTTTAGAAAGAGGGGCACCCGGTTCTTCTGGGGGAGGCAGCAAGGAGGGGCTCTGCATCTGTTTCTCACGGGGTCGTCACTCTTCGGTTCCTGCCCTGACGCAGTTGCGGACAAACAATGACAGAAAACCGACGATGGTCTATCATTGAGGGTCCTGTTCTCCTCGGCTTTTAAATTATCCGGAAGGAGAACAGGAGGTCCTTCCCGGGTCGCACAGCTGCCTACGGCATTTATGCTTAAAGCTTGGAATTATTGCTGAAAAGGTCGCAAAGGCGGTTGGGGGAGGAGCTCCCAACTGCCGAAGAGCTCGGTGACATATATCACTGTCATTATGAGCCTGGCTAGCTTGGGGGTGGGCGGAGAGAAGGGAGCGGGGTATGAGGGAGGAGGGTTTGGGCGGTGGAGACCCTGTCCGCTCTGTCTAGGATTTCCTAAAAAAGACTAGATAGTACAGAGGAAGAAAGACCAAAGAAAAATGATAGGAAATATGGGGAAATAAAGCATCAGCATTATGTACATAGGAGGGACAAGTGCTTGGACTCAGCAAATGCTGAACAGAACCCAGGGGAGCAGGAGGGGCCAGGAAGGAGGCATGGAAGTCCAGGCCAGGGGCAAAGTGACACAGGACAGAGTTGGGACAAGAGGAAGAAAGTTCAGAGATGATGGCAAAAAGAGGAACAGGGAGATGGAGAGGAGTGGCCAGCTCTCTGCTGTCTGCCCTCCGCTCCTTCTCCCTCTGGGAACCCTCCTCAGCTCGGCCCTGCACCTGCACCTGGAAAGACAGCTGAGGCACCCGCTTGCTGCCCTGCCATCTCCTAGCCCCTCTTGGAAGCGTATTCCTCCAGCTTCTGAGCATTCATTCGTGTATGCAAGCATTTATTCAGCAAACGTTTAGTGAGAATGGCTTTCTGGCAAGGGCCATGATTTCATCCAGCCCTGGAGCTGGGCTGCCAGGAAATGGCGGTGAGGAAGTGAAACCTGGGACAGCTCCAACAAGAGCCATGGTCACCTGCAGTGTGTGCTTACATTCTGATAGCACTGGGGTCACGGGCCAAGAGGTCCCTTTTCCCCAGGTTCCTTCACACGGAAGTCAAGTCACTGTTGTTTCTGAGCTGACTGTACGTGTGAGCAGACAAGAGGCAGGTGGCCCGAGAAGGCAGGCAATTGGAGAAATGCCCTCTGATAATGATTAGGAGTCACTTGTTCTGTTATTACATTATACTTGACCTGTTCTCCACTATTCCTTGCCAATCTCCCAGCCGGCTTTGTGCGCTACCATGCTGAACATTGGCCCCAGCCCCCAGCCTTGGGGGGCTTCATTGAGAACACAGACAGATGACTGGGAGGTAACCCTGGATTCCACTGTAAATAATATGCTTCCTGTACTGCTCACCTTTGTCTTTCATCTTTGACATATCTCACACAGCTCTTTGTTTTTGTTTAAGATTTCTGTTTGCACATACACGCACATGATTACTTAACAATCAGAGTACAGAATGTCTTATAATTGCAAAGCGAAAATCCTGGACTCTGCTCTTTCCATTCTTAATTTTGCTGCCCTGAGGCAACCATGGTTAGATCTATTGTGTTTTCTTTTTGTTTGTTTTGTTGTTGTTTTTCTTCTTGGTTGCCATCTCCACAGCTCTAAATAACAAGCTTCTACTTCTATTTCTTGATTTATTGATTTTAGACCTCATTTATTACTGAGTCCCTCCTGTGTTGGAAAATTTAGCTGACTTATATGGCTCCCACTTCTTCTGGTCTCATTCCAGAAGTTCTTTTTTCCATCAGTTTGTCCTCAACTTCTCCCAACCTTGTAACCTGGACCTCTCTTTGTATAGCATCAAAGCTGATGGTATGTACACTGTAGTCCTTAAACAGAATCAAGTTTCCCATGATTGGCCCACAGGTTGATCCTAAATATTCCAAGTTAATATACAGTACTTACAAGATCATAAATATGTAAGTAGCATAGAGGTGATCTGTGAGCTCGGATCACCCACCCTCTGTGGTTCCAGTATCACAGCTGGGGCCCTCAACGGAAGATGACTCTAGAGTCAAGTTCAGGTGGATTCTCCTGCTGTGTGTTCTACCATGTAATCAAAATAACATTTAATTTTAGTTCGTTTTTTATTTGGATCATAACTTCCTGATAATGGGACTTTTTTTGTTTGTTTGTTTTTTCTTCTAGTTTCTGATTCCTTTCCTTTCTTTTCTTTTTTTTATTAAGTGAGAGGCACGGAGGTAGAAACAGACTCCTGTATGTGCCCCATCCTGGATCCACTTGGCAAGCCCCCTACAGGGCGATGCTCTGCCCGACTGGGGCCGCTGCTCCATTGCTGGGCAATCAAGGTATTGTAGCACCTGAGGCAAGGCCATCTAGAGCCATCCTCAGTGCCCAGGTCCAACTTGCTCAAACCATTTGAGCCATGGCTGCAGGAGAGGAAGAGAGAGAGAGAGAGAGAGAGAGAATGTGAGGGGTGGAGAAGCTGATGGCAACTTCTCCTCTGTGCCCTGACTGAGAATCGTACTCAGGACTCCCACACACCAGGCCAATGCTCTACTACTGAGCCAACCAGCCAGGGCCTGATTCCTTTTTTTCTGCCTCCATGTAATGAGTTGATTGTCAACATCCTGTTCCTAAACTCTAATCTAGATGTTGCTGTAAAAGGGATTTTGAAGATTTAATTGAAGTCCCTAGTCAGCTGATTCTAAATATGGCAGATTAAAGTGGGTAGGCTGAAGTTTTCTCAAAGAAAAAGAAGAAATTCCACCTGTAGATTCCAGCTTCAGCCTGTGCTTGTGGATTGAAGCCAGCCATGATCTCCCTTTGTCTGATAACCTCACCTACAGGTTTCAGATTTGCAGTCAGCTCCCATAATCATGTGAGCCAGTTCCTTGTAACAGATCAATTATTCTATCTATCTTTTTATCTATCATCTCTAACTGGTTCTGATTTTCTCCTTCACCCCTTTTGTTCCTTTATCACATCTTCAACTTTTACCAATGTCTTCATCATACTATTTAGTCCACCAAATCCCCCTGTTTTGGGGGCTTCCCCCCACAGAGCTGTTTCCCTCCCCCTCCAATCTACAGAAGTTAAATCTAGGTTTGAACAGATACCCTCCTAGGACTGTACCTTCACAGCTCTTGTCATTTGAACTTATGTTTCTTGAATTTCATATCTTACTCTTTGTGGGTTTACATCCTCATTTAGTTGGATTGCTGCTAAAAGTTACTTCTTTAAAATAAAGTGAAGGTTACCTTTGAGAAAATGTTTTACATTTTACTGTCCTGCTTGATGGACGGTGTGGACCCAGGTTGAATGTAATTTCTCCCAAGAATTTTGAGGGCAATAACAGAGTTGTTCTTTGCTATCTGGGATTGCTGGTAAGAAACTGATGCCAGTCTGATGATCAGCCTTTTAAAGATGACCTGTTGTTTTTTTTCCCCACTAAAAGCCTTTGGGATCTTTTGTCAGGAAGACCCATTTGGGACTTCTGACCTCCAGAACTGTAAGATAATCAGTTGTGGTTGTGTTAAGTCACTAGTTGTGGCAATTTGTTATAGCAGCAATAGGAAATGAATACAGATTTTTGTGTGAGATTTAGTGATCGTAATCACCCACCCCTTCAGGTGAGTGCTTTATTTCAGATATCGTGTTTCAGTTTCCAAGAACTATCGTTTCTTTTTTTATAGGATTCTATTCTTATTTTATGGATATACTATCTTCTTTCAGATAGTATATCTCAGAGTGCATAGTTTATTTATTGTTAACAAATGCCCTCTTTGAGAAAAACACAGGATCTGTTCTCTAAGTCCATGGACATATCCTTAGGAATTGCCGTGACCAGCTCAGCTGTGGGTGTGCACGAAAAGAAGGCACTGCAGGACTTAAGAAACAACACACAAGACACAACAGAGAAAAGATGGGTACAGGGGACTTCCAGCCTCTAGGACTGAAAGCCCAGATCTTTGCAGCCTCATGGTATTTATTGGTCTCTTTGCTCATCAATCAAATTAGCAGAGCCTGGGTTCAGGTGCAGAGACAGGTAATTAATACCTTTCAGGTAGGTAGGGAAAAGGCCATAGGAATCAGCTGTTTCATTTAAACAATCTTATCAGTGCTTGCAGGGGCAGCGTTCTGCCCCCCGCAGGAGTTGGATTCCAAAGTCCGCACCAAAGACTTGTCTCAGGACCACAGTCTAATTCCCCGTCATTTCCCTACAAGGATTGCCCAGAATAACTTGACAAATCAAAAGGGGAAGCTTATATGTGATCACTAAACCGAATAGATGTTTGAATTTGGCTAGCTTTTTTTTTCTGGAAGTGTATGATCTTTACTCCTCTGTTCATCAGTCTGCATTTATTCTTGTACTTGATTAGAAATGCTTATAGGTTTCGAAACAGTCATATTTCTCAGTGAATCATTGTGAAAGTGTAAAAATATACACTTCCATCTTTTAATTTCAAAGTATCCTTAATCATATTCATAATCATAATTTTAATTTCTACTTTGAAATGAACCTTCTAGCCTTCAGGAGCTTTGAGTCAGTGACCCACATGGTCCTCAAACTTAAGGGAATTTGTTATTTCATCAGAGGAGTGCTCCCTCTCCCATGGGCAGTGAGGACTCAGGTGTAATTTAGCTAAACTCACAGGAAATGTCGCTCTACTGTGGGTGATCCTGAGGCAGTGAGAGGAGATGTGACTGACAGGATGTGGGGGTGGAGCCTCCGTGGGGTCACTGAAAGAGGCCACAGGAGAAACGTCTTCCTTTCACCAACCATTCTTTCCTCCCTGAAAAACAGTGGTTCTGCCAGTAGAAGGCAGTCCTCAACCCCTTTTGATCTCTGAAGGGCTTTGATATAGGAACATAATTACAAATAGAATTGGGGGAGGCACCTGGAAATACTTAAGTGGCATCATCTGTGGGAAAGGCTGGTGTTCTCTACGGATTTCAATTAAGAGCCAAGTTCCTTTCCGGGAAGTGGTTTTGTGCTTTCCCCATTTTCTATATTAAACTCTGTGTTTCAGTTACTAACCACCTTTCACAGTCCGGAGTGCACAACCAGATGACAATGCGTGCACACAGAAACACACGTGAGCGGCTAACGGGTGTCTCCAGGCATTCTAGTCATTTTCAGGATTGTCTAAGAACTATATGTATTGCAGGCAAATAGGTGAGCAACGCCCATAACCTTGATCCGCTGTGGCTACATCTGAAGAGTCAAAAGACAGCTGTGGAGGGATTAGGAAAGGCGGACAGAATCCTTTTTTTAAAAAAAATTGCATTAAAGTGCAACATAGAAAAGATAAAAATGAATGAAAGCATCGATGTATTTCCTGAACCTACAAAGTCTATGCCAATAGTTCAGGATTGCATTTTCATATTATACATGCATATTTACAGATATGGAATTTTAGCCACTAAAAATTACTTCTGGTGAGATGAGTATTTATCGGCACTGTAAGAAGTTTGTGATAGACTGTTAACTTAAAATTAGATTTAAAAAACCAGTGTGTACTGAATGGTCTTATTGTAGTAAATAAATGTGTCTATATTTATAATAAGAAGGGAGCTAAACTGATATCTAGAAGTCGTTAACAGTGATCAACCTCAGCCAGTGAGATCATGGGCATTTTATTTTATTTTATTTTTTTAGAGAGGAAACACACACAGAGAGAGAGAGAGAAAGAGAGAGAAAGGGGGGAGGAGCTGGAAGCTCAACTCCCATATGTGCCTTGACCAGACCAGTGCAGGGTTTTGAACTGGCGACCTCAGTGTTCCCAGGTCAACGCTTTATCCACTGCACCACCACAGGTCAGGCATGGGCATTTTATTTTAATCTTTTGGCTGATCTCTTTCCCAGTTTTTCTTTAACAAGATTGCATTGCTTTCCTAATAAGAAAAACTAATAAATGTTACTTTGAACACACTGTATAACAAAAGTCTTAAGATCATTTGACAGCAACTGAGCCACTAATAACCTACAGTGATCATATAAACATGTGTGAGAAGCAAAGAAATAACTGTATAGAGTATTTCTTTAATTCTGATGCCAGTTGCAATGTGTGGGTTTTTTTTTCCCACCGCCGAGCAGTTCTCTGATACCAGCTGAGTGTCCTATAATTTAACTCAGTCTGACACTGCCTGGAGATGAAATCAGACCCCACAGGGTAAGGGCTCAGTCCTTCAAGACTGTTTCCCACCCTCACGTCCCTGGCAAATTCTATTTTGCTTTCTGTCTCTATGGAGTTTATTATTTTAGGTAATTTACAGAAGTGGAATCATATCGTATTTGTCCTTTTGTATCAGGCTTATTTCACTTAGTGTAATGCTTCCCAGGTTTGTCCCAAACGAAATAGGTTTCAATTAATAATTATTATTAATACTTCATATCAGTGAAAAGGATGATACTGCTTAAAATCTTTCACCAAGGTTTCTGTAACCCTCCATGACACTGAGAGCTTGAGGCACAGGTGAAAACCCGTATTCAGTCAGTTTCTTTTCTTACTCGATTTCTACTGAAATAGAAAGTCCTACTTATGATTATTGGTTATTAGGACTCTGATCATTTTAAATATATGGCTCAAACATGTATCCAGTTCGCTCTCAGCACTAAGTCAGGCATGAGGATCGTTACATATATCTCGTAATACATGAAATGTTCTCTGTTTCAACCTCAGAGATGACAGAAAATAGAGTCCTACTCTACTTTGATTTCATTTGGCTCTGGTGGTGTTTTGGGGACAGCATTTGGATTAATTTCTTCTATTTACTTATTTCTTGGAATATGACATATAAGTAAATTCTATAATGTCTTGGATTTCTCCAATGAATGAAAAAATCAAATGTTAAAATCAAACTCGTTTGTTAAGATATCTGTACCATAGTTTGGTCTTAAGAAATCCTAATAGTCACAATATTTAAAATAATAAAATTTATATATACTCTGACATGATAGATTGAGGCTACTAAAATATAGAATATATCATTGAAATATGCTACTTGAAAAAAAAACTAACTTTAAAAAATTAGCATTGCCAGTGTCATGAAAAAATGCTTTTATCTCATCCCTAATTTTCAAAGCTAGTTTTAACACTTTCACCTCGATAAACAGTTTACATCTGTGTGGACCAGAGACTTGTACTTACTGCCAATTTTTTCACAAAGCATACTTAAAAGATAAACACTCCATCGTTGACCACATTTTGAACGTATTAACTACTTTCATCAGCAACATTCTGGAAATGAAACAATCGGTAAAGGACAAAGATTTAAGTAAACACTTCCTTGTTGAATGCGTTACTGTTGGATTTTCCAGGCTACAACATGGCTCACAAAGTACTTGCTAACTGCATGAAAAATCTCCTCTAGCATGGGGGTAGAGCCATAAACGAATCAATAAGTCACTAAGCATCTCTCGTTCATATATTTCTGCACGTTCCTGCCAAGTGTTGACTGATACTGTGCACATTTGTATTTCTTTCCAAATGTAAGCCAAATAAATATCTACTGGCGTGCACTCATGATAGACATTGCCCTTCTGTGCTATATTCCATTAATATTATATGATGAACAACAGTCTACATAGATTATGAAAATCCTAGTAGCTGAAGTTCCTTCCTGAGCATGGGAATTATTCATTAACCTTATAGCTGTATTTATAAGCTTTTCGCAATGGTGTGACTTCTAGTGTGTGTGTGTGTGTCTGTGTCTGTGCATGTACAACTTTGAATAATGTTGCTTTAGTTTTGGCCTCTTCTCCACCTTTAAATGACAAAAATTATCAGTTTCACATGAGGAAGCATTATTTTGTGCTTGTTCGGGAAAAACTCAATTGGTTTATCAGAAAGGTCATGGTCATTTTTAAGCAATACAGAAGAAGCTCCTGTGGCTTCTTGCCATTCTTTAACCAAGTTTTGTAAGAGACCATGCGATAGAAACTGGAGGCAAATTGATTGCTGGTCTGGTCCGATCCAATCTTCACATATTCATCAAGATTCACTGGGTCAAGCACATACAGCTCCCCCTTCGATACCCGCGCGGGACACCTGCTCCCCATCCACATCTGCAGTGCTAGGCGGTTCTGTTCACGTGATCCTTTCCGCCACTGCTTTTCCACAGCGCTTCACTGCCTTTGAGCACCAGATTTGTTTCCCTGAATTGGCTATCATGATAAACAGCGTAAAATTAGCCGGTGTCATAGCATTTCAATATATAAAATTCAATAGCCAAGGCAAAGTACGCCATTAACTGAGTGCTAGTTGAGATGAACAACTTGTAGGAAAAAACAGTGATTATTTAATATGCAGCTCAATCTCTAGAGAATATAATAATAAACTAATCTTCACTTTCAGATTACAAAACAAAACATGGGCTTCAACTATTTTCTAGCTCCTTCCTGCTGCAGCTAGTTTTGGGGAACACCACCAAAACTCGGCCTATCTGGAAGCAGCATGCCCCAGAGGGTGTGTCTTTAGGGGTGTTGGCATGGCTGCCTGCCCATCAGAATAGCTCATCATCCAGCTAGCCTGATATCCAAAGTCCCCAAGTCATTAGTTATTCCGCTTGTGACTGCAAGGTGGCTCTGGCTCATAAAATTCAAGGTGAATTTCATTAAATATCATGATGCCTGCAGCATAAATGTAGGCTGTAGATATTGTCTCTATATACAACAGACACAGTGCCTGCCTTCAGGAACTCATGATTCAGACCTTAAATAAATAAACACAAATAAACTGCAAACTACCAGTTGTGAAAACGCTCAAGGAAAACAAAGAGGAGAAAGAAGCAATAAAGTGTGTGTATGTGGGGGGTAGTTTAAATTGGTGAGTCAAAGGCAAGGGCTTTGTGACCAACTTTCTTTGATATCTTTAAAAAAGAGGAATGACCCATGGGTTCTCAATATATATTCTTTTTTCTAATAACATTTGAGTAGTGTAGAGAAACCTTGAGACAGCATCTGTTGTTTTTCTTTTGTTCTATTATTATTATTATTATTAGTGCTTACTATGTTACAGGCCCTGTTCTAGGCTCTGGGGTACAGTTGTGAATGAGACAGACAAGATTTCTGTTCTCATGCAGCTTTTGTCCAGAGTTGAGATGCTCCTCCAAATATGAAAAGAGAAAAATATAACTAAACGCTGGAGTGAACTATTTTAAACGTTTATGAAGCACCATTTCATCAATAACGCAAGAGCACCGTGGGGATGAGAAATATACCCTTGCCCCCAAATACTTGACTAGAATCTGATTGAATGTTTCATCCTATGTTAAAAAAGAAAGCACATATCAATCATAACAGGTGATCAGCAATGTAGAAGATATAAAAGCCTAAAATGGAACTGGTATGTCAGGTATTATAGATAGATTGATGGATTGATGACACTAGCCATTAGTATCTTCTCTTCTGAATGAAATTTGGCCTTAAATGAAAATTTGCCCATAATTATTGATAAGTATGTATTCTTATAACCGATCAATAAATTGGTGTTCTGGTCACACACACTAGTCTCCAAGAGTGTGCTCAACATGAGTCTTTCTTCACCTGCGAGGCCGGAGGCTGATTCTGGACTGAGCGGTTGGCCAGCAGGTAGTGCCCTCAGTATACTCCTGCTGCGGTAACCAGCAGGGTTTCCCTTTGAAACTGAGGGCTGTAGGATAGGTTCTCTTTCCAATCAGCAATTTGCATTAATCAATTATGATGAGGTATTTGGGAGGAACCTCATGAACCTAGGAAGGAAATAATGATTTAGGATGTGAACTAGAGAATGGTTATTTCAAGGTTTATAATAAACCATTTTCAAAAAATTGGCTGTTATTCCCAAGAGCTGTTAAAGTAGACTAGAAAATGCAGGTGCAATTGAATCCACAACGTCTGATTCTGTCGCTAGGAACACAGGCTAACACAGCCAATGGTGTTCTTTTACTTAAACAGATATTTCCCAGTTATCCTAACAAGCTGAAATAGGGCCTGTATCAAAAAAGCAACATTCAGCAGTTCAGTCTTGTCCTCCTTCCTTGTGAAATTGAAACAAAATAAACATATTTTAATTTGATGTCAATAGGACTAAGAATATTTATCATAAACAGTTGAATATTGGTCATTTAAGCCCAAAGTTACTCTTTCCAAGTTCAGCAGAACTACACGAAGAATTTGATAGATATTGATCTATGCTTCAAGGCAACTGCTCATACTTTAATATCTGTTTTTTTCTAATATTTCTTTCATTCTATTTTAAAATAAGAGTCCATCACCAAATAAAATTTAAAAAGATACACTGCATTGCTTTTTGGCTGAGCTTAGGGAAGAGCCTTTGCTTGCTTTGATACCCTCATCCTTAGCAATTTTTCTCCTGAATCAGAGGAAAGAAAGCTTGAATCTTCCAAAGAAATATAGTAAAAATCAGAGTACCACTAACATAACGTGGTCATATCAGATAATTGCACTTATTACTGTCAACTAAATTAAGACAGTGTGTTTAGGAACATCAGATTAGATTATGGTAATTATTTTGGAAATTTTTTATTTTATGAAGCTGTGTGTAAACTGGAGAATATTTAAACACCTGAAAATATTGATTTTTTTCCTGAACTTTGACCTTACAGCATCACATGTTTGGGGTATGGGTGGACAGTGGGGAGTTGGGGCAGACTGATTTAAAAATATTGCTGCCTGGCACCTACCTGAGATTTTAACCCCCTCGTTGATTATAATCTGCCATCAAAGTTAAGAACCACTGCCCTAAAAAAATAATTGTGGTAATGTAACCATCAAAATTCTAGACATTCAAAATGCATTTAGTTTTAGGTTACGTTGGCAGACAAAACAGAGGCTGCATAGTTAAACTTGAATTTCATATAAACAGCAAATGCTTTTTTATAGGAATATAATGGCTCCTCATAGAAATCTTGAAAACACCATCTGCAATATAAAGAAATAGGAAAAAAGGTGCCTATAATCCAGTGGTGGGATTCAAATAACTTCTTTTTAATAAGATTTTATTTATTCATTTTAGAGAGGGGAGCGGGAGAGGGAGAGAGAGAGTGAGAAGTGGGGAGGAACAGGAAGCATCAACTCTCCTATGTACCTCAACCAGGCAAGCCCAGGGTTTCCAACCGGAAACCACAGCGTTCTAGGTCGATGCTTTATCCACTGCGCCACCACAGGTCAGGTGGATTCAAATAATTTAACAATTGGTTCTCTGCCCTAATGACTGTTTTAATAAGTATAAAAATATGATACACCAAAAAGTAATTTATTATTTCATGCATTTAATACTTAGATAAGAAAAATAAAAGAGGTACACAAAACTAGATTGAGTTTTAAAATATTAACGAAAAATACTAAATAATAGCTGACAAAAAAAACCCCAATAAAACTGTTATTTAAGACATTTCCCTATTACTTCTTGATGGGTGTCCTCACTTGCAATTTTTTTTTACCTGTGGACAGAATGAACGTTACTATGGGCGCTTAGAATATGCTATTGCACAGATGAATATTAAAAAAGAGTAAGGAATGTAAACTTGTGATTTCCACATTGGGCAGCTGCCCAGGCATCCACCTTAGAGAGAACCCTGATGATAAGTGCCATTTTAACAACAATTTGCTGAACTCAACAAAATATTAGTTATCGGTTCTGCTGAATTGGTGTGAGCCGGCTGAATCCCAGCACTGCTATAGTCCCAACACTCCAAGGCTATTTACTTTTAACTAGTTTTGCTTGTTTCCTTCTATTTTTTCTACAATTGTTTTTACACAATTGAGATCAATTTTCTATTCTTATTTTTCCACTCTTATATCAGATATTTTCCATTATTAAAAACTATACATCAGAATCATGTTTAATGCCTCGATAACATTCCATCATTTACTTACTATTCATTTACTATTAGAATATAACTTATTATTTGTATTATTAATAATTCTTCAATAATTTCTTTTTCCTAAGTAACACAGTGGACCTTGAACTTTCAGGTGCTTCAGAAGCATCTGAAGGGCCTCATGCCCAGAATTTCTGATCCAGTTGGGGGTGGGGACATAAATTTGCATTTTAACAACGACAAGTGATGCTGAGGTCCAGGGACCACAGTTTGGAGGGCCCCTGAAATCACTGTAATTAATGAAATGTGTAAGAATTTGCTTCAATAAATTTCTGAAAAACAATGCTTCTTCCTTCCATAGCAGGTTATATCTTTGCAATTTCCGGGAAAAGAAATAGTAATGCTTATTCTGGTTTGAAAAGGAAGTAGTGATGTCTATTAAAAAGTTTTTAAATTTTTTTTAGTTGCTGGTTTTTGCTAACCTGTTTGTACTTACCGTGGAATCTTACTGGACCACGAATCCATTTGACCTTGGAGCTACAGGACCATACAGCTGGTCTCTCTCTTGCTGTGTGTGTGTATGTGTGTGTGTGTGTGTGTGTGTGTGTGTGTGTGTGTGTGTGTGTGTGTGTGTGTGATCTGCTCTCATTTAATTCATTTCCTTTGGTGTTTTCCTTCCTGTGGGAAGTCTCTGACATGTGTCCCACATACTTCTTTATGAATACAAAGGCTCATCTTTTATCTTTATATTTTTAACTTTTACGAGTCAATTACTCTTTCCCCTTTTATAGTTGTCATCTTTTCATTCTTTGTTTTAAAAAAGACCCTCTAGACTGTGATTCTTTATGGCTGCTTTAAAAAACATCTTATTTTTTTAACACCTCTAATTACATTCTGTTGACATTTATATTTAGGTTTGAGCCTAATGTCAAATACTAGAAGCAATAGGCTTCTCACTTCATTGGCACCATCATGTGGTGAAATTCTGTATCACATTAGAAAATCGCTGCATGTATTGACACAGGTTGCCATTATATCACATTTTATACTATGGGATAATACTGAAATTAAAGAGGTCATAAAACATTGTCGAATTTGAAATAATCCTGGTACTTTAGTAAATAGGAGCTAGTAAACACCAGTGATTAAATACGTGGACAGTGGAGTTCAATTACATGAATGAATTCAAACCTTGGCTGTCCCATTTACTTATTTGAACTTGGGCACATTGGTTCATCTCCTTGAGCCATTTCCTCATAAATACGAGCATATCAGTAGTACTATCTTACAGGAATGTTGAGAGAAATGAGTAACTTTATAATAACATTATAATAGCACAAAGGCCATCAGATAACTCAATAATATCAGCTATGATTAACTGTTAACAAATGATCATATTTGGTTTTCTCTTTATGTTCAAACCCAGAGTGGAAAGAATATCAGAAGACTTCCCCTATGATTTTAGATAATTATACCAAAATGGTAAATTGTTTTCAGAATGATCAGAAGCAGGATGAAGCTAAAAACTGAAAATGGTAGTAGTTACTAGAAACAAACAAAAAAAAAACTGCTTAAAATTTTTTAAAGAAAGAAAGTTAGAAAGTCTCTGGAGAGAACTGTCTACTAAACTCTACTTACAAAGTAAAATTTGAAAATTCTCTGGCTAAATTAACATAATTGACAAATAAATGATTATCGGAGAGAGTAAGTTAAAATTCTTTTTCAAAGGTGGATAAAACTTTTAAATATTTATTGTAAAACATTAAAAGGATTTGTAGTCCCAAATCCTTTCAAAGGTCTATTAAAGAGCAAAGTATATTTTTATAAATCTTTGGAAGAGCGACACTTAGGACAAATCTGGAAGTTAGAAATTTTCCTACTTGGAAGTGAATTTCAATGATGTTCTTAGAAAAATAGGATGAGAAGACATTCGAAATCAGTGAGAATAAAGCACGTGGTTATATCCCTCCTCTAAAACCACACATCGTCATTAAATAGAATGGGTAATCTTGCCAGTGCCAGATCTTACATTCCGTTTCCAAACTGTAGTTCCCCAGACAGCATCGTTCAATGAAGTTTTGTTATGCCATTATGCAAATGTAGTCTAGGCTTATTATCTTTCAGCTTATTAAATTCATCTAAAGCTGTCCAGGAACAGATTTTCTTTTTTGTCAACTACACCCACAATCTTGTTCTCAGAATTTTCATCAGTATTGTCAGACTGTGATGAAAAAAAAAAAAAAGAAAGAAAGAAAAACAAGAAATGGAAATGATTTCATGAATTTCAAATACTATATGCTGTAACTTTGAATTTCAAATACTGTATGCTGTAACTTTTTCAGTGCAACATTTAAGTACCTAACAGCCATCTGTGATTGCTCCCCGCATTCCCCCATCTCAGTCGGGGCAGTGTCAGGTTAGTGCCTCAGACTGAATGTGGCATTATCATGCTCATAATCAATTCCTATGTGACTCAGCTGGGTGTGAAGGGACAATTACCCTTGGGGTTGATCTGAACTTCTTAGGCCAGCAGTCTAAACAATCTATGTGCTTGATTATTGAGATTTAGGGATTTTCCAGAAATCTCTTAGCGACTTCTATTTGAATTTCATTGTGGTCAGAGAATATCTTTGATTTGATTTGAATCCTTATAGAGACTTTATAGCCCAGAACGGGGTATTTCTTGGTACACGTTCTGTGGGCATGAATGTGGTATATCTCTCTATTTATGTAGATGTACTTTCATTTCAGCAATGTTTTACAGTTTCTGAGTATAGCTCCTGCATGTCTTTCATTGTTCCTAGTATTTATATTATTATAAATGATATATTTTAAAATGTCATAATTGCTGCTTGCTAATACATAAAATATTGATTTTTATATGCTGATCTTTTATCCTATGACCTCACTAATTTCAATGATTAATTCTAGTAGATTTAAAGGATTTTCTACATGGACCACCTATTAACCTAAAGATAATTAACCTATGAATCTAAAGACAATACTTTTTACAAGTAGACTTTCTACATAGACAACTGTGAATATACAGTTTTACTTTCCCTCCTAATCTTTGTACTTTTTACTTTAATTTTTGCCTACTGCACTATCTAGAACCTCTGATACAAAGTTAAAAAGAAGTGGTGAGAGCAGACATTCTCACTTTCTTTCTCATCCTAGGATTGAATATTTCACCACAAAACAGCTATTGGTCTTTTGTAGATGTCCTATATAAAATGAAGTTAGTTTTTCTTATTTACAGTTTTGAGATTATTTTCATCATGCACTGGCACTAAATGTGTCAAATGTTTTTTCTGAATTTATTGAGGTATTTTTCTCCTTTATTAATGTGGTAAATTATGTTGTTTGATTTATTAAATGTTGGGCAACCAACGTTCTGGGGAATTGGCTATTGTACAGTGTGTCCGTAAAGTCATGGTGGACTTTTGACCATGTGACCGGTCAAAAGTGCACCGTGACTCTACAGACACACTGTATTTTATCCTTTTTCTATATCATTGTGTTCAATTTGGTAGTATTTTGTATAGGATTTTTCCCCCTCTATCTTCGTGATATTTGTCTGTAATTTTTTTCTAATGTCTTTGTCAGATATTTCTAGTAGGACTATGCTGTTATAAAATTAGTTGGATATATTCTCTCTTCAATTATCTCAGAGTTTCTGTAAGATTGACATTACATAATCTTTAAATGTTGACAGAACTCACAAGTGAAGTTATCTGGGCCTGGACTTTTCTTTGTAAAGTGGTTTTTAACTATAAATTCAAATTTTGTAATAAATGAACAACTGCTCACATTTTCTATTCCTTTTTCAGTCAGTTTTGGTAAGTTTTATTTTTCAAAAAATTTGTTCATTTCTTCTAAGTTATCAAATTTTATTGACCTACATTTTTTTATAATGTTTGTTTTCATGGTTTTAATCAAGTTTTCAGCCTGAGTACTACAGAAAATTGTTGTGGGGACTGCCTTGTGTACTGCAGAATAATGTTTAGCAGTACCCTATCCTCTTCCCACTAGATGCTGATAGCAGTCTCCCCAATCCTGAATACCAAAAACGTCTCTAGACATTGCCAAATGTCCCTTGAGGACATAAAGCCTCTGGTTGAAAACCACTATTTTTAATGTCCGTAGGATCTTTAGTGATCTTTCATTCCCAGATATTGGTGACTTTTCCCTTTATTTTAAAATTAATTTTGTTAAGAGCTTTGCAGTATATATAAAAGCGGGCTATCCCCCAGATGTGGCCTGTGGATCATTTTGCTGACTTTTACTTAGATCATATTAATTAAGTCTTCTTTCCTAACAAAGGAATGAAAATGCTATAGATTCAGGCCTGACCAGGTGGTGGCGCAGTGGATAGAGCGGCGGACTGGGACGTGGAGGACCCAGGTTCGAAACCCCAAGGTCTCCAGCTTCAGCACGGGCTCATCTGGTCTGAGTAAGGCTCACCAGCTTGAGCCCAAGGTCGGTGGTTCGAGCAAGGGGTTGCTCAGTCTGCTGAAGGCCCGCAGTCAAGGCACATATGAGAAAGCAATCAATGAACAACTAAGGTGTCGCAAGGAAGAATTGATGCTTCTCATCTCTCTCCCCTCCGGTCTGTCCCTCTCTGTCACCAAAACAACAACAACGACAAAAACCAACCTATAAATCCTCCTATAATAATTTGTATCCCATAAATGTTGACATGCTGTATTAATGAATATTTGCCAATTAATGACTATGGAGAATATTGTTGACGGGAGATAACAAATGAGCATTCCTGTTCTTCCAACAGAGTTGCTTGCAGATGGACTTTTGATGCTGTGAGAGGCAAGCAATGAAGAACAATATCAATATAACTACGTAATAAAATTTAATTATGCAAATTACCCTCCCAACTAGTTGACAAATTGATATAAATTCCCCAAATCTGACAGCAATATTATTTTTGCTCTTCTAGCTAAGAAAAGCCACAATATGTGACCAGCAGAACATTTACCAGGACAAGAAAATTGTAATTTTACTGCACTTTATGGAGTACTGATTTGCTGCCACCTGCTGGGAGGCAGAAATGGGTTTCTAGCATTCTTAAAGGGCAAGACTGATGACCTTCGAAGTTGTAAAACTGACTATCCCATAAAACAAAACATAATATAGTTACCTTTGGGCCTGAAAGAAATCAATATTAAATGTTTTAATTGATTGTATATGTTACCAGTAAGGCTTCTGGTCCATAGTAGGCAATTAATAGTTAGATTTTTGGGGAATCAAAAATTACACTGAGATTTTTTTACTGTGCAAGTGGTCAGCACCCCTAACCCCTGCATTGTTCGAGGGTCAACCCTATTATTCACCTAGAATAAGGTGACCAGATGTCCCACTTTTGGCGGGACAGTCCTGATTTTTAACAATGTCCCGCAGCGTTTTAAAAAAGTCCTGATTTTTGGAAAGAAAGCACGAAAAGCTAAGGAACGGCTGGAGAACGGGAAAAGAATATACGGTTTTCAGCGGGAGACCCTGCCTCGACCTGGAAGCGCCCGCACTGCTGCAAGAGCTGGCTGCTCCGTGCGGGGGCCCCAGAAACAAAGAACTTCGGGCGGGACGTACCTGCTGGGGCAGCGGCTGTCAAGGTCCCTAACTACCCATTGGCCCGCGTCCTAGACGCCGGCGTGTGGCTCCAGGCTCCATGAGGCGCAAGCCGCTCAGTCTCCAGCGGGCAGTGGGGCTGGACGCAGGGAGCGCGGCCGCCGAGCGTGCCAGCAGCACTGCCCTGCCTGCTCCAGCCTGCCCATGCAGCTTCGGCATCGGTTTCGGGACCGTGTAACCCGATCCCTCTGACTCACTCAAAATTTCCCATATAGTAATATTTCCAAAAATGATTTTATAATGAGGTATCATTATAAAAAATAGATTGATAAGGAAAAGGTTAAATCTTGGGCATCAGCAAAAATCTCAATAGAGAATAAATGGTTAGAAATATTTCATCATTTTGAAACAAACCATGTTCCATACAATAATGCATTAAAAATTGTGGAATACACGCTGTCTTTACCAGGAACTAATGCTGCCACTGAACGCGTTTTTTTCTGTGGTAAATGAAGTGTGGACATCAGAAAAATCACAATTAAGTGTTGAGGCTTTGAAAGCCATTTTATGTGTGAAATATAATTTAACAAATTCTTGTGAAAAAATTCATGACCTTTTAAACGACAGCAATCTACTAAAAAAATTCACTCAGATGACAAATATGCCAAAGAATAAAATAATACTATAATTTTTAAATGTATTATATTTGTAAATTGTACTGTTGAAATTTTAAAAAATATATTACAATACTATTTTTGCATTCTATTAAATATTTTTTGCTCCATATAGACCTAATTTTTAATCAAGACCCCCCCCCCCATCAATGGTGTCCCACTTTACCAATTTTAAAATCTGGTCACCTTAACCTAGAATACAACTAACATAGTGCCATAGTTTTTCTCTACATACACACTTTTGTTTTTTTGGCCTGTCCTATTTGAAAGTCTGCAGGTACCATGACCTTACCCCTGAATACTTGAATATTCATCTCCTAAGAACAAAAGGTTTCTTCTAATAACCCCAATATCATTATCATATCCAAAAAATTTAAGTCACCAACACATTATGCTTTCAAATTTCCCCAACTGTCTACACACTCTATAAAATCCATAATCCTATACAATTGTTACCTTAATGGAGATCAGTACTATCTTTTTTTGTGTTGTCTTTCATGATATTGACATTCTTGAAAAGCCAAACAAATCACATTCTAAATTTATCTGAGTGTTTCCTCACAGATTCAGGATAAATGTTTTTTGGCAAGAATGCTCCAGTAACCTCATAGCAACAGGTTTGTGTTTTCCCCAATGATGCTAGAAATTCTTTCCATGAAACACCTATTAACATTTTTCAGAGAATTAATATTCTATGGAACACAGTTTAGGAAACACCTGTACAAGAAAAATGTGTTTCAGAGTTTGCAGACTAAAAACAGGTAGGGGTTAAAAATCATTTTTAAATAACAAACTCCCTCATTTCCTTAGGTAATACAAACTGAGTTTTCATAAAATTTAACACTTAAAAGCCCTAGCCAAATAGTTCAGTTGGTTAGTGTGGTCCGGAAACACAAAGATTGACAGTTCAATCCCTGGTCAGGGTACATATAGGAACAGATCAGTGTTTCTTTTCTGTCTCTCCCTCTCTCTCTCTCTCTAGAATCAATAAAAATTTAAAAAGAAATTGAACAACAAAAGAAAAAATTGTACAGATAAGCAACCCCAACTTAAGGAAATTAACTTCTCCCATATTCTATTCCTATTGTATTTTCTGTGTTCAGGAACTGAAATTTGAACATTGAAGCAGGTCTGACTGCTTCAATGTTCTTTCCACTAGACCCTCTGCTTCTTCTGGACGTGTTCTATTTTTTGCAATGGACTATTCTTGGGTCTACAATTAGTCTGGGGTAAAAGTGGTGGTCTTTCAGTCTAAATAATAGTGACGCTAAAAAATTTTTATTGTTCTATATTCATCAAGAATCAACCGGCATCAAGTGACTGAGAAGGGCCTAGCCCTTCACAACTGTATGCAATTATGAAAATATAGGTGGGGACTGGGGTCTTGGTTCCAGATACTAATTATAATAAAGCCCCCATTTATGACATTTTCTATTTGCCATAACTTGATCCTTGCTATTGCCCATTAACAATGTCATCATTACATTACACCAAACATTTTGGAGACTTCAGTTTATCCTAAAACCCCTAGAACTCAGGTGAAACTGTTTAATTACTTATTACATAACCTAACAGGTTTTCAAAACTTTAGTTAACTTCTGCCCCTCTGTGAGGTAGCAAATGTTTAAGCGTGTTCGTTTTCATCTCTATTTCAGGCGAAAGCCCTTTTCCTCAGGTCACTTTCCCAAGAAGGTGAGCGCGAGTTCCTGCTTTCGGTGCAAGTTAAGAAATTTTAATCTATGCGAACGGGTGACTTAAGAAACAAAACAAAACTGCGAGATCTTCAGCCTTTAAAAACGACGCCATGGTTTAAAAACTTGAGCTATATTTTGGCTGAGGGTTGAGCATTTATTCCAACAGGCTGGAAATTGCTTTGCGGAGTCTGAGTCCTCTTAACCTCGGCAGCTTGTCAAACGTCCGCGTCTCGCCCTTGACCGCGCGCTTGAAGTTTCCCGGGAGCGGAAGTCGGAGGTCTGGGTCTGCGGAGCCCAGGCCTGGACTCCAGCTTCGTCTCCCCGGCATCGTGAGGCGCCAAGGCCGGGAGGTGATGGGCGTTAACCTTGAATTTCCGCAGCCCCTTCACTCCGCTCCTGGACACAAGCAAAAGCTACCCGCAAGGCCGTAAGCCGCGCTCCCGCACTTCACTTCCCGACAACTTCTCGACGCCCACTGCACTCCCATAGCCGTCACTTGTACGCGCCACACGGCGGGATCCCGCGGCCACGTCCGCCCGGATCCTAGCCACGCCCCGCAACACCACTGGGCCTCCACGCGCCGGCAGTGGCGCTGCGCCTGCGCGCCGCGGGGAGCGCGGGGCGGGGCGAACTCAGATAGCGGAAGGGGCGGGGCGCGGCCGCACTTCCCGTGGGCTCGGAGGGTGAGTACGGGGCGGGGGTTGCGCGCGGCGTCCGGCGCTGGCGTTAGGCTCTCGCCTCGGGCCGCGGGCGTGAGGTGGAGCGGGGGCGCCCACTCGGCTTCGGGGGCGCCCCCTGGAGGATTTGGGGCGAGGGAAGGAAGAGGAGAATATTGAATCGGGTGGTGGGTGTGCGGGATGTGTGGACTGGCAGGCGTCGGCAAAACGGGCTCAAAAGGGAAGGTTCGCTGTTTGTTATTCCTTAAAAGGGAGACGCTCTGAAAAGTGTTTGTAAATCTATTATTTTGGGCAGGGTTGTGGTCATACCATTATGCGAATGGTTAACTGGAGCATGGGGCCATAAAAAGCATGGTAGTCCAATGCAGTTACTGCCAACGAGTGACATATGCCAGGATGTACCGGGGTTTAAAACTATCTGTTGTAGGTGTGTCAACTACTGTGCCCGGTCTCTTCCAGCAAACATGCTGTATTCCATTAACTTGCATTTCTCATTAGGACTCGGAAGACAACCTAAGCAAGGTGTTACTATTACATTTGTTAAGAGCGGTGCCCTAACACATACACTTTGGAAAACAAAACAGAACTACGCCTTTTGCAAGTTGATAGAAAATTTCCTGAAAGTCTGTGCAGATTCCAATCATTTTGGGGTTGTTCAGGATGCCTAGAATATTCTTTTATATAGCATATATTTCACATCAATTTTTTTGTTCAACATAAGAAAAAGAAAATACACAAACTGTTCAGTTCTTTGAAGGCTTGTATTCTGTGAGAGACAAAACAAACATGGGAAAGTTACAGAACCTTAAGAAATGGAAATGACGTTTGACACATTCAGAATTGTCTAAAGAGAACCTGGATTTGCCCTAGCAAGTCCTGGTGAATGCTTGAAACATTACGCTGATTGTTGCCACGTTGGAATGTGGGTCCCTCATACACAGATCCTATTTTCTCCAAACAGGCTGAAAAATCTTCATTTTTATGTGATTAAAGAATTTTTTTTTTAATGTTACTAGCAACCAGTTGACTCACACACCCTTTCTGAACTAGGATAAGGCAGTTTGTGACTTCTGCAGGTTATCACCAGAGCATTGAGAAATAATTGGAATTGAAAGAGCATAAAGTTTCTGGAAGCTGATAGGATTTAAGAAAACTGGGATTTAAGCAGGGTCAGATAGGAGAGGTGTGTTAGAGGAGGAGGACTTAACAGGTGAGTAAAATCTCAGTCGGGGAAGTAAGCAGAGATAATGACGCTTTCCTTAGAACGGGTGTGAGAAGGCAAGGGCGGTAAATGGAAGAAAGCTGGTCTGGGCAACCTGACAGTGCCAGACTGGACTTGAGTCTAGGGCTCGGGCTGTGTGTCAGAATCATGTGGAAGGCTTAGGAAAAGAAATTGATGCTGACGGTGGTGGTCTGGGACAACACTTTGAGAACCACTGTGCTAGGGTGAGGGGAGCTATTGGAAGTATTTGAGGTGGATTGTAAAGAGATTGATCCCATTCACGGTTCAGTATGAGTCTTTCTATGAAGTCCAAGATGGAAGACTGCAGACAGGGAGAAAGAAAAAGGTTCCTGCCAGTTAGCACCTGCTTAAAGCCAGGCCCTCTGCTAGGCTCTCATGCACACGGTTCATTTCATCCTCACTGTGACCTTAGTATGGCCTTAATAATTTCATATGGAGAGTAGTAGAGATGGCCCAGGTCTCATAGCTAGGCTAGTCTCAGAACTCCCTGAGACTAGTTTCAGATTTGGATCATGGTAGTGAAGTAGAAACAAAAGCATTTAATGGTTATAGAATTTAGAAAAATAGAGACTTCCCAAGTAGATTAAAATGTGCAAGTAAAAATTGGGAAATCTGAGTCTCAACTGGAAAAGTGATAAAAGGTAAGGTTGACAGGGAACTTGAGAACGTTCCCTGCATGAATTTGGTGTGTTTTCTTACTCTTATACTGTATAACGATCTATTTAAAAGTTGCTTGTTTAAAAAGTGATCCTGCTTTACCAAAATTTCCTGAAATTATTTGAAAAGGAGAAAGCAAAGCCTTCTGTGGGGGGTAGGGTGGTGAGAGATGCTAGAGCTTAATGGCATCTGATCCTCAAATCCGAAGTGATTAGCATTGAGAAAGGAAACACATGGTGCAACACGGCACCGACGGTATGAGCTGTGCTGCACTGTGGACACTGACCTAACGTATTGATCCTGGAAATCCTGTATGCTCTTTCTTGCCAGAGTAGTTATTGGATTTGAAAATATTCATTGGATCAAGTTCAAGACAAATATCCCAAGTCAGACTGGTTGCTGGTGAGCAAATTTTTAATAAAGGAAAGCATCCATATATTGAAATCAGGCTTTAAAAAGAAAGTCCTTAAAATAAATATATTAATTGACTTTAAAATCTAGAATAATGTATGTTTTCAAACATTGATTAACTGAATAGTCAGTATAATGGTGTTATTGAACCATACAAAATTATAGCATTGCATTCATTCAGTGAGCAGTAAAGTTTGATGCGGATACAAAGATAGCTCAGTTTAGGCAAGACTGACATCTTAAAAATGATCACAAAACAGTATGATCATTACTTTAATAGAGGGATGTGAGCAGTACACGGTGACAGGAGATAGTGACAACTGAAGGAGTGTAGAAAGGGGTCCAGGAAACTGTTACAGAAGAGGAGACACTTGGTTCTTGAAGGCCTTGGAGGAATTTGTGAGATGGTTAAAGGACAGAAGGGCATTCCAGTTGGAAGAAACATTACGGGACAATGGCCACGATGTGTAAGTATGGCTGTTCAGGGCCTGTGTGCAGATCATTGGGAGGGTAATGAGCACTGTTGGAGAGGTGGATAAAAGCATTCTCAAAAAGTGTATGAAGGCCCTGGCCAGTTGGCTCAGCGATAGAGCGTTGGCCCAGCATGTGGAAGTCCCGGGTTCGATTTCCGGTCAGGGCACACTGGAGAAGCGCCCATCTGCTACTCCACCCTTCCCTTTCTCCTTTCTCTCTTTCTCTCTCTTCCCCTCATGCAGCCAAGGCTCCACTGGAGCAAAGTTGACCCAGGCACTGAGGCTGGCTCCATGGCCTCTGCCTCAGGTGCTAGAATGGCTCTGGCTGCAGTGGTGCAACAGCCCAAAGGGGCAGAGCATCGCCCCCTGGTGGGCATGCCGGGTGGATCCCGGTAGGACATGTGTGGGAGTCTGACTGCTTCCCCACTTCTAACTTTGGAAACATACTCCCAAAAAATAAAAAATAAAAAAATGTATGAAATATTTATGTAATGACTGTCTTGGCCGCATGGTAAACGTTGTGATGTTAGGAGCCATGTTGGATCCATATACCTGTGTATTCCTAGACCTAGCACTGTGCTTAGTTTATAATAGGTTTTCAATAAATAGTAGCTGAGTGAGTGGAAGGCTGAATCACAGAAACACAGTTTTTACAGATAAGGCAGAGGAAGCTTTCAAAATATTTTAAGCAGAGGAGTAATACAATCAGATTTACTTTTTATGAGGTTAAGTGCTAGTATGGAAGGAATGATTAATAATGATCATAGAGATGGCTATAGTAGATTTTTTTTCCCATTAAGGTTGTGCCCATTGGTAGGTTGCAATCTACATTAAAAAATAAAGGACAGGATTAGAGTGTGTCATGTGCGATAGGGGTATGTAATGTTTTGTGAAACGTTTCAGTTATATGCCTATGTGTTGACTGACATGAGTCCATTTATTCCTGTGGAGTGCTATCTAAGCTTGAAAACCGTTACAGCAGAGAAATGTGAGAATTGGTTGGAGAGAAGGGAATGGATATAAACGCTGTTCTGGAGGAAAACATGTGAATCTTAAAATGCTTCTGTCTACATGAACCTTCTTGCGGGGGTTGGGAGGATGCACTCACCAGCGCATTTCAGTGTTCTTGCCTACTTAATGTTTTCTATTGTTTATTAAAACATTGACATTCTGGTTTGTTAGGAATGACAGTGCTTTGAGGTATCTTACTGAATGTCGTAAATACTACAAAAGTACTCTTGTATGTTGATAGTGCTCAGCTAAAATCGTAGGATGAAATTTGACTCCCAGGAATCATGGAAATTCATTGAGACAGGTTGGTTTGATTGGCAAAGTTCTTTATTTTCTTCCCATAGAAAGCAGGAAAAGATGCTTCATCCCCCAAGCAGGTGGGAAGTCCTCCCTACCTCTGTGGTTCTGCCACTCCAGTAAGCGTAGACTGTTGTGCTGTGACCTATACAGAAGGGTAGAAAATTGCCCGTATGAGGCTGAGTTATATTGGCTTTTAAAACATTTCTAGGCTCCTTTAAAATCTGGTTGATCGGTTAAATTAATTGGTTTGAATATGTAATGCACCTAGTTATCAGGTGTGAATTATTCTCTGTGGAGCAAAAAAGATTAAAATTTTTTTTAGAAACTTGGTCTGTTATTTCACCTAGTACATTATTGGGATCTTCTACTGATAAGGTTGGCACAGAAAATGTAATTTATCACTTGGCTTAAGCAAAAAGGAAAAAAAGGAAGAAAAAGAAAGAGATAAAGAAAATGAAATCAACAGCCTGCTGTCGTCATTTCACATTCAAATGTCAAGGGTTATTTCGTGTTCCTTTGCTATGACGTGATACCATTCCTCTTTTTATACAGTAAGCTAGAGTTGAAGCCAATAGTTTTTCCTAAGTCCTGCCACTAGTTGGGATGCCTTGTTCAATCAATGTAACCTTCCCGAGCCACAGCTGTAAACTGCTGTCATCTGCGTTGTGAGGCTTAGCTGAGGAAATGCATGCACAATGCCTCACGTGTAATAGGCGTGCAATAAAGGTAGTAGCAGCACTGCTCTGCCATTCAGATGGGCCACAAGGTTTGGGGGCACCACGAAAATGGCCCCTGGGGAGAGATTTAAAGGTGTAAAAACCTAAAATTATGTGCATCTGGATAGCGGCAAAAGGATGGAGTAATACAGTTATCATCCTTTTCCTGTCTCTCTCACTTAGGACCTTTTAAGATGTGTATTGGCATCAAAGGGCAGAGAACTTCACCAACCCAAACTGATAAACCCTGCAATAAACCATAAACGTGTCAGATAGTTGACAAGGATTATTCTGAGTAAGACTGCAATTGTAAAAAATCACTATTTTAAACATGAGAGCAATCCATGTACCATTTATTATTAAACAAGTTTTACTTATGTCATTTAGTGAATATTATGTGCTTGCATTATTATAAGTGAGCATATTATCATCTAGTAAAGTTTTTGTTACTGAGTTTTATCTTTGTTTTGGAAAATTCGATGTCAGAGGTACCTTGATTTAAAACAGGGAGCTTAGTGGACATTTTTGGTCAAGGTTCTCAGTCAGGTTAAGATTATTACTAATACTTTTCTTATAGTATATTAGATTAACATAAATTAGAGTATTCGTTCATGAACCTGAAACAAATTGTTAATAGGTTACCGTGTGCCAAGCATTGTGCTAGATTCAGAGAAAATCAAGAATGAGATACTGTCCTTTTTCTGGGAAGAGTGTCAGCTGGACTGAAGGATGAGACTTGGTGGGGAGATGTCTATAAATAGATATATTAGAAAATAAGAGGATGGATACTGTCTTGAGATGTGAATACAAGGCTTTAGCGCATTGAGGAAAGATCATTTGACTGCCTGGGTGACGGGGGGGGGTGGGGAGGGGGGGGGTGGGGGGTGGGGGGGGTGGGAGGGTGGGGGGGAGGGGCAGGAGACGCACCTCAGACGAGATGATACTTGAACTAAGTAGGAATTTTGTCAGGCAAAAAGTAGAAGATGTGCGTTATGGACACCTAATGTTTTTTATAGCATATAGATGGTTTAAAAAATATCTACATGCTTGCCTGACCTGTGGTGGCGCAGTGGATAAAGCCGTCGACCTGGGAACACTGAGGTCGCCAGTTCAAAACCCTGCACTGGTTTGGTCAAGGCACATATGGGGAGTTGATGCTTCCAGCTCCTCCTCCCTTTCTCTCTCTCTCTCTCTCTCTCTCTCTCACTCTGTGTCTCCTCTCTAAGATGAATAAAATAAAATTAAAAAAAAAAAACAAAACATTAAAAAAAAAAATATCTACATGCTTGCCTGACCAGGCGGTGGCACAGTGGATAGAGCGTCGGACTGGGATGCAGAAGACCCAGGTTCGAGACCCCGAGGTTGCCAGCTTGAGCGCGGGCCCATCTGGCTTGAGCAAAAGCTCACCAGCTTGGACCCAAGGTCACTGGCTCCAGCAAGGGGTGGCTCGGTCTGCTGAAGGCCCGCGGTCAAGGCACATGTGAGAAAGCAGTCAATGAACAACTATGGTGTCGCAACGGCAACGAAAAACTAATGATTGATGCTTCTCGCCTCTGTCTGTTCCTGTCTGTCTGTCTCTATCTATCCCTCTCTCTGTTCCTGTAAAAAATAAAAATCTACATGCTTTAAGTAGCCAGTAAGATGATTCTGATAGAATCTGTGTAGAAGCATAGCTAAAACATTATCACTTTTCTCACTTTGCACATCTTTTTACTAGGTTTTTGAGTATATAGGCTGATTGTGTATCTAATTTAGAAAAGGATGTATACACACTGAATGTAATACTGATGGTCCCAATAACTAGTTAAATTAGGGACTCATCAAGTTTGATTCTCATAAAGAAATTCTTCTCAGGAAGGAAGCAAGTTACAGGTGATGGCAAAGATAAAGATTAAATCATGAATAGATATGTCTCATTAAAATTATAAAAATTCTAAATTTTATCTTAGAGACTTTTTTTTTTTTTTTTTACCAGAGCCCCTGTATTTTGTTTGCCTTAGACATCATTTTTAGTGTTTGTGTGAAGGGTAATAATGGATGTTTTTAAGGTTTTTTTAGAACTATTTTACATTTCTTATACATTATCCTTTAAGAATAAGACTACTTTTGTACAAACAGCAGTCTTAGCTTTCCCCTCCCATCCAAAACAGAAAAATTATGAGTTTTAGTTCTAATAAACAAACTTAAAAATATTTATTTTTTCCTGAAATAGCATGTTATGTAGCTAAAATTAATTTTGTGTTGATTGGCTTTGAAATATTAGAGGTTCTTTGGAGCAGAAAAGTAATTTATTTCATTGTGCTGTGTTTCAAGGTACTTGACGACCAGAAATTTTAGAGAGTCATGATCCCAAACCTGGTAGGCTATAGGTATCATTTGTAAATTCTTGTTTGCCTCTGGAAGCTAGGTCTGTGACCTAATTTTTACTCAAGTTTTATAAATTGGTATAATAATAAAGCTAACATTTTTTGAGCTCTTACTTGGCGCAGGGCACTGTTCCAGGATTTTTTCATGAACTCAGTGTTTTCTCAGCCTTCTATTCTTTTACCACTGATAGCAAGTTAAGGCACAGAGTGGTTAAGTAAGGTGCCCACGGTCGTGGCAGGGCAGAGACTCAGTCACTGAGGGTCTCAACCTCTGTACTTCCCTGAGTCTCAGCATACTTTGCTTTCATTGTCTAATCCAGTTTGAAGTGGAGAAAGGTCAGTAAATCTAGTAAAGCATCCTCACCTAGTTCTGTAGTGGTTCAGACTTGAGTGTGCTTATCTGCAGAGACTGTCATCTATGGGGCTGAGAACATGCATTTTCAACAAGCCCCCAGGCGGTTCTGACCATCCTTTGAGTAACACTGATCTGGTTGGACCATGGTCCTCACAGTTCATTTCACATGGAGGCTTATTGTTGGTGTGCTTATGGTAGGCCACCCTTTGCATGCACCTGTGTTCCAGGGTGAGTCTGTTGAGTACATCCTGTATCTAAACTTCCACCTCAAGTGCCTGCACTGCTAATTTCACGTCTTGTGTGGAGGGTGAGTAGCAGAGGGCCAGTGGCAGAGGGATTTTTAAAAACATTTTGAACAAGTTTCAAGATAGGGTAGATTTGATCTGAGAAAATCGTTAAGATAAGCATGACATAATATTTCTGCACTAATGGGTTTTTGTGTGTTCATGAATTTATCAAGTTAAGTAGAAAATATGTATGTACATTGCCCTTCACGGTGGAGCAGCAGTTTCAGGACTTGGGTTATTCTGAATATTAACTCTAGGCAAGGAGGGGCCTTCTCTCCTGGGCGTGGTAAGAAACTTCTACCCATTTGTGTTACCACAACCCCTGATAATGTGTGTTTGAGAATGCAGGGAAGACACTGAGCTTGCAGTGTTACTGCTTCACTATCTTAGTTCTGTGTGTTTCTTTCTCTTTTTTTTTTTACTTAGTATCTTTATTGTATATTGAACTGGCAAAAATATTTTTTTCTTTCTTTTAGGGAGTTACAAATCACATTGAGGCAAAAAACGTCCAGTGTTGTCTTCAGCTACAATGAGTATTCCTGTGCTGCTACGACAGCCTCAGCAGCACGCCCTAAAAGGCCTCCTGAGGACTCCTTCCCGACACTACCACTCCTCCTCTCTCTCAACTCATCCTGGACCAAGAGGCCCGGGCGCTCGGCTGTTTGATTCTCCTGGACTGCACTGTACAAAGTGGCTACTGCTATCACATGGCTTAAAGAGACAGTTATGTGTGCAGACAACCTTAAAGGAACATACAGAAGGACTTTCAGATAAAGAGCAAAGATTTGTGGATAAACTTTATACTGGTTTAATCCAAGGGCAGAGGGCCTGCTTAGCAGAGGCCATAACTCTTGTGGAATCAACTCACAGTAGGAAGAAGGAGCTCGCCCAGGTGCTGCTTCAGAGAGTACTGGTCTATCACAGAGAGCAAGAGCAGCTGAACAGAGGAAAACCACGGGCCTTTCGAGTGGGTCAGTCTGGTTCTGTTATTTTTTACATCTGTCCAGGAAATATTTTTCTAAATTCTCTCTCTCTTCCTCCCTCCTTCCCCCTCCCTCCCCCTCCTCTTCCCTCTCTCCCTCCCCCTCCCTCTCTCCCTCTCCCTCTTCCTCTTCCTCTTCTTTTTTCTCTCCCTCTACCTCTCCTTCCCTCTCTCCCCCTCCCTCTCCCTCCCTTTCCCTTCTTCCTTCTCCCTCTTCCTTCCCCTCTCCCTCCTCCTCCCGCTCACTCACCTCCTCTCTTTTCCCCTCTCTCCTTCCCCTTCCCCTCTCCCTCCCTTCCTTTCCCTCTCCCTCTTCTTTAAGTCTAAATAGTTTGCATTCTAATGGGGATTTTGTTTCCTTTTCAGAATTTTACAGTGAACTTTAAATGCTTTTTCACTGTAAAGAATTAGTCTTGGTATGTTGGAAAATGATGTCTGACCATTTGAGCCAAGGCTTTGTATTTTAAAAGAATAAAATAAGATTTCTATTGGCAAGAATCTTACTATGGCTACCAGAACAGAAATTGAATTGGAAGAACTGTTCACGAGTTTACTCCTTTCTCTTGGTAGTCCTTCAGCTTACTGAAGTGAATTCCCAGTTTTTGTGCTTATTTCAACTATAATTATTCTTGTCACCTTTTTTTATTTTTTGTATTTTTTTGAAGTTAGAAGCGGGGAGGCAGTCAGACTCCTGCATGCGCCCTACTGGGATCCACCTGACATGCCCACTAGGGGGCGATGCTGTGCCCATCTGGGGGTGTTGCTCCGCTGCAACTGGAGCCATTCTAGTGCCTGAGGTGGAGGCCATCGAGCCATCCTCAGCACCCGGGCCAACTTTGCTGCAAGAGGGGAAGAGAGAGAAAGGAAGGAGAGGGGGAGGAGTGGAGAAGCAGATTGGCGCTTCTCCCTTGTGCCCTGGTTGGGAATCGAGCCCAGGACTTCCATATGCCCGGCCGATGCTCTACCGCTGAGCGAAGACCCAGGGCCTATTCTTGTCACCTTTTAAAATTCTACTTCTTGAGTGTTGCATTAGTTTTTTTGTAGACAAGTTTCACTTCTCTCAGGCTTTTTGTGGTTTGGCTCTGAGCACAGCCATCTCAATACCAAAAAATATGTTAAAGGAGAGATCGTATTCATTTGCCATCCAAAAGTATTAGATGTTCACTTAAATTTCTTGAACATTTAACTTGTTTCTGTAATTGCATTTAAGTTTGTTATATTTTTGAAATTGTGCGTTTTTAAAACAATTAAGATACGATTGATAATCAGGAATTAAGTGAGTCAGTTTTGGGTTAGCCAGAGAGCTTGTTCATAATGGCAAATGAGATGATTCCAACCAATCCTCTCACTAGAAACAGCTTGACGTGGGATGCGAAGCGCAGAGTGTTGTGGGGAATAGGTAAATACACTTATAAATTGGCTGGCATCGCATTAGACTTTTATTTCTTAGTTTATTGGGAATATGGGGACTAAAACCTTTTAGTTTTCAGGGTAGCGGGGCATAAACGCTTTAAAGAGAATTTTAAAAAGAGCTTACTAACCATTACTTTTCACACATCTTATTCTGCCCTCACTGAGAGTACTACATAGGCTGTTAATGTTCTTTATGCAAACTAGCAAGCTCCCAAAGAGAAATTTTACTTATGACAAAGCATTTACCTCTCAGGCTTTAGAGAGTCTTTGAAGAGATGATGTCCCAGAAATATCTGGAGTTAAGCACTAACCCACATATAACACATAAATCACAGGGAACTCAAAATTGTTTCCTTCCTATATCTCTGTTACTCAGGAACTAGATAAATAAATGGATTTTCGTTTACTGCCTTCGGAAATGTTAGACTACTGTAATGATGGTTCTAATAAATTAGGAGAAACAGAAGGAAGTCTAACATCTTAATAGAACTCATCATTTATTTCATTAAATCAGGAGATCTCTCTTTATAGGATTGTCTGGGCCCCCTGGTGCTGGCAAGTCAACCTTTATAGAATACTTTGGGAAAATGCTTACTGAGAGAGGGCACAAACTGTCTGTGCTGGCCGTGGACCCTTCCTCCTGTACTAGCGGTGGTGAGTGTTGCTATACTACTGAAATTGCCCAGCGTGGGCTCTGGGGCTCTGTTAGTGGGGGTTTGCAGTCATGTGACTTCCAACCTCTAGCTGGGTTTGGTCTCACTGACGGAAGGGAGTTCAGGGGGGCGAGGTGGAGGCTGAGGGAGGTCGTTTGGGGCATGGGTCTCTACAGACAGGGAAGGCCCAGAAGTAGCCTAGGTCCTTAGAGAACTAGGAGAACACTGTCCGTGTTGAAGACAATTTCATCCCTTTGTCATGCCTGAGGGTGAACCCCTCTCCCTCCTGTTTTTCCTGGCTGCATCAGCCCCTGCACCATTCAGAAAGTGGGTCCTTTTCTCACTCCTTATTTTCCTCTTATTGTAATATCTCTTCTCTTAAGCTGAAGAAACAAAACAAAACCCTTATAACTTTATGACTTGTCAGCTGTTTGCATTACATGTTCAGTTTAACAAAGTTCTTAGAGGACCCATGTGATGTGCTACCACTGTTCCCTGATAGCACTCAGCGTTGTACACTGCACACGGTGCTCGGCGATTCCTACTGAGTCAGGGTCATGCAGTTACTCATTTTAATTTGCAGCTCATCAGAGATGAAACGAATAAAGGTAGTTCCCCAAAGGATCATGTAAGGAAAACATAAAGCATGCTGTATCAATAGGAAAGGATTCTCTTCTCTTACACCGCTTTATGATTTCAGCTTCTCACGTTACAGCTATCCATTTAACAAGTTTTCAATAACTACTGTAGGTAAGGTATTGTGCAAGAAAGGCACTGTATTGTCTGATGGTGAATAAGACCAGTCCCCACGGCCGTGCGGAGCTTTATTTCATGTGAGGGAAGCACCGTTACAGTGGGATGTGTGTTGTGAAAGGGGAAGTACAGCCTGCTTTGTAGAAGTGTTCGATTTGTAAACTGTGAGTTTAAGGCTAAAAAATAGAGACAATATAATCATATTTCTGGGCCTTTAGATTAATCGAGAGGATGACAGTAATTCCTGTTACTGCCCATTGAGAAGTCTAGCTGAGAACATTCAGAGTTTTTGATTCACTATAATCAAAAGGTTAACTGTAAAATGAAAATTGTATTCCCAAGGTGCAAAATTAAATTCATATCGCTGTAGTATCTTGTTTACAGTCTAAGAACTTTGTTAAAGTTACGTACCCAAACAAAAATTTTTTATAGTGGCCCTCATTTCCATATTGGTGAGAAGGCTTTCTCCCCCCAGCCTTGATAATATACTAGAATACTTGCAATAGCAAAAGAAAATAATAGCTTGAGGTAATACCGGCAGAAATGGTGACATAAGAGTCTTATTCGGGATCCACAGCTGTGTGGTTCCTGACCCTTTTCAGACCAGAAATGAGAGCCCCTTTCCCAGGCAGAGACTCTGAAAGAAAACAGCGCTCAGGGATAAACAGGACACTATGTGTAGGTTTCTCCTTACTACAACAGTGTTTGCGTTGGAAAAACAGCATTATTGTAAGGTTTGAGAAGCCAGCCTGGTGGTCTCCACCCTGCGGGAGCTGAGGCCTCCCTGAGGGCCGTGCCCAGCAGGGTAGCGGTCACTGGCAGAGACTGGGACACGGGGGAGGAGTCTCACAACGTGCAGCTGTGTGTGAGGACCTGGGGAATAATGATTTCAAGTACAGCTCCAGCAGGTTGCTGACTTACACACAGATGATTTCATGTAGAAGGTTACTTTAGAAATTTTATGTGCAGTAAATAAGGTAGTTGAGACATGTGGTGGGTCTGTGCTCCGGAATTACAACCTGTGAGAACTGCAGTCATAAGGGAAAAGATCATGTCTTTAGAGAACTTCTCAATGTTCAGTGTCAACTTTGTGTGCAAAAATTAGCTTTGGGCGGAGTAAAATTAGAATTCAGGTTGGAACAGCACTCCGGTTTCACAGTTTAACGTGGCTAAAGGGAAGATGGTGATTTCAATCATTTCAGACCTTTTAAGTCTCCAAGAATTTGCAAATATTGATGTTTGCCAAAATTCTGCAGTAACCTCACTGTAGGAATTAAGTTAATTGCCTGCTGTGAGCAAGCATTCAGCGTACAGAATCTATAAGACGTGGTCCTAGAGGCAAGGAACTCACGCTGTAGCAGGGCCCCTCAACCCTGGCACTAGTGGCATTCCGTTGTTGGCAGCTGTACTGCACCTTGAAGGGTGCTTCGCCATATGCTGGCCTCTGCCCACCAGATGCCACTGGCAGCTTGTCCCCAGTTGTGACAAGTAAAAATATCTCTAGGTATTACCAAATTCCCTTTGGGGCAAAATCACCCCCAATTGAGAATCATAAACACAATCACATTAAGAGATACTCTTTTAAAGAAACCACTGTGGCTGGAATGGAAGACTGGCTTGGGAACGAGTAGAAGCTGAAATTGGACAGACAAGGTGGGGCTGAAGAATAAGGTGACCAGACGTCCCGCTTTTGGTGGGACAGTCCTGATTTTTAACAATTTGTCCTGTGTCCCGGCGGCGTTTTAAAGAAGTCCTGATTTTTGGAAAGAATGCATGGAAAGCTAGGGAACGGTGGGAGGACAGGAAGGGAATATATGGTTTTCGGCGGGAGACCCCACCTCGACCTAGAAGCGCCCGCACTGCTGCAAGAGCTGGCTGCCCCATGTGGGCCCCGAAACAAAGAACTTTGGGCGGGACGTATCTGCTGGGGCGGCGGCTGTCAAGTCCCTGGATGCAGGCATGCGGCTCCAGGCTCCGTGAGGTGCAAGCCGCTCGGTCTCCAGCTGGTGGCGGGGCTGAACGGAGGGAGTGCCACCGCCCCAAGGACGAGTCCATATTTCTCAAGTGAGAAATATGCCAAAGAATAAAATAACACTATACATAATTTTTTAATGTATTATATTTGTAAATTGTATTTATGTTGAAATTTAAAAATATATATTACAATACTATTTTTGCATTCTATGAAAATTTTTTTGCTCCATATAGACCAAATTTTTAATCAAGAACTCCCCCCCCCCCCCGCACCCCCCTCCATCAGTGGTGTCTCACTTTACCAATTTTAAAATCTGGTCACCTTACTGAAGAATGAGATTTGAGCCTCTAGTCAGTGGGAAGCTATTACAGGTTTTGAGGGGATTGAAGTGTTAAAAAGATTAATTCAGTGTCATTGTGTACACTGTGGGAGAAAAGCTGAATAATATAAAATGCAGTTAGAGATTTTGGGAGAAATGTCATAAAACACTTTCCCTAGGAATTGGCTAACTGATGACTGGACCTTGTGGGTGTTCCATGATTGTAAAATGACACTTTGTGTTTTAGGGTCTCTCTTGGGTGATAAAACCCGAATGACTGAGTTATCAAGAGATATGAATGCATACATCAGGCCATCTCCCACTAGAGGCACTTTGGGAGGTGTGACAAGGACCACAAATGAAGCTATTCTGTTATGTGAAGGAGGGGGATATGACATCATTCTTATTGAAACCGTAGGTGAGTGTGGTTTTCTACTTCATAACAAAACACTGTTCTAATGAACTCTACATAAAACTGAGTGACAACTAATATCATTTGTTCATTCAGCAGATATTTACTAAAGGTATAATTAAATACAGGAGAACTTGGGCTCTATAGTAGAGATCAGTATATAGGCTATAATTCTGCCCTTCAAGAGCAGAAAACTCTTGTCCCTGGACAACTGTTATGCAGGGTGATACGGTATAAGTGCCAGACAACACCTGTGAGCACCAGGATGGCTTACAGAAACAATAACATGACACCTGTTTTGTTTGAGCACATTTCATATGTCTACAGTGTTTGCCAAGAAAATTAATGTAGTTGCATGCCTCTTTTTTTTTTTTTTTTTTTTTTTAAGTGAGAGAGACAGAGAGGGACAGACAAGTACAGAGAGGCAGGAAGGGAGAGAGATGAGAAGCATCAGTTCTTCGTTGCTACACCATACTTGTTCGTTGATTTCTCATATGTGCTTTGACCCGGGGGTAGGGGGCTACAGCAGAGTTAGTGACCCCTTGCTCAAGCCAGTGACCTTTGGGTTCAAGCCAGCAACCATGGGGTCATGTCTATGATGCCATGCTCAAGCCAGTGACCCTGTACTGAAGCTGGTGAGCCCGTTCTCAAGCCAGCAACCTTGGGGTTTTGAACCTGTGTTCTCTGTGTCCCAGTCCGACACTCTATCCACTATGCCACCATATGGTCAGGCTGCATGCCTCTTGAATACAGGACCACGTGTATTTCATTTTTATATTTCTATTGCATAATTGCATATGATGAAAATACTGAAGTGGAAACCCAAGAAATTTACACTTTTGTGGAGAGAAGCTTTATTAGATTACCGTATGATAAATGTTGTGACGTGACTGTTGAAATTAGTTTTGAAGGGATAGAATTACATGAAGTATGGGCTGAAGGCCATTTGCAGAGATACAGAGGAGTGAGGGAACGTGGCCATTCAGAGAACCACGAAGTGTGCTCAGGTTACCGAGAGCGAGTGGGAAGGCTGGGCGTGGAGAGAGGTCCGCTGGAGGGGAGCACCTCCCCCATGGGGGAAAGGCGCCCTCGCAGGAGCAGGAGAGTCCTGGGAGAAGAGGACCATCTAAACCACATGTGTGACCTGGGTTGGCTTGTCCCAGAGACTCAGAATAACTGATTCAAACGAGGAGGAGGATTATTTTTTGTGAATGGTAGAGACTTGGAGGCAGGCAGTCCTGAGCAGGCTCGGGGGTCCTACCATTTCCTCCATGCCCTGGGCTTCTGTCTCTGCTGTTCATTCTTAGCATGTGGTTTCCTAGGCTGCTCATGGTTAAAAGATGGCTGGTAGAGCTCTGATGACACGTCCACATTCCAGGGAGAAGGGGCAGGCCGAGGCATGGACCTCCTGGCTGGGTTAACACCTTGTGTGTTTGCTCGTTAATCATCCGTCGCTGAAAGGGGCCTGGGGAACGTGGCCGCTCACCTGGTACGTTGCTGCTCCCAATGACACTGTGGTCGGTCGGGAAGGAGGGAGGACCGAATGTGGAATGGGCGCTGGAAGCCTCTGCCGCACTGAGGACAGGGTTCCGAGAGGGGCTCTCATGACGAGCGCTGTGGAGTCAGAGTCAGCCTTAAGTGGACTGAGATGAATGTGAAGTGGTCAGGGGTAGGCGGGGAGTGCGTATTGCTTTTCTCTAGAAACTTAGCTAGAAAGAAAAAGAAATCTGGCGGTGTTGGAGGAGATTGTGAGATTTTTTGGGTTTTTTATTTGTTTTGTTTGGTGTGGAGGTGAGAAAGACTTGAGTGCAGTGCCTGGGATGTGCTGACGGACAGAGCCTAGAAGCAGAGGGAGGTCAGGGTAGGGCCTCACGGGCCCAGGGCCCAGAGCGGGGAAGGGAAGCGGGGCTCTTCAGCTGGTACCTGTGACACCGGGAAGCACAGGGTTGTATAGTCTGCTTACTCGCGGAGGGAGAGGGAGAAGACGGGAAAGTTCTTGCCACTACTTTGCTGTGAAGCAGGTGCCACGGTGGTCATCGTGTGGAGAGGTCATGGGACCGTGAGGGTTTGTACGGCCGCTGTGAGAGATGGGAGGAAGCTGACTGCGGGCATTTGGGACATTGCTCCTCCAGGGCTGTGAGGAATTTGCACTAGACGTTGGGGCCCAGGACCCCGCAGAGGTGCCCTAGATCCACACTTAAGCGGTTTGTCCAGCATGCGTGTGTCCAGAGGCTAGGCCACATGACCTTGGGTCCATGCGTGGGCTGGAGTAGAAGGGTGAGAAGGCCAGGAAGCTGAACGTATTGATAGGCATAGTCCAGCGAGTCACAGTGTTCGTGCTGCTCACGGTGAGAGGGACACCGAGAGTGGCAGGAGTGAGGGGAGCGGGGAGGCCTGAGGCCTCCATTCACTCAGCGCTGAGACTAATGGGAGGACGGACAGAGGGACAGGAAGATAGCAGGTGTGCGCATCGGGTGAGCGGCGTTTCACACATTCTCCAGAGGTGGGCTCTTTAAAGTGGGATCGGGTCGAGTGGATGAGTGGAGGAAGCGGAATGGAAATGACGACAGTGCGGTTGAGAAAGTCAGTTTACTGTGACTTAAAATTTCAGGTGTGGGCCAGTCGGAGTTTGCTGTCGCTGATATGGTCGACATGTTTGTTTTACTGCTGCCGCCAGCAGGAGGGGATGAATTGCAGGTAATTGTTTTGGCTTTTTCCTCCCCAAAACACAAAGTATACCTCACAAAATACAAGTCTCAAATGTTGTATTTTTGTAAATTAAGTTGATGCTACTGTAGGGAAAGCAAAAGCAGCATTCACATTGGCTAAAGTACTTGTCAAAGGCGGATACTGTACTTTTCCCCAACTTATGGTAATAGAATGTATGGCCTTGAGCTCAGGTTTTCCACCTGGAACATGGGAGAAACGGAATACACAGACAGCTCCAGCAAGAGGGACACTGTCCTGTGGGCGTTTATAGTACTGTTGGTTCAAAAGTTCCTTGTATGATACCACTTTTTTTTTTTTTTTTATTGAGAGGCAGAGAGGCAGACTCCTGCATGCGCCCTGACCGGGATCCACTTGGCAAGCCCACTACAGGGCGATGCTCTGCCCATCTGGGGCCACTGCTCCGTTACTCGACAGCCGGGCTATTCCAGCACCTGAGGTGAGGCCATGGAGCTGTCCTCAGCACCCTTGACCAAATTGCTCTAACCATTCAAGCCATGGCAGTGGGAGGAGAGGAGGGAGGGAAAGAGAGAAGGGAAAGGAGGGGAGGGGTGGAGAAGCAGATGGGCACTTCTCCTGTGCGCCCTGACCGGGAATCGAACCTGAGACTTCCACACGCTGGGCTGACGCTCTACCGCTGAGCCATCCAGTCAGGGCCTGGATACCACTTTGTTTTTAACTGGGATCCCACTATCATAGGTGATTATATGTATTATAAGAAGATTCTCGCTTTCCTCCTACAGTGCAGGTCTGGCATTGAATACCTGTAGTTAACAGCCTTCCCAGGTTGAGGGCGTTGTCCACGAGCCTGCTCTTGCTCCAGACACCAGCAGCAGGCCTGGGGGCTTCCCAGGCCACCCGCAGCTCTGACCCACAGGCCACAAATGTGAGGGTTCCCACAGGTCTGATAATTAACTAGTATGACTCACAGAACTCAGGGAAGCACTGTATTAATAGGCACGGTTTCGTTACAAATGACACGAAGCAGGACTGGCCAGGTGAAGAGACACATGGGGAGAGGTCTGGAAGGGTCCCAGAGTTGAAGCTTCTCTGATCCTCCTGGCACGTGGATGTGCCTCACCTCCCCGGGAGGTCACCTGAGCTGTGTTCTTCCTGGGGTCTCTTTATTTAGGTGCGAGTCACTGAGTCATTGTCCACGTCAGTGAACTTGCCCCCCACCCCCGCACCCTTCCCCAGGGTCAGGCTCAAGGGACCCACCCTCTAACCATGTGGTTGATTTTCCTGGTGTCACCAGCTCCCAGTGTGAACTCAGGCGTAGTCCCAGACACCCGTGCTGAATAACAGACACCCCGTCACTCAGGAAATTCCAAGGATTTAGAGGTTATTTCCTGGGAACCTTAGACGAAGACCTGACAGATTCTTTATTATACAATATCTCCTTCCACTTGTATAATTCTAAAACAAATAGTGATAGCAGACTATGGATGCAGCAGTTGAGAAACATTAACTATTAGAATTTAATCGTTGAACCTTATGTTTAAAAATAATAGTAAAGAAATCTGAATCTTAGATGGAAAAAAATCTACATTTTTCAAATAAGGTTTGGCCTTAGTCTAGTGTTTTTATGAAGTGTAATTTAAATCAAGGGATTCAGGCATTTTTAGCCATTAGGTTTTTCTTCAAAAGCAAATTGGAGCCTGACCAGGCAGTGGCACAGTGGATAGAGCATTGAACTAGGACTCAGAGGACCCAGGTTCAAGACCCCGAGGTCGCCAGCTTGATCACAGGTTCACCTGGTTTGAGCAAAGCTCACCAGCTTGGACCCAAGGTCGCTGGCTCGAGCAAGGGGTTACTTGGTCTGCTGTAGACCCACGGTCAAGGCACATTATGAGAAAGCAGTCAATGAACAACAAAAGTGCTGCAACGAAAAATTGATGCTTCTCATCTCTCTCCCTTCCTGTCTGTCTATCCCTCTCTCTGACTCTCTGTCTCTAAAAAGAAAAAAAAAAAAGCAAATTGGAAAAAAAAAATGCCATATACATTTAAGGAAAATGTCAAAGACTTTGTTTCTGGAAATGCAGAATGTGGGGATAGGTATGTTCTCTGTTTAAGTGGGTTACTGATGGATGGTGTTGCCTCTTGCATTGTTAGCTCGTGAGAAGCAGAATCCATCATGAGACGACATGAACTGTCTCCTGCCACTCATTCTTGTTGTGTCTAGATGATATATTTACTGTAATTCTGAATGTCTTTCATCATGTTAGGCTCTAAATTTAGAAGAGATGTTACAGATGACTTTCCTAATCCCAAGAGGTGATGCTTTTGAGTAACTTCTGTTGAATAATTGTGATGCCTGGTACCCAGGGCTTGCAGGAAAAGCATTAGTTAACGAAATGTGTGATTTTAAAACCTTAGTGTTTAACTCAGGGGTCGGGAACCTTTTTGGCTGAGAGAGCCACATATTTTAAAATGAAATTCCGTGAGAGACATAGAACGACCTGTGTATGTTATGCATTATCCAATAAAAATTTGGTGTTGTCTGGAGGATAGCTGTGATTAGCTCCAGCCACCCGCAACCATGAACATGAGTGGCAGGAAATGACTGGATTGTAATACATGAGAATATTTTGTTTTTATTTTAATGTTATTATTATTTTTAATGTTATTATTTTTTGTTTATTAAAGATTTGTCTGTGAGCCAGATGCAGTCATCAAGAGCCACATCTGGCTCACGAACCATAGGTTCTCGACACCAGGTTTAACTGTTCTTCCATTTCTTTTTGCTATAAATAAATTAAATGTTCCTGATAAATTTTTTCTCTTTTTCTCTTGAGGGTATCAAAAGAGGTATAATTGAGATGGCAGATTTGGTGGCTGTAACTAAGTCGGACGGAGACTTGGTTGTGCCCGCGCGGCGGATACAGGCGGAGTATGTGAGCGCACTGAAGTTACTCCGAAGGCGCTCGAAGGTCTGGAGACCCACGGTGAGCTGGCTCCGTTGGGCCATTCTCAGAGGGGTGTGCTGTGCGTGTTAGACGGCTGACCTCCCAAGCGAGTTGTGTGGTCTGTCTTTGCTTGTATGTGAGATTACTGTTTTAAAAATTATGACAAAGACAGAGTATGTAATTGTGATTTTACTTATTTATTTTTATTTTTTATTAATTTTAATGGGGTGACACCATAATTGTGATTTTAAATATAATCCTCCCACCACTAGATGCCAAAGACCAGATGTGAGGTGGTGGATCAGATTGCTGAATGCTTAACTTGAGCCATGTGGAAGTGATAGCAAATCCATTCTGAAAGGAACCGACCTTCAGATTATGGACCAAAGAATGATTGAATTATCTGTGATGGAGTCTGGGTAGGAGAGAAAAGGCTCTTGACATGAAAACAGCTCATTGTGCCTGTTGGGTGCTGCTTTCAGTGAGGGCGAGGAAAAAGGAGGCAGCTGTAATGAGCAGTGCAGTGCAGTGGCCGTGGGCAGCTCCTCGGCAGAAGGAGACTTGCTGAACACTCAGCTGTGACCCCTGTGCTGAGAACAGTGAGGATGTGCTTACCCTGACTCCCGGGCCGGCTGTCACATGTTTGTCAGGTCTGCAGCACTCGGGTACAGCGGGGCCGGGCGTCCCTGACTCCCTGGTCAGGTGCGTGTCGGGTGCGTAGCACTCGGGTACAGCGGGGCCGGGCGTCCCTGACTCCCCGGTCAGGTGCGTGTCGGGTGTGCAGCACTCGGGTACAGCGGGGCCGGGCGTCCCTGACTCCCTGGTCAGGTGCGTGTCGGGTGCGCAGCACTCGGGTACAGCGGGGCCGGGCGTCCCTGACTCCCCGGTCAGGTGCGTGTCGGGTGTGCAGCACTCGGGTACAGCGGGGCCGGGCGTCCCTGACTCCCTGGTCAGGTGCGTGTCGGGTGCGCAGCACTCGGGTACAGCGGGGCCGGGCGTCCCTGACTCCCCGGTCAGGTGCGTGTCGGGTGTGCAGCACTCGGGTACAGCGGGGCCGGGCGTCCCTGACTCCCTGGTCAGGTGCGTGTCGGGTGCGTAGCACTCGGGTACAGCGGGGCCAGGCGTCCTGCTCAGCACTGGCCGGGTCAGGCATCTCTGATGGAGTTGCTCAGTTGAGTTGTATCACCTTGCTCTCGGGCCTCAGAGAACCTACGTACGTAGCATGGCCCTTTTTTCCATGTGACACTCACTGTTGATGCCTCTGAAGACCATCTGAGGAATCTGCATCCACGTAAATCTCTGGGCTAAGAAACTTGACCTTGAATCGGTAATTCATTTCTGCTCTGCACTGAGGAGTCCCAGGAAGTTCGTTCCCCGGTGTACTTTTCAGTATGGTAACTGGGACACAGCAGTCAGATGCCTCGTCTTTGGCATTGCCTGTGCCCTTCGACTGTCAGAATTAATTGGCGAATGTCAGAGTGCCCATGAAAGTGTGTTCTGTCATTTTAAGTAACACGGTTGCGGTTTTTCCCTTTTGACCAGGTAGTTCGTATATCTGCCAGGAGCGGAGAGGGGATCACTGAGATGTGGGATAAGATGAGAGAGTTCCGGGACCTCATGCTGGCCAGCGGGGAGCTGACTGCCCGGCGCCAGAAGCAGCAGAAGGTCTGGATGTGGAGCCTCATTCAGGAGAGTGTGCTGCAGCACTTCCGGAGCCACCCCGCCGTGCGGGAGCAGCTTCCTCTTCTGGAGAGAAAGGTCCTCAGCGGCGCCCTCGCCCCTGGGCTGGCCGCAGACTTGCTGCTGAAAGCGTTTAAAGTGGAGACTCATGAGATGCATCCTGTACAATAGCTTTACATAGCGTTTTATAAAGACTTTAATATTAAAAGTCACTTCTGTGTTTATATTTTCAGTAATTCTTTTGTGGTGCCCTCAACCTCCTTGTTTATGAACAGTGCTTGAAAACTCAGTGTTAGACGTGGATAGAAAGGTCAGGCGGTCGGGCAGTATTTCAAAGGTAGGTGTTACTGATTTCCATTGTTTTCTATTTCTTTCTGTTCTTATATCCTGGCATGGTGGCCTATAGCATAATTTCTTTTCAGCAGCCAGGAGCAGAGAAAGCTGAAGACCGTGAAAGATTGTTTACCATTTTTTAAAAATTAAGTTAGAGGTGGGAAGACAGAGAGGCAGAGACAGACTCCCACATGCCCCTGACCAGGATCCACCTGGTAAGCCCCCCTGCAGGGCAATGCTCTGTCCATCTGAGGCTGCTGCTCTGTTGCTTGGCAACCGAGCTATTTCAGCACCTGAGGCAAGGCCATGGAGTCATCTTCAGTGCCTGGGACCAACTTGCTCAAACCATCTGAGCTACGGATATGGGCAAGGAAGAGAAAGAGAGAAAAGGTGGGAAGTGGAGAAGCAGATGGCTGCTTCTCCTGTGTGCCCTGACTGGGAATTAAACCTGGGACTTCCACACGCTGAGCCAATGTGCCAGGGTCAGATTGTGTACCTTAAAATGCCTCCTTTCATTTTATATTCTCTGGGAATTTTGAGAGAAAATGTAAGCCAGAACAATACACAGTGGGTACCTTAAGAGCAGAAAGTCATGATTGACTATTCCAGAAATTTCTGAAATGGCCATGCACACAAGTAACAGAAAAGTTGGAATGTATGTTGATGTGAACACAACTTTAAAATTTTCTATCTATAAAATTAGGGTAAGAAAAGATACTTCATTGGGTTGTTGGAAGAGTTAAATGAGAAATTGTAAGATGCTTAGTACTTGGTAATTGGTAGGTGCTAGAAATATTACACTTGTATACTCATGACCTCTCTATTCTGTAATACAAACTAGCATCGTTTAGTTTGGGCAACTACTTAATCTGCCTGTGCCTCAGTTTCCTTATTATTGAATGGGACTGACAGTAGTGTGCACCCAGAGTTGTTGAAAGGACTGTTTTACTTAACATACATACACAGTTATTAAACTGGACATAGTAACGTGCTAAATAAATATTTACCAATAGTCACTACCTCTTAGGGTTGTGAGGATTAAATGAACTGGTCTTCCTCCCGCTTAGAAGGGTGAGTCTTTTCTGAAAGACCTCATAGGTTGATTTGCCTTTGTCAAAGGTATAATTACCATTTATTTATGTAGGGAGATAAGAATGTGCCACACTCCAAACTGAGCTCCAAAATTGACAGGCATTTTGCTAAAACAATACCAAATTTCATGGAAGTGACTAGCATTACTTGTGCAGTTATGGCTGTAGGTGACATTAGCTCTAACAATACAACCTAGCAGGGAGTTTCGTCTTCGTCTTCACTCTGTACTCCGCTGTTTACCCCCTTCCCTAGCCCTTGGCTGCTGCCCAGTGGACACTGATGGCAGACCTGCTGAACACGTGGAGTGTTAGACGGCAGCCAGCAGCCGGCACCAGGCTCACTATACGGTAGTTGGCATTGTTGTTCAAATAAGACTAAGAAAATGATGAACAAGTCAAAATGTTTCTTAAAAAATTACAACTTGAAAGAAATTTTAGCCTGCTTCTTTCTTTGCTTCCACAGTAGTATTTTGGTTAATTGGTTACATAACTTACAAACTTTTTTTTTTTAACCCATCTGATGTAAATACTTGGTGATAATTCCTGTCCCATGAGTTTTATGTAAGTTTACTTTTTTGTCCTTAGTAGTATGTTTGATAAAATAACTAGAGTGGCACAAAAGCAGTTACAAAATATGTAGATGATATGAGTGTGAGTCAGAGTATGTTAATATTTAACTGAAAATTTGATGCGTAAAGGTAATCTTGGGGAATTTTATTTTTCTCAGCGACCTCAGCTTCTTGCTGGACTGAAGTGAAGGTGGGTGTAAGTCAGTAAACTATCTACTCTCAGCAGTTCTCAATTAGTGTTGTTTTCCCATTACAGAGGAGATCATGTGACCTCACTCTCAAAACTCTGGCCAATCTTAAAGCTCTACAGAGGAAAATCTTATGATGACAGTAAAGCCATTCATTCCATTAGCTTTAACACCCAAACTTTGCTGACTCAGGACTCCATGATATCATGGAGGATCTCCATCCCCTGGAAAGTGCTCTTCACAAGTAGTTTTGGAAGTTCCAGAGGGTCCTCACCAAGTCACAAATAAGCTCCCGCTCCTGGGTGCAGCTTCCTCCAGCCAGGCCTGTGCTGGGCCTCCACTGTTTCAGCTGCTGCTGCTGCTCGTGCAGGAGGACGCCGCCCTGTCTAGGTGTTCTTAGACTCCATCCCAGAGCACAGGATCCCTGCCTCTCTTCCCACAGGGACCGCTCCACCGGGCTGCGGAGAACCGACTACTTACCACATCATCGTGCTTAGCTCTCCTGTCTCTTCCCCCAGGACCTAACACACAGTCTCTGCAGAAAACTTCCTGCCGCTCAAGCCCCCCTTTCAAAATGTCTAGCAGAAGATGTCCAGGTGGTTGACATTCCCTTTATTCTGGCAGATTGGGCATAGGCTGTCACGTTCTCCCAGCCTCACATAAGCGGTGGGCAAAAGTAGGTTCACAGTTGTAATACAAATAAATAACACAATAATTAATACGTAGTAATACAAGAGTGAACTGTGTTTCATGGATTCACCACTGTAAGCTTTTGCCAGCCCCTGTATATTATTGCTAATGCTGTTAACCACCCTCAAGAGAGGCATTATTGCTTCCATTTTACAGAAAGAGAAATGGAGCAGGAGCAATGTTAAGAAATTTATCTAAATTTATCATTCCTAAATATGATGCATTTATACATTAGATTTTAAAAATACTATTTTCCAAGTTGCTCAAAGCACTTGACCTTCATCTCCTGCTCTCCATGGGGTGGTACAGTGACCGTGTCTTCGTTCGTAGATGCCCCTGTGGTATACGTGGGTAAGGGATTCGCACCTAACCCAGATGCTCGGCTGCTGCTCAGTGCTGTAGCTTCAGGGCCTCCCTTCTGTAACCTGCTGTCTTAGATTTTGCTCTTTTGCAGAATGGTGCCTCAAGGTATATTTTCCAATAGACTTTTCTGCTTATGTTCGAAGATACTATTTTAGACATTAAAATAAAAAAGAAAACTTAATATCAGCTTCAGTAGTAGTGAGGACTCTTGGCTAGAAATAACAGAAACCTATATTAGCTTGGGCCAAAAGAGGAAGTTACTGGCTCATCTAATCACACAGGGAGAAGGGGAGGGGGGCAGCAAGCTTTAGGAACACAGGATGCTAGGACTTCGTGTCGCCTCTTCCTGTGCACTGACTTCATTCTCCTGGCTTCCTCCGCGTAGCTGGAGGGGTGGCCAAGCAGGCCAGAGGAAGGACTTGCCCCCTACCCCGCGGATTTAACTCGGAAAGTTTCAGGGGAGTACAGAGTGGCCAGCCTGAGCGGTTATAGATCTCTCTCTGTGGCCAGTGGCGTGGGGGGCTACGATTGACGACATGCTTGGAGTTGTGGGAAGACTGGTCTCCAAAATCTGTGGGTTGTCAGTCACAGAATAAAGCAGGAGGCCAGCAGGCAAATCGGGTGTCTACTGCAAACACTTTCATCGGTTTTGAAATAAGGTGAGGTATAAATAAATATGTTATTGCTATGCTGTACCAGTGATTTTCAAACTTATATCTCATGGCACACTTGATCTAAGTACTAAAATTCTGCGCTACACCTAAAAAATGTATATTTTTTGCTGATCTGAAAAAACTAGGTATAATTTTGATTCATTCACACCAGACGGCTAGTGTTGTGTTAGCTGTTGTCATTTTTGTTTTTTTAATAATATAAGGGAAAAGAGGTCAGTGCCCCTGACTAAATAGGTGTTGCGTGTTTTAAAAATTCTTGTGGCACACTCGTTAAAAATTGTGGTGTTATACTGACAGACGAGAGCTTCGTGAAAGGGTCAACTAATCATCAACCTGACTCTTGGTAATACACTACCAAAATGCACAAGTGAGGCTTCTAGTCATGAGAGCCTTTCTAGCTCAAATGTCATCTCATTATTTTATAGCTCTGGTCCCCACTCTAGCACTTCATAGTTCTGGGTTCCTAATTTCAAGTTCCCGACAGAAATAGGATCAGCCTGTTCATCTTTTGGAGGCAGTAGGGCCGCTGAGGGATCTTGGGGTGGGTTCCCCAGCATCAGTTGCCCACCTCAGACTGTGTTTCAGGGCTGGGTAAAGTGTAAATCGAGGTCCTTCTTGTGCAGCATGCACCGTTTGTGTGTAAGGCTCTGTTTCTTTGGGCTCTTGAGTGTGGCAGGCAGGGATGCGTACATACTTCCACTGCAGCACAAGTGATGAGGTAGATGAATGATTTTCAGAGGGTGAAGTGATTTGCAGAAGTAGCCACTAGGGCTCAGACTGAAACCTACCTCTCCTGACTCTTCACTCAGTGATCTATTACATGGATTAGAAACCAGCTCTTAAGAAAAGTGTATATTGCCTGTTGACCATAATATTTTAAATTATTCCTACTCTTCCTTAGGTTATCAGTCTGTTTAAGTCTAGAAATGTCATTGTTTACTGGAGATATGCTACCCATACCACATCTTCATTTAGGATGAGAACGGGAGAAATCACACCACCTCTTAATAAAACCAGTGATGTTGCTGGTTCCGGGAACTTCCCATTAGCTCTCATCCCTTGAGAGCCCAGACCGTATTACTCAGTGAATTGCAGAACATTATCATCATGGTTATGATTTGAATTAGGTCCACCTCTAAAGGTACGTTGGAGTCCTTACCCTCAGTATCTCAGGGTGTGATCCTATTTGGCAGTAAGGTTGTTGCAGATGTGATTAGCTAAGCTGAAATCACGCTGGAGTCAGGTGGATCCCGATCTGATGTGACCAATGTCCTTAGGAGAACACAGTTGTGTGAAGACAGAGACACGGGGAGAGCACTGTGATGATGAAGACAGACTGGTCTGGTGCTGGAGATGGCTGGAAAACTGCTGGGATCCAGGAAGAGGCAAGGAAAGATTCTCCTGCATCTCAGAAGGGAGCGTGTGCCCTGCTGACGCCTTCATTTCAGACATCTAGGCTCCAGAACAGCGACACAATAAATTCCTGTTGTTTAAAGCCACCCCGTGTGCAGTACTTGGTTACAGCGGCCCCAGGAAAGTAAGACAGTCAACCCCCTGTGTGAGCCTGACTCAAAGGGGAGGTCTGCAGAGATTTTATCACACCCCTCCCCACCCCAAAGAATACTATTCTTGGACCTCCCGATTCTGCCCTCCCTCAGGATCTTGAAAACCCATAAAACAAAAGGAACACAAGAGATTCCTCATGTTTCTTTTGACAAAAGTACCCTGCCTTTGTTGATAGTCTACACTTTAATGGTGGGCTTTGACTATCCCAAAAGACCTGAATTTTACAAGTCTGGGAGACTGGATTTTTGTAAGAGGGATTCAGGAAACTACAGGGACATTCTAAGACAAGTGACCGTGAGCAGCAGGGAAGCCATCCTGAAATGTCTGGCCACTCTGCAATGTCTGACCCCCACCAGAGAGTAGGGAAAGGAGAGTATATATAACATATTCTGCCCTTATAAAACTCACTGGTTTATTCAACTTTATAACATATATTATGTTTCTCCAGTATTGAGCCTTATCTTGTTATTTGCAATATGAAATTTTAGCTTAAAATAATTTAGCCTTAATCATTTGATGAAAAATTATAGTAGGGATTTGTATCACAAAACAACAAAAGTTACTTCATTGTACATGGCATACCTACTTTCCAATATTTAGAAAGTTTACCCAGTTAGATTTGTATTCTGTTTGTACTGCCTTTTTATACTGTTTCTTACTTCAATAGCTTTTGATTAGTAAATGAATCCTAAGGAGGGAGTTAGGAAAAATACAAGAAAAATACCATAGGTATAGCACATATTGTATTTGCTGGGAGCTGACCGATATGGCACAGAATAATAAATGGTAGTGTTCAGTGACCCAGAGTAGATGCACAATAAATATTTATGGAATGAATGGATGAATGAACAAATTCTGAGCAAAGTTTACATAGCCACAAAGTCACAGACTGAACAATCTCTAACAACAGCAAATCAAAGGGCTGGGATATATTGAATTAATCCAGTTCTCCGGGGTATCCTAAAATTGCATTTGTCAGGATACCCATATTTCTTTAGGACAAAATCCAGTCGTGCCCCTCTAAGCTGAAAGCATCCCTCGGTATAACCCCAGAAACAGGCCCATATCGGATTTAGCGTCTGGAGGAGGTGGGAGGAGTATTAGCCTTGGCTGTGCTAGAGGGTCTGTTTCCAGGTCTGTGCACATGCCTCCTGAGCATCCCTAAACTTGTGGACAAGACTTAGAACGGGAAGTAAAATTTGGATTCGTATTTGAGGAAGCCAGCAACATAGGAGATCAACTCCCCTTGCTGAATAGGGAACAAATGAAGTCTCAGTTCAGTCCTATCAGGACTTATCTTCTGGTCTTTGTTTACCAACACATCCACATTAATAGATGCCATTTTAACAGCTTTATTTTGTATTTACCCCCTGCTCCTGCCATGACTTTCCGGGTAAAATTCAGCTGTTAAAGCTCTGAGGAGTGCATCTACCTATTGTTTGTCTTCAAGCATTTAGAAACTAATCCACTAAGATGAATTCCTTTTAAGAAAATAATTTTTTTTTTAATCACAGGAAATGTGTGGGTGACAACTTCTTAGAATCTTTTCTGTGCTTGGAAAATCTGTGGGGTTGTGATGGTTTGTCAAGTTAATATTTAATTGCTGACATTTCATGTGTGGCTCTTAAATTTGATGAAAGAATCTTCGAAGTGTTAAGTGATGTGTAGAGCAGAAGACCATACCTCTTTCCTTCTAAACAGGTCTAAGGATTGCAGCTGGGGACGTAAGGTAGTTGTTCATTTAACAAAATAAAGTTCATAATATTTTGGTCTTTCTCTGCACAGCACATTTATTAAGTCATCGATAGGAACCTTCTTTGGATAGGAATTCAGTAATGTACAGGTTGTTGGGGGTGCTTTTGGACTGGAGAGATGCGGAGGGGAGGAGTCAGCATGTGCAGGACCAAACAGGGCAAGAGGAGCATTGGACAGTCTGAGTTCCAACTCTCGGTCTGCCACTTTCTAGCAGTGTGACGTTGGGTAAACTTTCTGTGGTCAGTTTCCTCATCTGTGAAACAGGCATAAGAACAGTGCCTTGCCTGACCAGGTGGTGATGCAGTGGGTAGAGCGTCAAACTGGGATGTGGAGGACCCAGGTTCGAGACCCCAATGTCGCCAGCTTGAGCGCAGGCTCATCTGGCTTGAGCAAAAGCTCACCAGCTTGGACTCAAGGTCGCTAACTCAAGCAAGGGGTGGCTCGGTCTGCTGAAAGCCCACAGTGAAGGCACATATGAGAAAGCAATCAATGAACAACTATGGTGTCACAACGGCAATGAAAAACTAATGATTGATGCTTCTTACCTCTCTCCGTTCCTGTCTGTCCATTCCTATCTATCCCTCTCTCTGACTCTCTCTCTCTCTCTCTGTCCCTGTAAAAAACAAAAAACAAAAAGAACAGTGCCTTCCTAGAGGGTTGTTGTGAGGATTAAATAAATTAATGCCTGTTACAGGGTTTAGAACGTGTGTAGAACATTTAAGTATTTTCTTCTACTGTCACCAGTTATTACATACATGAGACTCTCCCAAGACTCAGGTTACTCAAGCATGAGTAGAACTTTGAAGTGCCTTTTAGGACATTCTTTCTGAGTGACTTCTGATTATTCTAGTAATGAATTCTGTGTAACAAACACTAAGAGTGTTGCCCACCAGAATTGTGTGGTGATGGTTAATGTTACAGTAAAGGAAGCGGGGTCCACTGCGCTCCTGTCTGCCTCCCGGCACTCTCCTTGCTGTGTGCTGTTTATGCCGGAAGGTACCGCTGTGAAGTTCAGAAAGCCTTGCCTGTTGCTAGAACTCATTTTTTAGTATGAGTTGTTATGAGTCTGTGTGTGTGTGTGTGTGTGTGTCACAGTGGGTACCTATGAATAGACAGGCTTTCCTTGGAAAACAGCAACCATTAACTCAGGTTTCCTCACAGTGGAGTTTACTATATACCTGACCTTCTAGTTCTATTTCCCTGTTCCCTAGTCCCCACCCAACACACACACACACACACACACACACACACACACACACACACACACACGCCCTTGAAAGAGCCATTGACTTTTGTCCCTACCTCTGATAACTGCACCCAGAGCTAGAGGGAGAGAAAGTTTAAGAAGCATCACATTTGATTGAATTGACTCCAATTTCTTTCCTCTAGAGGTGTTTGCAAGATTTTTGGGTAGGTTCTATACAGATGCATTCTATTTGTTTTAGTTTTTGTAAAATAACATCGTGGCTCTGATTATGAGTTACATACATTCACTGTGAACTGTTTATAAAATAAGCAAATGTAAAGTATAAAAATTACATATAAAAAATTATAGGCCCTGGCTGGTTGGCTCAATGGTAGAGCATCGGCCTGGCGTGTGGAAGTCCTGGGTTCGATTCCTGGCCAGGGCACACAGGAGAAATGCCCATCTGCTTCTCCACCCTTCCTCCTCCCCTTTATCTCTTCCCCTCCCACAGCCAAGATCTATGGGAGCAAAGTTGGCCCTGGCACTGAGGATGGCTCCATGGCTTCCACCTCAGGCGCTAGAATGGCTCTGGTTACAGCAGAACAACACTCCAGATGAGCTGAGCACTGCCCCCTAGTGGGCTTGTTGGGTGGATCCCAGTCAGGCACATGTGGGAGTCTGTCTGCCCCTCCTTTCTCACTTCGGAAAAATACACACAAAAAAATCATATGTAATCTGTACTAGGTATTAACATTTTTATATATAGCCCGCTAGGCCTTTTCTTATAAATATGTATACATCTATACTTTTTATTAAAGTTGGGATCACAGTGTACATACTGTTTGAAATCAATTTCGGTTTTCAAATAATAAAAATAACCCAAAAATTTCCAAAAAGGAAAATATCCTTCCTTTTAGGTTTCTCCTCACTAATTTTTATCTTTTCTTTTTCCCTGCTCCTTTGTGCTTTTACCCTCTTTTATTTCTTTCTAGTCCTGTTGCAGCTGGTTCCTTGTTTCCTGTATCCTTTAGACCACATGCCACACAGTTTTTGACAAGTTACTAAAAATCTCCAAATTACACAGTTGGGAAGCATGAAGAAATTATACCGAGATCAAGGACTGAGAATTAATATTATTCTAACTAACACACTCAAGCGGTCGTTAATTATAACACATTCTGTGTGCTCATTCAGCTGTTGGCCACACTTACCCAAATACCAGAATTTGGCGCCTTATGGGAAGAGACAGATTCTTGCTGGGATGGAAGCTTCAGCTTCATATGGGATCTTTTTTCTCTGCTCTTTCTGGTCTTTGCATTACGTGTCCTTCTCCTGGGCTTCATCTTGAAATGGCATCAGGAAGTTTCTGCCCTCAGAAGACAGCCTGCCCTGTCTCATCTGTGGTGTTAGAAATTGAAATAGTAGTCACCTCTGTGTGTGCGCATGCATGCTGTTGTGACTGGAAATGGATGAGAGGGATACATTTGGGTAGTAGGCACATGGATGTGCACACCTTTAAATATACTTGTGTACCTCACTGTTTGATGTACTGCTTACTCCACCCCTTTGCCAGGCTGTCAGTGGTTAAGGATGGAGATCCAGTCTAGATCTAGTAAATTCCACAGACGACAGACCAGCCATTGTCTTTGCCATAGAGACCTCTAGCCTTTTCCGTTCCTGGACTGTTCCATAGAACAGCGATGACCCGAGATGCTCCTCACCCCACAAAAGGAGTCTGTGGTCAGCTAAATTTAGGAAATACTGTGCTATCCAGGTGCCTTTGAAAGATTCACACTGCACAATGAAATATTAAAGGCTTCGAGTTCTACATCAGAGAAACTTAGTCATCCCAACTTGTCTACAACTTAAACCCCAAACTCTTTTTTTCTTTTATATTTTATTACATTTTAAAATGTATTATGTTAACATGGATTCAAGTGTCCACTCAATGTAACACCCTCACCTCCAACCACATGACCTCCATTTCACCCCCTTTGCCCCTCTCCCCCTAACACCCTCCCCCCTTCCCTCTGGGATTTGCTGTCCTGCTATCTGTATCTATGTGTTATGCATATATAATTTCACTAATCCCTTCACCTTCTCTCTTCCTGTCCCCTCAGCCCCCTTCCCTCTGACAGCTGTCCCTCTGCTCCCCATGACCCCACATCTGCCTCTATTCCATTCCTCAGTTCACCATGTTCACATATAAGTGTGATCATATTATATTTGTCTTTCTCTGCCTGGCTTATTTCACTTAGCGTAATAATCTCCAGGTCCATCCATGCTATTGCAAAAGGTAAGATTCCCTTCTTTTTCATAGCCATGTAGTATTCCATTGTGTATATGTACCAAAGCTTTTTTATTAATTCCATTCGTTCACTGATGGACACTAGGGCTGTTTCCAAATCTTGGCTATTGTAAACAATGCTGCAGTAAACATGGGGGTGCATATCTTCTTTTGAATCACTGTTTTGGGATTCTTATGATATATTCCTAAAAATGGGATAGCTGGGTCAGAAATCAGTTCCATTTTTAATTTTTTGAGGAAATACTATACTGTCTTCTACTGTGGCTGCACAAGTCTGCATTCCCACCAGCAATGCAGGAGGGTTTTCTTTTCTCCATATTCTTGCCAGCATTTATTATGTGTTGTTTCGTTAATGAGCGCCATTCTGACAGTTGTGAGGTGGTATCTCATTGTGGTTTTAATTTGCATTTCCTTGATGATTAGTGACGTTGAACTTTTCATATACCTTTTGGTCATCTGTATGTCCTCTTTGGAGAAGTATCTATTCAGGTGATTTGTCCATTTTTTAATTGGATTGTTTACCTTCCTGGGGTTGAGTTTTAGAAGTTCTTTATAAAATTTTGTTATTAACCCCATATCAGATGTATCTGGAAATATGTTCTTTCATTGTGTGGATTGTCTTTATTTTGTTAATGGTATCTTTGCTGTGCAAAAGCTTTTTAGTTTGATATAGTCCCATTTGTTTATTTTATCCTCTATTTCACTTGCCTGTGAAGATATATGATAAAAAATATTGCTATGAGAAATAACAAAAAGTTTACTGCCCATTTTTTCTTCTAAGATTTTTATGATTTTATGACTTACATTTAAGTATTTTATCTATTTTGATTTTATTTTTGTAAATGGTGTAAGTTGGTGGTCTAGCTTCATTTTTTTTGCATGTACCTGTCTAATTTTCCCAACACCATTTATTAAAGAGACTGTCTTTACTCCATGTATACTCTTGCCTCCTTTGTCAAATATCAAATGATCATAAAGGCATTGGTTTTATTTCTGGGTTTTCTGTTCTGTTTTATTGATCTGTATACCTGTTCTTATGCCAGTACCAAGCTGTTTTGACTACAACAGCCTTGCAATATAACTTGATATCAGGACGTGTGATACCTCCCATTTTGTTCTTCATTTTCAAGATTGCTGAGGCTATTTGGGTTCTTTTTTGGTTCCATATAAGTTTTTGGAATATTTGTTCTAGATCTGAGAAGTATGCCATCTGTATTTTAATAAGAATTGCATTAAATCTATAGATTGCTTTGGGTAGTATAAACATTTTAATGATGTTTATTCTTTATATCTATGAACATGGTATATGCTTCCACTTGTTTGTATCTTCCTTAATTTCTTTTTTCAATGCCTTATAATTTTCTGAGAACAAGACTTTTACCTCCTTGGTTAAATTTCTTACTAGGTACCTTATTTTAGTTATTGTTGTTGTTGCAATAGTGTAGGGAATTGTTTCCTTAATTTCTCTTTCTGAAAGTTTATTGTTCATGTATAAAAATACTACAAATTCGTGAATATTAATTTTACATCCTGCCACCTTGCCAAATTCATTTATTATGTCTAGTAGTTTTTTGACTGAGACTTTAGGGTTCTATGTACAGTATCATGTCATCAGCAAATAATGACAGTTTTACTTCTTTTCCAATTTGGATGCTTTTATTTCTTCTTGATGTCTGATTGTTTTGGCCAGGACTTCCAGAACTGTGTCTGTGTATTAGGTAGCACTGTCTGACTTTGAAATTTGTTGTGGTGTCTTTTTATGAGGAAGATGGGCTCAGCGGTACTGACCTCGAGGCCACATGAGTTTCTTGCTCTAGGATTGCTTCCTGAGGGTGGTATTCACCCTCCTGTTGTATGTGAGTACTGAATACAGTTGGTCCTTTTATGGGTGCAGTTATACCTTCAGGCTCGCTGGCTCTAAAAGTCAACCTCGATCATGTGTATTAGACACTGAGAAGTGTCTGTCCTGTTGGGTGTATTTATTCTCCACAGTGTCTGATGCCTGCTGGACTCCGACTCCTTCTTTGGGCATGCTGCTCACGTAGTTAACTGAATTTAGGGTTGGTGCTGTCTGCCCTCCACTACTGGTTGTTGGTTCTGAGTCTTCTTGGGTTGGCGTCAGCAGTTGTTTGTAACCTGCTGTTGTCTACCTGTCTGGAGCTGCTGCTTTGTTTGCTATTTGTTTCTACATTTTCTGTTCCTGGGTAGTGTGGGAGGGGCCAACCTGTGTATAAGGATCAGCTTCTTCCTGCTTATAGATGACTGTAGCTCTGTAAAAGCCCCAAGCTCCATAAGATTTGCCTCCACTTTTCAGCTGTTCCACCTCCTCTTGCAGCTGCCTGGTCTTCCGACAGAGTCTTCTGTAGAAAGACTGTAGTGTGGGCTCAGACTGGCCTCACCCACCAACCCCTCTACAGGTTGCAAGCTTGGTGGGTTAGGGCAGTTGAGGTTGGGAATACAATGTTAATGGGACCCCCTACTTCACAGGTCTCTTGGTCAGGAGCTCAGTATGGAGAAAGTGGTCCCTACTCCAGAGCCTAATCCCTCAGACACTTCTGGATACTCCAATTCTATTTCTCCCCAGCAAGGTGAGCAGCAGGTTCAGATTGGGTGGGGCCAACAGTCCCCTCTGCAGAAGTGCTCCCAGCTGGTGAGACCCTGGTCTCAGGGAGGAAAACTGAGTCCTTCCCTGGGGCTGACTGTGCTAAGCTTCTTGTCCAGACCCAACAATAGGCTCATGGGGACCCACACTTTAAATGTCCATGCTCCAAGCCTCTCTCCCATTCCCCTGTGGAACCTAGCCCAGCGGGGTATGATTTCCAGCACCCAGGCCGGGCTGGCTGACTGTGAAGCTTGACCTTGTCCAATGCACATGAGCTGCTGTACCAGTGCTGATCACAGAAAGCAGGCCTTACATCAGCTGGGCCAGGTGTGAGGAGCTCTCCTTAAGGACACACCACCAGCAAGGGTTTTTAGGTCCTGAATTGTTGCTCTCGACAGCTGGCTGCTAGTTGTACCAGCCCCGGGCCTTTCTGGAGGAAACCCGGTGCAGAGCATTGGATGACACTGCCCATGACTGGCCCTCAGGAACCTTCTTGAAACTATAAGCAATGCAGAGTTTTGGGCTGCCTCTGCTGGGCCCAGGTGCACATGGAAATACCCAGCCACATACCTAGGCTGGCTTTTACCCACTCTGGGCCTGAAGGAAGTTTTGCAAAAGGCCGAGGTTCCCTGAGTTCTGCCTCCTGCAGCCTCTGTCTTCTGGCTGTTTGTTGGGCTCAGCCACTGAAATAAAACCTCTTGGTAGCGTCTAGAGCCTGGGGCAATTCAGGAATTAGGAAGGGTGGTGGGTGTGGCTCGTTCTAAGGTGTTGGTCTGTCCAGACTTTTTTCACAGACCTCAGTGGGTATGGCCCCAGGAGTTTGGTGGTGGTGGGGGGTGTCCTCTGAGACCCAGAGGTGTGGTCTGCCCACAGTCCGGACAGTTTCTATTGAGTCTCTCATGAGGCAGAAGCACCAGACTTGGGGGCATGCCAGGGGTGAGGGGAGAACTCAGGCCTCATCACCAGAAAACTGAGTCACTGATGTAGCCCCTGCTTCCTGGCTGACTTCTGGGATGACCCAGTCTCCATAGAGTGGGACAGGAAAGACTCTCGATGGCAGAGCAGTTGCTCTTCCCCAGGCTGATGCCACTCAGAGGGGACTGCTCCACTCAAGAAAGATGGCAACTGCATTGTTGGAGAATGACTCAGCATGGGGGTGCCAGTGGCCACCCCCCACGATGTCTCTCCCTGGGTCACCAACTTTATACTCTTCTCTCGAAACCCTAATCCTCTCAGCTCTCCCTCACCAGTGCCTGGGTAAGTCGCTTTGAATGAGATTTTCTGTGCGGGCCCTTTAAGACAGAGTTTGCATCTCCGAGAGCTCCATCTCTTTTTCGCAGACAGAAACCCGACTCTTTTCACTGCCAAATGCTGTATTATCGCCTCTTCTAGGTTCCAGGGCTCTAGGCTGGTGTGCTGGCTTGGAGCTGAGCACCTACACCTCTCAGGGCGACCCTCCCCACAGTGAGAGTCCCTCCAGACCCTCAGCCGTCACTCACTCCTGAGAGCAGGGCAGCCCTTTCCATGTCTCTGCCCTTCCTATCAGTCTCAGTGTGACTTCTTCAGTGATCCTTGGTTATAGATTCCTCTTAGTTTAGTCCAAAGTTGGTTTTTCAAGATGATTGCTCTTAAATTAAGTTGTAATCCAATTTGGTCCTGGGAGGTGGCAGTTAGAACATCTGCCTACTTTGTCGCCATCTTTAATTTAATGATCCAAAACCCTTTTAATTAATATCTATTAACACTTTATTAGAACAATTGGCTTGTGTTTAGACAGAAGCCCTGTCAAGGCCTGCCCCTCCTCCCAATCAGGTAATATGTATGCTACCTGCCGGTGTTATTGGGTAAGAGGTGACTCAGGAAGCTTCCATTTTCATTAAAGTGCACTCACAATCCAGATTTCATTCTCAAGATGCTTAGTATTTTGTTTTGTCTTGTTTTTACACATTTAACATACCAGGGACCGAACAACATAACTTGCCATAATGCCATTACAAAAGGAAGTAGTGCAGGCTCTCAACCTGGAAGTCAGATTATACAAATTGTCACTGAGTACCAGCGTCCAAGACAAGTGAAGCATCTGATAAAATGAGAACAAAGAGTGAATGCAAAGGCCTTTAGAACTGTAGGACTTTATAGATTAAATACTTATGACAACAAATTTAATTAAGCCGCTCTACTTATTCTCTAGTTTGAAGTCCAACTTATTTTAACAGACTTGTTCAATATTTAATAGACTGATAAACTAAGCTATAATTCCATCTAAACTCAATGTTAGGCATTTTCATTTAAATCGTTAAGTTCTATGATTCTTGATGTTATAATTATTAAAAGTAATAAAATTAATTTTGGGAAAAGAAATAAGAATAATATAAAGGCCCAGAAATGTGGTAAGTTATGGTAAAGTACAGTTATACTGTACTTTATTTTTTAAAGAGCTTATTTTATTACATATTTCTATAGACTACCTCATTGTATAAGAAGAAAGTTTTCAAATATTTTTTACAGCCTGACCAGGTGGTGGTGCAGTGGATGATGCATTTGGCCTAGGACATAAAAGATCCAGGTTCAAAACCCCAAGGTTGCCAGCTTGAGCCCAAGGTCACTGGCTTGAGCAAGGGGTCACTTGGTCTGCTGGAGCCCCCAGTCAAGGCACATGTGGGAATGCAATCAATGAACAACCGAGGTGCCGCAATGAAGAATTGATGCTTCTCATATCTCTCCCTTCTTGTCTGTCTGTCCCTCTCTCTGTCTCGCAAATAAAAAAAATTTTTTTAGACAGATACTCTTTCACAGTATGTTCTACATATTTTCCTGTCTCAAAACAATATATATCGCTAGCAGAGATTTCTTTAAAACCACCATTTTTGCCAGAATGGCTAAAGGGTTAAGCATAGAAGCAGTTGCTACTTAGAACTGGGTGGCCAAGAAGAGTTGGGCGGTCTGGTGTTTGTTCCCGTTTCACGCTTTATCTTCTCATCACGTCTAGATTTCTCCAAGGGGTCTCTGAAGAGATCTCTGCCTTCAACTCCATGAGAAAAAGCAGTCAGGTCTGCAAACGTCTGCCTACTCTTCCAGGGTGAAGGTGTTGTGGTCCAAATGTCAAATTTTTAAGAAAAGAAACTCCTCTAATTTTAAATACTGACAATTAGTTGCAAATAATGTTATTCTCAAAGAAACACACCCTGTGGTGTGTCTGACTGTTTAGATTCAGCTCCTGGAGTGGTATTCCTGGTGTTCAAGAGATCAATTGCATCTGAATCACATAACAATAGAAACATACTGATTTCTGGGTTTTGTCTCAGACCTATAGTTTGTGAAGGTCGGGTTCAGTCCTCTGCGCGTTTCCTGTGCCTCATCTGCGCTGATCAGATCACTGACAGAGTGGGTTTTTTGTTTTGTTTTAATGCTGCTGATGGATCCACTCTCTGAGTGGCAGACACAGGTGAGCCATAACATCGGTGTTTATAAAGAATTTCACAGGTTATGTGAATAAGCACAACAGTTGAGAACTACGGCTCCCCAAGAGCTGATTAAGAAAGGAAGAATGTTGAAAGATCTATTTGCCAGGGGATTGTTTGTGAACATGGAGAAAGATAGGCAAACATATTAACCAGATTTAGAGTAATTATTAGTGAAGGATGCAGGAAATCACGTGAATGAAAGGTTGAATGCTATGACTTTTCAGTGACCTTATTTTTAACTCTGGCTGCTCGTTTAGAAACCTTCAGGAGTGAGTTTTTTAAAAATACCAGTGCTTGGGCCTGCTCCTGACCAATTGGATTAGAATCTTTGGGGGCGGGGCAGAGGTGGGGGTTGGTGACACTTAGTTGCTGCTGACTTTAACAGCTCTTGGACCGACATCATGTGCAGCCAGCTTAAGCGCCATTGCTCTATGTCATAGAACAGTTTGAGTCACCTGCTATTGTTGACATCACAAGCAGCTTGTGTTTGCCAGAGACTTGGAGGCCAGTCTTCACAGGAAATGAATGCTTGGCACTGTTCTGTTATCTCTTGCTTCCTACCCCTTAAACCACCATCATTAGGATTCACTATTTTATTTATAAAAGCGGTCGCCATCTGCTTTCTTGCCATAATTTTGTAGCAACGTTGCTTAGAACAAAGGCCAGAAAGTTATGTCGCTTATAAATTTACTAGTTAAAATGGGGGGGCATTGAGGGCGGTAGTCTTTGTGGAATTTTGTGATCCGTTGCTTGGCAACTTTTGAGGAGCCTGGTCAATTACTTCTTGCTCCTAAAAGGAAATTAATTCTCCATTATGCAGAGGGCTTGAGAAGTCACCTGGAGCAGACCATCCAGAGTCATGTCACATTTCTTCTACTTGACTCCACAAATTCTTCTGCCCTTCAGCCCTCTTACTTCTCAGGAGTTTGAGCTGATCAGGCGCAAGGCTGGCGCATCTTGGCAGAATGAAACGAGATGGTCCGAATCTTCTCCAACAACGTACATGGGCAGTTACCGGAAAAAAGACCTGGATGTATTCCCCTGCAGCCGGTTCTCTCTGGAAGCAGGACAACACTGGCCTGAGTGTCACCAGTAAGATTTCTTTGTACTTTGCACCTGGATATGTCACTATAAATAGACAGGAATGCCATTAGAGAAAGAGGGTGTTGTAAACCCGGAGAGACTTCCTAGACTTAACTGCATATTTTCGTGTGGTAAATGTCAGTAGGAAGAAGAGCTAAATGTCAGTTGTTGGCTAAAATTATGATCGTCGTCTATTTGGTGCTGGTCGGATTATTTGGTTAAACTATGAGTATTTTGTGTCCTCTGCTCAGCAAAGAGGGGCTCCTGGGCCTTCCACTCTGCTTCTTGTTTAGTTTTTCCACTTTGAGCTGAAACACTCCCCCAGAGCCGGGGGGAAAGGCGGCCAAAACCTCCTCTGCTCTCCACCGTGTGATGTATATCGATGAACGCAGTGTTGAGGGCCCCGTGACATTTTCTGAATGTTCACTGTAAGTCAAGCCCTACGTTAGGCTGACGGAAAAATTAACTTTAGTTTAATATGGTAACAAACCACAGAAGCAAGTAATCAGCACAAGGGAGGGAGATGCTGTCGGCCCGTTTGCGGTGGGGGGAGGGGTGTGGTGAGGAAGGTCTCAGGAGGGCAGGTGTCCTCAGAGCGAGGTTAGAGGTGGGGAGCCCTCCGGGAGGCGGAGGGAGGGGCACAAAGGGACACGGTGTGGTTCCTTGGTCCCCAGTGCTATCAGATAACTGCAGGAAGCATGCACGGAGATGTGGGAAAATAGAAGGACTCATGATGAAATATGCCTCTCTGACACAGTGGCACAAATACTGCGGTTGAACAATTAGGTGAATGGATGGTGGATGGCGGGGATGGGGGTGGGGGTGGTAAAGATAAACAAGGGGGGAAAGACTAGAGTGAGCCATGTGGTAATGGGTTAGAATTGGACACGTCAGGATGACCTCATGGTTAGCCTAGTATGGATATAAATAGGTACATATAGAAATATTTATAGATTTGTGTGTGTGTGTGTACACACAAGTTAGTATGCACACACACTTTTTCTTGCTCTTTGGAAGAAAATCCCTATATACAGCCTATATCAGTGTGGACCATGAGCTAAGGGCTTAGAAGCATCACCTTGTAAAAGCAACAACCACAACCAGGACCCAGGTTTTGGTTTTTAATACCGATCTTCAATACTTCAATAAAGGAGCCAGGGTTTCTTGGAGAAAGGGTAATTTCTTCAAGAGATGGGGTGGGGGGGTGGGGGGGAGATATACAAGATGAGCCTGGAGCATCTTGTAGTGCGGGAAAGTATCAAAATGTCAAATAAACAAGACAAGGCAAGGCACGACGAAACACACAAAAACTACAAAACAATGATGGAGCCAATAGAAAGAGCTCCCAATTGCCAAAGCTGGACAAAATCGAGCAACAAATAAAGTAGTATTGGATTATAGACCGAAGTATAAAGTAAATATTCATGAGCTCATACTGTCAAAATGAAACGACTGAATAAATGCATTCGTGAGCTAGAGAAACGACTCACCTCCCATGCAGAACAATTCGAAATAAGTTAGGTAGTTCATATTCAAGGAGGAGGGGCATAACTCACTACTCCTTGCATGTGAGTTGTGTGTGTAACTTTCTTCCAATGAATATAGTAAAGGAAGAAAGAATGACTTGTTCCAAGGGGTTAACCTGACAAACACTACTTCAAGCCAGCTGATCAGGGTTAGTATCAACAGTGATAAGCCATACTGAGAGTCTTTACCCTTGGTATGATGTATGAGGCTGGCACTTTTTCTCTGTGGTCTTCCTCCTCAGAATGCATTACCATAATGTCATCATGAGGAAAACATCAGACAACTCCCAATCCAAGGACATTCTACAAAATTCCTGAATAGTAATCCTGAACATTACCAAGGTTATTAAAACAAGGGAAGTCTGAGAAATGGTTACTGCTGTGAGGATCCTTGATGAGTAACTATACCCTACATGGGACCCTGGGTAACCAGATAAAAGACATTAGGGAAAAATAGGAAAGCTGAGTAAAGTATGGATGCTAGTTAATAAAGTGTCAGTATCGGTTCATTAATTATTACAAATATACCAAACAAATGTAAGCTGCTGATAATAGGGGTAGCTGGGGGTAGTGTATATGGGAACTCTCTGTACTATCTTCACAATAATTCTGTTACTCTAAAAGTGTTCTCAAGTTACAGCTTTATTTAAAAAGGTGGGGGGGGGAGGAGGTGGAGAGGAGAACTACTGTACATGGATGGTGAGAAGGCGAGAAGTATTATTAGCATTGAGGAGGGACATTTTATAATGAACAACCAAATAGGAAGATGTAACACTCTTAAATTTATCAACATCTAATAATAACAGTCTCTTTGAGCTTATTAGGTAATATAGCAAAGGAGCTAAAGGGAAAAAATGAGCAAATCCACAATCATAACTGAACTGAACATTTTAACACTCCTCTCTCAGTAACTGGTGGGACAGGAAATAATCAGGACACACCAAACATGCAGCACACAATTAAGACACTTCTCCTAATTGACATATCTAGAGTATTAAGCCCACCCACCGCAGAATATGCATTCTTTATGAGAGCATGTGGAACATTTTCAGAAATGGACCATGTGGCTGGGCCGTTAAAAAGGATCAGTTTTCAAAGGATTCAAATCATACAGAATATGACCTCTGATAAGTGTTCCTAAGATAGGAATCAATAAAGAAAAAAAGAGAACTAGATAATGTCTAAATACTTAGAAATTAAACAATACATGCCTATATAACCCAATGGGTTTAAGTAAGATCATAATGAAAGAAAATATTTTGAATAGAAGGATAAATATGGCATGTAAAAAAGATGTGAAGGCAATATAGTCAAAAGGTGAAAACAACCCAAATGTCCATCCACACACGAATGAATGAACAAAAGGTGCTATGTACATATAGTAGAGTATCATTCGACCTTGAAAAGGAATGAAAGTAAGTGAATGAATGAATGAATGAGTGAATGAAATGCTGGTAATGCTATAACATAGGTGAACCTTGAAAACATTATGCTAAGTGAAAGAAACCAGACACAAGAGATGAATAGTGCATGATTCTACTTGTATGAGGGACCTAGAGTAGGTAGATTCATAGAGACAGAAAGTGGAATAGAAGTTACTCAGGATTGGGGGGAGGTAGGGAATGCAGCGTTATTGTTCAAGAAGCACAGAGTTTCTGCTTGGGGTGATGGGAAAGTTCTGGAGATGGGAGGTGAGTAGTAGTGATGTGCAACAGTGTGAATGTGCTAATAGCACTACATTGTACATAGAAAGATGGCTAAAATGGCATTTTTGTGTTATGTACATTTTATAATAATAACAACTTGTGAAGGACAGGGCTTCTAGAATACTGAGGGAGTGTCAACATATATCCACTCCTGCACAAAAACAGAAAAACTGTCAAAATCAACTTTTCAAATTCTAGATATTAACCAAAGGTGTGCAACAATCTGAGGAGTGTTTTCAAGGAAAACTGCAGAACTTTGGTAAGAACGGCAGGGTTTGTGGCCTTGAAATTTGACTACTCTCATTCCTTTGATAGTTCTTGAGAATAATGGTTCCTATACTTGTTAGATTATTAGAAGGGTTCGTTTTGTTGAAAATAATGATTCTCAAGCCACTCCCCCTTAGAAATTCTGAATATAAGGCACTAGTGAATCCGTTTGCTTAACAAATGTTCCACATGATTCTTATGATTAGAAAACAGGGGAAAATGCCATTTTGTAAGAGCTTGAAAAATCTGTTCTGGCAACGTGGCCACCTGATACCAAACTTGAGTTGAAAGTTTTCAGTTCCAGGTGAATTAACTCTAGAAGAATTAAAGAGCTAAGTGTGAAAGGCAAGATAAAAACGGAGAGTAGCTTAATGATCTCGAGGTTGTCAGAGATTTCGTAAATAGAACACACAAAGCACTATCTACAAATAAAAATTAGATAAATTGGACTACCTTAATATTAAATAATTCTGTTTGATGAAATTTCTATTAAAAGTATGAAAAGGCAAACTCCAAAAGTCAACTGAGTACTGACAAAGGGCTCATAACTAAAAAATATATAGAGAACTCCTATAAGTTAGTATGGAAAAGGCAACCCACTAGAAAAATGGGAGAGACTTTAAAAAATGAAATTTATAAACCAACATATCCAAGTGACCATTAAACTTATCAAAAGATACTTAACTACATCAGTAATCCAGAAATGCTTAATTAACCACAATGAGCTTACATATAGGTAACCCTCCGGAAAGGCTAAAATCACAAAGACCATCAATACTACGTGTTGATGAGGATATAGAATAATAAGATCTCTCATATGCAGCTGGTGTGAATGTGCATTGATATAACTCTTCAGAAAAACAATTTTGTTTCATCTCATGTTGATGCTATGGATACCCTCAGACTTAGCCATTCTACTTCTAAGTATATACCCAGCTGAAATGCATTTTTACACATGCACCAAGAGACACATACATATATATTCATAGCCACATTTTTCATAATAGCCAGAAAACTGAGAACAAGCCAAACATGGAGTAAATACTATTCAATAGAGCAGAGTGGTATGTTCATACAATGTCAGTGGAAGTGAACTAATTACGGTTCCACCCAGTAATGTCAGAAACATAATGCTGGGCATTTTGATCCAGATGCAATACATATTATGTACTTCCATTTACATAAAATGTCATTAAAAAAACCCCAGCCCAAAACAAATATAGTGTTCTGGTATGTCTGCTTAGTTGATGCAAAATATAGAGAGAAGGAAAGACATGATACCCATAGAAGTCAGGAAACTGCTCTACCTACTACTGATATCAGACTACCTGCCCCAAACCTATCAAAAAATAATTCCTGGGGTTGTGCTCAGAAATCTGCCTTTTCAACTTAACACCCTCAGGTGATTCGATTGCTGCTGTAGGTTAGAAGAAAGAAGCAGGGTGGGCCACCAGCCCCTGTCTCAAGGATGATTAAGGCTCATGTGTTGGCTGAAGACATGTACGGGAGCATCTGGGGACGCTTGAGGCTGACATCATTGCAGTCCACCCCTACCTCACACCCACAGCTCCGGGTCCTGGAGTGTGGGGACCCTCCGTTGCCCAGTCAGCTATGGTGTGTTGCACTCTAGAAATTGAGGACTGTCCATTTCTGAGAAAATAGCCTGCACTCTCCGCCAAGCCTGGCTTTGCCTAAACAGAGCGTCAGATCTGGGATCCAGGGAAACTGAGATATAGATGTGTTTTGAAGGACAGACACCTCTGTGTGTCCCCAAGTTACTCTGCTGCTATTAAGTTCTAAGTTTAACTGGGAAACCAACATAATTGCTGTAATATTTCCTATCCCATTCATAGTCCTCATTTCGAAAACAGCTCCCGTGAGAAAGACTCATCCATCCTCTTAAAACAATTATGAACTTAATGTTGGAGCTTTTCATGTACAGAAGTTGAATATGTTACCCTTTTATGACAAATCAGGGAACAAACAAATTGCTCAAGTCCAACTTGGGAGTGCGGGATTATGGTTGGGAGCGTGGAAGGGGGAAGAGAGGAAGGGAACATTTAAGAATTTAAATGAAGTGAGGAGTGAAAACCCCTCTAAGTCCATAGGCTGTGACTTAGAAACCCACAGACTTATAACTTATTTCTTCTGTTGGCTTTCTTCAGGATGCCATTGCCAAACGGCTCTCCTGACAACCCTATACTCTGCAGTGCTGGTCCCCAAGATACTGCAGATGTTACCAGTAAGTGCAGCGGGATCTGTCATGAGCTTATGACCCTTCTGGCAAACTTGCCCTCATCGTAACTTCCAGGTTCTTGGTTTAAATCCATACAATTTCAAAGTTGCCTTCCACAGGAAGGTGTTTTTAGCAAGAAAGTGAACATATGCTATGCGGGGTCTGTCGCTCTTAAAAATGACAGATACTTTCAGGCAAACTTTCTTCCTCCAATTAGTTCCAAAAATGTAACTCAGCCAAAGCTCGGAGCTCTCAGCAGTGTCATCTGAGCTTTCCTGGGTACATCAAAGAACTAAGAAGAGAAGCCAGAGCTATAAGCCACAAGCTAGTAAACGATGTTTGCTCATCTATAACCACTGCCACCTTGTTTTAGTTAAAGTAGGATAATGCTGGCCACTTTCTAGTACCAACTTCATGCACTGGGAAGAAATTGAGGACCATCCTGCCACACACTCTGGTTCTGAGGAAGAAACAATAGGCTTTTCCCATATAATTTCCACTTCTCAGGGCTAAATCTTTGAAGGTTTAATAAGACTAATGTGTTGCCTGACCAGGTGGTGGCGCAGTGGTTAGAATGTCGGACTGGGATGTGGAGGACCCAGGTTCGAGACCCTGAGGTCACCAGCTTGAGCACGGACTCATCTGGTTTGAGCAAGGCTCACCAGCTTGAGCCCAAGGTCGCTGGCTCGAGCAAGGGGTCACTCGGTCTGCTATAGCCCCCCGGTCAAGGCACATATGAGAAATCAATCAATGAACAACTAAGGAGCTGCAACAAGGAATTGATGTTTCTCATCTCTCTCCCTTCCTGTCTATCTGTTCCTCTCTCTGACTTTCTCTGTCTCTGACACATACACACACACACACACACACACACACACACACACACACACAGACTAATGTCATTTCAGATTAGGATTGTTAAGCACTTTTTTATGACACTTTCTGATAATTTTTTTCTCTTTTATTTAAAGGTTTAAGATGTATGCATTTGTTGGGAGGGGTGGAAGGTGCAAAGAGCTCTTTGGCAGCCCTCTGGGCTTTTCTTAAATAATGGGAATAAAGATTATTAGCCGCTGCCTGGGACAGTCACTATTCTGCTGGCTTCCTAATCAAACTGGACTTCATGGGCGTAGTATGTCTGAGATGGGTTTTATGCATTCTTCTATGGTTTGTTGAGACAAAGGACAGAGAGCTAACCACTTGTGCAGTTGTTAAAATCAGGAAAGACTTACTATCTCCCCTTTGCAGTAACGAACATAAAGTTGAAACACACTTACATAATTGGGAGACGAGACTGAGCTGTGGTATAGGCAATTAAACAGCCTGGTCACATCATTCAATGTAAGCTAAGGTGGCAGTGCGTCTGATCTGAGCAGCACCAAGTACGATCTTGTGCCATTTATATTCTATCTGTGCTCTTCAGAAGTCTGATTAACTTGCCAATCACCCCTGGCCGGGGAGCTGAGAGCTGGGTGGTCCCACAGGTGGAAGGGTGGGGGGAGTACACCAAGGGTGGTGACAGGAGCAGCAAAAGCCATACTTGACCACTCTCTGACAGGTTAGGACTTTGGTTTCCTAGCCTCTCTCGTTTTTATGGTGAAGAATTGGTAGGAGGAAATGACAGAAGTGGATATATCCATAGTGATGACTTCTCAATAGATTGTGCCCACATCGCTTTGTTCACTCTCCTCAAATGGACATTTTAATTTAACCTATAGCTACTGCAGGTCCTCAAATAACGTCGTTTCGGTCAATGTCGTTTCCTTAGAAGGTTCATGAGCTGCTGTAGAACTCTTGTTTTTATGAATCAGCCTTCAGCAAAATTGGTTCCATTATACTGTATATCATTTCACTTAAAGTCGAAGAACCTATTTCCACAGAGTTGAGGACTTACTGCGCTTACTTCATTAAGAGGTGACAGTGCGGCAAGGCAGAGCTATGTCATATGGCCAAGTGATAACTTCTCCTTTGTGCTTCTTTTCAATTTCCCTGTTTAATCTTGGGATGATCAACTTTGTAATTATTATGCTAGAAGCTCCTAATGAAAGGAGTTAAAACATGAAGCCAATGATCAAAAATCATCAATACAAGACAACTGTATAGATTTGCTTACCACCAGCAGACCCTGGTCTGTTGATTGTCTCTTTGTAGAACTATAGCCATTCATATAGATATGCAAATCAGGTGGGCAGGACTGAAGTGTGGTTCACATTCATCATAGCAAAAAGGTTCTCAAATTCCTTCTCACAACTGCCTTTCAAAGAGTTCATCTGTATTGTTCTGCCTACATGAAGGTGGTTTTCCTTTGGCATTATTAATTTCTTTTCAATTGTTTGATTTGGTTGTGGCTTTCTCCTCTGATGATACCATCATATGCTCATCTCTTATATTCAAAGAAGAACTAAGCAGTAGCTGATAAAAACAAATATCAAATGTCATGAAACTGTAGTACAACAAACAGGAATTGATGAACAATTCCACTTTCTGTTTACGCTCTGGTAAGACAGGTTCTAGCAAGTTTGCTCGCTTCCGCAGCTTGTCTCCAGCACGTTATGAAGAGTGTGGTGGGATGCAGATGCGGCAGTGCTGGGTCAGCCCTCACTGGGCATTCTGTTCTTCCTCTTGTTCTTAGCACTACACCTGGGCCCTCACCTGCACCGCTCCCAGATGAGCTCAGGCTACCCTTGCAAAAGGAGACACTGACCTCTTGTATTCTCGCTGTTCCAGGAGATAGAATAGGTACCAGGGAAGAGGTTTTATAATAGTATGACCACATCAAAGCCCAGATGTGACAGCATGTGGAAGATCTCTTTGGGAGAGTCCCTAACCACAGGTAACAAATTCCAAGTGTCTGAAGCAGCTACCTGGAACCATCTTTAATAGAATTTACCCTTTTATAAGAATGAAACTGTCTAGGAGAATATTGACAAGAACCAAATAGTATTCTAGGAGGGCAACATCAGTATGGTTTGTCGTGTTACTTCAAGAGTGTTTGTGTCCATTTTTAACATCCCTTTTCTTCTATTCCTTTATTCCTACTTTTATTTTTCTGTGAAGCCTCCTCCATACCTCAAAAGACTTCTGAAAGCAAAAAGAACTCACCAGACTATTCTATACATTATATATTCGCACAGGAAAAACTTAAAGCATAAACACTTCTGTTGATATCACTTCTGTTTCCTGTTGATATCACTTCTGTTTCCTGTTGTACTTGCAATGAAATCCTAATTCCTCACAAGTCCGTTTAGGTCTTACGTGAACATGACCCTGTCTATCTTTCCAGTCTCATTTTGTGCCTTTCCTTTCTTTTGTTCACTCTGTTCCAGTTACAATAACTTTTTTTAATAACTTCAAAATGTTAAGTCTGCCTCAGGACCTTTGCACATGTGTTCTCTTTGCTGGAATGCAATTATCCTGGCTCTGCTGAGTTGTAACATTCAGTCTGATTTTAAGTATCCCCTCTAAAAGAGAGGTTATGCTTGGCCACCATATTTAAAACAAGTTTTTTCCCACTCTTCCCCCCTTTAGTGTCTATCTTTGTGTCTAGTTTGAATTTATGTATTATTGCATTTGTTTACTTGTTTATTATCTCTTTCTCCTTCTGGAACATAAGCTTCCCAAGAGCAGGAACTTGTCTATCTTGTTTGGCTTTGTATCTCCAGCACCTGGGACAGGGCTCAACTCAAACCAGAAACCCTACTGTTGCTGCACGATACTTAGTACAGACCTGCCTTTGTTGACTGTTTCTTCCTCACAACAGGCTCCTTACAGAGGCAGTTTCTTCTTAATAATTTGTCTTCCAAAGGAAAATGTATAAAATACTGTCCTGTTAAAAATTAGAGTATAGGTTGTTGTTTTTTTTTTTTTATGGAAGCAACCTTTCAAAACTTGTGTTTCCAATGGCCATCTTTAGAGTCCCATGTAGCAGCACATAAAGTCGTAATGCTTTAAAAATCAAAAGGATAAATGGCGTGTGGCGTGTTGGCATATTACCATATTTTCCCATGTATAAGACATACATTTTTCCAAAAAACTTGGAGTCTAAAAACTGAGTGCGTCTTATACAGTGGTTGCAGATTTTTTTTACTTGCGATTCCCGCTTTTTCGCGCTTGTTTTTGTGCTCATTGTTGAAGACAGTGATTCGTCATCAGACACAGATGAGGGCAAGCTAATGGATGGGAGTTTTGACAGTGATGAGGTGTATGAATTTTATGATGAATAAAACTTGAGTCCAATATTTATATGGAATATATTTTTTCAAATTTCGGGCCCTAAAATTAAGATGCGTCTTATACACCGTACATGGTTTCAGTTACACGCCGCCTCCCTCCCCCACCCAGGTTCTGTGATGGGCGGAAGGAGGTGAAGCCAGGCAACACCCACGTCTGAAACATACACACGCAGTAGTGGGAACAGATGATGGCGAGCAAGACTTGGGGTGAGAGGCAGGGAGGAGGGAGCAGGAGAGTACCTTCCAGTTTTTAGCAATGTGGGTGCCCTATGGCTCCCAAGCGCCATGACATCTCAGTGGTGTGCTGCCTTGTGCCGTTTTGGGATCATCTCTAGAGCTGCTTGCTCTGGGAGGCTGGGGCCCAGGATGGAGGTGGGTTAAGGGGAACTCTCCCCATAGCTTTTCTAGTCTGCCCGGGAAGGGGACAGCAGGCGGGCCCTGGGCTGGGATAGTAGAGGGGTACATGGCAGCCAAACCAGGCACCCTCCCTGGCTTTCCTGGAGAGTCTCACAGCTCACCCATCGGGGCTCCTTGGGACCTTCCCCTCTCCAAGGCGTGCTCCGTTCTGCAGTCCAGAAGTGGGGCCATGGGGAAAGACTCTTGCCTCCCCTTCCACGGCCAGAAGAAACCTGGGAATGAAAGCTCCCTGCCCACAAACAGAAACCTATCTCTTTTTATGTGACAACCGAGTCGTGTCTACCCTGAGGGTCCTCACTTTCTGCTCCCACCATGTGTCCTTTCTCCGCCATCTCCCCCCTCCCGCTGCCTGACAGGGACTGAGTTTCCTCTTGCCTCCTGGTCCAGGCCCTTCCAGCTCATTCTGGTGAGGGGACAAGGGACTGCTCGGGCTTTGGCACGCGTGTCTTCATTGTCTCTCTCCAGAGCCACGCTGGTTTGCCTTCCACTGTTCACAAAGGGAAGCTGCCCTCCCCTCAACGCTGGCCTCCCCCTCCGCTCTCCTTCTCAGCTCTCCCTCTCCACTGCCCTGTGCTGTGCAGCAGAGGGGGCGAGGTGACTTAGAACAAGCTGCCCTCACCACAGGGTTCCCACATTCGCCCCTGGAGTGGGCTGTCATAGCAGAGGGAGCTTCAAATGCTGGCTTTCATTTGCTTTCTGGCTAATGTGTATGCCTTGCTTTGAAAAGTGCATACATTTCCTTTAAACGCTGACATTAAGAAAAAAGCCACCAGTAAATCTAGAAAGCCCGATAAGCAGTTAGCCCGGGACTGAGGTCCCCACCCCATTAAAAATGACAGATAGGCTGGGTGAGTGCCAGCACACTCCAGAGAATTCCAGAATGGCTTTCTGACTCAGACATACCAAGCCTCCCTTCCAGGTGTTGGGAGTTTAGTTTTGCAATCTCTATTTCAAATCAGGAAACAGTCTAATAAATGGTTAAATGTGTTTGCCAGAACATATTCAAGTCGAAGGCAACAGTTTCCAAATTCCCTGCATAGATTGGACACAAGGGAACATTGGCAGCCAAGCCTGTTATTAAGAAGGTCACAAGATGCCATCTGTTACCGTATGCACTTTACTGTTCAAGCATAACATCCACTGGGAGGTGGCTGCATTTGCTTTTGCCCGTGAACTTAAAAGGCAGCACTGTAGTGGGCACTAGGGTGACTTCAGTAGGCTCAGGTGAACATACCGCTGTCTGCCTGCGGGCTAGGCTGGGGCTGGGTGGGGAGATGAAGAGAAGGCAAGGCATTGTTTATAGGTCTGTCCTTGGGGATGGCTCAGAGGTAATCCGTTGCTGCTGGCTGGCTTTCCTGACCCTTTCCTGCCATGTTTCAGTCATCTATAAAATATGATAATAACATTCCTTCTTTACCTATAATTGTGCAAGTAAGGCAGGTGAATGAATACCTTCATTTATCCCCACCTTAAAAAAAATTCTTTTTTAATCCTTAGAGAAGTTGAAGGACTAGTACAATCCGTATTCATGTACTCTCACCCAGATTCATCAGTTGTGAGCTTCTTGCCACGTTTGTTGATATGTAGTTGTAGCTCAGTCTCTCTCTGTTGATACTTGTCTAGACTTCTTTGCTGAACGATTGAGAATAAATTACAGACATCATAACAGTATGTCCTTACATACGTCAGCCTGTGCCTTTGGAGAATAGGACTGTTCTCTTACAGAATGAGAATACTATTATCATGCTTAAGAAACTCAGTACTGATAGCATAACATTTTTTTAAACCTATTATACAGATCATTAAATGCCTTATTCTTAAAAACCTGTCACCTACCGCAGTGGTTAGTAGCTCTCTCTTTAAGACACCTCCTATTTTTGAGGCAGTTTTAAAAAGTCTGATGAATGTTCTGGGCCCTTATCTTCAGAAAAATATCCATAAAGACACTTCTGCAAGCCAACAATGCACTCATCTGGGATCTCTCCAGGTGTCCGTGGACTCTAGGTTAAGTGTTGTTCATCTTTGATCTAAATTCTCCTCTTTTGTGTACACACAATTTAAGGTTGCGGTACCCAGAAAGGTTAAGAATGGTTGGTCTGTCTTCGCTTTCCAACACTGAGAATTCAGACATGGGTAGGCAGGAGATCATATTATCCCCGATCTATGAAAGGAAACTGAATCTCAAATACAGCTAAGAGTCATCCTGTGACTGGCACCCGGTAGGTGGACTAAATGATTAGACGGCCTCGAAGAATAACTTCCACACTTAAGCTTCTCTGAGTTTGGAAGGGCTGGTGCTCATTAGCCCACACTTGCTTTCTTGATAACTTAGTTTTAAAACCAAATACCTGTAGTGTTCCATCTGGGTTGGCATGATATCAAAGGACCCAATACCGAGTGTGCTGGTAGTTACTAGCGTTGTTATTCCCATCAACAAAATTTCCCAGTTTGGTTACAGTTTTAGGAGTAGGAAGTGGAAGCAGGGAGGTGGATACACTCTAGCAAACTGAGATAATATTAACTGTCCTTAATTGAAAGGTCAGCTGAAACTGCCATGGTCAAGCAACACCGTGGTCTCTATTTTGTCAACTGTGAACTCGCAAGGGGGAAAATGAAATCATTAGCTAACCATACATCAACATATGTGTTTTGTTAGTCAGATTCTAAAGGGAAGTAAGTGATGTGTGTACAATTTGTTGGTAGCCTAATTGGGTGTATAAGAAATTTTATTGTGACACTGGGTTTAAGCCTGGTTTTTCCTCTTTGTTTGCATGCAGGGCAATTCCCTCATATAACCAGTTCCCTTAAAAAGTCACTTGATATCAAGCACAGAGTGGTAAGTCCAACAATTTTCAACAATCATCTACTTGTAGAGAGCTTAAATGATGCCACACCTCTGTTCCTAGGGGGAATGTAGGTCCAGGTTGCCATGAGCCTCTGAAGCTCACAACATTTTCATTAAGTGATCAACACATAAATTTGTTTTATGTGTATTTCTGTTTAAAGACACCTCATTTAATATATAATTGATTCATTAATATTGAACTTATAGCCAACAGCACTATAACTCACGCCTAAATGAAGATTATCTACCGTGTATTTTCTCTGTAAGGCAAGTCACAGTCTTCTTGTGCTGTGAAACTTTGGACAGCACTCAGAAACATAGGGGAGGGGCATTTTAAACAATGAAACCCCTAAGAAAAAGCATAAAAATGCAGGAAGTAGGGCACTAAACAGATCACGAAAAGGACACTTGTTTGCAGTATGAGAGCCAGAACAAGAGGGAAAGCAGGTCCGCTTGTTTGACCTTGACTGAGAAGGTGCACACCATCAGGTGACTCAAATTGTTCGCTACTCTGTGCAGGCCCTTGAAAGACCTCAAAAGTGCTGAGAGTATCGACTTGGGGTTACAAATAAATTGTAGCGTGTAGGCAAACTCACAAATATGAAACCCATGAATAATAAGCATTAATGGTATTCATTTCCTTTGCCCGTTTTCCCATTAAGGGTGTTTAGCTTTTCTCATTGATTTGTATAAGCTATTTGCATATTAGAATAGTGCTCTTCTGCCTATCCTATTCTATAAATAATTTTCCCAAGTTTGTCTTTCCATTTTACTGTTAGTTTCTATTACTGCAGTAGAAGCTTTTGGTAGCAATATCAAAGTGCCTTTTGAATGGGGAGGACAACCCTGGAAAAGGAATATTGTTAAGTTTCTATTGTTGTGAAAGTGGTTGCTATTTATTTTTCTCTCCTCTTCTTCACAGGCACACCAAATTCTGTCTGGGGACTTTTCTCCAGCACCTCCAAATTACGGAAACTCACGTAAGTCTGCCTTTCACTAGGATCTTCATCTGACCTTTCCATCCCTCTCCGAGTAGGAGGCCACTGAAGGTCTTTTGCATTTCTGCCTCCTTCCTCTTGTCATCACCTTGCGACTTCATTGTCCCTGTCCTAACAGTAGGATGGGAGGAGGCAGAAATACAAGGAGGGAGAACTCCCCCAGAAACACCTGCCAGCGGCAGCTCTGAGGAAGGGCAACCATGCAAGAAGCTGTGGTGGGTGGCAAGGGTGGGGGACAGTGTGTATGTGAGGTTTTGGGACTAGTGATGAAAATGGCTTAGGAATGTCAGTTGATTTCATTTGTTCACACCACTTTGGGTTCTGTGTGCTGCCAGCACTCACACCCTGGCTGGTTGTCTGTCTCTTCACGCTAGATGGGAGAACTAGAAAACCAGCATTTGAGGACCCGGGGAACTACAATCCGCGAAGGACAGGCATCCTGAGGCCCGTAAGAACCTTTTCACTTGTCCCCCAACAGAGGAAGGACCCCCAGGGTGGTGCCAGGGGGTGCGCCTGTCAGTGTGCTGTGAGAGTGCCGGTGTGTGAATGCTGAGGGTTGGTGGGAAGGTAATCCCTGCTTTACCATTAAGGGAGAAATATGGAGGCTTGTTGACTGTTCTGAGAGGCAGTCTTGTTCCCAAAGACCTGTGGACATGGCTTGTTTGGAGCCTTCCAGTTGTTCTGGAAAGAAGGGGACCGGGATTTCTCTTGTACTGTCAGCATTTTCATCAATGATACCTGTGATTTGCTGGATTTTGCCTCTTGTGAAAAGGGCATTAAGTTCTCAGATGTCCTCCCTTCTGGGGATCCACCCTAGGTGCCTACGTCCTGGGTACCCTCTCTTCATGTGGCTTTTCTGACCCCCAACATCTACTGTTTCTGCTCCCCTGACATGACCCTCCAGAGCTGGCGCTCTGTCTTGCCTGATTGCACTTTCTCCAAACCCGGGATTTTTTAGCAGTGTGTTAAATGAGATTCTCTTTCTGTCTTAGAATTCTGATGAGATGGCTTGAGAGCAAGTTGAAAGAACATAAATGGGTCTCACCTCATTCAATACAAACATTACAACTATATTTGCTATCCTTTTGCTTTTGTTTATTAAGATTTATCCAAAATTGACTTAAAACAACAATTCCACCTTATCTGAGTAATTATACAGGATCGAGCAAAAGTAGGTTTACATTTGTTCAAATGGAAATAATACAATAGTTAGTCAATAATACAAGAATAAATCTTGTGTTTTGTGTCCTCACAATTGTAAACCTTCTTCTGCCCCACCCTGTATTTGCAGCACCATGGGGTTGGTATGCTAGCTATGTGTATTAGAAAAAATAAAACCTGACCATTAAAATAAAAAATGTTACTCATGTGCCAGCTAACATTATTACAGGAACCACCAGTTATATATAGATATCATTACAGAAACTGCTAGTGTAGGAGCACCAGCTAGCTAATCCGATGAATTTAGTAAACAGGAGAGGGGCTGGACAGCCCGCCTTAGCTCCCAGGTCTCTTTAGTGGTGGCCTAACAGAAATAGTGCATTTTGCTTGATTTTTCTACTGGAGGGCCTGGTAACTTTCCTACGTAGCACATGAGGCACAGGAAGGCCGTGAGGAGGCAGGCTGTGGAGGGAGTTATCTGGGGGCACTGGAAAACTGAGTGGGCCACTGGAAATTTCAGTGTATGGGCAGCCAGAGACCTCCTTTCGCTGTAGGGTTGGTACATGCTTCCAGGAAGGGTAGATAAGTTTCTTAAAGTGTATTTACTGCTAGCTGGCCTCCTGGGAGTTGCTTGGGAGAATCATTAACTATTATTAAATAAATAAATCCCTCTTGCTGCATGGAGTTGTGCTGGGGCCAAGCAATCCCACTGCCAGCACCCGCAGCTGTTCTGGGGGACAGTTGTCTTTCTCCTTGTAGTGCTTCCCTGACCCCCACCCTTAAAACGAATCTCTGTATCACAGGAGTCTCCTTTAAGTCAACAATTCTTGACAAATGAGTGACATTCCATCCTTCTCTTGCTTGTTTTTATGGTGCGACAGCAAACTAAAAGTGCATGCACACGCACGTTGCACGCACCACAATTCATGTGGGGCACTTGTATGGGAAACATTGGTACTACAGTTTTGACCAAAAAATAAATCACAACCTTTTATTTACTAGATAAGGCAAAAATCTTAGTTTTTAAAAATAGATGCTATGTTTTGGGGGAGGAAAGCAGGCACTAGACGTAACATGTACAAGTTCTTGTGTCAGCAACAAGCAGGGATTGAATGAAATTTTCATCAAGAATATTCTCAACTTTTAAAAAAGTATTCGCTTGGTGTCTAATGCCTTTGGTAGCCAGCTTCTTTTTTTTTTTTTTTTTTTTTTACAGAGACAGAGTGAGAGTCAGAGATAGGGACATGCAGACTGGAATGGAGAGAGATGAGCAGCATGAATCATTAGTGTTTTGTCTTGACACCTTAGTTGTTCATTAATTGCTTTCTCATATGTGCCTTGACCACGGGCCTTCAGCAGACTGAGCAACCCCTTGCTGGAGCCAGTGACCTTGGATCCAAGCTGGCGAGCTTTTGCTCAAGCCAGATGGGCCCGCGCTCAAGCTGGAGAGCTCGGAGTCTCGAACCTGGGTCCTCCGTATCCCAGTCCCAAGCTCTATCCACTGCGCCACCACCTGGTCAGGTGGTAGTCAGCTTCTAAATATTTATATTTCTGGGCCCAATCTTCAAGAAGTTTGTGATGTAAAAATGAAAGCTGAGAAATTCATCACACCCAGCAATGTCCGGAAGAAAAGAACAGTAGGGAAGACGGGGAAGGATCTTGTTGCTAAAAGATGGTTAAGGGGCAGTAGAGAAGCAGCGGGCGGTTCGGTTAGTGACTCCAGGAGTTCTTGCCTCTTTTTCTCTCCTCTTTTCCTCTTATTGGTCTGGCTGGCCTTCCTGACAGGGACAGGGTAGATGAACTAGGAAGGTTCAAGGAGCTGGAAGAAAATGCAGGAACAACCCCAACTCCTGCTCATGAATGATGCCTGGCAACTTCATTCCCAGTTCTGTGCAAAAAGTAACCTTTTGCTGCGGGGCGAGTACTGACAACCAGGCCATTTTTTCTCCAGCCTCGGGGACCACGGTCTTCTGCAAGCAAGGCTGGCTCATCTGAAGACTCAGATGCGTATCAGTACTACGTTTACAGCCTGGGAGGACCGTTATAGTCACTTAGCCCAGGAGTCGGAGAATGCAGCGTGGAGCTACAGGCCCGAGTTTGCGCAGTTAACCACTTGGAGGTATGAGAGGGCCTTGGAATACATGGACCTTGGCAGCCTGGCTTTCTCGCACCCTTCCCTGGGCTTTAAACACCTTCATCCCTCAATTTTCCCCCTCTTTATTGGAAGAGGGGACAAAGGTTACCAACATTATTGAATTTTCCTTTACAATAAACACTTGGCAGCCCGCCACGACTGCAGATGCCACAGAAATGATACTGGGGCCCCAACAGCTGTGGGTTGCAGCATCAAAAAGCCCGTGGTCCCTTCATCTGGGAGCCGGTGGGGGCGGGAGGGGTGAGAACGGTGTGTGTGTGTGTATGTGTGTGTGTGTGTGTGTGTGTGTGTGTGTGTGTGTGTGTGCAGAGCAGTGGCCCCGAAGCCCGCAGCTCTGCGTGTCCGGGTGGGTTGTCCACCGCTCTCGCTCTCCAGGCACCGCGGCCAGAAGTAAACAGGAGCCAGCCGTCGGGTGGGCGGGGGCGACCCGATTCCTGGTGGGAGCTGCAGCCTGGGATCCAGGAGAGTCATGGCCTTTCACGCCCACCCCGGGTTCTCTCTGGAGGGGCCTGGCATCTCCGAAGCCCAGCCCATGGCCCACCCAATCACCGCTCCGCCACCAGCCCGCCGCCCCCCCCCCCCCCCCGTCTTCCTCTCCCCCTCCTCACCTCTGTCCGCCTCCCCCCTTCCCTGTTGCTCTTGTTCCTCCCTCCATAACCCTCTCCCCCCCCCCCCCGCACCCACACCCCGCCTGCTCTCCCTCCTCCTTGCTCAACGACCCTTCTCCCCTCCATGTCCTCCACCCCCAAGACCTCCCACCCCCGCGCAGCGCTAGAGGGAGTGCCCTGGCGCTGAAAGCCTGCACGGAACCTCCACTCTTGGGCAGAGTTGGGCCCTAGCAGCTGCGGTTCCAGGAGGGAAGGGGGGCTGAGTGTAATCCGAAAGTGGCTGCCTCCTGCCCCTTCTCCCTACGCCCGCCGCCCTCTGCCCCCTGCTCCGTTTACTCCGGTTTACCCAGACCCGCTCTCTCTCCTTTATGATTTGTGTTGAATTCAAAAGGTAATTAAAAGTCTCACCATCAAGCCCCTCACCCCCCCCCCCCCAAAAAAAGAACCCCAAAATAGAAACAAAAACCTTCTGCTAATAGTTAGCTCTTGTTCTTTAGCCAGGTTAGGCAAAATACATTCCTGGCCAGCCATCTGGTCACATTCCCGGGGTCCCTTTGTATGGTTTCCATTGAGCTCGCCAAGCCATGCACTGAGAATGCAGCGCTGGAGCTGCTCAGGAACCTCCAGGACTTGCTCCCGCCCGGCCCGCTGCGGTCCGTCGGTCAGTCTGAGAGTCCCAGGCCTCTGTTTAAGTTCTGAGTCCCGTACCAAATGGTCCTGGTTTTTCACTGTAGTTAATATTCTTCACTACTCCAGGAAAGCCAGTTCTCCATGTTAATGGTTATTATTCATTCAGTCAGGATTTTTTTTTAACTATGCAAGGCATAGTTAATTAGAATTCTGTTTTAATTCTAAAAAAAAATATGTTAACAGCTCTACAGATGATTTTACAAAGTAACCCGGCCACAGAAATGCGTTTTGACCAGCAACATTGGTATGGCTGGGTCTGCGTCTCCGCCCCTCTCGACCCCATTGCCTTACCACCCCACAGACAACACAACAAACGTTAGCTCGTGCGCAGAACATTATTCCTTTACCCTGGGTTGGGGTTTGCGGTCTAAGTAAAAAGAGAACAGGCAGGTTCATAGAATGAGAGGGCTGTAACTGGAAAGTTCCCTCAGGTTGACCGAAAATGAGTCTGTTCGTTCATTGAGGAGGCTTAGGGAAGGAAGGTCACATGGCTTATGAGTAAAGAACTAACTGAGAACTGTGGCCTAATTTGGGAAGGAGACTAGACATCGGTGATTCGTCATATGCAGCAAGAAGGACTTTGGTTACACTTTGTTCAGCTGTAGCACATCCTCTCTCTGGCCTTTGCCCTGTGGTTCCCCCTGCAGAGTTATAGCCCTTTCTTCCTTCCCCACACCTCTACTTCACTCCCTTCTCTCACTTTCTCTTTCCTTCCTAGCCCCACCCCACTCGAGCCCTGACCATGAGATTTTATTTGGGTTTTTAAAATGAAACCTGGTGCTGCATAAAACAAAAGCGGAGTAATAACAAGGAAAGACTATCCAACACCTAAGGAATGTGCTGAGTTTTATGACTCAGGCTGTCCTGGCGAAGAGCTCTGACTTACATGGAGAGGTGGGTGGCACTAAGCACAGACCATACATGGTAGCCTGGTCTTCCCAGATAGGTTGGTCAGGGCAGCCTGTGACTCATTCTGCAAAACCAGAGACTGTTCCTCGTGGAACAAGACTTCCTGGAGGACAGAGCCAAAGGATCATCAGTGTTTCCCGACGGGGCCAGTCCAGCCTGACGTAGCAGGGGCCACCCTGAGGTTTGGAGGGGCAGGGAGCCTGGGCAGAAGGCCATCCCTGGGCAGGAAACAGGCTTGATGGACTTGGGCAAGGGTTGTGGGAGCATTTAAGAGATGAATAATAGGTAATCTCCAAAGGGACACAAAAATTAGCGAGTATTGTTGTGGAAACAATGGCTGGCAAACCCCAGGTGGCCAGATTGTTCAGTGCCTTAGAGGAGGGGAGCATGGCAGTGCTGCTGAGGTCCCCAAGGTGTTTGCTCTCTGCAGGGGTGCATCATGAAGAGTGCAGGAAAAGCAGGCAGGACTCCGGTGGGGTTTCGGGATGCCATCACTAATGCAATCAGGAGAATCAGGAGGGGCAACTAATCGCTAGTGTGGCAGACTGTACACAAACACCCAGAGAGACCTGGGCACACATCCTTACGTTCTGAGAATTATTTTCACATGAGCATAGTGATGGGGTTAGGTGTGCATTTCTTTTTCTGTCACTAAGAGACAGGCTGAGAGAGCTGGGGGTGCTAAGGAGAAAGTCTCTCCCCACAGAGGTGATGGGAGGGGTCTGCACTGGGGTGACAAGGACCTGTTTGTGTGCTCTTCATTACAGGGCCTGGGCTGCCGGGGCTCAGGTCCTGCTACCCCGGAAAGGCTGTCACTTGCTGAATGAGAATGAACCTTGATTGGTATAAATGATATCTCTAGACAGCAGCCTTATATTTCTCCTTTTCTTCTTTCTTTCTTTTTCTTTCCATGGACTACCTACTGAAAAGCTTGGGGGACTATTCCGTAATTGCAGGAAGAGCTCTGCTTAGCTTTTTCATTAAAGTCTACTTATGGAAAAATAAAGTCTTTTAAGGACCATGACTTCATAAATATTTATAGTGCGAACAGGCGTCATTCTGCTTCTGCAGGAGAATGGGCTCATTCAGTTTTATTTATGATGTGACACTCGGGTGAGTGACATCCGTCATCTGGGTTGGCCCTACATGCTGTTCCACTGAAGCATGTTTATGGAGTGATTATCCCTGCAAATAGTTGCTATATTTAGTCTGTCTCCTTCCCTAACTCCCTCTTAGCCCTTTTAACTCCCCAAACCAGCAAAAAGCCAAGCTTATGGTCTAGGGAAGATTTGAACCCTAATGACAAGGCACAGGGGCTTGAACGAGTGCTGTAGAAGCAGTTGACGAGTTTGGAGGCAATTAGACCGGGAATGATGACTGGCATAGCATTTATACACCAAGGTGGGTTGTTGGGCCTGTGTGGAATAGGTTAGGGCTCTCAGCTGGCCATGAGAGGTTTTGACAGGTGATGGGCACTGCCCTGAGTGATGAATGCACATGGATATTTATGAAACTCTCCTTCCCAGGGAGCTTTCTCTAGACAGGACCTGAGATCTGTACAGCACCAGGCAGCCCAGGGCTCTGGGGCAGAGGCTGGTGGGAGTTCTGTTACTGCAGCTGGGTCAAGGTTTCTGGTGTAACCCACAGCTGTCTCCTCTCAGCCACACCTGGCCCCTGGCTGAGGGACAGCAGCTGCCCTCCATCAGCTGTGAAGAGGGAGGGCCACCCTTGGCTTCTAGCATCACAGCTGCACATGCGCTGACCTGGGCACTGCAGGCTGGACCTAGGCCTGCATCAGGGCTCAGTATTGCCTCTGACCAGCTTGGCCACCTATTGTTTATCCTGGGAAGGGCCAGGTCTTGGCACAGGGGCAACCTGAAAGGTTGCCAGCATTTTATTTTTAGAGACAGCAAAGAGTTTGCTTTTTGGCAGCTGCTCTCTCTCTCTCTCTCTCTTTTTTGAGACACACACGGAGATGGCGTCAAAAAGTTCAAGTGAGAGATTCCAAGCCCTAAATTCATGGAGAATGACACGGGCAATAGTACCACGAAGCTCTCTCAACAGAAGCCTTGGTGGAACCTCGGTGCTTTCATTAGCAGGCCTGCGCAGGGCGGCGGGGGGCGGGTCCCGGGCGGGTCCCTCGGGTCCCTCCCAGTCCACAGACCTCACAGCCTGGACATCTAGTGTGTCCCTTTTCAGCAAGTCAGCTGGTCTGAAGTTCTATGGTTCTTACCTCCATTCATCTCCTTCTCTACCGCTTCATAATCTAGTCCAGCTCCGTAAACGAAGTAGGGACCATAATTAGTCTGCAAATCAGAAGCTCATCATCCCGACCCACCGGCATCATTATCATGATGACCGGAGCAAGGCCCCGGTTCCCACGGCAGGAAGTGCATTACTGCCTGCAGAGAACGCATTTCCAAGTTTTATTAAAATGATTATTTGCCCCCTATATGGTCCCCCTTAAGACTTATTTTTGTAGGTCCTGTGATTTTGGCTACTGGCAATTTATCTGAAAGCATTTTGTAAACTGTAATGATGTTATGCAAAGGTAAAAGGAAATGGGAATAAAAGTAAAGAATTAAGTTGTTTCCTACCTCCCTTTCTTCCCAACGTTTTCTAAAATTACTTTTTAATTATAAAAAGAAAACACAAATACTGTCTCCTTTGCCTCTTGATTACATTTTGGATTCATTTTTCTTCTTGCTGGAGTACGTCCTGTGGTAGGTTTTCTTTTGTTCTTTCTCCTAATCTCCTCCAGAGAGTGCCTATGGGTCATACATTTTTTTGAGAGCTTCTGTGTCTGAGAATTTACTTAGCTCTCTCTCTCTCTATTGAGCGTTCGTTTGGCTTGTTATAGAACTTGAATTTAATTTCCCTGAGCATCTCTAAGCTATCGTTGCATGATTTTCTTGCAGCTGCTGTGGTTGATGTGACTCCCACTCCTTTGTACATAATCTCTCTATGGCCTGTTGTCCCTTTCAGGACTGTCCTTTTCACCTTGATGTTCTGGAGTTTTATTATGCGATCTCTGTGTGTGAGTTTATTTTTAAAGTTTTTCCTGCTTGACACTGATAGGCTCTTGCAGTCTGCCAGCCCAGGCCTTTCCTAGAGGATGTGGCAAGGAAAAAACATCAGAGGGGTTAAACTGATCTATATAATGAAGTGCTGAGGAGGGGAAGGTGGGGCTGTGAGGCCTGAGTATTGGGAGGAATTTTAAGAGTTCTAAAGAGAAGGAGAAGAGTGAGGGTTGGGGAAATTCTTTGCCAGTAAGGTAAGGAAAATGCCCTCAGAAGATTTTTAAGCTCTTTGGATGTACATCAAAAGTGCACTCCACCTTTGCTGTTTTGTGGAGAGGCTAAGACTTGAATTAGTGTTAATTACGTTTTTTTCTATGGGACTGTTTTTTCTCTGATTTGATGCTGAGACAGGTACTAGACTGCCTGAGGTTAATATGAGTTATAGAAACAATTATTTTAAAAAGTTTTTTTCTATTGGTTTGGGAGAGAGAGAAGGAGAGAGGAAGGGAGGGAAATGAAGAGAGAGAAATGTCAATTCATTCTTCCGCTTAGTTGTTCCACTTTAGTTGTGCACTCATCTGTTGCTTTTCATATGTGCCCTGACTGGGGATCGAACATGTGACTTTGGTGTGCCGTGTTGACACTCTATTTACTGAGCCACCCGGCCAGGGCAGAAACAATTATTATTATTTTTAATTATTAAGCAAATATCTTTCTTTCATGCTGTCTGTGTCTCCTCTCTTACCTTCCCTCGCCCTGTCCAAGCCTTTGTTTCTTCTTTTATGCGATTGAGGAAATTGAACTGGATGCTCTAAAACCATGCTATTTCTCTGTACCTCTCGTTCTCCTTCTCTTACTCATCTTCATCGACCTACCTAAATCTTCTTTTCTTATGGCTCACAGCTTATAAGAAGTAGACAAATAGTTTGTTCACTCCCTTCTGTAATCGGTCACCATATGAGCTGTCATGAACAGATTACAGATTAGGACAGAGAAGAAGGAACAGTGACCACACTTGCAGCAGGCCAGGATTTGGTTTCTGGAGTGGTGTGCTGGATGGGGCTCTGCCAGCCCCATCAGGAGCTCACTGCCGAGATGAAGACTCATTGGTTCCGTCCACCCATTGGAGCGGAGGGGTGGCCCAAAGGAGACAGATTCAGTAGAGCTCAGTCCACAGCAGTGTATCTGAGCAAGTGAAGCCAGGCACTGCAACAAAAGTGATCTGTATTGAAGCATAATTATTGAATCCACTTTTATTTTATCACATGCACATATTTATTACCTTTTCAAAAGTACATAGAATAATTACTAAACTTTCAAAAGTATGAGGAATGTGGGAATAGTCACTGAGGGTCCAAGTTCTCCTAGGAGGTTTGGATTGCTGCAGTACTGGCTATTTCTTCCGGTTCTAATATACACAATAAAATGTTTGATATGGAGAGACAATAAACAGATGCAGCCTGTATAATCGGGATCACTCTTCTAACTAAATGATAATTAGGGCTTAAGTAGCTACAGCCCCAAAGGCCCTGACAAATACCGAGTTCCTAGTTGATAGTTGCTGCTATTCTCAGAATTTGAGACCTGCCTGAGCAAGGGGCGTGTCACATTAATATCATTTTTAATGTGTCACGTGGCCTTTTTCGGGTGACTCCAGGCATGGGGATTGAGTCTCGGATAGGACCAAGATGGAAATGAGCTCTCAAGCTCCTGAGAGTCTGTCAAGGTCAAGCTCTGCTGACCTCCCCTCATCTGGACTGAGGAATTTGTTCCAGAAATTCTCTACATCCATCCATTGGCATTGACACGGTACACAGAGGAGAGAGATTTGTGAAAGGCTCAAACGCAGAGCTGATATTCAGCCCACGGTTGCATCTCTAGCAAACAGAGGCGGGAGATACAAACAAAACTAAGTCCATAAATGGAGAGCAGCCAGGTGGGCACGGTCCCCCTGGACCCTCAGGGAAACTGGGCATTTCTTCAGGTCGGGTCAGCATCTCTTCTTTTTAGGAATGTGAAGTTTCCTCGGCTATGCGTGAGCGGTGTTCTGTCCGTCTCCAGAGAGGGCCCTGTGCTTCCCAAATTCTGTGTCTATATCCTTGCCTTTCTGCAAATAAAATGTGACAGAGTGTGGTTTTCAAAACTACATCCAATATTAAAAAAAAGAACCATGCATTTACTTTATAATTTCATGATACTCTATTTTCCATTTTGAGTTAATCTAGAATTGGTGTGGCTCCTAATTCTTTAAATTTCCTGCATTCTCCTTCCACTTCGCTCAAATTTTTACATTAAACTCTGTGAGTGTGTCTGCATGTACCCCACCGGAATTTAGTGCCCAAGGAAAGAAGCCATCTTTAAGGGGAGAGATTCTGAAATAGTAACCACCCCTTGTTTTGAAGTTTTCGGCTTTACAGCATTTGTGAAAGCAGGCCCACCGCCAGAGAAACTCGTGACAAGTACCTCACAGATGTCATTACTGCCAAGCACTCCCCTCAAAACCCTTTCGTTTTCACCTCCTCTGGACTTGCCGCTTTAATGGAAGGGCTTGGCCTGGTGACACGCACACTCTGCTTCTCCAAGTGTGGTCCGTGTGCGGCTCTGCCAGATGGCCTCCTTCGGAATAAATGCTTTCAATATGGCAATATTTACATTTGTGTTTCTGGCATGAATTAATCACTTTCTCATGCTATTTAATAAGAAAAAAGTAAATCCCAACTGATTATTTAATCTCTCTCTCATAAAACCCAGTACCTTTCTTTCCATTCTGTCTGATGTCATTTTTTCTCCCTGTCAGGTGGCAGCAAGCGGTCAGGACTACTGAGCTGTAGCTCTTTCTCCTTGCTGACATGCTGTGCCCCCCAAACATTTGAGAGCCATTGGCCTGCACCAAGCTTGGGTTTGCAGTCAATGCATCAGAAAGGGACAGTCCAGGTAGCGTGGGACCAGTCCTCCAACATAAACAACCTCTCTTAAGCTTCCCCATTCACCCCCTAGGTCTAATATTCAGAAATTTGGTGACTGAGGCCTATTGAATCATGTCCATGCAGCCCGTATCTTGTGGCTGTCTTTGTTTAAAGCAACTGGTCCAGGCAGACAGCGGTAGCAGGATGGTGCAAAGACAGCCGGAGGCACTTCAGAGGATGAGTTAGACCCAAAGGAATACGAAACACTGGTCTGGAGAGTGGCTGGGGGTTGTCATGTCAGCAGCCCTGGCTTCTCCTCTTTGAAAGCATGTGAAGTGGGAACGGGAAAGGTGAGCTTTCCTGAGAGGGGAGGGATGATGCGGCGCCTTTTGGCACGTGCTAGGTCAGTATGATTGTTTTTTCTCACACTATCGAACTTAATACAAGAGTTGACTTTTCTCCTTGTCCCCAGCTCCTCGCCATCAATCTATCCTTTAATCTGTTGGAATTTGGTTTCTACGCCCTACCTGTCCCTGAAACTGGGATCCTTAACGATCACCAAGGACCATGAAATTGGTAAAAAGGGTCTAGATGCAACCTCATCCATTCACCTCGATGTACAGTGTCAGGTCAAGATCTCTGTAACCTTGGCTTCTCCTAACGACACTGTGCCTGTCTATGGCTCCCCTGATTATTGCTTCTTGGTCTCCTGCATGGCCTCCACCCCTTCTCCATTTAAATTGGCATCTGCTAAGGTGCTGTCTGTGGTGCCTTTGTGGTTGTCATTGTCGCTATTGTTACTATGGTGCTATCACCCTCTCTTCTGGCTCCAAATATCATCTTTGTGTCTATGGGTCTGATTGTGAACTTTCTTCTGAGCTCTGGAATGTATTTTCCAGTCTTTTCTACATAAAAACTATCACGAGACACCTGGCAAGGATGCCAAGGACCTGCACCAGGATGTGATGATTCTACCTTGATTCATAAAATACGGTGCAGGTAAAATAAACAGGACTCTGACGGATTAGCTGTCCAAGGAAAGGGAGGAAGAGAAAGGAGGAGGGAAACAGAAGGGAGCAAAGTTGAGGTTTGTAGCTTGGGTAAGTTGGGGCATGGGTGTGCCTTAATTGGGTAGGAAAACATGGTTAAGAGGCAGATTAGAGGAAGACAATGGGTTCAGTTTCGGACATTTTGAACATGCCACATCACTGCCTTTTTTTTTTTTTTTTTTTTTTTGTCTTTGGAGTCTTCCTTCCGTAGTGCTGCTAGAATTCTCTTCCTAAAATGCAGGTCAGATCATGCCATGCTCCTCTAAAAATTTTTTCTGAATTCTTAGGAACCGCAGAGTAGTTTATGTATTCATTCTCCTTAACAAGGGAGCCGGAGCTCCACACAGGAGGGCTTTGTCTGGTTTCATCATGATTGTCTAGCACAAAAGAACCCCCGTCCTGCAATTTCTCACCTTCCCAGCCTTTTCTCAAGCTGTTCTCTCAACCTGGAATACCCTCCCCACTTTTCCTACCCATGAGAAGCCCACTCATCCTTTCAATGGCAGTTGGCATGCTACCCCCTTTGAAGTCTCCTTGCACCTTGTTGGAATTAGTAGCTCTTTATTCAATATTTCCGCAGCAATTTCTGTGTATTTCTCCTGGTATAATAATGCATTTATTCAAACATGCGTTTCTTCTGTTGGTGGATGAGCTCCTTAAGCCTAGGAAATATATTTTATCTCTTATTTCACATCAGCTGCTAGCACACGACTTGCCACACTGCTCATGAAATAATGAATGAAAAGCAGAGGGAGAAATTGGTGAAGGTTAGAGTGGACGGGGAGCCGAGGGAGAGGAAGTGATGTTAGAGAAAGCACCTTTACCTGCTTCTCTGTGGCTTGGACTTGCTTTAGAACATGGCCAAGAGACATGAAAACTACAGGCTGTGAAGAATAGGTGTAGAGAATAATAATGGGGCAGTGGATTATGGGTAGTGTAAGGGACTCATATTTAAAGACAGGATCCTAAGACGTAGAATCATGCATGTGCACAATTTTGCCTTATTCACAGGCAGATGAGCCAAATCACAAAGTCCTTCACCAGCAGGAAATTTAATTATCCTGCCCCTTTGAAAAGATACATGGCCTCTTTGTGTAATCAAGGCTCCTGCATATTTAGTTATTGGCTGCTGGTATGTTTATTGTCTGACACCATAAAGACATGGGACCCTGACAGTATTGTGATGACCTATGATTGTGTGCATTTATTTAACTGTAGGAAAGATGGGCAGGGGGATATTGATTAATGAGATTTCTTTGACCCTTAATTATTCTTTTCACAGGTCACTTCTTTATCAACCTGTATTTATTTTTATCAGTGCAAAGGAAAAATAAAAAATAATATCTTTAAATAGTGTGACTCTCAGAATAATAAAATTCATGGCCTTCCTTCTGGATGTGCTCACCCAGATACATACATACCTGTTATATATATATCTGTATTATGCATGTCCTCTACATGTCCGTTATATGTATGTCTGATTTATCTGTGGAGCCAGCCGTCAGTCCATGCTTAGCCCAATCCTCCATTAGTAGAAAGGCTGCTAGTTGTGTGTTAGAGATGAAAAGAAACAGATAACCTATATCCTGATTATTTCAATTTTCAGTTTTATTATTTCAAATTTCAATTTTATTTCTCGATTTCCATAGGACAGACACCTCCTTGTCTAGCCTTATGTTCCCGAGGGACATATATGTACAAAGAAAATGCCAGGCAAATGTAGCCATTTTATTCCTAGCTGAGGTCTGGCTGCCAACCCCTGTGTTGGACTCCCATTCATTGTAGGTTGGGACCCATGAGAGCCACCAGGATGCCTTTTGCTTAGGTTGGAGGCTGGCCTCAGGGCCCGGGGTGGGGGGCGCTGCTTTCCTCTGACCTGATTTGGGCTCTCATATGGCTTTGCAAAGTTAAGGTGGTTCTCTGAGGTAGGAAGCAGCCCGCGTCCTTGTCCAGTGACTTCCCCTTATTGGTGTCCTAGAAGAGCTCAATCCCATCAGAAAAATCAAAAGGCAAACCCCAAGGAAGGGAGGACTCGAAAGAGACTTTCACAGAGATGAGAGAGCCTTTGCCTGCTTCTCGTGTGCCACCTCTTCCATTCTTTAGCATCGTGACCCAATGCTGTCCTTGCAGGAAAGAAGAGCTTTGCGCTAACCCAATAGGTTGCATGTGTAGCCAACACTGGTGTAGAGGCCCAAGTGATGGCAGCCATCTTGCCCGATATGATAGTTGTACTGGGAACTGCATTTTGTTTCTCATCTGACAAACTCACCTTCTCATCCCAGGCTTTGCTGTGACAATGAACAGCAGGCGAACGAACAGTGCCTCCCCTCATCTTCCCCAAGCCATCCTTGCCTTCCACACCGAAGACATCTTTGCCACCTCTGTGCCTGCCCGTGGGAAATAATGTGACCCCTCCAAAGGATGGGCCAGCCTGCAAGGGCAAAGGAGTGAACTCTCTCTCTCTGGCCTCTCCTCCCTTCTGTCCCCGCGTTGTGGATTCTGAGATGCACTTACGTAGCGCCTTGTGACGGTGCCCAGCGGGTGGCACCCCAGTGGCTCCGGCCATTTTCCCTTCTCACTTACCTCACTCTTTCTTGGTGTCCCCACTTTTGTTTGTAGAATTGCTTTTCATAAGAAATCTCAGGGTTCTGCTTATTAGAGGAACCCAGAAAACAAATAGACTGAGACCACAAATGCTGGTCAAACCAGCATGGAGAATGTTCTAACAGATATTCTGCTTGAACTGAGGCCTCAGGGGAGAGGGGCTTGGCGGTCTGTTATAATACACTCTAAAAAGTCTGTGGACTATTAAGTAGGAATTGCAGTTAAAGTAAAATTAAGAGAACGCTGAAGCCAAGTGAGGGCTTCTCCTATCTGGAAGTGTTTAACATTGGAAAGATACCATGGTAGGATGGTTTGGGTAGAAGCCTGCACTCAGGCTGGAGGAGGGCTAGATACATTTCCCTGGTGCTTGCCCAGTGTGTCCTCTCTCGGCTTTACTCATCTGTAGATGGGGACTGATCAGGTATTTCTCTGGGTCTCTGTAAGCACGTGGGGTCTTTCCATCCGGTCGAAGTGGCTAGGAGCTTTCATGGGCTGAGAGTCTTTTTAAACAAGTGGCAGAATAAGAATATTTAGCATTTCCCTTTATTATATTAAAACTAAAATGTCTTTCATTTCCTGTTAAACTGTGCTTTTCTCCAGAAAATACTGGAAACATGGTGGGCAGAGCCCTCAGTACTCAAAATTGCACTAGCGCATTGCCTGGCCTGGAGGAGGTTGGAACCAGTCAGGTGGTGGAAGAAGGAGGAGGCCAGTACAAGAGGTGGATGTGGGCGGGCAAACCCTTTCCTTCCCCACCTGGCTACCCCTAACTCATCTCACCAGATTAACTACCTGCCATTTGGCAAAATATGTGTGAACCACCCTCATGATGACTGCAGGCAATCCCAGTGTGATGAGTTAGTGTTTAACCAAAAAAGAAAGATTTTAGACCTCCCAAACACTGAAGTGGGCAGAAAAATATTTTTAGCCTTACTTTTTTTTCTCCCTCCGCCTGTTGTGGCTTGAACATGTCGAGGCGTCATTTTTGCTATAAGTGCCTTGCAAAGATTCTGCTTTGTGACCACTTTTGCTTCAAAAGGCAGACTTTTGCTTGTTTAGGAAGTCATAGAATCGTAGCACAGCAGGTCCTTAAGTAAGACCATTTCGTTCGTTGTTGTGTTTTTTGTTTTGTTTTGTTATAATGCTGATGAGATGCTGTGGGAATTTAACTCTGGTTTCAGTTACCCTGTGGTAAAATTGTTTCTGTCCGGGTCTCTTTGCTTAATGTTGCAGAACCTATCGACCATGTTAAGTGGTGACTGACTGTATATTTTATGTTATCTGTTAGGTGGATAAGGGTTGTCCGAGCCAGGCTCCAAACTCAGGTGATCTGACTACATGGCAATGTCTCCCATGGTTGGAAAGACTTGCCTGTAATCCAGACCCACTCACTCAATAGGGTAGGAACCCATCTGCGAAGCTGCTATGAGGGGAAGGTAATTTGGAAGTATGAGTTGAGGTAGATTCTCAGCATTAGGTACATAATTCAATTGAAATCTAAGTGGTTAATACTTTATCAGAAAGGAATCCTGGGGAGATAGAGCAGTGGGTTTCCTTTCCCCTCTGCAGCTCCTACCAACACGAGGCTTTGTGGTCTCCTACTTTACAGATCCAGCCATCCGGAAAGAATTATGAGCGGGAGGCCTGCTACCCGCTAAAGAAGAGGTCTCAGCTGCTAACCTGAGACCATTCAGACCCTGGATGGCTAGAATGAGGCCCCGCCCCCACAGTCGCCTCACTTGACTTATCTCAGGGTCTGTTTTATGGGAATTTGCTTTAATTGTTATTTGCAAAATGATCCTCATTTTTGTGGGACTGTTCCGTTTTGAGAGATGTTGGCTGGGGGCTCTGAAATATTTGTGGTTGATGACTCCTGAGAATGGAGTCCCAGACCTCTTGTTCATCCTGTGATTTTGCTCACAGGTTCTAAGGCCACATTGGGAAGGATTCCAGTGTCCCATTCCTGGTCCTCTGGAAGCAGGGATGAAATCTCTCAGTTGCTCTCTATCCCCTTCTCATCCAACCCCCGACCATTTGCATGCACTGAGCTCCTACTGGTTCTCCTTCCACACCAACTGAAAGCACCAAGGTGACTTGATTTCTCCTTTGGCAACTAATGAGATGTGCCTTTCCCTTCCCATTGTTACAAGCCGCCCATGCCCTTTGGCAGGCAAGAGGCCTCACGTGATGCTTCCTCCTAGACCAGAGCTGTGGTCTGTTAAATGGCCACGGGCAGTTTTTGGTGGCCCTCAGACGGAGCCAATCAGATGCAGACACTTTATAGAAAATGTGGCCTTGAGTCTCAAAATATATACTGCTCACAAAAATTAGGGGATATTTCAAAATGAAGTGATAAAAAATGAAACATTTTATTTTTTTTATTAAACAAGAACATCAGAGAAGCAAATGACAAGTCAAAGAAAGTTGTTCGATTATGCAAATGAGATGCAAAGCCAACTTTTATTTCATTGGTGAAAATGCACTCTACAGAAGGCTAAAAGTACTGGAGTATCTGCACATTCCCTGACGCCTTAATTTTTGTGAGCAGTGTATTTAACAACAGGAGGAAAATTCTAAGTATGATCTACTTAGATTAAATTCAAACAGGGGCCATGGGACTGGCCTGAGGTGCACAGGCCCCCCTGCCATGCTCTCCAGGTAAGCGGGTGGGGTGTGCGGGGAGTGGCTGGGGGGATAGAAGGGCATGGGAGGGGATATGGCCTGGCCTACTCTGTGGTGGGGGCTCCGATCCCAGCCATTCCCCAGAGCCACCGGAAGCCCATCGCCGCAGAAACAATTATCTAACCTACGAGTATTTTCTTTTCGTTGCTGGCTTTTCTCAACCACAGGGAACGTGTGATGTCAAGGTGTGTGGAAGCTAAGGGAAACAAAATACGTGTGCAAAATAAGCCACTCCAGCCTGTGGTGCGAGCGAAAAGCAAAGGAGTCCGACTTATTTGAACATTTTCAATAAATACCAGCCACCCCAAAACAGAACTGGAATTTGAATCAAGTGGGAAACTTGATTCAATCACCTAAAAATTAACTATTGGATGAAAAAGAAATGAAGGGGAACAAAGTGTCTGATTAGTGACTAGTCATTTTCAAAGCGGCATCTCCTAAGTTATCTCACTTTATAAAAAGTACGTTTGATCATTTTGAATGTAAAGGGAAGCAATCCATCATTTCTTGTAATGATTAAATTCCATTTATAAATACGTTGTATTTATAAGCCTGCAAGTTGTGAATCAAGCAAAACATTCTCTTTCGCTGCTTTACTGTTTTGTTTTGTTTTTTAATCAACCATCACTGAATTATAGGAAGGTCTCTAATTATAGAACTTCAAAGAGGATTTTGAAACGTTGTCTTAACTTAATGTGATATATATGTTTGGCCTGTTTCTATTTTTGATAGCATCCTTTGAATGAACTATTACTTGCATTTGGATAGATTATTATTTAATTTTCAAAACATACCATTTCCCCCCTTCTTAAAATCTCATAGTTGCCTATCTTCATTAAGATAAATGGGATTATTCATCTGCATGGTGCTAAGCAGGAGAGGGTAAGGTTGGTGAACATTTTTAAATGTCACTCTGTACTATCAGGGGGGAGCTAGCCTGCAACTGTATTGAGTGATGGATATGCTCTCAACCTAACGGCTACTAACGACTGACATAATAGCAGTTTGCACCAAAAGCGTGGCTGTTCAAAACTTGCCCTTTGCAATAGTTAGAACTAGCAGTGGATACTCCCTAAACTTATTTAAAATACACTGAAAAGTAAAAATCAGAACAACGCAAGACAAACCAAACCCTGGGACTAACAAGTAGTCAAGGATGGCAACCAAGAAAGAAAAAGAAACAAGAGTATAGCCAACCTTTTTTGTTTTTTTAATCAGAGTATATTATACTTCCAAACTGGATACACTAGAAATTGGCAATGCAACTTAAGATGCAAAGAATATACCAGTTACTGTCAAAATGACCCTGTACAGCCTTGTAATGCAAAAAGCTTTATACAATACAAATTTTCAGTAATGTACACAAACCTTGATAGTATGGTCAGCTGAACATAATATGAGGGGTTCAAAAAAGGGTGGAGGGAGGAAAGTGCTGAGAACACTAACTGGATTACTATATGGAACAATAAGCGAGCCTTCATTGAAGAATGCATAGTGAAAACAATTGAAGTTGGCAGGTGAATTTCTCAAAGACGTTAGTGTTTTATACGGAAAGGACATCTGGGGAATACATCCTTCCCTGAGTATCAAACTGCAAACCAAATTCAGGGGCACATATTATCTCAGTGGAGTCTGAAAAATGCTGTAGATTGTTTTCTTTATTAATAACAATAATAATAATATAAAAAGTCAAACAAACTCCAAACACACTTTTTCTCACCCAGAAAACTTTTATAATTTACCAGAAAGATGGATGACTCTTTCCAAAGTGCTAAAAAAGTTGCCCAATTACATTAAGCATAACGAAGTCATTCAAATACAAGTTCAGTGGCAAGCAGTGAAATGCATGGCATTTGAACAGTAAACGTCTCCAACACCCCTTTCGATCTTGAAAGTTGCAGCCTAGGACCTCATATTGCACAAGGGGCATGCTGTAAAATCTGTAGTCCTTTCAGGTTTTTAACCTGCTAGTGCTTATGTGTGTTTCATCTTTGCTGCCGGTCTCTGTGGGGTCACTGTGGACCTCTTTCCTGTCATCACTGAACTTGCAATTTTGAAAGCACATTATTAGCCAAGTGGCACACTCTCCATTATATGGGGATAAAGACATAACTTAAAAAACAAAACAAAACAAAAACCAACCCACCCATTAGCCCGGTATTCTTGGAGTGTATTATAATTGTCTGTAGTGTCTTTCATGGAGACATTGACATGGCGAGGTTGATCGGCATTTCAAACATGGCCAAGAACAGATGTCTGCAGGAGAGTGACCGGAGGAGCAGAAGCTTCCCACCCTAGCTGGCTTCGCCTCCCTGCCCCCGGGACTTCTCCTTAGTGTAAACAGAGTTGCCAGGGCCGGTGACTGGCAAAGGGAAGTTCGGCAGGCCTGCTAGGTCTGGGGGATGAGGGGTGGGGGTATGTAAGTGGGGGGAACCACAGCATGGACAGGTGGTACAGTCTTCTGGCTCTCTGTACAACTGTACCAATTTCAAGGGGGCTCTCGAAGAAGCAAACTGACTACAGGAAGAAAATGAGGGATGCTTTCATCTTCCCTTGGTGAAACAGATGAAAAAAATATCCCAACTCTAGGAGAACACCTGATAGAAAACAGCAACGCAGTAGAAGCATTCCTCCTGCACCCCAGTTCTTCAGTAGATAAATAATATAGAAACTTTTATATCCCAAACGTCCCATTATTATACAAACATGACTTCCTGTTCTTTCAGCCTGTTTCACCCAGGAAATTGTTGTCTTAAAAATGCAAGCCATTCACCTATTCCCCCGAAGATTGTTTTTGCCTTTCCCTCTTTTTCAATCACCCATTACTTTTTTACAGATTCGCAAAGGGCCGCGCAACCAATCACAACTGCTTCTTGCTGCCGTAAAGTGCTGCACATAAGTTGCCATTTTAACGACCACAAAGTAAGAGCTTTAAATAAGTATAAAGTTAGCCTTCTAGCAGGTTATATCTACCAGGCGTTAACAACATGGACTACAGAATTATCAATAACATGGAGAAGACCGCTCGAGCCAGATGGCCTGCAAACAGTGGATGCTTCTCAGCGGCATAAACGGAACCAGAGGACTAAACAGCACCTTGTCGTTGGGTGGTTACATGTCAACGAGGTTGTGACAAAATGTTCAAACATACAGTCTACTCATTCCATATAAAAGGTACATTTTCTTCCTTTCATTTTACTTTTTAAAAATTTCTTTTTTGCAGATGAGAAACAAAAACTAGTGCAAGACCAAAGCACTGTGCAAAACTGCCGCTTTTTTTCTTTTTTTTTTCTTTTTTTTAGTCTGAGCATTTATACCCAGAATTGATCCAAACCTTTTTTAATCTCCTTGGCTGGATTTATCAACCATAACATTTTTCACTCACACTATTTTTTTTTCCTGCAAACAAATGGTAACCACTGAATTAATACATCATATATATATATAATCTGCCCTTAAAAAAATGATGCACTGCGTGTGTCCCACACACGTGTACGTATGGACACGCACCCACAACACACCTAAGCTTTGTAATGCTGGCCGCGGTGCTGCGGGTGTTTTCTCTGGAGGGGACTCCGGCTGCCGTGCACCCTGGGGACCGGAGGAGACCCGCGAAGAAGAAGCCCCCCCACGCTCTGTCCGGGATCTCCAGCAGCACCGCGGGCGTCTTCCGTTCCCTCCTTTGTCCACCCAGCACCAGGCCCCACCGCTCTGCGGCCAGGCCGTGAAACGGGGGGAAGGTGTTGAAAGAGCTCGGGGAGAGACTGCAGTGGATGAAGCCCCCGGGAGGCCAGGAGACTGTTCATTGAGTTACAGAAGCCAGGAAAGGGATGTGCAATAGAAAGAAACCTCATGGCACACTGACACGCACGGCTTTCTCTGTCGCAATCCGCAGACGCCCACACACCCCATTCACCCAACAGAAAAACAAAACGCACCAGTAGATAAGCGTACAAGTGCTGATTGCTATTAAGGACACTCTCTTTAGGGTTGAACAAGACAAAATTCCTTTTCAGATAAAAGTACGGAGCAGGGCTGAGAGTGGGCGTGGGCGGCTGGGGGGAGGGGCATGCCTCTGAAGGTAGATGCACGCAGTAGGTCACCTCTCTGAAGATTGGATAAAGCAGCTTTCAGGTCAATGCAATAGGTATACACACAGAGCCAATCCGCTATTCCTTACTAAAGATATACAGTACACGTGGTTCAGACCCCCAGGGGTCTGTAGGTTTTGCAGCAACATACACCTGCTGGGGTTGTGTTTAAGTTTTGTGTTTTGTTTGTTTCTGTCTCTGTCACTTTGTTTTTGGTACAGAACACGGCTGCCCTCAGACAGTCTCCGCTCTTTCTCTTAGTCCGAGATAGGCGAGGAAGGAGTGTTTGGGTGACGGGATGCTGGGCGGCGCAGTCTGAGGTCGGGGAGGGTGGAATGTGAGATCCAAGTGGTTCTTGGGGTACAACATGGTCAAGGGAATGAGGTGGGCAAAATCCGAGTTCCGGTACTTGTCAAAGCGCAAAGGGGAGCCGTTGAAGGCCAAAGCTTTGAGTGCCAGGTTGGGCTCGGAGCTGCTGCCGTGGACAGCCGACAAGGCCACGGTCTGCAGAGCCTGGGAGGCGGACATGACCGACAGGGGAGACAGGAGATTGCGGGAGCTCCCGACGACAAGGAGCGGGGCCCCGGGGCCGGCTGGCTTCTTGGGGGCTGGGCACAGGTCCTTCTTGTCCTCCTCGGGGCAGTCCCCACTCTGATGCTTCTTGACGTGGCGGCTGAAGACGAAGGGGTGTGTGGTCTTGAACAGGCACTCTTCGCAGCTGAAGGTCTGGCGTGGGGCGTGCTTCAGTTTCTTGTGCAGGTTGAGATTGTCCTTGCGTTTGCAGCTGTAGCTGCACTGGTCACAGTGGAAGGGCCGCTCCCCAGTGTGGACGCGCACGTGCTCGATGAGCTTATTGGCGGTCTTGGACAGGTAGCCGCACTGGTCGCACTTGTAGTGGTTGCCGAGGCGATGCTCCCGGGTGTGCGTCTCCAGCTCCAGCTGGTTGGCCTTCACCGTCTGGCAGATCCGGCACTTGTACTCCATCTTGTAGTGGGTCTTAAGGTGGCACTCCATGGCGGCGGGGCGGTTGGTGGAATAAATGCAGAATGGGCACCTGGGGGAGGGGGGAAGCAATGGGAGGGGAGGGTCAACCAGGCAGGTTCTGCTGTGGCCCTGCTTCTACCCTCCTCCCCGGCCACCCTGCCAACCCTGAGGCCTGGCTGCCCCTGCCCAGCCCAGCCCCGCTGCCTCTCAGGGGTGAAGGTGACCCTCTTGGGGCCCTCTCTGCTGACAGAGCTGTCCCCACTGACGAGGAGCTCTGTCGAGGTGCAGGTGTGCTCAGCCTGCTCTGGGTCTCCTGGGGGGAGCAGCGAACACCAACCCTCAGGAGGGGGAGCAGAGAATAGGTGGGAACTACATTAGCTGTGGCTCCCCCCCTCCCCGCCCAGACCCTCGGAGCCCTCCCCACCCCCACCGGACACAGCAGAGGTCTAAACCTCACCACGTCCCCTCTAGATGGGAGCAACACAGAGAATCGACGTTTCATGCACCACACCAAGCACACGCAGAAAGGCTAAGAGTTTTAAAGAATAGCTTACAGGGGGAAAGCTACCTCCAGCAAACAGAAAAGTCATAGGGTCAGAATGGTGCTTATGAGAGGTGGTTAGGATGAGAAAGCCTGGGTGTATGTTGTGTGTGTGAGAGTGTGTGTGAGTGTGTGTGTGTGTGTGTGTGCGCATAGATCTGTACTTGTAGCATCTGTCTCCTACAGCTGTTTCTCTACCAGGGAAGGAAGGTGAGGACCTGGACAGGGGCCTGGGAGAAGGACGCCCACCCACCAACCCGTCTACTAGTGAGGGACAAGGAGGGAGGGTGACATCTGCTATCTGGAGGTGTCTGAAGACATTATTCATAATTACATCATGGAAATAATAATCCAAGTGGATCATAAATTCTCAGCGGGCAGGACCATATCGTACATTTCTTCTGCATTTTGTACAGTGCTTGGTAAGTACTCAGCACAAGGCAGGCGCTGCATTATTACTGGACTGGTCTCTATGCATCATTTAGGCAGATTCTGGTCCCAACTCCATCACTGTGGGCTCTAGCTGGATGTGCCCTGGGCCTTTCCATGGCGGTTTCTCCAGCCTAGGCAAGGAGGCTGCGCTCCCTCACAAGCCTCCTGGCTATCCAGAGGGTCTAGGAGGAGCGGTGGGGGAGGGCATGTTGACAAATGCTGCTCTTTGAGAAGCTGCCAGGCTCAAGTCAGTGGCTGATATGATAGCTGTAGCGTGTTTGCTCTCTTTACAAACAGAATGCAGGTGCAAAAGTGGCTGCCTCAGCTCTTCCGGGCACCTGCAAGGCAGGGCCCAGGAGCGAGTTGTCCTCTGAGGGTTTGGAGAGGTGTTCAGCAGAGCCCAACACAACCCAGTGCACCGTGCTCTGCTCCTCAGCGCCAAGCTCGCCGCCAGCCTCTGACCCTCAGCTCACAGAAGAGTGCACACGAGAGAAATAAAAGCCCAATCCCAGGTCAGGTGCACACACAACCCCTACGCCAAGCTGGGCCTTACCTAGAGGAGTCTGAAACTCACCACTGTCCTGAGCTACGGCAAAAGAAAAATAATAGTATAATCTTATTTGATCTGCATTATGAACAGGATATAGATAGAGTACAAGCAGTTCCATCACAGAAAAGCAAGTTAGACATCGGCCGTCCGTTTGGTTTTAAGGACATTTCTGTGACCCACAGCTCAATCTTTCTGTCGCTGCTCAGGGAAAGTGCTACGGGTGTGGCAGGGTCCCGGGATTTATGATCAGGGAAATTAATTCTCTCAGGCAAATTAATTCTCTTGATACGGCAAAGGGAAAACAAAACAAAACAAAACAAAAACCAGACTCACTGTATAGCCAGAAGGCATTATCAATTTTTTCAAAGTATTCTTCTACTTGGTCATCCTAGAACATAAACTATCACACAGGGGACCGTTAGCAGCGCACTGGCAGTGGTGAAAGCGTCCGCGGTCACTGGGCACCCTCCCCCACGCTCGCGGAGAAAGGCACCCGCGGGCGGGGCCACAGGGTTAACTGCTGTGACCGCGCGGCCGGGAGGGGCAGTGGGCACTCATCCAAACACAGGAATACGTGGCTTTTCTTTTTAAAGAAGAGTGCACAAATATTTATAAAGGGACAATGGGAACAAGCCAAATCAAAGCCCCGTTTACGGGTTGTCTTGAATTATAATGGCCCCTCCCCCAGCCCCTGGGGTCACCCCTCCGCCTCCCACCTAAGCATCCCCAAGACTGAAACAGAGTGGAATTTTACAGGAGGGACTGCCCCCCCCCAACTCCGCTGTTTTAGCAGGTTGGTTGAGGAGGGTCCCCCCCTGACCAGGCAGAAGCCAGGGGAGAGACACCCTCGTGTGTCCCCAACACTGGCCTTCCAGGGTCCTGGGTCTGTCCGTTCAGGGCCCCCTCAGGAGAGTCATGACAACCCTCTGGCAAGTTGTGAGTTACAAATATCAAAATGTTTTAAAACAAAGACTTTCCCCCCCCCCCACTTGTATTAAGTAAAATATAATTTTTCATTCTTTTAAATTACATGATCATTTTAATTTCAGCTAAACATGAACAATTCTGCCTTGAAACTTGTGTGTCTTTCTGTGTCTAACACACACGCTCCTTTCTCTTTCCTAGACTGTAGTGCCTTGTGAACAGGGACCCTGATTTCAGAATCACTGGAAGATTAAATTCTGGCCATGGTAGGATACAGACCTCCTGAGGGTACAACCCGGGTTTTATTTCTTCTTCGCCTTCTAGCATCTGTTATCAAGCCAGACGTACAGTGTGTTTGATAATAACTGATAGTCACTTCAGACCAGAGGGCTTCTAGCAAACATTGGTTAATGATGGTGCTAACCGTCTAGGTCTTTGTGGTGGTGGTGGGGAGATCTGTGAATGGTCAGCTCTCAGGCTGGGGGATCCAATTCCAGTTCCTGGGAAGGCATAAGGTGTGTTTGCAGGAGCACAGGGGGCACACGGGCCTTGCGTGACAAACTCTGCCACCTGCCTGTTCAAACTGGCAAGGTTCCGGTATTTGGGGTGGGGTGCGGATAGAGTGGTTTTAATGTTTATTTAAAAGGAATATGGCAAATCACTAAAAAAAAAAATACCCAAAAACAAGCCCCCCCCCCCAAAAAAAGAAAACCAGATGGTGAACTGCAGTGACAGTATAATGATTTATACTTGGGGACACTAACCCAAGTACATTAATATCAAGTCTGAACAAAACCCAAGCAGTGTAGGATGAGTCTGCCCCTGCGCTGCGTGCTGAGATGCTCCAATGTGCCTTGTTGCTGGCTCGAAATCCCGGGCTATTTGCGCAATGGAGTCTCCTGCTGATGTCTGCTGACACTCTTGGGGACAGATCTAATTCCTATCCAGCTAAAGGCAGCCGAGGTGCCTGCTGAACTCCCGTCATGCCACATTCTCCCTCTCATGACCCCAAAATCCTTCAGGGGAGGGGACAGGGTAAGGGTGGGGAAAGGGTGTGTAATATCAACACAGTAAAAGGTTCTGTACTTGCTTTCCTTACTTGAGCCCACCGGTGGGGACAGTGTGGCATTTCTTATGTTCCAGTAGCTGTTCGGGGGTCTTCATGAACTTGTGGCACACGTCACACTCAAACATCCGGGTGATGAGGTGGATCTGCAGATGACGCTCAAACATGTTCTTCGTCTTGCAGACAAAGTTGCAAAAAACGCATTCGAACCCTGGAAGGACCGAAGCTGGGTGTACAGGTGCAGGAGGGCAGGAGCAGGGCCGACATCGACATCCCCTTTCTTCACCCCTCCCCTGAGTTTATACTCTTCCAGACACTGTTCCCTGCATCTCTGTACTAAAGGAAGTTACAGCTTTGGAGTCAATGTCACACTCCCCAGCCTTCTACCCCCTACTGGATGCAAATGAAGCAAAAAACCACAAAATATTCCTGGGGTAATATCTGTTGCCGACATCACTCCTGACAAGGAGTCATCCGTCCTGAGTGTGGGGGGGTGGGGTTAAGCAGGCCAACCCACATCTTCCCTTACCTTTCTCTGGCTTTTCCTCACTATTCAGTGAGGGTTGGTTCCCAGGCATGACAGAGATGACCAGCAGGTTGTTCCCACCCTTGTTTTTCTGGGAGCTGTCTGAGTCGTCTTTGCTGTTAACTGAGTCACTCAGAGCTGAGAGGGAGGATGATGAGGGGCTATTTGATTCACTCGGGGTTTTCCCATCTTCCCCTAAAAAATATAAAATGCCCAGGTCTGTTACTCGGGAGACATAAATCCCAGAATAACAGCAGGTGGGGGTTAGGGGGTTGTGTCTCATGGCTACATCATCACTCCAGCTCCTCCAGTGCACCCGCTGGGGTCCCAGGTCCCTGTCATCTATGGTGATGACTCTCATGGTACTTGGGACCAAGAGCAGGCACTCATTCATTTGGTGAGTGTTTATGGAGGTCTTACAATAATTAAGATGAAAATAATAGCTAAGATGCACTAAAAGTGTTACCAGGTTCCAGAAACTGGGTCATGCTTTAAATGTTTTGTCTCATTTTATTCTCTCAGAAAAACTGCTGAGGCACAACTATTATCACCCCATTTTACAGAAGAGGGAAATGAGGCACAATGAGGTTAGTCAATTGGCCTGACTCTAGCATCCATGTTCTTCATCAGTACACTGGATTCTCCCTCAGTGCCAGGAGTAAACAGTCAATAGACCATTAAAGTCTAGTGACAATAGACTTTTGCTTTCATTCAATATAGTGCATCAGAGATGCAACTGACCATCGCTACTAAAACAAGTAAAAAAACCAGACAAAACATATCAAATAATAGTTTTAACAATACTGGACTTCAGGCAATAAAGAGGAATCATCCCTGGGAGACAAGAAAGCAAAGAGGTGGGCCCTATGGCTGTCCTGCATCCTGCTTTGAGAGACTTTCCAGGCTGCAGTGTAGGGAGGGGATATGAAGGTGGAGCCCAACAGACCTGCTGATTTGAGGAGACATAGCTGAGGGAGGGTCTGAGTGATCAACATGGGTGGGCCTTGCAGGACAGAGCACCAGAGAGGAAGAATTCAGAGACCTATAGAGGGTCCCTTGTGAGAATTTAGCAGTTTATGTAGCAGAGCATGTGCTGCAGGGAGAAAAGGCCTCCTGAAAGGTTTAAAGAACAGTGCCTGTTTGTGAAGGAAAAACCTTATAATCCCCAGGGCAGTGGGAAGAAAACCAAGGATGATTTTTTTAATAGTGGGTAATAATTAGCCCTAGATGGAGCACTGCTCCAAATCTTCCAGACAAGTCATGAAAGCAAGACCCAAGAGGATCAAAGTTTCCAAGTAATTAACTGGTCAAGAATATTTTTAAGAATATAAAATATCAAGTACCTAATAAGGTCAAGTCATAATGTCTGGCACACAAATAAAGATTCTCAGGCATGCAAAGAAACAAGAGAACACAACCCAAATGGGGAGAATATCAACCAATGAAAACTGACCCAGTTGTTAGAATTTGCAGACAAGGATATAAGGACAGGAACATAACTATATTCTATATGTTCAGAAAGTTAAGTAGAGAGGTAGAAGATATGGAAAAAAGACCCCAAATCTAATTTCTAGAGATGAAAATGACAATGTCTAAGATGAAAAATACACTAGATGGGAATCACTAGCAATTTAGACACAGCAGAAGAAAAGATTAGTGAACTTGAAGATAACAGCAATAGAAATTACTTGAAATGAAACACAGGAAAGAATCACAAAAATGAAAAGAGCTTCAGTGAACTGTGGGATGCCTTCAGGCAGCTTAATATAAGTTTAATTGAAGTCCCAGATGAGGTGGGAAAAAAAAATTGAAAAGGTCAAAATCCTTCCAAATTTGAGGAACACTATATGCCCATAGATCCAAGAAGCACAGTGAGCCTCAAGCATAAGAGAGATGAAGAAAAAGTCCTAAAAGCAGCCAGACAAAAAGGGACACATTATGTGCAGAGGAACAAAAATAAGGATGATAATTGATTTCTCACTGGAAACAATGCAAGCAGTGGACAACATCTTTAAAGTACCGAAACAACTATGAAAATGTATTTCAAAGACAAAGGCAAACAGAACAAAACAAAACAAAATACCTGATGTAAAAATGCTGAAAGAACTTGTTGCCAGCTGACCCGAATTATGAGAAATGTTAAAAGGAATTTTTTAGGTAGAAGGAAAATGACACTAAATGTAAAAAGAGATAATAAAAGAACGAAGAACACAGGCAATGGCCACTACATTATTACTTAAATCTCTTTAAATGGTAATAAAACTCGTTTGGTTAAAATAAATAGCAGTAGTAACATAAGGTTTATAACACATACTTAAGGAAATTCTGTATATGACAATAATAACATAAAGGCTAGTGGGGTAGGAATGGAAGCATGTTATTGTGGGGTCGTCTACTGCATATGGAATGGTAGGGTACATACACTGTGATAAATTAAAGATGTGTTTTCTAAAACCCAAATGACTGTAAAGTGATATATTATTCATGGTTCAGGAGACTCGATATTGTTGAGTCAATTCTCCCCAAACCAATTCAATGCAACCCCATAGTGTGATGTTAAGGTAGAAAATCCAGGGAGACTGTGCTTCAGACCCAACAAGTGGACTTGACTATCCTACTCAACTTAAATATCTCCTTAAAATTAAATCTCAACTTAAAATATTCTGCTGGTTGATTGTTTCCCCCTACAGATAAAATTCTCAGAAGTGGGATTACTGGGTCACAAAGCATTCAGTTTTTTGTTTTTTATTCATTTTAGAGAGGAGACACAGAGTGAGAGAGAGAGAGAGAGAGAGAGAGAGAGAGAGAGAGAGAGAGAGAAAGAGAGAAAGGGGGGAGGAGCTGGAAGCATCAACTCTCATATGTGCCTTGACCAGACCAGTGCAGGGTTTTGAACTGGCGACCTCAGTGTTCCCAGGTCGTCACTTTATCCACTGCGCCACCACAGGTCAGGCCAAAGCATTCAGTTTTTAAGTTTCTTCTATATATTGCCCCAATAGTTTCCCTAAGTTCTACCAGTCTGCAGGGCCACAGGCACAAGAGTACCTGCAGCATCTGGCAACAGTGGGTAACAGCATAGAATGTGCTCCTAACTCAACAGGTTAACGTAAGCCACTCTTGAGCTTTGCTTTGACTGCTTGGTGAGGCTGAACATTCTTCCTTATGTTATTAGTTTTGATTTCTGTTACTGTAAATTGCCTGTTGATGTTCTCTGCAAATTCTAAAGTGTTCATTACCAATTTACATTAACTTTCTATATAAATATATTAGCTTTTTGTCATTTTTACAAACACATTTTCAGAATATGATGGTTTTTCCTTCCCTCCCTCACTCCCTCCCTCTTTCCCTTCCATCCATCCATCCATCCATCCATCCATCCATCCATCCATCCATCTCTTCTTCCTTTCTTTTGCACAAAAATAAATTTTTATGTATCTAAACTGAATCCTTTCCCTTGGTGATATCTTGTTACCCCTTAAGGTTTTACAAATCCTTGTACCTGTGTTGGATGAATATTCTCTTCTGTTTCCTTCAAACCCTTATAGGCCAGATGTGTAAATAGGGACAGTGTTAGTTGTTTTGATTTCAGTGTGAGATAAGGTACCAATGGCTGCCTTTTGCAAACGGCTATTCAGATTCTCAATGCCATTGCTGCAGCATTTAAAAACTGCAGCAGAATATGCATGGAGGAAGTCTCCAGCACCGGAGGGGACATTCTCCCCTTGCTGATGTTCTCTGCAGGGACAAGGAGCCGGGAGTGCGAGAAAAGAGAGTAGGGAGGGGTCACTGCAGAAACACCTGATGCAGGACATTCGCAAGCATGCCTCGGGGAACAGTAGTCAGAAAGGGAGCATCAGAGAGCTTGTGAAGACCAAATGAAAATTTTCTGTGTCTACCGAAGCCCCTCCTGTAGATAACAACTTCTTTTCGGACACGAGTCGGCACTGCAGGTTTCCTAGGTCCCAGAGTAAAAGGTGCGCCCGCTCCTGTGACAAGTAAGTCAACGTAGAGAAGCAGACTCACAAAACCAGATATTCTAAGTCCAACCTTTATGTGTCCTGTGGTTTTCTACAAGTGGGGTGGTGGTGCAGGGGGCCTGTGAAGTGGGTGGGAAGGGAGCACTTGGCTGGAGTTAGACATACTTTGGGGTGGAGGAGGTTAAAAGGATGGGAGTGTAGCAGAAAAGGGAGGAGAGAGCAAAAGAACACCTGCAAAACCAGTGGCAAGGGGGGCGAGGCGGGCCTCTTCCCCCATTAGCCACCCCTGGAGGGCTGAACTCAATTTGTCATCGAAGAGGGCTTCCCAGCTCACCTGCTGCCCACAGTGCTAATGTGGTTATGGTCAGACACCGACTGTAAAAGTGGCACCTTCTCACTCAGCAGAACGACTCTCTGCAGACCTCCAAGTCGGAGCTGCTCAACTTACTGAAGAAAACAAGTTTTTATTGCTGTTGGCACCATGGAGCTAAAGCGGCCAGCAGAGCACAGAGCAAGCCTCCTCGGCTCTGCACGTGGTCAGCACAAGTGTCAGGGAAACTTCCCTGCCCGCAGCGTCTGCATGCCGGCGACGTGAGGGGCGGCACCAGCTGGCGATCTGTAAGCACTGCCAATGCAGGGCACTCCTTCTGGCTCTCACATAAGGACCCCGCGCCGGTGTCATTTGTAACTATCACTTGTGAGGGGATAATTGCACAGTGAAGTCAAAATGCTAACATCATTGAATGGAAGAAGTTAACCAGAATGGCGGGGTCTGGAACGAAGGGCAAGCGCTGGCAGAGCCCTGGCTGGGGCCCCGGGGGTGAGTGGGCTGTGTCAGGAGAACCTGGTTTTCTTGGCCCCAGACCTGACCTGCCTCGTGTCACTATGGACGGTGTCCAGGCTGCAGCTGCATGGCGAGGAGCAGAGCCTGCTGGGTAGGGGCGCAGGGCCCTGGCCCAGCAGAACCGAAAGGTCTAACCTTTGCGAAGGGTTGTGTGGGGGTGGGGGGCTGCCAGAGCAGCAGCACTAGAGAGAAGGCTCTGGAATGACAATGCTTCTGGCCTGAGTCCCTGGAGTCACAGCCCACTGTTGACCTCCATTGAGCCTCAGTCCTCAGCCTGTAAGCTAAGATAACAATGGCGCTGACCTCTGAGGGTCGTTCTGAGGCTTACACGGGGTCCCCCGTGCACAGGTGCAAGCCTGGGGCATCGGGAGAGCATGCTGGCTGTCACTATGATGGTGACGATGACAAGCAAACTGCTCAGCACCTCTCAACTCTCCCATCTTGTGAGTGTCTCACATCAGCCGGTGCACAAGGCATGCCTGGCCACAGCGCTGCGGCCACAAGGCAGTGCGGTTCTGCCACCCTGGGGGAGCTCTTCCTTCTGAAGAAGGAAATGTCAGTGTCACAGGGAGGGGAAGATGCTTCAACCAGGTGGGCAGGCAGGCTGGGGCGGCGGGGGATGGAGAAGGACTGGTGGGAATGGTCACCTGTGTGCTTGGTGCCGATGTGAGCCTTTATGTCTGTTTCCTCCATGGTGACGAAGTCGCAGGCGGTGCAGCAGATGGAGAACATCCACTGCTCCTTGTCCACATGGAGCGACATGTGGCTGACAAACTGGACATTGAGCTCGGTCTCAAACCCACACACGTGGCAGCTATACAAGAGGATGAAGGAGAAGAGGGGAGAGGAGTGATATTCTAAATGCAGGCTACCCACAGACACCCAGTACACTCAGAACACGGGGCTTTCACATAGATTTCCCTCCCAGCAGAAAGGTGCTCTACTCTCTGGGGTGCCCGTGAACTGGTCACCGTGCTGCACAGTTTACGGGCCAGCATAGTGGAACAATCCCATACATGCTATGATGATGCTAAATTATCGTAGGGGTAATTAAAAATTACAGGTGCCAGATGCTGCACATCTCCTAATGATTCCTGTGGGCAAAGAGCTGCAGTCTTGCCCAGACGCGAGCAGGGCTGGGACACGGAGCTGCTCAGGGTGCCCGCCCACCCAAGAGCCTCCCGCTGGCCGCTGCACACCTTCGTGCAGGAATGGAAGCACACCCAGGACGTCAGACAGATGGCGCTCCCTGTCTGTGACACTTCCCAAGAGAAGCCACCAATCCACGCAGCCATTTTGTGCGAAAGCAAGCCTCTACCAATCCTTGGGGCTTCTCCCGCGGGCAAGATGTGGTAGAAAACCTGAGACTTGGGGTTTCATGGCAACCACACCAAATGCTGATTTACAGTTGGATCTGGGAGAAAACCATAAAATTCCAGGGACTGAAGGACGACACAATTCAGGGAAAATGTGCTATGCCTCCACGGCTATCTCCTCATGGTTCTCAGAGTAATTTTTCCAAGTCCTTCTCTCCGTAGGACAATTCTCAGGAAGCAGCATGGTGCTCCATTTCAAAGGTGGAGCCTGCCAGCTGCTCAGACCTAAGAGCCAAGAGTCCCTGAAGCCCTGCCCCTTTCTGGAGCCCCAATCCTGAGGGCCGCCTCCAAGACGGTTTCCTTTCAGTTAATTCCACCAGGGCGTGCCAGCCAGGGGAAGCAAGTGCAACCGCAGGGGACCATCGAAGCAAAGCAACGATTAAAACGAAGGTCAGTATGTTGACTGAGCAGAGGCACCTGGTCACGTCTGCCTGGCAGACGGGCAGGGAGTGTTGGGAAGGCCGGGTGACCGGGTGCCAGCCGCAGCTCACCTGTAATAATAAGGGTGCTTCTTCCCGTCACTGCCTTCAGAGGTGACGGCGCTGACAATGTCCTCAGTGTCCGTACTCACCAGCTTCACCGAGTGGACGGTCAGGTGCTGGTTCAGGTTCGCACGGCACTTAGCAGCATAGGGGCACAAGTGGCATTTGTATTTTCTTTCTTCTGGGGGAGAAGGAACAGGAAGAAATAAAAAAACCCGACTGACCTCCGAAACGAAATGCCAACACCTTGCATGAGACTGCTCAAAGGTATCAAGGAAAGGGGGTTTCAAGTCTCATTTCAAGTGGAAACAAAGGGAACACCCTGGAATTGTAAATCTCTAAGAAGTCTTCACACATCGGGTCACTCCTGTATGAATATGTCCAAAGATCAAAGTACGTCCCAGGGCAATTGAACCATCTGCTTTTTCCTGGACACCTGTAGGCTAAGATAGGCTAAAAGCATATTATGTTGTGTGTGTGTGTGTGTGTGTGTGTGTGTGTGTGTACACATGCCTTCCCATGCGTCAGGTGTGGGAGGTGCCACGCTGGGAAAGGGGGCGTGAAACTCAGGACTGGTGTATAAAAGAAACCTCATCATTTTCCCTAAGATCCAGGCCTGGGTCAGCCAGGAAATTGAAACAAATAAACAAACAAAAAAGAACAACTAATGAAATTAAAGGATAAAAAGAATGACTCATGTGAAATAATTGGAAATTTATATTTTACATCAATAAGATAAAAATTTTCAATTAATTTCTTAATGGAAACTCCTAAAACTGGCAATGTTTCAGGACTGTTTCCAGAGTGGCAGTCTGAATTCATTTGGTTAATCAAGCAAATTAAAGTAAAAGGAGCAGGCTCTGCTTTCACTGTACGGAAAAAGGAAACGGGGAAGGAGGTAGCAGAGGACAAGGATGGCTTCATTTTCTATCCTTAGCGTGCTTACTTTGTAATAGTGAGCTTGCCTTCAAAAAATACCTGTCTTACCCACTTCACAGGGAAGAACACAGAAACGGTTTTCTACAACAAAGTGTAAGGCGTCATTACTATTATAGATGGTCCCCAACATCGGAGGGGCTGGTGGCCTGGGCCCGGTGGAGCTAGGGGGAGGGCCCAATGGTACTGCTTAAATAGAGGCCTTTCTTTAGAATTTTTGCATTTGTATTAATAAGCAAGGTTGTTAATTTTGGTAATAAAGTGAACTGCTGAATTTTCTATCTTTTTCTGTCCTTTGGAAAGATTTAATAACACTGTAATTTCCTAGTCTCAGAAGGTCACAGAGAAGCCATCAAGACCTGATGCCTCCCTCTATCAATAATAGTATAGCCTTCACCATCTTCCCAAATTTCCATAACTTTTCCCCTTCCCCTCTTGGGTCAACTTTGAAAAATTTGCTTCTATGTCATCTATGTTTTTAGTCTTTATTTCTTTTTGCCATTGATTTGCCCTTATTCTCCAAAAATTATTTAATAGCATCTGCATTAATGATTAGGCTTCCTTTTTCATTCTTAACTTTGAATATTTTTGCCTCCTATCTTTTTCTTAATTGAGGCTAAGGAAATTTATCTATTTTATGGCCTTTTACTAATTCTTTAAGATGAATGCTAAGTTTCTTTATTTTTGTATTTCTTCTTTACTAATTAAAACACAAGTTTATGAATTTTCCTCTGAAAATTCTTTCCTTGGAAAAGAGCTGTAGCTGTTTGTCACAGTTCTAGGTATGAAGTGTTCTTCTTTTCATGCCTTCCAGAGAGCTATAATTTGTGTTTTGATTTTCTTCCTCTTCTTTGATCTGATTAGGTAGGATATTGTATTGACCTTTGGTTGTTTTAAATTTCATTTAAGTATGTATGTGCAGAGCATGTGACCTATAAGAAACTCTACTTTTTTGAACACATTGAAGTTTTCTCTGTGGCTAAGTACAGGACTAAGTTCTGTCTAGTGGTTTCATATTTAAAATGAAAATACCAAAAATATCTATAAAAGAGAACATAATTCTTGTCATATTAATACTGCCATTCTTCCTTCTTTTTGATTTCTTGTGATGTGCAAAACGCCTCTCTTTATTATCCTTATCATTTGTTTTGCATTTCCTACCAGTAAGATATATTTGAACTTTTAAAAAGCCTGATCTTTGGTGTAAAAATTGAAAACTTTATTTTATTATTTCCATTTTGCTTTATGTTTATGATTGAGTTTACCATACTTCTTTTTGTCATCACTTATTTTTGCTGCATAGACTAAGTTAATATTTACTCCTCGTTTACTCCTTAACATGGTTGCTTGCTCTTTCCTAATATACAGATTTGGCTGTATTTCTCTACTATTATATGTAAATGAGAGAGGAACTGTTCTTCCACTGCAGTGCTCTGTGTCATGACTACTCCCACCTACAATGGGATGAGTCCAGTAAGATGGGGTGCAGCCCCATCCCCTGGGCCAACAAGAGCAATAAATTTCTTAGAGTTGAGGAGTTTTACCGGGATATGCTTAAATGTGCATCTTTTCTCATCAATCCTGCTTGAACTCTATGCATCCTTTCAATACAAATAAACAAGCCTTCCTGGGGCCTTCTTCGAACACACCTGGTAGAATGGCTTGGGAAGGCCAGGATGAAAGCATTCCCACCACTTCCTATTATAGTTCTCTTAGAGAAACTGAGCTTCTTTCTCATAGAGATGCTGGTGGTTCAGACTGGGGAAGGCACAGCAGTGAGGCTCGACTCACCTGTGTGTAGTGAGAGATGTCGGGACAATGTTTGCTGTCGGCCAAATACTTTCCCACACACGTCACAGGGGAAAAGCTGGTCATTGAATTTCCAGGATGGCAATCCATTGCCTGCCTCTAGTACTAGCTTTTCTGTTTCTAGATCAAAAGAACAAAGCATTGTCAGGAATAAACAAGGTGACATGCACAAATTTCAGTTTAGTCCACATTCAGGATCGAAGCCATGGCTTCCTTATAAAGAATGCGGCTGATCACTACCATAAGGCCCAGTAACCTCTGCTCTTCATGCTCATTTGCTGTTTTTAAGAAGACTATTCTTGAGAGTCATGGTGGCGAATGAATTCCAATCGCCGTCAAGTCCCCAGTGTTTTCTCGCTTTCATCAGTAAAAGTCAGCCGGCTCAACCCTCTAGTAGGTTGGTAGCATGGTTTAGCACTGTGTCCACTATACAATCAGTACTCAGTGGAAAAACTGCTGAATGAGTGAATGGTTGAGTAGCATGTTAAAATCCCAGAAATGTAGACTTTTGCCCCAAGACTGTAAATCAAGAATGCTGAGTCTTAGACTCTGATACGAAAACAAATGGTTCAATCCCTTGTAAGGAAATACACTTTCGCTGCTTTTTATGATCAGAAGTTTTGCCCTGTGTTCAGAGGGGTTGTGCAGAAACTTTAATGAGGAATTTATGATACAGAGAGTCAGTGAGGACAACTGCAAGCTGCTTGCTATGATCTGAATATTAGTGCCCTCGCTCCACATTCATTTGTTGAATTCCTAATCCCCAAGGTGATGGTATCAGGAGGTGGAGATTTTGGGAGGTACTTAGGTCATGAGGGTGGAGTCCCCATGAGTGGAATTAGTGCCCTTATAAAAGAAGACCCGCAGAGTCTCCTCATCCCTTCCTTGTGTGAAGACACAGTGAAGTCTGCAACCCAGAAGGGGGCCTGCACATGCCCACACTGGCACCCTGATCTTAGACATCCGGTCTCCAGCCTCCAGTCTGTGACAAATACATTTAAGTTGTTTATAAGCCATCCAGTGGATGGTATTTTGTTACAGCAATGTGAACAGGCTAAAACACCTTTCCACTTAAAACTCCCTAATGCAAGAGTGCACAAACTGAATTTCCCCAAAGGTCTCATTCGTTATATTCGGGAAAACGGTGAGTGCCACAGGTTATCTGTAAATAATTTCCAGCTGTGGATGAAATAAATGAATATTAATACATTCTCTGTAGGAGGAGAGGAGAAGCAGCCAAGATGGCAGAGTGCTGAGGAAGAAGCCAGTTTGTGCAGAGTTTGTGCAGAAAGAAGGAGATGGGGAACAAAGGTGAATAAGACTGTCTATAGCAGAGCAACTTCTGGTCCTGCAAGCTTCATTCATGGCTCAAGTGCCCTTATACAGATAGATTCTGGCAAGATGGCGATGAAGTAGGTGGACGTACCAACTTCCAACTCCCAGAACCAAAGTGGATTATAACTTGATTTTAAGAACCATCATCTGGTTCTGGACTGGACTGGACTGAGAGGACTCTTCAACTGGGGAACACTGAAGAAGCAACATTGAGACTGGTAGGAAAAGTGAAAATGCGGAAAGGGCTGCCCAGCTTCCTGGAGCAAAAGGCAGCCCGGAGAGACTCATGTGGTGGGAAGAGAGGCCAGGGGAAGGGTATAGACCTGGGTCCCAGGAACAAAGCCCCAGCCTACAGGCCCAGAGCCTAAAAGAGGTGTATGGACAGTATTTAGCTGTGAAACAGGTTAGGATACTGTTTCTGAGAAAGAGACAGTTGTCTCAGACCCAGGATTCTTCTTAAAGGGACGGCACAGAAAACCTCTCTCACAACCACTCAGCTGGGACTCTGGGAGATGGAGAGAGGAGAGGACTGGAGCAGCGGGAAGAGAGTGCGGTCTGGAAGGCACAGGGAGAAAAGCTTTGAGAGACAGCCACCCTAAACCCTGGGCTGAGTCACTCCAGAAATCTGAAACAATATTTCCCCTGGAACCAGCAAGGGGAAGCAGGACACCAGCCAAACAGGCTCCCCTGTGGCAATCAGAGCACAGTCGCTTAGAAAGAGGGAGCTTTCAGGACTACAGTATGGAGTGTTAGGGTCTGAGCTGAAGCGCCCCCACCCACACTGCTGAGGGCTTGCTGGAGGAGGGGCAGCAGCAGGACGCGGAAGCACAGTTCCCTGGAGGCAGGGGCAGAGGCCAAGACAGCTGGCGTGAGCTTGGTCTAGCCCAGCGGGGGCAAAGGAGACGTGCGAAAGTGGTCTGGCGGCTGCGGGCCGCCTGCAATCCCACCTGTGAGGGAAAAGTGGGAGCCCTGAACGGGCAGAGATCCGCTGCTGGGTGAGGGCAAGCAGGCGCACAGCCTCACCCAGCCTCCGAGGCTTGAAGCCTTGCACGAACTGGCTTTGCCCATGGAGGTGGGGTGGAAGCACGGCTTGCAGCTGAGCGTGCATCAGCAGCCCCTCCTGGCCGGAGGAACCAGCTGACAGGGAACCGCAGCCAAGCAAAAGTGCTCACCCTTGCCCTTGGTGCCCAGGCTTGTGGCCCGAGTGTGGTGCACAATCCCACCCGTGGGAGAGGGGCGAAGGCCGAGACCAGATGAGGCTTATAGAGCCTAGCACGAGAACACAGCCCCTCCCGTGGACACGAGGAAGAAACCGCAGCAACAGCCACAGCGGGCCAGTGCTGGCAACATCCATACCCAACCGCCCTAGGCAGCGGCAGAGGGGGTGGTGAGCCTGTAGACAGACCACACTTAGGAAACACAGAGACAACATCCATTGGACTCCAGTAGCCAAACCCTTCTTACACACAGACAAAATGGGCATGCAGAGAAATGCAACCCAAATGAATCAAGAGAAATCCCCAGAGAAGGACCTGAATGAATCAGATATAACCAAACTACCTGATGCAGAGTTTAAAATAATGATAGTTAGGATGTTCAAAGAGCTTAGAACAACAATGGATAGTCATTACGAATACCTAAATAAAGAGATAGCAAGTATAAAAAAAGAAATTGAAATAATAAAAAAGAATCAGACAGAAATGACAAATACAGTATCAGAACTGAAGACCACAATGGAAGGAATTAAAAGCAGGATGGATGAAGCTGAGGATCGAATTAGCGAGTTAGAGGACAAAATAAACAAAGGCACAGAAGAAGAGCACAAAAAAGAAAAGAGACTAAAAAAATCTGAGGAAACTCTAAGGGAGCTCTGTACAACGTGAAGAGAAATAACATCGACATCATAGGGGTTCCTGAAGAGGAAGAGAAAAAACAAGGGATAGAAACTTTGTTCAATCAAATTGTAACTGAAAACTTCCCTAAATTAAGACAGGAAAACGTTTCACATGTTCAAGAAGCACAGAGAACTCCATTAAAGAGAAACCCAAAGAAATTTACACCAAGAAACATCACAGTTAAAATACCAAAGCTAAGTAATAAAGAGAAAATTTTAAAAGCTGCTAGAGAAAAAAAAGACTATAACCTACAAAGGAGCACCCATAAGAATGACATCCAACTTCTCAACAGAAACACTTGAGGCCAGAAGAGAATGGCAAGATATATTCAAAGTAATGCAGAACAAGAACCTACAACCAAGACTACTGTATCCAGCCAGGCTAACGTTTAAAATTGAAGGAGAAATAAAGAGCTTTCCAGACAAAAAAAAACCCTCAAGGAATTCATTAAAACCAAACCAATTCTGCAAGAGATGCTAAGGGGCCTGTTGTGAACAGTTCACAGGGGGAAAAGAATATAGCAAAAAAAGAATACAGCTTTAAAGAATAAAATGGCAATAAACAACTACATATCAATAATAACCTTAAATGTAAATGGATTAAATGATCCAATCAAAAGACATAGGGTAGCTGCATGGATAAAGAAACAGGACCCATACATATGCTGTCTACAAGAGACACACCTTAAAACAAAAGATGCACATAGACTGAAGGTAAAAGGGTGGAAAAAAATATTTCATGCAAATGGAAATGAAAAAAAAGCTGGGGTAGCAATACTTATATCTGACAAAATGGACTTTAAAACAAAGGCTGTAGTAAGAGATAAAGAAGGACACTACCTAATGATAAAGGGAACAATTCAACAGGAAGATATAACCATTATAAATATCTACACACCGAACATAGGAGCCTCGACATACATAAAGGAGACTTTGATGGATATAAAGGGCGAGATTAACAGCAATACTATCATAGTAGGGGATTTCAATACCCCACTAACATCCCTGGATAGATCCTCAAGAAAGAAAATTAACAAAAAAAAACAGCAGACTTAAAGGATACACTAGATCAACTCAATTTAATAGATATCTTCACAACTTTTCACCCTAAACCAGTAGAATATACATTCTTTTCAAGCACTCATGGTACATTCTCTAGGATAGACCACATGTTAGGACACAAAAGTGGTCTCAACAAATTTAAGAAGATTGAAATCATATCAAGCATTTTCTCTGATCACAATGACATGAAACTAGAAATTAACCACAAAAGAAAAACTGAAAAATACTCAAATACTTGGAAACTAAATAGCATGTTGTTAAATAACGAATGGATTAACAATGAGATCAAAGAAGAAATAAAAAAGTTTCTAGAAACGAATGATAATGAGCATACAACAACTCAAAATTTATGGGACACAGCAAAAGCAGTACTGCGAGGGAAGTTCATAGCACTACAGGCATACCATGAGAAGCCAGAAAATGCTCAAATAAGCAACTTGACCCTGCATCTAAAAGAACTAGAAAAACAACAGCAAATAAAGCCCAGGACTAGTAGAAGGAAGGAAATGATAAAGATCAGAGCAGAAATAAATGACATAGAGGCTAAGGAAACAATATAGAGGATCAATGAAACCAGGAGCTGGTTCTCTCAAAAGGTAAACAGATCAATAAACCTTTAACTAGACTCACCAAGAAAAAAAGAGAGAGGACTCAAATAAATAAAATTAGAAATGAGAGTGGAGAAATAACAACTGACACAACAGAAATACAAAGTATTGTAAGAAAATACTATGAAGAACTCTATGCCAAAAAATTAGACAACCTAGGTGAAATGGACAAATTTCTTGAATCATATAATCTTCCAAAAATCAATCTGGAAGAATCAGAACACCTAGACCAGGGGTGCTCAGTACGTCGATCGCAATCTACTGGTCGATCGGGAAGGAAGTGTGGGTAGATCGCATGACATTAAAAAGACATTTGTCTTTTAATTGGCATACAGGGTAGCCAATCTGACGTCTGAACTTTTGACACCCTACACATGCACGTTAAACCGTGCTAACTTGTTCAGTTACATTGCTGCGTAGTTAGCCTTCAATTTATTTAAACTAAATACAATAAAGGGTATAAAAAGGAGTGCTGTAGCTAGTCCGAGTAAGAAGCCTAAAACCTACCACTTTCATACAGAATGGGAGGGGATTTTTTTTTCACTATGTCATATTCTAAGTGCGTTTGCCTCATCTGTCTGTGTGCCATTGCTATTCCAAAGAAGGGAAATGTGGAGCGGCTTTTTTGGACTGTTCATAAAAACTATGGCATTGACTTTCCTCCAAAAAGAGAGCTGAGAAGGAGAAAGGTGAAAGAAGAATACACAATATTAAATAGTAAAAATAGTAACTTAAATAATGATAATATAGAATAAATAAATTTATGTTTTGCATTTTTATTGTAGGTAGATCATTTTGACTTGGTCATCTTATAAGTAGCTCGCAAGCTGAAAAAGTGTGGGCACCCCTGACCTAGACAGACCAATTACAACAAATGAGATCGAAACAGTTATCAAAAACCTCCCAACAAAGAAAAGTCCTGGGCCTGATGGCTTCACAAGTGAATTCTACCAAAAATTCAAAAAACTAACTCCTATCCTTCCCAAGCTATTTCAAAAAATTCAAGAGGAAGGAAGACTTCCAAACTCCTTTTATGAGGCAAGCATAATTCTGATCCCGAAACCAGGAAAAGACAACACAAAGAAAGAAAATTTTAGGCCAATATCCCTGATGAATTTAGATGCTAAAATTCTCAACAAAATATTAGCCAACCGGATCCAGCAATATATGAAAAAAATCATACAGCATGATCAAGTGGGATTTATTCTGGACAGGCAAGGCTGGTTCAATATTCGCAAATCAATCAATGTGATTCATCACATAAACAAAAGGAAGGACAAAAATCACATGATAATTTCAATAGATGCAGAAAAAGCATTTGATAAAATCCAGCACCCATTCATGCTCAAAACTCTCAGTAAAGTGGGAATACAAGGAACATTCCTTAACATGATAAAGGCCATCTATGACAAACATCATACTAAATGGGCAAAAATTAAAAGCAATCCCTTTAAGATCAGGAACCAGGCAGGGGTGCCCCCTTTCACCACTCCTATTCAACATAGCTCTGGAAGTCTTAGCCACAGCAATCAGATAAGAAGAAGAAATAAAAGGCATCCAAATTGGAAAAGAAGAAGTAAAACCGTCATTATTTGCAGATGATATGATATTGTATATAGATAACCCTAAAGTCTCAGTCAAAATACTACTGGACCTGATAAATGAATTCAACAAGGTGGCAGGATATAAAATTAATACTCAGAAATCAGAGGCATTTTTATATACAAACAATGAATTGTCAGCAAAAGAAATTAAGGAAACAATCCCCTTCACTATTGCAACCAAAAAAATTAAGTACTGAGGAGTAAATTTAACCAAGGAGGTTAAGGACTTGTACTCGGGAAATTATAAAACATTGATAAAAGAAATCAAGGAAGATACAAACAAGAGGAAGCATATACTGTGCTCATGGTTAGGAAGAATAAAATCATTAAAATGTCTATATTACCCAAAGCAATTTATAAATTCAATGCAATACCAATTAAAATTCCAATGACATACTTCAAAGATATAGAACACATATTCCAAAAATTTATATGGAACCAAAAAAGAACACGAACAGCCTCAGCAATCTTAAAAAGAAAAAATAAAGCAGGAGGTATCACTCTTCCGGATACCAAGGTTTACTACAAGGCCATTGTACTCAAGACAGCCTGGTACTGGCATAAGAACAGGCACATAGATCAATGGAACAGAACAGAGAACCCAGAAATAAACCCACACCCTTATGAACAACTGATATTTGACAAAGGAGGAAAGAGCATACAATGGAGTAAAGACAGCGTCTTTAACAAATGGTGTTGGGAAAATTGGACATCTACCTGCAAAAAAATGAAACTAGACCATCAACTTACATCATTCACAAAATCAAACTCAAAATGGATAAAAGACTTAAATGTAAGCTGTGAAACCATAAGCATCTTAGAAGAAAACATAGGCAGCAAGCTCTCCGACATCTGTAGCAGCAATATATTTGCCGATTTATCTCCACGGGCAAATGAAATAAAAGGTAGGATAAACAAATGGGACTATATCAAACTAAAAAGTTTTTTTCACAGCTAAAGACAATAAAAACAGATAAAAAGACAAACCACACAATGGGAGAACATATTCGACAATACGTCTGATAGGGGTTAATAACCAAAATTTATAAAGAACTTATAAAACTCAACACCAGGAAGACAAACAATCCAGTCAAAAAATGGGCAAAAGAAATGAATAGAAATTTCTCCAGAGAGGACATACAGATGGCCAATAGGCATATGAAAAAATGCTCAACATCACTAATCATTAGAGAAATGCAAATTAAAACCACAATGAGATATCACCTCAAACCAGTCAGAATGGCGCTCATCAGCAAAACAACACAGAATAGGCCTGACCTGTGGTGGCGCAATGGATAAAGCGTCGACCTGGGAACACTGAGGTCGCCAGTTCAAAACCCTGCACTGGTCTGGTCAAGGCATATATGGGAGTTGATGCTTCTAGCTCCTCCCCCCTTTCTCTCTCTCTCTCTCTCTCTCTCTCACTCTGTGTCTCCTCTCTAAAATAAATTAAAAAAAAAAAAGAATTAAAAAAAAAAAAACAACAACACAGAATAAGTGCAGGCGAGGATGTGGAGAAAAGAGAACTCTCCTGCACTGCTGGTGGGAATGCAGACTGGTGCAGCCACTGTGGAAAACAGTCTGGAGATTCCTCAAAAAAAAAAAAAAAAAAAATCGAACTGCCTTTTGACCCAGCTATCCCACTTTTAGGAATATACCCTAAGAACACCATAGCACTGTTCGAAAAGAAGAAATGCATCCCCATGTTCGTGGCAGCATTGTTCACAATAGCGAAGATCTGGAAACAGCCCAAGTGTCCGTTAGAGGACGAGTGGATTAAAAAGCTTTGGTACATATATACTATGGAATACTACTCAGCCATAAGAAATGACATCGGATCATTTGTAACAACATGAATGGACCTTGATAACATTATACTGAGTGAAGTAAGTAAATCAGAAAAATCTAAGGACTTTATGAGTCCATACGTAGATGGGACATAAAAATGAGACTCAGAGACATGGACAGGAGTATACTGGCTACTCGAGGGTAGGGGGAGATAGGGGAGGGGGGAGGGAGAGGAAAGGGGCACAAATAAAACCAGATAGAAGGTGATGGAAGACAATTTGACTTTGGGTGATGGGTACGCAGTATAATCAAATGTCAAAATAACCTGGAAATATTTTCTCTGAACATATGTGCCCTGATTTATCAATGTCACTCCATTAAAATTAATAAAAATAAAAAATAAATAATAATAATAAAAATACATTCTCTGTCATCTTAAAGAGTTTTATTTTCTCATCGTCATCCATAGGCTATCCTTTAATTTTATCAACTTTATTTCTTCTCACTGAACTTTAGTGGGCTATACAAACATCTCTTTTATAGTAATATAAAGAGATAAGTGACAGAGAAAGACCAAAAAGAGGGTGGGATACTTCCATGAGGACAATTGCCTGGGCCATGAAGAGGCCTTCAGGCCTGCCTTTGAAGAAGACAAATGACTTATTGGGTTAATACCTTCCTTTACTTCAGCAAATGACTGTACTTCTTAAAGCACAGTATTGCTTTATAGAGCTGGGTACCATGTGGTGATAATTACATGGTGGAAACTTTTCAGAGGCTCTAAGTAGATGAAAAATTCTCAGACCACCAGTCAGAGATAACATGGGAACAAAGAACTTTATTTCACACAGCTTGGTTAAAACTACTTCCCAGATACAGGCTCCCACCTGCATTTGGGTGGGTCAGCTGGGTGGATTTTCATTTGAATGCAGATTTGCCAGAGAGTATAATCTAAGGAAAGGAGAAATAAAACCAGGTGTGTGTTTGGAAAGGGGTGGTGGTGGAGGGCGTGATAGGATGATGGTGAAACTACAATAATGTTTGCTGAGAGGCACCTGTTGGCAATGCCAGCAACGATACGGCACATTTATCGACTTATCTGTGTTTGTTAAAACATGGCTCTTTGGGCCTCAGAGACAAGAGCTAGCCTTCTTGTTAAAGTTGGAATGTGTGACCACAAACTTCTAAAGGGGAAGTGGAAATAGGAAGGTGGAAAGAGAAGCCACTGACCTGCTGAGGACAAGAACCACTCTGAGCTGAACATCCTTGAGTCCAAACAGTGGGCATTTCAGCTGCGTTGTGATGAGAGGGGAGTTTAGAAGTTCCTTTCAAGTGTGTAATCAAAACAGTGCTTCAAAGCAGGATGATAGTAATAATTACAAGGAGAGGTCAAGAGGGTACAGGGTCTTCCAATCCATTCACGACAAGAATGAATTAATTGAGTCACATACGGAACAAGTAGGTGCAATGAAAAATAAAGAAGTCTCTTAATTCTTTCAAGCATTAGTCATGCACTTGAGAAGTCGAAGCATCATGAGAAAAATCTAATCCCCTCCTCTGGCCTTAAAGAAACGATTAAAACGACGGAGACTGTGCTTCAGCGAAACAGGAAGAACAGCCGGCAGCGGCGGAGGGGCGGCTGGGCCAGCACGAGGCCATCCACGCCCGCCCCGCCAGCCACCTCCAGGCACCAGGACCCCACGCCTTGTCTGGCGATCAGCTCCTCTCCCCTCTTGCTGTCTGCACTCACTACGGCCGCCTGTTTGCAGTTCCAATGCACCAAGGCAACCACAGGTCATTCGGAGCCTTATCCAGGAACGTGAACTTGACATCCCAGCTGATCAGGGCGGTGGCGAGGGAGGCTCAGTGGACAGAACAGGTCCTGAGTGATGCGGCACCCTTCCACGTTTCCTGGGGATGGCGCCACGTTTGTGAAACCTCAGTAACTGTTTTGATTCCTCCTACTCAGACGTTCAACACGCCCAATCATTCACTAGAAGCCAACGACCTTACCTCGGAATCCTTTTCTGATTCCTTCCCTTCTCACTCTGTTCTTTCAACACATCCAGTCAGCCCGCCCAGCGCTGCCTACCTAATTCTAGAGTGAGAACTGAGCATGCCGGGCCCCCAGCAAGGACGCGCTTTCCAGTGTCTGTGGCCTGCCTTTCTGAAGTGGTTCAGGCCCACACGGTCCCTGCGAGCTGCCGGCTGGGACCGCAGGTCCTCTAGGTGGCATTCCGGGAAAGAAGGGCACGTTTTGTCCCCAGTTCTTGCAGACCAGAAGTTTTCAAAAATATCTTCAAATATTTAAACTGTGAACCTATTGATGAAGAAATACTTATAAAAGCTGAGACGTAGACTGTTTTTTATCTCTATGAATGAGCAACATGGATGGTGGCCCCACATGAAGGAGACCACAGCCGAGACAGTGGCGAGTGTCCGGTGGGGTGTGGATTTTAAAGCTGGGTGCCTGGACACAGGCACTGTGCTCACTCCCCATCAGGGTGCAGGGGATGAACTGGTGGGCTACCGCTGGGGTCACGTGCTCTATAGGTATAACCAAAAGATATACCACCTTTCAATTGTGTGTGTGTGTGTGTGTGTGTGTGTGTGTGCAACAATGTGGAAGTCAAATGGGACATACATCCATGTAAAGTTTTCCTATTCTTTGGCTTTCAGTACATTTGGGAAACCAAAAAAAGAAATAAAAAAGAGCCTCATCCCCCGGATTTTTGCAAAAGCCTCCCAAACAGCCTCTCTCTGCCATGGGCCTCTCTCCATTCCAGCATTCCAGCAGCCCCTTCTCAGAGGTTCTACTTCTGAGGCACAGATCTGATGAAGTCTTGCCCTGTATTCCAATGGTCCCCCAAGGCCCGACCCCTTCATGGAGCTTCTGAGGCTCTTCACCACCTGACTGCAGCCACACCAGCCTCCCACTCCCCATGTCACCTCCAATCGGCAATGGCTCAGCAGAGTGGGCTACTCGCCCTTTTGGGGAACAAACTGGTCCCTGGTAAGCCATCAATGCTTTTGAGTCAACTGTGCCTCTGCCAGCAGCTAGTTCCCAGCCCGGCACTTTTGCACAGCAATGTCTGGCTCAGTTTCAAGCCCTGTTTCAGATTTCGTTGCTTTGGTAAAAGCCTCTCTGATTCCCCGGGCAAGAATGGGCCATTTCCCCTTCTCTGTCCCAAAGCACTTTTATGAATACTTCTACCACGACTTGTACCACTCTACCTATTATATTACTTGTTTATACAGCATACATCATATATACATCTTTTTTAATATAAAGCTCCCATTGGAATCCAACATGCAGTGATGTTCAGTAAATATGCTTCTAGATTCCCTTCCCTGTCAGAATGTGAGTTGTCAGGGAAAGGGCTTCTGCATTATTTATTTGTGTATCCTCAGCATGAGCACGGTGCCCGATCCATAGTAGGTGCGTAGTATCTACTTGTTAAATAAATGAATGATTGAATGAAAGGGTCCAAGTGAGGCAGGGAATAAACATTATTCTTATTCTACAGTGGGAAAGACTGAGGCCTGGAAATAACATTAGTTAAGGTTTATGGCCAATTCAGGGTGAAAAATAAGGCTATTTGCCTTCTGAATAGGTGTTTTACCTCAACATAAGAACAGTGATTTAATGATTTTATTAGAGGAAATGTTTACAGTCATGAGCCTTACCCCCCAAAGGGTCCATATCATTACGTCTTCCTATAACAACAAGCCACAGATTATTCTCTTCAACACAAACTCTCAGACAAATTATTGGTTAACCCAACAATTATTCTCAACTTTCCTCCTTTTCTGCTCATTTCCATTATAGAGGCAAGAGTTCCTTCTTTTTTTAATGGTGGAATAATATTCCACTGTGAGAATGTATACACACACACACACACACACACACACATATATATATATTCATATATAAGTGGGTATGTGTATATATATGTATGTATACAGGTATATATATATGTGTGTATGTGTGTATATATATATATGCTTTTGAGTCAACTGTGTGTGTGTGTATGTGTGCATGTGTGTATATGCTTTTGAGTCAACTGTGTGTGTGTATACACACACATACCGTATTTTTCACTCCATATGACAAAATTATAGACATTAGTGCAGCCACTACAGAAAACAGTGTGGAGCTTCTTCAAACATTAAAAATAGAGCTACCATACGGTTGACCATAAGACACACCTAGGGTTTTAAGGAGGAAAATAAGAAAAAAACATTCTGAACCAAATGGTGTGTTAAAATACTTAATAAAATACTGTATTTTTTGCTCCATAAGACACACAGGTATTTCCCCCTCCACTTCTGGGGGAAAAGAAGCGCATCTTATGGAGCAAAAAATACGGTATATGTATAAATAAACAATTTCCTTATCCATCCATTGGTGGACGCTTAGGTTGCACCCATGTCTTGGCCATTGTAAATAATGCTGCAATGAACAGGAGGGTGCAGATACCGGTGTCTTTCTGAGTTAGTATTTTTGTTTTCTTTGGATAAATACCTCGATAACCATATGGTAGCTCTATTTGCAATGTTTTGAAGAAGCTCCACACTGTTTTCTGTAGTGCCTGCACTAATTTCTATAACAACCAACTGTGCACAAGGGTTTCATTTCCTCTACATCATCTCCAACACTTTTTATTTCCTGCCTTTTACATGGTAGCCATTCTAACAGAGGTCAGGTGGTATCTCATCTGGTCTGGATTTGCATTTTCCTAATGATTAGTGACACCGAGCATCTTTTTATATGTCTGTGGGCCATTTGTGTGTCTTCTCTGGAAAAATGTCTATTTAGATTTTGTGTCCATTTTGTAATTGGATTGTTTGTTTGTTTAGTTTTTTTTGCTCTTGATTTGTGTCAAGTTATTTAGATATTTAGGATATAAGCCCTTTACCAGAAATACATTTTGCAAATACTTTCTCTCATTCAATAAGTTGGGTTTTCATTTCATTGTGTTCCTTGCTGTGCATTCCTCATTTCTTTGACAACACAATACCTTTCTAAAGCGAATACAGGTGCAAGCAAAAGTAGGCTTACAGTTGTGAGTACAAGAAACAGTTTATTCCTGTATTACTTTTTATTAATGATTGTATAATTTTCCGTAGGACAACTGTAAACCTACTTTTGCCCACCCATGTATATTATTTTATAAGCGTCTCAGAGAATTTTGTCTCCTATAAGCTCATTTTATTTATCTTTTTACTCTTATGCTGGTTCCTGGGATATACATAAATTCCTGGCTTCTTGGAACTATCTGAACAGGTGGGTTTCCCTCTAGTTTTCCACCTATGGTCTTTGCCTTGAATGTCATTGAGGGATTTTCCTCTTCCTTAATTGAGCCTTTGTTTTATATGAAGTAAACGTGTTCACAGGAGCAAGCCCTTTTATCCCCACTGTACAGCTGGAGAAGCAGAGAGAATGTGTGGAGAGTCCGCCATCCCAGCAGTCCCAAACGAAGGCTCGCAGCAATTCCCATTCATAGTGAACCCAGGGCCCCTCGTGTATAATGATGAGGCTTAATAACCAAGAGACAGTATACCAAACCCTGCCCGCTATCACATGGTGATCCAAGGGGACAAGTCTCATTTCATGCACAGGCCCTGGGAAGATGAAACCCATCAAGCATTTCTCCAAAAAATAAGATGGGCTTATTTCATGGAATTTGGGAGGGAGCTTGATAGACTCAACAGAACATTAGATCAAGTTTTCTTGGAATCCAACTCCTTCATTTCCTTCAGGATGAAACCAAGGATTAAGATTCCAGGACTCTCCTGTCCCAGGGCACCCCGCAACTTGTACAGGGTTGAGTAATGGCATCAGGATTTGTACAGTAAGTCACCACCCTGTCCCAAACCTCAGTTCAGGGAGGAACCTCCGGGACCATCTTGTTCAATGTTCCCTTCTTACATATAAGGAAACTGAGGCCCAGAGAACTTAAGGAAGTGCCCCAGTAACCTGGCTGGTGACTCTGGGAGAGCAGAGGCTAGATCCACGGTCTCGTGGAAGCCCCTCCAACCTCTACGGTGTCAATGCCAAAGTCTCCAGCCAACAAGGAGGGATTTTTCCTCTCCTCCTGTCCTTTGGCTCTGACTTTAATATTCTCGGTTATAAGTGGACATGTGCAGATTTAGCAACAACTCACAGACACTGGGGTTTCGTTCTGTCTCTCTTCTTGAAAGTGTCAGCCTAGACTATTTCCAGCCACGGAGAAGTGAGAAACTGCAATATGGCAAAAATCAGATGAGAGAACGAACAAGGGGGAAGATCACATGGGAGGATCCTGAAAGTCAATCCCCTCAGAGGTTAACTAGTTATCACTGAAGTTACCTTGGACCTTCCATTGACATTTCGGGAGCTTTTTGGGTAATAAAACAAACAGACCAAGGAAAACAAACAAACCCAACCACAAATCCCACCCCCAAACCAAACCGAAGACAAAAGGGGCAAAAGAAAGGGCTCCAGTTTGCTTCGTTTCAGTTTTAACCTCACTTAGCCCCCCGAGGGGTGTAGCATTTGGCTCCGTTGCTGCGGTTTGCTCTGCAAGGAGAGCCCTGTACCTCCTGCCAAAACAATCCTCTCAGAGAACCATCTCTCAACCTGACTTTGGCAAGAGAAGCGCGGAGAGAGAGAAGGCTTTATTTGGTTAAAACCGTAAGCAGAAGATGGGCCAAAAGGTGACCTCAGTGCACGAATAACTGTCCAGATTGACTAAATCTGGATCGGCTGCTCATTGAGGAAGAGGCTTTGGGGCCACTTCAGTTTTCCATTGTGACAGATGGTATTTTGATCATTTCTCTCTCATCATTGAGCCTGGAGAGCTTCAAGGTGTATCACAACTGAAATTCTGAGATTCTCTGCGTTCACAGTCCGAACCCTGCCTAGGTCAAAACCTGTCAGGCCAGTTCTTGGCAGAGCATGGGATTTTCTGGTTAGACCCTGCCCCTCCCTACTGGTTCTGTCTTTTGGTGTCATGGGCTTTGTAGGGCCTCTGCGTGAAACAAGCTGCCACCTTCTGAGCACCGCTTGTGAGTTAAGCTGTGGTTAATTCAGTTGTGGTTAGGGGACTTTGAGAGCTAATACCTTTGCCCTGGGTATTTGCACTTCCCTATATGCTTTAATTCTTCTTTTTTTTTTTTTTTTTTTTTTACCTTTTTAAGGGTCACCAACTTAGGTAACTTGGCGGGTCCTAGCAGATCTATTATTAGGTTCATTATGACCACCTCTCTGCAGCTCTCGATGTAACCAGATCTCTGTGAAAGACCATTTCAAATGCTCTTCCAAAGGACGAGCTTTTCTGCCGGTCAAGATGCCAATACAAAGAACAGCTGAGATAGCAGAATTTAGCAATAGTTTTTTGTCAATCTGTGCCCAATTAAAAACACTGGGTGGAGATTCCTGGACATAAAAGAGTTCACAGCCTTGATCTTCTTTGGGCTCATTTCAAACTTTAATGCTTAACAAACTTAGCAAAGTCCATGCACAGGTCCTAGGAAGATAAAACCCGTCAAGCATTTCTCCAAGAACTTTCATAAAATAAGCCCATCTGGTAGAGTTTGGGACGAGCACAATTGAACTCTACCTGACATACCATTAGATCAAGACCATTAGATCAAGTAGACGACTCAGATTTTTTCGAACCCAACTCCTTCATCTGCATGAGGATGAAACAAATCTATCTGCTACAATCTTAATTTGTTCTAGTCTCCATTTCCTTATACGGGGGGTCCTCCAGTTACGACAGTCTCAACATATGACATTTTGAGTTTATGACGCTTGCTCCCATAAAAACTTAAAACAGTTGAGTGTTTCAGCTTATACCATTACCGTCATACTAACAAATTATGTGGGTGAGCTAGTGTGGTTGTGCAAGGCGGAAGAATACGCAGTAACGTGGCCTAGGAGTGAGGGAGGTGGCGTCCCCTCGTACGTTTACCTACGTCATTTTGGACTGTTAATAGTGCAAGTGTTCTTTTTGTGTTAGGCTAGGGTGTGTTTTGACTTCCTCCAAAATTTGGGTTACGTCACTGTTGTAGGAACAGAACTGTGTCATAACCCAAGGACTGCCTGTATTCACCCACCATAAAGAAGAAGCCTATATGATCACGTAAATTTAAAGTGGGCCCTACCAGGGCAACCCAAATGATTCTTCTAGGACCTGGATGAAGAGAGAATGGTGGACCTCATTTCTGTTGCCCAATTCCTCTCCTCTCCTGGTGGGCGGCTGCATAGCTACAACCCAAGCACCAATTACGTGCACCTCAGTTACAAAGCTGCTTTCACCTGCTCTGGAACCACCTGCCGTAATGATTGTTCTTTCAACTTTTCCCGGGGAAGAAAAAGAACAGGCATTCGATTGTGGAGCTATCCTGTGACTGTACTGAGTGATGGGAAATCTTGAAATCCACAAGAGTTTTCTTCTACAAATTATGATGAAGCATGGGCACATGTGAGAACACCTCGAGGGAAAACATTATCATCATTTGGGTGAGTAAGAGAATTACCTCTTTCTCCCTTATTTATTACTGAACTAGGTGCTCAGCTCATTTATTTATGGAATAAATTAGGAAATGAATGAACTTAAAAGAACACAGCAAATCTTCGTTACTAGAGAACTTAACCTTTCTCAGGTGACTCTAAAATGTAAAATTTCAGACTAAAATACTAAAATTTTAATGTCCATTTACTCCTGAAATTATATGATGTGCTATGCATCACACCTATGGAGTATTTTAAAACTTAATGTTTCTTTTAAAATTCAAGTTATAGTCATTGCCAAATATTATTCAAGTAAGCCCCTAGAGCGTCTGCCATTTTCTTCACTAAGATTGGAACCCACTGGTATTCTCAATTATTCTAGTCCTCTTTTCTTACGGACAAGCCTTGATCATATCATCTGTTCCTTTAAAGATTTTAAAATTTCCTTAAAGCCCTTATCAGCTCCCGGACACTGCAGTATTCTTGTGTGACTACATCCAGTTTCAAATTTTCAGTCTCCTCTCTGCTCTTAATCTATTGAATTCTGCACTAACAGAAACTTTAACTCTTCTATTTTGCCTTTCACTTGACCTTGGGCTTTAGCACATTATACACTTTGTTTGCTGATGGCAGATTTAACATTTTAAGGCAATACTAACCACAACTATATTCCTCCTTGACCCAGGAATACTATCTATTTGATTAAGCAGAGTTATATGTTTTTATATGGTGGGGATTTCTCTTTGTTGGTTTATTTAATTATCTTTCCCCTGGCAGGGATCACAGACAATGGTTCCGGAAATACCTTGTTAGAGGAGGGAAAGGATTGTTATTATTTTCCTATGAACATGTGTCAGAATGATGGGCAGCATTGATCATTTGTTACCAATAATAATAAATAACATAGCTGGCAAATATTTTATTCTTTTTTAAGACTTTATTTGTTGATTTTAGAGAGAAGAGATGAGGGGAGGGGAGGAGCAGGAAGCATCAACTCATAGTAGTTGCTTCTCATATGTGCCTTGACCGGGCAAACCCGGGGTTTTGAACCAGTGGCCTCAGTATTCAAGGTCCTCGCTTTATCCACTATGCCACCACAGGTCAGGCTTAAAGATTTTATTTCTTGATTTTAGAGAAAGGAGAAAGGAGAAAGGAGAGAGAGAGCGAAAAGTGGTGGTGGGGAGCGGGAAGCAACAACTTGTAGTTGCTTCTCGGACGTTCCTTGACCAGGTGTGGGGCCCCTGTGTTAGGCTTGCTCCCGGGGTTACCAGCTGCAGGCGCTTTGCCTGACTAGTGCGTGAGTCCATGGCAGAGAGAGGCACGTAGCCTGTGTAAGGCTATGGGTGCTTGCGCTCGAGAGAGAGGTGAGGGGTGGGGGATTGTGGATGCGTGGAGTACCTGCCTGCCCGCCACCCCGCCACCGTGAGGGGCCGCTTTGCTGTTTGTCTGCCTGCGAAGCGGCTTCCCCTCCCTGCGTGCTTGTCCGCCATTGTGAGACTTTATTAAACAGAATGGACCAACGCTTTCCAGCTCCACAGTTTTCCTTCCCTTCTCCAGAACCCAGTGTGGACCGGCCTGGCCATGACAGCGGCCACCAGCATTGCACCGGTCAAGCCAGGATTTCGGACCGGCGACCTCAGCGTTCCAGGTTGATGCTTTATCCACCGCGCCACCACAGGTCAGGCCATTTTATTCTTAGAAAAATGAAACGGGTTATCTGCGTAATATCACTGCCAATAATTCAAATATCCACGCACTATTTTTAAGCGAGGAAGCTGTGGATTTAAAAGTGGCTGAAAGAGGAACTACAAATATGACTAGGTAAGATTTACTTAACACTTCTTTGGTTCTAGGGACTGTGTGAAGACTAAGCCCTTTATTTCTATTACTTCATTCAGTCATCACAGCAACACGCTAAGTAAAGTTGGTCTCATTTTATCCTCATTTTGTAGATGAAGGAAGTCAGAGTGAGGAAGGGATCACTCTGGCCTCACGCAGCAGGTTAGGGTCAGAGTGGATCGGAACCCAGGACGCACAGCCTGGAGCAGCGCACACTCCGTGCTTTCTCTTGGACGGCACTCAACTCTGAGCTGTGTCCATGGCTGTCACATCTTTGTGAAGCGCCTTTCATTTCTGTGCCAAATTAGAAAAAGGCTGATGACTGGGTCCTAAGGAGGGCAAGGTTATGTGTTTAATTTTTCTGTTCCCTAGGTGGCAAGCGCCACTGTATTTTATGGCCTCGGATAAAAACACAGGATAAGACAAAAGTACCATAGGTTTATAGTTGTGAATACGTGAAACACAGTTTGTGCTTGTGTTATTATTTATTAATTACTGTATTATTTTACATATGAATAACTGTAAACCTACTTCTGTCTCACCCTGTACAACCTTATCAGCTGCCTTAAACAAAAATATCCTTGTTGAAAAACAAAATGGAGTTAACGGTGTGGAAGGTTTAATGTAAATTTAATAATAATCCAAACATATCCTATCAACAATGGGCCTGAAAGATTGAACTTGTATATAAAAGGGCATTACTGTTATCAAAATAACTAAGTGAAAACCCTAAACCACTTTTATGTAATCATTTAAGGATTGAAAGATTCAGAAATGGATTTTTCAGCTCATAAATTAAAAATGTAAATATCCAACAGTTTAAATATATGTTAAGAAAAGTAATAAATACTCTGTGATACGACTCCAAAATAGTTGAGCAGAAAGAGAAGAAATCAAAAGAGAAAAAGAAAATAACACATCTTCCTTTCATTTCAAATTAAAAAAGAAATCCAATAAATTAAATACAAAAATATCAACACAATATTTTGGTTACAAATCAAACTCTAGAAAAATCAAATAATAGTGCCTCCATATTTCCGAATCTATCTGACTCCATAGTGCAGAGGTCCCCAAACTAGGGCCCGCAGGCCAAATTGTGGCCACCTGAGGCCATTTATCCGGCCCCCGCCACACTTCCGGAAGGGGCACCTCTTTCATTGGTGGTCAGTGTATGGAGTACTGTATGTGGTGGCCCTCCAACGGTCTGAGCGACAGTGAACTGGCCCCCTGTGTAAAAAGTTTGGGGACCCCTGCCTTAGTGGAAATGCAGGATATTCTCGTTATCTGTTCTGCGTTACAGTAGGTTATATGTATTTATTTTTCTCATACATTCTGATTTGACCACCTTTGCAAGCACCTCTTTCTACTTTCTCAGACCTTAAATATAATAGACAGTAAATATATGTTGATTTGATCAAAATTCCACTCACTATAGGCAAAGGAGAGAAAACACGCAGTGATGATGTATGCTATATGTAAGTTAATGTGAACCACATGCAAATAGACAAGGTCTATTCATCTTAGCCTTGTCCCTGTTGTATGACCTCCTACCCCATAACTTTGATCATGGAGGTGCAGCATTCTTTGGAGACACTTTATCTCAGCAGAATCTGTGACTCACCTTTGGTGAACCAGGGACAAGGCACATTTTGGCTTCTAATCTATAGAGAACCTGAGGTGTGGGTCAGCTAAGTGCTTGCCTAAAATCACACAGTCAAACCCAGGCTGGGAGTTAACCAGTTTTTGCTCAGGGCCCCTTTCACTTCATCCCTTTCCCCCATCCGTGCCCCCCCCCCCATACTGAAGTTCAGGTTCTTTATCACACTACATACCAAAGGCTTTGCATAACTAATCGGTCTTCGCACTGCGCAGTATTATAGAACATGCACAATAGTGGAGAACAGATGTCACCGTGAGAATCGTATTTTCTGCTATTTCCAAATGTTGGCATGTGGACGTTTGTAACCTTAATGTTGCATGAACAAAGATCCTTGCAATTTAATATTAATATGGGAACTCACAAACGCGCCTCGATTTGGAATGTTGCCACATTCTGATTTCAACAGCGTATGGCTGGCTGCCTTTCCAGTGTGTAAATCTGCCTCAAGGTCCCATTGCTGTCTTCTGAGTGGGAAATGCGGTCACATCCTATTCCTACAGGAGACACTGTTAGGTGAAACACCGACACATCTACACTTCCCATGTAAAAAAACACACACACACACATCCGACAACAGGAAAGACCAATGGGAAGCTCTTTACTTGTCAAGACCCAACTCAACACTTTTTTCTATAGTTAAGGAAACCAGTAACATCCCCAGTAGGACAGAGCCTTGAATCACACCAGATACCAAATACTGGTCTGGCAGGTAGCCATGGGTAAGAAGTGAGTTTCTAAAGGCAGGGCTTCCAAATGGAAACCTAGCTGTGGTCTACTAACCACGTATGCCCACCAGCGGATGTCCGAGGCACTGCCAGCGGCTTACGGGGAGCGTTTGTGTCTTCTCTCACTGCATGGTGCCTGAGTAACGGGCATTACCACGTTACTCAGGCACCATGAAAATCGCAGGTGTGCCCTTTTAACCCAACCATTCTTTGCTGTTGCAATGGGGAGGAGCTAAGTCATGATTTGATTAGGTTCAGGTATGTGGGGCAAGGGGAACGGCTGAAAGGAGGGAAGTGGAAACAGCTGTCATTTTTCTGAAATCCTTTGCCATACCTGCTCAGGCAAAGCAGGGTGTCATAGGTCAGCAGCGCCTCAACTAGAGTTTCCAATTCCTTTCACTTTAATCTGGAGCCAGGCAGCTAATACATCATATAAAAATATGTTAAAAAATCTGTGTGGATTCTGTGCATCCATGTTTGGCCCAAGCAGTTAAATGACCAGGGAGATAAATGGCTTACTGATTGCAGTAATGAGCTAGCTATACTGTGACTCCTCTGAACTACCGCATTGGGTCTCCGTGTCCACACCGTCAAAAGGATGCCAGTGGCCTCTGTATCATTCTAAATTGTAAAGGATGTAACCATTTGATTCCACAGGGTAGATAAACTTGCCATTTGCAGCGGTGGAGGGAAGAGACCCTTATTTCATTTCCCCATTTCCGTTATCATCTTGAAAGAAAGTTCTTTCTCTGTCAAGCGGAGAGCTGATTAAGAATAAAGGTTCCCACAGCAGTAATGCCTGCAGGTATTCCGTCACTTGTCTGTGCACAGGGTGCCTACGAACTTGGTAGCACTGGTTGAGTGGAGGTCGGGGGGCGTAAGGGTGGCAAGGGCAGGGAGCAGTGAGCCGGTGGTGGAAGATGGCTGGGACACACGCCGGTTTCATCACTAACAAGTCAAATTTCTAACAAACTGAAAATTTGGTATCATTTCTCGATTTACCTTCTTAACACCTGTGCTGGAAATACAGCAACAGCACCAACAGTAAATTCACTAAGAGCTAGGCATTCTGTAAAATACCTGGCATAAATTGTATCATTTGCTCCTCCTAACTATCTCCATGGTAGACGCTGTCTCCTTTTCATAGGTACAGAACCAAACCGCCCACACTGACCAGAGGTGCCCTTCCTGGAATGGGGTGGGGCTGTCCCAAGGGTTGTGAGAAGTCAGAGACAAGGTCAAAGGCACTGTTATATTTTGTAAAGAAATTTGGTCTCTTAGAGACAGGGGTTCCTAGGGGCCACACAATTCTAGGACTCTATTTGCAATAATTATTCATCAGTGGAATCCTATTTTAGTATTCTAAAACAAAAGTTAGAGGTCTTGAAGAGTCTCCCACAAACGAATCATATCTCAGTGTCAAGAAGTGTGAGTTTCAAGTCAGAGTATGAGCTTCTCTGTGTTGCATAAGAGATGCTATAGAACAAAGTACAGATCTTGCTCTTAATGTAAGATCTTTATTTGAGAAAGCTTCACTCTGACCTTTACAGACGCTCTCTCTACTGCTCTTATGTAATCATAGCCAGAGGATTATCTTCCTATCAAGTTACAACTGTTCACCTGGTTATTCACATGTGTTAGATGCTTCCTTCAAACTGGCCAAAGAGAGTTTGTGAAGTTCTTGAACTTCAGAGATTATTCATGCCCCCCCATGTTGCCTTCCATGAAAAGGACTTTACCCCCTTTTCTCTAGGGCTTGTTCATCAATGTTTTGCTACCAATCCCCATTCTTATCTGCTCCTGCTTTGGCTTTCTGTTTCCTGTATTCATTTTTTATATCTATCTATCTATCATCTATCTATCTATCTGTCTGTCTGTCTATCTATCTCTCTATTTATGTTTAAAGCAGAATCCTTCTTTTTCTGTTTGGAGGAACGAACACTCAAATGCCTGATTCCTCAAGTCCTGAATAATTTTAAAGCATTATATTGTTGCGTTTTAAGAGACTGAAACTTCTTTGGTAGAAATAGTAATTTATTCTGGAAATTCTCATTGTCTTGTTGTTAAACCCACACGCCCTCCAAGTGCTTAAAATTTTAGCCAGCCTAGTAAATATTTTGACATGGGCCAGTCTAGATAATTTTCATTTCCATGTGATTGTGTAAAATTGTTTTCCACATCATCTTCTGTTGATAAAATAAGGATTACTATAATGGATCGGCATCATTCTCCCTCACAGAATTTAAGATTAAGTGGACGTTATCATTATCCTATTAAATTTGATGTTGTGAGGACCAAAGGTAATTTGAGAAGAAAATCAAGGCCAAGCTTTGTCTCCTGCAGCATGGCTGCCCCCACGATCTCAATCAGCCTGCAGAGTATGTATAGTCTATAGAAAATTCTGCTTCCCTTTCAACAATATACAGTTTGCATTTCAGTCATTTTATATAGAGGAAATGTACTGGCCCTGCTTTCAAAATTTAAACTAGTAAAAGTATAAAGTGACCCGACAATTCATGTGTATTTTAGTGCCCAAAATTTTCTCTCATACACATACTCACATGCACATGCTCATGTCTGCAGCTATGAAGATGTTCTAACCTTACTTTTTCTGGTTTGCTTATTGGAGCTGGTGAGGCAGAGTGTCGGGGCTGTTTGCAGATCTGAGTGGCGGCGTTTTCACCGCGAGCTCTTAAATTATCTTGAGTTTAATGAACTTAGTTGGATCAACCCGGGGATCTCTGACATCAGCTGAGAAGGCAGCAAATGTGACAAAGCAGGGGGAGTCAGCTGTCTACACTGAATTTCTAGCTTGTCCCCCAGTGTGGCTTGGGTCTGAGATGCTGTCAGTCCACTGATTCATGAGTTGGCTCAAGTTCACATCAACCCTAAGTTAGGACTGCATATCCTAATTGTAAACTCTACTGCAAATCAGATTCCATGTTCTGATACTTTATTGGTGGGGGCTACACCACAAAATTTGATCAATACAACAAAATATTTGAGATTTTAAGACCAAATAAAATCAACAGACATTTTTTTCATAGTAATTGAAGCTCATATTAGCAGACATGAAATCGGTCAGCCAGGTGCAGGACTGCCCACGATAGTAACACTGTTTAGAGCCCTCAGCAGTGCTCACGATGTGAGGCAGTGTCCTCAGAATTACTTCACTAACCTTCCTCATAACCCTAGGATGTAGGTACTATTGTCACCAGCAATTTATATAGGAGAAAATCCGGCACAGAAAATAGAAGAGAACGTGGCTAAAATCAACTCAGCAGGCAGGTGGCAGAGCTAAGATTTAAACCCTGGTGGTTTAGGTCCTGAGCACCCGAGCTAGTGCTGCCTCTCATGTGACTCAGGATTAATATAACAGTGAGATAACAGGCCACTGTAGACACCATCACAGCCTGTGACCTCTATCCTGACCAAAGGCCATCTGGAATTATTAAACAGTCCTTGTGTTCCTTGGCCTTGTATTAACCTAAGACAAGATATCCAAGGCAGAGACTGCTAGCTATCCTCCAACATCCACGCTTCTCTTCCTTTAATAAAGGATTCCCTGAGGTCTAGCTGGACACATGGCTGCCCAGCAAAACACTGTCAGTCTCCCTAACAGCTAGGTGAGGCCATGTGACTAAGCTCTAACCACAGGTGAGCAGAAGGGATGTACTCAAGCTCTAGGCTATGCCCTTAAAGGAGGGCTATGCCCTCGACTTTCTTCTTGCCTTCCTGCTATTTAGGATGTGGATGTGATGGTGGGAGTCAGAGCTGCCATTTTGGGCCAGAAAGAAAAACCGTATGCCAAGACTGGCAGAACAACAAGATAGAAGGAGTCTGGGCACCCTGGAGTCACCACCCTGGGTACTATACATGAGAGAAGTAAATTCCTACCTTACTTAAACCACTGTTATTTTGGCTTTTTTTTAATATAGCCATTCAGCTATAGAAACTATATTTTAACTAATACATGTAATTTTTTTCCCTTTAAAATATCGTCAGTTAGTTCACAGGGAGTAGAGTTCCTCTCTATAATGCATAGTTTCCGCTTCCTGAGATTTTAATAATTCATGAGCAAGATTCTGTTATATTTGTTCCATGCTTGTCAGGCCATTGTTAGAACAAAATAGTGTCACAATTGCCCAGTTGTTTATTATGAATCTAGTACTAGTGTTAACAGACCTATTAAATAACCAAGCTGGAACTTAAAAACTTGAAAAATTTCCAGAAGTACATGCTTCTACACAGTTGAAGCAATGCCATTTATGTCAGGTCCTAAGGTAGGTTTCTTAGTGTCAGAACTACTGACATTGTGGACCAGATCATTCTTCATTTGTCACTGCAGGGCCAGTCATGTTAAATGTTCCCCCACCCCCATTGATTTGAGGGGGGCAGGAGGGAAATAACTAGAGAGAGAGAGAAAGAGAGAAAGGAGGGAAGGGAGAGAGAGACAAGCATCATCTTGTTGTTCTTCTTAGTTGTGCACTCATTGATTGCTTCTCTTACGTACCCTGACTGGGGGGTCGAACCTGCATCCTCTAGTATGCCCAGTCGATGCTTTATCTGCTGAGCCACCCCTCCAGGCATTATCAGCTGTTTAAGAGCATCTCTGGCTTCTGCCTACTAGATGCCAGTAGTACCCAAACCCCAGTCATGATGACTGACAAGATCACCAGACACCGCTAAATGTCCCCTGGGGGGCAAAACCACCCCCAGTTGAGAACCATTAAGTTCACATATCCCTGTTTGCAGATTTTTGAGAAAGTGGAGGCTGTGCTATTTAAATTCTAACAGGACACGGACAGGTAGGTCCTTAATACACTTTTGATGATGGCGGTGCCCTGGTGATGATCCGGGGCAAGGAGCATGAGCTGATTCTTATTTTTTAAATTAAGGAGTTCATTGAGCTTTCAATAAGAAAATTCACGAGGTAGTAAAAAAGTCATAGGCATAATTCCAAGCACATTTAACTATTAGTCCAACTTCCTGTATCCGAGGTTCAGATGGAAATAATTGCTTATGTAAAGTAAAAAAATAAAAAAAATTCCTCCATATATGAATAGGATTCTTTTATAGAAACTCTAATGATAGAAAATTTGACCCTTTCAGAATTGAGAGAATCTTCCAGTTTCTTTTGCATTTTTATATTGCTAGCACCATATTTTCAGACAGTTAAATATTATAGATATATAAGTAGGAGTTATTTGCAGGCATTTTCAAACATGTAAGTTATTTTTAGCCTCACCTGTCAAGTTGTTCCTTGATATCTCCTATAATACTTAGCATTCTATCTATTTTGACGATGAAGACTTTCCCAGGTTCCATGAGACCTGCCCACTCAAAGCACATAATATCTTCAAAATACCTTTCCTGTTAGAAAGTGTGGAAAGACATGTACTGGAAAAAAGATATGCCACGCCCATCACGTGTCCTGAGATGGGACTGGGGCGAGGAGAGGAACAAGTTGTCACCTTGTATTTCTTTCTGATCTCTGCACTTCATGGGGAAGTCCCCAGCACCTTTGACATTATTAATGATTGTCAGGGCGTGGGAAGCCAATCAATTTGATCTTCACTTTCATCCACATAGCAGCAGTAATGCCCCAAGAGTGGGACAGAAATTATATTATGTTTTAATTGAGAGAATTCTCTCTTTGCTGATTTCTGGAGTGGGTAGAATCCAAGACATATCTTTTTTTCCCGTTCGATACATATACTTTTAGAAGCGTAGCTAATTGCTGCAATCCATCACTGCCAGCAACCAAAAACTCCATTATTTCAATCTGTACATGTTACCATTCATAGGGGAGTGAGGGTGGGAGGGGGACAGCAGGAAGCATGATCTGTTATTCATAGGAAGAGATGATTTTTAAAAAATGGTAATTAAAAGCAACATACTGGGTAGAAGTGGTCACTTAACCCTTATCTAACACAATGAATATGAATAAAGGCTGGACATTGTCATAGTTACTTATATCCAAGGAAGTGCAAAGCTGAAGATGAGTTTCAGATACTAAAGGACCCTCAGACTATAATTAATGGCTAAATGCAGATTTAAAAAAAAAACAACTCTTCCCATTTAATTTCACTTTGCCATTGCTTCAAGATTTTGAGAAGCAATTCAGAGATAATATTCTTCAGTGAGATTCACTCAAATGTGAAAACATCATTACTTTCTCTTTTCCACTGAGATACAAAGCCGAATATTACCAGCCCACGCTGGGAAAGGCCTTGGATCCCATTGTTTTTTTTGCATCTAGTACTGTGGGCACGACACCCCAGGTCTGGTTCGGAAGTGATCCGATTGTCTCAATAAGGGTGTAAATTTGGATCCATAGAGTGTTTGGCACAAACCAGCTTGTTGAGTCAAAACCAAAGCAGCTGGCACCAACGTGGTAGTTCATTATTTGCCAAAAGGTAACTCAGAGGTGGGACATGACTCTAGGTATCCTTATCCCTTAGCGGTGATGTTCACATTTCTGGTTGCAACCCACCAGCACATATCACGAAATAAATTTAGTGGGTTTCAACCAGTGTTTAGGAAAAAAAGGCAAAATAAAAAAGGATAGATTAGAAAATATCCCATATGGTACATATGTAAAAATTGTTTCATTTGCCTTTGTAATCTAATCTATCTATCCATCCATCCATCCATCCATCCATCCATCACCAACCTATATATATTTCACATTGTCATTTAGTGCACACACATACATATATACATACACACATACATAAATGCATGAAATTTACTGTTTTTTGCCAAAAAATCTGAAACCCACCAACTCAGTACATCATCCCAACTTTTTAAAGAATCTTAAGAGTCCAAGTCTATTAGAACCAATGCATAAAAAAACAGCCACAAATACCCTTTTCCTAGTACAGATTTTAAATTCCTTCCTTTAGAAATCTCTTGAGTCTCACCAAATGCAGCAATTTGAACAAAATGTGCCCAAGCTTGTTACCACTTTCACGAAAACCATTCCTTTGATAGCAAACAGTGTATCAGGATTACTCCTAGTTCTTCAATTACACAAACACAGGCAGTCATATTGGAATCCGGTTATTTGCAAAAGGATTTAGAAAGTGTCTTGGGTAGAATTTAAGAGGTGTTAATGTCATCATCCTGAGAACGCCAAGCACACAGTCTGACCCGTGAGGCGTTCTTCTCCGCCTTCAGTCTGAGCAGAGTGACGTCTTTCCAGCTGATCAAAGGATTCCTTATGAATCAGTTTATATGACTCCCCAAGACTCTAAGAACATTATAGAGTCAGCAGTATCATTTAGCCTGAGCCCATAATGATTTCCCAAAGGTCTAATAACTGCAGGTTTACACCAGTTCACAAATAAAATAAAAATGACATCAATACCTTCAGTGTGCTAAGCACCCAGGAACACCCTAGGTGGGTTATTTATGCACAAAAAGAATCCAGTTTCTCAAAATGGATGCAGTTTTCCTTAAATTTACTTCTCTTTGTTGTAAACTTGTTCTAATATATGGTGTCCTACCTTGAAGACAAGCCACTACTGCTAGGGAACAATTAATTAGCCAACTAAACACTTTGTTTAAACTATAAAATGCCTTAAGTGGAAATTTCTATTTAAAATAGCAAAGTCCTTTTTAGACACTGTGACCAGTTTGCTCTCACATGCCAAAAGGAAATGAACACACACACACACACACACACACACACACACACGAAAATGGATGTAAATGGGCCAGTTGTAAAGGTTTCTCCAGCTGAGCCCTTACCCCAGTGAATTTTGGATCCTGCATCTCCCTGGGGAAAACTGTAATTCAGTCTCTCTCTCTCTGGCTTGGTATTCAGCAGTCAGCCTCACGGCTTGCCAACAAGGAATGGGCTGCTTATTTTATCACTAAAACATATTATCTCACTCCTATCTCAGCGCACTGCCTCTGAACAGCTTGGTACAGTAACAAGTCTAGACTAGATAACCAACTACTGTCTTCTGGTGGCTATAATCCATGTGAAACAAAAATTTAGCTGATGTATTTATATAATGCAAGTCTTGAAAAGTCTATGAAGAATCTACATTTCTTCAGATATTATGGATAACAGGGTCTTCTTATAAATTTATTTCAACATCTGAGGATTATCGGAGATAGATGGGAAGTGATATATCACCAAAATGTGGCATGCCTTTCAGTGATGTTGGTGATCTTACTTAGTAACTAGGTAGTGTTTTTTAATATGGGAGGCAAAGAAATCCCTTACTAAGTCCTATTTCCATGAATGGGGCAAAGGTGAACTCTCCACTCTAAAAGATTCATAATATGTACTAGCAAATAGAAACTTTTTTGATCATCATCAGTACTGCATGTATGAAACAAATATTTAGGAATTCTGCTGTCAGTAACCGGATGTTTCTCTATTACACAACAATCTGGTAGAACCTTTGTAAAATATCATCATTAGAGGTTTTAGGATTGTCAGTCACCTCTTCAAAAGCAGTGCTGGCTAAACACACGTATATAATAGGCTCTGAGATTGCTTTGTAAGCACCCCTTAGAGTAATCTGCAGTTTTATTGCTGAACCCATAGCTCCTTGTAAATAATGCCGGCGCACTCCTTGTGTGAAGCTGAACTCGCTTTTTTATGAAGATGCTCTCTATTCTGCAATGGGTCCTAAATAATGGATTTGTCTTGTTATTGTTAAAATTCTGATTTCAAGTTCTGTAACATTATGTACCTGTTTTGTTAATGAGATAAGCTTTGGAGACTTTTTCATATTTAGTTAAATATCTAGTCATTTTTAACTGATTAAGAACCCCCCCCACGCTTTCAATTAAATATAATAAAATAAAAATATAACCCCTCCTTTTATAACTTAACAGTAAGAAAAATTAAATGAGATAAACATTGGACAACAGTCACCATCAATAATTAATTATTAAAGGGAGATGCACTGATTCCATCCACTATAAAATAATACCCAGCAAATTAAACTAGCTTTCTTCGCTTCTCTTATCTTTATGCAGGACCTCTCAGGCTCCAGTAAGCCTTGCAGGGAACTTTACTAGGGCTTTAAAGATTAAGCAAGAAAGAGTCAGATTAACTTTTTAAAATGGAAGTGAGATCACGTCACTTCTCTACTCAAAACATTCCAACAGGTTCTGGCATACTTGCAACCTACTTGCCACAGCAGCCTGGTGCCTGATACTCGCTCCAGGCCCTATAAGCTATTCTCTCTCTCTCTCCCCTCCAACCACCGCTCCTCACTTATAGTCACTTCCTTGAGAAGCCAAGCTCATCCTCACCCCAGGGCGTGGCAGTGCTGCTCCTTTGCCCAGAACACTCTACCCTATACATCATGACATGACTTGCTTCATACTTGCTCCAGGTATCTGCTTGAACTGTACTTTCTCAGAGAGAACTTTTGTCCCACCCCTCTCCTTACCTTGTTTAGCTTTTTTCAAGATATATATCTATGTGTGTGTGTGTGTGTGTGTGTGTAAAATTACATATAGATAAATATGTATTATATATATTTTATAATGTTATGAGGTTACATATAGTATATGCATGCTGTATAATTCTTTGTTGGTTGTCTGCCTCTCTCCTGAGATGTAAATCCCATTGGGACAGGTGCTTTGTTTTGTTCTCTGCTGTTCCCAAGACCTAAACAGTAACGGGCACATAGTAGTTGCTCAATAAATGTTCGTTCAATGAGGAAACAAACTTTCTTTCACCCCAGTGGTACCTACACCTCACAATAGCTTTCACACTGTTCGTCAAATACTTAAAGGTATTCAGATCCTTTTATACTCCATTTTCATCCTGCAGCATCGCAATATCTCAGTGTCCTTTGACACAGATGGAAATGCTGAAGATAATCTGAGGGGAGAGTCAAGGAACCTGTCTCTAGCCGCTGAGATCATTTTTCTAACTGACCCCTTTCTTTAGAAAACTGAACAGTTGCAAATGGAATGTGAACACTCATTATACTTTTTGGTAAAGCTATTGAAAATATCCTCTACCAGCAGCTATTGTTTTATTAATTATGTCAAAGTAAATGATACTTATGAGACCAGTAGTGCAATGCCACAGTACAGTGGACTGTTCCATTAAACACTGTTTTCAACAACCATGTTAAAATAAGACAGTGTGAAGTTCCTTTCTAACAGCTGGTGCCCTAACATAAATTAGTTCACTAATCGCCCTTGTAAGGTTAACATAAGTAACCATCCTCAAACTTCATTCTTCCTCAAGTGAGCTTAGGAGCTACTCAAATCGAAATACATATTTAAATAACTGTGGTCATATTTTTCTTATGAAGATTTTATAGCTCCGTGTTAATAACTTACAGGATATGTAACTGAAATTTTTTGAAACAATTCTGCCAATATTTGAGGTTTAGGAACCTTGGACAAAGGTCTACTTTGTGTGTACCACAGTAATTATTATAGTATAACTCAAAACATCAAAAGTCTTATCTTTGCTCCTTAATACCTTATGCCTTCTGATAAATTTGATTTCTTTTCTGTATAAAGGTGTCTCATACTCTTTATAGAAAACTAGAAGAACATAGAAAAGTGGGGGGGAGGGAAGAACCCCAAACCACAGCCACCGTTCTCACCATCATCCAAAGACAACTGCCTTGAGCATTTTGGTGAACTTTTATTTTATTCCTTTTTCGTGTCCAAATGCTTTTTTAAAAAATTAATTACTACGAAAGGCTTGTAATTCAAGGCAAGTCTTAGTATGACACCAGTGATGATATTTTTAAAATACCACATTTTCGAGTGATAAAAGTAACAGTTGGGAGATAGACCAGAGTGCTTTAAAAATTAACATTTCTCATAAAAATGAAAAACAATTTGGCCAAAAATAGTGTCAGAAAATAACTTTCACATACCGAAAGCATGCCTACATGTTAAAAGCATTTACAAGCGTACACATTTTCTTTATCCTGAATAAAATGTTCCTTTGCATTTCTTTTGGCAAGTACCTAACGATACATACAAAATTAGTGAGCAAAAAATAAAAAAGAATTTGTATGAGTCATCTCACTTTTAAGACAAAATAGTTACCTAACATCCGTATAGCCAAGTACGATGACAGTTCTTGCCTATGTACTTTTGCAAAGACTGACAGCCAGAATTTAGACCTTATTTTTTTTGTAAATCTTTCTACTTCTGTTGGACTCCCAAATTACTGTGTTTCCTCTAATGTAGCTGATTTCCCCGATAACCTCAGCACTGCCTTTCTTGGGATCCAACCCGTCAGGAACCTTTCAACTGAACGTCCTTGAATTTAATTCCATTCAGGTAGAAAGAGAAGCAACTGATCTGTGCAACTCATTCCTGGGTACTGTTCCTACCGCGGGGAACTAGATTTTGCAGATGGATGAGTCAGAGTCATTTTGACTAATGAGAAAAAGGTACCGAACTGTACATGTAACCAAGGATGGACAAATCGTGACGATTGTAGGTGCCAATACATGCAAGCCATTAAAACAGTACTCCTTAATCTAAAGTACTCTGATATCTTAAAGTGGATTTCACTTCCCTAACACTCCTTACAAGTTGTTTTAGCCTCCAAATTTTCATCTCTTCCAGCTGAAAATATCTCCATTCACTTTTGTTGCTTCTAAAATACTGTTTTTTTCTGGGGTCACATTTAAACTGTGGTTCTGTTGACACTGATCTCCTTGTGCTAAGCGCCATGCGCAGGCTCACGATGGAAACTTCCAGAGAGATCTGGTGTCAAGCATTCAGTACCAGAATATATGAGACAGTTTCTCCTTTGTTCAAAATGGAGGAGCTCATTGATATTTTCTGATAATAAAAATAATATAGGCTTATCTTTAAAAAATGAGAGTCCCCCCAAATATAAGCAAAACATCACTCAAAATCCCAGTTAGACTGTGATAACAGTTAACATCTATCCAGCCTTCCTGATTTTCCTCTTGAACGCACACGTTTTTATAAACCATGGATGGGATCCTAGCATTCATGCAGATTTGTAACCTGCTTTATAGTCTCATGAACCGTATGAAAAACTCATTCAACTATGGCATCTAGCTGGAGGAACTCACTGAAGGGAGACAGCTGAGAATCATCGCTTTACGTATATTTTTTAGTAGTTCATTATATTTAGCGATTATTCATTAAGCTCCAAGTCATCATACGTGTAAATGACAGATTCTTAAAAAGGGATCTAAACACAGAGATATACTACTTTACTTTTTTTTTAACTTTAAACATAAAAGTAGTGTAAATTAATATTTAAAAAATAGTACAAAGGATATAAACTGAAATATAAAAGAATAATTCTCATTTACTATCTCTCTCCTGCCCAACCTGGTCTTTTTCACACCTCAGTGCTAATCAACATTAACAGTTTATCTGTTGAGAAATCACCTTTGCATATGCAAGCCTACCTAATGGGCACATACAGTGGACCACCTCCTTTAAAAAAACTTTTTTTTAACATGAATGGGGTCATGTCACACATGTCTGCAGTCAGTTTTCTGTTTGTGTGTTTTTAAATCTAATACTACAGTGTGTCCGTAAAGTCGCGGTGCACTTTGACCGGTCACAGGAAGGCAAGTGCACCATGACTTTACGGACACTCTGTATATGTGGAACCTCTTTTCAAATAAATTCTTTTCAAATAAATTTTAAAAATGAACTTTCTTAATCACTGGGGAATTTTCCGTCGAATGTCCCATGGTTCACTTCACTAGCTCACTACCTAGTTTGCTTTCAGATATTTTTTATTTTATTTTATTTTATTTTTTTACCACAAAACACATCCTTGTCCATATACCTTCATCCTTCATTCATGTGACTTGTTCAAGTCTATTTGTATTAAATTCCTGGAACAGGACATCAGGGTCGATGTTCACAAAACAACAGGGAGGGAGCGTTGTATTTCTCTGTCACTTAGAGAACTCATTCCCTATCCATGCATTGAAGAGAGTGTTCAATGTAAGCCTTGACTCATGGAAGCCCCACACCAGCTCACAGGAGAAAAAGGGAAGGAAAAGACTGGGATAAGATAGAATGCAAAAACACTGGAGAGGACAGATAGTCCTCCACTGAGGGTGGCAATGGCTGAGTGGGGGAACCCCCAGCCCCCACAGGGCCTGCACCCCCCCCCATATGGGGGGGAGGAGGAGAAAGGGTTAAGACTGGGTAGGTGTAGAGCCCTTTCTCTCTCACAGTACGAGGAACAATGGAGGAAGGAGCAGAAGATGTGTGGGCCTTGTTTCCCACACAAGAGGGAAAGGCCACGGACAATTTTTAAATAATTTGAAAGAAAAAGAAATGTTTCCATTTCACAGGCTGCCCCAATTTCAGAGACAGTCGGATCTGAATTCAAATCTGCCTCACACAGTTTCCCATTAGTACTTATGAGAGACTCCTCTGGGGACTTTCGCCATATTTGGATCAAAATATAACACTGCCCCTCAAAGAAATAGTTTATGAGAGAAGCTCATTTGATAAAGTGATTGGTTCACAGATGGGGAAAAAGTTCTATTTGAAATAATTCCAAGCTTTTAAATACGAGACGAATGGGAGAGTTTTGTGCCTGGGAAGTTTATTATTGCATGTGAAAATCAGGATTGGATTTTCACATTGATGCAAGTGCTGGACTTTCATATCAGACCATCTACAGGTTTCTTGTTCCTCCCCACTGTCTGCCCCCAGAAATGCTGCCCGAGAGTCTCTGCGGGGGTCAGCAGATCTAAATGTATGGTGAAACAGAAACAAACACACTAGCCCGGCACGATCTTTCTCCTGTCAAGTTAAACCATCTAATTCTAAAAGGAGAGTTACAGCCTGGTGTGGTGTGGTGTGGTGGGTGTGGTGTGGTGTGGTGTGCGTGTGTGTGTGCGTGTGTGTGTGTGTGTGGTGAGACCCGCTATATTTGGAAAGGGCTTTATTACACACCTTATTTTTGTAGATGGGTCTATTTTTATCTGTAGTTAAAAACAAACATGTTTTTACTATGTTTTCTAATCAGTCTTCTCAGATCTCTCTAAAACATTTAACAATGGATCCACAAACCATATCATTTTTCAACAGTATACCTTCACCCCAGATTTGCTGAGCAACAACATGGGGTGCTAGCTGCTGGGCAACACCATGTCCAACAAGCCAGCTTGTGCCCAGCGAGGAGTTCGCAGCTGAATGAGGAGGCTGATGAGTAAATAGGAAATTCTAAATATCCAGGGACATGAGGGAAGGGGGCACTTCATCCAGTTCTGGAGAGGCAAGGAATGGCTTCCAAAGAAAGCCGAGACTGGGGGGGGGGAGGGGCAGGGAGGAAGCTGATAGGGAGAAAGTGCCTGTGCGAGAGGTCAAAGTTCGTACTGTCCTGAGAGCAACGGGAAGCCACCAGCACTGAGTGGCCTGATAAGATCTGCCTTCTAGAAAGATTAGTCTGGCTGCGGGATGGAGAGAAAGGGGGAGGGGCAGGGACATGGGAGACAGAGAGACAGCCGGAGGTCCCCGCTCCAATCCGAAGGATAAGGATGGAGACGTGAACAGTCGCTGGCAGTTGGGGTAGGAAGAAGAGGACACGCGGAGGGGAAACCGAGGAGGAAGCATTGCTGTAGGGAGGACGTGGGACCTGAATGGAAGTGGAGGGTGAAGAAGAGGGAGTAATGAAAGATGATGCAGCAAATACTGTCTTCTACCCGATCGCCTCTTCTTGCTGTGGCTACTTCAGGGCCTGCCCCCTGCTGCCAGAGGCCCACTGTGCCCTAGGACTGATGGCCTAGACATCTCGGCTTTCACACTCCCAGGGGTGTGTCCTCCCTCGCTCCCCAGCGTTCCCAGGAAACTCCTCCTCGGGTGTCCACTGGAGGTGACCTGTTGGACAGCATGTACCCTTCACTGACTGCCCCCCTTGCCCTGGCTCGCTTCCCCTTCCTTCTCCAGTATTTCCTGGTCTCACTTCCTAGGGACACTGCCTGCACTTAAAAGCCTTGTCTCAGGAGCTGCTTTGGGCGGGGGAGGGGGTAGGGGGGGAGTGTTCCAACCTTGTGCCTTGGTGGATGTTGGCGAGGATGCTAAGCCCTATGCTAGACAAAGAAAGAATCAAGAGGAGGGAGTGAGTACTTACTTCTGAAGGGAAGGTATGGGGCAGTGGGAGGTGGCAGGAATGAAACGTGTAGCTTGGGGTCTGTTGAATGTAAAGAGCCCAAGAAAACTCCACGTGGGACATCTCAATAGAACACCAGAGACTTGGGCAGTGAACTTGACAGCATTAACCAAGTGCAAAGACTGCCCACACTTCGGCATTTCTAGTTAACATTTTTTTTTAAAAGACTATTCATCTTGAGAGAGAGAGAGAGAGAGAGAGAGAGGAGGAGCAGGAAGTGTCAACTCTCATATGTGCCTTGACCAGGCAAGCCCAGGGTTTTGAACCAGTGACCTCAGCATTCCAGGTCAATGCTTTACCCACTGCACCACCACAGGTCAGGCTACATCTTTCTCTTCTGGATAACAGACTAAGAACAGAGACGGTAAGTGCTTTGCTAAAGGAAACATCCACGTGAGAAACAAAAACCAGAAAGGCAGCCCCTGACTGGCATGCTGATAACTATAACTACATCAAGAAAGGGCTGTGGTGTGATGTGGGGGTGCCTGTCTTACAATGGAGAGGTACCCCTTTGGCCTACATATGGGAATACAGGATGCATTTGTTTGCATGTAAATAGATGGTCTAGTTTGCAAGTGGAATGGCTTTCTTTCCCCTCCCCCCTGGATCCCAGAGGGCACTGGCTGCCCTGAAAACAAATAAACACAAAGGAGAAATTGCAGGCAATGAAAATAAGTATTTTTGATAGCAAAGGAAGGGAGGAACACATTGCACATCTGAAGAAAAGGCCCTGCGGACTGAAGAAGACTGCCCCAAACTGGAGCCAGGATCCCTCCATGGCAATTTTCAAATACCCTCCATCGTCCATTACACAGACTCCTCCCGAACGCGGTCTTTACAGCACTGTTCATCCTCAAGGCATCCATCTCAACAGTCCTTGCAAAAGCAACAGCACAGCCACCGGCACTACAGATAGGCATTACAGGTATGCAAGAGCACATCCATCCGTGCTCTGGTCCCAGGAAGATCCTGGGCCAGGGCAGAAGTGACCGCAGCCTCAAGGGGGACCATTGGGGCCTGAGAAACCAAGTCCTCACGCTGGGTTTTTAAAAGGCCTTTTGACGTTACCATTTCCCGCAGAGGACAAACATGAACGTGTTGATGATTATCTTCAGGACCAAGTGCCATCTGGGTGGAGGTAAAGAAAGGGCTCAGCCGAACCACCACGGTTTTTCTCTCCTGTCTTGCGGTTTTCTATAGATAGCTCAGGTGATGCATCTAAGCTGGATACAAAGTTTTCCTTTGGAAAGGTTACCACCCTTAAAAAAGTGTGCTTGCATTTCAGTGCATGAACCCCACAGCTGTTGGTCTGCCGAGACCCGGTGAGTTCTGTTTTTGAGAAGGACTAAACTAGATGCAAAGCGGACCCTCCTTAATGCAAGACTGTTCTCTACAAGGAGTTAGTGGCATCAACAGTGCTCCCCGAGTTCCCGTACACTCGGACCAAGGCCAGAGCAGGCTGCTTCTGAGCACATTTTTAGCCTCAAATGACACTATCTGGATCAGGACACTTCACAGCAATGAAGACGTCTCCCTGTAGTAAACCAGTGGACAGAGCAGAGCTCACCGACTACAGGTGCGTCCAAGACAAGCCAGAGGAAGGGCAGGCTCGTGTCTCCACCTGAAGCTCGAGAGGAATCAGGTGGCTCAACCTACACGTTATTTGGTTCAGGGCAATCACTCGGTGCTACCAACGGAAATGTTCCTGCAGATGGGAAGCGGTAGAAATGAAAACACTGCGGTCATCCTCGTCATCACTGTCGCGGTCTCTGACGTGAACGCGCACCGGTTACCCATGGCCTGGCGGTGGCCACTGGGCCTCCAGACCCACTGATTTGTGAATAAGCCAGTGAGCCCTAACGAATGCAGAGATCCTCTAAGTACACGGCTCGATGAATTCTCACCCGATCACAAACACATGGGATCGGCAGCCAGATAAAGAAACAGAACACCCCTCCCCAGTCACTGCCCTCCTCCCCCAGTACTGTGTTCCTTCCCCAATTCTTAGCGGAGGAGGGGATGGTGGTGGGGAAGAATTTCAGGGGGAAGCCCCTAGACCAGACTCTGACTTCCCCTGCACCAGCATCTAGTTTTGGCCGCACAAAGAAAATACAGGGACCGGGGCTGAAATAACAGTCGTGTTACCGACGGCAGAGCTGTTGAGAAAGATGGGATGTGGAGGAAGCCTGGCGACCTTCTATTCTCTTTCTATGGGAAGTGGACCAGAATGAGACTTGGGTTCTCCTGGTTCCCAGTCACAAGCTTTCCCTTCTGCGCCACTAACATCAGCGTTCCATGTATTTTTTTTTTTTTTTACAGGGACAGAGAGAGAGAGTCAGAGAGAGGGATAGATAGGGACAGACAGATAGAAACGGAGAGAGGTGAGAAGCATCAATCATCAGTTTTTCATTGCCGTGGCAACACCTTACTTGTTCATTGATTGCTTTCTCACATGTGCCTTGACCGTGGGCCTTCAGCAGACTGAGCCACCCCTTGCTGGAGCCAGCGACCTTGGGTCCAAGCTGATGAGCTTTTGCTCAAGCCAGATGGGCCCGCACTCAAGCTGGCGAGCTCGGGGTCTCGAACCTGGGTCTTCCGCATCCCAGTCCGACGCTCTATCCACTGCGCAACTGCCTGGTCAGGCAGCGTTCCATGTTTTATTTAACCAGGAGGTTTTTGCTAAGGTGACCAGATTTTAACATTGGTAAAGCAGGACATCATTGACGGGGGGGTTCTTGATGAAAGATTTGGTCTATATGGAGCAAAAAAAAAAAAATTTCATAGAATGCAAAAATAGTATTGTAATATATATTTTTAAATCGGGACTTTTTTAAAAATGCCATGGGACACGAGACAAATTGTTAAAAATCAGGACTGTCCCGCCAAAAGCGGGACGTCTGGTCACCTTATTTTAGACACTTGCATGAAGCTACTTCTACAGCCCGAATGATCCATCCAAGATTATTGAAAAGAAACATCAACAGTTTATTTAACTTTCGTAACTGAAAGGAAATTGCAAGTGACTGTGATGACCGTAAAGGAAGAAAGAGAAGCTGTAAAGGAAGAGAAGAGGATTAGCATGACATTAATAAACAGGGCATTCTTATCTTGCAATGTCTTTGAAATGTCTTATTTGAGGGTCTCCTTTCTATTCCCGTCTAAAAGAAGGCGTTCCCCTATGTCCCTAATTCCTATGTACGGATGTAGAAGTTGGACAGTGAAGTAGGCTGATAGGGAAAAACGTAATCATTTAAAACATGGTGTTGGAGGAGAACTCTGTGAGATACTCTGGAATGCCAGAAACAGGACCAAGTGGGTCCTGAAACGGCGCCGGAGGCAAAAACGACAAAACTGAAGCTGTTCTACCCCGGGCACATCATGAGAAGGCAGAGTTCTTTGGAAAAGACAGGAATGCTGGAAAAAACAGCAGGCAGCAAAAAAAGAGGAAGGCCACCTATGAGATGGACTGACTCCATAAAAGAAGCCAGAGGCATGGGTCTATAGGAGCTGAGCTGGACTGTTAAGGACACAACATTGTGGATGGCCATGACTCATCACAGGGTCGCCAGGAGTCAGAGACGAGCCAGTGGCATGCAGCACACACACCGAAGAAGGTACTCCATCAGTAATACTTCAAATGCCACGTGTGGGCATGTGTGGGCAAACACTGGGCGATGTGCTCACCACTGGAGACACACCATCTGACGGAGTGGGCCCTGACAAGGCAGAAGGAGAAGCTGGGCCCTGCAAGTCGGGGTTTGAAATCCTGGGCAGTCACTCACCAACGGTGAGACTTAGAACGTGTCATTAAATCTCTCAAAAAGGTACAAACCTCTGCTTTTAAGGTAACTAAGTCTTGGGGATGTAACGTACAGCAGGGTGAATACAGTTCACAACATGTTAGAAAGTTTCTAAGAGAGTAGGTCTTAAAAGTTCTCATCACTATAAAAAAACTATGTTAGTGATGGATGTTAACTAAACTTATTGGGCTAATCATTTTGCCAATAGGCATCAAATTATATTATATACCTTGAACTAACACAATGTTACATGTCAATTGTACATCAATAGAACTAGAAAATAGTTATTAAATCTCCCTGAATCTCTGTTTAGCTGTCTGCAAATTGAGCATAATTTCTATGCCTCAATGAGTTGTTCTCAGAATTAAATGAAATGACACAGGCCCTGTACCTGACAGTTTAGAGGGTCCTTATTAACTAATAGCTTCCTTCTCTCCACAGAATGGATTCGTGTAATCAAAAAGGAGCTTAAGCTACAAAATGATACACACCAACAATCCCTGATGTTCTATTGTAATGTTCTATTGTTTGTCCATGGCTTAGTCTGAGTTTTAAAACAATCTGGCATGTTTGAAAAAGAACGGAAGAAAACACAGTCCTGTAAGCCAGGACAGCTTTGTATGTCTTTTTTCTTTTCTTTTTTAAGAGAGAGGGAGAAAGGCAGGGTGGGGGAGGAACAGGAATCATCCACCTGTAGTTGCTTCTCATATGTGCCCTGATGGAGCAAGCCCAGAGTTTCGAACCGGCGACCTCAGCATAACAGTTCAATGCTTTATCCACTGCACCACCCACCACAGGTTAAGCTGTATGCCTCTCTCTTGAGGTACGAGTTGGGAAGTCTTAACATAAAGATGTGCATGTACATCTTTTAAGCCACTGTCTGAAAGAGGTTTTTCATAATCTGGCCAGTAGCACAGCAGGCAGGGTTAGCTGAGGGCGGTACTTCAATGCAAAGCATCATTTATTTAAATTTCAGAAAAGTATACGACATGGTATGACTTGTATTAGATTGATGGGCCGAAGAGAGAGAGGAAAACGAATCAAGAATTGGCCTGGGGACAGGGCAGACCATTCCAAACTAGCCTTTTTATTTAACATCAGATCCCGATGGGCAGAGCAGGTCCTAAAAGGAACTAAATTTGCCATGTTCTTTGCTTCTTGTTTGTATATTATAAACAACAACAAAAAGAGGATCTAACAAAAAAAGATGTTAGCAAATAACGGGCTAGGGATTTACAAATATAGCTGCGGATCTGTTGCACGTCGTCTGACTCTGAGCCCCATCTGAAACAACACAGAGGCGTTGGAGACGCCGAACACTGAGAGAGAATTCCACAGAGACCCACACTTGCCTTCACACCCGCTCCGGTTGTGTTTTTGTTTCTTTGGCTTAATACAGAGCAAACAGACTGTGACTTCAAAAATCATAACAAAACAGAACGGATGCTCCGCATTGTTCAAAACCCCTGCCAAGACAGAAATCCTTCTCTTCTAACAGCTACAGGTGCAATGGTGACGGGGCTGCTCTCCACACGAAGCCCTTGTGCCCCGACAGACACCTGACCTCAGAAGCTTTCTTCTAATAAAATAAGTCTTTTAACAGAGACAGCGATGAACTAGACAGAGAACGTGATGTTATACATGGTCTGTAACTCGATCACCTCGTCATCAGAAAAGTTCTTTCCTTTCTTTTGTAAAATCACCACCAGAAACGCCCCCCCCACCCCGCCCCATCACCCAGGGCACACGCATCCATCTAGTCAAGAGCTTTAAGGGTGTTTTGTCCCCACGTCCCTCTGGCAGAAGGTGACAGCAGCTTTCACTTCATTGCTTTGTGAAGGACTCCTGGCATCACCTGCATCTAAGACTTAGAATCAGGGTGCAGAAAGATGTTAGGTCTGGCCTCTGGAGCCTCCATGCTGGCTCTCAGGAAAGTCAGTCTAGAAATAGTGGCGCCAGCAGACACCAGGACACCGCGAGGCTCTGTGTATGGTTTCTCTGGGATGGTGGCAGCTGTGTCTCAGAGACCATCTGCCGAAGGCAAATGCCTCGTTAGCTGTGCTATTCTCGATTTCTTCCCAGCCCACGGTCCTACCCAGCTCCCCCCACGTAGCTGTCCCCATGCCACCGCCTCATTCTCCCCGGCCTGGCCCTCAGTCACGACACACTAGCCTTACATGGGCTGTCACGTGGGACGCCGCCCCTGCTCCGTGGTCTCACTCCAAAGGTGTTTGAAAGAGCATTTTGTGCCGTGGATACACAGGATATAAACATGTACCGATATATATTGTTGAATTAATGCTATGGGTTTTTAGCATTTGCAAGGGATTGCTTAGATCAGAATCAGGCACATGAAATCTCACTAATTATACTCTCTGCTAATTGGGAATCTGAGGTTCATTGTCCAGGTTGACATTTATCTTTGCATTATCTGTGATAAAAAGTTTGCAAGGTAAAGGCCCTGGCTGGTTGGCTCAGTGAATAGAGCATTGGCCTGGTGTGTGGACATCCCAGGTTCGATCCCCTGTCAGGGCACACAGGAGAAGAAACCATTTGCTGTTCTCTCTCCTCTCTCTGTTCACCTCCTCTCTCTCTCTTCTCTGTCTTCCCCTCTCACAGCCAGTGGCTCGACTGGTCTGAGTGTCAGCCTCAGGCCCTGAGGATAGCTCAGTTGGTTTGAGCATTGGCCCCAGGTGGGGGTTGCTGGGTGAATTTTGGTCAGGGTGCATGCAATCTGTCTCTCTCTCTCTCTCTTCCTCTCACTTAAAAAAAAGTTTGCAAGGTAAAAAAGGACTAGAAATAATATTTTAATGGTAATATTGAAACTGTCCAACACAAGACTGCTAAGAACTCTGAGGCTTTTGTTGATATATTGACCACTAAGTATTTTCTGCTGAGTCGCTCAAACCAGCTGTCTCCTTCCTGGCTTCCCCACTTCTGCACAGTCACTGTCATTCCTTAATTCAACCTGCCTGTAGCAAAGCGAACCTGCCACCCAGGCCAGTCAGCGCCCTTGCCGGCCTCACCAACCCCCTACTCTTCTCTCTGACGCAGGCCCTCATTATTAATGCTGCCCCAGTGCCGGGGCGTCCCCACCAAGCTGCTTTCCTGTCACATCTTCGCCAGTGATTCAGCAATCTGCTGCCCACTTGCTCTTCCAACATTGTTGTATATGAATTCATGAGTCGTACTGCAGAACCTTCAGATCCTCAACTGGAGCTTCAGGTTTCCTTGTTCCCAGCATAGCATTTAAGCCAAGTACTGGAGTAAATGTCGGCCCACAATATCTGAGACCCCAGGGGCCTGATGGATTCTGAGATTCCTAACTCTTTTCTGATTTCAAGATGATAATATGGTGCACAGGGCGTGTTTTACACCGCGCTTCCGCAGGCCTTTTATCACCAACTACGCTGATATTTCTGCAACAAAACAAATTGATTTCACCCTTGCTGCTATACTGTAAATAGACTCCATTGCTTTGTATCACCAAGTAACCTATTTAAAAAAACACCTGTGTTTGACAGCACGTTGGGTTTCCAAATTGTGGGTCAGGGATGGGGGAGCTTCGTGAGGTGTGTCATAGCCCATCATCACTGTCCACACAGAGGAAATATTTACTTGAGAAGTCTCCGTACTTTAATATTTTGTTAATTCCGATCCGTCTTCTCCACAATTAGCTCAAAGTATTGAGGCTTTCCTTACAAAACATGTCTTCAGACGACAAGGACTTCGTGCTCACAAGGTTGCCCTGATCATTTTTAATTTTTCTAATTTTAACTCCACTCATAAGGCACTGCCAACTCGCTTATTTTTTTAAAGGCCCCCATTCAGTTGTGATTTTAGAAAAATATAAAGCATCATTTTGCTTACCCTCTGCCTAAAGAAAGGCTCTCTGAAGTACAGAGATGGGTATCCCTCAGAACGGTGGGTTTATATTTCTAAATCCCCTGTCGTGCTGACCCACCCCCAAATAAGTTAACTTTATAAGTGTGAGTTCATTTAATTTGTAATATAAGTCCACCAAGCAAGTCATAGAAACGCCGCCTGTATACTATTAAACATACACTGATACTGCTCTTTGAGGTCAAGTTTAACGTGACCAATAAACCCTTCTGAAAATATAGCCAAGCCAGCAACGCCGGGCTAGTACATTCATCACGGATGCTGGCTGAGTGGGTCACAGCACTCAGACTTGTCATTCCTGGGCAGTTATTTTGACATTAGAAAGTCACAATCCATCAACTTAACAGCAGGGTGATAATTTGGGGACCAGGGAGATGGCTATTCATAATGACACTGTGGGAAGCGAAGGGTAGTTCAAATAGCTCCTCCTTGAGACTGAAGACATCAACTAAGCAGACTTTCTCTGTACCCCTAGAAGCAGGTGTTATGTAATATGTTGTTGTGTACAGGTATTATTTATGGTGACCAGGCTGAAAAGTCTCACAAAGCTAAAAAGCATGCAGGTCCCTGGACTCTCTGGAGATGAGAAGAAAGGGATCTGTTGTCACAAGCGAGAAGGGAAACAGAAGAGTTGTCTTTTCCCAACTGTGTGTTGCAAGCCCCTTCCAATGACTTGTGATACCCAAGCCAACATTTCATAAGATACTACTTGGCTCTTTCTGAATTACACAATACACAGAGCTCCCGCTGTCTGTGACACCGGGCTCCACGGGTGTGTGGACACTTGGACTTTATTTTTGCAGGGGGTCCCGGTCAACAACCCTGCTGTGAGACCCTCCTGCACATGCATGGAGTCCTGGTCTCCCACCGTTCTCCTGGACAAATGAAGGGGCGTAGAGGCCACCGAGAGCTTCTGGAATTCTCCCCGTGGCTGGGAACGAAGGTAAGCGCAGCAGGAAGTGTCCTGGCTGCTGGACTGGTGTTGGGGTGTTGGGAGGGGAGGTGGTGAGTAAGGAGCAGGGACTGCAGAGCAGGGGTTCTCAAATGTCCTCATTTCATAATAACTCTGAGGACACACGCGCGAGCTGTTGATAAGGGGAACACATCTTTCTTTTTAGTCTGGAAAGGAAAAAGGAAGCGTAGATAAGAAATTATGCACTGACGTTCAGATGGGCAAAAAGGAACAGATACCCTAAGAATGAAATCTGGGTGACAAGATTGCCTTAAGGAGCTGTGTTGTCTCCATAGAAACCAAAGCAGTCTTTGCGGTGGTCCACACCCCACTGGGATCCTGACCTGTCCTGCCCTGGCCACTGCCCGCCCCTGCCTTTCTGGCCGCCTCCCTGAAATATGGACAATGTGCAAAGCAAATGACTTTCAGGCCATCCTTCGTTTGCTATTTCAAAGCAGAAGAGTTTCACTATACGAATGAAACATCAGCGGGTAAACAACAATACGCTCCTAATGTAAATGAAGAGCTTTCTTATGGTCTGCATTTTCTTTTAATAAACCTTTGTAGCTGGTTAAATTGAGTTTCCCCGTCTTTTTAAAAACCTAGCTTCTTCATCTGAATAACATCAACGCAATCGCAAAAAGTATCTGAAAATTCACATGTTTCAGAAAAGCAATTTTTAAGCAATCAGTAGTAGAAGCAAAGCCAACAATGTGTCCATACCTGGAGCTGATATTCTTCCGTGAAGCACAGAGTCACTGGGCAGCAGGTCTTTTGAATTGGTGGAGAATGGTGATTGTCTAAATGTATCTTCTGAAAAGAAAGGACTGGGGGCAGGGGAGGAGGAGTGAAATTTAGTAAATTAAACTTATTTAAGGTACCCAGAGCATCTGGCCCCAAATACACAGACACATACACACCACACACACATGCAGGATAAGTTTGTTTGTTTGTTTGTTTGTTTGTTTATCAGTAGTGTCCAGAGACTATAAGAAGATTGTGCTTAAAATGGAGAAAGAGAAAATATATTACACCAGACAAGTACCACCTGCACATTCTGCTACTGGTTTGATATGTAAGGTGAATATACGAAATACTGTCTTTGAAAGAAGATGGACCCCGCAGTCAGGACAGCAGAACAGTATATTTCACTCTTGCACTTGACGTTCTGTGTACGTGTGGTGCCTGGGTGAAGACCAGCCACTTGGGTCAGAATCAGAAAGGCCTGTCTGGCGTTCTTCCCAGGGAGGTGATAGATTTGCTCTGGTTCCCTCACATTCTGTCACCTGATCTCTTGGGGACCAATAGCACACCTTAGAAGGGCAGCCGGCTGGAGTCAGGGGCCATTCCACTGAAGGAGACCCCTTGCGGGTCCCCCACATGTGCTGAGACTGCACCCTAGTACTGTCTCAGTTTGGAAGGAGTTCAAGTCGGCTTACGGGGCTGCCAGACCCTACCAGGAGTGCCTTCATGTTCTACGCAATTGAGGCTCTGACTTTAGTGACTCTAAGTATCCCCAGTGTGACGACTAGAACTAGGACCAGCGACATCAAACACCCCACCCAGGTCTCCACGGATGCCACAGCTGCAGTGCACACAAAGGCTTCCGGTGCTTTTAATCAGGTAGTTTTAACCCAATCAACATCGGCTATTTCCCATGCCTCTAAAGTGGACTGTAAGGAAGTACTGTGATCACACTTGAGAATGCAGTAGCATCCAGCAACGTCCAACCTGGACACCTGGAGAGCCCTATTTACAACAGGAAATATTTAATCAAGGGAACTGGGTACATGGGGTGGATGCATCATACGGGTCAGGAAGGCAGCCCAGAGAAAGGAAAAGCAGAAGGCCACCACCACAAGACTGGAAGGACAAAGGGATGTAAAAGGAGTCCACCCCCATCTCCTACCGGGGCCTCTGATTGGCTGAACCCTTCCAGAAGCCAGAACAATCACAGCCTGGAGGGTCAGGCCCCCTACAACCCTCCCCCCTACCAAGATGGGGGTGGGGGGAGTAGGAAAAGATCTGAGCACACCCAAGCCTAGGACTCCCATGATGGGTGCTGCTTTCTAGACATGCTGCAAGGCTATGGTTACTATGATGAAATATTATAAAGGAAACAGTATGATAAAATGAAGGACATATATTTTTAAAAAGCAAAACATACATTAATCAACAATATAGCTCTTTACATGATGGTTAGGTTAGATTTAATGCAACATTGTGTTGCATGCTTTTCAGTTATATCTTAAACATAAAATGATTTAAATAAGCTTAAAGATGAACTGGCTCTAGGCTAGTGGGTGACGCAGAGTGGGGACATGCCATTTTGTGTCAAACATCTCACAACCTGCAAATGTGACCAAACACTGGAAAGGATAAGGCAGTGTCGTGTGTGTCTAAAAGCATGAGCAAGAGTAGGCAGTTCTGGGTTCGAGTTCCAGCTCCACTGCACTGCATATGGCTGTGTGACCTTGCACAAAGATTTCACTTCTCAAAGCCTTCATTTCTTGTCTGCAAAATGATATGATAATAGTATCCACAGCTCAGAGGAGCCGTGAGGACCGAATAAGAGACTCCATGGAATATGCTTCTCATAGTGTCTGGCGAGCAGTAGGTGCTTGATACATGCGAGTTTATTATGCGGCAGAAGGTCGTACTTATAAAGAGATAGACTAGGCTAACAGAGCAACCGTCTCAAACACGCTCTGCCAGGCTCCGAGCTCCTGTTCACCCAGGCCGGGAGGTGGGGAGTGCGGTGAGCTACACAGAGTTCAGACATGGAGGGATCTGAGGCTGAATTCCATACTGGCCGCTTCAGAGTTAAGTGACCTTTGTCAAATAACATCCTTTCTAGCCCCAGTTTCATCACTAGAAAGCGGTTTAAAAACATCAACTGTATAAGGAGCTATAAGGGTGATGTAGGATATTTCACATTTAGGTCCTTGGTACATTATACATGCACCGTTAAAACAAGAACTAACATATATTGCTTACTAAGTATCTGGCACTGCTGGAAGCCGCTGTGTGCTTACTAACTCCACTTAATCCTCACAAGGACCCCTATGCAGTGTAGCTACCATTCTTATCTGGATTTTGTGCAGATGGAGAGATTCAGGCACAAGAAGTTACGTGACTGCCATGCCACGAGCCGAGCCAGGTTTGAATCCAGGCAGGTCAGCATGCCGGGATGCACTCTGACCCTCTAAGCTACACGGCCTCCATGTGGTCTCCGAGCATCTGGGCAACTCACAGAGAACACAGAATCACAAATCCTTCTTGGAATGGACAGAACAAAGGGAAGGAATGAAGGAACGAGAGAGGATGGGAGTAGACATTTCAGCATGCAGGATCCTGGGTCACTGAAGGAAGTCTTCTCTCTTTTTTCTTTTTCCTTTCCTTTCCTTTCCTTTTTAAAGTGAGAGGCAGGGAGGCAGAGAGACAGACTCCCGCATGCACCCTGACTGGGATCCACCTGGCATGCCCACTAGGGGGCAATGCTCTGCTCATCTAGGGCCGTTGCTCTGTTGCTAAGAATGGAGCTATTTCAGTGCTTGAGGTAAGGCTATGCAGCCATCCTCAGCACCCGGGGCCAACTTGCTTGAACCATTAGAGCCATGGCTGTTGGAGGAGAGGTGGGGTGGGGGGAAGAGAAGGGGAAGGTGGAAGGGTGAAGAAGCAGATGGTCGCTTCTCCTGTGTGCCTTGACCCGGGAATCAAACCTAGGGCATCCACATGCTAGGCCGATGCTCTACTGCTGAGCCAACTGGTCAGGGCACAAAAGACTTTTTCAATTGAGAAACTGAGCAAGTGGACATAAGTTTAGTCTTTACATCCACTTTCCTAACATCTTCCACTTTCCTAATACTTTCACATGGATGGGGCAATTTGCAATCCCAGCCCTTCTCTATTGCCTCTACCCACTGCTCCTGAGGGAAAGCTCATCGCTGCTATTGAGCCCAAATGGAAGGAAAGGGTAACGAGGCCATTAGGTGTTGGTAAACCTCTATCTCAGCCCAGATATGAAGCTTGTGGTGGACTATGGCCACCTCATCTGGCCTTCGTGTTTCAGGAAGAGGAGAAAGAGGGGAACCCAGACTTGGAGCATGCCCTGCAGGGCGTTTGCTTGCAATACATAGGTCATCTCTAACTCTCTGACCAGATGACTGCACTTGCAACTTGGTGCCAAGCAATGTAACTTCTAGTGTTGGGTGGTCTCCTCAAGCTCCTGTTCTTCTCCTGTGCAGAAGGTCACCTGCTCTCAGCAGCTGTCCAGCTTGTTGATGGACAAAGCCGGTACCCCGTTCAGGCTGCAGTGACTGCAGGGGTGGGAGAGGGTGGTGGAGAGGGAAGGTCCAGGAGGCGACCGACACAGGATGAATTGTGTCTGCATCTTCCCAGGGAGAAAAACAACACACGAGAAAGGGACTTCGTGAGGTCGTCGACCCTGACGCATGTTGGTACTGTCCTTCAACTGGTGACAGTTACCAGTTCTTCCAGAAAGGAGGCAGTCTGTGAATGTGGCAGTTCTCACTTCCTGACTCTTCAGCTACCTGAACTTGGGTCATTCTACTATGAAAAAAGTCTCTTCTTCAAAAAGTGTGCTAGGAAAGTGGCAAAAGGCAAAAACTGTTAAAAATTTTATTTCTGATCAATCTTTTTGGTAAAAAAGTTGGTAGAGGAGCAGGTTGAAACTAACAGTTAATGGAGGAGGGGACTGTTAAGGAACAAAGTCACCATCTGTCACAACATATTCCCTTTGGCCCTGCACAACAACAGGCACCTGGAAGACCTAACTAACTCGTATAAATAGTCAATAAACATTCAGAAGTAACATCTAGAAGCCATTGGTGTAGACTTAGTTCTGCCCAACACCCCTAACTTTTCCTGCCTTTTATTTCTTAGAAAAGACACAACTTTTACCTATTCGACTTTCTTTCCTAGGTAAAAAATAAGATGGAAATTAAATGTGCATTTTTAAATCTTTCTCCTGTGGAAAATATAAGGATTAAAATAGGAAGGGGGAACGGCCATCACTGTCCCTGGACAATTCCGGTCACGAGATGGGCCAGGCTGTAGGGTTTAACAAGATGGTGTTGCAGGAAGAAGAGTTACAATAAATAACACAGCCATCAACAAAAGAAGATGGCTTTAAATAGTGACACATTTTATTAAGTGCTGTCGCACAACTATCTCCACCTTTAACATCCGAGGGTGAACAGGGCAGTGGGGCGTATGCAGGGCAGAAGGTCACCGCCCCGTCCGTGGCCATCACAGATACCCTCACATTATGGGCAGGCTTGATTTGCTGACAATAGCAAAACAACAAAAAGGAAGAGAAGAAGGTGGATCTACTGGGTAAGAGAAAGTTAAGGAGAAAAAGAAACTTTGTTTAGTTATGACACATAATTTTCAAGGAACGAAGAAGAAATAATTCTTTTCCTTCTAAAAGACAATGGTAATAACTGGGGGTGGCAAACTGAAAAGAAAGATTACACCTAGCGGGGGGGGGGGGGAAAGATTTTGCTCTCTAATGAGTTTTTACTCAGAGCACAAAAGGATCTACATATTCGAGGATGGAATGAAATTCTATTAAATGGAAGAGTTTCCAGCACATTGCCCCGAGGTGATATTCTAACTTCAATCTACACACAGACACATTTTCTTTAATGAATTAAAAAAAGGGGGTATTTTCAAGTGAGAGTACTTGAGTCTCCATCCAGCATCCAGCTCCCTCCTTCCCCCAAGAGCTGGGTAAAATTTGTCTAAAAGAATCTGGGTTAATTTTTATATTGCTTTGTTTTATTTTAAGGAAAATTTAAGACTCACTGATCTGACTGAGATATTTCTGAGAAGCGAGGTACTGAGAAAGGAGAGCCAGAGGCGCCCCCATTCTGGCTGGACGAGTTCAGCGGGAGCCCATGTGCCCCTCTTGTTAACTGATGGTTCCCAGCCCCAGGGCCACCTCCACACATGGTTCTTTATCCCTCCCGTTAACGGGGCTTTTCTCAATCATTATTTAGCACCAGCTAATAATCCGGGTCTCTGACATATTGGTATTTTGTACTGATGTAGCATGTTATTTTTCGAGACCTGAAACCCCATATATTTATCTAAAACCACTGCACTGGTATTTTTAAAACCCTGACCTCGGAATCCCTCAGACCTTGAGACAGACCCAGGCATGGCACAATGCAGAACATTCTGCAGTGAACAATCATCTGTGCCTCCAGGAACCCCGAGAAGAGATGAAAGTCAGAGAATACATCTCACTCTAGTTCAAAGACTCTGGACGTGTGGAAGATGACTGTGACAGGCGAAAATGGACACAGGTAACTTCTGTTTGGAATCTGAATGCGCATGTACAGTATATATAACGAAATTAAAGGAAATGACAACAAACTGGGAATGTTTTCTTTGAACAAAATCCAGACCTTGCTAACAGTAACAGAATATAGCCCTCGCCAAAAACCAAAAGGAATTTTTTTTTTCTTTAAAAGCTTTTCCAACCTATCAATGAAAAGAGGTGAGATTATCCAAAGATAAAGAATAGGGGAGATTTTCTGTTATCACTACCTTGTCAGCGTTCCCTCAAGTACTTGAAGGTCAAAAGAAACTTTCTGAGAAGTGGGAATAGCCTCCATGAACACACACAACTCAACAACAAAAACATCGCCGTTCTTTTTGTTTGTTTAGATACTCATTTTTTGAAAAACCAAATAAGATGATTTTCATTTTCACCTTAAATTCATTTTTAGGTAGTGCTTGTTTTTTCCTCAAACATTACTTCTTTGATTCCTTTCTTTGCAAGTAATTTATAATAGATTTATAAATGCTTAATATTTTAAAATATGATTACATATCTATATGTTGTAACATATTTATAAATGATTACATTTGAAATATATTAAAAATGCTTAGTTTCACGGAGTTTTTAAAAAGAATTTCAAATACTTAAAAACACTCCAGTGAGGTCATTTTGCTCCGGGAACGTATGTGGCCCTCCTAACTTCTGCCTTGGGCTCCTGATTTCATTTGGATGAGAGATTGTGTAGCTTTGTTTCTTCTGAAAGAGGCGCAGACATGAACATTTTAGGGAGAAAAGTCAGTGTCCATTTTCCTATGGACATTCGTAAAGTCAGTTAAAAAGTTAATTTATAAATGGGCCCTGACTGGTTGGCTCACCGGTAAAGTGTCGGCCCGGCATGTGGAAGTCCAGGGTTCGATTCCCGGTCAGGGCACACAGGAGAAGCGCCCATCTGCTTCTCCACCCTTCCCCCCTCTATCCTCTCTTATCTCTATCTCTCCTCCTCCTGCAAACAAGGCTCCATTGGAGCAAAGTTGGCCCAGGAACTGAGGACGGCTTCATGGCCTCCACCTCAGGTGCTAGAATGGCTCTGAGCAATTGCAACGGAGCAATGCCCCAGATGGGCAGAGCATCGCCCCTTGGTAGGCATGCTGGGTGGATCCTGGTTGGGCACCTGTGGGAGTCTGTCTACCTCCCCTCTTCTAACTTTGGAAAGATACAAATAAAATAAAATAGAAAGTTAATTTATAAATGAAAGAAAACACAGTGTTAACATTGCTTGTGAACACTGTCCTTCTCTTTTTAATACCACAGAAACGAGGACCCCTATTCCTGAATGACTTTATTTATTTACTTATTTTAATAAAAGGACCCAGGATGCGTGTCAGCAGACATGGGGGTGGAGAAGAGTGGTCAAGGTTAAAAGTGACGGGAGGAGGAGGGCGAGGGGGTCTGTGACCTGAAGATGACCCTGACCATCCAAAACAGTACATTCCTTATTCAAGCTTAAAAGGGATACAACAGAGAAGACCTCCTGCGACCCCAGTGGGCCAGGCCTGGGAGTCTGGTCATCGATCAAGTGGGGTGCACGCATTTTAAAAGAAATACTATAGGGAAAAACTTAAATTAATGGTTCTACATTGGCAAACGCTGGCGCTCGAGGCATTTATCTGCACGTGGAGGCTGGCACTGCAGATTCAGTGGGTTCTAAATGGAGCTTGTGGGCAGATGGAGAACCAAGGCCACTCCATCATTTTACCGCCCCGACAAGCACCAGAGAGTCTTGAAATTGTGAGGTGACAAGAAAGGTACACATGTTTCTTTCTCCTCTCAGTCCACTGACATGGCTGGGCACTTGGCTGGTGCCAATCGATATAACCTTCTCAACAATTACAAAGCCAATCACATAGTTGTTAATTTTGTAAGGCATGCCATGGTATTGTAGAAAATATCCTGTTTTAGAGACAGAATCCGGGCGTGAATGTTATGATGTCTGGGATGTGATTTAAAATACAAGGGAGAAACGAATTGGTGGGGTAAGCCTCACGAGTGTTTGTGTAATGTGGGTGGTGGGGATATGTGGATTTATTACATTATTTCTTCTACTTTGTTTTGATAATTTACATCATTAAACAAGATCAATAGCAACAATCAAACAGAAAGTTCAATCCATACAAACCACCAAGTAAAGTAATAAGTGACAGTAAAAGAAAAGAAGTAAAAAAAAAAAAAGAAAATAAAAAAAAAAGAAAGAAAATATGCAAGAGAACAAATACCAATGCTCCCCCTGAACAAAACTCTCGATAACACAGGGAGTTGTTAAATATAAAGGTTTTAACTATAAGGTCTATTTCTTACACCACCCCCCAAAGCGTTAAAAAATTTTTTTTAATGATAAAGCAGAGATCCTTGAATTATTTATTCTCTCTCTCTCATTAGCTTATGGTAGGTTCTACCTTTCTGAAAGTCAATTAGAGAATTCACAGCAAAAGTCTGAAAACTGAATGCTGTTTTGCATCGATGTATTCTAGTACCGTTTATATTAGCAACAACTTGGGAAAACAAAACAAAACCCCCATATCCAATAACAAGAGACTGATTAAATATATTATGACACATGCAAACACTGAATCCTATGCAAACATGAAAAGAATAATATTGAGTTATGTTTATTGACATGGAAAGAAATTCTTAATATACTGCCTGGTAAAAAGAGAAGATTACAAAACTGTATATACAGTGGTATCTCATTTTTTACAGGAAAATATATGTATAGAAACAGAAGAAAGTTCAGCCAGGATAGACACCACCAACTTAGCAGTGGTTATCTGGGTAGCAGGACTGATTATTAGTGATTATTTTTTCTTCTTTACGTTCTCCTGAAAATAAAAGTTACTTTTAAAACTTAAAAAATGGTTGCCAATATTAATGTAACATTGAATGTCAGCTGTCATTAAATAAAAAAAATAAGCTACTCTGGCCGGTTTGCTCAGTGGTAGAATGTCAGCCCAGCATGTGGATGTCCTAGGTTCAATTTTTGGTCAGGGCACACAGGAGAAGCGACCATCTGCTTCTCCCTCCCTTCCCCCCACCCTCCTCCAGCAGCCGCGGCTCGATTGGTTTGAGCAAAGTTGGCCCTGGGCACTGAGGATGGCTCCATGGCCTCTCCTCAGGTGCTAAAATAGCTCAGTTGCTGAGCAATGGAGCAGCAACCCAGACAGGCAGAGCATTGCTTGGTAGGGGCTTGCTGGTGGTCCGGGTGCATGCAGGAGTCTGTCTCTGCCTCCCCGCCTCTCACTTAAAGTATATATAAAAAAATAAGCTTTGTGGTTTAGGATCATTTATCTGTATTATAAAAGAGACTCTCAAGGGAATGCTGAGGTCTCTGGTTCAAAACCCTGGGCTTGCCCGATCAAGGCACAGACGAGAAACAAGTTGATGCTTCCCCCACCACACACACACCTTTCTCTCTCTCCTCTCTCTAAAAATCATTAAAATTGTTTTTAAAAAGTAGCATTACTGCTGTTCATACGGAACATAATACAAAATTAATAAATAATACAATAAACCGTTTTGTGTACTCCTAATTGTAAAGCTACTTTAAAAGGGGGAAAAAAACCTTCAGCCTTTTAAAAGTAATCCAAGGGATGACATAATTGAAGGCATTTGTAAAAGACACAGGCAGGGATAACTTCATGTAATTTATGATCCTACCAGGATCAGTCCATTTCAGTAGCAGACGGCCAGAAGCTGTCGAAGAAAGAGGCTGTTTCAAATATCAGAACAATAGAGCATCTCGGGCAGAAAAAAATATTGGTGATTTTCTTTTTTTAAAATTTTCTTCTCTGGAAAGTACAAATGACTTCTATTGAGGGTTGTCTTAGAGGCAGGCCAACCCGTACAACCTCACACCAAGTTTTCAAGGAACAATTCCTGTTGCTGCGGCTGGAGCATTCATCCACTGTGCAGCCAGGAACCTTCTCAGGACAGGGAGCACAATGCCGGGCCTTGTGGAGGGCCCTGCAGCCGGGTGGGGGGGCCAGCCCCGGAGGCCCGAGCCAACCGCAGGCCACGGAAGTGAGCCCGCACGTCTGGGTCTGCGAAATGTCAGCCAGTGCAGGGACCTGGATCTCCCGCAGGAATCTGACTTTCTGCAGAAACAAGGACAGTGGGCTCTCAGCTGAAGGGAGCGGAGAACAGACAACTCAGTCTCCTCTGCATGGACACACGACTTGGTCCTGTGGGAGCTGGAGGAGACGCAGGTGAAAAGTGGGTGCCCCCAGGCCTGGGCCATCATCCAGGAGGGCTTTCCGCCCCCCCACCCCCACCCCAGGTCAACCCTTGCAGATTTGATATCTTCCTAGGGTAACCATGAGACAAAACCCAGATAAGAAGAACTGGAGTGAAGCCGGCAGCTAAGCCACACAGACCTTTTGGTCCTGTCCCCTCTGCATCACCTGTCAAAGGCGACCAGGAGAAAAATCTAGGTTCTGGGTGTCTACTTACAGAGACCCAGAGGTTCACGCTCTGATCCTGGCCATTCTGAGTGACGCAGTCAGGATGGGATGCTGCTGCAAGCCCGGAGAAATGAAGGTGGGAGAGCCCACGGAAACAGACAAGCAAAGGCACAGCCTGCTGCCAATCCCGGAGGGTTGTCAACGTGCCTCTTTGCCATCATACAACACTAAACAGTTCTGGCAGCTGCTGTTTCAACACAGCAGTTCAACACGGGTGTCACAAATGGGAGAACAAAATGGCAGAGGGGGTACTTACAGGACAAGGGAGGCTAGAGACAGATTAAAGTGTCGAGAAAGGTTTGGTGGAATAAGGAAAAAGAACCCTTAAATGGCATCAATGCACCAAGTAGTCTGTCTCATCCTATTCAACCTATTTTTTAAAATTTTTATTGTTTTGTATTTTTTTCAAAGTGAGAAGCAGGGAGGCAGTCAAACAGACTCCTGCACGCACCTGACTGAGATCCACCCGGCATGCCCACCAGGGGGCGATGCTAGGCCCATCTGGGACACTGCTCTCTTGTGGTCAGAGCCATTCTAGCGCCTGAGGTGGAGCCTATGGAGCCGTCCTCAGCACCAGGGCCAACTTTGCTCCAATGCAGCCTTGGCTGTGGGAGGGGAAGAGAAAAAGAAGAAGGAGAGGGGGAAGGGTGGAGAAGTAGATGGGTGCTTCTCCTGTGTGCCCGACCAGGAATCAAACCAGGGACTTCCACACACACAGCCGACGTTCTACCGCTGAGCCAACCGGTGAGTGTCCCTATTTTTTAAAAATGATCCATAGTTTTCCAAGATCAGTTTTAATTTCTTTGAAAAATGAAAACTCAAAGAAAAATTGAAAAGGATGGATTGTCAATCAAAAGACCATCAAGTCACCTGTGCCTGTCAGGGCACCTGTGGACAGTGAGGCAGGCTGTGCTCTGCGCACAGGTTCCACATTCTCGGTGGGGGGCACACTTAACATCACAGACACCAATGCTTTACATATTTATTGTGGCAAGTATTCGAGTAGGTGGCAGTGTCTTGGGGAAGGGAGTTTTTGAAAAATTTTCAATGACCCCCAACAGCTTCGATTTCCTTAAAATAAACACCGAATGTCTTAACGAAAGGGGCACCATGAAATAAACAATCATGTCCATGTGTTAGAAATAGAATTCTCAGCACATTCAAACTTAAAGTCCTATAGTTTAGAGGGTTAAGAGTATATACGGAGAGGGACTCACAAACCACCGACTTCATTTGCTCTCTTCCCTCACTTGCCTCTGTCTAATCTAGACTTTGTACATCATCTTTTACTTTTTAAAGTAATGGGAGCATTGTTCTCTTATGCCTTTCAGAAAACGAACAGGGAAAACTGCACAAATTGAGGCAGCACATTATCCTTTTACAAATTTGTGCAATTTCTATTATTGAATCATAAATATTTAAGGGCATGCATCCAAACCGTCACATGGGAAAAAGTCTATTTTGAACACTTCCAAGTACATATGTCTTTCAGTAAACACTAAGTGTCATTATCTATATAAATCATAGAAAAACAGCCCTCCTTTCAAATTTTGAGAATTGGGCAAATTAAATGTTGGTCGGCACAGTATGATATAAATCTACCTTTCTCTGACTTTCCTCACTTCTGCTTTTTGTCTCATGACGGGGCAAAGAACAATTCAGATGAACACTTCCTTGCTTTTGGAATAAAGCAAGCCAGGTGTGAGAAGTTTTTCTTATAGGCCTGCAATTTTATATCCCCATGGACACTGAATTATTAATGGGGAGAAGAGAACAAATAACCAAGAGAGGGTTCTTGGCAGCCATTGTTTGAAGATCATGGTGTTACACAACATTGAGCATGTCCAATTCACCTGCCAGGAGCTATCTGATTCTTACTCTAGGGTTCCATTTTCCTATTTCGATCTTATCCAGCATCTGGCTGGGTGATGGTCCATGGCAGAAGATGGAGATCTTCTTTTTATTCCATTAAACTCTGGGATCTGGTTGAGATATCATGCCTCATATGTTTTCATCTACAAACAATCATAGTAGCTGGTTCCCTGTTCCCTGTAGGACCTAGGCGTGTGCGGGAGAAGGAAGTAGAAAAATCCGGCTTTTTATTAGTCTCTGAGGTGTTTAGTCCTTCTGTTCTCATGGGCCAGGCTGCACAGTCTCCTCATCTCATTTGTCAGGTAGAATGGCATTAAGAACACACTGTCCACTATCTCAAACGGGACACACAGGCTCCTTTACACTTGGATTGAATTTTCTAGACTCTAAGGTGAAACTGGCAAAGGAAGGGCTGTTTTAGCCTTTACGGTGAAGTCTCAACTAAAGGACTGATTCAATGGAGGCGCCCGAGGCGGGCACAGAAGATGGGACGGGTGGGGTCCAGGCACTGGGGAGCGGGACCACATGAGCCAATCACTGCAGCTGCTTAGGAGATGGAGATTTCTGCCTGGCTACACGGTGCACTTTGGTGATGGTTTTTCTCCTTTTGGGAAGATGATCCCAATTTAAGCAGCTGAGTCTAAGTTTTTAGAATTAAAAAAAAAAACAACCCAACATTTTCATACCAGTTAGTAACACGTCTAGGATTTGCTTCAAAATTATCCAGGGGAAGGAATAAGGAACAAAAGAAGAGGATGAAGGAAATCATATGGGTCACGAATTGATAACTGTTCAAACTAAATGATGGGTAGGTTCTCTATTTTCCATTGTAAGAGTTAGGAAAAAAAAATGAGGCAGCGAACCAATGATCCAGAAACCTGCTAGTGATTAGTTTCAACCTTTAGCTTCACCTAAGCCTCTTTTTAAAACACTGCTAACAAGGAATGCTGTCTAACATCATTTCCTCTCTCCATATCTCCCTACATTGTAACAGAGGTATTAACAAACAGCCATAAGTGCCAATGGACAGCCGTGACCAGGGAGGGTTTGACGAGGAGGGAGGTACAATCACCAACCCATGGTGGGTGGCAAGTTCGTCATACCCATGTCCTCTGGCTTCCTGATCTCTCGGTGCCTGGGCAAGGAAATCAGCACCCCCGTGTCGCACTAGTAAGCACAAACTGAAACGCCAAGCTACAGAGTGTTTCATCCTGGGGTGCCACACTCTTCCCTGGTCCCTGTGGTTAGAATGAGAGTCCAGATCAATAATGATAAACAACGGTGGGGAAAGCGGTGGGCGTATAAAGGACAGAGTGTTAGTTCCTTTCTCTAGCAGGGCACTGTCATGTCTCTCCCATCGTGCCCCTGAATGTCAGACCCTGCGAGCAGGGGATCTTGCTGAATGGAGGAGCTCACTGGCATTTGGAAGACCTTGATCTGAATCACTTCCCCGAGGCCTGTGTCTCTGGGCTGCCTGTCCCTGTGAACCGTCACAGTTAAATTAGGCTCTTGGTTACATGTACCTAGCAACGCGCAAACATGGAAGATTCTGAACTTGATTCCAATCATGAGCCATTGTTCTGGACAGTCGGCTGCTTCTAGGAAATCAAACATGAGAAATCTGACGAACTAACCAAACATCCCACTAAGTACTTATAAATCTGGAGATATGGAAATTTAGAGATGATACAAATCTTTTTGAAAAGTGTCCCTAATCATACCTTTAAGAAAAACCCAGAAGCTGGCCTTGTGTATAGAAAAGAAACCGGGACTCAGAGAAGAAGGGAGAGAGCTGGCATTCTTTTCCCATCCCTGCTATCAGTTAACTCAGGTTAAAGAGGATTTCTTGGCACAAAGCAGCCTGATTCTCTTTCACCTGAAGTAATGAGGTGAGAAGGTAAAACAGAGATCTATTTGAGGAGAGGCTAATTGAGCAAGTTGCCTACTCCAAGGAAAACTACAAACACACGGAGGATGGTTGTAGAAGAACAATAAACCAAGAGCTCTGTGCTGCTGATTTTCGAACACTAGCTCATGGGGACTAACTCATGTTGTAAGGGACTCATAGGAAGTTCCTCTTCCTTCACTTTGGGCAAAACGTCCAATTTCTTCTTGCTCCCAGCAAGAGGAGAATTTAAGGACTGCTTCATTTTTGCCAAATGGCTAACAAACAAAAATGTTTCTGTTCAATCCTGTAATCCTGCCTGAGCTCCAGCCAAAGCAATTTGGACTATGAGGCGCATTTCAGTTGTTTGGGACTAGTTCAAACCCCCTTACCTTTTTCTAGAGAACACCAGAAAAGCATACAATGACATGATCTTGCTGCACCCCTTTCTGTTTCATCAATATTATCATGTGACCTTAAAGAGCCAGCAGAGACCCTTCCAGGAGACGCTGGGTCCTGCCCGGAGACCCCAGGGCGCCCACCCGAGATGCGATGCGATGTGTGGAGTGCTGGCTGCTCATGGAGAGTGGGAACTGCCCTCACCTGGGAGGCTGTACCCCTGTGCTGAAGTTAGTGAGTACTACAGGGGTGCAAAGAGCCGTCCCCTCGCCTCGAGGCAGCATTTGCGCTGTGCAGTTCCTGCTCCAGGACTCTCTGCAGGACAGAGCTGAAGCTTGAACCCGGGTAAAACTGCGTGCTGGCTTAGTAACTACGCCTCCCTTCTCCAGCCCCATCACTTTCCCACAAGTTCCTCTGAGAATACTCCTCAAAAAAGCCCCTCCACAGGAACGCCCACCTTGGGCTCTGCTGCTAGGAAACCTGGCCTGTGACATGTCGAGAAGCCTATGGAAGCCAATTAAAATGAGCATTTATTATTTTTAGCCTGCCACCTTTCAAGGTCTACCAGCGTGGCCAACTTCATGTGTTTAACCCACAGACACAAGCACATACACCAAACAGCCTTTGGATCACAGGTAGAAGGTAGGCTGGAATCCACAGTCTCAACTCTCTGAGAGGAAAGCGGGCTCTGTTTTAATTGCTGCCTGATATGTGATATTCTTCAATCCCAATTTGTAGGATGAAAAGAAACCACAATTCAGGTAAGGTTTGACCAAGCGCTGTCCACATGCCTGATGATACTCTGAGGTCAACTGCAACCACATCAAAGAGAGAAACGTCGTTTGTCTTTTGTTGCAAGAATTTAAAGCACTATGTTCCCATCGGGGAGCACCTCTGTTTGCCCAGGAAAGGAAAGTCCCCTGACTTAAAGCCCTGGGAGGGAAGGTAGCATCTCCCGGAGCAGCTTCTCCTCAGCGGCAGGGTCTGCGCTCGCCGGTGCTTGCCTCCAGCAGCGCCGGGTCAGACGACCAGCAGCATGGCTGGTCCCTTCCTTTCACTCGGCAGGGGGATGGGTGGCCCCCCGGGACGACCTCCTCCAACTGCCTCTAGCCAAGGGGAAGTCTCCTTCCCCATAGTTGTTAGAAGCACTGGCTCTCGTGCGATCTTTTCAAGCACTGTCTTCCTTCTGCTTTTTCTGTGTCTGCCCTCCCATAAATGCCGTGCAATAAACGCTGGCATTTCCTCTGTGATGCATCATCAGCCCGCAGCCGGGTCGGCACCCTGGTCTCCGCCTGAGTGTGGCGGTCCACGGACGCAGACCCAGCGCTGGTCACAGCTGTCTCACCCATTACACACCCAGGTCCAGAAACGTTTTCGAAGAGTATAAGAATATCTACTTCACAAAATTATTGTCAGGAGTAAAATGCAAGAGCTCATTGGAAACTCCCCAGCAAAGTGACATCAGTTAACTGCATTCCCCCATGTATAAGACGCACCCTAATTTGGGGGCCCAATATTTGAAAAAGAAATGTATTACATAAAGTTATTGAACTCAAGTTTTATTCATCATAAAATTCATACAGTTCCTCATCACTGTCAAACCTCCCATCCATTAGCTTGTCCTCATCTGTGTGTGAGGACGAATCACTGTCTTCAGCAATAAGCGCAAAAACAAGCGCGAAAAAGTGGGAAATGCAAGTTAAAAAAATCTACAACCACTGTATGAGACGCACCCAGTTTTTAGACCCCAAATTTTTTTCAGGAAAAAAGTGCGTCTTATACGTGGGGAAGTGTGGTAAATGTTTAATAAATACTGACGATCCCCTGTCTTAGTGTCCTCACTTGCTATATTTCTGCCAACCAAAGTTCTCATACAAAGCGGTGGTCAAGGGTGTGACTCCTTTGAACCCAGTGGGAGAAAACAGTTTTGGAAACAATGTTCATCAGGTGCAGTGGCCTGATGCCCACCCAAGGGGCGTGCTAAGAGGGCCCCCTATAAAGTGCCTACCTGGTGGTCGTCCGGATGGTGTTTTCTTTTGTGTGATTGTGCTCTTTGCTCACTTTTTCTGTTAAGGAGAAAGAATAAAACATGCCTCAGGTCATTCACACTCAGCTGTGTTTCTTTAAGGGTTCTGCAGAAACAGCCCCAACATTTCTCTCTACGTCCTGTGGTTTCCTTTCTGCTTTCTTTTATAACCCTCCAAACCTTCCCTGCCTTACTGGTAAAGAGCATCATCAGGAGCATGGACACAGCAGCCACAATAACACCCATCAAAGGAAAACAGTTACTAACATATTTCAAGTGTGTTGTGTGGTTTTAATCAGGCCTGAGTAAGTTAAAGTACACACAAACATGCATGCACACATGCAGAAGATAGTCATTTCCACTAGATTCTCCCCAGCTGCAAATTTCTGCTTTCCTCTGATTCAGCATGAAAACTGCCGTTGTTGCAACTGTTCCGCTTCTGGCTTTGATGACAACCTTTAAGCATTCTGTATTGTCAGGCCCCTTTGTGAAAATGGGATATAAAAACAGCCCTAAGACCTCTGGGTGCTGCCGTCATCGAGAGCCTATTCTGATAAATGTCACAAAGGACAAAAAATATATCATTAGACAAGAGGAGGTAAACCTTCCCTTACTCTGTCTGGAGGTCTGTATCTACCAGCTGTCAGAAATTATTTAATTAGCTTTCAAGAATACAAAAGTTGAACTCTGGCCTCCCCAACGCAGTTCAAATGTGAGGATTCTGCCCTGACTGTCACAACTCTCAATGGCTTCTTTTAAGTATCCAGAGAAAACCTGGCCAACTCTACAAGGGTTTCAGGTTTCAACGGCAGGGCAAGTAAAAAAAAAAAAAAACACACAAAAAAAACCCAACTTCTAATCTTACGAATTTTTGGAAAAATTTCAACAGAGATTTACAACATCTGTCCCCTACTCGGTAACAAGAGTCTGAGGCTGCTGCATGCCAGTTTGTGTGGACAATTCCTTTCTGTCCACTCACCAGTGACAATGAGGGCGAATTTAGATTCCCAGGCAGTATTCTTTTAGAAAGCAGGAAATCGGGGCTAAGTGACTTGCCTGAGGTCACCCAGGCAGTTGTGACAGTGCCAGGGTGAGAACTCTCAGACACAAAGTTTTTTGCTGATAGCAGACTGTGATAATGTACTCTCAGAGACGGGGACTCTCTGAAAAGAACCCCACTGGCCTCACTTTGGAGAATTTTAACTACTAAATCATCTTCAAAGTTATACTGTCCTTAGATATGTTTTCAGCCTGAATAAAAAAGGACCTGGCAAGTTTTGGAGCTCTTTGGAGCTTGCAAAGTTCTATGTGTCCTATTAAGGTGACAGAATTAACTGTCTCCACTTGTGGCACAGCTCTGCACAAATACATCCTTGTTTGAGAAACTTGAGGGCTCCATTTTCAGCTCCACCTGTATGTTCACAGGTACAGGGTGTGTCACTGGGCCCACGAGAAGGTTGACTGTCACAATGGCACACCGATTCTAGCTTCTTTTGTCTTCCCTAGTATTTTTCTTAACGGGGAAAACAAGTACCTCCTTAAATAAGGAGGCATCTAATGGGTGCTTTAAATTTGTTATCCGTAAGAAAAGAGTTGACCCCACATTAGTAACAAACCTGACTGATGCCTGAACTTCCATATGTAGACCGTGCGCTGACTATGAACAAGGGGGGTGGATCTCTATATAAATCTCAATCTTGTTTGCATATGTACCACCAGCCTCAACCATGTCAAGACACTCTGGGAAGGACCCAAAGTATGCAGAAAGTATGTTCAAAGAGTATAACAAAGGGAAAAATTCGAAATGAGAACCCTCGACGATTCTATCGAGACACTTAGCTCCGCTGGTTCTTACTGCACTTTTGAATTCCGAGTATTTGAAGTAGACACAGCAGGTGTATGGACACTGCTCTGCTAGACGAGACCCAGGCAGAATCCTCTCTCTTTACCCTTTGCTTTTCTCTTTCCTTGATTTTTTCTCTCTCTCTCTCTCTTTTTTTTTTTTTTTTTTTTTTTTGCGAGATACAGTAAAATCTCATTAATTCATACCACCATGGTGGTATGAAATGCATGATAAATCAGTCACTGTTGGAGTAAACTGAAGCTGGTTTTTTTTTTTTGACATTAGAAAAAAAAAGTGTTTAATCAGATCAGCTGCCTAAAGAAAATTGGAGGTGAGATGTGTAGCCTAGTCAACAGGGATCATTTGCCCAGAATTGAATAGAGTTCTAATTTCAAACGATTCTTAACTATTTATTAAAGAAAGTTTGGCAGGAGTTCAACTTGGCAACATTTTATTAACTGAGTTTGAGTTGCAGTAGGCATGTTCAAATAACGAAATTGATTTCTGTCTACAAAAAAATCCTATCACGTGGGTGTTCCTTTACTTTGTTTGAGTGGCTTTCCTTCCAATTATTCCCAATGATTGACATTTTCCTGCATGCAGACATACCCGACAATTGAAACAGCAGCTCGGAAGCCATCTTCACAGAGATGTCCTGGCTGAAGAGGTTTCTCTCCGGGGGCACCCTGCCCTCTGGCATCTTCTGGAGGGGTTCGGTTTTCTCGCGCCCGATTAAAGTGCTATAGCCAACATTCCGGCTGGGTGATATCGAGACATGTGAGTCCTGGATGTCAACCTCCATGGGTTCCTCTTTAATCTGCACCATCTGGGTTTCCTTGTAGCTTTCCGCTGCAGCAGGTGCATGAAGAGAAACAAAAACGCCAGAGTTTCTCAATGCTGAAGGGAAGCAGGGTGCTATCCCCAGGCTACAAAGGTGGCGTCAAGGAGCAATGTAGGCATAGTTGAGCCATTTAGGCATGGTTTAACCCATATGGTTTCCTGAAGAACTGGGAAACTGAAGCCTGGAAAACTAAGGGACTTGCTCAAGGCCACACACAAATGGCAGCAGAACCAGGCTGAGGTCTCCAGAGCTAGAACCCAGGGCTCCTGACTCGGGGCTCCCAGCCGCTCCCATGTACTCTTTCCTCTCTGCCATGCTGCTTCCAGAACTTATAGAGAAGACCATATGGCTCTGTCTTTGTTTTATAACTTAATTTTGATGAATCAAATCAGAGCTAGCATATGAATGTAATAATTTTGTCCCACTATTTTTAAAGCTGTAATTATTGTCCCCCTTTCTCTTGTAGGGCCCCTAAACTAATAAAGGCCAAACGAAGTTGATTCAACTGAAACATTTAGGCCTTGCTGGGAGCCAGTAATCCTCAAGACCACCTAGGAAGTTAATTGCAGCCCAAGGATTAACACTTAGAAAAGCAGCAATCTTACAGATTATAATAACCATTCAATTGACCAGCTCTGCCTGCTTTAGGTGTGACTGTTAGATGTTTGATCTCTAGTCTGAAACACATAATTACTTTGCAAGGCTGGAGTGCCTTTCTTTATGTCCATGTTGTCCCTTAAAGCTAATGGCAGAACATCTTTGAAACAAGGTGAGGCAATTAGCCCAGCCATTAATTTGGGTCACTTTAAAATCCGGTCCCACTTTCGAATCAATAAGTATTTATTAGTAGCTACTGTATACTCAGCATTCCATAAAACAAAAAACAAAAAGGACACAGATAGATATAGATAGATAGGTAGGTAGGTAGGTAGATAGATGATAGATGATAAATAGATAGATAGATAAAGTAAAACTGCATGGTGACCCCTCTAAAGATATATCTATGTCCTAACACCAAGAACCTGTGACTGAAACCTCATTTTGAAAAAAGGTAATTGCAGAATTGATCAAGTTAAGGATCTCTGATGAGGTCATCTTGAATTATCCAGTAGGCCCTAAATCCAATGACAAGTGTCTTCATAATAGACAGAAGAGAACAAGACATAGACACTGTGGAAAAGGCCATCTGCGGACAGCACAGTACTATAGAGATTGAATGTTTGTGTTCTACCCAAATTAATATGAGGAAACCTAGTCCCCAATGTGATGGAATTTAAAGGTGCAGCCTTTGGGAGTGTTTGGGTCATAAGGGTGAAGCCATCACGAATGGGATTAGTGCCTTTAGGAAGAAGACCCCTGAGAGCTCCCTTGCCACTTCTGCCATGTGAAGTTTCAGTAAAAAGATGCCTTTCTAAGAACCAAGGAAGAGGGTCCTCACAGACTCCAAATCTTAGGACTCTTTGATCTTGAACTTCCCAGTCTCCAAAATGACAAATTTCTGTTGTTTATAACACCCCCCTCCCCCCAGTCTATGGTGTTCTACGACAGCAGCGCAGTCACGCAAAGACAGAGACTGAAGTCGTGCAGCCACAAGGGAATGATTTCCTGGAGCCACTGGAAATGGCCAGCGGGAAGGGAACATTCTCCTCTAGAGCTATCGTATGTCAGAGTTCTGGCCCCTTCAGCTAGCAAGCTTGTGGGAATTGGTGATGGATGGATGGACAGACAGACAGACAGACAGGTAGGTAGATAGATAAAACCATAAAAAATATAAAGCCGACGCTCATCTGTGGGACAGTCAGATGTGAAAGGGGACATCTCATTGCTGTAAACTGGGTGGTCAGAGAAAAATTTCCTTGCTAAGTATGAGAGGTGGAAGTCAAGCATATGTATAGTTTATTGATTTGCAATAAAGAAGATAGAGGAGCATTTTTAATTAAGTGATTAAAATTAATATGGTGCTACCAATAAGCGCTTAGGTAAGAAGTATGTTAACTGTATTTTTTCCTCTTGACATATTACACATGCTTCTCAGGGAGAACTTTTTTTATTTGTCAGCAACTAAACTGCAGGCAACTGTTACACTGAATTTAGAGCCCCTCCCCCTCCTCCTAACTCTGCCAAGCTGTTGTCTCTGTATATCGGTGAAGCCCAGTTCATTGGTTCACCATGCTAAAAAAGAATAAAAAGAATACAAAGCTTTGCAAGTTATAAGTGTAGCTTCCTTGCCTTTACTTCTGGTCCATTTAATTCTTCCATGAGTACTGACCACACCCCCTACCCTCTTAGGGATTTGGTGACCTGGCAGCCATCCAGACTTCCAACTGGACCCCCCATTGGTGCAATCACAACACACGTTTCCCCCTTTCTGTTCCCTCAAAGTAGTTTTATTTGGAAAATAAACAGTGCGGTCAGTGTCACAGGTACATAATGAAGTCTCTGAACCCTGCAAGGCATTCCCAAGTTCGAAGACAAACAAAAAGGAATACTAGAAAGAGATTCATTTAGTTGAAAATAATTGCTCCTCTACCATATGTGTCCTCAGGATGGACACCTGAACTATATGGAAATTTCAAGTGGAGAAGGACATACATTAAAATTACTTTTATAAATTTGGTCATGTGACTTCTCATTACAAAACAGAAGTGAAAAATAAAATCTCAAACACATATAGAGCAAAGCTAGAAAGAAGCTTCCTTATCTACCCCCTACCATGGCTCCCTGTACACAACCTTCCCCAGCTTTGCCCGTGGATTAAAAACCGCCTGGCTATTTGCATCACTGAATTCCACGAAATTGTTTTTAAAAGCTACGTGGGATAACTTCAAGTATGATTTCCATGAAGTGCTTTCTGCCCTTGCTTATGACAACACTTGACCTTTCAAAAATGCACAGAACACTGACCGCTGATTAAGATTAGCATTCTTAATCTACCCAATGGGCTCCAGACACAAGGAGAGGAGTTTTCACACTGACGTCTCAGTGGGCAAATGAGACCCAGTACGCCAAACAGCTTCGTAGTCCTTACTCTCCTAAGCATCACTGCCAAGTGTTTTTCTTGTCTCTTTTTTTAAATCAGGGTTTCTCAGCCTTAGAGCTGTTGACATTTGGGGCCGAATACTTCTTTGTTGTGGGAGGCTGTGCGGTGAATTATAGGATGTTTAGCAACAACTCTGGTCTCTACCTTCTAGGTGCCAGTGTCACCATCCCCCTGGTTGTGACAACCACAAATAACTCCAGACACTGCCAATGTTCTCTCAGGAGCAAAATCGCCCCAACTGAAAAGCACTGCTGTAAAGCTTTTACTACACTCCTGTTTTCTACCCCACAGCACCCCAAAATTTAATCAGCATCCACAGCTTTAAAGAAGAAGGAAAAAGCTCCTGTAAAGTTGCACCTTATCATTATGATTGTTTTTATATGTGAAAACAACAACATTTATTCAGATGACACTGTTTAATAAAACTATATAAGTTTTAGGAGTGCCGCCTGACCAGGCAGTGGCGCAGTGGATAGAGCATCGGACTGGGATGTGGAAGACCCAGGTTTGAGACTCCGAGCTCGCCAGCTTGAGCGTGGACCCATCTGGCTTGAGCAAAAGCTCGCCAGCTTGGACCCAAGGTCGCTGGCTCCAGCAAAGCGTTGCTTGGTCTGCTGAAGGCCCGCAGTCAGGGCACATGTGAGAAAGCAATCAATGAACAACTAAGGTGTTGTAACGGCAACAAAAAACTGATGATTGATGCTTCTCACCTCTCTCCGTTCCTGTCTGTCTGTCCCTATCTATCCCTCTCTCTGTCCCTGGAAAAAAAAAGTTTTAGGAGTGTGGTTCTATAATACATCATCTGCATATCTTGTGTGTTCACCACCCAAGTCCAGTCTCCTGTCACCCGTGAACTCATGAACTCCGCTTTATTTCCTCCTACCTCCCAACCCCTCATTCTCTAAAGTTGTGTCTTAACCCTTTGGAGTAGTGAGCTTCTGGAGTGAGTTTTTTTTTCCAAAAAATGAAGTTAGTTCCAGTTTCAGTTTTATTAACTTAAAATCATGTTTGTTTGATGACCAATTTATGGAAACAAAAAGAACATACATTTGCCTTTTGTTAATGTGGCCTTACACATTCTTTACAATAAAAATTTTTGTATAGTCATACTCTGGATGGTCAGGAGGCATGAGGACATACATGAACATTCGTACTACTCAAAGGTTATTAAACTCCCTCATGTTTTCATCACCATCTCAGCCTGGCAGGGGACAGGCTGATGTGGACACAGGATGTCTGTTACAGACCCCCTTAATCCCCAGGTCAGCTCTCCCCCGTTAGCCTGGGGCGTCCCAACGTGACAATGGTTGAGTGAATCATTTTACCAACTTGGCTTTGCCTCCCTCACCCACCCGGGGACAGATGTACACACTGGGATTTTATTCTTCCCTATCACCTCCCCCCTCCATGCATGCTATAGAATCTCCTCCGAACATAAGAGGACAAATATTAATTTTTACCGCAAGTGGCCTATATTGTTATTTCAAGAAAGAAATTGGCACATGGAAAAAGATGAGAGCCCGTGTTAACAGCCAGCTATGCCTGTGAGGTGGGCTACAGGTGACTGTGTACAGCAATGCTTATTTGTATTTTGTGATTTTTCTATAAAAGATATGAATGGTTTGTCATTTACCTAATTAAAAAAAAAAACAATTATATATGGCCATAAAAAAGATGGTATGTACTCTTTAGATGCATTTAGAACACTGTGTGCTGTGGCATTGGCATTGGAAGAGTTGGTCTGTGAATCAGATAAGCCCTACTCACACCTGCTTGGCAATGGGCGGGGGGGGGGGGGCAATGAGAAAGTGGTAATTCTGTCTTTCCTCCCTTCATAACCATAATACATACGAGCTATCAAGTGGCATTATTTCATCTATCAGTCGTTTGGTCATTCTATAATCTTTTGGAAATGTCTGCTACGCGCCTCAGTACTGTGATAGGTGATGTGTGGGACGTGGAGGTGAATAAGATACAGTTCTTGCACTCAAGCAGTTTAAATCTAAATGAATGATCAGACAAGTACAAACAGCCCTCTAATGCCAAGAAGTGATATTAAAATCCAGTGTGGAAAGAGGAGTCACGGAAGGCCAAAGCACAGAGGCGGAATTGTGCTCCTCCCCGGTGTTCAGGGAATACCGCCCCTTCTGGTTTAGCTGGAGGGCCAATACTGAGAGGAAAAACTGGTACCTTGAACCTGACCAGGTGGTGGCGCAGTGGATAGAGCATCGGACTGGGATGCGGAAGACCCAGGTTCAAGTCTCCGAGCTCGCCAGCTTGAGCGCAGGCCCATCTGGCTTGAGCAAAAGCTCGCCAGCTTGGACCCAAGGTCGCTGGCTCCAGCAAGGGGTTGCTCGGTCTGCTGAAGGCCCGCGGTCAAGGCACATGTGAGAAAGCAATCAATGAACAACTATGGTGTCGCAACGGCAACGAAAAACTAATGATTGATGCTTCTCACCTCTCTCCGTTCCTGTCTGTCTGTCCCTATCTATCCCTCTCTCTGACTCTCTCTCTGTCCCTGTTAAAACAAAACAAAAAACACCAAAAAAACGGGTACCTTGAATAAGCAGGACTCACAAGGATAAGCAGGACTCACAAGGTGTAAACACAAATCAGCCCTATTTTTTTACTTCCATTGTCTCTCTGAACCTGCCTGGTAGGAAGAGTTCCTTCCCTCTCCCTGGGAAACACAGGCAGGCAACCTGATTATTCTAAGATAATACAAAGCCTTAAAACCCATTTGAGCAGCAGAGAAGTCTTGATTCAGAATCTAGAAGGCCCAATCCCATGTGTTAATTCACAGTCCAACCCTCCTTTGAAGATAGGTCCTTTCCGCTCTCTGGAAGAGTCTTATTGGTTACCACTTGCAGGGGTGGGGGAGAGTGTGGTGGGCTCCTTCTCCCTTCCTGCTGCTTCCTAGCTTCCTACAGACAAACCAGCTACCCTTTCAGACCCCAGAGAAGAGCTAGAGAAGGAGAGGGAGGGAGCAGAAGAGGCGAGGAGATGAGAAGGTCTCTTACTTCACTCTCTTGTTCTAGAACAGAGTTACCGGTTCTCTGCTGGACATATTAATCATCTGTTCCTGGGGGGAGGGGGGGAGGAAACTCTGCAAGAAAGACAGCAGCACAGCGGATTTTATTCCAGTTCTCCTAAGACACAAGACCCTTTAATAGCCTCTTCCAGACCCCTCTTCTTGGAACAGGGCCATGGGAGATGAAGTCTCTGGCATGGATAAAATGCATGGTCTCTGGACTACAAGATAACAAGCACAGTGGGGACGAATGCTAAGTGGTGTGAGGCAGGGAACTGAACGTTTCTTCTCCCTCAATTAAAAAAAGAACGGCAGTATTTTTCAATAGAAGAGCCCAACAATGACCTTCAGTTCAGACACACACACACCACCCAGAACTGCACAGGAGTAACTGAGCAAACCATGAGACCAAGTCAAGGTCTAAAAGAAAGACAAGCAAAGATCTGCACAAAATTAAATAATACATTAAACAATCAGTCCATTAATTAATTAAATCATCTTCCCAGATGCTAAAACCAGTCTTCACATTAACCTAAAAATCAGGAGAATTTTGTTTAAAATAATAAGACTAGTTTTTTGGTATGCCCCTCCCCTTTTTACACACACACACACACACACATTTTTGATTCCTGAAACAATGTAAAAGATATTTTATCAGAACTGACCTTTTGAATTGGATCACCAAAACCATAAAGTAACTAGCGCTTGCTCTCTCTATCAGTATGCTACCTGGCGACTTAAAGAGAATGAATAAACATCTGAAGAATCAGCTAGCCACACTAGAATATACAACTAGACAGAAAGAAGCAAGGGTTCATCTTAGAATCAAGTTTTCTAAAGCACACAATAAACAGCTTCAGGTGTTTCACTTCACTAATTATCCTGAATTTGCAGAGAACAAATATGCCCATAGAAAAATGGAACTTGAACTTTAATGGCAACAAAGAGTTAGTAAGATCTGAACGTTCTTTTTCAGGGTTCCAAGAGACATACCATTTTCCATCAGAGCCAACTACTGGATGGTTTATTTTTCTGTCAATTTTAAAATCAGTCTTCGTATCCCCTATACTAGCAAGCAATCTAACAGGTCCTTGGCTGAGATGACTGGGCATCAGTAAATGTGTTCAGACTGGCACAAAACTGGGCCGAAGGTTGTAGCACAGGTTTTGGACTTGATGCTGGGTAAGATACTGCCCAAAGTTAAGCTACATGAGAGGTTCCCGTGACAGAAAGGAAGGTGTGTCTTGAGTGGTCACATGGAAAATGATCACAAGTCAGACTATGTCTGTTACATTTCACTGTTGTTCACTGCCCTTCCCCTCCCCCTTCACTTTTGTCCTAACGACAATCAAGAGCATCAGGGGCCCTGGAAGGTCAGCTTCTGCAACTCACAAGGGTGTGGACTGGCTAAGTCATTAGTTGTTGAACTCTGAGAGTACCAGTGTTAATGCAAAACCTCTCCCAATCATCTTGTTTTCTTTTCATTTGATGATTTCACTGGAAATTAGCTAAAGAGATGCATTTGAACTGTATGTCTGCCATTTGGTATCATTCCAAATGATCTCATTTTTTAAAAATTAACCTATTTTTCATCTAATGTCCAGAATATACTTTTCTTGTCTTACATGAAAAAAGAGGAAAATAGGGTCAATTAAAGTATCTGATCTAACCTTAAAGCTATTTAACATCATTATCCTTTGCCATTTAATAAATCTAAGCCCTGTTCACCCTCATTTGTTGTGATTAATAGGCCTTTCTTATGTCTTTCCATGAACCTGAATGCTGGGGATGGGTGGATGTGCATGTGTTCGTTTTAAACAGAATTCCTGAAAGATTCAGTAGAATTCCTGCTGACACAAAAAATTACCAGAAAGCAAGGCCCATCTCTGTCACGTGCTTTACGCACAAAAGACAGGGGAGAAGGATAGAAGGGGTTCTTAGTGCCCAAGGAGAAGAAGGGACAGCAAAAAATTTTATTTTAATTACTGAGAGCTTTACAAAACTTTTAAAAGTAGTTTCTACTCCCAGATGGTAAAAGGGCTTTCGTATATGTAGACAAGTTTAAAATGCTTTTCTTAGATGTTGCTAAATATTACTGAATCCTGCCACAAGGGTCTGTATCTCTGTTGAGAAGCCCTGCCTACATCTCTCCCATTGGTCGACGTTTCTAGCAGGCAGGGAAGGGCTGGTCAGCATGGTGCGGAGGACAGAACATCGCAGAACAGCAGACACTAGAACCCAGGCACTGACAAGAGTGAGAAGTGCGTACCAGTAGATGGGATGGGATGTGACTGTCAGCTCCAGACAGCAGAAGGCGCTGTCTTCTTCACCTTGGCATTGCTAGTGTTCAAAATGGGGCTCGGAAAACAATAGCAGCTCAATAAACATTTGGCGAATGAATGAATAGGTGGAGAAAAGAAAGGATGACCATAGGAAATAAATGGAGAAATAGAATGAGCAGTAGAAGAAAGCTAAAGTATAGGGTTTATTTAAATCCCCACAAATCTTTACATACTTTGGTCAAATGCAAGCCCCTTGTAGCCAATGATAAATGAGCCTTTTGCCTTTGATTGGGCCCCATCTTTAATACTATCCCCATGGGAATCCTTGGACTGAGGGTGGGACCATTGGATGGTGGAAAATGATCTCTGGGCTTTTAATTTAACCCTGTGGTTCTTAGAGACCCTCACAAATACCCTCACGTACCACACGAATACACTCACAAAGTATTCTGGCTGGGTTTCAAACTTCTTTTCCAAATGTATTTTTCTACATCAAAGCTACTTACACGTAGTGTAAGTGACTCATTGGAATGTCCTTTCCTCTCTCTGTTCCTGTGTCCTTTCTGGAGCAGGTGGTGAAAAGCAAGAAAACAGAGGAAGAGATCACTGCTCAATGAGAACCGGGCCCTAATGCTTGAACCCTCACTGCTGCACAGAGGATGGACCCGTAAGGCTTTGGGTGTCTCCAAGGAAGCAGAGCCAGAGGCAGGTAGGAAAAGCTTTCCAATGTGAACCGTGTTTTGGAAGAACATATTTTCAATAGTATTCGGATGTGGGATAAACAAGGTGCTAAAGGTTTTATTTAGCGCAAGTAATTGGAAGGGGATAACCACCTGTCTTGATTAAACTATCCTCCTAGTCCTAGTTTTCATCTCCGTTCCCTACAGCTCTTTCAAGAAAGGGCAGAAGAAAAGTAAGTACAGTGTGTCCATAAAGTCATGGTGCACTTTTGACCGTCACACTGTCAAAAGTGCACCATGACTTTACGGACACACTGTATTATCTACATGTTACCCAATATGTTGGGTAAATACGCATTGACAAATTCCAAGCAAAGGCTCCTACCAACATTCAAAGGCACAGAGCGAGGGGTGGTGATTCCGCTCTCAGAATAAGTCCCAGAGTCACTGCGGTCTCACTGTTAATCCTCACGCATCCTTCAGCTCTGCTGAGGGTCTTTCTCCCCATGGACTACAGGGGCTCTTAAATAAAAGCATACCCGACAACACACATGTGGACCACAGAAAGCCTCCAGTAAGCCTGTCCCTGTGAATATCCCGTCTCCAAAACGGAATTTCAGGAAATGAGAACAGGGAAGTGTGTGTGTATGTTTGGGAGTTTATGGGGATAAGGATGGTGGTAGCAGGAAGGAAGCAAACAGGTTTGTAACTTACTCTTTAAACAAAAGAATACCCTCACTACATGATTTTGGACCTATGTTTAATGTGGTGGGTCACATGTATATTCTGTCACCTCCCCCATTTCTCCCGCTGTGGACGTATATGATACAAGCATATGGGAAACCAGGAAACGTTTTGAATCCAGCTGCTATCCCATATTTAGAAATGAGGAAGTAAATCCATGCCCAGCACAAACTCAGGATGGTTTAAATATGAAGGGAAGATATATGTAGATGGACTTGAGAGAAGAATTGTTAGGAGGGAAGACCAAGGTCCCTTCAGAAAGAATGCCATAGGTCCCGACACTTTGATACAGAGGAAATACCACTTTTCAGTTCTTTGTCCTCCTATAAGAATACCTGAAGCCGTAAGGGAGAGACAGTTCCAGTCTTGGGCTAATGTGGATGCTGCACCGCTCAACGAGAATGAATGGTCCCATCATTCTCAGGTGCTTGCATGTGCTGAGTGGGACATGGCCACAGGAAACAGGTGACCTGGCAGTGGGGAGAGGAGTCCCTCTTCCAGAAGTAGGTCTGTGATACCAGCCTGTACCCAGAATTCATGGCACTTAATTATATATACAAATGTTCCCTTTCTTTGACATGAGTAAGTGGAAGGGTGAAAGGTCATAGAAAGACCACTATGAAATGAAGAAAATGTAGTAGATCTCTCGCTGAAAAAATTAATGGTTGTGCTCTTCCTCACAAGACCACAATCAGAGTAACATTATAGGTAAAGAGCCAGAGTGGGAACCATAAAAGGCTAGAGTGATGTACACGACCTGAATGCATGGATAAGGTCCACAGCTTCTACCTGGCAGGGAAATTTATCCTCTGGGTGAAAATGGGACAGGATGTCTGACCAGCTACTCAAAGTTCTGCACCCACATTGCACTTGGATCCCTCAGGAAATAAAGCTTCTTCTTAGAGTCATCACCATCAAATACACTGCTCACAAAAATTAGGGGATCAGAGAACGCACAGATACTCCAGTACTTTTAGCCTTTTGTAGAGTGCATTTTCACCAATGAAATAAAAGTTGGTTTTGCATCTCATTTGCATAATTGAAAAACTTTCATTGACTTGTTTGCTTTTCTGATGTTCTTGTTTAATAAAAAAAAATCAAGTGCTTCCTTTTTTTATTGCTTCGTATTCATTTCGAAATATTCCCTAATTTTTGTCAGCAGTATAGTATTTACAAATGGCCTGTCTGTCTATACCACTGTGTTGTGGATAAGGTAACACCTGTTGTCACGTATTCCAGAAAACAGAAAGCCACATAGACATATAGGAGGGGTTACACCACCCCCACCTGCAGACACATTTCTTAAGTGTCATTCTTCTGCTCAGTGTTGTAAAGGAGGATCTGGAACCCTGTCCCCCACAGCCTACCCCAGCCTGCACCCCTGACCCTACAGCCCTACCCTCAACCTTATAGCTGTCCTCAAACCCCTCCCACCCCCAGGCCAGCCGAACAGAAACGGATTCTCTACCAAAGGTGGAGCGTACCAAATTCCCTTCCGAGTTCTTGCCTGGTTGCTGGGAACACAAGCCAATACAAATTGTCATGGCTATATTAACGTATACAGCTATGCAATAGGGAAGGGATAGTAAAACAAGAGCCCTTCGGAGCCTCGCCCATCTGAGTCCCAGGCCTCACTGTGGGAGGCGGAGGAAGCTGGGGTAAGAGAGCCAGAGGGTGGCTGGTGGCCTCTGAGAGGACAGAGGTCAGGATCTGGTTCCCGGGGATGTGCCCCAGATGAGCTCTCACATGAAGGGGGAGCAGCAACAGCCATTCAGGTGTGTGGGGTCGAGGCTCTGCAAGCTGTGCATGAAGCTAAAGAACAAACAGAGGGCTCCCTCGTCAAAGAGGGAAGGTAACAGCAGTTATGGGGTGCAGGAGGGGGCTTGCTCGGAGAAACAATGGCCCTTCAGAGCAGCAAGCAGCACTTTCTGTCTCCGTCCTGCCGAAATAGGTAAATAACACCGCTGTAAGTCCTCGGAGCTTAGCAAGGTCGAGACCTTGAAGAAAAGAATTCTCTGGGTATATAAATGTCACATTTTTATCTCATTAAAGTGATCGATTCCTTGTTTGTATAAGATATAGTCTTCAGACTCCACACATTGTCCATTCTCACTCAGTTTTCAAGTGCTAAAAGAAAAAAGCCTATTACCATACTTAGACTTCAAGTTGCTTAGGATAGATATGACATGAGGAAAGTCATCTGTCCAACTAGTTGTAAGCTCATTGCCGATCTCATTCATTATAATTCATCTAAAAAAGAAACTGGCGTACCAATATTCTTTGCCATCAGCTCAAGCACAGGGTGCAACAGCAAAGATGTATATTGAAGAGGTCACTCTGCGATGGAGTTAGTCATCCAAGAAATTAGGGTTCATAGTTTTCAGATATGAAAAGTAAATACTGGCTAATATAAGTAAAAACAGGCTTTCATTTTACTATTAAACAAGCCTTCATTTTTACCTAATATTTGGAATTATGGAAACTATAGTGATTCCATAATTATCACAAGCAGCAACAGAAGATTAAACTGGATGAACTGTTTCAAAATTTAAAAGATTTTTTTTTTTGCTGCAAATAATACCACCAAGCAATTGAAAAGATAATCAGCAGAATGGGAAAAACTAACAAGTCATATATCTGATAAAGGACTGATATCCAGAACACATAAGGAATTTTTACAACTAAAGAGTAAAAAAGACAACTCAATTAAAAAGTGGGAAAATGACGTGAATAGACATTTCTTCAAAGAAGACATACAAATGACCAATAAGCACATGCAAATATGCTCAAATCATTAATCGGTCAAATGCAAATCTAAACCACATTGAAATACCAGTTAGATGGCTATAATAAAAAAGACAGGCAAGAACATATTTCGGCGAAGATGATAAAGAAACTGGAACCCTTATGCATTGCTGGTAGGGATATAAAATGGTGCTGCTACTTTGGGAAACAGCTTGGCAATGCCTCAGAATGTTAAACATAGAGTTACCGTTTGACCCAGCAATTCCACTCTTAGCTATATACCCAAGAAAAATGAGACATATGCCCACAAAAACTACTTGACAAATGTTCACAGTAGCAAAAGTTGGGCAACAACCCAAATCTTGCTCATTAACAAATGAACGGATGAACAAAATGTCGTATATCCATTTAGTACCAGATACAAAATTAATATTATATTATTGTTGTAGCCATTGTAGTAATAGCCAATGGAATATTATTCAGCCATATAAAGGAATAAAGTATTCATATGTGTTATAATACAAATGAACCCTGGAAACCTCAAGTGAAGTGAGAGAAGCCAGTTACAAAAGAACATATTGTATGCTTTAATTTATATGAAATGCACAGAACAGGCAAATGCATTGAGATAGAGAGTAGATTAGTGGTTGCCTAGGCTGAGGGTAAGGCAGGGGATAAGAAATGACTGCTAGCCTTACCAGGTGGTGGTGCAGTAGATGAAGCATCGGATTGGGATGCAGAGAACCCAGGTTCGAAACCCCGAGGTCACCGGTTTGAGCATGGGCTCATCTGGTTTGAACAAGGCTCACCAGCTTGAGCCCAAGGTCACTCGCTTGAGCAAGGGGTCACTCGGTCTGCTGTAGCCCCCCCCAACCTCCTCCACTCAAGGCACATATGAGAAAGCAATCAATGAACAACTAAGGTGCCGCAACGAAGAATTGATGCTTTTCATCTGTTTCCCTTCCTGTCTGTCCCTATCTGTCCCTCTGTCTCTCTCTGTCTCTGTCACCATAAAAAAAAAAGAAAAAAGAGGAGAAATGATTGCTAATGGGTATGGAGTTTCTTCCTGGGAGGATGAAAATCTTCTGCAATGGGATGTGGGATGTGGTGATGGGTGCACAACTCTAAATACACTAAAAACCATTGAATTGTACACTTAGACCTGAGCACCTGAAAACTATATAATTATGTTAAATTGTATCAGCCCAATAAATGCAATTAAAAATAAATAAATAAATAAAACCTAGAATGATTAAAAAATAAATAAATTTTGTATTATTAATTATATCTCAACAAAGATTAGTTTTTAAACGAGAAGGTACTTAAAAATCAGTCTTTGAAGTCCCCTCTAAAACAAAGCAATCTAAAATACATAAATTCTTAGAAAAATAGACTACTGGGTTCAATCAGTTTCTCCAGGTACTCAAAAGAAGTTGAAGTAAAAAATGATGGTTTTTGATTTCAGATGGATGGCTATACCACTATGACAGTCTCAGCTCTCAACTTTTTCAGTACCATGTATTTGACAATGCAATAAACAGACAATACTAATAAAAAAATAAACCAAATACTTTCCCACTGATACTTTTACATCAGTCTTTAACTCTCTTGCATATCTTTGCTAACATGTCCCCTGTTGACTTTAGGGGTGAGCTTTGCTTTCAGCGGTATGCAAGTGAGAATCACAAGGAACTAGATACAAATAGGCCTCCCGAGTTCTTTTTACTTAATCAAATAACGTAAGTTTGAAGGAGGAAAATAAGAGATGACATTGATATAAAACTGAAACAACTATTTTCCATCCTTGTAGATGATTACTGAAGTCCTGCTGCTTATAACGTTTGACAGATTACAATTTTCCAAAGGAGACATACTAAATGGAACAGTGAATAATTTTTTGCCCTGAGAAATTATTTAGCTAAAATCTCTCATTTATTTCGAGGAATTCTTTAGAATAGAAGTGTGCCAACATGGTGTTTGATCTGTTGGGGGTTGGGGAGAAGCTTTTTCCTCCTAAAAGAAGGCCAGCATTGCCCGGGAATAATCATGAAACTCAACAGCAAAGAACACTGCAAACCGTGGTATTATCTGAGGCTCATCGTCAACACTCTCTTAATTTATTCAGTCCATGCGACCTTCTCAAAAAGGTCCCCAGATACCATTATTTTATAATAAATGAAAAAGACTCTTCACTCAAGAGAGATGGTTCTTTTTAAAGAGTACAAGGTACATTCAATAGAGCTCTATTCTCTGTCAGCCTTATCCTAAGGCATCCTTTTCAGATGGACGAAACTCATTTCTCCAGTTAACCATTTCCTCAGCTCAGCGCTTCTCAAAACTCAGCTGTCAATCCCTGGCGGCGCTTGTAAAAACCACCAGGACTCAGTTAGGTCCAGAGCAGGGGCTCAAGAATTTGCATTTCTTTCTTTTCTTTTAAATTTTTTTATTAATTTTAATGGGGTGACATTGATCATTTCTAATACTTCCCTTTCCCCCTCTAATCTAGGCTGAATCTGCATGGGTGGTGGAGGTGGGGTGGTAGTTGGTAGACCTCTCTTGGAGAAAGCCCTGTCCCAGGACATGCTGGCTCGCCAGGCCAAGTCCTGGCCAGGCACGTCTTCTCTGAGTCTACTAGAAAGGGAACTTCACTCAGGCGAAAACATGTTTACATTTAGTACTGAAACAATGGCCTTGACCATCATGTGCTCCTCAACTTGTGTGATTTATGCATTTTCCTGGTCTCCCACTCCCCTCAGACTTGCCTGCCCAAGAAGTGTTTCTGGGCATTCTTCTCCTTCTGTCCATCCTACCTGATGGTGCCCAAGTCTGCTCAATGTGTCCTCCCTAAACTCAGCACTGTCCATAGGTGAACCCCAACCGGAGTGAGGCAATCAGCTGGAGTTTGAAATCGCGACTGAGGAATGTCCATCTAGTTGCTCTTTTGAATTCAGAAGCTACTGGCAATCCCCATCTTCCACCATGTGGTTGGGTCACAGAAAAAGTCCATCCGATGCTCAGACAGAAGGAGTGCCACCTGGATACCACATGGTGGCCCTCCAGTCCCTGGCTTCAGAGGAGGACCGAGTCCCTGCCCTGGGGCTCACTCCATAAGTAACCCCAACTGCCATCTCCTATTAAAGTCCCTTTCTTGCCTAAACTGGCTGAAGAGGACTTGTTATTTACAACCAAGAAGGCCCTAATTAAAAATTATTCTGTTAATAAATCAATCTCCACGCACTCCTTCTCTCTGCTTCAGTTCACTCAGTGACTGACCCTCACCTGAAAACTCCATCTGACCCAAGCTTACCTGCTTCTAAAGCCCTCACAGCAGAAGCCCTGGCTTACTCAGCCAACTCCCTGAACCCGACCTACACCACTGCTTTTCAAATCCAGGGCCCGCCTCGATTCCTCCACAGGAGGTAATTATAACTTATACTTCTCTCCAAGTCTAGGCTTGGATAAATGAATATAAATCAGAAATGAATATAAATCCATTTGGTGCCCTTTTTTGAGCACAGAAATAAGAAAACCAATAGACGGGTTTTACACTGAGGTCTGCAGAGGAACTTTATTTACCGTGTGGGATCATTTTAATGTTTAGTTTTCCAATATTGTTTCCGAGTCAACTCCAGCTATCCAGCTTATTTTTGTGGAATTCATATTTTTAAATCATTGTTATCCGCTACTTCTAGGTACAACCATCTGCATGGTTCATCTTATAATATATACGTGTCCCCCGGTAAGCACGTGGCTCCAAAGGGAGAAGAGAGTGTTTCTTTACCTTTTGAGTCTAGCTACTTCTCGTAACTCACAGCAGAGACCAAGCAGATACAATTTTCTGTGACTTTCAGCATTAAGTCATATCTGTGGTAACACATCTATTGCACAAGTTTGCAAGGTCACCAGGTATGGCAAAACCAGAGTTTTAACAGTGACGTGATTCTCTTTGCCTGTTGAATGTCCTGTGTCCTCTGTATCAAACGTCAGCATTTTGGCCTCCTTAAATCACGACTTCTGGGAATTATCTTTGGCAACTACATGCTCAGACAAAAAGTCTGATTATTTTGGCTGCCGCGTGTCACATAACAACAGGTAGTCGCAGGCGTCCAGTGGTTTCCTCGGAGTGGGTTGCTTTCTTTATGGTCATCAATTTATGTGGGCCAGCTGTCAGGCTCTTGACTTCCCAATTAACAACTGAAATAAAACTTGAGCCCCAGGAAGGAAGAAAAACTCATATTTCCCCAAACACGCAGTTAACAAAAAATTTAGTCTAGTCTCTAGTGCATCTCTGTTTTTCCCATCAAATGGAAGTGTCAGTTTGGAAAACATACCTACAGAGGTCTCTCTGCACAGGAAAGTTTCACGAGACACCTGACTGGGCCATGTGCCCAGCACCCATTAAGGAGTTATCATAAATTAAAACTGGAAATGAAGCAGCCAAAATTATTGACTAGTTTCCTCTTATTAATTCAATGAAAAGTCCAAAAGGCCCTAAACTGTTACAGATCACAGCTTTTATTCTTCAGGAAATAAGTGACAAGAAGAAAAAAAAATCCTTTCACTTGACATCTGGGCTATTCCTGGGGTTCAAACTGAAAAGAAGGAAAAAGTGTATGATCGTGCACGGGACGCCCTTTTTTCGCCTGCCCGGCGCTTCACGGCCAGGCGGGTTTTGCCTGGTGTAACGGAAGGCCTGCAGTCAGCCTTCGGGTCTCCTGGGAGGTGCGCCCAGAGCAGCCCGGACCAGCCTGCATAGAAGCTTTGGGAACTGAGTTACCACCTGCGTCTATAGAGGGACAGGGAATAGCATGCGTCCTGAAGATGCAAGGATGTCTTTCAGGGTATGAAAACTGAAACTGCTAAATGTTAATCAAATAAGTTTGTAAATATGATGAATATGTTTGCTCGTTTATAGTTTTCATTGGGTGTGGGAGACAGGCTGTAAGCTGGCAAGGTCCTCATAGCCTGAGGCTTAGTTTTAAGACTAAGCTTTTCCCACCCTTTTAATAATACTAAGATATTTTCAACATCCTTCTAATACTAAGATCTTCTCAAAACTAAGCTTTTCCCTACACTCTTGACCAGGGGTCCTCAAACTATGGCCTGCGGGCCACATGCGGCCCCCTGAGGCCATTTATCAGGCCCCCGCCGCACTTCCAGAAGAGGCACCTCTTTCCTTGGTGGTCAGTGAGAGGAGCACAGGATGCATCCACACCCATAGATACCATTGAAATACCGGTCAGTTTGTTGATTTAAATTTACTTGTTCTTTATTTTAAATATTGTATTTGTTCCCGTTTTGTTTCTTTACTTTAAAATAAGATATGTGCAGTGTGCATAGGGATTTGTTCATAGTTTTTTTTTATAGTCCGGCCCTCCAACGGTCTGATGGACAGTGAACTGGCCCCCTGTGTAAAAGTTTGGGGACCTCTGCCCTTGACTATTGCATAATGTGGGGTGGTGCACTCTTATGAGGAATCCCGTTTATGCCTCAGATAAGTGGCTTTGTTTCAGAGACTTCCTTATTTGTAAATTAGCTTAAAGGCTTTAATTTCTACACTATAAAATAAGGCAGACCGGGGCTCTCAGGCTCAGATCCTGCCATCAGCATTGGAGAGGAGAGGCAGCCAAGATGGTGGAATGCTAAAGGAGAAGCCAGTTTGTGCAGAGAGAAGGAGATGGGGAACAAAGGTGAATAAGGCTGGTGGGACCTTTGATTCTAGGAAACTCGGATGAGTCAGTGGCTTTGGGAGCCCTGCCTGAATGGAAAGGGAAGTATTTTCCCACTGTGTGTATTTCTTGCCTTCTGGGTGTGAACTAGGATTAAAGGTAATGGCTCACCAGTTCTTGGCTCCATTGTTTCATTACCGTCTGTCCAAATCAAATACGAACCTGCATGGGCCAGGCGGCTGTGATGGCAGCTGCGAATACTGGCCTTACACTAAAGTTACACATTGAAGAAAGACAGAAAAACTAATTGTTTCCTAACACCTTCCTTCAGAGAGCACAGATCTATCCATGCTTAGAAACTCAAACGTCTGCTGGAAACTTAATAAAAGGGTGAGTCCTCTTTTCCTTGCGGTTTAGGAATGATGACATTTGTTTCTTTAAGTCACATGCCTATATTTAGGACCAATGTGGACATTTCTTTGCACTTTACTTGATCACATTCACTCTACAGACTGTAGATGCACAAAAGTCCCTTGCACTGGACTCCTCCTGACCAGACAGACACAAGCATCTGGAGGGTAGGAACTGGGATGCATTTTTTATTTAACTAAGTCTCCTGCTGGAAAATGTTTTCAGGGTAAAAAAGTAATTACTTTAGTCTCCAAAAACATTATCACTTCCACACCCCAAAGCAGGGCAGACGTCCTTTGGAAATGCAACCATGTCACCCACTCAACTGTTGTTTAACCCCACAGCATGTGGACTCAATAAACTCAACATCAACATTTGGAAAAGCCATTGCTGTCCACAGATGTCATCAAATGTGCGTGGCTCCCTGGCCACATTCTATTTGAGGAACCTCATTATCTAGGAAATGATTTCCTACTTCATTGTCTCAAATCTCATCATCCAAAAGGATTAAGATAAAATATTTTCCTGAAAGAGAACATCATCCTTGCCATCGCATTTTTGCACACTGTCTTTAGGTGCCACCCAGCTTTCTCTGCTCACAATCCTGGCAGCACAGCAGACTCTGAAATGGAAACATTATGCCCTAGAATCTTACCATCAGGAGGGGACAAAAGTCATGGTGAGAAGAGTTAAAGTTCCTGTAATGTGAAAGCCTATGGCATGGGAAAGACCCAGGGAACTGTGTGGCCTTTCTGCATTGACAGAAACTCTACGTCACCAACACCTTTTGACACCAAAGGGAGGGTTCAACTACGTGAAAATATGTTGGCTTGAATATCATTTTTTAAAACTGTCAGCTTTCAGCAATCAGCACACTTCTTGCTAGACCTCCCGTGGATAGGAGAAGCTGCACTATCAACTGCAAAGTATAGAAAAACGAGGCTACGATCAGATGCAATAATTGCATTATGCTTTATCTATAACAAATCATGTTCTCCTGAAGTTCCAGTGCATTTGTTTTTGTTTTTTAATTAACACCAAAGGAAAGAATTCTTAACCCCACCAAATGGCAAATACAGGAATTTCAACTGTTCTGATGCAATGACTCTTAAGTAAATCAATATTAGTTTCTTACCCCCAATCTACAGGTCAAGCAGAAACAAGTCAGATTCGCTTATGAAATTACACAGGAAAGGAAACCCTTGTACCGCATCTTTTTTTTTTTTTAATAGGGATAGAGAGTCAGAGAGAGAGATAGACAGGGACAGACAGACAGGAATGGAGAGAGATGAGAAGCATCAATCATCAATTTTTCATTGTGACACCTTAGTTGTTCATTGATTGCTTTCTCACATGTGCCTTGACTGCAGGCCTTCAGCAGACCAAGTAAACCCTTGCTCGAGCCAGCAACCTTGGGTCCAAGCTGGTGAGCTTTAGCTCAAGCCAGATGGGCCCGCGCTCAAGCTGGCAACCTCGGGGTCTTGAACCTAGGTCCTCTGCGTCCCAGTCCGATGCTCTATGCACTGCGCCACTGCCTGGTCAGGCTGTACCGCACATCTTGTTTTCATCCTCCAACTACAGCAAGTTGCAAACTTCTAACAGCTTTTGATCCATACTGGCATTTCGAATATAGTTTCTAAAAATTGTCTTTAAGCAATAGTGAACTAAGGACAGGCTGTGACTTGGAAAGTTTTATTATTGAAATATTGTTTCTTTACATGTTCTGAAAGTCATGCCTTTGAATTTAAAAGACACTAAATGTTTACCTGTTCTGGAGGGAGGGAGCAAGTAGGAGCCTGCGTACATACATTTGAAGTTATGACCCATTTTGCCAACATTTGATAGGCTGGGATTACATTTAGATACTAATAAAAAAAAAAGTCATTCATTTTAAGGGCTGAGATTAATTACTGTAATATCCTATTATGAAATTTTCTATTCCTAAAATCTCATTGCTGCTCTATGGGTAATTACTTCAAGTGCCATCTCAATTGCTTATTAGGTTAAGAAAAATATTTTTAATGGCTCTTAAAGAATATAAAGCATAAATACACAAAAGAACTACAAGGTGCCCTATTAGGAAAAAAGAGATATCCTGATCAATTAGCAGAAGTGCTTGAATGTCATTAGACCCCATTTAAAATTATGACGCACAGTAGCTTAGAAGGCAGCAGTGTTTTCCAACACTTTCCAGTCACATCCAGAAAAAGAAGGTTGTATTTAACAGGGCAGATACACTGCTAACATCTGAAAACAAACTCATACACACAACACAGGAATTTAAGCCAAGTAATCCCATTATTCCTGAATTCCACACAATAATGTGACATTGCTGCCATTAGGCTAATTATGACCCATGCAGGAAGCAACCCAGTTGGCTTGCACGTGAACTGATCAGAATGTGAACATTTCAGAATGAATCAAGTACCTGAGAGTTTCATGAGAAGTTCAGATGCTGCTTTGACGGACATATCCTGCCTTAGCACGCTCCCCTTCCCCTCCTGGGGTTTCAGCGAGTCCTCAGAGATGCTTGGGGCTGACACTTCAGATTCGGGGCTGAACACATAGCTAGGGTGAGGCAAGGGGGCACCCAGGGTCTCCTCTTCCTTAGGTTCCTCTTTCACTTTAAAGTTCAGGTTCATGGGCTCCTTCTGATTTGCAGCTGTCGAAAGAAGAAGAGGGATTATACATATACACAGATGTAAAAGGCCGCTCCCCTCTTAGCTGCTCCCAACTTAATGAAATATGGATGCACGATCACATTGTGCGAACAGCAGGAGGGACCACAGCCTAATCAACATCGGCTGAGCCCCGGGCACAACAATACAGAACGCCCCACCAGCCTGTGGGCTTCTGAACCTTCGAACCCATCCTCTTTTGAAAAGTGCTGCCGCTACAAAGCGCGTGGGCATTTCTCTTTGGTTTCTCTCCACGTCGTCTTTCCTGTTTACGTGGCTGCCTGCCTGACCTATTTGCACTCCCCCTGCCGAATCAGGTTATAGAATTAATGCCTTCAGGCTGTTCTTCTGCCATAAAATATTGAATATAAACATGAGTCAGAGGCAATATCCAAAGCAAAAACCTGGGGTGGGGTGTAAGGTGAGGATGGAGAATTCGCCAGAAAGAAAAGCTCAGACTAGAGATTTATCACGTCTGTTTTATGATAAGCAGACACTGTGTACCCACAAACAGTGTGACATGCACTTGGCACTGTTTTTAGGGGCCCACGTCTGTAGCCCAAGTTATCTCCGAGTCCACATGGGCATATTTTTGTTTTGAAAGGAAACTTATTTTGGAATTGTTTCAGATGTGCAGAGAAGTTGGAAAGATGGTTTGAAGAGCTCCCATATCTCCTTGGCCCGGTATTCCCGGCGTTAACATTCTAACTAACCACGATGCATTTGTCAGGGCTAAGACATTCACATTACCATGATCTAAACTCCAGATTTCACCAGTTTTTTCCACTGATGTCCTATTCCCATTATGAGCATGGTTGGTTGGTGTGGAGTGTGTGGTCAGGGCAGAGCTAACTGGACTATTATGGGATGGATTCTGCGGCTTGGCTACAACACAATGCTAAGCTACATATTCCCCGGGAAAGACCCAGAAGGAAGACAAGCATCCTTTACTACCACTTGTGACTTTCACTGACATCTTGCTTCCCTTTAAAAGGCCATGTTGTAGGAACTTTTAGGTTGGTTATGCTGGGTGTGTTTGTCTCTCAAGAAAAGATCTGATCCTAATACAGAGTTCTTAGTAACGCTTATTAGAATGAGCCTTAAGCCCATTCCTGCTTAACAAATAAAAGGAAGAAAATAAATCCCTAAAGCAAACACCTATTACCCCTTGCCCACCCCCTGTCCCAAGCCAATACACAGACATAGAGTCCTTTCTTTCTACCTCTTGTCACCCTAAGAATGTATATTCTGGAATCACAAGCACATAGAGACCAGAAACCTAGTCTCTATGAACTGGGGAACTGGAGCCCAGAGGGCCAACATGACATTTGGAAGTTCTGCTACCAGAAAGAAGACCTAGAACTAGAACCTACTCCGTGGGCTGCCCATCCTATGTTCCTTACCGACCTCCATCACACCAGCTCTCCACCTCTGGTCCCTGTGTTATAACAACGGTAGTGTAACTTGACCTTCAAGTTGTTGCTAAAATACCACCTTCTCAATGAAGTCTACCCTGTTCAAAATTGCAACCCCTTCCCCTGTACTCTCAATTGCTGTTACCCTACTTTAATTTTCCTTTTTTCCAAAATATATATCATCTGATAATACACTTTTATAGCTTGAATTGTGTCTTTTGTCCACAAATTTATAAGTTAAATCCTTAAACCCCACTGTGACTTATTTGGAGATGGGGGGAGGTAATTAAGGTTAAATGAAGACATCAGGGTAGTTAGTACCCTGATCCAATATAACTGGTGTCTTTATAAGGGAGACAGATGTGAGGACAAAGTGAGAAGGTGGCCATCCTCAAACCAAAGAGAGAGAGGCCTCAGGAGAAACTGAACCTGCCAACACCTTGATCTTGGACCTCCAGCCTCCAGAACTGTAAACAATACAGTTCTGTTGTTTTAGTCATTTAGTCAGTAGTATTGTGTTATGGCAGCCCAAACAGATTAATCACACAATATATAATATTTTTTATTATATTAACCATTTATGGTCTGTTCATGAAAGCAATGATCTTGCTGATGAGTCTCAAGTACCTAGAACAGGGCCTGGCACATAGTACGTGCTTAATATCTATATTCGTTGAATGAATAATATACGTTGGTTACAAATTAATGACATCAGATGGCGTTCCACTATTACTTGTGGTAAACAAAAATTAAGAGTCTCAAAATATTCCACCAAATACAAGCAGAAGTGCTTTTTCTGGATCTGATCATTAGACTGGAGATAAGACCTTAGAGATCAAGTTAAGGGCTTTGCTGCCTACACCACAGTGCTTACTGAGGTGTCTTTGAGTAGCACTTGGACTCTATCTAGCATTACTAGAGGAAGAGTCCAGACATCAAGAAAAGTGCCTAAAATCTTGCAATGTCATCAGCATCTGAATGAACCAAAGGAAACACAGGTGGTCTCCAGCAATCTGCAACAAGTACGTATTTGTGATCTCTGTCAGGAAGGTGGCTCCTGAGAACTTGAGAAGATTTTGTTTATTTAGCACATTTCTTCAACCACTTCCTGGGGTGGGGAGGTGTGCTAACCACCTCCTACAGCTTCTCTTGCCCTGAGTCTTTCTTCCAGAACCCTTCATAAAATCCTTTCCCTAGAGCATCCTCGTTAGTCACGACAAAGTAATTAAATGGTGTGATGGTCTATCATATTTGTGACTTTGATTCTTCGGGAAGGAATAATATAAAGTGAATGGTTAAGTAATATATATTTTTAAATGCTTCAGTGTTGTATCTTTTATTTGAAAGCTTTTAAAAATTCTAAGGTGAGGCTAGGAAAAAGAGAAGAAAATGACTGAGGCCCTAGAAGTCAATCCCAACTTTTAGAAAGGGAAACCACTTTGCTGATGCTCTCTGGAGAAACAGGTGGCTTCTGGCAGCATTAGTCAGAGGACTTAAGGGAAAGAGAGGATATTTCGTGTTGTTAGCACAGCCTAGATTTAACAGAACTTCAAGAACACATTTTTTAAAAACAACAGGTAACCTGGATGTTGCTGGGCTATACGGTGGAAATGCTCTTTCCACCTGGTGTTCCTTCCGACAATGCCAAGCACAGCATAAAACAACTAGTAACTACAGCCATGCTGGGGAAATTTAAATAAAGCTAATGACATGTCAAAAAAGCTTGTGGGAGGCGCTCCATTTGCTCAAGTTTTAATTTCCTGAACATTTGAGCCAAAAAGAAGATGTAAAAATAGAAATATGAAGGTTATTCTGCTTTCTTTCAATTACCAGACATATTTATGTTGAGAATAGTATATAAAGCCTATATTTAAAAATTAATGTGGCTAAATAATTATCTTTTTAAAAATTATTATCCTCAGTTAAAAACAACAACAACCACCATCAATAACCCATTCTCTTTTTATGGAGAAAGGTGAAATCAAAGATATTTTCCTTTTGGGGGACATGGGGCAGCGGACTGCTCAAGAAAAGCAATTTCATTAGACTCACTGCACACAGTCTAGACTTCATTCTCACTAGCAAAGAGTTGTGCACACATGGACCTGAGTTTTTAAGGGACGGTCACAGCACCTGCCTTGACTTCTCTGTCTGTATCTTTTTTTAAAAAAACATTTTACTTATTGATTTTTTAGAGAGAGAAGGAGGGGAGGCGTGGCAAGCATCAACTCATAGTAGTAGTTGCTTCTTATATGTTCCTTGACGTATGAGAAGCCACGGTTTCGAACCATCAACTTCAGTGTTGTTTCAGGTCTACACTTTACCCACTGCGCCACCACAGGTCAGACTGTGTGTGTATCTTAAAGCTTCCAGCTACTCCACTTTTTTTTTTTTTTAAAGAAGATAGTTCCATATTTTAATTTTTTTTTATTCCTTTTATTTTTGTAATGTCCTGTTATTTTAGGGTTTATTGTTTTGAGGAGCTTATCAGATCCATCAGTAACTCAGTGCAAGAGAAAAATGCAGAAGAAAAGAAGCTCTTAGAGGACCCAATCAGTTATCTCAGATCTTTTCTTCATGTTCAAATGAAACAGCCTTCCATTTTTCTCTCTCTTTAGAAGCTGCACTTTTAAGGTGGTGAGGCAGCCCCCTCCTCTGGAGGCCCCTCCCATTGTTCCAGACACGAGCCACTCTGATTACAAACGATGTGCATCTCAAGTTTGCACATTCCGGGGAGTTGTGCTGCCATTTAGAAGAAACAAATTAGCTTCTTGAGGATTTAGAGGATTCACGATAAAGGCTAATATGGGAAAGGAGTGGGAAGCCACTGGGATAAAGTGACTCCAAGTTGCTAATTCTAACAGGCAGGCATGACTAAGTTGTAAAAAAAAACAACAAAAAAAACCCCTCTTTAAGGTGTCATCAGTTCTCATGGAGATTTCTCCTATGAACCCCCTTGAGGAAAATTCTATATAACTTTCTTAAAGGCCATAATTTATTTTAATAATGCATACAGCTAACATTTGAATAGTTACTCAGGAATTAATCTATCAACCACATAAGAGAGAGATCATTATTGTCTTCATTTTAGAGGTGAGGAAATGAAGGTCCCAAGAGGTTAGCGGGCTGACACCACTGCCCCCTAAAAAAAAATCTCAGAGGTGCTGGACTCCAGGGCTCCTGGCTGAAAATACACCCAAGCTCTCTTCTTTCTCGCCAAGATAGCCCAGGGTGCTTTAGGGGAGATACTAACCTAAGCAGTTAGACTTGTGTACCTTAGACAGTAGGTGACATGGAGTGAACTAAGCATTGTTCACAAGAGAGTGAAGGGTGAGGGACATTTTCTGGCGGGAATGAATTTTGTGCAGATTTGACTCAAGAGGGTGGAAGAGGAGATAGAAGCTGCAACCTGACAGCTTCCGGTCTGTCGGTTCCCTCTGGTGAAGGAAAATGACATTTTTGCTGCGTTTAACGAGACAGAGGTCTCTTTTGGTTCAGAGTCGAGCAATTTTGCAGATGCTGAGCTGTTATATGAACAAGCTGAACCAATGAAAATTTTATTTACAACCTCACCCTAAAGCAGAGCCAAAGACTCTCGGACCTGGAAGGGACCACAGGCCAGTAGTTTCCAAATAGTGTTCCAAGGAACCATAGCATAGGCTTCAGGTGTGCCAAATGTTTGCTTCAAATCTAGGTTTCTAAGAGTAGTTTACAATTAGCTTAAAATTTCAATTTAAAATGTGCACCCCAGTGCATTATATAAGACATCAACTGGAGGCCACTAATATGTTAACTTGTGTTGATAAGTTCATTCAGTTTTGTGTATTACTTGCAATGTAGTTCTTCCTGTTATTAGGAGTGTGTTCAAGTTCTAGTAATCTATCATTGATGAAGAAGTGGTTGGCTATGCATTGGTCTTTCAAAAAATTCACACCTGTGCATGTGTATCCGTGTAAAACTGGACACTTAGGGTGCACCTAGAGCCTATTCGCAGGCCTTACACCAGCTTTCTCAACCTTGGCACCATTGACCTCCTGGGCTGGATACTTTGCTGTGAGAGACTGTCCTGCCCACTAGATGCCAACTGCACTTCCCAGTGTGACAACAAAAAATGTCTCCAGACATTACCAATTGTCCCCTGGTTGAGCACCACTGCCTTACAATAAATGCCAGGACAGGTTCAAGTATATCTGCTTTGGTAAATTCTGATCATGGCTGATAGACATATGTAGATACAGAGATACATCTGGATCTACCATGTACAGAGAGCACTTACTCCAGGCCAGGGAATACAATAAGTGTTTACCTGGGTTAATTTCTCTGACCCACACAACAATCCTGCTACCATCTCTGTTTTGCAGAATAGGGATCTGAGACTACAGAGTAAATACAGTTCCAAAAATAGCTAATTAAGTAATAACCAAGCAGTTAATACAGAACGATAGATGGCTTTTGTGCATACTGAAAGTCTCCGATGCTTCTTGTCTGCCCTGGATTATGATAAGGAACGAGGGCAGTGGCTAAATGTTGTCACTCACATATGACGCAAGAGTTTTTTATTACTATATTCTTCTTTCAAGTATCTGACTACATTTAAGCGAAGAGATCCTGAGGTTACAAGGTGGATTGTTTAAAATCTGCCCTCACTGGCCACATCATTTGCCCTGTGTCAATGGTGTTTCTTGAAACTGCAATGAGCAAAATAAATTTAGAAATAAACTGGGCGCTTTTATTCTGTCCTAAGAACCCCCACCTGACCACAACGCTAATTTCACTTTGTGTGCTTATCAAATGGCAACTCTTCTCTAATTGCTTAATTTTTTAAAGTAAATAAATGTGATAAATGTGAACTTTAAAAAGCAAAGTTATATTTAAAAATATATGTTCTATGTGTTTTTTATGTTGAGTCTGCACTAAAAATTTTGTTTGAAAAAAAATGGGTTTACTGTTTAAAATACAAACCAACAAAAATGAAAATCATTGCTGTTTTCCACTCACGTATTTTATAATGAGAAAATGGAGGCTCACAGAATGACCTGGACTTTTTAAAATCACATAGCTTGTTAACAGTAGGACCAGAATCAGCATTTACCTCTCTCCAGATTACAAAGCAATTCGGTTCCCTTGTAAGTAGAGGGAGGCATGTATGACCACGCTGGGACCTGGAACTTTTTTGATAATTTGATGCATTTTAAGTGAGGGAAGAAACAAAAACAAAAACAAACTGCCTTCTAAAATCAATGAAAGGCAAGATTTAATTAAATAATAATAACAGTGGAGTATTACTTTTAAATGGTAAGTAAACACATTGTATCTAAATCGAACGTTAAACGTTAGCTAAGTATTTTTAAACGTTGCCCTCCAATAAGGTAAACGACTTAATTTGCCTTAAGTGGTTGTGTGATTAGCGTGTAGTGAAGTTTTAGCCATCTCAAATTTCTCATTAATCCCCACCTGAGCGAATACTTGGCCACACTTCAGGGCCTGTGTCTCAGACCAAGACTTCCCAGGTCCTCAATGGCGGTAACAGCAATTACAGACTAGGGACAAAGGCAAAACAAAACAGCCCCTGGAGCAGGGTCAAGGGCAAGAACAATGAAAGGGGCCTCAAGGACATTAGAGTAAATGGAGAAGGGTTTTTTCTGTGCTCTAAACCACTAAAACCAACACCTCATGAGCAAAAGTAGCTATTTGCAGTAATCTACTTAACAGACAGGATATCTCCCTCATCAAAAGCAGGAAGGACAAGTCCTGGAAAACCAATCAAGCCAAGAGTCAATGTGAAAGAAAGCTGCATTTTAAATTCATACTATTCAATCTACAGAATGAAATGAATGAACAGCAATAAAACGACTGGAGACTAGAAGAAAAAGAGAAAGAAAAAGAAAACTTAAAGATTGGATTAATATATTTCCAACACTTTTCAGGGAAGTTGGGGGCCACCTGCCCCAAGTGACATTTCTTGATAGCCTACACTTGTCATTTTAAATTACCCTGCCGACATTCTGGTTTATATGTCAGTTTTTTTAAATGGTTTTTGTTGTTGTGGGACACCCTAAGAATCTGAAGAACTCTGCGCTGAGGGAGACTATCAAATGTCGGTAATGGTTTTCCTCCTTGACAACCCACCCCTTTGCAACATGACTTTGCAGCTCCTCCCATGAAGAGGTGGAGTCAATTTCCCCACTCTTTGAATTGGGGCTGGAGCTGTGGCTAGCTTTGGTCAATAGACAGTGATGAAAGTGACCTTGGGCTAGTTCGGAGCTGAACCTCTGGAAATCTCATGCACTTTTGCCCTCTCCTTGAAACTCTGCCTAGGGGCCATATGAACGAGTGTAGGTTAGCCCACTAAAGGAGAAGAGTCCCTGGAGTGGAGAGAAGCCGTTCCAGCTGAGGCTGTCTGAGAATAGCCAGCCCCCAGCCAATGGACTGCAGATCGATGTGTCAGCCCAGGAGAGACCAGAAGCAGCGCCCTGTTGAGCCATGGCCAGATCACCACTCCACAAAATCATCAACTGAGAAAATGGTTACTCAATGTTTTGAGCTAATGAACTATGGAACAGTTTGTTACTGAACAATGTGACAGACCAGTTCCTAGACCTGGCCCTACCAGCTGAGGTCCCAGAATATAGGACATGAGACAATACCAAGGCACTCACTCCCCTGGGGGCTCCCTTGACATGGCCCACTTACTTTTTGAGAGCACCACTCTATTCCATCTTCTTTCTTACAACATTAAGGAGGTGGCTGTGAATCTGCAAATCTATTTTAAATGAAGTGATATCACAACCTCTAAAAACCTGACTTCCAGAATACGACTAATGAAATGTTTTTCTTATAATCCACCATGGACTGCATTGTGGATGGTACAAAGATAAAGATATTGTAAAAAACATTATTCTCCTCCCACCTGGCAACTTGAGACAGTTGAAGAAGCAAGACTAACACACAGCAATAAAATGAGCCAGCCATAATACAGGCACCAACCTGCATGATAAAAGAGTCTAAATATTACTGGAACTTACGATGGAGGGGGTGGGGGGTGAGCTCAGAAGACCAGAATAATAGAAGGGTTCACTGAAGAAGTGGGAACTATTCTTGGAAGGATGGCTAGCAACTGCAAAGGACCAAGCAGTGGGGAGAGGGTATCATAGGAATGGGCCAAACAATGCCAGAAATTCTCTACAAAGATATAGAACCACTGTGTCAGAGATACATTTAAATTGTTATTTTAACTTTAGTAATGTTATTACTTATTTTTAGAAAAGTTCCCCCTCCCATTTTATCTAATAGGAGGAAAATACACGGAACGCCACAACTCAAATGACCAGACTCTGGAAACAATACAAGTAAAGGAGGAGACATGGAAATCAGAGGGGCGTGGCTATGAGCTGGTGAAGACCCTAAAAGTTTTTCTCAAGAAAAGTGGGGATAGGGTTACTCAGTAGAAAGGAGCAGGTAGGGGCATAACCTGATGCAAGAATCATTAGAAGAAGGGTGCTTCAGAATGCCTTGGAAGGCCCGGGGTAGGGGATAGGAACAGCTGGGGTGGAGAAGGCCTGTTGGGGGAGCCAGAGGGGCAAGCTGTCAGGGTGCAAGGTGACAGCCAGGAAGGGTTGCATGTGAAGCGATGGGTTGTAGATCTATTTTGAAGACACAAAAAGTTTACCCAGATTAGCGACTGAATTAACATGTAGAAATCATGCCATGGTTTGAAGCCAAGGAAAATAAACAGTGAAGCAGACGGAGGTCAGAAGACAGTTTGCTAAACTGAGAAAAAGAATTAGGTAATAGCTAATTAAGTGGTCATGAGCCAAGGCTTTGCAATTAGGCAGAGCTGGATCTTTGCTCTGTCCCTTGTAGCTGAAACCTTTAAGCCTCAACTTCCTCATCTACAAAATAGGTTTAATATTATTGACCCCGTAGGGCTATTGGGAGGGTTGAATGAAAAATTACACTAAGTTGTTGGCACAGTGCCTGGTTCACTATAAACACGATTGATTATTAATAATGCTTATAATAATAGTAGTAGTAGAATTAGTAACAACAGTAGTGAGGAGAAGAAATTGTACTTATCAGGGAAGGGAGAACATGAACTGAATTCAGTTTTTCAGAAACATAGACTTCGATAAGTTTTCCCAGGAATCTATCAGGACAAAAAATTATTCTTTGGGTAATTCTAAAACGAGGAGTACTCTGTCTAGCACAGTGAGGAAAGAAAGATCTGAATTCCAGTCTTGGCCAAGTAGCTCAGTGGGTTAGAGCACTGTCCCTATACACCAAGCTTGTGGGTTTGCTCTCCAATAAGGAAACATACAAGAATCAACCAGTGAATATGCGTAAATAGGTGGAACAACAAGTCCATGTTTGTCTCTCTCTCTCACAAATCAGTATAAATTATAGAAAAAGAAAGATTTAGCCTGACCTGTGGTAGTGCAGTGGATAAAGCATTGACCTAGAAGGCTGAGGTCGCCAGTTCAAAATCCCGGGCTTGCCCAGTCAAGGCACATACAAGAAGCAACTACTGTGAGTTGATGCTTCCTGCTCTTCCTCACCATTTCTCTCCCACTCTCTCTTTCCTCTCTCTAAAATTAATAAAATCTAAAAAAAAATAGAGAAAGATCTAGATTTTAGTCATGATCCTTTTACAGGACTTATACCAAATCCTGCTTTCCTCATATACATAGTTGTTACTAGACAACATATTTGGAAATACACTAGAAAGCTCTACAGAAATATTTATTGGCCTTATCGTTACTACTCTATTCCCAATAAATAATCCCTGAAAAGCCTAAAAATATCAATGCAACTTTCAATGACTTCAAACATAGAGCACTCAGAGAATGGCTAACTATGACAACAGAGGGCCGAGAAGGGAGCCAAGTTCTGGTTTCTTTACTTCCGGACTTTGTGATTTAAGGGAGAGGCAGCCTGGGGGAGGGAACGTCGGAACCAGGCCCCCTGGATCAGAATCTCAGCTCCGTCACATATTAGCTGAGTAAACTTGGGCAAGTCTTTTAATCTCTCTGATACTTAGTTTTCATCTGTAAAATGGGAATAATATCTTGCTCTTGGGTTGTTATGAAGTTCCAATGTGTTCATGGAACGGAGTAAACATCATATAAGTGATTGTTAAGGGAAAAAACAAAACAAAACAATCAGTAAATGTCACAAAGTCCTCATTGATGCTTGGGGACCCATTCAAGTCCCACTTTCTTGTGATGTCACTTGCTTTTGCTGTGACTCGGATTGGCCTGGTTTCTTTGGAAAACAGGAAAGTGCCACACTCTCTCGCTCACAGGACTCACCACCAGGTTCAGTAATAAAATCCAGGATTTCAAAAGGGCACCAGACTGCCTACATGCCTCTACGTGCAGCCTCCGACACCAGGAATTTCAGTCACGTGGTCTGTGAGTGCCCACCATGAGAAAAGCGAGGCAGCATTTAAAAGAAGGGTCAAACTGAAGACGCAAAGGAAGGCTGTCAAAAATAAGCCCACTGGGGAAGGAATGTAGGCGTGGGAAGGGGGAGAACCCCCCCATTCAGACTCCCTGCCGCCCCTGCCCCCCTGTCACTAACACTGATGTCATAGGGCAGGGGTCCCCAAACTTTTTACACAGGCGGTCAGTTCACTGTCCCTCAGACCGTTGGAGGGCCGGACTATAAAAAAAACTATAAATAAACCCCTATGCACACTGCACATATGCACACACGTTATATGACGCGCTTCCGGAGCCATGACACGTACATCCCACGTCACTGGAAGTAGTACTATAGTGAGCACTGCCACATACAGTACTCCAGGAGCACACCAATGAAAGAGGTGTCCCTTCTGAAAGTGCGGTGGGGGCGGATAAATGGCCTCAGGGGGCCGTAGTTTGGGGACCCCTTTCATAGGGCATGGATGGTCCAAGGATGGCATTTCCTTGAAAGAAGGCTCATTTGTTAAGATGTTTTCCGGAAAACCAATCAAAAGGCTCCTGGCAACAGGATGACCCGATTTACTGAGCATCTCCTGTTCCTTCTTCTCCAGCGACACAAATAAATGTATCACAGGCAGGGGCGCAACCATTCACGGACTAACCATATTGTAACTACAGGTGCATGAAGCTGTACAGAACATACGGAAGTGGCAGACAAAGGTCTATGGGACGCTGAGCCAATCACCAGGCCCCGTTCATATATGCTGTTTTATGGCCGTGCTCTTAATCAATTGAACACAGTTCCGCTTGGCCCCCCTGTAAGTCACTGCCTTAAAGAGTCCATCTCTCCTGGTTAAAATTACTTCAGCCTTAATTTTATGAAATTAATAGAATGTGGGAAACTGTAAAAAAAAATTGTTTTGCTCATTTCCAAATTAAAAATAGTTGAAATGGCTTGTATCTTTTATTTTTGAAAAGCAGAGACAAAAAGCTATCCCGGCCAACAACCGAGGTGCCAAGTTTCTGTCAACTCCTCGGTTATAATTTGGAGAGCTAAAATTAAATTATAGATCTTGAAAAGTGTAGTTTTCAGAAAGAGACATGATGTAAGGCCCTAGCCGGCAACTGTAAATCAGGCTTCAAAGTAAGGATACTCTCAGCTCCTTGAGGTTCTAGGTAAGCCTTGAGACTTTCTAGCTCTGGCTAGAGAACCATAAGACGTTTCTTCTAATTCTCCAGTCATGAGGCCCCACAAGGAAACTCGTGCGGTTTAATGACCATGCCTCTCATTCATGTCAACCTGGACCTATGATGAATACCTCAGACACATCTCATACCGCCCATTGTTTTCGTGGTCTGGGACACGAAGCAAAAGAGAGCTGTCTGGAAAATAACTGTACCGGGAACCAAGCTTATACTCCACATCAGTGGTCCTCAGTCTCGGTTGCATGTTGGAATCATTTGAGGATTTTAAAGAGAGTATCAATGACGAAGCTCTATCCTAGACCAATTAAATCATAATTTCTGGGAGTAGGCTGGACCCTGAGGTTAAAAAGAAATAAAAAGAAAAACCACTGGAAAGTTAGAACTGCTGCTGGATACTGGGTCGTGGAGAGGAGACACAAGGCAGCGGGGACTGCAGTGCTCTGAGGGCAGGTGGGCACCTGTCCCCCGCACACCCTGGCTCATTTGACCCTTGGACCCTTTGACCGTCTGGCATGTAATGACCCGCATATGTCTTCTGGCCTCCAAGAAAGATCTATACGAACATGTCAGGCTGCAGTCTTCCAAGAAGTGTTGTCTAGGCCAAAAACCCCGAGCAAAGTTTACAAAATCATTCTCTCTTTGCCCAGAAAGCCAGCAGCAGGGACTGTCCCATTCTCTTCCCTAAATCAATTATGGTACTGAGCCTGGAGAGCTTCTGTTCCAGGGAGCAACATTCACTCTGAAAGAGCGAGGAATGTTAAGGGTGGGCTCAGGCTGACAAGACTCATTTGATGATTTGGAGAAGGGGTTTGATTTCACAATCACTTACGCTGGGAAACGTCAAAAATCAGCGTGGGGGTGGGAGGAAGATTTAGAGTTCATTTAAAACAACATTCCACCCATGATTTTTTAAACCCCCCCCCCTCAGGTTCGTTGAAGTCATCTGCATGCTCAGTTTTAGTTGAAGGAGCAAGAAAGATTCCCCTTAATCACCAAGCAAGAAAGAACCGAGTGTTTCTCATCTTTCTTTTGGAAACAAGGAGGTATGCACACGCTTGAATTTGTCACTGGGCTCCAGTTCTGCAGACAGTGACATGGCTGGCACCGAGATTCACCAACTCTGTGCTCGCAAACAGCTGCACCCTACAGTCCCAGCAGGTGCATGCACAGGGCCCAGCTAAAATCTGTCGCAAGAACAATGGTGCCGTTATGATGGCGAGGGACAGGGCCCGACGTTAACCACGACTGCACTGCACTTGGTGAGGAAAAGAGCTATGAACTCAGCTGCCGTTTTCTCTGGGGGTTTGGCCCTTTGGTCCCGGGATCAGAGCCACAGACACAGCTAGGCACAGAACCACTGTGACAACAGCTATCAGTTATAGGGCTCGATCTGTCAAAGACTGAGTGGAATTTAAAACAAAAAAAATCCCTCCAGAAAATGTATTCCCTGTCTTTTAACAAATCTTCTCCTCCCATGGGCTGCACTGCCACAGTCACCAAGTTTACATTTACATCCAAATATGCGCACACACAAGAAATTACTGATGCATCTCACTCCCCGGTGACTTTGTAACAGGTTGCTAGGTAACCGTGCACACAAGTCAGGTTTCAGGACCTCTAGTAAGCCACCATAAAATAGCTGCATGGGCCTTTTACATAAATAGCGTGCATTTGTTATCTGTTTTCTTCTGCCAATTGGTCAGTCAGTAAATACTGCGACTGCCAAACCGTCAACAGGTTCCCATCAACAGCGAGCTGAAAAAACGGATCACAATGTCAGGCTTTGCTGCACCGTGGTTTTTTTCTTTTTTATTCACCCCAGCCTCCTATCTGGCTTCTCCGCTGTGAAGCTCCTGTTTGCAACTCTGGGTTTCAGCAGCCACAGGCCTGGCGTTAGGCAGCCTGAGTTGGGCCTGGAGTTAGCTGCAGCTGGAAGTGGGGCGCCCGGGGTTGAGCCCTGCAGGAGTGGTGTGTCACTCACCAAGTGCTTTATCCCACCCTTCCTTCATCCCTCCTTGCCTTCCTGCAGGTCTGAAAACCTTCTGGGGTGGAGGAAAGGGAATAACCCCTTCCTAACAGTTTCCCAGCCACGCTTAGCTGTCCCTTGTCTGTGAATACGGAGATGTCTGTCTTGCTTTCTAAGCTCTGCCAAGCGAGGATGCCCCCTGCATTCCCTTGTTTGCACCGGAAGACCCCAGAAATGGAGCTGCTTGTGCTCCACTATTAGGCGGGAGAGCCCATCGAGGAAGAACCGAAGGTGTTCTGGAGGTGAAAATGAAAGTGCCAGCAGCAAAAGGGACACTAGAAGCCTGCCCTTTCCCCCCATTTTCAAAAATGTTTCAATATAAAGCCCAAAGTGTCTAAAAGCTCAGTTTCTCCTAGATGAGCTGGAACAGGAGGAGGAAGGTGGTGTGTGTGTGTGTGGGGGGGGGTGGCAGGCAGAGAGAGCCCCTTGTCTATCAGTGCCACTGTCAGATACACTTCAATTCCTGGGACTGGGTTGTTCCCAGGGGAGGCTGCCTCACATGCACTGCAGGTCTGGGGGCCTCCCTGGGACCCTCTCTGCTCCCTCCTCCGCTGCAGCTCATTTCTGCGACTCGGCATTTCTGTCCCCTTCCTTCTCTCATTCCTTCCCCCTAGTGTGCAGCACTCCTGAGGGGCAGAGATCTGGGGTGACGGGGACATTCCCAAAGACCTGACTGCGTGTCACTGAGCATGGGGTCTTCAGAGTGAAGCGGAACCTCGAATTCACCTGGCAATGACATTTAGTGAAATGCGACTCACAGTCCATTTAAAGGAAGGCGGTGACCAATTATTCTCCATTTAAAGGGTATTGTCAATCTCCAAAGAGCTGAAATGGCATTTGGAAATCATCGTGGGGACTGCTGGCCTCACTGCAAGACAGAACCAATTCTCAGACGACCTTTCCCCACCCGCCACGTTGTCTTTAAAATTTTAAATCAGACTTTTAAAACATGAAATCAGCAGCAGCAGAACCCCAGGACACGATTCATCATTCCAAAAAGGGAGTTGGGAAAAACAACCTCCCTCAACGTCTCCACGCACCCGTTCAACTACATCACTTAATCAAAGAAATTGGAAAAAAGATAAAAACTAAAAGAAACATCCCAAGTAATTTGATGATGAAAGTGATATCAATTGATAAGATTTTTTTTCAAGTCATACTCCATATTCTTTCTAAATGGCATTGTGGCAGTTAGAAAATAATTTTTCTCAAAAATTCTACTTCCACTTTACATGTGGTACCTAGAGTAGTCAGATTTGTAGAGACAGAAATCGGAAGCATGGTTACCAGGAGTTGGGGGGAAGGGAGGAATGCAGAGTTATTGTTTAATGGAAAGATGAAAAAGTACTGGAGACGGATGGCAGTGACGGTTATACAACGTGAATGTTTGTCATGACAAAGAACTGTACACTTAAAACCAGTTAATTTCATGTTGCTTATATTTTACCATAATAAAAAATTTCCTACTGGAAAAAAAATATTTAGGATCATCTTTTATCATTTGATCCAATTTTAAAAGTCTCTAATTCCTAGTAGTTGTCTCTGTACATGTCCTTCAAAAAGAAAAAAAAAAACGTTGCGATTAAAAACAAATAAGGAACTTGAATAGTGCAAAATGAGATGTCTCACACAAGCATTTTAAAGAACGTAATGCAGAGGTGAGTTACACAGGGGCCATGGTCACAAAGAACTGCCACCAGTCTGGCTCAGCGTATGACCTTTCTCCCACAACAAGAACCCCTACAGGAGAAAAACCAACGGACATCAGCAATCTCTGCCATCGCTAGACCCCAACCACAGCCTACTTCCAAAGGACTGGGGAAAAGAAAAAAAAAGTCAAGGAGAAAATTGATAAAGGTGCCGACTATTAGAATTTAAAGGGACCTTGGACCTTGGAAATCATCTAGTCCTACTGGTTCATTTTACAGATGAGAACACTGGTAGAGAAAGAGAGAGAGAGAGAGAGAGAGGAGAGAGAGAGAGAGAAAGAGAGAATACAACCCTATTCAAGTACCTGACAGCTTCATGAGAAAATCAGACGCCATCTTAACAGAGATGTCCTGGCTGAACAATGCTGAAGCACTGTTGGCCACATACTCGGAGGGGTCTTTCAGCTTTGTGTGGTTGGCCGGCCTGTCGGCAGCATTCAGGGGAAAGGAGGCTGGCAGGCCGTTATCTTCCTTGGGTTCCTCCTTCACCGGCACAGGTGAGACGCCAGCCCCACCCTGGCTAGTCCTTTCTGGAGTGGTGGCCGTCATCATGGTCCCCACTAGCTCTGTCCCTCCTCCTTCCCTTTGCTGCCCCGGGCAGGCACTGTCACTGAGGTGGGGAGACTCCTTGACATCTGGGTCTGGGATCTCCTCCTTCACCTTGGCTTCTGTCCTCAGGAAGTGCTGGTGGCAGCGCATGTGGAGCTTCAGGCTGAAGTGGCGCGAGGAGGTGAAAGGGCACAGCTGGCACTGGAAGGTCTCTCCCCGGTCCTGGTGCTGATGGACCTGACGAGGAAGCAACAACAGTCAGCTGGCTACCGGGTGCTCATGGGAAATGCCTCGCTGTGTCACGACCCTAGTCATCAAGTCTCCTCACAGGACAGGACGCAGGGCTGGCCTGGGAAATAACATAACCCGAGGGGGCATCTCATTCCTGCGCTCCCGGGGACGAGGTCGCCCCAGGATGGAAAGCGCATCCATGCGGGTGAGGAGTCCGCCAGGAGAGCCACGTGCATGGCGCTGTGTGCTGCCGGCCGGCCGGCCAGCCAGTGGAGGTCTCTGAGGCGGAACCCCCTTCATAGTTTAATCATCTGATCTCAGTTGACGTCTTCGGAGAAAACAGGATAAACCCGGTAGAACGCAAGCTTACCTAAGTACCAGTGGGGAGGTGGGGGGCTGTTAAAACAGGTCACGTGTCAAGTCATTTCTCTCATAATAGTAACACTTTGTTGTGTTCCCAGTGACTGTTGTCCAGAGAATAAGTGATGTTCTGCACACAGGATTTCAATTTTCAGAATGCTTTTCTAGGTAATTAAGAAGGTGGAAAAGAATGTCTCCAGGGTGTTCCCATTGCAGAGACAGGGAAATTGAGACCCCAAATGAAGAGCTGGAGCAAAATTACATGTGAAGAAAGAGCTGGTGGGGGGGGAGGACCGTGGGCTGACCCGCCCCCCAGGGTTCTCAGTGAGCTTAAACCAGCGCTTTCCAACATGGTAATATCATGCTCAGACCCCCACGTCTTTAATGAAAGGACACGGACTTTGACACCCAGTTCCAGTCCTGCAGGCATACACATACCTGTAAAAATGGTGAGGAACTTTCTTTTTTTTTTTTTTTGCCTTCCTGTCACTACCAAATTTAGTGCTTGAAAAAGTGAGGAAATCATTGCACTGACCCAAGCCAGGCTTCGGGCTTCGGGCTTCAGGCTGGCGGGTGCTCACGAGCCTGTTAACTACCCCTTAGTCTCTGCCAACTCACTTCAGCGGCGACCGCCGCACCCGGCTATTTCAGGACTGGCCCTCCCTCACGTCAAAATTGCCAATTGTGGAGATTTGGGCCAAATGATTTGGCCGTTGTGTGATCTGGACAAACAAGCTAGTGATTGGAATTCCAAAACCAAACAAACATTGAGACCTCATCGGTCAGGGGTGACCTGAGTGGGATTTGAACCCGGGTCTCACAAAGGTTAAAGGCCTATTCGTTCATTCACTGCACCACCTGGCCCCTCTGCGTAGGCTTTCCTTTCCAAGGGAGCAAGTTTTACTACAGCTGTTTATGCATTCTGAATGCAGTCCAAAAGTATTATTCACCAGCCAAAACATACTTTTAAATAATGTTAAGTGACCAACAAAAGCAAAGAAATTAAACGTTAATGGTGAGATCCTGTCGCTACAGCACCCCACTGTGGCTTTTTGAAAAAAACAACAGATGAGAGTCTGGTTCCCCCAAAGCGTGAGCTTCTCCACAGAAAGCATGATCTAAAAACTTAAATTCAGTGGCAGCAAAGCCTTGCTCCTTAAAGCCTTCCTCTGCCAGGTCTGGAGGGGCTGGAGGCTGGGCTGGGATGCCACACTGTCACTGGCAGTGAGCACAGGGATTTCGCTCTGGAGACACGGGTTCATTGGCTTTAACCACAGATGTGGGAAGACTTCCCTACCACTTCTCCCCCCAATTCACACAGAAGCAGGCACCTGGGGTGGGGTGGGGCGCTACAATGCCAGCCTCAGGTGACCCTGACAGGTGCTGCCCAAAGCTTGCCCAGGAACCAGGTGGTAAAGGTCACAAGGCAGAGAGCTTACTTCCGCCCCGGGGAGAACATTGTGGGGCACATTCCATTTCAGAAGTGTCCTTACATCTGCTGACCCAGGGGATGAGAAGAGAGGGGAGGAGGAGAGGGGAGGAGGGGAGGGGAGGGGAGGGGAGGAGGAGGATGAGGAGAGGAGAGAAAAGAGGAGAGGAGAGGAGAGGAGAGGAGAGGAGAGGAGAGGAGAGGAGAGGAGAGGAAAGGGGAGGAGAGGGGAGGGGAGGAGAGGAGAGGAGAGGAGAGAGGAGGAGGGGATGACGGGAGGAGGGGAGAGGAGGGGTGAAGAGAGGAGAGGAGAGGAGAGGAGAGGGGAGGGGAGGGGAGGGGAGGGGAGGGATGAGGAGAGGGGAGGGGAGGGGAGGAGAAGAGAGAAGAGAGGAGAGAAGAGGAGAGGAGAGGAGAGGGGAGGGATGAGGAGAGGGGAGGGGAGGAGAGGAGAGGAGAGGAGAGGAGAGGAGAGGAGAGGAGAGGAGAGGAGAGGAGAGGAGAGGAGAGGACAGAGGTGAGGAGAGGAGAGGAGAGGACAGAGGTGAGGAGAGGAGAGGAGAGGACAGAAGTGAGGAGAGGAGAGGAGAGGAGAGGACCCCAGAACAGAAGCTCCTAGCGCAGCCTCTGGAAGCAGGAACAGCAGGAGGAGGCAAGCTCAGTTCTGAAGCCCACAGGAGCCCTCCATGGAGAAGGGTCTGTGTGCACGAATTTCCTTTCTGTGGCTGCTTTCCCACCAGGTCCTGACCTTGCTATATTTAGTTGTGGAAAACTTAAGTGACCATTTCAGGGGAAAACAGTAGATGCGGTGTTGACTTTCGCACTTACAGTTTTATTTGAACCACGCCTTCCCCAAGGGGCTACGGACTGCGTTTGGCCTTGGAGAGAAGTCTTATTAGCTCCATCCTCCAGTTGCAACGTCTCCCCTTCTCTCCTGACCGAAAAGCACTTTCTGCAACAACTGTTATTTTCCTTAGCTGAACACTGACTTCAAAATTCCTCTCGCTCGGCTCATGCGAGAACACGCCTGTCTAAAGCACGGCATTCTTTCCGGGCCTCACAGGCATGTACTCACTGGACGGTCACTGCACCAACAGCACATCGCCCACCCAGGGGAGAGAAGTGAAGGTGCTCTGTGACATCACTGGGTCCCTGTCGTGCAGTTAGACGTAATGTGAGAAAACCTTGGGAAACACCTACGGCACCGCCCACCCATCGGGGACCTGGCCAGGCAGGGCGGGGTGTACGCGGGAGTCCACGCCCCTTTGATGACAGGCCCAAGAGGAGTAGGGCTCCGTGTCCTGAATCTGGTCCGCTTTCTTGCCATGACTTTGCCCATGTTCTTTATCGTAGCAGTCCTCCTCGCCTTTTCTGTTCAATGTTGGCTTATGGATTTCCTATTTAATTCCTGTACTCATCCAGGAAAGTTGTAAAAGACTGAACGGAAAGCTATGATGACCCTGAAGCAGCCGGGGGCGGGCACAGCTCCTTCCGCAGCTGCTCATAAAAACCTTAGCACAGAATACTAAGGAGGGAAGACAGGCTTAAAAAAACACACAGTGCCTAGCACCCAGTAGGTACACAGCTAATACTCTATTTGCTGAACAAATAAAGTAGAATCCCATTTTTTTCTGAAATAAATCTATGTAACTGATATGGGAAGGGAGACATGACAAGGACCCTCAGGGTTATTTCTGTGGGATGAGAGTAAGGGTCCATTTTATATCCCTGTTGTTTATCAGTTTTTCTAAATTCTCAGCACGAAAGATATCTCACAGAAAGAGAAAGGCAAAGCGATTTATTTCAGAGGAAGGTCTTAAACCATGTCACTAGTTTACTTCTAAATGTAAATGTTAATATATATTCAGATGGTTTTCGGGTAACAACTTCCATATTAGCCACGCTTACCTAGTGTTTCTCCATGCTGGGCTCTGGGGTAAGTGGCGTATGCCCATGATCTCATTTAGCTCTTACAGCAATTTCGTGAGATAGATCAAGTGACTATCATCTCCATGACCAGAAATGGAAGCTTGAAGAGGTTACAGGACTTGCCCGAAGTCTCGACGCTACCAAAAGCCGCGGGTGTAACTGAGATTCCAACTGAGGTTTTTCTGACCTCCCGGTTTGAGATCTTAATCTATAGGCTCTGCTGTCCCTACTTCTCAGGCAGAAGTCGTTTTTGAAAAACCAATCCATCTTTGTGACCCTCTGGTAAAGGCAGCCAACAACATCTATGCTTAAAACCAGAGACATTTTATTTCCACGTGGACTGAATTTACGAAATTCAGCAAAATTCCAGGACGTCTAATGAAAACAAAGCTATGAATCCTTTGATGAAGGAACTTGAAAAAGGCCCATAAGCGAGGTGTGGAGCAGAGAAAAGAAACAGTACACCCATTTGATAAAATTAAACTTGTATGAGCCCTTCTCACACTTCCCTTATCAAAAAGCTCAATTGGGGCTCAACAGGTTAGGACACAATGAGTTTGAATAAAGTAGTAATTTCACACAACTGCTTTATTGTACTGGTTATTGATTTGTTCTGAAAGCGTTCTAAGACCCCATGACCCGCGAAGCCCCCGCGGCTCTCATCAGTAACACTGTCATGGCCGATGGTCTGTCTCATCAAGACACCCAACTCATCTCTCTGTAGTTTCAGGGTCAGTAGTTCCTGCACTTGAAAACCCAGCTTTCTTTTTTTTTCCCCACACAGGTTTATAAATAGGTTGTTTTAAGTAACCCTGCGCTGAAACCGAGCTTACAAGGTGTCAGGCGAGATGCAAGTTTTCTGCTCACTGAAGCTTTAAATTTGCCAAACCAGATTTCTGAACACAGCATCGCATCAGACACAGTAATGAAAACAAATTTTAGTTTTAAAGGCATTTTTTGAAGTCTTATCCTGTTAATAAAATCACTCTGCAGGTGCAAAATAAGAGATTTTTGCTTTGAGAAGAAGTGGCAGAGGAGCAAGAGGGTTAAAGTAAAAACTAAGAAGGTTCGCTAAAATTCAACCAACCAGAACTGCTGGTTAAATGGATTCTGAAGATGAAGGGCATGTTACTCCCAAGAGAAAAAGACAAATGATAGAAAACAAATTACATCATGGATTTAATTTTTTAAATCTTCTAAGCTATTTTTTTAAAGTCGATAGAGGTTTTCTCTGATCACACATTTTTAGAGCTACAATTCTGAACTGTGATTACTGATGTATTCAGAGGATTTAGACAAGATTTAGAGAAAAGTAAATATCTTAATTGTGTACATACAATAGACTTCCTATGGCAGGAAAGTAAAAACTTTATAAACAATGTCAACTGCCAAATCATATTAAAAATTGTAATAAAAATGATTGTTGTTATCACTAGGGTGTTAGATTATAGCTATGGTAATTCCATAACTATTAAAGAACACTTCTGGGTCAGATACTTTACTAAATATTAACTCAATAAATACCCATGACAGCTCTTCTCAACATTATTGTTTCCATTTAACAAATGAGAAAATTAAGTCTAAAGGCTCATTTGCTTAAGGCCACTTAGCCAGTAAGTTGCAATAAGATTTAAATCTGGGTCTATCAAATTCAAAAGTGTGTGCTCTTGTGATCTCATGAGTTTCCTTCTTAAATTTTGGACAAAGTCTTTAGTATTAATTGAGTTTGCTAAAAACATTTCTAGACAACTGCGTTTCCCCCAACTCCCTTAAGTGACACATAGAGTCTACTCAATGCTCTTATGTGTTTATTGCAGGCGCAAGCCCAACAGTTTTCAACAGGACATTGTTTTCAATGTTTTACCTACTGGGTAAGCGTGATCCTGGGAATTATGACAGCTCGAACACTGACAGCCTCAGGGAGGACTCAGTCTTATCAAGAATGATCCCAAAGCCACCACAGGGCTAACACTGAAGCGCAGGTGTCTTTCTGGGTGTCCCTCTGTGTTAATAAGCAGAAGAGGGCAGACCCTCTAGGAAGGGGTGCAGGTCCAAACACCCTCTCTCTAGGGCAGTGGTTCTTAACCTCTTTTGAGGTACGGAACCCACCAGTTTCATATGCGCATTCACCGAACCCTTCTTTAGTGATAAATAAAATATGATTTTTTTTTTCCAAATTCAAGACATAGGTATATGTTTTTTTACTGGTGCACAAAATGAGTTGTGCATGAACATCACCTTGGTCAAAGAACAAAACCAACAAAGTGCATGAACTCACAGCAAATTATGGTATTACTTTATTTTGGCCTCTGCGGCAGAGGCTTCTCTGAACCCCTGAGACCGACTCATCAAACCCCTAGGGTTCAATAGAACCCAGGTTAAGAACCACTGCTCTAGGGCATGGATCCAGCAGCCCTTCTTGTACTCTTTCTTCCCCTCCAATCCCCCCCCCCCGCCATGCAAGGCCAGGTTGAGCTGCTGCTCCCCAACGAGGGATGATTCTACACTACATACTGTTATGTGGATACTTAAGCTTCTCTCTGTCTTTAAGTTCTTGGTGGTAAATTGGAAAGGAAGACCTTCACTAGGGGACTCTTTCCAAGATGCTTCATTTCGGTCGTGCTCTATCTTGCGACCTGGAGCGCTTTCACGCACCCAAGGCCCCCTCTCTTGCTGGCCTGTGCCTGCATTGTCAGGCTCATCAGTGGCTGGCTTACCTTCATGTGGGATTTGAGATTGTCCTTGCGAGCACACCGGAATGGACAGAGTGGGCACTGATGACTTTTTAAACCTGTGTGGATCACCATGTGCCGCTTCCAGTAACTCTTCCTTTTTATAACCAAACCGCATATCGGACACTGGAAAGGCTTCCCACCTTCTTCTTCTGAGGCTTGGAAGAAGGAGAAAGAGAGGAGAAGTAAGGACAATGGAAAGGTACACTGCACCCAGCACTAATTCGCATGCGTTGTTAGTCGGAGGTTACACTAAGAATGATTTGATTTTCTTTTTTTCTTGGCAATCCCAAGACTCCATCCACGAGGAAGCTGTTATTATTGCTTTTCTTCAGGTAGAATCTCACGTTCATCTCATGACTTCCATCTGGGTTCCATTTTTCAAATTCTGATAGCCCTGCCTTGTGAAAGTCTTTACTTCCGAAGGCCATGCCACACCAAGGGAGACCACCTGGCTTGTCCTTGCTCAGCCCAGAGAAGGACCTCAAATCAGGAGCTTTGTTTCCTGAAGAAAACAGCCAGGCTGTTCATGTATGAATTCCCAAACTTGGAAAAATGGCAGGAAATGAAGACAAATCCAATGGGATGGAGATGAAGGCACCTCACCACACTGGACACCTCTCAGCAGTCACAGACCTCGCTAACTGAGCTCTGATGGAGACGGATTTTAGGACCCCCACCGCTGACTGGTTTAGTTATGGCTTGAGCCAAGGCTGCTGACAATTTAGCCATGGTGTGTGTGTGTGTGTGTGTGTGTGTGTGTGTGTGTGTGCGCGCAAGCGTGTTAGAGTCAGGGTTTTTCACCCTCTTTTCTCTGTCCCTCTGACTGCCACCAATGAGATGCATGGCCTTCCCCCACACGGCGAAGGAGCCCCGCTGACCACTTTGCGAAAAGCTGCCAACCAGGCAGTCACACGTGTTTCAGTTTTTCAGGAAAGTGAAAAGCCACCTAGTTCCTCCAAGGAAAGCTAAACACCCTCTCTCCTGCACCATCCCTACAAGGAGGGGTCTCTGCTGTGATCCTGAACTGTCACCTTTCTGGTCTATCAAATGATACTGGTCAGTGCCACACGAAACTTGGCGATATGGAAATATAGCCAATCAAAATAAGTAGAGTTCAGGTCTCAGGCTTTCCTTTCTTAATCAAGAGGGATCAGAAACGTTTGCAAAGTATAAAATCAATTGTAATACACTCATAAAACAAACCCTATGAAGGTTCACTTTAAAAATGAGAGATGTCTACAGAGGCTAATACAGAAACATGCCCAAGATATTAAAGAGTTCACGGATAATGCAGGACATGAGACTATGTCTAGGGGGTTTCTGTTTTCATTTTCTAGAAAACGGGAATCAATTGCTGCTGAAACCATTAGGTGAAAGGTTGACAGGGAACTTTATAGAGAATGGATCAAGCTGACAACACGTAAAACCACTGATTAATCTTAACATCACGAAAGAGGGAACAGACATTGTGCACCTTCTGCTAAGCCATCTATGAAACAGTCTTCCAAAAAATTTGATCAGGCCTCTACCTAGCAGTTGACTAGAAATACAGGTGACTAAATAAAACAACAACAATGTGACACATAAGAGGAGATCCAAATCAGCCAAACTCAGAATGCAGGAAAATCTGTAGAACAAATGACCCACTTTCTTCAACAAGGAAATGACATTTTAAAAAGGGCAGGGGTTATGGATGAAAAAAAACCACACTTAAGGCGCATGTAAAAAACATGCAAGGTGTGAAGTTTATTTTGAACCTGTTTATAAAATCATAAAATAACACCTTTGAGATAAATTGAGGAAATACTGATTATAACCTGTGTGTTCCATGATACCATGTGATAATTGTTGATCCTGTTAGATGTGATAATAGTTATTGTGGTTATTTTTTCAAGTCCTTATCTGTGGAAAATACTTATGAAAATATTTACAAGCAAATGGATGTGATGATGTCGTCTGTGATTTGCTTTAAAATACTTGAGCAAAAAATAGAGGGGGTAAGCAGAATGGGGTGAACTAATGACACAAAAAAATATATCTTTTTATTTTTAAGCGAGAGGGGGCGGGAACACACAGGGACAGAAAAGAAGAGAGATGAGAAGCATCAGCTCATAGTTGTAGCACCTTAGTTGTTCATTGATTGATTTCTCGTATGTGCATTGACCAAGGGGGCTTTAGCCAAGCCAGTGACCCCTTGCTCAAGCCAGCAACCTTGGGGTCATGTCTATGATCCCATACACAAGCCGGCAACCCTGCGCTCAAGCTGGTGAGCCCGTGCTCAAGCCAGCAACCTCAGGGGTTTCAAACCTGGGTCCTCAGCATCTCAGGCCAATGCTCTATCCACTGCACCACTGCCTGGTCAGGCAAGATATCTTTTTATTTGTAGGAAAATTGTCTGGAAGCATACACAAAAAGCCATTAAGCAGTTAACTGAGAAAGAGGGTGGATTAAAAGATAAAGGTCAGGGAGGTAAACTTCCGTTTTCATTTTATATCGCTCTGTACTATTTGACTTTTTCTAATGCACGTTACTTTTATCATTTTGAAGGGAAATATTACCAAGTATGGACTTTAAAATAGTTGTAATTGTTCACTGAGTCAACTGAGTCTCTTCAGGCAAAGAACCACTTAAAATAGAGAGAACCAGAAGGGTTCTGGAACAAAGTTAGGGCATTCCAAAAATGTGGTTTTCCTGATACAGGTATAAGCAATATTGGTTAGCTTAAACCAAGTAACTTGAAAAAGAATTTGCTATGTGAAACTATAGCCTTCATGCCTGGAAATTCTACTTGTGACCTGCTCCAGCTCCATCAGGAGGATTTCCTCTTCGGGCTGGGGGGTGGGGTGCGAATGGAGAGTTTCCTTCTGCTCCAGGAGAGGCACCCTCTTTGAGACCTATGAACGTATCTTTTTTTTTTTTTACAGGAACAGAGAGAGAGTCACAGAGAGGGATAGATAGGGACAGACAGACAGGAATGGAGAGAGATGAGAAGCATCAATCATTAGTTTTTCGTTGCCATCGCAACACCTTAGTTGTTCATTGGTTGCCCTCTCACATGTGCCTTGACCGCGGGCCTTCAGCAGACCGAGCCACCCCTTGCTGGAGCCAGCGGCCTTGGGTCCAAGCCGGCAAGCTTTTTCGCTCAAGCCAGATTGACCCGCGCTCAACCTGGCGAGCTCGGAGTCTCGAACCTGGGTCTTCCGCATCCCAGTCCGACGCTCATCCACTGCGCCACCGCCTGGTCAGGCTGGATGTACTTTTTATTAACTCACTAGAGCTTCCCTGCTGTCTGTTTCTGCTGATTGCCTCTACAGACCTGGAGTCCCAGCCCCAACTGGGCCTCTCATTTTCTGTCCCTCACTGCCATTTCTTTCACTCAGGTATCTTGATCACAAAGACCGTATGTTGAATGACTGATTGGAGAGAATGGACTGAATCAGGACTCTAGGTAAGATTATTGCCACAAGCCAGAGCAGAGAAAGAAAACGATACCAATGCCTAGTTGGGGTTATAAGAGAGAACACCAAAATTGTAAGAGGCACACAAATAGGCTGCCACCAATCCACGTCTCCAGGAAGGATTTCTCATCGGATAAGCTAAACTGCCTAATTTTACAGAATTCTCTGGAAGAGGAGAGAAAAACTGAGATGTCTTTCACTGACCTGGGATGTTATGGCATGTCACCAGAAGGCAATTAATAAGACACTGACAAAAAGGGACATTGCCGGTTCCCCTGACACCTTGCTCTGCCTAATGTGACCATCCCCAGCCCCCCCCCCCCACTCTTATCACCAATGCTGCAAATGTAGTCTGGAGTATACTATGTAAACCCTGCCTGTTAATATTTCATATAAATCCATTTTATTTTGGAGCTATGCTTCCTTAGTTTTGATTAATACCAAAACAAAAACTGAATCATGTACAAATTAGGATGTCCTTGGATTGACTGGGGGGAAAAATTAGAACACTCACACTAAAAAAAAAACTCACCACAAGTTATGTGGTCCCACAGCTACACGACTACAAGCGCTTCAAATTTTTAACTGATCGTGGCAAGAAAAAAAGAAAACAGTCCGAGTGGGAAGAGTAACCAGAATACAATGGTCCATTTTCCAAGTTGGGCAGTCATCTGCCCGGGTAACATCTGCATTTTTATTTATTCAAGAAAAAAGATTTCACAGTTCAGTAGGGTGCCTTCCAGTGCATATGATGTGAACTGCTTTAGAGAAGGGAGGAAGCAAACTATTTTCAAGGAATGGACAGCTGTAAGTTTCACTCAAATTTAGAGCTTAAGGAAATATGACCACTTCCTCAGAATAAATAATACACACATTCCTGAGACAGCAGGATTGTAACATTCGTGATCTTACCTAGTTTCCTACTGTCTGATAAACAATTTCACCCAAATATATCACGAGCTAATTGTTATCACAGCAAACAAAATTAAATCCCATCAGATGCTTATCAACCCAGTGGGCTGGAGAGCTGCTCGTTTGTTACTTTGGAGAAAACACGGTCTCTTTATAGGCAATGATATTATTGGAATAAAAGCGATAATAAATGTGTGTGAAATACCCGTCACGCAGTAAACGGAAGCTATTGGTAGCAGCTGCAGTAGTAATAGTAGTGACAATAAACTCTGGTCATGCCCTCCAAGGCAGAAAACTCTCCATTAGAGCAGATGTAAATTTAAACAACGGGCATCACATAATAAATAGATAGCATGGGTCCTGGCCTGACACGGCAGTTTGTCACTGGAGCCAAGAGGAAATAAAAGAGCAAGAGAGCATTGTACTACTGCTCAGGTAGGGTCTGGCGTAGCCAAAACAGAATGCTGATGGCCAAGGTCAGCTCATCAGGAAAAGACAAACATGGAGAAGACAGACAGGGAGAAGCGGTGGAGGGAGGAACTGGCTGGGGCAAGGCTCTAAGTCCTCATCTTTACCTGTCCAGCACCTGAAACAGTGCCGGACAACATACAATTCAGTAATTGTGTGTTATAGACTCTAACAAGATTAAGTGGGAAAGGCTGGGTCAAGAGAGTATGGAAATGTAAAATGGGCACTAGCCATGGAAGTATAAGATACCGGAAGCTGCCAGGAAGTCTCAGTGGAAATTGGGCTAGCCCAAGAGTACATGCCTTTCGCATGGGAGCCAATACACCTCTTGAATGAACGAGGGCTGGGTCTTTGTGTATTTACACCTCACCTAGTTCCCAGATGAACCTGGAGCAGCTTCTATGAAAAATGCATCCAGTGTGACCACATCATCATTAACAAAGTACAATGATATATGTTTAAACTATTTATAATAAACCAGATGTACCCGAGACAGAGATGATCTTGTAAGAGGTTTGATCATGAATTGTAAGAAAGAACCTATTTAATTTAAAGAAATTTTTTTTAAATTATGGGTTTGTTTTGGGTTTTTTTTTTTTGAGTTGATAAGAGTTAAAAATAAACAGAAAGTAACATCAAGAAATTTTTCAGCAGGAAGAAATTTTGATGATAATTCCCAACCAGCTCAATGTAGAGATGAGGAAACCAAAGGTACTGTGATGCTTCAAGTCCCTCTGCTAGCAGCAGGGTGAGGATAGGGCCAATCTCTTCACTTCCATTTGGTACTCTACCTTGTCATCTATCTATAAATGCACAGACCACCACTACCAAAACTTCACTGGGATAAAAAAAAAATCATATTAACTTACTTGCTTTAACTCAAGGAAGGCATTTTTGAAAATATAAATATAATCATTTTGTAAGCTTTGCAATCAAACTTTCTCTGGGTAAGTCCTATGCAACAGTTTGCAGAAAATTGAGATAATTTACAAGTGGGTAATTTTTGTATACAGACCTTACACACACATAGAAGGAGTTCAAGATGCCAGGTGACCCAGGGTGTGTATAACGCATGCATCACCACCATCTCCACTGCAGGCCTGCCAACTCACTAGTGCATCCTGTGTGAGAGGGCCCATCCTCCTTCCTAACAACAATATACATAGACTTAAAGTTATAAAATTTTTATTTATTGATTTCAGTGAGAAAGGGAGTAAGGGGTAGAGAGAAAGAAAGAAAGAAAGAGAAAGGAAAAGAGAGAGAGAGAGAGGAACATTGAGCTGTTCCTGTATGTGCCCTGATCAGGGATCGAACCAGCAACCTCTGTGCTTTGGAACAATGCTCCAACCAACCAAGCTATCTGGCCAGGGCTAGACTTGATATCTTTTACTAGAATTTCTTGGGCATGTCTCATGAATGCTATTTTAGGGAAACAAAAAACTGTGTTAGTCATGGACATCACTGGGCTCATCTGTTGTTATTGACAGTGATGCTGTCAATACCTATTTTAATAACTGGTAAGTAGTCCATAAAACTAAGAAGTCTGATATCTAGAGGCTGTCTAAATTTGAGTCACATCCCTGGAGAAATATAATTGAGATCAGCGACAGACAGTTCTGAATCTTGACGAAAAAGTGAATATTCTAAGCAAGTTCCTGTATATAACCCTTTCCAGATTATGGCTAGAATAACCACGGACCTAAACGGAATGTTGGGAGAGGTTCCCTCACTTTCTAGAGTATCTACGCTTTTGCAAATGTGTTAATAACATCACGTAAATATGACAGAAAGCGGCAGCCACACAATCCTATCTATTGACCCAGGAAATAGTCTTAGCCCTCAGAAATATGAGACCTAAGCATGCTTAAATTTTACTCAGGAAAATAAGATGTTTTAGAGATCTTCTCTCTGGAACATTTCTTATTATTTAACTAAGAGCCTGGCATCCTGAGAATCCTGTTGGCCTTCCACAGAAAACTTTGTCTTTAAAATGAAAAGCGTTTACTTTCTTTTCTGAGTTGCAAGAGAACAGTAGCTTCAAAGAGAAGTGAGTCAATGTGTGACATTTATCTTTATAGCAAATGGACATAACCTTCCTTCTATCGTGTCCCTTTTTAGAGGAGCAGCATAGCATGTGCCAGGGCACGGGGTCACATGAAAGAAACCTCCTCCTCAAGTGTCACGTCACATCTCTCTTGCAGGGCAAAAGGTTACTGAGTAGTGGACTCTTTAAGGAATTACATACACCATGACCTCGCAACAACTGAATCTTATTTTTTTTAAAAAAGAAATAAGGCCGGACCTATAAGACACTTTTTTTTCTTCATGGTTTGGACTTCCCTTGACCTGAAGAAGGTCAAATAAATGCTTGAGTCTAAATTACTCAATACATTGGCTTTTCTAGCACATACCTCTTTGTAACTCTAGAATCAACTTGATATGCCCTTTTTGCAACATTTTGAGAAACAGCTTGAAAATGAAAGCCCTGCTTAAAGTCTGGATGATGTTTAGTTTATTTTTGTGGATTATTTTTTGGGTCATTATTTGTTTACTGAAATTATTAAGCAACAGAATCAGAATTCTTTTATCTGCTGTGAGAAACCAGCATAGATATCTATTTTGAATTAAACTAAGATTTCTTTCTAAGGTAAAGGGGGGGAAAATAAAACTATGAAATGTTTTGAAACATGAATGACAGCTCTCATCACATCCTTACAAATGTTTTTTAAGTAAAGCCAAGCGACATCCGAACCCAGCCCCCAAGTTGCCCTGTAACCAATAGTAGAGTGTGTAAAGGGGAGCGGAGGGACAGATGGAGAAGACACATCTTCCTTTCCACCCCTTGGATTCAAAAATCAGAGATCCTAGTAACACCAACCGCATCATCTCTCCATGACATAAAGGTAAACAACTCCTTCTTGGCCCCTAATCTAGGAGGATGCTGGGAAGTAATGGCATTTGCTCCAATTAAAAAGTGCTCAGAGACACCCCCCTTTGCTATTTCCAATCCATGCAATAGGAAACGTGACGTGAATTTAGGATGCATCCATCTGGATGCACAGAACGTTTTTCGAGTGACCATTTCAAGAGCCCTTGTGTTTTCCTCTGCAGTGATCTTTTCTTCTGTCTGAGTTTTATATAAAAATGAATGGTTGGTTGTTTTTTTTTCTCAATTCAATTACTCCATCAGTGAAGCTGCTTCACTAAGTCTTGGACTGTGAACAGAGGCATGAAAACAGGAGGCACGGGTACCAGTCAATAGTAGAGCCCCAATCCGAGAATCTCCTTTTTCAATTTGAACATTTTAAACACTCATTGATGAAAATATTAGGTGTTTCAGCAATAGAATAAATTCAGTCAAGAGAAAAGAAAAAGAATAAGTTCTTATAGATTTCCATATTAAATCCTGCTGAGAAGCTCATTTAGATGTTGGCATGAACCCCGTGCATTTAAACCAAAAAGGGAACGCATCTCCCTCGGGTGTACATCCTACAACAAAACAGGCAAAAGGTCTCCCCGACACTAGAAGCTCATGACTTCTTTCTCATCTTTATGTGCAACTAGTCACTTGAATGAAAAAAATTATACTTCATAACTATTGCTAGTTATACCTGAGACACTTTACAAATGACAGAGCCACTTGTTTTTCAGGATGGTTTGTTTATTACTTATCTTTTTCCAATTCTTCAGTCAACTGAAGCTTATTACCACTTTTTTTAAAATTTCTTTTTATTTTATTCATTTTAGAGAGGAGACACACACACAGAGAGAGAGAGAGAGAGAGAGAGAGAGAAGGGGGGAGGAGCTGGAAGCATCCACTCCCACATGTGCCTTGACCAGACCAGTGCAGGGTCTCGAACTGGCGACCTCAGCGTTCCCAGGTCAACGCTCTATCCACTGCGCCACCACAGGTCAGGCCTATTACCACTTTTATATAAGCTTTTCCTAGTAACTATTGTCCGGGTGAATTTACAGTGTAAGCACCATTAATACATTTATTCAATAACCAGATGCAGAGAGTGTTTATAAAATTACATTTTTCATGGAGCCATGCCTCTCATTCTGCTTCCACCCTAAATATAATTTCTATAAATCAAGAGTGACTTATTTCATGGCAAGATCACCCAGTTCCCTCTATTTTTCCTTGTTTCCAAATTTTAGCCATTTCTCTCTTTATTTCACCAGATGGCAGGTGAGAAGTGAGGACACATGAAACAGACTGATAAACATTTAGGGATTTTATTGACACTTTGGAAACTCTGGCATGAATGACTCTAGATCGCTTAGAGTCATAAAAGTTCCAGAGACCCATTCTTCTAGTTATATTGTGCTGTTTACATAAGTTTTAAAGCAATTATAATTAGTGCATCTAGCTCACTCAGCCATTTAAATGGAAATTTGTCATAAATGCATCAAACTGATGCTAGCTGCGATCGTTCAGTCAATTTTTTGCTGTTCTAAACACTCTTCATTGATAAAGCGGCTAGACACACACGGGCAGTGTTTACACTGATGAGGACACACAGCCTACTTCCTGTCCTAGTCTGGCAGGATATCGTGGAGAGACATCTGAAACTCCATACCTCCCTTTCCAGGACTATATATTTATCATGCACACAATTCAAAAACAAGCCAGTCCAAGAGCTGATGTTTCCACTGTGAGAGCTCCAGTGACTAAATTTCTCCCTCAGATGAAAAGCTCGTGCTAGATGACAGCAACTTCTCCTTTGGAAAGGCTGTCCCCACAAGAAAAACTGATGATTCAAAATTTCCACATGCTCATTCCTTCAGAATCTGATTGGGTTGGGATAACATAAAGCCCTCGCAGAAAGTACTTTGATTATGTCGGAATTGACAATAGTCTTCAGGGTACTTGCATTGCAAGAAATTATAGAAGAGCAGGGTAAGTGGAAAAGGCTTAAATTCCACACACACACACACACACACACACACACACACGGTAATAAAAACGCTAACATAAAAAGTGTATCGTGTGATAAATTAGGGCAGAGTAGTTACTGATTGTACAAAAGTCCATTCGTGATGGAGGCAGCAGGAAGGGCGGGCTCTCCCTTGTCCAATGTTTCAAAAGCAGTTTTTCCCCCTCTGTGTTCAGGGATGCCATGCACTACATGACTAAGAGGCTTTGATCTTCCCCCATTAAACATATCTTGTATGGACATAGCCTGAACCTGGTAATGAAAAAGAAAATCATTTCTATGAAAGGGAGGAGAGTACTGTATATCTCTAAGATTATTCATTACCTTTCAAAAGGGAAGCGAGCGGTGAAGTCTTTGTGTCACGCATACATGAAAGACCACTATGCTGCTTATTTAAAGTACTTTGTTGTGCTCCTGCTTTTTTCATTCCTGCCACAGATCAGATGGGGGACCCGACCGCATCAGGCAAAAATGAAATAAGAAGACTTAGCAATGTATGGGAAAAAAAAAAAAAAAAAGGAAGACTCACACGGGGACAGAAATAGAAAGATGTCCTACCTGAGTTGGAGGGTTTAGACACTCTCCCCTTCGGAACTGGGAGTAACAATAATTCCAAAGATTGTGGCGGTGGCGGGGTCACCTTTTCTTGCTTCTTCTCTGAAGGCGGTGGTGGTAGGGGATCCTCAGGCACCAGTGATGACTTCTCAGCCAGAAGACTCCCAGCAGCCCTTGCGGCCACCTCTTTCAGAAGGGCGGCCGAGGAGGTCATGGAAGCCAGGGACAGGAAAGGGCTGGCTGGAGGGGGATGTTCCTGACCAGGAGTCAAGCTTCTCTCACTGACTTTCTTGGATAAAGCTGCCAAGGTGGAACTGGCAGACTGGGAGCTGAAAGGGGAGGAAAAGGACTCAAATCGCATGGTCTCCTCCGTCCTGGTGAGAGATTTGTCCTGCAGCACAGCGTTGGCTGCTGCTTTCAGTTTTAGGATGGCTGAGTCAGGGGAGAGGCCGCAGGTGGTGGTTGAGTTTGGCAACCACTTACCTTGATTCCATATAAAACGGTTACTTGGAGTGTATTGGTCATTCTGTTCCTGCTTCTCAGCCAACTTCCTGGCAAGAACACTGAGCTGTTGGGCATGGTGGGAGGGTGGGGAAAAAGAGAGGTTGGAGCCAACATTGACCGGGGACTCCACCCTGCCATTGGCCGTGGAGGTGGTGTCGAGTTTGAGGGACCCGGCCTCCAGCAGCCGCCTCAGGTTGCTGCTCAAAGGTTTTGTGGAGACCGGGGAGTCGTCTTCACACAGAGAGGACATGCCGGGGGAGAGGTGATCTTGACACTGCAGTGAGTCTCGCAGGATGTCACCGTCAAGTGCCACCAGCTCCAACGTGTGACTGCTGGGAGTGGCACTTCCCAGGGAGGTGTCAGGGGAAGTGGACTGCTCCTGGATCCGGTCCTCCAGAGACAACTTGTAGTTCTCCTGGACTTCGCCATAGGATGCTTCCGACGGGGTCTCGGAGGAGTTTCCATACCAGTGTTCTCCTTCACTGAGTTCGCCTTCCGCCTCTTCCTGCCTACTAACATCTGGGGGAATTAAGAAGACCAGGTTTACTCCCCGAGTGAGCAACAGGCAAGTCTGAAGACATTCAAACGGCGTTGGTGACATGCTTCCTCTTCCCTGCCACCCAAGAACCACATGAAAAGACAGCAACGACCTAACGAGAATGTCAGGTGCTGAGTCAAACAGTCTTGGTATCAGCCTGAAAGAAGGTAAAATGCTAAACAGGCAAAAGATAAGCACACACCCACTTACGACATGTATTAACCTTTCTAATAATTCTTCCAGATAGTTGAAAAGGAGGAAAGAGAAAAATGGATCTGGTAAAGAAGTCACTGCTATTTTCAATGATGGGGTGGGGGTGCAGATGGAAAGAAGCTTGTACCCTTGCAAAAAAAAAAATAGCATGATATCTTTAGTTTGAGTCAGAATTAGAGAGGCAGCTGGCAGAGTGGGAGCCGTTGACTGGGAGACACAAGACTGTGCAAAGCTGCTTCCCCACTCTCTAACTTCATGACCTCAGGCAAGCCACGTAGCTGGGTTGATAGAAGATCCCATTAATTGCTTAAAAAATGTTGAGCAAAAAATGTAAACACCTGCTAGATATTACAACAACTTCACCCAGTCCTTATGGAGCTTGAATCATAATAAATATGTGACCACGTTTTGAAAACTGTCACATACTATATAAAAATCAGATCTCGTTAGCAAACACTATTCACATTGCTGACATCTTCAAGTGACAAGACCTGTCACTTCACGCATGCTACTTGGTTGAGCGTCCTTGGTTCCAATCACCGACATGTTGGCCACCTTATCCCAGGCAGAGATTAGTAATTCATTCCTTCACTCCACTAAGAGGCCCCTTTCATTATTTTCCATCCATTAATTTATCCATCCACCACTCCCACTCTCAATACCTGTCCACCTCCCACCCCGGACCCCAGTCAGTTGGGACTGCTTGCCATTTGAGGAGTACTGGCACATTCTGTCATTTTTCTGTGTTTGCTCAAAATATTCCTTCTGTCTGGAATGTCTTCCCCCAGAAAACCTGAATGTCTGATTCTGCTCATCTTTCAACACCCAGCTCAATGGGCTCATCCTCATGATTCTCCCCAGAACTCCCAATCAGACTTAATGTCTCCTCGTTCATTCACTCACTCATCCCACATACAGTTACGGACTTCCTGCTGCATGCTAGGCGTTGTCCTAGGTTGTTCTACACTGAACAACACTGAACAAAACACAGACCTTGCCTTCTTAGAGCTTACAGTTCAGTGGAGGAAGTCAGCTGTTACACAAAATTAATGTTAGGAAATCACAGAGTAAGCCAGAGGGTGATGAGTGCTTTGGAAAAAGACACAGAGCAGGACAAGGAGGAGGGTGGGTAACGGGCAGGAGGCAAGCTGCAATTTTATTTATTTATTTTTACAGGGACAGAGAGAGAGTCAGAGAGAGGGATAGATAGGGACAGACAGACAGGAACAAAGAGAGATGAGAAGCATCAATCATTAGTTTTTTGTTGCTGTTGCGACACCATAGTTGTTCATTGATTGCTTTCTCATATGTGCCTTGACTGCGGGCCTTCAGCAGACTGAGTAATCCCTTGCTGGAGCCAGCGACCTTGGGTCCAAGCTGGCGAGCTTTTGCTCAAGCCAGATGGGCCCGCGCTCAAGCTGGCGACCTTGAGGTCTCGAACCTGGGTCTTCCGCACCCCAGTCCGACGCTCTATCCACTGCGCCACTGCCTGGTCAGGCAAGGCAAGCTGCAATTTTAAATAAGGTGGCCAGGGTGAGGCTTCACTGAGGTGGTGGCCCTGGAGCAAAGGCTGGAGAGAAGCGAGGAGTTGTTCATGCAGGATCTCTGGGAGAAAGTCCCAAACAGAGGGTGTCGCTGTAAAGTCCCTCGTGTCAGAACATGCTTGGCATGTCTGTGGAACAGCAAGGGAGACAGTGTGGGTAGAGTAGATTGAGTGAGGATCAGAGTAGTAGGTGGAGAAGTCAGAGAAAGAGATAAGAGAATTGTGAAGGAGGCTGTGTCCATCAGTGGGACACTGTAAACTACACACAGGTTTAATGGCATCTATTGAAATTGGGAGAGTTTGGGGCAGGGGAGTCAAATAATGTGACTTGCACTTTCAAAGGATTGCCCAAGCTGCTGTAAAGAAAAGAGAATTCAAGTACAAGGGTTACAAGGGAGGGAGCAGGGAGACCAGCTCTAGGTGGATGCAGGTGGTGAGAAGCAACCAGATTCTGTGCAGATTTTGAATGCAGGGCCAACATTCCTGAGCTTTGTTTATATTGATTTTATATCATTTTGTTCTAAATTATCTGTCTGCCATTGCTGTATCTCCTGAAAGGTGAGTGGTGGAGTTCCTTGAAGGCAGGGATTTTATTATCCATGTATCCCACACTGCCCAATACAATGCTTGGTCCCTAGCAGAGTTCAGTGCATGGTTAGGGATTGAGCCAAAATCACCTACTGTGCCAAGCTCTACGATAAAACAGCTGTCTTTTCCAAATAGAAATAGCCAGAATAGTAATGCATGAACTACAAGCTAATACATTGATCTTCCTGTGCTATTTGGAGAAGAAATGTCACAAATGACAAATTCTCTTTCACTGAAGTTTTACTCTCCTTCCTGAGAGTCTCTATTAAGTTATCAAGAACATGTAAAATATCAAATGGAATATGGTGGGGGAAAAAAAAGCAGATAAAATTGAATTTTCCCTTTTAAAACAGTCTGGTTCCCTGCGATCTGCCACATTTCCTTCTTCCCACTTAATTTCAACATTTTTCATCTTTTCTGAAATCGCCGAGACCCTGCACTATTCATCTCCCCGGCAGCTTCTCCCAGAAATGCTTCTTACTGAACACCAAACCATCAACATCAATTTCAACAACAGGGCTAATTTTATGTTCCTCTGGCAAACCACCTTTTTAATTTCAGATTAAACATTGCACCCTTCAGGAGACTATGATCTTAATATCACTACAGCAGGAATCAGCTATCTCCTCAAAGAATCTCTTCTTTGATTTTTATTGGTACTAAGTGCACTAACATAGGAAAACAGGTGGTTCAAAAGTAAATACTGTTAGATTATACTGTTGTCAAACTAGAGGTACTCTTGATAGGCGAGACTGGTCTAGAAGCTTGCTGGGAGGGTCAATGAACAAGGTAGATACAAAATCAGGGTCTTGAGAACCACAAAATATTACAACCACATGTTCGGGACTGTCATTTTACTGAGACTGTTGAGTATTATAAAAGTTACCTGATTGGATCAAAGATACACAGATATATAGTGTGAATGACCAAAACAAGAACCCAAACCTTTCGACACTTGGCTCAGTGTTCTCTGCAAAGCCCAGTGCACGGTCTACCAGATGACCTCTGAATGGCGACTTCTAGTGAGTTCTGTCTGAGCAGCCGCCCTCTACCACCACTCACCCATCCCCCCACCCTCTTGAAACAGAAATCAGCAAGAGGATTCTCTTAAAGAAGGACAGTATTCACTCTTTATCTTGAGATAAACGATTAGGAGGTAAATACCCATTATTCCTATACCCTAATCTCTCTATTCCTCCGTCGCCTCTTCCTTGTTGCAGTCAAATATTGATTCAAATGTGGAGAGAATTCATGACGTCTGCTGGCAAAACCCCAAAGTCAAAGCTTAATTTCAGACCCCCTCCACGTCCACACCCTCACTGAGCAAGAAGACCCCCACCCCTTCCACTGTGCTGAAGCAGGTAAGCATGTCAAAAACTAAGGACCACGTCATTTTAGAATCCAATCCTATCCAGCAGTGATAAGGTGAGCCGAACATTCTTTAATGATACAAACAGCTAATATCTACCTTAAAAGCAACCTTCCTAACTTTGCCAAAACACAAGCCCTGTACAAGCACACGCGTCATTTCTAGAACAGGCTGGTGTGTGTCCTCTAAAATACCTGGATAGTTCTCAACCACCCATCCTTTCATTCTATGCGAACATGAACACAGCGTCTCTTCCCGACTGCAAGAAAACTCCGATATATAAGGAATGTTTTTAAACTCATAATAGGCTTATTAATTGCTTTTCCAAAGATGCTGCTGCTGAAATTGAGGTTATTCAAGTAATAAACCACCCAATAATTGTCATGCATGGCCTAGAAAGAGCCAAGGCCAGAAACCTGAGGAGAAACAGATCTGAAATTATTCTGGCACCACCTGAGGTCAAGGGAAAGGTGGGGGGGAAGCTTTCTGAGAAATGAACGCACGAGATGCGGGGACGTGCAGGGGTCAGAGAGAGTCCGCATAGGCCGCAACCAACGCGCCTGCCTGCCTGCAGTTCACAAGGATGCTCAGCGAGGCTGTTCTCCTGCAAATGCTCATCTCGCCCCCTGCCGGGCTGCTCTCTGTTTTCACGCTCAGCTTCATCAAGGACATGTTCTGGAAGTCCATCCGGGTCCAGCGGCTGGGAGCTCCGCTCGGGCGGGGTCTGCAGGACCCCCAACCCCTTGGACACTACATCGCGAGAGAAAGGTTCTCTTTTCTGGGACCTCAACACAAAGCATTCGTGCAATAGAAAAAATGAATCTGTTGGCCGCACAAACTTTAGAATAAGCAAGGCGTGACTTTTGAGTCTCCTTCACAGTCTGAGGAAGCCCCCGGGGCAGCAGGACAGCCTCCTTTTCCTAGCACCAGCGTGGAATGATGGCACAGAATCACAGCGCTGGCAATGCTTTCTGCGCGCGTCCACCCGCCTCGGTCGCAAGGCTTTCCTCACCGCGGCTCCCAGGGAAGCCTCTCGGCAGCCAATGTAAATAACTTCCTTCTAAATACATTATTTTTAACCTCCGGGATAGGAAGCGATTTCCGTGGCTAATTTTGCAACAAACCTATGTGTCTCCGCCAGGTTCACACTCGTTCCCATCAATTCCACACAACAGTCTGTTTTTGGGGTGTGTGTGTGTTTTCACTTTTGGATAAGAAACTCAAAGAATTAAGAATAGACATGGTGCAACTACAGAATGAAAATATGCTGAATAAATTTCGTTTCCATGTGGTGACAATTTCTCCTTTGGGGGAAACAAAACAAAATTCCACTACCTAACACGTTTATTTTTAATTCAGTTCCCAAGTAGAAACTGAGTAACTCGATATCCACAACTCTTTCTCCATTTATTTCAACTCACTTCCTTTTCCGTATGAGAATTTGTAACCAGATGCATTTAATTGGCCCAATAGTCATCTAAGACCCTCGTTCAGAAAGATTGGAGAGGAGAAGAAATAGAAGAAGAAACATCTATTCATGTTCCTACCTTTTGGCTGAGGTTAAAGCATGTGGAGATAAAAGGCCCCCACTTTTATACCTACCCATCAATCATTCCCACCATCTGGCCCAATGAATGTAACCAGCAGGTTTGGAAAAGAAAGGGCTCAACCTCCCAGGACTCACATGCAGGGAGTTTACTCATGGTCAGTTCTCTAGCTGTCATCACCTTCTTCTTGTGACCACAAGTGTGTGTACCTGGTACCTGCCAACTCACCTTCGAAATCATTTTCATCTGAAAACCTTCCAAGATTTCCCTTTGCACTGAATACAGGTCTATAGCTTAATGCCCATACCTATCTTTTTCATACCTATCTTTTAAGGCCATGCAGCTCCATCACTTTCATCAGTCATACCTGAAATACGTCCCTCAAATCCCACAACCAAATTTTCCACATGCTTACATACAGGATTAACTGGCTTGTAAAGTTTAAGGGAGCTATACATAAAAGTTATTAGCAAAACCAATGCTAATAATTGATTTACTTCAACAGACATTCACTGAGCATTTATTACATTCTAGAACTGTCCTCTGCAACAAGGAGACTCAGAGGTACAACGGCCTCTGGCCCAACAGTTCGTAATCCACCAGTGTGCAAGGTTTGCACAAGCATAGGAAGCACAAAGGAGCAGAGCAAGGGCTGTGTGTGTACAAAAGGGGGAGAGATCAATTCCAGAGGTGCAGGTGGCTCTGGAAACAGACCTCAAAAGATGAAGATGTTAACAGATGACATTGCAAATTCATGTAGACGTGAGCTTGCTCCTCTGCACGCTATCAGACAGGAAATTGCCCAATCATGGAAAAAGCTAACAGCCAGGTGATAACTGTTGGATACATCTACGTAATGAAAAATTGTTTATATTCTTAATTCTTCACATTTTAAAAAGACACCATCTATTGATTTGTTAAGGGGAAGGTTTGATCAATCATTTTACCATACTGACTAGTTGTGAAACCATTAGCTTATAAAGGCCAGAGGCAGGATGAGGAGTTAAGTCATTTGTGCATGCCTGCTCAATGCCCTGCCCCTAGCAGGGGTATTAAGGCTCCTGTGGTTGTAATGACTACCAGGATGGCAGGAAGCCATAGCTAATGTTCCTAGTCCCTGCACTGAACACTGAGAGGAGCACAAAGGAGCCACTAGCCGCAGAGAAGATGTCAAAGCACCCTTGGGGTGCTCTCTCATTTGCCTCTAGTCTCTTCTCTCAGAGGTTAGTCTCATCCTCTCAGGCTACTTTTCCCAGGAGGCTGAAAACCTGGCTACACAGGTTCTGAGTTTTCCCTCTCAATCACTTACCCCTAGAGAAAGATCCGTCCCCTCTGATTGGCCTGTGAGAGGTCATGTTCCGCTCCCTGGTCCTATCACCAAAGCCGTAGGGTGGGTTCTACAATTGGCTCAATGTGGGTCACAGAAGAAAGGAGGAAAGAGACACCAGGAAGACAAAAGCAGTGACCTCTATAATGGTTAATAAAGGTCGAGTATGCTGCACGTCAGGCTGTTCTGAACCAGTTTTATAATTTTAAGCATAAAACATATCCTCATTTAGGTTGGTTTTACCTGTCAATTTTTAAATTGCCCCTCTGTAGCTTGAAAGTCTTGGCACACCCCCCACACCAGTTCCGCCTGACCCTTAGAGACCTCTCAGGGGTTCGGGGTTCCAAGTCCACAGTCTCAGTGAAACGCATGAGCCAATAATCAGCTCTGTGGGACAGAGCCTCAGAGATCAGTTATTGAAACATCGATGCCCAGGGCACCCAACAGCGTTCAGCGTGGCCAGGAAGAAAACTTAAGATCTGCTAGTTATTTAAAACTGCTAGGGTGGAGAAGACAACCAGATTCCTGTCACCAGTCCAGCTGGGGGAAAGGTACTCTGAGGGCATGGGGAAAAGGCAGGGAGGCTGGGGAGGGCACGAGTCTGCAGGCTGAGAGAGCAGGGCAACTTCTTAGGTCAGGATGAGCTCTTTGCACACGGCAATGTTTTCAAATGATTGTTTTAAATGTCCATGAGTAAAAAAGAGGAAACAAAAAAAAATGAACACATAATTTCTGATCTCCAACGTGAGTTTCAAACAGTATCTAAGCCAGTTTTAATATTCTCACATGGAGTTACGTATTAGATCTTCCAGTGACCGAGGAACTACCCCAGCTACTCCATCAAACTGCCCATCTCAACATCAAGGGCAACTTCTCCATCCTTACAACTGCTTAGGCCAATGCCCCGGCAGCCAGCCCTGACTCCTCTCTTTCTATTATCCTCCTGTATCTAATTCATGTGCAGATCTGGTCGATTCTACCTTCAATACACATTCCAAATCTTGTCTCTTTTCGCCTTTTCTACCACTATTACCCTGGAATACTGCACTGCCCTCCTCACCTGGACTGTGGTGGTAGCCTTCCAACTGGCCTCCTTATTCACGCTTCTCAGCCAGCAGCCAAAGTAAGCTTTTAAAAATGTTATGTCAGATTCCACTACTCTCATCAATGGTTTCCACGCTTCTTGGAATAAAAACCAACACTCTTACCTTGATCTCAAGGCCCTACATAATCTGTATCCCTCTGACCTCATCTTCAAAATGAAGCAGGTTTCTGCCTTACGACCTTTGCATTTGCTGTTTTCTTTGCCTGAAATCTTTCTTTTATTCCCTAAATAGCCACCTGGTTGACTCCCTTACTTCCTCAGGTCTCCCCTCAAACATCACTGTTTATTAAAATAAAGGCTTCATGCGAGAGAGAGAGAGAGAGATCTTTGTACCATTTGCAGCTGTAACCCTAGCACTTAGAATGGGGCCAAACACCAAGCAGGTGTGCAATTATTATGTCAAATGTATGAATAAGACAGAAGAATGGGTTTAATCATCAGAAAGGTAGCACTTAGTCACTACTGGCAATGAGAACAATTTTCATAGTATGAATGATAATTCTCTATTTTTTATGTAAGTCAAACATGGAAGAGGAAAACATTGTTGCAAACTCTCCCACCAAAGTCTCCCTAGTGGCCAAAGAGTGAACTGCACCTTAAGAAAAGTTGGGACTAAAGCGGAAGCCCACTCCAAGAAGCCCCAAATTTCTTTTGAGCTTTAGCTCAACATTTCAAGTTACTCTTGCACTCTATATTATACTTGTCTTTATTTAATTATAAGGGGGTGTTTCTCACAAACCATCGGGGAAAACTGATGTTCCAGGACGATACATTGTATTTCTCTGGATACTCACCTGCTTTGGAGAAACATGTACCTATTGGGAGAAGCCAGAATACGTGAAAAGGGCTTAGCACAGATCAGAGCTCAATGAAGGGTGGCTATCATTGTTACTACTGTTACTAACGGGAGACAGAGAGTACCATTCCTGTTACCCGGACTTCAGGGAGAAAAGTTAAAACACGGAGGGTCACGCCCCAGGACTGTACAACAGATCTGCAGGATATCAGGAACTATTGTGCTCTGTGTTGAAGTTGAGTTTTTCTTATATAAATAACTTTACAGACGAAAGAGCCTTGGAGATTTAGTCCCATATGGTTCATCTCTAGGCAGAGGCCAAAGGGGGGGGGGAGGGGCAGCGATCGGTCCGAGGTCCCAGAGCCGGTTTACAGACACAGACAGGGCTGGAGCTCAAAGTCCCAATCCAAAGACCGGTACTTCTACTACTAAATCCGGATGTAATCATCATTAAGCGAATGAACGAATGAGTTCTAGAACAAGGCTGGAACATAACAGGCTCTCAATAAACCTTTGTCGAATGACTGAAAATATACCTGCTCCTGCAGTAAACAGTGTAACCCTTTGAGCAGTAGGAACATTCATGTGCGTCCTCAGTCAAAGAGTTAACATAACAAAAACCTCACAACTCAAAGGGATAATAGGCATCAACCAAAGTGGATCCTCACAACAGTGTTAAGTGGTAGACCGTACTCTCCTCATTTCTCAGACCAGGAAACCAAGGTTCCAAAAGATTAATGGCTTGCCTAACATAAACATTTACTGAGCGACAAAGCAAGGGTCAAACCCAAATCCTCAGAAAATCTAAGAGAACATGAGTAGCAAAGCAAAAAAAAAAAAAAAAGTAAATTTTCAAACAACCAAATAGTACCAAAGTAACTTCAAGCAGTCAATATTTTAAAATTTCATTTCGATGGGATTTAAAAATGTAGACACACTCAAACATGATGTGTTAAATGTGATTATCACGTATGTCTGAAATACACAGGTGTGTCTCAGAGGCTATGGGGACTTTTGGCAGCTTGCCCCTATATTCCAAGCTACTGTTTTTTAAGCTACTATTTCCACTTACTTTAATAGTCCTTTTGAATTCTTTATCTCTGTTATGCCCTACACAGAGCCCCTTCCTTCTAAATGTGTGCCTTTCTGTCTGCCATCTCTGAGATAACAGTCACCCGGCTTATTAAAACTGTGTGCAAATTAAGGATGAAAACCTGGTGTCATGAGTTGAATTGCACCCTCCCCCCCAAAAAAAGATGTTGAAGTCCAAACCCGGGTAACCTGTGAATGGGACCTTGCTTGAAAATACGGTCCTAGCAGAGGATCAAGTTAAGATGAGGTTCTTAGAGGTGAACTTGACTCCAGTAAGACCTGTGCCTCATAAAGAGGAAATCTGGACAGAGCCAGACGCATGAGGACATTGTGACGTGAAGATTGGAGTTATGCTGCCACAAGCCAAGGAACTACCAGTAGCAGGAACACTTCCCTAGTGTCTGCAGGGGGAGCATGGCCCTGCTGGCATCTTGATCTTGGACTTCTGGCATCTAGAACAGGGAGACAATCACCTTCTGTTCCGTGAGCCCCCAGTCTGGGTACCTTGTTACAGCAGCCTCAGAAAACAAATGCACTTAAGTTCTGAATCAAGGCCCAAGACTTCTTTCTGGGTTTGTTCACCTCTGGATTCTAAATGGTAGCCATAGCTCTGAGACAATAGTTTTTGCATGAGTTGGGTATTATTGTACAAAACTGGCCTTTCTGTGGCTGGAAGGACTACGAGTGAGCAAATCGGTTATTTTTGCCCATCTCTAAACTTTAGCCAAATTTCTTTCAAATAAAAGATTCTGAGAAAAAGGTTAAATGAGAGAAGTATCCTATTACGAGAGTTACTTAAAAATGTCCAAACGGCCTGACCTGTGATGGCACAGTGGATAAAGTGTCAACTTGCAACACTGAGGTTCCTGGTTCGAAACCTCTGGCTTTCCCGGTCAAGGCACGTATGGGAGTTGATGCTTCCTGCTTCTCTCCCCTTCTCTCTATGTTCCCCTCCCCTTTCTAAAATGCATAAATGAAAATAATTTTTTAAGATGTCCAAACAAAAATATATATACATATATGTACACTCATAATCACATCTGTTGTAGCAAATTAATAAGAGAGAGACAGTTCAAAGCATAGCACCAACCCACTGGTCATAAGGTCAATTCAGAGACCAAAACAGCACCGGTTAATCTACGGATTGATCACTTGCTCCTTCACCGTTTCGTGGACCTCCATGTTGCAAAAAGCGTATATAATCTGTCCCCTCCAGCAATCAGAAGTAAATTTACCATGGCAACCATGGCGTTATCAGAAAAATTGTCTGCGAAGGCTGATAAATCGGTCAATTATTTGCTTCCTTGACTTTTATTTCCTCTTGTATAAATGTTTTCATCCCACTATTACCAATACCTGTTATAAGATGAGCAATAAATTACCAAGCTACTGAAATCACCAGAAAATACTTAATAGATCAAAAAAAGAACTTAACAACTAAATAAATAAATAAAAGGCTCTAATAACATAATAATGCATTCTGTAGTCTAAAAAAGCACTCTATAGAGAGAGATAAATGGCTACTTATTGAAATCTTAGTTTACGCATAAAATGAGACATTCCTTCCTGGGCACATTTACCAAGCACTGACATCATGCACCTTGTAGTGAGACACTTTATGGGCATCATCATTCTGCCTGCCAAAGGAAAATTGCACACAGTGAGTCCTTTATTTAGTACAAATATATGGATACTCAGAAAGAAAAGTGCCATGGGGAAAGAAGAGATTTATCAAGGAGAGGAGAAGAAATTGCCTTCTATTTAGTGAGAAAATACAAATAAAACAAAATCGGCGGAGGCAGTAGCTGCCAACCCCCCACATTGGAACTGTGAATCTTTTTGGGTTATGTACAAGAATCTGTGACACCAAAGGACACCGATTACTAGGACAACCCTAATTCAGAGTTAACTTCAAACACCGATTTAGGCCAACAATTTTAACCTTTACTCTGACCAGGCTTCATGCCAGGAGCTGCCACCAAGTGGTCGAATGTATTCCTTGTGGTTGTCTCCTTTCAAGGGCCAGGATACCCTGAAATCTAGCTCTCTTTTCTAGTGGACTGTCATCAAGAGCAGCGCTCCAGAGGAGGGACTATTGTACTTCCCAACAAAGCTCGATGTTTCTGGAAATGCATGAGCAGTAAGGGTGAGAGGAAAGAATCCACTCTATTGCTGCTGCTTTGGATAAAGGTCCAACCTTAACATAAATGCAAAAAAAAAACACAAAAAAACAGTCCCTCTGCCATCGCATATGTATGGCCCCAAAATGACCACAGCCACTTCCTGGGAGTAACTTCTTCCATTATTCATACATCCCTTCCTCTTTTTCTTAACCTTGGGGGGTGGGTCTATAAATGCCCTGATTCTGTATTTGAATAAGCACACCACTTCCTTTGCGTCTTACAGAACCGTTGACTAGCTTATCCTCCACCAAAAACTTGTACTGGGAAAGGAGAGTGATGATGTATTGGGCGATTTAAAGAAGGTCATTTGAGGGATTCAAGTTTGAAAAACTTTTTGATATAAACACGCTCAATTTATCAGGCTTTGTTGTAAACCTACGTGTTTTGAAGTTCCTTGGAGAAAGCCAAATTCTTTTGGAGCTTCCATGGTGCTAGCAGCAGAAGTGAACTTTGGAAAGCAGGGCCCGCAGCCCTTTTCTATGAACGGCCAGACAGTAAGTATTTTAGGCTTTGTGGGCACATAGCGTCTCTGTCCCATATTCTTTGTTCTTTTGTTGTTTGTTTTTCTGTTGCTTTTTTCCCCCTAAGCAACCTTTGCAAACTGTAAAAGCATTCCTAGCTCAAGGGGCTACACATAAAGGTCAGAGTCTGCGGACCCCTGCTCTAAAGAATGGGTAGTTTTCCTTTGTAATAAAAGCAGAATGCTACTTTAAAACAATATTGAAACTTCTGATATAGGGCAGGAAGTTTCATCACCCCTTCTTAATCCAGCAACTTGTATGAGTCACTAAGCAACTGTGTGACTGACTGTTTCTTCACCTATACAATGGAGGGTTAGAGCAGATCGGTGACTTATAAACCATACCTCAAGGAGCCCTGGAGCTCCGGGGAAAGGCGTGGCTCATAGACCCATCCCTACCTCCCACCTTCTCACACACCTCACCTGCACAGCAGGTTTGATCTTGTCTACATATTGGAGCTGCCCATAAAGGCAGGGCTTTTAGTTTAGTTTAGTTTTAATTTTGAAAAACGCTGCATTCGATGACTGCAGATAGATCTTCTTGGTGCTAATCCTCTATGAATCTGGTATTGGATTATTGATCCCTTTTGTAATCACTTTATTGCCAAGTGTCAGGGAAATAGGAGATGATTTAAAGCTATATATTGAAATATTTAAAGGAGGATAAACAAAAGCTAGAGAGATGTTTTTCTAAGGGGCCATTTAGATGTGTGGAAATCTACCAGGTACCTCTATCAAAGGGTTCCCAAGCCCTTCCCCTGCTAATGACAGACAGTTCATTCTTACATCTCTCTGGTTAGAACCTTCAGGAAAGCAGTGGAAGCAGCCCTAAACTGAGACTCAGAGATCCGGGTTCTAGTATGAATTTGGAACTTACCAACTATGTAACTCCTGATGTTTATTTAACAAAAACCGGAGAGCCTGCTAAATATTAACCCACAGACTGGGTGTTGGAAATACAGTGATGAACCAGACAGATATTCCCCTATTACCTGGATCCCTCATCCATAAAGGAGCATCAGGTCATACCACCTGCCCCTTATCCCATCCGCAGGTGGCCCTGCAGTGATGGCGAAACATTTATAATCTCCAAAGCACAGACCACATAAACTAGAAGACCACAGATTCTTCTCCTTTTAAGTACGTTAAATAAAGTGTGTCCGTAAAGTCATGGTGCACTTTTGACCGGTCACAGGAAAGCAACAAAAGATGATAGAAATGTGAAATCTGCATCAAATAAAAGGAAAACCCTCCCAGTTTCTGTAGGATGATGTGGCAGCCCACTGCCATGCCAGTCGGATGTGGACGGTACAGAGGAAAGTTCAGTGTGTTCTGTGGCTCGCTAAATTCGAATCCGTGACCAAAGTGCAACATGAATATCAGCGCGTGTATAACGAAGTGCCACTACATAGGAATAACATTACTAGGTGGGATAAGCAGTTGAAGGAAACGGGCAGTTTGGTGGAGAAACCCCGTCCTAGTAGACCATCAGTCAGTGACGAGTCTGTAGAGGCTGTACGAGATAGCTACCTAAGGAGCCCTAAAAAATCTGTGCGTGCGTGTGCTCGACAGTTACACCTAAGCAAGACTACAGTTCATAGGTGTTAAAGAAACGTCTCTGTTTTACGGGGTACAAATTGCGGCTGTTGCACGCTATCAACCGGCGGAAAGACCCACACAATGCATGTTTGCTACAGATATGCTTCATGAGATCGACAATGATGCAAGATTTTTGCAGAAGATTGTGTTTAGCGATGAGGCGACCTTCCATATCTGTGAATATGTTTATCACCATAACGTCCGAATATGGGCTGCTGAGCATCCTCATGCCTACGTTGAGTACGAACGTAAGACCCCTAAAGTGAACGTGTGGTGTGGCCGGATGCATGATAAGGTGATACACCCATATTTTTTTGTGAAGCAGTCTGTGACGGCAAACACCTATCTTGGCATGTTGGAATTGTATGCAGTGCCACAATTGCCAGAAGGTGTCATCTTTCAACAGAACAACGCTCCTCCACACTACGCCACCATTGTTCGTGAATTTCTGGATAGAACATTCCCCCAATGGTAGATAGGCAGCAGTTCTGTCAAGCCATGTCCACCACGATCCCCGGATCTGACGCCCTTAGACTTTTACCATTGGGGTTATGTGAAGCAACATGTGTACATTGAATAGAGAATCACAGACATTATTTACTCAGTTACACCAGACGTCCTTACCCGTGTGTGGCAAGAACTTCACTATCGTTTGGATGTGTGTAGGGCAACAAATGGAGCCCACATCGAACTGCACTGAATAGGTATGAAACTGGGAGAGTTTTCCTTTTATTTGGTGCAGATTTCACATTTCTATCGTCTTTTGTTGCTTTCCTGTGACCAGTCAAAAGTGCACCATGGCTTTACGAACACACTGTACATGCAACTTCAAAAACTTACCAACTTGATAAAATAAGACCACAACCTTTGGCACCAGACACTCGCACTCGAACCCTCCCAATAGACACACCTGACATCTTCATGCCCATTCTCTCATTTATCGAATAAGACTCTAATACCTGCAATTTCACAGGGCAGTTGTGAAGGCAAGATCAGAATTATGTAAGCAAAGCACCTCCCACAGAGCTAGCACTCAGTAGATAGTTTCCCTCTTCCTTCTTCCCAGGCACCTAGAAATCTCAGATGAAAGAATACTTTAAGTAGTAAGGCTTACCTCAAAATTGTTGTTATTGCTACTCAGCTCTATATCATAATCACCTCAACCAAAAAGGACAGAAAACTTCTAGTTGTTGGACCATGGAATCCAGATGTGGAATATGCCCAGTCATCAGGAAAATCTTACGGTCTTGGCACAGTTTGAGGACAGAGAAAGAGCAACAGCCAATAGCTGAGAGGGAGACTCTACAGTCTGGAATGTGCCAGAGACTTCCAACCACAAGAGTTCTTTCTCCCTTGCACTTAGACTGTGGTATCCCCTGTGGTAGAGGCCACAGCCTCTGCTCTTCTCGGCAAGTCTCGTCCAGAGGCATATGACTTTCTCCCGTCATCTCTTGGCCTCATCCAAACAAATGTCTGTGGCACTGCTCATCACCCCTCCCCAGCCCTCCTCAACCCTCCCCAGTTGTACAAGTTAGGTATACCACTTTCTCATTTCTGACAGAGGCAGTCAGCGGGAGATGCTCTCCAAAGTCCTTTCTACCCCTGAACTCTTTGATTCTGTGACCCATTTTTAACTTCATTCATTCATTCATTCATTCATTCATTCATTCATTCAACAGTGTTTATCTGGAATACCCCATGTTTTTGACTCTGTGACCCATTCTTAATTTCATTCATTCATTTTTTTCAACAATGTTTACGGAACAGCTCCCATCTCTTTGATTTCATGATCTGTTCTTCTCCTTTCATTGATTTAACAAGATTTACTGACCACCTATTATAAACCAGGTACTGTTGTGTACAAGAAAGTACAAAAGTGAATATGACATAGTCTACACCCTTAAGAAGTTTATAGTCACTAAGGACACAGATGAATGAGGAATTACAATGTAGCATGGGGGGGTGTTATGAGCAACCCACAAGAATTGGGGGGAGGAGATGGCTAAGGCTGCCCAGTAAGTGGGATCATGGTAGGTGAGGAAGGAAAGTGGGAGAGTGTTGAAGAATAAGTAGAAGTTTGTCAGGCAAATCAGATGGGTTAACTACATCCCAGAAACAGGAAAAAGAATATGTCAAAGGCAAGAGATATAGACAGGGTGGTTTGCAAAATAAATAATTCCATATGAATGAAATAAGGAATGTGTAGGAGGGTGGAAGGTGGGATCAGATGATGGAGTATCTTCTATGCTTTACTAAGAATAGCAAACTTGATCCTTTTAGGGAATGCTTAAAAGATCCTAAATAAGGATTATCTGGATTACATGAGTGTTTTACAAAGTCTACTGTGAAGACTGGATTAGAGGTTGGGCGGGGGGAAAGGAGGGGTGACACTGAGGCAAAAGTTAAAAAAGATCTCAATTCTTTTTTATTTGAATTTTTAAAAATTTTATTGGGGTGACACTGTTTAGCATAATTATACAGGTTTCAGGCGCTCAATTTTACAACACATCTCAATGCACCATACTGTGTGTTCACCTCCTGCTCAAGTCAAGTCTTCATCCATCACCATTTATCACCCCTCTACCTTCCTCCACCTCCTGCTAGCTCAACGGTTCTTAACCTGGGTTCTATCGAACCCTAGGGGTTCGATGAGTCAGTCTCAGGGGTTCAGAGAAGCCTCTGCCGCAGAGGCCAGAATAAGGTAATACCGTAATTTGCTGTGAGTTCATGCACTTTGTTGGTTTTGTTCTTTGAGCAAGGTGATGTTCATGCATGGCTCATTTTGTGCACCAGTAAAAAAAACATATACCTATGTCTTGAATTTGAAAAAAAAAATCATATTTTATTTATCACTAAAGAAGGGTTTGGTGGATGTGCATATGAAACTGGTGGGTTCAGTACCTCAAAAAAGGTTAAGAACCACTGCGCTAGCTACAATCTCCACACTATTGTCTGTGTCCATGAGGTGTTTTTCTTTATTTTGTTTTGGGTTTTTTTTGTCCTTTTTTGCTGTATCCCTCCACCTCCCTCACCCAACCACCCCGACCAACAGCTGTCAACCTGCTCCCAATTCTTACAGGCGAAAATAAGAGCATAAACTGAAGTGGTGTTAGGGAGTAGGCACAGTGAATTCTAGAGATATTCTGGAAGTTGAATCAAACAAATTTGGTGATCAGTTTGATGTGGGAGGAAGGGAAGAAGATGACACCCAGGATTATACCCAGGTTTCTGTCTTGGTTGAATGGTTCAATGGTTACTGAGAAGAGCAAAAGCAACTGAGAAAGAACACAGAGGACCAAGGATGCTCTTGGTTCCCCAGACCTGACAACTGTAAACATCTCATACATGCAACTATGCACTCTCCAAAATAAATCATGTTAGACCAAGGGTACCCACTGGGGCACCCCCTCTCTAACAAGAATAATAGGAGAAACATGGCGCATCTTCATAGACCAACAATGTTATACCCGTATTTGTGAAGAAGAAAAGTAATTTGACTGATGAGTTTATTTTAAAACATAACTTGTGTTTTAAAACAGACAGATATAGAATAAAATGCATATGTTTGTACTAATTTACAGACAGAAAAGGGTACTTCAAAGAGTCTTCAAAGAAACCTCACAGAAGTTGAGAACCCTGATGAGGTTAAGGGCTTCCTGTCTGCAGGGTTCTTCAGTGGAGAGATTGACCAAGTGCTGCATTATATCATTATCAAGTACAACTGAAGAAACACAAACACATAGACTTGGTATTTCCATTCCTATGCAGACATGGTGGAGTGGCGTTGGTTCTCAAAGTGTGGTCTGTGGACCCCTAGGGTCTGCAGGAAGTCTCAAGATCAAAACATATTAACATTAAGATGTTCTTTGCCCTTTTCACTCTGTTGACATTTGCACTGAAGATGCAAAAGCAGCGGTGAGGAAAATGCTGACACCTCTGCTCAAATCAAGGTGGGCGCACCGAATCGTACCAGCAGTCATCGTGTTCTTCACCACCACACACACACACACACACACACACACACACACACACACACACACACACACACACGACAGACAAAATAACCTGGCCAGTTTCACTTAACAATGGCTTTGAGGAAGCAGCAGTAAAAATTATTAATTTTATTAAAGACTGACCCTTGACCAAACATCTTTTCAATATTATGTCATGTGAGGAAATGTATACACAGAGTGCTTCTACCTCTACTGAAGTATGAGGGTTGTCTCAAGTAAAAGCACATGTGCAATGAATTTGGGAGCTGACTAGCCCCTCTGTTCACGAAATGTCACCTTTAATTGAAAGAATAACTGACAAACAATGGTCATTCAAATTTGGGTATTTGGCAGACTATTCCTTGGAAGTAAATAAAGGCTAAAACCTTACTTAACGAAAAACTGACAATATTTGTAGCCAATGACAGAATTCGAGCCTTCAAATATGAATTAAAGTTTGGGAAACCCATATTCTGCACTGTGACCTTGACCGCTTCCCCATACAGACTTTTCAAACAAGATCAGTGTTGACGTTAATAATTTTTTTTTACATTGTATAATGAAATCTGTCAACATTTGGTAGATCTACACAACTCAGTGAACCAATATATTTCAAATGACCAGCGCTTGATGTTACATGCATGATGATCCATGCAAAGTCAAGATAGAGCCGTAGGGTTTAATGGAACAGAATATAGAAAGTTACTGAAATGGTTTCGTATTTCACATTTCAACTAACCTATATGAAGCTACCTCTTTTCTGAGTCTTGGTACAGCAGCATAGTATCAAAGAATATCCATGACTATCGGAAAAAGCTATTACATATCTGTGTGAAAGCTATTTTATTCATATATCCTCTCCAAAACAAGTTGCAATTGATCGGATACAGCAGCAGAGATGAGACTCTAGTTGTTGTCTATTAAGCCAGACATTAAAGAAATACTCAAAAATACAAAATAATGCCACCCTTCTCACTAAATGTGTTTTGAAAAAAGTATTCTTTTAATCAAAGTATGCTATCCATAATTAACATACAATGGTTTATAGTAATTATTTTAACAATAAAATATTTAATTTCTTAGTTATAATCTTTAATATGATATAGATAGATAGGTATGATGCATACACACAAAAGCACGTTGAAGACCTCAGTAACTTCTGGGAGGCCCTAAGACCAAGATGTTTAAAAACCAGTGTTAGAGAAATTTACCCTCAGGCGACAGTAATATGTACATCCGTGGTCATAGCAGCACTGTTCCTACCAGCAAAAAGTGGAAACAAAGGACACATCCAGTGTGGCATAGAGAGCAGGGAAAATGAATGCACCAAAGCTATGTGCACCAACAAGGATAAACCTCACAAAGGTAACAGTCAAATGAAAAACCAAGGTGCAGAAAGCGTGCTGTATGCCACCCATTTTTATAAATTTCAAGAACAAGCAAAACTAAATATGATAAAGCTATTGAGTAAAAGCAAGGGAAATGATAACAGAAGAAAGAAAATGGCAACAGATTGCAGAAGAGGACAGGAAGAGTTTGTGTTGGAATTTGTTAGACTGGGTGGTACGTTTATAGATGTTGCTTTTAACATTATGCTTCATTATATATTTATAAATGTTAGATGTATTATTTTTTTTTGTAAATAGCACATACTTTACAACCTTCAAAGGGAGGCGCTGCATCAGAGCTCTCCTTGCTAAAGAAAACCAAAGGGCTGAGGAAGGGCAAGATGGGTGCAAGGCAAGGTCTGCCCTGGCGGAGGGTCTGTAGCACTGGGCCCAGAGAAGAGCATCGCTCGAGTTCTCTTCCACGGACACAGTCAGAGGCTACATCCACTGTCATGCCTCTGGTTTGGGTTTCCAACCGCCCTCCCTACTTAAAAATGCCATTTTGCCCTGCGTCCTCTATCTCCATTTTTATCACAATGAAAGAAACTTTTCACAGTTGATTTTGTGTTTTATCCAAACCACTAAATTTAACAATCATGATCGCGTATCACCTGGGCCAGCTCCTACCTCCTACCCTTACAACACCAATAAGACTTTTCTGGTTTCATGAAGGTTCTTCTCCTATGTCTCCCGCATACTTTTGGTGTATTCCAACCTCTTCTGACTAACGCCATTCTTCCGTTTGGAATGTTCTCCCTCCCTTCTCAAGATCTACACCCGCCACTTCCTTGGGGATACTTTAAGTATCACTCCTCTCCAAGAGTCTTATACCCATCACTCTTACTCCGAGTTACCTTGAAAATTTACACATCTAATTCCTACTATATTGTCTCGCACTTGTTAGCATATTGGTTGTATTTATCCTGTGATTGTTTTGTGTCAACACTTGAAAGAACAGCATTCTAGCTATACAGCTTCTGTGAGCCAGGTAAATGCTCAAAACTTTTTCTTAATGAATGAGCACCAAGTAAAGCTACAACTCTCAGCAGATCAAGACCTCACTGCTCTACCGTGACACCATGTGTTGGTGTCACACCCTTATTTGCAAATGGCTTTCACAATTCATTTTATTGAAATATGTTTTCCCTTGCTATAGGAACAGATTTCCCATTTTATAATAAAAAATTAAAAAAGCAACATTTGCTTTATAGAATTCTCTGTCATAATATTAATGACTTTGAAATTCAAACATTTCTCCTTCCCATCCCACCCCTCATTACTTGAAGTTCTTAGAAAATCACACTTGGTGGGGAGCTGAACCAGCTTCTTAGCAAACACAAGATCTTCTGTTTCATTTGGGGGCAGTTTTATTAATTCAACAGGCCCTAGACTTAAAGAAATCAAAGTTACCTTCCCTGTAACTTCTACTGTATTGGTCCTAGTCTCTGTTTTCTGCTCAGCTTTCAAAAAAATCTATGAGAATGCTTTTCAAGCCAAATTTTAATCATTTGTTTCCATCTCTTTTTCTACCCACCTGTTTCTGAGCTCCTTGAGAAGAGGGACTATGCTCTGTTTAGCTCTATAGATTCCTAGTGCCTGGCACAGAAACACTCAGTTACTGATGCGTGAATGAATCAATGAATCAATGAATGAATCACTGAATCAGTCAAGTACCAGTTATCAGGCGCAGCTGAGGAATTAGAATGAATGACAATTCAGAGTAAGTTTACTCCCTTTTTCACTTGATAGAACTTCATATATATGAACATAGTTACCACGCATGTTTTTTTTTCCCCACCCTCACTCAAATGAAGCACTCTCAATTACCTTAGTAATTAATTCCTCATATGTTGATCTCAAGAACTCACAACATTCTAGTTGCCTCCCTTCTGGTAAGTACTTTATCAATTTCCCCCTTTAAATCAGGACACGCAATCTGGGATTCACTATTACATATGTGATCATTTAATCAGTTTACAAGACCAATGTCACCGTCCTTGTTCTGAAGTCAGCACTTGGTTAAACCAACTCGGCCAACTGTGCTAAAAGGCATCCACTCTTCAAATGAAAGCTGAATTTTGAATGTTGCTTGATGATGGATAGTGGTTATCTCTGTGGTATTACCCATATTACTTTAAACATTCCTACACAGCTTTTTTTTTTTTTTTTTTACAGGGACAGAGAGAAAGTCAGAGAGAGGGATAGATAGGGACAGACAGGAACGAAGAGACGTGAGAAGCATCAATCATTAGTTTTTCGTTGCCGTTGCGACACCTTAGTTGTTCATGGATTGCTTTCTCACATGTGCCTTGACCGTGGGCCTTCAGCAGACTGAGCAACCCCTTGCTGGAGCCAGCTACTATGGGTCCAAGCTGGCGAGCTTTTGCTCAAGCCAGATGGGCCCGCGCTCAAGTTGGCAAGCTCGGGGTCTCGAACCTGGGTCTTCCACATCCCAGTCCTATGCTCTATCCACTGCGCCACCGCCTGGTCAGGCCCTACATAGCTTATACAATTTATGCTACCTAACCAGTTACTACTTTTGTCATTAGAAGCTGATATAGATTTTAAAAATATAAATTAATAAACAGAATTAGCCTGACCAGGCAGTGGCACAGTGGATTGAACGTCGGACTGGGACGTGAAGGACCCAGGTTCAAAACCACAAGGTCGCCAGCTTGAGCCCGGGCTCATCTAGTTTGAGCAAGGCTCATCAGCTTGAGCCCAAGGTCGCTGGCTTGAGCCCAAGGTCCCTGGCTCAACCAAGGGATCACTCAGTGTGCTGTGGCCCCACAGTCAAGGCACATGTGAGAAAGCAATAAATGAACAACTAAGGTGCCGCAATGAAGAACTGATGCTTCTCATCTCTCTCCCTTCCTGTTTGTCTGTCCCTATCTGTCCCTCTCTCTGTCCGTCTCTCTCTCTGTCATAAGAAAAAAAAAGACAACAGAATTAATATCTATGATTTCTGTGGTTTCAGCTTTATGGAGTATACTTAACTCATATTTTAAATACTTATAATTTATTTCTTTTTTTTTAAAATTGAGAGCAGGGGAGGCAGAGAGACAGACTCTCACATGGCCCCCACTAGCTCGGCCGCTCCCCAAATGAGCCACTTTTAGTGCCTGAGGCAGAGGCCAGGAAGCCATTCTCAGCACCTGCAACCAACTCACTTGAATGAATCTAGCCATAGCTGCGGGAGGAGGAGAGAGAGAGGGAGAGGGATAGGGAGAGAAAGAGAGAGTGGGAGGTGGAGAAGCATACAGGTGCTTCTCCTGTGTGCCCTGACCGAGAATGGAACCCGGGACTTCCACATGCCAGGCCAATGTTCTAACACTGAGCCATCTTCCCAGGGCCTACTTGAATTTATTTCTTTTCTTTTGTATATATTTCCTCACCTATCAACAAATATTTGAGTAGCCACTGGAATGTATACAACACTTCTAACTATGGTCATGTAGTCTAGCCAACCCAAACCTTACTTCTAGATTATGAAATTTCTCTCCTCCTATAAATGTCAGAAAGCAGCTCCCTATAAGTTGGTATTCCTCTTTCTTAAGTCACTATTTGAGGTCTGCTTTTGCCTCGAAGGAAGAACTCATAATGCACATTTCAGGAATATTTCCTAAGGCATAGGGTGTCCCATACTTTGTTTCCTTTCAAATACAGCTGTGTTTCATGACCGAGAGAGGACTGTTGGGTTAACAAGTAGAGCCAAACAAACACAGATTAGAAAACAACTCATAATTCTAGGCCATTACACTAAGGCGGTGCTCTCCATATGGAGCACATAATTCAGACCCCAGACAGCGCCACTGCTTAGTCTAAAGGCAAAATCAGTCTTTGAGAAAGAAATATTATTGGTGACACAAACTTTCATGAATCACAGAGCAACATGCTCCATCAGTATCTAAGAGGTTCCCTGGTGTGGAGAGTCTCCGAAAGGAGGTGCAGACGGTGAAGGCATGTCCCTCAGGCTGTGGGACCCCACGAAGATTTCACAGACATCAGAGATGTAATGGGCCTCAAGGGACCAGCAGATGGTCCAGCCAGTCCTTGACAGTGCTGACACTGGTGACTGCATGCCACTTTCTTGCTCTTTGTGCCTCCGTTTTCAGTTCCTTCCAATTGATTGGAGGAGCCCTTCCCGGTCTGCCTCACAGAAAAATTTTAGTGAAAATGCTTTGTGAACAATCAAGTGTAATATAAACATAAATCGTGGTTAATAGACTATTATTCATTTTAGAAGATGGTCCCTACATAAGCACAGAGAGGTTAAGTGACTTGCCCAAGATCACAAAGCTAACGAGGAACCCCAGTGTTGAAGACAGGCAAGATCAGAGGCTGTGTCTGGCGCCTGGTGCGCCTGGTGCGGGCTCTTCCCTGAGCTTCTGGTTTACACCCTGGAGGGCCTGACATCAATTTCTCGGGCCTGTGGGGTATTTTTTAGGATTTTCAGAGCCTAACAAATTATTATCAATAAGCTGCCCATTTTGGCTGAAATGGCATTAGCCCATTGTGGGTGGTCTGGGAGTCCTCAACCTGGACTATCCATTAGAATCACCCAAGGAGCTTTTTAAAGAACGCTTATGCCCAGGATCCACTCTGGGCCAATTAAATTTAAATCTTTGGGGGTGTCTGCATTTTTTTTCTATGATTTATTTTCATATTGTATTGCCTCCACTGCTTCAAACTATAGGAAATCTTTGGTAAGAATAGAGACAAATTTTCACAATAACTTCACATAAAGCATTGCACAACACCGTGTTAGCATTTTTTAAATCTTCCAAGTGATTCTAATGTGCAGTCAAGGTTGAGAACCTCTGGGTTGGCTGATGGTGATCCAAAAACTAACAGGAAGCAACAGTTATCTGTGACTGACACAGTGCCGCTAAAGCAACCCTAGTGAGACCCTTAGTTGAAATGGGTTCACACCATTTATTGTGCATGTACTAGGTGCCAGACACAAGTCTGAATATAAATATCTGTCAGGATGAAGTCAGTTCCCACACAAGTTACAATGTTTCCCCATTTTACAGATGAGAAAAAGGCCAAGAACTGCAGTAATTGACGAAGGTGGCCGCTAAGATGTGGCACAACCCGGATGTAACTCATGCACCTTAATTCCCTCTCTTGCTTCCTGATACTGCCCCAGAACGTGCTTTACAACGCCCTCACCTCGGCGACAGATTAAAAGGCCACCGAATACTGGGGAATGTAGAACAGCTTCTACTCCAAATACCCGCAGAGGCCGAAAGACAGACGAGGGAGGCGGGCAGGTGTCCGCGCAGACGGTTGAGCGGCGGCGGAGCGGTGGGAACTGTGACAGACTGGGGAGCACATGCCGGGCAAAGGGAAACAGCCGCCACCGACATAGCAGATTGCTGCCATGTGGGGAGGTGGGCCCAGTGCTGCTGGCTCTTCCAAGTTTTCAAAAGAAGCTAAAATTTTTGATTTTTATGTGAAACCGCCCATTTCCAAATGTTGTCTCAAGTTTTTCAACATACTGTGTGAGGCAAAATACATCAATAGGCCAGTAGCTTGTGACCACTGCTATATCACACACACACACACACACACCTCAATCCTTCGTTTACAATTTATTTACTGTATTCTTTCTCTCGGACTGGTTTTCTGCAATTAAAAATCTATCTTTTTTTTTTTCGTGCAAAATTTCAACTATTATCTATATAACATATGGAAAAACCACTATAAATTTCCCGTGGGTAATTTTAATCAGTGGACTGACTTGTATAAATGAATAAACATTTATTAAACGTGTATTCTCTCATTTGAATCTCGCTATAAGTCCGTGAGCATGGATTTATTATCCTCACTTTCCAGGAAAACCCTGTCATAACTCACACGATTATTATACCATTTAGGTACAATTTGGGACAAATCATGAACACAGAGGAACATGTTCCCATAATAAAAGTCTAATGTACTACTGCTGGCCTATGAAACAAGTTTTAGTCAAGCCCCATTATAACAGCCTTATAAAAGAATTTTACCATATCACATTATTCCTCATCCTTTGAATTAAATATATGGAAAATTACAAAAATTAAAAAGAAGAAATCACTACAATGTTCTTTGTCAGAAATGCCTATAGTCTAATCACAATCTAAGCGAATGGAAACCAACTTCACACACTTAATAATAGCTGATTCTTGCTGAGCTCTTTTTTTGGTTTTGTTATGGAGTTTTTTTGTTTGTTCATTTTGTTTGAGCTCTTTTATTACAGCAGGCACTACTAATTGGGCATGGTGTGTGTGTGTGTGTGTGTGTATGTAATATTGGTATTAATATATGTATTTAATTAATCCTTACACTCCCCCTCTGGTACAGGAACTACTACGACTATTGAAAGATAAGGAGAACAGAGGTCAGGGAAGTTAAACAATTTGTCCAAGGTCTCACAGCTAGTCAGTGGGACCCGCAGAGCCTGGCTCCAAAGTCTGCCCGTACCACCCCTGTACCACAAACTTAAAAAAATTGTGTGCGTCTCTGATTTTACTGAAGTTAGACCATCGACAGTAGACACAGTGAATAGAGGAGGGCCAAGTCACACAATACCTCCCCTCTCCCGTTGCAAAACAACTAAGGCTTCTTAAACTGTACCACCAGACCACCTCAGACACTAGCACTGCATAACCAGAGGAGAATCTACCCCTACCACAAGGACAGTCGCTTGTTTCCAAAACTCAGGTAAGTGGCGTGCAGCTGATCACGAAAAAGTCAACCTGAGATAGCAGCTCTCTCTCCCCCTTGTCTTTTTATTTCTTCATACTACCCATCTAATGGGTTCTAACCACTATTCTGAACCATGTAGAAATTACCAAAAAGAGAGGCAGGCATTATTGTAGGGTCAGCTTTTTCAGGCCCAAGCCTCAGAAAAGGTACATGCATTTTCCTCCTTGCTGGCCGATAACACTTGGCTGAATTGGATCTTTCTCAAAAAACAGAAGCAGAGTGCCTAAGCCTTAGTCACATAAGAACTCTAGAAACAGAACTTCAGTGGCGGAGCTTGTTTTTTCATACGAAGGGAGTGGACGGCTGGGCATAATATCCTTTTTAGGCACACAGAATCTGCTGCATTTAACATAATCCTGGGTCAGTCTGTGAAAGGCAGAGTTGCTAAAGGCCACATGCTGATCTCACACTGTGGGCGTGTATCACTGTACACTTCATCAAATTGGCTACAGTGCAGCCTCTGTGTGTGTGTGTGTGTGTGTCTGTGTGTACACGCAGGGAAGCTGACTTTTATAAAATAAACAGCAACATGCACCCCTGCAGCCTAAGATTAGTATCAAGCCAGGGCCTGATTTTAATTTATGAAACCACCTTGTAACTACAGCAATTCTATCCCAAGGTAGGTCCTGGGGGGATGATAAGAGTCATCTGCGAGGCTCCCGCTTCAGCACCTAGTCATACACTATTCTCTAATGTCATAAAAATGTAATTTACAGAGAATGGAAATACAAAACTCGCTGCTAAACAGAAGGGGGACGGCAGCTAGAAACCTCAGCCCATCAAGTAAGGTCTGTGCTTCGCACCTTAGTTTCTTACGAAACATGACAAAAGACATGACAGCAACCACGAACCATAAAGTGTGCACTTGGCCCTTGATGGTATGAGTTACTGAACTACACTTAGCAAAGGAAGAAATAGGAAAGAAGACATCAAAATAGGACCCAGCCCTTTCATTTCCAATCTATTATCTCTAAAACGTGAATCGAGAATAGCCTAACTGAGCCAGGAGAGTCATGAAATCTCATGAGAAAAGAAACTCCCATATATCCTTACCATACGTAAGCCTGATCTGGATTTCTTTCTAAGAGAAAACTCAAAATCTATTCTTTCACCACAAAGCCCATGGTCTTGTAAAACCTTACGCTAGAAAGCCTGTAACATCCCCAAAAGTCCTATTTTGTAAGTCACACTCTCATTGTCTTGTTCTTCAATCAGTCTGATTAAATTATAGAAAATGACTAATCCATTGCTCAGAATTAAGAGAACAGCTCCAGCCTGTTGTCTGTTTTTCTGTCCCCCTCTCCTAATGCACCAGAGCATAGATCAGTGGTTCTTAACCTTTTTTGAGGTACCGAACCCACCAGTTTCATATGCACATTCACCGAACCCTTTTCTTTAGTGATAAATAAAATATGATTTTTTTTTCCAAATTCAAGACATAGATATATGTTTTTTTACTAGTGCACAAAATGAGCCGTGCATGAACATCACCTTGCTCAAAGAACAAAACCAACAAAGTGCATGAACTCACTACAAATTATGGTATTACTTTATTCTGGCCTCCGCAGCAGAGACTTCTCCAAACCCCTGAGACTGATTCATCGAATACCTAGGGTTCGATAGAACCCAGGTTAAGAACCACTGGCATAGATTATAAAAGAAAAGCCTGACCAGGCGGTAGCGCAGTGGATAGAGCGTCGGACTGGGATGCGGAAGACGCAGGTTCGAGACCCCGAGGTTGCCAGCTTGAGTGCGGGCCAATCTGGCTTGAGCAAAAGCTCACCAGCTTGGACCCAAGGTCGCTGGCTCCAGCAAGGGGTTGCTCGGTCTGCTGAAGGCCCGCGGTCAAGGCACATATGAGAAAGCAATCAATGAACAACTAAGGTGTCGCAATGGCAACGAAAAACTGATAATTGACGCTTCTCATCTCTCTCCGTTCCTGTCTGTCCCTATCTATCCCTCTCTCTGACTCTCTCCCTGTTCCTGTAAAAAAAAAACAACCAAACAATCAAAAAAACAACAGAGGAGGGACGAGCAACTTCAGCAGGAAGGGCTGAGAGACGTGCTGAATTATCCTGCCCTTGGGAATACGCTGCCTTGTCCTAAGCTTTCACGGATGCATTACTACTGCCCAGTCACAGAGGCCAAGGGGGCTCTGGACACTGTGGCCATTTGTGCTCCACCATCATTTCTTTCACACCTTGTCATCTGTGAGACCACAGACATCAAAGTGTTGCATATAAATGACCACAGTCAGGTGACACTGGATGAGTTTCTCTCTTTGATGAAGCCAAACTCATTCAGACAGGATCCAAACCCAAACTACTAGAATTAGCAAACAAAGTAGTTTAGCAATGCAGCCGGACACCCTATATTTCTAATTCAATCGTTCCTACGAGACCATCTGGACATTAATAAGACTCCTTTGTATTTTAAACCAACTTTTGACCCCAGAGAAGCCTGGCCTGGTGACTCCACCAACATAGCACGATCCCTTGGGTGTTTCCACGGCCTTTGTCCATCTACTTTTATAAGCCTCGAAAGACAGAGATTTTCCACACCTCTCTTGGAACTCTCCTATTAGAGGCCATTCAAAGACTCTAAAACTCCAAATGCACAGCGTGCTCTAACCCTGGCCGAAAGCTGTCCAGTTTCTATTTCTCCAGCATGATTTATTAACACTTTGTGCAGAAGGCTTGTCAATGCACAACAGCCGTGTCATCCCCAGGGTGAGATGGCAGCATGTAGATAAATTAAAAATCAATTTTTTTATTAGAAACTATTTTGAAGCATTAGAAGAAATGTGATTTTGAGCTATCTTTCTTATTTTAACAGGAAAGCTCAGTGGACCCTACTTACTGTATTAAGAATATATGGATTTCTTTTTAGGAGAACAAATAGCCACTATTGCCCAGTATCAACCTAGCCTGCTACGAGGTACCTCAGAATCATTAGCTCTGGCTGACAGGGGCAGTGAAATATTTTACCACTTCAGACTCGAAAATTTTCCTTGTGGCTACTGTAGTAGTCAGGAGGTAAGGCCTCGACACCGAAAGAATTAACAAGGATTAAGGAGAGATAAGAGTCAAGTTTTCTACCTTTCTCTTTCGGCAGACAGGTAAAGACACCTAAAAATATAAAAATAAGTGATCTGGTTGCTCACCAGTCATTCTGCTTCCCAATTTTACTAGAAAGCAAGAGAGAAGTTTTTTAAGTTTTGTTAAGGAAGAGCACAATAGCCTGTTCTGGCCTTGACCCACAACTGAGTAAACAATAACAGCACTAGATTAACAAAACAACTGTTTTATTAACTTCTACGCTGTGCACCCCCTTGAGACCAGGCATCAGGCTGATTTCCAATGATGAATATAATAGGATCTAAACTAATGAGGAAAACTTAGAAGTGCAGATGCCACGATTGGAAAAACGGATTTATAGATGCAATAAATACAGGAGAAAGCCCTCCCTAACCCTTTCCCCCTTCAGTTTGTGGTCCCCAATGTAATAACGTTGGTAAAGCACTGAGCCCCAGACCTGGCCGACAGTCACAGACAGTATCAGTTTCCCATTCTTCCTCTTTCTTAGGCTGACATTTTTAAGCTATGCTGTTTGGAATTCTGCGACAGCTAAGCTCATGGTATAGCTCCAAAGACCTCTAGGATCGTTCTGGACACGGTATTGGAACTTGTTAATGGAAAGAACTTTTGTAAAAAGAGCCATCAAGAGCAGCAGAGTCATAGTTAAATCCTAAAATAATGATTGCTCTAGGCCAAGAAATAAAGGTTTTTTAAAGCCACTTCTAAAAAATAATTTAGGTTTAACAATACTTGTCACCTCCAAAAGCTGGTATAGAACATCTTTTTTATTTGTAGCTGGTAGGATCACCATTCAAGTCTACACAATACACCATTTTTTTTCTGCATATGCACGAGGCACATAACACACACTCACACACACACACACACACACACTTCAGACACCCTGGAGGAAATGACTGTGTTGAATTTTAAATCAGAAATCTAACGCTTAGGTTAGTAGTGTCAGGTTAAAGGCTCGCCCATCCCCAAAGCTAATTCAGTTCTGAACAGTCCCATGGGTGTCTAGTTGAACAGAAGGAGCTAGGAAACCTTAGCAGGCCGAAGCCCAGCCTGGGGAATTGCTGGGACTCTGTGCCAGGGGCCGAGGCTCACCCCAGACTTGGTATCAGATAATACCAAGTGCTAGTCTGGATTTCCAGGAGTAATCTACTCGAGGGTGGAACTTCCAGGTTCCCTGGTGTCTATGTTGTAGAGTGGGAGGACAGTGGCCTTTGTTACAGGCACACTGCCAGGTTAGTGTGGATTTAGTAACAGAGAAATAGATTCAACACAGAGAACGAGTCTATCAGTAGCAATTGTTTTATAAGCGTTGCAGGGACAAGGCAGGGGACCCAGGACAAGGTGGAAAGCATCCCGTTTTCTATACATGCAGTTCTCACAAGTTTCCTTTTTTTGTATTCTAACGTGAGTTTCTTAAATGTGTGTTTATAGGTTCTCTGGATTCTCAAAACCTTCTGTCAACAGTGGCAGTTAACCACTTTTGTATTTCCTCAGACGAGCTCTTGGGTTTCAAAATCAATTCTCCCCACCCTCCAAACTTCCAACACCCGCAAAATTACCCACATCCCTCCTTTTAGGGTCAAATTTTAAATCTTCCCCTAGATAACTTCTCAAAATCTTGGGATGACTTCTATCAAGGCAACTTTAATCTCCAGACTAACTGAATTTTAACTTTACTACAAAACAATTCTCCAGGGAAAGAAAAATCCTTCCACACATAAATAAACTAACAATAAAGAATTTAGCATTAAAACTGGGTCTGAAGATGACAGTTATTTTCTACATTAAATACTATAACACTAATTTTACCAAAGTCAGTATTTGGTACACCTCCACACACTGCAAAGTTTCTTCGAGACTCCCTCAGCACTTAGCAAGCCTTGGGTTACCGTATGAACTGCAAAATACACCATTTGCCCAGAAATTGCTCAGTCCCAATGCAAATTGTGTATAAAACATGTGTAAACTATGCCTGGAACAGGCAGCACGCATCCACAGAAATCCATTCAACGCAAAGGTAAGTGGAAAAGCTTCTCAAATTAGGCTCCCCTTTAAAAACTGGAGGGACATTTACAGTTTCCAAAGGCAATTGCTTCTTACTTTAGTAAAAGTGGCTTTATGTGGCTAGAAGAGAGAGTTGATTTTTTTTTAAGTGAGTGCCTAACAGTATTCAATTAGAGAGCAGGGTGGGAGAGCCCACTCTCCTAATCTAACTTAATCACCAGGCACCACCGCGCAGAAGAGGTCCACCAAGCACACGAACTAAAATGGAGCCTGAATTTCCTCTCAGACGGAAAGGGTAGTCGCAGGAGGTCAGGGTCAAGGTCACCAGCAGGGCAGGCTGCAGCTGCCCGACAGCGCTGCACACAACGGAGGGAAGGCGGTCCGTCTCCGTCACAGCCGAAACTGATAAATCCTTTCTCCTCTCCTACCCTCCCTCTAACCCCGCCAACATTTTTTTTTTTTTAAGCAGGGGAAGACGAGAAGAAAGGAAAATGACCAAATAACCTCACCGCCCTGGTTTTTCGCACACAAGCTCATCAGCTCCCAAAGTTGCCATCTAAGGGCAAGTTCACAGAGAACACTGAAGCCCATTTTGTCCGAGCAGGGCAAGCCTCCTCCCGACCCCGCCGGGAGTCCTGCCTCCTCTCCCTCCCCGCACACACCCCCGAAAAGAGCTGGGAACTGTGGTCGGCCGGCCATGTGCACGCACACTCTGCCACCAACTGCTGCGAGTTTTCTGTGAATCGCAGCGCGGAGCCTCCCAACTCGCCCTCCCCGACTCCGCCGCCTTCTTTTTCCTTGCACAAAATTTCCCTTACACACGCAGCCGCCTGCGAGTGATTTTATGTGCATATATATTACATATGTGATATTATCCTCAGAACCTCTAGCGGGCAGGCGAAGAAAGGACTGCACTGGGGCATTTTTTTTTTTTTAAAGGAAGGGGAAAAAAGCACAACCCAAGCTCTGTGCGTCGACTCCTGCGTACCGGGAAGGGAAAAGAAAGAGGAATGTTTGCGGAGAGGGCTGCCTGCGAGTGCCCTTGCTCGCCACTTTCGCTGCGGCCCGGGTGACACGGAGCGGCGGGGGCACCCAGCCTGAGCCTCAGGCGCCCCCTGCCCGTCCCCCGGGCAGGCACCGCCACGGATATTTCGCGAGGGGGAGATCGATCGCGCTGCCTGTCTGCAGCGGAAACGCACACGCTCACACACAACCCGAGCCTGAGACACCATAACCTTAACCCTTCCCCCACCCTCCGTGAACTTCAGGTGACCGACCACGTCGGCCTGACACCCGGGCGGGCGGGCGCTCCGGCTCCGCTCCCGCCCCCAGCCCGGGTTTTGCAGGATCGGGCTCCGCGCAGCGCCAAACAGCCGGGAGAGGGGAGCGGTGTGGGGGGGAAGAGAAGAGAAATTGACCCTCCGTCTCCCCCCGACCCCTCCCTCCGGCGCCTCAGGCGTCCCCTCCTCCCGGTCACCCCGCCCCACGCCTGCTCCCCTGCCCCCTCCTCCCTGCATTCAAGGAGCCGGGCGGCCCCGGGGGATATTTTTAGTCTCTTCTTTCTCCTTCACTTTTAGCTTTAGCAGCATCTCAGAACACTCTAAGCGGAGAAAGATGGGGTGGGGGGCGGCGGCTGGAGAGAGAGTGGGGGAAAAGTTAGGAGGCTTGCAAAGAAAAGCCGGAGGGAGGGCGGAGAGGGACCGGGGGTGCGGGTGGAGGAGGGGAAGGGGACCGGGCCATGCCGGCGGGTGTGAGTCTCCAGTTGGTGTGTGTGGCTGCAGCCGGGGAGGGCTGTGATGCACTTTAGTCCTGGACTCTGCTCAGCTCGCCGGGAAGGGGGGTCTGAGCGCCCGAGTCCCGCCCGGCTCCGTCTGCTCCGACTGACCCCACATTTTATTGCGGCCAGGAGCCCTACTCCTCCCCTCCCCTCCGCTCTGCAGGGACCTCGCGCGCCGCGAGCCGCCCTGCCTCCTGCCTCCGCCTCGGCGCAGCTCCCGCACCCCACATCCGCCCGCCGCTGCCCGGCCTCGCCCCCCGCCCGGCCGCCCCGCGCCCCGGCGCCGTGGGACCGGCCGCCCCGCGGCGCGTGTGCACCGTGTGTTTGTGTGCGGTGCCCCCACACCCTCCCCAGCCGCTCCCGCCTCGCCCGCCCCCGACTCCCCTCCTCCGCCGCCGCCTCCTCCTCCACCTCCGCCTCCTGCTCCTGCCCCAGCCGCCGCGGCCACTGCCGCCGGCTCAGGGCCGACCAACCCCGGCGCAACCTTTAGCCGGAGACGGACCTCTCCCTGGATCCTGTACCCGGCGGGTGGCCGCTCGCCCTCGCCCGACACCCCCCAAACGCCATGTCACGGCCCCCGGCCATCCGCGCGCCCCGACCCCCGCACCCTCAGGCACTGGGATCCATAAGGATTTTTTTAAAGATTCCAACCTCTCCCACCTCCTTCCCAACCCCCGATTAAAAAAAAAAAAAAAAAAACCGGCATCCACACTACTCCCCTCCTCCCTCCTTTTGCCCCCTCCCCCCAGCAACCCGGAGTGAGGAGGGGGAGGGGGAAGGAAAGGGGGAAAAAGCTCGATCTTAAGGGAAAAAAGAGGGGGGCTGAGAGAAAGAAAGAAAAAGAGAGAGAGAATAGAAAGGGCACGGGGCTGATCATCACCAACATGGCTGCCTCAGCATAGACCTAACCGAGGAGTAACCCGGGCTGTGTCTTTGTCAGCTTCACCTCTGTAACCCTAAACTAATGCAGAAAACAACGGAGGAGGCTGCGGAGGGGAAAGAGGAGAGGGAGGGCGAGAAAATGGCACGAGAGGAGGTGGAGAAGGGATGACTTACGTGAGGGAAGGCGCTTGGGCTGCTCCTGCTTCCTCCTGGGCATTTTCCCCCTTTTCTCACATTCTCCTCCTTGGTTAATGTGAGATCAAATAAACCCCCGTGGGGGCAGAGAGGCAGACACTGGCAGGAGCTGGGAGGTAGTTGGGGGGCGGGCGGGCGGGCAGGGGGAAACCCCTTCTCTCCGGTGTGTACAATGGGTTGAAGCTTGTTTCCTGGAGCCAGAAGAGGGGTTTTCTTCTTTTCTTTCCTTTCTTTTTTTTTCCTTTTTTTTTTTTTAAATTTTTTGGTCGTGCACCTGGCTTGTCCCCCGAGCGTAATATTCTTCAATGGAAACGGATCTAATAGGTGTGAGTGTGTGTGTGTCCTATGCTCGCGTGTGTGATGGGAGGTATAAATAAATGAGCGCCGGTGCGGCGGTGTCTATGGCCGCGCTCTGTGTCTCCGAGCCCCTAACACTAATGTCGGGATCAAAGGGCAGCGGCGGCGGCAGCACAGCTCACAGCTCGCTCTCTTGCTCTCTCTCTCTCTCTCTCTCTCTTGCTCGCTCGCTCTCTCTCCTCTCGCGCTCTCTCTCTCTCTCTGTCACACACTCACACACACACGGAGGCACAGACTGAGGGAAAGAGCGAGAGCTAGACACACACACACACACACACACACACACACACACACACACACACACACACAGAGCAAAGAGGAAGGTGCCCTAAGGCTCCCAGGGCGGACTCAGCCAGGGATTTGCAGCCGCTGAGCGTGGAAAGAATGGGGGGCGCGCGTGCGGGGGTGGGATGGAGCTCTTCTCATTTATCCCGCTATTCGTCAGGTCGAGGGGGGAAAAGTTTGTCCCACTCTTGAAACAACGACTACTTCATTATTTTTACTGATATATTTTTCAAAAGGAAATAGATTTGTCTCTTAACTTTCTTTTGTTTATTAAACTTCAGTTTCTTCTGTATGAAATTCTTCAGGGTGTCGTCCTTCAAGGAAGGACTTCTTACCCCATCACCTTAAGCGTATGTATGGAGGTCACAATCTCCCACACCAACTTTTTCAAAGACATTCCAAAAAAAATTTTTTTTTAAATTAAAAGATAACATATGGTGAAATCTATAAGTAGGTTGATGAACTAACTGCCCAGTTTTGGAGTGTCCAGGTGGAGATAAAACTGAAAAAATGCTGCCTAAATGAAAAGTACAGCTTCTTGACAAAGGGGAAAAAATAAGATTAGGTCACCTCTGATGGCTGCTTTAACTGCTACATGATACTCCTACAGTACACACAGCAATCTTGACTTCTGAAATGTACTTTTTTACTTTTCCCTGTTATAATTCAGGTATATTAACCTTACGCTGAAGCAATTCCAGTTTGCATTATGAGCCCAATATAGCAGTTTTCATTAACTGATACATACTTTCATTACTTTACAAATCACACATCTTTCTTCAAAGAGAGACATAAAGGGGAAAAGTAGAAAAGGACCGGTCTCACCAAGCACAAAAGGTACTTGGTGAAAGAGGACTGTTCTCTTTGTGACTTGGAGTCATTTGGATAAAAGTTCACTCAGAGGTTGTTAATTATTTAAACTCCAAAACCTACTACTATAATTGAAGTAAAAATGGTTTGAAGAAGAGTTGTTTCATAAAACTCTCTTTGTAAGAGGAAACTTTGAACTTAAGCAGAATACATTATATGTCATGAGTCAGATGGAGCTAAAAAATAAAAAAGGTGCATTATTTAAGTACATCTTCCCTTTTCAGCTTTTTTAAAACTCTGACTCATCATCTTATTATGTTAAATATTTTCTTACCAATTTTAAAATAGACTTTTTCATCAAAGAAGGTGGAGGCATGGTGAAGATACAAAACATTAAAATGACACTTAGAAGCTTACATGGCTACTAATGCCTCTTTGAGATTCTGACTTAATTCTCACAACTCAATTGGTGTTAAAGACAGCCATGGGGGTTAAATCCCTACACACTCCTTCAAAAATAACAGCAAGGCTTTATATTGCACACTTTTATTGGAGAAATTTAGTGTTGTATCTCCCAGAAGATGTTTTTCATTGATAATCAAGTCTCAGGATGACACCCTCTGTGCCAACTCCCTTGAAAGATCTAGCTTGCCAATGGCAAGTAATGCCATCTGAAGCAGGTTTTGAAGCACCTACTTGAATTCAATCTAAAGCCAAAACAGAGAACAGTCAAGTTTAAAGTGGAGCATCATCCTTAAACCAATCCTTCCTTTGAATGTTGGTTTAAGTAAACTGGGTAGTTAAGTTTCCCATGTTACAACTTGGAAATTGAAACTATGTTTCAACTCGGCTCAAACTCAGTTTTGCCATGACTTGCACTATTGTCACTAGGGTTGGACTTGAAATTAACATGTGAATGATAAATTTGAGCCCATTCCTACAAGACCAATTCATTACCCTGAGTGTGTAGAATCTTTAAACCTAACACAGGGGTAAACAAAATGGTCACACTTCGACACTCTCCCTTGGAACCTTTGGCTGGGATACGGAGGACTATTACTCTGCTTAGACACACCACTACCTTTTCCTGAATTGCTATGACTCTTCACAATGCTTAGTACACTGTAATTGAAAACACACTTTAGGCCTTTCCTCAGAGTAGAGTGCATTTCCTGCAACCTCTTTAAAAGCATGCAAGGCAAACGCTGTCAACTTTTAATTATATAGGTGTTCTATCAATAGCCAAAAGCATTATTCAATTGAGTTTATTCAAACCTCTACCTCTTTCCAAAACTCATCTGAAATAGTACACAACAATAGAAAGTGAAAATAAGGACAGGACAATTTCTGTTTAAATCTCAGCTTGGTATCTCTCCACTACAAAGCACATTTCAAGGGCACTGAACACTTTACCCTCAATTGCTGTATGTTCAGGGAACACAAACTAATTTTAATGTTAGACCAATCTAAACTATTAGGAAGATAAATAGCTGGTGGTTGCTACAATGGATTTCAAAATTGAATGAATAAATAATTTGGGGAACATGTGCCTTTTGGATGCACGTACCCATGAACCATTAAGCTCAGATTATTGTTGGCTATAATCATCACATTGAAGTATTTTATTTGATTCACCCCCACCTCCCGAGTTTTTAAAAGAAAATTTTATCTTAATAGTTATAGTACTTTTCACCCCCATCTTCATCAACTCTCAAATGTGAAACTAAAATAGATTTTCTCAAAATCATACAATCCAAGATATTTCATAAATGCTCACTCACACAGGAGTAAATTCCATCCTAGCTCAAGTAATGCTAAAGGTAGGAAAACAGTTGGAGCAATTCCCCTAGGTCAGTGGTTCTTAACCTGGGTTCTATCGAAATCTAGGGGTTCGATGAGTTGGTCTCAGGGGTTCGGAGAAGCCTCTGCCCCGGAGGCCAGAATAAAGTAATACCGTAATTTGCTGTGAGTTCATGCACTTTGTTGGTTTTGTTCTTTGAGCAAGGTGATGTTCATGCACGGCTCATTTTGTGCACCAGTAAAAAAACATATACCTATGTCTTGAATTTGGAAAAAAAATCATATTTTATTTATCACTAAAGAAGGGTTTGGTGAATGCGCATATGAAACTGGTAGGTTTGGTACCTCAAAAAAGGTTAAGAACCACTGCCCTAGAATGACATGTGGTCTACAGAGGGTCCTTCAGGTCAAAGCTATTTTCATAATAGCACTAAGATACTATTTGGCCTTTTATCTGTGTCGACATTTACATGAATGCTGCAAAAAAAAAAAAAAAAATGGGAATAAAATGCTGCCCCAAGCTCTAATCGAGGCAGTGGCAACAAAATATGTTAGTAGTCGTTCTCTTCTTCACCACCATGCTGAGAGAGAGAGAGAGAGAGAGAGAACCGGGATTAATTAAGAATGTCCTTGAGGGAGCATTACAATTATTAATTTTATTAAATCTTGACTCTTGAGTACAAGACTTTGAAAAAAATTTTTTAACAAAATGGCAGGTACATATAAAGTATTTCTGCTGCATACTAAAGTCCATCAGTTACCCCAAGGAAAAGAATTTGTGAGCTTGTTTGATATAGCTGTTTTTCTTTTTTTAATGTAGTATTATTTTTACTTACAAGGATGACTGACAGACAAGCTGTGGTTCCTCAAATTTGGGTATTTCTAAAAAGAAATGAATAAAGTGAATCTGTAACTTCAAGAAGAAGTTATATGATTTTTTTTTTTTTTTTTTTTTTTTGGTAATGATAATATTTGCAGTGACAAATGAAAACTAGAATGCTAGATAACTGGCATCCATTACTGTGAGCTTAACAGCTTCCTAAAACTGAAAGACTTTTCTGATGAGATTCACGGTGATATAAATGAGTGTGACTTTCTGATACACCATTTGGGAAGAACTGCATAACTCAGAGCACCAATCTTTTCCAAATGACCGATGCATGATGTTACAAAATCATGCTGCAGTAAAAGATCCATTCAAAGTACAAGGCAAACTAATGTATTTTAATGTAAGAGTATGAAAAGTTCATGGCTATGGTTTCAGATTCTACTCATCAGTAACTTTTAAGAAACTCCCTCTTGTCAAGTTTTACAGTTTTGGTGTGGTGTCAAAGAAGCGTATCCACAATTATTTGACAAGGTTTTAAAATATTGCTCTCTCCCTCCAACTACATATCTGTTTTTGGCTTGGTTTCCTTCATGTATATCTTTAACCAAAGCAACATATCATAACAAATTGCATATAGAAGCAGATAGGAGAATCTAGCTGTCTCCTAGTAACCCAAACATTATAGAGATTTACAGAAATGGAAAACAATGCTACTCTTCTCACTAAACCTTTCATTTTATAAAAAATAGTTATTTTTCATAAGAATGTGTTTATGTGTATTGTGTTTATTATTGTTACTTATATATGAATTAAGAAAAAAAATTTTTAATTCCACAGTTTTAACATGGAATATAAGACATATCAAGATATAACCCATGTAAATAAAAGTTCTTTGGGGTCCTCAATAACTTTTAAGAGTATAAAGACATCCTGATTTAAAAGGTTTGAGAAGCACTGCCTGAGAAATTAACTGAGTTGCAGTTAAAGAGAAAAAAGAACACCTATGGGTGTTCTACTAGAGGTCTTGAAATTCAACTGTACATATGATCACACTTCTTGTAAAATAAAGCCCAGTTTGCTCCAGGAGCCGAGAGTTGGTTTCGTTTGCCCCAAGTTTGGCTTCTCTGATGAGAGCCTTTATGAGACACAGAGAGGATTTATTAGTCAGGGTTCTCCAGAGAGAATATACTCTCCAAAACCAATATATGTTTTATTAATTAATCATAGGGATTGGTTCATGAGGTTATGGAGGTCAAGAATTCCCATGATCTGCCATCTGCAAGATAGAGAAGGAAGGCAGTGGTGTTATCCAGTTCAAGTCCAAAGGCCTGAGAACAGGGGGTGCCAACGATGTAAGACCTGGTCTACGCCTGAAAGCCCGAGGACTGGAAGCTCCAGTGCCCAAGGACAGGAACAGAAGAATGTCTCAGCTCAATCAGGGAGAGTAAATTTGCCCTTCCTCCACCTCTTTTGTCCTATTCAGACCTTCAATAGATTGGATGATGCCTACCCTCCCGGTGAAGGTGATCTGTACTCAGTCTATGGATTCAAATGCTAACCTCTTCTAGAAACATCCTCACAGACACACCCAGAAATAAGACATAACTAGCTATCTAGATATCCCTTAGCACAGTCCAGATAACACATAAAACAAACCATCAGAGAAATAGCTGTTCATCATGTCATGCTGGTACAAGCTGTCCAGCCATACAGAGAGGACGGTTACTCCATGCAGAAGGTCCAACCCGCCTCCACTTTCACAGCAAAGTGAAACCAGTGAGGATCTCTCTCTTTCCCAGGCCCTGAGCTACTGCCCCAAGAGTTAAGAAAGGGAAACCCTTACCCCCAAAGCCCTCCAAGTCTGACTTTAAAACAATGAGTGCCTGTCCCAAGGCAGAGATATGGGTCTGGCGTCTCTTCTGGTCTGGACCTCATGTGTTGTAAATCATAGCATCTAGTGACAATGACCAGCCATTATTTACAGAGGGGAGGCTTTTGCTATAATTTGTACTTGTGTTCTTAGGAGGCAAGGGGCTGGCTGGAATCAACAGGTTTTGTCACAATTTGGATAAATCATGTGTTCAGAAGTAGTGGCTATGCAAGCGCATGACCCAACAGAGAACGTGGCAGGAAACACTTCTGCCATTTGGGGTGTCTTTCATCCATATTCATGTGCTTGGGTTCTTTCTCTTAAACATCTTCCCACTAGGTTTTCAACACAACAGCATCTCAGAGTACAAGTTGTATTTAGATTACGTAAGTTCCCGATCTCTGTGGCCCACGTTCCCCTCATCTGGTCCTTCCTGTCAGCGCTAACGATTGCATCACTCAGTCTTTCCTTATTTATTCCAAACTCAAACCCCAACTGAGACTAACTCCTGTCTCCCAAGCCTCATTTGCTAGGATTCATAGCATCTCTATCAATTCAGCTTCCCTGGACCTTTTCTTTTATCTGCATGGGTGAAAACTCCCCTGAGCAGCTGGTCCCCACTTCATGCATTTTTCCAACTGATTAGTCTGGTCGCTTAATGTACTTCTTTGCTGCCTGACACCATCACCCTCTGACCTGCCTCAAATCATACTGCTGTCTCCTTAGGAGGCCCCTCATGCACTGTGGCTTCTCTCACAGCCCCTCTCTCGAGCTGCAAACAGCTGGTTCCATTTCTCCACCATGTCTTCCTTTCCTTATGTCAAATCTCTTCCTCTCCCCTTCACTCACTTGGGGACACCCATTGGGACGTCTTGGCAAGGTTTTTTGCCCAACTCACTAGTCAAGCAACTTTTTCCAGAGACTATAGCATTGTGTGACATAATTTAATAATAACAAAGAACAAGAGTATCACACACCAAGAGTCATGATTTTTGTTGATCAGAAAATAAAATGGGAGTGAAAGCCAATCAAAAACTTTCCTGTGGGTTTTCCTCATACTCTTCCCTCCATGTGTTCTAGCTCTACCATTTGTAGTCACGCCACTCTGCCTCCATCCACTTTTGCCAAATCTGATGTACTTAGATATCTCATGAGAGGTCAAATCAAATTACTTTGAGTTCTAACTGTATCTTTTTGGTTGTTGAAGGGCTGCGCTTTTTTATTGGATTATAAGTGCTTTCATATAAAACAGCCAATTAAAATGACATGAGAGTTAACTATTCTATGTTCCCTCTCTTCCATTATTTAATTTCATACTTTAATATTTTTAATAAGGGAAAAAATAGAGCTTCAAATGAGAATCATAGAACTTTATGACCAGAAGGTGACTCGCAGACCACTTAGTTTATCCCCGGTATTTCGCCAGTGGGGAACGGAAGGGACTGAAATAGTGATTCTAGCTGAGCTCTGATGAGTGAATTCGCTAGTCAGAAAATTAGAGCTCAAATATAGGATGTAATGAAGACATAATTGTGCATCCTAATGAATTTAAGCAAACAAAATTTTGCAAACCAGAACTTAGAAGCATTTGACATAGCAACATACAAAATTAAGGAATTGAGTGATTTTAAATATGGTACATAGAAAAATTCAGCATATATTTTATATTATTTTACTAGCTTCTAGAAAGTTCTTTTAAATGGGAAGAAAGGGCCATTATGGGGCTAGAGAAAAACCTTAAAAAATATTTTAAAATCACAAACCATAGAGATAAACTGTATGTTGACAATATAGTACTATTGATTAAACATTGGAAACCCTTAAAAAAATAAGGGAGACAAGGTGTTTCATCTTCTGAGCAGAAACACTGCAGATATTTTGAAATAAAATATTTATACCTTTATGCAAAGAGTGCTTCTGAAGCCCAACTTCAGCTCCGTTCTAATGTTAGCCAGTGGCGTACTTATCCTTGGCCAATTGTCTTCCAGAAGTCTTTCAGTGGGCTTTGTCGTTTCCTTGGAAGGATGTCAGCCTACCAGTGCAAACCCATTATCTTTTGGTACAAGCCATGAGTCACCCAGCACAACAGGTTGACAGGGTCATGTCACTTTGGAAGAACAGGCACTCGTATGGCAGCGGCTTCTGAGCCTCACTCTCCTTTGCGTTGCATTCAGGAGTCCCTGTGGGGAAAATAGAACTTCCTGAAATGTTCAGGACAAAAATAATAATCACAATACCCACTAATTGTTCAAAACAACAGGAAGGAACAGAATGGCTCTACTACAATACACATAATTGTCCTGGGATCAGAACATAACTGGTTCAGCAAGTGTCTTCTCAGGAAACACCGCTTGGTGAATGGAGGAACAAGTCAGCGTGGAGTCACACTCCCGACAGAGGGGCTGCACCCTGGACACGGTGATGTGTGAGGACCTCACCAACCAAGGATCCTGTGGCACCTGTCTTTCCACGGAGCACAGAAGACTGGCTGCCGTATACTTCTTACTAAAGATGTCCTGCAAAACAGACAACCAGTATCGCAGGAATGACAATTTCTAAAGGTCATGCCTTTAGAAATTTGCACCCAGGAGGTTCAAGTTCTATTTGTGCCAGGTTGTTTGTTGTTTTAGAGAAAGGTTAGGTGGCTGACCACATTTTTACATAACCCAGCCCCTTGCAGAGTTTGCTGTTTGGTAAGGTGGCCACGGAAAGCTTAGTTGTGACTTTTGCATAATATAGGTGTTTTGTTCAGTACTATTTCTGTCTGAGTGTCAATGTTGTTCCATATGGGGAGGGAAAAGAACAGACTCTCTCAGCCAGAGTTAATTTGTTTTCATATCAACTCTGAACTATTTCTTTCTTTACTGTATGGTTGGGGAAACCAAGGCATGACCCAGGCAAGAAATGGCTCAAGGCAGTGTAATTAGAGCACTTTCACTTGGGGTGATAGACATGTTAATTCTATGACGAGTATTCTCTGTCAGCCCTAGTGATCTCCCTGAATCAATACGGAGGCGCAGGCCTGAGGAACAGACGGGCCATGTGTCATGCCCCTAGAGGCCAAGCGGCTCCGGTTTTGTCTCCTAGGGAAGGAGTAAAAGCTCCCTGGCTGCTTTGACATACAGATGGGTTCAGCCAACACAATCGACTGTGGGAGGGAAGAGAGTGGGAGGGAGAGACAGAGAGATTTCTTCTTTCCTTCCTCCCGCTTGGATACCTTGTGTCTGGCTGCAACTCTGTCTCTCCATGGCTACGGCTTCTGAGCAGAGCTCGGACTTCTTGGACTCAGGACATGCAACTTTCTCCCCTTGTTGTTTCAGCCCTGGAGACGTAATGGCCTTCCAGCCTTGTGGACATCTGGGTGCCTCAACAGTCCCCAAACCTCTATCAGCAACCTAGTCCCTTCGTTAGAGGCTCTGCACTTGAATCCTCTGAGGTGAATTCTGTTCACTGCCTGAACCCAGACTGACCCAAGCTCCTTTCATTCATTCACCAAATATTTAATGAGTACTGTTCTGTGCCAGACACTGCACAAGCCACTGGGAATGCCACGGCAAGCAAACAGAGATCTTATCCCTGACCCTGTAGCGTTTGCAGAACAACAGGGCTTATTTTAGTTAACCCTTCTTTGTTACTTCCCATAAAACTGAGATTTTTTTTTACATCTTTAAAGTACAGACATTCTCCAGGCTGGCCAAGAACCCTGAGAACAGGGAATAAGGCTATGTTAGAAGTAATAATAGGCCCCAACCCGATACTAGACACATAATTAGTAGATGCTATGGACTGAATTGTGTCTGCCCAAATCTCACATGTTGAAGCCCTACTCCCCAACGTGATGGCATTTAGAGGTGGGGTCTTGGAAAGGTAATTGGGTTTACATGAGGTCATGAGGGTGGGGTCTTCATGATGGGACACACGCGTGCGCGCGCACACACACATACACACACACACACACACAGAAACCTAGATGGTACAACCTACTATACACCTAGGCTATAAAATACCCCACTGTCAGATGTGCAATATGCAGTCTCTCGTTGACTGAAATGTTATGCAATGCATGACTGTCTGTATACCTATATATATCTGAGGAAAGACCATGTGAGGACAGAGTGAGACACGCCATCTGCAAGCCAGGAAGAGAACTCTCCCCAGAACATGACCACGCTGGCATCCTGATCTCAGACTTCTGGCCTCCAAAACTGTGAGAAATAAATGTCTATTGCTTAAGCCATCCAGTCTATGGTATTTTATTGTGGTAGATCCAGTGAACTAATATAGTATGATTAAAGAAAACAAAAAAAAATCAAGAAGAATCAGTTGCTTAAAGGAAAGTCTTGGTCCCCCTGGATGTAGGACTGTCTCAATTCTATGCTCTGAACAAATTTGGGGTGACTTAAGCAAAACTGCCACTTGGGCAGTGTTTTTCTCCAGAACTTATTTCTTCTGTCTCCTCTGTCCTTTCTCCTGTCCCCACTTGCAGTATGTTTGGTGCCCGATTGCACCATCAGCAGCACCCAGACACAGCCACTGTGCTGCCGATCAGGCTCCCCTTTCCTGAGAGATGCAGCCATAGTTCATTCAAAAAAGAACTGCTCCTTCCCTCCCATTTCCCACAAGGGTGTTATGCTTTTATTCCTTCAGAATGCTAGCCAATTCCTTTCCTTTCCTCTTTTTATTGTTCACATTGTTGAAAGATACTGTTATAATTTTTTTTTAAAAAATTTAAAAATCTAAAAGCAGTAAGTACATACATTATCTGCTCCAGGCCACTGTCTTCACAGTACAGGGAGCGTGTTCCCCACTTTCTGCAATAGGTATATATAGAAAGTAGCCAGAAAGTACAAGGTATCAAAGAACAAACATGCCGTCTTTCTGGAATGCTCCTTCTATGCAAATTTTTGTTGGGTGAAAGTTAAATCATTTAACTTCCAATTAATTTAAAACACATACTTTAACGGAGGTAAGTTTAGATGTACCATGTACCTTGGGTTTTCTCCTTGGAAAATGGGGGTAATGATAGCGTTATTGTTACCCAGGGGATTGACTTGGGACTTAAATAGGTCTTGTGTGTGGGGAGCCCCAAACACAACAACTGTTCCCGATGGCATGGACTGTGCCCTTCGGTCCAAACTCTGCGTGAATTTTAAGTCAAAATGCAAGGTCTCAGAGAAATTTTGCCCGGAAACCTTTTCAGGCTCCATCCCTAGATTCCCAGAGGAGGAGTTTTCATTTTCTTTGGCTACTAGAGGACAAGTTTGAATACATTACCTGTTTCCTGGATTCTCCATACTTTACCCCAGAGCAGTGATTTTAATAGCGGGAATTTCAGGCATTGTAGCATTCATTCAGTTATAAATTTCACTTATAAAACATTTATTGAGGTTTTCATGATTTGATTTGTTTTAAACCAACCTAGTCTCTCTCCTCCACCCTTATTGTTGTGCCTGCAACAAAATAAATGACCCAGTATTATTTGGCATTCAGCTGACATAAATCATAACCCACATTGGATTACTTTCAAGTCTACATTACAGTCCTACAGAAAAGTATAGTGCTGAATGAGGGCTACTCTTTCCCTTTTAACACGTCTCTGTGTCTAAAACAGATAGGCAAGCAAAAAAAATTTTTTTTAAAGTTAAAAGGAAGATGGGGGAGTTAGAGGGTAGAGGAGAGATAAATGGTGATGGAGGGGGCTTGACGTGGGGTGGTGACCATACAGTGCATTGCGCACATGATGTGTTATGGCATTGTTCACCTGAAACCTGTATGCTTTTATCAATCCATGTTATCCCAATAAAGTCAATAAGAATTTTTTTAAAAAAACATGAAAAAAATTTATTTTATAATTCTTATAAACTTTTCTCAAAGTTCAGAGGAGAATTTTTATACTCTTCCCGCCCCCCCAAAAAACACAAAACAAAACAAAAAACAAATAAAACCCAAACAAAACAAAGTCCACTTATACAAATTTTCATAATGTTTAACCAAATCTTAGGTTGGAATCTTTACCCTTGAAAGGACTAAAGTCACAGGACAAGCTAGTTGTCTCAATAGACTGTGAATGAATGAATGCTTTTAATTATACAGTTTTAAGTACCTGTGTCACTCTGTTAGTTATTAGTTACTATGGCTAAGGACTGCATTCAACACACTGTAAAGTGTACTCAGTACATAATAACATTGCATGTATAATAATGACCAGTATCTTACATCAACTATGCTTTGGGTATGCAGTGTGAAAAAACAGCATGGTTGCTGTTGGCATGGAATAAATATTTTAATGACAAGTCATGATCTTTTTTGTAAAAGGCTCTACTGATAGCACTTTAGATTTTACCCATGACTATTTTTTTAATTCATAAAGCAAAATAACTGAGTATATGAACATTGGGAAAAATGATGACTGTGATGTCTCTTGTTTCAGATGCTTTAGTCAAAGAACTCACATTTGATTGAAAGCCCTTTAAGTACATAAATCATCTAAATTCATTTATAATTGAGTAGCTTGTCTAAATGGACAACCGGGGTTAGGGTCAGACAGTGAGGGCACCTCCTGTTTCTCTACTCCAGGGACTGTGGACCCCTTGTTGCATGCCTTCCCATCTTTCAAGAGAAGCTGGAAATCTAAAATTTTATTGAGAAATCTCCAAGTAGTGTCGGTCACCAGTTTGCAATCATATATATATATATATATATATATATATATATATATATATATATATATCTCCCAATAAATCATTGTAACACATACACTGTTCTCAAATTATATACATTGGAAAAATAAATAAATAAGGCCCTCAAATACCATTGTGTGTCACAGATTCATAGACTCTCAATTTTGGAAGCGGGTTATCACTTCAGTCTAGCTTTCCACTTGATCGACCCTAGTAATGAGGCAGCCTCTAATTGGACAGAACTTACTGAGAGGTAGTTCTTTTTTAGAATCAGTCAAACTCTACCACTTCTTTCCATACCCATTAGGATGTCTGTTATCAAACAAACAGAAAATAACAAGTGTTGGTGAGGATGGAGAAATTGGAACCTTTGTGCATCTGTTGATGTGAATGTAAAACAGTGCTGCCAACAGGAACACAGTGAGTGTAAAGTAGTGTTGTCACTGTGCAGAACAATATGGCAATTCTTTGAATAATTAAATATAGAATTAGCATATGACCCTGCAATCCCAATTCTGGATATATACCCCAAACCACTGTAACCAATGACTATGAACACCCGTGTTCATAACAGCATTATTCACTACGGCCAAAAGGTGGAAGCAATCCAGATGTCCGTGGATAATTGAATGCTGGTGCATACATACAATGGGATGATATTCCGTCTTAAAAAGGAAGGAAGTTCTGACACGTGCTACATCATGGATGAAACTTAAAAACATTATGGCAAGTGGAATAAGCCAGACACAAAAGGGCAAATATCGTAGGATTCCTCTCACATGAGGTATCTACAGTAGTCTAATTCACAGAGACAGAAAGTGAGAGGTGAATACCAGGAGCTGTGAGGAGGAGGGAGTGGGGAGTTATAGTTCAGTGGTTATAACATTTCAGTCTGGGAAGTGGAAAATGTCCAGAGATGGCGGCAATGACAGCTGCACAGCAATGTGCATGTATGTGTTTAATGCCACCGAAGTGCACACTCAACGTGGGCCAAGGTGGTAATTTTTTTTTTTTTTTTTACAGGGACAGAGAGAGAGTCTGAGAGAGGGATAGATAGGGACAGACAGACAGGAACGAAGAGAGATGGGAAGCATCAATCATTAGTTTTTCGTTGCCGTCGCAACACCTTAGTTGTTCATGGATTGCTTTCTCACATGTGCCTTGACCGAGGGCCTTCAGCAGACCGAGCACTCCCTTGATGGAGCCAGCGACCTTGGGTCCAAGCTGACGAGCTTTTGCTCAAGCCAGATGGGCCCGCGCTCAGGCTGGCGAGCTCGAGGTCTTGAACCTGGGTCTTCCGCATCCCAGTCTGACGCCCTATCCACTGCGCCACCACCTGGTCAGGCCAAGATGGTAAATTTTATGTGATGTGTATTTGACTACAATAAAAAGTATATAAAAAGAAATCTAGCGTTTCCACTTGCTCTGCTCTTTCTTCTGCCCTCGCAAGCCACTCCATACGGGTCTGCCCTTTTACGTGCGGATCCTCCAGATATTGGCAGAGAGCAGCTCTGGAACTTTGTGGTTTCCCTTGTCCCATCTTTGCTGCTCTCCTCTGAGTCCTCCCGGGGCCCCTGGGCCCTGCGCTTCGGCCAGAGCATAGCATGCCTGTGAAGGGGAGCAGAAAGATTACTTCCCGGCTCTTAATACAGAGGCTGCCTTTGATGGCATGACTCAAGCATTTTAGGTTTCATCTCATTGTCTTTGGTGTCTCCAGCATCAGCAGTGTGGCTCAGGTATTTGCAAAAGACAGACAACCGCCAAGGAGCGAAGCCGAGAAAAGGAGACATCCGGAACTGCTATTTCCTCATCGGACGTCTTCGAATCTGATCCATAAGCAAGACTTTATTTCTTGCTGAATTCTGGACTGCTGCGTGGATAGAACTGAGTTTTCACTGCAAACTCACCTGCAATTTAAAAAGGCCCCAAAGAGGGCTGCCTGGTATGTCATAGGCTCTCTTGTCTGTCGGGAAAAAAAAAGACCCTAAAAAAAAAACCCACATTTTTTTCTCTACACTTTGCCCCATCTTTTCTGACATGCTTACTACTGAAAGGTAAATGTAGTCTTCCAAGTTTAAGAGTTAAATTTCCAATAAGGGCTCCTCCTACCCCTAGGTATCAATAAAGAGGATTCTGCCCTCTTTCCCATAAAGCCCTCCCTAGCCCTAAAATCCAGGGACCTTTTAATATTGTTTCCAATTTGGTATTTTCCCACACAGGAGACTGTAATAAAAAGCAAGTTCTTAAAGGAGCTCGGGCAAAATCTGTGAGCCCTTTTGACCTCGCAGACTTTAAGGCATCCCAGCTTATTTTTTCCTAAGAAGAGAGGTGGGGAAAAAAAGAAAAGGTTTTCTTGCTCAAACAGCTAGCTTTGCCAAGGACCTTGAGAGGTCTGGGGGATGCTGGGAGTTCCCAGTTTGCCAGCTGAGGCTCTGGTTCCACTAGGTCATGTTAAATATGAGTGTGCTCACAAGAGAAGGCAGGTGACCTCAATTGTCTCAACAGGATGTAGGACAGCAAAGGGGCGCGGCAGCAAATGGCCCAGGCCCACACTATTAAGAGCTTTAAATATCACCGGTATTAGCAAATGAGCGGCGACAAACAGTGTCATAGACTTCATGAGTTCACAACACGGTGTGACAAATCCCTCTTGAAATATTGGTTGTGGCTGAGAGATTCCTGAAAGTGTACTGAGGATGGACACAAGGCAGATAAACCCACCGGGAGGGTCATTTATCTCTCAGCCAAGGACTATCCATGGGCAGGAGCATTGCTACTTTATGCAATGACCGCTGTAAATGACAACAATACATATACATGTTTTTATGGCGTTTGAATATCGCTAAGTGCTTCCGCATCATTCTCGGTGATGCTACCCCCCGCAGTGGAGCAGGTAGAAGGAGGTCAGAAGGAAAACACCCAATTTAGATGCAACAAGTTGACCTCAAGACTCGGATGGAGTTGGTGCCCATGAGCAGCCATTCATTGATATTGCTAAGAAGTTTAAAAGTCTGCAGTAGCCTTCTGCTTGCAATGGCGGGAAATGTTCAATGTTCCCATTGCAGACTTCACAGTGTCGAAAATCCTTAGCACTTGGGTTTTTTCTTTGTTACCCCTTTCCCTTTGAGCTATTCACTCCGCAACTTCAAACCCTTAGCCAGGGCCTCAAGCTCTGTCTGCGCCTGGGATATTTCTTCTCTATTCCAAACCCTCAATTAGTACATAAGGAGAATAAAAAGTTAGCATGGAGCAAGAAGAACTACTCACTCTTGGTCAAATATCCGCTCTGAGGATCTTGGAAAGGCCAGTGGTGCATGGAGCCACCAGCACAACCATCCAGGCCCCTGGGCTGGGGTTTCCCTCACCTCTGGCATTTTCCTATTCTCGTGCCCTCCCCCTTGTTCTCTAATTGCACGTGGTTGCTGAGATTGAGGCTTTGCACTCTTTGTGCCTTCTTTTAAAGAAATTTATTTTACTGTATTGTCATAAGAACACTTAGCATGGGATCTACCCTCTTAACATGCAACACAGTGTTGCTATTCATAGTCACAGCAGCTCTCTAGAACTTATTCATCTTCTTTAACTGAAGCTCTATGCCTGGTGATGAGCATTCCTCCCGGCCAGTCCCCCAACATCTGGCCACCATCTTTCTATTTTTGGTGTCTCTATATTTTTCTATTTTAAATGCCTCATACAAGTTGAATTATGCAGTATTTTTCCTTCTGTGACTGGCTTATTTCATTCTGTATAGTTGTCCTTAAGGTTGTCACATATTGTGGAATTTCTTCCTTTTTTTAAGGCTGAATAATATTCTGTTGTATATATAGACCAATTTTCTTTATTCATTCATCAGTTGAGTGTCATTTACTTATGTCATTTCTTGGCTATTGCAAATTATCCTGTTGTAAACTTGGGTGTGCTGATATATCTTCCAGATCCCAATTTTAATTCCTTGGGCTAAATACCCAAAAGTGGGATTGCTGGATTGTATGGTGGTTTTGTTTTTACTTTTTTGTGTGTGTGTGTGGGGGGACTTCCATACTGTTTTCCATAAAAGCTGCACCATTTTACACTCCCCCCAGCAGTGTACAAGCGCTCCAATTTCTCCACATCCTCCCCGACACTTGTTACCTTTAAACTTTTGTTATAATAACCATGCTAACAGGTGTAAGGTGCTACATCATTATGGTTTTGAAGTATGTTTCCCTGATAATTAGTGACACAGAGAATCTTGTCACATACCTGTTGATCATTTGTATATCTCCTTTGGAGAAATGTCTATTTAAGTCTTTAACCTATTTTTTAATTGAATCATTAGTTTTTGCTTCTTTTCTTTTGCGTTGTAAAAGTTTTTTGCGTATTTTGAACATTAAGCCCTTACCAGACAGTTGGCGAGGACTGTGTCCCCTTTTTCAGTTGCCTTTTCATTCTGATGTTTGTTTCCTTTGCTCCGCACCTCATGACTTCCAAGAGCAGGTACTGAGCCCTCACTAAATTGGTGCTGAATCAGAAGTGACTGAATAGGAAGAAGAGAATGACGCAGAAGACTCTGCCACAGTGTTAAGAGCTTATGCTGCAACAGCGGATTGCACAGGATTCGTGAGGATGGCGTCAACAGAATGGGGCGCCCTTCCCACAAGACCCTGTCGTTGAGTCCGAGAGAACCATGCCAGTGTATGAAAAGAGACCTTAGACCAGTGGTTCTTAACCTGGGTTCTATTGAACCCTAGGGGTTCGATGAGTCGGTCTCAGGGGTTCGGAGAAGCCTCTGCCGCGGAGGTAAAGACACACTTGTGTAAAGTCGTCATGACACGCCCCGCTTGGCCATCACTTGCTGCAGAGGATCACGTTACATTGCTTGGCCAACCAGTGCTGCTGGGAATTTAGTGCGCGCAGTAGTCAACGGCTGTCGTAGTTGTACGTCATGTGGTTTCTTTCTTAATATTTTAATCCATACTAAATATGTCGAGCAAAAAAAAAGAAAGTGGTCGGACGAATATGTACAACATGGATTCACATGTATCACGGAACAGGATGGGAGTCAGCGTCCTATCTGCATGATATGCAATGCCAAGTTGAGCAACTCAAGTCTCGCACCGGCAAAACTAAATTTGGGGGAAAAAATCATATTTTATTTATCACTAAAGAAGGGTTCAGTGAATGCGCATATGAAACTGGTGGGATCGGTACCGCAGAAAAGGTTAAGAACCACTGCCTTAGGCGCACAGCAGCCCTCTCGAAAGGGGTCTTTAGAGTAGCAGGCATGACTCTTTGGGTCGCAGAATTCTCTCTCCAGGAGAAAAGAGACTTAATGGCTCTCTGAAAAGGACAGAGACAGGCTAGCTCCAGACCTTCTGGGAGTCAGGGCGTTACCAGCACCACTGGGCCATGCTCCTGCCTGCGTAGCTTTCATCGGAGCCTCCACGCAGAAACGAAACAGAATCACAGCTCCCACCCCTCTCAGGTCCAGCATGGGAGAAAGGGGTCCTCTTTCCCAGAAGTATCTGTTGTGTCTCACTGAATTTTACTGGCTTTGATTGACAGGGCTTGGGTAGTTATGGTGATACGCTGGCTGCCCAAGGCCTGGCCCCCCTAGGAGGATGACTAGTGGGGTGGAGGAGCCACAGGGAGCAAGGATGAGTGGAGGGGCACTCACTCCCCTGACCACAGTTACAGGAAGTAGGGAACACGGATGCTGCGTGGCCAAAAAACAAATGTCCACCACTCTTGGCTCCAGAGAGGCAGTGTAATGGATTGGTTTGGCATAGAGGCCTGGATTTGAACTAAGAGGTTGCAGGGAAGTATGCTAAGTATTGAATTCCCTAAGGACAATGAGAAAAGATCATTAGCAAATGTGGAGGAAAATTAGATTCTCTTCCTCACAATTCTTGTGTCCTGTTATGTAAGCAATTTCTATGATCTAAGGAATGGGGGTGGGTGGTGGTCCATTTTATTGCAACATTTAAAAAAAGGAAAAGAGTCAGGGCATTAGTTTTGTTTTCACACAGCTTTGGCCTTGAGCCATGGGTATAGATGTTGGTGTGGAGAGAATTACCTTTCTTTATGAAGAGAGAGGGAGCTGTCCCCTAGGGACGCTGCTGTACAGGGGCAGTAGGTGGATTTTCTGCAGCTGTTCTGGCTGAATTATAGCTTAAGTAAGTCATTGCTGTGCCTCAAAGAAGTTGAGTAAATGCCTGGTGACTTTCTACCTGGGCTGAAGTGTTAGACAGGAGCGCTTGGTAGATGTCTCATTTTATTGCGTCTTATTTTATTTAGTACAAAGAAGAGACAGATGCTCTTCTAGCCCGGCTGGTAGCCAGAGCCCATTCACAAGAGAAAATTTTCCTTCTTCCAGGCTATGTATGGAGTTGGGGTCAGAGGACAGAGAATGTCCATGTCCCTGAAAAGCCCGCTCAGAATTGAGAGGAATGATCACCTCTCCTCCTGCTCTAAGGTAGAGCCCACTGAAGAACAGATCAAACAGACGAACACTCCCGTGTTCTTCTCTTCTCCACGATGAATGGCCGTTCCCCTTGAGTAACAAGTTCCACTGAGCCATCCTTGGAGTATTTTGCTTCTTTAGAGAAAAAAGAAAAAGCTTAAAACAAAATAAATAACGTATTCAATTCAATTTAGATTGAAACTATTCTATTTCATCGCCATCCTCTTTTATTTTTCTTAGTGAAAAAAATGCACTTTCTGTTCCATATTTAAAATATCATTGTAAACGCAATGAAAATTAAAATTCAATGAGTGTATTTTTCTTTGAGAGTGAGGGTGAGTGGAGCTGGTGCCACGGTAGAGGTTGTGATTTCTGCTGGAAAAAAAACCCACAAAAATAAAAACTCTTGAAATGACGCTAGCTAGTTCTGTTTTGTTTTGACCAACTAAAATGTCGTAAAGTGTCTTACTTCTTGTGCTTCCTTGCTTCGCTTAAAAGAGAGAGCATGCATATTTAATCAATTGACCAGATTTATACACTAAATACTGATTTTCTCCTCGTTGGGAAGAAAATAGTGTTTAGAATTTTAGACATGGACTTCTAGTCTGATACCATGACTATAGCATCTCTTATTCAGCTCTGTGAGTCTTCCCTGAGATGAAACTTTCTTGTCTTTCGCTCCTTGTGGTTCTCCAACCTTTACCCTACCCTCAACATCACCTAAAGGAAACCAAGGCAATGGAGTGATGACTTCAGACCCAGAAGCGACAGAATGTAAAATCTTGACACCAATCTGGATAGTCCCGTTAATATCAATCCCTTCCCTCCCTCCCTTGAATGAAAAGCATGTAAGAATGAATGATATTCCAATCGACGTGCTAATATACAGCCTCCTCCATCCTGATAACCCTCCAGCGCTGCCCGAGACATAGCCTTCCCAGTAAACCCCTATTCCCACCTCCATTAGCGGGATTCCACTATGACCTTTTATGCAACTGCATCCATCTACCATCTGCCTTTTGCAATGGAGAATCCCTCCATCCCTTTTTACATTCTTTTAATTTGGTCCCCTATTTCATCAGTTTAACTGAAACCTGGGTCTCTGTCCTGGTGCAGTTCTCTCACCAAGCTTCTCCAACAGAAGCCACTCTTCTTAGTCACGGGCTGAGAAGTGGGCATCCCCTTCCTGACCTTTACTTGTCACAAGATACATTTCCACCACCTTCTCTTCTGAAGTCTACTATTCACTTCTGCCAGCCTCCCTTTACCTTCTCCATCATTTCTCATCTTGCAAAGTCCATCCTCCTCTGTGACTTCAGATCTGGGTCCCATACACTGCCAGCAACCGTAGGCATTCTGGTGCGCACATTAATGATACCACAGTCCATCAGTGTCTTGATTGCTCAGCAAAATCTCAGGCTGGTGATGGCCAGGAGCTCTCAGCTCCTCAGTCCTCCAGGACCCCTGGGAGGGCACAGAATTTACTACCCAGGTCCTCCTCCAGCCTGAAACTAGAAGTTTCAAGTTGAGTCCTCTCTGCCACTTATGACTCGTGTGAGCAGTGACGGGTCACTTCACCTCTTGGAAATTTAAAAGTGGGAAAAACAGTCACACCTATTTTCTAGACCAGTTGTGAGGATTTGAAGAAAATTATGCCCACCCGAGCATTCTGTCAACCAAAAATACCATACCAATGTTATATCTTTTTTGCTTCCATTTCGTAATATGACGTTTTAGAGGGAAGGGACCTGATTGCAGGACAGAGCAGCAGAGGAAGGCTTGGAGATGGAGGTGGAGAGCTGAGGCTTGAACTCGGGAAAGGGCACCATCCATCTTTCCTGAGACAAGAGGGACGGAAGAAAGGCTCTGTGAAGAAATAAACACATTCTGAGCTAGGGAGGGTTTAGCGGGGCCTGCATAGACATGACCACCTTGAACTTCTCAGGAAGGTTAAAAATCGTGTTGTTTGTCCAAACTGACAGAACACTGGGAGCTGGAGGCTTCCGAATAAGATTTGGAAGAACTTTCTTTTATGAAAACGAGTGTGGTGGTAGGTGGCAGGGGAGGGGCATTGGGAGTTTGTGAGTCAAGTGCTAAGGGATGTATGTCGTCCACAGGAAGTCCCGTGGGGCTGAGCAGGGGAGCAGAGTCTGGGAGGAAAAGCCATGGCTAGATTCTATCATCTTCTTTCTTTCATTTCTCTGCCTTTCTCACGTTCCCATCTTTCTTCCGTCTCTCCCTCCCCTCCCCTCCTCACCCCCCCCTGCCATAACTGACCATAATACAGCCAGTTTAAAAACATAAGTCTTACTGCTTGTATTTATTGAATTCAACATTACTTTAAAAGCTTGGACGTCGAATGCTGTGTCTTCTTTTCTCTCAACAAAGAAATTACTTGTGAAAGTGGCCAATAATGATGCTTTAAAAAGTGGATCCAGCCTGACCTGTGGTGATGCAGTGGATAAAGCATCGACCTGGGAACACTGAGGTTGCCAGTTCAAAACCCTGCACTGGTCTTGTCAAGGCACATATGGGAGTTGAGCTTCCAGCTCCTCCCCCCTTTCTCTCTTTCTCTCTCTCTCTCTCACTCTGTGTCTCCTCTCTAAAATGAATAAAATAAAATAGAAAAAAAGAAAGAAATATTCTAAAAAAAAAAAAAAAGTGGATCCTTGATTACACCTGAATGGGGGCTGGGGGACTCTGCAGTCTAAGACTCTTCTTATAATGAGTCAACGATGTGGCGTTAACAGCTCTTCTGCAATGTTCATTTTCTACATAATAGTGTCGCTTTCAGCTTCTGTTTCCCGTGCAACTTTCTTTCTGGAGGATCAAAATCTCTCTCTAGATCATCTTTCCCTTGATACTCAGGACAGACGATGGGTAGATCCTTCCAAAGGTCACCCGCCTTGTAGCCTGTCCTGTGGCCAGTGTTATCCCACAAAGAGAAGGCTTTAGTCAAGCCCTAGGCCCCAACTCTTAGTATGCTTTGTGTGGTTGTGAGTATTCTCATAAATAATGGAGTGCCTTAAATTATTGCTTTGGCCCTCATGCTGTAATTGAATCCCTCTTCTCATGACCAGGGCCTCATTATTTGTTTATTATGAATACCTTCATACAAGCACACTTCTTTTTTTTTTTTCCCCGCATGTTTTCTGGAACAATCAGGGCCATGTCTCCATCTCTGGCCCACAGCATGTGAAGGATTAACCCTCTGCCATTTCTCTGTTTATTGAAGTCTGAGCCAAGAGATCATTTCTGAAGTTGAGTTTACTTATTTGGCTTTGCTGCTTGTAGTAAATTTATGACATGCCCAACTAACTTGTAATCTCCTCACCAGCCTGCAATGCTTTAATGTTGCATAGAGGAGAGGGAATCGTATGTAAGTATATAACGGTTTTAGACTTTCAGATGTTGTATTTATCTTCTTTCTTACTGCTTTAAATATCAACCACCAAGTCAATGAGCCACTATCCAGCATGATTGTTCAATATGCAAATATGTCTTCATCCATCTGAGCATTTCTAGTGGCCATAGATTTTGTTTAACTACTGGGTTATATGTTGAATTGCACATTTACACAGGACACAGTTCAAGACATTAATGATATGCAGTTTTGAAATATCCAAGATCAGCTATTTGGATTAAGTCCAACCCATGGTCCCTATCAATTTGTATTCCATAGGCATCCCACGTGGTGTCAAAATGAATGATTGGTTATCAGAAAGTTCAACTAAATTTTTCTCCTTGAAGTGCATTTAGTCTACCACATTAAAAAAACACTTTCTTTTCAGAACTTGATGACAATGGTATGCTGCCACCCGTCCCCATATTATTCACTGCAATCTTCTAACCTCCAAGTCACTCTCCTGCTTTTGTAGGGTAATTGGAATTTTGAGTCGCTTTCTTCCTCTTCATCTCAACTCTTGCCATCAGGATTACTTCTGTGTCCATGGGAGGACCCGTTAAACACCTTACATCACAGTTTTTTAATCCCTTGTAGGGCAATGACCTTGGTCCCTGTCTTCTCCACACCTCCACCAAGACCAGACTCTAAACTTTGTTATCATCAAAAATTGCCCAGAACGAGTTCCAGGCTGACCTTGGACCTAAGGAGTCTGTCTCCAACTTCTGCAGGGGTGCAGCAGCCTGAGTTCTCAAAGCAGGTATGTCCCAACCTCCAAGTGAGTGACCCAGGTCCAGAACAAGCAGCAAATGGCCAACAGAAGGGCCCTGGGCACAGGGTTTGGCACAAAGGCCAGAATCTGGCTCTCCTTTAACATAAAGGAAATTCACTTTCCTGGGCTTCCCAGAGCAGCACAGCTGTCTCTAATGGGAGGACTTGATAAAGAAACCACTGCAATCCACAGGATATTGAGGAAAAAGGAGTGCAGGAAATGATAGAGACCCTTGTGAGAAATCAGAACTCGCCCTTTCAAGGTTAACGCAGTACTTTAGAGGGATGACTCAGAAGAATAAAGTAAGTCTCCATAAAAGCCAGAGAAGAGATGGTAAAACTCCTCCTTGGATTCTGTCTGAAGTCACAGCTGGAAAAAAGAAAAAGAAAGAAAAATGAATCCCCCTGCCTTTGAAACACCACTGCTCTCCTCTTGAACCCCAACCTCCTGTCCTTTCAGCTCTGTTCTCTTACTTTGTAACTCACCGTGCTCTTTTCTCGGACTTCTTCACACATGCCACCGGCTCTATGCCTCGATATGCCTGTGGTTCCCTTGAGCTTGGTTCTTTCGTTCTACATTCTCTCCTGGAGTGATCTCATCTACTCCCTTGGCTTCTACCACCATCTATGGGTTTATGAGTCTCTTTTTCTTTCTCATAATCCTTAGCACTCTTCCAAGACTCAGAAAAAAACATTTCTAGTTATTTAATCATAGAAATAAATAACATTTATAGAGGTGTTACTATGGAACAGGCAAGGTTTTAAATGCTTTAAGTGTGTTGACTCACTTATAACCCTATGAGGTAGGTTATTCTTAAGTACTGGATTTCACTCACTCTAAAATGCTATTATTATGTGATCCAGCAATTCCACCCCTGAATGTTTTGAAAACAGGGACTCAAATAGATGTTTTGTACACAATATTCACAATAGCTAAAAGGTGGAAGCAAAAAAGTGTTCATAGATGGATGAGTGAATAAACAAAATGCGGTATAGACCTAAAATAAAATGTATATACAGCCTTAAAAAAATAAGGAAATTCTGACACATGTTATAGTGTGGATGAACCTTGAAGATATTATGCTAAGTGAAATAAGCCAGACGCAAAAGGGCAAATATTATATCCTCCCAGTAAAGTAGTCAAATTCATAGAGACAGAATGGCGGTTGCCAGAGATCTGGGAAGGAGAAATGAAAAGTTATTGTTTAGTAAGTGCAGAATTTCAGTTTGGGAAGATGAGAAGTTCTGGAGATAAAAGGTGGTGATGATTGTACGATATAAGTGCACTTAAAGCCACTAGCTGTGCGCTCAAAAACGGTTAAGATGGTAGAATTTATGCTATGTTTATTTCTCAAAGTTAAAAAAAAAGTTTTTTTAATTCCAAGAACACAGACTGCAATTTTTAAAAATGCCTTAAATGGTTAAAAAAGGATGTTTGTGATTATAAACTATATCATTATTTTATGTATCGTAAGGGAAAATAATGCCATTTATTAAAAAATAGCACAATGATTTCTTATCACTTAGATTTCTTATTTTCTGTTTAGTGAAAGAGCTCTTTTAGACTAATTTAGGCTTAATTTTTATGTATCACTCTTAGAGTATATAAATAAAAAACTTAATCTCCGTAAGTATCCACATTTTCTGAATCACTTGTCAAAGGGGGTGGTTTTCCACACAAAGTTGTCCTCTGTGTTATCCTCAGCATTGGTGATAGAGTGGTTTGTTGTTGTGGTTGTTGTTTTTATGAGAGAGTGCCACTCTTGTCTCTGTAAGTCCTTCCAAGGCACTGACACCCATCCTGCAAATTTTGATGCTGACACTTTATTGATCTAACCAGAAAGTATCAATGGAAGGTTTTTGACAACTACAAGGGCTCATGTTTCTTTCTCAAATCCTCTTTAAATGATTTGTTAACTGAAATGTCAAGGGGATATCATTGTCCAATCATGACTCCAGAAATAATAATCACATCACCCCATTTTATTTTCGCCAGATTATTTTTTTAACTGTTAATGGACAAGTCTAGGAAATGCATCAAAAACCAATATATTGAGTGAGCGATGTGGGGTCCATGGAGTACTGTTTCAGATGACATTTACTCATTTCCATTTCTTTCTTTCCGTGTGCTCTGGGGGAGTTCTTTTGGTCCAGGAGAAATCTTCTTCCATTCAACTTTCTCTCAGAGGACCTCGCATGTCTGTGAATTCCTGTCCCCTAGTGTACATGAACTTAAACAATGTACCCAACCCAATTAAAATGATAGACTATAAACAGCTATGATCACATGCACACATATAGAGACTAAAGCAACTGTGTTGTGACTGCAGCCTGACCAATAGCAGGTGAACTCTCGACTTTAGAGAGGCTAAAATGTGTACCCTAAGACTGTTTCTAGGGACATGGAGCCGACTAGATGTAATTTTTCCTATTCTTTCTGTTAAGTATAACTAAAAACCTTGGATACTACAAACAAACACAGCCAACCTACTCTAAAAGAACGGCTAAAGGCATTTCTCCAAACAGAAAGGCAGCAATATAAGAGAGAACTTTGGAGGTAAGAAAGAGAATTGTAAGCACAAATATAGGTACATATAGGAGGCTTTCCTTCTTGGGTTTTCTGAATTATGTTTGATGGTTGAAACAAGAATGATAACACTCTCTGATGTAATTCTAAATGTATATAAAAGACATTTTAAGACATTATAAACAATGGAGGGTAAAAGGAGCTAACAAGAGTTAACATTTTTACATTTCACTTGAACTGGTAAAATGATGACATCAGTAGACTGGTAAGTTATGTGTATATAGTGTAGCACCAAGAGCAACCACTAAAAAGGCTTTGCCAAAAGATACACTCTAAACCAGTGGTTCTTAACCTTTTTTGAGGTACCGAACCCACCAGTTTCATATGCACATTCACCGAACCCTTCTTTAGTGATAAATAAAATATGATTTTCTTTTCCAAATTCAAGACATAGGTATACATTTTTTTACTGGTGCACAAAATGAGCCATGCATGAACATCACCTTGCTCAAAGAAAAAAACCAACACAGTGCATGAACTCACAACAAATTACAGTATTACTTTATTCTGGCCTCTGTGGCAAAGGCTTCTCCGAACCCCTGAGACCAACTCATCGAACCCCTAGGGTTCGATAGAACCCAGGTTAAGAACCACTGCTCTAAACACTTCAGCTAAATCAATGTGGAAGTCTAAGACAATGTTTAATCCGCAGGAAGGCAAATAAAAAAAGAGAAATTAAGAACTGAGAGAACAAACAGAAAACAAAAAAATAAAATGTCAGACTATCTAGGTGTGTATGTTTGTATGTATGTACATACATAATATATTCTGTAGCTCTGTCCCCTGAGAGGGTCCTGAACAGTGACACTGCAATAATATAAAATGTCTAGCTTCTAGAATGTAGCTTCCAGGTAATATTCACCACTAAAAGAAATCAAGGCTACTTACAGAAATGACTGATTTCAGGGCTCATAGAAAAAGTATAAGATGATCCTGAAAGATATTTATGGCAGGAAGCAAGGAAGTGTTCAAAGAATGAGAGGAGCATGTCAAAGGACACAGAAATGGCCCAATCTGGCACAGTTTAAGCACACATGCAAATAATGATAGTAATGGATTATAACCAACGGAACAAAGAAATCATGAATCCATTCTGATATAAACTAATGAATGGAAAGATCAAAAGTTTGATGAGGACTACTAGCAAATTGACTTAGTAATGACGTAAGGAAAAAGAATAACTTGAAAGTGAAGAAAACTAGCCAATACCACTTTAATCATGTGATCAAAGCAAGCATCATCAGTGATGGGATAAATGAAATCATTCACCACCTGATAAGACACGATAAGGACATAGAATCGCTTCTTTGATTTTCCTGCCAAAGATGTAGCACCTAAATTTCGTCATGAGGAAACATCAGACAAACCCAAAATAAGGGACAAATAACTGACCTGTGAGCCCAAAGGAGACAAGGACAAGGCAAAGTCTGAGGAACTGTTCCAGATAGAAGAAGACAAAAAGGACCTGACAGCTGAACCCAGCGCATGATTCCAAACAGGGTTCTTCTGCTAAAAATCACTGATGGGACATTTCACAAAACTTGACTGAGGATTGGATGGTAGTAATGTAGCAAGTTAATTTCTTACTTTTGTGGCTTTCTTCTGTTGATACAGGAGAATATTCCTGTCTGTAGAAAATACACGCTGAAGAGTCGGGGACATCAGGTCAGCAGCTTACTTGGACATAGTAGGCTTTAAGGAGAAAAAAGATTTTCTTTGCCTTTGTACTGGACTTAACAGCTTTTCTGTAAATTTGGGATGTTTTGAAATTTAAAGAAAAACAAACAAAATAAAAAATATTGCCAGGTATTTAACATTTAGTATATCTCGAACAGGTGATCACTCTTCCCACTCTACCTTTTCTGATGGTCAGTTCTGGTTACTAGTATTTTTACCTGAACGCTTACTAAAGCTGGAAATCTTGAGATTGTTCTCAGGGTTTCCTTATCTCCTACTCCCCTATCTAAGCTTTATCCATTCCGCGTTAGAAACATCTCTCAACGTTAACACATCTTCTCTGTCCTCATTGATTATTTGTCAGCCTCTTTCTTTGTCTTTGATGTCACCAGCCAGTCTTCCTTCATCCAGCCTCTCTCCTAGACAGTCCGCTGGCAAATTATCTTACTAAAAGTGAATCTTTTCACATCATCCCCCTGTTTGGGAACATCATCTGGCTTCATAGGGCATTTAGGGTAAATCCTAGCATTGGAGAGTAGTAGCTCTTCAAGTTTTGTTTTAGTCATCTTATCTTTTGCCCTTGCTAAAAAACTACAGTCTTCTCAACTTTCTCCAGATATAGCTGCCCTTCCTTACCCCATTTATATGTGTGTTGTGCCCCCTGCCTACCACATCTCCTAAGCCACCTTTCCGTAAGGGGCATAAAGTGCACTTAGCACATTATGGAGAAGTCTCTGTCCATGTTGCCTGATTCTATGAGCTTCTTCTCAGCAGAAACTGTGCCACCAATCTAAATTCTACAGGAGGAAGTATGGACTTCGGCTGGAAAGTGTCAGTAAGGATTGGATTCAGAAGAGGTCACTTCTTACTTGGAACATTTCTGAGCTCTGTGGGGGTTCAGACCAAGTCACCCTTGGCTATGCCTCTGTGGTGTACAGATTGTTTTAAGCTAAGGGCAACTTGAGCTGCAGGCTCAGGAAAAACTCCTGCCCATCCCTTAATTACCTAGAACTTGAATTAGGAGTCTTGCCCGTAATAAGAGATGATCAGAGATAACCTCTTTGACCTATCTCTAGGGCAGAGAAAACTACTAATTACCAAACAGGTGCTCTCCCTGCAGGGGCCCTCTGAAGCCCCATGGTGCCTTCCCTCATCCCCAGCTCAGAATGTCATAGCCATGCTCTTTCCCTTGCTGTCTCTGAACCCCTTGTGCACGTGGGGTCTCCGATGCTCTCAGGCGTGCAGGATTTCTATACATATGTATGTATGAAATTTGGTTTAAGTCCTCTTGTTTATCTACGTCCTGTCTATTTGGTCATTAGGCCAGCTGAAAGAACCTTGATGGGGAGGGAAAAGTTCCTTCCTCCCCCACAGTTCCAGCAGTCCAATCAGGGAACTCATTTTCACATGGTCCCAAATTCTATACCTTTTAGAGAAAGTTCCAGGAGGAAACGTGCTCTGGGAGTTCCTTTCACCTTCTTTGGGAAAGTGGTGATTGTAAAGGTTTATCCTGGACTGTATATTTCGTCGGAGTATGCTTTGTGGTGGCTCATGAGACAGTACCCAAGCTTTCTCTTCATTTTGGTGCTGGCAGGTTCCATTTCTGTATCAGGTCTGTAGGCCTTTGGACAGAGAACAAGTAAATGAAGAGGCACTATTACTATAGATAAATATAGTATAATATTAGAATAATGTATATTATATAGATAATATATGCTATGTAGGTAATATAATATATATTATGTATTTATATGTTATACCTATGTTATACAACATATATTATATATTTTTATGTATTATTCTAATCCAACAGGGAAGAAAATATATTTCTGTTACAGTAATTTAACCTTTTGCTTATGTGAGTAAATATCAAACTTTGGCTTAAATAGAAATGAGCGAAAGAATTTGCATAATGTACGAACTACCAATACTGTACGAACGTTTATTTTTATCTTTTGGATTTCAACAATATTCTCTCACTACACATTTTTAGAGGGTATTAGAAATTAGGAAGCACCACTAGCAGATGAACAGGCATGAAGAATCAACAAAGGTGCACGGTGGGTGGAGTTCCCTGAGTACATTCATAGTTTCGTTTGCTTCCATCAGAAATTAGGACTCATGGAATTCAGTTACCCCGGGGATGGCAAACAGATGCCCAACACATGTGGTTCCCTTTAAGAATGGTTTTCTGTGTGAGGTGTTCTCCTTGCTTCTGACAGTCCTCTCTGTGTGTCCAATTCTCGGATGCCTTATTTTTTTTCCTTTTCACTGAATTTATTGGGGTGACGCTGGTTAACAAAATTATACTGGTTTCAGGTGCCCAATTCTACAGCACATCATCTATCTATACACTATATTGTGTGTTCATCACCCCCCCAAGTCAAGTCTCTGTCCATCACCATTTATTCCCCCTCTACCCTGTTCCACCTCCTCCCCCACTCGGGCAATCACCAAATTGCTGTCTGTGTCCAACAGGGGTTTTTGCCCTCTCTCTTCCCTCCCCTTAGATTAAAGCATGCTCCTTGACTCCATTCTGCAATGGGAAGAAGAGGGGTGAGTTAGAAGCAGAAAGGTGTGAGAAGGTATGGCTTTTGTATTAATCAGTAGTGGCACTCAATCCCTAAATCAGACCCCTTGTCTGTCTAAGGAGAAAGATACAAGTTTCTAAGTCAAATTTTGGTGATCATCGAAGTTAGAAAACTTTTTCTTCATTTTACAGTTTTCTCTTGGATAAAGTTGGCAGTAGTGAAAAGATTCAATTTCTAAAAATCTAAAAAAATGGTTTCTAAAAATTCACTATGCTATTAGGAATGGTAGTAGTAATCTAGATGGGACAATCTGTATAGACCATTTGGTGACAAATGACTTTATTATCTTGAAAATGTAGAGCTCAGATAAATATAATAAGCTTTGTCTCTCCATTTGGTTCTTTAAAAATATTTGGCAGTTTGGTTGCCTTACCTGTGGTGGCGCAGTGGATAAAGCATCAACCTGGGAACACTGAGGTTGCCAGTTCAAAACCCTGCATTGGTCTGGTCAAGGCACATATGGGAGTTGATGCTTCTAGCTCCTCCCCCCTTTCTCTCTCTCTCTCACTCTGTGTCTCCTCTCTAATAGAAAGAAATTAAAAAAATTTTTTAATTTAAAATTAAAATAATATATACTTGGCAGTTTGGGATTTAAACTCTGGTTATATCTCCTTGAAAGTGCATACTAGGATCCCTTTAACCTGGAGCATGGATGAGGAACCTGGCTTTCCTCATTTATGTTCTACAATCTCTGGTTCTGAGATGCCTCCCATGCAAGACACACCATTATCTAATAACTTTCTAAGGAGAAAGACCCCCATTACATTTAGTGTGCATATTGATTGTATGATAAATCCTGATGCTCAAGTGCATCTTAAAATTGGGATAAAAAATGAATATTTGGAGAGAATTTGTTCTTATCAAATTGGCTCAGCTAAGAAAATGACATTTATTTTTAAGACATAGAGAGATTGCCTAGAAACCGTTGGCAGGAAGTACAGGGGAAATTCACAAGAACCAGGCAGTCACCAGGAAAAGAACCGTAAGGGTTGGTACTCTCTTCTCTGTCTGTGCTAGTCTCTTTAGTTCAACTTTCTGCACACCTCCCCACTCACCACTTCACTTCTGCTCCCCCACCATTTCAGCTTTGACTTTTCCTGATGCCAAATTTAGACTCAATTTGACTGCTCCCTCCTGCCTAGAGACTTATTCTTAAAGTGTTCCAACTACAAATATTCATTAGGAGGAATCTGATTGGCTCATCTTAGGCTTGATACTCCCTTTTTGTCCAATAAGGTTTGACCACGATGTTTGGGTCATCTAATAAAACTATGGGCACATAGATTCACTTCATCAGGGTGTGGATGGAGCTCAGGCCTCTGAAAATGGGAGGGAAGATAATGATTGTCATCACACGAAAATCAGGAGTTGTGTAAGGAAATTTTCAAATCCATAGATTTTGGTGTTACACGAAAGGTGGTCAATAAGCTCCTTGGCTTACATGGGAAAAATGACCAAAATAGTTCTATCTACTGCTCACCTAACTTATGCCTGCCGTTTAAAGCTGGGAGGCTCCATTGTCTAGGCTATCAGCTAGCTAATCTGCCATCTAAAATGTCAGATATATAAAGACACAGGACATTTGGGGTATGTAATATACAATTTTGGCAACAGTTTTTACTTAAGATTTTCATTTAATGTAGTAAAGACAGTGAAATGGGGTTTTTCTTACATTGTTTGTGGGAATGCCAATTAACAGAATCCTTTTAGAAAACCATTTGGAAATGTGTATCAAGAACCTTAATGCATCCATGAGTTCATTTTCGATGTGGTTTGAGGCTTATTGGAGCTGGTTACATAGTTAGTGCTCAGTGAAAGCTTAACAAGAGATTAGTTTATATTTTATTTGCTTTTTTTTTTACATCATGTCCTTTCTTGTTTTTCTGTTTAACTTGCCTTACTATCAAGTTTATGTTTGAATGACTAGAACAACATTTGTGCAAGCAGGTTATAATGTGTGCATGCAAGTTGTACAACTGAGTACAGATGGCATGAAAATGGAACTTTGTGTTCAAATTGGCCTGTGAATACAGGTTTATAATGTGAGCTGTAGGATGTGATGACTGAAGGCAAACTTGGGGGAAGGGCACTGATGAGAGGTTGAGGTTTTATGTCCACTCTTGAGTGAAATTCTGTCCCAGAATTTTCTAGGTCTGATTCAACTCAACTTCATCTGCAGCCAGAACTCATCACCTTACCCAACATGCAAGAGGCCCATCTCTGTCCATCAACACCAGCTCTTTGTCAGCAGTTGGAGAGAAAGCTGTGTAGTATAATATTTCTTCAATGCCATAGGCTTAAGAACACCTTTCTTTCCGCACTCATATTTTACGATATTTACCTACACCAAGGTGTCCTTATGGAATTTTCTTTTTATTTTTTTATTTTTTTTTAATTTTTAGTTTTCTTAAGGGAGAAGCAGGGAGGCAGATAGACAAACTCCTGCATGCACCCCGACAGGATTCACCTGACAAGCCCCCTACCAGACAGGCAATGCTCTGCCTGTTTGGGCCCTTAGTCTGTTGCTCAGCAACTGAGTATTTTAGTGCCTGAGGCTAGGTCTTAGAGCCATCCTCAGTGCCTGAGGCCAAGTTGCTCCAACTGAGACATGGCTGTAGGAGGAGAAAGAGAGAGTGAGAGAGAGAGAAGGGGAGGGGGAGGAATGGAGAAGCAGATGATTGTTTCTTCTATGTGTCCTGATCGGGAATTGAACCCAGGACATCTGTACACCAGGCTCAACCACTGAGCCAACCAACCAGGGTCTGGAATTTTTATTTAAAAGACTTTTAAGTGAGATCACCTGTTGGCCTTTCCAGGGTTTGTAAGGTAGAATACTTTTTCCCTTTCTCAATTTTATTGAGATATAACTGACATTCAACATTGCATTAGTTTTAGGTGCATAATGTGATTATTTGATACTTGTGTATATTGCAAAACGACCACCATGTTAAGTCTAGTTTACATTCATCCCTTCACATAGTTACAATTTTTATTTCTTATGGTGAGAACTTTTAAGATCTACTGTCTTAGTGACTTTCAAATACATAGTACAGTATAATTAACTAGTCACCACACTGTACATTACATCTCCATGACTTATTTATCATCTAACTAGACGTTTGATATTTGTACCTTCTGTCCACATTCATCCATTTCTCCCATCCACGATCTTCCCCTCTTCGTTAACCACCAATCTGTCGTCAGGCAGTCTTACAACAAAGTTCTGGGTGTCATTTTACAGAACTGCACAAAGTGGCTCAATGAACCTGGAGAGAATTTGTCATCACACATTCCTGTTGCACACATCAAGGTGTAGCTCATTCTTTGTTTACTTTAGAGCTGTTGTTCCCAAGGCAGCCGTGGGGTTGGTAAAAGTCATGATCCTGTTTCCTTAGATAGACAATCTTTGGTAGACTGGCCTCTTCACCCGTGGTTTGTCAAATCTACATCAAAATCCTCATTCTTCAAGGGTACGTGGACATATACAGGGTGGGGTAAAAGTAGGTTTACAGTTATGAGGATGTGAAACACAGTTAATTCTTGCATTAATATTCCTTAGTTATTGTGTTATTTTCCACTTTAACAACTGTAAATGCAGGTACATATTATAAAAACATGCCTGTACATATGCATGGCAATAACATTTTTATTTGGCGTGTTGAATTTAAATACTTTTAACACCATGTGGAAATTCATCGTTGAGTAGAAGAACTCAGCATTTGACTGTGAAATTGCTTAAAATAACTTCAAAATTCAATATTAACTGAACCCAGAGTTTTCATTCAGTTTCTGAGATTCCAGCGAAATCTTTAACAACATCTGTTATGAGAAGCGCCAGCTGTTTGGGGTAGGTTTGAGTGATCTAAACAAAAGCATCTTTTACCAAAAGCGCTACAGATCTCACACATGCCCTTTTCTTCCACATCAAGATTCCCACACCTGTATGTTACCCAAAAGCCAGTTAGACGGAAGTTGGGGGGTTGAGAAGAATTTGTGAGGAGGAAGAAGGAAAAGAAGGTAATGATTTTCTCTCTATTGATTTCTAAGTAGGCTCCTGCCAAAAATCATCATTAGATGGGTTCTTGTGTAGTTCAATTTATACTCAGTGTTTCAATAGTAATTCTAACTCATTTTCCAGGATTTCCTGTTATAATTTGAATTTTCTAAGAATTATTGATAGAGGGATAAGATGGCGCTTTGATTTCCAGCTAGTTCTAGACCTTAGTGAGCAGAGTTCTTTTCTCCCATGACTAAGGGGTAATTGTAGGTTTATCTCCCCATCCCAGACTCTATATGGTTCCGGGAAGCCTTGGCCTTGTGTCCCTTTGTCTATGAGCTCACACCTAATGACAGGCAGATCTGGCTACTGGGTTGTGATGCCCAACGTCAGCCTGTCAGGATGGAAGAGAGCCTTCTTATTACCCACCTGTTTTTGTTGTCAATTCCTAAGTTCACCAACAAAGGGGAACTTTTTCCCTATCCCTGGACCATGTTCTTTCCTGGAAGTGAGAAAGCATTGGTACCAGTATATACATTAGGAACTGGAGCAGCTGACTTTCCATGAGCCTAGCAGGTGACCCTGGCGCTCTCCCTGAGAATCACTTAGAGGCAGATCTCAAATTAGTCTCTTTTTGTTCAAGAATAAGATATTTCTAATCTTAATGCAAAATGCGTGTGTAAAGTAGCCTCAACCCTACATTATGCATTAAGAGTTAAATGGAAACAAACAGGAATCTCATATACAGTATGCTATATTTTTCAGTCTTGCTAAAGTAAATAGTTTAGGAACAGGTAAATGTTTTCACTCTTCCTGTTTCAGTCAAGGTGTTTCAGCTTCTCTGTAGCGGATGCAACAAGAGACACAGGAAATACCAGTGTTTAGCCTGGACAGCTGTTTAACATCTATAATGTCATTACCATCACCATGCAAAGTTGTAACCAACATTGGATTTTTATCTTAACTGCTTGATAAGCTACATCTATATTGAAATTTAAATAAAGGTATAATCATGTATATAGCTAAAGAGGATTTTTATTTGTTTCCTTGTTTGACTAACAATTTTCTTATATCATCTTTTATGAGTATATAAAAACATCTTTTCTTTGTATGGGCAAGTATTTAATTTCTGGAAAATTTTAAGTGAATGCTTTCTTAAGTTTTCTATTTTTGGCAGTTTTTTTTTTTGGGGGGGGGTTATATTTTACTTAGCAGAGGAGAACTCAACGAGGTCCTGCAAAACATCTCTTTAACTTTCAGTTGGCTGTGATTATATTTACAACACTTACCTACTTATCAGTTAAATGCATTAAATACTATTGTTTCAATAGCCCAACCTGTGTCAAACTGTTACTTCTGGTATTTCAATATAAGCACGAGGTCAAGAAGAATACAGAACACCAAATAAATTTATCAGCAGGAATTGCAGCTTCCTTTCTCCAATATGTTCCTACTTCTGATTTCAAAGAGGAGGGAGAAAAAGAAATCTTATAAGCAGATATGATTGTCTGAATTTTGCTATTATCTCTGCTCATGGCTTCAAAAACACTAAAAGTATAGTATTTTATAACATAGTGGATAATTTTGTATAGTAGATGCTGACTGTAAATCTTTTTGGTTCATATAAAGAGAATAATCTTAAAGTAAATTGTATTTTGAGTCCTGAACTTATCCCCTCTCTGAATCCTTCCTTACATAATTTGCTTACAGGGAAAAAAAAACAAACTGCCATGACATTTCATTTCCAGAGCTCTCATTGACTACTAGTGCTTCACAAACTTTGATGTCTGACTGTCTTTAAAAATGTTTAATCCACATAATGCATAAAATAATGTGGAGCAGTCTGACATTGTTTGTCTTTGTGTGGTCAAAAAAAAGAATACAAAAATAAATTGTTTGTATGGTGCTGAAAATGGAGGTTGGGATTAGATTGACCTAAGGTTAATGATAGGATGAAGATCAACTGTCAAGTAGCAAGAAAATGCTATAGCCTTGGCAATAATTAATGTTGAACAATGACTGGAGTTAAGATTATTGTAATGAGAGATGAGATGCTATTTTGGGTGTCTGGAGGTGAATGTGACTTGGTTTTCTATGGTTAGGGGTAAATAAGGAGGAGGACTTAAAACAATGTAACTGGATTCAATGAGCTTTCAGTGACGCAAGGTCCATGGGAGACATTATTAATATATATAAAGAGTTTATAAAATATGTAGCAAGTGGTGTTTTATGGAATTTGGTACCTGAATGAGAGGTGATGTGGAGAGCCTTTGGATCTAGGGAGGTATTTATCTAACTGTAGAAAACAGACCAAGATCATGGTTTCCAAAATCTTGTATGTGACTATTTTCCTATAATGCTAATCATTCTTCCCATAATAGATCATCAGTTGTTCTTGCTCTCATAATATAGTCCCTTAAAATATTATTAAAGCAACAGACGTACTAGTAATACAGAACAAAGCATTCTGGTGGTGATGTATTTCACAAAAGATGGTTCCACCTTGGGCAGAGCAGGTCCAGGAGAAGAGTTAGCACAACAACACAATAGGTGAGTCTACAGCACATGGTTGTTGGCACCTCACTTTTGTCTCTTGCTGTACGTTGTGACTTGAACGCAATGCTCATTCCTATTTCTATCGGAACATTGACTCTGTCAAAATCCTTGGATGTGGTGATGCTTACTTCTGAAAAAGAAACAGGGTGGAATGAAAGTCTTCTATGATGGACGGTCGTTGGGAGGTGATGAATTGTACAATGCTGTTTTGCTTCCAGGAAAGCAAGTTCACCTGTGAGTGTAAACCTAAATCACACCAGTCAGGGTGGCATTCGCTGACACTGAGTGGCAGCTGTATTTGCTTCTCCTGCCACCTCACTACAAACATCATCATTTTCTCTCAACACCTTATCAAGCCTTTTAACCTGGGACAGGTGCTTTCAAAATCAAACATTTGATCTATAAGTGAAGAGAACTAGTTCTATAAATGCTCAATACCTTCAGAAAAACAAAGAAACAAAAGTTAAAGAAAGAAACCCAATTCACTTGGTCATTTTTTTTTCTGCAAAAAGCTTAATTGTTTTCATTTGATCAGAGGCATGGGAGAAGGCTCCAGGGTGTTTAAAAAGATGCTTAGTGGTTGCAGGGCCAGACTCAGGCAGAAGCCAGACATCAGGGGGATGCATATAGGACTCTCAAAGGCCTCTGGGCTTCAAGGGCTCCTAGCTATGCTGGAAGGTGAGCCTTTCAAAGAGATACTTGCCTATTCCAGCCTGGAGGCTGGCTCACCTGCAGAGGTTAGTCAGGTGGTCAGCCATCTGCTTGATGAGTTTCACCTTCTCACCCAGGAAGTGGTTCTCCAGGAAGTGGTTCTCCAGGAAGTAACAGAGGGTTGGGGAGTGCAGAACTCAGGGCATGCAGATCCAAGAGGGCCTGGTTAGATTCTTCTCCTGGGCTATGGCGGCTTCCATGGAGGCCTGAGTTTTCCTCCACCCACCTTGGTAAATCTTCTGTAAGTCCTGGAAGAGGGCGTGTCTGCTGCACTGGTTTTGCTCTTCGAGAGATGCTTGGGGGAGCTTGTACTTCTCGGCCAACTCCAAGAAGTGGACCACACACTCGAGAGCCACATATCATCGCTGCTGAAATAGAAGCTCAGAGAGAGGTAGGTGTAGTAGGCCTGCAGATGTGGGTTGACCAAGTGGTTGATCATGACCTCCTCCTCAGTGGAATAATTCTGATGCCTTTGGAAGTGCATGGTTGCTTGTCGGTAAGGAATTAAATGAAAATAAATAAATAAATAAAAACAAATGAAAAATGTTGGCTGGTCTCAGAGGCCAGGGATAGCTGAGATGGTTCTGAAGGTTGAGGCAGCTGGAAAAGAGGTTGGAGGGCCGTCGGAAGCTAGAACAGGCGTCTCTAGGTCTGTTCTGTCCAATCATTGTTGAAGCAAGAGGTAGATCTGGAAGATGGATGCCACTACTGTGCCAGAGAATTGGTGCCCACATAGGAGCAAACTTAGAGGGTTTCAATACTTGCTTATTGCACTTGTAGATGAAGAGGGATATTTCTTTGGTGGTTTATTTATCATCGTCATCCTCTTGATAATTGGTTTAGGAATTTGGGATACGGGCATTCAGATCTCAGGTGGGTACACTGACACCTTTACGTGCAGATGGGGCCATGGTCAGTGCTGGGGTCAGTACTGGGGTTTTTATGGCAAAACCCCAATCACAGTACTGCCATCGCTGTGCAAAAATCAGATTCCTTGTTCACGTCCGCCCTTTACAGCTCCTTGGCTTGACCTTCTTTGGACCTTCAAAAAGTCCAAAAGAAAAAGAAACAGCATATTTATAACTCAAAGGCAAACTGCCTAGAAGCAGCAGTTGATGGGAAGATTTTCATTAATCAAGGTGTGGGTGAGGAGTGGGTAACACTTTCTAGGTAGTGACTTTCTCTATTTGAATGAGCCTGAGAGAGAGGGTTAATGATTTAAATTCCTACTCATTCAGATCCTGTCACAGCAGGGAAATTATCTAGCACACCCCTCTCCTAGGAAAAGGCAATAATCACCTCTTAGTAAGAGTCTGCAGCAGCAGCCAACACCTTGAGAAAATAGCTCCAATTTAGACAAAGGCATTCATAGGGGCTTTCCTTCGGCAACTGAAGGAAGCAGTTGGGAGTGTCCAAAGGGAGAAGCATATATACTTGCTAATGTAATTTTATAGTAATAGTGAATCTTTGTCTCATGACTTTTCCTAGATCCTTGGTATGAGATGTCTGTCCACTAACTGGCCATTTTCTAAGTGGATGACTTAGATGAACAGATGGGTCCATCCCTTAAATGGATTCACTATTTCTTTTCTTTTCTTTTTATCTCTTTTCTTTTCTTTCTTTCTCTCTCTCTTTTCTTCTTTCTTTTTTTGCAAGAGAGAGAGAGAGACAGATAGGGACAAACACAGGAAGGGAGAGAGATGAGAAGCATCAACTCATAGTTGCAGCACTTTAGTTGTTCATTGATTGCTTTCTCATATGTGCCTTGATGGAAAGGGTGCTTCAGCTGAGCCAGTGACCCCTTGCTCAAGCCAGAGACCTGGGGCTCAAGCCAGTGATCTTGGGGTCATGTCTATGATCCCATGCTCAAGCTGGTGAGCCCTCCCTCAAGCCGGATGAGCCATGCTCAAGCCAGCAACCTTGAGGTCTAAAACCTGGGTTTTCAGGGTCTCAGGTTAATGCTCTAGCCACTGCACCATCGCCTGGTCAGGCATGATTGACTATTTTTTAAGAGATCCCAGAAGAGAGAGATGGAGGGAAAAAACTGCTGTTTTCTTATTAATTCTAGTGTCTCACCTGGAAGTTACAGAGCAAAATACACATGAGTTTTATGCCTGAAGGGGAAGAACTTTAAGCAAGACTCATTGTAAAATGCTAACCTTAAATAGAAGACACAGAAACAGGATTGTAAGAGCAGACAATTATCTCCCACATGAACTTGGGTCCCGTTGTGTTTGTATTTACCAGTGACCTTGCCACTGTCACTTAGCACCGGATGATACAAGGAATAATGTTTTACATTTCACCAGCATAGACTCAGTCCCCACAAGGCCTGATATATCCAGTCCCTGAGGTAGCATAGATTAATTCATTGATTTTAAATATTTTATAAAATACACCCATCAAAGGGCTTGAAGCATATATCCATCAATTAAAAATTAAACAATCAAGACAAAACAGCACACACACACACACACACACACACACACACACACAAACGCTTAAACCATGCCATCCATTACCATGAAAACGCCATCAATAGGAAACCAGGGAAAGACAAATAACTTACATCAAGCCTGCAAGTAAAATACACTTATCAGCCAGCCCATTTAATAAATGCTTTTTGACATTAAGAGCCTGTTTCTATGTGGTCCTGTACCAAGAGAGATTAACATATACACGCTGTGTGCATTCAGTACAAGAAAGACAACTGAGCAGAGTCCACGGAGGGCTCCTAGCCATGCTATACTAATAGAAAGTTATCTTTAAAATATAATGAATTAATATGGGTGTCTTTCCAGAGTTTTCTTATATCACAATCTGAATTTGGAAGAAAGATACATTAGAAGGCTCACATTCTGTGAGTATGCAGTGACTGGCAGATATTTTTGAGGGGAGTACTGATTGTTTCCAACTTTCTAGGGCAATTTGGCAATGCGGACTTGAAGCCTTGAAGTTTTTCATTCCCTTTGGCCCAGAAACTCTACTTAATGGGATTTTATTTTAAAGAGATAGTCGTTAGAGATTGCAAAGATTTAGCAATAAGAACATTTATGCCAGCATTGTTCACAAAAGCCCAAATTTGTAAACAGTCTAAGTTTTTAAAAATACAGGGTTATTTCAATCTATTATGAAACAGTCATACTGGGGACGCAATCAAGTTCCTAACAAAATAATGGGTAATGGCTCATGACATTTTAAGGTAAAAGAAGTGTGCTGCAGAACAATATTACTGAATTATCCCTCTTGGGTGAAAAAAATGTCCACACACAAATATACAAACACACTCTCATTAGCACAAGCCTGCAAAGAAACATCCAATTATTATAATAATTATCTCTGTGTGATAATATGGGTGATTTAAATTTTATTTTTGCTTATTTGCATTAGCTATATTTCTAAATTCATATTTAAAACTAATAAAAAGATACCAAGGTGGGTGAAAACAAGGGTCAGAATGGCTGGGGACAACAAGAGACTGGACTTTGGGTGGTTAGCAATATCAGTGATGTACACAGATGTTGTGTTATAAAGTAGTACACATGAAACTTATGTCATGAAACAATGTTCCCCTCTCATAAATTTAATTAAAATAAAAATGTAAACAAACAGAAAACAGGCATTTTTCTGCATTATACGATACACTTCATTGACGTTACATGAAATTAAACCAGAGTGATATAAAACATGGACAGTCTCACTTTATATTCAAAATTAACTTAAACCTCCTTTCTCTCACAACTGAAAAGCCCTCATGGAGAACCATAGACTATCACAGCTGGTGGCTTATTGGGAGGGAGCGTGTGTTAGCTGTGTGGCCTCAGGGCAGCACCCCTTAGCGGTGGGACCCTGTGTGAGTGCCTGATGACCCGCAGCGTTTGTCTGCACGGGAATGTCGGCAAGAGACCCCATGGCTTCTCCTCTGTTGTTTGAACATTTGCTGCCATTATAACTGAATATCTTCTTCCTGTTCTTTCTATAGTCCTGTAACAAGGTCACCCAGGGTCTGTTATGTGGCAGAACGTAGAGCATTGGGGGAAAGTCGGGGACTTTGGAACAGAACTTTAGATGTGCTACATCTCGATGGAGAAGGCCAAACAACAACCAGGATGCTCTCTATTAATTTAAAAGAAAGCACTTCAAAATATTAGAGAAAATACAAGAGAAATAAAAAGCGGTCTTAAAGCCAATATACATTACAACATTTGCAGATTTATGCTCTGTACGGCCGCTTTCCCCTCCTGCACACACTTTATATCCGGTCCTCTGGGGGAAGCAGGCTTGAGTTATGTAAGTTTTGAATTATGTGAGGTCTCCAGGAATACATTCTTTGCATAAAATGTAACCATCTTGTACAGGGGGGTAGGGGGGGTGCGGTGTCGGTGGTGGCAGAGTGGAGGGCAGAGAGGGTGCTGTAAGGGGGTGACAAGAAGGAAGGGGTTTAGAAGACTGCTGAGGCTTCCATGGGGGGGGGGGGGGACTGGAGGGAAGAGGGACGGGCTCCAGGAGGCAGCTGGAAGGGCGAGAAGGGATTCTAAGCGGCTTTACACGGATCACGTGGCTTAACCTGCAGAACCTGCAGGGCATTCGTTCTTCCTGACAAGAGAAGAAAAACCAGAGACTTGCATGGGAAGACTCATTTATCAGTTTGGTTTTCTATCTTTTGATTGTTCCAAAATGAACATTTTTAATTATAAGAAGTGATGCATGCTTTAAAAAAATAAATTCAAATAATGAGGAAATATTTAAATAGAAAGTGGAAATCCGCGATCTAACAAATGTCCTGCCTCTCACCATTAAATTCTGCTCCTCAGAGAGAACCACTCTTTTTGTTTGTTTGTTTTTGTTTTAAATTCAGTGAGGGGGGAAGTGAGAGACAGACTCTGGCATGTGCCCCAACTGGGATCCACCCAGCAAGGCGACTAGGGAGCAATGCTCTACCCATTTAGGGCATTGCTCCATTGCTCAGCAACCGAGCTTTTCTTAGCACCTGAGGCAGAGGCCATGGAGCCATCCTCAGTGCCCAGGGCCAGCTTGCTCCAATTGAGCCATGGCTGTAGGAGGGGGAGAGGGGTGGGGGGAAGTGGAGAAGCAGATGGTGCTTCTCCTGTGTGCTCTGATCAGGAATCAAACCCAGGAAATCAACATGCCAGGCCAACACTGTACCACTGAGCCAACCAGCCAGGGCTGAATACCACTCTTAACCATTTACTTATGACCTTCTAGACATTTTTACTTATATAAAAGGTCATTCTAAACCTGCGGTTCTGAAACTTGCCCCCCTTCCATTCAATCATATGTTGTAGATACTGAGATGTGAACTATTTTGTTTTTAAAAAGAAAATCAGCCCTGATGGTTGGATCAGTAGTAGAGTATTGACCCAGTGTGTGGAAGTCCCAGGTTCAATTTCTAGTCAGGGCACACAGGAAAGGCAACCATCTGCTTCTCTCTCCCCTTTTCTCTCTCCCTCTCTCTCTTCCCCTCCAACAGTCATAGCTCAATTAATTCAAGTATGTTGGCCTCAGGCACTGAAGATGGCTCTGTGGAGCCCCACCTCAGGCACTAAAAATAGCTTGGTTATGAGCATCGGCCCTAGATGGGAAGAGCATCAGCCCTAGATGAAGATGCTGGGTAGATCCCAGTTGGAGCACATATGGGAGTCTGTCTCTCTATCTCCCCTCCTCTTACTTAAAAAAATAAAAAAATAAAAAATAATTAATAAATTATACTTTTTGGAGGAGTTTTTGGTTCATGGGAAAATTGCACAGCAAGTTCCCATATAGGCCCTCTCAGGCATATGACTCGACCAGGACAATCTGTGTCCTTTCCTGGGAATTTCTGAGTTGAACAGAGACAGAGCTCTGTAACGGTAGCCCTAGACCTGCCAGTAGGTATGTCTTATGTGTGGAAACTCTGGTCTGGCACTATGGTTTCCAGTCAGGCATGTAAGGGGCTTAGAAGCCACCCCAGCATCCTAACAAACGGCAACAAGCTGAAAACAATAGAAAAATCAACAACTCTTTTTAGATCTGTAAGAGAGGGGAGTACACAAGGCAAACCACTGTCTCTGAGATTAAAGAGTCAGATGTGAAAATACACATCTTACCCGAGCAGAGACTCATTGTCAGTGGAAGCCTCAGTGGGAACCAGAGTCAGGATTGGAAACCCTGGACTGTAACTGATGGGCTGCTGGAAGCTTACAACTTGAGAGTCAAAAATGCCAGGGCACATAGTCATGGGGAGATGACCACACTTTTTGTGAGTTTTACCTTCAAAAACTTAACCAGATCCCTCTTCTTCCTGCAAATAAAAAAGAAAGGAATGATTTTGAAATGTGCCAGAACACTTTCCATTTTTTAAAATAATTAGATGTATTGAGATAACTTTGGTTAATAAAATTATATGTTAAAAGTGTACAATACTATACACATCATCTGTATACTGCATTGTGTGCTCACCACCCAAAGTCCGTCTCCTTCTGTCACCATATATTTGACCCCCTTCACCCTCTTCAACCCTGCTCAATTCCCTTCCCCTCTGGTAACCACTATACTGAGTTTATCAGTTTTGTTTGTTCATTTGTTGCTTTCTGTTTGTAACCCACATAGGAGTGAAATCATATGGTTCTTGTCATTTCCCTTCTGACTTATTTCACTTAGCAAGATACTCTCAAGATACTACTCAGAAGAAAAGTTGAAATGCTTCTGTTTCAATATGACAATATGGATGGATCTGGAAAGTACTCTATTCTTCTTCTACTTCTTCATTTTTAAATTTTTTTATCACTTCGTTTTTTCTTAACATGACCTACTCTTAGGATAAACTAGTTATCCAGAGCCTCATTGGCTAGGGCAGTGGTTCTTAACCTGGGTTCTACCGAACCCTAGGGGTTCGATGAGTCAGTCTCAGGGGTTCGGAGAAGCCTCTGCCACGGAGGCCAGAATAAAGTAATACCGTAATTTGTTGTGAGTTCATGCACTTTGTTGGTTTTGTTCTTTGAGCAAGGTAATGTTCATGCACGGCTCATTTTGTGCACCAGTAAAAAAAACATATACCTATGTCTTGAATTTGGGAAAAAAAATCATATTTTATTTATCACTAAAGAAGGGTTCGTTGAATGTGCATATGAAACTGGTGGGTTCGGTACCTCAAAAAAGGTTCATAACCACTGGGCTAGGGTATTTCCAGTGCCTAACCATCCTGAGGGAGGGAAATAGCCCAATCCAGCTCCCTCTGGCCATTCTGAGACACCTAAGAGGGGGTAAAGTACCCAGGCACAAGGAAGAGGAAGAGGCTCAGTAAGGACTGAGAATTAATCACAAGAATAGAGAATGCTTCTACATATATCTCTGTGTTTAGTGGGTTTCTTACGGACAACATAAAGTTGGGTCTTGCTTTTAGATCGCTCTGACAATTTCTCTTTCAATTGGTGCATTTAGACCATTGGCATTCAAAGTGATTATAATGTCAGATTAATATCTACCTTATTATTACTGTTTTCTATTTGTTGTCCTTGTTATTTATTTCTATTTTTGTTTTGTTTTGTTTGTTTTTCTGCCTTTTGTAGTGTTAACTGAGCATTTTATATAATTTTGTTTCTTTCTTTTCTATTAATCATGCTTAAAAACATAAAAACCTTTTTAGTGGTTGCCCTAGACCAGAGGTCCTCAAGCTACGGCCCGCAGGCCAAATTGCGCCCACCTTAAGGCCATTTGTCCAGCCCCCGCCGCACTTCCGGAAGGGGCACCTCTTTCATTGGTGGTCAGTGTATGGAGTACTGTATGTGGCGGCCCTCCAATGGTCTGAGGGACAGTGAACTGGCCCCTTGTGTAAAATGTTTAGGGACCCCTGCCCTAGACTTTGCAATAAATATTTACAATTAATTCTAGTCCACTTTCAAATAATTCTAGTCCACTGTACCACTTTGTGAGTGGTGTAAGTACCTTATAATAACAAAATAATTCTAATTCCTCTCTCTTATCCCTTATGTTATTTGTGCTATTAATTTCACATATAATTTCAGCATACATAAGCACATACATATATAGTACATAAGACATATACCTAAGAATACAAAATCAAATACAACATTGCTATTATTTTGAACAAACTGTTTTTGTTGCATGAATTAAAAATAAGAAAAATAAAAGTTTTACTTTACCTTCAGTTATTTCTTCTCTGATGCTCTTCCTTTCTTTAAGTAGTTCCAAGTTTCTGATATATGTCTGAAAAACTTAAAATTTCTGCAAGTCAGGTCTACTTGTAACAAATTCTTCCATTTTTGTTTGTCTGAGAAAGTCTTTTTTTTTTCCCCCCGCACTTTTGAAAGATAATATTTCAGGGTACAGAATTCTTGATTGATGGACTTTTTCACTCAAATATTTAAATATTTCATTCAACTTTCTTATTGTTTCATGGCTTGTGAGAAGAAGTTGGATGTAACTCTTGTCTTTGCTTTTCTATAGGTAAGGATTTTTATTTCATCTGGCTACTTTCAAGATTTCTATCTTTGAATTTATGGAGTCAGAATATGACATGTCTAAGTGTAGCATGTTTATTTTTTCATATATCTTTCTTGGTGTACTATGAGCATTTTTGCTCTGTGGTTTGATGTTTGACATTAATATGGGGGGAAAATTATTTGTCATTATTGTTTCAAATATTTCTTTCCTTTCTCTTTTTCCTACCAGGTATTCCTACTACACATATGTTACATTTTTGTAGCTGTCCCACAGTTCCTGAACAGTGTGTTCTTAGTTTTTTTCAGTCTTTTTTCTCTTTGCTTTTCAGTCTTGACAGTGTCTATGATCATATTAAACTCAGAGAGTCTTCCCTCAACTGTGTCAGGTCTCTGAATGAGCCTATTCAAGGCACTCTTATTTCCATTACAGTGTCCATCTTTAGGATTTCTTTTTTATTCTTTCTTAGAATTTTCATATCTTGAAGAAATATTTTGCTTGCTAACAAAGGGGGCAAGCACAAGAGGAAAGCTCTGGGGTTGCCTCTTCCTGTGTCTTCTCGGCTTGAACATGGACAAACCCAATGTTGGACCTATTAAAGTCATCTGTGTCATGAGGAAACCAGCATGAAGAATAGCAGAGCGGACACAGGAAGAGCCTGGGATCCTGATGGCAACTGGAGCTCCTGAGCCAGAACCAATAATCATATACCTCTAAGTTTCTGGATATATTAAGAAATAAGAGTCTATATATATTTTTATTAATTATGTATTAATAAAAATTATATATTTGATCATCATAGAATGCATAATTATTATATCACAATATAGTATACAATATAATATGTCATAATTATAGTAGACTCCGATTTGTTTAAACAAAGGGTTGGCAAATTATAACCCTGGAGCTGGTTGCTTGTGTTTTGTATTATTTGCAACCAAAGCATTCTTAACGGAAATGCAACTGATGGACCACCTGTTCTGGGGTCTTCCCTCCACTCTGTCAGGCTATGCATGTTTCATGTACATATGTAAATTGTTTTGTTGAACCTAGCCCACAAAGCTAGAATAGTTGCTTTCCCGCCCCCTCTAGGCTTGGAGCTTGTGAAGAGGCGGGCCTGTGTGTTTTTCATTCTAGATATTGAACACCATGCCCGCCCCAAGCTCAATTCTCAGAAAATGATGGTTGAATGAAAGAAAGACACAGTCTCCCCTTTATGGTGAACACTGAATGTTGCCTCCCTAATAGCCAAGCCATGCTGTGGCTGCTGTGTTCTTTCTAACCTGCTCTGTGCCTGGTGTGGCATTCTCCCTCCTCCTTCCTTCCCAAGGACCATGACCATCGAGCTGTTGGGTATGGCCGCTTATACCTCACTGCATAAACGTTAGCCAATTTGACTCTAAAAGCGCTTCCCAAATGTACTGGGCTGATGTTCGAATATCAGTGGAATCTTTCTCAACAAAATTACCATCTATCTCTAATAATTCTAGGCAGAAGTTTTAAGATGGATTTTTCTTCCATTTCTGCAGGATTGATTTCTTAGGCAGGTTTTACTCCACTCTATACTCTTTGCATTAGGAGTGAGATGCAGGTGGAGTGGTTCTTATTCTTGGTATAGATGGGAGGTGTGTGTGAGATGATTTATTCTAGAAAAGACAAAGCAAAGAAACAATTAAATTGGCTTCAAATGAAAATGTTATTAGTATTTTCAGAGAGGAGTGTGGTAGCTCAGATAATCCTGAATTTATGAACAATATTGCAAGGCATGTTTGCACAGTTGACCTGGCTAATTTTACAATGAGTTTGCATCCTCTTGTGTTTTGAGAATATATTAGCTGAGTTCGAAAGAGAGATCGCACCGTGGGAACGTGGAGCATGGCAGGGGAACCTTGGATTGTGTTTTAAAGCCACAAAGTGGATAATTAAGAGCTAACTACCCATGAAGAGATATTATCTAACCATTCTTCAACCTCAGGGAAGACAGAGGCGGGATGAGGGAGGAGGAGAGGGGAGGAGTGGGAAAGCAGAGGGGATGCACCAGCTGGTCTACTTGTCTACACTTGTGGAGCTAGAATTTTCTGCCATCTCTTTCCTGTCCTTTTAAACCAGACTCACAGACTTTTTTTTCAAGCTAGTGAGTGACATCTCACTTTACCCTGCTGAAGCTTTGTATCTAGAAACTGGTAGCCTAGTCTAGATGTACATGCCACACTTCAGCCGAAGCCAGTGTTCCTTGGAATAGCTTCTACTGAACTTCTGAGAACTAAACTGAGACCAAGTACTGGGTGCTTGACTCCCCCCCCCCCCATATGCCATGCTCCTGAGGAGGGCATACAGTGAACACACAGCTGGAGGGAAAGAATGGCAGGAATGAGGAGCATTGATTGATAAAATCCCTCTATGAGAATAATGGCAATGATAAAAAAAACCCAGGTCACAGGGCTATCCAAGACCCTATTTTGTGCAATATACTCATGTCCCCACCCCATGTGCCTGCCTGGTTTAAGAATGATTGATCCAGGGTATATGCAAAGTTCAGCTTAACATGGGCCAGAATGCTACTCTATTCAAGACAGCAGAATTTCTAGATGCTACAAGGATTAAAGAGACAAAATGAAGATTGCCTTGAGTAAAGGGAGGAGGCAAAGGGGTTAGGTAGGTGTGTGGAGAGAAAGAATCGTGGAAACTGTGTAACAAAGTGTGACATAGGATAAAGATCATTGTCAAGGTCCTCTCTTGGGTGAAATGTGATGGGCTCCTAGGTGCTTACAATACTATTAAAAATAATGAATTTACTCAATAAGCAAAAACAGGTTATGCCGGAACCTTCAATGACGAGAGTGTGTCATGAATCAAGGGCTAGGATCAATCCAATGCTGAGACAGTGAGAATTAAAGAGAAAAAAGAGCAATATTCATTCTCTCCCATGGCACTGTTGAATTCCTGACCCACATTTAAAAACTTCAAAACATTGAAAGGAAGTTAGGAAGGAAGGAAGCATCACTGATCATGGTAGGTGACCTTCACTGAGAGTGCAATGAATACACATGTAATGCCGTCTCACTCAATCCCTGCACAAAATCCATGGATTTGCCATGACACCCATTCCACAGATGAGAGAACTGAAGCTCAGAGAGTTTTGGCATGCTCCAGGTCACAGAGTTAGGAAATGGGGTCACCAAGTTTGTAACCCAGGTCTGACTCCCAGAGCCTGAGCTCTGTCTCTGCTGTAGCACGCTGCAGGCCGGTGCACCCCTGGATCCAGAGTCCGGGGCGGGCAGGGGAGCCACCAACCTGCATCCCTGGGTCCCAGCCATGGAACAGTATTATATTTTTAAAATTGTCCTATAATAACATTAAACACAATAATAATAATAATAATTCTGCTCTACACTGGGGACAGGCTCAGCATGCCCCGTTTCCCAGAAATCTTTGTTTTCTATAATCAAAATGCTTTTCCTAGAAACCAAGTTTTTGTAAGTGTCTAATATCAACCAGTATTAAAACCATGCTACCTTCTCATCTGTTAACCAAAACGTCAAAATATATCATCCAAACCTCACAGTTTACATAAGGAATTCTCAGGACTTGTAAGAAGGAAATATGGTGACAAACAAGGCTGGGTACCCAACACAAGATCATGTGAACCTCTGCACAGGACCATAGGTGTTCTTTAAAATTGCTTGTCTTGAGCCATTATTGGGTTTTGAAATTAATTTAGAAGGTCTCAGCCAGCGCGCGCACGCGCGCACACACACACACACACACACACACACACACACACACACATAAAGAGAGAAAGATAGAGTGCCTTATGTCAACTGCGGAGTTTTGATGATATATTTTGACATTTTGGTTAATAGATGAAAAGGTAACATGGTTTTAATATTGGCTAATATTAGACACTTATAAAACTTAGTTTCTAGGAAAAACATTTTGATTATATATATGCATATATATTATTAATAAAATAGAAAATAGAATTAATTAATACTGTAAAGGTAAGTATTGTTTCAGAAAGCTTTATCTCAGGCATACAGGTATATTCGTGTGCTTGCACGTGTGGGCCTATGCACATGGCTGCACACTGAGTTGTGGGTTTCTTACTCTGGGTAGTGGTCAAAGAAACTTGAAGGTTCTTCTGCATGATCCCTTCAGAACATCAATGAAAACCTTTGCAGTCTGAGGTGGGACTATAGGAAGAGGAATGAAATTCATAGCCACAAGGGGCCAGCATCGCCCATGGTCTGGAACACATGACGTTCTTGACCAAGGTCCCTTCCCCCCTTGAGTTGTTCTGAGATGAAGCCTGTGAGTGCGTCCTGGGACTCTCACAGTGCAGGGTGAGTCAGATTTGTTCACTGGCCTCTGCACAAGGCTTAGCTGACTCTCACAATGGGAACAGAGTGTGCGAACTGGCTCTCTCTGCCCTCTCTTTTCCTTCTCCGGGGGTCCCGGGTGGACCCTTATACCTTGCCCTGTGTTAATATCTCCCACCATGTTACTATGTCCAACATGGTGACTTTGTATATCGATTTTGTTGTTTGGCTCACGGAAGATAATTTCATTTTCTTTCATTCCGGATACCAAGTGCTGCGGGGAGACATTACCTCAATAGCTGTCAAGTGCTTACCGTCTCATTCCCATTCTGTAGTCACTTAGAGCAGAGTCAAAGTTAAGATCCGAGGTCAGGAAAAAAAGCAGTTCCTGGATGTTCTATTTGAACCACCTCGATTAGACATTAGTGTTTCACAGAACTCGTCAGAGCAATCCACGTCTTCATAAAATCCTACACCTTTCACAGTTGCCCTCGAGGGGACATTGTTTGCAATTTACACATAAAGTAAAAGGCACCCACGGAAAATTTCCTCTGGGGCCCCGAATGTAATCCCAGCATTGAGCGAATACATTGATTTTGGGGGGCTCCTGAACACACAGAAGGGCGGAATGCTTCCCCCACAGTCCCTTTCATGCCGGCTGTGAAAAGCGCTCTTGTGGGGCGGCTGCGGGTTCCCAGTGAAGTTCCACGCTGCTGCCGGGAGCAGAGACGCCCAGCTCCACCCACTCCAGCCTCAGCCATAGATCCCGTCACCAAGGAGCTGAGCAGGGCAAACGCTGGCTTCTCTTTGGCTTTTCCTCCCACTTCCGGTTCATGCACTGCTTCCATTGCCTTCCCACAACTCACCGGGCTTCCCCCTTCCTTTGCTCCTCTCCTTTCATGTCCTCCAAAGACAGGGGAACTTTCAAAGCTGGGAATGGAGGCCAGGAAGCCAGAATTCCTGGGGCTGAATCCTAGCTGCCTGGGAGAGTTCTTTGACCACTGGGTGCCTCAGTCCCCGCATCTGTAAAATGGGGGTGATGCTAATAGCTCTTACCCCGTAGGGTTGTTATGAGAATATAATGTAAACACTTAGAAATGCTGCTTACCACATACGTTTGCTAGGAACAACAACAATAAAAACAACAAACAAACCCAAAATATGTCACAGGTGAATAAGAATGAATAGGAGATGAAAATGGGCCTTGGAACACAGGTTGTGTTCTACACCCTGTCATCTGATTAAGGATGGGAGCTTGGCTGCATCTCTGTTTCTTCTTGTAGGCTGTCTATTGATTCACCCCTGGATCTGTTCTTTTTATGCAAGCTGAACTTAATCCAGAAGTGTTCACTCACTTTCTTGTTTCCATTTACTCCTGTGTGCTACCATTTTCCATTCGCAGCGTGAAAAACCCCGTCCCATTTGTGAAGTGATATGTCTGGCCAGTTTTTAAATAGCATGTATATGAATGACTATTTGTTTATGCCCATGAGATATAGAAGCTAAATGACTGCCCTTGCATTATATAATTCAAACCCCAAGGTATGGGGAAGAAAAATGCCAGAATAGCATGGGAGAGAAAAAAGTAAACATCACCAGCCCACCAGCAAAATCCCCGTCCTCCCATATTCACTCTTTAATTACAGAACTGTATTCATGCACACACTTAGATAATTACATGTTTAGGCGTCTTGTCTCCTGTAGATCATAAGCTAGTGTCTGTTGCATATTACATCTTCTCTGTGCTCAGAACAGTGCTGCTGTACTTACCTATGGGTGTATAAGTACAATTTGCTGACAAACGGAGCTTGTTTATGCAAATCAATATAAATATGCCATATATCAAGTTAGTTTGATAAATATAGAGTCTGTCGAATTTACGAGTTTTAAATGACAAAAAATTAAAGGAAAGAATTAAAGAAAATGAACTGCGAGGCATACTTTTGTATGCTTGAAGGGTTAGATATATATATATTTACACATATATGGCCCATATGTATGAGGTATGTATGGTACATATATATGCACACACACACAAACACATTAATGTGCACACGCACACCCACACACTCCTACCTAATATATGAATTAAGCTATTGTCAGTTTGCCCACAAGGAGAAAATCATGTATAACCAAAACTACCTTAAGAAATTACATATATCACTTGGGGCTCCATGCTTAGAAATTTACAACTAAGGCTTAGCTTCTTTTGTTTCTGGTTATACAGTATCCTGTCTGTGGCCTTATTCTCTTTGGAGCACTAGAACCTAGAGTCTGGTTTGAAAGAGGGGTTCGTGTAATGGGGTAAAAAAATTTTTCCTTTTTTTTATAAACTGAGATCATAAAACTAAATGCTTTTAAATGCAACTTCACAGAATAGGGGTGTGTGTGTGTGTGTGTGTAATATATATGTATGTGTATATACATATGTGATATACTATAATTTAAACATTTTAAGTATTGTATTTCTTACAACAAACCTATGAAACAAGATTTCCATTTATAGAGCCGGAGACTAAAAGCTTGGGAAGGGATTTGCTCACAGTGGGTAGGTGGCAGAGACCTGAGTAAGACCTCGGAAAAAAGGCTTACGATTTAAAACCTCAAGCTCGTCACGCATCATGATACCAAAGGAAGTTTTGAAGCTATGGGTCTACTATAATGTCCCTTTTACAGCATCATGTCATCGATCACATGACTTGAAGTGGCTTCACCAAGTCTGTTTTCAGAGGGGAAAGCTGGAGCTTGGATATACCAAGAAACTTACCCTATGCCATACCTTGTTCACACAGAGAGCAACTGTGGCTGTCTAGCCACACCCTTCTGCTCCACATCTCCTGCCCCAGGGACCGCGTCTCGGATACACTGAGAAACATTCTACACTGATCTCTAATAAGGCTCTAATGCTAAGGAGAAGTCTTAACAGTTCCTTGAAAAATGACAGACAGCATGCATAAAAAATTAAAAATTTTTAAAGTCGATACATATAGTTTTTAAAAGTTTGACTTAACTTAGCAATTAAGAAATGCAAATGAAGAGAAAAACCACTTTGATGCAATTGGCAAAGATTTTTTTTTTAATGTTAATACTCATTGTTTTGAGGAATGGGACTTCACTGTGTGACAGATACTCTCTTAACTGGTAAAACTAAAACTTCCAATCTTGCAAGAAAGAAATTGAGTATTATATACCTTGGAACCTTAAAAAACGTTCAAGGCTTGTATGTATGTATGTATGTATGTATGTATGTATGTATTTTTTAAAATTTAATTTCATTAATTTTATTTATTTTTAAAAAACTTTCTTTTCTATTATAGTTTACATTCCATATTATGTTGTATTAGTGTCAGGTGCACGGCATGGTGGTTAGACAACCATATACTTAACAAAATGTTCCTCCTGGTATTTCTAATATCCACCTGGCACCACACACAGTTATTATAATATTATCGACTCTATTTTCTATGCTGTACTTTACATCCCCAAGACCACTTTGTAAATACCAGTTTGTACTGCCCAATCCCTTCACTTTTCATCCGGCCCCCCAAGGCTCCTTCCTCTGTCAACCATCAGTCTGTTCTCTGGATCCATGATTCTGCTTCTGTTTTGAAAACTGTTCTAGACTTTTGATCTAGCAATATGAATCCTAGGACAAATTTTCCTAAGAGAATCAGATATATGGCCAAAGGATATTTACTACTTGTAGCATTATTGATAATAATGAAAAATTGATACCCATGCATGTTCTCAGCTAGAAGAGTGGTTTCACACATCTGTGTACATTCATGTGATGTGGTGCCATGCAGCTGTTAGAACCAGAGCTCTGAATGTTATTTTACAGCTTGGGAAAAGGTTTATGATATGTTAAGTGAAAGGGAGAACCCAAACCTGTAGATAATCTGATTCTAATTTTATTGTTGGAAGTGCACTGAGAAAAGGGCCGGGAGCAAATAAATCAGAGGCTGACGTTTCTGGGTGCGGAGCCCTAGAACATGCCCTGCGTGGAGTAAGCTGCACGGTTTTATATGTTTGTGGCTCAGATAAGCAAATGAATGAACTGTGGGATTATGGATAATTTAAATTTTCTTCTCCACAGTTTTTGGAATTTTTTAGATCTTGTATAGAGAGAATGTATTCTTTTTATAAGCATAACAATTTACCATTATAGCCTGGCCAGGTGGTGAGTAGTGGATAGAGCATTGGCCTGGGATGCTGAGGACCCAGTTTCAATAACCCGAGATCACGGGCTTGAGCATGAGCTCATCTGGCTTGAGCATGGCTCACCAGCTTGAGCAGAAGGGTCTCTGGCTTGAGCGTGGGACCCCATAGCTATGACCCCATAGTCACCGGCTTAAGCCTAGAGGTCTCTGGCTTGAAGTCCAAGGTCGCTGGCTTGAGCAAGGGAAGGGGTCACTGGATCAGCTGGAGCTCCTTAGTCAAAGCACATATGAGAAAGCAATCAGTGAACAACTAAGGAACTGCAACAAAGAATTGATGCTTCTCATCTCTCTCCCTTCCTGTCTGTCTCTGTCTGTCCCCCACCCTTGCCTTGCTAAAAAGAAAAAGAAAAAAATTTACCACTATAGAAAAGTTATAAGATATCGACACTGAGCAGGACAGAAAACTAGTCTTTTTTTTTTTTTTTTTTTTTTGGCCATTGTTGTTCAATATCTTTCATTTTTATTGTTTTCTAAAAATCAGGATTCTGGGACCCAATATTGACTCAGTGACCTTTGCAATGAGAAGCTGGATGGATCCCTCTAAAGATTAGTTTTTTTCCATCCCTACTCAGTGGTCCTGATGGACAAAATTTTTTCATTCTAAACCCTTCTGCTAAAGAGCATCCCTGTATTAGTCAGGATTCCCTTGAAAAGTGGAACCAATGGAAGATGTAGAGATTTTCCATAAGAAACTGGCTCACGTGATCCTGGAGACTGAGAAGCTCCACAGTCCGCCCTCTGCAAGCTGGAGGCCCAGGAGAGCCAGTGGTACAGTTCAGTCCAAACCAGGGCCCAACAGCAGGAGCGGGGAACTGACATGGGGTGGGGTGGGGAGATGCAGTGAGTCTCAGGTTCAGTCTGAATGTCTGTCAATGAGGAGCACTAATGTCCCAGGGCAGGAAAAGATGGGTGTCCCAGCTCAAGCCAAGAGAGCAAATTCGCTGTTCTTCTGACTTCTTGTTCTGCTCAGGCCCTTGACAGATTGGATGATGCCCACCCATGCTGGTGAGGGTGAACTTTACTCAGTCTACTGATTCATAGGCTAATCTCTTCTGAAAACATCCTCAGAGACACATCCAGAAATAATGTCTTACCAGCTCTCTGGGCACCCGTTAGCACAGCCCAGTTGACACACAAAATGAATCAAAATTATAATCATTATTAAAAACTCTTTCCAATTTTGCAGAGATTTTTGTTTCGCTGCATGACTTTCTGACGTATCCAAAGCTTGTAGCATTTCCATGTGAACAGAGACACGTGTATTCCAAAGGGCAGACTATAATTAGGACTGTGCCTGGGTTATAGTGTCCTGCCTGGGAACAGGATGTATGATCTCAGTCTCATTGGCATCACGTATTAACCAAGTGACTTTACATGTACTAGGGGGGTCTCAGTGGGAGCTCTCAGTGTGGGGCTGTGGATGGCTCAATTCAACTCATTTGTTTCCAAAAAACAATTCTAAGCTCAAAATCTATAGCTAAAACCCAATTGGATGATATTAATACAAGGGCAGCCCAATTTCCTTTTATAATCATTTCTTTAGCAAGTCAAGAATGAGTTGTTCTGCGTCATCGCCCAGCCCTGGGCAAATTGGTGTGGAATTATAAAAGAACGTATCCCTTTAGCAAAACACACTGCCTGCTTATTTTTCATAATTTAGTAATTTTTCATAATCTTTCATAATTTAGTAGGGCAGAAATTGCCCAGAAAATTACTATCAAATTATCACTGACTTGCTTGCAAAGGCAAATGGAAAATTTTAAATTTTTACTAGATATGGGGTTACAAATTGGGAATTACTGAGGAAGCAAGGGAAACCTATGAACTCATTCCAAGCAGAGAGGTTATAATAAAATAATTTTTCCATTTATAAAAAAAGAGAGAGAATTATTTACATTTACATGGCTGAAGTCAAACCAGACTCCACTTAGTTCCAACTCTCAAGGGGTCCATTAGAACTTGCTGCATATTTTATAAGTAATTGAGCTATTCAGATTGTTTTGAACAGTGAAGTTACCTGTTGGGGGCAGGTTGTTACAAAATCTATGTCTCTATATAAATTAGATAAATGTGACATTAGATTTGGTTTCTGTGAAATTACATGCGAGTCAAGTTGAGAACAACATGGAACATTGTGCCTGACCCAATTTTATATGGAAAGACATGGGAAAGAGTTAGGCATATCTGCAAGCCACAAATAGTAGTTGAGTATATTATTGCCTCATTTCTAAGCAGAAGTGAGCCATCTTTTGCGTAAATAATGACCTGTAAGATCAGAGGCTGGAAAGAAAAATGTTCTCTGACGGAAAGAGCTCTTGCGCTGGGCTAGACTGAGCCCTGTGTGGCTCCCTCGGTGTGTGCCGCACCAAATAATACAAGTGACCCTGTGATCATTGGTCCTAAGGGTCTTCTAGACACTTACTTGTTCTCGTCATTTCCGAATAAATTCTTGGTGCTAAGTGCTCTGAGAGATAAATTATTCAGCAGACAATGACTCAAACCCTGATCCTGTCTGCAGTGTGCTTTCTCTCACACACCTACAAAACTAATCAGAATCCAAGCAGAAAATTTTAGGTGTATGTATCTTATTAGAAGTTGCGAAACAGCGATCTTGCAGTTATACTACCCTGGGAGTGTGAAGGAAGGACAGATCATATTCAAGGTGAGAGAAGACAGTGAGGCAGACTCCCACATGTGCCTCAACTGGGATCCACCTGGCAACCCCGTCTGGGTCCGATGCTTGAGTATGAAGCTATTTTTCACATCTGAAGCTGACCACCGGGAGCATCCTAAGCTAACTTCAACACATGGGTCCATGCTCAAACCAAGTGATCTACTGGCTGCAGGACCGGAAGAGGGAGAGAAGAGGGAGTAGGAAAGGGGAGAAGCAGATGGTCATTTTTTCTGTGTGCTCTCTGATCAGGAATCAAACCAGGGACGTCCATACACCAGGCAGATGCTCTATCCACTGAGCCACCAGCCAGGGCTGAGAGGTCGTATTCTAATTGCATTAAAGTAGTAAATCATTTAAGAGGATTATCAGATTGACAGGGATCAGACTATTTTATGGGTATATCATGACCACACTTTATTATCTTCAACAATAGTTTCTGCACATGTTTTGATTGCACAGGCCAGTTGTAAATACTATTTTAAATAGAAACTTTCAGGTGTGTAGATTTATATTTTGTGCTATACATGTATTGCTGTATTAATACATTATGAACATGATAACACACACAAAGTAGATAGATATATTTAAAAGATGAGCTAAGTTCACAATACATAATATTTGAAAATATTTATTAATTTTTATTCATGGCATAATAATTTTTTTTTGAAAACGCTCATTTGAATCAAGGCACTGTGTTAGATTAAGTTTCATTATTTTTGAAAATGGCAGTTTACCATCTTGTGAGACAGAAATTTGAAGGTCTCCTTCTAAGTGCAGTTTGCTTTTCCATTGGTTTTAATGGCTACGGTAGATGACAAAAGACATGTCACAGACACGGTATACACGAGGTGGACACACCTCACATGAAGTGCAGCTGTGTGCTGGCAGGTGCACTTCTGCATGTCTGGTCGTCTTCCGGGTATTTTTGGTTTCGTGGGAACAACTTCTGGTGGGATCCTATCAGGTTGCCCTTGTTTTACCGAGCAGTGTGGCTGAAGAAACTTTGTTCTAGAAACACAAAAATCAGCTCCATGTTACTGTACGTTGTTCAATTTTGCTTGCCTCAGTAAGACCTCTAATTAGAAGGGCTTTCTTTTTTCTGTAATCTTTTAAAGTTATTTGTATATTTTATGAGGGCTAGAGTACATAAAATTAGATAGTATGATCTATAAATCCACTTAACCTGGCATGAATAAAGGGCCACATGTTGCCAGCCACTAGAGGAACGTGAGGGATGGGATCTGCAGCCCACCTCCCCAGCCCCAGGTGCGAATCCCCTGCTGCTCTGTAGAAATGACCCCTAAGGTCAGGGAGGCCTGACCATTTGATATCTCTGCCTAGTGTCGGTGCTGCTGTCTGTCAGCACACAGAGTAAATATTTATAATGTGTATTTCCCTTATTTTTAAGATAATCAATTTCTACACATTTCAATATTTTCTTCTCACACCCCAACGACTGCGCTGAGAATCCACGAGGTGCACATCACACCCCACCTTGGAGACCTTCAAACCAGAAGATAGGCTCTCCCCGCCGCAAGGGAGGCAGGGGTCAGGGGTAGACTGTGCATCCGTGGACGGAGCCCTGAGGTGATGCTCTCTACCTGGCAAATAAAATCCCAGGTGCCTACAAAGCCAGATAGTCATTGCGTTGCAACGATACCATTTTCTTCTTCCTCATGAAACCCTTCTGACGAAATAATCGGATTTACTCTGCCCCATTCTCCAAGTCTCTTTAAGTCTTCTTAAACGCGGGCCGGTAGATTCATTAGATTGACAGGTTAGAGCCCTTCTCCCTCCACAAATCAAAAAGTGCAACACAGAACAGGGGGTTCTATTTGTTCGTCGTCAGCATTAGGAGCTTGATAAAGTCTTAATACTAAATGCCAAATATCTGCGCTTTCCGATGTATCAGAACAGATGGGCCACCATGTTGTTCTTTTCTCACTGCTCAGACTCAAATGAAACAGTGCCCTCTCTGGGATTTCCCTTCTTCTGAGGACAGCCCCCCTGGCTCAGCCTGGAGGGGCTTGCTGATGACACACCCTGTCTGCTCCTGTCTGTAGCCAGCCAGAGAGCTGCTGCCTTCGCTAGCTGATACTTGTCTTCCACCAGCCTCTGGACTCTAGCTGTGCCCTCAGCTTTCTCAACCCACTAGGTGGAAGGTCTGGAATTCCTATTGGCCTGAGAATATTTGTGTGACTTAAAACCCCCAATTCAACTCTGAGTTCAGTTAGATTAGTTTTTTTTGGCATCTTCCATGTGGGCATAACACCTAAATCCATGGTTAACCCTTTTGGGGTCATCAACTCCTTTGAGGATCTATGTAACATTTAATAATAAAAAAAAAAGCTCACACATAAATTATCCCTCTTGAAGTTCATCTTACCCTGGATGTTTTAGAAAACTAAATTTTTACTGAATTCATGTTCTTCAAACAAACTCATAATGGAACTGATTGTTTTAGGTTTTTAATTTTTATTGTAGTTGTTTTCAATGGGTTAGCTTTGAACAGTTATACAATGTTTACGGTACGTCTATTTATACTTCCTTAAACAGTTAAGGACTATTCATTATGGCATTTTTATCCTTAAAGACATAGTTATAAAGGCCCCTGCTTTATAATTTGGCTGCCACTAAAGTCTGTGGCCTCTCTCTTCATCTTCTCACTAAGAGAACCCTGATTTTGTTGGGGGTGGCAATGTGCCCAGCTGAAAAATCTACATTTCCTATCCTCCCTTGTGGAGAGAGGTGGCCATGTGGTTGGATGATTGCCAATGCTGATTTAAAGAATGCTCCTTAAAAGAGGACTCAGCTGGGAGGTGCTGTTTTGCCTCCCCCCCCCCACTCTATTCTTTCTTTTTCTTGCCCAGAATACAGATGTCATGGCGGGAGCTCCGGTTGCCACGTTACAGCCATGAGGCACCCTTGGGAATGGAAGTCATGCTCTCTGCAGACAGCAGAAGAGAGAGTGGGAAGGAGACTGAGAAATACTTGTAACCTTAACACTTTGAACTAGTCCCAGGCCTCCCTCCTTTGGACCTCTGGTCTTCAAGTTACATGATAGAAAAAGAAATCTTGATTGTTTGTTATAGGATTGTATATATGAAACCTGTATAATTTTGTTAACCAATGTCACCCCTATAAATTCAATAGAAAGGAAAAAAAAATCATTTGCCAAATAAATAAGTAGGTGTACACACACACACACACACACACACACACATGTTTATGCAACATAACACACTTCTTCACTAATACAAAACTCAAAACTCTTCTATATGTATTTTTTAAAGTCTATGAGTGTTAAATAGCACTTTTTCCTCCTAAAATACCACCCATAATTTCAGCAAATGCAACAGTCTTTTGAAAATGAGTTATCAAACAACCTGTCTATAAATTATCATCAATAATATGTATTGGTGTTTAGCATACAATAATATATTCTTGCAAACATTCCCAGCCTAGAAACATTAACGTACCTTGATGTCTCCCCCCCAAAACCGACTTCCACTGGCATCCATTTCCTATTGCTGCTGTAACAAGTTCCCGCAAAAACAGTGGTTTAAAAGTTAAAAAGAAAAACACAAAAACTTCTACAAATTTATTAGCTATAGTTCTGGAGGTTAATGGGTCTTACTGAGCAAAACTCAAGGTGCTGCCAAAGCTGAGCTCTTCTCTGGAGGCTCCGGGAGAGAATGCACCCCCTTGCCCATTCCAGCTCCTGGAGACTGCCTCACTCCTGGACTCCCTTCCATCTGCAAGGCCAGCCCTGGCTGCTTGAGCTGTTTTCACATTGCACGACTCTGACACTGACTCTCCTGACTCCCTCTGTCAATTACTAGGATCCTTGTCATTACCTTGAGACCACCTGGATAATTCAAAACCATGTCCCTCTCTCAAAACCCTTAATTTAATTGTATCTTCAAAGTTCATTTTTATCAGGTAAGGTAATATATTCACAGGTTCTGGGAACTTTTCTATTGGAAAAAAAAATAAATCAAAAGAAAATAGGAGATTCTAGACATCCCTTCTAAGGCTAACTGAATTGAAAAATGAAAGTGGGAATTTCAAGAGAAACACTCTGATGTATTTACATGTTGTAGGTAAATTGATATTGTGACAAAGTGGCTGATAGCCAGTTGTGTTCAGTCAGGCTCTGTTGAAAATACTGGAAGTTCTCTGCAGTGAGTATTCGTGGTTATCTTACTGTTCAGCCCCATTCCTCTTACCAATAGCATCTGATTTCCTTTGTAGAATTACCACTTCTCAATGGATAGAGTTTGTTGCATAAAAACAGGTGTCCTACCCACGTCTTAGCTAAGGGTGGCCATGGGACACAAGCTAGGTCAATTAAATGCTTCCTCTCCAAAATCTAAATTTTGTTCCGTCTTATGGACTAAATGTTTGTGTCCCCCCAACACACACACTGAACTCATATGTTGAAGCTGCGATCCTCAATGCAGCCACATTTGGAGGTAGAGCCTTTGGGAGGTGATTAGGTTTAGACTAGGTCATGAGAGTGGGGTCCTCATGATGGGTTTAATGATATTATAAAAAGTCAAAGAGAGAGAAATCCCCCCTTCAAATCCTTGTGCCAAGGGAAGACCATGAGAAAACACAGCAAGAAGGAAACCCCTTGATCTTGGACTTCCCAATCTCCAGAACTGTCAGAAATGAATCTCTGTTGTTTAAACCACCCAGCTTTAGACACAAAGCGACAATTCAACTGAGGTGTCTGACATTTATGTATTGCTGCAGCAACTCTATATATAAAAAAAGGAAGAACAGTAACAAACAACCCTTCCTAAAAATGTGGGGGGGGGGGTACTCAGTAAAATATAAAACAAAACCTGTAAAAACAACATTGAAGTAAGTGTCCAGCATTATATATATATTTTAAAAATGTTAAGAATTATTTAATACCTTCAGTGTTCAATAGGAGCTATTTCTGACAACTCTTGTGTTCATCATTGGGGTAAAAAGGTCCAGGAAGTCCTAGGGAATTGCTTAGGCTTTTTGAGAACATTGAGAGAGCCTCAGCTTTAGTAGCTTGATATTACAGTTTAGGGTGATATGCTCACTCCCAACCCTGAGAGGCGGTGCCCACCTCCCTCTCTGTTCTGTAGCCAGGCTAGTGGTGGTGTACAAATGTCTTTGGTCAATATCTGAGTGATTGTATAACTATTTGATAAAACAACAAAAAAAGTAAATGCAGTACATCCCTCAGAGCTCTCAGTTGTAAATACCAGAAACCCTACTTGACTTGCGTTGAGCATGAAAGAAAGATAACACGTAGAAGAGACCAGGGGAGCTCACAGAATGGAGGGAGGGAGAGAGGGAGGAAGAGCCCCACACCCCATAAGGCAGTGGAGATGAGAAGCAGGCAGCAGGGAACTCAAACACTAGAATGAAGGACTTGGCCTATTGTGTCATCTATTCCTACAAGCTGGCTTCATTCCTTCTGACCAGCTTTCCCCCGGTGGTAGAGACACACGTCTCTTTCAGAAAGAAAGGGGTCTCCCTCCAGCCCTAGTTCCACTTGGAAACTCCTTCAGAAGACCTCTAATTTGGTTAGTTTCCATCGCCTCTTGGAGCCATCATGAAAGATAGTACATAACACATGAAGATTAATCCCAGTCCGGCCCCTATGACAGGAACAGAGAAGTCAGGGCTCTGTGAGAAGTTCGCGTTAAAACCACGCAGTTGAAATGGAGAAAGGACACTTCCCTCCAAAAGTGGGGAACTTGTTATCAAAAGAAGCTATAAGCAGTTCAAGGTAGACAAAAATCATAAAGTTTCAACAAAACCTGCATAGGGGGCAAACATTCCACGGAGTACATCTGGGTATTCAACAGGCTGGTCGGAGGGAAGAATCTGGATTCCATTTGCTTTCAGAAACTAACATCCCATCAAAAGTGCAGACAAATGAGATGGGATTTACTCAACAAATATTTATATAGGTTCTACTGAGCAAAGACAGCTTGTTCCTGGTTGTTGACTACTCTCTGGCTTTCTCAAGACTCTGACATTTTCTTTCTCTCTGTGGATGTGAAGGCCCTTTTCACTTGGCTTGGCAGAATCAGTTCCGGAGGGCTTTCTGGCCGTGTGCAGGAGTGAAAGGAAGAACTGTACACTGGCCTCCAGTGTGGGTTTCTTTGTAAGCTGCATTCTGCACGGAACATGGCATGCCTCACCAGAGTTAAAACGTATGAGTCTGTAGAGCTACACTCTGAAAGTGTTTAAAATACATAGAGTGTGTGTGTGTATGTGTGTGTGTGTGTGTGTGTGTGTGTGCGCGTGCGCATACACAAGAGCATATATGTGAAAACTCTTGTGTAAAATGAAAGATAACTGAAGGGGGTGAGTAATCTAATGGCTCAACAATTTTTACAGGAAACAAGTACACTCATTAAATTTGACTTATAATGTGTATATCTCCTGCATCATGAAAATGTTGATTTCATTAATCATAGTAGTTGGCCAATGATAGCAATTTCAAAATAATCCCTTGATAGTCAATGGCCTGCCAACTATTTTTATAGTTATTAAAACACTCCTCTTCTAATGATATAAGCATATATCACTGCATTTTTTTCCAAAGTTTAATTTCCTTATTCTTTATAAACCAGGGAAAGTAACTTTTTTTACTGTTCTCCACATTTTTACTATTACTACAAATATGCATTACTTAGACCTAGCCACTAAAATCAATTTTTTTTCAAGATTATTTTCATAGTAAATAACAAATTAATACAGATAGATGTGCTTATAATGAACACTTATCATCTTTGAGTTTCCCCAAAAGCAAATCCTGAGATAAAGATAGATGGGGGGTAGTTTATTTGGTGGTCCCAGGAAGCCCAAGGGATGGATGGAGTGGGCAAAAGAAGAGAAGTTAAAAAGTTTGTGTTAATCAGCAGGTTACTACTTCAGGCCGCTGGGGCTCATCTGTACTGGAGGTCTCCTAAGAAACCATATAGAGCATATCCCAGATCTAATGCACTGAACGGCAGGGAAGTAGGCACATTTCTGTCCTGGAACGTTTTGGTTAAAAGGCACTAACCCCGGCACGTGTAGGCAATACTACCCGTGGGCTGAGGAAGGCCTGAGGTGGTGAAGCAGACAGGTATTGCACTCCAGGTAGGAGGCAGTCAGTGTGCATGGAAACGTTGCTACAGCCCTAGGGGAACTGACAGGGGAACTGGGGACATGAGCAGAGGATCAGGAGTGACCTCCATGTTTCCCCCTTGCTCTGGTCAGATCCTCTCATGCCCACCTTGAGTTTCCTGTTACTGACCATTCCAAGGTTGTAACTCGCTACAATTTTCAAAAGAGAGTGAAAATAGAAATTAGTAGGACAAGCCACAGTCTTCACTGCTGTAGCTGATCACAAGGCCATAATCTATACTCATCATCTCTCTCCTCTCCCACCTGTTCCCTTACCCCTGGCCAGCACTTCCTTCAGTCCAAGTTGCTTGCTTAGTGGGCTGACCAGATCTTCATCCCTGAGCAGTTGAGACCTGCTTACCTTGCCGTGTTAGGCTCTGGTGGCTTGAACCGCTATCACCAAGCATAGGAGTATGAACAGGTACCTCAGAGAACTCACTGAATTTTAAACATCTCCTCCCCACACCCAGTAGGTAGCAGTAACTTTGACTTCTCAAGATAAACAGAGTCCATTACATTCACTAGTCCGGTGATTCCCATTTTTTCCTGCTGCTCTATCACCGCAAGGATTCCAACATCATTTGGTGGCAGTCATCAGTTTAGATGCACTAGAAACATTACTGTACCCCCGGTGGAAATGCCAGCCCTCTCTATACACATACCCTGAGACTTAAGCCTTGTTCAGGAAGGGCCTAAAGCTATAAAAATTCAAAGTACAATTTCCACTAATAGCGCACTGGGCATATAGTGAATGGGCCGATTCTTATTGCATCCTTTGATTACCATTCCAGTGTAGTCTAGATATTGGGGATACAGCACACATAGCGCCTACATGTAGCAATCATTGGTTTAACACCTATGCCTCATCCTTGAGAACAGTGACCCAACCAACCGGGCAAGGTGTCATCCCTAAGCTGACGCCTTAGCTGAGTCTATAGGAGGCTATTCATACAGTCTCTCAGGTCCCATCAAAACCAGTAGCTTCTCATAAATGGGTCAGAGTAAGTAGTCTCAAGAGTACTTTTTTTTTCTTACCTTAACAATCCAAAGTAGCTCATCAAGGGTGGTGCCTCTTTTATACGAGTAGTAAATGCAATGCATCCTTTTTGATGGGATATCCCAGATCATTGGGCCCTGAAAACATTTTCTGATGTGGCAGGCTTCAGACTCTTGGTGTGGTTTATTTCTCATCCTCCAGCATGATATATGTTACTAAAACAACCAGCATACTTGCTCCTTCCTAAAAACCAAGTCCAGTTACCATGCTCTCATTAATATCACGGGCCAGCATGATGTTCTGCAGAATGTCAAAATGATCAGGTCCCTGCGGACGAATATTGTAACAGAAAGGAGGAGCATTAATATAACCTTAGGACCAGGGTGAATGCTAAATAGAATGCATTTGCTATAACAACAGCCTTTGGCACTTAGCAGGAGGCTATCACTAAAAGAGTCTGCATTCATAAGGAGAAGATAGCCTTGTGCATTTTCACTTTCAGGATGAGGATCTTACTAAAGCATCCTACTAAAGCAGCAGCTGGCTTGCTCTTTCTCTGCCTTGGCTTTCTTAGAGCATGGTGGCCTCAGGGTATTTGGTCTTTCATGGTGGCTCTGGCTTCCTAGGGCAAATTTTCCCATGAACAAGGCAGAAGCTGTTTCACCTTTTATGGCTCAGCCTTGGGAATCACCCAGCATCCCTTCTGCTGGTCAGGCAGGTCAAGTTCAACCCAGTTTCACGCAGAGGCAAATTAGACTTGACCCCGTAGTAGGAGAATGGTAAGGTCTCCCTGTGGAAGACCCACTTAGATGAGGGGTGTCACTGCAGCCATCTTCAGAAAAGGAAATCTACCACATCCCTCACAGCATACGTAATTCAGGCTGTGCCAAGACTGGTCCCCAGTTTTGGAAATTGGGGCAGTAAAGGGAGCTGAGGACAGACCTTGAGGCATCCGCTTCAGAGGAGAATATGGTAGTGTCTATAAGGCATTGGAGAGTTATTCTCTTCAACTAACAGGGTGAAGTAGCTTCTGCTAGCCTGGGTGCTTCAAGGAGGTCTAAGTGTTTGAGGTTTTCCACCCCCATGACCTCATTCCAGTTCTCAGGGCCGACTGCCTCACAGCCAGGGCTTTGACTTTTGCATGAGATGCCTGCGTGGCCTGTACCTTCAGTCTGCTTTGCGTTTCTGTCACCCTTAAACGTCACACACACACACACACACACACACACACTCACACACTCACACCACCCCTACCCTGCCCCCGGTATGATTTTTCAGAAGTCTTCCCTCTGGCTGCAGGACAGCGAAATCTCCAAGGAGGTTGTCTGGCTTCCCTCCCCATGTTCTGAATGGATGGCTGGATGATTTAAACCTACCATTCTCTTTCCTCAATGCTTCTGGTCAGTAAGCAAAACCAAGACACCTCTTCAATTCCTATGATTGTCACACCCCATACAGATATAGCACTATTGCATAATCCATGTTCCCCTTTCACCTTAACCTCATCCCAGGACACTGCAGGTGAAACTTGCTGGCAACTGTGATCTACAAAGTGCCAGGGCTGATCACCACCTGAATTACCATCACTGTGATGTCTTTGTTGCCTTCATACCATTGAGAATATACTTTCTCAGGCTGCTTCCATTGCCAGTTGTCTCAGTTTCAGTTCCTCCAAGATCAGAGCTTAAGACAAGGTCTTGGGTGCAAGGAGTTATTTTGGAGGCTATTCCAAGAAGCATAGGTGAGAGAGTATAGGAAGTGAGGGAGGAAAAGGAGAAAATCCATTTGATGAATGGGTTTCTCCCATGCAGACTTCTGAGGAGCCTGCAGAAAGCCTGGTAATAGTCCCACCAAGCTACAAGAAAGTTAGCTATTCATCTATCAGTTCCCATTCTTCATGGGTGAGAAGTTCCTCTTCTGTGTAACCCTCTCCAAAGCTCACTCTCATGACTTCATTCATGCAGAATGAAGTCAAACTCTTTCAACAGCCTTCAAGGTCCTGCATATTCTAGCCCTTGTTGCTTTTCTGATATCATTTCCTACTATTTTCTCCTTCATTGACACTCTTCTAGCCTTCCTGGCATCCTTGCTCTTTCTTGCCCACTCTAAGCTCGTTCCCACCTGAGAGTCTGCATAGAGAGAATTTCTGCCCAGATATTCCCGTGGATATCTCCCTTACCTCCTTCAAGTCTTTGCTTGGATGTTACCTTCTTAGTGAAGCCTTAGCCAAAACTGATCACTCTGAATGTGTGATTCACCCTCCTCTTAGACACCCTCATAACTAATGTTTTTTTTATTGTTGTTTTTATTCCGTAGCCTCACTTTAACTCACTGTGACTTACACATCCCTGTTTATGTTTTTATTGTTTATTATCTGTCTCTTCGCATTAACTCTGGCCCAAATGGTCAAGGGAAAGTAAGAAAAGTTTCTGCTCATGTTTTATTTCTGTGGGCAGACTTTCTCAATGTTCCTTATACCTACTTCCTTCTGAATATACTTTTCTTAATACTAATAAGACCCTTTCAGATAGCGTGGCTCCCCATCCCAGCAAGATAATGTACTTCAGTCAAAGAAATAAGGTGCAGAAGGTTTTTATGTCAGATGAGTACTTTGCATCTCCAAAGACCTCAGGATTAGGTGATGCCCAATACATTTGATTTCAGCCAAACTATCAAGATCCCTATAAACATTTCTTCACAGAAACTTATGTAAAATATGTTTCCCTGTTGACTTTGCTTCCTATTTTAAACAGACCCTAAGTGCCTAACTACAGGGTATTTATTAATAAAATATTTCAGCAAATTAAATATCAGGAGGCAATGCTTTATAGCATGACTGGCCTATGGTAGGTACTTCATAACTATGTTTTAGACACATCCCCATTTTGTTCTCCTTAAAAATGTACTGCCTATACATTGTTCACAATAGCGAAGATCTGGAACCAGCCCAAGTGTCCGTCAGAAGACGAGTGGATTAAAAAGCTATGGTACATATATACTATGGAATACTACTCAGCCATAAGAAACGATGACATCGGATCATTTATAACAAAATGGATGTACCTTGATAACATTATACGGAGTGAAATAAGTAAATCAGAAAAAAAGAAAAACTGAGAACAGCATGATTTCATACATAGGTGGGACATAAAAGTGAGAATATGATACATGGACAAGAGAGTGGTGGTTATGGGATGGGGGGAGGGAGGGAAGAGTGGGCTAGGGAGGAGGGGAGGGACACAGGGAAAACCAGATTGAAGGTGACAGAGGACAATTTGACTTTTGGTGATGGGTATGCAACACAATTGAATGATAAGATAACCTGGAGATGTTTTCATTGTACATATGTACCCTGATTTATTGGTGTCACCCCATTAGAATTAATAATAATAAAAAATATATATATATATATAAAAAGTTAAAAATGTACTGCCTATTTAATCTGATATCTTTCTTCCTAAGAGCTCTTGGTTCAGCATAGCTCAGGTGAGTTTAAAGCTATTACACCACTGCCTGACCAGGCAGTTGCACAGTGGATGGAGCATTAAACTGGGAGGTGGAGGACCCAGGTTCCAAACCCTGAGGTCGCCGGCTTGAGCACAGTCTCATCTGGCTTGAGCACAGGTTGCTAGCTTGAGCATGGGATCATAGACATGACCCCATGGTCGCTGGTTCAAGCCCAAAGATCACTGGCTTGAAGCCCAAGATTGCTGCCTTGAGCCCAAGGTCACTGATTTGGGCAAGGGGTCACTCAGTCTGCTGTAGTCCCCCTGTTAAGGCACATATGTGAAAGCAATCAATGAACAACTAAGGTGCCGCAACAAAGAATTGATTCTTCTTATCTCTCTTCCTTCCTGTCTGTCTGTTCCTTTCTGTCCCTCTCTGTGACACACACACACACACACACACACACACACACACACACACACACACAAGCTATTACATCACTAATTCAACCTGTGAAGCAGAGAGTTACCAACTGCTGTTACCCTCTTTTTGTAGAAAGGTAAATGGAGTCCAAGTGATTTGCCCCAACTTTTATGTATCATTGTCACAGGATTTTGTTCCATCAATTCCTGGTACCTTCAAGCCAATATTTGGTTGCTGTTTCATGAGAGCCTTTAAGTGAAACTAGCTGTGAGAAATCAGCCTCGCAAAAATACTTGATATTTATTACGCTTCCCTGGGACCCTTGAGTATTCCACATCTCAGTACTCAAGAAACGAGCAGTAAATTCTGAGGTCCATTTCATGCTGAGTGAAATGATTGAAGTCAACAGTCATTAAAGGTGATGAAAATGATAAATTCTGCTCCATATTTCAACTGTTTTTCATCCCTGCTTATGCTCATCAATCAGCAAATTAGAAGACAGTGCCTATATTGACATTGCTATTCATTTAAATCATTTATTTAACCACTCTCATAGACTTTTAATACAGCACAGGAGAGATTTTAAAATTTTCACCCAATTCATAAAAAGATAAGTGTAAATCCAATCCAACACGTTAGTAGCCTCACAAATTACATTTCTAAGAACTCTAAATGAAAACTATGAATATCAGCTCAATCAGTAGTTTCTGGACCTGGTTGCTTGCATCTGAATCATCTGAGTAGATTAAAAATAAATAAAAATAATGAAACAGTGTGTACAAACAGTCTAGATTCAGCAGGTTTGACTTAGTGGTTCAGAAATTAGTATTTGAGAAACGTCTCCCCACTGAATCAAGATGTAAACAGACTTTTAGGATAAAAAGGGAGTCAGCTTGGAACTTCTCGCCAGTTGGCTGATTATTAATGGACCCAAGGCAGACAAACCAATTTCACTGGAGAGTCTTCATTCTGAGTGTCAAACAGATAACTTAGCATATTAAAATCTCATTTACACACCGCTGACCTGTGCCATGTAGGGTCAATGTGGCAACTTTCGTAAATACACAGGAGAGAGGCTGCATTAGGTCCATCTCAGCTGATACTGCCTGCCCTCACGTGCGCCCCCTACCTCCAAGCTCACAAGCGCCCCTAGGCTTTGCTCTTCTTCCCTATTAGCCATCCCCTCTCACCACTTTCCACACCCCAGCCTAAACTCTACCTTGCTCCAAAGCCTTCTCCCACTGGGCAAGTATGAAGGATATGTGTGTGAAGTAATAGGTCTCAAGTAAGTGAAGAGCTCATACGGCCCTAGACTACCTGATTTATTTTGATAGAGTCTTTTTAAGTAATCACTTTTCATATTTTTCTTTGCAGTATTTACTCCCTAATCCTTTCCTTCTACTTAATTTGTACATTGAATCATTACGGTCTTCTGATAGCTATTCTCTATTTATCATTATTAAACTTATTTTATTGATCTCATCCTTTGCTCCAATTTGTCATGATTTTATGAATTTTAATTCAATTCCCTCTGCATCTGTGATCCCTCCAGCATCAAAGCATCTTTACATTTATTAATGTGGTCTCCAGTCTATCTTCTAAAACTGCTATTATTATTATTTGATGTTAATGAGACTATTTAAAAATATTATGCTGCCACAGCATCTATTGGGGGAAAAAGTCTTACCTTGACAGTAAGCCATTAATATTAACTTTTATGTTTAATTTTTTTAAACAATTTGACATACATTTTACAGCTGAGTTGCTTGATTTACGTGTCTCTAGTTTTCCTCCGAGTGTTATATAAAAGCAAATGCTTTTCTAATACAGTGAAATAATATCATGAAATGCTCATTTCAACACTGTATTTCTTTTACGTATGGCGCTTCTGAGTCTATCAGATAAATTCTCAACTTTTCTTCACCTCCATTAAATTAAGGTAAAAGAAAAAACAAAATTCAAGGCAACGTTAAAATAATAGAAAGCCTTTGACATAAAACTACAAATCCTAGACACTTACAGGTAATGCTGACGCTACATCCTGAATTCATTCTGCAGAATCTAAGTTCTAGTCAATACAAGATTTTCTAATTTCCCCAAAGAGCTGCTTATCATGGGTACTTACGGTACATAAAACAAGTGGGTTGAGATAAATTAGTGGATTAAGATATAGCTATCCCAGAGCTTTCTGGCAATTTCATTCAAAATAGTATAAATCTGTATCAAGATGATGAACCTAACTGTGACATTCAGTGCTTGTTTGTATTTTCTAGCCACAAATTTTAGCTCTTTCTGGAATCATTACACTTCAGAATGCTTGAGAAGCAATATTAAGCAATGTTATTCTCTACTTCCATATTAATAAACAGAAGAGGAGTGTTTATATCTCCCTGGATTTTTAAGTCAAAGGGCCTCCCCGGCCCTGTTTCCATCACTGGTCTTTCTGCACTGCTCTCTCCTGATAGCCTACGGCTTGCTTCCAAATTAAACTTTTGGTGCGCTGACCAGTTTTCAGGCTGAAGGACTCATCTTCCTCACTTGCCCAGTTTAGACATTTTTATTCCCACTGGCTTAAAACTCACAATTTAGATTTTCCCTCCAACTAGGCTTGTCAACTGCTCCTGGTAATCACATTCCTGAGTCCAGCCCCTAAGGCGTTTCATCTCAGCAGGACCTGGGGTCTGGCACCCGGCTGTGTTTACTCTAGATCCTTCTGCAAAATACAGATGGCGTCCATGCAACCACAGCCGAATTGGCCTGAAATGAAAAAAAAAGTGTGGTTATTTCAAATCAACAATTTTGTCTCTTTAGCTGAACCACGGGGTGCTGCCCCTCATGCTTATGGGGTCTTAAGACACCCTCTGCCACAAGTGTGCAAAATAGCGTTTGGTGGTATAGATTTGATTTTTCTGTGTAGAAAAGGTCTGAACTATTATTGAACTAAAAGAGACTTCAAAAGTCAATTTGTTTAATGTTTCCAATTACTGGAGAGACTGTATGATGCAGACTTCCAAAGATGATTTTTGAATTCCTTTTAATCTCATGGAGTATTAAAAGCAGGAGAGAGAGGGAGGCCTCAAAAAACTTATAGTTGACCTTCTCATTTAACAGAATAAAAAAATATATAAATCACAGACAAACTAAATAAATTTTCTAGAGCTTGAACTAGAACCCAGATCTAATTTCTTTGTTTTTCTGCTTGATCTTAGTGTGAAACTGCTTGTACTTTCCCAAAGACTAGTAAAAGGGGACCACGATGCTTCAGTAAGAAAATAAAAGCATCATAAGGAAAGTAACCTGGCATCTATTGGAAATTTCTAGAATGCTTTATAAGTTGTAGCCTCTTGTGAAATTGGACCTTAGCATTTTAGAATTGGAAAGAAAACATCCTCTCTACTCCTGCCTGTATAAGAAGGCAACAGACATCCCTTGTGCCTATTACATAATTTAGAGTTCACTAACCAGCTCCCTGTTCTTAATTCTATCCAAAGAAGTTGCTACCAACAAAGTTCCCTGTTGTGTTGCTTTAAAATGGATTTAAAATGATTTTGTACCATGCACTGTTTATTTGGAAAATATCGGTTTACTGAATTATGCAGCTTTTCTGATACTGACATGCCTCACCATATGATATCAGAGCCACATTGATTAATGTCACCACCAAACTCATTTTAAAAATCTTTAAGTATTGGGAAACTGTCAGGCTCACGGTGGCAAGTATAGATTTTCAAAAATTCTCATTTTCACTGGAAAGCTCAAATTTTATCATTGGCAACAAAAACTCTCAGTTGTTTTCCTTCAAGTGACGGTACCATTGCCTTCATTTTAAAAAAGAAATGTCTACCAGATACATCGATGGGAGGAACGTTTCTCTGAGAGTCGTTTTTTTTTTTTTTTCAGGTAAAAATTGTGTTCTATGAAAAGAGTGGCTAGTTCAGCTGTGGACAAACGATCACTCCTGTACCTTTCCTGGAGATGTGTGTAACATGGAAGCATGCGGCAGAAGTGATATTTGTGTCCTTCTCAATTCTTCGCTTACAATATTATAAAAATCTATATTCCAGAGTCTAGATTTAATAAAATTAATAATTTTTGCTACTTTGTCAAGGTAGCATTCTTTTCAGAGAGAGAGTCAGAGAGAAGGATAGATAGAGACAGACAGACAGGAACAGAGAGAGATGAGAAGCATCAATCATCAATTTTTCGTTGCCGTTGCAACACCTTAATTGTTCATCGATTGCTTTCTCATATGTGCCTTGACCACGGGCCTTCAGCAGATCGAGTGATCCCCTTGCTGGAGCCAGCGACCTTGGGTCCAAGCTGGCGAGCTTTTGCTCAAGCCAGATGGACCCACGCTCAAGCTGGTGACCTCGGGCTCTCCAACCTGGGTTCTCTGCATCCCAGTCCGACGCTCTATCCACTGCGCCACCACCTGGTCAGGCTCAAGGGCATTCTTAAGTGAAACTGGCATCATTCCCTCTAGGCAACGTGAGGTGGGGAAGAATGCAGTGATGACCTGTCCAGTCTGGGGTCGCTGCCCTAATTCACGCTGGGGCACTAACGGCTTTCCTTACCATTGTTTTTGCACCATCAATGCCTATGCCAATACAGTGAAAAAGGCAAATCACATGTTAGTATTATTTTGAACATAGTTTGGCATCATAGGGCCCCCTCACGTTTCTTGGGGCCACCAGAAGTCCATGGACCACAATGGGAGAACTGTGGGCTAAGTTACCGTGAGCCTATGCCTACCCAAAGGAGGGCTCTTGAAGTCTCTGTCATTGGAGAAGCAGGTGAAAATAAGACCTGTCACCTTAGTTTATACTCTTGTGTTATGATTTTATCTACTTAAAGCATCACCTGTCTTGTTTTCTTGCAAAATCCTTTTCTAGCTTACCTCAGGTATAGGCCAAGTGGGTTTCCAAGGCTGAACTATCTGGGCACTTATCACCTTGTGGCCAAACTGGTCGTTTTGCCCCTTGGGCCTCTCGGACTATAATAGGCTACACCATAAAGTATCACTGAACTCATTTTGAGAGGCAAGGCTGGAGGGTCAGGGGAGTTTAATTGGCCCGAACCCCTGTAATGATCTGATGCTATGATGGTTTGAACCTCAGAGATTCCAGGAGGCATGTCAGTGACCTCCCTTGAAATCGAGCCTACATGGGTTTTGACCCCGTTATTGAGAGCTTTTGACATTCAGTGAAATAAAGGGCAATTGTAAAGGTGACGATGAGAGCTGTACCTGATCCAGTGGGGAGTGGCACCCCGGAAGGATCCCTGTGCTAGATCGTATTGGAGTGATAATAACCAGGAGGATGTCTAGGAAAGTTCTCTTATCAGTGAAAAGAGTGTATTAGAATAGAGAGCCATGGACACATCCACCCTCAGATTCAGGGAGCTTTTTCAAGGACCATGCATTTCAATTTACAAGTATTGGAGCAACTACTTGTTTCTCTAGAGAAAATATGTTAAAGTTGTTTTTGTAGACTACATCTGATAAAGACTGGGGTGAAAAAGTAATTCTAGTTTGAAAGGAAAAGTTAATTAGAAAGCAAATAGAGTTAATCACAGTTTAAAACATCCCTGTTAAAAAAAAAAAATGTATGATAAGCCCTGGCCGGTTGGCTCAGTGGTAGAGCGTCAACCTGGAGTGTGGATGTTCTGGGTTTGATTCCTGGCCAGGGCACATAGGAGAAGCACCCATCTGCTTCTCCACCCCTCCCCGTCTTGCTTCTCTCTCTCTCTTCTCTTCTCTTCCCTTCCTGCAGCCATGGCTCGAAGAAGCAAGTTGGTCCTGGGTGCTGAGGATGGCTCCATGGCCTCTGTCTCAGGGTCTAAAAGAAAAATTGGCTCTGGTTGCAATGCAGCCAGGGCCCCAGATGGGCAGATCATCACCCCCTATTGGGCATGCCGGGTGGATCCCACTCAGGGCACATGTGAGAGTCTGTCTCTGCCTCCCCTCCTCTCACTAAAAAAAAAAAAAAAATGTATGATACAAATTCTAACGAGATATATCTGGTACCAAATACCTATCAAGTTACGAGATTTGTTATTTTTATTTTATTATAGAGGAATTAAACACCTCTCATATGGTTTATCTAAAATTACATGTCATTATGCAGTAAAATTCCTGCATATCTTGAATTGAGATTTAATTCTAAGAACCAGTCTTTGGCCTGGCACAAGGTCAAGGTCATGGGCAGGCCAAGAGCCAGCGATATTTAAAGGTCATGAGACCTGTCTTCATGATTGGTAGGGTGGAAACCAGTCCACTATAGGAATCGACCTTGGCAATCTCAAACTTCTGATGCTGTGCAGATCATAGGGCCCTGAGACTCCACTTCTGGACACATTGACTGAGAAGCCCCACACACGTACACAAGGGGACACGTAATAAAATAAAATCACAGCATTATTTCTAATAGCAAGATTTAAAAAATCTAAATAACCACAATTATTGAAATGGAGAAATAAAGTATAGAATAATTAAACAGTAAAATAATAGTAAAAAAAAAATGAAGTAGATCTACATATCATGGATCTATCTACATGAATCAATGATATAAATACAGTGTGTCTGTAAAATCATGGTGCACTTTTGACCGTGTGACTGGTCAAAAGTGCACCATGACTTTACGGACACACTGTATAATTGTGAGTATAAAGACCAAGCTACAAAAAGTATATGTCCCTCATGATGTCATCAATGTAAGAAAGTAAAATAAACAGCATTCCTTATGGATCCATTCATGAGAACTATATACATATATAAACATGAAAACATGGGTGGGAAGGGTGCACTCAATTTCAGGCTGGTGGCTGGTTTTAGAGAGAGGAAAGAAAGATGGAAATCAGGTAGGTGACTTAATTTTTGTCTACCACATTTCATTCTTACGTTAAAAGCATTAGAGGTAAAATATGGCAAAGTTATAACATTTATTAAATGGGTGGTAAGTATGTAGAAATTTGATGTCTTATTCCTATTTTCATGTTTACAGCTCTTGTAATGAAGTAGCAAGCACAGAGCTATTTAAAAGGGGGAGGATATGAGAGTTAGAGAAATCTAGGCCCCAGTTATTCATAATATCCCCATTATTCTCTATCTGTAGGTCCCTGCGCAAAGTCTTTAACCTCACGAAACTGCTCCACCCCCCATCTGTGCCTACCTCAGTTGTGAATATTGCGATCTTGTGAAATTTAATGGTGCTTATATAAACCACTTGGCTCAAAGCACACAAAACAAATACTGACTCCCTGTCTTGCAAAGTATTGTTTAGTGATGTTGCTTCAAACAAACTCCATGCTTCTGTGTGAATTAGAGAAAGGCCCTGGGCGGGAATAGGGATGCGGGGGGGTGGGGGGTGGACATACTCCTCCTATGTGCTTTTCCGTGGTCTTCCTTTCCCTGTATGCCTCTACCTTTTCTTGGTCATTTAAATGTGTGTGTGCCATCATATACACATAAGCAATAATTCACAAAAGTTTAGAGCAGAGGCTAAGCTTTTGGAGGGAGGGAAAGCTGTCTGTATAATTTCACGTAAGCATGAAGCCTCTCTTGACTTATGGGCTCCGAAGAGTTATATCACAGCGAAACCGGAAATAAGTTCAACTTTTCATGTTAAGGAAAGTGCTTGCTGGTTGAATTCTCATGGTGTATGCATTCATTTTTATGTAGGCTTTAACAGCAATAATGAGGACAGTTTTGTATGGTCAGCTTTCAATTATCCTTGCAATGGAGATCTCAGAGAGCTCAGGCAAATCCAGAAATTTCATCTGAATCAATAGTGCCAATTCTTTTTTTTCGGTTGCCATTTGAACTCACAGAAAAGATAATAGATTCAAGTGCCTATTCCTTTTTGTTCTTTGTTCCTTTTTTTCATGCTGGAGAATTTATTAAAGAAAAATGTGAAAGCCAAAATATGAGCAGCAGTCAAGGCAGTAAAGGTGACCGAACAATTACAAGGTCTCTGTTACTTTGGGGATCTTGTAAAAGCAAACTGATTGAAACAGTGGCTTTCAGTTCTGGGCTGTATTTCTCTAGACTAAAGCTCAGAGCTTCTCATGACTCAGCTTAGTTCACAAAGGAGGGAGGGGTGGAGAGACTAGGTGGAAAGGAGGCTCAATCGCCAAGAGCTGCTGTATATGTTGTGCACCGCACTCCTGCTGAGAATTCCATGCTCGCAAACTACCATGTGTCCATGTGGGGCCCCAAAAGATGTCAAAGCAAGGCACAGAAAAAGCACCTGCTGACACAGAAGATTCCCTAGTCTCTGAAAATTCCCCACAGTCCAGCTCTAGGGGCTGAAGCTCATTTCACTGCACTACAAAAATAAGTGACAGATTATGGGAAAACAAAGAAGTCCATAATGTAGATAATACAGACTATTTGGTGAGGTATCTCCTGAGACCAAGGGAATAAAGAGAATGAAACTAATAAGAACCGACACATATTGAATAAGCTTACACATTGGCAGAAGTTACCCAAAAGGTTGAAATTAAATAGCAAATAGATGTGATAAACAGAGAAATATAATTTAAAAAATAAGTCAATCAGCCCCTCTGATGTGTGTTGGGTAGTTTCCTGTATTTATAAAGATAAGGCAACAGTAATAGTATGGGGATGAAAACATGTTTTTTAATGAAGAACCCCATGTTACCGTTAGTAGAGACATCTGAGGAGCAGTTTGTACAGTCTTTGCAGCTCTGAGAATGAACTTACTAAGTGTGTAGAGAAAAGCAGTACTGGACAGTACTGATGAGTGCCTTGAGTTTCATTGCTTTGGTTGGAAATGTAAAGTGAGTGAACCTCAAAGGTCCTTCTACTTATGCATGAGATCAAAGGTAAATTCATGAGTTCTTTTTAGCTTTAAGAGTCTGTGATTCTATTATTAATCATGAATGACACCTGAGGAAGAAGAGCAGAAAGAAATAATTATTTCCCACGGATTGCTGTTGTGCTTTTTCACTGTAATTGTGTCTAGTTAAATCCTTTAATTTTGGTAAAAAACTATACTATTCCAAATGCTTTGCTCCACATCTGAATAGAAGGCCTTTGATATAAGCAATGAGGGCAGTTGTTTAAAAATGTGATTTGGAAATCAAGTTCTTGACCTAATATGGTCAAGGTCTATTCTGAACTCTTTTATTTGAAAGTAGCAACAGCAGATTAAAGACCAATTTATACTGCAAATTGAAAGGAGAAAAGTCTATTTGACCAATATTTAATTTCTTGCTCTTTTAAAATTCAAATTTGGTAAGTCTTTGGAGGTTGAGTATTAAGATTACATTACTGCTTTGTGCAGGGAAATATTTCTAGTCTGTACTGTGGGATGGTAAGCATTCAGAGAGATCCATGTTTTCATGGCACATTGATGGCTACTAGCTTGTGACCCATTAGGAGGTCAAGTTCATTGTCAATAACCACCATATTATCCTAACCTCTCCTGCTGACCACAGGACAAATGAACCAAAAGATAAGATTCTTTCCCAGATCATTACATTTTTCCATTTTAGTAAATTTATACATTTCCTGATCTAGCAAAGTAACATTAAACATTGCAATATTGAGCAGCTCTCAATAAAGCAGAGGTGTTATAGGAAGAAGCCAGGTCACTGCCAATGCAGCGATGGTGTTATGGAGAGGTCCCCACTGTCCCAAGTCTATAAACATATTTTCAGGTCTGGAATTGGTTCTGTTTGCACGTTCAGATTTGACTGGACTCAAAGATAACAGCAAATAACAAAACTCACAAGGGACTGATGTGAAAACAAATATTCCAAATTTCTTAATTTTAATGGCAAATATTACTAGATCATAAACAGAATATGTATGCTTCATATTCAGGGCCCCCTCTTCAAGACCTTTTGTTTCTGGAAAGTTGAGTGACTCTCACAGTGATGTTTGCTGCATTGGCCGGGATCTGAGCAAGAGAGAGCAAAGCCATCCAGTAATTCAAACAGGTGACATTTAGTTTAAAGAATTATTAACACTAACAGAGCATTGGAGTTGTCAGGAATTAGCTATTAATAAATACGAAAACCTCTAAGGCTGTATGGACAGCAGATGTAAGAAGCAGCCACTACCCCTAAGACTGAGACAAAGCACCCAAGACAGAAACAGACTTTGTTGAAGACAGGGAAGCAATGGCCATTGGATACTTTGCCAGTGGAATTACTGGAAACCCAGCCTCTGTGGTGTCAGGGAAACCACCCACACCTTGTCATTTACTATGACAAAATGTGGGGAGATCAAGAGAAAGCTGCTGGCCACTGGGCGCCATTGGCTGTTGCATGCTGTAGGAACCTGGCAATGGAGAGGTCACACAACTGAGGACTCCAGCAAAGAGAGCAGACCAGAACCAGGAAGACAAGCCCCTTCCTCCTCTGATGTCCCACCTGTCCCCTGTATTGACATGCATAGCATCATGCCAGATGGAAAAGGAAATATACCTACAGGGTTCCACTCCATTCTTATAGAATAGGTAATGATGGGTGGATTTAGAATGAAGAGGTAATACACTGACAGTAGAGACACTTGCCAAGTCAGTTAGCATGAAATTAGTTCATTGAAAGGTGGACAGCTTTGAAGAATGTGTCATTCAAGCGAAGAAAAATCCAATATACTCTCCCTGTCTTAAGACATATTGTATCTCTCTATTCAAGAAAATGTCTATGGTTCCAGACTAATAACTCTAGGGTAGTTCTGAGTAAACATGAGCCAATTCTTGTCTTGCTTTAAAAGTTCTGTGATGACCATCTTCTTGCTGTTTGGGCAGGGGAAAATACAATCAACCTGGTTTTAATTTTATTAGATTTTTATCACTTTCCTGGCCTATCTCCCCAGTGTAATCCTATTACATTGATTAATCTTGGGTATTTCCTCCAATCTTCAGTCGTACGTCACAATCTGTGAGTGACAATAGCAGATGGCCAACTTTCCAGGCTGGAGTTCCAGACCAGAGATGACCTCAGTTACAAGGTACAAACGATGCCTCGCTGTAGCTTCGTTGATGCCTATAGAGGGAGCTTGAATTCTGTCTATCTCTCTGGCCTGAGAGAGGCAAAATCGTTTATCTTTTTAGGCCAGGAGTATTTGATTTTGTGAAGTACTAAAAAACAAGTAGCCTTTTTAACAACCATTTTTTTTATTTCCTGGGAATGAGCTTAGCAAAGGGGATTTAATAAAATAAAGCGAACACATACCCATAAAGATAAGTATTTATGAGCTGTGTAACTTCAGGCACTCTCTGTGCTTCTCCCCCTTCCCCCACAAAGCAAATTGTAGATACACATAGCAACCATTTTGTTGGGTTATTGTAAAAATTGAATTAATACATGCTAAAGCACTTATGCCAGTGCTTGATACACAGTAAACACTTGTAAGTGACATATGTGATCAGATGTGAAAACTAACAAATGACTAAGAGGAATTATGCCCATTTTGAAAGAAAATGATCAGTAAGAACAAAGAATTATAATGTCTTTTTGAAATAAAAAGAAGCCATTGTACCCATTGGTACTAGGCAAACTCTGCTTCCATTGGCTATGGTCAGATATGCTCTATTTATTAAGCATAATGGGAACTTGTAAAAATTTTGATTGGTCCCTTTAGGGCCTAAGAAACTAGAGGGAATCAGTCTCCAGTGGGTTCATGAATTGCCATGCTCGTTGCAACATCCAATGTCACTAGGTGGCGCTGTAGAGCAATTAGGCTTTGTGCTTGTTCAAGGTGATTTTAAACATTTTTAAATTAGATTATTTTTAAACAAACATTTTGCACAGGCACAGGGAGTTATATATGAACTGAATATAGTGTGAGTATGTTCATCATGTTTTTAAATCTCAAACAGCTGGTATGGCAAGTCTGAGAGACCGTGAGCTCAAGCGGACTGGGAGGAATAGAAGTCATTTAGGAAGGTAACTGAACAGGAGCCAAGGTCAGATTCAGTCGCTGGTTAGGATCACTAAATGATGACAGAGAAGCTATGCTTCAGGGTCAAATTGTCAAAGCTAAACTGGCATCGCCAATATGAAAACGTGAGCTAAATAAACTCTTCAAAAATAGTGCATTAAAAGTATAATTTGATATCATTATTTATAGGTATCAACAATACACCTGATATTTGCCTATTTGCCTGTCCAGTTCACATAAACAATGCTAACTTGAAGTTTTATTTCATTTTTTTCCTAGTCTTACTCTGGATTAGGATTTTCACCTTGTAAAGGGCTGTTTTAAGGGATGTAAGTGATTATATGTGTGTGTGTGTGTGTGTGTGTGTGTGTGTGTGTGTGTGTGTGTGTGTGTGTGTGTTTAGGATATCTCTATCTATAAATACGTATATATATACATACATATATATATATATGTATATATGTGTGTGTGTGTGTTTAGCATACAGCAGAGCATTTTTTAAGGAGGTAGTGAGTGATGTGGTGAGGCATGAAGTCAAGGAGGCCAGATAGGAGCGGATTTCATATACAGTGTGAAGAAAGACTATAAAGGAAAAAAGAAGGTACGGGCCATGTTTAGACATTTGACTCGCATGGAAGGGCAGTAAAAGTAGACGACTCAGCTCATTGCTCTCAATCCCCTCTGTCAGTACAGCCCTGCCAATTTTCAAACCAGGCAGCAGAGAGCAAGAATGGCTGGATGGCAGTGCTGCAACCCATTTATTGTACTGCACAGAGCAATAGCCAGGTTCCCACGACGCTGTAACATTCAAAGGAGCAGGTTGCACTTAACCTACCCACGAATAGCTTTTGATGGGGACTTAGATGGAGATAAGGGAAGTCAGCTCCAACAAGAGAAGTGGCGGGGAAAAGGAAACACTCTAACAACTTCGGAATAGAGAAGAAATGGTGATAAGAGATTTACAAGGTCAAGCAATGAAGAGGAAATACAAAGGAACTTAAAAGGAAATTATTCCCTGGCTTCAGGAAATTAACTGCTGGTTCTCTTCTTGTAAATTGGAGCCTTAAGTAATCAGAGATGTTTGTGATGTTGTGAGAGGGGCCCCTGTCAGATTGTGTTGTGGTTCAGGACACTTGATGTCTACATGTGGAACATTTCAGTAATCTGAACAGTAGGACCCCAACTGGTTTTAGTCTCAGTCTCTACAAAGTTTACCGTGGTTGAGTATTGATACTTCATTATCTTCTGATTAATAGCTTTTAAATTTTAGAATCCCTACTTCAGATATCTTCTTCTTCTTTTTTTTTAGATTTTATGTATTCATTTTAGAGAGAGGAGAGAGAGAGAGAGAAGGGGAGAGGAGCAGGAAGCATCAACTCCCATATGTGCCTTGACCGGGCAAGCCCAGGGTTTCCAACCGGTGACACACAGGCCAGACCAGATATCTTCTCAAAATTAACCAACAGCAAACGTGAAGTTCTTAGGTATTGCTCCTACAGTCAAGGTCCAGGAGATAATATAGTTAACAACAGCAGAAGTCAGTTACTGAGTTTAATGATACAGAGGAAAAGTTTATTTCTGTTGCAGCTGGTCTGAGAACCCCTACTTTGGGGAAGTTTCGCTGAGCAGGGACTGGTCCACTCATCCCAGGGGCTCTCAATGGTGGAGGAGATGCTGGTGACAGCGCAGAAAGTGGAGTCGTACTCATTTCAACCTCCTGTTGGCTCGTCAAATCTTCCATCACATTACTCAACACGTGGTATGGTTGGTGTGAATAGATCCAGGTTTAAGAAAAACCCTGCAGGGGTTGGGCCTTGTGTCAGTCTGGTATGTTTGAACTTAGGGGTAGAGAAAGAAGAAGGAACCATGAGAAAGTGCGATGTTAAGAATGACAACCTTTATTTGCTGCAGTCATTTAAAGATGACATTGGGTCCCCCAGCTAGAACGCAGCAGACCCACCGCACCACATTCACCCCAACACTGACTGTATAAGTAAACTCTTGTACCATGAAATTAATGAACATGGAAGTCCCCTCTTTTTAAAGGCTGAGTAGTATTCCACTGCATGTATATGTCATACTTTCTTTTCCCAATTTATCTGTCGATGGACATTTGGGTTGTTTGTATACCTTGACTATTATGAATAATACTGCTTGTGTACATGGGAGGGGGGATATGTCTTTGAGAGCCAGGTGCAACAACATGGCTGAACCTTGAGGACATTATGCTGTGAAATAAGCCAGTTACAGAAAGACTGACTCTGCATGATTCCACTTACACTGAGTATCTAGAAAAGTCAAATTCATAAAATCAAAGAGTGGAATGGTGGCTGGCAGGGGCTGGGGAGGGGGTTAAATGGGAAATCGCTCATCTCAGAACACAAATTTTCTTTTAAATAAAATGAGGAAATTCTAGAAATCTGCTGTGTAATACTGAAACTGTAGTCAATAATTCTGTATTGTACACTTAAAAATGTAAGAGAACAGATCTCATGTAAAGTGTTGTTACCACAATAAACTAGAAGAAATAAAAAGCAGTAAACAAATGTGGAGATTAGTTAGAAATTCCCTCTATCACAACTCACTCCTCATTACGTCCATGCAGGCCTTCTGTGAGCTGGGACTTCTCTGTCCCTTGAAGGGTTGGGTAAACTGAGTAACTGATAAGTTACCCCTCATCTATCTCCCTTATGTGTAAAATGAGGACTTAGAGACACCCCCATAAGATGTGGTGATAGTTAGGCTAAAGCTCTTAGATGATTGCCTGTCGCGTGGTTGCATATCGGACATATGTTCGTTGTTATTATCATTAAAAAATGATTGGGGAGTTGTTACTGAAAGCGTGTCTGGTTTCGGCTGAGTCAGTTCTGGAGATCTGCTGTACAATTTAGTGCCTACAGTCAACAACACCGTGCTGTGCACTTCAAAGTTTGTTAAGAGGGTATATATATCTCATGTGAGTGTTCTTACCCAAGGGCGCTGGGGGATATAACAGAGGGACATAGAGAAACTCAGGGAGGTGTTGGATATGACAAGTACCTTGAATGTGATGACGGTGTCATAGATGTTTACGTTCATCCAAACTTACCAAAATTACATTAAATAGGTGCAGTTCTTTCTATAGGACTTGTATCTCAGTAAAATTGTTATATACTTTTTTAAAAAACAAAAAACCTCATTTAATATCCTCCGCAATAGGAACAGATAAAGAGAACATGGTCTCCAATGTTTAAACTTTCTTCAGTCTGTGATTTACTACCATAATTTTTGAGCCCCAAGCCAAATGAACAACTCTGGAGAAACCCTTGGCACTCTGACATGAGAAAAGGCCCAGAGGTCATAGAGCTGAACGGTCTACCTCCAGCTGCGGGTCCCACAGCCAAATGCCAGGCATTCAACTATTCCGAGAGAGGTGAAGACGGGAGCCAGGGCAGAAGAAATCAGAAGGGGAAACATAATCATTTTAATGATACCCAGTTACAATTAAATAATACAGAGCTAACACTGAACATTTTTTTGTTAACACTCTCAATGAGTAATGTTTGTACTTTGAAAGTTTTAAAATATTTAAGACACGAAGAAATGAAACGCATGGCAACCAGTTAAGGTCATACATTTAGGACAAAAATGATGAAATATTAAAATGAAAGAAAGAAATGTTCTTACTGAAACACTGAGACTCTGAGGAGATGAATTATTCAAAGTGGGAGACCTATGTGACCTCCCATATATTATACACCCGGGAAAGGGGTGTAAAGATCAAGTGCTAAGCAACTGACGGCAGGCACCACTTCGTAATATTCTAACTTTATGCTTAGATTCAAGGGAAGGGACTTTAAAAAGAGGAAAGGTGCGGTTGGCCCATGTAAAATGGGGGCTTGAGAATGATGTTTCCAGTCAGGACACTGAAGTGGTCAGGACAGACTGGGGTATGCTGCTGTAACAAACAACCCCAAACCTGGCAGACTAAAACAACACAACTTTCTTCCTTGCTTACAGGAGATGTCTGTCATAAAGTGATGAAGCTCTCTGTTTACCAGTTCCTTCAGAAGTGAGGTGGTGGATGATGGGGCCACCACCTTGAACCTTGCCCATCTCTGTTCTCCAGAAACAAGAGAGCCCAGGGGTTTGGGTCATATAAAATGCTCACGCCCAGAATTGGCAGGTCACATATGCTCAGAAATTCCTAAGACCACTTCAAGGCAGTCAGAAAATATAATCACACCTCATTCCCAGAAGGAAGGAAAGAACACATGGATTTGGGAGGCAATCCTAGTGATTCCCACGCAGCTCCTGTTGGGAGGAGAACCTGCTTGCTGGGCTGCAGGCTTCCCACACCTTCTTTGTTCATGAGAAAACAGCTCCTGACCCCGGCACTTAACATGAGCAGAATATTTGTGGTTAAAATGTTCCTAAGTTCAGGTTGACTTTAAGGAAAGAATTTTAGCTTTAATTTTAGTACTAATTGCCATAAATGCAATGAAGATTCATTAGGCTATGGGAACAGGCAAGAGCTTTAACAATCATCTAGCCTCAGGGACTTGAACTCAGATGGCTACAGGGTCAAGGCAGGCAACGTGAATAAACTGAGAGGAACAGGAAGCACACAAGCAGTGGGAACAGGGCAATAGGAAAGATGCACCCTAAGGGGAGCAGCAGCTCTCAGCACCAGCTAGTTGTCATGATGATGACTTGTGAGAGGAATATGGACAGATTCCCTGTTTTCTAAAGAGAGGCCAGAAACACAACTATTTTTTGTTTTGTTTTTTCTTAAAATTTTAAATGTAAAAATTTCTGATTTTTTTCCCCAAATATTTTATTTATTGATTTTTAGAGAGGGGGACGGGGTGGAAAGAGCTGGAAGCATCAACTCCCATATGTTCCTTGACCAGGCAAGTCCAGGGTTTCAAATTGGCGACCTCAGCGTTTCAGGTTGACGCTCTCTCCACTGCGCCACCCCAAGTCAGGCATGAAATTCTCTGATTTTTAAATATTGGTTTCACATTTCAATATTATATAACACAGTTTGGAACCGGCAAAACATGGCCAGAGCCCATGGACTACCAGTTTGTGATAAATCATTTAGCCAGTGTTTTTCACAACCTTTTCCCAACCTACCCTTACACCCAGGCCTCCCATGCAGCAGAAGCCTTTGTTTGGTCAAAATCAACCTTGGGCCTGACCAGGCGGTGGTGCAGTGGATAGAGCATCGGACTGGGATGTGGAGGACCCAGGTTTGAGACCCTGAGGTCGCCAGCTTGGACCCAAGATCGCTGGCTCGAGCAAGGGGTTACTCGGTCTGCTGAAGGCCTGCAGTCAAGGCACATATGAGAAAGCAATTAATGAACAACTAAGGTGTCGCAAAGAAAAACTTGATGCTTCTCACCTCTCTCTGTCCCTGTCTGTCTGTCTCTTTCTATCCCTATTTCTGACTCTCTCTCTGTCTCTGTAAAAAAAAATCAAAATCAACTTCGGAAATCCTGTTTATGGAGCGGAGGTGTCTGGGGGACCAGTCTGGTAGAAGCAGAGTGAGGAGCTGGACCTTAATAGTCAGCTCTTTTTCTTTATTTGTGGGAGGGAAGGGGGAGGGAGACACAAACTTTTTTTTTTCAATTATATTTTACTTTCAATATTATTTTATATTGGTTTCAGGTGTACAGCATAGTGATTAGACAACCATATTCTTTACAAAGCGTTCTCCAGCTGTTTCCAGTACCCACCTGACCCCGTACATACTTATTACATTGTCATTCACTCTTTCCCTATGCTGTACTTTACATCCCCAGCACTGCTTTGTAACTGCTGACTGGACTTCGTAATCCCTTCTCCACCTTAACGCAGTCCCCAAGCCCCTTCCCTCTCTCAATCGTCAGTCTGCTCTGTGTCTATGAGCCTCTGTTTTGTTTGTTCCTTTATTTTATTCTTTATGTTTTATATATAAATGAAATCATATGGCATTTGCCTTTCTTTTACTGACTTATTTCTAGATCTATCCATGCTGTCTCAAATGGTAAGATTTCATCTTTTTTATGACTGAGTAATATTCCATTGTGTATATGTACCATGGCTTTTTGTATCTACTTGTCATCTATTGGTGGGCACTTGGGCTGCTTCCCTATCTTGGCTATTATAGCTAACACTGCAGTGAACAGAGGGCTGCATGTATTCTTTCCAATTTTGGATGTTTTGGATTTCTTCAGATAAATACCCAGAAGTGGAAACTCTGGGCTTCAGGCAATTCTGTTTTTAATTTTCTGAAGAAACTTCGTACTGTTTTTCATATTTACTGTGAATCTGCATTCCCATCAACAGTGAATGAGAGTGCCCTGTTCACACCTTCACCAGTACTTGTCGTTGGTGAACTTACTGATGAGAGCTGTTCTGAGGGTATGAGGGGATGTCTCATTGTAATTTTAATTTGTATTCTCTGATGATTAATGATGGTAAGAATTTTTTCATATGTTTATTGGCCATCTATATGTCCTCTTTAGAGAAATGTCTGTTCAGGTCCTCTACCCACTTTTTAACTGGTTTAGGGTTTTTTTCTGGGTTGAGTAGTATGAGTTCTTTATAAATTTTGGAAATTAACCCCTTAGCAGATATATCTTTTTTTTTTTTTTAAGTGAGAGTCAGGGAGACAGAGAGACAGACTCCCGCATGCACCCTGACAGGGATCCCCCCCGCAAGCCCCTTAACTGGCGATGCTCTGCCCAGCAGATGTATTACTGATGGATGAATATCTTCTCCCATTTAGTAGGCTGTCTTTTCGTTTTGCTGATGGTTTCTTTTGTTGTGCACAAGTTTTTTAATTTGACGTAGTTCCATTTGTTTACTTTTGTTGTTGTTTCTCTTGCCTGAAGAGAGAAAAAAATATATTGCTAAAATGTCAGAGATATTACGGCCTGTTTTATGTTTTTTTTTTTGTTGTTTTTTTTTTTTTTAGAGTTTTATGGTTTCAAGTCTTACGTTTTAATCTATAATCCATTTTGGGTTTTTCTTATGTGAAGGGTATGAAGGTGGTCTAGTTTCTTTTCTTTTTCTTTTTCTTTTTTTATGCACAGTCAGCTCTTTGTTATCAATCTTCTCCCAGGACTCAAGTGGCACAGTTTTAAAACCAGCAAATGGGTGCAACCCTCTTCCTCCACAGGGGCACCAGTCAGAGCCTTACTAATGGTCCAGTTCCCTTCCAGGATACCTGTGGCCCACACAGAAAGTGCTCGTCCCATGTGCTGACCACAGATGCCCACTGAAACTCTTTCCGTGTATTTAGAGGTTCACTGGGGTGGACATTGTTTTGATCGGCCACCTCCACCATCATGGAATGAGCCCTGTAAAGACCCATGGGTGGTCACTCTGCTGGCAACAGGTGAGGCCAATGGCGTGGAGGCTGCCCCCCTCAAGGAACTATTTTCTAAGAGGCGTGTTTTCATCTTGGCAAGCACAGAGACAAATGCCCAGGCACTGACCCTAGAGAAGGGCACATGAGCTCTGTGTCATGGGGGTGGAAAAAGTGCTGTAACACACATGGTGACAGGAGTGGGAAGAAGCCCAGTGAAATCACCAGTGCATGCAAGTTTGAATAATTTAATTAATATTATTACTTTGCAAATGATTCCATGTATCTGCACCCAAACTTTTCAGGTCTGGAGATGTATTATATATATGTATATGCATATCTTTACACACACACACACACACACACACACATAAATTTCCAGTGAGTTTTATTTAAAAATAAAAGTTATACAAGTTATTTTTTTAAATTTATATATGAATATGCATGCAGAAATAAAAGAAACCTCACCAATCATTTAATCCAGGGGTCAGCAAATTATAACCTGCAGACAAAATTCAGTTCACTACCTGTTTCTGCATATAAACTTTTATTGGAACAGAGTCATGTTCCTTCACTTACGTACTGGTAATGACTGCTTTATGCTATAATGTTAGAGATAGTTGCACCACAAAGTCTAAATATTTATTATCTGGACTACCCTTATCCAACCCCACCATTGAAAATCATCACATTATTTTTTGGCATATTTTCTTCTAATTTTTTCTAGGTGCACACATACACTGAAAAAGACTATATTCTTCTATATTAGTGCCCTTCACTAGAACTTTCTGTAAATAATAGAAATTGTCTATCTGCACTCTTTAATATGGTAGCTATTGAATACTTGAAATGTGCCTTGTACAACTGAGGAACTCAATTTTTAATTTTATTCAATTATAGTTCATTAAAAAGTAACTTGCCGCCTGAGCAGGTGGTGGCGCAGTGGATAGAGCATCGAACTGGGATGTGGAAGACCCAGGTTCGAGGCCCCGAGCTCGCCAGCTTGAGCATGGGTCCATCTGGCTTGAGAAAAGCTTGCCAGCTTAGACCCAAGGTCGCTGGCTCCAGCAAGGGGTGGCTCAGTCTGCTGAAGGCCCGCGGTCAAGGCACATGTGAGAAAGCAATCACTGAACAACTATGGTGTCGCATCGGCAACAAAAAACTAATGATTGATGCTTCTCACCTCTCTCTGTTCCTGTCTGTCTGTCCCTATCTATCCCTCTCTCTGACTCTCTCTCTGTCCCTGTAAAAAAAAAAAAAAGTAACTTGCCCATTTTATATCAGTACATTCTAATATAGTACATATCATATTGAACAGGACTTCCTTGAAATATTTTTATTAGCTTAATAGTTCATAATCATTTCTTCAAATTATTAAATATTCTTTATAGAACCACTTATTCCAACTGCATAATACTATAATGTATTATTGTATCATGATTTACTCAACTAAGCCTCTCTTACTGACATTTAGATTTTTTAATTTTTCACTATTATTATAATCTAGTTCTGTGACGAACATATCTATAGGTACAAATATTTACACATGTCTTTGATTATAAACTCAACATAAGTTTTTAGATGCAGAACTGCTTGATCCAAGAACACAAATGTTTTTCCAATTTTTGAAACATGTAATCAAATTGCGGGAGAGAGCCTTCCATGCTCCACCCTTCACTACAAAGTCAGAGAATGCCTGTTCCCCATACTTTCCTGTGTATATTTTAAAAAATTGTTTTGAAAATGCTCTTTTTCTTGTTTCTTTCATCTGAACTGAAGTGTCCCTTTGGATATCAAAGGAATACTTGGGCAGGACACCTTCTGAGGACCCATCAGTGTTCGGAGAGAGGTAGGGGCAGAGGACAGGGCATTTTCCTCTGAAGTTTTCTTTACAATCCAGGCTTTGGGCAACTTGATTAATTTGAGTAATCACTTCTGAATTTGGTGCTGTAGACTAAGTCCTTTCTCTGTGGTAGATGCTGACATTGAAATATCCTTGTTTGGGGATGATTAAGACTTAAATGAACTTGTATGTGGGAACATGAAATAGGTATGCAAGTGAGGAGGAAGAAATCAGCACTTTGCTTTCCTCTATAACCCATCCTACAGGGTAGAAATTTTAAGAACTAAGCAACACAGACATAGAGGGGTGGAAGAATAAGGAAATCAGAGGTAAAAAAATAATAGGCTCAGACAATTTCTGTAAGTGGTTTAAACACAGGTAAGAAAGAGGTGGTGAGTCAGAGCAGGGTCTTCTGATCAGAAAACCATGGGATTGACTGTTACTCTATAATCACTCATTACGTAACTTGAGTAGGAGAACTTATTTCTCTGAGCCTCAATTTTCTCACAAGAATAATAACAATACATTATGTCTAAGGATAATTAAAAATAATCTGTGTGAGAAATTCAGCACAGGGCTTAACCCGTATCTACAGCACCTACAAGGACAAGCAAGGGGTATCAGTGGGGAAAGGCCATCTTTCTCTCACACCTAACCCACGGGCTGCCTAATCCTGGGTTCTGTTGCATCCACTTCTTCACTACAAGTGTTCTCATCAACCAGGGGAGCCCCGGGCCTGGGCTCACAAGGCAACTATAGTGTATGTGTTGCTTAAAGAGGAAGGGCACCTTCCCCAGGCATTTCTGAGAGTCTGACAACTCACCTGTAGTATGGACTAGGCTACTCACTGCCCTCAGGATTTGAGGCTAAGAGTGGCTGTCCCCTTCCCTGTCTTACTAATTACTTTCTTCCTAATAACTGATTATGAGTCATATCAGATTGTAGACAGTTTCCCACCACCTGTCCAATACCAATGACACAGGGGTCCCCAAACTACTGCCTGCGGGCTGCATGCGGCCCCCTGAGGCCATTTATCTGCCCCTGCTGCACTTCCGCACTTCCGGAAGGGGCACCTCTTTCATTGGTGGTCAGTGAGATGAGCGCAGGATGCATCCGCACCCATAGTTCCCACTGAAATACTGGTCATTTTGTTTATTTAAATTTACTTGTTCTTTATTTTAAATATTGTATTTGTTCCCGTTTTGTTTTTTTACTTTAAAGTAAGATATGTGCAGTGTGCATAGGGATTTGTTCATAGTTATTTTTATAGTCCGGCCCTCCAACGGTCTGAGGGACAGTGAACTGGCCCCCTGTGTAAAAAGTTTGGGGACCCCTGCAATGATACAAGCAGGACTGTCGTACAACATATAGAGAGAAAGAGAACTCATTCATTCCATATGTGGGCAACTATTTTTCTTTCCTGCTCTTGTAGTTCTTTTCCTACCTCCTTTAAAATACACAAAGGTCAAAAGTCACTGGAAAAATGCCCAAATTGAGGAATAAAGCCAATATGAAAGATAGTCGAAAATGAGCACGCCAGAATTATGACTGCAGGGACACCCCCGCCCCCACCCTCCAACACACCCAGCCACCACTCATGCCTTTTCCTTTTGTAGCCGATTTCTCAGCACAGCTATCATGTTTGGAAAGATTTGGGTGACTTTTCTTTAGGAAATAATGCTCAACACTTCATAAACTAGAGAGCTCTAGCTGTCTCTTGAGTGGGTAAGACATTGTGAGGGCAAAGATGAGATTACACAATCCAGACAACCTTGCTGTGACCACAGAAGATCTTCTGCCACTCTGTTCAAGGGTCGGAAACTGAAGAAGTAGTGTCGCTGTTTTACCAGCTTCACAGCGGTTGCTGAAAGCACCAGCCAAGTTTTTGAAACAAAGAGGAGACAGCCATGCGGTTCACATGGAAAGCTACTGTAACCCAATCTTAGTATTACAACAGCTGGTTTAATTACTAACAGGAGAAAGCTGACTCCTTCCGTGTGCAGCCCAGAGAGTGAGTAGAACGATTCCATTTTCATAAAGATATGTGTGGGTGGGACACACACAACCGGTCCTTGCTTGTTTAAGAAGAGAGGGAACCTGGGTGTGGATGTGCGTTCAAGTTTAAGCATGGGGACCAGTGATCGGTTGTCCCAAATGACCTGCCTTAATGAAGCCGCTCCTGGACCTACAGAAAGGGAAGAGCCACCAAGCTTGAGGGAGATTTATTTGCCGTCCTTATCCACCATGTCTCCCACTCTCTTCATGAAACTTATTTCCCAGCGAAACAATGCGCTAATACATTCACACATGAAACTAATTATGATAGAATTAAAGTGTTGCCTGCTTCTTTCCACAAATCGAATTACTGAGACTCAGATTGAATTCTTAAGAAAAAAAAAAATCTCCTCTTGAGTCATTCTGGGAGGAAAATGAATCCCATGTGTTATGAAGCTTGTGTCGTGGTCTCCATAAGCTGCCACAGTACAGAGTGAACCCGAGTGCCAGAAATTAGAAAATGGGGGAAACTCAGCTGGATCTTTAAAATTTGCCCCCATGGAAGTCAGAACTCAAGATAACGTCACCCTTGCTCTTGTAGCTGAGACTCAGACAAGTCAAAGTCAGCCATTCATAAACAGGTTTCGTTACGATTCCCTTGAGAAATCGTAACGTCTGTCATGTCTTGGACATTTTTGTGGACTTCAAATCATAAGATGTCTAAAATATCCCAAATGGCTGTATTTACATCATCCATTTTAACTGGTATGTCAACATTCATGTTGTCGGAGAAGCAGCTCTGGGATCGATTGCTCGGAATGCAAAGTGATGATGGAAGAACCCAGCCCAATAAATAGCATTGGTGTGGAGGAAAACGAGACAGGAACCCGTGTGTTAGTAAGCATTAATAAATTGGTATTGGGCAACACAATTGAAACTCACATCATTGGGAACACACACTACGTTAGGATTTTCTCCCAATGGCGTTTCAGAGCAGTATGCTTTTATCCAAAATATATTGAAATGTGACAGTGAAATCCTATAAGTCCTTCACGCTTTTCTAGTAGCTAGTAGGTCAGAGGCACCATGGGAGACACAGAATAACCCACCCCAGACCCCACCTTCAGGGTATTTACAGCCTATTAAGAGAAAACATTTTTCCCCAATAACAAAGGGAATTAAAACATAGCTCGGTCCCCTATTTACTGGCAAAAATAGAAGGAAAAAACCATACTCTGCTGGAACACATTATTATTGGCTTAAATATAGACAAACAAATGCCAGCATAGTAAACTTAATTTAAAGTATCATGCATTAGAAGTTGTTTGTTTATTCCAACCCTTAAACCGAGTCAGAGGGAGTTTGGATAACTTGCCCAGGGTCACATGGCTCTGTAACAGCTCAGACGGCTGCAGAATCAGCTCTGTGGCTCTACGACGAAGACTTATCTGTACACAAAGAGTACTAGACGGGCGTTTGATCAGGCTCTTTCTGGCTCTAAAATCCTATGACTCTCTGAGGACTCTGTGACCACACCACCACGCCCGTCATTCTTTTTTCAATTAATAAAGTTGCTCAGTTGAACAAAATTAATTGTTTCATTAAGATGAAGGAAATGCTATATTTAATTACCAAAAGTGACAAAATGCCTCGTTCACTTTAGGGAATCTTTTATATTTTAAAATTTCAGCACAGGGAGGTTTTAGAGAATTGCCTTACAAGGAAAGAAAACTGGTCAATTACTACATGATAGTCTATTGCCTATGAACTTTGATGACGTCACTGAGCCTACAGCAACCTGTACCATAGCTTCCTTGCTCCAGAGCATGCATACAAACTGCCCTCCTCCACTCTGCCATTCTAGTTGTGTCCAGTACTTAATTTCTCTTACTTGGGGTGATGTTTAATATTGAGCATTTGCTATCAACATTGTTGCCCACCAAAAAAGTGCTCTCTAAGGACTTCCTGGAAATGGAAGACAAAGTAAACCCTTTTAAATCAGTGCATGGAACTTTATTAGCATTTGCAATGTGCAGGGCCTTATGCTAAGCTTGTGAAGTGAAAAAAGAAAGTTTGTGCCTGTTTTTATTATGTCTGGCCTTTGTATCATCAGCCTACCTCTCAGCCCCTGCTCGCTAGGTCCTGGAAGTCAGTGGTTGCATTGGAAGACAGCAGTAGCAGTGATAAATGTGACATTTGTGCAGATAGGACTCTGAAACTTTGTTTCAATGAGCTTTCCCACACAGTATCTCAATAACCCTAAGGGTGGCAGAAGAAATATCATTATGAGAAAACTGAGGTTCGGCAAATATGACTGCCAGAGGGCAGATCCAGAACTAAAATTCATCCATGACAAGAACATATAAGGAGATGGATCAGCTTCAAGCCACCTTAGGTATGGAAAATATTTCTGAATCTCTGGCTTTTGGGTACCCTTGGCTGATGACATCTTACCCGACATGGGTCATGGCCACTTCTTAGCCTACAATGTTCATGTACTTCCTTGGGCTTGTGTCTGTCTTTTTGGTCCTTTGATATGTCAATCATTGACTACCTTACTCCTCCTATTTTTATTTTTGGATAAATTGGAGGAAACGGTTAGAAAACTTTGAACTATAAGACTTTGTGTTTGATCCCTTCTTCCCAGTCCCAAGCTTTGCCTACACTTCTAAAGAGATCTCATTGGAGTAGAAACAATATCCTTAGCTTCTATTGGGTACCTAAAATGCTGGCCATTAAGACGATTGAACGTTCTCAATGTCCCAGTGAGGTGGAGACTACAGAAATTAAAACCAAGCAGCCTACCTCCAGAACCCACACTCTTTTCTTGTTTTTCAATTACAGTTTACATTCAGTATTAGTTTGTATTAGTGTCAGGTGTGCAGCACAGTGGTTAGACAAAGCGTTCCCCAGACTCTTAGATGTGATGGTGCCATTGTCACCCACAATACTGCGCAGTCTCCAGCGTCTGATGGTTTGAATGACTACTTTTATGACTTGAGGATGGGGTGAAAGGGATACACAGTCAGTAGGAACCATAGTTCACATTCTGAATTTTGATCTTTGCCCAGGGATGGCGGTATGACACTCTCTCAAGATGCCGGGCAGTGGTAGTGAGGGCAGCTCCCAGTCAGCCTGACCATGAGCGGGGTACACAACCAAACCTCACCAGTGTATTCATTGTGTTAGATGGTTTTTCCCAACTGGGGGCTAAAGTATGTGTTCTGAGCTCCTTAAGGTAGGCGAGGCTATGATGTTTGATAGATTCGGTGTATTAAGTTCCTTTCTGACTTCTATACTTACCGGAGGTTTATTGGGATATAAGTCCATCATTAAGTCAGGGAGCATCTGTGCATTTGAGTTCTGTGTAACAGTGACATTTAGAAATCTCTTCCAAGTTATGGGATTCTGGGTTTTCTTTCCTTGCTATGGCTTAAACACAAATGAAGAACATACCTAATGAACAGCTGCAATTGATATTTTCATCTTAATTGGGAATTAGATATCAAAGAAATTGTTCTATTTAGCATGATTTATGGTGTCCCAACTTTTCTAGTAGTTTATTTCAAACAGATTTTTTTTTTAACAGTAGGAGTAAACAGTTCCATAGTGGCTTTTGAAAATATATGTGGGAAATTAATGGCAAATATTAAAAAGATTACTCACACACTGTTAGCATTTATTTTTAACCCCCAAACAACAACATGAGTAAATGTGACTATTTTTTTCCTTTTGTTTGTGCTGTAGTCTCCTCTCTAATAATCACATTAATAAGGAGGTACAAAGGGAAAATTTAGGTGTCTCAAGACAAATTACATAACGCTTTTTTTAAAGAAACAATTTTTATCAAGATGAGTTTACATAAAAGAAATAATTACAAATGAACATATTAGTGGCATGTAGCTATTGGGCATATTTTTATTATGCAATAATTTATCCTTGAGCAGTTTTTATTTCACATTCATATTACAGTATTGCTTCCCTGTCACTGGGAGCAATCAAGCAGACTTGAGTGAATGCTTGTCGATCTGGAAAGTTCCAGAAGGTATTTTGCAGCGAGTAGGAAATTAAGCTGAACTTGTAGATCCCTTCTAATTTGAAGATCCTGTAACTTCTAGCTTAGACAATTGAAATAAGGTTGGGATCCTCATACCTCATTTCACAGTAAAGTAAAAAGCCTTCGTGTTAGGAAGCAGGGCTGGGCTGTCCACGGCTCTAGAGCCAGCCTGCCTGGTGTCATTGTTTGATTCCACTTACTGACCGTGTGACCCTGGAGAAGTTACTTCCCCCATCTAGTCCTCAGTTTGCTCACCTGTAAAATAGGGACCATAACAGTACCTACTTCGTAAAGTTGTTGCGAAGAGTAAATAAGTAAATGCCAGTAAAGGGCTTAGCACGGTCCCTGGCACATGGTACGTGGTCTATAGTCTTAGTTATGCCGTTATTTTCAAAGAAATATGGGGCTAGATTGTTCATGTCAACTGACCAGGCTTCCCTGGTTTTCCTTATGGCCCTGACCCTGAAACAAACTACAGAGTCTTCGGAGTCTCATGAAGGTGATGTTCGGGTCAGATCCTGTCTGAGCTGAGGGGAAGAAGGAAGAGCGGGAAGAAGTAAAATGGATGGTTTTATTTAAAGGGAATAGAGACATGTCTGATGTTCAGGGAGAGACACGGAAATCCCATGGGCTTAGTGATATTGGTAAATAGGAGAGAGAAAGCTGCTCGTATCCACTCTCATCACACACACACACACACGCACACACACACGCACACGCACACACACACGCACACACACACACACACACGCACACTTAGCAAACCAAGTTGGGATAACTGGCCTCTGTGTCTTAAGGTCTCCACTTTAGCCCAAGTCTTCAGTGCTAATGTTGACCCACGGCTTCAGCTCAATATTAGATTTGAACGCTTGTGCTAAAGTGACTACTGCGGTTCAAGCCCAGGTTTGCCCTGAGCCCCACTTACTCCATCTTAGAGGGACAGGGAAGGCTTCCAGGAGGATGCAAAAGCTGAGTTAGACCTGAAGCAGTTATCAAGCTGATGAAGAAAGGAAGCCAAACAAATAAAACAAAGCAAAAGAAAACCCTGAGAAAAGTCGACTTGTGAAGTATTTTAATTCCCTCTATCAGCTGTGAATGTGACAGGCTCGGTTCTGCGACTGATGAGCTGTGTGACTTTGGGCAGGTTCCTTAACTCTTTGAATGTGTTCAGTCATCTCTGAGATGGAGTCTTTAGCTCATTGGTTTGTTCTAGAAATTAGGGAGACAGTGTATGAAGAGCTCATATCCCTGTTGCCTGACACAGGTGTCTGCAGGCTTATTTCGAATACCGGTGGCATCAACTCACTTATAGTGAAATGTCATAAAAGTCAGTAAGGATCTGTGGAATTCAGAGTAGGAAATAATGTCAAGGAAAGCCAAGAGGAGCACAGTCAGCTCAGTGTTAAGGCTCCTGTATTGATTCCAGCCAGAGCCACTAATTCAGAGCCTGGACAGGGAGGTGCTGGCTGGTGTCCACTGTATTCCGTCTAATGATGCGCCTATGGGGAAGGTTTTGGGCAACTCCCCTTGTCTATTGCCTTCCTGTTGTACTGCAGAGCTCCAGCCCAAACTAAAAAATTGAGAACAGTCTACGGGATACACCTTCTCAGCGACTATGACATTTAAACTGTTCCCGAAAGTTAAATGCAAAATATTGATTTGTTTCATTAGCACCTTTTGTAATGTCATCTTAAAATAAAGAGGAAGCCAAATAGGGGCCTGGAAATCAGGGTGGATAGTAAGAGCTCTCATTTATCACAGGCCTCCTATAGCTTGGGTACTGTCCAAATGCTATTTCTAATGCACGCTGCAACTTACGAGAAGGTCCTGTTCTCGTTTACAATCTAAGAACCCAAGGCACAGGGGGTAACTTAACAAAGGTCACATTGCTCCTGCATGGGAAGCCACGAGAGGGTAGAGCTATCTGGCCACAGAGCTGTTGTCTTCATCACAGGGCTGGTTACCTGACTCTGTGCTCAGGGAAGAGAAGTGCCACATGTGGTCCAGGGGCTTCCATGTCCCCAGGAGCCTAGGGCAAGCCTTTCTTCCTCTTTCTGCCTCTGTGACATTGCTACCACAGTATTATCATAGTACTCATCCTGGTAAGTCAGAAATTTTCCCAGGGAAGGGAAGAGAAAGGACCACCCAAGATGGAAGAGAAAAGACAAATGAGAATTCTCTAGGAGGTGAGTGAAGCTAAGAACTTGATCCTGGATGGGGCTGTCTGAACCCAACAGTGGCCTCAGCCATGTTAGATCTCTGCCTTGCAGCCTCTTTGAAAAGAGTTCTGTGGTTGTGAGGAGGTATATTTACTTCTTAGGGGAGTATGACAGTGTTTTTAAAAAATAGGCCTTAAAAAGCAGAGACCTAGGTTCAAATCCTGTCTCTGCTCATCAGTAGTGGTGTTATTTACCTCTCTAAGCCTCATTTGCTCATCTGCTATGCAGAGATGGGTTTAATGGCAGGCATACCAGGTGTGCGCCCTGGGCCCTGACTTCTGACCCCCCAGTTTTGCCCCGCAAAACCCCAACTTTATGCTTTTTTCTAATGACACCAAGTTTGGTTTCATACTGAAAATTTAACATTAATAGTACAGAATGTTTTTTATTTATTTAAAATTATGCTTAACATGTATTTTTATTTTTCCTGTCTCTCCCTTTTTCTTAAGGGGCCCAATATTTTCTTCTGCGCCCGGGGTCTCAACCAACCTTAATCTGCCTCTGCTGCTATGTGAAATTAATAGTCATTCTTTATCTCTAAAAGGGTAATAATGATCGTTACCTCCTAGAATAATTGTAAGAATTAAATGAGAATGAAGGTTGGCATGTAGGAAATGTCCCCCAAAGTTATCTATAATATTATTCTTATGTTGTTATTTTTTTACTAGCTTCATTATAAGATTCTTACATAAAATGCCTGGATGCAGTAGATGATCAATAAATGGCAGCTATTATTATTAATAGGCGACATTTCTGTGTTGATGCTGGGAACTGGTAGAATTGAGGGGGATAGAATGAAAAGAAACCCTGACTTCATATGTAAATGTGAAGACAAAACCCATGATTGAAAAGTAGAACCAGAAGGAAGAGCATCCTAGTCTGAGTCAACCAACTTATTATACCAGAACTTCATACCAGACATTTCTATGTTGTAAATTTGACCTTTAGAGATTTTCCAACCAGCCCCGGCCGGTTGGCTCAGTGGTAGAGCATTGGCCCAACGTGTGGAAGTCCAGAGTTCAATTTCTGGCCAGGGCACACCAGAAAAGCACCTATCTGCTTCTCCACCCTTACCCTCTCCTTTCTCTCTATCTCTCTCTTCCCCTCTCGCAACCAAGGCTCCACTGGAGCAAAGTTGGCCCAGGCACTGAGGACGGCCCCATGGCCTCGCCTCAGGTGCTAGAATGACTCTGGTTGTAATGGAACAATGCCCCAGATGGGCAAAGCATCGCCCCCTAGTGGGCTTGCCAGGTGGATCCCAGTCAGATACATGTGGGAGTCTGTCTCTCTGACTCCCTGCTTCTCACTTCAGAAAAATACAAAAAAATAAAATAAAATAATAGAGATTGTGTAAGGGGCAAGGGAAAATCATTCCAAAGTCAAAAATCAAAGGAAAAGTCTTTATAGAACAAAACATTTTTATTCCCTATTTTACATACTCAAAAATATTTTTGAAATATGATTCCCAAGTCCTAGGTCAAGGAAGGGGTGAACATACATTTAAACTAAGGAGACTTTGTATTCATCTTGGTAGGGGGTGGTATTCTAGGACTTCCTCTAAGTCCTGCCCAAATTGTTCATCAAACCATTCTAACATTCATGAGAGAACTGCTAGGGTTAATGACAAAATTAAGTATTTGAAACATATAATGGTTTAGTATCCACATGTAACTTTCTGGTTTGACTGGATTAGAACATCAATGGGACTTAGAGAGTGCAATAGATTATCAGATAATGACTCTAGATGTAGTCTTCTTATTGGAGAAAATTATTAAAGCCCATGTGTGCAGGTTCTACTTTAGTTTATTCTTTTTTTCCTCTATCCCAGAGATTGGCTGACTCTTTCTGTACAGGGCCAGATAGTATTTATTATAGACTTTGCAGATCACATGGCCTTTGTTGCAACTGTTCAACTCTGCCACTGTTAGCGTGAAAGCAGCCATAGCCCATGCATGCGACAAACGGCCATCACTGGGTTCCAATAAAATTTTATTTACAAAAATAGGCAGTAAATACCCCAGTAGCAGTAAGCACATTGAATGTCCAGATCTTGCTTTCTAATATATTTCACCAATAAAAAGAACTAGAGCTCCTTGGAGAAATGTCTGAATTCAAGAACTGGGCCGAGAAATGTACAAGATGAGCCATAAAATAAGAAAGTGCCCCCAAAAATCACATTGATGGGAGTATGTCAAAGGAGCCAACTAAAAGAGCTCCCGGTGGCCAAAGTTGGAACAATTTGAGCAAGAAAATAAAGAAGTATTGGATTACAACCCAAAGTATAAGGTTAATATCCATGAGCCCGAACTGATACTAATAAATGATTGAATAAATGACTAAATGGAGAGAGGAGACAAATCTCTCATGCAAAAGAATTCCAAATAAAGCATGTATATTCCCCATCCTAAAGGAGGCAGGGCATAACCCATTTTAAAAGTATGGGCTGTGCATAGCGACTCCTTTTGAAAGAGGACAGTGTGCAAAGACTGAAAAAAGTGATGTTACAATAAAGAAACCGGATGAACACCCTTTCAGCCAGGTGATTGAGGTCAACATCAAAGGTGACAGATTGAGCTGATAATATGCACCCCTTGCTATGATGTGATAAAAATGGGCACTTTGTGTCTCTGATATTCTTCCCCCAAATCCATAATTTCTAATCATGAAAAAGTTGTCAAATTCCAAGATAGGAACACTCAACAATATTCCTGACCACTACTGCTTAAAACTGTCAAAAGTCATCAAAAACAACAGCAGTTTCAGCAACTGTCACAGTCATAAGAAGCGTAAGGAGCCATGATGACTAAAGTAATGTGGTATCCGGGATGGGATCGTAGGACAGAAAATAAGGTAAAAATTAGGGAAGTGTGAATAAATTATAGACTTTATTTAGTAATAATATATCAATATTGGCTCATAAACTGTCACAAATACACCATAAATGTAAGCTGTTCATAATAGGAGAAATATCAGGAAAGGGGGATGCTCTTTGTACCATCTGCTCAATTATGCTGTAAATCTCAAACAGTTTAAAAAAAACAAAAGAGTCTGTTAACACAATAAAATGGGCAAAAAGCTAGGCTTTACCTTCAGATTCTGCTTTGCTGATCCCTGCTATCTACCATGAAGCAGAGAAAACAGCCAAGTTTGCTTTCAACTGGTAGAAATAGTAGAACACCTTTAGTATTTTGTCTCAGGGTCGTGTCGGTTTTCAGACTGTATGCCACAATAGAGTATGCAAGTACCTTGAACATCCCATCATTTCATAGGACATCATGGTGGCCAACTAATTTGATGACATCATGCTGACAGGAGTTAATGAGCAGATATTAGGAGTTTCTTAGATGTCTTCATAAAGTGTGTGTCTGCAAAAGAAGGCAATCTACCCCATAAAATGGAGGCAGGGGCCTACCACTTCAGTGAAGTCTCCAAGAGTCATGGAGGCCATACCGTGCTGGGTTATCCTCCTCAAAGAGAAGGATAGGTTGGAACATGTTGTAGTTCCTGGTTATTAAAACAGGTGCAACGTGGAGATTTTTGACTTTTATTGCATTTGAGTGTGTTGATCTGACTCATTCACAAAGTGACCTGAAGATTGCTAGGCTGTTAAAGGAGGTAAAGAATACAGAACAGTTTATTATCTCAGTTAGCAGGGTTTATTGTAAGATCACCAAAGAATGTAAGACTATCCAGAAAAAGTAAAAATGACCCAAGCGAAGCCCCTGGAGAACTAAAACATTATTGCTGTGTAAGATGCAATGAAAGTTCTCGGTCAGTCTAATGACTTAACAGTTATCTCTAGCAGTTGGCCCCACTCATGATTCAGGTCCTCCACTCTACTAATCTCCATGTTCTTTTGTTTGTTTTTTTCTGGAACGAATTCTCTATTTTCTCTTGGCTTCTGTTTCTTCTCCTGTTACTACTACCACTACCATGGACTATTTATATAACTGTTCTGAATCTCTTCTATTTATCTCAAGATTTCTGTTTACTCAGAGCTTTGACTACCACCCAATTTTTGCTTACTGCCTTTTTTTTCTGTATGTGGCTCTTGGCCTCTCCATCCTGCTGACTGTCATTGCTTTGCCTTTAATATCTTAAAAAGACTTCCAGGTTGGACTCTTAATGCCTATTTGTTGTCCTTTTGTGGGAGAGCGCTGGAGCAGGACTCCGTCATAGCCAAGTTATAGGAGGCTAGCCAACACCCATCCCCAGCCAATAAGCTGTGGCCATGGCTGTGGCACCACAGGATACAAACCTATCCAGAGGGATCTTTTCAGAAGAGGCTGTGGTTGTGACAAGCACTCAAGCTTCTCACAATGGTGACACGATAGCCAGTAAGCACCTTTGCGGGCCTGTCCAGGCAATTTACTACCATTTTGACTAAGGAAGACCCCAACCATTGATACCTTAAAGAATTAAGAGAAGAAAAAAAAACTATAGTTATTTCAAGTTGGCAGATAAACTAGAAAGTTTTGAGTAAGAGAAAGGTACTTTGGGAGACTGCCAGTCATTAATTAGCATACTTTCTGTTCCTTTTCTATGCTTCTCCATGGAAGGATTTCTTCCTAGTTTTCCTCTTGGTTTATGTGGGGATATGTGGAGGGTTGTGGAGCAAAATTGTAGGACTGCTTTATGAAAATATGCAGAGCTAGGATGACAGAGAGAGAGAGAGAGAGAGAGAGAGAGAGAGAGAGCAAGGTACCCTAGGGTGAAAGCCCTGAGCAGACGAGACTCCAAGGGCTTCTCTGACCCATACTGGAAACAGAGCGTGCTGGAAAAAGCAAAACAGCAGGATAAGATTCAGCAACACAATTGTTTAAGCTCTCAGGACAGAGATTAGAAGTCAGCGTGTTCCTTGCACTTTACCACGCCCCCTGAAAACTTCCTCGATCTGCTTCTTCGACTTATTTGTACTGGCTAATAAACACCTGAGTAAGGTAAGGAATGGGGCATCAGTCCTTTTGTCTGCTGACCAGGGCTGTTGCCTCCCCTTATTCCCTCAGAGCATGTCATCTGGTCTCTGTGTAGTTCATTGTTGCAGCAACACAAAGGAACACATTGGTCCTTGTGCCACCATTAGTCTACCCCCGGTGGCCACCATACTGGGAGAATAGTCTAGAATTAGAGTTCAGATACTTTGTTAGTCCCCGACTAGATTTTGGGCCCTACAACTGGCTGGTCTTTTTAAAAAATTAACCTGAACTTGGTGACTATTTTTGCTCATGGACACCAGCTCAGAGGAACCCTGGGCACAGTTGGCTTAATTTTTCAGTCAATCTGCAGCCCTGCTCGGGCCACTGTCTGGCAGCAGAGCCTTACAACCTGTGCACAACCACAGTGCATCATGAGTGTTTTCTCTCTGGCTGCCTGTCACAGCTGGCTGGGACCAGTCCCTGGATTCATCCCTCTTGAATTCTGTGAAATTCTTTCATTCATTCAACATAAAGAAAAGGAAAAATTCCTTTTTCCTGATTTAGTTTTTATGGGGGCCTTTATTGACTGTCTTTTCAATAACAAATGGGTTTCACCTATAGTTCCCATTGTACTCACAAACACTCCTTACCTGCTGCACTCTCGCTCCTGCTATTTCATGTTAATGTGAACAGAGTGGTGAGTGGACTCTTCTTTCAATCACCATGCACATTAGCACTTATTTATTTATTTTGTGACAGAGAGAGGGACAGATAGGGACAGACAGGAAGAGAGAAAGACGAGAAGCATCAATTCTTTGCTGTAGCACTTTAGTCGTTCATTGATTGCTTTCTCATATGTACCTTGACCAGGGGAATATAGCACACCGAGTGGCCCCTTGCTCAAGCCAGCGACCTTGGGCTTAAGCTGGTGAGCCTTGCTCAAACCAGATGAGCCCACGCTCAAGCCGGCGACCTCGGGGTTTTGAACCTGGGTCCTCCACGTCCTAGTTTGACACTCTATCCACTGCACCACCACCTGGTCAGGCACATTAGCACTTATTTTGTTCACAATTTTGAAACTAAACATCTATGGAATTTAAAATAGAAACTCCCCAAGTAAAACATTCTCCAATAAGCATGAGTTACTGTACTTAGTGTTGAATTTATAATTCAGGAAGACAGAGTGAAGTGCAGACTACTTCAGAGACTTAGAAATCATATATCCAAAAAGCAGTCATGTGTTCTTTTCAAAATCAAAATAGCATCATAACCAGATCAATGCAAGTTAATGTCTAAGAAAATATCAGCCTATGCAGTGAACATAGCTTCAATACCCAGTTTCAGTTTGCTGCAAGGAACTATAAATTTTATTGGACAAGCTCACAAAAGGCCTGTCATATTATTCATCACCTCTAGAAGGAGGTCAGAGAACAGCAAAGTAATGTCACTAACAAGAAGCAGTTTCCTGTGGTAGACAGCAATTCTTACCCTGTCGTGGATTTATGTTATTATTGACAGCAAATTTGGTTGGCATTGATGAGAACTGGTACCTTACCTCCACCCCCATACCAAAGCCTGAACATGAGATAGGTTTATACCACACTCAGTGTCAGCCACCTACTTCCCCCTCTCAAAGTCACATCCCTCTTCTAATCTGAATGATTAAGAAGGATGTTTAAAACATAGACATTTCTATGCTTTTGCTGTGGAGCAGTTGCAATGCCAATCGACACTTTCTGTGAGAAAATAGCAACTATTTTAATATGATTAGAGAAACCAGTATTTGCTACAATATATGAAGTCGACAACTGGCCACCAGACATTTCTCTGTGGCTGGCTGACTTTCCATTTACTTTGTTCAGGAAAGTGCCAGATCAATTAGCAGGGAACATGCTGGGTTCACAAGTGACCCTGTAAGGAGTTGGCTTTCTGTTTTTCTAGTTTTACCATTTCTGGCATCTTATAAAGTTCTGTTGTATCATAAAGCTTAAGGGGACTCTTGTTTCTTTGAAGTCACTGGAGAGATGAAATACTGATGAGAATCTGGATGTATACAGAGGCAGTAATCAGTGAAGGTCGTATGAGTGGTTGGGCTTTGGATATGCAAATCAGCAGAGAGTAAGGTGTGTGTGTCTCTTCAATGAGCAGCTGCTTTGTTGAAAGTTGCTTAGATGGGGAACCTGCGTGGGTCACTGGAGGGACTGATGAAGTGGAGACAGTTTATATTAAATATTATATCAATATTGGTTTGATTGATGGCTGTTTCTTAACTAGACTGTGATTTCCTCATTCAGTAAGTAGTTACCATGTATTGGGTATACAAAATGTTACAAATACTTGGTGAATGAATAAATGAGGGAATAATGTGAAAATTTTATTTCCAGGGACCCAGAGCTATTGAAATCCCCAGAAGAAAAATGAAGAAACCAGTATCACATTTTTGCAAGATGGCTTGATATTCCTGGAGAGAAGTTTTGTGTATCAAATAAAGAAATACTTTCTTTAAGTGGGGTCAAAAGTAGAACCTAAGAAAACCTTAGAAATCATAGAATGGAATAGTGTGAATTGGATTGTGTGGTTCTGGACATCCTATTGGGAGGGAACTTGGAGAAGGCTTTGACAATTCCTCCAGGTCCAAAAAATGTGAGGTCTCATTAGACAAGAAGCCATTGTACTTTTATTTTTAAAAGGTTTTATTCTGTCAGCTGGGCTAGATAAATCCGTCTTTATCTTCTATTATTGTCAAGAAGAATAAAGAGCTTGAGATGTTACCCTATGTGCAAACTAATGCCAGTTTCATGGATGCTGACAGAAGGCATGAGGCTCCCAGGTCAAAGACAAAGAACATGTTTTTACTCTCAGCACAGCAATAAGCATGAACCTCCGCATATTTGTGTCAATTATCTTTGCTCCCAAGTCCTATGGGAGTGATGCCCATGGACCCAGATAGATGCAGCCTAGGTGTCACATTACAAGAGTGGAACCCTGAACTTCAGGGAACCTGAATATTTTATATTAAGCAGTAAGTATGCCTCATCTTTTCCCCAATGGAAGACATTATCTTTACCGTCCAAGGCTTGAAGCAAATCTACCCTTTGCACTGGAAGGAGACACATTTGTGTACAAATATCCTTGAAATGATAGTTTGAAAGTAAGGGTAGTTGGCAGCTGTTTTCAAGACAGATCAGTAGCAAATTGCATCTCAATAATGTCCACCCCTTGTTTTATATTCTCTTGACTTCTAAAGAATTTTCCCCTCTGTATGCCACTCCCTTGGCTATTCTAAGTTATCTGACTGTCAGAGGCTGGGACCAAACTCATGGAATCTGTCTCATAGAGTATGCATGAGGCTACTTTGACACAAGTAAGGCTACAGTTAGCAGGAATCCAAGCAGCAGGATGAGGGCAGCCTACAATGTGGACTTCAGCCATGGCCTCCAGAGTTCCAGGCCAACAGTTTAACAAATAACAAATAAGGTAGACCACCAGGGTCTACCTTAGAAAGTCAGGTGGCTTCCTCTTAAAATTTCAGCATTGACCTTTCTACTTGGCCGTGGCATTACTCCAGGTACAGCAGGATTTACAAGGCACTGCACGAAATTCTCTTTGACCCATAAGAACGAAGCCTGGGCTGATTCTACCATTCAGAACAAACCTGGCCTGTGAGTTGAGGCTGACCAAAATGCCCTCCTGGGCCTGGGTGGTATGGTTGCTCACATTTTATACTACCTTCTCTAAGTGAATCCCTCCTGTCTCCTAGCATAGTGGTAATTGCCTGCCAAGTGTGCATAAACAATGAGAGCTATCTGGGAAGAAACCCCAAGTAAGGAATAGTGCCTCATTTTGAAAAGATCTCCACAGCCCTCTGAAGGCTATATGATGTCTACTCATGGTGTCTCCTCAAACACTTGAAGGTATCGGATACCCACCCCCAAAGTGCAAGTCACCATATTTTGGGGAGAGAAACAAGTTCATGCTTGGCTTCCAAACAAAAAGTACAGCCCCGGGGCGGGGGGGTGCATATTGCTCTGAAAAGAAAGTTTTGTTTATAATTACTGGAGCCCTCAAGTGAGACCTCCATCAGTTGGGGGCACAAGTCACACCAGTGCTTCTTATAGGACCTCCTAGCCAGTTGGTAGACTTTAGTGGTCCTGAATCTGTTCAAATGATTACGTCTAGTCCTTGTTTTATGGAGAAAATATATCTATAGCTATAGATATATAGGCAAATGGTCACACTGAAGAATTTATCCATCTTGTTTTGTTAAGAATTTGGTCTAGAATATATTTAAATTTTATCAAATGCTTTTGGGCATCTGTAGAAATAATCATCTGGTTTTTCTCCTTATATATAGTAATATAGGAAATTACATTAAATTTTCTAAATATTGGAATATGCTGATGTTCTTGGGCAGAAAACTCATTTAGTCATGGTGCGTTATTATTTCAGTATGCTGCTTGATTCTGTTTGCTAGTATTTTATTTGGAATATTTTTATTGATATTGATAAGTGAATGTGGTCTGTAGTTTTCTTTTACACACAATCTTTGTTAGCCTTTGCTGTGTTATGCTCATTTCATTTAATGAATGTGGTCTGTATATAGTATTTGGAATTTATTACAGTTTTCTTCATTACCTGTACTTAATAAACTTTGAAAAATACCCACTAGGGGTTTGGAAAGAATGTGTAATTTTGTGTATTGGATAGGTTGTTAATTGTGTGTGCTTTCAATTCTCTCCAATGTTCCCTTCCTGTCTCTGAATCCTATCCCCTTTCTCTTAAGATAGCCAATGTCAACAGTTTCTTGTGCATTCTTCCAGGAAAGTTATTTATGTATTTAATATCATATGTATATATCCTTTTAAATATATAAAGATTAAATTGTTTTATAACCTGTTATTTTAATTTAATTTGGAGATATATTCAGCCACACTTGTAGAGATTCCTCATTCAGAATAGTTTTCTTTTCCTTTTCATTTTAAAGAATATCTAAAATAGTGTCTCCCCTACCCCATATAGTTAGATTTATTTTAGATATATATTTGTGTTCTTAACATCTAGTTTTCTTGCATAATGATCAAGGAATGTGATTGTGTATAATGTTTGGAGTTTATTGAGATTTTCTTTATGGCCTGATACTAATAAAATTTTAAATGTTTCATGGGGATTTGGGAAAAAAATGTGTATTTTTTGTATGTTGGCGTGCTTATTAATCATTTGTGATTCAAATTCTCTAGAATGTTATAGATTTTGACTAGTTGACTGGCCAAGTTTTGAGAAGTCTGAGTCTCCCGTTAGGATTGTGGTTTTGACTATTCTCTTTGGGTTTCTTTTAACCTTTTGGTTTTATATACATTTTGATCATAGTTGTTTGGTATAAAATAGTTCTTGGCTCTTTTATCTTCTTTGTGTATTGTATTTTTAAAATCAGTATATACTATCTCACATTACACTAATGATTTCTGCATTAAAATCTGTATTTTGACAAATATATTTTTACATGTTATTTAGTTTACATTTGGCTGATATGTCTTTACTTAGTTTTTAAAAAAACCAAAAAACATAAAACTCTGCCTACTTTGTCTGTCCAAGCACTGCCTACTCTGTCGGTCCAAGCAGTGATGCTTTCCTTTAAGCATGCTTCATGGAAGTAGCATGCCGCTGGATCTAACAGCTATAAGAAGTCTATAGTATGTGTAATAAAGTTTCTTTGTTTTTCTTTGGTAAAGATATAAATCTTGGCTTCACCATTTACTGGCTATGTGACCTCATGCAAATTATTTACCTTCTCTAAGACTCAATTTCCTCACCTGTAAAATGGAACAAGAGACTCATATTAGTTAGGACTCATTGTTAGGACTCTCCTGGATTGTAATAAAAAGGCAATTCAAATGAGGTTACACACAGGGATAAAAGTCTGTGGTGTCTTATAGGAAGGAATAAAAACCAAGCCATGAGGAAAAACAGGGCTACCCCTATGCCTCACTCACTCCTTTTCTAAAGTAGCCTCTTCCTGTGCCTCTGATATTCCCAGACACCCTGTTTACTGTATTCATACATTTGATCTCACACCACATTTTGTTTGTTGTTTGCCTTGACTATTATTACAATGTAAGTTTTATGAGGGCAACAGCTTAATTGGTCTTCTTCACTTCTCTCTCTTGTATCTTGCCAGTATGTAGCACATAGTAGGTTCTCAATTAAACATAGTTGTAGAATAAGAACAGATGAACTGGGTGAAAGGTTGAGAGGGACAGCTATGCGTTAAGTTGCATCTTCCAAAAAAGATATGTTGAAGTCTTCCTGTCCAGTACCTCAGGATATGACCTTATTTGGTAATAGGGTCTTTGCAAATGCAGTAAATTAATCTGAGATCATCAAGTTGAGCTCTAATCCAATAGGACTGGCATCCTTATAAAAATAGCAAACTAGGGCATAGACATAAGCCTTTGTGATGAGAATTCCAAGTGAAGAGGTAAATTAGGCTGCCACAAGCCAAGCAACACCTGGGCTCTCAGAGCTGGAAGAAGCAAGGAAGAGTCTTCCCTACAGGGTTCAGAGGGAGCATGGCCCCAACAACACCTTGATTTTGGACTTAGAGCTCACGGAACTCTGAGACAATAGACTGACCTTGTTCTAAGCACCAGTTTGTGGTACTTGGCTACAGCAACCCTAGCAAAAGAATACAGGGAGGGGCCACCCAGTGGGTCTCATGAGTCAAAGGCTTACTCTAAGTATTCCGGGTACTACCAGGTTACCAGGCTCATCGCAGACCCCACCAGCTGCTGGCCTGGGCCACTACCGAGTCCCGACAGGCTCAGGACGCACCTGAATGAAACGGCAGGTAACAGACACTGCGAACCCTGCGGTCTGTGCCTGAAAAGCGCAGTGCTGACTGCTGAGAACTGCGTTCACCATCGTGGGAAATGGAGATTCTGGGGAAAAGAAATAATTTCTTACCCTGCACAGAACTGGTTGTTGAGTGTCTGATAAGTCCAAATTGTGAAGGAAAACACTCAAAACCAAATGAGGGACTCGTCACACATCACTCCTGTCTCAGAAGCAGGAATCATGCAAAGAAAAGCCCAGCACTGCCCTATTTCCGGGCAACACTTGGGCTATCAGAAGTAACTGTGGAACTGGAATTTTAAAGATTATTAAATGAACAAACCACACAAGGAAAACTGAGAAGGAAAATGACCTGCTTCCCACCTCTGACCTTTAATTAGTCAGGAAGACAAAACTCTTGAAAAACTCACACGTCTCTCCCACCACACTGGAACTTCGCAAAACTCCTTGTGACAAGGTCAAGGTGTATGGAGAGGGACCTGATGACAGTTTAGAAAGTTGATTGGACCGATCAAAATGTATGTGATTTGAAGCCAAGCTAAGGACGTATCCACAAGTATAAGTCATTCTAATGAGCACTACCAGGAATTATGGACACAAGTTTCTAAGCAAGCGGCTTAGAATACATCCGACATTAGAAGTAGAATCATTAAATGCAAATGATTTTGCCTACATTTCAGTAAATGCAGTCCAATCGTCATATTTCTTCCTGTTCCTTAATACCATCCCCAAGGATAGCACCAAGGGCTTTTCTTTGGGCTTTTTTTTTTTTTTTCTGAATTCAACGCTTGTCATTGGTCTCAAGTAAATAATCAGGGTCTTTTGATAAAAGCCAGCTAACCTTATTTCCAATTATTTTAATTTAGCTGAGACTATGAAACTTTTGGTTTTATTCCCACAACCCTATCCTGATTTTATTCCTTTTAGGTTGACTTTTAAAACATGCTATGCAAAAAAAAAATAAAGAGAAACTAAGAATGCGTCAAACAGGATTACATTTGTTTTAACCATTATGTAATTTTTTATCTTGACTTTATATCTTAAATATTAGAAAAACATGAAGTACTCTGACAATCAGGAAGGGAGAGCTGATGTGAAATTAGGCTCAGAGCAATGGTTTCTCTAATCCTACTCAGCACAGAAATTCAATTGCTAGTGAAGTAAGTCAGTTGAAAAGCTGAAGGAGGCTGAACTAATGGGCCCGTCTTCTGGTACGTGGTCAGTGGACTCACACAGCGATGCAACAGCTCAGAGTGAGTTTTTAGAGTCATCAGATGGGCACTTTCTTGGAGTTCAACCAAAGCTTCTTTATAGTTAACTCTGTATATTATTTTGAGACGGATGATCACAGTGAGGTACGATTTTCATCTTCATCAGTATTCTGTATAGTTGTCACTTACTAGGTCCTATGTCTTGATGACCCAGTATCTCTGTTAGGAAGTGTTTGAGTCTTTTGCCTTAATTTTCTCCAGGGCTTTATCCCCAGGTTGTTTGAAAAAGGTCACCTGTGCTGACACCCATTCAGAACTCTCTCCAAAGCCTTTTTTTATTCTAATATTGTCCAATTTCTCTCTTCTGCCCTAAAATTAGGTTGTTACTGAGAGGTCCTTCCGATGTTTGGGACTCCACTGTCCCAAATATGCAATTGACAAGTGGACTGATGAGCTGACGGCTATGCTCTTGAGGGCTGGCCTGCTGGACTACTTGCTACAGAGCTAGTTGAGCCCATAGTGTGGCTAGAATGTCAAGGACAGGCAGGAAAGTCAGTCCTAAGCTAGGGAGCAGTTATCTGCATCTACGCTAGCAGTCCCCACTGTGATTGACTGGGGGACCCCACCACGGAATGCCTGTAATTTCTATTATTTGCCCAAAGTGCTCATCTTGAAAGTTATTCTAATCAAGTGGCTACTCAGATGAAAACCCTTCTTGCCCCCCAGTTGGCAGACATAGCCATTGCTTTTGAAAATCAATAGCCTTGCCTCCTCCTGCTCCTCCTCAGGCCCATACCTTCCTTGCTTTTTCAACTATTTGGAGCATTTAAAAATATGACCAACTCTGAGCTGCTACAGTGACATTGATATCATCTTCTCTCTGTCCCTGGCACAGAAACTCAGCACTATTTTGCTATTTCTGGGCTGAAATCCTTCTCCTCCTCAGATCTGATGTGCATACTGGTTCTGTAGCATGCCTGCACTCATACCCATCAATTAGTATGGCGGGATGCCCACTTAAACAAGGTGCTGAGCCAATTTCAACAAGGCAAGGTGCCAGTCCCATCCTGGCTCAGACAGGGCCCAAAGCAAGAGCCACAGCATGTCCAGGGGGACCCTTCCTGGTGGGCAGTGTGGCCAAAGTAAGACCTCGTGTCTCACTCCAAGGAACTGTCGTCACTGTGGACATCATTAATTAGCACGTGCCATGTTCACTCTGTGCTTTTTCTTACTAGCAAAGAAATGAGCATGATAGGATTCTGAGGATTTAGAATTCCTCATTTAAAGGGAAAAATTTTCTGGTACCAGCCGGAGACACAGATGCAGGTGTTCCGAAGCGTGGAAGGGCCCCCATTCCTCCCCAAAACTAGAACGCCCGATCACAGACAGACCAGAAAGCCGTGTTTGGGGGCTGGGGTTAGGACCTGGAAACGGTGGCTCTGATGGTTGTAGAGAAGAGAAATATTACAGGAAAATACCATAGAGCTACCCTTTCCCAAAACCTTCCCTTTCCAGCTCTTGGATAAAGGCTCAAATGAATTAAAAGGCTAAAGAAATAGAAGGTAGACTATAGTAGTAGAGTGAGGAGGAGAACCTAGCATTAGTTTGAATAATGTGTGAACATGAGCTGTGAAGCTTTGCTTTAACATCCCCTGCCCCCAAAGAAAGGCACAAATATATATATATACTATATAAATAAATAAGCCAACCCATTTAAGAAATGTCCTCAAAGTAGAGAGTGCTTTTCCTTTTTCCTTTCCTTTTCTTTCTTCTTCTTCTTCTTCTTTTTTTTTTTTTTTAGTGACAGAGACAGAGAGACAGACACAAAGAGAGACTAGACAGGCAAGAAAGAAGAGAGACGAGAACATCAATTCTTCATTGTAGCGCCTTAGTTGTCTACTGATTGCTTCCTCAAATGTGCCTTGACCAGGGGACTACAGCAGAGACAGTGACCCCTTGCTCAAGCCAGCAACCTTGGGTTCAAACCAGTGACCTTGGGCTCAAACCAGCGACCATGGGGTCATGTCTATTATCCCACGCTCAAGCTGGTGAACCTGTGCTCAAGCCAGCGACCTCAAGGTTTCAAACCTGGGTCCTCTGCATCCCAGTCCAACGCTCTATCCACTGGACCACTGCCTGGTCAGGCTGAGTATACTTTTTTGATAGCGAGGCAAGTTCAAATCAGTGACCCAGAGATGTCTGAGTGCAAGGAAACAAGGCTAATAATATTAATAATGTTTTTCTCTTTCAGTGGGTAGGTTTGCTGTATGTATTTTTTATTTAACTTTATTTTCATACATTTTTTAAAGGAAGAAAAATATACAACAATAAAACTTCATTTTGGAAAAATAAGATGGCCAGGTTAAAAAACAAAAAAACGAGCAAGTTATAGCCAAGGGAATTTGGGAGACATGAGCAAAGTTCACTACGGCACTTTTGGCAAGTAAAGGCATTAAAATAAAGACAAATTGACAAGAAGAAGGCGTCACTAATGAAATGCTCTGTCACAGAGCAGAGATAATGAAGCCCTTGCTCACACAGATGAATGAAAACAGACCCTGCTCAGGAGTGCCTTCAGTTAAACTCAATAAAGACAGCCAACACAAACCTCTTGCCTCGGGAGCAGTCCCAGCCAGGGCTGTGGGTGCCGCTGTAGGCCCTGCGGGGCGCGGTGCTTGGGGACCCTATGTCAGTGGTTTGCTGGGGCCCTGAGGACAGACAGGTCGACAAATGCTGGTGGTCAGAAATTTTACCTGTGGGTATTAAACACTGGCACTATTAAAAACTAAATTACATAAACTTGCAATCCAATAAGTTATATTAAAAACAAAGGCATTAAACGATTCCAAACTCATCAGCTCCTCGTTGTTTCACTATGATGGGTGTTCTTCAGGTTTACAGGCATTAGTTGTATCTGTGGAGCAGAACACGATGTAAACAGGTAGCTCTGCTGTCTGTCTTGAGCCAGCCCTGTGGTAATGACATCGCATTGGTAGCTTATAATTGGCCATGGTGGGAACATTCATTCACAGCAGGTGACTCGGCATGTTCTTCAAATCCGGGCTTTTATTTACTTATTGCCAGAGAGCTGGTGGTTAAAATTGATCAGCACACCACTGCCTGAAACCCGTGAACGCCAAGCCTCCATGTTCTGTAATAAAGTGGGCAGCATCCTTCGATCCCCTTGAACGTACTCGGTTGCATTTTCCCGAAGCTGAGGCTTCCTTTGGATTTCCAGGGTCTCAAAAAGGTTGTGAAAAAGGCCCTGTCTGCCCGACCTGTGGTGGCACCATGGATAAAGTGGTGACCTGAAATGCTGAGGTCGCCAGTTCAAAGCCCTGGGCTTGCCTGGTCAAGGCACATATGGGAGTTGATTCTTCCTGCTCCCTCCTCCTTTCTCTCTCTCTAAAACAAATAAATAAAGTCTAAAAAAGGGGCCCTGTCTGTTATTTCTCTCTCCATAGGACTGAGGCATAAGTGTGACATAGGAGCGAGATGTAAGAACAGAGGGACACCAAACTGCACTAAGAACTGCCGCCTCTGAGGCTGAGGGCTTGTCCCTGAACTGCAGCACATGCCTAACTCCTCTATCTTTCGTACCAATGCACTGTGGCCACCAATCCTGAAGTCCTGCTTAGTCCCAGAGATCCTGAGACTAGAGGTGAAGTGAAGGTCGGTGAAAGTGACACCAGTGGGAACAGACAAGGAAAAAAATAAAAACAAAAATGGATGGATCTGAGTGTAAAGCCAATAGTCAGGGTCAGGATCACAGCCGCCTGACCAGTGCAGGTTCGCATTGGATTCGAACAGTCGGTAATGAAACACAGGAGCCAAGAACTGGTGAGCCATCAGCTTTAATTCTAGCTTGCACCCGGCGGGCAAGCAAAAACATACACTGGGCTCCAAAACCCACACATTCAGTGCTCACAAAGCTACTGACTGATCCGAGTTTCCAAGAATCAAAGGTTTCTAGCTCACCTGACTTATTCGCCTCTGTTCCACATCTCCTCCAGCTCAAACTCTTAACAAACTGGCTTCTTCCTCAGCACTCTACCATCTTGGCTACTTCTCCTCCACATGGCCTTAATCTGCTCTCCTCTCTTCCCTAATACCTCAGGAACCAAGAGAGAGATCAAGCTACTGTTCTCTCCTACTTTATAGCAGACTCAAAATCTTTAATCCAATTACACAAACAAGGAAGTCTCTGATACAAAGTCACCCATCTGAGGCACAATGGGATTCCTCCCTACATCACCACCCTACATCATCCAATCAGTCAAGGGTGTGGAGAAGAGCTTACTCTTAAACTAAGCCCTAGGCTACAATGACCCGGCCTGCCCACAGCCTGTTCGAGAACACACATTAATATCAACGAACTTCCATGTGGGCAGTGCCATCTTTAACAAAGTGAGCATAATATATTTAATCTACCCAACACTGAGCAAGAAGGAGGAAACGACCACGCTTGATATCTCATTAGTCACAGCTGATATAGCTGACATTTCTCCAACTTATCTGAACGAGGAACACTGAAACATCGTTTTGTAGACATTGGTGTGTTGGTGTCATCAAAGGCTGGACCTGGATGTGATCCCTGTCCCCAAATAATGCTGAGTGGGACGAGTGCTAAAGAGGAAACGCTGGAGACTCTAGAGATGTCACATCCAAAGAGTTTCAGAACTTATTTTGTGCCTTATTTTGATTGCTCCTGTATTTTAATTTTCTATCCTGATGTGCCTATTGTTATGCGGTCTCAGAACAAGTCACTTTGCTATACTGTGGTGGTGCATGCAGACTTGCCGTGATCAAAACTGACATCATTTTGCCTCACCTAAAGCTAGTTCTGTGTCCCTTTTCTCTTATAAGTTACCTCTCTTCATAGTTGGTATTTCAGTTATCTGAAATAAATGAAGAAGAAAAGAAAGACCCAGGAGACCAGCTGGACCTTTTCTCTCCCCTCACTGCTCCCGATTGGCCAGTTTACTCAGTTAGACCTGTTGAATTTCTCTTCGCAGAATGTCTCATGGCTCCCAGCCAGCCCGCATGCTGCTCCTGCCCCAGCTCTGCCTGCCACGTTCCCTTTATCTGGCACGGTACACTCCCTGCGGCTTTTGTTGCCTCCGGGAGGGGAGGATGGTCTCAATGCTCAGAATGATGACATTCCTGTTGTGCTCAACACCTGTGGGTGGCTCCTTGTTCACTCCAGGCAATGTCAGAATTCTCAGCTTGGATAGAGTTGCATCTTGAATTTAAGGCGAAGGACTAAAGTTTTCTCAGTACTTCCTGAGTGACTGAAAGGAAAATCCTCTACCTTCTTTATAGATGGAATGTGTCTCCTTTTCACTGGAACATTGATAGTATTAAAGTGAGGTTTGGGAAGCAGGAAAGTAGGGGGCATTGTGTTGATGCTTATTTATTTATCTATCTATTTATTTATTTTTGATCATGTGTTTCCGACCACAGAAAATTGAGAGCTGTTTAGAAATAGTCTGTGTTAACGGAAGACGCACCACTAAGACTCTAAGACCAGGAGTATAAGTAGAAGGAAAAGTTTATTACAGACAAAAGAAAAAGAGTTTAGTACACTCGAGAGCGGGCGCTAGGCAAGTATGTTGCCAGGCACCCTATACAGCACTCTCACAGCAGTTTTATACTTTACTTTCTAGGGAAGGGGGGGGGCAGGGGATTTAGGTATTTGCCTTGAGCAAGCGGTTTCCCATTAGGTGGGTTTGAGCAACATCCTTATCTGTTTACAGCAGGGTGCAGTTTATCTAGTTCCTGTCACACAAGCCCTAAAGGTCATATGAAAGGTCATATGGAATTTTCCCTTGTTCTTGTTTTTCCCTTACATTTCCCCCTCTTGTTCTGTATATCTCTAATCCTAGAGATTAGTGTTTTCAACTAGTCTTTCATAATGCTGTCGTACTATCATTAATTTTACTGCTCCTATCTGCCCTTGCAAGAAAGTGGTTAGCCTGTTCAGGACACATGGTCCGACAGTGACAACTAGAAGTAATACTATAAGGGGCCCTGCCAAGGTGGAGATGAGGGTTGTTAACCAGGGTGATTTAGAATACCACCCTTCAAACTATCCTTGCTGATCTTGTAGCCTTTTCTCCCTTGCTTTCAGCCTTTCTTTCAGCTTACTCATAGAATCTCGTACTACTCCGGTGTGATCAGCATAGAAGCAGCATTCCTCCTTTAGGGCAGCACATAGTCCACCTTCTTTCAGAAATAACAAGTCTAGGCCTCGCCTATTCTGTAATACTACCTCAGATAGGGAAGTTAGTGACTTCTCTAAAGCCTCTATAGATTGCTCTATAGCTTTTAAGTCCTGTGTAATGGCAGATTCAAGTAGCGCCATCTGTCTAGGTCCTTCAACTAGGGCCGCAGCCCCTGTTCCTACTCCTGCTAGTACTCCTGCTCCTAACAGGACTGCTAAAGTGAGGGTAACAGGCTCTCTTCTATATCTAGTTCGCCCCTCGATTGCTTCTTCAAAGTCTTCATTCCCATGGTAGGTCAGGCGGGGGAAAACCCTGACCATTACACAGAAATCCTGAGAGTTATTAAAGGCTTGGGTGGACACACAGGGGGTTAAACCTGTTCTGCATGCCCACCGTGTTCCTTCTTCTGGGATCAGATAAGAATTATTGGGGGAGACTGAAATGGTCTGGAGACATCGTGCCTTGTCTAAGGCAGATGGAGTTCCTAGGCATATTCCTTGTCCTGTTACCTCTGGAAAGGTGAGCATATGGCGCTTATTCTAATTACATTGGGAAGAACTACTATTTTCATGATAACTCCCATTAATTGCAACTCCTTCGTAGTAGGGAGGTTCTGCCTGCAAGCAGATCCAGCATGAGTCAGTTAGGTTGGGGTAGGTATGATTTAGAGCCTTGTAACTCCCCTCTACTAAATCTAGCAACCGCTGTCCCGTAGTTTCTAATTCAGACGGATCTGTAGGCAGGGGTATACCACTGGCTGAGTTGGAGGCTGTATTTGTTGGCGATGGGGTGACTCGTGCAGGAATTGGACGAGCTTTTCCAGGTTTGGGGGCTCTGCGTTCTCCTTCGCACAGAAAACTGCTCTCATCAGTGTACCAAATTAAGTCAGATTGTGGCAATGGTGTGTCCCATAAATTCTTTCGAATCCCAGTCTCCTCAGCTAGGATATCACTGCACTGATGGTGGACAGTTTCCCCCTCTTCCCTGGGTAGCAGGGTGGCTGGGTTCAAAACAGTTGGAGAGCCAAAGGTGATCCTGTCTATATCTAACAGGAGGCTCTGGTAATGAGTAATGCGGGCATTAGTTAGCCAGCGGTCTGGAGGTTGTCTGATTATGCTCTCCAGAGCATGGGGGGCGACAATAGTCAATTTCTGGCCCTGAGTCAGTTTGTCAGCATCTTTTACCAGTAGGGCTACAGCGGCAATCACCCGTAGACACCCTGGCCACCCTTTTGTGACTGCGTCTAACCTTTTAGAGAGGTAGGCTACTGGTTGCTTACAGGGTCCCAGAGACTGAGTCAGTACTCCTTTAGCTATCCCTTCTTTTTCATCTACATAGAGAGTGAATGGTTTCTCTATGTTGGGGAGTGCCAAGGCCGGGGCTGATAACAGTGCTCTTTTGATTTGGTCAAAGGCCTTTTGCTGTTCATTTCCCCAGGTATACTCAGTTCCATCCTTTAACAGGGAGTACAGGGGGGCAGCTAATGCGGCAAAGCTGGGTATCCACAGTCTGCAGAAACCTGCTGTGTCTAAGAATTCCCTGAGGCCCTTCCGGTTTTTCGGGGGCGGGATTTGAGTAACAGTCTTTTTCCTGGCCTCAGTTAGCCATCTCTTACCGTCTCGGAGAGAGTAGCCCAGGAAGGTGACCTCGGGTTGACAGATCTGGGCCTTCTTGGCAGATGCTCGGTATCCCAGTTTGGCCAGTTCGACCAGCAGCTTCTCAGTTCCCTGTTTGCATTGCTCTATGGTGGCGGCTGCAAGTAACAGATCATCAATATACTGTAACAGAGTTACCTCAGAGGTGGAGGCCCGGTAGGCACTCAAGTCCTGATGCAGCGCTTCGTCAAAGATGGTAGGAGAGTTCTTGAAGCCCTGGGGTAGCCGTGTCCATGTTAGCTGTCCGCTGAGTCCATTCTCAGGGTCAGTCCATTCGAAAGCAAACAGGGATTGGCTGTCCTCATGCAGGCGCAAGCAGAAGAAGGCATCCTTAAGGTCCAGCACTGTATACCATTTCCTGTCAGGACTGAGGGTACTGAGGAGGTTGTAAGGATTTGGGACCGTTGGATGTATGTCTATCACCCTACTGTTAACCTCTCTTAAGTCCTGGACTGGTCTATAATCCCCCATCCCTGGTTTCTTCACTGGCAGCAGGGCGGTGTTCCATTCTGATTGGCAATGCCTTAGGATCCCTTGTCCTAGCAGCCTCTGGATATGAGGCCTGATGCCTTCCCGGGCCTCCTTACTCATGTAGTATTGTCTGACCCTTACGGGGGTGGCGGAGGGCTTTAAATATACTACTATGGGAGGCCTTTGTACTGCTAACCCTGGCCCTGCCGTTTCTGCCCAGGCTTCTGGGAAGCTCTGGAGCCATCTGTCTGTTGTCGAATGGGGTCCGGGGGTAGGGGCTTCATATAGTTTATATTCATCTTCAGCAGACAAGGTCAGCATGGTCACAACAGGCTGACTGACAAGAGGGTTACTGAATCTTACTTCTGGCCCCTGAGGTTTGAAGTCAATACTTGCCCCTAACTTGGTAAGCAGATCTCTCCCCAGCAGCGGGGCGGAGCATTCTGGTATGACCAGAAAGGAGTGCTGTACTTTTCCTTTTCCCAGGTCCATTGTCCTTTTAGTTGTCCATGACCTATGCTGGCATCCATTTGCCCCTTGGACTAAGGATTTTTTGTTTGAAAGGGGTCCCAGCGGGCTCTGCAAGGCAGAGTTAACTGCTCCTGTATCTACCTCAAAGTCGATTGGTGTCCCCTCCACGTTGAACGTTACCCTGAGTTCGGGGAGGGGGTCCGAACCCCGACGCCCCTAATCGCCTAGGGCAAGAATTTCGTCAACTTTCTTCTTTTTCTTGGGGCATTCTTTTACCCAGTGCCCTTCTTCTTTACAGTAGGCACATTGGTTAGGCCCCAGTCTTGGCCTTTGGCGCGGGCCGAGGTACTATTCTTTCCTTTTCTGTCCTGTTTTCCTACTACAGTAGCCAAAATTTTAGTTAACTCTTTATTCTTTTGTTTATCTCTCTTATTCTCTAATTCTTCAACGCTCTTTCTCTAATCTTTGTTCCTTCTCTTCTGCTGTCTCCCTTTTGTAATAAACTTTGTCAGCTTCTTTGTCTAAGTCTCTCAGAGCCATATCCTGTAACCCATCTATTCTCTGGAGCTTCCTCCGAATGTCAGTAGCTGACTGTCCTATAAAAGCCATAGCCAGTGCCCCTCTCTGTTCTTCAGACTCAGGGTCGAAAGGGGTGTACCTCCTATAGGCTTCTATTAGTCTCTCTAAGAATATGGATGGGGATTCCTCTGGCCCTTGAGTTACTTCTCTTACCTTAGCCAAATTAGTGGGGCGTCTCGCCGCCGCTCGGAGACACCATCATCAGAGTCTGGTGATAGAGTAAGAGTTGCTGCCTACCTTCAGGCGTATTAGGGTCCCAGTTAGGCCGCCTCAGGGGAAAAGCCTCATCTATAAGGTTGGGGAGTTGAGTAGGGTGGCCATCAGGTCCAGGAACTAATTTTCTGGCCTCAAGGAAAATCCGGTCCCTTTTTTCTGAGGTGAAGAGGATACCTAAAAGTTGTTGGCAGTCATCCCAAGTGGGCTGATGGGAAAACATAAGAGATTCGAGAAGGTCAGTAAGTTTGACAGGGTCCTCTGAAAAAGGTGGATTATTGTTTTTCCAATTGTATAGGTCTGAGGAAGAGAACGGCCAATACTGAAGTGCCGGCATATTCCCCCCTTGTCCATCAGGGACAGGGGGTCCGAAAGACCGGAGGTGCAGGGTGATGGCCACGTCATCTGGAGTCTGTGCTCTCCGGCTCCGGGTGCCCTGGGCCGGACCTCCTACTGATGGTCCCTGATCACCCTGATGTGAGGCCCCAGGCTGAGGACCAGCAGCACTGGTGGGGGCACCCCTAGGATAGGGAGGCGGGAACTCTGAATCAAAAAGAATAAGGTCAGTTTGAGATTCAGGGAGAACAGGGGAGGGGAGAGAGGGATATAGGGATGGAGCAGGTGCCGCTGGCACTGGGGGTTTGAGTGGGAGCATAGAGCAGCTGTTCGGAGGAGTTGGAGCAGGTCTAGAGGGGTCCGGGGTGGTGGAGAGAGTTATTGGAAGGGAGGGCGTAGGGGGAGGAGGGAAAGGTTGGACCCAAGGAGGAGGGTCGTTCGCCAGGTCTTCCCAAACCCAAATATAAGGCTGTTGATCCGGATGACTATGAGGTCCTGGACTGAAGACAATTGTTTTGACCGCCTGTATGGTGTCCTTATGAAAAGTTCCAGTGGTTGGTCAACCTACTCCGAGGGTGGGCCATTCAGAGGTACAGAAAGTCTGCCACTTGCGCTTCTTAACTAGGAGAGACAAGTTATGGGCTCGGGCATTAACTTCAGACCAATGAGGACAGTCAGGGACAGTGGCGTCGACGACCTTTGTCCCATGTTAGTCTCGAAGAAATAGAGAGACAAAAAGAAAGCAACAAAGAAGACAGTAAAAGAGACAGACAGACAAAGCCGGCTGCGCCGCGAACGGCAAAATAAAAAGAAAAATAAGTCTATTGGTCCGGACCTATGAGCTCGGTTAGAAACTGGCAACGAAATTACAGATTCTGTCTGAGACAGCAGATGGACTTCCAAGCGTCCTTGGTCGTCCGCACACTCCGAGGCGTCCCCCGGAGTTGTGGCCTGCGACCCCCTGACACGTCTGTCTGTCGCAGTCAGGAGAGACTCACGTCCTTGCCTGACAGCCACCGACAGTCTCACTTACCAGAAGTGGGCGTCCGTCCGATGATCTCCGAAGAGATTGAATCTCGGTGGAACCTCCAAATGTTAACTGAAGACGCACCACTAAGACTCTAAGACCAGGAGTACAAGTAGAAGGAAAAGTTTATTACAGACAAAAGAAAAAGAGTTTAGTACACTCGCGAGCGGGCGCTAGGCAAGTATGCTGCCAGGCACCCTATACAGCACTCTCACAGCAGTTTTATACTTTACTTTTTAGGGAAGGGCGGGGGGGAGGGGGCAGGGGATTTAGGTATTTGCCTTGAGCAAGCGGTTTCCCATTAGGTGGGTTTGAGCAACGTCCTTATCTGTTTACAGCAGGGTGCAGTTTATCTAGTTCCTGTCACACAAGCCCTAAAGGTCATATGGAATTTTTCCCTAGTTCTTGTTTTTCCCTTACAGGTAAGTTGGTCCTTTTCCTATTTTTTGTATCTGCTTAATTGTGCTTTCTAACATGTCTTTAATGAATATGAATTCTCTTTGAAATAAGGGGGCGGGGAGCATGATTTAAAACAATCCTTTAAAAATCTTGATAGCTTATTAGACAAACCAATCTTCATCTATTTATGTCCAAAATAACCTCGATTTACCTTTTTTTCCATTCCCTCAGTTTTGTTTTTCCACCAAAAAAACAGTATGCCAATTTAAGCTAGTCAATAGTGTACTTTCATAGCTCACCCCTGTGGTCTGGCATTCAACATATTTTCCAGAAGAAGGTAGTAAGGACAACCCAGCCGTGATGACAGCCCTTCGAAGAAACCCTTACTCCTCTGTTTGAGAGTTTAAAAGTAAAAGTGGCAAACTGATTTAATCTCACTATATATAAAAAATACAAACTGGGATGCACTAAAAAGTAACTTGAAGGTCTCTTATCTAAGCTAAGCTTGGTATTTATTGGGATTTATTCATACATCAAACAATTATGATATCCTAGGGTAGTTTATCAGTTTTGGATGCATGTTTTTCTTTTTTTGTTTTCTTTATTGGTGGTCTTATTATGGCTGGAATGCTTAATGATAAACTTTCCTATTGTTTTCAAATAGATTTCAAGTTTAGTATCTAACATGTTAGTTTTTCTTCGCCTTACTTGGGGTAGCTCCTTTCTTTCTTTACTCAATTTGTTTTCGTGCTTTTATTTAAAAAGTACTTTCCCTTTCAAATGTGCTAAAATGAAAGTAATTCTGAATATATTATGCATGAATAAATCTTCACCCCAAGAATTAATTTTAAAATAAATTAAGTTGCTATCATGCTAAGTCTAACATCTGAGAAATACAGCATACATATTTATTCAATTAGGGCAAATATTTTCTTATTTCATTATTTTAAAAATAAAGTCAACATATTTTAAAAGGCATAGTTTTTAATATTTTCTGAAACGTCATAAAGTCTTTTCTTGTTTAAAGGGCCACAATACAGAACTCTTTTACGTCTGCCTATAACTTAGCACACACTTAATATAGTTCTCTGGCATATGATAATTTAGTGCCCTAAAGATTCAATAAACATGGTGTTTAAAAGAACAATGCAACATAGAGTAATGTGGGGTTTGTTCTTAGGAGCAGTGCTGTTCAATAGACTGAACTGCAATGTGGATAAGTTCTATCTCAGTGCGGTCTGATTCTGTAGTCATTAGCCCCATGTGATTACTGAGCATTTACAAAGTGGCTGGAGTGACTGAGGAGCTGAATTTTACATTTTATTTAATCTTAATAAATTCAACTTTAAATCGCATGTGGCTAGTGGCTACTGTATCGAACTGCATAGCTCCAGAGTTATAGTTGCTTGAATTATATTCAGATAAAAGTATTCATGGATATTTGCCACACAGTAATGTATCTTTTGCCTTAATATAATCAATGTTGGATCTTGCCTAATTTCCCAAAAAGAGTAAATGAGCTGTTTTCATTACCTCTTCAATCCAGTTCTTCCCTGGCAGATGGTAGGAGATGAGAGTCCTATTTCCCCGAGAGCACGTTGACATTTCACCCCATTCCAGCAGCTGGCTAGTTGAGCTTTAGTGGCTCTCCTGATGAGCCTCAGATGGATTAAAACATGAAGTTCTTCATTTGCTACTGAGAGGAGAACAATGAGCCAATAATAAAACTTTTATTTATGTTTACGTTAAAGAATCTTTACTAGTAATTTACTAACAACTATTAGGGCTTATTTTTGTGGTGACAATTATATTCTTGTGCTCACCTGTAACAGTTAGGGTACTACTGGAAAAGAGAAGGCACACTCTAACTTGTAATGAAGGAGAATTTTAAGAAAGGACACTGGACAAAAGTGTGGGCTAGGTTAAAGGAAACCTACAAGGGGTAGTGCCGTATCCCAGGGTCAGCAACAGAAGTGAGCTCCTAGACCAGCTAGGGGAGGAGCCATGTCAGAATTGCTACAGGAGATTGCTTGATAGGAGCTGTACTCTTTGTTAATGTGACGCTGCCAACCCTGACAACCTTGCTCTTACCTCATGCTCTGATGTCTTGGTGCATCCCACTGGCTAAGTCAACTGAAAGCTAGAAAACTGGGGAACCTATAGATCCAACGTCCGAGGGCAGATTTCAGAGCTCAGACAGGTGGATAAACCTGGCTAGGAGGTCTGGAAAAGTGACAGAAAAGATGCAGCTCTCCTTTCCTAGCTTGGAACCAACTGAGAGGGGCACAGATGGTTCTAAATCAACCAGCAGAGACCTTCGATGAATATAAAAACATCTGCTTTATTATTTCTGGACTGTGGTAGATTAAAGATGGTGGCAGATTCTTTGTTGTCTTTTCTATTGAGAAGTAGAGTTTATGTTCCCCTCCCTTGGAAACTACACTGATCTTAGGGACTTGCATGAGTAATAGAATGCTTTGGAAGTGACAGTGTTGGACTTCTCAGGCTTGGTCATAAGAAGCCTTTCAACTTCTGCCTGGTTCTGTTGGAATGCTTTTTCTTGGGGTGCTGTCTCTGGGTACTGGGACCCAATGCTGAGTCCATGAGTCAACAGCCCCTCTTGAGCTCCCAGACAAGAGCAGCATCAATTATTAGTGATCCCAGACCAGGTTCCATATGTAAGTGAAAAAACCATCTTGACAGTGGAGCCTCTATTCCAGCCGCCACAGCTGATGCCACACATATCAGAGATGAACCACACAACTAAGTCTTTCCCAGATTCCTGACTCAAAAATTCAAGAAAAAACTAAAAGGGTTATTTTAAGCTGCTATATTCGCATTGGTATCATAAGGTCCTTCCATCAGGAGACCCAGCATCTGCCTCAGTCAATGGGCCCGGATTTGTTAACTGGCTTAGATGTGGACACTCGACAATAGGGCACCATTCTCCATCATGGAAAGCAGTCTGTTCAACAGCTCCTGAGTTTTTAAATTATTCAAATCATGCGTCAACCTTGTCAGTCTCCCATTGTCATACTTCCCTGAAAGCAGGCACTGCCAATTCAGTAGACCTGGAATTGCACCTCTACCCAATAAAACTTAGCATGTTGGCTTCATCATGGTCTCTGTTTTCCAGGGAGTTTATGCTGAAACAATGTGCACAGTAAAATTTACCTGCTCAATAGGTGAAAACGGGAAAATATGGTATTGCCAACTGAGATGGGCCATTTTCTGCATGGTGAGGAAGTGTAGGACAGAGAGACGAGTGGTGTTGTCAGAGATACTTAATTCCTTCTTCTAAACTCGCACCAATCTAACTCTTTCTTTCTCCTCTCATCTGGAAATGTGATCAAAGAGCATTGGTGGCCCAGGTGCTGAGACATGAGGTCTGGGGAATTGAACATCATTCCGCCATAGAGACTAAGGTTTGGTATTTGTAACTTTTATACTTGACCTACAGTTCCTAGACCATTTGCTACATCTTTTTCAGTATTTTTTCTTTTGTTGTATTTCAGTTTTAGAAGTGTCAATGGACATATCTTAAAGCTCACTGATGCTTTCTGTGGCTGTGTTTGGGCTATTGCTAAGCTTATCAAAAGCGTTTTTAATATTCATTACAGTGTTTTTGTAACATTCCCTTTTGAGTCTTTCTTAGAATTTCTATCTCTTGGCTTACATTATCTATCTGTTCTTGAATGATGTCCACTTTTTTTCCAATAGCTCCCTTAGCATATTAATCATAGTTGTTTTTAATTCCTAGTCTGATAATTGCGAAGTCTCTGCCATATCTGAATGAAGTCTCTGCCATATCTGAGTGTAAATTTTTGTTGAAAGGGGAGCATGATGTACTAAATAAGAACTAAAGTAAATAAGCCTTTAATATAAAGTTTTGGAAAGCTAAAAATTTTCTCTGGTGCTCGTGTGTGTGTGTGTGTGTGTGTGTGTGTGTGTGTGTGTGTGAGACTCTGTTGTTGTTGGGTTTTTCTAGAGACTTCTTCTTAAATGAAGTCTGAAATGTGCAGTTATTTCATTTACAATTTTCTGTTATTATACAGGAACCCTACTAATATGTCAGTAAGATGTGAGAAAGGGAGAAACATTCTGTGATTCTATGACTAGGTCTTAGTATTTATGTGAGCTCATGCCCCTGGGCTGTGACCTTTACTGAGCTTCTCAGTGTTTTGCTCTCTGTCTTAGATAAGACAGGAAGCCTAGACATGGCTGGAGTTGGGTGTTTCCCTTCCCCTGGGTCAACTAAGCTCTGGTATAACCCATGTTTGTTAGGCTTTTGTAAAATAGTTTCCTTGAGAGCAGGCATCATCAAGAACAGAGAACTCTCATTTTTTTCAAAATGGCTGCCTTTGCTTTCCGCTTGCTGAAAGAACACGGGGATTTTTCTCCAGCCTTTTCCATGGGAACCTGTAGTTCTCCTGGAGGTAAAGGTCACAAAGTGGGAAGGCCTCCTAGACTGGGTTCTCCCGGGCTGAGCCTCCAGCAATTAATTGATTTCAGTTTAGGTTTTATAACCCCAGTGCTGGTTCCTATAGAGGCTTCTGTTCTGGTAAGCTCTGATTCTCTATATCTGCCTGTTTATCTCCAACTTTTGGGGCAGAGGTTTTCCCTGTGACCTCAATTCTCTGATGAATCTAAGAACAGCTGTTGGTTGTCGGTTAGTTTATCTTTTTGTTGTTTTTATGGATAGGTGTGATGACTTCCAAGCTCTATAATGCCAGGCTGGAAACCAGAGGTTGAGGTTTTGTTTTGCTTGTCATTTATAAACAAGTTTAGTATATTAATAGTGTTTCATGAATGTTTGGACTCAATATTTTACTAATGAGTCTACCTACCATGCCTCGCAGTATTGCAGAATTCTTGCTGTGAGTTTTAGAAACATATGCAGATGATGAAAAACAGAAAATGGAGTTATTAAGTCATAAAAGGTACAGTGTGTGGGCCATGAGGTCTCATGCTTTGCCAGAGTAAGCCCTGGGCTAAGTTCAGGAGCCCCTGTTGCATAATGTAACTTTCCCACCTATGCTCCAAGGCGATTGTTCGGTTCTCACACCTCCCCTGAATCTGACATCTTACTTACTACCTATCATCACACTTAGAACTTAAGAGACAACAAGAAAAGATGATGTAGCCATAGACACAGTCTTGAATATTGTACCAAGACTTCACCTATGTCCTTATTTCCTGTCCTACTCCAGTGAAACAACAGGAAATCCTTCATCTCTCTCCCTCAAAGCAGAGGAAAGAGATAACCTAAGAAATTTGCCCTTTATTTTTCTTTTCTTTTCTCTTGGCCCTATGCTGGCCCATTTAAATCCTCTAGATCTGAAGGTCTCTCCTAGACAGAAGGCAATCCAAGTCTTACCGAGAAAGAATATAGAAATTACATATTACTCCAAAGGTCTATCTTCTCATCCTTAACCAGTGAGAAGCCGGGCTTAATTCTCCAGTGAGCTATTGAGTTTCTATGTAAATAGAATCAATATATTCCATGCATCAGAATCAAGGGTGCTATCTATTAAAATTGCACATGCCTGGGCCTTTGTCCAAATTTACCAAACCAGTATTTCAGCATTGGTAATACACTCCCATGATTTTTTTCTCTGTCCATCAAAATTTGGGTTAAAGTGGCATGGAGACAGGGGTAGGCATGAAGAGAAGGAGTAGCCATTAAGAACTGAATGCAGTCTGTCTTGTGGTGGTACAGTAGGTAAAGTGTTGCTCTGGAATGCTCAGGTCGCTGGTTTAACACCCTGGGCTTGCCCGGTCAAGGCACATATGAAAAACAACTATGAGTGGATGCTTCTTGCTCCTCCTCCTTCTCTCTTTCTCTCCTCTCTATAAAATCAATAATAATAATAAAAAGAATTGAATACAGCTTTATACCCATTTTTAAGTTAAATTTGTCAGGCAAGGATGACTACCCTTTTATGGTCCTATGACCACTTGTAGTCTTTTAGAGCTTGAAGTATGATCCTTTGAGCAACCATGAAAAAATATTTCTTTTACAAGCTGCATACATAATGTAATTTCATATATTCTGAAGTGTTACAAATGGGATTTAATGCAAGAAAAATGACAAATATGTATAGTTATCTGTTTTTAATAATAATAGTAGTAATGATAAGGAATAACATTTATGGAGTATTTAACCATGCTTTAGACATTGTGATAAATGGTTTTCATTGATTCAATTAATTCTTACAGAACTTATGTGTGATAGGTGAACTGATTATTTCTATTACACATATGATAAAACCTAAAGAAAAAGTGGTAACATTTCCAAATCATATAACTTAAAAGTAACAGAGGTAGAACACAGCCCAGGACTGCCTGCCCAAGTTCATAACCATAGTTTCACTGCAGTAAAATTAATTAGATAATAACAGATTTAAAAATATTATAGTCCTTTATGATATTGGTCAGTTCTGACTCTTGCCTTTGCTGTTTGGCTCCTTTGCATAATAAATCTTGGATACTTAATTTTGAGTGTGTAATGGCTGAATGTACCTATGTTTAATTAAAGAGAAGTACATTTAATTACGCTGGCAAATTTTAAATGCTTGGCTATCCTCTGAGCTGGCAAAATTCTTCTAAGTTCTTAAGTTAACCCTTGTACCTCCAGAAATTTTGCTTAGCAAATAGCAGTTTACTTGAAAAACTGTGAAAGCCTACCCAGTTTTTTAATATTTTCTTGAGAACCACAGATCAGCCTCATTTTCTGATGGAATGGAGGGCGCTTTGGGGATTTTATGGGAAATACCTTTCCCAGGTACATGGGATTTAGCAATGTAGCAGTTCTCAGATTATTTGATAAAAATCCTTTCTGTTCAATCAAGAGAGAGTAGTCGTTTTAAGAAGGGGGTTTAGGACAAAGATATTTGAACATCAGCCTCTGAGAATTTACAGCTGTTTTCAAAACCAGAACCAATATTTTCCACACAAAATGCTAAACCTTTAAGGACTCATTTGCAAATAAGAGACTGCAAATTTTGAGCATTTGCTGACTGTCATTTCTCCAGGCACAATAAGGACACACCTTGCTAATGACCACGTGGCAGTCAGTATGACTTTCCAGTGATGAGACCCTATTCAGGGCGGGATAAGGAGGAAGAAGATGGTCAGCAGGCAGTCCAGCTTTCATTTTAACACTCCCTGGGGAGTGTTCATTACGCTTTCTCATGCCTTACCTTTCCCTCCTCAAGGTCAGCTCTGTCTAGACAGTTCCTGGCTTCAGCATCCTATGGCTGATGCACCCCCTGTGTGGGCTTGTGAGCGTGACCTCTCTCAGTGCCATTGCACCTGAGCTGGGGGAGCCCTTTTTTTCTGTCTTATCTGCGACCTTTCTCTAGGTGAGAAGGTCGACAGCCGGGTCAGCCTTGTTATGGTGATTGCAGTGCGGAGAGCCGCTTCTTCCTTGTTAGAAGTGACATCAGTGTACATTAAAGCCATCATATCTCCTTTCATATTAAAATGCCTGTCAGCTCTCCTGCTCAAAGGCTGTAAATCTGCCAGACTAGCCTGAGCTTGGGGAGTTTTCATTATGAAAATATGAAGATAAGCACTCTGTTTTACTGTCAAGGGAAAGAGGTAGCCTTCTGGTAATGACATTACTTTTAAAAATAAATATATGTTTTCTTAACTAAGGATGATATAAGCAAATTTTGAAAAGATAGTTCCTCCTTTTTTCTGTTTTTTTTTTTTTAAGTTTTTAAAATTCAGCCTCGAAATGTGGACTGGCCCAGCTCAGACAGGAGATCCAGCTGGAGTAAGGTCTATTAATGCATGCATTTTACATTCGCTCTTGTAGTAAATCATTAGACATTTTCAATAATTTTAGCCCTTTGCTATATTTGTTCAGTCTAAGAAGTGCAAGAGAATACTTAACCCGCAGTTCACCTTTAATTCATAAATGCAATAACCTTTGTGTTTTGTGTTGGATTTAAGCTTTTTCTTAAAGTTTTTCAAGACTATCACAAATCCTCACTTGTTAGTAGAATATGTTTGACTGCCTGTCTCAATCATACTTGTGGTGAGTTTAGGGAGCCTTCTTCATGTAATCCACTCTTGACCCTTGTTGGGCAGATAAAATATATTATGCTCACTTTGTTAAAGATGGTGCTGCCTACATTCAAGTCCATTGATATTAATGTGTGTTGAGGGAAAGGCTGTGGCAGGCCGGGTCAGTATAGCCTTAGGCTTAGTTTTAAGAGTAAACTTTTCCCCAAACCCTTGACTGATTGGATGCTGTAGGGTGGTGCACTCTCATGGGGAATCCTCCCATTATGCCTCAGATAAGTAACTTTGTATCAGAGACTTCCTTGTTTGTAGATTGGATTAAAGGTTTGGATTTTCTACACTATAAAGTGGGCAGACTGGGAGCTTGCGCTCTCTCGGTTCCTGAGGTTAGCATTAGAGAGGAGAGCCGATTAAGGCTACGTGGAGGAGAGGAGAAGCAGCCAAGATGGTGGAGTGCTGAGGAAGAAGCCAATTTGTGCAGAGAGAAGGAGATGGGAAACAGAGGTGAATAAGTCTGGTGAGCTAGAAACCTTTGATGCTAGGAAATTCGGATAAGTCAATAGCTTTGTGAGCACTGAATGAGTGGGTTTTGGAGCCCCGTGTGTGTTTTTGCTTGCCTGCCGGGTGCAAGCTAGAATTAAAGCTGATGGCTCACCAATTCTTGGCTCCGTTGTTTCATTACCAACTGTCTGAATCTAATGCGAACCTGCGTTGGCCAGGCAGCTGTGATGGTGGCCTTGGCCACTGGCCATACAACCCTATACAATGGGAAGGTCAATCAGTAAGTCTTCTCAGCATCTCTGGGCAAGTGGGCATGTCTCCCATTAGTCTGGGAAGGCCATCACATCTACATGTACCCACACTACTGCCCCAGACCTGGCAAAGATGACAGCATTTCACAGTAAGAGATGTACTATATACTTTAAGCCATTCCAGATCTCTACCATATTATAATGCCCATGGGCAAAATCACATATTGGGTCTGCTTTTATTACCTTATCAAGAATGTGCTTATGAGGTCTTTGTCTGAAGAACTGGAAAAGAGGCTGAGAGCACATGGATTATCTTGGGGAACATTTAGAGAGCAGAAGGCTCAGTGAGCTGGGCCACGCTGGTGAGAATTTCAGTGCTGTTAGGGTTGGGGATGGTTGAGGGATGGCCCCTGAGACCAGGAAGGAAGAGCTTCTTGACAAGGAAACTGTGGGAGGACATCGAAGACACTGTTTTCTTCAAATGGCCCATCCATATTGGCCAGTACCCAATCAATTTTCTCTACTATTACAGTTACTCCAGAATCTCTTTTTCTCTTGATTTTGATATTTTATAAGTTTACTCTAGACTGTTGCTCATAATAAATTATTTGGGTGGAGGGGGGAGTTGGGATCTATCAGACTACTTTTCCTTCATGTGTAATTATAGAGTAACTTCTTATCTGAGCTGGTTGGTGTGTTCTTTGTCTAGTGAGGGAAGTAAAAAGCAAGTGTCAGTGAAGATTCTGAGATCTTTGCTGTCCTTAAATAAGAATGGGTGCAGAACTCAGATTTGGACAGCAAGACCAGTTTTAGGCACTAAATAATAATCAATGAAGCTATATTTATGATTTAGCTATGTGACTGGGGTTGGGAGAACAAGGCTCAAGAAGTGCTGAGATTCTGATTAAAAGTCTACATCAAAGAAACTTGTGCCTGGACTGTGGTGGCACAGTGGATGGAACATCGACCTGAAATGCTGAGGTTGCCAATTTGAAACCCTGGACTTGCCTGGTCAAGGCACATATGGGAGTTGATGCTTCCTGCTCCTCCCCCTTCTTTCTCTCCTCTCCTCTCTCTTTTTCCCCCTCATTTCTAAAATGAATAAATAAAATCCAAAAAGAGAAAAAATAATTAAAAGGAACTTCATTTACTTTCATTTTTTATTTAATATTTATTCAAGCTGTGGTACTCAGGGGTTCTTATCCTGAAACTAACTAGGCCATTTGGTCATTTATTCAATCACTGATGTTTAGGAGCACCTTTTCTTTGCCAAGCATTGAACAAATACATAAAAGTTTATTAAAAAGGGAACAAGTTGTCATTTGGACATCATGACAGGATGTACGTTAACCGAGCAAATGCCTACACCAATTACTTAGTTCCTCCCACCACAATGTGATTAGAGTCAATTCAGAAATGATAGCATTTGTCCTGCCCTGACCCTTGACTCAGTTGGAGGCTGTGTTTGTCCTTCCCACGTTTTGTGTCCTCTGCAACCTGTTCCTCTTAATCTTTCAGTATGAACCAGAAGGCCTTGCTTCTCTTTTTAATAATGGCAGTTAGAATTCTTCTCATTTGGGCTTGCAGAGAAGACCTTTAAGGTAAGAGGGTATTCTTTTTTCTTTTTCTTTTTTTATTTTGTGTGTGTGTGTGTGTGTGTGTGTGTGTGTGACAGAGACAGAGAGAGAGTCAGAGAGAGGGACAGATAGGGACAAACAGACAGGAAGGGAGAGAGATGAGAAGCATCAGTTCTTCACTGTGGCACCTTAGTTTTTCATTGATTGCTTTCTCATATGAGCCTTGACTGGGGAGTGACCGCAGACCGAGTGACCCCTTGCTCAAGCCAGTGACCTTGGGCTCAAGCTGGTGAGCCTTGCTCAAACCAGATGAGCCCGTGCTCAAGCCGACAACCTTGGGGTTTCTAACCTGGGTCCTCTGCATCCCAGTTCGATTCTCTGTCCACGGCGCCACCACCTGGTCAGGCTCTCCTTTTTTCTAGCTGTAATTTAAGAATATGACTGTCAGTTCCTCCAATTCTTCCTAAAGCCGATATAAAAAGAGGGCCGTCTTGTATTTTTAAGATGGCCGATCACTCTCTATTGGTGGTGGGTGACCTAGAAGTGTCCAGACATTGGTACCGGCTCTGTTACAACAGAGGCAACTCTAGTCTTTGCTCCTGGGAGTTTTAGGTAACAACAGATGTGTTTCTTACTGCAACGACTTCAGGGACTGCAGACATCCGTCTCTCCTGGTATTGGAGAGAAAAATACCCAGCTACTTGCGGGGGGGGGGGGGGGAATAGAGAAAAGAGAGCTTATGCTAAGATATTGTAAGATATTGGTAATTTTCAGCTATGTTGTGTTTACTAATCCAGAATTGAGAAAAATGCTTCTAATGCTGAAAGTTACAGAGAAGTAGCATTTTGGTCCTAAATTTTTACATTCTCCCAGGATGAAGACCTAAGATTCTGAAGTTGTTCTTGAACTTGACCCTGCTAGCTTGTAATATGCTTCATTTTAACTACACTGCAGTGCTTGTGAAAGAAACCTTTACACCAAAAAGCATATGGGTTTTATATGTCCTAGAAAATCAAGGACATCTGGCTTTATTTGTTTGGCTTTTTTTTTTTTTTTTGATGTAAACATTTTTTTGGAAGTGTTTAAAGCACTGGTAGAATTCATTAATATTTTGGAATGAATTTAGTTTAGCTATGTCATAACAGAAATGGATTGTGAGTTTTTTTGTAGTTTAAAAAAAATCAAAATGTTCACATTAGCAGTTAAAACCACATTGGAAACATTTCAAAAACTGAATTTATTTTAAATCAATGGGGTAGTAGGTATTCTAGCAGAGAAAACCCTTAAAAGATGTAGCCATGCATTTTCGAAAGTTAAAAGAACCACATAGCACTTGCTGCTATCTAAAGCATCTCTAAATTTTTATATGCCGTGCTGTCTTCATCTGAACTGGCCTGACGTGTTAATTAGTTCCACAGCAGCGGAATGAGCTTCATTGACATGGATACAGGCCAGCACAAGACACATGGTGCCCACGGGCCACAGCTCTCCAGCATCCACTAAGATTCACAGAGGCCAACACAACTCTTTGCTTTGCGGCTGGGTAACCATTTACGTTTGAGGTGAAGAAGTTAATATGGAGATTTTGAAGCTAGGGAAGAAGACGAATGCTATCATTCTAATTTATGACCTTTCATATAAGGCCAAATGTAAAGACAACTTCAATTGTTTTATATCTCAGGGCCAGCACATAGCAGATGTATGAAATTTGGAGTGTTAGACATAAACTTTTATTACCAAATTATAAATAATTTCTCCCACTTATACTGTTCACCTTTCAAGTTCATCTTGATTAAAATACAAGGGCAGCGTCACACCGATTTCATTGAATTTCGCAGCTGAGAGAAGGTTTTCTGGAGTTCATAGTGGAGCATAAAAGCATCCCGGCATTTGAAAGATCCTGTTCAGAGGGGCTCAGACCCAGACCCCGTCGCTTTAGAAAATCACGTTATGCCAAAATGATGGCCAGTAAAGTTTTACGATCTATTTATTTTTTTAATTTAGAAATTAAATGTAATGGGGTGACACTGTTCCATAAGAACACACTGGTTTCAGATGCTCTTAAACATCTATGTACCATTTAAACTGTCGATTACATTGTGTGTCCATCACCCAAAGTCAAATCGTTTTGTCACCTTATATTTGCCTTTATATTTTTGAGAATTTATCTAAACATCCCATACATTATATCTGAAACCGAGTGCCCATGATGTTGAGTATGTCCCATCTTGTGGTAAAAATAAAAGGCACACTGACTTTCCTGAGAAATGCATTCATCAGTCAATAAGCTTATATCACTTCTCAAAAGATATTACAGTGCAATGTTAAATCACATAAACATTGGCCCTGTGCTCATAGAGTACACATGAGAGAGGGAACACACACACACAGAGTTATTTAACTGTGGCATTCACAAGTGGCACAAGGGGGAAGTATAGCATACTATGATCATGACAAGAGGAGGAATATTTAGTCTGAGGGATTATCAAAGTTTTTCTCTACAGAGTCTGTGTTTGAGCTAAGACCTAAAGTATAATTAGGAGTTGACCTGGTGGAAGAGAAGGGGCCTGGGCTCCAGCTGATGAGACAAGCTTTAAGGTTCTCACAGTAACCAGCAGATGATAAGGTTTGAATTGGATCAGGGGGAAGAAGAATGGAAGTGACAGTTTTAATACCCATGAGTACAAGAGACAAGGCATTGGCCCCATTTGGGGTAGACATTTGAAATTGAGACCCTGCATAAAGTGGGATAATTGAAAGGCTACACTATAAAAAAGAGAGAGAGGGGATATTCAATAACAATAGGGTGTCTTTCACACCCCATGATAAAAGGTAGATAATAGTGGTCCAACACAAGGCTGTGGCAGGTTAGATGTGTTTATTGTCCAGTCTGAAGGTCAGGTAAAATCCAAGTGCATGCCAGCATTTCATACCAGCAATGCGTTGCTTGAACAAGACCCACCAGCGTCCTTAGAATTATAACAATGATTTATGTATTAAAATTTCCTTTGAAGAATGTCGGCCAAATCAACTACATGTTTATTATATCTATCATCATCAGCATCAACATAATACAATCACACACATGTGCATAAGGCTGCTTTATTTTTTGGGTTTTTTTCTTTTTATTTATTCATTTTTGAGAAGAAAGAGAGTAAGAGAGAGAGAGAGAGAAAGGGAGGAAGGAGCAGGAAGCATCAACTCCCATATGTGCCTTGACCAGACAAGTGCAGGGTTTCGAACCAGCAACCTCAGCATTCCAGGTTGACGCTTTATCCACTGCGTCACCACAGGTAAGGCCCATAAGGCTGTTTTAAAAAATAAGCTAGACATTATACTTTTTCTTATGAACATGAAACACTAAGTAACATAGGTGTTTTTTTTAAAGGACTAGGACTCTAGAAGTTTGAAAGAAAAGAAATAATGAAACAGCATTATTTTACCTCAGTATTTTTATACTAGTATTTGCCTGTTTAAAAAATAGTATGTTTGCCTGACCAGGCAGTGGCGCAGTGGATAGAGCATCGAACTGGGATGCCGAAGACACGAGACCCCGAGGTCGCCAACTTGAGCGCGGGCCCATCTGGCTTGAGCAAAAGCTCGCCAGCTTGGACCCAAGGTCACTGGCTCTAGCAAGGGGTGGCTCAGTCTGCTGAGGGCCCGCGGTCAAGGCACATGTGAGAAAGCAATCAATGAACAACTAAGGTGTCGCAATGGCAACGAAAAACTAATGATTGATGCTTCTCACCTCTCTCCGTTCCTATCTGTCTGTCCCTATCTATCCCTCTCTCTGACTCTCTCTCTGTCCCTGTAAAAAAAAAAGGATGTTCAAGAGCATAAAAACACAAGCCACAAATTTGGAGAAAATATTTGCAAAAGACACATCTGATAAAAGGCTGTTATCCAAAATATACACTGCACTCTTAAAACTCAACAATAAAAATAAATAATCTTAATAAAATGGGCAAAAGGGCAGAAAAGACACCTCACCAAAGAAGATATATAGATAGCAAAGAAGCATATAAAAAGACATTCCACATCATATGTCGTTAAGGAAACGCAAATTGCATTGGGATTCCACTACGCTCTTGTAAGAATGACCAAAACCCCAAACACTGGAAACACCAAATGCTGATGAGGATGTGAGGCACAGGAGCTGTCATTCATTGTTGGTGGCAACGCATATTGTCACAGCTACTCTGGAAGACAGTGTGGCTGTTTCTTACAAAACTAAATATTCTCTCATCATATACTGCAGCAATTGCATTTCCTGGCATTTACCCCAAAACTTGAAAACTCAATTCATTTACCAACAGTTAAAAACTTATATTCACACAAAAACTTGCGCACAGATGTTTATAGCAGGTTATTGATAATTGCCAAAACTTGAGTAATCTGTGGTACATCTATGGACTATTATCCAGTGTTAAAAAAACAAAAAGTTATAAATCTATGAAAAGTCATGCAAGAAACTTAAATGCATATTACTAAAGGGAGGAAGCTGATTTGAAAAGGTTACATACTGCATGATTCTAACTTTGTGATATTCTAAAAAGGCAAAACCATGGATACAGTAGAAAGATCAGTGGTTGCCAGGGATTAGTGGGGAGAGAGGAATGAATAGGCAGAGCACAGAGGATGTTTAGGGCAGTGAAAATACTGTGTGATACTCTAATAATGGATACATGTCATTACATGTTTGTCAAAGTCCATAGAATGCACAACACGAGGAGTGAACCCTAATGTAAACTATGAAGTTTGGGTGATAGTGATGTTTCAATGTAGGTTCATCAGTTTTAAAAATTAAACTAAACTATGTAAGCTAAACTGAATCTTGTCAAAGTATTTTTATGACTTTATGATTATTATTTTTATGACTTTAATAAATTAATGTTTATGTTCATGGGTTTGAAGATGAGTTCTTGGTGAACTAGTTTTAGAAAAAAATCTTGTACTTTCTTTGTAAAATTAAAGTTGCTAAAAAAAAATAACCTGTGAAATATAGAAAGTTGCTTTGTGAGTTGGTGAAAGCTGTTGAAAGGGTTCTGGATAAACACATTTAGATAAACTTGTTTGCTCATGAAGTGATACACCGTGCCCAACCCATTTGTCTAGTTGGGCCCTTACAGGTCCATGCCCCTTGGACCTGCAGATGAACCATACCCCTAAAACTCCTCATCATCTCTGCCCACCCCATCAGTCTTCATGGTTCCATTAGGGCTCTGTGGCAAAAGGAGAGAGGCTATGGATCAAGACATTATTATTATTTTAAATAATTGAAACAAGTAGTAAGAAATATGGTACAATTTTATTTACTTACCTATTTATTCATTTTAGAGAGAAGGAAGAGAGAGAGAGAGAGAGAGAGAGAGAGAGAAAGAGAAAGGGGGAGGAGCAGGTAGTATCAAGTCCCATATGTGCCTTGACCAGGCAAGCCAAGGGTTTCGAACTGATGACCTCAGTATTCCAGGTAGACACTTTATCCACTGTAAAGTCAGTAGTCGAGGCCACTATCACAGCCGCCTGACCCATGCAGGTTCACATTAGATTCGAACAGATGGCAATGAAACACCGGAGCCAAGAACTGGTGAGCCATCAGCTTTAATTCTAGCTTGCACCCGGCGGGCAAGCAAAAACACACACTGGGCTCCAAAACCCACACATTCAGTGCTCACAAAGCTACTGACTTATCCGAGTTTCCTAGCATCAAAGGTTTCTAGCTCACCAGACTTATTCACCTCTGTTTCCCATCTCCTCCTGCACAAACTCTTAACAAACTGGCTTCTCCCTCAGCACTCCGCCATCTCGGCTGCTTCTCCTCCACATGGCCTTAATCTGCTCTCCTCTCTAATACCAACCTCAGGAACTCAGGAACCAAGAGAGAGAGATCTAGCTACCGGTCCGCCCACTTTATAGCATAGATAATCCAAACCTTTAATCCAATTATACATACAAGAAAGTCTCTGATACAAAGCCACCCATCTGAGGCATAATGGGATTCCTCCCTACATCACCACCCTACATCATCCAATCAGTCAAGGGTGTGGAGAAGAGCTTAGTCTTAAAACTAAGCCTTAGGCTATAACGACCCGGCCTGCCCACAGCCTGTTCCAGAATACACATTAATATCAACGAACTTCCATGTGGGCAGCGCCATCTTTAACAAAGTGAGCATAATATATTTTATCTGCCCAACATCCACTGTGCCACTATAGGTCAGAGAAATATGGTACAATTTGATGTCTTTTGTGAAGAAGGTTTTTAGGGACAGGGCTTTATCTTCTATCATGTATGTTTTTGCAGCTAATTATTTTATTTAAAGAATACTTGTAAAGCCAGTGCCCAAGGCCACCAACAGGGCCGCCTGGCCAGTGCAGGTTCACATTAGATTCGGACAGTCGGTAATGAAACAACGGAGCCAAGAATTGGTGAGCCATCAGCTTTAATTCTAGCTTGCACCCAGCGGGCAAGTAAAAACACACACTGGGCTCCAAAACCCACTCATTCAGTGTTCACAAAGATACTGACTTATCCGAGTTTCCTAGCATCAAAGGTTTCTAGCTCACCGGATTTATTCACCTCTGTTTCCCATCTCCTTCTCTCTACACAAACTGGCTTCTTCCTCAGCACTCCACCATCTTGGCTGCTTCTCCTCTCCTCCATGTGGCCTTAATCTGCTCTCCTCTCTAATACTAACCTCAGGAACCAAGAGAGAGCAAGCTCCCAGTCTGTCCTACTTTATAGTGTAGAAATCCAAACCTTTAATCTAATCTACAAACAAGGAAGTCTCTCATACAAAGTTACTTATCTGAGGCATAATCGGAGGATTCCTCATGAGAGTGCACCACCCTACATCAAAAAGGGTGGAAAAGGCTTAGTTTTAAAACTAAGCCTTGGGCTATAACAACCCAGCCTGCTTATAGCCCATCCCCCACATATTAACATAATCACACCCATTCCCAAGCAGGAAGGGCAACTGATATCCTCACCTGGGCAATAGGCCTCCATGTAGGCAGAGCCATCTTTAACAAAGTGAGCATAATATATTTTATCAGCCCAACAATACTTTATTTAAAATTTTTTTTACATTATATTTTATACCGCAAGAACTTCAAATATAACCTTTCAATAAATTCATAATGCTTGGTCTTTATCCAAAATGAGCTTTTATAGAAAGATATAATCAAGTCTCTCTTTCCTACCAAATCACACCCAGTTGTTCTGTCAGTCATATCAAAGGTTCATCTCTTCAGCTGTGAGGCTTACAAGAAAGGGAACCCATTTTTGTCTTAGAAAAAATTCTGCATCTTAGATTCTATAACACTTAGGGTTAGGAATCTGTTTAAAGATATTATTACTGTTTACAGTGTTACAAATTATGTAGAATTTAAGTATATGTGTGTTGGGCAGATAAAATATATTATGCTCACTTTGTTAAAGATGGCTCTGCCCACGTGGAAGCCTGTCCACATGATGATATTGGTTGCCCTTCTTGCTTGGGATGGGTGTGATTATATTAATGTGTATGGAGGACAGGCTGTAAGCAGGCAGAGTCGTTATAGCCCAAGGTTTAGTTTTAAGACTAAGCCTTTTCCACCCTTTTTGATGTAGGGTGGTGTACTCTTATGAGGAATCCCATTATGCCTCAGATAAGTGACTTTGTATCAGAGACTTCCTTGTTTGTATATTGGATTAAAGGTTTTGAGTCTACACTATAAAGTGGGACAGACCAGGAGCTTGCTCTCTCTGGGTTCCTGAGATTAGCATTAGAGAGGAGAGCAGAGAAAGGCCACGTGGAGGATGGCAAAAGAAGCAGCCAAGATGGCAGAGTGCTGAGGGAGAAGCCAGTTTGTGCAGTTTGTGCAGGAAGGAGATGGGGAACAGAGGTGAATAAGTCTGGTGAGCGAGAAACCTTTGATTCTAGGTAACTCGGATAAGTCAGTAGCTTTGTGAGCACTGAATGAGTGTGTTTTGGAGCCCAGTGTGTGTTTTTACTTGCCCGCCAGGTGCAAGCTAGGATTAAAGCTGATGGCTCACCAGTTCTTGGCTCCGTTGTTTCATTACCGACTGTCTGAATCTAATGCAAACCTGCATGGGCCAGGCGGCTGTGATGGTGGCCATGGATACTGGCTTTACAATGTGTATTTGAGTTTTTGTTTGTTTTTTAATTTTTCTGAAGTGGAAAGCAGGGAGGCAGAGACAGACTCCCGCATGCGCCTGACCAGGATCCACTCCGCATACCTGTGGTGACGATGCTCTGCATATCTGGGGCATTGCTCTGTTGCATCTGGAGCCATTCTAGTGCCTGAAGTGGAGGCCGTAAAGCCGTCCTCAGTGCCCCAGCCAGCTTTGCTCCCATGGAACCTTGGCTGTGGGAGGAGAAGAGAGAGATATAGAGAAAGGAGAGGGGGAAGGGTGGAGAAGCAGATGGGCACTTCTCCTGTGTGCCCTGGTCGGGAATCGAACCCTGGACATCCACACTACGGGCCAACGCTCTACCACCCAGCCAACCAGCCAGAGCCTCATGAAAAATTCTAAATCAAGTTCCCGTAGCAGCACTTAAATAATGTCTGCACGCCATTTCCAAATGGAACTAGTTTGTAATGAAACACTATTTATTGCATTATAATACAGTTTAGTAATTTTAATATGTTTTTGTGTCAATTAGTGTTGCCACGGTAACAGTATCTTGCTAATAACGACTTCATCTTCACACACTTAATCAAAATCCTTAGGTGTACTTAAAGATTGAGGCCGCTTCTTTTATTAATTTATTGGCTTTAAATTATTCAAGGACATTTCGGGGGTATATATAGTCATTACTTTAGCAGTAAATTCCAGTTTCCTTCAAGCTATGACTTACATTTCTGCCTAAAAGAAATCCTGGCTAAAATATAACTTCTTGGTTTTCTTCGCATGGGTTTTTCTGGAGCGGGGGTGCAGAGGTTGTCGCCTTTGTTAACGGAGAGAGTACCAGCGCTTTCCATTGTGAATGTGAAGCCCACAACACCGATTTTGCCTTTGGTTGAACCAGAATTTTGGGACCTGCGCTTTCCGACGAAGCCGGGCTCTTTTGGTCCCACAGGCCGCCGTAGCCCCGGAAGCAGTGATTGGCTGAGGCTTAAAAGTGCCGCTGCCTCTGCAGTTTCACTTTCGGTTTCACCCCGTTGTCGGCGGAGGCCGAGCGGGTGGAGCACCTGGTGAGGGGGTTCCGAGTGGCGTTCCCAGGTGAGCCGGGAGCGCGGGGGCCATTCTTAGCGCTGGAGCCCTGCCGCCCCAGGCAGGGTGGGGAGCAGATGCGGAGCCCGCGGGTGGCGGGTCCTCGCGCAGGCCGCGCTCGTGGCGCGGGGGCCGGCCGGGAAGCCCGCTGTGGTCGGCGCCGGGATCGCGGAGTCCGTCCCCGGGAGCCCGCCCCGCCCGCGCCGGGACTCCCGGCCTCGGCTTCCGAGTGCGCTCCTGGTGGTCGGAGTTCCTCGGAGAGCCCTGACGGGAGCCTGGGGACTGGGCGGGAAAGCGGCTCCGAGCGCGTGGGCCGTTGCCTGGCGGGCTGGCAGCCAGCGGGGGGCTCGCGCGCGACCCCAGGATCTGAGAGCTGGACTAATCCGCTCTCCTCTCCGGGTGGAGAGCGCCCACCCATAGGCATGGCGTTAGCTCCCACCGCCAGGGCTTGTGTGTAGGGTGCGCCCGCTCACAGCGGGCACTTTGGTTCGGGGTGTCTAGGATTGGGGTGATGCAGATGAGCTTGATCGCGATTTCGGGCGCCCCCCTTAGTAACTAACGCAGGACTACTGTAGAAAAGTGGAAGAGACTGAAGGGCTTAGTGAAAACAATCACTCACTGAACCCTTCCACTTAAATTTCCTTCTGTGTTTTGCGCAGACACGTGTTAACTTTTTGAGCTAAGATGAGCTATCTTTTCACTTCACAATATGTTTAGTTTTCCAGTTTTATTTAAAAATTCTTCCTCAATGTCATCTCTAATTTTGGGTTTCCTTTTGATTGCCTACCTGTTCCATCATAGCGTAGGTGCCATAAGTCACTGAGCCATCCCAGCTGTGGAGCATTTAGGGTATTGTGAATTCTTGCTTCATTTTAGCATTCCAGGTAATAACCCGGAGAAGTATGTGTGCATGTATGTACGTATTTATTTATTCATTCATTCATTTAACTATATTTTAGATTATTGCCTTGGACTAGATTCTGAGAAGTGAAATTGTTAGAATAGGTGCTGTATTCTGGTGACATCTTTTTAGGTCTTCTACACATTGCCAAATTGTTTAACAAAATACAGTATGTCCGTAAAGTCATGGTGCACTTTTGACCGTGTTCATAGTTTACATCATCCGTGTAGGACTGTGCCTCTTTCACCAAAATGTGATAGCTCATAACACATTTCTTTTTTTTTTTTTTTAATTCATTTTAGAGAGGAGACACAGAGTGAGAGAGAGAGAAAGGGGAGAGGAGCTGGAAGCATCAACTCCCATATGTGCCTTGACCAGACCAGTGCAGGGTTTTGAACTGGCGACCTCAGTTTTCCCAGGTCGATGATTTATCCACTGCGCCACCACTGGTCAGGCTCATAACACATTTCTAATACACCAGCCAATTAAATTGAGCCTCCTTTTTTTTTTTTTAATCTGTTGTGGTATCTGGCAATTTCACTTGCTTGAATTTTGTGAAGGGTTCTTCAGAGATTATGTTAGTGTGTGTGTGTATACTACTGGAGTGACTGCCTAGGCTGGCTGACAGCTAGATCAGTTCGGTGATCTTCTAGCATAACTGCCTTATTTTGCAGATGAGGAAACTGAGGTCTTGAGAGGAGAAATGAGTTATCCAAGGCACACGGCTGATTAACTACCTGAGCTCAGATTAGAACTCAGGGATGCTGCCTCCCAAGTGAGTAGTACTCTCTGTGCTGCATTGGCTGGACTCACTAAACTGTGGCATAGAGTATCCGATATTTGAATTTAAAAAGGTATTTACATCACTTGGATTAATCTACCCTTTTAGAGTTGTACCAAGTAGCAGGTTGGAATCACCTGAAGGGTCTGTGACACTGAGAAGTGGGAAAGTGACCCTTTTCGTGGTCAGGACTAGGAATCCATTGTTTTGAATGGCAGCTCCTTCAAGATTTTTTGACAGTTGTTTTCAGATTCCCTAAATGTCGGGATAAAATATTTAATGTTATAATTTATACTCTCATCTGATTAGAACCTAGGCTAGCTGTTTTCATTTGTTATACCTTGAATTTTCTTTCTTAACGCATTGCTTTAAGCCTGTAGAACAATGCTTTTTTTGATTTAGGGCTTTTAGCGGTTTCTCTTCCACAGTTGACATTATGGGGCAGATAAGTTGTTGTTGTGGAGGGCTGGCTGTCATATCCTTTGTAGAAGAATAAGCAATATCCTTGGCCCCTACCTCCTAAGACCCCATTCAGGACAATCCAAAATGTCTACAAACATTTCCAAATGTCCCTGAGGGTGGGCAAAGTCTCTCCTGGTCGAGAACGACTTGCTTTATAGGGGTTATCTGGAGGAACTTGATGTAAATGCCAGTGCCCTATGCCTAGACAGCCTGACTGGGGAAACTTTAGGAATCTGCATTTTAGCAAGGGTGTCTGTTGGTTTGAATGCAGCTGCCTCTTGGACAACACAGAACAATTTTCTTTTCTCTATATTTGATGGTCAGTAACAGATACATTACTGTGTTACAGTTGCTGAAGTGCGTGGGTAATACTGGACTATACCCATAGTTAGGGACAGGGAAGGACACAGGTTTGTGTTGGCACTGCCTTTTAATGCCCCTTCCATGAGTCAGGCAGTGTGCTTAGGGACCGGAGATACCAAATGAGTACGGCATTTTGCCTGTCCTCAAGCTTACAACCTACTCTGGGACACTGGTCAGCTGAGGAAGAGGGAGACGGCTGTTCTCCGTCTGCTGAAGTGTGTATACTTGGATTGTAATGTTATGTTCAGTAGCAATTTTTTGCTTTTTAAATATTTTGCACCCAAAATGTAAATTCCCTAAGAGTGGATGAAAGTTTTCAGGTAAACATGGATGAGAAACAAGAATTTGCATGTTTTCTGCTCAGTGACATCACTCAGTGTCACATTACGTGTCTTTTTGGTTGACCATTATAGTGCCTTGCAAGCTGGCATATGGTGACTGAGGTTTGTGCCATAGAGCTGCTGTCCTCCAGCCAGATTGCTCACTGTTGCTGGCCATGGCCCAGGTTAGCAGGAGAACCTGGACATTCAGAGGGGCAGCCGTGCCTCTGCAAGGGCTTGGGCTTTGGGGTCAAGTCTGAGTTCTGCTGCCACCTCACCCGGTGACTGAACTGCTCACGGCTCTTATTGCTGGTGCATAGTTGGATGAATAAAATTTGGTTCTCTCTCCCCCCACCGTTTTTTTTTAACCAAAATAAAAATCTCTGCAGGGCATTTTGCATATGTTATACTACACCTCTCAGGAGCTTCTGACAGAAAATATACTGCCTTTGACTTAATAGCCATGTGTGAAAATAGGTAATTTAAAACAAGCCGGAGTTGGGAGTCAGGAGAGGGAGAGGAGGCCTAGAGGCTGATTATGGCTTTAATTTTGAAGGGAGGAGTTTTATCAAGGTGACCTCCAGAAAGGAGGCCTTTTCCCCCTTAGGTGTCTGTGATTGAAGAGACTTTTTTCTCTTGCTTCAGAAATGGTCAGAATTGTTCTTTCTGCCTTATCCAATTTAAAAGATGAAAAGTTAAAATTACATGAACTGAGTGATGGGAAAAATTGTGATGTCGAGACCAATTTACTCATACAGAATGAATTTATGGGCAAGTCATTAAGTAACAGGGAGGACCAAGGAAGCCTAATGAAGATGAATGTAAAAGATCTGGTCTCCTTAAGTGATGGATAAAATGTGTTTGAAGCATCATCTTCTCCAAATAACTTAAAATACATAGTTTTGTTTTTTTCCCAAGAGATTTAGAAGAATATAGATGCTCTGGAGAATAAATGAGAAGTTTGTATTAGTCTCTCCTTTCATGTGCGCTACAGTGTATGGAGGGAGAAAAGACTTGTATAAAAATAGCAAAGACTAAGAGAGATTGGTGGCAGGTTACATCAAGTACAGCCAATTAGGAAAGTTGGTGTTGGAGCCCAGGGAGGCAGAGCGTCATCCCACTCTCCATCAAATGTAAGTGGTACCCATGCGAATGTGCTTAGAACCCCCATACCGCGTGTCCCCTGTACTGACATAGGATTTCCGTACTTGCCAGTTCATAGGGGTCTCCTCAGCTTGTGCAGACAGATACCTGGATCCTACTCTAGATCTACCGAATCAGTCTCCAAGTGATCCGGATGGCTGCCCTTAGAGAGACTGCCCTAGAGGCTCAAGTGCAAACTCTTCCTGCTGGACTTGCCCACTTTCCCCGAATGTAGCCTGATCCTCAGCGCTGCAGCTGGTTCTTGCCTGTGTAGACTTTCTCCTCACACTGTCCAGTGCCTTTGCTGCGCCTTCTCTCCTTTCAGCTGCTCGACTCCTGACTCCTTTCCATCACACTCAGCTCGGGCGTCACCCTCACAAATCCCTCTTTGACCTGCCTGGCCTGTGCGTCTTCTCTGTATGTGGTTGTCTGCATAATTTCTATCCAAATGCATACAGCTTTTAAAAATTCTGCATTTACATGTTCGTTTGTTTTGTTTTTGCCTTCTCTGGGTGTAAACTGAGGGACCAAGGCCCCGTCTTGTGGGTGTTAGGCCCCCTCCAGCCTGTGTGTCTGGCCCCCGGTGCTGATGCAAGTTTGATGTTGAATGCCTTCAGAAAGAAATCGATGGTAATTCGAGTAAAGATGAGGCTTAATGGCAGAAGTGTGATCTTTGATAGGCTTAGAAGAAGAATATATCTGCTTTTTTAAAGGGTGTGGGAAGATAATATTAATAAGATTTTAGAAAGAACTAACACCATCTGTTAAACAACTGATAGTCTAGGTTTATAGTCTTTTTTCTGACCTTAACTGGATAAATGAGTTAATATCTCTGAATTAGATTTTCACATCATATGTATCTTAGTGGGTTTTTTTAAACACAAAATAAACAGCTACTTTGCTCTCAGTCTTGTACATGAAGAAATTGGCATAATGGGATTTAGCATCTGATAGAAAATGAACCTGAGACTCATGAGTTGAGTCAGTATCAGGCCTTCCTTCAGGTTTAATAGTCTCTCTAGTACCATTCATCCACAAAACAGCGCATGCTCAGGACAGAAATAAGGCAGTTTATAGGTGAATGGGAATAGTTGGTTTTACTAAACTCATTGAAGGTACTGAATCTGTTGCAGTATTTACTTTGCATTTATTTTTTTCCTTGTGCTCACACCAGGATAAATGACATTGTTGTGGGGCCTGAGTCCTGAATGAATAGTGGTTGTCCAGAATAGTAGTTGTAATTTCAGTTGTCTGTTGAGACTGTGTAGCAAAAAATAAATAAATAAACTGGCGATTCATTAGAAAGTTAAATTAAAATTTGTTGAGCAAAATAACCAGTTGATCGCATTAATTTTTTTTTCCCCCACGGCTTGGGAAGTTGGAGTGGATGAGGGTGGTCCAGACAACAGGCCCAAATTCAAGAGCAGTTTATGAAACTTATATTTTCTGTTATTTAACTTAGGACGTTGACCCTTCTTGGCGAAACAAAATTACTATATTAAATTATGAGCATTTTTGAGCACTCACGTCCTTTAAACAAGTTTTCTTCTAACTCCCATGTTCAAGGTCAGAACCTGTGTGTATGACATATGTGTTGGGAGTTCTTAAGGAGAATCCTTCAAATTTTATATCCATTACTAATTTTTAAGTGTTAGTGCTATATTAACTACTGAATAATAGTGATGCTGAATTTGGATGAAACAGAAAAATTAATTACCAGTCTTTTTATTCTGTTTTTGCTTTATAACTACAGTTTTGTTACATTTGTTTACCACAGTATTTTGCAAGATAACTTACATAGCAAAATGGGTTTTTAAAGTAGTGTCAGGTCATTATGTATGTCTGATGTGATCGATTTGGATGTAATGCTCCTTCTGTATTTCAGACCCCTATTATGCTTGAGTTTTCAAACTATTTTCTTTATTATATAGAGTATATATCCACTATAATTATAATAAGATAAAAATCTTTGGCTGCATTAGCAACTTCCAGGTGGCTGTATAGGGCTGTGATTTTGGCCATCACTTACTGTATGTGTGACCTTGGGCATGATGTTTAACCCTTTCTGTGTCTATTCATCAGTAAACCAAGCATTAAAACAATACCTACCTCCTCAGATAGTGAGGTTAAGAATACGTGTCTGGTCCTTAGATAAGTTCTGACGTGGAGTCCATTCAAGTAGTAACTCAATTATGGTTATAATTCTTTTCGGAGATACTGTTTTGGTGCCAGTAGTTTGTAAATACAGTACGTCTGCATTATATTACATAAGCTTTAAAATATGACTGATTTGAACTTGAATGTTGGTACATCACCTTTGGGGGAACATTATTTCATCTTTCTGTGTGCCTTTATTTTCATTAGAAAAAGGTGGATATGAAGACCTTCTTCCCAGGGTTCTTGTAAAGATTAAATTTGGTAGTGTTTATAAGGGTCTTAGAAGAGTGCTCAACATACTTAAAATAAGCTTTCATTCAGCAAATGGGGGTGGGTAGTGGTTGTAATGGCATACTGACTTGTATGTGTGACAGTAGTGACACGTGATTCAGAAGCACCTGTAAACACAGGGCTTTTCCATGATGAAGCTGTGTCAAGGTTGTGTGAGGTCTGATGAGAGGCGTGGACAGCGCTTGGCTTGTGTCTGGCTCACAGTGGGTCCTGAGCCCACGCTAGCTGTTGTGTGGTAGTGAGTAATGTTGGGTCTTCACATGTGCTCCTTTGACACTTGATTTTCTGTAACTGTGTTAAGGGCTTGCAGGCTTTTTTGGTAAATTATTAATTTTTATTCTTACTTTTATTGTTCCTTTACAGATTTCTGATCAAGAGAGTTAAAATGAGTCTGCGGAAGCAAACCCCCAGTGACTTCTTAAAGCAAATCATTGGACGACCAGTTGTGGTCAAATTAAATTCTGGAGTGGATTATCGAGGTAATAATCTTCTGCTTCATCCTCACTAGTGTAATTAAATAAGTAAACATGACTTACTAATTTTTACACATGCCTTACACATACCCAGTGGACCAGAAAAAAGCATTGGTTGTCAACAGTTTGCATGCCCACTTCTTTTTTCTGCCCCTGAGGTGGCTCATCTTAGAGATATAACTCTGACACCAGAGTGTGTGCTTCTGATTTCTGGTGTGATTTGTGTGACTCCTGTCTCTGCTGTGAGACCTGTATGTCCGGGTTCCCTGGTACCGTGGTGGGGGCCAGGGATTCCCAGTCGCCCGGCCTGACTAGCTCTAGCTGGGTGCCGTAGAGCCCTGCCCGGCAGCATGTGTGTTGGCACAAGTGTGTAAGACGGGCAGCAGCTATTTAGACAGTGCTGTCTGACAGTGTGAACTTCCCACTCACAGAATGTGCGGGGGATCAAAAGACGCTTTCCTGTTCTAGAGCAGGGGTCCCCAAACTACAGCCCGTGGGCCGCATGTGGCCACCTGAGGCCATTTATCCAGCCCCGCAGCACTTGCGGAAAGGGCCCTTCTTTCACTGGTGGTCAGTGTATGGAGTACTGTATGTGGCGGCCCTCCAACGGTCTGAGGGACAGTGAACTGGCCCCCTGTGAAAAAAGTTTGGGGACCCCTCTTCTAGAGAGTATTCTTTTTAAGGCTGTGACACTGCTGAAATTAACTTTATGGGGGAAATGGTATACAATTCCATTTATTAAAGTTACTAAATTCCTGCCTGACCTGTGGTGGCGCAGTGGATAAAGCGTCGACCTGGGAACACTGAGGTCGCCAGTTCAAAACCCTGCACTGGTCTGGTCAAGGCCCATATGGGAGTTGATGCTTCCAGCTCCTCCCCCCTTTCTCTCTTTTTCTATCTCTTTCTCACTCTGTGTCTCCTCTCTAAAATGAATAAATAAAAGAATTTTTTTAAAAAGCTACTAAATTCCTAACCTCCCAAAATTCAGATATGTTGAATTACCTGGAATATTTTACAGGTACAGAAACTAATCTAATAGCAGTTTATGGCCTTTCTTATTCTCTTTTAAGTTTGAAGAAAACTTTGTATTTCCTGTTATTCATCATAGTTTATCCCTTAGACCAGGGTTTTATACCTACCGCCCACTTCTGTATCTCTGTTAGTAGCAAGATTTTCTAACCGCCCACCGGTTCCACAGTAATGGTGATTTATAAAGTAGGGAAGTAACTTAACTTTATAAAATTTATAAAGCAGAGTTAGAGCAAGTTAAAGCATATAATAATAATTACCTACCAAGTACTTTATGTCAGATTTTTGCTAAGTTTGGCAGAATAAATCTTTATAAAACAACTTACTATAGTTAAATCTTATCTTTTTATTTATACTTTGGTTGCTCCGCTACCGCCCACCATGAAAGCTGGAATGGCCACTAGTGGGCGGTAGGGACCAGGTTGACTACCACTGCCTTAGACAAAGGAAGGGGTTATAATTATAACTTCCCAGAACCTTTCTCTTAAGAAAAATATCTTTGCTATGAGAATAGGTATTTTTATTACGAGTGAACATTTTTATTTTGAAGTGCTTTTGATGCATTTTCAAACAGATTTGCATATCATGTCTCAAGTCTTGCTCTTTTATGGTTGTGGTTTAATTGTAAAATTAATACAGAAGGAAATAAACTGAAGTTGTATCTTAAGCTTTCTTTTGATAGGATAATTGTTCATGTTCACAGTCCATTCTGATTCTTTGAAAGTTTACAGTTTTTAGCATAATTCTGTTAGATTAATGTCTGTGTTCTCATTACACACACAATTTTGAGAAGAAAACTTTCACTTAGAGGAGAATGGGGGCACAGGCTGAGAGTGAGGAGCATATTAACGAAGTTGAGGGCTAAATGAAGCTATCGACTTGGTTAATTGAATCAAATTTGTAGCATTTGCTTCCATGTAAAATTTTTCCTAGAAAATGCCACTTTCTAAATGAGCGACTCAGAGTGAGAGGCTTTTATTTAATTTGTCATCCTTGAAAAAATCAGGTCAAATTTTGCAGAATTCAACATTTTAAACACAACTGAAAAGATTCGCCTAGCTTCCTGGAAGTTTCCCTAAAATGCTCTTGGCCGTTTTTCTGGATTAGTCTGGATCTGAGAACCAGTAACTGACAGCAGAAAGGGCGTGTTCTCATACAGAATGCCGCCTTGTGTTCTCAGGCTGCTCTGCACTGAGCTACAGTCTTAAGATCTTCTTTCAGGAGCATCTGCTCTCCCCTCTTCTATTATTTTAACAGATCATGGAGACTTCCACTTACCCTGGAGTGCATTCATTTGTTGCACTAGATGTTGTGAAAGAATGAAACCTGCCAGACGTGCACTTCACTTGGTGGCTGAAACGAGAAATGCCGCTGGAAGTGAGGAGTCTCGGCTAATGGTCACTGGCTCCTGCATAATGGCCCACTCCCGGTTTCAGTTTTCAAAGAGTGTTGTTTTATTTGGCATATTCTGTGTTACTTCTCTTAAGGCTTTAGAAGTTACTGTTACTACACATTCCATGAAAAAAGTGACAGTTCGATGTTTTTTCCTGCTTGCATGCTGTATGCTTCTTAGCCGTTATTCAGATGGATATAAAGAAAAGACATTTTTCTGTGCTTCTGTCTTTTGAATTGCATTTACAGTGTGACTCTTAAGCACATAAGAGCTGATGAATAAGGAGACTGTCAGCTCTAAGGTATACCCTGCAATTTTCAACTCTGCTTTGCTTTGTCTGTCATCTCTCGGACTCTTTCTGTCTGCAGGGGTTCTGGCTTGCCTGGACGGCTATATGAATATAGCCTTGGAGCAGACGGAGGAGTATGTCAACGGACAGCTGAAGAATAAGTATGGGGACGCGTTTATCCGAGGAAACAACGGTAATATTTCTCCCTCTGTAGCGGTGTGACCTCGGAAGTGAGCCTCGTGCTTATAATGAGAGCACCACTGGGTTTCTAGGAACCTTAAAGTTCTGTTTTAGTTTTGTTTTGTTAACTTTTAAATTCTTATATCCCAGGTCTCCACTGTCACTAGTCTTTTTTTTTTTTTTAGTAGCTTCATGGAATTTCGGAACTAGGAATTCTGTGTTCCTTTACTGAGGAGGAACCAAGGGACATTGGTATACTGACCAGAACTTGGCTGTGTTGAACTGGGTTTTTTACATTCTGCCAGCACCGCCTCTCCCGCTGGGAGCTGAGCTGTAAGGACGCCCTGCAGTCCTGCTCTCTGTGCACCCGGTTTGGCAGTTAGCCGCTCCTGTCCGCCCTTTGTCATTCTCTCAGCTGCTCCTCATGGAGGTTGCGTCTCAGGACGACTGGTAGCAGCAGTCACAGGCTGTCTGAGACGTGAGAGGGTAGATCCTGTCCGTGCATGTGACGCCTAGAGAAGTTGTCCTGTCATTTTGATGCTCCCCCGTAGCTCTTTTCCCATGATGTAATTAATAAGCAGTGGTAGTTATTTTTATACCCCCGGATTGCCTCTTGAAGAGGATCTTGATTTCCTTGATGGGTCTGTGCTGTGTTCTCTGAGCAAGATACCGCTGTGTGTTCACTGGGAACATGTCTGGGAGTCCGAGCAGGCACAGGGGTGGGAGGGCGCTGCGCTCCTGGTGACAGCTTGACAAGAGTGACCAGTCCTCACCGTTTGTCCTGCTCTTTTGGACCACCTGTCCTGAAGAGTCCAATGTGGGTGGTCACCAGAGGCTTGCAAAGCAAAGCTAGGTGACACAGAAGTTCGACATTTTACCAGGGAACTTGGAATAAGGACTTGGGTTGGGTTTTTTTGTTTGTTGTTTGATAAATTCTTCAGCTCTTATTTATCCTGTTGCAATTAAAAAATTAACCAGCAAATTTAGAGTTTCTGTTGGGGAGATGCTTAGATTCTAGTAGCTTTCACATATACTTTGTTGTATCTTCATGGTCACAAAAGTCGGTCAGATGTATAGCTAAGACTAGAACACAGTTCTGTAAGACATCACACCCAGGGCTAGATTTGTGAACTTAGTCTTACAGTAGTAGTTCTAGATTTTACTATGTAGTATGAAAATTTATTTTAAATTGGCTGAGATATCAGGCCAGAATCTGTTTGCTTTGAAAACTTGCTATTATGAAACTTAAAAGCAATTTTTCAGTTTATTTCTTTTTTCTTTACAGTGTTGTACATAAGTACCCAGAAGAGAAGGATGTGAAGACATCAAGAATCAAGAGTACAGTACTTTTCATACTTGGGTATATTTTTTTATGAGATCCTTTTGTTTTTTTTTTATATTTGTCATATTTCATAATAGTTGGTGATTTTTACTGACATGCGAGTAAGGTAAATGTATAAACTGGATTTAATTGTAAAGAATTCTTTCATATTTAAGTTTCAGTAATTTTATTTTACCTCTGTGCAGAATGCAAAAAGAATAAAAAAAGAGAAAGAAAATCTTTTTTTTTTTTTAATTTCTACACAACTTTTAACTTAAGTTTCCAGCAGTGTCATTTGGATTGTTTTCCTTACTTAACTGGAATGGTGTGCATGGGGATAATTCACACCCTGCAGAGATGTCCTCCCTTATTCCACCCTCTTCTATTTCCCATTCAAAATACCTGAGTGTTCTACGAAGGCATCCCGTTGCAATCTGAGGTTTAAAAGGGTCCATGAGGCCAGAGGTTCAGCCTCTGATGCGGAACTAGATAGAATTGGGGTCTAACAGTGGCGCTTCCATAGAAGGAGTGGGAATCCGAATGGATTTGGGGGAGAAGTCTGAAAGGTTCCCTCTAAGCCAGTTAGGTGAGACCATTCCCTTGAAGCCAAGTCTTTCCGCTGTCATCTTGTATCTCCTAGTGTGTAGCTAGACCTGTTAGCTGGTCTCGCTCCCTCTTGGGCGCATGGGCATCACTCATTTAATGAACACAGCAGGGAGGGGCCCCCTGCTCATCTGTCTGGCAGTCATTTAGATGAAAGCAAAGCTTAGAGTTTGCAAACTAAGGTTTCAGTTGCTCAGCTGATTAGGGAAGAATTGATCCTCACTCTTGCCGAGGGAGGCGCATTGGGAAACCTTTTTCTCGCATTGCGGCTGTGTCTGAGCACAAGGATGCCCAGGAGCAGAGAGCCTTCACTGTGCTGGGCGCAGGCGGCCCCTCTGCTTTGTGACTCCTGCTGAGAGGGTTTCCACAATTTATTAAGGAGATTTCCACAACCCTGCTTTATTCTCAGCACTTTATGCTCTCTCTAGGGACGACAAATATATCTGGACGCTGCGGTTGAATGAACACCAGACAATTGTGTGAACGACGAATTGGCCTTGCTCTGCCCGCCTTCCCCAGTCTAAACAATTGCCTGTTGAAGGATGTGGGGCCGATCAGGGAGGTGGGGCTGGGCAGGGAGGCAGGGAGGTGGGGCGGGAAGTGCCCGTCCAGGCAGGCGAGGTGTGTGTGGCCCTCTGTCTTGTTTTGTTTTAAAGATCACAGACTAAGTGGAAACAATTACTTTTTAATTAATAACTTGGGAAAGGTGACCAGAAACATTTGCAGGGTTTAACTGTGTGTACACTAAAAATAAAACACTAGGCTATGCTTCAATAATTTATCACTTCTTGACAGGGGCTTGAAAAGGGTCCAGTCTGTAAGTACAAATCATCAGTTTGCTCTTTTAGAAATGACTTCTTTTAAGGAGAAAATGGATGTCCCTCCGAGTGGAGCATACGTGTTCTCATTTGTTTTCTAGGACTGCAGGGCTGCCAGGTTACCGTGTCCGTCCCTCACGAGCACCAGGACACCAGCTGCTTCTAAAGCAAGTCCACTGTCTCCCTGCAGTCTGGGGCGTCCTGTTGGTTCTCCCTTCTTCCCTGACCTCCTCTTTGGTATACGTCCTTTTATCTTCCCCTTGCCATCTCTATTTTAATAGTCTACAGTAGCTAGTGTTTCAACCATGAAACTACTTTTAATCAAGATCGACTTTGGGAAATGCTACCACTTTTATGGTAATAAAGGACTGTATTATTCACTGTACCCGACACAAGTTGTCCGCTGTGTGTACCTTCATATAGTAGAACCGTGAAACAAAGTATAAATGCTAAAATTACTTTTTTCTTGACTGTGTAGTCTCCTAGAGGTCAGGGCATGATTTCTAGTTGCACTGTAGCGAAGATGTTTGTTGTAAGTGGAAGACTTTTTTACTTGAGTCACACATATTCCGTCTCTCTGCCCCCAGACCTTGGCTCCTCTGCTCTTTCTTTTGGGCTGTGACGAGCAGAATATTTACTGAGAAACAAACTGGGCTTGATATTTTAGTCTATTTGACTTCATGTTTTGTTTTGGTCTTCTGAGCTATTCCTTGGCTAATCTTCCAACAAGTTGAATTGATTCTGACTTTAAAACTGTTTATCCCAAAACAGAGCTGTTGACAAGTACAAATACAGATGGCAGACATGTGATACGATTTTCCTGTTCTCATCTCAGCATCCAATAAGGGAATGTTACTGAGAGATGGTTTAAGTCTTAAGCTGTTTTATTCAGAGCAATGTGGAGTGCTTAATTATGTGGCAAATAGTAACAGGTATTTAAGGGATTTCCTTCAAGTCTAAAATCTCTACTGTGTTGACTTGCTGTGCGTAGTGTACCATCCTGGAGGCTCTGATAATCATTAAGAATAGAAGTAACCTTTGGGGGGTGGGGGGAGTTGTTTGGTAATCACACTGACTCACTGGCTACCTCAGTACAGCTTTCCAGGCAGAAGGGCCAGTCTGTTCCCTTAGTGTGAACAGACACTGACCTTTGTCCTCAGAGCAAACGATCTTCAGAGTATTGGCTAGCTCTTCTATTCAGAGGCAGATCCCAGCCCATTCTGTGGCCAGGGCTATTCTTTACAGCCAAACTGCATTAGCCATTCTCCTGTTCACAAAAAGAAGTTGTTGATGAAAGGAAGACACAGTTCTTGTGTCCGGTGACCTTGTTTCTGGAGGCCTCGTACTCAGCAGTGTGGATCTGACTCCCTTTACTAGATTGACCTGATCGCTGTTGAGCGAGACTGCGCTCTGCGTTAGGGCTAGTCCTGACCTCTCTGGTGTCTGAGGACCCGGCGACTGCCTTTATTCCCATAGCTGTGTCCTGTTTGTGCCGGTGCTCATCAGCGCTACCCTGAGCGCCTGCGTTGTTAACTGACCGCTTCAACCTACCAGTTGGGAGTCCAGTTTGCCAAGTGAGGGCGAGACTGCAGGAGTGGACAGGCAGGCAAGAGGGGTGCGTGCCGAGTGACAGGACAGTGCAGGTGACGCTAACTGGTGTCTTCCCTGCTGCCCTCTCAGCCTGCTTCCTTGTCTGGGAGGTGGGCAGGTGGCCCAGAGCAGGGCTTTGAGAACTGGTGATAGAAGTCAGTTTAGCATTTATTGAATGACAGTGGCAGGCAGGGTCCTGTGCTGTGCCTTGGGGGGCATTGAAGATCACGCCACCGAGTTTGTTTTGGGTATTGATGGGAGAAAGTAATTGGACCAAAATTTTGAGAATTCCTTTTTAAAATCTGAGCACTTTAGATGAATTTGATAATCTCAACCATATGTTCGTATCTTGAAATTCCGGATAACCTCAGGACTAGATAATTTGAAATATGATTAGCTCCATCTGCTTATCTGGTCTCCCCACAGGCCCATGTGGTTCAGCCTCCCGTCTTCATACTTGTTTTTTCCCATTTAGCAAAAGCCAAATTTTCTGTTTTGATTCATCTGTCTAATTGAAAGATTTACTTTTCTTAGTAGTAATTTGGGAGTTACAGCAGCTAGAAGGTGAACATATTCTAGGCTCTTCGTAAAACCCTTGAGCCGTTGGTTTAGACAAGTTTTCCAGGTCTTGTTCACAAAATGTCCAAATCCATATGGACTCCATTCCAGTTTTATATGGAATGGATGCCAGTGTGTTTGCAAAATAGTGTAACAATAATGTGGATAACCGGAGAGCCAGTTCGTGAAAAGTTGACCTAAAATTCAGAGAAACTTCTACCATCATGTGCACACAGTATTCCAAATCACTATTCAGTGTGTACATCAAGTAGACTTACTGAAATCACAGTAATGAAAAAATTAAAAATTTGTAATCAGCTTAATCAGCTTGTTGAGTGGATTTTGCTAGGACACAGGACTCCCCCCCCCCCCCCAGTGGTATATCATAAACCCAAATCTCATTGATTTGAAATGACAAACAGTTCTCACTTGGGCTCTACCTGGGGGCCCAGGCGGGGGTCATTAAGTTTCTACCATCTCCGTGTGACTCAAGGCTTGGTGCTGCAGGGGAAGGGCAGGAAGAATCATGCCCTGGCTCTTAAATGCTTTGGCTTAGAAGTGGTATCAGCTTCTCACTCCATCTTACTAGCCCAAGCAAGTTACATGGTCATGTTTTACCTTTAAGTTTTCAGGGCCCAGAAGGAGAGAAAACCAGAAATACTTGTGAACAATGGTAATATATACCACAGTATGGGTATTAAGATTCTTGAAAGAAACAACCAGTAGAGTATGTGTGTTGAGAGAGGAAGAGAGAGATTCATTGTAAGGATTTGGCTCACACAAGTCCAGAATCCGTAGGGGTGGCTGGTAGGTTGGAGATGTTGGGGAGAGAGGCAGTTCAAGTCCAAAGGCAGTCTGTTGGCAGCATCTCCCTTTTTTCTATTAAAGCTTTCAACTGATTGGTTGAAGCCCACGCACGTCACGGAGGACAATCTTCTCTGCTTAGATTCTGCCAATTTAAACTTGAACCTCATCTAAAAATACCTTTGCAGAAATACCTAGAATATTTCACAAAATATTTATGTACCATGGCCTAGCCAAGTTAGCTCACCAAGTTAACCATCACAGTATGTCAACCATTTAGTTTGCATTGTAAATTTTTCTTGTAGACAGTAAGATGTATACCCAAATGCAGAACTGCAGTCTCAGATTTGATTGCACTGAAAAAGAAGTTTTTTCTCTGCTAGGACTGGGGTTGAGGGACCTGTGTTTCTGGTGCCTTAATCTCTTCTTTATTAGATAACAAAGCCAACTAGTTACTGGTTTTGTCGTTACAGTATAACTTACAAATTACCAGTAGTTTGTAGATTTAGAAAGACCTTTACATAAAGCATATACTCGTCTCAAGCTAGACAAATATGTGTTCTAGCCACATTGAGGAGAAGTGAGCATGGATTCTTGTATGCATCGGAGCCATGCTGTATACAAACTGGATTTCAGAGGCACAGAGTATATCACATCTAAAATTGACCCTTACTACTTCCCATACATTAGGTTGGTATGGCTGTCATTTTTTCAGTATATTTGAAACCCTTTACAAAGGTCTTTATCCTGAGAAAGGGAATGTGCTTATTCAAAGATGATCCGTGAGCAGGACCTGAACTTGGAGTTGGGCAGAGCCCACTTCATACCTCTTGCGATGCCCCTGGCATGAGCACGGGTGCAGGGGTTTCTGAGATGAGTTCCCCGTGTTGGGAGCGCAGCCCAGGACCCACATGGGATTAGATCTCTGCCTTGATTTTATGAGCCAACTTGGCTAGTCCCTTGTCTCCTTTCGTGGTCCTTAGTTAAGGTAGTCCCCTTTCCACAGACGGAAACCTAGAAGCAGAGTGTTAAGTGACTTGCCCTGGCTCACTTAGGGGTTGCTCAGCTAGAACAACGGCTCCCACTGCTGTTCAATCAAACTCTCTTGATTCCTTCTAGTGCACATTTAATCAGTGCGTCAGTTTTCACTTCTGTTCATCCATCCTCCAAGTAGAGAGAATAAGGAGGTCCCCTGGTGTGCACACTGACTGCTATCCTCTACACTCAAAGGTGATGTTGCTGACTGATTTGTCATCACTGCTTAGGTGTGACAGTAAAGCTCCATAGGCAGCCGACAGCCCTGAACAGACCAACCAGCCAGGGAAAAATACTGCCTGTGGCTTGTGTCTGCTGGCTCTGTTCGCAGTCTTGCAGTTTTGAGAGGACTGCTTCTTTAGAGTGTGTACACACACACACACACACACACACACACACCTTCTTCTTAACCCTGATTACCATACCACAGACTGTGATTACATGTTAAAAACTTCGTTGTCAGACCCCGTAAGTCCCCTAGGGAAATAGAGACAGGCTGTGAGGAGTCAGAACCCCTTTTCCTCCCTGGGTCATCTCTCACTGGACCCCTTGTTCCTTGTCACAGGTGCATATGCTCAGATGTTTCATGAAAACTGAAGCGATTTGGTGCCTCTTCTAGACTGAGATTTGCCATGCCCCCTGTCCATCATTCACTAGGCATACATAGGACTCCCCGAACCCCCACTCTTGGAAGTGTGACCCTACCATGAAACCACTCTGCATCAGCCCTGAGTGCCTGTGGGCTTTCTTAAAACCCACCCGGGTCATGTTGTGTTTCACGTTAAGTATGTTTTTTGATAAGTTGGCTGAAGATTTCTGCTGTTCTTATTTTTTAGTTTCTTATAAAACTTAAAAAAATTTTTTTTTCATTGAAACTGATCACTTTGAGAGCTGTGTGGAAAAAGGCCTGGATGTCAAGAGATGTCATAGGCCTTGATCATCATGTCCTATGGCCATGATGGCGAACCTATGACATGCGAGTCAGCACTGACACACGTAGCCATTTTCAATGACGTGGCCGCATATGGCCACATACCAGAGAAGTATGGGGCCGCATGCCGAGAAGGACGTTTCATCCTCGGCTCCTGCACAGCCAGGTGCAGTAGCCGAGAATAAAACATTTGCTGTAGTGTAGACACTCTGTGCTGGAGGTCTGGAGGCCAAAACAACAGAACTCTGGCACAGAGCGTCTAGTTCTGGGACTTCCAGTTAGGACGTTTTTCTCCAAGTGACACACCACCCGAGTTATGCTCGGTTTTTTGGCAAATTTTGACACACCAAGCTCAAAAGATTGCCCATCACTGTCCTATGGTGTTTACTTTTCTGAAAGAAAGGGAAACATCTATTTTAAGGAGTATTTAAAATAGAGAATGGGTGAGAGGTTGAGAGAGAATAGGTCCTTTCCCTGCAGTGGGAACTGTTTTCCTAAGTGAATCATGTTTTGCCTGTTTAGAGAATTGAAGGCACTATTTCAACAGAAAGGAGACCCAGGTGCAAGAAGCCATTAGGCAGAGAATTTTAAAAACATTCTTTCTATTAAAAACCACTGTAGACTTTATGCTTATTTCTATTACGATCACTCATTTCCCTTTCATGAAGTAAAACTTGCCCAAAACTAATACATTCTTTCCTCTTCATTTCATGGGAGAGACCAGCTCTTCGATTCTGTAGTTCCAATTCCCACCACATCCCTCCCAAATTATCCAGCCAGTTTTTTTCTCCAAGTTGCTCTTATTCTCAACTTCATGTCCATTTCTAATTACTTGAACAAGCTGAGCCCTCCCTACGCTTCCAGGGAGGTGGAGGGGATGTGTGAGGCACTGCTGAGTTGCAGCGGAAGCAGGACTCCTACTGTGGTCAGTGGCTCCATGGAGGACTGGTGGGTGAACATTGAGCTCCGTGCTTCCAGATCTCACAAAACGTGAGAACAGAGGTTCCTGTCTGGCATGGGTGTGTGAGAGACTCCTGGTACAGTGTTCACTGAAAGCTGTGAGGAGACCAGATCCATCTAGTCATTGTAGACCGGGGCCCCTCAAGGCTCAGGGCTGTTTTCAGCTTTCTGTTACTAGTACCTGCAGTGATCCTGCACCTTGGTATGTGTTTGCTGTCTTCCTGATGACAAGGAACTACATAGAATCACAGCTCTGATGCCCGTAAATAATGTATTTAGGTCCCTGGCAAGCATTTTTGCTTCTGGAGAGAATTACTGTCATTCTTAGCACCTAGCTCATTCTTGTTACTTGAGAGATTGGAACCGCTGACAATGAGGCAGGTTACAATGTGATGGGACCTCTACTTTCTAACCCCCGCTGGAAGTCCATCCCGCTGGGAGACCGGCTGTCTTCTGCTTGTTGAGCTGACGGTTTCGCTGCTTCGCCATCAGAAGGAATGCTGAGGAGGACCGACGGTGGGCTCCTACAGAGGGAACACTCCCTGATGGGGAGGGAGGGAAACTGGCAGAGAAAGGGACTTTGTCACCTAGGCATGTGTACCCGGGAATGAAATAAACATTAATTGTAGTCAGATGAGTGCCCCAGCCATGATGAGAGCAAATAATCAGAAAGCTCAGAGAAAACAGCACCCTGAGAAGAGGCTCCCGAAGTTCAGGGGCATTTGTCAAGTTTCCTGTACGGAAACCAAAGAGAAAGGAAAGGGTTGGCCTTCTAAGAGCTCCAAATAATGATGGTAATGATAGGTAACAGTCAAGCCTTCCTCTGTGCTGGCCACTGTTCTAAGTGCTTTACACTCAGTCTTCATGACGGGATCTGAGGTGGGCGTTCTTCTACAGACAAGGAAACGAAGCACAGAAAGAACTGACTGCACGTCACCCAGCCAGGAAGCGTCACCCAGCCAGGAAGTGGAAGACGCAGGGCTCACCCATCAGTCTGGTTCCGGAGACATAAAATCACCACCTGACTATGTCAAGAAGCCAACCCCGAATCGGACTAGAGCTTTTCAGAATAAAGTGAACAATAAGGGGGCAGGCCCAACCCTGGCCGGGTAGATCAGTTGGTTGGAGCATCGTCCTGATGCATCAGAGTTGTGGTTTCATCACTGGTCAGTGCACATACAAGAGTCAACCCGTGAATGCATGAATAGGTGGAACAACCAATTGATGTTTCTCTATCTGTCTCTCTCTAAAAATTGATTAAAAGAAGAAAAAAAAAAAAACCAAAGGGACAGGTCCACTTGTTAATGAGGATAGCAAAAGTCAACAAGCCCACTGAGGATACGTACATATCCATGGGTTTCCCTTTTTAAAGTACATTAAAGTTAAATTTGAAGAAAATTATGAGAATTTTTCTCTTATAGATTCACCCAGTGCCCCCAAATCAATAGGCTTTAAAAAATTTATTTCAGTGAATTTTAAGATGCTCAATACCAAGGGTGCTCAGCCCGTCAATTGCGATCTACTGGTCGATCACGAAGGAAGTGTGGGTAGATCTCATAACATTAAAAAGACATTTGTCTTTTGATTGGCATACAGGGTAGCCAATCTGACATCTGAACTTTTGACACCCTACGCATGCACGTTAAACCGTGCTAACTTGTTCAGTTATATTGCTGCGAAGTTTAAGTTAGCCTTCAATTTATTTAAACTAAATACAACAAAGGGTATAAAACTGAGTGCCGTAGCTGGTCCGAGTAAGAAGCCTAAAACCTACCACTTTCATACAGAATGGGAGGGGATTTTTTTCACTATGTCATATTCGGTGCGTTTGCCTCATCTGTCTGTGTGCCATTGCTATTCCAAAGAAGGAAAATGTGGAGTGGCTTTTTCGGACTGTTCATAAAAACTATGACATTGACTTTCCTCCGAAAAGAGCTGAGAAGGAGAAAGGTGAAAGAAGAATACACAATATTAAATAGTAATAATAGTAACTTAAATAATGATAATATAGAAGAAATAAATTTATGTTTTGCATTTTTATTGTAGGTAGATCATCTTGACTTGGTCATCTTATAAGTAGCTCGCAAGCTGAAAAAGTGTGGGCACCCCTGCTCAGTACAATAATGATACTAGGATCGCCAGTGTCAATGGAAAAACACTGGTCAAACACAACAGTATGGTGTTACCGGAGGGGGAGGGAGAAGGAAGTCAAGGGCATCAGATAATATGGTGGCGGAAGGAGACTTCACTTGGGGTGGTGGGCACACAATGCAATATGCAGATGATGGATTATAGAATTATGTACTTGAAGCATGTAATCTCATTAACCAGTATCACCCCAATACATTTAATTAAATTTTAAAAACACAAGCCAATTTTGACAGTGGGGAAAAGGTTGTTAATGATCTATCCAGGGCACACGCTCTGTATTCAGAGACTTCTGGTTCCATTTTTCCTTCTGAATGTGCTTCGACTTCCCCACTAGGATACACAAACCCTTCAGAGTTTGGTTACTGCAACAATTTTCAACTTTGCTTTTCTCTTCCCTCAAAGCCGCCTTTCCAGGCACGTCTCACACGGGTCAGCCCCATGGTCAGGTTTTGTAGGTGGAAAAACATACAAGCACACACACAGAAGGCCCTTCGCACTGGTCCCAGTAAGGGAGAAGGGGAGTGTGGCAAGGGCTCCCCAAAATGAGGTTTGATTCAGCTTGCCTGTCACCTTGTCCCATCTAGCTTCCCTTACCCTTTTAGCTCCCACAATCTGGATTTCGTGAAAAGTCCAGGTTCTTAAGGCAGCCTTATCAGTTGTTGCCTGATCGATGGATTAGCTGGTCTAGGGGAAACTGGCCACCTCTAACCAATCAATGTCCTGGCAAGAGGGGGAGGTCATCACAGGGTCTGTAGGTCTGCAGGGACTCTTCCCAGGGTTGAGATGTGGGCAGGTGCTGTAGAGAAGTGCCTCCAGGCCTTCCTGTGCATAAGACCACCCGGGGAGCTTGTTAAGATGCAGAGACCAACAGTAGGGGCCTGGGAATCTGCATTGCCAGCCAGCCCCCAGGTGGATTGGATGCTGTTGGTCCAGGGGCCACGCTTTGAACATTGAGACTATAGGGGTGTAGTCAGGGTACGGACCACCTTGTAGTCAATACATGCTCCTTATTCTAGAATGTTCTCTGTTCTTTACAGACAGAAGAAAGTCTGCTCGCTGTGTGAGCTGCAGTTCAAACGGAACATATGTGAAGCTTTTTGGGGCTCTCATAGAGTTCATCTCATGTGACTTCTTTAAACAAATCCCACTTATCATTTGCCTAACTGTTCCTTGTGTCTGTCACCTCCATTTTTTTTTTTTTTGTTCTACTTTTTTACTTATACAGTTTTTATTTATGTGAAGTTTTGGTGCACAGTCTGTGAATTTTAACAATCTCATACAGTATGTGACCACCACCATCGATTCAAAACAGTTCCTTCATCCCCAAAATGCTGCCTTTGTAGCTACTCCCCTCCACGACCCCATCCCCCTGGCAACCCCTGACCTCTGTCTGATCCTTTAACTTCATCTTGTTCAGAATGTTATATAAACAGGATCGTACACCGTGCAGCCTTTTGGGTCTCCTCCATTTCCTGTGCGTTTTTGTGGATCTGGATAGTGTCTAAGTCGTCTTTGTTTTTTGTCCAAATAAATGCCTGGCACAAATCTGGTGTTCAGATACTCATTTAATAACTCTTATATTAATCGGCCAAATGTCCTTTGAGAGGCCCGACATCTTTACCAATAACTCCCAGATGGGACGGGGCCTCTAGTCTTGCTGCTTGTACTGACCAGCTTCAACTCAGTGCTTCCTTAACTTGCCTGGTCAAAAGACTCCCCTGGGGTTTGGAATAAAAGCACAGGTTTCCAGTACTTTCTCCAGCGCATTTTGACTTCACAGGTCTGGGTAGGAGCTTGGCAACACTATACCAGAACTTCTCCAATCTGCTTGTACCAGAATAACCTCGACAACGTGTTAAACCAGATTCCTAGATCCCACCAGTACAGTTTCCAATTCCGTAGGTAGAGTGAGGTCCTGGAAGTTGTACCTCAACCAGGGTCCCAGGTGATGTTGACGATGTGCTCTGGGGGCCCCACTTTGAGAACCGTTGCTCTGCGATCTCTGTGCTGTGAACAAGAGTCTTGGGTGCTTCTCACATGCATCGAAACTTGTGAAGCCCGGCTTCAGTGCAATTGAGAGGGGAGGGAGCATGCCGTGGGACTTTTTCTTTTTGTATGAAACCTGGCTGTCTGGCCAAGGCATCAGCCCCGCCCCACCAGGGACAGCGTCTTCAGCTCACGTTGACTGAAGCAGAGCATGCTGAGGTTGGTTGGTTCATTCATTTGTTCTCCCCTCAGGACAGAGCCCAAGATGAAGACATCCTGCTCCTGCTGAGGATGCCAGTGCCAGTTGTGGGCAAAACCGACCCCAGTTCTGTCTAGTTCTTCACTAGGGCTTGAATGACGTCAAGGTGGAAACTGTGTGTGAGTATGTGTGTGTGGTCTGAGGCAGAACCCATGCAATTAGGCTGAATTTGGACACAGAGAAACAGTTCCTGTGGATGTCAGGATTAGGGTAATAGCTGTTTTCCTGCTGAATGGAGAAGAAACGATTGGTTTAAGGGATGTGTCTTTGCAAACCTGAGGCTGCGTCTTTGCAATTCCACTGAACAAAGGAACCTGCGCTCGGCCTGACCTGTGGTGGCGCAGTGGATAAAGTGTCGACCTGGGAACACTGAGGTCGCCAGTTCAAAACCCTGCACTGGTCTTGTCAAGGCACATATGGGAGTTGATGCTTCCAGCTCCTCCCCTCTTTCTCTCTCTCTCTCTCTCTCTCACTCACTCTGTGTTTCCTTTCTAAAATGAATAAAATAAAAATAAATTCAAAGGAACCTGCGCTCTTAGGTAAGTGCATGTTTTCTGGGGTTCGGGTAGGCAAGGTGCTGGGGGAAAGCAGAAATGGCAAGACCTCAGGAGGGAATGGTGGGGTTGTGGCTGCGGCGGAGGGCTGGGGAACAGAGCACTCACCACCCTTCCTCTGCGTGCATCTGTGTTTGATCCACCTTTAGGGAGAGGAGACCACCTTCTGCTGTCAACAAGGGCGCAAGGGGCATTTTCTATGTGGCCCTTCTGAAAATGGGCAGGGCCCTGTGTCCCACGGCTGAGAATATGCTTTTAGGATTCATTGTTCATTACCTCTTATTGTGGTGGAAAGCTGTAGGAAGGGTTCCTAGTGGTGCAGAGGTTTTAGCCTTCAGGAAAGCAAGCCTAGCAGCAGAAGGTATTGTCTGAAGGACTCTAACCCGAGGCTGATTTGATCTGTAGATCATACTCCTGTCTCCCGTGTCTGGTCAGTGTAGAAGGTGGTGGTGATGGCGTGTGAAGATAAGACTAGATGACACTTGATTATTTGGTTTGTGTGGATGATCTCTTTGATCTGCTTTTATAGCTAGTTTCATTAAATTTTTACATTCTATTTTTACCTTTTAAAACCAACTTACTAGAGAGGAGGGCTGTCATTGCATTGCATTGCTCCGTAGATCAAAATACTAGCAGAACTTTTAAAATACCTGTGCATAGGACTATAAACACAAACAACTGTTAAAAACAAAAAAAAGAAAGTCTGACAGCCCCGAACATTCAAAGAGCTTTTTCCCTATTTGTTCTTTTTCACTTGGTTCTTGTGAACTCCTTGTACACAGTCAACTTCTAGGTCTTTCTGTTGGTGGTCATTCAAGGTGGCAGACAAAAATGAAATTTACTCCGTAAATGTGATTTTATTCAGTCATTTCATTCTATTCCTGAGCCAGTTCTTTTTGCCACTATATTTAACAAGGTATATAACAGTGATGGGCAATCTTTTTAGCTTGTTGTGTCAAAATTCACCAAAAAACCGATCATAACCCAGGTGGTGTGTCACTTGGAGAAAAACGGTCTAACCGGAAGTCCCAGAACTAGACATTCTGTGCCCGAGTTCTGTTGTTTTGGCCTACCGACCTCCGGCACAGAGTGTCTACACTACAGCAAATGTTTTATCCTCGGCTACTGCACCTGGCCGTGCAGGAGCCGAGGATGAAACATCCTTCTCGGCATGCGGCCCCATACTTTTCTGGTATGCGGCCGCATGTGGCCACGTGTCATCGAAAATGGCTACGCATGTCAGTGCTGACACACATTTCATAGGTTCACCATCATGGGTATATAGAGTGGATTGACTTGGCGGTAACTTTCTCTGCCCATCTACTCTGCGAAAAGGTAGCAAAGTAACTAAACAGTCAATGGGAAGGAGAAGCTATCAAGGCATTGTGAAGTAGCAATCGCCCTAAATAATTGATAGTTGGCAGAATTTTGTAGCATTTAGCTCTGTAACTTGCAATTGTAAAGATAAGCTGTCAGTCCAGTCCACCATATGCTAAGCTGCCTGACCATATTGCAATACTGGGTGTCTCACTTCAGCAAGAATGTACGATAGCTCACGCTGACCTTGGATATCACGCAGCTTGTGAGGAGTTCACATTAAGATACACTTATTTTCTTGTCTCATTTCTTTAATTTAAATATGAAATCCTCTCTTTAAAAAGAAGCAATTTGGTCTTTTGAGAAAATTAAGAACGTTTATTGTTTTTTAAGTGTTTAAAAATGAAACCCTTTCTATAGCTCGGGTGCCTTTGTGATCTTGACCTTGAACACTTGCAGTCTGGGGAAGCAGCATGGACGGTAGCCCAGGTTCAGAGGCGGTGAGGGACTTAGGGCAGTTACATGGAAAAAGGTATCATATCACTTTTTTCAATGGCATCTGGATTGAAGCTGCTGTTTCTTGTGACACAGAAAGGGGCAGGATGGGGGCGCCTGCCGCCCTGGCGGGCTGGGTTTGTGCGGCTCTCTGCCTGGCTTTCTGCTCCTCCGCCTTTTCCCAGGGCGCCAGCCCCGTGGCCTGTGCCGACATGCAGCCCAAGCACAGTGAAGCCCCATCTCAGAGCCCCCAGACCCACCGCGTCACCGTGCACGCTGGCAGGTCTTCCTACTTCCCAGGTGACACGGTGCCAGGTACTTACAAGAGAGGCTTTGAGACGCCCTGGGGAGCCTCGGGGCCCTAGTCACAAATTCCAAATCACATTAGTCCCATCAGTACTTTCCTGGGCTAACGTTTGGCTTTAAAACTAAGATGCTATTATGTAGCCAGAGGCAGGCATGAAATATTTGTCGCGAAAACCACGCAGCTGATCTCCATACTGATATTTATCTTTATAAGAGAAGAGGGTTAGTATTATCATAAAAAATTATTCTGTCCTTATTTTAAGAAATAAATGGAGTTATCCTGAACAGACTGCATGTATCCTGTGTATCTATAGGTAAAATAGACTCTTTTTTTCTCATTGTTTAAATTATTTGGGAATGAGAAACACATTTCCTGCTGTTTTAGTTCCGGTGCCTGCGGAAGCAGAGAAAGAACCCAAGTGCAGGTGTTTCACTGGGGAGGCGATCCCAGGAAGCACCGATGAGGAAGAGCAGAGAGGAAGACAGGGAAGAGAGGGACACCAATGAGACAGACCGGGCGGGTCACTGCTGTGGGTAACTGGAGCTCAGTTCCCGGGGGGACCCCAGAGAATCCACAGGAAACTCCCCACAGGCGTTCCTGTCAACCTCTTTCCCCTTCAGAGTCACACCTGCCTTTGTGGATCTAGCTCCCAGGGTGCAGGTAGGAAAGGCGGAGAAGGATGCTGTTGGAGCTGACACGGGGGCTAAGTGTAGACAGATACGTGTCTACGCAGCTCCAGGTGAACTCAAACCCAGCAGCAGCGCTTGCTCTGCTCCTCCGATTTTTCTACCTCTTCTGATAGGAATTAGAAGTGATAAATGAAAGTAAAATTTGCTTTCTGCATATTGTTTCATCCAATCGTTTTGCTCAGTTGGTAAGGATGGGGGAAACACTATGTAGGTGAGACAGTTGGCCCCCACGGCAGGAACATACACCTAAAACTGAAATTCAGGCTATTCTAGCAGTTTCCCAAAACACTGTCACATCACGACACAGCTAGAAAATAGCAGTGTGCGTACAGCATGTGGGGGCAAAATGCAAGAGGCTGTGCAAGGGCCGGGGCAGCTTCTTGGGGAGATGTGCCCAGTGGTTCTAGCACGTGGGGATCCACGTGTCGGCACCCGGAGTAGGGGAACGAGACGGTAAGGATCAGGCAGGAAAATCTGCAGAAATGACCCAGTATATGCTGATGCTGAATTGTTACAAGAGGTGAAGAAACATAATTGGATTGGCATCCGAACTAAGATAATTTACAAAGGGCTGAAGGAAGTGCTGATTCAGGGATTCAGTGAGAGTCAGTTGTTACTATGTCTCGATCACTGTTTTCCTGCTGGGATCCCACCCTCATCTGTGGGCACCTTAGTGGTAAGGACCCTGTTGTCCTGCTCAAGGGTGTGCACTCAGTGCTCAGCCCAGTGCCTGGCGTCACCTAATAACTAAATATTTACCCCGATGTTTATTATACGTTCAAATGCATGGAAAATAAAATGATCACAGACACTAAGCTGAGTTTTATAAGCCCATAAAAGTTATTGTTCTGATTTTAGTCACTGTTTAATTGAAAATAGTGACTAAAAATTTTTTTTCATGTTTTAAATAGCTTTAAGACAGTAAGTATTACATGTTTAAAAAATATGAAAGCAATATAAAGGTTAGAAAATAAAAAGTAAAAGTTTTCTATCCTTTGTTCTGGGCACCCAATTTGATTCCTTACAGGTAACCACTGTTTTTTCTCGTTCTCCCCAGAAATTTTCCACGCATATTAGCATGTGTGAGTGTGATATCTCCGATGAAGCTAAGCTTACGAAGACACAAGTTAAAGCATTCTGTTCAACATCTGTATTTTTTACCTGACAGTCATCTTTTACTGCATACATTAGCTCATTTTCAAAGACTTCATGGCAGTCGGTTTTCTAGAGGTCATGAGATAGCTTTGACTCACCTCCTATTGCTGGATGTTTACTTTTTCAAAATTTTGGCATTAGAAACAATTCTTTTGATGTCCTTATACTTTCACTTATTGTAGAGCCAGGGTTCTTTGAGTTGGAAGTGCCGGGAAAGCTGATTAACAAAGATATTTTATTTTCTCACTAAGTCTGGAGGTGGAGCTTCTGTGTTTGGTGAAGCCATTCAGTGATGTCATCAAGACTCTAAGTTTTTCTGTTTTCTTGCTCTGCCATCATTAGTGAGTTGGGGGTCATTTCTTTGTCGTTGCCCAGTCTCAGGATGGCTGCCATAGCTGTAGGTCTCGCAAGGGTGTCAAAGCTAGAATACAGCGTCTGGGGGCAGGGAGGATGTCTCAGGAGTCACCAACCCTCTCTTCTGACTCGCTGTCATTGGTCACTGGTCAGGAGGAACTTCCAGCATCAGTTTTAGTTTGAGGACAGGGAGAAGCCTAACTTTTTTGAAGACGAGAGGTCTCCACTTGCCACTTGACCATAACATCTGGGTTCTGTTTGCAGAGAATAAGTGGAGAAAGGCTGTTGGGTAGTGAACCTCAGGGTTTGCCACATTTATTTATATAGGAAAATCGATCGCTAGATCAAAGAACGTCAGTTGCTGCATGGTGTGCGTGCACACATAGTTTTTATACATAATATAAACTACCATTATTAAGTATACAGTTCACTGGCATTAAGTACATTCACAGTGTAGTCCAGCCATCACCACCATCCATCTCCAGAACGTTTTCATCATCCCAAATAGTCACTCTCCATCCATCTCTCAGCCCCGGCCCCTGGTAATCTCGAATCTTTCGGTCTGTATGAATTTGCCTGTTTTCAGTACCTTATGTATGTGGAATCATACAACATTTCTCATTTTGGGCCTGGCTTATTTCACTTACTATAATGTTTTCTAGGTGCATCCATGTTGTAGCACGTATCAGAGGCAACTGCATTTTAAGTATGGGGAATATTATCCGCTTACCCCGTTGCAGAGCTGCCGGCTTGAGAGTCTGGCATTAGTGAATGAGTCCTCTCGTTTTTCTATAGTCCAATCAATACTGGTCCTGACTACACATTTTAAAATCTGTTTATAAGACACATATAACATAGTATCTAATTTATAATTATTTTTAAAATTAATGCTTGAGGTTGTTTTGTTTTCTTTAGTGTCCTTTCATAATTTTAGGTTATCTTTTTATGGATTCACTATAACTCTTTGCATAATTGTCTGTTTTGTAGCTTACAAAGACTTCTCTCAGTTCACCATTTGTCCTGTGATTTCTTTCATATTCCGAATTTTAAAAATAAATCCTCTCTTCCTTTATGGTTGCTGGGTTTGTCCTAGTGAGGCAATATTAAAACTCCAATATTAAATATATATATTTTTTCATTCGTTTGTATTTTATTTTTATATAGCTCTGATCCAAATGGAAATTATTTGGGCTGTAAAATAGCACATAGTGTTCTTTTTTTCCTCTAATGGACTGCTCATTGCCTGGGGGCTGGTCTGAAGCTTCAGGCTTGTAGTTTTTTTTGCAGTGCTCACACGAAGGCACCAAGTCTCTACACCAATGTGTTCACTTCGAATGGACGTTTTCTGTTGCCGTGACCGTGAAGATCAGTTGCAACTTCATAGGATTCCTACTTTAGGCCAGAAGAGTGTCCAATCATCAGAGAGCGGGCACCTTCCTTCCCGTTCTTCCCCATGCCAAGATGATGACTTGCTTTGAAGAGGCCGACACAGTCACCCACTCTGACAAGTTCCAGAAGAGAAACCTAGCCTTCAAGTGGAAGGTCGCTGCCCAGCCTGCGGGGGACATCAGATTTTTATAAGAGCAACGTGCTGCTTCTTAGTAACTAGCCTTCTGCTTTGAAAAGAGGGGCACTTGCCCTCCATGGCTCACCTCTGCAGACACCATGTAACAGGGACAGGGTCACGGGCTGCCCCAACTAGAGAGCCTGCACAGAGGGTCACTAAACATTTGCCCCACCACCCCCCTTTGCCAGTATCTGTGTTCTCAAAGAGTGTGATGTCTCCTCCTCCATGGGCACGGTGACTCTTGGCCCACCTCTCCCGGAAATCCTCAGTAGAACCAGAGATCTGTAGTTGAGAGGGTAGAGAGAGATCCAAGAAAGGGAGAGACTGAGCAGACAGATAGGTGGACACCTTCCTTGGCCCTGGGAAAGCCTGAAGTCTCTGCCCCTCGGTTTGTAGCCTGTCAAGTGGGTGTGACAGTGACATACCACTTCCCAGGGAAGGGCCAATGTAGGCAGAGTGCTCAGCAGAGTGCCTGCTCACAGGGAGCACTATATAAGCTTCATCCTTATTGAAAATGAGACACTTGGCTTTATCAAGAAAGATAATTTTATTGTTGTTTTCAGGAGAACCTCAGTGGCTTTTCTCCACTGCCTCGGGAGCTATCAGAAAGAGGCTGTGCCTAAGGGTGGCAGCCATCCAACCCCAGCTTCCCCTCTGCACTGGGGACAGTGAGAGGTGCAGGCTGTGGCCCCCACCCATGTAGTGTCTCGTCTCTACCCCTTCCTGGGGTCCTAACACAGCAAGTGGAACAGCAGGGAGGAGAACTTGTGCCCTGATGATTCTGCGCATTTGGAAAGGCCATGGCCCAGCTGGCTGCTGTGTGGCCCAGTGCCTGCCATGCCTTTGGCTCTAATCCAGTGCCAGGATGTGCGGTGTGCGACGTCTTGACACTTGTAGTTGCATTCATTTCTCAAAGCACCTCACTTCTATTTTCAGATTTACCATCCTAGCTGCCATGTGGTGCTATACAGGAAATGGTGTAGAAGGCATGATCTCTATTTGGCAGGAAAGGGGGCTAAGTCATGTGATCAGAAACCTCTCCCAAAGTCACCACATGCTCTCTCACATCTGGATCCTTTCCCACAATAACATCAACGTGTTTAGGCCTGAACTGTGACTCTTAATTCTCTGGATGGCCTCAACTAATTAATCACATTTTTATAACTGCTTTCTGACTATTTATAGCGAGAAAAATGATACTTGCCCATAATCCTTACCTCGATAAAATTTTGGGGAGAATAAATAAGATAATGTTTATGAAACTGATTTTTAATGAAGAAAGGCATTTATGTATTTAACATATTACTTAGAGTATTTATTAATGACTTATCTTTAATTTTCAATACAATTACAATAGAATTGTACAGTAGAATTACAGAATTTTCAATTGACGGTGTAATTCAATTAACAATATGCCAATAGTGGCTAATAATAAAGTCAAAGATAGAACCTTTTGAGTCGAAACAGTTAAAGAAGATACACGTTAGTCACATTGAGATTTTTAATGACTATATTTATTGATTTGTGCTTATCCTCTTCAAATTTCATTATTTGCTATTGGATTTTTATTGATTTTTTCTTTTTAGAAAGAATAATGTCATCACTGAAGGAGTAATGAGATTATTTCTCTCTGCTTCTTCCATTCATTCTTTTCATATCTATTCATTCTTTTGTTCTTTTTTACCTTTTTGTTGGTTCTCTCTTTTCTAGTAGGATGGCCCGAGGTATTACTGTAGGAAAACTAAACCCTTCGTTGCTCTGCTTTTTCCCACAGCTTATCAGTCATCCAGTCATATTTTGTTTACTGGGCAAGGATTGAATCATCTGTTGTGTCCCAACAGACCCCCAGCAGAGCTCATTCCAAAGGCCGCATGGAACCTGGCTCACTGACGCCCACCTCGGGGCAGAGGCCAGGGGGCATTGAAGGACCTGTCCCAGGTACAGTCTGCCACTGCATGCAGCACCTGAGTTGGCATTATTATTTTTATAATGATCTATTTTCCCTTCAAAGTTACTAGTTTCCAGTTTCTACAACACAAGCAATAAACAGCCACCTTGACCAACTGTCTCAGTTCTGGGGGACGTGGCAACACTGCCCTTAGCAGGCAGCGATGGGCACAGTTGCTATGTTTGGTGTTTGGTGCAACAAACACCCTTTGTCCGCTCAGCCCCACAGATGAAGTTGAGCCCTGGGGTGGAGAGTTAGAACTATGCTACAAAACCAAGAAGTGCACCCACCCTCCCCCTCCCCCATCTTTACCAATCATCACAATAGTTCAGCTGTTTTCCTCAAACCCTGAAGCTACATAGAGAGCTGGAAAAAAAAAGATCTTTTCTTGTTTTTCTTTCTTTTTTTTTTAAATAAAAGCTCATCCAGTTTTCACTGTTACTGTCCATAGTAGGTAGGTGTCTCTGCAGCCTGGGCCGGAGAAAATAACCAGGAATGAGAAACAGTTCACCACGTGACTTTAGAGCCTATTGGCCCTTGAACTTCTGAAACAAACAAAAACCAAAACCAAAAACACTAGCCAGCTAGAGAATGCTTGACCTACCTGAAAATGACTGGTGCTATGAAATTCATTTTCATCATCTATGTATAGTTAAGTGCTCTGACTGGATGTACTCACAAAAGCATCCAGTTAACTTGCACAGAAAACCCAGTCTTTAATCCATTCAATTTTGCTTTCCTTTATTCTTGGCCATGTTACACTCAGGACCCAATTCGAATCCCTAACTTCCCTCAGTAGAGCAGCCCGAGGCACAGGGCTAAGCCTGGGCCACCCTCCATATTCTGCCCCCGCCCCAACCCTTCGTCTTCTCCCCAGTGCTCGGCGCTGCTCTCCCAACTTCTCTAAGATATTTCTAAAAGCAGAGAAAACATCTCAGCATGGCCTGAAGAAGACCCTGCGAGCCCACCATGTGTTTGAAGTCTCATGTTTTATTTCATAAATCATGCAAAGGCTGCTTTCTAATGCCAAGCATACTTCTTTCATTATGAATATGAATAAAAGCGAGACTTCAGGAAGGAGCCTCTGGATGGCCCTGCCACCTCTCTGATGGTTGACCCCACTGGGGACCTTGTCTCCTGGGGGGGGGGGGGTTGACATTCCAGTCTGAACAGCTACAGGGTGAATTCCTTATCATGCTGCTCACACTCCTCCCCTTCTGGCCCCAGCCTGTTTTCCTGCCTCTTCCTCTACACAAACTCTGGTGTTTCTCAAAGGAAAAAGGAGAGAGAGAGAGAGAGAGTGAGTGAGTGAGTTGGGGGAGGTGTCATTCATCCAACAAAGTGCACCAGATTCCTTAACTGTAAGAAGACCTTGGTAGGCCAGTACACATTAATTTCACATTAATTAGCATATTGTATTCACCAAACATTTCCCAACAGACTCTTGGGACACTTGGGGTCCTACCTGACCTCATTTGACATGATTTACTTTTATATGTCCACATTTTGCCTTCTGACATTTCCTCAAACTTGGACTGTTCCTCGTGACAATCTATCTTCCAAGGGGCAGTTCAAATATCTCCTTTGTGAAACTTTCCCCTATACTTCCTGCTGGGCACATGTGATTACTTCCTCAGCCCTGGTATTATGGCTGTCGTCATACTGTAATTGATAAGGCTGGGGCTCTGAGAGTCTCTCCTGGATTTCAGTTGAGAAATGATGACCAACCTGCTTCCTTTCTGCACCTGTCATGACGCCCAGCACATAGTGTGTCTGCAGAGGTCTGAATGCATTTAGAGTGCAGGTGGGAGTTTAAAACTGCTACATTCTGTGTGTCTGTTTTAGTCGTTCTCGTTCTCGTTCTTCACTTCCATCCGACGTTTCTGAGTGATGAAGATATTGGAACAAAGTAGCACCTCCACCCTACCCCCAAAAAGGTTCAACCCAACCCAATTGGAGTCCTGGCCAGAAAAAGTTCTGCGAACACTTTTTGTGAATGCCATCACGGTCATTCTAATCGTCGAGGTGGCAGACTCCCAGCACATGGTGTAGACCAGAAGGGCTTCTCCTTCATGACTTCCTTTCACCCCCTCAACAACTGCATGCTGAAGGTAACGATACTGGTCCCACTTTGCAAACGAAGGCGCTGATGCTCTCGGAGGACTTGCCCAAAGCCTCCAGGAATCAGCAGAGCGGAGAACAGAACCCAGACACTTATTTGACAGCAACACCTGCAGCTGCTTACTGCACCGCATGCAACTGTTTGTGATGCGGGCTGTCATGGCCGCCGGTCGCGGAGGGGAACCTGGACAGTGAAGGGCCATGCAGGGCTATGATCTCCACAGCAGAGGCTCAAGTCCCTATCACCACCTGGGAAACACTTAGCGTTACTGACATGGCAAGAAAGATCGAGGGCCTTTAAAAATCTTTGATTTGTGTGATTCCAGTTTCTTCTTTTTTTTTTTTTTTCTAGTTAGAGGCAGTTTTTAACGGAGGTGAGAAAAAAAATTCCGTGGTTTCTATTTTCCCTTATTGATGACTGTCAGGAATGCACAGCCTAGAAGTCCAGTACTTGCTCTAGAAAGACCTAAGGAATGAAATGATTTGCAGCTGGGTCAGGGCTTATTACTGATCAGATCTTTTTTACATTGACACTTTCGAGTGGCTCACACCTAATGGCCTCAGGGCACATTAAGGTCTCTAGTACAGTGATTCTTAACCTCGGTTCTAATGAACCCTAGGGGTTCGATGAGTCGGTCTCAGGGGTTCTGAAAAGCCTCTGCCAGGGAGGCCAGAATAAATACCGTCATTTGTTGTGAGTTCATGCACTTTGTTAGTTTTGTTCTTTGAGCAAGGTGATGTTCATACACGGCTCATTTTGTGCACCAGTAAAAAAAACATATACCTATGTCTTGAATTTTGAAAAAAAAAATCTTATTTTATTTATCACTAAAGAAGGGTTCGGTGAATGCGCATATGAAACTGGTGGGTTGGGAACTTAAAAAAAGGTTAAGAACCACTGCTCTAGTATTTGCCCACTAGCGTAGCTGCTGGTGCTAATCAATGCCAGGAAAATGCTTTCACTCTCCCTGCCTTTGGGCCTCTGTTTAGCCCCTGGTCTCCCCATCACTCTTCTGCAGCTGCACGCAGCTACACCTGCCACTGCCCTCACTGGAGGGCACAGCTCAGATCCTGTTCCTGTCAGGACTGGGGTGTCACAGTTTCCTGGGGGGCAGAGACTGTATTCCAACCATTGTCACACACAACTCCTGCAGTCAGCAACAGCCAGCCATCCTGCGGGGACAGCAACACAACCCTAGAACCCTCCTTGGGTGTCCGTGGGCTGGAGAGGCTTGTGGCCCTCAGGACATGGTCCACTGAGGGCTTTGCTTCCAGCCTTAGCACCCACCACAGGTACTGGGACAGCGGTGGGTCATTCAATATGGTGGTAGGATGATGCCAAACATTAGGGTACTAAGAAAATGTCAACCTCTTGGAATTTGACAGAAAAAGATCTCAACCACAGTTATTCTTGTATGAAAAGCCCTGATTATAGAAAGGCTACTGGTCAAATGGGCTGGGTATGATAATCACCTGGGGAGAGTATACTCTCTTGGACAGAGTGAGATCTTGAATGTGCTGCTATAAATAAAATAAAATATAAATATTTTATATATATATATAAATTTATATTTGAATATACAGTTATATAAAATAATAAATAAAAACATTCAGTAAGTCCTTTGCTGCCATCCTCACTCAACTCTTCCTTCCAATATCCCCCTCCAGCCACCAATTTCAAACTTGGGTGTTTTTCAAGGAAATCTGATTTAACTAGTATTCACAGCAGTGATGGAGAAAGTTGCTTTTGATCCAAATATTTAATGACCTCTTCTCAGTACTTCTATTCTTCCATTTAGGACTCAGGATGATCCAAGTTTTGATTCATCAAAAAGTTGCCTGCCCTCGGATAAGAACGAACAGGTAACAGCCTGTGTTGTGTATGGGGAATGAGATTGGTATTTTGAAACCAGGGTGGGAAGTTTCAGGCTATGAAGTAAGAGCTATTAGACAGACATCCAAAGCTATAGAAAAGGAGGCAAAGGTATAATATACACATAGTGTCATTCTACCAACCAATACCAGCCTTTGTCTCTGAAGCTATTGGCAATTGTAGAAATTGTTGGTTTTAGTGATTCGTTTTCCCCCTCAGTTTGGTTAATAATTCCTCTCTGCTCCCTGCCCCCAGCCCCTCCTTCATAACATTGGCCTTAGAAGACCATGTGTAGTCTTGGAGGTTAGATCAATAGGCAATATTAAATATACATACCCACTGATTTACTATTCCTTTGAAGTCTTAAAAGGAACACAAAATAAAACATGGTATCATATTCTTGCTCAAATTTATTAGAACCTGCATTAAGATTAAATGGTCCCTTTTGCATGGGCATTAGCATAAAAAGATGTATTCAAAGTTTTTAGCCATCGGAGATGACAATCATCCATATTGGTCCAGAAGCCACCCTAAGTTAATTCTTGTAACTGGCCTCCACGTTCTCTGTGGGGTTCCCATTAGCCACCCTCTTGCTGTCAGTAACAGCACATATCTGTCTCCTTGGGCTTTTCACTCTGAGCTCTTCCGGAATCAGGCACAAGACTGGGCTTTCAGCTGCTGCCTGGAATTCTTTAAAAAACACAGAAAGGTTGGCTGCAGAGCCCAATGGCAGCTTGGGTGAAGACCTGGCCCCTTGGACTCAGTTCCCTTTGCTTTTCTAGGACTAGATGGAGACCTCTAACAAGACGGTGACGAGAGTTCCTCTGGATACTGTCCATCTCACTTATCCCCAGTGCCTCTGGCTTTCTGAAACCTGGGCTGGGAACGGGGCAGGGGCAGCCAGGCCGACACCTGTCTTCCACACCTCTGTCGCTCTCTGGCCACCCACTGCTGCTGGCCAGTCAGAGGCACCCAGCCGCTGCCAGCTTCTTGCATCAGTCAAAGCACAAGGAGCCCAGCATGGGGGAGGGAAACGGAGAGGCCAGAGCGGGCTCCCCCAGGAAGACCAACCCAAGTCCTGAGGCTGGGCATGAGGGAGCCAGTGCCTCTTTGGGGATCCAGCTTGAGATTCCTCCACTGGGAATCCTGCTCTGGCTTTCGGCCACTTTGAGCATGGGTGTAGCTGCTGGCCTGTGCTACCTGCGCACCCAGTATTGCTGCCAGTGGCCAGAACAGCATTCGGTGAGCCTGCGCAGGATGATGTTGCCAGGGGCCACGGGGCTGAGACTGTGCCCATCAGGTAGGCTAGGGAGAACACCTGTGTGTTGCTTGAAACCCAATAAAACTGGATCACACCCTTTGTGGGAACAAGGAAACAGTCCCTTGAGAAGCCCGCCGTCCCAGACCTCTCTGTGGCCTCCTTAGACCCCGTGGAGGGTCTCAGCCAGACGGAGCTAATGAGAATAGCTGATGAGCGCAGGGACCCGCCGGGTTGCTGTCAGCGCGGTGAGCGGAGGAAGCAGTAGAAGGGTACTTTTATCAACAGACGGAGCCCTCCCCAAGCTTTGTTGTCTTAACATCTGTATTTAGCTGCTTTTCCCCCCTTCTTTTTGCAATTAGACGTTCTGTTTGAAGAATTAAACCCAACACAATGAATATTGTATAACCCACTCATTAACTAGACTCCAGCGCGCTCTGAGCTTCCTCCGTTGCCTTAAGGAACCCGCAGAAATAGACATGGTGTCCCTCCTCTGCGACCCAGCCTCTTCTCTCTAACTCTTTGAAAAAAAAAAAAATAATAAAAGAGGAATGTTGGGTTGCGTCTCTTGCGAGAGAAAGAACGGAGGCCTCGCTTCACCTCTGTAAACCACTTCCAAAGAAGTTTTCTGTATCAAAGCTACAGTTCAGAACTGGCTCTGATTATTGGGCTAGGTGAGTGTAAGGGTATTCAGTGTTCCTGGAAGCGCAGAGGTCTGGCAATTCCGCTGTGGAAATTGTTGGGAGGTAAAGAGAGTTTGAGAGAGCTTGATTCAACACCTCTGTGGGAAAACATGCACACAACACGAGGTCATAAACACCAGAGCGGCTCCGTCAAGGTGTAAGTAGATCTGAGACCTCCCATCCATTTCCAGCGGAGGGAGTCTCCTGCAGTCCCACAGTGAGCGGCCTAGAGGCTTTTGCCAAAGGTCAGGCTGGGAAGGGAGGAAGGCTAGCACAGTTCAAAGAATGGCCTCTACACATCTTTTTGTCTTTTCGGGGGACTGTCAGGAGAATAGCAACGTGGACAGAGACCACCTACCTGCTCTTGCAACCTCAGGGAGGTAATTTTGGGTTAACAAGAGTCCCATAGATACTATGGAGGGTCAAAATGACAGGTGTGAATATAAATCTTGAATATGCTTACCTCATATTGATGCAGGCTGCTCAGCGGCTAGGAAGTTCCTTGGCAAGAACAAGGAACCTGAGACAGGGAGCTGAACACACTGGCCGAGCAATTTACAGCCAGATACAGACGGTCACCTCCGTGGAAGTAACAGCCAGGCCTCAGTTGTCGTGCAGCTCCAGGCCCAGAAGAGCATCAAAGCCAATGGGCGATGCCAGGACCAGCTGCAGTGACTAACGGTCCCACGCCACCCCCGCTCTGGTGCCGGCCAATCGGTGGAGACCAAGACCCAGCAAAGGCACACCTGGAAGAGCTGCTGAATATTCTATTGAGGTCTCCCCTAAGCTCCCAGCCTTAAAATACCCTCAAAACGATGACCCAGCTCAAGCTCTCTCTCCCTGGAGCAGGCCCCGCCCTTTCCCTTCCACCCCTTCTCCTCCAACAGGTGAGCATCTCCTAAACTCTAAGGGACCCCACCGAGTCTTGCAACCTGGGGAGCAGTGGGCAGCAGCAGCTCATCCCAGGCTCACCCCCTGACCCTGTCTCCAAGGCCCCCTTTTCTCTGGCTTCTCAGTGAGCTGAAGCAGCCCCGCCCAGGCTCTCCTGTTGCTCTTCTATCCGAAGCCCTTCCTGTTTCACTGTCCTCAGCTGTAGTAAATGTACTGTACTGTCGAAATCACCTGGACTCCTGTTGTGAAATCTTTTCTGCATGGTGTCAAGAACCCACACACTACTGGCCAGCCCTAAGCAGACCTGAAGGGCCAGGTCCCCTTTCTGGTAACAATATGACGCGTAATTAAATGCCTTTTCACAGGTAAGCTATTACAGAGTCACGGTCCATTTTAATGTAGAAACAAAAACCACTATAAATATTTCAGAAAGGATATTTATTGACTGAGGACCTAAATCCTACAGGTACAGCCCTAAGAACTTTACATATATTTGCACTTTTAATCGTCACAATAACTTAATGGAGATTAAGTTCAGTCACTTGCCCAAGAGGGAGAGACATTCAGGGCATCTCCATACAACACCACAAACAGTTCTTTACATGGGCTGTGTAGGAAAAACTGCTCCAGATGGGTTTCCAGCCTCTGTTAGCTCATTGGCACCAATTCCAAGACTTTCCTCCTGAATTCTGGGCCGGGCATGTCTGTCCCCTGGCTTCAGGCAAGGGCCTCGTTAGGCACATGGAGACCGAGGCACTCACACATGACAGTGTCCTTGGAATGCTGTGGGGGCCACAGACATTGCTGCTATGTGCCCCACTCTCCTCAGAGATACCCTCCCCAAGATGCAAACAATGGACCATCTGGCGGAGAGCTCTCACCTGGCCACATCACATCAGAGCCAGGCGTACCATGTGCAAATACAACACTGTCCAGATCTTTCCTGTCCAAGGGGTATTCTCTGGGATAAACAGGCTATTTTGGTCATCCATTGTTGTGAAACAAACTACCCCAAAACTCAGTGGTTTAAAACAAGTACTGCCATCACTGGTTGTTCTCTCTCGTGATCCTGGGGTTGACTGTGCTCAGCCACGCAGTTCTTCTTCTCCACCTGTTGTTGAAGGGAGTGGAACATCCCAGCACAAGCCTGGCAGCTGGTGCGGCTGCCGGCTGGGGCTTAATGGGGCTGTTGATGGAGGTAGGAAGCAGTTTGGTTCTTCTCTCCTCCGTGTCTTACAGCATGGTGGCTGGGTTCCAGGTGGGGGCGCTCTAAGCAGACAAAGCCAGAAGCTGGGCATCTCTCAAGGTCCAGTCTTTGGCGGTTACAGTACATGGATTCATTTCTACTACTTTCTAGCGATCACAGCACGAAACAGGGCCGGCCCTCATTCTTCAAAGAGAAGGGACATCGATTTCACTTTTTTTTTTTTTTCAAAGTTTAATTCTTTATTTATTCATTTTAGAGAGGAGACACAGGGTGAGAGAGAGAGAGAGAGAGAGAGAGAGAGAGAGAGAGAGAGAGAAAGAGAGAAAGGGGGGAGGAGCTGGAAGCATCAACTCCCATATGTGCCTTGACCAGACCAGTGCAGGGTTTTGAACTGGCGACCTCAGTGTTCCCAGGTCGACGCTTTATCCACTGCACCACCACAGGTCAGGCCAATTTCACTTTTTGATGGGAGACGTGGCAAAGGAGTTGAAGCTCTCTCTCCTTCACTGCCTCTCTGGTGGGGGTGCCTATCTGCCACGGGGCTTAGGTAAGAGCAGGTGGGGCTGCTTATCCCGGGAGCGCCTGGGTCACCTTCCTTGCAAAGCATCAGAGGACCTGACGGAGATGTCCAGGCTGCAGGGTTAGGCGGGTGCTTCCCCGTCTATGGCCGGCGGGCCTGGTGACGACACCAGCTCTAGGAAGAGAGGGAAGTGACGTGGAAGGGTCAGCAGGACCGCGCCTCCGGTTCCGCCCCCGAGAAATCCAGATCACGAAACTCCTCACCTTTTGCGGTGGCTGGAAAGAAGAGATACATGTTTGGCACTTTGCTGTCTACAACAAAGGACTGTTAACAACGTCATCCTGCAGCTGTGACACTATCTTTAAGTCTAGTCCATTTAGAGAAATTCTGTGACCACCAGAAATAACGTTCGATTCCTGGTCAGGACGCATACAGGAACAGATCGATGTTCTCTCTCTCTCCTCCACCCCCTCTTCTCTCTCAAAATCAATAAATAAAAAAATTACACCCCTCCTCCCAACCCCCCCCCCCAAAAAAAAACGTTATCCCTTTCCATGACAGCATCAACTCCTGTGTGGTCCCTTCTTCCCCAGCCCAGTTGTCATGGTAGCCATTGGCAACAGTTCCTGCTTTTGGGGGGGGGGGCAGTTTTTGCTGAGACTTTCGGAGCAAACTCTATTTTGGCAAGGGCCACTTGAGTCTGCAGGCCCGGAGTCAGGAGACATAAAACCCCTCTGTTACTGTGATCTGGAAGGTCCCCTCAGCTTGGCCTCAGAGTCCCCCAGAAGGGGGCGAGCAGGAAGTGTTAACTTAGCCTTCAGGCACTCACTAAAGCACACGACCATTAAAAATTTTAAAAGGACAAAGGACTCCAATGCAGCATCTTAAAATAGCTCTTTGTGTTTTATAGGGACAGCTACAGAATTGCTCGGCCAACCACCTCTAGCAGGAGGAAGTGCTTTGGGGGCTAAACACACATTTAAGAAAAAAAAAATAACAGAAAAACAATTACTGAAAACTCTTTATATTCTAAACACAGGTTTTTACATCTAGGGTAGGGCCGGGCCTGGACCATTCTGTATTCAGAGACTATTTCTGATATTTCTAATGGGCCTCACCCCTTGGATAGGATCATTTTGGTAAATCACGACCTAATGCCTAAACCGCGGGCTGGCCCAGCTGTCTCCTCGTCCAGGCTGTCCGGATTAATTCGCTGTCACCATGTTTGTTTTCTTTAAAGAAAAAATTCTAATTAACAACAACAAAATGGGTCAACAAGCCAGTCAATATTTAAACAAGTGTCGCGTTTTATTTGCAAAGTTGTGTGGGAAGGGCTGGCAACTTATGAACAGATCACAGAGAGCTGCCTTCTCCCAGCCTCTACCCGGCATTCATCAGCGATTAACCCTTTCTGATCCGCAGGCGCTGTGCCTTGGCTCCCATCCGCCCAACCTACTACCCCCTCTTTCTAAAAGTGGTGTGTGTGTGGCAAGGAGTTTCTTTTATTCGAGTGAAGTGAATTTGCATCAGTTTGTTCTATTAAATTTGAGAACTTCTTTCCAGTGTGAGGGCAGTCAGAGAGCTGCTCCATCTGGCCACAGAGGGTTGCAAAACCAGCCCTAGAAATCTCTGGTTTAGAATATCAGGAGGGCCTTCATGGTGCAAAGAAAAAGGGTATTTTGTCTTTAAATGCAAAAAAATAATTGAGATTTAGCTTCATTGACAATGATGTTTGAGTCGCCCGAAAAACTGAAGCCTGCTAAATGGTTTTGGTATGTTTTTTTTCTTTTAAACCATAAATCCATTTATGCCAGACTGTCTCTGAATTCTTTAGTGGATATCCATCTCTCAGAATAAAATCTGAACACCCCATTTGGCTGACCCAGTACTGTGAGATCCGGCCCCCTGGCCACCTCCGTGGCTCCTGAACATTCTCAGAGCCTTGTGAACACTCCTCGGAAAGCTGTGAGCTTAATTCAGATCACTGGCTCTGGCTGGTTTTGTCCAAAACCCCACCCCCTGAGATAGAGATAGCCACACACCTTCTTGACTTTGTTCCAGGGCAGCCTCATCAGACAGGCTTCTCCCAGCTACTGCAGCCTCTTCTCACTCTCGGTGCCCTTACCGCCTGAGTCCTACATGACTCCCCGGACTGGGACGCTGTAGAAAGGCAGAGACCTTGTTCTGGGACGCTATAGAAAGGCAGAGACCTTGTTCTGGGACGCTATAGAAAGGCAGAGACTTTGTTTTGTTCCTTGCTGTATCCCCAGCACCGAGAATTGTTCCCAATCCGCAGTGAGCGGTCGAGAACTATGCGCTAACCTAGTGAATGGAAAGTCCAATGTTTGCTTACTATTAGCAGCTCTTGATCTAGATTGAAGTAGAATGTCACACGCTGGGCAGCCCCAGGGCACCCGGAGCTCCTCACTGAGTAAAAAGAGTTCTGTGGGGCCACTGTCCCCAGGGCGAGAAGTGTTCTGACTCAGATCCAAGGCTCAGGGGAGTTCAGCAGCGAAGAGCTGAGAATAGAATGAACCTCTCAGTCTGAGTGGGGCAGAAGCAAAGCGGAATGGAGCCTTCCCAACTCGGAGCCTCACCCGCGAGCACCCTTTCTTCCCTGGCATGGGGATCCTCAACCTCTACACTACCAATTCTTTGCTGTAGGGGTCTGTCCTCTACATTGGTGGCCGCTTAGCAGCATCTCTGGTCTCTACTCACTAGATGCTGGCAGCTCCCTTCTCCCTACTGGTAATAATCAGCGGTGTCTGCAGACCCGGCCGGAGTGCCCTGGAGGATGAAACCACCTGTTTGGGAACCGGTGGTCTAGTGGCTGAGAGATGCAAGTACAGGCCCCACAGATGAAGCAGCATGTTCTAGCTCATTCCAGACCAGCGGTCGGATGGGCAGCACTGAGATAGAAAATGAATTGAAAATGGCTTTAAAGATCCTCTGGCTAGGCGGGTTTTGAATTTTCCAGTTTGCCTTCTCAGGTGCAACAGTAAAAACCAATGGGACCGCTCTCACTGGCCTTTGAGGCGGGCTTCACTCCCCCATCTGGAGGCACCAGTTGGAACCCATGAACATCACCGTCTTTGCACAGCTCAGGAGAACACGGCTACCAAGGGGTCACCCTCAAACGAGTGGTGTGCATCTAGGGCAGGCCTCAGATTCCTTCCTCCCATCTTGACTTCCAACCCACTTTTCTCTCCACCGCACTTGGCAGACCATTTATTTTCTTGGGGCATTGTGGGTGCTGTGAATATTTTGTTGAATCCAGAGAGAGAGAGAGAGAGAGAGAGAGAGAGAGAGAGAGAGAGAGAGAGAGAGAGAGCGAGCCAGGAATCAAGTAGATAAATGGCCCAGAGAGATTAATCAACAGCTGCCATGAGGACAAGGATGAGGAAGGGACTTTGGGGACATGGTGGAACAGGCCAAGGCATGACCTGCTCCCTGTGACAGGGCCCCAGGCAGTGGGCTGAGGGGAGAAGATGTCACAAAGGGGAAAGGAACCAATGGGCCTGGATGGGGAAGGTGCTGGCTGTCACTGTCCTCCGGCCCAGAGCCCCACTGCAAGAAGAGGGCTCTTCAGTCTGCAGCACCCCCTTGACCTCGTTCTCTCCCTTCCTCTGGGCTCTGCCTTCCCCGTCCTTAAAATGGCGCCTTGAGAGACTCTTCTCCCATCAGCGGATGATAGACGGTTTCGGCAAAACATTCTGTTTCTTTATCGAGCAAAGGGGCTGCCTGGAAACACATTCCATTGGATATTAAGAAATGTATTTTCCTGATTTATTGTCAGGCTCGGTAGGGTTGTCTGAGAGGCGAGGAACCAATGGGGATATCCATTTTGACTAATGATTAATTATTACATCTGAAGGGATGTTTTCCTATCAACTGATAGGCTGGAAAAATAGACTACAACCAGCTAGGTTAGCAACACGGGTCACAGATGTTGCCTCTGCCTTTTCAGATTGTATTATCCATTACAGATGGACCCTTCTCATTTAAAAACATAATTTGTTGTTCTCTGAGGCCAAAAGAAAAAAAAAAGGGAAAGAAACCCTGACATTTCACATGCAAGCCAAAGATTAGAATCAGTGCACAGGACCGCATAGGAAAGTACATTAGGATGTGGTGTCCCTGAACCAAGGACACTGGCCGGCTGGTGTCCAGAGAGATGTAGAAGGCAGTGACTTCTGATCTTTATTATGCAAATGTGCCGCCCCAGGAGCCAGGCTGTTTAACCTCATCAGAGGAAATGTCACTGATCATTTCAAGCGCCCAGTGCAGCACCAGCATTAGTACTATTATGTTATTATTATTATTATTTGCAGGGCAGATGTACGCCCCAGCCCTCTGATTAAGTCGAGTCCCTACGTGCAGCTCAGACTCTCTGGGATGGAAAACTAAACTCTTCTCGAGATTCAAACACAAACAAACAAGCAAAACATATTTTATTCTATTTGATGTTTGTGATCAGGGCGCTTTTCCAGGTTGGTACCCACCGGGCACGGGTGAAGGGGTAAAGACGGTGAGAGTGTCACGATTATCCAATTCCCACCCCAGGCTGCCTTCTGTCTCCTCCAGGTCTTGTGTCCCAATGGCAGAGACACTTGAGGAACTTAAAGAATGGTGCTGGGGCAGGAGAGGAGACGGCATGGGGGTAGAACACGGCAAGGAAGACTAAAGAGAGAGACCAGAGAAGGGACTCCAGAGGGAAAGGTCCTTCCAACCTGCTCCCAGATCACTGCTCGCTAGCAGAGCCGTGAAGAAGGCTGAGAAGGCACCTGGATCCGAGAGGTGCAGACAAAAGACCTGGGAGGGAACCCAGCAACACAGAACAGGAAGTCAATGAGAAGGGGCCCAGGGTGCCAGAAGACAAAGGCTGTGCCCCTCTGAAATGAATCTTAATTGGCAAGGTCCTACCTTCAGGAGGTTCCTGTTGGGAAACTAAAGAATAAACGCAAAACCTAAAGTCCGGAGGGAGTTCTGGAGGAGACTGTGGTGGGCAGTTAGACAGGCATGACCAGAGCAAGGACGACAGACCCGGCACGGAGGGTCACCAGGGTGGAGAGCCTCAGGCGCCCAGCAATGGACAAAACTGGGAGAACAAGGACCTCATCCCCAGGTGGCCTCTCCTCCCCCAGCATATCGCTGGTCATGTGGTTTAGACCCCTGCCACTACCTCCCCTGGCATGTTGCTAGTCCTGCCTGTTAGCCGCCCTTCCAGGGGGAAACCAAAGGGGGGCTGGAGGTTCTGACCTGCATCAAATACACCTAGGCCTCAGTGTATTTCAGCTCCAGGCCCAGAACAGCAGCAAAACCAGACAAGGGGTGCCAGGGCTGACCCCAGGACCAGCTGCCCTGACTAATGATCCCTGCCCTGATGCTGACCAATCAGTGGACACCACTAACCTGAAAGGACACACCTGGAAAGCTGAGGAATATTCTATTAAGATCCTCCCCTGGGACCGCCCCTTTGGCTGGAGGGCACAGGGCACCTTCCGCTGCCTTCCCCACAGGTCAGTTTTCCCAGCCTCTCTTCTCCCTAAGCTCCTCTTTCTTGCCTCTGTAACTTGTATCCTGAGCCCATTTCTTCTACTTTAGTGACTGTGTAAATAAACTTTCTCTTATAGTTTGAGTCTTGGCTCTGAATTCTTCCCTAGCCAGAACTCAAGAACCGAGGTTGCCAGACGGAGGTCTGGTCTGACCCCAGCTTGACCCCCCTGGTCGAACACTGGTGCCAGTCTCACCCCTGCCGCTGCTGACAGCACAGAAAGCAAGTCTTGCATTTCCTTTTCCTCCCCCAGCCTGGTCCTCGTGAATGATCCCAAGAGTGGTTCCTTGCACAACTGGAAGGACTAGGAATATCTCCACAGACCCTGAGACCCCCACTTATCTAGCCCCAAACCCTCCAGATATAAACACTGCCACCGGGTTCCCAGTCCCATCAGACCAGACTTCTGCGGGGTGGGATCCACGCCACTTGTTGAAAGCGTTCCAGGGGGCTCCCGCACTGCCGCAGCTGAGACCTGCACCTTTACATTCCCGCGACCCCAGGCTCCGTAAAGGCAGGGCTCCCGTGTGTCTGTTTCCTCCTGGGCCCCTGGCTCCCAGCAGGAACTGCAGACTCGCTGCCTGAGAGCGGGGCGGGGAAACAGGGCATCCCTGCGATGAAGCTAAGTCTGTACACAGTGAGGCCGCGGCAGGCGTCTGTGCAGGGGTCATGTCCTGACCATGTTGCCAGGCCCACCTCTGTCCCTCAGCGTTCCAGCGCATGCGGCCCCGGCTTGCTCTGGGTTTTGCGTGCGGAGCAGGCGTCGTAGCCATGGAAGCAGCTCGCGTGGACCAGGACTAGCCTGGGGAGGCAGCACTGAGCCCCTCCACCAGCAGTACTTCCCGCAGGCGACAGCCCTCTCTGGGGTCAGTCAACACCAACTCGGAAAACGAGAGGTTGACCATTCAAGGGATATAAAGGGAGGGCTCAGACCGAAAGGGCTAAATAAACTAAAACACACCTTAAACTGGAGACTTCACTGGAGCCCGAATAAACTTATGTCGACATTCAGGTGTCCCTGCCACGTGATGTGCGTGGGGTGTGTGTGGAGGTGGGAGACCAAGGGGAGTGGCACGGAGCGGACCCCATTGTGCTCCTGTGTTCTTCTGGGGGAGCTGGTGTGACGTTGCGGCTTTCAGAAGAGGTGAGGCCCGCACCATCACACCACCCCCCTTAGGCAGCCCGCTGTGGCTTGTTATCTCTCCCCACAGCCGCTGAGGAACAGTCAAGGGTCACTTCTGGTGGCCTCATCTTCCTTCCTGTTCTGCTCAGGGTCAGTGATGAGTTTTGCATCCGTGGAGGACGACCTTTTCCCAGAGCCGGGAGGCCTGTCCCCCGTGGCTGCTGGATGCGAGGTAGCCCGGGAAGGAACACCGAGGGTCTGAGTTCGTCCGCTGGAGAAGCATCTTATCAGCATCACTTAGGCTGAGGGAGCCTGCCATCGACGGCCAGGCTTGTGTACCACAGTCAAGAGCCTGAGAAGCAACACGTTTGATTGCAGGTCTAACCGGTGTGCCGGTTGGTCCTTCCTCTGCTCTGGCAAGATGCAGAGAGACAGATGGGACAGTGTACTGGGAACCCACCTGAGCCAGCGCAAGTGCCCGTGTGACACCTCTGACCCAAGAGGGATGTTAGGATTGCATTATGTTTCCCCATTTCCACCAAGCAACATGGCACAGGAAAAGGAAAAAAACAAAACAAAACAACATACACATATTCAGGAGTCCATTTAGCTTAGTTGAAACCTTGATAGTGCTACCAGTGAACTCTGCAGCTCCTGGTAAGTCCTTGCACAGCACTTACACTCGGTTTTCACAACCATCAAATGGGGACAATGCGATTCGGTGAGAGAAATAGATCTCAAGGCTCAGCTGATTGAAATCCTACGACATTATTTCACCCTCGCGCACTGAGCTCTTTTAAAGTACCGACTGCATTGTCTTTATCTCTGAATTTTCAACATCTGGCCCATAACGCGTGCTTAAGTGTAGACTTCTTGGAGAGATCTTCCCAAACACTTCATCTAGCTGTAGGCATCCCCTTGCTATTTGTTATACTCTTGTTAGTTTCCCTTGTGCCCCCCAAATGACCCGTTTGCTTCTGTATCATCCATCGCCATGCTAGAATGTGATTTCCATGAGCTCAGTGTCCTGTCTGTCCTGGTGGTCACTCTAGAACAGTACCCAGCATGGAGGAGGGGCTCAAAATACATCTGTTGAATGGAGGAATGAATGAATGAACAGCAGCTGTGTTCTTACTACTTAGTCGTAGCTGTGTTTACAAGATGATTTGGGATCTAACTACTATTAGAAAATATTTAATCATTTTTGGAAGGCTCACCAGAAAGAGTGAGAATGGTCAGAAGCCATTTGTCGGTGCTCGTTACAGCATTCAGCCTGGGAACCTTTATTCAGGATTGGTGACTTCCCCAGGCTTCCGCTAGGAGGCCCTTCATGCTAAACTGAGCAGACTGAAGGAGGTTTTCTGACGCGGACAAGGGTGGCCTTGGAGTCTGAACTGGGGTGCCGGGGAGTGCGGTGGGGCCACACCCTCCCCCTGGGCTCTGCACCGTGAACCGCTCCAGACGGCTCAGGCGCTGCGCCAAGCTGCGCGGTTCCAGTGGGAACGCTGACCTTGGCCAGGAAGAACCAGGAAGAGGCACAAATGACTCATTGTCCCATATCCTCCAAGGTAAAAAACCCAGCAGTGTGTGTGTGGCCTTTGGGGCTGGACATTTTTGCAGCCTTGGCTCCCTCTGCAGCCAAAATAAAAACACTGGGCCAGCAACCCAGGCTCAGCCTAGGAATACATTCAGAGTACCTCTTCCCTCGTCGTCAGTTCCCCACACTTCCCTGCACTCAAAGTTTCAAAATACCATACATACAACATTATGATTTCCAGTTCCCAAAGTCGAGCCTGATTTCCTTTTAAAGACGTAAGGCAACCTTCCTCTTCAATCAACGCAACGTGACATTTACGGACTCGTGGAAGTAACTGGAGATGCTTTCAGATCACGTGCGAAGGAGGTCTCGCTCGAATGTGCTTTGTTTTTACTCAGAAGTTTTGAGATCCAAGTCACTTGTTGGTGAGACGCGCTACTTCCTTCAGATGCCCACTAGAGGGCGCTCTTGGAAAATATTTATAAATATATATTTTATAGCTCTGTCTAGGAAACCCTGTTTTTAAAAAGAACAGGGGGAAAAACCCCCAAAACCCAACCCGTCCAAATCTCAGGGCCAGCCCTTTGCCTTCACTTGGAAGTCTTCCAAATTCTTCCAGAAGCATAGCTAGAGAGGAAACCATAGGGCGCGCAAGCAGCTGCTTCCCTTTTCCCCTGCCCTTTTGTCCACATGGGATGCAGCTGGCCAAGCTGCGAAGCCGGCCCACTGGCCAGAGCCCCAATCTCCTCTGTCCTCCGGGGAGCCAGCCCTGGCCCACAGGAGGACCATCTCGGAAAGGGGCTACGAGATGCTGAATTTGGGGGCTTCTGCTTTGAGTTCAGCCTTTGCTGAAGTCCCCTCCAAGGAGTCTTGTCTTCTGCCCTTTCCTTCCAGGCTAGCAGTGGCCGGAAATCCTCAGAAAAGTGCCAGGAAGGGTCGGGGCGGGGGCAGCTGGGGCAGCAAACAATTAAAAATAGGGCTTCCGGGCAGGCAGCCATGGAGATCTCGCTCGATATGTAAATAAGTGTAAATAAGACCCAGTCTTGGGGCTGGAAAGATGCCGCGCACATTTAGCTAGAGCTGCCCAAGGCCGAGGGCAGCTTCACAGCCCAATTCAGAAAAACATTTCTTTTTTCCGCCCAAAAAGAAAATAGTTCTTTTGAGTTCCACTGGTAGTGGTGGTGGTGGTGGTTGGTGTGTGTGTGTGTGTGTGTGTGTGTGTGTGTGTGTGTGTGTGTGTGTGTGTTGGCAGGGAGGTATTCTTACAACTCAGCTTTATTATTCCATGAATAGAAGACTGTCAATGGATAAAATCAGCATTGCTTTTTAACAATGAAAACCTTAATTCTAAGGCGTATGTGACACACAACACTCAACTCTCCACTCCCTGATGTTGGTATCACCTTGAGAGTTGACATCATTCCTTCTTCATGAAGAACCTCATTTCATCCTGGAAGCAGCGGGGTGGGTATCCTATCCTCACCGACACCCGGTTTTTGGGGGGGATCCCCACAGCAGTGGCATGGTGGGGGTGGAAGGAGGTGACTTTCTTCTGCAATGTATTGTTGAGCACCTGCCATATGCCAGGCTCCGTGCCAGGTGTGAATGAGGTGCTGCTTCTTATCCTTCCTAACAAACAGCCTCTCGACAGGGCAAGGCAGGCAAGCCCCTGGCCTTCCCGGGACCCGTTCCTCGTTCTTCCAGAAGCATAGCCACAGAGGAAGTCAGAGCGCACAGACAGCCGCCTCCTTTTGTCTGCACGTTGCTTGGCCGGGCCAGCAGGGGGAGCACTTTTCCCGGGCGTCCCGCTCTCTCCAAGGCGAGAATAGTGCAGGTGCCCGGGCCCACAGCCTGCTTCATCCAGCTTCAACCTGAAGGGCTGGCGTCCTCTCTTGGTGGCCATTCTCCTCTACTGACCTTGACTCTGCTTTCTGTGTACCTCCCCCATGTGGGCAGCCGGGTAGCCCTCCAATGGCGTCTGTCTGTCCAGGGCCTTGTACTGCAGGTCTCTTGTTTTCTATTTCTTCTACTAGAGGCGAGCCAAGAGGTTGCATTTGGAAGAAGTCTTGGGAACTCTGGGCAAAGCAAGGCGGCCCAGGTGACTGCCGACAGGCCCGCGGCAGCAGAGCGAGCCAGAGAGGCGGGAGCCCCAAGGGTCCAGGGCAGGACTCCTCCAAGTGCGCGCGCGCGTGTCTGACTCGAACTAAGCACACAGGCGCGCGTGTGCATGCCTGCACGGTACACGACTTTAAAACCCAGCTCCTGTGCAGTGTGGCAGGGAGAATGACACCGTGTGCCACCACAGCGACTGTGCACAGGGACAGAGCCCCTCCCCCACCCCACCATTCACGTGCAGTGGGGATTCTGCGTTAACCTGCGGGGACGTGGGAACAGCGGCAGACACGCTGTCTCTCTTTAGCAAAACCAGCGCGTCCAACAGAGTGGGAGCAGGAAGAAACGTGGAAATGGGGGTTTGAGGGACTTCTTTCTGCTTCAGGATACTCTGGGGCGGGCTCAGAAGATTGGGGAAGAGAAAAAGTCCGGAGCAAAGGCTCTGGCTTGATGCAGGTGGCCGAGTGTGGGCCTCCCTGGGCTCTGAGGGAGACCAGAGGGAGACCAAGCTCAGGTTTGGGGGCTCCACTCCTGTCCGGGCAGGGCTGGAGTGACTCAGAGAAAGGCGGAGAAGGCAGGTTTCCCAGGGACAGAAACGTGGCAGTGGGTTCTCTGGTTCATTGCTCCTGGACATGGCTCAGAAGGTTCCCCCGCACACCTTGGCCAGGTCCCACAAGCCAGGTGAACTGGAGTCATGAAACTCGTCTCTGATGCTGGAGAGGGTTGGCCATTCCGTGGTGATTTGGCAGAAGGGACAGTGCCCTCTGTCCCATGCTGGTGGAAGGACGCTCCAGACAGCAAGCTCGCTGGGAATGAACCCACACCGACAAGTGGGCTTGTTCCGTTCAGAGCCATTGGGTCTTGAGAGAAGTGGGTTCTTCTGGAATGACTCAGGAGGGGGACTCTGCAGTCACTTCTGGGGAGACTCAAACGGGACAGCTCAAGAACAAAGCTCCCCGCACCAGACTGCGGGTGTACAGTGCTGCCAGGTTTGTGACCCTGCTGCATTTGCCAGAACAATCCAGGGCGGGGCGGGTGAGGGAAACTCACTTTGCGTTGTTTGGTAGACACTTCCAGGGTTTGGGAAGGCCGCTCTGTGCTCAGCAAGGGAAGAAGGATCTTTCTAAGCTTGGAGTGCCTTTAGAAAGTGGCTGAGATACTTTGTAGAGGGAAGGCGTGAGACAATAAAATCTCTTAGAGGGAACTGTCCTCTGGTGCCCCTGTCCCAGAAGGCTTCGTGAAACTGCTGTGCCCTGCCTGGCCCTGCCTGGCCCTGCCCGACCCTGACTGACCCAGCTCTGCCTAGAAAAAAAAATTAGAAACTTTTTTGTTGTGATTGTTGCACTATTTCCAACTACCTGTTAAGCAGTGTCTTCAGAGAAAAAACCTCAACCAACCAGATGAGTCAAGTGCTCCAGGAAGGGGTGAAACCCTACGTAGAGAATGCTGAGACACAGGTCAGGCCTGACCCCAGGGACCTGGGCAACGCCGCGTGACTCCTACTCTGTCTCCGCAGAATTTAGCGTGCTCAGTGCCAAGTGTGACACGGACACTTGCTGCTGGATGGAGACAGAAACTCATTTTCCATCTTTCAGCAGCCTGCCACGGAGCCTGGAGTGATTTTCTGTCAAGGGAGGCCTGGCTGGATTTGAACCAGTGACCCAGAGTTAAAAGGCTCTGATGCAGGGCTCTCTTTACAATAACTGTCGTGCATGGAACTCGTGACACCTGGCCCATCATTCTCTCTTGGATCTGCCCGCGTGTTCTGCTCAGCCAGCTGAGTTTTGGTTGGATCCTAACTTCGCATTTGAGACTGAGTGGTTAGTGTCCCACAATTTGTGCCCTGGAGGAATGGGAAATAGAAGGCAGCTAAGGGGCTGAGAGGCAGAGCCTGCTGGATTAGTGTGGGTCTAAAAGGCATGTGCTTCTTCCAGGCTACGTGCCTGACCCTGACCTCAGGACCTTTGCATGTACATTTAGGTCAAAGAGATGGCTCCCAAAGTGAAGGCCACAATAGGGATGTGCATCTGGAGGGGGCCTGAAGTCTAGATGCTTTAGGTCTCAATGACTCTAGGGTCAAAACTGTCGTCGTAATTTTACTGATTGTTCTCATTTAATAAGAGTCCTTTTAGGGATATCTGTAGATGAGTATGATGATTCCCATTCTCTAAATGATAATTAAGAGTCACATGCTACTCTCTAAAAATAGTGTTTGTTAGATAGTCCAAAGACATCTGTCCTCCAAAACCAGAAAAGCAATCTGGAGGGTCTAAAATGTTAACTCTTGTTCAGTACACGTTTACTGAGGCTCTTACTCTCTGGCCAGCATTCTGCCAGTTATCGGGGGAGGTGGGGCACATAGATAATAATGTGGTACGACCTCATAAGTGATAAACTAGCAAGTTGAAGGCATTCATTATACAATTGAAAACCAAGGGCCATGTCTCACAAGCGGGGGAATGTGGCTGGAGCCTGAGCACCGAGAATGAGGGCCAGGTACAGCCCGAGTCAGCCAGCCCGGTGGAAATCCAGACTTTGTCACTCGTAAGCTCTGGCACCTGGCACTTGGTCTCTTGGAACTCCATTTTTCTCATCTGTAGAATGGGAATAATTACACCAATGTCTAGCATTGTCATAGGGTTAAATGGGATAATGCGTGTAAAGCATTTAGCAGGGCACCTAGCATGTGGCCAATGATGCATAAATGTCAGCAAAGGGCTTTTGGGAAAAAAAGGCTTTAGGGAAAACCACTAGAAAAAGAATTTAAGACAGTGGCAGTGGGATGAGAAGAAGGTAGGAATTAAGGAGAGGTTTTGCAGATAGAATCAAGAGAACTTGCCAACTGAACATCAAAAGTGAGCTGTGAGGGCTGAGGGGGAGGAGAGTAGGCCTGGTTGCTATGTCAACATAGAAGCAGGTTTGGGGAGGTTGCTATGCCAACAGAGGAAGCTGATTTAGGGAGGACAGAGTAGGGAAAGAACGAGGTATTGACTTTTCCTCTCGCATGTGGGGTTAGAGGGGTCTTGAGGGTACTTAGGGGGGAATGTCCAAGTGAAATTGAAACTGTGAGCTCAGGGCCACAGATCTGGGGTCCTTGCTGGCGTACAGAAAGCAGTGGCTCAAAAGACAGAAGACCAGAATTCCTACAAGTGTTAACATTAAAGGGGTGATTGGAGGTGGGGGGGGGCTGTGAAGGGGACAGGTAGCCTCTCCAGGGCCATGGTAGCACTCAAAGTGGAAGGGGAACATTTCAGTCTGGACACAGTCAGGGCTCAAGGAACAGCCGTCAGAGAGGGCCATGACCAGAGAGTGTCTGCTGTAGGAGCGACCCCAGTCAGGATGCATCTCTGACGGGTGTGAGTAAATTGAGGTCAATGGGGAGGGGGCAGCTGTCAGCTGCGTCATGTTTCTCAGTGAGACTCAGGGCTTTGAGGGAAGATTGGACACTTTTGAGGGCCTTTCAACCCGTGCAGGAAGCCAGGGATTGCTGCAACCACCTTAAAATTCAACAGCAGGTGTCTTCGTAAGCTGATGAAGTTGAGAAGCCTGCCCTGGTCACTTTCTGGCTTGATTAGTGACATTTAACAGACTTTGTTATAGTAGATCTTTCGCATAGATTGGAAAGTGTGCAGAACAGAGCCTGACACCTGACCCCACATGTTTGAGACCACATGGCTGATACGATTTACCCAGGTCCCTCCGTGTTGAACAGTAATAGTATCTGCCGCTTCTTGGGCTATTACCAAGTGCCAGGCCCTGTGACAAACTGTGTACAGAGCTTCATGAGCAGAGAAGTGGGGTACACACGTGGTATTTTGCTCCTTCCTCAACGCACACAGGAATGTCTTAGGTCTGTGGTGGGGGTTAGCTGCTTATGAAGAGAGGCATTGCTCGAGTGCACCGTGCAGGAGATGACAATAGCAGTGAGTCCCAGGGGAGGAAGTAGGGACACGTTTAGTGGTGGAAAAGGTACAGGATGAGTTCTGGCAGTGTCAGCAAAGCCAGGCAGCCCAGGACACTGCACTTATGGCTCGAGGACTCAGACTGTGGGGGGACTTCCCACAGTGAGCACAAATGAACAAGACTGCAAGGGTTTCAAGTCTGGTGTAGCCAGTAACGGGACTGATCACATCCCAGGGCTGCGGCCAGAATCTCTCTCCTCAGCGCGCTGTTTTCTCTCCCAGTGGGCTCCCAGGGCTGGTGTGTGAGAGGAACCCTACACTCCTTCTGTCCAGTCATCTGGCATTTCTGAGATGTGGGGCTTTTAATTCGCCCCACACAAAGCGAGAAAAACATCCTTTATCAAAACCTAGGTTGCAGAACTCCGGGAGAGCTTAGAATCATTGCTGGTGTCCAGAATTTTAGCAGATGAGAATATACAACCCTATAAGGAACGCGTAGGGCCATGGTGGAGGAGTCAGTGATTAGTCATGTGGGCACCGGGAGTCAGGAGAATCTGAGTTCAAACCTTAACTCCACCAATTAGGACTTGTGAGGCTTGCTTTTACCTTTCTGGACGCAGTTTCCTTATCTGTACAATGGCAATAATAATGGTACATCTCCTCCTAGGGTTCTTGAAAGAATCAAATGAAAACTCTGGTAAAGAGCCCAGCATGGCTTGCAGGACCAGTTTCATCTCATGAGAGCCAGTCCCCCCACCCCTCCCTAAGACCCCCTGTAGGAGGAGTACGGTGGCTGTTGGAAATCGCCAGGGTGGGCGTAGTCACACCACAGAACCCTGAATACTAGCTACCAGTGTTGTCATTCCCTAGCCCATCTGAAAACATACTAACTTACATTTGGATGTAATGGTTTAAGAATGCATTTCCCATTCTGTGTGAAGTATTCTCCCGCCATGAGTTCTGGGGACTCCCATTCTTCTGACCATCCCGTGCACACAATTCCTGCTCATGATTTGGTGTCGTTCCTACTGGATTGTTTTGTTTCCTCTCCCCTATATCACCTTTTATTTAATTTCCTCTCAAATAAACAGAAAGCTCTAGTGTAAAGCGGATTTTTACTAAAGGCTTTATTATTATTATTATTATTTTTGGTAAGGGGTGTGTGTTTTAGAACTGCAGAAAGAGCCACTATAAAAAACAGTATGGAGGTTCCACAAGAAATTAAAAATAGAACGACCGTATCATCCAGCAATCTCACTTCTGCTATATATCCAAAGTATGCAAGATCGCTAGCTTGAATGGATGTCTACAGTAAGAGCTCTCAAAATTTCCAAGGTTCATGTCCTACGTATTAAGATCACAATTTGGAAAATCAATATACAGTTTTTACTTGGCTACTGCTCTGAGCCAGGCACTGTGTTAGGCACAGCCAAGAAAGATGAGGACCACGGAGGAGGAGACAGAAACGTCAAGTCACAATCAGACAATGCAGAGGTTTCAGGGCACGTCACAGGGAGCTAGCCTCGCACCGGCTGGGGAAGCAGGAAAGCCTAGTGGGCAGGTGACATCTTTGTCAACTTGCAGGAAGATGAGGATTGCTAAGCCAATGCAGCAAAAGAAGGTAGGAAGCGTGGGATTCAAATAAAGTGACTTGCTCATAAAGTGACTGGGTTTGGAAGAGGCATTCTAAGGTTTCATCTTTTCCATCCCTTGAAAGAATGATGAGGGTGACTAAAAGTCAGATCACCTAAAGTCTCTTTCAGTCCTCAACTTGGATGCAGAGAACACATATTTCTGACAAAAAAAAAAACACAAGGGCTGTTTCTGGATGTCAAAATTATGGTGTGCTGAAGGTATTGAGATGGATACCTGGGAAGACAATGGAGCTTGTGTCTGTGTAACCACAAATGATATAATAGCATTTGGGTGAATCAAGATAAATCTATAGATACTTGGAAGAAAGGCATTGTGAGTGCATCTGAAATCAGGTTAAAAATAAGACACAGGTTCTCTTGTGCTTTCTGAAACATCTCTTTGTTTAATCATAGAATTCTTTTCATCTTCCATTCATCATAAATTATCCACTTCATTACTTCACCAGTCCTTTGGAAAAAATTTGGTATTTAGCATAAACAAACACTGAACATTAGCCAGAGGTGTGTTAGTTTTAAACAGAATAGGAATTATAAAAAAAACCCATAAAAATTTAAAACTTAGAAAAGAACATATGAAAAGATTAACATCACCCACTATAAAATAAAATCCTTAACAGCCATTAAAAAAAATCCAGGTGGAAAAATGGCTAAACATAAATATAATCTAATGTATTTCTTTCATAAATACATTTAGACAAAACAAATGTGTAGAACAGACAACTTGACAGTGTATAATCATAATAAAGCATCTTAAGACATGAATAATTAAATCCCAATAAACATGAATTAAAAATAAATTTTGATTTTTTTTGCTCTTATGGAAAAATATGCCACAGCATTTATATATAAAAAAGGCATAAACATATTTCTAAAGCCACCAAAATTCACTGTGTAAAGAAGATTATTTGAAAACAAAACACATTTTTTTTAAAGCAAAAGATGTTATAGCATTTTCAGTTGAATTTTATCCCATAATCACACACCTACTCTGTGTGATAATAGAGGTAGATAAGTTGGGGGAAAAAATCAGTATTCTAATGCTAACTTTTATGATAACTCAGACAGATAAATAGACAATTTCGTTTACTCTGAAATTCAAAGAAGTGTATAGGAACAAACCATGAAAACCTTTCTGTGTCCCGTATGTAAGCATCCATAGTATCAAGCAAAAGTATTATAGTTTTAGACATAAGAGAAAGCCTTGACAACAGAAATTCTCAACAAACAGCCCATTCAGCATAGTTGTTTTCTTTTTTTTTGCAGGGTCTGGTACTAGCTTTAAAACTGACACTGAAGATAACTTCTGAAATTTGTGAATTCCAGTGATATTGAAATGAGTCAGAAGAACCATAAGATGGGAGAGACCTTGTAGTAGCAAAAAATATACATTTACACTCTTGATAAACTTGGTAAAGTGAAAGGAATGACTTTTTGTTGTTGTTTCAACAGAACAGCAGACCAGGGTAGAGTGCGGCCTCAGTGTGACCCTGGGCGCCAGTACCGTCTGTCAAGTCAAGAAAGGACGTGTAGAGAGGGTGTCACAGAGAAAAAGTGTTCCCTTAATTCTGTCCCTTGCTTTGTTCTCCGCCTGGGCCCGTGAAAGTCTTCCCACCAGAGCAGAAGCAAATATCAGACGCTTGTTTGAAAGTGAAAGTCTAACCAGGTACTCATTTTACTTGATATTTTGGTTAATGAATGGTTTTTGCACTCCCTGTGCCCATTTTTTCTTTTTATTTGGCTAGAGAGAATGTGTGTTTATAACATCTGTTTGCATCTATGACCTTTATACTTCCGTTTATTCCTAAGAGCAATGTGATTTTATTTTATTTTTGAATGTTGCAAACAAATCTCCTATGGAAATTCTCATTAATAACTTGTCTCAAATGTGTTAAATGTGCTTAATTCAAAATGTAACAGGCTGCTTCTGGCTAAGAGGGGTGATCTGTGCTCAGCACGTCTTTGTAACAGAAGCGTGTTTTGCTCCTGACCGTGGAATGTGAATAGACCCCATCATTGCTGGCCACTGCTCTCAAATCGATCACACTTGTGTGTCTCACTCTTGGCTATGAGAGCAGTTCACGAGTGTGTTGAAAAACGGGACAGAAATTATGGAAGAAAAAGGAAAAACATATGAAATGCAATTAAGGAAAATCCCTGAAAGCCAAATCCTGTAGCTTCCCTCAAAACTTCACTTAATTTACTTGTAATTCAAATATCAGGCCTTTCCTTTGAAGCAGCTTATAATAAATTTAAGACATATAATATCATGATCTCTTATTACGGAACAGAGGGATTTCTGTGTGAAAACTATTTGAAGGAATGTCTGAAAAACAGATGTCAAGAGATGCAGGTAGCGCTTTCCGGCATCTATGCAGTCTATGACCCCTGCTGAGTTGATAAGAGGCATGTCACAGTTGTAGAAAAAAAAAATCACACAGTAAATCAAAGTATTTGTGAGCAAGACTTTGGAAATTTTCAATCTCATCAGAAGGGCATTTTTCTGATGGTCTGACCTCATTTCGAACAGTACAGTAACTATCAGAGTCATATTGCACAAAGGTGGGGCTCTTGTCACTTCCGGTGACTGTTCCCTTTGTTAGGAAAAAAAAATTCAACAACTCCGAAATACTGTACCCCCCACCCCCACCCTGGCAGTAACCAACAAAGTGGGTTTTGGAAATAACGCTCTTGTCAAATACATTTTTAAGGCACTTCAGCAGTTTCTTGTGTAAAAAAATAAAATATGCGTTGGAGCAACATCCACGAGCACGAGTCTTCGGAACTGTCCAACCCTGTATGTATATACACCGCCGCGCAGTGAGCACATCCTGCGTTATACTGTTGGCCTCGTCAGCTTGACCCCCTGAAAGAAAGGAAAACACACAGGTCAGAGTGGGACAATATCCACGAGCCCGGGAACGTCAACACCAGATCATTTATGCTCCTGGCAGGAAGCAGAGGCCCGCCCAGACAGCATTATATAGCCATGGAGCCAAACCTCCGGTTACAAATAGATCACCTCACTGGCCAGCGGACTGCCATCTCCCCCAGCCGGGCCTGGTGACTCCCAGTCCTGCTGTGAAGGAGGTGGTCTCTGTATTGTCTGCAAAGCTGTCCTGGACGCTCTTAGGGTGGACACTTGGGTTTGCGTTTGTGCTCTAATGGCGTGGACAAACTTTCTGAGCCTTCTGGATTATTCTAAGCGAGACAGCGGCCCCCTGGTTTGGAGCGGTTTCTGTGCAAAGAGAACATGACCAGCATTGTCTGCTTTAGTCTCTCCTTGGGAAAACCTTCTGTTACTCTACAGGGGAAATCCTTTTTAAACACTTAAGAATAAAATTTCACTACGTTAAACTTGCTGTTCACTATGACTACATATTATTGATAGGGTATTAGGATTTTCAAAATTTTCTTCATTCTTTGTCAAAATTTATATGTAGAAGTTCCGGTCGATAATGCACACACACATTGATAAATAAGAACATAAATATAAAGAAGTTTTCAAAATAGATAAATAGTAAAGTAAAAGGTACGGAGTTGCTCCTCTCCCAACTCTGAGTGGGAGAGCCCAGAGCCTGGAGTGCACCCAGCATAGAACGGGGCACGAATGTTTTGTTATGTACCTGAATGAGTGACGTGTAGGATGTGTTAACCTTTCCAGGTAGGATCCTGGGACCTAGGGCACTCCTTAATAAAAAGCAATGTTGTATTTTCGCTTGGAGTGTCCTCATGGTGTAGGAGAAAGATTGTGTGGACCAAAGAGACCAGGGTTCAAGTCCTAAATCTGGCACCGACTGAAGCCCCCCATAGGTCTTGGGCGGGCTGTCCAGCTCTCCGAGCCCATTTCCCAGCTGGTACAACGGGGATGGGGAGCTTGCTACAAACTGTGTCGTACATACTAATGAACAGCAGGGACAATAACGACAATCACAACTTCTAGCTTTTGTCTAACACCTGGCACATCCTTTGCCACAACTCCAAAGAGTAGATATTATCGTTAGTCTTAGGCCGAAACTGAGGGGCAGAGAAGTGATGTGCCCAAGGTCACCAGGGAGAGGGAGGCAGAGCCAGCCTCTGGCTCAGGGGCCCACTCTGAACCAGGGGAAGGTTGGGGCGTGCTTTGCACACAGAGCTCAAGAGGTGGTAGTGTGGTTCTTCTGTTTCAGGACACTGAGGACAGAGTGCAGGGCATTCTGTCACTGGATGTCTCTCCTTCCTACTCATCTCCTGACAACAGTCACCACAGTTTCCAGAGGAATGAGGTCCTGTGAAGCCCAAGGCCCGGGAGGGAGCCAGCTCTGTGGGAGTGTCCATGGTATACACAGCTTTTAAACTTTCTGTGACTCAACCAGCTGATTTTATTTTGGCTGAAAATTTAGGAAATTGAATTCACAAATATCAAAGAAGTAACAAGACTCTGAGCTAAGTGTGGTGAACTTGATACCGTGTAGGCTCTTTTGCTACTAGAATTTTACTTTTTGATGCCCAAACACATAGTTTTGCTGTGCCAACACATTATTGTGTGTCTAGAGGATTAAAAGCAAAGTAGGCATTCTTGTTAAAGCCAGGTGCTAGCACATGTGGAACGGCAGGTGAAATCAGGACACGTAGGTGACGTCAAGATGGGCACCGACGATGTGCTCCCAAGTGGAGGGGGTACATGTTTCGAGTCTATTTACCGAACCTTTACCTCATTGCAATCTGCCCTTCAATATGAGCAAATGAAAAAGGGCTTTACGTACTGTATTGTAAGTATAGCTGTATTTTTATAACAATACAAAATATGTAACCCTCAACCTTCCTGTTCAAACTGAAATGGATCCATGCATCATCATTATTGGATTTAGTTAAGAAAAGATGTACTTCGAGAAATGAGAATATGCTAAGTATGTTAAAGTGTATGAACAGGTAAGATTCAGAAATAGCATTTATTTTCTTTTTCTTTTTTTTAAATGAGAAGCGGAGAGGCAGAGAGACAGACTCCCACATGTGCGCCAACTGGGATTCACCAGGCAACCCTCATCTGGGGCCAGGCTCGCAATCAAGCTATTTTTAGTGCCTGAAGTGGAGGCTCCATGGAGACATCCTCATCACCCAGGGCTGATGCGTTCAAACCAATCAAGCCATGGCTGCGGAAGGGGAAGAGAGAGAGAAAGAGAAGCAGATGGACACTTCTCCTGTGTGCCTTGACCAGGAATCGAATCCGGAACATCCACACGCCAGGCCGAAGCTCTACTACTGAGCCAACCAGCCAGGGCCAGAAATAGCTTTTCAATGTGATTTAGATTCAAATAAGACCTCTCCAGAGTCTCACCTTCTGCCTTGACACCATCCAAGACTTTATTGTTGGCACCAACACACTCCCCAGGAGGATCTGGACTGGGTGGTAGATGAGCAGAGGGACGGATATTAAGGAGAGGTGCTCGTGGCCCGCAAACACAATCTTCAGCATGGGAATCCCTGGTGAACAAAGAGGACAGGAAATCTAGAGGCAAACCCAGTCTGTTATCAAATTAAAGACATTCTCCATTAAAACTGGAACTTTGGAATAGGTCATTGTTGTCCTCCTCTGTGTGCATTCACAGAATTGAAAAGGGAAGGTTTCAAATGAATCAGCAACCCGCTCGTGCTCTTTTCACTATATCAAGCTCCAAGCTCTGCTTAGAACAGTGGTTCTTAACCTTTTTTGAGGTACCGAACCCACCCGTTTCATATGTGCATTCACTGAACCCTTCTTTAGTGATAAATAAAATATGATTTTTTTCCCCCAAATTCAAGACATAGGCATATGTTTTTTTACTGGTGCACAAAATGAGCCGTGCATGAACATCACCTTGCTCAAAGAACAAAACCAACAAAGTGCATGAACTCACAACAAATGACGGTGTTACTTTTTATTCTGGCCTCCGCGGCAGAGGCTTCTCTGAACCCCTGAGACCGACTTATCGGGTTCGGTAGAACCCAGGTTAAGAACCATTGGCTTAGAAGCAGTTAAAGCTGAAAAGGTGGTATTTGAGGGCACCAGTAACTCTTGCTGCAAGTTAGCAGCTGTCTTACTAGTGGAGGAAAGAAGGGGTGGAAGAGACTTGCTTCAGGAAGGCTGAAAAATATGAGAGGCAGAAAGTTCCAAATGGGTTTTTTTCTTGCTTCGTCATGAAACAGTCTGTTGGTCTTTAGGGAGGCCTGTCTGTCCACAGTTCAGAGCACCAGAGTTCACTTTTGAGATTTGGTCAGGATATGGTCAGATAACGTATGGTATATACTGCTATGTGGAGGAGGTGCTTCAGTCAAGTGAATATGAATAAAGGCTTTGCAACATTCTCATTGCGTCAAGGATCTCAAAGCACTTTATGCAATGTTGCATATGGCAGGTGAACTCTAAGACTAGTGCCGAGTGTTTAAGCCCCATGTTGAAATTTTAATGGAACTCAGGGAAATGAATACTACTTCATGAGTCTAGCACTCTGTCACACCAAAGGCAAGCTGTGCACATTTTGTGAGCCGCTGACCAGAGTGTGCGCCTATTAAGCTTCCATAATGCAATTCAGACACTGGCAGTTTAATTAGTATTACCAATTGTCTTAATATGGCCCCGTTGTCAGAACTGTTGTGCATAGATGTCAGCTATTTCAACTGAATAGCTATAACAGCCTAGCTTTCCTCTTGATTCTCTGAGAACTGCCTCTGAGAAGGGCCAAGCTCCTAAACATGCACAATGATGCTGCATAAATAACTTTATATTATAACCCAGTGAGGGAAAGCTCTGCTTTTTCAATTATTTCTGCCCTCTAATAAATTTCAACCCTTTATGTAAAAATGTATTTCATGGTTGCTTTCTTTTTCATAGCCTCGTATATCCTTGCCGTAAACAAAAAGCACTTAACTCTTCGCCAACGTCTCTCTCAGAGCTTTAGAAGTACACAATTAGATTCTGCACAGTTTCTGTCTGACCAATATAGAAAACAAAAGAGCTTTCTTAAAAAAATAAAAATAAAACAATGCGCTTAATCCATTTATAGTTTGAAAGCAGCGTTCCAGACCTGAAAAGTTTTAATGATGAGAAAACAGGACATGAATATACCCTCCTATTTCAGGGAAGATGACTTGGTCCAGAAAAGATGAGGCTAAGGAGTTGAGGGTCGGGGTGGGGGAGTAATAGGAGGCTACAGGCAGTAAGTGATAGAAACATGGGGCTATTGGTCCTTCAAGATAATCAGAGCAGGGGTTTCTGCCCCAAAACTCAAGGGCCATGGGTGTTCGGCTGACATGCCTGGCTGAGACTCATGTCATTTGGCTGAAGTGGATGCAGAAGGGGACCCAGGGGGGCCGTCACGGGCGGCTGTGACGGTAAGTAAACAAGAAACCGTCGGCAAGGGGTACAAGGTGTCTCACTGCATGCGACACCGGAAGGCATCTGCGTGTGCAAGTCGCATACCCACAGGCAGCAATAGCGTGGCAGCCACGGTCAGAGCGCAGTGAGCGCTTGCTAGGGGTCCCGAGCTGTCTGTCACGCGCGAACTGAACTCAGCCTCCCAGTGACCCCGGGAGGTGGATGAAAACGACCGTCTGTACCATTTCACTCATTTCGTGAGGAAATGGGAACGTTTCCCAAGTGGCGAAGGCAGAACTGCAGTGCGGGCGACTTGGATGTCCGGTTCTCTGCATCAGGTTAGGTGTCCCAGGTCTCCGCTTCCAGATGCCGCAGGGACTGCAGCTCCGGGAAGCGGGGTGAGGTGGAGGGTCTGCTGTGCATAAAGCCCTCCAGGCCAGAAGTCTTGGAGCTTGTTCCCCTGGGGGGGGGGTCGCTGTGGCTCCACGTGGACCAGGAGCTAAGTAAGTGTGAGGACTACCGTGGCAGCCAGGGGGCAGGGACTGAACAGAGCCGAGTCTGTGCCCTCATGAAGCTCCCAGTGTTCAAGGGACCCTAATACTAACAGGTAGGAAAGTGTCTACTGGCTGTGCTGGGTCTTTAGCCCTGGCCCCTCCCTCCTCCTGGCCAGTCAGCCCTCTGCGTGGTTCTGTCCAGAGGGGGCACCAGAGGAGGACCAGAGAAGGACAGGGCTTGGGTTCCTGCCAGCAGCAGCACCTCCACGGGGCAGCCGGAGTCAGCTTCAGGAACATGTCACCGTGCCCTCCTCGGAGGTCAGAGTCCCCATCCTCTCCTCCAGGCTTCTGGGTTCAGAGAACCCCTACTTCTTCCTTCTGTTCCCCACACTTGGGCTACTTCCCACAGTTATGACTCCCTCGTTTCCTCGCTGTCCCGGGTTCCCCTTGTTGAAACACTGGCTGGTCTTCCCTCTACTGAAGAGCGGCTCCTGTCTTCCTGACGGACCCTGCTAGCACAGGGAGGTGGCACGTGAGAGGGCCTTAGGTGGCCCTGAATCCCAGCCATGCTTTAGAGAAAGGAGGACCCACGGGGACTTTGGCTGCTGCAGATGCCTGCTGAATCTCATCACTTTATATGCCTCCTTGTTAATCACTCATCAGATTTCCTACCATCAACACTCCAAGGGACTAATGGTCAAAATATGACTAAAAATAATAAATCGGAGGAAAAATAACACTTTAACTTTCCAGAGACTGGGACCCACTTCCCTTTGAGGTGTTCCCCCTTGTCACATGGGGGGTTCATGAGTCACTCACTTGGCTGGGGAGGGGGACTCCAGTGATTCAAGTCATACGTTGTTTGATTTTGGAACCTTTATTTTCCCTTAGTCTTAAAGTCTGCCTCACTTTTTAATCATTCAATTAGCTATCCTTCTTTTCAAATATTAGAGTTTCTTCTTAATTTCTGATTTACCTCAGATTTTTCTTTCCTTCAATTTCCCTCCACTTCCTCTTGGCGCCATGATGCCACGCAGCAACCCTTTGGAAGCCGTGAGCTTTACCTTTCTGTTCTGGGGCATCTCTGACATGTGTCTGGCAGGAGGAGGATGACAATCAGACAGGGCAGGAAGCTGGACCAAGAGCCACTGCGCTCACTGTACTATAGTGTCTGACACCTGGTCACGAATTTGGCAAAACCTGTTCCTCAAACGAGAGAAAGTCCGCTGTACCTCTTATTTCAGAAACCTACGCAGTGCACCCCTTTCCAGTATCTTCACTCACCCCTGTAACAATGCACCTGATCATTCGTTCACTCAACCAGCACCCACGTAACTGACAAACCACTCTGTGAAAGGCTGGGCGTGCTGGAAGCAGGGTGTGACATCACCCTGCATTGTACTAACTCACTGGGCGCCCCCGTGACCACTCGTCTCCCTCCCACTGCCTTCCTTCCGGGCACACTCTCAGCTGCACTGCCCACATTACCTCCAAACAGGCTGGTCCTGTCTAAGCTATGTCCTACTCTGCAAGCAGAGTGACCACTATTGAGTACAAATCGGTCTATGTCAAATCACACAGGAGTTTACCACGCAGGACAAGGACCTTCAGGACCTGGCCCCCAACCCTCCTCTGTCCCACCACTCCTCCCCTCTCCACCTCCGTGCTTCAGCTGTGAAGAGCAGCTGTGGGCCCACTGCACCCCGTTTTGCCCATGGGCCACACCTGCACGCTATGTCACCTAGAGGCCTTTGCACAGGACTTCCTTTTGTCTAGAATGTCTGTCACCTGCTTCTTGACTGGCTCAATCCTTTATCAGTGGTAGTCGACCTGGTCCCTACCGCCCCCTAGTGGGCGTTCCAGCTTTCATGGTGGGCGGTATGGAGCAACCAAAGTATAAATAAAAAGATAGATTTAACTATAGTAAGTTGTTTTATAAAGATTTATTCTGCCAAACTTAGCGAAAATCCGACATAAAGTACTTGGTAAGTAATTATTATTATATGCTTTAATTTGCTGTGACTCTGCTTTATAAATTTTATAAAGTAAAGTTATTTCCCTACTTTATAAATCACCATTACTGTGGAACTGGTGGGCGGTTAGAAAATTTTACTACTAACAGAGATACAGAAGTGGGCGGTAGGTATAAAAAGGTTGACTCCCCCTGCCTTAGATCGTAAGCTGCCTCTCTGGGACATCATCCTCAGAATCCCCATACTGACCTTTGGATCCTTCTAGACGATGCTCACCTAACCTGGGGCACATTCAGCCTGGTGTCCCAGCCCTCGGTACTGCTGTCTAACGCTTGGGTGTCTTCCTCCCCGAGTCGCTAAGGGTCCGAGACTCTTTCTGCTTCATCGTTGAGCACTCAGTAGGTGCTCAAAGGGAGTGTGTTGAATGAATGAATGGGTCTGTCTTTTCCAGAGCCCATCATAAAGTTACTGTGCTGACGACGACTGCATTTTTATCACAGTCGTTAACTAGAAAAGAAAACTACAATGATTTTTTTTAAAAAAACCAAACAAACTTACTAGAAAGAGTTTTCTTTTAAAAGTAAAATTTAAATATGGGACTCCTTTCATCTTTCTATCACCGCTGTGATATAAATGAAGGCGATTAATTTTAATGCTCCCAGGTACCGAGTCGGTGTCACCGCGGCTGACAGGATCCAACCAGACTTCACGAGATGGCATTTGACTTTATGGAAGTAAACACCAGGCATGCATTTACAATTTTACAGGGACTTTAAGCTGTCATGCTGAAAAATGTTTATAAAACATTAATCAAAAACATGCCTCTTTAATACAATGCATTGTCTGAAAGATGTAAGAAGGGCATATTGTAAATGGATTCTTTTTCTGACTAAAGTAATTTCCACCAAAAGCATTGCCCCCACTGCTCTGCAAGTACACTGTGCGCAGAGAGAAAGAAAGAGCACTTCCCCACACCGCGCTACCTGAGCTGTGCACTTGGGAAATCACTAATGTACAGCGTGCCATGTTTCCATGTCACGCATGACACGTTCGTCTGAAATCATCCAACAGAGTTTGACACGGCAGCATCCTTCCATGAGCAGAGCTTTCAACTGACATCTGCCCGGTAGGAACTTCAAGTCGCGCTTTTCTTCCTCTAACAAGCGAGTAAGGGGTTCCTTTTATCCTTTTCTTTTATTCTTTTTTTGTTCCCAGGATGGAAAGGATAAAACAATACGGTACCGGAAGAGGGCTTTATTTTCCATTCCTCCTGTACTTTACATATGTTTATTTTATGTTCTCAGAATTAGAATATTTCCTTTGTGTCAGTGTTTGAGTTTCGAGTTCCTACGTTCTAGTTGAATGAACTGTTTTTCTTTTCATTTCTCTTTTTTTTTTTCCTCGAGAAACAGACATTTTTCATCCTAGATTAAATATGGACCTTTACAGAATTCCCACTGCAGGCTGATTTATTGTTCACAATATAAAAACTATTGACTTCATGTCATTGTGCAGAGTTTATTTTATTTGTAGGTGCACAATGTTCTATCTCTCCATTCATTCATTCAAAAATACTTTCTGGGCCTTTGCTGTGTGTGAGTTAGTGTTCTAGTGCTGAGGACACATTAAGAACAGAGTCCCTGCCTTCCCGTGCTCCTGACCACCTTAACTCCCCCCTAAGGGACGGATGAGTGGGACCCCTTCTGTCACTGGCTTGCCCAGTTTCTACAACTCAGATTTTGGGGACCATCTTTGATGAACCCCATTTGTCTCTCCACCCCTGTGTGAAACCACCAGACTCCATAGATTCTTTCCTCCACCTTCCATCCTCCGTCCCCCTCAGTTTTCACGACCCCCTTCCTCACCCAGTTCCTCATAAAACCAAGCCAAGTTTCCTCTTACAGCCTCCTGACATAACTCCGTTTTCAGACCCTTCCCTTTATCAAGCCTTCAAACCACAGTTCAGATTAATCTCCTCAACACCCACCTTAATTAAGGCCAATACCCTGCTCAGGAATTACAGTGACTTTCCTCAAGTCCTCTATCTATTTAACTTCAGCGAGAAACAACCGCTACCACCACCACTGCCTAAGTGCCACTGCCCACTAAGGGCTTTGCCTGCATTGTCTCATTTAACCCATCAACAGCCCCAGGGTGGCGATTCTCCCCTTTAAAGATGAGGAACCGAGGTTTAGAGTGGTTAAGTGACTTGCCTATCACCACACATCCGGCAGGTGGTAGAGGCAATCTATTTCCTTTTAATCACTAAGCTGTGTTAACTCCATTAGGTCAAACTTTCAGTTGCCAGTTGCTGTCACTGGCTCAGGGAGATCCCTTTCTTGTCTTTGGAAAAGGCTGAGCTCCAGTCTGGGATCTTGCCCTTTCTAAGTGCCTATATCCTGGGGCCTCGTTTGGGCTCGACTTGGTATTGTCCTCCAACATGAAGGCGGCCCCCCTTTGGATTTCTTCCTCTTTTTAAAGAATGAGGGCATTCTTCCTAGCCATAGTACATCATATACTACGTAGTATTGGCTTACGTGGCCGCTATTTTCTTTTGTATAGGTTTTGTTTTCCCCTGGAACACAGGCACAGTATTGTATTTTTCTTTTAATCTCCAGCAGTGTTCAAGCACAGGACTAGTACTCAATACATAAATAATTATTTTTATTTATTTATTTAATCAAGTGAGAGGCAGAGAGGTGGAGAGACAGACTCCCGCATGCGCCCTGACCCAGATCTACCCAGCAAACCCCCGTCTGGGGTTGATGTTCTCCCCATCTGGGGCCACTGCTCTGTTGCTTGGTAACTGAACTATTTTAGCACCTGAGGCAAGGCTATGGAGCCAACCTCAGTGCCCGGGGCCAACTTGCTCATTTGAGCCATGGCTGTGGGAGTAAAGAAGAGGGAGAAGGGGTGGAGAAGCAGATGGTGGTTTCTCCTATGTGTCCTGACTGGGAATTGAACCAGGGACTTCCACACACTGGGCCAATGCTCTCCTGCTGAGTCAACTGACCAGGGCCATAAATGGTTGATTATTTAAGAGTAGGTCCTAAAGTAATGTTTCCTATTGAAAATGACAGGACATGGAATAAATATTAGATGTTTTATTAGAGTAAGGTGACCAGACGTCCTGCTTTTGGCGGGACAGTCCTGATTTTTAACAATTTGTCCCGCGTCTCGCAGCGTTTTAAAAAAGTCCCAATATTTGGAAAGAATGCACGAAAAGCTAGGGAACAGCGGGAGAACGGGAAGGGAATATACGGTTTTCGGCGGGGAGACCCTGACTCGACCTGGAAGCACCTGCACTGCCACAAGAGCTGGCTGCCCCGTGCGGGCCCGAAACAAAGAACTTCCGGTGGGACGTACCTGCTGGGGCGGCGGCTGTCAATTCCCCTAACTACCCATAGGCCCGTGTCCTGGATGCCGGCATGCGGCTCCGGGCTCTGTGAGGAATACGCGCTGTCTTTACCAGGAACTAATGCTGCGACTGAACGTGTTTTTTCTACGGTAAATAAAGTGTGGACATCAGAAAAATCACAATTAAATGTTGAGGCTTTGAAAGCCATTTTATGTGTGAAATATAATTTAACAAATTTTTGTGAAAAATTTCATGACCTTTTAAACAATGACAGCAATCTACTAAAAAATTCACTCAAATGAGAAATATGCCAAAGAATAAAATAATACTATACATAATTTTTTAAATGTATTATATTTGTAAATTGTACTTATGTTGAAATTTTAAAAAATATATTACAATACTATTTTTTCACTCTATGAAAAATTTTTTTGCTCCATATAGACCAAATTTTTAATCAAGAACCCCCTGCCCCCCCCCCCCCCCCGGGTCAATGGTGCCCTGCTTTACCAATTTTAAAATCTGGTCACCTTATACTAGAGTGCAAAGAGGGCTGTACACACACCCCTCCGGGAGGGGACTGTACTTTAAAGGATAAACATATATCTGATATGGCAGGTCGGAAAGAAACGGGACTGACCGGGGAACACAGAATTGGAAATGACAATGGAACTGTGGAGTAGGAGAGGAAACAGACTGAAAGACACCCTTTGTTTCTTCTGTAGGCTAATATGACATTTACTTTCTCACTTCGCTGAGAGATAGAGTACTCCAATCACCTGGGCCATTTCCTGTCTCTCAAAGAGTCACTCGCCTGAATTCACACAACTTGTTTTCCACTGAAACGCTTTCTCAGACCCTTCACCAAGTCCTGGAGAGAGCTGCTGGCAACTCTGGAATCCAGTTGCTTCTCTCTTTAGTTGTCATGGTGATTTCCCACTTTTGTTTAGTTTGTTCTTAGTGAGAAACATCCATAACTTTACTACCAAATGTCCTGCACATCGTTATTTGAATTCTCTCTCTTCCTCATTACGGAACTCTTAGAAAAAGCCCATGCTTGCCTTTAAAAGTCAATGGGATAGATGCTTTCCCCAACAAAATGTAATCCAGGATGGCAGTCAGTGTTTGAGAAACGATGAGAAACAGGGCCACTCTTTTCTGGCCTCACTAAATGCCAATCTCTGTGCTCCTTTCCCCAACACACACACACACACACACACACACACACGTCTTTCTCTCAGAAACATAGTCACAGAAAGCCAAACTCACTGGCACTGACTTATCTCAATTACTAAGCAAGGGGGCAATCACCTGCCATTTCTACTACACAAAATGATGCCATGATAAGGTCCAACCGCAGTTTTGGGACTGGGTTGGAAAAAGCTTTCAGTGAGAATTATCCCAAAGCAAACTAATGTTCAGTGATACAGCCATTGTTTCCGGCAGTGATAGCTAATTTATCACAGCCAGCAGTCAGAACAGGGCGGTACAGGGCAGCAGTAAGGAGGCCTGACACACCCCTCAGAAAGCCATGGGCTGGACTCCCACGTCTACCACTGACCCCTGTGTGACCTTCATTGGGCAAGTTACTACATAGTCTCAGTTTTCCCGTCTGTAAAATATACCTACTATGTATGTTTTTTTTTTAAATATTAAGTGAAATAACATACAATGTGTTATTCATCCTCACATGCCAGGCACTGTGGTGGGTGCAGAGAATAAATGGGCAAAGCCCTGTCCTCACGGAGCTGATGTTCTCACTCAGTGAGCGGGAGAGAAGACCTAGCTGAAGCCAGGCAGAGAGCAGATGCCACCAGTAACAGCATCGGAGCGAGAAGGCGCAGCACTGCGGTCTGGAGAGAAGGCGTCAGGCAAAACAGATCCAGTGAACCTCTGTGTTATTGTGATTTTTAGAGTGCGTAGAAAGAAAGGCCGCCTGTTTCCAGGTCAGAGGACTGCGGGTCAGCCAAGAGCTGCCCAAGGTGTGGGCTTTGGGAGCAGGAAGTGTTTAGTCTGCTCAGCCCCTAGCCTGGCTATTCTAGGATTTCCCCTAAACCCATTCTGGGAAGTTCCAAAGGCTGACAAGTCAACTTCCTGCAGACCCCTTACGAAGAGGGACAGGAGGTCACAGACCACGTGGCCTGCTCTCATTCACGCCCATCTAAATGACACATCCTTTGCTCTAATTGTACAGACCGCACCGCCCTCCCCATGCTGGTGATCTCCAGCCCACTTGCTTCCCTGCTCTTCACGTGTCATTCCATCTCTAACAGAAAACACCTGCCTGTTATCTTGCCTGTGACTCCACCACAGAGTCAGAACCTCTATTAGTGCTTCACGAGACACAGAAAACAATCCTGTCCTTTTTCTACCGCATCATCCAAAATGCGGTATAACTAAATCATATATACAGGTAAGCACCCTCATGCAGCGTTCTCAGAGTCCCAGTGATCGGTCCAGAGAACCCACGCAGACGGTTTTTCCAAGTGGAGGCGAACGAAGGTGTTAGCAACAGTTCCCGGATGTCGAACATCCCCCCCAGGCTAGACCTCTGGCAGACAAAAAGATAATCTCTTATTTATCCTTAGCAGATCTGCACAAACGGAATTTTAATTTCCAACCTCTGAAGCCTGAAAAATGTCATATGGTTACCCTGTCTCTAGCACAAGAGAGAAGGCTTTGGAAGCCACACAGGAGATGCCAGTGACCACGCTCCATAAGCTGGACAGTCTCTCTGCTGCCCGCAGGGGGTGGCACTGTGCCCCCACCTCCCCTGCCCTCTTCAGGCAGGCAGGGTTAAAGCTTGACTTCTTTCCTGGGGTAGTCAGCTCTTTGGCAGACACGACAGAGATGTTTATGTAAAACTTCCCTGAGAGATGCAGCCTTCCTCCATACGTGACAACCAGAATTCAAAAATATTTCTTTATCCAGAAGGGAAAATTAGGTGTGGAAGAGTTGGGAAATGAACAAATACAAGGTTACAGACGAGATGTCTAAGGCCATAATTAAGAGAACACAACAATCTTTCCCTAAATCCTGGGTTTTAGAACAAAGAAAGCAGCGTTCAAGTTTTAGCCTCCGGGCAACCCCACTCCCACGGGACTTCAGAAGCCTTATTTATCTGGAGTTCAGGGGCATTTCTGTTTTCATTTGTGCATTGGGAGAGCTGACTACAGATTGTGGAAAATAATGACCCAGGGCTTACTGGGGCTCAGGCACAGTTCCGAGAGTGTGCAAACAGCAACTTACTCTCTCCTCCTATCTGCAATGCGAGTAAAGCCACCATTCTGATCTCCATTTTTCAGATGAGGAAACTGAGGCTGTGGATGAATAAAAACTCAGCCAAGGCCACGTGCCGCTAGGGAAAGGATGTAAATAAATGCAGACATACCAGCTTTGTGTCCTTCACTATACTACACTACGTGCCCACAATGCCTGGGAGGTACTTAGAGTCCTTGGGAACCCCAGAGAGAAGAGATGCTCGATCATATTAATAGAGAACAATAGAGGGTGAAACCTAAGAATGATAATATTTACGCATGAAAAGTCTGAAAGAAAGAGAGCCACTCCTTTCGACAAAGACAGTATTTGTGTGGCTGGTCTTGGACTCACCTGGAATAAAAGTTGTTTGATGACCATTTTGGGGCCCATTAGGAAAATTAAAGATTGTATTTTGCCTTCAGTCACATGGGTTGTAATCCTACCACTTTGCTGAAAGTTTTATGTAAATAAAGATGCAAGCTAGACTCCAAAGAGCAGCTGGTGCTATTTCTGTTTTGCAACAGGCATGTTCAGATCGGAAAAGATGTTTAATGAATGGCCTGAGCCCGCTTACCAGATGCTGAAATGAAACATTTAACTCTACCAAATTGAAGGGTTCCGCCTCGGAAGATTAGGTACACCCTCACCTGTCTGAAAGCATTGTCAGAGTAATTAGCAAGCAGGGAATTCAAGAATGAATTCCGAGCCACTGAGCCTTCATTCAAATATTGGCGGCGTCTTCCGAGGAGTCATCATCCTATTTCCCGAGACAAGCTGGGCAACAAGTACAGTGTGATGACTTTTTTTTTAAATGTTTCTAGGATGTGAAGGAAGAGTCATTTGTCTTCTAAAGACAAAATCTAGCTTCTGTTCACACTCAGCGATGTGAGAACATCAGATAGAAAGAAACGGGAATTTCATATATCAAAAATAACAGTCACCAGAATATATTAAACGTGGTCATCAACACAGAACCAGCTCCATCTGACTGGCTCTGGAAAGCCTTGTTTAATTTTACAGGATTTTTTTTAAGGTATATTTTTATATAAATGAAGGAAAACACTCCAACATTTTTAAGTCTGAGGCGAGGAAGCTGATGGGACTTCCAGAAGACTTCAAAAATCATAGCCAAGTGGCAAATGTGAGTAAATTGTGAACCAAAAATAAACGTTAATTATTTTTAAAATTTTATTTATTCATTCTAGAGAGGGGGGAGAGTGAGTTATTATTTTTAATGTACGTGTTTTATTTGTTTTCTTTTAGCCACATAGCCAGTAACCACCCTCTGGCAGAAATCTTCCTGATGCTACCACATTTATGATGAACATAAACCTTAGAAAAGACGCCTTCCGACGTAATAGAATACAGCAGTTTTGACTTGGTGGTGACTAGAGGTCAGTTATTTCTCCTTAACTCCATCTTTCTTCAGAAGGTTGACTCAGGTTTCTGTGCCGTGACTGGATCAGATGATGTCCTACTAACCTACTCCTGCCCTTTATTTACTCTCAATAACACAAAAAGTGGGGCGCTTTGACCTGAGGCAGAAGGCTTTTAGCTAGAGGAAGAAGTTAAGAAAACCCTGGGAGCCATTTCTGGAAATAAGGATGTTTTTCTAATCTCCTCGGTTCTCCTTAACTTCTGAATACTTAATGTATGTAATCACACATAGCACAGAGAATTGCAGATTCCACAAATCCGCACAAACAAATGGCCAATTTTATTAACAAATAAGTAGAGCACATTTAAATAAAGAACCCTCACTCATATGTGTGTTGGAATTCAGTAGAACATACCTGCAGACACAGAGAGTAGTCTAACGCAGGGGCTGGCGGCCCCAGCTAGGCGTTAGAATCACCTGGGTGATGTCTGGGTCTATCCTGAGACTGAGTTAATGGGTGGGGGAGGGGACCCGGCATCACTGTTATTGGACACTTATTCCTAGGTGATTCTACTGTGAGCCAGGTTGAGAAGCTGAGTCTGGTAACAAGGTGGATCAAGAGGACACGGGAAGGTTCTGGAGGTAAACAGATGAGCCAGCATGTGTGTGCTGGCTCTGCCATTTTCTTGCTGTGGGAACCGGGGTGAGTTACAGGACTCCTCTGAGGCTCCGTTTCCTAGTTTGGACAGTGCGCTCCATAATAGCCATTGTGCAGGGCTGTTGTGAAGAGTACATGAGATGATAAGGCAATTTATGTGCCCAATACAGTGCCAACCATGTAGTAGGCACCAAGTAAATGCCAGAGCCTTTCGTTTTGACTGTTTCAAAGTATCATCTCTGTTTTCTGATTTAATGTTCACCTCAAACTTGTGAGACAGGAGTAAAATACAGGCTTGCCAGTTTGGATGGCTCTATGTCTGACTGATTTAGAATTTCACATCAATTTATTATCAAAATAACTGCACATCCTCTCTCACCGCTGGAGTGCCTCAGGGCTCAATCCCGAGCTCTTTTCTTCTTTATCTACCCACACAGCCAGTCTGATAGCTGCAGGTAATGTCGGTATGCAGAAAACGCCAGCCTGGACCAGATTCTGAACTTACAAAGTCAACTCTCCCTGGAGGTTGAGAAGACATCTCAAACCTAACACGTTCAGAAGGGACCTCTTGATCGGCCCCACATCCAAAGTCTCCTCTGCAGTCCTCCCTGGGCCAGTAAGGGGCAACACTGTCCTTCTGGCCCCTCAGGCCAAATACCCGGGAGTGTCTTGAATTCTTCTTTCTCTTACATACATATCCAATTCCTCTTAGCTCTGCAATCAAAATATATCCAGAATCCAATGCTTCTCACCATTCCACCATAGCGACTTTTGGCCAAATCACCCTAAACTCTTGCCAGGATTAAAGCCCCTTAATTGGTCCTCCTGTTTCCCATGACAGTATCCTTTCACCCATCCACACCATCTTCAGTTACCACAGCAACCACAAAGATGCTTTCACTTGTTCACTCAAGACCCTCCAATGGTGTCCCCTCTCATTCTGAGTCCTCGCCATGGCCAATAAGATCTTTTACAACATTACTCACTCCCTCTCCCATTGTTTCTTTACCGCATATCCTATACCCCTCCCACCCTCCCTCATCCTGCCCCCTGAACATGGGCTCCTTCCTTTTCCTCTTCCCCTTCTCCCAATCGGCCAAGCACACAGCTGCCTCAGGCCCCTTGTCTTTGCTGCTCCCTCTGCTCGGAATCTCCTTCCCCCAAATGTCCACAAGGCTTGCTCCCTCTTTGTTTCAGGTCTTGGATGCGATGTCCCCTTTAAACCTGAAACCTTCTTCCCTCCGCTGTGGCCCTCCTAGTTCTCCTTCCTGCTTTTATCTTTCTCTATAACACTTGCCACCATCTGATGTGCCACATACTGCGGTGTTTCTCTGTCTAACCGCACTGGAAAGGGAGAGAGATAAGCGTGGGAAACGTTTTTGTGTTTTGGTCCTTGCTATACCCTGCGGGTCAAAACAGGGCCCGGCACATAGCAAGCACTAAGTAATCACTTGCTGAATGAATCAATCAGTCAAAATAAATTATTTTCTAAAGCATCTTTTCTATTGACTCCACTGCTTCCTGCACATTTCTGTGCTTGCTGTCAGGTGCAGAGGGGTGTGTTTTTTATTAATTAATATTTAGGAAGTTTGCTCTAGCAGTACTAGAGTACTAGTACCAGAGCAGAGTAGCATTAGTACTAGAATACCAGTACCAGAGCAGAGTAGTCGGGTAGTACTAGTACTAGAGTACTAGTACCAGAGCAGAGTAGTAGAGTACTACTAGTACTAGAATACCAGTACCAGAGTAGAGTAGTAGAGTAGTACTAGTACTAGAATACCAGTACCAGAGCAGAGTAGTGGAGTAGTACTAGAATACCAGTACCAGAGCAGAGTAGTGGAGTACTACTAGTACTAAAGTACTAGTACCCAGAGCAAATTCCCGCAAAGGCAGCTCTGGGAAGTGTCACTGCTGCAGCATCATCAGTGGCCTCAGCTTCAGGACAGGTGACATTCCAAAAGGAGCAGGCTTCCCGTCCCCAGGAAACTTTTCTGTTGTGTCAAATTTTGCATCTCCTCCTGCTCCTAGGGCAATTTTCCAAAACCTACTGAGTACCCCATGGCTTTAAAAGTTGGGAAGCTCCCTCTAATTTCTGGCTGGCATTGTTTGGATGGGGCTATAGATAAGGACAAGGAGGTGATGGTGTCCCCCTTGCTTTGCAGCCACGGGTTCATTTATTCTTTCCTATAAAAGCACAGAGTTGGCTTTGGCTGTCATTAAAAGCATGCAACTGGTTCGTAGTGTCTGCTTCCATTATAGGAGCTTCCGGGAAAAGACACAAACGGATTAATCATTGGAGGGATGCCACTCGGAAAGGACAGTTGTCATTCGTCCACCTCTGCTGGTGAGCGGAGGTGGAGAGATCCCAACTTCCAGGGCCTGCGCTCTCCCGGGCCAGATCCTTCACTTCAATCACAGGTGGTGACCATGTTCCGTGACGCACATGTAGCATTGCTGGAGGCCAACGTTCAAATAGGAACCACAGTAATAAAGAGCAAAGCACTCTGGGACTGACAGCAAGTGCAGAGATTATAGGGAGGTGCCGGGAACGGGCTCTGTCTCTCCTGGGTGCGGCAAAGGCCAAGCTCCGCAGCGACACAAGTTCCTCTCGCTTCCTGTGGGACTCCCCTCCCAGAAGCATGGGGTGTACGTGACTTAGGGTGCATGAGCCCATTATTAATGTGTAAAACTCATCTTCTAACTATGACAAGGCGGTTTATACTTTGAAGTAAATATGAGACCATGGAATTACAAGCTGGCACACTGGGAGCTGGCAGTAAGAAGCACATCGGGATAAAGATCGGGTACACAGAATCCCGCGTGGGGTTTCTCACGGCCCCTCCCAGAGGAGCTGCAGGGTCACCACTGCAGGGCCGCCCAGCGCCCTGGGGCTGGTCACACTTGCTCCTGCTCCGTCTCTGAGACAGAGCCCGCAGCCGTCGCTGACACCTCACTCTTGGGTATTTCTAGAGGACTGCTGGTGTGCTGGAAAGGACCTTGAATTTGACACCAAGGACCTGGGGTCAAACCCTGACTGTGCCACCTACCAGCTATAGAATTGGGTGACCTCACCCTACTACACTTAGCTTCCAATGTGTGCTCAAAATGAGGCTACAGTAACTATTTCAGACGGTGGCTGGAGCATTCAGCAAGACAGTGTACATGAAGTCCCGACAGTCGCTGGCGTGGTCAGCTCCCGATTATGAGAGCTATTATCGTCAGTGGTAGTAATAGTGTTAGGAGACAGCATTGTGGGGCTCAAACTTAGCTGTCCAAGGATCGAACAGGGAAAGGGTTTGTCACTGAAATAATCCTGGAAGTTCAGAGAGTGGTGACAGCGGAGGATGGCCAGGAGAACTGCAGCCTCGTACGTGGGAGCTGCCCAAACCTCCACCGGCCTCCACCTGCCGGCAGCCTGGGGGCGAGGGCGGGCAGACGGCTGTCTTTGGTTTGTGACTTCTGGGAAACTGGTTCCATCTTGTGTTGTCTTTTCTTACATACTCTATTTTTTTTAAAAAAGTCATATATATTCCATTCATAAAGGGATTTATACAAGGATAACTCTCAAATAGTAAGCATTGTGAAATTATTTTGAATACACACACACACACACACACACACACACACACACACATTTACCTTCAGCTTGCCAGGAAGACATGGTCTTACAGAAAGCAAGCCTCCCTTGGACTGCTATGAATGGTGGGCACTAAATAGACAGTTTTCCTTTCATCAGGTTATACTTTATAAACACTGGCCTCTTCCACATCCAAAGGCTGTGCTGTAACCGACGGGTACAATAGTGGTGACTGCGCTACAGGCTAGAAAAACAGAAGCAGGTTCTAATTCTTCCTAGACATGACCATGAGGCCGTGGGCTGAGGAAGTGCATGATTCTTAGAAGTCAGGGTCCAGGCCTACCGAGTTTGTTTTCTTAAATTTTATTGTTTATTTAACTTTTTTACATTACTCAGTTGTGCGTCGTGAGGATATCTATGTGCTAAGTATCTCATTTTGGCTAATGATGAGATAAAAAGCATCTAAAAGTGGGGTATATTATGGCCAGGCTTAAGTTAAAAATATCCCCTAAACCTACAATCCAGGCTGACCCAGATTCCCCTGTCAACAGAAGGCACTTACACAAAACCTGACTGAACATGCTAGGTCACAAGCTTCTCTAAGACCCCGGGCTTGCGAGCCAGCATCCGTGGAAGCTGAAGGCGATTGTGGATGTATGTGACGTCTACACAAACTCGTGTGTGCAAAATATTCTTTTCTCGAGTGCGTTATAAAAATCAGAGTCCAGGGTCTTATTCTTAAAAATTCAGAATCAATAGGCTTCAGATGAGGCCTTGTAATCTAACTTTTTATTTCATTTTAATTTAATTTAATTATAGGAGCAATGTGCTAGAATTTTGAGGGCCACCCTGTGAGAAATGCTGTTCTTACAGCGTCCCTCTGAATGATTCAAGATTCTAAAGCTAAATGGCTAAGTCTTTCAACATCAGAGAATTACTGGACATCAGAACTGGAAGGCCCCGGAGGCCCTCCGCTCTCAGCGTTTCAGCTAGGAGACCACAGGCCTGAGGCCTGAGCCCGCCTCACAGCGCAGGACTTTCTGCAGGACTCTCAGGATAGCTCAGCACATGGCTAAGCGTCAGACCCGGCTCCAGTTCTGGCTCTGTCATGTGGGATCATGCGACATGGGCAGCTTGTTTATCACCTGAGAACCTCACTGTCCTTATCCGCGGTGTCAAACGTTAATAAGCAGAAACCTCACTTAAAGGCAAGTCGGAGGCCAGAAAGGGAGCCTCTCACGCCTGACTTCAATCGGGAAGAACGCTCGGTTAATAGCACTCCCAACTTCCTCTTCGGCTCTGTAACAGCTTCCTCCCGTGTTCCAGTGGACTTGTACGGGGTCCCACAGCTGCACGCTCCAGACTACAATTCTGTGTTTTCTGGATAAACCCACTTTGCTGAAGAGATACCTGGTTGACTTGTCATGTAAGACCCACAAGGGTGCCTTGTGGGAGAGACGTGAGCTGGTGCATGTTCAGGACTGCTGGGAAGTGACCCGCCCCAGGTTGGTCCTGCATGAGTTCCAGATTCTCTGTGGCAGATAGAGCACGTGGCCAGGGAACCTGAAGTTAGGTGAAGGAGAGCACCCTCCCCCCCACCTTGCTGGCCGATTTGAATGAAAGTAAGTTGCCACGCACACACACACATATTTTTCCCTTCAAATATTTGGAAACTTAAATGTTAAGTTATAAAAAAATAAATAACCCACTATACTTGTAGAATATAATAGTAAAAATAAAAACAAAACCAGGATCAATATCTATTAGTGGGGATAATCTCAATAACAACATTGATGGCTAGTTGTGAGTGGCAAAAAGACATGCACACCATGAGATATGTACATGAAAAACACAAAATATTCCATGATATGTACATATGTTGTTCCCGGTATGCGCAGAGTTAGTAAAAGTATAGGAGCATTCATGGGGAGAATAACTCCCAGCATCCTCTTAGTGGTTAGTTCTGGGGACTGAGGAATAAAGAATGGGAGGGGTAACATTAGCTACACTGGCACACTCTTCTTTTTTAAGAATAAATAACTAACTAAATAGGTAGATAGATAAAAAGATAACCAATATGACCAAACATGAACATTTTAAAAATACTGATGGGAAGTGCCTGGGTGTGCTATATTACTGTTTTTACTCCTTTCTATATGGTTGATTTATATTATTATTGTTTATGTTTCAAATAAATGTTTAATGGAGGATGAAATGTTTTATAAAACATACTCATTATAAAAACGTCACAACACAGGTCAACTTTTTTGTCATTGAAGTTATTTGGGTGACTTTGAATATTTTTCAATTCAATGTGCGATAGCAGTCAAGTGCAAAAATAGTTGAAGCACCTGAACCCTGTAAACTCGAGTCCCAGCTCTGCCCTCCAAGTGCCCCCACTCTCAGGGAGCAGGAGAGGGTCTCCCCAAGCAGGCACAGCGTTGTCTGGAGAGGCTCAGTGACTTTCCAGTCAGCCTCAGGCAACTGCTCATCCTCCTAACTGCCGCTGGGCACAAAACCGGGTGGGAATCTAGCATCCAGCACAGCCCTGAGGATTTCCTATGCTGACTGTGGAATTTGCTAGATTTTTGAGCAAGTGGGCAGTGGCTCTAAAGTTCCTGGGCAGTCTACCTAGGGGTGAGTCCATTTATTACATTTATCTTGGAAACTGACAAGTCAGTAATTCCGTCAATAAAATCCTATTTTTGAATTCATTATGCTAATTAGCACTGTCATCTGTTGGGTTGATGGAGCTAAAGATAACAGAAGCATTGGTTGTAACTGTTCTGGGGTATTTTCTCACTGATAAAGCAGCAGCTGAACACACCGGTGAGGATTTTCCATGCAGGACTATCTGTCTCTGGCGCTGAAGTCTACACTGACTAGTACAATCATAACACCACACTGTCAGCACAAACGTATTTTCAAGTAAGTTATTTCATGTAATAAGCACCTAGCACAGTGTTTGCCTAACAAGTACTTAGTTAATGTTAGCTGTTGTTATTATTATTACTAACATTGAAAACATAATAGAGAAACAATTTAAAAATTAAATAAAGGTATAGAAACTCTGTTACAGCAGCCAAATTAGTAAAATTTAATGTAAATGAGCATGTATTACCACTGATCAAGAATTATTATGAGTCTTAATTTATCTTGGTTCCTTCATGGTATCAGAAATTTGGGTTAAAGTTCAGTGAAATAGGGACAGCAGAAGCCAAAGCCTACATGGTAGCTATTTTAGGATGAGGATAAAAATCTCACCAAGGAAGGTGTAAAGTAATATTTTCCAGACTTTGGAGTATGACCCATTGATGAGTTGCAAAATCAGTTTAATCTATAATAGCACTTGGATTGAATACGGAATGTCTTACATAAAGTAAGAGTGAATGTTCTGTAACACTTACACACATGCAAATGTATAATGGACTCACTGTACGATATATATTTTGACTGTAGCCTGTGGTTAAGAAACATTTGACAATCCCTGGCACAGGAAACGTGGATGAGAAGTGCGGGGTGTCAGCTCCTTGGTCGTCCAGGTGAACATTTCCTAATATATATTTAAGATGAACGGTACCTGGGGACCAGCCTGGGGGTCCCCCATGGAGGTTTTATTGTCTTTAATGGCAGACTCACTGCCTGGGGCCTGGAGACTGCCTCAAGTTTTATGGCAAAGTCTCGCTGTAGGAGCAATGATGTTCAGGCATCAAATTCAGAATCAAAAGCAAAACAAAACCTCAGAGGAACACAAGCATAGCATTTGGTTAGAGAACTTACATTTCTCTCTTTATGAGGATCAGAAAATAGCACAGAATGACAGGCACTCCCCTACTTTTCCCGATAGGAAAATCTTCTGGGTCTTTAATTTCAGGGGCCTCTTTCAGAATCTGTAGCATGCGGGGTTCCCCACATTGCCTTCCCTTATGGAACTAGCTCCGGGGACGAGTGCAGGACGAGCATTTACAGCTTTGCTCTGCAGACACGCCTCTTTTCTGTCTTTACCCGGATTTCCACCCAGTTCCACTTTATCAGTTTACTGTCAAACAGCAGTGCGACTCTCAGTGAGCAAGAATGGTGTGCAGACAACTCACTTTAAATAGAATATAACCTTTTGCTAATAAAGAAAATAAAAAAAATGAGTGCCCCGTTGTGATTGGGCCACGTGGAAATCTGTGTTTATGCAGACAATGATAGATAATAAGTACTTTAACACTATCTTGCAAAAAGCAACGCCATCAGAAGTAGTTTTCTTTGTTAAACAATTGAGAATACACTAGAAACCCACGTTGAGATCGCACAGTTACAGGTCTCGGAATCAGTACAGCCATTTTGGGTATTCTTGGTGCTTTTGTATCTTATTATCCAATGTGGTTCTGGAAGTTTAGAAGCCAAGAGTCTAGTCTCTACATGATCTGGGAAAGTTCCTATATTATTTCTCTATGCTTTCATTTCCCTGTACACAAAATAAGATAATAATTACTGACTTGCTAATATCCTACCTGGTTCAGGTAATATGACTTAGTGGTTCAGGTACTAGGGCTTAATGGGTAAAGTTCTCTTAAAAAGTGCTTCCCAATTGTAGTAAGGGTAGTTATATTAAGACAATAGTTGTCATGCCCCAAGTGGAATAACAGATAAGCTTTAGGGGAAAAGAAAAACAAATGACAACTTTCACATCTCAGTTCCATTTCCTCTCAAGATGGTACTAAATGATTATTTCAGCCCAAGTTACCCATAATCCTTTAGCATTCTTGAAACACTTCCAAGTAAAATAGAAAACAAGAGCCTTTCCAGATTTTGTTTCTCCTATGAAAACCTGTTGGAGAGTGTGATGATATTTTTTTAATCTCTTTAGGAAGAAGCAACAGCCATATTTCCTCTCCTGTAATATTGTATCATTATTTATAGAACTGTTCCTTTCAAGAACTTGTTTCCTTTTCACATGCAGCAGGGAAACTGCTGTCTTATAGAGCAGAGATGTCAGCCCCGAGCACAGACTCGGAAACCTAAAACTGGAAGGAATCTCAAGTGTTGTCTGGTCCATATGCCCATTTTACAGCTAAGAAAATTGAGGTGACAACAGTTAAGTGATGTGTTCCAGCTTTTGGTGAGAGAACTGGAACTTAAATCCTGACTAGAAGGGGTCTACATTCTTTCTACTGTTTCCAGAATCTGATATTTATACAAAAGCAATATTCTTTTGGCTTAATGCATAGTTTCTGGTCATGGGTTCAGCTACAGACTCACAATGAAGCATAAATGTCGGGAAGAATAGCTGATCGACTGGCCTTCCTACACAAAGTCTATAAATGATAGGACACACAGTGGACTCTAAGAAACAAGCGGGAGTCTCACAGCTGATTGCCAATAGTCAGCTGACCTGCGCCCAGAGTATGTTTTCACTCTGCTATTTAACACTAAAAACTAATATAAACATACACTCAACTTAAGGATCTCCAACATCCTGAAACATTCTCTTTCTAGGTATAGTAAGAAACTTTTCTGCATCTAACAGGAGTCTAGATAAGCTAAGTGATTAGAATACTCCAGAGAAAAAGGTAAATGAAATAAAAGCAAAACACAAATTCCATAGGGTATCTTGGATCGAATTTCTTTCTTGATGAGACCTATTGACCCACTGTGCACTGAGCCATTGTTAATTAGGGTACAAGCTGTCTGTTCTTCAACCTCTGCTATGTAAAATATCTTCTCGTTATCATATGAATATCAGCATCAAGCTAGAGATTACTTTGGGAGAGTTCATGACTTTTCCGGTAACCCACGGCAAGGATGCTGCCTCGACAAAGTATACAATGACCTCGGGCCCTGAGCTGAGCGGGGCCGCCCAGCACCCAGGCCCGGTGGTGTTGTCTCAGATCAAACACAGTGATGGTTCTGCTCTCCCTGAACGCACTCCAGGGAGTGGCATCCTGTCAGGCTTTCCAGATGGATTATGTGAAGCCATAGCTCGATGTCATTTTCAATAGGAAGCCTCATAATTAAAGGTCAAATAGTCACTTCATCTGCAATCAATCAATAGAAAAAGTACTAATATGGAGTACTAATCAATCAATGGCAAATGCCCTAATAAAAGCAATGAATCAAATTCAGCATGTGCGTAGGTGCTGGTCCATGGAAGAGATTGAGACAGGGCAGCAGCAAGAACAATAAAATATACTGAAAGTGTATGTTCAAGAGGATATTTGGGAGGCTTCCCAAGCAGGAGTTTTCATCTTTGGTTCTGTAGTTACATGGGTACCACTTGGCCTGCAACGATTTATTCTTAAATAAATATACTGGGTGTAATAATGAATGGTATTTTGTAAGTATTCTGTTTGAGATGTTGTGTGTGTGTGTGTGTGTGTGTGTGTATATGTGTGTAAAATCAAAATCACCAGAAGAAATCACTAGAAGAAAACTATGACAGTGATTACAAAAGGGATAGATATATTTTCTAAGTATCTGTTGTATTTCATTTGTGTGTAAGAGCTGAAATAAAGTATAACTCCAAGTGAAATTCTCTTAAGTTTTCTCCTTTCTGAAGTATGAATTCATCATATGAAGTTCTTTCATTTCTATGCAGACTAGAAGCTGTATTAGAATAATCTTATCCATGCAGATCAGAAGCTACATTAGGTCGGTAGTGGGACATATCCACATATCCTTTGTCCCAGTGATGTGAGGCCACCAGTTGAGGGAAACAGGTGTTGGATCTTGTGAAAACTGATACAGTAAATTCATAGGGTTTAACAAGACCATTCTAGCAATAGGATCCAAGCACCCCTTGCTATACATGAAAATAAGGGTGCTTCTGGGACAAAGGATATCCATGCCACCTCTCTGGGTCAAGGGAAGCAGCAGATAAGCCATTTGTACAAATGCTAGCTCAGGGACTGGGGACCGCAGGAGGGGAGCCAGGTGTGATTGCGGCATGGTGAATTACTTGAGTTGGAACTAAAAGTACCTAATCTATGAATTAAGGCAACGGAGGCCTGGGGAGTGACCAGGGGGAGAGTCAGGATGAGTACCCAGGTTTTATGGTGCTAAGAGAGAGGAAGTCTGTCATGTTAGAGAAGTGACAGAATTTACACGACATGGTTACCTAGGTCATCACACTACTATCACACCAGAGACTAAATGCATATTCCCTGAGAGAACACTACAAAAGCCAACAAAACTCAAGCTCACCCAATCCTTTTTAACAAAACGGTTAAATAATTGGTGTTCAGAGCACCTATCTGTTTGTCTGAAAATTAGCTTTCAGAAAGCATCAAGAACAAAAGAGTGTGGCTTTGGGATGAAGAAAAAAGAAAAGACAAAAAGGAGGCATGAACAGGTGTTCCGCTCACAGGAGAGGAGAGAATGCTGGCTGCGCGGCAGCAGGATTTGGGTTGAGCTCTTTGTTCAGCACAGTAGCTCCCACAAGGAGGAACATCATGGCGAGACCAGGAAGTCCGTGTTGGCTTTCCTGACAGAAGCAACCCCCCGGGGTGGGTTGAGTTTAAAAGACCCCTGCAGAAATGCCCAGATGCATTTGGTGCAGCCGTGGCTCGGCATCTAAGGACACAGGCTCATTGGACCCCTGAGTCGGGACTTATGAGGCGTCTGGTGGCACCTGCCTCTGGGCTCCCTATCTTTATAACAGCTCCTTACTTTTTTGGGAGACTGGAAATCCAGACAGCACATCATAACAACCACATGGGGGAAAAAGTGTAAGGTGATTTCTTTGAGGTCAATGATTAAGCCACACTTGTTACAGGAAAATCTACAGGACGGGAGACTGGAACCCTGGCAATGGTAACACAGTCATAACTAATAGAGTTAAAAATAGCTAATAACAATAAAAACAACAGCTACTGCTGAAAGCACCAGTTGGGTGCCTGGCAGCACACTGTGCCCTCTTGGTGGGTCACCTCATTCAGTCACAGCACCGCATGCACACTGTAATACTGTACACATTCCGGCTCGGACTGCCGACCACACATAAGTACTGCGCTAGGAACTTAACCACTTTTTTTCTTACAGTCACCTTGCCAGGTGAGTATTATACTGCCCCATTGTACAGATGAGAAAGCTAAGCTTCAGGGAGGCTAAGTGATTTGTCCCAGGTCACAAAATCAGGATTGGAACGTGGCTTTCAAGCTCTTACAACTTCAATTTGGTGACAATTATGAAGAAAACTTACCAAACATAATGCAATGTATGAACAGTGTCTATCTGTCTATCTCTCTATCTATCATCTATCTATCATTTATCTATATTTTATGTGTATTCATATAACTTATTCAAATAAGCTGAAGCCTTAGGTAGCAACTCCTCCTGAAAGAATTTGTCTAATTTCCATTTTCCAAACTTGGCAAGAATAACAATAGATTCTACCAGACAACTCTGTATGGGGTTAGTAGAAACATTGTTAGTTTCAGGCTGAATCTCTTTAACAATGTGAGTGGACTACAACAATGTCATGATTCTTCACTCTCTTCAGTGAGTCACAAAAAATGTAAAGGAGTTTTTATTACGAGTTTTACCACAATGTGCCCACTAGCCCAAGGAGTTTGTGAATGATGTATATTTCAATAAAGTTTCTGATTACTTAATGACTTTTAACCACTGAAAATATGGATTCTGGATGTCTAGACACATTGTTTAGTGGATAATGCCACTAAACTGTATAAAGCTAAGTAAAAAACAGCATTTTTTCTTCTTGATTTATTTTTGTCCTTTAAATAAATACTTATTTCACTTTAATCAGATTGAGTTAATAATAATGACGCTGTATTTCTTTGAACTTCAAACTAATATCAATATCAAATTAGAGAAATAACATTATTTCCACCTTGCTCCAATCTTCCAAAATTTAAGTTACCATTTTTCAAGGCCTTCCAAAGGCAAGTTTCTGCTGATTGTGTTTTCCCACCCCCAGCTTTTCGCGTTGACATTCTACATTGAAAATTAGCTAGATTCTACATTATTTAATTTAGGCCATCAAACGTTGGTTCAATCACACAAGGGTATTTCAAGGCAATAAACCATTCTCACTTGGCTATTGTTCTTTAACAGGGTGGACAACACCCCATTTCATTTAATTCAAAGAGTTGCTTAACTTTCAAAATCATAAGATGTAACTATCTGAGTGTAATATTGAATTAGTTTATAAGTCCGTGAATCACTTACCCAACGTGAGGGATTTGTGTGTAGAACAGAAGATGATAGCCACAGTGTCTGCTGGTGTGAAACCCGAATTATTCCTGGGGGGGGAAAAAAAGTGCTTTACGAATACTTTTATTAAAAGCCTGCTTAACATACCCTAAATCAGATGTACTACCTACCTTCATGTTAACATCCCTTTAATCAATCCTGGTGACAGAATTCTATGCCCAAAAGTACAGAAGAGTCTGAATATTTTTCTCAGAGAATCATTTCTGAGTCATTTATCTTTGAAAAGGAGACAGTTTCAAAAATGTGTGGTGGCGGAGGTCGCCTAGGACCACATCTGTAACCCGCCGCTGGTGCGGGACCCGATGGAAACCGTGCAGCCAGGAACCGCTTGCCCGGTCACCAGGCCATCCCTGATACTGACCTAGTAGCTCGAAAGAGTCGGTGTGTCTCCAATGCCCCTCACTCAAGGAGCAACATAGCCTATTGGCAGCAAACATACCCTTTTGAGAAATTGCACGGTATGAACAAAGATTTGACATCGTGTTTTCATAAGAAAAAAAATGGTCATTTTTCAGTAGAGACCGTATATCAAGATCTCCTCTAAGGTCTCTGCATATAAGAATAACGATTCTGTAACATAGGTGAGGCAATATTCCTATTTATAGTTGTGGAACCTGAGGCACAGAGAGGTTGCCTAAGTTACCCAGGGCTCTGCAGCGAGTAAGGGACGGAGTCAGGATTCACATCAAGTCGGGCTCCTATGGGTTTATGCTCTTTATTTATTTTTTGATATTTTTCTGAAGTGAGAAGCAGAGAGACTCCCGCATGCACCTGACCGGGATCCACCTGGCATGCCCACTAGGGGGCGATGCTCTGCCCATCTGGGGTGTTACTCCGCTGCAACCAGAGCCACTCTAGCACCTGAGGGGGAGGTCATGGAGCCATCCTCAGCGCCGGGTCAACTTTGCTCCAATAGAGGCTTGGCTGTGGGAGGGGAAGAGGGAAACAGAAAGAAAATAGAGAGGGAAGGGTGGAGAAGCAGATGGGTGCTTCGCCTGTGTGCCCTGGCCAGGAATCAAACCCAGGACTTCCACATGCTAGGCTGATGCTCTACTGCTGAGCCAACTGGTCAGGGATGGGTTTATGCTCTCACTGCTATGTTCTACCATTGCTATAGAACAGTTAAGCAAAAATAAATAAAGAAATTGATAGATAGATAGATAGATAAATAAATAAATCTCACTTGGTTGAAAGCCATTATATATTATGGTGGTCAGTATTGGTGAATATCATATTCAGATTTCCTATTTTAGACTATAAAGATTCAGAGACCCAGGACAAGGGTTAGAAATGTAATTATTACTCTTGTGTCCTTGGTATATTAGAAACAATTCCTTCCTGCAGAATCAGGGTTCAAAGACACTGCAAGTCTATTCACTCCTGGCCCTGAACTCAGACAAGAGTCAGCAAATGGGAACCGAACTGCATGTATATATACAATTGCAGATACAGCAATCTATTCAATTTTTAACAATCACTGAAGAAAGAGACCCCAGAATTTCCCTTAGTAATGCCAGTCTCATATAGAACTTTCATTGGGAAAGAAATCTGCCCTACACGGGTCCCCATGTGCTGTTCTGTTATATGCTCACTGGAGAGGGGAAGGGCCCTTCCCCCGCTCCCCCTCCTGCCCCTCCCCCCCACCCCCTCCTCATGCCCGTACATGTAAGAGAGGATTTTACACCCTTTGGTCTCTCTTCTCTGAAAGGCGCATATATGCTCACGTTCCCTCAACAGTCCAACCTCCAGCTCTTCTTCTGACAACAACTTTCCAAACTGCATTACTGGTGTCTCAGTTGAGACTTCTCTGTGGATGTGCATCGCTTGAGGACAACCAGAGTGCCTGCCCAACTGTCCCTGCATGTCACTCTCATGTTTATACCGTGACACCCCTCTCGATTTGTAGACATTGTACTGCATGGCTGACATACCGCCTGATCCCTCTACTCATCATGTAGGCCTGATGTGACGGGAGCTACGAGAGGCCCTGTAAGCGCACAGAGGAAAGGAAGGCGGACGAGACATATGCCACAAAAGGGAAGGAGATGGACAATGAGAGAGAGAGAGCGAGCGAGCGAGCGAACTTGGGCCCTGAAAAGCAGGATTATTTCAAGCTTGGCAGGGGAGTGGGGTATGATGGCAGAGCAGACGTGTATTAGGTCAGGAAGTGTGAAACTGAAGGATGGGAGTGCGGGGTGTGTGGGGGACGGTGGGCAAAGAGCAGATCCTTCCAGTTGACAGTGCGCAGGGACACTGGCTTGTGACAAGGAGTGTGGACATGATAAGAGGGACGAGAAGGGTAAAGAGGAGCGATTACCCAGCACAGTGGGGATGAGGGGGCGAGGCAGGAAGAACCACGTGTGGGCAGGAGATGGTGTGAGAGACCTGAAGACAGAATCAAAAGAACTGGTCAAGTGCTGACCTCTGTGAACGACGTGCTCCCTCCCAACAACTTAGGAGTACAGGCTTCTGGGCAGATGCACCAGAATTTACACACGGCATATTCTTCTGCTTGTGTATAAAACAGGAATAATCTGCCTGCCTCTGAGGGTCATTGTCACGATAAATGCCAGTGCTTGTTGAGAATCTGGTACATCACGTGCTATTATTTTACTGTTACTGTGGCTTTGTCAAAGGAGGAGAGATTAAAGAGAAGCAAGCAGCTCTGGGCATTTGGGAAAAAGGCAGCCAGGCATCACTGGAAAGGTAATGGGAGAGGCTCACGGCACCCTGGGGAGAAAGCCCAGGGGCTGATGGTCAAGTGCACTGAACTGGCAGTCATGAAAGGGAACGGTGCATTCAAGAAATCCGGTGAAGAGAAGAAAAGCGTCATGGGAGATTTGGACACGATCACCCAGAGAGTGAAGATGCAGCTGGGAGAAACGGGGAAACTAGTTCTCAAAGAGGCCCAGGGGACAAGGCCCAGGGGACAAGGCTGAGGGGGTCAGCCTAGGAGGGGATGCTCCCTCCTGTCTGTGAGCTGGGAACAAACGAAGACAAGGTGACTGAAACATACAGACATGGCAAAGTGCAGGCAAGTTATCTTAGAGACTACTTTCTTTGTAAAATGTTAGGCACTTCATTCATCCATAGAGGATCGGAGGTAACCCCGAGGCCTGGGAACCTAAGAAATTAGAAGCTTGGAGTAGGCCGACTGGGGAATATGATATACACGCAATTCACAATGAATAAGAAACCCGTATAGGGATGAATGCCCACAGGTGATTGCAAGACACGCAGTATAACCCACTGGGCTGGCTCGGGCTGTTTTCCAGCAGGGCCCGCGAGGTTCCCAGCATGACCCGGGTCCTTCTCTTTGGTCCTTTGCTGCCCTTGTTGGTAACTCATGGCTGTTGCATCTGGAGTCATGCAGTTGGGTTTTTCTTCCAAGAGAGTCTGGCAGCACTGTTCCCTCGGGTGAACTCTGTTCTGCTTCCTATTTGCTCTTTCCCAGATTATAGCACATTTCCAACGTGCCCAAATCACTCTGGCAGAGAAGGCTCGAATTTAACCTGGTGCCGTCTGCTGGCAGCAATAGCAGCACACACAGTGTGCCTACAGAGGACATTTGTAGAAACATGCTTACGTGGTCCCTGTTCCCGTGAGAAGACTGATGCTAGCCCCCTCTGGGAGGCTGTTGGCCTGGGCTGAGTTGAAACACTGCCTTATAGTTCTATTGACACAGTCTGTCAGTCGGGATGGAGGCTTGGTAAATAATAATGGAATGTTTAAGGTCAAAAACAGTATTCCCTTTGAACAGGGCTAACTTGTATTCTGTTTATAAAGGAACAGACTACTTGACATCATGGATCTCGGGGAAAACCCACGGAGCAGATGCTCACTCAGCCCTGCATTCACAAGGAGGGTGGTGCTGACGGGAGTGACTAGCCACAGTGGGGAAACAGCGATTATTTTCTATGCACTTCGCTGCCCCCTGCTTCTTCCTCCTCTGAACAGTCTTGCGAAGTAGGTAGTATTATTGTCTTGCTTTTTCCACAAAGGGAACTTGGAGCACAAAGAGGGGTAAACAACTTCCTTCAAGTCACACAACTACTAAGTAGGCTGCTCTGCATCTTGGAGATAAGTTTGCCTCTCAGGAGGAAATTATTAGAAACAAAAAAACAGAAACACGGAGAACAGAAACCACCACCAAATTTAGTGGATGGGAGCAGCTATCTCGCTGAATAACCTTCCCTTAGCCATACTCTCAAGGGAGGGCTTAATGGTAGAAAGTCATGACAGGACACAGGAAAAACAAAGAGAGCTGTACATTGTATTTAAATGGTAATGACTATAATCATTTTCACTGATTAGCATCTCTATTGTATCTGCTCGTATTTTTTGTTTTTTGGAAAGGAACCACATTACTATTTTCTAATTCTACCTTATCTCTTTTTAATATTGAATTTCTTTTTATCCTGTTTTCATAATTCTTTTGATCACTTCGGTTTCCCTCGAGATGTTTATTTCCTTTCCTTCCCAGCTGGTCTTTTATTCTCTCTGACAAAGCTTTCAATCAGGGTTTTTGCACATAATGTTTATTTCGCCTTCCTCTGTGGTTCCTCACAAAGGAAAACATGTCAGGAGGTTTTCCTGGTGGGATCGCAGAATGCGGGGCAGAGACTGCCCTGGGGTGGGGTGGGATGTGTATGCGTGTGCGTGCGTGTGTGTGTGTGTGTGTGTGTGTGTGTGTGTGTGTGTGCGTGCGCGCCATCGGAGCTCAGTGTTTAAAGGAGGAAAACTTCCATGAACAGTGCTCTCCTTTATTAACCTCTGGACTCACGTTTTGTCTTCACTCATTTTAGGACACGGCCACTAAGTTACACAGAGCTCTGTGGCTTGGTCGCCTCCTCTCTGAAATGGTGAGAGACTTGTCATCAATCACAACTTCGTCCTCCTTCTCTCCCCACTGCGGGTCCCCTCCCTTCTTCCCTCCCTCCCTCCCTCCCTCGCCCAGGGCTCAGGTGAAAGGCCCATTGAGACATCTGATTGAAAACATTCTGATAAGGATTAAAAGACCTACACAAATATTTGAATATTTGATTTTTCCCTTTTCCTTTGTTAATGGTTTCTTTTGTCACTCTAGTGACATTCTGGGTTTCTATTACTCTGTTATCTGCTTATCAAACTGTCTTTTATATATTTTATAAAAGACTCCCAATTACTGTTTTCTTTTCCTAAGCTTTTTCAACTTTGACAGCTTCCCAAAGTTGTAGAAAGTGTAGGTCAGTATGGATGGCTGAGCCCTGGTTTGATGAATCAACTCTCATTTCCTGGCAACTGTGACACAGAAACGTCGAAAAGAATGTATTGCAAAGCTAGAAGTGCTTAATTCCCACTCTTCCATAATTAGGTCTTGAAATAATGTAAACTGTTTCGATATAATAAATATTCCGCAGTAGCTAACGTTTATTGAGCATTTACGATTTGCTAGGTATTATGCTGTGGGCTTTAGGTGCATATTACTTAATTCTCCAATGACCCTATGAAATAGGTACTCCTACTGTCTCCATTTTATAAACAAGGAAACTGACAAAAGTAACAGAGTTATTAAGCACGATTAAAAATTCAAGTCCATTTGATTCCAGAGTTTGAATGTATAACCTAAACATTATTCTAGAGACAGAGAAATGAGAACACGATAACAGCTCTCAAATATATTTTAAATACTCATGTTGAAGAGGTTCACATGCCAGACCCCAGCAGGGCAATGTGTCGGGCCAGTCAATGTAAGAAATGTGAACCAGGTAAGTAGTGTGGCAGGAAAGCTGGATTTTCTAGGTGGGGTCTCTCCTGGTTTATGCTAAACTTTCATTACCGGAGGTCAGTGGCTTGCTGTACAAAAGAGACTGATTTCCATGCTGGGTAGTTTGCGTCTTGATATTTGGACTGGTTTTATACTGAAATGGTAAGAAAAAGGTGGAAAAAAAATTCCACAGGCCAGTTTCACCAGTTTTAAGTAGGAAGGAACAAAGGGTAGGAAAAGAAAATTAATTTCAATAGCACATAAACCAATGGGCCTCAGTTTTAACTCTTGGTATCTTCGTGTCTCTGTGTGAACTCGAAGAATCCATTTAAACATTCTCTACATATTCCCTAACCAAAAACAAGCATTATGAACATTAAAAAGTAATTGAAATAGTTTCGTGTAATGGAGAAGGCATGGGTCCGTGCTTCCAGAAATGTCAAATGAAAAGGAATTTCAATCCTAGGTGTGTGCTGTTTGCCATCTGATTTTGGCGAAGTTACTAAACTAAACTGCTTTCACTGTGGGTCCTCATCTGCGAAGTAGCAACCAAAGTGCACAGTATCACAGTCCCTTGGCTATCAGACTTACAAGAAATAACATGTGCACAGTGCCTGGCTTAGAACAGGGTTTGATAATGTTGGTAATATTCAACCCTCCAATAAAATCACCAGGTGTTATAAGGTCTCTCAGCATGAAAAAGAAAAGAAAGAAAACACCCTGACAGTCACTCCATACTCTGTTGTTTATCAGAGAACGTGCATGTCTGGCATTGTGCCAGGCAAGTTCAACACGCAACAGAACTTCAGTGAAAGCAGAATAGGGCAAATTGGAGGGTCCCCAAACTAGTCATTTCGGCTGAATACTCTCAATTTTAATTCAACTAGTTGTGATATGACTGTCCCTCCTTTAGCAGTCTCCACAATGGCTATTCTGTGGTTTTCAAGAATTTTTCAGTCACTGACAGGATACTGTGTCCTCCCTAGCCCAACAGGACACGATGGAGACCAATCTCACACTGTGATAGCCTTAGAAAAGGACAGAAGTGAGAATGTATGAGGCTCTGTTAGGGGACAGTAAAGCTTTTACTTCACCCTAACGCTTAGACAGCATGGTTGCTAGCAGTGGCTAGCAACTCGTGAAACTGGCCTTGCCCTTCGGCCCCCAAAGTAAACTTGATTCTGCAGGCACTGGATGGCCAATGAAGATCTCTAAACATGAGTGATATGCTCAGAACCTTGGGTTATTGGAAACAGTATGAAATGCATAAAGGACTTGGGCCTAGAAGTGAAAATAACAGTAAGATATCCATCACAATAGTCGAGAGCAAGAAGAGGCAACAAGAGCCTGAATTAGGAAAGTGGCTTTGGAAACACAAACAATATTGCAGAGGTAAGATCAGAAGCTTGTTACAAAAATACGATGTGAAGGATTCCATTCTGAGTAATTGTGGATGGTGGTTCCAATAACAGTATATAAACAAGTGAGCAGAAGAGCAATGGTTGGAGAAAAAGATTAATGTCATTTTGAATATGTTGAGTGTGAGGTCTTATTAAGAAAGTCAGGTGAAGATATCTAAATGGCAAGAGGTAAGTCATGAAACTCAAGACTGGCATTAGAATGGGAGGTCTAGGTTTGAAACTTGTCAGCTGACAGCTCAAACCAGTAGAATAGGGGAGGTCGCTGGCACACACGATGTGAATAGATGGGCCAAGGGCCAGGGACAGATCCTTTCATAATGTCTCCAACCTGAGGACGGGAGGAGCAAGATGCGGTGGTCAGGCAGACAGGAGGAAAACTAGAGCAGTATGGTGGCATAGAAGTCAAGTCAAGAGCATGTCTTCATTTAGAAAACCAATAACAACAAGAAGTACCAAGTCACTTACCTTGTTGAAAAGATGAAGGTTAAAAGCATGAAACTCAGCTGAATAGAAAATACTGGAAATAAAAGGAATTGAATCTAATTAGCACTATAAAAGCAGTATTTGTAGCATATTTACTGGTACGCTTAGTTTGATCAAACAGAAAACAAACAAAGGAATAAACAAACAAAAAAACAAACAAGCATAAATTGTTGAACTGATAATATCATATAAATTAGTGGGACTCAACCTGTTCTTATTGAAGCTATCCCCAGATAAAAATCTATGGAGTCTACTACTCACAGCAAATCTCAAATCTTCTTTGATTTAACATTAGTTATTTAATTTGTTCAATTTAGAGAAGGCTGGTTTATCCTTTGAGTATTTATAGCAAATGGCACAAATGCAGGAGAATATAAAAATATTTTGGAATAACTCATCTTGAGTTAATAACATAAGATTCATTGACATTACAATTGCCAAACGTTGTCCTTGGTATTACAGCATAAATAGAACAAAATAGTTTCCTTCCCTTCCCTTCCCTTCCCTTCCCTTCCCTTCCCTTCCCTTCCCTTCCCTTCCCTTCCCTTCCCTTTTCTTTTCCCTCCCCTCCCTTCTCCTCCCCTCTCCTTCCCTCCCCTCCCCTCCCCTCTCCTCTCCTTCCCTCTCCTCCTCTTCCCTCTCCTCTCCTCCCTCCCTTCCTTCCTTTCTTAGTTGTCTTTGGTATTACAACATAAATAGAACAAAATATTTCTTTTCTTTTCCTCCCTCCTTCCCTCTCCTTCCTTCCTCCCTTCCTTCCTTCCTTCCTTCCTTCCTTCCTTCCTTCCTTCCTTCCTTCCTTCCTTCCTTTTACTTATCTCTCTCCCTCCCCCTCCCTCTCTACCTCCTTTCTTTCTTTGTTAACAACCAGTGTTTTAATTACTTATTACATTTAAAAATATTGTTCTAAGCTCTACATGTAGCTTGGCAGAAGCGGAAAATTGTGAAACAGCCAGGATTATGTTGGGCAGATAAAATATATTATGCTCACTTTGTTAAAGATGGCGCTGCCCACATGCAAGTGTTAAGAGTAAGCTTTTCCCCACACCCTTGACTGATTGGATGATGTGGGGTGGTGCACTCTCATGAGGAATCCTCCCATTATGCCTCAGATAAGTGACTTTCTATCAGAGACTTCCTTGTTTGTAGATTATGGATTAAAGGCTTGGATTTCTACATTATAAAGTGGGGCAGACTGGGAGCTTGCTCTCTGGGTTCCTGAGGTTAGTATTAGAGAAGAGAGCAGAGTAAGGCCACATGGAGGCCAGGAGAAGCAGCCAAGATGGTGGAGTGCTGAGGAAGAAGCCAGTTTGTGCAGAGTTTGTGCAGGAGAAGGAGATGGGAAACAGAGGTGAATAAGTCTGGTGAGCTAGGAACCTTTGATTCTAGGAAACTTGGATAACTCAGTAGCTTTGTGAGCACTGAATGAGTGGGTTTGGAGCCCAGTGTGTGTTTTTGCTTGCTCGCCGGGTGCAAGCTAGAATTAAAGCTTATAGCTCACCAGTTTTTGGCTCCATTGTTTCATTATCATCTGTTCGAATTGAATGCGAACCTGCACTGGCCAGGTGGCTCTGATAGTGACTTTGGCCACTGGCCTTACAGATTAAATGACTTATAAATCCAGACTGACCTCTTCTGCGACTGATTTTGCCCAGTAGGGATACCCACTCTCTTAGTTTGGAGAAGTCAGTAAAGTTTACTTAAAGGGCCACATAAAAATATTTTAGGCTTGAGGGCCATATGGTCTCAATAGCAACCCTTCAGTTCTGCCTTCAAATTGAAAGCAGCCATAGATAATAAATACATAAGCACATTTTTTAGCTTAGCTGGTACTTGTCTTTTATAGCCTGTTACTTCTTACAGTGAAATTCTATTATTTTGGGTGTAGTTAAATAGAAAGATGATATAAATATTCACATTTTAACCAATTATTATAAAAGTGTCATATATTAGAACTCCTACTTTTAATGCATTGGTAAAGAATAAGATTAGTTTAAATTATAATAATATAAATTGGCAAAAAAGTATTCAATCTAACATTTGAATTTGACAGATATTATGGCTTCTTTCACCTGGCATCAACCATTATAAATCAGACACAAAAAGACAAAGGAGATTAGTCATTAGCGTATTACTGCTGCCTTTTTATGAAACGGGTGCACTGCTAAAGTCACTGAGTACATCTAGTAGAAACCTAAGAATTCTCTTCTAGTCAAATTAACATTGGAAATGAGTTTGGGGAATATACATGGCTCTGCTTTGCTACTGAGGAGGCTGAGGAGATAGCGACTCACTGATGAACAGCACGACAATGAGGCTGAATCTATCCAGGTCAATATTTGGGTTAGAGAAGGTGCCACAGAAGGTCGTGTAGATGATCATGAGAAGCACGCTGCTGCTGATAGCGCCAAAAGGAGGTTTTGTTCTTTCGAGCCAGTCCTTGGTGTATCTACGGACAATCTGAAACACAGAGATCAACAGGTTGCCTCTTTGTAGAGAGGTGGGAGTGAAACTGGGCATCTCAAAGGGATTCTGACAGCAGAAAGACATAAAGGAAAGAGAGTAATTTGGCTGATGGCCACACTGGATTTCAAAGCTTCTCTGTCACACCACTCTTCTTCTGGGGAATTTAACGTTTGCAGTACAACTTCCACTGTTGTCCATAATGAGAGTATATTTTCAACTGCATTCAAATCCATCCTTAATCATGCCAAATGCTCTTTGCTAGCTGTCACTGAGACATGCCCATTAAGCCTCCCCAAAGTTTATCTCCTCTGCTCATCCTAATGGATGTGTGTAATTATCACAGTCCCCTTTGCCTCAGCAGATGATTCCAAGTGCAACTTTGGGAATCTTAAAAATCTGACATCTTCAAGAATTTTAAGACAGTAGATAATCGAAAGTGATCCATGGAACATATTAATATTTAAAATGTTAGCGAAGCACCAGAAGTTTTTAATTAAATTATAACTCATGCTTGAAAAGCAAAAGTGCAAGTGTTGTGGGAGCTTAAATAATTCAAACTCTGCACAGCTCTAGTTTTTGTGAATCCAAAGACAAATGCCATTTGCATGCTTTCAGCATCCTAGAATTAACACTTAAAAATGAATAAACCTGTCCCAACTTTCTGACAAAAGGACCAGTGAAATATAAGGTTACAAAGCAATCCTCTCGTATTTTAAAACCAAATCAGATATTTAAAATCAGGGCAGTCTGAATATTAGTAATAACTTTCATTTGGATATAAGACTGAACCACTCTATTTAAAACCTTTCACTTTTGAAAGAAGCCGAACAAGCCCCATAATAAGGACTACGGTTGAGACATATTAAGCTTTGAGTCACTCATTATCCTGCATAATTGAACATGAGATTTCACAACAGGCTGAATTACCATGATCCATTAGCAATAATGAGGTCAGGGAACTTCTCCTGACAAGGCTGACGGGGTTCTGTCATCTTCTACTCTGTCACTAAAAAGCCTTAATTTGCAACGGAGCATACCTTCACAGATACTCAAGAACAAAATAAACTACTCTCAAGAGAACCTTTGAACAAATGGCTGTTGAGTCAACTTCCTCCGATCTCAAGTACTTGGTAAGTGAAATAATGGTGTTAATAAAGCTCACCAGTTGGTACAAGAAAAATATAGGTCCAACACCTTGAAGCTTGGGCGGGGTAGAATGAAAAGGGAAGAGTGTCATATATGTACAGATCAATAGTGGTTAAGTTTCTATTTCTTTAAAAGTAGATCTTGTAATTAAAGTTACAGTTGAATTTATAAAAAAATGTGGGGTTTTTTTTTGGGGGGAGGGAAGTGATCCCAAATCATAGTTATTATCTAGTGTTTGTTTCTTTTTTCAAGTTAAAATGTAGTGAAGTACAGAGAAGTGAGAGCAGTCTATCACACAGGCTTACACACTGATGTATTAGAATATTGTAAGTTTTGGATAACAGTGCTCAAGTTATCTAGATGGTCCCACGTTCACATGACACAGTGGTGGGGGACTGCTCATTAGAAGGCTACTGAGGGACTTCATGGAAAAGGTCATTTCATAATCTATTGTGTTTGGTAACATAAACCTGGTGGTTGCCCAAATTTAATACATTAAACTCATTTAGGAAGTAAAATAAATGGAAATTACATGGAGCTATTGAAATTGATGCTGTTCTCTAATCTTGTTTTAGTACAAAATGGTTAAAAACACGAAGACCTGCAATAGGCTTTGGAATGTATGGTTATTAGAACCAAAAGTTGAAGTGTCTCTCTCTCTCACCACCATTGCCCTCTTGGACTAAAGAAACAAACACATGTAATTGAGGTACAGCTTGGAAGCCAAAGCCATTTTAAAAACCAAAACAAATCTAGCCCTGGCCAGTAATGAAGGCTTCTCTCTCTCTTTCTCTCTCTCTCCCTCTCTTCCTCTGTCTCTCTAAAGTCAATCAATTAAAAAAAAAATCAAATCTCTAATCATCAGCTTTATAAACAGCAATTGACTTAGTTAACCTAATCATCTCTTCCTTCGTTACAAAGTACTCAGAGGCTCGTAGTATGTAGGACTCTCAACATGGCAGGTAACCGGGGCTCCTTGGCCCAGCCTCCTCCCAGTGAAGATGGTTTTCTTCTAAACACATCAGTGCTTTAATCTGGTCACTTCATCTTGATAAAGAAAGCAACTAGGAAGCTGGGAATTGGACAGATGGACAAGTGAAACTACAACCCTAGAAGAAAACAGATTGCCTTCCACTGTTTTTAGTCTTACAGCGATATTTATCTGTGTTTTCTAAGTAAACCATTTATAGTTTGCCAGGCTCTATAGAGCTTTTCCATCTTCCTTTAAAATTAAATTCACAAAGCAGCTGTTTTCGCACCGTGCAGTTAGAAGAGTGTTAAAATGCTTCATAAATGCCTGGGCGAAGGAGCGTTGCCATGCCTCCAAGACGAGGTTCAGCTATAAACTCCAGGGGACCCCATCTCCTCAAAGTTCAGCCACTTACACTTTTTATACAATCGTTCTCAATTTGTCAAGAATCCCTGTCATTTTTTAATTCCCCAAACTTCTTTGTCTTACAGAAATGTTTAAAACCTTATAAGAAACAAGACTTGGCTCAAGATAGTCGATCAACACAGCAGGACAGATGCCTCAGAATTCCCTCTTGGGGGAAAACCCAGCTCAGACGAGGGGAAAAGGCATTCTGGTGAAGTGGCCGGTTGTGTCTTTCTTCAGAATCTATACTAATTCATTTGCTCTCATGGCTCAGAAACACTTAGGCATTCAACATCAAGTGACAAATGCTCATGAACTTGTTTGGTTTTTCCTATAGAAAAAGAAGGAGAAAAATCGTCCACAGCTTTTTATTGTCTCACCTTCTACATTTTGATTTCTTTATTTTAAATTAAGCACCAGGAAAGGTGAAAGGGAAACTTGAATCCCTGTACTTCTAACAAGCTGAAACACATATCATCAGTTCCTGCGTGACCTGCAGGACAGAAACCTGGGAAACAAGCACGTCTTAGGTGACGACCGTCCACGTTTGGAGGTAACCAAGAAATGGAATGGCCATCATCTTGGTTTCTGTTCTTTTTTTCAGGGTATTCTCTTGCTTTCCTCCTACCCTATCTTTATATTTATAAACTGATTTTTGAGTGGGGCATATATGATGTATACTATTTTATGTTCAATCTGGATTTTAAAATTAACTTTTCTCAAAGGTGGCTTCAATTTTTATCCTCTCTTCCATCGAATCTATACATTTTTATAAAGTGTTTTTGTTTCTTCATTAATATCCTGTTGAAATGTATAGTCAGGGATATAAAATCAAATCTAATGTATAAAACATTGTTCTTTTAAAATATTTTGTTTTAAATATTGAGTAGATTCAAAATGATACAGCATACTTTGGGGGAAAAGTGTAAACAACAATAATAAGTGGACATAATAAGCAGCCATCATCTACTTAAATTTTTGAAATTTTTTTTCCTCTATTACTTCATCTCATTCTCCTGAGAAAGGTGGTACAGATATTATCTTGCTCAGTTTACAGCTAAAAACACAGGCACACAGAAACCAAACAACTTACATAAAATGTTTTTTAAAAGCTAGTTAGTTAAGGAGCAAGAATGTGACTTCTATTTCCTGAGGGGTCCCTGTCTCACGGAGCTCACCTTTTAGTTAGATAAATAAATAGCAAAAACAACAAACAAACAAGAAGTTGCTCTTAAGCCCATGTCTATGCCCTTAATCATCCAAATATACCCATTTCTAAGACTCACTCATTTAGTAGTACGTACATTAAATTCTGTATGCCCTTACAGGGCTAGAAAGACCCTTGTTTTAAAATTTGTATGCTCGTAATTAAACTATATGCTTATTATCACCTTATTACAAGAAGTTAAAATATAAGAATTTATTCTATTATCCAATTCAACAAGAATGATAAAGGAAACTAATTTTTCTAAGCTCCATTTTAAGAGCTAATAGAATTAAAAGTTTATTTTATCACTCACACGATAACTAATATGGTAACTATTGCTGGAGGAGTCAGTCTATGGAGCAGCCAGCCAAAGACATCCATGTTCCCAGCAATGGTCATGGATGCCGAGACCTTACTGAAAGTTGCAAATAACATAATGGTTTGCTACATGGTTTCAAGCTAGCTGCATAGCTACAAAGAAGGGATAATAAATAAATACATAAAGTCAAGATTCTGTGCAGATGTCCCTGTACATATAGCTCTCTATAGGGAGCGTATTGTTATTAACCAAAAATAAGTAAATAAATAAAAAGATGAGAATTTTGTGCTGATAAAAACCCATGTTTCACAGTCTTACATTTTCATTTAACTGTCTTTTCCTCTGTCTTTTCGGAACTGTCCTGACATACAGTACAGGAGACCTTACCTGTCCGATAATGAGAGGGACCACAACAGTCATAAAGAGCTGGGAAAAAATAGACGTAAAAGGCACCGAAGAGGACGAGCCAAGCTGCAAAACGAGAGTATAAGAGGAGTTAGGGGTACCTGGGATTAGTTAACAAATTGCTGTCAATTAAATCATGCAATAAATGAATTCTCTCTTATGTACCAAAAATTTGGTAGGCCAACACAAAGAAAAAGTGAAGTTATTTTTAATTTTCTAAATTTAATACAAAATAGACTGTTAAGTAGTTTAATATACAATTTTTATTGGGATTCCAAGATTGAGAAACAGTGATAACTACTGTTTCACAATTAACTTAACTTGCTTATTATTAAATCTACTGTTGGAGAACACAGCGATTCGTCGTTCATATTGTCTGCAATCGTATGGCGCAATATTTCACCTATAATGATAGTTTAGGTGATTGCTATTTCATCTATCACCTAAACAAACAAGTATATCTTAATATTCTTTTATCAACATAATGTTTTCATTTATGCAAATAAAATATTTTCTAACTTCTACTCCTTTAAAACAAAGGCAATGAATCTCATATTCTTTTGAGTTTTTTCTTCAAGTCTAAAATATGGGAAATCCTGGAACATGCCTTATTTTTCAGCTTGATGTTTCAGTATACCTCTCTTAAATGTGTATGTCTTAATTCAGTTCACAGTTCCTATTTTTTACCCTTTCTCACTTTTTGGTGCCTTTTTAAAATTTGTTTTGCTAATACCTCCAATCTCGGCTTCAGAAAGACCCGATTGCCAGAGTCTGCATACAACACAGTTGCTCATTCATATTGGTCGCGACCACCGAGAATTGCTGTCTTCCTACGAACTTCCATGTTGGTCAAACACTGCTTCTGGCTTTCAAGCCTGACACATACTAGCCTGTTCCACAGCTGTCTGTCTCTTTTATGACTCCCTTGAGAACTACTGACGGGTTCTTTCAACCCATCACTGCGAGACCCCTGGGCCTGGAACTCACTCTCACCCTCCTCACCCCCACCCTCCGCCCTCAGCAGGTCAAACCCCAGTTCCCACATCTACCTAAGTTTAGTTCAACTTGGAGATACCTTTTGGAAGATCACTTCTGTAAAACACACTAAGGTAGTGATGACGGGGGCAGAGAATGTTAAATAAAATAAATCCCACGTTTAGATGAGTGAAGTCAACAGCTCGGGATGCAATGCAGTGGGATCAGCGTTTTCACTGTTTTCTGCACGCACTGACTCCCAAAGATCTTTTCTACCTCCTGGAGGGTTTGATCAAATTCTGTGCCCTCCCCTCAGCCCCGCTTCAGGCGCATTCAAGATGCCATGGGTGTACATCCTGCCCAGCGCGGCCTGGGTTCCTTCAATAACACCTTTCACACTGACCGCCGCCTGCCAGTGTCACCGTAAAACTGTAGCCTTTTCCTCTAGGACCAAGACGCACTAAAGAAACGAAGAGAGGAAGCAGGAAAAGTGGGGGTGGTGAGGAACAGACAGGATTCCTGGTGTATTAAACGCGACATGGCTGTTAGATGTATTTTTATGTAAAGCCAAAGTCGTAAAAACGAATCATTTCAGCCCATTTTAGAGCAATAATGACCTTGAGGCACAGGGTACTTAACAAATATATTTATTCTCTTCAAAAATACTAATTCCAAGCATGGCCCTGGGGCAAGGATTGAAATAAAGAAAAATCCATTTTACAGGAAATGGAAGCACTGGATTGACAGAAAAATAAACTTTAAAGATCAAAGTTTTCTGGTTCATGAACATTCAGCTCAAGGCTCTATCCGTTAGGGTTATGATGTTTGGAGAGAGGCAGTAGGATTCAGGGTAGCAGCCTTCTATTAAAAGGTGACAATGTGCCTGACCAGGCGGTGGCGCAGTGGATAGAGCGTTGGACTGGGAAGCGGAGGACCCAGGTTTGAGACCCTGAGGTCGCCAGCTTGAGCGCGGGTCCATCTGGCTTGAGCAAAAGCTCGTCAGCTTGGACCCAAGGTCGCTGGCTCCAGCAAGGGGTTGCTCCGTCTGCTGAAGGCCCGCGGTCAAGGCTCATGTGAGAAAGCAATCAATGAACAACCAAGGTGTCACAACAGTAATGAAAAACTAATGATTGCCTGACCTGTGGTGGCGCAGTGGATAAAGCGTCGACAGTTCAAAACCCTGCACTGGTCTGGTCAAGGCACATATGGGAGTTGATGCTTCTAGCTCTTCCCTCCTTTCTCTCTCTCTTCTCTCTGTCTCTCTCTCTCTCACTCTGTGTCTCCTCTCTAAAAATGAATGAATAAAAATAAAAATGAAAAAAACCCCAAAAAACTAATGATTGATGCTTCTCACCTCTCTCCGTTCCTGTCAGTCTGACCCTATCTATCCCTCTCTCTGACTCTCTCTCTATCCCTGTAAAAAAAAAAAAAGGTGACAATGCTTGTCTGGAATCTCAGGGATGAAGGGATAATCTTACACATTCCTGTTTTTCTTTCTGTCTCAACTTTATTAAGTTAGTTAATATTTTAAAGATATTTTCATGACTAACCCTATCACAAGCCCTAGTTGTCCTGTCATCCCAGGGCGGACCCCAGTGACCTGCACAGAGAGTGCGTGCGCAGGTGACTAAGCCTGTGCAGGATGGACACACGAGGTGACCTGCACGCAGGAGGTGCTAATAGTGACACTCTATTCGAAACCATATCCCCTGTTCCCCTGAAATTGAAAAGCACAAAACTTAAGTGTATCAAAAAAATTATTATTGTGTGGCATTATTAAAGTCACATGGTATTATTTTTTTCTCTGCTTGGTGATCACTAATAACACAGCTAATCAGAACATGCACCTAGACAAAGGGCACTTAGAGAGGGGAGAATGTGTGTGTTTGAGTGTGAGTGTGGGTCTGTGTGAGTGCGTGTGAGTGTGTGCGTTTGTGTGTCTATGTGAGCGTGAATGTGTGTGAGTGCGGGTCTGTGTGAGTCCGTGTGAGTGTACGCATCTGTGTCTGTGTGTCTATGTGAGTGTGAATGTGTGTGAGTCTGTGTGTGTGCATCTGTGTCTGTGTGTCTATGTGAGCATGAATGTGTGTGTGTGTGAGTGTGTGTAGAGCAGAGCAAGGGCGGCTGTCATGTTCTCGGCCCCCAGTCTTCCCCCACCCCCTCCTTAGACCCTTAGTGCGGCTCTGGAGGGGAAGACCGACCAGTGAGAGAATCCTGACCCCGGAAGAGACATGTCCTCCCATTCTACTCTCTTTTTAAAAGATGTGAAGACTGAGGTCCAGAAACAAGTGACTTACAATGAACATATCTAATACCTGCATTATGAAAAGAAATTGGTTACACTTCCAAAACACATTCGAACACCCTGTAGCCAAATCTGCTCCATGGTAATAGATACCCTACCATGGGAAGGCCTGTTGTTTTACCCACAAACGATACTGCATTACTGTATTACTGCTGAGCAGTAAACTCAGAGATCAAATGGAGAGAAGTGTCAAAACATGACCTCATTCACTTAAAAGTCAATTTGGGGGGTTATTTTCAATCCCAATTCTATCTGAAACATCAAATCTGGCCATAAGAGAAATACAGGAAAATCCATTTCAACTTTGGTGGTAAGAATATGATGTACTTTAATTTCCATTCATGATTTGCATGATCAATGTTTGGAAGCCTCATGCTTCTGGAGGACAGTGGACAGGGCTGTGGGGTGAGGGGAGGTTGTCCACAGTTTCCACGGTCCCTTTTTCCTCTGAAATGCCTGTGATCTTTGATCCACTAGATGAGCAACACTGGTCAGAACAGCCCTTCTCCGAGGCTGTGTCAGATCAGAGGCAAGAGCGGGCTAGCCAGGGATGTAATTAACCGAGTTGCACAGAGCCAGACTAGGTACGCCGGGGATGCTGGGAGGAAATCCTGCAGGATGGCTCCCTTAGAAGTGGCTCCGAAAGGAAGGAAACCTCAGTGCTGGGTCTAACTTGGCATAAGTCCTTTCTTTTGAATTGGCCACCAGACCTGTCGCCGGGGTCAGCGTGAAGAGGCGGAGGTCCCTGTGGGGGAGTTTCTGACACTAGGAAGCCTGCCCTGGCATCCAGAAGAAAGAAGAGCGAGCATCTGGCATTGGACAGCTTCTGAGGACATGACTGGAAAAGTCCAAGACCCAGTCATTTTGTATGCGGAGTTGATCCTAACTAGAGCAGAAGGAAATATGCTGTCTGGGATATTTTGTTCTTCACATTTTAATGAAGAACCTGTCAGGGTTTCTACTGTAAAGCTCAGTGTGTTTATAGGAGGCAGCTGCAATTTGCACATTGGGATAAACCTGCAGATTTGGGAAAACCGTGTATCAAGCAAGTGCCCCAGGCCACACTGAGCTACCCAGGTAGATTTACAGGTAGTGTGTCTCATCCTGCCAACCCGTGCTTCCAGACCAGTGATGGGCAATCTTTTGAGCTTGGTGTGTCAAAATTCGCCAAAAAACTGAGCATAACTCGGGTGGTGTGTCACTTGGAGAAAAACGGCCTAACCGGAAGTCCCAGAACTAGACGCTCTGTGCCGGAGTTCTGTTGTTTCGGCCTATAGACCTCCGGCACAGAGTGTCTACACTACAGCAAATGTTCTGTCCTCGGCTCCTGCACCTGGCTATGCAGGAGCCGAGGATGAAAGGTCCTTCTCAGCATGCGGCCCCATACTTCTCTGGTATGCGGCCACGTGTCATCGAAAATGGCTACGCGTGTCAGTGCTGACACGCGTGTCATAGGTTCGCCATCACAGTTCTAGACATAGCACATGAAACAACCCAGTCATTGGCTAATGTCTTTCAGGAATATAGTGCTGCAAGCAGAAAACTCCCAAGTAGTTTTGTTTTCATATCTTCTGTTGAAAAGAAGTGACTCAGTGAAAATTAAGTATGTGGGACCCTAGGACCTTTGTGCTCAATCCTTCAGTCACTGGTGTCCCCTGTGAGCCAGGGCGTGCTCAAGGCACAGGGGACCCAACAGTGAGCTGAGCACAAACCTTCCTCTCCAGGAACTGACTTCTAAAAGTTGAGTTATGCATGCGGGTCCCCCCACCACCAGCGCATGCACGCTTCTTGCCATGAATGCCTTTCCTCCTCTTCACTTAGAGTGAGAGAAGTATTGGCTTTTTCATAAGATGGTGCAAGCATTGCTTCTTTAGTAATTCTATCCCAGCCCTCTTCCCCTAATGCAGACTTGGCCACCCCCTCCTGTGTTCGCCCTGTACCTCTCAGAACCCTGGGTTGCTCCTGTTTACAAATCTGTCTCTCCCAGAAGCCTGGAGGTCAGGGGCAGGTCTCATTTATGCTTATATTCCCCGCACCCAGCAGAGTGACCATATTTTACATCTAGGGCAATAGCTCTTACACCTGCAGGGTTTGATAAAACACAGAATGCCTGGTTCCACTGACCTGCATCAGAACCTCAGAGAGAAGAAAGAAAGGGGGTGGAGGGCGGTGAAAATCTGCATCTCTAATGGGCCCCAGTCGATGCTCGGGTGGCAGAGATAGGTCCGCACTTTGAGAACCACTAACCCAGGACAGAGGAGGTGCACCAACTAGTACATAGTAGATGCCCAACAAACGTGGGTTCAGTTAGTAAATGACCAGGATACACATGTAGAAAAGGAGGCCTAGAATGCTTTTTCTTTCCATCCTTCCAACTTCAGGTAACTTACAAAGCCCTGCTTACTTCACAGGCCCGGGACAGGATGGGGACAGGCTGGCCTCCTACGCAACTGTCGTTTACAATTATAGTAACAGCAACATGGACTGCATGCTTCCTGTGTGCCACTCTGCTCCAGATACGTAACGTGTGTTGAATAATTTAATACGGCAACCCCTTGAGGTAGGTCTTACCGGTACCCCAATTTCCACATGAGGTAAGAGTGGCAAAGCACAGTTAAAGCACTTGATCAAGGTCACTACAGCTAGAAAGTGGTGGAGCCAGGATCTAAAGCCATAAGTGTCTCTCCACAGCCTTTGCATTTGATTCTTACACTCCTCCTGCGTATTAATTCCACAGGGTCCGGAGCAGTGAGATGGGTCAGGGAGCAGGGGTGGGCTCCCCTCCTCTTGCCCATGTGACAGGAGGAGGGGAAGCACATTTGTATGTGGGGGCATGGGGGGGCGCTGCATGGAGATGGGGAACTGAAGGCCGTAGAAGCCAGAGAGGAGGAAAAGAAGAAAAAAAGCATGTGTGTAGGGGGGGCGGGCCTCAATCAGCAGGGCTGATGGTGCTGCCTTTCTCAGCTGGGGTTCTGGTCAATCACAGGACCTAGAAAATTATTTGAGCATTTTCTGAGCTCTTTCACAGGATGGTACGTCAGTAGTTCCAGGGTAGGCTCATCAGAAAACCTTAATCCAGTCCACACAGTGGATGCCTTCAGGAGTCGGGACTCAATTCTCTAACTAGGCAGAAAAAGGCTGAAAAGAAACAATTGGCTGCTATCAATTCACTCAATTTAGAAACTATTTGATTTGGAAAGAATCTGGGGGTCCCATCAGTGAAATATCACGGGGCCAAACGTACGTGACTCAGAAAGACAAGCAAGTACCAATTCTTGATGGAGGGACGCTGAGTGTCTGTAAAAATCAGTTATCAACCTACAGTTAGAAAACAGATGGTGTGTTCTAAATCACTCCCGTAAGTGAGCTGACCTGTGAATTGCCGTTAATGCACCAGGTCTTCCCTTGCTCCGCTGTGTAATCAGCCTTTTATCTCCTACCAGGGAAATCCATTAGCCACAGGCATCTCCACTATTTGCATCTCGTCTCAGCTATTAAAACATTATTGTATTAAATAATTCACCCTCGATGATCGGTCTTTGCTTTCATTAGCACGGCATTCAGGGGAAAATGCAAATAGATATTTACGGTTTATACCACAGAATGACGACGAATGTTAAATCTCTTTTGCGGGAAAATCGGAAAGAAGCTGCTTCAGACACAGGATTTGTCCACTTCCCACCCCATATCCGCCCTCGCTCCACCCATCGCCCCATCCGTCAACCACAGAGCCCAGTCCTGGGGAAGGGAAAGGAGGGACCTGCGTGCTCTTGCATCTGACTTCCTAGTGCCACGCGGACACACTCATACACACGCGTCTCCTTCACTTCACAAAGAGAAGCGCGCAGAGAGAAGGAGGGTGCCCCAGTCCCCAACCGCAAGCCCTTCTAGGTTCCCATCTTTCCCTAGAAACGCCACTTGAGCCTTTCACCAGGATGGCCTCCCCTCCGGGGACATATGCAAATCACAATGACTGCTGACACAGCCTTGATGAGTTAAGTGTACACCAGTGGATAGGCTCGATGTAAAGACGACTATCATTTTAATCAAAATTAAGTCTATGATTGTTTCAGCTGCACGTAGCCAGGTTGTGGGGGGGTTGGGAGGTGGAGGGAGGGTATGGGGGATAGATGATGATGGAAGGAGACTTGGGCCGAACACACAATATAGTGTACAGGTGACATGTTGTAGAATTGTGCACCTGGAACCTGTCTAATTTTGTTAACCAGCGCCACCCCGCTAAAAATTAAACACAATTGGGTGCCTGCATGGAAAGCATCTCTTTAGTAGAGGGAGATCCTTTTTATGTCTAGATGTACCATGTGTGTCCTTCTTCGGGAGGGAAAGAGCAAAACAGGCTTCACGAGATCTTTGGGAGATAAAAAAACATGTAAAACATTTCTTTTTTTATATGCTAATTTAAAACCTAAGATGAAAAGATTACCTACCAACAACTGACGGAAACTATGTATGTACAACTATAAGTTCTGGTGACTCCAACCACACACAGAGTTTAGTAATATGCACACAAATGAATGTCAGGTTGTCTTATCACAACCCACAGAAGAAAGCTGGGGGGAGAAGGGCTTTCAGGACATGGAGGGTTGGAGGCAGAGATACTCAGAAGCATCTAGAAGCAAACTTTGCTCCTAATCCCCTGACCACAGGATTTAGTCTTGTCAATATGAGTTTGGCTCAGGAACCAGAGTGTCTACTGTTGCTAACTGAAGAGTTCCTTAAACAGAGCAACTGTTTAAGCTCTCCCCCAGCAGAGTGCTCTAAGCTTAGGGATCAACAGGCAAGGGCAGTCCAAGGAAGCAGTGTCTTTCTCTGTCCAGACAGACCCTGCCTCCTCAGGGAGCGCCAGCAGTAGCTGGCATTGGGAGGGAAGCAAGGGGCAGGGGGAAAGCCCGGCTGAGACAGTGCGGGGCTCACCCGTGCTGTGCTGCCCTTAGTGAAGTCTGAGCAGTCCCAGAGAGGCATTGGTGTTGCCCTCTGTGGACAGTGGTCCTTAAAGGGAAGGGGAGTTTATCAATGTCATCTCTAGAGCATTTGGAAATGGCATACCAGATGTTACCCCTAGCTCTTTATGATTCAAAGGGTCTTGGGGGTAGGGGGAGCCCTGGCATGGGCATTTAACAAAGATTCCAGATTATTTGGCTTCACGAAATTCTCTTGTGTGAGAACCATCTCTGTGCAATTTACATACACAGAAAACAAGCTACTCTCAGGTTCAAGAGAAGAAGACTGTTCTTCACTTGCTTTAGAAAAAAAGACTCCCCAGTGCAAGGCAGAGGGACTGGCTTAGTGCAAAACTGGGGCAATCAAATGGATAGCTTCTCTTTACTATAATTTTATAAGTGGCACACCTGTGGCCATCAATTACACAATCATCACTGAGAACAGATTACAAAAAATAGAGGATGGTATATGACCAAAATGGCTGTATTCTCTGTTCTTGTTCATACTGGTGGGATCAAAAGTTGAATTATTAATTTTTTTTCTTTTTTTAATTACAGGTAGCCAATTACTAGGAAAACCCATCAATGACTGTTGCCTCCAAGGTTGCCTGGATCTCTCTCCCTGACCTGGACCTCTCTTCTATGAACTCCCAATGACACTCAGTCTGAATAACAATGGAGCAGCTAATTCTCCTCTAAACTTCTTCACTGTTCTTTATTCTTGTTTACCCAAATAAGCTTTAAGTTTCTTCAAGGCAATAATTATGCTTTATTCTTTTTTTTTGTCTTTCCTATGTTACCTAGAATATAAATATTCAAGAAGTAGTAATTGGGCACTGGTAATATGTGTGTGAACAGACTCTGAGGAGGTGTGCTTTGTGAGCACAGCCTGGAAGGAGCCCCCTACTGGAGGTCGGCCCTGGCTGGGAGGGTCTCATGCTCTTTGTTAGCTGTGAGGTCTCAAATGAGCCACAGGAATGCTTTGAACCTAAGTTTTCTCCTATAAGTGCGGGTAATACCTAGCTCTAAAGGTTGTCATGCTCGTCACATGGGCTTATGTAGTAAGTATCCATCTTATCTACTCAGGAAAACTTATTCTACCTCTCCCCCTCCCATTACTATGCAGGAACTCTCTGTGCTTAGGAGGCTGCACCCCCTTCATGAACTAGAACTCACCCCCTTTCTTCTACTCAAGGACATGGGTCCATGGATTCTCGCCTCTTTTTTCTGTCTCAATTTCTTTCTCTAACTGGATCATTCTATCAATACAAATATGCTAATAATTTCCCCAACTTGGTTGCTGCCCCATTTTCTGTACTCTTTAGAGCAAAATCCCTCAAAAGAATTATTGATTACCGCTGCCTGTCTTCCTTCCCTCATTCTTGACCAGCTTTCACCTCCACAACTCTGCGGGAGCAGCTCTGCTGAAGGTCCCCAGGGACCCCTGTCTTGTGAAAGACCAGTGGTCAATTTTCAGCCTTCATTGTATCTTAACTGTTACCAGCATTTAAAGTAGTTACCCACTGTCCTTTTTTGTGAGATACAGTCTCTGCTAGGCTTCTAGAATTTTATGGAGAAGCCATGGAAAATCATCTAGAATTGGTACTGAGGTGCAAGACAGACACCTTACTGCATTTAGTGGCTCAGTGACATGAAAGACGCCTGCAGTCAGAAGGCAGGTTTCAGTTGGAGCAAGACGGCGAAGGGAACGTTCTGAGCAGAGGTTAAGAATACAGGGAATTGAGTTTTGATCAACAGAAAAGGAATCTTGACTACCTACTGCAAATGAATATCCAGAAATTTCCATTTTCAAGATATGATTAAAAAAAAAAAGACAATTCAATTTTCAGGCATTGTTTTCATTTCTGTAACCTAACCCCACCAACTGGGTGGCTTAAAACAACAGAAATATGTATATTGCTTCAGAGTTCTGGAAGCTGTTAAGTCTGGAATCAACAAGGTCAAGCTCCCTGTGAGATCTGGAGGGGAACATCCTTCCCCATCTCCTCTCGCTTCTGAAGTCTGCCAGCAATCCTCGGTGTCCCTCAAGTTAGAGATGCATCGCTCTCTTCTCTGCGGCTGCCGTGACATGCATTCTCCTTGTGTGGCTCAGACTTCTCTCGTAAGGACACCAGTCATACTGGATTAAGGGCCCACCCTACACCAGTATGACTTCATCTTAACATCTGCAAGGACCTTGTTTCAAATAAGATCACAGTCTGGGGCATGGGGGTTATATCTTCATTATATTGTTCTGAAGGACATAACTCAACCTCATAACAGGGGTGCTGATAAAAAAAATTACATCTTTTGTGGAATGGTTTCATATTTTAAGTTGTTTGGGTTTTTTTCCTGCTCAGTAAATAAGGCCTGGTTACCTAAGTGTTTAAGCAATGCCCACTGTTTGTAAAATCCATGATAACCTAAAGAGGCAAAAAGTGTATATACCGTGCATTCAATTTAAAGTCATACAACATAAAAGCATCTATCAATATTGTGTGATGATGCCATTGAGGCCCTGGTCAGTTGCTCAGTGGAAATCCTAGGTTTGATTCCCGGTCAGGGCACACAGGAGAAGTGACCATCTGCTACTTTACCCCTCCCACCCCCTTCTCTCTCTCTCACTTCTCCTCCTGCAGCCATGGCTCAAATGGTTCGAGCAAGTTGGCCCTGGGTGCTGAGGTTGGCTCCATGGCCTCTCCGTAGGCGCTGAAATAGCTTGGTTGCCAGAGCAATGAAGCAGTGGCCCCAAATGGGCAGAGCACTGTTCTGTAGGGGACTTGCCGGGTGTTCCCAGTCAGGGTACATACTGGAGTCTGTCTTTCTGCCTCTGTGCCTCTCATTTAATAATAAAAAAAAGAAAATATTATGAAGATATTTAAAAAATGTTATGAAAGATGATCCCATTGAGCCTGGTGGGACATCGCAGTTGGCTCAGAGGGAAGCATTAAACTCTTAAGTTGAGGGTCCTGGGGTCTTTTTTACTATCCTTGTAGCTTTATTATTTTAAAGTATTGAACCAACTAAAGCTCACAAGCTTACAGGTCCAAGATTAGGTGAAAGCTTGCAACAGTATGATGCCATAGCATTTATCAGCTGAGAAAACCCCTATGGCATGGCAATGGGAAGGAGAGGGAAGAAAGTACTCATCTAGTTCTTTAGTCATGAGCTGCAACAGGGTCTCAGAGATTCCACCCCTTAGATATCCAAAAGGGCTTCCCTAAGGTGTCAGCCCTCAAGATGCAGCTATAACTTCTCCCTGAGTTCCTCAAAAAAAGACAGTTGAGTAAGAGACGCTGCTCTTCATTTCTTCTTCAATGGAGAAAACCTAGGCTGTAGAGCCATTTACTGTACCCTTACTAGACCCCTGGCTCTATACTGGTCCTCTGACCCATTGCACATGGGGACCTCCAACTGGCCTGCATTCCGCACATGTGAAGGGCTGCTCCCGGGAAACTGTGAGCCCAGGTCTGGGAAACACTGAGGGATGATCCCAGTTCCTCACATCTGGTGAGCAGGTAGGTACACTCCAAGTCTTGTATTTCAACTGAATGCAAATCCATATTCACTGCCATTTCCAGTAGACTCACTGCCAGTTCGGAACTGGTGAAGTCCAAATGAATAAGGTTTGTTTTGCTGAGGGAAGTCATCTGATTGCCTCTTCTTACCTTGTCAAACTGAAGCTAGCATTTCAGAAGGGAAGAGACTGCTGAGGCTTCGTACTTAAAGGTAATGTCTCTCATGAATGATGCAGAATCCAACTGGTGGGTAGGGTATCTTCCCCTCTCCACTTCCTACACAGCTTGTAAGAAATGAAGTCCCTCACTCTGTTACTCTAATTGAATTCCAACTTGGGTAATTACACTATAGTTAAAGAAATTTTCCCCATAGTTTTAATTCACTGACAAACAGTGCTAGTTACACAGCTCCCTTCCATTCCCACAAATGCATGCCCACTCTGCTTCAATGATGAGTGGAATGATTTATATTTGGGAGAACTGTGTATGAAAAATGCACAGTTCATAAAATATTTTAGGTATCATTCATGATTACATATGCTTTTCTCAGCATGAGATAAAATTAATTTCTATTATAATTTTTCATCTAATTTCTCATATGCTTAGTACCGAAAGAAATAAGACAGTTAATTAGCATTTCTTATTTTTTGAACAATTTCTGTTTAGTTAACCAGTGGCTTGCATTCTTTTTTTTTTTTTATTATTTCTAAAGCACATTGCATTATCCCTGGGAGGCAGACTGGGATAGGTGGTACTGAATCCCATTTACAGATGAAAAAACAGAGGCAGTATGCCCCAAAGTGAGGAAGTCAGCTACTATCAGTCTTGGAACCTAAGCTTCCTCTCATTCCCAGGTCCAAGGCTCTTTCTGTCAAACACTAGGTCACTGGCAAAACACTTTAGTTTACTAATGAGAAAATAAAGAGCAGCACATTTGTGACCCATGTCACAGGCCACTAGTTGGAAATAACTAATGATTCAGCCAGGAGTTGGAGGCTGACTAACCGGGTCCGGAAGCTGGCCTTGGACCACGAGACTGCACAGACCCTTTGGGCCCACATGTTACTGGTACTGCTCAACTGGAAGAACGGTTCAAAACATGATGCCAAGCCATACACAAGGATTCAAATTTCAATGTCATATTCATGACCTTTCTCCAAGGGTTGTAGATAGCTTTTAATAAAGGATATTAAAGACAACATCAAAATACTCACAAAAAGCAGCAGGAGCAGGGGCGTTATAATGATGCCCTGAAAGAAATGAAAGAGATGATGATCATTCATCAGCATGGAAAACAGAACACTTTCTTTGCCACATTACACTCTGATGCATGGAAATGCTTGTCCTCCCCACTTTCGCTTAATAAAATGTAGGAGATAAAGAAGAGGGAGCCCAAACTTGGCTCTCTCCACCAGAAAGCCTTAGAGATCTCGTAAGGACACCAGTCATATTGGATTAAGGGCCCACCCTACAACAATATGACTTCAAAAAATAAGTGGCAACAAACATCTGATTTCAAATCAATTTGTTTAAACATCTCTATTACAATCACTTGTATTCGGCATCTTTCAAATTACAACCACCCATCTTCCCTAAACCCGTCTTCCCTTTGCAGAACTCAAGGTGCCTCCCACGTCGCATATGTATCATGCGGTGAAAGCTGGCAGGCTTTCTTACTCCAAGGCTTTCAACTCTAACTTGGATAAAGTGCCTTTCGAGGGAAGACAGGTGGTTCAGTCCCAGTGGGGGTCCTCTCCTGAGCAAAGACCACGTCAGCTGTGATGAATGAGATGTCGTGATTTTGTAATGCGAACTGATCTCCCCCAGGAAATGAGCTAGGATCTCAAAACTCATTTCACTTGATTAGACTCCACGTCTCCATGGTGGAAGGAAAGTCTTTCATCTAATTCGGCCACATAGGACCGCCTCAGTCCCTCTGCCTCCCTGAGGCAGGAAGGAGAGAAAGATTTGTTTTCCGAGATGACAAGGAACAGTTTGAGGCTGTTGTCGAGGAGGCAGGATACAAACTTTTCGGTTTCTGGAAGGTAACTCTATTATAGCAGGTGTTTGAGTTGGGAGCTAACATGACAGGTTGCAGTGGAGAGCAGGAAATGATTGCTCGCCCCTTAGCTCTTCCTTTATCTCATGATGATTATACAAGAAAACGCATTTCGTATCTTTATTAATGAGTTCTACTTGGAACTTTGGAATTCCAAAGTGTCGGTGTGCTTGTGTGTGTATGTTAAGTGTGTGTGTGTGAGAGAGAGACAGACAGAAAGTATACTCTGCCTGAGTTCTGTGTACGGTACCATTTCATTACTTTTGGAGAAAAAGTCCCTTACGAGTCCTTTCATTACTGTGGCTAAATTCTTTTGGATCTAGCCCAAGAGGAACTGGCTTACCTTATATGAACATTGCTCTATTACTTTCTTAGGAATATATTCATGTTAATATTTACACACAAGCTGTTTTATTGTTAAATAATAGGATAAATGCTTCTTTATTGGGCACACTTTTGCAATGGACAATAGAGAACACAACGGTTTAATTTGTGTTACATTTTAAAAATCTATTTATGGAAACATATTGTGGCTTATCAATCAACTCCATCAATGTTTATGAAACAGGTATTCATCAGCATATTTAGAAGAAATAAATGTACAAAATGCCAAAATAATTTATAAGAGCTATTGCCCTTCAATGACATGGACAACATTCAGACTTCAGTAGGCATTCCAAACTTCACAAAGCCACATAGAAACAAAAATTTCTGGCTGTTTCAGTCTATGTGGAAGCCATCTGATTTCAAGTCAATTTGTTTAAACATTTATTGAACGTCCACTTATATGCTGGGCACTTCCATTAATTACAAGAATTAGTGGAAACTGATTCAGCTTTAAGGGGACAAGGACATTCCAGGAAGTGGGAAGGGCACCCCCAAGTCTATGAAAAGTTGAACAGGTTGGGAAGATAAAGGATAAAGTGAAGGAGTCACAGACCAGATCACCAAAGGCCCAAGGGCGGGGAGAGGGAGCTTAGAGGTGATCCTATCAGCAATGGCAAACTATGGAACTTAAAGTGAGGATAAAGTGAATTGGGAAATAATTTGGTATACGGCAAATGGATTTGACTTAGTTTATAACCCAACCAGTTCTACCTTTGTTATCGATCAACTCACCAAAATTCACAATAAAAAATGGCAACATATTAATGTTAATTTTGGAATATCAATAGCACTAATAACATATCTGAGACACATGGTATGATACCACTGATAGGATAAGGATTTTCACCCAGGGAGAAAGTTGAGCCTTATCACCATGCTGGGGACATTTGTCCTCTATTCAAGGAGTTGAAGCCACACTGGTGTCATATATTGTCGATAGGGACCCATGTCCTTTCTGATTCCCATTTCTTTTCCTTTGCAATAGTGGCATAGTATTAGTCACAGCAACAATACCAGTGCTATTAACGGTATTTAGCATCAATAGTGGTATAGTATTAGTCACAGCAACAATACCAGTGCTATTAACGGTATTTAGCATCAGCACTTACAAGCACGATTTAGAATCTGACCCTCTCCTCTAAAAGGAGTTAGGTTATAAAATAGCCACATTTTACAGATGAGGAAAGTGCAGTTCAGAAAAGCCAAGCAACCGGCCCAAAGTCATACAGAAAATAAGTGGCAAAGGCTGGACTCAAGCCGTTTCTGTCCAACTCCAAATCCAGAACTGACCCCATTCAGCCACTGGTCCGTGGGTGGTAGGGCTCAGCAGCCCGTGCAGTTTTCTAGAGAGTTCTGCCTCAGCATATATGTAGCAACTAGTTGCTGCATGATCTTGGTCTTGAGTTGACAACCGATTCTTAGAGATGACTTTATTCTGGGAATCAGAGCACTATGACCTGCAGGTTTTCCTGCCTGAATATTCCAAGTGCGTAGTCACCAGCACACAAGAGTGTCTTTACCCTTCTCCCAAAGGACTTATGGTATTTGTTCCTAAAAATAGTAAAACTTTCCTAGTGAATAGGATGCATTTTCTAGCTCTAGATTCAAGATTCCTCATTATTTTCTCAAAAATGGCTGGTCAAGGAAAGGAGGTCATTAACCAAGAATGAATTGTTATACAATACCGAAACCTGCTTTTCAGTTGTGTTAGGAAATGAGTCAGCCACGATGCCATTGATCCAGACAAGAGCTCCATAATTAAGTTTTGGTGAAGTCATTAGAGTTATTACTAAAACAATAGTAGCTAATACTTATGGAGTACTTATGTCAGACGATGTCCTGAGGACTGTATGCATGCCACCTTACATAATCTTCACAACAACCCTACGAGGTACATACTATTATTTCCCCACCGACTAGGGAAGGAAACGGAGACTCGGAGATGCTGTGTGAAAAAGTGAGGCACCGCTGCGAATTCAGTCCCTAGCTTCCAGACTCCAGAGCCTGGGACCCTGAGCGGAATCTTTGCCATCCTACCCTGTTTCCTCAGGGCTGTATTTTAAGAGTGAATCTGAGAGTAGCTTTAAACTCAGTATGTCTTTTTGATGACATGAGACAAACTGAGAAGTAAGCCTCTGTGTGATGTGGCTGATATATATCTTTTTTAAGGCGGGCTTTTGCAAATATCAGTGATAAAAAAAGGTGACCTAAAAATTTAAACTTTAACAGCAACAATCATTGGAAGCTGGAAAGTCAAATAGACGTGGTATTTTCTCTCAGGCTCTGAAGGCTCAACCTGACTCCTTCTTCTTTCTTTCCCACGTAAATTTTATAAAAATGGCTAAAGCCAGGAAGGAGGTGGTGGACGAGCACAAGGAGCACTACTAGCAAAAGACGTTAGCCCCTCCTTGCAGATTCAAGGGCAAGACATAGTTTCAGCATCCTTGCAATTGGGATGGTGTGGGAAGCTCTCTGATCGTAACACCTGAAGAAGTCAAGTCACAAAATGACGTGCTTTGATTGTCTCTTAAAACACCTTCAGAAAATCCATTTACACCTCTGATGTGAATGACTGGGTGAATATATTTCAATGACTTTAGTGGAGGGGGAAAAAAAGTGTCAAATCTGAGACACTGAGATTTAGTCGCATTAAAATACAAAGCACTCCTCCCATCAATAACAACCAAAACAACAAAGCTGTGAATGCACTTTTCTCAACAGTGAGACTTTTAAAAAAGGCAAAAGTAAAGTGAATTAGAATTTTTTTTTGGGGGGGGGGAAGGGAATGGACAGTGTTATCAGAACATTTTGCTGCAGCAACTATTGTGATCACACAGATACTAAAACTGACTTCTTAGGCTCTTGTCTCCAAGATATTAAATGTTCAGCCTTGGGAAAGGTGCTTTTAGTTGTTTAATTAAAAGGTAGTAACTCAAGTTTTACAGAATGACAGAATCTCCCTTTTGCAAGGGATCTCGGACCCACTCAGTCCATCCTTCATCAGAAGTAAGCGTGACACCCTTTGTCTCCCTCACTTGCTCTGAGTGGGTGTGATGGCCCAGTCCAGCCCTCATCTGCAGTAAGTGTGACACTCTGTCTCCCGCACTTGCTCTGTGTGGGTGTGATGGCTGCCCCTGCCGGAGGTCCCCTAGGGAGACAGCATTCTAGCTCTCAAGGCATCCCCTGCCTGGCTGAAGCTCTTTGACAGGAGGAAGCTCTTTCTTCTACTGACCCCAAATGACCTCTACTGCTGCCCTTCTTCCCCTCAGAGCAACTCAGAGCATGTCTCACCTTCCTCTTTCCTTGTGATGGCTTTTCTTTTAAAATTTTATTTTTCAATTGTAGTTGGTTTTCAATATCGTTTTAAATCAGCTTCCAGTGCACAGCGCAGTGGGTTAGACAATCATACAATTTACAAAGTGATCCCCGTGATAATTCAAGAACCCACCTGGCATCATACATACTATCCTACTATTAGTTTGTACTTCTTAATCCATTCACCTTTTTCACCCAGCCCCACACCCCCACCCCTCCCTGGCAACTATCACTCTGATCTCTTTTTTAGGTATTTGTTTCTGTTTTGTTTATTTATTTTGTTCTTTAAGAATAATGGTGAAGTGAGCTCTCTGGACCCCACACTAAGTTTTCTCCAGGATAAGTCTCAGCCACCCCCCGCCCCCTCAACTCCTCCTTAGACATGATCTCATCCAGATGAATTTCAGAGTCCACAGCACTCACTTAATACGAATTGACCAAAACTCGGAAATGAGGCCAAAAGAGGACTGCCTGGCCTTTCAGTGTCATCTGGGAGCGTGTTCTACCAGGCCCATCCAAGGGTTATTTAATTACCTAGACGGATAGACCTTTGTTTGACTTCTATTTACTATTGATTAGGGCCCAGACTGTGAAATTTCACGTTAATGTACAAAGTTTTGTTCTGTTGGGATAGAAGTAGTTTCTGTCTAGTAAAAAAAATGAACCACAAAGGTTATGGCTTTATTGCCCTGCAGGTATTAGCAATCTTATTTTGGTATACTTTTTTGATGGGCTAGATAAGCCCTATTTCTATAATCTTCCTGAAACCAACTTGACTATCCTGCTGGTTCCCTCATTATTCACTTGAATAAATGTTTGACATGTGTTCATTTTATATTGGTAAGAAGGTTGTGTTTTCAACTTTTGAAAATGATACTTTGACAATTCTTTTACTCTGAACCTTGTAGCTATATTCAATATACAGATCTCTTTTAAAACAATAAGAAAAAGAAGATTAATGCTAACTAAAATTTCTAGCTTGTCTCCACATTTTGTCCTGTGGTCAGTATATAGTGATATCTTAAAGAGTTAGAGAAGAGTTTATTCCTTAGGAATAAAATTATGTCAAACAAATAGGTAATGAGTGTGACTGGTTACCACAGCTTAAACAATAAATTACAAAGGGGTAGTATGGAATACTTGGAGATACAGTGGCGCCTTGAGATACAAACAGACTAACATACAATTTTTTTTTTTAAGATACGAGCTGCGACTCGGTCCGTATTTTTGTTTGAGATCCGAGCGAAATTCCGAGATACGAGTTGTGATTCGAGAAGCTGCCGCTAGTTGGCGCGTTGGCAGACGGCTCCAGTATCGGCAGTTTTATATACGATTTGACTGACTTATGAGCTCGGTTACAGAATGAATTAAATTCATATCTCAAGGTACCACTGTACTTAAATTTAAACACAATGATCAGGCTATATGGCCTTCAGAGAATATGACCTGAATAACATGGATGTCAAAATACATCACTGAGTAAACTTTATGGAAGAAAGAAAGAGGCATTAGGAGCATACGGAAGGGCATCTGAAAGAGGGTGTGGTTGACTGGTGGGTTAGGACCTCTTTCTCTCCCCTGTCTGTACTTCCCTCTTTCAAATGGGACCTTCACAGAGTCATTCCCTTGATATCCCCAGATGAATCATTCCTCTATGTGTTCAGGGCAGGGAAAGAGGAGTTGGCATGCACATTCTGGTTTACTTACCGGGCACAGTATACTACAACAGACAGTTGCATCAGACTATTTGAGCTAGATAACACCCGCCACTGAAAACATCTAGTTAATTCGGTCTAGTCTAAGTCCATGCTCGTCAAGAAAATGTTGGATAATAATTTTGTTTTCCAGGTAGAGCTCCTGATAGGAGGAGAACACACTAACTAGCTGACACCCGTTTCCCAGAATACAAGCTCACTGGGTGTGATAATGACAGGGAGTCTCTGAATCTGGAAAACTAAGACCCGATTCCTAGATTGTGGTGACCCAACTGCAGGAATGGTAGCTGGCTTATGTCAGTGACATACACTTAATTAAACAAGCACTTACTGAGTGCTAACTATGTATCAGGCATCATGGGTACTGAGGAGAAAAGGATCCCAAAGCCTCCTAGGCATGCAAAACTGCAGTCATTTTCATGTGGAATTTGACATAAATCTCCACAAATGTTTCTGTCAAGTCCTTGGGGTTGTCTTTGAAGACTGTATTGTTGTCTGCTTTGTTTTAAAGGAGAAACTTGAGGAGTTAAAAAATTCATAAAAAACAGCCAAGAGGGGGCAGGGGATTAGAGATTCTGTAGAGAGAGGAGGCAGCAGGGAGGAGTTCCAATGCACAGCTGGAGGGGTGACACCTTCACTGAGTAGGCAGAGAAAGGATACATCGGGCAGCGATGAAGGCAGACCTGTATGCTCGATGTCAGAAAGCTGAAGGAACTTGCATTTCAGAGCTTCTGTTTTCTATGTGAAGTACAAAGGGGAGAGTTTTACTACAGCGAGTGGGAGGCAGTTTCAGAGAAAGGAGAAAGTCAGTGATTGGAGACCTGTGCTGATCTAAAACCGTGAGGGTGCAGAGGTTTTACCTTCCTCTGAAGATAACAAGTTAGCTTACCATGTTTCATGGGTGCTGGAAGAAGACACGAGACTCATGGGCCAGAGCCAAAGGGCTGTATTACAGCTGAGCCAACAGCCTGAGCATGATGTTGGTCTCCGTTCTGCTTGTCCCCAAGTTAAGCGCGGTGGTGCAGATGGGCTCACATAGATGCCCACACATACAGTGGTTGCATTACAGGAAGGGAATATGTAATTTAGGGAACCCAAACCTTTTCTATTGGGCAGAAAGTATGCCTACTCTTTGCTCTGAAGGAGATACCATCTTTATCTTCTAAGGCTGCAAGCAAAACTGCCCTTTCCTCCAGAGAATGATGCTATCTCTATCTGATTGTCGGGGCTGTTCACTATAGAAACTTCCTTAAAGAAATAGCTGGGAGCCATGGGCAGTCAGTGCCTGCTCACAAGATGCATAGAAGTGTGAGAGACATGTGGAGAATTGTCTTCTAATGGAGGAAATGTCCAGCAGACCAACCCTGTTGTTACTGGTCATCTAAACATTTGAGTTATCAAGCTCATTATTAGTCCCTTCAAATAATATCACTGAATCAATACAAGGAAATGATAATTCGGTTATCACTTTTAAATGACCCAGAAAACTTCTTTCCATGATGACACTGATTCTCTAACACTCCTTACACACACACTACAGTTCAAATAAGTGAATCTAACTACTTAAACTGACTTACAACTCATAATTCTCTCTTTCTCTTTAAATGGGGAAATTTGATGTACATATGTCATTTTGAAATGTGGATCCTTGCTAGACAGAACTGTAGTTTAGACCAGCAGCACTGGCCTCCCCTGAAAGCTTGTCAGGAATCATTGAATCTCTGAGCCCACTCTGACCTACTGTATCATCATCTACATTTTTAACAAGAATTCCAGTAATTTGTAGACACATTAAAATTCAAAAAGAACTGATTCAGGCTCTAGAGCAGGGGTAGGCAAACTTACTCTGCACAGGGCCAGATAATCATTCCTGGCTTTGCTGGCCACACAGACTGACCCACACGAATGACTGGGATCATTCGTCTCCATAAGGAAACAAATGATCCCAGTCAAATTTGGCCCAAGGGCTGTAGTTCGGACCTGGCCATAAACATTCTAAAGCACTGTTTGGGGTAAGTAATTATATGTAAAAAAGAAATGCTAGTGTAAGAAACTTATTTATAATGACTTGGATTTTCGAGAACTGCAGGTTGGCTTCTGTTCCCTTTGTACCGGTTTTTACCACAACTCCCTAATTACCCGTTCTTTCACCTTTCTCTAACTGAAAACAAACGTTAATAGTGTGTAAAATCAACTGTCTTCCTCTTCTGTGACATTTGCACACGCCCAGCTGCTGACTCTCCTCTTTCGCGGGACCCGCAGGTCGCTGGTCGGGGCCAGCAGAGAGCATCTGCTTATCTTGAGCCTGCTGTCCCTTTGCCAATATTTACTATTTCTTATCTGAAGACGGTTCTCTTTGTCAAAGATGACGGAAGCAGAGGGGAGCACGCGTGGGGAGAGGAAATGAGGGACGTTGAAAAACAGGCAGAAGGCCAGGAATCTAGCCTCAATATCCAGCGCCACAGAAGAGGAGAGGAGAAACACAGGACCACAGAAGAGGAGGATGCACGTGACTCATCAGGACAAATAGAACAACACAGTAAAGCTGAAAAGCACTGTTAGCACTCATGACTTCCCTTACTTTTTAACTGAAAAAGTGAATCTTTTCAGACTATGCAAATGTGCAGACCTGTATTAAAGGTATTAACAATTAACTTGGCTTTTTCCTATCTGGGTGAAGAGTGATAAGAAGAATTTGAAATCCAATGAAAGCCCAAAGCAAGACTAATGTGGAATTTTTCTGTATTTCCCAAGAATCTTTCGTATAAATGTCTTCTAAGTTTATAGATTTAACATGCAATAAACAATTTTCCAAAGAAGCTTCTTAAAAATGTTTATCTGTAGAGTATATAAGAGACCAAAGAGGCAGCAAATGGGATTAAATCAGAATTTCTCTTTTGGTGACATCAGTATTCATGGCTAAGAAACTATTTGCCAGGGTTCATTCTGGCCTGCGTGTCTCCACTGTGGGCTCACAACTGGGATCCGATGTATTGGAGTTTTATTTTCTGTGAGGATACATAGGGCAGGCTATTAAGGATTATTAGTAGAAAAGCAAGCATCACACTCAAGAAGCACAGCTCTCGTCAAATGTCAGAAGAATGGTTCCATATAACCCAATGGACAGCCAAGGTTCCCAGAGCCTGAATCTTACACATGGGAGATCGCAGTAGTTCTTGCTTCAGAATTGCTGCGTCTGGCCCTGGCCAGTAGTTCAGTGAATAGAGCGTCAGCCCTGTGTATGGACATCCTGGGTTTGATTCCCAGTCAGTGCACATAGGAGAAACGACCATCTGTTTCTCCCTACATCCCTCTCCCTCTCCCATAGCCAGTGGCTCAATTGGTTTGAGCATGTCCCTGGGTACTGAGGATAGCTCAGTTGGTCTGAGCATGTCAACCTCATGTGCTGAGGATAGCTCAGTACTTGAGCATCGGCCCCAGATGGGGTTGTAGAGTGGATCCCGGTCAGGGTGCATGTGGGAGCCTATCTCGCTATCTCCACTAAAAAACAAAAAAGAATTGCTGTTTCAGTGATACCAAATACCACTATCCCAACAACAACCAGTATTTATTAAGGTATGTTATATACTAGGAACTGTGCTAAAGGCTTTGCAAACATCATTTAATTTAAAATTCCAATAAATAAATTGATTAGCCCAATTCCATAGTTGAGAAAAGAGAGGCTGATAGAGACCTTGTCTAAGTTGTAGGAAATGCCAGAAGGCAGAACCTCAGCCGAAGGAACGAAACAAAAGTTGAGAGGTCAAGAGATGGTCCAAAGTGAAGTAAAGTTAGTAGGGGGAAAAAAAGAGCAAAGGAAGAAGTATGAAATTTAAAATAGATATTCAGGAAATGGATTGTGGGAAATCAATACAAAATATGTAATATAAATTTAAAACGGGGTCAAAGATCACAATACAGCCTGCCAGGGACGTAGGAATATATGAAAAGGATACACCAGGTAACTCGCTTTGACCACAGAGAGTCACTGAATATATATCACCCACTGGCTAAATGGTTTAATGCGTATCTGCCATTTTCCCATTGATGCCTCTAAAGAATGGTACCTGGCAATTATTAGGCACTCAATAAATGTTTTGCTGCACAAATGGGCGCATGAACGAGTGTCTACAAATAGTTCCCTCAGGGAGCAGCACATCCATTTGATGAGAAACACACATTTTCTGAAATGCCTTAAAACCCTTACATTCATGAGGATAATGAGACTAGTTGACATTTATTGGATGCCTTCTCTGTGTGTGTCAGGGATTGCTCAATGCTCTTCATCCTCTCAATAAATTTGGGAGAAAAGGGCCATTATGATTCCCATTTTACAGAGGAGAAAACTAAGGGGTGCAGACAGAAGAGTTATACAAAACCCCTATGAACAGGAAGCTAGCCCTGCAGTCTGGCTCCAGAATCCACGGTCTTTTTACCATTCCCTGTCTCCACAGCAATTAAGAGTTATTTGAGAATTTAGAGGTACAAGGAATTCTAGCTGAAAGGGGTATTAGGGATAATTTGCTATCTCACTTTATAGACTGCCGGGTCAAGTCCCAAGGAGGTGGGCTGTCTCACACAGCCCGAGTCAGTGCAAACACTAGACCAGTGGTTCTTAATCTGGGTTCTATCGAACCCTAGGGGTTCAATGAGTCGGTTTCAGGGGTTCAGAGAAGCCTCTGCCGTGGAGCCAGAATAAAGTAATACCGTAATTTGTTGTGAGTTCATGCACTTTGTTGGTTTTGTTCTTTGAGCAAGATGATGTTCATGCACGGATCATTTTGTGCATCAGTAAAAAAACATATACCTATGTCTTGAATTTGGAAAAAAAAATCATATTTTATTTATCATTAAAGAAGGGTTCGGTGAATGCGCATATGAAACTGGTGGGTTCGGTACCTCAAAAAAGGTTAAGAACCACTGGACTAGACCCAGCACAGTGGCTCAAATTCCCTGTCCGGTTCTTCACTCCTGGTACCATACCGCCTCCCGTGAGCCAGGTGAGGAGAGCAAAACTCACATATGAAGACAGGAAAACTATTGCTCAGCACTGTTTTTTATCATGAGGATAAAGCAAAAAACAAAACAAAACAAGAACATAGATCATAAAATTTAAATGGACTATTGAAGGTTTTTTGCAGAAAATCAAGTTATGAGACAGGTGATTCCACAGCCCCCAGAGGCTCGTGAATTGCCAACAAGGGAATGGGAGAACGTTTTATGAAGTTTTGCAAAAGCAAGGTAAAGGTGTGGAAGGTGGCTGAGAGGGGCAGCGGAAGGTCACAGGAACACAGACGGGAGACAACAGTAAGAGACTGCTGGAAGATTGGGGGAAGGGATGTTTAATGCAGGCCTCTCAATGTTAAAATGAACTTCCAGAAAATGGTAAAGTGATTTCCTTTTAACCCTTGGAGTAGTGAGGTTTTTTCATGCTCTCTGACCCCCAGGAGTGAGTTTTCTTTTTCAAAAAATGAAGTTAGTTCCAGTTCCAGTTTTATTAACTTAAAATCATGTTTGTTTGATGACCAATTTACGGAAACAAGAACATACATTTGCCTTTTTTTAATGTTGCCTTACACATTTTTAAAATAAAAATTTTTGTACGATCATACTCTGGATGGTCAGGAGGCACGAGGACGTACATGAACGTTCGTACTGCTCAAAGGTTTAATTAAGACATTCAAAATAATGGTATAATCAAAACTAGTGTTCAAACTCCTAATAGACCTTTACCATAAACAAGCAACAAACAGAAAAAGGAGGCCGTGTGTACACACGGGACATGAACGGGTCTGGCACAGCCCACCCATTTCTTTCGGATGTGTCTCAATGACAGCAGACACTGCTGTTAGACCAAGCTGGGACGATCAATACTGGGTGTAAAGATGGACAAGATGAATGGAGACAGCTGCACTCCACTTGCCTTGTCTCATATATCAGGGGCCTGATTTACTCCGGTGTGAACAATATTCCTGATCCAGAGCCATTCCTACAGCCTAGAAACCTGGCCCCAGACTGTGACTCAGAGAGTGTTCAGTCAGGAGAAGGACACGGATGAACCGATGGTCCGACTGAAGGTCTGCCCCTCCGATGAGCATCATTGGCCCACATCTCTTCCCACCATCACCGAAGTGAGGCAGTAGGAGTCTCATCTTCAGGCTAACTTTTGTGAGCCTTCTTTCCTGACAGGCCCCTGCCTCCAACCATCAATGTCTGTTTTAAACAGTCTTCTCCTTAACAATGTATTTATTTTGTTAAACATCAGTGGACCTCTCTCAGGAAGTGCTACCCAAAGCCTGACAATTCATGGAGGCAGGAGGAAAAGCATTGATGAGATGAGGAAGAACAATGTCTTAGTAGTTTATCAGAACTGGAAAATAGACTTGGCCATTTTATGATCATGTGATTTTTTTTGGTATAAGGAAATCATTTCTACAAGATCAAATTTCACCTTATGCCCCAGAAAAATGCAAAGGGGCTAGCTGAAACAATTTTTAGTGCTTAGATTTTTATTCAAAAATTTCCATGATGAATTTCTTAACAATCCTGACTCGTTTTTGGTTGTATAATTATACACAGTGAAGTCTTCTTAATATTTCAGCAAAGACGCATGCCTATACAATCACTTTGGGATCTACACTATGGGGTGTTGTCACTAAGGAGTTTTTAAGAAGGAATACCCAACATTTCCACTCAGAAATGGCTGTAGGTATAGTCACATCAGATTTTTTTTTTTTCTACAGGGATAGAGAGAGAATCAGAGAGAGGGATAGAGAGGGACAGACAGATAGGAACGGAGAGAGATGAGAAGCATCAATCATCAGTTTTTCGTTGCAACACCTTAGTTGTTCATTGATTGCTTTCTCATATGTGCCTTGACCGCGGGCCTTCAGCAGACGGAGCAACTCCTTGCTCAAGCCAGCGACCTTGGGTCCAAGCTGGTGAGCTTTTGCTCAAGCCAGATGGGTCCCGCGCTCAAGCTGGTGACCTCGGGGTCTCAAACCTGGGTCTTCTGCATCCCAGTCCGATGCTCTATCCACTGCGCCACCGCCTGGTCAGGCTCACATCAGATATTTATTTTAAAATGTACTTTGCTAACCACTTCAGTATTTTTGGAACTTAAAAGTGCCAGAGAGTAAGAAGTGACCCTCTGGCAAATGACATCGCTGAATTTAACTAAGAGTCTTTATGGAAACTGAAAATCTGTACCAACATAATTTTTCTAGTTCCCCAGTAGAGGGCAACTTCTACACACTCTGACAGTTAAAAAAAAATCTATGCCCACCACATCCATAAGAACCATTGCTTGTTTGAAATAAAACAATACAGCTTATGCCTATCAATGGATTTTCACTAACAGGTAGCTATAAAATGTCAACAAATTTTAAATGTGTAATTAGGGATTGAGTATATTTAATAATGAGTAATTAGCACTTTATGATTAATAGAAGTGATAGCAGGAACTGTAGAGTAGCAACCATTTAGGTCACTGTGACAAAATTATCAGTAACTGAAACAAGGAAGGTAAATGATGAGAGTACTGATCTTTAGTAAACATTTAGATTGAGTTTCATTTTCAGTTCCAAATATAACTAACATGAATGCATAAAGTCCTATTAATAGTCCAACGGGGGGGGCATAATACAAACATCTCAAAGTATAATCAAATGCCTTTATTATTATGAACTTTGAAATAATACCTATCAGTGTTCATGTTTTAAATAATGTCAGATATAAGAATTTAGTTGTACATACATATTTATGTAGTATATGCAAATATAATAAAATTCTACTATAATGCATCTCATTACTATATAGATTTGGACACAACGTGGTACGTTCTTATTCTCTCATTCAACACTTATTTACTGAGCACTTATTATGTGCTAGGTACTATTCTATAGGTCAAGAATACAGGTGTGATAAATCTGAGAAAATTCTCTGCCTTTTTGGAGCTTACATACTCCAAAATAAAAATAATATATCACAAAGCCTTCTGAAAAGATAAGCCTATGAATTATGTTTACCACATTTTATAATGCTAGCTTCTTTTCATTAAATAAATTGGGTTTTGTTTTTAATACAGAGAAATATTATAAGGAAAAATGATAAAGATCATAATGTTAATACTAAAAAAACTGTTGACCTTCAATAAAGTAATCCATGAATTTGATTAGAAACATTTTAACTGTATAGAAAAGAAAAAAAAGTAAAAAGTGAAATTTTCTAGCACTCCACTACCTCCAGAGATTTTAACAGTTCTTTGTTATTATTTCTAGAGAAGAAATAATCTTCCAATATCCGTTCATCCCTCTCCCACCTACCCATCCATCTAGTGTTCTTAAATTAATCAAATTCATACAGTTTTCTTAAGACAATCATAGTATACACAGTATTTTGCACATGGCTTTATTTTTTCCCAATTCGTTATACTACTTGGAGTGCTTTCTTCGTAAAGGAATATGCATTCTTTTATTTGACTCATTTTATTTTTCATGAAGAAATATTTTATAACATTCCATCTCTAAATACCTTAAAATTCTAGTTTTAAAAGTGGTTATACAATTTTGTCTGAAATTAATAAGAGCTATAATATGTGGTATAAAAAAGTGTAGTTTAATCTATAAAAATTGGGAACTCCTGGACTTCAAAAAGAAGTGAAAAAATGACATTTAATTCAGTAGAAAGCAGCAAATAAAAAAGTGAAAGGAATAGGCACCTGTTTTACATAAAAAACTTAGCAATAACTCCATTAGATCACACACAATGTAACCATCTTCTCAAGAGTGTCTTCGGTTGCAAATTAAAAACCTCAGTAATTTTTATTAGTAAATTTTTATATAGTTCTGTTATACAATAGACATTTTTTTGAGTTCCACTTAAAATTTTAAATTAAACCTGTAACAATTACTTTAGCTCATTCTATTTATAATACTGCTTAAACCATACATTTATGTCAGTGCCATATTTGATATTAAAGTGTGATGAGAATTTTTTAATTTACAAAAATGTTATGCAAAATAAAATTCAAGGCGCTAGGTGGTGCTGTGGGACCTTCCACGTACGCCAACGTGGGAAAGTTCTGCACTTGATGTATTTAAGTTGTGTGGCTGATTCCATATATTTAAATGGACATTAAATATTTTTTTTAGATAAACCACTGCCTTGTGAATAATAACAGTACCAAAACTCGGAAGCAATGTGTGGACAGATGACCTTTTTCAGGAAGATATGTTTCCCTTTCATAGTTACATACCCTAACTCCTACATTAAGGTATTAACATTTATTTATATAATGAATGCCATTTGTGAGGCATTCCTCTCAATAAAGTGTCATTTTCCACTTCTCTTTCAAGTTACTTTTTCATAAGGCTGAGAATAAAAAGAATCAGTAATGATACATTCTCATCAAATAATTTTGGATTAGGCAATTTTTTATGTTTCATTATATATTGTAATCGTCTTGGATTCTATTATTTTTTATTTTCCTACTCTCCCTTGATATGACTACCTGTTGTAGAGCTGTTAATTCAAATGCTGACAGCAGCCCAAGTGACAACGTAAATGTTTGCATCAGGCCACGTGTAAGGATAATAGGGAATGCGGTCAACTAGAAAAAACAGAGAGTTTCTGCATTCAAATTTAGATAAAAAAATATAATCTACATACACACACAACTCTGCAGGCCAAAGAAAACACATCTGTGGCCTGTGGGCCACTCATTTGTGATCTCTGACCAAGGCCAACATGCCCCGAACCATTTATTATGAATGACACATCTTAAAAGAAACTCAAGAATTTCAGTTCGAATGAATTAGTGCAAATAACATGTCAGCCGTCCTTGCAGAATATTTTTAAAATCACATATGTATGTCCCTTCTTATGACAGAAATTGTTAATGACTCTGGCGATAAACTGTAGCGATCAATAGCATTAATTCTCTGTGATGAGTTACTGGTTTGAAGAAAAGCATAGATTTATTCAACTTTTGCTACCTGCATGGTCTTTCTCTCTCTGCCAGTACTTTTATGGTTGTGAGCAGGGTGGGGATAGAGTATTTAATAGTGAATTGATGGATATATATGATTAACGTAAGTGAAAAAGGGTGGAATTTATTCTTATTAATAGTGATGGTAGAACTTCCATTATAGGTACAAGGAATAAAAATGAATTTCTGACAAATGCAACAAAACATCTAAAGAAATATTGTTCTTCAAGTCCGTCACTGAGAAAAGCCAAACTTGTTTTAAAGGACACAATATTCTAAAATTTTTTAGCTACCTTCAGAAAGAGTTTGTGAGCCAGTTAAGAAAACAGTATAAAACCATGTCATTTCTGAACAGGAAGAGACCACATATGAACAAACCTCTTGCTACTTTAGCTACACCTCACAAATCAGCCCTTCCTGAAAGATAAACAGGGTGAAGCCACCGTCTCCAGGCCAGGCTGAGTCGTGGAAGCTCAGTGACCTGCTGCCCATAGGAAGCCATGTGGGAAGCACAATGTACTTTGAGGGGGGAATGAGCCTAACACCAGTCACCAGGGCAAAAATAATCATGTTTCAGGAATTTCCAATATTGTGTAACCACCCGCAAGAGTCTCTGCTAACACTAAAAGTCGTTTGGACTTTTTAGGGAATTTGATGGGTTCAAACACAGATTCACAGAAGTGATGAAAGGCAGAACTAGATTCGAGCCACACCGCCTGATCCTTTCATTCACTGGATGCTGGAAGTGGCATCCCAGGAGAGGTGGTTGTTTTTTTCTTGTTTTTTTTTTTTTGGACTGAATAAGCATCTTGTTTTTTAAATTGCTTGCTTTCTTAGAGGGCAGCAGCTCTCACAGTGTGGTCTGGGGACTCAGGGGATCCCAAAGACGGTTTTGGGAGGCCGGCAAGATAAAAACGACTTTCATGATAATACTAAAACATTCTTTGCCTTTCCTACCCTCAACCTCTCACAATTGCACAGTGGGGTTTTCCAGGGGCCAGACGACATGTGATACTGAAAGATTCAATGCAGGAAGAGACGAGACTCTGGCTGTCTATGTTAGACCAGACACTAAAGAGATCTGCAAAAGGTAAAACAAGGACACTCTTCTCATGAGGTTTCCTTTTAGTTTTGGAAAGCAGTTACTTCTTCTACAAAAATATATATGTTCCCATATCATGGGGGTTTTATTATTTTTAAAAGAATGACTAACTTCCCAGCTTTAATTTCAAAATATGGTAAGTACAGATAGACATAAGTTACATAAATAAAAGTTGGCTGTGGTCCTCAACACATTTTAAGAATGGAAAGGGGGCCTGACCAGGCGGTGGCGCAGTGGATAGAGTGTCGGACTGGGATGTGGAAGACCCAGGTTCGAGACCCCGAGCTCGCCAGCTTGAGCGTGGGCCCATCTGGCTTGAGCAGAAGCTCACCAGCTTGGACCCAAGGTCGCTGGCTCCAGCAAGGAGTTGCTCAGTCTGCTGAAGGCCCACGGTCAAGGCACATGTGAGAAAGCAATCAATGAATAACTAAGGTGTTGCGACAGCAACGAAAAACTAATGATTGGTGCTTCTCACCTCTCTCCGTTCCTGTCTGTCTGTCCCTATCTATCCCTCTCTCTGACTCTCTCTCTCTGTCCCTGTAAAAAAAAAAAAGAATGGAAAGGGGTCCAAAAGGCTTGAGAACACTATTCTTCAAGTAAGCCGAATACCTTGGTTTAAATTAGTTCTATCATTGTGCTAAACACTTACGTGAATCTAAAACTTCTATCACAATGAGACTGTGTTGGAAGCATTTTGGAGCCAAAAGCACTTATAAGGACAAGGTGGGCCCAAGTAGCTTGATGCAGAGGGGTAAACAGAGGCATGAGAGCTATAGATTTAGGGGCAATGACCCAGGTCGAAGAGGGAGTCAGGAGTGGGCAGTGGCAAATGTTTTGATTTAAAAAGTTAGCATGGGACCAATGGTACATCTCAAAAGGGACATTTTTCTCTTACCTTTTATATGGTGGGAGACTCCGACCCATTCTCCACACTGAGATGCAATCCTTCAGTGGTTTCCCAATAGTCTTTAAAGACCAACCATGGCCTATGATGTCCTGTACAATATGCTCCTGTCTACCCCTCCATCTCCGTCTCTTCTCACTCTCTGCCTGGCTTTCCATGCTCCAGCCACGGGCCTGTGGTCCATTTCCTTGACCAGGCTATGGTCCCTTCTACCTGCATGTCTTAGTGTCCTTCAAGTCAGCAAAGCAGCCTTCCTGTCAATATCAGTGTCCCCTGAGTGCACACTCTCATGACATCATGGGTCTCCTTTGTGGCACTTACCACAGCTGCACCTTTACATGTATTTGTGTGCCTCTGTAATGAGTGTCTGTGTCTCCTCCACAGGTCTATAAGCGCTATGAAGAAGGGACCAGGTTTATTTTCACTCCATCTTATATAACCTGTCCTTAGTAAAATGTCTGGAACATAGTAGGTGCTCAGTTAATTTTTTCAAATGAAGGATTAAATGATTTCTTGCTTCTAGGACTGTTTATATATAAACAGCACTAGATAGTATTTACTGAGCATACCTTCCAGACACGGTTCTGTGTATTTTGCAAGTGAAATATAATCCTGAAAAGCCCACGGAGAGGTATAATTATTGCCCCCACTTACAGAGGAAGAAATCAAGGTACACGGAAGTTGGCTAATTTGGCCAAGCCTAATAGTAAACGCTGTGGTCCGGATACAAACTCAGACGGTTTGACCAGAGACCTCACAACACGGTACCGTACGTAGTCTGTGAGCCCAGTTCAAAATTATGCCCCATAGAAATCAACAGCTGATTTACATACATTAGAAAGCTAATTTGCAAACTGATGAGTGACTCTAATGGGGAACTCAGAATACGTTCTGAGTTTAAAAGTATTAAGAACAACAAGAGCCACTCTTGTACCTTTCTATGTGTCACTGATTAAAAGAGAAAGACATCATGCATCCTGTTTTCAGCACAATAAGGGCAGTTCAAGAAATAAGGACAAAACTGAAATAAAGCAATGAGCCCAAACTGTCAATGTTAAATAAATATATATGTCCTCCTCTCCGATTTGGTTTAATTTGAATTAAAAGTTTTTAGCTGTGTTTATTTCTCCACTAACACAGGTTTTATTTATATTAACTTAGTCATTTGAAATTACAAATTAGGCTGTGGCCAGGTGGCTTGGTGGATAGAGGCACATAGGAGAAGCGACCCATGAGTGCACAGCTAAATGGAACAACTAAGTGTAACGAGTTGTGCCCCCTCCTCACTCTTTCTCCCTCTTTCCTTCCCCCCTTCTCTAAAATCAACGGAAAGAAGTGAAATGACAAATTAGTCTCATGAGTCTTTAAAGGAAAAATAAAATTGCCACCCAAATGTATTTTTTTCTGTTATCACAGCATTCTTAAGAATCTATAACACTAAAGAAAACAAAATAAAAACCTAGGAATACTACAAAATTCTAACAATCTAAAATCTAACACATCATCACGTCTAAGTCCAATTTTATATTATTAGGATCTTGGTAGTTTCCTTCAACAAACGATTATGAGACGCCTGCTCCCCACCAGGCCTGTCCTGGGGGCTGGGAAACAAGAGGAAAGAAAGGTGGCCTAGGTTCTGCCTTAACAGCTATGGCAGCCAAGTTGGGGCGTGGGAGAAAGGCCACGGCCACAGGACGAGGAGAGGAAAGGCTGCTGACCGCCCTTACTGAGAGAGACGGATCCCCGAAGAGGGGACATCTACCCTGAGACCAGAATGAGTAGACATGGCCAGGAGAAGGCTGGGGGTGGAACGTGCCTGCAAAGGGTCCGCACAGGAGGGGGACAGAATGTCCAAAGGCCTGAACGCAAGAAAGGGTGCTTGCGGTGCTTAGAGGAGAAAAGAAAGGCAGGCACAGTACAGAGGACAGACACAACAAATGCTCCTCCCATGACAACACTCTCACAAATTCCTCCTGCAAAGCAGAGCGGTATCTACTAGCCTTCTCATCTTCTAGTAACACCAAAGGAATAGAAAGGGCGATTAGATTAAGGAATAACTCAAAAAGTGCCATTTGGAATTTATCTTTCCTCAGCACTAAACTTATATATATATGTATATATATAATATATATATACATATATATTATATATATAATATATTATTTATTTATTTATTGACCCAAGTGGTGGCAAAACCAAGCTGGCCGCACTGCTAGGTGGAGAGCAGCTGGAGTGGATGACGGGGCGATGTAGTTAGGACCTTAAGACGGTCCCCATCTCCGATGGCTGGCAAATGCTTTGTTCTCTGAAGAATATTTATTACTATGGTAAACTTACTCCTTCTGGAATTTCTGTTATTTAGCAAGGAGTTATATCTATTCAGAAATGGAAAATTCAAAGACCCGAGCCCCCGACTATGGTAATCTATATGGCTTGTGTACCGGGGCTGTCTGCTGGGACCCAGGCCATCAATTATGCATAGAAATGCGCGGCTACAGAGGTAGCCAGTGTCCTGGCTGTCAGAGACGGCTTAAGAGGAACAAAAACCTTGGATGGTGTCTTCTTTTAGAAGACAGAAAGGAGGTGAAAAGAGGAAGAGCTTCGAAAGGAACTAGGAGCAATCCTCAATACATATGCTGACTTCTTATAATAAGTGAGAAGTGTAATCGTTAGGAAGTACTGGAAATGAAACCAGAACTATACTAAGGAAAAAACCTCAGAAATAGATACAAGAAAGGCTGACTTTGATTTGCCAAAACCACACACTTTAGAATACAAACTCATGCCTTATATATGGGAGGAAAACAACAACTAATGGGGGTCACCAAGCTCCAACCTTTCGGAACTGAATTCAGTGTTTACAACGAGGAATAATCACATTATGTGAAATAAAATGTCTTAACCCTGCTGCCGTCAGAGGTGTGAGTTTTTCTTCTAAATGAATGAACCATGTTTACAGACTGACAGGACTGTGAGGATTACCATGAATAAAATGCAATCTAAGATATCTTATGGAATTTCCTCTATTAGACCAAACACAACAAAAGCTTTCACTGGGATTTCAATAAATTTAGTTCTGCACATTGCTTTAGAAATTTCGTTATACTCCCTTCCTCTAGTGGATAGCTGGGGCAGCAGCTGGTATGTTTTGTATTTAAAACGGGGAACAGAACTCTAGTTCTCTTTCAGTGCCTACATAAATGCACTTGAGGAAATTGGAAAAAATGATTTACTTTAAGTAAAATGACTTTATTTCCTTTCCTGTAAGGGATTTGACATGCTTTTTCTTTTTCTTTTTTTTTTTTTTTAAGAGTAAGAATGGTGTTTTTGAAGAGCATACAGATTTCTCCTGGAGGAAACTATAGCACATAAAAACATATCACTTAAATTTATGTAAATTTAAACACACATGCTTGAAGGTACATCCTCATTCTTCAACGCTTTCTGGGTAGAATTTTTAGTGCCTGATTTTTATAAAACAATTTAGGTGACACATAAATGCTATGAGGTAGCCAAACAAAGATATCATAATTTTATATTACTTTAAAGAGTGTGTAATGGTCTTCTTCTGTCATTTCTATACAGGTTAGATCACACGTCATATTATTCAGACAAATTCTGTAAAATTGAAAGTATATTTAAAAATCAGTGTTAAAACATTAGGGAATGCCTGAACTGGATGTGAACCAAATCAATTTCCTTATTTCTTAGATTTAAAATGGAACAATTTACTGGTCATTTTTAGAAATTATAATTTAGCAAAGTAGGTCTCTATGAACATTGAAATATTTGATTTTCTCAGCTCCTCTTTTTTAAATAAATGATTTCTGCCAGTTAGAATATGAAAAATTCCAACATGTTTAAACACATTGCAACTCACATGACACATGACACAAGCAAGACATATGACATACATCAAATCAGCTACTTGTTAAAAAGAACAAGGCTACCGTTCCACAACTACTACTGTTTAATTTATTGACAACCCTATTTTGGATTATGTACACTGTTAATTGAACACTTTGGAAATTCAGTCAGAAACCGAATTGAGACTATTTAAAATTATCTTTCACTATGAATTTTTAAATTCATATTTTATTACACACATGAGATGTGAAGAAAATCTTCAGTCCTGTCTACTAGGTGACAGGTGCTTTATATAAATTATCTCACTTAATCCTGAGAAATATATTATGGCCTATTGCTCCAGGAAGGTAAATAACTCACGCAGGGGTCACGTGGCTACTCAAAACTCCTCATGTTACTCTGTCACCCAACAGTGTGTGATTTCCTCCTTCATGAGATTTTATTCCTTTGGCTTCTGGAATATTACAAACTCTTCTTTTACCTTCTCCTCCCCTCACTAAATTCAGGTCTCTTAGAAGACCTTTCCTCACCACCTTCTCTAAAACACACACACACACACACACAAACACACAATCTTCCCTCCGCAAGCACTTTCTGTTCCTTTATCTTGCATTATTATTATTATATTTGAGAGAGAGAGAGAGAGAGAGAGAGAGGGTGATGGAGGGATAGACAGACAGGAAGGGAGAGAGATAAGAGAAGTATCAACTTGTAGTTGTGGTACCTTTGTCATTCACTGATTGCTTTATCATGTGTGCCCTGATTGGGGGGTGGGGGGTGGGGAGCTGCAGCTGAGCCAGTGACCCCTTGAGCAAGCCAGGGACCTTGGCTTCAAGCCAGCAACCATGGGCTCAAGCCAGCGACCTTTGGGCTCAAGCCAGTGATCATAGGGTCCTGTCTATGATCCCATGCTCAAGCTGGCAACCTCCGGGTTTTGAACCTGGATCCTCAGCATCCCAGACCTTGAACCTGGATCCTCAGCGTCCCAGACCGACGCTCTATCCACCGCACCACCATCTGGTCAGGCATATCTTGCATTATTTTTGTTCACAGAACTTATCACCATTTGGCATTATATTTAGTTATTTGTTCATTATCTGTCTTCCTTGCTGATCACCCATCCCCACTCCAACAAAGCCCCACAAGGCTAAGATCTGGTTTGCCGCTTTCTCTGTGTGTCTCAGTAACTAAAACATCACCTGGCACAAAGTAGAAGAGGTGACATCGTGCAGGAAGAAGAAAAGAGCTAATGTTTATTGTGCAATTTGTTCTGAGTAATATATGTAGTGGCTGGAGTTGTAAAAGGATCACTGTCCCTGTCAGGCCATGTTGTGTTTGAATGTTCCTAGTGAAGCAGAATCACTGAAAAACCCACAGACATGGTGACAGAAGATGACCTGACTTGGGTGGTGGGCACACAACGCGATACACAGATGATGCATCACAGAATTGTATACTCGACACCTGTGTAATCTTATTAACCAATGTCATCCATAAGTTTAATTAAAAAACCCACAGAAGCACTCTCAGAGAAATGAGAGCGAGGGTTCACTTTGTAGATGCGCCCCATTAGAGGGCTTCAAAGCCACATTACCGCCCAGGACACATTAGACCTTGTCCATGCCTCTCTGATCTTCCCTACCCCCACGTGCCGGATCCCACAGAAGACAAAATGGTGTTACAGGAGTGGGAGAGGAGGTGCACCAAGAGGGAGAGAAGAAACCTGCCAGACCTCTCCTTCCCTGCTGCAGATGACGGTCCACGAGTTGACAGGGGAGGGCAAAAACGGAGAAAACCTTTCAACTGCATAAGAGACTAAAGTTTTGACATTAGTGTATTGAAGTATAAAAAACATTATAAATTATATATATATATATATATATATATATATATATATATATATATATATATATATCTTATATACATATATACCCTGTGTAAACACCATATAGATCCAACTATAAAACATTTCTATTAATCTTGAAGGATTCTTCGTGCTTCCTTCAGTCAATTCCCACCGTGCCTAAGTTATCACCATAGGTTAATTCTTATCTTGAACTTCATAGACATTAAATCACAAATATGGACTCATCCGTGTCTGCCTTCATTTGCTCAACATTATGTGTGTAAGAGGCAACCATGTGTTGGGGTGGGGCAATAGCTCATCTTTTCTATTTACATTTCGTGTTCTATAGTATGACTACGTTGCCACTTACTTATCCATTATGCTTCTGATGGACATTTCATGTATTTTCCATTTTGGCTTATTAAAAGAGGTGCTGTAAACCTTCCTAGACATGTCTTCTGGTGGACATAGCACTCATTTCTGATGGCTAGACATCTGAGAGGGTTACTAAGTCACAGTGTAGGCATATGTTTGGCAATGGTAGGTTTGCCTGACAGTTTCCCAAAGTACTTGAACTATTTTCCATTCCTGCCAGCAGTGTATGAGAATTTCAGTTACTAGACATCTGCATCAATACTTGATATTAACAACCTTTAAAAATTTTAGCCATTCTGATGCATGTGTGGTGGTATCTCATTGTGGTTTTAATTTGCATTTTCCTGGTAACTAATTATGCTGAGTCTTTTTTTTCATATGCTTATTGAAGATTAGTGGATCATCTTTTATAATATCTTACATTCAAATCTTTGCCTATTTTTTATTTTGTCACCTATATATCTTTGATTTGTATAAGCTATTTTATATAGTATGAAGACAAGTCTTGTTGGATATGTAACAAATGTGTGTATTTTAAATATATTCTCTGTAGCTCACCTTTTATTCTCTTAATGTTGTCTTCTGTTGAACAGATGCTTTAATTTTAATAAAGCCCAATTGATCAATAATGTCATATATAGTTATGTTTTTGTGACTCAAGAAGATGTTCTCTTGTGTTTTCTTCTAGTGCATTGAACTTTATAATACCTGTAAATGACTATGGGTTTATCTTAAAATTTTACCCCAAAGTGGGAAAGAATGATTTCACAGAACAGGTATAAAAGGGTGTTAATGAGTGATGGTAGTATTGCTCTCTGCTTGCACCTGATAGAGCCTTGCTCATTTAATAAGTCAGTTATACTTGGCTTGATGGTGAAGATTCATTTGAGAAGTAAGTATATCATGTCTCATATACTCACTCATGATTTATTAGCTAGATTTATTATAAATATAATATAGTTATACAGAATCAGAAGACTTTCCATCACTGAATATATATCAAGTGCCCTAGGGCAATCCACACAGAGATGTGCCTATCTTATAATTTGATTTTCTTAAAAATGGTATTTGCTATCCGAGTTCATGTGATGCACTGAAAGCTTGCTGGGCAGGAATTTGGAAGTGTTTCCTGACCCCTTTTTGCTGACTACCTGGTGATAGCTCTTCTGAATCTATAGTTGATTTGCCATCACTCTACAAGGATGAGTTTGGATTTCAGATCTTTCTGTACCCTCCCAATGGTCCAAACCTAGAAACCTAGGCATCATCCTTAATGCCTCTTTTCACCTGCTACATGGACACTCACCATGGACTCTCTATTCCACTTCTAAAATAACTTTTCAATACACATTTGTTACTCATCATTCCCACTGCCTTGACTTCACTCCTCTAGGTTAATGTTTTTTACCCCTTGAATCACTGTATCAGCCCTTTAATCAGTCTTCACACCTCCAGTCCAGCCCTGTTCTAATCAGTTTTGCACATGCAATAAAGATGGCCCCTCTAAGCTAATAACAACTAAGTTTTCTATAGCACTTCCTCTGTGCTTGGTACTTAATAAGCATGATCTCATTTAACATTTACAACAACCCTGAGAAAGTGGTACTATCTCTCTCTCTCTCTCTCTTTAAATGGAGTCACTGAAGCTTCAAGAGCAAGAGTGCCTTCCCCAAGGTCATAGAGCAAAGAAAGAGTCTGTACATCTGATCAGGTCACTCACCCGGCCTGCCTGAAAGCTCAGCAAATGAACCAGGTTTTCTCTGTATGGGGTGTCTGTGCATGTTGTCCCTCTGCCTGGAACATTACTTTTCTACCCTCTACTCACCACCCCCCTTTCCCTAACTGACACCTAACCTCTTAGGCATCTGCACTCCTGAGCTCCCTGGAATGGGTCTCTATTATCTCCGCCCACAGTTCTCTGTCTCTGCCAATCACAGCTTTTGTCACATTCATTTGAATACTTGTTTAACTGTCTTCTTCACCAGATGCAAATTCTGTGACAAGAAGGATGTTCTACCTTGATTATTACTGTTCCTGTGGTACCTACAGAATGTCTGACTTTCAGTAGGCACTCAACAAATATTAGTTTAAAACGATGCTAGCAAAATATTTTGAGATTTGTTGGTTGTTCAATGGAAAATCCAATGGACCACTGTCTTTCTTTATCATTGCCCAGGACAGTGCTGTCCCATACAACTTTCTGCAATGATGGGAATGTTCTACAATATGCACTGTTCAATACAACGGCCAGGAGCCACAAGTTGCTGTTAAAGACTTCAAGTGTGGCTAAGGACCTACATTTTGAACTTTATTCAGTGTTCTAATTAATTTAAATTTAATCAACCACATGTGTTTAGTTATTAATGTCTCAGATAGCACAGGTCCACAAACTCCAATAGTTTATGCGGTCCTTTTCAATGGAGACACTAAATGTCACTTCTCTTTTAGACTTGTTTGTAATATTATTCATAGGGTGAAATTTGGGAGCTCTGTTTTACAACCTGACTTGAAAAGAATCATTGAACATCAAATTGTCAGAGCTGCCATGAACAAAAGTTTCTGCTTCATTGTGTTATGTTGGTGGCAGTCAGCAAGAGTTCATCGCTTTTATACAACATTGTGTTTGTCTGTATCTATTTTCTAGTTCTTTAGACTATTGTATTCACCCTACATTACCCATTATGTCTAACACATAAATATCCCCAATGTGGCTTCCAGCAAAGAAACATTGAAAACGAAACAAAACAAACAACTGAACAACACAGAGTCAATAACACATGAGCCTCCTATCAAAGAACTGTGGCAAGTGACAAAAGCCAATTTTAAAAAAAATCACAGTTAAAAAAGTTAAAAAAAAACAAAACCTTTAGATTCCACCTCAGTGCACTCACTCTATTGCTCAGTATTAACATCTTTACCCAATTTTTGGAAGCATCCAGAAAGCTTCTGTTTCAACATTCATTTGTTATATACTACAGCTCACAATTAACACTGTCAGACTCCTTTCTAGTTAACTATTTGCTGATGTCTAGCATTTCTTTGGGGTCCCTTACATCATGCCCTGTGTACTACCTTTCAGAATAAAAGGCAGACTTTCAGCATAGGTTTTCACACTAACTGAAAACAAGGGCAGGGAAAGAGACATCAACGTCCTGGGTTAAAGCTGAGCTTACGGTGAGCTGCAGGCAGTGCAGAGCGCGCGCATCTGGGCTGTAGAAAGTGCCCATGTGTTGACAACTGACTAAGAGTTGGAAGGCTTAGCGGCGTACACATTCTGTCAGTGGTCCTGCGACAGAGGTCTTTACTTAACCAGAACTGCCAAAAAGCCCCAAAGCTGCTGACAACCTATGATGCGAAATTAATTCTCTCCAGGTTTTGACATTAAATTAGCGAGTTGTTACTTATAACAGAGGTAGTAACCCTGCATTGACTGGATTAACCTAAGGGGGAAAAAAGAGATTATTTTGTCCAACCTGAAACTCTGAAGGAGTAAGACTTAATTAAAGACATTGAAAGAATACAACTTGTGCCCCTTCCTTCCTTCTTGAATAAGCCCGCTAGATGTTAAATAGGTGTTGTGTATCATTTTTACAAAATGGAAATTCAATTTATGTCACAGGTGAGAGATCTACACATAGAAAGTTCCCTCCAAAGTAGGAATATTCAAAGTAATTTGGGAGTGAATTAGAATCAGTAAGAGAGAATGCCTACCAGGAGGTAGAGTCACATGGGAAAATAAAGATACTCCAGTCTATAAAATTACTTCCTGAATTCACAATGGGTGTGTCAGAATTTTATAGCTTTTCCGAGGTATCTCGGTCTTCAGTGACTCTACAGGCTGCCGAGCATACCCTGCCCTGGGCCTTTTCTCCAATATCTGCAGGCCTACAAAAGGCACTTACTCTACTACCAAGACGTTACCCAGTTTTTAGAAACATGATTGGTATCACAGAAATGAGAAAAGCAAGCCATCTTGGACAGGGGCTACATCTCTCACTCACATACTCCTTGAAGAGGTACATTCTATTAGGCCACGAGCCCTGGGTTTAGACATTCTAGGTCTAGATCCTGCTCTACCAATTAACTGTGTGACCTTACAAAAGTTATCTAACTTCTCTGGGCCTCATTTTCTTCAGTGTACTAGGAATTAGCACAGTACTGGTATTCCTTGTTATATGTACCTTGTTTCACATAATATATATGTATACACACACACACACACATATACATATATATACCTTGTTAATACCTCACTGTTACTGTGAGGATTAAATAAATTTATATATGCTAAATGCACAGTATAGTTCCTCACACTTAGTAAGCATTCAAAAACTAAATGATCATTATTAGTTTTTCTTTTAGTGCATAGAATTTAAAAATAACATAACAGCTTCACATTTAAATGTGATATAAAGGTAAATAGAAGAAATGTTAATAATGAAAATGAAGTGATCATTTCTTGATTGTATCTTTGCTGGTCATATTGACAAGTAAATTCTACTATCCTACAAGGTTTATGAATATTCACCTTGTGATTCCTATAACAGCAGACAAATGAGGCTTATTCCTAAGGTCTGATTACTGATAGGACACAAAATGAGTAATGTTCGAGGCATTATCTTCGTTATTATAGTGAATGATTTATTCTACAACATAGCTCAAGACTCCTCATATTAACATATCTCACAGCAATCAATCATATTCAATTTTGACTTTCAAATCTTTTTGAAACATCAAATGATACTCCTAAGCATACAACTTAATTGTATAGGCTGCTGATGTGGACAATAATGCCATTAGTGGGCCCAAACAGCTAAATCAGCAGTCCCTAGTCCAGAATAAAAGAGGCTGGAATTGTGAAGAAAAAGAGTTAACCCACCAATCTGAACAAGAAAAAAACATGAAAAATAATTTGCAAACAATTTTCCCTGTGCGTTTAATAAACATGTGTCAGAATAAACAAAAATCAGAAAGTAAAAAAAATCAATTAAAATAAAGTCACAGGGCATGGCAGAGAATTCTTTCTGGCAGTTATTTGATATAATGTGGTTAATATTTCTAGCCAGTCAAATTAACGTAATTTTGCCACTGTAGATTTACAGTCACAAAATGCATATTCCCAAGAGACTTGTTCTAGGAATCAGTAAAAAATATTATTTTAGGTATAGAACAACTTGACCATTTTCTTCTGAACATAAGTAAGGAAAGAGATACCATCCTTCAGAAAAAAAATAATCAGTTCCCTCTACATTCACATTTGGCCATCTTTCGCCTCCTTGATTTCCCCTTCAGAGTCCCTGGCTAGAAAGCAGGCGGTTTATCACTTCATTTATATCAACACATATGCTTTTATTTCTTATCAGGCTGCCTATTCGTATCATGTATAGCCTGCCATGTTATTGACTGAGAGATGCACAGGCAAGGTGGTGTCAGCTTCTGTTCCTACAGGGAGGCCCCCAGCAGCCTGGGAGGCATCTAAGGTCAAGTCGGAACCGTCTGTTTCTATGCCAGAACTGCAGGGCCCAAAGAGAAGAAGTGTTCTCGAGTATGCAAAACAAACCCCAACTCTCCACCTTGCCCGGTTTTATCTCCCCTCCCCTCAGGGTTCAGTGGTACTTCTCATGGAAGAAACCTTAGCTTTATTTTTTTTTTAAGTTTTAAGCCATTCTTCTTACTTTCCATGCTTTCTTCTTTCTTTCATCTTGATGTATTTTCCCCAGTGGGTACTCCAAAAATAGAGAAATCACATGGCAAATAGTCACTAAATCATATCATGGCCAGAGAAGTAGGATCTAGTAACTCCCCCAAGAGGTTAAGTTGGCATTTTCCTGATGGCTTGTGAGGCTATCTGTATACTTTGAAGAAGGAGAAAGTCAAGTTAACCACATTTACCAATTTTTATGTTTAGCACCATAAAAATTCTCCAGATCCGCTTTATTGGAAGAACCTCAAAGTCCACTGATCAGATACTTTCCAGAGCACGTATTATATGCAGCACTTTTTCTGAAACCAGGGTCTCAAAGATAGATATAATATGCTTCCCCCCGGGGAGTTCCCAGTTCATTACATGACGGTGTGCTATGTGCTGTGATAGAACATGAACAACACCTCAAAGGACAGAAAAGAACATGCTATGACACAAAGAGTTTGGAAGTTAGATCAGGGTTCATTCATATCTGCCTTCCTCCACATACTGCTGATTTGGGAGAAGGCACCCATATTCTTGAACTTCATTTTACCTGCATATGACATAGGTCTAACATAGTGCCTTTGGTAGATAGTTAATAAATATTAGTTTGCTCTTCTCCTTGTATACAAAGTCCAGAACAATTCAGTTGGTCTAAAGACAGTGAAGACGATGGGAGAAGGGACCAAAGAAAGGGCAGAGGTGAGACTGGGCTTTGTAGAACAAGTAGGATTTCAACAGAGAAGATGGGAAAGAAGGAAGGGATTCTTAGCAAAGGGAGCATCTTGAAGAAAAAAAATGAGAGTTGTAAAAAGTACATGGTTTAAAAAAAAAGTACATGTGTATTTGGAGGCAGCAGAGCAGAGTGGTTAAGAATGGGAACTACGGGGTCAGCTGGGATCAAGTTGCTTACTTAGGGTGACCTGGGGTAAATAACTTACCTGTTCATCACTCCATTTTCCTCATGTTTAGCCCACATAATAACAGCACCTAAGTCATAGGTTGGATTCAGAATTAAATGGAGGAGATCTCTCTATATCTATTGCTCACAAATATTAGGGGATATTTTATAGTTTCATATTCATTGAAATATTCCCTAATTTTTGTGAGCAGTATATTTAACAGGGTCTTGTGTATAATAAATGTCATTGCTACTTTGTTAGGGTTGTTATTCCTAGAGATCTATTCTTGGTGATTGCTGAAGTCTACATGGTGGGAATGGCTCCAGCATAAGAAAACTGGAGAAGTCAGGCTGTCAGAGTGATATTTCCCACTCTGCCTTTTGACTCCCAGGTAAAACTGATTACTTAGTACTTTAAAAGCAGTGTTTGACCTCAGATGGGTGGTACTCTCGTTCTCTTCTATTGCTAAATCTGTACTGGTTCAGTGGTCCCTACACCTACCTGTGCATCAGAGCCTCTGGGAATCTGATAAGAAACAGAGACTATTGGGTCTATACAGAGATTCTTTTTCAATAAATTTAAGGTGGAACTGAGAAATCTTCATTTTTATAAAAAAGAAAAAAAGAAGCTCCCATGGTGATTCTGACAAAAAGTCAAATCTGGAGACTTTCATAGTGCTCTACTCAGAAGTCAGGTTATTATGTTTTATTTTATTGTCCCCTGATTAAATACCATCTTGTTTATCCAACAGTAACAGAGTCATAAAAGCACTGGCCTCCTTTTTCTTTTTAATCTTAAAAAACATTGATTCATTTAAAGAAGGTGTTAATAAGATAACTTCTTTCTTAATTAGTTACTAGAGAATTTCCCAATGATGATGACAGAAAAAAGCAAGGAATGACAAAGAGGAAAGTTGAAGGTTTTATTAAGAAAACACCATTTTCTCAGATTAAATGTCATGAAACCTACCATCATTAGTTGTATCACCACCATTTACTCTAGTCTCAGTTATAATTAGAGATGTAAATTATGAAACAAGAAACCTAGTCATTCATCCTGGCTTCCACAGCATCACCAGGAAGACCTAAATTTTGATGTGCCAGAATCTGTCTGCTCATTCAGTGGGTCTGAAAGGCTATCACTCAGCCATATCGGACAGCCCTATCTGCTTCATAAAATAATCATTTACTTTACTAAAATCATCTAGAGTTTCTTAGTGCACCGCAGGGTTTGTTGGTCATTTGACAGAAAGTCTTATAGGGAGAAAATGCTGATTAGATATATAAATATACATCCCTGAAGTTATATAAATATAAGTTTATGAGATTTATGAATAAATTCGAAGTCAGGGCAAGATAGAAGGCCTGGCAAGTTGAGCCCAGGGTCAGGTCAGAAAGTACTATATTAGAAGTTTGGAATTTATCCTGAGAGAAAGGAGGAGCTACTCAGGAATTTTAATGGTAAAATTTACATTATAGCCTGATCAGTCGGTGGCGCAGTGGATAGAGCATCGGACTGGGATGCGGAAGACCCAGGTTCGAGACCCCGAGCTCGCCAGCTTGAGCGAGGGCCCATCTGGCTTGAGCAAAAGCTCGCCAGCTTGAACCCAAGGTCACTGGCTCCAGCAAGGGGTTGCTCAGTCTGCTGAAGGACCGCGGTCAAGGCACATGTGAGAAAGCAATCAATGAACAACTATGGTGTTGCAACGGCAACGAAAAACTAATGATTGGTGCTTCTCACCTCTCTCTGTTCCTGTCTGTCTGTCCCTATTTATCCCTCTCTCTGTCCCTGTAAAATAAATAAATAAATAAATAAATAAATAAATAAATAAATAAATAAATAAAACATTTTAAAATTAAAAATAAAATTTACATTATAAAAGAATCTAATGTAGCAATTCTCACCCCCAAATATGTATTAAAATCACCCAGGAGCTCTTATAAAAGTGCCAATGTCTAAACTCCCCTCTACCAGGGTCCTAAATTAATTGGTCTGGAATGGGACCAACACATCAGCATTTTTTTCAAAACCCACTCAAGTTATTTTAATAAACAGCTAGGATTGAGAACTGCTGCTCAGAATGGAAGCCAGGACACCAGCAAGGCTATGAAAGCCAATGGCTGAACAGGGACCCTGGTGGTGCAATGTGAATAAATTTGTCAGATATTCAGTTATAAAATGAACAGGATGCACAGACTAGTTAACCTGTGAAAAGTGCGGAAAATAAATGAAGCAAAAATTTGCATGAAGTTCCCCCTCGGAAAATGGGCAAACTGAGGCTGTTCATTGGCCTTGAATTTGAATGACCTGGGTTTGGATCTGGATTCTACCTTCTCTATATTGAGTCTTTGGGAAAAACGTATAATTTCTTTAAACCCTACCCTACGCAAAGTGGAGACAATAACACTTCAAACAAATATTGTGGAGATTTTATGCGATAACATATACAAAGGACCTAGTACAGTACCTGTCACATAGTAGTGCTCAACACGCGTGTTCCTTTCCATCTTATGACACAGCTACTGCAGATGTAGCTACTGGAAAAGTAAGGTGTGCTCATTTGAATTCCTATAAGAGCTAAATTTGTTTCGGTATATAAAATTATTTTAAAATAGATAAATATATAAAATTATTTTAAAATTATTTAATATCTTAACAGATAATATGATTTCTACTTCTTAGAAGACGCAAGACATTTATAAGGACGTCTTGCATGTTGGTAAACAGTGTACTAACATTTCTAGAAACACAGATACAATAAAAGGAACCATCTGTTCTAGTATTGTTAAATTATTATACAATTAAAGACTGATCTCAGGAAAAGCATTCCAGCTTTCGTTAGTAAGAACAGGTCTGTTGGGAATGCGAAGGGATGCTGTCAGCGTAGGGCCTTTGCCTTGGCTGTTCCCTTTGCCAGGAATGTTCTTCTCCAGAAATCTTCCTGACTGACTCCTTCGTGGCCCTCAAGCTTTTGTTCTCCTCAACAAGGCCAACTTGACCACCCACTTAAATTGCAGCCTCCCCACCCTGGCCCCGGCATGTCTGGCCCCTTTTAGTCTGTCTAACTCCTCTGCTTGTTTGTTTTCCCACCTTTTCCCTTAGCACTTATCTGTTTTTAACAAACTAGTATATAATTTACTTAATCTATTTTATTTTTTATTGTCTGTCTCTTCCCATTAAGATGTAAACTCCATGAGAATGCAGGTCTATGACTGTTTTATTAATTTATTATTATGCCAAGTTTCTAGAACCGTGCCTAGCACGACATAGATATGAAATCAATAACTGTTGGATCATAGAAAATGTTAAAACTGCAAATATAATTCAAAATTCATATGTATATATCGAAGTAAGTCATCTATATTGTAAATAAGCATGCTATGAGTACAAAACCAAATCATCAAAACTAGTTTTTAAAAAAAGGACAGATGAAGGGGTTGTTGAAACCAGAAATACTTCTTCACTGGTATTAATCAATCAACACTCTCTTTATTCTTAGTGTATCTTCCCAAGGACTGGAGAGACATAAAAAAAGCATATAACATGTGATAGTGGGAAAACTGGCTTTGGAAGCAGTACTTTGGGCAGGAGCATGATCTAGAGATGAGAACAAAGATCAGGATTTAAGAGTATGCCATTTCACTATTAAGAATGTAGGGATGCTTTCTTATGCCGTAGAAGGACATACAAATCCCTGTCGACAATATACCAGGGATACTACCTGCCTAACCATGGAGAAGATTATAATAATTCACTCCTGGTCAAAATATCATTGTGTCAGTTTTTTCCCACCTTCTCTCCTTCCCTTCCTCCTTCTGTCTGTCCATTTCTCTATTTGTTTCAGACAACATGGGAGAAGGATGCTAATATTCTGATCTTTGATAAACATATAATTCATAATCCAGCCTGATTCTCTAATCCATGGAAATTGTGACTCACAGAAATAAACTAATCTTTCTTTTGACTGAACCACAGCTGCCTTAAGGGGCACAATCAAGAAAGATGACCAGGGCGCCAAGGACAGCCAGGCTGGGATGACTTCATGAATTTCCAGAGATGAAATTAAATTACATCGTAATGCTATACCTACATTATAGAGAACATGGAAAAAGGAAAGGTGTTTTAGTAACTCCATTTTGCATGATATTTTTTTCTAGTCTAAAGGTTTCTAGCAGATAAGAGAAAAATAAATGGGGTTTAGACAACTCCAGAGAATACAGATTAAGATCAAGAAAATGCCAAACCAAATAAGCCTAAAGTCATTTAACAAAGCAGTGCCTGTTGATTGATTTACATTTGGCTTTGTAATGGGATTGCACACAGAGTCCACTGTGCCGAACTTCCCACACTTTACATTTAGCCCCATCCTTGGCAACTGAAAGCCCAATGGGAAGGCTGATGATAGAAGATCAGATAATCTGCAAAGCAGATAATCTGCTTCTTACAATTGAGTATTAGACCAGTCTAGCAGGCCACCTGAGCCCCCATAATATATATACCCTTTCTCGGCCCACAAACAGAGCCTTTCAGGTTATTGACCCGTGCCCAGAGGCATCGTGGAGGCTCACAATTAAAAGGCTTTGACCCAACTTCTGACCTCAATGTCCGCTTCCTGTGGAGAGGCTCTGCACCAGCCTAACAGAACTGCAGACTTTAGAATGCCATTCAAATGACTTCCATTCCACCTTCGAGCTCACAATACCATTACGATCCTATTTGCTCAGATATATGCTGGTCCTATGGCTCAAAACTGCTCAAAACTGTTCGTTCGTGTTAGCCTTTGTTACACAGATGGGTATGATGTTCTCAACACTGAATTACCCCTGACTGGTATCAACAGTGACAATCCTTACTTTAACACGTGTACTGGCAGCTTCAGCTCCATGCGTACTGGATGAGTGCAACATTGTTTACGGATGTAGATTCTAATCAGCTTCAGCAGGATCACCAGTATAAACAAGCCTTGAGAAACGAGACCTCCCATTGCAAAGGTACCGGTCACCTTAATACTATGATTGCTGTTGCAGGTAGAATAAATGCATATTCAAAACTAGGACAGCTGGTCTTAAAGGAAACAAATATTGTATCTCATTTACTTGCCTGTGAAACTGCATGGCTAAGAAGACCAGAAAAGTGAGGAATAAGCATCTTCGGAAATGAAAACCCCAATCTGCAGAACCTCTTAGTCATAAGAAAAAAATTTTAAATTTTGATACTAGGAATTAAGTACTTTGCTCTAAATCAATGTATTCCTTTCTATATTTTTTATTCTCTCCAAAGAGCATGCAATAGGAGACTGGACTCCTTCATGAAGTATTTCTAGACCAGCCCACCAGTGAGTATTCAATGGGACACATTACTACTCGCTGAGAGATATAAAATTCCCGATCACTTGAAGAATGGCTCTAGCTCTTGACAGATTATTCAGTTCAGAGTATATCCAGTGATTCATACTATGCAAATATCTGCTCACCAAACAGGTGTGTGTGTGTGTGTGTGTGTGTGTGTGGTGTGTGTGTGTGTACAAGAACATGAGTGGCTAATAAAAAGAGAGCTAACCTTCTGTGTCTTAGAAAGCAGTTGGAGCAAGATTTGATAATCACCAGGAAGAAAACAACTCAAAGGATCTAAGTTTCAGATACAAATATATAACTGGTCAAATAAAAATTTGTTTAAACCCAAGTATACTGCATTAGTTACAGTTTTTCCAGGTCAATCTGGAACCCTAGCAAAGTCAGGAAAACAGAATCTATAACATGATAAAAAGTAAGAAAAAAGACTCCCAGATCTTTCAAGCTTATGTGAATTTTTAGACAAGACACATAGAGGTCTGAGTTAACCATACACTTACTAATCAAGTATAATCAAATTATAATGCATTATAATAAATTATAATGCTGTAGCGGGTTTGTGATATTTTGCTAGTAATGGTACTTGCCAAAGGGTTGATTATGTCATTTCTTGGAAAGTGGACAGTTTTGCTCCATAAAAGTTATTTGCCGTCAATGTGCAAAACAACTATACTAAGGTTATGTTTTATTTTATTTTCCAAGCCAGACTGATTCTGCCAGCATTTCTTAGTTTTAAAGCAATTCAACTCACAACATAGCCTTAGTTTCAATTCAACAAAGACTTTTTGACCACCTATTATGTATGAGGCACTAACTTGAGTGGTATTTCTAAAAATACAAAGTGGAATTTTATCACAATTCAGAATATAGGAAATTTGTGTCTTTTTAAAAACTAATCCATTTATTTTTTAATGATTATCACCAGTACACAGATATTTATAAACTGGTACCTTTATACTACTATACCATAGTTTTCTTCCCCTATTTTTTCTTTTTTAAATTACTAACACTATATTCAGAAAAGAACCACTATATTCACAAAAATATGTAATTAACTAGTACTTTGCTCATTTCAATTCCCAAAAGTTCAAAAACTAGATAATTTAAAGGACACAGATACAGATCTAAGCATTTATTAAATCTAAACTATCCCAGATTACCCGAAGAGTGAATAAACGGCCTTCATTTTGGAGAATTTCTCCATTTACGTCAGCTCACCCATTTATACTAACTGCTGTTTTTTTCGGCAGGGAGAGATCCAGGTTCTGTGGAACCTGAAGACCACACAATTCGGGGGACTGTTCTTTAAGAAAGGAATGCAAAATTAGTGCCAGGGCCTCAGAAGGGGCCCGTGCAAGTGAGACCCCCACAAGCTGAAGTTTCATTAACTTCCGAGCAAGTCTGCCTCTGGTTCCCAGTCATCGATAATGAGCTTTCATCAACGCCAGGATGTAAAACAGAGCGACAAGTATGTGAAATTTAAGTTGGGGCGGAAAGATAGTTCTCTGAAATTTAATTATAGGAGCTATGTGGACTTTTGTGAAAATGAGCTCCGAAGGCACCCCCAGAAACCTTCTCTACCATTACCATGCGTGCCATCAGGAGGAGGCTCAAGGTTAATCTCTCATTTCCCCTTTCAATCTGTCTCAATTACTGTTAGGGGATGCTTCAATTAGTCATTCTCATTCTCTCCAGGGAGAGGGAGAGACTGCAGATAACTCATCCCAAACAGACTTCACAATTGGACTCCCTCCATCCTGCTAAAGAGAAGTCCCCACTGGAGGCGGCCGGACTTGCTATCATCCACTCTGTCCTGTGTCAATGCCGCTCTTTCATCAGATAAAGAGAAGCCATAAGTCTTCTGGGACAAGGGGCCTTCTTTCCCCTTCCCCCCAAAGGAATGTGTTCTGTTTCTACTGCACACTCAGCCCAAGCCCGCCCTAGGCAATTGTTCTTAAAACTACCCTTGGACGGCCCTTTCCAGAAGCTAGCCCCTGAGACAGACGGCCATGCCATCAATCACCTAGATGGCATTTATACCTTTACTGCGCCTGCTCTCTACTTGCCGTCAGAAGCCTGCTGAGCCCCAGAGTCTACAATTTGCAAAAGGAAACACGAATGACTCTTTGAGAAGCATGCAGGGTATCAATTGTTTACAGAAGACTACATAGAAAAACGATTTCTAAACCCAGAAAGAGTACTACCTCCCGTAAGACAAGGCATTCAACCTCTCTATATTGACGGGGTAAGATAAAATTGTAATCCAACGAGAGACTTTGTTGCAGAGGTTGTATTTTTACCTTTGAAAACACACACACACACACACACACACACACACACACACACACACGTAGTCTGAGTTCTGTGATCACGATATGGAGATTGCATACATCGTGCAATTACAGCGATGGTATAAGATAACACGGGTGAATCGATCAAGATTTTTTGTCATTTTGGTGTGCTGGTGTTCATTCTCCTGTGGAAGAATTGAATTTGCTCCAGTCCTTTGTGTACTGTTCTATTTCTGATCCGTCACTCCTTCCTTCGTCCAACACTGGGTTTCCACCCCCCTAGCACGTACGTCATGCAGCAATTGCTTGTTCCCATGACTGGCTCGCCCAGTAGACCATACACTCCTGGGGCTGGCGCGCAGCACTCGGGCTGTTTTCAGTTTTATGTCTTTAGTGACAAGTAGCGGGCTGACCCGTAGTAGGCACTCAATGAGCGAACTTACTGAAGGATAGTCATGGAATGGCTAATATTAAATGGTGAGATCTATATATTTTTTAAAATTGTCTTTGAGTTGTGCTCTTTGATTACATGTGAATGGCAGGGAGCCTAATATTTCAGGAACTAATGTGGCATATTGAAAACCAAATAATAAAGCTCCTTTATAAAGAGCTAGAACAAAAGATGTTCTCAATGAAATCAAACAGCCCCAAGTATGAAGTGATTTTTAATATATAGTAATGTCTCCTTCTAGAAACAAACAAAAAACAGTTCAAAACGAAGAGATTAAAAATATTCCAGATGTCTTTAAAGTGATATCATTTACTTCAAATTTCTTATAAGACTGTCACCTTGTGTCTTCTCTTTCATTTTCATAAATCTTGCTATTTTTGCAGATGAAAAAAACCAAAACTCAGTCTTGACTTATGAAACTCTTCTCTGTTATGAATCCAGGTTCTCTCAAGACAAAAATTATATCAGTACTGGTGGGAGGAAAAGCGAAGGATTAAATCGGATCAATAATAATGAAACTTCCCCCGAACCTCCTCTTGGCACGGCCGCCCCTTGCCTGGCCCCCATGCGTCCTTCGGCATGCAGACCCTAGTCAGCTGACTGCTCAGCTTGCCTCCCGGTCCCTGATGTTCTGCTCCCTCAGCCCACAGTGTAAGTGAGCTTTTGAGACGGTTTCAGTGACCACTTAATTCATTTCTTCCCCTGCTTTCTAACTTTGTTTTTTACTGACTTTATTGAGGTGACATTGGTTAATGGAATTACACAGGTTTCAGATGTACAATTCTATAATCCATCACCTGAATATCGTAATCTGTGTTCGCCACCCCAGGTCAAGTCCCTTTCTGTCACCACCAGTGACCACTGTAGACTGTGCTTACAGTCCCAACTCGGGAAGGGGCGGGGGAAGCAACTTGAGAAATTTAATTGGCTCAAGATGATTCTAGGATTCTCAGTGGCCCTATAACAATAATAGTAAATATTTACATAATGATTATTTTGGTCCAGATATTGCCCCAAGTACTTTGAAATTAAAAAACAAACAAATAGCCCTGGCCACTTGGCCCAGTGGTAGAGTGTCAGCCTGGCGTATGGAAATCCTGGGTTTGATTCCCAGCCAGGATACACAGGAGAAGCACCCATCTGCTTCTCCTCCCTCCCCCCTCTACCTTCTCTCTGTCTCTCTCTTCCCCTCCCATAGCCAAGGCTCCAATGGAGTAAAGTTGGCCCAGGCACTGAGGATGGCTCCATGGCATCTGCTTCAGGTGCTAGAATAATTCCTGTTGCAACGGAGCAATGCCCCAGATGGGCAGAGCATCGCCCCCTAGTGGGCATGCCGGGTGATCCTAGTTGGGCGCATGTAGGAGTCTGTCTCTCTGCCTCCCCACTTCTCACTTCAGAAAAAATATAAAAAAAATAAAAACCCACCAAAAAAATAAAAATACATAAATAAAAAACAAAAGACAAAAACTATTCCTCTCAACTCCCTATATGCTGGGTTCCATTATTGTCCCCTTATACAGTTGAAAACCCTGAGGCTTAAGAAGCATAACAGTTGGCTGCTAATGTCACTGAGATTTGATCTCAGTTTGGCCCCAGAATCTGTGCTTTTTATGAATAACAACGAAGGCACTGATTCTACTGATGACAACAGTAAAGGAGGGACAGCTAATACTGAGGGACCCCATTTAGGTGCTGGGCATGTTCTAAGTCATTTACCATACTTCCCCATGTATAAGACACACACTTTTTTGAAAAATTCGGGGTCTAAAAACTGGGTGCATCTTATACAGTGGTTGTGGCATTTCAAATGCCATAGATGGAACTGAGGACGAGGCAATATATGAAGACAGTAATTCACCATCAGACACAGATGAGGACAAGCTAATGGATAGGAGTTTTGACAGTGATGATGAGTTGTATGAATTTTATGATGAATAAAATGAGTTCAATAAGTTTATGCAATGCATTTTTTTTAATTTTGGGCTCCACATACAATGGAGTAAAGACAGCCTCTTTAACAAATGGTGTTGGGAAAATTGGACAGCTACCTGCAAAAAAATGAAACTAGACCAACAACTTATGCCATGAACAAAAATAAACTCAAAATGGATAAAGGACTTAAATGTAAGTTGTGAAACCATAAACATCCTAGAAGAAAACATAGGCAGTAAGCTCACCAACATCTATTGCAGTAATACATTTGCTGATTTATCTCCACAGGCAAATGAAATAAAAGACAGGATAAACAAATGGGACTATATCAAACTAAAAAGCTTTTGCACAGCTAAAGACAAAATGTACAGAATAAAAAGACAAACCTCACAATGGCAGAACATATTCGACATTACATTTGATAAGGGGTTAATAACCAAAATTTATAAAGAACTTGTAAAACTCAACACCAGGAAGACAAAAAATCCAATCAAAAAAATGGGCACAAGAAATGAATAGACACTTCTTCAAAGAGGACATACAGATGGCCAGTAGACAGATGAAAAAAATGTTCAACATCACTAATCATTAGAGAAATGCAAATTAAAACCACAATGAGATATCACCTCACACCAGTCAGAATGGCACTCATCAGCAAAACAACACAGAATAAGTGCTGGCGAGGATGTGGAGAAAGGGGAACCCTCCTGCACTGCTGGTGGGAATGCAGACTGGTGCAGCCACTGTGGAAAACAGTTTGGAGATTCCTCAAAAAATTAGAAATGGAACTGCCCTTTGACCCAGCTATCCCACTTATAGGAATATATCCCGAGGACATCATATCACCAACCGAGAAAAAAAAATGCACCCCCATCTTTATGGCAGCATTGTTCACAATAGCGAAAATCTGGAAACAGCCCAAGTGTCCGTCAGTGGACAAATGGATTAAAAAACTGAGGTCATATATACAATGGAATACTATGGGGCCATGAAAAAGAAGGAAATATTAACTTTTGCAACAATATGGAGGGACCTGGAAACTATTATGTTGAGTGAAATAAGCCAGGCAGAGAAAGAAAAATATCATATGACCTCACTCATTTGAGAAATCCAAGGAACAATGAGAACTGAGGAGCGGAATTGAGACAGAGGAGGGATCAAAGGGACCAGAGGAAAAGAGGACAGAGGGAAAGGGGATGATAGGATGAGATAAACCTGAAGGGAAGGTGGGAGGGCGCCGTAGAGAGGGGGGCAAGAGAGATGTTGAGAGGAATATGAGGGAGGGGGGATGTATTTGGGGTGACCTTAGAATCTATGTAAACACAATTAATTAAATAAAAAAATACATATTCAAAAATTGTTATGCAACTTTTCTAGAATATTTTCACAAAATTCTTGCAAACTGTCTATGAGAACTTGCCCTGAAGTTTGCTTTCTTAATTGTTTACTATTGCTACAGAAAAGAGAGTTACTTGGACTGTCAAACTATCTCAAATGAGATAATAAAATTATTATTGTATTTTAATATTACCACTATTTCTGCTAAGAAAAAAGTTTCAGAATACCATTAAAAAAATAAAATAAATAAATTTTGGGCTCCAAAATTAAGGTGCGTCTTATACATGGGGAAATACGGTATGTGTATTCTCTCATTATTTGAAATCAAATTTCTCTAACTCCTAATAGACGAAACATATTTTTATTTTATTGGCTATTCTTATATTTTCCAGCAGCATTTCCAGTCATATGTTTCGCCCATTTTTTTTAACTAGGTACATTGTTTAGCAATTATAAGAGTTTCTTTTTTTTGTGACAGACAGAGAGAGAGACAGAGAGAGGGACAGATAGGGACAGACAGACCGGAAGAGAGAGAGATGAGAAGCATTAATTCTTCATTGCGGCATCTTAGTTGTTCATTGGTTACTTTCTCACATGTGTCTTGACTAGGGGGCTACAGCAGACCAAGTGACCCCTTGCTCAAGCCAACGACTTTGGGCTCAAGCTGACAACCTTGGGGTTTTGAACCTGGGTCTTCTACGTGCCAGTCTGATGCTCTATCCACTATGCCACCATCTGGTCAGGCATTATAAGAGTTTCTTATGAGGTTTTATTTTTCCCCCCAACTTAAAAAAAAACAACAACTTTCAAACGTAGAAATGTTGCCAAGAACAGTATAATGAATACCCATTCACCCTTCACCTGTATCCACCAATTACCAATTGTTAACATTTTGCCACCTCTCCCCACCCTCCACCCTCCAAGTTCTCCGTTACTTGCAGACTTCATGATGAGGTGACATTTCTTATCTGAACACTTCAGCATGTGGTTGGCTGTGCCTCTTCATACCGCCTGCTCTCCTGGCCCTGCATGGTGCCCTTCTCCAGCATGAGTCCTCGCCACTTCCTGTGTGTATGTTTCCTGTTTCCTTTCCCTGGACTGTGATTTTGCCAGCTTCCACATGGCCAAATCCTGTCCATCCTTCAAGGCCCAGCTCCAATGTCCTTCAAATCACAAGGCCCTCCCTTCCTTCTGTTGTCTGTGCCTCTTCTAATGCCACTTGCTGCTTGCTCCTGGCACTGTACTTACAGGTGAGACGTGTGCAAAACGAAGAGCCTTTTCTTTTAGGGGCTCTGGTGATGGGCCAGGTAACATTTGTTCTGCTTTGATCACTGTCAGTTCTGCCCAAATCCCTCCGAGGGAAGTCTGTGACTTCTCTATGGAACACTTTATATTACCTTGGGGAGAGCTCAGTGTCAGGGCCTTTGTTATCAAACAGAGACCAGGCTCCCGGCTCTCACAGCTCTGAGAGTCATGGTCCACGCACAGCCTTTGTGGCTGGCCAGGATGTTGGAGCCTGAAATGACTGGGCTACAGTTTCAGTTCTCTGAAAGTCTGACGCTTAATTGATAGGCTTTGTCCTTTAAATGAAAACGGGGAAAAAAGTGAGTGCATGGGATAATTTTAACCTAAGTTCATTTCCTGGAATTATATATACGTTCTCTCAAACCACCACTGTGTTTCAGTTTTGAACATATACTCTTAACGAGTCTATTAACTCTTATAAGCAGCGAGTAATGCCAAGATCAGTAGTAGACCAGCCCTCTTCTCCTGGAAGGACTGCAGCTTCCGTGGTTCAATCTCAGTGTCTTCATGGCCTAGGTTAGGGAATCAGCTTCTGATATAATCTGGGGGAAGGGTGGCTTTTGTACAGATACAAACTCCAGATTTATAATTAGAAGGCCTGGTGGGTTAGTCTCCGGTCTATGAGACCCTGGGAAAACCACTTTCTTAGCGTCTCTGACCCTCAATATCCTCAGCTATACAATGCAGATGACCATTCCTCCACAGGCCGCTGTTAAAATTTGCCAGATAATGGATGTGGGAGCACTTCGCACAGCTACCCACCTTAATAAATGCAATAAATGTTAGCTGGATGCAACCTACGAGAACTCAACCCATATTCTTTAGGAATTATGATCATGAAAAGTCTAACAACAGCACATGACATTACTGAAGTGTGCATGTTTGAGTTGTCATCATTTCATAGTAAAATTTGTTGAAGACACCCTAGACTCTGCTATTTCATGGATTATTTTTGCTCACTTTAGACCTTTCCAAGAAGAATCAATCAACAAATGTGCATGTGTTCATTGACTGAATAAATGAGTACATGGCTGAAAATGCAACTTTTGGTTATAAACAATACCCGTTCGCAAGAAACTATATTGAAATTGGCAAAGGCAATTTTAGTGTTTTATGGTTTCAATTACTGGTTGTAGTACTCCTAAAGCTAATAGTTATTAAGGACTTAAAGTATGGTAGGCATTGGGGAGTTGTGGGGGAAAGATACGGAATACTTAAAAGATAGTTATTTAAATCAGAACCCTGGAACTGGGAAGGCTCTGAGCAGGAGGAGTGAAGAAAACATGAACCATTTTCCCTTCCAACTTCACAAGTTACACCACTTCAGGTTATTGAAATCCGCTGAATTTAAACTTGCTTGCACTGCAAGTACTTTGTGTTTTAAATTCTAGCCTCAAATTTAGCAGATACAGAATACTGAAGAAGAAAATAAAGGGTTGTAAAGATACAGAATACAAAAGCAAGAGGGGCTTTAGGAGAAACTAACTAATGCTCAGAGCAACTTGAAAGAGAAAAAGAAACAAATAAACCTTGCTCTATTTTTGTTGTAATAGAGAGATACTGAAGCTAGAAAAGGCAACATCATCCTGCTTGTTAAATTGTGATGTGCTGTGTGATTGAAATTTCTAATTGTTTACAAAATGATGATACATTGGTAATATTGTCAACTTGACTTATGAAAAAAGTCTGCTTTTCTCACAAAAGGACATGGAGACCATATAATAAACCCACATCCCTTGGTACAATAATTAGTAATTACCTCTCTCTTTTTGGTCTTTATTAATAAAGTATATTTTATTATTAAAGTATACCAGAGCTTTTAAATATTGCTCCCCCTTACCCCAAATTTGAACACTGTAAATGTGTTAAGAGGAAAACAGTGTCAGGTATCTATTTATGACTGTTCAAATAGATGTCTCTAAAAAGAGCAGTCTGGACTGTGGGTTATTCTTGTTTCCAAAAACAACAACAACAAAAAAACCAGCCTGTGTGACCATCACCAAGGAAAAAAAAGGCATAAAGTAAAAACACTGCTAAAAGCAAACCAAACTGTTGAACTCTTCGACCTAATTTGAGCTGAGACATCAAGTGCACCTCAGATCCTCGGTTCACAGTGCGCTCAGATGTATGGGGCTGGAAAGCTGGATTTCACCGAGTAGCTGGTCAGCTGTTAAGGACTGAGCTGCACAAAAGGCAGATGAAGTCTTCTCTTCTGAAAGCCAATACGCCTTCTCTAAGGTCCCCACACATCCCTAACTCCAATCTGTAATTGTCATTAAAAGCTCTCATTATGTGAAGTAAGTGTAATTAGAGCACCTTGCCCTCACAGGGTGAACTGCACTGAGGAGGCTGGAGGGCTCATAAATTAGTGCCAATTCACTCGCCCTCCATCTAGCATGCAATCTGCTGTGAAAGAGAAAAATTGTATTTATACACATTATGGCAAAAGCCCACCGGCCTCTACAAAATTAGCCAAAACACTAATTGTGCTTATTTGAGGGACTCCCTATTTCATTATGTGTCTCAGAAATAAAAGAGATAAAGTTTGCTGCCATCAATAACCCTGTATATATCTGCTGAATCCTGCAGATTCCAAGACATTAATAATTCAAAATCTTGTGGGAATTTTGTCATGGTGGAGATACGACTTGTCTGCAAATGGAGCTCGGGGGATGCTCACTATGATCTATTCTTGTATATACACATAACTGCTGCATTCATCATGATGCAGAAAACAACACAGGATTCTCTTGTATCTTGACAATTTCGGAAATTTTGGGATCTACATTATAGAGTCATAGTGCATAACATAACGTTTCCAATCTCACATGAAAATTGGAAATGCCATAGTATCTTGTTATGTCATTATACCCTATAGAGTTAAGGCACTGGTAAATATATTTTCTTTCCCTTATCTCTTAAACATATATGCTGTAACTAAAAAATACATTGAGAGTAAATGGTCAGAGGCAGAAAGCAGGAGAGAAAAACATGTTTGGTTCTCTACTGGTAGACAAAATGAGCACGTGTATGTCTGTGTATACACACACCTGCATGTGTGCATATTTATGTATGTATATACATATGTATATACACACAAATACATACATTCATGGTGTTCATATATTTGTACATGGATGCATACATGTACATACACATATACACACTCACTCACATACTGATGATCCCCAGATTTGCTGAAGAACTAGGAATTGACATTGTCAGTTAAATCACTGACTGTTTTCCCAGGGACCAACACCCAAGAAGGTGATACTAGCAAAAATATCCACGAATATTTCCCCCCAAAGGTCACTTCAGAGCTGAGCCAGACCCCCAATCCTTGATGAAAGCTTTTGAATCATTCTCAATACTAAAGCCAGGTCAGTCTTTCTAAAACTCAAATCTAATTATGTCACTCCCCTGTGGAAAGTCTTCCTAGCGCCCTCAGAATAAAGTCCTAAATCCTCCTTAACAAGGCCCACGGGACCCTGGTGATGTGGCCACCCCAACCTACCTCAGCTTCATCTCAAGCCGTTCCCCTCTTCATTTTCGGAGCTCGGGGCAGAATGGCCTTCTTTCAGTTCTTTGAAAATATCAGGAGTAATCCTGCCTTAGGGCCTTTGAACATGGTTTTCTCTCTTATAAGATGTTCTCCACTTAGCAAATTTCTGCTATTGTTCATATCTCAGCTTAAAAGTCAATTTCTCAGAGAAGCCTTCCCTGACCCTCCACCCAATACCCCCCTGCAAAAAACTAATACGTAATAATTACTAAATATTACTGTGTGTTAGGCATCATTCCCAGCTTTGTACATGCATTTTTTAAATTTAGTTTCACAACAAACCCATAAAGTGAGTGTTATCATCTCCATTTACAAATATAAAAATGTGTCCCAGAATGATGAAGAAATGTATGCAAGATCACAAAGCTTGTAAGTGGTGGGAGAGGAACTCGCAGAGATGGCCCCTGATACATTCTCTCCCCACCCTGTCCTCTTTGGTTCACGGCACATAATCAGTTCCTTAATATTTGCTTTCCATACTAGAGTGTAACTTCCATAAAGGTGAAGAAACGTGCACTGTGTTCACTAAGATAAGGGGCTGGTGCTGGGAACGGAGGTGAACAAATGCTAAACAGATGAGTGCATGACGCCGAGTCACTTCTCACACAAAGAAAAAGGCTAACTAAAAACACGCACAATCAGTTGCCACCTACCCAATTCAGGCGCTGGATCTGGAAAGCTGAAGTAGGCATAACGTATTAAGTACTACATGAAGTCCAGTCGAGCCGACAGTAAATATAATCTGACCAGGAAATGTATGAAGCATGTCTATTGGGAAAGGCAATGCGGTGTGCACAACTAACTCGATACTGAAACCTATCAGTAGAACAATTCACTCAGAGCACTTTTTGAAATTCAGCTCTCTATAGCATTTAGAGTAGGTGTGATAGCTCCCAACTCCAATTTCAAAGTACACACACACATTTAAAATCACATTGCAAAATTAAGGTAAAAATCACATATGTATAATTAAGGTAAAATTGTGTCAAAGACCCATAGAAGGTCTACCTCAATGGATGTAGCTAATCCTTGCATCTAAACAGGCAGTGTTGCTCTGCATTATGTCGGGAGATCTAGTCAAATGACTGTACATTTCTTGAACCCAATATGTAAGGCCAATTCCATTGACCCTGGGGACTAGTCAAGGTCAGCCGTAATTTTAAATTCTCATAATCCCTGATTATAACATGAATGAAAACCTGAGTTAAGTCTTTATTTCAATATCCACCTTTATTTTAATATCCAACATTAAACTTGTTATCTACCAGGTTTGCAACTGAAGAACAAAACAAATAGGTCTTGTTTCATTGTCTCCCTTTATGCCTTTCTGTCATAAAGTCGGAATTGAGTATCGAAATGGCCAAAGGTGTGAGGCAGCTTGCCATGAAAAGACTTTCAAGGAGTGCAAATATCATACTTTAAATCACCAATTATAAAGGCCAGTGATACTAGGTGAGCATTTATGTGGGGACACCAAGACAAAAGTCTGTAGCTTTAACAAAATATTTAGAGAGTTTACAGAGTCTACCTTGTACACACACAGCAAAGAGGAACCACATGAATGAATGGAAATGGGAAGACCTGTGAAAGATTCAAAGAAATCTTCCTTCTAAGTCACTTTTCTTATCCATGGCATCATATTCTTCCATATTCTTATTCATATAGTATAAAATGAATGTATTTTTCAAAACCCATGCCTTATTAGACACACGTGGACTTTGTTCAGCTATCAGAAATGTTAAAATGGTGTACTGGTCTGTGAACAACATTCCTACTAAAACAGAGGCTCTGCTGATCATTTCCGTCTTCCCCCTCGACCTCCAAGCTCTCACTCAGTCCATGTTACCATGTCACCTGGTCCTCTGTTGCATGCTTCCCTGCTAAAGCACACGGTTTCTGCTGTCTTGTATTTCCTATATTTACATGCACGTCTCCTTTTTATTTATTTATTTGCTTCTTTCTGTTTGTTTGTTTATTTATTTATTTAGTATTTTTCTTAAGTGAGAAGCAGGGAGGCAGAGAGACAGATTCCTGCATGCACACAGACTGGGATCCACCAGCAAGCCCCCTATGGGCGATGTTCTGTGGGTTTGCTCCATTCCTGGGCAACCGAACTATTTTAGTGACTGAATCAAGGCCATGGAGCCATCCTCAGCTCCTGGGGCTAGCTCGTTCCAACCGAGCCATGGCTGCGGGAGGAGAAGAAAAAGATAGAGAGAGAGAAGGGAGAGCAGGAGGTGTGGAGAAGCCAATGGGCGCTTCTCTTGTGTGCCCTGACCAGAAATCAAACTGAGGACATCCACATGCTGGCCGACACTCTACCACTGAGCCAACCGGCCAGGGCCTCATATCTCCTTTTTTAAAGTAGAAGCTTATTCAGGGAAGGTTCCTCATTTGATTAAACCCTAACCCCACCCAATCATAGCACTCTTTATAATGGATGCACATAATAGATAGAACAAATTCACTTCATGAATAAACAAACATGGCTGTCTGTGAGTGGATAGAGTCAGGTGTTATATATTTGCTTCCAACATATATTAGCATCAGACGTGCTCTTCAGTGCAAAAATATAATAATAGTGAAAAACCAAAACAAGCATGAATACCTCAATAGAAGAGTGCTGCTCCTTTGGTTATGCAATATTTCAATGTATTTATTTTAATCCCCTGAGGTCCTCACCCTGTACTTGAAGGTAACCATATATGTCATTTGTTTTTTCTTTGCTCAATTAGGACTTTATAGAAGTTAGCAGTTATAAAAATCAATAAGATGTTCTCATAAAAGCAAGCTAACTTGGCTCTTAAATTTGAGACACTGATCATTTTTCTCTTTGCTATGTATCATAGGTTGTTCTCATTATAGGTCAACCCACAAGGTTTTCTTTCCCCTCCTCATGCTTCCAATATTAATTATATCTTCTTTTCTCTGACCCAGATCAACTACCCAACAGGTTGCTTATTCATGGCTATCTAAAGAGAGTTGATAAGGCAGATATCTTTGATATAATTAGATATCATTAGACTCATATCATTAGATATTTTGTTCCCCAGTTTAATCATCTTGCTTAGGCCAATTCTTGACCACAAGGGGGATCGCTGTGTTAACTTTGTGTCTGTGTGTTTTTCTGAAGTGAGAAACAGGGAAGCAGAGCGACAGACTCCCGCATGTGCCCGACTGGTATCCACCTGGCATGCCCACTAGGGGGCGATGCTCTGCCCCTCTGGGGCATTGCTTCTTTGCAACAAGAGCCATTCTAGTGCCTGAGGTGGAGGCCATGAAGCCATCCTCAGTGCCCGGGGCCTACTTTGCTCCAATGGAGCCTTGGCTGCAGGAGGAGAAGAGAGAGATAGAGAGGAAGGAGAAGGGGAAGGGTGGAGAGGCAGATGAGCGCTTCTCCTGTGTGCGCTGGCCAGGAATCAAACCCAGGACTTCCACACGCCAGGCCGAAGCTCTACCGCTGAGCCAACTGGCCAGGGCTGTGTTAACTTTAAAAAAAAGAGATAACTAATTAAACCAAAGTAACTCAAGGGGCTTACAATATTGAAAAATACACAGATACTAGCAGAAAAACTTATTTCAACAGAAGGAGAATATTTAAATAAAAAATGTTCCCTCCAGTGATGGACATTTTACCAAAAGCTTTAAATAAAACGTATTATTTCATGAATTATGGTATGAAAGTCAAAAGCTCAGGAAAGTAGAAAGTGTTGATAGTTTTAGATTACATTACTCTAAATAGAGAAAGAATTGTTGCTGACCTCATCTTAAATATACTGCATATTGACACGTGCTTGAAGGGATTATAGTTGTGGGGCACAAGTCAAAATCAAATTTAGTTCAATCAGCTGCAGCATATTTTTTAAAAATACAAACATATTAGGATATGAATATATAAAAATGTCTTTATCTACCTTGCTCTTTATGTGCCAAATTTTAAAATCCCTACTTATTTGCAAGAGAAAAATGACGTACATCAGTGAAGTTGCGGGATTTGTATATATTAATTTTACACGCACACACGGATTTCTGTGCACTGCCTCCTCCAAAGTTCACTGAAAAAAAGCAGGGAGGGACCTGGCCCTGTAGAAACTCAGTACTAAATATTTAAACCCATAAAAGGCAAAGCCACCAAGATTTAAACATAAATAACAGGAAATAAAAAAAGAGGAAAAGCAACAAGAGAATTAAGTCAACCATTCTGTAAACCGAATTCAGGCTGTAGTGTTTTACAGGGCATTAATCTAATACATGCCAAATTAGATTTTCAAATTCCATAATCTTTGATTTCTTTTCTAAAACTGGTTTCCCTTCAATCCCAGAAGTTTTTCTTTCCAAGATAAACTGCAGTTCTAAGTGCGATTTCTATTCAACTAGGAGCTCTGTTATTGTTTTTTAAAGTATTTATGAATCATATTTATGACTTTTACCTTCCCTAAACATTACTTTTGACTTTAATAAAGTTAAGACTGATGTAGGAACTAAAAGATGGTTTAATGTGGATTAAAAATACTCATTTAAAAACAGGGCCACTTGCACATTATTTGTCAACTAAAATAATGTCAGCAAAGTTTTCAGACATCTGGGACCTACGTCCAACTTAACAACTATAAGCAACCCCAAAGTCATCCAGGAATTTCAGGATAAGGTAGGTTTGCTTTTGAAACACAACTCCAAAAATATACACAACTGATCACAGGTAACTTGACTATCTTGATTCACTATGGCTCTACAACCTTTAGTTTGACAAAACCATGACTATGTCCTAGTTTACACCAGGAAGAATTTTCTCAGCAGCCTAGGGTTTCGGCAATTAGCTCGGCCTTTCCCCTTTCCCTCACACCACACTTAATGGGGCTTCTCATTAATACTGCTCCTGTACTTCAGGTTGCAGAATGGGATCATCCAACAGATGTCCCTCAGTGCGGCCAGTTCGCTCATGCTGAAGCAGTGTTGAAACATAAGCAGGGTTGTTCAAGATAAAGTAAAGAATTGCAGCCAGAAAACCAGGTGTAGTCATTGTATAAAAAGCAGGAGGTCTGAGGTACCTTCAAAATAGGGGAGCAGAAGAAATACCTTTAAGAATTCTCTGGAGTGTGATTTAACAATACAAAACAAGAGTGGAAACTGAAGCTTAAAACCAAAAACTCCACCAAGATAAAGCAATAACAAAGGAAGTTTTTCTTTGTGGGCAGAGACTACGGGGACCAGAGTTTAAGAGGTGGAGTTGTAAAGCAGCTAGCTCTTTCAGCTGTGCAGATGAATATAATGTCACAGGAGTTCCAAGTTTTATCCATGGAGCACCGGTATTTTTTATAACATCATGTAAGCAGAAGACAAAAACTCTCAGGAGCACCTAGAGATTTCTGGAAATACGTGAATATCTCTGTATACATGAAAAAATACCTGTGAATGAGCAGAACCTCTCCTCTGCTGGACTCTCAATGAAAAAAAAAAGATTCTATTCTACACTGAAAAAAAGATACATTTCTTTATATAAATGTGTGTTCTACAATTTGATATTTATTTTGGGAATGAAATGACAGGATATAATAAAGAGCATGTGAAGATGGTAATAATTATATACACTTATTCACACACACTGAATGTGTGGCATCCATTATAGCTTAAATATGTGGTTGTCTTTCTGGTTAAAGATACAGTAAAAGAAGAAGTATCAAAAAGATTTTTCATCACAAAAGAAGTCAGAGAAGACAAATTAAGATAAAGAGAACCAGAAATCCAAAGGAGCATCTATACGTGATGACAGTGCTGCAATAACAGTGGAACATTTGGTCTAAGAAAAGGAGACAAGCCTTGGACCAGTGATCAGTGATCAGGAGGTCCTTTAATTAGCTATAATAAGATTCAGCTTTATGGACCACAGTACGCTGGCATTACTCTCTGTCAGAAAAGAATGTCTGGGTGATGTCAAAAGCCAACAAGGAGGACATGTGGCTTTGTGAAGGCTTTTTAGAGATGAAAACAAAAGGCAAGCCCATCCTGAAGGGGAAAAGAAGGGAGAGAGAAAATAGCCGAGGTGGGAAAAGTGAAACCTTGCATGTGAATACGTATCACAGAATACCAATTGATCAGACTCACAAATCTCTGGGCTTTTTGTTCCGGCTGAGTCCTGGAAAATGGTTCACTCGCTCTACAGCCACTTAGGATGTACTAGGTGCCAGGCACTAGGTAAGCAGCAGGGATGTTGGGGTGAAAAAGGCAGCCAAGCGCCCTCCTCTCTCAGGGCTTATACTCTAGTGCGTATTGACACAAGGAATAGACAAGAACATTTGACAATGATAATGGGCTTTGACGAAGATCAAACAGGTTAATGTAGTAGAAAGTACTGGTGTACTCAGGAAAGGACATTGAAGAGGTGCCATTTGAGCTGCCGCCTGAGTGACAAGGAGCCAATCCAGTGAAGAGCTGAGGAAAGAATGTTCCAGAAAGAGAGGATGGTTCATGCAAAGGCCCTGAGGGAAAGCAGGCTTGGTATATTTGTATTGCTGAAGTATGCTGAGTATGGAGTCTGCTATGAGAAAATGGGACCAGGGAGGGAGGCAGGGCTAGACAACGGGACCTTGCTGGTTGGGATAAGGAATCTAGACTTTATCTTAAAGGCAACAGAAGACACCAGAGGTTTGAAAACCGGAAAAGAGCTGAGAGTATGGTGATACAAGATGAGCTGTATAATCTACAAAGATGACCTTAGCTGATGATGTGTGAAGTCAACAGTGTAGGGGGATCCAAAATGAAGGAGAGCCAATTAGGGAATAACTGTAGCATAACAGTTAAGAGTTGGTGGCATCCTGGATATGGGTACTGACAGTGAAGATGAAGAGAAGTTGATGAACTCAAGACAGATTTTGAAGGTAGATCCAATAGTATTTGACAATGAGTTGAATACAGGGAGGGATGGGGAGACAGTAGAAAGAGAAATCAAGAAATATTCTTAAACTCAAATAATAGGCAGAGCCATTCACTGAAATGAGAAAGACTGAGGGAGACACAGTTTGAGGATGGGGGGATCAAAACTTCTATTTTGCATGTGGTAAGTTTGACCTGCCTGTTAGAGACCCAAGAAGAGACATCAAGCAGGTGTTCTGATATGTGAGTCAGGCATTTGGAGGAGAAATCAGAACTGAAGACACCAATTAGCAGCAGACACATTTTGATGTTACATAAAACCATGGGACTGTATGAACTTTTCTAGGAATTTTTTTTTAATTTTAATATTTTTATTTAGTGAGAGGAAGGGAGGCAGAGACAAACTCCTGCATGTGCCCCTACCGGGGTCTGGCAAGCACACTAAAGGGTGATGCTCTGCCCATCTGGGGTGTCGCTCCATTGCTCAGCAACCAAGCTCTTCTTAGCGCCTGAGATATAGGCCATAGAGCCATCCTTAGCACCCAGGGCCAATTTGCTTCAGTAAAGCCATGGCTGCAGGAGGAGAAGAGAGAGAGAGAGAAGCAAGAGGGGGAGGAGTGGAGAAGCAGATGGACGCATCTCCTTTGTGTCCTGGCCAGGAATCAAACCTAGGACATCCTCATGCTGAGCTGACGCTCTACCATTAAGCCAACAGGTCAGGGCTCTTTTCTGGAGAATTATTGTGGACAGAGAAAAGCCTGGGACTCATGACCAAACCCTGAGACATTCTAACATTTAAAAGTTAAGCACAGCAGAGAACCCACATAGGAAACTGAGATGGAGCAGCTGGTGAAGTAAATGGAAACCCCAGGAGGAGGTATAATGGAAATGATGAGGAACACACATTTCAAGGAGGGGAAAACCAATTATGTCTCATACTGCTTAGTGTCTGAATAAGACAAGGACAGAGAAACCACCCTTGGTTTGGGCAAGATGGAGGTCACTAGTGACCTTGAAAAAAGCAGAGTCAAATTCGAAGTAGAGGGCTAGGGACACTGGATTAGAGGCTCACAGCCAATCCTATTCTGGCTTCAAAGTTTTTGTACAAATATCTGGGATGGAAAGTAGGATCTTGAGTTATTTACTGAGCCATTGATAAAATAAACACATACTGTATTAAACATCTGCTCGAGGCAAAGCACTGTGGTAGGAATTGGAACAGAACTAAGGATATGGGCTCAAATAGAAGCATAACCCAGACTTGTGAAAATTTCCCACAAGTTTCTTATTTCCAAGGAACCAAAAAAAAAGAAAAAAGTAGGTTAAGCTTCATTAGACTTATTGCAGTTCACAGATAAGGACAGACAGATAAATGGCCGGAGCTCCTAATACATACTACGTTTGTGGGTTTGGGCTTGCAGATATTTAAAACAAGAAGAAAAACACAAAAGAAATAGATATGAACTAACATGTAGTAAAGATTCCGTAACATGTGTGTTGACATTTAGAGACTATATACTTATATATAAAAGAGTAAAGAAGGTTAGCAATATGAAAAATCCCCAAAATAGAACAAAGGAAAAAAAATGAAGCTATCAATGAAAGGAAAGAAATTGTAAACATTGCATGACCCCAAGACTTGAAACAGCTACAATTTGCTTGCTGAGTAAAAAGTTGGAGAGGAGCATCGGATATTCATGTGGCTATGATCAGTGTCTTTCTTAAGATCACAGCTATGGTAACAGCAGACGGTAATAGTCTGCAGGTTGGAAAGACTTACTCTATCCTACCCTCCTGACTTAACACTGGCTACTGGTCCCCTGGTAACCCACGGTGCTCCAGCAATCCTTGCATCCATCTATGCTCCACTCATCCTCCCCCAAATTATGATTACTGTCTGACTTAGTTCATCTTCTAGATGATGATGGATGGCTTAATTACAGAAATAAAAGTAGGACTCAGACACAGGAGAGGAGGCCAAATATGAACAAAAAGCATGGGACAGAGCCCTTTTCCTGTGGTCCTGAAATAAATTCACCCAAAGCTTTAAAAATTACTTCTTTCCCACTTAAGTAGCTCTCCTTCTTATTTTTCAAGGGAGTTTCAAGAGCGCCCATTCATTTTTCTGTTTCCAGATCTACCATCTTGGTCAATGTTTCTCTTATCCATGTCATTCATGATTTGATAGATTTCTACTTTCCAGGCCAAAGAGTCCTAATCTTTCACTTTGTCCTCATGTGTCAATTCCCCTTCCCTCTTTCTTACTCCTCTGATCATTTTATAATGAATTGGTAACCGCAATAATGAAATTTACTGAGAAAACTAAATTTTGAGATGCTGCCATAAATAATGAAGTCAGAGAAATGATGAAAAGGGCTTTAATGAGGTTTGAGATATGGCTGGAATATTACAGATAGAAAATCAATTTGAAAAATGCTGTCAGCTTCATCCACAGGGGGAAAATTATGTAAACACATACATCTAAAGTAAAGGAGTAACTCTGAAGGCAATGAAGAACTGAGAATTGCGTTATAATAGATATAGTTCTTTTTGATATGCCTACATCTCTATATCTATCTATCTATCTATCTATCATCTATCTATCATCAATCTACCACAATTTTGCTATGATTAAACATTTAATTAGGTAAATATCCAAATACCTTGGGTATTCAGATTCTGGGTAAATTAGTAAATATTATGCTTTTGACTATTACACTACTTTACCCTTAGCTCTATATAATCTTGGAGATAGAAGGAGGAGTTTTATTGGTCCTTTGCAATACCGCTTAAAGAAATAAGGCATAATTTTAGTCATCCAATTCAATATATTTCATCTTCCTCAAGAGAAAAACTGAATTTTGTGGACTCGAGACTAATGATTGTTTTGAAGAAAAGTATATCTTTTCCATAAAACCAATTATGCCATACACATACTGTAAAGTGCCTTATGCATCAAAGAAAAATTACTGTTTAAACAGATGATCAGGTCATAGAACAATTAGAAGCTGTTCTCTTACAGTAACTACTGAAATCTGGAAAACTGCTTTAAGTCTGAGTTATTTAAGCATTCAGCAGATTCTTTGTCCTTAATCTTTCCTTTTTGCCCTTCATTTTTAAAAATTAGATGGAAGCTATGAACTTTCTCTCTAGAAAAATAAAAAATTTCAGAACTTACTAGGATTCCAAGCCCTCTGACTAAAGAACTCTTGCTCAAGAAGAAATTTTGTTTTTAAATTTCACTAAATACCTAATGTATCAATTAATCTGCTTCTACCTTAGACACTTCATATATTTCTTCTGGAGTACAGAGGTCATAATTTCACATCCTCAGCCATGAGCTCTTCACAAATGCTTCACAGAGTAAAGCCTTGTCAGTTCCTAAAACCCATTGGTGCATGGCTCCCACCTAATTTCCACTCTCTGCTGTGGACAACTCCCAGGAAGCATCCTGAATGACTACCCTGGAGACCTAATGATCTGCCAGACTCTTGGCAATTTGACATATAAGAAGCCAAACTACCACTGCTCTGCTCAATGCCTGCTTCCTAGGATCCTTCCTTATGAGTCTGTTATGCTATTCTTGTCTCTCATCTATAAATCTGTTCACTTTGCTGATGGACCATTTCCTGCCACTCAACTTTCCCTTTACAAACCACCATGTAACTCAATTTATGCAGAAGTAAGGCCACCACAAGTGAGGATTAAAGTATACACTTGACTAGGGAAGTCAACTCATCTCCACGCCTCTTTCATGGTATGTAATAGTTTCATAGAGGGAGAAAAAGGCCCTGGCCAGTTGGCTCAGTGGTAGAGCATTGGCCAGGCACACGGATATCTTGGGTTCGATTTCCAGTCAGTGAACACAGGAGAAGCACCCATCTGCTATATCCCCCCCTTGCTTCTCTCTCTCTCTCTCTCTCTTCCCCTCCTGCAGCCATGGCTCAATTGGAGCAAGTTGGTCCTGGGCACTGAGGACGGCTCCATGACCTCTGCCTCAGGCACTAAGAAGAGCTCGGTTGCTGAGGAATGGAGCAGTGCCCCAGATGGCAGAGCATCGCCCCTTGGTGGGCTTGCTGGGTAGATACCAGTTGGTGCACATGTGGGAGTCTATCTCTGCTTCCCCTCCTCTCACTGAATAAAATAAAAGGGGGGGGAAGTGACTTCTGAGAATTTATTCTAAACCAAATATAGCATATTTCAAGATTGAATATCACTTATTAAAGTAAACAGCTACTGTACTAGACTCTGTTAACTGCCTACCTAACAGCCATTTCTATCTTCTTATATACCAACTGAATCCTGTTTTCTTTTGCACAATAATATGTCCAATCTATGATGTGACTCATGACCACTCTAAACTAGTCATTTCCAACTAAATTTGAGTCTCAAGTGTACCACAGAAAGCCAAAGTATTGATTCCCCCTGCTCCTCAGGATGGGAGAGGAGGACCTGGAGCAGTGGGAACATTCTGTTCTTTTGGGATGTACAATTGTTACCACTTCCTATGCCAGCCATGGGAAGAAGGCAAGAAGGTCAAGAAGATGGTTCTAAATGAAACTCTGTTCCCTTTGACAGATACTCACCTTTCTCCTTTCCTTACAGCAAGCAGTAACCCTGGGATCAAGTTCTGCCCAATGGAATATTAGAGCAGGTCTGCTGAGAGTCTCTTGGGAGTGCTTGTTCTTACTTATTAAAGGGCAGAGATGAGAAGAGTGGTATAAACTTAGTATCTGAATTGCATATCAAATGAGAAGATTTAATTTATCAAGAAGGTAGCACAAAAATGATATCCTTTTGTATGCAAATAAGAAATTAATCTTAATGTTACATAGCACAATTGTGCCTTTCAGTGGGAAGAAGGGCACATATAATATATTTGATAATGGTAAGTTGCAGATGAGAAGGACTTACTTAACTTTTACAAAGTGTCTCACATACATTGTCTTGTCTGATTCTCACAGTAACCCAGTGAGGTTAGATAAGTGAGGTATTATTATTTCTCCCACTGTACAGAAGAGAAAAAAGAGGTCCAAGGCGTTAGATGACTTGCCTACAGTCTTAATATTAGTACATATAGAGTCAGAAAATGAACCCAAATCTTCAGATTCTACATCTAATACTTTTCTTCATATATCAATCTGCCAATTAAAGGCAATATATCTCAAACTTGTCCCCAAATCTCTTACTTACAAAAGCCAACCAAAACTGGAAAAAGAGCTACATCAATTCTCAGATGCATTCAAGAAGCTCTACAGCTTCTCAGTGGGGTCTTTATAATGAAAGGAGACCAAACCAGGGGCAGGTTGGCCTAGCCCATGTGAGCAGGGGCAGGCGAGCCTCGCCCACACGAGCAGTGGCAGGTCAGCCCACGCGAGCAGGGGCAGGGGAGCCTAGCCCACATGTGCAGGGCCAGGCCGCCCCACGCGAGCAGGGGCAGCCGAGCCTCGCCCACATGTTCAGGGGCAGGCAGGCCCACACATGCTGCCGCTGGACTGGAAGGCAGGCGGGCACACATTGTGTTCTTACAAGGTGCGGGGCCCACAGTTTCGAGTTTAATCTTACAACAATCTCCAGGAATAGCTATTATTATGGTCCCCATTTAACATTTCAAGAAATTTGAGTCCAAAGATGTTAATGTAGTGGCTAGAGCCACTCCACTTCTCAGGGCAGGATGGAAACAGGATTCTAATCTAGGTCTGTAGGAGGCTGGCACCCTTTGTCTTTAGGAGCCAAAAGAAGGATATTTGAAAACTGCAGATTTGCACAGACTCAGTCAAAATTTCAGTAGTTCCAACACTTTAAATCTCAACAGAGTAAGAAATAAGTTAGTATGTGATTGAATGAATGAATCCTGTTCATAGCTTCTTCACCTTAAAATGAGGGCTCAGTGTTTGTTTACCCCCTCTCTGGGTATCCTGCAGTGAACCAAATTCTCCAAAAGCAGGCATTTCTTTCTATACTAGTGCCAACCTCTAGGCACCAGTGTGGTGCCCCATAGCAAGGTCAACTAGCCCTTGAGACCAAAAAAGAGCAAAATGAGCAAAAATGAAAGTGCAAGAGTTGTAACACATCCCTTAAAATCTAACTCTGCTTTAAAATTACATATTAAATATTTTTTAAAATCTGTTTTATCTTTAAAAATACTTAGTTATAAGATTGTAGAAGGAATGGCTCTTTTTTAAAAAAAAATTTTCTTACCCAGAACAGAATAATATATATCTAGGCACTTGAGAAATATCTTGCAGTGAGGTTGTTGGTGACGATGGTCAGATAACTACTTACACATCTATTTGTCTTTCGTGACTTTCATTATAACAAGAATGAGGAAGAAAAATCATTTCTAGTTTCTACTATTTTATAGCGTCACTGAAACCTACGAGTTAGCCTAGGTGTGTGTGTGTGTTTTATTTTCACACAGAAATGTAAGTCATTCACTTGCTGGAATAAAACTTACAAAATGAAGTTCGTTTTGCTTGGCAAGTACAGATAAAAGGAAGAAGGAGAAGAAGCAGTTTAAACGTAACAGACACCCTCTCCTGAACTCCTGAACTAGTTCACACAGTCAAATGAATAATTTAACTCCCTGATACTTCCTCTGTGCAGAGCACTGCATGCAGACCAGTGGCATTTTCACTTCAAATTTGTATAGTCTTTAGTCAGGATGCCTCATCTGCATTTCCAACACCTGCTTCCCTCTGCTGGGAAGTAGGCTTTTCTTTCTATGCTCGTCTTTTATCTTTACTCTGTCCATCTACCAACCACAACAAAAAATATTGCATTATACAATATATTTCTTGGCCTAAAAGAGATAAGGAGTAATTCACATGATCTTCTGAAATGTATTTTCCTTTATCTTATCAAAAGGCAATTTTAATACAAGTGACTATAAACGTTGTCATTCTTTACTATCTACAACTCCTTCAAATATTCATACTGGTTTTGTATGGCAAAAATAACAGTACCGACACTTCTCCGCATTGAGTTTCTGCTGCAGGTGCAAAGGAAAGTGAAATTAGACGCAATGATTGACAACACTTGTAAAGTACATAAATATCTCTACTAAGCTAGTTATTATGATGCTGTTTTTAAAACGACATTCATCTGGCTTAGCCTGCCTAACACAACCTATGTTAAAGTTTTATATATATCCATGTAAACATCAGCCCAATTCCACCTGTTGGCCAGTCTGCTTAACTGTCAGCAGGTCCCATAATTTGTCCTGTATTAAACAATGTCACACGGAGGATGGAGGCAAAATCCCTAAAGGCTGAGGTTCTTTGATAAAAAAATTATCCTAGGAGAGGAGGAGAAATGGGGAGGAGCTGAGAAGAAAACTAAAACTGAACAATTTCTGGTTATCATCATTTTGCTTATTTCTTTAATAACACTGAATTATAAAGTTATTATTTTATCTCTCATCCACCTTCCTATTCGAATGCAAACTCCCTTGGGGCTTTTTCAGCACCTGATTCCTAGTGTCAAACTTAGATCCAGACACACAGGAAACAGTGAATATTTTTTAAAAACATATATTTAAAATTTTTCTATCAGATTGAACTGAAAGGGATCATTTAATTCAATTGAATTGAAGGACCATTTAAACTTCCCTATTTCGTTAAAATATATATGCAAGAAAAAAAGCACTCATTTATCTGAGATCATTACAGAAGAACATTTTCTACAGAAGCTAATTTTCTCAGACAGCTAGAGATGATCCTTTAAAGATACCAGGACATTTTAATTCCAGTGTTTTAAAGGTGAGTTGCTTAAGCATATATAATTTTTTATAGCTTGTTTTAAAAAGAAGTAGGTTTCACAAATTTTAATCATTTCTTGAAGACATACAAGCAAAATTAAAACTCTGTGCCATATGACATAGTGGTCCCCTCAGGTATCAATGACGAAGGTAAGGCATGTGTCCCTAAGTAAGGAGACCTGTCACTGAGATACGCATGTTTAGTGATTCTGTTATCTCTTTTTCTGCTTTCAGTTTTCAGTATTTTACCTTCTAACTACGTCTCTTCACTACAGGGTTTATGCTCCTAATAAGTTTTAATTTACCCAGGATGAATTAAAGTTTGTTAAAGCAATCTTGCTTGTGAAATCAAAAATCCGTAGCTGGAATGTTATAAACAAATTAAACTATTTCTTTTTTTTATTCAAATGTAAAACAATTCCTTGTAGTCTTTCCATTCAGGCTAAGCCATTTGGCCTGTCAGAAGGGTGAGCATAGTTTATAGCATTAAAGTTATATTTGGTCTGGACAGTTAAGTTAGGTTTACTTGAGTTCCTAGAGAGACAGACAAGAGTCTTGAAAGAGATTATGGGTCCAGATGGGCAGAGCATTGGCCCCAGACAGGGGTTACCAGGTGGATCCTGTTCCAGGTGCATACGGAAGTCTGTCTCACTATCTCTCCTCCTGTCACTTAAATAAATTTAATTTTTAAAAAAAAGGAAAGAAAGAAAAAGAGATTCTCAGCATCCTTGAAAAGGACTTTTTAAAGATTAAGGGTCAAACCTGGTAGAGATAAAGATCTAATCTTATCAATTCAGGATATGATGCAAGGAAACTAATAGCCCAGGGGGCATGAAGGCTGGCTATGCTTCCAGAACTGTAGGATGGGAAATTCAGAGATATGGAGGAAAAGGAGGAAGGGGAGAACAGAGACTGGGATCCTTTCTTGGAAGGAATGGAAAAATAGAAATACCCAGAACCCAGAACCCTGGAGTTAACCAACAGCACGCTTGGGATTAGCCACGGAAGTCTCCTGCTGGACCACACCCCACATGATGAGGAAACAGTAGTACTGTGCTGGTAGAAGGAGGTTTCAGATCAGTGAACATTCAGTATAACTCGGGTACACAGAAGCTAGCAGTGCCCATGCGCCCAGCAAGCAGACACCAAGGTGCCGCTGGTAATAAATGGCAACCCAGAAGCAACCAGAAGGATTTTTCACAACCCTTCTAGCCTAGTCTAAAATTCTGCCAGGGGCTGACATCGAGTTCATCGGTGTTTACAACTCGCAGAGAAAGCAATGCCTAAGAGCCTGCGTAGACTATTGGCCATGACTTCCTACAGGAGTCTACGTACTGTTCATCAGGAAAATACCCCAAAGTGGAGGCTGGACAGTAACAGAAGCAAAGGCCACGGGGGGGGCAGATACCCCCCTTAAATTCTACATTTAGCAGTCCCAGAATCAGCATTCTCATTCTCAATGACAATAATAAATAGCGAGCTGCTGAGAGAAACAATAGAAAGAAATTAAGCAATTTCTAGAGAAGGAATAACTTCCTAATGCAAAGGAGGCTCCAACTTCAAGGAAATGAAAAGCTAAATTTGATGCGTAAGTAGATGCATGGAGAAATGCTCCTTACGTGGATTAAGGACAGAAGGGAAGAGTGTGAGTCGGGGTGGAGCACTGAAAAGTTACAATTAAAGAATATTTTAAAAGAAAGAAATTTGCCACGTTCTATAACTGAACTATCCTCTGGTTAAAACTGAGCCATTTCAGCTACTTGAACTAATGGAAAGTACAGTGCACGAGAAACAACAGGAACTGGGTGGAGCTGTGGCTCCTCTCAGTGCTAGCTAGATAAGTTTGCACAAAGTGCCTGACCAGGTGGAGATGCAGTGGATAGGGTGCCGGACTGGGACGTGAAGGACCCAGGTTCGAGACCCCAAGGTTGCCAGCTTGAGTGCGGGTTCATCTGGTTTGAGCAAGGCTCACCAGCTTGAGCCCAAGGTTGCTGGTTTGAGCAAGGGGTCCCTCAGTCTGCTGTAGGCCCCAGTCAAGGCACATATGAGAACAACTAAGGTGCAGCAACAAAGAATTGATGCTTCTCATCTCTCTCCCTTCCTACCTGTCTGTCCCTATCTGTCCCTCTCTCTGTCTCTGTCACACACAAAAAATAATTTTAAAAAATTAAATTTGCACAAAGCAGTGAACTTTTTGACCCTTAATTTCATTATTTTTAAAAGATAAAAATAACGACAACTAATATTTACTACTTACTAGAGTGCCACTCTACTACACATTAAGACAATATTTTATTTAAGTAGTACAACACTGCACAAGGTTGGCACATCGCTGTTCCCAGGAATTAGAGGCACCACGAGGGAAGACAAACCCAGAGGGTCTGACTCCAGAATTAGTCTCATTCAAAACCTCAGTCTCATAATCCTGTGCCTGCCTCACTGGAGCAGTGTGGTGCCTGCCTGAGAAAACATATGTAAAAGAGCTTTGAGACCTATAAGATGCTGTATATACAGAAGCAATCCAGGGAACAGCCTGTGAGACTGCCCTGAGGCTGTCATGCGCTCAACTCAGTAGCAGATACCATAGCTAGAGGCCCTATCACCTGCTGGTGCTGCGACCACCACTTCCTAATGTCTCCTTGCTCCTGCCCTTAATCCACAGTCCATCCCCAATTGAGGGCTCCCCCAGTGAGATCCTGTTACTGCACTGCTTAGAACTCTCAAATGTCTTCCTGTCTGCTGTGGACTGAGTTGTATCTCCCCACAATTCATATGTTGGAGCTCTAATCCCCAATGTGATTACATTTAGAGATGGGGCCTTTAGAACAGTGGTTCTTAACCTGGGTTCTATCGAACCCTAGGGGTTCGATGAGTCGGTCTCAGGGGTTCAGAGAAGCCTCTGCCGCGGAGGCCAGAATAAATACCGTAATTTGTTGTGAGTTCATGCACTTTGTTGGTTTTGTTCTTTGAGCAAGGTGATGTTCATGCACGGCTCATTTTGTGCACCAGTAAAAAAACATATACCTATGTCTTGAATTTGGGGAAAAAAATCATATTTTATTTATCACTAAAGAAGGGTTCGGTGAATGCGCATATGAAACTGGTGGGTTCGGTACCTCAAAAAAGGTTAAGAACCACTGCTTTAGAAGGTACTAAGTTTAAGTGAGGTCACAGGATGGGTCTCTAATCCAAAGAACTGGTGCCTTATTACAGAAGAGGAAGTGACACTAGATATCTTCTGTCATCTCTTCCCCCATTTCCCAATTTCTCTCCCATGTGAGTACACAGCAGAAAAGCCACTGTCTTACAAGGAAGAGATCTCTCACCAAGGAATCGAATGGGCTGGCACCTTGATGTTGGACTTATCAGCCTCTAGAACTAGGAGAAATAAATTTCTGTTGTTTAAGCTACCCAGTCTGTGGCATTTTGGTACAGCAGCTGAAACTGACTAACATACCCTCTCATTGAGTCTTAACCCGAGGGCCTTTCAATGGTTCATAAGGCCCTAACCATATAATCTGGTCCCTTGTTATACACCTGACATTATCCCTCTCAAAATTGAAATGTTTCTGTCCCAAATCTTTTCCTTGTGAATAAACCCTGAAATAAAAATGAACTTACATAATTACTTTCAGCAAATTCTAATTACTTCGACCCCAATATATAATGTAGTCAGTACTTGGCGCTTGCACAAAACATATCTTTGAACAAGGTCCATAAAGGTTGTAAGTAGCCCAATTTCCTGAGATTTTTTTTTGCTATAAATTTGGCTAAGAGCTTGGGTAGTATGGGAAAGAAGATAAGTGAGAGAAACACTAGTGATTTAACCTCCAGTGTTCCCTTAAGGACAAACATTTGTCACCTTGACAGCAAGGTGAAAGGTTTGCAGCGAGTGTGCTTATAACAGGGCTCTTCCCCGCTCTCTCCTCCCCGGGGGCCTGTGATTTCTGAAAAGGCATTATCTGAACGGATGATGATGATGACGATGAGCTACAGAAAGGGCTAGGGGAGGGAAAGAGGTTGAGACCCACATAACTCAGAGCCTCAAACTGAAATGCTGCTCCCGGGACTGTCACAAAGATTTACCATTTGCTACTCCCTTTCCTAAGGTTCCACTTGAGGCTGGAGTAATCAAGCCTATAAATTATCACAAAACATTCAAACAGTGCCCAGTGTTAACAGCGTGGATCCCACTGCTAATAATTATGAGCGCCTCATAAAGCTGAAGTAGCTCCTAGTGATATGTACCTCCACCTTCTATACGCATCTCTAATATTTTAGAGTTTATCATTCTAATGTGGGGCTCTGCTGGAGGCTTAAATCAGGTGCTCAAATGAGCTTGGTTTTGCTCTTATGAATACACATAACCCAAATTAGCATTAATGGGATGATAAGCACGTATCAGAAAGAATACTAGGGTCTCTGTTTTGCCCTAGAAACTACATTGTTTACACTTGTTTAAAAAGTGAAATAGGAAGAGATATTTTGAAAGATAAGATTTTTTTTTTTAAATTAAAAGTATTAATTTATAGGTATTTTTTGGTCTTAATTTAATTTCAGTAATCAGTGGCATGTATGGATATGTTCCTCTGATAAATGGAAGTTTATAATAAAACTTTATACTTTTACATTAAAAATAGCTTCAGCTGAAATTATTATTAAATCCTATTGAATCTGAATATTTCATTGAATATTCATTCATAACCTAATCATCTCACTGACTCAAAGTACCATCAGAAGGGCCAAAATTATTTTTTAAGATGAAAATAAGTTTTTAACATAATGACCTCAAACAAGTGTAATAAATAGAAAAGTCAGGTTACAATGAGTATTAAAACATATTTGGGCCTGACCTGTGGTGGCGCAGTGAATAAAGCGTCAACCTGGGAACACTGAGGTTGCCAGTTCAAAACCCTGCACTGGTCTGGTCAAGGCACATATGGGAGTTGGTGCTTCTAGCTCCTCCCCCCTTTCTCTCTCTCTCTCTGAGTCTCCTCTCTAAAATAAATAAATAAAAAGAAATTAAAAAAAAACATATTTGGGAACAGAGGGAGAGATGGAAGTTGGGACAGAGAAAGGATGGGAATAAACACCTAAAACAAAAAGAGAAAAAGAAGAGAAAGAGGGAAGGGGAGTAATGGCTGACCTAAAAGAATCTCAGGATTGGTTTAAGATCCACGTGTCCATCAAGCATAAAGAAAGGACAGTTAGCCACCACATCCACCCCCAGACACCTGCCTTAGGATGTCCCACTGCCTTCGTACCAAATCAAACTGAACCTTTTACTCAAAATTATTCTTTTGCTTAAACTCCCTCTTTTTATTCATGACACCACAGTTATTAATACTAGGGTCTCTGGGGCCTGGGTCTGTGTGTGTTCCTGCCATATCCTGGCCTCTCTACCCTAAAGATATCCCAGACTCTTTCATGAAAAACTTGGCCAGGAAAAGTCTCCAAGTAGGAAAATGGCAGTGTAGTTATGTCTAAAAATTAACAAGAGAGAGGCCTTACTTATTAGATCTTACCTTTAACGACCTCCAGGAACCCTTTCCTGGGCACTTGAACCTGTCTTGCTCTCCCCTTTATTAATTGACATTACCACACATTGAAGAATTGGATTATATTTTTCCCAAGTATCTTATTTATGCATTTATTTATTTATTATGACTCATTTCCACAATTACGCTACGTCTCTTAGACAGAAATTGTGTCTCATATTCCTCGTTAGCACTCAACTTAGTATAACTCAGCTGACTTCAATGATATGTATACAGCATGCCGTCCAATAGTATTTGGTATTGCAAAGAGTTTAGAATACTAAGTCAAACTAACAATAGACTGACATCTAATTTATCTTTGAAAATAGGGACGCAAAAATCTCTAGGGAAGGGCTGGGTATATGAAAAATATAGTTATACGTACAGGGTGGGGGGGCAAAAGGAGGGTTACAGCTGTGAGTACTTGAAGCAGAGCTTATTCTTGTATTATTATTAATTATTATATTATTTTCCACATGAACAACTATAAACCTACTTTTGCCTCACCCTGTGTGAATAGAAGGAGAAAAGAAACAAAAAGGAAAATTTCTCCCGAATGATATAACTGTCTCCCAATCAGTTATGTAACACTCTGTAAGTTCTATGAAACATCAGTCTTTTTAATTCTTGTATTTGTAGAACATAATTCAGAGACCATACTACAGGCCAAAATTAATAGTGCTCTGCGAAGAGGTCAATAATATTGATAAAAGTAAATGAAGTCTTCACTTAGTCAACTTTTTTAAAAAGAAAACTATTTTTCAACAGGCACAAAGATTAATATTACACACACACACACACACACACACACACACACACACACACACACACACGCACTTTTTTACCTAAAAAAAATTACTATAGTTTAATTGTAAAAATGTAACCAGAAAGTCTAGAATGAATTGGCAGGCTTTTCATGTCAAGTACACCTTTCTTGCAAAAATTCAGTTATGACAAATATTAAACCAGGCCTTCTTCTATGTATTACTTTTCCCTTTGGATGATTATTTTTAGGGTTATATCATATTTTGTTTACAAGACACTAACATTATAACTCCTCATAAACTAAGCCTATTTGATAGACTTTTTGCATAGAGAATCAATACTAGTAAGATTCCTTCATGGTCTTAGTCGGAAATAAGCATCACTACTTCCCCAAATTCTATCCATTCTGCAAGGCTTCTTCTCACCCCAGGCTTTAAAGAGGTATTCCCAAGCACTGGTACGGTAGCTATTCTTTTACATGCACTCGTATATATTTAGTAACTACAGTGGGAGCACCCTGAGGACAGATCTGCGCCTGGAACCCCTCCCAACAGCTACACCGAACCCATTCATTAGTCAATAAAAAGTGACCTTTTCTCATGATAAGATTTGTATATAAGAATATGGATGAATGAATATATATATATATATATATATATATATATATATATATATATTTATATATTTATATATATAAAATCTGAGTAGATAAATACATCCAAGGAGTTCTTTCATAAGACAACCAAGCATATAAAAATTTCACAAATAAAAATTATATACATATATATATATTTAAACATCACCTTATAAAACATTTTTCCAAACAATTAATTTTTTTTTCTTAAAGTTCTAAGTTCCTGACAAATGAGCTATATTATCCAAATATTTCCCAAACAGACTTTTCTTTGAAAGTGAATTTTTAGGTCTGCTTCCTAAGTTCTATTGTCTTTATTCCACTGCTTTCATCTTCTTCCAGTTCTGAAAGAGATATCCATCCTTGTCCTAGTCCCTACAGAGTATAATTTGGACAAACTTAACTCAGGTTATGAGTTAGACAAATAAATTTAGCTAACAACTGGCATGGTTAAAACTGTTAAATAATTTTTGGATAAAGTAACATCAAATGTTCTGACTGGCTCGACTACATTACAGGATTTCCTTGAATTCTTTGCCTAACTAATAGCACAGGATTTAAATCAAAATTACCTCAAAACACCAAAAAATTTTGATACAAAGTCAATGAAGGAGAAAATAAACAAACAGAAGTTGGTAATTTCAACAGTGAAGAACTCAGGCTTGGAACTAGTCAAAAGCTCTCAAGGAATAAGCAAGAAAAATAAGATCAATGTAGTATGACTATCATAAAGCTAAATTTATTCAGGGATGCCTGAATTATATCTTTTGGGTTTTATGTTTAGATGTCCACTCTTTCATCAAATTATGACAATAATAAATGTTAGTACTCATTTAGCAAAGAAAAGAATTAAAAACATTAGATACTCCCAAAACTTTTGAAATTTTACTTATCAATGAAACCCAAATGTTAGAAATCACCTACTCAAACTACCGTGTAAGAAACACTGGTTTTACTGAAAATCACATCTTTCAAATGTGAAGGGGGCTAAAGCAGATTAAAAAAATAGTCCTATGAGAACAGTTTTTAAATGCAGAGGAAGACACACAAGTTAAAAATAAAATCATATTCAGACTCTGAAAAGTAAATGACTTTCAGGCACTTCTGGCTATAACATTATTTTCCAAAGAACATCTCTTATATATACATATGGTAGCATTTATTTTCCTGGCCCTGTCAGCATTTCAAAAGAGTCTTAATAATTTATCAAAATAGCAGAGTGTCGGGGGGGAAAAAGAAATATACCATTATGAGAAGTCAAAAATTTGAAAATTATAACCATTAAAAAATGTTGTGGCTGTATACTTGAGTTTTTTCTAATACTCTATAGTAAATAAAAAGTCCTCTCAGTAACTAAAGCAGAATTGCAAATGAAATTCATGAGTACTTTTTAATAAGCAAAATAATAATAAACAACTAGTATCTTAACAACAACAAAATCCCTGTCCAGCCAAATGTGTGTACATAATTGATTTCAAATTCACTAGAGAAGATAGGAATAGTAAGTCAGGCTATTATCAGAAATATACAAAAGTTAAGACATATAAAAGTATTAGACACCAAGTTATATGAAAGTAGATCACTGTCAAATAGTTTGTCAGTTAAACATTTCTCTTCAATGCTGTCCAATATAATTTTTTGCAATGATGAAAATGTTCGACATTCTGCACTGTCCAAACAGTAACCAGCAATCACATGTGGTTATTGAATACCTGAAATGTGGTTAGTGTGACTGAGGAACTGTTTATTTAATTTTAATTAATTAAAATTTAAATAGCCACATGTGGCTTGTGGCTACCATATTGGTCAGATCAGCCATATAATACAAAATGAAATACCAATACATCTCCCCCATCTCTGAACTTGGAAATAAAGGAAACGCAAAATCACTTTAAAGCATTAGAATGGTTTCAATATCAGCAAGATTTCACTTTAAGGTGTGGTGGGTCAATAAAAGGGAGTACCAGTCAGCAATGGATGCAGGAGAAAGCACCTAACAGCAACTATTAAGCACACCTATCTAACCATCTAGGAAAGAAGATCCCTGGTCCAAATGATGGACTTGTCTGTTTCCAAGGGCAACGTACCCTTGTTGTGGAGCCAGACACACTCACTTACAACACCTGATAGAATCAAGCTTGGGAATGATCTTCTTAGCTCTCTGCTTCCTCTAATTCCATTTCCACCAGATAAACTTCTTATGAAATTATCTTCTCATGTGAACTTAAGCATGAGGAGAGAATGCATCAACCAAGTGCCCAAGAGTTTCTCATAATTATTTTTCCCACTGTCAATGAAAAACTTGACAATTTACTTAGTGTATCATTATTTAGGAGTATGATTCATGTGAGTCTATCCCTGAGAGATGGAGCCACAGAATCAGTTTCTGAAACGGGGATTAGTAAATTTACAAAGTATATGCCACTTATATCATTGTGCGTGAGGAGTGCCACATCTTAAAAATGGATAATTCAAATAGACAAAGAAAAAAGACAAGTAATATTACTAAAAGGGATTCTGCTTAGGGGTGACATCATGCCAAGAAAAGAGGTATCAGATCTTCAAGATCTCAAGGGTAATTTTAGCAGAGAAAGAAAAACTTAATTAAGAACCATGTGGCACTCAACATTTTCTTCTTTAAGAAGAAACACTTCCCCTTCTAGTTCATATTTTTAAAAACACACATCCAAATACATAGCCCATTGACTCACTACTCACAGTTCCCAGACAGAAAGGAAGGGCCAGCAACATTAGCTTTCACTTGCTGTCATATCATATTGCAAGTTCAAGTTATCTGCTTCCTCAATTATCACCTTGGCTTTTTTCCTTTTATTTTTTCTTTCTCTTTCTTTCTCGATCATTTCTATTTTTTATGTACTGCCAATGACTCACAGAGATTAATCTGATCTATTTTTACTCATCAATAAACTTGTTTTTCTAATTTTCAGACTTGCATTTTTACCTCTTTTCTAAGATATGATACAATTTCTGTTTCAGCATTGTATATATTACAGTTCTTGCTTGTTTATAATTATGTCATATATTTCACAAGTCATTAAAGGGTAAATTTAAATGATAGAATATCTTTCTTTAATAACAACATAGCAACAATTCTCTACAATGCCATATAATAGCAATCACTTACATGTTCTTATTTTAAAATCTCCAGCTCTTTAAATATTTGTACTAAGTACACTTGTAGCAAATCTTCATGGAAAACTTAGTGATATATAAAATAAATTACTTCAAAGATAACAGCATATGGGGTGGTAATCTATTACATAGGGACAATCTGTCCTAACCTACTCACAAGGGGTTACTATGATAAGAAAACCTTAAAAATCACCTAGTATCAAAGTTAGATGTTAGTTTCCAAACTCATTATAAACTTATACTGTGAATATGAAGCAATATAAACTTCTTATAGATATATATGTGTGTGTGTGTGTGTGTGTGTGTGTGTGTGTGTGTGTGTGTTTTACTGAGAGTAAGAGCTTACAATTTAAAAGCACTTGAACATAAGCAAGAAAAATTTGGTGGATAACTGAAAGTAACATTGCAATGGTGAAACCAGTTCAACATATAATTGTAATAATTAGCATAAAATTTAAGAGCATAGTATATACAAGTTATTTTATAATCATTGCTATATTAAGAAGAGAGGTTAAAATCAGATTCATTGAATGAGTTCTATCTATTCATTTAACAAATATATTTTGAGTGCTTTCCAAATACTAGATACTATAGGTGCTCTGGACAGAGCAGTGAACCAAACCAAACCAAACAAGTATTTTTGCCTTCTTGCAACTTTCATTTTATAGGAGGAAACAGACAGAAACAAAGAAAGAGAGAAAAAGAGGGAGGGGAGAGAGAGAGAGAGAAAGAAGGAAGGGAGAAAAAGAAGGAGGGAAGGAAAGAAGAAAGGGAGGGAGGGAGGGAGGGAGGGAGGGAGGGAGGGAGGGAGGGAGGAAGGAAGGAAGGAAGGAAGGAAATGTTAAAAAACAAGTGTTCTAGAAAAGAACCAGAGCCAGATGGCAGGCAGTGTAGATGATTAGAGAGGCCAGAATTTTAAGCTAACTCATTATAATTTATACTAACCAGTCACAATACAAGTGGAAAGTCATCACAAGAGTTAAACAACCCTAAGAGGAAAACAAGAGAAATGGCTTCAAGGGGCAGACAGGCCTGTGAGAGACAAATGAGATACAGAAAAGATGAGAATAGTTCCAGCAAAGAGATAGAAGCAATAAAGTACTCCAAGTGTTGGAGACAAGGGAGGCCAGAGGTCAAGAGTGAATCGACAGTGAGCATGGGAGAGAAAGGAGAACACAAAGATAGAGTGCGAGGCTGCACTGGAAGGAGTTCTGAATGGCGGCCAGTTAGGTGGTGGTCAATTAAAAGGCACCGAAGGCTCTGGGCATAGGGTGGCGTGATATGCGAAGACCGTTTATCTTATAACAGTGTATAGGATGGTGAGAAAGAAGAAATGAGTAATTGTCTTGGCTCTGGAAAATTACCAAAAGCACAATAAAGTTAATAAACATTATCTCCCCTAAATCAACGAATAACATAAGCTTTCAAGTGAAAACTAGAAACATTTTAGAAAATAACTACTTATAATTGCCTAAATGATTAAAACAAACAAACAAATAAACCACAAATATCAACCACTAGACCTAGTTCTCTGTTGTCTGAAGTTGTTACTAAGAAAGCTATTCACCTTGCTCTATATCCTCAAAATAGAGACATTTTACTATAATTTGTGTGAATATTTGCAGATTAAATGGATAGAGACAAAATGACGTTTCTATAATTTTCAATCACTATTCCATGTACATTCCCATTTTACACTTCACACAAATAATTTTATCTTAAGTAATTGTATTAATGTCATGTGTAATATCCTAAGACAGAGAAACAATTTTTAACAGTCATGAATACTGATCTAATTATTTTCAGGGACAAGCATATATGTCACTATGTAGATATGAGAGGAACACTACAAAGCTTGACTTAAAGGAAAAAGCCCAGTAGGGAAAGCAGCAACAGAAATGGGCTTTTTTAACGAATGATACCATAATCAGAGGAAGTGCTTTCAAACTGATTTGTATTAACTGAGCCCCCTAATATAGGCTTTGTTTTTTAAAAATATATTAGATATGTATTTTAGCTATGAAACTAAAAGATACTACATGTGAAATTTTATCTGACATCATGATAGGGAAGAACTTTATAAGTATAAAGACTATGAAAAAAATCCGTGTGCAAAGATGTATACATTTGACAGATATAAAACTTTAAACTTGTACAACAATATGCAAATTAATAAATCCCAATTCATACATAGTACCATATACAAACATTAACTCCAAATACATGACAGACCTTAAATTAAAAACAAAAAGTATAAAACTTCTAGAAAAAAACATGGAAGTAATATCTTTGTGACTTTGGATTAAACAAGGATTTCTTAGGACACAAAAAGCATGAGCCATAAGAGAAAAAAATAAATTAATAAAACTGTAAAATTTCTGCTCTTTGAAAGACACTGTTATGAAAGTGAGAGAAAACACTTGCAGAATACATATCTGATAAATAACTGGATTCTAAAACATATGTAAAAATTGACAACTCAGTTATAAAAAACACTCCCAATAAAAAAATGGGTGAGAGGGGTGAACAGACACTCCCCCAAGAAGATATACAGGAGGCAAATAAGCACATACAAAGCTGTCCAACATCATTAGACATTAGGGAAATGTAAATTAAAGCTTTGATGACATGCTATTATATAACTATTAAAGTGGCTAAAATAAAAAATACTGCTAATACTAAGGGTTGACAGGCTTAGGAGCAACTGAATTCCTCATACATTCCTGGTGAGAATGTAAAACAGTACAACCACCTTGGAAAGTGCTTTGGTGGTTTTGTATAATGTTAAACATATACTTATGTTTGACTCAGCAATCCCATTCCTGGGTATTTCTCCAGAAGATTGAAAACATCTGTCTACACAAAAACCTAAACACAAGTTCTCGTAGCAGCTTTATTCACAATTGCCAAACACAGGAAACAACCTACATTCATCAAGTGGTAAAGTGGTAATGTAGTACTATTTTGCAGTAAAAAGGAATGAGCTACTGCTGGATACATACAACAACATAGATGAATCATAAAAAACATATATTACGTGAAACAAGCCAGACTCAAAAGGCTACATATTATGGGATTCCATTCATATGACCTTCTGGAAAAGGCAAAATTAAAAGGGAAAAACAGATATTTATGCACAAAAGTGTTGTGTCAGCTTTTAAAAAAAATAGCAAACCAATATAAATAACCTAAATGTCCACCAATGGGGAAATAACTAAATAAATAGCAATATTCCATCCAAAAGAATGTAACACATGATATTATCCATTAGTAGAAATAAGAATATGAGGAAATGCTCATATGCTATCAAAAGGGAAAAGACAAAATAAAATTTTCTAAAAAAGTATAGACACTAAGTATAAGCACATTTGTAACTATACATACTAAATACACAGGTTATACGCCAAAATGCGAATAGTAGTTATACTTAGTTTTATAGGTATTTTCTAAATTCCTATAATAAACATATACTACAATTATAATAAATTTTTAAAAATTAATTTTTAACAGAATGTTCCCACAGAATATGTTATATATGGTGTTGGGCAGATAAAATATAATATGCTCACTTTGTTAAAGATGGTGCTGCCCACATGGAAGCCCGTCACCCAGGTGATATTATTTGCCCTTATGCTTGGGATGGGTGAGGGGGAAAGGCTCTAATGTAAGCAGGCCAGGTCGTTATGGCCTAACGCTTGGTTTTAGGAGTAAGTTCTTCTCCACACCCTTGACTGATTGGATGATGTAGGGTGGTGCACTCTCCTGAGGAATCCCATTATACAGAGACTTCTTTGTTTGTATAATTGGATTAAAGGTTTGGATTTTCTATGCTATAAACTGGGGCAGCCCAGGAGCTTGCACTCTCTCTTGGTTCTTGGTTCCTGAGGTATTAGAGAGGAGAGCAGATTAAGGCCATGTGGAGGAGAAGTAGCCAAGATGGCAGCATGCTGAGGAAGAAGCCAGTTTGTTAAGAGTTTGTGCAGGAGGAGATGGGAAACAGAGGTGAATAAGTCTGGTGAGCTAGAAACCTTTGATTCTAGGAAACTCGGATAAGTCAGTAGCTTTGTGAGCACTGAATGTGTGGGTTTTGGAGCCCAGTGTGTGTTTTTGCTTGCCTGCCGGGTGCAAGCTAGAATTAAAGCTGATGGCTCACCAGTTTTTGGCTCCTGTGTTTCATTACCGACTGTTCGAATCTAATGTGAACCTGCGTGGGCCAGGCGGCTGTGATAGTGGCCGCGACTACTGGCTTTACATATAGTAAGGCACTTTTATAAGACAGCTTAGCTTTTGCTATACTTAAAAACTAATTCCGATAGCTGATAAACTGCTTTTTAAAAAAACATCAAATTTGGCAGACACACAAACTTAAAATCCAGTTTTCTTTAGAGGTGCAATAAAAATGAGAGAGGTTTTTGAAAAATTAACTTGAAGAGGATAATCTACTATTTTACTTGAAATTTTATAGCTAAAATAAGGAGTCCTCAAACTTTGTGTGATCAAATCACCCACCACCTGAGAGATGAACCAGCTTGCCTGGTGAATCACCCAGAAAGATCTCACTTAAATCCAGGATGTGGAGAATCATATATTATCAATTTTTTAGTTGTTCTTCTTCTATTTTGTTTTAGTGCTAGAACCTAGCAGAAGTCCACAATCATTAATAAAACTGATAGAAGGTCACACTGCGATATGCAGTGAATCAAAGTTAAAAAAGATTTTGATGTTTGGTCTGCCCTTACCAATAGCACAGACCATAGTTTCTTGGAAGTGTTAAATGTTCACTCGAAAACTTGAGTCTGTGGTAGAGTCTGCATGTTTAACATTGCTTCCCTCAGAGAGAAGGTTCTTTTTGGTTGGTAGAATCCACACGTTTAGACAGTTCACGCATCCTCAGATGCCGTCCTGCTTCTTCCACGTGTCCAGACTTATTTTGGAATGGCCGCGGGGTCTGAATCAATGTGGTGAAAATATGAACAAGGTGGAAATTATTACCTCCTTCCCCACACCACTCCGTGCCATATGTCTTTATGTTCTCATCCTAAGAATCTGCAAAGTGGATGAAGACAGGAAACTTAATTGTTTGGCTCACCACACAGCTCCCCCCAAAACGAGCTCAATAAAGAGAGGAATTATGGCAAATTTTTGGAGAAATAGAAGCAGAGAAAGGAGAACTATCGACCACATTATCAACAGTTGTAGTTACTGAGTGTCTTCTTCTAAAGACCATACACTAAGCAGTTCTCTAGTATGCTGGATTCAAATTAAGGAAATGCAGTCTTGGGTTTAACCAACTTCTTGGATCATGTTTCTTAGGGGGCCCTTTACAAACATATCTCCTCTCCCCATTTGTATTTATTTATTTTTACCTAAATGGGTAGAGGGGGCAAGTACTTTTCCAGTTTGGGAATGATGACATTTTAAAAATTGATAAAAATGAAAATGGAAGTACATGGCATTTGTTAAAGGGTAATAAAATAACTTCAGTCAATTGGCTAGTTCTAAACCAGTAGATTTCTTTAAATAGTAATGAAATCATTTCTTTAAAAAATCCATCATTATTAAAATTAAAAAAAAAAAAGTTGCCTCAGCCTCTACCAAAATTAGATTTGTAAGTTGCTGGTCATTCCTATAATTAAATCTATGTCACAGATTTGCAAGAAAAATGGTCACTGTGACTAATGCATTTGCTTGCTACACAAGTCCTGTCAGACAGCATACAGCATTATGCCGCTAAAACAGAGTAGGTAAGGATTCTATACATTTTTATTAAGTAACAAAGACCATTTTTTTTTTTATTGACAATGACTATACTTTAGATAAGTTTGCTTCAGAAATAAATCCAAAAGCAGCTATTCCGGGGTTTTTCTTACATAGGCATTACGGCAGCATATTATGAACTCTACAAACAGGTTCGGCACACATACATACCGCTTTTCTGGGCAAGGCTTATGCAGAAAATAGTCCAAGGAAAGAAACACAAACATGTTCAGGTGGCCAGAGCCCCTGACTCTGCGGGTTTCCTCATTTGACCTCCCCAAGTGGTTCTAATTCTCCCTTTGGGTGAAGAGATTGAGAATGATGTTAAGAGAACAGTGCTTCCCAACGTCTAGGAACACTGCTGCCCCAGGTGGAAGTCAAATCAAGATGATGTAAATTAGTGATTAAATTTACTCTTTTCAAGAAAATTCAGACTGTCGGAAAGAACGGTTCTTGGTTTGGTACTTGTTCTAAATTCACTTTTTTATCAAAAGGACAGACATCAGCCCCAGAGCCTTGTAGAGCCAGCGGAGTTTAATTACAATTTAATGCTAGCTTTTTCCCGCTTTATATCATCTAAATTACCTTCTATTCATGACAATATTATTTTTTTTATTTACAGTGTTGACATAAAGTTTTTCTTGAAAATAAATTTAAATTTAAAAAGTGATTTTTATTTAACCCCACAATACACATAATATGTTGACATGGCAAAAGTCTTAAAGGGGCTTGAAATTTGGAAAACACTGCATCTTTTATTGTTATTTTTTCATGTATTTATTTTTGTGTGTTTGCTTCAATATCTAGAAAAGTGCCTTGAATCTAACAGACTCAGTATTTGTATGTTGATTTTATATTCTATTTTTCTATTTTGTGCCGTAGTGCTGAGCCAATGGTATTTTTAAAGAGAAAGTAGTCTTTTCTCAGCACTCTAGCTTTTATGATGCTCATTTGCCCAAAGAGGGAAGAAAATGAAGTGCATAGCCTGAGGATGGGTTCCACTTTATAAGGTGGAAACCAGCTTCCCATTGTCTGAACATCGCTCATAAGATATTTTAAAGCCTAAGATAGGTTACCGTAAATCCTGGTTTTATCCAGCCCTGTACAGTAAAAAGGATGAACTTAAAATAACATCTTATCAGGTGGTACTAAATACTGCTTAAACATTCAGTTGTTTATTTGTTTGTTTGTTCTGGCACTTAAACTTAATGATAATAAAAACCTATTTTATAAATGAATCATGAACTTTTTGGGGAAAACCAAGATCTCAACTGAAAAATTGGGTTTGGTTAATATTTTAAGTAAATTAAGGGAAAATATCAGCATAATTCTCAGTATTGTCCAAAGTGGGTATCCCATAAATATAAACTAAATTAAAAATTGATATCCTAGATTTGAGTGAAAGGAAAATCAAATTAACAACTGAGTCACATCCTTAATCCTCTATGCTAATGTTTGAGATTCTTACTCTTATTTTTTTAAAAGCAGTGGTGCCCAGACATCAGTGAGTAACAAATTCAATGTACTTTCTCTCTGGCTCTTCTAAGTGGGACAGAAAAGAAAGAATAAAAGTTACCTAACACAAATCCCAAGTTATTTAAAAAAATGTCATTTGTTTTGGGGATGTCTTTCTTTCCGCAACTACAATAGCATCAGTTAACTATTCAAATCTTCCTACAAAGCTGAGTAGCCATGGTGGCCCAGCCAAGGCAAAGGGAAAAGACACCAACGGGATAAGGGAAGAAAAATAGAGGCTGCCTAGTTCTTCAGCTCAAGGCAAGGAATTCCTTTAGCACTTGGTATCACATGAAAAGAAACAAAATTATTCATCTTAGAATAGCTTCTTCTGGTTGCAGCAATGACTATTTAAAGAGAAGATTTATATAAAAGAAATCCAGTTCTTAACACTTTAAATCAGTGGTAGTCAACCTGGTCCCTACCAACCACTAGTGGCCGTTCCAGCTTTCATGGTGGGTGGTAGCGGAGCAACCGAAGTATAAATGAAAAGATAGATTTACTAAGATAAGTTGTTTTATAAAGATTTATTCTGCCAAACTTAGCAAAAATACAACATAAAGTACTTGGTAAGTAATTATTATTGTATGCTTTAACTTGTAACTCTACTTTATAAATTTATAAAGTTACTTCCCTACTTTATAAATCACCATTACTGTGGAACGGGTGGGTGGTTAGAAAATTTTACTACTAGCAGAAATACAAAAGTGGGTGGTAGGTATAAAAAGGTTGACTACCTGCTTTAAATGATAAAATTTAGCAGTAAACAGTGACTCAGATCTTTTTCAGACTAGGTGTTATTGCATTCACTAAGATGACTTAACTTTGTTTATAGCTCTTTGCAGCTGTTTCTGACATCCTTACATCGATATTGCCATGAATCCCTATGACGTTATATGTCATGGTTACTAGGGACTCAGTTTAGCATGATCAACTTTGTTACCCACTAGGGTTTTCCTCTAAGATCTGGAGTGGCCAAAAACAATAAAATAGGCTGAAGGGTCTAAAAACAAAAAGTCCTACTTTTTCCTTTAAAAATTTAAGCTATATTTCTTGAAGACACGAAAACACCAAATTCAGTCTTCAAACCCAAAATGCCAAAGGTCTAACATAGCATGTGACCAAAGTTTTTTCAACAAAGTTGAATCTTTTTAAATTAAAAAAGAATTTTTCAGTTTAAATTTTTTAAAAAGTTCCTAATATCTATTTCTAAAAAATCTTCTTCTGGTGAGGAAGGAACACGAGGCATTTGAACTTTAAATACATGGTTTTACAGAGAAAAAGATATATAATTTTGATATATACTTTTAGTTATTCAGAGTTGCTGACTATCAGATTTTATTAAAATCTCATCAAGGGAAATCTCAAAACACTTACTATGCTCCACAATTATTGTAAACCAAACAATTTAAATAAGAGGAGGAGATAATGACATTAACTTCTTAACTTAAGGCAATCCTCTGTGACATGTTTTTAAAATATTCTCTTGGTCTGAAATGTATGTAAATTGAATTCATCTATCATTGGTTATTATCAGCCTAAGCTACATTAAAAAAAAACCCACCAGTTTTCTGTAACAATTAGTTCTTTAAAACACTGTTTTAATTAGGCCTGGGACATTATTAAACTAGCTATAAATATGCACAATATTTTACTTGGTATACCCAGATGTCTGAAAATCAACAAGAATGCCCTCAGAGTTCTTTCTTCAAAAATTCTTCTTAAAAAAAGGTTTTTATTCAAAGTTTTAATGTGATATGAAGTAAATACTCTTTTCAGATTCCATTTTGTAAATGCCAAAGAAATGGTCACTCACAACCAGACAATAATCATTGAATCAGTCTATTTTATCATTCATAGATAGGATTTAAGTCAGAGATAATCAATTTCTTTATTTTATGAACGTCTATGGTCACACACACACAAAAAATCATGGCAAAGTTTGGACAAAACCTAAATCAGTTATTTCTACCACATCATACAATCCCACATCTAATCCCATTTAACCCTCACCACAACTACATAGTTTAGGTAATATAATCACCCCATTTTACATATAGGATGGTTATATGGTTAAGCTACTATTCAGTGAAATAAGGATGGAAACCTAGACAAGATTGACTCTGGAAATCATACTACTACTTCTAACCCTAAATTTTAAGAATAGGTAGATATTTTTCCATTCATAAAGAAAACTCCCGAAAAACTCTAACAAATACCACCCATTAAGAATAACAAAATAAATTGTGAAGCTTATAATTCAGAATTAAAATAAGTCCTTTCCCAAAGCCCAATTCAAGCACTAACTTCTCCATGAAGACTACTCATATCATTCAACTGAAATTCATCTCTTTCCTTAAATTCTTGACAACTGCTATATGGTGTCCATATGCAGAAAGTGCTAGCTGACTCTTCAGACATATTCTATTCTTCCATAGCAAGAGAAATCCATGTGTTAGCTCTTAGCAATTGCCACCTGGCCCAACCCCTCCAATGGCTATGACCTTATGGCCAAGTTCTACAATAAAATATTACTGCAAGTATGGTGCTGAAATTCTAAGAATGTTGTTTAGAAAAAGCAGACTTAGCTTTTAGGGAAGCTCGTTTGTCCTTTCTCACTCTACCTTGTTATCCAGGTATCTCTTTGGCTGGAGCTCCAGCAGCTCTTTTGGGTCATGCGGCAACCCTTGGGAAGGAAGCTGCCTGCCGTGGAGGAATGAGGAAGGACACAGGCATCTCGGTCCACAATGAGACCATGAAGCCACTATACCACACTTGGATAGCCTCCCTCCAGATTTTACCTAATAGAGAAATTAACCTTTATCTTAAAGAAGTGGATATTTTTGTTCTTGTCAAATAAGTTAAACCCAATTCTGATTTAGGTCAGACTCATATTTATTTCAGAATTCCAAGTTAATTGTAAATATGATGGAGAAGGAAAAAAATAAAATTATTTCTTTCATAATACTTGAGCAAAACATCTGTAATCATAATTATTTTTTTGACAGAGAGAGTCAGAGAGACGTACAGATAGGGATAGACAGACAGGAAGGGAGAGAGATGAGAAGCATCAATTCTTCATTTTGGCACCTCAGTTGTTCATTGATTGCTTTCTCATACGTGCCTTAACCTGGGGGCAACAGCAGAGTGAGTAACCCCTTGCTCAAGCCAGTGTCCATGGGCTCAAGCCAGCAACCTTTGGTTTCAAGCCAGCGACCACAGGGTCATGTCTATGATCCCACAATCAAGCCAGCAACCCTGCACTGAAGCTGGTGATCCTGCACTCAAGCCGGGTGAACCCGCGCTCGAGCCAGTGACCTCGGGGTTTCGAACCGGGGTCCTCTGCATTCCAGTCTGCTGCTCTATCCACTGTGCTACCGCCTGGTCAGGCTCCAATCATAATTTTCATTCTCAAACCCTTTTCAACTTTGCGAATGTTCACTTTGGGAAAGAGAAAGGAGGGAAATTAAGTGAAAGGAAAAATGAAAAAGAACGCTTCTGCCTCTCCGCCATTGCTCTGCAGTTTCCTCTCCTGTCTTCTCAACCTGCTCAGTCCCACCACACTTCAAGGCCCAGCTCAGCAAAACTGTTTCTGTCCCAACTCTGAATGCAGAGTGCACACACCCTCTGCCATTTGATAGTCAAATATCGTACAGTAACATCTTCATGTTTGACTTCTTCACTTTTTCATTTTTTCTTTTTTCCATGTGTTATCTTTACAACGTAGTGGAACCCGCATCATGTTTCTTGGTACCCCCTACAGCTACGAGAAAACTACCTCTGTGTGGCAAGACTTCAATAAATACTTCTGATTGATTAATTGAATTAAGGTAAGATGGAAGATGAAGGGAGAAAAAGAGTAGAAGACTAAGGAGTGAGAATGCATGAATTCGTAGAAGTGAAAGAGCATAATCAAAGACCTAAAGAATCTCCAGGACAAGTTTGATTTTACTGGACCTTCTCAAAGAATTGAGCTTTGTAGAACAAATATCATGATATATCGGTTGTTCAGACAGTCGGTACAAAGTTGAATTCTACCTAGTTGAAGGGACAGTGTATTTGCCTGCAGTTACTCAGAAAATCATCTCAACCTTATTTTCTTAATTACCTTATACATTTGAAAGAGTAAAAGTTCCAGCTCAGGAAACTGTGTTTTGATAGTGATTGTATATGATTCCAAACCATATAATAAAACTTGGCTTCTAGCAAGATCATAATTAACACATTATTCTCTCAGTTGTGACAACATATAGAAAATAATACTTGCATGTGTTCAATAATGACTTAAAATATCATTGAGTCTCAAATAAGTAGTTCAAGAAATCATTTTCATTAAATAGACTCTAATAACACTCCTCTAAAACCCAATCATAATACAGCGTTGGGAATGACGTTACTACTTTTTAAAAAATAAGATATATTCTAAACATATATTTTACAGAAGCTACCTAACTAAAAGCTCTGTAACTCCAAAATATTAAAATTTGTATAGAAGTATGTAGAATTAATACTATGTAACAATATGTTTAAAAGCTTTAACTACATTTAAATGCATACAGTGACATCAAGAACATTTTATACAGAAGCAATTGATATTTTGCCTAGACTCATGAACCAGTTTATATTCCTCTGGTTCTAGTCTCAATTATTTGTACCACATATTTGCTAATAAATGATATGCCTAAAAATACAGTGTTCTAATTTATTTTTGTGAAGTTAGCAAAGTTTTAGGGAGGGTATAAATAAAAATATTCAATTAACAGACAATTCAGCTTCTTTTTCATTCATTTATAACACAGAAACCAATTCTTTGTTACATCATCTATTTAAAAAAATAATGATTAAAAATGATAAAATAGTAATTTCCTCATAATTATATTGGTCTATTTATAAAAGTTCAACTATTTTTACCTTTTTACATACAATTGATAGTTTGCCTGTCAAAAGCATTGCATTTTCTTGCCGATTACTCATTAGTTATTTCATCATTTCAAATGTTTTTGTTTCACATAGATTTCTCAGAAGAAATCAAGACAGTAGCTTCTTTGACAAGGATATGTGCGGAATAAATGACATGTCAACAAGTAAATTAGAATTCCCTTTCTGACCAGCTGGGCCATGTTTCCTTTTCAAAATCCTCAGTCCCATGATACAAAATAATAATAATCTAAAAGACCTCATTAGGTGATCAATATATTGACATAATCTCTATAAGAAGACACTTAGTGTTTTAATTGATTCTATGAATCCATTAAATGGGTTATTAAACCCAAGTCTCCCAAATGTATTGTAAGAAAAAATTTTCTTTATTTATTAACTAATTTCCTCCAGGTTATAGATAATGGATCACAAAAGATTCAAAAACGTTTATATTTAACCAGACAGTACAAGAAGTCCAATTTTTCTAAATCTTTCATATAAGCAATATCACAACAAAAGTGATAATAGACAAGTTAAACCATGTTTACTTACCAAAAAACTTCCAAAGGCTGAATTAAATATTGCTGCTGCCTATAGAGAAAATAAATGGGGGAAAAACTCACTGAAGGTGAATAGGAAAAGAAATGGCAAAGATTGTCATTGTCCCATCCCACACTATTTAAAAACCTTAAAACATTGATTCTATAAAGCAAAGTTAGTTACTGCTTACAAAAATTGCCAGCGGCCTATAGTTCACTAAGATAGATGAGCTACAGCTTAGGAATCCATAAATAACAGGTCTCAAAAGCAAGCAGAAAGGGCTTGTCTTGTGACGCTTTGAACCTATAGGACAGCACCAAAGAATCGCCACCAACAGTAAATTGAAACCTTGTTATTGGTTTTTCTACTAGAGTTAAAACAATCAGAGGGTGATTTATTCATAAAACATTTCATATTCTTGAGAAAAGGAAAACCAGAACTGTTAAAATATTAACCACTCTCTATCAGGAAGCCTACGTCCTCGGAGCTACACCCAGCAAAGTGAGCTCTGTGGTTTCCATACAACACGCATTAAAATGACAAATACTGTTTAAAGACCATAGAAGTTATAGCTATCCCATCAATTCTAAGAAGCACAACTTCTAATGGGCGTTCAAAATGCAAAACAGAAATATTTGACTTTGCTTACCTAAATATCCAGGGGACATATAGTAGAGGTAATACAACTCAACTTTAAATCAGTCACTGTATTCCATGAAGCTACACCTGAATCCTGAAAGCGTCTCACATCATACAAAAAGAATAGGAACTCGCATAAGATACAATTTGATGAAAGAAAGAAAAATAATAAAAGGCAAAAAGAGGGGTAGAGCAAACCTATTGGCAACTCCTGTCGATCCAGAGCAGAATTAAATTAAACACCATGGGCCTTAGCAGCTGCATCGCAGTACGAGGACAATGTCAGGTTAGCAAGTTTGAATAAAGTCCAAAGCCCAGCTAAGAGCTGTCGCTGAAAATGCCTTCTGCTCCAGAAGAGGATGCAAGAGGAGTGCATGGGTAATGAGATCCTTGGCTCCAGAGAGCTCTGCTCTCCTGTTTGAGTTCATAATTAATTCAAAGCTTTGATAATTTCATTAGATTTCTCTTCTCCTGGCCCCATCAATAAAAGATGCCACCGGAACACACCTCCTCTGTGGTATAAACCTAGGCAATGGCACAGACCAGGGAAACCTTTGCTTCCTGGCAGGGATAATGGCATATGGTGTTCCATTTGTGCAGGGAGCAGAGAAAAAAATATATACGTTTGGCTAAATAAAACAATGAAGATGACAGTCGGAAACTAGAGCAACATAAACACATCTTCCTAGAATTCCGTTCTGGACGATTCGGGGAAAAACTTGTACGTGGGTAGAAAAAAAAGTAAAATGGTATAAAAAAGTGGGCTGTGGTAAGATCAACAGAGAACACGACCCTCCTCTCTACAATAAGGCACCGTGCCCACAAAAAATGGTTATTTCTATATTCTCCTCTGTGCTTACAATAGATGGATCTCTGTTTCTAGTACAGTAAAGAGGTCTACCTCCATGACTTCTGCTCTTCCAAATCTGATGCTCTCCCATGCCTTTCACCAGCCCTGCACTAGATGACTAATGGTTTTGCCTAGCATTAAAAAAAAAAAAAAAAAAAAGAATGGATGGTGAGGAGTAAAAAGGCTCAGAAGTCAAATAAAATAAATATCAATTACTACTCGTCAGATCAAATCACCACATTTGCATTCCATCCATTCTCTTTTTAAACCCAGACACAAGAAATACATTTCATATGATCAGCTGTGGTCCCGCATTTTATAAAACAACAACGACAGGGATGAGATAACTTAGGTACCCAAAGGTGCTGCAGACTACTTATTCTTAGTTGTTTTTCTGACGGAGGTGATGGGTTTGAACTCACCTGCCTGAACTACCTCTCGGGCCTCTCAGGCAGTAAGCTTGGGCAACCACTGGTGAAAAGCTTTGGGTACTCTGAAGAAGCATGTAAATTGAGACACTAAACCAAGAACCTAAGGCTCAACATCAATAGACAATTAAGCTAATAGTTGTCTCAATCCTGCCTTTATAGCATATCAAGGAATTAGGTTTTCCAGAGTTCCGAAAATTGATCATAAGTATTCAGAGAGTATTCAATTGACATATGAGACATGTATGTCTTTTGACGTAATGAGGAATTCCCAACTCCTTAGCATGATATAAAGGCTCCACAAACAGGTCTCTGTCTGGAGACAGATCGCATTTCCTGCCTCAAGTTTTATAGTCTGACAACACTAAACTATTTGAGATTCCCCAAACTGATCAAGCTGCTTCTCACCCCTTTCTTCCCTGGCTTGGAGTGCCCACCTACCCTCCTCTACCATTGATCTCAGCATCTCAGCTTGGGCACCGTCCTTCCAAGATTTTCATTACCTCTTCTAACACACACACACACACACACACACACACTTACTTCTAGGTGAACTCAGTGTCTCCACGCCTGCTGCCACAACATCCCAAGCATACCTCTGCCATGGCACTTGTCACACTATTGAGATGACCTATCTGTGCGCCTCCCTGCCCCACTACAGACTAAAGTCTGTTAAGGAAGAAATCTGATGAAGCTCACCCTAAGCAGTTACATGTTTGTCATGGATTGCTGAGATAAGTAAAATATCCAGAAATGTTCAAAGTCTACCTGTCCTACTAAGTGACTATATGCCCGGCACAGTCCAAGGACTGGGAGACACAGGCGACTGGACCTGGCCAAGCCACAACCAAGCAGCAGTGACAGCAGATTTAGTATCTCTCTAACATTTTGTTTTCCTTCCTGTAATTTCTCTATTGTGATAGTTACATAAATATGATTAACATAAATAATGCTTTAAAATGTACCACTGCTATAAAGCAATACAGTTAGTTACGTAAAATCTAGGATTACCAAGGAATACACTGGAGCCATTAAAAAGAGGATGAGTTGCCTGTACTATTATGGAAGCACACTGATGTGAAAAAGCAACCTTCAAAACAGTGTGCATAACTCTTTCAATATGGTTTTCCACACCACCAAGCAATTCTCAGACACCAGCTGGGTGTGCTACACATCAACTCAATTTTGCCACTATCTACCCGAAACTAGTGTCAGATCCCACAAGTTAAGGGCTCAGTCCCACAAGACTGTCTTCCACTTTAAATGTTAATCACAAGTCCAAGCTGTTATCTGTGCTTCTGGTCAACTGGCTATAAATTGAAGGTCTCACCGCCACATCCTTGAGTTTGAGTAGTTGGCTAGAGTGTCTTACTGAATTCACTCATTCGATGACTGCTTCATTATGAAAGGCTACCACTCAGGGAAAGGCAGATGGAAGAGATGCACAGGGCTGGGCATGGGGGAGGGCACAGAGCTCTCACGTCCTCTCTAAGTCACCAAGTTCTCAGCCCAGCCGCGTGTTCGCCAACCCGAAAGCTCTTGGAGCCCTTGCTTTTGAGGTTTTATGGCAGCTTCACTACACAGGCTTGGTTGATAAATCATTGACCATTGCTGATTGAACTCAAACTCCAGCCACTCTCTCCTCCCTAGAGGTATGGGAGTCAAAGGAAAAGTTCCAAACTTCTAATCACTAGTTAGTTCCCCTTGTAAACAGTCCAATCCTTGGGTTAGCTAGGGGCTTTCCAAAAACCACCTAATTAACATAACAATAGACACCTTTGATGGTTCTCTTCTCTTAGGAACTCTGTGCTAGAAACTGAGATGAAGACCAAATATATGTTTCTTGTTTATAATAGTATTGTGTAAATATTTACACACACATATACATATAAAAATACACTATTTGTTTTTCTAAAAGGAATCACAAAAATCTCCAGCTCTGGTTAAATTTGTTGAATGGGATGGGGGTGTCTTTTATTTATTTTCCATTTTGTTTTCTGTCCTGTTTGGCTTTTGCTTTTTAACATGTTTCTTTTCTACATTTCACAAGGGTTATCTGGCCAGGGAGATGTTCAGGCACTTATTGTTTGCATTTTGAATTCCTTTTTTGTTAAAATGTAATAAATATTTCATTTTAAAATAAAGTTAAGATTTCAATCCATACTTTGTCCATTAGAGGCATCTATTGCTGGCTGGTAGACAGGCTGGAGGTTAGATGCCCTATGGCACACAGCCCTGCGCTGGGGTGAGAAGCCACAGGACAAAGCAGAGGCACCTTCCGGGAATATCTGGTCTTGAATATCAACCCAAAATCCACTATTATTTTTGTATGAAAACAAACACAGCTATAGAGAATACAGATGTTGAGAACTGAGATCAGACTTGAGCCCCCAAAGACAATTTGTTCTGATGGTAAGAAGCCTTCAGGTTGTACGTGCAGATTCTCTTAAGACGTGAGTTTTGTCTTCTCAGCCTACTAGAGCCATACCTGAGACAGTTCACTCATTTTTAAGGATAGCATTTCATTTATCTCTTTTGCTAGAAACAATTATTTCACCCATTCCCCACCTAGAATGCTTCTTTCTACAGGAATGTTCCATTACAGCAAGAATTTTATCTTATTTGTACAAGAGTGTATCCTCAGAGCCAAGAAGAGCCTGTGGCTTATAGTAGATCCTTAATAAAAATTATTGAATGAATGAATGAATATTTCTTGTGCTAATGGAATGTCCTGCACAGTCATGTTTTCATTAGTGAACTCAGGCCACCTATCTCGAAAGTGCAAGTGCATACCTTGGTGTAATTACATTTGATGGAAAATTAGATCAATGCTAAAGGGAGGGGGGAATTCATATTGAGATGACTTTTTAATAATGTGCAGATTGGCTTTCTTTATATTATACATTTTTAGATAATATATTACTTTTAGTATCAGCCCGATTTTACCCAATATATGGCATTTTACTAATGTTTCATTATGTATTATACACCTTGTCTTTATTAAATTATTTTGGAAAATTGAGCGAGTTCAATAGTGAATTAATTTCTTCATAAACCACTTGGAATTATTTGAAATAAAATGGTAAATTAAAACGCACACACACACACACACACACACACACACACACCTGAAAACAATGGGGACAGAGAGTTCTCTGACTCATAAAGCAAGCTTTCTCTTTGCCAAATGCTTTCCAATGCTGTGAAGTTCTCCCTTACAGCAAGCCCTAAACCTTCCGCTTCCTTAACTGCCACGCACTGACCATGTTCCATGCTCCAGAGTTACCTAAATACATAATCCTTCTTTTAAATGACGGCACTTCAAATATATGAACACTACAGGGTCCTACCCAAGCTTCTCTTGTAACGCTGTATCTAAAACTTTCATAATGCTGGTCAACCACCCGTCTTTTCCTTTCTCTCATGAGTGCACTAAATTTAAAAAGAAAGTGAAATCTGTTGTTTATACTTAGTGGGAATAATCTATTGCAAGTTAATTTATAAAATTTCCTGTTTTCACTGTTGCATACTCTGCTTCTCCAGTCAACGTATAAAGAAATGTTTACCAAAATGTTAAAATAGGACATCTATGGTTGTTTTAGAATTTCTGATAATGTTCCGATCTGAGAATGTGTGGCAAGTATCTATTCTAAAGTAAGATATATGTCCATGGAGTTCTTATAACAAGATATGAAAACTAGGCCAGAGGCCATTTCACATATAATATATAATATTATATAATAATGAACTAGAGATTCTAGAGGAGATTAATAAAAGCAAATTTCCAGGAATGGAGGGCCTTTTGACTTTTTCCTCCTCCTCTAGGAAAGAAAACTGACCTTCCCACCACACCTCGCAAGTTGGAGATGGGACAATTTGTACAAAATACCCAACAGTGGGGAGAGCAGAAATTGCCAGAAAGCTGAAATGGCACTGCTGTCCCTACTGGATGTTTCCTGGGGGAAAGAGAACTTGCTGGGCTGCCACAGGAGGAGAGCTCACTCTGTGAGAGTGCTTGGAAACCTCATGGTGTGTTCCCTAGAATTGGAGGGGGCGGGGCTTAAGGAGGAAGTGCATGTGAACCAGAGACAGACACTTGTTTCCATATTGGAAACGACAAGGGAAGAGGCTACTTGGAACGGACCACGGTGGGGCAAGGAGAGGGTAAGCAACTGGCCCAAGCATACTTCATTCAGTTCTGTGATGAGGTAATAAGCTCCCATCTGTTGGTCAAATAAGTTTTTAAAATATGATTTTTATGTTTGTTTGCTTATAGTTTGCACTGGGGGCTGGGCAGCGCCAGGTATATGTGGTCTGTGAAATCACAAATTACCTTCCTGCTTGGGAAGGGCCGTTGTTTTGCTAATGTTTGCTGGAGGAGAGGTTTTCATGCCAGAGAGTTTGAAAAGAGAGAGCAGACGGAGAAAGAGAGAGAAGCCATGTTTGCCAAGTGAGAGTGGAGAGAATGCAGAGTGCTGAGGAAGAAACCAGTTTGTACAGAAAAAAAGGAGGTATGCAGATGGGGAACCAGAGATGAGGGGCTTTATAAGCTCCACTAAGACTGGCAGAGACTTTGATTCTAGGAGGAACCGGAGAAGATTCTCCTGGTTGTGGAACCGGAGAATGTGTCAGGGCTTTGGGAATCCTGAGTGAAAGGGAAGTGTTTTCCCTGTGTGTTTGCTTGTCTGCCGGTGCGAGACTTTAATAAAGGAATGGCCCACCATTTTTTGGCTCCATTGTTTCTTTACCATCTGCCCAAATTCAATGAGAACCTGCATGTGCATGGCTATGACAGCTGCAACTACTGGCCATACACCATCATTCCATTTGGGGCAAGTAGATGCCTCAGAGGACTACCACGAAACTTGATTCATCTAGAGAGACCCAACATGACAGCCTTCCAGAACTAAGAGGGTCCAGCAACAAGGGGCTAAGAGGCATGTTTAGGAGCAGGGGGTGGTGGTGAACTCTGAAGAGCTCCCTCCCCTAACCTGTCCAGCAAAAAGACAGAGCATGTGGACACCCACTATGACAGAGGGCAATGAGGGCCAGAGTACAACAGGACCAATGAGAAGAGACTGTCCCACTGTCTCTAAGGCACCTGGACTGCTCTGGCCCTGACACCAGGGAAAGCAGAAGTAGGGGGGTGAGATGGTAAAAGAGGAGTGGAGCAGGCTGTGCCCTCTTCCTCTCTGGTCCTGCTTACCCTGTTCTATCTTTTCATCATATGTGTATATATCCATTAAGAAAAAAATATATAATTTTCTGTGTTTAAACAAACAAACAGGTTAGCTTTAAACTAGACTGGCCTGGGTTATTTAATACCAAAAAGCGAATCTTCCTTACTAAACAGGACTATGTTAGTAACTAAAAGTGACTAGAAAACCCCGAGCTCTGCCAGAGATGCTGTCAAAAGAGAGGGCAGGGGTGAGGAGCGGGAGTGGTCAGATGGTGTTTCATGTAGTACAGAACGCTCAAATTCACGCCACCCGATACAGATTATAACAGCAACACAACATTTTAAATGCATTGTTGACCTCTAGCAAAAAAGTCCAAATAAGAGACAGATAGAAGTCAAAACCAGAGGCAGAGCACCTGAGCGGGTGCTGCCCTCCCCAGGAGCCCTGACTTCCACCCACTCTGCATTACGAAGCACACCCTTGCCCTGAGAACCCACCGGAGGTGAGACTGCAGCAGGCAGAGCGGAGCATGCAAGGACCACTCCGCCGCAGAAGGGCCACAGGGGAAACTCACATGCCAAGTCAAGGAAAGCACCCAGGGCACGGCGCTGCAATTACACCACCCACACCAATTCAAGGACCCCAAACTCATGACTCATTCCAAGAACAGGAAAGACAAAACGGATGAGAGACCAATAAACTCCTGAATCCCTGAGAAGCAAATGCAAAACATCTTTGAGGTCACTTCCACGATCCAGAGTAAAGTGCATTCCCAGATAAAAGAACTACTCCTGGCAGGGGTTTACAACAAAATAACCACAAACCACGTGAGAGAGCTGTATGTGAAAACCACGTGAGAGAGCTGTATGTGACAACAACACTCTAAAGCCATTAGGACAGGAGGAGAAAGAAACTGAGTCTTTCACAACATACTAAAGAAGACAATACTAGATAAATGAAAGGCCTAGATTTGGAAGGCCTAAAACTTCAAAACTTTTACAAGAAAGTATGAATGAGAGACTATCGTTATGCTTTCAGAAAAGGAAACAGTTTTTTTTTCAAGGGAGATACCAAAAGTACACATGAGAAAGGAAAAGCCAGGATCGCCACGTAAGGAAGTCCGGCCAATGACATACAAGTTGCTGTAGGACCGCTGGTAGGGGTGGGAGTGGGGGTGGGGTGCAGAGGTTAGTTTTTGCACGCCTGCCTCCCTCCTTCCTGCCCAGAGCAGTGAACGCTATCTTGCCTCCAGAAGAGAAAGAACAAATGCAGACAGCCACTCTGTCATTATGGGGCCACACAGCATATGCCAGCACCCCTCACTACGGGCATCGTGGTAGGTGAGAAAAACAAGTTTCTCCTTGCTTAAGCTACATTCAATCTGATTTTCTATTCTTTGAAACCTAACTGATACAATCATGTTCTTAAACAAGGGAGAAAATAATAAAAGACTAATCAAGGAAATTAGATAAATCAAAAGTGTTTCCTCTAAGCAAGCACATTAAGCCTTATTTAGCACTATTTCTTGTTCCCACTGCAAATGGCATAACACAGAAAATAAGGAAGGAGAAGAAAACTGACCATGGGTGACTGTTAGAGATCAAAGCTGCATTGTCTTGCCCTGGAAAAATTTCTCAACTATGAGGATTTGTATGACTTTAGCCTCTGATTCAAAAGGAGAACTGGCCTTAATACTATTTCCCTTCTAAGCACAGGTTCAGTTTGGAAAAAAAAAAATCATATAGACATCAACGATTGAATTCCAATCCTTGGCCTTCCATTATATGTGGAATCACAAAATGATTTCTTTTTACATGCCCAGTATTTTGCAAAGGGTCATAGAAAGGTAAAAATATCTTTTAAAGAATTAGGGAAGAGTTTACTCTATTTGTTTTGAAAGCCAATTATAATGGATTTCTGGTATCATAGTTACCAGGACATTATAATGTTGACTATTTAATTACCACCGTTTTCACTGTATTAATACCATAACAAGTAAAATTTGAGTTATGCATTTCTCTACTACATTTAAGTACTATTGAACCATAATACAGGACATCAGTGAAGATGCAAGTTTGGCCTGACCAGGCGGTGGCACAGTGGATAGAGCATCGGACTGGGATGCGGAAGACCCAGGTTCGATACCCCGAGCTTGCCAGCTTGAGCGCAGGCCCATCTGGCTTGGGCAAAAGCCCGTCAGCTTGGACCCAAGGTCTCTGGCTCCAGCAAGGGGTTGCTCGGTCTGCTGAAGGCCCGTGGTCAAGGCACATGTGAGAAAGCAATCAGTGAACAACTAAGGTGTCGCAACGGCAATGAAAAACTAATGATTGATGCTTCTCACCTCTCTCTGTTCCTGTCTGTCTGTCCCTACCTATCTCTCTCTCTGACTCTCTCTCTGTCCCTGTAAAAAAAAAAAAAGAAAGAAAGAAAAAGATGCAAGTTTGTACACCATGCTCAGCATTAAAGGGACACTTTTCAATTGATTCCATTATTTTGCTACTGCATTTTTTAGGCAGCAATGGCGAAAAAGTAAAATACTGTTTTGAAATCAGCCTCAAATACTTCTTTTCAACAAAAAATCTCAGTGAGTACTATAGTACTGCTACAGTGTATTCACCAACTTAAAGAAAGGTTAATCTTGGAACGTGTACCACTACAATTCACCATTTTAATGACCACTTTCACTCTTTGCTTTGAAAACATTACAGAAATGAACAAAAGTTCATGTATATGCAAGTGAAGAGCAAATAATACACCACTGCTTTTCTGAGAGTAAGCTGCATCTCTTGCCTATTTCTAAAGGTCCATTTCTTGATACCAATGGAAAAAAATTTATTTGTAATATCCTTAATCTTGAAGTGAATGGGGGAGGTGGCTATTCTTGTTTATAACTATTCATCTCAATTCAGGCAAGAAAAAAATATATTCAAGTTACTGTTTCTGGGTGCTAAATTGAATCAGGTGTCTTCTCCTCTTAAGAAAATTAAGTTGCTTTTGTGCAAGAGTGTTTTAATGAAAACGGAGCCTGCCGACAGTGATAAATGGGAATGACACCAGAGAGAGCATGTAAGCAGGACAATATGTGCATGTAACAGTCTTGCAGCCTATTTTTCACGGACTATTCTGAATGACTTCGCTGTTTCTTAAGGGGCCTATTAATCTCAAATTTAGTTATTACACAACGTTTATTTGAACATATATTCTGCAGATGATGACAGTTAATAAAGGAAATCTTTCACAAGCTGTATTTTTACATATTGCTCCAACTACAGCTCCCAGTCATTTGATGGTATTGATGAAATAACCTACATTGTGCTGAGGGTCTCTTTTTTTAAAGGCACATATATTCAGATTCTTTTCAAAGCACATGGGGACTCTTAAATAACTGTTAAAATGCATACAAAAAAACCCCCCTACTATGAAATGGTAAAAGTAATAGGACCCTTCTAAGACAAACCAGATACCTTTTAACACTTTTTAAGCTTTAGTGCATCACATGCATACTTCTTGTATATCAACCTACATGTTCACAATATGCATGGGGCAGAGGAAGGAAGCCAAAATCAATTTTCTTTAGGTGCAAAAAGAATCAAGTAACATAGCTGCTTTAATTTTACCTTGGTGTGCTTTTTTTAGATAGAATACCATGTACTTTAAAATAGCGGTGATTCTGTATTTCTTATTCTGGTAGCATACTTAAAGGATTACAAGAATTTTTTAACATTTTCCTAAAAATATATTTTTCAACTCAAATAACTTCATCAATTCAGATTGTGGTTCTTGTTCCAGGAGAAATTTGTTACTTTAGATATAACTGGTTCATAATAAGAAAATCTATTGGTAGGAAATACGCATCAGAGTTCAGGATTTTTAAAATCCGTCTCCTCATTAAGATGAACATCGGCTTAAACACTTTCAATTTCATTCTCGTGAAATCTCAGTCTTCAAAGATATTCGATTCCAGTGAAATCGGAATTTTCAAGTGGGCAGGGCACATAGACACTCTGACAAGCACTTTATAAATGAGGAAACAGAACTCAAGACAGATGAAGGATTTTTCCCAACGTCATAGTGGCTAGTGGCAAAGTCAAAAAGAAATCTCCAGACATATTCCCTGCACCCTCTCTGTTACACTTACACTGCCTATATCACATCTTATTTTTAATAGGTATTTGTAGATCTACAATATAAAATGGGCTGGGACCAAAACAATAACAATGGTTATGTTGGGGTAATGAGGTTATGAATATTTTTTCCTCTGTGCTTTTTCCTTATGTTCAAGGTTTTTGTACTGATTATGTGTTTCTCAGGGAAAAAAAGCACACAATGAACGTTACATGTTAACTATGCTTACTATTTTAAAGGTTCTCTCTTTAATCTTTAGGCAAACCTTGAACAATGCTGTGCACCTATGAGGTGCTTAATCAATGTCTAAGAATGGAATGAAATGGAATATAATGCCAAGAAGAATCTACCTAAATAGTCTTACTTGTTATATTAACACTGAATACTCAAAGGAACAAATTGTGGGTGTGCATGCAACTCAGAATATCAATTATTACATTGAAAAGACGTATTATTTATTTATAGCACATTAAGCACTTGTAGATATCTATAATGTAGCTGAATGAAACTTTCTTAAAATATTACATACCACTTGACATTAGATCGTTTTTAAAAATACCAATTTCTCAATACACCTAAAGTTTAATTGTTTTCAATCTTTTGGGTTTCCTATATCCTGTCAAAAAAGAAATAAAACAAATACTCCTTTAATTATTTATTCATTCATTCAACACAAATTTATTAAACAGTCCATTAAACTAAGCACTGAGAATACAAAAATAAATACCACAGTCTACTGCTTACAGTATAGGCTAGAAGGTAGATGTCATAATGGCTATAATACAAGATCAATGGGATCAAAGTGTTATAGCAGTAAAGAGGTGAACTACTAACATTTCCTTTAAAATGGCCTTTTTCAATACCTCCTAGTGATGATATACGACAAGCACTTCTCTGATCAATTAATGGAAGTTCTATTTAATGCCAACACATGAACTAAGCTCTCAGCATGCCAGCAGAGAAATTGGCCAAGAATTCCCCTAACACTTTGTTTAGAAGGGCATCCACAAAACCTAAGTGACAACCTATGTCAAACCATCTAATGTTTCTTGCAAATTTTAGACTCCAGCTACCTAACTCTGTTATTTCTGCTCTTTTCCATCCATTAGGACTGGGAATCTCAGAGCTTCTTAAGAGGGCAATGGATCAATCCCTCAGCAATAACTCTTTCATCAGCTTTTCATTAGCAATAAAATAGCTTTCCTACCATCTTCTGGGAAATAACTTACTCTAGATTCTGCAGAATCTTACCGCACGACTACAGTGGACTTTTACAGATCATCAAGGCACTTTGCCTCAAAAAGGGCCATACTGCAATCACCAACAAACAGAACCAACTTACCCTATTTTTTATGACTTCAGGATCAAAGACAACACAATCCCTTTTAGAATTCTAGATTTAAAAATCTATTTTTTAGATCACATTTTTTTAGCGAGCCCTTTCCTTTTCTGAATTAACTTTTCATTGAGATCATCTTTTTATGTTAGGTCCCCTGAGAAGACTAAAAAAAAAAAAGAGCTGTTATTGTTGTTATAAGTAGAATGCTGATAAATGTTTAACAGCTGGCTCTCAGAGTGAGGAGAGAACACCAGTTTGTATTATTTGCTAATTTTTATATTGCAAATACTCCTGCCATAGCCAAGTTTAAGCTGCAGACATGAACACCAACATGGGCAGAAACCGCACAGTTCCAAGGTATATGAGCATACAAAGAAAATTTTTTTAGTTTACAAAGGAAATTAAATAAAGATATGAACAGAAACTAATGAAATCTAAACCAGAAAGATAACAGAGATCAATAAAATCAAAAGCTGGTTCTTTGTGGGGGGATCAATAAAATAAATACACCTTTAGAACAGAGAGTAGTAAACGTTTTTTGTAAAAGGTTGCTGTTCTATTTCAACACAACTGGTATAACACAACTGCATATACTGCAATGTAGTCTGACACCAAGCATCTGGAGTTGGCACAAACCCACAAATTAAACACTCCATTCTCTAAGAAAAGCTGCTCTCACTTCAGACAACTGAAGTTGCACTTCAGGAGTCCCCAGGCCACCAACACTTCACCAACTGGTCATACATTTGGGGCTTCTCATGACCCCCTCTGGTTCAATAATTCAACAGAACAACTCACTGAACTCATTGAAAACACTACACTCACATCCATAGTTTTATTATAAGGGACACACATAAAGTAAGGTCGGGGAGCTTCCATGGCCTGTCCCTGGGAAGTCAGAACACATCACTCTCCTAACACATCAATGTTCACTAACCGGTAAGTGTCACTAAGCTTCAGGGCCTAGAGTTTTTAGCTGGGGTTTCATTATGTAGGCATAATTGATTAAATCACTGACCATTTGATTGAACTCAATATCCAGACCTGTCTCTTTCCCTAGGGGTTGAGTGGTCGAAAGTTCCAACCCTCTAATCACATGCCTGGTCTTTCTGGTGACTAGTGCCCATACTGAAGTTATCAAGGCACCCGTCATGAGTCACCTCATTAATACAACAAAGACACTCTTATCAGTCAGGAAATTCCAAGGGTTTTTGAAACTCTGTGCCAAAAAACTGGGACAGAGACTACATATATTTTTTATTATACTACAGCAACATATTAAATATTTTAAGCTTTTTGGTCCATCTGGTCATTAGCCCATATGGTCACAAATTCTTAATTCTGCTGTTGTAGCACAAAGGCAGCCATAGATACTGTGTAAACTAATACATGTGGTTGTGCTCCAGAAAACTTTATTTATGGATACTAAAATTGGATTGTCACTTCCTTTTTACACATCATGAAATTTTATTCTTCTTTTGATATTTTCTAACCATTAGGAAAATGTACAAACCATTCTTAACTCAATACAAAAACATGCAGCAAGCCAGATTTAGCCTGCAAGCACTGATCCAGGAGAAAGAGAGAAAATAGAAATGACCAATGTCAGGAATAAAAGACATGACATCGTGAAATCCTTCAGATATTTAAAGAATGAGAATAATGTAACCATTATACCCCCAAATTTGAAAACTTAGATCAAATGTATAAATTCCTCCAAAGGCACAGCTACCAAAGCTCTTTCAAGGAGAAAGAGATCACCTAAATGGTTCATTATATATTAAAATCATGAAAGTGGTCAAAAAATTTTCTCACAAAGAAATCTCCAGGACCAGACAGATGGCTTTACTGGTGAATTCTACCAAACATTTAAAGGAGAAATAATATTAATTCTGTACAAATGTAGTCAGAAAAAAAAAAGAGGAAGATTTTACCAAATCATTTTATGAAAACAGCATTTAGCCTGATACCAAAACCAAATCAAAACATCATAATAAAACTGCAGAGCAATAATCATCATGCACATAGACAGACACAAAAGTCTTTACAAGATTTGAGCTAATATAACCCAATAATATACAAATGATAGTATATCATGACCAAGTGCAGTTTATTTCAGGAATGCAAAGTTGGTTTAGGATTTGAAAATCAATCAAGGCAATTCACCTTGTCAACACTTTAAAAAAGAATAAAAGCATACAATCATTTCAATAGATAAAGAGTATTTGAAAAACTTCTACATGTATTCATAATAAAAACTCTCAAACAACCAGAATTGATAAGAAATTTCTCTGCCTGATAAAGAGCATCGTTATCAAAAATTGAACAGGTAACATCATAACTAGTAGGAAAAGAGTAAATGCTTTCCCCCTAAAATGAAATGTACAGACTGATTACAATGAATAAATTTGAGGCAGTAAACAAAAAACTGTCAACAAACATAAGTCCTAAACCAGATGGCTTCACTGGTAAATTTTACCAAATATTCCAAGAACACCTATCCTCCTCAAACTAGTATTCCATAAATTTCAAGAGGGGGAAAGATTCCCAAACTCATTTTATGAAGCCAGCATTATTCTAACTCCAAAACCAGATAAAGATACTACAAAGAAAGAAAACTATAGGTCAGTATTTCTGATGAACAAATGCTAAAATCTTCAACAAAATATTAGCAAAGCAGATTCAGCAATACATTAGAAAATCAGACACCATGATCAAGTGGGATTTATTCTGGGGATGCAGGGTTGGTACAACATTTACAAATTAATAAATGCAATAAGCCCCACAGAAACAAAATGAAGGATAAAAATCACATAATGATTTCAACAAATGCAGAAAAGCATTTGATAAAATCCAGCACCCTTTGATAATAAAAACTCTCAGCAAAATGGGAATAGAAGGAACATACCTCAACGTAATGCAGACCATATATGACAAACCCACAGCCAACCTCATACTCAATGGGCATAAACTGAAAGCTTTCTCCTTAAGATTGGGAATAACACAGGGATGTCCACTATCACCACTCTTATTCCAAATAGTAGTGGAAGTCCTAATAACAGCAATCGGACAGGAAGAAATAAAGGGCATCAAGATTAGAAAGGAAGAAGTAAAACTGTCATTATTTGCAGATGACATGATACTGTCTATAGAGAACCCCAAAGACTTCACCAAAAACTACCAGAACTTATAAGTGAATTCAAGAAAGTATCAGTCTACAAAATAAATATCCAGAAATCAGTTGCATTTTTATACACCAATAATGAACTATGAGGGAGGAAAACTAAGAAAACAATTTCATAAAAATAAACCCAACAACCTAGGAATAAACTTAACCAAGGATATTAAAGACCTGTACTCAAAAAACTGTAAGACACTGAAGAAATTGAAGAGGATACAAATAAATGTAAGCATGTACTATGTTCATAGATAGGAAGAATTAACATCACTAAAATGTCCACACTACCCAAAGCAATCTATAGATTCAACTCAATTCTTATCAAGATACCAATGGTGTATTTCACAGAACTAGAAAAAATGTCCCCAAAATTTATATGGAATCACAAAAGATACTTAATAATCACAGCAATTGTGAGAAAGGAGAACAAAGCTAGACAAATCACACTACCTGATATAGTATACTACAAGGCCATAGTAATCTAAACAGCGTGGTAATGGCATAAAAACAGACATATAAATCAACGGAACAGAACTGAGAGTCCAAAAGTAAACTCATGCCTTTATGGGTCAATTAATATTTGACAAAGGAGGCAAGAACATACAATGGGATAAAGACAGTCTATTCAATAAATGGTATTAAAGAAATTGGACAGATACATGAAAAGAAAATGAAATGACACCACCTTCTTACACCATACACAAGAATAAACTCAAAATGGATTAAAGACTTACATATTAGACACAAAACTATAACAATCCTAAAAGGAGATATAAGCAGTAAAATCTTGGGCATTTTGCATAGCTATGTTTTTTCTGATACATATCCTAGTGTGAGGGAAACAAAAGAAGACATAAATCAAACTAAAGTTGTTGTACAGCAAAAGAAACCATCAACAAAACTTGGTTTTGATGTTTACACAGAAAATGTCTATAAATATTAATAAGCCATTACTTAATAAAAATATTCATCAAAACTATTTACTATTACTACTATCTACCTATAAAAGCTTAAAATTTAGAGCCTTGCTTATAATTTATAAAAATGCCTTTTTAAGTAATTATTTCAATAGTAACACAGTGTGAATACTTCAAAGACTATGGCCCTATCTGACATTCAAAAAAGATAACCTTAAATTAAATTAAAAAAAAAGAAAAGATAACTTCCTTTTATACTTATCTAAAGAGGATAAAGTTTTCATATCAAACCATTTTAATTTAAAATCATCTCAGAGGCATCTGTGAAATACTAGGAAAAGCACTGGTAATGAAGTCAGAACATCTGGTTTCAAAACAACTTGGTCACATACTCAGCTATGAAAAATCTCAGTTTCTTCACTTTATTCAATAGGCATAACAGCATCCACATAAATTGAGGATTAAATGAGATGGTGAATATAAAATCACTGGGTATTCCACAACAATAGAAAGTAAGACCCAGCAAGGTCTTGGCTGGGGTTGCCGGGTGGATCCCAGTAGGGCACACACAGGAGTCTGTTCACCTCACTATCTTCCCTCTTCTCACTTAAAAAAAAACAAACAAACAAAAAACAAAAAACCAGCAAGCCTTCATTATACAGTCAACCCTTGAAAAACATGGGTTTGTACTATGCATGTCAACTTACAGTGGATTATTTTTCAATAAATACTGTAGATGTATTTTATGTTCCTAATGATTTTCTTAGTAACATTTTGTTTTCTCTATCTAACTTTACTGTAAGAATACAATATATAATATATACGGCACACAGAATATGTGTTAATTGACGTTCATGTTATCGGTAAGGCTTCCAGTCAACAGTAGGCTATTAGAAGTTAAGTTTTGAGGAAGTCAAAAGTTACACGTGAATTTTCAACTGCATGAGGGGTGGAGGGGAGAGTCAGTGCCCCTAACACCAGCATTATTCAAGGGTCAACTGCACACCATTTATCCTCCAAGTCCCTGAAGAACTTAGGTTGTACATGGAAGCTAGTCATAGTAGGAGAGGGTTCACTAATGAACTGATCATTTCTAAAATGATTCCCAAGAAAACATTTTCCCTTCCCACAGTCACATCCAAACTATTTCATGATAATATCCATCTCTGTACTTTAGTTTTGGTTGGTTTACTTTCACAGATTGTACAGTTAGATTCAACTCAATTCTCATCAAGATACCAATGGTGTATTTCACAAAACTGATAATAATCACAAATAAAATGCAGATAAGATGCTAAAGATAACTGTAAGTCCTACTGAAGATGCAGGCTTTCATTAAGTCAGTGAAATCAGAACAAATACAAGACAGGAAAAAATAACTGACAAGTTAGGTGCTTGGAAGAAGAATAATCAGAATATATTTTTAAATGACTGCACCTGTGATGATGCCTAAATTCTTTTTGCAACTTTATATCTTGATGATTGTTATGCAAAAATAAATAGGAGGGAGAGTTGTGACATCATGTCATCAAACAATTTTCTTGGGAAGACTTCAATGATAACCCACCCTCCAAAATAATAATTGACTTTTTCTTTATTCACACCAAGAATTAGTGAATAGTTATAACATAATCAGAATTTTATTGACCAAATTATAAAATAAGCTTGCTTTCATAATTTAAGATTTTTTTTAACAAAAATTAAAACATTTTCAGTAATTTCTGCTACATACTAATTCTCTTTTTAAAGTCAATTGAGTTTAAGTTAGGTTTCTACTGTATTTACCATTAAATAATGTGGCTTTTCTCCTATTTTTATTTCAGTTACTCTAATTTTTATAGGGAGGCAAATAGAACAATTTTTTAATTTCCTATAAAAACTTAGCTGAAGTTAATAAAACAACAACAACAAAGTTTCAATGTGTTACACAGAGCAGACTATAATTTAAATTTTCTACAAACCATAGAGTAACACAGGAAGAAATGTTAGAGAACATCTCCTCAACACCCTTTCAAGTATCGACTGGACAGAAGCTCAGAGTGGGAAGTGACCTGCTCACCATCACACAATTTCTGGCAGTGGCTGAGCCAGGGCTACAAGGGAGAGCTCCCAAAACACTCTTTCTTCTCTAGGCCATTAATCTTTATTGGACTCTAATATACTATGTAAATAAGATAGATGTGAATATCAGAAATACGCGGAATGGAAACTGTATAGACACACTGAAACATAAAACACTAGTCAGCAAGCAGTGAAGCACTAAATCGACTTCAAATTTTTATTAAGGTTATCCCTCTGTTAGTGATTGAAGGGATATTAGCTTAGAGGTCCATGCAATAGCTGTAACACCACAACTAATGGACTGCCAAGAGATGATTTAATATAGAGGCCCAGCTGAACAGTGGTGTGTAAGTAACTCTGACAACCTGAGGCTTTCTTTTCTGGTCAAACGTTTTATGCCTATAAGTGACTTTCCCTAAAAAAATTACCTGAGAAGATACTCTCAGAAGGGTTCGCTGTAATAACAGTAGCCCAAACACTCTTATGTAAGTTCAGATTCTCTGCGATCTTAAGAGGTGATTAAAAACAAAACAAAACAAAGCTTAAAGGTCTCGTCCCCGGGTCCTTCTCCAAGCACCATTTATAACATGGTTAGAGAGCTGGTTAAACGTATTCCAAAACTACAATGTGTATTTCTTTGGGTTGAAGTAAAATAAAGAAATAGAACACCTTTTTAAACGTCTCCCTCTAGATTTGACTCTCAATATGAGCAACAGGAGATGGGGGTGGAAAGATGAAATTAGAATGTTTATTAAATACACATTCTATAAAACATTATATGTATCCCTCATCTATACAACAGGGACCAACCTGCACTGAGAAAACAAAAGTAGTGTGAAGAGGAAACTATCAAACGAGCAAGGATTTTAAAAAATCATGATAATGTGCATGATGGGTGAGCGCTGCAGGAAAGGCCTTGGCACACCTCTACAACCTTGCTGAAAACGTTGCAGTAAGCAGCAAGGCCTTAAAGATGCCCAGGCATGCATACCCCTTGGGCCACCGATTCTACTTTTAAAAATCTAAATATTTAAGAAAATAATACAGATCCAAGAAGTGACTGAGCTAAAAGGATTTTCACCATAGCATTATTCTGTAATAGCAAAGTTACCCAGGGCTAAACTAAATCACTGCACATACATCCATAAGAATAGCAAGCATCTAAAAAGAATGGTGTAGAACCCTACGGAGACGTGTTTACAATATATTGGTAGGTGGACAAATAGGAATTATAAAACAACATGCAATACAATTTCATTTTATTAAACCTATGTTTAGATAAAAAGGTCTCGAAGATACACATGAAATATCTCAAGTGTTGTGTTCACCCAGTCATCATTTCTCCAACTCCAGCCTTTCCAGTGGGATTTTGGTATTTGTTTTCTTTCTTTGTCTCTATATTTTCTAGATTAGTCACTAAAAATACCTAGAACTCTTGTAATAAGAAACCTACATCATTAAAAAATTTTAATCAGTACAAGAATATAAAATTTTATACGGTCATTCTGGAATATTGGCTGTGACCAGGAGATGTGAGTCAGCCTTTCCCCTGATACACCACTGACTAAAACTTATGTTGATGTGATAATGTAACCTAACCACTCCCCAAAAAAGTCATGTCATTAAGACTGACAATAATTTATCGTATTAGAAAAATAACCCATGAAGTCATTATCAAAGTAGTCATTGGTGGAAATTAAATTTCAAATAAATACATATGATTATGTGAAATTATTTTGGTTGCAAGGAAAATGGGTGAGGGTTTAAATACTTAGAGCTACCGAGAATATCTTAGGTAAAAACAATTTTTATTTTCCATTAAAACAGTTTATTATTTTCTCATTGAAAAAATGTATTCCCTTTACTACTGACAATAGGACAGATCAAGTTGAAGGATCCGTTTTACATGTAAAGTCAGATTCATGATTCTTTTTTAAAGCACAATTTCTTATGAAGCAAAGACAGTTTCTCATCTGAATTTTCACCTGAAATATTTCTACTAAGAGAACATTTCAAAAGTCTTTGAAATTTCTTTTTTTTCTTAACTTATCTGTTTATGGAGTCCAATAAAATATTAGGTAGTCAGTGTGTAACTAAAAAACACACACACACAAATACTCTAGAAGTGGTTTGTGCATTACTTTTATGATATGACTCATTCAAAATAGTTTTATGAAATATTTTCTTCTTCTAGACACACTTGAAAATAAGGAAATAAAAATAATACCTTTGCATTTAAAACTGTGTTTAGATCACCCGAAAATGAATTGACTTAAAATATCTTCCTGCCTGACCTGGTGGTGGCACAGTGAATAGAGCATCAGCCTGGGATGTTAAGGACCCAAGTTGGAAACCCGGAGGTCACTGGCTTGAGTGCAGGCTCATCCAACTTGAGCACCAGCTCACCAGCTTGAGCACTGGGTTGCTGGCTTGAGTGTGGGATCATAGACATGACCCCATGATTGCTGGTTTGAGCCCAAAGGTCACTGGTTTGAGCCCCCTGGTCAAGGCACATATGAGAAATAAATCAATGAACAACTAATATGCTGCAAGGAAGAACTGATGCTTCTCATCTCTCTACCTTCTTGTCTGTCTGTCTGTCTTTCACTTTATCTCCCTTGTGCATTAAAAAAAATAAAAAATAAAAAAATATGTATATATTCCTAGGAAAATTTAAGAATAAAATGTTACGGTGGCGCAGTGGATAAAGCGTCGACCTGGGAATACTGAGGTCGCCAGTTCAAAACCCTGCACTGGTCTGGTCAAGGCACATATGGGAGTTGATGCTTACAGCTCCTCCCCCCTTTCTCTCTTTCTCTCTCTCTCACTCTGTGTCTCCTCTCTAAAATGAATAAATAAATAAATTTAAAAAAAATAAAAAATAAAAGAAAGAAAAACATTCTTTAAATGTGAATGGTCTATGCTCAAAGTGCTTATTACACCTAATTATTCATAAAACACCCCCTTGGCCAGGATATTGTTAAGAAAGATTGAAGCATCAGATAGCAGTTGGAATAAAAGACCTCTGTTGCCACTTCCTTCTCAATCATTCTCTATAATTCTTAAAGGCCTCAGTTGAACTGAAATCTTTATTAGACACCAAGTGAGCTAACATGCACTGAAAGACTCCTTAAGAATATAAATGAGAAAGTTACTCCAATCAACCCTCCTTTTTTAACCACAATTAGCTTCAATTTAAGATCCAAATTGCAAACATAGTTTTAAGATTTTTCTAACATGCCTTCTAACCGGCTTCCTCCCCTTGTCTTCTATAGTTCCCTTATCTTTCTAATCTTAAAGTTAAAAGAGGTTTACATTTTTTTTAGAAAAAAAATACGGTTGCTTTTTAAAAATGTATTCCCTTAACTACTCCTTACATCTACTTTCTAATCCCCAACTCACTTAATTAAATTCAGGGTGAATTTAAATTATAATTAACATCTTTTGAGGGATTACATGTTCTAATCACAGTTATGCAGTGAATATTTGAAACACATACATTTTGTTATATTATTTGAAATGCAAATTAGAGCCCCAAAAAAGATGTGTAATAAAAATGTATAGTACTGAAGACTTTATTAAGGAGCCCGAGGGACAAGAAACGAGATTAAAATGAGTAAAAGCACTGATACAAGTACAAAAACAAATTGCTTCACCTCCAAAACCCCCGGAAATGGCCCCACTTGGCTCCTGTTTAACCTAGCTTCAACACTGTTTAAAAACCGCCTTCCAAGAGCTTTCATTAATCAAACTGAATTTCATTCCCCCTCTAGATCACTTACTCGCAGGATCTTAAATGAGAGATGATGCAGACAATTCTCCAAAAGCAAGAGACAAGTCCTGTTTTTCTGACCCACGAATTTATAATGAAATAAACTTCCTTTACTTTAGTTTCCCTTCAAAATAGCATTTCATAAGTAGAAGAGAAAAGTGGACATTTATGAAGCATCCTCTGTATGCCAGACAATAAAAGTTTTCCACTTCATTCTTGAAATTACCCAATGTATTATCCTATTGTATAGATGTGAAAAATAAGGCTCAGGGATGTTCAATGCTGGAGAGAAACAAGTGAAAGACATCTGGGGTGGGACTGAGACTCAAACACAGCCTCTTCTTGTAAAAGCACAATATCATAAATATGAGACCCCCAAAGAGGAGTCTAGGACACAGCACCTGTTTTCAATTGTCCATGTTAATTATAATCTTCTCAAACAGGCTGTTGGGACTGTCACAGAAGACATCTTCATCCCCAGCGGTATGCTTGGATAGAACACCCCAAGGAAATTCCTTCTTGGGGTTCTCAGGGCCCTTCCTGCAAAACCCAGGAGCTCGCTGAGCGCAAGGTTCACTCACCATGTTCCCACCTGAGTCCGGCACTCAACCGGCTCTAGCATGCAATAAAAATCCCATTTATTCATGTAAGCCCAGCTTCCATTTGGTAACTTTTCTCTTTTATCTTCTGGGCCTTTTGATGCACTTATCAGGTTGTTAGCTCCAACATTAGGCTTATCTTTAAGAAAATTAATGCAAATTCAAGTTCTGCCTTCTATTCCCTTCAACTGTCAGCTTCCTGTTCAAGATACATTATTCACACAACTTTTGCTGCCAAGTTTTACTAGTGGTTAGACCAGTTCTTACTTTTTTCTTTGAGATCATCAGTATGAGATAATACCAAGTTGCTCAGCTACCTAGCCAGTCAATCCTGAAAAGCAGGGTTAAAAAAAAACCCACAAAAATTGTAAGCATGTTTTTTTTTCTTATTTATCTACAATCCATTCTCCTAGCTCTCTGTGACATAATTATGCCTAATGAGAGATAGAACCTCTTGCACAAAAATGATAGGGACACAACCCAAAGATTGGAGGGAGACTAGGAGGGGAAGAGGGCGGTTTCAAAATGTAATTTACCCCCTAAAATACCCATATGCAGGCACACTCTAGAGGGCGCTAGACTTAGCTTACCTATGAATCCAGTACCATAGCTAAAGGATCTCCAACAAGTTTGATTTAACCATTTCAGGACTCTGTTTCTTCATATCAAAAGTGGATGTAATATTTGTAATATTAGTATATATTGTAGGTAAGCATTTTGTGAAAATTAATTGAGATAATTCATGTAAAGCATTAGCATAGTAAGTGCTTAATAAGTAATTAGCCATTACTAACAACATTATCATCAACACCATTATCATATTACTAAGTGGTGAGAACCATGAGTCAAAGACTTCCCAAATTAAGAAACTGGAAATAGAGATAAAATTTCTGGTAGACTTGGAAAGGTACAGACAAATAAGCATTTTAAGCTAGAAGAAGAAGGAAGGAGGGACAATAGGGTTCAAGGCAAGAAATACAGAGTTTATTTTTTACAATATAACTCACTGTGAGAATCACAACCTGTTATATAGAATTCCTTGTTACTGTTTAGAGATTTGTGAGACCTAGAAAAATATTCAACTACAAAAATCTATCATCTTTTGGGAAAAATTTTAAAAATAAATCTGGGGTAAGGAGGTGGAACAAAACTTTATGAAGCAATTGGTCCTAAAAATTATAAGTAAGATTGGGATTTGGAATAAAATTATCACTAACGGTTCTCCTAAAGTCTCCTAGACAGCGAGAGTTGAATGCAGAGTACAACAAGAGGGACAACATGGTCACTGGAGAATTTAGTGGCTTCCAGGTGGACAGAAATCAACTACTCTGCAAAACCCTTGCCTCTTTCCTCTAAGGAGTGTCTCAGCCCAGCCATCATTTCTCCAGCGTTAGCCCTTCTTGTGCCCCTGACAAAATAACAATGTGGGAGGGTGCAAAGGAGTGCATATGATGGTGGAGGGAGGAAGGTGGCCAGGAGGAGGTAGCACTGGTGTCAGAGAGGTTGGAAATGTAACTCAGCAGCTTCACAAAGCTGCCAAAGGGCATGTGGATAATGAGAGCAGCACCAAGGAAAGCAAGAGAACACAAGGAACATTGGTATCCATGGACTTGATCTGAGTATATCACCCAAATCAGCCCAGTGGTTCAGTCAACAATACACCCTGACCCGGTAGCTCAGTTGGTCAAAGAGTTGTCTAGATATGCCAAGGTTATAAGTTTGATACCCGGTCAGGGCACATACAGGAATCAAGCAATGAATGCATAAGTGGAACAACAAATTGATGTTTCTCTCTCTCTCCCCCCCTTCCTCTCTCACTCTCTAAAATCAATAAATAAAAATTTTTTAAAAATCAACTTAAGTGCCTATTTTGAAAACCACTGTGGTACACTACATGCCCATGTTAGGGAGGAGAGCATGCCCATGAGCAGTGAAGGAATGAGTAGTTTCACGGAGTGCTCTGAGGAAAAGAACTTTCTAATAAACTTTCTCTTTCTACTTAGAGTGAAATTTTCCAACAGATTTCCTTTCCTCATTTGCATATCTGTGCAGGCCTATTCTTTTTTTTTTTTTCCTTCCAAGCCCCTTTGCCCTTTCAATCATGAAGCATATTACTCCACTGTCAGTGCAAAGCAGTTCCTAACAACAGGGAACCCAGCTGGGATAGGAAGAGGGCAGCAGGCTCATGCATTAACATAATAATCCAACTGTGTTCCCATAGGCCCTTAGGGCAGACAGCATATTAGGTAGGCCTCCTGTGCAGACCCTGGTGGAAGCTGCCTGATCACCTGCCTATCAACCTGTGGCAGCTACAGCCGGCTCAATAGCACCAGCTCCTGCCAGGCAGTGGTACCCAATTACCTTACTACAAAAGACAGAAATCCATTTTTCTATGTCTGTTTAATGTACTCAATGCCTTTCTGTATTTACAGTTTGAATCTAGGTTTCTGTATCATTTCCAGGGGACTGACTTATTATTGCCTTTTAACTTTGGAAAATCTTGCTGTCTAAAGGTCCTAACGCAGCAGTAGGCAGGAATGAGACTGAAAACCAAATTTCAAACCCAAAAGCTCAGGTTGATAAAGCTAACGACTTGGTCACTAGTTGTCCAAAGATTCTTTCCTCATCCATACAGAGAGGTGTGGGGAAGACCTGCATGGCAGCCATCCAGGGGACAAAGGTGGAGGGAAATCCTACACCAACATCTTGAAATGTACACAGCTTTTAAAATTTGAATCCAAGCATATTCTAAGGTGCCTACAAAGGATATCTTTGTGTATCCCGACCCCCTCGTGTGAAAATATGTGGCTTGCTACCATTGGCTGAAGGAGGAGAGAATGACAAGAGATATGACAAAATTAGTTTTTTAAATCTCCAATGATCATTCAAGACTTTTTTTTTAAGTTTTCCATTATGCTTTTTATATTTGCATGTATGAAATACATGTTTTATTTTATTGCTGCTTAGTTGTGTGATTTTCTTTGCAAGCCATGATACTTATTAAATAAGGAAAAGACAAAGGCTATATTCTACTAAAAACATATTACTTACACATTACACAAGATCATCTTTTAGAACATCATAAATAGGTGTTTGAAATTATAATTTCCTTCAGTGAATTAAACACAGTAGTATCTTTCTTTGATAAAATTTTCCCTTATTGAGATGGTAAAGAAGGTGCATAATTTGACATTTAAAAGACCATAAGGCTAACAATTTGGCTAGGGAAATACTTTCAACTAATCTAGTATTTCTTTAAAAAGAAGAGTTTCGAGGAATATTATGGGTATTTTTTAATGACTATTTTAATAAAAATGAATCCTCTAGTCAAAAGTGCATTTATCTAACATTTCTATCAAGTTTAAATATTAGGGAACTAATACTATTATTTAAGCCAACAAACCTGATATGCTTTATGTGCAGTCCAATATATGGCTCATACAAATTAGGGAATATTTTATAGCTTCATATTCATTTTTTAAATATCCCCTAATTTTTGTGAGCAGTATAATTAGGTAAAAATTAAGCATCAGGACCATATCTGCTCCTGGCACTGATGTTCCCTGTCAAGGTTACCTCTGCTACTCTAGCATTAATGGTTTCTGCATTCATTAACGGATGGTGGTGAGCATTCAGCAATTTGTCGGTTCTGCAGATTAGCTTCAGACTGACCAGACAGATTTTTATATAAGGTAAATGCCCACATTACAAACAAATTTATTTGTTCTTTACCAAACAACCTGGGGAAAATTCAAAAAGAGAAAAAAATACCAAATTTTCTTCTTCTCCCATAAGTAAATCCTGAGCTATTGAATAGTCTCTAAACAACATACTATGTTATATGTTGGTGGAAGTATAAATACAAAGCATTAAACTTAATAATAAATATTAATGCTTGTATACATATTAAACAGCAAAATTATACACATTCCCTTCTTGATCTTCTGAGGATTCCAAAGCCTTCTTTCTTATTCTTCATGAATTCTTAGATTTTGACTAAATATAATACATCTTGCAAGTCATTAAATGCAGAAACTTGATTTTTGATTAAAAAACAATAAACAACAGCCACATGGCAGCAAGATAAATGGTCGACCTCACCATTTTAATTCCTTCAAGGGATATGCTTCCACTCTAGGTTAAACAAAATAAAAAAGGTGTTTATATGAAATAGAAAACTAGCTCATCCATTAATAAGAACTTGATTTTAACTTAAATAGCAACTAATACAGCTAGAATAATTCAGTCTCTGAAGGATGGTAGAGATGGAAATAAGGGGCAGAACTACCATCAGTTCTAGCATATGCCAGCTATTGAATTTTAGATGAGGTTAAAAGAAAAAAAAAACTAAATATAAATGCTAAAAAGTGTTATTTCAGATGTAAATGGGAGTCAATAGAAATAGAAAATGATATGAAAGAAATCATATTTATGTTTAAGTATGATACACCAATTTTAAAACGATGTTCCTTCCCTCCCTGCAGCAGTTTCTTGCCAAAGTATTATCCTACATTTGAAATATACCACGTCTTCATTTGGACTCTCCCAGAGCACCCCTTCCCTTCAGAGAACTGCTTAGAAAGGACCTTTCGGTCCCTCTGGAAAACGACCTGCTTCTGAAGAACGTTATGTACCCCGTTCAATTTGGTAGTGTAGACATGGCTTCAGAGATGGTTTGCGGCAAGTAGATTTTGACATTTCTGCCAAGGACGAGATTAAGTATGAAATATCGAAATTACACGTTAAAATAGATGCCATTTTACTTTGTTTCTTCCTGAATAGCCCTTCAGCTGTTGAGGCACATACATTTTTCCCCAGGCAAAATCCCCAGGCTAAAATAACTAAGCCTTATATTTTCAGGAAATCCGGCTTCCCCAACATTATCCTGAAGTATCTGATTATCTATCGGCTGTAGTTTCATTTCATATTCAATCATGTAAATCTTATGTGATAAAGAAAAAATACTGCACTTTTCTGTCAACTTCTCAGACTGAATAGAGTCCACGAAAATACTTAATTTTCTATCACTTCTTTTTTAAAATGTTGCTCTTTGTTTCGGCAATAAAGTTAGAAACTTCGAGGATTATAGAACGGATCATTTTTATACTCACGACCTAACGTTCGTCTTCCCGTGCTGCCCTCTCAAGCAGCACGCTACCCCACATTTGCCACTGGGGAAAGGCCCCTTCCATCTGCTGAGATCTAATCCTACCACTTTGCAAACTCAGACTCACAGGCAACTTAGAGTTCAGGACCACCATTTTAAACAGTAACAGATGGTCCAAAGCTATCACTCTAAACTTCAGGTGAAAACAAATATAAATTTAAATTAACACTAAATAACTTTATCAAACCAGAAAAAGGAGAAATAAGTAGCATGTAAAATCTTTTAGACCATCATAGATTTATGATGGTTTAAGATGAGGCAGAACCGCAAAGCTCTTAAAATTAAGAGAAATTAAAATGCATGTTGAATTGTCACATCCTAACAAAACCAACTTGATCTACATCGCAAGCATTTTTATGTAGCACATAATTCTATCACAAAGAATGTCATAGATTACTACCTCAATACCGACTCAAGTACTAAATCGTTATGCGTTAAGTTGTTAAAAGAATTTTTAAAAGAGATCTTCACTACCTGGTCTTACAACTTAGCTCTTTTTGCCAATCAGAAGCATCCTGAGAAGCCGTGGAGAGAATGCTGAAACAGAAGTAAGAACTAAGAGATGAAAAACAGAAACAAACTGTGACAGGGTAGAGGAAGAGATAATATACAAAGAAATCTACAAGTAAGGAAGACAACGTGTATAAATAAAAAGCCAAAACTAGAGAACTAATGTTTTTCCCCTTTAAATTTATTTTTTCTAAATAAAATTTTTAAAAAAGATAACTAATGCTCTTCACCTCCTCAAAGTTGATATGTATTTTTTACAAGAGCATAATTATACACTTCCCGTACGTACATAGCGTAAGGACAGATACCCCACAAAGAGATGATACAGAGTGCAATGGTGGAGAAGGTAATTAGGAGGCCGGAAGAAGGGAGGGAGGAAAAGGGAAGTAGAAGGGGTAGAGCGAAGGGGAGGGGACAGAGAGCACCAACAGCCAATGAAGCAACCCACGATATATATACCTGAAGAGGTCAGTGGCCATCAACATTGGCAACTTCTGAAAGATGAAAGAAGGAGTTCCCTTTTGGTCTTTTCCTTAGCAAATCCCTATTTTAATTGTGTGTGTGTGTGCACGCAAGGTGTGTGTCTTGGGAGTGAGGGGGGGGTGGGGCATGTGAGAGATCCAGTGAAAGAGGAGCAACAACCCCTGAACCACAACAGAGTGGAATGCTACTTCTACCACTGGGCCTTCACCCTGGAACTAGGACTCTCATTCCCTCAGATCAGGAACGCACAGCAATATTGTGGTACTAGGAGGCATTCTGTTACTCTAAATACTCCTTGTTTCAAGTAAGCCATTAACTGGGGCTGAGAAATATTTATGGTGCAGTATTCATAACTAACTCAACCCTCATTCAAAGTAAAAAACAAGCCCTGGCTGGTTGGCTCAGCAGTAGAGCATTGGCCCACCGTGTGAAAGTCCAGGTTCGATTCCCAGCCAGGGCACACAGGAGAAGCACCCGTTTGCTTCTCCACCCTTCCCCCTATCCTTCCTCTCTGTCTCTCTCTTCCCTTCCTGCAGCCAAGGCTCCACTGCAGCAAAGTTAGCCCAGGTCCTGAGGATGGCTCCATGGCCTCCACCTCAGGTACTAGAATGGCTCCAGCCACAAAGGAGGAACACCCAGATGGGCATGCATCACCCCCTGGTGGGCATGCTGGGTGGAGCCCCATCAGGCACATGTGGGAGTCTGGCTGACTGCCTCCCTGTTTCTAACTTCAGAAAAGTAAAAAAAAAAAAAAGTAGAAAACAGACAACCAGACTCTGGTAGCAGTGAATGGCATTGTTCACCAAGGGGTAGCCAGTAACAGAGACACAGGTGTGAAGAAGGAAGACACAGATCACCCTCTGTCACTGAAAAACAACAAATTCTGCTCTGAAAAAAGATTCAGTGGCCTCTCTGGCTCTTTGCACAAGAAGCCAATTTTATCCTTGCTTCAATACTAAAATCTAGAAACAAAGAAATAAATCAATTAATCCTTACAAACCACTGCTGGGAGCTTCATTTTCCTCAAGGAGTCAAAGAAGCCTTGACCACGACACAAAGAATATGAAATTTCTGCATGCTATTGCTAACACATATCTTCAATTAGGCTTAAGGACATTTTTACAGCTTTTATGCCAAGTTTATATTATTAGATGTTAAAGAGTGTACTTACCAGCACTAAGGCTGGCTAATCACGCTCTTGATAACAATGGTTTATGATTATATCTCAAGGAAAGCAGGAATAAGGCTTGTACACAAATTTGTTGTTACATGATGCTGTTGAACAGAAACAAAAACAAGTGGCAAAGCCAACCAAAATATTTTGTTCTATATTTTGATACTGTTATTTATAAGCTAAGACATCCAAGGTTATAATCAGGCGCTGGTTGGGTGGCTTGGTGGATAAAGCATAATCACGCACAGAGGTCGCAGGCTCAATCCTCTGTCGGAGCACTTAAGAGAATCAATCAATGAGTGCACAACTAAATGGAACAACTAAGTGGAACAACAACTTGATTTTGCTCTCTGTCTGTCTGTCTGTCTCTCTCTCAGTCACTGGTAGAAAGAAATTATAAACAGATTTTTGCACATCGTTTGGAATAAATTCAGCTAAAATCTCTTATAAATTTTAGGATAAAGACTAAGTCAAAATAGCAAATGAATTCATATTTTCCAAATTTTTATACGTGTAAACAATGTAAAATTGAACCAATAAAGCAAACAGGTAAAGGATAGCAAGAATTTTAAATTAGCATTTTATTCATTATAATATCAGTGTGGAAAGAAAGAAGTCAACTATTAATAAGGTACAGATTTCACACCACTGGGATTTATTTTGAATTCATTATAAGACCAGAAACGTGTGATCTAAAAACCTCCACTCCAAAGCAGTTAAAAGTTGAAATAATACTACTTTAAAAGTAAAGATTGGAGCTTTAAGAATAGCTCTCTGTACATATATACCCTATCATGTCTGACTATTGATTTGAAATTTTAACTTAGAACCCACTTATTTCATAACTGATTACACACTGAATAGCATATCTATCCTGGATATGAATAATAGCGTAGAGATTTCAATCAAAGACGTGAGTTCCTTTTCATCTCTCTCTTTTGGTTATGTGCACTTCTCAAAACCACACAGAAGGAAAAATATCAAACAAGAAATACACTCACTAAAATTTAAGGTTACTCCAACAAAAGGGTTAATTAGAGAAACAAATTTTCTCAGACTGTGAATAATGGGAATGACACATACTATGTGCCCATAAGTAATTCTCAGGTATCTTTGATCTTCAGCCCCACGCGGTTTCTGTTGCCTACCGGAGCCTGGCCTCTGGGACTCTCTCAGAACCAGACATCTGGCTACTTTGTTGTTTTAGGCTAATCTCCTCCCAGGAGAGCTCAAGAAATGACACCAGGCAAGGAGGGTCCTGGCAAGGGAAAAAACATTACAGTATTAGCAGATTTCTTTTCCAATGGACGAGAGTATCAAAATTGTCTTCAAATTTCTGTAGGGGTCTTAGGAACTCTTCTGTTCTGTGGTTTTACTCCAGCATAATTTAAATGGAACGTATGTATTATATCTTTCAGGCCCATCAATCATCTTTAAGAATTCTCTGAATGTTAATCACAGACGAGTATAATGTGTAGGAGAAAGTAGTGGGGAAAAAATACAAATCAGATTAATTCTTCACCCATCTGTTAGGGCTGGGTGATGGCTGATAAAACAAAGGTTTTAATTGTTAGCTGAAGGGTTACACAAAAATTGTGGGGTAAGGACTCAGATTTGCAAATACAGTTGCATGCCTCACATTATGCCAACTCCCCATGCTGCTGCTTCTTTTTACCAGGATTTTTGGAAAGCATCTTAGTTACTAATTTACCAGAAAGGTTTTATTAATGTGTGCTTCTGTAAATTGCCTTTGATGAAACCAAGTGGGATCAAGAGGAAGTGACAGAAGCTTTAAAACACACAGTCAAGGTCAGGACAAAATGTTATTTTTGAAGTGACAAAGATCATCAATAGATTTCCTAAGGCAGCAAATACATCAACATCTTAATACCTTTTTAGGGACTATTGTTCAATCCCCCAAATCTATACATTCTAAGAAAAAAATAATTTACCTTCTGTTACACAAATAGAATATAAGCCAAGTGGGGTAACTGCTTCATCTGTAAACTTTATATATTTTATCATAAAATCACATTTTTTCTATTTTCTTTTTTTTTTTGTCTTTTTTTCTCTTGGTCTTTTTCTGTCTTTTAAATAAATTTTTAAAATTTATTTATTTTTATTTAGACAATTAAATTCAACAGGGTGACACTGGTCAACTAGGGGACATAGATTTAGAGAAAATATCTCCACATCATTTAGACATCCATTATACATGGTTGTATACCCATCACCCAAAGTCAAATCATCCTCTATTTTTTCTATTTCAGTACATTCAGATTATATATGAAATCAAATGTTACTTTACAATATAATATTTATATTCTTATATACAGGATGACAGAAAATTCACTAGCTTGCTAAAATACCGAATGCACTCACCTCATACTTACTATTAAAAGAAAGCCCTTGTTTTGGGTTTCAATGGTCCTTACAATATTAAAAACACATAGCTATAGAGTGATGTCTACCTTGTACTGTATTGCAGAAGTTAACAATTCCAATACCCTATCTTATCATAACACCCCATATTCTGCTAACATCCATTATAATTTCCATCGCAGATAAAAATTGTCAGAAGAATTGTAAGAAAGGCAGTCTTAGGCAATAATTATTCATTTACAATTGAATAACTTCCAAGTAAAGAATTTCCCTACAAAAGAATTATGTTACAGAAAAATCCAAGCACAAAAAGACTGGTGGGGGATGGGAGCTATGTGTAATGGGGAGGAAGTTTTACTGAGGAGAAATGAAAAGGTCCTGGAGAAGGATGGTGGTGATGATTACACAACAATGTGATCTGTACGCTCAATGCCACTGAACTGTACACATCAATAGAGTTCAAGTGGAAAATCTGGTGTTATATATAGTTCAATACAACTTTTTCAAAAGAATTCTATTGAAAGCGTAATAATAGAAAAACTCAAAGACAACCACTGGGAGAGAACCTAAAAAGCCTACTACTTCCAAGAACTGACAGTCTAACCCGTTCCCAGGGGCAGGGCTCGAGCGCTAGGGACCTCTCCTGTCCCTCCTTACTCGCTCACTCACACCCCCTGTTGGGTGTGTTTGTGCCTGCTCACTTCTCCCTTTTCATTACCAACCTCCATGAGATCAGATAAGGCTGGATTCTCTTGCTACACTAGTCCCCCAATCAAAATACTAACTTGGTGCTGTGTAAACAGCAAGTGCTCAATAGTCTGCTGTAAGTTAATGGTGTACACTGACATTCATCTTTCAGAAAAAATTCAATCCTACCTTTGATGAGGAGGCAATAAAAGATCTAGGTGTGCTTTCTCTTGTGATTGATTTCTGGAATTATCCTGTTTTCCTCGAGACATTGGATGGTGGGATGAAAGTGTCCCAGAGAAGGGGTATATACTTCCCAGCCATGCGACTTTGGTCAAGTCACTGCACCTCTGAATTTGACCAATTATATAAAAAGAGGATAATATAACACCAGTCCTACCTACTTCATATAAGTATTGGGAAGTTACAAGAAGAAAATATAGGTAAGAGTTTTTCATGGGATATGCAAAATAATCTAAAGTGTGTACTGCTCACAAAAATTAGGGAATATTTTATCGCTTTATATTCATTTTGAAATATCCCCTAATTTTTGTGAGCAGTATATTAATCACAAAGAGAGGGTCTATATATATTTTAATTCTGTGTATATTAAAACTTCCATAGAAAAATCACTGTTTACTTTTATTTATTTTAAAATGTTATTTATTGATCTTACAGCAGGGAGAGGCAGGGAATAAGAGGTAGTTGCTTCACTGTAGCTGTTCATTTGTTGCTTGTTTGTGCTTTGCCTGGGGAAGCCTAAGGTTTCGAACCAGCAACCTCAGCATTCCAGCTTTGTGCTCTATCCACTGCGCCACCACAGGTTAAACAACTGTTTATTTTTAAATAAGTACATTTTACCTCGTTGCTCATTTTAAAAATATCAGGTATTTACTAATGTCTTCTAATGTCAAAATCATTTTTCCTTCATGATATATTAGCTTGACTAGAGAGTTTGGGCTCATCCAAAATTAAAGAGAAAAGAAAATGGAATAAAGGCCCCATTTAGCTACTAAAATGTCTGCTTATGTTTTTCATCACTTAATAGGTTTGAAAATGCAAGATGAACCTTATAGAAGTCTCTCATTTCCCTCCAGGACAAATGGACCGTGAACAGTCTCCTGTTCCTCCCAAGCATTAGAAGTCTTTTCTCTCCCTCTAAGCCAGTGGTTCTTAACCTTTTTTGAGGTACGGAACCCACCAGTTTCATATGTGCATTCACCGAACCCTTCTTTAGTGATAAATAAAATATGATTTTTTTTTTCCAAATTCAAGACATAGGTAGATGTTTTTTTACTGGTGCACAAAATGAGCCGTGCATGAACATCACCTTGCTCAAAGAACAAAACCAACAAAGTGCATGAACTCACAACAAATTACGGTATTACTTTATTCTGGCCTCCGCGGCAGAGGCTGCTCCGAACCCCTGAGACTGACTCATCAAACCCTTAGGGTTCGATAGAACCCAGGTTAAGAACCACTGTGCTAGGCACTGTGCCAGCACCCTGGAGGCCACTGCCCTGTGACTGCCCATGGTCAATGCTCAGACAGAGCTCGATAGGTGGGAAGAACCGAGAGAAGTACATAACAAGAGACAGCCAAGTGTGCATCTTGATTTTTCCACAGAAGTTAATGACTTTTCTACAAAAGTTTAACAAAGGACAAAGTAACAATGGATGCAAATTACTGCCTTACTAAGACATATTTAAATTGAGACACCGATAGGGATAGATTTAAACAAATTCTTTCAAAAATATTAATCTATTCAAGTATATTACTATGTCTCAATATACGCCAAGTACCGCAGTAGACACAGAGGACACAACTGTGACTAAGGAAGATGCATTCCCTGCCATCTCAGCGAGATATGCAGGCATTTCCAACAGTATGTGCTACATGTGCCCTGATGGGTAAAGCAACACAGGACACCAGTGGGGAGAAGGCAAAGAGTCCTGAAGGGAGGCTTGCAGTCAATTACAACAAGCAACAAGCAATGCCTACACAACTTCTTAGAGACCATTCTTGTACCTAATTACTGGCTTTCTGGTCTACTCATAGGTCAATATTTATTTATTTATTTTTAGCAAGAGAGGCAGAGACAGAAAGAGGGACAGACAGGAAAGGAGAGTGATGAGAAGCATCAATTCTTCCTTGCGGCACCTTAGTTGTTCATTGATTGCTTTCTCATATGTGCCTTGACTGCAGGCTCCAGCCAAGCCAGTGACCCTTTGCTCAAGCCAGCAACCTTGGGCTCAAGCCAGTGACCTTTGGGCTCAAGCCAGTGACCATGGGGTCATGTGTATGATCCCATGCTCAAACCAGCAACCCCATGCTCAAGCCCGATGAGCCTGTGCTCATGCCAGCAACCTCGGGGTTTCAAACCTGGGTCCCCTGCATCCCAGTCCAAAGTTCTATCCACTGCGCCACCGCCTGGTCAGACTGTTTATTTTTTCACCAGGTAAGTTCAGGCACTAAGCCATCTGGGATGGAGAGCTCTCCGTGCCATCTGTCCCACCTTGTGCTAACCCAGAGGCTGGCAGTGATGTAGTACGTGTGCTGACAGCAGAGGGCCTGGTTCACATCCAGCTCTTCCTTTTTCTTTTTTCGTTTTTGTTTTTTTGTTTTTGCTATACAACCCTGCATAGGTTTCTTAATCCTTTTTTGAAACGTCAGTTTTCTCATCTGTAAAATGGGGATAATAATAGTACCCAGCTCATAAAGTCATTAAAATGAGTAGAGGACTTAATATAGGTAAAGCCCTGAGAATGAGGATTGACACATGATGTGCACCATGCAAGTGCTGCTTAGTCATACTATGCTAATGGCCAGAGCATACTGTGACAAAGACCATCTCTGACTGTGGGTCAGCAGCTCCTAACTGCTGAGGACAGAGGAGTTGCCTTCAAGGTTCAGAGTAAGTTCCCAGAATTATACGTTGTTGCCGTCTTGAGTCATTCCATTGTCCTTCTGTGCCTTATTTTTCTTTCTAGGCCAGAAATCAGAAAAGTGCAGAAAAATGCTAGCATTTCCTTAACAACCTAAGAGGCTTTGCAAAACCAGAGCTGAGGCTTCCCCTACGTGTAAGTCTCCATACTTAGCACATAAGTGTCTAATCAATTAACTTCCTCCCATTTTCTCTGTTGTTAATCAGTTTATAATAAGTTGGGCCTAAACTCATAAAAGATCATGGATACTCCTATACTGCATTAGAGGAAGACAAAGAAAAGCAGTTTCTTCAAAGAAAATGCAAAAACTGATTGGAGAGCTAAATACGTGTAACAATATCTGATGAAGGGTGAGTGTCACAACAGAGGTACCAGAAAAGTAATCTACTATGGAAGGAAGAAAAGATTAATTCTGACAGGGCATCTGCAAAAGGCTTCTTGAGAGGAAGTGGTGTTTGAGCTGGGCCTTGACCAGTGGGCAGCACTTCAACTGGAAGACACAGAGAGATGAGGGGTCTGGTCAAGGGGGCTGACCGCAAACAGCAAAAAAGAGGTATCAGAAACGTTAAGTCGTCAAACAGTCCGTGGGCCAAGACCAAAGGAATTGTCTGCAAGTGACAGAAGGTCAGGAATCCCCCTGAGAATAGACCAAAGGCCAGGAAGTTTGTCCGGAAAATCAGAGAAGCTGATTTAAGAGGACATTTGGATGGTAGGTTTCCACTACATGTTAGGGCAGTGTTGTTCAAACTGTAGTTCACAAAATCGGTGTAGTGAATAGTGACTGGTATTTTTTACTCCAAATGGAAGAGAAGGAAGGACAAAGGGAAAGGAGAGAAAAGAAGAGAGGAGAAGAGAGGAAAGAGTGAATTATACAAAGTATAACTACCTTTGGAAACTTTTCAGTTTCTATCTGTAGGCTGTTTTTGAAAAGAAATGCAAATCACTCATTTGAAGGGCCCTGCAAGTCTAGTATCCTGGCACTTGCTTAGACTGCAGCTCAGTCCCGCTCAATATATTTAGACCATTAGTTTGGATCCAGGTATTCTTGGTTATGAATAATCTGCTTGTAAAAGCTACTGCGCTAAACAGGGTGTTCTCACCAAGATATTTAAGAGACACAGCCCGATGTCTTCATAAAGCAAGTAAAGTTATAAAAGGTCATTTCCAAAGTGTCTAGTAATGCAATCAAGATTAACCTTGATTCCTTCAATTTGATAGATGCTGACCACTTCATAGGAAATATACAGAGGGTCCTCGGGTTACAGCACGGTTCCGTTCCTACCACAGTGACATAGCCCAAATTTTGGTGTAAGTCGAAACACCCTAGCCTAACACAAATGGAACATTTGCGCTTTTAACAGTCCAAAAGGTCGTGGGTAAGAGTGGGGGATGCTATCTCCCTCACTCATAAGCTGTGTTGCTGTGTATTCTTCTACCACATGCAACCAAACTAGTTCACCCACGTAATCCGTAAGTACGACGCTATCGGTGTAAGCTGAAACACATCTCAATTATTTAAAGTTTTTGTGGGAATGAGCATCATAAATTCAAAATGTCATATGTTCAGACTGTCATAACCTGAAGACCCTGTGTTCATGTATAATGTAATCCTCCTTTATGAAGCATAGAATGTCATAGAGAGAAAAAAAATTGAGAAAGCACAAATATCTACAATTGATGCAATAAAATAGATCCTATTTCACCAAAAAAGCAAAAGAACAGATATTTTCCCCTCATTTATATAGGTCCTCATATATTATTTTCTCAAGAGATTTTCATCTAAAACAATGCTGTTTGGGTTAAAAAAACTAAAAAAGAGTACACCCAAGATGACAGAGCTAGTTAGGAATAGGGCCAGGAGAAAAAAGCTATGTCTTCTCAGATTTAATTTATTGCTATTTCCATAATTCCATGATTTAGTAAGTTATTGAGAATAAATCTCCTCTTTTCAATAAAAATAATTTTGTAAATATGCGCAAATACCTGTGCAATTGGCATACAGTCATTGTACAGCTAAGCCACAGAGCCTAAAAGAAAGTACAAGCCCAGAATTTGGAAATAAACATTAAAATAACCAAATTCTCTATAATAAGATATAATAATTATGAACAATCAGCTAAATTAACTAATAAAAGGTTATAAGTATGTTATTTAGACTAGTGTTTCCTCAAAATCACAAAGGACCCAGGGTACCTCCCTAAAAAGGAAATCTTATATTTAAAATGTAACTAATCAAAATAAATAAAATTATTGAAAACTTTTTTATTAGTCACAATATATGCAGACATTCTGATATTGAAAAGAAATAGATAATAACAAACTTTCTTTTTCTTTTCATTTTTTTTTTTTTAGTGAGAGGAGGGGAAGCTGAGACAGACTCCCACATGTGCCTGATCGAGATCCACCAGGCAAGCCCACTAGGGGGCGATACTCTGCCCATCTGAGGCTGTTGCTCTGTTGCTTAGCAACTGAGCCATTCTTTTTTATCACCTGAGGTGAGGCCACAGAGCCATCCTCAGCACCTGAGGCCAACTTGCTCGAGCAAATCAAGCCATGGCTGTTGGGGGTTGGGGGGAAGAGAAACACACAGAGAGAGAGAGAGAGAGAGAGAGGAGGAGGGAAGGAGGGGAAAGCAAATGGTGACTTCTCCTGTGTGCCCTGACCAGGAATCGAACCTGGGCTTCCACAAGCCTGGCTGATGCTCTACCATGAGCCAACAGGCTAGGGAACAAATTTTCAGTATTTATGTAGAACTTGTTCAAGGGTACCTGGTTTTTGTGTTTTTTTATTTATATGTTTGTTTGTTGGACAGAACCAAGTGGTCTTCCAAACTTTACAGTTTAGAGGAAATATCCTGAAAATCTGTTTCAGTGCCCCCTTTATCTGGTTCTGAATCCTCAAAGCAACCTTTCCATTACTAATAAAGCTCCCAGGCACTTTTGTTTCCAGAAGGAGTAATCTTGGCTATCTGACATAAGCATTCCAGAATGGTAGGAAATACTTATACAGAAATATAATAAAAACTAATCAACTGGGGTTAACCCATTTATTTAATTTGTTTAAAAGCCCACCATCTTGTAAATAGATTTAAACACTATCATATATTGTAATTTACTGTTTGTGTTTTATATCCCTTACTAAACTAAAGATTCTATGAAGGTACTATGTATAGCAAGCTATAGCAAATGTTCAATATACATTATTAGATGAATGAACAAGGTGAGTGAATGAGCTCACTTAGAAGATCAGATTCTTGAGAATGCAATGATAATGGCTTAGAAAAGCAAGTGATTTTATCAATGACAAACTTCTGAGACAATGATAATATGGATGCTTACTTGTTATGTTCCCTCACAACATACAAGTATTCTGCATATGAGTTCATGAGATCCTTATAAGCACTCGAACGAAACAAAGATGCAAATACTATTGTTTCTCTGATGAGGAAACCAAGGCAGGTTCAGAGAGGTACAGGGCTTACCTGGTGAGCACCCAGACTCCCAGGTGAGTAATGGTAAAAGTTGACAACAAACAGCTGCTTTGATTCTTTGGCAAGTATATCCTTTGCTCCTTTGCTAATGGTTGGGTTGGCTAGCAGCAAAGAGGGTGATACTGTGTCACAGCATTGTAAGCTGGCTTGGTCTAACGACTTCTCATCCAAGATCAGGACTTGTCCTTAGGTCTGTGACAGAGTTGGAGCTAAAGGTGGGGGTCAAACTATAGAAAGAAGAAGGACTCAGAAATCTGGCAGGTCCCAGGAAGACGCTCCCATTGGGATGGGAAAGGAGTCAGACAAGAAAGAAAGGAGTGATGAGAGATGTAGCAAGAAAAACGGGATGGAAGTATTAGGCAAGCAAACGAATATTGAAGGTGGTAGGCAGGGTGTCAAAAGCTGCAGGTAAGACACTGAGGATGAGAACTGAGCACTGGCCCTGGATTCGGTGAACCGAAATCACCGCCATGTATTAACACATTGTGGACCAGTAGTTTTATTGCTAGCTTTACCCAGTGGCCAGATAAGTTTCTATTGAACAAGTACAAAAACCGTTTTACATAAATTTTAAAGACATACTTTAAAATTAAATACTCATCGCATTTTGAAGTTATTTATTACATGTTCTTACAAGCTAATACCTTTGAATAGTATGATATTTGTAAAACACTGTGCAATATGAAAACATGAGAATTCTCACATTCCATCTACAATGTTTAAGAAGACCCTCTTGGTCAGGGGTCCCCAAACTTTTTACACAGGGGGCCAGTTCACTGTCCCTCAGACCGTTGGAGGGATGGACTATTAAAAAAACTATGAACAAATCCCTATGCACACTGCACATATCTTATTTTAAAATAAAAAAACAAAACAGGAACAAATACAATATTTAAACTAAAGAACAAGTAAATTTAAATCAACAAACTGACCAGTATTTCAATGGGAACTATGGGTGTGGATGCATCCTGTGCTCCTCTCACTGATTACCCTTCCGGAAGTGTGGCAGGGGCTGGATAAATGGCCTCAGGGGGCCGCATGGGTCCACATGGGGCCCACAGGCCGTAGTTTGGGGACCCCTGCTCTTGATTAAAGTGGTAGAAGTGGAAGACAATTTGAGATGCATTAAGGGGTTTAAGTTAAAGAGTCCTAAGTTAACACACAAAAAACTTGGGAAATCTAGGTATGTTTCATACAAGTTATAAAACAACTTAAACACACTTCACTCTTCCTGCTGATCCTAAGAATGCTAACCCAATTCAGAAGATGACACTCAAAAGGTAGACACGGACGAAGAGCAGGGACAGAGAATGTTTGCTGCTGCTGCTGCTGTTACTTCTGTTCTTTCACCTGTCATAGAAAAAACTGTTACCACTTCCCAGACAGCACAGGAGCCTAGAGGATAAAAAGTGTACATCTGCCAGCCAGCTTGCACGAGGGTTCCACACTGCCAGCCCTTTTCAGATACAAAATTCCTCCAAGACGCCATTAAACTTGCATGGCAAGCAAGACCGGTAACCTGCCCCATTTGACAGAGGAGAAAGGCAAGGCCCAGAAAGGCCAAGCGCTTGCAGAAGCGGAGACAGGTGACTGACAGATCAGATTTTCATCTCACTTCCAGTCCTCTCTCTGCTGATCGGATCTCCTCTAAATGCCTTTATAAATGTTTCAACGAATTTTATCTTCATGCATTGGATTAGCAAGATCAACTCCCCACTGATAATGCAAAATAACCCTGAAATGTTTCAGGCCTCCCTGGTAAGCCAGAAATTGAACTTTCTGACTCCGTTTGGACCGTGATGGTCTTGATCTTTCACCTCTAGCAAAAATCCTCTCGTAGGTGCAACTTGAAAGTTAGTAATGAGAGCCTCATTTGCTTTCCAAGCAGACGGGAAACCTTTTTTAAATACACTCCGATTCCCATGACCTTTGTCTATGACTTAAAGAGTTTGCCACATGTAAAAATTTCTTTGCTCAGGAGACATTCTTAAATTGTCTCTGAAGAGATTTGGGCACTATCTCTATTGGTGAAATTAATACACATTCCAAAACTTTTAACATGTAACCTTTCTACTATATGTGAAATCAAATCTTTCTCTAAAATGTAGTTGGAATTCTGCATGACTATCCAAAGGTTCTAAAATCCTTCTGCTTGCTAAATAAAATATAATCAAAATGCCAGCTAAACGTGTTTATGTTAAAAGAAGCACACTGGCCTAACCCTAGACAAGGCAAGAGGACAGCAGAGTGCCCACAGGATGCACCCTCACTCTAGATTCCTAAAATGAAGTTCTGGAATTCCTACACGGCCAAGTGGGGTTGAATGCACTTGGCTGCATTTTGTTATTTTGCTATACTAAAAAAGGAAAACAATAATTTGATGATATGACCCAATAGAAAGCTATTCCATTCTGTTTTGTCTATTTCTGTGAGATTTATAACATAAAATACAGATTTTTAAAATAGTATAGTGTCACACTAAATGCAGGCTTCAGGAAGGCAAGCCCCAGATCTTAGTCTCCTGTTTATTCTCTCTGGTGGAAGACAGTATTTACATAAAGTGGGTATTTACTGATTGAGTATCAGTATTCTACTTTTATTATTATTATTATTATTTTATTAAGTAAGAGGTGGGGAGGCAGGAAGGTAGAGAGACAGACTCCCACATGCTCTCTGACCGGGGATCCACCCAGGAAGCCCCCTACAGGGTGATGCTCTGACCATCTGGGGCTGCTGCTCCGTTGCTTGGCAATGGAGCTATTTTAGCAGCTGATGTGAGACCATGGAGCCACCCTCAGTTCCCAGGGCCAAATTGCTCAAACCATTCAAGCCATGACTGTGAAAGGGGATGAGAGAGAGTCTGAGAGAGAGAAGGGGGAAGGGGAGGGATGGAGAAGCAGATGGGTGCTTCTCCTATGTGCCCTGACTGGGAACGGAACCCAGGACATCTACACGCTGGGCTGACTGATGCTCTACTGCTGAGCCAACTGGCCAGGGTCACATTCTACTTTTAAAGGTGGATGGTGGGCATAGCAGTGTTTACTATTATGCTTTAAACAATATATATGTGCTTTAAACACCTTTTCTGTAATTTAAAAAAGAAGTAGAATCCTGAGAGCCATTCATTATACACTCTAATTCAATAGGTTTAAGGTGAAGATAAATATTTTTTCCTAATCAGCCCAGGTAATGCCAGTGTAGGTGATCTACAGACTCCACTTTGAGAAACAAAAGAATAAACAAACCAACATGCCTATAATCAGTACACTACTAGTAGCGGTGAAGGGGCCTTATTTTCATGTTTTCAATTATCAGGCTCAAGCTTAAACACAGACAACATAGAGTTTGGCATAAAACATTACTCTCAGATATGACTGGAAACATCTTCCTAATTTTCTCTGATTGATATCTATTATAATTCTTAATGCTTTTCTTTTCTTTTCTTTTTCCTTCAGATATTTGAAGGCAGAAATCCTTAATTATATTTCTCTCCTACTTAATTTCCTGTCCAGACTCACAAAATTTTACAGGGTTACATAGCTTTGCAACCTTACTTTAGAATTAAGAACTCATTTTGACATTGCATTTATAGAGAACGGCTTTTAGCCAAACCCTTCACTAACTCAGCTTGCAGAAAGAGAAATAAATACCGAGGTTAAAGAAGATAGCACATCTTTTTTCCAAACCCGACCTTTTTTACTTTTTCATTAAATACCAGCATGCGGTAGAGAAAGGAAATATTTCTGTAACAACAGCATGAAAACTACATAACTCTTCGCCAAACTTAGAGAAATGATTTTCCAGTTTCTTTAAAAAAGAACCTCAGAGTCCCTGCGGTAGTTACTATAAGGCAGAAGTTACTTGAATTTTAATACAATGATTTCCTTAGCAAGTCCCATAAGGTTTAAAACTGCTGTAAGGCTTTTGCTTTTTGGGGTAAAAATTTATTTTTTAACTCAGACCTTTACATTTGGAACAGAAGTTTAAACCAAACCAATAAATAGTTTCAAAGAAAGAATAAATGTTTATCCTCTATCTCCTGTGTTATAATAAAATAGAAAACATTTTTGATCCATCTTCTTTCTTGAATTTAGAAATAAAATTAGGATTCACCAAGTTATACTTTTTCTGTTATTTAAGAAAGAAACTAAAAGTGCGCGCGCGCACACACACACACACACACACACACACACAATTACCAACATCACCATCAACCAAACCATGTCAATAGCACACTTTTGAAAAGTTACATTTAAAACACTGGAATGAATAAATAACAATCACACACACAAAGAAACCTAACTATGTCTCCAATATTTAAATAAAAGTAGTTTAAAATTTAAAAGCCACAAAATAAGACTGTCAATCAGCTCTACCCTAACAGTCTCATTTTAATACTTCCAGGACATGCTGGCACTCCAGCGTATATGATTATTATGCACATACATTGAGTCCCTTCTGCTGTAAAATTACTATAAATTCTAGTTGGCTCCCTGACACAAAAATACCTAAGTTATAACAATAGAAATTGTTTAATAACTTTAACAAAAGGTAATAAGTCTACTTCTCACCAAAGTACAAGTTGTGAGTTTAAAGGATTCAATAACTTTCCATCCATGACAAAACTTTTTGGTAACCAATTGTTTTATGGAAAAAGCCTTTAAAATTAAAGGCCTATTAGTAACGGAATAAAAAGAATTCTTCCTAAGTTATATAACAACTTTGCAAAATAAAACTAAGAGAATCATTTCAAATGACACTATTATATCTACATACATCCCTACAAATCAGATTTTCTTTTATACATGACAGCATGCACTAAACATGTGTGTGTGTATATATATATATATATATATATATATATATATATATATATATATATATATTAAAGATGTACATATATATAAATGTAGGGAGCATAACCTAAATGTTAAGAAGCTTAATAACATAAAGCCTGGAAAAAAAAAAGGTTTCTTACATGTCATACATACTGCAAAGCATAGTGTGCTTGAAAGGCCATAGACATGTGCCCCAGTGATTTTCCCACCATGTGTGGAGACCCTCGTGGGTACAAAGCTGCTGAGTGCCGGACAGAACAGAGAATCACAGACGATGAGGCTCAGAACCTTCACCCAATGGCACCTGACACTGGATTTGGCTTTGGGACCTCTTCACTGACATGCCCCAATAAATTCACTTTCCACCCATAGACCAATCTACCCTTCCATTCAAGGACCTTCAGGAAAAGCTTATACTCATTACTTTATGGTATTATTTAAAAAAAACAAGAACATTAAACTTAAATTTAATCTAAAATTTTTACTTGCAGATTTTCTTCTTCCATAATCTGACATAAATATAAAATAGAACATTCATTTTACACAGGGGTCCCCAAACTACGGCCAGTGGGCTGCATGCGGCCTCATGAGGTCATTTATCCGGCCCCCGCCACACTTCCGGAAGAGGCACCTCTTTCATTGGTGGTCAGTGAGAGGAGCACAGGATGCATCCGCACCCATAGTTCCCATTGAAATACTGGTCAGTTTGTTGATTTAAATTTACTTGTTCTTTATTTTAAATATTGTATTTGTTCCCATTTGTTTTTTTACTTTAAAATAAGATATGTGCAGTGTGCATAGGGATTTATTCATCGGTTTTTTTTATAGTCCGGCACTCCAACAGTCTGAGGGACAGTGAACTGGCCCCCTGTGTAAAAAGTCTGGGGACCACTGATTTTACATCATAAGGTACAAACAAACTGGACTTTGCAAGCTTCATTTCTAACGCTCAACTTTCACTACTTAGGAAAAATTGAATCTTATTCCCCAGTGCATGATAGGCATGAAGATACATCACATAAATATTTAAAGAACTAGGCTAATGATATTAGGAAATAAAGGAAACATCTGTAAATTCAACATTATTAACGTACAACATTAATGTAAACAATTGAGATATCTATTGGATAATGAACTTGTAAATACATTTTTTTCCATTTTTTTTTTAGCTGAGAGAAGGGTAGATAGTGATGCAGACTCCCAAATGTGCCTCAACTGGGATCCCCCCAGCAATCCCATCTGGGGACAATGCTTGCATACCAAGCTATTTTTAGTGCCTGCGGCTGATGCACTTCAACTGAGCTATCCTCAGCGCCTTGGGCCATGCTTGAACCAATCACTCCACTGGCTACAGGAGGGGAAAAGGAGAGAAGGGAGGAGGGAGGGAGGGAGAAGCAGATGGTCACTTCTGTGTGCCCTGACCAGGAATCGAAACCCAGACATCCATATGCCAGGCCAACACTCTATCCACTGAGCCACTGGCCAGAGCCTATAAATACACTTTTTAATATTAATTAATTGATTGATTTTTAGGTGAGAGGCAGAGAGGCAAGAAGGCAGAAAGACAGACTCCCACATGTGCTCAACCAGGATCCACCCAGTAACCCTCCCTACAGGGCAATGCTCTACCCATCTGGTGCTGCTGCTCTGTTGTTTGGCAACCAAGCTATTTCAGCGCCTGAGGCAAGGCCATGGAGCCATCCTGAGCATCGAGGCTAACTCGCTCAAACCATTTGAGCATGGCTGCGGGAGAGGGAGGAGGAGAGAGAAAGAGAGAGAAAGAAGGGGAGTTAAAGGGGTGGAGAAGCAGATGGTTGCTTCTCCTGTGTGCCCTGACCGGGAATTGACCTGGGACTTCCACACGCCAGGCCATCACTCTACAGCTGAGTCAACTAGCCAGGGCCTAAATACAATTTTTAATGCTATATGTTAATGTCAAGAAAATGAGTAAACTTTGAACTTTTGCCAAAAGTTGTTTGAGAACAAAAAGGTTTTTGATCTGAAAGCTCTTAAGGGAATCACATTAGAGTAATTGACACTTTTAAATCAGTTAACACCAGTCTAAGATATACCAAAAGGGACCCTTTCCTCAAATTATTTCAAGGCAATAGAAAATCATAGCAGGCACTAGTCCAAGACCTCTATAACTCTTTTATCTCACTAATTATGTGGCAACTGAAAGAATTGGCTGGCATAATGAAATGCCGAGTTTTCAACTATCTGCCAATTCTCTTCCTACACCAAGAAGCTAAACGTGGCTAAGAAAAAAACACACAACTGTGATGCCTGGTTTCACTTTAAATGCATGACTATATCTCAGCAGGGTCCTTAGTGCTGTCTGGCAATGCGACTACCATACACTCCAGTTAATTCATTTGCCTTATCTAGACTTCTCCTCTCATCTCAGACATTCAGAGCACTTATCCTACCATGACTCTCAGCTGCTGAGAAAAAATCAAAGTTTTCAGAAGAGAATTCCCAAGCACACCCCTTCTGCCCATCCACATGGATATATACCCACACACTCTGCCTTCTGTTCTGCTATTATGAATAAATGGTCCAAACTCCTACCAAAGCTCATACAACCCAATACTATTCTCTTCCGCTTGCCCAAGTAAATTACTCCAGCACTGTCTCTTAAATCAACAGCTCCCCATTTACTGTACAATTTCCATGATGAAAGAAACATGCAGTGATTTCTGTACTACAAAAAATCTTGACCTCACATCTCCCTTGAAACACAGCCCCATTTCTCTATTCCCTTTTATATCAAAGGACCCCAAAAATGATGTCTATAACTTTTATTTCTTTCTTCTTGTTTTTCTTGAACCTACTTCAAACAAGCATTTGCCCCTATACACTACCAAAACCAGTCAGGCCAAGGTTAGCAATAACATCTGCATAGCTTAATTCAAGGGCCAGTTCTCAGAATTCATCTTATAAAATGTGTGTCAGCGGAATTTGACATAGTTGACCCTTCTCCCTTCAAACATGTTCATCACCTGACTTCAGAATACCATGTTTTTTTGTTTTTCTTTCCATTTCACTAGTTAATGTTTTCTATGTTGCCTTAGTTGGTTACTCGTAGTCCTGACCTCAGAATGTTGGACGGTCCCGGAGCTCAGTCCTTGAACCTCTTTTCTGTTGATTGTCTCACCAAGTCATCTCATCCAATCTTGGCTTGAAATACCATTTATCCACTGACAACTTCTAATCTATATCTCCAGTTTAGGCCTGAACTCTCAACTCTTATCTAATTGCTTACTGACATTTCCATTTGGATATGTAACAGGCATCTCAATATAACAAAAACACAAATAAACTCAGAGAGCAGACTGGTAGCTGCCAAAGGGAAAAGGGGTTGAGGGACTGGGTGAATAAAATGAGGGGATTGAGAAGTACAGATTGATAGTTACAAAAGAGTCTTGGGGATGTCAAGTAAAGCATAAGGAATCTAGTCAGTAATATTGGGAAAGCTATGTATGGTCCTAGTTGGGTACTGAAAATATAGAGGGGAACACTATACAAAGTATATGACTGTCTAACCACTGAGCTGTCCACTGGAAACCAACACAAAATGAAAGTGAAAGAGAAAAACACAAATTCTTAATTTTTACCCATTAATGATGACATTACAAGTGTTCACCACTATCCGGTTCTCTTCTCCTTCAGGGCACATCAAGGACAACACATAGTAAAGTCATATGACTTGTTCTGGCCAATCTAACGTGAGTATAAGTGCCTTGTATCACTTCCAGCCCAGGCAGTGAAAAACCCATTTTTGATTCTCCAGTTTCTCTTTTCCTGCTGTAGCAACTGAAAATACTCTGTGTTCCATCCAGAGGGTGCACCTTCCAGCCACGGGCCTCCATTCACCAGGCTTCCTTAGTGATGGCAAAGACCTTCCTACTGACCCACTTGGGACATGTGCCATGAGCAAAAAATAAACCTATACGTTCAGCCATTGAGATATTTCGCCTTCTTAGTTATCACAGCCTACCTATGACATGATTCCTTAGTCATAAAATAGAATATAAGATAAAAGCACAACATTTACTTATGTTTAAATAAAGTTCAGCCCATGACTCACCTCATTTCCACCAACTGCCTTGGTTAGAATCACAGCAGAAGACACAGGGGGAGGCATGCACCCTACAGTTTGCAAACTGAAAAATAAAAGAAGCAATTGTAAATGGTAGTTTGTTTGCAATCATAAATAGTTTTCACTACATTCATTCTAAAAGAGCAGGGCAGAGCAAACGAGAATAGGAGAGTGATTATTTGCACACATGGCCTAGAGAGGAGTTCAGACGGATCTGTATGGGCAACATGGCTCAGAAGACGCTGCAAATGCACGAGGAAGTTCTCGCCCCATTCACAGGATTGAGAGATTTATTTCTTAAATTATTGAATAGAATTTTAAATATAATTTTTTTAAAAAGAGTCAAGTTATAATTAAGTGCAGTCAATAAAAGATAAACAAGATGGTTAATCATTTGGTAACTTCAAAACTACTTCCAGAGTTCAAAAATATGTAACAAAACAGGAGCCTTACATTTGCGGATTTCTTTCCATAAAACAGCAATTGTCAAATGTTCATCTCATTAAAGACATTTCCACATTATTGTAATATCATTACAGAAATAGGCATGACATAATCATAGGCTTCCTGGATTCAGACTAATGTAAACTCTAGTGTCTAATCTAAATTTGGTTTTTTAATACCCAGATCATGATAGGAAGTCTATTCTCTCAATTTAGGATAGAAGATACATTGAATGACAAGGAAATGAAACTATGAGTAGAAAAATCTAAAGTGCTAAAGATAAAAACCATGACTCAGCCTTCATACAGAATAGACATTCTGGGGATAGCAAGGAGCTGGCCTGCCTAATGGAGAAAGTTCACACAGGAAATACAGAACACAGGGTAACTAATGTTTTGCATGCAGGATTACAAATGATTTTTATTCACCTTTGTAATAATGAATTGCCTAAAGTTTATGTAAAGAATTTACATTAGCTCTAAAATCAGGAAAAAAATAAAAGTTTTAATTCATTTTGATACAAAAATACCTTCTATGGACTTTCCAGCTCAATTCAAGTCAATCTTGTCTCCTTTTTAAGGATGATTTACCCAAGTGATGCTAGAGTAGACCATCTGATTGTGAATTCCCTATCTCTGAGCCTTCCTCATGATCATCACCACCATCATTAATAATACTTGCTAAGCATTCACCATTTGTAGTAGATACTGTTCTAGACCCTTTACTCATTTATTCCTCACAAATATTCAAGGTAAATGTTATTCTCATTTTGCTGAAAACTAAAATCAATCAGGAAGTTAAATAATTTGCCTAAACTCACAAAGCTATCTGTCTAAGGTGAAACTTTTATTCTGGAATCCAAGGTAAGAACTTACCTCACTTGCAGCCTCTCTGCCTTCTACCTCCCTGACCACCATTACTAAGGATAGGTCCTCTCAGGTATTTTCAACATTTCTAGCTTTTTCTATCTTTCCCTCTCTTCTAGCCACTTCCTTTCTATGTACAAAGAAGCAGAGTTCTCCCTACTTAAAAAAAACAAGCAAACAAACAAAAAACTCTTTAAGCTATTCATTGACAACTTATGCCTTCTATAGGTAAGATACTACACAAGGGTATAAAAAAGCATAAGACATCATTCCTACTTTAAAGGCAGCAGAAAATTCAACACATAAATGTTGATAATTAACCTCGAATTAGAACTGTAGCTTCCTCAAGATGTAATCCTACTTTTTTCATTTTGGCTCACTGACCTTTTTTGGTGACAGAGCCAGAGAAAGACAGAGAGAGGGACAGATAGACAGGAAAGGAGAGAGATGAGAAGCATCAATTCTTTGTTGCAATACCCTAGTTATTCATTGATTGCTTTCTCATATGTGCCCTGACTGTGGGGGGGGGGGCACAGCAGACTGAGTGACCCCCCGCTCAAGCCAGTGACCCTAGGCTCAAGCTGGTGAGCCTTGCTCAAACCAAATGAGCCTGCGCTCAAGCTGGCAACCTCAGGGTCTTCAACCTGGGTCCTCCACATCCCGGACACTCCATCCACTGCACCACCGCCTGGTCATGCTCACTGTTGACCTTCTTTAAAGAGCATTCCACCTCCATAACCCAGAAGTTCATTCTTTCTTTACTCCCCTAAAATCTGACTTATGCCCCTTCTACTAGTAAAAGTAGAACCTTTTACCAGTTCCCTCCTAATCAGCAAATCCAAAATCCTTTACCCATATTTATTCTTTTTACCTTCTTGTTTCTCAAAACACTCTATTCTCTTGGTTACCATGATATCTCATCAATCTAATATATCTCCTATCCTTTAAAACAGCCCATTCTAGTTTTTTGGCTATCTTTCCTGCCTTCTTCTCAATATCATTTTCATATGTAAATCTGTAGGAATACTTTCAAATTTACATAAATTTCCCAAATTCATAGCTGCCCAAAACTGCTACCTTAAGTCAAACATCTAATGTTAAATGTATGCATTTTCTAAAAAAAATCAATTTGTCTCTCAATTGACCTTTGTTTGCCAATGGGGTAGTTTTTTCCTAATGATACAGTTTGAAACTATGGAGTTATGCGTGGTTTCACTCACTCACTCCTCATCAATCAATCTATCAATCACCATAACCAACTCCCCATTCTTTTCTATGACTATTGCCATCCTCCTCCTTCAGATACTTTTCACCTGAGTCTAGACATTTCCAAAACACTGACTGAATGGTCTCTCTACCTCTCCTCTTTCCCTTTAATACAGCAAGGTAAAGAGTATATGCTCAGAATATATTTATTTCAATGACTCAAACAGGATCCTGACATAGGAGTCTGCAAGTCCTTAATGTGAATATACTTAGTATATACTCTCAAATTGGGGAGGGGAAGGAAGAAAAAGTGAACTAAGAAGCACTTTCCCTAAGTGAGTGAGGCTAAGTCCATACTCCTGCTTGGCAAATATGCTGAGGTGAGAATTGTATGCTTTTTTATTCAGCATACTGAGATTGTAAACCCTACTCTACACCACCTACGGTATATACCCAGTACAATGCTATCAGATCAATCCTCCTTAATGACCACTTTTAAGCATGTTATTCTCCTGTTTAGCACATTTAAGAACTCTCCATCATCTACAGATTCAGTAGTTCTGGTCTTCTACCAGTTGGTCTTCTTTCCTGTACATTTTTAAAAAGCACATTATACTCAGCCATTATCTGTATACATTAGGTAAGAAAAATCACAAAAATTAAAGCACCCAATTGCCAGCCTACATTTACAAATACATACAAATCTTACATCCTCTCGTCCCTTCCAATTTTCTCCCATCACAACTCTTTAAAATGCTCAGAAAAGTGTTCACCTAGAACCTTAACATTAAGCATATGGATGTCTTAAGATTCTGTTATAAAAATTTTTGATGGACCTCCTTGGTGAAACACTATCATTTTATTTTATTTATTTATTTATTTATTTATTTTGTACAGTGACAGAGAGAGAGTCAGAGAAAGGGATAGATAGGGACAGACAGACAGGAGCGGAGAGAGGTGAGAAACATCAATCATTAGTTTTTCATTGCCGTTACGACACCTTAGCTGTTCATTGATTGCTTTCTCACATGTGCCTTGACCAGTGGGCCTTCAGCAGACCAAGCAACCCCTTGCTGGAGCCAGTGACCTTGGGTCCAAGCTGGCGAGCTTTTTGCTCAAGTCAGATGGGCCCACGCTCAAGCTGGCGAGCTCGGGGTCTCGAACCTGGGTCTTCCGCATCCCAGTCCGATGCTCTATCCACTGCGCCACTGCCTGGTCAGGTGAAACACTATCATTTTAAAGGAAGAGAATAAAGTTAACAATGTTTTTATTTTTTTATAAGCTAGCACACATAAGCCCTTTTATATAGAGTTGCTACAGAAACAATATAGTCACTAAAGATGTCCCATTTGAAGTAGACCCTTCAGAATATTTAAACATACCCTTTTAAAAGCCATTCATTGATTGGTGTGATTGATAAAAGCTGAAGAAAAAGCCATATTGTTGCTGGAAAGAATGCAAGTGTAAAGATCTGGATGAAAAGATGCAGTCTTATATGCACCAAAGCACTGGTCAGCTCCTGTAAAAATAGACACAAAATAGAAAAAGTAAGAGAAATATTTCTGAAGAGAGACTGCTACTAACATCATATAAATTAGTTTTTAAAATTGAGATACAATTGACATATAACATTATATTAGTTTCAGGTATATAACATTAGCGACTCAATATTTGTATATATGGTAAAACGATTATTCCAATAGTTACATCTATCAATTTGGAGTTATTTTATAGCTAATTTTTTTATCTGTAAGCATATGCATAAGAGACAAACTAAGAAAAAACTTATTGATGATAATTATGAAGTTATTCATAAAGACTATGACTTTTATATAAAATATTTGATTTTATATAAAATATTCTAATTGCTTTCAAATATAGGCTATACCACAACAATTCAGACTTGTGAAATTCTGGACCAGGACAAGGCTAACTATCTTTTCACTAGTATATTTGAGAATTGTGACACTGTAAATAAACATGTATGTTTAACCATCTAAAAAAGTAAGTTGTTTAAAAATTTTAGTAGGACTTATTGCATTTTAGTTAAATATGATGTTTAACCTCTATTCATTACACCAGGCCTAGAAAGGTCTCAATTTGTCGAGAAGTTACTAAATCTACTAAAAACCAATAATTTTTAAAATATTTCTGCCCAATATTTGATCATTTAAAATGGCTATTTCTACAAAATCTACTCACTAGGTTTCTTTGTTAACATTTACTGAATAGTAGTTATAGGCCATTCTCTGAGCTTGCCACTTGTTGGTCAAATAAGTTTGTAAATATGATTTTTGTTTGCTGGCTTACAGTTTGCATTGGGGGCTGGGCAGCCAGATACAGGGGTCTGTGAGGTTGCAGGCTGCCTTCCTGTTTGGGAGAGGCCATTGTCTTGCTAGTGTTTACTGGAAGGGAGAGTCTGCCCCACCACCGAGGGGCGGGAGGACTTCTTTCTCTCTTCTCCCTGATCCCTTGCCCTCCATGGGAAAAGCGGGTTTTCTGCTTTTCCCTTGGCTTTTCTGGTAGCTTGCCTGTCCTGGTGCGACACCATAAACAGAATGGCCCACCATCCTCCAACTCCGCTGTTTCTTACCGCCCGCCCAAATTCAACGAGAACCTGCATGTGAATGGCCATGATGGCCGCGACGGCCCCTGGCCTTACAGCACTCCATGTAGGTTATTTCATTTAATCCTCCCAACATCCCCATTAGGTGGGTATCATTACTCCTATTTAACCAATGAGGAAATGGAGGTTGAGAGCCAATACACAAGGAGCTCAAAATCAAACCCAACAAACCCGGGCCTGCTTCTTCACTGTGTCATCCTGCTGCCGGGGAGGGAAGAAATTCCCAGAAAACACACAAAGACACATTATAAATCTCACAACTGAAAAAAGATACTTAGTTAACTTTTGGGGTATAAATATATGCTAATTAACAAGCGTTTGCCTTTAAATTTCTTTAAGTTATGTGGTTATTCGGTAAAAATTTATAAAATAGTATAAAACTGATATAAAACATTCAGGCAGTCATAAAAGCATATTCAAAGATGCCAAGGTTTCACTGGTTATAAGAATAACACTGAAATTATGACCCCACCACCCACAGTTCAAGCAAGACATTCAAAAGACCCTCAGCTTCTGGCTTCTTCCTTGTTGGCATAGTGGTGAGTATCCCTGCTTGTCAAACAAGGTTTCTAGTTTAATGAAAGCAGGTCAGTGCAGACTCATTCATCAACCACCACTTCTGGGATTTGTCTCACAGGCTCCGGCTCTTTATCTCCCTGTGTGAGGACACACAACAGTTCCATCTGGGTCGCAAGATGTCCTCAATAACATCAAAGGAATTCTGGCAATTTGGGACTAACATAGGGAAATGGGGAAACACTGGACAGGGCAGAAGCCATACTAGGCCCATGGACCACTACTAAGAGAAAAGAAGCCACCTCTCACTGAATCACAAGTTCCACCCCAGAGAAATGGGAGCACGGGCGTTCCGAGAATTCTCAGCAGTCTTGAAACTAAATCTCACTCGGATACACTCAGAGGCATTCAATAAATACCAAATAAATACTAGTGGTTTTAATTTTTTTTTAATTGTAATAAAACAATTAGCCAAAATGCAGTAATTATGGCATTTGTTTATACTTCTCATAGAAATATCAAATGGCATAGCTTTTCTAAAAAGCAATTTGGGAAGGTATATTAAGGACTATAATACCATTTATATTCTGGAATCCAAATTTTTATGTTTAGGCATTCATTCCAACAATATAAAAAAAGTGGTTACAAGATTCAACAAATACTTCTGGGCACCTGCCCCCGCTCAAGGTACATGGTGTATCCATCACAACTTAAACTGCACGTCCATTTGACCTAGCAATTCTAATTCTAGGAATTGGCCCTTCACATATGCTCTCAAATATGGAAAATGACATCCTTTTAGGTTATCTTTTTGCAGTGTGTTTATAACAGCAAAACCTTACAAATTACCTAAATGTTCATCAATAGGGACCAGCAAAATATATCATGACACCTTCAAAAAATGGAACACTTTCTGCATATAAAAAGAAACAGGGAGCTCTTTACATGTTGATATAAAATAATCCCCAAGAGACATTTTTGAGTTAAATAAGGTAAGGCCGCAAACAGTATAAGATACCACAGTCCAAAGGGGGGATACACATATGTATGTTTTGCATAGAGTGTCTTTGGAAAGATGCACAAAAACTGTTAACATTGATTGTTTCCAGAGAAGAGAACTGAATAGATATCTGGTAGACAGAGTGAAAGGGAGACTTTTTTTTTTTATCATATGTACTATTGTACCTTTTATGTACATAAAGGTAAACAAAACGTAAATTTTTAAATATATAAGTATTAAATTACATGAAAAGTTATTATTATACAATGTCACACAGAAGAAATAAGATTATATATGCATGTATATTTGGGCACATGTATGCAAGTATGTGTATACCTATATTTAAATACATACATAATTTTTAAGTCTTTTATTTTTAAAATATTCTCTGTGTAAAATATGTTTAAGAAAAAAGAGAACTAAAAACACACAGATGTTAGAACAGTTATTTTTCATCTTTCTAATCTTGCAACGATGAGGAAATGCCACTTCTATAATCAGAAAGGAGTTATGGAAACTAAAATACAGTTAGCGAACACTGGCTGACCTAATAAATGACAATTAGAAACAACTGCTATCCCATCAGAGTAAAGGAAGTGTAAAGAATCCAGTGGAACAAATCACAAGGGCCTTCTGTATGGGTCACACAGGGCCTCTCAACAACAGGGAGATAGCAGACATGACGTATTGCTGATAAAGACTTTCAAGACCACCACAGAGATCCAGTGCTGTGTATTTTCTACATCTTCTTCATACAACGTTACAGAGAAAATATGGTAACACTAGAAAAGACAAAGCAAACAACCCCAGAAAATCCAAAATAGCATTATTCCACATATATCCATGCAGAATTTCATCAGTTTTTCGCTACGACACCTTAGTTGTTCATTGATTGCTTTCTCACATGTGTCTTGACCGCGGGCCTTCAGCGGACCGAGCAACCCCTTGCTGGAGGCAGTGACCTTGGGTCCAAGCTGGGGAGCTTTGGCTCAAACTAGATGAGCCCGCGCTCAAGCTGGTAACCTCAGGGTCTTGAACCTGGATCCTCTGCATCCCAGTCCAACACTCTATCCACTGCGCCACCGCCTGGTCAGGCGCCATCATGAATTATTGAAAAAGTTGATTCCACATGACATCTTGTTTATGCACATGTAATCCAGGTCAGATCCCATTGAAACAAACGTAAAGAGACACTCCACATACCAATTACACCAGAGTCTCACTGGCAGCATCAAGAATGGCTTAAAAGTAGAGATGCTGACTGGGACGTACCAATATTTTCGTTACATCCTGATTTCCCTCCTAACCCTTGTATAATCTTTATTTGATATCTGTGGGTCAGCCTCCTATCTCTGGGATGGAAACAAGCAGCACAAGCCTAAAGTTGGGGACTTGCTACATTTACTTCTGAGTGAATGAGATTTAAGAAAACGATCTGTTTCAGAAGATAATGGAAAACCTGTATGTTCTGCTCATCTTTGTTTCTATCCCAGTGCCAAACACAGGGCCTCGTAGGCACTGATAGGTCATTTGTTTACATGAACTGGTCCTGCCCCAATCTGTCCAATGACAAAGCCTCTGAAACTATAGATTTGAAGTTAGCTGTACATAAATGATATTTAAATGTAAACTAATTACACTTCAGTACAATAAAATTCAGAAATCATTTCAACAGGTCTTTTGAAAAGTAGACAGCAACAGATGTAAAACTGGAGATTTAGCATTAAATCTTTTTAGCATTAAGTAGTAACACAGTTCTTTATAATTGCAATAAAGGAGCAAAACAATTTTAGAATACACATCATCACATCAATGTATGAGTGATACTGATACTACATGATATGCTCACCATGAATCAAACTTGAATGGGATCACTGTCAATGCTTTCAAATACACTCAAGTTGATAACAACTCACCATCTCCTGTGTACAAAAACGCACTATTCTAAGACCTAATAGGATACAAAAATAGTTGTCCCAGCTGAAATTAATTTAAGATTATTAACTAGAAAACAAATAACAAGACTGCTACCTTCTAATTTACAACTAACTGTTCAGTTGCCCGGGAAATTAGCAGGGTTTAGAGATGGTTTAACATTACACAATGATGCAATCTAGGGCATCTTAAGTTAAATGGATCTTGAAAATGGCTTAATGTTGTATTAGTTTCAAAAGGGTCTTTTATGGAGGAAATGGCTTTGATGGCTACTTAGATACCATGAGAACGCTGGGGATCAAGGCATTTCATCATTAGATCCAAATTAGCTGGATGACTCTGAAGGTTTCCCAGGTGCTCACAGAAGAATTTGGTCCTTTGAGAAATGCCGATAGCTGTGACATTCCTTCTTCAACTCCTGCATCCCACGAAGTTGGCGGCTTGACAGAATAGCATTAAGCGAGAAGCAAAGGAGAGAATCAAGTCTCCTGCCAGATTTCCCACAACCTAAGTAACAGCTGTAGCCGTTAAGCAGCCACCAGGGGACGGAGTTAGAGCAATGTCCCAAGTAGAGGACTTGGGAAAGGCAGCTGCTTCACAAAGAGCACTTGCCAGGAAGACCTCCAAGGAAGATCAGACCAGCAACACACGAGTGGCAAATATCTTTTTGTACCATTGTGTCCAACATTTGAGGACTAACAGAACTCTGATGTTGATGGGAAAACTCTGTGCCATCTAAGTACTAATCATAGCCCTTTCATATCAATATACTTGATATAAACCTGAAATTTGACATACAGGCCATCCCCAGGTTATGAACAAAATAGATTCTGTAGATTTGTTCTTAAATTGAATCTGTATGTAAGCTGGAACAGGTACATTAACCTTTAAATGCAACTTAGACAGATGTTTTGTCTAGAATATGCATTTATTTGTACCTTTCTGCACATATAAATACTTAAACATTTTCAAATGTACAGAACTTATCTCATTTGTAAGCTGAGGACTGCCTGTATTTAGAAAATCCTATCCATATCAGCTATTTTCAGACCAAGTAATAAGTAAGAATATTTAGCATTCCTGAGACACAATTTTCTGTCATAGACACTACAGATGAATCCCATCTATATCCAAAATGTCCCCTATAGAACACAACCTGCTAACTACAGAATACATAAATTCAGTAAAACCATATTTTCTTCCATGTTGCTACTGAGATAACCAAAAAAGAGGTAAGTAAATTTGATCTTCATTCAAATCACATTTCAAAGAAACAAACTTTAAGTAAAAGCAAGATATGATGCGCAAACAGAATTTTAAGTTTTAAAGTCGTTTCCTTAAAAAAAAACAAAAACAAGTCCTTCTTACATAGTAAGATTTCCTTGTCCACATAAGACTAAGCATCTTAGAATGACAACTTAAAACTCTATGTAATTTCTTCTAAAGCATATGAGCATTTCTCCTATTGTTTTCTTCCATTATATGTCAGAAAGGACTCATAAATTCTACTCATTCCTATCTCAGGTATAAAAATGTCTAGATTTCTTTAATTCCAAGAAATCCCATGTTCAGTGACATCTGGATAAGTAAACAATATTATCTGTATGCCTTTATGACAGAGTATGACTCTGTATAAAAATACCAATATTTCCTTAAAATATCTATTAATACTTAATAGATATACTGGCAAAAACATTTTTTAAAAAGATATGCAAATTAGTCAAAAGTTATAATAAGCATCTCTTGAGCAGCATAAGTCCTGGGAACAAAAGATGACCCAGAGAGTGATGGGAACCCAAATGAAATTAAGAGCCTAAAGCAGGGGTTCTTAACCTGGGTTCTTTCAAACCCTAGGGGTTCGATGAGTCGGTCTCAGGGGTTCGGAGAAGCCTCTGCCACGGAGGCCAGAATAAAGTAATACCATAATTTGTTGTGAGTTCATGCACTTTGTTGGTTTTGTTCTTTGAGCAAGGTGATGTTCATGTACGGCTCATTTTGTGCACCAGTAAAAAAATATATACCTATGTCTTGAATTTGGAAAAAAGAATCATATTTTATTTATCACTAAAGAAGGGTTCGGTGAATGCGCATATGAAACTGGTGGGTTCGGTACCTCAAAAAAGGTTAAGAAACACTGGCCTAAAGAGACCTCTATAATTACCACCACAATCTGAGGAAGACTTGAAGGAAATGCTTTGCTTTAGTTGCCATATTAAACACATCCTCAGGGTTCACACTGCTCAACTATACAGTTTCTAGAATATGTAGGTACAAAACACAAGTCCTATGCTGAAATCCAAGTTATTTTCTGAGATAGTGAAGCCTTCAGACTACAGCTACAGACAGCTTTACAAAAGGATTATGAAATTTCAAAATATTAAGTACAAATTAAAATTTTCTCCCTGCTTTTCATACGCCTCACAGGTAACAGTACCTCTGTTTTTAATGATAGTCCACTGTTAAAGAATATTGTTGCAACGGCAATGTAGGAGACAGTTATTTCTGGCTTCAGTGGTCCTAAAGAGAGAGAAATTAGTTACTGTTAGATAAGAGTTTCCAGTCTTCCAGCATGAAAGACAAATTCACTAGCAAAGGACAAATGGTACTTTAAATCTTAGTGTTGATTCTGGTATACTACTGCCATGACTGAAGTAAGCATTTGCTGTGATGCTGTCTAATTCCACAGAGGAGTTTCAGCAAGGACCATAGTTGGCCCATTCAGCAGAGCATCCTTAGGACCAGAAAAATAGCAATAAAACTCTGCTCTCACACAGGAAAGCAGATAGTCCACATTGTCCGATATAGGTCCTAATTATATCTATCATAGTAGCAGTCCCCAAATCAAAAGCAGAGAATCAATGGAAGAAGTTATGTTCTCTTTAGCAAATATTATTTTATTTCTTCTAGGATACTAGAAATAAAAGTTTGCATTCATGCATATACTCAGTTGTCCCCAAGATTGTCCAATCTATAAATATTTATTGAGTACTTACTATGCGATTGAGATAATACAGATAGAGTAATAAGAGTACTTTACAATATGTTGCTAAGATTGAAATTATTATGAAATTGTGCCAGGCCTAGGCATATCATAGTGAAGCAGATAGGTCTGATCTTGGTTCTCCAAAAACCCCTCTGAAGTTAGGCTGGTATCATCCCAGATGTATTAATATTTTAAGTACAATTTGGGGCAATCCTAATCTTTATTTTTGTGGTTTATACATAATTGTCTTAAAGACCTAGTGTTCTAACCAAAATGGACAACATTTTTTTTAAAGACATAGTCTGAGAAAATGCCATTTTATACCTGTATACAAGTGATTCTCCAGCAGGGATACTTTACACCCCTTTCCCCTCCCCCTCAACAACATTTGGCAACCTTTAGAAATTTCTTAGTTGTTTTAACTCAGGGACTAGGAGGTGTGACTGGCATCTGGTGGACAGAGACCAGGAATTCTCCTAAACATCACGGAAGACACAGAATAGACCTCCCAATAACTTAAGAATTATCGTGTCCAAAATGTCAGTAGTACCAAGGCTGAGAAACCCTGGCATAACCCAGTGGTTGAGGATGGTGATTCAGATGTGGATGTTAAAGTCAAGGAGTCTGGCTTGTTTTGAAAGTAGATGCCTCCTAGGAATTTTAAATACTGTTTTTAAAAACCTGCATCATTTTTCTTTTCCTCCATTGCCCCGTTGTTTTATAGGACCTTATTCTTGTCAACTGTGGTTCTGCTGACAATGGAGCCTCCAGAATTGCCACATAGGATGCAATATGGTTGCAAGTGAGAGCTAGGGAACACATCTAAAGATGTGTCTCCAAGCAGATGATGGCATTTGCGTAAACTGCATGTTTCTCTGGGGCAGCGGCAGCATCTACCTTACTTAGCCAACGACCAAATCTTTCTAAGAACTCTTCCCACAGTTCACCTACACATACATAGATACACATGATAACTATTAACCCCTTGAGTAGTGAGTTTTTTTCACGCTCGCTGACCCCCCCCCCGGGAGTGGGTTTTTTTCTTTTTCAAAAAACGAAATTAGTTCCAGTTACAGTTTTATTACCTAAAATCATGTTTGTTTGATAACCAATTTATGGAAACAAGAACATACATTTGCCTTTTTTTAATGTTGCCTTACATATTTTTAAAATAAATCGATTGTACTCTGGATGGTCAGGAGGCACGAGGACATACATGAACGTTCATACTACTCAAAGGGTTAACTAATTGGCGTTATGCGGAGAAGTGATTCTTGATTTTCAATGTTTTAAATCGTAGAGACAGATCTTACTGATTGTTCTTGTTTTGTTTTGTTTTAAGATGCATCTCTATATAACTCTAAACCATACAAGGGCAAGATGAGGGTATTACAGGGCTACTTACAAAAAAGATACTTTTTAAAAGGGAAGAAGGAGAGCCTTCTTTCTGATTTGGGGAAACTGAAGGCCTCTATGAGGCATTATCACTCAGATGCCAACAGACAGTTTCAGCTTTTGAATGCGGAACTAGAAGTCCCAGAGTTGCAATACAAACTTGGTAAATATTTGCAGAGGTAAGAATTGAAACTACTATTTAAAAATGATACCCAGCCCTCTCCAAGGTAATGATTATATCCACGTCACCAAAATAAACAGATCTAGATCTTAAGATGGCTATAAAGCTAAAGTGGAAATATAAGTTTTAGCTTTTCCTTTAAACACAAGCAAAAATGTTTATCAGTGAAAATAAAGCAAGGCAATGATATCAAAAGAAAAATTGGCCATAAAAAAATAATGAAGCAATTTTTGGGCTCCAGAACTCATGATTTATTATAACGGGGGATAAAGAAAATGATGTGGAATGTTTAAGAAAGCAAGGAACTATTACTATTTCATAAATCCTATTCATTGCCAAAATAAATTTCATTACAAAACAGAATCTAAGATATTCATGCCAAAGTACTTAAGCTTATAATATGTTTCTGGTTTGGTTTTGTTTATAATGGAAAAACAAAGCAGTTTTGTTTTTAGGATTCATGTATTATTAATGGCAATAATTTAAGATGCAAGTAGAAATGAGAAAGTTACTCTGTACTTCCAAAGAAGTAAACCCTTCTCTTCCCAAGAATGAATAGCAGAGTGTTGGACTGGAGTCAACTCTAAGGTGTGCATAGCTCAGGGCTTCCCTGGGTCTCAAGGGAACAGACTAATGATACCTCAGAATTTATAAACACTTATATCTTCTGTGGTTCTTTATTTTCCACCCCCTTCTATTTCTTTAAAAGTTAAATGTAATGAGTAAAAAGAACAGTGAACTAAGGATTAAATGACCTAGACTAGTACCTATATATTTTTTCCCATTTGGAAAGTCATTCAACTTCTCAAATTTTAGGGTTCCCACATCTATGAATTTGCTGCCACACATAACTCACCAATCGACTATGAGTATTTTTTAAAGGGAGGTCAGATCGTAGTTTTGATACTTTAAGTGTAGAGGTCTTACACTTAAAAATAAAGAGTGTAGTCATTAAGGTGCTGACCCAGGCAAAGGTAAAGTGAGCATATTAACAGGTTGAAGACTACCCAAACTGTTTCTGTTTCAAAGCTGTCTAGAAAACTGTTCTACTGGAAATAGTTCAGTGACTGAATGTATTAAAAGTCACAATCTCATGTACAGAGCCCAGAAATGGAAACTTTGTCTAAAAGTGAGAAGCAAAGAGAAGAGCTTCAAGAGCAGAATAAGACGGCAACCATTCCTTCCCTTGTGTTTAGATTTTTGCTGGATTGACTAGTGGAGTGAAAGTGTTTCTTGGAAATATTTGGAGGTTTGCTTTTATTTAAGAGGTTTTAAGGTCAACTGAAAGGTCAACAGAAGTATCGAAAACTTAGCCTGACAGCCTAACCTAGGGTCACTCACCTAACCACAGGTCTCAGTATCTTCAACTGTAAAAGATGCCTGTTGGCTTAAATCACTTTTTAAAATCCCTTTTGGTGCTTAACTGTGTACTACTCTTTTACAATTAAACAAAGCAATGAATTATCCTAGATTAATGGTACGAGGACTGGAAGTTATGGGAAACGGTATTTCTAAGGAATAATAATATACCAAAACTTCAGGAAGCAGCATCCGAGGGAAGAAATAAGGTTACAGAATCCATCTTACAGGAGCCCCTGGAAGCCCTAGGGAAATAATTCAGCATTCAACAACCCTTCTTCCCAAACAGTACCCCAGCAATGTAAGCTAGAAGGTATTCTACTAAACCTAGGCCCTGCAGATTTAAAATCAAAGATCATACATCACCTATAACTTCACCTTAACACAGAGTAAGTAAAAGCTTTAAGACCAGATGCTATGACATGTGCTAGTAAAGTGTGCGTGGTAGATCATCATACAGACTCTCTAACTTCAATTCTCACTGTCCAGCTAGCTGCAGGAACAGGGGCTACTCATTTGACAGACTCTGAAACACCAACATTCACAAGTTTCCCCAAAGCTCACAGAGAAGCTATGCCAAAGAAGAAACTCCCACAAATAACAGCTTTATCCTCAGTAATATAGCCTACACCTTTTGTACTAAGCTGAATATAGACAACAACAACAACAAAAAAATTTTTTTTAGTTTTAATCCCCACAATCCTTATTCAAGTAATTCCTTTTAAATGCTCCCTGAAACTACTTCTCTACGGAGGTACTGAAGACAGGAAGTAGAAAGAACTACTGTTCTCCTGAGAGATCGTCTGATTCGCTCCCATCAAGTTTTAACAAGGCACAAATAACTTCAAATATCCTCCTGACCGCTTCCTAACAAAACGATTGCCTGTGATCACACCTATCTTTATCTGTCTCCGTTGTATGACTGATGTATTAAACCTGTCAATAGCGTGGAAGCTGACAAACAAGCTCAAAAAGACAAATAAGTTGAAGAAATTCAATTAATATGTATGAAAAGTAGGACATAATCTTCTGGGGGTCCAGGGGAGGGAGGGGCCTAAAAGACTTAAACGGCGTTACCAGTCATGCTCCCCCACCCACCCATCCCCACTCCCCATTCCCACATTACAAGGCTCCCACTATTCAGGATTTGAGTATGATTATAGTCCGCCTACATCGCCTTGCCAAAATACACACCACCGGGAAGTCCAACACAGCCTATCTGTTAGACTGCTCAGTGTAGCAACTGAGTCCGGGCAGCACGCGGAAGTAATGTCCTGTAATGAAAACGTGCTACGTGTCAGTCAGCCTGGGAGTTTGGGGCAGCAGCCACGCCGCAGATCATCCCTCTCCAACATGTGGGCCACGACATCTGAGTGGGGGCAGGAAGGGGTGGCCCTTGTCCTTTTTCTTCCCCCACTATGTTTAAAACAGGGGGATGTGGTGGAGGGGTGGATATGGACAAGGCAATGGTGTCCACTCCAAGATAGATAAGGAGCTCCTGGAGACCTAACAGCCGGTGGGGTAAGATGCTACTTTGAAGGGAAGAAAAGTAAGTTTCATTTCATTCTCAGGAACCTCACTCCTTGACACGAAGGGTACTCCCCGACTGTTCGCGGGAAAAGGTGAAGCTGCGTTCAAAGTCGCTTGCTCTATTCCTACTTACAAATGAAAACATCAGCAAAAGGACCAAAGGACACCCTGGGTTGGTCAGTGCCCCTGCGCGAGGCAGCCAGCTCCCAGTACGGTCTCCCTTCCTTGCTGAGACTCGCAAATGAGTTTTCAAGTGGGAATTGCGGTGCAGCGTGCGGAGGTGCCGACTTACCCCCGTTCACCCCGATGGACGGCTCCAGTTTGGCTCCGGCGATCACCAGCACTATTCCAATCATGAACCATTCTTTCCTCATTCTCTCCAGCAGCCTCATGTTTGTTAGGGTGGGTGGGTTTTGTTTATTTGTTTGGCTTTTTTCCTTTTTAAGCTGCGATCGCTTAATCCCCGGGGCGTCTCCACACTTTCCACGGTCCCTCTTGACATGCAGCAAAGCAAGTCAAATTGCTACTTGTAAACTAAGGACTAGGGGGTTGCTCCGGCGGCTTCGAGGAGGGCTGGGAGTAGTAGTATCCAGTGACAGGAAAGCCTCACTGAGCGCCGCCATCACTACCGCCCGCCTCCGAAGAGACGCGCACACAGCCAGACCCGCTCTGGCCGCCGCCCCCAAGCACGAAGGCTCCAAAACGGACAATTGGGCCAGGCTGGTCAGCGCAGGGGGTCAGGGAAAGGAGGCTGGCCGCCGGCTGGAGCCGACAGACTGGCCACTTCCAAGACCTGCGGGACCTTAGCAACGACATGGAGAGACATGAGGGGAGAGTCGTGTGGCGCCACGCCTAGCCTTTTCAAGGGTCCCTCTCCAACAGATCTTTAGGCACAGTCCTCGCGCCCCTGGAGCACATCTGCGGAGATGTTCTCTTTTGTTTCCCCACAAGGCTGTGGGAAGGGCCAGCGTGCGCTTTGTCATAAACGTCTGTCAGTAGCAGTGACTGACGGAGGTGCGGGGTGTGGGGGTGGGCGCATTTCTTCGGAGTATTACGACGCTTCCCCGACGCCGGCGATGACGTATGCGCCGGGGAGAAGGGGAGGTTACTCTTAGTCTCCCAGTTCTCCGCCCCAGCGGTTGGAGTTAGATCCCAAATCCACGCGGGGAATGTGCTCTCTCGTGGCTTCCTCGTTGCGGGAGCTTTAGCCACCCGATAGACTGAAAATTGGGGACCGATCCGACGTACAGGTCCGCTGTTGTAGCCCAGGAGGACTGTTGAACCCTCCAATTGGGTCGCCTCTGCTCTGTCCCGAGACCCCTTGCTTACACCTGCCGGGAGTGGGGACGATTGCAAGGGTAGGACCCAATCTTCCTAATGGGGTAGAAGGACAATTGAAGAAGGGGTTCAGGGACCCCAATGCAAAAGTGGTAAGGGACCGGACAAGTAGTGGGGGCTGCCTTCCATTGGACTACCAGTTTCTGCCTTCCAATGTTTTTTTGGAAACCAGTTACATTGATAGTCTCCTGAATGGACTTCTTACCCATAAACCCTACAAGGTCATCAACGCCTCTCTATTAGTCATCCAAATGAATAAATAAAATACCATGTGACATTTGGGAAATAGTCTGGTATCTAATATATATAGTTCAGTAGTCAACTGTAGAAATTAAAGTTTGCAAGGGTCTTCTGGTGTGGTTCAGTGATGCCAGATGTTAATTCTGAATTTATTCAAAGACTTAAAGAGACTCATGCTGTATTTTCCCTTCATTAATTTAACTTTCAATGACATGACTGGCTGTCCAAAAACTAAGCCAGCCTATTATCAATTGAAGGTTACTCGGTGTCACCTAATTATACATCAGGCAGAATAACAAAAAGTGAATCTCAAGATAAAATTGACTTAATAGGGAAACACAGATGATATTAAATAACCTTAAAAGAGAAAGCACACGAGGTGTGATCGAATCTGATGTTAATTATCAGGCAGTCACAAGGTAAGTGGAGATACATGAAAGATAATTTATAACACAATTATTTTCTTAGAGTAATTTCTTTCTAGGTTAAAGAATCATACATCTCAGTCGTTGAAGGTATGCCCTTGTATTAAAAGATCATTAAACATTATACTTACAGAAATTGAGCCAATTTAACTTTATCAGTGTTCACAAATTCTTATTTGCCAACAACTCTTTGATCTGTTTAGGGAAGAATCTAACTCATGGAAAAGTTTTGTTTGTTTGGTTGGTTGGTTGGTTGGTTTTTAATGGTACTTTAAGGAAAACAATACAGCACACTGTGAATTCTGTTACATTAAGGCTTGTATTAATTTCCCATGGCTGCAGTCACAAATGCCTTTCACTGGCCTGAAAATAACAGAAATGTGTTCTCTCCTAGTTCTGAAAGCCAGAAATCCCTAATCAAGGTGCCAGCAAGGCCACCCTTTCTCTGGAGGCTGTAGGGAGAGAACCCTTGCTCGTCGCGTTCAGCTTGTGGTGGTTGTCGGCATAATGGCTTCCTTGGCTTATGACTGCATCACCCCAGTCTCTGCTGCTGTCTTCATATTGCCTCCTCTTCTGTCTGTCTGTATCTTTTCTATGTGCCCCATAATGACATTTGTCATTGTCATTTAGATCCCACTGCGATAATCCAGAATTATCTCATTTTAAGATCCTTAATTTGGCCCTAGCTAGCTGGCTTAGTGGACAGCGCATCAGCCTGGTGTGTGGATGAACCAGGCTTGATTCCTGGTCAGGGCACACGGGAGAAGTGGCCATCTGCTTCTCTCCCTATCCCTCTCCCCCTTCTCTCCCTCTTTTCCTCGATTGGTTCAAGTGATCGCCCAGACGCTGAAGATGGCTCGGTTGGTTTGAGCATGTCAGCCTCAGGCACTAAAAATAGCTCTTGATTCCAGAGTAGGCACCAGATGAGGGTTGTAAGATGGATCCTGGTTGGGGCGCATGCCGGAGTCTGTCTCACTATCTCCCATCCTCTCACTTAAAAAAACAAAACAAAACACACAACTGATCCTAATTTATCTGCAAATATCCTTTTTCTAAATTCAATATAGTAACTGTACTATATTGCCCCCCAAATATTTATGTCTATCTGGAACCTCAGAATGTGACCTTATCTAGAAATAGGATCTTGAAGATGCAATGAGTTAAGGGGAGTCATATTGGATTAAGATGGGTCCTAAATCCAATGATTGGTTTCCTTATAAGAGGATTATGTGAAGTCTCACAAGAGACATAAGAGGAGAAAGTTTTGTGAAGCTGGGAGCAGAGATTGGAGTGATGTGTCTACAAGCCAAGGAATGGTGAGAATACACCTTGAAAACAACCTCCAGAAGCTGTGAGAGAGACATGGACCAGGTTCTCCCTCAGGACCTCAAAAAGGAACTAACCCGACTGTCACCTTGACTTCAGAATTTTGGCCTCCTGAACTGTGGGATGATAAATTTCTGTTATTTTAAGCCATCCAGTTTGCTATACTTTATAACCAAGAAAACTTACACAGTTCCATTCACAGATTTCAGAGGTTTGATATGGACGTATCTTTGGGGTGGCCACCATGCAACCTACTACAAGGCCCTTCCTGCCTTCTCTTTTTTTCACTTCTTCCTTTAATAATTCTGTCAGTTCTCTTTCACTCATTTTTCGCCATAATTTTTTCTTTCCCTTTCTTCTTCACCTCGATTTTTCTTCTGTTACCCGTGCCACTGCCCCATCATTCCAATCAAACTGTACAAAGCACGCTTCTCTAACAAACATGATACACATTCTTTATTTAATGAATATTATTTTGTTTAGTGAACAAATATTTAATATGCCTCCACTGTGTGCCAGGCATGTCTCAGTGCTACTCATTCAGTTGTGAACAAAAAAAGGCACGAAACCTTGCCCTCAGGAGCTTATAATCTTGTAGAGGAGACGTGTAAACAAATGTGTAATTACAAATTGAGATAGGAAAAGAACAGGATGTGGCAAATAATCTAGATTGGTGAGGGCCTCCCTGAGATCTAACAGATGGTAGGCAGATAGGAGGAAGTTATTGCTCTGTAAGGAAGAACTTGACATCATGGAATTCAAAGACTGGGCTAGCTAGACCAGTCAGTGAAGGAACAACGATGTGGAAAGGGTCAAGATCTAGGCAGGGTACAGATCATGTGTGACCTTTTATGTGTGGTAAAGGACTTAGAATTCATTAATTATACTGTTCACAAAAATTAGGGGATATTTCAAAATGTATATGAAGCAATAAAATATCCTCAAATTTTTGTGAGCAGTGCACTATAGGAAGCCACAGAACGATTTTAAACTAGCTAGTGATGACATTTCAAAACTAGCTAGTGATGACATGTCTCATTTTACTGGAGTGATTAGTACTTTACAAAATGAGAGACAAGTAGTCCAGGAAGAAGTACTAAGTCAATGGAGCAGAAAAAGGCAATTAGTATAAGAACTGTTAAACAGGAAGAATAAAAAATAAATGACAGTCATCTTTAGGGCGATGGTGAAGCAGTCTCAAATGACTCCAAAATCTGTCAGATACCAGTCCCATCCGCTCAGCCAGGAAATCTTTACAAAGTAGATTTGGGGAAGAGAGTATAAAACCAGCTTCTATCTTGCCTGACCAGGCGGTGGCGCAGTGGATAGAGCTTCAGACTGGGATTCGGAAGACCCAGGTTCGAGACCCCGAGCTCGCCAACTTGAGCGTGGGCCCATCTGGCTTGAGCATAAAGCTCACCAGCTTGGACCCAAGGTCATTGGCTCCAGCAAGGGGTTGCTCAGTCTGCTGAAGACCCATGGTCAAGGCACACATGAGAAAGCAATCAATGAATAGCTATGGTGTCGCAACGGCAACAGAAAACTAATGATTGATGCTTCTCACCTCTCTCTGTTCCTGTCTGTCTGTCCCTATCTATTCCTCTGTCTGATTCTCTTTCTGTCCCTGTAAAAAATAAAATAAAAATAAAACAACCAGCTTCTATCTTACATTACACGTCTTCTCTACAAGACTATATGAATAGAGATGTACAGAATGCAGGCAGAGTGGAGGCTTGAGCTCATGAAAACAAGAATTGCTGTAGCTCTGGGATTCTTCAACAACAGATTATGGAAACCATAGACATTAATATAGAAAATATTTACTTTTAAATTGTCTTGCTTACATTGGTTACTCAATCTCTTTGAAAGTGGCTTATTTACTTACAATATTTATGAATGTTTTCTATGTGCCAAGAACACGGTACACCTTATGGTTGCTTTCGTGGTTTATGTTTAACAGAATGGTGATGGGAACTCTATCTCATCAGTCGGTTGAAAAGATTCAATGGAACAGTGTATGTGCAGTGCTCTGCCTGAAACAAATGCTCAGTTACTTATTCAGCAAATATATATTGAGCTTCTACTTTGTGCTGGGCATCCTTCTAAACGCCGGATATGAGATTAGCTTTTCTTGTGTAGTAGAATAATGGAATAAAAACAGTAACAAGAACTGATAAGTGCCACGATAAAAATGAAATAGGTAACGTGCTAAAACAACAAGAAGGCTACTTTGAGTTATCTGGGGAAGTCTTTCTAAAGGGATACAGAGACCCCACTGAGACCACCATGAGGGGGGCAATGTCCACATGTTAATATCTCAGAAATGAGCACTTTAGGTAGCCAGGGCTGGAGCCATACCGTGAACATAGAAATGAAACTGAATGTGACCTTGAACTTGAACCTGGCCATAAATTTGAATCTAAACCACAAACTTGAGCTCAAACCTACTGTGAACTTGAACTTGGCTACAAACTTGAACTTAACCTTGAACTAGAATTTGACCATGAACCTGAGCCTTAGCCAGAGTTGACCATGGATTTGAACTTGACCATGAACTTGACTGCAACTATGAACTTCAGCTTGAACTTTGACCATGAACTTGAACTTGAGCTTGAACCTGTCTTTGAACATTTAGCTTTCTTCAGACACTAAAATGAACATCAAAGCAGCTTTGGAGTTCAAAACAAGAAGTGAAAAAAGCAATCTGAGAGTCTGTAAATCTGTGAATGGCAGACTGTTTCCTTAGCAGTGGTGCTGCTAGGTTTTTAAATGGGGAGATTAAAGGGAGAGGTTATTAATAAAACAGTATCTTAATCTCTATTTGATCATCCCACAAAATGGTAAACTCCACAAAGGCAGCTCAGATAGATCTTTTGAGTAATTCTATATTTATTTCAGTTAGAAATAAAACTTCTAGAAGATCCTCTCCCATAAAGAGAAATCGACAGACACTTAAATAGATGTCAAATCTTTCTAAGAATCTGAGCCTGACTTGACCCTGAGCCTGAACCCTAGCCTGAGTCATGGGCAGAGCTGGAGCTGCAATGTGAACGTGACCCTGGACCTGACAGTGAGGTTGATCTTGAGGTTGACCTTCAACCTGACCATGGACTGTTAGCTTCCTACAGATACTAAAATGAGCATCAAAGGCAGCTTTGGGTTCTCAGGAGAGAGACCATGCTTTATCTTTAGATCCTCAGTACACTGCTCAGTGCCTGCATATTGTAGACATTAAATGTATATTTGTTTAACCAATTAATAAGTTTGCTATTCATTGTTAGAAACTAACAAAGCACAAAACCATTATTTAGACAGCAAGTTACTTATTTCATAAGTGACCGAGATAGACTAAGAACAGAAAAAGCAAATTACCAATCAGATTTTAGATTGGCAAAGCAGAGAACAAAGGAAGCTTTGCTTTTTCCAAGAAAGTAATTTAAGTCCTCTTCACCGAACAACAATGTGTTATTATTCTTACCAGAAGTAGTGATAATGAATCAACATTAATTCAGTCTTAATCATAGGAAAAACATGAGACAGGAACCATTATTAATTATCCCAACTGTACAGCTAAGGAAACTGAGGCACAGAGGCCCAAGGCTTCACAGCGACTTAGTGACAGAGCGAGGATCCGAAACCAGGCGATCACGCCAGAGCCTGACCTCTTAACTACTCTACAGTACCATCATTGTTAAGTAGAGGTGAATAACTCAAGTACAACTGTGCACCTAAAAGTCGACTTTTAATTAATGAGGAACATGGTTTTCAAGCTAAGCGTTTCTAAATCTAAACTAGTCATCTATCAGGATGTGCTCCAGTGGATGGATGGGACACCCAAATCACGAAGATAATGTGTTCACTCACGTGTTTTAGCAAAGCAAACTGTCCCAGCAACTTCCTGTTCCACAGATGACTGCGCAGAAGATACACTCAGCCAGACTTAGTGGTCTAAACATGAGGGACTGATTTTATCCCTCAGGCGGGTGTAACAACACCAAGCCCCATGCCTACAGCCGCTATTTACTCTCAGATTAGCTCTCTAACCGGAACACAGGATAGGTGCGGGTGGTTTAATTATATTGAAGAGCTGGTCTTAATAGGAATTACACTTTGGGGACAGCAGCTAAAGGGAGAGCTAGTCAAAACTAAACTCTCCCTCCAACGGCCTCATCTTGGATTGTTTTAGTCCTTTTTTCCTATCCAGTTCATTTATCCTCTTGGCCTCCTCCAATAATCCTCCAAGGGTTTATTATGTGTGTGTGTGTGTGTGTGTAGATAGGGGGACCTCTTTTTCTTCTATCCTGCTGTAAATTATATCCCCATATTTGAGCTTCCTAATGAATAAAGGTAAAATATACTTCCGAGCACCCAGGGGGGAAATAATCTTCTCTGGTATAAAAAACCAACACAAATTACTGTGTGTCCAGGAAAACTCTAAGGTGGGTATGACCCCGAGATGTGTATTAGTTTCCTATTGCTGCTATAACAAATTACCTCCACTTCGTGCCTTAAAAACACAAATTTGTTCACTCATAGTTCTGGGGTTCAGAAGTCCCAGGGGATCGCACTGGGCTAAAACAAACAAACAAACAACATATCAGCAGGTTTGCATTCCTTTCTAGGTCTCTAGAGGAAATTGATTCCCTTTCCTTTTCCTGCTTCTAGGGGCGGCCCGCATTCCCTGGTTTTCTGCTCCCTTTGTCTTCAAAGTCAGCAATAGCCCAGCAGTATTGAGTATCTTCCCAGCATGGTGACTGGACACAGTAGGTTTTGTGCTTATGAGAGAGTCTCCTTGAGTTTGAGCAGCTCCAGGATGCTCAGAGGGTCAGACGTTTGAGCCTGAAAACTTGGAAAACAGCTCCTGAATGGCTGGGAACCCACCACAGTATCTTTTTAGTGGCCAGCCACGTGGTCTTCTTGTGGTAACTCCCCAATTGTAGTTGGCCATTCAGACCACAATAAGTATAATTTTCTCCCTTTTACAGAGGTGAAAATGAAGAAAGATGCAAAAGTTTTCCCCATGACCAATAAGCGGCTTTATCAGCTTCACACCTAGACAAGCTTGACCTCAGAAACCCAGGCAGCAGGGTCCTGGGCAATGTACCTTAGTGATAAAGAGTTGATTTCCAAGCATCCAATTCCTCAAGTTAAAATCTTGACTCTACTCCCTATTGCAATACCCATGAAACACTGGGGAAGTCACTTGTCATAGCCTCAGTTTCCACATATGAAATGGGAGGGGGACTATTACCTCTTATGAGCTATTACAATGATGAGAAACTGTATCAGAAATATAACCAGTGTCAAAAATATTGTGGTCTCACCTTCCTCATATCTTGACCCAAATACAGTCTTACATCTTTTATGAAAGCTTTTCCTGTTCCCTTGAGCCAGAAGTAATCTTTTCCTCCTGTGTATTTCCTCCTTTGTTATAGTTACCATAAGTTATTTATGTACATACGTTACTACGACTAGACTGGAAACTTCTCAAGAATAAGAATTGTGGGTGTTTGCATTACCACCATCTATGCCAGCTAACATAGTACCATGAGATAAAATAAATATTTGATAAATGTTTATTGACTTAAAGAGTTGGCATAAAATCAGAGTTACAATGTAGAGAAAGAAAAAAATCCTAGCAAAATTAATCTTATGGTGGGTGATACAGAAGGAATGCTTTATGATTCTTTAACTGTACTCAAGGTCTAGAGAGTTATATGGCATCCTAGAAGATGGTGGCTGTTGCTATGTAGTAAGCATCACAGGACGGAAGTGAGGCAGCAGTGGGTGGAAGCTACTCTGGACCGACAGTCAAAAGAATCTGTGTTCTGACAATGTAGTATGCAGGTAATGAAGTGTAGCATTGTGCACCTGAAACCTGTATGATCCTATTAACCAATGTCTTTCCAATAAATTCAATAAAAATTTTTCAAAAGCAGCAGAGGAAAATACTGTGTTCTAGGCATGGCCCTCCTCTCATTAGCTGAGACCTTCAAATGAGTCATTTAACTTCTTTACCAATTCAAAAGGACTCTCATAATATATAAACCTGGTGTGTTTATATATTCGGGTTTCTCCTTACCACCTAATCCGGACCTGATTGGTCAACCCCGAATTATCATGTATGGTTAGGAAATGAGAGCTTTAGAATTATTTATGGATTTAGTCACTTACTCAAGTAATTCAACAACTATGAAACTGCTATCAAATTTTGGCACTGTCATTTACTAGCCATTTATTTTTGGGTGAGTGATGTAACCTCCCTGTGACTTGGTAGAAAAGTGCATCATAGTAATGTGTCCCAAAAATGTCTATGTAAATTATTTAGCCTGGCAAGGATAAATAATGCTTAAACGCAGATGGTGGTGATGTGTATTGTTGTTGGTAATATTTGTGTAGTGGTTCTGTGTCAGAAGTTAACATAGTCCTGGGTCAATTTATTTGTTTCAGTTTTATATCATGCTGTTGGTTTGCTTGTTTGGTAGCCTATATCCTGAGCGTTTAATGTTGACACAAACTATTTGTTTTGGGTCACATATGCATGAGTGCTTAAGACTGACACAGCATCAATATCTCACATGATGATGTAAGTATGGGCTCGAGTAATGAAGTACATATCAGGCACATGAGTCTCTGAACCTAATAAATCTCAGATAGCATGAAGTAACTGATATTGATAAATGAAAAACAAGTGAAAGTTTAAAATTTAGTCTCTATTTAAATTCGTAGGTTCAAAATGAAAGAGGTAGTTATTTCCATATGTTTCCAGTTGGCTGCTTATACTGTAATCATTTACCTTCCACAACACTTTTGTGTCCTCGGGATGCTTCTAATTCAATGCAATCCCACACTGTCCTTCAAGAATTTCTTAAGTCTTAGCATGGGCTTGAAAGAGATTGGAAGTTCAGAACTCCATTCAGACAAGTTAAATAAAAAGCTACCTGGCGATGTCTAGATACAGTTTAGATGGTAGTTCAATAATCAACCCAGGTAATTTATTTATCATTGGTGGAAATTTTGTAAAAATTATATAGGGCATGGTGATGCTATTTATGTTTTTCTTTTCAGAAGTTAAGTAAGTCATTTGTATTCTTTTTAATCACTTCAAGTAATTAGAAATTAAATGAAAAGACCCATCAGGACATAATCATTGACATGTTATATAATCTTTGAACAAACATATTTAAGAACAACTATTTTTATCAGGGAATGCTTTTTTTACTAGTGAATATTGTTAGCTCTGAACTGTTACCATAAGAAAAAATGCTGACTTATTTTCCTGTATTCTAAATAGAGCAAAGCTAAAGACATATAGTGGCCTTTCCAATTACAACAGTATCCTACCAATGAACACATAATTTGTAAATATATTATAGTCAGCTAGCTAATTTCCAAAATAAATATCTGGTAGTCTGTGTCTCTCCACATCGCTAAAATGCTTTACAGAGACAGAGTACTACTTTCTGCTTTGATACTGGTTCTCCCTAGAACAATTCACACACTAACATTAAACAGTTATGAACATTCCAACTCAAATATAAGAGGCCATGTCTTACATTAGATGAGGAAATATAACCACTTCTCTTTTCTCTGCACAGGAATTTAGGCACTTAGCTTCTACTGTATTTGTGTTAATGAGAGTTATGCATGTGTCCCTCAGTTCAAATGCGATTATTCTTTCTTCACATTGATAGCAACTGGGTTTGTCAGGAGGGAAGAAGTAATGCTGCTTCCTGTCTTTAACCCACACTGGGTAATCGTGTCTCTTTGCAGAGGACCTTATGCTCCCACGGTTTGTGGAAACTCTCCGTCTAATAGTTTCTCAGTCTCTTAAGTGGAAATCTGTCTCAGGAAATTAAGGACAAAGAGGAGAGTAGACAGCAGTGCATGATAAGCTATTGGGAGGCACAATAAATAATAGAGGGAAATGCAGCCCGAGAGAGAGAGATCATTTAAGGCTATTAGATGGCAAATCCACTTCAATGCAGTTATTATACCTGTAAATATAGAAAAATGATAATGTTGACAACTCTTCATCACACAATCTGTGTCATTAATAAATGATGAAGGGTAGAAAGAGTAAAAGAAATAAAGCCAACTCTGTGCATAACAATATCACAGAGGCACTGGGAAAAACTAGCTAAGCTAAAAACAAAGACATAACTTGACACCATTAATGAAGAATGACTAAGATCATAAGGGGAATATTCAAAATCGTGTGTGTGTATGAAATATCATGAATAATAGAGGTTTTGTTGTTTAAGCAAATTAAGTATATAATCTTACTTTACATTATCAGAAAAAGAATAGCATATAATAATTACCTGTGTGATTTTTTAGAAAAAAAATTTTAGTTTCCAGGGAAAAGAGGGCAGCCTGCATTTCCCCAGAGCAGGTGAAAGACCATTTATAGGGTGGCCGCCCACTTCATATTCCTGAGAGAGATGCCCAACACACTAAAAGTCTCCAGAAGGCATTTTTATATCCTCCTGGAAAAGTACTCATAGTTATAATAATATCTCTGATTGCCTTATGAGTTGGGGCATCAGCTGGAGTTCTGAGTATAATTTAAGAAAGAACAAAAATCTAAAAGACATTGGGGGAGCTTTATGTCTCTGTGACTTGGGGGACCTGTATATATCACACTAGGTTCATGGAGCTCCCAAAATCTGCACATTTCAAAGAATAGGCTTGATTGATTGGTTTAAGGGCTGTGTATTTATAATGGGGGATCAGGATTGCTGACAGCCTCCCACTAGGCATTTTCTCCATTTCTCTTAGTGGTAGAACTCGTGATTCTAGCTAGGCACATAGCTGCCAAGTAACAGTTATAGCTTCCTTAGCAGCTAGTAAATAACCATGTGACTAAGTTCCTGGAATGGGTTCTAATGGGAAGTGCCTGATTTCTAGGAAGGTCTTTAAAGGAAGGGGACAGTCACCTCTTTATATCCTTCTTCTTGCTGACTGGTGTGCAGATATAAAGCTTAAATCCCAGCAGCCATCTTCCACCAAGACTGGCAGACCATTCCAGTGCTGCCTTAGTGGTTCTAGACAACCTCCAGATTGTGTAAGTATAAGAGAGAAGCAAACTTCTATCTTGTTTATCTATTACTTTGAGTTTTCTATTACTTGTATCCAAACCCAATCTTAATTAATATGCTCTGCATTTTTGAAAACTAGAAAGTAAGCAGTAATTTCTTGATCTAAAGAATGATTGAAATAATTGAATTCCTGGCCCTGGCTGGTTGGCTCAGCAGTAGAACATTGGCCTGGAGTGTGGAAGTCCCAGGTTCAATTCCCAGTCAGGGCACACAGGAGAAGCGTCCATCTGCTTCTCCATCCTTCCCCCTCTCCTTTCTCTCTGTTTCTTTCTTTCCTTCCTGTAGCCAAGGCTCCATTGGAGTAAAGTTGGCCCAGGCGCTGAGAATGGCTCCATGGCCTCCAACTCAGGCGTCAGAATGGTTCCGGCCACAACAGAGGAATGCCTCACATGGGCAGAGCATCGCCCCCTGGTGGGCATGCCAGGTGGATCCCAGTTGGGCACATGCCAGAGTCTGTCTGACTGCCTCCCTGCTTCTAAGTTCTGTAAAATACAAAAGAAAAAAGAACTGAATTTCTAAGCCTAATTCCCAATTGATTGCTTTAACTCGCACAATCTTCTGAACTCAATACATAGTGGAAACAGAATCACTGGTGATAGATTAATTATTTTATTTTGTTTTAGTTTTTCTACCTAATTTATTGTGAGGTTATCAATGTCAAACAAAATATTACTTTTCAGCATTTCTTTCCACTCACCCGTCTTCTTGAACAACTCTTCATTTTCCCTTCCAAAACATTGCATGCAACACTTGACACCGCAAAGAACTTCTAAATGCAGTTATGGACCTGAACGTTCATCTGAGCATTCACATGCCAGTTACACACAGCTGTCACCATTGTAGTTTTTCCACAGCTACCCTCTACGACAAGTTCTTGGAAAATATTATTCACATCGACCTTCACAAATATTCAGAACTCATAGGTTTTGTTGCAGCTCAAAGGCTCCATCCATGCCTAGCAGTCATGGCTGACCATGTCTCATGCAGCTTCCCACCCTAGCAGTTTCAGCAGTGACTGAAGTGTGCTGTTACGATAGGCTTACCTTTCATGGTAAATTCAATTTGTGCATATTTGAAAAAAAGAAGTCTAACCTGGTAGCTAGAGACTGTATTGGAAGAGTCATAGCATTTAGGCATCTATAAAGATTAATTTTGAATACCCTGCATCTTCTAGCATCAATCATGAAGTTGTCTCATGTATCTACCTGACCCTGAATCCTAGGACTGAAACACTTGAACAGTGAGGAAGAAAATAAGTATCACCACCATTTTCAAAAAGAAGCTGCATGTTCTTCCGCCATTTCAAGGGCTGTTGCACTCATGTTCCCCGAGAAAGAAAGAAAAACTTGAATAACTGAACCAATGGCATTCCTTAATCTGTACAATTTATCAAAGCAGAGCTCTTAAATTCAGATCTCCAAATGATTAGCCTAGTATTGGTCCTATACCAGAGGTGGGCAAACTAAATCCTTTAATCTTTTTTTATTAGTGAGAGAGAGGGAGAAAGAGAGACAGATAGACAGATAGACTGGAAGGGAGAGAGGCAAGATGCATTAATTCTTTGTTGCGGCACCTTAGTTGTTCATTCGTTACTTTCTCATACATGACTTGACCGGGGGTACTCCAGCAGGGCCAGTGACCCCTTGTCTAAGTCAGCAACCTTGGGTTCAAGCCAGCAACCTTTGGGCTCATGCCAGCAACCAAGGGATCATGTCTATGATCCCATGCTCAAGCCAGAGACCTCTTGCTCAAGCTGGTGAGCCTGTGCTCAAGCGGAATGAACCCATACTCAAGTCAGTGACCTCGGAGTTTTGAACCTGGGTCCTCAGTGTCCCAGGCCAATACTCTATTCACTGTGCCACCACCTAGTCAGGCTCCTTGGTTTTGGTAAATAAAAACAAATTTTTAAAATAAAGTTTTATTAAAACCTAGCTATTGCTATGCCCATTGATTTGGTATTGTTGATGGCTGTTTTTACTATAGCAGTTGAGCTGAGTTGTTACAACTGTGATTATATCACCTGGAAAAGCCAAAAATATTTATTTTCTGGTCTGTTATTTTCTATTAAAAAAAAAGTTTATGCCTCCTCTCAATTTATATTATATTACCTTAGATTAGAAAAAGTTATGGTTCTTAAGCTTCCTTTTTCATATTAAATCCTACTTACCCAAAATAACTCCCCAGGTTTGTCTACTGGCTATAGCCTGCATGCTTTGCTAGGACACAAGTAGCAATTCATTATGAAATCCCACAGCCAAATTTGTCTGTATCAACCCCAAATAAGCAACACTTTCTTGAAAATGCAATAGAAAGATCGGAAGCAAAAAAATATATCCATGAAACTAATAGCATCAAGAAAGTTATGTCCTTGGATAGCCAGAGGCTGTTGTGAATGTAGGAATGTAGGAAACATACAGAGGAAATGAAACCAACAAAAGATCAAAGGTGCACACATAGAAAAAGATTCAGCAGACAGACATACGGCTTAGTGAAATAAGAAAACTTAAAGAGAGTTAGGACAATTTTAAAATAGCACAGAGCAAAGGCATTGTGAGAAGATCTAGCAAGGCAGGGAGAAGTAATTCAGATTAGGTGAACACTTAAACTTTCCTGGTCAAGTCATTCATTTCCAGTTGAAAGTTTTTCACATTTCCGCCATGAGTGCTTAACCAAAAGATCATTGCTAGAGAATCAATTCTATTTGGATTCGTCTGTTTGGACTCTCAGAAATTTAAAACTGAAGGCGAACTCTCAAATAATTCTCGTCCAACATGCCCGTTATAACAAGAACCAACTGTGCCCTTACTAAATATCACACGCTGCAACGTGTCAAAGCTGGGACAGCAGTCATGGTCCCTAAGCAGAATGTTCTTCTCCATGCACATCACATTGGCACCCACCCTCCCAGAAAATTTGTTGTAATGGTGAGTTTTATTAGATGAAGAGCTCAGTTTGGGGAAAGAAAGTATGTGATCTTTAGAAATTTAGAATTGTCTTACACAATTGGAGGACAAGCCTTTGGGAGTTCATTTGAAAGACAGTTGATTCCTAAGTGTGCATGTGCTAGCTGCAAAATGAATATAATGTGACAGCACGTTGGTAACCCAGATATGATACAGCTTTAGATTAAGATTAGAAAAGGGGAAATAGTTTCCCTCTTCTCTTATGAGGCAAACAAATTAATAAAAAGTTTTTGTAAGTGTTTTTATTATTGTTTCTTTTCAATGTATTTTTTCCTGAGCTGTATGTCATCTTCCTTTGACTATGTACTTTCAATAATTATACTTCCTTATCATTCCTTTATTTCCCCATTCCTAAATGCCTTAGCATCTGTTTTCCTGAAAGCAACCTCAGTCACTTTATTGCCATAGCCTCTTATGGAACCACGTTAGAGAAATTACATCTGTTAGAGATAGAAGCTGGAATAGAAAGGTGAGCCCTATCACCAGGTATTTAGGACTATTAACTGGGTCATTATAATACTTATATTTAAGTCTTCTTTGCGGTTGCAATAGCCTATCCTCCTTACAAGTTCATTTTCTTTGTCTTTACTTGAGTGGCAGATGATGTTTTTTTGCATCTCTTCTTCTGCCGGGTACCAGCTGCATTGTCCCAATGGCTTTCAGAAAGAGACTAATGGGGCTAATCCATAAATACTGACTGGAAGCCAGGGTAAAGGCAAGGAGCTCTGTTTATTGGCCATTAGTCATCAATAAGTGATAGCGGTGTTAAACGATGAACACAGAGCTCTGAGAATATCATTAACATTACTTACAAAATAAATGTTTCTGTGATATATCAGTGTTTGATAGACAAATCCCCAGAGGTCTCTAAGACTGAATTTGTCATCTGCTGTGTTTTAAACTGAAATGTCTTTTTAAAAAGCAATTTCTGGTTCTTTTCTCTGATGGGCTTGTAGGAAGGCTAGACTTTTTTTATTTTTTAAGAATAATATCTTCATTTCCTCTACTTATGTAGAATCATGTCTTTACTGAGTTAACTTCATGACAAGCTAATAATATCTGACAAATCTTTTTATCTCTTCACAACTTGGGTTTCTGTACTTAAGGTATATGTTATAGGTAACAGACCTAAACTCACCGACTTCCTAACACAAGAACATAAAGTACAAACCTTGAGAGTTTAAGAAATAACTAACCACAAAACAAGATAAGTCTCTTTTTGTATTGCTTTCTAGAAGAACATAGGGAAAAGCAATAAAAGAGTACTCTGCGGACAGTCTGTTTTTCTCCCTTTCTCTTGAGATTGTATGTCTCCTCACTTGGTACCACATTGCAAACAGTTGAGGTCTATCAGATGTCATAGTATTATTCCCACTTGTTGAATTTCCCAAAACCAACCACTCTAAAAACAATAAAGAGGGACAGAATAAATATGTTTTAACTGATTCCATCTTCATGCTTATGACTTTCTCGTGATCATCTCAGTCATCTACCTGAAGATTTATCGTGAAGGCTAAGTGGTGGTTACAGATGAATACACTTCTAAAACCCACTTGAACTGCCTTATTTGAAAACCATTAAGGATGCAAGAAAGTCAAAACTTCCAGGCTCAAACTTCACATCCACCATTTGAGTAAATTACCTAACCACAGTTATAGGTCTGTTTCATCACTGATTGAACAGAATAGTCAATATTCTGGGTTAATATCTAGCAAACCTGAATTCTCAAAAATCACAAGAAATATGATTTTGTTGTTAGTGTTTAGAATTGCATAAAAATCTTATAATATCTTATTGAGAGGCAAATACCCCCTCCACTCTCTACTGAACCATGCCATGGTTAATATTACCTACTTCATAAGGTTGTCATATAATCTTATAATATCTTATTGAGAGCTAAATATAGATAAAGCACCTAGCATAGAGTTAATGGGTAATAAATATACATTTCCCCCGTATTCTTCCTGTTTTATAGTGAAGAGAAAAGGCCAATAGTGATCCTAAATATTAAACTTGTGAAATAGAATTAGGAACAAAATAGGATGAACTCTCAGACTTAATGATAGCAAGACATCTAATACTCTTCCAGATTGCACAGGGCAAATAACAATACAATTTTTCTCATTTTAAAACATAGACATAGATGCACAAAAATGTTAACACCTACTCTGAAGTTATATAAGATCAGATCTAAAATAGAATATCAAAATCTCCAAATTTGAAGTGTGAAAATTTTAAAACGAGCACGTTATTTCTGAGATTAGTATTCATGTATGTGTAGGTATATTACTAACTAGCAGTGAAATCACTAGTTATTTTTAGGTTGGATTTTTCTTCTGTAACCTTTTGAATAGATACCCCATTACACAGTTAGTACAGCAAATGGGGCCTAAAGAGAACTCCATGGAGCAGACCAGAGAATGGGATTCTGAGGTACCAAGTGCACTGCAGCTACTACGGCTGTGGCTGTTGTAACAGGCTGCTTTGTTTCAGTGGTTGACATCGTCGACTTCTGCCTCTTACTGAAATGTTTGTTCCCAGTGCAAAGTCTGTGAAGCTTTATTCTATGCTGCTCCACATTTAGAGTTCCCTTGTATAGTTGTCTGGGCTATTTTCCAGGGCTGCATTCCCCAAGACTCACTTTATTTCTAGTTCTCCCCACAACACTTTCTGGCTTGGCCCTCTGTCAATACACAAAGGCTTGACTATGGCCGAGTCATCACCCTCTGCACCCAGTGTGCACTTAGTGTGTGATCTCTGGTTGTCCTGAGCCCTCCTTTGCTTAATAGAGTATAAAGCCCATCAGTGTCCTGTGCCAACGTTAGAACACCCTCTAGTATACTCTAAGTGTGTAATATATAGTGTTTGCATACACATCGCTCCAAACATGTTCCAGAAACTTGGCCCCATTCCCAGACCGTGGCTATCTGAAGGATGAGAGAAAGTCCCTTCTGTCATCAGGTTGAAGGTTTTCCAGAGTCACTTTGATCTGGTTTTAGAGTAATCCCAATAAGATGGCTTTAATGTGACCCAAGGGACTATAGCTAATCACAAAAGCAGGCTTGGATCCTGCTGCATGCAGATCAATATGTTCAAGATGCCTCTAATCATAGCTTTCTTGAGACAGGCTGCAATGCCCTTAGAGGTTCTAAGACTGGGCCCCACTTTCAGAAGTTCCCAAAACATAAAGAACACAGGAGTAGGCATTGACTTTAGATGCCACAGAGCAGAGCAGGATGAACGGTACACAGCAATCCATGCTAACATTTCACCTTTTTTGCAGTAAAGGCTCAGATACGCGATCAGCCTGTTGCCACTTGGCAAAGTGCACTTTAATTCCAAGCTGATGTGTTTACTTTCTAGGGTTGAAATTGTTGTCAGCAATTTTTATTTTAAATAGAAATTGCAGTCACTGGCCTTTTAGAATACTTCTTATTTACAAAGGTGCATTTTAGAAGAACATTCTAAAGTGCTGTATGAATATCATTTCATTTATCCTTATAACATCCCTGTAAGGGAAAATAGCTCGTATCACCCTTCTCCATCACCACCAGACCCGGTGTTCAAAGGAAAGCACACAAAGGCCCAGCACAGAGGGTTTTTAGAGGACCAGAATGGGACTCCAATATAGGCCTGTCAGGGTTGTTCATGAATATTCAGGCTCTGGCTAAGGCTGGGAGGGGGGGCATAATTCTATCACCCCAAGAGAATAACACTTTCATGTGGGCAGAAGAATGGGCTATGGAAAGAGAAGGCTAGGAAATAAGCCCATGGTGTTAAAGACCCTTCCACTCTTCCCTCTTCTTTGTCTAGTTCACCAGTTACAGTTACTATTATCATGACAGAAAGGGTGTGGAGGAAGGGAATGGAGCAAACTGGTGTGTGAGCTCATGAAATGTTAATCCTGCTACTTGCTTTTGAAATACCTGTGTTTTAGATCAGAGACCAACTGATTTTTATTCTATAGAACTTTCACCTGATTAGGATACGCCATTGAGCATACCCTAAGAACCTTTGTTTTCTAGCAAATCAGTTTGATTTGACTATTTAAATTAGTCAATAGAACTTTTGATAACTACATATTATATTGACAAAAAGAGTTGGGAGAAGTGATGATGATAGAAATTTATGTCTCTATGTCATCAAGGAAAGTATTTATCAACATCTACAGTGTACTAGGACCTATTTTACATAAGCTCTCTAGGCAATTCTTTGAATACGGCAGTTTGCAAGTTATGATTACCATGCTGCCTTCCAAGAAACCAAGGTTCAGAAGAATAAACAACTTACCCCATAAACCATTTATTCAGCTAAAAATAAATGACAGAATCTGGATTTAACCCAGATCTTTGTAATTTCTAAACTCCAGGTAAGAGCTGTTGGGGAGTTGTTCTCATTTGCTAATGTGAAGCTACTCAAGAATATTGCAGAAATTCTTTTCCCAAGAGTCATTTTTGTTTCCAAACCAGTTTTTGTCCTTTGTACTCATTTTTTGAATTATATTATTTAATTTAATGTTACCTAGACTAATAAAACATGAATACAAGAGAAAGAGGTTTATTGTTTATAGGAAGACTAACTAGAATGCTTTGGAAACAGTGCTTAACAATAACTGTCATATATATATATATATATATAGGTGAGGTACCCACAAAATAGTGGGACAAATTTATAAAAATCTAGGATTCTACACTGAGATTGTTTCACATATTTCACCTTAAATAAATGAAAACTGCAAATTGCAGGTGATGTGTATAGCTGTGAATATTCAGAAAAGATGGTGCAAATTCAGGGAAAAGAGCATAGTCTTACATCAAAAAGTTGTTAAATGTTTTTAGCATATATATGTATTCACACACAAACACATGCATATACATAAGATATATAAGTTATACATATAAGGTGTATATAAACTTAAACTTTGAAAAAGTAGCAGTGATAGGATTGAGCCAGTTCATACCAGTTCAGCAGAACCAATACCTAGTTTTTTGTTGAGTTTGGCGAACCTGTTGTTAAAATGGCACTTGTAATCAGGGTTCTTTCTAAGGCGGGCGCCTGAGCAGCTGTCCAATGTCAAATTTACATTCCTTACTCTCTTTTAATGTTCATCTGCGCAACAGCATAGTCTAAGTGCCCGTAGTAATGTTTATTCCGTCTATCAGTGAAAAAAAAAATTGCAAGTGAGGGTGCCAATCAAGAAGCAATTTGGAAATATCTTAAATGAACAGTTTTATTGTTTTTTTAGCCAGGTATTATTCAATATTTTTCATTACTATTTTTAAATTCTTTCTTATAACACAATCTAGCTTTGTGTACCACTTTTATTGTTCTTCGTTAAGTGTTAAATGCATGAAATAATAAACCACCTTTTGGTATATTGCCTTTTTATACTTTAAATGGTCGTTAGGACAGCAAACCAGTTGTTAAATTATTTGAATCCCACCACTGAAAAGTAGTTTACATATATCCCTGCTCTAACTGCCTTTTTCAATTTGCTATGCGACAGCAGGTCCTGAAATCTTGGGATCTCCTCCTATAAGGCTTCCATTCTCTAATCTGGGGATCCTATCTGCCAATCACTTGTATGTATTTCTATTGATCTGAGGGACCCAATATGTGAGCCTAACTCCCCCTCTGAATAAGAACTACCGAAGTGGTCAGAAAGAGAACTATCCGAGGATGTGTTCCCAAACAGAACTGAGATAAAGACAAGAATTGAGCAGCCAATAAACCATTCAACTGATGGCTAGATGTGAATGTGAAATTTAGAAGCTCACATTGTGTGAAATTAGATGTTTCTAAGCTTTTATGTTCTTGCTTCTGTTTGCTTTCATTTCCTAATGAAAGCTTTATTTTGAGAAATGCTAACCTAAGCATTTTCAACAACACTGTTTTTTCCAGTTATCCCCACATTGCAAAATAGGAAGTCACTAGGACGCTACCTCACTCCTCACCTCCAAGCCCCAAGGCCCTTTTTCCATCGCCACAATGTTTTTCATATCTTGCCCTTTATCGCAGTTGGGCGGTGTGACTAGACACGAGGGCCTGTGTTTCCTAAGTCCATGCAGAAGGCTTGCTCTCCACTTGTCTGCATCTCACCCTGTTTCATTCTGTGGGGTCCTGACTGAGTCAGAAGAAGAATGATGGCATTCTCTTACTTCCTGTCATTTGCTATGGTAACAGGATACTCTCTCTTTGATTTGTTAGTAAGATTTTATTGCTTTCAGGTGTACAAGTGCATCAACTGGACATATAAAGAGGATCACATTATACATGTATTTTATTGAGAATAGTTTAAAAAACATTTTGTGGCCCTGGCCGGTTGGCTCAGTGGTAGAGCATCAGCCCAGCATAGGGATGTCCTGGGTTTGATTCCCAGTCAGGACACACAGGAGAAGCATCCATCTGCTTCTCCACCCCTCCCCCTTCTCTCTCTCTTTCTCTCTCTCTCTCTCTCTCTCTCTTCCTCTCCCATAGCCATAGCTTGATTGGTTTGAGCGTTTTGGCCCTGGGCACTGAGGATGGCTCCTTGAAGCCTCTACCTAAGGTACTAAAAATAGTTTGGTTGCAAGCATAGCCCCAGATTGGAGGAGCATTGGCTCCAGATAGGGGTTGCCGGGGGGATCCTGGTCAGGACACATGTGGGAGTCTGTCTCTCTCTGTCCCCTCCTCTCACTTGAAAAAGAAGGGGAAAAAACACTATAAAATTTCAATCTCTGTAAGTGTTGTCTTATACAGTAAGATCTTTAATAGCAGGATTGTATCTATACTGCTCACAAAAATTAGGGGATATTTTATATCTTTATATTCATTTTGAAATATCTCCTAACTTTTGTGAGCAGCATAATATATATATATATATATATATATATATATAGAGAGAGAGAGAGAGAGAGAGAGAGAGAGGGGGGGGGGGTCTGTCTATCTATCCTCCTCTCACTGGGAAAAGAAGAAAAAAAATACTTTGTTAAATCACTTACCTCTTTCCTTTTTCCCTCTTATCCATCCCTCCTTACCATTATCATAAAAAAAATTAGAAGACTGTTTTTCTCACTTAAACCCATAGTGTAAAAACCACTGCAAGTCAATCAATGCAAACCTGACATGTTTTCTATGGTAAACGTGTAATGTTTCACAGTGTGGATGAACCACAGTTTACTTCCCTGCATCCCTAGTGATGAGCATTCCCTTTGTGTCTGTTTTTTTTTCTTTTCTTTTTCCTCTGTGAGCAAAGCTACAGTTAACATTCTTGCACATGCACTCTTATGTGCTGGTAGTTTTATTTCTTATAAAATTGCTAGGAGAGGGTCTGTGTGTGCTTAAAGTCGCAATAGATATATCCAGATTGCATTCTCAAAATGTCCAGTCTACATTCCCCTCTGTTTCTTACTCAATATTTACTTCTAGCGTTTATACACTCATATAATTGGCGGGTACTGTTATAAACTTATTACACCATTACTGATGCTAAAAATAATTCAGTCATTACTCAAGTTTTGCCTGGCTCAGGGATCTTGTCATCTGTATTCAGAAAATAAGTGAAACAGGTCTTCAATAAGCATGTTTCCAAAGCTCTGCCAGTGAGCTACACGCTTGGAACTGTAGCCAACAGCCCTGAGAGCCTCAGTGGGCAGGTACGCAGTTCCCCCAGTTCTGACACTGAGAATGCTCTCCGCACTCCATTTAGCAAAGAAAAACGGCCCTGTTTAGCCAGCATTGCTTTTTGATTTTCATCTGGCTGCTATGATATTTGCATCTAGTACTTAAACGCAGTATGAAAATGCATTTTAAGTCATTAAATAGAATTCCTATGCTCCAATTTGCATTATGAACTTAAAATAAAAACCAATTTAGAGCTTTAAGCTTAGCTTCTTGGTAGCATGCTTATTTTTTAAGTACTAGAAGAAAATCAAGATTGCCCATCAAAGAAATGTAATGCCATTAACCCATTGTACTGATACATGATGAATTATTTATCGTCTAATTATTATAATTAGAGTTAATGTACCAAACACATTCAGACTCTGGTTTCATGGCAATGTTCTGATTGATTTTCTGACATATATAATAATTGGCCTATTTTGCCACAGGTGGCAATGAACAGACCCTGCAGGTGATCTCCCTGGTACAACAGTCTCTTAACTTTCCACTCTGTGCCAAGCTCTGGACTCAGAGTGGAAAAGGGAAAAACATACTATTCAACACCAGCCAGCTTATTTTCAGTTACTTCTTCAACTCAAAAGAAAAACTGTCATCCACTGTTATCACAGGAAAAAAAAATGTCTTGGAGATGTCTTAAATATTCTTACAAGCCGGCTACTGCAATTATTTGATCTACATCATAAATAGCTATTCATCTCCAAGTAAGCTAGAAAAACAGTCCTGGGATATAACCAAAGCATAAACTATTTTTTCATCTCTGTCCAGTAGCTGCGTATAAACGGCGTAGAGTGTGAGCGCCAAGTGAAGCGCCCAGCTGTAAGCGCTGTGTACACGCCAGTCCCCAGTGAGCTGTATATTAATGCCTGGCCACTAATTTAACGGCACCTCTACTCTGTGCGTCAACAAAGGTTTATTAAAATAGTGAGTAAAATATTCCTGAATGCTGTCTCACTTTTTAAAATTTCTTATTCTGCTTTGGGAAATTAAGAAAGCCTATATTGTAAGGCTAAAGACACTGATTCAATCAACACTTAGCATCATTTTATTTAGGTTCTATTGAACACAACCCACAGCCAATAATCCACAAGTATTTATATTCAACATTTTTTTTTATTTCAGGGAGAAAACCTATACGGCTCACAAACATTAGGGGATATTTTAACATGAATATGAAGCAATAAAATACCCTCTAGTTTTTGTGAGCAGTGTACAATGGTAATAAATAGAGTCTCTTCTATTTACCTCCTAGTTTTACCTCCACTTTTTCCCTACACAGCTCCCCACCTCCTTCATGAAGGAAAAATTCCTGGAAGCTCTTTTTTTTTCCTCATGAAAAATAATCAAATAATGAAAGCAAATCAATCTTACCGGGACCCCTTTATGAATTCATCTTGGACAAGCAGCTTGGAAGTTCTTGTGGTCTTTTCATAACAACTGTATCTGATGTGGCATCTGGTGGTCCACAGGTCAGAATCATTCTTATTTTTTCAAAGAAAATAGTCTGAGGCTATTGCCAATACCCCTGGGTGTTTCTTATGGACTCCTAGCAGGAAGAATAATACACGGTCTCAGGAGAAATATTCAATTGAAAGAAGGGGGAATGTTATACCACCATTCTCCTAGCTAAGGGTCTTTATCTTAAAGAAATAGCAAAACTGTCCCTAAAACTGTCCCACCCTCTTCCAAAATGACAATGCCAGTATTTTTGAAGGAACTAGAGCTTATTATTCTTAACTTTCTCCTAAATCTGTGTCTATCTATCTATCTATCTATCTATCTATCTATCTATCTATCATCTATTTATCATGTTAGTCAAAAGTTAACCCAATATAATAAAGTGATGTGTGAAAGTTTGTCATCAAGATCTTTTTATGTGGGTTTTGCCTTAAATTATGAAATTGTATTTGGCCTGGTACTTTACCAATAGATAGTGCTTAGTATTCAATTGGTTGACTTTTCACTTATTTCTTTTTAAGGTTTTATTTATTTATTTTAGAGAGGAGAGAGAGAAGGGGGGAGGAGCAAGAAGCATCAACTCCCATATGTGCCTTGACCAGGCAAGCCCAGGGTTTCGAACCAGTGACCTCAGCATTCCAGGTCGATTATTTATCCACAAGTCAGGTCTCATCTGGTTGACATCTCAATAAGTGAAAAGGTTATTTCATGAGGAAACTCAGTACACATTTCTATAGTACAAGTTTGCAGTAACTTGTATCATACATTTATTCTTACAGCAGATACAGTTATAGGCCGCAGTTTTAGCTGTGAGTGCTAGCAAGCTACTCTGAGGTGCTCTCGTGAAATAGTTGTATCTGGTTTGCGTTGTTTTCTGACAATAGAGAATATATTTAAAGACCTGTGGGAGAAATCTTCCTTTGGTCCTATGATTTAGTATTTTCATCTAAAATCTACTTTATATACTTTCTCCAAAAGCAAACATTGTTTTCTCACATTAAAGGGGATATTTCCCCAATCTTCATGCAGAAAATCTAGTTTAAAATTATAATCATGGGCATAATCTGCTACGATGAGTAATACTTGGGCGATTTATTTCCGTTCCAAAAGTGCCTAGTTATTCTTTATATCATTCAGTGATGCAGAGTGTGGGCAGAACATGTCACTTTATGAGCTTTGTCTTCTGGTTTCGGTAAAAATCATTGCTTTACCAATAAAAAGACAGACGGAAGTTAGGAAATAAAGGAGAGGCTGGTCTCCAAAGGAAGAAAATTGCCCTAACGTGAGTATAAAGTTTAATTAGAGAGGCTCTGTGGTGCTCCATCTCATAAAACTCATTTTATTAAATTTATGTCCCATATTTTTTGCCACACGATATTGCTTTCTGCACTTAAAATCCAGGCATGAGGATATGAAATTATTTTTCCAGTCAGTCATTGGCTTCAGGGGACAGGGTCCTAATTTCACCAGGGTCTTTGGTCCTCTTGCCCTTCTGTACCTTATTCAAAAGTTTCAGCCAATTTGACCTCTGAGAACACGCAATTTCCTGTTAGCCTTGTAATCCGACTTCTCTGTTTGTGTCTTAGGACTCCGCGCAGAAGGAGACGGTCTTACAGCCAAGCTCACGAGCCAGAACCACATCAAGTGAAGTTTTCGCCAGCGTAAGTCACAGCTGGCCCCATTCCTTACTTAGGACTTAGTATTCACATCTTATGCCTCTAGGGTCCATTTTGAAGTGACATGCTAGTATATTTCTCACCATCATCCACTCTTGAGTAATACCTGGCAAATTCTGTAAATGCCCTTGTCTTCATCATCGAATCATGCTTATGGAGAAAAAAAAATCCACGTACTTTGTAGATCCTGGGGGTGGGGGTGGGGCAGACATCCAGATCAGTCCTCACCCTCACTCTCCTTCATTGCAGTGACTCAGTCTGACCAGGACATTCTTGCATCAAATCAGGTCCTGTTTGAGAAGAAGCAATATTCTCAACTTATACTTGAATTGTGTTTCAAATATTTGGTCATTTTCTAGCTGCTTTAGAACTCATTTTCCAATGAGAACAGTGTTAAAAATCAGAGGCCAAAACACAAACCCAGGTGGTTGGGGCCTTACAAGTCCTATGAAGAGTGAAGTAGGCAGGGTGGAGCATTGAGTACAGATGATTTTTAAAGATACCAGTGGCATGGAAATTACCAGACAGTAAGAGCCGTGGCCTTGACTCCTTGTCACAGGCAGTGCTGAGGAAGACGCAGATGGTGCCTACCTGGAGCCCCCTGGGCCTGATAAGGTAATTCTCTTCTGGAGGCAGGGCACAGGGCCTATAGAGGCCTCAGCATTTACAGGAACAATAGAGGGTGATTAATGCCTTGTTTGCATAACTGAGTGATGATAGGAGAGAGGAGGTGAAAAGATAGGGTCAGGGGTTGAGTTCAGACTCATTTTAATAGCCCATCAGGGCAGAAACCTCCATCAGGATAGAAACTTTCACTCTTGCGAACAGCCAGCCCACTCTCTTACCCTGTCTGGGAATACTGTGGGGCAAATAGTCTCCTATTCTCAAGGAAACACAGACAGAAATGAGCAAGGCTTTTGTTGGGCAAATGAGTTTGTAAAATTTGTGATTTTTTAGTTTGCTCACTTTTATTGTTAAAACTGGCGCTGGGCAGCCACTTGTGTGTGCTAGCCCTCAGAGCAGGGCCATTGATTGCAAACTGCAGATTACCTTCCTGCTTGGGAAGGGCCATTCTTTTACTAATGTTTGCTGGAGGAGGGGTTTCATGCCAAAAAGTTTTAAAAAGAAAAGGAGAAGAAGGAGGAGAAGGAAGACAGAAAACAAGATGACAGGGTGCTGAAGGAGAAGCTGGTTTGTGCTGAGAGAAGGGAGAGTTTGTGCAGATGGAGAACCAGAGGTGACTGAGACTGGAGGGGCCTTTGATTCTAGGAAAAACTGAAGAAGATTCTCCTGGTGGTTGTGGAACCGGAAAATGTGTGAGTGGCTTTGGGAGCCCTGAGTGTGATTGCAAGACTAGAATAAAGGAATGGCCCACCAGTGTTTGCCTCCACTGTTTCTTTACTGTCTGCCCGAATCCAATGAGAACCTGTATGTGAATGGCCACAATGGCGCCTACTACTGGCCGTACAGCCTTTTAAGTGAAAGAGCCTTAAGCTGGAGATTTTCAGACACTATTTGGTTTCCTTTCTTACATTCTTTTAGAAGGTGGCTCACAGATTTTGTTCTCCTTGCTTAGAAAAAATAGACGCTGGTCACAGTACATTAATCCTATTGGCTTCACTGAAAAAGAGTCACTATATGATTGTGCGAGGGGGTCTGAGGCCTTGTAAAGGGTCCATAAATCCTATAAACTAAAAATTGAAACTCATATGAGAAATAGCAGAAGAGTAATTTGATAACACTAGTAAAAAGGCAAGAAAAGAGTCAAACCTCAAATGCTAAAACTTGGGGAAAAGTATGTTTGATTTGATGGGGGTGAGGTGTTGGAGAGAAATTTGAGGAAATTCTGAAAGTGGCTACTGTGTATTTGGATTTTTGTCAAATTAAATTTCAAAAGTTTTAAAACTTTCCTTCATGCGAGAGCTGCGTAGCGCTGCCAGGCAAGGATGGTGGACAGGTAGCCTACAGGCTATTGCAGCCTTGGAGGTGTGGTGTTTGTAGTTTTAAAATTTGAATTTGAACAGTTGGGATGGGGGAAGCACATGGCCCCAGACCTGTATTTGTACACCCAGTTGCTTCACACATTTATTGTTGGGCCTGTAATGTGGGGTTTCTGGGCTCTAGGTGATGTAACTTTGGAACTCAGAAATGTTAAGAAAGGCAGGGAAAGAAGGGAGGCCAGAAGAGAAGAGATGCAATGCAAGGGTGAGAGCAGTGGTTCTTAACCTTTTTTGAGGTACCAAACCCACCAGTTTCATATGCACTTCAACGAACCCTTCTTTAGTGATAAATAAAATATGATTTTTTTTTCCAAATTCAAGACATAGGTATATGTTTTTTTACTGGTGCACAAAATGAGCCATGCATGAACATCACCTTGCTCAAAGAACAAAACCAGCAAAGTGCATGAACTCACAACAAATTACAGTATTACTTTATTCTGGCCTCCGCAGCAGAGGCTTCTCCGAACCCCTGAGACCGACTCATCGAACCCCTAGGGTTCAATAGAACTCAGGTTAAGAACCACTGGGTTAGAGAAAGAAAGAAAGCTTTGTACAGCAAATATTCATTTCGTTCCTATTATGCGCTGAGTACTGTGCAAACAATTAGGTACAAAGCAACAAAATGAAGTCCCTACTCTCATGGAGTTTATGTTCTGTTGGGAAGAATTATAAAACAAATAAGTATTGTCAGAGGAGATAAGAAACATGAAGAAAAATAAAGTAAAATAAGAAATACAAGTGACGATGGGAGGATAAAAAAAATAGATACTAATACATACAGTGTTCAGGGAAAGACTTGTCGACAAGAATATATTTGAGCAGGGACCTGAAGAATTTAAAGATCTGTGGGGGAAACCCATGCAGAGAAATGGGAAGTACAAAGGCCATGAGGCCAGAGCATGGACAGTGAGTTAGATAAGAAAGTAGACCAAGCTGGAAGTAGAAGGCATGAGCGAGAAAATGAGACATATGGCAGCAGGCCAGATGATATAGGGGCACAGCCATCCTAAGAATTTTGGAGTTTCCCCTGAGGATAAAAAGAGTGGTTTGAACAGAGTAGTGATATGATCCTTCATGAAGTTCACTAAAATGATCTGGCATTTGTGTTGAAAATGTAGAGGCAAGGGCGGACATTCATAGAAGAGTGGGGAGGGTTTTGCAGTACTAATTATGGTATAGAGGGCCATGTGCTTCCCCCATCCCAACTGTTCAATGGTGTAATGGGGAGGTGTTGAAAAGTGCTCTGTATATTCTTTGAAGGTAGAACAAATAGAATTTGTTGATGAATTAAATGTGGAGTATGATAAGAGGAGAAATATATGAAGGCAAGTTCACCCTACTTTTTCAAACTACTGTTGAAAAATGTCCGTAACAAAAGTAAAGAGAGAGAGAGCAAGCAAGGATGGTTCAAGCCATTGGGCTCAAGAAACTACAAAAATGGAGTTACCATTTTCTTTTATGATCAAACACAGGGAGAAAAACACATCTGAGGGGTGCAGCCATGAGTTCAATTTGGTATATGTTAAATTTGAGATGTCTGTTAGACTTCCATATGATGACACTAAGTAGAAAGTAGATTATATGACTCTAGAATTCAAAGAAGAGGCCTGAACTAGAGATAGAAATTTGGTATGACCTATAGCTACTTGGCATTTAAATTAAAGGATTGAGAGTAAGATTGTGTGCAGAGTGAGTGATAAATAAAAGATATGAAGATGAATACTTTGACACTCTCAAGTTTAAAGGTCTGGAATATGAGAAGGGACCATCGAGGATATGACAGGGGGAATGACCAGAGAAACAGGAGGATAAAATGAGTCAAGTGAATAAAAAAATTGAAGACAGAGGCAGTGGTCAACGAACACAAACGCTACTGACAATAGAGGAGGATGAGAACTGAGAAATAACCATTAGCTGGCCAACATGAAAGTCTCTGTTGGTCTTTGAGTAGTAGAGCACAAGCTTCGTTGGAATTTGATCAGAAAACAGTAGAAGAGATGCAGACAGCACATGCAGCTTACCATTTTGAAGATTTTCACTATGAAGGGGAGCAGAGGGAGGGGGTAGCATTGGCAAGGACCTGTGTATTCAAGGTTGGGTTTTATTTATGAAGATGAAAGTGATCCAGTTAGAGAGGGAAATACCAGTGAGGCAGAGAAGACAAGCATCTTCAAGAAGGATGCTCTTGAGTGGAAGAGGAGAGCCATTTTATATGTAGAGGGGTTGTCCTCACATAGGAGCAGAGATGATTTATTCCATGTCACAGAAGGGAAGGCAGGAGGGGGGCATAGAAGAAGAAAAGTTTGTGGAAGCCGGTGGAAGTTCCTTTTAATTGCCTCTATTTTCATAGTAAAAGAAAGAGCAAGGTCATTAAAAGTATGAGTGAGAGTGAGGGAAGAAGTACTGGAAGGTTGAGGGGGGAAGAAGCCTTAATAGGAAAGTAAGAGAGGAAAGTGACTCATCAAAGGCAGTAGAATTCCCTGGTAACAGTATGAGTCCACATGAGATTAAGAGTCAGAGACTGAAGAACACCATAGTACTGTTCGAAAAGAAGAAATGCGCACCCATGTTCATGGCAGCATTGTTCACAATAGGAAAGATTTGGAAACAGTCCAAGTGTCCGTCAGAGGATGAGTGGATTAAAAGCTTTGGTACATATATACTATGGAATACTACTCAGCCATAAAAAATGATGATATCGGATCATTTACAACAAAATGGATGGACCTTGATAACATTATATGGAGTGAAATAAGTAAAACAGAAAAAAACAGAACCACATGATTTCATACATAGGTGGGACATAAAAACAAGACTATGAGACATGGACAAGAGTGTGGTGGTTACAGGGTGGGGGGAGGGAGGATAGGGAGGGAAGGGGGAAAGGGAAGGGCACAAAGAAAACCAGATAGAAAGTGACAGAGGACAATTTGACTTTGGGTGATGGGTATGCAACATAATTGAAAGACAAGATAACCTGGAGAAGTTTTCTTTGAACATATGTACCCTGATTTATTAATGTCACCCCATTAAAATTAATAAAAAAAGAAGAAAAAGGAGTCAGGGATTGAAGTACGATCAGTCAGCATAAGTGTGTGTTTTCATCCAGCCACCTTCAATAGTTCAGGGTCCAGAAGGAGCAGGTAGAAATTTGGATTGAATTAAGAACAACTTGATGGTGGGAGAAAAAATAAACAAGGAAGTTGGGATGTATGCATGGGAATAATGATTAAGTTAAACCAGGGGTAGTCAACCATTATATACCTACCGCCCACTTCTGTATCTCTGTTAGTAGTAAAATTTTCTAACCGCCCACCGGTTCCACAGTAATGGTGATTTATAAAGTAGGGAAGTAACTTTACTTTATAAAATGTATAAAGCAGAGTTACAGCAAGTTAAAGCATAAAATAATAATTACTTACCACGTACTTTATGTCGGATTTTTGCTAAGTTTGGCAGAATAAATTTTTATAAAACAACTTACTATAGTTAAATCTATCTTTTATTTATACTTTGGTTGCTCTGCTACCACCCACCATGAAAGCTGGAATGCCCACTAGTGGGCAGTAGGGACCAGGTTGACTACCACTAAATTAAACCATTGAGTTTTAATGGAGGAAAGGGTTAAGTTAGGACATGGGGAGGTGAGGGAGAAATGCTGAGTGAATAGATAGGTGTTCCCCTGGTGCTGAAAAATGGTCAGGTTAGGGTGGGGAAGTGGAATGTAGTGGCTGGAGAGTGTGATTTCTGAAGTTGACACTACAAAGGGGGGACAGTTACTGATAAGGGTCATAAGAGCAGGTAGCTGGGGTACTGTGAAGGACAAGATCATGGGAGAAAAGGACATCCAGAGCCCAGGAAGTGAAATTATTGCAAAGATCTTCTCAATGATATTGAAATCAACAAAAATTATGGGAAGAGTACTGTTGGAGAAAATGACAGGCTGAGCATTAGAATCTTCAAGGAATGATGAGACGTGACTACGGAGTCTGTGGAGGATTGACACATGGATCAGCAGATGTCCAGTGGCTGAGTTTCACGGGGAGCAGGAACGTTTAGGGAGAAGGAACGGGGTGGTGCATCTGGAATTGGCAATGAGTACACACGGCTGCAGGAAGAACAGGGCCCAGCTAGAATAAAGAGGTGGAATTAATAGAGAGAAAACTTTTGAGGGTGTAGGACATTTTGCTAATGGCAATGAGTTCCAGAGTGTATAGTAGAAGGGTTTGTATTGAGGAAACGAATATGAGATTGGGTCCTATAAAGGGGTGAGCAGAGCTCTATGGGAATGTGACTTAAAATGATGAGTGGTGTTGGGACTTCTTTCAGTGACTGAGGTGGCATGGTTGTATGCAATTTGCAAATGAAGAGAAATGTCCAAAATAATTTACTGAGTTTTGAGAATAGAAAAAACAGGAGGCTGTGGATTTGTGCATATGCTAAGTCCATTTCATTAGACAATTTACCACCATGACCAGTAGGTGGTACTGTTGGCCCAGGATAGTTTGGTTGCTGTTCAGCACTGAGGGGCAAGGAAGAAAAGGTTGCAGATGGGGTGTGAGGGTGAGGAGACAGTGTTTCCGCTACTAGATAAAATGTAAAGGATGCTGGTAGAATTAGATCTCTGGTTTCAGATTAATCATCTTTACACAAAGTTAGTGTTTCTTTGGATGCACAAGCAGGCACTCATTCTCAGAAAGGACTGGGACTTTTAAAGAAACTTGAGCACTGAGACAAGTATGTGACTATATGAAATACAAATGATGGTGCCTTGCCTTTTTATTTTTTGGACGAAAAATAAATCAGAATCAGAGAAAGAGATGAAAAGTGCAAGGACTTGCAGACCACCCGAGACCATTGAGTATGCCCAGTCCCTGGGGGTTTTCCTGTCTCACCTCTGGGACAATCATGTGCCCAAACCCTGCTAGGCAAATGTGTGACAAGCCACTGGTTCAATTCTGATATTTATGGGAAAACATATACTTCGTAAAAGGCCAATTCAGAATTTGCTATAGAAACAAACAAACAAAAACCCACCCCCTCACTCATGCTTCTGCTTGCTTTGAGGATTAAGATCACAGAGCTGAGGATGCCAAAGGCACAGTGACTTCCTCTTCAGGAGGAGGTGAGGTTGAGAGAGGCAGATGCTGATTAGTCTATGAGCATTGCATATTCATATTTCTCCAGTTGTTCAGCATTAGAAAATTCCGGTAATGAGCATGGGACAAGTCTAGCAGCCTTTGTGTAGCTCGGGGGTTGCTACTCTTCATGTTTTCTGTGAAGCACTGATTCACCAAATCAGAAGGCTTCCTCCCAACACACACAAAAATGGAAGGAGCATTTGTACACTGAAGTTTTCAACATCACCCACAAGATTTGAAAGGGCTTGTCAAAAGAATCTTCATAGTCTCTAGCCATGAATAAAAATGATTTCACATGTCATCTCTATGGCACATTTTATTTCATGGGATTAATTTAGTTGATTGAGCTGAATAGTTAAGGGCTGTTAAGGGGTTGCTAGTAATAAGGAGAATTTTTTAAATTTTTAGGAAAATATACCACGTACGTTCTGACATGGTTTTATTAAATGGTTGAAACGTTTCTTTAATGTTAGTATAGTTACACCTTGATTAAACAACCCTCTGGTGTGTGTGGGGGGAGAGACCCTAAAACTCCTTAATAATGAAATCAGCTATATTTAGAAAAATATCTTTCACTATCACATAAAGTAAATCAGCTTGGTATTTATTTGCAACTTTAAAATGCCCTATGATTTTTTCTGCCTACAGCTTCTATTTGGGCAAACATAGAAGTTAATCATACTAGTCCTTGGAAAGGTATATCATTTCTAAGATTCTTTTGAATGCATTATCCTGGCTAGGCATTTCAGGAGCAAGTTATTATTTAAAGCTTTGTAAAAGATTCAAAGGCCAGAGTTCAGAGTTTAGGAGCTAAACCTGAGGAAACTTTCTAGAGAAGATGGCTATTTCTTCTCTTCATTAAGAATTACAATAAAGGCCTGGCCTGTGGTGGTGTAGTGGATAAAGCATCAACATGGAATGCTGAGGTCACTGGTTCAAAACCCTGGGTTTACGTGGTCAAGGTACATAGCAATGAACAACTAAAGTGAAGCAACTAAGAGTTGCTACTTCTCACTGTCTTCCACCTCCTCTCTCTGTAAAGTCAATAAATAAAAATAATTAATAAAAATGAATTACAACAAAGGACTTTTTCCTAGCTATTAGATAAAGCATGGACCCCAACCTACTTCTTCTTCAAGGGTGATTCATTCTAAAATGATGGACATACTAGAATATGGAGGTTGTCTACATTTTGTGATAATACATTATTTTCTCTCTGATATTTGAGCAACTTATTGCTTCCCAAGGCTGCTCTTTGGTGGTCGTGGCTCCTAGCACCCATCAAGGGCATGCCTCTCTCTCAGAAGCTGTTTCTATATCCACAATTGCAGTCAGTCTGCAAGCAGCTCAGAGCAGTGTTCATCATAGTGGACACAATCATCATCACAAACATTCCTGGACCTTGCCCCAGATCTACTGCCTCAGGATCACTGGGGTGGGCTGGAAACCTGCTCACACCTCCTCCTGGCAACCAGTGCACAGCTGTGCCCCAGAAAGAACTTTTGTACTGAACTACTTTAAATGTCTGTAGAGTTGTCCTGGGGAAGGAAAATAGCATGAAGCACCATTATGTCACAGTCCTGGCTGTTTGTCTGAAAAATTGTAAGCTGGCTCAGGGAATTCTTTCTGATGACCAACCCAACTTTTGCTATTTCTTCAAAGTCCATACTCAACGCCCTGTGCTCCGTCACCCTCAGAGCCTTACCTCATGTCTTACTCCGTCAAGAAACTGGAGGGATCATCAGGGTGACATCTCTGATTTCTGTGTTTCTGGATTTCATGAAAATTTGTGCTGACCTTTACTCTTTTCCAATAATCATGTGAACATCTAACTCCCTGACTAATTCAGGGATTATGATGACTGACACAGACTGCTTCTAACCTTTTAATTACAATGGTTTAAAACAATAAAACAATTTATACCAATCTGGACTTAGTGTCCAAAACTCTCTCATCCAGAATCACATATCTGACTGTTACTTGACATTGTAATTGGATACACGTATAATAGGCATTTCAATCGAAACCTATTCAAAATTGGGTTCCTGATATTGTTCCCAGAGTCACCTTCTCCTGCAACCTTTACCAAGTCCCTCCCAAGGGTTAGTTGGGTAAATCACTTTGGTGTCATGCTTGACTCCTTCATTATTCAAACAACTCACATAAGTCCATCTGCAAAACCTGGTAACTCTACCTTTGAAATATAGCTAGGAAAACCACTTCTAACCACCTGCTTTACTGTCTGGCACAAATGACTCATCTCTCATCTGGATTATAAAAGCCTTGTCCTCATCATTTCTTACCTCTTCAGTCTAGTCTCAGCATAGTGGCAACTTTTTCAAAGGCTTCTCATCACTATCACCTATAACACTCTCCATAATCCGGCCCCTTCACCTCTCTAACCTTTATCACCTTCATCTCTCTCTTGTTCTCTCTGCACCAGCCACTCAGGCCTCCTTCCTGGTCCTAGAACATGAAATGCATGCTCTCAGCTATCTGTTAGGCTCAGGCACAAAAGAGCCTCTGGCTGTACTGGAGTTGCATGCAGAGAGTTCTCAGTGAGTCACCAGGTAGGGGTGAGTGGTGTTCACAAAATAGATACAGGTTCAAACTTGGTGCCCATGCTGGGTCTGAGGCCACTCATCAAATGTCCCAGGTATACCAAACCTAGCTACAGCCATCTGGGTACTCGCATACTTCTGTGATGGGCCGGGGGGGGGGGTCTCAGGGAGTCATCAGGGTAAGGACAGCAGAGTTTATCAGGTCCGAGCAGACCAAGATTCGGCCATGCAAAGGGCGAACTCCGCACTGATCAGGCATGCGAAGAAACTATGGCCCCTGTGCTAGAACCACACAACTCAGTCTGTCTCAGATTCTGCCTGGAGCACAACCTCAGCAGGGTGGGGCCTCTGGGCATCAGGAGGATGGGATTAGTGGATTTCCCATGAAGGGGAGGTACAGGTTAGGCTTGGGAGAGGGTGGGGGAGTGGCCCCTACTGCAGAGCCTCACAACTCAGCTTGTCCTTAATTATACCTACATTTTAGCAGGGAAGAAATGCCAGGAGTTGGGAAAGTGGGGCCACCAGGAGTCAGGAAAGTTGGGCTAGCCAATCTCCGATGAGGAAGAGATACAAGTCAGGTTCTCTGGAAAGTAGAAAAATGATCCCCACCCCAAAGTCACACCACTTAGTCAATGACACCCCCTGAGTCTGCCAAGACCTCTACACTCTAGCCCAGGTAGCTGACTCTTCAGCAGGATGCAAGTTCTGCAGGGTGGGGTCTATTGTACTCTCCTAGGCCAGTGGTTGACAAACTCATTAGTCAACAGAGCCAAATATCAACAGTACAACGATTGAAATTTCTCTTGAGAGTCAAATTTTTTAAACTTAAACTATATAGGTAGGTACATTCCTTATTGAGGTAGCGCCCGCATGTGTTATTTTGTGGAAGAGCCACACTCAAGGGGCCAAAGAGCCATATGTGGCTCACGAGCTGCAGTTTGCCAACCAGGGTGCTGTATGAAGAGGTGTGCTCCACCCAAGAACAAATGGGGTGTGGAAGAGGGACTCAGCACAGGGATCCTGGCAGCTGCCCCTTCAGCTCTCTCTCCAGAGCCACAAACCCCAGTCTCTCCTCATGCAGCTAGTCTGCTCAGCTCTCTCTCCACCGGAGCCTGGGGTAAAAGAGGGCAAATGAGATTTTGTGCATTGACCTTTTAAAAGGGCACTGGTATCTCTAGCAGACTCCCATCTTTTCCTGACAGACAGAAACCCTACCAATGGTCATAGCCAGGTATCACATGGGTGCCTCTTCCTGGCTCTGATTCTTTGGGCTGGGGAGCCCAGCTTGAAGTTCAGACCCCACACTTCTCAGGGGGAACATCTGCAGCTGATAGATCCACCTGGAATCTCAGCCACTGCCCATGGGAGCAGGGCTAGCCCTTTTCATATCTCCACCCTTTTTACCAGCCTCAATACGTCTTCTGTAAATCCTTTGTTATAAGGGTTCTCTTCAACTAGTCTTCGGTTGGTTACTTGAGGGGGGGTGTTGATTGTTCTATATCTTAGTTGTAAATCCTGTTTGGTCCTGGGAGGAGGTAAGTGTAGCTTCCACCTACTCTGCTGCCATCTTGGATTCCCTATCTGGTGGCATTCTATCCATTTTCTTCTGCAAAGAAAATTTTAGTGATAAATTGAGAAATCTAAGGCTACAAATGTCTTTTATTTCAGGGAGAGTGACATTTAGGAGGGGGAGAAAAGGAAAGTACCTGAGGGTAAGGGAAAATGGGTAATACTTCTCTCCTTCTTTCCAAATCAGAAACTGCTTCAATCTGCCTTTTCCCTCATGAGTCAGAAAAATAAAGTGATACAAAATTTAGTCTATTCCTATGCCTGAGGCATTACTATAACTAAATCATTAGGGGATGCAAATTGAATCCTCTCTGACTAAAACCCAGTGTACAACATACAGTTTGGACCACATGCTGAAGCCACTGATTCATAAATGGACTTTGAACATTCCTGGGCAGGGAGAAAAGTTTGAATCACAGAATTATTAAAAATGAAGTATTACTTTCTGATTTTTCCCTCAAGTGAACAGACAATGAACTGAGAACCAGCTTGAGTCACTGATTATTTTTTTAAATGAGACATTTCATTAGGTTGATAGTTTATATAAAGCAGCGCTTGTGGTGGGAATGAAGTTCCGGTCTCTCCCCTCATTGCTGCGGGGCCTGGGATGGCTTGCAGGCAGGTTTGGCGTGCTGCATGCCAGTGCTAGGTCGGGTTGAAGCTTTCCTGTACAGTGAGTTCCTGTGACTGCTCACAAAGGTGAAGGGCAGTAGTATGGTCATTCCTTAAAAAAATTAAAAACAGAAAGAAGTGCCACATGTCCCAGCAATTCCACTTCTGGGCACATTCCCCAAAGAATCAAAAGCAGGACCTCAGAAATACTTGTAACAATTAAATACTCATGTTTGTAGAAGCATTATTCACAGTAGCCAAAGGTGGAAGCAACCTAAATGTCCATCACAGATGAGTGGATAAAAATGTTATATACATACACACATATGTATGTATATATATGTACATTATTCAGCCTTAAAGAAAAAGAAATTCTGACACATGCTACAACATGGATGAATCTTGAGGACATTATTCTAAATAAGGTAATCCGGAAGACCGAGGACAAATACTGTATGGTACCACTTATATGCGGTGCCTAGAACAGTCAAGTTCATAGAGCTGGTTGCTGCCAGGGGCTGCTGGTGGAGAGGAGTAATTACAGTTTCAAGAGTCTCAAGTTTCAGTTTGGGAAGATGAGAAAGTTCTGGAGACGGGTGGCGGTGACGGTTGCACAACCATGTGAATGCACTTAATACCTCTGAACTGTACACTGAAAAATGGTTAAGATGATAAATTTTATGTGTAGTTTACCATCTCCGCCCCCAGAAGCTAATGACTCTATAGATTTGTCTATTCTGGGTATTTAATGTAAACAGAATCATATAATATGTGATCCTTTGTGATGGCTTCCTTCACTTACCATAATGCTTTCAGGGTTTGTTCCTGTTACAGCACTTGTCAGCGTTTTATTCCTTTTCATAGTGGAATGTTACTCCATTGTCGGACTAGGACACATTTTTCCAGAGACTGTGGGGAGGAGGTAACAGTCAGTGATGGCTAGTGGGATATGGCATTTCTTTTTGGAGTGATGGCCATGCTCTAAAATTAGATTGTTTTGATGGTTGCACAATTCTGCAACTACGCACTACTGAATTGTGCATTTTACAAGGGCGAATTTCAGGGTATGTGAATTGTATCTCAATAAAGCAACTATTAAGAAAAAGCTTTAAAATAATGAATGGTACCTTAGGTGCATTAACAAAAGCACAGTGTCTGTAACAAAAATGGCAGAAAGGGCCCCAGTTCAGTAAGAAGGTGTAGGCTCAGGTTGTGACTCTGGCACTTATTGGTATGGCTTCAATAACATTAATTTTTCTGAACCTCCCATGTAGGATCTGTAAAGTGGAGATAATAAATTAATGCCTACTTTGCAGAGACAAAGAGGGGAATGAATGACATAACAGAGAATGGAAGGCTTTTTATAACCATGATTATATGCTATATTAGCATTAATTGGAATGCAGGGTATATGTGTGTCTGGGCAGAAGATTGCTGTTTTTTTTTGTTCAAAGGGCTGTTGGGGACAAGAGAATTGAATTGATTCTGAATTGTTTCAAACGGTAGAACTGGGAACATGGATATTATTTATAAGGAAGGTAGTTGTTAAATTAATAACAGAAAGCCCTTTCCAAGGAAGGTGCCAAGAGGCTGGATTCAAGCTTCTCGTAAACTATTCGTGCAGATGGTTGAAACATATCTATGGTCCATGCAACTCCGAAACTCTGTTTCTATATTTTTCCCAGGCTTTAATATTTCTTTTTTTTTATAGTATACTTTTTCTTACATCATAGGCATTTTTTAAAATTCTTTTTATTTATTCATTTTAGAGAGGAGACACAGAGTGAGAGAGAGAGAAAAAAAGAGAAAGGGGGGAGAAGCTGGAAGGATCAACTCCCATATGTGCCTTGACCAGACCAGTGCAGGGTTTTGAACTGGGGACCTCAGTGTTCCCAGGTCGATGCTTTATCCACTGCGCCACCACAAGTCAGGCCCAGGCTTTAACATTTCTTTTTTTAATTATTTTATTTTATTATTATTAATTTTAATGGGGTGACACCAATAAATCAGGGTACATATGTACAATGAAAACATCTCCAGGTTATCTTATCATTCAATTGTGTTGCATACCCGTAACCCAAAGTCAAATTGTCCACTGTCACCTTCTATCTGGTTTTCCCTGTGTCCCTCCCCTCCTCCCTATCCCACCCTTCCTTCCCTCACCCCACCCCGTAACCACCACTCTCTTGTCCATGTCTCATATTCTCACTTTTATGTCCCACCTATGTATGAAATCATGCTGTTCTCAGTTTTTCTTTTTTTCTGATTTACTTATTTCACTCCGTATAATGTTATCAAGGTCCATCCATTTTGTTATAAATGATTCGATGTCATCATTTCTTATGGCTGAGTAGTATTCCATAGTATATATGTACCAAAGCTTTTTAATCCACTGGTCTTCTGACGGACACATGGGCTGTTTCCAGATCTTCGCTATTGTGAACAATGCTGCCACTAACATGGGGGCGCATTTCTTCTTTTCGAACAGTGCTTTGGTGTTCTTAGGGTATATTCCTATAAGTGGGATAGCTGGGTCAAAAGGCAGTTCGATTTTTAATTTTCTGAGGAATCTCCATACTGTTTTCCACAGTGGCTGCACCAGTCTGCATTCCCACCAGCAGTGCAGAAGGGTTCCCTTTTCTCCACATCCTCGCCAGCACTTATTCTGTGTTGTTTTGCTGATGAGTGCCATTTTGACTGGTGTGAGGTGATATCTCATTGTGGTTTTAATTTGCATTTCTCTAATGATTAGTGATGTTGAGCATTTTTTCATATGCCTATTGGCCATCTGTATGTCCTCTTTGGAGAAATTTCTATTCATTTCTTTTGCCCATTTTTTGATTGGGTTGTTTGTCTTCCTGGTGTTGAGTTTTATAAGTTCTTTATAAATTTTAGTTATTAATCCCTTATCAGATGTGCTGTCGAATATGTTCTCCCATTGTGTGGTTTGTCTTTTTATTCTGTTCTTATTGTCTTTAGCTGTGCAAAACCTTTTTAGTTTGATATAGTCCCATTTGTTTATCTTGCCTTTTATTTCATTTGCCCATGGAGATAAATCGGCAAATATATTGCTGCTACAGATGTCGAAGAGCTTGCTGCCTATGTTTTCTTCTAAGATGCTTATGGTTTCACGGCTTATGTTTGTCTTTTATCCATTTTGAGTTTGTTTTTTTGAATGGTGTAAGTTGATGGTCTACTTTCATTTTTCTGCAGGTAGATGTCCAATTTTTCCAACACCATTATTTAAAGAAGCTGTCTTTACTCCATTGTATGTTCTTTCCTCCTTTGTCAAATATCAGTTGTCTGTAAAGCTGTGGGTTTATTTCTGGGTCCTCTGTTCTGTTCCATTGATCTATGTGCCTGTTCTTATTCCAGTACCAGGCTGTCTTGAGTATAATGGCCTTATAGTAAACCTTGATATCTGGAAGAGTGATACCTCCTGCTTTATTTTTTCTTTTTAAGATTGCTGAGGCTATTCGTGTTCTTTTTTGGTTCCATATAAATTTTTGGAATATGTATCCTATATCTTTGAAGTATGTCATTGGTATTTTAATTGGTATTGCATTGAATTTATAAATTGCTTTGGGTAATATAGACATTTTAATGATGTTTATTCTTCCTAGCTATGAGCACGGTATATGCTTCCACTTGTTTGTACCTTTCTTGATTTCTTTTATCAATGTTTTATAATTTTCCGAGTACAAGTCCTTAACCTCCTTGGTTAAATTTACTCCCAGGTACTTTATTTTTTTGGCTGCAATAGTGAAGGGGATTGTTTCCTTAATTTCTTTTTCTGACAGTTCATTGTTGGTATATAGAAATGCCTCTGGTTTCTGAGTATTAATTTTATATTCTGCCACCTTGCTGATTTCATTTATAAGGTCCAGTAGTTTTTTGACTGAGACTTTAGGGTTTTCAATATACAATATCATATCATCTGCAAATAGTGACAGTTTTACTTCTTCTTTTCCAATTTGGATGTCTTTTATTTCTTCTTCTTGTCTGGTTGCTGTAGCTAGGACTTCCAGAACTATGTTGAATAAGAGTAGTGAAAGGGGGCACCCCTGCCTGGTTCCTGATCTTAAGGGGATTGCTTTTAATTTTTGTCCATTTAGTGTGATGTTTGCTGTGGGTTTGTCGTAGATGGCCTTTATCATGTTAAGGAATGTTCCCTGTATTCCCACTTTACTGAGAGTTTTGAGCATGAATGGGTGCTGGATTTTATCAAATGCCTTTTCTGCCTCTATTGAAATTATCATGTGATTTTCGTCCTTCCTTTTGTTTATGTGATGAATCACATTGATTGATTTGCGAATACTGAACCAGCCTTGCCTCTCCAGAATAAATCCCACTTGATCATGGTGTATGATTTTTTTCATATATTGCTGGATCCGGTTGGCTAATATTTTGTTGAGAATTTTAGCATCTAAATTCATCAGGGATATAGGCCTATAATTTTCTTTCTTTGTGTTGTCTTTGCCTGGTTTTGGGATCAGAATTATGCTCGCCTCATAAAAGGAGTTTGGAAGTCTTCCTTCCTCTTGAATTTTTTGAAATAGCTTGAGGAGGATAGGAGTTAGTGCTTCTTTAAATTTTTCATAGAATTCACTTGTGAAGCCATCAGGCCCAGGACTTTTCTTTTTTGAGAGTTTTTTGATAACTGTTTCGATCTCATTTGTTGTAATTGGTCGGCTTAGGTGTTCTGCTTCTTCCAGATTGATTTTTGGAAGGTTATATGATTCAAGAAATTTGTCCATTTCACCGAGATTGTCTAATATTTTGGCATATAGTTCTTCATAGTATTTTCTTACAATGCTTTGTATTTCTGTTGTGTCAGTTGTTATTTCTCCACTGTCCTTTCTTATTTTATTTATTTGAGTTTTCTCTCTTTTTTTCTTGGTGAGTCTAGTTAAAGGTTCATCAATCTTGTTTACCTTTTCAAAGAACCAGCTTCTGGTTTCATTGATCCTCTGTATTGTTTCCTTAGCCTCTATGTCATTTATTTCTGCTCTGATCTTTATTATTTCCTTCCTTCTACTTGTCTTGGGTTTTATTTGCTGTTGTTTTTCTAGTTCTTTTAGATGCAGGGTCAGGTTGCTTATTTTAGCTTTTTCTAGCTTCTTATGATATGCCTGTAGTGCAATGAACTTCCCTCTCAGAACTGCTTTTGCTGTATCCCATAAATTTTGAGTTGATGTATGCTCATTATCATTTGTTTCTAGAAACTTTTTAATTTATTCTTTGATCTCATTGTTAATCCATTCATTATTTAATAACAAGCTATTTAGTTTCCAAGTGTTTGAGTATTTTTCAGTTTTACTTTTGTGGTTAATTTCTAGTTTCATGGCATTGTGATCAGAGAAAATGCTTGATATGATTTCAATCTTCTTTAATTTATTGAGACCATTTTTGTGTCCTAACATGTGGTCTATCCTAGAAAACGTACCATGAGCACTTGAGAAGAATGTATATTCTACTGCTTTAGGGTGAAAAGTTCTGAAGATATCTATTAAATCAAGTTGATCTAGTGTATCCTTTTAAGTCTGCTATTTCTTTATTAATTTTTTTTCTTGAGGATCTATCCAGTGTTGTTAGAGGGGTATTAAAATCTCCTACTATGATAGTATTGCTGTTAATCTTGCCCTTTATATCCATCAAAGTCGGCTTTATGTATGTCGGGGCTCCTATATTTGGTGCATAGATATTTATAATAGTTATATCTTCCTGTTGAATTGTTCCCTTTATCATTATGTAGTGTCCTTCTTTATCTCTTACTACAGCCTTTGGTTTAAAGTCCATTTTGTCAGATATAAGTACTGCTACCCCTGCTTTTTTTTCATTTCCATTTGCATGAAATATTTTTCTCCATCCTTTTACCTTCAGTCTATGTGCATCTTTTGTTTTAAGGTGTGTCTCTTGTAGACAGCATATGTATGGGTCCTGTTTCTTTATCCATGCAGCTACCCTATGTCTTTTGATTGGATCATTTAATCCATTGACATTTAAGGTTATTATTGATATGTAGTTGTTTATTGCCATTTTATTCTTTAAAGCTGTATTCCTTTTTTGCTATATTCTTTCCTCCCTTTAAACTGTTTACAACAGGCCCTTTAGTATCTCTTGCAGAATTGGTTTGGTTTTAATAAATTCCTTCAGGCTTTCTTTTCCTGGGAAGCTCTTTATTTCTCCTTCAATTTTAAACGTTAGCCTTGCTGGATAAAGTAGTCTTGGTTGTAGGTTCTTGTTCTGCATTACTTTGAATGTCTTGCCATTCTCTTCTGGCCTCAAGTGTTTCTGTTGAGAAGTCCGATGTCATCCTTATGGGGGCTCCTTTGTAGGTGATAGCCTTTTTTTCTCTAGCAGCTTTTAAAATTTTTTCTTTATCCGTTAGCTTTGGTATTTTAACAATGATGTGTCTTGGTGTAGATCTTTTTGGATTTCTCTTTAATGGAGTTCTGTGTGCTTCTTGAACGTGTGGAGTGTTTCCCAGCCTTAATTTAGGGAAGTTTTCTACTATGATTTGATTGAACAAAGTTTCCATTTCCTGTCCTCTCTTCTCTTCTTCAGGCATCCTTATGATGCGAATGTTGTTTTTCTTCAGGTTGTCACAGTGCTCCCTTAGAGTTTGTTCACATTTTTTGAGTCTCTTTTCCTTTTTCTTCTCTGATTCTGTGCCTTTGTTTATTGTGTCCTCTAACTTGCTGATTCGATCCTCAGCATGATTCATCCTGCTTTTAATTCCTTCCATTGTGGTCTTCAGTTCTGATACTGTATTTGTCATTTCTGTCTGATTCTTTTTTATTATTTCAATTTCGTTTTTTATACTTGTTATCTCTTTATTTAGGTGTTCATAATGACTATCCATTGTTGCTCTAATTTCTTTGAACATCCTAACTATCATTATTCTAAATTCTGCTTCTGGTAATTTGGTTATATCTGGTTCATTCAGGTCCTTCTCTGGGGATTTCTCTTGATTCATTTGGTTTGCATTCTTCTGCTTGGCCATTTTGTCTGTGTATAAGCAAGTTGTGGCCACTGGAGTCCAGTAGGTGTTGCCTTTGTGTTCTCTAGGTGTGGTCTGTCTGCATGCCCGCCACCCCCTCTGCCACTGCCTAGGGCGGTTTGTTATGGGCGTTGCCAGCGCCGGCCCACTGTGGCTTTTGCTGTGATTTCTGCCTCTCCTCTGCGGGAGGGGCTGTCACTCAAGCCACAAACCTCAGCACCAAGGGTAGAGGTGAGCACCTTTGCTCAGCTGCAGACCCAGCCTGTTTCCGGACTTTCGCCCAGAACCCGCAGTCAGAGCCTGCTTGCCACAGTTTCGCAGGTTGGGCGGGGCTTTTGACGTGCTCTCAGCTGTGAGCCTTTGCCCGTCTGGAGCTTTAGCCCCGCCTTCGAGGCCAGGGCCCTTCTGCGCAAGGTCGCAAACCAAGGTTTATTGGGCCGGGCGTGTTTTCTGGCATCTGCTCAACTGCGAGCTTCCGCTCGTCCTGGACTCTACCCCGCCCCCGCATTCGGAGCTCGCTCGCGCACATAGAATGGCAAACCGCAGTTTCTCCGGCTGGGTGCTGCTGGCAGCGTGAGCTCAGCTGCGAGCCCCCACCCATCCTTGGTCTTAGCCCCGTCCCCGCGGTCAGGGCCAGCTTGCGCAGGGTCGCAGAGCAGATCTCTGCCTGTTCCTGGCCTCCCGCTTTGTCCCCGCAGGTGGGATTACAGGTGGGCCCGCAGCTTCCGGACCGCTTTCATGCGTGCCCTCCGCCCCTGCTGGGCTAGACCAAGCTCACACCCGCTTGGCCTCCGCCCACGCGACAGAACCGCGTTTCAGCGTCCTGCCACCACCATACCCTTCAGCAACCCTCAGCAGAGTAGGAAGGGACCTAATACTCCACACTGTAGGCCTGGGAGCTCCCTCACTTGTTTCACAGCTCAAAACTGTCCAAACGCCTCTTCTAGGCTCTGGGACTGTAGGCTGGGGCTTGGTTCCTGGGACCCAGGTCCCTCTCTCTCTGCCAAACTCTCCTCCCGCCACGCGGGTCTCTCCGGGCTGCCGTTTGCTCCAGGGAGCTGGGCAGCCCTTTCCACGTTTTCACTTTTCCTACCAGTCTCAATGTGGCTTCTTCTGTGTTCCTTGGTTGAAGAGTCCACTTAGTTTAGTTCAAAGTTGGTTTATCCAGATGATGGTTCTTAAAATTGAGTTATAATCCACTTTGGTTCTGGGAGTTGGAAGTTGGTACGTCCGCCTACTCTGTTGCCATCTTGCTCCTAAATCAGCTTTAATATTTCTTAAGTCCAATGTTTCTCCAAAAGTATATGTCCTCTGAATCAGAAAATATAACCCCTTCTTTCTCTCCTGGACCCCTGTATTTTCCCAGATGCTTCTATCCGTTAGCACTTTTCATTCTTTGTAACTCCCACCAGCAGTGAAGCAAAAATCCTACGGTTCTAGGCAGTGGTTCGTAGCCTCAACTGTGCAATGCAACCACCTCGGAGCTTTACAGACTATTAATGCCTGGTTCTCACTCTCAGAGATTCTCAGAGGTCTGGGCTATAGACTGGACGTCAGGATTTTTAAAGTTCCCAGGTGATCTGAATGTGAAACCAACTCAAAGACAGTGCTGTAGAGAGAATGAGCATGCAACCCCCAAGCGAACTCAGCCACGGGGAGGTGGCGTGGAGAGAGGCAGTCCTCCTCGCTATCTCTCTCTCTCCCACCTTGTGCTTTGCCACATCACCAGCTGCCTCTAAGTAGGTAAGCAACAGCTGCAGGCGAATCTGGAACAGATGTCAAGCTGGGATTACATTCCAACAATTACTAGCCCCACAAAGTTTATTTTTCTTCTATTAAAAAGAAATTCTCCTTTACGTCAATACAACTGAAGTCAAGCAGGCCTGAACTGTGTCCCTGTCAATCACCCTGGGGACATAAATGTCCAAGCCAACCCTGGAGGGGAAGGGCAGGCTTTCTGTGTGAGGGTGTCTAAAGAAAATGTCATAATTTATGCCAAAAATTGACATTTTGAATATCCTGGTTTTTACAAAAATTTTCTTTCTCTCTCTTTTTTAACTCCAGTACTCTGTGCTCTAAAATATTTCACTAAAGGGTTCTCTAGCAATTCTTCACTTTTGGAGTTTTGTAGGTTTATTTCTTACATCAGGTTTGAAGGAATGGTTTGTACTCATCTCTTTCTAATCATTTCCTACAGACTCAGGAAGCAGACTTAGTCTTTGAGATAGTTGTTTCCTTTGCTTCACCGTGAAGCTGATCTCCAAAGACAAGGCTAATGTACCACCTCACCAATTCTCCAGTTTCCTCACCAACATGTTATTAGGAAAAATGGGTCAGTGAAAGAAGAATCGACTTTTTCCCTCTCTGAACGTTTTAGGGACAGTGTAGATGGATTTCCTGTGTGGCCTACTCGAGAAAAAGTCACCCAGAGAGTGTTCAGAGGACAGACCTTTACGATGCATTTTGATTTAAGAGATTACTTACCACTTGACCTGTGGTGGTATAGTAGATAAAGCGTTGAGCTGGAACACTGAGGTTGCCAGTTCGAAACACCAAGTTTGCCCAGTTAAGGCACATCTATGGAAAGCAACTACTAGGAGTTGATGCTTCCCATTCCTCCCCACTCTTTCTCTCTCTCAAAAAAAAAAAAAAAAAAAAAAAAAAGAGAGATGACTTACCATATAACCAATGTTGACATTAAGATTAAGCTACCCAGCCTGACCAGGTGGTGGCACAGTGGATAGAGCGTCGGACTGGGATGCAGAGGACCCAGACTCAAGACCCCGAGATCGCCAGCTTGAACGTGGGTCCATCTGGCTTGAGCAAAAAAAAGCTCACCAGCTTGGACCCAAGGTCGCTGGCTCCAGCAAGGGGTCACTCGATCTGCTGAAGGCCCGCGGTCAAGGCACATGTGAGAAAGCAATCAATGAACAACTAAGGTGTCACAAGGAAAAACTGATGATTGATGCTTCTCATCTCTCTCCGTTCCTGTCTGTCTGTCCCTATCTATCCCTCTCTCTGACTCTCTCTCTGTCCCTGCAAAAAGAAAAAGAAAAAGATTAAGCTACCCATCCAGTCCACAGAGTCAGGGATTCCAAAATTAATTAAATGCTAAATTGAAGATCGGGGTATGTGTATTATTATTCTTACATTTAAAAATACTGAATTGGTAAGAAATTTAGCATTTCCAGGACAGTAGCAGGTAGGTGAGCAAAAAAGTAAGAACGTTCAGTGAGAGAAGGTTAATCCTTTAAGTTTGAGACATTAAATGATAGCAAATAAGGGACACTTTAGGGAGGAAAGCTCAGAGGGTTTAGGTCTTTTAATGTGAAAAATTTCAAATGTGTTGAATCTCTGAAACCTCAAACTTTGTATGCCCAGATATTCTAAATAGTTATCTCTTCATGAAAACTCCTTAAGTATTTTGAAAAATCCTGTCAGATATATTTGCTGAGGTAAATAATATTTCAATATATTTGTAAAAGCCAAATGCCTGACTTGTGGATTCAATGGGGGCAGATATTATGCCCCTGCTCCCCCAAAGAAAAATATCTATCTTACGTATAAAAAGAATCTTTCATTTTAGGCTCTCAGAAAAAGTTTGGAATAGAAAAATATTATTTTCCTTAGAAGGTCTGATAAATAATTCAGACCAGCTATAAATCTTAATGAAAAAAAAAATGTTTTTCGTTTCAGGGAGTGTCTCAGCTCCCCGTCTGTAGTGGAACATGGTTGCTCTTTGCCTGTTCCACCTCTAATCACAATACTTTCTGAAAGTGGCCTCTGGTTGTTGTTTTTTTCCTCATTCTCAACCTTTGTGCTTGTGGTGAAATTTATTCTACCTCTGATGCTAAAGATGGACATGTGACCCAAATATGGCCAATCAGAATTTGGATAGTGATTGTTCAAGTGAGTACATGACCCAAGTTAGATCAATTAGAGACAATAATGTTCATTTTAGGACATCGGTGTCAGCTAACACATTTTCAAACAAGTTAACCTTATAGATAACTAGAGTTAAATCTTACTTTGAAATCCTGGGCCCTGGCCGGCTTGCTCAGTAGTAGAGTGTCAGCCTGGTATATGGAAGTTCTGAGTTCAATTTCTCGATCAGGGCACACAGGAGAAGCATCCATATGCTCCTCTACCCTTACCCCTCTTGCTTCTCTCTTTCTATCTTTCCCCCTTCTTGCAGTCATAGCTTGATTTGAGCAAGTTGGCCCCGGTGCTGAGAATGACTACATGGCCTCTGCCTTAGGCACTAAGAAGAGCTCGGTTGCTGAGCAATTGAACAATGGCCCAGATGAGCAAAGCATCATTCCCTCATGGGTTTGCTGGGTGGATCTTGGTTGGGGTGCACGTGGGAGTCTGTTTCTCTGCCTCTCCTCCTCTCACACAATAAAAAAAAGTAAAAGGAAAAATAAATAAATTCTGGGAGCAAATGTAGGAGGCATTCCTCAGAATTATCCCACCCTACGGGGAAAGGAACTGGGTTTCTCTACCCCAATTCCCATCAGTCACTGGTGGAGGGCTACTGGTGGTGGTGGGTGAGGTTCATTAATTTACTTACAGTTTGAGCTCTGGTGGTCAGAGAACGCTCACAGGCAAGAAATGTATTTAGAAGTTGGTCCTGTGCGCACTGAAATATTGAGGGTAAGGGGGATATGGGTAAGGCACCAATTTGTATACTACAATAAATAATCATCTTAGTACAATGTCTTAAACTATTTGATCATAAACATCTAGCACAGGTTGATTACCGACAATATTTATTCATTCAACAAATATCTGTTGTACCTTGTACTGAGGGTATATTCACTGTGCTAGATGCTGAGAATAAAGTAAGCAGGATATGTCATTCCTCACGGGGCTGACAATCTATCATAGATACAAACAAGGAAGCAAGAAATTACCTGCTAATGAGGGAAGTTGGGCACTGGGAGAACACCCATGACAAGAACCTAACTTAGGATTTGTTCTTTTAAGCACCCTCCCCAGCCTCCAGCATCAGGAATAAAATACTTGGAAGGAGGAAAAAAAGAAAAGAAAAAAAAGAAGGTTGACAAAAGTGGAAGGGAAGTGGAGATTTTACTGTACATCCTTTAGTATTTTTAAATTTTATACTCAGTGCATGTATTATATATATTGAAAATTCAACTTTTCAAAAGAATAGTTTATTCTATTTTAAAGGAGTAAGTCAACATCACCAATAAAATTACCATGTATAGCAGTAATCTAAAAGACTGTAAAGTGTGGATAAGAAGATTTGGGGACTCAAGTTCAATGTGGGTGATGTGGGTACACATCACATGAAGGCGTGTCTGGAATGTAATCTAGAAAGTTTTAACCTGACATTGCACCTTGACCAGTCTTAGGAAAGGACCGCAGGGTGTGGCAGAGTGGCAGCAGGCATCTTAGAGAGCAGAGAGCCACAGACAGAGCATCTGTCATTGTTGCCAGGTCTGTCTGGGGAACAGGCTGCACAAACAGGCCGTCACCATTGCTGGGTCCTCCTCACAGGGTTCTGGGCAATGCTCAACAGACAATTACTGATTAAATTAATTCTATTCAGAGTGGATAAATGAACCTGTCACAACTCAATAACACTAACAATTAAGAATATCCTTAGATCCAATTTTATACTCACTAAATAGCCCTCTGGCTATAATCTGGCTTCCCATGTAGATAATCCTATAAAAGCAGAGTAGGCTCTCTTAGTGAACTTTCTGGCCGCTTTGATAGTTATACATTTCTTTTTTTTTTTTTTTTTCTGGCAGCAACATAGATAAATTTTATTCATCTCATGATTCTGGGTGGAATATGTTTTCTTAAGCTTTCTTTATTTTTTGTCTAAAAGCTTTTATTTGACTGAGGAATATCACTTTATTCTTTTTTTATGCTCCAATATAGATTTTTTAAAATTAATTTTAATTTTAATGGGGTGACATTGAAAAATCAGGGTACATATGTTCAGAGAAAACATCTGCAGGTTATTTTGACATTTGATTATAATGCATACCCATCATCCAAAGTCAAATCGTCTTCTGTCACCTTCTATCTGGTTTTATTTGTGCCCCTCCGCTCCCCCCCTTCCTCCCTCTCCTCCACTGCCTCTGGATAGCCAGCACACTCCTGTCCATGTCTCTGAGTCTCATTTTTATGTCCCATCTATGTATGGAATCTTATATTCTTAGTATTTTCTGATTTACTTATTTCACTCAGTATAATGTTATCAAGGTCCATCCATGTTGTTGTAAATGATCCGATGTCATCGTTTCTTATGGCTGAGTAGTATTCCATAGTATATATGTACCAAAGCTTTTTAGTCCACTCATCCTCTGATGGACACTTGGGCTGTTTCCAGGTCTTAGCTATTGTGAACAATGCTGCCACGAACATGGGGGTGCATTTCTTCTTTTCGAACAGTGCTATGGTGTTCTTAGGGTATATTCCTAAAGGTGGGATAGCTGGGTCAAAAGGCAGTTCGATTTTTAATTTTTTGAGAAATCTCCATACTGTTTTCCACAGTGGCTGCACCAGTCTGCATTCCCACCAGCAGTGCAGGAGGGTTCCCTTACCTCCACATCCTCGCCAGCACTTAATCTGTGTTGTTTTGTTGATGAGCGCCATTCTGACTGGTGTGAGGTGATATCTCATTGTGGTTTTAATTTGCATTTCTCTAATAATTAGTGATGTTGAGCATTTTTTCTTATGCCTATTGGCCATCTGTATGTCCTCTTTGGAGAAGTGTCTATTCATTTCTTTTGCCCATTTTTTGATTGGATTATTTGTCTTCCTGGTGTTGAGTTTTACAAGTTCTTTATAAATTTTGGTTATTAATCCCTTATCAGATGTATTTTCAAATATGTTTTCCCATTGTGTAGTTTGTCTTTTTATTGTTCTTATTGTCTTTAGCATTGCAAAAGCATTTTAGTTTGATATAGTCCCATTTGTTTATTCTGTCTTTTATTTCACTTGCCTGTGGAGACAAATCGGCAAATATATTGCTGCGAGAGATGTCAGAAAGCTTACTGCCTATGTTTCCTTCTAAAATGCTTATGGTTTCATGGCTTACATTTAAGTCTTTTATCCATTTTGAGTTTGTTTTTGTGAATGGTGTAAGTTGATGGTCTAGTTTCATTTTTTTGCAGGTAGATGTCCAATTTTCCCAACACCATTTGTTAAAGAGGCTGTCTTTACTCCATTGTATGTTCTTTCCTCCTTTGTCAAATATCAGTTGTACATAAAGGTGTGGGTTTATTTCTGGGTTCTCTGTTCTGTTCCATTGATCTATATGCCTGTTTTTATGCCAGTACCAGGCTGTCTTGAGTACAATGGTCTTGTAGTATAACTTGATATCAGGGAGAGTGATACCTCCTGCTTTATTCTTCTTTTTCAATATTGCTGAGGCTATTCGTGTTCTTTTTTGGTTCCATATAAATTTTTGGAATATGTGTTCCACATCTTTGAAGTATGTTATTGGTATTGCATTGAATTTATAAATTGCTTTGGGTAAATATAGACATTTTAATAATGTTTATTCTTCCTAACCATGAGCACGGTATATGCTTCCACTTGTTTGCATCTTCCTTGATTTCTTTTATCAATGTTTTATAATTTTCCAAGTACAAGTCTTTAACCTTCTTGGTTAAATTTACTCCCTAGGTACTTTATTCTTTTGGTTGCAATAGTGAAGGGGATTGTTTCCTTAATTTCTTTTTCTGACAGTTCATTGTTGGTGTATAAAAATGTCTCTGATTTCTGAATATTAATTTTATATCCTGCCGCCTTGCTGAATTCATTTATCAGGTCCAGTAGTTTTTTGACTGAGACTTTAGGGTTTTCTATATACAATATCATATCCTCTGCAAATAATGATAGATTTAGTTCTTCTTTTCCAATTTGGATGCCTTTCATTTCTTCTTCTTGTCTGATTGCTGTGGCTAGGACTTCCAGAGCTATGTTGAATAAGAGTGGTGAAAGGGGGCACCCCTACCTTTTTCCTGATCTTAAGGGGATTGTTTTTAATTTTTGCCCGTTGAGTATAATGTTGGCTGTGGGTTTGTCATAGATGGCCTTTATCATGTTAAGGTATGTTTCCTGTATTCCCACTTTGCTGAGAGTTTTTATCATGAATGGATGCTGGATTTTATCAAATGCTTTTTCTGCATCTATTGAAATTATCATGTGGTTTTTGTCCTTCCTTTTGTGTATGTGATGAATCACATTTATTGATTTGCAAATATTGAACCAACCTTGCCTCCCCAGATAAATTCCACTTGATCATGATGTATGATTTTTTTTCATATATTGCTAGATCCGGTTGGCTAATATTTTGTTGAGGATTTTAGCATCTAAATTCATCAGGGATATTGGCCTATAAATTTCTTTCTTTGTGTTGTCCTTTTCTGGTTTCAGAATCAGAATTATGCTCGCCTCATAAAAGGAGCTTGGAAGTCTTCCTTTCTCTTGAATTTTTTGAAATAGCTTGAGAAGGATAGGAGTTAGTTCTTCTTTGAATTTTTGGTAGAATTCACTTATGAAGCCATCAGGCCCAGGACTTTTCTTTGTTGGGAGTCTTTTGATAACTGTTTATATCTCATTTGTTGTAATCGGTCTATTTAAGGTTTCTGATTCTTCCAAATTGATTTTTGGAAGATTAAATGTTTCAAGGAATTTGTCCATTTCATCTAGGTTGTCTAGTTTTTTGGTATAACATTCTTCATAGTATTTTCTTACAATATTTTGTATTTCTCTTGTGTTAGTTGTTATTTCTCCATTCTCCTTTCTAATTTTATTTATTTGAGTCCTCTCTCTTTTTTTCTTGGAGAGTCTGTTTAAAGGTTCATCAATCTTGTTTACCTTTACAAAGAACCAGCTCCTGGTTTCATTGATCCTCTGTATCGTTTCTTTAGTCTCTATGTCATTTATTTCTGCTCTGACCTTTATTATTTCTTTCCTTCTACTAGTCCTGGGCTTTATTTGCTGTTCTTTTTCTAGTTCTTTCAGATGCAGGGTCAAATTATTTATTTGTGCTTTTTCTAGCTTCTTATGATATGCCTGTAGTGCAATGAACTTCCCTCTCAGTACTGCTTTTGCTGTATCCCATAAATTTTGAGTTGATGTATGCTCATTATCATTCGTTCCTAGGAACTTTTTTATTTCTTCTTTGATCTCACTGTTAATCCATTTGTTATTTAATAACATGTTATTTAGTTTCCAAGTGTTTGAGTATTTTTCAGTTTTTCTTCTGTGGTTAATTTCTAGTTTCATGCCATAGTGATCAGAGAATATGCTTGATATGATTTAAATCTTCTTAAATTTGTTGAGACCTCTTTTGTATCCTAACATGTGGTCTATCCTAGAGAATGTACCATGAGCACATGAAAAGAATGTATATTCTGCTGCTTTAGGGTGAAAGGTTCTGAAGATATCTATTAAATCGAGTTGATCTAGTATATTGTTTAAGTCTGCTGTATCTTTGTTAATTTTCTTTCTTGAGGATCTATCCAGTGCAGTTAGTGGGGTATTGAAATTTTCTACTATTATAGTATTGCTGTTAATCTCGCCCTTTATATCCATCAAAGTCTGCTTTATGTATTTCTGAACTTCTATGTTCGGCTCATTGATATTTATAATGGTTATATCTTCCTGTTGAATTGCTCCCTTTATCATTATGTAGTGTCCTTCTTTATCTTTTACTACAGCCTTTGTTTTAAAGTCCATTTTTTTCATATATAAGTATTGCTACCCCGGCTTTTTTTTCATTTCCATTTGCATGAAATATTTTTCTCCATCCTTTTACCTTCAGTCTATGTGCATCTTTTGTTTTAAGGTGTGTCTCTTCTAGACAGCATATGTATGGGTCCTGTTTTCTTATCCATGCAGCTACCCTATATATTTTGATTGGATCATTTAATCCATTTACATTTAAGGTTATTATTGATATGTAGTTGTTTATTGCCATTTTATTTTTTAAAGCTGTATTCTTCCTTTGCTATATTCTTTTTCCCCTTTGAATTGTTCACAACAGGCCCCTTAGCATCTGTTGCAGAATTGGTTTGGTTTTAATGAATTCCTTGAAGGATTTTTTGTCTGGGAAGCTCTTTATTTCTCCTTCAATTTTAAACATTAGCCTTGCTGGATAAAGTAGTCCTGGTTGTAGGTTCTTGTTCTGCATTACTTTGATTATATCTTGCCATTCCCTTCTGGCCTCAAGTGTTTCTGTTGAGAAGTTGGATTCATCCTTATGGAGGCTCCATTGTAGGTGATAGCCCCTTTTTTTCTCTAGCAGCTTTTAAAATTTTCTCTTTATCCCTTAGCTTTGGTATTTTAACTATGATGTGTCTTGGTGTAGATTTCTTTGGGTTTCTCTTTAATGGAGTTCTCTGTGCTTCTTGAACATGTGAGTCATTTTCCAGCCTTAATTTAGGGAAGTTTTCAGCTATGATTTGGTTGAACAAAGTTTCTATCCCTTGTTCTTTCTCTTCTTCTTCAGGAACCCCTATGATGTGGATGTTATTTCTCTTCATATTGTCACAGAGCTCCTTTAGTTTCCTCAGACTTCTTGAGTCTCTTTTCTTTTTTCTGCTCTGCTTCTGTGCCTTCGTTTATTTTGTTCTCTAACTCACTGATTTGATCCTCAGCTTCATCCATCTTGCTTTTAATTCCTTCCATGGTGGTCTTCAATTCTGATACTGTATTTGTTATTTCTGTCTGATTCCTTTTTATTATTTCAATTTCCTTTTTTATACTTGTTATCTCTTTATTTAGGTGTTCGTAATGACTATCCATTGTTGCTCTAAGCTCTTTAAACATCCTAACTATCATTATTTTAAACTCTGCATCAGGTAGTTTGGTTATATCTGGTTCATTCAGGTCCTTCTCTGGGGATTCCTCTTGATTCATTTGGGTTGCATTTCTCTGCCTGCCCATTTTGTCTATATATAAGAAGGGTGTGGCCACTGGAATCCAATGGGTGTTGCCTCTGTGTTCCCTAGGTGTGGTCTGTCTGCAGACCCACCACCCCCTCTGCCACTGCCTAGGGCGGTTGGGTATGGGCTTAGCCAGTGCAGGCCTGCTGCACCTGTTGCTGCAGTTTCTGCCTCTCCTCTGCAGGAGGGGCTGTGTTCTGGTGTCCGGCTTTACAAGCCTCAGCCTGTCTCAGCCTTCGTCCTGCCCCCACGGATGGGGTTGTGCACCACACTTCAGTCACAAGCCTGGGCAACAAGGGCAGGGGTGAGCACCTCTACTCATTTGTGGCCCCCGCCAGTTCCCGGAGGCTTCCGCCCTGCCCCTGGGTCAGGGCCGGCTTGCACAGGATCGCAAACCTCCGGGGCTGCTGGCGCGGCTCAGCTGCGAGCTTTTGCCTGTCCTGGGCTTTCGCCCCTGCCCCATGGTCAGGACTAGCTTGGGCAGTCACAAACCTTGGAGTTTAGGCGAGGCTGTGTGCCCGCTCGCCCCTGCTCAGCAGCAGATCTCTGCCCATTTTGGGCTCCCGCTTTTCCCCCACAGGTGGGGCTGCAGGTGGGCCCGCAGCTGCCGGACCACTTTCATGCATCCCCTCTGTCCCTGCTGGGCTAGACTGAGCTCACAGCCAGCCGGCCCAGCCTCTGCCCCCACCGACAGAATGGCGCTTCTGTGTCCCGCTGCCGGCCGCCCTCCGGCAAACCCTCAGCAGTGTGGGTGGGGGTTCTGCAGCTCAGATCCTAACACTCCATACTGTAGTCCTTATAGCTCCTTCCTTCTAAGCGACTGTGCTCTAAGTGCCATGGGAGAGCTTGTTTGGCTGGTGTCCTGCTTCCCTTTGCTGGTATTGCTGGTTCCAGGGGAAATATTCGTTTCTGATTTGGGAAGTGACTCAGCTCAGGGTTTAGGATAGCTGTCCCTCAGAGTGTTTCTCCTTGTGCTCCGGTCCTCTCCTCTCTCCCCATCCTCCGGAGCCTGGGTGAGTGGTTGTGAGAGAGGTTTTCTGTGCCGTCCCTTTAAGAAGAATCCTGGGTCTGAGAAAACTGTCTCTTTCTCACAAACAGTATCCTAACTTGTTTCACAGCTAAATACTGTCTAAACGCCTCTTCTAGGCTCTGGGGCTGCAGGCTTGGGCTTTGTTCCTGGGACCCAGGTCCCTCCCTCTCCTCTAAACTCTCTTCCTGCCACGCGAGTCTCTCTGGGCTGCCAGGGCTGCCTTTCGCTCCAGAGAGCTGGGAAGCCCTTTCCACGTTTTCACTTTTCCTACCAGTCTCAATGTGGCTTCTTCAGTGTTTCTTCGTTGAAGAGTCCACCTAGTTTAGTTCAAAGTTGGTTTATCCAGATGATGGTTCTTAAAATTAAGTTATAATCCACTTTGGTTCCAGGAGTTGGAAGTTGGTACATCCACCTACTCCATCGTCATCTTGCTGTCTCGATAGTTAAACATTTCTTAAATGAATGCATTGTCTCCTCTGTTTAGTTAGTGTGATTCAGGAACCCTAAAGGTGATTATTACATTGGAGTAAGCTGAAGAAAATAAAAAAGCCAAGCACAGGGCTTGAAGTACACTGGCCCCACCAAGAAAAGCGCTCTGTGAAGTCCTCAATCATATTTTTATTTCATTTCACTCTGAATACAGTTCATACCCAGAATTCTGAGACTTATTGCTGTGATGAAGTTCATTCAACTCAGGGCTGTCCCACTGCTCAAATTGGGGGCCACTATCTACCTGGACAAAATCCACATGCACACCCAAGGATTCAATCAGCATTAATAGAGAACTGGAACAGCAGGAATAAAGTCACCGAAGTCTGCTGACAGTTTAGGGCCAAAACCACAGTGAAAAAGAAAACTGAAAGCTTAGGTAAGAGACCAGACCTTGGTGAGTCACATAGGCCACAACTGGCCTATAAACTTTATGCTTTAGGCCACAGAAACTGATGTTTTAGCAGAAAAAAGATGGTAGGATTATTGATAATTTTTATAAGTAGTTGGAAACATTTTGCCTAAAGTAAACACCCAGTAGATACAGCCTTGCCAGGGTACCACAGTTTTTTCTACCTCTGCAATCTTGTCTTCAAACGCTTTCAATCCACTCTAGTAGGAAAGAGTATTCTTGATTTGATCATGTTGTTCATCAAGAATTCAGCTCAGTTCCCTTCATCGTATGCTTATTGAACACCTATTACATCAAGGTCACTGTAGAAAGTACAAAAGTAATTTAGACCTTGTCCCTTTGTAAAATTGAGAACCACAGAAGTAGCAGAAACACAATATTATCAAGACACGGGGCAGGGAGGACTCGTTCTAAATAATTTTACCAAATTTATTTACTTTTCATTTTGCTGAAATACATTTCTTTCCCAGTAGAATCCCATGGGAGGGAGAAGGAAAGGAAAAAATATATAGATAATTCCCACCCCTAATAAATGAAATCTAAGGGAAACTGCTCCTTCTGACACAGGATGTCTGTCTCCTCAGCATTGGCCATATTACTATTTACTCCACCTGTAAACTGAGATCTTTTCAGCCAGTCCCTGCCTCTACTCCCCACCCGAGATGTAAAGCCCAAGGCCCAGCCTGTCATGCCTCCAGCTGTTACGGGAGCCTCCTCTTGCCCCACAGCTGGCTGTCCTCCTCCACATGCTGACTCTCCACCCAGCCCCAATACTGTTCTACATCACATCTGGGGTGGGAGTATTCTAGTTTGGGGGCTGCTCCAACTCTACAGGGAATTCGGCTCCAGACTGAGAAAGATTCATAGCTCGGTCAGTGTTCAGGGTTTGGGAAAGCTTGGGGGGTGGGGTGGGCAAGCCCCGCTTTCTGAGGACTAGTATTGAAGCTGCATTTATGGCTTCAATAGATTTCTCTTTTAATTAAATTTATTGGGGTGACATTAGGTAATAAGATTATATAGGTTTCAAAGGTATATTTCTATGAGAGATCATCGGTATATTGCATTGTGTGCTAGACTTCTTGAGCTTGCCAAGAATGGAACCAAGACTTGGAACTGACCTCAGTTAAAATCTCAATGCTGCCATGCTATTTATAAGCTATACGACTGTCAGCAAGTTAATTAACCTATTTCAGCTTTAGTTTCCTCATCTGTAAAAAGGGGGTATTTTCTGGGAGACTAACATTATATTCATAAAGCACTCAATACCTAGTAGGCACTTTATAAATGCTGTCTATAATTTTTGTCACACAAAGAAATGCAAATGAGGTTTTAAACCAATTTTAGAATACTGCTTGTTATTAATTGGGGCTACCAATAATCAATACCTCTTTAAAAGGTTTTTTAAAATCAATTTTAAACAATACTTATTGACCAAAAAAAATGTTTACTGTGGGACAGACAGCCTTACATTGTTTTTTGTTTGTTTGTTTAGACAAAGGATAGTTTTCAATGTCTATTAACTTAGGGGTAATGATAAAATGCAAAATAGATTTTGATAGATAGATAAATGTACATATTTTATGCAACAGTGAAGTATATTCATAGAGAATTTGAATATTTTCCACTTGAATATAGTAAAAAAGCAGATAAGAAGAGCCTTTATTTTCACAATTATTCCAATTTGCTAACATGCTTTGTAGTTTCAAGAGAAAAACAAGGGTAGTTAATCTTACTTCAAAATGTAACACACACAAGCTCACAAAAGCAGATGATTTTAGGTCGCTGGTTCTCAAGGGGATGATTTTCTCCCTATGCCAAATGACAGCCCTTCTGCTCTACTGTCCGTGTGGAGTCCTAACCTCTTCTCTTCCTCATGCGTTAGGGTGGCTGAGCACTTAGTCGGCAACCTTGGGTCCCTCTCAGGGTGAAGCAAGCAATCTACCTTACAGGATTCTTTGTGAGGATTAAATGAGTGACCCACTGTAAGTGCTACTCCAGTACCCCAGCTCATACAGACCCTCAATTAATAGGAACACACACTGAAACCAGCTACATCACACAGGAGGGTCCTCTGATTCCGCCCTACGCTGGGACACAGCAGCACCTACTTATCGTACTGCCTCCATTCCATTGATCTCAGCTGCCATCACTGCTCGCCTGGACCAGTACCAGGGTCGCTGGACTGACTTCCGCCCATCGCACTGACCCTTCTTACCCTCCCTTCTGCAAACAGAAGCCAAAGAGATCATGTGAAAAACACATCAATATAATTTGAGGAGGGGGAAATTGGGATAAATCTGTTCAAAGTCGCTTCTATTTTTCTAAGAGAGGGGTTAATATATTGAATAACTTGACGTTTTTTCAAGTTGTTAAGGAACCATGGTAAAATGTCAAGGATTAAGCCTACAGGAATGAAAATGAAGTAAATAATGAAATGAGAAAAACAAAGAAACAGAAAAAAATTAAAATCAATTTTTAAAAAGTAAAAATATAACAAAGAAAGAGCTAGCATCGCTATATTAATATCATACAAAATGGACTTTATCTTAAAAGATCATTTTTAAGGATAAGAGCTGTCATTACATAATGACAAAACATTCATTTCATAATAAGGAAAGCCCTACCAGTTCTTAAGTAATACGCCTGTAATAATAAACTGACCTCCAAATACATTGTTTAAATGTTCAAAACTGTAAGAGAAACTGATAAATGCACAGTTGTAATGAGAGATTTCAATCCCTCTCTCCTAATGACTGACAGGTAAAATGATGAAAAATTAGTGAACAAACAAGACTTGAAGAACACCGTTAATATCCTTTATTTGAAAAACATATTAAGTCTAAACCTCGAAATTCGTCTAAACTTCTCCTATGCAAGACCTATTCATTATCATCGGCTGCTCTTGAAGTTAAAAATTACCAAAAAATAAATGAAAGCAAGTAAATAAAAAGGCAAGATCGGATGAGTGCAGAGCAGAGCAATCAAGCACTGAGAGGCTGAGAGGATAGATAGGGTCTGCGGTCAGAGCGCCAAGATGCGCACACAGCACAAAGCGACCCTTCCATCCTAATCGCCTGAGAATTACCCTCGGTGATTTATTGGCTTTCCTAATAAGTTTTGAAGGTGCTTCGTCACTGTGCGTCGTGCAGCAGCTACTGATTGATAGGTTTCCTCGCTTTTATCGAGGCGTTGCGGGACGTGGTGATAACCTTGAAAAACAATTTTTGTATAGCCGGCTCTTTATACCAGTCTACGGACATGTTTCATGACGCTATTGGTTGAAAGGAAAGATTTTAAGATAATTCTGGGGCCGGCCACCCTGAGGTTTTAAAACATAAATATGTACTCGGTATTTAAAATGCATTTAAACTTCAAAGATCTCCACATTGTACATCTAAAGTTGAACTTCCTAAAGATGCATTCTACATCTGAAATACAAGATTTTTCTTTGTAAAGAACTTGTTACTAATTATCATTTCTGTACACAGACCCACTAAGTTCTCTCCTCCATGGGAAACACTTCCTCAGAAGTGGGGTCCTTTCACGGCCATGAGAAGAAACTATAATTCTGAATGATGGGAGAAGTGTTCCACGTGGTTCTGAGTTTAAAGATGTCTTTCTCTTCCCATCTGTGTCCATGGCAGACTCTAAGATCCCTCTCTAGGTTTCAGGAAGCATATAAGAAGGGGGAAATCACGGAGAACAAGAGGAACCCAGAGAGGGGAGTATTCCTCTTGGGTGTCTTCCTGGAATGCATTTGAAAATGGATGTCAGGAACAAAATTAAAAGCACAGAAGGCAAAAATTAATGAGCTCTATTGAGAAACAGAAAGCCTATACCCCAAGAAACTGAGGACAGTGGCAGATAAAGCAACTCAAGTTTTCTACCATTAGTGAAGAAATACTAGCATTCGAAAAGTGGCCAAGAAACATGGGTTGGAGTAAATTGAGGAATGAATGGTGAGTCAGAGACATAGAAGTAGGACAATGAGCCATAAGGGAGGTCCTGACTAGCACTGGTTCATAAATTACCAAGCCCACAAGACCAGGGCTCAGAGGAAAACCACGATTCACACTGGGTGTCATTGTTGATTCCTTGTTCAGATGACTACTCATCCATAAGGGTGCGGTCACTTTATCCACTTGTCATCTCAGTAAATAAATGAACAAACATGATCCCAATTCCTTTAGATGTGAAGGAGGTGAGCTGGGAGGGCTGGTTAGACACTTGAGTCCTCAGACACAGAAAGAAAGCAATGCCCCATATAAAATGGCTGTCTAACCCTAGGATTCATCTCATCAGTTGACACACACAGTTAGTTGTGCACTGGAGGTGTTTAGACTAACCCTTGGGAAAAGAAACAGAGGATAGGTCAAATTTTTTGGAATAACCACCCAAACTTCCCACATTATGCTGCCTGTCTACATAATCAGGCAGAGTTTCTTTAAATGTAAGTGTAGAATACATTTCTGATGTCCAAAAAGTCAAATTTCAATGTTTTGGTTCTCAGAAAAATGTTTAGACAAAATAATACTCTATTTTTCTCTCACTAAGAAATGGATGCCTGACCAGGTGGTGGCACAGTGGATAGAGCGTCGGACTGGGATGCGGAAGACCCAGGTTCGAGACCCTGACGTCGCCAGCTTAAGCGCAGGCCCATCTGGCTTGAGGTAAAAGATCGCCAGCTTGGACCCAAGGTCGCTGGCTCCAGCAAGGGGTGGCTTGGTTTGCTGAAGGCCCGCGGTCAAGGCACATATGAGAAAGCAATCAATGAACAACTAAGGTGTCACAATGGCAACAAAAAACTAATGATTGATGCTTCTCACCTCTCTCCATTCCTGCCTGTCTGTCCCTATCTATCCCTCTCTCTGACTCTCTCTCTCTGTCCCTGTTAAAAATAGACAAAGAAAAAGAAATGGAGTTCTTAGTATTGTTTTATGTCACTTGAGATGAATAAGAATGACTTGATTTAAAATTAATTTCATAAATAAGTCTAGTAAAAAAAAGGCTGCACAATCCCGATGCTAATTTTAACATGAAAGCATGCTTACCTAAATAGAATGTGTCCATATTTAGTTTTCAAATGTACAATTAATTGTCATTTTATTTTATTTTTTAAAGGATTAAATTTATTTCTTTTGGAGAGTGGGAAGAGGAGAGAAGGGGGGAGGGACAGGAATCATCAACTCCCATATGTGCCCTGACCAGGCAAGCCCAGGGTTTCAAACCAGCAACCTCAGTATTCTAGGCTGACGCTTTATCCACTACACCACCACAGGTCAGACCTAGTTGTCATTTTAGAAAGAAGGAACCGGAAACAGAATATCTTAGAATCTTCAGAATGTTACTGTAATCTGTCTATAGCTGACACCTATGATTTGTCTTACCTTCTGACAACAGGTATCTGCTTTTAAACAAGGCATTGAGACTCAACAAGAGGTAAGCAAGGACCAGGGCCTCTTAGCTAGCTTGCCCTCTTCCCCATAGTTAAATTTCATAAAATACCCTGCAGATATAGAGCATAAGAGAGAAAAAAGAGAAGCACCATGTGGTATAAGCTAATAATTATTTATATTCCTAATCAAAGGCTCTCGCATTTCACATGCCTGGTTCACTACTCTGGCCTGCCCAGGCCCTGAAGCTATTTTTCTTTCTTCAAATTAGGAATTTGCTGATCAAATCAAATGCTGGTTCTGTATCTAAAATGATATGTTTTCTCGTTGTGCCAGTGATTTGGTCCCCCTAAGAAACTAATTGCTGGCATTTCAAATTGCACAAGTAGCAAAGTGCTCTACTTAACAAAGAATTCCAGTTACGTCCCCCTATTTTTTCACCTTTTGAAAGCCGTATTTTTTTTTCAGCTCTGTTATTCAATGCATAAACATGGCAAAATGTAATTAAATGAGGAAAGCCAACACAGGTAACATTTTTTGTTATTGTATGTTTCTGAAGTGAGAAGCGGGGAGGCAGAGAGACAGACTCCTGCATGTACCCGACCAAATCCACCTGGCATGCTCACCAGGGGGCGATTCTCTGCCCATCTGGGGCATTGCTCCATTTCAACTGGAGCCATTCTAGCACCTGAGGCAGAGACCCTGGAGCAGTCCTCTGCACCCAGGCCAACTTTGCTCCAATGGAGCCTTGGCTGCAGGAGGGGAAGAGAGAGACAGAGAGAAAGTAGAGGGGGAAGTGAGGAGAAGCAGATGGTTGCTTCTCCTGTGTGCCCTGGCCGGGAATCAAACCCGGGACTTCTGCATGCTGGGCCGATGCTCTACCACTGAGCCAACTGGTCAGGACAACATGGGTAACATTTAAATATATATTTCCTTTTGCAAGTGCATTATCTCTCATCAATCTTATATGCATGTAGATACTTAGATAACTTTAAGTATATATTTCCTTTCGCAAATGTATTAAGAGACTTCAATCTTGTCTTCAGTTTTCCATACTGCCATATTCATAGGTTTAAGTTCACTTGGTGGTGGGCCAACTCTGCTTGTTTTACCAAGCAAGCCTAAGTAGTGGAGCTTCTTTTTCTCATGTTCATGCTAACAAATAGGTACAATAAGCACCAGTTTGCATTATATGATTTCAGGGTCACTTCTCCACTTCGCCATGTCTCCTTGCCAATGGTAGACACTCGACAACTAGAGTTACGTTAAGGAACCTTATCAGAATACAAATTTCCTCTGTAAAGGTGACTCCTGATCCCTGCTTGATACAGAGGTGAGTCAACCAAACCTTAATGTGAATGGATGTGTCAGAACCTTTCTTGAGAGCTGGTTGTGAGGAGGGTAGGATGGAACAGGAGGGTCATGGGAGACAGAGGGAAAGAGCGATAAAGAGAAAGACTGGGGGCCCTGGCCAGTTAGCTCAGTCAATTAAGAGCATCATCCCAAAACAACAAGATTGTGGGTTTGATCCCCAGTGAGGGCATACACAGGAAGCAGTCAATGAGTGCATGACTGAGTAGAACAACAAATGAATGCTTTCCTTTCCCCTCTCCTCTCTCTCCCTTCACCTCTCTGTCTCTCTGAAAATAAAAAAGAAATTAATCCCTCACCGGATAGCTCAATGGGTATGAGCGTCCTCCTGAAGCTGGAGGTTGCTGGTTCGATTCCCCGGTCAGGGCACATACAAGGAGCAGCTTCATATTTCTGTCTGTCTGTCTGTCTCTCTCTCCCTCTCTCTTTTTCTCAAAAAAAAAACAAAAAAAAAAAAACAAAAAAAACCAGAAGAATGGGAAAAAGCAGAGGATCCAGAAAGTTCTTATAAAGAGGTGGACAGGCCATTTTCCTACTGAACATACCTTTACAGGGGAATCTTCAGTGAACAAAATGTGCCGCCCCTGAAATGTCTTTGAGAGCTTTTGTTGGTGGAGAATCATCAAAAGCAGCCAACTGCAGCAACCCCACATGTTTGGTCTCAGAAAGAACATCTCCAGTGGTTTCCGCTTCCTTTTTGTGCTGCCAGAAAACAACGGGGCCAAATGGTAGGGACAGTTATTTGGCAAGAGACCGAAGTTGCCAGAGGAGCGCAGACTGAGAACAAGCAAAATTAAAATGAATTTACCAGCTGAGATTTTCTAACAACTTACCTGGAATGGGAAGGAAATTTTAAACTTGCACTTAAACATCTAGTGCCAACTAGAATCAAACTGCGTGTTGTGTCCACTGTGATAAACCTTTACTCACTTAATGGTTTCACAACATCTAAGCAATCTACTTAATGGTTTTAGTCTTGCACAAAATGAACTGATTTAGAAATGGAAATTGTTTCTTTATATTACTAGTCTAGGTGCTGTTATACTTCTTTTCAGAATTATTTCTGTTCAAAATAATATTGTAAAATATAGTACTAGTGCCTGTTTAAGGACCAAAACAACTTTCAGGAAGAAATAAATAAGAACATAAAGATATTGTTGAATACATTTAAATTTATTGGTAAAATTGGCCCTGGAAATGGTTTCTTCCCTAGGCTTTTTATGGTGAAACTTTTACTAGAACATGTTTTTTTTTTAATGCCTAAATTCTTAATATACTTCAGACAATATATTTCAGTTCAAATGATAGTACATAACAATAATCCAACATTTGAACCTTAAATAAAAAGTTGCTGCATTATGCTACACTAGTGGTTCACTTAAACTTTTTCTTTCAAATGCTTTTTTCAGAAAAAAAGAAATTGAAAAGGTTGTTAACCGAAGACGCACAACTAAGACGCTAGGACCAGGAGTACAAGTAGAAGGAAAAGTTTATTACAGACAAAAGAAAAAGAGTTTAGTACACTCGCGAGCGGGCACTAGGCAAGTATGCTGCCAGGCGCGCCATACAGTGTTTTCTCAGCATTTTTATACTTTACTTTTTAGGGAAGGGCGGGGGGCAGGGGATTTAGGTATTTGCTTTGATCAAGCGGTGTCTCGTAAGGTGGGTTTGAGCAATGTCCTTATCTGTTTACAGCAGGATGCAGTTTATCTAGTTCCTGTCTGTGTACAGCAGGGTGCCTGTCTCACAAGCCCTAAAGGTCATATGGAATTTTTCCTAGTTCTTGTTTTTCCCTTACATTTCCCCCTCTTGTTCTGTATATCTCTAATCCTAGAGATTAGTGTTTTCAACTAGTGTCTCATAATGCTGTCGTACTATCATTAATTTTACTGCTCCTATCTGCCCTTGCAAGAAAGTGGTTAGCCTATTCAAGACACATGGTCCGACAGTGACAACTAGAAGTAATACTATAAGGGGCCCTGCCAAGGTGGAGATGAGGGTTGTTAACCAGGGTGATTTAGAATACCACCCTTCAAACCATCCTTGCTGATCTTGTAGCCTTTTCTCCCTTGCTTTCAGCCTTTCTTTCAGCTTACTCATAGAATCTCGTACTACTCCGGTGTGATCAGCATAGAAGCAGCATTCCTCCTTTAGGGCAGCACATAGTCCACCTTCTCTCAGAAATAACAAGTCTAGGCCTCGCCTATTCTGTAATACTACCTCAGATAGGGAAGTTAGTGACTTCTCTAAAGCCTCTATAGATTGCTCTATAGCTTTTAAGTCCTGTGTAATGGCAGATTCAAGTAGTGCCATCTGTCGAGGTCCTTCAACTAGGGCTGCAGCCCCTGTTCCTACTCCTGCTAATACTCCTGCTCCTAACAGGGCTGCTAGAGTGAGGGTAACAGGCTCTCTTCTATATCTAGTTCGCCCCTCAATTGCTTCTTCAAAGTCTTCATTCCCATGGTAGGTCAGGCGGGGAAAAACCCTGACCATTACACAGAAATCCTGAGAGTTATTAAAGGCTTGGGTGGACACACAGGGGGTTAAACCTGTTCTGCATGCCCACCGTGTTCCTTCCTCTGGGATCAGATAAGAATTATTGGGGGAGACTGAAATGGTCTGGAGACATCGTGCCTTGTCTAAGGCAGATGGAGTTCCTAGGCATATTCCTTGTCCTGTTACCTCTGGAAGGGTGAACATATGGCGCTTATTCCAATTACATTGGGAAGAACTACTATTTTCATGATAACTCCCATTAATTGCAACTCCTTCGTAGTAGGGAGGTTCTGCCTGCAAGCAGATCCAGCATGAGTCAGTTAGGTTGGGGTAGGTATGATTTAGAGCCTTGTAACTCCCCTCTACTAAATCTAGCAACCGCTGTCCCGTAGTTTCTAATTCTGACGGGTCTGTAGGCAGGGGTATACTACTGGCTGAGTTGGAGGCTGTATTTGTTGGCGATGGGGTGACTCGTGCAGGGATTGGACGAGCTTTTCCAGGTTTGGGGGCTCCCTGATTGGCAAGTACTCTATTAGGTCCTATTGGACTTCCCTTGGTAGTACTTAGCTGAAGTCTGATTTTAAATGTTACACCAATGTCTGGACCTGGCACATACATCCTTAACCCCCATTGTCTACCTTTTATCCAGGTATTGTCCTGTTTTCTTCCATGCTGAGTGAAGGTAATATTTAACGGGTTGCAGGTAAAGTTAAGACAAGGTCCTTCACCTATCCAAATGCCTGGTCGTCTATTACTTATCCCTGGTCTCTGGCTAGGGACCCCTCTGGGTAGACACCGGGAGTTTTTGGTTCCTACTTCTTTTTGAGTTACTCGCACAACCCTGATCCAATCCCAGGAGGATGCGGGCCTCCAGTGAGTCGTCCCAGTAGTCTCACAACCCCAAGCCTTACAGTAGAAGGCTTCTAGTCCTCCGCATTTCCAAGCGATGTTCTTATTACGACCGTCCCGGGGACAGACATAAAAGTCAGTCGTCCTGAGAGTCGAGCGGAATTCTGGGTGAGAGCATCCAAAGCCTACAGCTCCTATTCCACTAGTTGGGCATTCACATTTTCCGGACTCACAAGGAGGGGGGTTACCCGCGTCTGTGGTTGGGATGTCCCAGGTCTCTAACCCTGCTGCTAACTGACAGAGGTCTGGATGCAGAGATGGCCACCAAGTCCAAGGGGGATGATTATCAGAAGTTATTTCCCATACTATGTCACTAGTCCCTGATATCACTTGCCATGTCTGCCGGGTTGGCTGATGAGGATTCATTGCGGCGGCGGACACGCAGCTTGAGGGGGCTGTCCGTTTTCTCCACTGTCCATTGGTCATCAGGAGCAGGAGCAGGCTTGAGGTGCGAAGCATGGATCCAAGCAGTGATGCCATCGACCTTTACAGCAGTGGGTGTGATGAGGAGGACCTGGTAGGGTCCCTTCCAGCGAGGTTCGAGTGTACGGTGCTGGTGTCTCCGGACATAGACGTAGTCCCCAACCTGGTGACGATGTGGGGTTCCGTCTCCTGCCGGCTGGTAAAGGTCAGATAACTGCTTCCACAGGCAATGTTGCACTTTGGCTAGGGCCTGTAACCTAACAGACAAGGGTGTATTCGGGATATTCATGTCAGAGGGGGATAAATCCCGAATGGGCGGAGGGGTTCCAAAAAGTATTTCAAAGGGAGTCAGGTTAGTTTTGGCAGAAGGGGTATTCCGTGCCCGGAAAAGAGCGTATGGTAGGAGCATTACCCAATCTCTATGGCCAGTCTCTATGACTAATTTAGTTAGGGTCTCTTTAATCGTCCTATTCATTCTCTCTACCTGTCCTGAACTCTGGGGTCTATAAGCACAATGAAGTTTCCAATTAATCCCCAATATTTTGGCTACCCCCTGGCTTACCTGGGCCACAAACGCCGGTCCATTGTCAGACCCTATTACCTTTGGAAGGCCAAACCTGGGAAAGATTTCTTCCATGATCTTCTTAATTACTACCGCCGCCGTCTCATGTTTGGTAGGGAAGGCTTCTACCCATCCTGAAAAGGTGTCTACAAAAACTAAGAGATACCTTAGTCCATACTTGGCAGGTCTTACCTCGGTGAAGTCTACTTCCCAATATTGGCCCGGTCTGGTGCCTCGGAGACGGGTTCCACTGGTTCCTTTGGCTGGGTAGGCATTTACTATCTGGCAGGCCTTGCAGGCTTCTATTACTTCCTTTGCCATTTGCCTCTTTTCAGAGGAGGTTAATGTCTTATCATCCTGGAGCAGTTGTACTAGTTTATCAGTCCCAAGGTGGGTAAGACGGTGGGCCATCTGGAGGAACGTCCGAATGTCCTCAGGTTCCTTTAGGTGGGTCGAGGTGGAGGATGGCTCTGCTTCTATGGCGAGGATGTTGGAGGCAGTCCTCATGGCTACCGCTCGTGCCTCTTCATCCGCCCTCCTGTTGCCTTTGGCTACTGGGTCCTGCCCTTTCTGGTGCCCAGGGCAATGGACAGTGGCCAGCTCCCGTGGGAGCATGACAGCATCTAAGAGGGCTAGGATTTCTTGTTTATGTTTAATATCTTTACCTGCTGACGTGAGCAGGCCCCTTTCTTTGTAAATTGCCCCATGCACATGTGCAGTGGCAACCGCATACCTGCTGTCCGTGTAGACGGTGGCCCGTTTACCACTGGCCAGTTCTAGGGCTTTTGTTAGAGCTATTAGCTCTGCTTTTTGGGCTGAGGTTCCTGGGGCAAGTCTCTCTGACCAGATTACTTTTTCCTTGTCTACTACTGCAGCCCCAGCTCTGCGTTCTCCTTCGCACAGAAAACTGCTCCCATCAGTGTACCAAATTAAGTCAGATTGTGGCAATGGTGTGTCCCGTAAATCCTTTCGAATCCCAGTCTCCTCGGCTAGGATATCCCTGCACTGATGGTGGACAGTTTCCCCCTCTTCCCTGGGTAGCAGGGTGGCTGGGTTCAAAACAGTTGGAGAGCCAAAGGTGATCCTGTCTTTATCTAACAGGAGGCTCTGGTAATGAGTAATGCGGGCATTAGTTAGCCAGCGGTCCGGAGGTTGTCTGATTATGCTCTCCAGAGCATGGGGGGCTACAATAGTCAATTTCTGGCCCAGAGTCAGTTTGTCAGCATCTTTTACCAGTAGGGCTACAGCAGCAATCACCCGTAGACACCCTGGCCACCCTTTTGCGACTGCGTCTAACCTTTTAGAGAGGTAGGCTACTGGTCGCTTCCAGGGTCCCAGAGACTGAGTCAGTACTCCTTTAGCTATCCCTTCTTTTTCATCTACATAGAGAGTGAATGGTTTCTCTATGTTGGGGAGTGCCAAGGCCGGGGCTGATAACAGCGCTCTTTTGATTTGGTCAAAGGCCTTTTGCTGTTCATTTCCCCATGTATACTCAGTTCCATCCTTTAACAGGGGGTACAGAGGGGCAGCTAGTGCGGCAATGCTGGGTATCCACAGTCTGCAGAAACCTGCTGTGCCCAAGAATTCCCTGAGGCCCTTCCGGTTCTTTGGGGGCGGGATTTGAGTAACAGTCTTTTTCCTGGCCTCAGTTAGCCATCTCTTACCGTCTCGGAGAGAGTAGCCCAGGAAGGTGACCTCGGGTTGACAGATCTGGGCCTTCTTGGCAGATGCTCGGTATCCCAGTTTGGCCAGTTCGACCAGCAGCTTCTCAGTTCCCTGTTTGCATTGCTCTATGGTGGCGGCTGCAAGTAACAGATCATCAACATACTGTAACAGAGTTACCTCAGGGGTGGAGGCCCGGTAGGCACTCAAGTCCTGATGCAGCGCTTCGTCAAAGATGGTAGGAGAGTTCTTGAAGCCCTGGGGTAGCCGTGTCCATGTTAGTTGTCCGCTGAGTCCATTCTCAGGGTCAGTCCATTCGAAAGCAAACAGGGATTGGCTGTCCTCATGCAGGCGCAAGCAGAAGAAGGCCAGCACTGTATACCATTTCCTATCAGGACTGAGGGTACTGAGGAGGTTGTAAGGATTTGGGACCGTTGGATGTATGTCCCTACTGTATCACCCTACTGTTAACCTCTCTTAAGTCCTGGACTGGTCTATAATCCCCTGTCCCTGGTTTCTTCACTGGCAGCAGGGGGGTGTTCCATTCTGATTGGCAATGCCTTAGGATCCCTTGTCCTAGCAGCCTCTGGATATGAGGCCTGATGCCTTCCCGGGCCTCCTTACTCATGTAGTATTGTCTGACCCTTACGGGGGTGGCGGAGGGCTTTAAATATACTACTACCGGAGGCCTTTGTACTGCTAACCCTGGCCCTGCCGTTTCTGTCCAGGCCTCTGGGAAGCTCTGGAGCCATCTGTCTGTTGTCGAATGGGGTCCGGGGGTAGGGGCTTCATATAGTTTATATTCATCTTCAGCAGACAAGGTCAGCATGGTCACAACAGGCTGACTGACAAGAGGGTTACTGAATCTTACTTCTGGCCCCTGAGGTTTGAAGTCAATACTTGCCCCTAACTTGGTAAGCAGATCTCTCCCCAGCAGCGGGGCGGGGCATTCTGGTATGACCAGAAAGGAGTGCTGTACTTTTCCTTTCCCCAGGTCCATCGTCCTTTTAGTTGTCCATGACCTATGCTGGCATCCATTTGCCCCCTGGACTAAGGATTTTTTATTTGAAAGGGGTCCCAGCGGGCTCTGCAAGGCGGAGTAAACTGCTCCTGTATCTACCTCAAAGTCGATTGGTGTCCCCTCCACGTTGAATGTTACCCTGAGTTCGGGGAGGGGGTCCGAACTCCGACGCCCCTAATCACCTAGGGCAAGAATTTCATCAACTTTCTTCTTTTTCTTGGGGCAGTTTTTTACCCAGTGCCCTTCTTCTTTACAGTAGGCACATTGGTTAGGCCCCAGTTTTGGCCTTTGGCGCGGGCCTGAGGTACTATTCTTTCCTTTTCTGTCCTGTTTTCCCACTACGGTAGCCAAAATTTTAGTTAACTCTTTATTCCTTCGTTTATCTCTCTTATTCTCTAATTCTTCACGTTCTTTCTCTAATCTTTGTTCCTTCTCTTCTGCTGTCTCCCTTTTGTAATAAACTTTGTCAGCTTCTTTGACTAAGTCTCTCAGAGCCATATCCTGTAACCCATCTATTCTCTGGAGCTTCCTCCGAATGTCAGTAGCTGACTGTCCTATAAAAGCCATAGCCAGTGCCCCTTTCTGTTCTTCAGACTCAGGGTCGAAAGGGGTGTACCTCCTATAGGCTTCTATTAGTCTCTCTAAGAATCTGGATGGGGATTCCTCTGGTCCTTGAGTTACTTCTCTTACCTTAGCCAAATTAGTGGGGCGTCTCGCCGCCGCTCGGAGACCCATCATCAGAGTCTGGCGATAGAGTAAGAGTTGCTGCCTACCTTCAGGCGTATTAGGGTCCCAGTTAGGCCGCGTCAGGGGAAAAGCCTCATCTATAACGTTGGGGAGTTGAGTAGGGCGACCATCAGGTCCAGGAACTAATTTTCTGGCCTCAAGGAGAATTCGGTCCCTTTCTTCTGAGGTGAAGAGGATACCTAAAAGTTGTTGGCAGTCATCCCACGTGGGATGATGGGAAAACATAAGAGATTCGAGAAGGTCAGTAAGTTTGACAGGGTCCTCTGAAAAAGGCGGATTATTGTTTTTCCAATTGTATAGGTCTGAGGAAGAGAAGGGCCAATACTGAAGTGCCGGCATATTCCCCCCTTGTCCATCAGGGACAGGGGGTCCGAAAGACCGGAGGGGCAGGGTGATGGCCACGTCATCTGGAGTCTGTGCTCTCCGGCTCCGGGTGCCCTGGGCCGGACCTCCTACTGATGGTCTCTGATCGCCCTGATGCGGGGCCCCAGGCTGAGGACCAGCAGCGCCGGTGGGGGCACCCCTAGGATAGGGAGGCGGGAACTCTGAATCAAAAAGAATAAGGTCAGTTTGAGATTCAGGGAGAACAGGGGAGGGGAGAGAGGGATATAGGGATGGAGCAGGCGCCGCTGGCACTGGGGGTTTGAGTGGGAGCATAGAGCAGCTGTTCGAATGAGTTGGAGCAGGTCTAGAGGGGTCCGGGGTGGTGGAGAGAGTTATTGGAAGGGAGGGCGTAGGGGGAGGAAGGAAAGGTTGGACCCAAGAAGGAGGGTCATTCGCCAGGTCTTCCCAAACCCAAATATAAGGCTGTTGATCCGGATGACTATGAGGTCCTGGACTGAAGACAATTGTTTTGACCGCCTGTATGGTGTCCTTATGAAAAGTTCCAGTGGTTGGCCAACCTACTCCGAGGGTGGGCCATTCGGAGGTACAGAAAGTCTGCCACTTGCGCTTCTTAACTAGGAGAGACAAGTTATGGGCTCAGGTATTAACCTCAGACCAATGAGACAAAGTCAGGGACAGTGGGGTCGACGACCTTTGTCCCATGTTAGTCTCGAAGAAATAGAGAGACAAAAAGAAAGCAACAAAGAAGACAGTAACAGAGACAGACAGACAAAGCCGGCTGCGCTGTGAACGGCAAAATAAAAAGAAAAATAAGTCTATTGGTCCGAACCTATGAGCTCGGTTAGAAACTGGCAACGAAATTACAGATTCTGTCTGAGACAGCAGATGGACTTCCAAGCGTCCTTGGTCGTCCGCACACTCCAGGGCGTCCCCCGGAGTTGTGGCCTGCGACCCTCTGACACGTCTGTCGGTCGCAGTCAGGAGAGACTCACGTCCTTGCCTGACAGCCACCGCCAGTTTCACTTACCAGAAGTGGGCGTCCGTCCGATGATTTCCGAAGAGATTGAATCTCGGTGGAACCTCCAAATGTTAACCGAAGACGCACAACTAAGACGCTAGGACCAGGAGTACAAGTAGAAGGAAAAGTTTATTACAGACAAAAGAAAAAGAGTTTAGTACACTCGCGAGCGGGCACTAGGCAAGTATGCTGCCAGGCGCGCCATACAGCGTTTTCTCAGCATTTTTATACTTTACTTTTTAGGGAAGGGCGGGGGGCAGGGGATTTAGGTATTTGCTTTGATCAAGCGGTGTCTCGTAAGGTGGGTTTGAGCAATGTCCTTATCTGTTTACAGCAGGATGCAGTTTATCTAGTTCCTGTCTGTGTACAGCAGGGTGCCTGTCTCACAAGCCCTAAAGGTCATATGGAATTTTTCCTAGTTCTTGTTTTTCCCTTACAAGGTAAAGCTGGCCTGACCTGTGGGGGTACCATGCATAAAGCATCAACCTAGAATGCTGAGGTCACTGTTTCAAAACCCCGGGCTTGCCCACTCAAGACACATCCAAGAAGCAATGACTACGAGTTGAGGCTTCCTGCTTGTCACTCCCTTCTCTCTCTCTCTCTCTCTCTAAAAATCAATAAATTAAAAAAATATATTAAAAATTTATTTAAAAGCCTGACCAGGTGGTGGCGCAGTGGATAGAGCCTTGGCCTGGGATGTTGAGGATGCAGGTTCAAAAGCCTGAGGTTGCCAACATGAGCACAGGCTCATCTGGCTTGAGCGTGGGCTCTCCAGCTTGAGTGTGGGGTTGCTGGCTTGAGTGTGGGATTATAGACATGACCCTATGGTCGCTGGCTTGAGAAAGGGGTCACTGGCTCAGCTGTAACCCCCTGGTCAAGGCACATATGAGAGAGCAATCAATGCATGAGTAAGGTGCTGCAACTATGAGTTGATGCTTCTCATATCTCTCCCTTTCTGTCTGTCTGTCCCTGTTTGTTTTTTCTCTCTCTCTCTCAAACTTAATAAAAGATGAAGCTAACATTCATACCTATATGTAGTTATTTACAAACTGCACATCTCAATGATATCCACTTTTATTCTATAAAATTGTTGAGAAATACAAAACATTAAAAGCTTTTGAAAATGAGCATTTGTGAATGGATCTTTGCTAAACATCTAACCAATATACACTAGCTAAATTAAGACACTAGCTCTGTAATTTAAGCAAGAAACAACTTAATTATATAATTATTATTTTCTTTAAAACATACACACAAAAAGTCTTGCTAGTAGAAACACAGGCTGCATCTTCCTAACCACTTTTAGGTTGATTTGGGCCAATTGTTCTAACAAATTTATGGCTTGACAAACTATAGTTAACCCTCACTGATCTGTAAGATTGTGGACATGGTACAGACCATTGACTAGACTGTCTTAAAATCCAACTCAAGAGACAACAGATTTTTTAAAAATGGCCTTTCATGAAAACTGAAAAAAATGAAATTTGATGAAGGAAAATGGATTGTGAGCTACAGCTAGATATGCTAAGTCAACAGCTTTGACTAGTACAGGATCAATGACAGAGTCAGGAGTTCTGGCTGGAAGCTGGACCTTGTTTAGTCTATTTCAAATCCTGATGGTCCTGACCTCTGAGATTTACATGCAAGATGCTTCTAATAATATGCTGGTGTTTTCCTGTGGACTATGTATTAGCCAGAGATGTTACTAAGAACTCAGTAAATGTCAGCTCTGTAGGTAAACTGCCTGGTTTTGCTGTTTACTCACTTTAAGTCTTGGAGCAAGTTAATTAACACTCAGTGTCTCCGGTTCCTCCCCAGGAAAATGCAGACCATGGCAGTTCAACTAGGAAAGGTCCCCTCTAATCCAGAACTTGAGTTCTTTCAAATTTTATTCCTTGCATAATGCCCCAATATTTTCAAATTTTTCATCTTTGTCATTTTTTTTTTGTTTTAGTTGTTGCGGTGGAAGCAAATGACTGCTCAACAGAGTATTTAAAGAATTGTAAGATGTCAGGTTCAGAAATATCATCAATATTCTTACACGAACTACTCCTGTGGGCTCCCCCAGCAAGCATCCTACCTTTTTTTTCTGAAATTGCCAGGTAAGAAGCAGTCTCTGGTCTTTATGTTCAAGTGCCCCAACCACCAACAGAAAGCTTTTCTAGATTTTTCACACCACACCTTTCAATTGAAATAAAGGTCATTTTCAAAAGAAAATTCTGAAGTTTAGCAAGTATCTGGCCAAGGAGAAAACAGTCTTCTTTTCTTGTGAGCTCCCTATGTAGACATGAGTGAATCTTTAGGAACCTGCCTCCCCATCCCTAGTATCCAAGTACAACAGGCCATCTTCACAGTGTTGAGGCACAAGCTTATTTCCCCTCCAGCTAGTCTTGCACAGCCCCTAGTACAGAGTCAACACTCAATAAATCCTTATTTCATAAACAGTTGAGATGAATCAAGAAACTCAGTTCATCACTATGCTAATTGATGTGTCTTGATGAATTTATGTCTAAGTGACATTTCTATCAGCCAGAGGTACTTACTTGAATGAGTTAACTGTGTCATAGATATAGTTATCTCTTTGAAAAAAAATAAACAGCTATTCTTTTGTTCATGTATATAGATGGCATTATATTACAGACATGGCTCAGTTTTCACTCAACTTTTTAAGTTCTTTCTATATCGCCATAAGGGTCATTGCTTCTATCTGTTGCCCCTACCTCTCTGCCATTTTAAACAACATTGATAGAAACATTTTCAAACATATCACCTTTTGGATCTGTAGTAAAACTTATTTGGAGTACAACTCAGTGGTGGAATTGGTAGGCCAGATGGTATTTCCATGGTCATTTTAACTAAAGACTGCCAGTTTGCTTTTAGCTAATCCATTTCAAAAATGAGAGGAATTATCAGTCCTCACATTTTGCAGAGCTTATTATTGATATTGTTTTATTATTTTCTAATATTATTCAGATGTATTACATATAGAGAAATATGTTAAGTCTTTTACTTACAATATGCCATTTCATCCACTCAGTGATGTGAGGGAAGAATATGTCATTATTACCCACATTTACTAGAGGGGTAAAATGAGAATTGGCATCAATAACTGGTAGAGCCAACACAAAACTACAAGTTTAAATCACAAGCTTTTGGAAAAAGAACTGCAGAGTGTATAAACTAAAAGGTCAGTTGTATCTTAAGAGGAAACACCAGCAGTAGATAGCTAAGGATAGAAATAAACTTAGCAGAGTTAAGAAGTAATTGGATAGTGAGGATGAAGAAACAGTAAAAATGCAAACTACCATTTCTAAAATTTCATGGTGAAAAGAAGAGAGATATTGGAGGAAAGAAATTTAAAGAAAGTTTTTTTTAAAATTTGAATTTTATGGCCAAAGCATCTTGAACATATTTGTGGGGACAGAATAGATGGACCGAAGAGGGAAACTTGAAAATGCAAGAGAAAAAATAAATCGATAGACCAAGTTTTGAAGAAGGTGAGAGGATAAGAAATCATGAGCATTTTAAAGAGTAGATTTGAGGGAAGAGGTTAAACCAAATGGTAGAATCAAAGCAGAAGATGTTAGGTGAAAACAGGAAAAAAAATAGCTGAATGGCAAAAATTAAACAAAAACAAACAAACTCAAGGGAGTGTGTGACAGTCAATTATTTTCTTAGTAAAATGGAAGGTGTGGTCATATGCTGAAAGTCAGGATAGCAGAAGTGGAAAATGTTTGCAATAAATTCTGTGGGTAATGAGATGGAGAGTGAATTAAAGATGAGTAAACAGGACAGTGAGCTTTAAAGAAAATAATGTTAAGGCTGGAGTTGCAGTCAGGGTTTAGCTTCAAGTAATGGACACTCCTTCATCTATTTTAGGCAGAAGGAAATTTAACACAGGTGGATGCTTACAAATCTTTGGGAGGGCTGAAGTCATAGACTCTAGGCTAAACTTCCGGCAATAACTCCCAGAACCACAGTGCAGAACTAACCTGCCAGGAAAGCTGCGAGCTCTACCATGATCAGGAAGGAGGGGAAAAAGGAGGGTACAGGTGAAATAACACTCCTCGTAGATTCACATCAACAGAGAATAAATGATCCACAACTCTGGGACATAAAAGTGAGACTATGAGACATGGACAAGAGTGTGGTGGTTACGGGGTGGGGGGAGGGAGGAGAAGGTGGGAGAGGGAGGAGGGGAGGGGCACAGGGAAAACCAGATAGAAGGTGACAGAGGACAATGTGACTTTGGGTGATGGGTATGCAACATAATCGAATAATAAGATAACCTGAAGATGTTTTCTTTGAACATATGTACCCTGATTTTTTGGTGTCACCCCATTAAAATTAATAAAAAGAAACGATCCACACCTCTGCCTCTAACCCACAGCCAGTACTTGAACTATAAGAGGGTCTGGGAAATGTCGGTTTTAGCTTCAGAGACTGTCGTAGAGGAAGGCACACCAGAAGGAGTTTGGAGGGGATGTGAGTGCCAAGTTATCAAAGATACATACATATAATATATGTAAGGTGACACATTAATGTATTATGTAATTATTTATTATAATATATAATATGTAGTATATTATAGATAGACAATGTGGACATACAGTAAATTATAATTAAAAAAATAATCCAGTGGTCGGCAAACTCATTAGTCAACAGAGCCAAATATCAACAGTACAACGATTGAAATTTCATTTGAAAGCCAAATTTTTTAAACTTAAACTATATAGGTAGGTACATTCCTTATTGAGGTAGCGCCCGCACATGGTATTTTGTGGAAGAGCCACACTCAAGGGGCCAAAGAGTCACATGTGGCTCACGAGCTGTGGTTTGTCGACCACTGATCTAACTCATTCTCCTTTCTCCAGGGATTATCAGCAGTCTGTAGGAAAATGTGGAGAAGATGCATATGTTCATATGGGAAAGGCTAGGGAGCAAAAAGATCAAAGTGGTCAGTAGAAATAGCTGTATAAATGACTGAGCATGTGGGTTAGACTAGTCAATGGAGGCCAGGAGAAACCAATAAAATAGGATAGGCAGATGCTAGATGTAGAGCCAGGGCTAAGGGCAGAGACCAAAGGCCCAGGCTACCTTGGATAGTAGCCCACTGCAAGAAGTCACTGGCAAGGCCAAGGCAGAGTAAATTACCAAGAGTGCTGCTCACATCAAAGCTGAATCAGACAGGTGACAATAAGGCAGAACCAGGATGGAAGCAGAAATAAAAGAAGACATACATTAAGAATCTGATATAAAGTGGGTAGCTATCAGTAAATTCCTGTAGCATGGTACCACTCTCCATCCAAGCCAATGGCAGACATTAGTAATCAATCTCAGTGTTTTGTTCTGAGTCTGTCTGGAGCTTCTCAATTCAGCACACCACAGAGATAGACCTTCCTAATTGGACTTGACATTTGTCACAAAATCTTCTTTTCAATCAGACTCTAGACTAGTACTCAGAGCATTGGTGACACTTTGTCTGGAGATAAGGAGCTTGCACCAGAAAGTAACTGAATACACTTCTTCCTTTACTGAGAAAGTCTCACTCTGAAAGAAATGTCAGTTGAACCAAAGCTTAGTCATGTTGTTAATGTACAGTATTTTTCAAGGTCCCTTACTCATCAAGGGTTAATAAAAATCCAGGGACCACACTTTGAGTAACACTGCTATAGACCATGAGTTGCTTGATGTGATGGCAAGGAACCTGCAATCATTCATTTCTGTATGACTAGCACCCAAGGCATATGGACACACTAATGTTTATTAAACAGGAAGGGTTAAAATAGATAGGAGTATAAAAAAGAAAAATCAAGATATGAAGGGGGCAGAGGGTCTTAGATCTTCAACATTGAACATGTTGACTTTCTTCAGAAATGGATGGATGGATGGGTGGATGGATGGATGAATGGATGGATGGATGGATGGATGGAAGAGTACAGGAATAAATCATAATTAAAGTTATTTGTGGTGAGCCATTTGGTTCTAAAGAACAAGGGAAGAATAAAAGATGGCAAAGGAACTGTAGTAATCTAGATGTATCTCTCAGAAACCAATCCTTTGCACACCAACTTCAGGTTTTCTTGCTGTATCTATGTTCTAGCCACACTAACATCTTCTCAATTCAGTTATCCATTCCTAAAAATCAGCTACACATAAAACCGTGGGATAGGACTCTATATTTAATTATTTTAAATGGGATAGCTTATATTATGCATTGACCCAAACTCTCAACCGATTTCCTGAACTATAGCTAAAACCAATAAAAGGCATATGAGTCAACAACCAGCTATCACGTTAGGATACGAAATACTTAAAACATTGTTTCTTGTTGACTGCAAATTCTCAACAGTTGTTTGGCACGAGGTCATATTTCTCTTTCATTTCTTCCTTTTCCAAGATTTTTTTCACTTTCTCAACTTTTGAAAAACTCACTGTGGAATATTAACTTTTGCTTTAGCCAAAATGTAGGAGGCCCTGGGGAAACAAGGCCAGGACCAGCACACAAGAGCAAAGCGTAACTCACATTGAGCGTAAGGCTATGATAACCTTTTTCAGCACCAGCAACGTTGGAGATACACACTCTCATTATCTGGAACACTCTTTCTATGCATTATTTTATTTATAATCCTGTTTTAGCTTGATGTAACTATAAAAATTTCCCATGTACCATGGGACAGGAGACATTATATTGAAAGAGACACACATTTTATGAAGTTTGAGCATTATCACTAACAGACTCTGGATTCTACTGGTAAAAGTTTAACCAGAGAGATAGTCTGCAGAATATATATGTGTTTTCTTAAATCACTCACTTTTATTTATTTATTTTAAGAATTTACTTAACTTCTTGTATGCTGACAAGACATCACCCTCCTTTGCCTTTGGAAGAGATGAACTGAAAATTGTGAGAATGTCTATAAATTCTTCTTAGTTTTTCTAAATTTTTACCTAAAGAAAAGTTGACGGAACATCAATGTACCTTACCAATTGTTATTCTTTTGAAACACTGTTTTATCTTTCTATAGATACCTAAAAACACACACTTTCACATGACATCAAATTCACAAATTCATTTAGACATATGAAATTCACATAACATCAAATTAGCCATTTTAAAGTGTATTTATTATTCATTGGCATTTAGCACTTTCACAATGTAGTGCAATTGTTACCCTTATCTGGTTCCATAACATTTTCGTCCCCTCAAAGGAGACTTCATACTCATTAAGTAGTTGTTCCCATTACCCTCTCACAACTTCTGGCAACAACCAATCTACTATCTGTCTCCACAATGGAATCATACAATATGTAACCTTTTCTGTCTGAATTCTTTCACCGAAACTAATGTTTTAGAGATTCATCCATGTTGTAGCATTGTTGTTGGCTGAATTCTATCCCTTCAAAACGCATAGGCTGAAATCATAACCCCCAGTGTCAGAAATGGCTGCATCTAGAGATAGGATCTTTAAAGAGGTAATTAAGTTAGAATAAAGTAATTAGTGTGGGCTCAGTCCCAATAACATTTGTCTCCTTTCACCATGAGAAAGAGATTTGGGGTAATGTCAGAAAGATGACAGAATACAAAGCCCAGACTTCCTTCCCTTCATGGACAAACTGATTCAACAAAAATAAATGGATTGAGTCCCTTAGGATAAAACTCAGAGACAGTTTAGGGGTTCCTGCACCTCAATCAATTATGAGTTCATCTTCATCAGAGCAAGTAGAAAGATGCATGGCACTATTTCACCATAATCTCACCTCCATGATAGCACCATGGATCAGGAGGAATCCCCCAATTCCTGGCTTCTTTGTGATGGAGGAAGGGGAGGACTGGTCTGTGTATTCAATACTCTAACATTTTGAGGGGCTGCCTGAGGAATTGGTTCTATCTTGCTTGAGTCTTAGCAGAAAGTGCCTCATGTTAGAGCCACCAAGAACAAAGATTATGGTTTGAACAGCATGCACTCACTGGCCATTGACCTTTCCCCAAGTTAGCACAGATTAAGTAGGGGAAAAGACGCATATTCTTGCTTCTCTCTGAGGAAGGGAAGAGTTGGAGCATCTGTCCAACATTCCAGTCTTTATGTGTTACCCAAAGGACCAGATTCTGTGTGAGAGATTCCTCTCTAGGAATCAATCAGGTCAGAAAAGAAAACAAGAACAGCATCAGTAATACCACTACCAGTAGATTTATTGCCAAGGCAACAGCCCAGCCAGCTCACCCCAAATAGAAAACCAAATTACTAAAGACAAACTCAGGTGCATGGAGCTTCCAACCAACTTTTTACTCAGTTAACCAAACAATATCTCATACAAGGGACAGAGACCAAAACCATCATTTTAAAAATAAAAATACTTTGGAAAACAGATTTTGAGGGATAAAGAAATTGAAAAGAAACTCAGTAATATTAGAGATATCACTGAATAGAACTCAAAGATAGATATTATTCATGAAAAAAGAAAATTTTTTCTTTAATTTAGAGAATAAAAAGATCCTTTAAATTTTTTTCTTTTTTAAAATTATATTTAGAAAATTAAATTTAATGGGGTGACATTGATCAATAAGAGTATATAGATTTCAGATAAATATTTCTATAGCATTTGAACTGTAGATTGTGTTGTATGCCCATCATGCAAAGTCAAATCATTTTGCATCACTGTATATTTGTCCCTCTTTACTCCCATCCTCGACCCTTCCCCAATAACCACTTCACTTTGTTTTTAATAATAGAAGAAATGAAAAACTAAACAGAAGTGTTAAAATATAAAATTTATAAAAACATCACAAAAGAACAAAGAGAAAAAAGTAGAAAAATAATAATCAGACAATTGATCCGTAGGGCCCAATATTAAAACAACAGAAACTTCAGAAATACAGAAATAGGGGAGAAAAAAACACAAAACATCAAACAAATAATGCAAAAACATTTTCCAGAATGAAAGTTGTGAATTTCAAGACTGAAAAATTCTCAGCAAAACAAACAAAAAGAATATGCTATCCTGTAAGCTTTCAGAGACTTAAAATAATAATAATAATAAAAAAAACAGGTTTCCTAAAAAACAAAAAATTAAGAATAAGAATGGCCTTCTACTTTTCAAAAGAAACACTTAATACTAGACGACAATGGAACAATCTCTTTGGAGTGTTCTGGGGAAATTATTCCAAGCTGGAAACCTATAGCTTGTAAGTCTATGAATAGCAGAGAGACATTTTTTGATGTGGTGGTTTTTAAAAAAATCTACCTCATTGCACTCTTACTCAGAAAGCATGGGGTGTCAACCTAAAGAGAAGATGTAGATTCTGGGAAATAAGATTTAACTTAAAAGAGAATCCCTAGGATAGTGGTGAAGGAGGATCCTAGGATGATAGCCGTCAGCTGGTTCATCCTGAAGCATGTCAGACATTCCAATAGAAGTTTTGTCAAGAATAACAAACTGAGGCCTGACCTGTGGTGGAGCAGTGGATAAAGTGTCGATCTGGGAACACTGAGGTCGCCAGTTCAAAACCCTGCACTGGTCTGGTCAAGGCACATATGGGAGTTGATGCTTCCAGCTCCTCCCTCCTTTCTCTATTTCTCTCTCTCTCTCTCTCTCTCTCTCTCTGTCTCTCTCTCTGTCTCCTCTCTAAAATGAATAAAATAAAAAGAAATTTAAAAAAAATAAAAAAAAGAATAACAAACTGAGAGAACATTTTGTGCATTTGAAAGTATTATAAAGGTATTTAGTTTGAATTTAAAAGAAGAGGAAGAGGAGGATGAAGAAAAAGGAGGAGGAGCAGGAAGAGGAGAAGGAGAAGAAAAAGACTCATTCTTTCACCAAAAAAACTTGCCCAAAACTCACCTGCTGGTCAAAGCAATGCCTGCATATAGGTCTGTGTGAGGACACACATTGTGGGACTGGTTTTATCCTCTCTGGAGAGCCTGCCTCACGAAAACACGCACAGTGATGTGGACTTCAGCTGGGAAGACAGGCCCAAGCATTGCATAGTGCATTCTGTTTGCACAAGACAAAGGCAAACCACTGTCTCTTACTGGTTCTTTCCATATCTGGCTCTAAAGTCCACTAGCCAGGGTGCTGAGTAGACTGAGGGAGAGATGCCCATTAGCTCTCCAATGTCACAGTGACTCCTAACAACACCTCCCTGGAATGGGTAATTCCCTACTTAGCCCACCAACACCTTCTTCACCCAATCAGTGAAGACCTAACAGTCAGGGGAGGGAGATTCCGGTTGAAGGCTGCACTTCAGACACCGCTTCCGGCTTCCTATTTTCACTGCAGAGAAAATGAACTGCGGTTGGAGTCAGGTGCCCTACATCTAAAATTTTCCCAGTGGAGCAGGAGAAAATAATTATGATCAGTTCTTTATTAACCGCAGGAATGGAGGAGAAAACAGTGGCATGGGTGACTGAAAAATGCCAGACAATACAAGTCACTGAGACTCCTGAGTGAAAAGAATGAGTGAAGGAGTCTGTGTAAAGGACACCATTACCACCAAAACAATAACTTGTGTCTCCATTCTCAGGAGGAGGGGACATGCCTTTCCATAGGGACCACGCAGCAGGCATCAGGGTCAGTCAGAAGACAGAAGGAGTGAAGGGGAATGCAGCCAAGAACCTTTATTGTGGTTTCCATGGGAAAAACATGGGTGAGACAGGAAAGCAGGCTTAGGATGGGCTACTTTGAATAATTTTAGCATGCTCTGGGACAAAGGGACTGGTTCTGGTTGTCTGACAACCAAGCGGCCAGACAGATGTTTATCTCTTGGAATTTGTGAACTCTAAGATAAGCAGTTTCTCCCCAAACAAGACCCCATAATGTCAAAACATCAAAACTACATAATAAAAAGAAATGATTAATACAGCATTCTTTTTCTCCAGCTTTTTTTTTTTTTTAGATTTCATATATAGATGAGATCACATAGTAGTTCTCTTTGTCTGACTTATTTAACTTAGCATGGTGCCCTTAGGGTCCATCTATGTTGCTGCAATGGGAAGATTTCCTTTTTCATGACTGAATAACATTTTCCTGTTTACATTCCCCAATCATCTTTACCCATTCATACACTTACAGACACATGGGTTGTTTACATATTTTAGCAGTTGTGTTATTCTGAATTTTTGATGCTCTATGTGTGTGTGTGTGTGTGTGTGTGTGTGTGTGTGTGTGTGTGTAGTTTTTGTAAACCTGCAATACTTTGTAATGTAACTCTTGAAAGTAAAAAAAAAATTAATTTAGTTGCTTGGCCAGGTGGTGGCACAGTGGATAGAGCATCAGACTGGTATGCGGAGGACCCAGGTTCAAAACCCTGAGGTCGCCAGTTTGAACGTGGGCTCATTTGGTTTGAGCAAGGCTCACCAGCTTAAGCCCAAGGTTGCTGGCTTGAGCAAGGGGTTACTCAGTCCACTGTAGCCTCCCAGTCAAGGCACATATGAGAAAGCAATCAATGAGCAACTAAGGTGCCACAGTTAAGAATTAATGCTTCTCATTTCTCTCCCTTCCTGTCTGTCTGTCCCTATCTGCCCCTCTCTCTGTCTCTCTCTGTATCTGTCACACACAAAAAAATAATATTTTTTTAAAATAATAATTTAGCAATAAAATATTTAATCCTATAAAAAGAAAAAATATGATAGATAAGCACAATGTTAGTAATGTCTACTTTGGCCTTGCCCTTGAAGGAAAGAGAAGAAGTGCAACAAGCATCATGGAATCAGAAAGTATGCAGAATCTGTGTTTTGAAGAAGAGAGATCTTAATGCTTTAAAATACAGCATGCTTGTCATGATGCTTGGTCAACTTAATGTCATATGCGTATCAGGGAAAACTAATCATTGCAAAGCTTCAGCATCTTCCAGAGCACATGTTAGCTGAATTCGTGATGTCTGGATGATCTGTCTATGCATATTAAAGAGAGAAAGAAAGAGGGAGATAATAACGCATATTTGGGTACAAATATTCTATTTCTAAAGTTGACTTGCATATATCTGTCTATGAGATTTTCAGGCAGAGTGTGGGCTATATGTAAAATTTTTTCAAGAAAGATGAAAGGTTTAAAGGTGAGTTTGTTGTCATTGTTTTAATGTCCTACTACTGCACTAAAGAAACATTGAGAGTGGATGCTTACAAGGAGTCTAGTAAGGTTTATGCACTCAACTCACTTATATAGCTAAAAAATATTGGTAAGCTTAGCAATGAATCTATTAACATTTTTCCTTATGTATTTTTTGTTTTCTACAAAAGTCATGCTGCTTCTTATTTAATTCATCTGGGGCTGGGGAAGGGAGGAAGGAGGCTTCAAATCCTTTAGATGCACAGATTTGACATAGGCTATGTGTCTCCACTTCCTGGTGAGTTCCCAGCAGATGCCTCAGTCGTGACTTCATTGAATTCCAGTTGTTTGTCTGCAAATCTTTCCTTTTGTAATGATTCTCTTCATCCCTGTAAAGAGGCTATGGAGTTTGTTTGCTTTCTGCCAGGCTGCTTTGATTTCCTCTCAATGCCTCCAGATGTCAACAGAGCACTCTAGGAGCTGCCCCATGTGTCTCTCAAACAAAATAAAGACTACGCAGCAAAAAGCAGAATGGAGTTGCTATATCTTCCTTCCAACACCTTTCTCAAAGTCTAGTACATGATTAAAAGTTTACTGCATGATTATGTGTAGAATACTACTTTAAAGACTTTGGACATTGAAAGAAGATAAATACAATTTAGGTAACAGAAAAAAAATACATTGACACATTTTTTAAATAGTGGGTGAGGACTATAAGAAAAAAGTTAACATAGAATCCATAAAGAATGATTAATCTTTTTTTTAATGACCACAAATAGGAAAAGGGAACAAACCACTGTCTTTAGAGGGTCATTGTTTTGTGCAACCCTTGTGGGATGAGATTGTCCCACCAAAACCTATTACGGAAGCATGAATCTCTTAGGCACCTATAAATATTTGTCAATGAGGATAGTTAATAGACAAACCATCTGGTGCCCCTGATTTTCAGAATTCAATAAGGTCTGTATTGTTATTGCTCAAGAGATTTCTGTTGCATAAACTCTGACACTAAGTGTATATGCTGACGGAGAAGGAAGATCCAAACTAACTCTGAGAGAATTAAAATATGCAGGTGGGGGAAACAAGGAAACCCTCTCCTTTCCCAAATGCTCAGTTCTTGGTTAACTTCTCATTAGCAGTCTGCTCACATCTCATTTCCATTAAGAGTATTCTGTTTTCTTTGTCTAAAGTGTTGAGTAGTTATGAATAGCAAGGATAGACTATCTGTAATTATTTTTAAATTATTAATGGTTTTGTTAGATCCTTTCACTTTTACATTACATTTCTGTTCATGTAAGTTAAATCAAAATGTACTTCAGTTTCCAAGCTGTTCCCCCAATGTATTTGTCATTCTTTCATAACATTACTTCTGATTCCCGTAAGGTGTCTATGAGAAAGCTTGTCTTTCTAGGGTCACCCTCACCATGCAAGTAGATTCAGGGACAATCCTGTTCTGCAAATCCACAAGTCACATCACTGGCCCTCACTAAATTCCTAAACTCCCCAAAGTGCCCAGTGTCAAAGTCACGATATGTCCAAAAGTTACTTGATCTCAGCCAGCACCTTTAAGCTGAATGGAGAGCACGTGTTTTATTTGGTGGGGCCAGATGAAAGTCTTTGAGCACGTTACAGCTATGAAGAGTCTTAATCAGTTAGAAACCGAAGGGCGTTGGGGTGGTGAGTGAGTTTGAAAGGAACAGATTATAAGAGGAAGAAACTGGTGTTCAGGGTTTGTGGTCCAGCTGAATACCTTGAGAGAGAGAAAAAACAAAACAGTGCATGCAGAACAAATATTCTAGTATTGTGTCTTAGGAAGATAATGACACTTGGGGGGAGAAAGAACTTCCCTAGAGAGAAGGGGGAAAGTCCACTTTCTAATAAACGTTTCCATCCCCGGCAGAATGACTCTTTTATGTTGCGCTAGTCCCTCAGAGAAATGGGCCTGGTTTGTATTTACCACGGGGCCTGGTTTCAGATCTAGCCTTAAGCAACTCACACAAATTCAGATAGCTCTAGTGAGCTAAAAGAAGAGAAAGCGGGTGAGATTTTTTTCTTTTTTACACACAACACTCAGCCCAATGGATTCTTGTACCATTACAGTTGGCGACTTCTGAAAAGAAATGTCACTACATCAGCTGCGAGCCCCAAGCAGGGCAAAATTCCTGGCCGGGGTGGGGCGCAGCGACCCCCAAGGAATCCAGGCAGCTAGATCTCAGCCAAAAGTAGAGTTAACGAACACTGAACCCAACGCGGACACTACTGAACATGACTGGATACAGTATGCAGAGGGATTTCTGGATTTCTTTCAAGTAATTAAGTTTCGATTTCTTGCATCTATTTTAGTTCCAGGAAGCGTAAGGCGCATGGATTGCAAAGTCTACATTGATTGTTGCAATGCCTTAAGTTTGATTTCGTGACTAGACTTAACTTTGGGAAGAGGTAAAAACACAAGGACCAAGAAAATTTATTGCGACGAAAAAATAACAGTTTCGTCGAGGAAAGTAAACACAGGGGTGCTTACTTGCGGATGGAACTGCGAGGTCTGTCCTCGCCCCGCAAAGAGTCCCGCGAGTCGGGGGAGGGGGGGGGAAGGAGAGCAGGTTTGAGCCCGAGTGAGTGTACGTGAGTGTTAGCACGTGTGTGCCTGGGTGCGTGGGTGTATAAGTGTGTCCGTGAGTATGTTCAGCGCGTCAGTGTGCGAATCTGCGCCCCCGCGCACTGGGGCGCGTGAAGTTGGATACCATACCGAGGACTGAGTCCTTCCCTGCGGCACATTTTAATTTCTTGGCGCTTGTTGTGTGTGCTCTCAAGGTTGGTCGACTCCAGTGGGTCCCATCAACCGTCCCCGCGTGCGGGCTCCTCGCCGAACACAGCTTCAGCAATGCTTCCAGGCGGAATCGTGAAGGCATCCAGGAGCCCCGCGGGCGTGCAGCTGGCTGGGGCTGGATGCGTCCGGGTCCCGCGCCGCCCTCCTCCCTCCCGGTCTACTACATTTGAAATTGAACTCTGCTCTCTTACATCAGCGGGAGGAAGAGGGAAACATAGCGTTCCTTTCTACCGTTTCTCTGCTTGTCCCTGTCCCCTGCCCGGCCACTTCCCTCAGTCCAGAATGACTCAGAGAGAGCCGCACGTGGCTTGTTTTGCGCCTACAGACCCAAGTATGTGAATGTCCCTAAAGCGCGCCCTCCAGAGCGCCAATAGCCGCTGGCTTTTGTTCCCCTCCCCTCGCCCTGCCTGCCTTGAGGGAAAGCTGTTGGTTGCAAGCCCGAATTTCGATCTAGATGGGCCTGGGAACTGCTTGATGCCGAGGTTTCCGGAGGCGCTGCCGACCGAGGTTTCCGGAAGGCGCTGAGGGTAGGCTGTGCTAACCGGCAGAGAGGGTGCCTGGCATCTTTGGGCGAAGGAGGGAGACTTGGGGCTCACGGAGAGCCAGTGGAGAAGGAAAATTAGAGACAAACACAACAGCGTCGGTGGACTGCTTGGAAGATGAAAGACGTTTGAGCAAAATGCACCCAATCACTCTGGAACGTAGCCCCTGTCTCAGGGCTTAGGAAACCCAGGAGCGCCCTCCTTCCCTGGCGCTTCGCTCTGCGGCCAGCTCTCTTGAGCGCTCCTAGAAGTCTCAATTTCCGGGATAATCCCTTCTTTTCCTGGAACAGGCGAGGACGTGGAGGAGTTTAATCACCCTTTTCACTTCAGCCCGAAGCTACGGAGTCCAGGGAGAGCTCAGGGGGTCTGATTCAATTCAGAATCCTGGAGGAGATCATATAGGAGGGGTCCATCTTTTCCTTTTTCCTCTCCCAAGCCCCCTGTCTACCCAAGATTGAAGTGGTGCATGAGTAGTGTCAGATCTCTCCTTTAAGAAACCTTCCTTGCAGTCCAACTCAATTCTATTTGAAATAAAAAGAAATCACACTGCCCTTAATGGATTAAAATTTAATAAAACACATTAGGTCCGGTGAAATATAAATGCACGACTTAAATTTTTAATAGTAAATTAGGACCCAGATACAGGGGAGGAGACAGTGATTTCTCCCTTTGGGATGGCCACGGACCAATTTTGGGGTGAGGGGACAGATGTCTACTGCAGGGACACGGCTGCCAAGAGTCTGGGTGGAACCTCCAGCAACTCCTCCCTTGCCGGGAGGGAAGCTATTCACATCTGTCCGCATCTGGCAGCAGATGGGACAAAAGCTATTGTCAAACAAAGAGGCTTGTCTAGAAGAATGGCACTCCCCCGTGTAGTTACACAGTTGACCCATTCTTCATGTCTCTGCTTTTAAGAGGTCACTTAGGTGTTTTTGGTTTATTGGGTAGGTGAATAGGTGTGCAGAGGTGCCAATGTAGATAGGTGCTTGGGCATGAAAGTCATATGAAGCAGATTTCAGGTATTGGGCCTTTTTCTTCCACCCCTTGGGATCATTCCCAACATTCCAGTTCTTGCGATGGCCTCCCCTGTCTAGGGGGCTGGAGTCTTTCTTCCTCTATGAGCAGCCTCCACACTTGCTGAAGCACTTTGCAGCAATGCCTGTGGGCAAAACCGAAATGGGTTTTATTGACATCCCCACATAGATGTTGGTATTCTGGACAATCCTGGAAGGAATTATCTTAAGACTGCAAGTCGTGGTGATGAAGGAAGAATTGCATGTTCCCATAAATGCAATGCAATTGTACTGTTTATTTTTTCATTTTATGTGAGAAAAGGGGAAATCTAACTGATTTTAAAACATATATGTTGTCTAGGGGAAAGGAAAACGGGAAAATAAACCTCTTGGACTGCTCTACAACTACATACTAATTTTTATCTCAGCTTGATAATTAGTATAAAGAGCTTGTTTTCTTATCTGGAATTAGTGATATTGCTGAGAAATGTTTAAAAATGTTATATTGAAATTAATTTCAGGCTATATAAATTTCAGCCACCAGGAAAATATTCTCTTGGAAGTTGTCCTGCTTAAAATAGTTTTAGGCAATAAACTGCATATCAAACAAAGTTTTTCCAGTTATTTCAACAGTGCCCTCTTTATTTCATGAATTTATTATACTACCTTATTTACCATATGAAGTGGTGACAAGTGTTTAGCATTTTGGAGATCAGTTGTCAGTTGCTATTAAAATCAAGATTAATTCATATTAACGATATGCATTTCTCAATACTCCCAGATGACAACATACATTAAAACAACTATTGCAAGTAATTAAGCTCAATAAAGAAGGAGGGGACAGAGAGAGGTTCAGAACACCCCCAAATATTTGATTTTGCAATCCAAGTTCAGCAGACTGTGGCACAATAATGCTTGGGAAACTCCTCAGGGTTGCTTTTCACTTTACATCTAATTAAGCACCTAATGAAAGAGAAGAAATTTTTCCCCATGTGTTTTTTCTCCTTGATATTCTTCTTTAAGGGTTTCTAACATTTGTTTAATTCCTTTACCTTTATCTCCCACCCCTCCAACCTCCTCTTTTCCAAAAGCTGTCAGTTTGTTCTCTGTAGCTGAGTCTCTTTCTATTTTATTGGTTAAATTATTATATTTATTATATTCCACATATAAGTGAAATCATATAGTACTTATCTTTCTTTGATTGGCTGACTTCACTTAGCATAATGCTCTTCAGGTCCATCCATGCTGTCACAAAGGTAAGATTTCCTTCTTTTTTATGACTGAGTAGTATTCCATTGCATAAATGTACCATTTTTTTTATCCACTCATCTGCTGATGGGCACTTGAGCTGCTTTCAAATCTTGGCTATTGTAAATAATGCTGCAATGAACATAAGGGTGCATATATTCTTTCCAATTGGCATTTTGAATTTCTTTGGACATATTGCCAGAAGTGGAAATGCTGGGTCATAAGACAGTTTCATTTTTAATTTTTTGAGATAACTTCATACTGATTTCCACAGTGGCTGCACCAGTCTGCAGTCCCACCAACAGTGCACTAGGGTTTTCTTTTCTCCACATCCTCGCCAACACTTGTTGTTTATTGATTTATTGATGACTGCAATTCTGACAGGTATGAAGTGATATCTCATTTGGTTTTAATTTGCATTTCTCTGATGATTAGTGACACTGAGCATCTTTGACCATCTATAGGTCCTCTTTAAAGAAGTGTCTGTTCAGGCCTTTTGCCCATTTTCAAATTGGATTTTGGGGGGGGCAGGAGTGTTGAGTCTCCTTGATATTCTTTTGCCTTTATTTAAACACATAAACAGATTATTTAGGAGGTGCAATACCCAAAAGTTTCTCCTGTTATTCACTTAGTATTATAATCTGGAGCAACTAGGTAGATACAGACATTTGTCTTCCTGCACCCTCATGATCCTGTGGCCCTTACACTAAACTGATAGAAAATATACCCAAAATAGTTTATGGATTTTTATTAGGCTTTAGAGATACTCTATAGTTTATACTAATTAGACCATCCAAAGCCTTTTGAAGATTAAGCAAATTGGACAACGCTTGTTAATTAGAACATAATTTGAAGTTTGAAATTATATCACTGACAAAGTAGTCTAATTAGTATGACGATATGTTAATGGACCTGAGAGACATAGCAAGAGTGGAGTTTGGTGTAAACCTCTCCAAGGCTTGCACGAAAATCCTTCCTCCTATGCTGGCATAAATAAAAAATTTCTATAGACTTCAGCCTTTCCACGATGACATACAATTTATGGTACATACAATGCATTATTAGCCCATAGTGCTGTTCAATTTTTTCACTATTATGAAAACTAATAAATTCGTCAAGCTGAATTAAGCATACAAATCAGATGAGGCACAGCAGATTACACAGTGAAGCGCAGTGTCTCCTGAGCCTAAATGAAATTTCAATCTAATAATTCCTTCCTGGCACGGTCATAATTTGTTTAGAGATGTTGCTCTACTTCTTTCAAAGCGCTATTCGCACTATAATTAAATGATACTCAAGCTTTTAACTTTGATTTATTTCATTTCTCCAAGCTTGAGACAGAGCTGTACAATGTCATTTTTCTTATTTCCTTGAAAATTGCCCTGGCTGTTGTTGATACAGAAATTAAACACCTAAGCATTTACTTGAACCGTCCAGCGCAAGCCACATTCATTCTCGTCAACACCCCCTCTCCAGTCCCGAGTCCAGCGTCTCAGCTCAGCTCCGGAACACTGCTGGTAGGAATCCCCTTCGGCTACTATTTACTCTGTACTCGTTCCTCCACAAAAGGGAGATAAAAGGCAAACCCGGGAGTAGCACAGGAAAGCGCAAGGGGTTAAGGACCATGGACAGAGCCCGTCGCGCGCCGTTTGCTGCGGTCTTTCCCAGTACTCTGCCGAGTAGCGAGGACTATTCTCCCAACTTGAACCTGCCTTCCTGCCCCGCTGAGGTCAGGGGTGAACCGGCCGCTCCCTCCTCGCTGCCGCTGCGGGGCTTTCGGTTGCTGACCATTCGAGCCCCCCCCTTCTCCACGCTCCTTCCCACTCTGTTTTTTGTCCCAGCGCGCGCCAGCGCCTCTCAGGCCTGCCGCCTGCTCTCGCACCTGCTCGCCTTCCCCAGGCACCGTGTGTCTGCACCTGCTCCCAAGCACCCCATCCGGGTCGTGCCACCCGCGGGCTCCAGAGTTCGGGTCTCAGGGCCTTCTCACCCTCATCTGCACCCCTGTCCTTCCGCGCCTGAGGAGATGACAGCAGCCCCCAACACCGAGGGAAGTGGGAAGAAGACACTGTAGCGAAGAGGAGAGGAAGGGTGTGTGTGTGTGTGTGGTTGTCTCCTTTTACAACTGAAACAGTGTGGGTCCATTTCTAAGAAAAGTGGTCCCCACTGAGACAAAAGTGCGGGCAAAGTGTTGGCTAAAAATAGGCTATCGCTGTGGAAATGAAGATAAGTGGGACTTGTGCCAGCCCCTAAAGGCGCGCGCGCGCGTGTGTGTGTATGTGTGTGTGCACATGCGCTTTGTGATCTTTGGCCCTGCCTCTCCTGTCAGTTGCCCCTTCCCCTTTTGATTGTGGCTAATGAAGAATAATAAATACAGTGGCAGGTTTGCCCGTGGATCCGCCCAAGACCCAACTCACATTGAACTGGATAAGGGGAGGAGGAGGAGAAAGATCCAGAGGAAGAGAAAAGAAGGTGGAGAGAGAGGAGTGTGTGAGTCGGTGGTGCTGCTTGAGGAGTACACGGGGACAGAAGGCAGGGCGTGGGGGTGGGAGGGGGGAGTCGCATGCGCACAGGCGACCCGGACGGGCTCCGCGGCCGTCCAATCCGCTGAGAGCTGCGAGAAACCGAGGGAGAGAAAGCCCCGCAGTCCTGTCGACCCCATGTCTCTTCGGCACCAGGCACCCGCCGGGCCGAGGGGGCGACTACCAACTGCTGCGCGTGCCGGGAGGAAGCGCAGAGCAGCGCGGAGGAATCCTGCTGCCGGTAGCGTTTACTTACGTCCTCCGCTGTGACCCGAACCTTAGGACCCGGGTCACCTGAGCTGCCTGGAGGGACAGTGGGGGCGGAAGCCTGGAACTTAGCTGTTAGCAGGAGGCGGGGGAGGCAGCCAGGTAATAGGCCGTCGTAGGAGTCTAGGGAAAACCCCACCCGAGATTGGGTTGGTCCGCAACTTTATTTAGGAGTTTCTTTTCCTTGAGAGGCGGGGCAGGGAGAAAGAAGCGGGACGGGTTGGAGGCCGATTCCTAAATAGAAACTGCCCTGTGACTGGAGTGTGGACTTGGCCGGTGGGGTGGGGCGGAGTGGAGTGGAAACACGGAGGTAAGTGAGAACTGCCGGTCGCTGGGAAGAGGCGGTGACCTCAGAGAGCAGGCGGGGACAGGAAGGGGTGGTGGAGGGCACAGCGGGGGAGCGGGAGGCGGGTATCTGGAGAGCTGAAAGGGCCGGAGCCCGGGGAGAGCAAAAAGGCAGAAGGGGCGACGCTAGAATCCGAGCGGCAGAGGCCCACGCTTCCTAGCAGGGAAGGGCGGGGGCGCACGCTAGGGAGTGCGGGCGGGGGGGTGCGGGGGCAGGCGCGAGGAGAGGGAAGTATAACTCCGCGGCCGCCAGGCGCGGGGCAATTTCGGGCGCCCAGGTCGGCAGCCAGCGCCTAGCGGAGCCCATCATCCGCTCAGACGGACGCGGGAGCCAGCGGAGGAGCGCGTAGCCGGGACAGGACACGCCGAGCTTGGCGTGGCGGCGGGTGAGCGCAACTTTGCACCGCGGTTCCTCACCCCGGCTCTCGCCCAGCACTTCTCGGGAGGATCCCGACAGCCGGGGTCAGTGCGTGCGCTACGGACCAGCGCCCCGGCGGGCTGGGAAGATGATGATGATGTCCCTGAACAGCAAGCAGGCATTCAGCATGCCGCACGGCGGCAGCCTGCACGTGGAGCCGAAGTACTCGGCACTGCACAGCGCCTCGCCCGGCTCCTCCGTGCCCGCGGCGCCCGCGGCCAGTTCTCCTAGCAGCTCCAGCAATGCTGGCGGCGGTGGAGGCGGTGGCGGGGGCGGCGGAGGCCGGAGCAGCAGCTCCAGTAGCAGCGGTGGCAGCGGCGGGGGCTCCGAGGCGATGCGGAGACCGTGTCTTCCAACCCCACCGGTGCGTATGTATTTCTGCATAATCACCGCTTAAAGGCACATTTTGACATCCCCCTTTATCTGCTTGATGTTTTTTTCATGTCTGCACAGCAAATCACCCCGCACCTCCAACCAATTTCCTCCTCCTCTCTCTTATGTATTCAGCGGGCCTTTCCTTTCATATTAATTTTTATGACCTGGGATGTTGCCTGTGCGCGTGTTGTGTTGTGTTGTGTTTGCGGGCTCACTTTCCTCCTCCTCGTGCACTCTCGGCTTCTCTGGGTGGCTTCCTGCCTCTTCTCCTCACTTGCTATTTTCAGGATTGTTATTATTACTATTCATTATTATTATTATTTTAAGGTTCTGGAAATGTTGTAGGCGCGGCAGCGGTGTGGAGCGAAGGGCCAGGGCTTCCGGAGAGAGCGCGCACAATTCCCCACTGAGCGTAATGTGTGCATTTTACTTGCAATTGCAGAGCAATATATTCGGCGGGCTGGATGAGAGTCTACTGGCCCGCGCTGAGGCTCTGGCGGCCGTGGACATCGTTTCCCAGAGCAAGAGCCACCACCACCACCCGCCCCACCACAGCCCCTTCAAGCCGGACGCCACCTACCACACCATGAACACCATCCCGTGCACGTCGGCTGCCTCCTCATCGTCGGTGCCCATCTCGCACCCGTCCGCGCTGGCGGGCACGCACCACCACCACCATCACCACCACCACCACCACCACCAGCCTCATCAGGCGCTTGAAGGAGAGCTGCTGGAGCACCTGAGTCCAGGGCTGGCGCTAGGTGCCATGGCGGGCCCGGACGGAGCCGTAGTATCCACGCCAGCTCACGCGCCGCACATGGCTACTATGAACCCCATGCACCAAGCAGCGCTCAGCATGGCCCACGCGCACGGGCTGCCCTCACACATGGGCTGCATGAGCGACGTGGACGCCGACCCCCGGGACCTGGAGGCATTCGCTGAGCGCTTCAAGCAGCGACGCATCAAGCTCGGGGTGACCCAGGCCGATGTGGGCTCTGCGCTGGCCAACCTCAAGATCCCCGGAGTGGGCTCGCTTAGCCAGAGTACCATCTGCAGGTTCGAGTCCCTCACATTGTCGCACAACAATATGATCGCGCTCAAACCCATCTTGCAAGCGTGGCTCGAGGAAGCCGAGAAATCCCACCGCGAGAAGCTCACCAAACCCGAGCTCTTCAACGGCGCGGAGAAGAAGCGCAAGCGCACATCTATCGCGGCGCCGGAGAAGCGCTCGCTGGAAGCCTACTTCGCCATCCAGCCGCGGCCCTCGTCCGAGAAGATCGCCGCCATCGCGGAGAAGCTGGACCTTAAGAAAAACGTGGTGCGCGTCTGGTTCTGCAACCAGAGGCAGAAACAGAAAAGAATGAAATATTCCGCGGGCATTTAGGAAACCCTTGGCCTCTCCAGGGACAACCCCTCCTCATCCTCTCTTTTCTCTCTCTCTCTCTCTCTCTCTCTTTCTTTCTCTCTCTCTTTCTCCTGCCTCTTTTCTTTCCACTTTTGGCGACCAGAAATAATTCCAGTAAATGTGAATCCAGAGGAAGCGAGGATTGGAGAGCGAGCAAGCCCCAAGCCTGGTGAGAGTGTGAAACGACTTCTCCAAGGAAAGGGAAACAAAAGAAGGGATTTCTCAAGTTGTAGCAAAGTTGTCCCTTTTAATCCCACCCCATCCCGGAAAAGTCACCTCGACTTCTTCACTGGAAGTCTGGAGCTGGCTGTTTGCGGGAAGGCAGACCAGACAGGCTTTTGAAAGGCCCCAGAATGATCAAGTAAGATTTGTTTTTATTCCTAAAGACATCACCCTTGTTCGAGTTTAAAAGTTCACTTTGCCGCTATTTTTCAGAAATAGAAATTGATTCAGGATTGAAACTTTAAATTAGAGTTGATGCTTAATGTGATAGAGACATCTCTAAAGTATTTTGAATTAAAAAAAGATGGCAGATTTTTCTGCATTTACACTGTATATTATATATATATTTTTATTGTGGTTCTTACCCCCTTCTTCCTTCTCTGAAGTGTTAATGCTTAAGAAAGGAGTTGCGCCTGCTGTGTTCACTGATCTTGGAAGCTATTATTAGATTATTGCCGAACAACCCTCTGTAAATTATTAATTTATCTCTCTAGCAACTTAATTTGTGCACATTCTAATTAATTAAACTTCTTTAGTCTTAAAAGATGGGGGAGATGTATGGCTAGTGAAGTTAAAAAGTGTTTATGTTTGATGAGTTTACTGAATTTTTACAGCTTTCCTCTTACGTTTCTTTTGGCCCATTTGTATATTGTCACTTTGAATGAAGGTTTTTTCCTTTGTTTTTACTGGTCGTGTTCTGATTTGTGAGTCGACACTCAGTAATGGATATCTTATTTGTGTAGACCTGATTCACTGTCCAAAGTATTGTTTACTTCGTTACATATTTAATGGGGATTCCCACATTGTCCCCATGCTGCACAAGTGCTGTCACTCATTCTTCTACACACGCACACGCGCGCGCACACACACACACACACACACCTCTAATGGAAGAGAAGTGAAGCAGTTGGAAGCATGACTATAATGCATCATTTTCTAGCTTTAGATGCATTAGCCACTTGGTGTTTGTTCTTCCAGATTCTAAGATGTCACCAAGGTATTTCAATCTTCTAGTTTTCAATTGCTTTGTTGACTACATTTTAACCTTTGCAGGACTCCTTCAGTTTTCCCTTTTGGAGGTTTGTTTGTAGAAAAACTAATTTGAACTATAAGAAAGACAGTGCACTGCTTGTAAATTCACATTGTTTGGTAGAATTCTTTTGGAACAACAACAAAATAAAATTAGGTACATGATGACTGGTACCTTATGTATTGTAAATATTTCATTCAAAATGATGCACATATATAGATATATTCTTACAAATTTTGCTGTATTGCTGTGCCATTTGAGGTTCTCAGAAGTCTTGAGTTTTGTATATGCTCTGGTTTCTTGTTTTTGTTAATAGATGGTTTATTTACTATGGTAATGTATTATTTTGGGTGTTGTTTGTCTTTCATTGAAGAGATGATTTTAATGTTTTATTGGCAAAGTATGCTGCTTTTTTCATTAAAATACGCTATTAAAATTAAATGGCTTCTAAAATGTGATGCTGTTTCAACTCATTTACATTGGAATTATTTTAATTTTTAAAACAAAAACACATTTTGATAGTTTATTATGGAGTGGTTGTTATCAGAGTCTGACTTGGATTTAGGAGAGGGTGTTTCTCTAGGAAAGTATAAAATAATAGGGTTTTAATGGCCTTCTAATAGAGCTCATCTCACGGGGTGCTTTGGTTTTTTTTTTCTTTTGTTTGTTTCTGTTTTTGCCCAATTGAGATCACAATATTTTGTTCTAAACATCTCCTTTGGAGTCCTTTCCCTAGATCTGCAATAAAAGAGAATCTTTGTGAGCAGAGGTGTTGCATGGGTCAAAAGAAGGAAGAAACTCATTTCAGTTTTCAGCAGCACTGGCACACTGGGTGTGGCAAGAATTTAGACCCAATTGGGATAGTAGAACACCCTGGTGGAGGCATAAGGGTTGGCCCACCATATTTCTCAGCTTAGTCACCAGTTCTGTAGAGAAGTGCACCAAAGCCAGAGCAGGAAGGAAAGTCTCCCTCTCTCCTTTAAGGAAACTTACGTTCTGCAATACACAGAATGAGGTTGAGGAAAAGAAATCCTGGGTGGTTAGAAAGGGCAAATTATTGCCCTCTTTCTATGATTTACACAGATACTAGAGTTGCTAGAAGTCTATTTAATAGTGATCTGGCACAAAAAAAATTTGCCCATTTGATACACAGACTCTTCTTTTTTGTGATCTTACTTTAAAGTCCACTCCTTTTCCATTTTAATAATTTTCAGACTTCCTATAAAGATTGAGCAACACATTACGGTTTCAAGTTTTCTTTTTTTTTTTTCCAGGAAAGCTCTAGTTTAGACATTTGCATTATTAATGATGAGAAGATCATACTAATGTATAGGTCCAACAAGAGGAAGGAAGGAGGCCATCTTCCAGGGTTAATTCTGCTGACCTGAGCTGTGACCCTTCTAATATGGATCTGTCTGGGGTGTTTTCTTTTATTTTGAGAATGAAGTTAGGAAGTATCCAATGAGTCAATGAAAATTGTTACAGTGACTCAAGTTGGGTTAAATGTTGTTGGAAAACTGTTTGTGCTTTCAGATGTAACAAAAAGTTGTAAAAGTTGGATGGATACTAGGTAGAAGGATTTGCCTTCCTATAACTGAAATAAGACATTTGAAGAAGCCAACTACATGTGTCTATTTGGAAGTAACCCAATGCATTGCACAGAAGCCTATGAAAACAAAGTTGTAGGGATTTAAAAGAAAGAATTGTGAATTTAGTTATATTGTATATTGATGGTTAGATATTGATGGTTAAATTTATTCTTGTATTTTGGAGGTTGAAAGTCCCTTCTTCTATTTCATCCCCGGTTCTTAGATTGTTTTCTTGAAAGTTTTTTCAAACAGCCAGCCTCCAGTCTCACTATAGTGTACTGGGTACTTGTTTCAGCACCACGGATAGTAACCACATGACCCAGTCCTACTCCAACACGTTTGACCAAGCAGTTCTAGCTACCCAGAGAACTTTCTGCTTGTGTACTTTCTCCAAAGTGGGGAAAATAAATTAAATAGGTTAAATGTGTAGCACATCAGGCTTGCTAATCTAGTATAAAAATTGTCTTTCCCATACGTGGCTGTTATCTAATGGTCTACGGTGTGTGCATTGAGAGAGAGAAGGGAGTTAGTTAGGGGGAAGACACATACTAGTTTCTTTCTACAAATATGACCACTTCAAATAAAGTGAGAAATCCCATAGAAGTAGTATAAATTGAAAAATATATGTTGAACAGAAGTAAAATAGGTGGCCATTTTAGTGCTTTTTGAAGTACATGCTAGCTGGCCCATATGCAAGTTTGTTCAAGATTTTATGAGGTAAGTAACATAACAGCAACTATCTATTTACTTAAGCAGCTCAGAGTGAAAGCTTGTTTTTCTCCCTAAATTCACCAAATGTTCTATGTCTCCCATGTTCCTGGACTTTTAAAACTATCACATTTTACATTCGTCTTCTCTATGCTATTAAAAGTATGATTTTTTTTAAAAAAACTTTGTCTACAAGATGAAATTATATTCATTATTTAAGCCTACTTAAATGTGTTTGTTTTATGGGAAAAACAGAATTTTAGAAAAAAATATACTCAAAGTTTTTATTAATGAAAGTTGCAGAGACATACTAAAACAAACCAGAGATTTGGAGAGAAGAGGATTGATCTTAAAGAAGAAATTAAAGGTAAGAGTAAAATGAATCATGTATAAATTGTTGAGAAATATCTACTTGGTATTGACTTTCAAAATACTCACATCGATAAATAGCAAATTGAGGCTGGAGATCTTTGAAATAGCAATCAAATCCACTGGTATTCATGACTCATGTTCTAATTTTATTTCCTCAAGGTTCACAATTACTGTTTTATTGGAAAGAGATATTTTATATATTAGCAGCATATCTGGTCATCCTGAATTTAACCTTTCAGAACTATGTAGTTTATTTTTATTTCTTAAACTTCTTTAAAGGCAAATGATCCAATCTTTTTGTTCAATGTGATTATCTAAATCTAAGCTGGAATGGAATCAATGAGTAACAGCAGAAATCATGCAAATCCTGGTTGATATCTAAGTACTCTCTCCATCAATTAGATTATAATATTATCTGGAAAAATGGAATGTCCTTTGGCTATTTGACATTAGATCAGTTGGTCAACTCTTTTATCAGATTAATTTTCATTGACATATAGCTTGGGAATAAAGTGAAAATGTGCAAAAAGAAATAAAATAAGATTTAAATTCAATGTAATAGGCTCCTGTTTTTCAATAAAATGTATTTTAAAATAAATAACAAAACATAACTCTTTTCACTACCAAGAACACATTCTGGGGCCTCTATTTACAAAGGAAATTAAAATTTGAGTGGTAAAAATGCTTTATTTCAAATTAAAATGATTCAATTACTTTTGATGTATCTATTAGGGAAGCTCTTGAGAGAGTGAAAAAAGCATTAACATTTTTACTTGATTTTAAAAGGCATTTTATTTTTTAATAAATGAAGCTCAAATTTTTCTAGGGAGGCCATGACAGTAAGTTTAAAAATCCATCGTTTCAATCATTTGGTGGAAACAGTTTATATCTAGGTAAATGGTCCACATTAGAACTCAAAACTGCACTTAAGTTTCCAGTTGGGCTTCCAATTTGAAGGAAGGGCTGCAATAGAAGGGGGGAAAAGTTGGATTGGTATCCTGATAGGACAGAAAGGAAGACAAAGGTTCTGGATGATTATGATGATGGTAAAGCTCCTGAAGTCTCCATTTGTCAGGAGAAAGATTTATGGCAATGAGAAAAAAAAAATCACTAAATTTTTCCTGCTTTGCCCCTTTAAGGGAGCCATTCCCAGTACTGAAAGGCTATTATGGGCGAATTAATAAATTACACAGCAAATTATTAAATCCAGATAATTACAAGGAATAAGTAAGTAATCATTAGTTATCTCAGCTAATTACTGTGGGTCAGAGCCAGCCGGAATGTGCAATCCTCCTCGGGAATTGAAATTAACTTTGCACAGCGAGTCTCTCTGCTTGACGTCCCCAGTCTGTAGGCACATGGCAGCTCCCTTGTGAGCCAGTCTTTCTATTTAACTTGGAGAGAATAGAAATAAAATTAAGTGGCAATGTGATAATAGGAAGCTGCTCAGAAAGCAAACTGTGGGTTTTATTCTGTCCTTTAAATGCCTGGAGATGAAAAGCTTTATTTACACCAGTTTCAGAAAAATTTAAAGCAACCTTGTTGAGACCAGCTCTCTGAACACACACACACACACACACACACACACACACACACACCCCTCAGAAACACGTTTTCACTTCCTGTGCTGCTAATCTGTCACACCAAAAGAACTGTAGACTGTAGGTGTGTGTGTGTGTGTGTGTGTGTGTGTGTGTGTGTGTGAGAGAGAGAGAGAGAGAGAGAGAGAGATGGGGGGTGAGTGAGAAAGAAAGAAATAAAATGAAAATGTTCCTCTGCTTTCATCCCTCACCGTGGTAAGGCTGTCGAAAAGTGCAGCCCAGTCTAATAATCTGTTTGTTTTGTTTGGGTAACAGTATGCTTTCATCTTGCCACAGGAAGAACCAGCGTAGTGCAAATGTTGTCTCTCGTTGATCTTTCGACAGATGCTTCAAGAACTGATGTCACTTTATATATATATATATATATATATAGCATTACTTTCTGAAATCAGCCTCCAGTACCCTGTCTCCCTTCACTCCCACCAACACCCTCCCAGCCCGCCAGGCTTTTCTTTTAAAGGGCAGAGAAGACAGCCAAGCTGGGTGCCTGTTGGAAAGTAGAAAATGTATCTGTATGTTAAAGTGATTATGTTTATCACAGGGCTGGGGAAACTGGACCCGTGAAGAAAACGGCTGGTAATATATTAAAATGAGGGGGAAAATCTAAAAGCCTTTTTTTTTTTTTTATCAATTGCAATTAGATGGACAGTCTTTCTGCTCATTCCCTGCTCTAGTCTGGGATGATAATAAAAATTTAATGAAGCCTGGGACCAGCAGAGAGCTCTGTCTAGGGACTGTGGAATAGAATATTTTAACTGTACATTTATACCAACTGTCTGGCTTCAAAGACGTGACTGCTTTTAATCTCGAATTAGAAAACCACAGATTTGAAATTAAATATTAGATACCCTCCGATCCCCTTCCTTTCTGAAATATTGTCACGACTGTTTCCCTCCATTGGCCCATAACACACATATCTGGGGTCTCCAATTACATTTCCGTGAATAATAGATGGCTTTGATAGGGTGCAGTATTCTGGTGCTTTTGTTGTTTTTTTCTTTCTCCTTTTAATAGAGTTAATGCAATATTAATTGGCTGTAGATGTTATAAGAATGCACAGCCCCCTTTTCAGGAACAAATCGATGTGATAGGGATGTTAGAAAGAGCAAAGGCGAAGCCTTTCCTCCAACCTAGGTCACTTCTTTGTGGAGGAGACCTTCTTAGCGCTTTGGGTAAGTGAAGGGGCGCTTTGAGTTCCGAGGCCCTGGCTGCATTAGTTCGGTTGCCAGGAGAGGGGCCTACGGGTAAGGGCGGAGGCACTGAAAGGGAGCCGTGTGACAAGCAGGGAGCAGGGGGCATGGGGACAGCAATCTGAGAGGTTTTTCTCGTTTTTCAAGGCTAGTGTTTCCCGCCGCCAGACCCTTGCACCCCCTCCACCACTTTGCACCCGCTGGCCTTGGGCTTGCCTGCTAGCCCCACCTCCCCTCTGCTCCAGGTCGGGGTGCAAGCTGGTGAGAGGCTGGTGTGGAGGGGCTGAGGGTTGGCGTTCATAGCGTTGGGGAGTAGGGAGCGCGGCCGCCCACCGGAGCTGGACGAGCTTGTGCTGGCCCCGCGTGCCCCTGGAGCCTGGGGAAGCAGGCGCCTCGCCAGGCGCGCAGCCAGGAACCCGCGAGAACGAGAGGCCCCGGCGCATCACCCCCTTGTATTTTACTAATCACGTCTATTTAAATTCTAGCGCGGTCCTCCGCGCTCTCGCTGGGAAAGCTCTGGAGAACTGGATCCATCAATTATTCTGAAAAAATCCCAGACTACATGAGGCTTCCAGCCTGCGGGAGGGAGGCGGTGGGAGGAGGTGGAGAATCTAGCCCCTACCCTTCGCCCCCCCTCTCCGTTTCCAGCACGGATCCCTGAACTTCAGGGTTCTGGGGCCCGAGGGAGCTTGTGCGCCTTCTGAGGATTTGCGCTTTCATAGGCCGGCAGGGGCTACAGTGGGAGTAGGCTGGGACCTGGCCTCGCTTTCCCTTCAAGCCGTTTGGAAGTGTTTCAGTCTTGTGCAGCCAGATCTGATGGATCACCGTTCCCCAGGCTGCTCCCACCTTCGGCAATCGCCCCCGCCCCCTTCTATGCCAGGTCCCTTACGTGAGCCCAGTGGTTGGGTGATGCCCGCGTTGGAGCAGTCTCGGCTCAGCCTTCCTTTGCTCCACAGCCCCCCTAAGGTTGGGACCTTGGGGACATTCTAGTTCAGAATCCTTTCAGGAACATCGATTTAAAGTCCTCTAGCACACACTTTCCCACCCCCATTCAAGCTCCAAAATGCCCCGAGGCCGAGCAGCAAGACGAGCGCGCAGCTGGACTCGCAAAGAGAATGCATTCGCTCTAAAGTAGGGAGGCGGGTGAGCCTGGCTGGTAATTACTGCCCCCCACCCCCGGTCTCGCCCACCCCCACCCTCACGCTGGGGCTGCAGCCATTACTCCAGCTGTCATTCGGCGGAAAGCAAGCGCCTTACCCCATCCCCAGACTTTGTAGCTAACAGAAGCCTCCCCCTCACCCTCCCATAGTGTCTGGGTCGGGGTTCTTAAATTTTTGTTCTACTTTTTTCAGAAACACAACACTTCCTCTTTTCCCTAACCTTCCCATTTTCCGGACCCTGGGAGCGTATTCAATGTCTTATTGTTTATACTGGTAAGTTTTCTTTTTCTTTGAGGCGGGGGTGGGGTTGGGGTGGGGTGTGGGAGGTTCTCTTATAGCTGATAGGTTTCCCTGAATGATTTGAAGCGACAAGAAAAACGTATGTATCCAATATTCTTGAAACAAGTCAACTGGTTTCTAGAATTCTTATAATATACCAAGTAGTCCTGTTAAATCAATGGGGTTTGATTTTTTTAAAAAAGTTACTGATGGGTATGTAAGTAATTGAAAAAGGCTTAAATCCACACGCTTTGCCCAAGTGGTAGGGGCACTGTTTGCATTCCTGGAAGGCCTAGTGACTCGGAGGCTGCTGTGCTCACCGGCAGATGGAGGGTTAATACACCTAGGGCCAGACAGCCTTACTTTCTCAGCGGGTCACCAGGGCTTTGCTAAATGGCAGTCCGCATATCTGCATTTTGGTCAAAAGGCGACGGAGGTTTCCTGACTCCTAGAGACTGAGTAGGTCTCAGTTTTGGGTAAGGTGATGAGTGTGGGGTTGGGGGAGGGAGTTCCTTTTTTTTGGGAAAAAAACCCGAGCCAATGCATGCTTCAAATTCAACAGCAGTCTGATATGGGGCCAAGATGTGGAAGGTTAAGATTTCCTGGGCAAGTCTGAAACTTGCCCGGAAAAGCCATCTTTTCTGCTCCAATTCTGGTCTCTCGCTTTCCTAGTTATAAACCCATGGGCTTTTCTATTCCGTGCACTAGGTGGGGAGGGTGGGGTTTAGGCATTCATTGTTGGTGGGGATGGCCTTCTGAACCCTGCAGGCCCTTTGACTTAGCAAAAGCAAGTTCCGTGTTTTAAACATGTGAGCTAAGAAGCAGCTGAACTAAATCACTTGACCGCGTGGAGAAGGCGCACCTTCCTCCAGAGTGTACATGCTCCCGTGGGTTATCCTGAAGCCATGCGCCAGGAAATAGGGAGAGATCCTCTACTTGGTGTTTTCCTCGCAATTTGTCACCCTCGCAAATTGTCAGGCATGTAAATGGACACAGGCACACTCAAAGCTAGTACCCGGGTGAAACTTTTCAAACTCACTGAAAATCTCTCCCGTGTATAGCCAAGATGCGTGATTCACCTGGGAAGGTGCTTGAGACTCACCTTCCTGCGTATCTTTTTTTTTTTTTTTTAGCGCACCTGACGGGCTTTTACCTTCTGTTTGCCACAGGTGTCCTTCCTGTCTTTCCATAGAGCCCAATGGTGTCTTGGCCACAGCACCTGTGACTCCATGATGGAAGCAGTCTGTGATGCCCAGGAGGGATCTGGGGGGCAAGGCAGCAGAAGGGGTGAGGGGCCCGAATTTGATGGAGGGTTCTCTAGAGATCAGATTAAGTCCTTCAAGCTCTGGGCTCTCCCAGACGTCATGGTGACTTCCAAAAGGGGCACCCAGGCTACTGTTTTTAAGTCCTACTTCGGTAGCAATTCTGAGGTTCTAACTAACAAGGCCGAAGCTGGCTAACTTTTCATCTCAGTACCTGAAAGAGACTGCTTCTTCACCTGGAGCCGGAATGAAGGCAACTGCTCTCTCTTCCACCTGTGAAGTCTTCAGTCTTTGGAGAGGGAGGTGAGTAGGGAAGGGAGCCCAGCCTCTGGCTGCCCAGCTAGGACCTGTGATAATTCTGAGAGGAAAGTCATTTTTGAGGGTCCTCTGGTTCTCATCCTTAAGTTAAGCTTCTAACTTCCTTGAAACAGTCCTAAATGGGTTAGGTGAGGCTCGACTGGCAACTTGCACTTTTTTTTCCCATCAACTTTTCACTTTGCAGCCCTGTGAGCTTTTAATTATAGTATTGTCAGAGGGGCCCATCCTTGCATTTCCTAAATCATTTCATTGATTTTCCACCCCTGTTGCTCCTTTCCTTTGCAGTAAGACGTATTCTTTCCCCCCTGGGATTCCTTTGGAGTTTGAGAACAGAACGAGAAACAAGAGGAAGCGTGAGGGGGAGACCATGTGGTTAATAGGAGAGTGATCTCTATTTTTCCCCAGGGAGAAGAAGAAATGCAAAGAGTGACCACATCTGCCCTCTCCCTATCTCAGACCTTGTAGACGTGCAAAAAAGAAAGAGGAGATATCATGAAATAGAAAGACCACTGCGCGGGGGAACCAGCCCCACCCACCTCACCATGGATTCTTAATCTGCAGCGGGGGAGGGGGTGGAGAAATTGAGGTACCCATATAACTGGTAATTAGTCTTGGTAATGTATGTTCCTTCACTGTAAATAAAGCCACAAACTTCCCCAAAGGGGACATGACCTGCATACTCTGGGCGGGAGGAAAAAATGGAAGAAGGAGCAAATCACACTGAGCTGAAATGTGACCAGTACCGCTTCTCATTCTGGGATGCCCAGCCCTGCTTCCTTTTCAAACCGGGGGGGGGGGGACCAGAATTCTTTGGTTTTGTTATTAGTTTTGTTAGTAGCATAACTCTAAGTTTTTATTTTTCACAGCCAATCCTGGTGTCAGCATGGAGCAAAAACTAGCCGGTGGGAAACAGCAGGAATTTGCTGTCAGAGAGAATGAGAGCTGAGGCTGCTCGGTCAACCGGCCCCCAGAATCCTACATCAGTGGGTGGAAGACATGCCCAGGTGTTTTCCCTGTGTCCCTTTGGCACCAGAAGTGTGTGCAATTGGGGAGGAGGGCTGGAGGGAGAAGTAGGCAGGTATCAAGGAAGATGAGAACAATAGTATTTATTGTACCCCAATTTAAAACTACTTCCTAACTCAGAAATGATAGTAGGAGACATCTTACTCTCCAGGAGTTAACTCTTGACCACTAGGTATCAGTTAGCAGGAGATACAATTTCTTCAGTCTAGGAGAAATCTCTGTATTGCTCAACCTTTCACCCTTCCATTTCTCCATCCCTGCTTTCCTCTTCTCATTACTCTCATTTCTCAAATGGCTTGGACAAAGACATCTTAGAAGCTGGTGTCACTTGGAGAGACAGCCCCTTTATTGAGGCAGGATTTTTGTATTAACTTTAACACTGTCCATGAATTGCTTATAAAAACAATCCCCCCAAATCCATATCCATCTTGCATGTGTGAGGCAGAGAAAACTATCCTGAGAGGCAGTAATGCTTGGCTTTTCTGCAGCAGAAAGATAAACTTTCATTTGTAATTCACAATAAGCCAATGATGCACCAGAGTTGGATGGTTTTCCAGGTTTTGGAGATTCACTCTTACACAACTCTTTCCCCTTGCCCAGGAGAGGATGCTATCAATGTCTGAAACTACATCTAGATGCAGCTCTAAGTAATCCGAGTGGTACACAGGGTGTTTGCCCCAGCTGATGTCAAATAGAAGTGATAAAGCAAAAACTGGACCCAAGTAACACTGGCTTAGGATAACTCCTCTTCCAGGCTTCCCATTCACCATCAGACCAGGTTGGAAGGAAATCGGTTCTAAGACTCAATCTCCAAACCAATCCATACACTCTTAAGACTTGAGACTTATGTGGGAGGTATTGGAAGGGGGTGGGTAGCAAAACCATAAATGTTTCCTCCCCTTTAACTTTGGGTAGGTATTAGAGTTCCTTCAACCTTTTCTATCCGAACTCCTGCTCTCAAATTCTCTTCTCTTCTTCTCTACTCACCACTGACGGCCATCATCATCTTTCTTCTTCCACTTCTCCTCACTTTCCTCCTCCCAATCCCTTTTCCTTCCTTCCTAGCACACTCTAGCCGAAGCTGAATTGTGTGCAAAGCTGGGAGTGAGACCTCAAGCTACTTCACAGTGAGCTGATTCTAAAGAGTGATCAGTAGGGTTTAGATCTATGTCTTTGAGGATGCTGCGGGGATACGTGGTTAGGGAGCATGGGATGCAGATTTGAGCCCCAGTGAAGGATAGAGTTGTGGATGTTCTGGGAATCTTGGTGAGTGTGAGGTGCAGGTCCAAGGGACAGGAGCCTAGATGTTCTTCTTTTGTGAACCTCTTCAAGCATATGGAAGAGGTGCCAAGGACATTTTTACTCTTTTGGTTGCAGAAGAAAGCACACATCAATCCTAGAAGATGTATTTATTACCTAACACACTGACTTTTAGGGGGAGATGCCATCAGTTGTCTCTTGCCCAGTTTTGTTGCAGATCTATTAATCATATCCACAAGGATTGCCAAAATGGCAGGGCTCTCTTTGCTTTTCAGTTTATACAGAACAGAATCATTTACATAAAGTCCTTAAGGCAAATAACTGTTGGGGCTCTAATTTATATCTGATCGAAAATTAGCCGTCATTATGCGCTCCATTAGCAGCGTCTTTAATGTGCTTCTAAGCACCATTTGTCAAGCGGCTTGTTAATATCCTTCAAGTCTTTAAAGTTGAGAGCTCATTAAAGAGTGCGCTCTGTTATTGATGTAATTTAGATGAGTTTGGAAGAGCAAGTACACCATGCCTTGAATAGGCAACCTCCAGGAGCCAGGGCAAGGGGGGCATTTGATGACTCAGTTCACTACCAATGATTTCCCAGAAGCCTTTGAGCTTCCTTGACAGCAGGTCGTGTTAGAGTCCTGCAAAGGTGTTTGGGAGGGCTAGCTCCCCGACCTGGGTGTAAGTTGTTCATCTTTTTGGGTTGTCCTTTGTTTGTCTCCAATGTTTACTTTTTTTTCTCTTGTCAGTGCATATTTACCATAACTCCTTGGACCTTTAAGAGAAGGGTTGAGAGTATAGAAAAAGGATCCTAATCTAAGGTTGTTTATGAGAGGATTTACCTGTTCTTTCTTTCTCTTTCTTTCTTTACTTCCTTCTCTCTCTCTCTCTCCCCCCCCTTTCTCTGTCTTTCTTTCTCTCTTTCTTTCTTATACCTCCATCCTTACTTAGAGCATAGCAGTTTACTTTCCAAGGTCTGCCCTTTATTCCACAGCATGGAGGAAGGAAATGCCATTGAGAAAACATAGACCTATAGACAGGGATCCTGCCCTTGACCATATTTTGACTGAAGTACAGTAAAGCTGCTTAATTATGTACATATTATTACATTATCTATCAACCATCCCATCAGAAGAGCATAAAGGCCAATAAATTACCTCAGTTATTTATCTAAAAATCCATATATTTTGTCAGTTTCTTTCTGGAGGAGATTATGTTAGTGTAACATAATAAAGAAAACCATTAGCACAGCCAGAAAATTGCAACTGAGTGCAACAATAATTCCACTAGCAGGAATAAATAATAGTTAGAAAGCTGCACTTTGTCCTGGACTTGCTGGTAGGTTGTATCAGCTTCCTTTTGATTTGAGTCTTGAGTGTATCTGTGAATTCTGCTACTCAGGATTTAGTAAGATTTTTGTATAATCCCCCCCTCCATGCATTAATGCAATTTAGATTTCTAAATCTTACATTTATAAGAAAAACATGGAAACCATCCTGATTTTTGAGCCCCACGTCTCTCTTGACTCTAAATTCACTTCCTCTCCTGAGACCATCTGGGGACTCTGAGATTAATGCAAAATAATTAAAGACATTAGGCATTTTATTTCCTCCTTTAAATTTCCAAGATTCTTTCAGCCTTAGAAGCTTGAGTGTGAAGATGGCTCTACTTTATCAGATTGAAGTAAAAATAAAACAAGAGTTTAAGAAGTGGTGGTGGTGGTGGGGAGGTCCAAATACTCCAAGTCATCTCCAGCCCTCCCTCCCCTGAACCTCTTGCTCAGAGTACAATCTCATTTTCCTCATTGTGGGACGGTTTATTCTTTCTTCGTGTATGTAAAGAGTTCATTACATACATGGAGAAAGAGAAGGAAGAAGGAAATATATAATAAGATCAATCTAAGGACATATTGAGGTCATATAACAGCACAAATATTCTCAAGTGCTCTGTATAATGTGCAGTGGGGATTTTGGGCAGTTTTATTGTGTGGTAGGAGCCTCATCTCCGTTGTTTTTTACAGGATTCCTCCAGGCTAAAGTAATAAAGCGAGTAATTAGAATGCTAAAGACAGATGTAAATAACAGGAATGAGACAGCGGTGACAGATGAGCGGCTGGGTCAGGAGAGAGCCCAGTTGGTGGAAATGACACCGCTTTCTCGCTCCCGATCCCCCACCCCTTTTTTCTCTCTTTCGGCCTCTTCCCTCCTTCCTGGCTGTGGCTGGGGACGCACAGGTCAGAATTGCATTCGGGAGGAGCAGCGTGGTTGCTGTTCCGGCTGTCCCGAGCCTGGGGAGCCACGAGCTCGCCCCCTCAACGGCCGCAGGCAGTAGAGAGGTGGGGAGGTAGGGGGACTTCCAGGCCTCTGGGACCCGAGGGTCGCTGCTGTCCCCGCCCCGAAGTCCGCATCCAGGCCGCTATGTGACCACAGCAGCCGCTCTGTCTTCCCATCCTCCCAGCTGCCTTCAGGTCTTTGTCGCCTTTTCTCTCCAAACCCGAGCAAAGAGGCCCTGGGAGGTGCTTTCACCGCCCACTTTGGAAGCCTTGACCCGGCTTTGGCACCTCCGCTGGCTGCCCAGTCACTAAAGCCCGAGAAGCGGCCCAAGGCTGCCAGGCCGTAGTCCCCGGGGACCCCAAGGCCCTTTGCCTCCGGTGAGCCACACACTGAGAGTGCGTCATTGTCATTGAGCTTCATCTGACTCCCCATCCAAGACCAACCCGCAGACTCCAGCTTTTCCAACCGTACTTTGTACAAGGTGCCCTTGTAGACCCGGGAAGACAACTCACCGTGCCTTTGGACAAGAAAGATGTCACACTGGCAATTCGCCTTCTCAGTGCCGACCTATCAACAATTAGGCACGCAGGACAGCAAATACAGTGACTCACGAAGGAACCTTATTTCCTTCCCAGCCACTTAAGTAGGTGGGGCAGTGTGGTCTCAGCTTGTTATGGGGAAGTTTGAAACAATGTAAGTGCTACTTAAGCATTGGCGTTGACTTTAGAGAATGAAGATGATCAGATCTGATTCAAATCTCACAACAGGTCCCTTATTTCTAAAACCCCATACATAACTTTTATGATCTGAGACCTCCTATGCGCGCGTAGAGGAGCAACAGGTCTAAATTTCGGGCTTATTCAGGTTTGAAGTTTCATTGTTTTTAGGAGAATGCCAATTCTAGAAATATGGCTACCCTTTTGAGTGGACATGGTTAAGATTAGACAGGAATGAACACGTGTGGTCTTTCTATTCTAGTATCAGAGCAGCAAGTGCCTTCTTTTTAGTATCAGCACTATTCAGAGGACTACACACCAAACAGACAAAAACCCCAGAGTGAGGTGGGCTAGGCCAGATGACAGCTCTAACCTCCCCTGTGATATTGGTATGTGGGGAGGCTAGCAGTTGCTTGTGAAACACAGGGACACATGTCAGCCTGAGGAATTCCTCTAGTATTCCCGGATTATTACCATGAGTCAGTTATGCCTACGGGGGTGGGGGGATGTGTGGGGGAGAGGTAACCCTTCCCTCAGATTTTTAAAGGAGGCTTAAAAATGCAGAGGACAAAATGAGAAGTATGTGTTTATCAATCTTGGTTTTAATTTTTCATATGTAATCGATAAATATATTTTTATCAATTGTATCAATACAATGCAATGGATGCATTTCTTAACCTGGTTCCCTCATAAATCTGACTGGTTATTATTTTGAGTTAATTTATTTTTAAAACAACTATCTCCTTAAAAAAAAAAAAACTTGGCCCTGTCTGGTTGGCTCAGTGGTAGAGCATTGGCCGGCAGGTGGAAGTCCCTGGTTATATTCCCTGCCAGGGCACACAGGAGAAGCACCCATCTGCTTCTCCATCCTCCCCCCACCCCTTTCTCTCTGCCTCTTTCTTCCCATCCCACAGCCAAGGCTCCATTGGAGCAAAGTTGGCCCGGGCACTGAGGACGGCTCCATAGCCTCCACTTCAGGCATTAGAAAGGTCCCGACTGCAGCAGAGCAACACCCCAGATGAGCAGAGCATTGCCCCCTAGTGCGCATGCCGGGTGGATCCAGTCCGGCGCATGAGGGAGGCTGTCTGTTCCGTACAACGCCCCCCCCCCCCCCAACTTCCCCGCGCTTCTCACTTCGGGAAAATACAAAACAAAACAAAAAACCCGACAAAATACAAAAAAACCTTGGGAAATGTCTATGAATTATGAAACTGTAATAATCGTCACGATTAGGCTCTGAGGTCAAATCTACAGCCAGATGATTTGGGCTTTAATGACCTCTATGCTTAATGAAAATAAGTATTTCAGATTGGCGTGACTAAAGAATGAGGTCTCTTTCCTAGATGAAATGTTTATTAACATTTGTGGGTATTGGTGAGGGGTCACCATAGGATTCATGGAAAAGTGGTCGCCTACTCTGCATGACAAATGCTTTTCTGTCTCTAGTAACTGGAGGCCTGATCAATGTATAAAGGGACTGACTGTGAAAAACTGAATTGGGCCTAAATCTTGTGCTTATGTAGAAATATATATGGAATTAGTGGATAATTTCCCCCTGTGCATGCATAGCCTCAGGCCCTGGGATGTAATCTGGAGCTGGAATTTTGGTCCAGTCATATTTCTAACAGCAATCTTCACTCCTACTCCTGTGAGGAAGCTTCACACATTGGGACTGAGTCAGGCTGGTGCTGCTTTCTGGGGATGGTACAAGATGGTGGTGGGGACAATGCTTGGAAAGGGTTACCAGGTAAGTGCATGGTATGGCCACATTCTGGGTACACATTCTAAGGTAGCTGTGTGACTAGAAATGGGGAGAAGCAGGAGGAGTGGGGGAAGGAGTTAGAGGTCACGTGGGCTTGGACCACCTCTGTAGAAGGTGAGAGTCACTTCTTGATTTCCTCTTATCTTTGCAAAGAATGTTTACTGTGTACAGAAATCCCTTGTTACAGAAATTTCAAGGTTAGGTTGTGACTCATTAGTAGGTAATAAACTTAGTATGTTTTGACCAGCATAAAACATATTTTTAAAAAATGAATAGAATCGAAGCAATCACTGTGGACCACAGGTGAAAACAAGCTTTGTTTCATGAGCCTTTCATTTTAGTTTTATTTATATCTGCATGTTTATGTTGGCCCACAGTGTAAAGTGTATTTTACATTCTGTGTTTTAGCCAAAAACATTTGCAAATCATTGTTGTAGGGCCTATGTCATGTACTTTTTTTTTTAAAGATTTTATTTATTGATTTTAGAGAAGGGGAGAGAGAGACAAAGACAGAGAGAAAGAAATGGGGGAGGATTGGGAAGAATCCACTCTTAGCAGTTGCTTGTCGTATGTGCCTTGACTGGGCAAGTCCGGGGTTTTGAACAAGCGACCTCAGCATTTCAGGTCAATGCTCTGTCCACTGTGCCACCACAGGCCAGGCACATCATGTATTTTTTCTGAGAACTCTTTCTGGGTTATACCAGGCCTGAATAGTTCATCACTCCCTTTGCCCATATCAGTTATGATTGCCACTTGTTACTTCTCTAATACTTCCTTGTACTGTTAACTATGCAGGTATATAGATCTTTTCTATCTAACTGAATTTAAACTTCCTCAGAGATGTATACCTTAGGCTTCTTTGTACACTCCGTGGTCTCCAGCGTGGTGATGTGCACACACTTAATTGACAAATGTCGGTGGCTATCTATGTGCTTAACGAGAGCGAGCTGGATCTCAACTCAGACGCTGCCTTTCCAGGGATGCATTTCTTAGTCTGTCGGTCTCTGCTCCAGGTGAGGTCATGTCCCATGACAGGCTCTCTCACCACTTGCAGTGACTTCGTAACACTTACTGGAATTTGAATATAGGTATTTATGCGACTTGGTGACTGGCACATTTCCTCCACCAGAGTGTAGACTTCCGTAAAGTGTCCCAGATCAGTTGAGCTCACTTGTATTTGGCATAGTACTTGGCATGGGGTAGGCACTCAATAAATATTTGTTGACTGACTGTTTGACTGACAGGTTAAATGACTTAAGGAATGACCCGTAGTTCTAGCAGGGGCAGTGGACCCTTTCCTACCTATTAGCAGAAAGAGGTTTTGTTAATGACATGGGAAGAGAAGAAAAGACTCAGACCTAATGATTTGAGAACGTTATTTTATATAATATCATTGCCTCATTATTATTGTTGTTGTTATTTTTTCAACTGTGCTAGCAGCATGCTATTTTGCTTTGCCTGAATCTGGTCACAGAAATGGGTCCATGTAAGAAACAGCTCTGTGGGTGGCATCTCTGAAATCTTTGAATAACCACTGTGGAGAAAATAGATTCTATTGTATGAGGTCCAGTTTCTGACCTATACAAGAAATCTCTCTTACATTTTATAAACTGCTTCTCCTTCTTGATAAGCTGATTTATAGACATGAGGACTGCTACCCTTGTGACTTCTCACTCTGCCTTGGCTGTTAGTGAAGGTTTAAGATTTAGGTTAAAATGCAATAGATTTTAATCAATGTATATATTTATTATCTTGTTCTCAAGCCTTTTATAAATTGTTTTTTTGTTTATTTATTTATTGGATTATGTGTTTTCTACTTTTAGTACGGCATGCCTCAGCTTTGGAGATGGATAGACCAAGGTTCAAATACTGAACAAATTAAGATTGTAACATCCCTACCTTTGTGATCTTGAAAAAGAAAACTGCATCTTATTTTTCTCATCTGTAAAATAAGAGCAAAACTACATTACTCAATGTTTTAATTATTATCTGTGTTACTAGCACATTTTAGATACTCTAAAATTTTAGGTCCTTTTCTTTCCATTGATGGTGGGTAACTTCAAATCCTTTTTGGAAGGAGATATGTAGGAGCTATGATAAAACAAGGGTTTGGTGTGTTAATGTTTCACTTTCTACTTTTTGAGAACACGGGAAGGTAATCCTGTTTCTCTCAATTACCTTATCTATGAAATTCAGAAAATAATCATTGTGTATCACCTCAGAAAATTAACATGATATGCTAAGAATGTAATTTCTAGTTTCGATGATCAGGTTTTTGTATTAATCACATATAAATGTAGTTTTCCCCCTAGTATTTTAGCTATAAGTTCATCTTATATTTCTTGAGGAAACTGAAGGTAAGATAATTCACATTCTAGGCTATCCTGACTGGTTTGAATGTATCGAGGGGAAAGTGAAATAGATGCTCTTCAGCTCTACGGTTGTAATGCTGAGATATTAGTAGTGGCTGAAGCATTATAATGCTAATATTTAAAAAGCAGCCAAATGGAACTGGTTATATAGGCGCACAGACTGCTAGCAGAACTGGGTGTCAGAAACAAGCTGAATGTCAGGACCTGGGAGGTCAATTCCCTGGGACTGAAAAACCAATTTTTGATGTTTCAGGGAGGGGGGAATTCAGCAGTTACAAAATGAAGGTAGTTCAAAATATAAACTATAAATGGATACATGGGAATGAAATGAACAGAGTATTTTTCTCCAATTTCCTTTATGTTATGGGTTTTATGCATGAATCTAAGATTGCAGGTATAGCCTGGAAGTCATTGCAATTTAGGGAATTTTGCTGCTATAGTCATGACTTGATGAGACCTGAGACCTGTTTTCCCCATATATGATACTTTCCCATCCACTAAGATTCCTGAAATTTCTATGTTTATTAGTAAATTTAACATTTAAGTCATTAATTTAAACTTTCATCAAGTTTCAGGTGTTTGGAAAGATGCTGAGAATAAGACATGTCTTATCCTTGAAAAGATTACATATTTGGGGGCAGAAAGAGAACTGAGGAAAATGATGAGTAATTGAGGAGAGCTGTGGAGTTACACAGAGTGTTATGGTGCTAGAGAAGTTGAGGCAGCAGTTATATTTCATCAGGTAATGGGTTTTATGGGCCCAATCTGCCTTCACCCCTGCAGCCCACACACTCAGAACTAAGCCAGGCAGAATGAAGGATGTCTTTTCTTCAGAGCCTGTTTTGACTTATATAAAACTGTAATTATTTATTAAAGTCAAGTGGAAAAATGAAATCACTCTTGTGGAGGCTCAAGAAAGGATTCCGTTTGCACACATTTGCCATTTCAACTAATGCACTTACTTTTTCACACGTTTGCTCTAGAATTTTAAGTTTATGTGCAATTATGGTGAACATTCTTAGCTCAATAAAAGCAACGCTCCCTCCACTGGGAAAAGAGCAGTTCTTTTGGTTTCTAGAAAGAGCTGGAGATTTTTCTTTCCTTATTGTACAAAGATGGTACAGATTTATAGTTAGAATCAACCCATTTTGAAAAAATTTAGATTGTAAACTGGGCAGAGTTCCTCTTTTTGTGGAGCTAGACGTTTGTATTTTCTATAACTGCTGCTTCAAAAATCCTTCACTTTTGTTATTTGCAAAGTGTGTCAGTTTCATATCTGGGGAAAGGTTGGATGTGGGAGAGAAACAGGCAGCTTGTTTAATGACTGTGGCCCTGAACAGGGACCCTTTTGCAGGATGAAAGCCTCACAGTGTTAACAGAGTTAAGAAGATGCTAGCATGTCAATAAGACTGAGTTATCTATTTCTTATTTGTTTTAACATATAATAATCTGGCTACTGGGTGGTAATCTGGGCCCCATGTTCCACAGCAGCTGGGGAGCTGGCTCTGGTTGTCACCACCCTGCAGGACCGGGATGGCAGCCAGGTCCCAAGAACAGGCTGTGTGGGAGTCAGGTGAGCAGAATTAGTTAAGCTTTTAATTAACTCACCCTTTCCTGTTGGTAGGAATGTGCAGACATTCAAATCTTTGATTATACTTCACATGAGAGTAGGCCACATACTGATGTAAGCAATAAAACAGGTTACGAAGCTTTACGAAGGAGAACACAGAGGTATAGCAAGGCTTTAAAGGGGCCCTCAGCAGACCTAGGAGCCCGCAAGAATGTGCACGAAGACAGAGAGATCTGGGGCCCCTCACATTGCTGGGAGCATAGCCACCCTGGTGGGCCCACCAGGCACGGATGTGTTTCCTAACGTGATAGGACATTTGAATGCATCCAGCCAATGCATCCCTATGTAGCTAGCCAGGATGCATCTAGACACACTCAACTGATGTGCCTTCTGCCTGCCCTCGCGGAAGTCCTTCGTCTGTGCGTGCTTTAAACCTCCTCTACATCTCCTAATTCTCAGAGATCCCAATTTTGAGTCATCGACTAAAGTGGTCACTGTCTCTGAAGTCAACATTAAAAATTTTAATAATATTTATTGTTATCTTGTTATGTGAAGTCCTGAAAGAGGGCGCTCTGAAGGTGGTTAATCCCATGTGAAAGCAAAATCTTACCCACGGAAGGGAATGAAGGAAGGAACTGAATGCTGAATGCAATACCGTGCTTGGTCCACAGAGAAGATGGGCCTCAGACTCCTCAGTAGTGCAGACCAGGGGTGGTGCTGGTGATGCTGGGGGAGGAGTCAAGGGTATGGCTGACGGTTAGATCAGCTGCTGGTGACTTCTGTATTCTATGGGGAGATGGCATAGGGGCATAAGCATGTATAATAAGGATAGTTTGATCTTTCCTTTTTGTTTGAGGGGTTTAGTAGACATTATGTATTATTTGAAAAATTATAACAATTGACTTCCCAGGTTTTATTTTTTCGAACACAAATAATAGAGTTCTAACTGAACTTTAGTAACTTGGTTTTTAAAAGTACAGTTCCATATTTTCTAATGGTAAACAACCTCCTCTTTTCTTTTGTTCACTTATTCCTTCTTTTCTTGCCCTCCTCAAACATCCTATTCCTCATATCCAATTCCCTCTTCTAAACTTCTTTTCTCGTTAGCATAGATTTTAAAATTCTGAAACCTATTTTACCTTATAGTGGTAATTTAAATTTTAACCACATAGTTACATTTTAATAGCTAAAATTTTTCTGTGAAAATGTTAAATGAAAAGGATTCTTTTTGTTGAATACTAGCATGTTGATCTTAGAGTTAAGCTTATAGGCCAGTGATGGGCAATCAATCTTTTGAGCTTGGTCTGTCAAAATTTGCCAAAAAACCGAGCATAACTCAGATGGTGTGTCATTTTGAGAAAAACGGCCTAACTGGAAGTCCCAGAACTAGACGCTCTGTGCCGGAGTTCTGTTGTTTTGGCCTACAGACCTCCGGCACAGAGTGTCTACACTACAGCAAGTGTTTTTTCCTTGGCTACTGCACCTGGCCGTGCAGGAGCCGAAGATGAAACGTCCTTCTAGGCATGCAGCCCCATACTTCTCTGGTATGCGGCTGCATGCAGCCGCGTGTCATCGAAAATGGCTATGTGTGTCAGTGCTGACACATGTGTCCTAGATTTGCCATCATGGTTATAGGCTTAGTGTATGTAATAAACTCATTGGGAAACTGACTGATTCAAATTCATCCTGTGAGACGGACCCCAGGGAGAGTCAGCAAGCAATCACAAAAGATGCTGGATTCCTTGTGCCCTGGTAAAATTTGAAGTCAGTGGGTGTTAACCATTAAAATTATATATGTTTCTTGTAGAAAATATGGTAAATATGAAATAGTTAAAATAGGACACAATATGAGAAGGATAAATGATCACACATTGCTTTGCTACCCAAAGTCTACTAATCTTTTGGTGTTGTTTGTTTTTTCATCTATATTTTTTATCTGGTTATTTATTCTGGGATTGTACTTGTAAATGTGTAGTTTGCTTTGTTACTTAGGTCAGAAATCCTGGCCACAGAGAGGTTCCTGGCAGTCAGCAGTATTCTTTCTCATGGCTACATCATATTCTAGTGTGAAGTTATAATTTCCCTGTGCTTTCCTTTTAAGGGGCACATACATTAAACACAATATTTGGTACATAAATGATGTTGTGATATACTTCTTCATGCATGTGACTTCTGGCCTTGAATTCTTTTCTTAGTATGGATTACCATCATGAATTTACACTATCTTGATATATGTTGTCAAATTAGTTTCCAAAAGTTTAACAGCTTACCCTCTGCTTGGGTCAACTGAAGTTCTTTAAGTCAAGCTGATGCTTGACTTGACCCTCTTCCAGTAAGACTACCTGCTTTTTAAAAATTACTTCACTTAGTGTTGTGATTGGGGCTGCAGGGGGTGCTATGGAGCAGTGGCATATCTTCCTAAGTCTGAACAATTGACTTAATGGGGACACGTAACCCAAGCTAGGCCAATCAGACTTCTTCATATACAGAAGGCTGAGATAGTATGCCCTTTGGGGATTCTAAACTGTGTTGATATAAGTTGGAGCTGTCTGCTGCTGGGATTCCTGACGTCTGGAAGAAACTCTACAATCAGGGAAAAGGAGAGCAATACCGTACAGAGAAGCAGAGATGAGACACTGTGGGCTGAAGTGCAGGGTGTGAGTGAGGAGGAAGAGAGAATTAGAGAATAAGAGGAGGAGGAGGAGCAGGGAACAGGGAAAGAAGTCAAAGAATAGAGGAGAGAGGAGAGGGCTGAGCTCCGCAGTTCAGTGATTCCTGAGGTCAATGGTGTCCATATATCCTTCCCAGTTACATGAGCCAATAAATCCTTTCATATGGTTAAGTGAGTTTGAATAGGTTTTCCGTGGCTCGTTTCTGAAAGAGACCTCACATACATTAACACTTTTTTTTCTATAGTTCCAGTTTAAATTAAAAACCTACAGTATAAATTTCCCATTCTACCTTGTACTGATACCAAGTGTTAGTCATAATTAGCATCTGTATTAATTATTATGCAGATCCATGCTTAAACTAAAAATGATAAATTGGTTAGCATTTGAATCAAGATTAGTGGGAACAGAAGTAAATACATTTTAAATGGATGAATGAGGTGCTGAATGAGTATTAAAAGTTTATGGGACATTTATGTTTCACCTTAAATTTAATAGATAGGGTTATAACTTTTTCTCTTTCTTCCATGCCTCTCTAAACTGCCAAGTCTTCATTTTTTGCTATCATTGTATTCTTGATTTGCTCATAAAAATAAAATATTGTATTTATTTCCTTCAAATGCATACCACATATTTCTTAGCTTTTTGTAATGTTTGGATTGTGTCTGGGACCAGATTTGTGTGTACCTTATGTCCTTTGCAGGTGTCTTGAGGTCCTCCCAAAGTGGGCTGGCTGAAATATGCCACAATATGCCATTGATTTGAGCAATTCCTAAAAGTCATTCATCATAAAGTAGATGTGAGAAGATCTCTGGGGATAAAGGAGGGAGGAGGTTGGTTAAAATGGTTGGATTCTCAAAGCATTTTACAGTGCTAATTTGTATAATCAATCCTCTACAGAAGGCCACTAAAAAGTTGCACGTTTAAACTTTTCTTAACCATGGGGCACCATTTTCATTTATCATGTCATCTGCCATGTGTTTTGTTTTAGAAATATAGCAGCAAACAAGATAAGACATTATTTTGCTCTTGCAGAATTTGTAGAACTTAGAAGTCATTTGCCCTGCTGGAAGTTAAGTACATATCATCTGCCAAAATACAGTGTGTCCGTAAAGTCATGGTGCACTTTTGACCGGTCACCAGTCAAAAGTGCATCATGACTTTACAGACATACTGTATTGAAAAGCTATACCTGAAGCTAACAAACTGTTAAACTCTATGTGTCCCGTACTTCTCTTGACTGCCACATCTGCAAAATGACCCAGAAGGCCAGCTTTTCAGTTAGAATTCTTGGATCTCTTGGCGTTTTATGCCCTGATGGCAAAGAAAGATCTTGTTCCTGGCTCTCAGTACAAAGACAGGAATCTTTGCAACTTCCTCTCAATTTTCTTGGAAACCTAAAACTGTTGTACAAAAGTCTTAATAATAGAATTTAATTAAAAGAAAAGAAACAGTGGAAGAATCTACAAGAATCTATTAAAATGGTTTGGGGTAATAGAAAAAACAAAGATATGAGTGACAGCTAGACTTTGAAATGTATACTTCAGTAGATTTTTAAAAATATGTACCACAAAATATATCACCAGTTCACAACAAAACCATTAAAATAAAAATACATAGTCTAATCATCTTTTTGTAAACAAACAACAAAGTATTAATGACACTCATCTCTGTGGTTTTTGTTTTGTGTATTTGCTTAAGTGTGATTTTTATTCTTTAATAATTTGTATTTTGTGTTTCCTACAATATGTATAATTTGTGTAATTTTTAGTGGTTTTAAAAACTTATCACCCCACTTTACCAAATTTAGAGAACAATTTAGGTAGTATCTTAGTATAAGCACTTTGAGCAACACCAGGAATGCTTTTAAATCTCTGCATCCCAAAGTACATTTCTCTACATGCTCTACTGAAGCACACCATCACGGAAAAGCGCTCAGTGTTTACATTCAAAGGGTACGCTGCTTAACTTATCTTCAAACTACCAAGTGCATTTTTAAAAATTTGATTATCAATTCACTTTCTTCCCTGATGCCAATTTTTCTACTTAATATCTAGTTAATAAATAAACATTATAGGAAATGTCCATTCATATATATTTTTGAAAAGGAAACAGAAACATTTTATTTTTCATAGACTTTGCTAGAATGTTTTTCACTGATAGCCTCATTTTTACTGCTTAAGCTCATTTGGATTCTCTTCCAAAACATGTAAAGATAAAAAGATACACGTAAAGATAAAAAGTGGAAAAATATTTCATTAGAAGTATTGATTTTACATTTAAAACTGTTGAGGATAAATTGCTTGTTTAAGACGAGTCGAAGGGGAATCGGCGAACAGGGTGTTCTGTGTGAATAAGCACAGTGAGGGCACGCCATGCTCCTTATCATTTCCATGAGGAGACATTGTGCAGTCCGGGGCATTCAGGTCTCTCTACCTCAGCTGCAAAGAATAAAGAAATCTGAGGCATCATATTGTCATTGTTGATGGCTATCAACAACTTATATTCATGGCACGTGCTCAATACCTGAGTTCACTGTCCTCCCTCCTCATCCACTGAATACACTGGCAAATGTTGTGCTGGAGTAAGATTACAAAATGCTTTCCGAAAATGCCTGTAACATATTCTAAAGAAAACAAAGGGAACCTTTTTTGAGCAGTTTTTCCCTTTTCTTTAAAAAATTTTATTAAATTTACTGAGGTGACATTGGTTAATAAAATCATTTAGGATTCAAGTGTACAGTTCTATGACACATCATCAGTATATTGCATTGGGTGTTTTCCCAAAAGTCAAATCTCTGTCACCAAATATTTGACCCCCTTTACTTTTTACTACCTTTCACCTCCCACTTCCCTCTGGTAACCACTATAGTACGGTCTGTGTCTATGAGTTTTTGTTTGGTTGTTAGCCTTGTTCATTTGTTGCTTTCAGTTTTATATCCCACATGATTTCAATTATATGGTTCTTGACTTTTTCCATCTGACTGTTTCACTCAGCATGATCTTCTCAAGGTCCATCCACGTTGCTGCGAATGGCAGCCTTTCATCTTTTCTTATGGCTGAGTAGTATTCCATTGTGTATTATTTACCACATTTTTTTTTTTTTTTTGTGACAGAGATAGAGAGAGGGACAGACATACAGGGAAAGAGATGAGAAAAATTAATTCTTTGCTGTGGCACCTCAGTTGTTCATAGATTGCTTTCTCATATGTGCCTTGACTGAGGGGCTACAGCAGACTGAGTGACCCCTTGCTCAAGCCAGCGACCTTGTGCTCAAGCTGGTGACCTCGGGGTTTCGAACCTGGGTCCTCTGCATCCCAGTCTGATGCTCTATCCACTGTGTCATCGCCTGGTCAGGTTGTACCACATCTTCTTTATCCAATCATCTATCAAGGGACACTGGTTGTTTCCATGTCTTGGCCATTGTAAATAGTGCTGCAATGAACACAGGGGTACATATATCTTTATAAATAAATGTTTTCAAATGTTTTGAGTAGATACCCAGAAGAGAGATTGATGGGTCATATGTTAACTCTAGTCTTAATTTTGAGTTTCCCTTGTCAAAGGAGATATAGCATAAAAAATATTGCTATGAGAATTGTCCACAATTTTACTGTCTATGGTTTCTTCTCAGATTATTTTTGGTTTCAAGTCTTACACTTAAGTCTTTAATCCATTTTGAATTTATCTTGCAAAAATCTCTAGTAAGATTCCGCATATGTTTACTTATTTTGACCATCTTTAAACCTATGAACAATTTTTTAATACAGTGGTAACTTGACACACGAGCACTTTAAGTCACGAGCAATTTGAGAGATGCGCAGTCACTCATGGGATTTTTTGCTTTGAGTCATGAGTGAATATTTGAATCACAAGCTTCCACCACCCTCCACTAGATTTGACACATGAGAAAGTTGAGTTACGAGTTTGGCTATAAAATGAATTAAACTCGTGTATCAAGGTACCACCGTATTTGCTTTAAAGTGCTCGTCTGCTAATTGTAACATCTGGATCATTTCAGGTCTGTGTCTAATGCCTGCTATTTTTCTTGGTTATGAGTCATAGTTTCCTAATTTCATATGTCTAATAATTTACTGTTGGATGCTGGACATTATTATGATACATTTTTGGGGACTGGATTTTCTTTTTGTTTCAGAGGCTGCTAAGTATTATGCTATAAGGCACAATGAATTATTGGCAGAGCCTTTTGGTTCTGATAAATATGCTATGTTTTTTTCCCCTTATATTGCACCTGTTTGTGAAAATTATAAAAATTTCTCATATATATATATTTACACACATCTAGTTGCATGAAGTTGAAATATATTGTGCATCTTGAAGATATTTTACTTATCATGACATTATTACCTTTTATTATTATTAATTTCTAAGTATATTCTATTTCCTTAATTACATTGTGAGCCTCAGGGATGGATCTTTATTTTATATCTCTTTGTAGTCATGGCATTTGACACACAATAGAAGTTGTTGTTTTAATGAACATAAAGAATGTCTCAAAGTGGTCCTTTGGGCTTTGCTAATCTTCATTTTGATAAGTATCAAACACTGAGGTTATTCATTCATTCACTCATATACCCATTATAGGAGGTTGATCATACGTGCATATTTTTATTGACTACTTATTTGAAGTTCTTTGCCTATGAATTGTCTGTTCTGACACTGCCTATTTTTCAACTTTGCTATCTTTCCTTATTGATTTGTATGATTTATTTTATCCTAGGAACTAATATGTTATTGGTTGTTACATTGCAGATTGTTTTCATATTTACTCCATTAATACTGTGTGTTTGGAGGGGGTGGGGATGTGTATCGAAACATAAACTCTCACCTTAGTGAGAAGTTCTCTTAGTTGTTGTCACTTGCCTGGACTACAGCAGAAGCCTCCTAACAGCTCTTCGAGGTCCCACTCTTGCCTTCCTATATTCTTTTTACACAACAGCCAAAGCCGTCCTTCAAAAACACAAATAAGTTTACATGTCTTCTAAGTTTTAAAGTTTTGAGTGACTTCCCATTGGTATTTAGAATAAAATCTGAACTCTTTACTCTGGTCTAAAGGTATGTATGGCCTGGTACCCAACCATTTCTTTATCTTTATCTGGTGCCACTCCCTCCCACTCATTGTACTGCAGTCACGCCCTCCTCCTCGGGATCCCACAAACATGCCAAACCGCTACCTCAGAACCTTTGCATCGCTATGCTCGCTGCTGAAGTGTTTCTCCTTTTGGATGATCAAGCAACTGCATTCCTCTCATCTCTCAGGTCTCAGTTCAAATGGTACCTCCTCAGACTTCTTCCCCAATGACCCTATGTAAAATTGTCCTTTCTCCAAACTACCTATTACATCTTGTTTATTTCTTAAGCTTTTATAGTAATCTGTCTTGTTTATTTACTCACTTGTTAAGACTTTGCTTGCGTTCTCCATCCTGAATGTTGGCTCCATGGAGGTAGCATTTTGTCCCGTGTGCTGGAACCTGCCATATCCTCACTGCTTGTTGCATTAAAAAAGACAGCTCAGAAAATGTGGTTCAAAAGCTAGAATAAACCTTTAGCACCTTGGCAATCAGCAAAGTTGAATGAATAATTGCATTGGGGATCTTGATATTGGATGAATTATGTCATTTTAAAAAGAAATTAGTGTTTTACCATGTGTAAAACAGACAAAATGAAGACTTAATTTCATGTTGCTCTGATAGCCTTCTTAATTGCTTCTTCCCTCCCTCTTTCCTTCCTTTTTAACTTAGATTGAACCTGAGTACACAATTGAGTGGAGATTAGTCACAAAATCTTTGAGCTGGCAAAGGTGAAAAATGTCATGTAGTTCATTTTACTAATTAAGCAACAGAGGATTAAAAATGAGGAACTTTTTATTTTCCTCCAAGGTCATAGAAAAAAAGAAGACAAAGAAACATTTTGTCTTTATTATACATACTTTTTATTAGATCAATAATACATGTTCATTGGAAAACACAGAAAATTTAAAAATTAAATTTGTATTACCTGGAATTCTATCTTTTAAAAATAACAACTGTTAATGTTTCATAGTATATCTTTCAGGAATTGCTTCTATAAATATTCCAATAAACCATATAAATTTTAGGAATTGCTCCCAGACATATTCACTAATATAAAGAAATTAGTTCACACCTGCATGTGTATATATATGTGCAGGTGTCTAAACTATCTATCTATCTATCTATCTACCTACCTATCTATCTTCTATCTATCTATCTATCTATCTATCTATCTATCTATCTATCTTCTTTTTTTATATATATTTTTATTTATTTATTTTTTCCAAGGACAGAGAGAGAGAGAGCCAGAGAGAGGGATAGATAGGGACAGACAGGAACGGAGAGAGGTGAGAAGCATCAATCACTAGTTTCTCGTTGCTCTTGCGACACCATAGTTGTTCATTGATTGCTTTCTCACACGTGCCTTGACCATGGGCCTTCAGCAGACCGAGCAACCCCTTGCTAGATCCAGCGACCTTGGGTCCAAGCTTTCAAGCTTTTGCTCAAGCCAGATGGGCCCGCGCTCAAGCTGGCGAGCTCGGGGTCTCGAACCTGAGTCTTCTGCATCCCAGTCCTATGCTCTATCCACTGCGCCACCGCCTGGTCAGGCTCTATCTATCTATCTATCTATCTATCTATCTATCATCTATCATCATCATCATCTATTTACCTTTCACATCACCTATCGATGTACATATTTATTTAGCTATTCATTCTAAATAACGGTCTTCCTCTCTCACTTAATAATATTATAATATTCTTCTTTTCCATCACTAAATATGCATCTAAATCCAGGAGTGATATTCAAAATATTTAATGACACAACTTCATGGGTACCAAGCAGTGAGAAAGGACAGGCTTTAGTCTGGGGTTTACTGACATGTCAGCCCTCAGTCCTTCCATTGCTAGGTCAGGAGGGGCTGCAAGCTCGGGGAGAGATTGGAAGAGTATCCAGGTACTGGGTAGAAGGTGGGAACCCATGGCAGTACTACAGAACTGCAGCCAAATGCTACAGAAATATTTCAGTATTTTTATAACTAGTTTATATGTTTGAATAGGCAAGCCAAATTCCAACTCTACTGTCATCATTTTTGTTGTTGTTGTTATTGCATTTTGTCCCATGGTGTGGTAGGTAGAAGTATGACCTACAGAATGTCCTGCCTTAGTCCCAGAGACTGTGACTATAGGGACATATCGCTGCCATGATTTTATTATGTTATATGGCACAAGTGACCTTAAAATAGGGAAATGATCTGGGCAAGCCTAGTCTAATCACAGGAGCCCTTAAAAAATGAAGACATTTTTTCCTGGCTGTTGCAAAAAGGGAAATTAGAGAGCTCTGAAGACTGAGAAGGACTCCGCATGCCCTTATTGCAGCCAAGATGGAGGGGGTTACGTGCAGGAATGCTGGTGGTCTCATGCTGCCAGCAGGCAGAGGTCTCAGCCCTACAGTGGCAAGAAAATGAAGTCCACCAGCAGCTTCGATGAGCTTGGGTGTGGATTCAGTCTCAGATCTGTCAGCCAAAGAGCCCAGCTCAGCAGAGACCTTGATATTGGCCTTGTAATACCCGAAACCATTGACTTTCAACCACAGTGTCCCAAGAATTTTTACAGCATTCAATACCTGGCTATTCAGTCAGAGACACTGATGTCCACTCCCTTAGATTGCCAAATTAAAAAAAAAAAAAAAAAGACAATAGCCAACACAACAGCAGCCATCCAGTGTGAATGAATCAAAATTATACCTATTTTTTTGAGGGGGTCAGATTTGCAAAAAGTATACTTTTTGGTGAGCTACAGAATTCTAGTAATTAGTTTATGTCTGCTATGATATGGAGGAGGTTGAAAATCGCTGCCCTAAACAGAAATCCCAGCCAAACATGCCTGGACTTTCACCTACAGAACTGGGAGCTAATGAAGGAATGTTTCAAGCTGCTGAATTTGTAGCAATTTGTCAGAGCAGCAGCAGATAACCAATACTCTCAGTAGAAAGGTACTATAAATTATTTGGCCAATTATCTACTGTTAGGTATTTAGGTTGATTCTAGGTTTTGTTTGTTCTTCTGTTAGCACAGGAAAGAAACTTCAATAAATAGCTTTGTACCTTCATCATTTCTCACTTTTAGAATTATTGTTTGAAGCAAATGTTTCGAAATGAAATTTCAAGCTCCAAGAGTTTTTAAAGGTTTTTTGCAGCACACTGTCAAATGTCTCTCAAAATTTTCTTCTTTTTTTACGATTTACATGTCTATTTCCCTGTTTAGCCTATCAGGTAACACTGGTTAGTTTTTAATTTTAAATTTTGATCATTAGGATGGAAAAATCATGTCATTTTAATTTGCATTTCTTTGACCACTAGTAGGTGCAGAACATGTTAAAAAGTTTAAAGGTTATAAGTGGTGATAAGCTTATTGTTCTCTGAAGCCAAATTTTTCAACTTGGTAAATCCTAGGTTGTCTAAGCAAAATAAATGTTTTTTTTAAAAAAGTCAAATATACGTATATAAATTTTTCGGGACAATAACTTATAATCACCTTCAATTTCATACAAGTCATAGATATGACACTGCAAAGATCTGTTATTTCAAACAGAGCTGGAGAAATAAGATCCAAAGCAATATGTGTGTAGAAAGAAAAGCAACTTTTTGGTGAAGTAATAACACTACAGTATTTGAGTTTTTTCTTTGATTTTTAGTCAATTCAATTTGGATTTTTAAAAAATCCAAAAATAGTTATTTGATCCTATTTATCTTCAGGGTGTATTTGATCATTTCTATTGCATGCGTGTTAGGAGAGAGGGGGCAGAATAGTATCAGTTAGTGATAACAGTATAATACATTCCTATAAACATGTCTGGATAAAGTAACTTTAGATAGAAGGCCTTAAACTTTTCACCTAAAGGGAGTTATATATATTTATTTTTCTAAAAACTCCTTATATTTCATCTTTAAATGAGGCTCTTGAAAGTTAACCAAATATGTGTTCTGTGTGTTGATATATAGCATCGTAGCTGTGTGGATATGCTATCACAGTCCTGTGAAAGGAAAGGAAGGCCTTCTAGAAAGGAAAAGGGTGGGGAGGGGAGAAGATAAAGAGTCCTTTAAAATTTAGATCAATGGATATCTACCAGGATATTTTCAGTGTTACCTAAAATGTAGGGACACAAAGATATTCGTTTACAATAAACTGGGATGCATTTTTAAACCACTTTTAGGTTATCTTATTAGACAGTATGCAAAACAGAAATGTCATAATATTGTAGCAATTTTTAAAAGGAGAAACTGAAAGTGGAAGTAATTATAGTACATTATGGAATGCTGTCTTTTAGGCACTGCCATTTAGATTTTAAAGGAATTAGAGACTGTCGTAAATAGTCTTACGTTCTCAGGGAGCGGTCCTTGCTGGGTTATTTATGAAAGGACTTTTTATAGATCAGTACTAGCATTTAATACAATTATGATTTGTATCTGTCATCATAAAATATTGATTTTGATTTCAAATAAAAAGTGACTCAGATTGAAATTTAAGGAGAACCCACCCAAGAAACCTTTTGATGAAATCCATCAGAATAAATAACAGTGTGGACGTTCAGCATTGGATTGTAAACTCTTGTTTTTGTTGACCTTCTTGACACATTTATGTGTGATTCACCTAATTTCCTGATGTGTTTTCAAAGATGAAGTAATTTTCATTAAAAATAATCTCAGGGAGCAAGATGGCGACGGAGTAGGCGGACGTACCAACTTCCAACTCTCAGAACCAAAGTGGATTACAACTCAATTTTAAGAACCATCACCTGGATAAACCAACTTTGAACAAAACTAAGTGGACTCTTCAACCAAGGAACACAGAAGAAGCCACATTGAGACTGGTAGGAATAGCGAAAACGCGAAGAGGGCTGCCCAGCTCCCCGGAGCAAACGGCAGCCCGGAGAGACCCGTGTGGCGGGAGGAGATTTTGGCGGAGAGGGAGGGACCTGGGTCCCAGGAACCAAGCCCCAGCCTGCAGTACCAGAGCCAAGAAGAGGCGTTTGGACAGTTTTGAGCTGTGAAACAAGTGAGGGAGCTCCCAGGCCTACAGTGTGGAGTATTAGGTCCCTTTCTACTCTGCTGAGGGCTGCTTAAGGTTTTGGGGCGGCAGGACGCTGAAAGGCGGTTCTGTCGGCGTGGGCAGAGGCCAAGCCGGTGGGAGATCGGTCTAGCCCAGAGGGTCGGAGGGTAAGCGCGAGAGCGGTCCGGAAGCTGCGGGCCCGCCTCTAATCCCACTTACGGGGACAAAGCGGGAGGCCAGGAACAGGCAGGCCCTGCGCAAGCCGGCCCTGACCGCGGGGACCGGGCTAGGACCAGGGACGGGCAGGGGCTCGTGGCTGAGCTGAAGCTACCAGTCCGCCCCCCACGCCGCCCGCCGGAGAAACCGCGGTTGGCCAGTATACGTGCGCGAGCGGGCTCCGAGCGTGGGAACGGGGTGGACCCCGAGACAGGCGGAGGCTCGCAGCTGAGCCCACGGCTGCTATCCCCATCCGGCCGGAGAAACCCCGGATAGCATTAATACGTGCACGAGCGGGCTCCGAACGCGGGGGCGGGGTAGAGTCCGGGACGAGCGGAAGTACGCAACTGAGCGGAAGCCAGCAAACACGCCCGGCCCAATAAATCTTGGTTTCCGACCCTGCGCAAAGGGCCCTGGCCTCGAGGGCGGGGCGAAAGCTCCTGACGGGCAAAAGCTTACAGCTGAGAGCACGTCAAAAGCCCCGCCTAACCCGCGGAACTGTAGCGAGCAGGCTCCGACTGCTGGTTCTGGGCGGAAGTCCGGAAATAGGCTGGGTCCGCAGCTGAGGAAAGGTGCTCGCCTCTACCCTTGGTGCTAATCTTGTGGCTTCAGTCACAGCCCCTCCCACGGAGGAGAGGCAGAAATCACATCAAAAGCCACAGTGGGCCGGCGCTGGCAACGCTCATACCCAACCACCCTAGGCGCCGGCAGAGGGGGTGGGGGGCCTGCAGATAGACCACACCTAGAGAACACAAAGGCAACACCTACTGGACTCCAGTGGCCACAACTTGCTTATACACAGAAAAAATGGGCAGGCAGAGGAATGCAAACCAAATGAATCAAGAGAAATCCCCAGAGAAGGACCTGAATGAACCAGATATAACCAAATTACCAGAAGCAGAATTTAGAATAATGATAGTTAGGATGTTCAAAGAAATTAGAGCAACAATGGATAGTCATTATGAACACCTAAATAAAGAGATAACAAGTATAAAAAATGAAATTGAAATAATAAGAAAGAATCAGACAGAAATGACAAATACAGTATCAGAACTGAAGACCACAATGGAAGGAATTAAAAGCAGGATGGATGACGCTGAGGATCGAATAAGCGAGTTAGAGGACACAATAAACAAAGGCACAGAAGCAGAGAAGAAAAAGGAAAGGAGACTTAAAAAATGTGAGGAAACTCTAAGGGAGCTTTGTGACAACATGAAGAGAAACAACATTCGCGTCATAGGGGTGCCTGAAGAAGAGGAGAGAGGACAGGAAATGGAAACTTTGTTCAATCAAATTATAGCAGAAAACTTTCCTAAATTAAGGCTGGGAAACACTCCACACATTCAAGAAGCACACAGAACTCCATTAAGGAGAAACCCAAAAAAATCTACACCAAGACACATCATAGTTAAAATACCAAAGCTAATGGATAAAGAAAAAATTTTAAAAGCTGCTAGAGAAAAAAAGACTATCACCTACAAAGGAGCCCCCATAAGGATGACATCGGACTTCTCAACAGAAACACTTGAGGCCAGAAGGGAATGGCAAGAAATAATCAAAGTAATGCAGAACAAGAACCTACAACCAAGACTACTTTATCCAGCAAGGCTAACGTTTAAAATTGAAGGAGAAATAAAGAGCTTCCCAGAAAAAGAAAGCCTCAAGGAATTCATAAAAACCAAACCAATTCTGCAAGAGATACTAAGGGGCCTCTTGTGAACAGTTTAAAGGGAGGAAAGAATAGAGCAAAAGAAGAATACAGCTTTAAAGAATAAAATGGCAATAAACAACTACATATCAATAATAACCTTAAATGTAAATGGATTAAATGATCCAATCAAAAGACATAGGGTAGCTGCATGGATAAAGAAACAGGACCCATACATATGCTGTCTATAAGAGACACACCTTAAAATAAAAGATGTTCATAGACTGAAGGTAAAAGGATGGAAAAAAATATATCATGCAAATGGAAATGAAAAAAAAGCAGGGGTAGCAATACTTATATCAGACAAAATGGACTTTAAAACAAAGGCTGTAGTAAGAGATAAAAGAGGACACTACATAATGATAAAGGGAACAATTCAACAGGAAGATATAACTATTGTAAATATCTATGCACCAAATATAGGAGCCCCGACATACATAAAGCAGACTTTGATGGATATAAAGGGCGAGATTAACAGCAATACTATCATAGTAGGGGATTTCAATACCCCTCTAACAACACTGGATAGATCCTCAAGAAAGAAAATTAATAAAGAAACAGCAGACTTAAAGGAGACACTAGATCAACTTGATTTAATAGATATCTTCAGAACTTTTCACCCTAAAGCAGTAGAATATACATTCTTCTCAAGCGCTCATGGTACGTTTTCTAGGATAGACCACATGTTAGGACACAAAAATGGTCTCAATAAAATTAAGAAGATTGAAATCATATCAAGCATTTTCTCTGATCACAATGCCATGAAACTAGAAATTAACCACAAAAGAAAAAATGAAAAATACTCAAACACTTGGAAACTAAATAGCTTGTTATTAAATAATGAATGGATTAACAATGAAATCAAAGAAGAAATAAAAAAGTTTCTAGAAACAAATGATAATGAGCATACATCAACTCAAAATTTATGGGACACAGCAAAAGCAGTTCTGAGAGGGAAGTTTATTGCACTACAGGCATATCATAAGAAGCTAGAAAAAGATCAAATAAGCAACCTGACCCTGCATCTAAAAGAACTAGAAAAACAACAACAAATAAAACCCAAGACAAGTAGAAGAAAGGAAATAATAAAGGTCAGAGCAGAAATAAATGACATAGAGGCTAAGGAAACAATACAGAGGATCAATGAAACAAGAAGCTGGTTCTTTGAAAAGGTAAACAAGATTGATGAACCTTTAACTAGACCCACCAAGAAAAAAAGAGAGAGGACTCAAATAAATAAAATTAGAAAGGACAGTGGAGAAATAACAACTGACACAACAGAAATACAAAGCATTGTAAGAAAATACTATGAAGAACTATATGCCAAAAAATTAGACAATCTTGGTGAAATGGACAAATTTCTTGAATCATATAACCTTCCAAAAATCAATCTGGAAGAATCAGAACACCTAAACAGACCAATTACAGCAAATGAGATCGAAACAGTTATCAAAAAACTCCCAAAAAAGAAAAGTCCTGGGCCTGATGGCTTCACAAGTGAATTCTATCAAAAATTCAAAGAAGAACTAACTCCTATTCTCCTGAAGCTATTTCAAAAAATTCAAGAGGAAGGAAGAATTCCAAACTCCTTTTATGAGGCGAGCATAATTCTGATCCCAAAACCGGGCAAAGACAACACAAAGAAAGAAAATTATAGGCCTATATCCCTGATGAATTTAGACGCTAAAATTCTCAACAAAATATTAGCCAACCGGATCCAGCAATATATGAAAAAAATCATACACCACGATCAAGTGGGATTTATTCTGGAGAGGCAAGGCTGGTTCAATATTCGCAAATCAATCAATGTGATTCATCACATAAACAAAAGGAAGGACAAAAATCACATGATAATTTCAATAGATGCAGAAAAGGCATTTGATAAAATCCAGCACCCATTCATGCTCAAAACTCTCAGTAAAGTGGGAATACAGGGATCATTCCTTAACATGATAAAGGCCATCTATGATAAACCGACAGCAAACATCATACTAAATGGACAAAGATTAAAAGCAATCCCCTTAAGATCAGGAACCAGGCAGGGTTGCCCACTTTCACCACTCTTATTCAACATAGTTCTGGAAGTCCTAGCTACAGCAATCAGACAAGAAGAAGAAATAAAAGGCATACAAATTGGAAAAGAAGAAGTAAAACTGTCATTATTTGCAGATGATATGATATTGTATATTGAAAACCCTAAAGTCTCAGTCAAAAAACTACTGGACCTGATAAATGAATTCAGCAAGGTGGCAGGATATAAAATTAATACTCAGAAATCAGAGGCATTTCTATACACCAACAATGAAATATCAGCAAAAGAAATTAAGGAAACAATCCCCTTCACTATTGCAGCCAAAAAAATAAAGTACCTAGGAGTAAATTTAACCAAGGAGGTTAAGGACTTGTACTCAGAAAATTATAGAACATTGATAAAAGAAATCAAGGAAGATACAAACAAGTGGAAGCACATACCGTGCTCATGGCTAGGAAGAATAAACATCATTAAAATGTCTATATTACCCAAAGCAATTTATAAATTCAATGCAATACCAATTAAAATACCAATGACATACTTCAAAGATATAGAACACATATTCCAAAAATTTATATGGAACCAAAAAAGAACACGAATAGCCTCAGCAATCTTAAAAAGAAAAAATAAAGCAGGAGGTATCACTCTTCCTGATATCAAGGTTTACTACAAGGCCATTATACTCAAGACAGCCTGGTACTGGCATAAGAACAGGCACATAGATCAATGGAACAGAACAGAGAACCCAGAAATAAACCCACAGCTTTATGGACAACTGATATTTGACAAAGGAGGAAAGAACATACAATGGAGTAAAGACAGCCTCTTTAACAAATGGTGTTGGGAAAATTGGACATCTACCTGCAAAAAAATGAAACTAGACCATCAACTTACACCATTCACAAAAACAAACTCAAAATGGATAAAAGACTTAAATGTAAGCCGTGAAACCATAAACATCTTAGAAGAAAACATAGGCAGCAAGCTCTCCGACATCTGTAGCAGCGGTATATTTGCCGATTTATCTTCATGGGCAACTGAAATAAAAGGCAAGATAAACAAATGGGACTATATCAAACTAAAAAGTTTTTGCACAGCTAAAGACAATAGGAACAGAATAAAAAGACAAACCACACAATGGGAGAACATATTTGACAGCACATCTGATAAGGGGTTAATAACTAAAATTTATAAAGAACTTATAAAAAGCAACACCAGGAAGACAAACAACCCAATCAAAAAATGGGCAAAAGAAATGAATAGAAATTTCTCCAAAGAGGACATACAGATGGCCAATAGGCATATGAAAAAATGCTCAACATCACTAATCATTAGAGAAATGCAAATTAAAACCACAATGAGATATCACCTCACACCAGTCAGAATGGCACTTATCAGCAAAACAACACAGAATAAGTGCTGGCGAGGATGTGGAGAAAAGGGAACCCTTCTGCACTGCTGGTGGGAATGCAGACTGGTGCAGCCACTGTGGAAAACAGTTTGGAGATTCCTCAGAAAATTAAAAATCGAACTGCCTTTTGACCCAGCTATCCCACTTATAGGAATATACCCTAAGAACACCATAGCACTGTTCGAAAAGAAGAAATGCGCCCCCATGTTCGTGGCAGCATTGTTCACAATAGCGAAGATCTGGAAACAGCCCAAGTGTCCGTCAGAAGACGAGTGGATTAAAAAGCTATGGTACATATATACTATGGAATACTACTCAGCCATAAGAAACGATGACATCGGATCATTTATAACAAAATGGATGTACCTTGATAACATTATACGGAGTGAAATAAGTAAATCAGAAAAAAAAGAAAAACTGAGAACAGCACGATTACATACATAGGTGGGACATGAAAGTGAGGGTATGAGACATGGACAAGAGAGTGGTGGTTATGGGATGGGGGGAGGGAGGGAAAAATGGGATAGGGAGGAGGGGAGGGACGCAGGGAAAACCAGATTGAAGGTGACAGAGGACAATTTGACTTTTGGTGATGGGTATGCAACACAATTGAATGATAAGATAACCTGGAGATGTTTTCATTGTACATATGTACCCTGATTTATTGATGTCACCCCATTAGAATTAATAATAATAAAATATATATAAAAAAAAATCTCATAAAACTTTCCAAACATTTTTAAAGGATGTTAAAATTAATTTAAGAAGACACTACAACAAAGAACTGTTATTGCAGAAAAGGCTTAAAAAATAAATATTCATTATTTGAATTTAGAACTTCAAAGTTAGTATTATTTTTATAAAAGGAAGAAAAGTTTTCTTATGGTTTATCTTTTTAAATAGAGTGAGAGGAGATAGGTGTTTGTAATGAAAACAGTTAAGGAAACACTTTACTCCATGGTAAGATTCAGAGAGCTTCCGGGCTGGTGAATGGTGAACAAGGTAGTCCAGGGAGGGTGTCGGGCCTGGGGAGTTATATCTTTTACTATATATCCTTTATAATAAACTGTTAAATGTATGTACACGTTTCCCTGAGTTCTGTGAGCTGTTATAGCGAATTATTGAACCCGAGGAGAGAGGGTCATGGGAATCCCTGACTTGTAGCCAATAGCATCAGAAGTGCAAGTGACAACCTGAAACTTACAATTGGTTTTTGAAGTGGGAACCATCTTGCAGAAATATCTCCAGGCAGTTGGTGTCAGAAATGAGTTCAGTTGTAAGGTACCCAGTGTCTGCCAAGAGGTGGAGAATTGCTTGGTGTGGAAAAACTCACACAGTTGGTATCAGAAATGGTGTGAGTGCAGGAAACAGAGTTCTCTTTTACACAGGAAAAGTTAACTGTTTGGAACAGTACCTTCGATGGGACTGTCATTCTTGCTTATAATCCTTTTACCTACATTGAAGTTTCCCTGGAATTTTAGTAAATATTTTCCCACATTTATTCAGCATAGATTTCTTTATGCTTATATTTTCTCATTAGACACAATCAAATTTTGATTCTGTGTTAACACTATTTCTTGTGGAACAGTGGATAAAAGGAAAAAATTAGTTTATTTTTTGTGGATATTGTTAATATTCAAGCATTTGGGATACATTTTGCTTTCATGGAATTAGCTGTTTTAGATAAAGTTTGTAGTAGTACTTTGCGGTGCAATATCTGATGAAAACATAGTCACAGTTTTATTTTAACCCTTTCTGTACTATTCGTAACATACTCCTATATAGATAATTGAAGACTCAGGTGACATGGTAAATTTCTTCTTGTTTTGTTGCTGAGTCAAAACCTGGTTTAAATCTCACTATTTTTGATTATCTGGAAATCAGAAATAAAATAAATTATACAATTAAATTTTATATTGGGCTAGAAAGTATAAGACAGTTGCTTTGAAAGATATTTTTTCCTGTTTTCTGTAATTTTCAGACACAGCTTAAAAGATTAAAAATACTTAACCTTATGTGATATTTAAAAGTAAATCTGTGATTCTTTATAAAAGCAGTGTTTCAGTATTAGCTTATCAAGTGCTAGTTGAAATTTTTTTGTTGTTCTTTTAGAAGAATTAGATTATACTTAGTATCTTTACAATATGGGTACTTAATAGAAACTTTTTACTTCATTTATCATACCCACTGAGTTCTTCTTTCAAAATTTCTTAGGCTTGATGTAAACTTTCCATTGTGGATCTTCTAGACTGTCCTAAAGAAAGGAAGAAAGAAAGAAAGAAAGAAAGAAAGAAAGAAAGAAAGAAAGAAAGAAAGAAAGAAAAAAAAAGATGTGTGAAGTTAATAGTTTATCACAAATACAGCTCACAGTTATTTTGAGCTTGAACCTGGGAATCTCTTTTCAGGGATATCTACCCTTATCACCTGTATGATTAAAGTGTATGTCTCACCTGTGTCCCCAGGGTAGCTAATATTGGTCAAAGATGGCCAGAATAATATCCTCTACTCTGCATGTTCCTCGACAGTGTGACCTTGACATGCCCCATCAAGAGGTGAAATCTGATTATCCTCCTCTTGAATCTGGGCCAGGTTTAGGACTCTCATAATCAATGGAATGTGGAGGAAGTGACTGCCTGCCTTCTGAGGCTACGTTCAAAACAGCTGTGCAACTTCCTTGCTTTGGCAGAGAAGCCAGTCATCATCTGAGAAGTCCCACTTCCCTGAGACTATAATCCTGGACAGACCATGAACAGAAGCTCTAGGTGATAGTCCCAGCTGAGTCCAGCCTTTCAGCCATCCCACCATCTGTCAGCTGAGTACCACCATTGGGTGACCTCAACTGATGTCTACCCAAGCCATGCTTGAATTTCTAATCCACAGAATTCTTGTGATATATAAAATACATTTAGAATAGCCACATTTAGGGGATGAGATGACTTGTTAAAGAAACACTCAAAAGTAAAATTAATTTAGAGAGCAACATAATGTATCCAAATAATGAAATTAGATACGGGAAGGGTATAGATACAAATAGACATGTTAATTTGTTGCTTGACTTTTATATGTGACCTTTTATTTCTGACTAGACGCCACTGCAACTCATGTAATAAGATGTTCTTTATCCTTGCTTATGACAGTCCCCACTTCCTAGGTCCCCTTTCATTTACTGTATGCTGCTTCACATAGGCTCTGTGCATTTCCTATTTTTCCCCATCTCTCACCCACAACTTCTGTAACATCTCCACTGTATTCACACTCTATTTTTGGAAATCTCCTTCACTTTCTTGCTCTAGTAGAAACTTGGCTGTGCTATGACCACACTGGCACTCCAGAAGCCCCTCTTTGTTTTTGCTTTCCTCAGTCTCCCTACCGCTGGACCCAGAGATGGGTAGGTGTCCTCCTCCCGCCCTAGTGCCCTCTTTCAGAACATCTGGCCTTCCTCTTCTTCCTAAAGCTCACATCTCAGTTTATATAATCAAGTACTGTTGTGATCTATCTACAATTGGTATCATTCTCATGTGAGATTAGCATTGGCTCATTGTTACTTTACTACTCTTTTCTGAATTTAGCAATTTCACTGCACACATAGAAGATTCATTCACCCTGAGTCTTAATTCCTAGAGCTGTATTGCTTTAGGCCATGGTCCTTCACCCTATCACTGTTATTAGTTCTATGGTCATTACCAGTGACCGCAAGTCCCACTCAACTCAGTTTCCTGCATTGTACTGCTTGACTGACAGCTTTCATCTTTCTAGATTACTCACTCTAATACCTCAACCGCAGGGGTTCTTCAAACTGGGACCTCCAATCCTACCACCTCTTCATTGTTCCTCCCCATTTTGATGTCTTCTGTTCCTTTTTTATAGAACTTAAATTCCAATTCCATGGTCATTCACTCCCTTCCATGTAGCCTGACTTCCTTACACTCTTCCCACTTGGTCATACATACTTGAACATATTTAACCACAGTGAAATACAACTCAGTCCATTCTTTTCAAGCACTGTATAGGTTAGCATGGCTGAAAAAAACATACAACTGGGCCTCACTTTAAACTCATGGCCACAGACAGTAATTGGACCTCAAATGCTTTTAGGCAGTCCCATTCATTCTTCTATTTTTCTTGATGTCTATTTAATTCTTTCTTCTGTTTTCTCAAACCCCCAATCATCCACATGCATCATCGTTCTCAGCTGATAATTGATTGTTTAGTTTTATAGTGGAAATAAAAGACAGTAGGGAAAAAAATAACTTCCACAAGCCCCATGTCAGGAGTTACTCACCCTTGTTCTCTTTTCCCTGTGCTCCCATTGAAGGCCAACCCCTCTACTCTTTCACTAGATCTCATCCTCCTTTGCCTACTGTGCAAGACATGACTGCAGTAATTAATTCCTTTTGCCTTCCACATCAATATTTCTCCTCTCTCTACTAGATCTTCTTCATCAGCATGTAAATATTTAGTTGAAGTCACAAGACTAAGCTCTCACCAATGAAAGTGGACAGAGTGATACATTCTGCTTCTGGGTATGAGTGTTAGACACAGGGCATTCATTTCTCTTCAAACTTTCCCCTTTCCTCAATCTTGAACATGATTCAGTTTCAACCATATAGATAATGACAATACCCTAACTTAGTGATTCTCAGCTGGGTGTGATTTTGCCCCACTGGGGACATTTACAAATAAACATCTTGAGATATTTTTGGTTGTCACAACTGGTAGGTGGAGTGCTACTGGTATCTAGTGGGAAGAGATCAGGGATGCTGCTCACCATGCAACAATGCCTGTCACAGACATTCCCTCTCTCCTCCCTAACACAGGCTATCCAGGTCAAAATGTCAATAGTGCCAGGTTGAAAAACCCTGTCCTAGAGGATGACGGGGCATCAAGATGGAAGGTCATGGCCCCCTGAATGTTGGTGGGGCTACTTCATAAATGCACATGGCTCACTTAAAAATTAGGAAAAAAATAAATGTATATTCTAAAGCTATTGTACTTTTGGAACTCTTGTAATTGGAGATTAGCCGTTAACTAGTGTGTTCTATTCTTCTTTTAGATAAAGAACCACCTTGAAGCTTCTCAGTTTCCTATGTTTTTTATTGCATCACAATACATGGGATCATGCTAACATCATGATGCCTATTTTATACTATCTAATGTCTTAAACTCAGAACTGTTAATATGACAGGATGTAATAATATCTGTTAAGCTGGAGAAATCATTCTTTTGTTTCTTAAATTTAAAATGAACCCTGGGTGGTCTCAAAGAATTATTTAGCATTCATTTCCCATATGTTGAGGAATGGCGACTTTTATTGTAAAATAGTTTCCAAGTAGACTCTCTGAAAAGAATAGTGATATCTGCAGTGATTCTTTTAAATTTTAGGCTGCAATACTAGTTTAAATAAAAGATATTAATGTTCTCTCTGTGCTAGAAAACCTTGGAATTGGTTAATTCCCACAGGAGAACACTTGAACTCATCATTCAAGTATTCTGATACTTCTACTCGTTTGCAACAAGGAGAAAAACACCACAGGGTTGTTCACTCTTGGTCCCATCATTGCAAAAGCACTCATTTTGATTCCCTAACCTAGATTTTTTGCTGTTAGTCCGCCTGACAGTGTGATTTGAGGTGTTTGATTTGTAGGACTTCAAGGAAGCTAGAAGATTAGCACCAATTGCACTCCAGCAAGCAAGACCAGCACAAGACAAAGTTGAGAGTGTGGTATTTGCTTATACTGTCTATCAGCTCAATGGAAATAGGCACTTATTTGTTGTTAACAGTGAGGACTCTCAAAAGGTAGATTCCCTCAGGTGAGCAACAAAGGATTTCAGGTATACTACCATTTAGTCTATGTTGTACCAAAGAGCAATGGAATAAATCGGCAAATGCTGAGTTGCAAAAAAATCTACCACCGCATTCTTTACTTGAAAACAATGGCATATAATTTTCAAATAATACAGCATTATAAATGAATGACATTTTAAAAATATTATCTGTAGAAAAGTATGAATTGAAATGTAAGAGACACTACCTGGTAGTTATGTACCTGAAATGGTGAATTTTTATAATTTTGCCATGCAAAACATGTTTAGTGGCCTTATTCTAGAAAAAAAGTAAACAATAACAAACATAAAGGTTGTGTCAGAGTTTATAGACTGAGACCCCTGGTAATGGATTCCACCTTTCCACAACAAATCAAAAGTACTGTATGCACACATGAATATACAGTAGCCATTACCTTAAATTTAAAACTCACTATAAACAGCAAACACATAGAGCAGGATATGAAGGCTGTATTGTATCAGTGTGGTCTGCAGAGAATTTCTTCATATGGTTTTTGCCTTGTTGAAATATATGTTTCAGTTCAAAGCTAAAGGGATTACTTCTGAATAGTCATCACAGGGGTTGATTACATTCGTATATCATATTTAGCTGGACCCTGCAGGCTATTATTCCATTAGCTATGTTGGTCCTGCTATTGTCAAAAAGTTGATCACCAAATGTTAAAAGACTGTGCTTTCTGTTAACCTTATCAACGTGACTCAAAAGTTTCAGTTAAAAAATAAAACAGATTATGTTTTTTGAAAACAATTAAGAATATATACTATGTATAAAAATGCTCATAGGTTATGGATCATTTTAGCATTATGCCATGAAGGGATTATATTTTGCTTTAGTATCACGACACATTTTACTTAAAGTCATATATTCAATTTTAGTAGAAACAGTACTTTTTTTTCCTCACTGATAGTTAAGAGTCTCAGAAAATGATTCTTAAGAAAAGAAGTTTCTCCCTCCCTTCCATGTATTCAAATCATACAAAATTAAAACCATGGAACTAAGCTCAGTACATCAATATTAATATAACAGTACATTTACAATGGCCTAATTACAATATGGTTTTATAGGGCAACTGTACTAAGTAGAAAAGAGTTTCATTTTGAGGAAATATGTGTATGAAGTGAAAATCTGTTATTTACACATGATAATCAAAAAATCCTTCAAACAAATAAATATTATTTATTTACTTACTTATTCATCAGAAATAGTTATGCAGCTTCATTCATTTAATCACAACAGTTAAGAAAACTTTTTAAAGGAGTTAAGTGTATATTATTATGAACACTGAATCCTATTACCAGTATAAGGCACATCTTGCTAAGTTTGACTTTTGACCCATGTTGTTATAAATTAGCTATAGATGAAGTAATGAAATCATAGTCTATCTTTGACAAATACATTGATAGTTATGATTTTATTATTTTAAACTATATATATATATTTACTAGAATGACATTACAAAATATATATATTACTAGAATGACATTACAAAAGCTGTCCTTTGGGAACACCCTTTGGGAAAGGTGATTTTGAAGCTATCTCAGTGAAACAGCTAGTTTTTGAATTATGGTCCCCAGCTCCCAGGACTTGGTTCAGGGATGGGAAACCCAGAAAAAACCCAGCAAACTCCCTTTAGTTGAGAAGATGAAGCGGAGAGACTGGGGAGACCCAGGCAACAAGACTCAGCAACCAGTGTGCTGGAGAGGAGAAAGCTGCACAGAGTCCTGGGGATCTGTGGAGTTCATATCAACTATTCAGTAAAGTGCAGATCACGGTGTATATATGAGGAAGCTACTCAAGGTTGAGGAGAGAACAACACAAAAAATTGAATGAACATTACACAGTGTCCACAGAAGGCTGCAAATGCTCCCTGTTATCACCAGCCAGAATGGAAAACCTCATAATTGATGGGCTATTGGGCAGAGTAACCAGAAAGTTCTTGACTAAGAGGTGGTGAATAATTACCCCAAGAACATAGCTTTCTTTGACCCCCACCTAACATATCTTAAAAGCAAGACTTGAAAAGAGCAAATTATGTCTGGTTAACTTCACTGCATCTCTGAACAAAGCTCAAGAATATTTATAGGATTACAAAAGCACTAAAAATAAGTTAAAATTAAAAATGTTTGGCATTTAATAAAAATTATTTTTTTTATTAATAAAGGAAACATAATGAGGAGAAAAATCAATCAATCAAAACTGACACAGTCATTAGATTTGGAAAAACACATTAAAAGTTATTATAGCTAAATTTTAGACATTGTAGAATGTTTAGAGACATGGAAAATATAATAAAAGGAAACATTACTAAATTAAAGAGAGTAGAAACTACCAGAAATGAGACAAAGAAAGATAAAGAATGATAAAAGTGGCGCAGTGGATAGACTGTTGAACTAGGATGCAGAGGACCCAGGTTCAAAACCCCAAGGTCCCTGGCTTGAGCATAGAATCACAGACATGACCCCATGGTCACTGGCTTGAGTCCAAAGGTTCTTGACTTTAGCAAGAGGTCATTTTCTCTGTTGTAGCTCCCCAGTCAAGGCATGTATGAGAAAGGAATCAATGAACTAAGGGGCCGCAATGAAGAGATGATGTTTCTCATCTCTCTCCCTCCTGTTTGTCCCTATCTGTCCCCCTCTCTGTCTCTGTCACACACACACATACTCACACAAAAAGAATTACAAAGATGAACAAAGCATCAGTGAACTATAGAACAGTTTCAGGAAGCATACTACACATTATTGGAATTTTGGAAGATGATGGGTGAATAATTTAAAAAGTATATTTTTAATGGCTGAAAAAATTTAAAAAACTGATGACTAGAATGAACCCACAGATCTAAGAAGTTTAACAAACCCCAAGCTCAAAAATCTTACAGTATTAATAAAAATAACCCTGTGAAACTTAGAATTCTATACCCAATAAAAATATCTTTCAAAAAAATCAATGTAAAATAAAATTTTTTTGACAAACAAAGCTGAAGCAATTCATCAACAGCAGATTTCACTACAAGAAATGATTAATTCCTCTCAGGCAGAACAAGAATGACACCAAATGGAAATCCGGGTCTATGCTAAGGAATGAAGAGTGTCAAAAACAGTAAGTACATGAATAACTACAAAGACTTTTTAATTCTTCAACATTTTCAAGTGACACTTGACTGTTTAAACCAAACAGTATTATATAGTGTGGGATTTATAATGTATGTAAAAGTAAAACATACGACAATAATACTGTGAAGGCTGGGAGGGGAGAAACGGAAGTATGTTTCTTAAGGTTGTTATACTCTGTGTTAAATGGTCTCATGTCACCAGAAGGTGAACTGTGATAAATTAAGGATATATACTGGTTATTATTATTATTATTTTACATTTTATTTTACACTTTTTGTTTTAACTACTTTGGTTAAAAGGAGAAGAAAAAAAAATACACACCAAGATTTAAAACTCAACATGCTCCAAGTCTAAAAAGGAGGAAATCTATCTCTAATTTAAACATTCATATGAAAATTTATCTTGCTCATATATTTCCCTGAACTGAAGTTTGAGGATGAGTTAAAGACTTAAAAGCAGTCAGTATTTCATTCACGCTCCCAAAGTTGAATTTTTCTTGACCAACTTATGTGAAGTGGAATATAAATCTAAATACTTATAGATAGATTTGTTTTTCTGGTGCCTTTATAAAAATAATAGCATTTGGAAATCACACAAACTCTATGTTATTTTCATGAACAGACTACTTTAGAACAAAGTAGTATACAGAAAATAATATTTTCAATGAATAGTCTAGAGATATAAAAATTAATGCTTTTACAAAAAAATTATCCAGTGTGTGCTGAGATTTTCAAACTCAAGATGCTGTAGGTATATAATATCCAGTCCAAAATATTATAAAATGAGTAGATATGGACCTTGTCACCAGTAAAGTTTCTAGTAGTTTCTAGTTCCTAGAAATAGATCTTTCTTAGAAAACCATAAGTCTACCACCAGTATTACTGGAAGCTTGTTAGAAATGCAGACCTAGTAATGAAAAATCTGCATTTTAAAAGAACCTCAAGGTGATTTATTTGCTTGTTTAAACTTAAGATTCTTAGTTTTATATAACCTTACTTTTACTTATACTTCCTATGTAATGTGGGAGCAAAATAGCATCCTATGTAAAACGGGATGTAATAGCTACTTGTCTTTTGTTCAGCTGCGACCTTCAAATCATACATAGAAATTAAATGCTTCCATGGATTGAGAATGTGTTTTGTACTAGGGAACATAATTAGGACTTAAAAAAAAAATCTCTCAACCACCCCTATGCTCCAGGTATTATTATTCCTGTTGTACAGAATAGGAAACCAAAGGTTGGTGAGGTTAACTTGTTTCATATCACATATACAGAACTGGCTAAGTGGAGATTCAAACCCAGGTTGGTTAGGATCCAAAGCCCGTGCGCCTTAAAAATAATTTTTTTAGTATTATTGAATCTAGTTGGATGACATTGGTCAATAAAAACATACAGGTTTCAAGTGTACAACTCTACATCACACCATCTGCCTTCTGCATCATGCTCTCACCACCCCGTTTCTTAGCAACGTCACTTATCCCCCTTCATCTTCTACCTCCCTCAACTTTCCTTTTCTTCTTGTAATCACCATCATCTAACCCTTTCCCTTTTTTCACCCAGCCCCCCAACCCCTCTCCCCTCTGACAACTGTCAGTTTGTTCCATGTTTCTGTCTCTATTTTGTCTGTTAGTCAATTTTGTTCATTAGATTCCACATATAAGGAAGGTCATATGGTATTTGTCATCCATGCTCCTAACTTCTATACTCATTCTTACTGCAGTGAATTCAGAAGGAAGGTGAGTAACAAGAAAGTCTCCTAGGCAACTGCATTGTGTTGGCTACAGAGAGGCTGATTTATTTGACTTCGTAGAGAACTGCTGTGGAAAGCCTATCTAGTTCTTAATCATTATTTGTCTATTTAATTTCTTGTCTTCTAGAAACTGCCTCTAATGTAGCGGTTAAAAAAAATTGCCACGTGCCTCAGGGGTCATCCTGCAGACAACTAATCTGACACACAGCCTAGGACAGCTGAGTTTGGACTAATCTTAATCCAGGGTTTGCATCATGTTAGTTGTTGCTGCCTTTATTTCATTTTACTTTGACTCAACCCCTAATGGATTCAGTTTCATAAAGTTGGAAAAAGAGGTGGGGGAAAAGCAATTTATTCATGTTTTCACTGGAGCTTACTGCAGACATGAAATTTCTCTAAAAATGCAAATCATTTGGTCAAACGGAGTGAAACTCAGTAGCTAAAGCTCTTAGAGGAAAGCGCTTTCCCAGGGCTAATGTTTTTCTGCCAAGTGATTGAATAAATCGATCCATTTATTACAACATCTTCACTTACATTTTTTTTATCCCTAGATGAATGTGTGTCAGGGTGCAAGAGGAGTTTTCTTTATCACTGAGAAAATTGATTACACATGTTAATGTGGCTTTTAATCTTAGGTATATCAAAACAAATACCATAAACAAGTGTTGGAGAAATCAATACTGATCTCTTCAATATCAGATTGATCAAAAAGGGATTTAGTAAGACTCTAAGATGTAAAATACTAATGTGCAAACTAAGCCCTTACTTATGTAACCCGACTTCAGACCAGCTCAGTGTCTGAAAGAAACTATTTCCAAAAATAGCAGTGGTGCACTTCTGTTGCATTAAAGAAAAATCCCCAGAAGGCTTCCCTATCCAAGGTATTTAAGGTGACCATTTGTTTTTAAAAGATTTCTTGTCTTTTGTCCGACCATTCTTGTTAATTCATAGGGCACCATATCACAAATTTTTTTATATGCTACATAAAACAAAAATTACACTTAACAAGTGTAAGTTTGGTCATAAAAAATAGATAAAACAACACTCTTAAAAGCTAAGATATCACAGGGAAAGGCTATCAGTCATTCTTGTAGAGAAGAGGAGGACAATAAGAAATAAAAATCATAATACAAAGACTCATGAAATGCTACTTAGACCAGGTCTGGGCTATTACGACATGTACTTTGTAGTACCCATACAGCAAACCAATTGCTCAGCGAACACTCTTTTGATTAAAAGTATTTTTTATTTCACTTGTATAATAATGAATGAGACAGAGATTCATGCTAGTCCACTCTCAGAATGATGCAAATTTTAAACTGCTTTCCCAGTGGTGGGTATAGTTTATGTTGCACGCACTTTGTCTCTCAGCTGGTAACCCCCATTTATTTGTCATTCATTCAACAGATATTCTCTGAGCACCCAGCAAGTGAAAGAAATCCGTGGGCTAGGTTCTGGGGCACAGTTGTAACACTGCTCTAATTAGATGGGCTCAGGAGTACATGGCAGAGGGGGCAGTAGGGAGCTCAATCTCCAATCATGGCATAATTCTTTGGATTAGTGCCCGATCTTCAAGAAGAAATGAGAATTTTATGCACAATTTCTTAAAGCAATTGATTTAAAATAGTCTAGGAAGGGGACAAGGTTTCAAAACAAACACTAAGACATTAATAGAACAAATATAAATGCATTTAAATGGCCTGACCAGGCATTGGCGTAGTGGATAGAGCGTCAAACTGGGATGTGCAAGACCCATGTTCGAGATCCCAAGGTCACCAGCTTGAGTGTGGGCCCATCTGGCTTGATCAAAAACTCGTCAGCTTGGACCCAAGGTCACTGGCTCCAGCAAGGGGTGGCTCAGTCTGCTGAAGGCCCGCGGTCAAGGCACATGTGAGAAAGCAATCAATGAACAACTAAGGCAGTGGTTCTTAACCTTTTTTGAGGTACCGAACCCACCGGTTTCATATGTGCATTCACCAAACCCTTCTTTAGTGATAGATAAAATATGATTTTTTTTTCCAAATTCAAGACATAGGTATATGTTTTTTTACTGGTGCACAAAATGAGCCGTGCATGAACATCACCTTGCTCAAAGAACAAAACCAACAAAGTGCATGAACTCACTACAAATTATAGTATTACTTTATTCTGGCCTCCGCAGCAGCCTTCTCTGAACCCCTGAGACCGACTCACCGAACCCCTAGAGTTTGATACAACCCAGGTTAAGAACCACTGAACTAAGGTGTCGCAACGGCAATGAAAAACTAATGATTGATGCTTCTCATCTCTCTCCGTTCCTGTCTGTCTGTCCCCATTTATCCCTCTCTCTGACTCTCTCTCTGTCCCTGTAAAAAAATAAATAAATAAATAAATAAATAAATGCATTTAAATGCTTTTCTTGGGAAAAATAAAACTTGGGTTTTCCATGGTAGGACTCACATTATTTGATAGCTTATTTAGTCAAAAAATTTGAAAGCTGAGAATCTCTGTGTTAGTATGTCCTCAACATGTACACATTATACATCTGTGCATATATTTTAATTTACAGATTAAAAGTCATTTTTGAAAACCTTTTTGTAGTTTGAATTTAAGTATCTAATCACCATTTATTTGTAGTTTTTAGATTGTAGTCTTTTCTATTTTGTAAAGTAATATACTCACCCCTGTACCTACAGTACCTTGCATGATGTCTTAGAGATAGTACATATTTAATGTTTTCTGAATGAACATGGTTAGTAGCTTATGATTTGTTTTTTTTAAATGTGACATCATAAAATATTGGTTGGCACATGTGATCAATAAACGGCTGTTGAAAGAAAGAAATAATAAATACGTTTACTCTTAAAATTTTAGATGAGTGCACAAAAGATATTATAATTAAGACAAAGCTAATGATTGAAATGCCAGATAGTTAAAAAAATTTTTCTCCTGGAAGATCTATCGATAACTCTAATAATCACACAAGAAAGAATAATTTAAAACAGCTAAGTTTAAACACTTATTTGATTTTTTCTTCCTGTCTTTATAAAAGCTTTCAGTTACACCAATTATCTTAATTTTTATATATTCATTTTTTTAAAGAGCAAATAGGGTACCGGGCCCCCTTCCTTATTCGAGTTCTGTGACCGAAGGACACCTGGGCACAGAGGAGAGAAGAGAGAAACAACACCGTCGGAAGATTGCTTCTCCTTACTACACAGACGGCCCCCTTCGGTGTTCCTTCTCTGGCTCTGCTGCACTGTGGCTGCGGGAAAGAAGCACTATGTCTTAAAACTGGACCTATTCTATGTGGAAAGACCTACATAGATTATGCTTCAGTAATGAGAAGATATTAAAAATGATAACAGTGTATAGTCAGATGATCAAGTTTACTGGAAAAAAGACTTTTTATAGCTAATCCCATGTGAATGAATTAAGTTGAAAAAAATATAAAATAGGCTTTTCAGTGATAAGACTATTACATTTATATATAATATAAATATTTAATAGGTAATTAATATAAATATGTAGATATAATATAAACATACTTTCACGTAAATATGTCAAAACACATATAAATATAAAATATTAAAATATATATAGTCCTAAGTCTTGCTGTTTTTCTCTGACTTAAAAAGCTGGCAATTAAAAAAGCAAACCTTTCTATACTTTAAAGTTGTGTTGATTTTCTCTAGCATCATACAGTATTTAATCATACATATTGGGAGTCAGGTAAATTACACATGAACTTGAATAGAGTCCCTTATATCTATACCACCTATTTACAGATTTTCTCTTGATACAGTCTCTGCCCTCATATCTCAGTTATATCTTAAATTATATCGAACTTGGGCTTATCTGTTTTCTTATTTAATTGTCACATAATTATAGTTTTCTTTTTACTACCTGTTCTCTTGTTCAGGGTCGAGTAATATTTTTCATTAAGATGATATACAAATGATATTAAAGAGGGCTCCATGAGGCCAGTTTTTCTAAACTATAAAATATAAAGTGAGTGTAGTAAAGCAGGTGAAACTTCAGGAAATAAAATGAATAGAATAGTCTTAAAGCTGAGTAATATTTCATCTTCTTGATGTACCAAAGTTTGTTAATCCACTCACCTACTGAAAGATACCTTTATTGTTTCTAAGTATTAGCAATTATGAATAAAACTACTATCATTATTTGTGTGCTGCTCCCTGTAAGTTTTAAACTCCTTTGGGAAAATACCAAGGAGCATGACTGTTGGATGCTCCGAAAACATGAGAATGTTTCGTTTTGTAAAAGAAACTGGCAAACTGTCTTTCAAAGTGGCTGACCTCTGGCCCTTCCCACCAGCAGTGAATGGGAGTTCCTGCTGCTCCACATCCTCACCAGCACTGGGTGTTGTCAGGGTTCCGGATTTCGGTTATTCTAATAAGTGTGCACTAATATCTCATTATTGCTTTAATTTGCAATTCCATGATGACATGCGGTTGGGCACCTTTTCATACACTTATTTGCCATCTGTATATCTTCTTTGGTGAGCTGTCTGTTCAGGTCTTCAACTTATTTTAAAAGTTGGGTTGTTTGTTTTCTTATAGCTGAGTTTTAAGAGTTCTTTGTATATACTGAATAACGGTCTTTATCAGAAGTGTCGTTTGAAAATATACTGCTCACAAAAATTCGAGGACATTTAAAAATGAATATGAAGTAATAAAAATCCATAAATTTTGTGAGCAGTATATTTTCTCCCAGGGCATAGTTAGTCTTCTCCCTCTCTTGACCATTCTCTTTTAGTATATATGGAGTTGCTCCATTTGTTGGTAACAGAAGAATAGTATTCCACATATAGATGCACCATAATTTAAGCTAAATGCCCTGTTGAACATTTAAATTGTGTGCCATCCTATATTACTGTAAATCAACACTGGAACAGTTGGAAGGCTTTTGCATGTGCTCTCCCTTCAGCCTGAATTATCTTCCCCCAGAGGGGTACTTCTGGCTCCCTCCCTCACTTCATCCAGGTCGCTCCTGAACTGTCCCTCCTCTGACAGGTCTTCCTGGTCTATTCTGCGCAAAGTAGAATTGTCTCATACTGTCATTCCCTGTTCACAGGTGGTGTTCTTTAAAAATATCTAACACTTTTTTGCCTGACCTTTGGTGGCGCAATGGATAAAGCGTCGACCTGGGAACACTGAGGTCGCCAGTTCAAAACCCTACACTGGTCTGGTCAAGGCACATATGGGAGTTGATGCTTCTAGCTCCTCCCCCCTTTCTCTCTCTCTCTCTCTCACTCTGTGTCTCCTCTCTAAATGAATAAATAAAAATAAATTTAAAAAAATCTAACACTTTTTATTACTCAACATATTAATCATGTTATATGTGTGTGTATCTCTCTCTATATAATTAACATAAATATGTAGATATCATATAAACATGTTTTAATGTAAGTATATTAAAATACATATAATAAAGTATAAAAAATATAGTCCTAAATCTTGCTGTTTTTCTATGCTGGTTTTTTTTAGCTGCCTTGACTTCTGTCTAGAGAATAAACACAATGAGGGTAGGGTCTGTCCTCTTCTTGTGGCTGTATCCCCAGTGCCCCAGGCCACACATAGCACATAGAGATGCTTAGTGAAGAGTTGAATGAATGCCTCAGCCTGTCTGTTAGAGAAATGGTGAATTACTGGGTCAAAGCTTTGTGCATTAAACATACTGGCACATCACTGACATGCAATATCCTATTAGTTTTAAGTGTACGTCTAGTGATTCAACATTTGCATACATTGTGCATTTTAAATTTCTACATTGCCAAACTACTTTCCCTAGAGGTTCTGTCTATTCCTTGACCTGCCCATCCTTTAAGTTCTACCGCTCTGTGAACCCATCCATAAAGGCAGAATTATTTCTCATAGTCTTTGAGACACTCATGAGTATGTATTTCATATCCTCTATTAAAATGAAAACTTCTTGCAGGCAAGAATTCTAACATAGATCTGGAGAACACTTCCAGCATTTTTTTAATAATTAATTTTTGAATAAGAGAATGAATAACTCTATAAACTAATGATTTATTCTAACAATTTAAGGTAACATCTGAACATTTTAATCTAGTATGAATTTGACATGCTATGGGATTAATCGTATTTTGATTAATACATGAACATTTGGATGAAATATATATGGTTTATAGACATCTGTAAATATATATCACAATTTAAACAAATTCATGAGATTTATAAAATAATGACAGTCATAAACCTAATTTCAAACTTGTTTTTCTTGAAAAAATAGTAGATTAATACTTAATGGATTTTAAGAAGCATACTTTAAAATATTATTAGACCTATCATTTAAATAGAATCTACTTGTCCTGTTTCATGCTATTGTGTCATCTAGCAGTAGGTATGAATGACTTATTGTTTACAATCAACCGGCTTTCATCTTAAGAGAGGTAAATGCCTACCAAAATGTTTTCCTGAGAGACCTTTCCAACACCTCAAATGGGAGTATAAGAAAATAGGAGTATTACTTGAATGATATTTCAGATAAATATTGGAACAAGCCAGGCTAGATAACTAGATTATAAGCTGCCATTTATATTATAAGGTGAAGATTATGAGAAAAACTGAAATAAGATGGAATATCTTAAGTTTCAACAAAAATAGTAGGATCAATTAAGTGTTATAGAAGATAATTTTCTGTCTTTACTGAGGCCATAAAAATAAAACATAAACTTTGACTTCAGTAAGAATGTCAGACACGGGGAGAAGTCACTAAGGGGAATTTTGGACAGTGAAGAAATTTAACCTGACATAAAATTTTACTAATGAACACTGCCATCTGCTGAAATCCAGGCAGTAGCCTTTCAACCTTTTACTCTGCACACAGTGGGCACACACTATAAGCATTTGTTTGCTGTTTGGCTCTCTGAATATACTGTGCTTAGATATAGGAATGTATCTCCCTTGGGAATACTATGATTTCAAGATTTAATGTTATTAAATAAAGCATTTGGAGCTTTGCAGTCCTTTCTAGTTACTATGTCAGTCCATAGTTAGTCTATCATCTCTTTCCATAGGTTAAAAAGTTTAGTGCGATATTCATTTTGAAAACGCATTACTCCCTAATCCTCATATATAGTATACCTCATGCTTCCCTGTTGCTATGCCTTTACTTATGCTGCTTCCCCTGCTGCTACACCTGGCCAATGTGACCTGCAAGGCCTCACTTGAATGTTCCCTCCACCATAAAGTCACTTCTTACGCCTCCAACAGAAAGCTATCTTCCTGTCTCTGGGAACCCCGGTAGCACTGTCTGTCGTCCACAGCACATATTATGTTCTACTTTAACTCTGCTTATCTGCATGCACGATTTTCTTCCATGTTCTGACTGCAAAATCTTTGAGCGTTAGATTCAAATTTATATCACTTGTCCCCCCAACTCAAATACTGGCACAGGACTTTACAAAGAATAAGCACACCATAAATATTTATTGAATGATTTTTTAAGCACTTCCCAGAAAAAGGCTATTGCAGTTTGCTTGAACATTTCAAGTGGGGGTAATTGATTCTAACATTTCATTTAAAACAACAAACAAACAAACCCATGTAGGCCCTTTCTAGTAGTATTAGAATGAAGCTGTTTGTGTTCATATTTTCATATTTTTCCTTACAATTCCTACTTTGACCAACAAATACAGTGTACTCTTTCCCTGTCGTAGTGATGGTGGCCGTAGATAGTTATGGTGGACACTGCTAGCTAGACACCAAATTCCTTTTCCCCCTATTTGGGCACTGTGCTGGGCAACACCCCTCCGCCTTCCTCTGCAGGCCAGTATGGCAGGGTTTACGTTCCACCCAGAGGAATGGGAACAGAAGCAAAGTGTGCCTCTTATAAGCCTAATCCTATAACATGTCTCGCAAGTGATTTCCTTTCTGGTTGCTTGGATGCAAACAATGACAGACCCTAGAGAACGAGCAAGCCACCAGATGGAAGGACCCAGATAGGGTTTGTGAATGGTCATGAGGTATAGAGATGCCACATGCTGACATGGAACCTCTCTCACCTATTAATTCTCTGGCCTGTTAACCAAATAAAAAATAAATCTCTGTTGTTTGGAGCCATTGCATGTTTGCGTCTTTTATTGCTACAGTCTAGCCTACCCTAAGTGACGCAATGGGGAACATGGTAGTGGCTGCAAACTCTATTCCACTGGCTGGGGAGAAGCATGCCCTTGTTTATAGCAGCCAGCACCACTGCAAGGTCATGCTTTTATTGGAGATCAAGAGCCAGGAAGGGGATGTTGAAGGGTATAAAGGAATTGGGTTATCAGCATGGAAAAATAGAAGACAGAGTGGACTGACAAGATCCTTTAATTACGTTGTGTCTGTTTTGCTACCATTGCCCTAGTACCAGCTCAGGCTCTGGCAGAAACAAATAGTTTATGAAAAAAATGGATATTAAAATAAGTAAATATTATAGACACCAAGCCTTCATTTTTACTGACAAGCATGTTAAAAGAGCCTGGCTTAAAATTCACTAGAGAACATTCAAATGAGCTATCAAGCCATCCTATGTCTTAATGATGCCAGATTTTAAGCCTAAATGAATCCTTCTGACTCAGACAAGTCACTTCATACTGTTAGCCTTCCTCTGCCCTTTGAGTGGAAGGCTGTGTTTGGACATTTTGATGAGGTTATTTTAGCACAAACTCATGACACATAAGTAATATTGTTTTAGAGGGAGTGTGTGAAATTTTTACATGACTGTACAGTTTTTTTCCCCCTATATTGGAATAAGAATGCAAGAGCCTTGTTGATTACTTTATGTATCCATTTTTCTCCCTTCCCTCTGACATTGCCCTAATTCAGATTATCTCCTCTTCCCTGGATTATTGCAACAGCCTCTCAGTGGGGCTCCTTGCTTCTGGTCTCTCTTAATCTCCAGCCCATCCTCTGTTTCACCACCGGAGTTATCTGTGCACATTCCCAGTAAGTTCCAGCCATGGAAGTAACATGTTCTAGCTCCCTGTTCAAAATGTAATACCTTACACATGTCATGCTTTCCCAAAAGTCTTTACCCTTCCTGGATCAGCCTTTCTTATTGGCTAACAGGTGAATTTTCAACACTGTTCAAAAGCATCTCCTGTGTGAAGCTTCCCCTCAGGGGATTCTCCTTTGTTCTTTATGGCACCACTGTATCTCGATTTTAGAACTCACCAGATTGTGCTAAATGTCAAGTTCCTTCAGCCCAGGGACCTCGGTAATAACGGTAGCCAGCATTCTGGAATCTATTGGGCTCACATGCATGACATCATTTAATTTATTTGGATAAGATTACCCCAATATTATAGGTGAACAAATAGAGGGCCAAAGAGTCCACAGCTGGCCAATGGTGGGGTCATGATTCAAACTGAGGTTGTCTGATCCCAGGAGTGGCCCTTTCCATCACTATCCCATTCGCTGAATGAATCCCCACTCCAGAGAATCTCATCCCCCCACTTTTCTCTTTTCCAAAGGCTACTCAGGATATCTGAGTATCCAGCCTGCACTTCCCATTTTCCCAGTGGAAAAACACTGTGTCTCATATTTGTTTTGAAAACAATGCCAAGAAATTAGGGCTCTTTAGTCAATCTTCCTCTCCTCCTGGACAGGAAACCCAGTGAGGGGGCAAGGGGCAGGGGATATGTACTGCAGGATATCACTGGATAATGTTGCTCTTGCTGCATAAAGTCTGGCTTCCAGAGTAGGACCAGGTATGTACTTTGTGACACTAGACTCTGCTGCAGCCCAACGACAAGAATTTATTTGTGACACTCTAGGAACAGCATTCATTGGAAACTGCATTGAAGAACTCTAGATGTGGCACATAAGGAGTCTTATCCCTTTCCCCTGCTGGAAAGAAAGAAAATTTGCATTTTATTTCATTTCTTTTGTTTTCTTTTTTACAGCTGGCATGGTACAGGAAAATCACTTTGTATAGTAAATAAATCTGATAATTAGAAATGAAAGGATCACTTCAAAACACGGAAAAAAATTGTGTTAACACACATCAGTGTGAACTAATCTTCCTTCCTCCCTCTCTTCTTTCTTTTTTTCTCTTTCTTTCATCCTCCCTCCCTCCCTCCTCCTCCCCCTCTTCCTCCTCCCCTCCTCTTCTTCCTCCTCCTTTCTTTCTTTCTTTCTTTCTTTCTTTCTTTCTTTCTTTCTTTCTTTCTTTCTTCTTTTCTTTCCTTCCTTCCTTCCTCCCTCCCTCCCTCCCTCTCCCTTCCTTCCCTCTCCCTCTTCCTCCTTTCAAACAAAATAGTTGATCAGAGCACTAGATTGAAGGTCAGATTAGATTAGGCTACATATATAAAACATCTTTGAATACATTTTCTCTTCAGAGGTGATTTTAATGGAAATATAAAAGAAAGAAAGGGAAAACACAATGCAAAATAAACATCATATAGGATTTTTTTTAAAGCAGAAGCATTAGCTAACTTCTCAGCCCATCATCAGGAGAGAAAACCAGCCCTGAGGCCTGAGCTTTTCCTCTTCACCTGCATTAGTCAAAACTCTTTTGTCCTAGTGGGGAAGGCCAGCCAAGTCTCCAAGTCTCACATGGAAAGTGTTCTCAGGAGCAGGGTCTTTAAAAAAACAAAACAAAAAAACAAACAAAAAAACCCCCCACGGAAACCTTGAAAAGCACCATAGGCCCCATGCGGTGGGGGAACGCAGCAGAGTTAATGAACTCCAGGAAGATACACAGATTTCAGGCAATGCCCTAAATGGGAGAATTCCGATCACCTCCCTTTCAGATCACTGAAAGCAAGTGCCTGCTACCCAAGGTACAGTCGCTCTGTTCCCAGGCTCAGAACAGATATTGATTTTCATTTCAAACTCTAAAGCCAAAATTAGCAGTGTCAGGTTGAATTAGAGGCGGATGGCTTCGAGAGTTCAAGAGCGAGGCAGCAGCAGAGCAGACTGCTTCTTCTGGCGGATTTTTCTTGTTTTTTCTTTTCAAGACAACAAAGCATTGATGACAAGAAAGCCTGTAGTTTTATGGAACCCAAAGAAATATTTAGTCCAAATTCCACTCACAGTTCTTCAGCACATCATTGTCCTCTGTGTGTCGGTTTAGGGGTGACTACATCTAGTTTGAGGATTATTATAGATTGCTTTGATTTTCTTCTGCTGGGCATTTGGCTTATTTAACTTTTGAGAAACCAAAAATTTGTATAACAGCTTGAACTGATCAAGCGTCTAATCTACATTGTCCCATAAAGAGAGTAGGTGGCACCGTCACTGAATTACGGCATCAGCAGAATGTGGATCCTTTCTTATCTGGGATTGGCTGAGTGGAAATAACCACCAGTGGGGTGGGAGGGGGACTTCCCTCCCTCGGAGCAGTTAATCAGAGGGACAGAGAGAACCCCTAGTAGGAACTTGGGGAGCATTCATTCACCAGGAGGAGCACATGCTCACAACCCTAAGTCACCCTGCCCTGACTTCTCAATAGGGAAGAGTGGCTTACTCATCAATAAGGATGAGTACTGCCAGATGCCTGTGGGGGTGGGAAGGGAAAGTATGAGTATTGATAGCCTCAGAAATGCATCTAGGTCTGTACAGACAAAATAGCCCTATGTATCTGCTGGGTACTTATTCTCACTTTGAATGAAGAGGTTTTTGTTAGATGTGTCCCATGCGGAGACATATGTTTGGAGTGTGTGTGTGTGTGTGTTTGTGTGTGTGTGTGTATGTGTGTGTGTGTGTGTAAGAGAGAGAGAGAGAGAGTGTGTGTGTGTGTGTGAGAGAGAAGACAGGAGAGAAGTGATGAGTGAATAGGGGAACAGTAGCAGAGAACTTAGAGGTTCCTCAAAAACTGATTTTCCAGGATTAAAAGAGATTCACCCAGTAAAGGCCGGCCAGTCTCCAGGCTGTCTTCCCACAGACGTTCTAGCTCCACAAAGGTAGCACAGCATTGAGTTAACTCTGAGAACAGTGTGGAGATGCACTAAATATTTCTGGTAAGCAGGATGGGTGGCAGCCTCTCTATGCCCCCACAGGTGACATGGACGCCTCTTCCCAGCATCAAAGTATGCTGGCATCTGCATACTTGTCTGTATAGGAACTCTTTTGCTGGCAGGGATTGTTTTCATTCATCTTTTATTTCCAGGACCTATAGAATATCTGGCTTATAATTTATACTAAGGAAAAGGTTGGTGAATAAATGGCTAGTGGCCCATACGGCCACCCTGGCAGGGATGTGTGCGTATGTGTTAGAGGTGGTAAGAGGGAGTAGTCCCCCCACCCCTTCATATTTTAGTAGTGAAAATCTGAAAAATTAACAGGAAAGTGGAAATGGACACTTTGTCATTCTTCATCAATAGCCTACTTACCCAGGTTCAGAAAGCAAATAAACTATAAACATTAACATCCTGGAGGCCTGGTTTGGGTGTCCGACTAGCCCCGATTTTGACCAAGCACACGCCATATTCACAGAGGGGGCAATGGGCAGAGGGTCCCAGGAAGACAGTGGTAGAAGTTGGTGGGCTGATGGACAAGAAGGGGTGGGCACCAGCCTGGAGGGCAAAGGGCAGAGGGCGCTTTCAGTTGAGAGAGAGAAAGGAGGAGAAATAGGTTGGCAAGAACCCAAGGCTCCTGGAAACAGAATGGGAAAAGGAGAGATGGCAGGTGTGGGAGAAACCCCGTTTTTTTGTGGGGCTGGGCCGGCTCGCGACAGTGGGTATGGAAGTAGGCAGTGTTGGAGTGGCCAGCCCCGGCAGCGTCCTCTGCTGGCTGCAGCAAGCACAGCTAGCTGCGCAATAGAGGGAGGAAATGAAGACTACCCCTTCCTTCCTGTTTTAGGTAGAATCTCACCATTAAGTCGAGTTTTGCTCATGTCTGAACTCTAGACTGCAGTGTTGCTCTTAAATAGAGTCATGCGTAATCCTCCCCAGGTGGAAGGCTACTTACACTTGTCACTGATAGAACAACCTTTATATTGTTAGAAACCCCAGGTATTCTGATACAAAACGTGGTGTTCTTCTGCCCACCCTACCTGGACTCATGCTATACTAATGTTCTCAATAATTCATGGAACAGCACAGCCAGGGAGCAGGAGTGTAGAGTATGTGAAGATGACTCAATGTTCTGAAATATATCGTGGAAGGTTTATTATTCATATATTAATGTAATGATGGTAATAGGTTTTTAAAAACATTTGTTTTCTTTTGCCTGCAGCGTTCGCCTCTAGCACTCACACTAAAAGGGTACTCTCCCCTCACAGTGTGTTTCTCTTCTTGGCCAAAGGATGCCCCAACAGGAAAACCTATTTGCAAGGAAACACTTAGCTTTCTACTTTGCAGGTGGGAAGTACAGCGCGTTTACTCTGTCTAAACTCCCAGCACAGTGACTGATGTCAGAGACAGCAGCTCAGCCTCCCAGAGTGCATGGGGGTGTATACACTAGCCTTCAGCTTGTAGCTTCTCTGTATCAGCCCTAGGGGAGGATAGATTTTATAAATAAAATATTTGTGAACAGCAGTAGTCACAGCATTATTACAAACTTAAAAAAGAAGTAGCTATCAAAGGGCATCATTACATGAAGGGAGCAACAAGTTGGCGTTGGCTCGTCTGAGCCATTTAGGACTCACCACCACGCAGGACTTGTTAGCATGCTCAAGAAAAATGGAGAGTTGTAGTAAAAATTAGAGATGGTGAAAATGTCACAAATTCCAAATGTACCTGGTGCCCATTTTCCAACTGGTGTAACGTTACGATGTTAGATATCTGTATTGGCGAAGAAATTGCACGGTTTGATGGTGAACCCTAATTTCAAGAAATTGAAGTGGCCATGATTTTCTGTTTAGTTTGAGCCTGCTGCAAATATGCAACATAGTGAAATAACACTTTAAAGTTACTTTCCATGTAAGTTTAGTTTACACAAAAATATTACTGTCAGGTAATTTTGATGTGTTGGAGGAGGAGAGGACATGGGTCCTCCCCCCAACCCCTTGCTAAGGTGAAAGAAAGTGTGTTTAGAGAAATGCTGGAGGAAACAGCTTCGCACTTCCCCAGATCTGCAGGTTGCTCTGGTTTCTGACTCCTTTCAGACATGACAAATATATAAATTTAAGGTTCTGCATCACAGCTCCAAATGGAGCTCAAAGAATGACCCAGAACCAAGTCTAGGCTATTCCAGAAGCTAGTTTATCTCTGGAAGCTTCAAGTCTAAAAGACATTTGGTCTTTTTAAAAATGAATACATATCTCCTGACTCAGCATATTATGGTTTCCTGAAATTCAACTCCCATGTTTAAACAGAATCAGACCCTACGCTTTTCTTTGGCAGTCTTTAGTCAGGTTCAGATGTCTACTTATTTTATTATGCTTATGTTTTAGAAATCTAATTAAGTAGATATTACATCCATAAAGTTTAAAATAATACATGCTATAGGTAGGATTAGCAAAACAGAATCAAACTAGGTATCTGGAGTCTAATATGATTTTGGCCAAAAGGTACTGTGGTTAGGCTATCAAAATTTTAACTGTTTAGAAAGATGTTATTGAGAGTAAAGATCTCTAATAGGTATAGATCCCTAAAAGGATTTAAAAAGTTGCCTCCATATGGACAAGTACATTTTCAATGTAAGCTAACAATCTTCTACATCATTTAATCACAAATAAATTCTTAGATGTTTGGAAGTTACACAGTGCCTTTATCTCTTTTTATAGTCTAGGAAATAACCCCCAATTATCTAAATTGGAGTAGGTCAATTAAAGAACACAAGGACATAAAGATTATGAAAAAGATTCTCTTGTGTCACAAATTATTCATGAAAAACAATTTTTCCTCTCCTATTCTTTAGTAATTGGTCATCTTTCTAGAACAAATATATTCAAGTGAGTTTTCAATGCACACTTTGTACAATGCATGCATAATCAATGTTGAAATAAGAGCTGGATGTTGGTGAATGATATTTTTTGATTCAGGGGGTCAAAGCTGCCTTGTATTCCTCTGGGTAAGATGTGGGAGTTGCAAGAGATTTTAGTTGATTATTATCCCTCAACAGATTTTTTTTTTTCCAAGAGACTTGTCTCTGTGCTCCTTTTTACTTACTCTTTCTTTAGTGTGGTGTTGAATACATAATTTAAATAACCAGGGAATGTTTCAGGGCTCAAAACCACCTGCTGGCTTTTATTAGCTAATTAATGGTGATTTATCTGAGCTACTAATTTGAGTGGAGCTGATTGCCTTTAGGAATTTGGGAAACGTTGTAAGAATTCTGATTAAAATTATGCCTTCATAATGGACAGTCTCTTTAAAAGGCTTTTGAAAATGTTGTGTGTTAGATTGAAAACAACAACAACAAGTGCCAAATTGATGACCTTGTGTTGCTCTGTGGCTCAGATTAGGTCTTCTGGCAGCTTGCTTTCCCCCGGGGATTCAGTTTCACCACTGTTAGGCTTCCCCATTTTGGCTCTTCCATTAGGGTTTATTTGCCTTTTACTACTTGAAAAATAGAACTGAACATGAATCCGTAGAGCTTAATCATTTTCACAAACACTAATACCGTATATTCATTTTAGCCAGACTACATGTCCAGCTGTCCTGATTCCCAGGGTCTGAATGTACGAATTTAATGGTGACATGACATCTGAGGTAGAAATATAACAGAGAGCTCTCAGCAGTGTGGCTATCAAATCAGTGTGATTTCTTTCTTTTCTTTTTTTAAAAGGAACACCTCAGTTTTAATAGACTTTATTTAAAAATTTTTTAAGACTTTATTTCTTCATTTTAGAGAGGAGACAGAGGGAGAGGGAGAGAGAGAGAAGCAGCAGAAAGCATCAACTCCCATATGTGCCTTGACCAGGCAAGTCCAGAGTTTTGAACCGGCGACCTCAGCATTCCAGGTCGATGCTTTATCCACTGCACCACCACAGGTCAGGCCAAATTGGTGTGATTTCTTTTTCTCCTGGTCTCAATGCCTCTTTAAGCGACAGTCTGCAGACAACCAAATGTGCCATCTCTCTTTACTGGATTCCCATTGCTATTACCATCGACCAAGAACCACCTCCTTAGATAGAGTATGTAGTAGCCAATTACCAAGTTTACAATGAGGGTTCAGAATTAAGTTCTATTAACTGTGTTCAGTTCTTATTTCAGCGAAGTGTGTGGTTATAAACCTATGATTACTGCTTTGAGATTTTGGGGTTTAGGAATAGTTTATCTAACTTAGTCAACCCCTTCTCATTTCCCTCTCCCTCCCACGAGAAAAGTAGTGCAAGTAATAATAAAGTGCAAACAATGCTTAATGTATATATTTTTTCAGTTTCTACTTATGGATTCACACATCCCTTTTAAGAAAGAAGGTACCTTCCACACATCCATATTATTATTAAAAAAATTAATGATTGGAAAATAGTCATCTAAGAATTCAGGGCTAAAAGTAAAAGATGAGAATTGAGTTCTCATTGACAACAGATTCATTGTTTGTCTGGTTTGTCTCACACTAAGGAATGCAACCCAAGTATAATTTACCCCTTTTTCTTATTTCTGATAAACTGGCTGGACATGAACCCTTTCTTTCTTCTTGTTTTACTATAAACAATATATGCCCATATTCTACATCACTCACCAAATTGGACAACCCAACAAAGCACTGTCATTTCAATGCTGAGCTGTCAATGTTATTTATTTATTTATTTATTTATTTATTTATTTATTTATTGTGGCAGAGACAGAGAGAGTCAAAGAGAAGGACAGATAGGGACAGACAGACAGGAAGGGAGAGAGATGAGAAGCATCAATTCTTCGTTGCGGTTTTTTAGTTGTCCATTGATTGATTTCTCATATGTGCCTTGACCCTGGGGGCGGTGGTTACAGCAGACCGAGTGACCCCTAGCTCGAGCCAGCAACCTTGGGCTCAAGCTGGTGAGCCTTGCTCAAACCCGATGAGCCCACACTCAAGCTGGCAACCTCGGGGTTTTGAACCTGGGTCCTCTGCATCCCAGTCCGATGCTCTATCCACTGTGCCACCACCTGGTCAAGCTGTCAATGTTTACCTAAAATATAGTTCTGGACTTGGGGCTTGCAGCCTGTTCTTAGGGATGGAGTTTTCATGGCGGTCAATGATTTTGCATTTCCCGTGGTTCTGCTCGCCTCTTCAGTTACTCAGAGTTAGGACTTACATTACCCGGACTCCTCTCACCTTTACTTGTGCAACTTTCAGTTTCTTAGGACTTGGTAGGCTCTTTGGCCACGCTGAATGACACTAATTTTCTGTGGCTTGTGCTCTTCTTCTGATGTCCCCACCCCATCCCACCTAGGACCACTTTAAGAAAATGAGAGGCTCTTAAATCTCTTCATCAACTTCATGTTAAAGAGTCATGTATTCTTGGGGACATGGATAAAAACCTTTTCTGGTCACCTCCACAGATGCTCAATTATCCTATTTCTGACTTTAGTAAGTACAAGGTGTTGCTGTTGATGGCAGTCCAAGTGTGTTAAATGTTTTAACCTAGATATGGTGAAGGGTATAGTAGAATATAACAGTCAACCAGACCTGAAGTACTATTAATGTAAGCTTTGTGAGATAGAGGAGGGTTTGTCAAAACCTATAAGCAATTAAATTTAGGTTAGTGCTGTTAAGGTAACTCAATGAGCAGGTGGACTCATAACTTTCAGATAGATTTAGTTAAATGACACACTTTTTTAAAAAAAGGTAAAATTGTTCAATGGTTAGTTGACTGCAGAGAGAATAGCAAGGTATCAGAAACAGGAGCAATATTGTTTTCTTTATCTTAGTCATCATCAGTGACTGCAAGTGAAAGTCGCAGATCATGACCTCCAAACTTGCTGTACTTACAGGCTTCATCAAAAAGCCTCTTTTTCCAATCTACACCTTCTTTCTCTTTCAGAGATGGCATATCAATATTTAAAGACTGTCTCCATGCAAGCTCTAAACTTTGAGAGAAAACAGCACACTAAATAACAGGGTTGGTTATTGCTGAGCCAAAGGGGAGAACAACGCCAATACCTGCCCCAACATAATTCTCACACTGCCACCCTCCTCTGGCAATGCAACATAACAATGTTTGCAGAATGTGCAAGGAGAATATACTCCAAAAGCATCTTAATTGAACCCTTTTTGAAAGTTTAACATCTGGACTTGAAGTTCTTAGGTGATTTCTAGTGCTCAGAACTAGTTGGGCATTAAGTATTCAATCACCTTGTGATCAGTTCCATTTCAAGAGTGGTAGAGGGGAGAAAATAGACTTCAAATCATAGCTACTGTCTTGTGCAAGGTTCTTATTAAAAACAGCATATTCCTGTAGCCCAGAGGGCTGACAGCCTCTTCCAAAGCAGAAGCGCTGCTCTAAGCTAACCTCAAGGGGCTACTCGAGAGAGATGCAGCCTTCACCTCTCTCTTTGGGGGGGGGTGACTGATAGTATCATATTCAATCACAACTCCAAGCCTCAGTCACCCCAATAAGTAATATTCCTTAAGGCATTACCAACATGCCGTTCCCTGGTTAATTGGTTTATAAGTATTTCAATAAGAATAATTAATTTTAAAAAGAAAAAATACTTTAAAATAGAATCAGTTTAGAAGGGTACATATAGCAAAGCTTAGTTAGGTAAGAGGTTTTTCTTTTTCTTTCTTTTTATTATCATGTTAAAACACAGATATCATTTGCTTCTATTATATCACTTGTGTTTGACCTTTTATCCACAGATGATCAAAATATGATAAAGGGATCACCTCTGGACTGAGGCTCTTAACAATGTTGAGTGAAGCAGTGCCCGGAGACAGGGTGCTGATCAACAGGAAGGTACTGAATAAATTCAGTTCAAAAGGGACAGTCACGTCCTGAGGTGCCACCAATGCGCGGGTTTTTTCTTATTGTCTGCTAAAAGTGAGAGAAACTGAAAAAGCATTCTTTTCCTTCTTTATTTTTTCCCCACAAAGATCATCAGTTTCCAACTTCCTGATTAGACTATTGCACTTTTCATGCATGGACTGCTGACTTTAGGTTGGGCATAAGCATTATTTATGTATTTTTATATGTATTCTCCCAAATAACCCCTTCATATGCTATTTTATTATTCTATAGATAAAAAGAATGCATGAAAGATTTGAAAGAACTTTAGGGCTTATTTAAAAAGTTAGCTTTGTAAATCTTAAATGCATGTAACATAAAGATACATTTAAAAGGAAAATTGTCTGTTATTTTGAAAACTTAAACATTAATTGCACTCTCTCTCTCTCTCTCTCTCTATCTATATATATATAAATATATGTATACATACATACACACACACATATAAAATATTACAATTTTCATAGAAAGCAATTCTTTTTAAAGTAAAATTATAACTAAAATGTCTAGTTATTGCTGTAAAAGAAACCAAAAATTTCAAGTTAACAGTTAGGTAAAATGCATTTCATTTCCCAGGTGTTGATTTTTAAAAAGAATGGGCTCAATATGGAACTAACACTCTAATTTTTATCTTATCTATGAAAATGAAAGCATTTAATACAATCTCTTCCTGAAAGCATCTCTGCAGACAGGCAGCTGATCCTTCAGGGATAACAAGGGGTTTACCGTTCCTTCTTCGGCACTAACACGGCTGATTTGGTGTCTAACGCGGCTCCAAACCAAGGGCATCGATTACATAGGCAGGCTTCCAAAGACAGGCAGACCTGGGCATTTGCCCAGATTTACCATTTTAAATGATGACAATACACTATGGCTGGGGAGGAAAAAAAAATCTTGGTCTAGGAGTGTAAATTCAAAGGCTATAAATCAACTGTCAATAATACCGACAGCAATGTTTTTAAAGCTTCACTCTCTGAGGGGACAGTTGTTGCGATGCACGGCCTCTGCCACAGCACAGACGCGGGTCAGGGAGCTGGAGTTTCCAGGAAAGAGGGTCACTGAGGGCAGGTGGGGCTTCAGAACTAGAAAAATCCTGGGAGAAGAGAGGTCTTGAGTCAAAACATCTCTCACTCCGGTTCCCAGTATCTGAGTGCAGCAGTGCTCAGTGCAATATTAGAGAGAAAACAATCAGATCAAGCCAGTAGGTACTAATACCCTGTTTCCCCGAAAATAAGACACCCCCTGAAAATAAGACCTAGCCACATCTTTAGGAGCAAAAATTAATCTAAGACAGTCTTATTTTTGGGGAAACAGGGTAGGTTGTACATGGAAATAGTCACAAGAAATTCTTGATAGAATTCAGATTTTGGCTGGTTATGCTGATGTTTGTGATTACATGACTAGAGTATATTAATAAATGTTGATTTTTTATTCAACAATAAATGTGAATTCTTGTTCATGGAAAAATAAGACATCCCCTGAAAATAAGACCTAGTGCGTCTTTAGGAGCAAAAATTAATATAAGACACTGTCTTATTTTGGGGGAAACACAGTCTATGAATGTCCATGACCTTCTTACAGACATTTGCATTTAAAAATGAGTGTTTGTTGACTTTAAGAAATACCAAATTACTGAGCCTCACATAGAAGTGAGATGTATGGGAGCAAAAAAATGCTGACACAGGAAGACGGATGCTCTGGGTCAGGAGCTCATCATGTGCCAGCCTGGTCTTTGGGTTGGCATCTACCACAGAACAAATGCCTCCTTTTACTTCTTACTATTCTCACAGCTGCTACTCAGTCCCTGCTTCTACACCAGGTGGGATCCCCAAGAACAAAGTTCGTTAACTCTTTTCCACATTCTGATGGTTTTGATGGTGGACCGAGAAGGCCTCACTGTTTGAATGGGTTTGGCAAGGCTAAATATTTCTAAATGAATATAGTCTTAAAAATTTTCCATTGATTTGAGAGGGGGGGCGGGGAGAAGAGGGTGAGGATGAGGGAGAACAAGAAAGAGAGGCATCAACTCATTGTTCTACTTAGTTATTCCATTTAGTTGTGCCCTCATTGATTGCTTCTCACAGGTGTCCTGACCAGGGATTGAACCTGTAGGTGTACACTGGGACAATGCTTTACCCATTGAACCACCTGGCCAGGACCCTAAATGCATATTTTAATACTATATTTGTTGCACACGGACTACCTGTCTGGCAAAAATATTAAACAAGAAAACTGAACTAGTATTTTTAAAAAGTGGGTTTGTAATAAAGCCATTAACCCTATAATTGCTATATTTCGCTGCAGTTATTTCCAAAACTGGGTTAAATGGCATTATGTATAATCATACTTCAGCATTAGGTTTTGTTAGATCTTTGGCAGAGGATGGAATCAAAAGGTTTAATAAATTGTTAAACAACTTGTTCTCAGTTGAGAACCCAAGTAGGGAATGCAGCCTCTGGTTAGGTTAGAAGCGTTTGTTGAAAGGACTGTGAGCTAAGAAGCCCTGGTGGGTAAAATCTGTATTTTCAGAACTAGACACGAAAAAGTCGTTTAGGCCTTAAATGAATTGTTTAAGGTTAAAGAAGATCATTGACAAATTCCTTTAGAATCATCCACTCGGTCTGGCGGTAAACAAGGCTTTTAGTCCATCACTGTTTTCGCATTCCAGACCTCCAAACTCCTTAGGTTTCCTTCATCCTACCTGTCACCTACAGCTTCTGACATGAGACAAGGACATTCTCTCATGATCTCTGTGTAAAAATGTCTTTCTGTTTAGGATACTGTAAATCATTCCGTGCGTAGTTAATCACATCTGGTCTCTGGGATCAGAGAGCCTTGGTGTCAATTCTAGTTCTGCCACCTGATGGCTGGGTCACTGGGGTCAAGCTACTTAATCTCTGCAAACCTCCCTTTCACCAATTGTAATAGGAAGCTCCCCATCTCTGTCTTTCCTGTCTGCTGGCTGTGACAACTGCCCTGGATGCCTCTTCTTTTGCTCTAATGGCCAGTGCCTAAGGTCTTCTCTACCTTTCTTTTCCCACAATGAAAACTTACAGTGTTGTCCCACTGCCTCAAGGTCTTGCTGCTGTGTTAGCTAACTAACAAGTCCCCTCCCAGATAACAAAATGCCTTAATTTAGTGGAAGCAGACATTCCTTCCTAACGATAATAACTTACATTTGTGTAATGATTTATAGTTTTCAGTGCTTAAGCTTGGTTCATTCACATGGCATCCCTGAAGTAGGGTATTACTGTCTACATTTGATGGATGAGGAAACCATCCCTAACAAGAGATCAAGCAAGTGATTTTTCTCAAGGGAATGTCCATAATTTGGGACTCAAGTTCTAGGCCAGCTGACCCTAAGTCCAGTATTTGTTTCACTTTACAGTTGTAATCAATGAAGTACTTAGGTAGTATTGAGAAATATGGCAGTTTCAGACCCGAAGATATGGCCAATATTGCAAAAATGACAATGCAGCAGTCCTAGCATTCAGAGTGTTGTGTGTGAAGGCAATCTATCCTGGCTCTCTGATCTCGGTTTCCTCACCTTTAAATTTCAAGGATTTAACAGAGTGACCTCTGAGGTCCATTTCAGCTTTGATATTCCATTATTCTATAAACATATACACTATAGTTGTGATTTCTATACATATTTTCACTTTCTTTTCAGTTTATGTCAATAGTTTGCACAGAGAAATTAGTTATCAAGTATAACAATATTTAAATATGTACTTTCATACAAAACATTTTTAAGAGAAAAGACTAAGCACAGAAAATTGAGTATTACATTTAAAGATTCAAATAGGAGAGCATAGCTACCAACGTCTCCTGACCAAACCACCACTTATGTGGGATTGCCATCCATATTCAAAAGGGCTTAGCTGTAGGACGAATGTTTATCCTTCAGAGATGTACGTGCAGTAGTAGAGAAGGAAGGAGACACCGTTTAGCTGTCCTCATCAGCCAAATCAAGTCCAGCCATCAAGAGCGTAACCAACGCGGAAATAAGACCTTAAACATACTCGCGGATTACATTTTAAAAAGTCAAATAAATGCAGAACAGCACTAAGCTGTGTAGTCAATACTGAGGCCCCTTCATTAAATACAATTTTCTGTGGATTTTTAGAAATGGTCGGAGAAAATGTGGCCCAATTTTACAAGGCAGGCGAAAAGCAGAATGAAAGAAAAAGATGACGTTTCGAAGGTCCCTCCCGCCCCCCACCTCCATTAACACGACTAGGCTGGCTGAGCTGTGAAACTGTGATGGAAATATTGGAGCTGTTGTGCCTGGAAAAAAAAACGCAGTGATCATTTCATTCTTCCTGTCTTTGAATGCTCCAGGGTTTTGGAGACGAATAGGAGCAATAAGTTCACTTTGCAGAATTAATGCAGTAATTCTTTATCATAAGAGCGAGCATTACCTCAATCTGATTTTGCTACAAAATGGTTCAAAGTCTATTTTTAATGATGGCCCTAATTTGTTAACACCTTTTAAATTATTAATCCCCTTTATATTCAAGTAGTTATTGCATGTCATAACAATGTATCTATGCAGGGAAATTTAATAGTATTTTCTACATGTCAAGAAAAGGCTTGTTCTGCAAAATGCTATTAAAACTGATAATGAGCTAAATATTTGCCATAGCAAACACGGAAATTACTATATCAATCAGCATTGGCCTCTCTTATTCAATAAACAGAAATTAACCTATTAACTATACCTAACTTTCAGCAATGTTTTCAAGCATTTCTCCCTTCTTCACATCTTCCTTTTCTTAAAATATCAGAGTTTTGAACCATATCCTTAGTATCAGTAGTTATGGTTGAAATCCTAACATAGGAAGACATAATGTCATGAGTGCTTTGCTCTCGTGATTGCAAATATTTTTGCCTTCCATTTTAAATACACATTGACTTACACACAATAAAAAAATACTATATTTGATAAATAAAGTCAAATACTCAAGCTTTTCAATCATGTATTAGAATATTTTTCTGACTTTCAGAATTTTTTTAAAGATGTCTCTCTTTATGAATTATGGGTTTTTACTAAGGCATATCTCACAAAAATAATGAAGGATTATATAAGGTTATAATCATTGGTTATTCATAGCTTTTAGATACTAAAATAAGGATAAAGGATATATTTTCATGCATATTCCAAATAAAGATGTAGATACAAAAGCACATTACATATTATTAAAAACAAAAGAAAGTTGTGATTTATGCAGGGCAGAGAAATGTATCTTTTCATAGTGTGCATGCCCTAGTTCCAACTACCATCTTAGTTACCCTTCGGGCTGATAACCTGTGTTGCATAAAATGACCCAGAATTGGCTTTCATTTAGACAATTTTCTGTTATTCCTCATGTAGTTTAGGAAATTATAAACTTTCAATTGCTTTCATAATTTCAAACTTTCTAAAACATTGCACTGCGTGTACACTCCAGGTCATTTAAAATACGGCTGTTAACATAGAAATAATGACCATTGGTGATGACACGTAGGGTTAAACAATAAAAATAATTAAAATAGAAATAAAAACAACATGTACATTGTGCTTTAAAATTTCTCCAAGCTTATTGCTTATATGTGTTTTAACACCCCTGAAATAAGGTATCTATATAATCTTCATTGGATAGATAAAAAGGCAGATCTAGAGAAGTTAGATGATTGCTTCACTTAGGGCAAGCATGGGGTAAAGAACCTAGACTTATAGTTTTCAGGCTTATAATTCTAGTGGTTCTGAACCCTAGCTGCTCCTCTGTACCCCTTAGGGAGCTTTTAAAAAATACTGTTGTCTGGGTGTCACCCAGTTAATGGCCTTTTGAATCCAAATCCTTGGGTATGTGGTGTGAGGTCCCTGCGTCAAGAGTTTTAAAAAGCTGACAGAAGTTCTAGAGTAAAGCCAGGGTTTGGAACTTAGGGATCTTGTTAAAATACTGATCTTAGCCAGGAGACCTGTAGGCACAAGCTTGTGCATTTCTAAAAGACTCCCAAGTGATGTCCACACTGCCTGGTACATACCACATTTGGGGTAGTAGTTTTCTATGACCACTTTGATGGAAAAACTTAAAACATCTTCACTTTTTAAAAAAGAGGATCTTTTCTATTTAAGAAATTGGAGGCAAATATTTTCTTGAGTAGGTCTATAATTTCTTTGACTTGAATAAATTACAATTTGCTTGACAGAAAAACACTCAACTGAATTCCAATTTTCAAGGAGTTCAAAATTAAGCAAAATCTAGTAAGAAATAACATCCTTTAAATTCACAAAGGCTGGGGTCAATGACCAAATAGGGCAAAGACAGGGGTTCAAAGCATAGATTCTGAAGTCAAATGAATATGGGTTCGGATTCCAGTTCTGTCACTTACTTCTAATCTCTTTCTAAACTCTGGTTTTCTAACATGTAAAATGGTAGCAATAAGAACATTTGTTCATTTATTTGATAAATATACATTCAAAGGCTACTTGATACCAGGCACTGATATTCAGTGGAGAACAGGGTAGCCAAGGTTCCTACTGCCAAGATGCTTATGTGTGCCTAACTTACAATATCTTTGCAGGATTAAAAGAGGTACTGCATAGGAATCGTTTAGCATAGGGCCTCACATGTGAGGGCTCAATACATGTTAGTCATTATATATTTTATACTGGTTCAGAAATCTAAACTGTTTTTATGTGCAGTTAGCACATACAGTTTTAATATGCTATAATCCCAATAAGGACATGAACCATTGATTACATATACTAATCATAATTTTGGATACAGAATAGAGTTTATAGGAATATTATGTGAATATGCCCATGAGCAGAGACTTAAGCCATCATTATTAAGAAATGAGTGGACTTTAATTTTTAGTTTTATGGTCAATTTTTGGTCAAAGGCTATATGTTGTTCAGATGTTTCTAACAACACTGATGAGTATGTCTGTAAACATGATCAGTAAATTCAAGTGATGGCAATAATTTAAAATTTCCTTGAATACAAATTTGAGAAAAACTTTGCATTTCATTTGCTTAGTATTTCTGGAAATGGATCATTTAATTATGAAATAGTTTCCATTTTAAGCAGATTTTCTAGTTTTTACATTTTTAAAAAGATACAGATTTTAAAAGATAAGAGTTGAAAGTATGAAGTTTCTGTCAAACTTTAAATGTGAAGAGCATAAAAGGAGATAGTTTTGCTAAAATAACCCCTAAAGATGGTTGGGTGTAAGAAGGGCACAAGATTAAAATAAAAAATGTCAACGTTCTCCTTTCATATCAGACTTCAAGGAAGTCAGACCATTTTCATAAGCCAGGCTTTACAGAGGCAGAACATAGAAATGCCCTATTGCAAAAATATATAAAAAACCCCCACTTTAAACCTCAAGTGAACCATTAGACTTGCCCTGGAATAATGATGAATTGACCTAGTGCACCTACTCATTCTTCTAGACAGTGATTTCATGTTGCACCTTATTTCACTGTGACACCAGGAACACTTAAAAATAACTTAAGTAAACTTCCAACGGATCTATTCACCTAACTCTCCTGGTGTATGCACTCTTGTTTCCATGGAGATGTGTCCATGCTGCCATCAAAGGCCAACCTGCTATCTGAGTAGCAGATCCCATGTTCCCTTGCCTACAGAAGAACATTGCTCCAACAATCCTCCCCTCTTTTTCATCATAATTTTTTCCCCTCTCTATTGGCTCATTCCTTCCTTACCAGAGGCATTAATTTTGGGACCTCCTAGCATATCACTTGTCTTCTTGCTTACTTAAGTCACACTGACCTCTTTGCTGTTCTTCAAGTATAACAAGCACATTATGTTGTTGGAGGCCCCTGGGTATTTGCCTTATGTTTTGCCAGCTTAGCCATTCCTGTTCAAAGTCTTTAAAAATAAAGTGTTTCATGGATAAGTAGTCACCTGTGCTCTTTCCTGCCCTCTACATTTAGCTCTATGCCTGGAACCTCACTTTTACTTGTAGAGTAACCTCATTCTCAGACCTTTTTCTCTTTTTATCCTCTCTCAAGATTATTTCATGAAGTATCATGGCTACAAGTTCATAAGCTATGACTCTCAAATTCAAATCTGCAGTCCAGTCCTCCCCTCTGAGCTCCAGATATACATATCCAAACCCTGATTGAAATTTGTGGTTGAAGATTAAATAAATATCTTAAACATTTAACACAAAACATCCAAATCAGAATCCTTGATTTTTCCAAGTCAAAGTCACCTTCACCTATTTGCTCAAGCCAAAAATTAAAAAAATCATCTTTTATTTCTTATTGCTATTTATCCCCAAATGTAATCCATCAGTAAATCCTGGTTCTATAATAAAAGTATATCTCTAATCTGCCTGCTTCTCTTATCACTGTATTTGTGCCAATACTTCGAGGCCAGCCACATTTTCAGAGAGGGACAGAATGTCAGTATGTCAATTTACCTTTTTTTTCCATTCAATTATCTTCTGGTAGGAATTACATTTAAAAATGTCTTCTAGAATTTGCTTTCTGTATTCTGCTTGTTTAAGTTCTTATAGTTCTCTGCTGCACAGAAGCAGCTACACAGGTACACACACCAAGCAGCAACCTCCACACCCACATTCAGGCACAATCACATCCCATGTAGTTGTGTGAGTACACATTCCTAAACCAGTAAAGAAGCAGACCACACACTGAGTTAGGTTCTAGAGATGATGAGCAACAAAGAGCCACTTTGTAGAAAAAATTTTTGAAATGCTATTCTAAGATTTATAGATTGGGCAGCAATGACTTTGAAAAATGAGAGAGGACTTTCAACCTGAAGTATATTTGATCTTAGAATCCCTGTAAAGATAATATATAAATATAAGGATAAAATAAATGTCTCATTCCAGAATTATTGTGTGAGGACTTTTGCAAAGGATTTTATAATAATCATTTATTGCTAACCTCAATGAAATAGTTCCCAGTTATAATTTATAGCATTTAAAAAATAATTTTATTCCTTCCAATTAATTTATAAAATTTCCCAAATAATTTCTAACTATCCCACTGTGTAGGCATAGGTGGATACCTAAAACAAACAGGAGCAATAAAATTTTAAAGCAATTCACTGTGTTTTAGAAAAAGCTTTGAAATAGTATTGTAAATTGAATTTAAGCAAAAATATGTGACACATTCTTAATCTGGATCCATTGGTAAATACTGTTAATATCTGAGGTCTATCAGTAATTTAAAACATTGACTTAATTAAATACTTTAAATAAAATAAATAAATGACATGATTCTCTGTCTTAATTTTTACTACAAGAGCCGTTGCAGTCTAGGGTTTTAAAATAGATCAGAATTAGATTAGATTTGGCTTTATTTGCATGAGTCTGGGCATCACAACATTTACTCGTAGTCACTGGCTCTCAACTATTGGTGAAACTGCCAAGGGCTCATTTTACTTCCTTCGCATTGGTTTTGAATCTCCTCTTGATGGAAGACTACCCCGGAAGTCAGTCAAAATGGGGTTGAATTTATAGGTTTTCATGTAGAATGAAACCACCAGCTATTTCCACTGCTTTTAGAGCCTCTTATAATGAGAGAGCAGAAGCTAGAAAGTGAATCTTAAACTCAGCACTACATTCAAATAATCTTTTTGGCTGATAAGATGTTATATTTCACCCCACCCCATCTTAGTAATGACATTTATAGCTACTTGGCATTCTAGACCTGTAGAGATTCTCAAAAATTGAAGTATTTTACAATTTTAAAGTATTATATATTTCTTCACTTTTCTTTGATATGTCAAAGATAGTAAACACAATTCTAACTCAAAATTTTAGCTTTACAGGAAGCAAAGAACATTTAAATATGTATCAATTTTCAGTATGAGAGATAAAAAGAAACAATATTTAAAACATAAAGTTACCGATTTTCTTATGAAATCTTTCCATTTGAAATAAATATGACACTATGCCTTGTAGTAGAACTTTCAAAATATTATAATTAAATATAAATAGCTTTGACAGGGCACTTTTAGAGATATAAAATTTCAAGCATTAACATATCCGTTCAGACCTGCTTCCTCTAATATTTTTTTTTTTACAGGGACAGAGAGAGTCAGAGAGAGGAATAGATAGTGACAGACAGACAGGAACAGAGAGAGGTGAGAAGCATTAATCATTAGTTTTTAGTTGCCGTCGCAACACCTTAGTTGTTCATTGATTGCTTTCTCACATGTGCCTTGACTGCGGGCCATCAGCAGACCAAGCCACCCCTTGCTGGAGCCAGCAACCTTGGGTCCAAGCTGACGAGCTTTTGCTCAAACCAGATCGGCCTGCACTCAAGCTGGCGAGCTCAGGGTCTCGAAACTGGGTCCTCTGCATCCCAGTCCAACACTCTATCCACTGCGCCACTGCCTGGTCAGGCTGCTTCCTCTAAATTAAACTCAGTGAAATACTCCTTTTTAAAGTACTTTTCAGTCAACATCCATGGGTAGAGACCACAATGTCCTGGTCATCTCAGAAACACACAGGTTTGGGCATAGTAATGGGTATAGCATGGTCAAATGCTTGTGTGTGTGTGTGTGTGTGTGCACGCGCGCGTGTGTGTAGAGGTTATGAGGAGCTTCATTTTCTGCATTGTAAATCTATACTCTTATTGTTTAAATTGTTTAAACTGTTTAATAGATACAAAAATAAAGAATCATGTTCTATATACAATCCCTTGAGACCAGCCACCTCCAGCTCTCTTCCAGGGATCCTGTGTCGGACTGGGTGAGATAAGACTTTCAGGCGAATTCATAGTGGAGAGTATCTGGAGGAAGTGCTTTCTCTAGAACTAAGGGTTTTTTCTTGGGCTAGTTTTGGCTGCTACTTTCTGAAACTTCCAATAGCTCTCTAGATTGTCCTTTTCTGGAGTCCATCTCTTAAAGTGCTGAACTAATACTTGTTTAATACTTTACAGCCTCAAAAGTAGGTTTACAGTTGTGAATCCACAAACAAAGTTTAGTCTTGTATTCTTATTTATTAATAATTGTATTATTTTACACATAAGCAACTGTAAAACTACTTTTGCCCCACATTGGACATATATCTGACTGTGCCAGGTTTTTTTCACACTCAGTTCTTTAAGCTTTTCTGGAAAGTTGGAATGATTTGCCCCTGTAACAAATTAGATCATGGAAGATTAGATGGTAAATGGCTGGGTTTGTATTAGAGTTCACATCTATTGGGTCTCACTGCAGGCCACATTCCATCCCAGGAGGTTGGAGCTTGTAAATTCACAAGAGTCTCACAAACATCAAAATATCCTGACAATCTCATGAGGAATGTAATAGTTAGATAAACTTTGAGTAATTTACTAGTTAAATGTTCATGTCGATATAAAGCACATAAAAAAAGTCAATGACTTATAAAGGAAAAGAAAATGGCAGCGGACATATTTTGTTATAAAAATACATCCTCCCCTTCCTGAAATAACAGTCTGGTAGCAAAGTGTCTGTAACAAAAAGTGAAATATAGGCCTGACGTGGTGGTGGCGCAGTGGATAATGCATTGGCCTAGGATGCTCAGGACCCAGGTTCAAAACACTGAGGTCGCCAGCTTGAGTATGGATTCATCCGGCTTGAGAGTGGGCTCACCAGCTTGAGTGTAGGATCACTGGTTTGAACGTGGGATCATAGACATGACCCCATGGTCACTGGCTTAAGCCCACAGGTCACTGGCTTAAGGCCAAGGTCGCTGGATTGAGCAAGGGGTCACTGGCTTGGCTGCAGCCCTCCATTCAAGGCACATATGAGAAAGCAATCAATGAACAACTAAGGAGATACAACAAAGAATTGATGCTTCTTATCTCTCTCCCTTCCTGTCTGTCCCTCCATCTCTCTCTAAAAAAGGAAAGAAAGAAAGAAGAGAGAGAGAGAAAGAAAGAAATACAATAAAATATCGAGCAACATGTAAATAGAAAAATTGCTAGATTGGATAATCCAGTATGGAGGGCTTGATATTTTTCTCAATCAAAAAAATATACCAATAAAAATATGCAGATTACATTCTATCAAAATGATCTAACTTAATTTTTAGTTAATTTTTATATTAACCTCAAGAAAAGGGAATAAAAGAATTAAGTTCTGAACAGAATATTCCTTTCTTTTCAGACTCCTGAAGCTAACACTTTGAAACCACAATAAAAATTATGGACCAACATCAATAGTTCTAAACAAATGATGGTTGTTGAAATTATGTATAATTTTTTTTTTTAAATTTTATTATTATTAATTCTAATGGGGTGACATCAATAAATCAGGGTACATATGTACAATGAAAACATCTCCAGGTTATCTTATCATTCAATTGTGTTGCATACCCATCACCAAAAGTCAAATTGTCCTCTGTCACCTTCAATCTGGTTTTCCCTGCGTCCCTCCCCTCCTCCCTATCCCATTCTTCCCTCCCTCCCCCCATCCCATAACCACCACTCTCTTGTCCATGTCTCATACCCTCACTTTCATGTCCCACCTATGTATGTAATCGTGCTGTTCTCAGTTTTTCTTTTTTTCTGATTTACTTATTTCACTCCGTATAATGTTATCAAGGTACATCCATTTTGTTATAAATGATCCGATGTCATCGTTTCTTATGGCTGAGTAGTATTCCATAGTATATATGTACCATAGCTTTTTAATCCACTCGTCTTCTGACGGACACTTGGGCTGTTTCCAGATCTTCGCTATTGTGAACAATGCTGCCACGAACATGGGGGCACATTTCTTCTTTTCGAACAGTGCTATGGTGTTCTTAGGGTATATTCCTAAAAGTGGGATAGCTGGGTCAAAAGGCAATTCGATTTTTAATTTTCTGAGGAATCTCCAAACTGTTTTCCACAGTGGCTGCACCAGTCTGCATTCCCACCAGCAGTGCAGAAGGGTTCCCTTTTCTCCACATCCTCGCCAGCACTTATTCTGTGTTGTTTTGCTGATAAGTGCCATTCTGACTGGTGTGAGGTGATATCTCATTGTGGTTTTAATTTGCATTTCTCTAATGATTAGTGATGTTGAGCATTTTTTCATATGCCTATTGGCCATCTGTATGTCCTCTTTGGAGAAATTTCTATTCATTTCTTTTGCCCATTTTTTGATTGGGTTGTTTGTCTTCCTGGTGTTGCTTTTTATAAGTTCTTTATAAATTTTAGTTATTAACCCCTTATCAGATGTGCTGTCAAATATGTTCTCCCATTGTGTGGTTTGTCTTTTTATTCTGTTCCTATTGTCTTTAGCTGTGCAAAAACTTTTTAGTTTGATATAGTCCCATTTGTTTATCTTGCCTTTTATTTCAGTTGCCCATGAAGATAAATCGGCAAATATACCGCTGCTACAGATGTCGGAGAGCTTGCTGCCTATGTTTTCTTCTAAGATGTTTATGGTTTCACGGCTTACATTTAAGTCTTTTATCCATTTTGAGTTTGTTTTTGTGAATGGTGTAAGTTGATGGTCTAGTTTCATTTTTTTGCAGGTAGATGTCCAATTTTCCCAACACCATTTGTTAAAGAGGCTGTCTTTACTCCATTGTATGTTCTTTCCTCCTTTGTCAAATATCAGTTGTCAATAAAGCTGTGGGTTTATTTCTGGGTTCTCTGTTCTGTTCCATTGATCTATGTGCCTGTTCTTATGCCAGTACCAGGCTGTCTTGAGTATAATGGCCTTGTAGTAAACCTTGATATCAGGAAGAGTGATACCTCCTGCTTTATTTTTTCTTTTTAAGATTGCTGAGGCTATTCGTGTTCTTTTTTGGTTCCATATAAATTTTTGGAATATGTGTTCTATATCTTTGAAGTATGTCATTGGTATTTTAATTGGTATTGCATTGAATTTATAAATTGCTTTGGGTAATATAGACATTTTAATGATGTTTATTCTTCCTAGCCATGAGCACGGTATGTGCTTCCACTTGTTTGTATCTTCCTTGATTTCTTTTATCAATGTTCTATAATTTTCTGAGTACAAGTCCTTAACCTCCTTGGTTAAATTTACTCCTAGGTACTTTATTTTTTTGGCTGCAATAGTGAAGGGGATTGTTTCCTTAATTTCTTTTGCTGATATTTCATTGTTGGTGTATAGAAATGCCTCTGATTTCTGAGTATTAATTTTATATCCTGCCACCTTGCTAAATTCATTTATCAGGTCCAGTAGTTTTTTGACTGAGACTTTAGGGTTTTCAATATACAATATCATATCATCTGCAAATAATGACAGTTTTACTTCTTCTTTTCCAATTTGTATGCCTTTTATTTCTTCTTCTTGTCTGATTGCTGTAGCTAGGACTTCCAGAACTATGTTGAATAAGAGTGGTGAAAGTGGGCAACCCTGCCTGGTTCCTGATCTTAAGGGGATTGCTTTTAATCTTTGTCCATTTAGTATAATGTTTGCTGTCGGTTTATCATAGATGGCCTTTATCATGTTAAGGAATGATCCCTGTATTCCCACTTTACTGAGAGTTTTGAGCATGAATGGGTGCTGGATTTTATCAAATGCCTTTTCTGCATCTATTGAAATTATCATGTGATTTTTGTCCTTCCTTTTGTTTATGTGGTGAATCACATTGATTGATTTGCGAATATTGAACCATCCTTGCCTCTCCAGAATAAATCCCACTTGATCGTGGTGTATGATTTTTTTCATATATTGCTGGATCCGGTTGGCTAATATTTTGTTGAGAATTTTAGCGTCTAAATTCATCAGGGATATAGGCCTATAATTTTCTTTCTTTGTGTTGTCTTTGCCCGGTTTTGGGATCAGAATTATGCTCGCCTCATAAAAGGAGTTTGGAATTCTTCCTTCCTCTTGAATTTTTTGAAATAGCTTCAGGAGAATAGGAGTTAGTTCTTCTTTGAATTTTTGATAGAATTCACTTGTGAAGCCATCAGGCCCAGGACTTTTCTTTTTTGGGAGTTTTTTGATAACTGTTTCGATCTCATTTGCTGTAATTGGTCTGTTTAGGTGTTCTGATTCTTCCAGATTGATTTTTGGAAGGTTATATGATTCAAGAAATTTGTCCATTTCACCAAGATTGTCTAATTTTTTGGCATATAGTTCTTCATAGTATTTTCTTACAATGCTTTGTATTTCTGTTGTGTCAGTTGTTATTTCTCCACTGTCCTTTCTAATTTTATTTATTTGAGTCCTCTCTCTTTTTTTCTTGGTGAGTCTAGTTAAAGGTTCATCAATCTTGTTTACCTTTTCAAAGAACCAGCTTCTTGTTTCATTGATCCTCTGTATTGTTTCCTTAGCCTCTATGTCATTTATTTCTGCTCTGACCTTTATTATTTCCTTTCTTCTACTTGTCTTGGGTTTTATTTGTTGTTGTTTTTCTAGTTCTTTTAGATGCAGGGTCAAGTTGCTTATTTGAGCTTTTTCTAGCTTCTTATGATATGCCTGTAGTGCAATAAACTTCCCTCTCAGAACTGCTTTTGCTGTGTCCCATAAATTTTGAGTTGATGTATGCTCATTATCATTTGTTTCTAGAAACTTTTTTATTTCTTCTTTGATCTCATTGTTAATCCATTCATTATTTAATAACAAGCTATTTAGTTTCCAAGTGTTTGAGTATTTTTCAGTTTTTCTTTTGTGGTTAATTTCTAGTTTCATGGCATTGTGATCAGAGAAAATGCTTGATATGATTTCAATCTTCTTAAATTTATTGAGACCATTTTTGTGTCCTAACATGTGGTCTATCCTAGAAAACGTACCATGAGCGCTTGAGAAGAATGTATATTCTACTGCTTTAGGGTGAAAAGTTCTGAAGATATCTATTAAATCAAGTTGATCTAGTGTCTCCTTTAAGTCTGCTGTTTCTTTATTAATTTTCTTTCTTGAGGATCTATCCAGTGTTGTTAGAGGGGTATTGAAATCCCCTACTATGATAGTATTGCTGTTAATCTCGCCCTTTATATCCATCAAAGTCTGCTTTATGTATGTCGGGGCTCCTATATTTGGTGCATAGATATTTACAATAGTTATATCTTCCTGTTGAATTGTTCCCTTTATCATTATGTAGTGTCCTCTTTTATCTCTTACTACAGCCTTTGTTTTAAAGTCCATTTTGTCTGATATAAGTATTGCTACCCCTGCTTTTTTTTCATTTCCATTTGCATGAAATATTTTTTTCCATCCTTTTACCTTCAGTCTATGAACATCTTTTATTTTAAGGTGTGTCTCTTGTAGACAGCATATGTATGGGTCCTGTTTCTTTATCCATGCAGCTACCCTATGTCTTTTGATTGGATCATTTAATCCATTTACATTTAAGGTTATTATTGATATGTAGTTGTTTATTGCCATTTTATTCTTTAAAGCTGTATTCTTCTTTTGCTCTATTCTTTCCTCCCTTTAAACTGTTCACAAGAGGCCCCTTAGTATCTCTTGCAGAATTGGTTTGGTTTTTATGAATTCCTTGAGGCTTTCTTTTTCTGGGAAGCTCTTTATTTCTCCTTCAATTTTAAACGTTAGCCTTGCTGGATAAAGTAGTCTTGGTTGTAGGTTCTTGTTCTGCATTACTTTGATTATTTCTTGCCATTCCCTTCTGGCCTCAAGTGTTTCTGTTTAGAAGTCCGATGTCATCCTTATGGGGGCTCCTTTGTAGGTGATAGTCTTTTTTTCTCTAGCAGCTTTTAAAATTTTTTCTTTATCCATTAGCTTTGGTATTTTAACTATGATGTGTCTTGGTGTAGATTTTTTTGGGTTTCTCCTTAATGGAGTTCTGTGTGCTTCTTGAATGTGTGGAGTGTTTCCCAGCCTTAATTTAGGAAAGTTTTCTGCTATAATTTGATTGAACAAAGTTTCCATTTCCTGTCCTCTCTCCTCTTCTTCAGGCACCCCTATGATGCGAATGTTGTTTCTCTTCATGTTGTCACAAAGCTCCCTTAGAGTTTCCTCACATTTTTTAAGTCTCTTTTCCTTTTTCTTCTCTGCTTCTGTGCCTTTGTTTATTGTGTCCTCTAACTCGCTTATTCGATCCTCAGCGTCATCCATCCTGCTTTTAATTCCTTCCATTGTGGTCTTCAGTTCTGATACTGTATTTGTCATTTCTGTCTGATTCTTTTTTATTATTTCAATTTCATTTTTTATACTTGTTATCTCTTTATTTAGGTGTTCATAATGACTATCCATTGTTGCTCTAATTTCTTTGAACATCCTAACTATCATTATTCTAAATTCTGCTTCTGGTAATTTGGTTATATCTGGTTCATTCAGGTCCTTCTCTGGGGATTTCTCTTGATTCATTTGGTTTGCATTCCTCTGCCTGCCCATTTTTTCTGTGCATAAGCAAGTTGTGGCCACTGGAGTCCAGTAGGTGTTGCCTTTGTGTTCTCTAGGTGTGGTCTATCTGCAGGCCCCCCACCCCCTCTGCCGGCGCCTAGGGTGGTTGGGTATGAGCGTTGCCAGCGCCGGCCCACTGTGGCTTTTGCTGTGATTTCTGCCTCTCCTCCGTGGGAGGGGCTGTCACTGAAGCCACAAGATTAGCACCAAGGGTAGAGGCGAGCACCTTTCCTCAGCTGCGGACCCAGCCTATTTCCGGACTTCCGCCCAGAACCAGCAGTCGGAGCCTGCTCGCTACAGTTCCGCGGGTTAGGCGGGGCTTTTGACGTGCTCTCAGCTGTAAGCTTTTGCCCGTCAGGAGCTTTATCCCCGCCCTCGAGGCCAGGGCCCTTTGCGCAGGGTCGGAAACCAAGATTTATTGGGGCGGGGGTGTTTGCTGGCTTCTGCCGAGCTGCGTACTTCCGCTCGTCCCGGACTCTACCCCGCCCCCGCGTTCGGAGCCCGCTCGTGCACGTATTAACGCTATCCGGGGTTTCTCCGGCCGGATGGGGATAGTGGGCTCAACTGCGAGCCTCCGCCTGTCTCGGGGTCCACCCCGTTCCCACGCTCGGAGCCCGCTCGCGCACGTATACTGGCCAACCGCGGTTTCTCCGGCGGGCGGCGGGGGGGGGGGGCGGACTGGTAGTGTCAGCTCAGCCACGAGCCCCTGCCCGTCCCTGGTCCTAGCCCGGTCCCCGCAGTCAGGGCCGGCTTGCCCAGGGCCTGCCTGTTCCTGGCCTCCCGCTTTGTCCCCGTAAGTGGGATTAAAGGCGGGCCCGCAGCTTCCGGACCGCTCTCGCGCTTACCCTCCGACCCTCTGGGCTAGACGGATCTCCCACCGGCTTGGCCTCTGCCCACGCCGACAGAACCGCCTTTCAGCGTCCTGCCGCCCCAAAACCTTAAGCAGCCCTCAGCAGAGTAGGAAGGGACCTAATACTCCACACTGTAGGCCTGGGAGCTCCCTCACTTGTTTCACAGCTCAAAACTGTCCAAACGCCTCTTCTTGGCTCTGGGACTGCAGGCTGGGGCTTGGTTCCTGGGACCCAGGTCCCTCCCTCTCCGCCAAAATCTCCTCCCGCCACACGGGTCTCTCCGGGCTGCCGTTTGCTCCGGGGAGCTGGGCAGCCCTCTTCGCGTTTTCGCTATTCCTACCAGTCTCAATGTGGCTTCTTCTGTGTTCCTTGGTTGAAGAGTCCACTTAGTTTTGTTCAAAGTTGGTTTATCCAGGTGATGGTTCTTAAAATTGAGTTGTAATCCACTTTGGTTCTGGGAGTTGGAAGTTGGTACGTCCGCCTACTCCGTCGCCATCTTGCTCCCCCCGAAATTATGTATAATTTTATAGTTTAAGGTTAAAACTTTGAAATGGACGTGACAAACCAACAGGTAGATAGTAGAGTTTGCTAGGCATTGTGTAAAGTTACTATAAGGACTGCATTATGAAAGGTTTACTCAATAAAAGCAAACACATAAAACCAACACACTATATTTTGAGGTGAGTAAGACTTCATTACAAGCAAGGTCTACTAACATGCTACACCAATTTTGCATTATCTCAAATTATTCACATCTGGAAGGACTACCAGAAGATAAAATTTTATCACAGTATTTTGAAACGTTTTCACTTTACCATCTCTAGAAAATGAAAGGCATGTAGCTGTGCACATGGAGTGCCTCTCTACAGAAGACTTCATGCACATAGGAGTCTCACCGAAATTCAGTGGCAGAAGAAATTTAATGACAAACTAGATGGGAATTCTGATAGCTAAGAGAAAACTTCGTATTTTAATTTTCAATACACAGAAATCTAAAATAAAAACAACAAACAAATCTCCAGTTTAACCGCTGCTAGATCACAAGCAACCAGAAAAACAAAAACAAAGCTAAGAAACATGCCATTTGGCTAATTAAAACATGGTATCCACAATGACAACTTTTTAGATGTAATACCCTCACTCATAAGTGAACCTCGTGGTTCAACTTTCAATTACAAATTTTGTATCTTTATTTTTATTTCAACAAATTGATTTCTGACATTCAGAAGACACTGAAACTGCTACGTTGTAATATGCTTTTTCACTCCTTCGCCACAGCAGTCATATCTTGTCTGCTAATAGTCCTTTTCCTGCTGCCTTTGTACAGAAAGTGAACAATTTTAAAATAAATTCTTTAATTTATTATTTTTATAGACATTAAATATTATATCTTGGCCATTCATATGAAAAATAATATTATTTAAAATTAATAGATTGTTGAAAGTGCATTAATAATGAAGCAAGGGAAATAAGTAAAAAAAAAACAAGATAAAATGACTGTTACGTTCCTATAAATTTATTTAAGAAATAAAATATTTATTATGCAACTAGTTTTCTGACAATTATTCTGTTGAAAAACTTACAGAGAAATATATTTGGAAGTACCACATTCAGTGCAACAACTAGCTCATTGTATTTGTTTAATAAGAAATGATGGTGTCTCATGATGCAAACATTTTTCTTATGTCAATGTTTATTCCATGATGTAAAATACTGTTGATTTTAGTGTTTTGTTGTTTTTAAAACTACCCTACAATACCTACAGGGAAATGTTGAGAGCAGAAAATGACAAATCCGACCAATTTGTTCTGTAATTATTACCTTGTTATGAGTGACTATTTAGAATATAATCTAGAAGCCTGAAGGCAAGAAACATTTTTAAATTTAAATTGACCAAACTTTTAATCACTATAGGTACCCAAGTTAACATCAGTAAAAAAAAAAAAAAAAGAAAAAAGTTGGAGTTCAAACAGATAACCTGAAAAGAACTCATATACCCAGAAGCCCTGTGGTTCAGTTCCAGAGTTCTACCACAGGAGATCAAACATAGTCCAACAATAAAAGCAGTTAAAATATAATTTAAATTCTTGCATTTTTCCGATATCATTAAAGGGGATTCATTCAGAATCCAACATACATCATAATCTCCCATTTCCTTCGTGGCACAATTCCTTTATCCTCCCCACACCTTCCCCAAATTTCACGTAAATCTTCTGTCCCTTGCTCAGCATCTGAGTCTCTATCCCGTTCACCTTGTTTTTCATTCTGTTATGAATAAAGACTTAGGTGCTATCTAAATCAACTTAGCCTGTCACCCAATGAAAAACCTTTTCCTTTGGGGTACAGCAGTAGGCAGAGGGAAACGGAGCAGGTATGAGGATGAAGAAAGACTGTAAACACTCCCACATCAACATTTTTTGAGGTACCATAGGAAAATATTTTACTTGTAAAATACAAATCTAAAGTAATCTGCTGTGCCTTAACATAACCTCATTAACATCTGCTCTTGAGAAAGACGGTCGTTTGAAAGGTGCATTAGGAGAATAATTAATGGTTTCACTGTTCATGGCGTTTTTGGTATTTCTCAGGTAAGGAAGGAGCCTGATCCCAAGGAAAAGGAGACGACCGACTGCTTCATTTCTAAAGTGGGAAGAGGCTGCCTCATATATTATAATAATGTCTCTGAGATTTGTCTTCTATATTTGTACTAAACAATACCATTTCTTTGGGGATACAGCATGACACATTTACAAATATTATCTTAGCTATTCCTTCACGATAAAAAAGGGAAAGATGGCATCCATGGATTAATAAAAATTTGAGAGCAATTAACCTAGAACCCTACTTGCAAATGATACTTTCATCCAGTATCTGAGACTCATGTTTATCTGTGTTTTCTAAAGACCTGTGAAGAAGGTTGAAAACTCCACTCAGTAGCTTGAATTAGTTTTCAAATGTAGTGTCCCCTTATTTTTCGAATATGTATTTAGATGGCAGAGGGTAACGTAAATTATCAGTCATTTGAGTTGTTGAGATAAATTCCCATAAGCTTTACCTTGGAACCAGTGAAAGAATTCTACTAAAATTATGTTCAAACACGATGCAAGATAATTTTATGTACACCAGTTATACTTCCCACGTCATCTCGTAAAGTGTGTGTGTGTGTGTGTGTGTGTGTGTGTGTGTGTGTGTGTGTGTGTGTGTAGAGGGTCAAAATGGTGTTAGTGATAGTGGACTTATTAAGCCAAATATTTGAAAGCTCAAATAACTTTATCATGTTTAAGTTTCCCTTATGCTTTTCAGTTTCTGACAGCTGTCAGTTTGTGGATAGGATGACTTTATCTAAGCATCACAAACACCGCTTCAGTATCTTCAGAAAATTTACTGCAAAAGCTGAAGTTTTACTGTCCCAAATCAATTACTACATTCTTAAACTTGAAGTATATTTATTTGTGGGCATCAAGGCAGCCAGTGGGAGGGTATTGATTGGAGTACAATGTCATGTGTAGCAGGAGAGAAAGATGAAAAGTGTTTTCTGCTTAATGGGTTGGTATTAAGTAGGTGGGAACGGCTTCTAATTAGCCAACAATTGCTATGTTTCCCAGTTTCCCTCCTTCCCCTCCCCTGTCGGTCACCAGCTGCCAATCTGCCCCCATTTTTTTTTTTATTTGGAGTTCATTGCTCACTGCAGTGAAAGCCTTTGTTTAAGAAAGAGGGCTCCCAGGGTCTCAGCTGCCTGGGTACAGCTTGCTGCCTACGATGAGGAGCAACTGTCAGTTTATTTTATCTCAACCTTTTCATCATTCTGCTGAAACTGATCGACTGAAACCACCTGAGAGACCTGAAGATTCTGTACCTGCAAGTCATTAGCTAGGACTGCATTCTCTCACCACATAGCAAGTCAACGGAGCACTTCCTGAAATGCCGTCCACTTTAACCCCATGTCTCCCCACCAATGCGTAAGAATTCTGTCCCCTTTTGTTGTTGAAGCTGAGTTGATGGCAGATGATTCCTTTGATGCGCAGCCATAGAAGTCAGGATATTTTGCTCTGGCTATGGGATGAGGTTCACATCCCGTGACAGGTTTTGCTATGGTGATAGCACTGATGTGGGGACATTGTTCCATCCACAACCAAAGTGAATGTGGAATTGGAAAACATTTTACAAAGTGACTTTATAGCATCAGGTCTTAAGCCCCATTCTTTACACACATCAAATGTGCCAGACTGAAGCCTGATTTTGTATGCATGTGATCAATAATAGAGCTGCTTAGGGGGTTTCCTGTTTCTTTTTAGAACTGAGTACAGAAAAATTTCCCCCACACTTTAATGACATTCTGAGAACCTCTTTTAGAGAAACAATCTGATCTGGTATGTCCAGAATGTATCAACACAGAATGACGTGATTAGAAAATTTGAGGAAAACATTTAGGGAAAATCAGTGACATGCAAACCTATCGAAATACGATGCTGTTATACATCACTTACAATAGTGGAGTTGTGACTATGTGATATTTAACTACGTTTCAACATGGGTAGTAGGTTTGGTGGGGAAGTGACATTTTGGAAACATTTAGAAGGAGAAAGGAAAGGTAACCGAGCAGATACAAATAATATTTTGACAAATGATGTGAAGGAACAAACAAGAGTTGGGATTAGGGAGAAAGAGTTCAAGGACTTTGACTTGATTTAAAAAGAGGCATCTAAAGGAGGTGAAAGGAACAGAGGTACTAATGTGGACTGCCTTCCATATTTCACATGGGAATTTATACTGTCAATAAGAAATGCTAGCTGAAGATCCACGAGATGGGTTTAGACCATCTTAGTGAAATATATAATTGATAAATACATAATATATAAATATACATTACATATAACAAAAATATAAAATATGTTGGTATCTAATATATCAATATATAATATATGTAATAAAAAATCTGACCTTGCTTTATTACCTTAGAATATTGAAAAACTTAAAATTTGTTCTCACACTTAAGAACTTGCTGGTGAGCTTGTTAAGAGCAAATGCTGGAGATTCTGACTCCATCAGTCTGTGGTGATATATCTATCTATTCAACCCCTCCGACCACCACCAATCAGGTCATTGTAATGTAGGTGGTTCTTGAGTATTACCCCCAAGAAACCGCCTAAAGCTTATTATGAAGTTTAGTTTTCCACAGGTATCTTAAAATCCTTGTATCCTGATAGAAATGAGACAGTGTATCTTGAGTCACTAGAGAATAATTCTAATTTCAACTTTCTCCTCATAAGGATCTTCTACTTATAATTTCTTTAAAATCATTTAAAAAATGAAATAGATAAGACCATAATAGAAACATACCAGGGTGTTTCACATTTGTTAAGTACTGTTTCCTCAGCCCCTTAATTCAATTATGTATTCTGCGTCACAAGGTAGAATAGACTTCCTACTGTAGGTTTAGTCAGAGCCCACTACTTTACAACCTGTTCTACACCCCGCAGCCAAAATGATCTTTCTAAAAAGTCAGAGTCTTGTACTCGGATCTCAATGGCAATTTTACATCACAGCTGGAATATGACCCAGAGTCATCACTATGGCCAGAAGGCCCTAAATGAACAGGCTGCGGCCGAAACCTCAATTCTTCCCTCTCCCCTCACTCTGCTTGCTCCTATCATGTTGATCTTCTTCTTGCTACTCCAACAAGCCCCACCCTTCTACATATTCACACAGCTTGTCTGCTCATTTCAATCAGGTTTCTATGCAAACCATACCTCTTTTCTTTCTGGCTTCTCTGAAGCTCCTGTTTAACAGAGCCCTCCCTAAATGCAATCACTTTTTGGCCTCTTCTCCCTGCTTTATCTTCACAGCACTTAGCACTCTTTCTAGTGGTTGCCTGCCAGCATCTCATTCTCCATGCCCATGCTTCAGAAAGTGTAATTCTTGTAAGGTACTGAAGCCAGATAATCTCCCAGCTTCCCTTGTGGCTGGGCAGAGTCATGTTAGCCAGGGCCCACCAATTACTGGCATGCACGCCACACTTTGCATCCAGAGCTGTGAATTGTTAAGCAGGGCTGTGCAGAATCCAACCTGGTGAGGCACAGCAGCGGGCATGGTTCTATAAGCTTCCTTAGTTCTCATGACTAGAAATTAACCTGCCAACGTGTATATGCTGTTTAATTTTTTACCGGACATTTTTTGCTGTTGTATAAACATGAGTTTAGCGTATATAAGCCTGAAAGACTTGTCATATACATTTTTATTTAAAGAACAGTTAATTCTTTCGTATCCCTGCTAACAGGTTTGTGTAAATATTTACATGAACCTAAAAACAGTTATTGAATTATATTTTATGAATCTAGATTATTGAATCTATAGGCATTTAATATTAGCTCTTAGTATATGGCTTGATATTTCTGTTTTACTTCAAGTTGATATGCTTTAAAAGAATCAAGGAGAGATCCTGAAGAAAGAGCAACAGACTGGTTTTGCTCTACTTATCTTTTACAAATTATATTTTTCTTGGCATGTACTGAGAAAGCTACCCAGTAGAAAGCTGATTTTTTTAAAAGGAAAACTCCTATGTTAGATATAAAAAGTGACAGTATTATGCATAATTATCTATGCAATTACACTTGCACATGCTTGAAAATTTTAGCCAGGAATGCTTAATAACATTTGCATGGTTAAATGAGACAGCAGAAACAACTGGGAAGGCCTCAGGGCATGGTCATCTATTTAAGCATCCACTTGGATTTTCAACATAATTAGTCATATAATTGTGTGCCTAAACTGAGTAGATTCATGTAAGTAATTATAAATTATTAAAAAGCCATGTGTATATTTGTTGGCTATTTCCTACCAATAAAATTACTAAGGAATATACTATATTTATATTTCATCATATAAATCTTCAGGTAAGATTATGATGAAAAGCCCTGTATGATGGTGAATGAACAAGTGAATCCATTCAGATGAGGGATAGTTAATATAGCTATTTGTATATCCATAGTTTTAGGAAGAATTCCTATGATCAAATCATGATATCAGTCTGTTCATCTGTCCCCACTAAGATTTTTATGAAATGTGTTTCATTTGCTTATGCTATATTCAATACAATGAGCTTTTATATTTATTAATTTTGGTTTCAATTTTAATTAATACCTAAAGGTCAGACATAATAGCTTTCTCTTGTGTAGTTTCCTTTTCACACTTCTATTAGTAGTTGTTGGTAAAAATGTGGGCCAAATAAATCTGAACAGTAAAAATATTAACCTCAAAATATTATGACGGTCATTTGGACCCAAATTCTTCTGTTATTTCTCACCAATTGTCTTCTTGACTATTGATTTTGAAGCTTCATTTCATTTATTATTTCATTTGATTTCTCCACTGTTATTTTTAACATTTATTAAAAACATACGGAGACTCAAAGAAAACTATGTGTTCCTTCCCAGGAGATTATCTAATAAGCAAAACTAAAAGAACTTTGAAAGTGTTGAACTAAAATTCCTTTGGTAAAGAACAAAATACACATTATTAGCTAAATTTTGAAAAAATACAATTTATTAGTTGATACAATAAAATGTATCATCTTAATTCAGAAAAATCAGATTTAACTCACTAAAGGTTAAAATCCCCGCCCCCCCCCCCCATTTTGTGTGCCTGATTCCATGTCCTAAGTCAATAAATGCAATCCCTTAGGGGCAGAGCACTTAATGAGCTAACTTTAGTTTTCCCTGTTGGTTTGACAAAGTCCAACTTTGTTCACTTCAAGGGCATGATAGAAAAACATCTATTTGCTTAGATTTTTTGATTGAAGATCAGAATGAAATGAAAGCATGAAAAAAAAACCCTGAGTACTTTGTAGTGTTAAAGGACTTGGGGATGATGAACACCGGTCGGTGCTTTCCATATTTATTTCATTGCAAGAGTCCATTCGGCTGCATTCACAGTGTTTCAAGGGTCTACTTCTGGAAGTCAAGACACTGGGCAAACGGACAGGCATCAAAATTAAAAAATAATCTAGCATTCCTTCTGCTTAGACTCTTGCTCAATATTTTTCATATGGACACATTGTACCATCCCCTCTATTTCCAGTTGCTAGATATATATTTTATCTGCAGTTGCTGGATATATATTTTACCTCCGGTTGCTGGATATATATTTTACTTCTCATCACCCATGAAAAGTAAAATATATATCCATCAACTGTTGGCCAAGTTTGTCATCATAATAAAGCATTATAAATAATTTCTAAAAGAATATTCATCATAGAAAATACTTATTTTTCTATTAATTCTGCTAAATAACCTAGACTACAAAAACATTCACTCTTGTCTGGGAACTAAAGACACAGGAAGGGCAAAGTAAAAGAATATAAAGAAAAGTGAATTCTGGGACCATGGATATAGTTTTTGATTGATATTGTGGTTAAAACTATAAAAATTCACAATGATGAAAACTTCAAGTGAGAGGTAATTAGAAAGAAAACCCCCCACACAATACCCCAAATCAGGAAAACTCTGGAAAGACTTAGAAGCCAAGAAAAATTGTTTCTTAACTATGATCATGTTTTAAATACAGTATTAATGTCACTTCTTTTTTAGAAGAAATCACATGTATCAAGAATCAATACAAAAGAGAGAGAGAGAGAGAGAGAGAGAAACCACTACAATTGTCCTAACAGAACCTTATCAAAGAAGGTTTAAATATATACACATAGGAGGAAACTTTTTGCCTCCAAATTGAGGGGCAAAATGGTAGAAAGTGTTTTAGTTAAACTGGCACAATATTTAGAATCTATGACACCAAGTAAGATGATGCAGCTAGAAGCAGAGGTAAGACCCCTCACTGGGAATGAAATGAATACAAACAGGTGACAATGGGCTTCTGCCAGAACTTCACACCCTAGCCTTCTTCTGTAATCATGCCAGCATTTACTCTGGTTTTGCTGTAGTTGAACCAACCACCCAACTTTTCATAAGCTTTTCAATCAAGCCACTACAGACAAAATTGAAATTAAACCACATCAGAGAAACTCAGTTACATTTTTTCTTAGAGGTGGTGAGTTCAGTGTACATTGGAAAGTTAAAACTGGTAACACCATCGGCTACCAAGAACTGTGAGCAGAATCTAAAGAAGTATAGTTTTTGTTTGTGCGATCAAGAATTCTCTTTTATTGAACCAAGGCAGCAGATAGAGAAGGAGGCTCTCAGAGGGGGGGAAAAAAAGAAAGATCTTTCAACCTGAGGGATCTAGAGCTACATTATTATTTCCTGATGAAGTGAGCATTAGTTTTCTGAAGAAATACTTGATTCCTAAGGAAGCAAACTTGTCACTCATGTTGTTGAAAATATACAGAGATGTGTAAACTGAATTTGAATGAGGAAATTTGAAATTCAGGCTCAAATTCTGCTTTTTATTTAAAAATTTGGCTGTATTACTATTGATTTGTCTTTTTCAACATGTTTCATCTTTAAAATTATTTTTTTACCAGTTGCAGAAGACATCAAATTCTCTAAGCTCTTTACTGAAATTTATTAGAAGCATACTTTGATAACCTGTCAATTTAAATTAGATTAGTGGAAAAGATATATATCTTTTTTAAGCTGTGTGACAGTAGTAGAGCTCAATGTTTCACCTTCATTTTCTCTTATCAAACTTGTTTTTTTGTGACAAGGAATGGAAGTAGAAAATAAAGGCCCTCTGCTTCTAAAAATCCACAGGCAGACTCACAACATATAAACACACAATTTATAAATTGTTGTACAGAGAGCCTGACTTGTGGTGGCACAGTGGATAAAGCATCGACCTGGGAACACTGAGGTCACCAGTTCAAAACCCTGTACTGGTCTGGTCAAGGCACATATGGGAGTTGATGCTTCCAGCTCCTCCCCCCTTTCTTTCTTTCTTTCTCTCTCTCTCATTCTGTGTCTCCTCTCTAAAATGAATAAATAAAAATAAATTTAAAAAAAATTGTTGTACAGAGAAAGGGCTGTTTTGGTTTCCCACTGGAGTTCCCACTGCTGCTATCTAGGGAGCCGTACCGAAGGATCCTGATGCTCGTGGGGTCAGAGCAGCTTAAATGAAGCCGTGGTAACAAACAACTACAAACATCTCGGTGGTTTGCCACAGTACAGGGCTATTGTGTGCTCACAGAAATTCTGCTGCAGATACAAATAGCTTTCCAAGACAAGTGTTCTACAGATGCAGCTTTGGTGATCCAGGCTGCTTCAATCTGGTGGCCCCATGTTCATAAGGCTTCTGCTGTGATCACTGCAGCAGGGCAGGAATCAGCCGCAGGGTCTCAGGTAGACTCTCCTCTGCTTACGCCCAGAAGTAACTCTTGCCCCTTGGCCAGGACTGGTCACAGAGCCCTGCCTAGTAGCCAAGGACTGGGAAGAGCCATCTTCCATGTGTCCAGATGAGTAAAAGATGAGATGCTGGTAAGCTCTTGTAAACTGTACCCCCTTAAGCAATGGTTACCGAGCCCTTTAAAAATTATAGGTAATACTCTAATGTTTTTCTGATGAGAGAGGGAGGGACCTTACTTACATCCCTTTGTTCAGTGGGACAGGAATCTGTCATCTAAAAATGCTAATGAGTTGTTTTTATTCCCCCAAACAAAGTATAGATTTATATAGAAGAAAGAAAAACTCTGACATTCAGGAATAGCTTAGAGAAGTTAAATTTTAGGGTAGATTCCCAAACTTTAGAAGATCCATTCATAATTATCTTGCCCCATGCTGCCTGTATGATGTCAGTTGTACACTATATTACAACTGTCCTTAGTTTGGGCAGTAGGTAGTCTTCAAACATTAAAATATATCCTAATTTCCCTGAATACACTGAAGCACTTTTAGTCATTCACAGTATAGTATGAATCAGTTCAGTTAGATGGATTTCTTCCTGACAATGGCCAAACTTCCATCCTCTGAAGGACAGGTGTCCTAATTAGGGAAGGAGGTGTACATTGTGGGGAGGATAAGTAAATTTAGAACATGGGGCATCTTTAAAATTCAGAGAAAATGTCAGATTCTGAGATACTGCCTAATGCTCGACAAAGAAATTAATAGATATTTACCAAGAAGTCCACAGTTCAGGTATTCTTTGAGCACGGTCACGTGCTGGGCGTTGTGCTAGCTGCTGGGGTGCCGACTGACACCGTGGTTGCTACTCTGTGCTAGATAATGTGACAGCACTGTGTGGCATTTCACTGTTACCGTACTCTTAGTTGTCAGTGCTTTTACCAAAGACATAACAACAATAATAAAAAATACCAGCTAAAAGTGACTTAAGAAATAGCAAAATTTATCTCATGTTAAAAATAGTGGTGGTGACAATTACAGAATTAGTTACTTTAGCCTGGAAGGACGCCCTTAAGGCCCTGGATTCCTGCTGTTTCTTGCTGTTGTCATCATCTCGGTAGCCTGGCAGAGGTTGGCAATAGCATCTCGAGGCATCACATTATTCACGTGACATTTAAAGTCAGGGAAAGGGGAATCACCTCATCTTGGTGACCAATTTAAGAATGAATAAAACCTTAGAAATTCCTCATTATTTCTTTTCTTACATCATTAACCGAATTGTGTTACATATCCTCCCTAAAACAATCACTTGGCAAATATAAGTAGATCAGAGTGACTGGCTTATATTAGTTATGCAATACTCAGCCACTGGGGGTGGAGAAAGGCCTACCTGTCCCCTAATGACACATCAATTTGAGGAGAAACAACAACCAGGATCCCCTTAGCAGGAAAGAAGTTGGGCAATGGCCACTGGGTAGGCAATCAAAAGGGCCTTCCACACAGATGTCTTATGTCATTGGACCCTTGAGGCAACCTTGTAAGGTAGAAACTATTATCTTCCTCAGGAGATGAGGTAACAGAGGTGAAGTTAGCCAGGTCCACCACCTATGACATGCTAAAGCTGGAATTCAAAAAGTGATTGACACCTGATCTGTGGTGGCACAGTGGATAAAGAATCGATCTGGAACGCTGAGGTCGCTGGTTCAAAACCCTGGGCTTGCCTGGTCAAGGCATATATGAGAGTTGATGCTTCCTGCTCCTCCCCCCTTCTCTCTTTCTCTCTCTCTAAAAATGAATAAATAAATTAAAAAAAAAAGTGATTGACTTCAAAGCTCAAATCCCTCCCCTCACAATGCCTGGTGAGTCTGGTCAAAGAGGACTGTCCATCACTGAAATATACCTTTTCCAAATTCACAGCCTTGCCCCTTGTAAATTTGCCCTAGTCCGCTAGTTCAGTTTGTCTATATAAGATTAAAGAAGTGTTATTGAAGAGTACAACTAAGAAACATGGAAGTAATTGTGCACAAGATCATATAATAATTTCTCTCATTAACCTTTATTTGTTTCTCCTTCCTTGCCACATGTTGATATAATTGTAATATTATGGCAGACACAATGTAAAGGAATTTTTATACAAGGTTTACTATAAATAATTTCGATGACATGCTGCCTGCTTTTAAAACCCATAAAAATTCCTTTGGTTTTCAAGACTCCCTTAAATTCAATTATAGTAAAATAAAATTTAAAAGCATAAGAGCTTCCTCAGAAACTTAAGAATCATAGATTTACATAACTAAAAAGAAATTTAAAGATCATATAGTCTAATCACCTAAAAATTTTCTGTTTTAAACTATTTCATACACTTCCTTTCTGTGTGATTATATAACCAACTGGGTACATGTTTAGGGTGACTAGTTTTATTTTAAATTTTCAGAGATTGCTTTTTCAAAATTTGCTTTCATTAGGAGCCCTTGGAGAAATGAGTGATTCAGATCTGAAGTTGAAGATGTATAATGATGAGCCTGAAACAATTTCTCCTACCAGAGAGCAGGGAACCATCAAAAACCACGAAACTTACACCAGAAGCTATTTGCAGGAGGCTGTAATGATCTGGGACCAAAAGTACCCAAGATGAAAACAGATCACTCACCCTAAGCCAAATTGTTCTTTCAATCTGAGGAAAAACAAGATGGAATTTTTAAAAAGACCACTTTTAAAGAAACCCAATTGGTAGGCAATGAGAATATGGCTACAAAAATAAGGGTTTCTCAAAGAAGAGATTTGATGGAGTGAGCACCAATGCATTCGGCCCCGATATCCAGGTATGGCGGCCCCCACATTGGCAGTTGTTGCCCAATCCAAGTAGCAGGCGCCTTTACAGAGCCAGATTTCTCCATTTAATTTACCTTTAACTCACCTTTGTTATAAACTCCACAATACTTTGTTAAATTATTTTTGCTTTAAACAGCTGATTAGTTTTTAAAGAAAAATTTAAAAAGAAAAATTATTTTATTTTTATGGACATATTTCTTATTTTTATGTTCTGCATTCCTTTGTGTAGTTCCAGATTTCTTTCTAAGTTCATTTTTCTTCTGCCTGGAGAAGTTTCTTTTCATTTCTTTTTTCTCCTTTCTCCTTTCTCCTTTCTCCTTTCTCCTTTCTCCTTTCTCCTTTCTCCTCTCTCCTTCTCTTCCCTTCCCTTCCCTTCCCTTCCCTTCCCTTCCCTTCCCTTCCCTTCCCTTCCCTTATTGCCTTCCTTCTTTTCTTTCTTTTTTAGCATAAGTTTTTTTCCCATTACAGTTTACATTCAATATTATTCTGCATAGTTTCAGATGTACGGCATCGTCATTAGATGACAATCATGTACTCTACAGACTGGTCGCCCTGTGATTTCAAGAACCCACTTGGTCCCATACATGGGTATTACAATGTTATTGACTATGTTTCCTATGCAATTCATTTATATCTCTATGACTTTTCTGTAACTACTGATTTGTACTTCTTTTTTTAACTTAATTTATTGGGGTGACATTGGTTCATAAAGTAATACATATGTCAAGTGTGCAAGTCAAAAAATCATTCATACATGGCATGGTGCACCCATCACTCTAAGCAGTTTTTTCTAACCCCATTTATCCTGCCTTTCTTTTACGCATTTTGGCAAAGTTTCTCTAGCATTTCTTGTATTTTTGTCTTAGTGATGAATTCTTTCAGTTTTTGTAAGCCTGAGAAAATCTCTATTTTGCCCATGTTTTTAAAAGATATTTTCACTGTGTATAGAACTCTAGGTCTGATTTTTTTTTAGTACTTTAAATAAGTTGTTTATTCTCTTTTGACTTATACTTTTTTTTTAAAGGTTTTTATTATTATTATTTTTTATTTTTCCCAGGGACAGAGAGAGAGAGAGTCAGAGAGAGGGATAGATAGAGACAGAGAGACAGGAACAGAAAGAGGTGAGAAGCATCAATCATTAATTTTTCATTGCCGTTGCAACACCATAGTTGTTCATTGATTGCTTTCTCACATGTGCCTTGACCGCGGGCCTTCAGCAGACTGAGCAACCCCTTGCTGGAGCCAGCGACCTTGGGTCCAAGCTGGCGAGCTTTTGCTCAAGCCAGATGGGCCCCGCGCTCAAGCTGGCGACCTCCAGGACTCAACCCTGGGTCTTCCGCATCCCAGTCCAACGCTCTATCCATTGCGCCACTGCCTGGTCAGGCTGACTTATACTTTTTTTCAGTGATATTTCTGCTTTTGTTTCTTTCTCTCTCTCTCCTCTTTCCCCCTGCCCCATCTGCCTACCTCTCTGTATCTCTCTAAAATCAATGGAAAATAAATTTAATGAAAAGAAAAAGTGTGGACAATTTCTTTGGTTCCACATAACTCAATCATTTCAAGATACCTGAAGATTTTTAACTCATTCCCAGCAGATGAAAAGAGACTATAGGAGTAGCACCAGATTTAAGAAGGCAGAGACCACCACAACTAAAGTGCATGAGAAGGAATAATGGTGAGTAGTGCATGCGGCATGGTCAGAAACTGGAGATCCCAGAAATAGTGGGGAAGGGGTGAGGTTTGATGAAATGCTGAGGGGAAATACAACATTGTGTTGGTTGAACATGAGAATGAACTGAAAGTCTTCAGATTAAATAGTTCATCTGGTTTAGCAACCTCTACAGTGCTAACCAGGGAAAAGTAAAATTGCATAGGACATCAGATAGCTAGAAACTTCTTTACTATAAACTCTAACAGAAGAATCAAATATTTATACTGTCATTTATATAGTTGTTGAACATATTATAATAGTTCTACTACTACTAATAAGTTAACTTTTGTGGGAACTTGGAGAAACGTGTTTATGGGGAAGAAAACAATAACACATAAATTGCACATAAATTCTAGGTTGTGCTCTTAAGGACTACATAATATCATATTTATTTAGAAGATGTTCTTTCTGAGGAATTGTGGGTTAGTTCAAGATAAATCTTTTCAATGATTTATTTTAAACCTCAAGTAACAGGCTGAAGAGATGAAGGGAAATCTTTTGCCAAGAGTCACAAAACTAATGAGTGTTCAGTACAATATTGGAACCCAGGCAATCGGACACTTAATAGCCCTCTTAATCATACTAATTATACCAAGCTGCTTTGATGAGCTTTGATTCAGTCACATTGCTCACCAGAATCTTCTTTATATGTGTCACATTTTTAAATACATTATCAGAGATAGTTTTGCTCTCCAAGGATGGGATGATACAAAATCTGCTTGCTGACTTTTGGCTAATTCCATAACTTCTCCTTCTCATTGCAAGGGTTATTTAAAAGACAGAAGTAGCTGGCCAAAGTAAAACAGAACATGCAACTCACTCTTGAATGTTGGTTTTTCACTTTCCTTAGGGTTGAGTTCATGAATGAAAAATACAAGCAAAGAATAGGATAGAAAGATGTGGCTCGGCATTCAAGGACACAACATTAAGTCAACAAGAACCAAGGACTAAGAGACAAATTACATGATCTTGATTGTTTTCCTTTAAGAATTTTAAATTATTCATTAAAGTAGGGTGATATTTTTGGCACTCAAGGAAACCTTTACCTGAATTTTGTAGAAACCTTTAATGACTAGCCAGTGTTGATACCTATTTCAATACTCAAGATTTGAATGCAATTTCTCTGATATAAGTTACATTTGACTACAATAGGAATGTGCATTAAAACTGTGCTACTAATATTATCAGAGAAATAGTTAACATTCTTGGCATTTAAGAGGCCATATTACATTTCTAGGTTAACAATATGATGATGTTGAATAAGGAAAGCTTTTGCTTCACTGTCCCACATTTGGGTCTGTGATCTCCACAAGACATGATGAATTACCGTATTTCCCCATGTATAAGACACACCTAAAGTTTGGGGCCCAAAATTTGAAAAAATATGTATTACATAAAGTTATTGAACTCAAGTTTTATTCATCATAAAATTCATACAACTCCTCATCACTGTCAAAACTCCCATCCATTGGCTTATCCTCATCTGTGTCTGATGACAAATCACTGTCTTCATAGATTGCCTCGTCCTCAGTTCCATCTATGGCATTTGAAATGCCACAACCACTGTATAAGACGCACCCAGATTTTAGATCCCAAATTTTTCAAAAAAGGTTGTGTCTTATACATAGGGAAATACGGTAGCTTTTTATTCAAAAAGAATTTCATGATTGTAGAGATAATAGTTCTAGTAAGAAAAAGAAACTATATTGTAGAGAAATCAGCAGAAATTCATAGGTCCTTAAGTCTTCCAGAGCTAACTAATTTCTGTTGCTTCAGGCTTGAATAATTTTATTGAACTGTGATAGATTTGAATTCCTTCTAAATTCTTAAATTTGGTAGGAGAATTGACTGTTGTTTCACTACTGGAAAGGAAAGGAGGAATGTGAAATCATTTCAACTCTGAGAGTATTAGATGGTATGAAGGCTCCTGTATTTGCTGTGTTTCCTCTGAAGGCTACAAAGATAAGAGATGATTGCTGGTGAATGACTGTTCTATTTTATCTAGAGACCTGAGTGCTCTCACTGTTCTATTCCCTTAGGGGGTCATGTTCCTCTGCTTAAAAGAATATTGCCTGCTCTGTGAGCTAATGATTTGTTTGGAGGATGTAAGTCTCAGAGGTGAAGATAACTGCACAGCTTTTATAATGCATCTTTCAAATCTTTGATCTGCTTTTTTCTGAATACATGGGATCCCCTCTACAGCAAGATTAAAGATGTCTTTTCTGACAAGAAAGGCAAAATTTGAAAACCTAAAAGCTGCTCAGTTTTCCAAATAATATTTCTGTATTTCTTCATTTTGTCAACATCATACTTGGTGTTGTCCTGCATTCGTGTGATAATTGCATGGTAATCAAAATACAGTATAGGATCACAGGGGTTTTTTTCCCTCATATTTTTCAAGGAGGCAGGAACTATGAGTCTTGTTTTAAAAAGTGGTTAGTACAAACTGGTTTTGGGCTAGGACAAATATATTCATTCTGAATTCTATTTAACAAATATTTACTTGTTAGCAAGTAGATGTTAGACATTGAGCCTTTTTTTGTAGGGAATGCCAAGAATCAGAACCTGTTTTCAAGAGACTCTTACTCTAAATGAAAATAAAAGGCAATTAAAGAAATGACATGATAGGATACAACATATGACAAATAAAAAGTATTTGGAGAGAAATGAATGACATTCAATGCGGGAATAGTGAGAAGAGATAACATTCCAGAGAGAGAGGAATCAGGAAAGATTTCAGCATTTGAGAAGGACCTTGTGAGATCAGTGAGATTTCTCTGGATGATGTGGGAGCTGGAATAGGTGTAGGGGGAGGAGGCAGGTCCCTGGGGGAGGGAGATGGTCAAGAAAAGTTGAGAAGCCTGTACTTAATTTGTAGGCAGTAGGGAGCCATTGAGATTTTTAAGCAGAGCAAAGATAATTAAAATGGTGGTTTAAGAAGTATTTTGGAAACATTTTAAAGTAGACTTTTTTGTATTTTGAGCTAAAATTATGTCTATGTAAACAAGCATGTTTGATAATATCCCAGGTTTTATTTAGCATTTCTATATAAATGTTAAACAGGCCAATTGTATGAGAATTAACTTATTTATATTTGAATCTGAAAGATTATTTTTCACTTTTATAATGATGTAGCTTATCCATGCATAGATTTCTAATCTCAATCAAATGAATCAGGAAGGGGTATACTTTCATAACATTCTGGAGAACTTAATCTTTTCTACAACATGAATAGCTAAGTTTTTACTATCCAAATAATATTTTGAAAAAAAATATTTTCTTTTATTCCTAAATCCTTTAGAACATAGCATATCCTTACAAAAATATAAAGGTAAAATGTAAAAAGAATAGATAAATATTTTTAAAATTAAAAATTATTTAAAAAACCCTAAAAACAGAAGCATAGCAAATAATAGACACATGGCTCTGACAGTGTTGTTTTTGTTTTTTTCATCATTATCATGTGATGGCTAAAGTTTATCCAAGATATATATGAAAACGTAACAAATTATTCTTTACCCAAACTTTTATCTAGGCAAGTATTCTAATAAATGGACCGTATTTCTTCTACTTGAGCTCCTGAGAAGAAAGAGAAACTAAAGGGAGAATAGTCAAAACTACAGAACTTCCAAATATATGACAAGACAACATTCAGAAGAGGGCAAAATAGTATCTGGAAGTGGTTAGTTAATAGTTAACCACATATATTTTGGGGGCACTTGAGGACATTGAAATTCAACAAGTTATCTCTTTTTAAAGATTTCGTATTATTTTTTCTGACTGTACATATATTTGGCATGAGACCTTTCTTATTTTATAACTAGAGGACAGTCAGTGTAAGTGGTAGTCTGTTAATGTAAAAGAGTGAATAAAATTCCTCTGTGCCCAATTTACTATTATTTTCTATTTATTCTATGGAGGAAATAAATACCAAAAGAGATTATTGTTTTATCTAAATAAAAAGAAAAAACCTCCCCAAACTACCAAGCAAGAGATGTTTCTTCATGTTACAAAATTTTGCTTGATTCCATTTGAGTTATCCCAAAACATTTGAAATATTTTGCTTTAAAAAGTTAGATTTGCAAACAAATAATAACATAATGCAAGGTCTACCTTAGGCAGCAGTGAGGTTTAAAATTTACAAAAAGACCCTAATCTAAAATTCTTAACTGAGGACTAGAGCCTAGGCAAGTTGACATGCAAAACTGACCCTCACTTACCTCGTTTTGTTTGTAATTGAGTAATTATCACAAGAAAACATATACAGGAAAAAGTTGGCATTGAGTGAAATTACTATCACATATTACCTAAATTAATATTCAAATTTGAATTGATAAAAAATAGAAAAATTTACTACCATCAGAAAAGTAAGAATATAATACTAATTACTTCTAGGAACACTTGCTCTTGTCAGTAAGATATAACATGGAACATTTAAAAAAAAAACTTAAGTGTATTTTACATTCCTTACAACTGGTCAGTACTTCCTATTGAATTTTGAAGATAATTAAAATAAAAAATAGCATGAGAATGGTGTCTTATCAGGTTGAAGGCATCATTAGCATGATTTTATGCTTTCCTTACAAATTTAAGGTATAATAATAACATGAAAGTACATTCAATATTCAGTAGTAATGAATGAATAAAATTAAAATTACCCATATAATTAAAATCACCAATGACTGAGTAAACCTTTACAGTGAAGATGATTTAGATTAAGAATGATACAAAAACTAAACTTTTTCAGAAAACAATGCCTTACCAACAGCTGGATCAGGTTCAATATCAATTCTATTCTCCTTCCACGACAGCAGGTAGTCAAGGCTGGTGAGATCGGCAGATTCTATACAGTTGTTAACTGTCAGCATTATCTGATGCGCCTTTGCTATTCCATAATGAACTTTTGTTTCATCCATCAGAGGAATGTTTGTCAGCTGTACTGTTGTGTCAAATGCTTGCTGAAAGTATTCAGAAGCTTTGCGGTAGTAGCCCTAAGAATATAAGAGAAATAATTTTTTTATTTTCACTTTACCATTCCCCATATCTGTGCACCTTGGCAAATACCACACTGTTATTTCAAAAGTGATAGCGATTCATTTTTTGTTGTTGTTGTTTTAGAGACAGAGAGAGGGAGAGATAGAGACAGATAGGCAGGAAGAGAGAGAGAGATGAGAAGGATTGATTCTTTACTGCGGCACCTTAGTTGTTCATTGACTGCTTTCTCTATTTTCAAGAAGAAAGTCATGGCAAGCAGAGTCTCTGTTAGAATAAGGTTCTATATAAACATCGTGATTACTAACCATGCAATTCTTGAAGTTAATTCACTAAGAAAGCCGTCTTTATCAGGTTGAACTGTATGAAACTTAAGAGTTTTGGATAAAAATGTTAAAATATTAGCATTTTTATATGGTTCAACCTAATATATGATAGCAAAAAGAAGTTTGGAAAAGAGTGAACCAATCCACATTGATTTCTCCTATTTGTAGCACTGGTCCTACCTAATGAAATCGTTACCTGGCTTTAGTCCTCAGCCACATTAAAAGGCCATTTTCAGCCAACCTGTTCAATCAATCATCAATGAAAATAGATGTATATATCTGTGGATTTAACTTTTAATCTTCTTTTCCCACATGCACATGCCATTCTTGACTGAGAATGTGGGAGCATCCAAGAGTTTAAAAATATACGATCTTGATAGGACTAGCATGACTCAATGATCATTTAAATGTCTATCTCTTCTCCAAGTTCTTTGAACCATGTTAAGTCACAAAATTTCAGGGTGCTTTCTTTTTCTTTTTTTTTTTGGTTATCCTTTCCTCTCCTTTTAAAAGCTACTGCCTCCAAATAAATAGTGTTTCCCTAACTTTTATAAAGTGTCAGGCCAATGCTAAGTGCTTTATATATATTATGTCATTAGCTTTCATAAGTCATCCTATGAGAAAATCTTTTTATTTTACAAATGATGAAACTGAGTCTTAGAAAACAGACTATCTTCTGCTACCCCCAAGTATTCTGAAAATTTTCATTCAAAACTCTTCCTTAAAGGAGGATATAATTTTTAGAATTGAGCTATACTTATACAGATGCTAGGGAACAAGATTTATTTTCATCACTGACTTATAACACTTTGGGTTCCATCCTCCCCTCTCCCCTCCTGCCCTCCATTCTCCCCTCCTGTCCTCTCTCTCCCCTCCTGCCCTCCCCTTTCCCCTCCTGTCTTCCCCTATCTCTTCTTGCCCTCCCCTCTCCCCTCCTGCCCTTCCCTCTCCCGTCCTGCCCTTCCCTTTCTCCTTGTCCCCTGTCCTCTCCTTACTCTCTATCACATACACACAAAAACATACATGCATACTCTTTTGAAAAAAAACCTTTATAAGAGAGACTGCTTTATTATGAATTTTCAGGTCAGTCTCTCTCAATATTTGATAAAGGAATTAGAAATAAAAACACTATAGAGACAATTTTATACCATGCACCAGTTCAGGTAAAATACACCCTCAATTCCACATACCTCTGCATAATCATGGAGTTCAGAGAACAGTCAAATTGATTGAATAAAAATGTTGCTAGCAAAGTGAGGAGGGGGAGAAATAGGGCTTATGTGACAGTTATGAGCAGCATGTATAACTCTGTCACATGTCCATAGGAACAGTTTAGGTGAACTGTTTATTCAAATGGTTCATTCCAATTAAATTTGCTAATTTAAACAGAGTCCCTCTATATTGTATTAATAATAAATTTTTGTTTGCTGAGGTGAACAATTCTTTCTCTTATTTCAATATCTAAAACAGAGTTTATATGAGAATAAGATTAATTAGGAAAAATAAAACTATCAAATATTTATATGCCAATTAGCAAGTTATATAGGTGAGAAACTACAGAAATATTGAAAATAAAAATAAAATTCATCAAAATTATAGATTATCTGGCTAGACATAAAAGATATAGGATAAACTAGATGAAAATAAATGACTGGACCAAATATTTCTATGTTTAAAAAGAGAAGTATAAATGTCTAATTATTGTCCTGGTTATAATTCTGAGTTATTTGTTGTTTTAGGTGAGAGGCTCAGTTAGGAAAATATTTATATTTAAATAAATTCATTCATCTATTTATTCACTAGGTATCTACTATATGCCAACCCCATGCCAAGCAGTGTGAATTCAGCAAGTAACCAAGTTTACAGTCAAATAGGTGAGCTAGCTGCTACTGGAAATATTTATGTGCCTAAAATTTTTATTAGATCTTATTTAACAAGTGCTTTTCTCCCCTTAAAATAGGAACATTATAATTAGGTAATGACTCTTTCCTAAAATTGTGCCTAGTATCCAATCTTCAGACACACACACACAACTGCCATAAAACTGGTATCAGTGTAAATTTCTCTAGTTTAAAACACTGTTAATAAAATACAACAATAATTCTCAGATACAAGTGTTTTTTACACATACCTTTTTGGGATAAGATTTGTTTAAGGTACATTGTATTTCCAGATTTTTAATTCTTAAATTTAATCTCTTTTCCAAAGGTTCTGTCCAACCCTTCATAGTTCATTTCTGTTATTAATTAGTTAATCTCTATCCTATTTTAAATTCAAAAGATTCTAGTAATTAATCCTCGCAATCTTAATTATGAGTCTGAGAATATACAAATGTATTTATGCACTTTATAAATGCATATTACTGAAAGAGACAACTTCATTGATGACATCATAGATCTTGAAACAAAGCTTGTGTTATTACACTATAACACAGAATTTTCATGCATAATTCTGATTCTTACTAGACTCTTTTTGGTGTCTAAAGTGTCACTCTATATCCAATAAACAAGCTCAAAATAAATGGGCATTTGCTCAGTACTAAGGAAGAATAATTTCTTACACAGTTTTCCTGCTATTTTAGTGTTGAAACTACCATTGTTTTAACTACATGATTATTTTTTTTATCTTATTAGGGAATTAGAAATCCTATTTGGGATTTCTATTTTCCCTCAAAAGTTCTTATATTAATTATATATATATATGACCACTTTATATTAATTATATATTTTCAATTAACACTCCATCAAAAGATTGCATGAGGAGGGTTGAATAGGTGCCCATCTTCTGGGACTATGAGGTAAAAGGAATATTTTACTACATAAAATAAGAGAATTTATCCAAGACAAAAATATTTTAAAATGCATTAACTTCAATTATAATAACAATGTAATAATTAGAGAAAACAATAACTCTAATATTTTTGCAAACAGTTTTGTATTATAATTGTGGTCTTATAATAATATTATTCCTTAGAATTTATTAAGAATATAATTAGAATATATTACATGAATAATATGAAACCAGAAAAGGCGTAATAAGGGCCTAAAAAGGTATACTGCTAAGTACCATTAGAGTTGCTTTTAAAGATTTAGCACAAGTTTTCAAAGTGCCGAGATGTTGTATATAAGTAAAATAGAAGTTTGGAATTTCAGAAGTGAGAGAATACTACTCTTCAGTTGTACAAAATTGGTTATAAGTTTACTGGTTGATTCAACAAACTCACATATTTTTTGCTAACTAAGTCTGTGCCAGGCTCTCTCTGCGAGGCACTGAAATAAAATAATAAACAAGGCAGATAGAATCCTTATCCCTTTCATTAAGATATAAAGAATCACTAAGGTGTATGAGTCAACTTGTACAGTTGAAGGCATGTATATCTGAATATGGCATAAATACGTGGAATTCTCCAACTTTATATTAGAAGAGATAAACTGTTATATAATTATCTTTTGTTAGTTGACATAGCCTTTGAATATTATTCACGCCTCTAACCTCTGGATATGAAACTCTTCTTCAACAATTAATAATTAGAGAGTAGAAAATATATTGATGAGATATAAATTCTTGGCAATAATGTTAAGAAAATACAAGTATAAAAATATTACCTGTCAGAAAGGTATATATATATATATTTCACGCTTCCTGTAATTAGGAGGAAACAGGTTGATACTTAATGTTCACGTTATCTGAAAAGGCAGAATTCTGGGTACTGTTTGGTAGCAGGGTAAAGTAGTTGGTTCTTTTGCACTTTTGTTTTGAAGAACAATCCTTTTAATAAGTAAGACTATACCTTTTTATTTGGAAGGTGAATTCTGCTACTATAGCAGAAGCTCCCCCAGTAGACAACAGTCCTCACAAGGACGTAAGCCTTGTCTGTTTTTCACCAGTTTCCCGAGGAGCAAACAAAAGCCCATACAAGATCAATGAGAGAGAAGTCCCAGAGATGGAGGGGGCCGCAGGAGCACATAGTGCAGGAAAGACCTGGTGCAATGGGGGGGGGGTGTGACAGGTGGGGGAGGGAACAAAGAAAGAGAGGACGGGACTCCGGGTAGAAAGAACTCAGGGGGAGTGAGGGATGAGCAAGGCTGAAAAAGGGGTTCCAGAAAGACAGGGCGGGAGAAGGGAGCGAGGTGGGCAAGGGAGGAGGGGAGATGAAGGAAGGTGACCTTCGAGGAAAAGGGGGCTTTATGCTGGTGAGTGACAGGAGAGGGGAGGCAAATGAGCTAGGGCAGATGCAAGAGAGAGGAGTGTAAAAAGACACCCCACTGGAAAGCACACTAAATGAAAGCTGGAAATAAAGATTAGCCGTTTCATTCATTCAAATAAACTTCAACCTCTATTTCCTTAAAACACATAAGCCCAAATATTCCTGATATTATCAAAATCAATTATATGGAACATAAGGGACGACAGTGGTCAAGCGTATGGGTTTGAATACCACAGCCACAAAGAAAACTTGGAGACCTAGGTAGGTGACTTAAAACCTCTTAGACTCTGGAAAGGGCAATTGCATGATACCATATAAGGGTGAAGAGAATTATAATAGCGACTACTTACTTGCACTGCGTGGCTCTATTTTAAGTGCTTCATACATATTCACTTAGTACTCACAACAACCTTAGGAGGTGAGAAACCAGAGGTGCTGAGGAGGTAATTAACTTGTTCCAGGCCACAGATTTTGTAAGTGAAAGCTTGGCTTTTAACCAGGCAGTCTGGTCCAGGGTTAGTGCTTTTAACCACCACATACATAGTCTCACAGAAAGATTAAGACAACGAGTATAAACACAACTTCAGAATGTAACTACCCTCAAAAATGATAGGGTCAGCCTGACTAGGCTGTGGCGCAGTGGACAGAGTGTCAGACTGGAACACAGAGGACCCAGGTTTGAAACCCCGAGGTCGCTGGCTTAAGCGCGGGCTCACCTGGCTTGAGTGTGGGTTCACCAGCTTGAGTGCAGGGTTCCTGGCTTGAGTGTTGGATCATAGACATGACCCCATGATCACTGGCTTGAGCCCCAGGTTGTGGGCTTGAGCCAAGGTCACTGGCTTGAGCAAGGGGTCACTTGCTCTGCTAGAGCCCCCGGGTCAAAGCACATATGAGAAAGCAATCAATGAACAACTAAGGAGACTAAGGAGCTGCAATGAAGAATTGATGCTTTTCATCTCCCTTCCTGTCTGTTTGTCCCTGTCTGCCCCTCTCTCTGTCTCTGCCACACACACACACACACACACACAGAGAGAGAGAGAGAGAGAGAGAGAGAGAGAGAGAGAGAGGGAGAGGGAGAGAGAGAGAAAGAAAGACAGGTTCAACTCAGGACCAAAACAGCAATTATAACTGGATAACAAACTTCTTTCATGCTATTTCTAAAGATGAATCTAGGCAATGGAAGGTAAAGGCGGGAGAAAATGAATCACAAGTCCACTATGGCCAATGCGATTCACTAGTAATGGCCTCTTGAATGAGATACTTTTATTTTAGACTTTTCTCTCTTCTTTCACATAAGCAATCTCTTGCTAGAATTACATATCTCCTGCAGAATTGCCCTTGGGATTGTCCTGTCTTCTCCCGAGGGACCTAGCAGGGGCATCACAGCTGGATTAGTAAAACAAGAATTTGGAGCAAGAGCTGAATGTCAGTGTCAGCAGATAAAAGCCAACTAACTGTTATAATGAAGTTCCTTTACACTGAAATATTTTAATTGCTCTTCAAATCTGAAATGACTAAGGACCTGCATTGTCTATGAAGATGTGAATCAGTGTTAGCAGCTTGTGGTGACTGTGCCCAACATGGCACTCAGGTCCTGGAAGAAGAAAAAGAAAGAAGCTTCTCCAGTCACTTCCCTGTGCATTAACTAAGTCCTGCAGTCTGGGGGCCATTCTGCATACACACTGGGGGATAGTGAGGTTCAAATAAGAATAGAATTTTAATGCTACAATTTTTCCCATAAGCAAGAAATACATATACTCACTTTTTCATTGTAGATGTCACCAAGCATTGTACTTGCTTTCACAACATCAAGGTTTTGAAAAGTGTTTCTTGCAATTTTCACAACTTTTTTCAAGTATGTAATTGCTTCTGTCATCTGCCCTTGGCTAAAATAAATAAAATAGGAAACTATTGGAGTTTCATTTCACATAAGTGTCACGGTGAAGAGAAGAAATTGTGTGTCTCTGCTTTAGAAAGTGCAAGATGGTTATCAGGATAATGAAACTTACAGTGAAAATATAAAATTAAAAATCATGCGGCATGATTTTGCTGGATTATATAAGAAGTTAAAATTTAAACTTCCAAGCACTCATGTATTGCTGTGGAAATGTGAAACTGCTGCAGCTGTTTTAGAAAACAACTAGTCGGTTCCTCAGAAACTTCAGCATAGTTATCACATGAACTAGCTATTCCACTCATAAGTGTATACCCAAGAGAAATGAAAAAACATGTCCGCACAAAAACTTGTACATGAATGTTCATAGCAACATTGTTCTTAATGGCCAAGAAGTGGAAACAATCCAAATGTCTATCAATTAGTGAATGAATAAACAAAATGTGGTATATCCATACAATGGAATATTATGTAGCCATAAAAAGGAATAAAGTGCTAATACATGCTATAATAAGGATAAACCTTGGCAACATGCTAAATTAAAGAAGCCAATCATCAATAATTAAATCTTGTATAATTTCATTTACATGAAATGTCCGGAATAGGCAAATCCATAGAGACAGAAAGTAGGTTAGGGGTGAGAGGGGAAAGGGGAGTGACTGCTAAGGGATTTCTTTTCAGGGTGATGATAACGATTTTAAATTAAATAGTGGTGATGGTCGCACAACTTTGTAAATGTAGTGAAAACTGGACTATAGACTTTAGAAGGGCAAATTGTATGATATATGAGTTATATCTCAATAAAGCTGTTTTTTTAAAAATAAAACCTATTAAAAGTTTGTAAAAGGTGAATGGTAGCTTGTTTTTGTAAGGGTACCTCAGTGAAAGCTCAGACATCACTGAAATGAGCTACACAAGTGTTATATATACTGGTAAAATGTTCAGAAAGACAGTTTCTAGCAGAGTACTTGGTATTTACTAGGCATTCACATATTTTCCATCAAGAAATGGTAGGAAGTTTGAGTTGGGAAATATTTAAACAGTGCATATAAAAGTCAAGCTTCCAGGTAAATCATGAAAACCTCAGTCATTGGTTGTTTGAAGTTCATGATGGTAAATGTCTGTCTTCTGGATATTTCAGTAACAATAAGAAATCTTTGAGAGATTCTCAAATACCTTAGAATGCTACTTTCTGGGGAATATGGTTCTTGTTCTTAAGGAGTTCCACTGTCAATTTGGAGAGATAAATATGTAAATCCATACATGGATTAATAGTGAATGGTACTATGAACTGTATACAAGGGGTCCTCGGGTTATGACAATCTCAACATACGATGTTTCAAGTTTATGACGATTACTCCCATAAAAACTTTAAAAAATTGAGACGTGCGTGTTTCAGCTTACACCGATAGTGTTGTACTTATGGACTACATGGGTGAACGAGTTTGCGCACAGCAGAAGAATTCGCAATAACCCGGCATATGAGTGAGGGAGGTGGCGTCCCCCAGTACTTACCTACACCATTTTGGGCTGGTAAAAGTGCAAGTGTTCCATTTGTGTTAGGCTAGAGCGTATTTCGACTTACACTCAAATTTGGGTTACATCACTGTTGTAGGAACAGAACTGTGTCATAACCTGAAGACCCCCTGTAAAGTGCTTTGAAACTTGGAGCACATCCCTTTCACTATCCTCCTCACAAGAACAAGTTGAGAGTTTGTAGGGTAAATTTGATCTTAAAAAGCAACTGAAGGATTTGGAGCCAAACCTAGGGAATACAATGGCAAACTCAAAATGCCTATATAAATTTGAAAATTTGTAGTTTGCACTGTGGGAGACATATTTGAATTTCGAACTGTCATCAAATGTTTAGTGTGCTTATAGATTCTTAGGCTACTTGCTCTACTCCCAAGCCTCTTCCTCCTGTGCCCTCATCCTGATCTTCAACACACGGATTGGGAGTCCCTGCTGTGAACCATTCCATCTTTCTCCAAATGCTTCTCCCTTTCTAGTGTCCAGAACTTTCATCTGATCTCTGTGTTCTCATTTCTCTCATATCTTCACCTTCCTGGATATCTCACTGACATTGGGGTAGGTGCCCATCCAAACTTGGCTCTTTTCAGAGTTCTGTCCAAGGCTGTTCTCTCCCCTCCACTAGATGCTTACTGTAGGGAATTCATATCCTACTGTGGCATGCCCTAACGGTACACCCATGTTTCCAATTGGCCAGGCTTACTAAGCATGCACAGGAGGAAAGTTTCCTCCACATGACTATCTTCTAAGATGTCACCTAATGATGAAGCTGATGGCATTTTTGGAATCCCTTTTTAGGAAATACCTGCATAGGATAATGTTATTATAAAGCATTTATAAGTAATTTAATCCATTTTGTCCCCCAAATAGGGTTATCCCTTAAGATTATTATGGTTTTTCTAAATGTGACTCTAAATCAGTGGTTCTTAACCTTTTTTGAGGTACTGAACCCACCAGTTTCATATGCACATTCACCGAACACTTCTTTAGTGATAAATAAAATATGATATTTTTTTTCCAAATTCAAGACATAGGTATATGTTTTTTTACCACTGCACAAAATGAGCCGTGCATGAACACCACCTTGCTCAAAGAACAAAACCAACAAAGTGCATGAACTCACAACAAATTACAGTATTACTTTATTCTGGCCTCTGCGGCAGAGGCTTCTCTGAACCTCTGAGACTGACTCATCGAATCCCTAGGGTTCGATAGAACCCATGTTAAGAACCACTGCCCTAAATCCTTAGGCTGTTTGCAAAGATCAAACCCACCCCCAAAACAATGATGTACTTCTATAAGAGTTATTTGGAAGAATATGCCACAAGCACAGAAAGCATTTCAAAGGAGTTTAGGGTGGTGGCAGGATTAGAGGTATCAATTTGCATAACCTCCCAAGATCTGGTGAGCATAACATTCATTTTCATGGATAAGCTGTGGTATGTTTGTAAAAATAAGGTAGACTGCTTTAAAGTTAGTGTGTTATGGTGGGTATTAGAAAGATCTAGGCTTGAATCCAGCCATGGATCTTCATTGAATAACTTTGAACACATCTGCACTCTTTCTCTGCTTCTGTTTCCTCATTTTAAAATGACCAGAAAGTGTTGTGAGATGAAAAATTACATATAAGCGTAGCCTGATTTATCGTAGAGATTCCTTAAATGACAGCTATTATTATTATTACCTCTCAGTGAAGTAAAAAGCTATCATATCCACAACTCTCTACTTGATAGATTCTACCACCCTCTGAGAAGCCAAATTAGCTAAGCATTTCTTTTTGAAAACCTTTGTTTATGCAATGAATGAAACACTATGATTTGAACAGACACTCTACAAGACAGGCAAATAAAGTCTTATGGTGTCTATTTTGCATGGGGCAGGGTCAAATAACTAACTCTTTTTGTTTACTTGAGATCAGGTACCATCAGATGCATTCCTTTTTCCTTTTCTATTTGTAAAAGAATAGTCTCTCTCTATTTTTTTTCAGTGAGAGGAGAGGAGGCAGAGACAGACTCCCACATGCACTCCAACGAGGATCCACCTGGCAAGCCCACTAGGGGGCAATACTCTGCTCATTTGGGGTGTTGCTCTGTTGCTCTGCAACCAAGCTCTCCTTAGCTCCGGAGGTGGAGACCATAGAGCTATTCTCAGATCCTGGGCCAACTTGCTCTAATCGAGCCATGGCTGCAGCAGGGGGAGAGAGAGAAAGAGAAGTGAGAGAGGGAGGGGTGGAGAAGCAGATGGGTGCTTCTCCTATGTGCCCTGACTGAGAATTGAACCCAGGACATCCAAACACTATGCTGATGCTCTACCACTGAGCCAACCAGCCAGGGCCAAGAATAGTCTACATTTGAGAAAAGGAATGGATTTCACTTTCCCAAAGTTAATATTGACTTTTTAAATTTTGTTCTTACTTTTTCATAACAAAAGATGAATAATTTTAGTCCTCATTTAGATACAGTCCAATTCTCCAGAAAATAATATAAATTGTTTGAGGGATATTTCACATGCAGACATGGAATAAAATATCATGGTAGGTGCATTCATTACTTTAATATAAATTCTTGCTTTGTAGAACAACTAAAATGGTATTGAGAGAGCTGAAGAGTATAAAAATGTTAATAAACAAAATATACCACTTAGAATTTTGAGCAAGTTTGTACATTTCTAGGACCAAACATATTTTATCAAATTGATGTTTATTCTCCAGACTCTTTCTTAGATTGTAATACTCATGAAAAAATTGATGACATGAAAAAAGTAGACTTCTTTGCATATCACTTTGAAACCTTAGGAAAATTATTATTTTTATTTAGCTAAAATGGGCTCACTGAAGCTTATTTATGTTCACGCTCCTAAAAGCTGATATATTTTCGATGGAAGTACATTTTGAATTAACTTTGGCCTTCTGAGGATTGTTAAATTACAACATATACAAAGAAAGACACAAACAAAAAAAACAAAAAAACAAGTTCAGTAAGAGATGCAAAATAATATAAATAAAACCATTGTTGGATGAATTGAGTTGTTTTTATCTCAAAGGAGCAACAGATCTCCAAAAAGTCTAAAAGAATCTGGAACTTGTTCTAACAAATAATGCTACAGAAAAAGTCTTCCTGTTATAAATTATATGCTCCCATCAATGAATGCAGTTCTAATTGCCAGCAGTGCTATTAATACAACATCTGTATATAAACATTATATATTGCTTAAAGGATTTCTAAATTTAAAAGTTAGCCATACATTTAGAAGCCAGAACTTCTTCAGAAAGGATAAAATAAAATATCTTTTTCTCAAAGAAAAGCTGCAGATGATTTGAATGAGTTCAAGGACAAGGTTAAAATGTTAGACAAATATTAATTCCAGTTTTCTCTATGCAGTACGCAGGTGCAACTTGAACAGCATATTATGTGGTATAATCATTAAATTCATTCAACCAGACCTTAGAGAGTTAAAAACATATATTCTGAGGAACAGGACTCCTCGGTCCAAAGGATGAGAACGAAACAGTGCAGAATATTTGTGTATCAAGGTGATTCCAGTTTCCAACTGGGAAAACAGGACTGTGAACACCCACATCCCCTGACAACTGTCCAATTATGTATATCACACTTGGCCTACTGTTTGCGGTAGAAGTAATCAATAAAGGATGTGGTTGAGTGAACATAGATTTTGGTTGAACCAATGCATGAAAACTTAATCATTTACTCAGAGAGGAGAAATCAAATAGAGCAGAGATGAAGCGGCCACTAAGGGGTCTGTTGATTGTGCTACCAAGTTTGTGGGTCACAGATGAAAGTAATAAGGCAAATGGAATCAGTGACAGGAGAAAATGTAAAAAGCTATCCTTAATTTCATGAATTAATAGAAATGTTTTGATGTATTTTGGGGGGTCGTTTTTAGGAGATTTCGCATCAGAGCCTGGATGTTCCATTTTAAAGGCTATATGAAAATTACTAGGGCATGTCATTTCTCTCAGGCAAGAAGAAATTAATTTTCAGCTTTGACAGAAAGGTAATTTTCACACTTGAAACTTTGAACTGATTGATTTAAAGAGGTCCACTGTGGAAAGTTTTCTAGGAAATAATTTAACCCAAGTTTACAAGAAAATTTACAATTGGCATGGAATACACCTAGGCTAATTGTGACCAAGGTGCCTTGAATAACTGTCATTTTTATAATTTTTTCCCCTGTATAAGTTATCCTGATTATGTTGGAGAGTGGTGCCATTTTGTTAAATGAGTTATTTCAGGAAATGAGGCCAAAACATGCTATAAAAAAACCACAGAGGCTACTTCCTCCTCTCCCCCAAATTTACTCTGTCTGTCTACATATAATAATAATATATACTCGGTAATTTCTCAACTCACTTTCTCTTTGTTTTATGAACTCTGATTCTGGCCTTTATAGCTGTGTGAGGGGCAATTGTTATTATTTTAGAATACTGACCTTTTTCACTAGTATACCAAGTAGGAAGATGAGACATTATAATAAATGCTTCTTTTCTGTTATGCTGCTTAATATTAATTAATTTGCAGAACAATATAAAAAATAACAAACCCCGTTGACTATTAAAACCTTCATCAATAACTCAAATGCCAGGGTTAGTTCTAGCATTACCAAGTGAGCAGTTGCCAAGTCCTCAGTCTTGAGGGAACGTGGTGTGTTTTTCAATTGAAGGCACAGTATAAATTCTTATAACCATTTTAGAAGCTTCCAGCCCTAAAGCTCATTCACCTTTCATGCGTGCTCAGCTGATAGCCTTAGACACACACTTATCCTAGACATGGCTATCCTCTTTCATTTCTTTTAAAGAGATAAAGTATGTTTATAGAGATGGGGCTTACCGTTAGTGAAACTTGTGCAATTGCACGGGCTGAGAAAAAGAGATTTAGAGGTGACGCTAAGCTGCAGATGCAGCTTGATTTATTTCTTAGCTGACAGCACCGCAATTTACCCTCTGTTTTGGTTGTGTTCCATTTCTGCTAATCCGAGGACAGTTTAGGACTAGGAAAGGGATAAACAGATTTGTGTGTGCATGCGCGCACACACACACGTGTGCGCATGTATGCATGTGTCAAAAAACGCCAAGCCCTCAAAGCAACAATTTTTTAAAAATGACCACAAAATTCATAGCAAAGCATTTCTAGAAAATAGTGGACTTGATTGAATAAGGCTTCTCAGATATAGTATTGGGTGCTGCTGTCTTCCTGTATAGAATTTTTGTTTTAAAAATATCTGTCCATCTTTCCAGGTTTTTGCAGAAACGGTGAAAGGATATGCCAAGGCTTACCCTCCCCCGAGTGCTCTTCTGTAACTGCCACTAGTTCTGCAAAATGGCAGCTTTGGACTGGAAAGATTATTGTAGCCTTTGAACACTTTTCTCCTAAGACCTCAAAAGAAGCGTCCCCTGCATTCTTGCACATTGTATAACATTATAAAATTAAAAACCCATGTCAACTATATGAATCATTGATGGTTTCATTTGTAATTTAGTAGATGGAAAATCTTAGAAGTAGAATTTGTTTCATTTGGTATAAGAGTGAAGTAGGGGTGAATCTTCTTGCCCGTCTTGTTTGCCTGAGGCAGGTTGCTAGACTGGTAAGAATATTGTAATAGAATTGTCCCTATGACTACCCAAAACACACCTTACTTCACGATATGTCACACACAGCTGTATCCTTTCCCACATCTGAACCCCACGAAATACTTAAGCAGCCCAATTAAAACATTAGATTGCCTGTTGTTGTTATTGCCAATATCTACCGGTAATTGGTCAACTCCCCTTAGCTTTTACTGTATAGATCAGGAGTTCAAATCCCGGAGTGGAGACAATAAACCATTCCAGCTGAAACACCAGGTCAACAGGTGAGAATTACTTTAAGATAAACTCCAGTCTCCAGAAGTTTCAAAAATAATTATATTTTGGTAACCAAAGGGGTGTTCCAACACTTGTCTAAATGTGTGACATAGTCAAGTGCTCAATATGTTTATAAAAGAAAATATTTTCCCCTAGAGTTTTCTATCTTTAGTTAGGTTGGGACACAATGTCATTTTGTAAAAATTATTTTAGAAACATGCTAAGGGATGCATTAATTTAACAGTATAGGTTCAGGCCAGGTTTGTTACTACAAAGCAAGAAAAATAATCCAACCATTTTTTACTGATTCTGGGCAGTGCTAACAGTACAGCTGAGTAATTTAATAATCAAAATAAGCTGGACATAGGGCAGAGTTTGTGTGTTCCAAATAGATATTAAATTGAATACTTATGAATCTCATCTTTATGTTTAAACATCTGCTTCTTTAAGGTTATTTGTAAAGTAAAAGTTTAAAGGATAGCTGGTTGATCTTCCACGAGTTGGTTTACCAGTCTTTGTGGGAGGGACCACAACACTTGTGTGGTTCTGCCTTTCTTGAGTAATCATCCATTCTTTCCTTACAAATATAGCACTTTTAGTTCACTAGGCCTGCAATGTTTTAAATGCCTTTCAAATAACAATTTTACCTTTTAAAATGCTGCCCTGCATATATTTACAAGTGAAATACAAATGGGAAGAAATGAGACCTTGACCCAATCTGTCCCTATTGTTATTATTACTACTCCCATTATTAAAAAGCTGTATCTTGTATGTAAGGTAACACACCAAAAACCAAGGCCTTTACTTTGATAAGTTTTCTTAGACTATTTTCACTTAAATTATAATGCTACTAATGCTGCTATCTAATGCAAAGATAAAATGGGGTATACAACTAACACGATACAAAGAATAAAGAGCAAATTATACACTTTCTGTGGGAAAATTTGTATTAGAAGTTCTTCATGTATACTTTTGTTAAATTTTCTGTTTCAAATGAATTTTGGGGATACTGTTTCTGTACCCAACCGTTTCTCCAGATATGCTCAAAGGAGAGATGTCTTAATGGGAAGGATGACTGGAGTATGAGTGGAAAGTTTCCTACAAGAGGAGATCGGGGAAGGTTACGGAGGGCCACAGTCACTGAAGCGCACTCCATATTTCTGTGCTCTCTGCTTCCTTAACCTCTGAGCTCTCTTTCCTTCAAGGTCATTGCTAAACTCACAGAAAATCAAAACTAAAACAATGCAAGAGAGGGACAGACTAAGAAGAGTTCGGGTGCCTATTTTAAAATACCACATTGGTTTAAAATAACTTACGATGAAAGGGTCACTTAAGAAGGGCACTGCTCAAAATTTAAGCAGGCAGTAATGGAAAGCGACAGACCTCAAACAATTTAAGTCTTTCACGGCTGAGTGAATTCGCAGTGACAGGAAGACAGGGATGTGCTAACTTACCTCTGCAGGACTTTGGCGATGGCTTCGTAGGCTCTCCCCAGGCTGAGATCATCGTCCAGGTCTGCAGAGATTTTACTGTAAGCATTGAGGACCTATCAGGAGGAGAAATACATAATAAACACATGACACGGCCAGATTCACTGATGCTGCATTTCATAGCATAAACAATTAAAATTGAGAATTGTTCTCAATGTCTCCATAAAATATTTTTTTGTTTATTAAAAATTCATGTTGGTTTGGTTTATTTTTATCTATAGTGTAACTTGTTTCACACCATCTCTTTAAGCCATGACAGTGAGGTCTTACTTTCGTGAAAATAATTCTTTCCCTGCACAAGCCAAAAATCTTCCAATTTATATAACTTAGGTGTGAACGAATAATTGAATAGCTTACAACATTATTCTAAAATATGGGACTATTATGTAAGGTAATATAAAGCAGATTATAATATTCTACTATGGTAGCTTAAATATCACTTTTCTTTCTATAAATAGCTGTTTGAAAAGCATGAATTTAGGTGCCAGGCAATTTCTAAATCTATCATTTTATGAGATGCATTTTTCACAGTTTGTACACGTATTCAGTATACACTAAAAATATTTCTTACAAATGTACTTCATTACTGACAATCTCCTCAATAATCAAACAATGGTGGCTGCCACAACATGATATAAATTTAATTTCACACGGACATGATCTGCATGATAAAATTTTCCTTTTTATTCTTTTTCCCTTTCAATGGCCAGGAGGAGGAAAATGTGGGAAACAAAATTCCCATTCTTTCTTCTTCCTTCATTTTTACTTGATCTGACATATTACACACATGAGAACACAGGAAATCTCCAAAGACCTCTCTGGAAATCCTTTTTGCACATTTTCTAGGAAGGAATTAGTGAAAGTCATTTGACAGCAACAAGAGTGTCAGTGTGAGGGAGGCCTCAGTGTGAGTAGTTGGGCTCCGGCCTGAATTTGGCAGTTTCGAGTATTAAGTATTAGAAGCAGCACTGGAATTCATCTTTACTTTCTAAAAGTTAATACTAGGGAAATAATTTCAAGAAGGCCATGGTGACACCTTATTAAATTTGGGTTTGGGTTTGGTGTGGTTTCCAAGTGAGTGCTTGGGCATGATATTAAAACTTACTGACACATACTGACCCAGTGTTTCAATTCCCACTAAACCTGCAAAGTTCAAATTTTTAATCCCTATTTATAGGCTTTTAGTAAGCCTTGTGTAAACCTGAGACTATTCTTTTCACTCAGTCTTGCATAATTGATAGCACCTAGATTTAGTCAGATATGACTTGACATAGACCTTTCTGAGTTAAGGGGAAGAACCCCTGAATTTTGTGAATATATAAGATGCCCTTTGAATCCAAATATCAAAAATTAGGAAGGGACATTTTACTATCTTTTTTTTTTGTAAATATATTTTTATTGAACATTCTAAAACTTTAAGATTGAATATTGTAAAAAAAAATGAAAATTGCATTTTGTGTCAAAAATTGTGTTTTCAGAAAATATTGTTACTGCATTCCATGGGCTACATTAGACCTTAGGAAATCTGGAACAGAAGAGAACCAGCTTGCAGCCTTCATGGTCACAGTGGTACAGACTATGGACCAGCCCCATTGTGTGTGAATGAGCAGTGACTGAAGACAGGTTTCTCCACGCTTACACTGGCATACACTGCACACTCCCCATGCCCCTGGCCACCGTGGGCCCCAGAGCAGTACAGTAATAAATGGGGGTACCCAATGTTATCTTAGAGGCATGGCTTTTCAGCCCAAGGGTAAAAGGGTAGGTGCCCAAGTAATTACAAGGTAGATACTTCAGTGTTGATGGTCCCTGTCCCACACCAGTGTATCCAGGGAGCAACATGGCCACAACAGCTCAGTCTGGGTTTGGTTTTGGCTTTAGAATTGATTCAATAGATGCTTCCTCATTGAGCCAGATATGGAGTAAGAAGACTCGGTTTCAAGTCCCAACTTTTTCATGCCCAACATATTTGGGCTGGGAAGGGTCCCTAAATTTAATTTCTTTAGAAGTAAAACACAAAACTCACTTCTGAGAGCTGTTGTGAGGCAACTGTAAGGAAATATGGGCGCTATGTAAAACTTTGGACAGGAAACTTTGGGGAATATGTTAACCAGCCATCAGTGGACACCTCCTGGTGAAAGCTTCCCCCTTCAGGGTAAAGACACCCATTTTATCTGTAACTTCAGGGAATTCCTCTATCTCCTGTACCTACCCACAAGAAATACATAGGCAGTGGGAAGAACCTAGGTCATTACAGCTCCAACAGGGAAACAGTTACATGAACTCCATGTTGAGTTCCCTGATGAGGGCAGCAGAGGGGCTCACCTATGTCAAAAGAGGGCCTGTTCCTCAGGAAAGGGAGATGTGAGCACTACTGTGGACAGTAACCCCGGACAGGCAAAATCGAGAGGAGGATTCAGGGCCAGCCCAGCAGACTGGGGGATTATGTGGCTCAACCAGAGGGGAGTAGAAAAGACATTGTTAAAACAAACAAACCAAACCCCCATAAAAAGCAGTGGAAAAATAACATGAGATTATGAATTCTGTAGAAAACAAAGAGGTTTTATATTGATCTTAGAGTAAGCTACCTTACATTTTTTTTAAAGTTGGCAAGGTTTAATTTAAATTTTAATAAATATTGATCAACCAGAATCCTTTGACAAAGGCTGGAATCTTTTTCCAAAGAACACTTCAAGTGAGGAAATACAGTATGCGCATCTGAGGTCCACTGGACTTCACTGACTGTCCGGTGGCATGCGGTGTGGAGGAAACAAGCCCAGGGCTTGGCAGGTTAAAGCGTAGCTTCACACATTGGAGAGGCAAGCATAAAGAATCTCAGCTACAAAATATGTTGATAAATTAAAAATTCATTACATAGCTTTAAATTTTAGGAGCAATGAACCTGATCAATCTTTGAAAAGAGACAGAAGAAAACATTGAAATTTACATGCTACTATGTAAATTTCAATGAACAGCAAACTGTAGTGATAATAAGGTTACCAAAGCTGGAAAAGTCAGTTCCTATATACCCAATAAAAATTGAGTGCTACATGGCCACTCCACCAAGTTGCTCCAGTGATTCCAGTGAATAATTGAGACGAAAGTTTGAAAATAATTTTACTTGAAGATTTAAAGGCAATGGACTCTATCTTCCCACTAGAATAAAATTCATTTCCTTAGAAAGACATATTGAAAGAAAATCCAAGTTCTTAAAATGTGATCATTTCTATCGGTCCCCTAAAAACAAAATTAATAGAATACTGAGCATAAAATAAGAATGTGCAAAAAGAATAATGCTGGCAGTATGCTACACAGCCTTCGAATAATTGTGCATTGTGAAATCAGATTTTAAGAGACTTTAATTTCTTTTGTTACAACAGCCTTCAAAAGAGCATGGGATTTAAGTCAAGATCACCTATCAATAAAGTGAGTGGGACATATTCACAAGTATTTTACACACACACACACACACACACACACATATATATATTCAATTGTTTTGCTTCCTTTGCACGACTATGATTTCCACTTATGGGGGTTCTTGGAAACAGAAAAGTATTTGATCTTGCCACCCTTTTCTTTCCAACTTCTTCTATTTTCCTGTTCCTTATTCCACTGCAATTCCTCTCAAAAACACATCCCAGTCATCATGACCCTTACATGTGCTTTCACAACTCAAACTTACATTAAACCCCTCTGCTGACTGTCACTCCTGGTCTCACTTTTCCAAATTAGATGGAATCGTCTCCCCACCCCTCTGCTAAACAGGTATTATAAGAAAACACAATCCCAGTTCATTTGTTTTAAAAGGATTTTAAGATAATTGTCCATTCACATGCAGTTGGAAGAAATAATGCAGAGAACTCTCACCTATCCTTCACTCAGTTTTCTCTGGTATCATCTTGTGCAATTATAGTACAACATCACAACCAGGGACTTGATGGGGATGCCACCCATGCACCTAATTCAGATTTCACCAGTTTTACATGTACTGGTGTGTGTGTGTTACTTCCATTCCATTTATCACATGTAAATAGTCACATAACCATCAACACAGTTAAGATACAGAAAAGCTGTCACCACATTATCCCTCCTGCTACCCTTTTGGGTTCATTTTTAGTGTGTTGCTAAAATAGAAAGAAGAGAATGATAGAGAAATTTTTTTCTCTCTTTTCTTTGCTTGAAAGGTCTGCCTTGGGAAAAATTCTGAGCAATTTTGGCATCTGAAGTCTTCCCTTTCGGAACACCTCTCTTACCCATGTGTGCACATCTGCTCAGGGAAATTTCTTCAGCTAAGTTGATTAAACTAAGTTATACTTAGAAATGAATGACTCAAAGGCCATTAACTCTACCTGAAAATGTTGTAGCTTTAAAAAGGGGATGCTTGTCAATCCCAAATCATTTCTTCTGCGATGTTTTATGCTGTCTAACAAAGTGAAATGAAATAATTCACACAGTATGTGGCAGGATAATTTGAGACAAAGACTGGCTATAAGTAAAGGCTAGCCTTGTCTTAAGATCTGACTTTATGATATGATCCCATTAGCAGGAATAAATTTTATAACCTACTTTTTGGGTCATTTTGTGCTTCTTTGGGGGGTGTTTTTCGGGGGGGGGTGAATACCTTCTAGTATTCTAGAAGCTCTACATACTCTTCCACAATGTTCCACACCAGCAGCACAGAAGAGATGGGAAAAGTAGGATGGGAAGGTGGAGCAGCAGATACAAAAGTCAGACACTTGTCTGTCACTGATACCTGAAAAGGTAACTATTTCTAGTTCTTCTCATTATCACTTTCTTAATAATGCTCAACCTTCAGGACTAATATATTATGCAAAAAACTCTTCTGGTACATTCTATTAGCTAATTAGATATAACTTGAAGGTAAATTATATATTTATATATGTACTATATATATCATTTCAATTCAAATATAATACATGTACGTTCATTTCAATGTGTATACGTGTATATAATAGATTCAATCCTGCTATTAAAGATCTTACTATTTAAGGCAATGACACAGACATTGAAATTATATAGTGCTTTAAGCCTGCATAAAGGGCTAAAAATTTAGTTCAAAGACATTACTTTAACTACTGAGTGTCTTCTCTGGGCCAACCCTCGATTTTGGTGCAAGGGATATAGCAGCAAATAATGCAAAATCCCCCCCCCCACACACACACAGTCTACATTGTACTTAGGTGATGGGGAGACAATTTATAATGAAATGAATAAGTGAATTTCAACTAGTCATAGGAACAATGAGGAATAGAATGGCTGGAAAGGCTTTACATAGAGAAACTCGATCTGCATTTTAAAGAAGTGATAGGAATTTGGTCAGTAGTGAGCAAAGGATGGGAGATGGAGTGGTGAGTGCTGTCATAAGGAAGACAGCTTCAGCAGAGTATAGAGAAACCACAATGGCCAACAGAGAAGTTTGTTTAAAAGTTCATACACAGAAAGTGTTGTCCGGGAACATGGACTACATAATGAAAGATCTAATTGAAGGTATTAAGTGACAAACTCTCAAGCCACAATTTATGTTTTCTTTTTGTGTGTGTGTGTGTGACAGAGACAGAGAGAGGGACAGATAGGGACAGACAGACAGGAAGGAAGAGAGATGAGAACCATCAATTCTTCGTTGTGGCACCTTAGTTGTTCATTGGTTGCTTTCTCATATGTGCCTTGACCGTGGGGCTACAGCAGAATGAGTGACCCCTTGCTCCAGCCAGCAACCTTGGGCCCAAGCTGGGGAGCCTTGCTCAAACCAAATGAGCCCGTGCTCAAACCAAATGAGCCCGCGCTCAAACCGGCAACCTCCAGGTTTCAAACCTGGATCCTCTGAGTCCCAGTGGAACACTCAAGTAGCCTTTTATAAAAGTAGCAAAAGCAGGACTTTGTAAATTCATAGTTTTTCTCTTTCTCCTCTCTGGGCAGCTCAGTGTCTTTGGCCCTATGCCATATTCATCATGGTGCAGTTGGCTGCCTTGTTTCCCATTATTTCAAGTTCAAACTTTTATACAGAGTTGTTCCCGTGCCTAGGGAAAGGAGAAGAAATATATATTTCTTCTTCTGGAACACTTCAGAGTGTGCACAATCCAAGCTAATACTGATCAGTGACATGAAATTTAAATGGGCCGCTGTGCTGTGGCTGGTGACCCAATCTAATCACTGTTTTTGTAGGAAAATAATCCAATCCATAGAAATACCATATAAATAAGTTCTAGCATCTAGCCCATTTGACATGGAAATTGTGTAATTTTGCAAAAATTTTAATGAACTCTAATCCTCCTCTTACATCAGATTTTTGCTATTGTTTTCCCTATATAGTATATTCCTTTTCCAATCGTCACCTTCACCCCACTGTTCTTAGTCATTTCAATATTTGAAATCAGTTGGGACTTTTACTCTGAGGGCACAGACCAGGCTTCGGAAGGGCCTTATGGGATAATTAATTAAATCTCCCTCTGGGTGTTTAAATTTTCTCCAAATATCATAGGCTTTCAAGTCAGGCAGGTCTAACTACCAAGCTGAGTGACATATGTCAAGTGACTTAACGCCTCTGAGTTTATTTCCTCGGGTATAAAATGGAAATGAATAAAGTCTACCTTGAAGGGTTGGTATAAAGTTCCAATAAGATGAGGTATTTAAAAGTACCTATAAAGGTCCTTCTAAACATAGAGTCCTCTGTGATTGTACAGGTCGCACGTTCATGAATGCAGCCCTGATTCAAAGCTATCTGCCCTAACTGCGGAAATTATTTCTTACAAATTAACTAAAAATGGCAAGGTAAAGAATGATAAGCCTGAAGCTTATATTAATATGTAGGCATCTTTATCTGTCCTTCCTCCCACCATTCCTACAAAAGTGTGAGACACAGTTCAATATAGAACACTTTTACTGGCTAAAGAAAGGTACAAATGGAAAGCACATGTGCTAAAAATAGAAATATTTTTCATTTCATCAACAAAAATAACAACCTGACCAGGTGGTGGTGCAGTGGATAGAGCATTGAACTGGGATGCAGAAGACCCAAGTTCAAAACCCCGAGATCGATGGCTTGAGCATGGGCTCATCTGGCTTGAGCATGCGCTCACCAGCTTGAGCGTGAGGTTGCTGGCTTGAGCGTGGGATCATAGACATGACCCCACGGTCTCTGGCTCGAGCCCAAAGATCGCAGGCTTGAAGCCCAAGGTCGCTGACTTGAGCCCAAGGTCTCTGGCTTGAGTTATGGGTCACTTGGTCTGCTGTAGCTCCCCCGGTCAAGGCACATATAGGAAAGCAATCAATGAACAACTAAGGTGCCGCAACAAAGAATTGATGCTTTTTCATCTCTCTCCCTTCCTGTCTGTCTGTCCCTGTCTGTCCTTCTCTCTGTCTGTCAAAAATAAAAACAAACAAACAAACAAAAAAACCGGTAACTACATTAAAGATTTGAATGAAACAACTGCTCAACTTTCCCAAGTATATGGACCTATCAGTTCTCAAATGGGGCTGATTGTGTCCCCTGAGGAGACATTTGCCCCCTGGAGGTTGTCATCATTGGGAGAGATGCTTGTGGCCTCTAGCAAGTAAAAGCCAGTGATGGTGCTTAATTCCTCACAATTCCCATGGGAGCCCTTACAGCCAAGATTACCCAGCTGCAAGTGTGAGTAGTGCTTTTATTGAGAAATCTTCATCTAGCCTTCTTTTGAAAAACAGTTTTGACTGAAAACCAGCCCCTGGTGCAGCTGGCCACTCAGTCACTGTAGAGTTACATGAGAACACTGCTGGTTAAGTAGAAGCAAAATCTCTAACTTCTGACTGCTAGCCAAAGTTGTGTTTAGTAGGACAACCCAAGTCAGTCCCCCTACCATGTGACAGTTCTCCCAGTCCTGAAAGTTGGCAGCTTCCTCTCCACTCCCCCGCCCCCAAGAACCACAGAGGCATCTAGGGTGTTCAGAAACAAGTGAGAATAAAGTGCAGCAGTTTAGCTGCATTTGAACGCTTTATTTCTAGTTTCGTCTACAAGTTTAAGTGTTCTAGAAGAGTTAAAATAAACCCACTAGACAAAAAATATGTCTGTAAAACCATAAAGGCTCATCCATCAGATTTGTCTGTAAATAAAGTTATGAGTCCATTGCCTAGGGTGCATTTTTCCCTAAAACTCTTTCTTTCTTGCCTACCATAAAATGGCAGCACAACTACAATTTTGTTCTACAACCTACGCAAGCTCTGAAGTGTGCCTCTTCCTAACGAGATCTCAGCACTGGGCTTGACCCAGTGCATCACTCTGAGGAGAAAAATACACTGATACAGATTTATTCTTGTGTAACAAGAAATGTAGATGTAAAAAAAAATCAAGTTGCCACCTTGAGCTTGAAATCATTGTCAAATCTGATCGGAAATACATTTATTCTGATTTCTGGCAATCTAACCCCCTTTAGCCATTTCACAGTTGGTGAGCAGAAAGGATGTTTCTGCCTCATTTACAGTGTCTGAACATGATTCAGACAATCAACTGCAACATTAGTCAAAGAAATCAATGGCTAATGATTTCTGACAAGCACTGCAGTAGCAGGCTGAGGACCAGAGCGGGCGGCAGCAGCAGTCAGAGCTCGCAAAGGGCAATGGCGGGAGGCGATAAAAACAGGGTCAACAGAACTGGTCTCACATCACTTATAGACTCATACGCTTTCTCCAAGGGCACGGTATCCGTCATGCAATAAATACATAGTCCTTTCCTGCAAATGCTATATTGGGTGAGCACTAAGGACATCAAGCATGCTTCTCTGTAACTATAGTATGCAAACGTAGTTCAATTTTTCACATTCTGCTGAAATCATTCTTAAGTAGGAGTAGTCTAGCCTACTATTTATATTGATCATTTGGAGGACATACTCCTTCTCCCTGAAATGCACTGCTTGTTATTGGAACGATTTGCTCCACACTGTTCACACTGCCCAGCACAGGAAGTGAAGGCCGTGTGGTCCACTGCAGAAAGGAGTGAGTGGTAAAAGAGATGAGTTCTAGTTCCACTTCTGCCCTGAGCTCAGGGCTGATCTTGGATATGTCACTTGGTTACCCTGAGCTTGAGTTTAAAGTCTGAAAGACAATGGCATGGGACAAAATGATCTAGAATTCTCTCTTTCAAAAATATGACTTTGATTTTAGGACTCTACATTGACATATGTAGTCATTCAAGATGTGCCCTAATTGTTTTCAATCATCTATTTTTGGCTTTAAAATTCTGATAAATTTAATATATTTTTTTTTAAAAAAATTTAATGATTACTCATTTTATTCCAAATTGCATTTTCATGCTTCCCCTTCATTTGAACAAGCTTGTATCATCTTAATAAACTGCTTTCTTTTTAAGTCTCGGTGATAGCAAAGATAGCCGAATCTACAATGCTTTCGGTTCAGATTGTTACAAATGCAATGGCTGTGCTCTTCAGAATTAGCAAATTTTTCTTTTACAGTCAGTAATATTTAATAATTTGATAAAAATGTAAGGTTGTCCTTAAATTTCATAAACTGAATTAGAGTTGCTAGTCTATCACATGCTAGGAGTTTACATTGTATTTTTTTTATTATTGATTTTACTTTATGTTTACATAGATTCAAGTGTCCCACCAAATACATCCCCCCACCCCTGTGTTCTCCTCAACATCCCCCCTGCCCTCTTCCCTCCAATGCCCTCTCCCCTTCCCTCCAGGATTTGCATCCCATCCTCTCATCCACTTTCTCTCTGTTCGTTTTCCCTCTGGTCCCTTTGATCCTACCTCTGCTTCTGTTCCATTGCTCAGTTCACATTATTCATTGGATTCCTCAAATGAGTGAGGTCATATGATATTTTTCTTTCTCTGACTGGCTTATTTCACTTAGTATAATAGTTTCCAGGTTCATCCATGTCGCAAAAGGTAAGATTTCTTTCTTTTTCACAGCTGCGTAGTATTCCATTGTGTATATGTACCACATTTTTTAATCCACTCGTCCACTGATGGACACTTGGGCTGCTTCCAGATCTCGGCTATTGTAAACAATGCTGCATTAAACATGGGGATGTATTTCTTCTTTTGAATCAGTGATTTGGTACTCTCAGAAATTTGTATATAGTGCACCTACAATTATTTGCAGAATTTTAAATATGCCCCAACTTCAAAAAGTTTGAGAACCACTGCCCTAATCTATCACCAATCAATTTCATGTAACCCCCTATCTCTTCCCCTTTGATTCTTTCTTTTCCATTTTCATTTAATTTATTGTGTTTATATAGATTCCAGTGTCATCCCGACTGCATCTCCTTCCCCCATATTCCCCTCAACATATCCCCTGCCTGCCTCCCACCAGCTCTCTCCCCTCTTCCCTTCAGGTTTAATTCCATTCCTCAGTTCACATTGTTCCTTGGATTCCTCAAATGAGTGAGGCCATATGATATTTTTCTTTCTCTGCCTAGCTTATTTCACTTAACATAATAGTTTCCAGGTCCATTCTTGTTGTTGCAAAAGGTAATATTTTCTTCTTTTTCATGGCCGCATAGTATTCCATAGTATATATGTACCACATTTTTTAATCTACTCGCCCACTGATGGACACTTGGGCTGTTTCCAGATCTTCGCAATTGTGAACAATGCTGCCATTAACATGGGGGTGCATTTCTTTTTTTGAATCAGTGATATGATGTTCTTGGGATATATTCCTAAAAGTGGGATAACTGGGTCAAAAGGCAGTTCCATTTTTAATTTTTGAGAAATCTCCATACTGTTTTCCATAGTGGCTGAACCAGTCTGCATTCCCACCAGCAGTGCAGGAGGGTTCCCTTACCTCCACATCCTCACCAGCACTTATTATATGTTGCTTTGTTAATGAGTGCCATTCTGACTGGTGTGAGGTGATATCTCATTGTGGTTTCAGTTTGCATTTCTCTAATTATTAATGATGTTGAACATTTTTTTCCTCTGCCTATTAGCCATCTGTATGTCCTCTTTGGAGAAATGTCTATTCATTTCTTTTGTCCATTGTTTGATTGGACTGTTTATCTCCCTGGTGTTCAGTTTTACAAGTTCTTTATAAATTTTGGTTATTAACCCCTTATCAGATGTATAGTTGAATATATTCTCCCATTGTGTGGTATTTTTATTTTGTTCTTATTGTCTTTAGCTGTGCAAAAGCTTTTTAGTTTGATATAGTCTCATTTGTTCATGCTGTCCTTTATTTCACTTGCCTGTGGAGATAAATCAGCTGTGAGAGTTGTCGGAGAGCTTACTGCCTATGTTTTCTTCTAAGATGCTTATGGTTTCATGACTTACTTTTAAGTCTTTTATCCATTTTGAGTTTATTTTTGTGAATGGTGTAAGCTGGTGGTCTAGTTTCATTTTTTTTGCAGGTAGATGTCCAATTTTCCCAACACCATTTGTTGAAGAGGCAGTCTTTTCTCCATTGTATGCTCTTATCTCCTTTATCAAATATCAATTGTCCATAAAGGTGTGGGTTTATTTCTGGGTTCTCTGTTCTGTTCTATTGATCTATACGCCTGTTCTAATGCCAGTACCAGGCTGTCTTGAGTACAATGGACTTGTAGTATACCTTGATATCAGGAAGTGTGATACCTCCCACTTTATTCTTCTTTTTCAAGATTGCAGAGACATGTTCTTTTTTGGTTCCATATAAAATTCTGGAAGAATATGTGTTCTATATCTTTGAAGTATGTCATTGGTAGTTTAATAGGAATTGCACTGAATTTATAAATTGCTTTGGATAATATAGACATTTTAATGGTGTTTATTCTTTCTATCCATGAACATGGTATATGCTTCCAGTTGTTTGTATCTTCCTTGATTTCTCTTATCAATGTTTTATAATTTTCTGAGTACAAGTCTTTAACATCCTTTGTTAAATTTACTCCTAGGTACTTCAATTTTTGTTGTTGTTGCAGTAGTGAAGGGGATTGTTTTCTTATATTCTCTTTCTGACAGTTCATTGTTGGTGTATTAAAATGCCTCTGATTTCTGAATATTAATTTTATATCCTGCCATCTTGCTGAATTCATTTATCAGGTCCAGTAGTTTTTTGACTGAGTCGTTACGGTTTTCTCTGTACAGTATCATATCATCAGCAAATACTAATAGTTTTACTTCTTCTTTTTCAATTTAAATGCCTTTTGTTTCTTCTTCTTGTCTGATTGCTGTGGCTAGGACTGCCAGAACTATGTTGAATAAGAGTGGTGAAAGGGGGCACCTCTCCCTTGTTTCTGATCTTAAGGGGATTGCTTTTAATTTTTGCCCACTGAGTATGATGTTGGCTGTGGGTTTGTCATAGATGGCCTTTATCATGTTGAGGTATGTTCCCTATATTCCCACTTTGCTGAGAGCTTTAATCATAAATTGGTGCTAGATTTTATCAAATGCTTTTGCTGCATCTATTGAAATTATCATGTGGTTTTTCTCTTTCCTTTTGTTTAAGTGATGAATCACATTGATTGATTATGAATATTGTACCAGCCTTGCCTCCTCAGAATAAATCCCACTTGATCATGATGTATGATCTTTTTCATGTATTGCTGGATCTGGTTTGCTAATATTTTGTTGAGTATTTTTTAGCATCTAAATTCATCAGGGATTTAGGCCTATAATTTTCTTTCTTTGTATTGTCTTTGCCTGGTTTTAGAATGAGAATTATGCTCACCTCATAAAAGGAGTTTGGAAGTCTTCTCTCCTCTTGAATTTTTTTGAAATAGCTTGAGAAGGATAGGAGTTAGTTCTTCTTTGAATATTTGGTAGAATTCACCTGTGAAGCCATCTGGCCTAAGGCTTTTGTTTGTTGGAAGTTTTTGATAACTGTGTTGATCTCATTTGTTATAATTGATCTGTTTAGGTTTTCTGATTCTTCCAGATTGATTTTTGAAAGATTATATGTTTCAAGAAATTTGTCCATTTCACCTAGGTTGTCTAATTTTGGGGCATACAGTTCTTCATAGTATTTTCTTACAATCCTTTGTATTTCTGCTGTGTCAGTTGTTACTTCTCCACTCTCATTTCTAATTTTATTTGAGTCCTCTTTTTTTCTTGGTGAGTCTGGTTAAAGGTTCATCAATCTTGTTTACCTTTTCAAAGATCCAGCTCTTGGTTTCATTGATTGTCTGTATTGCTTTTTTAGCCTCTATGTCATTTATTTCCACTCTGATCTTTATTATTTCCTTTCTTCTACTACCTCTGGGCTTTATTTGCTGTTTTTTTCTAGTTCTTTTAGATGCAGGGTTAAGTTGTTTATTTGAGCTTTTCCTAGCTTCTTAAGGTATGCCTGTAATGCTATGAACTTCCTTCCCTCAGTATTGCTTTTGCTGTGTCCCATACATTTTGAGTTGTTGTATGTTCATTTTCATTTGTTTCAAGGAAATTTCTTATTTCTTCCTTGATTTCATTGTTAACCTAGTCATTATTTAATTACACGCTATTTAGTTTCCAAGTGTCGGTATGTTTTTCAGTTTTTCTATAGTAGTTGATTTCTAGTTTCATGCTATTGTGATCAGAGAAGATGCTTGATATTATTACAGCCTTCTTAAATTTATTGAGACTCGTTTTGTGTCCTAACATGTGGTCTATCCTAGAGAATGTACCATGAGCACTTGAAAAGGATGTATATTCTGCTGCTTTAGGGTGAATGGTTCTGAAGATATCTATTAAATCCAGTTGATCTAGTGTGTTCTTTAAGGCTGCTGTTTCTTTGTTAATTTTCTTCCTTGAGGATTTATCCAGTGATGTTAGTGGGGTATTAAAATCCCCTACTATTATAGTATTGCTGTTGATCTCGCCCTTTAATCCATTTTAATCCATCAAAATCTGCTTTATATATTTAGACGCTACTATATTAGACACATAGATATTTATCATGGTTATATTTTCCTGTTGGAGTGCTCCCTTTATCATTATGTAGTGACCTTCTTTATCCCTTAATATAGCCTTTGTTTTAAAGTCGATTTTGTCAGATATAAGTATTACTATCCCAGCTTTTTTTTCATTTCCATTTGCATGAAATATTTTTTTCCATCCCTGTACTTTCAGTCTATGTGTATCTTTTGTTTTGAGGTGGGTCTCTTGTAGACATATGTATGGGTCTGTTTTCTTATCCACACAGCTACTCTATGTCTTTTGATTGGAGCATTTAATCCATTTACATTTTAGATTATTATTGATATTTAGTTGTTTATTGCAATTTTGTTATTTAAATCTATGTTCCTCTTTTACTAGATTTTTCTCCCCCTTGTTCTGTTTACAACAGGCCCCTTAACATTTCTTGCAGCATTGGTTTGGTTGTTATGAATTCCTTGAGTTTTGTTGTTTTTTTTTTGTCTGAGAAGCTTTTTATTTCTCATTCAATTTTAAGTGACTGTCTTGCTGGATAAGAAGTCTTGGTTGTAGGCTCTTGTTTTCTTGCCATTCTCTTCTGGCCTCAAGTGTTTCTGTTGAAAAGTCGAATGTCATCCTTATGGGGGCTCCTTTGTAGGTGATTGACCGCTTTTCTCTTGTAGCATTTTGTATTCATTTTTTATCCCTTAGTTTTAGTATTTTAATTATGATGTGTCTTGATGTAGGTCTTTTTGGGTTCCTCTTTAATGGCATTCTCTGTGCTTCTTGAACTTGTGTAACTTTTCCTTCATCAATTTAGAGAAGTTTTCAGCTATGATTTCTTCAATCAATCAGGTTCTCTATCCCTTGTTCTTTCTCTTCTCCTTTAGGAACCCCTATTATGCGAATGTTTTTTCTCTTCATGTAGGCACAGAGCTCTCTTAGAGTTTCCTTAGGCTTTTTGATCCTCTTTTCTTTTTGCTGTTCTGCTTCTATGCTTTTGCTTATCTTGTTCTCTAAATCACTGATTCGATCCTCTGCTTCATCCAGCCTGCTTTAAATTCCTTCTAGTGTAGTCTTCATTTCTGATATTGTATTTGTCATTTCTAATTGTTTTTTATGATTTCAATGTCCTTTCTATTTATTTATTTTATTTTTTTTTACAGGGACAGAGAGAGAGTCAGAGAGAGGGATAGATAGGGACAGACAGACAGGAACGGAAAGAGGTGAGAAGCATCAATCATTAGTTTTTCATTGCTGTTGCGACACCATAGTTGTTCATTGATTGCTTTCTCACATGTGCCTTGACCACGGGCCTTCAGCAGACAGAGCAACCCCTTGCTGCAGCCAGCGATCTTGGGTCCAAGCTAGCGAGCTTTTGCTCAAGCCAGATGAGCCCGTGCTCAAACTGGCAACCTTGAGGTCTTGAACCTGGGTCCTCGGCAACCCAGTCCGACACTCTATCCACTGCGCCACTGCCTGGTCAGGCTCAATGTCCTTTTTGATGCTTGTTATCTCTTTGTTTAGGTGCTCATTATGTCCATCTATTGTTGTTCTAAGATCCTTGAGCATCCTAACAATCATTATTCTAAACTCTGCATCCAGTCTTGGTAATTTCCAACCCATTCAGTTCTTTTTCTGGGGATTTCTCTTGTTGATTCATTTGAATTGTATTTCTTTGTCTTCTCATTTTGTCTCTGTATAGACTGCTCCTTTGGATGTGTTGTTTGTGTAGCTAGCTGAGTATAGGGTTGGTGTTGTCTTCCTCCAGCTTTCAGTTGTGTTGTTTCTAGATCTTCTTGGGTTGACCTCAGCTGCTGTTTGTAATCCATTGTGGGCTACCTGTCTACTGTTACTGCTCTTTTTTGCTATTTGTGTCAGTGTTTTCTATGCCTTAGCTGGGTCAGGTGTGAGGTGAGTTTTCTTAAGATACTACTCTAACTGGGGTTGTTAGGTCCTGAGCTGATGCTCTCCGTATATATCCATTGGGTGTACTAGCCCTGGGCCTCTCTGGCCAGAACCTGGGGCAGACCAATGGGGGTCACTGCTTATGACTGACCCAAAGCAACCATCTTGGAGCTACAGGCAATTCAGAATTTGTGGCTGCCTCTGCTGGATCTTGATGCCATTGTAAATATCAGCTCCACTCCTAGGCTGGCTTTTATCTACTCTTGGCCCATGTGTGTGGCCTCTCTATTCCCGAGGTGTGGTCTTTCTGCCTGCCCTCCCCCACTGCCCTCTCCTTGGGCACTCGGGCACTGGCACTGCCTAGCACATGGGCTTGCAGGCTGCAGCTCGGGTTGCCCTGTGGGTATAGGGGACTCCTTGCCTTGCTGGGCTCCACCACCTACAGGCACACGAACTGTCTCTCTAGGTTCTACCCCTCACTGCCACTGCCACTGAGTGGGCTGTCAGGCTCCACCCCCTGCCACCGCCACATGGTCTGCCTTACTGGGCTCTGCCCCCTGCCATGCTGCGGGCCCTTCAAAGGGTACTCAGAAATATTTTTGGGGGGTGTAGCCCAGACTTCAGCACTCAAAACCTGTGTCCGTGATGTGCCCCCTGCTTCTAAGCATTTCTTTGCACTGACTGGAGCAAGAGAGCCTCTGGTGGGCAAGGTAATTTCTTCCCTTTGCTGGCTTGGTTCTCCCAGGAAAAACTGTCACTTTAGGTTTGGGGAGTGACCCAGTACAGGGGTCAGGGTGGTTGTTCCCCACACTCTCTCCCTGTGCCACCAAGTCTACACTCTCCTCCTGTTACTACAGTCCTCTGGGCGCTTCCTACTCCCAGGGCCCCAGGTAAGTGGCTGTGAGCAAGGTTTTCTGCAGGGTCCCTTTAAGATGAAGCCTGGGTCTGAGAACTTTGTCTCTCTCTTGCAAACAGTAAGTCAGCTCTCTTTCAACTAAATACTGTCCATACGCCTCTTCTAGTCCTGGGACTGAGGACCCACAACTCTCCGGGCAACCCATCCTGCTGTGAGAGACCCCCTGGGCTGCCTCTTGCTCTCCATATAGGCAGAGCGGGGTAGCCCTTTCTGCATCTCTGCCCTTCCTACCAGCTCAGTGTGGTTTCTTTGATGATGCTTGGTTATAGATTCCCCTTAGTTTAGTCCAATATTGGTTTTTCAAGATGATTGTTCCTAAGTTAAGTTGTAATCCACTTTGGTTCTGGGAGGTGGGAGTTGTAATGCCCACCTACTCCATCGCCATTTTCCCTCCTCCTACATTGTATTTTCAAAAGCTGTAAGGGTAGCAATATATCTCAAAAACTTTCCAAGAAGCTTCTCTCACCTAAAACTCTCTATCTACACATCCATGAACAGGTGTTTCTCAAACTCCAAATTAACAAATTAAAACTCCACTTACAGTTAAAAATAAAAGTTTCCTAAATAATAAATTGGAGTATATTGCTCAAAACTGCCATTTCCTAAATTGGTCATTATAGTTTTGTGCTGAGGGACATATTAATGGAGGATTTTTATTCTAATTCTCAACCATTATTTTCTGTGCTGCAAATCTAAAAGCATGGAAATATTTATCCTGTACAGTCCAATCACAGTGTGAGTTATATTTTATAGCACTTTGTAAAGAAAATTTTCCTTCCCTCAATCTTCTGCTACAGAATGCCATTGGAGGCTTTGTTTTATATATTGTTAGGGGGCCCTAGACCAGGGTCATCCAGTAATCTGTGACATGGCCTCATATAAAATGTTGTGCTCAGTGGAAGATTATAGTGATCATTTAGTCCAATCATGTTATCTTAGGTAATCCGGACTCACTGAGCAGTTACAATGGCGGAAGTGAGAAGGTGTGCAAAGAAAAGTGAACACCAACAGTGACTGAAACCGACTGCTGCTGCTGAGGGGATAGTAACAAAGCTCAGCCCCTCATTCTCCAGGGGTCCCTGGTCCCCAAGAATCTTTCAGTCTGTGAGGCCCAGCCATCCACTGATCCTGGGTGTTCCTGGGATAGGACCTCTCTCATTGCCACAGGAATCTTGACAGTTACTTCCCTTACTTAACATAATCTGACTGAATTTCTTTCTTACACCCAAAGAATAAACTGAGAAGCACTGAGAGATAAAAGGGCTCTCTAGAGCGCAAGAGGCAAGCAAATAACCTCTAGCTTTCCCTCCTCTGTGTTTCTCAGTGAGACACTGCTGGCTGATTCTGTCCATGGCAATCGGTCAGTGGACATAGGTTATATAAAATGATTAAAGATTCCATTGTCAGAAAAGATTTGAGGGGAAACAAATCTATGTGTACTTTTTTAAAATGAGAAATTCTCAATCTCCACTTGGCTATGTTTATACAAGGATGAAAAGTGAGTGTGACAAATAATTCCATTATACCGATGATAACATTCCTAGTAATTTCAGCTCTCTCTTATTTATGGAGACCAAAAACAGTGGCACCAAAATGAATCAAATGAAGTGCCAGTCAATACTAATTTGACCAACCACGTATTGTCACTCACTTTGCCAGGGCAGAGGTGTCAACATCGATGTCTTGCTGGACTGTGCAGAACCCTGGGAACCTCACTCAAGCCATACAGACCTTCCACCATCAGGAATGAGCTCAGTTCTCTCCTCCTCCTCCTGCCTGCACTGCTCTTTCTGGTTCCCCATATGACTCTTCCAGTGCTTGTACACACACACACATGTGCACATGCATATGCACAGGTGCATACACACACCCAGTGCTTGTACACACATGCACATGTGCACACGCATATGCACAGGTGCACACGCACACAGCCAGTGCTTGTACACACACGCACATGTGCACACACATATGCACACATACACATGCCCACACACGCACACATCACTTCTTTGTGCTACCCTTGCACTTACCACATCATTATATGTATCTATGTATTAATATTTCTCTTTCCAACTTTAAAAGTGCACTGAAGACAAGAACTGTATCTACTTGCTCTCCATCGTATCCCTAGATCCTAGTCTCATGTTAATGTTGAATATTGTTGAATAAATATGGTAGCGCCCATGGAATTACTGGTAGTAAAGTACCTTCAGAAGCACTAATGTAGATATACTGATGTCTTGTGTGATATAATGGAACATAATATAGTCATTATATTATATATAGCTATTTAACTGGTTTAAAAAATAATCTCATATAAATTATTATACACATTAACACATTTATATAATATATTATACCTTACTATATATTTATAATATATCATATAATGTTTTGCATTATACTTCACCTGATAAAGAAAACAATGCACTTTATAATTATGGTAAAGGGAAAGCATGTGAACATTTTCAATTACTAGCCAGTCCTGGAGAGTTCAAGTATCAGAAAACAAGCCAGATTCTGAAAGGAGGACTTAGATGACATTTCTTTTTTTCCCCTTTTTAAAAGATTTTATTATTTACTTTAGGCAGGAGAGAGAGAAGGGGAGAGGAGCGGGAAGCAGCAACTCCCATATGTGCCTAGACCAGGCAAGCCCAGGGTTTCAAACTGGCGACCACAGGATTCTAGGTTAATGCTTTATCCCCTGGGCCACCACAGGTCAGGCTTAAATGACATTTCAAAATGACACAAGAATCCCTATCTAAATGTGTGTGGTTTCATCTAGTCACTTTCTCAAATAAATAAGTTTTCTCCATTATGAGTGCATGTGGTCCTTATGCTCAGGGAGGACAGGCAGATCCGAGGCTGAAAATTATGTTAATTAGTTATGGTATCTTGAGGAATAAGTCCCCCCAATCTGTGTGTGGGGGAATATAAAATATCTTTTTCTCTTTCTTTTAATCTAGAATGATGGAAGACTGACATAGTTTCTACTTTCGTAAGTAACGAGTTAAGACAGCAAAGTAAGCAGTGAGGTCACTGGTTTGGTGACAAACCAAGTTCCTCAGCTTCCCCTGAAGTGGCCACTTGTCAACCTTCTTCCATTTGACCTCTTTGGACAAAACGGTTCCTGTTTCCATAGGAAAAAAATCAAGGAGCGTTTTACATTAGTGAGACTTCCCAGGTGGTTTTAATAAACACGGAGACTGTGAAAATCTCTATATTTCTTTATGAACAAATTACCACTAGGAGATCTGTCTTGCCCCTGGCAGGAAAGACATCACCTACTCCTAATCTCTTTTAATAGATTTCTTCCCCATTTAAGGCAGGCTTCAATACAATTTCATTTTGTTTCCCCCTTCTCAGAAATCCATGAAAGCCCTGAAAGACGTCCGGAGCTTATTCACTCTGCACGATCTGATAGAGCTTCCCACCACGGGCCGTTATTCTGGTCAACTTGGAAAACCCTAATTTAGATCCATGATGTGATACTTTCGTATCAGGCTATGTCAATGCGTTTCTTTAAAATAAAACACGGTAGGGAAACCTTTCTCTGAATGCTTGCACACGGAGGAAGCCTCATCTGTTCCCCTTTCACCATGATGAAAGAGACAAGCAAACAATTTCTGAGTCATTTCCATTCTGACAGATGAGACAATGAGTGGCAATGTGATGTCTGCCAAGAGCTTTTATCAAGTCGGTTATAACAAATAGTAATACGTGTAAATAATAAATGACTGGAATCTTGGGGGAAACGGTGTATATAGGAAACGGTTTTTGATACTTCTGTTGGGGCTCTGCTACTCTTGGAATTCCCTGCCTTCCCAGTAGAGTTTTGGCCTGACAATAAACAACAGTTTAGTACTTTATCTAATCCCAGCCAGGAGGTGAGTTCAACAGCAAGCTTTTGCAGATGTTCACATCCAATAATCTATCCATAATTGATGAAACAGGGAGGTCAGATGTAATGGCTGCGACTGTTCCAGCAACAGATAAATGGTTATTGACAAAACAAGCCAGTGTGGCACAGAAGGCTGAGCAGTGACAGGCATGGGATGGGCTCCTCAGTGAGCAGTGTGGCAGGCGGGCCACATGACACATGAGCAGATGGAGGTGAGTGGGAAAGGAGAAAGGAGTTTGCTGAAGAACGGGAAAAGATGGAGACGGGTTGAGGAGGAGGAGAGAATGAAGAGCAAGCCCCGGGCGGGCGAGGCTGGGGAGCTGGGTACCTGCGAATGTGCACGCAGTTCAGAACTGCTTTTGCATGCCTGCGCCGTGATCCCGTGTCTGCTTGCTTTCATGGGCATGTCTTCGCTCATACAGCAGGCTATGTCACACTGGCAGCGTGGGTGATTCTCACACCAAAGTGGATGCAGGGGACGCTGTGGTGGCCCCCCCTCCCACCAAGGGACATTCATTGATATTCCATTTTACAGTGTGGAGTCCTGCCCCCCCATGTTTAAAAAGAAATCTAGGAGATTCATATATGCAATTTTTAAAATATTTTGAGATAAGCCAAAGATACAAAATTGTGAAGCTAGGAAATTTTTCAAGACGGACTAATCCAGAAACACATGCAGCTTCAAATCAAATTTACTGCAAAGAAATGTGAGTAAGTGGCAAAGTTTTCTTTAATAATAAACAATAAATAATCCACTCTATTCACCTCAACCTCAGCAAAGAATATAATAAATGCATTAATCCAGGATATTTTTATTGACTGAATAAAATTCAAGATATTTTAACTTAAATAAACAACGAAAATCTTAACATTTCTGTTCCAGAGCTAAGAAATAATGTTTTTCCACAGTTTACTATGTAATATAATAAAATGAAGAATGGTAGAATGAAATGGTAGTTATTATTGCTATTGGTAGTTATAAAGAGGCTTGGGACAGAGATGTTTTAAATATTAATATTGCTAAAATCACTTAAATAAATTTAACACTCTTCAGTGGTTTATTTAGAAGTGTGATTTATTCTCTACTTTGCAACCAATGCCTTTGATCAGCTCTGAAATAACGTATGGTCCAAAAATAAAAGGATGAAACAATTTGCTGCTACCATTAGTATACTGAACTTTAGGTTTTACAGCATAAAGTAGAACATTACCATTATGTCTGGCATTGTCAAATTACTTATCAACACTTAGAAATAGAGAACTATCGAGCCCAGGAGGGCTGGTGGAGATCCTGTCCGGAATGGCTTGTGAGGGTCTCTGCTTCCTGAGCTCAGCCATCCTCCCAGCGGGGGTCCTCTTATTTAGCAATTATGTCCCAGGGCTGTCTCTGTGTCTCTGTCCTCGGTCTACCAGGGCAGAAGCCTGTCATCACGTCAGTTTGTGTGGACCATATTCTGATCTCGACTTTTGTTTAAGTGACTAGGCTCTTACCATATCTCCTGAGACCAAGTCCCTACCATGTGACCTAGCCCTTGGAACTGTGTCATAGTCTAGTTCTTCTTAATTGAATTTCTGTCTTGGTACCTGGTTGGGTCCCTACTTATTGAAAGTCTGGAGACCTACCTTGCTGTCATCAATACACCCATATCAGCAGTTACACTCCTGAACCCCAGCCCTGTGGCTTAGTGCTTGACACTTGCAAATGGTAGTTACTACCATTCATTTGAGCAGAAACTACATATGCAAGCATTTTTTATTTATGGTAAATTTAATCTTCACAGTGCCCTTTAAGATAAATATTAATATTTCCATTGTACAAATGAGAAAAATGAAGTGCAGAGAGGTTGAGTAACTTGCTCTAGAATACACAGTCCTAGAGTTGGAAGAGGAGAAAGGATTTGAATTGGGTTTATTGGATTGAAATATGTTTATCAGGCCTGATGCTGGATCACCCTGGGCAATGTGCTGATCTAGACCTTCACTTACAGTGTGATACCCACATTTCACGGTTCCCAGAATCCAGAATCTACTCATCCATAGAGGTACCGGACCCACTGCAGACCCACATGGACAGTCTAGATCAGAGGTCCCCAAACTACAGCCCGTGGGCCACATGCGTCCCCTGAGGCCATTTATCCGGCCCCCGCTGCACTTCTGGAAGGGGCACCTTTTCCATTGGTGGTCAGTGAGAGGAGCACAGGATGCATCCGCACCAATAGTTCCCATTGAAATACTGGTCAGTTTGTTGATTTAAATTTACTTATTCTTTATTTTAAATATTGTATTTGTTCACGTTTTGTTTTTTTACTTTAAAATAGGATATATGCAGTGTGCATAGGGATTTGTTCATAGTTTTTTTTTATAGTCCGGCCCTCCAATGGTCTGAGGGACAGTGAACTGGCCCCCTGCGTAAAAAGTTTGGGGACCCCTGGTCTAGATGTTAATTTCATATTTGCTCGTTTATAGCTTTGCCTATTATCAGTTGTTATTTTTTCATCACATGGCCTAATTATAATAGTTAATAATAATTAATAATAGTTAATACTGAGTATTTATTCTGCCATTCTTCAGCTTGCAATGACCCCTCTTTGCAAGCAGGAAAAAACATCTCGCTTTATTTACAACAGCCAACATTCCTTTAGGATCCCAGCCCTTACCTCTCTGACTTGGAATCCTACTGCTCTGCAGCCCTTTGCTATTCCTCAGTCTCACTGGCCCTAGGCAGGCCTGCCAGTTCCAGTGTTGCCTTAGGGCTTTGGCCCTGACCCTGACCTCTGCTTGGAATGTGCTTCCCTTAAACATGCATGGCTAACTCTCTCATCTGCTTCCAGCCTTTCTTCAAATGTTAACTTCTCAACCAGGCCTTCTCTGATCACCTATCTAAAATCCCCTCCACCCCGTCACTTGTACGGGCCTTCCCGAATCATCACTCTGTTGCAGCTTTTTCTTTTTTTCCTATTGTGTTTATTATCATCAAACATGCCATCTAATTCACTTGTTTTTTATGTTTAACCTTCACTATCATCTTTCCCCTATGACGTGGAGCCTCCACAATAATAAATACCTCTGTCTCTTTTGCTATTGATGATATTCCAAGAGTCTAGACAGAGGTGGGTTTAATGGCGGGTGCACTGGGTACGCGCCCTGGGCCCCGACTTCTGAAGAGCCCCGCAAAACCCCAACTTTACACTTTTTTCTAATGTAAGAGGCCCAATATTTTCTTCTGCACCCGGGGTCTCAACTGATCTCAATCCGCCTCTGTGTCCAGAACCGGGCTTGGCAATTATATGCTCCCAAACTACGTGCTGGATAAATAAATCACAGATTATCTTTAAGACTATGTATATTAACTAGTGTAAGCTTCCCAACACCTAATGAGTAGACATTAATATTTATTATTATCTCTTTTTAAAGGTAAGGAAATAAACACATAAAGATGAAGCCAGTCGGCCAGGGTCCTACAAGACGTAAGTGATCAGAGAAGACCTTGAACCCAGGCCATCTGATTTCAGAGACAACACTATTACTGGCCTTCTCTCCCACCTAAGGGCCAAGATGGTGCCTAACAATGCTACCATATAGGCTGGGCTCAAGTTCCGGCTCCTTTTGATACTACCTGTCCCACTGTCGACCAATATTACAACAATGGTGTCCTGTCTTTAAGGAAACTGAACAAAGCTTAATGAGTTGTCCAAGGCCAAAGAACTTGGTGACAGACCAGAAACAGAACCCAAGATATCTAACTCCCAATTTGGTGCTCTTTCAAAACCAATTTTGAAAGTCAAAGTGATTTGCTTGGGTAGTACTTTTCCATTCCCATATAATCTATTAAAATAAACAATTAAAAAGTAATTTTGGCTTTGCACAGTTGTAACAAATATTAATGTTTATTTATATAATATTTTAAAAGGAAATGTTTATTTTTGTAATATCTATGATGTTATGAACATATAAAATGAACATAATAAACAGTCACTCTGCTTTAAGCTAATATAAGCTCATAGGGAAAATGAATATGTTTAATTAAATTTAGGGAAAATGTACAGTTAAATCATTTGCAGTACAATAATAAGGACCAATAAACCATTATCTCTTTACTATTCTATTGGAATTTTTATCAACATGCTATATTAATAAACAGCATCTTAGTTTTACAAAGCGGGATGCCTATGATTTGGTAAATTGTAGTGGTAGCAGGAATAGCATAATCCTTGCGTTAACCCAGCAAGTTATACCTTTACTATTTTATAATACCAACCTTCATTGAGACAGTACAGTATGCCAGATATAGTTCTAAATACTTTCTTTGTATTAACCGATTTAATCCTCAAAACCTCCTATGAGTTAGGAACTAGTATAATCCTTATGATTCTGTCGATAAGAAAACCAAGGCACAAAGGAGATTAAGTAACTCATACAGGATGAGAAATAGCAGGACCAGAATCTGGAGGCCGGTGAGGTGACTGAGGGGCCATGCTCTTAACCAGTATATTAAACCATGATAATGTTTAAGATGTTAACAGAAAGAATTGAAACCTACAGGAAGGGCCCATCTCCCTCCCCCTATTTCATTCTATCCAAAAATTATAAACATTCTGCCCTATCAGACTTTTTCACTTACAGTCTAACTAACAGTACTATTTATGCATGTTCCCTTACATTTACTAGCAGTTGCTAGCAGACAGTAATTTGGCATGGGAGCAAGAGGGGACTGGGGAGTGTAGGGACAACATATTGTGAACATACTGATTTTAAAAACAAGAACTCTATTATTTTTTCTTTATACATTAGCATTAACTCTGGAGCTGTGCATATGTTACTGTCAGCAAGACATCCAGAAAAAAACAAGGCAAATTCAACTAAGCAGTTAAGTCATAATTAATGAAGAAGCTATGGTACCCCATTATCTGTGCCAATGGCTGGAGAGAGAGAGAGAGAGAGGGAGAGGAGAGATGGAAATGAGAGGTGAGAATTCCTGACCTTCCTTTTCCTTTCTCTGGGGGATATCCCTAACCTGACACCCCTGCTATCTCCTGTGTTCTATTACCCGCTGCCCCAAACTCTGTCCTGACTCTGAACTGGCCCAGTGGCAGTGAGGTGATTTTTCTTTCATACACTTCACATTATTCGATAATAATTTCTACTGGACAAGAATAACAAAATGTCATTTATGCCAATCGGTAGTTCTTTGAGTGGAACAGATGAGAATGTTATAAAAAATTGATAAGGGAGATTTTTGATGAGACTCAACAAACGAGCTTACTGACAACACCGGTTGTGTTGGCCATTAGATTCCAGTCTTGGCTCTGCACGTGCTAGCTTTGTGACTGTGGACAGGTTATTTAATCTGTGCCTCAGCCTTCTTCATCTGTGAAACGGCAGTAAGGGTAAATAGAAAATACTAATAATATCTGACTCAAAGGTTTCTTGTGAGTATTGAATAGGATACATCATGTAGATAATAAGGTTGGTTCAGTTCTAGGCACATTGCACACATGGACTCGGTAGTTGTCACTGTTGTTTATGGTGATGCTACTCTTATCAGTAGGGCTCAGCTGATTTCATGGGACAAAAGCCACTCTGATCTAGCTGAGGCAAGAGGGTATACCAGGGATTCAACACCACTAGGAATTGCTCTCTCTAGTTCTTATCTCGGTTTCTGTGGGCAAGCTTCCCTTCTCAGCCCACCGCCCATGGCTCCGGAGGGTCCCAGGCTCACCTTTGGTGACAAAGAGAACTGGCTCTGATTAGAAAAGACAAAGTTGTCAGGTAAGCAATCTGTTGCCTCAGCTTGTTTAGGGAACCTCTTCTAGAGATTCGCTAGGTTGAGAAGTAGTGGTGGTGGAGACACCTGTAACCCCAAGGTCCTAGGACAAGACAATGGCGGGCAGAGGTGACAGTGGAAATGGTGCAACATTTTGGGAAGACAAAGACAACAATGTTCTCCAAATTTCTATTAAAAATAGGCTGTTTTTCTGCATAGCTGCTTCTCCTACTGTGGCTCCCTCTTTTAACAATACCATCATACTCTGGATTACTTGAATAAAAAACTTCTGATTCATCTTTGTCTCTATCCTGTCTCTATACTTTCATCTAGCCAGCCAGCAAAGTTGTAAAATTGTAAAATGTCTGTCAAATATGTGAGCTACCCCACCACCGCCTGAGTTCATGCCTCCCCTGGAATACTTCAGAAGAGCCCTATAATTGGTCTTCCTTCCTCCAGCCTCTCTTTTCATTTTGTCTTACACACAACTGCCAAGCTGTCTTCTAAAACAAGGCTAGAGAGGAGACCATAGCCAGAAGAAAGGTGACAGCAGGAGCTCTTCCCAGGCCCTTGAAGATCTGAACCTACCGTCCTATCTTTCCAGCCTTTCCCATTTATCTTGAAAGGATCAATTCAACTGCCATCACCTCAATCTCGAAGTAAGAGGAAGCTTTCCTGTGGCTTCTCTAGCTCTTGGTCCCTGTCACAGGTGTGACATAAGTATGGGTCAGATGTCTATTTCCGTATGGACAATGTGATCTTGCAGCACAGTATGTGGGAACCCATTGAGCATAAAGAAATTGCCCAGACCTGTTATTCAACAATGTGTACCAAACTGAAGTGTAAAGCAGATGACAGTCCATCATCAACACAGTTATTGCCACGCTTGCTCATATGGACTTTGGCCAGATTGACTCCGGATCCAAAAGCAATAGGGTTGTATTTTTCTCCCTATTTTGTTGTTTTTGCTTTAATAATTTAAATGAGTATCTTTTCACTTTATCAGTCATCTTTAAAAGCCCTTTATTACTTGTTAAGCATTTAATAACTTTAACATTTTGGATTGAGATGAACTGCGGAAATGACTAACTGCTATTATCAGTCCTGAAGATTTTTACTACGAACAGCCTACTTAAAACATTAATTAAGATCTGCACATTTTAATGGAATGGAAAGAAATCATAGTTTACTTTTTTCCCTATTACAAAATCAATATACTTCAGGTCCTCGAATAATGTCATTCCATTTAACATCATTTCATTATACCATTGATGAGATGCTATGGACGCTGAACTCTGTTTCTATCAAGGAGCCAGTGGAAAGTTGGTTTTGTTATATTGTGTTTCACTTAAAGTCCTACTGCCTATTGATGTTAACTGAGGACTTACTGTAGGCAAACTGTAGGAAATTTTGGAAATACAGCTCCATTACTCTCCCCAAAATAGAAAATTAAAGTCACTCATTATTATAGCTTTCACAGATAACCACTGAAAACAATCGGGTGTTTCTAGTACTTTCATATATATGTATATTATATATGCATGCATATGTATGTATGTAAACATGTGTAAGCATGGTCATAATGTACACTGTTTTGTACCTTGCTTTATTTATTTTTTTGAGATAGAGACAGAGAGAGAGAGAGGGAGAGAGAGAGGGAGAGAGAGGGAGAGAGAGGGAGAGAGAGGGGGAGAGGAACAGATATGGACAGATAGACAGGAAGGGAGAGAGATGAGAAGCATCAATTCTTTGTTGTGGCACCTTAGTTGTTCATTTGTACCATAATTTTTTGCTTACTATTTTGGTAATAGTTTTGTTGCTATAAGATATTTATTCATTGTGTCCTTTTTATTGGAGGCACTGTATTATATCATAGGAAGCTTAGCAATGTTTAATCAAATTGAACATTAATTTTGTTTCTGGATTTTTCACCATTATAAACTCCACTTGTAACATTGCATATTAAAGTTATAGCTAACTCTCTCCATATTAATAATTATGCAAATAATGTCATAGCTAATTGCATATACACACTAAAAATTAGTTCTGTTATATATACTCTGAAATTAGTAATTTCTGAGTCAAAAATATGCAAAATTATGAGTCTTTTTAAAATAGAACAAAATCACCATTTATTGAAAGTTTACTGTGTCAGATACATTACTATTTTATTTCATTCAATCCTCACAGCAACTCTGTCGCCCTCATTTTACAGATACGTAAAGAGATTCTTACAGAAGCCAGGTGATTGGTCCAGCGAGGTCCACTATCAGTGCCCCCCCCCCCCCGCCCCCTGTAAACTCTACAGCCCAAAGCTGCCGACAGGAGCAGCTGGAACTATCTGTCCAATGGCTGGGCTCCTGGTACTCTAGAACTGCCAGAGAATTAGTGTCCCCGGAAGTAGCTCTCAACCAACAAAGGATGGGACTCCCTTGTCCCCTTATTGGGATAACTGATCAGTTTCGACAGTTTCTCAGAGTGTTCCAGCAGAACTGAGCTCCATTTGTCCACAGCGGTAACTCGCTGGTGGAACCCCCCAAATGGATTATTTGTACTCAAGGTCACGTCTTGAAGTCGGCTCCTGGAGAATCCTGAACCAGGACACCCAAACTGTTAGTCTAAGAGTTCTCTACTGTTGACTTACCATGGCGCACACTTTTACAGACACTCAAAGAATGCCTCGTAAGCATTGCAAAAACATTCCGAGAGTGCGGTTTTGAGTAAAAACTGTAAGACACATTCAGATTGCAATAAAAAGTATTTTGTTATTAAGTTATTCTGTTATTCTTTTGTTCTGAAACTATAACACATAGACTTGAGTGACTCACACTCCTTAGAGCCAGACACACTTTTACCATTGGTCTTAACACATTTTTATCAATTGTTCCTAATAAATTTGTCTCTTCTCCCGCCTCCCCAATACACCCACACAGGCCCTCTGCTAAGGTGGAGTGGAGCTGGCTTACCACGTGTAAACACAGCCTGGACCTCGCCCCCTCCCCACTCCCCACCAGCCTGCACTTCTCACCGCACCGTCACTGTCTCAGCCTTGCCAACCTGCCGCACTATTTGACTTTCTAATTTTTTTTGCCTCTAAGTCATTCCTTTATGTAAAAGAATATTAACATTCTCCCTGGAAATGTTCACAAATGGAAATTGTTACGCACACTTGGATAATCAGCGCTTGATTAGTCAGGAACTGAACATCATTTTATGGATTGCTTGGTTTCTTCATTACCTTCCTTATCTTTCTCTATAATTGGCTATCAACATTATCATTTAGGAAAAAAACAGGGTCAACAGAGGACATTCATGGGAAAAAATGCAGATTACTTATGAACTAAACTTATATGTTTATTAAGGAAGAAGGTTGAAATTACTGAGTAAAATAGTGTTTTGAGTATATAATTGAATATGCATGTTATTTTAAAAGTATATTATATGCTATTTTTATTGAGCACTAATTATACTTTATAAGCTCTAATGTCAATGCAGCTGTTAATTGAAGATGAAATAATTGTCTATACTACAAATACATTTGAGAATATTTTGGATACATTTTAAGAGATTGCATTACTTTTTTCTTTCTGCAGTTACCCCTTTTGTGTGGTAGAGGAAAAATATACAATTTGGCTCAATCTGGAATGAAGAGGTTTAAGCCACACAGTATTGCTGCTTAGCAAGCTGGGCCCTGTAATCGTCTCTGGATTCTTGCAGGTGTGACACCTCCTCTTTTCTTGCGGCCTCTAGATCAATGTAAGCTAACAGCTGTGCTGCTGCCTCCAGCTCTGTCGTACAATTAGTCTTCTGATGAACCGTGCAGGTTGCTTTATTGCTCCGAGAACATTTTCACATGCAAGGCCTTGAACTTTAAGGCGCATACATACATTATGTTCCATATGTCACTACGATGTCATATAGCTGATTAGAGTACTTCATTTTCAGAGTGTCAAAGTTCATCCTCTTTAGGATGAACTAAAGGAAAAAATAACCTATCTTTTTCTTTATTTTTCTGTCAAAGTGAATAGTGGACATTTTTGCACTGTTTCTTAAAATTGGAATGATTCGAAACAAAAACGTAGCAGCTTTGCCAAGAGCTATTCTAGCAGCACTTTTTGCAATGAATAATACCAACAATCGTGAAGTTTCGGTGCAAGTGGTATTCCAGATCTCAGAGGAAGCAAGACTAGCTTTCACCTTTCCAAAGAATCAATACATTTTATTACTACAGTATCGGTGTTTATTTTAATTTGGGCCATGGACTTCCTTTTCCTGACCTAATACATGTCTTTATTTCCATGAAAGTCTACATCTTGTAAGTTTTGCCTTATGTATTACTATTTTTAAAAGTATAGATTCTTATTTTTTCTTTTTCTGTAACTTTTTGCCATTTAAATGACAAATACTATAATTTATAGGACAAACACCATTATGAATTCCTTATTTAAAAAGGAAAAACCACACATGCTATTTTTGAAGCTGTAACATTGAAAAAAGAAGAGAACAATCAGGAAAGTTAAACAGAAGAAAAGAGTTTAAAGAGAGCTAAACTCATTAATGAGAAAATAAAAAGAAAAAAACATTCAATTTACCAAGATTCTGGTCTGCAAACAATTTCTGCTCCAAAATTTTATATCTAGTTGTTATGGGAGGTTATCTGTTTTAATGTTTTAGAAAGATTATAACTTTAAATACAAAGATAATGGCAGCAAAATCGTTAGTAAAACATTTTAGACTTTCATAATCTCTGAAATATTAAAACACATTTTATAAACTACTTAAAGTGCTGCTTTTCAGGTAAGATTAACTGTTTGAAAAGGTATTAAATAATATCAGATATGGAATCCATGCACATACCATGATTGCTTTATAATTACAAGTAACATAATTTTATGCAGTTTGGAAATAAATCCATTTTTTAAAATAAAGAAATATGACTATTTTCTTCTCATATCTGTGTGTTTTCTAGTCCTACCACCTGTCTTCTGCTTGTCAGAGAGTGCGTATTTTGAACAATTTTCTATTTAGTAAATGTTCTGAATGAAAGAGAAGTCAGGGCTACTTGTGCCCTGGTGGGAGAGAGTGTGGAGGGAGGAGGAAGCAAAACAGAGGTCAGAGTGGCAATAATTAGGGGAAACGGGGTCCGTACCAGCGGCTCCTTTCAGAGTCTCAAGGAGACTGTCTAAAGTGGGTCACTGGACAGAAGGATAAAGTGGATGAAAACTAGGATGCCAAGCAGAAAACGATGGCTGAGCCCTGCGCTTACGCCTGACATCTCCAGGGGGCGATGAGCCCTCCTTAGCACGTGTCACAAGCCGTGCAGAACCACACAGCACCGTGATGTGGCTGGCTGCAAGCAGCACTGTCTGCGTGCCTCCTGTAAGGACACAACCAGTACCTCCTGCGAGAAGGCAGCCATGATTTCCTCTGTGTAAGCATCTGAGCTCCCCTCAGACACTGTGGTCATTAAATGAGAACAGAAGGCTCTGTTTTAGGTACTGATTCCTAAGGGGCAGGTAAAGACAACCTCTATTTACTGAGTAGTGAATAACTCATCCTTTTATAAACCAATAAATAACTCAAATTCCTCTTTTTTTATGCACACATCCTATTTTTTTAACTGAAGGAAAGATTATTAATAAATCAATAATAAGAACTTTCCCACAAAATGTTGCCTTATCCTATTTCCATTATAAAAATATGTGCCAACACAAAGATAAATTTAAGCACTATGTAATTCACATACGTTTAGTAAATAACAGTTAAGAAAAATATAAGTATAAAGCAGACACTTTGAAAAGTAATTCAATAAATGTTATTTACTGAAGTATCATTGTTATCGTTATTCAGTGCTAATTATATTAGAGCCTGTAGTAATAACGGTATCATACAGTTGAAAACTGTTTATAGTTTAAAGGGTAAACAGACATTTTTTTTTTCATTTGATCTCACAAAGGTGCCGGGAAGCTGCCACTGTCATTCTTACTTGACAAACCAGACCCAATGTCTGAGAAGTTATATGACTAACCTCAGGTTTACAGCCTGGATGTGGCATACAGGACTGAGATCCACATCCTTCAGCTCAAAGCGTCGCATGTTTTTCTTTACCTCCCACAGAAAGACCGTACATCAGAACCTACTGTCAGTTCAAATATTTGACATTCAACAATTGGAGAGCTAGATGCACTTGAACTATATTAGAGAAAGTAAATATACTTTTTAAAAAGCATTTAAAAACAATGTTTTAAATTTATTCATTTTAGAGAGTGGGGAGAGAGACAGAGAGAGAGGATGGGGGAGGAGCAGGAAGCATCAACTCCCATATGTTTCTTGACCAGGTAAGCCAGACATTTTGAACCAGTGATCTCAGTGTTCCAGGTCAACGCTTTATCCCACTGCGCCACCACCGGTCAGGCAGTAAAGATGCTCTTTAATAAGTGATCTATTGTAGTTCCTAAATACTTACTCCCAGAAACTTTGACTGTATAGACTTCTACCTACAACATTTAATATTTTTTTCCTATGCTACCATTTTGGTAATGGTTGAACTTAAAATGAAAAGCATAAATCACGATTTTGTAGACGTATGACCATCTAGCACTCTGGAAAATAATTCTTCTATATACATTATATAATACTTAGGGTTTTCTATATCTTAGACCATATGCCACAAACTCTGCACATATTTTCTTAATTCTCACAAAGTTGTGCTTAGTAAGGGAATAGTATTATCCCCATTTTATAGATGAAGAAACAAATGCTCGGGAAGGTTAAGTCGCTTGTGCAATGTCACATGAGGAGGTGGCATTCCATCCTCCAACAGCCTGATTTTAAAGCTCATCATCTTGACCATTTTGTGTCCTTTCACTACAAAGACTTAAGTATACTCCCTAAAGTGCATGCTGAGAGTTCCTTATTTGAGAAATACTAGTATTTACTGCCTTTACTCCCTGCAGACTTCGTGTGTGTGTTTGTGTGTGTGAAAGAAAGAGGGACAGATAGGGACAAACAGACAGGAAGTGAGAGAGATAAGAAGCATCAGTTCTCTATTTCAGTTCCTTAGTTGTTCGTTGACTACTTTCTCATTTGTGCCTTGACCAGGGGCTACAGCAGAGATAGTGACCCCTTGCTCAAGCCAGTAACCTTGGGCGTAAGTCAGCTACCTTGGGCTCAAGCCGACGATCACAGGGTCATGTCTGTGATCTCCCACTCAAGCCAGTGACCCAGCACTCAAGCTGGTGAGCCCGTGCTCAAGTCAGTGACCTTGGGGTTTCAAACCTGGGTCCTCTGCGTCGCAGTCTGATGCTTCACCCACTGTGCCACTACCTGGCCAGGCTCGATGCAGACTTCTAATAATCACAGATTTGACTGCATATGTGAACGTTTGTACCCATCCCAGGTAACTAGCCAAATACCATGATACCTGTTAAAGTGGCTCCAAGCTGTCTTGTTTGTTTCCACAAAGCCAAAGAAGACAGGAAAGGGTGAAAGTTCAGCTACAAAGAAATGATTGCTCTACAGACAGATCGATCCAGACTGTATACGTTAGCAGGTATGGCCCATTAGAAAGATTTATCACGTCATCATTCACTGCAGATGGACAGAACTTTGTAGAGCTAAAGTATTTGAAATCATGCACAAAGGATCTAAATAAAGACAGAGCCTCAGAGAAACCACTTTCTTGCTTTAGTTTCTTTACTCTCTTTCCCTCTCTCTCCTTTCATTATTTTTTTTTTTTTTACATTTTTTCCCTTCTGACATGTACTTTTCAAGAATCTGTCATACATAGTGCGGGAGAATAAATGATGATTAACGCAAGAGTATTTGCCTGTCTTCACTTAGCCTACTAATTCTGGCATGGCTCTCCCCCTACCAATCTCACCCAACCAGTCTCACCCCTACTGGGTTTAATTATGCAAAGCAGAGTTATAAATTTGGGGGGCAAGTCAGGATAGAAATGTACAAATAAGCCTGCTGAAAGAGGCACAATTTCTAGACCTGAGAGAAGGTGAAGGAGAGAGGGCAGGAAGAGAAGTGATTAACCCATGTGTGGAGTACAGGGCTAACTGTGGGGTTTAGGGAGAGAAATGAAGATTCTGGCTTCAGAATATCTAGAGACAGTCAACCTGCAACCTGCTTTAACCAGAAGAAGAGAGGATTTAAAAGAAATGTTGCTTTGAGTTGAGAATTTTATCTCTCTCACTGTTCTTTGAGGACAAAGAAGTAGAAATTGAAACCACTTTTCTTTGGCTTGCTGGATTTTTATTTTCTTTTAATATAATTTTTCTTTTAGTATTTTATTCTGGTTGCATAATGGTTTTATTGGTAGGTAAAAGTCTTCACTTGTAAAAGTGACCAAGAAGAAAACCTGCTTCATAAAGGTTCCTGGGGTCTCTGCCCAGGCATCGGGAAGTCGGCAGGATCACCATTTGGACTAAGAGTGCACCACCACCAAGAACAGACGACTCTAAGGGAGAAGGTAACATACTAAAGGAGAAAGGAATTCAACGGGAACAGCTATAAGCATCATCGCCCCCCCCCCCCAGTTTCTGTTAGCTAAACATTACATGTTAAATAAATCATTTGTGGGCTGGGGGTGGGGTGGAGGAATTGAGCAAAAGTGAAAAAAAGAGAGAAAATCTGGACAAGAATAGCTGTGTGGTGATTGCTGGGGTTGGGGGCGGTTGGGGAGGTGGAAAGAGGTATAGGGGGGACAAATGGGGATAGAAAAAAACTTGACTTGGGCTGCTGAATACAGCACAATATATACACAATGTGTTGTGGAATTGTGCACCTGAAACCTGTATAATTTTGCTCATCAGTGCTACCCCAATAAATTCAATAAAATAAATAAATCATTCTATGTTATAAATGCCCTCCCATGGAATGATTTTATCTTTGTTTACATCTATTGAGTTGAAAGAATAAATAAAATTTAATTACATTTATTTAGTGCAGTGGTTCTTAACCCGGGTTCTATCAAACCCTAGGGGTTCAATGAGTCGGTCTCAGGAGTTCGGAGAAGCCTCTACCTCGGAGGCCAGAATAAAGTAATACCGTAATTTGTTGTGAGTTCATGCACTTTGTTGGTTTTGTTCTTTGAGCAAGGTGATGTTCATGCACGGCTCATTTTGTGCACCAGTAAAAAAATATATACCTATGTCTTCAATTTGGAAAAAAAAATCATATTTTATTTATCACTAAAGAAGGGTTTGGTGAATGCGCATATGAAACTGGTGGGTTCAGTACCTCAAGAAAGGTTAAGAATCACTGATTTAGTGAGACTCTAGGAATATTTTACAAAATTATATATATATATATATATATATATATATATATATATATCCACTTTATGAATAATCCATGAGTTATTAGAATTAATTAGTGTTAACTATTTTTTCTGACATATTATTCAGTACAATCTCTATGGGACGCTGCTGGTGAGGCTAGAGATTTAGGGTAACCTTGTACATACAATAATACCAATGTTTGATGCGTTCTAAGCTATTATAAAGATATTGACTTGTATACAACTACAACTACTGTGTTATATATGGAATAATTACATAATAGTGCATATGAGGAATCTCATACTATAAAAATATGTGAAACATCAATAGGATGAACTTTGCTTTCACAGGGTATTTTTGGTAGTCTGCGTTATTGCTAAATAATAGGAAGCAAACACCTCAACGAATGTCCTAAAGCTTGAGTAAAGGCAGCGTCCCTAAAAATTTTAAGTGGAATAAAGAATTAGATAGGAAGAAAATTCATGCATAAAAACAGAGTGTTAAGGGAGGCCTTTCCTTTTCCTTAAAATAACTTCATAGTTGCAATATTTGATTGTGGACGCTTGCCCAACTTTGCACAGGCATTAAATGCGATTTTTAGTCAAATACAGGACTGGGCAAAAGTAGGTTTACAGTTGTGAGTACATGAAACAGAGATTGTTCTTCTATTATTTATTTATTCATCTTTGTATTATTTATTATTATTATTAACCTACTTTTGCCCACCCCTGTATTTTTTTTCTCTGAAACCTTAGGTCTTCACCAGATACATTTAACTTCTAAAATCCAGAATTTACTCTACTTGAACATTTTACAGGTCTAAATTGATGATGGCCAAAGGGAATGACTATTGCCTTTCCCAGCATCTGACATATGCAGGTAACATTCTCCTCTTTAAATGTCAGGGTCTCCATGAGCTCTCACTCAGGTTTATTAGAGTCACTCTCATGTCTCTTCACCAAACACCTATCCTCATTAGGACAGGTCTTTCATCCCTAAATAAATTCATTACTTGATTTTTAATAAATTAATTCTGTTCTATCACTGAGTAAAGAACTTTATATCAGCAAGGAATGGATGATCAAACTATATTCATATACTTGCCAAAATATTCTTCTATAGCATGCAGTAATCATTTATTAATAATTTAAAGCCTTTAAGTTAAGATACATTAGAAAAGTTTCAAAATCTCTTCCGTTTCTGACCTGTCAGCAGCCTCACCAAAAATCTTCAAAAACTCCACGTTGCTTAAAAAATTAGCTTCATCTTCCTCAACAAAGCATTCAACATCCTCCAACCCACCATAAGATTAAAAAAAGAAATCTTAGAATGAGACAACCTCTTAAAGAATATTTAGAAGTCATGCAGGAAGAGATCAGTAAACTTGATCACATAAATATCTCAATGTGCAGTATGAAAAAAAATCATAAACAAAGTAAAAAACCACAACAACAATGGCCTGCAAAAATATTCACAATACATACAACACATACGCCTAATTTTCTGAAGATATAAATAGCTCCTGAAGAAGCAGGCACCTTCATTTATTGTTGTAGGAATGTAAACTGGTGAAGCTTCTTTGAAAGAAAGTTTATAAATAAAAATATAAATTCATCTTCTCTCAACATTTCTACCTCTAGGAGTTTATTCTATAGATCATCTCCCACTTTGGCACAAAACGATTCACTGTTACACCCTTTGCTATGAAAACAGATTGGACATAACCTAAATTTAACCATAGGAGATGGTGAAATCCATTATGGTTCAATGGTATCAAGGGATATCATGAGGCCCTTTTAAAATGAGGTATGTCTATATGCATTAGTATGGAAGAGGTTGATGCATTTTGTAAAGAACATAGGACAGACATATGTATACGTACTTATATTCTGTCTACATATGAATATTTTTGGAAGGATAAATCATAAACTTGTAACCCTATTTCAGAAAATAACGGTGACACTGAGTATAGGGGTGGAAGGAAAATTAACTTTTCACTGTAAATTCTTGTGTTGTTTGCATTTTCCACTACAGAGAGTGAGAGAACACGCAAGCTATTTTTTCTCCTAACCTTCCAACTTGCTCTCATACTGTGCCTTATCTTGTGTCAGGCAAGTTATTGCCTCCCAAACGCACTGGGTATATTCACAGTGAGTGTGTGAGCGGCTAATGTCCCATCATCCTCGACTCTCATGCATTCTGCCTGTAGAAGCCCTGCTCTTCAAAAGCTCTTCCATGCAACTCTCCTGATCCATAGTGTTGGAACCAACCACTCTTATCTGCACTCAGAGAACCCCTGTGCACTGAATTATGGTTATGTTACAGGTTGCCACCCTCATTATGTTAGCTCCTAAAGGGAAGGGTGTATCTTGTTGGCCTAGGTCCTCTCCATGGTACCCGGAACTTGGCTTTACTGAATACATGTCATTAACTGGGAAACATTTAGCAAAAGTCATCTAGAAAAACCTGTTTTCTATGATGATCCAAATTTAAGAGTAATAGAGCAAAATATATAGCCCAAATATAGGGATTCCTCCTTAGCATGAATATCTAAACAGTAAATAAGAAATCCTCAAAGCTGAAAATAAAGCCAATTCTCCACAGCAAATAGGATTATTACCAGATGTATGTGAAATGAAATAGGGAGCTATGCTTTAAATATATTAGTGGTTAAGAGGAGAATGAAAAAAAAATTTATTTATAATACAGAAAATATAGCTCTTGACATGTACTTTCAGCCAAACATACCAAGCCTGTATATAAAATTGTCTGTTTCTCAGTTTCTCCCTCACACCTCCCCACCCACCCCTACACTACATACAGGTCCATGGCAATGCAATTCACTCTATTGCTTAATAGCCACAATCTTTTCTAAACAAATTTTTCTCAAATAAGTTCACAGTAACTTTTTTTCCCTACTTCTGTTTTGCTGTTATTTTAACCCATTTCCTTTTGTCCTTGGTCATATGGGAGTATAGACCCCATTTGCAGTCAAATGACTTTATAGATTTAATTTTTATATAATCTAAAGTACTTCATGGTAACTGACTATGCACTACCCTCTATAAACAATAAAACTAATATTTTTGTGCCTCTAGAATATTGCTATTGTGCTTTTAGTCTCTATAAATAGGCATACTGACAGCAGGTCTAGTTCTTTCAGCCTCATAACAATATACAATGAAATGAAATGAAAATTTAAAGGGGCAACAACTAAAAGTTTACTTTCACTTACGGTCAGTGCTGTTTCATACTCTCCAGCGGCCAAGTATGCTAAGCCCAAGTAATAGCAAGCTTCTCCCTCCATCTTCTTGTCATTTCCTACAGTGAAAACAGAAAAATTATCATGGCATTAAAGAATTTATTACATAATATTTGCTTTTTAAGACAGTATATAACAAAGTATATACAAAGTATACTCATTTATCTGCAATTCCTGAAATCTATGCTGTTAAAAAAAAAAAGTCTGGTGTTCATACAATGTACCTGGATCACAGATATTAAAGTGCATCAGCGATATAACTATGAGGAGTTATCTGCTACATACATAGACCTGTATTGCCATTTGAAGTTCAGATACAATTTCTATACTGGTCCATCATGTAAAGACCTAAGCTGTCCAGCAGAGCTGTCACTACATACATCCAATAATTGATAAAGAGAACCAATGTTACCTGGCGCACAAGCACACATACACAAAACGGACATTCGGATAATTCTCTAACGGCGCAGATAATTAGAAAATTAAAAAGATTGTTTTCTTGATTAAGTTCAATTTAAAAGATATTGGTTAAAACTTGAGTGAGAATGATTGACAGAGCTTGACTTGTTGGTACAAAATTCCATGCACATTTTAAATCCCAAACTCATTTTCTTTGCTAATGACTGGTAATACTTTTTATCATCTTTCCACAAGGAATTTAACCTTTCCAATTTCTGTGAAATGTGTTTTATTCCAGGAATTACCAAATTTTTCTTTCCAAAAGCAGAATGTGCAAATATATAGTCCAATAAGACATACATCATACCATCTCATTAACATATAATTTATTTATACTTAATATACTAAATATACCATGTAAATCTAATATACTTATAGAAACCATTAAAAACAGTCTTTTATCTAAAAGATTTCACCTACTGATTGTTAAAGAGAGGAGAGAAAGACGGAGAGTTTGGGTGGGGAGAGGAGCAGGAAGCACCAACTCGCTGGAGTTGCTTCCTGTATGTGCCTTAACCGGGCAGGCCCAGGGTTTCGAATCGGCGACCTCAGCATTCCAGGTCGACACTTTATCCACTGAACCACCACAGGTCAGCTCATTAAAGATTCTTATATGTAAAAAGAACACAGTTCTTATACTTTAGGAAGTCTTTGGTTTCCAATGTAACCTATCTCTTAGGTAATACAAATGCCAACAGAGACACCTTCATTTTTTATCTTTGGAAAGTAAGTATCCTTAGATTTCTGAACTCTGCATCCCAACCATGATGGATTGCAGCAGGAGCTAGCAATTCTCCACACTGTGTTCACTCACCACTCAGTGAATTTCAACGCCTGCAACCTGGCTCATTTGGAAGGCTGCAGGAAAGCAGCATGGCAAATGACAGTGACAGTATTTATTTTTCCCTCTCTAGCAACTATACCAAATCTCAGAGAATTATCCCCTTAAAATTTCACTCTAGGCCCTGGACGGTTGCCTCAGTGGTAGAGCATAGGATCAGTGTGTAGAAGTCCCCGGTTCGATTCCTGGTCAGGGCACACAGGAGAAGTGTCCATCTGCTTCTCCACCTCCCCCCCCTTTTCTGTCTCTCTCTTCCCCTCCCACAGCCAAAGCTCCACTGGAGCAAAGTTGACCTGGGTGCTGAGGATGGCTCCATGGCCTCGCCTCAGGTGCTAGAATGGCTTTGGTTGCAATGGAGCAACACCCTGGATGGGCAGAGCATCACCCCCTGATGGGCATATCAGGTGGATCCCGATTGGGTACATGCAAGAGTCTGTCTTTCTGCCTCCCAGCTTCTCACTTCAAAAAAATCTAAAAAAAAAAAAAAAAAAAAAAATTTACTCCAGCAGCATGGATGGTACCAGTGATCCAGTCTAAGGAATTTTAACTCTAAATATTCAGCCGGGCACTGACATTTTCTCTGGTAGAGGCTCATGAGTGCTGGGGTCGGGGTGAGACTAGGGAAGAGAATGATGGGGTGGAAGGGAGAGCCAGGAAGGGAAGCTGCCCTTTAACGAAAGATCGGTTCAATGTGACTTGCACTTGCTGTGGTAAATGGCGGGCTGTGCGGGGTCACTCACAGCAGCATGTGCTGGCGTGTCATTGTCACTGCATCTTGTTGTGTGAAGGGCATCTATCTCAGCAGAGAGGAGGAGAGAAAGAAAAACTACACTTGTGGATAAAAAGACTTTGAGGTGGCTAATTTAAACAGCTGGATCACATCAAATGCTTTTTTCTTTTCTTTTTTTTTTGTGTGACAGAGACAGAGAGAGGGACAGATAAGGACAGACATATAGGAATGGAGTAGGAGGAGAAGCATCAATTCTTCATTGCAGCACCTTAGTTGTTCATTGATTGCTTTCTCATAGTGCCTTGACCGTGGGCCTTCAGCAGACAGAGCTATCCCTTGCTCAAACCAGATGAGCCCGCACTCAAGCCGGCAACCTCGGGGTCTGAAAGCTGGGTCCTCCGCATCCCAGTCTGACACTCTACCCACTGCATCATCTCCTGGTCAGGCTCAAATACTATTTTTAAAACAGGATTTAAGCATGAGAATTTTTGCTTCTTATTAGCAGAGACAAAGTTAAGATAAAGTGAAAGCAATAAAATAATGGAGAAAAATGTCAGCACTATTAAAGCTGAGTGACACATAATCCAAAAGAAAAAAGCGGTAAAATACCCTTTATAGTGTGCGGTTTGAGTGTGTTGAATTAATATGGGCTCTGCTCTCTAAATCAATAAACATTTTTTAAAAACATGCTTTTATTTTTAAGACTCTAGGAACCATTCTTTGTGGACTACCTTCCAATTTAGTAAATGTGAACCCAAAGTAAAATACCTTTTTCTAATTTATATGGCACATTGAAATTCCACATAACTTTCCAGGTAACCAAAGTGAGCTGCTGATCTTGATCTAAGAACGATTTATATCAGTGTTTAACCCTTTGGGGAAGGTACTAGATCATCATTCATTCAAAAGCAGTTCATGCAATGAGATGCATCTTTCTGTGTGTGTGTGTGTGGGGGGGTATCCTATAGGTATTCCAAGTAATATTAAAAGTCATAATAGAGAGAATAAGCTGTTTCTTTTACTGTTTAGAAAATTAAAATTCTGCCCCCCAAAATCAGTCTTGCTTATTTCAAATAAGCCATTTATTACTCCAGTAGAGCAAATATATCCACAAGCCAATAAACTTCAGGTCAAGAGCATAACTTCTATCGTTTTTCCTTCATGAAAAGGATACTCTATTAATAAATTACTACACGGTAATAAAACATCCTTGCATTGCACAAAATGACAGCTTATGAATACATGCTCCACATTTAAAAAATATTTTATATATATGCAAATAATGCAGAATATCAAGGATCAGCTTTCATAAAAATGTTTTCACTGTTGTGAACGTGCAGACAGATGCTAATCACCTGGGGCCTTTGATAACCTGCAGATTTGGATGCTCCAGGTCCCAGGAAGGGTCTGAGCTGCTGCTTTTCTTACAAGCTCCCTGGCAATTTTGATGCTGCCCCCCCAAAGGCCACACTGTGACAGGTAAGCAGCTAAACTATGCTTGAGTTCTATTCTCTTGTTACTCCTAACCCAGTATTTACCATATCTTCCCTTTTACCTCACAATGGGGAATTTACAAACAATAAAAGATCTCTCATGCCTGACCAGGCGGTGGCGCAGTGGATAGAGCATCGGACTGGGATGTGAAGGACTCATGTTTGAGACCCTGAGATCACCAGCTTGAGTGCGGGCTCATCTGGTTTGAGCAAGGCTCGCCAGCTTGAGCCCAAGGTTGCTGGCTTGAGCAAGGGGTTACTCTGTCTGCTGTAGCCCCCTGGTCAAGGCACATATGAGAAATCAATCAATGAACAACTAAGGAGCCACAATGAAGAATTGATGGTTCTCATCTCTCTCCATTCCTGTCTGTCCCTATCTGTCGTCCCTCTCTCTGACTCTCACTGTCTCTGCCACAAAAAAAAAAAAAAAAATCTCTCAGATTGTAACAATAGTAAGACCTTAAACACACAAGCACACACACTTATGCACCCCCCACACACACACTTATGCACCCCCCCACACACACACACACACTTAGCTTTTGCAAATGACCGTACTTTCTCATTACAGGCTCATTGTTTTATAACACCACTCCCAGAAGGTTGTAATTTTGGAGACAGAGCTTTCAAGAAACTAATGCACTTCTTGCTGTCAGCACAAAGGCACCTCCGTTTCACTGTGAAATCTGCAAGTTCATTGATGGCATTTGTCTTCGCATTTCATAGGGAATGATCACCCAAACACTCGGTGACTTTTACGTCCCCCGTGGGAGAAGCGGTGTCTGCCCCATTAGAGGAAGCCATGTGAGAGCGTTCCTCTCCACTTACCTTCTTTGGCGATTTCAGAAGCTTTTCTTAGAATTCTGATGGCCTGTTTATACTCTTTATTTTCCAGCATTTGGTCTGAGAGTAATCTGTAAATCCTCAGGAGACTCTCGCAGGACAACAAGTTGAGAAGGCGGCCTGTCTCGTCCTTCCAGACCCGCCCTTGTGTCAGCTGATGGAAGGCTTCATATTGTTCGGCAGCTTCCAGAAGCTGACCTGAGGAACAAAAGCCATTCATAAATATACACCACAGACTAGAATGTATTTTCAAAAACTTTGCACACATCTTACATTTTACTATTGGAGATGAGGCGGCGGGGTGGGGGTGGGGATACTACCATGAAATACAGTCAAGGATTTCTAAGGCTGAAGACTTAAGCTGGAAGAGAAGCTATCTCTATGTGGACCTCAGATCCAGCATTGGTTTTGGACTGACACCTGCTAGAGGAGTCCACAGGGGCTAGTAGAAATAAACTAAGGACCTTGGCTGGTGGCTCAGTGGATAGAGCATTGGCCTGGTATATGCATGTCCTGGATTGAATCCCTGGTCAGGGCAAACAGAAGAGACCATCTGCTTATCTTCCCTCCCCCTTCTCTCCCACTTCCCTTCCCACATGCTTGGTTCAAGCATGGCCGGGCACTGTGAGTAGCTTGGTTGGTCTGAGCACATCAGCCTCAGGTGCTAAAAATAGCTTGTTACTTGAGTATAAGCCCCCAGTGAGGTTGCCAGGTGGATCCTGGTTGAGGCGCATATGGGAGTCTGCCTCACTATCTCCCTTCCTCTCATCTAAAAAATAAATAAAATAAAAGAAGAAATCGACTAGGATGACAGATGGTTAGTGAGAGTGGGAAAGACTATTCATAATGATAAAGGACAATCATATTAGCTAACATTCATTTAAGATTATAGATGCAAAGCACTGTGTTTTGTGCTTGATATGCATTTCTCATTTAATCTTCACAGCAGTCCCGTGAAATAGCTTCATGATCCTACTTTACAGACGGGAAGGTGAGGGTGAGACATTTGCCCAGGATCGCAGGTCCAGTGCGTGAGCAGATTCAGGTAGTCTGATTCCAGGGCCCGTGCTCTCGGTCACCGTCCTGCCCTGCTTACCCAACAGACAGCATTCTTCCTTCGCAAGAAAAGCCTAGGTGTCCTGGGAAAGGACGCATCTGTTACAGATTTCAAGTCCAAATTTAACGGGTCTTTCAACTGCTTCTCAGAGTGTGAACTTTCCAAGCAGCCATTTCTAATGATGAATAATTGAAATGTAACTTAACTGCCTTCTTGAATTACATTGCATAACATAGTCCAAATATAGCTTCCAAAAGCCAAAGCTCTAGATTAGCTTTGAGTCATTTCATTCCTCGAAATATGGGCAAGCCCATTTCTGGAAGGGTACTTTGCAACTCCATGCTGTGGACTGTATTTTACTTGTGAATGGCCTTGTGGAAATGCTCCTGATATCCGGTAATGTAAATACCTTTTTATGGTATTGGGATTTCCTAATTGGAATCGACTGGAAAAGCATTTGTATCTAGGCATTCAAATAGTAGTGGTCAAGGGTGAGTGCCAGCTACAGACAGCCTGAGTTCCTATCTGAACTTTCACATTTGTTCTGTTTAGCCTCAGGCTATTTACTACCCTCCATGTGCCTGACTTAATTCTTCTACAAAATAGGATTACAGGACTCTACTGTAATTACTTAAATTGTTACTGTGAGCCGTTAACACCTGATGTAGAGTATGTGCTCAATAAACATAGCTGCTGTTATCAGTTGACATAGTGATAATCGTCTCAAAAAAACTCCAACAGGTTGATGATGGAAATAGAACCACTAATTTGTCTTTTTAAGTGCAACTTACTCTTTCCGTAAAAAACACAGTCAAGTCCATATAAAAATATTCTCCTGACTGATTGAATTAAGCCTCTTTCGGTCAGATCCGGCTCAATGCATTTCCTCGGAGGGGATCACTGGATAGTCCAGGACAGACAGGATGGACGGCACAGCCTCTACCGAGACGTTGCGTATAATTTCCCCTACTTTGTGCACTGAATTCCTTATCAACATTATCAGTATTAAAGTACTACAGAATGTACATATAAAGAAGAATAGCGTTCACACAGAAACACAAAAGAGACGGATAATAATCAAATAATCTGCACAAAAATTCGGTAAAGATGTGGCCTGTCAGAGGTGTGGCCACGCCATGCAGAACGAGGGTGTAACCAGCAGAGATACAGTCAGACGGGCGGCGGGAAAGGTATACGGCAGAGATGTTTATACATTTCTATTATTAAATTTCCACATGGTAAAAGACGACAACGCTATACTAAATACAGTATTCTATAGGGATATTTTATTACATGAACTGGTGTTTATGATAAGAGAAAATATTTTAAAAAATCAGAAAATATTTACAAATCATTATCAGTGGTATATGGTGACGAATGTATTTTTGCCTGCTTTTATTTTTTTTTCTCTCTGATCACTGGCATTTTCTAACATTTCTATCACCACAAATGTGTTCATTTGTAATAAGAAATATACAATAGGAGCTTTTTAAAAAATAATCCCAATACTTTTTCATTTTGATACAAACATTCAAGGTTGAAGTTCACTGCTCTAATCTATCTTTACATTTAACTGACAATTTTCCTTTACCCCCACAAACAGACGTAGTTTGTCATCGCTCTCCTGTAGCACCTCTCACCAGAAACACCTTTCTCCAAATACCCATGACCCTCATTTTTTAAAAAACTCGAATGAGGCATGGACATATATGTGTGTTATGTTTCCTCTGTTAACCATATTTCTGCCTGTAAAGTATAGCTCCGCAACCCCGGAAAGGTGAACACGAGAGTTCTTTTTTCCTATCCAGCATCCATCTATTCACGAAGTACAGACACATATTTCTCCGTGGCCGTGTGAACAGGAAAGTGTGGCAACAGGGAACTGCGAGTAAACCAGATGGTCCCAGGAAACACTGCGAATATAAGGAAACCAGGATGGACCTGACAGCATTGGTGAGCAGACACAGTGTCCACATGGAAAGAGGGTCCAAAGTTGTGCTACAAACTAAAAGATTTACTAAGAATCCCAGGAGGAGAGCCAGGAGATAGCCCAACATGCAAATGAGGCATAATGAGCTAAATAAAATATGAGAGTTGATGGTCATGTTCAAGATTTGATTGACGTGGGGCAAAAGGGGGAGGTAGGGAAAGTGGGAGAGGAAAGGGAAAAGGGGAAAGCAGGGAAGGGAGAGGCAGAGGGGCAGGGGAGAGGGAGGGTCGGGAAGAGTGAGCAAAGGTGGGATTGTGACCTGGGACTCTGGGGAAGCCAACTCCCTCTGTGTTACTGAGGCCATCAGGCACCCTGGTCAGGCTGTCCAATCAGGAATGAAGGGACATTGCTGTTGCTTGGTTACCATGGCAGGAGGCCTTGGAATGACTGAGAATAGTTGTTTTCTGTCGAACCTGAACCTGAGTTTTGCTGGAGCGTTGGGGCTAGCTTTAGTGCTTACTTAGCTCACGATTACTGGCCGAGGTTCAGCTCTCAGAAGAGACTACTTGAGAGTTCCCGCAAGGGAGGATCATGGTCCAAGGCACTGAGGTAAAAGAGAACAGGGAACTATTCTTTCCTGAAGACTAGTTGCTGGTCAAAATGGAAGGCTCCCCGGCCCCATATAGTATTATCTTATTTAACCTTCAAAGGACTGGTGAGGTAAATAGGACTTTTACAGTAAAGAGAAAGCTTGAGGCTCACAAAGGTTAATAACTCAAATGGCTAAAAAGTGGTGTTTGGGGTTTGAAGCCAGGATCACATGAAACACACACAGCTTTGTTCCATCACATCCAACTCTAGTCAGCCAGCCCAGTCAGGAATCTTGTATTGTCTGGACGTAAATCTCTAGAGTTAAAAGTAATGCTTAAATCAGGTGACTTCTAGTCTAGCCTAGACGTTAGCCCCTTGTATGCTTCTGATGGATCCTTCTGAAGGAGTCGGATGGACAACCAGTTACCTGGCCTGCACCCAGATTTCCTATTCCCCTGAACCATGCAGGGACATCTGTGGGACATCTGGAGCTCCTTGGGGGTCTCAGACTTAGTCACCTGTGGCCATAGCTAGCTGGGCATGGTTTCACTTCTCCTTCCTTAACTACTTGGCCACAGACAAGGTCACTGGGGATTCTGATCGGCACTATTCACACCACGGAGCCTACACAGAGGAAGTAGAGTTATTGGGTCTTTCTTGAATGTAGGGATTCATTTCTAAAATCTTTTGGAGGCAAACAGGTCAGTAATAAGCCAGCAGGGATTTGATCCAAATAACCACAAGCACACAAATGACTTGGCTAAACTGCTAAAGGCTGATCAGAATTTGAAAGTACATATAAAAATGGCATTATATTTTATTTAAAATATTAAAACATATGTCTGTACTATAAAGGGAGCATCGTAATTTACACATGCAAGAATTTCCCTTTAAGCATGATTAACAATGATATGATTTCCATCCAATTTATATTTCCAACTGTGAATAAGATTTTGAAGAGTTTATTACTTTTTTAATAATGACTCTGATGTTGAGAGTAGATATTTATTAGGACATAATAAATCTTGTTTTTAAATTTAAATTTAATATATCTAACATACCATAAATGGTCATCAATAGAGTGATTGTTTTGACAAAGCTAAATGTAAATATAAATGAAGATCATGGACTAGATTTTTCAACTTGGCTCAGAGCATCCTTTTGTAACTTCTTCAGAGTGTTCACAATAATCTACCTTTGTTAGCAAATAAACTTTCATATGTTAGAACCAGGCCAGATTTCCAGGTTCTACCATCAATCTTGTTGAAGGACAAATACCCAGATAACTGTCTTTTTCTGGAATTACCCAATGCCAACACTATTTCCTATTGAGGAAGAGTTCAGAAAGAAGAATAATTGTTGTACCCAGGTATCACAAAAATAAAAGTTAACTGAAGTCAGGACAGAAAAGAGAAGCCCTCAGAAATGTGCTTCTATGTAAATGTCTCCTGAGGGGGCAGGAGCTCTCTCATGTTGTTCCAGGAATTACTAGCAAATCTTCATCATTCGTGTGAGTAACAAGGATTCCAAGAGTGGCTGCGATGTTGCAGGCATCTAACTACAGCTCACCTAAGTGCCTGGAAAAAATACAGAGTCCACTAACATTCCAACTGACTCAGGGAAGAAAATGGAGCCAAAATGTATTGGTCGGACAGACTGAAGATGGCCTTCTACCAATACCACCAGTAATCGACCTATCTCAATAAAATAAGGTAGTATCAGAAAGCACACTTCAGGAGACACTTCCTGAGCCATCGCATAGAACAAGAGAATCCAGAACTGAAGAGAAGTAGCCTAAGCCCCAGGGTTTTGTGTTTGTTTGTTTGTTTTTTAAACAATTATATGACGTTAACATAGAGAATAAAAAGGTTGACACATGAGGAAATACATTTTGTTAGTCACATAAAGGAAAGTGCACCTTCAAAATAAAACTACTAGAAAGGAGTTTCACTTTACCTGAAACTCACACAAACAAGAAATCCATCCACTTATTTAAAAATACAAACAAAACCCAGACAATGTTGTAAACTGCAAAATTGCTTTGGTAGGATGCTAAGACAAACACAATGTAGAGAAAATAAGACTTTATCTATTTGGGTATTATCCAAATTGTTGCTCGCCCCTTCCCTGCACAACATCTCGGGAAGTTTATAGATATTTGTTGTATCACAGCAGATGTCTAGAACAAATATTAAGCAAAGGAGAATGTATATGATCTCTCCCATTTTAGTGTTTTTTTTTAAAGTAGGAAGATTGACTAGATATTAACACAAATGGGTTTAAATGTGAAGCTGCCATAAAAGCAGGAACATAAATGTAATTCTCCCAGCCGCTATTTTGATGCACATTTTTGATTCCATGAATATTTTATGAAATGGCCCAAACTAAAGCCATATAACATTCCTGCATTACTGATGCTTGCGCCCGTAAGCTACGAACATTAGAGGCATGATTGAGTGCATTAAAATGAACTCATTCAGCAGTGCATTGATTACTTGAAGGGGGAGGGAAAAGAAAAAAGGAAAAAAAAAAAAAAAGGAAGTTGCTCCGCTTAAGAAAACAGCACACAAATCCAAAGTTTGCAATATAATAAGGGTGAATGCAGATTTGAATAAAATAGGATTGCATAAATGAGGTGTGACTCTGTCTAGAATTAAAGTTTATTAGGTAAGATGTTAATTATATGTAAAGATGGCTCCTGGCTTCTTTTGTTTTTGTTTTTGTTTTTGTTTTGTTCGGGTGATTTAAAATGTCACAATCCCTAAGACGCTCAGAGCTCAGACTGGCCTACTTTAGCTCCATGCCTCAGCAGTTCTGAAGGTAGCTAATTATTTCCTGTTCTATCAACTTGTACATTTGCCAGTAAAAATAATGCCACAGAAACAATTGCATGAAAATAATCTGACAGGTCCGTAGGCCTATTTCTTCAGCAGTACTTGTATAAGTCTTCAGCATATTTAGTTCTAAATTGTGCACATTTGTTGAGGAATTTAGGGAAACATTCCACTTTAGTTTAAAACAGCAAACTAAGGGAACAATAAAGCTTTATGTATATTGTATTACATTTTAACGTGGAGCTACTGGACATCTTTGGTGCTGTTACTGTTCCGTACAATGTAGACATAAAATCTGCTAGAAGCAATATTGAATAGTAGCAGAAGGAGAAAAATGTTATGGCCTTTTTGTAAAAACAAAAGACTGCTTTCCATGACAGTGTAGCTGCATGAACATTTTATATTATCTTTAGGTTTATACATTCAGTTGTGATAACAATAATGACGCTATACATGCCGAAATAGATAAGGGTCTGTCACACTTCCCAGTGTAAACTATCACTTGCAAGGGTTTCTCTCTGGTCGGAGGAGCTGTGTTCTGTATGGAGTATAACCCCCTGCATCCCGCTGCAGAATGGAACCCTGGTAAACGAAGATTCTGTTCTGTAACTCAATAGCATCCCTAATAAATCAGGAAGAATATGTGCCCATAACTTTTGTAGCTACTTTGGGATACTTGAAGAAATTTAAGATGCTATTTAGAAAATGAAATTCTTTCCTTATCATCTTGAGCAAAGACTTCCGACAGACATTATAGGAACATTACCACACCTCTGATGAAGTGTATGGGTCACTAAACCAGACAACGAAAAGGATCCGAGAAAGACAGGTATTGAAGAAAGTCACCAAGGGCTTTATAACCAATGTTGGCAATGCTTGGAAGTTGATTTTTAAAATCTAGAAGATTTGTGGACTGGTGGAGAGTTGGGGGACTAGGTGAAAGAGTGAAGGGATTAAGAAGTACAGGTTGGTCGTTACAAAATAGTCATAGGGCTGAACATTTAGCATAGGGGATATAGCCTATAATACTGTTATAACGATGTATGGTGCCAGGCAGGTGCTGGAAATACCGAGGGGAATATTTTGTAAAATATGTGACTGTCCAACCACTATGCTGTCTATCTGAAGCCAATACAAAAATAAGCAAAAAGAAACAAAATCCAGAAGACTTGTCTGGATCCCTAAAATATTCTAGAAGCATTGTTATTATGTTGTCATTTCTGATTTTAGACAGATGAACTGTGGGCAGTGATGGAAACAGTGGGCAGGCTTGCCTGCTCTATGTTCTAATAAACTTTACACAGTGGTTTCTATCCAAGTTCTGTTATTTTTAAGGATTAAGTATTAGATAGCTTTGCTCTTAATGTTCATAATTGAAAGTATTGAGATTACTTAATTTTTAAAAATGTGAAATATTTGTGTAATGTATTAATAGGAAATTAACACTAGCCATTACAAACCTTGTAGAGCACACAGAGTTTACTATTTTCCTCAAATAATAGTTTTATTTTAATGGTTTCTACCTCATCTTAATATACTAAGTTGAAGGTGCTGGCAACCATTACAGTGTGAGGAGAAATGAAGTTAATATTGACATTAGATCAACTAATGAATTATACTGCCCTGGACTTAATCGATAATGCAGTTCTTACTTGAGTTACATATTGCTCAGGATTTTAAATAAACCGCATACTGATTATGTGTATATGTTTATATGAGCAAAGAGAGAGGTATGAAAGCATATATACCAAAATATCAGTATTGATTGACTTACAGAAGTTGGAGGTGAGTGAGGAGAGTGTTAACTTTTCCTTATGCATCGTGGTTTCGATAGAAAATAAGCCTGTGCTATTTTGGACATTACAGGAAAAACTGATGAACTGACAACAATCTATTAAGGTGAGTGTGGAGGGAGAAAGCAATGTTAGTTGTGCACTTTCATGTGCCACGCATGATGGTGGCTGCTACATATATTTGTTAGTATCTGCATTTTTGAGATAAGGAAAATAAGCCTTAGGGGTTCTCTTGCCTAAATTCCCATAACAAGTAGGTGGCAGACCTGACCCCCAAAGACCAGGGAAGGGGCTTTTCTTCCTTAAAGCGACCTTTTTTGAGAAACTGTGTCCCATGTTTGACGTACAGGCAGAGACCATGGTTTGCACCTCAGCCTCATGATATCACTGGACCAGTCATACCATTTTCTGAAGGGCTCCGAAATGAGGACAGTGCCGCCTTGCGGGTGTGGCTGTGAGGGCCATTAAAATAATTGTGCTGGCACTCTGCGGAATGCTTGGTGATTAGCTCACATTCAGTAACTTTTCCTGCCCTGGGATTAGTTTTCCAGGTTTGCTTTATCAATCTGGGTGGGTCTGTTAGAGGGAAGCTTTAAAACACACAGAATAGAACAGAGTCACTTCCCCAGATTAAGAGCTGGCTGAGACACTAGTTGGCAACAGTACACTTCACCCAATTCCTATCCAACACCCCTTTCCCTCTAGGTCAGGTCAGTCCAGTCCTGGGACCCATCTGCTGGGCAGGGCCCCTTCTCAGAGGGACCAGGGAAACACCACCCAGACCAGTCACCGGGGTGTCAGGAACGGCAGGTTCAGTGCAAGTGCTCCAGACCTCCTTGCAAAGCTTTGAGAAAGAGAGACCCGCCGGAGAGCAGGCGCTCGGAATGAGCTTCCTCTCTGCGCTGTTCTTTAAGCAGTAAATAATTAAAACACCCGAAAAAGACAGGTAAAATACAAGCCGCTCTGCCAGCAACACAGACATGAAAGAGAAGGGGAAGAAAAAATGAATTAAAAAAAAGGCAATGAAATAATTCATTTGAAGCTCTAATAAAGTTTCATTTGCAGTCTTGTTTAAAGATATATCAGACTTTAGGGACGTAACCTAATTACATTTTTATTCTAAGTTCCATTCAAAGATCTTGGACTTTGATTCTTTAACACAGATCAAACATCGAATAATTTTCTGGTGGCTATCAATACTTTAAAAGGATCTCTTGATTAAGTGCTATAAGGCCTTATGTCTTATGAACCAGTCCACACAGTAGATGGAGAGCAAACTGACAGGCCTCCAAAAGTGACAATTAATTTATATCGGAAAAGCAATACTAATTTACTTATAAAAAAAACTTTGCAATATTAAGTTCACTTTTATTTTGATATAAAGTGACCAGCTTCCACCACAGATCTAGGCAGAGGGGCCTTAGGAAATGGGCACAAGTGCCCACTTTCTAAACCCACTCCTGGAATCCCACCAACACAAGAAGTGCTGGCGGCGTTGAGCCTGTGATCACGCAGACGGGGAAGGTGTGCTACCAGCGGGCCTGCACCAGCCTGAGCGCCCTAGCTCCATGCTTACATACAACTTGGACTAGCTGTATTCCATATTGTTTATAGGACACCCGAATGGAATAGCGTGTTTACTCTATAAGAGAATCTTTCTGGAAAGTTCCCTCCTAAGGGACTTTTAAAAATGTTCATTTGGAAGCAGTTTCAAGTGAGGGGAAAGAAACAAATAGAACTTAGTTTTTAACTATGAAGAGGAATAAAATGTTCCCAGTGAACTTGGGCAGTTGTGCTAGCGGTGTGAGTGGGAAGGGGAAGGACACCAGGACACAGGGACTCCAGCAGGAAAGCCTGCCAAGTTCTGGTCACGACTTAGCGGCAACCACCGGGTGGTTCTGTTGGAGTCGTTGTTGTTTGTGGCCCCCCCCTCCCCAATATCCCGCCATGAACCCATAAACATCAAATGAAGTGCCCTTTATCCGTTTAAGTTCAAGTACTGTTCTCTTTCGCAACATTCTGTACGTAATGGAGCCCTCATTGTTACAAATTTGAAAACATGACAGCAGCAACTTAAACAGAAAATAAGTCGTGGGGGGTGTTGAGGAGCTGGGTGAAAAGGTGAAGGCATCAAGCTAAACAAACAAACAAACCCTCCCCGACACAGACAACAGTGTGCTGATGACAAGAGGGGAGAGAGATGAGGGGAGGTGGAAGAAGGCAAAGGGGTCTCAATGGCGAAGGAGAGAGACTTGACTGGATAATGAAGAACGGTACACAGAGGTTAACTTGAGGCTCCATCTGCTTTTTATAAACTGGCACTATCTTCTTTCCCTCGTTGGTAAAGAAGTTGACAGAATTTTTAAAGACTGATCTTTCAATAGCCATGGAAGCAGCAAGGAAACCAGGGCTGGAAGTATACCAAGAGCAAAGAGCCTGTGCTCACACTCACTCCCTTAGAGATGAGGAAAGCAAGTTCTGCCATGATGCCACAACTTGTCCGGACTCACACAGGGAACCGGCTCCCTGCGATGTCAAGAGAACTGAGTTCACTGCCCAACCCAATCGTCTTTCCTCTGCTAGACCGCGTCTGTGGCCGCTGCTCCAATGTTGCGTTAACTGTCTAAACCAGGGGTCGGGAACCTTTTTGGCTGAGAGAGCCATGAATGCCACATATTTTAAAATGTAATTCCGTGAGATCCATACAACGACCCGTGTATGTCAGGCATTATCCAATAAAAATTTGGTGTTGTCCCGGAGGACAGCTGTGATTGGCTCCAGCCACCCTCAACCATGAACATGAGCGGTAGGAAATGAATGGATTGTAATACATGAGAATGTTTTATAGCAGGGGTGCCCACACTTTTTTAGCTTGCGAGCTACTTATAAGATGACCAAGTCAAAATGATCTACCTACAATAAAAATGCAAAACATAAATTTATTTCTTCTATATTATCATTAAGTTACTATTATTACTATTTAATATTGTGTATCTTCTTTCACCTTTCTCCTTCTCAGCTCTCTTTTCGGAGGAAAGTCAATGTCATAGGTTTTATGAACAGTCCGAAAAAGCCGCTCCACATTTCCCTTCTTTGGAATAGCAATGGCACATAGACAGATAAGGCAAACGCACTTAGAATATGACATAGTGAAAAAAATCCCCTCCCATCTGTAAGAAAGTGGTAGGTTTTAGGCTTCTTACTCAGACCAGCTATGGCACTCAGTTTTATACCCTTTGTTGTATTTAGTTTAAATAAATTGAAGGCTAACTACACAGCAATGTAACTGAACAAGTTAGCGCAGTTTAACGCGCATGCATAGGGTGTCAAAAGTTCAGACGTCAGATTGTCTACCCTGTATGCCAATCAAAAGACAAATGTCTTTTTAATGTCATGCGATCTACCCACACTTCCTTCGCGATCGACCAGTAGATCGCGATTGACGTATTGAGTACGTCTGTTTTATAGTTTTAACATTATTATTTTTTATTAAAGATTTGTCTGCAAGCCAGATGCAGCCATCAAAAGAGCCACTTCTGGCTCATGAGCCATAGGTTCCCGACCCCTGGTCTAAACAAAGATAGTCATTCAACATCTATCAGCTACCACTAATTTAATCCCTGTGCATGAGTCTGTAGGTTTCCAATTTATATCTCTACTTAAAGCGTTTGCCCATATTTCTAATACTCCTGTGGAGTTGGGCTTCCCTTGCTATCTAAAATCCAACCAACAATTCACACACACACTCTTTTCTACATCATTAATAATGGGATTGGATCTGTTATCGTTCTTTGTCACTATTCTTTCTTACCAACTGCAAGAATCTTCTGTCCTTAGCTATACTTTTTAATTCAATGGATTTTTAAAAAATAGCTATTATTTCCCCCCAATTAAAAAATAATATATACACAAGGTAGGCTGCTCCAGCGCTGCGACAGGGCACACTACTCCAAGCACACCTCCCTCCATTCCATACCGTCAGCGTGTTCTCCAGAGGCCACTGCAGTAGGGATGAGATGTGGCGCGTTTGATTGGTCTTAAATCCTCTCAACAGTGCTTACGTCTCTATGAAATTTTAATAAAATGAAAGGGAAAATAAAATACCACACTAAAAACTGTTATATCCTTTGCATTTCTTTTAGTTATTAGGGCTGTTTTTCTAATAAACTGGCAAACATTATTCCATGACGAATAAGAAATTATCATGAAATTCCTATCAATTTTGATGTGGCATCTTTGATGATATTAAAATCTTTGATGATATTATTGTGTTTTAATCATTTTTTTTCCCCTTTGAAGAACTGAATACTGTGATGATAAACTTAATTTAAAATGCCAAAGAATAAAAATATTCACCAAATGAAGTGATGTTTATAATGGAATAGAGAATAAGGTAAAAAGCCAAAGCTCTAGGAAAGGATTGTTGATATGAGATTTTAGGAATCTTTAAAAATGTTACTTTAGATAGTATTCAGTTGCTCACCATTGTATCACAGATGTTTATGTGTCAGACTTCTTCACATGTCAAGTCCTAGCTCTCTACCATTATTGTACTTCTCCTTTGCCCCTGAAATAACAACTTTCTTTCTTTATTTAGTTAAGAAAAATTACCTACACCATATTGAATATTGTGTTAGTTTCCTGTGGCTGCCATTATAAAGTACCACAAACTGTGTGTCTTAAATAGCAGAATTTGTTCTCAGTTCTAGAGGCTGGGAGTCCCTGGCCTGGGTGGGTCCCTTCTGAGGGCTGTGAGGGGGATCTGTTTGGTGGCCCCCTCCTCGTTTCTGGTAGCCTCAGGTGCTCCTCGGCTTGTAGATGGTACTCTCCCTACACCCTCACATCATTTCCCCTCTGTACATGTCTGTCTCTCTGCCTGATCTCTCCCCCCCCCCCTTTGGGCGGGACAGCCATTAGAGTGTGTCAGAGCCCACCCTCATGACGATGTCTCATCCTGATCATCTACAAAGACCCTGTGTCATTAAGGTCACAATTACAGGTATGGGAGGTTAAGAATTCAGCATCTTATTGGTGTCCATGAATCAACCAGTAAGAAATACGATTGGAAATTCTCTCTCACATGAGCAAACAGAAAGAACCAGGAATGTATACAATGGACGTCCTGTCTTGGCAGTGTGGTTACTGAGAGCTCTCGGCACCAACACTGGAGAAGCGAAGCAAAGCAAAGCAAAGTGAAACAGGGCTGCACGTGGGAGCCCACGACAAGGGTCTGTGGACTGGCAGGAAAAGTCTTACTCCAGCAAGCAAACAGAGAACTAGAATGACAGACACGGTCCCAGTGAGGTGCACGTGGGAGCCCAAGCCCACGGCAAATCTGAGGCCAGGGCAGAGAGAGGACGGGGCATGAGGATCAGACGGTGTATGAGGACCATCCTGAGAGGCTTCCCTGCAGGAGGCCTTTGTTTGAAAAAATAAGTGGTCTTCACAGCTGTGTCGCCAACCAGCCTAAGGCCCAGACTGCTGAACAGGGAAGACGTCATTCCCTGACACATACAGAAAGGGCTTGGGCTTGGAGGAGTCAAATCAGTTACCCAGGAAGCTGTTCTGAGATGAATGCTTTGTTTTCCTTGCATGTCCCAAACCCTTCAATTGGAAATAGTCCATTCAGTTCTGAAAGTAGAGTGGACAGTCTGTCCCTGGCTCTGTTCACTGGCCACGTGCTGCTGGTGCAAGGCTCTGTTCCTACCTACACTCACGGGACAGGTGTAGGGACAGTCCCTCACTCAATTCCAGGGTCCAGCATGAGTTCTTCCAGGACTGGGGTTTGATCCTCTTACTCACTGGCTCTCTTCTACTTTGACCATTTCTTGAAAAGAAAACGTCTAGTCTTTGGGGAAAGATCTCATTTGGAAGCTTAGAGTCTTGTTTATGGTCCTGGCTTTATCCTAGTTCTTAAAGGACAAGACTCTGGTGTTGATAATCTCTTTATGTTAACAACCTTCTTTATGCAGAACTTAAAGATGTAAGGGGGGACGGTTAACCTGCTGGGCACTGATCCCCTGTGGGCTGGTCTCCTAGAAAGTAAGATGGATTCCAGAAAGGTTCCAAGAAAACCAGTTAGGCTTTGTGATTTTAAGGGAATCGATTCTGACCTATTGCAAAGGCTTAGTCCCCAGTACCTCTCTCCCGACAGGGGAGAGGTTGGTGCTCCCTAAACCATGAAAGCTTGTGTGGCGAATCTTGCTCTTTGTATGTTATATTGCATGGCACATCATACACATATCCACAAGCACAGCTCAGTCCCCATACTCTCTCCCCCTCTGCTGATCACACACGGGAGGGGCTGGGTGACCTCAAGACATGAATGCTAGGCTGGCAGGCTACAGCCCATACCAAGACTCTGCTGCACTTCCTGTTGCTATTCTGTCCGGCCCCATCACACCAGCAGTTGGACGATACTTGCCTAAACATATAGCATCCAACGACAGGGTAGTGGGGACCAGCCCACCTGCAACTGCTCTTGTGTTTGGGGGTCATCTTGGAGGAGTGCTGCTGACCAATTACCCTGTTAGCATGGCAGTAGTCCCAGCAGACAGGGTGTCCATCTAGGCCCATGCATGGCCTCTGGAAGCAAGTCAGGGGACTGGAGATAAATACCACCATTCGGGTGAAGAGTATGCTGGTGGTGTCATGGTCAGCCGTCAGGATGGCCAGTTAGTGACTGAGCGTCATCCCAGCGTGTCTGCACACCACCCTATTGCCCTCTGGGTCCCGGCAAAACACACTGAGATACACTATTCAGAGACTGTCCCCATCAACATTAACTCTAAGACCTAAATGAAACAAGCTAAACAGGTTAACTCTGCCTTCCTCTAGTCACTGGGAGAACCTGGGATCAATGCTGTGGATCCCAGTTAGCTTTTAATCAATCCCTGTGCTAACGTCGCAGATAATGGCTTCTGACCTGGATGTGCTGCGCTTCCTACGCTGTTCCTACAATGGTCTTCCCCTGCCTGTCTTCAGTGAACATGGCCAGCACCCTGGGCCATCTCCCAGCATCTAGTTCTTGTTAATCATCGTGATCTCCCACAGGCAATCCAGACTCAAAGCCCATGTGGGTGGGAGCAGTATAGGCTGCTACAAGGGTGAGAAAGGATACTTAGAAACCATCCATTGGAATTGAATGGTATTTGCTCAATGGGAAATGCCAATGTGGTCCACACCGCTCTAGTTTACCAGCTCCCAATAGGACTGCAAGGCTTAGACCCCAGTCCCCTGATCACGTCAGGGAAGGGCTGGTGCTGCCGCCCACCACTAATACTGACCTGGCAGGAAGGACTGAAGTCAGGGTTCTGCCATATCACCGTGTTATTATTGCTGTGGCCCAGATCATACTGGGGAGAAGCCAGTGCTCCCCTACTCATGGCTGTTCTTTAACAAGCTCTCTCCCCGAAGGTCTGACAGCTGGCTCTGCTAGAGTCTGAATGGGTATGTCTCTTATTGACCCGGTGTGTTCAGACGCTGCTTCACAGACATGGCATGAATGTTCTTTGACCATTCGTCCTGTTTGCATGATAAAAATCCTTACAAACAGGTCACAATTCTGACCGAAGACACAGCCACTGATTTGCACAAATGTTTGTCACTCCATGACTACTCCAGGTATGCCACCCCAGCTCTAGTAAAATTCTGACCTGAGGAATAAGATGGCCAGCCCTTGAGTCAGTGCTAGCCGGGCCACACTGTATGGGAGGGCCCTGTCTTTAGCAGCAGTGGGGGTGAGAACCTGTCTGTATTGCCTGATTCTGGTCACATATGTGCCAGTGGGCTGAACATTGGCTCTGAGCGCACTCAGGTGCCCTGGCCCTGTGACTATGGCTTCTGCTCAAGTTCATTTGCTCTATAGTTCCCTGAGGGTGCTGGAGCCATGCCCTGGACCACAGCCTGCTCGGTTGGGCCCTGACAACCTGCCTTTTGCCATCTGCCTGCTGGTATCCTGCTTTAACCTGAATGGGCACCCCTGGATTCACGATGCGGCCACCTGCCCCTGAGCACAGCTGCTGCCTAGCTGTTGCTGTGGGGCCTCCATTAGCTTGTCCAGACCAATCAGATCAGATATGCGGAAGCTACACCACCCTCACCTCAGCGGGAACCCTACAGCCAGGTGAGTCCCCATTCCACTCTAGCCACATATTCTTGATAGTCCTAGTTTGCCCTGCTCATGAAAACTCTACCCCCCATTAAAAAAGCCACATGGATACTTTTCACCACTGCTAGGGACATCAAACACTCCAGGACAATCTCTAGAATTTTCATCAACACTAACTCAGTCACTTGATCCATCAGGCAATAAAGGCATGGTTCTCAGGGCCTGTGAATGGATTAAAGCCATAGGAAAATAATTTAGATCTGACACAAAGAAGTTGCAAAACAAAACAATGCAACTTAACTTTAAAATAATTTCTAAGTCAAAACACTCTATATACCACTGTTGTACAACCAATCTTAAGAAAATTTTCATCTTGCATAATTGAAAGTCAATACCTATTAAACAATAACTCCTGATTTCTTTGTTCTGATTTTTAAAAGAAATATCTCAGTGTATTTCTATCAGAGGATTTATTCATTGCTTTATTCATTCATTCATCTATTTACTCACTTAACAAATATTGGAGTTCCTACTAATCTTATGGCCAGTAACCATGGTAGCACGTTTGCCCACATCATTTCAGTGGCTGAGTGTGGAGTAAGTTTGAGTAATGTGATCAGGGTGGGGCTGCACTCATTTAGATGTCCTACTGTACAGCATAATAAAATGCACCCTTATTCCATGAGCATTATTGCAAATTAATAAACATGTGGGGGTTTCCTATCAATTTAGAATAAAATCCAAAGTCTTCACCTTGTCTTAAAAGTGCCAATGTGATCCCAAGTCTCCTGGTCTAACCTTGACTCCCCTCTTCTCCTTCTACTTTGCTTACTCAGCTCCAGACAGACACCCTGACCCTCTTGCTGGTCATTAGGCATGCTCAGTCTGCACCTGCCTCGGCCCTAAGGCCTACGCCACACTTGACCCATATCTCACTTTCTAATAGGTGAACACCGTACATCAAGTATCACCCACTGTCTGTCCCCTTGCCTTGTCTTAGTTTTCATCATCTTATTTAACACTACTTAATATACTACTAGTGGTTAAGGCCTGTTTATTCCAGTAGAATGTAGGTGCCAGGAGGGCAAGGATTTATCTGCCTTGTTTACTGTTTTATCCCTTGGCATCAGGTTCTAAACAAATATTTGTTGGATGAATAATGAATGGATTTTTTTCTAATTTGTAATTTTTTATTTTGACAGAAACAGAGAGTGAGTCAGAGAGAGGAATAGATAGGGACAGACAGACAGGAAGAGAGAGATGAGAAGCATCAATTCTTTGTTGCAGCTCTTTAATTGTTCACTGATTGCTTTTTCATATGTGCTTTGACTGGGGGGGCTACAGCAGAACAAGTGACCCCTTGCTTGAGCCAGCGACCTTGGGTTTAAGCCAGTGATCATGGAGTCATGTCTACGATGGATCCCACACTCAAGCCAGTGACCCTGTGCTCAAGCTGGTGATCCCGCACTCAAGCCAGATGAGCCTGCATTCAAGCTGGCGACCTTGGGGTTTTGAAGCTGGTCCTCCGCCTCTCACTCCAATGCTCTATCCACTGCGCCACCACCTGGTCAGGCCATAAAGTAATTTTTAAATCAACATTTCCTTCTGAAATTCTTATAAAACCAGGATGGGGCAGTATCTGAGTTATGCAGTTGGTTTGGTTTCTATATAGGGGACACGGGACACTTGGAAAATCACAAAGTGTGCCTTTCCTTTCCCCTATTTTCTTACATGAGAAATCAAGTTAAAAATGAACACCAAGGGCTCTAAGAAAGGAAAACCAAATTGAAATGGTGCCACACGTCTGTCGGTGAAGGACATGCGAGGTGGTGGGGAAGGCGCGCTCTCAGGCCCGCTGGGAGAACCGGAGGTCCAGCGCTCTGCCAGGGGCAAGACGCAGACGACACTGAAGGTGAGTCCGCAAGTCACACCTCTTTGCTTTTTCATTTCAATAAATCATACCCTTGTACTGAAGCCTTGGGTCTTTTACTCGACCTCCGCGTGCCAAGGCATCCAGGCAAGCGGCCACTCACCGCCCTCCTCGAAGAGCAGTCCCATGTGCCAGTGTGATGCGGCTTCTTTCTTCCCACCATCAATTTTGATCAGCTGGGCGATCTGAAAGCACCGTTCATAGAAGTGGTTCCTTACCCACTTGTCTTCAGAGTTATCGAAGTGACAGGCCAGAGCATACAGGTTATTATAGACATCTTCGAAGTATTCTTCAAAGAGAGAAAAACATCATGAATAGCATCGGAAGAACGTCTTGTGACGTGTCCTTTCAAATGGCAAACATGACTAATTATTTTAAAAATCGAAATTCAAAACGTAATGTATATTCACTGTCGAAATAGTTGCAGTAATTAAAGAATGTCATACAAGGAAAGCAACAAAGGGTCTTTCTGGAAACTTAGACCATGTTAGAAATGGACATACTCTTTGGCTGAATGAAGCACTAGCCTGCCTGTAAGACAAAAGAGAATAACTAGCAGCAGTGTGCTCAGTGGTTGGGGGAGAAATGAGTATGTGGTTACCATCTAATACCTTTCCCACTGAAGGATTAAAAAGTATTCACGGATTCCAGAGAAAGCAATGGTTCGTAACTACAGCAACAAGATAACGTCAAAGCGGAAAGCAGATAGAATACGAAAATAGCAAGGGGTTTTCACTCAGAAGAAAAACAGTCATGAGGCTGATAGGACTGGAGGGTCAGGATGACCTCATAAGCTCCACACACTTTCCACCAGTGTCTCTAGCAACACAAGTGACTAGCAATGTTAAGAAAGAGCAATTTTTATGCTTTTGTTTTCTATGAGTACCTTATTCTGGTGAAAATGCATGAATGCCAATCATCCCTCTCACTCAGACAGCTTATTAGCTTATTAGTTAGTGTATTAAAGATCCCCTTTTCCCCTGAGTGGCATCTGACCTATTTGTACTAAAAAACTGTACTAGTACATTGTGAATCGGTCTTATAAATCCCACTGCCATCAATCATAAACTTGTACAAAACCATCGTGTTCCTAAGTTGTGTCTCAGTCCCGTAAACTCCCCTCTGTTGGTGAATATGAACAAATTCATAATCCTCAGGTCTTTCTGCATCTGTGCTGAAAGCACAGTGGAGACTTTGTGGGGGCCTCCGGATTGCCTTTCCAAGGATTTTTTAAAAAAAATAACAATCATTATTATTATTCACTGATATATCCCTGAAAGGATTATAATTATAAAAAATATTTATACTTTGCCCACTAGTATTCCTATGAGACTAAAATTAAAACACTTATAAAAATTGGAACCAGGCTGGCTACAGCAAAGGGTAACTTTCAAGACCATACATAAGTCACACCAGTGTTTTGAAAGAAATTTTTTTAAAAATTTTTTCTGAGGTGAGAAGTAGGGAGGCAGAGTGACAGACTCCTGCATGTGCCTGACCGGGACCCACCGGCATGCCCACTAGGGGGCGATGATCTGCCAACCTGGGGCATTGTTTCGTTGCAACCAGAGCTATTCTAGCACCTGAGGTGGAGGCCATGGAGCCATCCTCAGTGTCCAGGCAAACTTTGCTCCAATGGAGCCTTGGCTGCAGGAGGAGAAGAGAGAGATAAAGAGAAAGGAGAGGGGGAGGGATGGAGAAACAAATGGGTGCCTTTCCTGTGTGCCCTGACTGGGAATCAAACCTGGGACTTCCACATGCTGAGCTGATGCTCTACCACTGAGCTAACTGGTCAGGGCTCAAAAGAAATTTCTAAAACCTAAGACATTCTTTTACATACATTGCTTCATTAGTTCTACAGAAAATTAAGATTTATCTCAAAATAGGCTTTATACCTAAAAATAAAGTAAAATAAAAATCATTCTCCCTGTCACCTTATTTTTGAAGGAGCTAGGGGTCCTGGAGAGTCATTCTGCAACAGACAAGGGAATGTGTAGACTAACCTGAGCTATTCACTTAAAAAACAAATTTTCTCCTCTCCTAACTGACTTCTACACTTAATCTTTCCTTTCTGAATCTCTACCTACTGTTAGTAGAGCGCTAAAGTCTTTTTGTAATATTTTATATTCTTTGTCATATTTAGTTATTAGAAAGTTTTTTTTAAAGTCTGTAAGTAAAATACTTATTTCCCATTTAAAAAGTTATATAAAGAGCTTTTTTTAGCCTGACCAGGCTTTGGCGCAGTGGATAGAGCATTGGACTGGGATTCGAAAGACCCAGGTTCGAGACCCCAAGGTCACCAGCTTGAGCGCGGGCTCATCTGGTTTGGGCAAGGCTCACCAGCTTGGACCCAAGGTCACTGGCTCGAGCAAGGGGTTACTCAGTCTGCTGAAGGTCCGCGGTGAAGGTACATATGAGAAAGCAATTAATGAACAACTAAGGTGTCGCAACGAAAAACTGATGCTTGATGCTTCTCATCTCTCTTCATTCCTGTCTGTCCCTCTCTCTGACTCTCTCTCTGTCTCAAAAAAAAAAGAAAGCTTTTTAAAAATACATGTAATGCTGAAATAATTTTTCTGTTGTACAGTAATTAAACCTTAATAGAAAAACATTTCTAACATTTCATAAATGAAGTTTTATTTTTATTTTTGCTTTTGTTTTAGTATGAGTTATCAAGGTTCCACACTAAAAGACTCCTTGTCAGCTAAGCTATTTTTCTATGAAAAAACGGAGGAGTTTGTTGTTGTTGTTAGAGTATTAAGTATAAAAGAACATAATCAAATTTTTAATCTTTGTGCAATCCAAATATATGGTCAATACCTTTTACATTATAAGTATCTTTTAATTCCTCCTTGAGTTGCCTGTTAGCAAGTATATTTATAAGATGAAATAAATTTTATTGTTGGTTTATTATTTAGATCAGTATTTATTATGCCCCCTAGAAAGAAGATTCCATGATAAAAATAAATTTGGGAAATGCTCTTACTAATTTTCCTCTTTCAGTGTACCACACAGTATACATGTTAAAGGCTCTGGTAAGTCCTGCAGTAAACCAACCTGCTTAACATTAATTTTAATTCACATGTTGTTTCTCAAACTTATCTCACCAATTATTTTTGTTTTGCTGTATATAAAACTCATAAGCATCCTTTGGGACTTGGATTATGGAGTATATAGCACCATAAAGTATCTTAAGTAAATGTTACAAAAAATAATTGCTGCTTAACCCTTGACAATAATTTAAAGTCAAGTGTAAATATGTTTGAATTATCTATTGATTCAGCTGCCCATTACCATTATTGTCATCTCTTCTCCAGCCCCTTGGTGTACAAGGCCCTTATCACAATGTTACAGATGGTATAAAGGTGATTCATAACAATAGGAAACATAAAAACATTAGCAGGGATGAAGAAACACTTCAACAAATAAAAATTACCCAAAAACCCCCACAATGATTGACTTACTTTAAACCAGTGGTTCTTAACCTTTTTTGAGGTACCGAACCCACCAGTTTCATATACGTATTCACCGAACCCTTCTTTAGTGATAAATAAAATATGATTTTTCTTTTCAAATTCAAGACATAGGTATATGTTTTTTTACTGGTGCACAAAATGAGCCGTGCATAAACATCACCTTGCTCAAAGAACAAAACCAACAAAGTGCATAAACTCACAACAAATTACAGTATTACTTTATTCTGGCCTCCGTGGCAGAGGCTTCTCCGAACCCCTGAGACCGACTCATCGAACCCCTAGGGTTTGATAGAACCCAGGTTAAGAACCACTGCTTTAAACACTTCTTTGCTATAAAACAGAAAATGATGTTTTGTAAAATAATTTAAATAAGTCTGGGTTCTTGCTCTATAAGTCTCGAGAGAGAGAAATGACCTGAGATGACTCTTGTTAGTGCCATAGATTTGATAAAATGAACTTCACACCTTGATAACATTGTACGGAGTGAAATAAGTAAAACAAACAAACAAAACCCACCTGAGAACAGCATGATTTCATACATAGGTGGGACATAAAAGTGAGACTATGAGACATGGACAAGAGTGTGGTGGTTATGGGGTGGGGGGAGGAAAGAGAGGGTGGGAAAGGGGGGGAGGGGAGAGGCACAAAGAAAACCAGATAGAAGGTGACAGAGGACAATTTGACTTTGGGTGATGGGTATGCAACATAATTGAATGATAAGATAACCTGGAGATGTTTTCTTTGAACATATGTACCCTGATTTATTAATGTCACCCCATTAATATTAATAAAATAAAATAAATGAACTTCACGGTGACTCTACCAGAGGTTGGCAAACTCATTAGTCAGCAGAGCCAAATATCAACAGTACAATGATTGAAATTTCTTTTGAGAGCCAAATGTTTTAAACTTAAACTATATAGGTAGGTACATTCCTTATTGAGGTAGCGCCTGCACATGGTGTTTTGTGGAAGAGCCACACTCAAGGGCCAAAGAGCCGCATGCGGCTTGCGAGCCACGGTTTGCCAACCAGGGCTCTAGGGTGATGATCTTTCCAATGAGAACAAATGAGAATGCTCAGAGATGTGCTGCTTCAGGATGATGGTCCCAGGTCCCACAACCACATGCGATGGAGATATTGAGGTATTATTAACAGATCTCTATATACTAGATATGTGTGCGGTATTGTTTGTATGTGTGTGTGTTTTAAGATTTAGGATTAATTCAAGTTCTTAAGAGTGAATGTGCATATTTCTTACTCATTTCCTGGACAGTCTTAAGTAGCAATTTTTCCCCAACAGAATTCCTATGTTAAATGTCTTGAAGTATACAAATTGTTTAAAAGAACATAGAAATGTTTATATGTCCTTCAACTGAAGTATTTCCAATCATACTTATTACAATAATTTGAATTTTCCACATTTCTAACAGGCTAAAACCACTGAATTTTAGAGAAGATAACCTTATAGAAGAGATTTTGAGCAAGAGGTAATTTTGTTCCATTTAAAAAATGCAACCTTTATCACCATGAATATATAATAGACCACTCAGTAAAGAAAATATTTATTTGCATTACTTATACCATATGTATAAGACATTGGCTATTATAAATTTGGACTTTATAATTTTTGGAATTGGAGAAAAATTTTATTTATATTCATGGTTAATTTTCTTTAATAAAAGATTATAAATTAAAATGTTTTCTACCTTTAAAATGACTATTTATCATTTTAGCTTCTTTATAATTACAAAATGCTTTGTAATAAGTTTCTTATATTTATATTTATGACACTTTATGAAAGGATATATCTGGCTCATGCTTACTCAAATGAAAGCCTCTATTTAAAAGCATTTAGTGATTCTGGTGATTCAACTTGACAAAACAAATGGGCAAATTTTATCTTGACCAATTCTCTTTTCACTGTAAATATCACTTCAGAATTTGGGACTGGTACTAATATGTAGGTTTCTTACAATAGCATTTTTCATTTATAACAGCAAATTTCTTGAGAAATTGTATGTAAATTATATTTTAAAATTTACCAAAGTACTCTATTTTTAAAGTCAGTCCTACAGTTAAATACTTTTCATAATACAAATAAATCATCACCTTCTACATACACACACACACACACCCTAGTTCACTTATGGTGGTGCTGTTAGGATTTTTGTGTATCTCATACTTGTAAGTGATGATGAGAAATACATACTGACTCTACTATAAAGGCTGAAAGACTTCTGCTACCCTTCCAATGCTGTTTCCATGACTCCATCAATTTCCCCCATTGTAGCATTAGGTAACAAAAAAATTGCCTAACATCTTCTAATAGAAAGACCTGAAATGAAATGTAGACATTGACCCTGGCTAGTTCAGCAGTAAAGTGTCAGCCAGCACATGGAAATCCTGGTTCGATTCCCAGTCAAGGCACACAGGAGAAGCAACCATCTGCTTCTTTATCCCTTCTGCTCTCCCTTTTTCTCTTCTCCTCTCTAAGCCATGGCTCCAATTGTTGAAGCAAGGTGGCCCCAAGCACTGAGGATGCTTCCATGGCCTTGCCTCAGGCATTAAAATAGCTCAGTTGCCTAGCAATGGAGCAGCAGCCCAGATAGGCAGAGCATTGCTTTACAGGGGGTTTGCCAAGAGAATCCTGGTCAGGGTGCATGCAGGAGTCTGTCTCTCTGTCTCTCACTTAATTAAAAAAAAGAAAGAGAGAAATGTAGACATCATCATGCTGGGGCCTGAGTCTCTGTTTTTGAGTCCTTTGGTATTTTCACACAAAAAGTTGAAGGAAGAATAATTTAGAATACCAAATTTATGTCAAATTCTAGGATTTTCTGTCTTTGATTATATAAAGGGACTAGTTCTAATATATGACTAAGAAATACTTATGACAACAATATCAGTATTATAGTATGGATTAGAATATTGTCTTCAATACTTGAAACAGTGACTTTCTAAAAAATTTTAGGATACAGAGAAAGAAATTTCTTAGATATGATGTGATGAAATATATAAAATTAACAATTGCATTCATAATTGTGAATTGCAGCTTTTCATGTCATCTCACTATTTACTAATAAAAATTCTCTGATTGAAATCTGTAGAATTTGTGTAACCTGTGGAGGCGCAGTGGATAAAGCATCGACCTGAAACACTGAGGTCTTCGGTTCAAAACCCTGGGCTTGCCTGGTCAAGGCACATATGAGAAACTACTACTACGAGTTGATACTTCCTGCTCCTGTCCCCACTTATTCTTTCTCTCTCTCTCTCCTCTCTCTAAACTCAATAAATAAAATATTTTATTTAAATAAAGAAATCTGTAGGACTTATTGATGAAACCTTCAGGTTCTATTATATCGATACTAGAAGATCAATATAATTTTCAAATTATAGTCCTCAGTGAAAGTCAATATTCAAATCATACAAAAGAAAAAATGTGTAAAGATTGATAATGATACAGAAAATTTTAATACATTAGAAAGTTCTGGAGATGTTATGAGGTTCTACTCCTTGTCTCCCTGGCTTAGAAGGACATCACCAGAATGCCCCTGTGTCTGGGGCAGCCTTGTGATTCAGGGTTCCCTGTCATTTACTCCATCAAGATGCTTAATTGACTAGGTTGAACTGTTCTAAGTTGTCTTAGTTTCAAACTCACACATAAAACAATTTGGGATCTTCCCTCCACTCACCATTCCTTTCGGCCTCCTCAGCCCTGGTCAGATAGCAGTAGAAGTGATCCAACTTATCAGGCTGCTCCTCCAGGGGTCTCTGCAACCAGAATATGGACCGGACCCTTGCAGCCTCCCTCAGGGCATCCCACTTCTCCATCAGAGCGAAGAGCTCGGTGAAGGACTTGTGATACCCATCTCGCAGCATGTCCACACAGATGCTCTTCTTGTACGAGTTCCGGTAACTGGGAATAAGAATCAGGACACTAAAAGCGTTAAGTCTTGAAATCTGGGCAGTGTTTTTATCCTATAACAATTAAAGGTTGAATCATGCTGCCTTTTTTTTTTCCTCAGTGAAAGCACTGAAAACTATTGCCTCAAACATTTACAATTGAAGGACTTCAGTTTAATGAAAGATGCCAGGAGTTATCTAAATATGGTAGTTTTAACAAAATTACATTAAAAATACTGTATCAGTTCTACAGCTGAGCTCCCTCTGATAAGTACAAATAAGCTAGTTGACTGATGTCTTAGTCTGTTCAAGCTGCTATAACAAAATACTACCGAGTAGCTTATAAACAAAAAACATTTATAGCTGGAGGCTAGAAGTTCAAGATCAAGGCATCAGTGCAGTTGCCTTCTAGTGAGGGTCCTCTTCCTGGTTTGTAGCTGGTGCCCTCTAGCTGTGTTGTGTCCTCACATAGTAGAAGGGGTTAGGGATCTCTCTGGAGCCAATTTTATAAGGTACTAATCCCATTCATGAGCGCTCTACTCATGACCTACGCCCCACTTACAAAAATGCTTTTGGGGATTACAATTTCAACATATGATATTTGGGGGACATGAACATTCAGACCATAGTAATTGATGACATCCAAAATTACTTGATATACTATTCTTTCATCAGAATAAAACAACTAATAAGCCAAGTAAAAATTAAACATGGTGTTTAACATCAAACTCTAGGGTAAATGGCTTCACTATATGTTACAGAGGATCATTCATTCATTCATTCATTCATTTGTAAATTCATTAAGAATATGTTTATTGAAATTTACCACTATATTTTTAGAATTGTTTTAAGTTAGAATTACATTAACAACTTGTTAGATTATACTTCACTTCTAACTTAATAATAAATCATATATAAGGAGATTCAGTAACAAATGAATATTCTATTTATGAATTCAAAAAATAGCTATTGAGTTTCCTGCTAAGTTTCAGGCGCTGTTCTAGATTAAATAGATTCAATGCCCCAGGGTAAGCTTGTATTATCATGGGAGAACACACTTGACAATAAATAAACAAATAATAAATAATTACAGGTGATAAAAAGTTCCACACAGCAAAATAGACAGGGTTATGGAATAACAACTGTGTGGTGGATATTATTCCACTCAACAAGAAACTAGAGCCTAAATGATATAGCTTTATAATAATTATTTTACCTTCTTTTTTTAAAAAAATGAGACAGTTAAATATCTAGAACAACTGACTTGATGTGATACTACCAAAATTTTCATGTGGAGTGAAAATAGGATAGAATGAAGTAAAACATCCGAGTTCTGAGTCAGAACACCTACTTCTTCAAAATCTCACTAGACTTCATTTCTTCTCACCTGTGAAATGGGTATATTAATATATGCCTTACCTACTTCACAGGATTCTTCTAAGAACCAAATAAATCTATGTATGGAAAATGATCTACGAAATGTGAAGTCCTGCTCCATTGGTTCTCAATTCCTAATCATAGCATAGAGTCACCCACAGAGTTTAAACATCTCACACACACACACACACACACACACACGCACGCTTGGGCTCCAGCTGCCAAGAATTTCTTACTCAGTGGACTAGCTCAGGTGTCAAACAAAATATGTAAAGAGTGGAGAAGAGTAGAGTGGTTAAAGAGAAAAATTTTTAAAAAAAGGCAGTTCCCAGACCATGAAGAGTCCTCAAAGTCATGGTAAGAAGTTTGAACTCCATGCTAGACATCTCCTAGTTAAAATTTATAGTTAATGCAATGAATGTCTTTAAACTGCAATGATTTTCATTTATTACAACAAACTGGGTATCTAAATATAAATAAATATACGTTAATTTTTTCCACCATTATATTATATGTGGATTTCTCAGGTTTTATATCATTGAACCAGAGCCAAAGTTCACTCACTTTATGGAATGGCATTTTTTAACAAGTACAAATAGAAATATAACACAGAATACAAATTCAGTGTTTTATTTATTTCATTTGGACACAAAGGATTAGCCTCTGGCTTTATTTACATATTAAAATATTAGTTTAAATTAAAATGTGTTCTCTCTATATAGCAGGAGAAGAAAAATTTTCTCAACCTGAAGTCACTATACTGGGTGAAAATTGAGAATTCCTCAAAAATGTATGGAGAGATTTGATAATGTGGAATTAGGGAAGAGCTGTGTGACAGAAAACACGGCATTCACCGACGCGAAAGTTGTGACCTTCCCGGATATGCCGGGCATCTATAAATCTATATTCTATGGAAGACCTTGCGCTGCAGACACCTGCGGCTCCCCGGGCCAGGGGATGCGGCTGGAGAAGACTGGATTTAAGAAAAGGATTAAACAGTCATGCATTTCATGTGAATTATATTACTATTCAAAGGTATTATTCAATAAAGAATATATGTCAGCATTCTGAATTTACATCAAAATGTCCCTAAAAGAATTCTAAGATTAAGAAAAATCTGTAGACTGACAGAAAATAAAATTGCACAATCTGACCTACGTCCAGAGCAGCTACATGTGAGGGGATGCTGGGAACTGGGGGGCTTTCTATTAAACAGCCACAAAAATATCCCATCATTGCAACATTCTGCCTTAAACCATTTTGAATAGCTAGTATTTATAGAGTACTGACAATGTGTCAGATCCTGTATAGACATTATTTCTAACACATAATAACTCTACAAAGTACTACTTCTATTTTTACAGTTAAAAAGAAAAAGTCATCAGTGAGGTTGTGACTTGTCAAAGCAATACAAAGTAATAAGCGGCAGAGTTGGAATTCATACTGTGGTTTCTCAGACTGGATATTCTGATTTTTTCCACTTTAGCACTTTACTTCCTATTATTATATCTAATATTGTTGATTTTTTTTCTCTTCCCTCTCCACACAATTTTCTATTTATTTGTATTGCTTGCTTAGGAATTTGACATAACTGAACAATCACAATGTAACTCCAACTTGAAAGGCATTCTTTGGTCCCCACTTGATTGGGGAGAAATAATAGATATTATTCTGTGACTCTCCCTGAGAATCCCCTTTCTCAAAATAAGGGAGCAGATGACCAACAGCATCCATGCAAAGCCAGTTAAATAGATGTGAGTCCCCCTCAAGACTGTCAAGTCTATCAGGGAAAAATACTCAGAGAGACAGATATATAAAAAGGATGAAAAGAACACACTTCTACAAATATGAAAAACATGAATAAATTGAATAGATATGACAACTTATTCTCTCTGCACTTACTGGTTATTTATACTAGTTCATAGAATTCCAAAATCAAAATGCCTTATTAACTATTCTATTATGTTAATAAGGTTAACAAATGTTTTCATAGCACAGACTGAAATACTATATCAAGATGAAGCTTCATGTTCAGTAAAATATTTCAAAAGCAATTCAATAAGAAACTATATTTTAAAAAAAGACCATAACATTTTTATTTAATCTGAAAAAGATAAACTCAAAAGATATGTAATATCTAAGCAACAGTCAAGATAATACTTTTATTTCACTAAATTAATATTTATAAGTAACTGGTGGGTTATCTTTGTGTCAGTTATAACAACCTTACATTCATATTATAGAGATAAATGTTATTAGAATCACCTACGGGATAATTACATTGACTTTTAAATTAATACTTAAATTGCTTCAGTTAATATAATTTCCCTGGAATAAAGTGAATCACTATTCTTAGCCATACTTTTCAGTGTGGGTAGATACTCTGTATAATTAGAATGGGAAAAAAAAATATTTTTTTACACACACACAGATAAAAATCAGGTAAGTTGTTTGATATGTTTTATAGGTTTTTTGAAAAGAACACTTTCCCCCAAAAAAGCTAAAGCAGAGATATAGCATTTTCCAGTATGCAGAGAGAAATTAGAAATAAAAAATGTTAACTGTGTTTAAAATGACTTGAAAGCATATAGAATGATTTTACATAAAAACCGAAAGCATTTTTCTTAATTTTACACATTTAGATTTTTAACAATGATTAGTAATATTGTTGATTAATACTGATTAAGAATTACACTACCACTACTCATATGTATTTTTGTATAATAACCATCAGAGAGTTGAGATTTTTAGGACCTTTATTTTATTTAACATGTACTTCAAAATATAGCAAGAAAAATAAGTTTCAGTGTAAAAAAGTCTCTTTACAAATTCAAGGATTTCCAATGAGTTGACTGGTCTCTGGGGGCATCTACTGGAAATTTAGCAAACTGCAGTCACATCATGTAAATTTGATAACTTTCATTATCCATCTTAATACAGATATTATTTTAATTGATATGCAAATAAGGTGACACTCAAAGAAGATAAATGTAAAGTTATGCATGGTATTCTATCTCATCCATCTGGTAACAGCAAAACATGGAGCTGTCTATGAGATCAGTTAACAAATACTCAACTCTTAAAAATGTAAATAGGGCAGATGGCATATCACAGATGAACAGTTTTCAAGCCATTCAATTCTGTTTGGAAAAATTAGAAATATATTTTAGAGATAAACATTCATACAGTTAATGAGGCATTTTATAAATCCAAATCATATATATATATATATATATATATATATATATATATATATATATATATAAAGCACCTTTAAAATTATGATGGTTTCTCTAAAACAAATTCATTTCACATTTCAGTATATCCACAAATCATAAATAACCTGATAATCACTTCTCATTTTCTATATAACTTAATTTAACTAGTTAGAGGTTAATATCTCAAAAAGTATAATTTGTTATACTTGGAACCAAAAAATCTATTCTTTACTATAATGAGTCATTACAATTATAATTAGTCATGAAAATAAACTTATTAATTTCTCCTAAACATTTTAGCTGACCATCCTTAAAAATGAACATATAATGAACATAATATAATCACTGCAGCTTATGTATGGTTTTAATATATATATATTTCAATAAACAAAATAACTCGTAATAATATTATTGGAGTTATAAGTAACCATGTAATTGAAGTTTTACTATCACAGCCTTTATAGAAGTTTTTTATTTTCTTTGTAAAATTTTAATCATACCCACAATATACTTCATATATTGCTATAATTTAATCTATTATTCTCCTAATAAAGATTGAAATATCTTTAGCTTCATTCCAAAAACAACCCACCACTAATGTATTAGTTTATACTGTTTCAGGAAATTTTACAAAGCTCACCATCCAAATAAATGGTAAAGTGAAAATACTAATCAACAAAAATATTATCAGTAAATCAGAACACGAGTATTAATACAGTAGGATATTATTTTAGTTTAGATTTTATTGAGTTTATCGAATAGAATGCTTTGTGATTTTTCTAAACAATTAGAAGTTTACTTATTTGAATCTTTAGAGGAAGTTGTTACATATACAAGTTTTACTTTATATATTTTAGAAAATACAAATTTTCATCTATTGATAATTAAAGTTAGAAAGTATAGTCAGGTTTTTAACATTTTAAAAGTAAATACACCAATTTTTAAATACTATTTGGAAAAACTATTTAATCTAAGTCAACCTTTAATTCTTTTTTTAATGTGATAATAATAATAATACCTAAGAAAGTTTAACCCATAATACTTTGTAAATGGAATTGTCAGTAATATAATTCCGTCAACAACAATAACAAAAAATGTTAAAAAAAATTGATCAGCAAAGAATTTTCTAAATAGCACAATAAGAATTCACTTCAACATGGGTGAATTCATTTTAGGATATATAGAACAGTCAGGTGAAATGGAACAAAGGTTATTTCTAAGATTCAATTATGTTAAACTGATATTTAGCAAAAAAGCAGTGACTTTTGGGAGATCAATAAGTGTTAATCAATCAAATAGACTCTTTGCTGGTGATTGTTACCCGATATTAGAGGAAAGCTGTGTTATTTAGTAAATTGCAATACTTACAATAGCTTTAAATAATTCTCTTAACAGAAAGGCATTTTTGAGGTAGATACCCTGTTAAAAATGATCTACTCAAGTGATTACTATTCAATCAAATATCTGAACAAAAGCAATTGCAATCGATCAGAAATGAGTACACTATTGATCGGTCAATAGAAAGCATTATCAAAATATTTACCCCGGTAGCTGTTCCACTCATTTTTGGAACTGATTTTCTTTACTAAAATATCTCAAACTTAATCACATTTAAAAGTTTTTCTTTAGAAGTTTGTAAAAAAGTACTGGAATAATGCTCCCTATGAGGCTAATTATACAAAAAATCTTTATAAACAGTCTTATTACTTATAAATACGCTGAAAAATTCAAATATATGTATTTTTTTTCTTTTTTTTTTTTTACACCAAAGATGTTTTAAGCCAAAGATTATGAATGTCATTGTTTAAAAAGACTTTTCAGTGGACATATTTTCAAGTCAGAAATACCACACTTGAGTCCAAACACCTTTGGCTAAATGAGGCAATTATATTAGTTTTTGGTTTTTTGTTTGTTTGTTTGTTTTTTCCCCAATTTACACTATAACTTTTCACTATAGGAAAATATAATTATATAACCAATTTATATTGTCACCTAACCAATTAAATACAAGGTGAAAAATAAAGCTTGGAAATAATCTTAATTTTTATATTGAGTCATAATTATTGTAAAAATCTGAATAAGTAACAATTTTGTTATGGTCTGCAACCTAATGTAATAAGAACAAACATAAGAAAAAAAACAAAAAATAAGCTTTATACTACATGGCTGCAAACAATAAACTACAAGTATGTTTAAACATGAACATGCTAGTTTATCACCTCTATATATTTGTCTAAATTAGTATTTATAATTTTTTTTACAAAGTGCTTATTTTATTTACTTTAGAGAGAGAAAGGGAGAGAGCAGGAGAGTGACAGGAACATCTGTTCCTGTATTTGACGGGACCAGGGATTGAACCATCAACTTCTGCACTTCAGGACAATACTTTAACCAACTGAGCTATCTGTCCAGAGCAAAACTCCATACACCATGTCACTGTTTTATTTTATTTATTTATTTATTTTTAAATATAATTCAGAGTGATTTATCTTCAAATTTTTAAAAGACTTTTAGGACAATTTGTCTGAAATAGTATTATTTTTTTTTCATTTAGTTCTTCATTTTTACATCTTTATAAATAAAAGAACTATCAATTTTCTATATAAAATGAGTGAAACATCAAACTTTTAAAGAAAATGTAAAGCTGGATGATATGAAGACAAAACTTAGTAAAAACAACAAGTTGCATTAAAAAGAAAACTTCAGCTCACTGTGCTCTTTTCTTACTAAAGTATGTCATACATTTTATCTTTGCAAGAGTTTGACGAGTTTTGCAAGTAAAATTCTGTTTCCTCTACACTTGCTAATAGACATGAGAATCTGTAGTTTGCACCTTCCCATTAAAAATGTATTGTATTTTTTTGAAATTATTCACCCCGCCTTTTATCCAGATCATGTCTTTGAAAGGAGGAAGTAGATAATAAATGGAATAATTCATGATTTCCCATTAAATATGAAACTTTCTTTTGCAGAGTTTAGAAAATGAAGTTCTACATAATGTACAAAAGTTGATGAGAACTTTTTTAACCTTTTCAAGAAAAAACCTTTCCCATTAAACAACTGCATGAAGAGCTTTCTTTGGAGAAAGTAAACTGATCAATTCTTTACACTTATAGCTTTATCACATACATTCTAATTCTGCTCTTTCCAAACATATTTCTTTGTAATACTTTCCTTATTCAAATGATGGCAAGAAAAACAGCATGTATGAGGCTATACACATGACAAGTATCTAATAGAAATGAAAGTGGCTTAAATTACAAAGGGAAAAAATGTGTAAATTAAAAATAAAAATAAAACATTATTTATGCTCTTTTCAGGAATGTAATGGATCATCATATATGAGTGAATAACAAAATCTGCAGTTACAGTTTTCTTATTATGACATTTCTTCTACTATGGTGATGATATTGACATGAGAAAAAATATACACGTTTATAAACTTCTCTTTACAAACTATCCATTGGTACTCTGTTAACCTTTCATGGATAAAATAAAATAAAAACTATATCAAGTAATTTTAGGCTCATTCCAGCTCTATCATTTTATATGTCTTGGAAAAGAAATCTGTTGTAAATTTAACTGACGAGAAATGTCAAGTTCTGACTATTTTAGGGCAATAAGTGACCTCTTTTCTTTGGATTTTTAAGTTTATATTTTATTTTACACTTAGTAAAAATTAAATTAATAAACATGAAAAGATAAATCAATAATTTTGATGCTTTGGTTAAACAGTATTTGTATATAAATACCTTATTTTCCTGTATGTTGTATTAAATTTATTGAAGCTATCTCAAACATTTAGAAAATGCCTACTTCTAATGAAGAGCATACAATACATCAGATCAAATATGTGTATCAGTAAGAATGTTGTAAGAAGTACAGAAAATATTTGTGAGAAGATAAAAGAGCCTCACATTTAAAATTTTAGGAAATAGTGACAACTAGGTATATGTAGGATTATAACTTTCTTGAGACAAAGAACATGTCATTTGTTTCTTTCATATTTTCATATAATAGTGCAAATGTCAACAAAAAGGAATCTTGTGAACATGATTAATATAAAACAAAATAGAATTCATAAAAAAATTAAAGGGCATATGAACATCAGTGATTCATAAATATATTAATTTTCTGAGAAATACAGCAGTTAAAAAATAATACTCTTAATCACATAGCTTGAAGATAAACATTTCAGGATAAAGAGGAATTTATTGTAATGCTTTTCCCTTCCAGAAGATTACAAATAAAGTAGAGGTTAAAAGTTCTGAATAACAATTGTCAAGCTTGACTGAAATAACAGGATCAATCTAATTACTAGATCCTGATAAATATAGAACTATCTACCAAGTTAATAGAGAATATATATTTATTTTACAACAATACAAAAAATATTTGTAAAGACTGACCATGTACTGGACACACTAGAAATTTCATTAACTGATATCATATTTGGTACATTTACTGAGAACAAAAAATTTACTTCAAAATCCTGAACCCCTCTTTTAAAAAAGAAAAAGGCCACAAAAAAAGTATTTACCTGAAAATTTACAAATGTGTTTCTGGTTTATTCTTTGCCTAAAGAGAAAACCACCATAGTAATGTTTATATATTTAGAGCAGAAAATATAAAAACTATATATCAATTTCTGGGGGAAGAAGTCATCATGGTACTCAAAATAAAATTTATAATTTAAATGTATTTGTTAAAAAACAAGAACTGGGACAAGTGAAGAAGCTAGCTTTCAATTCAGAAAGCTGGAAAAAAATCCTAAGGAAATAAACAAAGATATGAAGTCAAATAAAAAGCACAGGGAAGAATATATAAAGGTGAATGAATAATGAATAAATAAGAACTGAAAAGTTGACCCATAAAACCAAAGAACTGGTTATGTGAAAAGACAAACCTTTGTATAATCAAGAAAAGAACAGGCAAGCTACCAAAATATATAGTGCCAGGTATGAAAATGCAAATATAGCTTCTAAGTACAATAGTAATGGCTAATTTTTATTGTATGTTTACGATGTGTTCTCAATATTTCACATGTATTATTTCATTTAAACTTTACATTTTTATGAGATAGGCATTATTATTTTTATTTTACATATGAGAAAAATGGCATAAAAAGTTTAACAAATCAAAGATCATACCCCTTGTGAACTGTGGAGCTAAAATTTCAATGTCAGCAGCCTAATTCTAGAGTCTATCTTATTAGTCACCCCCATCTTCATGCTAACTCCAAGACACAGAATATGTCTATAGATATAGAAGAGATTTAAACATGAGAAAATATCATGCTAACCTTCATCATAACAAATATAAAAATCTAAATTAAATTGGTATAACTAAAAAAAAATCAAATTAATCATCCAGATAGGCTAGAAAAGACTTAGAAGACCAATTATAATATAAAATCTCTCTTCCCTCTCATCCTTCTCTCGCCAAAGGAGCAAAACTTTGGTTTTACAATGAAATATGACCAAACTTTCAGTAAGTAAGAAATCCTCATCTTATTCAAAATGTTCTGCAACATATAAAAAGATGAAAAAATTTTTAGTTCATCTTACAAAATCCCAGAAGTACTACAGCAAAAGAACAGAAAACTATGGATCAACGCTGTTATAAGTTAGATGCAAAAGTCTCCCCATATCCACTAACCATTAAAAGAATTCATAGCAAACTAAAATAATAATGAAGAAATAAGGTTTATCTCAAAATTCTAAAATGGTTCAAAATTAGAAAATTTAGTAACTTCATGATATTCTCAGTAGATGCTTAAAATTAGTAAAGTTTCAAATTAATTCATAATTAGGATAAGTAGAAACTAAAATATGAATTATCTTATAAATGTGTTATTTATTAAAAACCTATAGCACAAGCTTGATTTTTTGTGTGTGTGTGATATATCAGAATTATTTCCACTACAGCCAGGAATATGAAGGGATGCCTACCCTCACTGGTTTACTTATCATCATTAACTGTTAACTAGAGGTTCTTGTTAATGCAGGACTCAATATTTTGATTTCAATTCTCCTAAAATAACATAAATGCAAGGCATTCTCATTAAAACCTTGATATTTTTTTGACTCTTCATAAGATAATTCTAAAATCATATGAAACAATTAATGAACAAGAAAAATCCAATTGTTTGGAACACAAAAACTGTCTGCCATATAGAAAAATATATTTTAACTATAGTAATAAAATGAATTGTGGCATTGATAAAAGAAAAGGCAAATAATCAATGAAGCATACACACATACACACACACATACACACACACAAGAATTTGGCGTTTAATAAAAGCTGCATCCCAATTTAGGAGAAAGTCTTGAAGACAATTGACCTATTTGCAAATATAGGTGGTTTTAGTTTTTTATATTGTTTATATTACTATTTTATATAACATGTATAGATTGATAATATGTTACATTACCTATCTGCATTTAATAGAACATTTAAATTAAACACTTAAATTTCAATTGCCCGATCATCTCCTTAGCCTTTACACAGTGTATGTTATATGTATATATTACTAAGATTTTTCACTAAGATATTTCAGGTGCTTAATCACATTATTTGTTCAAGCAACTTTGTAGACATTTATTTTGGACTTCTGAGTTAAGTACTTTCTTAGATCTCATAGCCTCCTCTTTCTTTAATTCTGTTTTCTTCCCTATAGATTCTAATAATTTGGGGCAGGGATAAAGGTCCAGAAATACTGTGTAGGAAGAGATGTTCCTCAGTCCTCATATTATCAGAAAGTATTTTTATTCTGCCCTCAGTTTTAATTAATAGTTTATGTGAGAGCAGAATTCTAAGTTAAAATAATTGTTTTTGCATATTTTGAATATTTTCTTCTACAACCCAATATTGTTACTGCTACCAGTGATGGTAATCTGATCTTTATTTCTTGACGATAACCTTGCCCCTAAGTGGATTTTCAGGGTATTATTTTGGAGGGGGAATGCCTTTCCTTTCTGGTTATTTTGATAGTCTTTTCCAGCCCAAATATCTGTGGTATCTTTTCAGTCTAAGATATCTATGCTTATATCTATGTTCATAACTATTGCTATAGCAATCTAGCTATTATCATTTATTCTCTCCATTTCCTCTTCTTTTTTTTCCTTGGATAAACACTAATCCCTGGATTGATGTTCTGTAGCTCACACCTTTTAAAATATTTTCTCTTCCTTCCTGTTTTTATTCCATGTATTGAGAGATATCCTTGTTTTTCTCTTCCATCCCTTCTTCTGAATTTAAATAAGTGGAATTATTCAAAAATAAAATAAAGATTGCAGAATTTTTTAAAATTAATTCTATTTCTTCACATTTTTCATAGCATCAGGTACATCTTGGAAGATTTTCTACAACATCTGTAAAAAACTAACTGGAAATCTTAAAAGTTCTTTCCTTATAGAAACTATGTTTTAGCTCAGGTTGAGTGTTCTCCTTGTTCATTTTTTTTTCTTTTGTATTGTGATATATTCTCAAATATCAGGGGAGAATATTTGTGGGTTTTTTCATGATAATGAAGTTCTAGATTTCTTGGGTTTTTTGTTTGTTTTTTGTTTGTTTTTCTACAGGGACAGAGAGAGAGTCAGAGAGAGGGATAGATAGGGACAGACAGAAACGGAGAGAGATGAGAAGCATCAATCATTAGTTTTTCGTTGTCGTCCCAACACCTTAGTTGTTCATTGATTGCTTTCTCACATGTGCCTTGACCGCGGGCCTTGAGCAGACCGAGCAACCCCTTGCTGGAGCCAGAGACCTTGGGTCCAAGCTGGTGAGCTTTTGCTCAAGCCAGATGGGCCTGAGCTCAAGCTGGTGAGCTTGAGGTCTCGAACCTGGGTCTTCTGCATCCCAGTCCAATGCTCTATCCACTGTGCCATCGCCTGGTCAGGCTAGATTTCTTATCATAGGTCATGTTCCTGGATTTCCTCTGTTTGTCGGCTCCATTCTGAGGAGTGTGGTTCCCTTGCTGCCAAATGGAAAGAACATTGTATGGTGCACCAGCTTCCCTGACAGGAGCTCAGGCCAATTGTTACTATTCTTTTAAGATTTTTCTTTAAAGTTATCTTCAGAATATATTAATTCTAAGAGCAAGGTAGAGATAGTGTACATAATGTACTTTTTTGTGTGTTTAGAAAAAGACATCTTGTGTACTATTTTTGCAGACCTACACATTATATAATATTTTGTGTTTACAAAAAATTGGGGCTCCTTGAAACAGAGGTTTTCCTACTTGCTCTCTTTATTTTATTTTTTATTTAGTTTTATTTACTTATTCTCTAAGATTTTTTTGCATCACTGTTCATGAGAGATATTATTCCATGGTTTTCCTTTTATGTAACTGCTACCAGGTAATTCCAGTCACATAGAATAAGTCTGAACCAAATTGAAATGATAGGCAGAATTCACCAATTAAGCCATAAGGGCCTAGAATTTTCTTTGTGTGAAGTTTTACACTACTAATTCCATGTTTTCAACGAATGCAACCTGTTTATCTATTTCTACTTAAGTGAACTTGGCAGTGTCTTTCAATAAATTTAGCCATTTTACATAAGTTGTTTATCAGCATAATGCTTTCCCCCTAATTAGCATTATTATATTTGTATAATCTATACTGATGTGTCTTCTCATTTCTGAAATTGGTATATTGTTCTCTCTCTCTCTCTCTTTGATCAGTCTGGATCAACATTGATCAATTTCATTGATCTTTTAGAGGACCAGTTTTTGTTTCATTGATTTTCTCCATTGTTATTTTGTCTCAGCTCTAACTTCACAATTCCTTTCTTTCTGCTATCTTGCAGTTTAAATGGTTTTCATTTTCTAGTTTTTTTTTTTTAATGAAAGCATAGGGCACTGATTTTAGAAATTTCTATTTTTCTAATGTAAACATTTTAATGATATAAGCTTCCCTTGAGCACTACTTTAGCTGTATCCCATAAATTTTGATATGCCATATTTATATTTTCATTCAGTTTATAATGTTTTCTAATTTGACTTGTGATTTTTTCTTTCATCCATGGTTTATTTAGAAGTATGTTGTCTAGTTTACAAATCTGTGGAAGTTTTCCAGAGATCCTCTTGTTATTATATCCAATTTAATTTCATTGTTGTATGAGAAAATAATTTGTAGAGTCTAAATCCTTCTATGTATATTGAAATTCATTTTATGGCTCAGACTATCATCTCCTTCGACAAATGTTCCACATAAACTTTAAAATAATGAGTGTTTGAATGTTGTGGAATGTTGGCGGAATGTTCTGCAGGTATGAACTATTTGAGTTGATCAATGAAATGATATTGATCAAGTCTTCAATAGTTTTACTGATTTTTCTGTAATTTATTGAGAGCAGTATTAGAATCTCCAATTATATATGAACTTGCCTGTTTCTACTTTTATATCAATTTTTGTTTTATGTATTTTGAAGTTTTGTCAGTATGAACACAAACCTTTAGGAGTATGTCTCTCTGAGGAATGAACTCCTTTTATCATCATGAAATGTCACTTCTTCCAACTGCTGTTAATATTCCAACTGCTTTCTGAAAATGTATGTCTGAAAATCTTGGAATTTTTCTTCTCTTCTTTTTCATAATGTTAAGACTTTATTAGCTTTTGAACTTCTATGTAGTCATTTCAAATATAGGAAGAAAATGTACTTGGTCATTCATTTTGATCTTTATCTTAAAGTGAAAAAATAACCTTCAACTAAACTTTAAGACAACTCCCTGTTCAGTAATATATTTTTGACTTCTCTGACTGTAGGATAAGAGATTGTTCCAGAGATTGTTCATCAGGGATTTTATGGAAGTCTGAATCAGAAGGCTGGGTCCTCATGAGGTGAACCCAGAGGGAGGTTCTAGATCACCGTAGTAATGGGAATTCAAGAGGAGTCTGGAAATCTGATCTCTGATGCATATCTGATCCATTTTCTGTCTGGCTTATGCATTCCTTCCTCTCTATGAATAATTAGTAAAGTTTCAAATTTTTTCCTATCTTATTGTTTCTGTTTATTTATAACATTAGGTTGCCCTGGTCAAATTACTTAATCTCTCTATGTCTTGGTCTCAGGGAGTAATAACTCTTCACAAAATTATTATAAGTATCTCTTAAAACAGACCAGCTCACAGTATTCATTTAATATGCATATATTACCGGTTCCTATCTTGCCTGAAATAAAAATTTTGCTAAGAGATGTAATATGTATGAAGAGAAATATCTTATTTTATTGTTCATTAGATATGCAAAGCTGTATTATTTTGCTCCATTTTCCTTCTATAATGTCATGTGATAATTTTCCTTAGGAATTTATTGTCAGGAAAAAGCTTGTTTCTCTTGAGGAACTAATGTTTCCTTTCATCAGGCAATGAGAAATGTCTAGTCCATTACATTTCCCTTTTTGCCCCATCTGCCCAGAAGTTCAGAGTAAAACATCATGCTTCCTCAGCAGAACTATATTAACTCTAGTGGGAAGTGTATTTACATACCCCTCCTCTATTTGCCTTTCATTTTCTATTTATAATCTGATAGCTGTGGAATATAAAACCTTTACTTTAAGTCTCTTTAATCCTTCCTTGAAAGAAAAGAAGCAAGCAATATCCCATTATTTTCTGTAAGTCAGCAGAGTCTTAAAAGAGAATCAAGCACAATCCCTGCTCACAAAGTACTCTTAAGTCTCGAGCAGAATCCTTTCCTTATGGCAATTCATGGTAAGAAAAACATTTTACATTTCAAGTCAGCAAATGTACACATATAGTTCACATCAGTATATATGAAACAAAGGTTCAAAACCACGAATACTCAAACATTCTCATCTCTTGACAAATATTAACTCAACCCTCAAAACAATGAGTCAGGCCCAACTATTATTATCCCTATTTTTTTTTTCAGATGGGGAAAGTGAGACACAAAAAGGTTAAGTAACTTGGCCCCAATCAGCCAGCACTAGTAAGTATGAAGTAGAAGTTCAGGGGGTCTTGTTTTAGAACCCAGGCTACATTTCATTACAGCTGGCAGCCTCTCGGCATTTAGCCTTACCCTGAGCAAAGCACTCTTTTCTGTTCTATTTTGCTAGCCTCTTCTTCAATTTTTAAATTCTGATCATGATCCCTAAATATATGGGTCATAAGCACTACCCACTAAATGAGTCACATTTTATAGTTTGTTAAATGTAAATCAAGAAGGAAAAAGAAACCCCACACAAACATGATTGTCAGTGGCTATTAAGATTGTTCAAGCAGGAGCTCTGAACTCTACCATGTGGCTGAGGATGAATCCTAGGAGACCTCCCAGAGCAAGAAACAGGCTGAGGCTATAAGATAGAAGTGTTCAAGTACACAGGAGTGGGAGAAGGAGACGGGCATTTCACAGGGCATACGTACTGGGCTATGAAGGGATAAATGTTCACCACTCATTGATCTCAACACCTGTTGTTGTAAAGTACCTTAATTCCATGGGTTATGTAGAGACACCAAGGCAGGATACAGAAGAATTTATAAGAGGAGATTTATTAATAAGCCAGCTGCATATGACTTACATGGGGTATATCTGACCCAAATCGTGTAGCCTCGAATATAGCTCTGAGTCTAGTTATATACACTTGATCACATACAGGTTGTGGGGAAAATGAGGGGGCTTACATGATGTCAGAGGATAAGTGTTTGTAAATTGCTCATTAAGGAGAAAGAAAGGGGAGAGGAAAGGGTTACTCAAATTTTCTTCCTTCTCCCTCATTCCTGGCTAGCTGTTTACCTTCTTTCTCACAGGTGTGGGGAAGAGAGGGGGTCCAAGTCTCCTTCCTCCTTCCATTCAAAACCTAGCACAAAAACCTCTCTATTTATAATATAATAGCCCTTCCTAAGCATGAATGCAGATCGGCCATCTTGAGCTGGTGCAAATCATACATAAGTATAAAAATCATATTTACAAAATCTCTTGGAATGCTTGGCCTAAATCATAAAGTGCCTTTTAAGCCTCTTAGTAGAAGAGGGTTTCTTATCTCAGTACATAGTACATTCTTGTAAGCCAGGAAGCTCCCACTTTCTTCTCTCGCCATTCTCCACAGAAAGAAGAGGGCAAGAAACCTAACCCTTCCTTCTAAACTATTAATATTAATTTTTGCAGTTCTTCAGTACCTTATCACACTGTGAGCCAAGTATGAGTACTAAAGACACATGTGTGAGCAAAGCCTCCATGGCACCATCCCACTTGATGTTAAGAATCTAGTAGAGGATGTAAAGTAGCAATGACAATGCAATGTTGTCAGTGCCATGATATGGGCATTCTGGGGGTCACAGATCTTTGAGTAGGTTTTATTATAGGTATAATACTAGCCTTTTCATGTATAATACTTTTCTCTTTTCCTGCCTTTATCCTGAATAAATATCTTCACCTTGCTACATATACTTTGAGTGCCTGGCTATTGTGCAAATCCGGGCGTTAAAATTGCTTATAACAAGTATATCTGTAGTCTGTAAAAGCACCTTTGGAAGACAATTTTAAAACAATTCAAGATAGAAAGCTAAGTCTGGCAAAAGGCTGATTTACTTTGAGTACATACAATACAATTCCAAGTGAGGCAGTAGAGAAAGGCTTTAAAAGATATAAAAATAAATGGTTCTTTGTTTCTTTACAACCCAAATTCTTAGAATGTGGGAACTGATGGTTCTATCTGCCACTGTGGTGACAAAGTGACACTCAGCAAACATCAACTGATGATGCTGAAAGCTATTCTGAAATAATTTGAACCAACTCTATCCTTCCATGTAACGGAACTTATATCTGAAGCAGAAAACAATATTGAGCAGATTAGCATTCCTTGTCCCTTGATGATTTTGTTCATCTGGATCCTTATTACGTCGCTAAAGCTGAAAATACTGCCCCCCAGAAATTTTTATTTGAATCTATAAATAATACTTTTATTACTTAGCTACTCAAAGGAATTATGATAATAAATAATACTGTAGGTCCTTTAAATAAAAAACAATAATGCATTCTGATAATAAAGAATTTTTAAGAAGTAGAGAAACATAATGTGTCCTTTGGTTAAAGATCAGTTAAATACTATTAATGAACTTATTTGAAAACATATCTAAGAAAAGTCAAATTATCAGTGTCAAATATACACACAATATGTTTGAAAAAACATACCTATTAGGCGTAACAATAATCTGGTCACTTAAAAGTAATAAAGCATGCTGAAACTGTTCAGGTAAATGTGGATGATAAGAAACCCAGAAGCCCTTTGTTTTTTAGCGAGTTTACCCATTTCAAAATAAACTAAACCCACATCAGATGGATTTGGCCTTTCACGGAAAATCTACTTTAGCTTGCCCTGCTCAGTAACTCGTTTATATATTATTATACTCCTCCTTGGATACATAAAACACTTTTGAGAAGTTAAACTTCCTTATTTTGACAGTCAAACCTGCTTACATGTAACACTGAATTGAAAATGTTATAACCAAAGAATATTCATAGCAGGATACCTGCTATTGTTAATCTCCCATTTATTCTTTCACTCATTCATTTATTTAATGTCACATTCCTGAGCTCTGACCATGTGCCAGGTCCTGTTTAAACCCTGGGGATAGAGCAGCATGTACACCCAGACCCACTTCTGTTCCTGGGGATTATCCATTCTTTTAGGGATGAGACAGTTGACATATAACTCCCCATGCAAAATAGGAACCAGGTTCCATCAGAAATAGGCCCAGTTACTTTGAGTGGGAGAACACATGGATGGGGAAAAGGATACTAGATTGCAAGGTCAGGGAATGGCAGACAAGGAGCAGCAGCAGCACAGGAGCAAGTGGTGGGCAGAATGGGAGCTAAGCTCAGGGAGGCCAGCCAAGTCCGAACCGTGCGCAGCTTTAGCCATGATGAAGAGTGGAGAGATTATCAGAAGAACAATGGGAAGCTTGAAAGTTTTACACAGGGGTGTGTCATGATCTAATTTTTTTTTCCAAAAGATCACCCAGAAGGCTGAATCTTGGCACAGTTAAAGGGGATAGGAGAAGATAAATTAGGAGACTATTTAAGTGACCTGGGCAAGAGATTATGGTGGCTATGCAATGAAGACAAGTAGGTTAAGACAGGCCACATTTTGGAGTTACATCTGCTAAAATATACTGATGAATTAAATAGGGGAGGGTAATAATAAAGGCCAGGTGAAACTCAAGGCTGTCTTGATATCACTTACTGAATTGGGGACAGAGTGTGGGAGAATTATTTGGTGGGGAGTGAGAGGCAGTAGGAATAAAGCAGGAGTCCAGTTTGGGGCCAAATTCACCTTGAAATGTCTATTGAAAATCCAAGTGTATGTCAAGGAGGCAGTTGAATATAAAAATTTGGAGCTCCTTGGAGCTGTGAGGGCTGGATTTATAAATCTGATAGTCTTCAGGTTACGGCTAATAATGGAAGTTATAGGAGTGGATCTGGGTAGAGAGTGCAGCAAGATAAAAGGCCCTGAGACCCAGCCTAGGAAACCCACCACTGAGAGTTTGATAAGAGGAAGCCAGCCAGCCAAGGGGACTGAGGCAACGCAGTCAGTGTGGAGAAAAACCATAGACTACGGCATCCTGGAAACCACAATTAGAGAATGTTCAGTTCCATTAAATGCTGTGAAGACATCAAGCAAGATGAGGACAAAAACATGACCATCAGGTGTGGTAAGAATGGAGGATATTGGTTACCCTAAAAAGAATGATTTCAGTGAGTTCTGGGGTTGGAGCTCTATTAGGAGTTACTTGAGGCAAGAACAGGATGTGATAATATCAAGATAGTGCTTCTGGCTGCTGGGAAGGGTAGAGAAAAATGGGGTAAAGCCTGACCAGGTGGTGGTGCAGTGGTTAGAGCATCAGACTGGGATGCGATGCGGAGGACCCAAGTTCAAGACCCTGAGGTCGCCAGCTTGAGCGCGGGCCCATCTGGCTTGAGCAAAAGCTCACCAGCTTGGACCCAAGGTTGCTGGCTCCAGCAAGGGGTTGCTCGGTCTGCTGAAGGCCCGCGGTCAAGGCACATATGAGAAAGCAATCAATGAACAACTAAGGTGTCACAAGGAAAAACTGATGATTGATGCTTCTCATCTCTCTCCGTTCCTGTCTGTCTGTCCCTATCTATCCCTCTCTCTGACTCTGTAAAAAAAAAAATGGGGTAGAATCTGGAGGTGGATAAGAAAAGAAGTAAAGGGAAATAGCAGCATAGATATAAATGTGAATAAGATTGATCCAATGAAAAAAGGAGAAATTGATGATATATATCTTATTTCCCCATATATAAGATGCATCCTTTTTTGAAAAATTTGGGGTCTAAAAGCTGGGTGCGTCTTACATAGTTGTTGTAGATCAGTGGTTCTTAACCTTTTTTGAGGTACTGAACCCACCAGTTTCATATGCACATTCACCGAACCCTTCTTTAGTGATAGATAAAATATGGTTTTTCTTTCCAAATTCAAGACATAGGTATATGTTTTTTTACTGGTGCACAAAATGAGCCGTGCATGAATAAAACCAACAAAGTGCATGAACTCACAACAAATAACGGTATTACTTTATTTTGGCCTCCACGGCAGAGGCTTCTTCGAACCTCTGAGACCAACTCATCGAACCCCTAGGGTTCGATAGAACTCAGGTTAAGAACCACTGTTGTAGATTTTCTTTTTTACTTACTTTTACAAAAAGTGCCATAGATGGAACTGAGGACAAGGCAATATATGAAGACAGTGATTTGTCATCAGATACAAATGAGGACAAACTAATGGATGGGCGGTTTGACAGTGATGAGGAGTTGTATGAATTTTACGATGAATAAAGCTTGAGTTCTATAACATTAAGTTATACATTTTTTTCAAATTTCAGGCCCCCAAATTAAGTTGCTTTTTATACATGAGGAAATATGGTAGAAGAAAAACATGTTACATGTTTAACTGTAGGAGAAAGTCTTAGAACAAGAAGGATGCTTAGAACAAGTATCCCGCACACAAGTAGAGACATCATCCTTGGACAGGAACAGGAACTCCATCCACTGCACTAGGAGAAAAGTCACAGAGTGTGAGCTTACATAAAAGTGGGCTGGCACACTTTAAGTAGACAATGAGTGATTATTTTGGGACTAGACAAAGAGTACATACACATTATGCAATACCAAAGCATCATGTACATCAATTATACAGAGTAATAATGGTAACATCTATTACCATCTTAGCGAAGACTAAGGCAGCATAAAGAAGGATTTAAGGATATGTCTTAGATATTGCTTCTGCATGATTAAAAATTTGATGCATCAATTTCTTCCCATTACATCCTTGTACACTGAAGATCTGTAATATACCAGTTTGAGCATTTTATAATGCTACCAGGCAGGGAGCCAAACTCAAAGTCAGTGTGCCTTGGCAAGCTCCATCCTACGGCCTTAATCTTCTCTGATTTCCTCTAGATGTCCAGGCTGTACCTTACAGTATAATCAGCACTCATTCTGAATTTGTTTCTTGCTCATAGAGCTTACTGTCTCAAATAGAGACAAAGATTGGGCCATGTATTTTACAATAAATATCACTGCTCTTCTCAATGTGAAAAAAAAAACACTAGTATTAGATGTAAAGTAGTACTTAATAAATGCTTGCTGACCAACGTATCTTTTCAGAGTTGAAAGGCTAATAAAAAGTTTTATGCAGCAATTCCTTGGCTAAAGGAATATGTATAATTCCTCATGGTACCTGCTGGGTATTGCTGGGAGATGCTGAAATCATTCATCAATTTTCTTTTTACAATGCTATTCAATCAATTTGTCTAGGGCAAAGTCTAGAATGTGTATTAATGAAAAGCATACTACTGAGCTAAATACATGCTATCTTCCTCCTAAAGTTTTCATCCACTTTCTCAGGGAAAAGGCTTTGGTCTAAAAAAGTATTCAAGTGCAGGAAGCTTTGAGAAGAACACAGTACTAAGGACTGAGATTACCGAGGTCTACTTGTTTTCTGTAACATAACATGAATTTGAAATCAATTTGATAAGCTCCTTAGTGAAAAAAATATTAAGAGAATACTCATCAGTATAGCCTATTTTGCATTGTCTTATATCAAAGTTTTCCTTAGTACAGACTGAAAGTTTAGCAGATTTTAAGTATATGGATTTCTAGCTTGCTCAATTATATGAAGAATAAGTTTAATTCCAAATTTAAGTCCTAATTTTTAAGTCAGTTACAACTCTTCCAATGTTCTTGTATTTAAATCAGAATGCAAGTATCACTCACATGTATTTTTCTTTTAAGCATTGAATTGTATCATCAGACAATATTGACCTTTAATGTTATCCAACAGGTTACCAGGAAGAGTTAACAAAGAATAATCAGACTCGCATTTAACCACAGGTCTCCCATAATACAGGTGGCCCTGATACAGCCCCCCCAAGGAAGGCAGTGATTACAGTTACTGTAAAATTGTGTCACTCTATGGAATAAAGTATCTATGGACCAAATGAACTTTTCCCTTTTCCGGAGGTATATGCAAATTGACAAAATGATATCTGATACAATAAAATATATAAAGAGACTTAGAATTTCAGACTGTGAAAACCTATACCAAAAATATCATTAGGAATACTTTTTCAATGGGATGCTATGGTACTGGATGATACCAATAGAATCTTTTAAAAGCATTTTTTCATAAAACATGTTAATCCAATCATTTCATAAACTTCATTAGATGCGTGTGCATGTATAAGATTCCAGTTTTCAATGCTTACATCTAAGGATCCAATAACAGGGTCACCAAATCTATAGGTAAGACACATATACCTGTTGAGCTATTATTTTAGTTTTCTATTTCTCACTAACCTACATGGCTTTTTATACTGTTCTCCTCACACCACAAATTAGGTTCTAATCTAACTAGTGGTAAAATAGCAAAGTTTACATTGTTGATTTTAAAAATAAATCCAGATAATTTTCAATTATTTTAACCAATAGGCTATCATTCATTAGTACTTTTTGTGGGTTCTTGGTAGGGTTAGGGAAGATACATCAGTAAGGGATTTTTTAAAAATTCGCAGGAAAAAAATGATATATAAATATTTCTCTTAAGTGATTATTATCCTGCATGGAGGCAACACAACTTAAAATGGGGGTCAAGAAGCAACGAATGACACAGGCTTAACTAAAATCCCCTACAAATGCGATAGTATAATATCTTGGTAAATATGAGAACTCTGAGAGCCATAAAATTAAAGACTTTGATATGAGTAAGATCAATAGATATGACTTATCACTATTTAATATGAGCTTTAATTTTTAAATGCCATGTTCCAATGAAAAGGTATACCGCACAGGAAAATTGAAATTTCAATAAAGAATCAAGACAAAAGAAACAAACTTTATATTAAAGTACCTTTAAGAGGTTATACTTACGCAGCAACCTCCTCTTTTGACAATCCTTTGAAATTCGCTTCCACATAATGATCTATGTCATCTTTTTCTTTGATCAATTGAGATCTGAATGAAATGGAAAGCAATAATAAAGCACTGCCTTATTAAGTAGGAAAGCTACCAAACATAAATGCCACCACGAGAACAGAAATATTCAGGGCATATTACCATACATAATAAACGTTCTGTACTAGCTGTAAAGTTGGAGTATTGCTTGATAATTTCTAAATTTTAATTTTCTTGAATGAAAAAAGACAGGGAAGAATATTAAACCCAGTGTGTAAACAAATAAAACACCAAACACGTTAAAATAATCTGCATTTTTTTAGTAAATGGAGTTTTTTCCTCAAATCTTATAAGAGCTTCCATTTTACTCGTGCTGTTTCACACTACAGAAGTCTTACCCTGATTGGCATAGAATCTTGAACAAAGAATATCTATTTGGAAACAAATGTGTATAAACTTGATTTGTTCCAAACATTAATATAAATTTGCTTTGAATTTCTGTTTGAGTATGTTTAAATCATATATAAAACTCAAATTCTTATTAAAAGTTCAAGGTGCAAAGTGATTTTAAGAAGACTACCGAGAAATATATTACATGTGAAGTGTGTTTATTCTTTACACTGCTTTGTACCTTTAAAAATAAACAGCTTATTAATATCTGAAAACCATGGCATATGGAACAGAACAAGTATATGTTTTTATGCAGAAATAATGGAGAATGTTGATACAAAACTTTGCCATCAATGGTTATCATAGAAGTGTTTTCCTTCAACATGAATACAAGACAAAGTTTTCTTTAAAATACATTTTATTTTAGAGGTGTGAGATTGGCTGTGTTATTGCTCATATTGGAAAGACAATGTAATCTCAATCATTTAAAAAGCTAGGAAGAATAATCTTGTGCAGACTTTGTTAATATTTCAGGTTGTCCAAAGGTAAAATATGTAGACCAGTGGTAATATATCATTATACCTCAATTAAAAATACTTATCCAGGAATTATGCATCTATTGAAAAATTAAGTTTTTGAAAAGAAAAATTTGATGTGCTATTATTTAAAAAAATGTTGATGTAGTCTAGCTAAATGTATTTATTTGGTCCATGGGCATTGGTATTTCCCAGAAATACTAAAAATGAGGTATGATTTTTTTTTTTCAGAACAAAGTAGTCTCATAATACTTTGATCCTTATCCCTGGAAAGAAATTGAAAAGTATCTACATAAAGCAAATAATCAAACCAAAGTTTGCAAATTATTTGTATTGATAAATACTATGTGCATTAGTAAACATCAATACAGTTACAAATGCAATTATTAAATAATGCAATCTTTGTTAATATTCATCGCCATGACAAAATGCACCAAGCTCTCTGTCCTGCAGTTTCTCGTCCACAACTCCAGGAGCTCGGCTGCCCCACAGAAGCACTAAGATGGTGCCTCTGCGGCCCCAGGGTAATTTCAGGAGCTGAACCGTGTCTGCCAGTCCACCTAACAGTGAGATCGTGTCCTCTTTCCTCTGGAACACTCATCTGCACTCGGGACCTTGTGGATTCGAGGCCACACGCTGTTCATGCCTACAGCTTCTGCTTCCTGCTCCCCACACACATTTGTTTTTTAAGTGTATCTCCAAAGCTTTATGGGAACCACGATATAATTGGAGGAAGACATAAAATGATCAAATAAGCACTAGCATGCTAAATAAATATATTCCTACTATTTAAAGAAGTTCAACAAGCCTTTTGAACTTTTGAAACCACAATTTGAATATGCTGAATATAATAATATACTTCTGCCTTGAAACCATTTGTTTCAAACCTGAGACTCGCTGCTGACATTTCTTACTGTAACAAATTTATCTGTAGAGAAAGAAATGAAAACCAGGGGTCACATACCTTGGAATTGTTCTGGGGGAGCATGGCAGCTTCTGTCGGGCTAAGGCTGTAAGCTTTGAGCGTGCCATGGGCAGGGGGGGCAGGGTCGTCATTTCGGACTACAAGAAAGAAACAACCCAGAAATGGTATTTTAAAGAATAAATCTTTCAAAGAATATTTTAGCACATTGTTAGATCCACAGTCTGTCATCTGAGCAGAGAACGCCTGTGTGAGCAGAGCTCGCGCTCTGTTATTCAGGACTGATACTCAGCGAGTGAATTCCTCACGTTGCTTCTCTCATTATTTTTTCTACTTAGCTGCCTTTTGGGCAATTTATTACTTGTCTGCATCTCCACCAGGAAGGAGAAAATATGATAAATGAGTTGAAAATTCAGTCAATCAGGAGTGCTGGTATGAGTTTTGTTAAGAGACATGATTGCAATTAAAAAGTAAAAAGATTGTTAGGACAGTTACAGATTTCGAATGTTCATGCTTTGCTTTCCTGTTATAATCAATAATTGAATATTGCTCATAGTTTGCCATTTTTAAAAAAAACGTTATCATTTACAAATAAGGGCTTTCCCTTAGAAGTGATAGATGCCAAGAATAATTTTCACCAAGGAGACAGCTGCCATGAGAGACGCACAGCGACGACAGTGTAACAAATTGCTTCAAAACACAGTGGTTTAGAAAAGATGAACTCAAACAGCAATCATGTTATCTTTCACACTTTTTATGGGTCATAAATTAGGATAGGGCACAATGGATTAGCTTTTCTCTAACAATGGCAGGAGCCTCTGGTTGGAAGACTCAGAGTCTGGGCGTAACTCAATGAGGGGTAGCAGGAATCTGTCCGTGACTTCACTCAGATATCTGATAGTTGATGCTATCTACTAGCTGGGACCTCAACTGGGGTCTCTGCTAGAACACACACATGTGGCCTTGTCCTGTGCCTTGGGCTTCCTCACAGCATGGTAGCCCTAGACTTCTTACTTGGCAGTTTAGGGATCCAAAGGCAAGTATCCAAAAAGAAGCCCAGTGGAAGCTATATCCCTTTTAAGGGCCTGGCCTTAGAAGTGACATAGTACCACTTCTGCTGTCCAGATTCAAAACTAGTGAACAAATATCCTAAGCTAGTGATCCACCTATTGATGAGAGAGCATCAAAGTCTCATTGAAAGAAAGAGTATGAGATGGAAGATCTTTCTGGGGCAATCTTTGGGAAGTGCAGTGGGTCACAGTGAAGAGGGAAAGTGAGTAGTAATAGAGGGGGTGTATAAAATCAAGTTATTGAAACTTTACTCCAAAAAGGAAGAAGTACAGAAATATGTCAGTGGACACTGAATGAAAAAATTGTCACATGTTGTAAGGGCTTTAAGGTGCAAAAGAACCAGCACTACTACTGCTGAATAGAAAGACAGCCAAAGGCCAGGGCCTCCATTCCACCTGTACTACGTCCATTAGTTTTTACCTCTACCCTCAGTCCCACCAAGCAATAGGAAGGTTTGGTTTTGGTTTTAAATTATTTACCGCCAGCATTTACTACCTGTGTGGCTGAGGGTAAGTCATCGTCAATCTAGGTCTTGAAGATATTCAACATATTGCTACTACTTGGTGCCAGATACTGTTCTGGGAAGGGAACAAAAAGACAAAGATCTCTGACCTCAAGAATTTACATTATAGGAATGGGTGTGTGAGAAATGCAGGTAATACACAAATAAACAAAATATATAGGGGATATAGAGCTAAAAATATAAAGCAAGGGACTAGAAGGAACCCAACTACTCACCAGTAGCAAAGAGAAAAACAAGAGCATAAGGAAATGAAGTCAAAGATGTTAGGAGAAATTTTGTGTTCAGATGTGACAGGGTCTTGAAAGTTACTGTGAAAACTCTGACTTTCACTCTGACTGAGGTGAGAACCCATTGGGGGATTTTGAGCAGAGGAGGGACATGATCTGACTTCCTCCTTTTAAGGATCACTATGGCTTCTCTATTAAACCTGGACTGTGCGGGGGTAAGGGCAGACAGTAGAGAGGCCAGCTGATGGCTGGCTGCAAAATCTGGGTGAAAGAGGATGGGTGTTTAGAAGAGGACCTGGGATAGAGTCACCTGTGGATAGCTGAGACACAATTTCAATACTGCTCTGTGCTACAAAGCCATAGCAAGAGGAGGGGTGGAGTTGGGGGTGGGGGCAAAAAGACAAGAAAAAGTCTTTTGAAATTCAATGTAGCAATACATAGTCTTACGTTCTGAAGATGGATTACTACTACCCTGGCCTGAAAATAATTTTTCACATAACTAAAGAGAAAATTCTAATGCAGATCAGTGTCTTATTTTAGATATACTACTAAAAAAATCCTAAATTATCCAGATTATCAGGGCATGAAATGATCCATGAAACTTAACGAACACCCATTTTTGTATAGTTGTAGTCTTAAAGCACTCAGTTTAAACAGCCTATGTTAGTCCTTTCCCCTAGAACAAACATTAGAAGCATATTATATTATACTTCAAAAATTCATAATATAGTGACCTAATTCTTTTATAATTAAAAAAAAATCATTTTTCTGATTAGAGATTACATTAACTAGTTGAGTTACTTGGATAACCAGAACTTACTAAATGGCAATGTTAGGCAGAACACATGGTGAGAAATTATGACCAACATAGGGTTGGACCTCATGTACAGCTTTGAAGGGACATCCAAGGCTCCCTGGACCCACCTCCAGTGAGCCCATTTCATAGAAACTGTGAAGACTCTATGTTCAGAGCCTACTAAAGTTACAGAGCTAACCTGGACCATCTCAGTTTCTTCACCCTGATTTGTCTGTCCCTATTGGATTCTGAAAGGGAGAGAAGAAAGCAAAGATTGTGCTTGCTTCAGTTGGGGCATTCCATCCTCTACGAATTAATACTGTTCTGAGAGCCTTGTTTTATTACCAAGGGCACTGGGGCAGCAGTGACCACTGCATAATTGTGCTTTAAAATGAGGAAATAGCCCTTGTCATTTCTCCAGATACTAGGAAGACAAGGCTACTTATAAACAGTGGCACCAGACCCCACAAACTCTGATCCAGCCAATACATCCCATCATGATGTCTATCAGCGTCCCCTCCCCATAACTGGGCTACCAGTGTGTGATATAAATTGACCCTTTTTGATGTTTACTGGGTTAGATTATTTTTGCTAGGAAATAGGAACATCGAATGAAATCAAATGCAAATGTTATACACAGAGAGGAACGTGTCTTCTTTGTCACAGAGTTCAACTGTGATTTTTTATCCCCTCCAAACTTGAGTCGAGGTTTTCTACTATTAAAGTTTCAGCTGCCAGTTCCTTCATTTTGCTCTCCTCTGATCTGAGAACATTAGCAGCAGGAGCACCTTTACTCTTAAATTTAGTTTAATGTAAGTATTGCAAGCTCTGCTGGCAAGCCTCAAGGCACAAACTCCGAACGGGGGGTGATCAGAGCTGAATGATAAAGTGGAAAAAAGTTATTAACTGCATATTGGGAAAAATATTTCTCCAGCAAAGGATGCTGGCAAGTTTAAGGTAAGAGGTAGGCTGGAAGTTAAGCGGGCTCCCTCCTCTAAATCCCACATCTACCTTGCCTATGCCTGCTGGAAAAGGGGATTTTATTTTTCATAATACATGGCTACATAAAGGGTGTTTTGTTTTTCACAGCAGACAGTGTGTGTGCTGAAATTTTGCGTATTTAATATTTGAAATGCATTAAATGTTTAAAGGGATCCTGTAACTAATTATTTTCTCATCTAAGGAATCACTATCTCTTTTATTAGTTCAGTCTTGCCCAACCTGTGGTCGTACAGTGGATAAAGCATCAGTCTGGAATGCTGAGGTCGCTGGTTTGAAACCCTGGGCTTGCCCGGTGAGGACACACACAAGAAGAAACTACTACAAGTTGATGCTTCCCGCTTCTCTCCCTTCTCTCTCTCTCTCTCTTCTCCCTAAAATCAATAAATAAAATCTTCAAAAAAAATAAGTTCAGTCTTATTCATGCTGAATTAGAAAGCGGTTGTACTCTAGCATGTAAAAGCAGCCAAAGAAAAAATGAGAAAAAAAAATGCAAGCATGCTTTGGGGCCTGTTATTTCAGGCTTAAATTATACCTGTAGAATGAAGAAAACCTTTTGCTCTTTGTCAAAATGAATTGTATCATTTGCCTGGTGTTGGCTGGTGTTCCCAACTCCTAGGTGATCTCTGGCCATCAGGGATGGGACTACCAAGGCCTGAAGCAGAAATGGAACATGTCCTTAACAATGGCACTTCATCAGGGTTCTCCTAGCAGCAGACCACAGAGTGAACCACACAAGATGGGGGCAAAGGCAGGAAGGGCAATGGTTCAGATTCAGGTGAGTAAGGAAGGAGAATGAGAGGTGTTTCTCTGCTGGTCCCAGAGCAAGCTTAGTCCCAGGAGCAGAGAGGGTGAAGTGTCTGTTAGGAGGACCCAGAGGCAGCCCCCCAGTGTTAGCAAGCAGGCAGTGCTGCATGTGGCACCATGGGGGGGGGGCGCTGAGACAAAGATCAAAAGGCTGCCTGAAGCCATTTCACTGTTGGTATTCAGAAGAGACTTGGTGGATTCTTTGATCTGCTGGTTGGTTCTTGTATCCGTTGTATTTAGTCTCTAAATTTGGCCCCCACATGCAAAGACAAATGAGAATGAAGAAACACGGGATGAAAGGTTTGAGAGTGCTGGGTCAGGCTGAATGTGTCCCACGGTGTGAGTTTAAATCTCTGGCCCCCAAGTAAAATTCTTCAAAGAGTAACCGTCTTGCCCACTATCCCAGGAGATACCCTCATCGGCAAACACAAAGAAAGGGGAGGCCTAGCGTTGTGTCGGCAGTCCACTTGGGTAGTGACTATGTCTGAGGCTGACCACTGTCTCCAGAATTCAGTCACTCTGGCGTAAAAGCTGAGATGATAAAGCCAATAAACCACAACAAGCAAATGTATTATCTGTCATCAAGAGAATTCAAAATAAATATAATTTTACTATGAACAAAATCATCTATAAGAATTAGAATTTTTCATACTATCACCACAAACTCTCTTCCTACAAAAGTTAAAACTACAAAAGATATATAAATAATTAGGCTCCTGAAAAAGAATTTTTTAAAAATTCACATAAAGATGCTTAAAGAGTCACTAAATGTTTATCCCGCATATCATAATTTTTGGATATTTCTAGTATTTCATAGTATGTAATTGAGCAAATTGTTAAATAAAATAGATTTCCTACCAACTGAAATTTATTGATAGTTAAAATATAAATCAGAAAAAGTTTTTGAGGACAGGTCGTGATTTACTTGACTTGCATTTGTAGATGACTACTGAAGGCCTTTTCAAATTTACAAATTTCAGCCTGAAATTCAGGAAGTAAAGTACAACAAAAGAGAGAAGAAAGTTTAAAATTAGTTGGTAGAATAATTTCTCTCCCTGCCCCATATCATGGAATAAGAGTTCAATATTCAGACAACAAATATGAAAAATCACTATGTGTTTGGAGGAACTTAAAAAAAGAATATATATATATGACACTATGGGAGAAATAAATCACTAACTCAATGAATACCAATACACCGGAAATATGTATACATATTGATATACAGAGTGGGGCAAAAATAGATTTACAGTTGTTTTATGGAAAACAATACAATAATTAATAAGTAATTATACAAGAATAAATTCTGTGTTCTGAGTACTCACAACTGTAAACCTACTTTCTACCTATCCTGTATTCTAACACAAATGTGGCATTAGGGATAATTTGATCTTTTAAATTTAGGAGACATTGAGTTATCTTTATCCAAACCAAGGGCATCTCAGTTCCCTTTCTGCTCCTGGCTTGTTGTAAACAGGCCTAATAATTTACTCCTACATCAGTTTATTTTTCTGCTGCCCTCCCAAGGTCAGGTGCACTGGGGAGCGAGGGCCTCAGCCGAGGCAGCTCTGGACGAGTGCACAGATTGACGAGGAAGGTCTGTGGGGGTCAGGGAAGGCACTGCCCGAAGGACAGCAGCCCGCCCCGCCTGGGAGCTGTGCAAGTCCTGCCCCAGCCACGTCCCTGCGTCACGAACCTCTGTGGACTGGCCCTGGGGAACAACTCTGGTTTTCCGTTCCTCCGAAGTTATGTCCCCGACCCGTGGCAGGTGCTGGAAGCCTAGCTTGGCTGCTGCCACTTCCCTCGGGGTTGCCAAGACTTGGGACAGCCAGCTCTAGGGCAGCAGACGCGGGAGAGTCTCCAGGGATACAGGGGCGGGGCGAGGCGGGTGGGGGTGGGATTAGGTTGAATGGGGCTCCGGATTGGGGCAGTTTGCAGAGCCCTTGGGCGCGGGGGCGGGGCCTGGTGGGGGCGGGGCCTACTGAGAACCGAGAGGGACCTCTAGACCTAGCAGGTTTTTCAAACAAGACTACTTTCAAAAGTTAGACCGCTTTCCGAAAACATTTCACCTAACCCAAGGGCATGGAATTTGCCGCCGTGAATCATTTCCTTCATGGCACTGTATTCTCAATATTTTGTGACATTTCTCTGTTATCCACAAGATAGAAAAACACTCAACTTTGCATTCGTGACCCCCATGGCCTGATGCCACTTTATCCAGCTAGATAGCTCATTCGTTCTCCTCATGCTCAGCCTCTGTTGCCAACAAAACAATATTTCCCCTTCTGTCTCCAGAAAGATAATCTAATTTTGAGTTTTGTGGCTAGCTAAAAACTAAAGTTTTCTTTATAGAATCTCATGCGTCAAATGGATATATGTGTGTGTATGTGTATGTATATATATGTATATATGTGTATGTATGTGTGTGTGTATGTGTATATATATATAATATTATATATATAATTTTTTTAACCTGATACTCAGGGTTTTATATTTACACTAAGTAATGTTACTCTGCTAGCCTCAGCCATCATTCCATCCCATCTCTTACACGCAAGTGTAAGGAAGCACACTTTCTTGCTCATTCTCAAATGTATACAGAGGACAAGAGAGAGAGGCTTGTTGCTTTTTCTAAAATATAAATGTGCTAAGAGGCAAATGAGGCTTCTATTCCTTGCCCACTGTCACACACTTTAGGCAAGGCAACCAGCATAGTATTGCTCATACAAGTCATTCTATTAGTAGATTCTATTTGGAGTAAAAGCATAACTATAACCATGCCTTCATTCCAACATCTAATTTACTGTTTAGCAAATTACTAAAATATTTCTACCAGGTAAATTTACATCATACATTCAATGGATCACTGTGACTACCTGTACCTGGGCACCACTAGTTTCCCCACTTAAATAAGGTTCAGCTATGTTCATGAATTCATCTCTCAGTTTTTAGCATCCCCTGAACACAACGGCACCGTGACCTGTGTGAATTCTGTTCCCATCCTTGCTGCCCTTCCTACTTGGAAAGAGGAGCAAGAAGGCATGAGACAACTTCTGACTGGTTCTGAACACCCAGAGGCAACATCTTTGGTTCTCTCAGTGGCACAGGGCGCACTTCCTCCGTAGAACAGAAGTTTACCAAACAATCTTTTATTAATTTTTAGATTTAAGGCAATATACACTTTATTTTATCTAATTTTATTTCCCCAGTTTTGTTGAGAAATACTTGAAAAATATAATTGTATATACTATATTTAAAGAATACAATGTGATTTGATATAGATATATATATATATATATATATATATATATATATATATATATATACACATTGTGAGATGATTACCAAGATTAAGATAATCAACATATTTATCACCTCACATGATTAACTCTGTGTGTGTGTGTGTGTGGTGAGATCATTTAGGACTTACTCTCAGCACATTCCAAGTATGCAATATTGTATTAACTCTAGTCACCAGGCTGTACATTAGTTCCTTAGACTCATTCATCTTACAACTATTTGTACTTTTGACCTACATCTCCCCATTTCTTCCTCCCCCCAGCTCTGAAAGCCGCCACTTTATTCTCTGCTTCTATTAAATCAGTTTTTTTTTAAGATTCCACATATACATGCTACCATACAGTATTTGTCTTTCTCTGTCAGCCTTATCTTACTTGGCATTATGTCCTCCAATTTCATCCACTTTGTTGCAAATGACAATGTATCTTTCTTTTTTACAAGTAAACAATATTACACCATATATATATATATATATATATATATGTATATATATATATACATATATATATATATATATATATATATATATATATATATATATATATATATTATCACATTTCCTTTTCCAGTCATCCATTGAAGAGCACTTTGGGTATATACCTAGGAGTGAGAATGCTAGTCATATGATAGTTCTGCTTTTTAATATTCCATAATGGTTATGCTACTTTACATTCCCACCAACAGTGTGTAAAGGTTCCCTTTTCACCTAGGGGCCTTTTATATACCCCTGTTCACACATACAAACCAGGTATGTAACCAGGTAAAACCAGACACAGATTACGAGAGAGAGAGAGAAAGAAAGAAAGAAAGAAAGAAAGAAAGAAAGAAAGAAGGAGGGAGGGAGGAAGGAAGGAAGGAAGGAAGGAAGGAAGGAAGGAAGGAAGGAAGGAAGGAGATAGATGATAGATAGATAATATATATTATTTTTTAAATTTATTTTATTGATTTGGGAGAGAGAGAGAGAAACATCGAGCTGTTTCTGTATGTGCTATGACCGGAGATCAAACCTACAACCTTTGTGTATCAATAGGATGTAACTCTCTAACAAACTGAGCTATCTGGCCAGGGTCCAATCTATATATTTTAAATAATCAAGGTAGACAAGGTAGTACAGAGTATATTCAGGGGTGCTTCAAATGTCAAATAGAACATTCTATACCACTAATACATTTGATTACTATCTTGGCCAAACGAGAGTGGCATGGCTCCAGGCATCCCTGGAGATAAAAGCCACCACAGATTGGCTGCCAGCTAACCCCATACTTTCCTACCAAAATAGCAAATCAAAAGTAATACTCCATCTCTGGGGGAATTTCAGAATGGAAAGTTTTAGAAGTGATAATTCCTTGAACATTCCCTTTCAATTCTCTGTGTGAGCTGGATAAAATAGATGTATAACTTAAAGAATAAAAGGTTAATCAGATGGTAACTCAAATTGAGCTGCTGCTTCTACTAGAGCCTCCTTGCTGGTATGTACCTTCAACTGCCCCCACTCCATATTCTGTTTAATTAAAAAAGAGAGCAAGAGAGAGACAGAGAGAAGCAATTTGCTGTTACCTAGCAGGGATAGTAGTGAACTTTTATTTCCCAATTTAGTAATTTGTCAACTCTGGCTCTTGGCTGCAATTCAGTTCTCAGGGACCTTAATTATCCTACCATCTCGCAGAATATCATGCTGGATCACTGCACTGATAGGTTATCTAATAGAACACGAAGAGCAAGAAATGGCAGGCACCCTCCATGTCTTGGTGCCATAAATACTTGCCAAATATATGTGTGTGTGTGTGTGTGTGTGTGTGTGTGTGTGTATATATATATATATATATATATATATATATATATATATATATATATATATATATAAAATCTTGTGAAAATACAGAAGTCTTTCACGTCAGTAAGGTTTTGGGGTGGCTTAGATGGATAGACTCCAACATAAAAGCTAATTTGTTGAAATTTGCACATGCAACCAAAAAGGTTATATGTATATCTTTGAATTTTAGAGGCTGATCTGAGTTTTGGCCTCCGATCTTGTCTGAAGCTGTGTCCTGTCCTGAAACAACAGTGGCAGCTATTGGTTTCCAGCCCCGGGATCTTCCCAGATACCAGCCCGTCCCAAGTCACGTTCACTGCCTCACAGCGATTCTGTGGGCGTCTGATATCATTCTGTTAAATTAACTCCTCTAAAGTTAGCCAGAGTTCATTTTTATTACTTACAACTATAGAATACCAACTTACGCAATAATTAAGAAAGTATTAGGTGATAAAAAAATGATAAAATTTGTTTAAACACACACAAATTAGCAGACGTTATAGGTAATATCAATTTTTCACACTGAACATTTTAGAGTCCAGGGGTGCTCAATACGTCGATCGCGAAGGAAGTGTGGGTAGATCACATGACATTAAAAAGATATTTGTCTTTTGATTGGCATACAGGGTAGCCAATCTGACATCTGAACTTTTGACACCCTACACATGCACGTTAAACTGAGCTAACTTGTTCAGTTACATTGCTGTGTAGTTAGCCTTCACTTTATTTAAACTAAATACAACAAAGGGTATAAAAATGAGTGCCGTAGCTGGTCCAAGTAAGAAGCCTAAAACCTACCACTTTCATACAGAATGGGAGGGGATTATTTTCACTATGTCATATTCTAAGTGTGTTTGCCTCATCAGTCTGTGTGCCATTGCTATTACAAAGAAGGGAAATGTGGAGTGGCTTTTTCGGACTGTTCATAAAACCTATGACATTGACTTTCCTCCGAAAAGAGAGCTGAGAAGGAGAAAGGTGAAAGAAGAATACACAATATTAAATAGTAATAATAGTAACTTAAATAATGATAATATAGAAGAAATAAATTTATGTTTTGCATTTTTATTGTAGGTAGATCATTTTGACTTGGTCATCTTATAAGTAGCTCGCAAGCTGAAAAAGTGTGGGCACCCCTGTTTTAGACCATTATGTGTTTTCTAAAGTAATAGCTGAAATTCTAAAATTAAGAAATTGCTTAAAGAGCATGTACAATTACATTTATTTTTCTGTTATTACACAGAGATTTGATAAAATTCACTTGAAATTGAGGCAAAATATTCTATTTGTTTAATGTTAAATGCTGATGTGTTTTGACTTGCTGAAAATATAAAATATTTTTGAGGTTTAACTATTTTCCACTTATAAAATAAATCAGGTGGAGAAATCTAGTCAATATTTATCGATCTCACATAAACAGTGTATACTGCACTAGATATTCTAAGGTAAAACAAAAAGTCATTTGCTTATTGATGCCCTCAAGTAATAATTTTTATATTTAATTTAGAGTTGAAAGCCTTTTCTATAGATATTCCCAATCTGCATAACACTCTTGTAGTTGCTGTAAGTGTTTTGCCATTAAAAGGGATTCAAGAAAATAGAGTCGGCCAAGAATTTACCAAGTACGTGTTCTCAATTGTCCCTCTGTTTGGCAAGACTTTGTAAAATGAAAGAGGGCCGTGGAACAGGAGAAGCAGTGGACTACAGAGCTGGTACTTGGGCTCACTGATAACTGAAAAGAACACATGTCAAAGTGGAGGCCTGAGGAAAATTCCCTGAAAGTTACCAACTTCTTAAAAGCCTGGAAAATCTTCAGGACCTACCTCGAAAACCTAAGCTACATTGTTTCATATCTAGTGTATATTCTCTTGGTTTAAAAACTAGCTTTAGTTGTTTTATTCCTTAATGTGTATAAATCACATTGTTTTTCAATCTAAAGTATACAAAGAACCAGCTGTCTTTTTTTATTCTTATTTTTTATTAAGTGAGAGGCAGGGAGGCAGAGAGACAGACTCCCTCATGTGCCCCAACCAGGATCCACCTGGCAAGTCCCTACCCAGGGATGCTCTGCTCATTCATTGTTTGGCAACCAAGCTATTTTAGTACCTGAGGCGAGGCCATGGAGCCATCCTCAGCTACCAGGGCAACTCATTTGAACCATTCCAGCTATGGCTGCAGTAGAGGAAAAGAGAGAGAGGGAGGGGAAGGGCAGGGGTGCAGAAGCAGATGGTTGTTTCTCCTGCGTGCTCTGACCAGGAATCAAACTCGGGACTTCCACATATTGGGCCGACGCTCTACCACTGAGCCAATTGGCCAGGGCCAAGAACCAAGTTTCATTGTGTTTTATAAACAGCAGTTGGTATTAAAGTATATTTTCCCCTCTTTTCAGTGTCTTCTTATTTTGAGCTATGATGCAATTCTAGCAGACAGCTAAATCTGCTCATTTTTAGAAATGCCACTTGAACTTGAAATATAAGCTTTATTATTAATTCTGCTCATTATTTTGTGCCTTCATACACTAGATAAATCTACAATGGCAATGTTTTCTACAAGTGGAGAATAATCTTCACAAAATGATATGCTCTAGTGGTTGTCAAACCTTAATTATGTCTGTACATAATAATAAACACACATGTATACACTTCCACCCAGCTACTTAAATGTATACAAATATCATATATATATTAAGAGGCATATTAGTATTTTTTTCAATGGAATTCAGAAATGAAGTTTTTCATTTTCCACGGACAAAACTCTAACAGTATATATGCAAGGGGAATTCTAGAACCATGAACAAAAATATAGAATATAATGACATTTTCAAAGACTGTTATAAATAAGATGACAAATATCACATTTGGTAAAATTCTACTATAGCTTCCAGCACAATCTCAAAGGGAAACAATTTTTTCAATAAAGGTATAAATAAAAGCTGAATTAGACATAACAGAGGGGAAAATACAGAATAGCAATCCTAAGCACCAAATTTGAAAGCCTAAATCCACCCACCCATTTATCCATCCATCCATCTATCCATCCATCATTCCAACAGCCAGGGAGTCTGCTAGGGTAGAAGTATAAAAATAAGTCATTGCCTCAGTGCACTCACTGAAATAAAAACAGACATGCTAAAGAGACAACTGTTTCTTTGCTTTCAAGCTTTGGGACTGATCTCCACAAGCACCAGAAGGAACTAAACTGAAGTCCCTGTCTTCTCAATGGGCTAAGTCCTCAACCACCACGAAAGCCTGTTTCTCATCCTACTTTCCAATCTGTTCTTAATTCTCTCTGCTCTGTACTCAAACTCGCAACGCAGAACTGACCTTTCTTCTTTCTCCTCTAGTACTGGCCTCAGGCTACCCAGGCATTCATACCCCATAAGAGTTACCTGCCCCCAACCCGTTTGTATAGACAGCCGTTCCATAGGAACCTGGTACGACACAGACCATATGATTGATACCCCTCCCGGGAACATCCCAGTCCTGAGGACAGCCATACTACCATGTGATAGGCGGTAAAGATGACATCATGTTGAGTGTCCTGAAGAGGAACCACACAGTTGCCTAGCATCGAGTGGAAGCTTGGCAGTCACTGTACTTCAGAGAGGACAGTGCTTAACATGTGATTTTTTTGTCTTGAAAAAACATGTAGAAGTGTGCCAGTTGTACTAAGGGCAAGAGAATGGTAGAAAACCATGGCTTGCTTATACAAGAGAATTCTAGAATGCAGGGCAGAGAACTATGGAAAATGGGCCCAGCCCCCAAACAATATAGCAATATAAAATCTTGCGCTCCAACCATGACAATAAAAAATTAAAAACACAATAATCCATTTTTACTTTAGTATATAATTGGAATAGTTGTTAATTTTATAGTATTAGTTATACTATTAGGACATGAGAGAACTATGAATGACCCGCAAGAAGACTGAAATACCCATGAAGTCATGATTTGAAAATAAAATTGGAAAAAGTCATCAGTCCCATATGGGGTGCAAGTGGTTATTTACAAGAACATCCTATGAAGAACTTTGGTCTATCTGACTCCAAAGCTTTTCTCCTAAATCATTCTTTTAATTAACCCTCTTTCCTCTGATGCCATGCTTACTAAGCAACCTCGTAAGTGCAATTTCCTTCTGTATGTAGAGATTCCTAAGTGGATAGAACCTGACATATTCTAATTACCTGACATAAATATTTAGGTTGTCCTGGAAATTATATTCTCACTGTAAATTAATGCACTGGAATTTAATTTGCGTGTCAGCATGTGTGAGTTTGGTTACTTTGGGTTTAAAGCCCTTCAAAGGTTCATCACCACTGTGTATACTGCAGTTTTTGGATCCGTAAAACTAATAAACAGATCTCTGACTACAGTGGTCCATCAGAAAGATCCTTATTATGATGGCCAGTTTAGAGACATTGACTTCTCTTGGTAATATCTCTATCTTGACGTTCTTCATTACTAAAATAATTATAGGTCCTTGAGACTTATTAAAACTTTTCAACTGCTAAAAGGGACAATAAGAGAAAACAGAAGATTCAATGAAACTTAATTAATAACCTAGCTAGGAAATCAGAATATTGGGTAGTATAAGCCAAAGTGTTAAAAAATAATAATTTCAGTGGTTGCATGAATCATTTTAGCAGTAACATATTCATAGTTTTTCTGGTATAATTAGATAATTGAGAATATATTATCTGTTGCAGTGGCCAGCATAATGCTCCTCACACAGACTTCTACCTATAGGGAGTGTAATTAATGGGTGTTTTAAAATTTGTGACTCCATGTTTCCCATGGGGTCACTCCCAATCAATGACTATGTGCATCAGGAGTACTAAGCAAACCATTTCTGAGAGACACTGGACTCTCTAAGGGGTCACTTTGTCTTAGGATTCATTTATGGTGTTCCCAAATCTTCTAGGGCTCTAAGCTATTCCACTTAACTTTACTCTCCCCTTTATTTGGAGTCAAAATTGCATTACAGCCTGATGGTTCTCTAGTCTTCTCCATTTTTCTTCCTGTTTTCTCTCAAACTAGTATTTCCTCAAATTAAAATCCTTGCATATTTACTATATACTTGCATCAGCTCTTGAAGGACCCTGACAAACAAACACATCTAAACACTTTTCTAAAATATCTTCAATATTTTATGTTATCATATAGAAAGTTAGAATCCTGACTGGGCTAATCCTCTCAAGAGCGGAACATCAAATGGCATGCCCTCTCATTCACACTGCCTGGATGGAAAAAGTGCCTAAGAGTTCACACTGATAAATGGATTAATTTTCTATTAGGTTTCCTGAATGATCAGAAACCTGGAGGAAGCAAGACTGCTAAAATGAGGATTAGAGAAGAGTTATATGAATGGACTATTTAGACTGGACCCAACCTAGAATAGACAGAAGAGACTCTTAATAATAAGATAGACCTAATTTCCTGCTCAGTGAAGGTAATTTATTTCAGTGCTTACTCAATGATTTATAAAAATATGACCATCTTTTGTAGAGGTCTTTTAATAGAGGCTGCACATGGACAGGCAGAGTAACAAGGATTTATCCAAACAAACAATGACCTGGTCTTTGCCACTGCTGAGAACCCATTTTACATGTAGCACTGAGCAGTCCCATGCTCCTAAAAGGACACCATGCCCTGGGAGGGCCGACCTACTTGCTGGTAGCAATCCGGTTGTAATACATCCCTCCATCACAGAGGAGACAAGAGTTTTGTCCCAACTAGTGTAGAAATACCCTGAATATAGATTCACTTTCCATGTTGTCTATGCTTTTTAAAAATTAATTTTAATGAGGTGACATTAATATATCAGGGTACATATGTTCAAAGAAAACATCTCCAGGTTATCTTATCATTCAGTTATGTGGCATACCCATCACCCAAAGTCAAATCGTCCTCTGTCACCTTCTATCTGGTTTTCTTTGTGCCCCTTCTCTCTCCCTCTCCCTCCTTCTCCTCCCTCCCCCCACCCAGTAACCACCACTCTCTTGTCCATGTCTCATAGTCCCGTTTTTCTGTCCCACCTATGTATGAAATCATGCGGTTCTCAGTTTTTTTCTGTTTTACTTATTTCACTCCGTATAATGTTATCAAGGTCCATCCATTTTGTTGTAAATGATCCGATGTCATCATTTCTTATGGCTGAGTAGTATTCCATAGTATATATGTACCAAAGCTTTTTAATCCACTCGTCCTCTGACGGACACTTGGGCTGTTTCCAGATCTTCGCTATTGTGAACAATGCTGCCACGAACATGGGGGGCATTTCTTCTTTTCAAACAGTGCTATGGTGTTTTTAGGGTATATTCCTAAAAGTAGGATAGCTGGGTCAAAAGGCAGTTCGATTTTTAATTTTTTGAGGAATCTCCATACTGTTTTCCAAAGTGGCTGCACCAGTCTGCATTCCCACCAGCAGTGCAGAAGGGTTCCCTTTTCTCCACATCCTCGCCAGCACTTATTCTGTGTTGTTTTGTTGATGAGTGCCATTCTGACTGGTGTGAGGTGATATCTCATTGTGGTTCTAATTTACATTTTTTAAATGATTAGTGATGTTGAGCATTTTTTCATATGCCTATTGGCCATCTGTATGTCCTCTTTGGAGAAATTTCTATTCATTTCTTTTGCCCATTTTTTGATTGGATTGTTTGTCTTCCTGGTGTTGAGTTTTATAAGCTCTTTATAAATTTTGGTTATTAACTCCTTATCAGACGTGTTGTCGAATATGTTCTCCCATTGTGTCGTTTGTTGTTTTATTCTGTTCCTATTGTCTTTAGCTGTGCAAAAACTTTTTAGTTTGATATAATCCCATTTGTTTATCCTGCCTTTTATTTCATTTGCCCGTAGAAATAAATCGGCAAATACATTGCTGCGACAGATGTCGGAGAGCTTACTGCCTATGTTTTCTTCTAAGATGCTTATGGTTTCACGGCTTACGTTTAAGTCTTTTATCCATTTTGAGTTTGTTTTTGTGAATGGTGTAAGTTGATGGTCTACTTTCATTGTTTTGCAGGTAGATGTCCAATTTTCCCAACACCATTTGTTAAATAGGCTGTCTTTACTCCATTGTCTTTTCTTTCCTCCTTTGTCAAATATCAGTTGTCCATAAAGCTGTGGGTTTATTTCTGGGTTCTCTGTTCTGTTCCATTGATCTATGTGCCTGTTCTTATGCCAGTACCAGGCTGTCTTGAGTACAATGGCCTTGTAGTATATACCTTGATATCTGGAAGAGTGATGCCTCCTGCTTTATATTTTCTTTTTAAGATTGCTGTGGCTATTCGTGTTCTTTTTTGGTTCCATATAAATTTTTTGAATATGTGTTCTATATCTTTGAAGTATGTCATTGGTATTTTAATTGGTGTTGCATTGAATTTATAACTTGCTTTGGGTAATATAGACATTTTAGTGATGTTTATTCTTCCTAGCCATGAGCATGGTATATGCTTCCACTTGTTTGTATTTTCCTTGATTTCTTTTATCAATGTTTTATAATTTTCCGAGTACAGGTCCTTAACCTCCTTGGTTAAATTTACTCCTAGGTACTTTATTTTTTGGTTGCAATAGTGAAGGGGATTGTTTCTGTAATTTCTTTTGCTGACAGTTCATTGTTGGTATATAAAAATGCCTCTGATTTCTGACCATTAATTTTATATCCTGCCACCATGCTGAAATCATTTATCAGGTCCAGTAGTTTTTTGACTGAGACTTTAGGATTTTCTATATACAATATCATATCATCTGCAAATAGTGACAGTTTTACTTCTTCTTTTCCAATTTCGATGCCTTTTTTTTCTTCTTTTTGTCTGATTGCTGTAGCTAGGACTTCCAGAACTATGTTGAATAAGAGTGGTGATGTTGTCTATACTTTTGACATCAGTATCATCTATGGACTTAAAAATGCCTTATTTATGGTCACAGTAAAAATGTTTCTAGGGGATGAAGTAAAGGAGTGTGTTGATACTCATGGATTCACTGCTTTTATATACAACCTATTATCCTGAAGTACTATGTTAAATAAGAATGGAGAGAGTGGACAACCTTGTCTTTTTCTTGATTTTAGGGGAAAAGTCCTCAGTTTTATGCCATTTAATATGATGTCAGCTGATGGTTTATCATAAATGGCTTTTATTATGTTGAGGTATTTTCCTTCTATACCCATTCTGTTGAGTGTTTTAAACATAAAATTGTGTTGTATTTTATTGAATGCCTTTTCTGCATCTACTGATAGGATCATATGTTTTTTGTCCTTTGTTTTGTTGATATGGTGTATTACATTAACCATTTTACATATGTTGAACCATCCTTGTGATTCTGGGATGAATCCCACTTGATCATGATGTATTTTTTTAAATGTATTGTTGAATTCAATTTGCTAGTATTTTGTTTAGTATTTTAGCATCTGTATTCATTAGAGATATTGGTCTGTAGTTTTCTGTTTTTGTGTTGTCCTTGTCAGGTTGGAATGAGGGTTATGTTGGACTCATAAAATGTGCTTGGAAGTATTGCTTCTTCTTCAATTTTTTGGAAGACTTTGAGTAGAATAGAAACCAAGTCTTTTTTTTTTTTGAATTTTTGATAGAATTCACTAGTATAGCCATCTGGCCAAGGGGCACATTTTGTTTCCATTGCATTGGCTGCTGAGTCAGCCACCTGATATTTGGGCTTTTCATTGAAGTCATGGTATTAGATAGAATGATTGATCTTGACTTCTAAGAGAAAGAGAGAAATATGAACCTCAAGAGAGTTCTGGAATGCTTTCCAGAACTTCTGTGTTCAATGGTCAAAATAATTAGAACACGACAACAAGCTTATACATTTGGGAACATCAAGTGATTATATCCATTTGGAATGAATTTTCAAGTTATTCTATCAGGTAAAGAAACTTCAGACACTAAATTCAAAAAACCTGAAAGAGCATGTACAGTGAAAAGAAAAACTATGTATTTTTATGTTTATGATAACTTGCAGAAATAATTGTGTATCTATCCAAAATATTAAGATGAGGTCATCCATAATTTGAGGGATATCAGACATTGCCAAACAATCTTGGACTTGAATCTAAAAGCAGTAATAGGTAAGATTTTTTGGTTGATCCCTTTGGGGGATGAAGTAATTATTATTCTGATTGTATAAAGAAGAGTTACAATATGGGAGATAGTAACTTTTTGAAATGTGGTAAGTATGGGAATAACAGTGCTTGTTGATTTTGAGCAGCCAAAATAATAGACGTTAGTGGGATTTTGTCATTCATTTTGGTCATCTAGCATTTGAACCTTCTATTGATGTTTGAGAAATCTTGAATTCTATGAAGAGTTCATTTCCAGCTATAGAAGCTCAATATACCAGAAGGTGATTTTCCCAGACTCCTTTGCAATGACGACATAGATGCATTGTCAGTTTCAGCCACTTAGGCATGTCTGCTTCAGACTCTGAACCAGCAGTGGGTTATGCAGACACATAAGGATCATGCAGAGAATGGCAAGGTTGAGTGGCAGCCATCATAACCATTTTCCAAAGGTAGCACTAGCTGGAGTTGAAATAATACTGCATTCAACAGTTCATGTAGAAATGCATGGCATTAACTTGGTGATTAAAAGGAAAACTTAGAGAAAGCTTATTAAATTGCATAAAGATAATGACCTTTGCCTTCCTGAATATTCTAGTAAGTGAGTCTTTATTTTCAGCCCCATGCCTTCATCTATTCTGATCTCAGAACCACTTTTAAAATGGTAGGTAGGTGGCTTTGTGAAAAGAAGAGACCCTTAAAGGGTACAGAAAGATATGTGATTGGGTTGTTTGAACTGAATAGTTTACTACAAATAAAATGAACTTAGTTTATTTACTTCCTTTTGCACATAATTCACAGAAGGCATATATTTGTGAAAACAAAATCTTGCTGGGTTGAAGATTCCTACTGGTTCCCCAACAACAATAACAAAATGTGTATATTTTGTATAACAAAATATACAAGCCTAGGAAATTCTCCAAATTGCCTCTCCTGCTTTTAAACATTCAGGTGGAATGATGAGATGGAGCCAGCAGTGTTATTGAAGATCAAATAAACCACCATTGTAAGACTTCTCAGTAGACAGAGTTTGTCCTGCAAGTCATTAAACACATAAATTCCAGAAGAGCACATCAGTGTCACATGTCACTGCTCCCAACAGCACATCGAAGGAAGAGTAAAATATTTTCAAGAAATTTGACACTCAGATTGTTTACTTCAGTGTTTCCCTCTCCCCCTTCATCACCTTTTGTACAACAAAGAAAAGGTTAAAAATTGTGATAAAATTGAAGATACTTTTCAATAGCTTATTCTTCTCAAATATTGATGAAATTCATAATGGAAATATTTTTCATTTCTTTCCTATTAGTGTCACCAAAGCTATCTAAGCAGATGGTTAGTTAATCAAGTAAGAAAAAAGGCATATAGTCAATGCACAAGAAGCTACAGGTACCAAAGAGGGCTAAGCACCTGTAAAAGTAGCCCATTGCATGAAATTGCTTGTGAAAGTATTGCTTCTAAGACTGAAGACTTGTGGTTACAGACTCAGCTGTAGTTTTGAAAAATTGTGCCAATAATGATTCCACTGAAATATAAATTGCCTAGAAGAGATAATGCCATGGCTAATAAAAAAGAGCAGAAGGCAGTGGATGAGGAAAATTTGCCAAGTGTCCTGTAGCAGTGTTCACAGAAGCTGGGCTCACTCCTGTGGCCACGTCCAGTCATTTAGCCAGAGACAGCCGTAGAGTAATGCAATCCTGCAGGTGGTCAAAGCTTGGCCAGCATACCTTGTAAGAACATCTGACTTCGTTCTCACTCTGTGCTCACCAGGAGACTTCCTATGCTTTGCTTTCTACTGTGAAATAGGTAGTTATGCCCTAAGTAACAGTTTGGATTTGTTGCCTTGTCAAATACATAAATATATAAATTGGTAACCTGGTGAATTACTGTATGTTTTGCTCCATAAGACACACCTGACCATAAGATGCACCTAGGGTTTTAAGGAGGAAAAAAATATTCTGAACCAAAAGGTGTGTTAAAATATTTAGTAAAATACCGTATTTTTCATTCCATAAGACGCACGGGCATTTTCCCCTCCATTTTTGGGGGGAAAAAGTGCGTCTATGGAGCGAAACATAAGGTAATTAGTCTTTTTAAATTTTTGGTTAATGTAAATCAGTTTCTACTTCCTGATTATTTCTTGGTGGACTGGTTCATATTTGTCTTTAAATTCACAAAGCTGTAAATTAGATGTGAAGCTGGTGTTTCCACCAAAGGCTGCCTTCCCATGAAAGTAGAGAGCATATGTAAACTTCAGTATCTTTTTCTATTCCAGAGAGCATTACAGTCATTCAATTTGTCTGTTTTTGCAACTTGAAAAGACATAGGCATTATTTCATTCAATTAAGATATATTATTGCACTTAGAGTCTGAAAAATTCATAAAATTCACAAAATGACATATACACACATGAATATACCACCTATAAATAGGTAATACATATTTAGAAATAAAATTACCATTCCAGAAATAAAAAAATTTATAAGTTGCACCTTTTTCCTTCATAATCCTTTTAAAATAAGAAGATATAAATAATGATACATTTTCAGACCTCAATCTTCCAAGTACTGTATTATACACTTTGCTAGTCATATTAGCAAGATGATTTTTAGAACAAGGTTTTGACACATTTATTTATTTTTAATATTCAAATGGAAACTTTTCCATTCTTTTAACTCTTTTTTAAAAAATATTTTATTTATTGATTTTAGACAGAGGAGAGAGACAGAGAAGAGGGGAGGAGAGAAGAGAGAGAAGAGGGGATGTATACACTCGTAGTAGCTGCTTCTTGTATGTACCTTGATCGGGAAGCCCAGGCTTTCAATATGGCAACCTCAGCATTCCAGGTCAATGCTTTATCCACTGTGCTACCACAGGTCAGGATCTTTTAATTCTTTATACCAAGTAAAATCATAAACTATAAGCTGTTTAATAGAATATTTAGAATTACTTTAAAGTTACCCAATAATCCTAGTTATGGTATTGTATATTACTTCTAAATGCTGAAAATATGGTGCTAAACAAGACACACAGGTTTCCAGACTAACGGCCTTCTGGGAGTTCCATTCTAGTGAAGGAAATGGGAGCCAGATAGTAAATAAATAAACAAGATTTCTGGGCTATGAATCAGATAAAACAAGGCAGTAAAATTAGAGTGTGTGTGTGTGCATGTATGTTAGAAGATGTTTGTTTCGATTGGGTCATTAGAGAAAGGCTCCACATACAAGACAAGTAACACTTGAACTGAAACCTCAGTAAGTGCTATCTATGATGGAGAAGTCAGGCACCGATCTGGGGGAAGAACATTCTCAGTAGATGGAATGAAACAAGCAAAGCTCCAGAGGTGGGAGCAGAGTAGCTTGTTGACATGTGACCGATAACTCAGGTGCCTCTCTGTGATTGTTACTTTTTGGTGTCCACAGCCTTCCTTGTATGTCAGAGATATCTGTGACTTGCTTCTAACCAATAGAATATGGCAAAAATGATGGTCTGTCACCTCTGTGATTAATGTAATATGAGGCTTTAGCTTGCTATCGGAATCATTCCAGTCTTTCTCTCCCTTTGTCATTGGCTTTAAAAAAGCAAGCTATCATGAATCTGACAGCCACAAAGAAACTAATGCTTTCTAAAAACCCCTGGCCAACCCTTTGACTGTATTCTTGTGCGAGGCTAAGCAGAGGATCCAGCTAAGCCCTGACCCACAGAAACTATGAGATAATAGATGTGTTGTTCTAAGTGGCTAATTTTTTAGTAATTTGTTGCAGAGCATAGAAAACTAATACATGACCCATGGTCAGAATACACCTTTGGCTGGAGGGAAGTGACCCAAGCAGAAGGAAAGTGCATGAGATAAGGTAAAAGAGTGACTACAGAGAACCTTAGGCCACAAGTAAGAAAACTGGATTTTATTATAGGTGTGTTAGAAAGTCATTAGAGAGACTTAAGCAAGAGAGTGCCACAATCTTTTGACATATTTACAAGTTTCCTAGTTACTTGTGAAGGGGAAGCAGGCACTGAAGTAGATAGGAAGACTGCTCAGAAGGTAGTTGTGTTCATTAACGTAGGTGAAAAAACGAGGTGGCTTGGATTAGAATAGCAAAAATAGAGTCTGTGGAGAAAGGAGAAGAGTCGAGAAGAATTTGAATACAGACTACTGAATCCTAGACATTTGGATTCAGCAGCTAAAAGTAAGGTGATTCTTTTACTGAAAGGGAGAACTCCAAGAGAGGTAAGATTGGGTTTCTCAGGTGGACCAGAGAGAGGGCAAATCTGTGGCACAATTTTGACATGGTACATTTGAGATGTCATTGGAATGTCGGGATAGGATGTCAAGGAAGACATTGTATAAACAGGTCTGGAATGCAGTGCTAGTGATATATGTGAAGAAATAATTGGAATGCTGGTTGTAGTAAAAATCAGGAATTGCCTGACCAGGCGGTGGCGCAGTAGATAGAGCGTCGGACTGGGATGCGAAAGGACCCAGGTTTGAGACCCCGAGCTCGCCAGCTTGAGCGCAGGCCCATCTGGCTTGAGCAAAAGCTCGTCAGCTTGGACCCAAGGTTGCTGGCTCCAGCAAGGGGTGGCTCGGTCTGCTGAAGGCCCGCGGTCAAGGCATATGTGAGAAAGCAATCAATGAACAACTATGGTGTCTCAACGGCAACGAAAAACTAATGATTGATGCTTCTCATCTCTCTCCATTCCTTTCTGTCTGTCCCTATCTATCCCTCTCTCTCTCTGTCTCTGTAAAAATAAAAAATCAGGAATGGGGTGAAAACCAATGAGGGAGAAGTGTTAACATGTAATTAAAAAAATTAAAGTAATATATAAACTTTCTCCTGATACTAAAAATAGAGAATTTTGCTTTTTAAATATCAAAACCCATAGGCTATTATCACTCTGCTCAACAACAATCATAAAATATTTTTTAATGTATACTTAGTATTTGCTTGAAATTTGGAGAAGTCTCACTGAAGTCCCACTGCAACTATGCGGCCAGCTCCTACCTGGGGCAGGCTTTCCCAGTGCCCCCTCAGCACTGCCCTTTCTGTTTGAGCCATTGACCCAGCCCTGGCAAACCTGTTCTACATGTCTACAGATCTACCTGTACCTTTTACTGATCTTAATTGGTCTCTTGCTTCCAAGCTTTCAGCTATTAGTCATACTTGTTTACATAGCAATTTTAATTTAGTAGTTAAAAATTATTACTTTCCAAATAAAATTACCTAATGGGATCCCTTTACACTATACCTTCTTTTATACTTCAATTATACTAGTACTAACTTATGGCAGCCAGTTTAGTATCATGGTTGTGGTTAAAGAGTCAAATAAGTTGATGATATTAAACTAAGGGTCTACAAAGGACTGTGTGCGGGAACAAAACAGATAACTGCACATGGAGTTTCTACTGAAAGATTTCTCACTTCTCAAGAGTGACTCTTATTTTTCATTCATGAGTGAGGAAAACCTGGAGCTCACTGGTGCCTCAGGCAACTGAGTCTGAAGGTCTCCGAGACTGAATGAAAGATAATAATCAAAATCTAGGCCACGATAGTATTTATTCTATGGAGAATTGCTTAAACTAATGCTTGAAATTTAAGTCAGGACACATTTTAATATATGATTCATACCATGCCTATCAGATATTCTTAATGACTACGTACATTGTAATCTTGTTTCGAGGATTTTTCTTTGAGGAATTTTCTAACATCAAGTAGTACAGCCATTAAATTATCATTACAAAGCCTATCAAACTTCCTTCGCTGCATCTATTTCTCTAGACACAGGTGTGCGGTATGGGTCTGAAAGCCTTAGAAACTTCAATAGACCTTTACAGAGAGAGAATGGAGACAAAGGCTTTCTGGTGGGAAAAAAAAAAACAAAGAGTGAAAGAGAATGGGAAAAGTACAAGAGAGAAACAAGACCTAGACTGGCTCACGACAAGGAAAGTTACCTTCAGAGAACCAGAAGGAAGCTGCTGACAGTTATTTTTTGTTTGTTTGTTTTTTAATTGTTTTTATTAATTTTAATGGGGTGACATTGATAAATCAGGATACATATGTTCAGAGAAAACATCTCCAGATTATTTTGACATTTGATTATGTTGCATACCCATCACCCAAAGTCAAATTGTCTTCCATCACCTTCTATCTGGTTTTATTTGTGCCCCTCCCCTCCCCCTCCCCGCCCCCCCACTCCTGGTAATGAGCACACTCTTGTTAATGTCTCTGAGTCTCATTTTTATGTCTCATCTATGTATGGAATCATATAGTTCTTAGTTTTCTCTGATTTACTTATTTCACTCAGAATAATGTTATCAAGGTTCATCCATGTTGTTGTAAATGCTCCAATGTCATCATTTCTTATGGCTGAGTAGTATTCCATAGTGTACATGTACCAAAGCTTTTTAATCCACTCGTCCTCTGACGGTCACTTGGGCTATTTCCAGATCTTCGCTATTGTGACCATTGCTGCCACAAACATGGGGGCATATTTCCTCTTTCGAACAGTGCTATGGTGTTCTTATGGTATATTCCTAAAAGTAGGAAAGCTGGGTCAAAAGGCAGTTCGATTTTTAATTTTTTGAGGAATCTCCATACTGTTTTCCACAGTGGCTGCACCAGTCTGCATTCCCACCAGCAGTGCAGGAGGGTTCCCTTTTCTCCACATCCTCGCCAGCACTTAATCTGTATTGTTTTGTTGATGAGTGCCATTCTGACTGGTGTGAGGTGGTATCTCATTGTGGTTTTAATTTGCATTTCTCTAATGATTAGTGATGTTGAGTATTTTTTCATATGCCTATTGGCCATCTGTATGTCCTCTTTGGAAAAGTGTCTATTCATTTCTTTTGCCCATTTCTTTAATTGGATTGTTTGTCGTCCTGGTGTTGAGTTTTACAAGTTCTTTATAAATTTTGGTTATTAACCCCTTATCAGATGTATTGTTGAATATGTTCTCCCATTGTGCAGTTTGTTCTTATTGTCTTTAGCTGTGCAAAAGCTTTTTAGTTTAATATAGTCCCATTTGTTTATCCTGTCTTTTATTTCACTTGCCCATGGAGATAAATCAGCAAATATATTGCTGCGAGAGATGTCGGAGAGCTTACTGCCTATGTTTTCTTCTAAGATGCTTATGGTTTCACAGCTTACATTTAAGTCTTTTATCCATTTTGAGTTTGTTTTTGTGAATGGTGTAAGTTGATGGTCTAGTTTTATCTTTTTGCAGGTAGATGTCCAATTTTCCCAACACCATTTGTTAAAGAGGCTGTCTTTACTCCATTGTATGCTCTTACCTCCTTTATCAAATATCAGTTGTACATAAAAGTGTAGGTTTATTTCTGTTCTATTGGTGTGGGTCTCTATTCTGTTCTATTGGTCTATATGCCTGTTCTTATGCCAGTACCAGGCTGTCTTGAGTACAATGGCCTTGTGGTATAACTTGATATCAGGAAGAGTGATATCTCCTGCTTTATTCTTCCTTTTTAAGATTCCTGAGGCTATTCACATTCTTTTGGTTCCATATAAATTTTTGGAATATTTGTTCTATATCTTTGAAATATGTCATTGGTAGTTTAATAGGAATTGTATTGAATTTATAAATTGCTTTTGGTAATATAGACATTTTAATGATGTTTATTCTTCCTAACCATGAGCATGGTATATGCTTCCACTTGTTTGTATCATCCTTAATTTCTTTTATCAATGTTTTATAACTTTCCAAGTATAAGTCTCTAATATCCTTGGTTAAATTTACTCCTAGGTACTTTATTTTTTTGGTTGCAATAGTGAAGGGGATTATTTCCTTAATTTCTCTTTTTGACAGTTCATTGTTGGTGTATAAAAATGCCTCTGATTTCTGAGTATTAATTTTATATCCTGCCACCTTACTGAATTTATTTATTAGGTTCAGTAGTTTTTTGACTAAGACTTTAGGGTTTTCTATATACAATATCATATCATCTGCAAATAACAATAGTTTTACTTCTTCTTTTCCAAAATTTTGAATTTCATAATAATTATAAGAAACAAAAAATATTAGAATAGCAAAATTTTATATGATGATAAGATGATGAATAATTGGAGGGAAATAGAAGTATGCATCCACCATGAATACATTTTCTATGTGAGAAATTAAGTTATATTGCATATTATCTACATTTCTATAAAGTCATTCTAGTTTCTACTACATAGCAAATACACATTTGGTATTTAAGAGTATAAAAAATGAACTTCATTAAGAGTTTATTCTGAAAGCTTCTTTTATCTTATAAATTCATTCATGCAGATAATTTTGAATACTGGTTCTATATGAAGAAACATACAGCAGACCATCAGTGACATGAGAATAGTACCGAGGTGAGTCCCAAACATCGCTGAGATAAGCTGCCCTGATAACATACAGAAAATAAGAAAAACTGACCAAAATTGCACTCTTTGGCTAAAGACTCCACATAGCAGGACTATTTGCAAGGAAAAAAAAACTATTTCAAGAGGTAGAACCAGCATGTTTGAGTTATGTTAGGATTAAGAGCTAGTGTTGTGTTAGAACAAATATTTGAATAATATTAGAGTAAGAGTTAGCACTTGCAAACCCTGAAATTATAGACGATAAGGGTGCAGATTTGATAGCGGGACCCTGAACTATGGACTGGCGGAGTCACTCACCATAAAGTTCCCATACTCAGCAATGAGGGTGGAAGAGGATGCCACTTTTGATTAGTACCGGAAACCAGGAGAGTAAGGCATGGCAACAGTAACTGGCTGGAGGTCTGTAGGAAAGCGTGGACCACGTGAAGGAGTGGGAATTAACAAGAGTAAGGCCAGAATTCTGTCTCTGTTTTATGACCAAAAAATTGCAAAGAACGAACTTTCAATCAACGTCCTCATAAAACGGTGGCTAATGGTCACAGGGAGGCTAGAAAGGTGTAAGGACTCTGAGTTGCAAGGGAATTTCCTAACTTCCAGAGGCTGTTTGGCTGTTTTCTAGGCAAAGGGTGACATCCAGTCCAAGTTACAATTGAGGAAGTGGAAGTCCAAGGACACGAAACGATTATCCCGCTAACGGCGGTCACAGAGGAACATGGGCCATCCGAGTCTGCCAAAGAAGGCTCTTCTTCAGCATGCTGCAAGACGGGCACTGGCTTCTCTCTCCTTTCAGGGACGAGAGGAAACATCACAACTCACAAACAAGCCCAGTGGCTTTTCAGCCACCACGTTTAACGCTCCGCCTAGCTAAATCAGAGTAAATCAGAGAGAAGTAATATGACATCAGTGAACTGAGTTTTACTTCATTTTCTCTTTTATTTCTCATGGAGTTGTTAATAAGCAGTGAAATAGCCAAAGATGAGAAAAGGACATAGAAAATCCACAGTGGCTAATCACAATGTAACGGAGCATTAACACTAACATGTATCTGGTGCAGATAAAAATCCTTCACCACATTCTAAAATCTCAAAGAACCAAGTGAATCTAGGCCTGGGAGAATCATTTCTCTGGAATAGTACGACTTGCCAGCCTCTCCCAGAATCTGCTGAAGGTTGTTATATGAAACTGAGGCACCATTCCTCTTATCACAGAAAATATGGTTGGAATTAAAAACAAAAATGACCCGACTGGAGAGTTTTTCCTATGACGATTCTGCCTTGCCGTCCTCCTCACTGGACAAGTACAGGCTATAGATGACCCTCAGACTACAGAGAGGAGATCGGCCGATTCCTGCACACTCACACACACATACTCCTCAGAAGTCACCAGTGAACTCCTTCCTGAAGTGTCATTCCATCCATGCCAATGTATACACATGCCAAAGGGCCACCGCCCTAGAGAGTGTTTTCCTGAGGTGGCTAACTTGTCTCCTGCCTTCCCTGGGCACACAGCTCACTCTGGGTATGTGTGAGGGCCTCCAGGTATATTGCTGAGCCCTTTCTTTCTGGATTCTCTTCTCTCTTAGCCAATCTTCCCAATCCCAGGTGATCATTGGTCTTTAAAGCCATTTCCTGCTATCCTTCCAAGTGCTCCTCCAGACCTGTGACCCAGCCTCTCCCTGCAGTTACCAGTCATTTCTCCTGGCCATTTCCTCTGACAGCAAGGACAAGGAGGGAGGGATTTTCTAACCTAGAGAGCAACGGGCAGAGACGCTGAGGAAGAGGAAGAGACCCCTCCTACCCAAAAGCTGTGAAGTTGTGCCTTTAGTTGGAATATATATATATATATATATATGTGTGTGTGTGTGTGTGTGTGTGTGTGTGTGTGTGTATGTGTATATACATATATATATGTGTATATATACACACACACAGACACACACACACACACACACACACACACAATCACTGCATGCCCCTGCAAAGGTGAGTCTTCTGGTGGCTAATCTGCATCTGTGAGTCTCTTCTCTTACCTTCCTCCTGGCTGGTTTAGAAGTGAATTCTAGTAAGGGTTGGCAGAGTTTAAGGTAGAAAACTGGTGATTCCCTCCTAAACAATCCATTGTTGGGTGTTGCTGTATAAGTTGAAGTTATTTTGATTGAAATGCAGCCATTTCCGTGCTTTGTGCCTTAGTGAGGACAGCCATCCCTGGAGGGAGGGGTGACAGTTTATCACACCCAGTCATCTCTGGTTGGCCAGGCCTTGTGTCAGCTAGCAGGGCTGTTACCCCCGTTTTCCACATTGACCTGCCTGGAGCAAAGCCCATGGGCATACCCAGGGCATGACCTCAGCACCACCCCTCTGCTCATTTTATGGACATCTAAATTATTTTAGTGTCTGTAAATGAAGAAATGAGATCAACAGTGATTTTTTTTTCCAGGGCTTCTTAAGCAGCGGAATCATTTTTTTACTTTCAAGTGAATACTGACAAACCTGACGTCCACAGCAGAACTGCTCTGGTTAAATTCCAGGGGCAGGGGGGTAACACCTGCCTTTCCCCCTCCCCCGAACCATGGTTTGTTGTGGACTGTAGTTGAAATTTTTCTTTGCTGCAAATTACTTTTAATAAATCATCCGAGTTTACACTAAGTAAGGCAAAATAGATTTCTACCAGAGGGTTACACAAAGTTTCTTCTTAAAGCACTGTCCAAAGACACAAAATACGCTAGTAATGCATTGCTATCCTTGTCATTCATGATTCTCCTCCCTTGATCCCACCCCCAGGGAAGCTACAGCTGTGAAAATCGTTTTCTTGCTTACATTAAATGGTGGCACTACCTGAGGATCAAAAAGCCATCATTTACTTCATGACAAATTATGACACTCTTGGTTCTTTACGTGTTTGAAAAGGGCCCCTTCTTCTACCTGGCGGAGTTATGCGTGGCTAGGCACCGTTGAGTGAACATCCAGACAGAAATCAAAGTGATTCTTACATGCGGCTGATTCTAGATTGGTTACTCATGATTATTTTTCCCCTTTCAATGCAGTCAAATTCCTTCTCCTAGTTCTACGCTGAGAAATGTGGTACTTACAAAGTGACTGTGTCTATCAAGTATTTATTATATTTACCTTTTCATCCATTTCAAGCCTTCTGTTTAAAAGCAAATCTTCTTTTTCTTCTTTTTTTCTCTCTCCCCAAGGTTATGATGATTAATTTTGTATGTCAACTTGGGTAGGCCACAGTGCCCAAATATTTGGTCAAACACCACTCTATGTGTTGCTGTGAAGGTATTTTTTAGATGACATTGTAAGGGAAAAACAAGAACAAGGGAAAATTCCATATGACCTTTCATATGACCTTTAGGGCTTGTGTGACAGGAACTAGATAAACTGCACCCTGCTGTAAACAGATAAGGACGTTGCTCAAACCCACCTAATGGGAAACCGCTTGCTCAAGGCAAATACCTAAATCCCCTGCCCCCCCCCCCGCCCTTCCCTAAAAAGTAAAGTATAAAACTGCTGTGAGAGTGCTGTATAGGGTGCCTGGCAGCATACTTGCCTAGCGCCCGCTCGCGAGTGTACTAAACTCTTTTTCTTTTGTCTGTAATAAACTTTTCCTTCTACTTATACTCCTGGTCTTAGAGTCTTAGTGGTGCGTCTTCAGTTAACAACATTGACAGAGAAGTCATTGTAATCTTTGAGTAAAGCAGATGAATGAAAAGACTGAAATCCCCAAGAAAGGAATGACTTCTGCCTCCAGAGTGTCTAGGCCCTTGAGCTGGGATGTCAGCTCTTCCCTGGGTCTCCAGCCTGCTGGCATGACCTGATGGAATTTGGACTTCCACCCATCTTCATAGGAGCCAAATCCTTAAAATAAATGTGTCTCTAACCTTCCATCTCACTGCCTGTCTTCTCTCTCTCTCTCTCTCTCTCTCTCTCCACACACACACACACACACACACACACACACACACGCACGCGCACACACTATGGGTTCTCTCTCTGGAGAGCTCTAATATCCAGGTTTTTAATTCGGCCCATGTCATCGCCTACCCTTGCTTTTCTCTAGAAGACCACGAAAATGCAAGTGAAGACCACGGCCACATTTCTCATACATTTTAGAAATATAAGCATCTCTTATTAATTGCCAAAAGGCATATATTTAATTAAACCTTGAGAGAGAATAAAATTGCACATGAATTATCTATCTAAGAGCACATAGGTCTGTACATTTCATTAAGATGGTTTAAGTAATAATCATGTCCCTTCTACCCAGTCTTTGAGCAGCTTGATTGTTTTTGTTTCTTCTTTTCCTGAGGTTCCCTAGAGGGATGATGTTGTTTTCTCTACGGTCATTTGTTTGTTGATTTGTATTTACTTTGCTTCTCCTTGTCTCCCCGTTAGAAGCACTGCTAATCACATCACAGATAAACCCTTTTGTTTATTCTGGAAAATGTATACTCAAGGGTAATTACTGGCTACACTGAATGACAATGCAGCCTCTTAAGAGAAAAGATCTAGCTGGTCTGTGAGCAAAACTCTGTCTTCCACTGGTTTTCTTTACATACTTCAATTTCCTGCGGGTATTTCTTGGTGTTGCTGCACTGTGAGTTTCCCGGAAAGAAGGCCACTCTGGTCTTGATCAAGTGGGCTTTGGATGTACACCTTAAGTATAGACAGAGACTACTACGTGGTTATTTAAAGAAGCAGTAAAAATATGAACATCTCCCATGTGCCCACCCACAGCTGAACAGAAGTGGCTGCTAGATCCTCAATGTGGGCCTTGGAAGTTGTTCCTGAAAAGAATGAGGCAGACAGAAGGTTGAGCCACCAGCAACGGAGGCCAAACTTGGAGAAAAGAAAAAAATAAGGACATATACACTAAAAGAACTGCTGGAATCATACCCCTCCCAATTTTTTTTATTGCGTTAACTGTCTCTTCTTTTACAAGGGTGACAGTTAATAGTGGGGTGTGTGTGTGTGTGTGTGTGTGTGTGTGTGTTTGTGTGTGTGTTTGTGTGTGTGTGTGTGTATGTGTTTTAATGGCCTTGCTCAGTACTAAAAAGTTTGAAGCTGTGTACTGATTCTGCTCATTCTTTTGGAAGCTTCTGTCTTAGGAAATCCACATGCCTGGGAAAAGCTGGCCTAAGGACAGGTTTCTTGCTTTCATTTGATGCTACTGCTTGTGAATTCTAGTCACTCCTCCTCTGATGTTGCCAGAGTGTATCTCTGGGCAATAAAGCACACAATGGTTTGTCGTCATTAGCGGCGCAGGGTGTCGATCTCTGTGACCAGATGGCACCACTGGAGTGCTTGACACATTTTGAAAGATGCTCTCCTTTAATGAAATGGAGCTAGAACAGCTCAGGACACAGCACACACACTCCCCTGGCACCACGCTCGCTGCCCGTCTAAGCGAGGCTGCTAGAAAAATCTAGCCGGAGCTTTACTGATTGGCTCAGAGGACTGTTCACACAGCGTGGGCCGGTGTCTGGCACTCTGCACAGGGAGGAAAATCTAACCAATAACGGCTGAAAAATACCCTGTGAAGGCTCTGAGGTATTGCTCTGAGTAAGAACAGCATAATCCACTGTGTTCACTCAGCAGCTACTTTGTATTGTGTTGCTCTAGTTGTGCATGTCACACCAATTGTATTAATGATAGAGAAGCCTTCTTTTATAAAGATGGCACAGACATATCTATATAATCATTTTGTGCATGGGGTTCAAAGGATTACTGGGAAGAATAATGTTCAAGGACAAAGACCACCTAAAATTGTCCTAGCTAAAAAGCTCTGTCTTTTATAGGCCAGTGGTTTATACTGGTGACATCAAATTTCCTTGACTTCCTTACCATATGATTAAAATGCATAACATAAGAATTCTGTTTATTGCCACAGCTGTAACATCCTTGTGACTCCTTCCTTCATTCATGCCTTCATTCATTCCTCATTGCATTTCTTCAATGGGTCAGGTAATAAAAAGTGGTAAATTCTATGACGGGGCAAGCTAGGGGAGTCGAGAGTTTCTATTCACAGCCAGATTGATGATTTACAAGAGGAAACCAACCCTAACCAGCATCCTTTTGTGCTCTTCTCTGTATCCCCCTTAGGCACATACAATTTTTAATGCTAAAATGGTATTTTCCATTCTTTTCTTTTCTACCTCCTTCAAAATGTGGCTTGAAATCCTGAGAAATTCTGATTGATTTAATCCATGGGGCCTAATAGAGGAAGACTGGTTTGTTGGTACTGCTGAAACACTGTTCATTAATGTTAGCCTCTTAGAGAAACCACCGCTAATTCATCAGAAAGGAAACTCAAAGTAATCACGATCGTCACAAGTATCCAAATGTGAAGACAGTGGCTTAGCTGAATGACTGGAGTGCAGGCTGGCACGAGCGGGATGCAAAAGCTTGGGCAATACCAACAACAGGGCAAATGCAGAGGAGCTGGTTTAAACACAACCTGGGAACTGCTACCGGGAGAGAGGTCCAGAGGGCGTCCCACTGAAACCCGCGTCCAGCTGAGAGCCTCTCAAGTTCAACACAGAGACTTCCATTCTTGTGTGCAGCTATTTAGACTGAAAATGAAAACGTGCCACTGTGAGGCAGATCTCATTCATGCATAATTGAAACACCCAAGGGTAAAATAGTGAGGCACAATGGATGACATCTGATGAAAAGAGAGCAAGGAGAGCGGAGAAGTTAAAAACAAGATACAAGACCCTGGGGACCAGAGAGAATACCTGACATAGGCCAAATAATCTCAAATAAAAATATTCAAATTGCCAGACAATGCAAATATAAAGACAAATGCATGGAATAGACATGAGGATTGGGGTAGAAAAAAAAAATGCTGAGAATATGAAACATTCAAGGGATGAGTCGCTGGTGAGTGAAACTCTTATTCCAACAAAATGCAGCCACACTAGTGTTTCTGTTGTGTTTCCATCAACCTAGGAACCAAACAGAATTAAACTAGCACGAGATTCATCATCTTTAAAGAAGTTATAGTCTAACTAGCTACCGAGATATATATTCGTATATTGACTATGGAGCATACGTAAGCATAAAGAGCATATTTTTATAACGTGCTTGGAGAACAGTGGCACATGTGTACATGTGTGTATCTGTTTGTGGTAGGCTTTCTAGTTGTAAAGGAAATTTCCATTTCAGTGGAGAGATTAGCAAAACCGTAAGACTTGTGACAAATACTTAAGGACAAAAGTGACGGATTAGATAACAGTGAGCAAATAGCAAATAGTGTAGTCGTCTTGTCCATTATTCTTGGCAGTCTCAATGTTTACTGAGCAGCTACAGTGAACCAGTCATAATTCGAGACCCTCTGGACTACTCCATTCAATCCCCACAAGAATTTCTTGAAAAGGCATTATTACCCCCCATTTTAGGATTAAGAGTCTGAGGCTCAGAGAAATTAAGTCACAGAATCTTGCCTGCATATAAACCGAAATTCTTTCCACCACACAGCTTCTCCATTCCCTTGGAGAGATGAAGAGGGGAGGCTGACTAGAAGAAGTCTTCCACTGCAACATAGCTAGAGATTCTTATTTGCTCGTATTAGGTTCGTTTGCACTAAACCAAGTGAATATTGAAAAAAATAAAGCTGTGTTTATTTCCTTTTTTAGAAAAATAAAAGAGAAGCTTTTAGATGGCTTGATGGTTATGAAGATTCAGTTCTGTGTCTCGGCCCAAGTCTTGCTCACCTTCTCATCCCTTGCAAAGAAAGGAAAATCTAAGCATTACATCCCATTCCAATGGGAACCTGAGTGCCGAAATGTGGGAAATTATCTATGTGAGATACCCTACATATTCACCATATCTGTGAATATATGAGACTCCTCATGTGTGCCCTGATTAACCAGGAAACTAGCAATGAGGCATCTAATTTCCTAATGTCAGGAAAAAGTTATATTATATACTCATATACCAGGCATTGAAAATTCAAAGAACTGTAAGTCACAGTCACTGCCCTCCAGGGACTCAAAATAAATCTATCTGTGTGTAAACATGTACATGTATGTCCTTGTACATGTGTAAGGCAAGTGATAAATGTTTCATGGGAGGCACGGGCAATAAGCACAACAGGATTTGGGAAAAGAGAGAGATCCAGAAATTCTTGGGTTCATTCAGCTTTCAACACAGGTGCCCAAATTTTGTACCTAAACATCAAACACTGCTAACTCTGATACTTTCTTTTTAAATTTTTTAAATTAAATTTACTGGGGTGATATTTGCTACCTCTGCTATTTTCCGATGATTTGAAAATGACTTCACTTTCAAGAATCATGATCTCAGATTCTAGAGGACCTCTTGAAGTCCTATAGAAAACTAGTCCAACTCTTGCACAGATGTGGAAATAGAGGCTCAGAAGGGCTAAGTAACTTACTGAAGGTCACATGGATAGCTAATTTACTTTAAAAATCTCTGAGACTAAGTATCTTATATGGAAAGTCCTGAAAATAAGACTTTAAGATGGAAATTAGGGCTCTAAACCAAATGGAAAACACGAACTATGGGCATTAATGGACAAAGTTTAAACATGCCAAAGAGTAGCTCCGAGGGCCCAGACAAACTTTTAAATTTAGACTTGATAAGGAAGAACCTCACTCTTAATACTGTTTCTCTTTTCTTCAGATGGACCACATCGTTTTATTACTTTAGGCAGGAAAAATCTTTTTCTTTTTTTAAAAAAAATTCTTTTTATTTATTCATTTTAGAGAGGAGACACAGAGTGAGAGAGAGAGAGAGAGAGAGAGAGAAAGGGGGGAGGAGCTGGAAGCATAAACTCCCATATGTGCCTTGACCAGACCAGTGCAGGGCTTTGAACTGGTGACCTCAGTGTTCCCAGGTCGACACTTTATCCACTGCACCACCACAGGTCAGGCAGCAGGAAAAATCTTTATAATTTGCTGGTGTATGAAGCTTTGACCCTCCTTGAAGTGTCTAATGCTAAAAAAACAAAACAAACAAAAAAAACAAGTGTAGTAACAAAACCCTCCTCTTTATTTCTCCTGTCCTTCAAAACTCACATTTTTACAGAGAAGTCAATTATGATCATGGCTTGACTTTAAGAGAGCAATCAAATTAAACTACATTGTACTATCATTGAAATGACTGATATGATCATTTTTTAAACTCTACCAATGGTAACATATTGTTAATCGGTAATTAGACGTCAAGTGTTCTCCAGACCTTACCATTACATCAGATAAGGGATTATATTAACTGTAGCGACTCTCATTTTATTGGCTTTGGCCTACGTGTTCATGCATCATCTCAACTCAAACCCTTATAAAACCTCACTCCATGATTTCTAAAATTTCAGAGAATGTCTTACATGAGATTAGGTACAAGTGAGCCAGTTACAGTCTCTAGCACATCCACCACGTCCTCCTGTCCAATTGTAGCTCTTTTCATTCTATGCTGGCGCGCACCCCCCTCACTATGACCACTGTTACTGATACCTTCACAACAAAGTTGACACCCTAACCAAGAGTACAGTGTGCCCCTTGGTACTATGAGGAACACTCCTGGGGTATAGGCATTGGGGTCTTTTTGTTTTCTTTTTACAGGGACAGAGGAAGAGAGTCAGAGAGAGAGATAGATAGGGACAGACAGATAGGAACAAAGAGAGATGAGAAGCATCAATCATCAGTTTTTTGTTGTGACACCTTAGTTGTTCATTGATTGCTTTCTCATATATGCCTTGACCACGGGCCTTCAGCAGATCGAGTAACCCCTTGCTCAAGCCAGCGACCTTGGGTCCAAGCTGGTGAGCTTTATTGCTCAAGCCAGATGGGCCCACACTCAAGCTGGCGACCTCAGGGTCTCGAACCTGGGTCCTCTGCATCCCAGTCCGATGCTCTATCCATTGCGCCACCACCTGGTCAGGTGGCATTGGGGTCTTTAGCGATTTAATGCCATTCTATCCAATAGTGAGAACAAGGTTTCTCTTTCTAACCCTCGATCACATATTGATACCAAAGTAATCCTGTGCTTCCATGTCTCATGAAGTCTCATTCAGTTTCGTGCTTTAAGCCCTTGCTACATAGAGCTTAATACAAAGCCTTGCAGGTGAGTCATGTGAGGCAGTAAATGCTTGACCTTCAGGCATAGTCCCTTCTTCCCAACTCCTTTATTCAGGCTCTCAACTCCATGTGACTCAGTTTATAAAATATTCTATCAAGTCTATAGCTGTATCTGTTATATTGCAAGTCTTCAGTGAATCTTTAGAACTGATCAATAAATGAGTCAATGCAAAAAATAAAATTATTATGAATCCCAGTAGACATAGTTTGGGCTGAAGTTGAAATCACAGCTGGAAGCCAAATTTCCAGAAAACCATGAAGTCAGTACAGAGTACTTTCTGAGACTCATAAAATCCTTGTGGCCCCTCTACCTGAACACACACCTTACCCCAGAGAAGGAAGAGTTCTGGGTGGTCCTGGCCTTTTTTCTACTTTTGGGAAGAGTCCCCCTCAGCTCATGCTTGCCCTTTTATTGCCAGTGTTAATGCCAGTTCAGTGATTAGGGGTCACTGGTCTCCATGATGAGCCAGGACAAAAGAGCCTGTCATATGCTTAGGAGTCGGGGGTCAAAAGGCAAAAAAGAAGGAAATTGCAGTCAGACAATCAAAGCATTGATGGGAGCCAATCAGACCTGGAGCCAGCTATTTATGGAGTAGGAAATATTTTATGATAGTTATCTGAGTCTCTGGGAGGTTACAGAACTCATCACGCATTTAGTAAGATTACACACTAGTCTGTCTGAATCCAGAACTCAGGCAAGCCTATTCCCAGGCAACTTCAAGGCTAGCAGGGTCTTAGCACCCCATGAAACACAGAGTAGTAAGAACATTGCAAATGGTAATTAGCCATACAGATCAGTTACAACTAGCATAAGCTGGCAGCCCTAGCCATGTACTTCTTTAATAAGAGTCCCTCTAATGTAATCTATGTGAGTATACTCTACAGGAGAAACAAAATGTTAGCTTGATAGAAGTATGTTTCTAAATATGCTTCCTTCCATTATTAGCTACTGTTTGCCATATACATGCAGGATACACACAAAGCACTGTATCATTGGTTTAAAAAGGCAATTTGGCGTCTACTATGTTAATCTAAATGCTCCAATTAGTTTAGTACTTTCATAATTATGTATAATTTAGTTTGCATTTATGCAGAAATGTTTATTTCCATAATTGTAACAAGCACTTAAGTTAATTACACTCTAACCTCTTGATTCTCTGGGCCAACTGTTGAGCCTTTTTGTTAATATTTTAAAGCTATGCCTTTTTATTTTTGAGTTCCCTCTGCACCCCATCTTTGATGTGTTGTTTCTTAGCCTTGTTTGGAACTCTCCATGGAATAGTCTTCGAATTATCTTGCCGTTTTCTTTTATGACCGAAACTTTGCATTTTAACAGTTGTCTGGAGATAGTTTCCTCCTTGTGAAATATCAGTTCTAATAACAGGGAAAGAAAAATGCTATAAATCTGCACTAACCACATAAAGCTGAAGTCTCTGGGAGACTGATTAACATGAAGACTCTACACAGGTTTTTCAATAATTAGAGGATGTGCATGCATGAAGCCACGGCTGCTCCGGCCTTGAAGCCATTTCCCAGGGCAGCCAGCAATTATTACAGCCTAGAGTACATTTCTTGTACTCTGTGCCTGAAGCTATTGAAGTGATTTTCAAATAGAGGTCTCTTCATTTCACAAAAAGTTACCATCACCTTGGATGAACAACACTTTCCTGCTAATCCCTTCACTACTTCGTTGGGAGAGAACCCTCAGAGAGAAAACAATTAGAAATTCCTAATTTGTTGTTCATTCATCCATAAAAGGTTAAGAAATTCTGGCCTCTGATTACAGGACCCGAGCAGAGGGCTGCCCCAGCTGCCCACGGTGCCCCAGCATCCCACCTGCCCCGTCACAAATGCTGCTGCACAGTCTCTCCAGGGCACAGGAGTGAGTTGGCAGTTTTATTGTGGGTTTAGGTATTTGTATTTTTATTTTTGCCTCAATGAATTATAAATAGCAAACAGAGTATAAAAAATGATTGTCATTTTTCCTTTTGTTACAAAGCATGTGTTATATGCTAAGGGTCAGTCATGATGAGTTTTGGAGGAATAAAAACCTGTATGGTCGTTCATCTCCAACAGCCATGGAATGCCACTTTCTGATGCATAACTGTTTGCATGGTCTGCATATAATAATGCAGTGTTATGAACAGTTATAAATAATGTAGCTCACTAAGGTATTACCACTTTATATCAATTAATGCTGATGAAATTTAGACTCCATGATAAAACTTGCAGCTGCAGTAGGCTTCTACCTGGTGGGCTTACTATCTAACTAAACAACACATAATATAAATAGCAAGAGAAAATTTCTCTCGCTGGTCAAGGTGATTGACTTAGCATTTCATTATCTTTTATCTAGTCTTTCCGCACTACCAATTTAACCATGCACTTTGGCCAAATACGCAAACTGGGTTCAGAATAATAGTCTCTCTGAACTGGAGTGGGAAATGAGGAAAGGGGAAGGCAAAGAAGGGAGAGGAAAGAAGAGAGAAAGTGAAATGCACCAACAGGTTTCCAGCTCTCTGGGAGTGCAGTGAGCCTCCATGGCATGAAAGACTAGGACTTCACCTAAAATGGAGCAAGTTGAACTGATTTGATAAAATATGATCTATTCAGCTTGCCTCATTGCTTGAATGTGAAAGAGATACAGACCATCAATCGTTCTCTCTTTAAGAAATTAATCCTCCTGACCTGTGGGGGCGCAGTGGTAAAGCGTTGACCTGGAACACTGAGGTTGCCAGTTTAGAACCTTGGGCTTGCCTGGTCAAGGCAAAAATGAGATGTGTTGATGCTTCCTGCTCCTTCCTTTCTCGTTCTCTCCTCTCTCTAAAATCAATTAAAAATATTTTATAAAAATGTGGCCTTTACCCAACTTTAAGAAATTAATCTATTGCAAACCACATTCATCACACTGACCTTTGATGCCATAAGCCCAGACTAAATTTTGATTTCATTTTGCAATATTTCTTTTGGAAAAATAATTCTAATGTATAGATTTCTACATTATATAAAACATGCATTCTCAGTGAGTTTGAATACTAATTTTCAGTCCATATTTCTGTAAATATAGAGTATACAAAATTCTATTTTGTGTGTGCTACATTAGTGACCAAATTGCTTCTAGAAGAAATCTGGGCTCTTGTCACAGCTCCCTCTGTTTTTCTGGGCAGTTATTTAACCCCTTTCTGCTTTTGTTTCTGCTTGTAAAATATGCATAATATTCATTCTTCTGTTTCCATCTCATAATTATTGAGATTAAATGAAATAATGTGTATGATGTGAACACTGTGAAAACAATAAAGGACTCCACATATGTATTAAGTCATTAATAGAAAACACTGCATACACACACAAAGAGCAACAGTCGGGAAACCAGTATGTGTCAGAGAAGGAAAGAGGAGAGAAATGGTACTGATTACAGAAAGCTGAAAATTAATTGTGTTGATCTATATTTTTTACATAGTTTTCTCACATCCTTCTAGGTGATAAACTAACCTTAAAGTAAAAAACAAACAAACAAACAAATTTTGAAATAGAAGTTTTAAATCCATGGCTCTTAATGCACAAGCTAACCAATTCGGCCGAACTGGTACCTGATTTTTTGTTGAGTTTGGCAAACCTATTATTAAAGTGGTACTTGTAATCAAGGTTCTAAGGTGGACACCTGGGAAGTCACCCAATGTGGAAATCACAAATTGACATTCCTTACTTTTTCTTAATGTTCATCTGCACAACAGCATATTCTAAGTTCCCATGGTAATGTTCATTCCGTCCATAGGTGAAAAAAATTGCAAGTGAGGACGCCAATCAAGAAGCAATATGAAGATATTTTAAATATAGTTTTATTGTTTTTTTCAGGTATTTAATATTTTTTCAGTAATCTTTTACAACTTTCTTATAACATAATCTAGTCTTGTGTACCTCTTTTATTGTTCTTTTTAAGTATTAAATGCATGAAATAATAAACTACCTTTCAGTATATCATTTTTTTATACTTAAAACGGTCATTAGGTCAGAGAACCGATTGTTAAATTATTTGAATCCCACCACTGAGTAAAGCGAACTACTTACCTACAATTTACCTTCTATAAAAATAATGAGGGAATATGGCAGGCTCAGTTTATTTTTTAGTGGCAAGAAAAACTCACAGATTAACATGCTCCAGGTAGAGCAAAACGCCTCGAGCATCCCTCCACTCTAGGGTTGAATCTCTTTCTTCTTTCTTGCTACACTCAGGGTGCTATAGACTGAATGTTTGTCCCCTTCATTCATAACATAGATGTTAGATTCTAATCCCCAATGGGATGGTATTTGGAGGCAGGCCCTTTGGGGAGTGATTAGGTCATGAGGATGGAGTTCCCCAAAATGGGATTAGTCCCCTCCTTAGAAGTGAGATGCCAGAGAGTTCTTTGTCAAGGGAGGATACTAGAGGCCAGTAGTCTGCAACCTGAAAGAGAGTCCTCCCTAGAACACACTCACAAAAATGGGAATAATAAATAAATAACAACACTAAATATTCATGAGGATTTGTAGCAACTGATTTTACTAATGGGAATATAAAATTGCACTTCCCTTTAGAAAAAATTGTGGCTTTCTTATATGATTACCTATCCTATGGCTCAATAATTATACTCCTAGACATTTACTACAGAGATATAAAAACATATGTCCACAAAAGATTTGTATAAAACTCTTTGTGGCACCTTTATTCATATTAACCCCAAACTGGCAACAATTTACATATCCATCAATTAGAGAACAGACAAATAATGAGGTACTCATACAATTGTATATTAATCAGCAATAAAAAGGAACAAACCCCTGATACACTCAATAACACAAATGAACCTCAAAAACTTTGTGCTGAGCAAAAGAGGCCAGACGTGAAAGAGTGCTTAGTATATGATTCCATTTATATGAAGAAATCTGAATAGAATGGTTTTCATTGGAAGGATGGGAATTGACTAGTTGTGAGCATTAGTGGACTTCCTGAGGAAATGGAAATTTTGTGTATCTCATTAAGAATGTGAATGGCACAGGTATATGCATTTGTCAAAACGCAATAAAATGTGCAGACCTGTGCATTTTAGTACCATATAAATTTACCTCAATAAAATGAATGATTTATAAAAGACTAATTTGATACTTTATTCAGCCAGTAAAATAGCAAGGCTATTTCTTTTTACAAGCCTGGACAAGTTAAAATTTTGATTTATGCGTTTTTGTAAAAATTCAATTATATGTTCTGGCTATTTTTCCTTCTATTATTGGTGAGTTTCTTAGATCATTTAATTAGACTGTTATGAAACGTCCTTTCGTCCACTATCTGCAACCTATAAATATGCAGGAGCTGTTACCTAACGGTGGTTATTGCTACCATTACCAGTTCCTAAAACAGACCTCCACTCCCAGGATGAAAAAGACAGCAGCCAACTTTCTTCCAAATCCTTTTCCATCCGTTTCTCTCTTCAGAGCCAATTGGTTACCAAGCCCTGTCGGTTTTACCCCCTATCTATCTCTAAATCCTGCATTGTTCTCTCTGCTGGTTTGACTGTCTTAGCTCAGGGCTCCATCATCTGTCTCCTGCCTGGACTCTTGCAAAAGCACCTGAACTTCCATTTCTTCCTCCATGCATACAGGGATTCTCAGCAAACCACCCCTCACTGCTGCAGGGAAGGGTCGGGGCAGGAATAGAGAACCCACAACTCACAGCATCACTTTCGGAGATCTTACCTCATTCTTTACTTCTACTACCTTTTAAAGTACCTCTTATGTGCTATGTTCTAAGTGAGTACACTTATTTAAATATATTAATCTCACAAAAAGGCCAAATAACATACCCCAGTACACAGAGCCAACCGGTGTTGATACTGATATTAAAATTCAGGGAGTCAACGTTCAGAGACTGCTCCTGACGATAGCACCCTGATGCCTTTTGGAGCCCGATTAAACGTTCAACTTTTAAATTTACACATCGAACAGCTCACATGTTTCCTACCTCTCCTATTTGCATCAGTCCCTTCTTTTCTCATATCTGACCACTCCACCATTGTCACTCTTTCCTCCTGTCCTAACCAACCATGAACAGATCCCTACACATGCCCCTGCCCTTTCACACCTCTGTGTCTTGGCCCACACCATCTTTTCTGCCTTTTTTCTTCTTGGGCACCCACCACATTTCTTTTCACCCACTTAGCGGCCCCTCCAGTGATTCACTTCCTAAGAGAGGAGACTTCTCTTCATTCCTCAAAGCCGTCTTTGAAGTGTCCCGGTGTTCTGTGCTGACTTACTAGCCATGCGCATTTCCCAGGCCGCTGTCTTCCTCATCCTGGGAGTGTAGGCGAATTCACAAAACTCAGCAGATAGTCAAATAATTCTCAGATAATAGTAAAGGCAGTTCTGACAAGCCTCACCGGGCACCTGCCGGGACCAAAAGTTAAACAGGGCTGTAGGCAATACAGCCATAGGGGATGCAGGATGTAAGGTGGTCATGATTGAAGGCGTAAGGACCACGCAAGAACCCTGTGAAGAATGAGAAGGGTGTCACGGTGCCTGCAAACTTGTCAGTTGGACATACGGCTCTGGCTGGAATAAGAGGGAGAGATACACAACTATTGGCGGACACTGCACAATGCAGTCACAGCGTCGGGACTGTGAGCCAGGGAGCCTGTTTCCTCATTTCCATGGACAGGACGTTTAACACCACGGAACCCGGAACCCCAGTTTTCTTCTGTGAGGAGTAGATAATATTCTAATAATCGTGCTATTTATTTAAAGTGCCTTGGTAGGGCTCAAGCAAGATGGCTTATGACAAAAAAGCTTAAGAATGTAAGGTTATGTTATTAAGCACACCAATAAAATTAACTTGATTTTATAATTTATTTTTGTTTTGTATTTTTTAACTGAATTGTATTGGGGTGACACTGGTTAACATAATTATACAGGTTTCAGGTGCCCAATTCTACGGCACATCTCTGTGCACTGTACTGTGTATTCACCACCCCAAGTCAAGTCTCTGTTCATCACATTTCCCCCCACCCTCCATTCCCTCCTCTTTAGCAATCACCACCACGTTATCCTTGTTCATGAGGTTTCTGTCCTTTTTTTCTTAGAGGGGGGGTAAGGACTCTATCCCTCCACCACCCTCCTCCAACACCTTCCTCAACAGCTCTATTTTGTATTTTAAACCTTTATTTCTTTGTTTCGTGTCATGAGGTTAGATGGTCAGCGAGAGAGGGATGAGAACAAAGTAAGAGGGGAGAACTGTGCTCACCCATCCTTTTGGTCAGTGTGAACTGATGGGCAGGAAGGAAGGAGCCCCTAACCTCATGGTCTGAGAGCTCAAACGCACCCTTTTCATCCTCCTGGCAGACGGAGCTCCTAGCTTCCGTCCGGCATGGTTTCATTTCCACAGTGTTGCAGATAAGGAGGCTGCTGCTGCTCACCTGCAAAAAGATTTCCGAAGCCACTAATAAAAAAGTAACTCGCTCTGCGCTATGAGAGATGACAAGCGCATCTTGGGATGAATGATGGGTAAAGAATTGTCATTTCTCTTCTCCAAATCAGGCTATCACCAGCTCATGCGGCTTGGCACCTGTGGCTTGTTAGCAATTACAAGTGGAAACCGGCCCATTCAAAGGGGCCCCTGTAGAGTAGCTTTAGGCTGTTGCCTCGTCTGACTCGACAGGGTTCCAGGGCTCCCCAGTATGTATTTGAGAAGCAACTTGAAAACCAGTTTTCTTTCTCCTTTTAATATTTTCTCCCATTTTGTTTTTAAGTGCAGTTTTATTAACTTTTTAATCCAGAATTTAAGGAAGAATGGGAACCGTAACCCCTTTGGGTGTGATTATTTTGGTTCTGCTTATAGTTAGTTTTTGAATGAATTACTTTATATTGGTTCTTATTAGAAATAAATGGTAGTGGTACTTCAAAAATGATTTAAAGTTGCTTGCACCACAACAGTGCCTTGTTTTTGATAAGAAATAGTAACAATATAGCAAAGGAATTTATTTTTTCACATAAAAATGTACCAGACACTGTTCCAAGAACTTGACATGAATTACCTCTGTTAGTACTCATTATAATGCTAGTGTTTTCCTCATTTTACGAGAGATAAAATGAAGGCAGAAAGAAGTTAAGTAATCTACTTATTTTATATGAGATATACACAGGATTCATTTATTTTTTACAAAAATGCAAACAGTTCTGCAAACTAACAAATTATTCTCCCTAAATCACAATATTGATTCTGTAATTTCCTAGCCCAGTAATCATCAATAAATAATTTGTCTATAAAATTAAGTATAAATACTGGTATACCAGATCTCTCAACTCATAACCCTAAATGCTTACTCCAATTCTGCTTTCTAGCAATTCTTTAACTGTACTGTGTATTCACCACCCCAAGTCAAGTCTCTGTCCATCACCGTTTATTTCCCTCCACCCTCCATTCTCCCCTCTTTGGCAATCACCACCACATTATCCTTGTCCATGAGGTTTCTGTCCTTTTTCTTTTAGAGGGGGGTGAGGGGTGGGTAAGGGCTCTATCCCTCCACTGCCCTCCTCAATGGACCTCAACCAGGGACAATTTTGCCACCTAGAGGGCATTTGGTAATGTCAGGAGATATTTTTGGCTGTCACAGCTTGGGAAATGTCAGTGATCCTGCTGAACATCTTCAAATGCACAGGACAATTTCTTCCTATAACAAAGAATTATCCAGTCCAAACTATCAATCGTACCAAGGTTGAGAAATTCTGCTCTAACCTATTCTCCAACCTAACTTGAAAACTTCTGATTCTTTAATAGTCTCTGTATTTCGTCTTGGTAACTTTCTTTCATTTATTCTTCCACTAAACATTCACAGAGCACCTACTATGTCAGGTCCTACTATGTGTAAAACATGATGCCTGATCTCACATTGACCAAACTCCCTGGCTCACCATCCTTGTCCCTTGCCAATATAAAACCTGCCTGCTCTTCAAGAGCCCTCTCAAATGACATTCCCCCCATGAGCTATATCTTTTCTTTTTCAAAGTATTTTTTAAAAATAAAGTATTATGACAAGAGGGTCTTGCAAGTAAATGAGTACTGGAAAAAAAACTTATTTCTCTATGATGAATTTAATATAAACATTTAATGCCATTTTTCACTGCAGATGTATTTTTTAAATCTTCTCAAACATCATGTCTCTATGTTGTGGAATGACTTAATTTTTATTCCCAATATGCTTTCTTTTAAACTTTAATTTCTATTTAATTCTTTTTTTATTAATTTTAATGGGGTGACATTAATAAATCAGGGTACATATGTTCAAAGAAAACATCTCCAGGTTATCTTATCATTCAATTATGTTGCATACCCATCACCCAAAGTCAAATTGTCCTCTGTCACCTTCTATCTGGTTTTCTTTGTGCCTCTCCCCTCCCCCCCCCTTCCCACCCTCTCTTTCCTCCCCCCACCCCGTAACCACCACACTCTTGTCCATGTCTCATAGTCTCACTTTTATGTCCCACCTATGTATGAAATCATGCTGTCTCCCAATATGCTTTTTTTTTAAATGACAGTTTTGAAAGTGAACATATGTCATTAAAGTTCCAATAAGCATACTGTAGATTTGAAGAGGAAAATGTGCAGAAAGGCTACCATCCATAACTTTATACCATGTTTCATTTCAGCAATACACATTCAAAAACATTCATGTCAGTAACACTTTATTGAGTGGCACTACGAGCCAGACACTGTGTTCGATGCTGAAACTCCAAAGAAACACTTCACGTTCTTTCCTACAATGAGGTCAAGTCCACTTTTTTAATACTTCAAGATGTTTTATTATAGAAGTGAAGGGTTCTTTTACATGGATAAACATTCTGATGACTAGGTAACAGAGAGGTGATAATGGGTATAGGTAATGAGGCATTGCTTCTTCATGGTACTACAGAAGAAACTTAAGGAGAGGAAGTTTGGAATGGATGGATTCTTGACTGTCCTAACAAGGACATTGAATAAGAGTCAGTGGAAATGACTTGCATGAATAAGTGTTCCGTATTTAAAGGGATGAATCCAAATTTAAACAAAACAGTTTGCATTCCAAAATATTCCTTTACGTGCCTAAACCTCCCTATTTTAACATGTTACCAAAATTAGTTATGAAGTTATAAGACACATATCATAAAATGGTGACCTTTGCCTCTTGGTTCAGGGTCCCAGATTTACGATAGTTTCTGCCTTCTTGTTCAAACTCCATCACTGAAATTTGCCTTTGATTGCACTGTCTTAAGGTCTCAATACAAAAAAAACAGATAAAACAAAAAATAGTTATCATTCCTTATAGGCAGATTGTGCAAAAGGTACACGTCAAGTAGTGTCTCTTAAGAGTCAGAAAACATGTTGTTGCTCTTAAGCCTGCGCCTGCCACTCAGGAATTTCCTCCCTCCCTAGCTTCTGTGGGGGTGGGAGTCTGAGTAATTCAAGGGAGGAGGAGGTATGGTTGAGAAGACTGAAAAATTAACTACGGAACATAAAACAGAATTCATTTGAATCAAGAAAGAAGAAATCCCACATTGCGGCATCCTGTCACGTAATGAAAAAGAATAATTCTAGATCAGAGTTTCTCAGATTTTAGTGGCCCTAACAATCACAGAGGTACTTACTATAAATGCAGACTCCCCTACAATACTTATCAAATGTCAGTGTTTATATGAATCACCTGAGAACACTGTGAAAATGCAGATTCTAACTCAGTTCTGAGAAGGGACCTGAGAGTCTGCAGTCCCGATAAACTACGTGTGCATGGACAGTATTTTGAGTAGCGAGGGCAAGACAGCAGGGGTTCATAAACTTTTCTGCTCACTGAAATCACCTAATGAGCTTTTAAAAAATCCTGAGTTGCATTCTTAGAGATTTCTATTTAGTTGGTATGGGGATTTTTAAAAGCTTTTGCAGGCGACTCAGACGGGCAGCCATGCTAGAGAACCACTGTGCTGGAGATGATGATTTTGCCTCAGTCCAAGGGTCTATACCCCAGTCATGCCCAGGTCCTTTGCCAGTGCACATTCCCTGCCGTGGACCTAGAGCAAAGAGTATCCACGCTATATGTTATACCCGGGAGGACACAGTGGATTATCAGCGTTTGGTTATGTTTCGTAGTAAAGAACTCTTGTTATCTAGAAAAGTGCCAGCGGTTCATGGTGGAACCCACCGGGGCCTGGTAAATCAGTTGGTCCTCATGGACTACTGAAATCCAAAGCTTCTCCTTTTTCACCCTTAAACCCAGGGACTGCATCAGATCCATTTAGCTCTGTGGAGCACAGTGACCTACTTCACACCCCCCAAAGGAGGGAAATCTCCCAGACCTGTCTCTTACAGTACGTACCTTTTAAGTACAGGTGTAGTTCAAGCATGTGAACCAACTCCTGAGATCAATTTGGGAGAGCAAATCCGAAAGAGAGAAAGTTCCTTATTTACAGCGGATGACGGAGCAACAGCATAGCATTAACACTCTGTCTTTGAGTGTGTTATCCACATCAGAGCCGTTACTACGGTGGCCCTCCTCTTCACTGGGGAACATGGGTTGTGGGCAATTGTAGACTGGGTGCATGGGTAACATATGCTTTCTCTGAGTCAGTCTTTTCAGCTTCTGAAACTGTCCTACAACGTCTCCCATTTGCTACCTGCTGGTTCATCAGTTTCAGAAGCATGCATTACAAGACAACGCTGGAAGTATTCATTATTTGTGTGAAAGCCACCAAGGATTGCCAGCAACTCCACAGTGTTCTTAACCAAAAGAAAGCCATACTCTAAGTCAATACCACTTGTAATAGCATCTTTTCATGATTTCATAGGTTCCCTGGAAAAACCAATCATTATAGTGGCTCCTAAAATTCAAGGCTGTAAGGATTTATACAAAGAATTTCATGTGTGGGTTGAGGACATTTTCCCGTAAATTTTTAAACATAGTTAGCTCATCAGGGGGCCTCCTATAGTCAGAATAAGTTTCATGCTGAGATCTTATTTATTTATTTATTTATTTATTCTTTTTAAATAAGCTTAGAGGTGGCATGGCAAAAAATGAGAACACTTTTGCACAAACAAGGTGGGCTTTAATGCCTCTGGCTGACTGGTTTTTACTGAGCTGAAAAGGGCAGAAATGAATATCACATTTGGGTAAGTTTCATCAGGAAAGAAAATGAAATCATAGGGGAAAAAATCAAATCATACAGGGAATTTTTATAAACTTAGTTCATAATAGGCATGATTCTGACTTTGAATACTTGAGAGAGACTTACAAGGCTGTCTGTGGTTTGGTGTGGGATGTGCAATAAAGACATTTTCTGTTGACAGCGTGGTGCTTCTTGGTGAGCCTCAGCTAAAGGTCAGATGACATATGAGTTGATTCTGTTTGAGCAGGAAACTTTGAAAGTAAAAATCATCACAAAACACAGGGTCACCTTCTGTATTGCTTGGCCACCGTGAGATGTCATAAATAAAACATCAGTGAACTAAAGCCCAAGTGGACAGCTCTTTGAAGATGATCTGGGAAAAGTCTGGATAAACTGACTTGTTTCTGGGGAACCGGGCAGGACACACCACCCCACCTTGTCCTACATGTAAGCAATAAGGTAGTTGCACACGGTATGCAGGAAAGCAAACGGTCTCATAGATAAACACCCCCTGCAGCCCCTTGAGATAAAATACTTATACGAAACAAAGCAAATACATGTGGAAACTACTACTAGGACACAGGGTATGCAGTCCAGGCAAATACAGTAGCCAGGGCCTTCTTTCGCTTTAGATAGCAGGAAAAGAGCAAGCTTCTTGGTGCTTGGAAACTCTAGGTGCTGATTAACTGGGGCTCACGTCCGTGTCTAGAAGTCTCACTGAAGTCTGGAATGTTCTCTTCCTCCTTAGAGCTCTCAACACACTGTCCTAAGTGTCGCCTAGTCTGAAACTCTCAATTCTTACAAATCAAAACATTTCCTCCAGTTTCCCTCAAGCCCTTTTTGGAAAATGAGAAGTCAGGTGGTACTTTATTTTCATTAGAGTGCTGCAATTTTAAAGCCCTGTGACCTCATGCAGCCACCTCCTTGTCTGTGTAGATGGGTATAATAATATACCTGCTCTTTGGAGTTGTTGTTATAAGTAAGTCACTGACTGTATGTAAAGCACTAGCATCTGGCACATAGTCTATGGTCAATAAACGTTAGCACAAACCAGGTCAAGATAAAAGAAATTCAACATTTACTTCAATCTGCTGAAATACATCTAGATATCCAATGAAACTTATTGGGAGTTTTCTTTGTTTTCAGATAAAAAGGAGAGGCATGGCAAAGTACCTTTTCCTAAGATCTCTTTCTTTATTCCATTTTAGAGTTATTTTTATAGGTGTCACAGTGTATTGGCCAAAGCTGCTTTCCATGGTGGACCACACTGCATGACATACAAATGATGAGTGAAAACTGGTTCTTTGCATCTATGAGTTAGCTGCTTGTTTTGTTCATTATTTGTCGACTGGCAAGGGGAAATGAAAGTCATGACACCTAAAGTCATCTCCTGACCTGAGAAGTAGTTTGGCTCCTTTCTTCTAAGAACCATGACTCCATGACTCCATGTCCTGCTGTAGCAAAGGCAAATGTGGCTCATAGCATGGCCAGCCCCCTATAGGGAGTAGCCCTGGCTAGGTATTAATGACACCAGAATTGATCATGTCAACATAGACACCCTTACCTGTCCTCAGCTTCCCTCTAGGTCAGAGAATGAGAGATTTCTTTGCTGTCTCCTTTCCAGCTAATGTTTCAGAAATGGTTTGGTGAACATTTACCTGAAACTGGAAGTTGGGGTCAATACAGAGAGCTGTAACTCCCTTGGGGCTTACTTCCCAGGGCAGGCTTGGTTTAAATTGGAATCACCTGCAGATGGCATTCCTGTAAGACTAAGTGGTTTTCTAACTGGCTGGACCTGCCCTTCCATGAGAGAGGAGACAGCAATATCTATTAAGGATCCCATTTTCATGGAGGAATTGTTTTTTGTTGTTTAGTCGAACTCTGGAACTTGTTTCCAAAAGCACCCAAATAGTTAAAATTTTATAAGTTTGTATGCACCGATCGTTTCCCTTGAATAGCAAAGTAAGAAAGGCAGGAGGGCTGAAGGGAACTTTTCCCGTGAATACGATGTTTGTGACTGGATTAACATTTTCTTGCTAGAGTTTCACGTCCTCTTAGCTCTCAGAAGGTCCCAATTAGGCCTGACACATTGCCGTCACAGTGCGCGCAGTCCCTGTAACAACCATATTAGGCTCAGTTGATGCTGGTGAGTTTTCAGGTAGGCTTTCTAACCAGTGTGGGTGGACAGATTCCCACGTCATCACCCCCACTTCTTCCCCCAGCCCACTGCGAGTTCCTATTATAACACCAGCCTAGAAATATGCCAGCTCCGACACGACAGATGTTTATTTGTTAACAACTATAGGAACCTGAGACGCAGGAAACCATCCTGCCTACACTGAATGGGAAGAACCACACTAAAACACCAAGATATTGTGAAGTGAGCCGGAAATCATGACAAAACGACCAGCTGAAAACACCAAGTTTTAAGTGTGCTAGATAAAAATCTAAATGGTTTGTTTCTGATAAACCTTCCAAACAAGAAAAGAATCCTATTTGTGAAGCAATTACATTGCCTACATGATATTCAAAATATTCTTGCTTAAGTGTTCATTTGTTATTTGGGCATTTGGAACAAGCACAGAAGTACATAAAACCCACCAAACAATCCATTCTTCGTGAAGATTCTCCATCACAGGTTCTTCACAGGCCAAAGCAATTTATCTGTTCATTCGTTGCTTTCAACAATCTTTTACTGAGCGCTCATCAAATGCCAGACCGTTCTGGTTCTTGAAGATACGTGTTTGAACAATTTCTCATGATACCCTTTAATGCAAGGGAGACAGACAATAAGATAATAAACCAGAAAGAAGCAGACAACAATAAATTCCAAATGATTAAAATTATCAGAGTGATATCCTAAAGAGCATGAGGCGGCTATTTTTAGATGGGTGGTCGGTCAGAGAAGGCTTCCCCAAAGAGGAGATGTAAGCTGAGGCTTTCATGACGAGAAGGAACATGCTTTGTGAGTATCTCAGCGTACCAGGAAGAGAGAGAGAGAACAGCCAGCGCAAAGGACCTGCAGTGGAAATGAGTTTGACATGTGCAAGACATAGGAAAAAGGTAACTATAACATGAGCACAGTGACTAAGGCAAATAGTCATGGATAAAATACAGGAAAGTCGGGCAGGTACCAGGTGAGACAGGGCCCTTGTAGGCCGAAAGAGGGAGTCAGAAGGTACTTTAAATGCTACAGGAAGCCATGGAAGGGATTTAAGCAGGAGCATGATGTAATATGAGTCACAGTTTTAAAAGATTACTTTCGCCTCTCTGTTGAAAACAGAAAGTAAGGGGCAAGAGTAAAGTCAGGAAGGCAAGTAAGAGGAGACTACAGTAGTTTCTGTAAAAGGTGACAAAATTTGGACTAAGATGGTAGCAGTGGAAACGGTAACAAATTTTTTAAATTATGACACTTTGGAGGTAGTGTTCATTTTCTACCTGGCAACCCACTGCCTCTCCACTCTTGAGACTCCCTCCCAAGTAGCTGCATTCGTTCATTCTATCATTCATCAACAGATAACTGTACATTTCATATGGGCCAGATGCAGAGCAAGGTAGTAAGGGCACACTGAAAGGTAGATGTCAGCTCAGTTTCCAACAAAACATTTTGCTTGATCATCAAAACCTAACTACCGCATCCTAAAAAACCAATTCTGAATGTGGTGCTATTTGACACGAAAGTGTCCCATAGAGAAGGCAGAAGAACAACGTGAGGGATTAAAACTTACAGCTGAGAGAATGCTATTCATTAGTTTAATTTTTCTGCTATAGAATTCTACTTGTTGATTTCATCTCATTCATATTCTTTCATCCATCTTCCTGGACAGTAAAAAGATCAACTAGGAGAGTTCCCTTAGGGACTTACTAAGAGAATCGGTCCTATTTTCAGTTTTCCTCACTTACTGTCTGAGCGAGGTTGAATGAGACACTCAAATACCTTGATTTGTAGGCTTGGATCTTAATATATGCTCCTTCTACTTCTCTGACTCATTTTCTTAGGGCTCTGTTCAGCACCTCACCTCTGTTCTGATAAGTAGAAGCTGAGGAGTGGATCTTGCAATCCTGTGTTGAATTTGCACATTCTCAATGACAATCAGAAGGCTCCCCAACAAAAGCAGATAATATTAACTTTAGAAATTTTTAAAACATTCCATGTAAGGTACAATTTAAAGACCTTTCCAGACCTTTCATTAAAAAGTGGTCTCAAATTTCTTTATCGGTTCTTGGAAGAATTAGTCGTGACTGTTTCTTTTCCATTTGATGAACGAATCCTTTCCTATTAGACTTCCTTTTCATGCATTTTACAATAGAATTCTTTCTGTTATTTTGTGCTTTCATCATTTATAATGCAATTCATTTTTGATTCTTTTTTTTTTTTTTTTTTACAGGGACAGAGAGAGAATCAGAGAGAGGGATAGATAGGGACAGACAGGCAGGAGCGGAGAGAGGTGAGAAGCATCAATCATTAGTTTTTCGTTGCCGTTGTAGCACCTTAGTTGTTCATTGATTGCTTTCTCACATGTGCCTTGACCGCTGGCCTTCAGCAGACCGAGCAACCCCTTGCTGGAGCCAGCGACCTTGGGTCCAAGCTGACGAGCTTTTGCTCAAGCCAGATGGGCCCGTGCTCAAGCTGGCAAGCTCAGGGTCCCGAACCTGGGTCTTTCGCATCCCTGTCTGACGCTGTATCCACTGCGCCACTGCCTGGTCAGGCCATTTTTGATTCTTGATAATCCAATTTACTGAGATTTGTATGGGCAAAATTCTGGAAATTTTTATCCATGTTATTTACTTATAGCACTTAACAAAGAGAGCACCACCCAGCCAGGGTACAAGTCCCCTGTCCACCACTGTGACCCCTTCAGTCCAGGCCTGCCCAGGACGGGCCCCAGCCCAGAAGCCCTCCCCTGAACTTTCATTGGAAATCTACTGTATAAATACTTAGTATTGTTCTTTTTCTCCTTGTTTCCAGATTTTATTGATAAATATGTTAGAAAATGTTATTTATAATCTACTGCTTCCAGAAATGTGATTAGAACATTTTATGTGATGTGATTTAAAAGTGTATTACTGACAATTGGGTAAATACTACATTTGTGGCTGGTTCTATTAAAAAATTAGGCACTCAGTTCTTGGTCAAGAAAGTAGCCCCCTATTACTGTGAGTCCCACATATTAAACTTTTAGATGTGAAATTGTCAAGTATTGATAGACATGATAAAATATTAAAACATCAAATTCTAAAAAATTAGTTTTAAAGGAGATAATATTTTACACTAAACTCTCATATAGAGAAGGCTTTAAAAATATGGGGGATTGAAATTTTCAGCAGAGAAATTTCTATTTTTTTCTACCATTTGAAACAAGATCATGGTTATTAAGCTTTAATAATGAAACCCATGGTCCAGTATATGGAATGGGGGCAGAGTCTGACTCATCTCCCCATCAGAATAGTTTTTACAGGCACAAATCAGGTTGAATTACAGTGCTCACATTCAGGACTGTTAGCAAGCCATATGTGCTAAGAACTGCATATGTCCTTAGCAAGGAGGTTCCACATTTAGGTAAAGGATTTTGAAGAAATCAGCATTATTAGATACATTTTGCTACATCTGAATGGTTTCCAGCATATTGGAGGAGTTAAATTCAATGTTCTCAGTGGTTCCTTTCAGCCCAGAAATGTTATGATTTCACAATAGATGACTGAATAACCTTATAATTTGAAAACTGTTACACATTCTGATAAACCCAAGGCGGGAGAGCTGTGTGTGTCTACAATTCCAGTTCCAACAGTACCTGAAGGGTGACATCAGGCTCTTTGGAAAGTGAGCCCTAGGAAGGTGGAAAACAAAGCCGATTAGGGTGCAGTGAGTGGAAGACATTTATGTACAAAAATTCTAAGAAAACATTTCAGAAATGTCTTCTTTTTAAATTTTATAAAATTTTTATGTGTTGATTTTAGCAAGAGAGGAAGGAGGAGAAAGGGAGACAGAAACATTGATCTGATCCTGTATGTGCCCTGATCGGGGAGCGAACCAGCAACTTCTGCACTTCAGGATGATGCTCTAACCAACCTAGCTGTTCGGCCAGGGCTCAGAAATGTCTTTTTAATCTTTTGAGAATTACAAAGCAATTAGGCTACTCGTGGTGGTAAAAACATCCCTTTCAAAGACCCTCTTTTTCAGCCAGGACACATATACTACCATGTTAAATAAAAGAAAATTAACTTAGCAAAATTCTGAATGAATGTTACGCTTCATACACAAGACATGTCTCTTTCCTTCCATTCTTCATAATCTTTCAAGACGTGGTCATAATGGAATGCTTGCTTATCTTTCTTCCAAGGCAAAGAAAGTAACGCTAGAAAGTTGTAAAGTTGTTTTCCTGGGTCCACAGCCTTTTCTGACTGTGTCCCTGTCCTCACTGGTATCACCCCATTCTTCTTCTGCAGGGGCCATGACCTCATGCTCTGTCCCTTACAGCCAGGCCTTTTATACCATCACCTGCTCCTGAGGAGCGCTGCAGGACAGAAAGCTAAGTCCCCACTCTAACGATGTTAGACATCCACAAAATGGCCATTGGGGCGGTCGAGTAGGGAGAGCAGATTGGAGGGGAGCCGGCTCACACCTCCCTCCTCTGCCCGAGCTCAAGCCCATTTCTGCGGTGAGGATTTCTATTCAACTGCCCCACGTGGGGTCCCTCCATGCTGCTTTTCACTTCGTAGATTGGAGTGGGGCCACATCTCCACATCCATCCGCACTCTTCCTGGGCCCATGCATTCTCAACAAACGCACTGCTGGTGACAAACTCTGCTCCCCATCATTTCTGTCTATATGTACTTAGGTTATGAGGAAAACAACAACTTCCTGTTTCAAATGTATATTTGACTTTTCTTGATATATAACTTCAATTTGATAAACTTGCTATGTAAGGCTTCATGTATATTGCTTTGAGTTTTTTTCACAAAGAACAAGCATACACCATCTAACAATATAGACAGACGGTAGGCAGATAGGTAGGCAGTCCGCTCCTCACCTTGGTTCTCCGTGCACAGGTTCAAGTGAGTACTTGTGCTCTGGGATCACATGGGCTATAATGGCTAAAGCAACCAATGCCTGATGCATGCCACTTTCTTTGTAATGTCGATCATTTTCTGCCTTTATGTACAAAGTTAATGTTTGTGATTAATGAGCAATGGAAGTACTTCACTTAAAACCAGTAGACTCTGGAAGTAGATGAATGAAATAAAACTATATAACCTGTTCAGGTTTGTGAATGATTTATGATTGATATATAAATAGTGTCAGAACATTTTAGTTTAAATCTAGAAGGGTATTCCTAAGATTAATGCATTGAAATAAGGATTCTGATGGCTGCGCCTATTCTAATATGTTAATCACACATACAAAATATGAATCAGGAGAAGAAAATATCCTTTTAGGTGGGATCAGGAAAAACAATGCATCAAAAAAGATGGCATTTGAAATACTATTTTGGAGTACCTGAGGGGCAAATGCTACATTTATTATTATTATTATTTAGATGTGAATATTTCAGCCATGGTATACCACATTACCACCTGAAATATATTTGTCAGCTATTCCCAAATATGTTAGCAAACCACCTTTATGTTTATGTAGATTAATTAGGATGCTAAATAAGAACAGTACCAAGCAGTTTGTCCCAACAGTAATTATAACATTCTTACCATTTCACTTGTGTAATTTTAAAACTCCTTGTAATCACTTCAAAGTCCCATGTCTATGGGCCTGAGCTAATTTGCAAGCAAGGTACAATTTATTTCTAACAGAAATTATCCTATATAATAAACATATGTTTTATTAACATCTGATAAAAAGTTTACATTTTCAAAGGAAGTGGAGCTAGTGTTTTATTAGCCCTGCAATAAAAGATTAATTCCTTAAATCTTGAATTTTCAGTCCAAATTTGAATGGGTTCACACTCTTGCTTGAAGCAGTTCCCGCAAACTCATTTCTCTGTCACCACCCCCCCTCACGCCCCCAGCTGCCTTTATAAAAGAGAGTAACAATTTAACCCTCTGTTTGTTTGTGAGCATTAACCAGTTGGCTAGCTCTGTCAAGCGCACCTGGTTAGCTGCTAGCAGCCCCTTCCTCATGCTACCCAAGCACAAGCAGGTCTCCATCTCTTACACAAATATAATTGCCTTTGAGTCTCACAACCCCTCCCCCCTTGCAAAGTGGGAATTATCATCTCCGTGAACAAATGAATGAACGGAGGGTCAATTTACAGCTCATCAATGGCAGAGAGCGTTGGATCACACACACAGAATTTCACTCCATGATATCGGCATACGGTCTTTTTATTTACAGGGCTTCAGATTTGTCACTTAAGTTATTAATTAAGAGACTGTTGAAATGATCCCTCTTCCACACTTAGCTGTGTTGCTTATTTGCTCTTCCTAAGACGGTGGAGATGGAGATTTAATCAAAGACCCTAAGATGAGTGCCTTGTCAGAGCACAAACATTTTGAAATCCCAATGAAAATGCAGTTTAATGCATTGAGTTAAATTGCCTGAGAGGAAATAGTGAATACAGCTTTCTTAAAGCCTTTTCCCCTCAGGCCACTAACTAAGAAACTGGTCACTAACTGCTGGTAACAACCCATTTTGGAGGGATTATTGCTATTATTGGCATTCTGTGGTTTATGGCAACATTTTGTTCAAGACCTTATGAACGACAGTGCAGCTGGGTTTGGTACTTTAGAGAAATCAGCCCCTTCCCCTGTGGTTAATGGCCATTTTTTTACTCCAATCTAAATGTACCGAGGCTGAGCCGCGCGGCTGAGTTTATTATCTACTACATTTCTTGTTGCTCTAAGAAATATGCTTTACACCAGAGTCAGCATTCAAATCAATGGAGCAAAAATATAACATTTATTGTTAGTAAAATTGAATCATGCTGAAAAGGCTGAATGAATGCTCGACTTACACTGGATGTGAGAAATCATTGCACTTGCCACGAGCACTTTCGGGCTGACATGCGGCCATATGCCGTTCCCTCCCGGTGATTAATTGTTAGCTGGGGCAGGCGCACACGGTGCCAAATGGAGAGTAATAACCAAAGTTATGTTATTGATTTCCCATAACTCTGTGTGAACCTATATACCTAGAGAGGGGCCTGCTCTGGGGGCTCATAGCTGCCTGCTGACAATTCTACCCTCTGCTAATTCCCTTTACTGAACACGGAACCAGAAAGGAGGCAACCAGGGTGGAGGGCAGACACACATCACACAATGAAAGAAAAGTTCTCTAGAGTTTCAAAACTACTTCTTTTGTTCACCCAAATGGCAGAAACAAGTCAGAACCCTGACGGCTTAGAGCTATAAGGTCTATATTAGGGACACCGAATACAGATTACAAACAGGTTATTTGCATGGGACACTTATTCTTTTTTTTTTTTTTTTTGCCTTTTTGGGGTCTGTTATTCCTCCCATCTTATAATTACAAAAAAAAGAGAAAAAGATCAGAACATATCATTAGCTCTGCTTCTTAGTGAACCTGACTTTCCTCAAGAAATTTACATCTTTCTCTCATTTTCTGTTAAGGTTTCTTCCCCTGTTTTCTCACCTAAAGAATTATAATGAGATAGAACGAATGAGATCTATGGGGAGAGCAGTGGACCCAGAGACTAAAGGTAAAAGGATGATTGATGGTATGAAATTACCATAAAAGTACAATCAGGATCAGATTTTAAAATGAATTTTTAAGCAGCCTAAGAGATACTCTTTGATTTGCAGTCTGGCGGAATGGAGAATGTCTCATTCAGTGGATAAAGTTTCTCACTGTGTGACTTGAGCTTTTTCTGATCTTTCTGACTGGGAGTAAAATGGAACCAAAGCCTACAGTGGTTTTTAATGCAGAAAATATCAAACACAATATTCTTAATGTCAAAACCTGGGCATAGCAGGTGAGGAAAGAAAAATAAATAGAAGACTACTACTGTTGGTATAATTGTATCAGACTCTCCTCTCACCAGCAAATGGGTTAAGAACATACATTATTGCAAGGGCAAACTTGTTTATGTATTTGGGAAAAACATTAAAGTTTAGGCTGGCGTCAGATTTTCATTTTAGGTGTGCAAAATGCTCCACCTAAATTTTTAAAGCATGAGTTACATGTTTTCCCATTTGCTTTTTAAAAACTTAAATACACTTTTTATTTTAGAATAATTTCAGATTTACAGAAGAATTGTCAAAATGTTAGAGAGAGCTCCTGTAAACCCTCATCCAGTTTCTCCTCCCCTGAGTACCCTACTTTACTGACAGGGTGGCCAGACGTAGCTGATGAAGTACAGGACACCAATTAAATTTGAATTTCAGACAAACAGCAAATCATTTTTTTGGCTATAAATTTCCCATGGCCATCCTAATTGCTATTCTGTTGTACACTGGTCACAGTTTAGGACCCGAGAGTGGTGAACTAAACTCTACATTATTTGGATTCTACTGGTGTTTCCAAATATCTCTTTTCTGTTCTAAGATCCTACTGAGGAAACCATGTTGCATTTTGTCGTTGCATCTTCGTGGGCTCCTCTGACCCTGATCTGACAGTTTCTTAGCCTTCCCACTTATTTTTAAATGCAGTGCAAAATAAAATATCAATTGATAATCTAATGCTGTTAATAAACACTTGATGTATGTACTCAAAATCCGTTTTTAAATTAATGAATTTCCAAAAAAATTTAACTTATAAATCATTTCAATCATCTGTATATCTAATGCTCTCTTTATAAGATTAAAAAAGCAATAATAAATCCTAATTGGAAATAAGGAATTTTAATGTTTTGCATTAGAAAAAAATAACTAGGCTCATCATCAGATTAAAAATATTGTGTCCTATTGAATGTTAGCGTTATCATGGTCCTTCAATATAAAAATAATGACTAAAAACTTTGAGCTCAAGTGCTTTCAGTTTACTCAGTGTAAACTTTCATTTCATCAGTCTTTTCCACAGGATAGGCATGCTTCTAAGGCTACCTCCCTGAAATTCCTATTTGCTGTAAACTTTGTTCACAGCCATAAGAGCAGAGGTTTGGCTTTTCTGATTTTTATTTTTCAGAATTTATTCTAGGAGGTGACAGTAATAAACAACAAAGAAACAAAGGGATGCGGGGTTAATCAACCTGGCAGAAAATCCTAGAAGCTTGCAGCTTTTTAATTTAGGTTGATCTTCATTAAGTTAAAATCCCCTGCTTTAAAACTGTTCAACATTATGGGAATCTTTAACATTTCAGACAGTTGCTTCTTGTGACAGTTTCCATTTCTTCCCCCCCTGCTGACAGTTCCTATAATGACTTTAATCATACACTCTGGAAACGGAACCGGCTATTGAATAGCAACAAACTCAATGGTCAATGTCTGTGTCACTTTTCTGGGAGCAGGACTTTCTGAGCATCAAGGAGCTAACACTCAGAGCCTCCTGGAAAAGTGCTACGTGCATTAACTCTCTGTCAATCACATCAGTAACACGCAGGCCAACTTATTACCACTTGGCGCAAGCCATTCCATTGAAACTTATTTGTGTGGTATTCGTATCTGTGTACCGTATATAACTAATGATGATTGTTTATGGAAAGGTGCCTGTCCAATTATTTTTGAAGAAACACAAGAATGCAGAATGACTGGAAGCATCAGGTTTCTGCCAGAGACTGCCTCAGGTAAGAGGAGAATGGCTAGAGGCTATAAGGAATCACAAGAGACAAGTCAGAGCCGTAAATTGGGAAACTGACATATCTCATCTAATATACTTGCTAACTAGGCCTTTAAAAACCTTGACATTTAACTAAGTTTGTGGAAAAGTTATGGGGTTTTGTCCTTTTCTATTGGCTCTAACTCATTAATGGGGTGAATTAGGGTGTTTAGCATTGTTACCAACATTAGTAGTAACGGAGACGCTGCCTAGAGAGACGGGTAGGCAGCTCTCAGCCGAGCGGCTGTTTACTCAGGCTGCGCCTGTCTCAAAGTCAAGTCAGTCAAAAATGATACTTCAAGTTATTTACCCTTTTGGTACTTCAGGGCTCGAAATGGCATGAAAGGGGCCTTTCATTCAGCAGAGGCATTGAAATAAAGCCTTCAAAAGGCGGATGTGTTTGCAAGAAGTTGGGCTCTTTACCGAAAAAAAACAAGTTTCCAGGGATTTTAGGAAAATGGGAAAAGAAATGAAAACTTTCCCTTGAAGGTAATCTACTTCAATATCTGATTTTGATCAGATCTATATTATTTAAGGGCATAGCAGTGGCCCATGGCAAGATAATCTTTGGCTTTCTATGTTAATGTTCCTGACGTAGGTTTAACTTTACCAAAAGGCAGTTTTTAAATTTCAGAAGCATTAAGCAACAAGACAAAAGGCACATCATTTATAATAAAAAAGGCAACAGTTTCTCCAAAAAGACAGAAAGGGTGGGCACTGTTCACAAAGCCTACAGTCAAATAGCTGAGCATTTCCTTTAGTATTTTATTAAACATATGTTAAAAGGACTTCTTTAAACTGAAATGCTTCAAAAAGAGGTGTTAGCATTTGCCTCTTTCAAACCAAAATACGACCCTCTATTGTTAAAAATAATTGTGAGGCTCATGTTTTAATCTATTTAGATAGTGTAGGTGATAAAGACATTAAGAGACACTTTTTAAAATGTTGAGATAAGATTACCTAACAATTTATTAAGAAACTATTTTAACTTTTCTTATTTATTTATTTATTTTAGAGAGAGACAGAGGGAGTGAGAGAGAGAGAGAAAGGGGGGAGGAGCTAGAAGCATCAACTCCCATATGTGCCTTGACCAGACCAGTGCAGGGTTTTGAACTGGCAACCTCAGTGTTCCCAGGTCAACGCTTTATCCACTACGCCACCACAGGTCAGGCCTATTTTAACTTTTCAAGCTGTTAAAAAACATCTATATATATATCTATATATAGAATTTCCTTTTCATCATTTATCTGTGAACTATGGAACCTCATCTCTTTTTCAATGTCTTAATAATATAAAAGGGCTTCACTACTTGCTCCTAAAATGATCATTGACAATTTTAGCACTTATAAATTTATTGCACAAATTAAAAATAATTTAAAGTGTATTTTGAGGGTCATTATCAAATTATGTGCAGAGGGTCCTCGGGTTACCACAGTCTCTACATACAATGTTTCGAGTTTATGATGCTCACTCCCATACAAAGTTTAAAAAATTGAGACGTGAGTATCCCCGCTTAAGCCGTTAGCGTCGGACTACGTGGGCGAGCTAGTTGGGCTGCGTGTGGTGAGAGAATACACAGCAACACAGCATATGAGTGAGGGAGCTGGACTTTTTCTGCAGCTTAGCTGTGTTTCTATGCTCTAGATTATGATTTCACAACTCTGTTAGGATAGGTAAGTGACTTAGGCTAGGGTGTGTTTCAACTTACACCAAAATTAGAATTATGTCGCTGTCATAGAAACAGAACTGTGTAGTAACCCAAGGACCCCTGTGTAGAAGTCCCTTGTACTTCTTCTTCTTCTTCTTTTTTTTTTAGGTTAATTCCTGTCAACAATATTTCAAGAAACTATTTACTTAGCATTTTGTATGAACATAGCATAGGGCTACATTCTTTGGAGGAAACATGAAAGAAGTTTAAGACATGGTTCTTACTTTTGAGGGAATTGTAATTTTACATGGAAGATGTGTGTGACACATCCACGAATAAAAAGCATAGGAGAGCAAATAAGACGATACATAGTGATTATAAAGGCCTTCTGTAATAAAGAATAAAATGCCATGTCACGTGGTTTAAGAAAAATAAAAAGAACTGCTTATTGCAGTGCAGAGCGGGGAACCCAAGGATGAGGTGAGGGCCATGTGGTCTATTGCGGATAACTCTGAATGGAATGTTTGCTTTATTTGGCGATAGTTTGTATTGACAGGCCTAGATACAAATGATTGCCCCTCTGAACTGCCTGCTTCAAAGCTAGAAAGCAGACTAGGCGTAGTGGTAGTTAATGAAATGACTAAGGAGTTCATAGGTACAGTAAGGTACCCTTGACAAAGAGGTAGCCATTGGGTGCAGCAATGTGGAGTACACGGGCTCCCTTGGTGTACAAATGTCTACCTGCCATGTTGACAACTTATTTAAACTTTCTAAACTTGTCTATCTGAACCTGTTACATGGACCTTATAATAGTTCCGATCTCATCAATTTTTTTGCATGTAGTAGATGACAAAAAGCACACCAATAATGCCTATTCCACAGGGCTGCAGTGAGAATTAAATGGGACAGTGCATGCAGAGATGGAGCCGAGATGGGAGAGTGCTGGAAGGTTTGGCAGCCAGTCTTCGTGTCATGTCTCTAAGGAACTGGCTGGGACTGCTGAGCCTCAGTTTGGATAGCTCGGTGTATAGCTCATGTGAGTGCATCAGCAGGCAGTAACTCAGAAACTAGACAATGTTCTAATGTTGAACAGTGTTTTTGTGTATTGCTTTCATTAGGGCCCTTATGGAAAGGCTCTGTGGATAGGAACGTGGATCCCTCATCCTGGGGTAGAAATATGAGAGCCTGAGGACTTGTCTTTAGAAAAACTGGGGTAACTGTCTCTTTGTTTAGATCTGGAGAAGATTGGAATCAGAGTATAAAACACATTTCATTCTGTTCCCCAAAGCCAGTATGAGTCTTGGTAAAACATTCCAACTCAGTCTTCCCTGTTACAGTGAAGGAATGGGAAGCATCTGAGCCTACACTTGAGACAAAGATAGGACCCTGTGAACAGCCGCTGCTGCCTGAGCGGAGCAAGTCCCGGGGCAGAAGAGGACATCTGCAGAAAGGTCCTGCCCTGGCCCAAAGCCAACCGGCAGGGCACAGACAGCCAGGTTTTGCAACAAAAAGAATACCCTAGGGTTCCAAGAAATCCAAGGAAGGGAAGCTGGTAAAGGTGCCAAATATTTGATAGTGACAAGGGGTGGAACCCCAGGCTATTGTGAATGGGATGTGAATAGAGGGTGTGACCTTATAACCGGCTGATGTATGGAGTATCTGGGTGACACAGGATTGTTGCAAGCTTCAACTGAGATACCAAACAAGAAGTTCTCAGCATAAGATCAGCTTACATACTCAAGTTATGAAGAGTGAGTTCTAATACAATTAGGAAAATAAAAGAAAAAGTAAAATGAATACCTCTGATTTTATGTCCCAAAAGCTCAAAATATTTTACAGATTCTTCTCTTCATGGGTCACTACAGTCTTTCATTAACTTAACAATTATTTATCCAGAGCCTACTCAGCCAGATGCTGCAGTAATTCAGGCTGAGGTGAACCCACCAAGCCACTGTGGGTTTTTTAATTTAAAAAAATTTTTTTTAATTACATCAATGTTATTTTGTATCAATTTCATGTGTACAGCATAGTGTGGTTAGATTTACAAAGTGTTCCCCCTGATATTTCCAGTACTCTCCTGGCACCATACATAGTTATTTCAATGTTATTGACTATATTTCCTATGGAATTTCTTCAAAGAGGAAAAATTTGCTTGTCAAATACTCATACCCATATTATCCTGCCCTATAAAGATATATTTCTTCTAATGTTTTAAAATTTTTTAATAGAAAATGATGTTTTTGATTTGCTTGAAACTCAACAACAACAAAAATGTTTGAAAATTCATATGAAGCTGATTTTTTAAAATAGGCAATCGTTTTTGCTCAGTTGTTACCTACAAGTCCATCAACCCAATCTAGAGATACTAATATATGTGTTTCAAAAAGACCACTGTCCAGTGCCACTCAATGCATTCTTCAGGTTTATCGTTGATTTCCCTGAACCCCCCCACTCCTCCTTTTTTCTGCCTCATTCTTTTTATGTTGTTGTCATTTTGAATCTGTTATAGTAGCTGCTATGAAGTTGCCCATGGATCAGAACACTCTAACAAATGTGGAGTCTCTATCAATTATATGTTAACGTGGCTTCACACTCAAAGGACAGGGTCTTTCAAATAAAAGAGGGAAGTGTTAATTACTCACATTGGAGATGACTATCAATAGACTTACACATTACTCATTGTCCACAGGGAAGAACACAGGTTAAAAAACACAACTTCAAGTTTTAGTGACGACAGTCATTCCATTCCAGGCTTTAAGTCTTCAAAAAAGATTTAACTAAAAAGAATTAGGCATTTGAATCACATGAAGAGAATATATAGAAGTCAAAACAGGAAATAAATAAGAATTTAAAAATAATTTTTAAATTAATAGTATTAACAATAATGGAATTTGAGTACTAGGAACACCAGCTCTAACTCATTTAGAAAGGCACAAAACTGGCCATAGTGTGTCTGGTAGACCAAGAAGAGCGAGGCTGACTTCACCAACCAGTGCTACCAGCAAGCATATTTTAGGTATTCAACAAAGAGTCACACAATCCTGAGGCATTTAATTGAAGCATATTAATATTGATAATGATAATTCTATGGGAATTCTTTCCCCAGGCTTTCACCCTAGTATATTTCTCAGTGTACGAAATATTATCAAGAGCGATCTGAAAGAATGGGCTTATTTTTATAAATAAATGTTTCATTAAGGATATTACATGTGCTAAAACTTTATGTTTTATAATGTCACAAAACTTCCATTGCACACTCTCTGCCTTCTGTCCCCATAAAGTTATTACACTAAATTATTCTCTCTTGATTGAATGTTATAACACAAGTTATAAATAAATCCTACTGAAGCCATCCTACACTCTAATACACTTAGCTTACAGATTCTTACTATTCCTATTTGCCACTGAAAAGCTGATGTCATAGCAAGCCAAATGGATTTGTCCAAATGTTAGAAGATAGTATTGATAATATCCAACAAAAATCCACTCATCTTCATTTTCAGACCATTTGCGTCCACTGAAATGTCAGTGCATAATCTAACACTGATGCTTAACATTTTTATTTCCAACTTGGGCACAGATCATGGCTCCTAAAGGCTTTTTGATTGACGGAGAAAACCACAGTAAGATCACAAGGCCCACATCTCTTCAGTACACCAAATAACCAACTAATAATAGCATGTCTTCCAGAGAGATATCATTTGAATGAACTTGGCTGCATCTTAATTGGTAATAATGAAGCCAATAAAGAATGTGATTAAAGCATGACCAGGCGGTGGTGCAATGGATAGTGTGTCGGACTGGGATGTGGAAGACCCAGGTTCAAGACCCCAAGGTCGCCAGCTTGAGCGCTGGCCCATCTGGCTTGAGCAAAAGCTCGCCAGCTTGGACCCAAGGTCTCTGGCTCCAGGAAGGGGTTGCTCGGTCTGCTGAAGGCCCGCGGTCAAGGCACATGTGAGAAAGCAATCAATGAACAACTAAGGTGTCACAACGAAAAACTAATGATTGATGCTTCTCACCTCTCTCTGTTCCTGTCAGTCTGTCCCTATCTATCCCTCTCTCTGACTCTCTCTCTGTCCCTGTAAGGAAAAAAAAAAAAAAAAAAAAAAGAACACGATTAAAGGAAGGAGAAAGAAACTGAGGAACATATTAGTGACAAGTGGAAAACAATTTATTTTTTCACGTTAGAATAATGGGACATACTGTCTAGGCTCCTGCTGAAGAAAGTAAGCCTGGGGGATGAACAGGGAGGATCATGAGGTTGTATAAGACTAATGAGAATAGATGGGTTGCTTCAAGCCAACATCTTCCCCCTTCCATGTGTACAAATAGCCACCTACCCAGTGCCGGTGACATGTCTTTCAGAATCAAGGCTCTAGGCCGGCCCCGTCCTTTCACTTTCAGCCTGTATTCCATGACCAAGAAGGGACTGTGTGACCCTTCTGACCTCATAGCTCCCTCTGTGCTATGCAACGTCCTGCCAACCCTGGGGCATGGCCTTTCACAGCTGCTCTCTCCTGCTAGCAGGCCAAACTGTGCAGGGAGCCTCGGCCCTCCCTTCCCTGCCAGAAATGATCATTACTTGAAGGAGCCCCTTTCCCTGGAGAGATCTGAATCCACTACCTTCTAAGTCCTCCCAGTTACCAAATGCTTAAGGAAATGCAATTCTTTCCTGTTCCAGAGACATTCAGCCACAGGCAAATTATTTTCTCCTCCCTCTGCTTTTGCTGCTGTCGGGCTTCAAGCCCTGTTCATTTTCACGTATATACTGCATGCCAAGCCTGTGCCAAGCTCTTTACAATCATTATATAATCTAACCTTCTTTTACAAAATAAATTATATAATTTGCCTAAAGTCATAGAGCTCATTTGTAGCTCATTGACCCAAGGTTCCAAAGACCATGTTGTTGCTGTAATTATATCACTTCCACTGGCCATATTTGTGTAAGACATGTTTGACCTTTATTTTACTTCATAATATTTATCACTGATATTATATAACTCCTCCACTTAAGGCCATTACCTTGAGGAGGAGATTTAACTGATTTCTATCTCTTCTGTAAAATGGGAATTACGATAGTACTTGCCTTAAAAGAGAGTTATGAGAATTAAGGAGTTAACACATGTAAGAGAGTAAGCACAATGCTTGGCCAATTGTAAGCATAATATAAGTGTTAATCATAATTATTAGTGGTATTGTAGTAGTAGTACATTTGTTTGAAGGTTTATTATGTCTCCTGTACTAGAAAGTAACTCATTAAGGACAAGAACTGTTTTGTTCACCACAGTAATTCCATTCTTAAAAACAGTGCCTAGCACAAAGTAAAGGCTTGAAAATACTTTATTGAATGAATGAATATATAAATGACTTCAAGTCTGCATATTTGTTTCTCTCTGACTTTTGGGATTTGAGCAACTGAGAGTCACAAGTGAGTGTACATCATCTCAGAGGTCAAAGCTGTACACCTGGGCCAGCCTAGATACAAAGTGGCCACCCCGTGGGTTTTCTGCTGTGTCTCATGCTGATGGCCTTCTCTCCTGACGTAGTCTTCCCAGGTGCCTCATGATGGCCAAGTCGTTCTCCATTCCCTTCAATTTCTCTTTCCATCTACAGCCCATAAAAATGAGCCGGTCCTTCATTATATTGCACCAGGCCTCCTCACTGATAGGTGATACTTTTATTATTCTCACAAGCTAACATGCTATTTAAATTTTTTTTAAGGTCCTAATTTTTTTTATTAATTTTACTGGGGTGACACCAATAAATCAGGGTACATATGTACAACGAAAACATCTCCAGGTTATCTTATCATTCAATTATGTTGCATACCCATCACCCAAAGTCAAATTGTCCTGTCACCTTCTATCTGGTTTTCCCTGTGTCCTTCCCCTCCTCCCTATCCCACCCTTCCCTCCCTCCCCCCACCTTATAACCACCACTCTCTTGTCCATGTCTCATATTCTCACTTTTATGTCCCAACTATGTATGAAATCCTGCTGTTCTCAGTTTTTTTCTGATTTACTTATTTCACTCCGTATAATGTTATCAAGGTCCATTCATTTTGTTGTAAATGATCCGATGTCATCATTTCTTATGGCTGAGTAGTATTCCATAGTATATATGTACCAAAACTTTTTAATCCACTCATCCTCTGACGGACACTTGGGCTGTTTCCAGGTCTTCGCTATTGTGAACAATGTTGCCACAAACATGGAGGCGCATTTCTTCTTTTCGAACAGTGCTATGGTGTTCTTAGGGTATATTCCTATAAGTGGGATAGCTGGGTCAAAAGGCAGTTCGATTTTTAATTTTTTGAGGAATCTCCATACTGTTTTTCACAGTGGCTGCACCAGTCTGCATTCCCACCAGCAGTGCAGGAGGGTTCCCTTTTCTCCACATCCTCACCAGCACTTATTCTGTGTTGTTTTGTTGATGAGTGCCATTCTGACTGGTGTGAGGTGATATCTCATTGTGGTTTTAATCTGCATTTCTCTAATGATTAGTGATGTTGAGCATTTTTTCATATGCCTATTGGCCATCTGTATGTCCTCTTTGGAGAAATTTCTATTCATTTCTTTTGCCCATTTTTTGATTGGATTGTTTGTCTTCCTGGTGTTGAGTTTTATAAGTTCTTTATAAATTTTGGTTATTAACCCCTTATCAGACATGCTGTCGAATATGTTCTCCCATTGTGTGGTTTGACTTTTTATTGTTCTTTTTGTCTTTAGCTGTGCAAAAACTTTTTAGTTTGATATAATCCCATTTGTTTATCTTGCCTTTTATTTCATTTGCCCATGGAGATAAATCGGCAAATATATTGCTGCGACAGATGTCGGAGAGCTTGCTGCCTATGTTTTCTTCTAAGATGCTTATGGTTTCACGGCTTACGTTTAAGTCTTTTATCCATTTTGAGTTTGTTTTTGTGAATGGTGTAAGTTGATGGGCTAGTTTCATTTTTTTGCAGGTAGATGTCCAATTTTCCCAACACCATTTTTTAAAGAGGCTGTCTTTATTCCATTGTCTTTTCTTTCCTCCTTTGTCAAATATCAGTTGTCCATAAAGCTGTGGGTTTATTTCTGGGTTCTCTGTTCTGTTCCATTGATCTATGTGCCTGTTCTTATGCCAGTACCAGGCTGTCTTGAGTATAATGGTCTTGTAGTAAACCTTGATATCTGGAAGAGTGATACCTCCTGCTTTATTTTTTCTTTTTAAGATTGCTGAGGCTATTCATGTTCTTTTTTGGTTCCATATAAATTTTTGGAATATGTGTTCTATATCTTTGAAGTATGTCATTGGTATTTTAATTGGTATTGCATTGAATTTATAACTTGCTTTGGGTAATATAGACATTTTAATGATGTTTATTCTTCCTATCCATGAGCACGGTATGTGCTTCCACTTGTTTGTATCTTCCTTGATTTCTTTTATCAATGTCTTATAATTTTCCGAGTACAAGTCCTTAACCTCCTTGGTTAAATTTACTCCCAGGTACTTTATTTTTTTGGCTGCAATAGTGAAGGGGATTGTTTCCTTAATTTCTTTTGCTGACAGTTCATTGTTGGTATATAGAAATGCCTCTGATTTCTGAGTATTAATTTTATATCCTGCCACCTTGCTGAATTCATTTATAAGGTCCAGTAGCTATTTAAATTTTTCTAACCTCCCTTGAAATTCTAAATTCTATAAAACCTGATCTCATATGACTGTGTGGTTACCTCAAAATTTTCTGTATGTGTGATGAAATTACATCAAAAATGTGCTGATATTTACCCTCTATCTGGTAATGAACACCATCATCCAAAGGGCTACCTTTAATTGTAAGCTCAGGCATCAAAGCTGACCTCTCAGGGAAAAAAATATTGGCACTGATAGAGCCTTGAGAAATCTCTTGTTATATCACGTGTCTTTGTTTCCCAGAAGTAAGGCTAGCGCTCTCTGGTTCACCTGATCAGCTTCTTCTCCTGACTTCATTAGAGACACAGGCTTTGTTCAAGACTGGGTAAGTTTGGGATTTACCTTTCCTCTCTAGGATGACAAGTAGCAGAGCTTCCTGAGAGAAATTGTGAGTGAGGATGGAAAAGAAGAAACAGCAAAGAACAGAAGGAGGGTCAGAAGTCAGTGCAGTGTGCAGCAGCAGAAGAGAAAGGGCAGGTCAGCGTGAAATGGGAGCACGAGAGAGAACTCTACTAACCAACAGGAAAAGGGAGGACACACAGGGAAAAGCAGAGAGCAGAGGAATTAGCACAAAAGAAGGGGTGGCAAAATGCAGAGGATTCCACCAGATGGCTGAGACTGCCCCATAGGGAAGAGTGGGCTCAGATAAGGAGATTAGATACAAAGGGACTAAGACATGGAGTAACTATGGTCAGTTATCTAGGTAAGCAAGGATTGGTGGTCAAAATAGAACACACATTGCCTGTAATACTGGTGGTTTATAATATTCATAATACATCTAGGTGTTTCATTTAAGCGTATTAAGTTATAGTCATAATTTCACTTACTGCATGCAACTAATAAATCTCAATGTATCATGTAAGGAGGGCACCTTAGCAAGGGGTAGAAGGGAAGTGATATAGCTTCACTTACAATCCATCATTATCCACACACAAATTAACCTTACATTGTTGGGAAACCCCTGGCAGTGACTGGCTATACTAAGCACTTCTCTCAACAATATAATTATCACTGTGCCTATTTACAGAAAGAGAAGCAATTATTTCCTAGAAAATAAGATGTAATTTAAATGCTTTGGCCTGACCAGCTGTGGAAGAGGACACAGCCCAGGGAGGGTTTACAGAAAAGCCAATTTGTATAGGTACACACCTTTCTCCACCCCCACTGCCCCCCAGGTCTGGTCACTGGTATCTCTCCCTTGAAACATTATGACTGATACTCCCCTAGCTTCTTTCCCCACTTCTGCCTGGCATCTTTCTAGGTTTCCACAACACATCCACCTTTAAGAATATAGCCCATCAGCTTCTGCGTACACTTTTCAATGGGTTCCCACAGCACAAGGAATGAACTGAAGCTCCCACAGACACGCACATGACCCCCACCCCCACCTGGTCTCCTGTGTGTCTCCTCTGGATGTCAAACCCCACTGGTCTTCCTTCCCCCTCTTTTCCATCCTAGGGCCTTCACGTGTGCTCGGTCCTAGAACCAGAACACTCTTCGCCATCTTTGGTTTGGCTAAACAATACTCCAGTTTCCTGTCTCAGCATAGAAGCTTTGTCTGACCCCCAAGTCTAGGCCATGTCACTCTGTCACATGGACACATTGGTTATTTCACTTCTTCTATACATCAATTTATGTAATTCATAATAACTATTTTAATACTAATTTGTGTACTTATGTGTTTGCCGTCTGGGACCCAAGGTTGATTGGAAGACTCAGTAAAGCAGAGGCCTGGTCTAGCTTGCCCACCACTGTTTCCCCTGTGTGGGCCTTGGTTCCTGTCACATGACAAGCACTCAAAATGTTGGGTGCATTTCCCACATCCCAGAGTTGTTTACAATCTCAAGGAGTCTGCCTCAAGTCGAGTACCTATAATGCATACAATGCTTTCTATGCATTTATTTGCAGAGAGGAGAGACAGAACTCCTCCCGCTGCTCCCCCCACCCATCCCCTGCATGTCCCGAATGCGTTCCTTGTTGCAGCAGGATGGCAGAGGTAGAGACAGCCAGCCTGCTCACCTTCCATGGGGAGAACACCGGCATCGTCCCCCATCAAGGCAAAATGATGCTCAGTAGTCAAAACCATTTTAGCTGCTGTAAGCAGAGGATTTGTAGTCCTGCTTAGTTAAGAAGGGCTCTAGCTGAAGGGCAGAATGTGTCTGGAGTCAAGAGAAGCATTACTAGGGCTTTGTGTGAAATAAAGGAGACAATTCGTATCTGGTTCTTCACTTACTTGACACTGCTTTCTGCACAGCAGGTCACTTATTATCCTCTCCTGATGCAGTCACAGACTTCTTCTCACTAGTCCCTCGTGCTTTATTCTGAAACAACAGTGTGCAAGATCTGTACTTCTTAGGGCAAAGACTGGTTTCGAACATCCCAGGATGATGAACTCAAAAACTTCCCACTAAATGCTGCCCAGCATGTTGGAGCGGCTTCTAGAGAGGCCAGACCCAATCTAATGCAGTGTCCAGTTGTCTCCCTATAGTACCAAATACTGTTTTAAAGATACTGACCTAAGGTGACCAAATACACAGTGCTGCTTCTTTCCTGGTGGGGATAGGAACCAGGGAAGACAATGTCCTGTGAACTCTAATGTCAGCGGCCAGGTCGAGTTGTTAGGATTTGCTGCGTCTGCTTGTAGTTTTCAGAATTCCTGCCCACTGATGGTACTGAACCCTTAGGGCCTCTCATCACAAAAGAACACCGTGCCCACAATTATCTTTCCAATGGCTGGATCAGCCTGTGTCAATGTTATGTTTAATATTTAAACATAATTTACCGTTATTTGTATCTGTTTCCTCCGTGGCCATCTGTGGAACAAATATAAATACACATGGAACTTGTGGGGCAAGAAAACTATATTGATAATTATTGAGTTGGACAGACCTAAGTGGGAAGGGCGCGTCCATTCAAACACCTGCCCTCCACTCCCCCTCCATCTGTGCCATCACCGCCCCCCAGCCTCCCTGCTCGCCCCTACAATTACCCTGTCAAGAGGAGAGTGAGTGCAGCTCAGGTGGACTTAATGTGGGCTTAATGTGGCCCACTGAGTTTAAGGATGATTTCCTTCAAGTAACTACTTCTGTTCTTACTATAAATCCATGTCTGTGTGTCTATGCTTAATTGGGAAAACGAGTCAGCCCATCGAAGGCAAGAGCCATGTTGTATGTTTTGTAAAGAGACTACATCAAATAAGCAGTTGATGGGCCGTCCAAAGCTGTAAGTGAAAACAGCAGAACGATGCATAATTCACAGGTTACAGTGAAGTTAAAAGAGGAGGTTAAAATTTTAATGCGTTCTTAAGAGTTCTTCCCCCTCAAATTCTCCATATGAATAGAACAATCGTCTAGATATAGCTATAAAGGAAAGGGGAAGTGCTAATGTGTAATCCAGACCTATTACATATCATTGAGTGTGATGCTAGAGAATTTATATTCATTTTCTCATCTAATAAAATGAGGTGAGTGTTCTAAGAGAATGGACCTGGGTTCAGGGAGTTTAAGTATCTTGGGATACAAGCCCAAGTCTATCTGTTTCAATGTATGTGTTCTTCCCTCTAAGCAGCTTTATCATTTACCTGATGATAGTACAACAATTTGGATGATTCCAACCTCTGAGGGTCTCACCTCACCATGCGTGATATATTGTGCTATATCTCCTGTAGATGATTAAAAAAAAAAGATTAGAAAAAAATGGAAATCATAAGGAATTGTCCATCAAATTACCCAGATATAAGACTGTTAGAGCTCAAAGTAATTAGATCACCGTAACTGCTCTGTTTCCATCCATTCATTCTTTTCTCCAAAACATGTTTTGATTGCCAGTTCTGTGCCCGGCCCTGGGATAGACATTTGGGGTAGAATGATCAGCTAGATGGAAATGCTCTCTGTTATAACGGAGCATACAATTATAGGGTGGAAGGCAAAGAGAATGCCAAGATGGTGTCACAGCTTACATTTCTACAGAGTCACACTGGAGGCCACCAGGTGAGGGCTAAGCCTGAACCCTGCCCCTGAGACCAGCGCTCCAGGACAAGCCAAGAGGCCTCCTTCAAAGAGAGGCTGTGGGGTGTGCCTCAGTCTGCTGTCAGCACAGTGCCCTGAGAGAGGCAGCCTGCCAAGAACCATCTCTGATTGCCATGGTCCCACGGGACCCAGAAACACAGGTCTGCTCAGCCCCAGAGCCAGACTATCAAGGGGTTTCCGCCGGGTGGCAGCTGCAAAACCAGGGCACCAGCTATAAAAACTAGGGCACCAGCTGTGTTTGAAGCACACTTCCAGGAGACACTGGAGCTCTGAAGCAGGCAGAGGGAGAGTGTAAAGATCGTGCCAACCCTCCAAGGGCTCTGGGGAGAATTACAGTCAGTTCCTAGATGCCTGTTTGATTAGAGGCCTGCCCCTCAGGCCAAAGCCACAATGACTAACGAGTAGGCCTCCTTCATAAACATTTAAGTTTCTGTTGCCTCTCACTGCGTCCTTGGGGTGGTTGCTGTTTAAGAATTCTTTCTCTGTTGGTTATAGTCCTGTGAGACCCACCAGTGTAAAGCCCCCTTGGTCATTCAATGTAGAGGGTTCCCCTGGCAGCAGCCGTAAATAATAGGGGTTCCAGATAGGGGGTGGGAGCTCCTTTCTGGTGACACCAATTATTATAGCTCCATGAGACCAAGAACAAAAACTGCCCTGGCCTCCAGAGCCAGGTAGTCAAGAGGCATCCCCTGGGCACCAACCACAAAGATGGGGCACAAGAAAAAGCATGTGACAAAATTCAACATCCATTTATGATAAAGAAAACAACTCTCAACAAAGTGGATATAAAAGAAAAATTATTGTAATAAAGGCCATATATGACAAGCCCACAGTTAATGTCACTCACTGGCGAAAAGCTTTCCTCTAAGATCGGAAATAAGGCTAAGATGTCCAGTCTCACCACTTGTATTCAACATACCATTGGAAATCCTAGCCAGAGCAATTAGGCAGGAAAAAGAAATAAAAGGAAGCTGAACTGGAAAGGAAGAAATAAAACCGTCACTATTAACAAATGACATGATATTATATATAGCAACCCAAAAGACTCCATCAAACTAGAATATCATTCAGCCATAGAAAAGAATGAAATCTTGTCACTTATGACAACATTGATGAAACTCAAGGGATTTTGCGAAGTGAGATAAGGCAGACAGATCAAGACAAACACATTATCTCTCATATATGCAATATAAAAAGAAAACCAACCAAGCTCATAGATATAGAGAGCAGATTGGTGGTTATCAGACATACAGGGTTGGGATGGGAGAAATAGGTGAAGTAGGTCCATAGGTAAAAAAAAAAAAATGAAAAGTGCAGTCAATGTAAAACAGACACAAAAATTATTTTATCAGATATACTTCAATCAGGATATGTCATAAATATGAGACAAGTTTGTTAAAGGAAAAGTTTGTGGTTGATTTTCTGAATTTGTCAACATGTTTATATCCCTGCTGAGTATTTATTTTTTGCAGGTATATTGAGGAAAGGTGCAGTTGGTCTCCAATCAAAATCGGAGAAGATACTCGAATCATTCAACAGTATGCATAAGTTATCAGTCCTTCTCAATGGAAAACGTACCCCTTTTCCTGGTCCCTGAGCCAAGACCAGAGGATGGCATTCAGTCTGTCCTCATCTTTAGATTAAGTAAAGTCAACCAAAAATTAATAAGAGATATATTAAGTATGTCACATCAATTTCTTTGCTGTTTAGATGAAACCAGCTTTGTGTTTCTCTCAAATTAGACACTCGTCATGCATAATTAACCCCTTACATAGAACAGCTGCAGGCTTTTATAGCGCATTCAACCATTACTTGGGGGCACCCATTGTTGGTGAGCATTACTTTATCAAACCTTTGCGATATGCACCATTTGATTTTATGATAAATATAGAAAAGAATTACCTAGAGAAAAGCATGGTATGCTTATCTTTGGCTAGAAATGTTAACTCTTAAATAATTCTATTAAAAGGCATTAAACTATTATATTGCAAAATTATTTTAATTTTTTAATATTAAAAATTACTTTAATTTAATGTTAAATATTATCTGTGGTTGTTTATGAAAGAGAGGAAACAACACATTTGCCATCAGTATGTTCAAAGGGCTGAAGAGGCAACGAAATCATCAAGATGGGTGTCATGGATAGACCGGAATCAGGAAATCTTGGATTTAACTAATTTTAAAACTTTGCAAACATGCTCCCTGCTTTGGCTATCTGTAAAATTGCAAAATAGTTATCAACAAATATTCATGTGAAGCACTTTAAAGTGGAAATTGTTACCACAGATACACAAAATATAATTCTCAGAGTATCCCTCTAAATCTGAACACCATATGATTTGCATTTGCTTCAAATCAGAGCTCTTGTAGTTGCTTGTTACTGACGGTTTGTGCATTTCAGATGGGAGAAAGCTTGGGGGAAAGCTAATCTCATCATTACAAGCGGTAGTCTGCCACTTTGTATTTTTTTTAAGTATGTGTGTTTCTGATCCTTAATTGGAATCACTGTTTTACAAATAAGATAACTGAGAAAAGGGAACCTACAAAGTTTCAGTGAGTTAGATAAGGAGTCATTGCTACAGTTCCTTGGTTTATAAATTTTACCCCTACTCTCACCTAGCTAAAAAGAAAAGTAGAAATTCAATATATCCTATTTTAGATGATAAAGGGCAATAAAACTGTGTCATGAGGACAATTAGACCTTTTCAAGTTATAAAGGTAAAACTTGGCTAGGAAAGGTATTCAGATTTTGAGTGCCAATGCGCAATATCTCTGTGAACTCAGCTTCTGTGGACTACAAATGCCAATCAGACACCAGAGCAATTGCTTCGGTGTGTTATACTCTGAAGAACTATTTTGGAAGTTAGAAATTATCTACCTGCTCATATGTACATATCTGTAGGTATGTGTGCATGTATGCTCACACACACAAATGCAGCAACAGTTTTATTAAACAGACTTCAAAAAATATTTGTTGCTGACACACATTATGTTTCCCTTAATGGGTCCACTTTTGGCAGTTTGAGTCCACAGGACTGATATTCAATCAGTATCCAACCAGACAATGGCTAAAGCCATTGTTCCCGGTTGGCTTTCCTTCTGCTTTTTCTAGCAGGCATTCAATTTGATTGATTGATGTTTGTATCATACTGGTTATTAAATATTTTTTATTATTGCTCTAGATACACATATTGCAATGTCTTCTATAAGGTACTTTATAAAATACTGACAATAATTATTAACGATTAGGTGACAACAGCAAAAATAATAAAGTGGAGATAGTGTTTTATTTACTGCACCTTGTTGAGTGTAAAGTTGGTAAACAGGAGGAAATAAATGGAAATGTGTTCCAACTGAACAAGAAGCCACGTAGTGATGATCAACACAGTTGCATCTGGGCAATGATAATGATGGTCAGGAAATACACAAACTGGACATTTCCTTCCTAGAGCAAGAGAATTCTTTACTTAAATTGCTTTAATCAATCCCCAATATTTTTTTAATATCGGTAGACTGAATAGATAAAATTTCTCTCTCTCTCTTGCTCTACCCCTCCCCTCCACCCCGGTCCCCACCTACTCTTCATAAAGAAAAAAGAAGTGACCAACTCCTTAATGAAATTAATAAAAAACACCACAGAGTAATAGTATTCACGAATGCTTTAAAAATAGAATATTTTAAAGGTATTTTAATACTCATTGTTCATGACTTGGATGGACAAGTTTTTCTCTACCACTATTATGTACATTGTCTTTCATCCTATTTCAGTGGTGTCTGCACAGGCTGAGCAGGGATATAAGAAGTAATTTGGCCACCATTTATTTTGGGAGAAAATAGTTAGAAAATAATTCTTCTATAAATAGCTTTTATTGAATTTAATTACTTGTTCTCAGCATAACTGTTTGACTTCATTCAACAAGTTTTTTCAAGTTAATTTGATTGAGTAGACTCGTTCTATATTGATGATCTTTATTTTGTTTCATAGACCAAACCCTATAAAATTAAATAAGAAAATAATCATAAAAGATTACCTACATTTATTCTCAACATCTAGAAATAAAACCACCATTTCATTCATCATGGAAAAGAAAAATACTAAATCATTTTTTGAAGGATGGTAAACAAAAGTTATTCTACAACCATACATCTTAATCTTCTTATAAGCATTCAACTTTACAAGATAATTTCCTTTGACTTATTCCATTTGTAAAAATGTAGAAAGCTCTGATATATAAAAATATAAAAGAAATACTTATTTATCAAAAATACTTATTCCAATCTAAGTGACACAAGAACTTTTAGATTAAAAGGATTCTCTAAATGCACTTTAATAATCAGGAAAACAGGAGACTTTTTATGGGGTGGGGCATAAGTAGGCTTACAGCTGTGAGTACATGAAACACAAAGTTTATTCTTGTATTATTATTTATTAATTATTGTATGATTTTCCATATGAATAACTGTAAACCTACTTTTGTCCTGCCCTGTATATAAACTTTAATAAGAAAAGCACTTTGAGTAAATCCTTTTTAAATAAACAGGAGAATCATATTAACAAAGTATATTTAAAAGATCTCAAATATCATTTTTCATATATATATATATATATATATATATATAATTTTTTAAGTGAGAGAGATAGAGACAGAGAGAGAGAGGGATAGGTAGGAACAGACAGGCAAGAAGAAAGAGAGAGAAGCATCAATTCTTTGTTGCAGCACCTTAGTTGTTCATCAACTGCTTTCTCACATGTGCCTCAACTGGAAGGGGAGGCTCCAGCAGAGCCAGTGACCCCTTGCTCAAGCCAGTGACCTTAGGCTCATGCAAGCAAACCTGGGCTTCAAGCCAGCAAACTTCGGGCTCAAACCAGTGACCTTTGGGCTCAAGCCAGTAACCGTGGGTGGGGTCATGTGAATCATCCCACGCTCAAGCCAGCAACCTCTTGCTCAAGTTCGTGAGCCTGCACTCAAACTGGCGACCTTGGGGTTTCAAACCAGGGTCCTCTGCATCCCAGGCCAATGCTCTATCCACTGATCCACTACCTGGTCAGGCTTGTTTTTCAAATTTTAAATTATACTAATACTCAAGAAAAGAAAGGAAAAAAAGAAGAAAGGGATGGAGGAAGGGTAGGAGGAAAAAGAGAAATAAATGTTCTATGCTTCTAGGAAGAAAATAATAGAAGTCACATAGATTACTTATAGCAAAGGCTGATCCAGAGTGACATTTCATACCAACATAATATGAAATGTTTTTGTCATTTATAAGAGTTATCTTGGCATTGTGCATTGGTATCATTTTATGGTTTTTCTAAATTGCAATCATCATAGAATAGGTATCTAGCTTTTATTCTTTAGGCAAATTTGTCTTTGTTTCTTTTAAGCTAAAATCCATATGGTCTTTTAGAAAATGTTTTTGTTTTCCAGTCTAGAAGGAAAAGAAAAAGAAAGCCAATGGTGAGGTTAGTTAATTGCAGTGTGCAGAGACTGGGAAAATGCAGTATTTCTATGGCTCTGTGTTGCTAGTGACATGTAGATGCTGCACAGAGAAGTCTGTTTAAAAACCTAAAAATAGGCCTGACTAGGCCGTGGCGCAGCAGATAGCACATCAGACTGGGACATAGAGGTACCAGGTTCAAAACCCTGAGGTTGCCAGCTTAAGTGTAGGCTCACCAGCTTGAGCTTGGGATCTAGACATGACCACATGGTCACTGGCTTGGACCCAAGGCTGCTGGCTTGAGCAAGGAGTCACTCGCTCTGCTGTAGCCTCCCCCCTGCCACCATCAAGGCACATGTGAGAAAGCAATCAATGAACAACTAAGGTGCCGCAATGAAGAAATTATGCTTCTCATCTCTCTCCCATCCTCTCTGTCCATCCATATCTGTCCATCTCTCTCTGTCTCTGTCACACACACACACACACACACACACACACACACACACACACACACACCCTAAAAACTGGATGACTGAAAAAGAATGGGAAGCATCTACTCAAAGTCACTGAAGAATTTGAAGAATTCATTGAATAATTCAGAAGAAAGTGGAAAATCTGTCTGCCATTATGTAAATGAGGCAAATACAATCTGTGTCTACAGGACAGCAAGTTTTCAACTCTCCCATTTTGTTATGACAAACATCAAGGTTTTGCATAGAGAACCAGAAAGAAAAAAAATCATTTTATACAAACAAGTGCATACATTTAAAGGGGAAGAATTTTCAGCATTTGCATTAATTAATCAAACTTAGCAGAGATTTTATTAGTAAATTATAGATGGGCCAATCAGGAAGGTATAAGCACCATTACAGTTGTGAGTGGAAGCAGTTAGCCTATAAAGGTCACCTTTATGAGTTCTAATTAAGAGTCATATGGAAAGTTATTTTTAAAAATCGGAAGTACTACTATCTGAATTTCAACTAAGAACTTAAAATTGGTTCCTGCACTTATTCAAAAAAATATTCCTGTACACCACTGTGTGCCCATGGCATATGCTGGGAGGACAAAACAAGTCACCAACTCTTGTCTTGTTTCCTCACACTGAAATCTCTGATGAAGGTATGAAGGCGAGAAGTACACTTGTTACAGTCTGAATGATGCATCCTCCTCCAAGTTCAGATTAAAGCCTTTGTCCTTGACATGTTGGTAGTTGGAGGTGGGGTCTTAGAGAGGTGATTAGGTTTGGATGAGGCCATAAGAGTGAAGCCTTCGTGATGGGATTAGTGCCCTTAAAAGCAGAGAGCAGAGAGCCTTTTCTTGTTCTTTCCACCATGTGAGGGCACAGCAAGAAGGCAACCAGGCAGAGGGTCCTCACTAAGAATCCGAGGCACTCTGACCCAGAAAACTGCTAGCCTTCTGAACTGTGAGAAATAAATGATTATTGTTTAAGCCACATAGTCTATGGAATATTGGTACAGTAGCTTGAGTAGACTAAGGTAACAAGAGACAAAACTTTCAGCAGAGAAAGGGAGGCGAAAGGATTTTAGCAGGAAGACATACTAACTAGAGATGATCATCAAGGCCCTTTAGAGCTGGACAGTTTGCTTTTACCTAGACTCAGACCGGTAATTGATTATACCAAAGCAGGTCAATAAGCTAGGCAGGTCTAATCAGTATGGTTCATGTGCCTCTTAACAGTGAAAGGTTTGGTGGGGAGAGTCCGGCTGTGCTCTACTTCCGCCTTGGCCACTGTGCCGTTTCATCATGTAGCTTAAGTAGCCTAACCTTTCTGAGCCTTGGGGACTCCATGTGGATGACAAGGGACCAAAATGCTTTAGAAGAGAAGAGAGAAAGAAAGAAAGAAAGGAAGGAAGGAAGGAAGGAAGGAAGAAAGAAAGAAAGAAAGAAAGAAAGAAAGAAAGAAAGAAAGAAAGAAAGGAAGAAAGAAAAGGAAAGAAGGGAGGGAGGGAAGGAGGGAGGGAGGGAGGGATGGAGGGAGGGAGGGAGGGAGGATGGGAGGGAGGGAAGAAAGGAAGGAAGAAAGGAAGGAAGGGAGGGAGGGAGGGAGGGAGAGAAGGTGGGAGGGAGGGAAGAAAAGGAAGGAAAGAAAGAAAGAAAGAGGAGAGAAAGAAAGAGAGAGAGAGAGAGAGAAAGAAAATGCTTCCAGATTCTCTCTATTATTATTCTGAATCTTGGGCAGGAAACACAAATATGTGCTAGTGCTCTGGAATGAAGATTTTTTTTAGTCCTACAAATGGCTCAGCAAAAATTTATTTCCATTCCTAGAGAAGATATCTTACATGTTCTACTGGTGGTGAATTAGTAGTATCATCTTTAAATATGGAACAGAAAACCCTTAGTTTTTCCTGTAGATATGAATTAATAGAAACAAAACCCAAATATCTGTTAGGTTGTGCTTTACTATAACTTCAAATTAGTTACTTTTTTTATTTTTTAAGATGATATAATTCAGCTCTAATTATGTACAGATACATATTTAATATATATATGATATATATATATGATATATATTTTTTTCCAAAATGGATATTGAATCACAAACCCAAATTAAAAGAGATTATTCCTTTGCCCTAAGTTTAGTATGGGGCTGATTTTCCATGATCCAGGTCTTCAAATACTTGCTTTCTTAATTATTTTCTTTCTTCCCCAGATTGTCAGTCGTGTAAGTTCAGGCTCATTCTGAGCCAAGCCACGCTTTTTAACTTGTCCAATGTGTTCTTTATGGAATTAGGACTGTGGTAAAGGAAGAATTCAATGACACTCTTAAGATAAATAGCAAATATCATAACATTTGCCAATATAATATAATTATTTAAATATGATATAAATTGGGAGTATATGATTGGAGACACTGTTTGTGTGAGCAAGAAAATTGAGATGCATTTTTCCTGAACTTAAGCCAATTTACAGGGCCTTCTTTTTAAAAAGAATCCCTCAGGTTTCGCCTTTGAAAGCTCCCTTTCCATGCTGCTTGCTTTCCTCTGAGTTACAAGCCCAGGAGTCGGCGGTCACTGCTCCCATCTTCAAATGCTACGTCAGTAAAGGTTTGGGTTTTAGTGTCACGGAGAGGGATAAATATAGGACCAGAAGAACTTGCCTGAAACTAAGACCTTATTCAGGGATAACACAAACCACCTAATGGATGTTACTAGCATTTGGGTTTCAAAGCAGAATGCTTTTTAAGGGCTTGCCTTTCAAGTTTCACCCTCACAGCAGGGGCAGCACTTTGTAAGGGCTTGGCTTCTCTCCTAAATATAATTGTCTGTAAGCCTAGAAATAGATAACGGAATTTCGCAAACACAGAGAGAAATTTTAGGATCGCTCAATTAATGGAAGTGTCCTTTCTTACGTCTCAGGAACTTTACACCCTTGGGATTTTAGACGAAGGCTTATTAGGGCCTAAACCTATACCTATCGGAACCTCTAGTCTCTTCTTAGTGAATTAAAGAGGGGTGTTAAAAAGATCATTATTTGTGTGTGTGTTTTTCTGTCTCTTCTAGTTGTTTTAAAATGTGGCTCTCTGCTCCAAACTCCTTGTCTTCTGTTACCCTCTTCCTTTATTCCCACTTTCCTTCTGTTCTGGCATGCTTCCAGTTTCTCGCCCGGGCCTTGTCTTTCATTTCGAACCATCTTGCTGTTGGCCATCAGGTTTGGTAAGTCCTGGCCTGGACAGGGTTTTTCCAACTAGCTCTTTCCCTCAGCTCTCCTCTGCCCATTGCCTGGTGGCCCGCAACAGTCCCGCGCTGTCCCCAGCTTGGGCTGCTCCACCCTCTTCCCACTGCTCCAGAAAGAGATTCCTACTGTCAAGTCAAGCACTCCCCTGGAACTTTTCAATGAACTTTGAAAAGCTCCTGGGTGTCGCTTCTCTGTCTGTCTGTCTGTCTGTCTCCCCGGAGCCCATTCACCTCCGTTAGAGTTGAGGTGGGGCAGAAAGCCTTTGGCTTGGCCAGCCGCAAGGCTGCCGCTTCCTTGAGGTGGAGATATTGTACGCTTCGAGAGCCTACAGTGGGGCTGTCACTCTCTGCCAGGTTCAGAGCTTTTTTTTATTGTCCCTGTCAGTTAGCAGCCCAAGGTCACTGCCAGCTCTCTGTCAGGGCTTTGATTTTTGTCAGCGATGGCCAGGTCCTTTTAGTTATCCGCTCTCTTCGCAGCTTTGTTCAGACTGAGCTCTACTTGTCTACTAATTAGCTCTTTGGAGATTTCCCTTTTAAAACTCACTATCACAGAGGACAGGAGCCGTTCAAAAGTTTTGTGCCTCATAGAAATTCCATATTCATCCATATCTCGTACAGCCATATTTTTAAAATTAAAAGTGGCAGGTCAGGCCAATTTAAGGTATAGAAGTAGCATCGTCTGTAAAGGGAGAGACCTTCGGGTTCTTGATCAGGTATGTAGATGAGTGACAGGGAAAGGAGAAAGTTTACATCAAAAAACACAGAGGGGAATGAATTAAAAAGAAACTATCACCCCGTATAACATATTCACATGTTCTTTATCTTCTGGTGTGCAAATATTGTGCTAGCTGAATATAAAAGTAGCACAACTTTAGGGTACAAAAAAAAAAAAACCACACTGTAATAACATCAAGAGTGGTCTTACATCAAGGAGGGCCCTGAGGATGTCTTTGTTGTCAACTTCAGAAGAAAAGAGAGGAACAGAGGAGGAAACTGGCAGAAGGAATAGATGCCAAAGAGAACTCAAAGGATGAGGTCCGGGTGGGTGATCGGCATTCGAAAACAGTCTGCCTTCTGGCTCTGATCTAAGGGAATAGGCTGGCAGCCAAGCCAGAGGGCAGAGCAGCACAAACACACCTTCGGCACAGTGCTAGAGGGTTGCCTCAGTGCCTTAGAAATTGTGCTAGCAATTAGAAATACAGCTATGGAAAAGCAATAGGCAAAATACTCTATTTATAGGTAAAACTCTGCTTTTTACATAATTCCTAACCTGGTTGTCCCCTCCAAACAAATGTACCTTGCTTTCCTTTTCTCTGCCAGCCCCTTGTCTTTTTCTAAGGCTCCTAAGCATGTACGTTTTTCTTCTGCCTAGCGCTGTTGTATGTTGTGCGTACATTGCATTTACACACTGTTAATGCCTGCAAGATGAAAGTAAAAACCTTTGAATATATTAATGCTATAACACAGATGTCTTACTTTTTCTGCTCTCTCTCTCTCTTTTTTTTTTTTTTAGCAAGTTGATGTGACTAATAATGATGCAGATTGTGCTGGATGGATGTGCAGATGAAACAGGGGAATACAGATTAAATAAAAATTTCTTCAAAGCTTACGTTTGCTTCATAATTTAACTTCTGGGCTTGGCTCAGTGGTAGTAGGTGCGACCAGGCATTGTAACATTGTTCTGAGACAGCTTGGCGTCACAGAGGAACGATCACCCAGATGGCCTCGCTCTACTTTTTCGAAGCCAGAGGAAAATAATAACAGACAAAATAAAACCTTCCAATGATCCCGTACAGAGAGGCCTGACCCTACCGCTGGTCACAGGGGAACTGTGAGAAATCAGGGACAGAGGTTCTGTGGTGAAGGGACGATCTGCTTGGAGATGGAACTTTGCTTTCTGTAGCGACATTCAAACCCTGGGCAGCTTCTTCCGGATGTTCCATGTGGTCTGTGCCGGCGGTGGTCACACATTGACTGCGGGGACATCCCCAGCACAACTCGCTCATTGAGCTCTTTTAAACAATGCCTACCAAGAGGTACTGATGACACACGGCCTTGGAGCAGGCACAGGGGATTCCTTTCACGCGTCCTATCACTCAGGAAGTATTTATTAGCATGCGACTCAGTGCTAGAGAGGTTGTGCTGGGTCTCCAGGATATGAGGATGGCCAAGACACAGCCCCTGCCCTCAGGGAACTCACAGGGAGAGGACGTGTGTAAGCGGAGAACCTGTAATATCATCTTTCAGAGGAAAGTAAGCCCTGGCTGGGTTGGCTCAGCGGTAGAGGGTTGGCCCTGCATGTGGAAGTCCCCGTTCGATTTCCAGCCAGAACACACAGAAGAAGCGCCCGTCTGCTTCTCCATCCACCCCCCTTCTCTCTTCCCCTCCCGCAGCCAAGGCTCCATTGGAGCAAAGTTGACCCCGGCACTGAGGATGGCTCCATGGCCTCTGCCTCAGGCACTAGAATGGTTCTGGTGGCAACAGAGCAACGGCCCAGATGGGCAGAGCATCGCCGCCTGGTGGGCATGCCAGGTGGATCCTGGTAGGGCGCATGCAGGAGTCTGTCTCTCTCCCTCCCATTTCTAACTTCAGAAAAATACAAAAAAAAAAAAAAAAAAAAAAAAAGGCAAGAAAAAGTTCTGAGGGGTATGCTAGGAGGGAAGAAAGAGTACTGTCTGCCCGGCCACATGTGGCAAGACCACGTGGGGAGGCAGCATCTTGATGTGGGAAGAGAAGCTCAGCAGCTGGACGAAGAGGCCCTGGCAGGCTGGGGTCAAGGAGTAGCAGCACCGGGTACTGGTGAGAATTGTGGGTGGTCGGTGCTCAGCCCCTGTGGGCCATGCTGGCAGGGTGGGGGCAAGGCGTGGGACCGAATGACGCAAAGAGACTGGGAAGTAGGCTTGCACAGACTCTGCAAGGCTGCATCAGCTGGGCTAGGGCAGTTAGAACTCATCCTGCAGGCGGGAAGCCACCTGGAAGCTGTAGCAAAGGGAAGAGGTGACACGGCCTGAGAGGTAGTGGCCTATCATGCTGATGTCTTGGCTTCCCAAGTGACACACCTGGCTTGTCAATGTGCTTTATGTGGCAGGTTTGCTTCGGGAAGTGACTGTCCAGGTTCTGTGCTTTTTGAAGTGGGGCTCCCCTGATGCTATAGGAGACAGGACTCACTGCCTTCTGCCAATGTTGCTGAAGAAGCAATAGGTAAACACAGCTGACAGGGACAGCTGAGCAGGCTGTGCCCTGTGCAAGGACACACTTCTGAGGGGCAGGTGACGACTGAAATATAAAAGGTGTGTCCAACTTGAGTGGGACTTTTTTAAAAATCATACCTAAGTGCTGGCTGGGAGAATGGGATCCTGGATTAAGGTAAAGGAACTAGAATGGATGGAAGTGGGTATTTCTGAGACTAGTTTTGAGTACAATGCCCCAGACTTACCCAACCCACAGTCTGCATCATGTCCTTTAAACTACCTTCCCCTTGTTTCCTCCATGTAAGTTCAAGTTTATCAGTCATGCCGTTTGGACCCTCTCTTTAACGCTCACCCTGGCTGATACTGCTTTAAAGGGGCCTGAAAGGGGCCAGGTCCACGCAGTGTCTTTAAACACGATTGACACAGCCATCTATCAAAAGCATCTGGGAGAGATTGTTTTCCATGCTCATCTGGCCAACTGGTCGACTGCGGGACCCTAATAAATTATATATCACAGCGGGAGCATCGTCCACTGGATGAAACTTCAGACATTACTTATGGATGCAACGAGGCCAGAAGAGGTCAGAAAAGACAGGAGATGAGCTGGGCATGACAGATGTCCAAGCTGCCCTGAGCCGCAAGCTCACAACGCAGGACAAGGCTGCATCTTCTCTCACATAAGGGGTTCCGTCCACTGGACTCACTGCTGCTGCAGTGTCTCCGCACCGAGTGGAGCCTCCCAGGCAAAGCCACCCTCCTGCAAGAGGATGCAGGGAAAGTAAGTAAACGCTGCTTTAGAAAGAACAGAAGCATTCACCTCCTTTTACAGCTCTTCCCGTGAGTTTTGCTGCAAGGCCAGGGCCCCTAGAGAGCCGCTATCAGCATCGCTGTGGGTCCTCTGCATCTCTCTGAATGAACGCACACATGTGGGCATGCGTGAGTGGGCGGCTTGATGACCACAAAGTGCACACAGCCTGGTGGAGGGATTTGGGGAGAGAGCTTTTTAAGAGTAGGCCTTATAAAAGACAAAAACATTTTAAGTATATTTCTTTGGCTGTATAGGCAAACAGAGAGGTCTACTCTTGTGAGGGGTTCGCCATTGTCTTCCTAATTTTCTGATGTGAAAATATAAAGCTAGAGGTTCACTTGGTGAATTGTAACAGGATTTACTTTGCCTTAACAAATATAAAACAACACACACACACACACCCAAAACAAACCATAAAACAAAATCATTTCAGCCGCTTATAAACAGCCCCTCACCAAGGGCAAGACATATTAATACATGGACTAGATTTAGATAACCTAAATTTGTCCTCCATAAATTTCTATTCTGTTGCACAAGAAAATAACAGATTGAATTGAGAAATGGTTACTTCATTAAGTGTTGCACAGCACCCTTTTAATTTCACCTTGAACGATGCCTCAATTGTAGCCACTACTTAGGATAAACTACAAATATAATGCACACAGTCTTTGTGAAAAATAATATTAACCTTAAGGAACTAGAGGTTAAAAAGAGCAGAGCCCCCATTTCCAAGTATAATAAACTGACCCAATTTGGAGTCAAGGTTGCAAAAACATGTTTAGGGCTTTTTCCTGTAAACACAATAAGATAAAGAAATTTTCCTTGATTCCCAGTCAGGCCACACAGGAGAAGCACCCATCTGTTTCTTCACCCTTCCTCCTTTTGCTTCTCTCACTCTCTCTTTTCTTCCCCTCCCACGGCCATGCCTATATGGGATCAACTCACGGCCCCAGGAGCTGCGGATGGCTCCATGACTTCTGCCTCAGGCGCTAAAAAAAATGGCTCTGGTTGCAACAGAGCAACGCCCCAGAAGGGCAGAGCATCGCCCCCTAGTGGGCTTGCTGGGTGGATCCCAGTCAGGGCACATGTGGGAGTCTCTCTGTCTCCCTTTCTTTCACTAAATAAAAAAGACAAAAAAAAAAAAAAAGTTTTCCTTAGCCCTGGCTGAGTGATTCAGTGGATGAAGCATCGATCTTGCACACCAAAGGTTATGGGATCGACCCCCAGTCAGGGCACATATGAGAAGCAATCAGTGAGTGCACAACTAAATCAAACAACTAAGTGAAACAACAAGTTGATGTTTCTCTCTCTCACTCTCTCTCAAATCAACGGAAAAATTAATTTAAAAAGAAGAATATTTTCTTCCAGAGAAGCAAATCACTCCATGCCAAATGTATCTTTCTTCTGTGGCACTTTATTTCAATGGTATTCTTTTCACAGATGAAAGGTTTTTTTAAAAAAACAAAAAACAAACAGGCTACAGATATATGTAGATAGTATGGGAGTGATAGCTAGAAGGGATAGCAATAGTTCATGCAGTCTGGGACTTCTCTTCAATGCCACCATCCTCCCCTTTCTGTGAGGGTAGCAAAATAATTGGCCAACAATGAGCTAGAGTCCACATAACTTCAGACTCAAAACGAGTGATCAGTCCTCTGCTGGCCAAATGTGGGGCTTCACTTAGCCCTGCATTCCAGAAGCGAAGGGAAAAGCCTTGACTCTGATTTGTGAGCAGATGCCTCTGCTGTAAATAAGAAGCACACACTTGACATTTCCTTAGAAGACGTCTAAAACCTTAGAGTGTATTTATCACAAATGTGATAGGGACACGATAGTGCATTAGTGTCCTTCAGTCCTGGTTTCACACACCAGCATTCAGATGTTCTTCAAAGGAAGATGTTTTCAGCTTATCCGGGAGATAGCAGTACCACAGAACTAAAAACAAAGCAAACAAACAAGCAAGCAAAAAACTAATATCACAGTGATCAGCTATTATAAAATGAATCAGTGATATTCTTAAAGACCAGGGGTGAGCAGAGCTCTTTACCTCAATAGAAAGGTATAAGTAAAATGGCAAACATTTCCTTCCCTCAAAAGGCAGACAGTCAAATGGAAGAAACATAAGAAAACAAATTCATGTAAATGTACAAACAGCATGTGAATCTTAACAACTCTGAGTGTGCAAAACCAACGGCGGCAACCGGGTGCACGAGTTTGTGCAGAGGCTTCTCACTGACAGGCTGATCTCACTTGAGACAGCCTCGAAACTTGGGCTGCCAGGCACAGAGATGCAGCTGGATGCCAGCACTGTCCACAATACGAATGTGTTCATTTTCTGCCAAAGCATTTATATGTGGTGGGATAGGATAGCAGTTATATAGTTTCATCATCTGATAAAGGTTTAATAAACTCAACCCCAGAACTGATATTATCACCCTTCAGTTAATTTTTTCAAACAATCACTTTTTTTTTGGCTAAAAAAAAAAAGAGACTGTTTAAGACTTTTAACTTACAACATTTGAATAATGTGTCTGAAAGATTATATTTTTAGGTTAATTGGGGGGAAATGTGACACAGGCTCACTTAGGGTTTTTAAATTTAAAAGGCAAGGCAGGAGAAGGTATTTTAACAGATTTCCCCTCCTTACTTTAGGAATCACTAACAGAGACTATCATCTTAACATTAGGTATGTTAATATTTAGTACTTTTAGAATGCTAAAGAAGAAATTGGTTATAAGAAATAATTTCTTAATAGAAAATTCTAATATTTACAACCAAATGTTATGCACATTCAAAGGGAACAAGTAGACAGCCTGCCCAGCTACAGAAATACTGGCTGCTATTTCTGATGAAGAGTTAACCCATGAGACAGCGATGATGCAATTCTGAACACAGGGATGCAGCCAGGAAAACGAGTACAGTAAGAAGTTCCTGATTACTAAGTTTGATTTAAGAAATTAAGGAGACAAGTTAATTTTTAAGGGGATTCACTCTGTCTAAACAGCTATACTTACAGCTATAGAAGTGAATGGTCAAACAAGCTAATCACAGTTTTGATATCTATGAGTTACCCCTTATCTTGAGAGAAAGGAAGTTTGCTTTAAATGATAAAAGGATTATTCCAAATCCATCTCTGCCATACATGACCTGGCTCTTTACTTCTTTAACATTTTATATGCAATAGATGGGCATATTATATTATAAAAAATGCACTCAGCAGAGTAAAAAAACACAAACAATAAAAGGATCTATAGAGCCTAGGTAAAATTATCATATATAAGTTATCTATTTATTTAAATTGTATTAACCAGAAAATCCAATAAATTGTTGCATTTTTTGTAATGGCTAAATAATAAGAAGAACAATAGCTACTTAAAATTACAACCATAAACTGCAGAAGTATCTTCCATATCATTAGTTTTGGAGATAATCTACATGTATTTTATTTGTTTACATATATTAATTCACACCAAACTGCTTCCTAAAAAGGGGGGGTGAGGGTTTTGAGATAGTGTACCTTAAAACAAACATGTACACATAAAAAATAAATCTTTAAAGTAAAGCTGGCCCTAGCCAGTTGGCTCAGTGTTAGAGCGTTGGCCCAGCGTGTGGATGTCCCGGGTTTGATTCCCAGTCAGGGCACACAGGAGAAATGACCATCTGCTTCTCCAACCCTTCCCCTTTTTCTTCGTTCTTTCTCTCTCTTATCCTCCCACAGATATGGCTCAGTTGGAGCAAGTTGACCCAGTGCTGAGAATTTAATTTTTAAAATTCTGTTTGGAACTGTGATAATTGTAGAGAAATAATACATGCTATCAGAGTGGGTGGAGCAAAAAGGTCCCTTGCTAAGAAGCCAGGGTCTCTGGGTCCAGCCTCAGGGATGGTGGTTTGTGTGTCTGTTTCCCCATCTGTACAAGGTGAATCACTCTACAACTTCTAGCGCTGACCTTCTGCTATTCTAATTACAAGGGTCAGAAAGAAATCTTTCTCTGGCACATCGTGCAAAGGCTGAAAATCATAAAACCAAACTGTACATACATACATGATAAATTCACGGGGCTTTGCTCAATGAGGGATCTGATATAAGCCAAAAAAGAAGAAATTCCAAGGTTGGAGTATTAAAAGTCAGCTCCCCAAATCACATTACCATCATTTTATCTGCACAAAAAACAATGTACACTGTAAAATTAACTTCGAACATATTCACACACCAATTTCTATAAGTCAAAATTTATTTGTATACATATTTGCAAAGTCTGTCAAGTGACACATTTTTCATGTTTGCCTAGACATTTCTGTTATGTAATTTTTAAAAAACTATATATATATATAATATATATATATATAAATTAATTATCTTCCAAAGATGTTGGAAGCTAACGGGGACAAAGAAAGAAGGGAAGCTCAGTTATTTTTATAAAACTGCTGAAATGAAGCAGTTTGTCGATTCCTTCCTGCTTGACAGGTGTTTGTTAGGCCCAGTAAGAATCACTCCAAGCCCAGTGAACCCCAAGGAACTGTGGTACAGCAACTTGAAGTGTTAAGGAAAGTTGGGTTCCAGCTGAGAATGGTGCACCTTTAATTTCTCATGGCTGAATAGGAATGAAGTGAAAACTATAATTAGAAATTATATGGGATACAAAAAAATGCATCTTCCGTGTCATAAAAGCAACGTGGGTTCTACCTGGTCCCTGTTGGGCTAAATAAGCTGTTTGATCAGCTTCTCTCAGTCTCTGTGGATGTCCTTATATGAGTCTAATTGAAGGACTCCTGTTCTCTCCTTATTTTTACTCTATGAAAAATGTATTGGAAATGTCTTATAATGAACTTTGATATGGTGAAATGATAATAATGTCCTAATTATATATAAAAATGTAATTACACTTGCTTCTATTATAGAAAAACTCCCTTTATAATGAAGTGTTATGTTGGAAAAAGATTTTCATTATAGGCGGACTCCTTTACTTGTTAATTTGAGCTCTGATTCATCACTTTAATATTAAAAAAGTTCTTTGTAAGTTACTTTTGATGTGTCTCATTTATGGTTCGTTTCATTTTCTGGGCACCACCAGGAGCCCAAATCCAAACTTCTCTGAAAGACGCTTAAAAATACATCTTTCAAAAGGAATTCTTTTTTTCTGTGTGGTGGAACAGCAGTAGTCGAGAAAAATATTATGAACCCTCTCATTTACTTGAGCTCTGAAAACTTTTGTTTTGAAATTTGAAAACAAAACAAATATATATATTAGGGTCCTCAGATATTTAAAAACCTGTCAGTGCGTAAGGTAGTAATATGTAGGCCATTTTAAGATAGGCTTTAGTTAATAATCAATTATATTAGTGACTGCATGACATTCAAACAATATGGCTTTTTTCTACTCCTTTTGGGATTTCTCTGATCTTCATTTCACCAAATCAAGTACAAAACTGAGACAGGCAACAAATCCATCTTCTTTATTCTTTATAACAAATCAAGTCAAAGTCTTGGTAGGAGAAGAATTACTGTAGATGGTTAAAATTAAGTTTGAGGTATTCAGTTATCCAGCTGAATCTGAATCTGTCCACCACCATACCAGAGGATGAATATTCATCTAAACACTAAAAAAGAAAAAAGATTAAGCTAGAAATTGTCAGAATCAATAAAAAAAAATAATTGAAATAAAGAAGACATTTAAAAATGTTGCAATAGAGGTTCAAAAATTAATCTGCAAATAACACACAATATTTTAGGGCACCCTCTTTCAGATTTAAGGAAGGAAATGTAAGGCAATTTATTTTTAGAGTAGGGGATCCTTAGAAGTGAGACTATGATTTCAACAGGTCTGACTTTTAGAGGATCAGAATCAATACCTATATTTATCTTTTATATGATCAGAATCAATACCTATATTTATATTTCTTTTTGTAAGTAAAACAGGAATCTTGAAAATTCTAGAGAATTCCAAATTCTTTAATCATCTCTTCCTGAATTTGGTGACTCTAGAAATTTCACTATAATTGTAGTTACAGGACTTCAAAGAGTCCTGCTGGGTTGGGTTCCTTCCTGCCCACTGCCCCAACCCACCATCCACTCTTAATTAAGCCTTTTGATTCTACCTCCCAAATGTTTCCCAAATCCACTGCCTCCTCCATATCTAGGTCAGATTCCTTCAACGCCCTCCTAGCCTCTTTGCTTCTCTCCAATCTATTCTCCATAACTCGGTTAATGACCATGTAAATCATAAACCAAACCATGGCACTTCGCTGCACAAATCCTTCCTGTGGCTCCCCGTGCAGTCAGCATATAATCCAAGTTCCTCCCAGGGTACAAAAGGCTGCGCGAAAAGTCTGATTCCACATACCCCTCCAACTCTCCCTCCTACTCTTCCTTCACATTCTCAATTCCTCCCCTCAGACACACTTTCAGTCCCTTAAACACACCACGCTCTGCTCCCTCTCCTGAAATGCTCTGTCCCAAAAGTCACGTGGCAGATCCTTTCATGTCTCAGTTTCAATGTCCCGGGAAGTGCCGGCAGCCGGCAGAGCAGGGCCCAACTTCCAGGGCTTTCTCTCACAGCACTTCCTACTTCCTTCCCCTCTCAATCTGCACTCCCTAAATGACGCTAGCCATTGCTTTGTTTCATTTCCTTTCCTTCATAAGATGCGGTCCTGAAGAACAAGAGAGATGCTAAGTCCCACACAACATCCACTCCCTCATCTCCTGCCTGCAAAAAATGGACCCTTCCTCGTTCTCCCATCTTTACTGGGTATCTCTACCCCATCACACTCCTGCCCGTGCTCTCCCATCTGCCGGGAATGACTTCTTCACAACCTGCACCTTTAAAAACCTTTCTTCTCTCACAAGACCCTGCTCAAAAGCCACCGCATCTCAGAGCCCTTTTGGACTCCCATACTCAGGATTAATTTATCCTTGACTTTCAATTCACTATTTATAGTATTGATCCCATCTTGGTTTGCACCAAGGACAGTTGTATACAGGTCTGTCACCTTCACAACTATATTCTGGTGATTTGGGGGTATTTATTTTTCTTAGTATGACTCTGTTTCCATCTTTAAATAACATTTAATTGGTGCCCTCCCTTCACCTCCTTTGAACAAATAAATTGTATAACTTAATACGCAAAGGATATTTCCACTTATTAAACAAAACGGGCATGTAAGTCAATGGTTTTCTATATCAGAATTTTCATAAAAGTCTCTAAAATCATTAATACTTATTAGTATTTAACAATAAGCAACTTTTTAATATATTTGAAAGTTGCTGAAGGTAATCTTTTTTATTACACACAAAAATTGTAACTATGTAAGGTAAAGGATGTTAACTAGACTTATAGTGGTAATCATTTTGCAATATATATAAATATTGAATCATCATGTTATATATCTGGAACTAATGTAATGTTACATGTCAATTATATCTCAATTTAAAAAAACAATGTGAGTTAATTGGGTAATAATTCAAATGCCTACTTGAAAAATCATGGTGACTTGAGAACAGTTATATTTATTTACTCCATTACACATTTACTTTTATCCAAGTGAAAATGCAGAAGTGACATTTACCAACAACAGCTGCTAATGTAAATGATGTAAGAATGTAAACAGGATGATGTCCCAGATATGACAACAGGGAATCATGAGTCACACAAGGGAACCTGGTGCTTAATATCAACAGAAGGAAGACATAGCCAAGAAAACCATTGATTTAAAAATAAATTATTAAACTAATTTTAGAATTATTTTAGTAAAGGAAAAATGTGATTAGATGACCTACTTTAATTTCTGCTCGAAGGGATAGGTATAACAAGTAATGATACAAAAAAATTCAAGAGTGGGAATTTAGATTTGATAAAACGTCCCTGCTGGCTTTTTGGACATTCTGAGGTTTTCATTTCTCTACTTGTAAGATCTTTCAAGCTGTCTCATTTTAAATGTTAAAAAGCATGAAAGAATGTATATATGAATCATCTCTGAAATTATTTTTCAAAGAACATTTTTAGTACTGGGAAAATCCTCCTTGAAAATAACTTTATCTTTTTTTAAATCTCAGCAATGTCTCCTTTCCTAGTAAACTATATCATATTTATTCTCTTTCAGTAACTAATATTTGAATCCAAAAGTTGAATCTTAAATAACAGCCAGCATGGTATTTCTGAGAGAATTGTGTTTAGCTGCATATCAACTGAATTGACTGTGATAAGATAAATGTTTGTTTTTCTCCCACATGTAAAACATTGGGGGCTAGGCACTCATAGTCTAACATGCAGGTTCCCAACAGGGACTCTGCTTCTTCCAGCTTTGTACTCTACATTCTTAGTAACAGTTTCATTTTCAAGATTGACACATGGCTCAACATGGCTGCGAGAGCTCCAGCCTAACAACCACACTCCAGGTAACAAAAAGGAGGCAGTAGAGGAAAGGCAAAGGGGCAAGTCTCACTAGCTGAGTTAACTCCCTTAAAGAGATTTCCCAGAAATCCTAGCCAGTATCTTAATGTCTTCTACTTCCATCTCATTAACCACTAGCCTGTAAAAAGAAGCCAAGAAATACAGTTTTGTTTTGTTTTTTTATTAAGACACTTTACTGTCTAGAATAAAATCATGACTTTGGTAGTAAGGAAAAATGGAAGTACGTGTACTGGGAAAGCCACAAACTGTAATGCTGAAATGACTTATGTACCTGAAGATAAACATTTCTGATCTCCTTGCATGCTCCTTCCCGCTCATTGACTATGCTCCAGGCAAAACACATTGGACTTCTTCCAAGTTTGACTCCTTCTCACTTTCTAGGTATCGGTTAAAATGCTACCTCCTCACCTAGACCATACTCTAAACTCAAGTCTGTAAGGGATTCCTTCTAACTCTGCCCATTATTCTCTCAATAAAACCCTGTAATATATGTTCTATAAAGCACTCAACACACTCAGTCACTGACACCTTGATATATCAATTTACTGGTTTACTATTTGTATATCCCCAAAGAGAGTGTAAAGCCCATGAGGATAGTAGTCCACTTGACCACGCTGTATTCCCAGAACCCAGTCTCATGCCTGACATATTGTCAATTCAACAAATAAGAAAAACAAATACAAAGGAAATTGTTATTCAACTAGCAAATAAAAATATCCCTTTGCCAATATGTTCATTTTGTCCAACCAATTAAACCTCAAATCCCCTCCTGTAGTTATAATCTATATGAGTCATGAGAGTCAGGCTTCATATGTGACAACTCAAGGGCAGTTTGATTGGCTGAAATTGTTCTACTGAAACTAAGAGTTTATCTCCTTCTGCATAACACGGTGGGAAAGTTGGATTCGTCTGCAAGCTCCGCTGTGGAAGTCTCCAAGGGAAAGGCCCCACTGAGCACACGGTCTGGTGTAAATGGAAGGATGGACAAAATGCAAATGATGGAAGAAAGGAAGAAAGAGTGAGCAAGAGGGAGGGAGGGAGGAGAAAAAAGCTTAAGAAAGAGAGAGTTCACGTCAGAAACTGGACCGTTCTGTGCAGAGAAGCACTATTCCTGTGGCAGTCTCAGTCCTAGTCTTTGGAGAATCGCTGGAAGACACGTTAGCATCTAATTCTTCAAGTAGCTCATTAGGGTAAAGCAAAGCCTGTGATGGAGGGGCAGTGCCATGTCTGCAGAGCCAGGGGTTCCTGTTGTCCTGAATTATTGAGGAGTAGATCTACAGCAGGCCACTGCCTGCCCGTCTGTCTGCAGCAGGCGGTACCCCTCTGCCTTTCTCTGCAAAGCAGCTGCCTGCTCCCTGCCTCCCCAGAGCCTGCAACTGCCATTTGTTTCGATTTAAGACTGACACTGTCATTATTTTGTGCAGAACTTCACAGAAATGATTCCTACTAAATGCTTGAACCGTCTGAGTAGCACCAGGCAGGCGGCTGGCTTCATTAATAATGCAGCCATGCTTACCAATAGGTTTAGACAACTGGTGTTCAGAAGCTTCTGCCGGAGGAGTGGGGTGGGTCTTTTTTCACACCAGTTAGCTTTCCTCTGTCAGTTCCTTGATGTTGACATTACATCCAACTGTGTTCTGAAAACCAGAGGTGCTAAAACTGTGTCCGGGCCGTTCCCTCACTTTGGAGTGCCTCTTGATGGAGCTAAGACATGGTGGCTGGCCTCCCCCTTCTGCCTTTCCTTTCAAATGTACCCTACGGAAAATATATTTCTGATCACTTCACTTGAAACCTTTTTTCACGGGATGGCTCCTCACACTCAGTTAGGCGGGGCTGGCTCTGTGGGCACCCTGCCCTGTTCCTGGTTTGCTCCAGGTGATTGCAGTGGGACCAGGATCTATGGCATACACCCCTGTGCTCGGAAAGTCACACCACTACTTTTAGATCACTTCCAGTCACAAAAGATGCAATGTGCCTTCTAGATCTCTGGTTTGAATAAATATCCATTGGAAGGGCTACTGCAAAATTCAATCTCCTGTTTTGTCTGCGGCCTGTTTGTACCTTGCCACACCACAATGCCACATGGAAGGAGGGTACGCTGACATCTTGTAGGGCATTAACGACAGAAAGAAAAGCCATGAAAGTACAACCAAAACATCTTTTTCTCTTTTAATATTGGAGTGCAGAATCTATCAATGTAGCAATTTCTTTTCAAAATGATGATTGCCCAAGCTTTTCTTTCTAAAGCTCATGTATCATTGGTGCTTATCAAAATGCACAACCGTCCAAGTGAAACTGTCAGAGCTGGTGTCAAAGCCCCATTTTTAATGGAGAAATTATACAGAAGGAAGCTTCAGGATTTTCTTCTAGAACCATCCATACAGATGTATAATATGCACATCTCTGCACATAGGCAATGTGAACACAGAATTCAAACTGTTAGTAACAATGCACTAAACATTTCCATATTATTGTTTTCCTTGTAAGAAGTGAAAAATGTGGAAGGCAGAATAACATCCACCAAAGTGTCCGTGTCCTATCCCTAGGACCTACAGACATATTATATCATAAGGCAAGGGAAAGTTAAGGTTGCAGATGGAACTAAGGATGTTAGTAAGCTGACTGAAACGGAGACGTTATTCTGGGCTGTCCACGTGGGCCGCTGTAATCATAGTGTCTATGAACAGAGCACAGGGAGGCGGGAGAATCAGGACCAGAGATGCTGTAAGCAGAAAGATCTGACCAACCATCACCGGCTTTGAAGATGCAGAAGGCCATCGGCCAAGGAAGCAGACACCCTCTGGGAGCTGGAAAAGGAAGGGAACTGATTCTCCTGAGAACCTGTGCTGAGACCTGGATCGTAGCCCAGTGAGATCCACTTCCAACTGCTGGCCACAAGAACTATAAGAGCCTGTGGGGGGGTTTTAAGCCACAAAGTTTGCAGTAATTTGTTAAAGCAGCAACAGAAAACTAATAAGAAGCAGTTTCTAGAAAAAGCATGAAAAGTACAAGTACTGAAATAAACAAGTTCCAGGTAAATAATGACAATCAAAATGACCATCCAAGCACCGGGCTTCCTCCCACATCACAGGCAGCACACTGTTTCTTGAAAACAATTCAGCACTATTTATCAAAAACAATCAAAATGGTCCCATATTTCTTGAAGAAATTGTGCTTCTTAAAATTTTCTTTTTATTATAAGGTACAATTTTATAGACACACACAAGAACATGCATTTTTTGAAACATGAATTAGGATAATAAACGATCAGAAACAACCAAAATATGCAACAGTATGAGACTGATTAAAATAAATGATGATATTTGTGCATATCATAGAGCCAATGAAAATAATCTTCTAGGAGAACATGCAGTGACATAGAAAGACCTCAAGATTTATTGTATTGTGTAAAGAAAGGTTTATAGAAGAGTATGATCTCATTTATATAGAATATACACATTTATACACACTTAAATGTATTTGTAAGGCTAGAGTAAAAGATCAAAAAATGTTAGCAATGATTAGTGCTGGTTATTATGATGGCTGTTCTCTTTTACAAAATTTACCAAAATGAAAATGTATTATTTTACATTCAGAAGCTGCCTTCAAAAAACTTTATTGTAATAATTACCTTGGAGAAATGTCTTTTCCTAGTTCAAGATAGGGGAGATTGAGAGTTTCTCCCCTCCTACTCACTTGTGTCCTCTTCCTGAAAATAAACGACTATTAAATTATCGAAAGTAGTGAGAATTCTGAGCTGAAAGTATTACAGGCGCAGAAAAGTGAATTTAGATGGGTCACATGCCGTCAATAACTGACAGACTGAATTTAACCCAAAATAGGAAAGACGCCTGAGGGTTGTTTGTTCGGGAGGCAAGCAGGATATGTGGGAGCCCGTGAGTAGGGGGGAGAACTGCTCCTGGGTGCGACGTGCAGTTCTCTGTCCAGGCTGTGGGGTAACAGTGCGAACCAGCTGCACCTGCCTCACTGGACAGAGCGAAGAGCGGCCCAGGCCTAACTCAATGCCTTCCCTGGCTTCACAAGCTTTGGTTGCCTTTGTTAATTGAATTGCGATTTCACAGCTGCCAATGTAGCTAGCTCTGGCTCACAGACGGGCAAGGGGATAAGCCTTTGTTTACTCTAGCTGTCCACTATATAGGAGTAGCCCAAATATATATGCATATATATATACGTACTTTAAATAGATATGCATTGTAAATGTGTGCGTGTGTGTGTACATAGTTTTATCAAATATTTTGGTTGATCCCGATGATACTGGCTGTGTGGTTCAGTGGATAAAACATTGTCCCAGAGCATTATGGTCATGGGTTCGATCCCCACCAGTAAGGGCATGTAAGAGAAGCAATTAGCGAGAGCACAACTAAATGGAACAACTAAGAACAACACGTTGATGCTACTCTCTCTCCCTTCCCCCCTCCCTGTCGCCTCCATTTCACATACACACACAATCAATAAAAAATATATATTTTTAAGTTTTGGTTGATCCATACAAAAATATTTGGATTTAAAATTCCAAAGACATTGAAATAAATTTAGATTTTATTGAGCACAACAACCATTTAAGAAGTGGTATTCCAATGTTGCCATGGTATAATTGACTAGTAAATTAGTTTTGCTCCTTACAATTTTAGGTGAGTTTAAATTTTTAAAATAATATATTACTCTTTGTCAATGGGGAACTAAATTTGAGAATTTAACACAATTTAAAATTTTTCATTTTAATTCTGTCTATATAATTTTTCATAAACTGTCATTAATTTATTCTGCCCATTTTACTCCCTTTTTCCTGACAAGAATACAAGTACTCCTCTGATGAGGGAAGCTCCCTAGAAACCTCCTCTGTTACTGCTTTAGTAACGGAGTGAATGCATACGGTTGGTTGCACAGGAGTGCCCCTTTGGGTTAGGACAACTCCATGATGGGCGATGGCTTTCAGTGAGGAACTGGGTCTTCATCCAGGAGGATGGCCTGGCAGAGAGGGTAGAAAACCAACAAATGATTGGATTGTTCCACTGACAAAATTAATGAGGACTGGGAATAAAATGAAGAGAAAGAAAAACTAAAAGAAAGAAAAAACACACCCAGCATGTTGGACAGACTGACCTGACAGAGAGATGACTGGAGAGAGATTGACAGGAGTTGGGTGCTCAGTAAGACTATTAGGAGCATGATATCCTGATAACCAGTTGAAAGAAACGGGCCTGCCTTAATAGGGACCCTCTCTGTGACTCTAACCCATTGTTATTGGTATTGGTGTTTTGATCAGTGAAAGAGGCAGGCTGTTGCCTCTTTTGTCACCATGGGACAAACGGGCACAACTGGGATAATTAGATGACCCAGGAACCGGGACCAGAGGAGATCTGCATCATCCTAACCTTCCTCATCCTCCCAAAACCCAGCCCATGAGGACATTGTAAAGTTCTCAGGGATGCCAAGTTTTCCCCTGCAGGTCAAAGAGAGGTTTGAGTCAATTTTTTGAATCACAAAAGCCTGGACGACCTATGCTAGCATTTGGCTTGCATATGGTTTTATAGGGTCACAGAGTTTTCTTATAATTGTTGCAAATCTTATGTGGGTTTGGAGATTTCTATTAGGTGCCTCTGATGTGCCTGAAATATCGGTCATTTATACACCGGGAAACTGCAGTCTCCCAGCAGGGGATGTGTCGTGCATACCACACAACTCATTATGTAAGTGTAAATATATACATTGGAATTTTAAGGCTAATACAGTGGTAAAAAATTATGCCGTGCAATTAAAATGGGTGAGTAAAGGAGTCGACAGTAGAAAGTAAGCTCTATTCCTATTCCTATTGCTCATTATCTCTCATTAGACTAAGGTAAAAGCCTCCTGGCTTCCTGTCGTCAGTGCTCTCATCACTAAAACTTATTCTTTACTTCACTACTAAATTAATCATAATGAGGTAGAGTCCTGTCTGGCACAATGCCTGGCACATGATAAAGTCTCAAGAAACACTTGTTAAGTGAATAAATCAATCAGTGATTCTTTTCCATCCTACACAAAAATTTTAGTGTCTCATTATTTCCTATTTATCTTTCTAACACTATATCTTATTATATCTCATTATTGCTTATTATGCGTCTCTGTCCCAGCCCTGCTCCTATTCCTGCCTCTTACTCTTCTCCCTGAACTTGGTGTGCCCTTTTTCTTACTCTAGAAGTTTGCTTTATCCACTCTTCAAAGCCTTTCTCAAGTATCAATAGCTCTTTCTGAACACCCAAGTGAGAAAGAATAACTCTCCTCCCAGCTTTCATACAAGTTTATCTTTACCTTTCTATAACAGTAATTACTGTTTACTTCATAGTAGAGTAACAGGTGCCTATGCTATCTGCCAATTGTATAGCACAGAGATTAGGGTACTTTGACACAGACCACTATAGCTAGCTTTCACAGAAGGGGATTTTTTTTTTTTTTTACAGAGACAGAAAGAATCAGAGAGAGGGATAGCTAGGGACAGACAAGAAGGGAGAGAGATGAGAAACATCAGTTCTTCGTTGTGGCGTTTTAGTTGTTCATTGATTAATTTCTCATATGTGCCTTGGCTGGGGGGGGGCAGGGGGGCTAAAGCAGACTGAGTGACCCCTTGCTCAAGCCAGCGACTTTGGGCTCAAGCTAGTGAGCCTTGCTCAAACCAGATAAATCCGCGCTCAAGTCGGCGACCTCAGGGTTTCAAACCTGGGTCCTCCGCGTCCCAGTCTGATGCTATAGCCACTGCGCCACCTCCTGGTCAGACCAGAATGGGATTTATGACAGGTTATTACATGGTTTATAGAACTACTGGGAGGATGTTTCACATCCAGAAACAATGCAGCCAAAGGAACAGTACGCAAACAAAACACCAAGCGAATAGTCTGCATAGAAATTCCATTTCTACTGCTCCCTCTCAGTTCATGGTACCTACAACACCAAGGACGAAACAGAGGGTAAGATCTTCATGCCTTTGGTAAACCAAATGTTTCTGCCACAACATTCAGTCTCCTCACAGGACCTCAGCTCATATGCTCACTTCCGTTTTCAGAACCTCATATGGATGCATTTGTTTGGTGAAACCGAGTACCCACATGGCATTCTAGCTACAAGGAGATCTAGAAAAGTTATTTCTAGGTGTCCATCTCTATAATACAAAAAGGCATGATCAAAGTAAGTGGGTCAGAGAAGATTGATCCCGTCATCCATAGTTATCATAGTTGGTAGGCATACTGACAGCATAACTCATGTCTGTTCATCTTTGAATTTTTCACTTGCCCATGGGCAGTGCTCAATGACCAGGTGTCAAATGAATAAATGAATGAGTGAGTGAATGAATGAATAAATGTATGTATTTCATAGGCAGTATGGAAAATCAGGGTAACCAAGATTTAAGAAGGAACTAGAGTCAGTAAAGCCCTAGATTTTTTAAAGATTTCTTGTATTTATTTATTTATACTAATTTTAGTTTATTGTGTTAACATGGATTCAAGTGTCCCACTGAATATAACACCCTCCCCATCCCCCTGTGTCCCTATTTACACCCGTTTTTCTCCCTCCCCTTAACTCTTTCCCCCCTTCCTCTGGGATTTGCTGTCCTATTATCTGTATCTGTGTGTTATGTATATATAGTTTTACTAATCCCTTCACCTCCTCTGATCCCATCCCCTCATCCCCCTTCCCTCTGACAGCTGTCTCCCTGGTCCCAAATAACCCACTACCACCCCTTAAAATAAATGACTTACTTCGCCAAGAACTATGAAGAAAAAGCAAGTGGCAGAGAAACAGGATCCTCTTTCTTTTACCAATGAAGAATGACACTGCGAGGTCATCATTGGCCAAGGTGAAGTGTTTACAACATTGGCTATTGAATTCTGCCATCCCCAACGTCATGGCTACCAGTAAGCTTTAGTCCCTTCTGCCTTCCCAAATGAGTTAGTGATGGACCATCGTTCAAACACCAGGATTATAAAAGAATTCAAAAGAAGCTTCTAAGAGTCACATCTAATAGAAATAATGGAGGGTAAAAAGTTCCCAATTTAATGAACATAAATATTTTCAAAAACATGTGTTTGCTCAGTGCAATATTTCTTTGTTAGAAGAGGAAGAGAAAGGGTAGCTATTTTTCCAAGCTCTGTGGCGATCCACTGTAGTAAACAAGGTCTGGAAGAAAGGAAGCTAGTTTCACATCTGCTTGCCCAAACACCAGTACCCAACCAAACCACTGAGAGCTCTATCATATAGCATCTTCAGGATTTTCCTTTTAATTTTCTCATAACCCTGGTAGAACAGACTATCGATAGAAACCAATAATCACAAAGCCATAAGACTCAGCCATGGTATAACACTGTTTGAAAAGAAGAAAAGCGCCCCCGTGTTCATGGCAGCATTGTTCACAATAGTAAAGATCTGGAAACAGCCCAAGTGTCCATCAGAGGACGAGTGGATTAAAAAGCTTTGGTACATATATACTATGGAATACTACTCAGCCATAAGAAATGATGACATCGGATCATTTACAACAAAATGAATGGACCTTGATAACATTATACAGAGTGAAATAAGTAAAACAGAAAAAAACTGAGAACCACATGATTTTATACATAGGGGGGACATAAAAACAAGACTATGAGACATGCACAAGAGAGTAGTGGTTACACGGTGGGGGGAGGGAGGAGAAGAAGGGAGAGGGGGAAGAGGAGGGGCACAAAGAAAACCAGATAGAAGGTGACAGAGGACAATTTGACTTTGGGTGACGGGTATGAAACATAATTGAATGACAATATAACCTGGAGATGTTTTCTTTGAACATATGTACCCTGATTTATTAATGTCACCCCATTAAAATTAATAATAAAAAAGAGACTCAGCTATGGTTCTAACAAAAATGAAGATCAGTAAGATAATACTATATAACTCACTTCATCTCGGGAGTCCTGTGTCATTTCAAATCAGGAACACACCCATTATAAAGGACCAGCTTTCTCCTTATGTTTTGTCTGGTCTGTTTTTATTGCTGTTTTGGTTTTGTAAAAAAGCTGACGTCTGGGATCCTGTACATAGGTACACACACACTGTGAACATTTAAGATCATTTTTAAATGTCCACTTGGAGTTATGGTTGTGGACACCTACTGACTTCTGTTAACTGGCACAGGAACAGAGTCAGTAGGTCAAGTGGCTTCCCAATTTCCAGGGGTGTATAGAAGAGTCGGTCGGGGGCTGCCTTGTGCAGGAAGGGGATGAAGGCAGAAGATGGAGAGCTTTTCTGGAGTGGACCAAAGTGGGGAGTAATAAAAGGCAGGAGCTCAGAGCTAGTCCTTTATGCCCAGTCAAGGGAAAGATCTCCCTACCACATCTAAACTTCTCAATTAAAGGTCTGTGCTTTCACAGGGCAGGACGTAATTCTCCCCTAAATGTAATGTTCAGTGACTTCACACTCCCCCTTTCTGTGCACCAGTTTCCGTGGTGGTTGTGTGCAGTTAAGAAAAAAGAATCCAATAACATAAAACTATTTTAATAATTTTTACAGGAAGTTTAAATGGTGCACAGTCGTTCAGGGTCGATGAAAATAGCACAAGTGTCGAAGGGCAACAGGTTGCTAATAAATACAATAGTTTAGGAAAGTGCCGTTTCTGTCACGGAAAAACTACGTTCTAGGAAAAATAATACTACTGTAATTCATTTTTGAAAGCTATTGAGACTTCTTGGATGAAGAATGTAGTTATTAAAGGCAAAAGTACACAATATGTTGTAATGAAATGTTTGTGCTTCACACTTCATTAAATATTTTGTGGGCCCCTGGGGAAATTCTCTCTCTCACACACAGAAATAATGTTTATACACGGTGCTATCACTAGAGGGGGTGCAGAGAACAATGCTTAAAGGAAGAACTTGCTACGACTCAGGGTGTTGAGTTTAACACACCGAAAGGAGGCATGTGAAAAAATATGTATAATACTGATGAAAGAGAACACACAATTTTGCTGTGCTTTGGTTAGCCTTCTAGTTAATTAAAATGCCATTTTTTCTTAATTTTAAAATTTAAATAAAGATTGTGAGTTTTGCTTCAAGTACAGGGTCATAGAGAAAACCAAATGGTTTGAATGATGAGATTAACCAAAAGAGTATCAGGTTCAAATTCTGCAGCTACATACACCAATAGCATATTTAGGACTCTGAGATTCAGAGGGTTGGCAGTTTAGGTCTGTTGACCATGTTACATTATAGTATTTTGAAAATGAAAATTTAAAATATTGGTGAAATTGCAAAGAAATTCACAAAACAAAATTTGTGAGAGGTGGGAAGTTCACTCACGGGAAAAAAAAATAAAAATTTCAGTGAATAACTTAAAAATTCTCATTAGCAAAGGAGCTTTAAATAAGAGAAGCAAAATCATGTGAAGAAGAGACAACCCCGAAGCCCTTGTTTTGATCATTGCATGGCTCCATCCTCTTGGCAAAGCCTCCTGATCTAAATGAGCATATTGATGCAACATTTCTAAAGAAAATAGAACAAGGGATGCAAAGGAAATTATATTCAAAACAAAATCAGGATAAAAATATTAATGACAACTGGCTTATGTCCTGTAGACCACCAGGTAAAAAGTACTAACACCAATATTCTTTTAAAAATACCATGTGAGGTGTTCAAGGAAACATTTCTTTGCCTCAAGAACACTTTCCCCCTCAAGAAGTGTGTTAACCTTAATGTCTTTCCCTAGAGCTAGAATTTCAATTAGGTGCTTTACTACCCTGACTCTAGTCACATAAAAAAAAGTGGTGACTCTCCAAGATTTTTGTTCTAAATCATATTCTTTGTGTGCCCATCTAAGTTTAATTTAAGTTGAAAAATTTTAATTTCCTGGCTCCTCTATGAGAGTAAGATGCTAGTTATAAGAAATGTACAACATGAACTTAAAAGAACATTGCACTTAGATTTCCTTTTTCTTAATAATAATATTATATAAATTGATTTATTCGGTGAATAATCACAAATGTTATTAAAAATGAAAGCTATATATCAGGGTTGAGAGAGGACGGTGCCAAACTGTAACAAAAGTCTCAGTCTCTATAATCATTTTTATCTGCTATATTTATCAATTCAATGCATTATAGTATATTAAGCATTATGATAATATAATAATTATATAGTATGTTATGCTATATTAGGCGTTATCATAGTAAGTTTTGAAAAACAAAAGAAAATAAGCCCTTTGAAGAGTTTGAATACTGAATACCAATTTTTACAATATCAAATGGTGTTCCTAACAGATTTCCAAAATAAATTTTTACTACAATACTATTTATATGAGCCTTTTTACAGTTTTCTTGCAATACACATAAGCATCATCTCTGGGGATATTCAGACTAAAACACAAATGTCAGATAATATCTAATTAAAACTTCAGACGTCTATAAAAGGGCTAAGAAAACAAGAAGATTTCTAACGGAGTCCACGGTCTTGGCTGTCACTTGTATTTCAATTCTTTAGGTAATTTCACCATTTTCTTGCTTAGTTCAGAGACATATATATAGGTTCTGATTTCAGACTACCTAAATTCTCCAAATAAATGTCAAAAGTTACCTTAAGAGGAGAACAACTCAAAAAAAAAAAAAAAAAAGAGGATTCTTTAAAAAACAATCCTTTTCACAAGAAAAATTTATTTGTTAACTGTGGAGAATGGATGGTTACTAAAGTTATTGTGATAATCATTTCATAATATGTATACATATCAAATAATTATCTTGTGCACCTAAAATGAGTGCAGTTATATATTAATCATATCCCATTAAAACTAGAGAAATAATAATTCTCTTATAAATATGTTCCTAAACTTATGAGCTGTAGGACATTGCTCTCATCATCCTTTGTGTTTCAAGCACTTTCTTTCTTCTACTTCATTTGTATATCAAGTCTAGAGGGGCCTCGATGTTGTGTGGTTGGACTTTTTTATGCATGCATCAATAGGGGACCAGCCAGGAAGACAGAAATCACCCTAAGTATTTCCCATGGAGAATTTAATACAAGATACTGGTTACAGATGATGGGAAGAAACCAAACAGGGTGGTGAAGTGACTCAAAGACTGGCAACAGCAGCAAACTGTTACCATCTTTGGGGATTAAGGACAAAGAAAGAAGACAGAGATGCGAGAGCCCAGAAGCTGGGGCCACTGAGCAGAACGACCCCGTGGGAGGCGCCCAGCAGGAACGGGGGTCATGGAGGGAGAGGCAGTCCAGCTAAAGCCATGGAGGAGACGCTGCTGTTTGTTTAGGAAAGGAGAAATACCCTGGACATTCTCTTTCTCTCCAACTCAACCATTGTCTCTCATTATCCAGAGCAACCTGGCCACCAGAAGGCAGGCTATCTGTGAAATGTAGTTCTCAAAGATAAGAACAGAGAAAGACAGGCAGGGAATAGACCTGAGAGCACAAATGACAAGAATGCTTCCACACGAGCCCAGGAACTAAACTGCCTACAGCAAATGTCCTGGTTGCCTTCATCATTTTTGCCCGATTTCTGTTAGAAAGCCTTATAGAGTTCTTTCTGTCCTTAGTTCCACAGGTAGAAATTTCTGAACATTATAATCAGAACAGAACAGGAGAAGAATAAACTTGAATGTAACGAAAGTAGTGTGACAGGCCCTTGAGACAGTCGAAGCACTGGACCCTCTGTCTTTATGATGCTGCAGAACAAATAAATACTCCTTTGGGCAGGTTTGGCTTCTGACACTGCTGTGTGCACATCATGGTCTTCCTCTTCCATCTTCTTTGAAATAGTACCTTCTCTATGAAGTTCTCGCTGATGCATGCAGTCAGAAGATGGTCATCCTGTCATCTCTGGTCATTTTAGTAGCTCTATATCAGCACCTCCTGTGACACATTACTGTGCAGACCCAGCACTGAGCCATCTCTAAACTCGTAAACCCGTTTTCCTCACTCTGCCCACAGGCTCCCAGGCCCTGGACCCATCAATGCCGCCCACTCTAATACTCTCTCTTCAGTGAAATTCCAGCTCGGACCCCTTCCTTTACCTCTCAATCACCCCTTCTCCCATCACACGTTCTTTCCTCTCTTGATTCTCACTATGGAGGCCCTTCAAGGATCTCAGAAGAAACTGCAACCTCCTTTCAACTGCTACCCTTGTAAAGGTCACTAAAATGATGTATTTGATAAATTGGGACTTTTTACCCAACATTGTTCACTGAAGTCTCATCTCAGAAGATGCTTTTATGTTTCTTAGAAATCCTGATAGTCAAGTAATGATCTGTCACTAACTGTATGAAGGCAGATGGTATTAAAGGAACGTGCTGACCCCTTTCTGGTGTGTTGGGGATGTATTGGGGGTGGGGGTGGTAGTGTTCCATGTATGTCATGTGGAGGAAGGGCTGCTCTGCCCCTCAGTGAGTACCTTCCTGCTCTCTTCACCAGAACAGTCCACCACGCTTGGGCTTTCTCCCTGAGTCATTGCGACCCTTTCCCATTCCATGGCAGCCATAATAAGATTTCTAACACGACCCAGTTCTAACATCATTTTACTTCACCCAGAACTGAAGAAACATTACAAACCACAATAAGTTAAAATAACACTAAATGTGAGGTTTCCAGTCTTATCTCAACTTACAATACAACTTATATACATTGTTCATCTGTCTTCCATCAACTTCTCCCACTTCCCACACTCCACCCCACACATTCTCCATTGCTCAAGCTCAATGCTTGCTTGTTTCACAAATTAATTCAGGGGAGTAAAGTCTAGCAACAGTTATCCATATGTTCTACAGCAAACAAGGGGTTCCCAAGAGGCCTTGCACTTTTTTTTTAAAAGCATCACGTTAGTTAAGCACTAACATAGCGCAATTCCATGATGGAGAAAAGCTACCAACTACTGCGCATGTGCAGCGGACCTCTGTGACTCCGGCCTGATCAGACCCAGCCCTCCTTCCTCTGAGAGCAGCACGCCACATGTCCCTAGGACAGACCAATCAAAGGTTTGCCTGTTTCCACCTGTCTCGCACTTTGGTAGCTAAGTGGACAAAATATAAACCCAGGGCTAAGGGTGGGCATTTCTATCCCATTTTACCAAGGAAAACTTGGTAAAATAAAACCTGTATAGAAAAAAAATCTAGAATTTTTTTTAGAAAGTTAAGTTTGATAACTGATGACATTTTTGAGCACCTGGATCTAGTCATAGCCAATGTTCATCTTGGAAACCAATAAATTTCCATCTTTCATAAAACAGAGTCAGATTTTGATAATTTATAATCAATAGTATTCCAACCAGTATAACATCTTTCCCCATTTGAGAAGGTAGAAAGAAGAAATAATCTGTGTCCCTCAGGACACTAAGAGAAACAAAGAGAGCCACACAATGGGAAATGGCTCAGAAATCTGAGTTGTTTCTTTCAGAGGTTTTAATTTTTAGTATTTTTTACCAAATAATAATGTTAAATTCTTGTTAATCTATTTACCCAATCTCATGCCTGATTAGCTGAATACAGATGGTCTCCAACTTAAGATGGTTAGACTAACAATGTTTTCAGTTTTATGATGATGTGAAAGTGGTATGCATCAGAAGAAAATGTACTTCAAATTTTGAATTTTGATCATTTCCCCCAGCTAACGATATGCAGTATGATACTCTCCTGTGACGCTGGGTGGCAGCAGTGAGCGCAGCTCCCAGTCAGACACACACTCACGACGGTAAACAAACAATTCTCTACCCTGTGCTGTGTTTCCAGCCTTTTTGGTTATTGTGTTTTGTGTTTTGATATCCCCTCATGTTTACAAAATTCCCATCTGTGTCTCCTGCTTCTGGTGAGAAGAAGAAGGCAATTACGCTTGAGGTGAAGCATGTACTGGGGGTCCTCGGGTTACAACACAGTTCCGTTCTTTATAACAGCGACATAACCCAAATTTTGGTGTAAGTCGAAACACACTGTATCCTAACACAAATGTAACACTTGTGCTTTTAACAGTCCAAAATGGCGCAGGTAAGCATACCAGGAAGCACCGACTCCCTCACTCATATGCCTCATGACTGCATCTCCTTCCTCTGCATGCAACCAAACTAGTTCGCCTATGCAGTCCGTTAGTATGATGGTAACAGCATAAGTCAAAATACATTTCAATTTTATAAAGTTTTTATGGGAGTGAACATTGTAAACTCGAAACATCGGATATTGAAACTGTTGTAACCCGAGGACCCCTGTAATTGCCTAACTGTAGGTTAATTCAAGTGTTCTGAGCACATTTCACAGGCTCATCCATGATGGTCTGTAGATTAGGTTATTAAATGCATTTTCAACTTATGAGTTTATCAAGACATCACCCATCGGAAGTTGAGGAGCACCTGTATGTATATAGTAGAATGTTGCAGCTTCTTTGACTGCCAGCAAAGATACATTCCTTCCCAAATGTCTGCATCTGAATTTTCTCTTCTGCCAGCAGTTCATAGTTTCTGTTAATATTGCTGGGATTCCTCTGTGTCTGTTTTTAGGCCTGTGTGTGTCCTGGAGAATTCTTCATTCTTTTCTTGTTCCCTTTTAAAGCTGTTTTAAGGTTCATTGCTTCTTGACCTATTTGGCCTTGCTGTTCCTGTAGAACAGTCTAATTCCCCAGTTGGGGCTTCACGACTCTATTACTGCTGGGCTGTCAACAACCTTTTTTTGTTTTTCACTTTCACCAACTTTTTTGCTGTTCCCTGGTCACGTTCAGGGTGCAAAAATGCTAGGAGTGAGCAATCATCTAATCCGCAACTCCACCAGCAGCACGTGTGACAAAACCTATTTGGAATCCTGTCTCTGTGATGCACTAGCTAATGTGGCGAACCTCGGCAGCATCAGTGCACCCTCCGGAAGAAGCCCAAATAGCAATACAAGAGGAGGGTCAAGGATTACCGGGCGCTAATAGAATTGTGCACTGTGAAGGTCCTGAAAACACAGGGCATCCTAGCTGATGAGGGGCTGTATACCATTACAACGCTATGGGAAGCTATGCTTTCCAGGGAAGGAAACCCCCCTTCCTTCTGTAATGTGCTTCCTAGGCCACATCTTGTCTGCTGGCTATATTGACTGTGGTGAGAGCTGCACATCACAAAAAGTGCTTGTAATGGCAGTCTGAACCACAGAGGTGATGTTTATTCTGCATCTAAGCCCATGAGCTAAGTGCAGTTTCATGGCTCCTCATCTTCTACCTGTATTATCTTAGGCTGATCCTCTCAGCCTAAGTTCAGCAGCAGTTCTACTGCCCTGGGAAGCTATTTGGGCCAAGCTTTTAAAGCATTTAATAAAAGGAATGTGATGGAAGTGTCATCAATGAGCAAGGTTTGCCTTCATAATTCTTTAAGCTGTTTATTATTATCTCCTGCTTCCTACGGAGGATGATGAAGCAGCAGTTCTACAAAACAGCTGAAAAACAAAACAAAACTGGAGACTTTTAGGAGCAAAGGGCGTTCAGCCCTGCCACATAATGCAGCCTGCTTGCCTTCCATATGGGCAGGCTGTGGTTTACTCTGATTCCTCCAAGGGACCTTCTGGAAGGAATTCTTTGGCCACAGGTTTGTGTAAGCATTAAGCAATCCATGGCATGTGTGGGAAGAGGAAGCATTTGTCCCAACAGCTACAACTTCAATCTTCCACACTACTTGCTGCCCAGAACTCGGCAGTCTGCATCAGCCTTTTTAAAGAAAGCATTTTTAAAAGTTATCTCTAGACCACACTCATTCACACACGAGGCAACTCAAGCATTCTTGGGGGAAAGACTGAACTCTCCTGTTCGCTAAGTTGCTGAAGTGGCGAGCTCTAACCAGAATGGAGTGGACGAGTTTAGCACAATAACGCACCCTGCATCCTAAAGAGAGGGTGGCCATCCTTTGGGGATATCTGGGTAGCTGATGCCCATCACCTACCTCGTTTTCACCAGGCCCAATCTTTCCCTTTGTAGACACACATTTCTACAGACAGAGACTTTTTTTTTACTTCTACCAGAAAGATCTACAAGCAAAGGTGAAGCAGAACTATACGGAGCAAATGAAAATAGACCCATGGGAGAAGCTGCCACTTTATAGAAGTAGATATTACAAAGACAGACCCACAGGAAACCGTTTTATGGCGAAGATTTTGTCCTTTCCAAGCAAGGACCAGGCATTTTATTTTTCAAAATGAAAGCTTAGATTAGTGAAAACTATTGCCAGATGCCCGGTGGAAAGGGTTTTGTCTGTAGGGACTTCATGGTGTTCTCTCATGAAAAGAAAAATTAACCTTCAATAAATAAAAAAACTTTAAATTCCATGTTGGTAAAATTATTCTTACATTGTAGTTCTCATCAAGGACTAATATATATATAACACTTGAAGTTTTTCCATTAAACTGTTTGTGAGTTATGGGTGACAAAAAAAAGTTTGAACCAATTGAAGAAAAAAATGAAAAGACATAGAGAGTTTTCACTTCCCTTAGCTAGAAAGTTATTTACATCTCTGCTGATTCTCTCCACACCCTCCTACGTCCATGCCGCTATGGGCAATGCCATTATTTACAAGTTTTAGGTAGAAAACCTTTTTACTTCAGCATTTTATTTAATTCAACAAATAGGTATACCCACTAAGGGCAAAACTGTGTACTAAGTGCTCAAAACCTGAGATTGTGATATGGCATGTGGGTTTTTCTTTAGAAAAGAGCAATCTTTATGTAATAAGGAGTAATGACCATCTGAATTCTGGAAAGGTCAAACTGGAAATATCTGCAAGACAAATAAGGGGGAAAGTTTATCAGGCAGCTGGAAACTTGGTCACAGACATGTGAAACTGACCATATTGGAGTGGTGGTCTTCCTTGTCATATAATGTAATACAAAATAGGTTTCCAATGAAAAATTAATTTAAAGGACCATTAAGAAACTATTATTTTACTCTCTTATTTAATATCTCTTCTAAGCCTGACCTGTAATGGCACAATGGATAAACCCTCAACCTGGAATGCTGAGGATGGAAGTTCGAAACCCCAGGCTTGCCCGCTCAAAGCACATATGAGAAGCAACTATGAGTTGATACTTTCTACTCCTCCCCCCTTTCTCTCTCTCTCTCTCTCTTCTCTAAAATTAATAAATAAAATCTTTTTAAAAAAACAAGTCTGTGAAAATCTCTTCTGAAGTGGCAAATATACTTTCACTTGAAGCATTTCATCATGGCTATGTTCAGTTCACCCCACTGCTGGCCAAGAAAGTGGAGGGGTCAGGAAACACTGACTCTCTGAGGCCATCCAAGTCCATGAGAAGTGACCAGGGGTAGGGACACAGCAGAGCCTGGGAGAGATTAGAGAGGACAATGGGTGCTGGCTACAGAGCTGGTGAGGAAGAATTTTCTAAAAAAGAGGATAAGCATCAGAGATTTTCTACATAAAAAGAAACAAACTTGGGGAAAACAGCAAAAAGAAAGGTAGCAAAGTGAGAATTGCTGGCTCAATTGAAGTTTATCACATTTTTAAATTTTTTACCTTGAAAAGTATTTTCCCTCCTAAATTAAGTTAGAAGTCACTCCTTAAAGTTGGGAATAATTTAAAGAGAACTTTGCTACTAGCCTGTAATGTTAACATATGTCTATATCAAATTTTTTGGTGTCTTAATCATTTATTCACCCATTTACTATTTATTTAGGTATTATTTTTATGCACAATAACTGGTATCACTTTTCCTAAGGTAAGTACCTCTATACAAAATGCCCATGGAGCTAGTAAATATTTTTCTTAAGAGAAAAGACATAAGCGAGACCTTTCAGTGATCTTTGAATGAATGTGGTTCTGGTATGAAGCGGTGAAGTATCGCTGGGCAGGTGAGATGTTTGTATTTGCTTTAGAGAACTAGCTAGGTGGCGTATTGCTACAAACTGGGGTTACCAATGATCTTCGACAACACTAGACATCAAGTCCTCCACACATTATCTCGTGTCAAGCTAGATCTTAGAAGAGACAAGATGGTGGCATGTTGTTCCAATAAGGAATGATCAGTCATACTGCATCTGATAAATTCAACTTATCAATATGAGGTTACTCGGTATCAAACCAAATATCAAGGTGATTGATTGAAAGCATTTTCATTTTTCATAATTTTGACATCAGAATATCTGATTTCCATATAGGTCTAGCTTAAGATCATGAACAACAGAGTCAGAACTGGCTCTGAGTTTCAGTTCCAACATTAATAGCTGCATAGATTTGGGAAAGTTAGTTCACCTCTCTGACCCTCAATACTTTCATCTGTAAAACGAGGATTTACGATAATACCTAGCTCAAGAGTTATTGTGAGAATGCATAAAAAGCTTTTGAAGGGAGTCTGAAGAGTAATGTGCATGTGTGTGTATGTGTTACGTGCTCTTGCATCAGCTGACTGCTGGCAATTCTAAGATGAGTGATGTCCACATGTCATGTCCTCACCAGCCCTCCTCAGCTCCTGCAGATGCACACTTGTGGCTTTTATGGATTCAACCCATCTTGTATTTGGTCTTACTTTTTTTCTGCTGCCTTCTGTTTTCTCCAGAATTATTGTCTTATCCAAAGAGCCCTGCCTTCTCCTGAAGTGAAACAGCTTAAGTTTTGTCATTTTTTGCCTCCAGCGATGTTTCAGGCTTAATTTGCTGGACTACCTGCTTGTTCGTCTTTCTGGTGGTTCAGGAAATCCACTCAGCAACCCTCTACACCATATGTCAAATGAATCAATGTTTTTTCTATCAGCTTTCACCACTGTCCAGCTTTTGCATCTGTACATAGGAACTGGGAATCTGAGGGCATGAAAGATGTTAGCCCGCGTCTCTAATGACACATCTTTGCTCTTAATGATCTTCCCTAACTCTCCTCTCCGAGTCTCCGCCTTCTCTGGGTTTCTTGACTGCAGTCTCCATTTGAACTGATGACTGAGCCAAGGTGAGCAAAATCTTTAACAATTTTGATATCTTCATTTGTCTATAATAAAGTTGTCATTTATTTGGTGGTCCCTCTTTGGCAATTACTTCACTCACTGTATACAGAGAGTAACAAATATTCTCTCTATATTTCTACTTTTAGTATTACTAATCTGATTCTTATGTACAGATTTGATACACATTGAAAAAAAAAAGAAACACAAAAATAATTACAATGATTAGATTTAAATTCTCCCAAAGTGTTTTGGGGGAAAGATAGTCCTATCTTTTCCACCCTACCCTCTTTGCATGAACAAGATCTATTATTCTCTCTCCCTTGTAGATTATGACAAAGCACTAACCTACCGAGGGCCTTTTTCCCCCTCAGAGTATATACTAAGGCAGATCCTCCATAGTCATTGGACCATATAGGAGTAATTTAGCTAAGTGAGGCAGCATAGACTAGACATTTCTTATGTCCATTATAATACACTGACAACATGATATCTTAACATCCCTCTTTTATTGCACTGCTGGTGATGAGCGGACAGAAGGAAGTTCTATGAAAAAAAAAACATGGAAACCTGGAATGACAACGGATTTAGTCACAAGTTCTTGGGATGTAGAGAGTTGCTTTGCAAGATGCCTCCCAGGGAAGGGAAATAGTTCTGCTGGATATCGATCCAGATTGCTAGGAGTCCAGTTTGCTGACCACCAATGCGGAATTTCTTCCTGGAACTTACTTTGAAACATACATTTGGTTTCAGTCGGAATCTATAATAGATAAAGACTGAAGTTTACACAAGTAAAGACAAGGCAGATACCATTCAGAGTGGATCTGATTTTGGACTCTTACATTTTTAAAGCAACATTTGTTAAGTCATAGGATTTTCAGAAACAAAAATAGCATTGGAAGGTATAAAGATTTAACTTGCAGTATTTTAAAATAATAAGCCAGCAGGCATATATACTAGTGCTCATTCATTTTTTAGTGAGAAAATGATTATTTGTCTCATGAATTATGGCTTTCTTGTCTGGCCCTAAATAATGCAACCTCAATGAGAAACTCAGGGCTCTGAGATGCATTACAAACAGTAACAAATACCACGATTATATTACTCCAGTCCTTACCACAAGTTTTCAAAATAAATATGGATTATTAAGAGGTTCATCATTTGTATATGTACATGCACTGATCTGATTCTTGACAGAAAGTAGAAATCATCCCAAATATGTGAATGAAGATATGTTTTTTCCTTTCAGTGTTTCTAAAGACCAAAAATAGCACATTTTAAAGTCTCTTTCTTGAGGACCAAGACCTTTTAGAATATTCCCTAGTCTTTCAGGATAAAGATGAAGACAGGAGTCAAATCTCACCACTGTACAAAAACTGTGCATGGCTTTTAATTCCACAATTACTAAGTAAATACATTACCATTATACAAGATTCAAACAATACAGATAAATCATTGGAGCTCCAACTCCCTAATCCCCCAAATAATCTGAGAGAACAGATTGGTGGTTGCCAGAGGCAGGGAGTAGGGTGTGGCTGAAACTGGTTAGGAAGGTCAAAAGGTACAGTCTTCTGGTTCTAAAATAAATATGTCAAGGGATAAAATATACAACACGATGCCTCTAGTTAGTAATACTGTATTTTATATTAGAAAGTAGCTAAAAGTTCTCATCACAACGAAAAATCTTTTGTAACTGCATATGATGACAGATGTTAATAAGACTTAGTGTAGTGATCATATCACAATATATACAAATATTAAAATTATGCCGTACACCTGAAACTAACTGAAGTAGATGGGGAGAGGCAGTGGGCTTTTGGGAATTTTTTGAAAAATGTTGTGGTTTAGTACTTGTTCAACTTTTATGACTTTTCTGTAAATGTCAAAAGATTATGTATTATACTTTGGAGTACAAATTCTACATGTATCCATTGCACCAAATTTTTATTTACTGGCTTAGTCAAACACAATAGTAACCTTAATATTTTAGGTCTATTTGACCTGATGAATTCTGGGAAAGTTATATTAGTTTTCTATTACAATTATGGATTTGTTATATTTCCATAGTTGCTTTCTATATTTTAAACAATGTAGTTAAAAATAAGTCTATAACTGCCTTGTTAAACAATGATTTTTCAACCTCTTTCATTTAATGGTACATATAAACTAATTACTAAAATTCTGTGGCATACCAAATATATATATTACCATCTGAAAACAATAGGTATAATTTTAATTGATTTACAAAAAAATGGTAATTTGCCTACCCTTTTTTGCTTCAAAGTGACTTTTTAAAAATTATGTCCTATCCTTGTATATAAGGATTTCTGGTACCAAGAATTAACCAATCAGATGCAACTCTATTATATGATGCGACCAATAAGATGCAACTTTATTATATGACCTATATATTTATGGCTCAAGGCAGGGCATTCACACCAGACAACTATTGTGTTGGTTGTTGTCATTTTTTTAATTTGACAGTCTAAGGAAAAAGAGGCCAGTGCCCCTGACTAAGTAGTCAGGTACTGCAGTTTTTAAAAATTCATGCTACACAATGATTGAAAATCACTGTCTTAGGGGATTGTATACATTTTTATTACAAATTTATTATTGCCTATTATTTATCTCAGTGCTTTGTTTACCTTGATTTCTACTTGCTTGTTATCAATTACACTAATTTATTCCCATTTTATTAATATTTTTGTGGTATAACTTTTTAACTCTTTCATTCACCATCTCTGGTCATATCTCATATAGCCAGCATGCAGCTATATGTTTATAAAGTGCCATCTGAGAGTCTTTGGCTTTTTATGCAAGCAAGACATTTATTGAATTGCAAGTAACTTTTAATTCCTTCCTGCTTCTTATGTTATGTTTTGTATTTAATATCCTTTATTTTGATTTTTTTTCACTTCTTGTATTTGATGATGGATAAGGAAGTTTTTAATTATTATTTCTTCTCTTGGTTTTTATTTAAAATTATCTACTTGTTAGCTTAAAGTTTTAACACATATTTAAAATGCCTTTCTATACAAAGTTTGACAAAATTAGAGATCTCTCTGCCCTAGCCTACCCCCACCAGTACCCATGTTGAGATTTTTTTCTCTATTATTTTTACAACCAACTCATAGACAAATATACATTTTGTTTATTTCTTTGCCTATCACTGTTTATTGTAACATATATACAATTCATAGAATTCATTTTGTTGAAATATATCCTTCTCTTTCAAGGAGTCCTTGTGTATCTACTAATAATAGTTTGGTCATGTTTAGAATTTGGGACTTAAAGTAATTTTCTTTCAGAACCTTGATGTGCCTAAGTTGTGTTTTTTTATTCATTCTGTTGGACTCTAAGTGGGACTGTCAATACAAATATTCACAGTTGAGGATTTATTCATCTCTAAAATATCTTTATTCCCTATATTGCTAATTACTTAACAGAGTTTTTGTTTTGTAAATGCCTTAATGAGACTATTATCTTGTTCTAATAAGGATATTAATAATACTTACATAGTATAGTTCTATTTGTTCAATTAATTTGATTTCCTCGGCTGTTAAATGCTTTTTGCTTGTTGAAATTGGCACCTCTTTAATGAAGTTTCCCTGTTGACCTATCCATGAATGCTATTATTGTTTTTTATATTTTTTATTTTCCCGAAGATAGAGGCGGGGAGGTAGGTTGTCAGACCGACTCCCATATGCACTCGACTGGGATCCACCTAGCATGCCCAACAAGGGGCGATGCTCTGCTCATCTGGGCCATTGCTCCATTGTGGCCGGAGCCATTCTAGCACCTGAGGCAGAGGCCACGAAGCCGTCCTCAGCGCCCAGGCCAACTTTGCTCCAGTAGAGCCTTGGCTGCAGGAAGGGAAGAGAGAGACAGAGAGAAATGAGAAGGGGAAGGGTGGAGAAACAAATGGGCACTTCTCCTGTGTGCTCTGACTGGAAGTCGAACCCAGAGCTTCCATACACCGGGCCGATGCACTACCACTGAGCCAACTGGCCAGGGCTTGCTTATTTATTTATTTATCTATTTCTTTATTTATAGCAATGTACTACAGTCTAGTTTTGAATGGAAAAGGAGGAAATAAGAAGAAGATATTGGGAAGACCCAGATGCCACAAGATTCCTGGAGCAGTGCCTACCTACCCCCAAGTTCATGCACCCACACTCTGTCCTTTCTGGGGGCAGATGATTTCAGTTCCCCATTATCTTCCTTACTTCACTTTCATTCTGAGACAGTTAGGCAAGTGTTTCTCACTTTCAAAATGGGGAAAACTGAAGCACAACAAGCTAAAGCCATTTGCTCTGGCATACCACTAACCCATGACAGTGCCCAGAACAAAGTCTCCATCTCCAGATTCCTGGGGCTATAGCTGTTCCCTGGATCATGCCAAGCCAATCTCTTACCCCAGTCTGATTTCATTAAATGCCATTAAACTACGAATCATTTGGAAAAAAGAATTTTTAAAAAGTAAAAGCATATCACTGGAGTGGGAGAGGAGGAGAAATGGACTATCTTCTAAGGTAGGTTCCATTTTTTCCCCTAAGAACTTAATAACAAAAACTAATATAGAGAAAATAAAATGTATATTTTTTCCCCATAAAATGAGATTGAACCAAAAGAATCCCAGTAGAAGACAGCATTTTCAGGGTGAATGCTAATGTTGGGAGCCACCAAGGTGAGTCAAGGGGTTCTGTGCTCCAGCCAGAGCTGCTGCCACCCCAGCACTGGCTCTTTTGACAGGGCCTCTGATCTGACCAAGGATATGGCTAAGGGGTGACAATTCGACTGAATGCTCATGAAGCTGAAGCATCTGTGTGAAAGGTGAGCCAACACAAGCAACTAATAATGCACCAGGGTCTTACAAGGGAATTCTGCATGCCTGCACTAGAAAGAAAACATGGTTTGATCAGAAGTTGGAAGAATAACATATCCAAATAGAATTTCAGGTTAAGGGTAAGTAATAAGCTAATTTTAAAGTACTGAGCTATATTTTAAGATGCTGTGACTATGGGATGGTTTTATTTTAAAGGTTCTTTATAATTATGAAACATCATATAATATTGTATCAGATAGCTTTTGCTGCACAACAGACTCCCCTAAAGCTTATCGGTGCCTACAAAGATAAATTATTTCATTCACGCCTCTGCAGATGGCAGTTTGGGACACTTTGATCATGTTGACCTGGGCTCTGTCTTGTGTCTGCAGTCAGAGGTCAGATGAGTAGCTGCAGACTGACCTTGAAGTGAGGCCTCCATGAAGGTCACCAGACTTTCGGATCCAAAGCCTTGCTCTCTCCTTCCTCCTTGTCCTCTTCATCTGGTGTTAGAGTGGGGAGAGACAGGGAGGGAGATCAATACCCTGACATGCCCTTCATAGAAAATAGTCCCCTTCTTTTCTGGTCCAACTACTTGTCCTCTATATGAGCAATCACACCTCAGTGGTACAAAAATTGGTATTGCTTTTCTGTGGTTAGCTCCATTAATCAAGCTGTGATCTATTAAGGAGACTTGGGTAGTGAGAAGTCCCTAGACCCTGCTGGCATTGAACTCAACTCCAAGATATTTCTCTTAGAAATCTGAATACATCTTCAAAAGTTGAGCTTTGACTGGCCACTATTTCATCTTCAAGCCTTCAGTAGCCCCCACCAAGCTTACAGCCACCCCTCCCTGTTCCATTTATCTTCTGCAACCATGAAATACTCAGAAGGGCCAACCATGCCTCCTCCACCTGGCATTAGTACCCCACTATCTTTCTCCAGTGCCTCTGTCCCTGCAAGGCCAGAGCAGGTGGGCAAGCCTTGTTACTCAGGAGATAATAAGTGTGGGAGGACTGTCCATTTCTTACTGATACCCACAAAGTTTATGAGGAGCTCTTTTATGTCCTATTCCCTTTGGATTCAGAGAAGAGTCCAATAAATGCCTGTTTCTCTTTTCTTTAGGGGAGTAGCAGTTCAGGATTCATTGGTTCGAGACTCTGAAATTAACTCCTGTCCTCTTTCCAGTCTTCCTTTTACAGAGAGTCAGTGAGTGGAGAGTCGGATGAGTAGTTGGGAGAAGGTGCTGATTATCTCTCTCATTTTCCCCAATGGCACTTTTCAGTGATCCCTTTAGTAAGGTCACTGACACCCCAGCCTGAAGTTCTCTCTGAATTTATAGTGCAGAATACATAGTGGCATGTGGTCTCAGCTGTGAGTTCTGGGAGCCAATGCTGGGAAGTTAAAATAGATTGCTCAAGGCATTTTACACTATCATGCTATACAGATAAGCCTCTAATAGAGGGAAACATTAAAAAAGAGTCCCAGTTGTAATTTCACTATCACTGTAAATAGAAATCTTTTACATCGACTTTTGTGGCCCATTTTCTTTTATTCTTTTTGTACATCACTCTCTCTCTGTATTTTTTTTTATTTTGAAAATCAAAACAATTTATTGTAAGAGTTTAAGAGTGGCTTTATAGGCATTGATTAGTTTAAATATCATAGTTCATTCTCTTTCCTTCAGCACCAAGAAAATTGATGTGATGTCCTGTCTTAAGTTGGTTTCCTCTATCGGTCTTTTATCTGACAAGACACCTTTGGCAAAGTAATGACAAAGGCTCATCAATACGCTACTTTTTATCTGCTTGACACTGAAATCAATAGACTGCAGAAGAAGTCCTTCTATCCGCATTGTCAAAAATGATCACTATGCTGGACAGAGCATGCTACCTGATTTCTCTGAGCACTCATTCATTCCTGAAAGCTTTCTCTTGGTTGTTACAGTGATGACCCTGCTTAGAGGTCAGAGATAAAGATGCTGTACCATCAGAGGATGCTCAGGAAGTCTGGAAAGCAGAGACTCCCAGAGTGTGAGATAAAATAATGGTCTGCACATCCATCCTTGGGAGAAATCACATTCGCCATCTCTGGGACATGTGACCCACAGGATCTACATTTGGTCCTAGAAGTCCTAATTTGTCATAAGTGACAGCTGGGATTAGAGTTTACACTCAGCACCAAGGCAAGAACTTACACAAGCAAAAGTGGCTGGATTGGCATCATCTTCATCAAATATTTTAAAATAAGAAAATGCAGACATTTATAAATATTTTGTATAATTAACCAACAATAAAAAGACAGTAGAAGAAAATAATTTTCCAAATACCTTTTAAACATGTTTAGACAACTTGCATTCATCAGTGCTAACAAGAACAATCATATAGAACTGAATCCTACTAGCAATAGTAACCTCATGGAATTGGGTGTCCTTGACTTGGCAGGTGCTGAACTTATGCTCATTCTAAAATAAAAACATTCTGGGTACCTAAAGCCCTCACTTGTAACTCTAACCTGGGGTAGAAGAAAAATTAAAGAACATTGATTTCAGAGAGTGGCATTCAAATCATTCGGACTGATGAATATCTAAATCATCAGGAGAGTTCATTGTTCTCTGCTTAAAGATACAAAAACATCATGCCCTAAAAGGCAAGAGATTCTTTCCCAAAACTCCCAAATTTTGCCTAAAGTGTACTTTCTTTTGTTTTTCATATTGATCAGTAGTTAAATATTCCTTCCTCCCCCCCCCCCAAAAAAAAAACAACTGCTCAGGCTAAAGTAGCAATGTTGGTTTTCTTGAGATTTTGTTCCCCTCCTCTCTTGTCCTCATCCATGGTGACATGCAACAAGCAGCGACCCTGGGAATCTGTGAAGGTACCTTGGCAAGTAATAAATTCAGTGACAACTGTCAAGAATTCCTCGGAGGAGGTAGGCAGTGTGTACTTCAATGAAATCTTACTTAGGGGGTGGCCAAGTAAAACCCAAACCAAAATTGATTGAAAAGAGAATGTGTGTGCACCGAAGGCAAACCTTCCGGGAACATGAATCATGTCAGGGGCCAGGTATAGCTTTAGAAATAAATATCCTATAATACAACACAGAGCATATCAAATCACGAGTAAAAATCCCAGAGAAGAAGGGAAAGATTAAGAGCAGCAATAGCAGCTCTAAGGAGAGAAGCAAGACTTCAAATGAGTCAACTGGTAAAGAGAGTAGAACTTAGCCAGGAAGTGGAGTAGAAGATTGAATTTACTGTTTATGGGATTACGGGCAAGGAATTTGCCTCAATGCAACAGGCAAAGCAGAATAAAAAGTATACAGAATTACTTTCTGTTAGGCAAGTAGGCATTAATTTCTCCTTCTAGCTGGTAGGATATTAATCAAGAACTCAATGACCTGAAAACGTTGATGTTGACTCCAAGATTGTATAAATTATTCCCAGAAAATAATTTATGTGAGACAAAAACTTGTATCCCAAAGCCACTTCTTTGCTAACAGACCTGGCTAGCTTCATTGGCAATCTCACAGGGCCCCATACCTAAAAGGATCTTACCCTTGCTTAATGCTCTGTTGTCTCCACCTTGAATTCTTAATAATATTTAAACAAAGGACCTCACATTTTTATTTCACATGTAGCTCAAGAGATGCCCATGCTCAATTGGTTTGAGTGTGGCCCCATGCGCTGAGGATAGCTTGGCTGACCAGAGTGCATTCGCCTCAGGCACTAAAAATAGCTCAGAATTTGAGCATTGGCTCCAGATGGGGTTTGCTGAGTGGATCCCAGTTGGAGTACATGTGGGAGTCTGTCTCACTATCTCCCCTCCTCTCACCTAAAGAGAGAGAGAGAAAGAGAGAGAGAGAGAGAGAGAAATGTCCAAACTTATTCTCTCTCCTCCAAATGGCCAGCTCCTCCAGGAGAGTCTGGGCCCTCTGCAGCACAGAGTTCATTTTTAACCATATGAGTCACATACCTTACTATCTTTCCACTTACTTCTGGAGGTTGACTCAATTAGAGAAAACACCATGTTATTGAGATCTGCTAAAGTCTAACTCATCGACTTAGTGCATCTTCCAGAAATGTCTCCCATATTCTCAAATATGTTGAGCTATTTTCTAAGAATCAAATCTTTTGATTGCAAATATTTCCCTATAAAATTCACTGGTAACTAAGTGTCACCATATTATTATCACTTTAAATTAGTTCTTTCTTTTTTGAGTGCCTACTTTGCATCAGACGCTATGTCAGTGGGGAGATATATACAAATGAGATATCACTCCTATTATCATGGGCTTTAGCCTAGAGAGAAAGACCTCTAGAAAGCCTGTATAATAGAATGCATCGTAATAGGTGGTCATATGTTTTTGCAATTCAGAGGCTTATGTGGTGCTTCACAAACTTCCTCCCACTCACGAGTCAGAGTAGAGAGTGAACTACAGTCCCAGAATCTGCCAACAGAATGCACCAGTCACATCATAATCTCTTGGGCATTTCTGTAAATGGTGCCCTCTAGAGTTGGGCAGTGTCCAGCCTGTATTCCCTGGGACAGGCACCAGTCCACCTTACCTATGCCTAACCTTGCCACCAGAGATATATTTGGGAACTTCCGACCAACTTATTCCACTGACTCTAACACTATTGCCTTTCTTGATCAACAACTTAAGTGAAAGATTTCTGGCCCTCTTTTCTCTCCCTCAGTCCTCTCCTATACTGCAGCTCTGTGCTTCTTTTACGCTGGGCTATGGGTTGAATTGTGACACCCCTACCCAAAAAGAGAGAGATTGGGTCTTAACACCCATTAACTCAGAATGTGACCTTACTTGGAAATAGAGTCATTACTGACGTACTTAGTTAAGATAAAGTAATACCAGAGAAGGGTGGGTTCCTAATTAAATATGACTAATTTCTTTCTAAAAAGCACACCATGTGAAGAGACAGAGACACAGGGAGAACACCATGTGAAGGTGAAGGCAAGGTTAAGGTGATGTATCTGAATGCCAAGGAACACCCTAGATGGCCAGCAAACCACCGGAAGGGAGGAGAGAGACCTGGAACAGTCTCTCTCACAGCCTCAGAGGGAATCAACACTGCTGACATCTTGGCCTTGGCTTTCTGACCTCCAGAAGTATAAGACAATAAATTTCTATTGTTTAAGCCACTCAGTTTGTAATATTTGGTTATGCAGTTTTAGCAAAAAAAAAAAAAAAAGAACAACTTTTAGCTACAGCACCTGGAACCCCCATTTAATGTTAAATAAAATTCCCAGTATCTTTGTTTCTTTCACCATCTCTCTACTTCTGCCATCCTCTTGAGGATGGGGCTTTACATGTGGCCCCTACCAAGGACTGTTCATCAAGCCCTAGGTACTCTTAGCTCCCTGCTGCTGTTCCTTCTTGCTCTGCAGGTGAAGCCATCGGATATCTACAGCCCCACCACCACTGTTATCTCCTAAACATTCCATCATATTCACGGATACATTTGACACAACTGCTTCAAATTCTTCATCTTTACCTCAAGTCCTGCCATCATCTCAGGCATCTTTAATGGTCACATGAATAACCCGCCAGACTCCTTAGCTCAATGACTCATCGCTTTCTTCACACCGAGTGGCCATGGTCCTCTGCTTCACTCATTGATACTTAGGTGCCTGCATCACTTTGTCCCACCTGGACCTGCTCTACATCAGAACCCTTACATTCCAATATTTCACTCTATAGCCACAAGCTCCTGTCTTCATTTTTCTCATAGTCTCTTTCCTGCTAATAGTGGCTCTCCTCTTTTGGCTGCATAGAGCTCACTAAGCTCTCAAGGCCTCCACATTGTCCCAAGTGATGGCACCCTTCCTGGCTTTACCTTCCCACCTAGACCAGACCTCTTCATTGATCACCAATCTCTCTTCTATAATAGAAAAGTATAAGAGGAAAGATAGTTCTGGGGATATATCATCAAAGATATGTGTGTGGAAGAAAGAGAGAAAGAGAGAGAGAAAAAACGAAAGAAAGAAAGAAAGGAAGAAAGAAAGAAAGAAAGAAAGAGAAAGAAAGAAAAGAAATGGTAGAATACTAATGGCTTGGTTAACTAGGCCACTCTTATCTTTTTCAATTTATTTCAGAATAGTTACTTATCTAAAATTTTGCTTATATCATTCATTTGCTTGTAGTTCTTCAGTTGTTCCCCATCAGCTATAGAACTGAGTTCAAGCTCCTTAGGTATCTTGGGCTGGTATCATTGATCTGGTCTACCCTCCAAAACCGTTGCCCAGCACTTCCTGTCTCTCACCATGTAAGCTGAAGCCTTCCTGCTTTCGGATATGCTTCAGCTTAATCCCATTTTCTCTTTCTTATGAAATCCCTTAAGGAAGTCCCTCTCACCATCTTCTTCTGGTAAACTTCTAAGCATCCTTCAAAACTCAGTGAAGACCTGGAGAGTATTATGCTAGGTGACATAAGCCAGTAAGAGAAAGACAAGTACCATATGATTTCACTCATATGTGGAATGTAATGAACAAAATCAACAAACAAAACAGAAACGGACCCACAGATACAGAGAATAAATGGACAGTTGTTGGAAAGTATGGAAATTTGCAGGCTGAGTGAAAAAGGTGAACGGATGAAGCAAAAGAAAAAAACAAACCCCCAAACCTCATAGGCACAGACAACAATATAAGGCAGTGCTGGTCAACCTGGTCCCTACTGCCCACTAGTGGGCGTTCCAGCTTTCATAGTGGGCCAATCACGGCGCGGTTTGGTTGCTCCGCTACCGCCACCATGAAAGCTGGAACGCCCACTAGTGGATGGTAGGGACCAGGTTGACCAGCACTACAAAAGTGGGCAGTTTTTATAAAACGGTTGCCCATCACTGATAAGGACTGTAGGAGGGAAAGGGGGTGGGGGAGTTAGAAGAGGGTAAAGGGGAGATAATGGGGGAAGGAAGGAGACCTGGGTGGTGAACACAAAAATACAATTTACAGATTTACTATAGAATTGTACACCTGAAACCTATATAATTTTATTAACCAATGTCATCCCAGCAAATTCAATTTAAAAAATCTCAGCGAAGATCTGACATCACTTTTGTATGCTTCTTGTGGGTGGAATTGATGAGGCCTGCCTTTAAAACACTTCTTCGCTCTATACATACTTTTGCAATGCTGTATTTTCTTATTTCTTTTCTCCATGCATCAGCACAACGGTGCAGTTTCTCAACCTCTGCACTACTGACATTTTGGGCCAGTTAATTTTTTGTTGTGGACGGTTGTCCTGCACATCATCCAGAGTGCTCAGTAGCATCCCTGGCCTCTGTCTACTACATTACAATAATAGCTCTTCAAATTGTGACAACCCAAAACATCTCAAGACCCTGCCAAATGCCCCCAGGAGGACAAAATTGCCCCAGGTATAGTGTAAGTCTCTCCAGAGTTGTGCGCTGTCTTTATCATCTTATGAAATTCACAAACTTAGCGGAATATCTGGCTCATAGCAGACAGTCAGCCAGTGTTTAATGAACTGATCTGAATCACAGAGCCTGTGACACTGCTCCAGAAAAATGCCACAGGTATGTCAATGGTACCCTTCCAGTTATTTCCAAAGAAAGATATTTTTAGTTACAAATGATGTTTCTCTACTAAGAAGGACAAGGGAATTCTGGGTTTTCTTTCTAAAAGAAAAGAGAGTATTTGAAAAAGTTTTCTGAGCACTGTGGACCAAGGCTGTTTTTGACTGTGTGGCGCTTAAAGCCTTGCAGGTTCTGTCCACCACCTGCTGCGTGCCCTGGTGCCCAATGGCCTCTGCAGCGCCCCCTGGAGAAGCCCCGCCATCTGTCCAGTCCAGTGGCCTCTGCAGTGCCCTCTGGGGAAGCCCCGTGGTCTGTCCAGCCCAGTGGCCCCTGCAGCGCCCTCTGGAGAATCCCCGCTGTCTGTCCAGTCCAGTGGCCTCTGCAGTGCCCTCTCCACACCCCGCCCTCTCTCGGAAAGAGCCCCGCGTTAGGTGGCGGGTGCGGGCAGCTACTTAGAACCAGGCCCTAAGTGAAGGTGAGTGGCTCCTGTGGCCGACCTCCAAGTCCCCTGTCTGTCTGCTTCCTGTGCCAGAGCATTTGGCTCCTGTTTACTGGGCTTTTATCTGCATTAATCTTCTCAACCAAATGAATTTAAATTATGTCTTTATCTTTTACTACTGACGCGGCTTAAATCCCCTTTCTATCTTAATACGACTTCCTAGTGCAGCCCATTTCCCTCCTTAAGAGAAGGTTATAAATATTGTGAGATGGGAAACGGACCACTTCTAGGAAAGCCGAGTGAGCCCAGCCGGCTGCATGTGGGAAGAGTTCCGACTTCCCAGCACCACTGGGTAGGGCTCAGCGAGGATATTTCACATTTAAAAGGGTAGGTTAGGGGGCTTTTCTCGCACCTGCCAAGTGCCAGACCTTACATTCTTCTGTTTGAATAGTACATTATACAAAAGTAAAGATAACTCTGCATAATAAACCCAAATGGACATCCCCCCCTTAAAACAACTGTATGAGTTAGAAGAGAAGATACATTATTTGCTAGTGAAGGATGGATCATCGTGGCAGAGCGTTGCTATTTTCATGCAACCATGTTTGCCTTTTGCTTTCTCTACCTTGGGCTCTGTGAAAACATGAAGTGATTAATTTGGGATTCTTACGTTTAACACCATTATGGCAGACGCTGCCAACTGGACATCCCAATGTACACTTCCAGCTCCCTTGTCCTGTGTCCTGCCTCTAACTTAGGAGCTGGCAAAACTAATGAAAACAAAAGCATGGACTTTTCCAGCTTCTCTAGATGCTTGGTGGACATGCCGCCTGTTTCTGTCCAGCAGAATATGGGGAGACTTTGGTGGGGGATTCTGGGAAAGTGGTGGCTTTCCTGATGGAAGAGATGCTGTTTCTTGGGCTGCTCCCTCCACCTGCTTCCTGCTTTGAATGTGACATGTTCCGGAGCTGCAGTCACATCTGGAGACCAGGAAGCCTCTCTTCTATCAGTGAGCAGCTCTGCCATTCTGTTCTGCGAGAAAAATAAACCAGCTTCTCCGACTCTAGTAGACAACTGTTGTGTTGTTTGCTGCCCAAAGTATTTATCATGAAAATAGCTGAGTCTACGCTCTTGTCAAGTCACTACGGAAATGAAGGTGTTTATCCCATGCCCTCTTTCCTATGTGCTTTCTTCAAAAACCCATTGGGGTATACAGTGTGCTTCGTCTCAGACCTACCCAGCAGTAAGTATGCATCTACGCCAACAATGATGTCATACAGCTCAAACTAGTTCTAAGAGATAAGTTGGGAGTCTAATTCATAGCCCTTGGATGCTGGGCTTTCATGTAGCTAACACTTACTGAGTCCTTACTGTGTACTAAGCACTCTTTAAGTGCTGCTTTAAATGAATTAACTTACTTAATGTTCTTAAGAACCCAAGGAGGTAGGAACCACAACCATGCTCATTTAAAGATGAGGCAATGCTGATACAGAATAACTAACTTGCCCAAGGTTACCCACCTAATAAAAAGCAGGTGACTATTAACCAATATGGCGCAGGCCTTCTGAAGCCATGGAGTACGTACCCTGAAGAGTGTGTGCTGTGAAGGACAAAAAGCACTGCCATTCTACGGAAACCGGGGATGGGGAATTTTGCCTGGCCCCTTCGAGATAACAGGAGTTACTGAGTTATACCCCCCACCCCGCACGAGAGAGCATGGCTCCACTGGGAAAGGGGATTCTGCCTACATCATTCAGAGAAAAAAATCCATTTAAATAAAATAACATTAAACACTAATATGAATAAAGATTATAATAACCACTAAATTTGATTATGGGTTTATCATGTGTCAGGCGCTTTACTAAGTATTTTTATGGATCCTCAGAATAATCCAGAGGGAGGGGCCAGCAGTCTTCTGGCAGCCCCAGGGTCACGTCATCCCTGCCTCCAGCTGCCTTAGCCCAAATATTCATACTGTGCTACCTGTTTCCCTGTCTGGAGCTCAGAGAAGTTCACTCCCACCTCAGCCCCAGGGGAGCCGTCATGAGTGGTTTCTGTCCATGACCCCCATTGCCAGCTGTTGATCCAAGGTAGGCATCTCCTGGCTGGAGAAGCTGTAGGCCAGGAGAGATGACAAGTAATCTCTTGGGGCTTTCTGGCAAAGATTTCCAAAAAAGAAAAAAGATTTCCCTCTCTGGTCAAAACAAGCACCAGCAGGAAGTGGCCATGTCATGCCTAGTGACCATAGTTGCAGCTCGTGACCATAATTGACAAGCCTAAGCACTCAGCCAATTTGCTAAGCATGGCAGAGAGAAAGGAGAAAGCAACTGGGACCCCAGTGACAGTGTGAACGCTGAAATTGCTGTCCTTTGGATTTCTTGTTCTAGAAAATAACAGGGCCTTTGCTTTTATAAGTGTGCTCAACAGGCTTGATTATGATTCCCATTTCAGAGCTGAGAAAACTAAGGCACAGGGTGAGGAAGGCGGGATTCAAACCTAATCAAACTGTTTGCAAAGTATAAGGTATCTGCTTTAAAAAACACACAAAACAAAACAAAGCGCTGTCCCCAGCAGCACCTCCCAAGACTCTTAGCTTGCTCCTGTCAGTCAGCCACAGGGCCCACCCTTTTATTATTATTATTATTATTTATAATACCCTAGTAAGGAATGTTTAGAAGTTAATTTTCTGAGTAATCACCTGTTATCTACCAAGTCATATTCAGACTGGCAGATGACAAAATGGCGTCAGAAGAAAGTTGGTCTTCCCCAGACCAGAGTGAGAACTACAGGCCTGACGGCACGCTCCTGAGGGAAGAAGACAGTGGCGTGCACGAGAAGGACACGAGAAGGACGCGAGAAGGAACTAGGATAAAGGCGGAAGGGCATCCTGGGCATCTTGTCCGAGCCTTGCTTCCGTCACGTCTTCTCGCACGATCCTCGGGCCCTTCCAAACAAAGCTCCCTGCATTGCCCCAAACGCAGGAAATGTTTCATCTCCGTCCCTTGCTAATTGTTCCTTCTGGCCCAGGCTCTCCCACAGCTTTCCAGTCTAAACCTTACTTCTTCTGTAAGACCCCATTTCGACACCCCTGCCCCGAGACCCTCTTGTCCCCGTGCATTTCTCTCCCCTATATCCCCACAGCTTTTATCTACATCGTATGTAGGCATTTACCTTGTTACACTGCTTAATGTTATTTTTATATTTAAGTATATGCCTGGTTTCCTTGCTCAGACTCTAAATGGAATGCATGCAAAATTTGTGTCTTATTCATCATTTTAATCTCCGGTGTCTACTCAGTAATTGGGGTGGGGGGGATTTGAGCATTTTAAAAACTCATCTCTGAATCCTATACATAAACAGGGTATCTTTATGAATACATATGTAGCCATTTATTCTTTTCCTTCTAAAATAAAGCCATTTATTCTTTTCTAATTAACAGTTTAAAATTGTTGCATTTTTATTTTAGTTTTCGAGATATCAAAAAAGGGTGATTTTATAAAATGTTACCCTATGTCAAATTAGGATCCTCAAAGGACTGTCTCAGGATTTACAGTTCTTTTGTCCCCTTTTCTGGCCCCTAGTTTCTCCATGCAGTGATACAGAGAACAAATAGAGGTACTAAGTGGTGAATAGAAAAAAATCCCGGCTATACTAGGGCAGGTGGCAGAAATCAACTCTCTCATGACAGTCACTCCTTAATAGCACAAACAGGTTGAGAGAAGTACTCATTTGTCAAGAAAAGTCATTTAGGAAGTCGGGGCCCTGATTTCACCCCCGGACATAAGTGTTTACAGCCTGAGGAAGGGGCTGAGAGGAAGACCTAGGTCAGTGCAGTTAGTATCAGCCACACGGCAACAGAAGAAGAACACAGCAACTTGATGATGACTAGAGCAATGTGACCACAAAAGACAACTTTTCTAAGAACAGTGCCCATTTGTCTGGTCACCTCATGAGACACATTAAAGCCGATTATGTTTTCACAGACCACAGCATGTCCCTGGGTGTGATGAACATTTCTCCTGGACGCCTGATGCTTCCTTGAATTCCTCCACTACTGTGGTCTATTCCAGTCTGCATTGTTGGATGGTTTAGCAGAAAAATAGAAATAGGGAGGAAACCAACATTCATAAACTTAAATACTCTCTGTGTGTCAGGGGCAGGTTATTTAAGTCCCCAGCGCAATCTTGTGACATGATGTCATAACCTCCACGTTAGGGATGAGTTCCTCAGACCTGTGAGTTCATGTCCATTGACCACGCCATGATGGCTTCTTTATGATGTTTTATGATACATTAGTTATAATAAGTTATAAAAGGTATATAACAATATATTGACTGTATGCTTACTCTCTAAAAGTGTTTTTAGATTAGAACAAGTTACCTGAGCTTCCTTATGGCCAGATCAGAGCCACCTTCAGCATGCAAATATGTATAACAAATACCAAAATGAGGCTTTCTAAGGTAACTCTAGAACAAGGGAAAGCATCAAATGTACAGATGCGATGCTGGAAGACAGTATCCTAACGCTTAAATAAAATACTATACATAATTGTACATAATGTACAATTTTATTTATTCTTGCTTAAGAAAAAATAAAATAAACCTAGAGAATTTTGCATGTGTATGGTACACACGAGCACAGTTATTCTCATAATTCTCAGCTCCTCACTGGAAGAAGAGGACTCCTTCAAATTGAGTGAATGACTTAAGGATAAATAAAAGGAATGACTACTTTTCCTCAGAAAATAATAAACATATGGAGCTCATTACCACCTAAGAGGTACAGGCAAGGAATATAAATGGATTCAGAAAGGTTTTGACCAAATTTATGAATGTCAGAGCCATAAATGGCTACTGGAGTACACCTAACCTTTAAGGTTAATGTAATGGAGGAAAACTATGTTCTTTCCTGGCCAATCCCTCCAGGCCCCTGTTGTCAACACAGTATCGGGGTGGATGGCCACCGGGCTCGCCTGGCAGCACAATTCCTAAATTCCTTTTATCCGATGGGCATCTGGGCACGATGAGTGTTCATCTCTCAATGGAAGCGTACATGGAAAGTATTTTATTTTAAACTGGAAGCCGAATGAAATGCTGCTGTTGACTTCACTATTTATGTGATCAGGTTGAAACAGGAGGAAAGATTTCAGTTTGGGGAATCAGAGGGAAGCCAAGTTCAGTTCCGGGTTGCATCCCCGATCAGGCCGAGGGGCGCTTGCCTACCTTTTTCTGTGCCAGGCTCTTTCACATGGAGGATGGGGAGAAGCATATTTGCACTGCAGGCATGTCCTGAGACTTCCAGAAGAAAACATTTTCTACACTGTAAAACAAAAAAAATACATATAATTACTGAAGCAATTCCAGTTATAAGCAAATCTCACTCATTTGGGGAGAGATATAGAGTGATCCTTGCTTTATTTTTCTGGAGAAAATTGTTAAGAATATTGAAAAGGTACTCAAGACCCAAGTCCAATGCCAACTCCCTAAGGCAGAATTTCTTTTTCTGCCAAGTTTCCAGAAAAGCAAGTCACGTCTCAGAGCATTGGTACTATTACTCATCTGCTTACTCCTGCCTCCATTTAACTGTGAGCTCCTCTAAGACAGTGACCTTGTCTTATTTATCCCTGTATATTTAACACAGTTCCTGGTATACAGCTGGCAGTTAATAGATGTTGAACACATTTTTAAAAAAATTTTAGGTTTTATTTATTGATTTTTAGAGTGAGGAGAGAGAGAGAAGGAGGGTTAAGGGGAAAGCATCAACTAACTCATAGTAGTTGCTTCCTGCATGTGCCTTGACCAGGCAAGCCCAGGGTTTTGAACCACTGACTACAGTGTTACAGGTCAGTGCTTTCTCCACTGCCCCACCCCAAGTCAGGCTTAGATGTTGAATAAATTCATGTGCAACTGATCCTGGGTTTCTATTTTACAACAGTGGGAAAAAGAAGCGATCCAACTATAAAATGCAATAAATTGATCGTGGTTGGGTACCAAATTAAGACCGATCCTTGGCTCTCCTAATGTGTACACTCCAGTCTCTAACTCCTTTAATTTGGGCATAATAGTGCATTGGCTCTATTTGTATGAGAAAGAAAAAGATGTCATTTATAGGGTAGGTCAATCTTTAACAAGTGCATATATTTGAAATCCTAAAATCACATGCCTCAAAGTAGCTTGTGCTTGTTAAAGTAAGATGAATATGATATAATTTTTGGCTGTAACATCATATTTGAGGTACGTGCAAGATTATAGAGACTCTGAATGCCACCATCATCTTCTTCAAAGAGAAACCCTCCAGCCTTGACACCTGCAGAATTCAATAAAGTGATAAAAACAAACGTGGAAATGCACACCTCATATTCAGTCCATGACACAAATCAACAGGTGTAGATATTTAGGCCTTTTAAATGTTTAGAAAATTTTTCCTCTTAACTCATGACATTAGAAGGGCAAATAGGAAGTTAAATAACTATACATGCTAACCATATATAAAAACAATTATGTACTACGACCAAGTGGGATTTATGCCAGGTATGCAAGGCTGGTCCAACATTCAAAAATCAATTAATGTAATCCATCACATCAAGCAGGCTAAAGAAAAAACAAACATACTTATATCAATAAATGCAGAAAAAACATTTGGCAAAATCCAACATCCATTCATAATAAAAACTCTCAGTAAGCTAGGAATAGAGGGAACTTCCTCAACTTGATAAAGACTGTCTACAAAATACTTATAGGTAACACTACATTTAATACTAAGGAATTAGAAGCTTTCTTACTAAGACCAGGAATAAGGCAAGGACGCACCCTCTTACCATACCTTTTCAATGTACTGAAAGTCCTAGCTAATAATAAAAGACAAAAAAAAAAAAAAAGAAGGAAAGAAAAGGTATACAGATTGGTAAGGAAAAACTAAAACTGTTTTTGTTCACAGATATAATCATCTGTGTAGAAAATCTGAAAGAATCAATAACAAAATAAATCCTGGAACTAACAAAAGATTTTGGCAAGGTTACAGGATAGGAGGTTAATATACAAAAGTCAATCACTTTTCTGTACGCCAGCAATCAACAAGTAGAATTTGAAATTAAAAATAAAACAGCCTGACCAGGCTATGGCACAGTGGATAGAGCGTCAGACTGGGATGCAGAAGATCCAGGTTCGAGACCCCGAGGTCACCAGCTTGAGCGCGGGTCCATCTGGCTTGAACAAAAGCTCGCCAGCTTGGACCCAAGGTCGCTGGCTCCAGCAAGGGGTGGCTCGGTCTGCTGAAGGCCCGCGGTCAAGGCATATGTGAGAAAGCAATCAATGAACAACTAAGGTGTCACAACGGCAATGAAAAACTAATGACTGATGCTTCTCACCTCTCTCCATTCCTGTCTGTCTGTCCCTATCTATCTCTCTCTCTGACTCTCTCACTGTCCCTTAAAAAATAAAATAAATAAAATAAATAAAAATAAAATATTATTTAAAGTAGAACCCAAAAGATGAGAAACTTAGGTATAATGCTAACAAAATATGAACAAGATTTATATAAGGAAAACCACAAAACTTTGATGAAGCAAATTTAAAAAAATACCTATATAAATGGATAGTCTATGTTCAAGTGTCAAGATGGCAGTTCCTCCCGATTTAATCTATAGATTCAATGCAATCACAGTCAAAATCCCAGCAAGTTATTATAACAATATCCACAAACCGGCTCTCAAGTTTAAATGCAGAGGGAAACGACTCAGAATAGCCAGCACAGTACTGAAGAACAAAGATGGAGGGCTGGCACCTCCCATCTTCAGTACTTACTATGAAGCCACTGTGATCAAGACAGTATGGTAATGGTGAAATCACAGACATCAGTGGGACAGAATCGCGAGACCAGAGATAGACCCCCACAAATACAGCAAACTGATCTGACAGAAGAGCAAAGGTAAAACAATGGGAGCACAGAGAGTCGGTTTAACCTACTGTGCTGCACCCACTGAGCTTCCACATGCAAAAGGACAAATCTAGACACAGACCTTACACCCTCCATAAACATGAACACAAAATGGATAATTGACCTCAACATAACATGCAAAACAGTAAAACTTCTAGAGCATGACACATGAGAAAACCTAGATAAGTCAGGATATGACAATGGCTTTTTACATATAACACCAAAGGCACAATCCCTAAAATAAGGAATTGACAAGCTGGACTTCATTAAAATAAAAGCTTCTGCTCCATGAAAGAAAATGCCAGGGGAATGAGAAGCTAAACCACAGACTGGGAGAAGATATTTGCAATAGACACATCTGATAAAGGACTGTTATTCAAAATATACAAGGAACTCTTAAAACAATGAGAAAACAAGCAACCTGATTAAAAACTGGGTCAAAGATCTTGACGGACACCTCACCAAAGCAGATACAGTAAATCTTCTATGATGAAAAATAAGCACATAAAAGACTCCCCACATCATATGTCATCAGGGGAATGCAAATTAAAACAAGGTACCAGTGCACACCTGTCAGAGTGGCCCAAATCCTGAACACATCCTGGTGAGGATGTGCAGTGACAGGAACTGCATTCATTGCTGGTGGGTACAAACACGTTTGAAGATAGTTTGGCTGTTTCTTACAAAACTAAGCATATTCTTATCAAACCATTCAGCAATTGCATCCCTTGGTATTTACCCAAAGGAGTTGAAACATGTCCACACAAAAACCTGCACTCAGATGTTGATAGCAAGTTTATTTATAATTGCCAATATGTGAATGCAACCAAGATGCCCTTTAGTAAATGAATGAACACCTAAATCATGGTGCATCCAGACAACAGAATATTATATCATTTGGTACTAAAAGGAAATTAAGTATCCAGTTTTGGATATCCAAGCCATTAAAACCAGAATTTTTGTGTTCAAAAAAAAAAAAAGAAAGAAAGAAAGAGAGGAAAGATGGAAGGAAGAAAAGGAGAGGAGAGCAGAGGAGAAGGGAGGGAACAGGAGGGGAGGGAGGAGGGGAGAGGAGGGGAGAGGAGGGGAGAGGAGAGCATAGGAGAGGAGAGGAGAGGAGAGGAGAGGAGAGGAGAGGAGAGGAGAGGAGAGGAGAGGAGAGGGATGAGGAGAGGAGAAGAGAGGAGAGGAGAGGAGAGGAGAGGAGAGGAGAGGGATGAGGAAAGGAGAAGAGAGGAGAGGAGAGGAGAGGAGAGGAGAGGAGAGGAGAGGAGAGGAGAGGAGAGGAGAGGAGAGGAGAGGGATGAGGAAAGGAGAAGAGAGGACAGGAGAGGAGAGGGATGAGGAGAGGGATGAGAGGAGAGGGATGAGAGGAGAGGGAGGAGAGGAGAAGAGAGGAGAGGAGAGGAGAAGAGAAGGATAAGAAAAGGAGAAGAGAGGAAAGGAGAGGGATGAGGAGAGGGATGAGAGGAGAGGAGAGGAGAGGAGAGGAGAGGAGAGGAGGGGAGGGGAGAGGGATATGGAAAGGAGAAGAGAGGAAAGGAGAGGGATGAGGAGAGGGATGAGAGGAGAGGGATGAGAGGAGAGGAGAGGAGAGGAGAGGAGAGGAGAGGAGAGGGATGAGGAAAGGAGAAGAGAGGAGAGAGGAGAGGAGAGGAGAGGAGAGGAGAGGAGAGGAGAGGAGAGGAGAGGAGAGGAGAGGATAAGAGAGGGATGAGGAAAGGAGAAGAGAGGAGAAGAGAGGAGAGGAGAGAAGAGGAGAGGAGAGGAGAGGAGAGGATAAGAGAGGGATGAGGAAAGGAGAAGAGAGGAGAAGAGAGGAGAGGAGAGGAGAGGAGAGGAGAGGAGAGGAGAGGGATGAGGAAAGAAGAAGAGAGGAGAGGAGAGGAGAGGAGAGGAGAGGAGAGGAGAGGAGAGGAAAGGAGAGGAGAGGGATGAGGAAAGGAGAAGAGAGGAGAGGAGAGGAAGAAGGAGGGAGGGAGGGAGGGAGAGAGAGAGAGAGAGAAAGAGGAAGGAAGGAAAGAAAGAAAGAAAGAAAGAAGGAAAGAAAGAAAGAAGGAAAGAAAGAAAGAAAGAAAGAAAGAAAGAAAGAAAGAAAGAAAGAAAGAAAGAAAGAAAGAAAGAAAGAAAGAAAGAAAGAAACTGTATTGCAGCACAGTTGGTTAAACTCTCAAGCTGTGAAAAGACAAAGAAAGACAGGGAGGAAGGAGCTTACACACATATTTCTAAGTGAGAGCAGCAGATCTGAAAAGGCTCCATCCACACTATAAGAGTCTAACATTGTGGAACAGGCAAAACTACTGGAGAGAGTGAAAGGGTCAGAGGTCAGGAGTGGGAAGTGGGGGAAGTGAACAGGCAGAGCACAGAGGATTTTTAGTGCAGTGTAAATACTGTGTGTGGCACTATGATACATACACATCATTATATATTGTCCAAACCTGTAGAATGGTCAACACCAGGAGGAAACTGAAATATAAGCTGTGGGCTTTGGGTGAGTATGATGTGTCATTTCGGTCCACCAAGGATAACACATGTAACACTCCGATGGGGAACGCTGATAATGGGGGCGTCTCTGCCTGAGTGCGGCCAGGGGGTGACAGGGAAACTGTACTTCTCAATTTTGCTGTGAATTCAAAAGCATTCTGAAAATTAAAGTCATGGATAAAGTCGTAGATATTTATAGATGCACATGATGTTCATGGGTATGTGCTTGTGGGGTGAGTGTGTGTGTGATCCTTTTCTCACTTAACAGCAGCTGAAAGACTGAGAGTGAAGTAGGATGATAGGCATTTTCTTCAGTGTCTGGGGCTGGCCAGGCCATCCCAGGCCCCTTTCACTCCTCACGTCCCATTCACCGTCGCAGCTTTGGCTGCAAAGCTGACACTCTGCTTTTCTGCTCTCTGAAATGCCAGCCACTGGTATAATGGTCTTCTTCATCAAAGGCCTGTAGATAAACATTTATTCAACAGTGACCGTCCCTTAGCTTGTATGTAGCCACACTGACTTTGACCCCCACGGATTTCAGTCTTTTTATTCCCCAAGCCCTAACCTACGTTGAGAGTTAATAACATCGTTGATAGTGAATAACATCATGGCTTTTCTGACCAAGAACACACATATAGTTCTTCTACCTCTCTGCCTCGGAAATGCACCCTACACTAACCTTATTGTCATTATTTCCTGCTGTCAATCTCATATAGGAATAGGCGACATTGCTCTACTTTGTCATGGTGGAAAGTTTATCCTGCAAATCTTCCGTTTCTTAGGTCTCCCATGAATGGCTGTGCTTATCTCTGGTGCGCTTCTAGGCATCCCCAGGGCTCTGCATTTAACTTCCTACTTCTAAAAGCATCTGTACAGAGGTAATATTAATGTTATTGCAACAGACAGGCAGAGCCTCATTTCTCTCCACTTTGACTGGAAATGCCTGTTCATAGGGAAAATGTGCAGACATTGGCATTTTTGTGTGAGGTCTGAACGTGTGTGGGTCCAGCCATTGGCAGCAGGAAGAAATAAGACACAACTGCCAGATGGTTTGTTGTTTTTTTTTAAAAAAAAAAACAGTCAAAATTGACTGGTGATCCACAACTTTTATAATTATTTTCCCAAAGGATCCTCTATTCTGAAGCTGGGAAAAACTCCTGAATTCACTCTCAGTTCTGAGAGAACAGTTGCTTGGAAGAGGAAGTGATTTAAAGATCACTTATCTTCCAAACTAACTGCTACCCTAGACATGCTGGGTATTTGAAATTCTGAATATAACTGCTGGTTGTACTTAGATCTTTTGAAGACCTGATTTAGAATTCCTAGTAGGACAGCAGTAAGTACTAGAAAGGTGATGGGATTTGGAGCTAAGGTCCAGTCTCTACTACAGATTGTTCCATCCATCCCTGCACCTCAATTTACTCCTCTGTATAATGGGGATGAGAAAATCTTCTCTGAGTAGGTCATAGAGATAGGGTTGTTTAGTGACCTAGAGATAAAAATGCATGGGAATGAACTTTATAAACCATCAGTGCTTTGGAATTTAAGTGGTTGTTATAATAAAAGGGAAGTTCCTGAAAAAATAACAATGTCAAGGGAGCCTATTAATGGTCCTGTGAACTCTGCAGCCTGGGCTTTCTTAGATCATCCAAATTGAAATGTTTATTTTGTTGGTTTGTTTGTTAGCTTAAGTCTCTGAATAAGTTTCTTATTTTTATCCCTAAACAACCCAACCTTAAGGAGAGCTGCCTTACAATGACAAATAATGGTCAGGAAAAAATTTAGTGCAAAACAACGGTAACGAGTGTAACTTTTCACCATGCACACTGGCAGCAAGAATTTCAGTAGAAAATCATTGGCTACTGCCATCACATTCATTTGGGTAGCAGGGATGGCTAGGCTAAGACAACACTGATTCCTCAGTTTAAATACATTCCCAATCAGTATTTCCAAGAGGGTCTAAGTGATACTGGGTCTGCCTAATGAGGATGTCACCTTCCCACCAGCCTCCTACTTACTGTTGTATCTGTGGACTCAAAGCTCTTTGAGTCAGTGACGTCTTCTTTCTAGCTGACTGTGTGTGCTAGCAACCAGCTCAGTGTCCCAAACAGGGAGGGATACAGGTTCACTGTGTGAGTGAGTGAGGCTGACACACCCCTTCTCCTCAAAGGCTCACATATTAAGGCACTGCTGGTAGAGGGAGTCCAATCCCATATCCGGTCATGACTAAACTCAACATCCCCAACTTCCTGTGTATGACTGTTGCCGAAGACGTGATAAAAAAGCAAATGCAATGTCATCACCCTGAACAACACTGTTCTCAGGTGAGGTCTCTCTAACAGCCTCTACATCCCAGACTATGGAACGGCAGTGTTCAGACATTCTAAACATTCTAAAAGCAGAGAGGGAGCAAGGACCCCGCAGATGTATATGGATCAATATCCATAGCACTTAAATATTTCTAAACCTTTCTTTCTAGGCTCTCATTCAGAACGTGCATGCCTTCTGTGCACATTTTAATAGAAGATTGTTATAACCACTAAGTGAAACTACAAATCTATCATCTTTAACTACATTAAAGTTCATTAGTAGGTAATAATGACTATGGACATATAAATATTGATTACAACTTTTAAAATAACCATGATATTGAGTAGCCATCAAGCTGAAACAATGAGGTTATAATGTAAAAGAAATTAGACTCTGAGCATATAAGTTTCAGTTAAAAGCATACAGTTCGAGATATTTTTCCAGAACAGTCTTTCTTCGGTCACTCTTTTCACTATCCACATTCTGTAGCCTACTTTTGTACTGTAAAACTTAGAAATAATTTAAGAAAAATGTGTTGTAATATTGAAACCATAAGAATCGAAGTCAAAATGTATAGGTTTTGTTCCAACTTTCACAATTAGCTTGTCACACATAGCAAGGGACAAGTCACATTTTTCTCTTAGATTCAGCCTTTTGGTCTATACATTGACCCTCCTGAATTGCTGTGGGGGTTAAAAGTGTTGATTGACAGAGGGGGTAAGTTTTTTTAAATGCTGAGTTCCCATTCTGTTTTCAAAACATTGCTTGCTGGGAATGGATTAAATCAGGAGATTGGTCTGTTATTATAGTTATTTTATTCTTTTTCTAAAATTCTTTTTGAAGGCTGAACTCTTCATTAATACTTTTACTTTGATGATGAGTACTGAAACAGGCATTTCTGACCCCAAACTTTGAGATCTAGGTTAAAAAACTCCCAGCCACAACAATAAGGCATTCTTTTCAGATCTATGTTATTTTAACACTAAACTTTCTTAGGCACTTGATGAAAGTCACTTCGGGTGTGCTTTAGTTTTGATGACAGGCTGTGACACTCACAGTAAAAAAGAAAACATTTTTAAGTATTGGCACAGAGTGATGGGCTCCTTCTTGCTCGTGGATGCAGACACTGGAAGCCCAGAGAACTCTTTCTTGCAAAGGCGAGTAGCCTTTCAAGGCGATTGCTAAGCCGTGTGCGGGATCTGAGCAACCAGCATCTAATGTGAAATTCTTTTCATCTTCCCTCCACACTCCTGTGAAAACCAGGATTTCTGAGGGGCACAGAGATTCTCAACCATTGCATCGCGGCAGCGTTCTTGCAGCTTGAGCTCATGCGAGGAAAAGCAATTTCATGTTAAACATACAAGATGATGACAGCGAAGGAGGTGAGCTGATAGCCGGAAATACATATGCACACCCTCCCTTGGAAGTTTGCTTTTCGCTACCTTGTACAAAGTTAATAGAAACCAAGGAACTACCGTTCCAGAATCGTCACCCCCTTTAATCCTTAATAACCAAATAAAAATGGGCAGCCTGTATTCCGGAGCAGCGCTAGCAAGCAGATCTGCAGGAAACAAGGCTCCCTACAGACTTCCCCTTGATCTTAAAGCTTCCCCTGAAACATTTATATGCGCGGAGCACCTGGCCAGGACATGTGAGAAGGCCTTTTTTCACCTTGGCTCTATTTCTTTCTTTAATAATAAATTCTCGGTTTTCTTTTTTTCCCTTCCTGGAAACTGATTCCATCTTAAGTAATGTTTTTGTTCTTTCTTAATAGTTTAAGAAAAACAAGACAAACTTGAAAACCCCCCATTAACACCCATCAGGTTTCCCGCCTGCGGATCGGTATCATCTTCGCTGTAGGAAAAACGAAGCAGAAGTCAGGGTAGGTTAATTCCAATCAGGTTGAGGGTTTCTTTTGTTTGAATTCAAAGGGCTTGGGTTAACCTGCTATGAAATGTAGTCTTCCTCTTGCACGCACCTGGCTGGGTGAGGAAGTGATGAGCTAGATAACCCGTTCTGGCGGCCGCCGCTTAACTACGCAGGTGTGTGCATTCCAGTCAGATATGTCACAGAGGAAGGCTGCCGGAGGTCCTATGACGGGGAGGCCTGCTGGGTCACATTCCCCACAGGATGCAATGCATTCAACTGTGAGAACGCACACGGTCAGCTACGTAGCCTTTCTCCCGAATCGGGTCAAACCCAGGACAGAAATCGTAGCACTATGTATTTTGAAATAAATGTATTTAAGGAAAGCAACGTTCACTTGTAAGAATCCTCGCCCTCACTTTCTTTCCTGTCTTCCTTTCTTACTGCAGTCCACCAGATGTATGTGAGGAGACTGACTCAAAGACACACAATACAGAAGGATACGACCTATAGCTGAAATTGGAGAAAGGAGAAAATGGGCAAAATAACAAATGCCAAAGAAAATACTCCAAAAGTTATAAATGCCAACCATTAGCCCTGTGTGGCTGCTGGGAGGCAGAAGGTGAAAATCCGGCCCCGAGCATGCTTGTCACCGGGCCAGAGCACACCACCTTGCAGCCCAACCAGCTCCTCGCTGGGGCCTCGCCCTCCCCTCCCCTCCCCTCCCCTCCCTTCCCCTCCTCTCCCCTCCCCTCCCCTCCCCTCCCCTCCCCTCCCTTCCCCTCCCCTCCCCTCCTCTCCTCTCCCCTCCCTTCCCCTCCCCTCCTCTCCCCTCCCCTCCCCTCCCCTCCCCTCCCCTCCCCTCCTCTCCTCTCCCCTCCCCTCCCCTCCCCTCCCCTCCTCTCCTCTCCTCTCCCCTCCCCTCCCCTCCCCTCCGTCCTCCCCTCCCTTCCCCTCCTCTCCCCTCTCCTCTCCTCTCTCCGCCTGTGTGACACCTCTAGAAAAGTTTCATTCCCGCTCACAGCACGTTGTTGGCTTCCTGATCTACCGGGGACAAAGTCAGAATTCTTCCCTGGAGCGTGGAACGCCCTCTTGACCTGGCCTCTCTCTGCTCTCTGGCCACCCCACCACGACCCGGCCACGACACCCCCTCCACAACTGCCCCTCCCTCCACAGACAGCCTTAGTCCACAATTCAGACAGCCCCTGCACAGCTTTGCCAGAAAGGTTCTTACGCTTCTCCACTGACGCACTTCAACATCCCCCAGTTCTGGGTTACCCTCAAGATGCTCCTGAAACATGCTCCCTGGCCTGTCCTCCCGCATCATGGCCCCGAACACACTCTCCCCTGACTCAGTAGCTTGCCTGTGCTGTCCGAGAGCACACTCGTCCGGAACGGGAACTCGGCATGCTATTCCCAGCCTCTAGCAGAGCGACCGACATGTTGCTGCTTAACCATATGTTATCGTTTGTTGCATGAATGAATAATAACAATAACAGCTGACGTCTATTAACCATTCACCATGGGCCACAAAGGTGCCCAATATTTTACCTTCATTATCATTGTGGAGGGGGTGGATTTGTTTTCACGCTGAAGTCATGAGGTACGTTATTGTCATCTTTGTTTTACTGATGAGTGAACTAAGGCTTTTGGTAGCGAAGTGTGGGTGCTAAGCTACCACCCCCGAGCCTTTCTGATGCTCAAGGCTGAGCTCTCACCACTACCTACACTGCCTGTCTAATGACAAATAATGCTTCCTAACAGTCTGAGCAAAAAAAAGAGCACCATTCAGTTACCAGATTCATAGCATATGGCAAAAATAAAATAAAATGCATCAACAATTGGGGAGAAACATAGTTTTTCCTGGATTCTGAAGCTTTAACATTTCTTCCTCTAGGTGACATCAAAGCATTGCCCAGTGGCCCGATGTTGTGGACGCCTGGGAATCCAGCAGTGAGCAGAACAGCAGATTTCCTAGAATGTCCCTCGTACTAGCCAGTGGCACCTCTTAGAAACACACTTCACCATAATCTGTTCTCTCCCAGAGAAAACGCAGTGTTCAGGTGATTGGGCTTAACCCAAGGGGTGATTTAATTTGCCAAAATCAAACGCAGCAAATATTCACGTTGTCACTTCATGATCATTTTCCCCTTGAGAAGAGGGAGGAGGAAAGATGTTTGCAGTCATCCCCTCAACTACAAGTCACCCGTGCAAAGTGACTCTGAGGCAGGTAAACAAAGGGATGTGTGTAAACAAAATAGGCTTCCTTTGCCCTCAAAATTACGAAGAAAAATAATATGACATGCAAACCCCTGAAAATTCAAGGATAAAACAAAAGAGGCTGGAAGCTTTAGACTATTACAACCTGCCTGTGTGCTTTGAAGAGACTTTGTAAGTAAGTGAGTCGGACTCATTCAGCTGGGAAAGAATGAAGCTGCCCACTTACAGGACATGCAACTGTATTATTTCTACTAGGAGGCAATGAAACCGAGAATTTGACAATAGTTGTTTTGTGCTATATTTCTGTGTATGGGTTTCAGTCTTTAATCCTGAGTTTCTTTTAAATTCAACATTTACTAGTTATTTAATACCATCTTATTGCAGCTAATTGCTCCATAAATAAGGACAATGATGAAAAGTTCACAATGATTCAAAAGAGAAAACTGAACTGGTTGAGAAATAAGTCCCAATTTCAGAAGTAAGATCACAAATATAAACACCAAAGGAATTTGGTCTCTTTTTCTTGGCAAAAACACAGGGATGTTCTCTATTTTTCTAGTAAGAAAAAAGTAATCACCTTAAATCTGCGAAGCAAAATTTAGGGGAGACTTCTAAAGAAAATGACTGTTTTGTGAGAGGCAGAATGGGTCCGGTCTGTGGAAGAATTAAAGACCAGAGTAGACGATAGTCTGAGAGGCGGAAGGAGGCCGAGATGGGAAATGAAATCGCACCTCCAAGAGCAGCGTAGAACACAGTGAATGATCTCTGGGGATAGGTTCCCTCCAGCCCTCAGGACTGGCGATTTGCCTACCATTTACTCACTAGCTTTGGCTTAGTGGAGGGTGGCCTCGTGCTTGAAAGGGATAAGCATAGCTCCCACGATTCCTGCTCATCGGTGGACACAGACCCACAGGAACCTTTGGTGCAGTGTGAATGCCAAGTGCTCACACTTAAGTGGCACAGCCTGTGTTCCATTAGAGGCAGGTAAGGAGACACATTTTTCTTTCTCAGCAACCAGGTTTAGAAGGAAAAAAAAAAAAAGAATTGCCCAGGCTCATCCCAAACTTTTCGATAGCTTGTCAAAATAAGGGACAGTGGAAGCACACAACATAACAAAATGCAAACACCCAACATAGTCCTTTTGAGAAAACTCCTGAGCATTCCCTACGTGGTTCAATCACGCTGCTCATTAAACAAGTCATTTTAATACTCACTGTCAGCCCAATCTTCTAGGTGCCAGGATTTCCTTTTGAAGATTGAAGGCAGTCTGTGGGCCAGGTTTGCAGCAAGGTAAACATGTGGAGACCAGGACAGTTTCTGGTGTCTCAGATCTGACACCTTCTCAATTTAGAGCCCTCCCCCCTTGTTTTGGGGGGTTTAAAATATTTTTAAATTTTTATTTTAACTTTTTAGTTTGCTCAGGCACAAGGTGCTGTGAAACACACCTCAAGTGTCTTTTAAAAATTAAAGCCGGGTTGATTTGTAGTGTCAGTGATTCCTGCTAATCAAAATGCCTGACAATTTTGCAGGAGGGAAGAGGTCCTGGAGTAGCTCTCTCACTGGAGAGCACTGCTTCATTTTTCTGTTTTGATCTAAATCTGAATGTTTTCCTGCAGATAATCCCTGTGCATTTTTAAAAGGGAGAAACAGGGAATAAAATTCTCAGGAAATAAATGTTTAGTTGGACACAGAGTCCCCGGCCCGGACTAGACAACTGAGCAGGGCTCCAAGTCCCTCTGCTGGCCTCACTCCGCTCCGCGGGAGCTGCTCCCACAACTGTGGCTTCAGAGAATTCTGCCTCCAAACCCAAACTTCCAAAATAGAATGTTCTGTTGGCTCCATTCCCCCCCCCCTCGCCAAGGGTCATCGCTGGAATGTGGGGAGTGGTATGTGTGGACACCATTTATGACAAGAAAAACAGGCAGCCACCCCACATGAGGGTTCCCCTGAGCTGTGGGTCCGACTCTGAAGCAAATGCATATTTCAATTTCATGTTTCATTTTCTGTAATTGTGCTTAAAAAATTAGAAGTGGCTCTGATGAACCAGAAAACTTATAGGGATCTTCTTGTCTTTCAATTCAAGGATGCCTTAAAGAGCCAGAGAAACAAATGAAGACACAGGAATTTGACAAAACAGTTAAGTTTCCCAGAATCTTACCTTCCAGCTACAAAAAGTCACAGAAGTATGATTTTACAAGCAGTTGATTTGAGTCTTTTAAAATGGAGAATTGTTATGGAGATTCTAGTGCTTTTTTTTCCCCCTACAATAACCACATTGTCCTATAATGTTTAAAAAGTATCAGTAGCTTAATTTGAAACACATTCAAGAAAACACCATTCTCTTTACATTGTCATTATGGGAGCCTTTATATAAACCCATGTATTAACACCAGAAAAGTATGGTGCTACTTTCTAATGCTAATTACCATGATATAAAAACTACAAAAAGGAAAAAAAAAACTAGATAAAAAAAAGACTCATAAGGTCAGTGTATTCAAATATGTCAAATCAAATTATATTTGAACAGTAAATCCCTGGTCTAAAGCTACCACATTAAACCAAAAAGTAAATAAGGATCCAGAACAAATAAAAACAGAAATAAAGATAGAGAAGAGGAGAAATAACACAAAAACTAATATTATAGTACATAGATCTTAGGACCCTCAAATGTTTCAGAAGTGAAAACAAACTACTTTTAAAGATACACATCCCAATATTTAATAGAATAGCAAGAGAGGAACATCGTTCTGGAATATCTGAAATCGTTTCTGTAGAAATGCACCACTCCCCAGTTTGAGACCCTTCCGTTAGGAGAAACACGCAGGAATGGGACACTGTTAGCAAAGAATCTTTCTCATCATGTCAATTTCACCCCACATGCAGATCTGATGACCTTTGTTTTAGACACATAGGGTGAATAAATTTTTCAATTATTAAAGCTGTATTATTTTTACAGTGCCTTCAACTTCATTGTAATTGAGATGCCTGAGTATTTTGTTAAATTGTTTTTTCTCTTAAAAAATGTATGTGAAATTTTTAGATTAAATTGAGTTAAAATTCCTTTAATTTTGAGCAGTCTGTTGCTGAGGAAATTTCAATTAGATCTGCTTCCAGACTTGTTGCTAATCAGAAGCAAGGGAGATAGATGCCTTTTCAAACCCAGACACCCCCGTATCCCACGTCAGATCTACTGAATCTGAATCCCGAGGAGCGGGCCCTGGAACCTTCAACTTATTTGTTCACTTCCATGCTGCCATGTTGGGAAACCACAGCTCCAGGATGCTGCAAAATCAAGGGAGAAGTAACGTGATTTAAATAAAATATCATCCAACATGTAGGCAGTTTCCTGAAGCTACAAAGACCAGAGGACCTGAAGCCACACTATAGTGTTTAACAGCGACTTTCAACCTTTTCCATCTCATGGCATACATAAACTAATTACTAAAATTTTTCAACACACCAAGGAATAGATTTTGTGCTGATCTGTCAAAAAAGAAATACACGCACACACACACAGATACACATTTTGATTCACACCAAATGGCTATTGTTGTGTTGACTATTGTCCTTTTTTTATTTGATAATCTAAGGGGAAAGTCAGTGCCCCTGACTAAATAGTCAGATATTGAGTGTGTTAATAATTCTTGCAGCACACCGGTGTTGAAAATCACTGGTCCGTTAGCATCAGCTCAAATGCCTGTTCTCTAAAGATGCATAGAAACCGAATGTTGTCTGACCTGTGTTGGCACAGTGGATCAAGCATCGACCTGGAATGCTGAGGTTGTTGGTTCAAAACTCTGGGCTCCCCTGGTCAAGGCACATACGGGAGTTGATGCTTCCTACTCATCCCCCCCCTTTTCTCTCTCTCTCTCGCTCTCCCTCTCTTCTCTAAAATGAATAAATAAATAAAAATAATTTAAAAAAAAGAAAGAAACCGAATGTTGTTTAGAACACTTTCTACCTAAGTAAATTGCAAATTCAAATTTAACATGCTTATACCTTATTTCTGTTATACAGAGTGATACATTTAAATTACTAGTCTATGTGGTTTTTATGTTTAATTTGCTTGTTGGAAAAATAAATTCATCTGTGTATAATGTAGACAAAGCTGTAACATAGAAGAACAATGTTGCCATCTAGTGGTCAATTAAAAACATTAAGGAATCAGAGTGTCACAGTGAAATGCCAAGTTAATGAACCTTAAAAAAAGAGGTTAAACTAATTCCAATAAAGCCATATTACTGAAAGAATTGCTTCAAACTATGGATTACTACAACCAGGCAAACTACGGATTACTACAACCGGGCAAACTACGGATTACTACAACCAGGCCCACTGAAGCTTCATGCTAACCTCTAGTCCTAGAATCACTGGTAGTGATCATGGAACAGCAGAGATGTGTTACAGTTGGCTTTTGAAAAGTAACATTGTTTGTTCACTCATGCTTTGTATTTGTGTAGGCTCAGTGATCGATTTTACTACCAGAATCTCTTTAATCATTGATAATACCATCCTTCACAACCATGGCAGGCCCATTGTTTTCTTCCAATTAATTGCTCAGGCTGCCTGAACCCAAAAGTCCTTAAAAAGAAAGACCCTACAGATCTTCCGCACCTCTGACACCGTGAGGGGTGGAAGGTGTCACACGGCTCCCAGAGGGATTTCCTCTAGTACCCATCTCACGCTGAGCCCTTGCATGTTTGAAACAGTCAGTCACATGAAGGAGGTGGCCTCACAAGCCATGTGGATAAGGGAGACTTTCAAGTCCAAACATGTGTGTACACCTGTCCATAGAAGTTAGCTCACATATCATCAAAAAGGAAGGAGAGAATGCAGACTGGTGCAGCCACTGTGGAAAACAGTTTGGAGATTCCTCAGAAAATTAAAAATCGAACTGCCTTTTGACCCAGCTATCCCACTTATAGGAATATACCCTAAGAACACCATAGCACTGTTCGAAAAGAAGAAATGCGCCCCCATGTTCGTGGCAGCATTGTTCACAATAGCGAAGATCTGGAACCAGCCCAAGTGTCCGTCAGAAGACGAGTGGATTAAAAAGCTATGGTACATATATACTATGGAATACTACTCAGCCATAAGAAACGATGACATCGGATCATTTATAACAAAATGGATGTACCTTGATAACATTATACGGAGTGAAATAAGTAAATCAGAAAAAAAGAAAAACTGAGAACAGCATGATTTCATACATAGGTGGGACATAAAAGTGAGAATAAGAGACATGGACAAGAGAGTGGTAGTTACGGGGTGGGGGGAGGGAGGAGAGGGTGGGATAGGGAGGAGGGGAGGGACACAGGGTAAACCAGATGGAAGGTGACAGAGGACAATTTGACTTTTGGTGACGGGTATGCAACACGGTTGAATGATAAGATAACCTGGAGATGTTTTCATTGTACATATGTACCCTGATTTATTGGTGTCACCCCATTAGAATTAATAAAAAAATATAAAAAAAAAAAAAGGAAGGAGAGAACAGCATTCAAGGAAAAGACATATTAGTAGGCCATTTTAATTTCAAATATTTGGTTTGGATCTAAGTGATCTCAATTGGGTCATAGTATTTCTTAAGTTCAATATTACTCTTACTTAATTTCTGAGAGTTATAAGACTACCTGTGGGGGAAGTCAAATATATGTCTTTACAAGGTGAAGGGAATATACCCTGTCTTTCAAAGAGCTGTGAGAGAGTCTGTCCTACTCCCACCCTGGGGAAGGGGACGGGGCAGGTGCAGCAGGGCTCCATAATGAGCGTCTCACAGGGACATCTGGGTCACACAGTTACCTGCTCCTTTCACGTAATGGGACACACTTCCATCATTACCTGAACAAAAGGCATCCTCACTCAATATTTTCTTGTTTTTGAATGATGCAGGCATCTGTATTTGTTACCCAGTTCCTTGAAAATGAGAAGGTGGCTGACTGGTAGGGGTTGTGCAGGGACCCCTGGTCCAATAAGTGTACACACTGGGGACCTGCCCAGGAAGAGCATGGAAGGATAGACCAGAGAAGGGGAAGAGAGAACACACTGGGGACCTGCCCAGGGAGAGCATGGAAGGATAGACCAGAGAAGGAGAGAGAACACCAGGTTAATTGCAGCCTTCTGGATTATTTCTGCAAACTCTTGGCGGGTGAGGCCTTACATATTGAGATTCACCTTCTGTCAAATATTAGCCCTTGCTCTTTTGATAAATTAATGCGTTTAAATCTCAAAAGCACCTAAACAGAAGGTACTTTTATTATCCCTATTTCACAGATGAGTTAATTAAGACACCGCAGGGCTAAGTGACTTGCCCAAGGCTACAGGGCTACCAGTCATAGGAACACAATTTGATTGCAGGCAGTCTGTCTCCAGAATTCATGCTTCTAACTGCTGTTCAAAACTGTCTTCCTCTGTGGAACCCACAGATTTAGAATTCAATAAAAACACAGGTACAATTCTGTGGACACAACCCATTTCCCTGCATTAATGGAAAGGTTTTGGGGAATGCAGAGTCCCTCAGAACGTCAGCCCTCATCACAGTACTACAGGGATAGAGCGACAAGAAAGTAAGCTGTGTCCACGTCAAGACGCATGGCCAGCAATCATTCTATTCCAAATATTAGGAGCCACATTTTATTTCTTTCTTATATCTATTTTGTCATGCTCAAAATTATGACATTGAAGCAGAAGGAAAAATGGCCTTCTTCAGCCTTTTGTTAGTTTGGACATCAAATATAGAGATACATGCACACACGTTTATTCTATAAAGGCTTATTGAGCACCTACTCTGTGCAAGGCATTTGCTTAAAGCTGTTGCGGATGGAAAGGTAAATGACAAGTCACTGTGATCACGATGCTCATGGCCAGTAAGGGAGATTAAAAAAGAAAAAAAAAAGAATGTAAAATTACTGTGATTATACAATGACTTGAGGCTTGTGAAGCCTGTAATTCTCTGTGGGCCAGAACGAGCCTACAGTTTGACCATGATGGATGAACAGCGCTTTTGGAACACATAATTCCGACTCCCACAGCTCGCTAGATCTCAGTCTAACACCCACTAAGCAACCACAGGATGGCAGAGAGGCGGCAAGGATGGAGCTGTGTGGAGGAAGCCAGACCAAGATGAAGCACCCATGAAAAGCGAGGAAGACACACTCGGGGGCTCCCCCCTCAAGCCACGGCTTTGACAGCTTTTCCATAACAGGAGGGGCTCCTATCCCAGTCAGGAGATGGTCGATGTTTCTCCTAACCTCAGTCTGATCAACAGGATTGTATAACATTGTCTAGAGTGTTCCTTAGTTTTTCAACCCCTCTTGAAAACACTGCTGCACGGAGCTCTTTTCTGGCGCTGTTATTAACGACGGGGCTACCCAGTACCTCTCTGCACCGGGAGTGGGGCCTCCATCCAGTCCCTGTCCCAGGCTCTTCGCATTGCTGAAGGTCCTCTGTCACTTAGTAACTGCCATTGCCTCTATGCCGGTGAAAGTCTCATAAAGATGGCTCAGGTTAAGTTCAGCTAAAGGGCTCAGGAGACTTAGAATGCATTCTCCTAAGGCATAAAGTAGAGGCAAAAGCTATGGCGCCCCGAGAAAAAGTGCACACAGGCACTGGGAATCTGAGAGACCCAGGCAGAAGGCTGAGGGTCCTTATTTGCATAAGGAGTGGCTCAGCCTCCAGATCAAACCATTAAGATCTGTGACATGATTCTTATTTCCCAAGACCTCCAAGCGGAAGCTCCCAGTAGAGTGTTTGATGCCCCCATCATGTCAACCAAGCCAAGCTGACTGGTTACATCTGGTGAAAGCCATCACCAATCTGACCCTGAGTTTCACCAGGGGAGCTGAAGACTATAAACATGCATCATAAATCATTAGTTAGTTGGCTGGTTAGCCCGGTGACCTGAACTGGCCAAGACTCAAAGGCCGGCCCCAGCTGTCTGTGGAAATCAGCACAGAGCGGCTCCAGCTCTGCGGAACTCCTCCACGATGCAGGGGCTCCGGCTGCAAACAGAAGAAACTGGTTCTGATGGAGGCGAGGGAGGGGAATTTACCTGGGGGCATCTCACCAGAAAGGTGGGAGACTTGTCCATCAGAGCAGGCATTTAACAGGGCAGCTCTGGACAAGAGAGCAGGTACCTGATGGAGTTCCAGCCAAGTCCCCCGGCCCTTTGCTCCTCTATTCAAAGTTCATGAGACTCAGAGACATGGACAAGAGTGTGGTGGTTGGAGCGGGGGAGGGGGGGGCAAAGAAAACCAGATAGAAGGTGACAAAAGACAATTCGACTTTGGGTGATGGGTATGCAACATAATTAAATGTCACAATAACCTGGAGATGTTTTCTCTGAACATATGTACCCTGATTTATTAATGTCACCCCATCAAAATTAATAAAAATAAATAAAATTAAAAAGTTCATGGGGCAGGGGCTGAACTTGCATTGTGTAGTTATCCCCCACCTAGGGAAACGTAGGACCCTGATAACAGCTGCACTAAACTGAGTAAGAGGCAGTTACGGAAAAGAAAATTTATTTATTAGATTGGCAAAATGCATTCTGCTGGTTATTGCGACTTATAACCCATCTCTGTAAATGAGAAGTTTGAGGCAATTCAAGAAAAATACTTTATGTCTAAGACATTGCTTATGATGAAATTTTCTTTTCAGTTTCCCTCTGCCTATATTACACCCTCCTTGGCCAGTAGCAGCACACATTTATTGCCATTTTAGAAAATTTTATGTGTTAGCTGATGTGAAAAGGAACAAAAATAGCTGGTGGTTTTAAAATAGTTTTTTCTTATTATAAAAAATATATGTCCAGCCTGACCAGGCGGTGGCGCAGTGGATAGAGCGTCGGACTGGGATGCGGAAGACTCAGGTTCGAAACCCCGAGGTCACCAGCTTGAGCGTGGGCCCATCTGGCTTGAGCAAAAGCTCGTCAGCTTGGACCCAAGGTCGCTGGCTCCAGCAAGGGGTGGCTCAGTTTGCTGAAGGCCCGTGGTCAAGACACGTGTGAGAAAGCAATCAATGAA